>JAEOAD010000746.1:4765000-10704793 GCA_036365145.1 Orientallactaga sibirica
TCTCTGTGTCTTTTGCTCTCAAATAAATAAATAAACAAATAATAAAAGAAAAGCTTTAAAAAAATCCTAGGACCAGGGAGATGGCTCAGTGGGTAAAGGGCTCTCTACAGAACCCCCAGCACCCACATAAAAAGGTGGATGAGGAGATGTGAGCCTGTGACTGCAGTGCAGCAGAGGTGGGGAACCAAGGATCCCTGGGGCTTGCTGACCAGCTGTGACAGCAGAATCAGAGAGCTTCAGGTTCACTTAAAGGATAAAGTGAAGGGCAATTGAGGAAGACATCTACGTTGATCTCTGGCCTACATATACACATACACACATACACACACATACATACATATACATACATATACATACACAGACACACATATATACACACATACACATACATACACACACATACATATACATACACACATACATACATATACATACACACACATACACAGACACACATATACACAGACACACATATACACATACACATACATAGACACACACAAACACACACACAAACACAAAAGCCACATTTAGAACAACCCTTTGATATAAAGAGATAGTAAATGACAACACACTAAGTATTCCTTCATTGTAGCTCATCTGATTTACTGAGAACCTTTCAAGCTTTGGGGCACCAGGTTAGCCTGTAAGGACATGAAAAAGGTGGAGATTTGGTCTTCCCAAGAGGTCCATCCTACATCTGCTACACCTGCTCAATGAAGGACTCCAGAGCCCAGGTCATCCGAGCTCAGAGTTACTTATTTCCAGAGCCATTTGTAAGCCTGCAGCTACACACTCATGGTTTTCTGCATCACTGACAAGTCTTGTTTTAGGGAAAGAGCAAAACTAATTACAACATTCAGAAAAAAAGGCCCTGCTGGAGCTGAGCTGCACAGGGTGACCAGAGCAGAGTGGATTATTAAATATAGCTAACCAAATAAGAGCTCATTAAAGGATGAAATGCGATCACATGGGACCAGGGCTGGGCTCTCCTTTGCTGCCTCTAAGAGGACTTGGTCATCTGCTATCCCCCAACACACGGCCAATGGGCTTTCTGATGACCCAAGAGTTGTATCCAGGTGATGTCAGCCTCCTGCTGGGCGCCAGGGCTCATGATCACATGCTCTTGACCTTCACTACATGTTTTGGCCCTGCATCTCCTCGTGGAAATGACTCAGCAAGGCCTTCTTCACGGAAGCCTCTGATGTTGCTCAGGGCGGAGGCTGGCTGTCGGCTGGTCATCCAGCTGTTTGAAGTCATACCATTTCAGACCCAATTTAAACAATTTAAACAGGGACAGGACAGTAGTTCACTAAATTTGTGAATTCTCTTTTAGATCAATAGGTGAAGAACTTAGTATGTTTGCTTTTGTTAACTTTTGTTCAATTTCACAATGATTCTGTTTTTATTTATTTATTTATTTTTGAGACATGGCCAATGAACTATGCTGAAACTTCCTGTGTAGTGGAGAGTGATTTTGAACTCCAGATCCTCCTGCCCCGTATTCTGGGCAAATGGGATGAAGGATTGTATCACAACCTATAGCTTTATGAAACCTTTTATACATATTAAAAATGCAAGTACTCACATATCCACTATCAAAATTGTTCCGTTATTATTTTATGATAGCTTGCCTTTGACACATACTTTTTTCTGCTTATTTCCTACTTTTGTTTTTTACCACACCAATTAGTTTAGAACCTCATATAAACTGAATCACACTGTTCTCTTTTATTCAAGGTCATTTCAATTAGCATAAAGTTTTGGGATTTAATTTCTATGTTTTTAAATTACAGTTTAATGGCTTTTGACATTAAACTTGATGCCAAGGTTAAAAAGAACATCACACTGGGCATGGTGGCACACGCCTTTAACCCCACACTCAGGAGGCAGAGGTAGGAGGATCACCGTGAGTTTGAGGACACCCTGAGACTACATAGTGAATTCCAGGTCAGCCTGGGCTGGGGGCAGGGGAAAGAACATGATAATGAAAATGCTTAGACACAGTGCCTCATATATAGTGACATGCTATATATAGATGTCAACTGCTGATACTGTAAATACTTAGTATATTATGATTATGTCCCCAAGCTTGATCATATAGGTCAGAGTGTGACCCTAGTCTGCAAAACAAATTATTCATTTCAATTTTCCATCTGGAAAGTGGGCCTCGGAATATTAATGCTCCTTGGTTCAAAGCTACTACCGGGTGAATGTCCACATTCAACTTCATAGGAATAACTTGCTTGGGACCCAGCAGGGATCCCCAGACCTGAGAGGCCAGCGGGGTTCTGGAATACTTCCAGCGCTCATGTTCGCATCCTTGGTTGGAGTGTCAAGAGATCTGGGCCTGAGTCTTTCCCGGGGTGGCCTACTCAGCCCCTGCGAGGTCACTTACTGGAACACAACTATATATGATCAAGTACAATGAGCTGACTAACGTGCAGGGAAGCAACCAGGGGCCAGTGGAACTTGCGTTTTTAACCCAGACCTGTCTGATATCAAAGACCTGGATTCTGTACTTAGAATGTGTGTTTTAAGTACAAATATAGAGGATAGAAATAACTTCAAAATTTTCTGGGTGCTAAAGCTGATCTCACCTGATAGCCTGGCTCAGCTGGCAGGAACCGTGCATGCTGGGAATGCCCCTGTCCTGAGAATGCTCTTCTCTCCGTGTGCCCTCTGCCATCTCCTCCCAGTGCATTGAAGCACAGCACCTTTGAAGCAGATTACAAATGCCTTTATCAATCTCTCCCCTGCATTTGTTCACTGTTCACCGTGTGCCCGGCTCTCTGTGGAGGGCTAGTGAGTTGGAGATGAGGAAACACTAACTTTGTCCTTCACGAGGAGGGTCTCCACTGCAAAGACAGTGAGCTATTACTTACAGAGGGGGATGCAAAGTAATAGGCCCGCAGTTTTCTCACACCTGAGAAAACTGGGTACTGGGGCTTTGATGAAGTTGCTCTAAACTTTCTTTGGGGATCAGCATCTTCTGATCCATAAACCAGGGGTGATAATCCCACCTCATCCTTGCTGTGAGGATCAAGAACAAGGACACATGTCCATTGCTCAGTCTAGCGCCTATCGTATGATAATTACACAATGAATGACAGCGATTTTTCCAGTTTGATCACAAGGTAGATCTGTATGCGTGGGCAAGTCCATCTCACCTTGCAATGGTCTTCCTTCTGTAAGATGGGTATTATCATAGTAACCACCTGATAAGAATGTTGAGAAAATGAAACCTGAGGATACGTGTAAAGTACGTCAGCAGTGTGTGACACAGAGAGTTGACTCTATGATCATTGCTACCACAAATCCTGTAACACACACTGAACAGCTGTGAGCAGCAAGAAAGACATTCTAGGAGGACATTCTAGAAAAACCCAGCGGAAAGGCATTGCAGAGAGAGGAAATGTATGTCTGATAAGGAGTGTACATGATAATGAAAATGCTTAGACACAGTGCCTCATATATAGTGACATGCTATATATAGATGTCAACTGCTGATACTGTAAATACTTAGTATATTATGATTATGTCCCCAAGCTTGATCATATAGTTCAGAGTGTAACCCTAGTCTGCAAAACAAATTATTCATTTCAATTTTCCATCTGGAAAGTGGGCCTCGGAATATTAATGCTCCTTGGTTCAAAGCTACTACCGGGTGAATGTCCACATTCAACTTCATAGGAATAACTTGCTTGGGACCCAGCAGGGATCCCCAGACCTGAGAGGCCAGCGGGGTTCTGGAATACTTCCAGTGCTCATGTTCGCATCCTTGGTTGGAGTGTCAAGAGATCTGGGCCTGAGTCTTTCCCGGGGTGGCCTACTCAGCCCCTGTGAGGAACACAACTATATATGATCAAGTACAATGAGCTGACTAACGTGCAGGGAAGCAACCAGGGGCCAGTGGAACTTGCGTTTTTAACCCAGACCTGTCTGATATCAAAGACCTGGATTCTGTACTTAGAATGTGTATTTTAAGTACAAATATAGAGGATAGAAATAACTTCAAAATTTTCTGGGTGCTAAAGCTGATCTCACCTGATAGCCTGGCTCAGCTGGCAGGAACCGTGCATGCTGGGAATGCCCCTGTCCTGAGAATGCTCTTCTCTCCGTGTGCCCTCTGCCATCTCCTCCCAGTGCATTGAAGCACAGCACCTTTGAAGCAGATTACAAATGCCTTTATCCATCTCTCCCCTGCATTTGTTCACTGTTCACCGTGTGCCCGGCTCTCTGTGGAGGGCTAGTGAGTTGGAGACGAGGAAACACTAACTTTGTCCTTCACGAGGAGGGTCTCCACTGCAAAGACAGTGAGCTATTACTTACAGAGGGGGATGCAAAGTAATAGGCCCGCAGTTTTCTCACACCTGAGAAAACTGGGTACTGGGGCTTTGATGAAGTTGCTCTAAACTTTCTTTGGGGATCAGCATCTTCTGATCCATAAACCAGGGGTGATAATCCCACCTCATCCTTGCTGTGAGGATCAAGAACAAGGACACATGTCCATTGCTCAGTCTAGCGCCTATCGTATGATAATTACACAATGAATGACAGCGATTTTTCCAGTTTGATCACAAGGTAGATCTGTATGCGTGGGCAAGTCCATCTCACCTTGCAATGGTCTTCCTTCTGTAAGATGGGTATTATCATAGTAACCACCTGATAAGAATGTTGAGAAAATGAAACCTGAGGATACGTGTAAAGTACGTCAGCAGTGTGTGACACAGAGAGTTGACTCTATGATCATTGCTACCACAAATCCTGTAACACACACTGAACAGCTGTGAGCAGCAAGAAAGACATTCTAGGAGGACATTCTAGAAAAACCCAGCGGAAAGGCATTGCAGAGAGAGGAAATGTATGTCTGATAAGGAGTGTGAAGAACAGCATTCCAAAGAACAGCTGAGAGCCGGGCGTGGTGGTGCACGCCTTTAATCCCAGCACTAGGGAGGCAGAGGTAGGAGGATCGCCGAGAGTTTGAGGCCAGCCTGGGACTACATAATGAATTCCAGGGCAGCCTGAGCTAGAGTGAGACACTACCTCGGAAAACCAAAACCAAAACAAAACAAAGAACAGCTGAGGGTCACAGAATGGGTGACGGGCTTTAGAATTAGTCAGAATCCAGGGCTGGCTGCCAGTTCGCTGGGTGACCGTCACAAAGAGACTTAACCACTCTGAGCCTCCTCACCAGTCATATGCAGCTCATGGTTTCTACTGCATAATGTCAACTGAGGGTGAAATGATATAAAACTGGTAATTGTTTAGTTGGTTCCTGCTATGAAGGTATCCCTCAATAGATGGCAGATAAACGTGGTCTTTTTTTTTAAAGTATTTATTTATTTATTTATTTATTTATTTTTAATGAGTTAATGTGTGTATGTGTGCGAGCATGTAGTGGCACACATATGGAGGCAACTTGCAGGTCAGTCCCTGCTTTCTACGTCATTTTGAGGCAGAGTGTTCACTGCTCCACTCAAGAATTTCCAGGAAATTCTCCTGTCTTCACCTCCCTTCTTGCCACAGGTACACTGGAATGGTATAAGACTGCCACAGCTTTCCACGTCTGTGTGGGCCCTGGGGATTTGAACTTGGGCCCTCAGAAGTGTGCAGCAAGCCCTTTATTCATGGGGCCATCTCTTCAACACTAATCCTGGTGGTATTTGTTAAATAGAGGATATGATGAAGTGTGAGAAGGAAGGAGGATCCGCTATGAGCATATTGTAATGACAATGAGAGGAGCAGATGTGGACAGTTTAAAACATGGGACTTGTTATCTGGTGGCAGTGAGAGAGAGACACACCACCACTTTTAGCTTCCTTGGTCTGAATTCAATGTCACCCTTGTAAGAAGCATTCATAACTGTCTCATCAGTTTGTGCCCAGAAGAACTAACCCAAGTCAAAACTAAGAATGAAAAACAAGGGAAAGAAGGAAGGGAAAGGAAGAGAAAGAAAGGCGGAGGAGAAAAGGAAAGGGTAAAAGAGAAGGGAAGGGAAAAGAAAAGAAAAAGAGGAGAAAAAGGAAGAGGTAAGTGGGAAAAGGGGAATAGAAGGAAGAGGAGGGGAGTGGAAGGGGGAGGAGAGAGATTTCAGGCAGCTGAGCTGCTCCACGTTGACTTCAAGCTGCAGGTGCTAGCCTGTCCCTCTGGAGTTGACTGCAGGCTGTGGGTGCTGGCCTGCTCCAATCCAGTTGGCTACAGACTATGGGTCCTGGCCTGTCCCTGTAGAGTTGACCACAGGGTGAAGGTGCTGGCCTGTCCTTGTTGAGTTTACTGCAGGCTGTGGGTGCTGGCCTTGCCTTGTAGAGTTGACCATAAGCTGAACGTGCTGGCAAGTCCCAAGTTAGTTGGCTAGAGGCTATGGGTGCTGGCCTGTCCCTGAAGAGTTGACTGTAAGCTATGGGTGCTGGCCTGTCCCTCTGAAATAATTTCTAAGGGTAGAGTTGGTTCATGTGTTTTGAATGTTAAAATTAGAGCAAACCAAGATTAAATGCTACGGAGGAGCTGACCAGCCTCACATTTTTTCTCCTTCCTCTCTTTTTCTTTTTAAACTGTGACCACAGTAGTAATTCAATTGGAAACATATTCCGTCCCTGATTGCCCCAACACTGGCACTCAACCATTCCCACAGCTTGACACACTTTGTTTTATTTTTTCTGTCTTTTTAAAATTATTACATGCACACTGCTTTTATTTTCTTCTACAGTTAAAAATATATCCCATTGAGCAACAAGGCTCAGCAGAGGCCTCCTGTCTGTTCTGTTGAAGGCCAGGACCAGGTGGAACAGATAGACTGGTGGGCCTCCGGGTGAACTCATGCAGCACACAGTTCCGAGGTAAAGGGCCCCAGATGCTGACAGGATAGGAAAGATGGAGGGCTAGACTGCAGGGATGAACCATGGGAGGCTCCTACCGGCCCTGGATGACCGGTACTCTTCTCTCACCTCCAGCTACCGCACTTCACCATTTCATAACAGCGTGTCCTTTCACGGGTTCTAGTCATTGCAGATCTTGCTCCCGAATCTGGATCGCTTTGCCCACGCCTCTTCCATCAGTTGGTTTCAGCTTAGTACCACACTATTTTCAGAGCCCACGGAATGCTGGAGATGCCCCCTGCCTCATTGCCCCATGTCTCTTCTGCTTCCTCCTGTCAGAGCTCATCTGTGCATTATCACCACTGACCTACATCTGCCTGCCTTGCATTGTGATGTTCTGAAACGCAGGCACAGTGTCTGAGTACCTATTATATCCCAGCACAGTGCTGGGCCCAACATGTCTGGAAGTAATTTGAGACCTGAAGAACACACAACTTCAGGCGCTGTTCTCAGGTGCAGCTCTGTGCTTGCATGACCTTGAAGGTCCCAACTCAACCTGACAGTGTCCATTCATTATCCCCAAGTTGGCCCAAGATGACTGGTCAATAAGTAATTCTTTAGGCACACTTTGTCAGCCACATGCTCTTTCTTGCACAGGGGCCGTGCTAATCTCTGCATCCTTCCATATTAATGCACGTGCTGTGGAGGTGAACACTGCATGCTCTCTGGGGAAGTTCTCCTCTCTGTTGCCTGGAGGACAGCGCCTGTCCTGCTTGTCCTCTCACTTCCACAATGGTCACCTTTCTGAATCCTTCAATCCATCAATCCTGGATTGATGGGTCTTCTTGCCCACTAACCATGAAGCAGTTAGTGACAGGCTACCTATGGGTACTCCCCGGAATCACAGGTGCCATAACTATCTATCCAAGTGACCACTCATGTACTCCAGTGCTGCAGACTACTTACCACTTGACCTCAGTGTTTCAAGAAAGACAGAAAGGGCTGGAGAGATGGCTTAGTGGTTAAACGCTTGCCTGTGGAGCCTAAGGACCCTGGTTCAAGGCTCAGTTCTCTAGGACCCATGTAAGCCAGATGCACAAGGAGATGCATGCATCTGGAGTTCATTTGCAATAGCTGGAGGCCCTGGTGCACCCATTCTCTCTCTCTCTCTCTCTACCTGCCTATTTCTGTATCTTTCTCTCTCTCTCTCAAATAAATAAATAAATAATAAAATATTTTTAAGAAAGACAGAAAGACAGAATGTTCCTTCCATCCTTTAGGGAACTTGTATTCTAGTGATACCTCCAGAGATAAGACCAAAAAGGTCAATGACACGTTACCAGTCACTTCACTTGTTACTTCATTATTGCGATCAAGGACCTGGCTTTAGCTTATCCTTGCATTCTTAGCTAATTGTGCTGTTTAGTGCCAAATTGTGTGCTTGATACATGGAAAATGAGTGGATGATCTCTTGCACGAATGAACGAAAACTCACCATAAATACTAACTTGTCTATAAAACATGTCCAAATTCTTCAGTCTGGTTAACTAACCAGTTCATTCATTCAGTAGCTATCACTTCCATGCCTGTGTATATTTGTGGTACCCTATAGACACATGGCTTGTTCTATCACAGTTTCTACAATCATGTGTATATCTGCTGTTTTCTGCACTCCTGACAGGAAAAGTCATTGTCTAATGCTCTGTACTTTCTTACCTAACACAAGATTTGGTGTCTCATAGGTGCTCAGAGTAAAAGTTACTTCAATAAGAACCCACTTTTAATAGATAAAAAGTGAGTAAAATTCCCATGCGTACTAAGGAGGGTAGGTGGTTCCTACTTCTCTGAAAATGTTTGGATCCATCTCAAAGTAGCTCCACTTTGCACCTGTCTGCTTTCTGTGACACTGGGCACCATTTTTTTTTTTTTCCTGAAGGCATCAGAATTTCAATAGATTTTGATCAGCTCCATCAATCTATAGTGCTCCAATTCAATAGTTCTCAGGAATTTGCTCTGTATTAAAGAAAAAAAAAAGGTAAAAAGATTTCTGACCAAATTCCACACCTACCATATGATTCAAAGTAAGGTTCCAAATGCAGAGCTACCTCCAACTCATTGTTCATCTTGCACAAACCACTATTTTTCTTTGGACTGTCCCTTTCTGGCAAAAGAAATTGGGCCTCTTAATTTCACCAGATTTCCTGATAATTTTCTCCCTTAAAAGAGTCGGTTTGTCTTCTCCAACAAGGAGCTTATTTGCATAGTGTTTATCAATAGATACCTAAGTAAAGAAAATGTGTTCTATGTATACATAATGGAATATTATTCACTTTTGAAAAAAGAATAAAAACCTTATCATTTATGGCAACCTGGGAGCATCATATTCTCAGAAATAAGCCAGGTCCATTAGAGAAGATGCCACATGTTCCCTTTTGTTTGTGTAAGTTAAGAAATGTTGGTCTTATTGAAGAAGAGAGTAGAAAAGTGGTAACTAAAGGCTAAGGAAGGTAGAAGAGAGTGAGAGATTACCTAGCAGGTACCAAAGTATAGTGGGTCAGAGGACTTATTGCTTAATATTCTACATAACACAATAGGGTAACTGTTATCTACAAAAATAGCATAAATTCAACATCAATAGAAGAGTTTGACGGTTCTTAACATAGAGAAATGATAAATTTTTAAGGAGATATGATTGGTTATACCTGGATTTGATCACCACATATCATATACATGTATCAAATTAACCTTGTGTACCCTATGAACACGTGCAGCTATTACGTGTCCATTAAAATGCAACAAAAAAGAACACCTCTCTTTCTCCTGATCAGTTAATGAACACAATCGGTCCATTTAGAGAAAGTGATTCTTGTTGTCCCAATGTAATCTGTTCAAAGGTATTTATTGACAAATATGCTACAAGGGGGCTTCTATTTCAGAATTTGTGTTTCTCCCTAATGTGAACAGCTTTGAGGCATTTCAATGGCTTAACTATTTCCTGGCAAAATCTTATAATTCAACTGGTGTCAAGTGGAAAGGCAATGAACTTCAACTGAGTTTAAAATGGAACAGAGGGCAAGAACTTGGTAGAAACCCTACAAAGTCTACAATTGCATAAACCATCATTCTGAAAGAAATCCAAGAGTCATATTTCGGAATTGAGAGGTAAAAGGAAAATAAATCCCCAAACTGAGGACTCAAATCATTGAAGAGTTTATTGAAAGGCAAAATTTGAATTGGACCTTGGAGGACTGGTGACAAGGTGGGGGCTGGCAGAGGGAAGGTCCCTCAGCAGGAACAGAAGTTGAGAGGCACTTTCCAGCTTCTAATTCTGGGTCCTGCTTTATTTGTTCCATAAGTACAAGATTTCTCTAGAATTGTGTCCTGTCTGAATCTGTGATCTGAGACGGGCATCCAGGATCAGCTGAGAGCAGAGCCACATGTCTTGCTTTCACAGTGATTGGTCCTACGCAGAGTCCGTCAGCATCTTATATGGGCAAGAACTTTCTCAGCCCAGCTTCCATCTCTCAGTGAGCTGAACTGAAAGGAGTCTCCTCTAGGAGAAGGGAGACACCTCTTTCTCTCAGACAAGGAAGAGAGTCAACACTGCAGGCCTTTTGTACCTCATGGGAAAGCTTGTTTCTGCTGAGTCTCTGGTTCTTAAAGAGTGTGGGAGTTGCTGTGAGGACAAGTCCTTCACAGGAAGAGAGAAAACTGTAGGGAGCAAAGAGGACTTGGAGAAAAGGTACTCTCATTTCTATTACTTATGTCTCCAATCTGGTTCACTTTTAAAAACCTTACAACAAGCTAGTGTGACTCATGAAGACGGATGTATTTCCACGTGTTTATGTGTATGGATTTTGGTAGTCATTAGCCTTTTATTTTCTTAAGTGATGAAAAGATGGGCCTGTTTAACATGGGGAACTTCTAGTTAGTTAGGGTCTGATTTTTCAGTATTTATAATTTTTCTAATGAGACAGATGATTTTGGTATGGTTTCAAAAATCATATAACTTTTATTACTTTACGTGTAGTACAATGGCATTATATTCCTATTACTAGGCAGTTCACACCACCCTCCTCTGTACTTTATTTGTGCATGCTAAAACTCTGTATCAGTGCACATTAACCCTATTCCCTCCTGCCCACGCCTCCTGGCAATCTCTATTCTATTGCCCATCTATGGGTTGGGTCAGCATAGTTCTCTCATATAATGAGAATCAATAGCATTTATCCTTTTGTGATTGAGTCTACTCAGCAAAATATCCTCAAGGTGCATCCATGTTATAGCCTGTGTCAGAACTTTACTCTCTTCCCAGGCTGACTAGTGGGCCATGAGCATGTACATACCACTTTTACTATGTGTTCATCTATTGAGGGACACGTGGGCGGCTTCCACATTTTGATTATTGTGAATAATGTTGCTATGAGCACAGATGTTTGAAAATGTGTTAAAATTCTTAATTCTTGTTTAGTGTATAGACTCAAAGTGCAACATCTGGATCACAGGGTAATTTTAATTTTCAGTTTTATGAGAAATCTCCAAAGTGTTTCCATAGCATCCTTACCATTTTACATTTTTATTGGCAGTATATAGGAACTGATTTTTAATATATTCCTACTAATATTTGCTGTGAAACAGTATCTCATTGCAAGGTATGACTATAATGTTCTAAATATTCATGATGGAATACATTATTTGTTTTTTTTTCTTTGAACATATTATTTATTTGAGAGTGAGACAGAGTAAAAGAGAGAAAATGGGCACACCAGGGCCTCCCACCACTGCAAACGAACTCCAGATACATGCACTCCTTATGCATCTGGCTTATGTGGGTTCTGGGGAAATGAACCTGGGTCTTTAGGCTTCACAGTCAAGTGCCTTAACTGCTAAACCATCTCTCCATCCCTATTTATTTTTTTCCAATATTTTATTTATTTATTTACTTGACAGAGAGGGAGAGAGAGAATGAATGAGAGAATGGGCATGCCAGGGCCTCTAGCCACTGCAAACAAACTCCAGATGCATGCACCATTTTGTGCAACTGGATTTATTTAGGTACTCAGGAATTGAACCTGGGTCTTTAGGGTTTTTAGGCAAGTGCCTTCACCACTGAGCAATCTCACCTGCCTTGTATACATTATTTCATGTGCTTATTCAATATGTCTCTGATTTTGATCGTGATCTAAGACTAAACCTTTCTCTTCCAACTCTAATTTGGCATGTTTAAATTCATGATAATTTGGTGTGGGTCCTCATTATTTCTGGGGTTCATTGGCCACCAATGTCACAGGCACAGGAGGAGCTGAGGGGAGCAGGGTCTTAGAGTGGGTGAGTGCGGCAGACAATGAACCACCCAGAAGAAAGTCTGACGGATAGCACTCTCATTTATTCAAAGGGGGAGTGGGTTTATAAACACTTGAGAAAGGTTGAGAAGGAACATACAGATCATAAGGTGATTGGATACATAGGTTTATGGGTTGCTATCTAATTGGCTGCTGTTGGAAGGCAGAAGTTGTGAGGGAGAGGCTGCAAGGGCGATAACAGAAGTGGCAGGAAAAGCTACACGACTTCAGCCACATATTGGATGGCTACAGGTGCAGGAAGACTGTTTACTACCATAGAAAGGTCTCTGGGGCAGCTGGCCACAAGGGCAGGAACTATGGGTGTTGCAAAACCTTAGACTATGGACTGCTCAGGTGCTTTGGGATGGGGGGAGACCAGTTCCGCCTCCTCTGAATGAAGATGGGGCACACTACGACCTTGGGTAAAGGGAGGGCCAGCTCCGTCTCCAGAGTGGGTTTCCGATGATAAGGCCGGCTGCAACCCTCACAGCCCAAGGCTCCTTGGCCATGTCCAACAGCCCAGGCCAGCTTCCTCATACTCCCAGCCCATGTTTAGCAATGCCCAACAATTTGGAACAATTCTGCATGATGAATCCTTCACTTAGTACAAGAGAGAGCATTTTCACTCTGTTGGGAATCTATGGCTGCTTTGCTGGGGTGTTAATATAATGGTGGCGACTTGTTAATACATAATTTGTAAACAAAGCAGTCTATGAATGAGAACTGCTACACAGAAAATCACCAATTTACAAGGCGAGTGAGGTAGAGATTCTTATTGGAACGTGTAGGTTAATTTTTAGAAACATCTTCAACTGGTTGGTTTATTTATTATCTCTTTGGCAAATGGCTGTCAAATATCTATGTTACATAGTTCTTTTATAACGACTGACTTTCTCATTGCCTCTAGTCATCATAAGAGAATCTATGTAAAATCCCTAGATGTGGGCCCCTTCTCTGTCATCTCACCTTACCTTGGTCCTAAGCTTTAAAAAATAAAACACTTTTATTGACAATTCCTATATATATATAGACATTATACCATGATCATAATATCCTCCCGCCACACTCCACTTTCTCCTTCCCACTTCCCCTCCTCACTGAATCCCTTCTTCTTTCCAAGTAGTTGCTCTTCTATTATGATATCATCATCCCCCCGCCCCCATTATGCAAGTCTTGTGCTTGTAGTGTCAGCAACTGTGAGGTCAAGGCCACTTTGTGTCTGGAAGGTAGCATTGTAAGCAGTCATTCCCCTCATCTGGCTCTTACATTACTTTTAAAAGTATTTTATTTATTTATTTATTCATTCATGCATTCATTTAAGAGAAAGAGAGAGAAAAAAAGATCGACACTCCAAGGCCTATAGCCACTGCAAACAAACTCCAGACACCTGTGCCACCTTGTGCATCTGGCTTATGTGGATACTGGGGAAATGAACCTGGATCCTTAGGCTTCACAGGCAAGTGCCTTAAGTGCTAAGCCATTTCTCCAGCCCAGCTCTTACATCCGTTACACCACCTCTTCCCTGGGTCTTGGAGGGTGTGATAGAGATAGATGTGTCACTTAGTCACTTAGTGCCAAACCCTCCACTGTCACTTCTTCTCAGGACTTTGGGGAGTTTTGAGTTACTCCAGTGGACACCATAATCTAAAAAGAGAAGCTCACTAACCAAAAGTGAGAGAAGCCTTAATACATGGGAATAAACATTTTGTGGGCGTTTATAGGCATCTATATGCATTTAGCCATACAAGTAGTCCTCTCTACACACACCCTCCCCCAGCCATGGGAGTTTGATTAGGTTTTCGGTACCAGACATGAATTCCCTCCCATGGAATGGGAGTGGTCTATCCTCAGCTGTTTGACGTCAGCACATACCATACTCACTTTCTATGTGTTGTGCATCACCCTTGGCCCACTTCATCCATTCTCCTCTGTCCTGCATGGACCCACCGTCTCTCTTTGTACCTAACACTGGTTGTGCCCCTTTGATCTTGGTTCCATCACGGCAACCATCCTGAATCTGAGTAATTTGCATTACTCACCATTGGTGTAGCAGTTTCCCCAGATAATTCCCACTTTGATCCAGTTTCCAAGGATGGGCAACTCCCTAAGGTGGCTGCTTGAGTCAACATCCATCAGTTTCTTACTTCTAAGTTGATCACAGGTTGGGGTGATATTGGCGTGTCAACACACAATGCCAAGTGCAGAGTCCTAGAGTGGAAGGACTAGTTTCACAGCATTCTGGTGCATAGAGGCCATCAGGAAAGTTCTCGACCAGAGGTTCTCTTAGCTGATTTTTGAAGAAGGTGACACTTAGTACCGGTAGTGGAGAGCTTCCAGCAGTTGAAGGAACTGATATCGGGCACGGGGATGACGAAACTGGAAGGTGTGCTTCTGGGTAATGATGGTGGCAAAGTTATATGAGCCTTGTCTTAGCTCGAATGCACAGCAAACAAGAAGACATTACACAATTGATTTGATGGAAAATAATTTCTACTTTTTTATAGGAAGTGGAAAAGTCTGGAGTCCAAACATACCTTCTGACTCTAAAATAAGACAACTCATTGTGTGTTATTTTGGGCCAGTCTTTGATGGCTTCAACTGGAGCCAAAAGCATGGGCTTCTGATCTATATTTAGCCATGTGTCCTATAGCACGGTGATGTTCTTTAAGAGAAGAACCTTTTCTGTCATCTGGAGAACTCCTGATGCCAAGATGAGATCCTCTGATGATGCTCTACCCAGCCTGGAACTTTCTGAGACCAACATGGAAAAGTCTTTTATATTGTTTCTGCTCTAATTCTGTCTGGCCAATTCAAAGGTGCAAAGAAAACATCGTGAGCTAAAAGAGCATCCTTTCAAATATTTGCATGTGGGTTGCTATATAGGAGTTCCTGTATTTAATGTCAAAATCAAATGAAGCCACTAGACCGTGTATGTGACTCATCTGGAAATTGAGCTCTACTGACTTGTCACCTGCCAGTAAATGCTCTTGCATTCCTGTCTCTCTTCAAGCCATTGCTTCAGTACTTGCTCACCTTGACATATTGCTTAGTTGATGCACTTTTGTGAGAGTGACAGAAAACATGTCATGAGTGAGTCGATGCTAAGGCAGTATGAGGAAAACTACATTTCAAACATGTTTCTCTCTTTGGCTGGCTCTGCCGTGTAATCTTACATGAGGCTCAAACACTGGACACTGGGAATGAGTTGACATTGCCTTTCTCTATGTCACTAAAATAATGAAAAATGAGTTAGGCTAGAAAGAAGCAGGCTGGTAACAAATAGAGTTTGAATGTCACAAAAAATTAAATCTTGGGGCTGGAGAGATGGCTTAGCGGTTAAGTCACATGCCTGCGAAGCCTAAGGACCCTGGTTCGATTCTCCAGGTCCCATGTAAGCCAGATGCACATGGTGGCCCATGCATCTGGAGTTTGTTTGCAGGGTCTAGAGGCCCTGGCGTGCCCATACTCACTCTCCATCTCTCTCTTTGCCTCTGTCTGTCTCTCATAAATAAATAAATAAAAATAAAGTCTTTTAAAAAATTAAATCTTTGCATTTAGTAATTATGAATACTTGAATGCAACAAAGTATTCATGAAAGAAAAACAGTATGTTTTCTCATCTCACAAAATACAGAGGAGTTAGGTTTCTTTAAAACTGGCTCATTCCACCCAACTCCTTCACAAGGACCTACAAAATTGGTGAAATATTTCACTTGTGACTTCGAGTTCAATGTGAGTGGACAGGATGTTAAGACCGTCTACTCGGGTCAGATATTTTTAAAATCGTTGACCTGTGTCATTCATCTTAATCCTCACCACCAATATTATGAGGTGGCGCTATTACTACACATTTTGCAATGGAAGAGAGTGAAGTTAGGTAGGGTTAAGAACTTAACCTCAAAATCTCATGCCTCTTAAGAATATTTGCTCTGGAGGCAGAGGCAGGAGGATTGCCATGCATAGGAGGTCACCCTGAGACTACATAGTGAATTCCAGGTCAGTCTGGACTAGAATGAAACCCTACCCCAACAAAAACAGAAAGAAATACACAGAAAAAAAGAATATTGGTTTGTTTGATGTCATAGCTGTTGATCTCAGATATTGTCTCTTCAGTTCTTTGCATGTATAGACAATCAAAACATTGCCAATTATCTGTAGTTCCAAAGAGTTCAGATTTGAGAAGGACATCTTCATTCCAAATCCAAACAATTAATATTTTCCACTTTGTAATGATGAGCCATCCTTATGCTTAAGTATAGTCTTCTATCATTCTTCAGGCCAAACATGTCCTTGGTTCATTTCCCTTTAGTGCATTATCCTGGCTTTGTAACTTGGCAGTTAATGTTTTTCAAGACATTTCTCAACAAAACAATCCAGTGTAAGTGTTATGTCTGAACAGCAACTCTCACTCAAGCAGGTTGCTGTAGGCATGGCCCTTTAAATCCCTCTCCCCTTCTAATCAAGTCCATTTATGGATTTCCCTATGTAAGGTCCCTCTCTGCTCTCCGCTACCAGCTGGTTGTGAAGACCTACATTGCTGTGGTAAGCATCTACTATATGCTGGATTTCAGAGGAAAGATGTCCTGATAAAGCAGCAAACAACAGTGAGTTTTCTTTTAAATTATGCTTTGCATGTGTGAATCAACTGCATTGTTGATTAATTGACCAACTGTCAAGTGTCATTGGTAGAAAATTCTTTTCTGTTTTAGTTTCTAGACCTGGACTTTGTACCTGTTCACACTGGCACAGTATAAGTAGCCAGTAAACATTTATATAAATGAAGATCTGAATCACACTCCATCTATTTATGTGTATGACACCTATAGAAGCCAAGATCTGCATAAGTCATTGATATGAATTTTGTATCTGCAGAGGTGAAATTAGCAGGTTCACCATATTGGATACAGAACACCCAGAAATATGCTACACAAATTTTCCAGCTAGAAGGAATTTTGCTGCCCTTCATGGACTCAGAGATGAGCAGAGTGGAAGTTCCTGACTTATTTTAAGCATTTCCAGATGCTTTGGGTCAAACGTCCAGATGGATTTCCAGAACTTCAGAGGAAAGAATTCACAGTGAGAGTCTTGTTCTTAATGTTAACTCAAAGGACTTGTCAGTCAGTTCATCTCAACCATTGCTCATGGGGGTTCTCATCCAGACATTGACAGGCAATACTTTCTGGTAAAAGGCCTCATCCTTAGAGAATTTCCAGATAGAGGATGCCCTAAAACTACTTCCTGACCCGGGACACAGGAGCAAGATATATGTAAGCTCATGTTCGTGCATGTGCACACACACACACGCGCGCACATGCACACACTGCACAAATATTTTGGGAAGCACTTCCTTTTTAGAGCACTTAGTAAATATTACCCTGATGAATATTTACTAAGCAAATTTGCATACAAAAGACGCAGAAGCCTATGTATAAAGGAGCTTAGCTAATTATTACAGTTCAATTATTACATTACTCTTACTCGACTCGTGCTTTTTCCAGGATTCCCTGTTTTCATACCTTCCTTACTTCATCCAGCAGACTTGCACTGGCTGACACTGCAGCAGACAAAGAGGAAAAAGATGCTGTCCCTGACTTCAGGAGCACATGATGGTCCCCTGGGGAGGATGGTGAGTAAATAATGGGTCTGGAAGAACTGTGCTGAGAACTGTGACTGCCCTGGCCAGGAGCTGAAAGCATCACCTTGGGAGGAGGAAAGAAAGTAACCCCGAGACAATTTCTGCAGAAGTGGAACTTGTGCTGGAGGGTGTGGAGCGAAGGGGTTCTTGGAAACAGGAGTGCAAGGAGGCCCGTCAAATGAGGATATGTGGCGTGCCTGGCCTGGTTAGGAATCAGGGATCAGACCAGATATCAGGAGGTATTTACACAAACAAGAAGCCAGACAAGACCTGAAGGACCTTGTTCCCCATCTGTCCATGACTTTTACTTTTCCTGAACGGACCCTGGGGCTGGTCCCAGCAGTGCTTGGTCAACTTTCAAAATGCATTATTTTCCCACCAACAGGCAGGAGAGTCTCGCTGGATGATTCAAACTGTGGGAAGGAAGCTCAATCCCATAGGTATAGCATTTTGTCAGAACAGAAGGCAGCCATAGATGCATCTGGAACTTGCCACAGAATGATGACTGCTCTTATGAAACAGTTCTCTTTTTTTTCCTCTCAATTTCTGATATAACCAAGCAATTCATGCCTTTCCACCTACATCACCCAAGACTCCTTAAGGCGTGGGCTTTGCTAGTCATGACTGTGTTCTGTGCTTGGAAATTACACAAAACCGTTTCTACTATATGAACTGTAATTATTGACAAGGGGAGAACTCTTTTCAAATATTTTTTTATCCTCCTAGATTTAGGCTGCATGCTAATTTCCCTCCCAAATAACTTTAATGTTTTTCATTATTTATCTATGTCGTTAAGTACTTATAAAAATATAAATGAAGAAAAATGTTGTTTCCAAATATTATGTCTCACAAAGTCTAGCTAGTACAAAACAATACAACAAAAGCACTACAGCAAAAGGAATTTGAAAAAAAAAAAAGAAAATGCTACAAGTTCTTCCCCCATCTATATAAAACAATGGGACTGGACTAGCTTGTTGAAGCCCATTCTAAGATTGCTATAGTGTTCTTGGATTCTGTGGGCATTATAGACAATAGCAAGCAATAGCTGGAGAGTTTAATTGTCTCAACAGGGTATTTTTTCTCTCACAGACTGTTTGGGAAATGGTGGGCATGTACTTTATTTGTTGTTATGACTGGAAATGTGAGAAAAAAAATACGGTAACATCCATACAACTTCCACTGTGGTGTAAATATAGATAAAACTCTTATAATATTATCCCTTGATGGCAGGTGTTCATGAAGGTTGGACTTCTCTATGGAGGTCACTCAAACTGGGATTGTGTGACTTTCTGCTGTGTAACTTTCAACTTGTCTTGGGAGGCCAGGGTTTGGTGTTGCTTCCAGCAATCACTTCAGTCACCCATGTGACAAATAGTTCTTGGGCACCACCCATGTGCTGACCATTGTGCTGAGGGCTGGAGAGGAGTGACTGCACATAACACAGAGGGGACCCAGCTATATGCTGAGCTGCAGACTTGCCCAGAGGCCTGAATGTGCATCGTCTTGCTAGGGAGAGTCTAACCAGAATGGACCCAAGCTTCAAGGTTCAGGGTATATTAGACTAAGAAGCTTCACAGAGGGTATGGCATTTAATGGGGCGTGCAGAGCATACTGTGGCTGGGGACGTGCATGATGGTGCCTAGTTATGCCGGTGATTCTAACCTTTGCCTCCGTTCTGCTCTCTCTGAACCTTAGCTTTCTACATACCATCTTCTCTTCAATCCCCACATCTGAACCCACATCTTATATCACAGTTGTGACCCTCATCTCACTGGCACCACTTTCTCCATAATGTTGAAAGCTAAAATCCTGGAGGCCCTTTTTATTCTTTATGACCAATTTAGTTTATAAATGCAATTTTGATTCTCAGCCTGCCCATTCAGAATCCATAATTTTAGAAAGAATTATAGATGTATGTATGTATGTGTGGGGGCTGAGGGAGGGGCAAGCCAAGGTGTCTCTTGCTGGGGGAATTTAATTATAGACTGGTGGGCTTTGCAAGCAAACACTTTTAGCTGCTAAGCCATATCCCAAGTCCCTTTATTTTTTTCTTAAAATATATACATTTCCAAATCTCTACTGTCTTTGATATAGGGCAAGCCTTCTCAACTTTTGCCTAGATTGTTCTACCTATATTCTAGTCACAGCCTTTGTCCTTCTACATGGTTATCAAATGAACAGTCTTTCTCAAGCAAACTAGGATGCTCTCTTTTCCAGGTGAATTCGTAGTCTTTCAAGGACAGGCATAATACCTTTTCACCATTGTAAGGTCTCTGAGACCTGCAAAGGGTTTATGAACAGTAAGTTTTCAATAACCGCATGTAATCTTTTTCACCTCCCCATCTCTCCCCTTCCTTCCAGCTACTTAGGATTGCCTGGATTCCAAGCCTTGAGACCTCCCATCCCCCCTTGAGCACAAGCCCCTTCTCTTTCTGAAGGATCTCTACCTTAATCGCAGTACTTGGTCCAAAGAAGATTTCTTATATGTCTTTTAAAACATCCTCACATGAATAAGTAACAGAATTTATGAAGTTGTCAGAGATCACTGACTACTGGAGAAAATATGGTCAACCTGTTTGTAGCTTCCATTTGAATTTTGTATGACAGGGAATGAACAGCTGATTTTTTCCCAGAAAGGTTATGTCAAGTTGTGCTGGTTAGCATCCCATTGCTGTGAGTAGGTGTGTACAAATAGAGTGAAATAAACAACATTAAAAAAGGAAGGATTTCCTTTGGCTCATGGTTTCAAAGGCTTCAGTTCATTGCCACTTGGGCCTGTGATATCAGAGCATCATATAAAAGGAAACAAGTAGAACCTGTTCACCTCATGGCATCTGGGAAACCAAGGGAGGCAGCCATGGAAAGACAGAGACAGAGATAGAAAAGGGGTTGGAGGGTTCAAATGCAGACCCCCAGTGACCTAACTTTCTTCACGTAGATGCCCCTTAACAGTTCCATCACCCTCAACAGTGCCACAACCTGGCCACCATGCCTTTAACACATGAGCCTCTGGGGGACATGTAAGACTCAAACTATAGCCAAAACATACCTTCCCTATTCCCTAATTGCAAGTAACATTTCCCAAAGTGCGGCAAGCCCTGTAAGATGCTGTGAAAATCCCCTGAGTCAGGGCCATGAGTCAGCCCCTGTTGGAGAGTGACGGTGCAGATGACTATGTCAAAGATGAATCAACTCAACACTTAGAAGGAGCGCCTCTTCTTTTACCCTGGCTTTTCGTGTTACTCTCATCCTTCCGAAAGTTAGCTAAAATGCTCCTGCTCTTCTGTTACCCGTGTACTATGTATATAAGTGGGGATTCCAGGGCACACACTTGGAGGTCACAGGACAACCTAGAATGCTGGGTTTGCCTTTCACATAGTCTTTTTGAGGCAGAGTCTCATTTTTCACAGCTGGATTTCCCAAGCTATCTGGTCTGTAAGCTTCAGGAGTCTCCAGTTTCCTCTTCCTGTCTCACTGTAGTACCTCTAGGTTTACAGGCACTAAGGCTGAGTGGCTGGTTCTCTGTGTGATCTGAGGATCCAAACCCAGGTGGTCAGGCTTGCACAGCAAGTGACTGACCCACTGAGCCATCTCTCCGGGCTGCAGGTCCACCAGCATTTTCCAGATCAAGTGTCCCAGTTGATGTACTTTGGGAACTATTAGCCTGAGAAGACTTTGGCTTTTGTAGGACTTAACTTTCCCAAGGTGAAGAACGTTTATTGCTGTGAACACTCTTCCTGCTGTATGAGCTGGTCACGTGGAGAGCCGTCTGCACAATGACATTTTTCAAACCTGCCAGCGCGGAAGCAGAGTTTAATGCCCCCTTTGTCAAAGTGAGCTTTTCCTTTAGTTGGAGGGAGGAAGAAAACAGAGGTAATTACATAGTGATGGAAACTTTTCTTTTTTTTTTTTCCCTCCCATTGAGCTCCAATGTCAGTCTTCTTGAACAAAGATGCTATTGAAATTGTGAATCATAATGTTGATTTTTTCCTACTTCTAGGCACCAGCTGCGCTCAGTAGGGAAGGGTCTGGGTTGTGAGGAAAAGCATTTTATGGCAGAGGTTCCTTATAGCGTCCTTCAGGGCCTTCAAACAGCTATTTTGTATGTCATTTATTCATTTCACCAACATATACAGAACCTCCATCCTGCTAGGTGCTAGCAATATGACATTAACAAAACCTATTAATGAACTCAAAGATTGAAATAAACTCATGCTCTTCTTGTGTTTTAGATTATGACATTTGTAGGTCATTCATTGTGTACCATGTTTATCCTGTGAAGTGCTTTCAATAGCCTTATAAATCCTCATGGATACCTGGGCATTGTTATCACAACCATGTTGTATTTTGGGCAACTGAGGCTGCGGGGCTGATCACATCCTGTAGTTATTAGGGAACATTATTGAAGTTTGAGTTCCCCAGTTTCTACTCCATGGCTCATGGCACTCACAAGGGATGAAGTCATGACATTGGTAGAAAGTTTGAAGGCTGAACTTCTGCTAAGGGTCAAGAGTGGGCTGTGACAAGCCTGTGTTTCAGGTGGTATCACTCAGCTACAGCAGCAGAGAGAAACTTTAGCTTAAGCTTTGTGCAAATTCCCTCATAGCAACAGTGGCTTTGTGAAGAATTATGTTTCCTTCTGCAGTGATTAGATAGACTCACATATTTCAGCCCTATCAGCCAGAACCTAGCCCTGTGTTCTGCTGCTAGGTTGTTAAGAAGCTCCTCTTGCCAGCTTTCTCTCTGTGCAGTGGCATGATAACACAGGGCTCTTGTTTTCCATTCACATTGTTTCCTTCCGGACATCTGTTGCTCTGTCAGCAAGATAGCTGGAATCATCCCGAACCATGGGCAGCAGAACTGAGGACCAGAGACACCTAGGTATGCTATGAAAGGCCACCCACGCTAGTGCCTCCAGCATACCCCCGTTCCATTCCTTGCAAGTGGTGTGACAGCCTTTTTCCCAAGCCAGTAAGAAATTCTGCAGGCCAAAAGCTACATTGTTCATGGTTGTTTTCTTGGGACATTGTGGAGAGCCTGGGCCATAGCCTGGACAAATGTTTATAAATAGGTCTTAAGCAGAATATAAGCTATTAACATCTGATTTTGTTTTTTTTTGGTGTGTGTATGTGGTTTCTACACATATGTGTAAGGCATGTGTGTCCATGTACATGGACTCGGAGCCCCGAGGAAGAAGTCAGGTATTGTTCTTGTCACTCTTCTACCTTATTCCCCTGAGAAGACGCTTCTCAGTGAACCTGGAGCTCTCTGCATTATAAACTGGTTGAACAAGAAGGCCCAGTGATCTCCTGGCTCTGCTCCCCTCAGTGCTGTGTGTGAATTTTTATGTGTGTACTGGGGATTGAACTCGGGTTCTCTTGTTCACACCACAAACACTCTTACCTGCTGAGCTATCTCCCAGCCCTATGTCTTGGATTTTCACCTCCAGGAACAGAGCTGGGAACACTATACTCCTGTGTTTAAGTGCCCGATACTCCACAGGGGTACCTTTAGGTATCATGAAAATAAGAGGTCCGAGCAGAACTCTTGATTTCCTTTTGGTAGCAAATTGAATTCTCTGAGGGTTTCCCATGCAGGAAAGTAGCTTCGTAGTATCTCACACAGGAAGTGTGCAATGGCCCTGGTTCTGGTTCTGTCCACACGTAACAGTGAGTACCATGTTGTCTACATTCTGCTCAGAACATCTCCAGATTGCCCTCCTTCCATGCCAGTCCAAAGGAACATCTTTTCTCCTGAGCCACCACAAAATTCTTACTAATGCCCCCTCTGGCTTCTCATCCTGCAGCCTGGTTCCTCATGACGATGATTTTTTAAAAACTTTTTGGTTGACAGTTTGCACTCATGGACACACTGTAATTTGATTATAATCACCTCCAATTGCATTTTCTCCCCTTCTTTCCCCTCCTACTTCCATTCAAATCCTTCTTTCCAACTCCTTTCTCTTCTATTTGATGTCTTTTAAAAATTCAAACAGCTGATGGGCTCAGTTTTGTGCAAGTCTTACGGAGGAAACAATAAGCCCTGCACTGCAATGCTGGCTGCTGGGAGAGAAAAGTCACACACAGTCTCCTCCAGGGGTGACTCCTTGCTGAATGCTACACAGTTGACTAGCCAGCCATGAACTACCTGCTGTAGGTTCAATAGTGCCATGACAGAATGAACTTTTCAAAAAGCTGACTTACCTCATCATAGTTGAAATTCCTCCCCTTGGATCTTACAGTTATCGTATCAGCCTCCGAGACACTTTGAGTCTCAGTCTCTCCTGTGTTTGCACAATGCACGACTCTGCCACTCTATTCTTAGCATTCCTCAGCCTCTCAATGTCCATGCGGGCCCAGAACTCTTTGCACTGGCCACCTCTTGGCTGAGCTCTCTTTGGACTAGCCTGTCTTCTCATTTCATGTACATAGCTGACTGCTTCTTTCTCATCATTCAGATATCAGCCTAAGTGTGACCTCATTTGGAGGACATTCCTGGCCAGCCAGTCTCAGGTGGCCACCTTAGCCATCAAATATTCTTATTTTAAGTTTCTCTTTGGACAGTACTTATCATGATCTGGAATTCTTCTTGTTTCTCACCTGTTCCTCCATGGTCTAGCCACCTTTTCATCTATTAGAAATTAAGGTCCAGAAGATCAGGGGCCTCCTGTTGTTTTCATTTCTAAAACCCTGCTTACCTTTACAGCACCTAAATGAAGCGAGGGTCCCCTGAATATTTATGCAATCAGTTCCAGAGATGGCTCTTGCTGCTAGTTTCAGTAGCGTACACAATCAAGGACTAGAAGGACATTGTTGAAGCTAATATTGAGCAGTTAGAAATGAGATACTTTACTGTCTTCTGTTTTGCAGATGAAGCAACTGACTATTAGTTTGCTTTAGAAAATAGAGGAGAGAAAGGAATCAAGGAAAAACCACATTTGGAAAGCAATGGAGCTATTTTCTGAGGTGGTAAACTTTAGGGAGAGCAAGTTTGCAAAAGGAATTTGAGTTGTCTTTGGATCATTTGTTCTTATGATGGTCAAAGACACTTAAAATATTTATTTAGTATGATGGAGAGTGGAGTTCTGAGGGGGAATGGGGAAGGGGAGTGAAATATCATGGTTAATTGTAAGTATAGCAGTTGTCAATAAAAAATTCAAAAACTAGAAAAAATGTGCATTTACTTATTTGTGTGTGTGTGTGTGTGTGTGTGTGTGTGTGTGTGTGTGTGTATCTATGTTTTATGTGGGTGGCTGGGCAATTGAATATGGTCTTACAGGCTTTGCAAGCAAATGCCTTTACTATCTCCTCACCCTCAATTTTCTTGTAAAAACCATCAGGATATGAATTCCTTTTGGGTTTTAAACTCTAAACATTATGCTTCCTTCTTCAGCACTTCATTGGATTTTCACAGTGTGTTTATTTCTTTGTAACTAGCGTGCACCACCTAAGTAGTTTTCCATATAACTTAGAAGGGTGGTGGGTCAAGCATTTCTTCAGTCTGTAGATAAGTAAGATAATATTCCAACGGGGAAGTGTAAGTGATACCCCTCAAAAGGAAGCCGGGAAGGCTGTCTGTTTTGTACTATGACAGCTGATAAATGGGCCCTTTGAAGAATTCTCAGGAAGAAGTGAATTTCATGGTCAGAATGGGGATGAGGAAATCTACATGGGAAGAGCACCATTCTATGCAGAACCAGGTCTGACCATCATGTGAGCCAGTATTGTGGACCCACAATACAGCTTGCAAGGCATTTTATACATTGCATATGAACCTCACAACAGCATGTGCGATGGGCTGTTTTATTTCTAGAAAAAAGGGAACTAAGAGAGCTGTGTTCAACATCACAGAGTTACAAGTGAGATGGGGCATGTGTTCTAAGCCATTCTTCCAGCTAATGGTCCTGGCTTGGTGTACTGTCCTGCTCAGCTCCCTGCAGATGATCCTTTCTCCTACTCATCTCGGTATACTCCACCCACATCATGCCTGGAGTTTGCTTTCTTAACAATTTGCTTCACCACTAATCATATAACCTTCTTGAATAGCTGGCTCTCAGTCAGCGCCAGGGAGTTTATGGAGAAAGGTCAGTGGGATGGTTGGGGGATAAGGGTTTTGTTTGGCACTGGCAGCATTACTCACAGCTGTTTCTTTTCGAGATCTACTGCCTCCTTGATGAAGAGGCATCCTGAGGAGGACTAGCTAAAGGACCTATTTGGTACCTCCTCTCTGGAAAAACACTTGACAATTTAATCAAAATCTGAAAATGATGCTCTGGCCCATAGTTACATTTCTTTTTATTTGTTTATTTACAGGACAAAAAGAGAGAGAGAGAGAGAGGCAAATAGAGAGAATGGGCCTGCCAGGGCCTCTAGCCACTGCAAAGGAACACCAGACACATGTGCCACCTTGTACATCTGGCTTACATGGGTACTGGGAAATCAAATCTGGATCCTTAGGCTTCACAGGCAAACACCTTAACCACTTAGCCATCTCTCCAGTCACAATAGTTCCATTTCTTCAAACTTTACCTTAAGGAAATAATTAAAGATGTGAGGCAGTGTCTGAGCACCATGTTTTGGGCATTGAGGGTGCTCAATAAGTCTTTGTAGAATGAGCTGCTGAATGCATGCACATCATTCAAATGTTCATAATAGAAGGAAGGTAGACATAACCCAAATGGTAAGTGTTAAAAAGGCTCTATTAACTACATTAGTATGTATTCTTTCCATTGGGTACTTGTAGCATTACAGTGTTTTAAAGGATGTTTACAATTAGCTCTGTGAGAAAAACATACATATGACTTCATTTTATTATATATTTTAAAAATCGTTAATAATAATAGGTTCTTAGTTAATTCTCATTTGTGATCAGTGGTATTTTCTCTGTTTTTTTTTTTTTCTCCACAATGAGCAGGTGTTACTTGTTTCATTGAAAACAAACAAAAACAGAGCTGGAGAGACGGCTTGGTAGTTAAGGCACTTTCTATAAAGTCAAAGGACCCAGCTTCAATTCCTCAGTACCCATGTAAGCCAGATGCACAAGGTGGCGCATGCATCTGGAGTTGTTTGTGGTTGCTGGAGGCCCTGGCATGCCCATCCTCTCCTCTTTCTCTCTCAAATATATACAAAAAGCAAACAAAAATAAATAAATAAACAACACCTGTCTAAAGACAGCTTAACAGGAGAACTCAGCAAGGAAAAGCTGCACTTCTTCATATAGGATCCTTTTCTACACCACATTGGAGGAAGGAGTACTTTTTATGGTATGGAGAGACAAAGTTCTTTGCTTTTAAAAAGACTGTTGCAATCTTGGTTAATGGAAACCAGACATGTTTGAACCTTAGCCTTCCAGCTGGGTTACTCTTTATCTTGGAGCCCACCTTTACTGGTACAAGCAGTCTCTGCCTGTAGGGCTGATGTGCAAGGCTGGATTTCAGTGTCAGTGAACAGTTTGGGGCTGTAAATATTAACTAGATGGGGCATCATTTGGAAGGAAACTCTGTCATACTTCAGAGGTCTCCTTTGAAAATTTTACATCAGTTGGTCATTATTAACCAGGCATGGGGATTGACACTGCAAGAGCAGTTATTAGCTGCTATTTGATGATGATAAAAATAAACAAAAATGTTGACATCTTCATTTCTCTGTGAAAAGAAATGTTACTACCAGTAATGTCTTCTTTTACTCTAGACATTCAGTATCAGCAGGAACTTTCCACCTTTTGCTGTTAATATGAATTATGTAATCTCTGGTTGATTGAATTGAGGTTATATATCACAATATTGCAAGATTTTAATGCAGTAGGAATTAATGATATAATCACAATTGTTGAATGACATAGAGAATGGTTAGGAAAGATGTGAAAAGGAGTAAAGGGAAATTGAATTGGTGGAAAATTGATAATCTAGAGGTGGACATAGATTAGTATAGTAATCTAGAGGTGGACATAGATTAGTATAGTAATCTAGACATAGGCACAGAATATCAGAGTCTCTAGACATGGACATCGAGTAGTATAATTATCTAGATATGAACCTAGAACAGTAGAGTTATCTAGAGATGGATCTAGAGCAGCATAGTCATCTGGACATAGATCTAGAGCAACAGAGTCATCTGGACATGGATCTAGAGCAGTATAGTCATCTGGACATGGATCTAGAGCAGCATAGTCATCTGGACATGGATCTAGAGCAGTAGAGTCATCTGGACATGGATCTAGAGCAGTAGAGTTATCTGGAGATGGACCTAGAGCAGCATAGTCATCTGGACATGGATCTAGAGCAGCACAGTCATCTGGACATGGATCTAGAGCAACATAGTCATCTGGACATGGATCTAGAGCAGTATAGTCATCTGGACATGGATCTAGAGCAGCAGAGTCATCTGGACATGGATCTAGAGCAGTATAGTCATCTGGACATGGATCTAGAGCAGCATAGTCATCTGGACATGGATCTAGAGCAGTATAGTCATCTGGACATGGATCTAGAGCAGCATAGTCATCTGGACATGGATCTAGAGCAGTAGAGTCATCTGGACATGGATCTAGAGCAGTAGAGTCATCTGGAGATGGATCTAGAGCAGCATAGTCATCTGGACATGGATCTAGTCAGACATGGATCTAGAGCAGGATCTAGAGCAGTCATCTAGAGATGGACCTAGAGTCATCTGGACATGGATCTAGAGCAGCATAGTCATCTGGACATGGATCTAGAGCAGTAGAGTCATCTGGACATGGATCTAGAGCAGTATAGTCATCTGGACATGGATCTAGAGCAGTAGAGTCATCTGGACATGGATCTAGAGCAGTAGAGTCATCTGGACATGGATCTAGAGCAACAGAGTCATCTGGACATGGATCTAGAGCAGTAGAGTCATCTGGACATGGATCTGGACATGGATCTGGACATGGATCTAGAGCAGTAGAGTCATCTGGACATGGATCTAGAGCAGTAGAGTCATCTGGACATGGATCTAGAGCAGTAGAGTCATCTGGACATGGATCTAGAGCAGTAGAGTCATCTGGACATGGACCTAGAGCAGTATAGTCATCTGGACATGGATCTAGAGCAGTAGAGTCATCTGGACATGGATCTAGAGCAGCATAGTCATCTGGACATGGATCTAGAGCAGTAGAGTCATCTGGACATGGACCTAGAGCATGGTATAGTCATCTGGACATGGATCTAGAGCAGTATAGTCATCTGGACATGGATCTAGAGCAGTATAGTCATCTGGACATGGATCTAGAGCAGTATAGTCATCTGGACATGGATCTAGAGCAGTAGTCATCTGGACATGGATCTAGAGCAGTATAGTCATCTGGACATGGATCTAGAGCAGCATAGTCATCTGGACATGGATCTAGAGCAGCATAGTCATCTGGACATGGATCTAGAGCAGTATAGTCATCTGGACATGGATCTAGAGCAGTAGAGTCATCTAGAGATGGACCTAGAATACTATAGTCATCTGGAGGTGGACCTAGAATTGTATAGGCATCCAGGGATGGACAGAGAGTAGTAGTGGAGATGTAAATCAGGCAGGTGTATATGCAATTTTTGTATCTGCTCATATTTTGTTTCCCGTGATGATTCTGTGATGCAATGAACTTCCCTGTTACTTCAGCTGTTTGGGTTATTTTACAGTCTAATAGGCTTCTATGAGGTAAAACGAGACTATTTCTAAATACTGTATTTAAACCGCATTTTCAGTAAATTGTTCTCTAGTATCAGTTAAAACAATTGAGACCTTAAGAACTTAAAATGTGAGAATTTGGATCTGGCTAAAATGTGCAAATAACTGGTGAAATATATTTTCAGGTCTAGCATATGTTCTTGTGTAGGTCTAAATGTTCTGCTATTTATGCTCTCTATCCCCCTGCCTTCCCTGTCTGTGTTTCATCTATCTATCTATCATCTATCTATCTATCTATCTATCTATCTATCTATCTATCTATCTATCATCTATCTATTCATCCATCCATCATCTATGTATCCATGTATCTATCTATCTATCTATCTATCTATCTATCTATCTATCTATCATTTATCTAATCTACCAGCCTATCCTTTATCTAATCTATCTATAATCATCTATCTGACTATCTGTATTTTTATCTATCAATCTACCAACTCCATATCTATCTTTTAGTAATCTATCTTATGCCTTCATCTATTATAATCTATTTTTAAAATTTAATTAATTAATTAATTTACTTGAGAAAGTGAGAGAGAGAGGCAGAGAGAGGGGCAGATAGATAGAGAGAGAGAGAGAGAGAGAGAGGGAGAGGCCTCCAGAAAGGGCAAACAAACTCCAGACGCATACACCCCCTTTTGCATCTGGCTTACGTGGGTCCTGGAGAGTCCACCAGGAATCCTTTGGCTTTTCAGGCAAATGCCTTAACCAGTAAGCCATCCCTCAAGCCCCTATAATCTGTTTTATCCATCAATCTTTGCATCCATCCTCCCAGAATTATATATAACCTCAAGGAGAGAAAGTTCCCTCAAAGATCATAAATCTACTCACTTCATAGATGAGGTCTAGTGGAGAGAATTTTCCTGCAAAGTGCCATTTAGCAAGTGTTTAAAATTCTACTCTGCCCCCTACCTCCAGTTTTCCTACAATACCTTTTGAGTTTTGTGCCTCCTCAGGGATCAGCTCTGCTTGAAGCTGAAAGCTTGCATTGCCTGGCCTCTGAAGGTAGCCTTTGCATCTATTTCCTGCATTACGCCCCCCTGGGGTTTAAATATGTGTGGTGCCCCTTTGAAGTCCTGCACAGCAAAAGCATCAGCAGGCGGCCTGTGAATGGCTGCAACTTCCAAGGAATCTGCAGTCAGTAGAGCTAGCAGATAGTTTGTCTCCCCTGCTGCTGGAGACTGAGAGATTGGGCATAGAACAGGGGATGAGATAATGATCAAAGGGAAATTTAGAGAGAGGGCAAAGGAAAATCTAGTGTGATTGATCTGGATGTGTAGAAAGAGGAAGCTGCTGAGCCCTTGGCCGGGGATTTGGAATTCCTGACAGGAACAACTTTGAGTGTTGCCATAAGTCACAGCCTCAGCAGACAGGCATCAGAGCTACTCTTTACGAGACTTGCACATTATCAACATAGCTCTGCTTAACTTTACTCTGAATCTCCAGGATCTGGAAGAAAGAAGGAATAAAGGGAAGAAAGATACATCCACTGTTCATTTTGGGGGCTATATTTGTTTAACTAAAGGATCAAACTGGTCCTGATAATCTCAGTGGTTTCATCTCTTGGCCAATCATTATGGGTTACTTTGATTCTGTGTCATTTGGGTAATAGGCATTGTTGGGTACTGGAGAACCAACTACAGAAAAGACAAGTTTCCCTTGATGTGGCTCTGTTTTGTCCTACTACCCCCACTGTTATAATTCTGAAGTCTGCTGAACACCCACTGGGATTTCTAGGTTCTTGTGTTCTGGAACAACAAATTGGAATTGGACTCCTGCGGACTGGTAGACAGAAAGGCAGTATATTAGCGGGGAAGAGCATTTCTGAGTGGGGGAGTGGGCGTGAGCAGGGAAATCTGAGAGGCTTCATGGCACCCGTGCATGGTGGAGCGAGACCTTTAAGGCCATTTGTGTAGCACAGACTTTTTCTGTGTTTGTCTGTCCTTTATCTGTTACGTACCAGCCTTGATGGGGAGGGAGATCCAGTGCAGCTTCTTTTGTGTGCTAACTTAGACCTTGTTCTCTACCTTCCTCTCTTCCTCATCAGATCTAGAAGAGGTGTCTAAATATGCAGCATTTCTTCTGCTCACAGACTCTCTTGGTGGGCACTTCTGCCTTCGATGAGCAGGCCTGCTGTACCCAGCTGACCACCTGAACACGACCTTACTCTTCACGTCTTGTCCAAAGCACGAATACTTGAACAGTCTTTGTTGGGCTTTGCTTTCCTCATCTTTTCACCAGAACTTGCCATGCCTTGATCCATGTATTTTTGTTGTTGTTATTGTTTTTTAAAATAGCAGCATACTACTTTAATCATGCCAGCCCAACCCTATTTTTAAATGGTCCATTTGCCTGTATTGCCAAGACAGACTCTTTGGAGAACAGAGGGGAGACACTTCGATCCTATTCACGAACTCACGGCACCTGGAAAATAGTAGGTATATGAGTAATGGTTGAATGGGAGGAAGATGGAGGATTCTACTTTCTTTTGGAGATGTCAGCTGTACCCCTCTCACCATCTTGTGTTTTGGAAGCTTCAGGAAGGAGTGATCAACTCTTCCCTTGAATGGAGGTGAGCACATTTCACAGAGAATATATTTGTACTGGAATATATTTGTAAAGAGTGAACAGGTGGAAGTGGAGGAGAATAATACCCCAGGGGTAGAAACAGAACAACAGAAGCAAAGGCAGGTAACAGACCATAGTTAGTGCTAACATACTTAAGGAGGATGTGCAGTGTAGTAGGTCATTTTTAGGGGTGTAAGAGAGGTAGAAGAAAGATGGCAATATGTACCCCACAAAAACCTAGTGTCATTTAAAAATAGTTTATTTACAGAAGTTGAAATGTCCAAAAGTAAAGAGAATAGTTTAATGAGTTTCTGAATCTCCATTGCCTGGCTTCACAATAGTCAAGTCTCAGATAGTGTTGCTTCGTCTAGAGCCCCATCCACGCCTCACCTACACTCAGAACTTCAGACAGTATCTCTTCGTCTAGAGCCCCGTCCACTCCTCACCTACACTCAGAACTTCAGACAGTATCTCTTCGTCTAAAGTCCCGTCCACTCCTCACCTACACTCAGAACTTCAGACAGTATCTCTTCAGAACTTCAGACAGTATCTCTTCGTCTAGAGCCCCGTCCACTCCTCACCTACACTCAGAACTTCAGACAGTATCTCTTCGTCTAGAGCCCCGTCCACTCCTCACCTACACTCAGAACTTCAGACAGTATCTCTTCAGAACTTCAGACAGTATCTCTTCGTCTAAAGTCAGACAGTATCTGTCCACGCCTCACCTACACTCACCTACACTCAGAACTTCAGACAGTCATCAGAACTTCAGACAGTATCTCTTCATCTAGAGCCCGTCTCACCTACAGAGCCCCATCCATCTAGAGCCCCACTCCTCACCTACACTCAGAACAGACAGACAGTACACTCAGAACTTCAGACAGTATCTCTTCGTCTAAAGTCCCGTCCACGTCTCACCTACACTCAGAACTTCAGACAGTATCTCTTCGTCTAGAGCCCCGTCCACTCCTCACCTACACTCCATCTCGTCTCACCTCCACACTCAGAACTTCAGACAGTATCTCTTCACCTACACTCAGAACTTCAGACAGTATCTCCCGCCTCACCTACACTCCACTCCTTACCTACACTCAGAACTTCAGACAGTATCTCTTCGTCTAAAGCCCCGTCCACTCCTCACCTACACTCAGAACTTTTTGAAGCAAATTCTACAGGTGGTTATTTTTTTAATTCAAGAATGTTTTACTATATACATTTAAAAGATAGAGACACTATTTAGGCTTTTTGAAAAGGACATAATAATAATATTAATATTACATTATCCAAACATTTTGCAATAATTACTTAATACCATTATATTCAACATGGTCAACGTTTAACTGCATCAAAAATTCATTTGTGCATGGACATTTTAGGGCCTCATTTTGTAAAATGGAATGCTACTATGAGTTCAATGCGTCTCTTCTATAATTCTGGTGTTAAAACCTGATGACCAATGTGCTAGCATTAGAAAGGAGAGTTTCTGAGAAATAATTAGGTCATGAAGCATCCTCCCTTCATGAATGCATTCAAGCCTTTATAAAAGACATCTCATACAAATGGCAACCAGCTTGGCTTTCTATCCTGCCAAGACATAGTGTTCTTTCCCTCTGGTGGACATGCCATCTTGGAAGGAGGGCAGCTGTCAGTGGACAGCCAAACATGCTGAGACCTTAATCATGAATTTCCAAGACTCCAGCACTGGGGATTAAATTTCCGTTCTTTACAAATTATCTTATGCTAGGTTATCTAATCCACACACAGGGATGAAGACAACCCTCCATGCCCCCAGATCTGAAAGTAAGACCCTGACATACAAGGAAGACATTTATAAGTGTGTGTTTATAAGCATCTGAAGAACAGGAAGGAGCATGGACAGAGGGAAGGAGCTAGGGAGCAAGGAGAAAGGAAAACTTGTTTATCTTCACTCCTCGACTACCTAAAACTTAAGGGTAAACTTCCAAGGAATGAACTTGTTAGTAACTTTGCCTAGGCTAATGATATTCATCAATTATATTGCCCTGAACTTATTTTAAAGTCATTGCTTATGAAACTCCTTCCCAAATAAGATCGGAAGTCTACATAACTCACTGTAAAGTAAACCCACATTAAGGTTTCAATGAAGTTTTGAGAGTAAATTCTTTTAAATCTTTTTTGTTTGTTTGTTTTATTGATACCCATGTATTTGTATTGACCCCATCTAGGTGAATGCTTTGAAAAAGAAATGTGGTACATTTTACCCGCTTTGGGACTTTCTAGAGCTCCTCATTGCTCTGAGCAATGCTTTCATCATTGATAATGTGACCTGATGTTTTCCATACTTGATTTCTGACAGAGCAAGTGGTGACACACAACAGAAATTGATGAGGCCTGCTTTAAGCAGAAATAACTCAAGCAGTGGTGTTCAGAGGACTCACACCATGTCCTCCTGGTTTGACTCCAGTGTAAGCTGAGAGAACTGTGCTGTTAGCATTCATAACTCTGCCGATGGGATTTCTCTTGGCTCACTTTGGAAATCTAGGAAGCTGATGCCGGGGGGTAGCCCTCAACCAACGGTGGATGGAAATTAGAGGATGAATACAATAGCTTTCTCATTTCTCAGGTGGAACTCTGAAGAATATTCGAGGAGGACTAAGCTCTGGGTTCCTCCAGCAGTAGTCAACTTCTTTGTGCATCTTCTATGGGCTTACTTTCCTTTCCTGTTTCACTTCTCAGCTCTTAAACTCTTTCTTCCCAGCATCTCTCCCCTTGTCTCAAGATACAGTTCTGGGAAATCAGCCTGGGGAAATGGGGATTAGCACTGAGGGGACTTGGGAATAGGAAATAAGTTGGAAGGGTTGGGGGGAGCTTGGTAATATAGTGTTTGCTTGCCATGGGTTAAGCCCCTAGTTTAGTTCTCAATTATAAAAGAGAGAGGAGGGGCATGAGGGAGGAAAGGAGAGAAGGGAGGAAGAAGAGAAGAAGGAAGGAAAGGAAGAAAAGAAAAATTAGAACAAAGAGAAATGACACACAACAAACACAAAGTCCTCCCAATGATTATCAAATGAAGTCACCAAGTTCCCATTTCTCTCTGGAACCCAACACTATGTTGAGCTTTCCTGTTGCTGAAGATCTTAGGCCAGCCTCAGGTTTCCACTGTCCCTACTAATAGATAAGAACTTGATTGACTCAGATATTTCCCCAGTGCAGCCCACCACCCCTGTTCTGTTTCTTGAGTTATTTGCTTCAAGTTAAAAATCCTTGGAAAAAGTCTCCTATTGGGTAAGCACAGATCACATACCGGATATGATAAAAAGGTCAGGTACCACAAATACGAAAGTGTAATGAGGTATAGCCATTCAGCATCTATAGTGAGGAAGGTTTGGCCACTGACAAACATTTAGAGAGCAGGGGAATTCTAAATACAGGGAGTTCAGATGCAAAAGAGCCCAAGAAGGGACTTGCTTTAACCCCATGACATTGTGACTCAGTAGCATCTCTCCTGTTATCTTTATTTTTTACATTTCAGTGCTACGCTTTTTTAGACCCTGGACTCCCAGGCAGGGTTGCCTGGTTAGTCTGTGTTCCTCACTTCCCTGGCCCATCCTGGTCATGGCACTTACTGTGAAGTATTGCAGTGGGGTGTGTATCTACCCTGCTAGCCTCAGGGCCTCTTGCAAAGGGATATAGCTCCCTTGCTCTTCCTTAGCATCTGACATCACATAAATCACCTAGTGAGCATTCAAGAGTCTTTGTCTAATAAGAAACAGGTGTTCACTAAAGAAGAAAATTCCACCATTTCAAACTCTACCTGGAACGAGTGGCAAGTCCTTTACGGAAATCTTTGGGAGGGGGAAAGTTAAAACTTGGATAGTGCCAAGAATTTCTTAAATTGAGAGGATCCCATGTCAACAAAGCTTGCTAGATCTGACCTCAACTGTTTTGTTTGTTTGTTTGCTTTCTGTTTTTCGAGGTAGGGTCTCATTCTAGCCCTGGAATTCACTATGTAGTCTCAGAGTGGCCTTGAACTCATGGCGATCCTCCTACCTCTGCCTCCCGAGTGCTGGAATTAAAGGTATGTGCCACCATGCCCAGCCTGACATCAACTTTTAAGACTTCATATTAAAAACTATTCTTCATCTAGTCAATAAACAAACATGATTAACTCCAGGGCATGACAAAGCACTTTTCTCAGTGTGTGGTTGGAGGTCAGCAGGCATTAATTACCATTGCTATCAGTGTGCATGGCTCCCATCCCAATAGGAACTTGTGTTGTGGGGTTTAATGGAGAAACCCATTTTGCCATAGTTTACAAGGAGGAGCCTTCAATTTTCAGTCCTGGAGCTTTTGAAATGAAAGGGATCTTAACAAGGAAGGAGAACTACAGACAGGCAAGGATGATCCTGAACAAGGCAGAAGACGTTTTAGGAGTGATTTGGGACCTGAATTTTGTCCTGATTGCTAGAGCCTTAAATGTGAACTCTGAGTGGACTGAGTTGAAACTCAGGGTAGAGGCGGAAGGCATGTGGTTCCTGGATTCTACCCTGAGGAATTTCGATTGTAGACTTTATATGAAATTGGGAACTACTGATGGCTTTTAAGCAAGAGAGTGTAAGAGAGGACAAATACTTTTCCTTTTTAGGTAGGACCCCTATAACAAAACACAGACAGATAGCACCAGAAAAATAAACAATTTACAAACACGTAAGCCTCATCTATTCCTGGGAGAAAACTCAGAGAACGTAGTAAGTACCTGGAGTAGATCTCAAGGAAAATGTTTAAACCTCAGACTTAAAATGCTATCATTTTTTAAACAAAGGTGGTATTGGGAAATACCCTATTAAAGCAAGATGTGCAGGAAAAGCACCTTAACAAAGGTCACATTTGCTCTGTAGAAGGAGCCCATGTATCTGCCATGTTGGGGGGTCTTGAGGGATTTGGTGGCGTTTGTTCCTGGTACAGAGGAAGAGCCCCTGGCAGTGGTGATTCTGTTTGTACATGTAAATTTCTCTTCTGAAAGGGCAGCTTTTCAGAGCTACTGTGTGTCTATTGTTTTTCAAAAATAACCAATGCAAAGTAATCCTTGTGTCAGATAGGAGTATTCAGGGCTGTCGTATTCTGACCTTCTGCAGTCATATTTTGAGGCCATGTGTCCTGAGCCCCATGAGGGTGAAATGATCATATGTCTAAGAAGATGGGGTTTCACTGCCTACCAGTTGTATGGACTTCTTCATGCAGGGCAAACAGTCCACGTGAGTCTTGCTTTATCACCTGTAATATGAGGGTCATGGTGTTCTTGAGGAATTAAATTGGATAAAGATAGACACGACCAGAGAGGTTTAGAACCATACTATTAGGAAGGTGGGGGTAGGAGGATAAAAATTGAAGTCTAGGGCTGGAAAGAAGGCTTCAGGGTTAAGGCACATGCCTGCAAAGCCTAAGGAACCAGGTTTGATTCTCCAGGTCCCAAGTAAGCCAGATGTACATGATGGCACATGCATCTGGAGTTCATTTGTAGTGGCTAGAGGCCCTGGCATGCCCATTCTCATTCCCTCTGTCTCCCTCTACCCCTCTCTCTGTGTCTCTAATAAATAAAAATAAAATCTTGTCTGTATACTGAGTTTGTGGCCAAGCCTGAGCCATATGAGACCATGTCTTAAGGAAACGAACACACAAACGAAAGAATCTAATGGGATAAACCAGCCAAAGATTCAGCACGATGCTTCCTTCTTACCTGCCATCGCTGTTACTATTTGTGCGTTCATTATTGGTTATTTTGGAACAATTGCCACAACCAAGGCCATGTTAGATCGAGATGGGAGGAGAAACCCAGTAGGATGTTCATGCACAGATCCAAGAGAGATGTGGAACTTTTCTAGTGCACTGCAGTCGAGGTGTAAGGACTGCAAGGAAGCGTGGAAGCAGGCCGAGGAGCTGAGAGAGGCTCAGCGGTGTCGAGACCGCCCCCCCCACGCTGCAGCATTCCACCTCTGCTGTGGAACCAGTCTCCTGTTTTGCTTGCCAGTCAGTTCCTGCGCGCTGTGAAGCTGCTCCACTGATAAATGCCCACAAAACCTCTCCATTTCAAACCTCGTGGTTTGGAACAATCTTATAATGGGCCCTCCCTGCCTGCCACTCCCTTGAACTTATACTCCATGTGGTAGTTTGAATAGATGGCCCCCAATATATTTAGTGTTGCATCTGCAGCCACCTGGCTGGAGGCAGTGTCACTGGGCAGATCTCAAAGTGTGGTGGTGGGTTTGAGATTTCAATCTAAAGAAATGCAAAGTGTGCCTAGCTGGAGTTCCTGAGGTGTGTATGCTGTGTGGTTTTTGTTTTGTGGCTTTTCTCTCTGTGTTTGGTCCTGTGAAGGCAGGCCAGCCTTTTCTGCCATTATGGAACTTCCCCTGGATCTGTAAGCTTTAATAAATAATATCCCTTCCTCCATAACTTTGCCTGGTCTGGAAGTTCATCTCAGTGAACCTGAAGCTGTCTGCTACACTCCCCAAACTGGATTAAGTCCCTCTGGAAGAATTGTTCTGTAACCTGTCAAATGCTTGTCACTCACGAGTGGGATTGCTTGTTTACCTGTCTGTCTTCCTGAGGCATTAAAGCTCCCAGGACAACAGACCTCGCCTTATTTAAATTGTGTCCTTTGTAGCTGGCATGGTAGCACATAGTAGTTAGTCAAGAGATATCTAGTCGTCTGCATTTAGTTGCTCAGGTCAGCAGCTATTAGGAAAAGTGGCAAACCAATGTCCTGACGCCTGCTCAGCCCCTTGGCAGGATAAGTGACACTGGTGGCTGGGATCATTGCTTACACACAAGCACTTTCTAGACCGGGGCATTGTTCTCTGGATGGTATGCAAAGGGTTCTGCCTTTATGCTGTGAGAGAAAGAACTCTAGTCAGATGGTAACCAGTGACCATGCTGTCATGTCATGCAAGATATGAACCCAGCGGAGTCCTGCCTGAGCAGCAGAGTGAAGCGTGAAGTGGTATGTTTCTGAGTAATAACTGGTCGGTTGGGCCCCTCCCATAATACCTTGTTCTACATCATGTCCCTCCTGCTTCCTACACACGCTTCTCGTTTCTCTCCCCAAAGATCATGTTTCAGGCTTTAGGTTGTAACTTTGACATCTTCCTCTCTGGAGACCAATTGGACCTTTGAAAAGTTGACAAGGGAACCTACGGTTGGAAAGGGCCTTTGATAGACTTAGGCAGGAGTGAGACTTGGAGGAGTGCAAAGGTGGGCATTGGAGACCCCCACATGTGCTTGGTTTTGGGAGAGAATGCAGCTCCTTCATTCCCAGCCGTTGGGTGCTGGGGCAAGGCCCTCCTCTCGATCTGGTTAGATTCCTCTGGACCCTGGGGACAAAACTACTTCCTGTTCAGGTTACTAGGGTGGGAGCTAGGTATGATCTAAAGGAAACAGCTTGGTGAAAAACCTCTACTTACATCTTTACTGGCATGTCATATTGAAGCCAGATAGAATTAAACTAGCCAGAGACACTGTTTTTGTTTTTTCTTTGCAGAAAATGTTGGTGTTGGATGAAGAGAGATGGAGGATTGGTACAGAGAAATTCTGGCTGGAATCTGCCTCACCCTTGTGAAGGCCATGCGAGAGGGAGAAAGATGTAGAAATGGCATCAGGTCACCTACCCGCCCTTGTAAATTCTTCTCTGGGCAGAGGGTGCTGCCCCAGAATGAGAACATGCTGAGTCCTTGTGCAGCAGGAATGACGGGGCCCAGAGTACTGACATTGCTTCGTTATCTACCACAAGTAGATTGGGAAAGTGAGCCCCATAGATGCTGACAGAGAACAGAGGAGAGGTGTCAGATCCAGACTCCGCTTGCTGAGATAGGAAGAATGCTTAGGAAGTGACATCCATGCATGTCTTTTTAACAATATTTATATATGAGAGAGAGAGATGGGGGGGGTAGAGAGAGAATGGGCACACTAAGGCCTCTACCCACTACAAACAAACTCCAGATACATGCATCACCTTGTACATCTGGCTTACATGGGTACTGGGGAATTGAACCTGGGTCCTTACACCTCACAGGCAAGCACCATAAATGCTAAGTCATCTGTCCAGCTGAAATAAGTTTTTTTTAAAACAAAATATTTATTTATTTATTTATTTATTTATTTATTTGCAAGGAAAGTGTGTGTGTGTGTGTGTGTGTGTGTGTGTGAGAGAGAGAGAGAGAGAGAGAGAGAGAGAGAGAGAGAGCAAAAGCTAGCAAGAGAGTGAGAGAGGGAAAGAGAGAAAGAATATGTCAGAGCCTTCTGCCACTGCATGCACGACTCTCTATCTGGCTTTATGTGGAAACTGAGTAACTGAACCTGGAGGTTTAGGTTTTGCCAGCAATGCCTACACTACTGAACCATCTCTCCAGCCTTCAAGTAAATTTTAAATGCTGGAGAAAAACTTATCAAGCAAGAAGATGGGAAGAGAACATGTGCAAATACAAGATGTCTTGAGAGATAAGACTCCAGAGAAAAGCAGTTAGTGCAGTGACCCTGGCAACAGGACAAGCACCGAAAGATGCTGAGAACCAGCAAACGTGGAGTTGCTGCTCCCAGTGCGCAATACCAAATCTCAGAGTGTACACCCTGCTCAGAGCCTGTGTCTGCGCTGAATACTGCTCCAGCCTCCCTGCCCCTCCTCCCCACCTTCTGCTTACAAAGAGGAACAAGCTAGCCCCTCTGTATTTCAGAGAACTAGGTGTAACTAAGTCCAGTGTCTTCCCCCATGTTTTTTTGCAAATCACAGCTGCAAATGACATTCACATACAAAAAGCTACCTTTCCATATTCCTCTGTGCCCTCCTCTCCTGATCTGTCATTCCTGAGGTTTGGCACGAACAAGGGAGTAAATCTGGGTCCCGTGTAGAGAATGAAAGGGTCATAAAGCTGGAGACAAGCCAGATAGATTTTGTACAAAGCACCAAACATCTTCCTTTCTTGCTTTCCTTTTCTGAAATAAAGCCATGAAATCTCAACTATCTTGGCCTCCCATTCCTGATCTCTGACCTTCTAATTTTATCAATTCTTTTGGCAAACTGACCTGAGTTGCCATGAGAAAGGTGGGTTGCTGACAGCATTGCTGATAGGAACAAGGGGGAGGGGAGGATCCTGCTCAAGCATGGCTGTACCTGTAAAGACCTACCACGTGCCTTCCCTGGGTCCTGGCTTTCTGCAACTCCTTATGCATTTCCAAACCTCTCCTGTGTCTCTTGAAGTAGGCTTTACTATGTGAAATGTGAGAGAGGAAACCTGCAGATTTAGGTACCCATCTGATTCAAAGGGCGAAGTAATAGGGTGTGTGTGTGAGAGAGAGAGAGAGATACTGAGTGAACATGCAGCTTAAAGGGTCGACAAAGGAAAAGGGAGGAGAGAAACACATAAGAGATAAGACATAAAGAAAAAATATGAATGGACTGAGAAGGGGGAAGAGAGGCCAGGTTGAGTGATGAAGAGACAGAATGGTTATCTAAGAGACATCCATTGCCAGTTAATGTTTAATGCTGAATTAAATAAAATATTCATGTAAGGAAATTGGAGCTATAGACAAATCCAAACGCAGCTTTCCTAATGCCCCCCTCCCTCTCAAAAGTGAATTCCTTAGAGATTCCTGCCCTCTGTTGTCAATACCTGAAACAATTGATGGTTTACCAGGAAGTCAAGGTTCCTTCTCTAATGGCATTTGGATGGACTGCCAATGATTCTGTAGGTCTGCTTTGATTGTTTCTGAGATCCTTGGAAAACCTTGTACTTTTTTTTTTTTCAAGGTAGAGTCTCACTCTGGCCCAGGCTGACCTGGAAATTAACTCTGTAGTCTCAGGGTAGCCTCGAACCCATAGTGATCCTCCTGCCTCTGCTTCCCAAGTGCTGGGATTAAAGGCATGCACCACCACGGCCAGCCTGAAACCATGCTCTTTTTAGAAGGCTTTTGGTACCTTGAAGATAACCCAAATGTCACTTCCTTATTTTGAACCTTTATCTGTGATCAATGAATAAGAATTTTATAACAAGTTTCTTTATCCCAAGAGATGATCAGAAACATCCTCCTGAGGTAATAGTCCCCTCTGGATACATCCCTCCAGTCCCACACTGGTTTGATAACAGAAACTCACCAGATCTGCTGCCTTTGGGCCATCCCATGTCAACAAAAGCATAGCCCTATTATGTGGAGTCATGCCAGCCATTTCTTTTAAGTTTATTTACTTATTTGAGAGAAGAGAGAAAGGGGAGAGAAGGAGAAAAAGAGAGAGAGAGAATGGCATGCCAGGGCCTCCGGCCACTGAAAGTGAACTCCAGATGCACGTGGCACCTTGTACATCTGGCTTACATGGGTCCTGAGGAATCTAGTCTGGGTCCTTAGGTTCACAGGCCAGTGCCTTCCGTGCTAAACCATTTCTCCAGCCCCCTCTATTTCTTATCTATGGGTGCACTCTCACACCTATCTGGAGGCTAGCATTACCCATGCGGAACTGCCTGGAGTCATGGAAGAGTGCTTCCCCACAGAATGAAGGACTGGAGACTTCCCTCTTCATTTCCTCTCACACTTGTCATTGTACAACTGGAATGGAACTGACGTTTCTACTAATGGACCTTGTCTCTTGGACCGGTGGCATAAAGGTTAGTAACCGCTACTTTAAGTATTTACTGCTTCATCGAAGAAGCTGAACTGAGATGTTCTTGTATGAGAGCTGTACTTTACACACACACACACACACACACACACACACACACACACACACACAGCCGTCAACTTGCCCAAAGAGCTGTTGTGTTCCTGATGGACAAGTTATGGATGGGCTCAATTCTGCCTGCTTTTGCATATTTTCAAAAGCACCACATTTGCTTAGCACCAAAGACCATGAGGTAAATGAAACATTTTATTATAGAAATGACTTAGCCTGTTAAGTTTTTATTATGATAATGTCTTCAAAGGTTTATTTGGATTTCAATATCCTCATTCAAAATGTAGATAAAGCTGTGGATAGTGGTATACACCTATGATCCCAGCAGTCTGAGTAATGAAGGCATGAGGAGTATGGCAAGTTTGTGGCTAGCTAGAGCTGTAGACTGAGACCCTGTTTCACTCGCCCTTCTTCCTCCAAATCAGTAAAATGAAGCTGTCCAAAGATGAAGCAAAGACTCTTTGATTTGAGATATGTACCAATATCAATACTGTTGTGGGGGAATATGTCCTGTTGCCTAAGGCTAAACGCTCTGCAAGCAAAGAGAAAAATCTGTTTTCCCTGCTTTGTACACAGTGCCCAGGTATGCATGCCAGGCATAGGTTAAGGTTTTCTGAACACTTACCGATCCACAGAATATCATAGGTTTGTTAATCTTTGCTTCCTCAACCCATGCCTTCCAACTACGGGTTGTGTTCATGGACAATGTAGAAATATGCAAGACATGGGACCATAGGCCTGCAAGAGGCAACTGTAAGGAAACTCAACCACTTCAAGTTGACAGAAAACTAATTTCCCTCATAAACACACACACACACACACACACACACACACACACACACACAGAGAGAGAGAGAGAGAGAGAGAGAGAGAGAGAGAGAGACAGAAGCATCTTCCTGTCTAGCTTCAGAGGAAGGAGAAGAGATAACTTCAAATCAGAACTACAGTCTGAAAATAGTTCCTGCAGTTACAGAAAGCTGTGTGTATGACAAGTCAAAGATGGCTGAACAAAAATCACGTTTTCTGAGCAGAGCCTTGCAAATAGGAGCTGGTTGAATATAGCATGGTACCTTCCTAATTCTACGTAAGTAGGGTGTATTGTCTTGTCACACTCCAGGCTGTCTGCACGTGCTCTTTGCAACTGATTGAATGACTATCTGAAAGAGATGTACTAGCTCCATTCCTTGGGTCATCTTTGCTTCTAGTACTGAATACTCCAGGAAACCATCTATTTCCCTTCTTGATCTTGTTCATTGCCCATTTCCCTAGGGCCCTGTGAGCTCCAAGGCATCACGAATGCTTTTCCTTTTGTCTGCTGGCTTGTTCTCTGCTGTGTGCTGAGGGTTGCACAGTTCCTGGCACATATTAAACATTCACTCAGTGTGTTTATTTAAATACCTGCCATTATTAATTTTTATGAAAGTGTTGCTTATCCTCTATGTACAGCAAAACCAAATAAAAGTATGTAAATGAAAGTCTCCATTTTGCTTATGTAAATGCCTTAGACTAGCTCATTCTATGCCTTTTTAAATGGAGCTAAAATAATAAAACTAGGTAATATCTATATTTTTCTCATTTAGCAAGAAGTTCTTTATTGATTTAATCTCTGTAATAAAGTTTTTCTATAGTGAGGTAAATGAAGAACAAAATGGTTAGATTATCTGTCCTAAGTCACTCAGCAATGATCTTTTTTTTAAAAAAATTTTTTTAAAAATATTTTATTTTTATTTATTTTAGAGAGAGATGCAGAGATAGAAAAAGAGAGAGAGAGAGAGAATGGGCTTACCAGGGCTTCCAGCTGTTGCAAACAAACTCCAGATGCATGTGCCACCTTGTGCATCTGGCTTATGTGTGTCCTGGGGAATAACACCTTAGTCCTTAACCACTAAGTCATCTCTTCAGCCCACTCAGCAATTATTTTAAACACAGCATTTGGATTCAGGTAATTGTATCTGTAAGCCTTATTCATTACATTAATTATACTATTTCTCAACATGAGTTAAGGTTATCTGCAAAGTGACTATGTCTTTGTCATGAAGGCCTAGTCTTACGTCACATGTGACGTGTCAAGAGATGTGGGGGTGCGAGTGGCTATCAGCCATGCAAGTCACAAAGCATTACAGTCTCCTAACTGACATTTCTGCTCTCTAACTGCTATTTGTTGCTACTCAGTGTTGTCAGAGCTTTTCTGAGATGTCTGTACCACAGCTGTGCTTCTGGTCAGCTGAAACCAAACCATGAAGACTTTGGTTTTATATCCAGGAGATTAGCCTGCTAAGTCCTACTTGAAGAATCCTGAAGAAATCTGTAAATTATAGAACAATCAATAACTCTTACAGTACGCTCTCCACTCACTGTGCTATAGAGACGTTCTCAGCACCCTTGGGTGTCCTGCTCTTAGGAGACAAGTGACCTCATCAAGTACTGGGAGAATGTGTTGCTTTATGGCCTTTCATTTTGCAGCTCTGGTGAGTGATATGTCCTGGGCTAGCATTTAGAGTGACTTAAACTCACCCACCACAGCTCAGGGAATCTTGTGGTAGAGGGGGCAGAAAGAGTGTAAGAGCCACAGGTTGAGATATCATGCCCAGAGGCATTCCCTCCCTCCAATAATAACTGACTGCTGCTCCCACAATGCATAAACCAAAACCCCATGGGGAATACCTGCAATCCTACTGAGGAGCATCCCCAACAGAATGGGGGAAGGGACTAGGGAAAAGAGGGTACCAAACACATGATGTATCCATATGAAACATGTGTGTGTTTAAAGACACTGACCGGGGCTAGGGATGGAGCTCAGTTGGAAGAGGGCTTGATTAGCATACATGAAGCCCTGAGTAACTTGACATGGTGGCAACACACCTGTAATCTCAGCACTTGGGAGGTCAAGACACAAGATTCTGAAGTTCAAGGTCATTCACTACTACTCAGCAAGGGCACCAGACTGAGAAACATAAGACCCTGTCTTAAAAATAAATAAACAAATAAATAAAGCACAGATGTGACACCTCTGTCTTATTCATAAGAAATAAAACCACCCTCTCTCATGATGAAGCAGAAAATAATTTTCATCAAGGAAGTGTATCAGGCCTATGAACTCCACTGAACATGACTTGTGCACTAAAGCAGCCACGTAGACGTTGACATACTAAGCAGTTTGTTGACATGAGTTAAAAGTGGTAACAAAAGCCTTTGGAAGAGAAATGTCTCCTAAAGGTTTATGTGTTGAAGGATTATCTACCTGGTTCTTGGAGCTACTATTTTTGTTTTTCAATTTTAAATGTGTGTGTGTGTGTGTGTGTGTGTGTGTGTGTGTGTGTAGTGTCTGCACATGAGTGTGGGGGCCAGAGGGCAACCTCAAGTGTCAACCTCAGAACACCATACAGATTTTCTTAAATACAGGGTTTCTCATTGGCCTGCAGTATGCCAATTTGACTAGACTAGTTGGTGAGACGCCCTTGTCTCTGACTGTCCAGCATTGGGATTCCAGGCATGGGCTAGCATGCACAGCATTTTGTACATGGGTACTGGGCTTGAAAGTCAGATCCTCACGTTTGGGAAACAAGCACTTTATTGACTGAACCTTCTTTTGAAATTGTCCTTTATGTGTCAAAATCCTTGGTCATGAGGTCAAGGTCAGTCATGTCTGTGTCGGAAGTATGAGAGGGATGATTTGTCTGTATGGGACAGAAAAAACAGAGTAACATTTGGCCAAATTTGATTCCCAAATCCAGACATGTCTGGTTATGCTGCACTTTTGGAAGGAAGACTATATTTGTGAAGTGACAGAAGAATTTCCATGGCAACAGACTGTCTGGTATCAGAAGAGCAAAAAAAAAATAAAAACTCCCTGCGCCAACTCTGTATTTATGGAATGCTTTTTACATTGCCCCCTACCACACAGAGGGCTTGATCTCTCAACAGACATGCTTCTGAATAAATGATGACAATGTGGATGGCATGCCGTATCTACCTGCATTTTCACTCCTGAAAATAATGCTAGTTTTATCTTGTAAATATTTGAATAGTTTGTATGGAGCCAACAAGGTCCTTATACACAGTTTTGACTAGATCTTCAGTGGTGTGAATGTTGGAGGGTGGTGAAGGAGGCATCTCAAGTGTGGGTCTTGTTTTCTTGGAAATGTGGCATTGCCATTAACTCATCATCTCTGTAGGATGAAGACCAGGATAAAAAACACTTGAAGGACCTAGGTGGATCCTTCCCTCAAAAGGTGGTCAGTAGGTATGCCACAGCCTATGTTAAATATGCTACTCTGAATTACTATAAGCATCTTGCTGAAATTTATGCTCCCCCTCCCCCAATCTCAGAGTAGTTGTGTTCTCACACGTGCCTAAGAACCTTACTGTCATCTAAGACTTGCTCATCAAGGCTGTGTGTGTCCTGGGCGCCTCAATCCAAAGGCTTCGCTGTTCACTGCACCCACTCCCCATCCCCCGCCCGTGACTCCAGACTTCTTCCCAAACCATAGGAGAGTGCATGGAGAGAAGCCTAATCACGCCTCTTTGTTCTATAGCCTCAAGACTGGATGGTAAGCACTGCCCAAAAGGAAGTACTGTTGTTTGCTCAACAAGATGCTGATGCATGAAGTACATGTGGTTGGGTATTTCTGAAGTGAGATGTGATAACGTCTTCATCTGAGTGATCACATGCATCTCTGAATACACTAAATTTCATTCAATTGATTGTACATCTTAAATGGATAAATGTATATATGTATAGTATATTAAACACATCACAATAAAGCTATTTTATAATAGATCTCATATACATCATGGTAACGGTAGTTAGTATCAATATGTATTATATAGCTGAAAATTTTACTAAAAGATTACAAAACCTGGTGGTATAATAATATATTTATTAGATTTCTTTAGTCATTCTAAAATGTACACTTAACAAATATTTCAAAACATTATGTTCTACACCATGAACATATACCATTATTATTTGACAACAAAGTGAAGCTATTTTTTAAAAAGTCAGTTAGTAGAAAATATAGCAATCAGATATCCAGTGAGGTCAGTTTTAAAAGAAGTATATTTGGGTAAGAACTGAGTGGATTTAGAGAAAAATATTGCCTATGTCATAGTAATGTGTAGTATGTGGATGTGGTCCTGGAAGTTTCAGAGAGATTGGTATGCAAGGAAAAGCTCCCATATCCTTTCAGTAACATTTTCCTGTGTGCATTACGTTTAAAGTGTTCCATGGCCTTAGGCACCTACCATTAATAAATCAGTCACTTGTTCTATGTGCAGTGTCCTTCTCCCACACAAGCTTTGGCGGCCAAGTACTGGGTTTTTCTACTGCTCTGTCTATGTGTTTTCTTGCACAGTTTCTGGTGGGCAACTTGTGAACTACGTCAGGGTCTCTTAGACTCCCACTGCTGTCATTGTGAACTGGATAGTTCCTCACTGTGGGGCTGCCCTGAGAATTACAGAAAATTTGTCAATCCTACTAATTCTCTCAACTAGATGTCATTAACATTCAACTTATTCATGAAAATGCAGTGTGGTTCCAGACTTGACAGATGTTCCTTGGGAGAGACAAAATCACTTCCAGTGGAGAGGTGGTATGCCAAGACAATGCTGCTCAATTCTGTTTGAACGTTTGGCAGATATTTTGCTCATCTATATGAGCCCGATTCTCTGCATGCTCCAGGACTGCAGCAGTGAATAAGACAAGAAGAGTCCCTGCTCACAAGATATTTACAATGGCCAAGAGAGAAGCAGAAGCCACAGGGGCAGATTAGTCAATGTGGTAACTCAAAGGGTACTAAATGCAAAGAACAAAAGGTTTAGGATTGTCCAAAAGGCTCTCTCAGGTAGGGTGCCAGGAAACCAGGCATAGGAAAGGTTAGGAGTATTTTGCGATCAGGAAATTCCCAAAAGAGGGAATGTAAGGGCATGTGGAAAGGATGAAAAGAAATCAGTAGGGGCTGGAGAGATGGTTCAGCAGTTAAGCGCTTGCCTGTGAAGCCTACGGACCCTGGTTCAAGGCTAGATTCCCCAGAACCCACTTAAGCCAGATGCACATGGTGGCACATATATCTGGAGTTCATTTTCAGTGGCTAGAGGCCCTGGCATGCCCATTCTCTCTCTCTCTCTTTCTCTGTCTCTAATAAGTGAATAAGTAAAAATAAAAACATAAAAGAAAAAAAAAGAAATCAGTAGGAGGATTGCAGCCATGAAGACAGGTAGAAGGGAAGCCAGAGGATTTCGGCATCAGAGTCCACCCCCAAGATGTCTGGAGTTTGAACCAGTGGAAAGGGAGCTGTCACTTTGGCTACTGTGGGCAAATGGTCAGGGCTGCGGCCAGGGAAGCATCAAGTTAGTGAGGAGATTACAGCCATCATCCAAGGCTGCTATTAACCTCCTTCAATGCCTAGGAGCAGCTCCTCAGCCAGCTATCCAGTCCACAATGCCAGCTGTGGTACCTGAGAAGCCCTAACGTGTACTTCACAAGTTGCCTGCCATAGCTCATGGGGACCTGAACTAGAATGGGTTTCCTCGAAATGAGGGATAACAGAAACCAAGAGAGAACAATAATGCCAGTGAAAAGATGGATGAATGCCTTGAGAGAGTGTGGCAGCAAGAAAGAGAGATTTCTGCCTGGCGTGGTGGTGCACCCCTTTAATCCCAGCACTCGGGAGGCAGAGGTAGGAGGATCGCCAAGAGTTCGAGGCCACCCTGAGAATACATAGTTAATTCCAGGTCAGCCTGGACCAGAGTTAGACCCTACCTTGCAAAACCAAAAAAAAAAAAAAAAAAAAAAAAAAAGAAAAAAGAAAAAAAAAGAAAGAGAGATTTCTGCCTGTAAATGGGTTCCTGTGTTAGCCTATTGACAAAATACCTGCATGGAGAAGGGGCATAAAGGAGGAAGCATTTATGGAGGCTGGTGGCTCTAAAGGACTTAGTCTATGGCTGCTTGGGCTTAAGAGAAGGCTGAACATCATGGAAGAGAACATGTGGCAGGACAAAGTTGCTCACTTATGGAAGCTGGGGAGTGGGGAAGAGAGGAGACAGAGATAGAGACAGGGGGTAACGTACACTCTTCAAAGGCATGGCTCCAGGGACCCTCTTCCTCACCAGATCCAACCCCTTTGTTTCGCCACCTCCCAAGAGTGCTAACAAATTATAAACCCATTCATGGATGAACCATCTGAGGAAATGAATTCTCCCGTTCACTTCACAAAAGTCCATCAGCCAGTGACCAAGCCTTTAGAGCCCAGCTTCTTCAATTGTGGGTCCCAATTCCTAATCTGGTCACGTAAATAACCATGGTGGTCATGAGAAATTTGACAACAGTAGAAAAATTTTGGAATGTCCAATGCCCAGAAAATAATCTGAAAATGAATGCGTAATGAACTCAACATGCTTCTGCCCTTGCTCAACTGAGTTGCATCCTGTGACTTCACTAAAGCCGTGGCTAGGAATATACAACACATGGGTTCTTCACTCTGGGCAAGCTGTAATGCCACTCCACACCAAAAATGGTGCCTGTAGCATTTTTACTCAAATTTGAGACGTTTATGTTATGAATTCTAATGGCTTTACTGAAAATGATATGAAGTTTTCTGCTTTTATAGAAACCTAATGAATTTATAACAGAAAGCAAAGAGTTAATACTTTTTACCATTATTCCTTATCATGTAAATATCAAATTAGTTTACCTGTATTTTGTATTGTGTTAGAATGTTTGAATTTAAAAGTTGCTGTTTGAGTTGTTGACTTCAGTTTCATAAAGAAATGATTCAATTAATTTTGGCTTTGGAATAGGATAGCATTTTCAACAATTTCTGAAACTGCCCTAAACATACTTCTGCCATTTTGTGTTACATATTTATTATGCAAAGAAGTATTCCCAGTTTAGATAATTATAAATAAAATGATCCATCAACTCTGGAAAATGGTAAAGATATTCCATGTCTTACAGTATCAGATATTCAGCCAAGAATTAATTCTTTATGTAAAAAAATAAACACATCCATCTCATTTTATATGCAAATTTGCTTTTGTCTTTAATGAATGGCAAATTGCATGTATGCCAGAGAATTGTTTTAAGGTAAATTTCTTCATGATTTATTATTAGTAAATCTACGATTTGTATGCTTATTTTATATCCCCAATTGGTTTGTATAAAATTTCAGTGGTAAGAAGGGGTCATGAGTGGAAAAAAAAAAGGTTTAAGAAGCCCTGCATTAGTGGACATTGCAGATTCAAAGCATAGCACTGAGAATCTTAACTAGATATACATTTATGAGAGGGAAACTGACTGGCAATCAGATTCCATTCTCACAAGTATTTCAGGCTGGTGATTCAAGTTAGGTTTCTTTTATGAAAAGCTCATTGTTTTGTTCCTATAAAGAGGGTTAATAGACTGTAACACTAGCTTAATTATACCTGTTTCCTTGACCACTTTCTTTGGATTAATATTTACTCAGCTTAGCATTTAGCATGTATCTCAGCATACTGTGAGGCCACTGAAGAAAGTTCCTGAACTTCTAACTTCCAATGCCTTTGACTGGATTGTTAAAAGCACATCAGTCTTTCATGGCACATCTTGGGGAGGAAGTAACAGCAGCATTCAAGCCCTCTTAGGTCTCAGAATATTGATTCTCTTCAACATTTGTTAATGTGCTTGTTACTTTGCACAAGTATCAACAAATACCAGACAGAAGAAACTTCATGGAGGGATTATTGATATGGACTCTTGGTTTCATGTTTTCTTGCCTCCATGCTTCTGGGCAAGTTGTGAAGCCAAATCTTGTGTCTGTGAAAGTATCTACAAAGGCGATCCTTCAAACTGAATGGAAAAAGAAGAGTGTTGAGAAGGAAATTCTTGTAGTCTACTGCCTTTCCCCCTTTCCTCTTTTATCTTGTTCAGGCCTCAAGCCCATGAGATGGGTCCATGCACATTCAGGGTGGATCATTCCCCCTTAGCTAATTCCCCCTGGAGATACCCTCACAGACACACACCCAGAGGCAGGCATATGGCTCAGTCTCATAGCTGATCTAGCCCCAGTCAAGTTGAGAATGACTGTGAAGGGTCATAGCCAACTTGACTATAAATAGCAACAGAATAACCACCAAAACTGATGACCATCTCTTGAACACTGGCTTGTTCTTATATCAGGTTTAATCTTCCTTACAAGCTCACAGATGAATGTGACCATCCTCATCTTACAAATGAGGAGAAAATACCCTGGAGAATGAGTGAATGTGCCTTAGATCACATAGCTAGAGTATCTGTTCCCTAGGATGCACTAACAAACCACCATAAACTCAGCGGCTTAAAACAATAAATGCATTCTGTCACAGTTCAGGAGACCAGAAATCCAAGATCAGACATCAGCAGGACGGCACTGGTTCTGGGGGAAATCCCATCCTTGGTTCTTCCAGCTTCTGGCAATCCAGGCATCCTTTTGCTGGTGCCTCCATTGCTCCAATCTCTGCCTTGCTCCAATCTCTGGCTCTTTTATACTTGGCCTCCTGGTCTTCCCCCTGTGTCTCTCCTTTAGGAATCTCTTATGAAAACATTTGTATTGGATTCAGGACCCACACAGATAATCTAGGATTAGATTTTGAGATACTTTTTTTTTTTTTTTTTTTTTTTTTTTTTTTTGCCCACAAGGCTTCTTTCTCCAGACAAGGTCACACCCACAGTTCCAGGTCTTGGGACATGGAAATACTTTTGGGGGCCATCAAACAATGTGTGGCACCTGGTTATGGGCAAATCTTCATGGAATTGCTATCTACTCTTTGCTTACACGAACATGCATTTGTGAAGAAGTCAACGTGTCAGTCTCCTTCACTCTCGGAACCTCATCCATTCATGAAGCCTGTGTTCACTGACTGTCCACCAAAGACCATGAGTTTCCTTCTTTAATTTTGAAATAATTTTTATTTTTAAACAGTTTTTAAAATTTTTATTTATTTATGTGTGTGAGTGTGTTTGCACATGTGTGTATTAACACACCAAGGCCTCTTACTGCTACAAATGAACACCAGACACTTATATCACATTTTGAGTTTGGCTTATATTATGCTGAGCCATATTCCCAGTCCTAGGTTTTTAAAATATAAAATAAACTTAGCAGGATAACGCAGTATAAGTTTTAATTATAGGTTTCATGGGGTGAAGCCTTCAAAATGTCGACAGATGCTTAAAGAACACTCTCATGTTAAGAGATGCTGGTCTTGCTAACTTTAATTACAAAGGAGAGCAAATTATTTCAAAATACATCAAGAGTTTTGGATGCAATAAAAAAGTAAGCTTTATGAACTAAACAGCAGCTGACATTTTGGTAAGTTGGTATATAGCTTCTGCCCCTCCTCCTCTCCTTCCTCCTCTCCTCCTCCTTATTGTTTTGTTCTTCCTCTTCCTCCTCTTTTTCTTCTCTTCATTCCTCTTGTTCTTCCTTATCTTTCCCTTCATCTGCCTCTTTCTCCCACTCTTCTCCTGGTATTAAGTTAATAGCTGTGCCATTATAAAGTCAACTTTTTAATCCTCAACAGTTTCCCAGTTTCTTATCCCATGAAGTCATAAACCTAAAGAAAGCCCCCAGCAGCTGGGTTTGTCTGTGCCTCACGGAGTGGAGTACTTTCTGAAGCCATGGGCCAGCTCATCAAACCAAATGCTTCTGGTTAAGGGGAATTCTAGGCAGGCAGCTACATAAAGCTAGCTGGATCAATTTGTCTGCTTTGACTGGTAATCTTTAGGACAGTTGATTAGTTAGCCGTTTGTTGCTTGCTCTGCAGGGCCCCCCCCCTCTCTCCCAGCTGTGTGAGCAGCTCTGTCCTGAGTGATGGATGGGGGGAATCTCCAGGCAATGAAGAGCCGTCCTCCTCCCCTCAAGAGTAAAAAATGTTGCTCCTATGTAATGCTTATGCAGCTCCCTTGCAATGCTCAAAGAGAAAGAACAAATGGAAGCACAGTGGAGACCACCCTGAATTCCTTACATGAGAATTGTACAGCCTTAGATGCTATTTGAAAAATATATTAAAAAAATTAGCAAGAAATGCACTGCTTTGACCGTACTGTTTGCTCAAGTTTACAGTCTTCTTTTGAAATTAAGGGGGATAAGGAAGGGTGATGTAGTGCAGATATGATCAAAATGTAATATATATGTATGGAAATCTCAGAAAAACAAATAAAAATGAAACTTTACAGTATGAACATTTGTAATGTTGCTGTGAAATTCTTCCAGGATATGCCATTTAATTTGTTATCTGCAATCCTACAGAGGAGCTTTATGTATACTTTTACCTACATGAGCATATTGTTGGCTATTTGGATTATTTGTTCTTTATTTTGTTAGGTAAGACATAAATATTTTTGTAGCTAAAACTTAAAAACATGTGTATGAGGTATGTATGTGTATATCTTCCTCTTATCATCTACCCATATCTATGTAACTAAGATCTATTTATCGAACTGTCATCTTTATCCTTTATATATTGTGTCAGTTACTGTCTCATTGCCAGGGAAAAGTACCCAACCAGTATCAGCTTAGGGAAGAAGTTTATTTAGGCTTACAGATCCAGAAAGTTGAGTCCATCATGGTGGGAAAAGCATCACAATGTCACATCAGCAGAGAGGAAGGAGACAGAGGGACACAGGGACACAGGGACACACACACACACACAGCTTTTTATCTGCCTATCATTAATCATCTGTCTATCTATAGTACATTGTCCATCATTTCCTCAGGGTAGATTTCCTGGTATGACCAAAGGGCACAAATTAATCTCATAATGCCAACTTCTTAGAGCCCCTTCCTTCCCTCCCTCCCTCCCTCCCTCCCTCCCTTCCTTCCTTCCTTCCTTCCTTCCTTCCTTCCTTCCTTCCTTCCTTCCTTCATCTCTTCTTCACTCCTCTCTCTCCCTTCATTTAATCTTTGTTCAGGTGTTGTAAATTCCTAGATTTTTGGCTGTTGGGGACATTCTAAGGTGTGACTAGGAAAGACTGCCCTGTACCAACAACACCCAGGTGTGCATGCAACCAGATGAGTCAGCAATCTGGGGAGCTGATCTGGCTGGGCCCTGGCTTTCTACTTCAGATGTGGAAGACACAGGTAGGGACATTTCCTAGGACACAACGGAGCCTGGGCTCATGGACCCACTGCCTCTATCTGTGCGTAGCCTCTGCAACAGGCAGCTACTCTGCTCTGTGTTAAGAGCAGAATGTTTGCTCCACTCAATGGTTCTCTCTCTGAGGGATTCTATGTTATCATCCTCACTTTACGAATGAGGACACTGAGTTGTAAGAAGGTTAGGTAAAGACTTGTGCTGGGCAGGACAGACCTTCTTCCAGTATACTGTGCTGGAGTGAGAATGGAAAACAGATCATCAGGATAAGAGAAGGGTCTAGCATTTCGATGGTGTGAGTATGGGGGTGGGGTAGGTAGTGTTCTGCCCTTCCAGAAATAAACAAACCTTCTGAGTAAGTTAGTGCAGCATTTTATGAAGGAAAACAAACAAACAGGAAAAAAAAAAAAAAAAACACCTCTTTTCCCCACCCCAGGGATAAACCAATAGGCTAATCCATATATATCCCTGTGTCACTGTCTAGATGGGATTTTGACACTTGAGTTGATTCCCCTTTGAACAAACAAGCAAGCATCCAGGCCATTGAGAGATGACTCCCATGGTCTCTTTGGTTCGTTAAATAAGCCGCTATGGCTGTGGACAGCAGGGAGTTCCTTGTGTTGTCTCTATGGCATCTGTCACATCTCTTCCTTTTTTAATGCTGAATTCTCCTGTGGTATTTAATCTCTACCAAAATATGTTCTGATATAGTCCTTGCCTATTCCTGTTCACTCTGACCCATTGGATTCATAGTTCTGCCCACCATGGCAAATCTGCACCATGGGGCCAGTTGTGCCTGGCCATAAGGCTCAGCAAGGTCCCTTTTCATGTTCTGCCTTCCTGATCCCTGCCACTGGATGTTGGATACTTGATACAGGCTACACCCATGGGTGTGAGCATCTTCTCTGATCCAAGATGCTTGCTGTAGAAGAGTGCAGTGTTTATTCCCTACTTCACATAAGGCAGGACTTATTTCAAAATGTTCCATATGAGAACTTCATACTCACAAATATGGTGTCTTGGCAATTGAGAAAGTTGCAGAAACAAAACAGGAATGTCAACCTGGTCACAATAATTGACAAGTAGGATCACAAAATTATCAAGCTTCTGCAAAGCAAAGCAAACAGTCAGCAGAGTGAAGCGGCAGTCTACGAACGACAAAAAGCATTCATCAGCTACATACCCGGTGGAAGACTACTATCTAGGATATATAAAAACAACTAAAAACCCCCAAACATCTCATCAGTAAATGGGCCAATGAACTAAGTGAACAGTTCTCAAAACAAGCACTACAAATGACTCACAGACACTTGTAAAAGCGTTCAACTGTTTGAGAGTCCATCTCTCCATGCAGATCTCCATTGCCATAAAAACAGGTGACAACAAAAGCTGGCGAGGATGTGGGGAAAGAAAATAAAATAAAATTTGAAGGAAACTGGGTGCAACTGGAAATCATTATGTTAAGTGAAATTAGACGCACACACAGAAGGACAATACCACGTTTTCTCTTATGGGCAGAGCCCAGATTTTAAATTATGTATGCATATATGTACACATGTTTACACATGTGGGTGTAGATCACAAAATTAGAAAGTGGATCATGGAGGGGGAGAAGGAGATATTAAGGGTTCTAATTCTCTGGTCTCTAACATTCAGTAGGGTTCCAATTTGTCCTTGCCAAAGTATGGGCAAAGGACTTGATAGAGACTATTGCCTGCTTATTTTTTCTGTTGGTCAGAATTATACAGACACTGACAGCAGGTGGAGTTCAAGTGTTCCACTCCAGGGCCTTCTTGAAGAAGGGCCTTTTGTCCTGGAATCTAGGAACTGCTTTGATCTTGTACCTTCCTACTTTTGCTGTTCATTTCCTTACATTCAGAGTCCATCCATCCAATACATTTATTTCTCTCCTTAGCTTGGCCAGAGCCTGACTCTGTTGCCTGCTGCTGAAATGCTAGGGTCTGGAGAATTAGAAACCCAAGTTCCTGAAACAGAGAGAACTCAGTTTGTATCCAACTCCATCAATTATTATTGCATTAGACAAGTTAAACTCTCTAAATATATTTTCTTACCTATGAAATGGGAATAATAGCATTATTGAAAAAAATGAGCTGATGCATGTAATTTGCTTAGCAAAGTGCCTGGACTCGATCATGGAGTTTTGTGCAGACTTTTCTTATTAAGTCCTTAATCAACATGATTTGCCTGGTTTCCTTGGCAAACAGCTGCTTGGATTTATCTTCACAAACTAAGGACAAGTATGTTTTCCACAACCCAGACTTGGACCAGAGAGTGTGTACAACACTGATATAGATAAATATCAGACAATAAAATATCCAATGAATGGAATTGTACAAATTCAGTGCCAAGGATAAACTACAAACATACCAAAGCAGATCATTATAAAGGATTTATTGTACTGGCCATTTTACTGATATAAGAGCAGTGAGAACTCACAAAACTCATATGATCTAATATCAAAATTTAAAGTGTTTACAAAACTGTGAATGCTATTTTACAGTTGAGGTAACCAATCACCTCACATTCAATGAGAAGTTGTTGAGTACCCGCCATGTGTCACAGTGTGTTTCATTGCGTGGTGACGCACGCCTTTAATCTCAGCACTCGGAAGGCAGAGGTAAGAGGATCGTCATGAGTTCGAGGCCACCCTGAGACTACATAGTGAATTCCAGGTCAGCCTGGGCTAGAGCAAAACCCTACCTTGAAAAAACAAAAACAAAACAAAACAAAACAAAAGATGCAGCTAATAGTATAACCATACTGCTTCTAAAGCACAAAGATGTGTGGATGCCACCAACATACTAGAATAGTGGCATGAACACATGACCATGCCATGGGAAATCAGGAGCCTACCATCTAATCTTAGATATCTCTCATGACCTATGTGATTTAAGTATCACTAGCCACAGAGGCATGCAAAGTCCCCAAGTTTTCTGAGGTCAATGTTGAGCTTAATTTGATGACCTGACACACTTAGAATAGACACTCCTTTTGTCCCAACAGCTCATTGGTAATCCGGTCACAGGTGTCCAGCCTGGCAGAGGAGCAGGAAGTGTTCCCTCCTACTGGCACGAAGGGGAGTGAGAGGCCTTGCTGAGGAGAGCAATCTCCAAACAGAGCTCTCCTCGTGCATCCTCAGTTCTGCAAGTCACAGGGATGACTTTGGCCTCAGGATGACATCCTGTATGATTCTAATGTCACCAAAATGAAGAGCTGGTAAGTCTTTTTTTTCCTTATTAGTTATGTGCATACTCAGTGTGTAAAGAGCGCATGTTGGTGCCATCATTAGCATCCTCCGTGTCCTCCCCCCTCTGAAGGGACCCTCCTCCTTGGGGATGTCAGTTATCCCCATGTGGATTGTGGATGGTTCATAGTGGGGGTATTGATCACTTATGGGGAAAAGGCAATGTCCCTGCACATAGTGTCCCAATTTGTGGCTCTAACAATCTTTCCACCCTCTTCTTCCACGAATTTCCCTGAACCATGTTGTGTTTGTTTTAGGTCTACTTCAGTGATGAGGTCTTGGGAGCCTCTGTGTCTCTGGATCTCTGGTTTGGTAGGAGCTGAGTGTTCTCTGTGTCTATTTCCTCAACCCTTGTGCTGGTATTAGGTTCACCAAGAAAGCACTTTTGTTCATTTCCCCCATTACTCTATGGCTTCAGCTGGGGCCCTGGTGGGATGCGATGGGCTGATTCTCTCCTCAGGTTCTGCGACCATATGAAAAAGAGAAGCAGATTCTCCAACTGAGAGGGAAGTCAGCACCAGATAAATGGGGTAACCATTATTAGTTTAGAGAGAATTTAATAGGTGTAGGTCCTCTTGTAGCCCACGATTGGTGGGAGCTTGATATTGGGGAGTGAACTCACTTTTTGGATATGGTTCTGACTTGCCTGGCTGGAGCTGGTAGTGATTTACCCATCGACAAACAAACATATAGGTGCAGACTTGAAAAATAGCTATATTCCTTGGTGATTCTTAAAAACTCTTGTCTGGAGGCCCAGTATGGTGGTGCACACCTTTAATTTCAGCACTTGGGAGTCAAGAGTAGGTGGAGCACCATGAGTTCAAGTCCACCCTGAGACTACATAGTGAATTCCAGGTCAGCCTGGACTTGAGGGAGACTCTACCTTGAAAAACCATAAAAACCAAAACAAACAAACAAACAAAAACCCCAAACCCTTAATTGGAAAACACTATGTATCTTGATTTGCAATTATATATGCTATAAATTGACAGGTAAAGATGCTGTACTTGCATAGCTTATATACAAATTTCTGTTGTAAAGTATGTTGTAGCTAAGGAAATTTTCTGGAGAAAAGGTATTCATATGTGTGTGATCATTAAAACCCTCTGCTTTCCCTTCTCCTTTTCCTCCTGTTCCTCCTCTTTTTCACCCATCATCTCTTATTTCTCTAGTTCTCTATTTTTTACTCTTTTTTACTTTCTCACATAACTGTAAGGAGACTTAACTCAGCCAGTGCAATGAAGACTGCTTCACTCAGCATAAATTAGAAGATGTGGCTGTTATGTTTGCATGTCTTTGAGCTTGCAAGTTGGACAGTTCTCATGTAATGTTGAATGTCTAGAAAAAAATTAAAAGGCAATTTAATATTACTTCTAAAAATCTTCTAAAAATCTTACTTCTAACATTCTTCTGAAGTTGTATTTTTCTAAACAGGACCTGACTATGTTGATTTGCACCAGTGTTTTCTGTACTGTTTGGATATATATATATATATTGGAGAGAGACACAGAGAGAGACAGAGAGAGAGGGAGAGGAAGACAGATAGAGATCAGCGCGCCAGCAGCCTCTCAGCTGCTGTGAACGAAATCCCGATGCTTGCACCCCCTTGTGGTCAAGTGCGGCATTGCACCCTTGTGTCACTTTGCATCTGGCTAAATGTGGGATCTGGAGATTGGAACCGCTGGAGATTGGAACCAGCGTTCTCAGGCTTAGGAGGCAGCCGCCTTAACCTCTAAGCCATCTCTCCAGCCCCATTTGGATATTTTCCCCCCACCTTCTTGTGACTTAACCACACAGATGCTGCAACCAAGGAATGAAAGGGGCTGGAGTAGAGAAGGACTTTTGTAGAATTTGACAAGTCAACTCATTATCTCAGGGAAATTGCTGAAGAATTTAAGTAATAATGCGCAGTACATTCTTTCTTTTATTTCTTGGTGAAGACTAAAACTCTGAGTACTTTGTATTTTTTGGAGTGACTCATTGTAAAGTGGCAGGTGTATATATGTGTATGTGAGCCCTAACATTGGTGAACTATTTTCTCTCAGGGAAATGCCATGGAAACATATATCTATACATGAGTGTAGGCGCCTACAAAGCCCAACAGCTAATTGTTTCTGTCTTTCACACTTGTATAGAATTGTAGGGGATTCACAAATTTCATGATTTACTAGAAGTTAGTCTGCATAGAGAAAAGATAGCCATTGCTTTGGATATTTTATGCAGTTGATTAATATTAACTATTAAAAATTATTAGGGATCTAAAACTAGTCAAATGTTTATTTTGAAAGTTATTTATTTATTTACTTGCCAGCAGAGAGAGACAGAGAGAAGGCGGGGGAAGACAGACAGAATAGCACACCAGGGCCTCCAGCCACTGCGAACCCCAGATGCTTACATGACTTTTTGCATTTGGCGTTGAGTAGGTAATGGGGAATTGAACTGGGCTTGTTAATCTTTTCAGGCAAGTCCCATAACCATTGAGCCATCTCTTCCGCCCCTAGGCAGGTGATTTATATAAGGCACCTAGAGATTTGTAATTTGTTTTGTCTCCCGCCTAGAGGAAGCTCGCTAGATATGGAAATATTATTCCATTGTTGAATCATGAGCAAACAGTATAGCACTAATGGCTTCCAGCCACAAAGAACAATGATCTGTGAACTGATACAAGGAGAAATAAATGTGGGAGGAAGAGGGGCAGCACACAAATGGAGGAGGGTTATCAACCAAGGCACCGAGAAACTAAGTCCAGGGGTGGACATTCGCCTCTCGCAGTCAGTTTCCTATAGACACATCTCTGGGTTAATTTCTTCCAACTGCTTCCACTGAGATCAGCTAATTTGGGAATTCCTATTATAGTTTGAGTATGAAATGTTGTCCATAGGCTCATGTGTTGAATACTTGGTGTTCAGTTGGTGACACAATATTGAAAGATTCTAGGAACTTTAGGAGTTTGGGCCTGATTGGAGAAAATAGGTCACTGGGGCATGCATTGAAAGATTATACTTGGTTCTGGATCCATCCATCACATGTGACTTTCTTTTTAAAAATTTTTTTTGTTTATTTTATTTTTATTTATTTGAGAGCCACAGACAGAGAAAGAGGGAGAGAGAGACAAAGAGAATGGGCGCACCAGGGCATCCAGCCACTGCAAACGAACTCCAGATGCATGTACCACCTTGTGCATCTGCCTTACATGGGTACTGGGGAATCGAGCCTCCAACTGGGGTCCTTAGGCTTCTCAGGCAAGCGCTTAACCACTAAGCCATCTCTCCTGTCCACATGTGGCTTTCTGAATAGCCTTCTCCAGTGTATGCTTCTGCGGCCATGATGTTCTGCTCAAACAAAAGCCTGGAGCTCACCTTTTTTTGTTCCTTTTTGGTCAGGCAGCCTGACCAGAGAACCACCTGTCTCCATTCCCCTCAGTGCTGGGGTTTCAGATGTGCGTGGCCATGCCCAGCTTTTCATATGATTGTTGTGGATCAAACCCAGGTCTTCATTTTGGAGCAGCGAGGGCTCCTCTGGAAAGTCTTACAACATGAAGCCAAGAAGCCTTTTCACACAAAAGTTAATTCTCCTTCATAGCCAGAGCCGTACAGTCCATCCTGAACTGCATCATACTGTTTGGTAGATCCCTGCTGGCCTGGGCTTGCCACATGCTCACCACCAGCATGCATTTCTCTCTCCTTGCCTCTAGATTGAACCTCCTGCTGCCAAAGTCCAGCTGAGCACAATGGCTGATCTTCTCCTTTGGACTTTCCCAGGGTCTTGAGAGGATCTGACTTGTTAGCTCACCATGCATCCTGTCAAGGCTTTGAGGACACCAAGTGTCAAGAGCCTTAGAGAAGTTCTGTTGCTAACCTCACTCTAACCTGCCAGACAATGAGCACTGGCTCTCATACTCCATCTCACAACCCAATGTTCCCTTCATTCAGAAGATGTGGAGCTATTAGCAGGGAAGATGGTTGTTGACAATCTGGTCAGCAAATAAATATTCATCTGTAACATTTTGCACATCATCCAGTGTCATTAACATGCATGGGGTTGTTTGCCAGTCCATGACCTGCAGATCTTTTCAAGCAGGACTCTAAAGCCAAAGCACCAAAGTGTATTTCCTAGTGACTCGGAATGCTAGCACAGAAAGAAGTTGGGAATTATCCAGTTTAAAAATGAGCGGCTGGAGGGATGGCCTGCAAAGCCTAAGGACCCCAGTTCAATTCTCCAGCTCCCACGTAAGCCAGATGCACATGGTGGCGCATGCGCTTAGGAGTTCGTTTGCAGTGGCTGGAGACCCTGCTGTGCCCATTTGCATTTTCTCTCTCTCTGTCTTTCTGTCTCTAATAAATAAATAAAACTTAAAATTTCAAGAAGATCCAATGTTTTATTAACCACTCAGATATTTTCAATACTCCAGTTACCAGCATTTAAAATTCCAGTGTATTGTTGTTAAATAACACAGTACAGATTTCTGATATCTCTAAAACAAAATTATCCTAAAATCTGAGTAAACCACCCAGGGCCAGCATCAGCTGGCAGCACGAATGATGCTTCTTCCCAATTTTATTGTTACTAAAGCTACCCAGGTAAGCCCCAGCCTAGCAGACACTTTACAGGTTTGAGTCCATCACATGCTTCTGAGTTGGAACCCCTGTTCTGTTTTGACCTCTCATCTTACAGATGAAGAACTCAAGCCTGTGACATCATCATCTATTGCACTTCTTGTCTGAATTTGTGCTCTCCCTTCTCAACTACATAAGAGGCCATAAACTCTACTATTTTATATTATTTTTATATTTATTTTACTTTATTTTGTTAGTAACCAACTGCATAGTTCATTATAAAGTAGTTTGGAAAAAATATTAGCACATTGTCTGCATTTATTTCTATTGAAACCTTCTCCCTAGGGAAAGACTTTTAACCTCTGAACAATAGCCAAGCAGGTCTGTGTAGGGAGAGTCACAACAGAGAGAACAATTAATCCTCTTATATCATTTCATTTGGTAGTTACTGAGAACTTGCATGGACAGTTTATCTGCACAGGACCTGTAAGACAGGGAAGCCAGAGAATGGCATTGTCTTCAAACATGATCATGCAATGTGGTAGTTTGAATATATGTCCCCCAATATATTCAGTGTTTTACTAGTTATAGTTTGCATCTGCAATCACCTTGCTAGAGGCAATGTCACTGGGGGCCAGTCTTAAGGTGGTAATGGTGTGGGTTTGAGATTCCATTGTAAAGATATGCAAATGTGCCTAGCAGGAGTTCCTGAAGTGTGCTGTGTGACCTTTTGGCTGTAGTTTTGCTCTGTGTGCTGTGGTGGCTGGCAGCTTGGCTTTGCTCTCTCTGCTTGGTCCTGTGGAGAGCAGGCCGCTTCTTCTGCCATTATGGAACTTCCCCTGGATCTGTAAGCTTCAATAAATAATATCCCTTCCTCCATAACTGTGCCTGGTCTGGAAGTTCATCTCAGCGAACCTGAAGCTGTCTGCAACATGCAAGCAGGGCCTTCAAACCCCAAGGACTTATGCGAATGCTCAGCAATTTATCCCAACTTGAACTGCAAATAAAGTCAAGGGAGCTAAACCAAAAATAGGACACAAAGTTGGGACCAGAATCAGATCTGTCTCTGCCGAGGTTTCAGGAAATACAGAGTGTATTTCAGCTGTAAAGCACCTTGGGGATAATGGATTCCATCTGACAGGAGCAGAAGCTGAAGTATGAAAGGCTGGGACTGCCCCAGCTCTCAGTCATAACCGACAGAAGTGGGTTTAGAATATCCAATGTCTGAAACTTTACCAAGAATTCTTTTCTGACTTAAACCCATGACCCATGGTGAGATTTCTATATAAGAAAATGTAAACAAGAGAGCCAAACCTAGTCCATTTTCAAAAGGTTAAGACTATCAAGCAGACTCAATACATTTTAATGATGCATTGATTAACACATGGTCATTTTTCTCTGTAACTAAAATCTATTTTCTAAGTGAGCTGATAAATATTTATACATCCTGACTGTCCCTGTTTCTTTGTCCTTGTTTTGTATCCTAACCCTTCTTTACTTCTATGTCTGCATGTCTTTTTTAGTAACCCTGCACTATTTCTTGTCTAGTGTGTATGTAGTATATTGGAAGCGTATAAGAGCTGGAACTACAAGACATCACATTTAAATACATTCTTTTCTAAAGTGTAAAATCAGCCATATCCACTCATCATTGGCATGCTGGTTTTACTGGAATCACCATTCATGTTTCACTGAGGGCCAGCCTCTCTCACTTTTGTGCACTGGTTTTGAGTCTTCTCAAGTCACTTCCCAGTCACTAGCTTCAATGTTTATTGATGTAACTAACTGTGTGTGTCACCTCCATGTCTAAAGAAGACAGACACAGCTTGTATATTTGTGCAATTTGCAAGCTATGCCAAGTAGAGAGCGTTGGTGTCTTACTGTATCTTGTTCATTCACTCATTCGTCGCCCACCTCAAACGCGGCAGGTGGTGCTGCAGAGAGCATCCTGCTATAACAGCAGGTAGACATCATATTCTGAAAGCAGGAGACACAATAAACAAGTCAGGAAAATATCCTGCTGCAATGAATATGATTCAGCTAAGACAGAGTGGATCATCCTTACATGGTCATCCTTACTGGGTATTACATAGTGTCTCCAATTGTCTTTAGAGCCAAGTAGTTATTGTTTTGTATATGCACTTTCTCTATGTGCATCTGCATTGAAGAAGAGAAGGATCTTGTCATTTTATTTGATAAATTCCCAATCACTATAAGGCTGCAGTAGGTGAGCTTAACAAGTTTGTTCACACTTTGAATACTGGTCTCATTCTTGGCTTCATGCTCTTTTTCTTACTCATACTTACCTTGCTCCGTAATTTATCTTTTGAAGGTATACATCTTAAAAGCTATTCTAAATCTTTATGACATAAGACAGGTTTGCATACATAAATAGCAAACAAATATAGAAAATATTTAAAGGGTATTGAGTGGGGAAATATGAAAATTAGTAAGTATGTAGACTAAAGATAAACAAAGATTTTCTTTGAATAAAACCTTTCCAACTTTAAACAGTATTATAACCTTGGGAAAGATGTTTGTCTTTGGCAAGCCTCGGGTTTTTTTTTTTTTTTTTCCATTGGAAAAATTGGAGTAAGGGCCCGGGGAGATGGTTCATTTGAGTAAACATGAGGGCTCAATTTCAGTCCTCCATACCCATATAAAACTCTGGACAGGCTATGTTGCCTGTAACCCCAGTGGTAAAGGAAACAGATTTGGGACAATTGTTGAGGCTCACTGTTGCAGACAGCTTCAGGTTTGCTGAGATGAACTTCCAGACCAGGCACAGTTATGGAGGAAGGGATATTATTTATTGAAGCTTACAGATCCAGGGTAAGTTCCAATAATGGCAGGAGAAGCGGCCTGCCTTTACAGGGCCAAGCAGAGACACAGCACACACTGAGCAAAACTACAGCTAAGCCACAGCAAGCTTCAGGAACTCCTAATAGGCACACTTTGCATATCTTTACAATGGAATCTCAAACCATCACCCACACCTTAAGACCGGCCCCCAGTGACATTGCCTCTAGCAAGGTGATTGCAGATGCAAACTATAAACTAATAAAATACTGAATATATTGGGGGACATATATTCAAACTACCACATTCCACCCCTGACCCCCAATAGATTTATAAATATCACACATTGTAAATTGTACTCAGTCCAATTTCAAAGGTTCTCACAGTCTTGACCAACTTAAGATAGTGAGTCCTGTAAAATCAAACAAGTTAAATACTTTCAACATGTAAAGGCACAGAGTAAACATTTTAACTGGTATAAGGCATAGCAAGGAGAGACTAGAACAATGCAAACTCAACCACCATCAGCAGTCATCAAACTTCTGCAGTTCAAGTTCAATATAACCAGAGACTGACAGTCTCCAGGTTTTCCAATTCCGCCCCTCCAGCTGGGCAGAGTTGCCAGGGAAAACTTTGATCCCAGGCCAACACTGCACTACATGGGAGTCCTTGCATAGTCCTGGTATATCCAAAACATCTTCAGGTCTCCATGCACACCACGGTCCATCTTCCAAAGGCTCTTTCAGCCTAATCCTGAGGGTCTTCATGCCCTGCCTCATGCCTCATCTCAGTAGCGGCTCCTGGAACTGTGTGCAATTCATGACAACTCCATGCATTTTCCATGCTTTCAAAACTAATACCAGGTGTGCAGGACACAGCCATATTCTTAATGCAGGGATGAAATAAATCATAGCCTTGAAAAACAGGTTCCTTCTCCAGTCAATTCTTTCCAAGAGTTTGCATTTCTAACAGTCTTTCCTCAGGCATCCTCTCCATTGTTTTAATGTAAAGCAGTCAGTCCACCTTCCTTCCACCTTCCTTAGGATTGCTAATGTGTTGACAATAGCAGCTCTAGCAACCTAAAATCAGTCTCAGTGCCTCTATAATTTTAACTTGCTTGAGGTTTTCCAACTTAAAATCTTAAAATCTCAGTCCATTATCTTTAGCCAAGCACATCAGTCCATTACAAATTTAACCTTGATCAAACTTTCTGGGCCTGGGTAGTGGAACGTAGCCATCCCTTAAGCCAGTAGCCCAGTTCCAACAAAGTTCTCTGCACTCTTTCCTTCCCCTTAGAAAGCTCATAAGCCAAGCCTCGAAGTTCAATACTGTCTGCACTTAGCATTCTCAAACTCTCATCAGAATAGTACATAAAACTTGGCTTACCACTCCAGAAGGCATCTTCAGTTGCAAGCACCAAGTCCATGCCCATTCCTCCAAAACAAAGGTTCCAAAAGGTGAACATCCACACGGTCTCGTTCATCTCACCCCACACTCCTGGTACCACTTTACTGTTGCAGACAGCTTCAGGTTTCTGAGATGAACTTCCAGACCAGGCACAGTTATGGAGGAAGGGATATTATTTATTGAAGCTTACAGATCCAGGGGAAGTTCCAATAATGGCAGGAGAAGCAGCCTGCCTTTACAGGGCCAAGCAGAGACACAGCACACACTGAGCAAAACTACAGCTAAGCCACAGCAAGCTTCAGGAACTCCTAATAGGCACACTTTGCATATCTTTACAATGGAATCTCAAACCCATCACCCACACCTTAAGACTGGCCCCCAGTGACATTGCTTCTAGCAAGGTGATTGCAGATGCAAACTATAAACTAATAAAATACTGAATATATTGGGGGACATATATTCAAACTACTACACTCACAGATCAGATACTTGAGCCAAGAACAAGATCTACATTCACTGTGAGACTCTGTCCCAAGGACATAAAGTAGAAGAACAATACAGAATGTCTCCTCTGACCTCTACATGTGTGCACATGGGGCATGTGCATCTGCACACATATGTGTATACACTATACTACACATATACAAATACTGCACATACTATAGACGCAATAAATAACTAAATAAATAAAGCTAAAAAAGAATGGGGGCGATATTATTTGCATCATGTCATGAATACAAGTGATGTATTACACACATAACAGAATCCAGCTCACCTCTTTGGAAGGCTCTTTTGTTAGGTGTGCCCATCTTTATTAAGGACTGAAGCACAGAGTGCTTAATCAACCCATCAAATTATAAGATACAATCTGGTGCTCCTAATCATTGCAATAGACATTTAAGTCCACAAAGCAGTCACTTCTTGCTGTTGGATACGAAATGTCTCTCAGAGTCTTGTATTCAATGCTTGATTCCAAGCTGGTGCTACCATTTTGGAATATTTTGAAAGCTCTAGGAGGTAGGACCAAGCTGGGGACAGGGGGAAATTCCTTGGGGACACTATCTTGTCTCTGGATTTTCTCCCCACTCCCCTATGCTTCCTGTCTGTCTGCCGTAAAATGAGCAGACTCCTACAATCCTTTTGCTACCATGATGTTCTTCCAAAGCACATGGTGCCAAGAACTGGTGCCATGGGCTGAATGAACTGTCTGAAACTGTGAGAAAAACTAAATTTTTCTGCTCATAAGATATTTATATCAGGGTTTTGTTGCAGCAATGAAGCAAACAACAAAAGCAGTCCTCCAAAAAGACAGCCAGCATCATACTAAGTTTGTTAATTTAAGTTACATCATCTCACTAGCAATATGGAGCAACTCACAAGAACCAAAATGCATAGAACCAAAACATAGAACCTACTCCTAAATAAATCTCAGGACTCAAACTGGAAAACAACGTATATCCATGTTGGCCTGAGACTGTCCCTGTTGGGTCTCATCCTTGTATAAGAACACACCCTCTCTTTTTATGATAATGTCCTGATGCATATAGTCTCTCCATCCTGACCAATTCACATCCAAAACCAAGGTTGCACACCAGTCAAAAATCCAACCACCGAAGAAAGAGTGACTCAAGGCTGGTTCATCCTGTGAACACGCCTTTGTGCTCACAAACCATCTTCAACACAAGCTTTGATTTGTGTGACCTGGTTCATGGTGAATGGAGGTGGGAGAGATTTGTCGTTCTGGATTTTGAGGCAGTAATTATTTACACTCTAAAGATGCTTTCTTCACCTCCAAGGAATGATAGAGGGATGCTATACGAGGTATCATGGTAATGGGAGAGCTACAAAAATCAATGGCAGGATCAGGGATGGGGGCCATTTAATCTCATTCCTGCAGCGGAGGATGCCAGCACATCCATCTCTCTCAGGAGTATGCACACAGCTCTATTAGGTGCTGGATGTGCTATAATTCTATTGTAATTGCAGCACTATTATAAACTGCCGTCATAACAACCTGGACTGAGTGCACTGGAGCTCCGGTTCATGGCTCTCTGTTTTCACCATGTGCAGCCATTTATTTTTTGGAGATGGTACAAAGAGCTATGAGCATAAATATACGTACATCTTCCTGTCACATGATGAGTCTGCTGTCTGCTTCTGTGACCAGCTTTGTAAGTTTCTGTAGTGAACTGAGAAAAGTGAGCTCTGAGTTCTACGCTTAGCATCTCTTCTAACTGGCCATGTAACCTTGAGAAGGTCACATCTCCTCCCTCCATTTCATGGTGTGAAAAAATAAGTGCGTTGAGTTGGACTGCAGACTTCCAAATGTTATCTACTCGTTTTATGTAGTGGTAATTTGAATATTATCTACAAGATTGTTTTTTTAATATATGTCCATGCACAATGGGCATATATTAAATAATGTAATGCCATTATTGCACAAAGATAAGCATGTTGGCATAGCAAGAGAAAATAGTTCTCTCCAGTTTTGATTGTTTGGGTGATAGTTGGGGATAAAAATTACAAGTATTTTCTTTTTATAGATGTCATTGAAGTAATTTTCCTTGGGTTTATAAAAATACTGATCTAGTTTATTGTTTCTCTTATGTCCTAGCCCAACATTCAGCTAATTCTAAGAAAATCCTTATTACCTTCTTCTGCATGTGCCCTCTCCTCATCCTCATGTTTTACAGACTCTGGACACATGATTTCTAAGCATCTCCAAGCTTTTGAACCTTCCACTGGTAACTCTGAGCTCTCAGAAATTCCTGGGGTTCAACTTCCATTGCTCTTGTATTTCAGAATGGAGGTAGAGTGTTTGTGTGAATCTGTCCCTTAGGTGGATTTACAATTTTTATTTGGGAGGTTCTAGAAACTTTAGGACGTTGGATTGAACTGGACCAAGTAGGTCTCTGGGGGAGGGTCCTTCAGCATATCTTGCAACTGGCCCCCTTTTCTCCCTCTCTTCTTTTATTTTAACTGAATATTTTAATATATGAACATACTATAACTTGATCATAATCCTCTCTCATTACCCTCTTTTGTCCCCCATACCCCCATCCCACTGACACAGCTCTTCTTCTCAAGTGGGCATTCTTCTCTTTTGATGTCTCATTCTTGTTATCCTCTTCTGTCCCCCATGACAAGGTGTTGCTGGGCTCAATATTGAGCTGGTCTTGTGGAGGTAACAGCATCCACTGTGAGCTCATGAATGCACAGGTCACCTCATGTCTGGAGAATAGTGACACAAAGTCCACACCCCCACCGCTTAGCTCTTGCTTCTTGATGTAAGCTGCTCCATCCTGCCACCCCCACTATGACTTATTGATCCCTCTAAAACCATGAGCCCAAATATATCTTTCCTCCCTTATGTTTTTGTTTCCTAATCCAGGACATCCATACTGAGTCATCCAGGGCCCCAGGTAGTCCACAGGTAGATAACAAATGAGGGAGTGAACAGCACTGCCTCTGTCATGTTAGTGTGGCACTGAGCATTGAACCTAGCGCCTTGTGGATGGCCAGTGAGCACTCTACCACTGAGATGATTCTACAGCCTCATCCCCGTCTTCTCTGCAATACTTCTGACATTGTGCATCCTTGGATTTAAGGAAGGTGATGCATTTCCTCCTGATATTATTGAATTTCCCAGAAACCATCACTGTGTGTGGTAGATTCCTTTTATATTGACAGCACAGGGGAAGGAGGGAGTGCAGGCAGATGACGAGGCAGGAGTGCTCCTCTAAACTTCTAGTTTGGCATAAACTTTTAAATTTTAATTTTATATTTAATTTAATTAATTTATTTATTAGAGACAGATTGAGAGGGGGGATGGAGATAAAGAGTGAGAATGGGAGTGCCAGGGCAAACGAACTCCAGATGCATTTTCCCCCCATGTGCATCTGGTTTATGTGTGACCTGGAGAATCGAGCTGGGGTCCTTAGGCTTCTCAGGAATATACCTTAACCACTAAGCCATCTCTCTAGTCCTTGGCATGAACTGTTTGGCAATTCCCAGCTCTAGAGATTACCTTAATGAAAAGAGGCTTCTTCTTCTTCTTCTTCTTCTTCTTCTTCTTCTTCTTCTTCTTCTTCTTCTTCTTTTTTGTTTTTGCCTTAACCTTAAGTAGCAGCTATCTTGTCACAGCACCCAGAACAAAACTAAAATAAAATATAAATCAGTTCCTGTCACTTCTCTGCTTAAAACTTCCTATTGTTTTCCATTTATACTCACAGTGAAATGATACTCAAAGCCACAATTAATGTTTCACTTTTCTTTATACTTCCTCCCACTTACCTCTCTCCTAGAGCTCTGGAAATTCTGAACTGCGTATACTTCCCCTAGTCCTAGCCAGTCCTCTATCCATACCAGGGATATTTGCAGGTCTCCCTTCTTGGTGTCTTCTACATCTCTGGCCAGGTGTGGCATACTTGAGCTCTTCAGAAGTAGCAACTCTTCTGTCCCTTGGCAGGCTCCATGTAACCTTCCTATGGTTTATCTTTCTCCTGATATTTCTCCACCATCACCATCTGTCTTGGAAAATATGTATTTTTATTTTATTTTTATTTTTTGGTTTTTCGAGGTAGGGTTTCACTCTGGTCCAGGCTGACCTGGAATTAACTATGTAGTCTCAGGGTGGCCTCGAACTCTCAGCGATCCTCCTACCTCTGCTCCCGAGTGCTGGGATTAAAGGCGTGCGCCACCACGCCCGGCTTTTGAAAATATGTATTTATTGTCCATCTCAATTCCTAGGAGGAAGTTCGTTTGGGTATGAGTAGGGGCTGTTTATAACTACATTCGCATGAAGTAGGCATTCAGTATGTATCTGGTAATACACCTCGGTACTTACATGGTTTGATCCGCTCTATCACTATTCCTTCCCTTTTATTGTGCCTCCATCTTTCTTTTTCTGCTTATACACTGACTAACTCATGCTATCTAAAAATTTTAATGAACTAAAATGATATAAAGTGAATCATTTCAAAGTTATGATGCATCAAAATTTCAAAATTGATAGCTGCAAGTTTCTTTACTCTTTTTAACTTCTTTCCTTCCCCCCTCTTTTCTGTACCCCCATATTTACTTCCTTCATCTTCCTGATTTCTCCCAAATTGTGTGTGTGTGTGTGTGTGTGTGTGTGTGTGTGCATGCAGGGTGGATGTGTGCGAGTGTTTGGATGTGTGTGTGGAGGCTAGGGGATAGTCTCACTGTTATCCTTAGGAAGGTCATTCACCATCCACCTGCTTTGAAACAGGCTCTCTCATTGGCCTGGAGTTAGACTAGACTGGCTGGCCAGAGCGCCCCAGAGAGCCTCATGTTTCTGCCGCCCCAGCAATAGCATAACAAATGCCACCACACTCCACCTTCTCTGTGGGTACTGGGGATTGAACTTGAGTCCTGTGCCTGTGAAGTAAGCACTTTAGCAACTCATCCATCTCCCTGGCCATTTTTTTCTGACTTTCTCTCACTTCTCTCCCTTCCTCTTTCTCTCTTTCATTGTTTCACTTTTGGCTTTGATTTTCATCCTTTGAAGTTGATTGTTGCAGTCTTTGTGATAACTAGTACCTTTGTGTGCTCTCCCTGCCCCTGCCCAGTTAAGAGCATTTTGATTCTTTCTTCTCTATGTTCAACCATTCTAACTGATCTATAACCGCTTCCTGTTTTCTACTTACATCTTCCCTAACATCTAATAGGTGTATTTATGACAACAACGAGGCAACTTCATTAGTATATTTTGATAAACACATGTCTATAATTTTATCCCTAGAAATGATCTTACTTCTTATTTTGACTCTCTTTCCCTTGTTTCTTAATAGTACTTACAATTATTTTCTTATCACAGGGTTTCTATCAGATAAATGATATTCTTGAAATTCTTTAAGAGTCAGGAAGAAAGGCAGAGTCTTCAGACCGCCAGTCTGTGCATCTGCAGTTGGCACAATTCCTACTCATGTGGCTGACCTGCGCGACCTGTGTGGTGCCCTGCCTCTGCCAACCCTGCTTCGTCAGCTCAGTTGCTTGTTGAAAAGTGAGTGCTAGCTTTTGCAGTTTAGCTTATGACCCTCGCATCTTCTCTGGTACTTTCTATGATTCTTGTCTCTTCTTTCCACTCAGGTTTTTTGTTTCTTTTGTTGGAAGCCTATTATGTGTATTTTGGATACTATGCACTATACCTGTCTCCTAGTTTTGCTCAAAATAGATGTTGAAATCTTTTCAAATTAAAAAAAAAATCTTGATGCTTTGGAAGCAAGCATCTTTAACTAGTGAACCATCTTCCCAGAGCCAAGTTGTGTTTTTTTTTTTCTCCTTTTTTGTTATATGAGACGTGCTGCATCTTCTATAGGAGTTCCTGCTTTCAAAGCAAGTAATGCTTACTTGTGGTCGTATCATGTGATATCAGAGCTGGAAAAGCACAGGACCATCTTTACTAATATATCACTCGACAAAAAAAAAATCAACAGAGCTAACGTTATGAAAGTGCCCAAGAGTCAACCCTGAAGGAGATCATGTGCAACGGTAAGTTGGAGGGTGGAGGAGATGTCAGATGCTGAGACGTGGTCCAGACTGTGTGCCTGTGTGCAGTGCCAATGTGCTGCTGATGTGGCTACCTGTCTCTTCCTTTGTGTGCCCTTTGCTAAAGATGCCAGTGGTAACCCAGGGAGGATGCAGTTCTTCACAGGAGCCCAGGTTGTTCTCTGCCTCTGCTCCTCTTATGTTCTCCTATGCTGTGCTCATCTCTTAAGTCCCTTATTACATGGAGCCACCTAGGCAATTACAGATTTATTTCAGAGTTGGTAAAGCTTCTTAGGCCTCTGTGTACTGTGTTTGCTCCAAGCTATGTCTTCAGTCAAATAACGAGAGAGCTCATGGCTACAGTGGCAGGAAAAATTTATCTATAAAATAGTGACAGTTGATTTCTTGTCTGTCATTTTCCTTTATACATATATACACACACACAAAATCAAAATACATACATATATGTGTATGTATGTGTATGTGTGTGTATATATATATATATCTCCCAGTAAATTTACTGGGTTAGAAACATATAGAATATCCATGGAATATCTATATAATACCCCAAATCACCATAATCCAAAACAGATATTTTCAGTATATTTCATTGGTGTGTCCCACTCTGTTTCACATTCACTAAATCCAGTTGAGAAGTCACTATTGTGCTGCCTGTGTGTGCAAATACAGTTCTGCATGGCAGTAGGAGGAATGATCTTCAACGTTAATGGTGTCCACATAACTATTTAAGCAAAAGCATGTGTTTATTATTTCCCAGAAATTAAAAAGTTTTGGCTCAGCCTGCGATACTGATGCTTTTTAGATGGGTTTGCAGGTGGGACAGGCCGGCTAGGGGAGAGCTTAGATTCTGACCACATTAGGACTGTGAGGAAATGGTCCAGGAGGGGAGTGTGCAGAGCAGCAGCCCTGACCAGCTCATGGTGGACCTTCTCCTCAGTAAGAAAATGGACAGCTGCTCCTCTTTACACATCATGGGAACACATTAGTTTTTCTCTCCTCTGTGCCTTGTTGAGGCAGGGGTGCCTGGCTTTGAGAAATATTTTGAGCTAACTTTTTTTCAGATAACTAAAGGAAAGTGCTCTAGCTCGGAGATGCATACTTAGAAGAATACGAGGACACGGAAGGAAGCATTGGGATCATACAAAGGCCCTGTCTGAATGCAAGTTCAGAGCAGGGGCAGGAAGAAGCTGAGTGAGAGAGTAAGTTAGAGAAGGCCCTGGAGGAGGGGCAAGGGCTTGGTGGCGGAAGTGTGGTCTGTCCCCCTGGAGATCATGGACACTAATCTTTGGAGCAATATTAAATGATTTTGAGCATGGGAGTGACATGATTAGGTTTATGCTCTAGAAAATTCTCTGTGGCTGCAATTTTGAGAATGAAATTTAAAAAGGTAAGAGTTGAACAGGTTAATTTTGAAATGAAAGATAATGTTGATGATGAAGACAGGATGCCAGGCCATCCTGTCTCTCTCTTGTCCCTACAATGCGATCACACACCCACCCAGCAGAAAGCAGATGTAGGATTCCACTTTAGGAGGTCACCCCATAGACTCTGTCCTACTTCAGTGTATTCTAGAGTTCAAAATGTGAGTGCCAGAAATAAGCTAGTCCTGCAAACCGTAGATTGCTAGATCAGAAAAGTACGGACGTCTTGGATTATCTCCTTTCATGCACCGACTCTTCCTAACGTACTTGGTTTGAGACGCGGCACGTTTTTACAATGATATTGTGGCAGTAAGTGCGGTAATTTGCTTGACACTAAAACGTTTCCTTTCCATCCCTGGGAGGTTTCCTGTGGTGTTCTAAAAGAGAAGATGAAATTTTAATCCAGTATTTATAAAGATTTTCAAATGAAAGGCATCCTTCCTCACATTTATAGAGACTTATGGAAGTATTGTCCCAGAAGTGCTCTGAAATCCTTGAAGGCAAATGTAGGACAAGCAAATTATATTTAACAGTGGGGCCAGTATTATGCAAATACATACGTTTTTCATTTCTATCAAAAAATGTGTACTATTTAAATGAGATCTACTAGCTAAAAATAAGTCTCCTGTATGCTAGGTTCTGAAGAGTCATGTTATAGTTTATGAAATTGAGATACCAGGCAGGCTTCTAAACTTTCACAGAAAATGAACTGTTTTTTAACCTTTCAATAACTCAAGTTTGTTGTTTCTTTTTTGTTTTATGAAAATATTTTTATTTATTTATTTATTTATGAGAGAGAGAGTCACATAGATAAACTGAGAGTCACATAGATAAATAGAGAGAGAGGGAGAGGCAGAGAGAGAGAGAGAGAGAAAGAGAGAGAGAGAGAGAGAGAATGGGTGTGCAGGGACCTCTAGCCACTGCAAAGGAACTCCAGACTCATGTGCCACCTTGTACATATGGCTTATGTGGGTACTGGGGGTTCAAGCCAGGGTCCTTAGGCTTCCCAGGCAAGTCCTTAAGGACTAAACCATCTCTCCATCCAGCAAGCTTGTTTCTTTAGATGACAATGAGAATAATTTTCCAGACAATTTAAATTCTTTGTTTTCTTTTCTCCATCTTTGCCGTCTCTCTTCTTTACTTTCCTCTTTTTTTCTTCTTCCTATCTACATTTCTCATTTCTCCTTCCCTTTCTTTTCTTTCATTTAAGCATTAACCAAAATCGTGGCAATTCCATTTGAGAAAAAAAAAAAAAAAAGAGTTCCTTTTTCTTCTCTCTTACTTGTACTTCATGGAATGAATCCTGATTTACAATTCCATTAATTGACAGTGAGAGACTTTATAAAATCCTGCTTAGATGACCTCCAATAATGTTGAAAGAGCAAATAAAACTCCTGCCCTGGCAAGTTCCAGAAGCTTTCATAGACTATAACAGAAAATGATTTAGATGAATGAACTTATAGTTCCTACAAAATGTGAATTTTCATTTTTACTCCAAAACCATGTCATCAGTTACTAGACCTGCTCCAGAAGGATGGCTTCTACATGGAACACGTGTCTGCAAGCGAGAATGAGCCATCATTTCTACACTGCCACCTAAATGCAGCTTTGCTGCATAGGCTGGGTGTAAAACACAGTCACGATTGCGCTGAACTTCAGATACGGTAATTCCAGTCACCCCACCTTCACCTCTGCTTGGTGACTGCTGAACGAGCAAGTTAGTCCATTCTCCAAATGTCCCTCATTTAGGGAAATTTTCATGTCTCCTGAGGATCTGGTCTTGGTAATAGCTTCCAGGCTGGCTCCACCACATTCTCCTTTCCATGTTCTGGCCTGTAGGGCTGCAGGGAAGTCAGGAGTGTATGGTTGTCTTTCATGACCATGTGTTCAGTACTCTCTTAGGTATTTTGTCTCACATTGCTGCTCTAGATGGAGAATAAAGGCCTTGCTTTGTGAGTTTATTTAACCTTTAGTCTGATAATTTCCTTCCCTTCCCTTCCCTTCCCTTCCCTTCCCTTCCCTTCCCTTCCCTTCCCTTCCCTTCCCTTCCCTTCCCTTTCCTTCCCTTCCCTTCCCTCCCTCCCTTCCTTTCTTCTTAAACACACACATACACTGATGTTGTTGCAGAGGAGTGCCCCTTGCTTACACCACTTTTGATTCAGGTTTATGTTCGTAGCTTGGGAATGGAATCCAGGACTGGAGGCTTTGCAGGCAAGCGCCTTTAACCGCAGAGCCATTTTCTTAGCTGAGTCTGATGTTCTTGCAAATGTAAGTTGATAGGGGAAAGGGAAGGAACTAACACCTATAAGTAGTGGGAGCCACGTTGGAGTAAAAAGATTCATGAATAATCTGGTCTGAGTGATGCTACGTGAAAGCAAAGATTATCTTATGTCCCTTTATGTGAACACAACATAGGGAACTGGAAGAGGTTGACAACCTGCTGGGAGGAGAGAAGCTCACATCCCTAAGTATGTGATACTGGAACATAAGAGGTCTATGTTGGATGGTAAGTTCCAGAAGTTTTTAGATGTTCCTTATTTCTTGGACACTAAATTCTGCCACTGTCTGCTCCATCCCAGAAGCAAGGAGAAGCTAGACTGGCATCAAGTTAGGAGTACCTGTGCACTACGGATGGGGCTCTGGTGTGCCAGGGATGAACCCTGGAAGGCATGAATAGTGTGACCTGTGCAAACTAGACAAAAGGGAATAAAAGCCAGCAATATAGATGGCACAGAGACTGGAAAAATTATTGTTTTATTAGTTATGCTCATAATGTGAATACATTCATCTTGGTGCCTTTGATAGCCTCCTTCCTTTCCTCCTCCCTCCCAAGGGACCCTCCTCATTGGGGAACGTGGGTTGTACATTGTGGGGGTTGCCGTCAGTTATGTGGAAGAGGCAATGCCTCTGTGCATAATGACCTAATGCTAACAATCTTTTCCACAAATTTCCCTGAGCCATGTTGGGTTCATTTTAGGTCTAGTTCAGTGGTGAGGTCTTGGAACCCTTTTATGCAAGCATTTAGGTAAAGTCTAATCATGTCAGAAAGACTGTTAGGTGCCAGAGGCTGAAGTGAAGGTGGGCAAGATTGTGACAACAGTAATCTTAAAATCTTATGGTGTTCTTCTTAATTAGAGTATATTAATTATTTTTGTCATTGAATTGTCCAAATATCTGACAACAACTTACATGATTTACTTTCTTTGGCTCATGGTCAATCACTTTGGATAAGGTGTGGCAGTAGCTGCTTTACAACAGCAGGAACATGGGCCTGCTTGCTCACATCTTGGTGGATCATAAAACAGAAAACCAGGAATGCTGATACTCAGTAGCTTTTCTCCTTTTCCATTTTCATTCAGTATAAGATACACCCTATGGGATTGTGCAGCTCACATTCAGCATGGGTCTTCTCTCCTCAATTAATCCTCTCTGGAAAGGGGCATATAGAAATACCCCCAAACCTGCTTCATTAATGCCTTGGGTATTTCCTAATCCAATCCAGTCAACCAAGTTCCTCATCACTGAAACACACAACAACATATGTGATACCCATAGGACAATATCAGGAACTTGGCCATCACTTAAAAAAATGTTAAAAAAACAGAGACTTCCTCCTACTTGCAGTCGTATGAAGGACTACAAGGTAATAAGTATGCACCTGTGGCCAGGTTATACGGCTCACAGTGGATTTTTGTCACACATGCCAGAATCTGAAGGTTGATTTTGGCCATCAGTTTTGAGTGCTGATTATAAGAATCTGGTATAGCTGGTATTAATTCTGAATAAAGCACAATTATGTCACTTGTGATTGCTACTGATTAATAATATTTTGTTAGAAGAAATGCCAATGACCACTACAAGAAATTACCCTCTAAAACACATTTTTTTCTATTTTATTTCACCCACAGTTTGACGTGGATGCTACAAGTCAACTGACTTTTCCCCAAACAGTGACTGGAGTGTCTTACCTCCTGCCACATAGTGATGCCACCATCCTCAAGTTATGATTCCTGTGCAGGAAAGCCCAAATACAGTACTTCACAGGAAACTGCTGGGGCGGACACACCATCACTTCTCCCTTTGTTCTATTGGCCATACTCACGTGAAATGGGCTAGGAAACATATTTGTCTTCCATATCCATGAGGAAGCAAAACATTTGGTGAACACACAGGCCCACAATTTTTTGTGCACAGACTTTATAATCATCATCTCATTGGAAGTTAAAAGATATTCACTATTACTGTGACTGATGTCCAGGGAAGAGGTATATAAAAGTCCAGTGAGTGTGACACAGAAATGCCATCCCAGGTCTGTAGGATATTAAGTAGTTTTGTCTACTCATATTTCTTTATGTTTCAGGATGTGTGTGTGTGCATATGTGTGTGTGTGTGTGTGTGTGTGTATCCATGCGCCCCCCCCACATATGTGAGGCCAGAGGAAGGTGCAGGTGTCCTCTGCTTCTCTTGTTCCTCATTTCCTGAAGACAATATCTCTCCCGCGAATCTAGATCTCACTGTTTTCTAGCTCTACTGGCCAGAATCCCTCTGTGTCTGTCCCTCCCCAGCACAGAGGTTACAGGTATTCATGCCCATGAATGGCTTTTTACATGGGTGCTGGGAATTGAACTCAGGGCTTTCTGTTTTCACAAGTGCTTTTAGCCACAGAGACGTCTCCCCACTACCACCGATGGATGCTAATCACTATTTTCCCCCTTCCGTCTTAGCAATAGAGTATGACTTCAGAGCAGGCCTGGACAGAGTGGAGTCTGTTTGCCTGAACAGTCCTTCGGTAGGAGAGCTTCCATAGCTGGCTAAGTCTGGGAAGTTACTCTGCATCCCTGCATGACGTTTTCCCTGTGTGAAGTGGCACTACTTGATCTTCAAGTTCCTTTCTTGCTTGAAAACCCATTTAATTTTATTGATTTGACTTTTTTTTTCAAGCGTCTCTGTTGAAGAAATTCTTCTGCATACCTTTTAATGGTCTTTTCAGGGAGTAAAGGATATTGTGTATGTGGAGTGGAGGCGGTGGGCTCTGCTGGACTCACATCCATATGGAATGCTTAGCACCTTCTCAGCCCCCTCACTCTCTGTTCCCCTTGAAGAATTCCCATCTGTTAGCAGATCCCACTGTCAAAGCAGCTGATTCCTGTTGGTTTAGGACCACATCCAGCATGGCTGCTATTCAACAGCCCCTTGTCTCTTTTCCGGATCACACTGAGAATGTAACCTGCCAAGTCACTTTCACCCTAAACTCGCCGTGAAATGCGCCAGTCCCGGCAGCAGAGCAGTTCAGCTAATAAAGCAGAGATTGCGAAGAAGAAGCAGATATTTTCCGTGGCTCAGGGCTCAGGGCACCAAGAGTCTGTGCCCCCTCCCCTGTCATACCTCCTCCCCTGCCGGCTGTTTAGGGAAGCTGAGGTTTTCAGGTTTAAAGTCCAGACTGCAATTGTGGCCCGGAGCCAGCTTCCAAAAAAGGGGATGAAAGATCTCATCAGAATTTCTCCCTGCTGCCTTTGCTACTCTGTCTAGTTGAAGCAGAATTTTCTCTGCCTTTTCTTCTTCTCCTCCCCCAAAGGGAGACTGTTTTGTGTTCACAGGAATGAAGAACAGAGGCCGAAAAAAAAAATAATGTCAAACATGATAAAATATTACCAGGACAAGATGATGGTTTTTGCCAGCCTGTGACATGGGAAATCTGGCCTGGAAATGGGTGAGGAAGTCCCCCAAAGTGCTTTCCACCAGTGTGTCAGCATAATTCAAGTGCTGAGAATAAGAGAAGACTCAGCCAGATGAAGCTACCACTGGCCACCTTTCTGCTGTGAGCCCAGGCAGGCTAAGCCATCCATATACTCCTGTCACTCTGAACACTTTTACTGAGCACCTCCATCGCATGTGATGCTGGGATTGGCATTTGTCCTTATTTCTAGTGACCTCCACACATACTAGTCAGAAAAAAATTTTCAAAGCCATAAGTCAAATAATGTCACTTCTGCAACTAAAACCCTTTCACTAGCTTTGTCTTATTCAATTGTTGTTATAACAGAATATCAGAGACTGAGTCATTTATAAAGCTTGCTATTCTGGAGGCTAGGCATTCCAACAATGCTGCACCCTAAGGTGGCAGAAAAGCAGCCGGGAAAGGGTATGTGTGTGGAAGAGACAAAACCTGAGAGGCAGCCTCACTTTATAACAGTCCACTCTGGAGCAAACAGACCCAGCGCCACAGGAGGGAGAACTCGCTCGCCTTCGCTAGCATGAACCCAGCACTGCAACATGGGGAACCCGGTTTCCACATGAGTTTTGGATGTGACAAACTCCATACAAACCACACGGAACTTTCTTTGTATACTGAGCATTGCCAAATCTCCTTCCCACCTGTGACATGTAAGGTCTGGCCTTTCCTGGTCTTGGGCCTATAGTCCACTTCTCTAGAAGCTTCTCTCCCCTGCGATAGTCCACCATGGAAAGTCTCCCTGGCCTCCCCCTATTTCCTTGCGATGTCAATGTTGTGTTGTACAGAACGCTTGTGCCTGTTGGTCCTACAACCCTTGACATAGTCAGTTGGAAGTCTGTTTTCCCATGAGATGGCTGTTGAAATTTTTCCTCCTCCAAAAGCCATTTTCTGATCACCCATCTAAGCTGGTTGCCTTTGTTCTTTATTTTCTACTCTATTACTCACTTTCTTTCATGCCCCAGGAGTTAGCAGAACCTGTGCCATTTTGCTGTTTTGTTTGTTTCCTTCCTGGATCACTGACTATCAATCACTTCTGCTGCAATGTGGGTTCCTTTACTTTCTCACCGGTAATAGGGTGACAAAGAAGAAATAGACGTTACCCTAACCCATACTGTCGCCATCAGTCTACTAGGAAGAGAGGCGCTCTAAGTCACAGAACAGAGGTAGGATCCTAAATCTACGTGGTGGAGATCATGGGACAAGTGCTGGAGGTTGAGAGACATTCTCACCATTAAGGAGAAGTCCAACTTGGACCTGGCACGCTGACTTTCCAATGGGGAAGAGGACTTGAATAATGAAGAGTGCTCATGTAGCTGACATGCAGCGTGGATGAAGAAGAGAGAGGGGGACCAGCAGAGAGCCATAGGCAGGTCTGAAAGGGAATGCATGATGGAAGACAAGGAGACTGTTCATCACCCTGAAGCTTTTAAACCAGTGAAGAAGACAAAGCAGACGGATCTGCCTCCAGCTATTGTCAGCAGGACAGCATGCTTCAGCCGGAAGACGCCTCTGTGGTGTGTGCTGGGGTAGAAGCGAGCAGTTAACTGCAGGGAATTTCTTGTCTCAACACCACCCCCAGGCATATCCTTCCCATGACCTCAGTTGAACCGTGTTTGACTTGGAGTCCTTCAAACAACTTGGAAGAACAAAAATGGCATGACATTGTTATTTTATTCTTTGACGATGACAAGCGCGTATGCCTTTGAAAGAAGAAGGAAACTAACGTTTAGGAAAGGGGCACGCACCTGAGGAAAGGAGGGAATTGAGCTGCTGTCAAGGTCAACTGTCAAGGTAACTGCAAAAAGGCCATGACGCTGTAGGGAGAACAGTCCGCGCTGCTGGTGTAGTGGATGTGCTGTTTCTTTACTGAGGGGGACAGTGTGGGGGTGGGCTACAACTAGCCTGAAGCAGAGATTGGAAGGTCAAATGGGATTCTAGGATTTTGCCTGGTATGGGCACCCATTACACCTTGCTGTGAGAGGGAGTTAGGCAGTTGGAGTGACTGGGCCCCTGAATGCGAGAAGTAAGAGTGTCTTTGGGCCTCTCCTTGCAGTCTCCACTTGGCTAGAGATCAAGGGATGATCTGACTCCTTATCTCCTGCCTAAAAGAGATCTGTTTCTATACAAACAACCTGGGCCCTTCCTGGGAAGGGAGGTCTTTCCTAGGATTCAAATGTCATCCTAACATCGTGTTTGGTCAAGCTTAGACCCCAGAACTTGACTTTTCTCATACTGAGAAAGCCCATCTCTCAGACCAATCAGCTTTCTCTCTAGCTCTCCATATGGCCCACCCCAATAAGGTTATAAATATGTTTATGAGGGGAGGGCAAGCTCTCTGGGTGGCCCATTCATCACTCATGGACCTCCACATTCTGGTGAGTTTCCCCTCATCCTGGCCCAGCCTAGTTGAGAGGAGGGGAGACCCCCTGACCCCTACTTCCACACGAGCTCTCTACCTTCTTCTGCCCTCCACATGGCAGGAGCTATTTTTCTTTTCTTTTCTTTCCTCTCTAACTTTCTTTTTATGGTTTTACCAGGCCCACCACATGGAATCTCAGGCCACATGGGTGTATTCATTTTCCTTCCCTTGGCTCTCTATTTCCCTCCATAAATAGAATAATTTGATAATTATCCTTCTTAGTCTTATTTTATTCAATTCTTTAGTTAAAAGTGGACATGAATTTAGGGTTCTAGGTTCAAAGACTTTCCTGAACCCCTAATACTCCATTTCAACTGCAATGTTAATGTCAAGTTAGTTTCCGGCACAGTGCACATGGCAGGCTTGGGTCCCGAGGACAGGCAGAGCTGCTGCTCCCTGGTTCTGAGGTCCTGTGCAAGTCACTCAGACCTGCACTTGCCTCTTGGCTCTGACCTGCTTCTAAGCTGTGTCATTTCGGACAAGTTAGATGGAATCTCTGAACTCTGAAAAACTGGAGCAGTAATTCCTATCTCAGGGAATGATTCTAAGTGCCAAAGACATAATGAACACAAGACGCTATGGCTGCTTGTGAAATACAGCAACATTAGTAGATTAGTGTATTATTATTATCATCTATTACTCTTCCTATTGCCACAGTGATTTCTGCATGTTTATTACACTGTAAAATGGGACAAGGTGGCTAAGTGGTTAAGGTGATGGATTGCTAGACTATAAACTTGGTGGGAAAATTCATGTCTAATTCTTTGTCTTATAAGCATCCTTAGACATACCATGAGTAGTATACAAATAGCTCATGATAAACATTTATAGAATGTTTTTATTTATGAATACAATATTTTAATCTTTTAGTATTTTCTTAAAGACTTTATTTATTTGAGAGAGATATAAAGAGGCAAAGAGAGAGAAGAGAGAGAGAGAGAGAGAGAGAGAATATATGCACCAGGGCCTCTAGCCACTGCAAATAAACTCCAGACACATGTGCCACCTTGTGCATTTGGCTTATGTGGGTCCTGGGGAATTGAACTTGAGTCCCTTGGCTTTGCAGGCAAGGACCTTAACTGCTAAGCCCCTTTATAACTTTTATTGTTACCAAATTATTAGTTCAAGAATCTCTGCACTAATTTACTTTTTCCTCTTGAGCTCAATTTCTATGGATTTCAGCCAACCTCTGGGAAGGTGGCGAGTGACAAGGACACAGCATTTTTACATGGTTGGTGACAGTGGGTTGTGGTAGTAAGCACTCCATCCATATTATTTCACAATTCTCACAAATACCTCATGAGGGCGGCGTTATGATCTAGCGTGAGACAAGATAAACACCCAAGTCCCCCATGGTGGTAAGGAGGAAAGAGCCAGATGATATCAGTCAAGTGTCTGGTTCATCGAAGCGGCCTGGTGACAATTAGTTCCGTCTCTTTGACCCTGCTTTCATTATTGGACACAGATGCAGATAGCTTTTGGCTACACTACTGCTAAGGGACTGGGCCAGACTCCCAGGGTAATTAGCTGGCTCCCAAGCCCATGACCTTTTCACACAAACTGATGAAGAAGGGGTCTTTGCATTTAGTCCACCTCTCTTCTTCTCAGCTCAAGGCCATTCCACCTTGCTCTTCTGGGGCCATGGAGAACAAGTCAACTGTTCAGGTGACAGACACTAATGCCACACTTTCCGGACTAGCTGGCCCTGCACCTTTTCCATTTCACTCAAGAGAGAGTCAGTGTTGTCATCCCAGAAGTTTCCTGGTGGGCACTAAACTTGCTGGTGGACGGTTTGAGGTCTTCTAGAAGTTTCCATGCTAATTCTGAATGACTGATGGGGAGCGCTGGTGAGAAGCCAGGGGTGACTCACCTTCCATGCAAGCAGCTGTGATTGCAGCCCACTGCCAAGAGAGGCGGTCTCCTTTTCTGATGCAAGGAGCAGTAAGCTTCCATCATTGCCACTAGGTCACCCTGCTGGCTGGCTCTGTCCATTAAAGTTCAACAAACCTGTTTAGCCTCAGAGGCAGGGGAAAAGGAAGGCTTTATAGACTCTTCATGGAATGAAACCTGAGTGTTCTGGGTGATGGCCAGATTACTGGCATGACCAGGCAGAGTGGAGATATATCATGTGGAATCCCCCTGCCTGCCTCCCACCCTGCTGTGGCTCCTCTCACTTACGAAGTCGGTGACTGCCACACAACAACACAACCACAACAGCAGCAGCAGCAGCAGCAGCAGCAGCAGCAGCAGCAGCAGCAGCAAAAAACCGTTTTGGTTCCCTACCCTCAGCCTTCCTTTATGCACCTGTAAAATGTCAACATGTCAGCTGGTATTGCCTGACTTGCCAGATTTTTGGTGCGCTCAATTATCTACCAGAAGATTGGAAGTCTTCCACCCCAGATTGTGTTGAGCCCCAGTATCGTGTACTTGCAAAGGTCAGTAACTGCATCTTCTCAGAAGCCTTCACTTCAATGATGTGATTGTTTGATATCTGAACTCCCTCCTAGACAGGCCATCTACACATGCTGCAGAAATGTCAGGCTTCTTCCCTACTCTGTTTCAGCTGCCTAGTGGAAGAAAGTTAGGCACTTCATTAGAATTTGTTGAATGATGAAGCTGCAGTTATTTGAGCAAACTTCCAATTGCTTTTCAGTAGTCCCCCTGCATCAGCTTTGCTCCAAACCACACAGCTCAGAGGTGATTAATTGTTATCAAGGTCAAATCCACCCTATCATTCCTGCCCCTGAAGCTTCTCTCTCCACTTAAGAGTTGTGCCCAATCCTTAGTCCTCTTTTCCCTGTTTGAGACTCATCCTTTTATCTTCCAAAACATTATGTAGTTTCTTTTTCCATTTGAACATTTTCATACATGTATGTAATGCATTTATTAATCTTAACTCCCCAATTACCTTCTTTTAGCCCTCTCCCATCAATACCCTTCTTCTTCTACAACCTTTCCTCCTCAAGGGGCCTTCTTTGACTTACTTATCCAGACATAATTGATCATTCCTTTCTTTGGGTTTCCAGTCTAGGCTTCCACGTGCTGGTAGCCAGTTACATATTTGTTTTCCACCAACAGCATAATAAAGTCAGGAGGGACAAGGGGAGGTGAGCAGGAGGATGACAGGACTGCAGCCACAGTAAGTCCTGAGTTGAAGGAAGCCAGCGTGAAGGCTGCTGTGTTCTAATCCAAGGCAAGTGTGGGGCATGAGCCATCTGCCAGGGCACCTGCAGCCACAGCGACCGTGGCTGGATCCTGAAATAGAAACCCAGCAGGTGAGAGGTGCACGCCAGCCTTCAGTGCCGAGGTCTGGAACTCAGCCCAGAGGCAAGGCTCTGGTCCAAATGAGGCTCAAGTTCCCTCTGTAAGCATACAGTAGCTGGGGCAAGAAGCGCCTGCTGATTTTGTGGGATCAATGCTTCTCTGCTGGATACGTCCAAGTCCTTCTGCTGGATCAGTTGCAGGCTCAGTGGCACGGTGGGAGGTGTGTGGCTGGGGATGTGTCTCTGCTTTGGAGAACTGCTTAGCCAGCCTAGAACATGCACCCCCAGTCTTTAGTGCCTCTTGGGAACAGGATTTCTCAGGCGGGAGCATCCATTCTCTAGGGTTCACTTGAAAATGTCTATAGAATGTTTGTGTCAACAACCACCTCTCTTTGGGGGATCACTTCTGCACTCTCTCTCTCTTCCTCTCCCCCTCTCTCTCTTAAAAAAAAAAAAAAGTATTTTTCTTTCTTTTTCTTCCTTCCTTCCATCCCTCCCTTCTCTCTTTTTCCTTCCTTTCCTCTTTCTTTCTTTTCCTTTCTTCCCTTCTTTCCTTCCTTTCTTCTTTCCTTAGTATTTGTTTTCTTTCTTTCTTTCTTCTTTCTTTATCTGTCTTTCTCTGTATGAGGCACAAGGTGGGTCTCCCTATGGAGCCATGGCTTGCCTTGGACTCCTGATCCTCCTGCCTCTATATCCCAACTGCTGGTATCACAAGCAAGCACCACCACACCCAGCTAGGAACTTTTCTCAACTTTTATCATGATATAATAATTGCAAAAATAATAGGTTTCATTATGGTATTTTCCAACAATGCATGTGATGTGTTTTGATCATATCACCCCACCACCCTCACTTATTCTCATCCCCTTCTTTGTCCTTGATAGTACCTCTTCTAATTCCCTGCTCCCCCCCACCCTGACTTGGTACTGCATATGAGAGAAACAATGAAACATTTATCTTTAAAGCCATGCTTGATTATCACAACTAGGAGAGTATCACCTGGCAGGTTGAAGCCACAAGCAGAGCTGAGCATCTCACAGTTCACAGGACAGCACCTCACAATGGAGAATTATCTAGTCCAAAATGCCAACAGTGCTGAAGGGCTGAAGAAATCTGCCTGCGAATAAGCCTGGCCATCTGGAGGCACTGAAAGTGGTAGCTATTAAAATATAATTATTATCTCTTTCCCCTTACACGCACTAGTATATATTTAGAAAATCTGGGAGAAGCTGTGACACATTAAGGATGGCTATAATCTCTTTGGTGCTCCTCCCATTGAAAGATTCTCTCTTCTTCTTCTTGCAGGCTCTGCAACAGCGTTGAACAACAAAATGTGGCATCAGGAGTACCATGTCAGCTTGTGACATGAGCAGTTTCCATTTCTGCCTTTTGGACAAACCTTTGAAATCTCTGAGCTACTGTGTGCGTAGCCTCACTTCTTAAGACCACCACATTGGCACTTCAAATTGTAGGTGACCTTCTGCACAGTCCCCCCAGAGTCCATCCTTCTAACCACCTCTATCAAGGCATCATCTAGAGCAGTCCAGGCTTGAAACGAACCCCACTGCTAAAGTGCTGCCATGAGCGCATTGGGAAGAGCTGTGCTGTTGGCTCACACCCGATCCCTGCTCTATACAATTGAGACACATAATGAAATGGTCATCATTTTAAACTATAATGTTTGAGAGTAAGTTTTTTTGTGCCAGTAATTACCAAAAATAAGTATAAGATGTTCCCAGTAATTTAGAATTCTTAGATGAGAGGAGACACTATAAGTCAAAAAGAAAATAAAAATTGCAACCAAATATTTATATATTTTGTGGAGTGGAAGTCATTTTGGATTATTGGATTCAAGTTACAGAACGGAAAGATCTTTCTACTTGAGTGGTGTTTGGCAAGTTGCTTGACCTCATTGGTGGCATTTAACATTGCTTCTTCATCCAATGTGACCAAGAGGTGCCACGAGATCAGAAACACACCTGTTGTAGGGCACTGAAGTCTTCACCAACATATGTAAAAAATAATATTGGCTACATGGAGTTATTCAAGAAACACAATGAGGCGATGCACATGAAAGTTTCTAATGGATTTAGTGACACAAAAATTGTATTTGTTAAACTTTGAACTTTTCTTTGAATTCTTTTGGTGTTTGTGTATGTGTGTGAGTGTAGACATGCATGTACCAGGGAATGTGTGTGGAGGTCAGAGGACAACTTTTGGGTGTCTGTGTTTACCTTGTTTGAGGCAGGGTCACTTGTTCACAGCTCCACTCACCAGGTTATCTGGCCCACAAGCTCCAGGTGGTGGATTCTTCTGCCTTTGCCTTCCTGCTTACCATGGGCACCTTGGGATTAGATGCCTGCTACAGTGTCCTGCTTGCCATGTGATTTGGGGATCTGAACACAAGAACTTGTGCTTGTGTACCAAGCGCTTTGTTCACTGAGCCATCTTCCTGCCCTCTTTTGTTGAATATGGGAAGGATACACAAGAATTTATTTTATGGGGAAAAATTCACTTGAGATGAAAACTTGAGGTAAATTATGAATGAATCTAATGCTGAAATGTATTTTGCAATGAAACAGATAGCAAATTTGCCATTGTTTTAGAGTGTTTTAGAGGGGATGAGTGACAGTTCTGTCTGATGAGTGGCCTCAGCAACTATACTAAAGGTATTTGCTCATAAGCTTGAATAATTCTGAAAAATAGTTCACTCTTAAGGAAATAAAGATGGGTGACTAACTATTATAACAGACATCTGATTCCAGCAATGAACTGTTGATTAGGCAGGGGAAACCTCTGGAGCAAAGTCTAGTAAAATGGATTTGTCAGCTCCACCCAAGCACTGAGAGTCATCTGGGTGCAGCTTCAAGGCTGTGCCTGTAATATTCAAGGGACCAAAGTGGGATGCTACTTGCATTGGGGAAGAAAATGGATGAAAATCACCATCAGAGTTTCACCAGTGGTACTGTGGGACCTTCTTTGAAAAGAGAAAAGTCTCCTTTTCATGAGAAGAGCCAGGAGCCAGGAGGCTGGAGTCGGCAGCACTTACTGGCACTGTCTATGCTGCACTACTTATGGAGCCAGAGGATCTGCAAGGAGTGCCGATGGCACTGGTCTCCTCAGGGTGTTAAAGAGAGCCAGAGCAGCTGGAAAGGTGTCTCCACAATGCACAGGGAGCCTAAGGCATGGAGGGAGGCACCCTGGAAGGTTGCAGTCATGACTGGAATTTACATTAAAAAATGGAGACAGTTGAGATATCAAAATTAGGACCCCAAATTTCTGTCAATAGCCCGATGAAAACTGAAGGCATTTGACTTATAGAGAAGAATGAAAAATAACCTGGAACTGTGAATGTCTCACCAGTGAAGGACTTGCATGTTTGCATGGACACAATCTGCCCAAAGGAGTGGCTTAAAAAGACTTACACAAGCCAGGTGTGGTGGTGCATGCCTTTAGTCCCAGCTCTTGGCAGGCAGAGGTAGGAGGATAGCTGTGAGTTCAAGGCCAGCCTGACTACACAGTGAGTGCCAGGTAAGCCTGGGCTAGAGTGAGAACCTACCTTGAAAAAAAAAAAAACAATAAAAATTCTACCACAGACTGTTTGTGCACATGTTGCTTGTTTCATGGTAGTAATAAAGGCGGTGGGGGAGGGTCTGGGATAAGGGCAGACTCAGCTCCAAGGTTTCTTAGAGAGTTTTGGAGGCGCTCATTAAACATTTGTTACTGGTTGTGTTCTACAGTCTCATGGCTTGAATATGAAAAATCCTCTCAGAGGCCCATGAGTTGATTGTTTGGTCCCCAGCTAGTGACACTGGAGGAAGTAGGCCATATCGCTGCAGGTCCTACCCAATCCCCAGTCGCTCTCTCCTTCTCTCTTCCTTTGGGCTGCATGAGGAGAAATGAGAACTGCTCTGCTCAGCCATGCCCTCCCTGCCCGATGAACCCAGAGGCAAGAGTGGTCAGAGCCATGAGAAAAATAATGAACACAGCTATGCCAAATTCACATGTTAACAATCTGTACCCAATGTAATGAAAAAGTGGGGTCTCTCACAGGTAATTTATGAAAATAGAGCCTTAATGAATGAAAGTGGAACCTTCCTAAGAAGAGGCCAGAGATCTCAAAAATGCTCTACCTGCCATTTGAGGGCATGAGAAGCAGTTGGCAATTTGCCAACTTCTGGTCCGCACCAGAACCAAAACATGTTAAGTGCACTGTTCTTCAACATCCAGACTCCAGAATTTGAGAAATACTTTTAAAAATTATTTGTAAGGGTTGGAGAGATGGCTTAGTGGTTAAGCACTTGCCTGTGAAGCCTAAGGACACTGGTTCGAGGCTCGATTCCCCAGGACCCACATAAGCCAGATGCACAAGGGGACATATGCATCTAGAGTTTGTATGCAATGGCTAGAGGGCCTGACATGCCCATTCTCTCTCTCTTTCTAATAAGTAAATAAATACAAATAAAATATTTTGTAAGTCACCGATCTTTGCCTAGATTGAATAATTTTATGACCTTGGGGAATTTGATAAACTTTCTGAAACTTGCTGTTCCCTGGGAAATGAGGATAATAAACTTTTACCCCAGGTACATTGAAGGGAGGGATGTCAAAAATGCTCTACAGGAAGCTGGGGAAATGGCTTAGCAGTTAAGGCATTTGCCTGCAAAGCCTAAGGACCCCTGATATGATTCTCCAAGACCCATGTAAGCCAGATGCACAAGGGGCGAATGTGTTTGGAGTTTGTTTGCAGTGGCTGGAGGCCCTGGTGTGCCCATTCTCTCTCTCTGCCTCTTCCTCTCTCTCTCTCAAATAAATAAAGAAATAAAATATTTTTAAAGTGTTCTGCAGTACCTTTTGGATGTCTGTACATTGATGCTTCATTATCGACATCCCTAGCCCTTACTTGGAAAGGCACCGTTTGGAGTTCAATATCACTATGGAAGTTGGAATTGCTAACATATCCTTAATTTTATTGTTCTAAAGCCTTGTGTTTATAACTTAGAGCAAGAAACTCCAAGACACTGGAGAGCATAAACCAGGAAGATGATCATGGCCATTGTGGTTTGAACCTCTGTACGCTTCTCAATACCCATTAAGATTACCAAAAGAGGAGACAAAATAAGAGATTAACATGCTGTTAACCTCTTTCTAGAATGTTCAAAATGGTACTTTATTCAAACTTTAAAAGACTCTGTGAGGTGAAAACAATAGAGATTGTCAAATGCTATTCCCAGTTTACAGGTGATATCACTAGGCCTGAGAGAGGTTCCGTATTTAACCCCTGCTTCATATACAAGCTGCTGGGCATGAGAACATGTATCAGAATGTAGTGCATCCATCCTGTGATTACTTAACTTTACACTACTGACATAAGTGTAGGGTGAGAGGAAAGTACGAGTATTGTCTACAATAGCAAAAACAGCCCTTCAAACAGTAATAATTTCTGATTTTCTTTATTCCTTACCAAAACCCTTGAAAGAGTGATTATCACTTCTAATTTATTGTCAATTAAAAAAATAGAGACACAGGGGCTGGGGAAATGGCTTAGTGGTTAAGGCATTTACCTGTGAAGCTTAAGGACCCCAGTTTGATTCCCCAGGACCCATGTAAGCCAGATGCACAAAGGGACACATGCATCTGGAGTTCTTTTGCAGTGGCTAGAGTCCATAGCATGTCCATTCTCACTCTCTATATATCTTCCTCTTTCTTTCTCTCTTTCTCTCTCAAATAAATAATTAAAATATTTTAAAAACTAGAGACTCTGTGTTTATCTCCTTCAGCCTTTTTCTGGTGTCATGATCGCCATGAACGCTGAACTCTTGCCCTTCCCCTGCATTGTTCTATGGTTTCTGTTAGCCAAATCAAGAGCAGTTGGTTACCCACCATGGCTGTTTGCCACTACTGCACTTGTTTGAGCATTACGTCAAGTTGTTTCCTGCTGGGTATCTTAGACTGCAAGTTGTTTGGACCAATGTCGGACATTTTCCCCTGTTGCTCGTGTAGCACCCTCTGGTACTAGACTTGCTAACTGTCTGGGGACTGACCTTCTTCCAGGTTCTGGCCAGGTCTCTCTGTGTTTGGTCTCACACACGTATGCTGTCTTTGACAGTAGGGTCTTACCATTAACCTTTGGTGGGTCACCAAGAACTCTGAGAGAAGTCTGTCTTTTTTTGGGGGCACACATTCTCCATTGATGAGGGTCTCTTTGAAAGTGGGAGGACAGGGAGGAGAACAATGGAACCAATACTATGAATATAAAATCAGAATAATATAAATAAAAAAATAAATTAAAAACAAAAAAAAAACAAACAAAAAAAAAAAACTAGAGACTCATTAAGACTAAGTCACTGTGCCAAGTTACACAGCAAGAAACTTGGAAAGCCAGGACTTGAACCCTGGTGTTCTATCCACCAGCTGTGCTCCTTCCTTCCAAGGATCCTCATGTACCTCCAGCATCTCTTGCCAATAGTGCCACTACATACGTAAAATGACCTTCCCTCCAACATTCTCTCTAATAGAATGATAAGGCTGCTCAGCAGAAAAAGACCTCACACAATGGCAATTCATATGCCCGCCAGCATTTATTTTTGCTCTGTTAACTTAGTTCTTGAAGAAAAAAGAAAGAAAGAAAATGTTACAATCAGAAAGTTTGCCAAAGGAATGGAAGTGTCACCCTTAGCCAGCTGTGACCAAATGATCCATTATTCATTGGTCCCCCAGGCTCCGTCATTCCTCACCTGCCAGAGAGTGACTCTCATTGTCACCCATCCTTTCTGAAGATGTTCAGGTTGTTGCCATCCAGAGTTCACCTGCCAGTCTAGTTCTGACTAACAAGCAGCCTTCGTTTGACTCTAGTCAGATTCAGAAGGAAGCAACCTTGCCTGTTTCAATGCCACCTGAAAGTTCTTCTTGTTGTTGTGGAAACTGAAGATACATTTCACCGTCATCCAAAATTTGAGAATTCTTCAGAGAGACCTGAAGCAACCCAAAAGGAAGTCACAGAAAAAGGAGAAACCTAGCAAGGGAGCAAGTGGGCACTTTTAAACTCCATCTGTGCTGGCAGAGAGGATGACTGATGGTGGCACACATGGAAGGGACAAAGAGGGAAGGTCTTGTCTGCAAAAGCAAAACAATATACTAAATAACATGAAATATGGAAGGTGTCCATTCTCTGCCTAAAGCCACAAAGATTAACCAAGTCTTTTTCCCCAAGTGTAGATTATTTTCAAGGTTCTGATTTAGAGCCATCCATACCTGCTATCATCTTTAATCCCTTAGCAATCATTTTCTAAAGAAGAATTTATATAGATTAGATAGCTGAAGTAAAACAGCTAATAAATGGAAGAGCCTGGAATGTCGATTGCAACGTTGGGTTCTTTCAGTATACATGTGGCCAGCGCAGCATCCACAGAGACAGGGAGGCGTTATGTAAAAATGTATTAGTAGAGTTGCTGGCACTGGAAGCCATTAACAATATGGGCATTCATAGGAGTATTCAGGTCAATGCTGTCAGCAGCTAAAAAGGATAAGAATTAGGAAAGTAAAGACAAAATTTGTTTTGTGCAAAGCAGGCAACATTTGAGCTTAATGACTGAATGCCAAATCCTTGCAGATGGGAGATGGGCAGTCTGTGAACTCTCCATTATAAGCTCTTATACACAGAAATGGCCTCAAGTATGTGAAGAGGGCTCTTGTGCCTTATGTTGACAGAGAAAATAACCATAAGAGGAGGCAGGAGCAGGTATAAACATCAGAGAAAAACAGAATTTGCTTCAACAACTGGTGGTTGAAGATCTTAGCAAGGCCATGCAGGAGGACTTGAGATAGCTCATACTGCTTTCATACTTGATTCTTCCTGGAACTGTGCCTTTCACCTGCATTTGAACAGGCAAGGACAAACATCTCACCTCAAAGTCATTTTTTTTTCCTACTACATACAGTATCTAATTGTATACTTACATAAAAGTATCTGGCATTTTTGGCCTCTAAATAATTATTTTTATGGTCCATATATTGCTCCTGTCACTGTTGGTTAGAGAAGCTTCTCTTCTCAGATGGTGGTGATGATTATGAAGACTCAAAACTCACCAAAGTGCAGAGATGAGATGATAGTTTGAGTGTTCAGAATTAAATCAGAAATTTCTACCCATGACTCAGGGCCCATTGTAGAAGAGGTGGCAGAAAGAATGTCAGAGCCAAGGAGTGGGGGGAGTGCCTTGGGATGCTGCCTTTCTGACACAAACTGTCATTGTGTTCATGACCTCACAGTGACTATTGTTACCTGAACAAGTCTTGCATAATATTGGGCCCACCAACATGTTGTTATAGATGGTAGAATAGGGCCAAAAATTACATCAAAATAGAAGAGGGACTAAGTAGGAGGAAGACTTGCTTCAGTGGGGAGGATAGAAAAGGGAGGACAAAAAATAATAAATAAAATAATAAAAAAGTAACTGGATTTCATCGCATATGTTTACATATCTACACATAAAGATAAGCACTATATATTTGGGTATATGCATGTTCTTGTATAGTGGGAATGAAGTGAAAATGGTAGTGTTTTTCTCAACCAACCATCTAATTGTATTTTTTTGAGTTGAAGAATCCATCAAGATGTTACAAGGGGTAAAAGTTGCATCAAGCAGATTTGACCATCATTTGCATTCTTCTCTTTGAAGCTTGATGGGTCAGGAGCAATCTGTCTCTGAGGGTAAGTTCTATTGGAATATGTTATCCCTTTGGCTGTTCAAGGAGAGAGCACTACATCACAGGTTGCTTGGTTTTTCTGGTTAAAGATTAATCTTGAGGCCAGATCGGAAGTTTCAAGACCTGAGTAGATTTGTGGTCCTATCATACAGGCTGATAAGAGCAGCAGAGTTCAGGGTAAGGGAATGTGAATGGAGTCTGACAATAATTGACTCTTTTTTCTTTTTTTCTTGAAAGATAACATAATAATGCAAAACAGAATGTTCCAAAGTCAAGTCAGATAATTGTGAGTTTTAGCATGGTTCAGCTACCTACAATTTTAGCCATTTTTACTGAATTAACCAACCTTTCTCTGTATAGTATTATAATCAATGACACATGAACCATAATATTGGAGCAGTGAAAGATAAAATTGGAAGATGTGTGTGTTTGTGTGTGTCACATATAATACTGGTTCTTTTATTTTATCCTGTTTCTTACTGATGGAAGGCAACTAATTATATGTCTGTCTATGCTTCTAATTATTCTTAGATTAAATTTTTGCATGTGTATACATGTGGAATGCATGTATATATGTTTGAATGTCTGAGATGAAATCTTTGTGTGTATGTTTGTGCACCTGCACATATATGCACATGCATGAGGAGATTCCAGGTTGGGGGTTGACACTGGGTGTTTTCCTCACTTCTGCTCCACCTCATTATCATTATTTATTTTGCTTATATGTGTACGCATGTGGTGTGTGCATGTGTGTATGTGGTGCAGTGTGGAGTGTGTGTGGTTGGTGTGCAGACGGTGTATGACAATGTGTGTGTGTGTGTGTGTGTGTGAAGTGCAGTGTGGCATGTGTGGTGTGCATGTGTGTGTGTCATTGCACTACCCCACTCTGTGGCAGGGGTGGCTGGACTGCAGTAGCTGGAGTGGAATATTTGGTGACATGCTCCATTGCTTTTCTGCCTGCTCTTGTTTCAAGACTGAGGTTAGAGGTCCACTGAAAAGGTGAACTGGTCTTCTCCTGCTTGAGCAGGAACCACACTTAACTGCTGAGCCATCTTTCTAGCTTTCCACCTGATTTTTTGAGACTCAGTTCTTTCACTAAATCTGGATCTTCCTTACTCAGCTTGACTAGCCAGTGAGCCCCAGGAATCTTCCTGTTGCTGTTTCTGCAGGGCTGGAACTAGAGACATGGGTTGACATTCCTGTTTTTGTTTTTTTTTTTTTTTGTTTGTTTGTTTGTTTTTTTGCAAGGTAGGGTCTCACTCTGGTCCAGGCTGACCTGGAATTAACTATGTAGTCTCAGGGTGGCCTTGAACTCTCCGCGATCCTCCTACCTCTGCCTCCCGAGTGCTGGGATTAAAGGCGTGCACCACCACGCCCGGCCAACATTCCTGGTTTTTATTTGAGTTGTGGGGATTTGAACTTACATCCTCATCCTTGCATGGTAAGAACTTTCCTGTCTGAGCTATCTTCCCAGACTGCTTCTAATTATATCTATGTGAACTATACGTATCATCTATCTATATCTCTATATCTAGTTATCTATCTATCTATTATCTATCACTGCTATCTATCTATCTATCTATCTATCTATCTATCTATCTATTATCTATCTATCTATCTATCTATCTATCTATCTATCTATCTATCTATCATCTTCTATATATCATCCAGCTAGGTGGGCTAAGATTCAATCTGTTCTGTTTTCCACAAGACTGTGAAGAAATGAGAAAGCATTACTTCTATGATTATTGAGTCATAAAATTTGAAAATGTTAAGTGCAGGTAAATTATGAGAAGTCAAAACTCTGTTATTTTGAAGATTAACCTCACATTTCTTAATTAAAAATGGAATTACTATAGCATGTATTATTAAAAATATCATATAGTTTGAATTTAATGCAACCTACAAAACAGAATTGTATACACATTCTCAATTAATTTGTTAAGACATCATTTATTTTCCAAAAATTCAACTTGTATTTATTGTTTTCTCCAAGAGAGAACATTATGGAAACTCCCTAAATCATTACATGTTACCTCAGACAAGCAAAACAGTGTTAATTGTTACCACAATGAAATGTATCAAAAGTATGTATAGGCTGGAGAGATAGCTCAGCAGTTAAGGCACAATATCAAATGACCTGGGTTTGATTCCCAGTACTCAAATAAAGCCAGATGCACAAAGTGACACATATATCTGGAGTTTGTTTGCAGCTACTAGAGGCCCTGACATGCCCATTCTCTCTGTCTCTCTTCTAACTATCTATCTCTTTCTGCCTGCAAATAAATAAATAAATAATAAATTCTTTAGGAAAACATCTGTAAGTGGATCAAGTTATAACAATATTGAAACATATTGTTAACAACTATTGAATCATTTGAAATAGCATGTGCAGCTGATTGAGAATCTTCCTTTGAGGAAACCTAATTCTGGGCTGTGCTGCTCACACTGCCACACATATCCCTCTCTGTTCATACCTTAAGCTTTTGCCTATCTGTCCATTTACCCTGATCATCAACATGTTCAATGCCTGCTTTATTCATGCATTGATTCAGCTCTACTGGGAGTTTGGTACATTATAAGCATTACGCTGGGCACAACGTCAGCTAAGCCAGACTATATAAAAATGAGTTTATGATTCAATATACATGTGTATGGAGGCTGTATCAACATGTAGGCATTATAATATGGTTTATTATAGGCACAAAACTGTGATCCAGTGATTATTTTATTGTTTGTTTTTTTCGAGGTAGGGTCTTGCTCTAGCACAGGTTGACCTGGAACTCACTATGTAGTCTCAGGGTGGCCTTGAACTCACGGCAGTCCTCCTACCTCTGCCTCCCAAGTGGTGGGATTAAAGGCGTGCACCACCACACCCAGCTCCAGTGGTCAGTTTTGAGGGCCAATTAACCCAGACCTGGAGTCTGGCAAGGGTTCCTAGAGAAAATAACACAGAAGGTCGACATTTTAAGGTAAATAGGCCATTTACAGATGAAATTGGATGTTAGTGTTTTAGGGAGAGGAAACTACATGCAAAACCAACATGAAGCATAAAAAGGAACAACATTTTGAGTAGCAAATGTTTTCTAGTAGGCCATACTAGATACTGTGGTATAAGGTTGAGTACAGCAATATTCCTTATGGGGAGCATCGCAACTGTGATGGAGGAAAGTCTGCATCATGGTATCAGAGTGGTACATGCTGACTCATTCTACAGTGATGTATGGAAAGTCCTGTGGAGATAAAGAGAGAGTATGGCAGTGTCTTGGCTATATGGAAGTGCATCAGAAAGGAGGCACTTCTCCCATCTGCTTAATCATAAGCTCCTTGATGCCAGAGGTCATATCTTTTGGAAACTGTGCATTATCCACTTTCCCAGTTAGCAGCAGGTGCCCAGAGAATGTTGGATACATTTCTGATGTAACGTTTCTAATTGCAATGACTCTTGGGAGGCTAGAGTAGAAGAAGCTTGTCAGCTAGAATGTGAGACAGTGTAGTGACCAGTCAAGTGAGCAGACGGATGCTGTCAGTACATGATGTGGCTACAACTTGGGGGTAGCGTTTCTATTAGTCCATTTTTATGATCATTCATTAATATTGGCCCCCAGTGCACTCTGTGCTTTCATTCAACACTATTGAATACAAAGATTAATAGGTAACATCCTCGTCCTTGGCAAACCTGGGCATAGAGCTAGGAGACAGAGATGCAAACATTATTAGATCAATGTGACGTGAGACATTCGGGTAAGCATAAGATGATAAGAAGTGAACATGGAGAAGTGCTGATCTTTGGTGTTTGGGGTGATTGTGGTAGAGACTGTCCTTGTGTTTGTCACTGGATTCCTTCTGTTTCTGGAACAGAGTCCTGTCTTTGGTAGGTCATGCCATGTGATCATTTCTTTCCTTATATCTGATGGGAATAATCCTCAAGTTTATTTCCCTGTTATGTCCCTGTTTCTACAGTTTCTCCCATACATATCTAATTCCATGGGACATCTCCACCTATGTCCTGCTAACACCTTTAGCTCAGTTTGTTCAATGCTGAGCTCATCTTTTTCATGCAAACTGGTTCATCTCCTTATGCCCTGTCCTGTCATAGCTGCCTGCTGAAGATAATGGTGCAGGCTCTGATACCCATAGGGAACTCTGGTTTGGCATTTCTTCCAGCTCTGTAGACAACCTTTTTCAGTTGATCCTCCCTCTGTTTCTCATCTATTACTCCTACCTCTGCCACCTTATTTCAGGTCTTCACTGTTTCTTTCATGGTGGTGACAGATTTTTGAGTCCTAAGGGGGGGAAAAAAAAACACATGACTGTCTATTAAAAACAAAATCATCCCTTCTAAGAGGTATGTCCAGATGGAGACTTCAGGTGAGCAGGAGAATGTGGACTCATAGTTCTCAACCTTGGTTGCTACTGGAATTGTCAGGAGATTCTGGGAAACACTGATGCTTGGATTCTACTTACAGATACTAATTTATTGATCTGGGATGTGACCACTGAGGTTTTTCAGACCCATCTGCAGATCATGCTACTGTGCAGTTGAGGCTGAGAATCACACAACTGCACCAAGAAGATCCCTTCTAACTTCCTTGACTGACCTCCCCATTACGCCACTCTTTTTTTTTTTTTTTTTTTAAATTATTTTATTTATTTTTGGAGAGAGACACAGAGAGAGACAGACAGAGTGGGAGAGGGAGACAGAGATGGGCGCGCCAGCAGTCTCTCAGCTGCTGTGAACGAAATCCAGATGTGTGCGCCCCCTTGTGGGCAAGTGCGGCCTTGCGTCACTTTGCATCTGGCTAAACGTGGGACCTGGAGATTGGAACTGCTGGAGATTGGAACCAGCGTCCTTAGGTTTAGGAGGCAGGTGCCTTAACCGCTAAGCCATCTCTCCAGCCCGGCCCCATTACGCCACTCTTGCAGGAAGAACCTTAGACATCAGTCCAGCATGGAATGCCAAAGATTTCTTTAAAAATGTTCAACAGACAATGAACAAAATGCATGAAGTACAAAAACATTATTCTGCCATGACAGTCAGTTTTCCATAGTATGGAAGATGAATGTGTTATTTCAGCATAGTAACCACAGCGTGCATTTAAACAGTAGTATATAAACATGCAGGCATAAGAACATTCTTCTCTCACATGTACTTTCTGCTTCCTGATTTCCCTATGCAAATCAATCTCAGGTATTAGTGCCAAATTAATTTTCTTGAAAAGCTTCTTTGGACTTAGGAACCTTCCCATAAAAGTCTTTCAATATCTACTCATTATTCTCAGAAAAAAAAAAAAACAGTTAGAAAGTTTTCTTCAACACTGTCTACAACTCATCATCACAACTTCATGTAGTGTTTCTGTCATGCAGTCCTGCCTCCTGGGCCTTGCTTCGGCTGCTCCTCCAACTCTCCACACAAAAATCCTTTGTCCTTAAAGTTGCCGTTCCATCCCATCTCCTCTTCAATAACATATTCTCTTTGTAGCTTGTAAAGTTAATCTTCAAATAACGAAAAACTGGAATTGTTATTAGCTCACAAAATTACTTATTTAAACATTGAGCACTGCTATAGAGGTATATGCAGATCACTGCAGAAACAGTCCATATGAGAGACAATACAGGAGGATACAGGACTTTCAGCACATACCATTATTTTTCATGGTGTCTGAGAGTTTTAGGTACAAAACTAAACAAGAACAAAAGGACTCATCTTCTTTCTGAGTGAAGTAAGATGTGGAGTGAATTATAACAAGGCCCTCATTCTGAAAAGGTGCCCTTAGAAGTTAGTGAGTTGATAGGAAATAAGCACCTGATTTTGTAATGGATGGGCTGGGTCAGTGATTAGTCTGCTGTTTCTGTTAATGGGAAATTTTAGAGGATAAGAGATACGAGAAGCATCAACAATATCTTCTATAAGTATTTTCTTAGTGATGAGGGTTCCCATTCATTTTTGGGTTTTGCCAGGTGCAAACAAAGCCAGCAGATTGTGGATTTTGTGGGGTCAAAAGAGGAAATCACGTAACAGCTGAGTCCCTCCTAGAGGAGGAAGTCAGGACCATTGGAGTCCCTTGGTTTATGACCCAGGGGAAGGATTGGGATAAGTGATCATTTGCCCCTCCCTTTCACTTTCACTTTTACTTTTGTTTTTTCATGTTAGGATCTCTGGTCTCCTTCTAGCCCAAGATGACCTGGAATTCACCCTGTAGTCTCAGGCTGGTCCTAACTCACATAGGTCCTCCTACCTCTGCATCCCAAGCACTGAGATTAAAAGCATGCACCACTATGGTTCTGAGACCTCATTATAATAAGCACCTGTAGGGGGTTTGGGAAAATGTTATCCTCTTGCTAATTTCCAGAAGCAATAAACCCTTTCACAAAGCATGTGCCATTTTGTATTTTCCTTTTACTTATTTAAATGCATCTTAATTGCTCCCAGGAGACTGCTAGATGTATCTTGACAGATCTAATTTTAATGATATTTATTAAAAATTTCTACTCTCATTTTAGAGCAGAATAAGTATTTGATAACCATTCCCTTAGTCAACAATTGAATTTACAGTGACTATGTCAGGTTGCCTAGCTAGACCCAGAACCAGTGTTTCCAAAGCGTTAGCTCATTTGGAATGGTAGGAGGTCGGGGCTGTGTTCTAGAGGTCTCTCCTTATCTTACCATTTATCTTCTTATCATTTTCTCTCCATCTATGTCTCTGTGTCCAAATTTCTCCTTTCTATAAGAAAACACTTCACTATGGCATGCTCTAATGACTCCACTAACTTAATTTCCTCTATAAAGACTCAGTCACTGAAGAATGTGTTAGTCTGGAGTACTGGGAAATTAGCAATTTCATATCTAAATGTTGTGAGAGGCTTACTTTTTAAACTTGTAACAGTGACTGAAGTCTCAAAAACCCCATTTTACCTTCTTCCTTAGTCAGGAATATTCTAGGGCAGCACTACCTCATGGTGGTTTCTGTCACGAAGGACACATTTCCTGTTTGAGCTCCTCATTATGGTGGCATGTAGCCATACATGGCCACTAAGCACCAAAAACATGGTTTATGTCATCCAGGAATTTGGGGTTTAATTTTATGTACTTTATTCAGTAGAATTTAAATTTAAATATCCATGTATCACTACCATATTGAGCATCATAGACCCAAAGACTTGGGAGGTGAAACTGACTCTTCAAAAAGGAAAATTTGCTATTTTATGTGATTTGCAATAAACAGAAGCTATGTGAACTCAGATTTATAAGTTTTCAATGTCAAAGATAAATATTGTGAACTTGAATTCCTCAAAGGGAGGAGAAGAATAGAAGGCACACAATAGATGTTGTAAACAATAAACCTGGAACGTTTATGCAGTGCAGACCCCATGGCCCGCAAGTCAGAGGAGGACCAGCTGGGCTGGTAGCAGCGATAAAACTCCAGTAGCAAAATGTTAGCCCAAGGAACAGTACTCCTTGGAGTGTAGGATATTTTGATTTTCCACAAGAAGCTGGAAATCTAGGTTTTCATTTACAGTTCTGCTGATTTTAAAAAATATTTTGATAAATGACTCAATTTTCTCTATATTCACTAAATCCAGTTAATGCAAACTCCAGAAAAGTTTCTTGTTGGCTAGAAATGGTCCTCACTTTCCTACTTTGTGAACTGAATTTCAGCACATATAGTCTCGTAAGAATTTTTTCTGATCTTATTCAGGAAACATTACAAATTTATTAGAAAACATTAAGCTTACTATCTCTGAATGTTGAAGTCTTTCACAGAATTATAATGGGCATCTGAACTGAGTGGTGAACTTTATGTTCATCTTATTTCTAGAAGCTTCCAAGAACTGTACCCAGCTGTGGTGGTCCTGGGATCAAAAGATGGGGTTTACTCATATCCAATTTAATTTTTTTTCAAAAAGTAAACAGAAGTGAGATGGGCAGAGACCAGTTTGGCCAATGCTCAGTCATCTTTGACACACAGGGATTCTATACAATGACAGACTGAGAAGTATACAAAGGTCTTTGTCTCCTACAAAGCCAATATTTTTCTATCTCAGCTTTTTTTTTATTCATGGAATTATGTTTTTCATCCCATTTAGCATCCACTCAGCACTTGTGTCATGCTAAATCATTGACAATATGTCGGGCATGGTATGCAAACCAAGTCACGCATGGTCCTTACCACAGAAAGGCTGAACGCTGAGAAGATCTGAATTTGGCTTCTTTGAGCAAACCTTTCTCAAGGAATTCATTCCTATTATACAAGTCATGTAACGAACTAGAATACTGGGTGCTGGGAGGTCTGCAGGCAAGAGTCTTTATATAGTCTAGGAGAGTAAGGGAGAGCCTAGCTATGTCACTCCTTGTAGTCAAAGGACTCTTAAGTGTTCACATAAGACAGAGATACCTGTACATCTATATTTATTGATGTACATTTTATAATAGTCAAGATATAGAACAAGCCTAAATATCTACCAACAGAGGAACAGGCAATGAAAGTGTCGTATACATAAATGATGGAATTTTATCCAGCTACAATGAAGAATAAAGTTATGACATTTGAGGGAAAGTGATGGACTAAAGATCTTTATGGTAAGGATCATAAGCAGGACTCCGATGGAGTCTACATTTACCTTTATATATGATGTGCGACATAAAGTTGTGAAAGGATGAGAAGCAATGTAAAGGAGGGTGAAGGGGGAGAGGAGAGTGCCATTGAGTGCATATGACATGAGAGCCACTTAGGGCGATGAAAGGAGACCAGTATGTGTAGGGAGGCGTGGCAGGAGAGGGCAGTGGGTGGTAGATAGACTGAATGATTTCTATGCTAACTAAAATAAATGAATAAAAATGAACCTCCTCATTCTGATTTCAACAATGCTGGCCTCCAGGTCTGCAGACATACTTTATTGCCATGTTGAAGGTGAAGGTGAAGGTTGCCCCTCCATTCATTGGGAAGCGTCCCCAAAAGCTGTTGAGCATCCTGGGATTCACACAGCAGCTCTCTTCCTGCCTAACACACCAGCAATAAAGAATATGTGTTTCAAACATCAATAGCACCAAGGCTGTGAACCCTCAGGTTAAAGTGAACATCAAAAGAAGTTGTAATTAATGGGTTTGGAGTACAAACACGGGCAGCAGCAAGTAGCAGTGACAGGAAGTGGAAGCTAGAGAGCAATCCCTTCATTGTGTGAAAAACATGCACACATGAAATTGTACCAAAATGCAAAACTTTAATTTTTATTGTTTGCTTCTTTCTTTGTAATCTCTTCATGGTTGATGGCATTGTCTCAGTGTGTAACTTCTGCCAGCCAACCTGACTTACTAGAATGACCTAAGTTGTATATTATTTCATAGAAAATGAATGTTTGAATTATTGGCTGAATATGGAAACAAATGTTGACTTATTTTAACTAGATTAAATTTTTTAATGTTTTCTTTTCAATTTTTATTTATTTACTTGAGAGAGAAGGAAGGAGAGAGAGAGAGAGAGAGAGGAAGAGAGAGAGAGAGAGAGAGAGAGAATGGGCATACCACAGCTCCTAGCCATTGCAAATGAACTCCAGATGCATGCATCACCATGTGCATCTGGCTTAGGTGGCATCTGGGGAATTGAACCTGGATCCTTAAGCTTTGCAGGCAAGCACCTTAGTGACTAAGCCATCTCTCCAGCCCAAGATTGATTGTTTTCATAATTTCAAACATGATTGAGTTACAGATCTGTGCAAGGAATATGACACACTTTGGCCTCCTCCTAATCAATACAGATCTGTGCAAGGACATTATTTACCTGTAGCTTACAGAGGAAGGAATGGGCTTTGGATTACTCAGGCTCTTACATCAAAATCAAATAACAAGTGATGATTTAAAACCATTGTCTGTCCCCTTTCATTGCATTCAAAGTGATTTCTCATCAGGAATGAGCTATATGGGAAGTTTTTGTCTGTCAGTGGAATGGTTGCCTTAACGAAAATACCTAACCCATAAGCTGTCTCTTTCTCAGCTTATAAAGCCAGCCCAAGGCCAGTGGATTGAGACCCAGGACACCAGAGGTCCAGAATCTTCTTTTTGAATGAGCTCCTCTTGGCACATCATTGTTGTCCTCAGGGATATCTCATGATCCACAGTGTCAGCTGGAGCTCCTACCAAGCCAGCAGTCCTAAAGAATAAGGATAGAGTGACTTAGAGAAACAAGCCACACCTCCCACGCCTTTCAACTCATGCTCAGGTAGCTTTTACTTAGGTAGACGTTCCTCTTACTTACCGTGCCTTCATGTCATTGGGTACTCTTCCACAAAGGAAGCTGGGAGAGGGACACAGGTTAAAGAAGCCATTGGCTTTCTTCATACAGTGGAAGCAAAGTCTAAAGTTTTCATGTGTGGGTGAACATTCCCAATAGAAAATGTAGCACAGCAATTTAGCTACTGTGTTGGCCATGTTTGGACTCATGCCACTCTTCTTTTTTGTGTGTGTGTGTGTGTGTGTGTGTGTGTGTATGCATTATGTGTGCACATTTGTTTGTATGTGGGCATGAGTGTGTGTGTGCGTGCGTGTGTGTGTGTGTGCATGCGCACGTACACACACTCATACCTTTGTTTGGAGGACACAGGACAACCTCAGGTTTAGCTCCTGTCAGGCACCTTCCAGCCTTTGTTTGAGACAGGGACTAAAATTGGCATGAAGCTCACCATTTACGCTAAATGAGCTGGCCAGCAAGCCTCAGGGAGCTGCCTGTGTCCGCCTCTCCAGTGATGGAATTACAGCCACTCACCCCCATGCATGGTATTTACTTAAGTTCTGGGGACTGAACTCAGGTCCTCAAGCTTTCAAGACAAGCACATCACCAACTGAATTGTTGCTACAGTCCCGTGTATCTCTTTAAGACCTCGCTCTGCTCCAGTGAATATGACCCCTCATAGTTAGATTCTGAATATGGACATTTAACCACTCTCTCTTCTGAACATCACTTCTTAGCACTTGACCTGACCTTCTTCTAGGCTCTTCATTTCAATCCCCTACCCATCTCCCCTCTCTTCCCTTTTTACTTTTTGCTTCTTGAATTCTGATTTTGTCTCCTTTTTTATATATAAAAACACCATGAAGCATTGCACAGATAACTGTCATATCATAAATATTTTGACCATTGTCCATCTTCATTCTTCAGTTCTGCTATTTGTAAAAATCATGACTTTCACTCTTCTATAAACTTTCCAATCCAACTGACTGACATAAAATCTCCACTCAGATGCTGGCAGCTGAACGTCAATACTACCTGTAAGGTCACTGGGAGGGAACCTCCAATCACAATCACTTATTTCTTTATATCTTGGTTCTGTATTCATTTTCATGTTGATTGAACATCTATGATATACCAGGTTTTGTATATTTTAAATATGTCATTTATTTACTTACTTATTAGAAAGAGAGAGGGGGGGAGGGAGAGGGGGCAAGTTGGGGCATGCCAGGGCCACTGCAAATGAACTCCAGACACATGCCCCACCTTGTGCATCTGGCTTATGTGGGTTCTGGGGAATTGACCCTTGGTCCTTGGGCTCCACAGGCAAGTGCCTTAACCACTGAGCAATCTCTCCAACCCTTGATATACCAGGCTTTTTAATAGACACAGCAGGTTTTCAGTATTCTCTTTAGAGTGAAACAGACATGTTTCATGTCTTAAAAACAGATGTTTTCTGTTCAGTGGAGAAGCGACAGAAATCATCTATCTGTAGTTGAAGGTTTGAGTAAAAATTGTGTAGGAAAAGATGTTCGGAGAACATAAAACTTTAGGTTGGAGGTCTAAGGAAATGATAATTAGATGAAAGTAATATGAGCAAGAGGCACACAAAAGAGCACGTGATGAAGAACCGTGCTCCTGGAGAAAAAAGGGGACCAGCCACCTGCTGTGGGGACACCCACTCTGGTGCTCACTAACATCAACCATAGAACTTCGATGAAGTATACCAGCAATAAACACAAATGATGCTTTCTGGCACTGAGTGGCCCCATGAAGAAAGTCAAATACTAGACTGGAGGAAGGAGTGTGTTGGAATCTGGAGGCATCAGGGTGCTGGATGCCAGTTAGCCAGGTCAAGCAGAGAAAGACACGTTGAGAGCAGTAGTGAGTCACTAGGTCTCCTGGGGCTTGTGTGTGATGGTGAGGCTTTGCAGAAACATTGGGAATCCCAAAAGTCACTCCAGAAAGATCATGCTGGCCACAAGGGTGGAGGACAGGAGACGAGCTAGAGGCGATGGCCAACTGAGGAATGACAGTGGCTTGAGTTAAAATCCTCAATAAAGGAGGTGGTGAAATATGGGCATGTTTGGAACTTTTTCTGGGTAGATAATATGATCCAGTGGGGATTCGATGAAGGTCTAAAGGAGGAGGTAAGAATGATTCTGTGTTAGACTCGAGCAAGGGTAGAGGTCAGGATACTGCTCACTGAGAAGAGCAAGAATTGGTGAGGAGTAGATTGGGGTGAGTGGGAGAAGCAATGATTTCTATGGACATGTAGTGCTTGAGAATATTCTAGTGGAAAAACTGAAGTAGTAGCTGTTAACTTGACTCTACAACTCCAGGGAGAAGCCCAGGGGAGGGTAAACCTTTGAGAAGGAGCCATATGTAAGTCCAGGGCCTGTGTGGGCTATGTTGGAAGTGAAGGTTTAACTAACGTCCAGCCCTCAACCCAGAGAACAGACTAGCTTTACTTTGTGATTTGCATAGCCACTTAAATCTCTTTTTTTTTTCACCAAAAAATGGAAGTTATGGTAATTCCCACAGAAACATGACAGTGACTTGGTGAGGTGTTTTCAGAAACCTTGCATGTGGCTTACACATCAAACACTTGCACTCCAGTATCTCCACTCTATTCTGATAAAAAACACGAGATCTCCGGCGGGAACATTTTCATCACAAGGGGCAAATTTAAAATAGAAATATAATCTAATATAATATAATAGAATGGTGGGCATAGTGAAGTTTCAACAATTTTACAAAGTCTTGACTGATTCTTAAGTGAAAACTGATGAATGGAAGGGTATTCAATGTGCAGCTTAAAGTTTCCTAATGTCTTAAAAGCAGCTCAAAACATGTCTTGGGAGCTTGCAAAGCTTCAGAAAGTCAGTCCCATTGTTTCTGCAGTTATAGAAGAAGAGGAGTTGACTGAACTGGAAACAAAAGAGACTAGTAGGACCACTGAGGGGCTGGAGGTAGTGAGATAAAGAACTTTTCAGAAAGATTTTCATAAAGCCTTCACAAAGTCAGCAGCATTTTGATTCTTCTAATATCCCAGCTATATATAATTAGTTAATGTGGGTTTAGTTGCTAGCTAATGTCCTTTCCTTTCTCTGGTGGCCCAGGAGCTATTATTTTGTCTTGTTCAGAATGCTTCTTCTACAGCAGCTGCCTACTTTGAACCCATTCATAAAACTCTATGTGTGAAGAAAACAAGGCCCTCTTCATGAAATCTGTGCATTCTCTGCTTTCTGAATGCATTTAAACATCCAACAGAATGATTCCTAATGTGAGAACCAATGGGTTCTGGGGGACCCAAGTAGGTTGTAAAACTGTTGGGCTCTGGTTTAGGGTAGGGCAATCTGAGTGATAAGGAGACATTGTCCCAGAAAGAGTGATGATGAGAGCATTGTGGTGATAATAAAGATTCATTGCCAAGGCAATTTTTCCTGCGTTGGAACAAGGCTATCCTCAAGTGGCTTTTTTCCCCCTGCTAGATCCAAAAGAATGTTCCATAACCCAGTGCTATCACTGAAATTAGATTCTGTCTGTGGACGGCAGAGAAAGTAACAAGTTGCAAGCTGAAAGAGAGATTTTTTTCACTTCATAAAAGAAGCAAGGCTAAATTGGATGGCGAGAAGGTTCCTTCTGTCTGGTGGGTCATGGACAGCCAAATTGAGATACATATTGTAACTTGTTAAATAAAGGGACTTGTGCAGTCCAAAACATTGCTCAGAGGATTAGGCTAGACTGGCATAGATAGATGTGTCTGCCTCCTGCATGGGAAAGTAGAACTTGTTTACCACACAAATTGTGGATCATATAAAGAATGAATGTGAGAATGCAAAAATCAGAGCTAGATTAAGCTATGATTGATGATAATTGAAGCTTAGTATAGAGAAAATTTTCAGCCTGTGCCTTAGCATTCATATTTCTATAAATCTTACTCTAAGTTGTGATGTGTCATTATATATTCTTGTAATGAACAGATAATTTATATCCTGCCTTTAATGCAAAGACGTACTTGGTAGGGTGTAGGGCATTACTAAACATGGGCTGGAACAGTGAGGAAGCTGGCCTGGGCTGTTGGAATGGTCAAGTGCTTTTGGGATGGGGGGAGGGCCCGTTATGCCCACCCTGGGCAAAGATGGGCACGCTACTTGAGAGAAGGGAGGGCCAACTCTGTTGCCAGAGTGGGGTTCCTGACGATAAGGCCGGCTGCAACCCCCACAGCCCAAGGTCCCCGGCCATGTCCAACAGCCCAGGCCAGCTTCCTCACAGTCCCAGCCCGTGTTTAGCAATGCTCAACAACTCCCTCTTTGTTTTTATAATATCCATCAAAAAAAAAAAAAAAAAAAAAAAGAAAGAAAGAAAAGAAAAGAAGAAAAAAAATGTGCTCTTCCCCTCCCTAAATTCCAGAGAGGGTTTTGGACTTCCCTTAGGCTACAAGGCAGCTTTCTGATCTTGCTATTTTACAACTCTTTAGGAGTAGGAGGGGAGAATCAGAGACTTGCTCCATGCTGGGCTGCTTCTGCCTGCTCATGTGATCCTGGAATGTCTGAATGATACAATTTACCTGCTGACAGTTTTACAACTAATGTCTTGGAAAAAAAGTATATCTTGTTTTTACTAGACTAGGCATGCAAGCTTCAAAACTATTAGCCATTACAAGCTACTTGAACAATATAAATCAGGACATTTAGCACAGTGGTACTCAAAATGGGATATGTGGACAGATGCTGATAAGAAAGCACAGAAATAGAAAGTAAAGATTTAGAATGTGTGAGAACAATACAGTGCCATCTCTATGTCTAAACTAGTCACCCAAAGAGAAGTCATGCACCACGTGCAGTGATGTGCAAGTTTATAAACAAAAGCATAACTAATAAACAAAGCCCCAGTCCTTCCCCACAGAGTGTAAGCAGAACCAAGTGCCATGTGCAGGTTACCCGAGTGATGCTCTGAGACTTAGGATTCTGCCTACCACAGAGGCAGAGAAGATGTTAGTCTGTAGGCTGGTTCTGATTATTATGTGGTGCAAAGTATTTAATGCATCTGTGTCTCAATGCATATTTTTTCCAAACATTTTAATTGAGAATTTCAATATACAAACATATTATAATTTGATCATATTTCCCTACTGTTACCCAATTCTTTTCTAGTTCTTTGGATTGCATTTTTAAAGCCTATATAATCATGATGAAAATAAGTCAATACAGAAAGGTCTCTGAATTCATACAGCAGACAACTGAGAAGAAACTCATGTTGGCAATTTTAGTCTTAGTTGTCCTCACTGAGGAGTCTGACACAAACAGATGTTGTCTTTAGTGATATCTCATTAAGCCAGCATCCTGTCACATCAGCTAACACATCCCCATGAACTTCTGTTTAACTTTCCTATTAAGTTATTAATAGGATTGAGGAGATGGATATCATTTAATGGGACATTCTTCTGTCCCCGTGAAAAGCCTGACATCATAAATTAAATAGGTCAGATATTTGCATCAGCCGAGAAGGTCATCTGGCTGGTTCTGACGAAATGACTTGTAATATAAGTTTTCTATTACTGTGAAAGTTTGGAAGTGGGGTAAAGAAAGAAAGACAGCCTGGGCTAAGAGGAGGAGAGGACAGTCTCCCATGAAGAAAGCTGTCCCTGAAAAAGGGAAGCTGATAAAATGCAATGCAATTTTGTGTGCCTGGGTGGCAGGGGAAGGAAGGCTAGGGAACAGACAGCAGAGTGGTAATGGAGTTCTCTGGACCACGTGTTTTACCTGGATCGGCAGCAAAGGAAAGGTTAAACTGAGCTTTAAAAATATGATGGGCTTCCTGAGCCCTGTCATTATGTGATGTGTGGGGGATGGGGCTCCGAAGGATAGCCTCCTCAGCTTAAAATAAACAGCAAGTTCATGGAGGACAGGGACTCTTAATATAAGATGATCGAAATATGAGCCAAGAGATATAACGAGACAGTGGTCTAGGAGCAGTTACCCAAGATCCAAGTCTTCCTGGAGCAGTTGAGAAACAGCACAGATGATTAGCCGATCAGGTTAGTTCACTAGAAACAGAGTTTGAAATAGGCGTTCACTTAGGGACTATGCGTAAAGAATTCAGATAGATAAAGGAAACAGGAAAGGGCAGGGAGAGCATCCATGAAAATACATGTCTTTAGATGGTACTGTACAGCTTGTCCCCAGAGGCCAGAGTCCTGGCTGCGTTCTCTCACATCCATGTGACTACCTCTCCCGCATGTGTGTTGAGGAAGTTTCTCTGGATGAAGCTCATGTAAGGATGTATCGGTCAATGCCCGTAGAACCGGATAGGTGCGTTCTCCGGTATTGTAAACTGAAATTGAGTGCAACATCGATATCATAGCTATGGTGATATTTGAAGTGATTTGCTTGCTGCAGTGAGTTGGAGCATGTTCTAAGATTCCATGCAGAAGTGAAAGCACCATTGTGATTAGACTATCTTGGCAGACCTGGCCACCGTCTACGGGTGAGATGGACAGGAGCGGGGCTGAGAGAATGGTGGTACTGTGGAGTTGTGGGAGAGAGTGCCACAGATTGGGGTTGGAAAACGTCCTATTGCTTTCCAGTGATGTGATGTTAGAACAAGAGACCTACCTCACTTCTATTATCTTGTGTGTTAAGTGGGTATGATAAGCCTGCTTTCGGGATAGTGAGATGGATGCAATAACACAATGTAAACTGCTGAGCACATGACCAGGGCCACAATAGCTTCCAACAAATGGCTGCCATGCTATTATAAAGCTGACATGTGGGTTAATTTTGAAGATATTGAATTATACTCCAAAAGTTTGGATTTTATTTAGAGATGATGATGATGGTGGTGGTGGTGTTGATGTTCACAATAATAACAGCAGTAGTACAACAATTAGAATTATAAGACAGAAAGCGAGGGAAGTAAGGAGAATTAGTTCCGACATTTTCTCTCCCTTTTAGACAACAGATAAAAAGAGTTTGAACTTGGCGCCATGTAAAGAGCAGGAAGGGGCTAAGTCAAGGCCAGAGTAGGGCTTGTGAAGCCTCACAGCCTCAAGGCTCAGGCTGTGTGCTTAGACTCAACACGAGTCAGAGGAGCCTATCCAATATGCACAGTGCAAACCTTGATGAGAGGAGCAGCCTCTTCTGAGTTAAGTCTTTCTTTTTCAAATATTTTATTTATTTATTTGAGATACAGAGAGAAAAAAGAAGAGAGAGAAAGAGAATGGACATACAAGAGCCTCTATCCACTGTAAACAAACTCCAGATGCAGGCGTCACCTTGTGCATCTGGCTTACATGGGTACTGGGGATTTGAACCTGTGTCCTTAGGCTTTGCAGTCAAGGACCTTAACTGCTAAGCAATCTTTCCAGCCCTGGGTTCAGGTTTTTAAATTTTATTTATTTATTTATTCGAGAGAGAAAGAGTGTGTGTGTGTGTGTGAGAGAGAGAGAGAGAGAGACAGGGAGAGAAGGGGCATGCCAGGGCCTTTAACTACTGCAAACAAACTCCAGATGAGTGCTCCCCCTTGTGCATCTGGCTTTCGTGGATACTGGGGAATCAAACCTGGGTCCTCTGGCTTTGCAGGCAAGTGCCTTAACCGCTAAGCTATCTCTCCAGCCCTGGGTTCAGTTTTTTAATGGAAAAGAAGCTTCATGAAATGCCACAGGCTCCTGGTCAAAATGAAGCAATGACACTCGTAAGCTTTCTCTGTCACATTTACATTGTTTCTATGTACGCTAATTCATTAACAAAGGAACAAAGGAGAGACATGGGCATATTTTTTTCCTCTTATCAGTCTCTGCAAGGGCTTTTTGATGAAACTATCAAGCATAATGTAATCATTGTTTCTGCTGAAAGCCCATCTCTACCCAGAGTGACCTTGGCTCCAGTCAGTCCCTGATGAAAACGGGAAACATGCTGATTTAAGTTGTATTATAAAGGTCCTGTAGTGCAGCCCTGCTGTGGAGGAAATCAATAGACAAACCTCAGTAGATAAATACAAATAAATAGAGCGTGCTGCCTTGAGCTGAGTTTCTACCTGTCCTCAGTGGTAAAATGGTATTAAGAAACCTCATCCTTACTACAATCATACCGAGGTAAATTTCATGGTGTCAGTTCTTTTCTAGCCCTGAAGTTCTTTGGAATCCTAAGTAATGCTAATTACAGAAGATAACAATATTGACATGTATGATGCAGACACTGTGGTAGGCAGCCAGTGAACAATTTTGCATGAGGTATCTTCTTTAGTTTTCACCAGTCAGTAGGCACTGTTGCAACCACCATTTGGCAGATGGTGAAGTCAACTAGAAAGGCGGGCAGGATGAGAGGGGACTCAGGTGAGCACCCCACTGCTCCTGGCTCTAAACTCTGCGACTTTCAAATTCTATCTCTTGTTTCTTCTTTTCACTCATCTTTAATGATTCTTTTGATATCCAGAGCCAGTGTCCTGTTCAGTCATGCAAGAGCATCCATGGAGCACCCCATATGTTTTCTACTCTAATGTCCAGTGAATCATCACAGTGTTGCTACTTCCATGAGTCTACATGGATACAATTCTAGCTCATTTTGTATACCATCTTTTGATGATTAAAGAGCAGGAGTCATCTCTGATCACAGTAAGGGTATAAAATAGTAAGAACCACCTCTCTCTCTCTCTCTCTCTCTCTCTCTCTCTCTCTCTCACACACACACACACACACACACATATTTCTCCCACATAAGTTTTTCAAAAGATAACACAGCAAGGGCTGTGAAATATATATTTTTCTCTTGAACCAAAATTTCCTGGAGTAATTGAAAGATAACCTGCTAGGGGCTCAGGATGTATGGCATTGGTAGAGTGCTTGCTGAGCATGCAGGAAGCTCTAGGAACAATCCCCAGGACCAGCCCCAGTAGAGGGGCTGAGGAGATGGCACTAAGGATAAAGAAACTGCTTCTTAAACTAGAGTTCAATCCCCAGACCCTGCATCCAAAGCTTGGCGGGCTTCTGGAACGGTACTGATGACGACGTGAGGTGAGAGAGGGGACAGGAGACTTCCCCAGAGGTTCATGGTGAGCACAGTGAATAGCTGACTGAGAAGCCCTTGCTCAAATGCATTCGACAGGTCAGGACAGATCGAGAAGTTGTTTTCTGCTCTCATTACGTGCACTGTGTCATGCCCATGCCCCCCCCACATTGTCTCTCACTCACTCTCATACACATGCATGCAAACAAATTAATAATAATAAATAATATAATAACAATAATTAATAATAAAATAATTAATAATAAGAAGAAGGAATAACAACAAGAAGAAATAAGCTGAGTATGATGTGTGCTCAGCATGGAAAGTGGAGGCAGAAGGATCAGAAGATCAAGGTTACTCTTAGCTAGCCAAGTTCAAGGCCAACCTAGACTTGATTCCTTGTCTGAAAAAAAAAAGAACAGTTATCTTACTGTTCTTACTGTTGAATGTAGACAACTTAGAAGAATGTTTAGTTCATTGTGAAATGACTAAAAATATTTGAAATAATGGCATCTGTTGCAAATGCCTTTGAGTTATTGGCACAAAACCACCCGACCAAAAGCAGCTCGTGGGAGGAAAGGTTTTATTTTTGCTTGCAGACTCGAGGGTAGCTTCATGATGGCAGTAGAATGAGCAGAGGCTGTAAATCACCTCTGTTGCAGCAGGCAGATCACCACAGCCTGAGACTGAGCCACATACTGGCAAGGAGAAGCTGGTTGTAACATCCACAAGTCTGGCCCCAACCATGTTCCTCCTCTAGCAAGGCTCCAGTTCTCAAATTGCCACCAGCTGTGGACCTAACATTCAGAACACATGAGCTTATGGGGGGCAGGCATATAATTCAAAGCATTACATTGTCATGCAGCATGGGATAAGTAGGCTAATGTATAAGTAAAATTGTTAGATGCATGCTCCTTGGTAAATACACCTGCACACTTATGTTATAATTAAGCTGATAAACAATGAGGGCCTGTGATGAGACAAGTACTTTGCCAAGAGCTGTGGTTCACCAGTAACAGGGCACAGAGTGATTCTCATGGAGTCTACTATTTAACACAAGCAAGAAAAACAGATATGTACCCATAGATACCTCTTCAGAATTTGCAAATGAATATATACATACGTATGTATATACAACATATATGCTTATAGGGTATATTTTGTTTGATGAACCTATCTAGATATAACAAACTTTTAAATTACTAATTTAATAATTTTTTTTTAATGTAAGACGATCCTTATAGGTAACACATTATTGCTTGGGGACATCAGAATAAATTCAGAAAGATACATACTGTTTCCAAGACTGAACTTGCATATATGTTACAGCTCCCAACAGCCACAGAGTAAGTGACTTTGAGTATGTCGTTTCACCTCTACTGAATCTCATTTGTAAAACAGTCATTTGTAAAATGGTAAAAATGTAAAATTTGTAAAATGGTAATGAGGACTGCCTCACAGAATTCTGAAAGAATAAAAACATACAGTGTGTACAAAAAGCTTAGATGTGTCAGAATATCTGTCTTGAACCCCTGTCTTCTCTTGTTATTAAGTTTATGGTCAAGGGTTAGATGGCTACCAGTAAATTACTGGCTGATGGTTTTCTTCTGGAGAACTTTTGGTGACATCTTCCAACTTTTTATATCATTATCTCCCCAAGAAGGAGCCCAGGACCCCAATGCAAGAGATGAGAAAAGAACTTTGTACCCCATCACTTCATAAAACATTCATTTGACAGCACATGGTCCACCCAAGAGGTGGGCAAGAAACATCTCTGCATAAAGCTGGACATCTCCTCTTCCCTGAGCACCTTTCATCACTGGGGAGGTGATAGGGTGTTAAGCTGTGTCCTGGATGACAAGTGAGCAGGGCCAGAACAATTTCCAGACCATGAAGGAAATAAATGGCTGAGCATTTTGCATCACATCATAGTCAAAGAATAAGAATTTTCTAGTTGAGCCCAGAGATCAACAGCTGCTTGCTAAAACCACAGGGGTGAGTTGAGCTCACTCTAGTGAAAGTTTTAGACTTGGTACTCCTCAGGATGTAAAGTCACCTTCTCTACGAAGAGATACAGCCTCCATGTGGCTGTTGGCATCTGTCTAACTAGGTGTGTGTGTGTGTGTGTGTGTGTGTGTGTGTGTGTGTATGGTTGAGTGTGTCTTAGCCTTTAGCATTTGTGAGAGGAAGCTCTACATTCTGCCACCTCTATCACCTCACTGCTTGTAGTGTAGGGTTGTCACACAGTAGGGATCCATAAAATGCTAGTACTATTTGTTGAGTGAATGAAAGTTGCTTTAACCTACAGCATCTCTTCGTTGTTTTACAAGAGCAAGTTTAATGCCCTAAGGTCGGCAGTCACATTTCCTCATGGATGAAATCATGAGAGTGTCACATGTTCATCTGCAGGCCTTCCTGCTCCCTGAAGACCAAGTGGTTCTCCTCTAAGAAGCTGCTTCTTTCTCCTTGTACACCTGACTCACTGTCACTAACATGATTTCCTTCTTAGCTTCATGTGTAATGCAAGCCCAGACATCTCCCATTCACCAGCATCCAGCCCTGAACTTTCTTTCCATAATGTTCACCAAGTTCTTACACTGATTATCTCATTTATGAACTTTGCCATTAAGCATCTGTCTCACTACCATGTTACAGATTTACTCACCTAGACCATATACTCTCTCACTGTATGCTTGCTCCTATATCTACCCAGCCAGCTTGGAGGCTCCTTGTAGATCAGGATCAATATAAATTTTTGAGCTAGGAGCTTCATCTATCTTGTCTTCAGCACTTAGAATAGTAATGGGATGGAGAGAAATCATAATTATAGATTTGTAAGAGGCTATTTCCTTGAATAAAAACATACTGGTGAAAGGTAATGAAGGGAGAAGAGGAAAGGGGAGGAGGGAGACAAGACAAGAAACATGGGAGCAATACAAGAGATGAGAATTCAGAGATAGGAGAAAGAAAGAGGCAGGGAAATAAGAAAGTAGAGTGAGTAAGTGAGCAATAGAGTGAGCAAGTGAGCTATAGACAGAAGGGAGAGAGAGACAGAAAGAGAAAGAGAGAAAGATAGATAGATAGATACATAGATAGATAGATAGATAGATGATAGATAGATAGATAGATAGATAGATAGATAGATAGATAGATAGATAGATAGATTGATTTTCCTGGAAAAGGAGATATCCTATTTCCTCTGCTAACTCGTTTTCTTGTTAATAGTATTCCACTCCTGAATCTAATGCTTCCTACTCTGGCATGATGTACCTGTTACAGCCATTTCTATAAATAATACATGCTAAAATGCTTTTCTGTGCCACAAATACTGACCTTGTTCAATAATTCATGATGAAGTTCAGTGCTGCCCTGCAAGTGTATGGACAGAGGTTTGTGCCACGCCCGCTCCTCTTCATTTCTCTCTATTTTTTGTGTGTTCTTAGACTTGAAATTTAACTAAATTTCTTTATGAAAGAATGCTTTTTTTCATGGGATGTTATGATGTTTGAAACAGTTCAGTCATGCCAATATAGTAGTGATGGATGATTTTTATTCTCATCACTTTATAATCAAAGTTTATTTTCTTTAAAGGATGTTCTGACATTTATCCATTTTCTCTATATTTTTTGGAAATCTTATTTACTGTCAAAAGATGTTATGAACCAGCTTAGATTTAGTGAAAATTTACTAAATGTCTAGTACTATTCTAAGGGTGTTCTTTGTAGTACAACACTTTAGTGCTTAGAGCATTCTTCAATGTTCTATTCTATAGATGAAAACACTGAGCTGAGGAGCCTAAAGATGTGCTTAGTACACCCAGAATGTGCTTAGTACACCCAGTACATGGCAGTGTTATGATTCCAACATCAATGGTGAGAGTCAGAATCCTATGTTCAAAATTGCTACAGTAAAGTGATTCCTGCTTGTATACTCATGAAGTGAAAAATTTTGGCATTTCTTTCTCATCCTTCTTTTTTTTTTTTTTTCAAGGAGCAGAAGTTTACCATTCTCTTAGGAACCATTCCTCCTCTTAAGCTTTCTGTTCAGACTTTGTTCAGAGTTCTTGGTTTAATGATGGGCCTTTGACTCAGCTCAGCAAGACACTGGTTGCAAAAATGATCCCAAATTTCTATCTACTCTGTACTCAGGCCTTTAAATGTCATTTTGAAGCTCTTTCTATGTTCCTCCAATACTTTGAATGTAAAGTACACGTTGTGATGTAGTTTCTTCTATAATGCAAAAAAAGTGACATTGTCCTAAGATGTATATCTCAAGTCATGTAGTGAATTTCCACCTTTTTTCTGAAAACTTCCTGGGATGAGTTGGCTAAAAAAAAAGGTGGGGGGAGCTGAATGGAGGTGTGCCCATTTGTTCACTACTCCAGAACAGCCAGTCTGCCATTACCAAACATTCAGAAGACCCAGACAAGACCATCAGAGCTGCCAACATCTTAAAGGTGACTGTAAATGCATGAGAAAATCCCAGCTGAGATCAATAGCCCTATTAACACATTCATAGGCAACAGTGAATTTTGATTGCCCTTTTTAGGTAAGAGTCAATGAGTATATCTCATCAGAAGAGACCTTCTGAAGTTTCTGCTGTAGTTAGTGTGGTATTTAATGGTATTACTAAGCTATTGGGATTTAAGTAGAAATTGTTGCTGATCACATCTACTCAAGAAGATCTTTCATGAAACAATACCAACACGAAGACACATGTATAGTTCTACTGGGTTCCTAGCAGTCTCTCTGGAAAGGGATTCTGATTGGATACCTGGCCAATGAGAAGCAGCCATCCTGGAATTGAAGGAGTATGACAGTGTAGAAGTGTGAATGAAAATGAGGACTTTGTATTCTGAGGAAAGGAACAAGTGAATAGGGATAGATTTGGCAGGACATGAGGTTAAAGAAGCCAGCCAGTCTTCAGCCCATGATAACAAGGCATTTAGATTTTATTTAATATGTGATGGAAATTTCTTAATAGCTTTGGGCTCAGGGACAGCAGGGTCAATTTTAAAGTGTTAAACTGTAGAAACTATGACAATGTGAATTCTAGGATTAGGAGTATAACCACCAGAAGACTTGCTTGAAGATATTGATGCAGTTCATGTGAGAGATAATTGTAGAAGCTCTAAAGAGAGGAGAGGAGAGGAGAGGAGAGAGAATATAAAGTAAAAAAGATTTAAGACTGCCACACAGTAGAAGGAAGGGACAAGGAAAGAGCAACATTACATTATCACAAATACATACATACAAACCCAATAATCACATTAAATTTAAAGTCAAATATCATCTAAGGTTTTAGCCAAAACTATTTCATACTCTCATGTTTCAAGAAGAAATAAATTTACAGGAAATATCCAAGACATTTAGACATATTTATAGATACATACTTAGCTCTGTGACATTAGAATAGTCATGGTATGCATGTATTTCCATTTCCTTTTCCATTTAACTCTCAATTCATCTATTCAACAAATAGTCATTGAATTCCTAGTGTCTGCCAAGTGCTTTTCTAGTAAGTGAAATTTAAGCAGTGACTAAAATACAGACAAAACCCATCACAAAACTGGTGTTACAAGCTTACATTCCCATTTACTTGGAAATCTTAGGCAGGATTATCACCAATTCATGGTCATCCTGGGCTACAGAATGAGCTCAAGGATAGCCATCCTTGGCAACATAATTAGACCCTGTGAAAAAATAGAAAGAATGAAAAAGCCTGAAGATTTAAATCAATGATAAAGCACATGCAAAGCCCATGTTTGATCTTTATTAACACATACAATCACATGCATCACGCACGCACACACACACACACACACATCATAGTCCTCATTGAGCATAAATTCCTCTTTAGGGAGACAAGAAACAAGAAAAGCAGAATATATAGATTTTTGGGTGAAATCCAAGCTAGTGTTGAGAAGGCTTGATATTTTTTAGAAATACAAATAGCAACCATTATTTCCATTATCTTAAAGAATAAATCAGGTATTCTAATAGCTTCTCAATATCTATTATGTTAACTAAACTTAAAAATCTTTTTGGTAGCAATTGCATATAATCATTGAGTTTATTCAATATTGCTACTAAATCTGTGCACTTTTGCTGCTTTTAATTTTCTTAATTATACATCATTATACATGATTCACTACGGACACACACACTTCTTATATTTCCTTCTAAATTAAATTACCCAAGGCTCTTAAATATGCAACCAAAATTCCTTCCAGGAAGGAGTCATAATAAGTATTCCAAACAGCACTTGACAATTGCTTGCAGCTAAAGACTCGTGCAGTTCTCGCTTCCTGAGCAGAAACAAGGAAAGAGTGTCATGGCTAAAGGACTTAGTGCACCTTTACTTTTATTTTATTATTTTTCCTTACTTTTATTTACTTTTTAAGATTTTATTTTTATTTATTTATTTATTAGAGACAGAGAGAGGAAAAGAGAGAGAGAGAGAGAGTGGGCACGCCAGGGCCTCTAGCCACTGCAAATGTACTCCATGTGCATATTTTTCCTTTTATTTATTTTTTAAGATTTTATTTATTTATTTATTTGAGACAGAGAGAGGGAGAGAGAGAATGGATGTGCCAGGGCCTCTAGCCACTGCAAATGAACTCCAGATGCATTTGCCACCATGTGCATCTCGCTTATGTGGGACCTGGAGAATCGAACCTGGGTCCTTGGGCTTTGCAGGCATGCACCTTAACTGCTAAGCCATCTCTCCAGCCCTTTCTCTTTACTTTTAATAAGAAAGCCTGTAAGTACCACTCCATTAAAAATCAACATTTGAAGGAGTCAATTTGACTCAGGGCAAAAAAATCACTTAGTCTGGTCATCAGAAAATTACTGACAGAATCTAGACCATATCCCTGGTGATTTAACCCATAGTACAAGACTCCTTTTATTTCGTAATTCAATTGTTTTTTTCAAGTGCACCAAACTTTACAGTGTCCAAAGGAGTTTCCTATAGAGATTTCAAAATCACCTTCTCACGTGGCACCTCCAGGTCTACCCATCCTGTTGCTTCTTTCCCTTTCCTGTGGGAGCGGCTCAGCTATGGCGTTCAGTACCAAGGAGAGTTCCAGCAAACAGGTGCCCATCGATGGTCCTCAGACCTTGTAGCATTTATCTTGGATAATTTGATAATGCCTGCCTTAGCTTCTGTCCTTAGAGAATAACTTTACAAACTGTAACAGATTTGATGTATCGGTACTAGTCTTGGTCTCTTAAAATAGTGGCCTTGTGTTTTCCTCAAAAACAAATAGCTAATTGCATGTAGGTGAAATTCTGTGTGCTATCCCCTGGCCGGGGCATTAAAACCACCTATGCATATCACTCCAGGTTCTCTTTACTGCGACAGGGCACTCAGAGAACAGAGCCATTCTCAGGCACTGGCGTTCAGAAGTCACGTTTTTATAGGGCAGTGCTATGACACACATGATCGTTAGATGTCTGAGATCAGAAGAGGCATTGCTAACCTGGGCCTCCTGAGAGAGAAATGTATACTGCTTCTGTAATTCTCGAGTTCTCGCTGTTACTGTTTGTATCAGTTACAGCAGTTCACTTCACCCTAACCCTATCATGTCCTGTCAATCAAGGAGAAGGAGAAGTGTCTGTCTTCCTTTGAACCCCTCTCAATCGTTCTTCTTTTTACAATGGTATCTATGTTCCTCAAATTCCCACCTCGCTGACTCATACTTCCTTTACTTCTTGCTAATGCATCTCCTTTCTTAAGATAAGCAAAAGAGAAGCTTTATAATTAGACTCATTCAATTGCCTTCTTGGCCCACCTTCAAATTACTTATCTTACCTGCCAGGAGAGATACTCCAATTCCTACACTCTCAATTTTACCTCTTTTCATCTGCCAGCTTTGCTTGATATTAGAATTATCTATTGTTTCTCTTTCAGCATCTGTCTCTTTATGTCGACTTCAGCCCCTCTGCCTACCACAGTGTTTTAATTTTCATAATTGTGGTGGCTTCAATCAGATGTCCCCCATAAACCCATATGTTTTGAATGCATGATCCCCAGCTGGTGGCAAGTTGGGAGGTGGAGACTTGCTGGAGGAGGTGTGTTGTTAATGGCATCATTTGTGGTATTAAAGCCCAGCTTCCCCTTGCCAGAACTCAGCTCACTCTCTTGCTGATGTTTGCCACTAGTTGTGACAGCCGTGATGTCCAGAATGTGATCTGCTAAGCTTTCCCCTGTCATCATGAGACTAGAGACCTAGCGACTGTAAGAGACAATAAATTCTTTCCTGCTTTTTATCAAATGCTTTATTCCAGCTATCAGAAGTAACTACAATGTATCTCCTATTCTTCTTTATTCTCTTTGCGCTGCTGTTTTTAACCTACATTCTATCATCATTTGTCATTATTTTGGTTTCGATGTAAAATGTTCCTACTGGCAGTGCTGTTTGGGAAGGTTGTGGGCCCTTTAATTTTTATTGATTTTTAATCTTACATACCAAAAAAACCCACCTGATATTTCCCTCCCCTCCCCATTCCACTTTAGAACTCCAGTCTCCATCATATCCCCTCCCTTTCTCCATTAGTCTCTCTCTAATTTGATGACATCATCTTTCTCTTCTATTTTGAGGGTCTTGCAAAGGTATTGCTAGGCACTGCAAGATCATGGATATCAAGGCCAATTTCTGTCTGGGCAGCTGCATAGTAAGAGGTCATATCCTTCCTTTGGCTCTTCCATTCTATCCGCCCCCTCTTCCGCAATGGTCCCTGAGCCACTGGAGGATGTGACAGAGGTGTTTCAGTGCTAGGCACTCCTCCATCCCTTCTTCTCAGCACTATGTTGCCTTTTGTGTCATCCCAGTGGTCATCACCATCTGAAAAGAGAAGCTTCTCTAGCCAGAAGTGAGAATAGCGTTAATATGTGGACATGAACATTTAGTGTAGTGTCCCCAGGGCAGCTTGGTGGGAATAATATATACATTTAGTCAGACATGAGCAGGCTTATACCCCCAAGGCTCATGACCTCACCTACCATAGACTTTTACTTAGGTTTTTCAGTACGGGTATGTATTCCCTCCCGTAGAGAGGGCCTTCAGTCCAATTATGGAGCAGTTGGTTACCCCAAGAGTAGACACGCCACTATTGCACCCGTTCAGTCATTGGGCCTGTCTGGCCAAGCTTGAATATTCAGCATCCACTATTTTCACTGTTGATGGCTTCTGTCTCCCATACGCTGCGTGCAGTGCAGCTTTTTCCAGCTTTCAGTTGGCTGGTCTACAGGGAGAAGGTTTTCTGCTCAGCACCAGCTTGCTTTCTCAGTGTCCTTGCCTCTCAGGCATGAGATGTCTTCAGCAATAGGGTCTTACTATCTATTTCTCTAGGGAAACCAAGGGCTTTGGCAAAAGCCTTAATGTTTTGGAGGCTACCGGGACCTCCTTGGCCAACATCTCACTGGAAGGAGTTCCATCCCAGGTACTGAAAATTTTCTAGTAACAGTCTACATCTTCTAGACGTGACCTTAATCAAAAAAGTAGTTTTACATATGTCTTATTGATAATATCTTGAGTTTAGATTGTCCCTCCCCTGCCCTTTTTGTATGCATTCTCTTCCCATGGCCTCGCTTAGGCCATTCCCTCCTGTACTCAGTTCTTCTACTTACATATGTGTATTACCATACACTTAAGTCCTTCCCTTTCTTCCCTCCCTTATAGCCTTTTACCCGCTTACTGGTTTCTGGTACCTATTTTTGGTTCCAGTTCATACACAAGTCTATACATTGGTAGCTAGGATCCACATATGAGAGAGAACATGTGACGTTTGGCTTTCTGAGCCTGGGTTACCTCACTAAGTATAATCCTTTCCAGATCCATCCATTTCCTGCAAATTTCATAATTTCATTTTTTTCTTTACTGCTGAATAGAACTCCATTGTGTAAATGTACCACAACTTTATTATCCACTCATCTGTGGACGGACATCTAGGCTGCTTCCATTTCTTAGCTATTGTGAATAGAGCAGCAATAAACATGGTTTTGCAAGTATCTCTAAGGAAGTGAGAAGAGTCCTCTGGATATATGCCTAGGAGTGCTATAGCTGGATCATATGGTAAATCTATTTCTAGCTGTCTCAAGAACCTCCACACTGATTTCCACAGTGGCTGGACCAGCTTACATTCCCACCAACAGTGTAGAAGTGTTCCTGTTTTTCCGCATCCACACCAACACTTATTGTCATTTGTTTTCTTGATGGCAGCCATTCTGACAGGAGTGATATGGAATCTCAAAGTGGTTTTAATTTGCATTTCCCTGATGGCTAAGGATGTAGAACATTTTTTTAGATGTTTATATGCCATCTGTATTTCATCTTCCGTGAATTCTCTATTTAGTTCCGTAGCCCATTTTTAACTGGGTTGTTTGAATTCTTGTTATTCTGTTTTTTGAGTTCTTTGTATATTCTGGATATTAATCCTCTGTCAGATGAATAACTGGCAAAGATTTTCTCCCATTCTGTAGGTTGTCTTTTTGCTCTATTCACAGTGTCCTTTGCTGTACAAAAGCTTTGTAATTTTATAAGGTCCCAGTGGTTGATTAGTGCTTTTATTCTCTGAGCAATTGGAGTTATATTCAGAAAGTCCTTGCCTATTCCAATATGTTGAAGAGTTTCCCCTACTTTTTCCTCTAGCATTTTCAGAGTTTCAGGTCTGATATTAAGGTCCCTGATCCATTTGGACTTGATTCTTGTGCAAGGAGAGAGACAAGGATCTATGTTTATCCTTTTACAAACAGATGTCCAATTTTCCCAGCACCACTTGTTAAAGAGGCTATCTTTTCTCCAATGAGTATTTTTGGCGTTTTTGTCAAAAATCAGGTAGCTGTAGCTGTCTGGATTAATATTTGGGTCTTCTATTCTGTTCCATTGATCTACCTGTCTGTCCTTGTGCCAGTACCATGCTGTTTTTGTTACTATGGCTTTGTAGTATAACTTAAAATCGGGTATGGTTATACCACCTGCCTGATTTTTGTTATGCAAAATTGTTTTGGCTATTCGAGGTTTTTGTGTTTCCAGATGAATTTTAGTATTGTTTTTCTATTTCTGTGAAGAATGCTATTGGGATTTTAATGGGGATCGCATTAAATGTGTAGATTGCTTTTGGTAAGATTGACATTTTCACTATATTGATTCTTCCAATCCAGGAGCATGGAATGTCTTTCCATTTCCTTGTGTCTTCTGCAATTTGTCGCTCGAGTTTTTATAGTTCTCATTGTAGAGATCCTTCACTTCCTTGGTTAAGTTTATTCCAAGGTATTTTATTTTTTTGAGGCAATTGTGAATGGGAGAGATTCCCTGATTTCATCCTCTGCATGTTTGTTGTTAGTGTATAGAAAAGCTACTGATTTCTGTGTGTTTATTTTGTATCCTGCTACATTGCTAAAAGTGTTTATCAGCTCTAATAATTTGCTGGTAGAGTCCTTAGGATCTGTTATGTATAGAATCATATCATCTGCAAATAATGATAATTTGACCTCTTCCTTTCCGATTTGTATCCCCTTTATGAGTGCCTCTTGCCTTATTGCTATGGCTAAGACTTCCAATACTATATTAAATAATAGTGGAGAAAGTGGACACCCTTGTCTTGTTCCTGAATTTAGAGGAAAAGCTTCAAGTTTTTCCCCATTAAGTATTATGTTGGCTGTAGGTTTGTCATAAATAGCTTTTATTATGTTGAGATATGTACCTTCTATTCCAAGTTTCTGTAGTACTTTCACCATGAAGGGGTGTTGGATTTTGTCAAATGCCTTTTCTGCATCTATTGAGATGACCATGTGATTTTTGTCCTTCAGACCATTTGGCATGGTGTATTACATTTATGGAGGCAGAGATGTTGAACCATCCCTGCATCTCTGGGATAAAGCAAACTTGGTCAGGGTGAATAATCTTTCTGATATATTCTTGTATTCTGTTTGCCAGTATTTTGTTGAGAATTTTGCATCTATGTTCATGAGGGAGATTGGTCTATAGTTTTCTTTTTTGATCTGTCTTTTAAGTTTGGGTATCAGGGTGATGCTGGCTTCATAGAAGTGATTGAGAATTCCTTCCTCTTCTATTTTATGGAAAATTTTGAGAAGCATTGGTGTTAGATCTTCCAGGATTGTCTGGCCTGGGCTTCAGTAGTATTTCCATCTGGGCCCCCAATAGATTTTTAATTGGGAGACTTTTTTTGACTGCTTGGATCTCTGTGGTTGTTAGTCTTGGTCTATTTAAATGGTTTATCTCATCTTGATTTAATTTTGGTAGGTCATATAAATCAAGGAAAATCATCCATTTTTTTCAGGTTTTCAAACTTAGAGGCATATATATTCTTAAAGTCAACCACCATGATTTTCTCAAATTTCTTTGGTATCTGTTGTGATGTAACCCTTTTTCATCTCTAATTTTATCAATTTTTGTCTCTTCTCTCTTTCTTTTGGTCAGATTTGCTAAGGGTTTGTCAATCTTGTTAATCCTTTCAAAGAACCAACTCTTTGTTTCATTGATTTTTTGATTGTTTTTTTGGTTTCCATTTCATAATTTTTGTCTCCTAACCCCTTTATTATTTCAAAGGCCTTCCTACTGATTTTTGGTTTGCCTTGTTCTTCTCTTTCCAATGCCTTAAGGTGAAGCAATAAATTGTTTAGTTGTGAACTTGTAGTTTTTAATATAGGCACTTAGAGCTCTAATTAAATGCCTTCATTTTGATCAGCTATGGCTTTGGAAACCCCAATATATTCAGTGTTTTGACCATTCCATAGTTTTTTCATGCTTCACATTCTAATACCAGGTGTCACAGGACACAGCCTTAGGTGTTGATGGTTCAGGTCCATTGTAAAATCATGCAAATGTGAAAAGCAGGAGTTCTGAAGTCAGCTCTTTCCTTTTGGCTTTAGTTTTTCTAACAGTGCTCTTGGCTGGTTGGCTTTCTCTCTCCTTTGTTTTAATGAAATTGAAAGGCTTCCTTCCTTCTTTCGGAACTTCCCCTGGATCTGTAAGCTTCAGCAAATAATATCCCTTCCTCTCTAATTTTAGCCTGGTCAGGTTTTCCAACTCAAAAACTTAAAATCTCAGTCTGATATCTTTAAAGTGGCACATCAGTCCATGAGACAAATTTAACCGTTGATCAAACTTTTGGAACCTTTGTTTTGGAGGAATGGGCTTGGCCATCCCTTGCAACTGAAGATGCCCAGTTCCAACAAAGTCCTCTGCAGTCTTTCCTTCCCCTTAGAAACCTCATAAGCCAAATTGAAAATTCAGTACTATCTGCATTAGCATTCTCAAACTCTCATCAGAATAGTCCATAAAACTACAGCTTACCACTCCAGAAGGCACCTTCAGTTGCAAGCACCAAGTCCATGCCCATGGCTCCAAAACTGCTAGGTCCAGGCCCCAAAAGATGATCAAGGTCACAAATTTGTTGGATCTCACCCCACACTCCTGGCTGAAGATATCGGACTGTTGATTTTAAGGTTAAGCTGAAATGAACTTCCAGACCAGGCACAGTTATGGAGGAAGGGATATTATTTATTGAAGCTTACAGATCAGGGGAAGTTCCAGGTGGCAGAAAGAAGGTGGCCTGCTCTCACAAGGCCAGTAAAACAATGGCAAAAGCCAACCAGAAAGACTGTTAAAACATGCAAATTCTTGCAAAACTGACTGGAGAAGGAACCTGCTGTTCAAGGCAACACATTTCATTCCTGGATTAAGAATATGGCTCCTCCTGCACACATTGGTATTAGTTTTGGAAATATGAAAAATGGAATCTCAAACCATCACCACACCAGGAGACCAGCCCCATGAGTGACATTGCCTCGGAGAGCAAGGTGATTGAAGATACAAGAGCCTATTCTAGTAAAATGGATATATTTTGCATGGAGACCTCCTGATGTCTTGGATATACCAGGACTGTGCAAAAGGGGTACCATGGAGTGCAGTGTTGGTGATGAAAGTTTTCCCTGGAGATTCTGCCCAGCTGAGGGGCGTGAATTGAACCAAAACCTGGAGACTGTTAGTCTCTGGTTATTCTTGAACTTGGACAAAATATGCAGAAGTTTGATGATGATGATTTTTTTTTGATTGTCTTTCTCGGTTCTCTCTTTGGGTTTTACCAGTTAAAAATTTTTAGAATTCCTGTCCTCTTTTTTTATGAAAAGTTTTTAACATTTGTTTGATCTTCCAGGAATGTCTGGTAAAATTCATCAGACTGAATCCATCTGGGCCTGGACTTTTACAATTTACAATTTTTATGACTGTTATAAATCTCTGTGGTTGTTATAGAGTCTATTTAAATGGTTTATCTCATCTTGATTTAATTTTATAGGTCATATAAATCAAGGAAATCATCCATTTCTTTCAGCCCTTAAGTTTTCAAACTTAGAGGCATATATATTCTTAAAGTATGTCCATATGATTTTCTGAATTTCTTTGGTATCTGTTGTGATGGTTTGCCTTTTTCATTGTAAAGATATGCAAATTTTCTCTAGCAGGAGTTCCTTTTGGTCAGATTTGTGAGGGTTTGTCAATAGTTGTTGCTCTGTGTGCTGTGGTGGCTGGTTGGCTTTGTTTCTTGGTTTTTTTGGCCCTTTTTTTGGTAGGCCATTTCCTTAATTTCGGAACTTCCCTGGATATTTCTTCAATAAATAACTGATTTCCATGGTTTGCCTGGTCTGGAAGTTCAATCTCCAGGTGAAACATTAAATTGTCTGCTACAGTTGTGAACTCTCTAATTTCTTAATATAGGCACTTAGAGTTATAAATTTCCCAAAAAGGACTGCCTTCATTGTGTCCCACAGGTTTTGGTATGTTGTATTCTCATCATCATTTGATTCTATGAATTTCTTGATTTCCTTCTTAATTTCTTCAATGACCCATGCGTCATTCAATAATGTACTGTTTAGTCTCCATGAATTTCTGTATGCTCTGTAGTTTTTCTTGTTGTTGATTTGCAGTTTAATCCCATTGTGGTCAGATAGCATACAAGGGATTATTTCAATTTTCCTGTATTTGTTGAGATTTGATTTGTGTCCTATCATATGGTCTATTTTAGAGAATGACCCATGTGCCGCTGAGAAGAATGTATATTCTGCAGTATTTGGATGGAATATTCTGTATATATCTGTTAGGTCCATTTGTTCCATGATATCATTTAATGCAGTTGTTTCTCTGTTTATTTTTTGTTGGGTAGACCTGTCAAGTGATGAGAGCGGGGTATTGAAGTCACCCACTACTATTGTGTTAGGTGTTATTTCTGACCTTAAGTCCGATAGTGTTTGTTTGATGTAATTGGGGGCCCCGTGTTGGGAGCATAAATGTTTAGGATTGTGATATCCTCCTGTTGGAGTGTTCCTTTAATCAGTATAAAGTGACCTGCTTTATCTCTCCTCACTAATGTTGGTTTGAAGTCTATCCTGTCAGAAATTAGAATGGCAACCCCTGCTTGTTTTCTGGGTCCATTTGCTTGATATATCTTTTTCCAGCCTTTCACCCTAAGAATGTTTCTATCTTTTATTCGGATGTGAGTTTCCTGAAGGCAACAGATGGTAGGATCCTGCTTTTTAATCCAGTCTGCAAGTCTATGTCTTTTGATTGGGGCATTGAGGCCATTGATATTAAGAGTTATTATTGAAAGATATGTATTTGATCTGTCCATTTTTCTTGTTTTGTAGTTCTTCCTGGTTTTCTTTTTACTCACTTGTTCTAACTGTTGAATATGATTTCTTTTTCCTATTTCCTGCTGTGTGTGTTTTGCTTTTTCTTCAGCATGAATGATTCCTGCAAGTATTTTCTGTAGAGCTGGCTTAGTTGTCATAAATTCCTTTAGCCTGTCTTTGTTGTGGAATGTCCTTATTTCTCCATCAATTTGGATAGAAAGCTTTGCAGGATAAAGTAATCTTGGTTGACAGTTTTTATCTTTCAGAACTTGGAATACATCACTCCAGGCCCTCCTGGCTTTTAGGGTTTGTGTTGAGTAATCTGCTGTGACCCTGATGGGTTTCCCCTTAAATGTCATTTGCTTTTTCTCTCTAACTGCTTTCAGTATACTTTCTTTGGTTTGTGTATTTAGTAGTTTAATTATAACATGGCGAGAAGAGGTTCTTTCTAGGTTTTGTCTGTTTGGTGTTCTAAATGCTTCTTGTATCTGCATTGGCATTTCTTTCCCAATTTGGGAAAATTTTCTTCCATGATTTTATGGAAAACACCTACTAAGCCTCTGGATTGAAATTCTTCCCCTTCTGCTATACCTTGAATTCTTATGTTTGATCTTTTCATAGTGTCCCTCATGTCTTGGAGTTCCCATTCATACCTTTCTATTAGCTTGTCTTTCTCTTTGTTGGACTGTGATAGATCTGCCACCTCGTCTTCTAGCTTGGATATTCTGTCCTCTCCTTCATCCATTCTACTAGTGAGACTTTCCACAGAGTTTTTATTTCACTGACTGTGTTCTTCAATGTTAAGATTTCAGCCTGGTTTTTCTTCAGTAGTTCTATTTCCTTGTTCATGTCCTCTAATGACCTTTTTATTTCATTAAACTGTTTCTCTGTAATCTCCTTCAACAGTTTGTTTTCTTCTCTAATTCCTTTGTTTTCTTCTCGGATTGCTTTCATTTCTTCTTTCATTTCTTTGAGCATAGATATCATCATTCCCTTGAAATCTTTGTCAGGAATTTCATCTAAAACAGTCTCATTGTTGGACCTATCTGATGGATTTGCAATTTTTGGTGGAATTGCATTGTCTTGATTCTTTGTGTTTCTTGTATTATAATGTAGTGACTTTTGCATCCTGGATTGCTTTGATGCTTAGGTTTCCTATTTATCTTCAGTGTTCTTAGGTGTTGTGATCCACCTTTATATTATTTTAGGATATGGGTTTAAGGTGTCAAGTGTAGCACTTGTACTTAAGTAGAAGTACTCCTAGCTGTTGAGTTTGCTTGTTAAGCAATTATTGTAGTGGACTGGTGGAACAATTTCGATGCAAGTTCTAAACTTCAACAGAGCAAAACACATTCAATTGACATGAACACAGAGTATACAAGTGTGAGAATTGAGACAACCAGTCCTATAGGGTTAAAATCCCTAAGGGCATGTGATGGTCCACTCCCTTAGTCCTGTCAGCTTGGGAATCAGACCCTGTCCTCAATAATAACTGAAGCAAAAGATAAAGGCCCTTTAAATCTATAAGTAGTACAGATAGCAATATTCAACCCCTCACATTCAGCTTATTTGAAAATGGTAAAGCCACCCACAAATATGTAATACATACCCTGCCTTGACCTGGAAAGAGTGGTTAGCACTTCCAATGCAGGCCTTTGTTATCTTTTGGTGTGGCTTTTAAACTCACCAATGCTGGGTGCCCACCTCGTTACCTGGGCTGTGGAGCTTGGGTCAGGTCAGCTGGGGCCGGTGTTGACGATGTGGTTCAAATTTGCCACTGGTTGTTGTTCGATTCTACCAATTCCCTGGGGAGCTGATGAATGGGGATGGGCGAATTCCGGAAGCCTGCAGCAACTCACGGTGTGTGTCTCTTTCAGTAGCTCCGCAGATTTTTCTTTGATTTCTGGGCTCTGTGAGGAGACTGATGAGGTTGAAAAGTCCTTTTTTTTTGTTTGTTTGTTCGGGCGGCGTTTGCAGCGGAAGCTCAGCAGGGCTTAGCTGACCTGGTTGGAAGCTTTGGATGGAGAGTTGGAGTCTTGGTGCCGATCCGTTGGGGAACCGGCTGAGTGAAGTGAAGTTGCTGGGGTGCTCTTGGGGTGGAGCGAAGCCGCTGGGAGCCCACGGATGGGGAGCCCACGGATGGGGAGCCCGCGGATGGGGGAGGCTGGGGAGCCGCGGCTGGGGAGCCCGCGGCTGGGAGTCCGCGTCGTTGGGCGTTGGGAGCGAGCTGGGGGGGCCGCACTCACCACAGTGGGTTTCTGGCTGTCTTTTGCTTTTCCGCTATTTCCCGGAGAAAATATTCTGCTCTCTTCCTCAGATGAGTGTAGTTTTTCTTGATTCTCTGCCTGATCCGGTTTGGAGTGGCTCCTATGCTGCCATCTTACCCGGAACTCCTACATATATTTCTTTTCACTTCAGGATCCCTTTTCCTCCTGAGATCTGAAGTATTCTATGCTTTCCTAGCTTGGAAACTGTTTTTACAAAGGTCAAAAAAAAAAAAAAGTGACATCAGTGATATTTTCTCAGTTCTACTGTTCCTGTCTTCTCAATAGATTTTGATCTCTTCCCCACTTTTTTTTCCGAATGGAACATTTCCTTCTCCCAAGCTTATGGGGCTTTATTTTCTCTTCACTACTCTGTGCCTTCCTGGTGGGGTATTAGCTCTTTGATTCCCTTGAGCTCCTCATGAGATATCCCTTCTTTCCAGTATTACCTCCAGTCATAGATGAAGTGGTGCTGGGCTTCAAATCTGAGTAATTTCTATGACTTTGCTTTTGTTATTTATTTCTACCTTCATTTTCCAAATAACTATAACAAACATACACTGTGGTGGTTTGATTCAGGTGTCCCCCATGAACTTAGGTGTTCTGACTGCTGGGTTCCCAGCTGATGGAAATTTGGGAATTAATGCCTCCTGGAGGCAGTGTATTGTTGGGGGTTATAGGTATTATAGCCAGTTTCCCCTGGCCAGTGTTTGGCACACTATCCTGTTCCAGTTGTCCACCTGATGTTGGCCAGGAGGTGATGTCCACCCTCTGCTCATGTTGTCATTGTCTCTGCCATAATGGAGCTTCCTCCTCGAGCCTGTAAGCTAAAATAAACCTCTTTTTTCTCTCTTTTTTCTTGGTTGGGTGATTTCTACCAGCAATGCGAACCTGACTGCAACATATACCTTAAGACCAGCCAAATGTTATGCTCTTTCTGAAACTTTCTCTGAATACCACATATGGTAGAAACCTGATTTTTAAATCTTCTTATATTTTGCTTTTATATATGCCATAAAATGCTTTATATTTTGACAATTTCAATAATTTCTGATTGTGTGTGTGTGTCCTTTTCTACTATGGCGTTACTGAAAAAAAATGATTAAAAAAGGAGGAAAGATATAAAAGTCTACTTTTTCCCTAAATAATTTTAGGAGTTACAACCAAATAGACTAGGTATAGCCTGTGACCATTAGGGTCCTGAGAATAAATTACAGCCTAACTTGGAGAGGCCTAATGCATTAAGCTCTGGGTGTGTTCCGAGCCATCCTCACCCCCTGCTTTCTTTTCTTTTGGATAATGATGAATCAGACTCATCATGGTATTCAATTAATTCACACAGTTGGTTCCTGAGGGAGTTTGTACCCAATGTCCTCTAACCGATGATCAATCATACTCCTATGGCTGTCCCCAAGGCAGGAGGCAGCAGGCTGGTGACATGCTCCAGGTTGTTGAACAGAATGTGTCCCCATCCAAGCAGGAAAGGTTCCCATGACCTTTGATGGCATTTGAGAGAAGTCATTTGCTCTGGCTTTTCTGAGGCCATATTGATCTCTGCCCAGGATTCAATTTTAGACAAACAGGCGACATAATTTATGTAAACTGGGCAGGTAATTAAACTCTCCTCCCAGGCAAAAAGGTCAGAGCAGAATATTTAAAGTTTCATTTTTAAGTGGAAGCATTTAGCTTAGAGAAAGAGAGACAGAGAGAGAGAGGGGAGAGAGAGAGAAAAGAAATCTCAGTGGGATTGTCATGTTGCCAACTGTTACCCTGTGAATTATTGGGCCCTGATTGTCTTGCTACAAATATGTCTCAGGTCTCGTTATGGAAGGAACTGAGAAAGGAGAGAATCTGAAGTGAGCACAGAGCTTGCACAGATGAACAGTGAACAGAATTGCACTAGTTGTGATGAAAAATTCTGTAACATTTTCAGTGTAGTTTTAAAACAGTATCAGAATTAAGTGAAAGTTGCAAGTCTGACACAAAATTTACCTCTTATCCTCCTTGAACCATTTGAGAGTAATTTGCTAGAGTGATATCTCATCACCCTCAGGTAATTGAGTGTTCATTTTTTTAATAAACAATCATGTTCTCTCATGTAATCACAAAACCACTACCAAGATCGGAAGGAAACACTGATATACTGCTACTATTTAATCTTTGCTCCACACTTAAATTTCTCTGATGTCCTTTTAGTTGAAGGATGTATTTTAATGCTGCATTGAGACATTAGCTTCTTTAGGTCTGGAATGATTCTTTAGCTTTCCTTTGAGTTTCATGATCCTGTCATTATCGAAAGATTATGGACAATTATTTTGTAGAATATCTGCTGGTTTTCTTTTCTTTTCTTTTTTCAGGATTAAATTTACAGTACCCACCTTTGGTAGGAATATGATTGAGGAGTTGTTGTATCTTCCACATTGTGTCCTGTCTGGTCGCATGTGATCTCTGCTTGTCCCATTCCTGGTAATCAGTTGACTTCGTGGGCTCTTCCAGGCCATTCTAAAATGACTCCTTTCCTTTTGCAGTTGGCAATGTGTTGAAGCAGGTGCTATGTTCGCAACTAAGTAATGTACAGATACAGGCACTCACCAGGCTCTCATCCAGTTAGATCAGAATAAATGTTCAGATTCTTATTGAACTTAAAGTTCGTTGCTAGTATTATTTCTTTTGGATGTTTTAATGATCTGCGACTGAGTGTGTTGGGGCCCCGTCAGGCTGACTCCTATGGCCCATTGTTGCTGTTCCATCTGTCGTTGATGACTTCTTTCCATACTAGCCAAGGAATATGCTCTACGATCATATTGTACTTTACCTCCTGCTTGGGAATTAGCCATTCCTCCACAGACCTCCCATTCCTTTCAGTGGAAAACAATGTTCAGAAGCCAAGACACAGGCACTGTGTGTATTCGTTGCCACTGGAATTTACTGTTCCCAGATGGTGTATGTGGGATGGCCTCAGGAGTAAGTTATTTTGCTAATACAAGATATGTACATACATACAGGTGCATATATTGAAAGTCACAAGATTACGTTGACATCTCCACCTCTGTCTACAACCACATTACAGGTGTCATTCTCCAGCTTTGTTATCTGTGGTTCTTTTCTTTTAGTTTAATGGTAAGAACCCAATTATTCTTTGCATGTTCACTTATTTGACCACACACCCCACCATGAAATCAATCTCCTTCGACACTCCATCCCACCCTTTTGCAGAGACCATCTACTCATCTTGAATGAGTTCCCACACCTTACACTGTCCCTACCAAGCCTGCCAACTTTCACAAGCACCAGCCTCAGCCCACCCAGGCTGCCTACCACCATTGTGGCCTCTCACACTTCAGGGATGCCTTCCTCTCTCACTTGAGTTCCAATACCACATGCTCAGGTGCTTCAGCACCTGTGGGCTCTGCCACTGTGCTGCACAGTTACCTCCTCTACCTGCGCCACTCTGACACACACATTGGGATGCTCACTTCCCTTTCTTCTCAGACTCTGATGGTGCACTGGCACTTCTTTCTTACAATGCTTCTTCATGCTTCTCATCATCCATCATGCCTTGTGAAATAGTAACGACTTCATCCTTCTCATGCATGCCCCTGTACCCTGCTCAGGCGTCAATAACCACACAAGATGATGCCACACAAATTCCTGGCTGAACTTCTCTCATACTCTTTTTGAGAAATCTTTGTATTGGACCATCTTGCCAGACATACACCATCCTAATTCTTCTCAGCTCTAAACCTGAGCTACCTCACTCTGCCCCTTCCACCCGGTCTAATTATCTTTTCACTGAATTATTTGGAAAGGAAACAAGAACAATTTGGTGATTTTATTTAGGAATTATTATTATTATTATTTTTGTAAACTTTCAACATGAACATAACTTTCATCAGTTAGAAACTTCTGATGTCTGTCAGAAATTGAGATATAAGAAACTATATTGTGGGGCTGTGAAGTTGGCTCATCCTGTAACCCCAGATCCAAAGAATCACTGAGGCTCTGGGTTGAGAGAGAGAGAGAGAGAGAGAGAGAGAGAGATGGAAGAGAGATAGAAGAACACCTGACATTTTCCTCTGGCCTCTGCAAGCTCTTACACAGGGCACATGCATCTGCCCACACACACGCATATGCCACATATAAGCATAGGTACATCACACACACTACACATGCATGTGTGTCATAGACAGTTTCATGTTGCTGGGATGAACCTCCAGACCAGACACAGTTGGTGGGAGGAAGGGGTTTATTTGAAGTTTACAGATCCAGGGGAAGTTCTATAATAGTGGAAGAAGTTGCGCCCTTCCTCAGGTCTATGCAGAGAAAAGCAACCACAACAAGCACCACCAAACTCAAGCACACACACCAGGAACCCCAGGCCAAGCTCAGATACTCTGCATACCTTTAGTCTGGAATGCAGATCAGCCTTCCCCTCAGTAACACCTTAGTGCTGGACTCCAGGATCTGCCCACTGTGACATCTCTTCCAACCAGTTGTCTAGAAATCCAAAGTTACAGATTTAATAAAACATTTGAGTCTGGGGTTGGTGAGATGGATTAGTAGTTAAGGTAGTTGCCTGAAAAGCCCAAAGACCCAGGTTTGATTCCCCAGTACCCCCGTAAGCCAAATGCACAAGGGGCACATGCATCTGGAGTTTTTGTTTACAGTGGATAGAGGCCCTGGCATGCCCATTCTCTCTCTCTTTCTCTCTCTGCCTCTTTTTTCCCTCTCTATGAAATAAATAAATAAATAAAATATTGAAAAACATTTGAGTCTATTGGGGAACATAAATTCAAACTACAGCAACATGGAAAATATTTGTAGTCTGACATGCATTTCTAATCTTGTCATCTAGTGGTACAATAAAATCAGCAATTTTCCATAATATTCCTGGTAAATATGACTTTGTGATATGATAGGAACACTATCAGAAAGCAGATGGCACATGGAAATTAAGGTGAAATCATCTCAAGTCTAATGAGTGTCCTGTTTATAAAGATGTGGTCAAAATGAAGGTCTACAATGGAGTGTGCTGGATCCTGTAAGACATAACCTCAGAGACATCAGCACCTTTGGGTGCTGTACTTTTTTTTTTTTTTAATTGAGATAGGGTCTCACTCTAGCTCAGGCTGACCTGGAATTCATTCTGTAGTCTCAGGGTGGCCTTGAACTCATGGTGATCCTCCTACCTCTGCCTCCCAAGTGCTGGAATTAAAGATGTATGCCACCACACCCGGCTGGGTGCTGTACTTTTGGCAACCTGGTCAAAGCCCAGGACTCAGTTAATGTACCCAAGTCTTAGTACAATGGGCTGTGCTAACTCCCTCTTTAATGATCCATAGAGTGTAGGGACTATTCCACTCAAAACCTTCCATTGGTTTTTTTTGTTTGATTTTGGAAATGGAAGATAAAATAAGTTAAGGGGGCTTTCTTTTCCTGAATCACAAAGCTTTCCAAGCTACTTCCTGCACTAACAGAGGTTTCCCTTGTCCTTTTCTGTGTCTCAGGTGTTGTGCTTCGTTCTTCCTTCTTCATGATCCTGTATGTATTTCTTTCAGTTCTAGTTTCTGGTAGAGCAAGCAAGTGAATGAGAACAAGCAAGAAAGCCAGCTATTGGTGCTCTGAGAAACCATGGCTTTCTTCCATGAACCAGCCTGATCTCAAGGCTATTATCTCCCTAGAGTCATAAGCAAACAACAATATATTTTGAAACCCACCTTGACAGTGACGTCTTTCACCTGAACATGTTAAATAGATAACAGATGCAGGGCAGACTGGAACACAGGGGGACCAGGATGAATCCGGTTAAACATTTGTTTAACCTGTCATGTAGATCATCTCCCAATATGCACCACCTGTGAGAGAGCACTTGTATTTTACAGGTGAGGAAACTAAGGCTCAAATATGCTGTTTACTGAGTCCTGTAGCTTGTGAGTGGTCTAGATTCCAACCCCATCATGATGGACTGCAACTCCTTCTAAACTGAGACCCTGTTTGATCTCCTTCAATAAATATGATATAACATTGTCAGCTATAATTTACTCATACATTATAGCTTTATTTCATTGTTATTATATAAATCTCAAACTCTTAGCTTGTTGTGAAAATAATGGTTCCTTTATATAACCCTGAATTTCTTTAAATTTTCATTTATTTGTAAATAGAGCATGAGAATGGGCATGTCAGGGCCTCTTTCCTAAGTAAATGAACTCCAGCTGCATGTGCAAATTCATGCATCTGGGTCTATGTGGTTACTAGAGAATGGAACCTGGGCCAGCAATCTTTACAAGCAGACACCTTTTACTGCTGAAATATCTCCCCAGCCCCATAAAACAGTAAGATTTTATTATCAGACTTTTTCTGGGGATCTTTACTGGGTTCAAATTGTTAAGAAATAAGGAGTAGCTGAGATTGCTTAACACGTTGTGAGACTTAGTGATGGACTTGAGAGCAAAACTTCCAATGACTGTGAAATATCACCATCTATGTTTTAACTCAGTGATCACCAGCAAGGAGATGGCACTGAGGCAATCGTTTGAGAATGGGTGGCCCACACACAGGAGCATCCATGAGATGTCTCTGAATGGTCATCTGTGAAGAATGTAGTCAGATGATGTGTTTCAGCTGCAAAACTTTGGAATTGGCCACAGTATTTGAATGGGCCACACTCTTCACACATATCAGGGTATGGCCATTCCTGCCCCATGTGGGCTGGGGGATATTGAGACTGGAAAGACTTCCAACTGACAGTCTTTGCCCATGCACTCCCCGTTGCATTGGCTGAGCCTTGGTCAACCCTTCATTGCAGTTGGAGACCTATTCTGTCCACCCCTGCTTATTTCCCCTGTCTTCATTCCCAGTCTTGTTCCCTGCTTCATAGGTCTCTGGCATTTGAGACTGTATGTCAACAACTCATTTATGGGGAAACCACTTGACACTAAGTTACAAAAACACCATGAAGGAAGCTTGAGGATCCAGACAACAGTAATGGTGCTTTTGTGTATGCACACACATCTGCACAAGTGATGCTGGGGAGTTTCCTGTGCACCTGAATTTTATTTTTAACATGTTTCACTTAAAAGCTAAAGGCCAAATGAGATAAATCATGATGTGTAATAAGTTGCACAACTTTGTAAAAAATGATGCAAGAATGTCCACTTTTATTGTGTTTGTCATCATCCTTACATATGGGTGAGGTGAATATAGAATATGACCTAGAATATGAATATAACATATAAAATGTGACATGTAGGTAAATAACAATATTGTCACTTTAGTCCAATACAAGTAACATACTTCTCTGTACCCTAGTTTTCAAATTGAAATTGGGACAATGGCACTAATCAATCACTTTTCCAACTTGTTGAAGTATCTTCAAAGTACTTTTATCAGGAAGAAATGACACCAACCTGAATAGTTTAAAGCTATGGTCAACCAGATAATTCTTTGTATTTCCCCAATTATAGATTTACTCATTAGGGGAAGTTTAAAGACTATTAATTATTTTTACCCTCCTCCAAATGAAGTAGTGGTTATGGGAACAATTATTCTACCCCAAGAGGAAAAATAGTAGGCTTTCCAAAAAGGTTGTTTATGAACATATTGCACTGAAAAGAAAAATGGCAGAAAGAAAGAAAAAGAAAGAAAGAAAGAATTTCACCAAAGAATCATAGTTCTCAGTTAAAAAAATATTCAAGGTACTTTGAGACAATTATAAATTTATAATAAATGTGTAAATATAATTTAGAGATTTCACACATTCTTCACCCAGACTTCATGACTGCTAATCCTATGACATATTTGTGAACATTGGTGAACTGATATTAACTAAATTCCTGACCATTTTTTCACTAATGCCCTTTTAGCCTTCCAGGTTCCCCCAAGGTAGGATAACATGGTGTATTTGGTTTCCATATCTCTATACTCTTCACTGATCTCTTTCCTGGTTCCTTGTGACCACAATTATTTTGAGGAGTATCATCCAGCCATCTTGTAAAATGTCATGCAGCATTTTTTCTAGTGAGCAGGTTTTGGAAAGGCATACCATATGAAGTTTCCTTCTCCTAGCATCAGAGTACATGACAGTAACATGATTTTTACTGTGATTTCAACCATGATCACATGGTGAATGTGCTGTTTGCCAGATCCCTCCACTGAAGAATTATTATTTCTTACTTTCTATACTACATTCTTTGGTGTCACTAGATTTAGCCTACAGTAGGTATTCAAAGTCAACTTCATTTTATACACAAAGGTGTATCTACTTAGTCTTCCTCTTTAGCCATCTCCCATCTTTGTTATTTTGATCTGCCATGTCTGCAGGAATGAGCTATAAAAAGAGTCAAGGAGAAAGGAGTCTTCATAGAAAGAATAGTTTGTGGGGAAATCTAGGCTGGGAGAAAGCTAGAGAAATCAAAGCCCAGTAAATGAGGAGAATAGCTGTGAGACGTGAGATGGGAAAAGCATGCAGGGTGAAATCGCATGGGATTGAAGCACCTGTGTAGTGGTGATGTGATGCTGTAGGAAGGCTGGGAGCAGTGGTGGGATGAGAAGACACAGTTTGAAAGCATTCCTCTAACTATCTTATGAACAATGGACCATAGAGAGCAGTGGGATCAAAAAGATGTTTTAGAGAAAAATGGCAGGAATGAAGGGAGCCATACTAAAGGGTTGAACTATGGGTGATAGTAGATTGGTAATGGAGACATAAGAAGGCATGCTCAAACTATGATGTGGAGGTGAGTGGAGTCAGCAAGAAAATTGATCAGATTTGGGAGGTGAAGAGATAGGAACAAAGGATAAGCCCACTGGCATGAGAAAATGAAGGAAGGAGTAAGAAAAGGAGACGTGGGACTGTAGAGTTTTGAGAGGAGAGAAAGAGTACTGGACCAAGCCCTGGGGGACTCCAACATGTTGAAGGCAAGCAGCAGACACATCAAAGGCAACGTGAGGCTTTAAACGTGGAGTGAATTTTCTGTCATGTCAATCCTTTGATTCTGCTCTTTTAGCAGCTATAAGAATGACATTGCAAATCTTACATAAGAGATGGCAGGATTTTCTACTGTCTTTATCCCAAAGTAAGAATGGGCTCATTAAGGCAGTATGAGTGTGTAGCAGCTAGTTATCAATAATCCTTCTCTGCTCCCATTCTTAGCCTCCCTACATCTATTACAACAACAATACTACATTGATTGCTGCCCCCACTTCACCTCTTAGGTCTGGCTTTGTGTTTCTAAACTTCCAGGGAGGTACAACAATGGAAAAAAGTTAAGGTTGTGTCAAGCAATTAAGAATTAAAGCATTCCAAGTGTCAACCATGGATAATTTGCTTAGAGCTGACCACAGGACATGATCAGGCCAGGTGTGGTGGCGCACGCCTTTAACCCTAGCACTTGGGAGGCAGAGGTAGGAGGATTGCCATGAGTTCGAGGCCACCCTGAGACTACATAGTGAAATCCAGATCAGCCTGAGCTAGAGTAAGACCCTACCTCAAAACAACAACAACAACAACAAAATAAATAGAATTCTATTATATCTTCTCTGAGCTGACAGAAGAAATAGCTGGATTGACACTGTACTGTGTATGTGTGGTGTCCCAGATGAGCACCTGTAGCCAAAGGTTGTTGGCTTGCAGTTGGAGTGCTTGTCAGGAGGCAAGAGGAAAATATTGGTTGTCCGGATCCATACCTGTTCCAACTGGTCTTGTTCTGGGCTAGAGTCTCTACTGATTATGGATTTTGTGGGGCTGTGATGATCAGGTCTCGGCTCCCTGTCAGACAAGTTACAGGGGACATTGCAATACCCACCTGTCTAACTGCGATCTGGAAATATAAACTCTGACACTCTCAGGCCCCCTCAGGCACTCATGCCTGCATAGGAAACACACTTAACCACTGAGCCATCTTTCCAGGCCAAATGCTATAGATTTTTGTTTTTTTGATAGAATGAGAATCTCCACAATGCTCTGAGAATGGAATCTAGTAAAAGATGTACATTAAGAAAAAAGATTTTGAGGATATCATATGGGCTCTGGATTGAACCAGGTCTAAGCATCTGGATTCTTCCCTGTACTTGCATGAACATCTACAAGTACTCTGTACTAATCAAACTTGAATTTTCTATCATTTACAAATATGAGAGTTTAAACTGATATTTTCTAAAAAGGTTATAGTGCACATAAAATCAGTAATTATGAATAGAATTAATCCATACAAGTTTCAATAAAACTATTTTAATTTTATTTTTCATTTCCCTTGAATGTTACTCTCTGAAATGATAAGGAATTTAGGTTGTACCAAGTGCTGCATGCATTTCCAATGTTCAGAGCATCAACTCAAAATGCTAGTTTCTCTGACACAGTCTGAATAGTCATCATCAGTAATGTGTACCAAGAACACACACACACACACACACACACACACACACACACACACAGAGCTGTATAAATGCATAAGTCTCCCTAAGGTAAAAAAAAAAAAAAAGTAATACAAGAGTGTATCTGATCAGATTAATTCAATGGAGTGTCCAAAGTAGATTAAGTTAATTCCATCAGTAATATTTAATATTTGTAATGTAATATATTATGTCATAAGAGTGTGAAAACTTTTGACAGATTATTAGCCAGTGCCATTAAAACCAAATGTCAACTTTATCAACTGCTGTCAGTGAAATTAGCAATGAGAAAATCTCTGAGGAATAGAAGTTCAATTTTTGTTGGATAATAGCATGAATAATCACTTGGATTTATATAGCACTATTTTTTTCTGAAGGGTGTAAAGTGTTTATATACATCATACTTCTTACGAACCCCTTGAAGAGAAAAGAGGGACCAAGTTTATTGATCCTATGGGATTTACAATCACTCAGAAGCCTTGAGTTCCTGAAATCAATGCTTGCAACAGGCTTTACATTCTCCACAGTTGTTTTGCACACAGGTAGGATGCAATGCTAATAGTTAGTGAGAGATGTCCATGTGGAATATAATATTCACAAAAAACAGAGAATATAATGCTATTTCACTCTACTGGTTCTGAAAATGAAATTCTAACTATGGTTAATTATAGAAGTGAAAATCAGAGACAGACACTATAAACTTAGGAAGAGACTCAAAAATCAAACTTGATGCCCTCATTTATGCTTTATAAATTTGGATGACTATTTTTTAAGTACTCCTAGATATATAATCACCTTCCTAGAGTGACATGGGAAGTCATGTTTCTCCACTTCCTGCCCATTCAAGTTGGGAGACATGAGTCCTACATTGATTCCTGGGGTGTGGTAGGACTTAGACTTGGGTAAAGAGAGAACAACATTTTGTTTTTACCCCACATAAGACAGAAGTATATGCTTCCACACAGCTGTGGCAGCAGTATCTGTGATTTTAAAAGATTCTCTTTTGTCAGAAAAGTTTGCTTAATTCATTACATATAAATTGAAGGTGATCTTGCCTCCACTTTAAAAGATCTCTCTTGAGGATCAGAGACAAAATGATGAAAGAAAGAATAGGTATAAAGGGAAAACACACCAATTATTGTAGACTAAACAGCTCACTATTGAAAAATGAATGGGTTGTTGAAGAAATCAATAAATTTATAGAACTGAATGACAATGAAAACAGCATACAAAATGTATGGGACATGATGAAGGCAGTTTTAAGACAGAAGTTTGTATCACTAAATGCCTACATTATAAAAGAGAGATCTCATAAATAACTATCTATCTATAGACTTTAGAAAAAACAAGAACAATGTAATACCAAGAGTGCCAGAAGTAAAGAAACTATCAAAATCAAAGGAAAAACTAATGAATTGGAAACAAGGAAAACAATTTTAAAATTTGATGAAGAGCTGGTTCCTTGATAAAATAATATTGATAAATCCCTGGCCAAATTATCAAAAGAAATACAAGAAAGTCACAAGATTAGAAATCAAGCTGGACATTTCACAACTGATACCAGTGAAACTGGAGAATCTTTAGGGCATATTTCAAGAAAATGTATTCCACAAAATTGAAAAATCCTGGAAGAAATTGATAAATTCCTTGATTTATACCACTTACCAATACCAAAACTAATCACTTGGATTTATATAGCAACTTTTATGATAAATGACCTAATCAATATATTGTGTCAAATGAGAATGAAAAATAATTTATAACCTCCAAAAACAAAAGGCCAGGCCCAAATGGGCTCACTTCTGAATTCTACCAAACTTTCTTTCAAGAACTAAAATCACTTCTCAAATTATTCTGCACCATTGAAAAGGAGGGAATGTCCTCAAACTCCCATTAAACCAGCATTACTCTAATACCAAAACCAGACAGAGACACAATAAGAAAATAAAATTATTGACCAATATCCTAGATGAAACCAAATGCAAAAAATTCTCAATAAGATTCTCCCAAAACTAAGCCAGGAACACATCAAAAGCATCATCCACTGTGATCAAATAGGTTTCATTCCAGAAATACAGGGATGGCTCAACATATGAAAACTGGTAAAATACACCACACCACCTAAGCAGTATTAAATACAGCAACCACATGATTATTTTAATAGATGCAGAAAATGCCTTTGACAAAATACAGCATCCTTTCATGATTAAAGTTCTGGAGAGACTTGTGATGGAAGGATTAGACCTGAAATAATAAGGACAATATGCAAAGCATCTAATGTCCAGATCATGATAAATGGGGTAAAAAGTTGAAGCATTCCCATTAAGGTCTTGAACAGGACAGGTGTGCCCACTCTCTTCACTGTTTTTCAGCATAGTACTAAAAATTTAGCTCATACAATAAGACAAGAGAAAGAAATAAAAAGGTCCATATTGGAACAGAAATAGTCAAATCAGCCCCTTTTCAGATGACATGATTCTATACATAAATGACCCAAAAGACTCCACCAACAAAACTCCTAAAGGAGATCAATTCTTTCATTAAAGTGGCAGGATACAACATAAATACACAAAAAAGAATTCAGTAGCCTTCCTATATGTCAAAGACAAATATATGAAGAAAGAAATCAGGGATGCTGTCCCATTAATAGCCACAAAAAAATCAAATATCTTGGAATCTCATTAACCAATGAAGTGAAAGTAAAAATCTGAGGACATGGAAAACTAGGAAGTCCTCCTATGCTCATGGACTGGAAGAATTAATATTGTGAAAATGGCCATCCTACCAAAGCAACACACAGATTATGTGCAGTTGTAATAAAAATCCCAGCAACATTCTTCACAGAGTTAGAAAAAAATTGTCTCAAAATTCATACAGATGCACAAAGACCTTAAATAGCCAAAATTGTCCTGAGAAGAAGAAATATTTCAGGTAGAATCACCGTACTGGACTTGAAGACATACTACATATCCACAGTAATTGAAACAGCATGGTACTGGCACCAAAATAGACATCTAGACCAATATGAATAGAAGATCTAGTTCTCAATCCAAGCAACTACAGCTACCTAATCTTTGACAATGTGGCCAAAAATGCATACTGGAGAAAAGACAGCATTTCCAACAAATGGTGATGGAAAAATTGTCTAACCACATGTAGAAAGCTGAATCTAGACCCACTTCTCTCACCCTGCAAGATAAAGTCAACTTTAAATGTACTCAATCCAAATAAATAAATATCTTCAATATAAGACCTAAAACTCTAAAGTTTTTCTAGAAGAAAAACTAGGGCAAACACTCCATGATAAAGGTTTAAGGAAAACCCTCCTAAATAAGAGCTCAGTAGCACAGGAAACTAGACAAACACTCAACCACTGGGACTTCATGAAATTTAAAAGCTATTGCCAAGACAAGCAGACTATCAACAGAGACAACCCACAGAACTGGAGATAATCATTACCAGCTCCACCTGTGACTGAAGTCTAATATTTCAAATCTACAAAGAACTCAAAAACTAAGCAATAAAAAAGCAAATGATCCAGTAAAAAAATGGGGTAGATAACTAACAGAGAATTCTCAAAGGAAGAAATATAAATGGCCAGTATATACTTAAAGAGATTTTTAGCATCTTTAGTGATCGGGGAAATGCAAATCAAAATAACCTTGACATTCCATCTTACTCTAGTCAGGATAGCATTCATCCAGAAAGCAAATGCTGGTGAGGCTGTGGGGAAAGAGGAATACTTATCCACTGCTGGTAGGAAGACAAACTTGTACAGCCACTATGGAGAATGCTGAAAAGGATGAGAATAGATATACCATTTGATCTCACTAAAGCACTCCTGGAAACATACCCTAAAGACTCCATTCTTTACTACAGAGATACTTGCTCAGCCATATTTGTTGCTGCTCTATTCCAAACAGATAATATTTGGGACTAGCCCAGGTGCTCATCAACTGATGAATGGATAAAGAATATGTGGTACATATACACAATGGAATTCAACACAGAAGTAAAAGCATGTGAAATAATTTATTTTGCAGGAAAAATGGATGGAGTCAGAAATAATCATCAAAATTTCATTTACACAGGCACAGAAAGACAAATGCTACATGCTCTCTCTCATATGCTGTTCCTATGTGAGTGATGAGTGGTGAATGCCAGGAAGCCCCACAACTCATCACATGATGAGAAGAAGAGAATGCTCAGATTGAACATGAGTACTGCTTTAACTGATATCCAGAGAAGCTTCTCTGTAGAAATGTCACTAAACACAGAAGAAACTCAAAACATATCAAACCTGAAAATAAGAGGCTGTTGAGAACTCATTACAAAAGACAACATCTTTATACACCTGCAAGGCTCATGAAACATTGAAGAAGAGGGGTTGGAATGAATGTAAGAACCATAGGGCAGGATGGTTTAAGTCAACTGTGTGTTTCTAGCCAGCATATAAGTTTACCATGAGTAAGCTGTCTTGCAGGTTGGCTCACTCAGGTTCCCATGCTGATGGAACAACTGTTGTCTGAAGTATTTGTAAGTATGGCAGAAGAAGATAGAATATTCTTAGATTTATAAAGCTTCCTCTTGGGAGGAGAATAATGTATTGGCATGCACAACTTAGTGTGTCTCTGTGTTAATACAGAAGACCATGGAACCTTGGGAACTCCATATAATTAAATCTTGGTAGCCATAGACTGGTCCATGGACACAAACCTCTCCCAATGAGTGTTACTGGCCTGTGTTAACATCAAGAATATATTTTTTTCACTGACTACAAAGTTACTCATTTTGCTGGGCTTGTATTCTATCCTTCCTTATCTAGTTGATTTCTTCTTATTGCCTAGAGAAATAGAGAGGACACATCAGGGAAATGAGCAATAGGGAAATTCTATTGCAGCCTTTGTACACTGGCTTGGAAGTATTTTCCTCTTTTCCACAAAAGAAACTTTGTCACTCCCTTTGCATATTTTACTAAGACATGATGCCTGATGACGTTCACTCATACACTAAGAAGGTGTCTTCTTCTAGTTTTGTATCCTTAGTTCTGTCTTAGATGAGAAAAATCAGTTACAGTTCCAAAATTCAGGTTAAGGATAGAATAACTTTAAGAGACATTTGAATATTGAATCAACTGGAATTTGCAAAGCATCTTTATATAATGTAATTCCCGAAAGATAGAAAATAAAAGAGCAATAAGCAAGACATAATTTTCCCTCTATTGAACAAAATTTGTGTTTTGGACAAACCCAATGAAAATGAGTCAATAGTGACCATGTTTGTGTTTTTGGGAAACAAAATAGAAATAAACCAATACTGATCATGATTTGCAAATGAAATATTATGTGAAGATGAGAACTAAAAAAGGAGTATAAACCCATTTTCTCTCAATGGTAGAGTCTGTCGGGATGCTCAATTGACTTTTTCTATTTCCTGGAAATACACAAAGACTACATCTCCCACTTGCACTTGTAGGGAAGGTTGATGCCACATGGCTGCATCTTCTACAACACTATTTCAAACTTCCCTAATCTATGAAACTCCCTGATTTATCATTCTGTTCTCCCTCCACTGGTCATGGGGGAAGCATATACTAAAAACTGGAATCACAAATGGAAAGAGGCTGATCTCACTGAATTATTCTTCAAGGAAAGCTCCCCAGATGAGACAAAGATCTTCAAAGGGTCACATAATAACAACTAACTTGTGTGACAAGCCATCAAGTTTTAATTTTATTCTTTTATAACTAATACTAGATTTCCCTTAAGTGTATCAAAACACACAGAAGCAAACTCAATGACATTCTGGAAGTTACCACCTTGGATTTCATTGTCATACAAGTGCCTAATGGCTACTTAAATATGACTAAGGTGCCAGGAAAGTCTTCTAGGAAAAGGTGAAAACTGAGTGCTTTTGAACAAAACAGAGGCCGACCAAGCATAGGGGGCAGTATGTTGGACATGAGGGCATGAGCCAGTATGACAATGAGATTTGGGGGTTTCTCTCTGACCTGTGTTAGAAGAGAATCCATCATCTTTCTCATATAAGGGTGAAATGATGCTGCCAAGAAAATCATTATTCTTCCTCTTTTGCAAATGATGAATCAGAAAAACAAACCAGAAGGTTAATTTGTGATGAAGATATGACCTGAACTTATGCATAGAAAATTTATAATGAAATGGATACTTAATATACCATAAAGAAAGTGCTAGCATCTTTATCCTGAGTAAATACTATTTCTTCTTAATTTCTGTTAAAGTGATTAATCAGTTCATTTTTTGTAGATTGTTTTCTTGAGACTGAAGCTTAAGAATACTAGTTTTCATGTAGGTTGGTTTGTGTTAGATGCTTCCTGTTATTCGAACAAATGAACATCCATGTGTTAAACAACATTGATTTATTATCTTGTTGTTTTGGAGACCAGCAATTCAATCTGGGTTGTAACGGTCTAGAATCAAGGTATAAACCAGATAGTACTGGTTTCTTGCTGGTAGCTCCAGAGGAGAATTTGCTCTCTTACCTTTTCAACTTCATAAGTTCACCACATTTTTGTATATTGCCACCATTCCTCCTTTTCCAAAGCCAGTTATGTTGCATCTCTCTGGTTATTCTTTCATAGCCCCATCTCCCTTTGAGCCCAGACAGAAAGAGTTTCACTTTGAGGTTTCCCGTGGTTAGATTGGGACAACCTGGATGACCATGAGTCTTTGCAAGGGGCATTCTTCTGCCTATCACAATCTGAAACACAGGTTGGTGTGTGCAATGAAGTCGTGTATATGACACACTTAGTAACAAAACAGATCTCTCAGTGGGAACCTTCAACCAGATTTTCCATGGACTATTTTTTTTTTTATTAAGTTGAAGCACTGACCGAACCATTGATTAGCACCAGAAGCACTACGGTCAGTTATAGAATTACACATCATGCAGGGATGTTGTTGAGAGCAGGGGGCCTGGCAAATTGAACTGCCCAAGGAAGCATCAGGCCCACACCTTACATGAGATACTCAGTCAGGTCACAGGCCAGTTGCTTGACAAGGCAGAAAGAATTGCTAGAACTCTTCACACTATCATGTCTTTCTGCCTCTTCTTCATTTCCCTCCTTCCCTTTCTTGCTTTTAAATCTTCTGCTGCGTAACATTGAATGACCATATGTTAAAAGCAAGTATGATATATGTCTAATGAATAAACATCATTTTCAGCCTATATATCTCAATGCACAAACTGGCAGATGTGAGGGAAAAACTGTCAGGAATATGAAATCCTTCCATAAAATGTTGTGAAACTACCTACATTTTTAACCTTGGAAATGCTACGTTAACTTTTTCTGTGTCTGATCTGGCGATGCTCGTTCATGGTATCCCATGGTCTTCTCCCTTTTCCTCATGATCTCTATACAAGGTGCCATGTTGCTTTAAAAGCAATATATTCTTATCTTTTCCATAGGTGCATTCTAAAGTCAGAGTTTCGTATACAATTGTGTATAGAAGCAAAGTTGTTGAGAATTCCTAAAGGAATTGTATATCCTCCCAAAAGCTACACTGCCTGAGTTTGCAGCACTTCCCATAGCAAACCATCCACAGCTACTGTACACATTCCCCAGCCCCCCGCCAAAAGAAAAAAAAAAGAGAACTTTTCTGTTGATACCTGATTGCCTTGTGTAATAGTGCTCAAGACTAGTTTAGGGACCATCCTGTCTAGCTGCCCCTTGAGTCAGAAGCAGTTCAGTTACAGTTTTGCTATCTTCCTGTCTTCACAGGTGATGCTGAACAAAAGCAACACCCTCTCTTCTCCAAATTCTAGACATCAAAGAACTAGGTCAGAAAGAAATTTGTCATATTTATGTCCCTGTTTCAAACATGTCAGGTGTTCTGTGGAGCTGTAAGACCAGTTTGTTTTGCTGCCTTAGACCAATGCTTCTTTTCCACTCACAACCGATTTTTGCCAATGAAATTTTATTCAACTTCAAGTATATAGGTATATATAACATGTATACAAATCAAACATTTACTAATAATAAATCATAAATAAATTTATTTTAAAAATATTTATTCAATATATATAATTCTATTATTTACTAAAGATGAGTGTAAATTGCTATAAGAATAAGATGGATATGCTCATTTATTTTTACATAAAGAATTGAATCTTGGCTGAATACTTAGTACCATTTCTTGATGTCTTGATATTATAATTGTCAGTGCAGAGAACACTAGTTTACATAAGTAGTTCAAAGTGCTAGAAGTATATTGAAGGTCATTTCAGAAATCATTGAAAATTCTGTCTTAGTCCCAAACAAAAATTCATTTAATGAGTGTGTTTATTACTAAATTCAACCACTTAAAAGTCATTTTTAAAACTCAAACATACTAATACAATTTGAGGAAAATAAATACTAATTTGGTACTTACTGGCTGATGAATGATGGTAGGAAAATATGAAAACTCTTTGTTTTCTATTCTGAAACCATCCTTTTTTATAAGAGCAAAAATCTATGTATATAGAGTAAAAACAGTTTAATTCCTAACATACAAGTCTCAAATCTGAGCATAGGTACTGTAGTTTATTAGGGCAGAATGCTATCTTTTCACACATGTCATGAAGTCGTGTGGTGCAACATGAAAGAGACCTGCCAAGACTACAAGGGATGCATTATGTGTTTGGTTTTGAATCAATTTTAGGCTATTGTCCGTTCAAAAGTCTTCTATTGTTGCCAAAGCTTGTTAGAACCCCACAAATTCTGCTATGTGACCCTATATGAGGCCAGGACTCACATTTTAAGAAGCAAGTAATTAGATCATCAGCAAGGAATGGGGAATGAATGTGAGATTACAGGAACCATACTGCATAACACAAATAAAAACTCAATTAGAGAATATATGATAAGCTTAAGTTTGGGCTACTTTTTTAGACTTAATCTCATCTGTGGTAGTTTTTGAGCATGAGGGTGCTTTGAGTTGGAGACTTCCTTCTAAGAAAATGCAAATAAAAACAGCATGGTACTGGCCTGAAAATAGACACATACACAATGGAACAGAATTGAAAACCCAGACCCTAGTTCAAGCAACTACAGTTACTTGATCTTTGACAAAGAAGCCAACAATATACACTGGAAAAAAGACATCATCTTCAACAAATGGTGCTGGAAAAATTGATTAAGCACATGTACAAAAATGAAACTAGACCTACTACTCTCACCATGTACAAATTCAACTCCAAAGCTGCGCGTGGTGGCACACGCCTTTAACCCCAGCACTTGGGAGGCAGAGGTAGGAGGATTGCTATGAGTTTGAGGCTACCCTGAGAATACAGAGTTAATTCCAGTTCAGCCTGAGCTAGAGTGAGACCTTACTTCGAAAAACCAAAATAAATAAATAAATAAATAATAATAATAATGATAATAATAATAATAAATAAAAAACAAAAAGAACTCCAAATGGACTAAGGACCTCAACACAAGACCTGAAACTCAAGCTACTAAAAGAAAAACTAGGTGGAATGTTCCACAATATGAGTGTGGGGAAAGACTTCTTGAACAATACCCCAGTATCCCAGGAAATTAAACAATCATTCAGCCAGTGGGATCTTATAAAGCTAAAAAAAAATCTTTTGTACAGAATAACATACCATAAACAGAGCCAACAGACTGCCCACAGAATGGGAGAAAATCTTCTCTGGCTACCCCACTGACAGAGGCCTAATATCTAGAATCTACAAAGAATTCAACAAATTCAGTAATAAAAGATCAAATAATCCACTCAAAAATGGGGCAGAAAACAGAGTAGGGAATTCTCAATGGAAGAAATATAAATGTTTAATACTAAAAAAAAAAAAAAATGTTCCACACCCTTAACCATCAGGGAAGCATGAATTAAAACAACTATGAGATTCCAAGTTATTCCAATCAGGATGGCAATCATTAAAAAAATCAATCTACTACAAATGTTGGCAAGGATGTATGGAAAGAAGAACCCTCATTAACTGCTGGTATGAGGGCAGACTTGTACAACCACTATGGAAGTCAATATTGAGACTCCTTAGAAAGATGAAAATAGAGCTACCACATGACCCCACTACTCCTCTACTGGGCATCCACCCTAAACGCTCCACACTTCACTGCAGAAACACTTGCTCAATCATGTTTATAGCTGCTCAATTCACAATAGGTAAGAATTGAAATCAACCCAGATGCCCATCATTTGACCAATGGATAATGAAGATGTGTGTGGAACATATACACAATGGAATTCTACTCAGTAATAAGGAAAAAATGATATAATGAAATTTGTAGGGAAATGGAGGGATTTAGACAGATCATACTAAGCGAACTCATACAAGTACAGAACTCATACAAACACCACATATTCTTCCTCATCTGTAGTTCCTAACTTGGAACACCTTGAGTTGCACGCATACCTGAGAGATAACTCAAGGGACAGAGAATAGGGATGGACGTGTGTGGAGGAAGGGGGATGGGAGGGTAGAGGGAGATATGCAATCCTAAATTCAAAAGTAATTTTTACTATAGTAACTTCCATCCTAGATAGCAGACCAACAGATGCAAACTGCAATAGGAGTATGTGGGAATTGTCTGGTAAGAAGGGCCCTGGAAAGGGTGGGATGAACCCTAACCCTCAAACATTTGTGTCTTGCTTGCAATACCCAGTACCAGAAACCCGTTACACTGAGCTATTGATCAAAGAGATCTACAAGGTCCCCAAAGCAGGATAGACTTCTGCTAAAGGCACCACATGCTACAGACACAGAACATCAAGAGATCCGGCAGGGATCTGGAAGGAAGCTAGTTTTCAGATGGTCTGCCCATATAGTTCTATAAAGCATTACATGAGCTGCTGAAAGAAAATGACCAACAATGTTGTGTACTAGTAAGGGACACTGCTATATGGAAGCTACTAGCCTAAAAGGTTGTACACACCTGTGTGATAGTGGCACCCAGCCTAGGTGGGTAACCAATGGCTCTCTGATTGGCTGAGAGATACAGTCATGATGACCATGAATGCTGTATTCTTGCCCTTCCCCTGCGTTATTCTATGGTTTCAGCTGGGGCCCTGGTGAGGTGTGATTGGCTGATCCTTCCTTCCGGTTCGTTGTCCATCTGAAAAAAGATAAGTAAATTCTCCAACGGAGAGAGAAGTTAGTACTAGATAGAAGGGATGACGATAGATGTTTTGGAGGGAATTTTATATGTGTAGGCTCTCTTAGCCAATACTATGAATGTAAAATCAGAATAATATAAATAAATAAATAAATAAATAAAGAGATACAGTCAGTGGGAAGGAACCTATAGCTGAAACTGAGACCAAGATCATGGACTCCAATAAGAAATTCCTAGACTTTGGCCAATAAAGAGGACACACCCATCAAAATCTCCCCTAATTAACAATACTTATTACATTTAACCTATGCTGACCTTAATCTCCACTGGAGAACTTTTTTTTTTTTCAGAAGACAGTGAGAACTGAGGAGATAAACCACCCCTCACACATCAGCCAGGGCCCAGGTGCAACCAGAGACGATTTGGAAAGATGAGCAAGAATGCTGCTTCCATGGCGAGTTTGTCAACCTGTGCCAGGGTGATGCAGACAGACATTGAGGACACTCAAAATGTATCAAAGGAGAAATCCGGAAGCTGCTGAGAGTTCAACACTAAAGTAGATATTTATAGGCATGACAGGACATCTAGTCACTGCAAACAAACTCAGGCACTTGTGCCACCTAGTGCAACTGGCTTTCATGGGTACAAGGGAACCAAACCTGGGTCCTTAAGCTTTGCAGGCAAGTGATTTCACCACTGAGCCATCTCTCCAGCCCTAAAGTAGACTTAAATCACATCCACCACAGCACAGGGAGGGATTGTATGAGCCACAGGTTGGGAGGATGTATTCAGAGACATTGTCCCTACCATATACAATGATTGATTGCTGCTCTCACACCTTATAACCCACAACCACATGGTGAATAAGAGAAATGGGAAGGGTCTTCAATGGAATGGGGCCAGGTAGGAGAGAAATGATAGTACCAGCACATATGTGTCCATACAAATAAAAAATAATGAAAATAACCAAATACAAATATACAAATAAAAAATGAAAATAACCACTTTGCATTGCCTATGACTCTGGAGGACTTGCAATCTTAAGTTCATCCATGAGTTTTATGAGTCATAAACTTTTGATGCAATTTACCTTAAAACCTTGGCTGGGATGTATTTGAGACTTGTGCTGCAATCTATAAAAAGACTTTCTGAAGGCTATGACATTTGTGAATGTTAAATTTTGAGAACATAGAATCAGTTACACAATGATTCAACCAACAAAGCAATCCACATACCTTGCCACTTGAAGAATACTTTGGCAAAGAATGAGATACAGCCTCTTTGATGTCCCCATGGGTAAAGTTTTGACAAGTGTTTCCCAGAATGGCAGATGAGTCTTGCATTGAGCTGAGTAGCCATACTTAAAGAGTATTGATGATGACTCTGGGTCACAAGGGAGAAGTGTCTGGAGTGGATACTGAGGAGCACGCAATATTTAATAGTTCTGTTTGTTATGTGAGAGATGCTATATAAAGTGTGTGTTTGGTATAAGATAGTTCATCAACTCAAAATGTTCTCAATGAATTAAAATACTGGACGAGAAATATGAGATGAATTAGAAAGTCAAAGTCCAACATTTAGGATGCTGATACACCATATATTAATGGAAACACATTGGATGTAGAATTAGCCTGTTGCATTTCTGGATTCTACATGTTTAGTTTCAACAACATGCACCAAAAAATACTTGAATGTAAGCTGCATCTTTACTCAACATATAGTAATTTCCCATCATTACCTAATAAATACTACATAAAATTATTTGCATAGCCTTTGCATTATATTAACATATTACTTACCTAGATGTGATTTCATATAACATATAACAAAGGATATCGGTAGGATATATAGACATATAAAAATTCTATACCATTTTGTGTAGAGGATTTTCCTTTACAAATTTGAGATCTATATGGGTTGTTGAACTAATCTTGTATGGACATGCAAGATTCTTATGATACAAAGATTTCTTTGGGTGTCAGGAGAGCTCAAATTATATTTGCAAATCAAAGACAAAATAATTATTTGCTGATTTACTGAAGAAGTAATGCTATTACTTTATCTGTAGTTAAACTGAGGATCTCTAAGGCCTTTAGTAATTACTGTGATTTTTAAGGCTTAAAAATGTAATTAGAATGATGTATTCTTGCATGTATGCTGGCATTAAAATAAATAAATAACATCATAGTGAAGCCAAAAAGCCAGAAAAGTGCAGTGAAGGAGGAAGGAGATGGGAGGGCTTACTTGGAGCGTGTGGTGGTTTATCAGTTTAAAAAATTATAGGTAAATAGCAATTCACAAATTTTTGCAATTATTTTCATTATTTTGTTATAGAGCTCACAAACTACATTTTGAACTAGCTATTTGATATGTAGTTCTTATAAAATGTATACTGTTGTGAAATAGCACCTATGCTAGACATTTATATAATATGTGTGAAATAGAGAAGACATTATTTCCATTATGTAGGTGATAAAATTGAGTCTGAGATAATTCATGTATAAAGGGAAAGATACAAAATGAAAACCTTGTGGATGCTTCACTGTTTGGCCATGATGACATCTCTTCATTTGGGATGTCATATTCCTTTGGGTCCATGTTGAGCTTGGATTTACTGTCTTAGAGAATGTCAATTTTTGTCATTTATTGTGGATCATTTTCACTGCTTGAACCCTGTAAATTCTAATAAAGCCAAGACAAGTGCCTGACCTTGACAAACATTTGGAAAGCAAACATCAGTGAGAAGCGTATCAAACCCTTTAGTAGGCTCTTAGGACTTACGCTAAGTGAAGCCGAGGAAGCTGAGAAGGGGGCATCTAGCTGCCCATTAGCACACACTTTGAAGAGTCACAGAGGGGAGGCTTTACAGAGTAGATTTGCATGCGTTAAAGGTCACTCTCCCCTGAGTGTTTGCACTTACATCTAAGACATGAGAAGGCCACTCTACCTCATTTTTCCAATTTGTCTGTTCTGTGATCACTATTGGAGTCTAGACTGGGATAACTACGGAATCTTATTATTGCTTTATTTCCCTTAAGATTGACTGAACTTCCTGAAACATCTGGGGTGAGCAGTGAAGGGAAGTGTATGTGGGTGACAAATGTCCTTATGCCATATTAACATGCACACTTATGGAGCTGAGTACTTCCTGTTATTTTTAATAGGGTATCCTACCAGGATCTTCCAGCAAAAGGTTTATTTCTTATTTACCAAAGCAGAAATGCTCCAAGATTGAGTCACAGAGCTGTGCAGTTGAAGAAAGTCAAAGATGTGCTTGGCATTTTCCGCTCCATCTGATAAAGGTCGAGAAGTCTGTCCTTCCTGCCAGTATCCCTATCTCCAGCGGAGCCTTTTGGCTTTCAACAGAAAGCTCAGCTGAGTGTCTGGCTTGGGTATCCATATTATCTTTATTCAAGAGGGTTCAAAGAACCCTGAGAGAGTCTCAATGGGACACTGAGCAAAGCAATCCCTCCTGCTTCTTGTTCTACTCTAACTTTTTACTTTTTATTATTTTGATTTTTTGTTTGTTTAATTTTATTTATTTATTTGAGAAAGACAGAGAGAGAAAAAGGCAGAGAGAGAAAGAGAGAATGGGCACAAGAGAGCCTCCAGCCACTGCAGACGAACTCCAGATGCATGTGCCATCTTGGGGAGTCAAACTGAGGTCCTTTGGCATTGCTGGCAAGCACTTAACTGCTAAGCCATTTCTCCAGCCCCATTGTTTTGATTTTTCAAGACAGGATCTCAAATAGCCTAGGATAGCCTCAAACTCACTACATAGTTCAAAGATGAACTTCTGATCTTCCTGCCTCCACCTTCTAAGTACTGGACTACAGGAGTGTGCCACCATGCCTGGTGTGGTAGTTTGAATATATGTCCCCCAATATATTCAGTGTTTTATTAGTTATAGTTTGCATCTGCAATCACCTTGCTAGAGGCAATGTCACTGGGGGCCGGTCTTAAGGTGTTGATGGTGAGTTTGAGATTCCATTGTAAAGATATGCAAAGTGTGCCTAGCAGGAGTTCCTGAAGTGTGCTGTGTGACCTTTTGGCTGTAGTTTTGCTCTGTGTGCTGTGTAGCTGGCGGCTTGGCTTTGCTCTCTTGACTGGTCCTGTGGAGAGCAGGCCGCTTCTCCTGCCATTATGGAACTTCCCCTGGATCTGTAGAGCTTCAATAAATAATATCCCTTCCTCCATAACTGTGCCTGATCTGGAAGTTCATCTCAGCGAACCTGAAGCTGTCTGTTATACCTGGTCACACCTCTACTTCTGTCTTCAGTACCTGTTGCTGTGCTTCTGGCCTGAGGATAAGCTCTAAATTTAACCTCTGCTTTAGGTACATAGCTTAAGTTGTTTTCCCTGCATTTTAAACTCTGGTTTGACATTTTTGTTTGTTTAAAGTTTCTTTGCATGTGGATACAGTGTATGAACGTATGTGTGTATGTTTGTGCACATGTGTGTGGATAGGAGTATGTATATGTTTATGTGCATGCATGTGAGGGTAAGAGTTCAATGCCAGATATTTTCTTCAATTACTATCCAATCCATTCTTTGATATTAGGGTCTCCACAGAACCTACAGCTCTCTGACTTAGCTAGACAAGCTAGCCAGCAAGCCCCAAGGATCCTCTTATCTCTACCTGCCCAGTGCTGGAATAATAGGTGTGATACACCATGCCTTGCAGTTTACATGGGGACTGGGGGTTCAAACTCAGGTCTTTCTTGTTTGTGTGGCAACCATGGTAATGGTAACCACTGAGCAGTCTCCCAAGCAGTAACCCTGTGTTTTTCAAGACTCTGTTCTTAGGGCCCCACTTTTAGCTATATGTATTAAGGATCTACTATGTATAGAACATAATTCTAGATAAGCTGCTGGAAATACAACAGTGAACAGGAGGAAAAGCTTCTGATCACATGGTGCTTTTATTCTATTTTATTCTATTTATTCTAAACATATGGTAAATGAGAAAGATAAATTAGACAACTAAGAGGGGCCTCTGTGAGGAGACAGCCACAGAAGAGACACCAGAAGCAATGGTAGTGGTACCCAGAAAGGTACAAGGAGGGTATTCAAGGTGAAGGCCATGGCAAGTGAAAGAACTGAGGAAGGCTGCGCTTTGTGTTTGTAGTAATGTATGAGGCCAATGTGGCATAGCCAGGGAAGAGAGTGGAGTTAATGAGGCTGGAGATATAACTGGAATTCTCATTCACTTCTTTAAATTTCCAGGATCTTGTGCAAGGTCACATGACTAGCAAACAGGAAAAATCTCTTTGGAATTCAGGTTAGTTTAATTTTCTGCTCCAGAATAATAATTTTCAAATAATGGTACGTAGATGGACTTCTTTGGTGTAAAGCAGAGTTACATCCTTGGCTCCTATTAGAGTTTGAGTATGAAATGATCTCCCATAGGCTTATGTATTGACTACTAGATCCTCAGTGGGTGATGATGGGCTATTGTGCAAGATTTAGGAGCTGAGCGTTAGCTGGAGAAAGGTCACTGCGAATGGGCTCCCTGGTCCCTTCTTGTCTCTTCCTCTGCTTTCTGTCTGTTGTAAAGCAAAATCCTTTGCCATATGCTCTTGGTTCCATGGTGCTCTGTTCATGTGCCTGAGGCAAAAAAACCATGGACTAGAACCTGTGAAACTGAATCGCACTGATGCTTTCCTGTCACATGGACACGGAAACCGGCTAATGTACCTCATGAGATGAGGAGAATTAAATGCGCTGTCATTCTCCTCAGGCTACAATAACAGCAAGCCATAGATTACTTGACTCAAATAACCAAAGCCCATTTGATATTTACAATTAGGAAGGTGAGGAAATCTAAGGTCATAACATCAGTAATGATGGTATCCAGTAAGGGACTACTTTCTGGAATAACTTCCTGGTTCCCAAAGGGTAATGATCTGTTTATATCTTGACACATAAAGAAAAAAAAAAGCAAGCTCTCTCATGTTTTATTAAAGGACACTAATCCTATTCACAAGGACTCCATTCTGCGGACCTCATTCCTCCAAAAGGAAGATTCACATTGGGAGTTGAGAATTTCCATATATCATCATGTAGGAGACAAAAATAATTTAGTCCATAACATACTACAGGATTAGAATGGTTCCTTATACATAGATGGTGCTCAAATATTCTCTACAATTAATAAAAATATATCAGATTTAACTATAAGTTGTTGTCTATTTGACATCTCCATTTGGTACATATCTTAGGCAACTGAAATGATGATTCTCTCATAAGTTTTCTTTTTCCTGTCCTCTGTGAATAAAGACACCATCTTCCATTCAGTTGTCTAGATTGACTGTATTCTTCCTCAGGTCCCACACTTAGTCAACTACCTAGCTCACATGTGTCTGTATAGGGTGAACACATCTAACTGAGCCTAGAACTGTAGCAGTTTGTGCCTAAAGATTCTTGACCAAGCTAAATAGGTCACCCTTTTCTTAACTTCTAACTCCTTTGCAAATGGTTTTACTTCTCCCCATTCATGATTTAATTTACTCTTTCTTTGTTACTAAAGCTACTGCTCTAACTTTCTAACTGGTCTCCCAAATTTGATCTGTGGCCTCTCTGTTTTATTATCTCTCATGTCCACATTCATATTTTACATAATAAAATAATACAAATTGATTACATCCTTATCCTCATGTAAAGCACCTTAATGAATTTCCAGTGTCCATATGATAAAAATAACTTCTTTAACTGGTTAGTGTTTCTCCTCAAATGAGTCCCTTCTTTTTTTCAAAATACACTTCTCTCCACCATCATGCCCTAGAGGCCAGTTTTGTCTATCTCTCTCTCTCTCTCTCTTTGTGAATGTATTAAATATATTTTTTCATGTACCATTCTCTCCTCCTGGCTGAGTCTTGCATCTTTTCTCAGTACAATTTTCTTTTCATTTAACTTTAAACTCCAATATGAGCAGAGTCCTTCCTCATAGAGTGATATAGCCAGTGTCTGAAATGTCTCCATAATCTTATGTGTTGGAACACCTGGCTCTGAGCTGATGGTAGTATTTTAGGAGATTGTGGAACTTTTCTGATTCAGGGCTATCTGGCAGAAGTGGGTCACTGGAGGTGTCCTTTAAATATCACAACCCAGCTGTGCTTCTGGGGCCTGTCCATTTCCTTCCTGCCCAAGCTGCACACTCCCAGGGCTATGAGATGAGAAACTTCTACTGCCATGCCTTGCCTGCCATAATTAATGGAAACCCCTCTGAAACAGAAGACCAAATAAATCTTTTCCTCCTTAAGTTGCTTCTGTAACGTATTTTGTCACATCAATGAGAAAAGTAACAAGCATGGATAGATTTCCAAGACCTCGGGGATATATATTCATTAAGTACTTTTCTGACATAATTTGAAAGTGGTTTGTGTCCACTAACATATTTTAATTGTTTTTCTTCTGTTATAGATTTCTTTCTGTTTAGATTCATGAGTGCAGAGATCATAATTGTCTTGCACTCAAATGTTACTGTGTGCACTGAGCACTTCATAGCTTTTGAAGGAATGAGTGACTATTGTCTGAAAATGCCCCTGGTTCAAATTATGGACAAGGCTGTTGCTTTTGATGTACCAGGACTGGATGACTCAGCTCCAATTGCCACTGGACATGTCTCACATAGTCACTGTTGAGTTGTGTAGGGTTTATGACAATCTCTCATCAGATTAAGTTGTAAAATGCTTCAAGGAATAAGTTCCAGATCAATCAGGAGAGGGAAACATAGGCACAGTAGTAAATAATTCTAAAATTTCAGTGGCTCAGCCAAAATTTTATTTCCTGTTCACCTGTAATATCTTGTCATTTCCATGGTAACTTTCAGAGGAAGACTGGCTGCTTGTAGGTATAAGGCCACCTCCACAACTATGAGAACAGAGGAAGAGCATGGAGGAGGGTTTTATAGTTAAGTAGAATGTAGCTAAGATGGTCTGGAAGAGACACTGTAGCACTGTTCTGGGACAAAACACACCTGACCAAAAGCAGCTGATGGGAGGACAAGGTTTATTTCAGCTTACATTATAAAAGGGAAGTTTCACCATGGCTGGGAAAGCATGGCAGAGCAGAGGCTGGTCATCACATCTTGTCATCTCATCTGTGTGGATAGCAGCAAAAGGAAGCAGATTCTGAACACTAGGCAGACGGGCCTAGTGAACCCCAAGGTCTGCCCCAGTGACACACCTCCTCCAGCAAGGCTCCACCTTCCAACTTGCCTCCAGCTGGTGATTTAGTATGAAGCTCAGTCATAAACACATGAGGCCATTGGGGGATATTTCACATTTAAAACTTCACAGATCCTTTATCCTTTTCTTCAGACTACTGACTAGAATAGTCACACGATCCCACTCAACTATGGAGGCAATAAAAAAAAATGCAACCCTTCCATGTTCATAGAAATGGAACATATCTAGATGGAAACATTTGATATCTCTACCATAAGTGTTTTGATATAATTTGTACAAACTTGAATTTTGGGTGAGTGGGATACTGAATACGAAAAGTAAGTAATTGTTGTGTCTTCTTTCCATAATAATTTTATTGAGGTGAGCAAAGGGACCTGCTACAGGGACCCTCAGATAGATATTTTGGAATGTAGCCTTTCCAGATTGCCCCAGCTGATCCCAAAGTTATAGGAATCCTTAAAAAGAATGAATGAGCCGAGTGTGGTGGCGCATGCCTTTAATTCCAGCACTTGGGAGGCAGAGGTAGGAGGATCTCCATGAGTTTGAGACTACATAGTGGATTCCAGGTCAGCCTGAGCTAGAGTGAAAGCCTACATCGAAAAACCAATAATAATAATAATAATAAAGAATAAGATTTCACCATGTAGGAGCTGGCTGGCTTATATATTTCAGGAAACTGATTTTGTGTTTTCATATATTAAGTGATATTCATATCACTTTAGCTGGGTTGAAATGTTTAACTTACAAAGGCATGAATCACATCTTAATGTGTCTTCAACATGTGTGGTGGGGGGAGAATATCATATCTGCCCTTCGTTCCTTTATAGGCCCATCTGGATAATCACAGAGAAGTAATTTGTTGTGTGTGAAGCGTGTTCTATTTGTGGTAGTGACTGAATGCATGTGGAGATATTCTGCAAACTCTAGGGCACTGTATAAAAATAAAGAGCTGTGTCATTGTAATAACTATGAGGGAAGTAAAAATAGATCTCTTTCAGAAGGGAGAATGATAGTGATTTGAGCATTCGCCTGAGTGTGCCACCCTTGATTTGTATTCCTGTAAGGAGGAAAGTGAAGCCCTACATGTTGAAGACATATCGACTCTGCTCCTCATTTGCATATTATGGATTACCACCAACAGGCATTGAGTGAAAATCTTTATGAAAAAAAAATGATGTTGTCACCAGAGGCTTTCCTATAAGAACTTTTATTCCTCCTTCTTTCTTTCCTACTTCTTTCTGGCTCATCTTAGCCTAAGCCTCAGGATGGGAGGGAAATATATTTCAAAGAAACAACCTAAAACTGCCATTAAAACAAAACAAAAACAAAAAGAAGCACAACATGTGGCTCTTGTTGGCAGTCTTGATGTACATAAGTCAACTGGAAAGACATCTTCAAATTAGAACATCTGAATGTGGACTGTATAGAGAGGGAATTGAGTGACTGTTGTTACGTCTTGAGGTGAATTATTGTCACAGTGCTAGGGAAACCACACAAACACAATATGACCTTATCATTCAGAAATCCAGGCAGAAGCATTTGCACGTGAGAAAACATGGCCTCTGGGATTTGCTTTAAACCAGTCCAACAGGCAAAGAAACAAACAAACAAAAGTGGAAGAAGATCCTGATAGGTCAGAGGTGATACTGGAAAAACCTTTATTACCGAGTATTCCTGGTGGGCGAGGCATGGGCCTTCACCATCACAGTATTCTTACAACCTTCTTTTTAAATGTGAAACTTTCATAATAAAAGCCCCATGAACACTGCCATGTAGGAGGATGAAGTCATCCCTGGTGTGGAGAGGAGCATAGGGAATGTCCTTTTGAACAATGAGTACTTTTGGAAACTTCTCATAGGCAGTTTGTTCCAAGAGTAGGATGGCTGTACTCCACTGTAGAGCCTGTTTCTGTTGTGAGTGCAATGGAGATGAAATCCAAACATGAGATCCCAGAAGAAGTATGGATTTAGGGAGATAGAGCGGATTCTAATACAGGCAGAAGCTGGGGAAAGGGAGGAGAAACAGACAACTGGCCTTCAATCATCAAAACTGATCTAAAACTCATTTTTTTGCCAGTCAATCACCCTTTTATTTTCTACTCCAGTTCCCAGATCCTTTAACAGCCTATAGATCCAGTTATTTAAATACAGGCAAGTATACTCATAAATACTGCTTTAAATGTATAAGTATTCTTTAGTCAAGGGATGAAGAAAAATGGTTTTTCTGAAGCTATGAAAAAAATCTAGATTATGGAAAACACAAGCATAGCTGGAAGGGGTATTTATGACAACTGATTCATTCATTCATTCATTCATTTGTTCACTTGTTGGTACTCCACTCATTCATCCAAGCATGAGTGTTTATTTGCCCAGGCACTGAACTAAACATCTGGATTCTAACAGAATCATTCATAGAGTTATCAGTTTAGTGATGCAGGGATTCCACACATTACTATAAATGAGTAACAAAGAGGGAAACAAACCTGTGTGTGTGTGAAATCACACAGTGGGGAAAATGGTTATTCATAGCATAACTGCAAAAAGTATTTCAGTCTCACTTGGACTCCTGGCTTCCCTCTTGTTGCTCTTTCCAAGTAGAATGTATACAGGCACACTACCTTTCACCCAGTTTAAGCCGCTTTTCCAACTCTCTGAATGTGTCACCTACTTTGATCTCTCTATTTCCTTGTGTGGATTGGCTTCTTCTCCCTCCACTCAAGAAGGCCAACTCCTCTTCATCCTTCAAGACCTAAAGGATGTGTCTCAACCTGTCTGTCTGCCCAGAGAAATGTAACACTCTCTCCCCCGTGTTCCATGACACTCTGTACCTGGCATAGTTAGTGCATAACCTGTGCAGTGCCATTTTTTGTTCAGTGTCTGGCTTTCTTGCTGAACTCTGGCATTCCTTAACAGCAGAGTCTTTGTCTAAGGCATCCCTGCAATATCAGGGCCCAAGATGATGCCTGGCCCATAGTAGATGATATATATAAAATGAATGGATGAGTAAATCATAGCCAATAAAGCTTGCTGATGTAAAGGCTTGGTCCACGTACTCCCCTGAGGACAACTCGCACTAGTTCTTTCAGCCCAACTCATAAGATTTCAAAGTTGGAAGACATCTTGAGCGTCATTATTCCAGACCATAATTCAGCTTTCAAGTACAGATGGTGATGGAGCAGGCTTTCTTGGTTGGCATAGAATGAATCTCCTTATTATGTTTGGATCAGAGAGAAAATAGTACAGTCAGCCTGTATGACAGGGAGGGGTAGGGAGAAGTCTAGGAAAAGTTAAACATTCACAAAGTGGCTTATCTGCCTAGAAAAAATGGCTATATCCTGTTCCAATAACCTCTGTGCTTAGTACAGCACATCCCTCCCCAGTCCCTGGTTCTCTTCCCATGCTCTACTTCTTAAGTTTTTCCATGGCACTTATTAACTTCTGACATGCCCATGTCGTCTAATTATTGATTGTTCTCATTGCTTATTATCCTCCAGCTTCTGACTTGATGCTCCTTTTCCTGCACATATCTATGCCTTGCTGGTTTACTGTATTCATGGCATGCACTGAGCCATGTAATGTACTTTTTGGAATAGTGCTTATTCAAGCATGTCTGGTGAAACACTGATTTGTAAACCTCAGTCCTTGATGGACCTATGTGTTGTCCTGCCGTGAGTAAATTCCTGGCAGGCCATGCCATGTGCTTATCACTCTGTGCTATAGCTCCACCCTGCTCCGTATGCTCTGTACAGAGACAACGTTGTAGACGGTGCTCTTGGATGTCAGACAAAGAGCAAATGACTATAAAATTTCCTAGTGTTTATTCTCATCGTCTATTCTTATCTCATCGTGCACTGCCAATAGACAGGTCATAGGCTGGACCATATTCAGAGGAACAGTTAATTTAGAGGCTAGACTCCAGTGTTCACAGCCAGTGCTTGATTTCTAGCTGAAGCTTTTCCTAGCCCAGTGACTTTGAACCAGTTTTCTTAGGGTTTTTACTGTTCAGTTTTCTTCTCTGCAAAACGGGGGTAATTGCAAGAATCTTCCTGGAGAGTTGAAAAGACAACATGGGTTTTTCATGTGTATGGCTAAGAACAGTGCCTGGCACAATCAGCCCTCAATAAATGTCAGCTCTGGTTATTGCCACTTGACCTTTCCTCAATAGGGAACACATGCTTCACATCCGGGTTCCTGATTTTCAAAGCCAAGTGTTGTCTGGGGATGCATTTGTGAGTGCAGAGAGGAGAAATGCAGGGAACGCTGGAAGAACAGTTGGGTGCACCTGTGTAGCAGGTCCAAGGTAACTCTTCTCTTCCTCCAGCAAAAAAGAAAGAAAGAAAGAAAGAAAGAAAGAAAGAAAGAAAGAAAGAAAGAAAGAAAGAAAGAAAGAAAGAAAGAGGACTTTGTCTTAAATTTGACTGGCCAAGGATAATAGGAAGTATTTGCATTTTTCTTGGACTAAAAATTTATGTTGGTCCTTTCTACCTTGTAACAAGGTTTGCAACTCTGAGTGAAACACAGCTTGTTCTGGAAGAGGGGAGAATGTGAGGAAAGTGAGGGTTTGCTTCGAATTCTGGAGGGCTCATGACCTCAGCATTCCTTCTAACGTCATGGGCTTTCCTTGTCTTGAGTTAGGCCCTCCTGGGAGGAAAAGTTGAGTTTCTAGTAACGTCCCAAGCAGATGCTAATGCATGAATAGCTCATCTCCAACCTTGATAAAAATCTATTTTTGCTGAATGGATTTGTGCATTGAAACCCAGCCCCCCTCAAGAATATCTAGTAAATGTCCTATGTTGACAGATTGGACATGCAGAGTACATAAAAGACCACAGTGAGCTAATATACAGGAAGGAAATGCATTCTGTTCATATTTTGATTTAGCTGATTGGACTAAAATGTGAGGAATGCCCTCAGAAGTTGTTTTCACATACATTCATACACATAAATGTATGTACACACATATATAATAAACTCTTATATAGTATACAGTATATTCTGTGTACACCCCCTTCTAAGGTTTTTTATTTGTTAATTCATTCTATTCCCATAAAATCAAAGAGAGATACTAAGTTTTATTTTTCTGATTCCAAGAAAAAGAAACTGAGATTACTATCAGGTTAACTTATTCCCAAGACCATTCAGGTCACAAGTGGCAGAACACAGCACCCAGACAATATGCAGAAATAGCCATGACTCACATGGGGATTATCCATGCCTCTGCGGGGACTCCACAAGATGGGTTGGCTCAGTATGAATGGTTACAAAGAAGGAACTTGAGGTACTTTCTGTGGCACAAATCGGAAGCACAAGTTTGTCTTATTCATGACCGTGTTAGTCAGTAGTCTCCCATCCACTACTAATGCTAGATGAAGGACACTGAAGGTAAGGACAGATTTCTACTTTCTTACTCCATGTCAATAAATGTCAATACTTTCCAAAACCTTGGCTTTGGAGTGTCTCACTTATCCTCCTCAATCCATCAGTGCTGTGATTTATTAGAAATATGAGCTAACTCATCTCATTATGAGTTAAATAATCTCTAAAAATCTCAACCAGCATTTTTAGGTTAGTGTGTGTATGTGTGTGCACGTGTGTGTGTGTCTGTTTGTGTTGAACTCCCCCCCCCGGAGAGATGCAAACATACATCTAGTCACCTCAAACCAGTTTTGATGAACAACTGAGTTAATTTGGGGTTCCTTACAGAGTGGGTGAAGGGTTACTTACAGGAGCATGGATGTCTATAAGGCAGCTGCATCACCTACAGCCTACCCCAGGACAGGTGTTGACTCACAAAAGCTCCATTGCTTGAGCACATTGCATGGCTTGCAAGCATGTCAGCTGGTAGAAGTCTCTCCCTAAGCTGTTGTTTACTCTTTACATAACCTTAGGAAGGGTCCTGCCACATTTTTCCAGACTTACTGACTTCTTGAGTTTCCTTTTCCCAAGTAGGGAATGTTTCAGTTGAGAAATTGCTATATAACGCTGGTCAGAGTTTGCCCCGAACAGTTGGCACCCTCCTAGAATGTTGGGGAGTGGTCCTGTGCTGGTGCGAGTTTTAGTTCTCCTAGACATGTTCTCCTGAGGCTCCTGAGTCACCCTCCTCTCTTCTGGAGGGATCATGGTAATTCTCAGGAATTTGCTCTACAACAGTGTGGATGATGGGTGTGAGTGCAGGCTCACACATACCACAGCATGTATGCAGAAGTCAGAAGACAACCCTGGGCATCAGTTCTTGCCTTCCACCATATTTGAGACAGGGATCCTACTGTTTGCCATGTTATATACCAGCCTCAATGGCCCACAAGCTTCTGAGGATTTTCCTGTTTTCTCATACCGTTTTACCAATGGGGCACACACATCCTACTATGAACAGCTTTGTGTGGTTGGTGGAGATATTATTTGCAATGGCTCTGTGGGCAAAGTGCTTCGTTTCACTCACTTTACCCACTGAACCATCTTCCCAGTCCTGCAAACCCTATTTTTTTTTTTTTTTTTTTGTGAGAGAGGTTTGGAGTCGTAATTTTACTATGTTGCTGAGCGCTGAGAAGTTAGATAGAGGGATCACATGTGATATCTACCACGAGACAACATGTTACTCACCCTGAAAAAAAAAAAAAGCTGAAGGTTGGGGTTTTATGTATTTGTTTCCTTTGAAAGAATCATCTTAGTTCTCCAGAGCCTAACCAAGTTGGTTGAGGATAGGATTTTATTTCTTCAATAGGATGTTTCTGTCAAAATGGAAATTTGGGTATAACAAGGTAATGGCTTACATTTTGGTTCCTCTGGGTCTAGTTTTACAAAGGATATTCCCTCACAGTGTGTCAAAATTCAATTTTCTGATGTCTACTATTAATCAGAGAGTGTGTGGATAGGCATACCAGGGACTCCTACCATGGGAAACGAACTCCAGATGCAAGCTCTAACTTGTGCATCTGGTTTTATGTGGGCACTGGGGAATTAAACCCAGACCATCAGGCTTTACAAGTGACCACTTTAACCACTGAGCAATCTCTCCAGCCCAGATGCATTTATATTAAATATCCAGCATTCTTTCATAAGCAATGAAACAGATCACCAATGTGATTATAGAACTTGCTCCAGGTCAAGCAGCTAAGAGTATGTGCTGGAGTCAGTAATATACCCTTAGGCTTGATGGGCAGTCTCAGCATGCAGCCTTACATTCTGCCGTACTTCCATGTGCCCCAAAATGTATCTCTTTTACATTTAAACATATTCATCCAGATAAAGACATGAAAACAAGAGGAGTTCAAGCAGTGTATTCTCTTGCCTTTCTCTTGTGGAAAGGGCCAACCTTGCCGCCCAGGAGCAGCATGGGTTTCAGTTCTTCAGCCTGGAAACCTGAGCACCAGTGTCAACCCTTGCTCCTGTCAAGCAGTCCTCAAACCTTCACGCAAGCTCTTCTCGATGCTAACACCATCTGTGGTAGTTACTTTCCCTGGAGCTGTGAGAGAAGGCCTGACAGAAGCAACTGAAGGGCTCCATGTTTCGAGTTCCAGTCCCTCATGGTAGGGAAGGCATGTGGAGCAGCTCAGTTCACCACAACAGGAGTGTGTGGTAGGGGCTGTTCACATCACGGTGGACCAGGAATCAGAGGATATAACAGAAAGCAGGGACCAGGTCTAACCTCCAAAGGCCAGTCCCTGATGACCTCCCAAAACAGCACTACCCGCTGGAGACCTTGAGGCTCCCAGGAGAGACATATTCAGCTCAAATTATAACACTAGTCAGAAGCAGAAACTCACTGTCTCTTCCATGGAGAATTACCTATCTACTGGCACACTCGTCCATCCCTTTGTCTTCTCCCCACTTGTAGAATGTAACATTTCTCTCCTGGCATTCCTGCTAATTCTCCCTTCTGGGGTCTTGACTCCAACTCTTCTAGCTTCCAGTCTGGGAAGCTGCTTTCTGGATGATTCCCTGTTTCTTAAAGTCTCACCTTTTCTTTCGAGTTGCCTCCTTCTCCACCTATTGACTTCTTCCAATTCAACCAACATGGATGTAGAATCCTTGGGCATCTGCTCTTCTTATTGTACATTCCACTTAGCATACCGTCCTGAACGTTCAGCTATGATGAAGCATGTCAGATTTGCCTGCCAGTGAAGCTGAATAACATTTCATTCGGGTACATTGCCTTTACCTAGTCACCTGTTGATAGGCCCTTTGGCTTGCTCCCATGTCTTAGCAGTTACGATGAATAATACTGTGGACCTTTGTGAGACCCATGCTTTCAAGTCACTCTGGGCTATATAACCACAAATAGGATTACTACCTTATTTGATAATTCCAGCCTCAATCTTGACAAACTATCTTATTACTTCCTAAATGGCTATAACTTTTTGCATACAAATACTGTGCATGATCTTATTTATCCACATCCTTGCAAACAATTGTGATTTTCCTGGTTTGTGATATTTTAATCATTATGGCCTCATCCTTAAAGTACAAACTTGAAGCACTCTTTTTTTGAGACATGATCTCGGCCAGGCCTGTGGAACTGATTTTATCCCATGATCCTATGTAAAATGCTGGATACCATGGAGGGCTTCTGTAATTTCAGAATGGTGAAGGTGACATGGAGGCAGAGACGGGAGAATTATCAGATGATTGGACAGAGCACAGCAACAAATGACAGTAGAGGGAGACCCAGAGCAGCCCTGCCTCAAGTGAAGTAAGGAAGCGAGGACAGACCTACAGCTATCTTTTGACCTCAACATCCACATGCACTCTGATATGCACATGCCTGTTCTCATACACACAAACTACATATACATATATATTCTATGTATATAAATTATATATGTATATACCTATATGTATAGGTACTATGTGTGAGTATACATATTTATGTAACACATACGCACTGAAAAACAAACAATAAACTTTTTTTTTGTTGTTGTTGTTTTGGAGTAGGGTCTCATTCTACTCTAAGCTGACCTGGAATTCACTATGTAGTCTCAGGGTTCCCTTGAACTCACAGTGATCCTCCTACCTCTGCCTCCCGAGTGCTAGGATTAAAGGCGTGTGCCACCATGCCTGGCTATAAGACTGTTTTTGTATGTGCATAAGGGCATGCATGTGTGTGGAGGCCAGAGAACAATTGACCTTATATGTCATTCCTCAGGTATGCTGTCCACTTCTTTTTGTGACAGCGTCTCTCATTGGCCTGACGCTCACCAATTAGACGAAGCTGGCTGACTAGTGAACCTCTGGGATCCTCCTGTTTTTCCCTCCTCCACCCACCACTGGGCTTGAAAGCATGTCTGACCTTGTACGTGGGTGATGGGGAGCAACTTCAGGGTCTTATGCTTGCAAGGTGAACATTTACCAACTAAGATATCTCATCCTATGCCAATCTTCTTTTCCATCATTGAGAATTTTAATACACAAACATAATGTAATTTGATCATAATCTCCTCCTATTATCCCCTTTTGACCTTCTCCCCATCCCGTTCCACTGGACCCCTCCTCGTTTCAAGTAGTCTTCTATTTGGTGTTTTATTGTTTCTGTCCTCCTGTATCATCTATGTCACTCAATATTGTGCAGGTCTTGTGGAGGTAATGACGTTCATTGTGAGGTCATGAATACACCGCTCACACCTGGGTTTTTAAGCACTTTTTGTGTGACACGTAATACCCGGCATAATGTCACAAATGATCTGAAACTTGAAAAGTGATAAACACAGGCCTTGGTAAGTGGGGTCTAGTTCCCGTTCCCGTTCCTGACCACTCCCCTGGGGTTGTTGGTCACCAATGTCCCAGAGGAGGGAGAGAGGAGTTGGGGGAAAGCAGCAGGGTTCTTCCTGGAGCAGTGGGTGAGTGTGACGCGAACATGACGGGGCAATGAGCACCTGGGAGACCGTCTGATGGACAGCACTTGTTTCTTCAAAAGGGGAGTGGGTTTATAAACACTTGGGGAAGGTTGAAACGACACATACAGACTATATGACAATCGGATGCATAGTTTATGGGCTGTTATCTAGATGGCGGAAGGACTAGTAACTTCAAAGCTATGGGGGAAGGATAAGGGAAGGTAGGGGGAAGGGTGGAAGAGGAGATTAACAGAAGGCTGTGACTTCTGTTACTGTGGGGGGGGGGTGGGAAGGCTATGTGACTTTAGCCACATAAGGGTCTCTTGGGCAGCTAGCCACAGGTCAGGAACTGTGGGGGGCAAAGTCTGACTTATGGAATGGTCAGAGCCTTTTGGAGTCTGGGGGGAACACCTTGCCAGTTCTGCCCATTCTGGGCGATGACAGCTCACTACACCCTACAACATAGGGAAGGCCATTACAGTCGCCAGGGACTTCCTGACAGAGGGCCAGCTGCAACCCCACATCCCAGGGCCCCTGGCCATGTCCAATAGTTCAGGCCAGCCTCCTCATAGGTCCAGCCTGTTTCTAGCAGGCCCAACAGGTAAGGGCTAGGATTCAGTGAGCACCTTTCCCTGATGGAGACTGAGTGACGGTTATGGCACTTATTTGTTACTTGTACCTAAGCATCAGCTTTACTTCTGCCCTTGCTCTCAAACCACTCTACGTGGCTCACATGTTTCCTGAAACAACATGCTGCTTGTTTGCTTCTGTGAGACAGATTCCCTCCTGCATGCTTTCATCACTGTGTGTGTGTGTGTGTGTGTGTGTGTGTGTGTGTGTGTGTGTGAATTGTGGTGGGCTGTTAGATGAAATCTGCCCTCACTAGATGATGAGTTTCAGTGCTAAGGTGGCTTTGTGCAAGAATTCAGCTCAGTTCCTTACATTGTGCTTGACACAGCATAGATGTGATTTCCTCATATTTTTGCTGAGACTTGGCCTTGACACTGCCCATGTCTTTAATTGCCCTCTGATTGAAGGGCAATCACAAATCTCCAGGCATTAAGATTAAGAACCTTTTAAAAGAGCAAAGTTCAGTGAGAATAAAAACAGTCTGCACATAACCATAAATAGTTATAGTCCTTCGGTCCCTTTTATTCAAGATTGCTAATCAGGTCCTTGCCCATGGATGGAAGGTGTGATGTTTGTGTACATGTTAATCAAATTGTGCCAAACATTAGGCTCACATAAGACTAATCCTTCAGCAAAGTAAATACGGGCTGCCATTGGTTATCATTTCTACTACAAAGAGTTCTAAACTTGGCACTATTGATCCAGGTAGAAGAGATAAACTTGAAGGACTTGGTGTGCATGTTCCTGTGCTTCGGGAAACTCCTACTTTCTCCTCCTCAAATGCACATTTCACAGCACAATAAATGGACTATGCCACAGTACATGTGGCCAAAGAAGAGCAGAGTGGTACATGTTTCTGGGGTTCATTTTCAGTGGCTGGAGGCCCTGACCTGCCCATTTTTCTCTCTCTCTCTTTCTGTCTCTCCTTCCTTCCTGGAAAATAAATAAATAAAAATATTTTAAAACACTACTAAAAAAGGAAAGAAAAGAAAACCAATTATGTGCTGTTTATGATAAACATTTTAAAGAATGTTAGAGTTAGAAACTATAAGGCTGGAAAAGCAGCCCTACATATAAGGCAACTGAAAGCTTATATGATAAAGCAAGAAGTCATATATATATAAATTTATTAGAGACAGGGAGAGAGAGTGAGAATGGGCACACCAGGGCCTCTAGCCACTGTAGACAAACTCCAGATGCATGGCCACCTTGTATATCTGGCTTACGTGGGACCTGGAGAATCGAACTGGGGTCCTTAGGCTTTGCAGGCATGTGCCTTAACCACTAAGCCATCTCTCCAGCCCCATTTCATATTTTTTAAAAGACATTTCACAATGTTAAAATGTTCAGTTCATGGGAAAACATAACAATCGAACCTGGGTGGTTAGGCTTTGCAGGCAAGCACCTTAACTCTGAGCCATGTCTCTAGCCTATGCTTTCTTTTGTTAAATCTAGGCTATGGTTGTTTGAGTGTAAACGTCTTCCATAGCTGCACGTACTTGTGATTAAGTGTCACACTCAATCTCCAGCTGGCAGAGCCTTTGGGAGGTGTGCTCCTCAGGGCACCCCTGGGTTTTTATATTACAGCCCCGCTCGCTGAGGCCAGCTAGCTCTCTCTGGCTGCGTCCTCCCTGCCACTGAGATGTGGAGAAGTAGGTCAGATGTGGGCTATCTCATGCCTTTTCCTGCCATGATGAGGCTTCCTCTTGAAACTGTAAACCGATATACACCCTTTCGTTCCATAAACTGTTTCTGCTTGGAAGTTTTGTTCCAGCAATCAAAAGGTAACTGCTGCATCGGCTGACAACTTTTGCCAATGAATGAGAATAAACAGTCCATTCACTGGTGATATTGCAAATAAAGGTGACTTGAGCTCAGGCAGGGATATTGAGTATCTACTTGTCTTATCAGCTCTTTATTTCTCTTCTCTTATGATCTAGATTAATCAAGTATTTTTTTTCTTTTTGTTTTTTCGAGGTACAGTTTCACTTTAGCCAGGCTGACCTGGGATTCACTATGTAGTCTCAGGCTGGCCTCAAACTCACGGTGATCCTCCTACCTCTGCCTCCTGAGGGCTGGGATTAAAGGCGTGCGCCACCACGTCTGAAAAGTATTTTTTTAATATCTTTTTTATTATTTTATTTATTTATTTATTTGAGAGAGAGAGAAAGAGGAAGGTAGAGAGAGAGAATGGGGACACCAAGGCCTCTAGCCACTGCAAACGAACTCCAGATACATGTGCCCCCTTGTGCAGCTGGCTTACATGGGTCCTGGGGAATTGAACCGGGGTCCTTAGGCTTTGCAGGCAAATGTCTTAACTGCTAAGCCATTTCTCCAGCCCTAAATATCTTTTTTTTTTTTTTTTTTTTTTGCTGATAGTCTCTTGTGCAGGTTCTGTCTGTCTCTTTCTGTGCGTGTGCAGTAGATAACATATCAATAAGGCAAACGTCCTGAGGGGGAACCTGTTGCAGGCTTGTTTCTCTATGGACAGTCTTCCACACAGCAAACACTACAGAAGATTTTCCTTTGTCTTTGTAGGCCACCTACCTTAGCTCTCGTGCCTCTCCATCCAGCTCTTTTTCCTGAGGCTCCCCTGGGTTTCAATATGTTTTATGAACCCAATACTATTAAATGTATTCAGCTCCACAGCCATGACACGCACAGTGCAGACCATTGGTCTAACCTGTGCCCAGTGATCCGCCTGTGCCCAGGATTGGCAAATACATTCAAGGAGAAAACTGGTATGTTCTCAGTTCACCTTGAAAAAAACTTTCATTGTCATTTTAGACATTCTAATCTTCTGTCTCTCTATCTTGGAATGTTTCTTAAATTATGACACATTTGTAACTTATCATTGCAATAGACTTAAGACCAGCTATTCCTTTTCTAGAAGCAGAGTTTCTGTTATTGTGAAATCCCACATCTAGACTCAGTATATCTCAAGTTTACAGGGCAGGTCTGGACTGCCTAGGTTGCATCCCTATTGGGTCCTGGGCAAGTGATTTAACCACTGGGCCTCTGTTAATTCACTTGTAAAATCCAGTTAATGATGGAAATTGTCTTTAGAGTCATTCTGAGTATATAATATACAGAATGTAAAATATTTAACATGATGTTTGAACATAATGATTTTTTTAAGGTTAGCTATTGAGGTGACTTGGACATGGTTTAAATTTGTCCCCCAGGGGTGAGTGTGTGTTGGGAACTGGCCTTCAGTGTGAAGATGTTGGAAGGAGGTAGACCTTTAAAAGAAGGAGCCTAGTGGGAGGTACCTCTGTCCTCCTTTGGATTCCTCTCTGCTGAAATGTTTTGTTTTATTTTATCCTACTCACAGGCTTTCCGTGATGCCATTGGCATTGAGACCTTGGTCAGAGGTGAGCTGATGTAGTGCCATACCCTTCAACTTCCAGAACTGTGAAGTAAAGAAGCCTTGGTTCTTCATAGAGCATTTAGTCTTAGGTATCTTGCTAGAGCAACAGAAAATGGATGGACAAGCATGCATTGTTAGGTAGTATTGATTATGGTGGACAGGAACCCAGACATCATCAATTTTGAAATAGATACCGTTAGGAATAATGTGACTGTAAATAGTTATTTAACTTCATGATGGCTCCATGGCCTTTTGTGAAACATGGAATTAGTAGTAATATTTTGTGACCTCACTCTCTAATTTCATAGAGGCTCAGGCTTCATTCATGAAGATGGTAAAGCAGGAACAATGCTGTCTTCAAATTCTAGCCTGTGAAACAGCGTCAGTTGAAACCAAGATCCCAGTCATGGGTTTGCATCTGAGTTAAAAGCTCAGAAATTTAATTGTACACATAGTATTCAAGGAATTGTGCTCATTTTTTTAATTATTAATTTTTTTATTGACACCTTCTATACTTACATATAAAAAGACATATGATATTTCCCTCCTCTCCCCATTCCACTTTAGAACACAAATCTCCATCATATCTCTTCCCTCTCTCCATTAGTCTTTCTTTTAATTTGATGTCACCTTTTTTTTCTTCTATTTTGAGGGTCTTGTGAAGGTATTGCTAGGCACTGCAAGGTCATGGATATCGAGGCCAATTTCTTTCTGGGCAGTTGCATTGTAAGAAGTCATACCCTTCCTTTGGCTCTTCCATTCTATCCACCCCCTCTTCCACAATGGTCCCTGAGCCTTGGAAGGTGTGACAGAGGTGTTTCAGTGCTGGGCACTCCTCTATCCCTTCTTCTCAGCACTATGTTGCCTTTTGGGTGATCCCAGTGGTCATCACCATCTGAAAAGAGAAGCTTCTCTAACCAGAAGTGAGAGTAGCGTTAATATGTGAACATGAACATTAAGTGTAGTGCCCCCAGGACAGCTTGGTGGGAATAATATATACATTTAGTCAGACAAGAGGAGGCTTTATACCCCTGAGGCTCATGACCTCACTTGCCATAGACTTTTGCTTAGGTTTTTCAGTCTCATGAAAATAAACTTCTAACAATGGCATGGCAGATCAAGTTGCATATTATCCTGCCTAATGTGGTAGTGGTGAATATAGGTGTCCATTTTCCAAGCAAGTTTCAAACACCTTAATATTCTCATCTACTGATACATGTAGAAACCTGTGACGGCTATCTTTCTTTTTAATTCAACTGGATTTGGAATCATGTAGGAGACACGGATTCCTCTCAGTGTGTCTTTATTAGCATTTCTGAAGAGGCTTAACTGAGGAGGGAAGAGTCACACTCAATGAGGGTGGCATCATCCAATTGGCAGGAGTCCCAGGCCAAATTAAAAAGGTAAAAGGAACAAGGCAGAGGAACACCAGCATTCCTTTTTCTCTGCTTCTTGATCTGTTCTTATGTGAGAAAGCTTTAACCACCATAGCTGGGAGCCATTCCCACTTCCATCACTTCCCTGCATAATGCTCTGTGCCTCAAAACATGAGCCAAGACAAACCGTTCCTCCTTTAACGTGTTTGCTATCAGATACTTGGTCACAGGAATGAGAACAGAAACTAATAAATACTTTTCCATTTTTTTGCATATTTATGCTAATTATACCAATTGTCTTTTTTTCTGGAAAAATATCACCTTTTTTCCTTTCAATATTCTTTTAAATGAAAATATTTTGCTTTATGAAATGATGTTAGGTAGTAGCTGTGACTGTTTTATTTTATATGACATTACTTAGCTAAAATAAAACCCAGAAAGTTTAGAGTAATCTTAATTAAAGACCCGAGATTTTTACTCATTCATAAAATCTGAATGTTTAAAAATCTCACACTTGGATAGCTTATGATCTAGTCTCCATCCAAAATCTTTTTCTGTTCTCAACCTGAGATATAAAACTTTCATATATCTAGATATGGGTTCAATTTTTCACCTATACTTCACTACCTTTTATGGAGGTTGTTACCTGAGATTGCTACTCAGAGTTTCAAGTCTTTGCAAACAATCACAGAGACATGGATACAACACATGATTCCCACGTAAAATCCTCATATTACAAATGGGAGAAATTGGCCCGAGAGGATTTAAAGGGTTTATCTAAGATGTCATAAATGTTATGTTCTGAAATAAACACCAATTGAATAGTCAATCTTCCTGTTCTCCATACAAATGTGAAAGAACTACATCCTTCCCCTTAGATTTCCCTGCTCTTCCTCAAATCCCACCATGACCCTGCTCCATCTCCAAGCCTTCCACTATCTGGATCCCTCCCATTGAGGGTCCTGATTCTAAGCCCTACTTCTTTCCATGGCTGTGAGGCACAGAAGACATTTTGTCTGGCCGGCCCTGCGCCTCAATGGCCTTCTATTCATCCCATCATTAGCACAGACCATTCATCCAGTGCGAGCATACTTTGTGGTTTCTCTCCTGTGGAACCCGAAGCCATGGTCATAAAGTCAGTGTTCAAGTGAGAAGTGGATTCAATGTGACCCTTTCAATGATGCTCAGAAGCACAGCACTTACTTGTCTCTTGTTGACAGCTGAAAATTTCTGGAAGGATTCTGGGCTCCATGTGTTTTATTTCTGTGGGCCTCACACGACGACATCGTTTATTTGTTTGTTTTTAACTTTTTGTGTTGAGAGGTTTAACACATGAACACACTGTGATTTCATCCGATTACCATCCTATTTCCCTCTTTTGACTCCAGCTCCCTTCCTCTTCCCCTATTCCCTTGAGCACCCTCCTCTTTTCATGTAGTCCTTCTTCTGTGTCTTTTGCCTTGCTCTGCCGTCCATGTCACAGTGTTGATGAGCTCAGCATTGCACAGGTCCTGGGGGAGCAATGACAACCCCTGTGTCCCCATGAATGCTTTCGTAGGTTCATGCCCAGCGGACAGGATCCCCAAGTTCTCCTCCCCATCCTGTGTCGTTACATTCTTTCTGTTTTCATCAATGGAAGTCAATGGCCACACATGAGGCCCAAGAAAGTCCTCTTCTTAGCACAGAGTGAACTTAGATAACTGCTGGTTTTCAAACAAGAGTGTCAATATTTGTTTGGTTCAGTGTCTTTTACTGTGGGCAATAGGCTATAATTAACCCCACTGGCAACTCAGGTTGGTCAAGAAAAAGCTTCTCCACAAAAGTCATATAAGCACAGGAGAAAAGGGAAGCAAAGCTGCTGCATTTGAATGTTTTTAGCAAAGGGTTCTTTTGTCAGACATAATCTTATGTGGAAACCCAATTAAAGCCATTAACGCAATTGGGGTGACAGTGGTGTAGAACTTCAGATTTATTATAGCACTGATTTTACTACCAATGAATGAAAACATTCCTGAGGCTGTTTTGATGAAATAGACATGTAGAGTTGAAGATCTGGGATGATCACCATTTCATACTAAGAGTCAGCGCTCAATTTACTTCTATTTCTTGTTTTGTGTTTGCTGTGTCAGGCAAGCCCCACCCCCCCACACACACATGGAGAAATCGATGTGAAAAATTGTAATTAGGTAAGGACTTGGCTTGTAATTTCTTTATGTTCTTTGTTTAAATTAACTAAGAGCTTCAAAGAGTTTTCAGTCTTTTATAAGTTGATTCACTACTAACATCTACTAAGTACCCGTATTTACTATTATAAATACAGCAATTGGAGGATCCCAAAACTACCAGTTCTAAAAGAATAAATGTGAGGATCTGGTGTGCCATGTAATATTGATAGTGTTCACTTGACCACTTACACCACTGTGATGAAAGTGCACATTGGACTCTCTCCTCCCTTCCTAGTGTTCAGTTGATTATAATACATGTGTGTAATAGTGAGACAGTCATTTGAGCAATCTTATGCAAGCAGATGTGTGCAGCTATGATTTCAAGAGTAACAAATTTAGTTAAAAGTCTTTCCGACTAATGATATATATTCATGAATTTTAATTAAATTCACAAAGGATATAGGAGGAGAAAAGCTTTGTTCTAAATTGTACCCAGAATTTAGCATTATACATTAGAGTTCCTCTGAAATTTTAAATTACCAATAACATAGTTTAGTGTGCTTGTTTTTATGCTCTTAAAAATAATAAATATGCCAGGCATGGTGTGCCCACCTTTAATCCCAGCACTTGGGAGGCAGAGGGATCGCCATGAGTTCAAGGCCACACTAAGATTACATAGTGAATTCCAGGTCAACCTGGGCTAGAGTGAGACCCTACCTCAAAAAACCACAATAAATAAATAAACACATATACCATTGTATATTTGAGCAAATTGGATGTGGGTATTTAGGTCAATATTATGAAGTTTCTGAAACATCTCTGAAGAATTCTTTCCTGTGGTCTACTGCCATCTGCATGGATTAGCTCTTGTCAGCTTCTCCACCTACACCTTCCTTAATTGTCTCCTTTGCACCCTCAGCATAGCCAGCCCTTTGCTTTATCTCTTTTCACTAGTCTTCATTTCTCTACCCAAAGGTAACTTGCTGGCTTTCATTCCACTGTCAGGCATTATCACATCACTGCTTGTTTCTCTAAGATCCATGCTGTAACTTTACTTACTAATTGCATGCCTTCTCCCACTATTTACCACACTTTTCAAGGGCATAGGCATCCTGTGATTGATTGGATACCTCCAATCAGCAGGAAAGCAGTATTAGATGCTATGGTTTTGAGTAATTATACCATCGATCCTTCATTCTCAGAAATCCTCCACTTTGGACAATCAGTAATCTGGTCACTTTAGCCATCTATGCTTTATAAAGCCTCACTCTCCAGTCCCAACACACTGTATGATGCATCTTAATGACTCATCGTGTTTTGGAAGAACACCATGATTCCTTGAGAACCAGTGTGGTAGATGTTTATAATCAAGAGTATTTGGGTCCTGTTCTGGGCCCAACTGTGCAGTGGGTAAAATATTTCTAAATGAAATGAGACAGGTGTAAACTCAGCAGATGACATCCCCAGGTGGTTTTTATTAGCATGCATTCTCTCATATCAGACAGATAACAGAGAGCTTTCAGATAACGTGTTCTAGTCTAAAAGTTTTTCAGAGAACTTCAAAGCTATGACACAGGGGCTGACTTTGTCTTTCCATGAGAAAGAATTGGCAGAGTTGGGGAAATCTCGCAAAGTTATGAGCATTTGTTCCTGGGAATGCTCAGACAGCTCCTGAAAAAAGTTCTTTCCCATGAAAGAATGATGGATTTCGTATTACACCTTGGCTTGCCAATTAATATCGGCGGCACCTAACCTAACCTTTCTGAAACCAATTCTTGTCATGTGTGTAAAATGGAGAATATGGTGTCAATCTTTCCTCTTGTTGTGGTTTGAATGAGGACTGTCCCTCCCCCATGAGCTCATGTGTTTGAATACATGCTTCCAAGACTGTGACACGCTTTTGGAAAGCTGTGGACGCTTTAGGAAGTGGACTCTTGTTGAAGGAAGTGGGTCACTGGAGAAGAGCCTTGAGTTTTCATAGCCTGGCCCACTTCCTATTTGTTCTCTTCCTAACTGAGGATGTCATGTGACCAGCTGGCTTCCTGCCCCTGCTGCCATACCGAAGCACTGTGATGCACTTTGACTCCAGGAACAGTAAACTGAAACAAGCCCTTCCCTCCCTAAGCTGCTTCTTGTCAGGTCACAGCAACAAGAAAAGTAAATCATACACCCAGCAAATCCTCACTTTTTTCCTGTTGAGTTTGCAGTAATTATGTGAAAGTCGATAAATTAGTTTAAAATACAAATGACCAAACCATTTTTTGTAGATCAACAGAGGACAGCCTGACACAAGATGATACGTCCAGAATGGATTGAGGTAGTGCATGAGTTGTATGGAGAGCTGAGGTGAACCTTTCCAAAGCCTCTAAGACAAACCTAGGTCTGTTCCTGACTTGGTGTGTCATTTTTGGCTTTGTTATACTTCCTCCCCAAGCCCCCCCCCCCAAAAAAAAAAAAAAGAAAGAAAGAAAAAGAAAAAAGAAAGGAAAAGAAAAGAAAAATCTGTGAATTGTGAGTGCTGTTTTCTCATGAGGAAACACTAGGTAAATGTGCAAGAATCTGAAAGGCTTTCTAAATCCAGACGGAAGCCCTTCTCTATCCACACAGAACCAGAAATTTCCCTTTCTCAAACATGGCAACATCAGGGACATCATTGCTTTTAGTGTGGAACATGCAGGCTATGTGAATGAGCACATTTGTGGATGGTGACAAGCAAGGAAGAATGGTAAGGAAAGGGCATTTTTAGTACTTACTGTATGTCACATTACGTTACACGAGGATTTCATTTAACCTTTCTGCATCCAAAGCCAATAAGAGAGGCATTACACTCCTTATAGGACACATGAGGAAACTAAGAAGGATTGACTTATCCTAGGAGAAGTAAGTCATGGGCACGGAGGGCTGCAGTAGTGCTAGGATGCAGAGAGCAACTCAGAACTTAGAAGCATGTAAAATATGGCACCAGGTGGACTGGCCTAATGTTGCTGGTCGATCTGGAAGTAAGCTTCTCCCCACCTCCAACTTAAGGCTTTAAACAACATTCCCTCATTTCTTTATATTTTTTTTTTATTTTACCTTTCTCATTCTCACCTAAGCACCACCTCTTAATGTCAGGTCCATTTCTATGGATAGCTGGAGAAGCATAGGCAGTATTGTGGTTTGACTGTAAAATACCCTCCATAGGTTTATGTCTTTGCACACACTTGGTCCCTAGCAGGTGATGCTAATTTGGGAAGGTTTTAGAACCTTTAGGAGGTGAAGTCTTGCTGGGGAAAGGAGGAGGGGAGGGCCTTCATCAGGCTTTCCTGGTCTTTCTCTTTCACTTCTTGCCTCTGGCTGAAACATGACTAGTCTAAGCTTCTAGGTCCTGTGGCTATGCTTTCCGTGCTGTGAAGGACTGTGTGCCCTTTAAACATAAGCACAAGTAAATCCTTTCCTTCTTTAAGTTGCTTTTGCTCAGGAATTTGTCCACAGCAAGGAGAAAGTAATTGATAGAGGGAGTGTACATGTTTATCTGGCTTCTTGTGTTTCCTTCACAAGGATTGCTTATTTAGAAGGAAAAGAATGCTGAGCTGAGTTTCCGACGACATTCTCAGCCATGTTGAGACCCGGAACACCGTCACCTGTGGTTTTGCTAAGGAACAGGTTGCAAGTGGTAGGACGAGAATCCCAGCCATTTCCACTTAATTCATCCACCCATGGTCTAGAGGCTTTAGCAGTTAGTTCCCGTGAGGAGACACATAAAAGGCTGGCTCTCATCTGTGGATAAATCTCTGTATAATCATGAAAGGTTCGCTATGGGGATTTAGGCTTCTTTAAAATTCCTTTAAAACATACAAATTGAGGATATGCTACTATGTAGAATGCTTAGAACTATAGTTCCCAGGGAGAATCAAGTCTTAGCGCAATACAAATGGTGACTGCTCTTTAAACGACGTCTTTTTTGTTGGCACATGTAATGGAATCGATGACTAAGTGACTCTTTGATCAACCAAGACCATGATTTCCTCATGATGACCTCAGAGTGGCCATGGCATTTATGATCTCATTAACAGAGGCTGTCTGCCCAGAAACACAGGGGGATGAATCTTTCCTCACAATGAATGATGCTTCCGAGTTCTCAGTACTTCACTTTCTCCTAGAAGTGTAAAACTTATTTTTTACTGTTGTTAATGACGGTACATTTTTAAGGGCATCCACGTTTCATTTATTTTCCACCACTGGAGAAACTCACAAATGGCTTGTTTGTTCCCATGGCTGCTCCAAAGAGTAGAAAAATATGGATCTACAAGTGTTTCTGAAATTATTACTGGTGGACCACTAGAGAGGTGTAAAGAAAATGTATTTCAAAGTAAGTCCAAGCAAGAATTCAAGCTCAGCCTGGAATTTCTAACTATGCATGCCCAGATATGTTTCTTAATCCTTTGGATTTTCTGTAATCTCCACTGTAAAGAGAAAGCCATTCTCTGCATCTGCCTTGGTGAAGACAGAAATGCCAGGTCGTCTGCCTTGTGAGGGCTCAGAAATCCCTTTTTCATTCCTTCATATCTACATGAGCTTCAAACTGAGTGGCAGCACTATTTACTGCATTTCTTGTCTTTATTGCAATGAAGAAAAATTTATGTTGGCTTTTAATTAAATAAAAATCTACTCATACGTTTTTAATCCTAAATAAAATTGTTTTTCTTGTATAATAACACATCTTAATTTTAACAATACTTAAACTGCACAGATATGCATATGATAAAAATTAAATCTTCCTTAATACCTTTATATCTAATACCTGAGTTCTGCATTTAGAAGCATTCAAAGATAATATTTATTTTTCTGTTTAAAAATATTTTATATTTATTTATTTATTTGACAGAGAGAAAGAGGGAGAAAGAGAAAGCGAGAGAGGGAGAGAGAGAGAGAGAGAGAGAGAGAGAGAGAGAGAGAGAGAGAGAGAGAGAGAGAGAGAGAGAGACTGGGCTTGCCAAGGCCTCCAGCCACTAAAAAAAACTCCAGACGCATATGACACCATGTGCATCTGGCTAACATAGGTCCTGGGGAATCAAACCTGGGTCCTTTGGATTTGCAGGCAAATGCCTTAACAACTAAGCCATCCCTCCAGCCCCCCTTTTCTTTTATTTATTTGGGAGAGAGAAGAGAAAATGGGTGTGCCAGGGCCTTCAGCAGTTGCAAACTAACTCCATATGTGTGTGCCCCCTTGTATGCATGTGCTACCTTGTGTGCTTGCATCACTGAGTATCTGGCTTATGTGGGACTTGGAGATTCAAACCTGAGTTCTTAGGTTTCACAGGCAAACACCCTAACCTCTAAGCCATCTCTCTGGCCCTCAAAGATAATATTTTATATCAAGTTTTCAAGAAAATTTCAGTGGATTTATGTACATAAATATATAGTTCAAATATTTAAAATAATATGAATAAAAGAAAAATAATAAGCATAAATAATAATACATTCAAACAATAATTATATATTACTATTTAAATATTATATGTAGACAAATATAATCATTTAATTTAATCATTATTCATTTTTTCACTTAATTTCTCTACTGGAGTTATTTATGGTTTCGTGAATAATTTTTTTGTTATGACTTGTTTGTGTGTGTGTATGTGATAGGTATGATGGGTGTGATGTGTATGCATGTGTATGTATGATTATGTGTTGAGTGAAGGTACATGCATGCCACAGGACATTTTTGGAGGTCGGTGGACAACTCTTAGATGTCATTCCTCCCCTTCAACCTTGTCTGAATCAGTGTCTCTCATGGCCTGCTGCTAAGTGCTGCCCTTGCCAGGCTAGGTACTCCACCAGCTTTCAGAAAATTCTCCTGTCTTTGCTTTCTAACTTGCTGTTGGTGTGCTGGGATGGTCGAAGCCTGTCATGGCTTCCAGCTTTTACATGGAGTCTGGGGTCCTAAACTCAGTTACTCAGTCTTGTTTGACAAGTACTTTATTCATTGTCATCTCCTAGACCCGTACTAATTGATTTATTCACTCTTTTTAGTAGATGTAATATTCTGTCATATAATTATTATTTTTTAGCCAAATGACAAATGTTTTGTTTTTACATGAACTATCAATAATTCATGAAGCAAGTGTTGTAGTCAGCTCCATGGTCCTAGATGAACCTTCAGACCAGACACAGTTTATGGGAGGAAGGGATTTATTTCAGGCTTACAGATCCAGGGGAAGTTCCATAAGGTGGAAGAAGCTGGCCACCTTTCGCAGATCCAAGCAGAGAGAAAGGAAACCACCGCCAGCACCACCAAGAGCAAAAGCAAGCACATACCAGGAATCCAAGCACTCTGCATACAGATGGCCAGCTCTCAGTCCCACCTTAGGGCTGCACCCCAGGATCTGCCCACAGTGACACCTCTTCCACCCAGGCGGCTAACAATCCAAAGTGATAGCTTTAATGAAACATTTGAGTATATTGGGAGACATCAATTTGCTGCAACAAGTACAGCAGTTTTATGTAGAAACAAATTCTGGTTTACATTCTGGAGCTACTGTTAACCAGGTGAACTTGAACTTTATAAGCCTTGATTTTCTGGCTGTATCATTAGGACAAATCCATTTGCCTCAAGGCATGATAAGGATTTCATCAAGTAATGCTAATGAGAAGTTATATGACACGTATGCTTGCATTTTTGTGTCCCTGGGAGATTTATGTGTTGAAATATAATGTACAGCGAATTGGTATTTGGAAGTAGTGCCTTTGTGACAGAGGAAGACCATAAGTGTGGAGCTCTCATGAACGATATTAAAGCCATTATATAAGAAGTCCCAAAGAACTTCCCTCTTCCTTCCATTATGTGAGGATATAGAGAAAAACAGGCAATGCTTGTCTAACAAAGGTGTCATGTCGTACAAGTCACAGAAAGTGCCAGTGTTGCAACCAACCTCAAGAACTGCGAGTAGTGGGTCTCCATCATCACCCAGTCTGTGGCCCTCTATTATACCACCTTGACTGGACTCACCCAAGGGTGTAGTGGACAGCCAGCTTTGAGTAGGTTTCTCATGATAATGATGATGTCCATCACTTCTGGTCTAAGGGCTGGTTTTCTTTGTTGATAATGAGAGGGTCAATGGTCAGCAGTGACTTCTACAGGACATGCAGTTGTCACTGTACTTGGAAGCCTGAGTAATGGAACACAGGTCTTGTCCCCTCTGAGGACCCATGCTGACATCACCAACACTGTAGTATTAGTCCTTTACTAACGTGAGATCCCTACTGTAGGAAAGAGCACGACTCTGCGTTAATCATTGGCTCTTGTCCGAGAACTTGAAGCTCTACAGTACAGCGGAGAGGGTGATGGAGGTAGTGGTAGCACCAGTGGAGCTATTAGTAAGAGAAGGTGATATTGACTGGCAAGATAATGTGGCACTAGGTTTGCCTGAATAACTGATTTTAAATTTATACTTGAACATGGAACATCACCTAACTTTGGGTTTGTTTTTTATTTTTATTTTTTTACAGAACCATCATAGAGCAGGGGCATGGCGTTTTAATGAGAAAACACATGCCAACTGCTCAGAACAGGACTTAGCATGTGGCAGGTGCTCATGGGTTTGCTCCTGGTGAGCAGACTGAGCTGTGGCCAGGTTTCAAGGTGCCTACAGGGCACCTCCTGCATAGGAGGCACGATCATGGCAGCCTGCCTTCAAAGGCTCTGCTCCTCACCTCTCAGCTTCACTGCTTCTCTAGACCTTTAGAGAAAGTGAAATTAATGAGTCACTGACAATCCCCACCTTTGTACAGAAAAAAATAGGGTTGGTAAAGAGGAATGATCCAACTGCATGAGTCTTTGGGGAATTTAGAATCCTCTCATGTCCTGTGACCCAGCATATGCTCCATGCTAAGCAGCCTGGTTCTTGGGTCCTGACGCGGGTCCTGACTTTCCACTTCCACTTGAGCACAGAGCAGTGGAGAGCACAGGGTTAAGGGTTCCAAGTTCTATAACCCACTTTGTATGACGTTAAATCAGTCAATTATGTGTCTCTGCCTCTGTTTTCTCATCTTTGACATTAAAATATGATTTTGTTTTGTAACCTCCAAATTCCCTGCCAGAGCTAACCAGCTTTATTTCGGGAGTCTCTCATTGGTTAAAGCTAAAAACTAAAGATGTAGTGACCCCAACTTCTCTCACTCCATAATCAGTAAGCTGGTTTGCATGTATAAGTGAATATGAACACAGACATGGTGGAGGTTAATGGAATTCCTTTTCCTCTCAGGCCTCAGATTGACAAGGTGTCTTGAAAATATTCTGAATTTCAGGAAGGTGTGAAACCCTTCCCCGTGTAGTTTGTAGTCTCTGAGCAGCAGTGATATCAACCTCATTTTGCTGGTAGTCTGATGCAGCCATCTTTAAATGGTTCACACCTGTTGTTACTATATGTGTGGTTAAGGATTGGATACTTTGATATCAAAACAAGAATGGTTGCCAGGAGACAGAACAAAGACATAGTATTCATGGGCTCTTGTGTCAGGATTGTAGAATGCTTACCAGTATGTCGGCTCAGTCTGCAGACACAATTAGACAAACAGTTGAATGGCAGATGTCAAAATGCATCTAAATAAAACACCCCAGACTCTTGCCTTTAGAGAAGTCCATGAGCCACTTCAGCTGCTACAAGTCATGTGTGAATCCCTTCTCTCATCTTCCAGCTGAGGGTACATCAAAATCCTGTCGAAAAGACCCTCTAAGCTAGAGAGATGGTTCAGTGGACAAAGTGCTTACTGCACAGATCTAAGGACCTGAGTTCAGTTCCTTAGGCCCCACGTAAAGCCAGATGCTCTGGAGGACATCTGTCATTCCAGCAATCTACAGTGAGATGGGAGATAGTGACAGGGAAGCTTGAGGGCTGACTGACCACCTGCTTTGGTGGACACAGTGATGAACATCAGGAGACCCTACATCCGAACAAAGTGTAAAACAAGGACCGACGTTGGAAGTGGTCCTGAGCCCCACACATGGGCACACTGTGGCACTCACATGGCTGCATTCATGCCTGAATAAGTAAACACACACACACACACACACACACACACACACACACACACAAATTGTATACCAATAAAAGAAAAAGGGAAGGAAGGGAGGAAGACAGGAAAGGAGAGAAGGAAGGAAAGAAAGGAAGAGAGAGAAAACAAGCAAACATTTCCCCAGATGAGAACCCCACTTCTACAAGAAAGTCTTCCAAAGTCCAGACAATTTTACTTGTGGAACCATAGTCCAGACAATACTTGTGGAACCATAGTTCTGAGCTCCACACAACAAACCCCATTGAACCCATGTACCAGTTCTAATCACTCTTCCACATAAAGGTCCCCAGTTCTCCCAGCTGCCTTCTCTAAGACCTTTTCTACGAAGTACGTGGCACATACCCACAATCCCACTGTTTGGGGAATACAGTCAGGAGGATCAGGATTTCAAAGTGTGTTCTCATGTAGAGTGCTTGGGGGCCAGCCTTGGCTATGTGAGACCCTGTTTCAAAAACAATAAAGAAGGAAATTAATGAATGAATGAATCAAACTCTCTCCATCGTTCTGAACATATTTTAGAGCATTTCTCACGTTAGAAATGAGGGCATCTGTGAATAAATGCAGCACTAGAACAGTAATGGAGCCAGACAGTCAACATAAACATTTAGTTGCTTACTAGATTAAGGCACTGCGCACGAGAGGGAAGAAATCCAGAGCTCTTCCCTTTCTGCAAGTTACTAGATTAAGGCACTGCACACGAGAGGGAAGAAAACCAGAACTCTTCTCTTTCTGCAAGTTACTAGATTAAGGCACTGTGCACGAGAGGGTAGAAATCCAGAACTCTTCTCTTTCTGCAAGTTACTAGATTAAGGCACTGTGCGCACGAGAGGGTAGAAATCCAGAACTCTTCTCTTTCTGCAAGTTACTAGATTAAGGCACTGCACACGAGAGGGTAGAAATCCAGAACTCTTCTCTTTCTGCAAGTTACTAGATTAAGGCACTGCGCACGAGAGGGAAGAAAACCAGAACTCTTCTCTTTCTGCAAGTTACTAGATTAAGGCACTGCGCATTTGAGAGGGAAGAAAACCAGAACTCTTCTCTTTCTGCAAGTTACTAGATTAAGGCACTGCGCATTTGAGAGGGTAGAAATCCAGAACTCTTCTCTTTCTGCAAGTTACTAGATTAAGGCACTGCACACGAGAGGGAAGATAGGCAGAGCTCTTCTCTTTCTGCAAGTTACTAGATTAAGGCACTGTGCATACGAGAGGGAAGAAAACCAGAACTCTTCTCTTTCTGCAAGTTACTAGATTAAGGCACTGCGCACGAGAGGGAAGAAAACCAGAACTCTTCTCTTTCTGCAAGTTACTAGATTAAGGCACTGCGCACGAGAGGGTAGAAATCCAGAACTCTTCTCTTTCTGCAAGTTACTAGATTAAGGCACTGCACACGAGAGGGAAGATAGGCAGAGCTCTTCTCTTTCTGCAAGTTACTAGATTAAGGCACTGTGCATACGAGAGGGAAGAAAACCAGAACTCTTCTCTTTCTGCAAGTTACTAGATTAAGGCACTGCGCACGAGAGGGAAGAAAACCAGAACTCTTCTCTTTCTGCAAGTTACTAGATTAAGGCACTGCACACGAGAGGGAAGAAATCCAGAACTCTTCTCTTTCTGCAAGTTACTAGATTAAGGCACTGTGCGCACGAGAGGGAAGAAAACCAGAACTCTTGTCTTTCTGCAAGTTACTAGATTAAGGCACTGCGCACGAGAGGGAAGAAAACCAGAACTCTTGTCTTTCTGCAAGTTACTAGATTAAGGCACTGCGCACGAGAGGGAAGAAAACCAGAACTCTTCTTTTTCTGCAAGTTACTAGATTAAGGCACTGCGTACGAGTGGGAAGAAATCCAGAGCTCTTCTCTTTCTGCAAGTTACTAGATTAAGGCACTGCACACGAGAGGGAAGAAAACCAGAACTCTTCTCTTTCTGCAAGTTACTAGATTAAGGCACTGCGCACGAGAGGGAAGAAAACCAGAACTCTTCTCTTTCTGCAAGTTACTAGATTAAGGCACTGCGCACGAGAGGGAAGAAAACCAGAACTCTTCTCTTTCTGCAAGTTACTAGATTAAGGCACTGCACACGAGAGGGAAGATATCCAGAGCTCTTCTCTTTCTGCAAGTTACTAGATTAAGGCACTGCGTACGAGAGGGAAGAAATCCAGAGCTCTTCTCTTTCTGCAAATTACTAGATTAAGGCACTGCGTACGAGAGGGAAGAAATCCAGAGCTCTTCTCTTTCTGCAAGTTACTAGATTAAGGCAGTGTGCACGAGAGGGAAGAAATCCAGAGCTCTTCTCTTTCTGCAAGTTACTAGATTAAGGCACTGCGTACAAGAGGGAAGAAATCCAGAACTCTTCTCTTTCTGCAAGTTACTAGATTAAGGCACTGCGCACGAGAGGGAAGAAATCCAGAACTCTTCTCTTTCTGCAAGTTTTGACTTCCTTTTCAACTTTTACTGGGTGTGTGAGTTTCAATACATATTTTAAATGGTCTGAACCTGTTTCCTCATCTTAAGATGTGGCTCTGTTGAACACCCTCTAGGGCTGTTGTGAACAGCAAATCCCACATTCCACTGGCACTTTGCAAACTGGAAAGTACCACATGAGCAGCGGGCAACCTTTTCTAGAGGAGGAAGAAGGATAATAAACTAATATGCAATAAAATAATATAGAGTAGAAAGTGATCAGTAGCTTTAAAGCATTAACTATAATATGCTAAGATGGGTGGGCCGAATGCAAAGGGAGAAATACTTCCTGAAGCCAAGACCAAATTAAGAATGTATTAGGAGAAAATTCTACCCAGACAGAGTTAACAGTCAAGAGAGGGGGTAATGAGGACTCTAGGGGGGAAAGGAAATAATTTTATTGTACATGGAGAAATAATTGCACTATAAATTCTTTCTGCAAAGAGAATGGAAGAAAAGTACAGTGGAGGCTGGCTCAAAAACAGCTGCATGTATGTGTGCCTGCCTTTGTCTGCGTAGAACTTTGTATGCTCATTTACGACAGTCCCTGTTTCCTCGGGCAGACACCATGGGGCATCTTTTAGCCTTACAAAGAGCTGCTCAGACTATTTTGGGCAACTAGTGCTCTCCCCATTGGAATGGCCCTGGCTCTGGAGTGAAAAGCCCAGCCATGGACTCTAACTTCAGGTTCTATTTGTTTCCATGGCAAGCTCCAAAGTTCTGCCTGCCCAAGGGGATAGGAAGTTAGAGGCAGACGGTTGGACTATTATCTAAAACATGATACCCTTTTGAAGTAGAAAAGATGATTTCAGCAGTTGATGTGTCAGGCTAGAGGACATGTATGTATGTATGTATATATATATATATGTGTGTGTGTGTGTGTGTGTGTGTGTGTCTGTATATGTGTGTATATATATAGTTTTTATGATGACAACTGATTTGTGCAGTCCGCTATGTATAAGGAAATGAAGTTTAGTGTCACCTAGGTAATGTTCTCCTTCAACCTTTAACTGCCAGCTTGAATAAGTCCTAAATCCCTCTAATGCTCTCTTTATTTGCAAAATAAAGCTAGTGATGCCAATTTTTAGGTTGTATCATAAACATGGACTAAGGACTGTGTGCAGAAGTACCTAATTTAGCCATGACATCTTATGGACACATGAAGTTCCTTATTTAGCTACCTCAAGCTGGATCAGGACACAACTAGTAGGGCTGGACTGGAGATTTGCCCCCAGTGATATAGCTCCTCCAGCAGAACTCCACCTGCTGAATACAAAGGAGAAAGCTTATTTTTACTCAAAAATACCCAAGTCTATGGAGACATTATATTCAAGCCACCACATTCTGTCTCTGGCCCTATAGACGCATGACCATCTTAGAATGCAAAATTCATTCAATCTAACTTCAGAAAGCCCCATAGCCTTTACTGGACAGAGGCCATGTTCTTCCAAGCACATGAGTCCATTGTTAATTTTTTAAAAAGATTTTATTTGTTTACTTATTAGAGACAGAGAGGGAGAGAAAGTGAAAGAGAGAGTGAGAATGGGTGTGCCAGGGCCTCTAGCCACTGCAGACGAACTCTAGGCACACACCCTATCATGTGCATCTGGTTTACATGGGATCTGGAGAATCGAACTGGGGTCCTTAGGTTTCGCAGACATGGGCCTTAACCGCTAAGCTATCTCTCCAGCCCAGTCCATTATTTTTATTTATTTATTTTTTTTAGTCCATTACTTTTAACTACAACCTTACATGCTCAGGGCATGGGTGAAAGTATACATTCGGCCTTTCTGCCAGTAGCCTAGTTCTGACAAAGTTCTCTTCCTTCCCTTTGAAATTTCATAAGCCAAGCCTTCACAGTGAACAATTCTGTGTGCCTTTAGCTACTCAAACTCTCCCCAGACTAGCCCATCAAGCTCTGCTTACAACACTGCAAGCCTTCTCCAGTGCAAAGTACCAAGTCCTTCCACATTTCTTCTGTGAACACATTCCAAAAGGTCACAAAACACCTGGTTAGCCTCATCACAGCAATCACCCTACTTCTCAGTACAGTTTTTTTTTTTTTTTTTTTTTGACTTAACTTCTCATTGCTGGGACAAACACCCAAACAGTAGCAGCATATGGGAGGAAAGGGGGTATTACAGGCTATTACAGGCTTAAATATTCCAGGGAACTCTTCATCATGGAGGCAGAAGCTGGCTCACTTCAGCACATATCCATAGCAAAGAGAAAGAACTTCTATTACCAGTACACATGAGCTGGCTCAGAACACATTCAGTAGGGTTGGATGTGAGGCCAGTGACATACCTCCTTCAGCAGGGCTCCACCTACTAAATGCCAAGTAGAAAGGTTAATCTTAATAAAAAATACCCAAGGCAGGCTGGAGAGATGGCTCAGCAGTTAAGGTGCTTGCCTGCGAAGCCTAAGGACCCAAGTTTGATTCCCCAGTACCCACATAAGCCAGATGCACAAGGTAACACATGAGTCTGGAGTTCATTTGCAGTGGCTGGAGGCTCTGGCATGCCCATTCCCTCTCTCTCTCATAAATAAATAAAAATAAAATAAAATAATTTAAAAATACCCAAGTCTATGGGGACCTTATATTCAAACCACTACAATGAGATTCATAATATATAGTTTCAAGGTTATGAAATAGCCCATTAATTCTCCATGAACTTATTTAAGATGTTTCTTAAAAAGTTTTCAGTAAGTATTCTAAATCATTGCATTGCTGCAGATAATTTTGCATTAATGAACAAAATTGCAAATGCAGACATGTAAACCCTTCACTGTTTGATGAAACTATCATGTTAAAAAGGCATTATAGTGAACTCTTACCAGCTAGTCATGTTCTCTCAGCCTGGGCTACTTTGGTTAACTTTCAATGAAGTACAGTCATATAAAGTTGTATACATTGGTTTATCGATTTTTTTATATACTTCAGAATTGAATAGTTGAAACGGTTCTGAAGGCCCTTTGCCTAAAATACTTACTATTTAGTCTCTAAAAGACTTTTAAAATCATTAAAAATCATCTAATCTAATACTCTGCATACTAAAAGCTCTGAAAAGTCTTATTTATATTCAAGAAATCTTTTAACTCAGAATTTCTATCTAGGTAGCTCCTAAGCTGGCATTTAATGACTCTTCCCCCATAGTCTTCATCCCTTTGTGTGATCTTCTCCTGTAAGTGTAAGCCACATTTACTGAGCTGTTTTCTAATGAAGAGAATGAAAAATAGATGGTCTTTCCTCTGGGGTGCTGTGTTATAAAATGTTGTGTTTTTCTCTGGCATTCCCTGCTTCTCTCTTACTGTAGGATCAGCTACTGTACTTTGAGTACATTCAGGAAGCCAGTAGGGAAGTCCATGTGGTAAGGATCCAAGACTTGAGAAAACCACAAGTGCAGGTGGTCATGGATCTTCTAAGTCCACCAATAGCCACGTGAGTGAAGGTGGAAACAAATGTGTCCATTGCAGCGAGCCCAAGATGACTGTATCCTTGACCCAGCGCCTCATTGCTTCTCATGAGAGACTTGAGCCAGAGGCAGGATGCTCACCTGAAGCTAGCTCTGAAACACGTGTGACTGTAAGTTGCTACACACTTGACTTATTTATAGCAATTGGTAATCAAACAACTTTGAAAAATACTCAGCTATTGCACAAGCCAATTTATTTTCTTTATGTTACAACCATGTCCCTGGATCACTAACTTGGCATAAAGTACTAAATAACTCCACCTTCTACATTTTTCAAGGTAAATAAGAACAAAAGTGAAATCAGGGAGCTTACCTGATCTTGAATTAAAACCTGAAAAGTTTGTTGTCACTTATCTATTCAATGTTGACTAACAGTTTCTGAAAGAGTGACTTTTATTTTCAGGTCCAAGTTCCACTCTATTACCAAAAAGAGATGCAATTACAAAAAGTCATCCAGGGCTGGAGAGATGGCTTAGTGGTTAAGGCGCCTGCCTCCTAAGCCTAAGAACCTGGTTCCAATCTCCAGGTCCCACGTTTAGCCAGATGCAAAGTGACGCAAGGGCGCAATACCACACTTGACCACAAGGGGGCGCACACATCTGGATTTCGTTCACAGCAGCTGAGAGGCTGCTGGCGCGCCCATCTCTATCTGTCTCCCTCTCCCTCTCTATCTGTCTTTCCCTCTCTCTCTCTCTCTGTGTCTCTCTCCAAAAAAAAAAAAAAGTCATCTAAAGTAAGTGCTGTTTCATAAAAGAGTTGGTTGTCTCTGGTCCTGTGAACTCTGTTCGCCAAGTCTGAGAAGCAATAGAGATGCAGTGTAAAAGAGAAACCAGCCCAGAGCCCTGACATCATCGCCGCATCCTCACCCAGACGTGAACCAGGCATCATTAGGTCTTATCAGATTTGGGAATGTCTTCGGTGCTTATGGTTCTGTTTTGTCTTCTTATTTAGCCCATTGCTGATTCATACTTTCATGGAATTGTTCCTGCCAACCCATAAATCACATGGGTTTGTGATGCATTTTTTCTCTTATAAATGCTGATAAAGCCTTGGTAATCAAGTAGTTCAGTAGCAGAAAGACAGTGACTTTCAGTAAATGATTTTTGGAGAGCTTCTATGTTCATATCTATCATTCATTTGGGCTAGAATTTGAGCAAAATGATGATCTTTAGTAAGCTTTTTCTAAGTTTCTAGGAATTCTAGGAATGCTTAAGCATTCTTAACAGTGAAGATGCTAACTCATTCCTGAGGGGCACATGGCAGCTCAATAAAGTTTACCCACTGGAATTCCATACCCATGGATATAATTACTAGTTTTGATACTTGTTGGTTTTATGAGCTTGGACAAGAAGCTCAGTAACCTCAGAATCTGTTTCTTGGATTGGGGATAGCTCAGTAAATAAACCTCTTGCTACTAAAGCCTAGCTACCCAAGCTCAGTTATCAGACACAGTGTAAAATAAGAAAGAAATGGCAGACTTCTGCAATCCCAGAATCCTGACTGCAAGATAGGAGACAGAGGCAGGAACATTTCCAAGGAGTCCATAACTCAGTGAGATTGCAAACTCTGCAAAGGGCAACCAGAATCAGAGACACTGCCTCAATACCAAGATAAAAGGCAAGAACCAAGACATGGAAGTTGTCCTCTAATTGACTGCCACACATGTTCCATGGCATGAGTATGCCCTCACTCACACATCAACACGTGAACACATACATGCACTATCCAGAGCTCCATTAAAACTCCATTGTAAAATCATGGTTTGAGCTACCATGGTGAAAGAGAGAGAGAAAATGTGGCGAATTTAAATGAAAAACTACTATTCTGGGAAGACGCTGGCAGGAGGCCCAGGCTTCCCTTTGTGTGAATGGCATTCGGTTCAGTTGTAATTCTGGCCTGTGATGCGCTCCAGCTGCAGTGTGTGCCTGCCATGGTAGAGATTTACACTCTGCTGCTGCTCATCCACATATTTCCAAGGATGGTGACAATGCATACTGGCAGCTAATTTGCAGTGACTGGTGCCATTCTGTCATAAACGTCATAAAGCAGGAAATGCCCATGTTGACAATGCCTTATGTACCATGGAGCACAGAAGCATGTCCCAGATGTCAGGCTGTCCAGGAGGAGATACCTAAGTCACACCTGTGCTGAGGCTTCAGGTGCACATAGCATAAACTCTCCACTGTCTCATATGTAGTGTTAATACTATCAATAAGGAAAGGTTCTGTAGTCCATTTCACAGATTAGGAAATTGAAACTTTAATATATGAGTTGCATGCATTCCCTCAGGTACTAAGTTTAAAACTGAGTAGAAAATTCAAGCCAGTCCTCATTGTTTTTCACAATGTTATGCTTGTCTCATGAGCCCTGGGTGGATTTCTGAGTGTCAGGAGTGATTCTTGCTACATTCCTGTCCCAGGTCAATTCTTCTTTTCCCATTCTTTCCTTTAAGAAGTGTAGTTTTAGATTTGAGAATTACCTGAATTACACCTGTAAACCAATGCCAATAAAGCCACTTTGTCTACATTTGTAGTGGGAGTGAGAAAAAAATAAACATGTTGGCCCACTCACTACTAATTCAAAACCAAGCACCCAATCATAGCAGGTCATTCAAATAACTTAGACATCTGGGTTGATGTACAAAGGAGAGCTCATTTTCTAGAGCAGGGTTTGGTGAGCTTTCTATGAGGCAGGCAAGGGAAATTATTTCAGGCTGGGTGGACTCTGCAGTTAAGTGTCACAACTACTCAGCTGGACAGCAGCAGGCAAGCACCTGAGTCCCATCCACACATAAATGTGGAAGGCTACATCCAATAAAACCTTATTTACAAGTAACATCAGTAGGCCAGAGCTGCATGGTAAGCCAAGATTTGCTAACGTATGTGCTATCATGCCTTTAGCTCATCTGGGACATGTCTTTAATTTATGACAAACAAACAAGTCATGGATACTGTGGGGAAACGTCTGATAAGCACTCGGAGAACTATCTGATTAACATTAGAGCCACCAGGAATCCTAGAGAACCTGGGATTTTTGTCTAATGTTGTGTTTGGCGAGCCCTACAGCTGAGCCAAGAACAACAGCCCCTGGGAAGCTATGTCTACAGTACACACGTGTGTGATATTAGTGATCAGTGTCAGAGCTTAGCTAGAGTCAGACAGTGTCTTAAGGAAATGCCAAAGACAGGATGAGATAAGCGAAGACAATGATGGTGGTGCTGGGGAGTGGGGCGTTAGGGCTCAGTATAGAGCTTTAAGGAAATGATCTTAATGTTTTTCTCTGACACAAAGTCAAACGGATATTGAAAGGTGGTATGTACTGCACTGCCCAGTGTTCTAAGGCCTAGGGACACGTTCTAACAACTTTCTCATCACCCACTTACTCACTGACTCATTCATTTCTTCATTCATACCAGTTGTATTGTTAGACATCAGTCAGATTATTATGTAACTGACAAGTGCAGTGACACTCTGTGGGTCTATGGGAGAAGTCTGTCCGAGGTACACAGAAGAGGGAAGGGAAATATCTCTTGGGTAGTTTAGACCAATGGCCTAGCCACATCCAAAAACCTGGGAGAATGATGGCATGAAATCAGCTAAAGTTGCATTTTATTGATGTTCACCCATGAGTAGCAGTAAAAAGCAAGGACAATAAATGCCCGCGTGCTTTCCCACAGGGTGTCAGGAAGCTCAGGGATGAGCCCCGTCTTGAAGCAGGAATTTGGGGATTCTTTATTAATACACCAGTATGCCAGTGCACCCATAAATTTAGGGTACCCCAGTTCTTGTCTGATGAATTTAAAGAACTAAAATGCATAGACCAGAGAATAAGGTAGGAAAGACTTTATTAGATTGAGAGAAGGAAAAAAAGAAAGAAATTTCAGAGATCTCGCGGCATGTGGAGGGCAAGAGGGGCGAGAGAGCCCATGTGGGCATAGGGATGGAGGGGCCCAGCTGGGCTGAGATGAGGGAAGGCTTACCAGAACCGGGAAGTTCAGGAGCCAGTAAAGAGCGACACTGCCACTTGGCAAGCATCTACTTAAAAGCTTATTATGGTGGGCTTTCTGGCTCAGGTGAGCCAGAGTGAGGGATGGTTTGTCTGGCCTAGGGCCTGGCTGAGGAAGAGGCCAGCAATGACACCAAGTTTTGGGGATAGTCTAACTTAACCAAGCACAATGCCAGAGTCAGGTTTGAATTCTAGGAAAGGGAAACTGCCACCCAGGAGGGGCTCAGTTTGTTTGTGGAAAAGCAGATCAAGGGAACTCCTTTAGTCAAGAGATAAGGAGAGGAGACTCTTCTCTGATTTCTAATAAAGTGCAGATTGCAAGGATACACTTAAGGATAATTCTGCTTCTTATATCCAGGGCCTAGTCACCCTAAACTACCTCCAAAACCTACCTGACTCCCTCTCAGTCTAACCTGTCTCAATTCAAAAGCATAGGGCTTGCTGTTTACTGTACCCTCAGATATGGGGAGCAGTCACGTGTTTAAGATATCCACGTGTTCAACCTCACACCATCAGCCAGCGGTTACTAGCCATGCATTTATTATTAGGCCATGCATTTTAGCATAAGGAATAAATAAGGAAAAAATCCATTATTTTACCTTGAAGATGAAGTGTCCATCCAAAATCTCACATGTTGAACACTTGGTCCCCACAAAGTTGATCCAGTGAAAATGTGATTAGATCAAGAAGGTTCTATCCAATCAAGGGATGACTCTGTTAATCTTTGGCTACAATTTAACAAGACAGAGAATCACTATGGAAACAAATCTCTGATCAGGTGGGTGTGGGATTTTCTAGATTAGATGAGTTGAGGTAGGAAGACCCACCTTAACTACTTTTGACAAACCATCCCATGGGCTATCATGTTTTGTTTTGTTGGAATGTATAAAAAAGGAGAAAGGGGCTGGAGAGATGCTTTAGCAGTTAAGAAGCTTGCCTGCAAAGCCTAAGGACCTGGGTTTGATTCTCCAGGTCCCACGTAATCCAGATGCACATGGTGGCTCATGAGTATGGAGTTTGTTTACAGTGGCTAGAGGCCCTGGCGTTCCCATTCTCTCTCACTTTCTCTCTATCTCTTTTTCTCCTTCCCTCTCTCTGTCTCAAATAAATAAATAAATAAAATATCATTAAAACAGGAGAAAGCTAGCTGGGTATTCAGCATTCATTGCTCCCTTCTTCTTCACTGTGGACTGAATGAGGCTATCTGTTTCAGGCTCTTGCCCCCATTTCTTCCCTGCCATGAGGGACTATAACCTGGAAATGTAAATTGAAATAAACTTTTTCTCCCCTAAACTGACTTTTTAATCCAGTATTTTGTCCCCCAAAGCTGTAGTTGATTAATATAATGTCTTTGAAGGTTAGTATCTTATCTTGTCTCTTTCTGTCTTTCTACTCCCTGGGACCCCTGAGGTGAGCAAGTCCCTCGACCACATGATCCATCCACTATGAGGTAAGCAATGGAGTCAGCTCACCCAGAATTTAGACCTCTGCAACTGGGAGTCAAAACAAATCCTTCTCCATTTAAGTTCCATCAGACATTTTTCACAGCTGTGAAAAGTCTAACACGTTCACTTTGGTGCTTCTGTGGAGGTAGCTTAGTAAAGCGTTAACGCATTTTATTATCCATGACAGCATTCATTATCCACAAAATTAATGTGTATATATGGGCTTAGCACTTAATATACATTTATGTCCATCATCTCTTTTTCTTATTAACAACATTAGGAAATTGGGTGAAGCATTCAAGGCTCAGAGTGATGAGTTCATACAGCTCATGAGTGGCCGAAGCTGAAGCTTAAACTTGGTTCCTCAGCTCCAACTTCTGGGTAAGGATTCACAAGAATCCATCATGATAATTTCAACTCAGTTGTCTCCTCAACAACAGCTATCAAGTGATCAAGAAGAAGTATCATTTTGTTAGGTAATTCAAGGGCAGGGAAGATGGAACACCGTGGACTTGAAGTGTTGCAGTAAATCAATTGCTGGAGATTTGCTCTGTTACCTTCAGCCTTGCACATGGGCAGGGCTGGTTAGAGGTTTTTTAAATAAGTAAAATCTAATCCTCTCTCAGACCCTGGGAAGCTCTCAAAGGAAGGCCAGATGTGGTGGAGTTATTTTGAGATTTCCAAGGAGAACGAATGGATCCACTTGCTTCACATTGGGGCTGGAGATGCACATTACACTTAGCAATACAGAATGTCTATTAAGGACTTCCACATTTACTGCACAGGCATTCCATTCTTTCTTAATGGCAGGGAAAAGAAGGGAGTGGATATGAACCGAAAACATTTTTTATTCTGTTATAGTTTAGGAAATACTTTTTCACTGATTACCTTACCAAGACCCAAATAATCTTGAGGCATTATTATTATTATTATTATTATTATTATTATTGAGAGAGACACAGAAAGAGACAGAGAGAGAGAGAGAGGGAGGGAGAGAAAGACAGATAGAGATGGCACGCCAGCAGCCTCTCAGCTACTGCGAACGAAATCCAGATACATGCTCCCCCTTGTGGTCAAGTGAGGCATTGTGCCCTTGCATCACTTTGCATCTGGCTAAACGTGGGACCTGGAGATTGGAACTGTTGGAGATTGGAACCAGCGTTTTTAGGCTTAGGAGGCAGGTGTCTTAACTGTGAAACCATCTCTCCAGCCCTTGAGGCATTATTTTAAGTAATGTTTCTCACCTCTGGAGAGTAGATGGCCAATCAGCTGAGGGGGATGGAAAATATGTTACTGTGCACAGCTAAGACTGGGCTCAATCTTACCTGTGCGTGGCTGTTTCTTCACTGAATGGCAGTTTCTTTTGTCTGCCCAGATGGAAGGAAGGCTCCATTGTTTCTAGCTTCCTATAATTTATGCTGCTCTAGAACAATACTACAGAGTGCACTGGCAGTGTCTGTAGGCAATTTGGTCTCACTGAACAGCACAAGTGTTCCCTGGCACTTACCATGTGCACAGCAAAAATGCCTGGGATCCACTTTCCATGGGAGTGTGAGAACCCCCACTCTACTGATGAGTAGGTTCACTGGTTAAAACTATGTAAATGTTGGGCTGGAGAGATGGCTTAGTGGGTAAGGTGCATGCCTGCAAAGCCTAAGGACGCTGGTTTGATTTTCTAGGTCCCACATAAGCCAGATGCATATGGTGGCACATGCATCTGAAGTTCATTTGCAGTGCCCAGAGACCCTGGCACACCCATTCTCTCTCTCTCCTTAACTATGTCTCTAATAAATAAATAAAAATAAAATATTTTTTAAAAACCTATGTATGTGTCCTTGACCCCAATCATAGTACTTAATGGGCTATAGAAATGACATTTGTTTTTTGCTAGGGACCAGTTTTTAAATTCTTAAATGACAGAACCGAGAGAGGTTTAAAATCATCTAATCCAAAGTCATGATATTAAAAATGAGACAAATGAAGTCATGTCACAAAACCAGTTTTCTTAAGGCTATAACCTTAGCTCTGTAGCCACTGGATATGACTGTTTACATCCATGTACCGGGGAAAGATGATCCTGAGGTGATCCAGCTCTGAGGGAAAACTATACTTGCTGTCTGAAGCATGAGTTACCTAATAAAGCCTAGGAACTTGAATGAGTAAATCCATTCCATTTTCTGGAGATTGATTTTGAATATATGTTTTATGAAAAACGATTCATCCTATCTCTGTTACCAGGGAAGGCATGTGTATAGGTGCCCATCCTTGAAAACCATAATCTTTAGTGATTCGTTGACTTCTCTGGGTTCAGTTAGCTCTGCAAGAAAACTCAGATCTCTCCTGCATGGTCTTGAAATCCTTCCCAGAGCCACCCCCACTGGCAAGATATTAATATGTTGGCTCTTTATTTAAAAGGATGAATGTGGGTTCTAAAATCATAGGCATTCTCAGAGATAAAGGCAATTATATTGATAAGGCAGGTATATTTCCAGAGGGTTTATCGGGAGCAATGGCATTTCTGTGTATGCATGGTGCATAAGGAAAAACACTCCTTTTCTAACTTTTTTCTAGGTATGTCAATATTGGTGGGATATAGCTTAGTTCCCATAAACTTGATATCACAGAAACACGGGTTTATGATTGGCTAGAATCTCCTTTCTTTGAAGGCTTTTGAAAAATTCTTTCCACAAATGAAACTAATATACATATGTTTTGAAATAGAGAATATGAACCAGGTGTGGTGCTGCACACCTCTAATGCCAGCACTTGGAAGGCAGAGGTAGGAGGATCACTGTGAGTTCGAGGCCACCCTGAGACTATATAGTGAATTCTAGGTCAGCTGGGGATAGAGTGAAACTCTACCTCGAAAAAGAGAGAGAGAGAGAGAGGGACAGAGACTAGAGGCACTGGTTCCCAGGTGTGTTAGCCAGGGGAAAATGGTGGAGCATACTGGGGAGAGAGATGACTTCTACCATGAGATGTCTCACTTCCACCTTATCTGCTTCTGACCCAGAAGTCATTACAGAGGAAACAGTGACACAAGTACTGCCCTCAGCTCACAACTAACATGAAAACCAGTTCCAGAGAGATGGCAACAGTCACTGTGGTCATTCAAACCTCATCAAAACATAGATCCAAGCTGGGCGTGGTGGCGCATGCCTTTAATCCCAGCACTTGGGAGGCAGAGGTAGGAGGATCACCGAGAGTTCGAGGCCACCCTGAGACTACATAGTTAATTCCAGGTCAGCCGAGACCAGAGTGAAACCCTACCTCGAAAAACCAAAAAAAATAAAATAAAATAAAATAAAATAAAAAAACCCCATAGATCCAGAGCCTACAGAAAGCAACACTCAGTCAGCTCCCTATCTTGCCCAGTAAGGCTCAGGAAACATTTCTGAAGAGAGAGAGGACAGATTGTAAGCAGGGTGGGTGGGAAAAGCCTAACACACCATGTTCCCACCCTACCCTCTCAGACATATTGAGGTTTCTTGGTCCCCAGAGTGAATATTAATAATTATACCCAAGAAGACCCTCAGCAAAACTGGGATGGCTGTGAGTGGATCTAAGAGTACCACCCCTTTTAATTAAAAAAGTCAATAAATAATAATAATGAAGATCAAAATATTTTATAGACATGTATGAAAATGCAAAAGAAAAGATTAAAAATAGATAATATGTCTATTTTGGAAACAAAAGTTTTACAGGTAAAGGCCACTGGGTCCACAGCGTGCCCATCAGCATGCTTTTGGAGGTTGGGGAACGGGCTCTGCTGTCATCCTCTTTCAAGGTGTGTCTTTGGGAAAGTAGGCCATGGGCGACCTAAGATTCAGCTCACTCATTTGTGAAATGGAGCTGATAATGTTGATGTCCAGAACCTAAAGTGTGAAAAGTACTAGTGCAGTAAGTGCCACACACTTGATTTGTGGTTTAATTTGAAACTAGGTCTGAATTTTGGGGAAGATACACTTTAACGGAATAAACTTCAGACATGTTGCATATTGGGCCAATAACTGCACTCTGGCTCTTCAGTTTGTACACTTGTATTTTGGAACATTTAGATTAGATGATTTCTGAGAGTCTTTTATGTGAAAATCATCTTGTATATAAAGTATGTCATGCATATTTCCACATATGCATGTATATTACCTACAAATATACATGACCTCACCTTGGGCATTTGAGTATGTCATCTCCACTTCTGGAGGAAAGAGCTAAGTCTGACAGAGCACAAACAGCCCTCTGACACCACAACACTGTAAAGCAGAGGGGGGTGTGTGCTGTGAAGGTGACCTGGGAGTTCCCCAGAAACCCACCATGGAATACTGTCATTCCAGAGACAGCATGGTAGTGAATGTCAGAAGAATTTTCAGAACAATCCCAAGACACTGTCCCTTCCTCAATGATTCTGAGACTCTGCTGATTTGTGGTGGTGGGGGCAGGGTATTAACACATCCATAAATTTATCAGAGAGATACAATGATATTCTTTCCAAAACATTCTTGAGCCAAGCCTTCTGGAATCCACTCCCATACACATGCACGCACACATGCACACATGCACTAATGCACACATAAATAATAAACAAATAAGTAAATAGATAGCAACCCACAAACTTTTCTTTTTGGTTCATGCAAACCAATAACTACAAATTGGCCATGAGACTCTCTGGAGAGAATCACACCACTCGCTTTGTGCTCTATATCTCTGGTGCCCACGGACACAGATCCACAGGATCCAGGGATGCTACCTGGAGTTGAGTTGCTCTTGTTCTTTCTTCATCTCTTGTTTTCAGGGCACATCTTAGCTGTTATATCTTCAGCCTCTTTGTGGCTTTAACATACCTTTGGGAATTCATCAGAATCTTCGAAAAGTTTAAAAAGCATGAATTTTGATATTCCCTTGCTAGAGAAAAAGAGCCTGAACTCCTGAAGTGAATGGCTGACAGAAGTCACTCTTGCCCTAAGGGTAAGGCTCTTCCTGCACCAGCGCCTCATGCTAACAAAAGCTGCTCTTCCCTTACTCTTGCCACCCTGGGCATCAATGCATCACCATTCTCAGCAGGCAGTAGTTGGTGAGGAATAGGTTTGCCCCACAATTCTATCAGGTATGCTATTAAGCTGATGGGCCAAAGGTTCCTAATTTTATTTATAATGATTCATGGCTGGATTTACTTTGAAAGCTTCTCCAGCCAAATGCTACAGTATCAAAAATCAACTAAGTGAGAAGTGTTCCCAGAAGCAGAGGGAGACCCTGAGGAAATGAAGAGGGAAGGAGAATGAAGTGAGAGAAAAAAATGTGTGGCCTAATATTTTATTCATTAAGCTCTAGTGAAAACTCTCAGTGGGTTATACCAGGTTAGAGCAAAGCAACTTTGGCACTAGGATATCTGCTACTTTTAGGAAAAAGAAAGATATCTTTAATCATCTTAAGCTTGGGCTTTGGCCAATAAAGGCTGTGTATCTGCCATTTCCCAAGAGAGATCTATAGGACAGAATATATTTGCAGCTTATCCAAAGGCACTGGGAATGAGTGCACACTGGGAGGAAGAAAGAAAAAAACATTTATTAAGTACTTTTGATTCTTCTAGTCTGTATGGCTCACATGCCAAACTTACAAGCTTAATAGCATAGTTATTTGAATTTCCATTTATACAACCTAACCTTCTGGTGCATCTTAAACCCTTCACAAGGATTAAATGAAGTGAGGCAAATAACATTCTTAGGATATGTCCGAGCAAGTGATAGAAAGAGCTTGGCAAAGTTCTAAATGCCAGCATAGCACCCCCATGTAGTGGGCCAGCCTCAAGTGCCCACAACTACATTTCAATAAACCTTATCAGAATAAGAAATAGTGAGACAGACCTGCACAAAGGTCATTTCCCCCAACCTGAGCACCACTTGTCTCTCTGTTGGCATATAACACTTTGTCCTATACTGAGGGTTGTGGAATTTTTTATAATTACCCAAATTCTGTAAAGTCAGTTATAATTAGTTCTCATTCACAGAAGAGGATACTGTCAAAAAAAAAAAAACTATTATGAAAAATTCTTTGGGTTTGAATGCATAAACTCCTGTCTCTAAAATTACAGCTGCTTTTGCTAACTCTGCTTCCTGGATGGGGTATGTCAATATATTTCTATCATGATTTGAACAGAACTATAATAATTGGGCAAAAAAGTAAGTAATTTGCAGGGCAATTTTTGAACTTCACAAGCTTCAGCCATGTGACAAGGTGCTCATTAGCTGGGAAGGAGCCTGCCTTGCTAATCACCTGTCTCCTTTTCCGGGAACTTCTTCTGTCAACTTCATGGTGAATTCACAGAGAGACTACCCTGGACATCTGCAGCAGTGGCCAGAGAACATTTCCAGCTCTCTCTCTCTCTCTCTCTCTCTCTCTCTCTCTCTCTCTCTATATATATATATATATATATATATATATATATATATATATATAATCTTCCAATATGTAATTGGGTCTATGTGCACATTCATTTCCTTTCTATGTTTACATTCATGGCTCTTTCTACATCATATTCAAGGCCAGGACATTGTACTAAGAATTGCATATACAAAGATGACTCTAACCTGTTACTTTCCTTGGAAGTCTCAGTGTAATGAGTGGGGACATACATAGGATTTTGATCCACTGAAAGAAGAATAATGACAAGAGTATAAATTTTACTGGGTCCAAAGAGAGCACAAAAGCAGGAGTGGCAGCTCTGGTGCTCAGCATCCAGGAGGGCCTATGTCAGCACTGGTTTAGCCACCTGAGGGTGTGTAGGAGAGATGACAACAGGTGTATTGTGTAGTTCTTTCATCAAAGTTGAAACATTCCCTTCTAGTGGAAGACGACAGGCTCCTAAGACTTCGGAAGTAAACATAATTTACAAATCTCAGAAAGCTGAGATTTATATACAGTAGCAATTGCTTGGAGGTGTAGGCTCTGAACAGTGACCAGGCAAGCTGTCTATGGTCATGCAGAGAGCTCTAGGACCTCTGCTTTCCTGAGTGGTCATCAGGCTTGGGTGGTTTTTTCAATGATGAAGCTTCTCTGGGAATCATCCTGTAAATAACCCCTCACACCTAAGCACCTGTAAATTGATTCATTAAACTCACTAGTTCTCTAAGCTAGAATGGAATGGGATCATGTATGTATGTATGTATATATGTATATATGTATATATATATATACATATTGTCTGTATATATATATATACATATTGTCTGTCACTGCTGCCCTATCTGGGGTGAGTAGAGGTTTGTTCATATCACACAACAAAGTGCAAGGTCATAAGCAAAGGTTTGGCGTCAGCTCCAAATGTTAAACAAGGTCTGAATAGCAATGTGAGGGGAGAATGGAGATATCTAAGGTTACCCAAGGTTAAGTTCAGGAAGGGAATCTGCTGAAGAGTTTATCATTTATTTGGCAGTCAATGGGTAACCAGTAGAAAGGTATGAATAAAATTGTATTGTTTAGATGAAATAGTATTCAATATGAAAAATAAATTGATATATTCCCTTGATCCATATGATGGTCCCCATTTACTATGCAATGAATCCGCAAGTCTATACAACTACACTAGGGTTTGTCTCAGAAGTATTGGTTTCCTTGCTTCTCCCTCTGTGGCTCTGTAACACAAGCTCCCATCTTTTCCACTATGAGAACCTTCCAACTATGATCTTCCTCCTTTAATCCATCCTTCACTTAAAGTTTTCAAAAATAGGAAGCACCAGGGAACATGTGCTTGACACAATACAGGGGTGCAATATACACTTCGCAAAGAAATGTTAGGTAATGACAATTAAAGCACATATAAGGCTTTGCTATTTACAAAGATTTTGTCAGTCACTTTAAATTTTATATCTATCCCTTGTGTGTGTGTGTGTGTGTGTGTGCTACATTCTTCAAGGACTGCAGAAGGACAAAGAACAGACATGATAGGAATAAAAAGTAATGAGCCGATGGCTTCAGGGCAATCCCAGGAGGTGTGGATGTAATGTCAATTTGGAGGTAGTTTACTGAGTTGGGGTTTAGTGAATTTTTCAAAAGCAGAAGTTATTACTATTGGCTGAATTATATCTCTCTAAAATTCATATGTTGAAGTCTAAACTCAATGTGACAGAATACATTTGTTGGAAATTCTGTCATTACAGATGTAAGATATGGCCCATTTTCTCATCTGGTGGGCCCCTTAGGCATCATTATTATTATTATTATTATTATTATTATTATTGTTTTTTTTTTTTTTTTGCAAGGTAGGGTCTCACTCTAGCCCAGACTGACCTGGAATTCACTATGTACTCTCAGAGTGGCTTCGAGCTCATGGCGATCCTCCTACCTCTGCCTCCCGAGTGCTGGGATTAAAGGCTTGCACCACCACACCCAGCTTATAGTAGTATTATTGTCATACAGAAATAGAAAATCTGAACACAGAGGCTATCATGAATTAAAGGAAGATACCTTTGCAAACAGAAATAGAATTTAATTCTTGACAAAACCCCAGAAAAAAGAGCAGAAACTGGTTTCCACAGTCCTCAAAAGAAACTATCCCCATTGACATGTGACCGAGGACTTCTGGCATCCAGAAGACAATGAAGTTGTGCTGTTTACTTCAGCCCATCTGAGACATTTTTTTATGAGAGCCCTAGCAGACTCACACTGATGTCAAGGAGTTTTGGTGTCTTTTTTTTAAACATTTATTTTTATTTATTTATTTGAGAGAGAAAGATACAGGAATAGGCAGGTAGAGAGAGACAGAATGCCACACGGGGGCCCCAGCCACTGCAAACGAACTCCAGATGTGTGTGCCCCCTTGTGCATCTGGCATACGTGGGTCCTTGAGTGAGCCTCGAACCAGGGTCCTTAGGTTTCACAGGCAAGCGTTTAACCACTAAGCCATCTCTCCAGCCCTGGTGTCTATCTTTTTTTGGATGGTGGAGATATGTACTGCTATTGTGCTTTCAGCTTCCTCTTCTTCTTGGAGAAGAACTCAGGGTGCTGGAGCATCTCTCACTAGAAGAGAGTCTTTACAAATTTTCCACCTTCCTACCTATACCCAGTGCCCTCAACTCATGATTGAATGTTGTAGGATAGGAACCACCAGCTTATCAGCCTCTAAAATGCACCCTGTACTCCAGAGGTTTGCTGCCCTGCAACAGGAAGTTTCCTTTCATAGAACTTCATCTCCTATTCTCTCTTTTGCTTTCTCCATTCTTTAACCTGATGTTCCCAGCAATATTGCCACAATAGTTCACTTGTTCCCAGTCCTTATCTCAGTGTATGCATTTCGGAACCCCAGCATGACATACTGACTCTTATTTAGCACTCATAAAGCCCGAAGTTGGAGTAGAAATTAAGTCTGGAGAAGAAATGATTACTTCATAAATAAACAAATGAGGTTGGTAAATGTCAGTTTAGGGAATGGCCAAGAGGCATAATGGTAGGATGGAATTTCCCTTAGAAGACAAATAATTTTTGCACAGGGTGAAAAGCAACAACCACAACAAGGATAGAGACGGCTCAGGGAACACAGAAGAATGTCAACACAACCTCTGTATCCTCAGTATACTAGGAACCATTTCTTGTTATGAATAACATAGCCATAGTTGCAAGCAGGTGCATCATAAATTATAGCAGATAAGTTTTATAGTTCACATACTCTGAGTCTTAGTGTATTTTATGTCTTCTCACTGAGCTCTGAGAGTTAAGGTGATGTGTAACTTGTGGCAAGGAAATGACTTTTTCACCTGCAGAACTTGGCTCAGTGTTAGTTAAACGCTCTGGAATTTAAAGTGATTTTTTTTCTTTCTTTAAAATGTCTAAATGCTATGTTGATAAATGTCACACAGAATAACGGATGTGATGGAATGTGCTCAGGATAATGGGAGTCACTTTCTAGCTCACCTGAACCATGGTTTGTCTACATTTAGCAAGAATAATGAATGTAATTTAATACAGCACCTTTGCAGAGAAGTGACTCAAAACACTTCTCAAAGTGAATATTAAAATGCTGCATTATGCAATCAAGACTTAGATTCAAGTAGATAACAATAGATCACACACAAATGCACACAGTGCAATAGAGAGTACATTTTTAAAATATGCATTATCTTGCTATTGTGAGAAAGGATGAACATGGAAAGAGAAGTTGACATGCAATAAGGAAAACAAAGGTCAGTCTTAGAGGAAATAGCAATTCTAATGAATAGAGCCAGCACAGGACACTGAGCACTGTCTGAGGGCCAATGTTAGATGGAATGAGGCTTTAAACAGCATTGATAATCTGGGTGTCTTTAAACAAGTCATCTTAAGCTTGAGTTTTAGTCTTTCTGTGTATGTATAATGAGCTAATATGACTCACTTCATGGAATTTTCTTGGAGGAGGAGAATTAACAAGATAATATTCATCTTAGCAGATCATTTTAATGTTTTCCTTATTAAAAACATGATATAATCACCATAGCATCTTCTACATGCTTGCCTGCTGCCCACCTTAGCACACCCATCAGTGACATACACAAAATAAACCTCTCATACACCGATCCCTCTCTACCTCATCAAATACAAACAAATATCATACACGAATCTTGAAGAAAATAAGGCTCAGACATGTTCCAGCCCAACCACCATTTTTTCCCTCTTAAGTAAATTTAAGTACAAAGAGTTTAAGCAATGTTTACAACCAGAGAGTTGCAGCTGTGGTTTTCTTCCAGGGATGTTATTCAGAACTTGCATGCATTCATTTTGATTCTTATAAAGGACATTATAAGGGATATATTCTTACCATATAAATGAATAAACTGAGGCAAAGAGATAGGAAATAGTTTGCAAGAAGTCACAGGTAGTACACCTGGGTTTTCATATATAGAATCCCAGGTAACTCCTCAGCAGCTGCCTTCAATGTTTCTCTCTCCTTTCTGCCTTTGTCTTCTCATACTCTGCCATGTCTCTATAAGCAGGTAGCTCAGGCCTTACTTTCCCTGATACTTATATATGTGACCCTATATCTTCTGCTAAGGATATTCTGTGTCCCCTTTGGGATAGGAAATTTGAGAGGATGCTGAACTCAGAACTGACTCTTGTTTTGCTCTACATAAGAACTTTGCCTACAGTGTTTTCCAATTGCCTTCATTCTTCTTTAACTCAGAGTCAATGATTTGAGTCAGAAAATCTAGATTTTAATCTGTGTCCTTAGGCAAGACTTAGAGGCATTCTGAGACTCATTTTCTCCATATCAAATACAAGGGCTGTAAAATTAACAGCTCCAGGCAGCTTTCATTTGTATTAAATGATACATGCATCTAAAAATACTTTGAAAACCAAAATTAGAATGCCTCAGCTTTTTGTGTGTTGAACAAAAGGTGTGGCTTATGAGCCTTAGAGAGACCAATAATATCAGTGCATTTTCCAGGACATGAACTTATACAACTATGATTATTCTGCTGAGATTTTAGAAGCTATTATGATTATGTAGGTTTGTACATACAGAGAACTATTGTAAGTTGGAAAATGATGATGCTTGAAAACATGGAATTTTCACATCAAGTCACCAGCAAAATCCTTGTGAGCAGCCTCTCCCTATAAGTCATCATGTCCAAAGAAACAATGACTCTTCCCCTGCAACACGAACAAAACCACTGAGCTCTCCATGATGGAGTTGGAACAGAAGTCTCCAACACAACCTTGATACGTCTCACCCCTTTTATATTCATCAAGCATCAGTGCATGGGGTGATGGCACTCTTCAGTGCCAGTAAGTCAAGAGGCTCACCTATCAAGAATCATCCTAAAGATCCAGATGAAAGAGTGGATTAACTGCCTGCAGTACCTGTAGGTATCTGGAAAAGCCAGCACTTACCTGTAAGGTGAGTTGTACTGAGAGTTTTTCATTGGGTTGGAATGAAGAAAGCAAATAAAATCCATAACAGGTCACTCTAGCTTCCTGACAACAACCAGTGTGTGTGGAACAAATTTGCTACCAGAAATCCAAAGGGAACTAGGTCTACTGCGAGATATCCTTTCCTGTCTTAGAGACTTCCAAGGTAAAAGGCAATAGATGCCTATAACATGTTGGCCAACCTCCTTGTTTAACCATATAAGAATCATAGACAAGAAAGGTGAGACAAAGTATCCAAGGGTATGTCCTGAGTGACACAACTGAATAGGTGCTGGTCTCCTTGCACTTTTTTTAAATTGAGAGAGACAGAGAAGAAGAAGCACAGGGAGAGAGAATGGGTGTGCCAGTGGCCTCCCAGCCACAGTGAATGAACGCCAGACTGGTGCACCCCCTTGTGGGCAATCGTGGCATTGTGTGCTTGCATCACTTCGTGTCTGGCTAAATATGGGATCTGGAGATCGAACAGGTGTTCTTAGGCTTCACAGGCAGGCGCCTTAACCGCTAAGCCATCTCTCCAGACCTCCTTGCACTTTTTGTCACTACTTTCCCCATACTTTAACATGGACTCTATCACTTCTTCCAACACTATCTCCTCTTCTGTGGGGTTGTCAGAATGCGGCTGTGCACTTAGCCACATTTCTAGAAAAAAGTTTACAGCAAAAACATATACTACGTAAACAACCAGAATGGTGCACCCTAGCTCAATTAATCCTTACCACTGCATGGTGAGTCTGAAATGTTTATCTCTATTACAAAGGTAGTAAATTAAGACTTGCTTATTATGGTCCCACAGCTACTCAATAGCAAAGCTGTGATTGAAATATCAAGATGACTGACTTGACATTCTAGGTTTTTCACCCCACATCATCTTTTCTTTCTCAGTGCAGAGAGACAATGACAGAGAATGTGTGCGCCAAGACCTCCCACCAGAGCAAACAGATTCTAGACATACCATGTTGTGTATTAGGTTTTTGTTTGTTTTTCAATTTATTTATTTTTTTGTGAGTTATAGACATAATGTGAATACATTCATGTTGGTGCCTTTGATAGCCTCCTCCCTGTCCTCCCTTCTCAGAAGGTACCCTCCTTGTCGGGGAATGTGGGCCGTGCATTGTGGGGGTAGCCATCATTTATGTGGAAGAGGCAATGTCTCTGTGCATAATCACCCAACTTGTGGCTTTAACAATCTTTCAGCCCCCTCTTCCACAAATTTCCCTGAGCCATGTTGTTTTCATTTTAGGTCTACTTCATTGATGAGGTCTTTTGAAAAAAAAAATATTTATTTATTCTCAAGTAGAGAGAGATATAGAAGAGAGACAGACAGAGAGAGAATGGGCACACCAAGACCTCTAGCCACTGCAAATGAACTCCAGATACATGTGGCCCGTGGGCATCTGGCTTATGTGGGTCCTGGGGAGTCGAATCTGGGTTCTTTGGCTTGGCAGGCAAACACCTTAGCTGCTAAGCCATCTCTCCAGCTCCTGCATTAGGTTTCATGTGGATACTGATGCACTGAATCCAGGATGTCAGTCTTTGCAAGCAAGTACTTTCACTTGTTGAGCCATCCCTACAGCCCTACAATTCTTTTTCTTTCTTTCTTTTTTTTTTTTTTTTTGTTCTTCCCTCTTCAACTCTTGCACCCTTTTACAAACATTTCCACAGGGCTTTGCTGTAATTCAGCTGTTTCAGAGGGACAGTGATCTGGAAATTTACCAAGCTCCTAATCTCAGAATCTTCTTGGCTCCACAAACCAAAGACCATAGTAAATGAGTATCTGTTGCTGACTATTAAGTGCTAAGAAAGAAAAAAGTAATAAATAAAGCAAATTAAAGGGAAAATAGATTGGCCAGAGGAGGCACTGTTTACATAAAATACTTTGGAAAGACAATTTTTGAGGAAATAATATTTGAGCAGCTGCTGAAAATTACAAAGGGTGAAGATAGAAGTGAGAAGCTAAACATAGGCCCTGGCACTGGCCTTGAGAATACAAGCACTAAGTGAACCTGCGGGGAGGAGTCAGCAGGGTGTATCAGAGAAGAGCATCCGTCCAATAGTAATGCTGCTGGCAGGAAGTACCTATGGGCCTTTGATTGGCAGGACCTGTACCTCAGTATCTTTGCCAGAAAAGAGGACCAATCCCAAAATTCCCTCCTGGGGCCATGTGAACACTTTTCACTGGAAACAGCCCCTTGGCACGTAGTAAACAAGTACCAGGGTTTTTCCCTTCAGCGTTAAGTGAGGTGCCCTTTATCCCTTTAAATGAATATAATCATCCTCAATTCTGTTTTTATACTCTTTCCCTTTGAAAAAGATTGGGGCCTTTTATGTACTTGTTTTTTCAATAAAATGTGAGGAAAGCCAATAAAATAAAATCAGTAAAAAAAGAAGCTGCTGTGGCTGACTCAGGGGAGTAACAGACAAGCACGCCATCTGCTTAGCTCCACCCAGGCCCCATGGTGGTCCCATGGAGGAGGCCCCAGGCTTCAGAACACACAGTTAACTACCTTCCTGTTAGACCTCGTAACACAATGATTAGCATGAAATAGTTGCTGGATGTGTCAGTGTTGAAAAATGTTGAAAATTGCTAAGTAGAATGTCTTGACTTTCTTTCTTTCTTTTCTTTTCTTTTTTTTTTTTTTTGAGAAAAGAGATTACTAGGCCACACCACACATAGCCCTCCTTCTTGAGGTGGTTGTTGGAACTTGTTTATGTAGCTCAGGCTTAGTCACAAGTTCAGAACGTTCTGTGGGTTTTACTGGAACTCAGTATCATGGCTCATCCCAACTCAGATCACTGTGGCTGAGGCTGCCATTTCCCGGGGAGATGGCTCACATTTTCAGGCTCCACAAGAGAAAATGGGTCTTGTGTTTTGCCTGAACCCATAAGGTTGACCTCTATTTTATGCATGTTTGAAGTCTTGGAGGTGTTGACCTTGGCATGTGCAGTGGCCCATGTTGAGTGTAGCTGAAGAGTGTGTTTCATCTCCCAAAGGCTAGACTCTCTGTTGGTTGGTTTGTGTTTCTAGAAATGTTTCCACCACATGGTGCTCAACAAAGCTCTGTTGTTCTTTGTGTGTCTGTCCTGTGAAGTTGGGTGTATTTAGACCATCTATGGGCTTGTTGCTGAGGGTTTATTGGTTTCTGCCTGTTTACTTTCCTTCACCTCAGTGGAGCACTGACCAAGTCTTCCCCATCCCTCTTCAGGGTTTCTAACCCTCAATCTGTTCAGGAAAACACATATGTTGAATGCCCTACTATGTGCAGAAAAACAGTAAGCAACTTAACACAGAGACTCTTGTGTAATCCTATCAACAATCATGGCAGGATGGTTCATACTCCTTTATTTAGAAGAAAATGCTATTCAAATGTATTAAATAAGTCATCTGAGCTCAGTATACATAGAGGGGAACATCCATTCAAAACAAAGCCAGAAGCAGGTGGACTCAAAATACTCTTTGCTTTTCACTATGCTATAGTCCCTCTAATTTAAAAAACTGTCTGATTTAATGTCCCATGAGATTGTCTAATTTTGATACTTGAAGTTTACTTATGTAGATGTAGTTACATTTTTAGATCTTACAATTCAGTTTGTGTGTCTGTGTGTGGGGGTGAGAGAGAGAGAAAGGATATATTCACGTGTGTTATATGTATTGTGTAATTGTGTGGGAAAAGGCAAATAAAGTAAACAGGAAGTTAAGGCTTCTGCTCTCTGGCCCCTCGGTCCTCATAACTGTCCAATGAGAAGATTGCATAGAGAACTTTCCATCTATTAACACTGAGTCTCTCCTTTGAGAAGAGAGGTACAAAGCTTTGCTGTGTTTTCTTTCCTATCATTCATATTTAAAGACTTTTGCTTCTCCTGAAGCCAAATCAAATGTGGAAAAATGAAAGGAAAGTCATGCTTGGGGTCTGCAAAAGGAGGCTGGATTCTAGGTGCTAGGGGAAAGTACTAGGGGAAGCTGTGAATCTGAAAGGAGGCATTTTTGTGTTGGGCAGATTTCCTAAGATATAGTTCTCAAGTGATATAAGATCTGGGATAGCTGCATAGTTATGAGTTGCTCCAACGCCAATAGCAGAAGCATAGACCTGAGTGCTATGGAGGTGCCTAGACGGTAACATATAATAGTGGTGACTGAATGAAACCAAACTCACCATGGGTGTATAATCAGAGGCGGTATTTCAAAAGAGATAGTAGTCAGGGCCATAAATCTCTAGCTGAGGAGAACTTAAACATCAAGTGCCAAGTGCAGGAAAAGTTTCTTTACGTGCCCACCCTGTGCTTCAAAGTGTGCATGTAGCCTAAAAGTTGGTCAGAAAAAGACAGGAGATGAACAACAACAACAACAACAAAAAATTCAAAGAGGGCTGAGAAATGACTCATCATGGCATAAGGGTCTGATTTGCCCTGAGTTCAATTCCCCAAAGCCATGTAAACAATTGTCCATAGCCACACACAGGTGTAACCTCAGTCCTGGAGGGAGAAAAGCCTGGAGTATCACTTGGGCTCACTGGTCAGCCATTCTGGCTCCAAAACCAAGCAAGAGCTCTGGTTCAGTGAGGTACTATGGACTCAGCAAATACGTGGCTGAGCCGTAGGAGACACTCAGCATTCTACTCTGGCCGCCGCATGTCAAACACTAGGCTCAAGCATCAGGCAACAAACCACACATGCTTTCAAAAGAAAAAAAAAAAAAAGAAAAGAAAAAAATTCTGGGAAATAAATGCTGTAATTAGACTAAGGGATCTTCTTAGTTATTTTACAATATACTAAACACTTGTATAAAACCTCAAATAATGGTGAATATTTTCACTATTTTTCAGGGTTCTAAATTCTTTGAAGAACAGGGGCTGAGGCCATGAAGGAGCAAGACAGAAGGGCTTGGAATGTCAACTATGGTTTTTATTTGTTTTATAGCCTCAGGCAAAATTCTAATTTTTATGAACTTTAGTTTCTTTAAATGAAATTGGAACTCTTTGTGCTTTATAAAGGGTGTTGTTCGAATTAAGTAAGATGTTTATACAGTAGTTTACACATGCCTGGCCCAAAGAAAGGCTCAATAAACATTAACTTCTAATATGTTTTATGCAAACGTACCTCATTTTAATTCTTCCAGTATTCTATGAGGTAGTCATTATTACTCCTATTTTATGCATGAGCAGATTGAGTCTAAGAGAATTTAAATTATGTTGGTCATGATAACAAACTCACACACACCGGAGTTGGGAAATAATCTTAGGTTGAACTAGCTACAAAGTCCAATTGTTTTCAATTAAATCATGATGATTTCATGTTGACAAAATGCTGCTTTAGCAATCATGAAGAAGCATAAACTAGTTCTTAAGGACACAAGATAGTACTGTCCTTGAAGAACTGTGAAAATTAATTGATATAATAAAAACAAACCCTTAGAACACTGGATATACAACACATTGAACTGGCACAGAGAAAGTACTCAATAAGTGATCACTAAATAATTGATGGTATGTCTTTTGTATTTTGGGAACATCACAGAAAAAGTTTGCTTACAGTCCAGCACTGCACAGATATGACAAATGTTCATCATGTCTCCTTCCAGTGTCTTCTTCCCTTCAGCTGCTTCTCATGTCTTAGAAACAAGTCACATGGAGGGGTTGCCTACTCACAATGAGAGAAACCAAGAGGAAAAAAATCACATGCCTGTTGCAAGCCCTGAATCCCTCCACTTCCTAGTAAACTAGCTTCATTTCCGTTTCTCATACAAGGAACATTTTGTGAAATATTACTTTGATTTCCATTCTCTTTCAAAAAGAGACAACTTTAAGGCATAGCTGAAAACTTTCACCTGAGAGAGTCCCACAGCATGGAAACAGCAGATGAGTTGGAAACATTTTAGTGCAACCTGAGCACTGCAATTGGACACCCCACAACTGCAATGGGAAGTGGTTTTTCTGATCTCCACCCAAGTGCTGCCTCCTCAAAATCTTTATTCTTGATAAGGTATTAACCTGCTTTTATTCTTCAACTTTAGCTGTCTAGCCTGATACCTGTTAACCCCAATTGCTCTTTCTCATCTCATATTAGCAATGATGACACTGTAATTATGTGCCAGTAATACAGCATTCTACATGGGTGTGACAATATTCTCAAAGAAAGTTGTCAGGTCATTATTTCTGGAATTTTAGCATATGTAGCAAGAAAGGTGTCTGAAAGCTAATGCTCTATAAAGGTGTGGAGGGAAGTGAGAATATGCTACCTGGATCCCAAGGCCAGGCAACTCCATATGGGTGCTGCTTAAGCATGGTATGATGGTTTGAATGAAATTTCCCCCACAGGCTCATGTGTTTTGAATACTTGGTTCCCAGATGGTTGCACTTTGGAAAGTGGTGAGGTCTTTAGGAAAAGGATCCTTGGTGGAGGAGGTGTGTTGCCGGGGACAAGCATTAGGGTTGCACAGCCCAGCTCTGAGCCCAGTAATTAGACTATATCCTCCCTTCTGATGTGGAGGTGTGATCCACGCTTCTTGCTTAGGCCTGCTATGCTTTCCTAGCTATGGTGAAATTTACACTTGAAACTGTAAGTTGAAATAAATCCTTTGTATCCATGGGCTGCTTCTGATAAGTGTTTTGTCTCAATAACAAGAAGGTAATTGCTATATATTGATACCACCTGGGGTTAACATGCCACTGCTTCTGAAATAAAACAAAAACCAAAACAAACATTGCTTCCATATGGAGAAAACTCTGATTTTTAGAATTTCCAAACCATGACTTTTCATGTATGAACTGCAAAGATTCTTATTTATGTATGTATATACACATTTAACAAATTTTCTAGTAAGTGATAATTAACATTTATGGATATAATTTGTGTTAATTTGCTAGGAGAGAGAGGAGGGAGTGAGAGAGAAGGGGAGAGAATGGGAGCACCAGAGTACACTGCCTCTGCTAATAAACTCCAGACACACGCACCACTTTGTACATCTGGCTTTACATGGTACTTTGGAATTGAACCTCAGCCATCAGGATTCGTCTGCACATGCCTTCACCTGCTGAGCCATCTCTCCAGTCCAGTTTTTCTTTTAGTACATATTATGCTTAGATGCTTTTCATGAGTAATTTTATTTCACATGCATAACACTACTAAGAGGAAGGTGTTGGTGTGTTTAATCTTTGACAAGAAAACTGGAACACAGCTGATTTTTTTCTTATGACTATTCCTAACTGTTTGTAGAAGACTTAGAACTTGCCAATATTGTGTCATTATAAAATGAACAAAATAGGTTAAAAATTCAACTGCATAGGAATTTCAAGTCTCCTAGATAATAGAGATAGATGTGTGGATAAATAAATAGAAAAGAAAGATGTACCTTGAAATATAATTTTTAAAAATACTTTATTTTTATTTATTTATTTGAGAGAGAGAAAGAAGCAGATAGAGAATGTACATGCCAAGGCCTCCAGCTGTTGCAAACAAATTCCAAATGCATGTGCATCTGGCTTATGTGGGTCCTGGGGAATTGAACCTGGGTCCTTTGGCTGTGCAGGCAAGTGCCTTAACCACCAAGCCATCTCTCCATTCCCCTCCCTTGAAATATAATTTTTAATAACATGAAAGACAGAAAACAGAGTGTCACTTCATATCACATATATGAACATATATATACATTGTTGAAATAGACATTTTAAAAAAGTACAATAGCAAGCTAAACACAGAGGTAAATTTATAAAATTAGAGTGTAATTCAAATTGATCTTGAGCATATTTTGTAGCAACATATGAAGGGATACTGGTTACAAATCTGGCCCCTCCTGGTTGATAACTGATGCTTTAGTAGCTCTATGGTATTAAGATCAGTGCCTGAACTTAAATGTAGTACAAAAATAAAACATCTAAGATTCTTTAAGAGATTCTATTTAGACAGAAAGAACAGCAACAAAACTCCAGACTCTGATATACAAATGCAGCAAGAAGCTGATCCACCCTGCCAGGTCCTGGAGGGAAAAGAAATATTTCTCACGAGACATTGAAATTCAGGGCTGTCTTATCTAGTAGCTATGAGAGCTGAGCTTATTCCTAAGGAGAATTATTGATATAATAACTAGATATAGATAAATAACAACAGGATATTGACAGGGCAGAAAACAAAATGTTTACAACTCATCTTGTCTGATCCAGAAATGAAAAAAAAAATCATTGAAAATGAACTCACAATTAAAATGGAGAGCCATATCACAAATCTAGAAAGAGACTATAGCTAAATGAGGATAGAGCATCATGGAATTCAATATACTAAGCTAATCTGAGAATGGCCCTGTTATAGTTACCTTATGTGGCTGAGACAAAACACCCAATGAATAGAAGCTTATGGGAGGAAGGGGTTTATTTTGGCTTACAGTCTCGTGCAGAAGTGTCATCATGACAGTGTAGAGCACGGCTGTACATCATATCTTGCCATAAATAGCTGGGATGTAGCAGCAAGAGTTAGCTGAGATCTGGCAAGGAAAAGCTAGGCTTTAACACCCCCAAATCCCACCCCTAGCCACACATCTCCTCCATCAAGGCTCAACCTCCCAAACTGCCACCAGAGATTGATCAATTATTCAGAACACTTGAGGCTATGGAAGACGTCTCCATCACATGACCATGGACCCCAAAATACACCTTTTAAGTAAATTAATTACAGGGAGAGACAATGTCTCTGTGCATAATGTCTGAACATGTGGCTCTATCAATCTTTCCACCCCCTCTTCCACAAAATTCCCTGAGCCATGTTGGGAGCATTTTAAGTTTACTTCAGTGATGGGCTCTTAGGAGCCTTTGGATCTCTGCTTTGGTAGGTGTTGAGTGTCCTCAGGTTCATCAAGAAAGCAGAACTGTTGCTCATTTCCCCAGTTCCTCTGTGGTTTCAGCTGGGGCCAGAGTGAAGTGTGCTGGGTCATTTATCTATTTTTTTAATTTTTAAAATAATTTTATTTATTTATTTGCAAGCAGAGAGATAGAAGAGAGATAGACAGAGAGAATGGGCACATCAGGGCCTCTAGCCACTGCAAATGAACTCCAGATGTGTGTGCCAGTTTGTCTATCTGGCTTTACGTGGGTACTGGGGAATTGAACTTGGGTTATAAGGCTCTGAACGTTAGTGCCTTAATGGCTGAGCCATTGCTCCACTGAATAGCTTTGTAAATCTCAGGAGGAAAGTAACATCTAAAGAATGTGAGCGAGGTTTATTGCCCAGCTACGATGAGCCTGTGCACATAGAGATTCGCCGACACACATAAGGACATTCATGCAGAGGTGTAGAGGAGCTGCAGTTATGGGTGGCACCAGGATGTGCCTTTTAGATGATGAGATATTTATAGCAGAAATGAAACTTTGGAAATAAAAGGTGTCCTATACAAATAAGGGTATTGCTATTTAGTTAATAGTTAACCAGCAGTTCCTCTTGATTGCAGGTAATTCAAGGCAATAGAATAGCACAGCCCTTGGCAAGAAGCAGGTGAGGAATCACGGGATCCTCACATTATTTCCACCAATTGATAATAAGGATAGATGCAGGACCTCTCATCATCCTGCCTCCTGACTCTCTTTGGTTTCTAATAATGACAGATATGCAGGTCCTTGGTATAGCGCCAACAAAACCACCTTTCCTGTCTCCATATCTGCAAAGCCTAATAACAGGAGTCAAGTTGGATATGTGGAATGAAGGCCTAGATGAAATGAGTGGCTGTTTTCTTGCCATCTGAATGATGATCCAAAAGGCAAGAATACTCAGAACAGCAAGAAGAAGAAGGAGGAGGAGGAAGATGAGGAGGAGGAGGAGAAAGAGGAGGAGGAGGAGGAAAAAAGGAAGAGGTGGAGGAAAAAGAAGAGGAGGAAGAGAAATAAAGTCAAACACTGTCTCTGTGCTGCTTCCCTCCTCAACACTTCATTCATTTATAAAGTCCTTTTCAAATGTGATGCACACACAAGCCCGTGACGTAGTCTCCACTGTCCACATTCATCAGACTAAGAAATGGATCATCAGTGAAGCTGAGGGGCTTGTCTGAGATCCCAGCCAGATCCCTCAGTCTAAACCCCACATTACATCTGCTCAACCATATTTCTTGGATGAAAATCATGGGAGGGCTGAACTCAGAACTCAAACACCAGTTCCTCCACCCTCTATGGATCTGGCTGAGACATGAGGAGGTGTACTCACAGGGAGACATCGTGCATAGGGTGTGAATACTGGGCTTGTAAGGGAAGACCTGGCTCAGGATTCTGGTCAAACATTACTTGAGTACAGTCAATAAGCCTCTCCCAGTTTCTTAAATGTCTTTAAATTTGAAATGCAAGGGCCACTTCTAAGATTGCATCTCAGATTTTTATTAAAGAACAATCAATTTTACTCTTCTTTTTGGTCTCATACTGGTCAACCTTTGTTTTAAAACAACAAAACCGGGTCAGGGAGATGGCTCAGCAGGGAAAGTGCTTGCTGCTTGGGATAACTAATTTCAGTTTTGAAACTGATCAGTTCAAGAATCAAGAAAAAGACACATCTCTTGGCCAGGTCAGTGTGGTCATTTCCAGGAACAATTAAGTCAGGTTGAGGAGACCTTTCCCTGAGGTGGACAGTCCTTCCCATGGCTGCCTTTGCTGGGGAACACATCTCCTCTGTCACTGTCACCCTTCACTGATAACAGAATCCAGCAGCCTTCCGGCATGACTGAAGAGCAGCAACTCCCCAGAATGGCTCCAGGCCTTCAGTGATGAAAATTTGGACAGCTGAGGCATCCAGCCTCATGGGTTAAGCATCTCTCAGGTCCTCAGCCTCTCTAGCATACAAACAAGACAGCCATTCCTGGACTGCACTGCTGTGTTGGTTACGAGTATCTTACAAATCCCCTGTTAATACATATCCATTCTAACAGCTCTGTTCCCAGAGAAGCCCAGCTCATACTCTACTCAAGCGTGAGGACCTGAGTTCAGCACTCAGATAAAAGCCAGGTGTGGTGGCATGTGTCTGTAGTCCCAGCACAAGGGAAGTGGAGACAGGAAGACCCCTAGGGTTAGTGACGAGCTAGTCTAGCTGACTCAGTGAGCTTTAGGGTGAGGGAGAAATACTATTTCAAAATAAGGTGGAAAAATGATTGATGAAGATACTCAGGTTGACCTCTGGCCTGTACACACCTGTGCACACACATACAGGAACACACATGAGCAGGCAGACATACACATACATGCACAGCACACACAATGCCCAGGAAAATATAAATAAAAACTATATAAACAAAACAAAGAGGAGTTAACCTGGGAAAGCTCTTGGTCTCAGAGGTACGTTTTCCTAGCACACAAATAGAGACACTTATGAATATTATTTTTGTATAGATGCTGAAAGGACTGTAGCCACAAGGGCTTCTCTATCTCAAAACACTAGCATCCAGTAAAAGTTGGCCTAGAAATATTCTCATATCTCTCACAAATCACATTCATTGCAGAACCATATCATGATGATGCTTGATTATGTGTGATTCGCTCTCTTCCAAACCCTTGTGCCAGACACATTCACTGGAGCCTTAGCCTGTGGGGATCCTTCCTTGTACTTTAGAAACCTGGCTGGATTCGGACATATTCCTTAAGAGGTTTCTATTTCTTCTGGCCACGTGGCCCCAGCTTCCCTGGATAAGAATTCAGAACTATCCAGCCGCCTCACACTCTAATACGATGTAGGACCGTCCTCCTGCCCCTGAAAGAGTTCTTCTCCTGGGCTCTAGGCTGCAGCCATTTTGTGTCACACACCACATCTGCTGTGCTGACACACATGTTTCCCTCTTGTTCTGCATAGCAATTGCACCAGCAGGGATGGACAGGCCTGTTGTGTGGACAAGGAAGGAAACTCTAATAGGTGAGATCAGATGTCAAAGATGGTGCTGGGGAAGATGGTGGGCCAGCCAACTGCCCCAGTTTCATGTTATCTTCTCCTCTTTCTTTTTTTATTTTTATTTAATGTTTTTAAATTTTATTTATTCTTCTGTATATTATTCTGGTTTTACATTCATAGTGGTGACTCCATTATCCTCCTCCCTGTCCTCCCTCTTCCATAGGGACCCTCATCAATGGGGGGAATGTGGTTCACACATAGCCAAGAGCTATGGGGGATAGGCCAAGTATCTGTGCATAATGACGCAACTTGTGGCTCTAACATTCTTTCTGTCCCCTCTTCCACAAATTTCCCTGAGCCACATTGGGGTCATTTTTCAATGATGAGGTTTTGGGAGCCTCTGTGTCTCTGGATATCTGGCTTAGTGGGAGTTGGAGTTAGATGTTCTCTGTGTTTATCTCCTTCAACCTTTTTCTGGTGTCATGATCCCCAAGAGCGCTGAACTCTTGCCCTTCCTCCACATTACTCTGTGGTTTCAGCTGGAGCCCTGGTGAGGTGTGATTGGCTGATCCTCCCTTCAGGTTTGTTGTCCATCTGGAAAAAAAAGCAAATTCTCCAACGGAGAGAGAAGTTAGTACTAGATATATGGGATGGCCATAGGTAACTTGGAGGGAATTATATATGGGTAGGCTCTCTTCTAGCCTACATTTGATGGTATCTTGGTTGGAGACTGTGTTCATTTTTTGTACATGGTTTTGACTTATTTCTCAGTTCCAGCAATGAGTTCCATTCCACTGAGTGGATCAAATAGCCAAATCAAGAGCCGTTGGTTGCCCACCATGGCTGTGTGCCACTACTGCACTTGTTTGAGCATTACGACAGGTTGTTTCTTGCTGGGTATCTTAGACTGGAAGTTGTTTGGACTGATGTCGGCCATTTTCCCCCAGTTGCTCGTGTAGCACCCTCTGGCACTAGACTAGCTAACTGTCTGGGGACTGACCCTCTTCCAGATTCTGGCCAGGTCTCTCCATGCACGTCTCCTCTTTCTAAGCTAACACGTCCCCTCATGTCTCCACACACAGCTGCCCATGATGATAATCTCATTTCTATGACACTCTGAATAAAGCTCCATTTATTCTATTTCTTGTAATCTGTCATTTCAGTTCCTCAGTTTCCCCCCTCTATCAAAAAAGGAAACAGAAAGAGGCTAAATTACCTATGTTTGGTTGTTTGAAGTAGTTTAAATTCTTTTCCGAATCAGGACGAATGCAAATCGCCTTGTTATTTCACTAATTAATAACATCTGCTTGGAAATTCAACTATTAGTGCACAATAAATGATAAGGCTTATAATGATGGGTGACAGTAGTTGCTTCTTTTCTGCTCCTACGTTCATCTCAGTTTACCTTCCTGAACTATAGCTACCTCTGCAGGGGCTAGGAAAACATGGTAGAAGAGGCTCAAAACCGAATTCCCTTCCCAAAGGTTTGGGAATTGATGAATCATCCCACCACAGGCAGCATTGAAATGAATGTGTCCCTACCCCACAGAGGAAAATGAGGCTTTGAGTGCCAGCTGAGTACAGATCATGCCGCCTGCCGGGGACATGACCTGTTCCACTCCCCAGCTGACCTCTTGTGCCCAACGTCACCTGGACTTGAAATCTGAAAGCAGAAAGTCCTTGACTGGAGGCAGCGTAGAGAAAATCATCACCTGGCTGGGCACAAACAGGCTGGCGACTGCGTCACTGTTTGTCAAGTGAGATCAGTGAATAGTTGTTCAGCGGACCTTCAAAGCCCTGCTGGGGTTCACATTCTGTGCACGCACGCCCTGGGCTTAGACTTTAGCTCTCAAGTGTGCTATGAGCATTTTGAACCTTCTGGCTGGCTTTAGGTGGACTCTGCTTCCACTGCAGAAGGGAAACACTGCCTTTCTGCCCTGACACCCTTTCTTTACAGGCTCTGGACTCCAGCTCCTGGGCTGTTTTGAGGCTTCACTCAGCCTGGGACATGGGCTCAGGCATATCGACCTGCAGGGTTTCCTCTGCTTCACCTAGTGACCCACTTAACTCAATTCAGCAGGGACCCTATAGTGTGTGCTCTCTCCTGACCCCGCATCATGGTTTTTCAAGCTCCTGACACTACCCAGCATATTATTTGGTTAGTATTCCATGGAGGGTGTTCCCTACTGGAACATGAGTTCCAGAGGGCAGGAGCCATGTCTGTTTTGTCCACTGCTGTCTAGAGACCTCTGAGAAAGTTACTGAATGAATGAAGGAATATGATGGACTAATGAATGAATGAATGATGTTGCCTATCTTACAAAAAATGAAAGTGAAATACAGAAAACCACTCTGAGCTCATCAGGTTCAACAGGCACTTAAATGGAAGAGCTAGATTTTACCCTTTAACAATGTCATAAGGAACAAAACTGGAAAAAAAAAAAAACTCCACAAAATTATGAGTAACTTTCTAACTCATAATCTTGTTTCCTTTTTTTCCAGTTTTGTTCCACATAACATTGTTTTCTGACAATGTGGCAATGAATAATCCTTTTTTATGCATGTATAGCTAGAACAGCATTTATTATCAAGGTTTTTATTGAACTCATTGTCTTACATCTGCCTTTGAATGACAAAAGCATTTGAATATTAGTAATGCTATTGCATTTAAAACATTTTTGTTATCAATTATCTTGAGCATTTATTCCATAATTGTGGATATACATAAAGTATTAGCCAAAACAATAATTATTAAAACACTAAAAAGGCACTATAGCTTTTTCTATGGATTATATATAATTTAACTATTAAAGTTATGCTATATGGAGTTTTGCAATAATTTTTTAAAATATGTATTTATTTATTTATTTATTTGAGACACAGAAAGGGGGAAGGGGGGGTGAGAGAGAGAAAGAGAATGGCTGTGCCAGGGCCTCTAGCCACTGCAAACGAACTCCAGACAAATGTGCCACCATATGCATCTGGAGAATTGAACCAGGGTCCTTAGGCTACGCAGGCATGTGCCTTAATTGGTAAGCTATCTCTCCAGCCCCTATTTTTATATATTATACTCAGAACGCTTTCAGATGTCATAGAACTCATAATTTCAGGAGTTGAATGCATGCTAAACATGAGTGTGTCACATTTTCCTAATTGTTTCGCATGTTGGATTTTTAGGCTTTTGTCCTTGTATATACTTAATGGGTTCAGTTTACTATGCTAAAATTCTCATTGTTTTCCAAAGTCAATCAAAGAGAGAATTGTTGTCCGGTCCTTGCTGAAAATGGTATAAATAATCTTGAAAACTGTGGACTTACAGCTCAGAGCTTCTCTGTGAGTGAGTCACTACTGAAGATTTCCCTCCTTTCCATTTCTAGTCTTTGAAGCTGGGTGGAAGGTGAAGGCAAGTGGGAGGGGTGGACAGGAAACATTGGCCAATTTGAGAGCAAATAAAGGCTTGGGGAGTATGTTTACATTCTGTTCCACGTGTGGGATTCTGGCCTTTGTAACCAGAAGGATAAAAAGCAAGGACTAGCTTTTATGGTGCCTGAAGACCTCCACACTTTAATGACATAGGCACAAGTTGTCCTGGAGGCTGATCAGCATGACTCAGTCCTAGAAACATAGGTTCAGCAGGGTTGGGACCTGCTCTTCTTCCCATGCTTAGTGCAGAAGCAAAGGCCTGCAAAGGTCTCTCATCTGAGAAAGAACTGTGTGTTCCCAGTGGCTGGACCGAGTGGGATATTCCAGCCATAAGTCCGCCTGGGGTGATGGCCTGACTGCATACCTATCATACTTGCAAAGCTCAGATCGATCTCTGCCTCTCCTTGTAGCTCACACAAGTAATAATTGCTACCATTGATTGGCTAACTCCTATGTGGTAGCTCCTAAGCCAGGCACTTTCAAGCCTCAAAACAAGTCCTCAAAGCCAGTATTGTTGGCTACATGTTCTAAGTAAAGACACTGAAGTTCAGAGAGATTACAAGAGCTGTCCAGAGCATACAGAGCTGGGCCTTATAACTCTTCTGCTTGACTTCAAAGCCCATGTGTTAATATGCTCCTCCCATTGTGCAGAGTAAAGGACCTTCCTTGTACCCAATACCTAGCATTCTTGGGACAGTTGTCATGAACTCGATTTTATTAGAATCGGCCATTGCCAATGCTTCTATTTATGAATAATTCAGGGAGAACTTTATTCTACACTCTACCAACTTCCACCGGGGGACTTACATAGCCATGTTTCCTATCCTAAAAGGTTTTAGGGACAGAAACTAGAAGAGAGACTGGATGCTACTGCAACCTCCATCGTTAGGAAGTGGATTGCTATATTCACTCCAGTGACTAGGTGACCATAGAAACTGAGCATTCTAATACCAGGAGTCAAGAATGGATGATACATTATAAAGCAATTAAAACTTAGTCTGCAGACACAAAGTCTATTCTTAGGTTTACTTTTCACTTGCTGTGAAACCTTTGTCATCTATGTTTATTCTCTCCATACCTGCCTCCTCACTTATAAAGATGGTGTTGCATCAGGTTTGCGTTGCTGGTAGAAATCAGACCAAGAGCAGCTTGTGGGAAAAAAAGGTTATTTTGGCTTACAGGCTTGAAGGGAAGCTCCAAGGAGAAAACCATGGAATAAACAGAGGGTGGACATCACCTCCTGGCCAACATCAGGTGGACAACCACAACAAGAGAGTGTGCTAAACACTGGAAAGGGGAAACTGGCTAGAACACCCATAAGCCTGCCTCCAACAATCACTGCCTCCAGGAGGTGTCAATTCCCAAATCTCCATCAGCTGGGAACCTAGAATTCAGAACACCCAAGTTTATGGGGGACACATGAATCAAACCACCACAAATGGAAATCAATAGCCTGGCCTGGTTCCACCCTTAAGATTATCATGGACCTAATGACAGAGAAACACTGTCAAAGTGTTAAGAATTATGATATATTTTTGGTCAATTTGGCCGATAGATATTTGAGGATTACCACATTTCAGGTAGTACTAAGAAATTCATAAATTCTATACATGGTGTGCCTTGAATATCAATAGTGAATTAACATGTCCATTTTGTGGAAGGGGAGTTTGAAGCTTACACAGCTTAAAGAAGGAACAGAAGTGAGTTTCCAAATGCCTAATGCTGGAGGCCTGCCTTTCTTGGTTGCCTGGCAGCTGCCCCAGTCATCCCACTGAAAACATTTCTCTATGAAGATAAGTAAAACCCCGCTTCTGGCAGTTATTTATGAAATTAAAATTAGCTGCAAGAATCCTCGAACAAAAATAGAATTGCCATAAGATCCAGTGATCAAACCTCTGGGTGGGAACTCAGGCTAAAGCTATTGAAATTGGCACACCAAAGAGACATTTGCACTCACATGTTCATCACACACTTACAATAGCTTAGACATAAAAAAAAAAAAAAACCCTAAACGTTCATCAATGGATGCATAAGTAAAGAACATGTGATATATTTACAATTGAAGTCTACTTGGCTACAAAAAAGAAGTAAAAACGTCATTTGTAATAGCTTAGATACAAGTGGAGGATACTGTATAAAGTGAACAAGTAACATACAAAAAGACAAATATCACAGCATCTAATTCACATGCAAAATTTGAAACTGGGGATATTCCAGAGGATGGGGCAAGTAGGGAGTTGTTGGCAAAAGGCTATAAAATTTCAGCAACATAAGAATCTATTGTAAAGCATGACTGTAGTAATAAAATGTTTTACACTCTTGAAAAATGTATAGAGCATAGATTTTAAGCATCCTCACTACAAAATGATAACTTTTTTGAGGTGATTCGTGGTGTTGTTAGCTTAATTTAGCTCTTCCACAATGCATGTGCATTTAAGTACATATCATACACAATAAACAAATAATTGCATTTGCCAATGTATGAGATAAAATAATTTTATCTCTCCCAAAAGGAAAAAGAATGAGCAGCAGGAAGTCCTTTTCCTGGTTGAAGTCCAGATGACGTGTGTTACCTTTGAGTCCTTACTTCCGAGCTTTTCTTTTGACTCCATGCTGTGCTTCTGCCTCTTCATGAGTGTTGGCGATGGGGTTCAAGATGTGTGCATCAGAGTGAAATGAAAATGAGAGCCCTACCCTGGGGTGACCTAGCATTTGGAGTCAGTGTTGGGTTCCCCAAGTGTTCTACAGATACTCTCCAGATGTCCCAGGCTAGCTCTATCCAAACCCTCACCTCTCTTCCCAGACCTCTGCCATCTGCTCTTGACCCAGTCCCATGTCCCGTGAAAGCTGCTCCAGCTCTGTCTCTAAATTGCTCTCCCTCCACTGTTTGGTGAACACAGTTGGCCTTCTTCATCCCCTGTGTGGCCATTGCAATGCAAGCAGTGGCATACTCTTCACTAACTTCATCTTCAGCTCCCAATCACACCATCGCTACCTGCCTTTCTCTTTGTATTCAGTCTGGATTTCATTTGATCTTGCCATGACTGTAGCAGCTGGCTTTCAGTTACTATAACAAGTACCACAGATTAGGAACTTATAAAGAAAAAACATTAATTTGGCTTTGGTTTCAGAGGTTTGGGTCTACGATCATGTGTTCCTATTAACATATATATATGACATGTAGTTAGCACATTTTGGTGGGAACATGTGGCAGAGTAGAACTGCTCACCTCAAGCCAGAAAGTACAAAAGAAAAACAGGAACATGCCAGGTTCCCACAGTCCCCTTCAATTACATGCTTCATTAACCTAAGGTCTCCCACTATGTCCTATCTCTTAAAAATTCCACCACCTCCCAATAATTCCACTTTGGAATCCAGTATTTAATACAAGGGCCATTGAGGGCAATTACTCAAGCCACAGCTATTTTGCCTGGCAGTCTGATATTCTTATAGGACCATGTTTTAAGGGATCAGTTTATGATGCTGACATTCCAGGCAGTGCTGCCTTGTTTTCACTCCTATAATTTTGTGCTACTCAAATCAAATCTGACTCTCTCTCTCTCTCTCTCTCTCTCTCTGTGTGTGTGTGTGTGTGTGTATTTGTAAAGTGCCTATCCCTCTTGCTGGAAAAGCTTGATGTCAGATTTGGTTATTATGCATATTGCCTAGCATAGTATCTGTTGCATGGTAGGTGCTCAGTAAATACTGGTCAAAGTTAATTGCATCAAGAGACTATTAATGTGCAATATGTTAAATAAATAAATAAATAAATAATAAATAGATTCACGGGTGAAGCTTGGCTGGAAAGGATCTTTAGCACATCAGCAAAAATCTGAATATTCCCCAGCAATAACTACAGAGTGAAGAATAATAAATTTTTAAGATATGGACTTCATGTTGGATTGTAAAGGATAAATTTGGAAATATTAAAATACCCACAACAAAACACATAACAAAAAGGTGAAAATGAAAATTTTTAATTTTTAGTATCCTTCTAAGACATTCCTAGAAACTAGATTCTATTTATGATTTTTATTTGTGTGTGTGTGCGCACACACACACGCGCCTGGGGTTTGAACCTAGGACCTTGCTATCTACCACTGGACTACATTCTTTGGCCTCTCTAACTACATATTTAATTAACCTTCGCCCAGTGGTTTTGCTTGGTGACTTTCTCCTCCAAGGATCTATACCACTGACTTGCGCTGAAGTTGAGACTTACATTTTTTTGTTCCTTAGGTTCACTATTAATATTGAATTTCTTTTGGTTTCTTGCTCACACCTTCTCCTGCTCCCTCCAAGAAAGCCACCTTCTTGGTTTCTAATCATGCTATCCATAGGAGAAGGAGAGTAAAAAAAAGAAGAGGTTATTGAAAAGAAAGGGAATGAAAAGGAATAAGAGGAATGATATATCTTATTGACTCTTCAAAATCCACAACAACCCACTTTTCTTATAGATATTTGGTGCTTTTAAAGGGCCTTGTCACTTATTGCTGAATACAATTTCAGAAAGGCTTTAAAAAAGTTACTCTTTGAACCTATTTGCCTACAGTTCTGTCAGTAGTAGGTATTTTCCATTTCATTTAAAAGAAATGAAAACTCCAATTTAATTATTTAATAGTTGTAGTAATTTGTTTAGTCAGGAGGTAAAGTTATTTTCCATATCTTTCTTAGACAATTGTTTTTCCAGTTTTATGAATGCCAGTTCAAAGAACGCATAGGCGTTATTAGTACACTGTCTTCAGAGACTTGCAACTAAAGCATTTCTCAAAATACACTAGAGTTTCACTGCAATATACTTGGGCAAAATTATTCTTTTAGGCTATAAAATAGGGTGAGTCTTGCTAATAAGTACTTGCCCTTTCAGTAAGGACACCTAGTCACTGTGTTCACACTAGAAGCCAGAAATATATATTGCATAAATGAAAGTACCAAGCCATCATTTCTCAACTCCAGCAGCTCACAATTTCCTAGGAAGAAACACCAGAAAATCCCCACTGGAGTGCAAATGATAGTTAAAGAAATGGAATAAGGACATTAAGTTCTGGAGCCTAGAGAAAACTAATTTAAGATACATAGCATAAGAAAACAAAAGGACCACAACAAATGCAATGTACTGAATATTTGGACGCCCCTACATTTCATATGTGCATCTCCTTTTGAAGAGTGTTGGGATATGGGGCTTTGGGGGGTGGTTAGTTATTGGGAAGCTTCAGGGCAATGCCTTATAAAGGACAGCAGGGTCTTCATAAACATATCTCAGAGAGATCTCTCACCCTTCCCGTCTTTGGTTACATAACAAAGATGACCTTCTAAATGAACCAAGAAGTGGACCCTAGGAGACAATGAAAATATTGGCACAAGGATCTTGGACTTCCTGGCCTCTAGAACTGTGAGAAATAAGTTTCTGATTTTAAGCAGCCCAGTTTATGGTGTTTTATTACCTCAGTGAAGATGAGGCCATTAGCCAGCATTAGAGGTGATAGGAGCAGTGGAAGTATGGGAACAGTGGTGTAGAGTACAGGGCTTAGCAGCGGTGTTGAAGCTGGGATGGACTCTCAGGTATGGTGCTTTTCTCCCTAACATCCTCATTCTGTCTTTCGCCACAGGACGGGTATATGAGAATTAGCTGTGTATGTTCCTCACAGGCTTTGTCCCCCTCCATGCTTATCCATATTCAAGTAAGGGTTTGGGGACAAGAAAAAGCATTAAGGTTATCTGTAAGCCATGATCATTATGAATGAAAGGTAAAGTAGATCTGATGTTAATGTCAAGAGGAACCACCCTTTCTATGGCTGTTCACCAACTCCTCGAGGATAGTTATCCTCCACCTCAGCCTCCTGACACTACAACAACACTACCATACCTAGCTTTCAAAATTAATTTTTTTTCAAGGCAGAGTCTCATTCTAGCCCAGGGTGACCTGGAACTCACTCTGTAGTCCCAGGCTGGCCTCAGACTCACAGCGATCCTTCTACCTCTGTCTCCTGAGTGCTGGGATTAAAGGCATGCAACACCATGTCCATCAAAGATACATTTTTTTTTAAGTCTGTGAGATATGTCATTTTGATAGCCAGTGGGAAAGTAAAATTGCCAACTTGGGCTTTGCATTTAAGAAGCCTCAGAATACACCTGGAAAAAATGTAAGAGTGATTTTGGATGGATCTGGGTTCTAGGGAAGGAGAGGAAAGTACCATAGGGCAGGGGAGTCCAGTGAAAGCTGACTCAGCCCTGAGCAAGGGAGTGATAAAAATGCATCCACTGTGCTCTTCATCTGTTTTCCTATCCCTCTTCTGCAAGATGAACTCCTTCTATATTTCCTTTAAAGATATTTCTTTAACTGGATTATGTATGTATTTATTCAGAACATTAATTAATTGCAACTGTAATAATTGCTAATGGAAGAAATGCAAAGTAACTTAAATTGCTTACTGCAATCAGAAAGATCTAATAAGGTTTCCATAAGTGACCATGGCATGAAGACCTGAAGGATGGATAACTAGAAGTTCTGTAGAGCAGATTCTCCCAACTTTTCACTATTGACATTTGGGTTTGGAGAAATCTTTACTAGGTCGTTCTGTGTATTCTAGGATAGTTGGCAGCAACCTTGGCCTTCACCTATTAAAAGAAAATATCACTTCCACTCAGGGGTGACCAAAATATCTCCAGACATTTCCAAAAGTCTCCTGGGAAGAAATGCTGATGTGAGAAGACTCAGAGGGGTGTAGTTCTCTCACATGCACAAATACAAAATGGAAAACATCAATTTGCAGAGCTGAACAAGATTAAGAGATCTGGATCACAGAAGCCCAGTAGTACAGGAGCTGTAGGTGACACAGATAATACAGGGACAGGCAGAGTGTGAATGACATAAAGATTCGGGAGAGATAAGGTGAGGAGATATATAGCACTCTCACCCAATGGAAGATTCTTGTTACAACTGATCCTGTCTGAGCTCCCTCCCCCACACTGGTCTGCTGGCCTCATGATCAGAATACACTCAAACTGGAGCAAACCTAGAGCATAATTTGCATCTTGGAATACAAAATACCACTAAAAGTTTTAGATTTTATTTGCTCTATGATATAATAGTCTATAGTATTTTAGTTTCAAGTTTAACAAACAATAGAAAACAACTTATGTCAGATCTGTTAAACTCTTCATCTATGATCATATTTTTCTGTCTTCCTTTCACATTCCCCAAAACACATTAAACATGATGAACTGACTGCCCTTTAGTCCTTTTGGGATTCTATCCACCCACAACAAATTCCTCCATCAAATTCCTTTATCCCTTTAGTCAGCATCCCATTTTTTCTATAAATTTTCTCCTCATTTCCCCAGAACAGATGTACACCCATACATTTTTGTTATCATTTGGGTGTACTGGCACACCAGGGTGGTACTGGGTAATATAGGCAGCCACACTAAGGAATATCCCCAGCCTTCATTTGTTTTCTTAAGTCTTGAACTTACTGTGTTCTATGATGAACAGCATGGCATCTTGGAAAAGTGGCTGTGGGGAAAGGGTGATTCTGTCTCATGCTTATACTGGATCCACCATTGTCAGGGCTAATGACATGAATGCTTATGGTTCTGTTTGCTGTTGTTGTCTTTCAAAATTCCATGCAATTGCCTCACAACTCCCCATTTTACACTATCTCTTTGACTTTTCTGTCTTTCCAGAATTTCTTCTTTTTTGTTAACAACATATTTCTTATGGATATGTCATGTGTTGGTACCTTCTTTTCCCTTGTCCCTGTCCCCATACCATTGATGAAACTACTCAGTGGGGTTGCAGGTATTCCCCATGGGGTTGTGGTTTATGTGTTGTGGGAGCAGCAGTCAGTTATTTTGGGGGGGAGGGAATACCTCTAGGCATGATATCTCATGATGAGGCTCTTACAGTCTTTCTGCCCCCTCTTCCACAAAATTTCTGAGCCATGGTGGGTGAGTTTTAAGTCTACTTCAGTGATGAGCTCTTAGGAGCCTCTGGATCTCTGCTGTGGTAGGTGTTGAGTATCCTCAGGGTCTGTCTCCTTCACCCTGGTTCTGATTATCAGGTTTATCATGGAAACAACAGACATGCTCATCTCTCCAATTCCTCTGTGGTTTTAGCTTTTTGCTGTAGTTTATCTCCTCTGGTTTCCCTACCTTTTAGCTCTTGCACCCTATAGAGCAGGAGATCCAAGAATTGGGGGCCCAGGGACCCTTCAATAAGGAAGGCAGAGCAAAGGGCATGCTTCTTGAAGCAAGCTAGCAGGGTCCAAGCAGCCCACGCCAGCAGCAGGGGACATACCAGGACATGGAAACTGGGAGAAGGTGGGCCAGAATATTCTTTTCAAAGTATGCTTATTCCTCATTCAAGAAAGGATTTCCTTTTATCAATCTCTGCACTGCACCTCTGAGATTGTTTCCCCTAAAGAGAGATTGTCACATACACTATGACTTTTGTGGTGCCATTTGGGTAGGTGAGACTCTTCTAGTTTTGTTGACATATCAGGCTCAGATTTTGGAATCAGACTATCAACAATAGCTAATGGCAAAATAATAATAAAAAACTGTGATAAATAGTGCACTAGTTATGTCACATGAAGTGTTACAGTTACTTCATTATTGTCCAACTTTGTTTATGACCAATAACTATGGACATACACATGGCCTCCTATAAGTTAAAGAAGCAGCAAAGAGACAGCAGTCAAGACAGTAGAGAGTCCTAATATTTGTGGCCAGCCTTATGTTCACATTAATGAATGCAATGAAAATCTCCCTGCTCTCAGGACTACCACTGTGTAAAGCAAGGGCATCAGTCAAAGCATTGTTCTAAGTTGAATGGAGGTTATGCAAAGTATTGCAAAACAGAGGTATGAGGTCCTCAAGAGAACACAGGATTAGCAGATATGGCCATTGGGAACTGAAAAGTAATAGTGATAATTCAGTGTGAATGGAAAGAATGGAACCCGGAGAGAGTGTCTGTGAAGACCTCAAGATTGGAAACAGCCTGCAATGTTAAAGGATGGAAAAGGTTTCTTGAGTTAGCCATGACTAAGGGCTTGGAAGGGAAAGGTTGGCCTATATAAAATAATGCTAAACATGTTAGCTATTGCTTTATTGGCAAATAAAGGAGAAAGCCTTAACAAATGTGAAGCTGGAAAGTAGTGGCTCTTTTTTTTTTTTTTTTTTTCTAAGTAAAAGAACAATCAGTGGAGGAAGGAAGAAGAGCAGTATGGGGAAGTCAGTGCTTCACGAGGAGCAGCAGTGGAGGAGGGAGGACGGTATGGGGAAGTCAGTGCTTCACGAGGAGCCACAGTGGAGGAGGGAGGACGGTATGGGGAAGTCAGTGCTGCACGAGGAGCAGCAGTGGAGGAGGGAGGACGGCAGTGGAGGAGGGAGGAGGGGGAAGTCAGTGCTTCACGAGGAGCAGCAGTGGAGGAGGGAGGACGGTATGGGGAAGTCAGTGCTTCACGAGGAGCAGCAGTGGAGGAGGGAGGGACGGTATGGGAAGTCAGTGCTTCACGAGGAGCCGCAGTGGAGGAGGGAGGACGGCATGGGGAAGTCAGTGCTTCACGAGGAGCAGCAGTGGAGGAGGGAGGACGGCATGGGGAAGTCAGTGCTTCACGAGGAGCAGCAGTGGAGGAGGGAGGACGGTATGGGGAAGTCAGTGCTTCACGAGGAGCAGCAGTGGAGGAGGGAGGACGGTATGGGAAGTCAGTGCTTCACGAGGAGCAGCAGTGGAGGAGGGAGGACGGTATGGGGGAAGTCAGTGCTTCACGAGGAGCAGCAGTGGAGGAGGGAGGACGGTATGGGGAAGTCAGTGCTTCACGAGGAGCCACAGTGGAGGAGGGAGGACAGTATGGGGAAGTCAGTGCTTCACGAGGAGCAGCAGTGGAGGAGGGAGGACGGTATGGGGAAGTCAGTGCTTCACGAGGAGCAGCAGTGGAGGAGGGGGAGGACGGTATGGGGAAGTCAGTGCTTCACGAGGAGCAGCAGTGGAGGAGGGAGGACGGTATGGGGAAGTCAGTGCTTCACGAGGAGCAGCAGTGGAGGAGGGAGGACGGTATGGGGAAGTCAGTGCTTCACGAGGAGCAGCAGTGGAGGAGGGAGGACGGTATGGGGAAGTCAGTGCTTCAGCCACAGTGGAGGAGGAGCCACAGTGGAGGAGGGAGGACGGTATGGGGAAGTCAGTGCTTCACGAGGAGCAGCAGTGGAGGAGGGAGGACGGTATGGGGAAGTCAGTGCTTCACGAGGAGCAGCAGTGGAGGAGGGAGGACGGTATGGGGAAGTCAGTGCTTCACGAGGAGCCACAGTGGAGGAGGGAGGACGGTATGGGGAAGTCAGTGCTTCACGAGGAGCAGCAGTGGAGGAGGGAGGACGGTATGGGGAAGTCAGTGCTTCACGAGGAGCAGCAGTGGAGGAAGGAGGAAAGTATGGGGAAGTCAGTGCTTCACGAGGAGCCACAGTGGAGGAGGGAGGACAGTATGGGGAAGTCAGTGCTTCACGAGGAGCAGCAGTGGAGGAGGGAGGACGGTATGGGGAAGTCAGTGCTTCACGAGGAGCAGCAGTGGAGGAGGGAGGACGGTATGGGGAAGTCAGTGCTTCACGAGGAGCAGCAGTGGAGGAGGGAGGACGGTATGGGGAAGTCAGTGCTTCACGAGGAGCAGCAGTGGAGGAGGGAGGACGGTATGGGGAAGTCAGTGCTTCACGAGGAGCAGCAGTGGAGGAGGAGGACGGTATGGGGGACGGTACGGGGAAGTCAGTGCTTCACGAGGAGCAGCAGTGGAGGAGGGAGGACGGTATGGGGAAGTCAGTGCTTCACGAGGAGCAGCAGTGGAGGAGGGAGGACGGTATGGGGAAGTCAGTGCTTCATGAGGAGCAGCACTGGTATTTTGGGTACTGGCTTTCTTAGCTTTCATGAGTGACTACAGGGAAACATGATCTTATATGGTGGGGAATGGGCAATGGAGTGTTTAGCACAGGGGTCTCAGTGTGATCAAGAAAGGAGAGGAGGGGCTGGAGAGATGGCTTAGCAGTTAAGGTGCTTGCCTGTAAAACCAAAGGACCTTGGTTTGATTTCCTAGGACACATGTAAGCCAGATGCACAAGGTGGCACATACACCTAAGTTCGTTTGCAGTGGCTAGATGCCCTGGTATGCCCATTCTCTCTCTCTCCTTCTGTCTGTTTTTCTCTCTCTCCCTCTTTCCCCCTCGCTCTCTCCAATAAATAAATAAAAAGAAGGGAGAGGATATTGTACAAGACAACACACACACACACACACACACACACACACTAAATATCCCGCTTAAGTCACGTATACTACTTTGCTCAGGGTAATCCATGGTAGGGCTGAGGTACCATATTAAGTCTTAAAAATGCAGGGGGCAGATGACCTTCGAAGTCCATTGAGCGTTTATGCCATGGAAAGTTATGGGTATAGTTTCTCTTTCTTAACATCATTGTTATAACCTCCACTGTAGCATGCATTCTCACAATAAAAATTTGACCTACTTTTATATGCATGTGTATTTGATTCTCTTATTCCTATTCTTTTTTCTTTGATCTTTTAGTTTAGTAAATTCCTCAACTTAATTTTCCAGAAATTACTAACCTACTTTATCATTTGCTTACTGCCATTCATATTTTAGAAGCTGACTCATTGGGTGAACACAACCAATCAGCAAAAGGTTACAATACAGCCGCTATTCCAGTATATAAGCTGATAAAGTAAGGTTCATGGCTATGTGGTCTGGCTTAGATTGCAAATCATGATGTCAAGGTAGTTTCAAGTGTCTAAGCCAAAAGATGAATAGAAGACATTGCTGAGCAATAGTTTTTCTTTTGAGTCACACCTTAATTCACTGATTTATTTTACAGGGAAAATGACAAAAAAAAAAATCAAGGATCTGTTTCTTGGACAAGATTTTAAGTTTTCGTTGTTGCTTCTTAGTTTTCTTCTTTAATTACTGATTCTTTGTGAGGTATTATCTTACAGGTCTTTCCAGTAGTGTCTTTAGAAGAATTAGGCCACCCATATCTCTCAGTAACTATTCTCTGTGACAAAACCAACACATCACTTATTAGTACAGTGTAATAGTTAAACCATAGACTTCAGAGCTGAGTTACCTTGATTTAATTCCTGATTGGGACAATTAGTGATTTCATTGTTATTGTTGTTGTAGTGGGGGGGTGGAAGCTGGGACCTCACAATGCTCCCCAATATACTACCACCACTGAGAAATTCTCTCAGCCTTTATGATTACTTTAAAATTAATTAAAGTATTTAAATGGTTTGAGCCTGTTCCTGATTAGTAGAATTAAAGAAATAATATGATGTAGGTGAAATAATATTTAGGTAGTTTACCTAATAGTGCTTGAAAACATTAGAACATTAATATTTGTCGCACAAGCACGTGCACTCATGCACACACACACACACACCACACAAACACAGAAGAGGTTGACACTCCTTATGAAATCAAGGTATACCCTAAAACTGGAAGTCAGCTAGGAAAAAGCTTTTATCTTTCTGTCATTGAAGAATGAATATCTACTCTTTGACAGTCTGTGTTCTCATTAGATAAATATGTCATAAGTCTTGTCCTCAAGGTATGCAAGTTCCAGGAGAAAAGACAGGGCTCAAAATTCTCTAATAATAATAAATAGGAAGTGGGCTGGAGAGATAGCTTCACAGTTAAGAGCACTTGATGGTTAATTATGATGGATTCTTAGGCCAGAAACCACCAAGGTTGGCTCACAAGAACCCGTATACAAAGTTGATCAGGGCCATGTACACACGTGTGTAACTTCAGTCCATGGAAAGGGGTGGGGTATTAGAGACTGGGGCAGGCTGAAGTACAACAGCTCTAGGTTGAAGGAGATACCCCTTTTCAAAGAAAGAAATATGTGGATAAGCAATAAGAGACACCCTACATTTTCCTCTGACCTCCATATGCATGTTTATATCTACATACATGCACACACATGTAAAAGTCAAGAGTAGGGTGAGAAATGAGAAGAAGAAAGGGGAGAAAGCAAGGATGGGGAAGGAACTGAAGCAGAGTGCAGATGAGAAGGAACAGCCTATGGAGGTCCTTTGCCTTGGGAAGAAATGCATTTTGTAGGGTGAGAAAAGTCAAGCCCATATTGTTACATATGACCTTCGTTGTACATGAAGAAGCCATGGTTTCACTTGATTTGGTTTGATCACATATATTTTATTTTTTGAGACAAGTTCTCTTGTGGTCCAGTCTGACCTCTAACATGCTGTGTTGTTGAGGGTGAGCTTGAGCTTCTGATTGTCCTCCCGCCACCTCCCAAGTGCTGGAATTACAGGTATGTGCTACCACACTCAGTTGATCTGGTGCTGGAGCTTCAACCCAGGCCTTGTGTGTGCTAGGCAGGCAGTCTATACTGAGCTATATCTCCACCTTGCCCCTCAAAATACCATGATTTTAATATGATTTAAATAAACTGTGGTACATGCAGACAATGGAATATCTTTTACCAAAAAAACAATGAGCTATCAAGACATGAAATACATGAACATTAAATGGTTATTACTAAGAGAAAGAAATCCATCTGAAAAGTTTCAGTATATGACTCAACCTTGGCCATTTTGGGGAAAATGACACTCTAGGATAGGGTTCAGAGTAGTCAATGGACAGAGCACAAAGGGTTTGTAAGGTGCTGAAACTATTCCTTATGTTACAATAAAGCTGGATACATGTCACTATAAATTTGTCCAAGCCAAAGAAGAGCCAACACCATGACTCTGAGTGATGATGAAGAGTCAAGTTTAGTTCATCGATTATAACATGTGGTAGTTTGGAGAGGGGTGTTTATAATGAGGGAGGCTATGTGTCTGTGGAGACTATCCTGCCATGAGGGCTATTGAGAGAAGGGCAGGCTTTGCAAATGGAGGGAGAGTAAAGCCTGATAATGGGATATAGCTTGGGCTGATAGGAATCATAGACAAGTAGACAAAATGAACTAATTTAACTCTCTAAAGCTATGTTATACATCCATGGGAGAATCCAGAGTCCATTGCTAGACAAATTGCAATAATTATTATTTAGAAAATCCAAGCACTGAGCTCTCTACTTTTATAAGCCTTAGGCATGTATAGGTATAGTAACATTTTAAAGATGGTGCTCTTAAGGGAATTATCCAACAAACCACCTTAGATTGTAGAAGGAGAAAAGTATAGGCCAGGACACTGCTGTAATTTGAGTGTGATTCATCAAAATTCATGTTGGCATTAATCTCCAATGCAGCTTAAATAAATAGGGCCTTTAGGAGATAAATAGTCCATGAAGGCTCCACCTTCATGGTTGTGAATATTGTCTAGAAAGGAGCTAAGTTTCTATCTAAGCCCATTTTGGTCCTTTGTACAGTTACCTTCTCATTGCTGATACAAAATTCCTGATCAAAAATCAGTTTAAGGGAATAGGGTTTTATTTCAGCTTATAGCTCCAGGTTACAGTCCATTATGTGAGGGAAGGTATGTTGGCAGGAGCTGGAGGCAGCTGGTCACATTCCCCCAACAGTGAAGGACAGAGCAGAGCAGAGGGTGAATGTTGAATGATCAGCCAGCTCTCTCATTTCTATGTAGCCAAGAAACCAAATCATGAAATGGTGCTGCCAAGTTATGATGGGTCATCCCACCCCAACTAATTTCATCTGAAAAATTCCTCATAATTGTGACCAGACATTTGTTTCCATGGTGACTCTAAATCTTGTAGAGTTGACAACTGAGATTAACCATCACACCCTTCTTCCTTCAGCCATGTGAATGCACAGTGTTCAAGGTCACATCTTAGAAGCAGAAACCTGACCCTTACTGATGCTGAACAAGCTTACCACCTGATTTCAGAAAACCAGGGTTTAGAACTGTGAGAAGTAAATTTCAATCTTTTAAAATATTTATTTATTTATTTAACACAGAGAGGCAGTTAGATCAAGAGAGAGATAATGGGCATAGCAGGGCCTTTAGTCACTGCAAACGAACTTGAGAAGCATGTGCCATCTTGTGCATCTGGCTTAAGTGGGCACTTGGGAATTGAACGTAGGTCCTTGGGCATTGTAGGCATATATCTTAACTATTGAGCCATCTCTCCAACCTCTAAATTTCTATTTAAAAAAAAATACTCAATCTGAGTAATTTTGTTAAAGTAGCACAAATGGACAAAGAAGAATTTACTCCTTTTTAGTGGTAGGGCAATGGATAGTGCTATAATGAATAAAATAATTCATTAAGGAAAGGAATTACCTTAAATTTGAGGTAATATAACATTGAAGGGAAGTTTGCTCAGCAGATGTGCGGTGAGTATCTGAAGCTCAGGATACAGGTCTGAGAAAGTAAAAGATCTGGAGAAATAAGCAATTAAATAGTGGTCCTGAGCATAATGAGAGCAGACATTTGACCAGGAGTCTACAGTTACTCAAGGACAAAGAATGTCAGCTGAACTCAGAAACTTTAAACATGCCAACACAGGAGGGCTGAAAGACTGACTCATACATTCATAATCCCCTTATGAATACCAAACACCCCACAGAAGTGGACCCTCAGTGAAATGGGGGCGGGGGAGAGGGATATAAGAGGCTAACACTGGAAGATTGGACCAACATGAGATTTATTTATAAATCACATAATTAATAAAAGTAATAAATGAATTAAAAAGAAGACACTCAGATTGTCTCCATACTTCTGCTGATGCACTAACCTCCCATACGTACCTCTTCAAGGGTGGCATCCTAAAACAAGCAGATGTGTTGGGTCCGAAGTGGCACTGAAATTTCACCTGCTTCACTTCAGCACCTATAATTCCAGCAGTGCAGCTTATGTTGGCATTTGTGCTTGTCAGCCAGGTTCCAGTGTCGAATTAATTTGAATTTATGGCCAAACTAGAACACCTGAGTTATATCCTTATTGCCTATTATAAGGCCACTTTTGTGTAATTGGTGGTAGTGCTGTTGACTTTGGAATTTCAATCCAAGTCTTGCGATCATTATCACTTCTATACTTTGTTTCCTGGTTACCTAGATCATCAAGGAAAAAAATATTGTATTTATTCATTCATATAAGAAGTCCTGTAAATCATTTATTAAAAATATCATACAAAATATTTCAATTAAACTTTTATCTCAAGAGTCAAGGGTCAATTATCTGCTTGACAAAAATACTATTGTTTAGAGCTGGGGAGGCAGCTGTCAGTAAAATGCTTTTCTGAGATAAATTTCTAGTCCCCATGTAAAAATGCTTGACATGGTGGTACATGCTTATAATTCCAGTGCTGGAGGGGCAAAGACAGGTGGATCCCTGAGGATTACTGGCCAGCCAGTATAGCCTTCTTGGCAAACTCCCAGCCAATGATAATTTCTGTCTCAAAAGTAAGTGCACAGTGTTCCTGAGAAATTACATCCAAGGTTGTCCTTTGACCTTCATATGCATGCACATACACATGTACCTGCACATATATGTTCATTTATGCATGCACATGTGTGTGTGTGTGTGTGTGTCCACACAGCATGGATGAGTCATGGTATGCTAACAAAAACAAAAAGGTGACATTATTGGATATGAGAGGCGAGTAGGATTATGGCTATGTGGAGATTGGGTGGATGAGAGAGGTATCAATACTGCTTGAGGCAAATGAACAATCCTGTGGCAGGAGAGAATTTGTGTATCTGAAGACCCAAAATGATGTCAAAATGAACAGATGGCATGGAGTAGTTGACATAGCTTTAATTAGTAAGAGAGGAGTTCATCATATCACTCCAGCCAGGTGTCACATTAATGCCTTTCTTTCTCATTCTGTCAAGTGAAATGGCTCTTGAAAGTGTTGTAGCAAGAAACCACAGGTTGGGTTGAGAAAGAGGACTCTGGGAAATAAGTTAGAATATCATTGCCACCATTCAGGTGTGTCTTTTTCTAGGACAAGTAGCAGTAGAGTTGAAAAAATGATTATAGGCTTCCACAGGGTGTGTTATAGAATATATAAGTAAATATGGCCAGGCATTTGATCTGTTAATGTGGATTGTAGAGGTAACGCTTACTAGGATAAGAAAAATAAGGGTAACAAGAGATTATTCAAAGGCAAAACATGATTCCATATATGGACGTGTTTAGTTTGGAAGCTCAGAAGTTATACTAACAATCTTCAACCTAACACATTGGAATCAGGTTAGAGATATACATTTTGGGGACCTTAACACTGAGATGAAATTTAGTATCAGTGGGTAAATCTGGGTAGGAGAAGATAAATCCCAAAGTGGCTCTTGAGACACTTTTTTCAGAAATCTTGTGATAGACTCAGTTGGCCAAAGTGGTTGAAAAGGAAGAACTAGACAGACAGAAGAAAGCACCTTGACTTTAGTTTCATGAGGAGCAACAAAAAGGATCATTTAGAAGACAGGTGGGGGAAATGCTGCTGGGAACTCAAGTAAAGTACTGGCTACTGCATTTTGTATTTCTATCTATAGGAAGTATGAGATCCTTCTAAACCCTCATGTTATCATAAAACAGATTAATAGTGTCTTCTTGCTCAATTGATGAATGATTAATACAGAAAAACAATTGGGCTGGAGAGATGGCTTAGTGGTTAACACACTTGGCTGTGAAGCTAAAGGACCCATGTTAGATTCCCCAGGATTCACAGAAGACAGATGCCCTAGGGGTGCATGCATTTGGAGTTCATTTGCAGTGGTTAGAGGCCCTGGTGAGCCCATTCTCTCTATCTGCCTCTCTCTCTCCTTCTCTCTCTCTCTGAAATAAATAAGAAAAACAAAATAATTTTTTAAATATGAAAGAAAAACTTCTTGATGGTCACAATCTGAAAAGTATTTTAAAATGATAGAAGTTATAATTTTATAGGAAAGTAATTTTCATTCTTACCATTTTCCAAATGAGGAATTGGCCTCCCGGAGAAGTTAAGTATCTTCCCAAAAATCAAATACCCGGTATTCAGTATCGCTTAAACAAGTCTAGTGTTCTCTACCATCACCAAAACTCCCTGTGAATGAAGGCTATATGAGGTCATATAACTGAGGATTAATGTGTGGCTATTAAGATATAAATATATTCTTGCTATATATCTGAGTCATCCAGACTATGCAAATTTTTCTAAGACATTTCATAACAACTGTAGGCTCAGGGATCTGGATGGCCACTGATGAAGGCTTAGCCTAATCGTAGTGATCAGAAAAGATATCCTTGGAGAAAATGGCCTTGGTTGAGGCTTGGAATGTATTTTACATGGTTATGTGTGTATATATGTGCATCTCTCTTTTCTGAATCTTGCAATGTGTTAAAGGAATAAGCTTTATTGGAATTCACCTCCCAGAGATAGCGGCTGCATTTCCTGGAGCATGATGTGGTCCTACACAGTGTGAAGGTGACTGATGGAAGGGAAGAAGCTAGAATACGAACAGTGGAGTTGTAATCCAATCACAATGAGACATTTTATAGAATATAATATGCTTTTAGCATAAGAGGAATTTCAGTTGCATATCAAGGTTTCTTGCCACATCACCATGCTATAAAATGTCAGCTGCCGAGACACTTTCAAATAGTAACTAGAATAAGCTGAGGTCAGGGAATTAGCGATTCTTCACCTTCTTGGCCTCACTCTGTTCATTTGACAGTCAAGGTAGTAATGACGAAGTCCACTTTCCATTACTTTAGGTGCCAACTTCAGCAAACCAAAAGATGGGCTTCAAAAGAAGAGATATGGGACCTCTAAGATTCAGGAAGTTTCGCCTCAGCTCAATGGAGTCTCACCGTTCTAGAAACTGCTTGTCTATGATTTCCCTTCTTTTGATTCCTTCTCAGCTGATTTAAGACTGAAAGAGTTCAGAAAGAATTATTGCTCTTTCAGACACACACAGGGAGAGCAGGTGTTTATTATTTCCTTAGATTTACATGTCTACACAGTTTTAGCCAAGAATCACAAAATGTCCCTATAAAGTCCCTCTGTGGCTCCTGGAACCCCTATGTTCTTAGGACACAGAGTCTGAAACTCACTACATAGGATAATTCCAAACTCATGATCCTCAGGATGCTAGCGAAGCTTTAAATAGGCAGAAGTGCTTGAAATAGACTCAGCATGGGCTAATTTCTATAGGCTCGCAGTGGCTTTATGGGTATGGGCTGTTTTTCCTTTGCTATGCCTCAGAAAACATGAACACAGGCACAATGTGACGAACCGCAGGCAGCCCAGCCAGTCTGAGAAAATAAGAAGCTCAAAAAATAGCACACAATGGAAAGCTGAGAATATTTTAGGCAACATTTCCCAGCATTTGAGGGGTCCTATGAGTGAGTGGGCTCCTTATAGAATGATTTCACTGATGAAATGTTTGGGATGCCATCCAAGAACAGGCTCTTTTTTGGCTCAGTTCTAAAACAATCATATGTTATGAAGTTTTTTTGTGTGTCATAAAAGTATGCTAAAATTGACTATGGCAGTGATTGCACAACTATAAACATATGAAGCACCATTGGATTACATGTTTTAAGGGGATAAAGTCTAGAATATTTAAATTATAGGTCATGGAACCAGTTTTTAAAATCTTACATTATGTAAGAAATAAATGTAAAGAAGTATTATGGAAAAACTAACATTGTGTTTTACCCCATACTCTCCAAACTTCCTTGACCACGGGACTCTAAAGTGGTTTTCTGTACTAGGTTGCTTTGTGTTCTATTGAAAATGCATTTGGCAAAGTACAACCAGCAGGGTACCTTGGGTTCAAACACTGGCTGTGTTTTTAATAAGTGGTTGCCCAGGGCACTCACAGCTGAGTGAGCTTGGGCAAGTCATTCTGACCTCTAAAGTTCATGGAATGGTATCAAATGCCTCAACCATCATTCCAAAAATTAAGTGACAAAAAAAAAATCAAATAGTCACAAAACTTGGCACACACTACGAGACTGCAAACATGAGTGGACTCACTACATTGAAAAAATTAAAATAGAAACAAATAAAAGAGATTTCCATAGTGATGAAGTTTCTTAGAATCTGCTTTGTAAAGAATCAAGCTGTATTCATACCGCATGCATGCCGCCATTTTCCTTTAATTCTGGGTAGCAGGTGTCTACAAAATGCGTAAGTAACTCAGCACACGTCCTTGAAGGCTTTCAGACATTTTGCGAGGCTATATTACTATGGTATTCAGAAAGTCAGGCCTTCACATTGAACTTTCAGCAGGAATAACATACTGCGAATGCAACATGAGAGAATCTGTTGAAATACTTACCCAGGGATGTAAATCATTGTCTGAGAATGCTGAATAGAAATAGCATGACATTAAATTATATCATTAATGCTAGGTCTGGTCATTGTGCTGAACAATTCTATTATGTTACACACAGTTGGAAGGTAACAAACAAAATCATTTTGTTAAGGGAGCTCTTGTAGTATGACCAGTTCAAGTTTGAAAGGAAGTATGATCTGTATCTCCTTCACATGCGTGTGTGAGAGAGAGAAGAGAGAGATTTCCGGGCTTGTCTGGAGGCCCTGGGCTCAAGTGATTCTCCTGCATAAGCTTCCTGAATAGCTCTAACCACAGACATGTGCCAATACACCTGGCTTTTTCACTTTTAAAATAAGCGAATGCATTATTAATTTTTTTTAACCTAGCAAGAAAATGATTTTCCACTAACTTCAAAACAGGATCTCCATACATGACTGAAGTCCAAGTCAGCCCTGTCTTTGAAAATTAGCATGCATTTTACCAGACTTTCAACCAGAGTGGAAATTCCTAACTGATATTGCAGCTTCAAAATATAGTGTTATCTTTGAAAGAAGTGAAGCATCTTTCTGGGAAGAGTTATCTCGTCCCAGACTGAAACTGGAACACATTAGTCACGACCTCACCTTATTAAAACCTAGCAAAGCAGTGGGTAAAATAAAATTTCTGGCTGGTTCACTTCATTTGACTGGAAGTTGCCAGTCAGCTTCCTAAAAACAGTACTTGTCAAGAGGAAGGTAGGCTGGATTCAGTGGGTGAGACTATTGCTCCAAACTTTACGCCTTTAGGAATTTCAATCAAAGGATGATATTCTCTCTAGACAGGCCTGGAGTCTGGGGGAGATGACTCAGATTCATGAGTTCTCACTCTCACCCACTTGCTTTCAAGGCCACAAATGTGAAATGTGCAAATCTATATCCATCCAATCAAGACAGTAAACTTGAATATGACTCCACTTCTGAAAGAGGGCATCTTCCATGGATGAATTTAAATCTACTTTGTGATGAAAGTCGTCCTCATCTACAAATGTCTAAGCACACGAGGTTAAGAGTCATTGGACCAATAGTCTTGACCCAAGATTTCACTCTGAACCATTGTAATCATGTCTTCAGTTTAGATAAGTGAAAAACGGTGGTATCTCAGAGTGAGAAAGGAAAAGAGAGGAAGGAGAACAATGCTTATTTCAGTTCTGCTTCATTCTCTAGAGGCATGTTGATAGTTAATTTGCATTATGCTTTCATTTCTTCCTCTTACAACTGTATGAGGTGGCCTCATCACTGTCTTTATAGAGAGACACAGAGAAAGAATAAAGCATGTATCAAGATCCCATAGTGAAGAATTGTAAATCTTGGCCTTTCGCTTCTTGTCTAACATTTTCCATGTATATTTGTGTTTGTGTGTGCGTGCGTGTGTGTGTGTGTGTGTGTGTGTGTGTGTGTGTGTGATTTTTCAGTAGAGAGCATTCTCTTGGGTGACTTTGGCAAGATAGACTCCATTCCTCTAAGCCAAAGAAAATCATCATAGCTAACATTGTTGAATAATAGGAGTTATGCTAAGACCTGTACATAGACAGTGCCCTTGATGACTACAGTCAGTTCATGGCAACTTCTAGTGCTTGTTTCACAGATGGAAGAATGGAGTCACATACTTTTTATGTGATAGGAACAGAATGTGAGATGAGGTGATCTGATTGCAGATCTGCCCCTTTGGCCATTCTGTTATAGTTACACGGATATGCATTCTATAAGAATTTACTTCATCAAATTGTTCTGACCATTTATTCTCTTTCTAAATCAATCTACATCAGTAATGGATCATTATTTGTCAATACACAGGCCAGGACTGTCCATTTGCCCAGTGATGAAGTTGGCTCTTGAAAATATAGCCACTTTGAAGCTGGCTGTCTACTTGCTAATGAGATCAGCACGAAAATAATGACTCTACCAGTATAAGTAGTTCAACATTTGTGTATTTGTATGGACAAATCAACTATTTTAAAAGTAGGTCCTGCTAAACAGCAGTGGGTAGTTGGGTAGCCTGGATGTACATTATGACATACCCCATTGTAACCCCAGCACAAACACCTAAGGAATGAGTCCCCTTTTGAACGTCTCTTCCTAAAAAACAGCTTTGTCCATATAAATAATGTGAGGTACATAGGCTTAAACAGTTCCATCATAAAGAAAACAATCTTCTATGCCTTTTGATGGATTTATTATCAGTCTTATTTACTGGAAGTCATAGTTACTGTAATCTTATTAAAATCTGTCAAATCAATGCACTTGAAAACATCGTGAAGATGAGCTGTTACTAGAGTGTGCAGAAGTACAGGGAAGAGCTACTGCTTCCTCACCACCAAAGGCAAAGGGCAAATATCATATAGTCACACATTGATGGCTTCACAGCCAATATCCAGTTATGAGGGATTTTCAACACTTTCCTAGTAAACAGAATATCCCAGTCCAAATAAGTCTAGCTAACAGTAGTTCTCTTGGATGGCTTTTCCCTCCATGTTCTACTGAAAGTGTATTGTCAGAAACATCTAGATTATGTCCAGTAGAAAAGTATTTTCTTTCTTCAGTCTTAGTGACTTTTGCTCAGAATAGTCATGGTGCTTGCATCCAGCTTCCCCTCCTAGCAAGCAGAGCTCTCCACCAGGCCTGAATAGGACACTTAGGGTCAAAGGTTAGGCATGCGAAGGCACAGCTGGCCTCTGGTACAGAACTGAGAAGAATCCAGTACCTGGGTTTCCAGGGAAAGTAAACCCAGAAAATTTGGGAGTTCTATGATGTTTTTCCCCCTTAAGGGGCTACTCCTAGAGAATGAAGCCAATGCACACCAAGCACACTGAAGCGGACTTAAGGTCTTTGTGCCCACACTGACGCTATGAGAAATGGACAGTGGCAAGATGAGAGCCACTCAAGTCAAGGCGACAGATGTTAATCAGTCATGCAGGTTGTCACAATCTTTTAACACATTAGTGAATGCAAATACTTCCAAATATAATTAAACCTTAAATAAGATTTTATGCTAACATAAACTACTTTTATCACAAATGTAATCTTCACAGAGAAATTTCTCCACTGTCTTCTATGTTTTCGAATGCAACAGTATGCTGATTATTCTGTCATGTCCTGCAGTGGTCTTGGGCATAGCATATACCTCTCATTCTTCCAGAGGCCCACATACAGAGCTCTCAGTGAAATTTGCAAGTAAAAATTGATTATAGTCTAATGTAAACACTCTTGTGGGGGTGTTTTTGTTTAATTAGCTCAGTTTATTTTGGTAAAATTGTTATCACTTTAAAACTCCTTCATTGTGTTCCAAAAATGGAACAACTTTTAATTATCAAAACAACTTTTGTTTTTCAATTACATGTATATGTTTCATAAGTCATACTTCCATTTTGTTTGCATTGAGAAGTTCAAGGACCAAATGGGTACAAAAGAGTGTACTCTTGACTACCCCCACAATGCATGACCCACATTCCCCATTGATGAGGGTTCCTTTGGAAGAGGGAGGATAGGAAGGAGGATAATGGAGCCAACACTATGAATGTAAAATCAGAATAATATAAATAAAAAATAAATTATAAAAAAATGTAGAATTCTTAAAAGTCCTACCACACATATAATGTCAGAAGTGTATGAAAAAATAAAGTATTTTTATAAGCAAAAAAAAAAAAGAGTGTACAGCAGTTTCCATCTACTTTTCTGCATGTGGTCATACTCCATGTGTGGGAATAACAGGCTGATTCATCCTAAGGAAGGAAAAAAAAAACAGTCTTCAGAAAAATGAAATTCATAGATCATAGCAGAGCTCCCTATAGCTCCTATTTTAACTCTTTCCCCTTCTCTGTCTCTATCTCTCTCTTTAAAGCCATCCAAGATAGTAGATTTAAATTTTCCTGAAATGTTGGACACAAATGATTACATTTGAAATTGGCCGTTGAAGAATCCAGACCTGCTTTTCTGGAAACAGGGAAGACAGCTCAAGAGGTAAGAGTTCTTGCCATGTACGCATGAGGGCCTGAAAGTGACTGATTCATCCTGGATTAGATTTCTCAGCAACCACAGAAAAGGCCATGCATGCTGTATCCCAAGTCCTGTGAGGAGTGAAGACCCCCAAACCACTGGAGCTCACTGCTCAGCCAGTCTGACAAAAATAGCAGCACTGGAGTCAGTGAGAAACTCTGTCCCAACCATAAGAGAATGGCCAAAGGGATGTACACACACACACACACACACACACACACACACACACACACTCCACTCTCCCATGGTAAACTCATATAATCCTTATTGATCTTTGTTTCCTAATCCTTTTCTATCCTGTCTCCTAAGATTGCTCCTTAGAACAATTAAAATACCATTAAGTAGTTCATCAGGTGGGAAAAGGCAAAGCAAACATCAACAACACTTATATTTTTTCCTCATGCTGGTTTGTTGGAAAGGTAGAATTTACATTTCCAAATATCAAAATGTGGGTGGTGGTGAGTCAGTTTCCAGGTGGCTATGCAAGGCTATGCATGTCTAGGTGGCTATGTACAGTGTTCAGTTGTACATTGCATATCTAGGTAACTACATATGATGTTAAGTTGCACACTGCATGTCTTGGTAACTATATATAGTTTTGCTATAGCTATATATTGCGTGCAGTTGTACACTGCATGTTTAGGTGGCTATACAGTGTTCAGATATACCCTGCATATCTAGGTAACTATATGCAATGTTCAGTTGTACATTGCATGTCTAGGTAAATACAGAGTGTGCAGTTGTGTGTTCCATGTCTAGATCTATGTGGGCAGTAAAGAAGGGCTGTAACCCAAAATGAGATCTATGGAAAGAGCCAGATACCCAGGCATGAGGATTTACTTAAGCAAGCCTAAACTCTGTAAATATGGCATTAAATATATTTATAATATCATTATACACTTCAAAGTATAAGAATTATAATAAAGAAATCTGGATTCTAGTCTTACATTTACTAGAAACCAATAATTTTAAGCTATTTTATTAGCTTCTTAGATGTTCTACTAGTTTGTTTTCAGAATAAAATGGTTTTCTTCCCTCCTATCCAGAGAATTCAATGCAAGTATGTTTCTTTAGGACTCTGAAGCAGAAGTCTGGTCCATCACTCAATGTATGCTCTTCCTACATCATGTCCTATTTTGTGACCTTAAATAATTCCTGGCAATTTTTAATTGGCTCAAAAGGACAACAATCAAAATCTTTTAAATCCAGAGAAACCATGTAGTCAGCTAGGACCTGGTGCAAATAAGGCCAGGTGTTCTTTCTTCCTGGCACAGACTCACTCCCACCCTCTATCTTCTTTCCCCATCATGCTTCTTCTCCATACTCCCTTACTCATCTCGCTCAAAAATTGCTTGCTGGCTATTGTGCAAAGGATAATTGATTTAATTATTTAACCCTAAGCAAACAAAACCAAACATCATAAGACAGCATCACCATCTTGTCATATTGCATGATCAAGGCCTGACGTTCTATAGCTTTCTATTTAAGCTGAACTAAAACTGGGTTCATAAACTCATAAAGAGTATGATGAGGAGTCTAGGGGTGGGGATGCATGATGTACAACTTTTGTGTTTGGGAGGGAAAGATTTTAGGCTGCAAGTAGAGTAAGCACTGGCCTACCTCCTCATGAGTGGTAGCACGCAAAATAGAATCAGGACACTGTGGCTTTGGATACAGGGCTGTTCCGGTGACATCATGGTGTGGTATTACCAGCCACACCCGCTTCTATTCTGCATCTCCCTCTCTAAGCAGCAGGACCTCTGAAGCTGTATCTCTTAAGTCTGGCCTAAAAGAAGCAATGAACTCTTTTTCTAAGAGCCCATAGAGCAGAGCATGCAGCTTCAGGTGCAAACCTCAAGTTCTGTCTTTCCATAGAGTACCATGCAGGAGTCCTATCTTCCCTTCTAAAATCCTTTACCTTATATCATTCCTGAGTTTAATATCTTCGTAAGCCTTTTGAGTCTTTCACGCTACTTTTATATTATTAATTCAGAATTTATAGTTGTTTCTTTCTCCACCAGAATAGGATTTCCGTGAAAACAAGACATACTTTCCACTCATTTACCATTTTATCCTCAGTTCCTCAAATAGTTTCTGGTATCTAATATGCTCAGGACATTGCTGTGGGAGAATGAATGAATAAGTTCATGAATGAGACATACGTCTTAGTTTCCAGAAGGCTTTTCTTTGGCTTTCTTAGCAAAGAAACTTTTTGGTTCTGGTGCTTCTAAGAAATTTAATTAGCATAATTCACCCTGTTTAACACTCTATAAATGCCAACTCTTCTTTCAGTCCAGCTAAATCATACTTCCTCTGTACTGTCATTCCACAAGGCAGGTCAGTATGTGTGGTAGCAGACTCCCACAGTGTTCTCAGGTAGGGTGAGAGCTTCGGGGGTGAATGTGCTGTTAACACATTAGGTTCGCTTCAGACTGCTTGTTGGTAGAAGTTTCTAGCTGTGGAGTCTTAGTTCATATCCTCTATTGACAAGGGTGCTGCTGAAAAGCCAAGACTGTGGTTTTTCATGTCCATGAAGGTTTCATAAAATGCTGTAATGCTAATACATTGTCCACATTAAGCCCCAAACACTGATGGATGATGGGCTGAAGGTCCCGGTGGAAGCATACTGGCAGAAGTTCTTACCTGTGATCCTATGATGACATTTTCATTTAGCCCAGTCTTTATTTTCCAATCTATTTTCTGCAGAGTCACTTCATGTAAGGGGTTATTATTCACAGTAAGGACACTTTCTTTCAGTGTGGCAGAGAAGTATTGAACTTGCAGATGATGCAAGGGCAAATTCAGAAGCAATCCAAGCCAGTCTCTGGCCTCTGTGCAGGGCCAAATCCATCACACAGAGGAGACGAGACAGTGAGTGATGCTCTTTAATTAGTTCTGCCCACAGAGTGGCTTTCAGCGGGGAAGAGAATCCTTGAGCTCCTTACACAACTGAGTTCTCGTCCTTCAAGCACTTTCTGTAGCACTGAAGGAAAATTTGTTTGCAGATAAAGACTATGTTTTAATTTGACATAAATTTTAAGGTAGATACACTTAATTTTTTAGGAGGCTTCATTTACTTAGACATTCAAAACTGGACTGTAAGGTCCTGAAAGGGTAAGATGTTCACTTCATCAGTAGATTGGTTCAGACATGGAGTAGGGACTATCTACAAGTTGGAAAATGAAGCAATCAATAGATCAGGGCATGAATGAGCAAATAACACAAGTCAATCACATCTTCCCCTGTGAACATTTAAAATAAGGGATTGATAAAACAACTGTGCTCAGAGTTATTTGGATGGATTTCAGGATCCTGTTTCAATAGGGGACATTTTTGGAGCTCCTTTAGAGTCTGTTGTGATGTCTATTTTAAGTGTATTGTGGTTCAGCTTCACTTCCTGCTAAGTCCCCCTCTTATATCTTCCTTATAGTTACAATTCCCAGTTGCACTTCTGGATAAAATACCAACATGCAAATCTGCCCGGCCTATTTCCAAGAAGCCAAATTTAAGCCCTGTCCTGAGGATAATTTTTTTCACTTTTTTTTGTTTTGGTTTTTTGAGGTAGGGTCTCACTCCAGTCCAGGTTGACCTTGAATTCACCCTGTAGTCTTAGGGTGACCTCGAACTTATGGCAATCCTCCTACCTCTGCATCCTGAGTGCTGGGATTAAAGGCATGTGCCACCATGCCCAGCATCTCACTTCTTACTATATGAAATAATCTGCTTACCATAAAGGAATGCTATAAGAATTAAGAGTGACTAACAGAAGCTTCATTGTTGGCTCTCCATAGTGTGAATTGATGCCCATGTCTTTTTGCCTTACATCCTTGATGGACCGCACCCTAAATCTTCTGCTTCCACAGATATATGGTCAACACATATTCGTAGCATGAATGAAAATTGTACAAGTCCGCGTGTATCTTTTTCTAACCCAGACAATGATAACCTGGGGAAAGGTCAAGGTACTCCAGGATCAAACCATCTCATGTGGACTCTGCAAATGCAAAACCTGAAAGTTTGTTTTGGGTGGAGCTTACCTGAAGTAAGTTAGAGATTCTTTCCTAAGAATGAGCAAACAACCACAAAAACCCAAACCAATCCAATTTTTGTCTCTCACAAAACTTTATTTCTTACTAGAATTTTCCCTCTCCATTTTCTGGAAGCTGACAAAACATTCTATCAGCACAGAAACTAGTCACATGATCCAGTAGTGAATGTTAAAGTTTTCCTAAGAAAGGTTTGGTGTCTCTGTATGCCTGTCTCAAACCTGACATTTGGGTGAAATGAAAGAGAAAGCCTCAGAGGTCTAAGGACAAGAGTGCCCTCTGTAAGATCACTTCCTTCCTTAGAAAGACAGAGAAAAAATGTTTATTGAGCTTCTATTGAACAATAGACAGCAGGGATATTTTTGTTGTGTGTGTGTGTGGGAGGGGAGGCATGACTGCATGTATGTACGTGTATGCCTGTGGCTGTACATGCACAAGTATGTACATGAATGTGGAGAGCACACGGCAACCTTTGGTCTTGTTCCTTAGGTCAGCTCCTTTGAGACAGGGCCTCTCAGGCATGGACCTCTTCACTTAAGCTATATTAGGCATCCAGTGAGCTCTGGAGATCCACCTGTCTCTGCCTCCACAGCACTGGGATTACAGTGGTTAACGGGTTGTGGGGATTCAACTCATCCTCATGGTTACAAATCAAGCATTTTACCAACTGAGCCGTCTCCCCATATCACAGACAACAGGGTGCGCCCTGGACCGCGCAGTCCTCTCAGATACTGAGCAACATTGTAATGCTCTGTGCTTTCGTCTCTCTCTAGTTTTCTGTGATGGAACAGTAGAAAATTTTGTCTGAATATAGTAGAGACACAGATTTGTTTAAACAATGTTCCATTCTCAGTGGCTTCTTGATGCCAGGAAAAGAAGAAGAGCGATGAGGAGGAGGAAGAGAAGGAAGTGGCAGCAGAGGAGAAACTGCCTCAGCCTATGGGTCTGCTGGTCTCAGAACTCAGGGAGGGAGTTAGTGCACATTTGTTTTTTATGAGTATTCCAAGAAGCCTAAGGTAAGGAGAGAAAGAGGAGGAGGAAAAGAGGAGAAATGGAGGAGAGGAGAGGGAAGTGTTGAAGTTACCATATATTAGGAATCTTTCATATGCTATTTTTGGTGTGAGTCAGCTATCACTGCAATAATGTTTCACCAAATGGAATAAACTCACATCCAGGACTTATGATCATAACACATTCATCCTCACAGCAAAGAGGGCTCACTACCACTTTCCTGCTGTGGGCAGGGCTAGGTGAGGAAGCTTCAGTTTAGGCCCTGGGTCTACTGCACTTGGAGCCAAGGCTGGGGTCCAAATATGTGTGTGTGTGTATATATATATATATATATATAATTTTTTAAATTTTTATTTATTTATTTGACAGAAGGAAAGAGGCAGAGAAAGAGAAAAAGAAAAGAGAGAGAGAGAGAGAGAGAGAGAGAAGGGCATACCAGGGCCTCCAGCCACTGCAAACGAACTACAGATGCATGCATTACCTTGTGCATCTGGCTTATGTGGAATCTGGAAAATCAAACCTGGGTCCTTAAGCTTCGCTGGCAAGTGCCTTAACCACTAAGCCAGCTCTCCAGCCCGTATATATATGCATGTGTGTGTGTGTGTGTGTGTGTGTGTGTGTGTGTTTCTGTGTGCCTGAGGCATAGCTACCTGGAACATATGTTTCCAACAAGGAAGCCCAGCAACCTATATTGTCATTTTATAGTGCTCTTTTCTTCCCCTTCTTAGATTGTTATTCGGTAGCAATTGCCTATTTCCCCGAGGTTTTGGGAACAGTGGGTCTTATACATCTCTAAATTACTGCTTCAGAAATGACTTTACAAGCAGATGTCCAATATCTATTTCGGAGTTGACAAATACATATATGAAAAAAAATCTGCACAAATCTATACCAGCAAATTCTAAAAGGATTGAGCAGAAATGATGCATAGTAGAGCTACAGTTTGTAATTAGTGCAAGCTCAACTTTCTTGGGCGGTTGGTGAATCCTTTGAACTTGACATCATGGAGCACAGAGGACAAATAGTCCTTGCATACCAGCATTGGTTCTCTACCCTAGGTGGGATGGGCCATGCCGTTACCTAGGATACTATCTTCCTATACTCATTCCTTAAAACTTGGGGATTTCAGTAAATGTCCATGTAGGCTTTTTTTCCCCCAAAAGCTCTGCATTTAGAATTATCATAAGAAAGTGATTTAAATGCAGTGTTAAAGAAGGAAATGTTCCAAAGACTCAACTAAATTCTCTTTGGAGAGAAGTTAAAAACAATTTTGCAATAGTAAAATGTAGGCATTTTGGGAAAATTTTCACATAAGAGTCCCAATTGAACTCACTTACAGAGCCATGGCTTCTATGGGAGGTACTTGGACATGACCATACGAGTTGGAACACTTGGATTTTACTTGATTCTTCACTTACAGAAGTGAATGATGCTCAGAATATCATTTACTTTCCAGGTTTCAATTCTCTCCTTTGTAAAAGCAAGGTACTAACATCTAAATGCTAAGTTGATGTGCATATTAAATGAAACTATCCTTTTGAAATTCCTGGTGATAACTTCTTCCTCCTCCCCCTTTCCTTCTTCCTCTTTTTATCTCATTTTAACATTGGTTTAATTTTAAAATTGGCTTTTATGTGGAACACAGATATAACTACCATGATCTTCATGTAACCTTCAGTTTTCTGTGATCCCAGTTTGCTATAGAAGTATAAAATTAATTTACCATCAGTTTATCATCTATCTATCAGCATTATGATATGGATAAAGAGAATTCCATTACTGATAGATGATCTCAGACCTCATTTATTTATAGCCAAAAAGTAAGTAACACACTCAGTTATTTATCTGACCAAGTCTTCATTTCATAGGATATCAATATTTACAGTTTGTTGTATCTCTATAAACTTACAAATTCAACATTTTTCGATCTACTTATTACTATCTATTTGGTTATTATTTATCTAGACATCATGCTATCACAAACACTTTTTTTGCACCATTTCACAAAGCTTTTTTTCTTTTTAAAATATATTTTATTTATTTATTTGAGACAGAGAGAGAGGGATGGAGGGAGGGGGAGAGAGAGAGAGAGAATGGTCTCACCAGGGCCTCCAGCCACTGCAAACGAACTCCAGATGCATGCATGCCCTTGTGTATCTGGCTTACATGGGTCCTGGAGAATCGAACTAGAATCCTTTGGCTTTGCAGGCAAGTGCCTTAACCACTATGCCATCTCTCCAGCCCCCAAATCAGTTTTTTGTTTTGTTTTGTTTTTCTAGGTAGGGTTTCACTTTAGCTCAAGCTGACCTGGAATTTGCTATGTAGTCTCAGGGTAGCCTTGAAGTCATGGCAATCCTCCTACCTCCGCCTCCTGAGTGCTGGGATTAAAGGCCTGTGCCACCACACCCAGCCCAAATTAAGGTTTTAAAATAAACAGATTAATCATTTTAGTTTGGGTTAGAGGCAAACCATTAATATTAGCTAAATTTTCACTAAAACAGGTGCAATCAACCTTAAAACTATGGTAGTGAAGTAGAGATACTTACATGTATATCAGAGTATATAATTTAGCCAAATAAAATTGAGTTGGTGACACAAACATAGAAAATATATCTTGAGCTAACCTAAAATATAAAAATTTGTTGGACAATTAATAAGTTAGAAGGTTGATATGCATACTTACTAGCATAGGGATATTTTAAATCACAAGCTCTTCTGCTATATTTAAATGTGATTTACTTTACAGGAATCTAATCTACATAAGGACTTTTTTCATGAAAGCATAGTTCCCATATATTAAGCAAAGGGAGAACTTATTACAATTTCCATTCAATATGAGCAATGAAGAAGCCTCTATTTTTCTTTAAAACATTCTCTCTTTTTTTTAATCTTATTTAAATCTGCTATCTCCCTCTTCTGTTCATACTGTTCCCACCACTCTCAGTGCAGACTCAGGATTTCTCCTCTAGAGATTACAACAGCTCTTAATGTGTGGTCCTAACTTGAAGCACTCCCCTTTCAACTCAGTTATCTTCCAATCTGGAGATCCTTAATGCTACTAATTTGACTATCAAATCCAGGCAAAGATTTCCCATTTCCCCAAGAATTAAGAAAGAATCTCTTAGCACATGGCACGTCACTATTCTGGCTCCACTCAAATCATTTCCCAGTCCTTCCAGCATGCGTCATGATGGGAAACTGAACATTTTGCCACTTCTTGAACCTCATGATGCCTCTGTGTCTCCCACAGCTCTTTGCCCTGTAGAAAACACCCTTTTACCTTGTGACTCCATCTGACTCCAAGTTGCTCATTTGACTAGGTGCTTCCTCCTCCAGATCACATACTTACGCTCCCATGAGTCAACAATGGGGGTCCCCTTCCTTGCTTCGAATACCCTTTTGCTTGACTGGTAGATAGTAACATAATATTGCCATCACTTCAGAACACTGTGAATGGCTAAATACAAAGGGCTGTGAGCCCAGCACAGTGTCTGGTACAGTGAGGCATTTATTTAACAAACCTTGGTGGAATGAACAAAGTCTGTGAACACTTCCTTCTTTTCCTTTCCCAGTGCATGGGATTGAACCCAGGGCATATAAACTGAGTGCTATACCACTAAGCTACGTCCCCTGACTATGAGTGAACTGGTTAAAGCAGCAACAACTTGGTTGTTACACATTAAAAAACATTCAAATGAGAAAGAAAATGACCATACAGGATGCTTTGTCTTAATGCATTGTTTCTTGTCATATTCATCCTGAGATCAAAGGATAGGATTTTGTTTTTCTTCTGTAAATTGAAAGTCGCTTTGTTTTTATTGCTTTTACATCCCTTGTATTAAAGAGAACTTTCTTGCTTGACTTTACTATGACTTGACGGTGTCTACATTCATATCGTTGATACCCGGCTTTCACCATAAGTCAGCAAGATCGAAATCTCCTAATTATCTTCTCTACATGATGCAACAGCAGCTGCTGAGAATGTGTCAGTTGCTCCAACAATTATGCTGCTGGTAACGGCGCACATTCCCACGAGGCAGGGTGGTGGTGCTGGACTTCAAAAGGCCTGTGCCAAGTGGTGATGTATATTGTAGTTCAATTAAAGCATAATTAAGGTGGCATGCTATACTCTGACTTATTCTTGTATCATGGAGAATCTATCCTTATGGAGTAGATTGTCACCTGTGCAGAGGCTGTGGTCACACAGGCAGAGCAGAGCGTGAACTCCTCCCTCGTGCGTCTATGTGAGATCACACCAGTACTCAATGGGAACAGACTCATCTCTGCATACATACAGGTGTAGTGAGCCAAGCCCAAAAGGCAGTCTTCTCACTGATGCCTGCTGACAAGCGTTCTAATCCTCAGATTCCAGAGTGAGAAGTGTAAGCTGAGGAAGATCCTGTGATTTGTCCAGTCTTGAGGTCTTTCATGCACAGAACCTAACCTTGAATAACTGTCCTATTCTGAACTAGGCAAGGAATGAATACCTTCTTCACTAACTTGCACATAGATACGCATGAGCGTGTCCACACACACACTAATGCATCTGTGTGTAAGCTTATTTATGATGTGCATGTGTGTGAAATGCACACATGTATGTGTCTATCTTTCAAGTAGAGTGATCAGTGTATTACATTCTTGGCAATTCTTTAATTTGTGGAACTCTCTAATTTGTGACCATTTTATTTGCAACTGTCCAGACAGAAATTGGCCTCAATATTCATGACCTTGCGGTGCCTAGCAATACCTTCACAAGACCCTCATAATAAGAGAAAAGATGATAACATCAAATTAAAAGAGAGAGTAATGGAGAGAGGGAGGGGATATGATGGAGAGTGGAGTTCTGAAAGGAAATGGGGAGGGTGAGGGAAATATCATGGTTTATTGTCTATAAGTATAGAAGTTGTCAATTAAAAAATGCCTCCAAGGCAGGTGGATCACACAGCCCCCCACTTTTTTTTTTTCAGGCACAGTTAACTTTGAACTCCATTCTATCAAGGAACAAATGGAAGCAACACCAGAACTCAGAAGGCCCCCAATGTAACTGGAAAAAAAAATCACATGGTGACAATCTCTTCTCATGTCTGTCGAAGTCCCACAGCTCTACTGGATGTCATGGAGGACATTGCTGGACATGTAGAAAAGGGCATGGAGGTTTTCTGCTCTTCTGAGCTCCCACGAGGACTCCCTAAAACAGAATCAGTGGTCAGAGAAGTATGAGTTGATATTCTGGCACTTAATTTAATAGTATAGTTTAAGCAAGTTACAAAACCTATCCAAGCTTCACAGGGCTGTGGAGAAGATTAAATGAGAACATGCATACACAGCTGTTGATATTACACTTATCATATTCTCAGAATCCAATCAATAACCCCCTTGTTTATGTTATTCTAGCCTCCTTTCCCTACTCTCCCTAATCTCACCTTTTCCCCCACATATACATTAATCTCCCCACCCTTGCCCTCACCTCAGATTTTCAAATACTATTGAATGGAACAGGCGGGTAAACCCATAGGCTGTGTGCAGATTACCTCTGGAATTCATTCCACCCATCATTGCATTTCAATGAGGTACATATTTTATTGACGTGAGCCATGTCTGATAATTCTCCTGATAGTAGCTACAATAAGAGCTTGAACTTGATCTCTGAGTCTTTCTTCAAGATTTCTTTAGTTATCAAAATTAGCCCAAATGCAGAATACACAGAGTGCTGTGAGAAATCAGTATCAGACCTGCAGCATGATCAGCATCAAATTAGGCTGTGTTGCATGGGAGAGAGCTCTGAGTGAGATTCTATCACTTCCTGTCTAAGTGCATCAACCATACCAGAAGGGTCTCCGTGGTGGTGTTTGGGTGTAACAGAATGTCTGCAGCACCCAAATAGAACCCTGCTAATGTTCCCATGTTGAAGCAAGAATGAACATAGTATAAACTTGTTAAAGTCATGAAAGATAAATTTAAACACATTTAAAGAGCATAATAGCAGGTAATGGGAGATAAAAGAAAAATAAGGAGGAAGTGAGGGAGGAGTCAGGCAGACATAGATGTTGTCAGGCAAATACTTGGTATTGCAAGACTGTTTTCTAAGTATTTGCTATCTGTTAAGAGCTTCCATTTTCCCTTCTTATATCTATTATACCATTTCAGCACAATTTAGTTTTTTAATTCCAAATGTTCAATGAATTGTCATAAATGATATTAAAATTGAGGGAAAAAAGATTCTTTGTTTCTAGAAAATTATAGCAGACAATTGGAAATTTTAATAGTTGGCAAATTTTCAAGTATTCCAAATTTACAGTAAAACCCAATTGTCTAGAAATAACTGACTCTTTGGGGCAAACTCTTCCTAAGAACTTATATTTGGTATTACTAGGTGCATTGTCATGTAATGTACCTTTCATATTTCTTAGACTTTTGAAGATATGGCATGGATGTAATTAAATAACCTGAGTCTTGTATCAATGCATGCACATGCTCATTGTCATCGCCAGTTGTACTAAATGGTGACCAGGGTCAACACAGGAATGAAGCATTTTTATTTTATATTAGCTGTCTTCAGATGGCTGTGTGTTAGGGAGTGTCATGTTTGTTTGTTTTATTTTATATTAGCTGTCTTCAGATGGCTGTGTGTTAGGGACTGTCATGTTTATTTGATTTTTAGTGGATTTCTATCCTTTACTTCTCTGTAAGGCTCTCAGGAATCATATATCATTTTGGACAATGTGTCTGCTTGATTACAGCCTTTAGCTCACTCCTGTCTGTTAAAGCAAAAATAATAAAAGCAGATGATCAAGCCTTATTTTCTTTCAAAGCCACACTGAAAAACTACTTCCTGCCAGGTGTGTGAGAGGAGTTGAGTGTACAGAAATGAAGACCCAAGTAGCTCCTCAGAATGCTGATGGAAAGGCATCTATCAGTTCCAAATGCAGTGTACTCATCTCTGAGAATGGTGAGAACAAATCGCCTGATGGTGTTCTCACACTCAGGTGTCCTGAGGTTGACCAGCAACTTGGAAGAGGAGAATGTGGCTTGTACTCTAATAGAGCAAACTCTCCTATGGGAGGGACTAAGGAGTGTGAGCCTGCTCCACACCATCGTGTCATCTAGAGCGGCCAGCTCTTCATTGTCTAAACTGTTGTTTTCTCACTTTCAAAGCATTTGTCAGCATTGAATCAAGGGCTACTTATCTGAGAGCCCTGGGTATAATAAGAACAGTGGGGAAAGGGAGTAATTATTCCAAGCACAAGCACATGTTACCTCTGAAGTAAGTTTTGGCAGCTGAAGAATGTAAGCTTCTTTCATTTGTATGAGGTTTTCTTCTTTCGTTTTCAGGGACAGGGATTTGGGGGTACTCAACATGAGCCTATCAAATGCACTTTTTAAACCTTAGAAAAGATATTCAAACATAAACTGAATCCAAAAAAATGTAAAATGTGGTAGCTACAACTGTTTGACTTTTCTTCCCTTTTTATTTATTTGACAAATAAGTATTTAGAATCAATTATGTATGTGATTATATATGTGAGACTGTTTTAGGTATTGGGGATATGGCAATGAACCACACAGTCATACTTCTGGCTTTATGGTAGGTACATTCACTTGGGAAGATACAAGCAATAAATTCCATGCGCGTAGCCTCAGTGTTATGCTATGCATCCTGACGTTCAATGTCATAGCAACTCACCTCCCTTACTGGGGCACACCCTGTGCTTAGAGCAAAACAAATGCTAGTGAGAAGATGGATGAATTTCAAAACAAATGTCAGGCTAGAGAGATAGCTTTATGGTTAAGGTACTTGCTTGCAAAGCCAAAGGACCCAAGTTTGAGTGCCTAGTACCCACAAAGTGACATATGTGTCTGGAGTTTGCAGTAGCTGGAGGCCCTGATACAGCCATTCTCTCTGTCTGTCTTTCTCTCCTCTCTCTCTGTCTTTGTAAATAGTAAATAAATAAACATATTAAAAATGAAATTCAGGGCTGGAGGGATGCCTCAGTGGATAAAGCCCTTGGCACTCAAGCCTGAGGACCTGTGTTCAACCCAAGATCACACATAAAAAGCCAGAAGCCATGGTGGGACTCTGTAAGTCCAGAATGCTGACAGGAAGCTTGTGTCAAGAACAGAAGTTAACAACACAAGTGATAATGGAAGAGAGAGAGAGAGAGAGAGAAGATTAGGAATATAGCTTAAAATTGTGACATTATGAGTTAGAGGCTAAATCTTGAGGAAGTGGAATCTGTAAGAAACCAGCCATACAGAGCTGGATTTTCACCTTCTATCTGACCACAGAATGGAAGGTTGTACCATGAGATGGGGTTAGTATTGATTGATCTCAGTATTGATTAATTTAGACATATACCTTAGCAGTCCTATTTATTTTCATTTTCAGTCATGTTCTTGGGAAAAGATATGAAAGCAGATAGACTAAGAAGTCACACAGAACTAGAACCATCTTTGTCTAATAAGTTAGATTGAATGGAAAGGTATTTGGAATTTAAAATATTTGATTATAGAGCCCTCAGGACTTAGTGGTAGATAGATTATGGATGTACTTCAGGAGAGATATGATCCCAAGATGACAGGGTGGCCTGCTTAAGCATACATAGAATGCCAGTTATGATTAAGAGAATCTGTTGTGAGGGCCGGAGAGATGGCTTAGTGGTTAAGGCACATGCTTGTGAAGCCTAAGGACCCAGGTTCTATTCTCCAGGTCCCACGTTAGCCAGATGCACATGGTGGTGCACGCATCTGGAGTTCGTTTGCAGTGGCTAGAGGCCCTGGTGTGCCCATTCTCACTCTTTCTCTCTCTCTCTCTCTGTCCCTAATAAATAAATAAATTTTAAATATATATTTTTTTTTAAAAAAAAAAAAGAAAATCTGTCGTCAAACTTTGTAAACTATTTTCACTGGAAAGGCCCAAGAGGTATTCAGTCCCATGAAGTCAAAAGGAATCTATTGTTCAACAAATAGTTCTTAAATAAGTAAAATTGTTCCTTATCTTGGTGTGCTACTTTTTCACTGCTTGAACTTGATCAAGGTGCCTAATTTATTTACTCCATTATTAAATACTAATTAAGAAATTCTTTCTGCCAGACATCATGCCAGGTACTGAATATAATGCGTGATCAAACAGAAATATCCTATTTTCACAGATCCTTCAATAAGATGAGATAGAGCCTAAGAAAATGACCACACATATAAATCTAAAACTGCAAATGTAATACCATGCTACTAAGATAAAGGAATGGTCAGAATAAGTGCCTCCATTGGTTAATCCAGCAACTACTTGGTTAACATACTGAGTGGCAGCTACTGGTAGGCACTGGGGTGCAACAATGAGCAAAATATAAAAGTGGATGAAAGGCAAAGGAAGTCACAAATTTAGAGAAAAAAGAAGAAGACGGCAAGGGAGGACTCCCTTTTGCAAAGTGGGACTGGGAACTTCAATAAATCCATGGAAAAGCAATCTATTTAGGATTTCGATCTCCACTTCACAAATGAATGTAAAATTGAACAGAATTAAGGGATGTGGGACATGTTTGGGGGCTGGAGAGATGGCTCAGTGCATAAAGACATGAGAAAGCATCTGAACACAGCCTCAAGCTCAGTATATGTTCATTCCCAACAGAGTAAGTCCCTCTATTGAGCAGAGGCGCTAGAATCCAGTGCAGGTGCATGCACACGTTGCCGGCATTGTTCCACACAAGTGTAAAGCTAACCCACTTCTCCCACTGGCTCTTCATGGAAGTTACACATGCTTGCAGCTAACACATTTCACACTCGGACTTTCTTTTATTCATATATGACTATAAAGAACTCAGCTTGCAACACACAGTTGCTTTTTGATTGAAAGCATTGTTTGAGATATATGGGAAAATAGCACAAATTATACTTTCTGGAAGTTCTAGGAGGCTCAAAAATACCTGAACAGAGTTTCCGACATGGGTTTTGGGGATCCAGAGCTGGGAGCAGCAGGTTGTATAACATTGGCTTGAGGGGTGACCTTGGTAGGAAGCACAACCTCGTTAGATCTCCGTTTTCTCATCTATAAAACAAAGGGGGTGCTAACCTCCTCTGACCCCTTCCAAATGTTAAAAAGGAGAAATAAGTTAATGTTTGGAAAAGCCCGTGTGACCCTTCAAGCCAAGACATTATCAAAGTACAAAGTAAATTGTAGGAACTGTTTGCTATCCCATTAGTGACTCAAATAGTACACAGAGCTCCTCCTGTCAAGTCTTTGCAAGTCAAGCCTGTAGCACACATTTGTTCTGTCCACCACCATGAAACTGTTGGTAAGATAACTGTCTCATTGCAGTGACTTGTTAAAGGACTCTGCAGGGTAAATTCTTACAGACATAGACAGGTTACGCCACATATGAACACCCAACTTTAATCTCTTTATTAACTTCCAGGAGCCTAAAAATAATGTAAAACGTAGAAATTACAATGCTGATAGTGTGTCTAGATATGTGAAATGATAACCCCCCCCCATTTTTTTCTTGGTTAAATCATTTCATTAATATAATAGCTATAACATATTAGACTGATAACTCTTAGAATGTTAAGCATTCTATCAATACTCTCATTAAGTCCCAATAATTCTTATGAGACATAGTTTGTTATCCTTAGTTTTTTTTTTTTAATTTGTTTGAGAGAGACAGAGAGAGAGAAAATGGGCACACCAGGGCCTCTAGCTACTGCAAAACAAACTCCAGATGCATGCACCCCCTTCTGCATCTGGCTTATGTGGGTCCTGGAGAATCGAACCAGGATCCTTTGGCTTTGCAGGCAAAAGCCTTAACCACTAAGCCAACTCTCCAGCCTGTTATCCTTGGTTTTCATATGAACAAAATGATGTGGTTAAGGCTGGGTAAATGAGTTATGTCTCCAACTCATAAGGTCAGGAAGCCTGAGATGCTCTGTGGATCCACAATAGCCTTAGTTCTCTGAGCTGCCCTCACCTCTAACTACCCTACACCAAGCACAGAATAGTCAGCACTCTCACTGATGTGCACCTATGAAGCAGAACATTTATTTATTTTTATTAATTTAGAGAACACTTTATTAGTTTCTGTAATCAAACCCACCTCCATAAACTTTAAACATTTAACACTGCATTAGCCCTTGTACAAATGGGAAGAGTATGTTGTTAATTTCTGTATAGTGACAATTCAATATGGTAAACTGGGATACTTTTTTCCCAAGTTGTCAACACAGCTAAAATTTTCAGAAATTTACATTATAAATGTAGATATTTATGTAAAATGACCTCTAATAGCAGAATGTGGTGTATCAATATGGTGCTTTATGAAGTAAAATTGAAATCATGCTATTCAGACTAGGGGTCACGTTTCCATCGACCATGTGAGTCTATCAGATCTTTGAATAGAAGGACAAATGTTTAGATGTCTGGCATGTCCATTTGTCACTGGGTAGGTGCAGTAAAAACTCCTTCCTGCTACAATCAGTAGAGTGAGTGTAATTCGTGTTTGCACCAGAGGTGTAGTTAGTCTCTTTTATCCTGTTAACCTATAGAGCTAAACCAAATTATAGCTATCATAATTTGTGACTCCTTTATAATTTCATATGCATAAAATTTAGAGATTTATATATAACAGAGATGGTTATGGAGAAAGACAAATGGAAGCATAAAACAATCTAGCTCCTAAAAGACTATCCCCAGCAGTCTGAAGAAACTTCTAGAAGACTGACCTGAGTATAAGAAAGAATTGTATCTCATACTCCAAGTTAGGCAATGTCTTGTTGACATTTGGCAGAAAGAGCAAGCACCTGGCTGCTGTGTAAAAGAGGGTACCAGAGGCACAGCCCACACCACTTCCCTCAGGCAGAATAAGCTCAGCTCAGTTAGGAATAGACATTTGAATATAGTCAGAGCCCGAGGTTCCCAAGCCTTAGGTTCTGGAAAGACATCCTTGTCCACATCAGAAACACTCCTTGATCTTCAACTCCACTTCCCCTTCACCTCTCTCAACACTGCTTCTCTCCCCTTCTTTCCTCTGGTTTTACTGAACTGCTTGCAGGCTGCAGATGTGTGTGTGTGCCATGCTGTTTATGTCTTCACTTACCACTGTTCTCCTTGTCAGGAATGTGCCAATCCACTTGGTAAACTGCCACATCCTACTCATCTTTGAAGATGCATTTTTGCTTTTATTTCTGTGATTCACAAAGAGGTTGATTACCCAAATCACCCAGGTCTCTATTATTAACAAAATATTTTGTGCATTAATTTTAGAGCCTATATTCTAATTGAGTATTTTATTTACGTTTTAAATATTTCATTTTTTTTTATTTTAAGATAGACAGAGAATGAGGCAGATAGAGAAAGAGAGAATGGGCACACCAGGGCCTCCAGTCACCTTGTGCATCTGGCTTACATGGGTACTGGGGAATCAAATATGGGTCGTTAGGCTTGGCAGGCAAGTGCCTTAACTGCTAAGCCACCTCTATAGCCTTATTTTTATTTTTTCATTCTCCTTCATCTAATTATAAAACCCAGCAGAATTTTTAGTTTGCAGATCCCAGAAAAAATATGTGCCTGTCTGGTATGTAGGATAATAAAAGGCTTGCTTGGGCTGAAGGTATAGCTCAGTGGTAGAAGGCTTACCTAGCATTTTCAAGGACATGAGTTCAATTGCTAACACCAGAAGAAAGAAAAGGATAACAAGAAAATATCTACATAGGTCATCTCAATATATAAATGGTTTCTCTTTTCTTCTTTTCATGTTAATTCTATTTAGGCACTTTAATTAATTAAAATTAAGTTAAATGCCTTCTTGTTGTGTAAAATTAAATTTAAGCACACACCTTGATACCTCTTTTCACTTTATTACCTACAGTCATGTTTTAGGCTATGACAACATATACACTGCATCTACCCAGTTCTACATGTCATGTTGTACCATCTTGCCCTTAAAAAAATTATTTATTTTTTGAGAGAGAGAGAGAGAGAGAGAGAGAGAGAGAGAGAGAGGCTGAGAGATAATGGGCTCACAAGGGCCTCCAGCCATTGCAAACAAATTCCAGATGCATATGCCTCCTTGCATCTGGCTTACATGGGTCCTGGGGAATCGAACTACGGTCTTTTGGCTTTGCAGGCAAATGCCTTAACTGCTAAGCCATCTCTCCAGCCCCATTTTCCCATTTTTAGCAGCTATCTTGGCAGTCTAATCTTCTATACCTTGTTCCTTCTTCTCTGCTTATATATCAGGAAGTGTCTTCCCAAGCTTTTGCATTGTTTTCCCTTCAATCCAATAAAATAAAAATCAGCCCATATTACCCTATCTCATGTAACTCCCCTCCTCACAGTCCTTTGCGCATCACCTTTACTTCCATCATAAACCTTTTCCAAATATTGAATTTATTAGTTTATCATTCACTTTTAAAAGGTTTAATACAAGTTCATTTGCACAGGTACCATGGATGCCTTATATGCCATTATTTACCAGCAACTAGCATAATTAACAAAACTTACTCATGGAAAAATTTTCAATATGTACTAATTTGAGTGAGTAAATGAATGTATATTTGAATATCTGCAATTCATAATGCCCTCTTTACTTTCTTGTCTGTCTACTCTTTTTTCTTGGTTCTTATGTTTCCTTTGTCTTGTTTTTTTTTTTTTTAGCTCTTTTCTTGACAACTTCCATAATTATAGACAATAAACCATAATTCCATCCTCTCTCCCAGTTCCCCTTCACAAATTCACTCTCCATCATATCCCCTCTCCCTCTCAATTAGTCTCTCTTATTTTGATGTCATCATCTTTTCCTCCAACTATGAAGGTCTTGTGGAGGTAGTGCCAGGCACTGTGAGGTCATGGATAGCCAGGCCATTTTGTGTGAGGAAGAGTGCATTGTAAAGAGTTGTATCTTTCCTTTGGCTCTTACATTCTTTCTGCCACCTCTTCCGCAATGAACCCCTGAGCCTTGGAGGGTGTGATAGAGATGTTTCAGTGCTGGACACTCCTTTGTCACTTCTTCTCAGCACTATGTTGCCTTTTGAGTCATCCCAGAGGTCATTGCCATCTGAAAAGAAAAGCTTCTGTAACCAAAAATGAGAGTAGCATTAGTATATGGGCATGAATGTTAAGGAAAGTGTTAATAGAGCACTTTGGTGAGCATAATATATGCATTTAGCCAGACACCAGCAGGCGTTACACCCCTAGGGCTCATGACCTCCCCACCATGGGCTTTTGACTAGGTTTTCAGTAGTAGGGTTGCATTTCCTCCTGTAGAGCAGGCCTCCAGTCTGATTAGAGAGCAGCTGGTTTTCTCCATAACAGAAATGCCACTTTTGCACTTTTGACCCGTTGGGTCATTTGGCCTGGCTGGCCAAAGTTTTGTCTTATTTTTCAAAGAGATTATTGTTCAGTGTAGTAAGTTAGAAACCTATGATAGTACCCTACAACAGAGATTATGTATCTCACATGAAAGAGGACTTGTTCCCCTCACATGTAAAAAACCTAACCTTGTGTACTCATTCAGCAATCACCTAGATCTGGTAAGAAGATGTGTGAATGGGTTAGATCAAATATATCTTTAATTAACATTCATTACAGAGCCTCAAAGTCAATGGTTTATATACTGTACTCTAAGGTACTCAGTGGCAACAACTGAATCCTATTAAGTTGTGTTTCTTTTCTTCATCTTGTTACTACCCTTGGTGTTAATGCCATTCTAAATATCAACCATAACAGTTAAGGCACATGCATCATTTTCAGACCATGTACTCAGTTCTAGAGGCTGCTGCTATCTTTTAGTTAATTTTAGATAAGAAAAATGATAAAGACTATGTTCAAAGTAAGTACTACAGACCAAACTGCCTTAGTCCATGGCTCTATGGCTTAAATAGTTCCCAGTCTAGTTACATCATGGCTAAGAGGGGGGGCATTCTTTTCGGAAGTCATGTTAAGCAACAGTAAGATGAAACCTCTAATTTCACATGGCAAGGCAGCAAACAACATGTCTGAACTAGAAGCTAAACTTGTATGGAGCTGAAAACTCATTTAAAGAAGACTCAGTTGTATGCTAGTATAACTGCAAGGACATTGTGTATATTCTAAGATTGCTTTTGTCAATAAGAAGCAGAGAACTGTCACTAAAGTCATCTCTTAGATGATTTTGAAGAAATGCATTCTAGAGACTGGTCTACATGTAGTGACAATTAAGTATTGCACCTGAGAGAAAGTTGGAAATAACCTTCATAGCCATTATTATGTCATCAAGGTTAATGATTTTCAATTAAACAATGTGGAAAAAATGGTGGTTAATTTTATGTGTTAACTTGACTGGGCTATAGGCTCTGCAACTATCTGGATAAACCTTATTTCTGGGTGTGTCTGTAAGGTTGTTTCTGGAATAGATCACCATTTAAATCAGCAGACCAATTAGGATAAATTTCTATTCCCAATGTGAGGAGGTGGGGGCAAGACAATCAAATCCATTTCAGGCATGAATAAAACAGTAACAAAATAAAGGAAAGTTTTGCCTATTTTCCTGACAATGAACAGGGCATTGGTCTTTTCTTGTGCTTAGACTAAAACTTCCACTATTTGTACTTCTGCTTCTTAGGATATCAGAAGTTACTCTATGTGTTCTCCTGATTCTCAGACCTTTGGATATGAATTGAAACTACACCAGAATTTCTCTAGGTTTCCATCTTCAAAAGGCAAATCATGGGAGTTCACAGCCTTTAATTTTATAAGCAAATCCCTTCATAATACATATTCCTTATATATATTTTTTCTTTCTCTCTGCTTCTCTAGAAAGCATACAAATGCACTATATTTCTAATTCTTGGAAAATCAATAAGGCTTGTAGATGATCTCTGGCAATTGGGGTAACCATATAGCCAGAGCGTTTTATTTTCCAGATTTTGGTAAAATCCTTATTTATTTTCCTTGGTTCCCTTAAATATCTGGGGCCCAAACATAAAAAGAGAGGCCATGTGTTATCAGGAGCCCAACATACATTGACCACTTCTGTCAAACGATATTTTACCATCATTTGGTATTTCATTTCTGCTGTTCTTTATATAGTTTAGATATCAACCTTGTGGTGGTTTACATGCAAACCCCCCATAACCTCATGTGTTACTTCTCACAGGTGGAACATTGGAGAGGTGGAGCCTTGCTGGGAGAAGTATGTCACTAGGGGATGGCCTTGGAGTGTAAAAGCTCATCCCTGCTTGCTACACTCATCTCCCTCTCTCCACTGCTTCCCTGCTGATGAGAAGTGATAGAGCGTTCTGCTCTGGCCATGCCTTCCTCATCATGGTGAAACCTTCTGTCAAATCTGTAAGGCAGAAATAATCCTTTCCTTCTATAATCGGCTTCTGGTCAGGTATTTAGCCTCCACGACAAGTAGGTACAAACTTCCCTGTCAGCAGAATAGCTGACATTTCTCCCATTCAGTAGGCTTCCTCTTCATTCTATTGATGGTTTCTTTGGTTGCAAAGAAACTTTTTAATTTAATGTAGCCCCATTGATTTATTCTTGGAATTTTTTCTTATGCTATCAGAGTCCTGTTCAGAAAGTTCTCACAAATAACTCCAATGGCTACTATTTTGCCTGTTTATCTCAAAGATTCTTAGCATTTCTGCCTTTACAAAAAGGTCTTTCATTCATTTTGAATTAATTGCTGTCGGGGTGAGAGATGTGGGTCTAATTTAATTCCTTTGCAGGTGGATAAATTTGGCAGCTTCATCTTTTGAATACCCTACCTTATTTTCCAGCTTATGTTTGTGATGCCTTGGTGAAAAAAAATTAAGGGACTCAGCCAAAACCATAGAGGAACTGGGTTGGTGAGCAAGAATACAGCTTCCATGGTGAGCCTGATAATCAGTGCCAGGGTGAAGGAGACAGACACAGAGGAAACTCAATACCTACACAGCAGAAATCCAGAGCTCTCCTAAGAGCTCATCACTGAGGCTGACTTAAAACACACCCAACGCAGCTCAGGGAATTTTGCAAAAGAGTGGGCAGAAAGACTGTAAGAGCCACAGGTTGGGATGCCATTCCCAGGGGCATTGCCTCTCCCCAGTAACTGACTGCTGCTTCCACACCACATAACTCACAACCCCATGGGGAAAAACTGCAAACCCACTGAAGTGGGCCCCCCAGTGGAATGGGGACAGAGATGAGGGAAAGAATGGTACTAACAAATGATATATCCATACTAAGTATTTCTGAAATAAATGGTGGTACAAGCCTTTAATGCCAGCACTTGGGAGGCAGAGATAGGAGGATGGCCACAATTCAAGGCCATCCTGAGACTCCATAGTGACTTCTAGATCAGCCTTGGCTAAATGAGACCCTACCTCAAAGAACAAAACAAAACAAAAACAATTAGGGACTATATCTGTATATATATATATACACACACACACACACACTGTATATATATATATATATATATATATACACACACACAGAGATATAGTCCCCTACCTCAAAGAACAAAACAAAACAAAAACAATTAGGGGACTATATCTGTATACACACACACACACACACACACACACATATATATATATATACCGATATAGTCCCCTAATTTTACATATACATATGGCATCTAGAGATCAAATATGAAGCTTGATGACAAACATGTGAGGCTATGAGGAACACTTTACATTCAAACCTCCACTGTACGCTGCAAATATTTATATGTTTACTTTATACTTCTGAAGTGATATATATATATATATATACTTATTTCTATTTCATTGGTCTGTGTGTATGTTTGGGGAGTGTAAACTTATGTAGCCACTGTGAAAATCAATGTAGAGGTTTCTCAAAAAGCTAAAAATTGAACTACCCTATGGCCCAGTTACATTATTCCTGGGTATATACCTAAAGGACGTTATGCCCTATCACAGGGATACTTGCACAGCAATCATTGTTGCTCTGCTCAAAACAGCTAGGGAATAGAATCAACATTGATGTATTGAAATTATACTCAAATATAAAGAAAATTATTTATGAAATGTGCAGAAACATGGATGTAATTGGAAAATATACTGAGTAATGCATGTTCTCTCCTACACGTGGATCTTAGCTTTTAGTTCTTATATGTAGGCAAATAAGGGTATGAGACTGAGGATGGGCTATGACTCTACAGAGGACGTCATGATAGGGAAACAAGAGGTGACCAGGAGGGAAAAGGGCAAAAGGAAACATAAGGTATGCAGGAAGAAAGCACCCTAATTTGGAGGGGGGGCACAAGAGGTGGTAGAGGAAGAGAGGGAAAAAAACCTCATTTTGAAAACACCATAATCAAACCAATCCTTTGTATTCTAGTAATTTTTGTTACTAAAAATAAAGAAGCTTACTTTCCCAAAACAGCTCGATGCCTATAATAGTCTTGATTGTTTACGTAGCATCTTGCACCATCAGTTCCAAATCCAATCTTTAATGTCAGTTCCCTGTAGGGTTTATTATATTACTATAGAGTTTCATCTCTCACATTTCATCTACATCAAAATAGCCCATATTCTTGACCTTCTATCATCTCTGCTACTAATGTGCTCTTGGGGCCTTCATGAAGCCCTGCTGATTGTTGAACTGTGGTTTGCACTCAAAGGTCAGATAGACTAGTCTGGGAAGACTTCCCATCTGGCCTAGGCAACCATTCCTGTTCACAAACTGTTTGCTGTGTTAGTTGAAACAATGTACAGTGGAGCCAAAATTTATATTTTGAACATAATGTAACAAAAAAGAAAAGTAAGAAATTGCATTCTCTAAGACAAATGATATCTTACTTGGACACTTATTAACTATTCCTATAAATAGCAGAAGTAAAGGGGCTAAGGACTTTTCTCTCTCTCTCTCTCTCTCTCTCTCTCTCTCTCTCTCTCTATTTCTTTATTTATTTATGCATGTCATGAGAAACAGGCTGAATTAATTATTGAGGCTGTGAAAAATACAACGTGCATGGAAACATTAGGAAGCTGGGCAATTCACTACAATTTTAAGGTCTATTCTCAGATTGCTGAAACCTTTCCTGCACTGGGACCTATCCCTGGAGAGCAGTTTGGAGTGAAGTGGCCTCTTTGTGAGGGAGCAGGACTCGTGGAGAATAACTCACTCAGGCACACTTAGGGGTATTCGTACACAACTGAAAAGATTGACGCAGCCACCCTCCCCCAGCTTCTGTAATGTGCTGGTGTTTATAAGTCATTACTTCCTTCACCATTTAATAATGGAAATTGTTTCAGAGCACGGACAGCTCAGGAAGATGAATGTATGCTGCTGAGCTGAAGAATTCATCAACCTTAGGAAAATCATTTATGGACATGTCATTTATTAGGAAGTCACTAATTTGGCGTGCGTGACCACTCAGACTTTTACATCTTCACTTTCTGTAAAGAAGGCATTCACAAATATGTACATTTTAGGCATGGTTATGGAAGAATGCTGAAGCACCATAAGAAATTCTAGTGTATGTGGCAAAATTTGATGGTACAACCAGGACTAGTTTCTAAAATCTTTATTTTTCAATCTTGTAATTTTCTCTTACTCATGTTTCAACTCTTGAAAACAGCAAAAAAAAAAAAAAAAAAAAAACTTTACATGATTAAATAAATCATGCAGTGAATTACTTGTGTATAGAGGAAATATAAGAATTATGGTGATACTTATGCAATTTCTATATATTGTAGTCACTTTCCTATTATGGGAACAAAACCCCCAACCAAAAGCAGCTAATGGGAGGAAAGGGTTGAATTTGACATACAGTTTTGGGGGGACGCTTCATCCTGGTGAGGAAAGCTTGGCATGAGCAGGTAGCTATCATGTATCTAGACAGAAGTAACCCAAGTCCTGGGCTTGGAGGTGGGCTGATAAGTCTCCAAGACCACCCCAGTGACATACTACTCTTTCATCAAGGCTCCACCTCCTAAATTGCCACCAGCTAGAGATTAAATATGAAGCTCGATGACAAACATGTGAGGCTGCGAGGGACACTTTACATTCAAACCTCCACAGCAGAAACATGGATGTAATTGGAAAATATACTGAGTAATGCATGTTCTCTCCTACACGTGGATCTTAGCTTTTAGTTCTTATATGTAGGCAAATAAGGGTATGAGACTGAGGATGGGCTATGACTCTACAGAGGACGTCATGATAGGGAAACAAGAGGTGACCAGGAGGAAAAGGGCAAAAGGAAACATAAGGTATGCAGGAAGAAAGCACCCTAATTTGGAGGGGCACAAGAGGTGGTAGAGGAAGAGAGAAAAAAACCTCATTTTGAAAACACCATAATCAAACCAATCCTTTGTATTCTAGTAATTTTTGTTACTAAAAATAAAAAGCTTACTTTCCCAAAACAGCTCGATGCCTATAATAGTCTTGATTGTTTGCGTAGCATCTTGCACCATCAGTTCCAAATCCAATCTTTAATGTCAGTTCCTGTAGGGTTTATTATATTACTATAGAGTTTCATCTCTCACATTTCATCTACATCAAAATAGCCCATATTCTTGACCTTCTATCATCTCTGCTACTAATGTGCTCTTGGGGCCTTCATGAAGCCCTGCTGATTGTTGAACTGTGGTTTGCACTCAAAGGTCAGATAGACTAGTCTGGGAAGACTTCCCATCTGGCCTAGGCAACCATTCCTGTTCACAAACTGTTTGCTGTGTTAGTTGAAACAATGTACAGTGGAGCCAAAATTTATATTTTGAACATAATGTAACAAAAAAGAAAAGTAAGAAATTGCATTCTCTAAGACAAATGATATCTTACTTGGACACTTATTAACTATTCCTATAAATAGCAGAAGTAAAGGGGCTAAGGACTTTTCTCTCTCTCTCTCTCTCTCTCTCTCTCTATTTCTTTATTTATTTATGCATGTCATGAGAAACAGGCTGAATTAATTATTGAGGCTGTGAAAAATACAACGTGCATGGAAACATTAGGGAAGCTGGGCAATTCACTACAATTTTAAGGTCTATTCTCAGATTGCTGAAACCTTTCCTGCACTGGGACCTATCCCTGGAGAGCAGTTTGGAGTGAAGTGGCCTCTTTGTGAGGGAGCAGGACTCGTGGAGAATAACTCACTCAGGCACACTTAGGGGTATTCGTACACAACTGAAAAGATTGACGCAGCCACCCTCCCCCAGCTTCTGTAATGTGCTGGTGTTTATAAGTCATTACTTCCTTCACCATTTAATAATGGAAATTGTTTCAGAGCACGGACAGCTCAGGAAGATGAATGTATGCTGCTGAGCTGAAGAATTCATCAACCTTAGGAAAATCATTTATGGACATGTCATTTATTAGGAAGTCACTAATTTGGCGTGCGTGACCACTCAGACTTTTACATCTTCACTTTCTGTAAAGAAGGCATTCACAAATATGTACATTTTAGGCATGGTTATGGAAGAATGCTGAAGCACCATAAGAAATTCTAGTGTATGTGGCAAAATTTGATGGTACAACCAGGACTAGTTTCTAAAATCTTTATTTTTCAATCTTGTAATTTTCTCTTACTCATGTTTCAACTCTTGAAAACAGCAAAAAAAAAAAAAAAAAAACTTCTTTACATGATTAAATAAATCATGCAGTGAATTACTTGTGTATAGAGGAAATATAAGAATTATGATGATACTTATGCAATTTCTATATATTGTAGTCACTTTCCTATTATGGGAACAAAACCCCCAACCAAAAGCAGCTAATGGGAGGAAAGGGTTGAATTTGACATACAGTTTTGGGGGGACGCTTCATCCTGGTGAGGAAAGCTTGGCATGAGCAGGTAGCTATCATGTATCTAGACAGAAGTAACCCAAGTCCTGGGCTTGGAGGTGGGCTGATAAGTCTCCAAGACCACCCCAGTGACATACTACTCTTTCATCAAGGCTCCACCTCCTAAATTGCCACCAGCTAGAGATTAAATATGAAGCTCGATGACAAACATGTGAGGCTGCGAGGGACACTTTACATTCAAACCTCCACAGTACGCTGCAAATATTTATATGTTTACTTTACACTTTGGAAGTCATTTAGCCTTCAAAACAACTTCAGAATGTATGTGCTGTCATCCTATCCCAACTTTCAGACAAAGAGCTTGACTGGGGTCCAGAAAAGATAAGACTTTTGCATAAGGCTATACATTCATCCAGAAGTTAAGTTTTGGCTACAAAGCCTGGCTGTTCACCTTTCTAGCATTGAGCTATCCTGTCATTTTCTTATTCTTTTTGTAATTTGTTTTAGTAATTAGGGATTTGGGGAAAAAAATCCATGAGTAATGATGTGCTGTTAGGAAACAGTGTGGCTTACTTAGGACTGTAGAAAGAGTGCTAAGAGCTGTGCAGCTTTCAGGAGAGGAGGGTGCCTGCTTTACCTGGAGTTCCTGAAGAGATTCTTCTAGAGAATAGACTCCATCCCAGAGTGGCTGCAATAGTTCCAAGACTGGGATATCCTAAGATGCCTTAGGGCTGAAGAAAGACACAATATTTAAGTGAGTTATCAGAAAACCCAGTGTGGTCTTTAGTAGCATGGATATTGCAGATTATCTGAGGTGAGGAAAGAGAATTTCAGAGAACTATGAACTTTTCAAGTATGTAAAGATGGAAGTAGAATGATGAAACCAGATAAATTAGCTACTGCCTTTGGAGTTATGAAGGCATCTTCTTAAATGGAATGGATTTTTTGCAAAACCCAAATGTTTAGTATGTATTTAAACTAATGGGGAGTCTCGAAGTGAGGGCCAGGCCTGCTTTAAGGGGTGAATGGAGATACACAGGCTGATACTTCAGCACTTCTTCATAGATATGTTTGCCATGAATTCATTCAAAGTTTCTTTTGGGAGACTTAGCCCTAACTGTACTCACCCTCTCAGCAGCACTCATGCCTGTGCCTCATCAGCTCCATGCTCACTACTGTGTAGCTTAGATGCTGTGTTCTGTGAGGTGAGTGACCTGTACAGTAGCTTCCTATGTCTTATGCTCGATGGAGCTGACCCAAGTCTTCTTGACAACCTTGTACAACTACTTTATACATCCTCCAAGGAGAGTTGTGACGAACAGTTTTCTGTATTGGGTGACATTTCCAATGAGGTAGACAGCTCCCTTGAGATGAGAGCACCCAGCAAGTGCATGGCTATATCTAGCTTCATGGGGCAAATCTAATTCTGGATATGCCTAGAAAATTTCCTGTGACCAGGACAATCTGATTTTCCTCCATAAACTTATTATACTTTATCCAGACAGCGAAGCTCCAGAAAGAAACCAGACACACAAGGACCCATATTAAACAACATTATTTATATACTATATCCAGACAGGCATATCTATGGAGACCAACTAGATGGGTGGTTTTTAGGGGCTGGAGAAGGGGAGTGAATAAGAAGTAGCTCCTAGCAAGTATGACCTTACTTTTTATTGTACCAACTACAGGGTTCATCACAACATGTCCATGGATGCATATAATATACTTTGGTCATGTCCCCCTCTGCCCCCCGGTTACCATTTGTAATTCACTTTAACTCTCCCATTTCCCTTTCTCCATCTCTGGTGGTTCTTTTATACTGCCATGCCCTCCTTCCCAAACTAGATGCCACATATGCAAGAAAACATAGAAGATCATCGTTTGGGAACTGGCTCATTTAACTTAACATGATAATATCCATTTTTATCCATTTCCTGCTAATGATATGATTTCATTCTCTATGGCTGAATAAAACACCATTGCACATGCACACCACATTTTCTTTATTCGCTCATTTGTTAATGCACAACTATGCTGATTCTATAATTTGGTTACTGCAAATAGTGCATGAATAAACATGGGTGTGCTGATATCTCCATAGTAAGCTTGCTTTGATTCCCTTTAGTTTATACCCAGGAATCATATAGCTAGGCCATATGGGAGCTTTATTTTTAGCTTCTTGAGGAACCTCCGTACTAATTTCCATACTTCTCCTTGCTTTTTAAGCTGATGAAAATGTCCTATCATTTAATAGGGACGATGATATCACAACTTTGTGAAGATAGTAAAAATTATAGAATTGTATACACTGCTGAATGGTGAACATTATGGTGTGCAAATAACATTTCAATTTTTAAAAATGGGGCTGAGAAGCCAGGTGTGGTGGCACACACCTATAATCCCAACACTTGGAAGGCAGAGATAGAAGGACAGCTATGAGTTCAAGGCACCCTGAGATGACATAGTGAATTCCAGGTCAGCCTGGGCTAAAGCAAGATCCTACCTCAAAAAAAAAAAAAAAAAAAAATGGGTCTGGAGATATGGCTCAGTGGTTAAAAGCAATTGCTTGTAAGACGAATGACCTAGGTTCAAGTCCTCAGTACTCACATAAAGTCAGATGCACACAGTGGTGCATGTATATGTAGTTCAAGAAACCCTCACATACTCATTCTCTTTTTCTCCCTCTCTATCTCTGTTAAAAAAGAAAGAAAGAAAAGGAAAAAAGAAGAATGAAGGTATTGTCTACTACCAGTATTTTATAGAATTTCACAAGTTTTCTGTTTTGTTTTAAACCAGCTCTATCCCACAACATCACAGGCAGCCATGAATGTTTCTGGTTTGAGCTCCTCTTTACTTACAAGCTGCAGACCACAATTACTGCTGCTTATCCAGTGGCTGGTTTTCCTAGCAGTGAGAACTTGATAATCATTGGCAAATTTGCCAGATGGGCAAATTCACAAATAGGGAAAGTCATTCTTCTGGGGTTTGGCCTTAAGACATGAAAGATAAGTATATTTATCTCCATGGGCTCCATCCCCATTCCAGCCTGCAGTTCAGCTTGAATTGAAGTGAGCTGGCTGTAATACAAATGGCATATATTATATGCAAATTTCCCAAGCATATGAACACAATCACATTCACAGTTGGAAGAAAGTGAAACAAAATCTATATTTAACCACACAATCACTTATTATACTAAAAATACCCTCTTCCAAGACACATCCTCCACACCCTAGTTAGAAAATAAATCTGTGCCATGCCCTCAGTGGTACTCATGATCAATTGTAAAATTGTGGCATGGAATTTTAATCTGGTATTTTTCCACTTCTTAGCAATTGATTTGTCAAAGTAGAGAAATAGGGTGGTGGCTTTTTTCCCATTTCCAGGACTTTGAGCAAAAAATTGATTAAACACCTGTTTTGCTTTAAAAAAATTATAAAATTCCAGAATACATATGGTGACACATGGTGTCTAGCTGTGCAGCAATTACACGTTGTGTATCTGTGGGACAGCACCACGCAGGTCGAGCTGGGGCATGAATCTACAGCTCTGGCTCCTGCTGTAGTACGGGAACTTCTGCAGTTAGGGGAAGAGTCACTGGTCTCTCCGGAGAAGTGCCTCAAAGCTCTCCTGCTAATAAGACTCATTGCTAGGAAGGGAGAGTTACAGTGAACACCAGGGTTTTTTGTCTTAACATTCCCCACACCCATTTTGCTTTATTTTCTCCCTCTGGTGATGGAATTAATCAAAACAACTTTATGGCCTACAATGATGTTTCCATGCTGTTTTGCAAGGGGTGCTGGAGCGGTTGAGAGTTTGGACTTTCTGTTACCAAATGAGGAAAGAGAAAAGAACCTCTATGTGATTTCTTGTGGTGTGGGAAGCCTGTGGGGGTAAGGGTGGTAGCAGGTTGTAGGGCTGGGGTAGGTGTAGTGGACTGGAGGTTACAATGTGCTTTAGCATGTTAAAGTCCTAGGAAGCCTAAAGATCACTGGTTTTCCATGTTTAGGTAAGTGACCTACAGGATAAAGAATCTTAGCTGAGATCTTGGCATTGAAAGCTTATGAAGAGGCCAAAGCTCTCTTCATACTCTGTTGCCTACTTAGGTGTCAGAAGCATCTGTAGAAACCTCATTGATATTAACTTCATTTGACTGTTTTCCTTGGAACTGGGAGTTTCCTTCTTGTCTTTTCAAGGTAATCTAATCTGAGTTTCTAGTTTTGAGAATGCATATAAATTGATATTCTATACATGATTCAGATTTCTTCTTAGAGACAACACACAATGTAATCTGGGCAATTTAACAAAAAGTGCTTATTGCTCTGCCACACCATAATCCATCCTGGGTTGGATACAGTTTCCCAAAGAATAAATTAAGGAATATTCCAGTGACCTGTAAATTTTGGTATAATAATATAGCTATAAAACAGCTCTACCCACTTGGGGTTCTCTGATCTCCAGCTTCCAGTATGGAAGGGGGAAAAAGAAGTCTGAGTTTCTTGTGGGAGAGTTTCAGAACCATACTTGAAAGTGACATCTTTCTCTTATCTCCACATTCTTCTGGCCATAACTAAATATCATCTCAGCTATAGGGAAGCTGGCAATGAGGCTCTCCTGTGTTCCCATGAAAAGGAAATGAGATTGAAAAGGATCAAGAAATTTCTGATTGATCCTGTCTGGTTTCCAAGAGTCAATTTTATTCTTTCTCTTAAACATGAAATATACTGGTCTCCTCCCCACAGGGAACAGTTTAATGTCCTGTTCAAAGAAACAGTATCTCCCGACAATATGCAGACCTCTGCACTGGTTCCAGATGTGTGTCCTCAAGGCCTGATGCTCCATGAAGATAAAGTAGCTGCCCCCAAGTCTCCTTCTGGCTCCCACCAACCATTGCACAATAGGAGAATGGGGACGGATGTTCAAAATATGCACTCCTATTAACAAAGGAGAAAATATAAGGCTTATAAAACACTAGTGATAATAGACACTGTGGTGCCCTATGCAGATGTCCTTAAGGATTAAGTCCCTCATCCTCCAGCTGCTAAAAGCATTGGCTGATGGTTAACAGCTGGATCTCTTCCAGGAACTGCCATCTAAAGGAAACTGCCTGGACTAAAGCTATGACTTATCTTCTGGTAGTGTACATCCCATGATTAACATAGGATACAAAGACATAGCCCTACTGCTTAAAAAAGGTTAATTCTGAATGGATCTCCCAGACTCATTGTAGCAATTACTTTGTGAGTTCAACATCTTCTGTTGCCTAATCCTTTGACTTCCCCCATTTTTCAAAGGTTCTATTTCCAATGACACATTCCAAGTAGCCTTTACATATATGTCTCATGTCTAAATCTGTTGTCTGAGGACGCTGGGTTCAGATACTGGTTACAACTGTCCTGGAATTAGGACAATCAACCTAGGATTGTTACTAAATCCTTCTCGTGTGGTTGGTAAAGAAAATAATTTTACCTGCTTAGAGATGAATAAACTCATCAGGCTTTGTCCAACAGTCCTTTGGAGGACATATTAAATGAATATTAGACTACATTATTATTTTTTTATTGACAACTTCTGTACTTACATACAAAAAATGCATGATATTCCCCTGCCCTGCCCCCATTCCTCTTTAGAACTCCAATCTCCATCATATCCCTTCTCTCTCTCCATTAGTCTCTCTTTTAACTTGATGTCATCATCTTTTTCTTCTATCATGAGGGTCTTGTGAAGGTATTGTTAGGCACTGCAAGGTCATGAATATCAAGGCCAATTTCTGCCTGGACAGCTGCATTGTAAGGAGTCGTATCCTTCCTTTGGCTCTTCCATTCTATCCGCCCCCTCTTCCACAATGGGCCCTGAACCTTGGAGGGTGTGACAGAGATGTTTCAGTGCTGGCACTCCTCCATCCCTTCTTCTCAGCACTATGTTGCCTTCTGGGTCATCCCAGTGGTCATCACCATCTGAAAAGAGAAGCTTCTCTAACAAGAAGTGAGAGTAGCATAAACATGTGAATATGAACATTAAGTGTAGTGCTTTCAGGTCAGCTTGGTGGGAATAATATATACATTTAGCCAGACAAGAACAGGCTTTATACCCCTAAGGCTCATGACCTGCCCTGCCATAGACTTTTGCTTAGGTTTTTCAGTACTAGGTATATATTCCCTCCCATAGAGAGGGCCTTCAATCCAATTATGGAGCAGTTGGTTACCCCAAGAGCACACATGCCACTATTGTACCCGTTCAATCATTTGGCCTGTATGGCCAAACTTGAATATTCAGTGTTCACTGTTTCCACTGCTGATGACTTCTGTCTCCCATATGGCTGCATGCAGTGCAGCTTTTCCAGCTTTCAGTTGGCTGGTCTACAAGGAGAAGGTTTTCTGCTCAGCACCAGCTTGCTTTCTCAGTGACCTTGCCTCTCAGGCAAGAGATGTCTTCAACAATAGGGTCTTACTATCTGTTTCTCAAGGGAAACCAAGGGCTTTGGCAATAGCCTTTAATGTTTTGGAGGCTACCGGGACCTCCTTGACCAACAACTCACTGGAAGGTATCCCATCCCAGGTACTGAAATTTTCTAGTAACAGTCTACAACTTCTAGATGAGCCATTAATCAAAAAAGTAGGTTTACCTAAGTCTTATTCATAATATCTTGAATTTTGATTGACCCTCCCCCCTGCCCTTCTTTTATGCATTCTCCTCCCATGGCCTGGCTTAGGCCATTCCCCTCCCTGTAATCTGTTCTTCTATTTACATATGTGCAATACCATACACTTAAGTCCTTCCCTTTCCTCCCTCCCTTATAGCCTTTTACCAGCTTACTGGTTTCTGGTACCAATTTTTGGTTCCAGTTCACACACAAGACTATACATTTGTAGCTAGGATCCACATATGAGAGAGAACATGTGACGTTTGGCTTTCTGGGCCTGAGTTACCTCACTTAGTACAATCCTTTCCAGATCCATCCATTTCCCCTCAAATTTCACAACTTCATTTTTCTTTACCGCTGAGTAGTGATTTGAAACCTGTCTCCTGCCTTTGTAGGTTAGAATCCTAAAGGGCAAAGAGTTGTTTCTTTTAGTTTTCTTTTTTCTTTTTGATTTTTTTGATTGTTTTCTTTTTTTTTTTTTTTTTTTTTTTTTTTTTTTTTTTTTGGTTTTTTGAGGTAGGGTGTCACTCTGGCTCAGGCTGACCTGGAATTCACTATGTAGTCTCAGGGTGTCCTTGAACTCATGGCGATCCTCCTACCTCTGCCTCCCTAGTACTGGGATTAAAGGCGTGTGTGCTACCATGTCCGGCTTTTTTTGATTTTTGTTGAGGCAAGTTCTCACTCTATTCTAGGTTAATATGGAGCACACTCTGTAGCCTTGAATTCATGGAGATCCTCCTACAACAGCCTTCCACATGCTGGGACTAAAGGTGTGTGGCCCCATACCTGGTTCTAAGTCTAAAATGCCAAAGACTTTTTGAATTACTGTGACTTTTATGTCAGTTCAGTTCTTATGACATCTCCATATCTTCTGGTGTATGTACTTCCCGTCCAATTCCATGTTTAAAATCCATACCCTCATCTTCTCCTTGATCTACTCAGGTCCACCATCAGAAAATTATTCTTTATTTTTATTTTTCATACTCCTACTCTGAATATTAACTAAAGAGATGATCAACATTGAATTGGATTAGTTGAAACAATTTTATCATTATTCTAAGTCACTTTATCTAGGAGGCGTTTCCTAGACTTTGTGTTTAGTATTTGCTAACGTTTCTAGCCTGGAAAATAAAAATCTGAATTATTTCTGGACTTAACTCTCTTCTCTTTCCTTTTTGCACACTAAATACCTAACTATTCCTTTAGCTCTTATAGAACATTGACTATGCAGCCATCACTACTCAAAACATAATATTAAGGTTCTCTTTCTAAGATTTTCTCATAAAGATGTTGATTGGCTAATCATGTAATTTGTATCCCAAATATCTACAAGGGGCCACATACTCAAAAGTTTCCCCAAATCATTATCAAATGACCTATACCCCATCCTGTGTTAGCTTGTTGATGGCCATTTCCTACAGATTGATTGATGTCTTTTATTTTAGCTGTTTTTGTTGTTTTTGTTGTTGTTGTTGTTGTTGTTGTTGTTATGGCAGCCTCCCAAGTGTAAGGATAAATTATCTATGGGATTGAATAGCCAATAATTGTGAAATCTCAGTGACTTAGCACTCCAAACAATTTAATACTCCTTCATGTCAGGGTTTATTGCAGATAAGATTGATTTCATATGAGGCTTTTCCTCAAAGCAATGGATCCACCAGTGTTTAATCATGTAGCAGCTACCTCCAGTCCTCCTGTGTTTTTCATATGGACAGGAAGAGAGCATGAGTTGAAGACTGTGAGAAGAGGTGAATAACTGGGCTTGGAGATGGTGCACTTCACTTCTGCTCACTTCTGATTGTCTAGTTGTAGTTATAGGACTGAGATTTCTGGGAAACATAAACTTCCTCTGCTCTTGGGAGAAGGGGGACATTGAGGAACATCTACATATGCTCATATTTACAAGTTCATGTCTCTCTAACCTACATGTTCCCTTAAAAGAAAATATTTCCTAATGAGTATCTAAGACTTGTGTGTCATTTCAGTTTAAAAAAATGTTCTTGTTTGTATCACATGTTGTTATCCTCTAAATATTCTGTGTGCAAAATATTTTATCCTCCTTGGTAGATGATATGCTGAGAGTTATGGGTCTAATATGCAACATATATAAAGCTTCCTTATCATACTACATATTCCACTGACATTAGGGACAGAAAGCTGATCCCAAATAGACACCAACTGTTGTCATGCTTACATTTAAATATAAGAAGTAGATGTTAACTGAACAATAGCATTCACAAGTGAGATATGTGATCTGTAAGAAGGGAAAGACAAGTCTGCAAGAACATGTAATAAAATATGAAATGCTAATAATATTAAAAATAGATATTAATAATTGTGAACAACTTTGTAAGTAAACTAAAATACAATTAGTAGTATATTTTAATTGGTGAGTCTTATGGGATGTAAATTATATCTCAACAAAGCAGTTTTAAAAAGAGAAGCATACAGGAAGTCTATATGCTACTTCATTTTTGTCAGTGAGTCTTATGGACTATAAGTCTTGCACAAAGTACAAGAATGAAAACTGAGCAGGCTTTTCTAGCATTTCTTCAGTTTCTCTAAGCTTTCTTTTTAATGTCAAGCAATGTAAAATTATACTCTTTGACAAGGAAATCTATGTCAATCCATTAACTGTTTATTTTAAATCCTGCCATATTCTTAAGGTGAATTATGTTAATGATGATGGAACAGAAGCCACATTCTCCGTTGATAAATTCTGCTGTAGCTTCAACAAACACTGGTATAGAACAGTGATATTTTTATCCATCCAGTTAATCCACTATGTTTTTCTCTTAGCCATACAAGAGATGCAGCATGTTAGTGTGTGTGTGTGTGTGTGTGTGTGTGTGTGTGTGTGTGTGTAAACTGATGGGCTCAAGGAAAGTTTCCTGGGAGAAGTTATCATTATATCTAAAAGCAGATGGGAGATCATAAAAGAACAAAGAAAGATGGACATGCTGAGCAGAAGGGACCAGTACCAGTTAATAACTGAGGCTCTAATTAAAGGGCTGTGTACAGGTGAACAGCAGACACATAGAGGAAATCAGATAGAGTATCCAGGGAGGCACATATTGGATCCATTCAATAGATCAAGTTTTTTATGCATTCTCCAAAAAATAGGAAGCAGCGTCCATCTTGAAGATCTACATTACTTGCCTACATCCAGCTTCAAGTTACTGACCTGAGATCTTTAACTCTATCCATCTGGGCTCAGAGGCACTGGGTGGTTCTGAGTGTCAAGTGTTGCTTGAAAAATACCAAATCAAACAGGCCAGCTCTTACAGAAGGCTGGGACAGGTCAGGCCGCTGCACCAGAAACTGAATACTCTCAGGCAGGTGCATGTCCTTATTCTGCCGACAGCCAGAATGGAGGCTGCTCACCCCAAAAGGTAGAAACGTGGGAGGCTCTGGAATGCCATGACTCAGGAGGGACTGTTGAAATGGATCCAAGACATATCTCCAGGCACTCGCATAACCTTGATGGATATGTACACACCCCCAGGCTCTGGCCTAATCTCGATGGCTGTGCAAACTGTCACTGGGGTCTCCCAGGCACTCGCATAACCTTGATGGCTGTGTACACACTCCCGGGCACTAACATAATCTCAATGGCTGTACACATACTCACCAGGGTCTCCCAGGCACTTGGAAAACCTTAATGGCTGTGTACACCCCCACGGGAATCACTGATTTCCCGTAAAGGCTCTTCACTACTTGTTGGTTAGTGCAGTGTTAAACCAGCGTGAAGCCATAGTTTCAATACATGCTGATCTATGCTTACTTAAAGTCCCATGGCTACATCTTCCATTTTCCCTAAGAGTAATTAATCACTGCCTATAGCCAACAGTGGACTTTTACCACTGACCCTGGCCTTTCAATTGGGAATCACTTTTTTTTTTTTTTTTTTTTTTTTTTTTTTTGGTTTTTTGAGGTAGGGTCTCACTCTGGCCCAGGCTGACCTGGAATTCACTATGCAATCTCAGGGTGGCCTTGAACTCACGGCGATCCTCCTACCTCTGGCTCCCGAGTGCTGGGATTAAACGGTGCTCCACCACACCCGGCTGGGAATCACTTTTATGAGTCAGCCTAGCTTGGCCTCACTTATGAAGTTGAAGAAGAGATTTCTTGTTATTAGATAAAATATTTTGCCTTCTTTCCCTCCCAGAACCCACACGGGAACTGGCCGAAGGTTCTAACATGGTTGGTAGCATTGTGGTGGGTGGGGGTGGTTTAAGATAAGGGCAGGTCAAATAATGGAAATAGTGTATCAGTCAAAGCCCTGTGAAAGCTTTCTGACTTGAGATCCTATATCCAGACATTCAGCAGGGGTTTCCCACTTCTACCAAGTGACTTAGTGCCTGCTGCCTGACCAGGCTCAGTGAAGAAGACCTTTTTGTTTATATGGACTTCAATGGGAACAAAAAGCAAATGTAATTTCTGCTAATAATAACTGTATAGGAGGGGCTGGTGAGATGCCCCCACAGGTAAAGGTACTTACTATGCAAGCATGAGGGCCTGAGAGGGACTGAGAGTACCTTAGTTCAATTCCCCAGCACCCCCATGAGCATCTGGGCATGCCGCACACATCAGTAACCTCAGTGCTGTCGGGAACAGAAACAAGAAAACTGCTGTGGCCTGCAGACTGAAAAAAAAGTGTTCAAAAAGCAGCTCTGGGTTGAGTGAGACACTCCATTTTAAGGAAACTGGCAGATGAGCAAAAGGAGGTCACTCAAATTCGGCTTAGGCCTCCACACCCATGTATATAGGGTGCATGCCTACACACACATCTCTACACTACACACACATGAAATCACACACCATACCACATATACTAAACACACACACACACACACACTAAAAATAATATCTTATAGGGCTATCGCAGTAAGAACAGTACACAAGATGATGTTTCCTCTTTTAAACACATCTTTGCAAATATGATTGTCTTCATTTTATGAATTTTATGAGTAACTTTGACTGTCAGGAAGTTAAATAGTCATACAGATTTTGCAAAAAGTAAATGACAGAGCCCCAGATGTTCTCAATATTAAGCATTGAAATATTCAAAGCTGATTCATTACTTATTTTAATAAATGGAAAACCTTAGAAAGTACATTATTATATATCTTGACAAAATTGCAGGTCTAATTGGACAGAGTCGGGCTTTGGTACAATGATTTGCTGTGTGGACTGTTTTTGTCATAGGCTCTTTCACATGCCCGAGCACTAGAAGAAAGTGACACAAGTGAAATGTCATGATGCCTCTCAACTATTAAGGCACAAAAGAACTGATCGGATTTGAAAGCAAGATCAGTGAGCCCGAGTACTCATGAAAGCAGTTCTCTTGCGAACGCCTACCTCTCCTAGCTTTGTGGCTCCCTCTGGCTGGAGGCGTTTTCATTCCACGGTGCCTTAGAGACACTTCATTCCACTTTCAGCATTTAATGGGAGCATTTCTTCATTGACATTTTTTTCTATGACCCACTCCACTTTCCCCTCTCATTTCTTTCCTCAGTGGTTAAGAGATCTATCTCCCATCTCTTTTTTCTCCTCCCTTGCTATTTCACAGATAATCCTGTATGGATTGTTAGTAACTGCCCCAATATACTTTGAAAGAAGGGTTGAAGTACTGCACGGAAGATCATTTTCTAATTATCTAATTATCTAATTACTAATCACTGGTGGCTCGATGGTTAAAGGCACTTGCTTGGAAAGCCTTATGGATTGGATTCAATTCTCCAGTACCCATGTAAAGCCACATACACAATGTGGCCCATGCATCTGGAGTTCCTTTGCAGTGGCAGGAGGCCCTGGAATACCCTTGCTCTCTCTCTGTCTCTTCCTTAACTTATATATAAAGAATTCAGGGAAATAACTTTATGCTTGACTCTGTAAATAAGGAAAACAGTATATTTTCTAGCAGTAAATTTAATCTAGCCTTTTCCCATATTCCAGTATCAGTTATACATGAGTTTATGTTATAGAGGGAAATATAGCTATGCATAAAGGTGAAATAAGTGTTTTGAAAATACAGACAACGTTTGAATGTAACAAATTTGTAGGAAGTCATTCTTAACCATACCCATAATGCACTTGAAAAGCACTTGGCTCCCTAATGAACTGAGGAGAGTATTGCCAAGGGAGACCACAGCTAGCAGATTGGGTCTGTAACTCTTCTTCTCTGTTTCACTGCCTCTCAGAGACATGCTACTTAACAAATGCTGATTTGCACCCTGCTTCTCCTTCTTTCTTTACCCTCAACTTTGTTGGCATTTCCAATGAGTCACTTGGTTTGTGTTGGATCTCATGCTAGCCATCAGTGAAGTACGAATAATATTTTCTATTCACTGTCTGGCATCTTGGGGGTAGATGATGGCATGTCATTGTCAAGAGACCATGAATGGAAAGATTAGGGCATAGTACAAAGTGTTAGAAAGCTTTCTGTCTGTGACAAAACACGTATAGTAATCAACTTAGAAGGAGCAAATAATTATTTTTCCTCACAGTTTCAGATATTTTGGGATGTGGTTGTTGGGTTCTGCTTTGTTGGGGCCTCTGGTGTGGCAGAATATCACCACATGGGCATGTAGTGAGGAAAAGTTGTTTGCCTCATGGTGGCCAAGAAACAAAGAGTGAGAGAAGAGAAGGCTGGGTGGGTAAGGGGGGTTCAGATGCCACCTTCAAGGGCCAGGGAACAAAGAGTGAGAGAGAAGAAGGCAGGGTGGTAAGGGGGAGGGGGTCAGATACCACCTTCAAGGGCACACTGCCAATGCCCTAACTTCTACTAGGCCTCACTTTCTAATGATTCCACCACGTCTCAGCCCTGTGATAGGCTGGTAACCAAGCCTCTGGCATGTGGACCTTTGATTCGAACTATAACAAACAATGAAAAAACAACCTTTCAACTATTTACTAAGTTCAGTGCTTCAGGAAATAAAATAGTTACTGGAGAAAAAGAGTTTACAGCAAAATAAATAAATTTAGTATAATGTAACAATAAAGGCAATAAAACTATTGAGATGGTATAATTTACATGTACAGAGAAGTCTTTATATGGTAAGACATGAAAGTCTGGCGTGTCATATACTGTGGAATAGAAATTCCCATGAAAGCCAGGTGTGGTGGTACATGCCTTTAATCCCAGCACTGGGGAGGCAGAGGTGGGAAGATTGCCATGAGTGCAAGCCCACCCTGAGACTACATGGTCAGTTCCAGGTCAGCCTGGGCTAGAGTGAAACCCTACTTCGAAAAACAAAACAAAACAAACAAACAAACAAAAAATGCCATGAAAAGTGAAAGCATCTGCTTTTAGCAGATCACCCAAGTCCTTGTCAGAACTTTTGTTGTCTTTTCTACTCCTATCAGCAGTCCTTTGCAAATTTAAACCTGGACTCTCAGACTCCTACCACGAGATGATCTGCAGATGCCGCGGGATTCTAGTTGCTATGGATGTGAAGTAAACTTTCCGAAGTTTTCACTCTGGAGTCCTAGACTCCCTGTACGTCCAGCCTTTTTTTTTTTTTTTTTTTTTTTAATTTTAGCAATATGAACACAGAACAGCCTTTGTCACAGAGGAAAGAGCAAATATAATGGCAAAAAGCTAATAAGAGTCTGGCTTGGGTGAACTTAGAGAAGTCAGTGCTGACTCAGTGGTCACAAATGATCCGCAGGGAACACAAGAGAAGTAGAAATGAAAATGGGTTCCAACAACTGTGGGCCCCACTGGACACACCCATGGAAAGGGTACAGCTTCCGTGATACCTGGGACAATTGTCTCCATATGGAAGAACAGGTTTACTTGTACTTTCAAATAAAAAGTGCTAAGACCACATTTTTATACAAAATCTCCTAAAGATTTATTTTGAGGCAGGATTTCACTCTATATGATCTGGAGCTCAGTCATAACCCAGGCTGGCCTTGAACTCACAATGATCCTTCTACCTCAGCCTCCAGGGTGCTGGGATTAAGAGTGTACTCTTTCTTTCTGCTGATTTTTAAATTACGGTTCAAATTTCTTTCAGAAAACACTTAGTAGAACAAACTAGGTGCCATCTGTGTATTTTTCTTATGTTCTGATTTTTCCTGTTTATGAAATGTAGTTACAATTTCTATTTGGCAGTATTGGAAAGATTATAATATTTAGTGTGTAGGCTTTGCTTTATGTACATAGCTTCTATGAATGATATTCATCTTCATGATCTATTAAGCAATGAGAATATAATCAGTAAGCTCCTGAGGGAGCCTCTATGCAGAGAGGTGTACCCCCGAGTATATTAATGTTTTGGATTGAATTTTTCACTGAATCCAAGAGAGATGGACTCAGCTTTGTAAGATTGTTTTGACTGGATGTACCTGCCTGGAGAAATGTTCTGTAGCAATAATGAGGTTCAATGAGAAAAGGTCTTGTGATTGATTAAAGGTGTCTGCCAGGGTCTTAGAATGCAATCCCTGGACTAGATGACTTCTCTGTTCATGTTCAGCCCCAGATGGTTATAACTAAGCTTTAACCATACCTGACCTCTCCTAAGTGCTTCCCAATGTATTTTGAGGTCTTCTTTATGATTATTATTATCAATGAAATTGATAATGGATTTTTTATGTGATAGACTGTTATATATATGAACTTTGTATTTCTTATCCATGTGAGTCTGTGTGTGCATGTGCCACAGTCATTCCTTTTCACTTTCACTGTTGCATTCACCAGGCTAGCTGGGTTACAAGTTTCCAGGGGATTTTCTTGTCTCCCAATTTGTTTTTGCTGTAGGTACACTGGGATCACAGACACTTCTGCTATAGCATTTGGCTTTATGTGGGGTCTGGGAAACCATACTCAGGTATTTGTACAGCAACCCCTTATTACCCATACTATCTCCCGAACCCCTTGTTATTAATATGCCCTGTCAGCATCAAGGACGTCACAGATCAAGCCTATTAACTGTGGTGACTTGAATAACATGTCCCTCATAACTCGTGGGCTTCGAATGCTTGGTCCCAAGCTGGTGGCAGTCTGGAAAGCAGAGCCTTGCTGGAGGAGGTGTGTTGCTGGGAGTGGGATTAGTGGTGTCTAACATAGCTTCCCTCCTGCTAGAGCTCAGCTCACACTCTAGCTGGTACCTTCCAACTGCTTTGGCCAGGTGCTATGACCAGCCTCTGCTTTACCATCTTTTTCTTGCCATTATGGCGCTTCCCCTCATGACTGTAATCTAAAATAAATCCTTTCCTCCTATTAGCTGCTTGGATTCAGGTGTTTTTTTGTTTTGTTTTGTTTTGTTTTTCCCAGCAATGAGAAGGTACCTACATTAATTAAGTGACCTAATATCATGAATTTTCGTTATGTTTGGTGAGTTATTGAATATTAATTTTTTATTAACAACATATTTCATACGGATACTTCATATGTTGGTTCCCTCTTCTGCCTCATCGCTGCCTTCATTCCACTGGGGACCATCATCATTGGGGTTATAGGTATTGCCCATGGGGTTGTGGGATATGCATTATGGAAGCAGCAGGTTTTTTTTTTTTTTTTTTTTGTGGGGAGGAAATGCCTCTTGTATTGATGTTTCACCTGTGGCTTTTACATTCTTTTGGCCCCCTCTTCTGCAAAATTCTCTGAGCCATGTTGGGTGAGTTCTAAATTTACTGCAGTGCTGAACTCTTAGGAGCCTCTGGATCTCTGCTTTAAGTGTTGTGTCCTCAGTGTCTGTCTCCTTTACCCTGCCACTGATTATCAGGTCTTGTTCATCTCCCCAGTTCCTCTGCGGTTTCATCTGTGGCTTGGCTGAAGTATGAGGGGTAGTTTATCTTCTCAGGTCTCAGTAACTTCTGAAAAAGAACAGATTCTCCAGTGGAGAATGAAGTCAGCATAGTTTAAATGGGATAAGCATTATTAACTTAGGGAGAATTTGATGTATTTAACCCCTCTCTTAGCCAAAGACTAGTGAGACTGTGACACTGCAGAGCATAATCCTTGTCTCTATAGGATTCTGATGTGTTTCCCAATTCCAGATTTGGGTTCAGTTACACTGAGCAGATCTCTTAGCCAATCAGAAAGGTATTGGTTACCCACCAAAACTGTGTGCCACTATTGCACTGCTGTGCACATCCTGTCAGTGTGTTTGCCTTTTAGTAGCTTAGATCTCTGGTTGCTCAGATTGCTGCTGGCCACTTTCTCCCACTTGCTCATGTAGTGCTTTCAAGCAGTAGATAGGCTGCCTGGGTACTGACTGTCTTCCAGATTCCAGCCAAGTCTCTCTATCCTCTGTGTCAGCAGCATATAGTGTCTTCATCAATGGGGTCTTATCTTTTGCCTCAGGTGGGTATCCAAGTGCTTTGACAGAAATCTGTATTATTTTGGGGACCTCGAGGTCTGACCAATCAACAGCTCATTGTGGATAGCAACCAATTTCTGGTACTGGGAGTACAGGCCAGAGGCAACAACAACAACATGTTTTTTGTTTTTGTTTGTTTGTTTGTTTGTTTTGTTTTGTTTTTTAAGGTTAGGCTTCATCCCACCCTCTTCTGGGCCCTTCTTTTCAGGTGCTCCCCCCATATTCCTGTTGAGGGTTATATCTTTTAGTCTGTCTCTAATGATAAAGGTTTCTATGTTACCAGTTTATTTTAGATTTAGTTTTGTGTTTGTTTGCCCCCACTCTCCCTTTCCCCTACCCCCAAATTTTGATTTAAAATTTGAAAGATACTAGGTTCAATTCTCCATGTAGGATGCTAATAATAATACCACATGGCTTTGCTAAAGTTATTCCTTGGTTTTCATAGTAACACAAGCATGGGGAAATGAATAAAATATAAGTAGCAGTGATCAGTCACATTAGTTTCCACCGCTGTTTCTCAAACTTCCCCACTTACACCAAGGAATCTGAAGTCATATTCCACATGAGGCAGTCACAAAAGCTAATGTTTTTTTTTTATAAAGTTCTATTTCATATCAAGGACAACATATGAACAAAATATAGAATAATATACCTATTCTTGTAACTTATAAGATTTGATCTTAAAATATTCCAGGATAATTGGTAAACAGAACCATGTGGCAGGCTTGCTGTGGATTTCTAGGGTCACTGCATGTCTACGGAAACACACGGTTCAGTGAATAAAGGTGAGTCTAACAGAGAAGCAAACTGTGTGGGCAAGGAGAACAATATTCATGTTGCTTTTTGAGGAGAAATAAGGGGAAGATTCACAGTTGACATCAAGCCTGAGTGGAAAGTGGTGAGGAGAATCCACTCATAGAAAAGAGTTTATGAAAGACACATTATACAGCACAGCCACGAGGAATCTGCAAATAGTTTGCCACTGTTGGATATGAAGTTTCCAGACTGAGAAGGTAATGAACAAGGCTGGAGCAAGGGAGGGGCCAGTAAGCACAATAAGTAACTCTGTTAGAAACATCATTTTTTTCCTAAACAGTATTTTGTATTATTATTTGTGTGTGTATGTCGCTTAACCTCCCACTCACAGACCAAAGAGCAGATCAGGTACACATGGTCTTTTTTCCCCCTTTTTTCAATTCTTCATTCATAAAGTGTACTTCAAATCATCCGTGACAAACCTTGGCCTGGCCTTGGCCACCTCTCAAAGGTCTCCTCTCACTGGTGATCAATGGTTCTCCAGGCAATGGAGCTGAGCCAAAAAGGAAACAGCCAGTGATGAAAGAGTAAGGCGGCAACGCGGTGAGACCGAAGTATCCTGACCAGAGCGCAGGCTGAGGGATTCCTTAATAAACAGCACTCCGCCAGGGCAGGGATCATTTACTGAGTACCCCATGTTGAGATGGCAATGTCCTCTGAATTACAGTTACAATCCACCTTCTGTGTTTAACTTCACGATCCTTGTGAGGAAATATTTACCATAGAAAGATATACTGGGCTTCAGAACAGCAGCTTTGTTTTGAGGGCCCAGGGCCCAGCAGCCTTTGAAGATGCCCCTCAGCCTTCTCTGGTGACCACCTGAAAAGTGCCTTTCGTATGCTCTCATTTCCATTCTCACCAGGAATGGACTTCTACGTGTGCAGGATAAGAAGCAACAGTAGTACACTTCCTGTAAACCAAAAATGACTATAAGGAACATTTATAATGTGCTTCACATTTGAAATTTTCTGTACATATTTCATAGATGCAATAATTGACTATGTTTCCAAATTCCCTTGGATCTGTGTCTTGTGCAATTTTGAGAGTATGCTGGGAGTAATGAGAATCTGTAGTAAGAATGTTTCCACAATACTCATGACCCCAACTACACTGTGCTATTGAGAGCATCTATGTGAACCCATTTATTTATATGACACTTCAACTTATTTGGCTTATATATGCCCTTAACAACTTCTTAGGGACGATATTAGAATTACTATTTCAGAGACATGGGAACTGAGGCTCCTAAGGATTAAATAATTTTAAAAAATTGGAAGCACTATAATAAACAGGAATGGTTTAGAACTAAGGGCACTGGGCTTCCAAATATTTCCTCTCAGCATATACAATGACACCCATACACATGGTTCCTTTGCCTTTCTACCCACTTTCTCTCAAATGCCACTTTCTGATTCTTTGTGTCTTTGCTTTTATTTTATTTTGCTTGTTTTCTTTGTTTTGTGTTAGCACTCTTCTTCAAGACCCAAGCTTGGATGACACCATCTATAGAAGATCTCTGGTGATTATTTCTCTATCTCCTCCCTAATTCCAGGTTATGTGATTATTGTCTGTGCTTCTACAGTATTTAGACTTCTTCTCTCTATGCAAGTTCTAATGTGCTTTATAGACTGCTTACTATGAGGTCATGCAAGGCAGGGAACATGACCTTTATCTACCCAGTATACCAGTATACTGTATACCAGTCATAAAGCTGGTACTCAATAACTTATTAGTAATTTAATATATCCCATCAAATATTTTACATTGGTATGGCACTTGAAATTTTACATATGCATTAATATAATCTGTCTCACTTAGTGATGTGAAAAATCTGGTTCAATCAGTAAAGCATTATAGCAAGTGGGACTTGATTAATACTAGCACTATGAATAAGCTAGAAGAGTATGGCTAACAGGTAATGGTTTCCACATATTGTAAGTATGTGTAACACTGAAGAAATACTCATAAAAGTCATAAAGCAATAAGAAAGTGATATTTTTCAATAGTAGCATACTATAGCATTATGAATAAATTATATTACTGGTTGTAAAATTATACTATCCCTGCTATGTGGATGGGAAAAATGAAGATGATTATGAGTTTATACTCTTTTATTTTGCCTAGATGAAAATTTAGTCTTTTTCTTGATACGAGACCTTTAGTTTTTGTGTAATTTTTCTCCTTGTTTCTGTGTATTTAATCCAGTTGTGTATTTTATTTTATACAACTATTTTAAAATAAGGATGTCCATAAAGAAATATACACATAGTGCTGCAGACTCAACCTAAGGAGTATAAAACACTAATGAGTGCAATCCTGAAAAACTCACCTTGAAACCCTAATGCTCAGTATCTCAAAATGTAACCATACTTGGTGACCGGATCCTGAAAGAGAGAATTAATTTAAAATGACACCATGACAAAGGGCCTAAATTCACAGTGACTAGTGTAATTCTAAGAAGTAAAATCTTAAACCCATGGAAAGAAACCAGGGTCTGAGAAGATTGCTCAGTTAGCAAAGTGGTTGCTTTGCACGCATGAGGACCCAAGTTCAATCCCCACAATCCACATGTTAATGTTGTATGCTTTTGTACATGCTTGTAATTCTAGCATTTTGCTTCTGGGGAAGCAGACATAGACAGATCCCTGGGGCTTGCTAGCCACCCAGGCTAGCCAGCTTGATGAGTTTCAGTTCCTATGGAGTGACACTCAGTTGTGTCTTGTGTCCTCTGTACACACACATGTGCATATGCACCTGACCACACATGAACATGCACACCAGGGTGATCTTGGATCAAGAAAGAGCAAGTAAGAACTCAGCACAAAAATAGCTTCCTGGGGCTGGAGAGATGGCCCAGCAGTTAAGGCACATGCCTGCAGCACTTAATTACCAGGTTCAATTCCCCAACACCCACATAAAGCCAGATGCACAAAGTGGTGCATGTATCTAGAGTATGTTTGAAGTGGCTAGGGGCACTGGCGATTGCCCTCTCTCTCTCTCTCTCTCTCTCTCTCTCTCTCTCTCTCTCTTTCTCGTCTCTTTTCTCTCTGCCTCTCTCTGCTTGCAAATAAATAAATAAATGTTATTTTTAAAAAACAGCTTTCTGCAAAGACAGGAAGAGACGCCTTTAAAGGAGCAAGCCCACAGACACCTTATCTCTGACTTTTAGCCTCTAGAATTGTGAGTGAACAAATTTATATCACTTAAGTCACACAGTCTTTGGTACTCTGTTGTAAGAGCTCCAGAAAACTACAAATTTTGGAATTGAGAAGTGGAGTCTTGATATAACTAATATGCAAAAAATATAAGTGTGACTTTAACACAAGATAATGGGCATAGGCTAGAAGCTTTACAAGTACTTTTCAGATAAGCCTAGACTGACTTAAATGAGCCTGTTGGCAGACAGGAGAGGAAAGGTGTTTCGGGTAAGGGGTGGAAGGTGTTACTAGAGAAAGGCAATACTTGTCATACTGAGGCAAAGAAGTTGTTTAAAGCGTGTTATGGTATATTATAGGAAATTGAATGTGTAGATGGCAAAATTGTACATTTAACATCATAAATTTCTAAGTATTAAAGATAGGCTGTGGTTACTCCTTGCTGTGTGCAATAAAATGCCAGAGGAAAAAATACAGATTGAAGAAGGGCATGTTCACTCCAAAGGAACCAGAACTGGAAGGACTGGAGGAAGGTTGTTAAAATACCCATGTTGAAAAAGGTAAGAAAACTCTTTCTGGAGAGAACACTAAAAATATGTTAGTCAATAATGTGACAAAGTGTGTGTGTGTGTGTGTGTGTGTGTGTGTGTGTGTGTGTGTCAGAGAGAGAGAGGGAGACAGAGAAAGAGAGAGAACTACTCATCAGAAGCTCAAAAGAGCAATGGGTTAAGCAAACAGAAATATTATTAGTTTGGATGTTTGGATGAAAAGGAACAATGACCAGGGAAAATAAAGAGAGCTGCCAGAACTCTGAGATTCTTCAGGGTGGGACAATGAAGTGTTTCATCTGTAAACATGCATTATTAAGGAAGAAAGACCCCAAAGGTGATGTTGAGACCAGCAGGTTTGATATACCAACAGGGTCCAGGAGGGACAGGTGTGATCAGAAGCACTCCCATGGGCTCCTTTGTGGTTTCAGAAGGTAGGGTCACCTTTTCTGTGTCTGTAGGCCAGGCTGTCCTCATTGTAGCCATCAGGCTAGGGCTGCCACCACAGGGATCTTCAGGAAAGAATGTGAAACCAAAGAATGATAATTGAAAGTATTAAATTGTAAAGGAATATTCTTTGCTGTGTTTCAGAATGTCTTGGCATCATAATATTTTTCCATGCCAGTCCCACCATTACAGTTTGAAATTGGGAGACATTTTCTGTTTTTATAGGTTGAGGAGGATTTTCAACTAGGATGAATCGTACCTTAAATTTCATCCATGGCAGACTTAGATGATATCCGCATAATGGTGCTGCTGGAATGGGCTGAGAGTTTTGAACATTTGGGCTAGAGGTGACTTTTCTTTAAAATGCATGTTTACAGTTGAAGCCTATTAATTCTAGGAGTATTTTGTAGGTTTCTTGAGGTCTTCTTGTGAATAATCATGCCATTTTCAAGAATGATAGTTTTGACTTTATTTTTTTCTTGCTGGTGTCTGGACCTTGTACTTGTCTCACCTTGCTAAATTGTCTGGATGAAGAAGTGTGAGATTGTTTAATTTCCCATGTTGTCTATTACAGAAAGTGTTTAGTTTACCATCAATAAGCATAATGTGAACTGTATTTTTAAGTGTTCCTTTAGATACGGCTCTCCACTAGCTGTGATTTTATAATAGTTTTTGTCATAAATAGGTAGTGAATTATCACAATTTCTTTTCTCCATTGATTTGATAATACAGTGTTTTTCTTTTGTATGTTTTTTAAATTTTTTCATCTGGTTTTGAATTCAGGGTATCAAAGTATTATTATCTTTGTAAAACTAGTTTTGAAGAATTTCCTGATTTTTCAGTTTCTGGAAGAGATTGAGCAGTATTGATGTTAATTCTTCATTGAAATGTGGAGAGAATGTTTTTTCCTTTCTAAATTTTCATTGTACATAGTGCTGTTTCACATAAGGACATTTTACATACAAGTATATGTTGTACACTTAACATATTGCCCTCATACTCTCCTCCTATTTCCACTCCTATTAATACTCTTTTTTTCTTGACAGTATTGCTACTATTTACATGACACACACACACACACACACACACACACACATACATGCATACATACATTGCAAAATTTTATATATCTAATCTAATCTAATCTAATCTAATCTAAAACCATATATGAAAAAAAAACTTGTCTTTTGGAGACTAGCTTAATTTGTTTAATATGATTTTCAATTTCACACAAATTATATACCTTTGTGTTTCCTTAGAGCTGAAAAGGCTATCATTAGAGAACATATATATATATATATATATATATATATATATATATATATATATATATATATTCACATATTGTTTATCCATTTCTCCATTATTACCTTTCTATTTTGGTTCTTTAGTTTAGCTTTTAAGAATGGTGCTGCAGTAAACCTTGACGAGCAAACATTTCTATGATATATGTTGACCTGTATTCCCTCAAGTAAATGCCCAGGAGTAGGAATATTGAATCATATGATAGATCTAATTTTAGCTTTTTTTAAGAACCTCTGTGTGGATTTCTACAATGGTGGGATTGGTTTATATTCCTTCTATCCATATATTTATCAACAGATCTCTTTCTTAGAATTATTGAAATGAAAAGTTAAATTTCTAATTTACTCAACTTTTCAAACTACTAATTTTATGTGAATTACAGTGACTTTTTGTGATTCTTCCTCTACCTTGATTTCATTTAGTAGAAACTTTGCATGGTCACATTATGTGTTGGCAGTATCATTTCCCTCCTCCCTGCCCCCATTCACTGAGGGCCATCCTCAGTGGGATTGCTGGTATTCACAGTGATGTTTTAAAACAAATAATTTGTATCTCTCTCTCTGTGTGTATATGCACATGTGTATCCACCAGGGTAGCTGAGAAGTTGAACCTGAGCTGACAGACTGTAAGCAAGAGCTTTTGACTATGGAGCCAACTCTCATCCCCTATAGTGATTTAATTGATCTATTTAAAGTGTTAAAGATACATATTTAAACTTATTTATAATATTCTCCTTTTGATGTATTGAATTAAATGATGTTTCAGGTTTTAAGTTTTTTATTGTGTTACACCCAACTAAGAACACATCTAAATTTTAAACTACCATATAGCCCAGATATACCCAAAGAGTATCATATCACAGAGCTAATTGCACAACCATGTTTACTGCTGTTCTGTTCACAATTGCTAGTAAACTGAATCAACTTAAATGTCCATCACCTGATTATTGGATACTGAAGATGTAGTGCATATACACAACAGAGTTTTAATTCAGGTGTAAGGAAAAATGAAGTTACAAAATTTGCAGAGAAATGAATGGAATTGGGGGGGGGAAGTACTAAATGTGTTAACTCAAACCCAGAAACAAACAAAAAATGCATGTTTTCTCTCATATGTAGATCCTATTTAAAATGTTTGTATATATGTATGTAAATAAGGAAGTATGAGACTAAGGGCTACTGTGATCATAGATAGGAGACCCCCAAGAAGTGAACAAGAGGCGACAAGAAGGGGAAAGGACCAAAGGAAACACGAGGCATGAAAGCAGGAAGGAAGCTAAGTTGAGAGGGGAAAAGCAGGAATAGAAAAGGGGAGGAGGGGGAAGGAAAAAAACTGCATGAAAACACCACAATAAAGCACAATTCTTTGTAAGTTAATAATCTTTTTTAAAAAAGAATAAGTACAAATGTCTTGTCAATGACTATTTTCTGAGAGAAGATTCTGTTAATCTGGCTAAGGAAGACATACTTAGGATCACGAAGACTGGGATGGGAGAAGGAGGGATAATGGTGCATTGATTACTGATTACCCTTGCTTTTGGAATTTAGTAAAGACTGGGAGGCAGAGGTGTTTTCATGCAGCCTGTGTGCTGATCTTGAACCTTCTCATTTACTCTGCTCTGCTTAAGATCCTTGAGCCTGCAATCTCTCTGCTCAAGTTGTCTACAAAGTAGATTCCCATGATGGGAAGAAGCATTAGAAGTAAGGTAAGAGTTGTATTGGCGGGCTACCTGCCCCATACACAGTCTCAACCAATACCCTAACCTGGAGCCCCATTATTTGCTCTGATATTTGATGATATAGTGTGCTACTAGTGGGTAAGACAATCCAAGTTCTGTAGCATAAGTGGTCTGGCTCTTCAGTGGGTTTCCTCTATAGAGGTACTCCCTGTTCTATTTCTACTATGTTAATTCCTCTGTTCACTTTAAGTCTTCCCCAAATCCATAGACAGTTCTCTTTGCTTTGCTGTTTTTTATTACTGTCTTCTATTTTCTTTCTTTCTTTTTTAAAACTATGTATATATTTTCAAGCAGAGAAAGATGAGGGACAGAAAGAGAGAAGGGATGTGCCAGGGCCTCCAGCCACTGCAAATGGACTCCAGATGCATGCTTGCCTTTGTGCATTTGGATCTACACGGTATTGGGTAATCAAATCCAGGTCATTAAGTTTTGCAGGCAAGCATCTTAAATGCTGAGCCATCTCTCCAATATCCTGTCTTCTATTTTTCTATATCTTTGGAGTTCGTAGCTTTGTATCAAATGAGACCAGAGGTAATAGCATGCATATGTTTAGTCATGTGGAACTATACATCTTTATAAACTATAAAAGCAAAATAAAATGTCATCTGCTCCTTAACATTACAAGATTACCAGTGTTAACACTGGATTAGAAAGAGTGAACATGCATGCTTGAGTGCTGTCTTCAGATAACATGCATATCATGGCAAAGTTGCCTTTTATTTTTTTTTTCAGATTTTCACTCTAGCCCAGGCTGACCTGGATCTCGTTCTGCAGCCCAAGCTAGCTTCAAACTGTTAGCAACTCTCCTATTTCAGCTGCCCATATAATGAGATTACAGGCAGGAGCCATCACTGCTGGTTTTGGAATTTGGGGAATTTCTTCAGGCTACTTGGAACTTTGGAATAATAAAAAAAAATCATAAAGCTTTAATCAAAATAGAAAGATTAATTCCACCTTCTCCCTGGATTAGTGTAACAACAAGCCTGATGCCCCTCTCTCTTTTACCTATGCATTAATCACTGAGCAAGTCAATTTTCCTTATGTCTTAAATCTGCTTGTTTATTACTTTTTCTGCTATATTAGTTACTTTCTCATTGCTGGGACAAAATACCAGAACAGAAGCCGCTTTAGGGAAGGGAAGACTTGACTTTAGCTTATAGTTCCAGAATTCCAAATTCATCATGTCAGGGAAAGCATGGAAGGGCCAGAAACTGGTGTCACATCATCAAACCAACAGGGAACTAGAGAGGAAGAATCACACGAGACCTGTCTATAACACCTAAAGGCTCACCTCCAAGGGAAACATTTCCTCCATCAAGGCTCCACCTACTAAAGGCTCCACAACATTCCCTAATAGCTCTACCAAGTGAGGATTACATAATCAAATATATGAGTCTATGGGGGACATTTTACCTTCCAACCATCATATCTACAGACAAGAGCGAAGCTTAATTCACCATTATTTCTTCCTTAAGTTCCTGGCAAAGCCATCTGAGTGAATTAGCTTTCCCTATTCCACTCACTCTATCTTGGTACACAGAGCCATCTTCTTAAATCATTGCTGTCTTCAGGTCATAATTTGGGAGAAGTAATCAATAGCTACTCAGTCCTTTAAGTAAAGCAACCAGAAACCCTCCCGACAGTCTGTAGGTTACGGTGTGGTGTGAACTTGCTTGAATTTTCAGCTCCATCTTTCCCTTGAGCTGTGTTCATCTTTCAGTTCCTGCCATGTTGCAAGCTCTCCCTTGGTATGAACTTCATCGACCTTTTTTTTTTTTCCTAGAATCATCGAGTCCCCAGCAACCCCATCATTTATGTAGCTGGAGCAAAGGGCCTGGTGCAGAGGAAATCCTGAAACATTTGCAGAGATCGTTGAAACTCCTTCTCGAGCTGTGGGACTGTTCCTGAGTCATTTATGAGCTCCTAGGGAGCTGTCAGTTTCCTTCTCTTGAGTGTATTTAATCAAATACTTGATGTCAAATATTCATTACAGAAATTTGCAAATAGTGTATGTTCGATAGATATTAGTTCATCTCCCCTTCCTTTTTCCCTTCTGGTAAACTATCAATACTAATTCAGTGATGGCATGAAAGCTTAGAGATATCATATCAATACAGACTCATACGATTCTCTTCTTCAAAGGTTAATCATAAGTTTTTCAAACTAACTTCAACACAACCACTGAGCTCTCAAATAAGTTACAGAAAGTATGAATTCTGATTTTTTTTCAAGGATATTCCTTATTTTTTCTCCTCTATAAAATTTTTTAACCAAATAGGTACCATTTTCCAACCCATACACCCTGCTTACAAAAGGAAGTAATAAATGTGAAGTATTCCATTTAGTAAGCTAATAGAAAATGCAAATAATAATTTTCATAATTCACTAGTGTTGGTTGGCTTTCTTACAGAGCACACTTGTCTGTCAAAGACTTCCCTGAGCTTTTTACAAAGGCAAGGCAAAAAGTCAAGCGATTTCTGAGATATGGTAGATTAAAAATTTACATCATAAGGAAATAAAACCTAAATGTGATTCCTTAAGGGCTGTAGTCCGTTACTTCAAAGAGCTTGTTTTACAGACTTACCCTTGACACAACCTCAAGAAGCTCACTAAAAGATTTTCTTAGCAGCCACAGAGCCCTATGCAACACACCAACTCCACTCCATGATTCTTAGCCAAAAAAAAAAAAAAAAAAAAAAAAAAAAAAAAAAAAAGGGGGTCAGTCTTTCACTTCCTTAACTCACATTATTTCTCACTTTCAATTGCAAATGTTGTCCAACTCTTTTGTTTTTTCCTGTCCCTTCTTTTGAAGGATAGCATGGCCTCTTGTGTTACTTGAAACATTATCCTGATCATATTTTAAAATGTGGACTTGTACTAAACTAAGACCTACAACATTCTTTACTCAATTGTACAGCCAAATGTAAACATTTCTACCCAAGATTATTATCCTAGTTCTATTCCATAGGACTTGTGACATACCAAATGTACTTCTCATCCCTTCTTAGAGCATCTATTTTCAGCATTTTGAAAACTGTGAAATGACAAGAATTATTATTCGAATGGAATTGCTCTGAGCAGAAAGCATGCATGTACAATAATCTTTATTCTTGAAGAACTTTGATGCTTATTTTCTATTGTTTAATATTGTTGCATAAGAACTGATAATTGCATTACACATTCTTTTAGATAAATTTGAATTTAGGATACTCAATACTGCCCAATCCCAAGAAAAGATCAGAATTTTCTTTTTCTTTTATTTTTTCCTTTTAGAAACTCATAACAGGTCAAAGTGCCAAGAATAAGTATTGCCTGCCAAGACCTACATGAGCCATCTGTATTACCCTCTATATGGACCTCTTGAGAAAAAGGAGGTAGAGGAAGGGCAGAGTGTTATGCAATACTATCTCCTGAATAAGGCATGTTGCAATTCACTGTGGTAACTTCCATGAAACCTGTACAGGATTAGGCTTCCCAACATTCCATCAGGGACTGGGGAGGAGTTCATGGGGCTTCACCCTCTACCTGAAGAAGCTATCAGCAGATAATGGATGCTGGGGGATGAGGAGACATTTTCTTCAGTGGTGGAGTCACTTGGTAAACTGCCCATTCTCCACACCCATGCTCATGCAAGCAACCCTAATGAAGCTCCGTGACTCACCAAAATGACATGAAAGTGAAAGGGGAGTGGTCAGAAAGAAGAAGGTGTTCAGCAGGAGTGGGATAGAGACAAAAGAAGAGTTTACTGTGATCAAAATACATTATATACATACATGAAATAAACTTTAAAATGACAAGCAACAAAAAATGGATTAAGAATCTGTTCTCTTAGTAAGTTGAGTAATTTTCCACCATTGGTCATTGAAACTGCAGATAATATAAACTATTTTTAGCATGTCTTTAAAATCAGTTCAAGGAAGTATGTGTAACAAAACAACTGGGTACAGGATGGGGCCCAAATTCAGTTTGTGCTTTATTTTGATCATTTTCATACTATTATTCAAGAGGTTTTTATCTTCTTCATTAGCACTTAAAGTTTAAAAGCCCCAGTTTTGTGAAAGTGGTGGAGGATAGACAGGAAGTTCTCAAAGATGAAAGATACGAGGGTCCCCTAGACCATCTCACCCCAGAAGGCTTCATGCCCCAGGTTTCTTCAGTAGTAAGAGTTTAGAGACTCAGAGCAGCCAACTGGTTTAGTCTATTGAGATTTCTAGATTTTTTTCTTCTTATTAACTATTTTCTCTGGAATATAGGAGTCATATAACTTTATTATGTTCAATTAAAAAATTGCAGGTAGCAGACATGAAAGGATCTGTATTTTTATCTCTTCCCCCCTCTCTCCTCTCTCTGACCCCCCTTCCTCTCTTTCTCAGCCGTTTTAAAGATGCAATTCAGCAGAACATAGAAACTTTTGTGAAAAAGTAGGGGGCGTCACAAAAATATTACACATGTTGCAAAAACCACCTACCCAGTTAACGGGTGTTATATTCAATTAAACAACATAATTATAATCCATGATGTTTTATAGGGAAGCAGGTCCAAACAGGAATACATATTACTAAAATACTGGTCTATAGTTAGAAAATATATCCTCTGAGAATTCTGAAAGTCTCTTAAATTTCCCAGCAATTATTTCTTAAGTCTGAATAAAGAGGTAAAAATAATTTGTGGATAATAGCAAGGCAGATCTTTTACTAAACAACTGTCCATGGTAAACATTGTTCTAGGCACGTTGTGGTGGTAATTTCTTTGTTACCTCAGTACAGTTCTAGAAATCCAGAGGTAGGTATCATTATCTTCGTGTTCTACCTGAAGGAATTGGGTCTTGGAGAAGAAACGCCATTTGTCTCCCTAATGCCAAAGACAATTTTCTAAAGTTATGTCTGTGCTAATACACCTCACATTTACACACGCATACCCTGTTGTTGCAGTGAGGTTCCATTGCTGGCAGAAATCACCCAACCAAGAGCAGCTTTGGCGGAAGAAAGGTTTTATTTTGGCTTACAGATTCAAGAGGAAGCTCCATGATGTCAAGGGAAAACAATGCCATGAGCAGAGGGTGGACATCACCACCTGGCCAACATAAGGTGGACAACAGCAACAGGAGAGTGTGCCACACACCAGCAAGGGGAAATTGGCTATAATATCCATAAGCCCACTCCCCCCAATACACCACCTCTAGGAGGCTTTAATTTCCAATTGACATCAGCGGGGAGACGAGCGTTCAGAATACTTAAGTTTATGGAGGACACCTGAATCAAATCACCAGACCTGTGTTCAAGTATCTTGGAAGAAGGCTTCGATTAATTCACAGGTCTATGTCAGCAGGAAATATTTGGGCATTACACAGGGAAAAATATGGACCTTGACATTGAAGTACTCTGAAGATGGAAGTGAATATATTTAATTTCCTTCTAATGCAGAAAGCTTAATGAGATACATCTGGGCTTTGTGTAAGACTTTGCCTGACCTTCTCATGATGTGGTGGACACAAGTCTTGGTCATTTTTGTGTAGTAGGATTCCACTCACACAAATTACTAATGAACTATGCACTCAAACTGTGTATGTGACTGTGAAAAGCCCTGGAGGTCTGGAGTTTAGTGTCCACAGATGTGAACCCAGGGGACCCAGAACAGACTGCTTGTTTCCTTCTGTCACAGAGAATTTTAGGACTTTGTGTATGTGATTTGCTCAATTTATTCCAGTCTGCAAAGTGTTGTCCATCAATTATTCTGTCACTGTTGTCCAGATTCCTTTTGGCTATTTTATAAAGTCATAAAAGGACCTTTCCCTGAAACCACCCACAATCTGAAATTATTGCTACAGTAATCCTATTCTACTTCATCATAGCCTCTGGAAGTTATTCCAAGACCTTGTTTGCCTTATGCCTAGAGAGGACAACTTTTACCTTTCAGCTTCCTCAATTCCTTTAGAAGTCTTTAGTCGCCTATCATCTATATCCCCGAGCAAAATTCAAGTTAATAATTATCTTCTGAAACCTCCTTAAGGTAATGCTAATTTACTGGTTCAGTCCTCTTCTCCACCCACCCACATACACACACTTTTTTGTCTGAAAAAATGGGCAGTGTTGTACATAAACACTGCCTCTTTCTTGCTTCCTTACTCTTTGCTGAACATCGATCATTTGATAAAGAGAAGAAAACATTCAAGGGTGACTTTATCTATACTATGTAAATAAAATACAGGAAAAGAAATTATTTATTGCTTTCGTTCTTCTATTTATCTTAAAAAGGCTTTCCTTGACGTGTTCCTTGGAGTGTACATATATGTATCTTATCTCTCATTTGAAGTCTAATCTCTGACATGATGACAACTTGCTGACTCATGCTGGGAAGGTTATTTAAACTCTAGGCTTGCGTGACCCCATTTTTATAGTAAGATTCAGTTTTATTTCAACTGTAACATTTGACGATTCTATTATTTGAAATAAAAACTAATTTCTCATGAAATTTCCTGAAAGCTCCACCCTGTCCGGAACAAGTCCTCAACCAGAATAGATTAGATGCAAACATGTAGGCTTACAAACTCTCAGAGTTCAAAGGCACCGCCAAGGCCATATAACTCAACTTCCTATGGCAATACCCAATATCTTCTACAACATCTCCACCGTGTGGTCAGCCCATCTGCAGTCTTCAGGTGAGCATCTCTCTCAGCCCTTACTCCCCATGCAACTAGTGTTTTAATGCTTGCGTGGCTATTAAAACATTATCTCTCTAATTGTTCCCAAGGTAGCTGCCCTTCATTCTCTACAAGGACACCCATATTCCATCATTTTTGACATAAGAAACTGATATACATACATATATATTGTGTGTGTGTGTGTGTGTGTGTGTGTGTGTGTGTGTGTGTGTGTGCTGTAGATGTTTTAAAATGATGACACAATTATCCATAGCTAAGAATGAACAAGCATCCCTGTCCTGTGATACATCTTTGCTCTGGCAAAGTTCTCAATGTTTTCTTGATACAGAAAATTTTCTTCTTAATTTATCTGAGAAAATCAACTCTTATTTCACTGGCTTTTAGGATGAATCAAGTGTCTGAAGGACTTTTTGGTGACAGATTTTAAAAGATAACTTTAGGAAAGAACACAAGATAATTGAGTTGAGATTATCACTGTAACCTGATAAAAATATAGACCCTAAAGCATCTTTAATCTCATCTATTAGATATTTTATATCATCTTCAGTAAGATAATTAGTGGGATCTTCTCATCACATAGTTTAAATTACTTGTCCAACAACTGAAGGCTAAAGGCTCCAGTTTTGAAATTCAGTCTAGTAGTATTCTGCAAGTGAAAGAAAAAGATTTTAGATATAATGTATAGGAAAAACGCTATTTCTACACATAAATGAATAGAGTGAGAAAAATGGCCCCTAAATGATTTTCAAGAAGTATAGCTTTTGGAAATGCTATAGAGAGCAGCTTCTTAGATTGGAACTGCTTTACAGAAATATCACAAAACGGTAGAGGGTTTCCAGACCCTCTTTAGGAATGAGAATAATTTCTGTGTGCTATTGCATGCTCATTTTTCTCTTAGGCAAGTTCTGTCTTTCCTACATGGGGCCCTGGAGGGGCCTTGTCTTCTATTCACTCTGTAATGCTTATTAGCTCTAGGATTCTATTTTAAATGAGGAAGCTGTAATAGCTCCAGTTTCTGAATCAGTTGAAGATTGCATATATCAATTTGTTGGGTTAAGTCTCAACTGCTTTTCTTCTTGGGCTATGTTGTTATTAGAGTAGTCACGATCTGAAACATCTCTTCCATACTGTACACAGCAAATTTACCATCTTCCAGGAATATCCACTTCTGGATATGAGTGGTCTACAATGTGAAAACATCATACTTATGAACGGAAAAGATCTTTGCTCAATAGTTTTGGTCATGTGGTCAGACTTCATCAAGACTGTTCCTGAAGTGCCCCCAAGAAGAAAGGAAGAGTGAGCCCTACTTGCTCAAAGCAATGTTGTGATGACTCTGTGAGGTCCAAGCAAGAGAAGGGCTGCGTTGGAAAATGAACTACTCCCTATGAAGACAGGATAACCCAGGGAGGTCCTCCCTGGTTTTCTAAGCACCCCTTTGCACCCAACCTGAGTTTTCCAGGCTTAATTCCTCAAAAGATTCACTTCACTGACAAGTTTCATAAATTTTTGAGGTAGAGCATGAGTAAAACAAGATAGTAAGTTGCTCGCATTGGTAGCTTTTTGCCCTGCTTAGATATATTCTTATAATAGACCTCAGGATACAAACAGTCCTAAAAGGAACCCCACAAAATACCTCTTTCAAGCACTGCATGTCCCCATTGCTAAATTCATGCTGACCTCCATCTCATTCTGTGCTGGTGATGACGACATTTGGAATCGCAGGGTGAGGCTGCCAGTACCATGCTTTTTGGACTCAGAGTTGCTTATAAGCCACAAAACATGATCCCACCTTTTCTTTTGTGTTTGGTTTCCTGCTTATTAACTTCTACCTTGCTACCCATGCTATATACATCATGCCATATATTTGACATATACATGATATATAACATACTGTATCTTGCCACACATAATGAGCAGTCCATATACAAGAGATAGCTCTGGCCACACTTTAATTACTTGTCTCTCTACCAGTGTGGAAGAAACAAGTAATGTGATCAAATTCTGGCTTGGAGGAGATCCTGTAATATCTAGATTAGCCATTTCATGTTTCATTACTAATTACCGGAACCATTGATGTATATAACAATAGAAGCTGCAGAGCTGAGCTTGGTGGTATAGGCCTATGTTTTCAGCTACTAGGGAGAGTAAGGCCAGGGAATAACAAATTTGAAACCAGCCTGGATAACTTAGTAAGATCTTGTCTCTACCTTAAAAAAAAAAAATAAGGAGTTTGGAGATGTAGTTTACAGGTGCAGTGCTTGCCTATCATAAAGAAACCACGGATTAAATACCAAGCACACAAATACACAAAAAGGTACAAGCTACAGTGATTACATCACACATGGTACTAAAATCCCGCTCACTGCTTCATCACATGCACATGACCTGGAAACAGTGATATTCGTATCATTCTAGGACTGAAATTCCTCTTTGACTAGAGGCTCTGGCCTCTATTAGGCCCTTCTAAAACTACATATGGCCTTGACCTTCTAAGCACATGCCAAAAAGGAACTCGTTTTCTAGAAAATGGAGGTGGAGAAGGAGAACACTCTAGCAAGGTGCAAAAGGCAAGGAGAGAATGTGGTCATTGTCTACTACAGGGCACGAGGGAGGAGTGTAGTGATCCTTCCTATACAAACAGGGAGTTCTCTGTGGTGACTCATGTATCTGGAGTTCCCCTAAGTGACAAACATCCAGTGGAAGCTATGAGCCCTTGACTACAGAGACTGTGTGGAGTGGAGTGTGGTCTACAGGCCTGACACCTGCACCTGTGTCTTGCCGCTGTCACTCATTTGTTGAGAGATTCTGGACACTGTGTACTCCCTCTTGGAATCCATTTCTTCCTTTGTCCCTTGCAGCATGTGTGTGTTCAGGGAGGGGTGATTTACACTGGTAGTTAATTCCTGATGTGATTGCTTCTGCAGTGAAGGAAGAGGAACAGAAAGTGAGACTGAGGGCAGGTGGACTACAGTTGCCAGATCATCAGTCATGTAACTCTGAAAGATCTGTAACTCTGAAAGATCTTCTTCTTTCAGGTGCCAAACACTGTACTTTAGAACAGGCAAGAGAATAAAATCCACCTGTTTGAGGGGCATCAGTGGCTTATACAGAGGTTCTATGATCTTGATAGGGCAGACCATAAAAATAGTACGGCAAATTCCAAGGAAGCAGGAAGGCCAGGGTAGAAGACTGTATGAGAACCAATAGAATGCCAGGAATCACCAGGAAAAGCTGGTCCAGGTGTTGGGATAGAGATAGACACAGACCTTCTTACTGCTCCCCACATGTAAATTTATATCTTGTCAGAATAAATAAATGTTTAGTAAGGGAACTTCGTTAAGTAAAGTGATGGATAAATCTTCCTAAGACCAAATAAAATAAAATAAAATAAAATCTATCTCACACACAGTGACAATTTAATAAGTTTCTAAAGTTTCCAAAGTCATGACTTTTCTTTCTTGTTTCCCTCCTTATGCTTAAAGAAGACAATAATGGATGCAATGATAATAAATGGAGCTACACCATTGCTGTGTATGCTAATAACTAAGATGGCCTTAATATGGGCCAAGGATTTTCCATGCGCTTTGTGAGACAGTTGTTGTGCCAATTTTACAGATAAAGAAACTGAGGCAGAGGCTTGGCTAAGACCATCTAACAGGAAGAACGCAAGTGTGTCTGATTGCAGAGTCCCAGCTCCTACCTGCTCTGCCTGTTCTCTGTGTTGCTTCACACTCTTACACCATTGATATGACACAAAACAGGCAGCTGGAGAGGCGAAGAGCAGCTTCCATCAATACATACCTCCCCGGAGATGTTAACAGAGACATTCATGAGGAAGAGAGTCCAACAAGTCAAATCTCTAGGCTCAACAAGGTGACTGTAATGCATCCTTGGGAATAGACTTGCCACTAAGTAAGCCAGGCAACAGGAATTTGTCTAGCAGCTCTAGGACAGAGCCCAAGACAGCTGTCAATAGGAAGAAAGGTTCTGTGGCAGCTTCTTCCCATGTGCCAGTGAGCAAGCACACTCCCACTCCCACAGAAAGAAGAAACAATGGCCTGAATAATGATGCCCACCAGTGACTGCCAACTACATTTCCGAGGATGCGTCGCCTCTTTAGTGTATGTGGTTCCATGTCTCCCTTGGAAACATCTGCTAGCCCCATCCGTGGTTTATAGAATTCAGGTGTCAACTTAAATTTTTTAAAAAAGCCACATTCAGTAGTAGCCAATATAGAAAATTGCACAGCAGTTTTTCCTTCTTGCTGGCCTCACATGTGAAGGTGGCCTGCATTACATATTAAAATATGGAAGAAGGAGATTCCTTCACCCAGCTCAAGAAAAACGGATGACAGATTCATGACTCCTTCTCTTGATCTGGTCCTATGCCACATCATCTTTCCAGAAATTGCATGGAACAGTTCATCATGACCTCCATTTCATGACATTTCCAATGAGAAGTTACTTAAGGAGAGAGATCCCCGCCAAAAAATAAAAAAATAAAATGAGGGCTACCTAGAACTCAAAGGTGATTAAAACTGAGAGACCATGGCTCTTTTTCTTACACTGCTATATATAGCAGCTGCTTTTAAGTTCATTCTGCAGAGAAATACAACTTCCTGCTTTCTCTGAAAAGGGGTATGTGAGGTTGCAGGCTGTGCCAGAGACTCACAATGCATCCGCATCAGCATGGGTGGCCTGTTAGAAGGTTGTGGCAATGCTGAGTGGAAATGGAATCCAGGTCTATTTTACCACAGGTCTTGATTTGCCCTCGTCCTCCCTTTCCTCTCCCATGACCTTCTACTACTATTTTTGAATTGCTATTTTAATGTGGTTTCTGAATTACTATTTTAATAAAGTACATAAACAGAATTAGCCCCTGACCTTCACCATGACTCCCATCCATGGTGTTTCAGTGTTGAGCACATGTTCTCATTAGTTCTGGGTAAACAGGTGAAGATGGATGAACACTAGGCTTGAAGACTCAGAAAAGAACTTCTGGCATTAGAGTTTATGCACTTGGTCAACTTATTCTCGTTTCTGAACATGGGTCTTAGGGAAATTTTAAAAGACATGTAGAAGTGTTAATGGTGAGTCATTTGTTACTAAGGAGTCAGAGTTCATTGAATATCAACAAAATTCATATCTTATAACCAAATACAGAGTAAATATTCCTACAAACACCCAAAGCATATTTTTTCATGTACTTTTTTGAAATGTGTTATTTTATGGGTAACAAATAGTTATTAAAATGGCTGAACCTTTTATTAATGTACTTATTTGAAAAATCAGCTTTTGAACTGTGGAAATGACTTCACGGAGAAAGCACATGCTATGCAAGTTGGGTTGAGATCCCCAGAAGCCATGTAAAATGCCAAACACTAGTGGGAGTCTGTAATCCCAGCACACCTATAGTGAGAAAGGAGGCAGAGACCGGAGAATGGTCTGGAAGCTCACAGGACAGCTAGCCTGGAGAACACAACAGTGAACAAAAAGAGACCCAGCCTCAAACAAAGTAGAAAGGGAAGAACTGACCCATGAACTGTCCTCTGACCTCCACATAAGCAATGTGGCACACGCATGCCTACTCTCTCTCTCTCTCAAAATAATTTACATACACATACCCACCCACATGCAACAAACCAATCAGGTCCTGGTAATTCAGGTGTGGACCAATTAGATGAAGTGAGAGGATCAGATTCTTCATGGAAATGCTACTATTTATACAGCTACACATATTAAATAATTTGTAGAAAAATTGGTAAAATTTGAATGAACTGGTACCTTGTGACTCCTAATGAGATGTGCTGACATTACTTTAGTACATTTATGCTCAAAATGCCTAAGTTAAACCTAATCATCTGTAAATAGTAAGGAAAATCCAAACTGACAAAATGTCTACACAATGAGTGGTTGGTATTCTTCAAGAGTTCCCCTGCTATGAAATCAGTAAGACCTGACACTTCTCCCAAGTTAGAAAAGACTAAGAGACCAAGCTCCTCACAGACTAGCTGATGAGGACTGAGAGTGCATCAGTGGTGCAGCCTCTGGTGCTCATTCTGCAGAAAATAACTTCCCACTGATTATTATGCAAGCCTCCCTATTTTACACAGTAGGTCAAAATGCAAGGCATGAAAGTAGAATGAGGTTCAAATGGAAAGACAAAGGATTTTTATCAGAGGTAAAAGGAATAATAGAGGGTAACTAGGAGGAGTGGGATCCAAATGAATTGTAAACACATATGAAAGTTTACAAAAATGAAATATACAATCTCGAGTTAGAAACTGGAACAAGAAAATTGGTGTCAAATCTATCATCGGGACAAATAGAAAAATTTGATCATAATCCTTTTTACTAATTTTTGATGTGCCAACATTATTTTTTTAATTCCATATATGTAAGAGGAGTTGACACCCTTTCTATTAGTATGGAACTCATTGCTTTTAGTGAAATACCAATGAAGTATTCAGAAATAATGGAATAGGATATCTGCAACTTACCATCATCCTTTTAGAAAACAGAGATGAGAGAGAGAGATATCAGACCATGACAGAGCATAATTGTAACTCAATCCTTCAAATGCTGAGTTCTAAAAGACCTGGAGTTTAAGCTCACCCTACACTATAGGGAGTGAGACCTTTTCACAAAAGAAAAATAAAAATAAAAAAGGAGAAGATAAAGTATTACCATGAGAGAGAAGAGGGTGCCAAATACTCATAGCAACATTTTAGTAACTGGTGAATCTGAATTAGCAGCATGTAAGGTTATTTGTGTAGTTCTTCCAAAACTTCTGAGCATCAAATTATTTCAAAACTTTAGAAATTGGAACAATCATGTAGGAATCCAATATTCTGGGAAAGAGAAGGAGCTAAAATGCAAAATCAAATGGCTATATTCCTCAAGAACTCAGGAGAATCCAGTGTGGTTTCATGAATTTCCTTGGCTGAGCATATGATTTCATTGCTGTGATAATCCTCACATGTTCTATACAGTTATAGCTCCTCATCCACAGATGGTGAGGGAGTGAGGGCAGGAATCCAGAGAAGATTCAAACAAACACTTTTTGAGCCTTCTCCCATAAAGTTTTGTCAAAGTTGCCTAATAAGAACCCATCAAGCATGTAATCAAGACTTACTGAATATTTATCATATTTCACTGTCATTCTAGGCTCTGGAACAAAAACTTGAATAGTTTGAGTAATGTGTCTTCACTTAAGGAACTTAGAGTTCATATCTGGAGACATTCATGCCATAACTAGCCATTGTCCAGAGAGCCAGGCACTATGGTAGAAATAGACATTATATGCCATTAAGAAAGAAAGAACAGATATAGTAGAAATAAATCCTAAGGGCACTATTTTGCTCTGCAAATAGATCTATAGTGGATGGAATAGTTGCTTCTGGAATGAGAAAAAAAACACGATAGTCTATACAGTTATAATATATTTGGATAGGGTGACTCATGTGGTGTTGAAGATTAGAATGTGCAGTTGTTGAAAGAAGAAAATGCTAGAAAGAGCTTTTATCAAATGTCTTTTCACCTTATCTTTTATGCTACAAACTTTGGGCTGATTTTAGCGTTCTCTATTAGGATGACCTTGAACTTCATCACCACCTCCAGTAGATACAATGCTAAGGATTAAACTCAGGGCTCATGCATGCTAAGCAGGCACTCTACCCACTAATCCACACTCCAAGCTTGATTTCAACATTTGCTTTTCAAGCCAGGAACCAAACATGTGAGAGGCTGCTAGGCCTCCCCCTGATGGTCATCAGCTACCACTGCCCTTCATATTTAAATACACCAGGTCAAGCTGCCATCCACATTCACTGAAAACATCGGGCACAATAATCCCGCTATGGAGTCTGCTTGGATTTCTGTTGAGGAAGGGTGTACGTTTCACCCGGTCTTCCCTTGTGCTATGTTTCTCTCCTGAATTCTCCCTCTCAAAAGTTGTGGTATGGGCTGGGGAGATGGCTCAATTGGTCACATGTTTGCTGCACATGGGAGGGTCTATGTTCAGATCCTCAGTACCCACATAAATGCCTTATGTGTCTTGCCTTTAATCCCCGAACTAAGGAGATGGAGACAGGAAATCCCCAAGGCAAGCTAGAGGGCAATACTAACTGAATTGGAGACCACTGAGTTCAAGTGATAATCCCTGTTTCAGTAAATAAAGTCGAGAACAATCAAGGGAGATACTCAGTGTAACCTCTGGCCTCCACACACATACACATGCACATGAGCAAACTCTCTCACAGACACGTGCTCACATACTTGGTCCTTTTTGCTGGTTTTAATTCATCCTTATGAGAGAAGAGAGGTTTTTGTTGTTGTTGTTGCTGTTGAGGTTTTTTCAGTACTATGCAGAAAGCAATTGGAACTGAATAATGTGATCTCAGCTCCCCAGGGACATGCAGTCACACCTGAAAGTCTCTCTCTTCTCCCTCTGTCTCATCTCTCACACCAGATATACAACACAGGCTTCACACATGCTAGGTGAGCACTTTACCCCTGAACTAAATCTCCAACAGCAGGACTGAAATCTTCTTCATAGATGTTTTGATTATTGTATCACCTTCATATTCTCCTCTGATTCTTCCTATATTTTGGATCCCATCCTACTTCTATTTTGAGCCTGATGTGGGAGAGAAACACCCTTCTAAGATTTTTCCACTGTAGCATACAGAGCAAATTTTTACCAAAACTCCCAGCACTGCCAACTCTTAAATTTATAAGAAGTCCTTATGGTTTTCTTCTAAACAAAGGTAATTTTATTTGAGGTTTTCAATTTTTGAAAGCCAAAGATGTATGGCACAATGCAGGACTGGCCCTAGCCAGACTGAATGCTAAAAGAAACCAGGCCATACCCCTTGGGTTTTCTCACTAGATTGATGGGTAGCCAATGACGGGTAAGACTCCACAAGATGGGGCAACCTAAGACAGGCACCGTCACATGTGATGATCCCTTGGGGCCTGGGTTCAACAATGGCTTGGCAAAGAACCATACCTCCCAGGGTTGTCAATAATAAAAACAAAAAAGAAGATATGTATGGCACAATGCAGGCCTGGCCCTAGCCAGACCACATGTCAGAAGAAACCAGGAAGTGGCTTCTGTGAACATGGTGTCCTGTGCAGGCCTGGCATGACAACAGCTACAGTTCCATGCTCGTGAGAAACCTGCTACGAGATGATCTGTCCAGAGACAGGCTGTCATTGGTCACAAAAAGGGGGCCACCCCATACAATGATTGGCCAGGCAAGGCCCTTAAAACCCCCTACACTTCCTTGAATAAACGAGTTTGTGGCAGCTCACCCTCTGCTGCTTCCACCCAACTCCCAGAGTCTGTGTCATGACTCTGTGCCTCTCACCCCCAACCCGGCAGAGGCCCTAGGAGGGACCCCAACACAAAGACTTAGTGGAAGCTTTGAAGCTGAAATCTTCCATCTTCTATGATTTAGTACATGGGCAAGGCTTAACTTTGTTTGTAAGAAAGGGAGGGATATAAAGGGTTATTCTCCAACCAAGTACATAGAGGGCAAAGGTGGCTACTTATTAAAAGGTATAGTTGTTTTTATTTATTTTCACTAGACATTTTTCTTCTTGTAATGAAGGACTTTTGTGAGGGAAGGTAAAAGGTCTATGAATCAGAAGAAATTGAGTCCTTACCCTGACCTGCTGTAACAGGTATTTTTGACTCGCAAAATATTCATCAATTCAGGGACCCTTTGTGCCACACATTCAGTAAGAATAGAAATATCTCCTTTACATGGCTGTTGCCAGCAAAGGAGATGAGATACTTAAAAATATTTACTTAATGCAGAAATTGTATTTGATAAATTGTACTTGCAATTAATTCCAATTAGTTTCAAGAAAAATATGGCCACTCATGCTAAATGCTAATGATACATCAGGTACTGTCAGATGTGTAATATGCTGTCTTAGTTACCATCCCAATGCTATGGACAAATACCTGACAGAAAGCAAGTTAATGGAGGAAGAGTATTTCAGCTGACAGTTCAAGAAGATATAGCCCATCATTGTGGAGAAGGCATGGTGAATAGTCACAATGCATCCTCAATCATGATTGAGAGATGAATACTGGTGTTCCACTAACTCTCCCCTTTTTCTTCTGTCTGGTACCCCAACCCATAATACGATACCACCTCATTTAGAGTGCATCTTCCTGTTTCAATTAAACCTTTCTAGAAACACTCTCATAGATTGCAAAAGTGGTGTGTTTCCATGGCCATCCATAATCCTGTGAAGGTAATGCTAGAGATTAAACATTCCAAGTACAACTTTTATCAACTTGACATATAAGCACATTACTCTGTATGTGTGTGTGTATGTAGAAGGAAGAGCAGTAGTAGTTTACATGTTTGCATGAAGCACACCACTTTGAAATCATAAGATTCTACTTTGGCCTCTGATGTCTCATTTCATCTCATAGTACAAAATACATTCAGACTATATTTAAAAGTTCCCATAATCTTTAACAGTACTAACACTGTTCAGCCAATTCTGAGACTCAAGATAATCTCTTAACTGTGAACCCCTATAACATAAAAAACTATATATATATATTTCTCATGTACAATGACACAGAGTCAAATTTCATATTCCAAAAGAGAGGAGTGGTAAGAGAGGAAAGATAGATGAAATAAGACCACGGCCCAGCATGACAAACACCAAACCCTGTCACTCCATGTCCAGTATGTGGAGCTCATGATAGAAACATCTGGGCTCCAGAAGTGTTGGGTAACCCTGTAGTTATGTGGCTCATGGTCAGGAAGAACATATATATATATAAATTCAGTGTAAGTTTTTGACTTTTGCTAGTTCTGTATATGTCTTAGTCTCTAAAGAGAATTTGTGCTTGCATTGTATGGGTATTTTCATAATCATAAACTATAATTCATAACATATTTAGTGTGATCTTGTGGTACATGACTAGAACATATGACCCCATAATGAGTAGCAGTATGCTATATATGTTATTGTACTAGTTTTTTTTCTCATTGCTATGATAAAACACCTGAAGGAAGCATCTTAAAGAATGAAGAGTTTATTATTTTTAGCAGGCACACTCTGCCACGGCAGAGAAGCATGGTGACTAGAGAATCTCATAGGTATGGCTCCTTCATACTAATACCTGGGTAGATAAGAAAGTAAGAAATGGACAACACTCAGGAAGCAGAAGTAGGAGAATCACTGTGAGTTCAAGGCCAGCCTGGGACTACAGAGAGCATTCCCAGGTGAGACCCTACCTTGAACTACTAGCCCCCAGACAAAAAAAAGAAAGAAAGAAAGAAAGAAAGAAAGAAAGAAAGAAAGAAAGAAAGAAAGAAAGAAAGGCAGAGAGAAAAAAGAGAGAGACAGAAAGAGAGAGAGAGAAGAGAGAGAGAGAAGAGAGAGAGGGAGGTTTCATTGTCTTCAGTGTCCATTTGCTGAGGATCAGGCAAGTGCTTAATCCCATGAGACTGCAGGGGGTCATTTTGATTTTGTGCCGTAATAATTGTGCAAGTGTTTATATGCCATAACCAATCAGAACTCTATTGGTTTATACTGTAAAACTCTACTGGCTTACATTTGGATAAATAATTATATTCACTGAAGATTCAACATGGATAAAATTGCTTAGTGTAAAACAAAAGATTAAAGTATCACACCCGTTGCTTTTAAATAGATAATTAGATACTATATATTCATGGGAATACCATGGTTGCATGTTCATTTTCATAGACAAGTTAAGTTAGCAAGCATATGAATGGCATAGTTTTCCTTTTGAGCATGAGCATTACCTCATATCTGACCCTTATTTTCCTTTTATTCTTGTGGTTCTGGCTTTATTGAACTCAGGGAAGTAAAAACACTTACATGTCTGTGACAACTTTAGCAGGTGACTTGAACCATGGACTTATGTTCTCTTTATTAAGCTGGTGTCTTTGACAACATTTACAGCATTATTCTATGGGTAAGGAAAATTTATTTCAGTGAACTCTTGGTGTACAGCCAGTCTATCTCTGTTAAACAATTCAGAAGCAAACATTCTGTAAAGAAACACAATCTGTTACTTTCATGTGTGTGTGGAGGAGAGTCAGTGATTTTCATATTCCCCCATAGGGACCTGGAGTTCTTACGAATAAGGACGGTTGTGGAAGAGGATGGTGGAAAAGGAAGGGATAATATGCAGGAAGCAGGATACTTGCTTCATTCCTATTTGGCTACTAACCAGAACTGGAACCTTGCCAAGATACTTAACTTCTTGATCTTAAATTTCTTCACTTTGAAAACTAAAAGGTCATTTTAGACATGTAGTTTTCATACATTGTAAAGCAGTAAAGTTGGTCGAAATGAAACTCCTAATTTAAACAGCAACAACAAAAACAAATCGAGTAGAAATGGAGCTGACGTAGTTGAAGTGAGGCACCATCATTTACTCTCAGTCAGTAGCTTTAAAAGCCCTTCTTGAGAGTCAAGTGCTCTTCAGAGCAGACTGAGAACTTCAAAGTTTTTTGTTGTTGTTGTTGTTGTTGTTGTTGTTGTTGTTGTTGTTTTCACACAAGCTGCTCTTTTCCGGCTGCAGAGAACCTGTGATTCTATGCACTGGTGATCACTTGCACTGTTTGTATGCACAATGATGCATTGGGTTTGCTGAAAAACAGCATTATTTTTAAATGATGGCATTTCTGTTGTGGTAATAATTAATTATTAATTATTCCTAAATTAGGCAAATTCTGGGGCACAGCTGGATCTTTAGTCATCTCAGCCCTACACATTGACAAGGGGAGTCACCATAGATGCAATAATTATTCAGGAGATCCACTGTGTTTGAATATTGTGATTTACTCTGTACATTCATACCTGTCTTCCCTGACATGTCTGGAATTCGTTTGCAGTGGTTAGAGGCCCTGGTACACCCATTAATTCTTTCTCTCTGTCTCTTCCTCTTTTTCTCTCTCAAATAAATAAATAAAATATTTAAAAAACAGAACATACAGTGACATCAGGTGGCCACCAACATTGACCCCCCCCCACCTTTCTTACCAAATAAGGCCCCTACCTTGGTATATGTATTTGGATTTCCTGTTTTTAGAGGTTCTGAGACTGTGCTGTTCAGCTTTAGTTGCTGGGATGAACTTCCAAACCAGACACAGTTTATAGGAAGAATGGCACTTATTTGAAACTTACAGGTTCAGGGAAAATTCCATAATGGCAGAAGCTGGCTTCCTTTCATAGCCTCATGCTAAAAGAGAAAAGACAAACCAAAAAGCAAGCAAGCCCGATTCAGGAACTCCAAGCAAAGTTCAAGCATTTTGCATACTTTAGATTGGAATTCCAAATCCACGCCCACACTTTAGGGCTGGACCCAAAATCCACCCACAGTGACACCTCCTCTAGTCAGGCAGCTGGAGGTCTAAATTCCATGCTTTAATAAACTCCTGAATCTACTGGGGGACAGCCACTCACACCACCCCAGACTCAGAATGACATGAAGACGCAGATATCCTGTAGACACTGTGACCTTCAGCTGTTGTTGAAGCCCTTTGTTGTGTTGGTTTCAGCACCAGAGTGTTGGGAAACCATAAAAAACTTCTAGGATTTGATCAGAGAAATTGGCCTAGGTAGATGATACCTATCAGCATTGGCAGGGGTTAACAACCTCTAATGCACCCGTGTCTGCAGTTTCATATCTTACCTCACATGTACAAAGAAATGGAAGATTTCATGTTTTTGTATAACTCCATTAAGGTTGTTTCTGGCCCTCAAATCTTCTGCAAGAGAGCAAAAATTTGCCAGCTCAGGACGTTTTTTACAAATTTTTATTTTTTAAATTTTTTTTTACAATTTCTCCAGAGTGACACCCATTAAGTATCGGGAGGCTTCCTGTACCATCTGAGGGATCCATGTGTGGGTCTTTGTTTCATTTTCCAGTCCTTGCTGGCTTTAATGGGATGGTTGCTCTTGCCCAGTTAGACTGTGTTTGTTAAGATCGCAACCACTGTAAAATGAACATTGTAGAATACTTCATTATTTTTAGTCAGCAACCCAACTAATTTACAATCCCAAGGAAAGTTCTTACCAGCTATAGAATCTTGATCAAGTTCTTGTCTTGTCCTCAGTTGACTTTTTCTATGAAATGAACATTGTTTGGAGGGTTCCCTGAGCTAAGTCATGTTTGGTGTTTGGTCAATATTTTACCACTAAATTCATGTTAATTTCCACTGTTATTGATTTTGTAGACTAGCAAAACTAACAGCAAATTTAAAGGCCAAGACATATGGGACTTTTTGCTGGCAACTATAATTAACTTTAGGTGAGAGTCACACGTTTGGTGTGGAACATACTAGGCTGCCCAGCATTTGTGGTCTTGGGGTATCCCCTAATATTATACATATGAGAATATTACCAACTCAGTACAGTTCTCAAGTTTCTCTAGCCTCAGGGTTTAAAACCAATAACTGGGAGGTTATTGATAAGCAATCAAGCCAATACATTTTTTGAGAAACTCAAGAGAGAAGAGAAACTTTCATCTTTACTCTGTCTGGCTTTCAATCATTTCCTCGAGATCTGACATGAATCTCTTAACACTAACAGACCAGAGAGATCATTTCAAGACTGACTGTTAAAAAGAGTCCCTACAGGGGCTTCTGGCTGTTGGGCCATTGTACTTTCTAAATTAATCATTGCTAATGTGTACTTATCTGGTGGTTTCATTGGCTAATAAGTGAACAGTACCTTCCCAGGAGTTCTTTTGCTCTTTTGCTCACTCAGTCATTCTGCTCACAGGAATATCACATACTCAGTTTTGTACAGTCTTGGCCTTCACTCTGATCAGACCCCTTGAATCTATCAGATCCTTCAGCATTAATAATATCTGTCTTTCAGCAATTACTCACCAACACTGACAGTGTTGGTTATTTTTTTCTTGAGCTGAGAATGCTTGCAACCGCCAGTGCTCAGACCTGTTACTGAGATACTTTGGGGGTGTGGAGGGAGATTTAAGAGTTCGAGATATTCGTGGGTATCATTTGGACCAAATTGTGGTGTTCTCCTCCAGCAGCTGTCCTAGGTGTCCTCTTTTCTCAGAGGTTTCTGTGTCTGTGTCTCCATCCTCTCACCTCCCACTCCACGTCAACATTTTCTGCCTACTGCTTCTTGGTAATCATTGTTAAATGACATCAGTGACAACCAAACCAGTTCTATGCAATCTTTACTTACTGCCTTTTCTTTCTTTTTTTTTTTTTAAATTTAATTTATTTATTTAAGAGATACAGATAGAGAGAGAATGGGCATGCTAGGGTCTCCAGCCACTGCAAACATATTTCAAACATGTGCACCACCTTGTGCATCTGGCTTACGTGGGTCCTGGGGAATGGAACCTGGGTCCTTTGGCTTTGCAGGCAAGCACCTTAACTGCTAAGCCATCTCTCCAGCCCTTATTACCTTTCCTTGATCTTTGAGCACTCCTCACTTCCTTTGATTTGCCCGATGCAATATTCCTCTGTCTTCGCCTACGTCTCTGGTCTTGATCTTTCTTCTCCATTATAGACAGACCTCTAAAACTCAAGACTTTTCTCATTTCATCTTGGCCTACTGCTTCTCCTTTAGTCACACATGTTCTGTGCCAAAAGTGTCAATAACTCCTCAAAGATATGACTTCCAGGATATTTTTGCCTTACATATTAGTTCCGGGTTCTAGAGTCTTACCTGAATACCAAGTCACTGGTGTGACATCGATGTCTGGATGTTTCATATAGGAAAATGCAACCTTATTGATTATCTGATGACCTGACCAGGTGACCTCTCTCACCTTCCATAACCTTAGGGTGATTATCACAATCATGCTGAACATCTTTCATCCTCAAGTGTAGATTGACTTGATACTAAAATTTTGGCAAGACCTCTTCTATTTTCTAAATTTAGTCATATATTTACATTTGTACAACTATAACTCTTATTCAAGAGACCACAGAATCTCCAGAACATTCTAACCAGCCTGTAACCATCTCTCCATTCCTCTTTTCTTGCTGTTCTCATGATAAGAATTACCTTTTAAATGCAATTTTTACTCTGTGACTCACACGTCAACATCGCCCTCACAATATAGACCAGCTTTGCTATGGCTTTAGGGAAATTGTATTATATAATTTTATTCTAGTGCCCCAACCCCTCCTCAGGCCACTTTCTCCTTCCTCATTTCCTCTCATTCACTGAGTTCTCTATTGTCTTATACTAGCAGAAACTCTTCCACATGTATCAACTCCTATTCTATCTAAGTGTCTCTCACCCATCACTTCTTAATCTAAGTGATGCATTTTCTCAGTGAAGCTTCTCCTGATGAAGTCCTTTATGTATGCACTTACTTTACTGTGTACTATAGTAGTTAGCAGCATATCAGTATATGATGTGTGTATGACAATATCTTTTTATTTATTCATTACCTATCTTTATTTGCACCATGTAAAGGTTTCTGTTGAATAAATGAGTTATTCACACAACTTGTACTTGAATGCTTTAACAATATATTCTTCAAGATACTTCACCAAGGCATTTCTCTAACATGGAGTGGACAGTATCTGTCATACAACTTTATTTGAATGAGTAAATATACATCTTGCATTTTGACATATGCAATTATCCGGTATCACATACTTAGAGAAGATCAGATAAGCGAGTGCTGGATCAAAGTGGAACAGGGGAAGCATGGTCCAGACACTTTAGAATTGTCTGACAGCAAGCCATGGTGATAGAGTAGGGAATCTCCCTATCAAAGCTGGAATTGATGGGGAGAGTAGTTATGGATATTTGTCAATGTGCTCCCCTTGGGGAATGGCACATTTGCTAATAATATGCACTGGGCAAGGGGAGGTGGGAACGTTGTTGGTATCTTTCATCCCTTTGCCTTTGTGACTATGAGGTTCATAGTCAGTTTCTGAAAGCCAGCCATTGGGTATTCAGCACTCTAATGTCACAGTCCAAGTACAACTTCAATACCCTCTTCATTTAGGTAACTTACCTAACATCATTTTTCTTGTCAGGGACTACAGTGAGGATTTATGCACTAATGCTAGAGCAGGCAAACCCTAGCACATTTAGTGTGCCTCCTCACAACCCCACAGAAGAGAAGGAAGGCCATGTGTCAATACGAATTTCTGAACCATACTCATGGTTATGTGTTATTTAAGGCCACACATAACTTGAAGAAAGCAGATTGTAAATAAACACCAACATCCTTACTACCTACTTTATCAGAACACAAAATTGTTAAAATTCTCCCTTCTTTCAACCAAATCTTCCTCATCCTTTCCTCCTTCTCTCTTCAAAATTTGTTGGTTTACACATGAGTTTACATACACAAACATCCTCACTACACTCCTTTCCAAGTTGAGCCACTGAGAAGTTTACTGGACTACAATTTCCTAGTGAAGAAAAGTAAGAGTCAGCAGAGCACAATACTTTGAAGGTGAAGCTTTACAATGAGGTGGGCTTTGTTAGAACTACAGACATCTTTCAAGTAGCAGTTGCTGAAGGCTCAATATCACCTCTATGCAGTGCTACTGTGACATGTCCACCACAGTCAAAGAAGCACATGGGACATCACATGCCATGTAACAGGAGCTTAGTAATTACTCAATCTACTTTTAATATTTTTATTTATTATTATTATTTAAAGATTTCATTTTAATATTTATTTTTATATATTATTATTATTAAATCACTTATCTATCATATTTATTATACAAACATGACTTAATAAAATTAGATTCTCTTAATTAAAATTTTTGTCAATAATTTTTAGTAAGATTATAAGATACTTAATAATATATATATATACACACACACACATATACACATACATACATACATATATATATATATATATTGCTTTTGGCACTTCAGCAGTAGACATTAATAAACAATATCCTAATATCCTAGGGGCTAGGAAGATGGCTCAGCAGTTAAAGGTGCATGCTTGCAAACCAAACATCCATGTAAGCTGGACAGAAAAAGTGATGCAAGCATCTAGAGTTCATTTTCAGGTGCCTTCATACACACATGTATGCACACACACACATACATGCAAATTAATACATATGAAAACTTGTTTATAGAAATATACTAAGTAAAGAGGCTTTTATGGTTATTATATGCCACTGCTTCCCCACTTGCCCTCTAAGTCCCCAAAACCTTGGAGATGAACTTCAGAGGAACCAGGTCGAGCTTGTTTCACCTACTTATGCACGTATAATTTTGAGTCTTGACCAATCTGTTTTTGCCATATTTGTGCGGAAACATAATGTGTCTGATTTGCCTCATGTGATGGTTTATCATTAGCTGAATTGTGTCCATCCACCATTTACATATTCTAGTTTGACTTCCATATTTCAGAATTTGACTTATTTGGAAAAGAAAGATCATTGTATTTGTTATTTCTTACAATTATGTCATTAGGATAAGCCCTCATGCAACTAATTTGTTTATAAAAATGTGGAGGAAACTCAGATGCAGTGATATGCACACATACAGGTTCCAAGGTAAAAGAAGACAGAGATTTACAAGTTGTTTCCACATGCAAGGGAATGTCAAAAAATAATTCCAGTGAACCATGGGAAGCTCCTGGAAAAGAATAGGATATATTGTCCTTCATAATTCTCAGAAGAAATCAGTACGGCTGACACCTTGATCTTAGACGTCTCTTATGCACATGTGTGAGCTAATGCATGTCTGTTTTACAGGCTACTCACTTTATGTGATTTGGTTACAGTGGCCCTAGCAGATTAATGCAGGCCAAATGTACTGTGCAGCAAAAGACTTGCTCATGAGACAAATATGGTGAAGTTATTTCCTCAGCTTCAAAGAGGCTTAGCGTAGTGAGGAAAACACACATTGTACTTCCCCCAGTGACTGAGCACTGGCTTTTCTTGGGATGACTACTTCATTGCCTCTCGTGCCTCCTGATTTCTGCAACATTTTGCCCTCAATCTCTTTTCCTGCATTGACTTGTGACATGTGTAACTGCTTCTTCTCCTTCTCCTTCTCCTTCTCCTTCTCCTTCTCCTTCTTCTTCTTCTTCTTCTTCTTCTTCTTCTTCTTCTTCTTCTTTTGGTTTTTCAAGGTAGGGTCTCACTCTAGCCCAGGCTGACCTGGAATTCACTATGTAGTCTCAGGGTGGCCTCGAACTCACGGTGATCCTCCTACCTCTGCCACCCAAAGTGCTGGGATTAAGGCGTGCACCACCACACCCTGACTTTGTAACTTCTTCTTTAAGGCGAGGACATTTATCAGTTACCTTTCTGTCTTCACAATACACTTGGAACAGGAAAGGGTCAGAAGGAAGAAGGAAGGAAAGCAGGCTAGAATGAGAGATGAGAGGAAGAAGACATTTCTCTGTGGGAGGACATTTCTGAGTCTTCCTAGGAGTCTACTGTGTGCATGGCCATAAGTGGATGGCACAATTGATGTTCATTCTTTAGTTCTCTGGGTGTGATTTTAACTAAAATTTACTTTCCAAAAGCAGTTAGAACTTCAGCTGCAGTTTTGCCCAGTGCAGTTCTGCAGAGAAACTCACTTCTGTCCATCAGAAAAAATGAAGTTTGACAGAAGTGACCCCAGAGACTTCTGTCTTTGCTGGTGAACAGGCTCAGGACTGAGATGGTTTTGCAAGTCCCAACATGCAGGGCCCTTTGATTGACACTAGTCCGTTTCGTTGAGACACGAATAAGATAGGTACTGTTTCCATTGTAAACAAAGAAACTTCAACCTGACCTAGGAAGCACAATTTGTCTGTATTTACACAACTAAGAAATAAAAATGAGGCTCTGTACTGGTCTGCCTGAAATAATCCAAGTGCTGGATACACAACCTTCAGTAAACTTTGTTCAGTAGTGAGTCTTGTTTTGATATTCAGCCTTGCATTATGTTGGGGGCTGAGGTTCTTGACTGTACTGTGAAACAAGTGTGGCCTTGCTGTGCCCAAATAAGGTCTATTGAATAAGAACACACACCAGCTGGTATATGGCTTTGGGTGCCAAGAGATGCGATCGTGCCAGGCAAAACAGCTTTGACAGGCAGCTGTTGCCTGGTCCAGCTGTCCAGCAGATGGGGAGATGAGCACCAGCATGCTCTATCTGGCACCAAAAGGTTCTGCTTCTGTTTCTTGCTTCTTGACTATCAGAGCAATGAAACTGATGAGTGACAGTTTCCCTCAAATAGGAATGTGTCCTCACAACTAGTGAGAATTCCCCCGTGTTATGTAGTAGAAGAAAAAAAATAAAAACCACCTCCTCTCGTGGTGCTGTCTGGGTTTTACACTGTGTCATTAACCTGTGAAGTAAGTGGAGCCTGGACACTTAGATAATACGAGAATAATGTCAAAAATCCTTCACAGTTTTGTGCAAAGTCAAACGCAAGGGTGTATAGTTTATTTGAAAGTTCTAAAGTACAGTGAAATGCAAATATAAGAATCTTAGGTTCTTGGCTTTATAAATAAAGGTAATCACCTAAGTGATAGAAAAGCAGTACATTTTGGAGCCAGGGAGATAGCTCAGAAACAACAGCACATGATGAACAGGTATAAGGGCCTGAGAGGACTAGATTCATCCTGAGTTTGAGTTCCCAGAACCCATGTAAAAATCTAGATCTGGTCATCTACGCCTGGAAGTTAGTCATGTCAGTCATGGAGCACACTGGTTTCCAGTCTGACTGAAAACAGCAGTTCTGGCTACAGTAAGAGACTTCTTCTTAAGGAAACAGGTGGAGGATGATACAGGAGGACAACAGTGTTCTCTGGACTCCACATGTGTACACACAGGGTGTGCATTTCTGCACACACACATGCATACACCAAATAAGCACAGCACACCACACCATACATACTATACATATACATACCAAAAAAGAAACAAAAAAATAAAAGAAATGGTAAACGAAATACAGAAGAAATAATTATCATGAATCCAATCAAATTTACAAAGGCAAGCTGGAGACACTCTGAGTACCACACCTCTGTACTATGTCAAATAGCAGAGTGGTGCATTTCTCTGTCATCAGTTTTTTCCATTGAGCCTGCCATTATTTTCAGAATGGTACACATTTTTTTCATTGTGACTTTGGTTCATTTTTTCTAGTGTCAATCCATTTAAAATTGTTATATACTCTCTCTCTCTCTCTCTCTCTCTCTCTCGTGTGTGTGTGTGTGTGTGTGTGTGTGTGTGTGTGTGTGTGCCCATGCATGTGTACATGTGTGGCGGGGCAGAGTTCGTCACTGGGTTATTCCCTAATTGCTCTCTTCCTTATTCTTTAAGAAATGGTCTCATGCTGAATCCACAGCTCACTGATTTTGCTAGATTAGCTAGCCAGTGAGCCCTAGGGATTGCTGGTCTTTGTCTTCTTAGTGTTGGGATTCCTGGTGGGCCACTACACCTACCTGGCATTTATGTAGGTACTGAAGATCCAAACCTGTCTTCATGCTTACATGGCAAGAACTTTACCCACTGAACCATCTCCCCAGCGCCTACAGCCTTGTAAACTTAATGGAATAAAGGTGGTATTGTTACAAAAGAATAAAGTATAATGTGATACATTTAGCCGCATTTTCATAGAGCAGATTATTAAAGACTGCAGGACTTCTGTCCATTACTACACACCGTGATGCCAGTTGTGTGCTGTAAGCTCCCGGGAAAGCAGAGACTAGTGTAAGTAAGACCCTTAGTGTGAGAAGAATCCACAGACAGAACGGGGAAAACAGAATGAGCATTTACAATGCATTTCAGCTCTTCTTGCTTCCTTTAAATAAATATAATTCTGCCATCCTGTGAAGAAGCCTGCTCTCACGGGAGAAAGGAGCAATTGAAACAGGTCAGAGCATGACAACTGAAGGCTCGGGACCCAAGGCCATGTTATTTGTCATAAACTGAAACAGGTGGAGGAATGATACAGGAGGACAATGTTCTCTGGACTCCACATGTGTATACATAGGGTGTGCATTTTTGCACACACATACACACACACCAAACAAGCACAGCACACCGCATCATGAATACTATACACATACACACACCAAGAAATAAAAATAAAAGAAATGGGTAAAAAATACAGAAGAAAAGATCATTTGGGAAAATCATGAATCCAAATCAAACTTACGAAGACAATCTGGAGACAATCTGCATACCACACCTCTGTACTATGTCAAATAGCAGAGTGGTGCTGAGCTACCAGATACAAGTGCCTGTAGGCATATCAGCAAGAGAAACTCCCATATAAATCCACCCCAATTGCTTGGCATGCAAAATAATGAGTATTTTACTGCTAAGTGACAATGTTATTTTTTCAAGTAAAACTATTTATTGAGAATTTTCATATATGAACAAGCTGTAATTTGATCAAAACTCTCTTCTGTTATCTTCTTTGTTGCCTTTGCCTCATCCCCATTCCACTGAACCTACTTTCCACCTATATTCTCTTTCATTTTGATGTTTTTGTTCCCTTTTGGACCCTCTTCCATCATACATGTTAAAATGTTAATGGGTTGTGCAGGTCTTGTGGAGGTGACTACAGCCAATCGCCACTATGAGGTCAGGAACGCAAAGATCATGGTTACTGCATGTCATGAAGCTACGGTACTAAAGTACTTCTCCCCCCACTGGCACTTACATTCTTTAATGGAAGACATTTTTCTTTCATTCATTGATAAATTTGTTCCCTCATTCACCCACAAGCACGTTTAATAATCTGTTTTCCTCCCCCCTTGGCTAGTTTTAGAACTATATCATAACTAAATATACATTTTAGATAAGTGTGGTTTGCACACATGTAATACCACCACTTGCAAAATAGAGGCAGGAGAATCAGGCGTTCAAGGTCATCCTTAGATATGTAATGAATTTGAGACCAATGTGGACTACATGAGACCCTGTCTCAACACACACAGTAGTGCTTCTTTTTCTGTTTACCTAATTCCATTCATTATCCCTTTTAAACAATTTTGTGTGTCTAAGTCAGTTACATGCTTTTTAAAGAAATGCCACCCTTTTCCTATAATAAATGTCTAGCAGAGGCAAAGAGAAGGCAGCAGGAAAATCCATCCTGACTTTTAAAACTTCTATCATTGGCGTCCATGTTAGGCAGTTCACATGACCATCCCAAGTTCCATGACAGAGGCCCTGTGAGCACTCACTGAGATCAGCATGTGGTCATACTTGTGGCCAAGCCTGACTCAGTAAGCAGACAGAAGGACAGCTTGCTAAGGGAAAGGCATGTGGGTGAGTCCAGAAGAAAGCAGAAGTCCTAAGAAAACCAGACATATGGGAATTGACAGGACATGCTCCATCCCCAGCAGTGAGTTGTGACAGTATTTATAAGTTGATGTCCACCTGGGAAGCTCTTCACAGAGACCCATGGTATCTGTCATGGACTGACCATGTAAGTGCCTTCTGCCTAAAACATACCACAATTCCAGGATCTCCAAATAGAAGGCAAAATCAGTTGTTCAGAATGTCCTTTATATAGTATATATGCACTATGTATAGGGGAACATTGTATAGTATATATACACTGTGAATAGGGGAACATTATATATAGTACATATACACTATGTATAGGGGAACATTGTATACTATCTATGCACTATGTATAGGGGAACATTGACTCATTTTTATCAGAAACAGGGGAACCCTTCTAAAATCTAGGGTTCCAGATGCCAGCCAGAGAGACAGGGTGAGACAGACAGAGAGAGAGAAAGGGAGAGAGAGAGCAAGAGCTCATGAAATTAACAAGATACTACTTGACAAATGAAATAGTTGGAGAGACAAGCCTACACATGGGAGAAAAACTTATGCTACCTGCATATCTGACAGTGTTAATATGTAGAATATATGGAGATGTAAAAATGTAAACAATAAGAAATCAAACAACATTATAAATGGGATAATGAAATGAACAGTTTTCAAAAGCTGAAATACAAATGGCCAATACAGCTATGAAAAAGTGTTCATCCCCACTAGCTAAATTTAGATTTTCTAAGAACAGCTCCACTGGGAAGACTGTGTTAGTTAATTTTCGACATTAGCATGGCTCACTAGGGTTTATCTATCATTGCAGTCTGAAGAACACAGCTCACCCTGTGACCACAGGTAAGAACTCACTGCAATAGGCCAAAGATTGATTAGCTTTCTTCTACTCCATTTTCAGTCATCTACCACATGTCACAAGGCCCAAGAGAGGAGAAAATGTAGCAATAATCTATTAAATGAGCTTTTAGTCAAGTGAGAGGGATCAGGATGTGATTCTGTTAATATTACAAGACAAGTAAACTGAGAACCAATTATGTTCAAATGGGAAGAGTGGTTAAAATGATAAATAATGAGATATTATTCTAGAAGGAGGTACCATTCAAGCTAGGTCTTTTTAGAAAACAACCTGTCTTATCTTTATATCCTTCATTTTCAAGTAGGAGTGTCCTGAAGATGAAACTGAGACATGACCAAGAAGAAAAAGGAAGAGGAAGATGATGGGAGGGGCAGGAAGAAAGAGACATAATCATGAATCTTACTTTACCTTCTCCACCAGATCCCATTAAGTCCTCAGTGTGTAGAAATTTGATCAGAAAGGAATAGAAGGAAATATGATGGCCTTCATTTCTCAAAACCTTCAAAAATAAGCATTAGGATGAGAAATAAACCAAATAAAGCATTGGGGAAAGTGTCATCTATGACCTGTAAGACTTGTAGCAATTACTAAATATAATTCAACACTGATTATGCAGAAAGCATGGTATCATTTTAACTCTCTTTGGAATTATCAAAGATACACATGTAGTTAAGTAACCAAACATTATGAATGAAATGTATCAGTTTAGAACAACCAATTCCTAACTCGAGTTTCTCTGGGGACAGGTTCTTCTTGCTCAGAATGGCTTAGTTGAACTCTTAACACACAACTGCTGTAGCTGGGAAGTCAGCTGGCTGCTTGATCATCCTTTTCACTGATAACTAAGTTGGCATCCCTGGTCTTGCTCTCACAGTAGGGATTGCTAAGTGTTTCAAAGGGGAAGCTTCATATTATACAATAGAGGGTCCAGGCTACGACAACAGTGTTCAAAGTATTATAGTCAAATATTCTCTGCTGATCATCTTCCCACTATCTATTATATAAGGCCTAGATTTCTCACTTTGATTATTAAAGATATATAGTATGAGTTCTACTTAACTCCTACATGTTCTATCACAGCTACCCAGATTTCCCAATATATACCTTATTTTGTAGCTTATTTCAAACACTGATTTTACTTCTGTTAGATATCTCCTTCTGTCCCTGTATCCAGATATCTTCTTCTTCCTAGAACTCTGTCATCTTGTTAAGACTCTGAAAATGTTAACATCAAGCATGTTAGCCCAAATTGTCATGAAATTCTTGTATTACTTTTTCACTTTGGACTCATAACCATGGTGTGAACTCAACATTTATTCTTCATAGAAAATTAGTGCATGGTGTGCAAACAGGAAACACTCTTGAAGGCAAAGAAAATATTTCCTCATAGTTTTCACTGTTACTATTGTCTGTGACAAATTTAAAAACACACTTGTCAAAGAACACATAAAATAATTGGGTTGAAAACCCAAACAGTGTGGTGTGTGTGTGTGTTATGTGAGTATGCTGCATGTATGTGGTGCACATGTGTATGAAGATGCATGCGCATATATGTGTGTGCATACACATGTGAAAGCCAGAGGTTGACACTGCATGCCTTCCTTGGTCATTCCCATTTTAAGTGCTGAGATAACAACTCTCACTGGAACCTAGAGCTTGATGACCTGGCTTGTCTAAATAGCCAGCTTGCCTTTGGAATCCTCCTGTTTCTCCTCCTGAGCACTAGGACCACAGGACGGCTGTCGTAGCCACACAGCATTCACAGGGGTGCTGGGGATGTGCACTCAAGACATGGTGCTTGTACAGCACTTTATCAAATTAGCCATCCTTGCCTTTCTTCATATTCTTGCCTAGCAATTCTTTATCATGTTTTCCCCCATAAGAGGTCTTTGACTATAATTTCAATAGCTGTAGATAGCATTTTTTCATCTCTCCCTTAAAAATTGTTTCAGAATCCCATTTGTGAAAGAGGATAGAAGGCAAAGTGTAACTCTTTGCCAGGAGCTACAAAGCTGCTGACCCATTTCCCTGAAACCTCAGGACTGACACACTGCTGCTACAGAACTTTGGCCCTTGTACACACTGCCTATCTATCTCCCTTGAATTTGCTCCCCGCGGGCTATTGGCCCACTTCATCTTCACTGTTTTCTCTATTTGGAAATTATGAAAAGCCTCAGTGTTTAAAAGACTTGGTAGTTGGTAAGATCCAATAACTACCCTCCCCCATTGTCAAGTGCTTTTAAGCTTGGCTTATTATAAAAAGAACATCCAAGATAATGTTGTAGTGTTATTCAATTTCCTGTGCATTCTAATACTTCATTCTCCTTTGTGAGACACAACAACTCCTAGCATTTGGTAACTTTCCCTGCAGGCCTGCTTTCTGTATTTGCTTTGGGTATAGTATGTTCATGAACGGCATACATTTTTAAATATTCACAAATGACATGATTATATTTGACAATGCCCAGTTATTTTTCTTCATAATCATGTGCTTCAGACTAACCTTTGCTGGCATATTTAAATTTAAACTAATTCATTCTCTGCTGCATCACAGTCTATTAATTCTATCGTGTGATTATGTTATTCATCCCTTATCATTGAAAGTTTGGGTTAGGTCTTCCTTTTTTATTGCTATAGACAGTGTTGAAATAGAAGAAGCCCTGCTGTGTTTTGTTTTGTTGTCTCTAAGGCATAAATTTTCAAAATGTAAGTCAAATGTTTAGCTGAGTGAATGTGATGCACATTCCTGTTGTCCTGGCTATTTTGGAAGCTGCAATATGAGGATTGCTTGACCCAGAAGTGCAAGACTAGCTTGAACAACTTATCAAAACCATTGTCAGGTTCTTCATTGTTTGAAATTTAACAAATTGTCCTGCATCATCTGAGAATATTACCAGTCACCAATACATCTTATCTATTGCCGCCCAAGTGACGATCCTAAATGCAAAGGTGATCATATCCTGACTGAACTCAATTACCAACTTCTTGTAGTCAGTAGACTATAGTGTAAGTTTCTTAGCGGCCTGACATTCAGGATCATTCCTAAGAGGGCATGACGACCATGGCAGTTTCCTGACTCAAGTCCCCTCCCTTCACCTCTTAGCCTCATTTGAGCCTTAATGACTCATGGTAGACCCACCTCTAGTAATTACAATAGTAATGGGCGGCATTCACTGGTATTAGCAATTCACTATTTGTTACATATCTTCCTGTCAAATACTTGGACCACTTCTTATTGAAATATATTTTCCAGCTTTCCCAGGCCAATTTAATGTCCCTATGTGTATTTCTCTCTCCTTTGAGATACACTGATCTGTTATTCAGTGTATAAGAAGAGCAAGGGTACCTATCTCAATGCTGTGCATGGACTAATAGGCTGCTTTTACTTGCATTTCTCATTTTCCTTGTGTCTTATTATTTAAACCTTTTAAAACACAGACTATAGTGATTTTTCTCGGAAAAATTTAAGTTCTGCTAACTGAATTATCTTTCTAATTTTATTGTGCAATCACTGGCCTCAAATATCCATGCTCCCAGTAGATTATAAATTCTTTGAAGGGGTTACCTATAAAATTCACATTCATAACTCTGTTTACAATAGGGTAAAGGTAAGATAAGTCCTTTTTGAATAAGTCAGTATGATTGCCAGCAGAGGCTTTTCCCTTCTTGGAAACCTCACAAGGGGGAGAGCTTGCCGAGTTCTAACTACTGGAAACAACTTTACCACGAACATGGTGGATAGGCGCTGTGCCAAATGTGAGTCATCAGCCTCCTTTTGATGGCAAGTCTCTCTTTCATAACCAAGTCACAAAGCCACAGAGGCTTTGCACATTCATCCTACAAGTTTCACTGTCAGATCACATCCTTCCTTTCCCAGGAGCTCATGTTCCCTCCAACTCATGCAGGCTTAGTTAGAGTCTCATATCTGGATACACTAGTAAGAAAAACAAAACAAAACAAAAAAAAAAAAAAAAAGGTAGAACAGCCCCACTAGCTCCTCAGGACTTCAGTAGTACATTAATTTGAAAAAGAATCAATGTCTATTTCTCACGTATGAATGAGAGGTTTCATAAGGAACATTTGCCTGGCTTGTAAAGACAGACATGCATCATCAACTAGAGGGAAGAAGGAAAAAGAAGATGATTGGTCAGATATGAGTGGGAACAGAACATTTAGAGCAGGCATTCACTGGACAGTTCACATGACTGGAAAATGCCTTGGCAATATTAGGACTCTAAATGCCCTTGTCATTCATTAACATCATTGCCAGAGTCCCTCAGAGGAAGTCAGAAATAGAGAAGGAAAGGACTGGAGAGATTGCTTAGTGGTTAAGGCACTGGCCTGCAAAGCCAAAGGATCCCAGTTCGATTCTCCAGGACCCATGTAAGCCAGATGCAAAAGGGGGCGCATGCATCTGGAATTCATTTGCAGTGACTGGAGGCCCTGGCACACCCATCCACTCCCTCCTTCTCTCTCTCTCTCTCTCTCTCTCTCTCAAATAAATAAATAAATAAATTTTTAAAAAGAAAGAAATACAGAAGGGAGACCAAGCAAGGTGCAGTAGCACAATCTTTAAAGTATAGTCCTTGGTTTTGTTATTTCTTTATATGCATGATTTTTTTTCCAGAAAGAAATACTGATTTGAGTTGTGCATTCAAGTAGATCATATAGAGAACACACTTTTTGTATATACTGATGATATATACTATGAATTAAGTTGTTTGTCAGTCTATGAATAATGATCTTTTATGATAACTCCAGAACTAAGAAAGCTCTTGACATACAAATATTTTGTTAATGAACTTTTGCCAAGCTTCACATTTCATGCCATAAAATACATATAAGTTTTTATTGTTGTCATTTTTAGAAAGAGCAAGAGAGAGACAGAGAGAACTGGCACACCAAGACCTCAGCCATGCAATCGATGCCTTTACCATCTAGTGGGCATGTGTGACCTTGCACTTGCCTCACCTTTGTGCATCTGAATTATGCATGGGATCCAGAAAGTCAAACTTGGATCCTTAGGCTTTTCAGGCAAGCACCTTAAATGCTAAGCCATCTCTCCAGCCCTTCAAATTATCATTTGTCAATTAAAAAGTAAATGAAATTTCTTGAGTTGGTGAACTGATATATAATAAGTCAGAAATGCATATACACTTAGAATAATTTCCACACTAAAATCTCTGGTAACAGCCAGGTGTAATGGTGCACACCTTTAATCCCAGCACTCAGGAAGCAGAGGTAGGAGGATTATCATGAGTTTGAAGCCACCCTGAGAATACAGAGTGAATTCCAGGTCAGCCTGGGCTAGAATAAGACTCTACCTTGAAAAACCCAAAATGAAACAACAAAAAAAAACTTTAGTAATTATTACACATATATGTTCATATATTACACATATATGTACAAATATTGTATCATTTACCATTTTTTAAATGGTGGCCCAATCCCAATGAACATTGTACCTTAAAAGTCAGTAATTTTGGTTTCTCTCTCTTTCTGTAACTTTTTCTCACATGTATCCAATAGATGTTAACTACTATTTTAAATTAATTACCCAATCCTAGGTACATGCCTGATTAGAAAATGGTGGGCTCACACACCACAGTTGTGGTTATTAAGCAGCTCCAGGATCAAAATGGAACTGAAGAAATGTTGTATCATAGCATCTCTTATAGGAGCCTCCAACATCAAAGTTGGAGTGTCTTCCTCTTTTTCTTTCCCAAGACAACATTGTGGAGGAACCTGCAGGGGAGGTTGTCACTTCATAACATGCCCTTCTCTCAGTCCATTTCCCTAGTATTGCTTTCTCCTCTTGAGTGACAGCCATCTCTGCCTCTGTACAAGATGCACATGATGTTCTGTGCTGTGTTTGACAAGTAGTTCAGGTTTCTAGGTGCTCATTAACAACTTGTAGTGGAGGAGCAATGAGGACCACATATCTAAATGATGGAGGCTAGCATCCTAGCTTTAAAGCAGTAAGGCCAGAATTGTGATTTAAGTTGTAGAAAATAAGGCTCAGTATCTTCCACGATGGAGACAGAAACAGAAACAGAAACACACACACACACACACAAAGAGAGAGAGAGAGAGGGAAACTGAGAGAGAGAAGTAAAATCACAGTCATAGTGGTGCTCAAAGCTGGAGATTAAATGATGTTTGTTACAATCTTCACTGTACAAAATAATAGAGCAATTACTTCATTCCTTTGAGAATCAGTTTCCTCGCTGGAAAGAGAAATATGCATCTTCCATGGTGCCCATGGGATAATTAATAGGAGAGACACTCCCTGATGGTCAAGACTAGTTTTGGTGCCTCACTACTAAAGGTTAAAATCTGGGCTAACTACTTCTTTTCTTCACCTGTAAAATGATAGCAACCATACTACCGCTTCATGTTGTTGTTATTTTTTCTTTAAATAGACATTAAATGCAGCCTCTCTCTCTCTTTCTCTCTCTCTGTCTCTCTCTCTCTTTCACATACATACACACACACACACACACACACACACACACACACACACACACACACATGTCTTGAAAGGGTACTGTTGCAGTCAGCTTTGCATTGCTCGTTGAAATCACCCGACCAAGAGCAGCTTGTGGGGAAAAGAAAAAGAGGTTTATTTTGGCTTACAGGCTCGAGGGGAAGCTCCACAATGGCAGGGAAAATGATGGCATGAGCAGAGAGTGGACATCACCCCCCTGGCCAACATAAAGTGAACATCAGGAACAGGAGAGTGTGCCCAAACACTGGCAAGGGGAAACTGGCTATAACACCCATAAGCCCACCCCCAACAATACACCGCCTCCAGGAAGTGTAAATTCCCAAATCTCCATCAGCTGGGAACCTAGCAATCAGAACACCTAAGTTTATAGGGGACACCCGAATCAAACCACCACAGGTACCAAGAGCCCATGCATGCTTCTTACATCATAAATAAAAATGTACAGATAAAACTTTTTGTTCCACTTCTGCCACACAGTAGCAGCTCCTCGGGATGCTGGCCATGAGTTGGTAGTTTCATGCCATTCTATGACAGAAATGAAGAAGAAAAGGACCTTCCAGCTCCTCAAACAGCAAAGCCATAGGCAAGACATTTTGTCTTTTAAAAGATAGCTACCGGGCTGGAGAGATGGCTTAGCGGTTAAAGTGCCTGCCTGCTACGCCTAAGAATGCCGGTTCCAATCTCCAGTTCCCACTTTTAGCCAGAAGCAAAGTGACGCAAGAGTGCAATGCCACACTTTCCCACAAGAGGTAACACGCATCTGGAGTTCATTCGCAGTGGCTGAGAGGCTGCTGGCGTGCCCATTCTCTGTCTGTCTTCCTCTCCCTCTTCCTCTGTCTCTGTCTCTCTCAAAAAAAAAAAAAAAAAAAAGATAGACACCACATGTACCTTTCCTGTCTTCATTTCACACTTTTCAGCTAGGTACTAACTACCATGCCCCAGTTACTGCTACGTGGAGCTCCAACTATTCAGAGCAGGGGATTTCTACAATATTTATGGTTATTCTAATTTTTAATCCTTCTACTTGATGTTCATTAAATGAGAAGAAAACTTACCCCCTTGTCTGATTAACAAGATTAGAACGATTCCTCCTCACAATTGAAGGTTGTTAATAAAAGGCTGCTGCTGTCCTCAAGTAGTCTAGAAGAGTGTTGGAAGTGTAAGCATGCTCTGGAAAGAAACTCCTGGGTTAGCTTCCTATCTGACCAGGGAAATGCACTCCTTCCCTGAGGCACATAGTTCCCTATTTGTAGCAAAGAAAAACCAACAGCATAAACCCACAGAACTGTGTGATATTTAATGGAGATAAGAAATAGAGAGAGTTTAGTTTCTGACAGAGTAAGTACTCAGCAAATGTTATTTATCATGGTCAACCTTGCCTGCAATGTCAGAATTGATGCTATTTGGTAAGTCAGGAGATGTGATTTCAATCTTAGAGAAAATGATATTTTTTGTATAAATTAAAAACACAAGGTACAAAAGTCTTATTATTTAAGTACTTCTAAATCATTTCAAAATATGCTTCATAAGGTTCTTATAAAAATAGTTCTTAAGGTGTTAATATAGAAGGTATAACACAGTTTAGCAGCAACATAGTCATTGCACTTGAAAGAGGTTTCAATGTATGAACTCATTAATATTTTCTCAGGATTAACATGAATTAAAAGCTGAAGTCCTGAAACCAACTCAGACTTTGCATTTCTCATTATGAGAAAAAAAAAATTCCTGCTGTTGAGCTAAATGACATTTAATGACACATGGTGAAAATTTTACGGTAGGCCCATACCCTTTTGAGTGACTCATAACAAATTTTCTAGAAGCAAAAACAGTGCCCTATAAACCAAGGCAGGCCTGAGAAAATGAGGGGATAGGTAGCTGGGACTGCCTGTGGCGATGTGGGAAGACTGTGCAGGGGGCTGCTGTCCAAGCTGTGGTCACCATTGTGAGTGTCTATACAATCACTGCATTTTACTAGTATGGGTTGTTTGTTTGTTTGTAACATGGTCTCACTCTGTAGCATAGATGACCTGGAACATGCAGAAATTCTCCTGATTTCCAAGAGCAGGAATCATAAGCATGCCCGACCCCAAACAGGGACAATTATTTATAACTAAGTAAAAATACTCTGGTTTCTTTGCAGTCCTTCTCTATTTTTTGCCTTTGTGATCAAGAAGCAACAATGCTCATAAGATAGCAAGAGGAGTTCAAAGAGCCTTGTGGAAATGACTCAGGTTTACACAGACATGATAAAAATTAATTGAAATACTAATTATGTTTACTTCCAAACATTATGCTTCCTAGAACTGGACATTTATGGATACAATTGAAACCTTACTGACATTTGTTTTATTTCCTTTTTGTTTTTTAAAATATTTTATTTTTATTTATTTATTTGAGAAATAGAGGGAGATAGATGGAGAGAGACAGGGAATGGGCATATCAGAACCTCCAGCTGCTGTGAATGAACTCCAGACACATGTGCCACCTTGTGCATCTGGCTTACGTGGGTTCTGGGGAATTGAACCTGGGTCCTTTGACTGTGCAGGCAAGCGCCTTAACTGCTAAGCTATTTCTCCTCCCCAAACATTATTAATAGCTGAAGTTGGGCTGGGAATATGTCTCAGTGGTTAAAAGCACTTGCTTGAAAGACCTGATGGTCTGGGTTTGAGTCCCAGTACCTGTGTAAAGCCAGATGCACAAAGTAGTGCATGTGTCTGGGGTTTGTTTGTAGTGGCAAAAGGCCCTGGCATGCCCATGCTCATCCTCTCTCTCTATCTGCCTCTTTCTCTCTGTCTCTCCTAAGTAAATAAATAAATAAATAAATAAATAAATATATTAATAAATAAATTATTTTGCTATATAATTTTATATATATTACTAAATAAATAAAATTACTGAAATTCATGCTTGATTTAGATTCCTTACTTTCTGTTCTTTGTCCTATTCTGTCTCAGGACTGAAGGAATTAACTGAGAACAAGAAGGAAGTTGAATTCAGGAGACCAAAGAATTCTCAAGCAAACTAGGAGAATAATTGGATGTACTTGGTGGCATACCGCCCAAGTACATTAAGTACACCATATATATATATATATTATTGAAAACTTCCTTAATTGTAGACAATATCCCATGGTACTTCCTCCCTCCCCCCACTTTCCTCTTTGAAACTCCACTCTCTATCATATCCCCTACCCTTCTCCCTCTCAATCAGCCTCTCTTTTAATTTTGCTTCTGATCCCATCGTAATAGGAGGAAAAGATGATGCCATTAATTCTATTTTCATCATCCTCCCACTCACTACAAGGGCAACTAAAACCCGAAGTCCAAGACCTGCCACAATGAAGAAAAATACTTTTTTTTTTTCCATTGGAGCATGCATGGTTCTATTTCACTAGTTTGCATGTATTATCTTTTAATGAAAAAATAGTTTAAAATTCACTTTTATTCTCCTGAGATGTAGGTACAAATGCTTGACTAAACCACTTAAAATTACCAAAAGCTGGGCTGGAGAGATTGCTTTGCGGTTAAGACACCTGCCTGCTAAGCCTAAGAACGTCAGTTCCAATCTCCAGGTCCCATGTTTAGCCAGATGCAAAGTGACCCAAGGGTGCAATGTCACACTTGCCCACAAGGGGCGCATGCATCTGGAGTTCGTTCACAGGGGCTGAGAGGCTGCTGGTGCGCCCATTCTCTATCTCTTTCCTTCTCCCTCTCTCTCTATCTCAGTGTCTCTCTCCAAAAAAAAAAAAAAAATTAACAATCACTAACTGACCACGTCCCTCTCTCACATACATATAACACATATAATACACACATAAACACATATACACACATGCACACAGCAGCCATATGATTAGTCATCATTTGTTAATTTCACTTTAATTTAATTGCTTCACTGTGCTTAATTGCTGACAGACATTCCACAGTTTTGAAATATACCCTTTCATGGTTGTAATAATCTCTCTTGACTCTATTGTTTTTGTGATTATTAAATATGCAGCAACTAATGTGCAGAAGTCTGTGTCAAGAACTGGTAAAAGTCTGGAAATTGACCAGGTTTTTGAGCTTACAAGTTAGCCTGCTGCCATTTCATCAATTCTGGTGGGAAATAGGAAACTACCAGCTCAAAGGCAAAGGACTTCATGACTCATGGTGTGGTGCAGAGGCAATATGGTAACTAGCATAGTGTACCAATTCCTCTTCCTTTGGCCAAGTTTTCAGGGAAACATCTTGTTAGAGCTTGGATTGATAGCATGCACAAAGTAGATTTGCATTAGACCTAAGGAATCCTGAGCACTGCAAAGGGGAGGCACAACTTTGCTGTACTGAATAGCAAGCAATTATGCTCTGATGACTCACTTTCATCTAAGTCTGCTCCCTGGTAAATCATCCCTGTTTCCATTAAACAGTTTAAATCCTTCCGAGCAGTCAGCTGCCCCAAATGTGGAGGTTTCACAGTAACATATCTAAATGTAGAACGATGGTGCCTATTAAATTTTTCATTTTTCCACATACCTTGATGGTGAATCTTTCATTGAGTCAATGCTCAATTGTCTGATTGCTACCAATATTGAGTTTCTTTCAGTGTTTGTTAGCTGTTCAGTTTTCATCTTTATAAATTTCCTGTTTAGATGATTTACTTTTTTCTTTTTTCAAATTGACATGTAGGTTTCATGCGTTCTAGAAACTAATGCATTTTCTTTTAACTATAAGTATCTTCTGCCTATTAATCTCTTTATTTATTTATTTTTATTAAGAGTCTTTGTATTGATATATCATGTGTTGGTACCATCATTTCCCTCCTCCCTGCAACCACTCCGCTGACAGCCCTCCTTAGTGGGATTGCTGGTATTTAGGATGGAGTTGTAGGTTATGAGTTGTGAGAGCAGCAGTCAGTCATTGTGGGGGGGGGCACTGCCTCATGTGGGGGGGCACTACCTCTGGATATTCCCTCCCACCCTGTGGCTCTTACAATCTTTCTACCCTCTCATCCTCAAAATGTTGGGGGTGTTATTGAGTTCTCAGCAGCTTCTGGATTTCTGCTTTGGTGCATTTTGAGTGTCCCCAGTGTCTGTCTGTCAACCTGGAGCAGTTTGTAAGGCTCACCATGGAAACATCATTCTTGTTCATTTCACTAATTTCTCTATGGTTACACCTGGGCCCTAGCCAATGTTCTAGGCCTGGTTCATCTGCAGCCAGGAAGTCAGCTATCTACTCTTGTATTGATGATAGATTTTGGTTGCCCTTGGTTCTTGCTGCTTTCTGAAAAAGAAAAACAGATTCTCCAAAGTAGAGTAAGATCAGGATAGGTTAAAGAAGATAATCATTATAAAATTAGAGAGGTTGTGATGGGTGTAGCCTCACTTTTGGCCAAAGACTAGTTGGAGCTTCTCATTGGAGTCCATAATCTTGGTCTCCATAGGATTCTGACTTGGTCCCAGCTCCAGTTATGGGTTCCTTTCTACTGAGCAGATCTCATAGCCAATCATAGCTACTGATTATCTACCTAGGCTCTGTGCCACTATCACATAGGTATGTATATCTTGTCAGGCTTGTTGCTTTCATGTAGCAGTGTCCCCTGCTAGCTCACACCATTGGCCATTTCCCACAGCAGCTCACATAGTGCCTTGCAGCACTATAAGGTCTGAGAACTGGTTTCCTTCCAGATTCAGCTGGATCTCTCAATGTTCTGTGCTGGCAGCATGGGTGTCTTCAACAATAAGGTTTTACTTTTTCCCTCAGGAGGGCAATCACGGGCTTTGACAGAAGCCTATCTTGTTTGAGAGACCTCCTAGGTCTCTCGGATCAACAGCTCAACATGAGTTGTAATCAATTTCTGGTACTGAGAGTTACAAGCCAGAGGCAACTTTTTGTTAAATTGGGACTTCTCTCTCTCTCTCTTTATTTGGTCAGATTGGTCGGGGTTTTGTTAATGTTCTTTACATTTTCAAAGAACTGGCTCTTCATTTTGTCAATTTTCTTGTTCTTTACTTTCCAATTCATTAATTTCAGCTCTGATCTTAATTATTTCTTCCTTTCTGGAACTCTTAGGGTTGGATTGTTCATGTATTTCCAACATTTTTAGTTGGATGGTTAGTTTATAAATTTGAGATCTCTCTTTGTTATGATGGCATTTGGTGCTTTGAATTTTCCCCTTAGGACTGCCTGCATTGTGTTCCATAAGTTTTGGTGTGTTGTATTTTTGTTATCATTCAGTTGTAGAAATTTTACGATGTCTTTTTAAATTTCTTCCATAACCCATTCATTGTTTAATAGTGTCTTGTTCAGTCTCTAAGAGTTGGTGTAATTTCTGCTGCTTCTCTTGTTGTTAATTTCTAAATTTAACACATCATAGTCCAATATTATGTGGCAAGTTACATCAGTTTTCCTGAATTTATGTTGGCATGCTTTATGCCCTAATATATGATCTATTTTGGGCTTCTGAGAAGAATGTGAATTCTGTAGAATTAGGGTGAAATGTTCTGTAGATATCTGTTAGGTCTAATTGATCCATGGCGTTGTGAAGATCTATCATTTCCCTGGTGATTTTCTGCTTAGATGATCTGTCTATTGATCTTAGCAAGGTACCAAAATCCCCTCCGATGATGGTATTGGGATTTATTTCTGGTTTGTTGCTAATGTGCTTTTATTTATAAACTGTAGTGCACCAGGGTTTGGTGTGTACAGATTTATGACTGTGATGTCCTCTTTTTGGATCATCCCGTGATGGGTTAGAAGTGGCTTTCTTTGTCCTTTTTGATTACTTTTGATTGAAGTCTATTTTTTCGGATATCAATGTAGCCACACTTGCTTTTTTCTTACTTCCATTTGCTTGGAACATCATTTTCCATCCTTTTACCTGAGGAGGTATTTATCCTCAATGGTGAGGTGGGTTTCTTGAAGATAACAGATGGAGGGGTTCATTTTTCTGATCCACCCTGTCAACCTGTTTCTCTTTATGACTGAATTAAGACCATTAATATTTAATATTATAGCAGGTTTCATTTAATTCCTGCCTTGGTGGGGGTTTTATGGCTTTGGGTGCTTTTTTGAGCTTTGAGCATTTCCATACCTGCTCTAGTTTTGGTTATTATGATCTTTTTCTTGCATGCTCTTGAAATTGGTTGTTTGACTGTTCTGTGTGGAATATTCCCTTAAGTGTTGTCAGTGGGTTTGTGTTCATATAATCATAGAGCTTGCTTTTATTATGGAAGGTTTTCCTCTCACCATCTATTAGGAGGGATACTTCTGCTGGGTATAGTAGTTTGTGTTAGAAGCCATAGTTTTTTGACTTTGAAGTGCTCTATTTCATGCCCTTCTGACTTTCATAGTTTCCACTGAAAAAGCTGAAGTAATTCTGATGGGATTATATTTGTATGTTGCAAGTTGTTTCTATCTCGTTGCTTTTAGCCCTCTCTCTCGGTCTTCACTGTTTAGATTTTTAACTATGATGTGCTGATGTGCTTGGAGAGCTTCTTCTTTGGACCAGTCTATTTGGTGTTTCTTTTCTTTTTCTTTTTTTTTTTTTTTTTTGGTTTTTCGAGGTAGGGTCTCACTCTGGCCCAGGCTGACCTGGAATTAACTATGTAGTGTCAGGGTGGCCTTGAACTCATGGCAATCCTCCTACCTCTGCATTCCGAGTGCTGGGATTAAAGTCATGTACCACCATGCCCAGCTGTTTGGTGTTCTGTGAGCTTTTTTGTATTTGGATGAGTCTCTCTTTTGAGAGAGTGGGACAGTTTTATTCAATAATTTTGTTGAACATGTTCTCCATGCTTTTGGCCTGAATTTCTCCCCTGGCTGGTACACACATGACACAGATATTTGGTCATTTTAGGGTTTCCCATAATTCTCTCATATTCTGTTCACATGATTTTTGAACTTATCAAAGGTTTTGACTCCTGAACCATTTCTTCTGCCTTATCTTCCAGATCTGGGTTTCTGCCCTTACCATGATTAACTCTGTTACTTTGGGTTTCTAGAGAGGTTTTCACACATCCTATTATTTTTGTTTACTGTTGCATCTTTCTGTATCATAGCCATCCCTTTATTGATTTCCAATTTAAGGTCATGGTTTGATTTTATTGATGATTCTTTGGATTCATTCTTGAATATAAATGTGTCATGATTAAGCTTAATCAGATGGTATTGAGATCCTCTATTTACTGACTCACCTTCAATTCATTTCTCTCTCTTTAGGTCTCTCTTCAATTAAATTGGTTTTCTTCAATTAAGTTGAGCCTAGTGACAAAAACTGTGTGCTATAAGAGATTATTTCACTCAATTTCATTTATGGGATTTTTAAAAATTTATTTAGCTATTTATTTATTTGCAAGCACAGATAGAGATGAAGAGAGACAGACAGAGAGATAATGGTCACGCCAGGGCCTGTAGCCACTGCAAACGAACTCCAGATGCATGTGCCCATTGTGCATCTGGCTTACATGGGTCCTGGGGAATTGAACTTGGATTTTTTTTGGCTTCAGAGGCAAATGCCTTAACCGCTAATCCATCTTGCCAGCCCTTGTTTTTTTTTTTTTTTTTTTTTTTTTTTTTTTTAAATTTGGATTGTTGGTTTTTGGTTTTTGATGAGTCACTTCCAGTTCAACCATTTGCTTGGTCAGGGTAAATAAGCTTACTGTGTTTTCATCTTGGAATTCAATTTCTGTTGTCTCCTGTATGTTTTCTCTGGAGACTTCCATTGTGGGACTAGGCAACCTTGGTGGAGATCTCTCTGTTGTCTCATGTTTTTTTCTTGGAGTAAAAGTCTGTTTTATTAAGGAGCAAGCAACTACTTCCTCTTGTAGGATCTTCAGTAACTATTCTAATTTGGATGTGAGTGCAATTGGAGTTGGTTGGTGCATCCACAGATGCCTGGGTTTTGGAGCTAACTCATCTACCTGCAGCTCTGGGCTGGTGGCTAAAATGAAATCTCTGATTAGAGGTATGAAATCTCTTCATCCTGCAATCATAGCTAAGCCTTGTCTATGGGGCTGTAGCACTTTCCCCAGCTCCCCTACTGAACCAGGCTGTGTAGGTTGTACAGGACTCACTGGTACCCTATGAAGCATTGTTGCCAGACAGTCCTGTGCTCCCTATCGGGGGCAGGAACATTCTGTAGGTGGTGGCAGTAGTAGGAGGATAGGATTGGGGAGGGAGTGTGGGTCACCAGGTTCCAGGGACCAAACTGGATTTCAGTCCACAGGGGTGTTGGTGAGTGGTGGCAGGAGCAGTCTGCTTGGCCCTATCAGAAAAGGTGGCTGAGGCCCAGATGTTCTGTTGAGGCAAGAGGTGTGTGGTGGGAAGAGGGACCCACAGAGGTACAGGCAGCATGGAGTAGGTGCACAGGCCCCAAACATGTAGGGCTCCTCACCTCCCCTCTGCACATACACCCCAATAGTGCCATGCACCTCACCTGCCTGGAGCTCACAAGCCTCAAACACACTGGGGCTCCCAAGTATACTGTTGACATATTTTTCCTAAAATAACATACTGACATGATTTTGTTACTGGTGTATTAAATACTGTCTCAAACTTTTACCCCTTCTGCCTTAGCCTCTGAGTGCTAGAACCATAGGTGTGTGCCACCATATTGCCTACTTAGCCTCTGAGTGCTAGAATCGTAGGTGTGTGCCACCATATTGCCTACTTAGCCTCTGAGTGCTAGAACTGTAGGTGTATGCCACCATATTGCCTACCAATCTAATTTGATACAGATATTATCTGTAAATGTGTACATGCAAATTGTCATTTACCTGAGGATACAATTTAAGATATATATCTAACTAGACTAGTTTTTTTATATATGTATATAGGTAATAATATGTGTCACTATCAGTTGCTTCCAGTTCTCTTTTTCTCCATTTGCTTGTAAGGCTGTCTCTCACATACCAACACTCTTGCCCCATCCTTCCAATCTCTTGAATTCTTTCAAAACTACTTTGGTGAATCTTAAGCTTTCATGAATCCATATGCATCACAGGGTAAGTATTATCCACATAAGATGACATGTTTTCATTATGTATATCTTAAGACTATATGGACAGCTATTAATTCATGATTATCATATCCTCTTGAAGTTTTTTCCATGTTTTACATGTGTAATTTTTTTAAATTTATTTATTTATTTTCAAATACACAGAGAAAGAGAGGATGAGAAAGAGAGAGAGAGAGACAGAGACAGAATGGACATGCCAGGGCCTCCAGCTACTGTGGAAGAACTCCAGATGTATGTGCCACTTTGTGCATGTGACTTTACGTGAGTACTGGGGAACAGAACCCCATGCCATCAAGCATTGCAAGCAAGTGCCTTAACCACTGAAGGATCTCTCCAGGCACTCTCTCCTTGTCATTTCTTACTCTCATAATATCTAATTGGTTTTATATTGCATTTAATTATCATACATTACTATGAACTGTTTCTCCTATTTTTTTCTTCTTTCTCTCTTACACTTACTTTTACCTTTTTTTTTAATTTGAGAGAGAAATAGAGAGGGAGAGAGAGACAGAGAGAGAATGGGTGTGCCAGCAGCTTCTCAGCTGCTGTGAACGAACTCCAGAAGCTTGTGCCCCCTTCTGGGCATGTGTGACATTGCGTGCTTGCATCACTTTTGCCTCTGGCTAAGTGTGGGACCTGGAGAATCAAACCGGCATTCTTAGGCTTTGCAGGCGGGTGCCTTAACCACTAAGCCATGTTTCTAGGTCACCTTTTTTAAAATAACAATTCAGAGTTGATTTTCTCCGTTTTAAAATCTATATTGAACTCTGCTCTTTTAGGTGTTTGTAACAGACTCAATAGTCCCAAATCATATGTCCAGGCATCAAACACCACAGCAACAATGTTTGAGATGGGGCCTTTAGAAAGGCAATTGGGGTCATAATCCAATATGAGTGGTGTCTTTATAAGAGGAGGAGACATACCTGGGCTGTATGTGTATTGAAAAGGCAGGTGAGGACACAGTGAGAAGACGGGAACATGCAAAACAGAGAGAGAGGCTTCAAAGGAAGTCAAACCTGCCAATGTCTTTCTTGATTTTGGATTTCTAGCCTCCAGAATGATGAAGAAAAAAGTGCATTTCAGTGGGTTGGATATTTCTGATAGTACTCTGGCAGGGGCTGGCGGGCTACTGTTTCATGACTGTCAGGTGAAGGCAGAAGTCACTTGGCCTCTGTTCATACTCCATGGGATGGCTTCCTGTTGCCGTAGGCTTTGGTACAAGTCTTGGCTCCCTGTACATTCCCCACTGGCAGGGGAGAGGAAGAATGGCCTTGTCCTGCAGCATTGGAAGGAGACTTGAGGCTCCCCATTAGACCCTCTCTGACAACATCCAGATATGTCACTGGGGCATTTTGTTTCATTCACCTCAAGCTTAGCACTCTATGTTAGCTGCATCTATTTTATGGTTCAGCTTTTGCTGGCATGATTTCCACGAGTGCCAGCTTTTCTGACACACTTGACTTGAACAGAATGGTTACTGCATAAAAGCTTTCTGTCTTGGTAAGCTGCCCTTTTCCAGATTTTCTGCCTACAGAGAAGCCATCAAAGAGATTCTTTTTGAAAAAGAAGTGTTCACTGGCAATTTTGGTGATGACTTCTTTAATGTGATGTATGTATGAGGAAAAGGAAAATCCACAACGCATACCACCTTGCCATTCTTCACAATATAATATTTCTAGCAGACTTATTACTCCTTTCAGCTTTTTTTACGCTTTGTAATGTACAGAGTTTTAGTCTGTTCACTCCATTTCCATGGAACCAGAAGTTCCCTGACTGATTTTCAAATAGCTTAAACAGTTAATAAAACATATACTTTTTTTTTTTTTACTAAGAAAATCCTATAGATAACCTTGTCCCTCACCATTAGTCCTTACAGATGTTAACTGGCCCACACACGCAGAACATTTGGGAAACAAGCAAACCTCCAGCTCCCTAAAGCAATTATCACTGGTGAAATTATGTTCCCAGAACACAATATTTACCAACGCCAAAAAGCACAGCAGCAGAATCTCACTGACATGTGAGTGAGTGGAGAAATCTGGCTATGTTCTTACCATCATGTCAGCCAGCTCATGTCAGGTTTCCTGGTTTCATGATTTGTGAGTTTAAGTTGGGAGATAGAGATGTCCCTCCTTGTTGAGGCCTTAGCTTTCAATGACATCATAAATAAATGTATTTCTCTTTTTCAGTTCTACCTTCCAAATTTCCTTTAGTCATGCATGCTAATAAACTTTCTGTACACATGCTCTGCATTTTGAGGAAGGGATATGATGTAAAAGATGTAAAAGGTTAAAACCTCCCATTTCTCACTTTATGTCCTGAGCTGAGTAGTAAGCAGCAGAATCAACACTCACTTGTGAACAGAAACCTACATCCTTGTGACTCAGTAACCTTTTGATGATCATTTGACATTTTGTCCCTCTATACACTGTGTCAATCAGAAATAAATCTTCAACTGGGTGTGGTTATAGCACAAGCCTATAACCCCAGCACTTGGGGAGCTGAGGAAGGAGATTTCAAAAACAACAAGGAAGGAAGGAAGGGAGAAAGGAAGAAAGGAAGGAAGAGGAACTAGAGAAAAAGAAGGAAGGGGGGAGGGAAGGGGAAGGACAAAGGGAAGGGGGAGAGAGAGGGAAGGAGAGAGAGCAGGAAAGGAGAAAGGAAAAGAAAATGAAGAGCTGGAGAGATGGCTTAGCAGTTAAGGTGCTTGCCTACAAAGCCTAAGGACCCATGTTTGACTCTCCTGATCCCATGTTAGGCAAACGCACAAAGGTGAGGCAAGCACAAGATTGTGCATGCACACTAGGTTGTGTCTGGAGTTCGATTACAGTGGCTGAGGTGCCGGTGTGCCAATTCTCTCTCTCTCTCCTTTTCAGAGAGAGAGAGAAGAAAATGAACCTTTTATTTAATTTAGTAAAATATTCTGAGTTTGTTGACGATCCTTTCTTTCTATTGGTTGGATTTACTTTGCAAAATTTAGGTGGATTTTTAATCTCTTGTATATTCATACTGATGCTTTTACTTCTTTGCTGGTATTTTGTGTTTATTTGACTGATTACTTTCTTCTATGTTGCTTTTGGTTTAATTCTTGCTGCTAATATACTTTTAATCATGCATATTTTATGGATCTAATTTCAAATTCAGCTTAACATTTAGCAAACAAATATTAAATGTCCAAGACATAATTTTCTCCACTATTTTATGGAGATATTATCAGCAGGAATTTTTTTACTGTCATTGATATTATTAATTTTCTTTCTTTCCCTGACTTTTTTTTTTCTGTCTTTTCTATGGGCAGTTTCATGTTGATCCTTGATAAGTATCCTCTTGGTTTTCCTCTGGTGGACTTGGCTTGTGCATACCTTTTTTGTTGTTGTTATTTTTCATGCATGTATGTGCGTACTGTGTGTGCATGCTTTATATTTGTGGTTACAGATGTGCTTGGGAAGGACAGAGGTTAATGCCAGGTATCCTCTTTGATCTACCTCTTCCTTTTTTGACTGAGATAAGGTATCTCACTTGAACTCAGGGCTTACTGATTTGGCTAGACTAGCTTACTACCTTGCCCTGGAGATCTCTACTGCCCAAGCCCTGTATTACCAGTGGCCAACACACCCATTCATCCTTTATATGGGCATGGAAGATCAAACTCCTGCCCTCTGTTAGTGCTGTACCCCCCAAACCATCTCCTTAGGCCCTTTCTATTTCTTTTGTAATATATAATTACCTGGGATGAATTTTTTGCAATTGTGAAGCTCTTTTTCCTCTATATATTCTTTCTTTAAAAGTATTGACTTAAAATTATTTTCAGAATGTTTCTGTTCATTTGATTTGTTGGCAATCTCATACATTTATATAATGTATTATGATCTATCTATCCTTTCTGTTCCTCCTCTCTCCTCTGTTAAAACCTTACTTTCGGGCTGGAGAGATGGCTTAGTGGTTAAATGCTTGCCTGTGAAGCCTAAGGACCCTGGTTCAAGGCTCTATTCTCCAGGGCATATGCATCTGGAGTTTGTTTGCGTGCCCATTCTCTCTCTCTACCTGCCTATTTCTGTATCTCTCTCTCAAATAAATAAATAAAAAAATATTTAAAAAAAAAAAAAAACCTTACTTTCCCCAGCCACCACCTTTCAACTCTAAATGGATAAAGTTTTAAATGGGAATATTTAATTTTAGAAGGAACAGTCAAATAAACAAACAAAAGGATGATAAAATTGTTGCAATGATAAATTCTCTCTGAGATTTAGAGAAATTCTCTTCTGAACAGTTGTCTTTCAAAGACTCATTATCTTTGACCACAAAGGTGTCTCTGCTTCTCTTGCATGCCTCAGTACACATCCTTAGAGTCCTCTCACAAATTATTCATTCTCTATAGGAAGACTTTCCTTAAAAACATTTTTTCCTGGATTTCTTAAACTGGATCATCAGGTAAACAGCACATTCCAGTACTGTTGATAACTGGCTCCCACCTCACCTCAGTACATTAAGTACATTACTGCCAGTAAAATCTGATCTTTGATAGAATAAAACTAACTCATAGGTAGCTAAGGTTGGTATTATCTCTTCTCAAGGTTCTAACATGTTATCCTGTTATTCATATGTTCAAGCCAAAGCCTAAATGCTTCTATTTTAATATATTTTCATATACAGTTGACCAAGCAGTAAATTATATTGGTTCTATTGTCAAAATACATCAACAACCTATCCCATTTCACTTTCACTCATTGGTCCTCCTGGCTTTTCAGCCCGTGTCACCATCTTCATTCTGTTCAGCCAAGGACTCTTAGGACGTGCTCCAGATCGTTGAGATCTAAGGAAGCCTCTGAATGGAGATCTTCACATTACAAATTACTCTGTTGAGATGAAAAACTATTACCACTTCAACTTGATTTTATTTTCATGGTTGACAAGGGAGTTTTCTTGAAGGAAAATATAGTAAGGTTTTGCTAGCAATTCAGTTAAGTGGAGGATTATTATATTATTGTGTAGAATTGATGTCAGTAAATCCTTCCCTAAATAGAGGAGTGTAAACCCACTGGGACTGCTATTCACCACTGTAAAAACTGTAAGGGCCATGGATATGGAATCATGACTTTCAAACTTTCATAAATATTACAACTTCATTCTGTGTTAACGTGTACAAAACATTCTTCCCTAACTTCTGTAAATCATCAGAAAACAGTATAATGAGTCTGTGATGAGGGGTTCAAAAAATAAAGACTGTCACCACTACACTCCTTCCAAGAAGAAAAGAAGAAACTGGTGCTGAGAACATGGCTCTGCAGTTAAAGACACATGCATGCAAAGCCTAATGGCCCTGTTTAATTCCACAGTGCCCATATAAAACCTAGGTACAGTTCATTTGCAGCAGCAATAGACCTTAGCGCACCCAAATGGGTGCATGTGCACTCTCTCTCTCTCTCTTTTTTTTAAATTTTTTAAATTATTTTTATTATTTATTTTTGGAGAGAGACACAGAGAGAGAGACAGACAGACAGAGAGGGAGAGGAAGACACAGAGAGATGGGTGCGCCAGCAGTCTCTCAGCTGCTGTGAACGAAATCCAGATGTGTGCGCCCCCTTGTGGGCAAGTGCGGCATTGCACCCTTGTGTGACTGCATCTGGCTAAATGTGGGACCTGGAGATTGGAACTGCTGGACATTGGAACCAGCGTTCTTAGGCTTAGCAGGCAGGCGCCTTAACCGCCAAACCATCGCTCCAGCCCTCTCTCTCTTTTTCCCTCCCTCCCGCCATCAAAATAAATACAAAAGGAAGAAATATCAGCACATGTGTGACCAAAAAGAAAAAAGTCAGAGCTAGCACTAGCTGAGGACCTTGGACACCAGCTCAGCTCTCCCTTCACTACTTGTCTACAGAAGACCTTCTCACTGGACTAGACATTCATGAAACTTCCTCAATTCCCACCCTGTGTCAGGCAACATGTGACCCCTGCAACAGAAACTTCAGCTTATATTATGATTAAAGAAGCACAAATGGAGCTGGTACTCTCAATGCAATGTCTCAGATCACCTGGGACAATGAGCACAAAAAGTGACAGTTATGATCCCACTAAGTAACCAGAAATAAACTTCCCAATGTATTTTGAAACATGTATCTTTATTTCATGATGAAGTCCCCTTCTTTTGTCTCTCTGGCTTTCTTTTCTTCTGCTAAGGAGAGAAAATCAGAAGGTCCTATCATATCCTAGTAGGTCTGTGACGTGGGAGCTGACAATGCTTGTCCACTGGAAACCAACCCAAGAGAACTCTCTGTAGCCTTGGAAAGGGGGAATGTATGGTTTTTGCTGGAGGGCGTCAGTGCATGCATGAACTTGGAGTTGGTTTCAATGGCTGTTCTCAGAGGACCTCAGAATATTCATCACAGTAAAGAAAATGCGCACAATTCAGTGTCAGTGCCTCTGTGTGATGTTTGTAATGGTAAAACTAAAAAGTTATGAGAACTCAGTTCCCTGGTCTATCTTCTAGATTCAGTTTGAGCACAAAGGTAAGGCTTCCTTTGATCCCTAGATCACACCTGTACTTTTTGAACAGCCTAGGGTAAAAAGTCCCTGTTTTTCTTACACTGCCTTCTCTATTACCAATTGCTGCATCTTATTTCATCCCATCTCCCACCTTGGGGGTGGTGGGGCTAAGTTCCTTTTCTCCAAATACTCATCAAGTTTCCGAGTCTCCAATTGTGTTCTTTGACCTTTCAGATGGATCTCCCTCCATGATCACTTCCATCAAGAGAAGGGACCTCTTCCTCTGGTGATAAGAATCTATAACCCCACCAGATGAGAGATTAGGATAAGTGCTGGTCTTACATCTAAAATAATCAAATCATATCCTCACTAAAATTAATTATCTTATCCCAAACCTTCGTCTATCTGAGAATCACTAACATTTATATTTTACCATTAATCCTATTTCAAATGAGTGAACAAATTTGCCCTTTTTATACAAAGGAAGACATTGGCCCCTCCTGCCCTAGGTCAGAATGTTACACTTCCTACATTGGGAAGTTGCTGATTACTTTGCTTGTAGCATGGTTTCAGCCATCCCATGTACTTCCTTCAGGGTGGTGTGTATATTGATAGCAAGGAGCACTTCTTGGAAAGAACATTTCCATGGAGGGTAATAATGTAAGATGACATCTTTGCATTTTCCTTCCTTCATATCCCACCTCATTTCACCCTCCTAATGCTATTGCTGCAGGATTTTAGGGTTCAGGAAAGGACTCCCAAACTTTTGAAGCCCAATTTTGGGCCCTTATCGTATTTTTAACAAGAATTGATAAAATGTACTCAAGAAGAAAAAATATGAATTATTGAGTTTATTTAGGGGGAAATCATAATTTGTGAGGATTATTTAGTAGAAATTGATATCTAGGAAAAAGCTGGGGCAGTTAAACATGCACACATGGGAAGACTGAACAGAGTAGTTCCTTCAAACAACAGACCAGAGAGGATTAGGAAATAGCGTAGGACTCAGAAATAAAAGATAAATATTACATATAATCAAAGTGAGAAGTTACCCCAAAACATCACACAGAAAGAAGGCAAGAGAAAAATACCCAAGCCACAGTAAGTATTCTCCTCTTCCCAGCCAGGCTGAGCAGGCGTGGAAGGACAGACAGACTCACCTGGATGCTCAGGCCAGGTCACACAGTAAAAGGAGGAGAGGAGGGGAGAGGGGCTGGATCATGTGGGTAACCTCCTTCATATGGACCACACCTCCAACCTGGGTGAGTGTTGTCATCAGGCTCAGATATGTAAGCAGAGACCTGATTGGTGTGGAATTAAGGAGTCTGACCCAGGAGGAGCCAAGGTCTGGTTTGTTTGTGGACTCAGGGGATCGACCTAGGAGGAGTCAAGATCTGATTGGTTCATGGACTCAAAGGGCTGACCCAGAGAGGCCGAGCTGAAGGAGAAGCAGGACGTTCCTGCTGGGTGTGTCACTGGCAGCCATCTTGGGAAGATAGGATAAGACAGATTAAAGAAAAAAACTATTTTATTTTTATTTACTTGAGAGAAAGGGAAAGAGGCTCATAGAATGGGCACACCAAGGCCTGCAGCCAGTGTAGGTGAACTACAGACACATGTGTAACTTTCTGCAGCTGGCTTCTATGGGCCCATGGGAATCGAACCTTGGTCCTTTGGCTTTGCAGGCAAGAGCCTTAACCACTAAGCCATCTCTTCAGCGCCCCCTTAAGTTTTAGTTTTGTCAAGAATCTCCTTGTTCCTTCTTTGGGCTTCTATCCCTAACTAACTTCCTGAAGAAGCTAGCTTTCTACTATTACTCCTTCATCACTATGAGATTGGAGCAATATTAGAGATTGTGTGAGAAAGACAAACTTCATGGTCAACTGTGATATACTTTGTTTCAGCTACCTTCTACTTGCTGGGATAAAACATCTGGCCAAAATCAGCTTGTTGGGGGGAAAAGGGTTTATTTCAAGATTAGAGCTTCCAAGGGAAATTTCATCATGATGGAGAAGCTGGCTAATTTCCTCACACATCCACAGCAGAGAGAGAACAACAAGCACTAGGCCGGCAAGCTAGCTCTGAACACACATATCTGGTCTCAAAGCCAAGGACTGCCTCTTGTGACATACTTCCTCCAGCAGAGCTCCACCTTCTAAAGGCTCTACTAGGTGAGGATAAGTAGGAAATTTAATCACAGATACCGGAGGCTGTTGACACACGGCTTTCTTTCTGAGTAACCTTGAAGATGTCACTTCTCTTTTTCCTTGTTCTATGTCTTGTGTATAACAAGAAGGTGCCTTTTTTTGTACTTTTTGAGATTAAAAACTTACTTTCTGAATTGTGAAAATACAACACTTTGCTGTATAATTAGAGAACAATTAAGCACTATGCAATACAACTGTCAATAAAAATAATAATTCTTGGAACAATTAACTTCAGTAAAACAGTGAGTTCAGCACATCCCTTGCAAGATCAAGCAAACAGCTTGTGCGTTTCCACATGTTCTGATGTTAATTTATGGAGCTATAGAAAGAGAGCATCTGCTGAAGTTCTGGAGAAATATCAAAATTGGTACTAATTTTCAATGACAAAAATATGATCATGGTAATTATGGCATAATTATGATGCCCTAAACCTAATTTTAGCATCTGGGTATAAGAAAGAATGGAAAACCAATATAAAAGGAGAAAAATACATCAACGTTCTCTTTCTAAAAATAATAGAACCATATGAAATAATAGGATTGGTGGGGCTGGAGAGAGGGCTTAGCAGTTAAGGCACTTGCCTGCAAAGACAAAGGACCAAGGTTCAACTCCTCAGGACCCGCATACCCAGATCACAAGGGGGCACAGGCATCTGGAGTTTGTTTGCAATGGCTGGAGGCCCTGTCATGCCCATTCTCTCTCTCTCCCTACCTACCTATCTCTGTATCTCTCTCTCTTTCCAAAATAAATAAATAAAAATAAAAAATTAAAAATGAAATAATGGGATTGGGTTATGAGAAAACTTATTATTCATGAAGCTTATTACAATTCCCTCCAAATTTCCTTTTGTAGAAACATTTAATTTTCAGTCTAAAAAACCAAGCTGCAGTATCTTCTTTAAATGCTAATTTAGAAAGGTCCACTGCTGTTGGTAGAAGACGCTTCTGAGTCAAGCTTGACCCAACAGACATTTGTTGGCACACTTCCAAGTGGGGTCTCTTCTGCATATTGATAGCTGAATAATCTTCAATCCAGAAATGAATCTGTGTGATAAAGAACATAATAGTACCCTTTTAATGCCAAGGAGAAATAATCCTTTGATGCTTAGAACTAAACAATATTTAAACAAAAAAAAAAATCAGAAGAACATAGATTCGAAAACTTGAGTCACCACTTAACAGCAAGGGAACATTCTTGGCCTATGTCAGCTGTTAAAAAATGGAATATTACTTACTCATAAGGTTATGATGAAGACTCATGATAGTACTGATAAAACATTTGAAAGTATTTGGTATATAAAATGTTTATTAATGAATTATTCTTTTTTTTCAATTAAGTGAATGTTTCCCAAAGTTTGGTATTATTCCTAGACTGGACTGTTTCTTAAATGTAGGAATGTTTTTTAAAATGGTAGATTAACTTACCCAGTATTTCTTATCCCTTCATTTTTGTAGGTAGTTGTTATATCTATCAGACGATATTTCCAGATTCCGATTCAATTAGGACTCAAAGCTTTTATGACCAAACCACCAAGTCCCAGTCATTCCTACTACCACCTGTAAGACTCAGATTCAATTAGGACTCAAAGCTTTTATGACCAAACCACCAAGTCCCAGTCATTCCTACTACCACCTGTAAGACTCAGAAATGAATCCGTGACACATTGTCCCATCTTGTGTTTAGGATGGGAAGACATTTTTGTACTTACCCTGAGGAAAGAGTTCAAGTATGTCCTGAAGTGTCACAGTTCTTCTGGTCAGGTGATATATCTGTTGCTTTCTGAGTGTGAAATGCCCCTCAACCCCACTTCCAGGCTCATGAATTGAGTACATGATTCCCAGTTGGTGGCACTGTTTGAGCAGACTGCTAAACCTGTAGGAGGTAGAGAGCCTTGCTGGAGGTGGGTCACTTGTGGTAGATTGAGGGTTTATAGACTGGCACCATTTTCTGTTCACTCTGTCTCTGCTACCTCACTGTAGATGCCTGCTCCACGGTGGATATGCCCTGGATTGTAAACCAGAATGATCTTTTTCTCCCCTAAGGTGCATCTCATCAAGTATTTTGTCAGATGAATATGAAAAGTAACTAATACAAAAATATATACAACAAAATTTGAATGTCAAGAGTACAGAGTTGTTCCTTGTCACCATTCTGTCTTTGATTAGATTTTTTTTTTTACAAAAGCAACAAAACACACACACATTAATCTAAATATTCATAGGTTCACTCAGAAGGCAACTACATTTATTCAAATCATTTCACAAATAACCTCTAAGATCTTGATAATATTTGTGATTTAGAGTTCTGTTTTTGAGCAAACAATTCCATTTGAACAAAAAGTACTTAAAACTTCCTTCCTTTCTTCTCCTCCACCCACTGAAGCAGTAGGCTTCCTGAGTTTTCCTTCCTTCACGCATCATGACCAAGCTCTGCACGGCAGAACCAGGATTGTAAAACAGGATGTTCTTTTGTATCTTAGATTTTTTCCCCACATTTTCTTTCCCCACTTCATGCTGATGTCTTTATCCTCAAGGATAAGTGACAGCAACATCAGAAGTTATAAAGAGGAAGCAAAGAATTGATGTTAGCTTGAGACAAAAGTGATTCTTGATTAAGAATTTTCTAACATATACAAATTCCCCACAAGGCAGGAAATGTCATGAGCTTTAAGCCTTCATAAAATCGGCTGATATAATATCCTCTGTAAAATAACATCCTTAACTTTGGTGGCAAAATGTTTACTTCCGGAAATGCATGTCTCCCTTGGATACTGCTGCTGGCAGTCTGAGCAGGAGCAGTCTTTGCTTGGGAGACAATTCACCACATTGAGGAATTCTTTGAGGAGGGTGTTGGATTCCCTGCTCTCTGGCTGGAAGGTCATTTGCTGGCTCCCACTCACTGAAACGTTGGCTCTTCTTTCAAAGGGAAAGTTCTTAAGGGTTTCTTTTGAAGATTTGTTCTAATCCCACCCATGGCCTTTGGCATTTACTTGGGCTCCATTGAAGGCAAATTTACATCTTACTATCAGAAAATGACACACATAAGGCTTCACAATTTAAAAAAATATATTTATCCACCTTTTGTCTTGAATTACCCTTACAGAGATTTCTGCTTTCTTCATTTCTACTGTATCTTGTTTGATTTGCTAATTTTCCTTTATATGTATATGTATGTATGTATGTATGTATGTATGTATGTATGTATGTATATTCATTCTGTCACTCTGAAATCATTCACTGGTCCACTTTGCACAATAGCATTGGATCTAATGAGGTGATGATAGTGGACAGTGACAATGATGATGATATGATGATGGTGATAGTGGTGTCAATAATGTACATGTGGATATCACATTTTGGTAGACAGTATACCTTACATTGCTGCATATAATTCTCATACACACCTGTGAAATTTTGGTTGTTCAAGATTTATCTTCCTCATTTCCTAGGTGACATTTTCTTAGGAATCAATTGAAACAAAGATTGACCAACATTCATTTCTCCATTCTTCAAAATGTTTTAAAAAATGAATAAATGATTGTCTTGATCCTCAAAAAGCTCACAAACAAGATAGTGAAATTATACACAGAAATGATTATAATGCTAAGGGAAGAACAGTGATTCAAATAATTCAAGTATAAACACATATCTCAAGTCTAAAATAAAAGTCATCATGTTCTGTTATGCCCCCTTAAAAAAAATGTAGACATCTCACTCAAGAAACCCTTCTGCTATTTTAGGAATTATTACTCTTATTTTTATTTCATAATCTCTTTTTAGAATGTTTTCTTACTATTCACTCACAATTAAATTCATCATGCTCCATGATTGTATTTGTTGCTTGCTTCACTATCTGAGCTTTCATTAATTTTCTTTGGCACAGCACTAGTGTTCTAAATACAGCACAACTCAGTGCACATATCATATTGCTTTGTGAGCCATCATATCACCACACCCCATAGCCATAACAGTATGGTGGGCTAGGAATAATCTCATACTACATTTTTAGACTATAGATTATATTCACACACATTATGTCATATAAGAATTTGCCAAGACCATGAAATGAGTTAAAACTTATTGATGAAACTGTGAAGAATAAATAAGTCAATATACAAAAAAAAAAAAAAATCCACAATTGTGCCAGGAATGTGGTAAGTACTCATCAAATGTTGGGCATACAAATTGAAATGCAGGAACATGAATCCAGGTTTTCTGTAAGTTCTGTTTTATCTCTAATATAAGTGTGTATAAGTTCCAAACATTACCAAAAAGCAAAACTTACCTTTAAATTTTGTTTTTTCAAATCTTGTCTTGTGATATAAATAGACATTATCAGTGGTCTTAATGGAGGACATTCTCATAACCAATGCATATGAAAAAAAACACTATTCAACTTTTAGATTCTTTTTTTTTTTTTTTTTGGTGCCAAAATGCATTCAGAGAACATTTCATCTAACAGTAGTCCAGAAACAACCAAAATGTTGATATTGTCTTGTGGGTCAAAATCCACTCATATCTAGATTATAAAACTTGGGTTTTAATTTAGCTGTATTATTTCAATGTTTCATGAGTCAGTGAAACTAAGCTGTCATTATTATTATTATTATTATTATTATTATTATTATTTTGGAGAGAGAGACAGACAGAGAGGGAGAGGAAGACAGATAGAGATGGGTGCACCAGCAGCCTCTCAGCTGCTGTGAACAAAATCCAGATGTGTGCATCCCCTTGTGGGCAAGTGCAGCATTGCACCCTTGCGTCACTTTGCATCTGGCTAAAGGTGGGACCTGGAGATTGGAACTGGGTTCTTAGGTTTAGCAGTCAGGCACCTTAACCACTAAGCCATCTTACCAGCCCCTTAGTATTATTTTTAATTACAAGAGTTGTTGGTCTAAAGTCATATAGTATTTAGAGCAAAGCCTATAAATTACATTGTTTGAACTGCCTCATGTGCATAAGTTTCTTCTGGGCAAAATATGACTATTCAAAATGCTCTTGATGAGGAATAATGAAAGTCAAACAAATAAACAAAAAAACTTTTACCACTCAAAAACCATAAGCAAGTAACTACAAATTTCCAAGATATGGCAAAACAGGTTAGGTTTATAAATATAAAAGAATACCTCCTACCCACCTATAGCTTACTTGGCAATGAACATTAAATATCTCAAAAGTTTGTGATTAAAAAGCAATAGAAGTAAGAATTGTCACCATCACTAAGCAGCTTGCTTCAGATCAGCATTCTTATCAAAACACAATTGTGAGTCTTGTAAATATTCGACTATAAGAGCATGCCTTTGACAAAACCAGGAAATTTGAAGTCATTCACAAGACAACAAAAAGCCCAGCATTGGAAGGTCATAATAGCATAAAGACATTTCCCCAAAACTATTTCTCAATTTCCCAGCACAACTGTAAGATGCTAGGCGCCACCCTGAGAAAGAAAGAACCAGAGTGAGAACTGAGAAAAAAAAAAAAAAAAAAAAAAGAAAGAGTGAACCAGAGTGCTTTACTCTCTTTTAGAATGAAGAGGAATAAAGTTTGCCTTCAAAAGTATGTTTAACTTTCTACAATGTCATTACCAAGTCATTTGCCAGTCCCAAAGATGGTTAAAGCCAAAATTCAAGTTGCAAGTAAAAAGTAAGACCCTGAAGGAGAAAAAAAAAAAAAAAACTGAAATCATCATGGAAAAATAAAATCTTGTGGTGTTTAGAAGACAAAAACCTGTCATTTAATTTTCAGTACAGGAAAATAAAAGGACATAGTAAACTCCAGATTTTCAGTTAAAATTAAGGAAAGATTTTTATCCTATTGTAGACAGACTATAAATAGATCAATTGTTTCTACAGCTAAAAACTAGTCTCAAAATATTTTCAATTCCAAATTGTTAAATATACCTTCTTACTTTAAAACCAATTCAAAAAAGCAATCAAATGTTATTTGGAATAAAATATCACATCTCAGAGTTTTAATTTTTTACATGCATATTATTTGGTATTGAATATGAAGCCACCAGGCATTCAAATAAATAAAACCAAAAACTGAAAAAGAAAAGAAAAAAATATAGTGAAAGATTCATAGCCAACCCAGAGTTTGCAATAATAAATATGGGAGAAAATGAAAATAAGGAGGGAGCAGAGAAGGTATTCTATAAGTAAGTGTTACTTACAGGCAACATGGGGACAGAAGGGACAGAACACAGAACCAGAGGGTCCTTGGGGGAGGGGGAGGGCTATATACAAAACTGGCAGCCTGGATCAATATCATAGAAACCTTCCTCCCGGATAGTAAACAAAAAGGTATAACTCTTAACAAGAATGAGGTGGGGGACTTCCCAGGCAGAAGAACCCCAGATAGGGCAGAGAAAGCCTCATCCTAAAACCGTGGCTGACCTCTTGATTTTAATTAGCAGTGCCAGAACTGGGCTACTCCTCACAGTGAGCTGTTGGTTAGGGAGACCCAAACAATGCAGGCTATTTCCAAAGCATTTGGTTTTTGGCCAGAACTAAGTGGCAATACTCTTTTGCTGAAGACACCACAGGTGGTGGACACAGGACATTGAGAGATCACACTGGAACTTAGAAGGAAGTCTGCTCCCTGCTGACTAGTCCTTATAGTGCTGGTAAGATCTATGTGAGCTGCTGGGAGATCATGGTCACTAACAGCATGAACAAGCAGGGGATCCTGCAAGTGAAGAAATCCACCAGCCAAGTCAGAAGCCTACGGATTCAATGGTCATAGACTCCAGAGAAAAGCTCCCACTGGTTGGTCAAGAAGAGTGACTCTATCCATCACAATGTCTCTTAACTATGTTTATTCACTATAATCTATGCTGCTCTCATGCTTGTTAGAGAATTTTTGTTTTGTTTTGTTTTGTTTTTCACAGATGGCAGCAAAAAACAGGGAGTTCCAAGATCCATCCAAACAACACAAGATAGCAAACGGCCTAGTATTAGATGATCCACCGCTACCACATCTGCCAGGGCCTAGGAGACATTCCAAAGGAAGTGATAATTTAAACATGAGTTCTGCTCTCACTGCTAGCCTGACAACCATCTCTAGGGTGATGGCAATAGACACTGATGAGACTCAAAACTCAGCAAACTGTAATCCAGAGGTTGCAGAGAGCTCAACACTAAAGTAGATTCATAACATACCCACAGGCTTAGGAAATGTTGAATAAGAAGGGGCAGCATGATTGTAAGAGCCACAGGGTAGAAATGATTATCCTGAGGTGTCCCACATGTGGAAACTGACTGATGCATTCATAAACCTATGCTAAATATGAATAACCCCACTGAGGAGGGTCATCAGTGGAATCAGGGGAGGGGGATGGGATAGAAGAGGATTAAGAAGATGGCATGAAGGGACTTGAGCTAGCATAGGATTTGTTCATGCAGTAAAGTTCATAATTAATAAAATAAATATAAAAATAATAAATGTTTATATATATCATTCATTCAAGAGTCCATCAACTGAAATCTGGAACTGAAAAGTTAGGGTACTCTATATCTAATTAAAAATACATGAAATAACAAGTTAGATGCAGTAATGCAAAGTAAGAGCTAATTTTTAAAATTATACCTGTTGATATTGCTAAGCTGAACACACTAAAAATAAAAGTGACAATACATTTTGAAACAAAAATGACAAAATTGATATTAAAATTAGAAATGCGAATAAAAAGTAAAACTATGAGAGACATATGAGACATGGTGTAAAATAACTTCATATTTAGAATTATAGGCATAGAAAAGCAAAATATAAAAATGTGTATCAGAAATAATACATATAAGAATGCTGGCTAATTTCAAAAACAGATGAACTACATAAAACCACTAGTTCAAGAAGCAATCATAAACCTGATGAACTTAGTGAAGAGTGAGACTGCTAAGAAGACATAGATATGAAAGGAATGACCCAGAGTTACAAAAGAGGAAGAAATACTGTCAACAGATTAAATAGTGACAGAATCCTGACATGTCAACAGAAACAATGCACACCGGGTGACTATGGAAAGGCAATTCCAGAGTGCTAGACGCAGGGATTACTGCCTCTGTATATGTACCCTAACAAACAAACTTTAAAAGATAGACTTACAAAAGGCTTCAAAAAGAATGGAAACAATCATGGTTGGAAGAACAGGAAAAAACTGTTTATGAAAAATTCTGCTATCAGTAATGAAGACTAATCTAGAAGACACAAAACTAGCTTTGCTATAACTTACAGCCAAATCATTTCTTTAGACCAAGGTAATATAATGAATTGGAGATATGTATGATAGATAGATAGATAGATAGATAGATAGATAGATAGATAGATAGATAGATAGAGATAGATAGATGAAAGATAAAGGACATAGGCCTGTACATTGATTTCTCTTTTTTTAAATTTTTTATTTATTTATTAGAGACAGAGAAGGGAGAGAGAGAGAGACACGGATAGAGAATGGGCATGCCAGGGCCTCCAGCCACTGCAAAGGAACTCCAGATGTATCCACCACAATGTACATCTGGATTACATGGGTAATGGGGAATGGGGAATGGACCCTCAAACCAGGTCTTTAAGCTTCACAGACAAGCACTTGAAAACTAAGCCATCTCTCCAGCCCCCATTGATTTCTTATAGAACAACCAGCAATAAGTCAATCTCCAAGAAGCCATGAAAACATACCATTGATTGACAAGTAGTCCAAACACTAATCCTGACTGCTCATTTAGGACAAAGTAAAAGGAATAAAAATTATAACTTATATCAATAATTTCTCTATGTTTAAATCCTAACACCTTACCAAGTTGCTCTGAAGTCTTACTATGGATACATAACAAAATTATTGGGAATTTAGGCTTTTGAGAACCATCAAAGATGATACTTTGGTATATGTATGTATGTATATAAAATCTTAAATGACACATAATTGTACATATTAATTGGGAACACAATGTCATTTCAATCCATGTGCACAGTGTGTAATGATCAGGTCATGGTAATTAGCATATTTATCACCATTTCTCATTTCTTTCTGTTAGATGTATCCAAAGTTCTCTTTACTAAGTATTTCAAAATATACAGTTAATTTTGTCAATCATAGTTATCCTATTATGTTTCTGGACCACTGGAAATTATTCCTCCAATCCCAAGAATATCTCATACCCATAACTACTCTAACTGGGGTGAGATAGAACTTCATTGCCTGTTATTTGTAATTACCTGATGACTAATGAATATGAAGTATTCTTTCCAAATGTGTGTGTATAGGCACATGAATGTGTTTCCATAATTTCATATGTTAAGAGGTAACTACCATCATCTTTAGGACACAGTTCTACAGCTTAAAGGAGACAAACATCATGATATGTGATAAACTTCCTGGCACAAATGCCATAGTGAGGTAATCACTACCTTACCTATTACTGTTGTTGTCGTCGTCATTCTTCATCAACTGACATAGAGAGCCCCAAACCTAAAATATGGCATATAGAGCTATTTACTATGTTCATTGACTTCTGCACACCTACACAAAGTAGTATCTACTATAATAATGATTTGAATGTGATTTTTGTAATTAGGTTCCTGCAGTTTGAGTAAATGACTTACTTTTAAAAAGTAATGATTTTCATTTGGTGTAGAACATACTTTCATACATACTGTCTATGTACTTTGACTTTTATTTGAAGTCTCAATGGAGAGCATAAGACTACATGGTAAAGGTAGTCTGAGAGTTTTGTTTTGATGGGATTGTAGACTGGAAAGGAAATATTGGGATGACTTCTCTCTGAGACTGAACGTTTTTACAACAATCTTTCTAAATTTCTTTATTTACAATTTTATACATGTATATCCATGTTTTGATCATAATCACCTCTCTTATTTCTTTTGTTACCCCTCAACATTCTCTTTCTACTTCTCCCCCTCTTCACATAGTCCTTTTTCTATTTTGATTTCTGTGAAGTTCAGGCATGGGCTACAATATACTTACTGTGCAATACAATTTATACAAGTGATTAGCCTCCCTGATTCTCAATTTTCTCTTCAATACAATTGGGTTATTACTAAAGACTTCATTGCAACATAGTATAGAGTTCAAGGAGGATGAGTTAATTACTAGAAATCTGAAAAGTTATGCAACTTTGAGACTTGATTATCATTATTATAATAAGATAGCGTGCATTCTTCATAACCAGATCTTGACTACTCCATTGCTCTACAGACAGTGCTCTATAGACAGTGCTCAGATATCTGCTATACCAGGATACTCCACTAGAAGATAAAGGATTGATTGATTGATCTAAGGAAACAGAATGTTCCATCTTCATATTTTGATAAATGCTGAACACTGACATCTACATAAGATGTAATAGCAGCTTTTCCTTCTTGGTGAATATGCTACTTGTCAATAATACCTGTTCTGTTTTTATTATTGACAGTTCTAAAATTTAACTCAGTGCATACTACTGAGGATGATGATTTGCTTTTTGATTCTCTTTGCAACAAGCTCACATTATGTACCTAAATTACATATATATATATATATATATATATATATATATATATATATATTTAATACAGATAGATGGATATATATATAGATAAGTACACAAGCTCTGTCTTTCTAGAGGCTATACAAACATGATGGTGAGATCTAAGCAGGAGACATGAATCAGGAATTGAAAATCATGTGCTGAGTGTCAAAGCCTCATAGATTTACAACCAGAGATCCTATTATGATAGAACTCTATGACAACATGCATTGCTATGACATGCCTAGTAAGATTCTCAGTCTAGTCTCATCTCTCTATGTGCTTTTCTTTGCTCCATTATAAATGTTTCTGAAATTATTGGAAATCTGTTGTAAACTACTAGTGAAACCTGAATTCTACTGAAAGCTTATTCCAGTTTTGATAATTTCAAGCCCAGATAGATTACTCTGCAATACAACTTTAAACAAAACTCTAAAAATATTCTTTTAAATACACCAAACAGCTTTGGATAGAGAACACAGGAACTTTTCCAGCCACTTCAACTCTAGAAAGTTGCCTCATTAAACCTGCTGACTCATGGGGACCGGAGCTGGATATGTCCTGTTTACAAGTTCTGGGATTTTTGTCTGCATGCCCATATCTGCTGATGGACTCTTGTATGAATTGTTCATTTTGTTCATTGTACTTTTCAACTCTAGAATGTACGGTCAATATCTTCAACAAGGTTTTCCCTTTGCTGATAATTTTTTTTTCTTCATGCACCAATTCTGCAGATTTTAGTTTGTCAGTCATGGTTTCATTTAGTTCTCTGAGAAAATTTGGGGCATTGTTTTAATCTTTGCCTAGTAAATCCAATGTCTTTACATGGATGGCCTCTGTCAATTTACTTATATTTCCCTTATGTGTGGGTTGTATGATTGTGATCTTTTCTATGCTTTGTCACTTTTTATTTAAAGCTTTAAAGATTGTGTGATAAATCAGAAATAAGATTTTTCTTCTCTAGGAAGTTTCCTCTGTTATATAATTGAGGGCTTCAATCATTTTGATTTTTATTCTTTCTGCTTTCTTTTTATTTTTTAAAAAAATTTTATTTATTTATTTTTGGAGAGGGACATAGAGAGGACAGAGAGGGAGAAGGAGACAGAGAATGGGCGGGCCAGCAGTCTCTCAGCTGCTGTGAACAAAATGCAGATGTGTGTGCCCCCTTGTGGGCAAGTGCAGCATTGTGCCCTTGCGTCACTTTGCATCTGGCTAAATGTGGGACCTGGAGATTGGAACCAGGTTCTTAGGCTTAGCAGGCAGGCGCCTTAACCGCTAAGCCATCTCTCCAGGCCTCTTTTTATCTTTTTAATGTTCACTTTGTTACCTTTGGTTCATGTTTAATGCAAGCATTTCTATGTAGCCTAGTCTAACCTCCAACTCCTTGTGCTTCAGCCTCCTAAGTGCTGGTATTATATGTATGTGCCACCACAACTGCCTTTATCCTGACTTTTCCAAACTAATTTTGCAAAGATTTTAACTAAGGACTCTTTCTCTGATTGTAGTGACCTGATATTACATTTTTAAAAATATACCTTGAAAGTAAAGCTACAAGGAAAATGTGCTATTTTTCTAGGATTTGTAGCTTGGCTCTGAACTGGAGCACTCCTTTACTGCCAGATTAGGCAGCTGCACTCTGCCTGGGTACTCATGGCCACTTGTGTAGAAAGACAAACGAGGTTCCATAAGTGTCAGTCTATAATGTGCGACTAGGCCTCTTTGTAGCATGTCTCCAACCCTAAGGATGCATATGGCTCTCTAACCTGTCTGGTATGCCATATTTCTACCAGGCCCTTATTGCTAAGAGGCAATTTTCTTTCCCATCTCCCAGGTTCAGGCTTCACAGTCACTGTAGTTTTTTCCATCTGCCACCTCTTCCCAAGTCAGCTATAGGAAGCCTTGGTCTTTTTGTCTTTTGATAGACTCCTTTATGGCTAGCAAAACACAAGTCAGAGACAGTCTCTACTCCTTCAGGAAATGTAAGACAGATTAGAGCATGCCATCACAGTACTTCCATGTTATCCTCCTGGCACCAGCAAGCCATGCAGGGAATGCAGTCTACCATGACCTGGTCCCTGCTATTGTGCAGGAAGTGAATGATGCAAAGACATATATGTACTTCATTGTGAAATTCTATGGGAATTTTCTTCATCACACCATCCCCTGATCTCTGCACGTCTTCAATGAGAGTCCACAGTTCAAAAATGTTGATTCTGGAAAGATGTCTTAGTGGTTAAGGTGCTTGCCTGTGAAGCCTAACAACCTAGGTTCGACTCCCCAGGACCTATATAAGCCAGATGCACATGGTGGCACATGTGTTTGGAGCTCATTTGCAATGGCCAGAGGCCATAATGTGCCCATTCTCTCTCTCTCTTTCATAATTACATAAATACATAAAATATTTTTAAAATGTTGAGTAGATCCAATTTGTAAACTATGGCTATTTCCATAGGGATGCCAGTTCTTTTTTTTTTTTTTTTTTTGAGGTAGGATCTCACTCTAGCCCAGGCTGACCTGGAATTAACTATGTAGTCTCAGAGTGGCCTTGAACTCATGGTGATCCTCCTACCTCTGCCTCCCAAGTGCTGGGATTAAAGGCATGCACCACCACGCCCGGCAGATGCCAGTTCTTTAAGCACTCTATTCCACTATTCTTTCCTTTCCCATGGTATCATTTTTGAGATATGTTTATTATGTAGTTGAATATGGTTTATAAACACTTTAATTTTTCTGAATTTGACTTTTATTGAGAGAATAGTTATCATTCCTGATTGTCCCACATTCACCGGAGGACTCTTTTCAAAATTCCTAATGCATGTATTTCTATTTTCTTTTATTTATACTCAGTAAAATGGCATGGCCTTTCTTTTTAAAAATCTCATTCTTTATTTATAGGTATTTTCATAAAAACATCTTTTTTCCATGATGAAAACAAAATTAGTAGTATTGTTAGTGTGTTATTATTACATCTGTGTTCTGTTGTTAAAATAATCTTCCTTTGGAGTCCCTCCATATTCTAGACTCAGGTTACAGACCTTTCAGTACTCAGTTGAAATCAGCTGTTGAACTGCAGCTTAAATGAATGTGTCAGGGACTAAGGGCATGGGTCAGTTGGTCAAGTGCAAGCATGATGACTTCAGTTTGGACCCCCAAACACCCATGTCATATCCAAGAATGACAGTGTACACCTATGATTCCATACTGGGAAGGCAGGGGCAGGAAGATTCCTGGGGTTTTCAGGGTAACTTGTCTAGCTGAATCCATGAAATCCAGGTTCAGAGAGAGATCCTGTCTCAAAAGTGTATGGTAAAGAGTAATAGTAGAAAACAACCAATGCAAACCCATGGCCTCTACACCAACCTGCACCAAATGCACCTATACATGTACAAACATGTACACTCATGCACACATGCCTATATCAAAACTAAGACACATGATGAGGCGTCTTATTCCTAACAACACACACACACACACACACACACACACACACACACACACACATTGCCCCTTCATCATTAAATTAAGGAAAATACAAAAGGAACCATATTTACTGGCAGTTAAATGAAAGATAAACTTTCTTAGTACTAATACTGAGAAACAAATGGGTAAGGTCGACCTTATCATCTTAAGGAATGCTCACCATATCACAGGAAGGAGATGAATGACAAAAGAATACCATGTGGTAAATGCTATACCAGACTTAGTGTTTAACGCATTGCCATATAAGGAACAAACAGATAACCCTGTAGGAGAAGCTAGATCATTAGAGAAAGATTCTGAGATGAGGTCATAGCCCAGACAAAGGATCTCTAGGTAGTCAAGGTCAAGAAATCTGAGCAGAGACATCAGATGGAAAAGATCGGGAAGAAGATACACTTAGTGTTGAAATTACTTTTCTCATCGTTTCAAGAAATGCCTGACAAAGTCACCTTAAGGAAGAGTTTATTTTCATTTGCATATATTTAAGGCTATAAGCCATCATGTTGGTGAAGTCATAGGTGCAGGAACTTGAGACAACTGGTCACATTGCATATATACCGTCAGGAAGTAGAAAGAAGTGAATATGGGTGCTCAGCTCATTTTCTCCTAATTATTCAGTCTGGGACCCCACCCCATCGAAGAGTGCTGCCTACTTTTCTGGTGGGTTTTTCTATAAAACCCAGTCTATAATCTCCCGCATAGATATCCCAGGAAATTTATCTCCTAGGTATTTCTGGATCCTACCAAGTTAAAATCAGCATTAGTGATCATGGTATTCCTCTCATAGGCAAAGTAATGTCCTTCAAAGATTACAGAGCTTACTTCACCAGCCCTATGATTAGGCTACTAATTATGGTAAAGGGACTTTATAGATATGAGTATTGTTAAAAATGAGAATGGATGTATCTTCATAAGTCAAGATAATGATTGGTTCCTTATAAAGAAGGAAGGAAATAAGACAAGATCAAAGCCAAGGAGAGCTTTGAAAGTGCCAGGCTTTAAAGAAGAAGAGACTGAAGCCATGAGCCAAAGAATTCAGGATGTCTCTAGAAAGTAGAAAAGGCAAAGAAATAACTTATCCTTAGTGAAAGTGACCAAGCTCTAAACACTTTCACTTTACTCTAATAAGAGTAATGTTGTACTCCAAATACTTTTGCTTTACTCTAATAAGAGTAATGTTGTACTCTAAATACTTTTGCTTTACTATAATAAGGGTAATGCTGTAGTCTAAACACTTTCACTTTACTCTAATAAGAGTAATGCTGCACGCCAAATACTTTCGCTTTACTCTAATAAGAGTAATGCTGCACGCCAAATACTTTCGCTTTACTCTAATAAGAGTAATGTTGTACTCTAAACACTTTCACTTTACTCTAATAAGAGCAATGTCGTACTCCAAACACTTTCACTTTACTCTAATAAGAGTAATGTTGTACTCCAAATACTTTTGCTTTACTCTAATAAGAGTAATGTTGTACTCTAAATACTCTCTCATTGCTCCAACAGGAGCAATGTTGTACCCTAAATACTCTCGCGTTGCTCCAACAAGAGTAATGTTGTACTCTAAATGCTTTCTCTTTGCTCCAATAAGAGTGATGTTGTACTCTAAATACTCTCTCGTTGCTCCAACAAGAGTAATGTTGTACTCTAAATACTTTCTCTTTGCTCCAATAAGAGTAATGTTGTACTCTAAACTTTGCCCGAATAAGATCATCAGTTTTGTTGTTTTATATAATGAGACTATGTGGTTTCTATAGCATCAATAGGAAACTAACATAGGAAACTATGGCTGAATTGAAAGATGTGTGTGTGTGTGTGTGTGTGTGTGTGTGAGAGAGAGAGAGAGAGAGAGAGAGAGAGAGAGAGAGAGAGAAGAGAGAGTTGTATGTGCACATATTCATGCATGTAAGCATACATATATGTGTGTGATTAGGATAAAAGGGAATTGAGAGATAATATAATTGGAAAGAAAATTGGGGCTCATTTTGCAGAAATTTATAACCAGATAATTCTCGATTTTTATCCATAGAGATTTGAATTCTGAGAGATTGATTCTTGGATAGAAGCTAAGATTCTGTTTTCATTTGTTCTGGTCCTTCCTCTAAGTTTCATATTAGGAAAATTTAAATCACATTCTCTTATGTCAATTGCATGTTAGAATACAAATTCCCATCACCTTAGCAGACTTTGTTCTTCTAACATGCACAGTCACACACAAACTCAAACACACATACACCCAGGCACACACACACACACATCATTCATTATTGTCTCTTATATACCTTTATTTTGGGAGTTATTGAGCATTTGGGGACTCATAAATAGTCGTCATTTATAAGAATGCTGCCACAAACTTTGATCCAAGTTATGAAAAAAGTAGGCTCTGTTGACAAAGAATCAGGAGGCCTTCAATTAGATTTGTAAGATAAGAAAGGTTTCTTTGAGGTGTTTTTCACTCATCAAGTTTCCTGTGTCACACATCCTCTGTTGTTTCCTCTGTGATCACCCTGCTTAGAGGAAGTGGTCAGAATTACTACAGAAAGGTTGAGCAGGTATATGAAAAATCTACTTTCAATGCCTTAGAGCATTGCCTCTACTCCAATTTCTTTGTAAAAATAGATGGCTGGATATGTGCATGGCTAAATTCAGCAATAATGTTAGTTGTTAGAGAAACTCCCAAAATAGAGAACAGACCACCAAAAACTAGGCCTGGGAGAGGAAGGATAATATGTGATACTAGAAGTCCTTGGAAGCATAAGAAAGTCTTTTTGGATGTCAGCAGGATTTCTCTGGATTTGGAATCATTCCTGGGCTGTGTACAGCTTTGCAAAATGCACTTAGAGTTTCACAATCAGTGTGGTTTTCTATGAAGTCACTGGTGGCCTCTACTCCCCAAATCACTTCCCAATGAACACTTTGATCCTCTATGATATCAGTCTCTGGAGCTACTAATTGCTTCCAAGTGAATTTTGGCTTGCCAAGAGCCTGGGTGGTGTCTCTCCTTTGCTTTGCACTCACATATTTTTTGGCTCCCAGAGTCCTCAAATGTGTTACTAAAAACAGTCCCTTCAATATAGCAGAACTAAGATATGCAATTGTGCTGAAACAGGGTTCTTACATTCTGTCTTTAGGCAGTCAGGATACTAATTTGCAGGGGACACCCTGAAGACTCAAGACACTGTAACTTTGTTTTGCATCTTGAGGGAAGTTGTCCCTAATTCTATTGATTTCAAGGTAATGGTATTAGACGAAATGTGTGAAATTTGAAAACATTGCTGACAGGTACCTATAGAATCACCAAGCATTTACACTGGCTAAACATCTACAAGAATGAATTCACTATTGATTACACCTTTTTTCAAGGGAGATAGTGCAGAAGTACCCTTTTGTGGAAAATAATGCTGAGCCCAAAAGCTACAGGTTGTAACAGAAAAAATTAAATACCAAGGATGGGACACCTCCCAGTGTGTTATTGGTCAGGAAGGCCCCTGGAGCTCCCAAAATAATACAGACTATTGCCAAGGCTCTTGGTTGCCCACCAGTACCAGATGATATGATCGTATTCCTGAAGATAACACATGTTTCTGATGCATGACACTGAGAAATAAAGCTGGAGCTGAGCTGGAAGCCTCCTCCCTTTTGACTAGGTATCACAGTGCTGGAAAGTACTATGCTACCTGTTGAAGGAAGAAAAGTCATTTCCAGGCTTAACCTTCAGTGGACACAACAAGCTATATGGCTTGCCAGCAGCAAGGAAAACATGTGCCAACAGGTATAATGGTGCCATATCTGTTGTAGGGAGAACCAATGGCCCTTTGATTGGATTTGAGATTCACTGCTTGTGTCACTTTGGGGATGGGCCTTTTGAATCTTGTAAGGTTTTTAAGCTTCTTGAATTTTAGGAGCCTCCCTTCTCACTGAAGAGGGGATATTTCCATTCAGAGAAAGTAACTACACAATAACCCCTTCCTCTGGTTTTACATTCTTTACAAGTCTTCTACCATGATGCTACCTGAGCCCTGGAGAGAATGACATACATATCTAATTATATTATTCTATTTATGGCTAAAATAGCACCACTCAGCCACAGCAAGAGTCATTTCTTCTCAGCACCTGACTGATTATGTATGACTCTTCACAGTAACCTGCCCTTACTGTGAAGTGTCCCACCATAATCAAGGCTGACCGCAATATTAATCCATGAGTATAACTATAGATGTTGAAAAGGCAATTTGGCAGCCTTATCACATCCATTTAACAAAACATTGGCAGTCAGCATCTCCACCAATGCCTCTGACTTCCCCAGTCACAACTTGCCCCCACAACTCCCCGAACAGCTTACAGTATAAAACAGTGGTTCTCTTCTATGGAACAAGCCTTAATACTGTGTGAAAGCAGATGGTTTCAGTCATGGCAATTGTGCCACAGTTGCATCAGCAGGCACCTAGCACCTTGGTAGTATAGCAAAAAGATCTCATCATGTGTGTCAGTTATTCTATCCAAAGAGTAATGTAGGTACAGAAACATAGAGGAAAGGATGACCTTCTTTAGCTGTCTGTCTTCCACAGTAGTTCCTGATGATGAGGGAGCCCATCAGGGCACTGCTAAGGGGTTACATCAATCTCCACATCCCTGAAGGACTCAGTAGCAGACTTGCCAGGCCGTGGTGGGGTGCCAGGCCAATTTGGAGTGCATCCATGCTTTTGCATTCCATGCTAATCATCTGAGCTGGCTCCCAGTTCTGATAGGTTTCTGGGCACAGGTGAGGCCACTGCCCCTCTATCAGCCACCCCTGGTTTCTGAAAAGGCCTCATGTTAAATGATCAATACCTACCCCAGGATACTATCTTTTACAGGAGAAATATATACACTATGCTCTAGAAGGATAATTCCCCAGACCTAGGGTATGTTGAATTTTTACATCTGTACCTCTGTCTTCTGTCTTTAATTCCTTTGGAAAACTCTTTGAAAGCCTCCCAGGGACCCGCTATCTAGCACAGCATTGGTCTTTCTATATTCTTTTCACCTAGGAACTGTATTTTCACACAAATTCTTGCCGTATTTGTTTTTAAGTGACCTGTTCAGGCCTTATCATTTGTTTTTCCTTTTTCTTATCTCCAACTAAGTACTTTAGCACCTTATGAACCCTATGTACATGCCACTCTAAAATAGTATGAGCCACCAAAATCTCTCCTGCTTCATAAAGGTTATTCTCCAACATGAGGTTCATCAAACCACTAAAGACCCACACCCCAGATCTCTGCTGAGTTACCTTTTTTCTCTTAATTCTCCTGTGGACAAAATCCTATGAGGCCTGGGTGAGCTGGGCATCAGACATCACCTATCTCTTATCATCCATCTCCCTCCATAAAGCCTATCTTATCCTCCTCTATGATCGTCTTGTCCCTGATATTAACAGAGACCACAACTGGCAATAGATAAATGTTCCTAATGTCTTATGTGAGTCAGTCCATTAGGGATGTATTTCTCCCATATTGTCACAAAATGCCTAGCCTTTGTTTCTAGGAGGGATGAACCATTTTATTACTCAATTTTTTCTGTTTTTGAGGCACTTGGGCTGATCCTATCCACCCCCTGCCCTCTATATCACAAAATGTTAGGCTCGGATGGCCTGTTTCCTTTCTTGTTCGAAAGTGTCTCCCAGTTCAGAGGCAGACTACTCCCTGGTTATCATGTTTGCAGTACTGGACCACTATTAAGACCCATATCTATAGGCTGAATCTTTGAATTTTTTTTCTGTGTTAAATTATGGACCTGCAGGCTGCCTTCTATCTCTTTTCCTCTCTCTGTACCTCCAAGCCTTCTGATTCTTCCCATAGGTTCCAACTGTTTGGAACATAGGTAGGATTCCTTACCAGACCAATTTGTATCCCGCCCTTTACATCTTACAGTTCTGAGGAATGTGGAGATACGCCACTCCATGTCATGTAGAGGCAAATAGTCACATCAAGATTCCTCCAAGGAGGCTCCACCCTCAGTCTGTTTCATGTCTCATCATCCATACTGGAGGAGAGCAACTGTGTATACAGCAAGGATGTACAACATCCCATACCACATGGGGAATGGTGATCATACTGGGATTTTTCCTGGGGATGTTTCACCTTTAGCCTCAGGTGCTTATCTTATTATCATCACAGGGGCCATGTAACTGCCCTGCCCCAACTCATCATTGTTGGCCCATGTTGAGATACCCATTGTATTTTCTGACATATCCTGGGGAAAGGTGGAAAATGCTTGTTAATTCCAGATAGAGCACCAATGACAAACCAAAGAAGTGGTTGTAGCTGAGTAAAATCAGGGAGTTTATTGGGATGAGTTATAGGAGCATCAGTGAGGGATTATTCAACAGAACATGAGTGTGAACATACTTAAAAGAATTCAGGGTAAAGCTGAATCACCACAAAGCATCACTTTAGTGTGGTGGCAACTCATGAGAGGTGTGTCGTTAAAGTTCCATTAACAGCTTGCACAAGGCTTCACGAAAGAATTTCCTCCCCCACAGGGTTTATTCTATGCTCAATCTTGGGGAGGGGCTTTGTGAGTCTTATAAGATCTTTTTATTTGCATTTATATTTACTTACAAGGAGAGAGAGAGAGAGAGGTGGGGGAGAGACAGGGAGGAGATAATGGGTACACCAGAGCTTCTAGCCACTGCAAATGTGGTCCAAACACATGTGTCACTTTGTACGTCTGGCTTTGCATGGGTACTGAGGAATTGTACTCAGGCTATTAGGCTTTGCAGGCAAGGGCCTTACCCACTGAGCCATCTCTCCAGATGAGTCTTGTAAAATTTATGAGTTTCTTCATCCTCATAATTCTTATCACTTCCTCAGTCTTATGTGCCTCTCTCCTCACTCCAAGTGGTAAAGTTTTCCATTTAAAGTAAATAGTTACACAGTATCATGGTGCTTAGCTTACTGTATCACTATGATTGGTTTACAATACAGGTCTCAACTAGACTGAGTGTCCTTGGAGCCTGGGAACTAATTTCTTTTCTTTTCTTTTAATTTTTAAAAATTATTTTATTTATTTTTGGAGAGTGACAGAGAGAGAGAGAGAGACAGAGAAGGAGAGGGAGACAGATAGAGATGGGCCCGCCAACAGTCTCTCAGCTGCTGTGAACGAAATCCAGATGTGTGCGCCCCCTTGTGGTCAAGCGCGGCATTGCGCCCTTGTGTCACTTTGCATCTGGCTAAACGTGGGACCTGGAGATTGAAACTGGGTTCTTAGGCTTAGCAGGCAGGCGCGTTAACCACTAAGCCATCTCTCCAGCCCTAATTTATTTTCTTTATGTCTGCTTTGCTTACATTTCTGCTTGATACATACAGTTCTAAATCTTTATAGAAGTACATACACACATTTTATATATATATATATATATGAGGAAATTATATATATAATATATGTAATTTACTCATTTGTTCATCCATTCATCCAATATATATTGAAAATTGTTCATGTGGCATGGGGAGGGCTAAGCTCCCCATAAGATGCATAAATACTTTAAAATAGATTTTGCTCTCAGGAAAGTTAATAATCTATTTGGTAACACAAATATTTAGTGGACTTAGAACACAAGGAAAAGGGACAAATGACTTTCAGAGTGAAAGAGAAAGGTTTCCAATTGCTAAAACAGACACAGAAATTACTGCTTAGACCCTAAGTAGCAAGCAGTCCTGAGTCCCAATACACTTTCTATTCACTCCACACCATGATGCAATATACTTAGTACAACTTCAGGAGTCCCTAGGTCTTTAACAAAGTCCCAACACTGCTCAAAAGTCCAGAGTCCAGACTCTCTCCTGAGACTTAAGGCAATGTTTAACTGTGACCCCTGTAATAGTATTACATATTTCCAACGTATCATGGCACAGTGTAAACACTCTAATTCCCAAAGGAAGAAATGGGACATGGCAAGGAAAGATCTGATAACAGAAATACCAAACACAACTGGGAAAACATCAAACCCTGCTGCTTCAGGTCCAGCATCTGGTGCTTGTGCTCGAACCCTTTGGTAGCCCTGCTTCTCTGTGTCTGCTGCCTATCAAGTGCATACTCTCCTCTTGGGTGGGCTCTACTCTGAGACTTGAGCTTTTCTTAGCAGAAAACCTACAGTCCTGGAATCTCCCACATCCTGGGGTCTCCATTTCAATCCAGATTTCACCTTCAGCACTTCACACAGTAGCCTCTCAAGGCCTCCTGTCAGGGACTCCAGTCATCCCTCTGATTGTCCAGCCTTAGTGGTTCTCTGAAAACCTAGAGCAAGATGTTTGGATCTCCTTAATCTTGCATTTTTCATGCTTATAAAATTATCATTACATGTATGACACTATCAGTTTGGATGGAGTCTGGATGCTTTGGACCTCCGCTGAAGCAACCTTCTTTGCTGACTCTAGAGAATCACTTTTAGGGAATCACCTAGTTGCTTTCCAGGAACAAGGAATTCCTTTAGCATTCCCCTTCAATAAATCTCCTTTCCAAGGAATTTACACCATCCCTCATGACTTAGTAAAGAGAATAAACTTTCCCTTTAATGTCATTAATCTTGCCAATCTCTTTAACATTTATAGATACTTTGATTGATGCAGTCTCCTTGCCTAGTACTCTAAACTTGCTAATATTTTTCTTCTTGTCCATTTTCACATCACTCATATTTTTCTGCTCCATTTGCTGCTTTCTCTCATGGTAGATTTAAGTAAGAACAGTCAACAGAAGTCACGCCATAACCAGAATGCTATTGTTAAGGGTTATAGATCCTTTATTAGATTGAGAAGGAAAGAGAAGAAAGTGTGGGGCACTCCTGGCACGTGAGGGCAGGAGGAGCTAGCCAGAATGTTATTTTGCCTTGAAATTGTTACACCAAACAAATTAGTCCATTACATTTGAATTTAACCTTTCATGAGTTTTCAGGACATGGGCAAAGCGCACTCAGTTTCTTTGCCCAATATAATGTGAACTGCCTCTAGGCCAGTTCCCAATAGAGATGACAATCTCCTCTGAAACATCATGAACTGAACCTCCATTGTCTGTGTTTATCTCAGCATTACTGGTCTTCCAAATTCTCACCAGAATAGCCCTGAAAACTCTGCTTACAGTGTTCAAAAGCTGCTCTAGCCCCAGTTCTCAAACTCTCCCACATTCCTCCAACAAGCCAGTTCCAAAGGCCTATAAACCACAGTTTTGTCACAATAATGGCCCCATGTCCTGGTGTCAGTTTTCTCGATTAGTTACTTTAATCATTGCTCTGACAAAACACCTGAAAGGAAGTAGCTTAAAGAAGAGCCTATTCTGACTTACTGTTCAGATAGCATCAAGTTCATCATGGTGGAAAGGTATGGGGGCAGGAGCAGGAGGCCAGTTGGTCACATTGCAGCTGTTACCAAGAACCAGAAGATGAACTGATAGTGAGGCTGAAAACCCCAATGTCCATCTCTAGAAGACCACTTCCTCCAGAAAAGATCCAGCTCCTAAAAGTTTCACAAGTTTTGCAAACAGTGTCTCCAGCTGAGGCCAACTGTTCAAATACATGAGAACACAGAGGACTTTTTCCATTCAAAGCATAACATTGACCATACATAGGATAAATAGAGAACAATGTAGGACAGTAGAATTTTTGCTTCAACCCTAGGAAAAAGACATGTTCTTACTCATTTTATTTTCTTCTTGGATTCTACAAGGTATGACTCTGACTTGTTGTGTTGTTTTAGAGGTTTTTATTTATTTATTTATTTTTGGCCAAAATATCTTGTACCACTTACTTCATGACATAAATGCGGACCCCCACTAGAAAGAATGTAAATGTGGTATAAATTGTTTCAAATTAGTGACTTTATCAGATTTTTAATGTATAAGTCTTAAAGTTCAAGTCTTAATTTATTTATTCATTGATTTATTTTTATTCATTTATTTGTGCATTTATTAAAACCAGTCAATACGTATTAATTAAACTAGATGTTCTTACACTTACCCTTTAATTACTCTATGTTATGTCTTAGTATTTATTTATTAACTAAATTTTAAGCTACATAGGAATTGAACTTGCTTCTTATATTGACCTGAGTAGAAATATTCAATGCAGGAAATTCATTTGGTAATTTCCCACACTCTTCTTAACTAACAAGAAAACAGATGAAGCTACAAGCATAGACTCAAAATGAATTTCTATTTATAAAAATCAAAATTGATCAGACAGATTCATTTTTGTTTCATTTCCATGGAAACTATTATTGTGCTTGGCATGGCTGAGGAAACACCATGGTAGGAAGTGACATAACCTTGGAACAGCTCTCCTTTCAGGTTAGAACACTTACTCACAGACTCTGGCTTATGTGAAGTCCCCAACACTGGGAACATTAGGAAACTTATAAACATAGATTTTTTTTTTTGAGAAGCCCAAAAATGAATAAATATCAGTTTCATAAGGCCTGCTCTTCCAAAAGAACATACATAAAATAAACAAAGGGTTGGAAGATGCAAACAACATTTTTAAACAGAGAGAGCACACAAAAGAATAGCTGACTAGAAATGGAGAGGGGAAGAAAACAAAAATGCTGGGCACCATACAAGCTGTAGAGAGAGAAGTCAATAGATTTTTTTTTTTTTAAGTATGAGACATTTGTTTCCCCATATAATAGAGCTTGAAACAGAATTCATTCCTGTTTATGAAACACTACTGATAGGATTTAAGTCAGAAGAGGAAGGCAGAATGAGGAAGGAGTAGTCCTAGATTTGGAGAGTGGTAGGTTTGAGGAGAATCATCAATGGCACATAAACCTTTTGTCAATTTTTGTAGTTCTTTGAGGAAGGACATTGGGTGTTGATCCTTGCAGCAGAGTTTTCTTGTGAAACAAAAGATGGAAACCATAATAGATTGAAAGGTAGGAGAACAAGTAAGCCTTAGGGAGATTGAAGTTTATTCTTAGAATTCTGTAATGCAATTGCATTTTAATTCCCATACAAATTCTTCTTTTTTTAATGGAGGAAGGAATTTATTGAAACTTACAGATCCAGGGGAAGTTCCATAATGGCAGAAGAAGCTGGCCTGCTCTTACAGACCAAGGCAAGAGAGAGAGAGAAATCCAAAAGCCAAAAAGCACAGCACACTTCAGGAACTCCAGCTAGGCATACTTTGCATACCTTTAGATTGAAATCTCAAATCCTTCACCACACGTGAAGATCCGCCCAGTGACACTGCATACACATTCTTTTTAAGGAGATTGAAAGATCTTACTCTGGATAGAAAACAGATGCTTACCAGCTCGGCCTTTGACTTGGTGTGCTATGCTGACAAGGTGGAGAAGTGGATGAAACCCTTATTTATTAATTATTTATTAATAATTAATTATTAACACATGGGATTCTTGACCTGAAACAGACATAAGCTATGTCTGAAAAGCAGATTCTGAGATGGCACTCATTGGCTGATGGTCATGATGGTGCCATCCTCTCTGGTTTTATGATATGGCTTAGCAAGTTTTTTTACTCAGTAATTACTCAGATAATTACTTCTATCTGGCCAACAGATTCTCTTCCCTAATGGTTTGTTAAAGAAAGCTACCATATGTAGGCACCCATGTGACAAATCTGCCAATAGCCAGCCAGGAATAGAGGCCACTAACCTATCAGCATGTAAGGAGTGGCATTCTGCCAATAACCATATGCTTTTGGAAACACACTCTCCCCTGACTAAACCTTCATTTGAGATTTCACCCTTAGCCAGCACCTCCATTGCCTGTGAAGGTCAATGCTTTGTATCAACTTGGCTTGATGTTGGCTTATCCACACTGGTTAAGCCCCAGTTGAGATATTACAGTAAAGGTATTTTTTAAGGTGTAATTAGCATTTAAATCAGTACAGTTTGAGTAGAGATTTATATTCAAATAAAGAGAACTTGAATAACATATGTTATACAACAGAATGTAGATAGGCTTCATCTAATCAACTAATAGCCTTAAGAGTAAGATTGAAGCTTCCTCCTACCCAAAGAAAGAGTTTTTTTAAATATTAATACACAGAAATCCTGGTTGAGTGACCATCCTCCAGCCCTATGGTTTTTGATATTTGGGCTTAAACCTGCCATATCAGCTGCTACCGGAATTTCTAGACCATGGTCTTGTCCTGCAGATTTCAAACTTGCTAGCTCCCATAGTCATTAAATACTCTATTTCTTTCTCTACTCTCTTTCTTTCTTTCTCTCTCTCTCCCTCCCCCCCTTGAGGCAAAACATTCTACTAAGCTGTGACAATGCTCCTGACCTACAAAATGAGGAAATAATAAATAGCTTGTTTTATGGCTCAAAATTTATGAGTTTTTATGTAATCTGCTGAATGTATTATTTTAAATATGTCAGTTGACATTACATGTCTCACCTATCCCAGTTTTCTATAACTTATTAATGGCCTGGTTACCTTTGCTTACCCATTTATTACAGTTCCTGTTTTGCCACCAAGAAGGATGAAGCACATGAACAATAATGCATGAGCAAAGCCAAGGAGATTCATTGAGCAAAAGAGAAAGCTCCCAGAACACAGGAGATGACTTGAAAGGTTTCTTCTGACAAGGAAGCAATGTCAAGGATGTGTGTGTGTGTGTGTGTGTGTGTACATATATATGTATATATGTGTGCCCATATCCCATGCATGTATTTGCAAAAACCAGAGAAGCACATCAGCTATCTCTCTCCATCACTCTTCTGTGTGTTTCCTTAAGATGGAGTTTTTCATGGATTCTGGAGCTTGTTGTTTTCACAAGCACCTGAGATTCTTCATTCTCTGTTCCCCACAGGACTGGGGCTATGGACATGTGTGGCCATGCCCAGCTGTTTATGAAGATGCTGGCACTTTAACACAGGCTGTCTTAGGCCTTTGTAGACCCTCATGTTCACAAGAAACACTTTTAACCTCGGAGCCATCTTTCTTGCCCTCTCTATGGATATTGATAGGTTGGCCAGAACAGAGAACAATAAAGTAGTTTTGATTGATTTATGTATATGTAAATTAGGTGAGAAGGTGAAGATCAATCATGAGAAAGCCCACTAATCCAGGAAGAGCTCTCAATCAGGTCCACAACCCAGCCCTCTTTGATATTATTTTTGGTGTGAGGGGGTCATAAGGAAGTGGGCCTTTTATTGTTCCAAGGCCTAGTGGGCAGTGTAAAACAGACTGAACCATATGGTTCTTATTAGGCACTTGCCTCCAGAGGCAGGTCTTGACTGCAGAAGGCTTCTGACCTTGCCCTGCATCACCAAGAGGACATGATCTTACATGATAATTAGCCAGGAACCTCCCATCCACATCTGTCTCATTCCAGAAGTCTATCTCTCTCTAACTTCTATCAAAAGTACTTCAGCAAATAATTGGTTTATAAATATCGAGGAATGACCAATAAATATATCAATATTACTGGCCCATGTGAGACTACCAAACACCCCCAAGAAGAAAGGATTAAAGCCAGGTATTGGTGCAGATATAGAACAGCTGAAATACTGGGAGCATATACCTGTACAACAACTGTAAGAACAGTTTGGCGATTTCTCATAAAGTAAAACTGATACATAAATAAGACTTAGGTACTTCATTTTTAGGTGTTTACTGGAAATAAATTCTCACAAAAATCATGCACATGAACATTTATAGTGGTTCTTGTTGCTATTCAAAACTGGAAACAACATAAGAGTTTACCAGCCTAGGGATGAACTGCTTTGTGACAAAAGAGAAGAGCCACCTGTTTCACTCTTACCTTACAACTGAAACCTTCCTTCCTGCCGGGAGGAGGGAGGCTCCTATGACTCAGGAAGCTCAGAAAGTCACCAGGTTCACAAGGCCCCTCCCCAAGTTCGCATAAGCAGTAACAATTGTTGCCTGCAATGTGAGCAGGGAGCCCCTGGGATGTGGCTTTCATGAGTTGTTATCATGTTGGTGTGAGCCTTTTGGTGATGCAGCTGTCTTTGAATCAACCATGCTCCTGTAAGTATCCTCAATACACTCATTGGTTCAACAAACTATCTTGGGTTGGAATCCTTCCTTTGGGCTCTCATTGGTTCCTTTTCTGGGGTGGCTGGATGTCTGTACAAGTCTCCTCATGAAAAGGTATGCAGTGGTGGGTAAAACTCAAAAGCATTGTGTTTAGTGAGAGACACTAGACATATAAGAGAACATATTTTATGTGCCCACATAAATGGAATTCTAGAACAAGCAAATGACATATCAGTACTTGCCTGGGGCTGGAAATACGATTAGTGCTAAGGGGTGGTTACATCATTGTATAGTTTCCAAAGCTCATCAGATTGTGCACTAAAATGTAAATTATATCACTATAAAGTCAATTAAATTTTTCAGGAAAAGATGTTAAAAATATTATGAGGTATTATGAAGGAAAGTATTAGGAATGGTTGTGGGGTGCACTTGTAGAGTCATACCACTTGAGAAGCACGTGGATTATAAGTTCAAGGCCAGCCTGAGCTACATACTTAGTGAGACCAGGTACCTTTTTTCACCTAAAAAGAAAAAACTTACCAGAATTGCAAATGTGCTAAGTAAGTGCTTAGTAGGTATTCAGTTGGTGTTTTAGTTCAATTGATTATGTAGGATATATGTAATGCTCTTAGTACAGTGTTTGATACACAAGGGATGCTTCATAATTATCAATTGATTAGGTAGGATATATGTAATGCTCTTAGTGCAGTGTTTGATACACAAGGGATGCTTCATAATTATCAATTGATTAGGTAGTATATATGTAATGCTCTTAGTACAGTGTTTGATACACAAGGGATGCTTCATAATTATCGCCAAAATAAATGCCTGGGGAGGCTTATTAGTGTACACCGATTCTGAGTTGTCCCTAACATATAGATGTTTAAATTTGGAGAAGAATACCAGGGGGCACTCCCTTTAGGCTCACTCCCCAAGGAGAACTTCTCTGCTTGGAAGCAAAGCAGTCTCAAGGAAGCAGGAGATCCAGGCAGTTGCTGAGGAGCAAATTAAGGTACTGTGCAGACAAGGGTCACAGCGCTCCAAGGAGAGTCAGGTAATTTGTGAGGTGAAATGTAACCAAGCACAACAAAGAAACCAAGAGCCTTCTTAAGACTAGAGAATTTCTTTGAAGGAAGCTCAGAGTGTGTTAAAAGGCTACAAATAGTGACACACGGATCTAAACCACAGCCATAGTGCTTGAGTGGCATGGGCCTACAGTCTCATCTTCCCTAGTCCAGGACTCTGCATGAGAGTATCACAGAGCTGGGCAGATCCTAGAGACCTTCTAAAGCTTCTTACTCCATTCCCACTTAGAAGGTGAGGAAATAAAGGCCCCAAAGGAATGAGTGACTCACCCATGGATACATAAGCAAGGAGTCAGAATTATCCCAGATTGCTACAGCCTCACTTCCTCTCACATCCACAGAACCCAAATGAGAGGTTTCCAAGTGAAGACAGTGACTCCTGGATTTGCTTACCAATCTCTCTCATTGTATTTGCTTTCTTGAGAAGTAAAACCCAGACCACTTCAGAGCTGGTTTGCATAGCTTCTGAAAATAGGCAGCTTCTGATTGGCTGAGCTAGAGATGGGAAAATATTCTTTTGAATGTTCTCTGCTGTGAACTGAGTTATAGTTCCCTTTGAAGAACGAGGGCATGGGTTCCTGAGGCTATATGTAAAAGGTGGTTTGGCCTTCCATGTTGTGACAATGCCACCTTTTCTCCTCGCAGGTATTATCTCCTGCTGCTCGAGGACCAAGACTGCATTGATTTGGGTGTCCTTCAGCACAACACTAGCTGCAGCTGTGGTTTTGAGAGGCTTGGTCTTCTGAGTTACTGGGTTACATTCTTGTAGTTTGTGGTCACAGGTGTCATCTAGCTGTTGACAGGCTATTCTAACTAAAACCCAATTCCTGTATGCTTGTTTATGAGCATCAAGGTACACATCTCCTCATCCACCTTCATGCTAGTGGGTGGAATATTGAACCGAAGACCTTCTCAGCCCTTGTCAGAAACTTGTGTAAAACCATCTGCCCTAGAAACTTGGTTAACATATAATCACATCTTACTTTTTAAAAATATTTTAAAGGCTAACCTAGGCATGTCTTTAATCCTAGTACTCAGGGGGAAGAGATAGGAGGATCTTTGTGAGTTCAAGGTCACCCTGAGACTACATGGTGAATTCCAAGTCAGCTTGGGCTAGAGCAAGATCCTACAATAAAAAAAAATATATATATGGTAAGGTCTGCAGAGATAGATAGTGGGTAAGGCATACAAAACCTAATGACCCCCAGGATTCAATTCCCCAGTAACCATGTAAAGCCAGATGCACAAAGAGGGGCATGAATCTAGAGTTCATTTGTGTGACTAGAGACCGTGGTGCACCCATTCTGTGTCTTTCTGTCTTCTCTCTCTCTTTCTCTCTCTCTTTCTCTCTCTCTTTCTCTCTCTCTTTCTCTCTCTCTTTCTCTCTCTCTTTCTCTCTCTCTGCTTGCAAATAAACAAATAAAATATTTTAAAAAGAGGAATGAGGAGATGACTCTGCTTGCAACCCAAGCATGAGCATCAGAGTTTGGATTCCAACACCTGTGTAAGCACCAGGCATGGCAGCGCATGTCTGCAATGCCAGTGCTGGTGAGGTGAGGTGAAGGCAGGAAGATCTCTGGAACTTGTCTAGCTAGTATCACTGAATCAATGAGCTACAGGCTCAGGGAGAGACTCTGACTCAAAAACTTGGCTGGAAAGTGATAGAAGATGACACCTCCCCCCCACACACATGCCTATATACAAGTTCACCCTCATGCATATGAACCCATATGCACATAAACCACATACATTTTATGCACGCAAAAGGTATTTTTAAAGACTGTATGTCCTGTTAACCTGGCATCACACATCTTGAATTTCTTGTCACCTTTTCCACTGTTCCCAGGGCTAACAGGACACTATAGCACAGTGGCGACCAAGGTCAAGGACATATTGGACTGTGCAGTCCATACTAAAGATGCCACATGTGCTATAAAGGTGGGCTGCTGGATGCAGGAGCTGGTAAAGGGGACAGGTGTAAGAAGTGCTTTTAGGAGTCTGGGGCACACAAAGCCCCGGGCTGCTGATTGGAAATGTCCTTTACACAATATAACACATGATAGGTAGTTGGACAATAATAATAGCAAACATAGTAAGAAAATTCACTGGGTCACTTAAAATGACTTAGTTGCTGACTACTTCCTAGGATTGGCAAAAAAGAAAAAAAAGTTTGGAAGCTGAAGAATTCTTCACTGAGACTCCCTCTAGCCCAATATCAAATTTAAAACCCATCAGAAATGAACTCCATGCATTTAGACAGCACACATGTATAGACTCAACCTCTATAAAACTGAAAGAACTTAAAGTGAGCTTCTGGGTTTGACAAAACATGATAAAACAATATAAGACTTTTTAGATATGGGCTGGTTAAGATGACTTTCCCCTCTTATTGCAGAAAAAGAAACACACCTCAGCACTTCACACCCTGGAGAGTGGATGTACTGAAGCTTCCAGGACTCTAGCATTCTATTCCCCATTTGGGAAGTGAATGCATCAAATGACTATGATTCATCTAGAATCAGCCTCCTCTTACATACCAGCATGCTTCTGGGCTGGGATAACTCCATCCTTTACCACATTTCCAGACTGGAACATCTCAGCAGCATTGTGTAGACTCGGTAATTGTAGTTTAAATCTGATGGGTACATGGGGAGGTTTATACTGGAAATATCTGAAAGGAAGATATGATTCCATGTAGGAATAATGATCCTACTACATAAGACCCTTCCTCAAGGAAAACAAAAATAGGAGGAAAAGGTGAAGGCTGAAGAAGAGGAGGGGGTAGAATAGGGTGAAAGACCACAGACACAATTTAGGGCTTGGGTTATTTCTCACTGGTATAGCACTTGTCTAGCAGGCACACGGTTCTGAGTTCAGGTTTTAAAATTAGGCATTGATTAGCCATAATTTCAGCAGAAGGATCTGAAGTTTAAGATCATCTTCGGCTACATAGGAAGTTCAAGGCCAGTTTGGGCTGTTTGAAAAATAAATCCTATTTCTATTTCTATGAGTTCTATGGAGTTCAGTCTCCAGGCAAGTGACTCAGACCAAAGCAGGCAGTGATTATCACAACATCTATTCATGTCTCTTTGTGTGAGGACCTTCCAAGATTCAGGGATTCTCATATAGAAGCCTACTGTGATTCACATATCATTTAGAAGAAACTCAAATGGATATATTCTCAATTTTGATTATGGTAACTCACTAACCATATAAATAAGTGAGGCTATATTGTTAAAACTTCAAAATATTTTAAATAAGTAGTTTTAAGAATTATGAGAAGAAAACATTAAAAGTGCTTATGAGGATTCATTTTAATTGTCGACTTGATTAGAATGAGAAATGTCTCTGTGGTGCAATGCCAGAGACAATTAGAAGGTAAGGAATGAGATATGATGAGTATATTGATATCTTTATGGATTCTCACTATGATCCCATCATTGGATGGAGCAAAAGGTAGCAGGTGGACTAAGTTGCAGGAAATAGATCATGGAGGACATGTTCCTAAATTACCTCCCTTGGCCTGTTCTTGTATTCTCCTCTGGCTGCTTTATGTTGACCAAGAAGTGGAAGCGCTTGGCACATGATGTTCTGTCCAAGTCCATGGGGCCAAGGAACTGAGAACTGAACCCTCTGAAACCATCAGGCAAAATAAAGCCTCCCCCCTTTAAACTGTTTATGTCACATAATCTGTCATTGCAACTAAAAATGTGCCTTGGATCTTTAATTAATTTATTTTTCATTTGCTATGCTTATTTATTTATGTGCCTCACATCCATACATAATATAATATCAGCTTTCTTGGGAAAATGATCTCTATTTGACTTCTACAACAGACCAGCCCTGTATTAAATACTCAGCTTGGCACAGAGCTGACAGTGCATAAATCTTGCACTTTTTCATTCCACTGTTCCTAGTTAAACCACACATTATAATTCTATCAAACATGCTCAATATTCAGTTATTATAATTTTGTATATATTATCTGTTTTATCCACAGTGATTGGCTATGCTAGCTACTTTTTAACATTTTATTTATCATTTATTTATTTATTTAAGAGGGGGGAGACATATAGAAAGAATGGGCACACCAGGGCCTCTAGGCACTGCAAACGAACTCCAGATGCATGTGCCACCATGTGCATCTGGCTTTCATGGGACCTGGCTTCGATGTATTCTGGGGAATCAAACCCAGTTTGACTCAACCACTAAGCCATCTCTCCAACCCACTACCTTCTTTACAAGTTTTATATTTATATTTTATTATTGATAACTTCATACATGTATTGAATGTATTTTGGTTATATTTCTACCTCCATTACCTTCCCTTATCCTTCTCCCACTCCTGCCAAAGACCTTCTTCTCCCAAGTAACCCTCTTTCTACTTTTGTGTATGCTTCTGTGTGTGAACTACTGCTTACATTAGCTTGCATGAGTATGACTGTGGAGTTAGTTACTGGACTATGGGCAACTTACCAGTATCTTAATCACTGAAAACCATGATTCCTCTTCCAAAGGAATGGCTGACTGTCAGTGGTTGTTCTGGAAGGAGTAGAGCTTTCATGAGTCCTCTCTCCATTCATGATGGAAAGCTGATGTGTTCAATCTCTTGCAAGAAACCATATCTGCTGTGAGTTCATGAATATAACAACCATGTTGTGTCCAGAAGATGACACTCCCATCCTCCATCTTTTTTTTTTTTTTTTTTTTGGTTTTTCAAGGTAGGGTCTCACTCTACCTCAGGCTGACCTGGAATTCACTATGTAGTCTCAGGGTGGCCTCAAACTCACGGTGATCCTCCTACCTCTGCCTCCTGAGTGCTGGGATTAAAGGTGTGCACCACCACGCCCAGCTTCCTCCAGCTTTTGCGTTCTCTCCAATCACTCTTCCATGATGTTCCCTGTCTACCAAGCGAATGGAACAGATGTACCATTTAGGGATGATCACACATTTGTCAATTATTCTCAGCACTTTCACCAGATAAGCATCTCTGAATTATCCTCTGTTCACTGTAAAAGAAACTTCTCTGACCAAGGCTGGCAGCTGCATTAATATATAGTATAAACATACATGTCTAGAAAGATGTTTGAGATGCTGACAATTTATCATAAGCAATTATTTGGTTCTCCCCCTGGAATTTAAGTCCATAGGCACAGGTTTTAAGCCAAATTTGCAGTACCAAGTAAGAATTCCCTTGGTACCATGGCATCAAGTCCAAGGAGAAAATCACTGTTCACTTCCAAAATAGCTGTGCCTCTGTTGCACCATTTGGTACATCTTGCTTGGAGGTTTGGTTGTGGAGCACACAGAATCCATGACTAGTCAAGAATGCTGGTGACTTTTGTCCCCTACCTGCCTACTTAGCAATTTCTGTCACCATTCATATCTAGCTTTGGGGAAGAAGCTTCCTGCTCAATCCTACCTTTACTTCTCTATGTCTGCAACCGAAGCATGTGGTGTCTTCAGCAATAGGACTTGTCACCTAGTTTTGGTGGGTAACCGAGAGTATTGGCAATAGCTTGAATTGTGATAGGGGACATTGTGGCCTTTCTGATCATCAGCTCATTGGAAGGTATCTCATTCTTGGCTCTGGGATTTTTGCTAATAACATATGACTTATTTAGAGAAAAAAAGTAATGATTTCTTTCTGAGGGTGCAAGACTTCAGGAAGTAGAGATTTAATTCAAGCAACAGATATATGATAACAAACTCAAAAATGAAATATTAGCATAACAAATGTTGTAAGACAAAATGAGATGTAGGCAGAGCACATATGATTATGTATACTTTATAATCAGAAGATGATGAAGTGATTTTCTATCATTGATAGTTCATCCTGATTTGTGGAGCTGTCTCTATATCCTTATAGTGTTTAGTTATTGAAAAAACTGATATCTAAAATGATGTATATAAAATGATAGAATCTATTTCTACTGGATGCTTTGCAGAAAATCAAAAATAGCAGACAAACTCCATTCCAATTGGCTGTCTCTCTGCCTTGGTGAGAAAACTCAGAACTGAATACAAGAGCTCTGTTATCGATGGGATGTAATGGGATCCACAGATTATTTACTATGCAACTTCAGCAACATGCCTGTGGTAATTTGAATATATGGCCCCCAATATATTCAATGTTTTATTACTTTATAGTTTGCATCTGCAATCACCTTCCTAGAGGCAATGTCACTGGAGATCCCATTGTAAAGATATGCAAAGTGTGCCCAGTAGGAGTTCCTGAAGTGTGCTGTGACTTTTTGGCAGTAGTTTTATTCAGTGTGCTGTGTGCCTGGTTGGCTTTTTCTCTCTCTGCTTGGCCCTGTGAAGGCAGGCCAGCTTCTTCTGCCATTATTGGAACTTCCCCTGGATCTGTAAGCTTCAATAAATAATATCCCTTCCTCCATAACTGTGCCTGATCTGGAAGTTCATCTCAGTGAAGCTGAAGCTGTCTGCTACAGTAAAGTGCTACCAGAAGTGGGGTGAGATGAACCTGACTGTTTGGATATTCATCTTTTGGAATGTTTGTTTTGGAGGAATGGGCATGGACTTGGTGCTTGCAACTAAAGATGCCTTCTGGGGTGGTAAGCCAAGTTTTATGGACTATTCTGATGAGAGTTTGAGAATGCTAAGTACAGACAATATTGAACTTTGAGGCTTGGCTTATGAGCTTTCTAAGGGGAAGGAAAGACTGCAGAGGACTTTGTTGGAACTGGGCAACTGGCATAAGGGATGGCTACTTTCTGCTGCCCAGGGCCAGAGTGTTTGATCAAACTTAAATTTGTAATGGACTGATGTGCTTGGCTAAAGATATCGGACTGAGATTTTAAGATTTTAAGTTGGAAAATCTCAAGCAAGTTAAAATTAGAGACAATGAGACAATGAGACTTGTTTTAGGTTACTGGAGCTGCTATTGTCAACACATTAGCAATCTTAAGGAAGGTGGAAGGAAGGTGGCCTGACTGCTTTACATTAAAACAATGGAGAGGATGCCTGAAGAAAGACTGTTAGAAATGCAAACTCTTGGAAAGAGTTGACTGAAGAAGGAACCTGCTTTTCAAGGCTATGGTTTATTTTGTTCCTGGGTTAAGAATATGGCTGTGTCCTGCACACCTGGTGTTAGTTTTGGAAGCATGAAAAATACATGGAGTGGTCACGAATTGCACATGGTTCCAGGAGCTGCTGCTGCAGCAGGGATGAGGACCCTCAGGAATAGGCTGGAAGAGCGTTTTGGAAGATGGACCATGGTTTGCATGGAGACCTAAAGATGTTTGGATATACCAGGACTATGCAAAAGGACTCCCATGTAGTGCAGTGTTGGCCTGGGATCAAAGTTTTCCCTGGCAACTCTGCCCAGCTGGAGGGGCGGAATTGGAAAACCTGGAGACTGTCAGTCTATGGTTATATTGAACTTGAACTGCAGAAGTTTGATGACTGCTGATGGTGGCTGAGTTTGCATTGTTCTAGTTTCTCCTTGCTATTCCTTATACAGTTAAAAATGTTTACTCTGTGCCTTTACATATTGAAAGTATTTAACTTATTTGATTTTATAGGACTCACTATCTTAATTTGGTCAAGACTGTAAGAACCTTTGAAATTGGACTGAGTACAATTTACAATGTGTGATAGTGATAAATCTATTGGGGGTCAGGGGCGGAATGTGGTAGTTTGAATATATGGCCCCCAATATATTCAATGTTTTATTACTTTATAGTTTGCATCTGTAATCACCTTCCTAGAGGCAATGTCACTGGGGGCCGATGTGGAGCTGGGTTTGAGATCCCATTGTAAAGATATGCAAAGTGTGCCCAGTAGGAGTTCCTGAAGTGTGCTGTGATTTTTTGGCAGTAGTTTTTGCTCAGTGTGCTGTGCCTGGTTGGCTTTTTCTCTCTCTGCTTGGCCCTGTGAAGGCAGGCCAGCTTCTTCTGCCATTATTGAAACATCCCCTGGATCTGTAAGCTTCAATAAATAATATCCCTTCCTCCATAACTGTGCCTGATCTGGAAGTTCATCTCAGCGAACCTGAAGCTGTCTGCTACAATGCCTTTTTGGTGTTTGAACTGTTACATCTGAAAAAGCAAATAAGAATAAAGGCATTTTCAGACCTTGAAAAAAAAAAAAAAAAAACATATAGGAGAAGCTAGATCTATGACATTAAGATCCTAAAACTCCAAAAAATTGAGAGCAGATTTTGTATAAACTAAGGAATGTAAGGATGCCAAAGAAGGGAATTTTGCTAGAAAATACAGATCAACTTTCCCTGGTAAGCAGATAATTGAAAGCCAAAATGCAGATGGCATGCTATTTTAATTTACTTCAACAGATAGATTGGCATATTTGTTCAAACTATTAAGAAATGTTGATATGTCTAGCTGAAATCTGATTACTTGGTCATGTAGGCATTTGCCAGGAAAGTGTGAGTCTCACAGTCTTTTAGATCTATTTTTCACTGATGTCATGATTTGGGTTCAGATATTTGGTAGAATAACGTTTGCTGAGTTTAAACATGTTACCAACTATGGAGGACCTGGAAATGCAGTGGAAGGAGATGGTGAGGATGTTCCATTCCCTCTTCTGTCATCAGACAAAAACATCAATATCCTAACATCACCACCGACAGTTTGGGAAGAAAGAATGTGCTTCTACTTAGTGTTCTGAGATTGAAAAATACAGAAATCTCTCCATAAGTGGAAGACATGAAGACATGAGAGGCATCATTCCCACCCATAGGATTTCCCCTGACAAACTGGATCCCACCCAACCATACTGGATCCATAGTCAACATGGACATGAACAGTGAAGGAAAAAATATCTCAACCTTGAGTCTATATTAAAAGAAGCTTTATCTCTCTCTATGTGAGTGTGCAGCCATTTTTGCATTCATCCAAATGTGAAAATTTCTTTTTATTTTAATTTTAATTAATTAATTATTTATTTAGTTTTGCGAGGTAGCATCTCACTGTAGCCCAGGGTGACCTGGACTTCACTCTGTATTCTCAGGGTGGCTTTGAACTCTCAGCAATCCTTCTACCTCTGCCTCCCAAGTGCTGGGATTAAAGGTGTGTGCCACCACTCCCAGCTAATTTTTATTTTATTTAATTATTCGAGAGAGTGAGAGAGAGGAAAGAGGCAGAGAGAGAATGGGCATGCCATGGCCTCCAGCCACTGCAAACGAACTCCAGATGCATGTACCACCTTGTGCATCTGGCTTACGTGGGTCCTGGGGAATCGAACCAAGGCCCTATGGCTTCGCAGGCAAGAACCCTAATTACTAAGCCATCTCTCCATCCCCAAAAGTGAAAATTTCTTAATTGATTACATATCATTGTCCAGCTCAATAAATGGATGATATAAAGTCTTTAATTATGCATATGTATAAATAACAAATTACCACAAATGCTTATGAAAAGGAATTGAAAAGCAAGCAGACAAGATGGTGATAACTTTTGCAGTAACATGGGGTGAATGATGGTAGCCTACATTGGTGATGCATGGTAGGTGAGTAATTGGACTGAAGATGCATCGAGGAGCCAGGACTTAGAGTTCCCACATTTATGAAGAAGAAAGATGAATCAAAGATGGAAATGGGGCTTTGACTGTAGGTACTGGGATGGATAAAATAGATGAACAAGATGAAATGTCAGCCAATGAGAAAAGAAAGAAGAAAATAGAGAAGAAACTTCTATGGAGTTGCCCCAGGTAGCCAGTTGAGCTCACTGTTTCTTAAAGCTTTAACTAGTTGGGCTGGAGAGATGGCTTAGTGGTTAAGGCGCCTGCCTCCTAAGCCTAAGAATGCCAGTTCCAATCTCCAGGTCCCACGTTTAGCCAGACACAAAGTGACGCAAGGGCACAATGCTGCACTTGGCCACAAGGGGGCGCATGCATCTGGATTTTGTTCGCAACAGCTGAGAGGCTGCTGGCACGCCCATTTCTATCTGTCTTCCTCTCCCTCTCAATCTGTCTCTCTCCAAAAAAAAAAAAAAGCTTTAACTAGTAGAACCACCTTGCAGTGTTGGGGACTGAACCAAGACCTGATGCATGTAAGCCAAATGCTCTAACACTGAGACACACACCCAGCAAAATCTCTTTTACAAACCAAGCAATAATCTACATATGGAATATACCTCAGTCATTCTTTGAACATGGCTTTTTTCTTTTTTATGAAAAAAGTAAAAGTTAGGGATAAGCAACTTCTCCTAAGTCTGCAAAGGATGAAACATTTGCAGTTCTGCCATCTCAATTATGTCATGGCAGATGTTACAATAATACACATGTGATGTAGGCATGTGGATCCCCATGTTACAGATAACACCCAGAAAATTTTCCTATGTAGTCTGAGGCCATCTAACTTTCTGATATTTGAGAGTCTCCATGTAGGAGAATAATGAGACCTGTGGTATTTTTATCCAGGAGAAACTCTGAAAACAAACAATTTGAAATTTTAAGTAGGTACCTTAGGAAATTCTATTACAGATCAGCCTCTAGACAATGAGAGTAACGGACAGTGGTTTGGGCTTCCTGTGGACTCAGAAAACAAGATGAGTAAAACAAGGTGAGTGCCCACCTGCCAGCATTGCTAAAGACATCCGAGTGGAAGATAGAATTAGTCCTTAAGTACAGCTTCACTGTTGAAGGACACACGAAGGCTCCTCATCCACTTATTCAGTGGACAGCAACCTGGGAAAATCGGGACGAAGTGGACATTGATATGTTCATCATGCACAGGAAGAAACTGAGGCACAAATGAGCAAGGAAACATTTCCACAGTCATAGCATTAAGTGTTGGGGTCAGAATTTCAACCAAGTTTGCCTTGTACAACACTTCCTCCCATCAACATTTTGACCTGGAGGATGAAAGAAGACCAATGGAATGAGACAACAAAGCAGACAAAGGGAAGAAGCGGGTCCTCTGGGTAATGGGGTGGGAGAGAGGAGACAAAAGTGGATGGCAGGACTGGAATAATATCAAACTACATTATGTTCATATATCAAAGTTCTGAATTAAAAAGTCAAATGAACATTATGAGGAAATTGAATTTACAAATATAGTTTTTTAAACTTTGACATTTTAAACATTTTGCACAGACAATTGTTGTGTAGGGTACATAGTAGCATACTTGATCTCTAATAATTACATGTCACCAGCATTCCCATCCCCAAGTTATGACAATCAAAAAAGCCCAAGATGCTGCCTGAAGTCCCTTGAGAATAAAACTGTCCCCAGGGAATAACTGCTGTTGTACCAGGCAATGTCCCATTCTGCCTCAGTCCAGTCTTGTCTCTGCTCAGGGTACCCAGCCTCAAGTCCCCCAAAGGACCTTATTACTCATAAAGAATTCAACTCATGCTTTCTGCTAAATATTTCTTTCAGCACTATTAAATTTGATCGGGACCTATAATTTGATATTATTTTAACTTATTCTTCATGAAAGTATAAAGGGATCAACATTATGGAAAAAAATTAACTCAGGGGCTGGAGAGATGGATTAGCAATTAAGACACTTGCCTCCAAAGCATGCAGGCTCTGATTTGTACCCAGTACCTATGTAAAGCCAGATGCAGTGGCTCATGTATCTACAGAAGCTAGATGTCCTAGAATGTTCTCTCTCTTTCTGCCTCCCTCCTTCTGTTTCTTCCTCTATCTCTTTCTGCTTTCAAAGAAATAAATAAAATATTTTTAAAAGATAATAAAGGGCTGTAGAAATGGCTTAGTGGTTAAGGCACTTGCCTACAAAGACAAAAGACCCAGGTTTGATTCCCCAGGACCCACATAAGCCAGATGCACAAGGTGGTGCATGTAACTTGAGTTAATTTGCAGTGTCTAGAGACCCTGGCATGCTCGTTCCTCTCTCCCTCCCTCTCTCTCTTCCTCTTTCTCTGTCTCAAATAAATACATAAAATAAAAGAATATATTTAAAAAGAAAAGCAAAATGAACATAGAAAGATACTCCACAGCTTGGCCACCTCTCCCATTGTCATTTTTATCTTACTATAGGCAACCAGGAATGGCTTAATTGTCTAGTAACAGCCCCATCACCAGCATGACTTAAGTTAGTGGGGAGTGCCAGGATTCAGGCTGGTCTGTGTGTGTAGAGACGAGCACAGCTTTTCAGTTGTGAGCTTCTCACATTGTCTGCCTGCATTTTGCTACACAATCATTGCTTCTTTATCAATTGATGTCTATGTTTGTCCAGATAGCTACCTAAAATAATATATTAACTTTATTAACCTCATAAACTAATGCAGTGAGCCATAATATTACCAGAGAAAAAAATGGATATCACACTATGAAATAAAAATATAATTTTATTAAACAACTAAAATAATCCTATTACGTGACTATCTAACAATATAAAATAATGGAATGCTGAGGCTAGCTTCTTTTTTTCCCACCAACCAGGCAACTTATAAAATATTTCATCAAAGAAGATTAAAAGTACTGCTTTTGTTCTTCTGTTAAATGTGATTTTTTAAAAAAACTGAATTCCACTATAAGACACAATTTAATTTATAGCTATCTTTTTCAAACATGATGAACTTAAGTGGAGTCTGATACAAAGGAAATTGAGTTGGGCGCAAGCAGACCACATAGTACCAAAGGCCTAATTCTGTCAAATTCCTACCTTGGAATGGTTCTTTTCCAACAAGGCAATATTGACAATAAGAAAATAGGCCATCACTTCATCGAGCAAGACAAGCCCCCAACATACGTGCCATAGTGAGCCAGCATACCCCTACTCACTCTATGTCCCATGCTGTGACAGTGCCAGTCAGTTCTTTACTCAAAGGGTGTCATGATTTCAGTCCACCAGTACAATCTACACTGGCTTTGCACTGAGCACTGGCCATTCTGCTAAGTGCTGAGAAATCACAGATGATCGTAACATGTTCCCTGACATCAAAGAGCATTCAGCATGATGGTAGAACCTGCAAATAAAGAGTTGTTGAAAATGTTTTACACTGTGCAATGATGGGGACATGGAATGCTAATAGGTCAGGAAGGAAGGCCTCCTATTTCTCATCAGGAGCTAGAGGGAGAAATCTGGATTGCACAAAGAAGAGGAGGCAGAAGGTTCCCAAGGGGGATAGCAAGTCCAGGGCCATTTTGTAGGCAGCACTGGATGAGGATGGTATTGTTGGGAGGTAGCTGTCTGAGGGGAAACCAGTTCCAGACTCTGATGCTCTTAATCTGTCTTCTTAAGAGTTAAAATAATGGCTCTCAACTTTGGCTGAATATGGAGATCATTAGGGAAACTTCAAGATACAATGACTGCCTTTAATTCTTTATTTAATTGGTCTTATAAGCATGAATATCTAAAAAATTTTTAAATGCATGACTTTTTCAAAACTGGCACAAGACTTGTTAACCTGAGCTATAAAACATAGCACTCTCTCTATCTCCTTTTCCTCTTTTTCTTCATATGTTCCTTTTATTTTCTTTTTGAGATACATGCACAAACTGGCCTGGAACTCACAATCCTCTTTCTACAGTCCCCAAGTGCTGGGATTGTAGGCATAAGCTACCACCCTCAAGGTCTGCCCATTTCGTGAAATGTGTCAGATGACAGAAGTGAAGTGCTACATGACAAACTGAAAAGCTTGAAAAAGCATTCATCCTGTCAAATCTCAAAAAACAAAATGACTCAAGAGACCCTGTGATGATTCTAGTCATTCCTCTAGGGTCTGGATTGCAGATGGAAAACACTCAAAATCTTTCTTCTGGCTTACAAATAAGTGGGAGGTTTAGGACATGACAACTCGTTTATATATGTATTCACATGGTCATAATATAATAACATAGAAAAGATTATGCAGAAAAACCAGAAGCCAAAGAAACGATAGTATTGAGAGTATATTTCACACATTATTATACAATGACATAAGAGATGTCCTCTAAAAGGCTCTATATGAGCTACCAGGGGAAAGTGTGCAACATCTGTTTGAGCAACTCAAAGTCTAAGTGACTCAGAAGCAAAAATCCTGACATGATGCTCACACAAGTGCAATAGTGGCACACAGTCATGTTGGGTAACCAACTACTCTTGGATTTCCACTCAGTGGAAAGGACACCATATCTAGAACTGGGAAACAAGTTAAAATCATATCCAGAAAACAATTTTGTTTCCCAATGTCAAGCTCCCACTAATCTTGGCATATAAGAGGGTTTACACCCTTTAAATTCCTTCTAAATTAATAATGGTTATCCCATTTAAGCAGTGCTGACTTCACTGTTTGTTGGAGATTCTGCTTCTCTTTTTGAGATAGGAGCAGTATCTCAGGAGATAAACCACCCAGCAGGCTCCAGCCCTGCCCCAGCTACAATCACAGAAAAATTGGGGAAATGAACAAAAACACTGCTTTCTTGGCAAACCTATATCAGCACAAGGGTGAAGTAGATAGACCCTGAGGACAATCAACACTTAGCAAACCAGAGATCCAAAGACTCTTAAGAGCCCATCACTGAAATACACTAAAACACACCCAACATGGCTCAAGGAATTTTGTAGAATAGAGGGCAGAAAGATTGTTAGAGCCACAAGTTGTTGGGCACTGCTAAACATGGGCTGGGACTGTGCAGAAGCTGGCCTGGGCTGTTGGGCATGGCCAGGGACCTTGGGCCGAGGGGTTGCAGCTGGCCTTATTGTCAGGAACTCACTCTGGCAATGGAGCAGACCCTCCCTGCTCTCAAGGTCATAGTGTGCCCTATCTTTGCCCAGAGTGGGAAGAACCGGTGGGCTCTGCCCCCACCCCAAAAGCACCTGACCATTCCATAGTCATGCTTTGTCCCCCCAGTTCCTGACCTTGTGGCTAGCTGCCCAAGAGACCCTCATAAATAGTCTCCCTGCAGCTGTAGCCATCCAACATGTGGCTGAAGTCACATAGCTTTTCCCGCCACTTCTGTTATCTCCCTTGCAGCTTCTCCCTTGCAACTTCTGCCTTCCAACACCAGCCAATTAGATAGCAACCCATAAACCTATGTATCCAATCACTTTATAGTCTATCTTCTCAACCTTTCTCAAGTGTTTATAAACCCACTCCCCTTTTGAATAAACAAGAGTATGCTACCCATCAGATTGTCTCCTGGGTGGTTCATTGCCCGTCACACTCACCTGGTCCAAGAACCTGCTCCCCCCAACTCCTCCTGTGCCAGGGACTTCAGTGCAAATGACCCCTGGGAACAGCAAGGACCCACAGCTGGCACCCGAACAGGGACCCTCTGGATGTGTGGTCAATAGGTGAGTGCCCCTTTAAGGGACATCCTCCCCTTGGCATTAACGCCCCCCTGTGGTTGCCTCCCTATCAAGAGATGGCAAGTTTTGGTTTCTCCCTCCTCCATCACAGGAAGGCAGGCTCCTCTCTCCATCAGAGAGAGGCAGGTTTCCCCTTTCTCCATCAGAGAGAGGTGGGTCTCTCTTCCTCCATCAGAGAGAAGCTATTTTTTCCTTCTCCTTCTTTACTTTTGGTTCACACCATTGGGAGGTATCAATCAAGGTGAAAGAGCAATTGATGTCTTTTGGCTGGGGCTACACTCCGGTATTGACTAAAGCCCCCTAGCCCACTGTTCAAACCCTGACAGCCCACTTGGACATTGGCAACAACCTTCTATCTATTTCTCTTCACAATCAACAAACCAGTAATGCATCGACTAATAAAAGCCTCTATTGCGGGCACCCATCTCTTAAACTTGTGGACAGGCTTGCATCTGGACCTTTGGGGAATCCCCCATGGTGCCAAAGCGCCCCAGAAATGTTGCCCTCTGGTCTTGGCATTTCTGGTCTTTCTCTATCAGGGGAAATGCCTCCCAGCCGGGTGTGGTGGCACACACCTTTAATCCCAGAACTCGGGAGGCAGAGGTAGGAGGATCGCCATGAGTTCAAGGCCACCCTGAGACTACATAGTGAATTCCAGGTCAGCCTGAGCTAGAGTGAGACCCTACCTCAAAAAACAAACAAACAAACAAAAATCCCAAATTGGGGGATTAAGGGCACATCTTAAAGTCAGGGACATAAAACCCTCAGAAAGAGGCCAATTCATTCTGGGACAAGGTCCTCCAGATCACAGCCTCTGCTGTTTCCCTGACCCAGGCCCCAAAGCTGCCTGCAGCAGAGGCAGCAACAGCAGTGTCTGCAGAAAGAAAGGCCCCTCCCCCACGCCTTGCTTTCCTCCCTGCTCACCTCTGGCTTTGTGACCCAGGCTCCAGGGGCTATGGCCAACAATGTGGGCTCAGGCATGGGTGACCTGACACCTTCCAGCCACACATACCTGGCATGGAGGACAAGGAGACAGTGGATAAAAAAAAAAAAAAAGCAAGATTCTCCTACTCTTAAAGAGTTGTAAAATGGCAAGATCAGAAAGCTGCCTTATAGCCTGAGGGAAGTCCAAAACCCTCCCTGGATTTTAGAAGAAAAAAAAGGCTCTTTCTTAGCTTTCCTGGCTTGCAGAGGCTAGGGCCTGCAAGCACATGAAATCTCAAGATCCTGGCCCCAATAGCATATTGGGTGAATGCCAAATTGCTGTGAATAGATGGGGACTTCTTATAAGTATTTGCAACTCTTTTAAGTTCACTTTATCTCTCTGTGATTCTCTGGGACTACCAACAGAAAAACAGTCTCAAGATTTATGTTTAAATTTAAATGTGCTCGTTACTAAATTTGTCAGAAAATTTCGAATAATGTTCTAATCTACTTTCATATTTAAAAAATGTGTTTTGGAAGTTAAGTCTGGTCTACTCTTTTATAAAATGTTATTTCATGCCGGGCATGGTGGTGCACACCTTTATTCCCAGCACTTGGGAGGCAGAAGTAGGAGGATTGCTGTAAGTTCGAGGCCAGCTTTAGACTACATAGTGAATTCCAGGTCAGCCTGAGCTAGAGTGAGACCCTACCTAGGAAAACCAAAAAAAAAAAAAAAGTTATTTCAAAAGGCCTTTTAGCCTTTTATTAAAAGTCTTGTGACTTTGACAATGAAAAGTTTTTGCTGGTAGTAATGAGATGAACTGACTAAGAAAGATAAACAGGAGAAGAAACTTTAAATGTTGGTAACTGTTTGATTAAAAAGATTGTTACAGAGTGGTTACATAGATTTAAGGAAAAAGTATGTAGATGAAGGTATGGGTAAAGTATGTGGATGGAGGTATGAGTAAGCTTAAACAAAAGGTTAAAGACAAAGTATTTAATCAGATTACAGACATCTAGAGATATAATAAAATGATTATTAACCTAGAGCTTACATCAGACTAACAAAGCATGACCCTGGCTGGTAGCAGTTCTCTATGGTATTCAGGTTGTAAACTTAAAACTTTAACTCATTGCTGTTAATCTGGTCATGATAATGATTATGAAAGACTGAATTTAGAGTACCCAACCAAGCTAGTTAAGTTCCTCTATTTGTCAGTGTTTTAACTATATCTTAAGGTTAAAATTGGCTCATTAGTATTTAATTCTCTCACATGGTTAATATATCTAAAACCCTGCCTCAAAAAATCTCTCAGAAAAATTATCTACTCTCTTCTTATTCTACAAGGCAAAGAGAACACACATTTGGAGATTGTTTGCAGTGACAATAGCCCTGATAACCTTAAACATTTTCAACATACACAAAACTCCCAGCATCCCCCTATCTACCTCCAATGGCACACACCAGTAGCTGCCCTCTCTATTCTGGTGGGATGGTGAATTCCTTTAGATGGAATATGGAAGGGACAAGACCCCTTCCTAACTACAGGGAGAGGATGTGCTTCTATTTTCACAGAACCAGCCCAGGCCTATCTGGGACCCAGCTCGAAATATCTGATTCAATCCCACTGACCAAGGAGATGGCTCCTCTGACACTAAAACAGAAGTGTCCCAGGCCCCCCAGGAAGAAATCATGCTGACCTGGGGCCAAATTGAGGAGGTGTCATTCTGGTATGGAATTCATAACAGCCCCTATCACCAGAGACTCTGTTTATATCCTTACTTGCTATCCTGACCTTAAAACCAAAAAAAAAGTAGCACAGGCTCAACAAGAATATTGGGCTTATGTACCTGACCCCCTCTAGCTAGGGCTGCTCTTTGGGAAGAACCCTTATCTAAGACATTTTCCAATGCTTCCCTTACCACTGCCAATTATGACCTAGAATTCCTGCAAGAAGCGACTAAATAATTTACTGGACCTCTCGCAGCAGAGCCACCTGTCTGCTTTTCAAGTGATAGGTATCATGAGGGATGTTATTTAATGTATACAAACCACCCATCAATTACAGACGGTGGATACCAAAATAAATATAATTTATGATTACAATTGGGTCCCCAGAAAAGTAAACAATCAGAGGTACTGCTCATCTTGAGTCCCCAAGGGCAGCCTCAACCAGAATTAGGGAAAGTAGTAGTTATCCTAAAAGAGAATCATTTTAAGTTTTTCAGATGTGTCTGCCCCTCCATTACCTTTTCGTAGTTGGGCCTGGGTGGGTCAATCACCAAAATGAAATGTACTATCTTAGTTGTACCCAGTGTATTATCACCAATTGTATCAATTCTAAGGGAGGCACAGCTGCATATTAGTCCTCCAATGTAGTCTTTATTGTCACATGGTCTCCTTACTTAATCATGCCAGTCAAAATGACTGAGCCCTGGTACTCCAGCTTCAGAGCTCAAGTGTTCCAGCAGCTCAACAGATTGCTGACACAAAAAAAGAAGATTCATAGAATGGCTAATTGTGGGGATCATTGCTACAATTACCATCATCGCCTCTTCCACTGCGGCAGCAGTATCCCTGGCACAATCAATGAAGACAGCTGATCATGTTCATGGACTGACTAAAAATGTGTCTCAAGCCCTTTCATCACAAATAGATATTGATAAAAAGGTGGTAGTCCGGTTAGATGCTCTATAGGATGCTGTTATGTGTTTAGGAAGATGGGTTGCCAATCTGGTGGCTCAAATGCAATTGGTCTATCATGCTAATTATTAATTCATATGTATTACTCCTCTACCCTACAATGGGACTGCTACTGAATGTGGAAAGTTGAAAATCATATTTTGGGTATTTGGAAGCATAATAAACTCAGCATAGACTTGCAAAGTTTACCAAAGGAAATATCTGTTATTTCACATAGTCACTTGTCTTTTGGTGATCATGCTAAGGAAACTAAAGGATGTTTTGATGCCTTACAGAGAACATTACAAAAACTATCTCCTAAACAGTTTCTTTCTCAGATTTTCATTTGGCCACTATTGGTGTCAGACACCCTGCTACTACTCTTATGCATAATTCTCTGTATGTGTAAACTAGGGCTCAAAGAATATAAACAGATCTTGACCGATTGGGTCCTTATATACTGTCTGGCTCTAACTGGACCCTCAGTAAGCCACAAAAAACTTACCCAAGATGACATTGCCCCATTTTAAAAACAAAGGGGGAGTTGTTGGGCATTGCTAAACATGGGCTGGGACTGTGAGGAAGCTGGCCTGGGCTGTTGGACATGGCCAGGGACCTTGGGCTGTGGGGGCTGCAGTTGACCTATCATCAGGAACCCACTCTGGCGACGGAGCTGGCCCTCCCTGCTCTCAAGGTCGTAGTGTGCCCCATCTTTGCCCAGAGTGGGCAGAACCAGCGGGCCCTCCCCATCCCAAAAGCACCTGACTATTCCATAGTCAGGCTTTGCCCACCCCAACAGTTCCTGACCTTGTGGCTAGCTGCCCAAGAGTCCCTTATAAACAGTCTCCCTGCTGCTGTAGCTATCCAATATGTGGCTGAAGTCACATAGCTTTTCCCACCACTTCTGTTATCTCCCTTTCAGCTTCTCCCTTGAGACGTCTGCCTTCTAACACCAGCTAATTAACAACCCATAAACCTATGTATCCAATCACCTTATTGTCTATATATGCCTTCTCAACCTTTTTCAAGTGTTTATAAACCCACTCCTCTTTTGAATAAACAAGAGCATGCTATCCATCAGACTGTCTCCTGGGTCATCCATTTCCCATTGCACCCACCCACTCTAAGACCCTGCTTCTCCCCAACACCTCCTGCACCCAGGACATCAGTGGCCAATGACCCCTGGGAACAGCAAGGACACACAACAAGTTGGGTCATTTTGCACAGAGACATTGTCTCTTCCCCATAACTGACTGCTGCCCCCATAATACATGACCCACAACCCCCATGGGGTTTACCTGAATCCCCAATGAGGAAGACCTCTTCAGAAAAGGTCCAGGGAGGAGGGAAAGGATGGTACCAACATGTGTTGTTTACATACTAAATGTGTCCATATCTAATAAAAATAAACTTAAAAAAGAAATGTCCTCTAGGCAGATGATACTTAAAGTCTTAACAGGAATAAAGGAGAAGGTAATGGAACAAATATAGGAAAACACAATTCCTGGTATAAGAAGCCAAGAAAAAAATACCCTGAGATTTCAATCTGCTTAGCATATCTTGGAGAAAACAAGGACACTACGGTGACTAGAAACAAGACCAGGGTGACTAGATACAAGGATGCCAGGGTAATTAGATACAAGGAGTCCAGTGTGATTAGATACAATCACAAAGAAAGCAGGAGGTAGGTTTGGCTACATTATGAATAATCTTATAAGTAAAGGAATATATCACTTTTAATTGAAGCCAGTAGAAGATTCCAAACAGGGATGTGGCATAAGTAGAATGAAACTTTAAATGCATTGCTTGGCTAATGGCACAGAAAACTGAATAGATTTACTGGGCAATAATGGAAGAGAGAGCAAGCACAGAGGAATAATTGTCTTTATGTAGGTGATGAGCACAGTGTAATCTTGGGTTAGAATTAAAAGCAGAGCCAAGAGGCTTTGCTATCTGAAGAAGAATTTTAAACATGTACAGGAAGATAGATGCATTTCAGTGCTGGGGATGTGGATAGGTTAATAATTGGCCCTTGATAGGCATTTAAATAGAGATGCCAAGGTGGTAGGTGTAGAGTGTGAAGGCTAGAAGAGTAAGTTCAGCAGCTAACAAATTAGTGTGTTTAAAAACCATGGAAGTCGCCGGGTGTGGTGGCCACACCTTTAATCTCAGCACTCGGTATGCAGGAGTAGGAGGATCACCATGAGTTTGAGGCCACCCTGAGACTACATAGTGAATTCTAGGTCAGCCTAAGCTAGAGTGAGACCCTACCTTGAAAAACCAACAAAACAAAACAAAACAAACAAAACAAACAAAAAAAAGATCATGGAAGAGGTCTGAAAAATAAAACTTGCAACTTCCAAACTGAGACCATGAGATGGACCCAATAGGGAAGACTGGCATGAGGTAGAAAGAAACCCAGGAGATGTCACAGACTGGAAGCTCAGTGTCAGGTGCTATAAAAAAAGTGAAAAAGGGATGGAGATGATGGCTCAGTGGTTTAAGGACCTTGCTTGCAAAGCCTGCCAGCCTGGACAACAATGTAAAAGCCAGACAGACATTCATTTCCAGTGATAAGAGATCCTAGCATACACATGTGAGCACATGCATGCATGCATGTGTGCATACATATACACATGCAAATAAATTAATGGGGGTGAAAAAGCCTAGAGAGGTCAGAGGAAGAGATTGAGTACAGGAACAGTGGAGGGAGGGCTAATCAAAATCTAAGAGGATATAAAAAAGTCATATGGAAACCTACTTTTCTGGACAATAGAACACTCAGAAGCCATAGATTGTTACTAGAAAAATTTCAGTGCCAGGGATGGGATTCCTTCCAGTGAGTTGTTGGCCAGGAGGTCACAGATACCCCCCAGGAATAGATGGTAAGACCCTATTGCTAAAGACTCCACATATTTGGGTGGCAAGGTCACTGAGAAAGCCTGCTGGAGCTGTCTTGAAAGCCTCCTTCATGTGGACCAGCTGACAGAAAGTTGGAAGAAGCTACCTTGCATGCAGTTCAGTGGGAGAGAGAAAACCCCAGTGAAGGTACTCAACAGTGAACACTGCACTCTTTAAATTTGGGCAGCTAGGCCAAATGAGCTAACAGGTGCAATAGTGGCATGTCTGTTATGGGGGAAACCAACTGCTCTCTAATTGGACTGGAGGCCCGCTCCATGGGAGGGAACCCATCTCTGATACTTTAAATGTACTACAGGGGTAGTCATGAGCCCTAAGGGTGTAATGTCTGCTGGTGTCTCTCTAAATGTGTATACTATGCTCACCAAACTGCCCAGGAAGCACTTCTCTTAATGTCCACACCCATATATTAATGCTACTCTCACTTTGGGTTAGAGAAGCTTCTCTTTTCAGATAGTGGTGACTTGGGATGACTCAGAAGGCACCATGGTGCTGAGACGAAGTGACAGAGGAGTGCTCAGCACTGAAACATCTCAAACCTACCTTCCAAGGCTCAGGGTCCATTGCAGAAGAGGGGGCAGAAAGATTGTAAGAGCCAAAGGAAGAGTAGGACTCCTTACAACGTGCTCCTCCACATACAAACTGGCCTGGATATCCATGACCTCACAGTGCCTGACACTACCTACACAAGACCATCATAATAGGAGGAAAAGTTCATGACATCAAACTGAAAAGACTGATTGAGAGGGGGAGGGGATATGATGGAGAGTGAAGTTTCAAAGGGGAAAATAGGGGGAAGGAGGGAAGTATCATGGGATATTGTCTACAATTAAAGAAGTTGTCAATAAAAAAGAAGAAATAAAATAAAATTAAAATTAAAGTTAAAATAAAATAAAATAAAATTTTAAAGTGAAGAAAATGCAGACTAAGAATTGACCATTAGCTCTGAGGATATAGAATTCAATGACTACCCTGGAAAGAGTAAAGTGAATGAAGTTGGGATGAGGAAAACATAAAAAGAATGAACATGAAAGAAAATAAGGGATGAAAGTTAAGAGTTTGCAGGGTTTTACAATTAAGGAGAGTAGAGAAAATAAAAAAGGAAATAGTTTGGATAAAGAAGTTTATTATTATTTTTTTATTTTAAGTGGGAAAATGTAATAGCATTTTATGTTGTAATATGATAAATATAAGTGAAAACATGAGGAAGAATATGTGAAATCCTACAGGTTTCATGAAGTTGACACAGCTTCAAAGCCAGTTCAGCAGTCTAGGAACTGGTCTCTACTGGAGCAAGGACAGTTCACTTGTAAGAGAGGGGAACAGAGTGCGTAGAAGCTCGTCAGCGTGTTGTTGGGAGGACTAGAAATTCACTTCTAACTGCTACCATTTTCTCAGAAACAACAGCAAGGTCACAACCAAAGAAACGAGGTGAGCTGAACTTTGGTGACAATACAGAATGTGATAGTGATATCAGAATGAATTAATTTAGAATTGCAATGAACCACCTGAGGCTCTTTCCACAAGATGCATGCCATGGTCCATCATGACTGGCTCCTAGATAATGGGAAAAAAATTAATTTATTTTTACCCTGGTGAAAGGTATGTCACATCAATACTATAGTAGGCAGAATTATGGCCCCATAAAGATACCCAGTCCTAACTTCAGGAACCTGAGATTCAGTTAGGTTCTGTGACAAAATAGTACCAAACATAAAATTTATCTGAATCAATTTGCTGATGAGAAGAAAGAAAGAAATTATCTGGTGGTGGGAATGATATTTCCTAGTATCTTTAAAAAAAAATTAGGTATGTGGGGGCATGAGGCCAGGTATGGGACTGATGAGAGAAAAAGCTTAATAGGTAGGATTGCCACGATTGTCAAGCAGTAGACTTCTCTGTGAGGTGAAGAAGTCATGTTTAGAATGAAAGAGAGAGAATGCCAAAATGATAGACTTTGTGGGAGAAACAGATTCTTGAAGCTGAAGTTCTTTGGTGGAAGGATAATTATAAGATTAGAACAAGTGTAAATCATGGCATGGGCTGGAGTACATTTAGAAAGAGCCCTATCTATATGAATTTAGAAATCACCAAAAAGGAGGTAGGGCTGGGAGAAAATTCCCCTTACTGGTGCTAAAAGAGTGTATGAACAAGGGATGCATGCCCAGGCATTCTGTGTAATGTAATAAGGCTGATGATGTTTTTCTGCAGAGGATATGGGATATTTTAGAGAGAAATTACAGGTAATGAACAATGTGTACTACATCCACCCAAGCTATGGGCTCACAAGAAGTAAAACTGAATCCAACAACAGAGATTTAGGGGAAATCCTAACCTTGAGATTCTATTATAAGAAATTTGCTAATGAACGATGATAAATTTTTAAGAGTATTTGTATTTGGAGGAAGAGGGAAGGTGTGATGCTGGGTCAGATTAGAAAAAGTACAATTTCAGGGGTTGAGGATTATAAATCAGGTGTTGGTGTGTACATTAGTCTACATGTTCAGTGATGTTTGTATCAATCTTATTTTTATGGCCTTGACAAAATTTTATTTAAAATTTATCAAAAAGAGTAATTTTCCAAGAATAGCTAAAACAAACAAACAAAATAAATAAACTGCCAAAGAAGAGTCTTTCCCTTTCCCTGTCAGATATCAAGGTCCACTTTTAAGATACACCAATTAAAATGTATAGGGTTGATCACTAGGGCTGCATACACTACCCAGAGACAGAACTATGCATGTAACAATATGATTGAAGCCCCAATGCAAAAAAATGGGTAAAATAAACTTGGCAAAAATAGATTAGAGGTAGTAATCAAACTAAATTTGAAAAAAAAAAACTACTCAAACTCATACCATAATAAAAACATATCTCAGAGAATTTGAAAATGGAGATCGCAATGATATATATTTGAGAGTGAGAAAGAGGCAGAGAGAGAGAGAGAGAGAGAGAGAGAGAATGGGAGTGCCAGGACCTCCAGCCACTGCAAACTAACTCCAGATGCATGTCCCCCTTATGCATCTGGCTTATGTGGGTCCTGGAAAATCAAACTGGGATCCTTTGGATTTGCAGGCAAATACCTTAACCACTAAGCCATCTCTCCAGCCTGATAGATACATTTTTAAATATAATTTTATTGGGAACTTAATGAACATACAACAAATTGGTCAATTTCCCATCTTTTTAAAAACTGTATAAAATATGTGTGTATAATGTGAATATATTTTAGATGAGGTGTGGTGGTGGTATGTGTATATGTATGTCATTACTGAAAGGATTCTTAGATAAGACACCATATCATCTAAGCTTGGTAGTATACACCTGAATTCTCAGTGCATGGGAAATAGAATCAGAAGAATAAATAAACAAACAGAATGGTTTATCAATTAATAACATGCTGTTATGTAGCATGAAAATATGGTATGATTTTCCAGTGGACCAAAGCTTTTAGTCTTTCACATATAACTGTATGATGTGGAAACCCAGCATCACATTCCCTTCCTTTGAAAAGTAATTGATGGACATTGTTTCAGGTAGCAATGAATGTTGTACCTATAAGCAGACATTCTCAGTTGAACTGTTGGATTATTATAGTAACAAGGATTTCCTTTCAACTTTTCAGGAGTGTTTGAATCCTGGTTTCCTATAAAAGGAACTTTTGAGTTTTTATCCTATTATGTATGACCCCAATGATTTTGAGAGAATAGAATAAGGTTTTATACCATGATATCATTCATATTAGAGAAGAAACTCCTGAAATGAATCAAGATGATCAGGGAATACTTAGATGAAGATAGGGAATTCACATGGAAAATTATTGATGATTGTAAATTATCTACTTAAGAAAGAGGCAGAAATTATGGGGGGAGGCATGGTCCTCAGACCGTTACCTCTCTTGGTCTCAGTTAATGAATTGATAAGATTTCTATCTTACTTACTCCACAGACAATTCTGGGAATCAAAACCACCTTGGAAAACATTGAACTTAGCATATTCACTATAAAATAAGTACCAGACAGCAGAAGAAAAACTCAGATGAAGAAGACCCACCCCCACCCTCAGCGATGATCCTACAGGAGAACCAGAATCAGGACAATGCTACCAAGTAAGTAAAGTAAAAAATGGAATAAAAACACATAGAAGGAGGGAGAAAAAGAGAAAGAGGAGAAAGAAGAGGATCAGGAGGAATTGGAGGTGAAGAAGAAGAAACTGTAACAGAGTCCTCTGGATTCAGGAAAGTCCTTGAACCCTAAACCCTAGCTTCTGTCCAATTTTAATGGAGGAATTGAATAAAATAAGGTTGAGAAGGATAATTATTAAATTATTGTATTTATTTATTATTTATTTATTGGTTTTTCAAGTAAGGTCTCACTCTAGTTCAGGCTGACCTTGAATTCACCATGTAGTTTCAGGGTGACCTCGAACTCATGGCGATCCTCCTACCTCTGCCTCCCGAGTGCTGGGATTAAAGAAGTGTTCCACCATGCTCACTTTAAATTATTGTATTTATTGAAGGAAGTACAGAGCCAAGGAAAGGCACCCACGTGGCTAGACTTGGAGGGCTGGGAAAACTGAGGAAAGAAAAGACAGAAAAGAAAGTTTAAAGAGCTGCTGCCAGGAACGGGAGGAGGGTAAAGAGCCCATGCAGAGAGTAAGAGCTACAAGGTGGCTCCCCTCCATGCAGTCTGGATGGGCATGGGCTGAGCTGAAGGGAAACTCACCAGCAGCTGTGTTGTGGTCCCCACTAAGGCCAGCCCAGGAGGGACAGTAGGGTCTCTGCTGAGTTGGGGTGAGCAGCGCAGAGTCACTACACAGACTCCGGGAGTTGGATGGAAGCAGCAGAGGACAAGCTGCCACAAACTCGTTTATGCAGGAAGTGCACGTGGGTTTTAAGGGGCTTGGCTGGTCAATCATTGTATGGGGTGGTCCCCCTTTATGTGACCAATGCAGCCTGTCTCTGGACAGGACATCTCGTAGCAGGCTTCTCGCGAGCATGGGACTGTAGCTGTTGTCACACCAAGCCTGTGCAGAACGCCATGTTCACAGAAGCCACTTCCTGCTTACTTCTGCCATGTGGTCTGGCTAGGACCAGGCCTGTATTGTGCCATACACAGCTGGAAGTTCCCAAGTAGTCAGGCAGCTCAGAGAGTATGCATCCCATCATAAATGTATTTATAACTTTATGGTGGTGGGCCCTGCCTTCCAGCTCAGGTGAACTGAAGGGTAAGCTGGTTGATTAGGGCTAATTGCTGTCTCAGGAAGAGGCTAGCCCTGACACCAAGTTTTGGGGGTGAACTTGACCAACTACAATATTTAGATCCCAGGAAAACCTTCCTCCCAGGAGGGGTCCAGGTTGTTTGTGGAAAAACATGTCTAGGTAAGTGTAGACCATCCTGTCTGTATTTTTACTTTTTTGGGACCAGTTACCCTAACTGTCTACTCCTCAAAATCAAGATTCACTAAGATAATGGCCTCGGAAAATTTTCAAACCAAAACTGTTTCCAAATTAAAGGACAATTCTATTGACCAGGATAATATTACTGCTCCAGCAAGCCAAGAAATGAATAGAACCTGCACCACCTTTGCATCCTATAAACTGTTAAAAATCAGTTTCCTGACAGGTGAAAAGTGTGCTACCTTCACATGAGTCAGACTCTTCACCCAGTACAGCACCTTGCTAACACCTCATGAAGAAGCCTAGCTGAGGCTCAAACATACCATCTTTATCCCTTTAGAAATATTACCCTGCAAGAGACAAAGATTACACTTGATTGAAAACAGATTTGTGATTTGCAGGGCCAAGACAATAATTCTATAAAAAGCCTCTGCTGTCCCATTCAAACCACTGAAGCCAAAATGAAAATATCGTGCCTGCACTTCAGACAAGTTACTCAGCACCCAGTCCCTAGCCCCCTTCCACTGAGGCCATAGAGACAATCTGTTCCCAACAGCCTGAGGAGCTTTTTTTTTTTTTTTTTTTTTTTGTCATCCTGCAAACTTGTAAAAAAGACACCAAGTGCTTGGCTTTGTGAGAGAAAAGAGATTGTGGTGACAATTTTCACACATTTTGCTCCCCTTGCATAAATTTTCAATGTTACACTGTTCCAGGGTGGGTGGAAATTTGAGTTGAAAATCTTTGATTTTTATACTGGCTTGATAATTCATCCCAGACTACCTACCTTTATCTTGCTTGAAACCAGTGTATTGAAACCAGGGTCTGCACAAAACTATTTCAAAAGCATAGTTCCTTCTGTCATATCTCCCGAGCAGAATATAATAGCTAACATTATGAGAAAAATACTATAGATTGTTTTATTCTGGATCACGTTTTTTTGAGTCACCCAGGTCTGTGTACCCATTGGTGATGTTTAACAGAGCCACTTGGCTGATAAATAGAGAATCTGTTTTGTACAAGGTGGTTCAAAGCATTGGTTTAGCACCTAGTTAAATACAGTTGTAGTTCTCTTCTCTTTGCTGAGATAGCATCCAACCAAATGAGAGGCAGCTTATGGTGGGAACGAGTTTATTTCAGGCTTATAGTTTCCAGGGGAAACTTCATCATGGTGGAAGAAGCTGGTTCACTTCATCATACATCCCTCGCAGAGAGACAACAGTCAGCTCCAGCCAGCGCAAGGTGATGCTGAACACACACACAGAGCTGGACGCAACACCAAAGTCCTCCCCTGGTGATGTCTTTCAGCAGGGCACCAACTCCCTGGGAGAGGACTAAGAATGAAATTTAATCACAAGCATCCAAAGTTATTGTACACAGCTTACTCTTTATATTCAAAACCATCACAGGACTGGAGGGATGGCTCAGTGGTTAAGGCACTTGCCTGCAAAGCATAAGGACCCAGGTTCAATTCCTCACTACCCACATGAGCCAGATGCACAAGGTGGCACATGCAACTGTAGTTTGTTTGCAGTGTCCTGGCATGGCCATTCTGTCTGTCTGTCTCTCTAATATAATATAATAAATTAATATAATATTATAATATAATAAAAATAAAAATATAAAATAATAAAATAAAATAAAAGTAAAATAAAATGTATAAAATGTTTTAAAAAATCACAGATATTCAAGATAATTTACGTAATAATCAACCCCAGGTAGCCTATGAGAAAAATGAGGATTTGTGATATCTAGCATGCTTCCATAAAGCAGGCAAACTTGCTTCCTTCATTCACAGACTGATTGGATTATAGTTCTCTTCCTTCATTCACAGACTGACTGGATTATAGTTCTCTTCCTTCATTCACAGACTGACTGGATTATAGCTCTCTTCCTTCACTTTCATTGCCTTTTTTTTTTTTTTTTCGAGGTAGGGTCTCACTCTGGGCCAGGCTGACCTGGAATTAACTATGTAGTCTCAGGGTGGCCTCGAACTCTCGGTGATTCTCCTACCTCTGCCTCCCGAGTGCTGGGATTAAAGGCGTGCGCCACCACGCCCGGCTTCACTTTCATTGCCTTTAACTTCTTTTGGAGCAAGGTTCCCGCACACGTCATAGACCAACCTCTCACATTCTGCTTTTGACATATTTTCTATCGTTGTCTTAATATTATGTGATGATTTCTTAAATATTTAATTCTTTGCTTTAACCTGAAGGTACAAATCATGTCTTCCTGGTTATTTTTATTCTTTATATTGCAAAATGCCTGGCACATAGCAGATATCCACAGAATATTTATTTCCAGACAGCCTCATTCTCTGTTTACCACCTTGTGCTAAGATATAATTGTTCAGAGTTTGGAGTGGACATTTGGCATGAAAAGAGAAAAGAAATGGAAATGCAGAGAAATTAAGTGGTATTCCACAACCCCTCACATTGAACACATATGGGCTGGAATTCTGCTCCCAACCCCGTATATTTTATATTACTTCCTATAGCCTCTGTGGTGGATTAACTCACGTAAGGTTGCATAGTTGTTCTCTGAACATTTTCTCTGTGACTCCTCCCTTGTTAAATCTCTGTTTCCCAAGACAGTGTCCTGGTATCAGGCCCCAGATTGTTTGGTATAAAAGCTCTGACACACCACTGGTTCCCTCTGCGATGGCTCACTAAGGAACCACGAAGCTGACTGACATAAAGCTTTCAACCTTGTTTTTCAGCGTCTGTCCCCTGCGCTCTGGAAACTAAGGCAAGAAGGGATGGGAGAGTCAGTGCTAGAGAATCCACGGCCGCATGGAAAAAATTGGGGATTAGAACTGAGACATTTAGAGTGAGATATTCACCCCCTGCAGGGAAGAGGAAATCACCAGCAGTGACTCACTTCAGAGGAAGCAAGCAGGGCCTGAGTCAACCCAGCCTCATCTCCATCACTTTCCCAAAGCCAGCAGCTGTGGCTACCCATCATACATTAGCCAAGGAGTGTGTGAATTTTCATAGGCTGCTCTAGGTGGACTGAGAGAAGGAAGAAAGCCATAAATCTGTGGGGAATAGTGAGCTCCACCCTCCCCACCACCCTCCTAATGGATCATCTATTGAGAATGAGATGCAGCCACTACTTAGTTCCTGACTCCCCACACCCCCAACTGTGAAGGAGACATCATCCCAATGCAGAGCAGGACTCGGTAAACAGGATAAAGAACCTTTCCCTACATGGCGCCAGGTGTGGGGACTCATGCTTAGAATCCCAACTGTTGGGAGACTGAGGCAGGAGGATCACTACTACCAGTTCAAGGCTAACCTGGACTATGTAGTGACATAGTGAGATCTAGGCCAGCCTGAGCCATAAAAACTGACCATGTCTAAGGAGAAGAAAATGAAATGAGTTAGAAGGAGGAAGAGGTCCAGGAAGAAGAGTAGGGTTTAAATACACATCTTTTTCTCCCCATACAAAGAACACACACAGTCTTTTCATTCTAGTGAAGATATAGGTACCATTCATGTCCAATCAGAAAAACAGAATCACAGTTAATAGATACACATCTGCAATGCAGGAAAATAGTGATTTGTTTTTACCCAATTGTGAGGCTGGTCTGAGAGTCTCTCTAAAGTGTTCTAATCTACTGTTGGACCCTAAAGCCCAGCATAGAAGGAGGGTGTAAGGGCAAAATCACACATACATGTTGAAAGCCACAGGGATGGCCATAGGTGTGTGTTATTTCTTGCTACCACTGACCTTGCTGACCAGAGTACCCTGTGGAAGATGTGGACACCTTTTATTATAGAGCTAAATAGGACACACCTAGCCCAAAAGACTGAGTGTCTGCGGAAGGAAGCAGGGGAACAAGTGCACCTATTGGTCCAACTCCTGGCCCGTGATGAGCAGGCGAACCAGTAGAAAAGTGACAGGTATAATCTACAAATAGTATTCCCACTCTTCAAAGTTACCACCAGAGGGGTAGATGAATGTGATAATTTGGATGCATGGCCCCACAGACTCAGGTGTTGTATTTAAATTGATCTTGCAACTTGAGGGCTACCAGGAAAAGCCCTGTAAACAGAGAGCCTGTGACTGGAGGCAGATCTTGAAGTACAGCCCTAGGGCGTGAGCAGTGTGGAGCTCTGGCTGGTACTTGCTGGATGTTTGGTGATGTCTTTCTGCTTGGATCTATGGAAATGAGCCATTCTCTTCTGCCATTGATAGTGTTTCACTGGCCATTATAAGCCTGAAATAAACACTTTCCTCCTATAAATTGCTTTTGGGTGGATATTTGTCCAGCAACCCAAGCTGACTGCAACAAGAAGCATTACTTGTAGTCTACACTAATCAGAAATATTCAGGGAAAGGAATTCTCGGAAATGCATTTTAACCTAGCCAAGTGGACACACATAAAACCACCGTAATGTGTTTGTGTGGTGACATGGCTCTGGTCTAATGACAAATATCTTAACCAGACCCCAATGAAATCAAATAACCTTGATGTTCTAGGAACCCATCCTGCATCCTGAAATAGATTCTCAATCCTTTGACTTCATGTCCTGTGTTTCTTTGTTTCCTAATCTTGTTTGATGTCTCTGGTTCCTGTCTACTGCCTAGAACATCACACTTAACATGTCCTATTGCTCCTCTGGTGCTAATCCAGTCGCTTCTACTAAGTCCCGTTTGGTCCTGCCTCTAGGATGACAGCTGCTTTGCACTACTATTACAACGGCTAGAATGTTTTGGTCCCTTAGAGACATTTATGATCAACTCTATAGGATGCTGTTTGCTTTCTCTTCCCATTCCATCAAAAGAGAAGCCTGCAAGGAACAAAATGCAATGCTGCTCCAGGGGACCAATTTATACCTCATGGAAGAATGAGTTGAAGATATGGCTTTTATAAACAGACCTTTGGATCCCAGCAAGGGGATTTGAAAAGTCAAACATGTTGGGGCCATGATTATAAAAGTAAAATTACAAGGCTTAGGAACCTTTCCAGAAACAGGCTCACTTCAAACATTGGTATCTTGTAGGTGCTATTCTTAGCAGAACACAGGTTCATGTCAGCTTCCACCTCAACATCCAGTGGGGCAGGGAGTCACAGGACAGCCTCCTAAGTGTGTGGAGAGTTTATTACCACACAGTCCTGGGTTTTTCTCAGTTCTTATCATGAGCTCCAAGCCAAATCCTTCCTCTTACTAAAACCCTGTCAGTCACCTCACTGTAGATGTATCTAATCACTTAAAACAAGTCAGGTCCTCATAGTATGGCAAATATTGTGCTGGAGTCCAGACCTGTGAAAATGGGTAAATCAAGCCCCACCTTTAATGACAAATAAGACACGAAGAAAATAACCCAAGGTGCTTAACATCATGTTATGGACATGATAATGGAAGTCTGAATGAGAGAACCATGAAAATACATGTCAGGAGAGGGAAATTCTCTGGAGATACAGGGAAGAGTAGCTGACCTTCACTGAAGAGATGGATATATGGGCTCGAGAGATGGCTTAACCATTAAGGTGCTTGTGTGCAAAGCTTAAGGACCCTGGTTAGATTTCCCAGGACCCATATAAGCCAGATGAACAAGAAAGTGCATGCATCTAGAGTTTGTTTGCAGTGACTGGAGGCCCTGGTGAGCCCATTCTCTCTCTCTCTCTCTCTCTCTCTCCATCTTTATTTATCCTAAATAAATAAATAAATAAATAAATAAATAAATAAATAAGATTTTTTTAAAAAGGAAAAGATGGATGCAAAAATGCATTGAGGGACTGGGCAGCCTTATGGAATCAGACATACCCCATGGATTCTGATTAGGGATCTCAGACTCTGTCTCTTCATTTTCAAATCTGTGGATACATGACATATTTATAGAGTCCTAGTGCATTTTACACATTATCTTCTATCATTCTCTGGCCCAAGTTTATTAAGACTGACAGGACGATCAGTCAAATGCCTGTTGGAAATTGTAACCTTGTCATTTACTATTTACTAACCCTGAGAACATTTTAAACTATCCCCTACCCCCACTGAAATCACTAACAAAGTTGTTTTTATAATTATCAAGTGCATTTAAATATTATGTGAGATACAGTCCTTGGTGTGCAATAGATGGTACACTGGGTTTGTTTACACCAGCATAACTATAAACACACAAGCAATGCACTACACTGAGATGTCCCATAGGTCACAACTTCACTGTGCAATATGAATGTTCTTAGCTCCATCATAATTTCTTATTATTTTTTCTTTCACACAGTAACTGCACACATTTGTAAGATATAGTATAATCTCTCACACACATGTATGAATATATACTATTTCAATAAAATTCAAATAACTAGAATTACTATTTCCTTATTTAAGTTCTTGGTGCTTTGATATTTTCAGACAAAAACAGGGTTTAGTAGTGTTAACTAACTTGTATGGTTGCTTTGAAGAGAAAGGAAAAGAAGAAAACAGAAATCATTGGTCTCCAGTGAGCTCTATAAAAACGCTCCATTAATTTTGCTTCTTTCATTTGATATGGATACGAGAGAAGTATTTTCAAACTACATTTGTAATTATTCTCTCACTTTCGACACTGAAGGATTTCCAAAAAGCATTGTGGCTTTGAGCAAGTCTCTTCATGTCCTGGGCCTCAGTTCACCATCACTACAAGTTATAAATCAAAGAGTCCTCGCTACTCTTCCACACCCCGGGAGTGGGTTTTATCATTTACCCTATTTTTACACCTGAGGAAAATGAAGTGTTGAGTCCTGTCTCTCATGACCATGAGTTTTCCCTGTAGGGCCCTTTCACAGAGAGAGCTAGCCTTTGCCTTTATTCTTACCTGACATGGGGGTCTCTATACATAATGATTTACATGAGACCCACACATCCTGTGCACAAAAGGTGGTATTATTTTCATCCCATTTTATCAACATGCCAACTAAGGAAGTCTGAACAGCATGCTTTATATAGTGGAGGTAATAACTGGTGGTTACCGTACCTATACTTAGGTCTGTATGACGGTCTTTATCTACTAAAGCACACCGTTTGCCTGTAGAAGGAGGGACGCAGGGGCAAAGCAATGATAATGCTCATTTCCTTGTACATTTCTACACTATTTGGCCAATGATCCTAGAAGACGTAAGGGCTTTCTAAAGACCTCCCATAGAATCATGTATGTTATGACAGGGCATTTATCTCTCTGTATTACTTCAAGCATAAACATTCACTAAGCTCTACCACAAGGGAAAAAAAGTGAGGTCTTTTTCACAATTCATTCTATTTCCTCAAAAAGATACTGGCACAAGTCCATACCCCACATCTCCAATATTCCTAATACTGTCTATTTTTTGCATTCAGGGGTCCACATTTTGAGTTCTTGGACTAGATGAGTATTAGGTTCATTCAATTGTTGAATTTCTTTATATCAAATTAGTCAGTCATCATAGTTGCATCATTTTTACAACCCTTAGATCAAGGATTGGAATACTGCAGCCCACAATGCAGATGTGCACTGCTGTTCATATAACTTTCCTAAATAAAGCTTTATTGAAACACAGACACTGTCATTTGCTCATGTGTTGTTTGTGGTTGTTTTCACTCAACAGTGGCAGAAGTTATCCTGATACAGACTGTGTGGTTGCAAAGCCTAATATGTTTAGTGTTTGGTTCTTTCCTGAAAAAAAAATTAAAGAAATAATCTTTTGCATTGTTTGGCACAGAAAATATCACCTTCTGTGGAATTTTGGACACAGTATGGTAAAATTGATAAGGTTGACCCAGAATCACAGATTTAAAAAAATAAATCTATAATAACTGACAAAAAAATAAAACTTGCATATGCTAATGGGATACCATGTAATGTTTTGATACAAATATGCATTATACAACTTACATATCACAGTAAATATTTCTGTGTCCTCAAACATTTATTATTTCTTTATAGTGAAAATTTTCAAAATCTTTTATTTTTTTTGAACTATGAGACACACATGTGTTTTCTCCAGACACTCTACTATGTAATAGCACATTCAGCTCCTAGTTAACTGTAATAAGTTATAAATTACAGTTCAATTGAAAAGCTTGATCAACTTCCCAATTCTTTCCACTGCACCACTATGCTCCCTTATCTAAAATAGCCACCATTCTATCCTCAACTTCTATGAGGGCAACTTTTATACATTCCACATATGAGAGAGACCAGACCATATAGTACCTTGTTGCGGTCCCCCCCAAGGCCAGCTCAGGAGGGACAGTAGGGTCCCTGCCGAGTTGGGGTGAGCAGCGCAGAGTCACCACACAGACTCCAGGAGTTGGGTGAAAGTGGAAGCGAGACTCCGCAAACTCGTTTATTTAGCACAATGCACATAGGGTTTAAGGGGCTGCTAATCCTTCTATGGGGTGTTCCCCATTTGTGACCAATGACAGCCTGTCTCTGGACAGGACATCTCGTAGCAGACTTCTTGTGAGCATGGGACTGTAACTGTTGTCACACCAAGCCTGGGCAGAAAGCCATTTTCACAGATTTCCTGTTTTCTGCCATGCGGTCTGGCTAGGACCAGGCCTATATTGTGCCATACATATCCTCCTTTTTGTTTTTATTATTGGCAACCCTGAGAGGTATGGGTTATTGTCAAGCCATTGTTGAACCCAGGCCCCAAAGGATCATCATACGTGATGGTGCCTGTCTTAGGTTGTCCTATCTCATGGAGTCTTACCCGTCATGGGCTACTCGCCACCTTGGTGAGAAAACCCGAGGGAGATGGCCTGGTATGGTTTTTGGAAAGCCATTGTTGAACCCAGGCCCCAAAGGATCATCACATGTGACAGTGCCTGTCTTAGGTTGCCCCATCTCATGGAAACTTACCCGTCATGGGCTATCCACCATCCTGGTGAGAAAACCCAAGGGGTATGGCCTGGTATGGCTTTTAGCATGAGGTCTGGCTAGGGGCTAGACCTGTATTGTACCATACATATGAGGCTATTGCCTAGGAGGCATGGAAGGGCCAAGTGGGCGTGGCTCTGTGGAGTGTGAACAGTCCCAGTGAGCGAGAATCAACTAGAGAGCCTGAAGAGGACTGGGGTAGGACAGATTGCTGTCCTAGCATCATAGTCAGTAGCATTGAATGTCCTTAATGGTAGCAGCTCAATGTAAAGGAGTTGGAAAGGAATTTATGGCTGGTTGGGGGGGCAGGGGAGGATAAGTTTAAAGTCCGTATGCAGCCTGAGGGGTTTGGCATCATCTTCTTCATCAAGGCTGGTCGCTGAGTCAGTGGCAGGAATCCAAACTGGGATCTGTGAAGTTTCTGGAAAGACACAAGCATACCCTCGGCCCTGCGTTAAAACTTCTGTTTTATAATTAGTTACTTTAGGGTCTGGTTAGTTCTCTCCATGATGGCTTGTCCTTGTGGGTTGAAGAGGATCCCAAGGGAGTGTTTTATTCCCCAAGATTTCATGAAGGATGTGAATTGGGCAGATGTGTATGCAGGGCCATTGTCCGTTTTAATTGACCAGGGTACGCCCATGACCAACATAGCGGTTTTTGTTGCCTTAATGACATGGGACGCCTTTTCACCAGAGAGAGCAATAGCAAAAGTAAGCTTAGAGTAAGTGTCCACAATGACATGGACATATTTGAGGTTACCAAAGGAAGGTATGTGGGTAACATCCATCTGCCAGATAGAATTTGGGGTAAGGCCTCTAGGATTGACTCCTTGAGGCTGTAGGGGGCCCAGGGGGGCTAGGGTGCACATGCCTTACAAGTACGGGTTAAATGTTTGCATTGGCTAAGCGAGAGCTCAGGATATAGGGTTTTTAGATTAGTAGGGGATAGATGGAACCTTTGGTGTAAACGTCTAGCTTGTTCTAAAGGTGGCAAGGAGGAGACAGCAATAAATTTGTCTACCTGTGAATTTCCATCAGCAATAAAGCCAGGCAGACCAGTGTGTGAGTGAACATGCTCAATAAACCAAGGGTAGAATTAACGCCAGATTCCTGGGCCACCTTACGGATGAGGGCCAGATCAAAGAGGGGGGTGGGGTACCATGGCCTGGCTGTTGCATCTGGCCCTACATTAACAGGGAAGGTGGTGAAGGGGAGTGTCAGGGAACCAGCAGTTGCCTGGGTGTGTCCAGGACTGAACGCGGGAGGTCCTTGGAAGGGTAACAAGGGGGAGGGGTGGTTGTGAGTGTGGCTGTAGATGGAGGGGGTTTGGGGTGGTGGTCTATTGTAATTTAAAAGTTTGACTTCCTCCTCATCTGAGTTACCATAAGAGGGGGCTGGGAGGAACAAACTTTGAAGAGCCAGTTTAGGATCCTCCTTATAGCGTTCGTTATGGGCAGAAATGATGTCCTTCACACTGGAGCCTTTAAGGTTGGCAACTATGGCAAGGAGGATAAGAATCCATGGGGCTAAAACAAGAGTTTCATCCCAAAAGCTATGGAGGTCCTTTTGTTTTACTTTTAAACTACGTTGCCGGAGGAGGGCCTTAAGAGCCTGCAATTGTGGCGTCCTCTGGTGGGGAGGGAGGTTGTCCATTACCGTGTGGTGTTGTTTGATGGGGGGACTGGGCTGGGACACCCCTGAATCAAAGAGACTGAGAAAATAATAACCCAGATCAAAAATGAGGATGATAATGCAAACCACAAGTCCTAATGCTGGGCCAGCTGAGACATACGGATAGAGTATTTAAGACCCACGTATCTTGTGTTTAGTGGGGCGGGCAGCACAGGCTTCAAGGCTGTGTGGTGGTGTGTGCCTTCCTGGGGGGGAAGGGGAGGACAAACAAAGGAAAAAGGGTGGGAAAGGGGCTGCCTGCTCACCCACAGGCAACCATTAGCGGGGCTTTTCTCACCAATGATGAAGAACTGGGTGTTTTGTTCACTGGACGTTCAAGAATGGGGTGTCGCCGAGGGGGCTACTTGCCGAGGGGGCGTCTTGAAGAACTGGGCATTTTGCCGTTTTGCCAAACGCCGAGGGGGCTGCTCACTGGCTCACCGGACATTCAACAGGGCGTCTCGCTAACGCCGATGGGTCAGAGGGTCCCTGTTCAGACGCCAGATGTTGCGGACCCCCAAGGCCAGCTCAGGAGGGATGGTAGGGTCTCTGCCAAGTTGGGGTGAGCAGCGCAGAGTCACGACACAGACTCTGGGAGTTGGGTGAAAGCAGAAGCGAGACTCCGCAAACTCATTTATTTAGCACAATGCACATAGGGTTTAAGGGGCTGCTAATCCTTCTATGGGGTGGTCCCCATTTGTGACCAATGACAGCCTGTCTCTGGACAAGACATCTCATAGCAGACTTCTCGCAAGCATGGGACTGTAACTGTTGTCACACCAAGCCTGCACAGAACGCCATTTTCACAGAAGCCACTTCCTGTTTTTTTCTGCCATGCAGTCTGGCTAGGACCAGGCCTATATTGTGCCATACAGTACCTGGCTTACGTCACTTAATACAATGTCCTCTAGCTCCAGCCACGTTGTCACAAATTGCAGAGTGCCATTCTTTCTTAAGACTGCATAGGATTTCACTATGTGTGTGGGCCACAGTACCTTGAACCATTTGTCATTTAGTGAACACAGGTTGTTTCCATTTCTTCGTTCTTGTGAAGAGGGATGTAATAAATATGGGATATGTGTATCTTTTTTCACATACTGATTTTCTTTACTTTGAATATACACCCAGCAGTAGAATGGCTGGATTACATGGTGATTCTAGTTTTATTTTAGTTTTTGGAGGAAACTCCATATTGTTTTCCATATGACTGTACTAATTTGCATTCTCACCAACATCATGCAAGAGTTTCCTTTTCTGCATCCTTCTAGCACTTATTATCTTTAATCTTTTTAATAATAGCCATTCTTAACTGGGGTGAAGCGATATCTCCTTGTGCTTTTGACTTACATTTCCCTGGTGATAATGACATGGCGTACTTGTTCATATACCTACTGGCCATTTGTGTGTCTCCCTTTGAAAGCCATCTATTTATGTCTACATCTATCCTTCAACAGGGTAATTTGGTTTTATTCTCTTGAATTATTCCAGGTTCCATATACCCTGAATATCAACCCCTTGTCAGATATATAGTTTGCAAATATTTTCTCCCATTCTATAGGTTGTGTCTTCATTCTATAAGCTATTTCCTTCATTATGCAAAAGCTATTTAGTTTGTTGTAATCCCTTGTAATCTGTATTTACTCTAGTTTCCTATCCTACCTGGAATCAAAATGAAAGATTACTTTGCCAGTACTACCAGCTAGGCAACGCCAGTAATTTCTTAGGGTCCATGTTCTCCTAGGTAAAGTGGGACTAATGAGGTAGAGAGTGTGGACAGGAGGACAATGTGGTCACTGGGGTCTTTGTGGGGGCTAAAGAAGGACCTACATAGAGCATTATCAGGAGGCTATAGAGATTTCTTATCTGCATTAGCTATTAACATGTTCATATTGACTCATTGTAGATTAAGGTCTTGAATTTCTTTCCTCTTCATCATCTCCATCATGCTGACATTTACTCCCTGTGTCTCTGGGCTCATTTCAGTCCATTCTGCAAGAAAAGGTGAGTCTTAAGGCTGAATCACAGCTGCTGGTGTCACTTACCTCTGTCTTATGAATCTTTGTTAACACTCTACTGCCTGGAGAACAACATGGAATTTCTCAATCCATATTCCTCCGGCACAGCCTCTAATGCACAGGAAACCCCAGTCTGCTTTCCTGATTGGCTCCTCCTTCTCTGTTCTCTTGTACACAGTGTTGGCACCCATGCTACCTACAAGACCCTTGTCATACTCCTCAGTCACTCCTTCCTCTGTGTCTGGGTTCACCTCATTCTCACCACTCTGTGCCTGCCTTTTGAAAATCTAGCCTGCCCTGGACAGTCTAAATATCAGATATACATGGCAACTACTGAGAGATCTATGTTTGAAATGCAGTGAAAGCAACAGTGCACACAGTTAGTGCTTAAGAGCTGTTTTCTGATAACAAGTCAAGATGTAAGAAAAGGGCTTCCTAAAGATCAGAGGCCCAGAGGTCCCCTCCTTGGTTAGAGCCATCACCACCCTACATTTTTCACCAAGTGCCCATCATTTTGCCACCATGGGCATTGCCTTCCTGTCTGGATGGAAGTCATTTGTTCTGCCTGAGATGCTTTCATCCTCTAAAGCCCTGCCTTACAGTGTGGAGGGAGCTGCATCCTGACTCAGGATGCTGAGGGCGGTAGTGTTTGTTACAGCAAAGACAAAGACTAAATTATTGATTGCCTATCTTCAGAAAAAGACACAAAGTGAGCCTATGGGCTTAGGACACGGGTATCTAGACAGATGACGAAAAATCATCTTTTGTTTGAAAATTAAAACAGGGCCAATGGGGTAAAAAGGGTGTGGCTAGCTCTCCCTCCTTGTCTCCTTAGTCTGGAAACCACGCCCCCCTCAGCCCTTTCACTTATCCCTGGGTGGAGTGGGGGGTCTGCACTTTGGAACTAGTAAATCTGCTTGGTAGGTAATGGGGCCACCCATCCGCCAGCTGCTGTCTTGGCAAAAGGCACATCACCGTCACCATGGCAACGCACAGGCAGGCAAAGGGCATGCAGGCCTGGCATGAGGCCAAGGTAATCCGATGGCACTGGGTTTTGTTAATAGAAAGAGAAAAGCGGGTCAGGGCTGCTGGCCTCCGCGTTGGGCAGGAAAGGCTCCACGGGAGCAGAGAGCAGGGCTAATTAACCGGCTGGACCAGCTGTTGGCTGCCGCTTGCCAAATCCGACAAGTGGCCCGAGGTTTGTCTATTCCTAACCCTTGTCATCTTCCAGGGAGGATGGGCCCTGAGGGAACAAGGGCCTTTTTCTCAATGATGTCATCTGAGTATTTGTAGAATTTCCTCTTTGTGGGAAAGTTCTCTGGCAAAGTATAAAGAGATTGGACTTCCCTCGGAAGACCCTTTGGCCTTTTGAATTTTGAAGGGTTTTTCTAGATGAGAAACAAATCTGGGATTATAGGAAGAAGCAGGATGGTGGGGGGGGGGGGGCAGCTATCCCTGTCTTAGGTCTTGTGTTGAGTGCCTCATTCATTCCAGAGCACCATTTATAAAATCCCACATTCGACGAATCAATTAGTAATAATGAATGATTTTGAAAGGACTCTACTGCCAGGAAAAGAGAGAGATCACATATTAAATTTTTGCTACATGACAGGCATCTGATGTATATGTACTGTCTACACACAAATGGAGAGAAAACCAAACTCAGTCAGGAAGGTCAGGTTTGAGCAGCTTGTCCAAGCTACACAGCTGAATTCAGCTCCTCCAAGGTGGGGTCCATTGAAATCTCCATCTGTTCAAAGTTCATGGTCTCCCCATTGGTCCACGCTAATGTGCTCACAGGTACATTCATTATCTAAGTGACATCTGGGAGAATATCATGTTGGATAGGGATGACTAACCTGACCAGGATTTTTAACATTCATCTACATATGCATAATGAAAGCTTTGAAATGGTTTAGCTATACATGACCCTTATTTAAGATAATAATAATCCTACATAGAGTCTTGTGTACAAGGCATTTTGAGCACATTATCATTATGGGGCAAAATAGACACTCTAACCTCATTTTACAAGAGTTAACTAGGGCTTAGTGAGCATAAAGGGAGCAAGTGTGGAAAAAAAAGCTTACATGATAACAGAGTTGGCCAAATTGGAAAATTGGTGACCTGATGCTTGTCTGTATCCCTGAAGCCTTAACAAGCAGAGCTTGGTATACTAGACGGGAGGGAAAGGAAGAGTTCCCATGATTGAGAGATGGAGTGAACATGAGAAAGGGCAGTGGAGACAGTAAAACAGGCTGACCTTTTGCCTCCGGAAGCCCTACCCACAACCAGGAAACTTGAAGGTCTGAGCTCTGAAGCTAGCTTATTTTTTTCCTAGATAGAAATAGCACTTCCAGTTGGGAAAAGGTCAAGAAGAATGGAGAAAGAGGTCATGACTTAAGAGGGAGAGATGTTCTAGGGATGTCCACTGCCTTAGCTTGTAGCATTTAGCTAGAACTTCAGAATACAAGAGATGAGAAATATATGGACTATATTAGCATTTAACAGGCTCCTACATAAATCTAATTATTCATTCTCATTTCATTCAATGCTTATACCATTTCTATGAGATAGAATTGTAGTGTTAAAATTCTCTTCCATATATGGTAAACAAAGATGTAGAAAATGGTGAAAAGATCTCATTTAGGAAGAATTAGAACCAGAAAGCAAATCTCTTCACCCTGAGTCATTGTTACCCTGGATTGCACTCACATAGCTAAGGTCCAAGCTTCGGAGTGATGGGCAATGCAACTGTGTAAGAATTAACCTGGGTATGGGTAATCAGAAGAAAGAATGCTGATCACTATAGGGGAGAAGTCAATCCCTCTTCAGTTCAGAGGTCCAGCACAAGTTTAGCAAAAGAAAACACACTTAGTCAGAGGCAAGATCCATTTAGGGATGTAGAAAGAGACAAAGAACAAAACCTCAAATGGACTGGCAGATTGTGTCCCATTAAAGGCACAAGGACCACAGACTGCCATGATGCAAGAGAGTCTACCGAAGGGCAAAGGCTTACACTCGCATAGTGCAGGAATGCCCACTGCAGGGCAAAGACTTGAACTGGCAAGGTATAGGAGAGTTCACTGCAGGGCAAGGGCTTCAACTGGCATAGTGCCATAGTGCCCACTGCAGGGAAAAGATTTTGACTGGCAAGGTACAGGAGAGATGGATGCAGGGAAAAGGGCTCAAGCAACAACTAGAGTCATATTTTAATTTCAGCTCTGATACTTTTCAGCTTAGATGGTATTGATAAGGTGTTGGGCTTTTAGAATATAGTCCTCATCTTCTTCTAGCACCTCTGTAAAATACTTGTGATGAGTGATGTTTATTTTACAAGTAGAGAAATTGAGGCCGGGGATATCTATTTCCCAGATTCATGGGTGTAATATATAAATAATATTGTAATAAATATGTAATAAATAGTATACAGTGTCATATTATATTATCTGGGCATCAGGAGTCTGGGTCTTCTGCTTCAGTTTCTAATAAGGCTGTGATGTAGGCATCCTCTGAAATTGGCGATTTATCTGCAAGTGTGACTGGAGGAAGATCTCCATCTACATTAAGACATATGACATTGGAGGGGCGGGTAGAGCAATGGTTTAGCAGTTAAGCACTTGCCTGTGAAGCCTAAGGACTAGAGTTCGAGGCTTAATTCCCCAGTACCCATGTGAGCCAGATGCACAAGGTGGCACATGCATCTGGAGTTCGTTTGCAATGGCTGGAGGCCCTGGTGTGCCCATTCGGTCTCTCTCTGCCTCTTTCTCTGTGTCTGTCCCTCTCAAATATATACAAAACTTTTAAAACAAAAAAGACATGTGACATTTGGCAGAGCTGTTGGATGGAGGGTCCTGGTCTTTTACTGGCTGTTGGTTGTAGGTCACCCCTAGTTCCTAGCCAAAGAGGCCTCTTCCACTGAGCAGCATGTACCATCAAAGCCAACAAGGGTCTGCTAATGATTCAATAGTTTATGACCTAATTGTAAAGTAAAAAGGCAAGTCACTTGTGGGGAGAGGATTATACAAATCTAAGAACACTGAGATGTGAGGCCATTTTAGAGGTTACCCATCCCAACTTCCAGCCTCTAAGCAGCAAAATTAAGACTTGAACCTATGTAGTCTATTTTCAATATCTAACAAATTAGATTTTAACCACTGACCTATGCAGTTACCCACCATGGAACCTTGGACTAAATTCTTTGAGTTTCCATTGCTATTTTTTTTTTGGAGAAAATCCATTGATATTATTGACTTTTTGAGGTTGAGGTTGGGGTCAAATATACTACATATATGATGCTAACTTAAAACTTTCACATTTCCTAGTGTGTTTAAGGATCCTCAAGTTACTAAAATGTGTGCTGCTATGGACATTGCTGCTTAATCAGAATAACCCAAAATACCCTGGAAGGTGGAGAGGACCTAGGAAAAATTCACTGAACAACACAGGCATTTTCTGCCCATGTCATATCATCCCTGGCATTTATGGTCTTCCTTCTGCTCTGAACCCTCCCAGGAACTCCTAGCCTTTGCAATCCTCTGGGTGACGTGAGTGGAACTACAAGTTTCTTCATGATAAAATGTCCTCAGGACTAAGGTTGATCAAAGCCGGCAAGTGCAGCCTATCCAGTGGAATACTGGGAGGAAATCAAGGCAATTTTGGACAATTTTGCTCTGTTTTTTGTTATTTTTTTGTTTTTGTTTTGTTTGCTCTAGTCCAGGCTGACCTGGAATTCACTATGTAGTCTCAGGGTGGCTTTGAACTCATGGCGATCCTTCTACCTCTGCCTTCCAAGTGCTGGGATTAAAGGCATGAGCCACCATGCCCGCTTTAGAGCACTTTTCTTTTTTAAACTAACCTTCCATATCCCATTCTTCCCTGCCTTTCTTTCTTCCCTGTCTTCTGACCATCTTTAAAGTTATTTTCCTGCAGTAAGGCTGATATACCACACATCCATTCCTGAAGAGATGTTCTGGGTATAGTTTGGTTCCCCTTGTGGAAGCATTCACCACTCATCCCTACTCTAATTATTTCCCTGGAATGAACAATATAAAGCAAGTAAGGTTTGTGTTGCACCTCTTTCCTTGTCGGGGAGCTCCCTGTGCTTCTGTTAAATAGAATGAAATAAGGCCATTGGCAGGCTGTAGAGAACAGCATTCTATGAGGGTCTTCTAAGACCAGAACACTACACAGTTCGTACCCTTACATGACCTGTGGTGCTACTGCAGGGATGATCTCTTTAGCTCCAGGCTCCATAATTGTTCCTTGTACCCAATATCCATACCAGGATCAAACATGCTGCTTTTGACTACTTCACTGGGATCATAAAATTTCAAATGAAAACAGACAACTCCTTGCATCCATACAGTACATTTGTACTTAACTTCTTTCTCTTGTCTAGTACTGACAACAGACTTGGGTTTCAAAATGATTCATAGCTCATAATGTGGCGTTTTGCTGTCTTTTCCCTCACCAGGAATTAATTCTCTCAACTATCCAATGCAAAGCTTTAATCAGACCCTGAGAGCACCCCGGGACTGGGTTCTGAGATCACTTCTCCCCCAGCATCTGTCACTGAGTTTTCTGTATAAACTGTAACTTGAGGAACATCCACTGAATCTGCACTGCAAGCTATCCTAAATATGGCAAAGCTAAGCCATTTCCTGTTAAGTTTCCTTGGAAGCATACAAAAGCAGAGATTGTGACTTCTCAGCTAAGCACATTCCCGCTCCCCCCACCCCCCCTCACCCCACCCATCTACTTGAAGGACGATGGGATGGGAATACTGTGTCAGACAAAATCAAAACGTACCACACAAGTGGAGCCCTCGACTAATCCAAACAAAATGATGGGGGTGGATGGTCAGAGCCTGAACAATTTTAATGCAGGCATGAAGATAGGCCACACAGTTAGATCAGAATTTAAATAACCTCACTTCACAGAACAGCATTTTCTGACTCCTTTCACTAGTCCTTACCAAACTTCCAAATGTTTCGGGTTTTTTTTTTTTTTTTTGATAGCAGATTCCTGTGGAAATAAAGACCAGTCCTCCATTGTCTTTTTCTGTCTCTTTTCTCCAGACTTAACTACTTGCTCTCCAGCAATGAGTTTCTTGCAGATGATATTTGCTCTGTAAAGGGAGGAAGAGTCACTCACTGTTTTGGCCCAACTCTCCTAGGCAGGCTGGTCTGACTTGGAAGTGACATCTTCTGGGAGGAGCTAAGGTGTGTTTGGTGGGGGGCAAGTACAGACCCCACCATGCAGATGTTGGTCAGTAGCTACAGGAGGCGTCCCACCCAGCCTACCCGACTCACTGACCATCAGCTTGACTCCAGACATCATTCTCAGCACCAGGAACAGAATGGGGAGTCAAACAGTATATTTCCTGTGGAAGTATAAAGATCTAGCCCACTTTTTAAAAGCTTCTAGTGGGCCACTTTAGCTACTTTGCTTCTGATACCATAGGTAAACCTTTCTTTCTTCTTTTTTTTTTTTTTTTTTTTCTTTTTTCTTTTTCTTTCTTTCTTTTTTTTTTTGAGAGAGACAGAGAGACAGAGGGAGACAGAGAATGGGCACGCCAGCAGCCTCTCAGCCCTTGAATGAACTCCAGATGTGTGCGCCCCCTTGTGGGCAAATGCAGCATTGCACCCTTGCGTCACTGCATCTGGCTAAACTTGGGACCTGGAGATTGGAACTGGTGTTCTTAGGCTTGGCAGGCAGGCCCCTTTACCACTAAGCCATCTCTCCAGGCCTCAGGTAAACCTTTTGAGACTTCATTTCTCATAAGGTCAGCTAACTTTCTGCACTGCACAGGTAGCCTAGAGAAAGATTTAAGTCACCCGTAAGGAAAAAATAGCTCATTCCTGGAAAAATAGGAGCAATTCACTTGGACAAGAATGGGGTGAGCCAGGCGTGGTGGCACACACCTTTAATCCCAGCACTCAGCAGCAGGCAGAGGTAGGAAGATTGCCATGAATTCGAGGCCACCCTGAAGCTACACAGTGAATTCCAGGTCAGCCTGGGCTAGACTGAGACACTACCTTGAACCCCCCCCCAAAAAAAAAAAAGTGTGGTGAGATCATAAGCAGACAATGAATTGTAAAGTGGGAAATGTCTGCTTGTGGTGAGGTAGAAGGCACTATAGACAGAACATGCTTTGCAGAGGCAAGACAGGGAAGAATGCAGTTGCTGAAACTCTTGCTTTTGTGTAATAACACTGAGTGACAAACCAAGTGATTTTATTCTTTTTTCTTCCATTTGTTATTTAGTTATTAATTGTGGACATACTTAGTATGGATACATCATGAGTTAGCTCCATCCTTTCCCTCAGTCCTATCCCCCTTCTACTGGGGGCCCTCTTAGTGGGGATGCAGGTATTCCTTACAGCCCCTCTTCTGCAAAGTTCCCTAAGCCATGCTGGATGGGTTTTAAAGGACTCCACTGGAAAGAATACTAGACAGCCACAAAGACCTTTTATTTGCTCTGTCTTTATGTCAACCATTTTTTTTTTTTTTTTTTTTTTGGAGAGAGACACACAGAGACAGACAGAGAGAGAGGGAGAGGGAGACAGATAGAGAATGGGTCGCCAGCAGTCTCTCAGCCGCTGTGAACGAAATCCAGATGTGTGCACCCCCTTGTGGGCAAGTGCGGCATTGCACCCTTGCATCACTGCATCTGGCTAAATGTGGGACCTGGAGATTGGAACCTGGTTCTTAGGCTTACCAGGCAGGCTCCTTAACCGCTAAGCCATCTCTCCAGCACCCAAGCAAATTATTAAAATTTTTAAAATTTTTATTTAGTTATTAAAGACAGAGAAAGGGAGAGAGAGAGAATGGCACACCAGGGCCTCTAGCAACTGCAAACAAACTCCAGACGCATGCACCACCATGTGCATCTGGCTTACGTGGGACCTGAAGAATCAAACCTGGGTCCTTAAGCTTTGCAGGCATGCGCCTTAACAGCTAAGCCATCTGTCCAGCCCCATTTTTTTTTTTTTTTTTGAGGTAAGGTTTCAGTCTAGCCTAAGCTGACCTGGAATTCACCATGTGGTCTCAGGCTGGCCTTGAATTCACAGTGATCCTCCCACCTGTGCTTTCTGCGTGCTGGGATTAAAGGCATGTGCCACAATGACCATCAAGTGAACATTCTTGAAGCTTGAAATTTCATGCTTGCATAGTGCTTCTTTTGATACAATCATGTAAATTGCCCTTTCTTCTTTCTCATTTCTTATGCTTCAGCACCCTGCTCCATGTATACACAGTTCAAATAAAAGCCAAGATATTTGTTTAGTAGCTCCTAAAATGTGTTCTAACTGGCTTTATGGTTACATTTTCACAGGTTGTTTAATTTGAGGTTCTATTTTATAAATAGCCTTGGTAAATAGAATACACCCAGAAGAACGTGAATGAGATGAAAGACAACTTGAAAACCATTGTCATCTCAAGAGACTTGGACAGAATCAAGGACAGTACAGCAAGAAAAAACAGGCATGACAACCTGAAGGTGAAAATAAATCCTCATGACTGTCTGCAAATGGGTGACAGGCTGAACTGCGAGGGATGACTGATGTGAAAATAAATGGTGGGGAGCTACAGAGAAAAAGATATTGACTTAATCTGATGGAGAATGTAGATCAACAGGTGTAGAAAACCTCGATGGGTTGATTCAGGAGGTGCTATGCTTATACGTAAACACAGCATGGAGAATAATAGAACACAGGACCACCGTGACAAACAGGAAAGGTAACTTACATCCCCTTCAGACCCAGCTATGAACACTTTCGTGGCTTTCCCAGGTTGTAGAAAGCCACAGTGCACAAGGTCATGACCCTTTTGCAGAACAGTCCAGGTTCAATGACTGGCTGATGTGGGAATCTTGAATGTTAGCCCATGTTTAAAGAACTCTGGTGGGCCTGGCTAGCTCTTTAATTTCCTGTAAAGTCAAGTAAGATTTTTTTTTTATTTTAACCTTCCTTACACCTACCTTACTTCCCCCCATGTATGGATATTAATTCTAAAAGCATAACCTAAAAAATTATCTACATGCTTACTCTAACTCTATCTCAGAGACTACTCCCCAAGAAACCTGATATATGGATTGGTTGTGATAGTTTGCTCTTATTGTCAACTTGGCAGGATGTAGAGTCACCTGTAAGGGATTATGTAGATGAGGTGACCCACTGAGCTTGCCTAGGAGAGGTTATCTTCATTAGATTAATTAAAGTGGGATGACCCACTTAAATGTTAGGTGGCACCAGTCTATGACCTGGAGTCCCAGGCTAGAGAGAGACAGAGAGAGAGAGAGAGAGAGAGAACATTGCCTGAGTACTAGCAGTCATCACTCTGCTTCCTGATGCCCAACTCAGTGTGACCAGCTGCTTCCTGCTCCTTCCATCATGATGGACCATTGATTTGTACTGTAAGCTGAAATAACCCCTTCCTTCTTACATTGATTTTGCCAGGGATTTTGTATCAGCAATGGGAAAGGTAACTAATACAGAAAAAGTGTTACTGAAAATGTGTGATTGATGTGATAAACCTTAGTATGTGACTAGTGGGCCTTTGGAACTTGTTTTTGGGGAGAATGTGTAATAGTTTAGAACTTTGGGCTAGAAAAGCCTTTACTACTACAAGCAGAGCTTGATAGTATATTATGGGTGGGATCTTAGAAGACAGCAATGCTGAGAAAAAACATGGACAGTACAGGCCTGGCTTATGGGGATACAGTGGGAAAAAATGACTCTATCAAGAACTGGGTTAGAGGCAGTTCATATTGAATGCCTTCAAGGAAACTGGCTGTGTTCTGCCTGAGATTTAAGAATGTTAATAATGCTAAACTCAAATGCATTGGGCAAATTTGTTTGTCAGAGGAAATATCAAGACAGAATTCAAGCCAGGCTTGGTGGCACACATCTTTAATCCCAGCATTCAGGAGGCAGAGGTAGGAGGATTGCCACAAGTTCAAGGCCACCCTGAGACTACAGAGTGAATTCCAAGTCAGCCTGGGCTAGAGTGAGACCCTACCTCAAAAAACAAAACAACAACAACAACAATAAAAAGACAGAATTCAAAAGGCTAATGCTGACAGCTGTATTTGTTAGAGATCAGCATAATGAGACAATGGGAAAGTTGTCTTAAAGACAAAAGCCCACCCATCAGAGGTTTGCCCTTATAAAGACCCCAACTTATTTGAAGGGAACAAAAGCCTAAACTGAAAGAGCTCCCTGCCCCAAAACAACCACCTAGAAAAAGGTTTACCCAAGGCATACAGTGGCCCCACAGCTGTGGTCCCGGGGCACATTCTATCCCAATCTGGCAGCAGAACTTGGCAGCTCATCCATATGCTGATGGCTTTGGAGGCATGAAAGATGCAAAATGGAGAATGTCATGGAGTATTGTACACTGAGGTTAAAAAATCAGTGGCAACGTTTTAGTCTCTGCAAGTAGCTGTATGAAGCTATGAAGGTGAACTGTAAATTGCAATGGAGACCCAAGGGTGTTGGAGATGTTAGAAATGTAGGACATTTGCCAAGGAAAGCTGCAGGCTCAGAGTGGAGCTACCCTAAAAGAGAGGCTATGAGTGCTACCAGCAACAATTTTTGGAATTGGATTGGACACGAGTCAATATTATTCCAAGATTATCATACGAGAGTAATTTTTAGAACCTTTGGCCACCACAGTATATACAATGCCCCTTCCCAAACCCTAAACTTGTATTCTGTTAACAGCTATGCAAAACAGTCTCTGGTGTGTCCTTTGCAGTGAAGGTGTAGCTCCCTGTATGATTGTTGCATTACCGGAAGGTGATTAGACCTCTGGGACAGTACACAAGTTTGTGATTGTGTTATATTTTTTCATAAATTCTTTAGCCCTGTACATATCACTAACCCTCCCAATGGCATATTTTGAATCTACTCAGGTATTAGATCGATGTTCTGAGAAAACTAAATGTGTATATACTCTGCTGGATAAACTTTACTGAATCATTGTAGAGCACATGGTGGCCCAGCCTCTCTAATCAATAAGGGCAGCTGAAGAGTGAAGTATACATTTATGTGTGTTGGGAGATAATTACATTTGTCCTTCTGGCTAATTTTGGCTAAAACATAATGTTGACTGTACTCTAATGATCATCTAGAGAACATCATATTTAGAACTTCCTTTTCCCAGGACAACTTTCCAGCAAATATTGGCATTCAATATAGAAACTCCTTGTAGAACTACTCTTGAAGATTTGATAATCTTTAAGTGAAATAAATCATTGATAAAGAGAGAAACCCCTTAGAAATGAATAGTCTACAAGTCTCATGAGTATAGAAACCATACTTTTCTTAATTAGTACAGTATCCTTAGGGTACCTGGGAACATAAATTTTTAATTAAGAATTACTAACAATAAGAACAATCAAAATACCCCTTAAGTTGAACCAAAAGAATGGCTCCAACCGTGGGAAATGAAGCAAACGCATTCCTGTTAAGATAAAGTTCTTCCTGTTCAGAGGAGAAGAAATGAAAGTTAAGTGCTAATGGAGTGAAGGCAATTTTCATAAAACATTGAACAAAAGAACTCTATCCCCTACCAGGTGCTTTTATGCTTTCTCTGACAAACTAGCTCAGACTTTGTAGAGGAGGTTTTACTGCTGCCCAGGTGATTAGAAACTATGCCAGTTCCTCCTCTGTGAGTGTCTTTTCAAATACATCAAGAGGTGGTTAGGAGAACTCACCTTGAGTAGAAGAACAGAGGTGATATCTGTCGGAGTCAATGTTTTTGGCTGTGAAGATAATGATTAACAGGACAATTAGAAAGGTCTCTTCTTCAGTATTGCTGTTAACAGTAGCAAGATTATAGCAAGAAGAAAAATGAAAATTATAACCATGGATTACAAGAAAGATTACATATTAAATACCAATTAATGGGTATTATTCATAATTCCCTTAACAGCTCCTGTGATGCACTGTATTGCCATTTTACAGATGTGGCAGCTCATATGTGGACCAATCATTTCCCAAAGACAATAAATGAAAACACAACAAAAAGCTTGTTGAATGACTGTGCAAATTCTCATCTTTCAGACTAAGAGTCACTATCCCCATTTCCTGTAGCCAGGTGGGCTGTGGGACTGAGAAACTCCTTTCTCCTCAGGAGGACTTCAGTTCCTCCTTTTGGACAAAACAATAACCAAGACATGACCCTAAAATCTTCTAGCAACCTATATACTCTTTAATTCTGAGGCACAACACCCACTTTGGTCAATTCTTTTATAAGAATGTTCTCTGATCATTTGAAGACATTTCTAATATTATTGAGAATGCTATCAGATAAAACTACTGTAGAAATTAATCCATTTCTTTTAGGTGCCTTTCTTGAGTGCCTTCTATGTAGCTAATGTAATGAAAGATACAACCACTCCTATCCTTATACCTTCATTCAACTAAAATTAAAATAGTACTAAGCAGGCAAATAAACTAAAAATAATGCTAGTGATGAGGAGATTGCTTAGTGGGCAAGAATTTTGGCCACAAGCATAAGGGCCTGAAAGGATGTGAAACTTCCTGAGATTGATTCCTTAGGACCCACAGAAATATCTGGAAATGGCCACATATGTGTTATAGACACATCCAGTCCTGAGGTGAGCAGAGCTTGGATAATTTCTGGGGCTCACAAAAACCACAGTTCCAAGTTAAGAGAGAGACTCCATCTCGAGAAAACTCAGTGAACGAGTGATAGAGGAAGGACACCTGACATGCTACCCTGGCCTCCACATGCCTGTGAGCACATTTGAGCATACACATGGATACACCCCTTCCCGACATGCACACACCACAACACGTACACTACTTGTGCAAACAAAAAAAAGTGGTGCTATACCATTAAAACAGAAACAAAACTGGGAAGAAAGCTAAGCAAGATACACATAAGGAGAGCTCTTAAGCAGAATACCAAAATAGTCATGGAAAACTTGGTTAAAGTCAAATGAGAGAGTACATCACCTCCATCCGGAAGAAAGCTTGGATAAAGATGCAGGACAAGGACACTGAGGTCAAAGCACCTTAGTTAGTTTGCAGAAAGCAACTCTGAAGCTGCAGTAATTTCCAGAAATGACATCTTCTGACTTACATACATCCTTGGCTGCTCTGGTAACAGGATGCTGACATAGGGTAACGTCAAGAGCAGATTCTCAGTGACAGACATACTGCAAATGTTTGTGTATGGAAGTGTGCTCAGGTGCTCACCATCAGTGGAACGTCCACTGATAAGTATGACAAAAAAAAAAATCTTCTGTATTTGGCCAGCTGAGGAGGTTTTATCGTGGATCACGGAAAACATATCACTTCCTGGTTTTCATCATTGTTACCTTGTTTTGTTTTAGTTTTTTCTTTTGTATTTGTTTTATACAAAGGTGACAGTTGTGGAATTGAGATAAGGAATATATGGGAATTCTACATGCTAGTAAATCTAAAATTATTTTTAAAATAACACTTGGCCTTTGAGTTTCTGGCATTTCCCAGCTCATTAGCATAGTCTCACATTCAGTGTATCTTCCTTTTCCTCTTAGTAAATTGTCTGCACTTCTATCACCTCAGAAATAATAAGTAAATAAGTTGAAATTTTAAAATAAAGTAAAAAATGGTTTGGAAGTTGTTAACATCCTCCTTCCAATTATCTTGCTGTAGAGTAACTTTGATCCCATCACTATCAATTTGATATAATCTATAGTATCCAATTTGATGGCTTCTATAAGTGAACATATTTTTATATCCATTTTGTTAATATAGAAGTCCAAGATAACATGCTTTCACTTAGTTTATTTACTTCTAAATCATCAGTGCCTTAAAAGATTAATCACTGGAGCACATAAGTTCCTAATGTGCATTCATTAATTAAATTAGAAACAGTACAGTCCTGCCTTTCACTTCTGCTGTGATTTTGCACAAGCTGCTGATCTCCATGGGTCTTGATTTTATCATCAGGAACTGGGTACATCCCTGCCTACTTCATGATTAAATAAAGTGAGAAGGGGCAAGCCTGTGGCAGAGATGTGAATATTTGGAAATCTAGCATTTAACAACAAGAAGTGGCATATACCACCAGCTACTCATACTTACTTATTTTCCCAGTACTACATACCTAGTTCTAGTTGGTTTTTCAAGGGAATATTTTTTTTTTCAGTAGTGAAACAACGAGTTGGGCCATAGGCAATATCAGAACAGAATTTGAACTAAAGGTATTAAAAGAATTGATACTTCAATTTCCCAGCCAATGTGATATTCAGAGACATGCAAACCACTGGATAAGACCATTCTGTTACCCAGCTTCCGCACTCCAAAACGTCTCAGAGGCTGAATATGAAGAAAGACATACTTTAACTAATTCTTCCTCCTTTCACCTGGAACTTGGGCACTGATTCACTCTTTGAACAATTAGCAAGAATAACAACTGCAATGGAGCCCACAGAGAAGATGTTAGCTGTAGGAACAGATTGTAATGAATAATCTAGCCCTTGTCACAGCAGCCCTGGGGAGCAGTGTGCACACTAGTTCATGCTAATCTTGGAAATAATAGTTTGTATTTAATTGTCTTGATGGAGAGACAGAAAATTAGTTCACAGAGCATTTTTGACTGGTGCTGACCGGACTCCACATTACCTTTGAAGTTCATGGAGTCTCTGGGTCAGATGACTATACAGGGCTCCTGTGCATAAAGTAGAAGGGTCATTGGTATGCCTGTATGCCTCTTGGACTATTACCATGTTCAGTGGGCAAAGAGCCAGAAGGATGCTTGTAATGGTGTTGTAGTCACCAGTCGATGCAGGCTGGAGAAATAAGATGAGTGGTACCTAATTAGTCTGGCTGACTTCTTCAATTCGGTCCTTGACTTTTGTTTTTAGCAGCCCTCAATTAACAAAAGTGTGTCCCTGGAGAAGGTATAAATCAGCCTCACAGAGGGTAGGAACACAGAGAAATTAGAATGGAAGTATGTTAGCATCAGAGTGAACACAGACCAGACTTACTCCTCTTGTATTCCCTTATAAGGACATGAGTGACCTAAGAGTGACTGTGAGGTTTAGTTCATCTTGGCTTAATAGACATTTACTGAGATCCATGATCCTCTAAGATCTGAGCTGGGATTTGGCAATAATAGCATGAGAATAGATGATAGTAAGGAGTGATGTTCATTTGGCCCTTTCTACTTTTCATGAGACAAGAACAAGAATCTTAAATATGTTATCTCATTTAACCATTGCAACAACTCTGTAAGATATGTATTACTAATTAGGGAGATGGAGGACTGTAGTCTACATCCAGATGGCTAGGAAGAAAAAGACACTAGGATCCCAATCTGGAGCTGATTTCTTTATATTGCATGTGGGACTTTGTCCCAGGTTTGTTGTTTAATCAATTCCATTTCCACACCTTCCTAAACAAATAACAAGACTATAGTATCTCCAGTTTTTTTTAATGTTTTTTTGCAATTAGTTCTACTCATACATGCTTTCTCGTGTGTGTGTGTGTGTGTGTGTGTGTGTGTGTGTGTGTGTGTGTGTGTGATGGGGTTAAAAGTAAAAATATTCCCTAGTATCACAAGGAGGAAGCTTTAAAGATGAAGTGAGCTTCAAACCAAGAACTCTTTCTCGTTCCACATACTATATACCAAGAGAAAATGGTTCCAAGGGATCGTACTCCAGAACCTGGAAGCAGCCTGGGTGCTTGAATCACAGCCCAGAGAAAAACTACATGAAAATCAGATACCACATCTTTGGCCTGTCATATAAAAATGGAAGATTTTTACCCCAGTTTCTATTCTGTCTAATAGAAACAAATCATCATTTTTATCTATGAGTCAACAAGAAATCACATGTTCTTACCTTGTTGGTTGAGGATTGCTATTTTACAGAGCTACAAATTCAGGTCTGAGCCTTGGGCATTCTAGCTAAGTTCTGGAAGTGAGTTAAATCCTCACCCTTGTTTAGTATGCCTTTGACCCCCTAGAATCTTTTGCATTGCATTTATGTTTAATTCTATTATCTATCTATCTATCTATCTATCTATCTATCTATCTATCTATCTATCTATCTATCATCTATCAATCCTCTATCTAATCTATGTATGCACACAAACATATACAGCCTCGTGTGTAGATGTTAAACACACTAGTGAATGAAAAAATGTACATGAGGGTCTGTGGGCTCTGAAATGAATCTCTCTCTCACCCATGGAGAAGTGGCAACATGAGTGGAGCATGGTGATAGAGGAGGAGGTTGGTACCAACAGGACACAGAGATGTACACTAGTTCAGTTTATAAACAGAGGATCTAGATGACTAAGGTAGAAACTGAACTGAGACACTGAGGTCTCTCCTTCCTCCCATGTATTTAGTTCTGCTCAAGGTTAAACTTTTATTCTTGTCTCTTATTTATCTTTTGCTTTCTCCCTCTCTTCTTCTTTTCTCATAACTCCTCCACAGGCAGAGACTTGCACTCATCTGCACAGGTGTTGAATAACAGCCTTGATGCTCTCTCAAGTTCACATTTAAATTTTACATTATTTTTCAATATTTGCCATAAGTTTTGCCATTCTACCAGTGCAGTATTAAATTCTGACAACTGGGATCAATTTCAGTTTTTCTCTCTTACACCTATGCCTTCTCCATGAGTCCTTTCCCTTCTTCATGTGTACTTAGTTTTCCTATCACGTGAGGTGAGTGAGGTGCTGAACTCTGAAACATGAAGTACATCTTCCACTGCACCCTCTATAAACCCTCTCTTCCTATAGAAAGAAATGGTAATTCTTATCAATGATGAGTGGCTCGCACTGGCCTTTAGAATGTGAGTAGACCTGTACACACTGAATCTAAGTTTTAAAGACAACTGTGAAGTTTTGTTTGACCTTATGCCTCTTTGCAACTTGGATGACTACTAAGTGTATATTGTCCCTTCAACCAAAGCCTCAAAGTGAAAAGATAAAAAGAATATGAGCAAGTAAATTTGGAGAAATTATTGACAAGTGATATGATTTAATGTAAAACAAAATCAAAGCAAGCTTATTGGTATAAGCCAATTTAGGGCTGACAAGCAGCAAAACTGACTTGTAGTCTATTTCTCTTGAAAACAAGATATTTTAAAACACTGATGTGATACATGACATTAGGAAAGGCATATAACCATTTTTTTAAACTACTTATTTATTTGAGAGAGAAAGAGGCAGAGAGAGAGAGAGAAAGAAAGAGAGAGAGAGAGAGAAAGAGAGAGAATGGGTGTTCTAGGGCCTTTAGCCACTGCAAATGAACTCCAGATGCATGTGCCATCTTGTGCATCTAACTTTACATGGGTACTAGGAAATTGAACCTGTGTCTTTTGGCTTTGCTGGCAAGTGCCTTAACTGCTAAGCCATCACTCCAATTCTTTTTCTTTCTCTTTTTTATAACAATTTTAATTCATATTTGAAATGCTAACCTGTTCACAGGTAAAATTTAGCAGTAAAAAAGTAAAAGAATGGGATTCATCTAGCTCGGAACAAATGTTGACTAAGATTGCTTAATTGAAAAATGGGTTTTGTAGGATACTAAGTTTGAAAACTTCACCATTATGACCAAAGCCAATTGAGGCCAAACTTAATAGAAGATTAAAATTTCCTTTTAAATCATCCTAAATTTTAAAACTATATCATTAACATAGCATTGCCCATGAGCTTTCCTTAACTATTTAATTACAGAGAAGGCTGTTAAGCAGATCAAGAGACTATTAACAGACAAACCAAAAAGCAAATATGATGAAATGTAATTACAGGGAGTAAATGATCTGGAGTTTCCCAGAGCCTCCTGAACTCTAAGAAGGTTCTAAACATGAATTACGCTGCCGCAAAGTGAACCCATACTTACCATCCCTTCTCTCCATAATCTGCTAATCGAACTAGACAGAGAAGCATATACATTCAGACAAAATAACTGTCCATTTGCACAGTGACATAGGGCCATTAAAGTCCTTCTTGTTTTCCACTTATGGATGTTATACTTCATAGAGAGGGAGATTTAATTTTTTTCAGTCTATAAGACTTGACCACACACATGATGAAGACCCAAGACTCCTGAAGAAAATGCTAGAGTATTATTGTCCTTCTGGTACTGAAATTTCTACAACCATTCAAATAATGACATTCAGAGTTATTTCAGAGTCAGCCAACATTTAGCTACTGTTGACATTAAGTCTCTGGCAATGAAATAAACAAACAGGTAGGAGGGTTTGTGGTTTCATGAGACCAGTTTGAAAAATGTACCTTATAAATACAAATTGAGTTTCAATTTAGATGTGGTGGCATCACAGATGAAGGGCATAGCTCTACAGAGTCAATTCTACATTTATTCTTACTAGGCATGAAGCTCGTGTTACATAGCAGTGGTTGGTATGGATTACTTCAGCGTCCAGACAGGAGATGGTCAATAGATATAGCTCTAAAAGTACTCATAGTTAAGTGAACAACAAGTATTAAGTGGAATGAATTAAAAGTATGATTTATGTTTAAAGGAGGGAAAACTTGAATATCCAACCTAGTCATAGATGAGTGTACTATTTTAAAATTCCTCCTCTTTCCTATAATTCATTATATTATTATGATTCAAATAGATTTAAAAAGATATAATTAACCCTCATTGCTAACATTTTCACATGTTACTCAATCTTTATAACTCTTTTATGAGATTGGCTTTATAATACTCATTTGTGACTAAGGAAATGGTAACACAGAAGAGTTCCTTCAATTCTAATTAAGTAAAGTGAATATCAGAATTCATTACCATATCACTGATACATCACTCGACACCATGACATGAATAATAATGTCTGTCTGAGTAGCAAGTTACAATAGTCAGATCACTTAATCCATAATCTCATTGATCCCAACAGTAAACTAGGAAAACAACAAAACATCTTAACCATACCTAACACATTGTTATATATTTTTATATTTTATTTTATTTATTTATCTATTTGAAAGAGACACAGAGAGAGACAAAGAGAGAGGAAGAGGAAGAGAATGGGCGCACCAGGGTCTTTTCTATTATTCTCCTGTCTCCATCTTCCAATATGACAGGGGTGTATCATTGCATAAGTTGTTTTTTTCATTACTAAGGAAATATATCCAACCAGAAGAGCAGATTAAGGGAGGAAAGCATGCCCCCCCTGGCTTACAGTTTTGAGGGGAAGTCTCCCATGGTGGCATGAGCAGATAGACAGCATCATATCAGCATAGAGGAAGTACAGACAGTAAAAACACCAGGTGGGGCTGTACTATAATAGCTCAAGGCTGGCCTTCAGTGGCACACTTCCTCCTGCAAGGTTCCACCTCCTCAAGGTTTCCACAACTCTTTCAAACAGTGCTACCAACTGGGAATTAAGTACTAAAACACATGAATCTATGAGGGACATTTTACATTCAAGCCACCACAGCCTTGCTAACCAAGCATGGTTTTAAAATTGTACTTTTAAATACCTTCTTTAAATATTAAATGAATGCTAAGATGTCTTTATTCCAGAATTTTCTTAGTTAAAAAAATTAAATAAATAATGCATTTGGGGAAAGGTTATAAAAACTTTAATCGTACAGTCAAAATTCATCATAGTACTCCTATTTGGCTTCTAATATACTAATAAAATACTAAGGCCCAGGGTATATATCACAAGATTGAGAAACAATTTATGTAGTAAAGAAACTTATTTTCAAATAATCTTTGGTATACATTGACAGCTCTATCCAGCCTTTTTCTTTTTTTTTTAATTTATTTTTATTGGATACAGACATATTTAGCATATAAACAACGCTTGTTGGTACCATCATTTCCCTCATTCCTGGCACTTTTCTGAAGAACCCTTCCTCATTGGGGATGTAGGTCAACCCCATGAAGATTGTGGATCATGCATCATGGGGGCAGCAGTCAATTATGGGGGAGAGGCAAGGTCTCTGGGCATAATGTCCCAACTTGTGGCTCTAACAATCTTTCTGACCCCTCTTCAGCAACATTACCATCATGTTGGGTGCATATTAAATCTACTTCAATGATGGGCTCTGGTTCTCTGCTTTGGTAGGTGTTGAGTGTCTATCTCCTTCACCCTTGTGCTGATATCAGGTTCACCTAAAAAGCAGCACTCTTAACCATTTTCCCAATTCCTCTCTGGTTTCAGCTGGGGTCTGTCTAACCTTTTGACAGTGCAATAGGACATTGTCACAAAGTTTCCACTGAAGAACTATTTGCAAATTTATAACAAAAATCATCACATAAAACCTTTCAGAATGTTTTCTTTGTTTGGTTTTGGTTTTTTAAGGTAGGGTCTTGCTATAGCCCAGGGTGAATTCACTATGTAGTCTTAGGGTGGCTTTGAACTCACTGCAGTCCTCTTACCTCTGCCTTCCTAGTGCTGGGATTAAAGGCATGTGGCACCACACCCAGCCATAATGTTTTAAATAAGTTTACAATTCTGAGTTGGGCTATAAACATAACTATGCTATGCTTGGATACTAGGAATTCACACATTTCTCCTCTGATACATCACTTAATTCACTGTTTCTTTAAGTAGATCATGCTATAAATGCAAGTAAAACGAAGACTAACTGAACAGATTAATGGATGGATGAGCTATTAATATATGTGCTCATTCACATATATGCATATTATATGCTCATATAATTCAAAGTAAAGTACAAGGGGCAATGTGTGTTAATTATACTAGTATCAATAAGCCACTCAATACCTCAATTATATAATTGCTCTGTTTCTAAAAAAAATGAGCTTAAATTGCTTTCACACATCAGTTTTAAATGAAAAGATTAAGGTCAAAGTATAAATGATGCTAGACTCATAGGATATTAGATTAGAAGAGAACATGAGTTTTCCCTAATTCAACTCCTTACTTAAGAATCCCTTTAATTTTATCCCTGGAAAATGGCTGTTTGTTTCCTATTTAAATAATATGTTTACCTCCTTTGAAGGCAGTCTTTGCACTACAGCACATTATAAAGTTCTTCCTCATGGTGAACCAAATTCACTCTCTTCATAATCTTGACCCACTGGCTGTATGTCTATATTCAGAATAGAATATCCTTCCTTATATTTTGTATGACACCTCTCTAACTCTTTATTACAAGACAAACATCTTTACTTTCTCTAACTATTCCTCAGATGTTTTTATCTTATGAATAACTTATTTTCCAAGCATTTTTGTAAAGAAAATCAATAATCTTGGAATACGGTTCATAGTTGGTAAAACTGTCTATAGAGCAAAATAATTATGTTTGCAAATTTGTAACTTTACTTCAAACATTTTCTTCATGCTATTCTAAGAAAAGCTGTAATAATTGCCATATTGTTAAACTCCCCTTATTTTTTGATTGTGGACAATTTTACTCTTCTTAAAATTTCTCACTCATGGTAATAATCTTTGAACCTTTACCAAGATTTGGAGTAGTGAGTGGAAACTACCATAATGAGCTTTCAAAAGGAAACAATTTAAAACAAAGAAATAGTTTCTTATAAACTTGCTGAAGAAGCAGAGCACAGATTCAAAATGTCTTGCTAAAATAGGCAATATTTTCATAACAAGGACCTTGGAGAAAGGAGAGCCCATTGCACCTCAGCTCTGACCTGATGGTCTTGGCCCTGCTTGGGACCAGGAAGCCACCAGCCTTGCCAATGCCAGGACTCATGCATGGGAGCAGGAGCTCAGGGTGCTTCCCCACTACACAGCAGCTGCGGTCAACCCCATCAAACTGCAAAGTGGCCAACCAATTCCTTTTCAGGGCTACACAAATATGCCACCTTCTGCAATTTTGCCTTCTAGAATTGCATACGTGTATGAGTAAGTGGGATTGAACTTAATCCAGAAGCTGAACTCCAAGAGACTCTAGAAAAGATGAATTCTGGCCTGCTTGTGTTCAGCTGTGCAGGCTTGCAAAGAGGGAGATCATGGGAACATATGCAGAGGGGAATGGCTTAACTCCTGAGCAGTAGCAAAGTATCTGATCATGCTTGGAAAGAAAGAAAGAAAGAAAGAAAGAAAGAAAGAAAGAAAGAAAGAAAGAAAGAAAGAAAAAAAAGAAAGAAAGAAAGAAAAAGAAAGAAAGAAAGAAAGAAAGAAAGAAAGAAAGAAAGAAAGAAAGAAAGAAAGAAAGAAAGAAAGAAAGAAAGAAAGGAAGAAAGACAGACTTATGGAATAGCAAATATATTTGAGACAGGGCATTACTCACTTTGTTCATACAATGGTAGACAATTATCAACATGCAGGTAGGAATGAGCAACATCTTATGGATAACTAAAGCCACTCAGAGAGGTAAGTCATTTGTTTAGCTAATTAGTTTTATCCCCTACTCATATTTGTTCCTTCCATCTTCAGGTCAGCAAGTTGTATTTTCAGCCCTGCTTTTCCTTCAGAGAAAGGAATCACTCAAAATGTAGTAAGGCGTGTTTGTCCATCACTGGCTAGTTTAGATCCTATGTTGTTTTTAAATATTATTATTATTATTGATCTTAAAATTTCACTTCTCTACACACCACTCTCTGGAAACACACTCCATGATTCCAGTTTACCTTTACAGTGTAACACTGTGTGAATATATGGACTATCAGCTTCATCATTCCCCGTATTTTTTTTTTTTTCCTGGATGCTCTCCCAGTTTGTGTTGAGCTAGAACTCCAAACAATCCCATGAATAAACAGCCCCTACTCCAATGTCTAGCCTGAGCCCATGCTTATGAGCCAACATTTTATGAAGTGTGGTTGTTCTTAAGTTACCCAACCCAGGCAAAGGAAACAGATGAGGGAATTTGGGGTGACAATGGATATAAAGCAAACCATCGATTTCTTTTTTAAGTTCTTCAGAAAAGATGTATTGCATCTATTAGAAGTTATAGCCCATCACACTATAAACTTCACCAGGAGGGGAAAAAAGAGAAGAAGCAGCATAAACAAAAAAAAAAAAAAACACAAACAGCAAAGCAAAAACAAATAGCTATTTGTTCCTCAGACAGAAATTCACCCTTCTCTAGCTGGTGGAATGGGCCACGAGGACTGCAGGCTTTTTCTCCCTGCAATTAGAGTGCAGCCACGGCTCTAACTAATAAGCAGACAAATGAGTAAAGCAGTATGCCTCAGCAGCCCTCATTTCAGAGGGAATATTTAAAACCCTAGGTCTTTTCTAGGCAAATTCCTTTGAACATGTGCCCTGAGCACAGTGCTATTAACAGTCCTTCCAGATAAATAAGACCCTGATGCGACTGGAATGCCATCACCATGATCTATTTTTCTTTTGGTTTTCCTAGACCATTTGAGGCAATGAGCTTAGAGAACAGTCACATTACTGCTCATGTGAAGTTGGCTAACGTTAGTTATTTACATGCTTGTCACCAACAAAAAAGTACTGTTTCATTCTTTTCCACCAGAAAATGTCATTTCCCTTAAATTGAGGAAAAGAAAACAACAGTGATGAAAAGAGCTCTTGAGTTTGTAGAGCAAAGTTTCCCAAACCAGCCTGGTCCACAAGGTTTGCAATCCATTTCAAGTTTCCATTCAGAACATATACACTTAAAACTAGATAGATGAAACATACATCTCAGTGAAATTAAAACTAAAAGTAACTAACGCCTATATTACTTCACACGGGAACACTCAGCCTTGTATAGAGACCTAGAGCTAAGCGAGGGGCACAGCAAGATGTGCATATTAAACATGGTCATGAAATGTCAGTGAGGACTTCCATGTATTTTTCTTGAGTTAGGGAAAACAATGTTATAGAAGGTGTGTGTGTGTGTGTGTGTGTGTGTGTGTGTGTGTGTGTGTGTGTGTAGAGAGAGAGAGAGAGAAAGTAGAAGAACAGATCTACAGAACAAACCTTCAGTATAAGCTGGAAATGGTGAATAACTCCATTAAAAGAAAATATCAAAAGGGGCTCAGAAGGTAAGTCAATCTCCATTTCCTTTGTGAGGGAATAAACCTAGATAATAGAGGAGTCTGTTTAGAGATATATGTACTCTGTGAATAAGAAGACCCTTGTTACTGCGGACTCCTCTCTGAGAAGAGTACTGGACAGTGGTGACATTTTCCCCTTGGCTTTTAACTTATGTTTGAGTATGCATTCTTTGTTATTCTGGCAGCTACAGTCCACAGAAATAGCCACTCAGAGTCATGCTGTGCTGTTTCCCATGCTGATGAGGTCTTGTCAATACCATGAGCATTGACTTGTGTTCTGCATGGCATACTTGTGCATGTGTATTTTGTATTGCAAACTGGGGTGGTATATCTCTGCTTGGGATATAGCAGTAGGTTCTTGGTGTGGGAGGAGAGAATCATTTGGACATTTTTTAAAGTGAGCTACAAAAGCATACTCTACAATATTGGGCCCACATGGTTGTTGTAATTAGTGGAAGAGGGCAAAGAAAAATTATGGCTTCAAATTAGAAAAGGGATTGCTTGGAAATAAGAAGTTTAGGATGTGGGGAGGGATAATGGGGACAAAAGATAAGGGGAATGGTTTAGTTAGCTCTATGTTTCTGGGACGAACATCTATACAGATACAATTGATGAGAGGAAGGGGTTTACCTCAAGTTTAGAGACCCAGGGGAAGTTTCCTCAATGGTGAAAGAAGCTGTCTCCCTTTTAAACATCCAAGCAGAAAGAAATGACCCACAGCCAGCACCACAAATGCAAATAACCAGAGCTCCAACTGCTCTCTCCACACCTTTGGGCTGGACTCCAGAATCCGTACCAAGTGACACCTCCTCCAGCCAGATGCCTGGAGACCCAAGTTGCATGTTTAATTTTAATAAAACACCTGAGTCTCTGAGGCCATATATTTACACTATCACATTCAAACTCTCACCTGAGGGGACCATGACCAAAATATATTATGTACATATGGGTATGGTGGCATATGCATTTAATCCCAGCACTCAGGAGGCAAGGGTAGATGGATCACCATGAGTTCAAGGCTACACTGAGACTACATACTGATTTCCAAGTTACACTGGGCTAGAGTGAGACCCTACCTCAAAAACTCCAATAAAAATGTTTTATAACGAAAGAGTTGTTGAGAAGATGGGATGGCTTGCAACAATAAAAGAAAATTTTCCAAGAAGAAGAGAGGCAATGCAGGACTAGAGATCTCATTAGAAAAATCTAATGGACATTTTCTTCAGAGTGCCATAGGTAGGGTTAATGTACAATGTGATTATAGTGTTTGTAACCAATCCATTTAAGCAGACAGCATTTAGCTGTTCTCTCTTAGTTCCAAGCCCACACCTTTTGTGGACAAAGTCAGGGAAAATTGATTGAATGTCTCTACACATCACCTTCATATAGGAATGATCCTATATTCAACACAGAATGTATTTAGCAAAGAAATGGGGGAAATAAAACTCTTCTGGACAAAAGGCATTGTACTTGGTAAAAAATAGTGATGGAGGGCTGGAGACATGGCTTAGGGGTTAAAGTGCCTGCCTCCTATGCCTAAGAATGCCCGCTGGATTCTCCAGGTCCACGTCTAGCCAGACACAAAGTGACACAAGGGCGCGATGCTGCACTTGCCCACAAGGGGGAGGACGCATCTGGAGTTGTTCACAGCAGCTGAGAGGCTGCTATCACACCCATTTTCGGTCTGTCCCCCTCCCTCTCTGCCTCTCTCCAAAAAAAAAAAAAAAAAAAAAGTGATGGAGAACAATATAGTTACATAAGAAAAAAGAACAGGGCTGGAAAGAAGTCAGATGCACAAGGTGGTGCACATGTCTAGAGTTTGTTTGCAGTGGCTGGATGCCTGGAACACCCATTTTTCTCTCTCTCTCTCTCTCTCTCTCTCTCTCTCTCATAAATAAACCAAAATAAAATATTAAAAAATAACAAGTCACGGTGTAGACAGAGAAGAGCAAACTCAAAGAGAAATAACAGAGAGAAGCTGTAAAGAAATCAGTTGAAAGACTACTTATTCTAATTCTTAACCAAAGCCTGACATCCATATAATTACTTGCTTTTCAGTGAAGAGGCAGAGATTTGGAGGACTTGAGTGACTTGTTATTGGGCACACAGAGGTGCTGGTAAGATTGATCAGCAGTTTTTCTACTGTAGTTTTCTCCTTGTGAGCATTCTTTTCTTCACAACTCATGAAAGAGATCTTCAACGCTCCCAAATATTTGGATGACCAGTACTTACTTTTCACTGTTATTGTATGCACACTTAGATGGCCAGTCACCCTTGTCAGAAACCAGTATAACCCAATTCTATACTTAGAAGACAAGAACTATGCCACTGAGTTGCTGAACCAGGAAGTGAGATGCTAAACTGAACAGCTAGAGGAATCAATACAGTAGAACATAAGGCTGAGTTCTTTGGATGAAAGCCAGTAGAAACTAGCTTTGTCTAGCTTGGAACAATTTTAAATCCTCCCCTGGGGAGGGAGGCTTAATATCAGAGGTCAATTCACATGCATGTCATAGGTTAAGGATGTTAAATGGTGGTTTGGCACCAACACCAAAAGCAGACATGCCCAATGTACAGCTGACAAAACGCTACTAGAGTCATTCCTATGTTACATGAAATAATGAACATCCCTAATACAGCAATAGCTTTTAAACAATTGGTCCAACTATGACAACAATGTGCAGAATACTATAATTGGTCATGTTCTGAAATGAAGTCACCAAGACCCTAAGATCAGGCCAAGCTTCTACCAGAGAATTAATCTCAACTAACATTCAGTTAAACAAAACAAATCTACACAATGAAGGAAGAAAAAAGTCTGTACTACTCAGCATGTGTCCTATTCATTAATTACACTTAATTTCCTACAGTGATTTGAAGAATAATAGCCTATGGATGTACTAGCACCTTGGATCTTTATTTTGTGATATCCTTCCAAGCACCTGGAATTCCTGAGAATTTACCTTCAACCCTGAGGAAATCTAACTGGGTGTATTTTCTCAGAGGCTGCATTTTGTCTCAAGCACGTCAGATGACTGAATTAACTCTCACTTGAAGACTCCACTTCCTGCCAACATTTGGTGATCTATATGAATTCAGAAACAGAAGGGACCCAGAGAAAGCGTGTCATCCAATCCCATCTTCTCTGAGGAAATAGGGGATTTGGAAGATGTTGCTTCCTGGCCACTGTTGAAATAGAGGCTGGAATTCTGATGTAATTGTTGGAAATTCAATGCTCTTCGCATTACTTGGCTCATGTAGCAACATCCTCTGACCTTAATATACAGCACACTTAATATACAACCAGTTCCCTGGTTACTGCTTTTTCTGAAACAGCCCATCACATACATAGAACTTGCTTCATAGATAAACCAAGCAAAATTCAGTACACTAGACTCCTTAATTATATTATAGGAATTTATGGGAATTCCTCTTGTCCTGTTTAGCACATAAAGGCACTTTTTTTCCTTTGATCAAACTATACAAAATGCAGATTTTCCATCAGTGCCCAGGGCTTCAATAAATCTGATTATAACCAATGGAATATAGGTAGTTCATCTAATGAAAAGCAGGCAGGGGAACTAATGGAAGCCAGGAAGCCATTCTGAAAGAAATGAATTGGGTTTGTTTCCTTTGGGCTTGAATTTCAGTAAAGGTGGTATTTGGAAGCCACCTTGAATACTCTAAAGGTGCTTCCTGTTGCAAAGTAATAACATGTCTGCATCTCTCATTGCTTCCCACCCCAACAAACCATTCCTCTGCCTGGATCTCTCCCATTGCTTAATGTTCTTATGGCTATGACTCCAGGGAAGACTTCCTGGCTCTGTGTGAGAAAGACAGGATTTCCTTTCAGACTCTTGTATTTTCCTTCAAAACACTTACCTCAGTATGATTTTTATATCACATCTGTAAGTGGAAATTAACATTCTTTATCTGTTTCCCAAATATTGAAGATTGTTAAAGTAAGGAACTTTGTATCTTGGGTATATCCCTCTACCCTGGCCCCTTGAACAGTAATAAAGTTTAGATAGAGTAATTGGATGAGTAATTGAATGATTGCATATGGCTATTATATACCTTTCCTTTTATGCCATATAAAAATGGGTCTTAAAGAGAAATCAATTCATTTTGCTTCTGCCATGCATTCATAAGCAAAATCACTATAGATGACGATAAATGCAGGTCAATGGATGAAAGACAGATACACTTTGCCACAAAGTATTTAGAATGTCGCCCATTTTAAAGTGAATTTTATTCTATGTATTTATATCTGAAGATCACATTTTGTTTTTTTGCATGAGGGATACTAGGAGTTATTTCAACAAGATTCACATGAAATCAGTCAGTGTTTATTTTCACTTTGTTATGGTGTCAGGCCTGATATCAGGCACTGGAAATACTGAACTACACCATTTTTCTTCCCATTCTTAAGAGTTCAACAGTTTGCTCCTGATACATAAATCAATACTAATGATTGCAGTTGCTGGAGGCACTAGACAGTTTATACCTATGACATGAGAGTATAGGAGAATGTAGGGACTCATTCCTCTTAGAAGGAAAATGGAAGTCAGATAACACATATTTATGCTAGCAGCTTGGAACACAGAGAAGAACTGTTCAGGAGATTATTCAGAGGAGGGGAGAAGGTTGCAGGCATCATGGAAGATATGAAGGTCAGAGGAATTTTGGAAAACATTGTGATCCACAATGTGGTTAATATGAATAACTTCCTTGGAAGTGTGTGGTGTGGAGAAAGAGAACGAGGCCAGGGAGGAACCTGGATGTCAAGGTGATCATGGTTTTGTCTTATGTGGCTTGTTCCCATCGGTCTAGCACTTGGTCTTCCCCATTGGTTTTCCTCAGCATGCAGTGCAGAAGCAGCATCACTCTTTGCAAGCATGAATGCCAAGTGACTGACCGTGAGCTATTATTGAGCACCCGTAGCATAGTCATTGCTTGCTTTCAACCTCAGATTGCTATGAAGTGGTTAGTAGTTGTCCTAGGTCAGCAAACACAGAAACAAGTCAGAATGAAGTCTTAGATGTAGAGTGACTTGAAATGACTGGATCCCTTTTCTTCTTACCAGGGCAATAACTTAGCATCTGTCTATGAATGGTTATGACTGTGCTGCTCTGAACATGAATACATGCTTTTTCAGTTAACCACCCCAAACAACACAAATAAATGTTATTTGAAAGCAAAAAAGAGTTGTTATTTATTCTTTTTGAATATTTTATTGAATCACTCTCATAAAAGCCAATCAAGAAACAGAAAAAAAAAAGATGTTCAACATTTCCTCCTTCAGAACTGGGATTAAACCATTTAAATAATTCATGGAAGATGTAAAGCCTAACTAACCTAATATTTTCCAAGTTGACCCCTCTCTCAGTCAGTTGACTCACTTTCTCATGTTAATTACATTTGGCATATAGAGTGAAGGCCAAGGGTTAGAGCTGTAGTATTTAGAGCTGGGGAAGGACTCCACATCTCTCCTGGGAGAAGGGATGCTGACTGGGCAGAAGAACCCAGTCAGTTTCACTTAGATTGTCATATTGTCACTTTTGATCTTACTTTCATTTAAGATCTTTTGTGCAAACTCAGCAAATTGATTTGAAACATGATGTACTAACATATTTATTCATTCTTTGTGTGGAAGACTTACATCACACTTGGGGAAGTTTGCTAACTTGACCATCTCAGATTCCAGAACGTTTCAACCAGTAACTCTTGTTTTTTTATCTTTTTTTTTAATTCCATTACATTCACTGATTGATTGTTGCTTAATTTTGAGTTCCACAAAGTTGATGGGACTTGCATCTAGAAATCCTGAACAAAGGTTTGACTCATTTATTTTCCATTAAAAATATTTAAAAAAATATTAAATTGTCTCATTGCTCTTCTCTCCTCCATAAATGACCTCTGGATACATAAAGTTGAACCTAAATATGTGGTTTGAGCATTTCAGAGCTGAGGGCACCAAAATCTTATCAACTGGGCAGGTATCTGCAATTGACCTTCTGGTATTTATGGGATAATAAGAGCAGTAAACAGATGCCACCACTTTTTTTCTTTCTTTTCTTATCTTTTCTTTTCTTTCTTTTTTTTTTTTTTTTTTTGGAGAGAGTCAGAGAGAGAAAGAGAGAGATAGATAGAGAATGGATGTGCCAGCAGCCTCTCAGCCACTGTGAAAGAACTCCAGACGTGTGTGCCACCTTGTGGGCAAGTGCAGCATTGTGCCCTTTTGTCACTGAGTCAGGCTAAACATGGGACTTGGAGAATCAAATGGGCATATTTAGGCTTAGCAGGCAGGTGCCTTAACCACTAAGCCATCTCTCCAGCCCATGGATGCCACTTCTATTCAAGTGTTTTACAGGTATGACTTACCTTAACTGAACTATTAATCATTTCCCAAAGTCTTACATGGTGCCCAATTTACACAAAATTATTTTATTCAAAGTCTATAGCATAAAGACTTTTTTTAGGATGACTATGTGTAATCTTTCTGCAAATATATTACCCTCTCAAGACACTGTTCTTGGCAATGAAAAGGAGATTTTAATTGTGAATACTTCATAGAGAGCACATCATAAGATAAAGCTGCTAGAGTACCAATCAGAGCATCCAACATTTTGCAAGTGTTGTAATTCAACAGATGTAGCTATTACAGTGCAGCATGTCATTAAGACTATGATGTGTCATTGTTAAAGTGATCAGAAGACATCAATCCTGTAAGCTCCTTAGCACTCAAAGATGTTGAATTAAAAAGTACATAGCAGGGATTCTAACTGAGTCAGAAACAAAACACAGAGCTGACCCTGTAGGTAGGTCTGGAAGATGACTGAGAACACTTTCTGCTGTGCTTTGGGTGTCAATTGACATTCATTGATTTGTATAGGAGCTGAGGAGTATCATGAGTATGGGAATACAGGATAATGAATGGAACTTTAGTGCAGTTTGGGTACTCAAACTTTTGTAGATATATCTGCCAATCTCAGAATCAGATCAGGGCTGAGACAGTCAGGAGAAAAGTTCATAAAAGGAAAAAAAAAAAGCTTGAAAGATCTCCAGAGATTCATGATCTAGTACTAAGAGTTGGAGTGGAGCACAGAAAAAATGTGATGCAAGAAATAGAGTAAAAACTAACATTTGAATAAGGATGGATGCTGCTATTGTAATCCTATTTTCAAGTAGTTAAAGAACAACATATGAATCAACTTGACTAAGCATATATAATCTTCTATCACTTCTATTTTTCCTGTTACCTTAAAATAAAATATGCCACTAAATACAGTAATACTTTAATAACACACATGCTATGAGCACAACAGTGGATAAATATGTGTATCTTCCCAATTTACAAGATTATCAAGTAGGTAATGAGAAGCAGAGAGGTGATGGAAAGAAAATTGAACTCTCCCTTTTCTTGAGTGAAAGTTTCTGCAGACCAGATAAGGCATCTGTTAGCCACATAAGCTCCTTGGGACAGGGTGGCATAGCCATTTCATGGGAAACCTGAGAATTAAAGGCAATGTTCAACCCAGAGTCTGGCAAGAAGTGGCACCTACACTTCACATTTTGGTTCCAGAACCCTCTGTATTAGCTAGAAGATAAGTGTCCCTATTGTACCACTGTGGAAAACAAAGTATTTAGCTAGTCATCATAATAACAGCTGTGATTTACTAGGCATACTGCATTGACAAATATGTCAGGCATTCAACATAAAGTACCTGTAATTCTCACAACGAGATGACCCAAGTATTGCCAGACTCATTTTAAGAATGGAAAAAAAATCAGGGAGAAATAACAGAAGGTGGTTATATGCCTAGTACTCATGCATACATCCAGTGTGTATATGCCTAGTTCTCCTGCAGACATCCAGTGTGTATATGTCTAATTCTCATGCAGACATTCAGTGTGTATATGTCTAGTACTCATGCAGACATCCAGTGTGTATATGTCTAGTACTCATGCAGACATCCAGTGTGTATATGTCTAGTTCTCATGCAGACATTCAGTGTGTATATGTCTAGTACTCATGCAGACATTCAGTGTGTATATGTCTAGTACTCATGCATACATCCAGTGTGTATATGCCTAGTTCTCCTGCAGACATTCAGTGTGTATATGTCTAATTCTCATGCAGACATCCAGTGTGTATATGTCTAGTACTCATGCAGACATCCAGTGTGTATATGTCTAGTTCTCATGCAGAGATCCAGTGTGTATATGTCTAGTTCTCATGCAGACATCCAGTGTGTATATGTCTAGTTCTCATGCAGACATCCAGTGTGTATATGTCTAATTCTCATGCAGACATCCAGTGTGTATATGTCTAGTTCTCATGCAGACATCCAGTGTGTATATGTCTAGTACTCATGCATACATCCAGTGTGTATATGTCTAGTTCTCATGCAGACATCCAGTGTGTATACGTCTAATTCTCATGCAGACATCCAGTGTGTATATGTCTAATTCTCATGCAGACATTCAGTGTGTATATGTCTAGTACTCATGCAGACATCCAGTGTGTATACGTCTAATTCTCATGCAGACATCCAGTGTGTATATGTCTAGTTCTCATGCAGACATCCAGTGTGTATATGTCTAGTTCTCATGCAGAGATCCAGTGTGTATATGTCTAGTTCTCATGCAGAGATCCAGTGTGTATATGTCTAGTTCTCATGCAGACATCCAGTGTGTATATGCCTAGTTCTCATGCATAGATCCAGTATGTATATGTCTAATTCTCATGCATAGATCCAGTGTGTATATGCCTACTCCTCATGCATAGATCCAGTATGTATATGTCTAATTCTCATGCAGACATCCAGTGTGTATATGTCTAGTTCTCATGCAGACATCCAGTGTGTATATGTCTAGTTCTCATGCATAGATCCAGTGTGTATATGTCTAGTTCTCATGCATAGATCCAGTGTGTATATGTCTAGTTCTCATGCATAGATCCAGTGTGTATATGTCTAATTCTCATGCATACATCCAGTGTGTATATGTCTAGTTCTCATGTAGACATCCACTGTGTATATGCCTACTCCTCATGCATAGATCCAGTATGTATATGCCTAATTCTCATGCATAGATCCAGTGTGTATATGTCTAGTTCTCATGCAGACATCCAGTGTGTATATGTCTAGTTCTCATGTAGAGATCCAGTGCATGTGTGCTTAATTCTCATGCAGAGAAACAGTGTGTACATGATGAGTATTCATGCAGAGATCTAGTGTGTATGTGCCTAGTATTCATGCAGATTCCAGTGTGACTATGCCTAGTTCTCATATAGAGATACAGTGTATATATTTCTAGTACTCATGCAGAGATCCTGTGTGCATATGCCGAGTACTCATGAAAGAGCCAGTGTGAATATGCCTAGTTCTTATGTAGAGATACAGTGTATATATTTCTAGTACTCATGAGAGATCCAGTGTGAATATGCCCAGTTCTCATGTAGAGATACAGTGTATATATTTCTAGTACTCATGCAGAGATCTAGTGTGTAATATGCCTAGTACTCATGAGAGATTCAGTGTGTATATGCCTAGTTCTCATGCAGAGATCCAGTGTGTATATTTCTAGTACTCATGCAGAGATCCAGTGTGTATATGCCTAGTACTCATGCAGAGATCCAGTGTGTCTAAGTTCTCATAATTCCAACTATGAAAAGGCAGATAAAATAAGATAATAGGCTTCTGATAGAAACATCCCACCTATCACAGCTATTTCCTGCTTGCCTTAGTTACTCTGCATCCTGAACATGTTGCTAACACATATCTACAAGCAAGGAATACTACTGGAACTCATCAGGCTGCTTGATGTTGGGAAGGCTGTTTTGTTTGGCCTACAACAGTGTAAACAAAGAGTAGTCTGGATAGACCAATTGCAGATATTGCTTATTTGAACAGGTTGTGACTTATAGTCAAGATTTCACACTAAATCAAACAACCAGACAGCAAGTCTTTCATGTTAATCATGACTAAATGGGAACCCTGTTCATTTAATACAGATTTAGAGATATATGACTTACACTCAGGTTGGCTGCATTCAAGAGTTTATTAACAAATGAGAAAATGGGCTGTTTGTCTCAGCTTAGGAATGCATCCATGTCACATTCAAGAAGGTATAGCCATTGGAAATAGCCCAGAAATATATATCTTTGTACTCTGAGCTCAGCAAAGTCAAGACGGCTAGGAAGTAGTGGAGCTGGAATTGGGATTCTAAACCTGGCACGTATTCCAAGGTGTCACCATGTAGCAGTAATCTTAGTGACATGACAACAAGGAGGAGGAGGAAGCAAGTGGGAAAAGAATGAAAAGAGGAGGAGGAGTAAGAAGGACTGCTTATGACTGCAATTTTATGAGCACTTTTTATACTGGAGTAAGCAATTGTCCACAGGGTGCCACTTAATCCTCTGAGGAGCATGCATTGTAGTCCCTGTTAAGGGGATGAGGATGTCACTCTGGGATGATGAATGTAATATGGGCAGAGTCATATGGACAGTCATCCAGTAAGTGAGTGACACAGCCATGATTTGAAACTTAAACTGGGAGGTATTGAAAGTTGAACTTCGGTCCCTTTAATGCCAACCTATTACTGTAAATATATATGACCTATACAACCTATATAACTCTTGTGCTGAAAACGCATGGCCTCTGAACAGGATGAACAGAAGAAAGACTAGACTCCATAGTATTCTAAATATATCTTGACCTTCTTACAGCCACCTTTTCATCTATAATATTGAAATGATAAAATATGAGCTTCTCATCATAGATATTACTATTGTTATTATATTAATTACTTTTCTTGTTGCTGGGACAAAATATATAACAAAAGCAATCTAAATAGGAAAGTAAGGGTTTAATTTCATTCCTAGTTTGAGGGGGTACAGTAACACAAGACAGTGGGTATGTGAGGTAGCTATTTACATTATGCCCTCAATCAGGAGGCAGAGACAGGCTGGTACTTAGCTAATTTTCTTCTTAATTCCAGTTTTGTTTGGCTATGACACACGTTCAGGTTGGTCTTTCTGTCTTCAATTAAGCCTCTCTGGCAATATCCTCACAGACACACTACTGCTGTGTCTCCTAGGTGACTCTAAATGTGGTCAAATCGATGATGAAGACTAACCAGCACCATCAGTAGCATCAATTACTTTACATAAAAGTAAAGCTGCTTCATTATTATTATATAAGCATTAGAAGCATTACTCACTCTCCTTATTGTTACTATTACAAGTCGCTGCTAAACCAAGACTGGAGTTATATGACAATGTAAACATATCCCTCTCTTATTTTTCTCTACACAGGGAATTAGAATGCCATTGTCACATATGTCAGAGTTTATATAGGTAAGCAAAGTGGCATTGCCAGAAGTCTCATTTAATGTATAAACATAGGCTTGTTTTTTGTGTTCTGAAGCAACTCACATTACTGACACGGAGCAAATAAGCTTCCCTCTGTCTGGTTACATTCTTACCCTGAGTCACCACATGCTGTATTGATTCTTTGTAAAAAGAAATCATACCGGCTCTGTCCAATAAATATACCTAATAAATGTAACGTATCCTTACCTTCCTCTCACCTCCCCAATGGACAGCAACAGTGCAACTGCAAGAGAGAGGCAGGTGAGAAAGGGAGAAACAAAAAAGAAGCAGAGGAAAGTTGTGTTGTCATCCTGTCATTTGCCAATTAGAAGAACTATAATTCTCCAATGGCCAGGGACTGTGTCAGTCTTGCTCCTCGCTGTTTGCTTAGTGCCTGGCACAGAACTTGGAATGAAAGAGTGACAGGGCATCCTCAAGAAGTCCTTGGCATACTTATGAGTCAAAGTACTCAGCACATCGGGAATCTGATCAACTGGCAAAGCACTAAGGGCTTCAGCTGTTGTGTCCACTTTACAGGTCAAAAATGGAAATATAATGAGTCAAATAACTTAACCATTAAGGTCATAGATAACTAATGTCCAGCAGGGATTTGAATCATGGCTGAATACCTATAAATTTTGTGCTTTATAATTCTCTAGTTCAACTCCATGGGTTTGTAGATGAAAACTAGACCTAAAACATGTTGTCACTCATCCAAGAATACAGCAACCTGAAAATAATACCAGTGAGTAGACACTTCCTGGAATGGCAAAAATATATGCCATGGAAAGGGAGAGAAAAGGAAAGTAGAATTTGTCAGGGAAGTAGATGGAACCATTTTCTTTGTAATGAATGGGTACGTGGATCAATTTCCTAAGTAATCAGAGGCCTTGGCAAATAGAAAGGAAAGTCTTCAGGGAGCCTTGCAGTGTAAGAAATCAGATTCAAAAAGTTTGAAAGATGATTCATTATGTGTATAAACCATAAGGGTTGTAAGAGACTGCCCACAGGGATTAGGTTGTGGGAACACTGATTCCAAGAGCATTGGCCTGACTCTGAGAGAGATGGTTTTTGAAGCCTTTCAAGGCTATGGATGAGTGAGTTCAGTGAGAGCTTAAGAGCAGAGTAAGGTCTGACGTATTTAGGAGAGGGGGAAAAAGACCAAGAACAGTGAGTTTCGCTTGGTTGCAATCCCACAGTATGGTCTAGGAAGAATGACTGTTTCTACATTTAGAAATAAAGTGGTTGCTAGAGACAATATAGTTAGATGGAGTTTGTGGGATTATGTCTCACACAGGACAAACTCGAGACAAGGATAAGAGCACTTAAAATGATGTACAATTGTGGTGGTGGAGGTGGAGAGAGAGAAAATAGTTTGCTATATTAGCCAGTTTCCTTGTTGTAACACCACAGTCCTATTTAATCTTCAGGGCTCAGCTAAATCTCTGAGTCCTTCCATAATATCTGTTCTGATCTACTGAACACATACTATCATCCGGTTCCCTTGATTCCAGTTCCTCTACAAGCCATACCAAGAAATGGAACATTTTGTGTACACTGCTCTAGATTATGCATTAATTACTGGCATGGATGTATCTCTTTTCCCTGCTCATACCATTCAGTTGTGATACTTTAAGAGTGGCCGGCATATCTATCACATCTTTTTATTCCTGATTAGACATGAAGGGAATCATGCTGTTGCTAAACAAAGATGCAACCTAGATCCTCACAGAAAATTTCCCAAATATCACACTGACACAGTGTTGTGTCATGCTGAGCAAGGGAGAAAGATAACCAATACTTGTATATTCACTATCATGTGGTATGTGCCCAATATCACCCTCTAGCTAAATGGGACGTCAAGCCACTACAACCAAGTGAGCTGCAAATTTCTTCGATCCTAAGCTTGGCCAAGGGAAAAAGTATTGTTTGCTTAGTCAATGTCTTATTTCAAACTTGGAGGGTCATCAAAGAAGCACCATGACAGGGGAAAGCTGGAACACATCTCAGCAAGGTAGAATGGTTCACCTTTACTCATAATTCTAAGGTTGGCCCAAGGGAAGAGAATCTTGACTAGAAGAAGAAGGATGGGAGAGGACTGGAGAGAAGGCTTAGCACTTAAGGTGTTTGCCTGCAAAGTCAACAGACTCAGGTTTGATTCCCCAGGATCCATGTAAGCCAAGATGCACAAGGTGGTGCATGTGTCTGGAGTTCGTTTGCAGTGGCTGAAGGCCTTGACATGCCTAATCTCTTTCCTTCTCTCTCTATGTCTCTTTCCCTCTCTCTCAGATGAATAAAATAAATTTTCAAAAGTTAAAAAAAAAAGAAGTATGGGAGAGGGCCTGGGCCACGGCTTGATCCTAAGAATCTATAGCACAACCTGCTAAGAAAAGCAGAGATGACTCATCTGAGGATACATCACAGCACACTTGTGTCATCATTTCCTGGGGAGACTCCGCGTCTTTATGTCCACTAGAGAATAGAGAATATCTGCCTCACATCTCCCATGGGAACAGAGAAAGTTGGCAAACGGCAGCACTGATCATAAACCATAAAGCTCTTATTTTTAGTTGCCTCTTAATCATTTGTTTACTCTCAAAGACATTCAGTGAGTATATCAATAAATGAATAAAGGAGCTAATGAATTCCAGCTGGGGTCTTAGACACCATCTCCTGACTTCTGCCTAAAGATTCATTGACATGGATTTAAGCAGGAATACACTTCCTAGCAGCTCCCAGGAAGAGAAAGGCCAACTCTGTGCTTTTTGCATGCACAGTTTGATAGTGGAGACTCAGGAGAAATGGCCAGGAACATCACAAAAGTGAAGCTTAAAGCTCAACTTTTTTTCCGTTTAACTGTGATGAGGATTTCTCTGGCAGGAATTAGATGACAAGCCATTGATAAATGGGTCTTGAGGTCAATATAGTATTAAAATTGTGTTGTTCCATGTACAATTTTTCAACATGCATGTCTCTTGTAGCAATCAAGGACAACTTATCTCACAATTAAAGAAACCGATCTTAGGGGAAAATTGAAAATCAATAGAAGGGCTTTCTATAGTGAAAATAGTGGCTAATTTAAGGCTGTCCACCCAGTTAACCTAACAGGGAAGGACGTGAGTACAAATAGCAGACTGTACAGAGATTTCTCTCTAAATAGAAACAATGGGTGAATAAAGAAAGCTGTATTTGGATCAGACTTCCAATTTTGAACACTGTGTTGTCTGTTAGAAGGAACTGGCCCATATAAACATACATTTTTAGGGACAAGACTAAAGCCCTATATTTAAAGATAACATGTTGACTATACTGTAGGATGTATATGCCAGTAGAAAATTAATTGTGCACTACTGATTTTCAATTACATAGTCATTATTTTTATTAAGGTTCTGGTGAGAGAGTTCCATGCAATTTAAATCAACTTATTCTAGCCGCATCAATTTTGTTATTAGTGAGTAGTTTTCTAGGGTATGAATGGTTTTGTTGTTGTTGTTTGGGAACATATGGAATGCCACAGAGAACACTTTGAGAGTACTACAAGATAAATATCAAGTAAGCTCAAAGATAGTGTCTTTTCTAAGGTTCTACATTATCAGGATTCCTTCTGAGAACTGTCCTTGTGAGTGACTCAGAAGGCTAGGCTGAAGAGAAAGTCAAGATGAGGGAGAATATAGGACTATATCAGGTGGACAGTAGCAATCGTGAGGCTGTAAGACTTGAGGGACCAATACCACCGATCATGGAATGGAAGAGTCCAGGAGCCAAGGTGAGCTGATGAAGATGCTCTGCCTACGTAGCTCTTGTGGTCTAACTTGCCCCCCAACCCCACTTCATGTAGCAAAGCTTTCATTCTCAATGACCACTTTTGGAGATAGGGCTTCTAGGGTGCAAATTAAAGTGAAATGAGGCCACAAGGGCAGGGCTCTGATTAATACTGGTGTCCTAGTAAGAAGGTAAACATATAGCAGGAATCCTTCTTAATCTGTGGGACAGAGGAGGGAGTTCATGTGAGGACAGGAAGAAGGTAGCCTTTTGCAAAGCCACCAGGAGAGTCCTCACCAGAAATCAACCTCGCAGGCTTCTTATCACAATATTCCAGAAGACTGAGGAGGTTCAGTTTTGTTGCTAAATCTACCCATCCATATGTTCTCTTATAAGATGCTGAACAGAAGAATATACTAGCACTTTTACAGGTTCTGAGGCATGGGTTAGTTATAATTTCATATACCAATGTGGGTATGCGGTTTCCTGGATCTTGGTCAAGTCTCTCCTGCAGGGACAGTGGCATGGGAATGAGTTTCAAGTATCTTCCATATCTCACATTCTAAGAGCTCAGATATCTACAATAGCCACCACACACCCAGAAAGCCTAACCCCATGTAAAAAGTACTGACACAGTTCTACAGAGGTGCACAAAAGAATGAAGACAACAGCCTAGGATGGAAGTGTGAACAAAAGAGTTACATGAAAAACTGCATTCGTGTCACTCATTTGTGTTATATTGTGCCAAAATGTACTTAGACACATTTCCCACATACTTAATTAAAACACATGATTTATCCATATATCTTTTTGTTTCACTTTTTATGACAGAATAATTTGTACACATACCAAAAATATACAATGAATAGCTCAATAAATTCTGTCATGTGCATACACTCACACACCCATTAGCTGGAATGAGTAGAGAACATTAGGAGTACCCAGAGACTCTCCTCGTGTGCATATACTCACACAACCACTATCAGGAATGGATAGAGAACATTTAGAATGCCCCGAGACTCTCCTCGTGTGCATATACTTACACAACCACTATCAGGAATGGATAGAGAACATTTAGAATGCCCCCTGACTCGCCTCATGTGCATATATTCACACAACCACTATCTGGAATGGATAGAGAACATTTAGAATGCCCCGAGACTCACCTCGTGTGTATATACTCACACAACGACTATCAGGAATGGATAGAGAACATTTAGAATGCCCTGAGACTCTCCTTGTGTGCATATATTCACACAGCAATTATCTGGAATGGATAGAGAACATTTAGAATTCCCGGAAACTCTATTTGTGTGCATATATTCACACAACAATTATCTGGAATGGATAGAGAACATTTAGAATGCACTGAGACTCTCCTCATGTGACTCTATTCACACAACCATTAGCTGGAATGGGTAGAGAACATTTAGAATGCTATGAGACTCTCCTCATGTTTGTATACTCATACAACCATTATCTGGAATGGATAGAGAACATTTAGAATGCCCTGAGACTCTCCTCGTGTGAGTATATTTACACAACCATTAGCTGGAATGGGTAAAGAACATTTAGAATGCCATGAGACTCTCCTCGTGTGCGTATACTCACACAACAATTATCTGAAATGCATAGAGAACATTTAGAATGCCCTGAGACTCGCCTCATGTGCATATATTCACACAACCACTATCTGGAATGGATAGAGGACAATTAGAATGCCCTGAGACACTCCTCGTGTGCATATACTCACACAACCATTAGCTGGAATGGATAGAGAACATTTAGAATGCCCTGGGACTCTCCTTGTGTGCGTATATTCACAGAACAATTATCTGGAATGTATAGAGAACATTTAGAATGACCTGAGACTCTCCTCGTGTGCGTATACTCACACAACCATTAGCTGGAATGGATAGAGAACATTTAGAATTCCCGGAAACTCTCCTTGTGTGCCTATATTCACACAACAATTATCTGGAATGGATAGAGAACATTTAGAATGCCCTGAGACTCTCTTCGTGTGACTATATTCACACAACCATTAGCTGGAATGGGTAGAGAACATTTAGAATGCTATGAGACTCTCCTCGTGTTCGTATACTCACACAACCATTATCTGGAATGGATAGAGAACATTTAGAATGCCCTGAGAATCTCCTCGTGTGTGTATATTCACACAACAATTATCTGGAATGGATGGAGAACATTTAGAATGCCCTGAGACTCTCCTCGTGTGTGTATATTCACACAACCATTATCTGGAATTGATAGAGAACATTAGGATTGTTCTGAGACTCTCCTCATAGGCTTTCACCAAGGATGCATTCTCAGTCTTCAAGGATTTACACCATCACTGACTAGTTTAAACTTCAATTCCCTAAAACATTTTCTCTTTTAAATATTTTATTTATTTATTTAACTGAGGAAGAGAGAGAAAGAGGGAGTGATAGGGGGGATGCACCAGGGTATCTAGCCACTGGAAATAAACTCCAGACGCATGTACCACCTTGTGCATCTGAGTTACATTGATCCTGGGGAATCAAACCTGGGTCCTTAGACTTTGCATGCTAGCACCTTAACTGATAAGACATCTCTACAGCCCTAAACTTCAATTTTTGTCAGGCTTTTATAGCATAACCTTATGCCTATTGCACTCAATTATGCAGGTGTGTATAACAGTATAGTTTGTTCTTTATCGTTTAGTTTTCAATTGTGTGCATATGCATACATTGCATTATATCATTCTAATTCCAAGGAGAATAGGAGTTTGAGACTACTGTAAATGAGGTCACATGTAAGATTTTTTTTTTTACCATGAATAAGTATGAATGTCAGTGGAAACGAATGGATAGAAATAGGTAGATGACGTATAGATAAGCAGATGTTCGCTGACAAAGAAGAATGCATGCACCACCACCAAGGAGAAGCATTATAGGGTGTGGGCATGTCCAGCTTTAACAGACACTGCCCATGCATTATCAAAGTGGTTGTACAAATTTATAATCCTCTTCTCAGTACTCAAAGATTCCATATGCAACACATTTCTTGGTGACACTTGAAATTAGCAGCATCACTTGCCATTCTGGAGGGGATCAGAAAAGTGTTTTGAAGAGTGACTTTTTCTGTGTCTTATACATTTCTCAAGTATTATATACCAACTCTTTCAAGCATTTAACAGAACCCATAGCTTTTCCAGGCGTGCCTACTTTAGTGGATATTTTCAGGTCAATTTGTTAAATAATGCTTTGCCTTTTAATGACTAAAAATAGTTCACAATGTGTAAAATTCAGCACAGAGCAAGGTCATTTGGAGTTTGAATAGATTTAGAAGATTTGAGTCCTGTTTGTATTAGCACTGGTAAACTTAAATTTTCTTTCAGTGTAGTGTTCATTGAATAACTCATTGGCTGGTCCTTTTACATCACAACATGCAGGAGAAAACACAGTATTTGCCATTTAACATGTGCAAGTCACACCCCCAAACAGCATTGCATTAATTAGTTTCCTAAGTCCTGGTTTTAGGCAGAATGTGTATCTGTGCAATCAAGAGAGGTTTTACATGAAATTGGGAGGATGAAGTAAGGAATTCAGTGAAAGGCTACATTTTGTTTTGTCCTCCAAAACATCTCAGTGGACAAGTCTTACCTGATAACTAATGAGTAGTGGGGGGCATTGTTAGGGCTCATTAATGTGCCTCAGAAAGCCAAGTCAAACAGCATGAGAAGACTGGGGAGATGGCTCGGCAGTTAAAGAAACTTGTTTTCAAAGCTTGCCAACCTGGGTTCAATCCCCTAGTACTCACATTCAGCCAGATGCACAAAGTGGCTCATGAATCTGGATTTTATTTGTGGTGCCAAGAGATCCTGGTGTACCCCTTCTTTCTCTATCTGCTTTGCTTTCTCCCTCCCTTTCTCTATCCCCTCACTGTCCTTGCAAATTACATATATTATTGGAATGGATTTGGAGAAAAAAGTTTCCCTGGCAATTTTCCTCTAGTTTCTAAGCCAGAGTTGCTTCTCAGACAATGGGTTTGTCTGTACTGTAGTATAGTTATATGCTCAAACCAGTGTCTTGGCTATGGCACCTCTTCAAAAAATGAGCAAATGATGCTGTACCCTGACTACATACCCAGCACAAGACCATGTGGAGGAGACGGATGGAATGATATGGCCTAGAAAGCCAGGAGTCCACATTCTCAGAAAGAAATGGCTGACCAAACAGCGTTGTGATTGAGGAGCACTTGAGTGTACAGAAAGTTTTGGAGGCACTGGAAAAAATCTCTACTTTTAGAACCATACATGCGATTTAACTCCTGCTACATATAAACTGAATATCCTTTAACACATTGTTTAGTTCCTTAAAACAATGGTGTTGTTACTTAGAAACATGCCACATAAAACACCTGGAGAAGAGAAATCACTTGATCTACCATTGCTCCTATTTTTATATCCAGATGGGACAACCCAGGGATGGCCATGACTTGCAGAGAGATGCAGCTTTCACTGTCAGGGTGACAGCCACTAACTAAATCGTCTGACATTTTTATTTTCATCATAAGCTTTCCTGGCCTTCCAGGAAATTAGATGTCAGTTTTGAAGGATTCTGTAAGGACTGGCTCCTCGTAGGTAGCATTTGGAATGGAAGGCTAATACAGGGATGCAGGCAATTGATGGGACTTACAGCCCTTGTCAGTCCCTCTTGTCTCAATATGGGCTGTATTTCCTAATGTGCTTGGCATAGCCACAAACAGAGGTTTTCTTACGGAATAGGTATATCTGAAGATACAAGCTGGTAGGAAGCAGGGATATATAAAATCAAAACCTGGGTCACTGGAAGTATCAGTCAAATCCTTGAAATCAGAATCGAAATGTGTATCCTTTCCTAATTTTAGATTAACTACAGTTATTTGGAGCCATGTAGTTTGCAGGATAATGCTCCCCTCCAGAGATGTCCATGTTATGAACTCCTATGACTAGGAGACCTTAGGTTACATGGTAAAAGAAAATCACAATGCAGCTGGGAATAAGGTTGTCTATTGTCTGACCTTAAAATGGAGCTATTCTCCTGGATTTATACAAGTTTGTCCAGCACACTCACAGATGTGCTTAACATAAGCTTAAAAGATGGAGACAGAAAAGAAATTGATAGGTGACAATGGAAAACAAGCACAGACCAGTAACATGGTTGATGTTGGCCTGTGATAGCCATTTCATACTTCCAACCTCCAGAAAGAATAGATAATGTGTTGTATAGTTTTAAGTCATTTTTTATTTATTTATTACAGTAACAATAAGAGGGAAATACAAATAGATACTTTAGACTGAAGCAAGATGACATTATGTACCCTAAGCTGGGCTACCTGTGATTGGTCCACTGACTTAAATATAATACTAAAACTTCAGCAGGAGTTTTCTCAGTGAAACCACCTGCATGTTTATTATTATTACATTAAGGTACTTCATTTAAAACTATGATTAGTTTGTAAATTGGAATTATTGACAATGAAAAAGCACCTGTCTGCTTGATACTCACTGTTTGCCAGGACAGTACAAACACTGTGTATCTGGTTCTCAAAATAATATTTCTCCTGTTTATACAGGTATGTATTCTAACATATACATGGTCATGAGAGAAAGGAGAGATTCAAGTCAAGGATGTCTGACTCCCAAGTCTGAATTTACTTGCAATTTTTATTCTATACTCTTTTAAATCAATATTTTCTTCAAGTTTTTGTTTGATTTGTTTTGATGCAGGGTCACTTTTATGTAGCTTAAGAAGGAACTAAACCTTATAACCTTCTCAAAAATTTTAGAACTGGGCATATATCACATCAAAAATGTCTCTGAGATTAAAACAAGTATTTGAAGATTTTTATTCAGATGCAAGCAAATAAATTCTCATAAAATGAAAGAAAAATAGGTGTCATGTTATAATTAGGAAAGAATTACTATAAAAATGTTTTGAAAATAATATCTGTAAATAAATAGAAGACTATTTACTTATTAGAGATAGAGAGAATAGGCATGACAGGACCTCCATGACAGGCACTCCAGACACATGCGCTACCTTGTGCATCTTGCTTATGTGTGTCCTGGGGAATTGAACCTGAGTCCTTGTGCATCTGCTTATGTGGGTACTAGGGAATTGAACCTGAGTCCTTGTGCATCTGGCTTATGTGGGTCCTGGGGAATTGAACCTGAGTCCTTGTGCATCTGGCTTATGTGGGTACTAGGGAATTGAACCTGAGTCCTTGTTCATCCAGCTTATGTGGGTACTGGGGAATTGAACCTGGGTCCTTAGGCTTCACAGGCAAGCACCTTAACCATTGAGGCATCTCTCCAGCCGAGATTTTTTTTTTAATTTCGAAAATGTGGATTTGAACTTAAACATCAGAAATTAGCATACTATTTTCTTTATGTTGGCAGCCAGGATTAAACTAGGCACTGTATATGAAAAATTCTATGTAAATTCTTGGTGCCATGTATTGATTAATTACTATTTTTCATTAAACACTAGTAGTAATGATAGTATTCATTTATTTCATCTTGGGATATTTAAAGATCTTTACCATATATGCTTTCATTTACTATAGCAAAGACTGGGTAGGCATTCATAACATAAATTCATTATGTCATAAACACTGGTCAAAGATTTTTGGTTTCTTTTGAAAAATGCATCTATGGGTGATTAACACAGTTTGAAGAACAGATGGATAAGAAGTAGATTCTTCCCCATGGAGCTCACCATCCACCAGGAGCAGCTAGAGCAGAAATACTTCCCATTAGGATAGAGAAAGTATTGGAATTTGTGAATTTGCTCAATATTCTGACTAGGAAAAGGCAAGGGATTTCTGTTTCTCAGAGCCTTCTACATTGAAGTATATCGTGGTAAAAATGGGTCTTTTCCTCAGATGCCCTCAAATTACATTGTCTAAGACAACCATAAACAGTGATAATCAGTGGCTGGAGAGATGGCTTAGCAGTTAAGCCACTTGTCTGCAGAGCCAAAGGACCTTGGTTCTATTCCCCAGGACCCACATAAGCCAGATACACAAGGTGGCACATGCACCTGGAGTTCATTTGCAGTGGCTCGAGGGCCTGGCATGCCCATACTTAATCTCTCCCCCCCTCTCTCTTTCTCAAATAAATAAATGAAAATAAAATATTTTTAAAAAGAGTGATAAACCAGGTTGAGAAAAAGCTGGGTTTATATTTCTTCCTGTGTCTGTTTGCATGCTGAGCACTGATCATGCTCTCTGTTCATGTGGGTTCATTTCATTCCCTAAGAAGTACTCATTTCTACATGGTCTAGATAATACTCATGGTCCAGGCACCCACTGGGGGTCTTGAATGGTTCTGCTATAGATTAGGGACAGCTCTGTAAGTATATGTAATGTACTAAGAGCAGACAATAAAAGGAAAGCAACAATTATATGCTAAGAATTGACATTTAATAGCTTAAGTCCCCCAATTGTGTGAAATTTCCCCTAAATGTCTCATTGTTTGTGTCATTTGGATTGCCAACAAACTTTTTTAGAGTCAGCTGGTCATTTTCAAAGTCTTCTTTCCCACCTCCCTGCCACAGGGCATGTAAAATAAAAACAAAGAACAAAAACCAACAACAGAAACAAACAAACAAACAAAAATACCTTTGAGATTTTTACTGAAATTGAATTGAATTGTATGATAGATTTTGGGACACTTTGTGCTTTAAGAATTTTAAATTGTTCAATATTTGAATACAGCATAACTCTATTTACATAAGCTTTCCTTAATTTTTCAAGGCAGTTTTACAAATTGCAGTTTTATTTTGAAAGAATCTTGAAACAACTTATCAAATTTGTTTCATATTAATTTTCATATATGAATTATGCAAACCATATTAAGGTCTTTCAAAAGTAAGAACAAGACAAATCCAAAATTGGTAGAAGGAGAAAACACAAAAAAGGTCAGGAAAGAAATTAATGACATGGAGGCCAAAAGAACAATACAAAGACTCAATGACACAAAGAATTAGTTCTTTAAAAAGATAAATAAAAATTGACAAGCCATTAGCCAAATTAATCAATAGAGAAAGAATCCCAAATTACAAGATTTAGAGATGGAACAATAGATGTCTACAATAGATACTACTACAATGGAGAAATGCATTGGGAGTTTCATGTTCAAATAATCTGGAAAATGAAGGAAAAATGAATAAATTGCTAGACTATTAAACTAAATATATAGGGTCTATCAAATTTAGTAAAGAGATTTTGAAAACTAAATAAATATGTTATGATTATTCTGAAAAAAAAAGGAAATGACTGGATCAACGCACATGAAGTCTACCTGACCTTTAAATAAGAGGCAATACCAAAGCTCCTCAAAACATTTTAAAAAGGAACTAATTGTGTGATGTTACAATTACAAAGCCAAGCTCAAAAACACAAACAGCATACTGCCGACCTGATGAACATAGATGCCAAAATCCTCAATAAAATATTTTCAAACTGAGTTCAACAACATATTAAAAAGATCATATGTTATCAACATGTTGCATCCATTCCAGGACGGCAAGGATGGTTCAACTTATGTAAATTGGTCAATGTAATATAGCCTAAAAAACAACCAGACCTCCCTACCAAATAAACCCCCACATCTTCTCAATATATCCAGAAAATATTTTGACAAAATCTAATTCATTTCAAGTTAAAATGACACTAGAAATAGGAGAATAATAAAGAAAAAAACATAATTCAAGTTATAGACAATAGACTTCGAGACAGCATTATATGTAATATGGGGAAACTAAATGCATTTCCATCTCATCTGGGATACAAGGTAGATCACGGGGTGATTATGCCTGTCCTGACCACATTAGTCTCTGTATTAGTTCATTCTTGTATCTATACAGCCGGTCTCACTCTTCCTCCCAAAGGTAGAGCCATCCACTGTTTCCCCTGTACCACAATCTATACTCAAGTCTGCAGACTCATCCCCATGAGTCTGTGTCCAAGTCACAACCAGTTCTCCTGGTCCCCACTGATTCTTGGGGTGGTCACTCAGGCTGTAAAATAGATAGGCCATTGAGACCTAGAGCTAGATAAATTCAGGGCTTCTGGTGTCTGCCCACACCACTTAATGATAAAACCCTTAAAATCATGTTTACCCACCATGGTGTTGATGAGCAAGCCAGGAGTTGTAGGGAGCCCCTTCTGTAAGGAGTGTCTGTTTAGTGTATATGCATATATTCACTTGCAGATGCTACATCTATGGGACTTGTGAAGTGTTTCTTATTTCTTTTGGTTTAAGTCCCTCTGAGAGATGTTGTCCCCATTTCCTACCATGTTGCTGAGTTCATGATTGCTGCTTAGCTTCTTTTACTAAAATCTAGTAATCCTGGAATTCACCTAGTCTCCGTGTACAGTCATCTGTTGCACTCCTTTGTCACTTCATCTCTCCAAGTAGCCATGAGCTTGTTGGATTGAAATAAGTGTCAGTCCAGTGGTTATGCAGGAATGTGCTGCCATCTGCATCTGAAATTTTTGCATTCTTTACTATAGTCTCATATCCGTTTCACTTTTTAAAAAACTTTTTAACTTTTTAATTGTGTACAGACTGGATTCTGCTCTTCTCACTTAAATTTAGTGGGCAGATGAATATGTTATCACTAATGATGTTCATTGCACATTTTATGAGATATTCACTGGTACTTCTGGTGGGTGTGTAACAATGTTTTCCCTCTGAGAAGTCCAGTTTATGCACATTACTTACTTTGGCCACCAGCATGTAAGTAAAACAGCATGTGTTTTCTCGTTTTAAATATTTTACAGTTATTTATTTATTTATTTGACAGAGAAAGACGGAGAGAGAAAGAATGGATGTGCCAGGGCCTCCAGCTGCTGCAAACAAACTCCAAACACGTGTGCCCCCTTGAGCATCTGGCTAACGTGGGTCTTGGGGAATTGATTGTGGGTCCTTGGGCTTTGCAGGCAAACACATTAACTGCTAAGCCATCCCTCCAACCCCCCACCTTCTAAAACATATTTTATAGCATGTGTTTGCTGACAACAGATTATTAGAGAAGCTAGTTCTTTGACTCTTCTTCCTCTGCAATGAAAATGACTTACATCCAGAAGGATAGTTGAGCCTGCATCCTGGAAGGCACATGCAGAACAGAGCTGTGGAAAACCAACAGTGGGAAATGCAGACTGTGAAAAAGTGTAATCCATAGAATGTGAACTGAAGTTCCCAGAAAAAGCCACACCTGTGCTAAAGATGCCATAAGACCGATTAGACGTGGAGAGTTGGAAAGCTGTAGATCTCAAGGCAAATGTTCTTGGGTTCCTTAGTGTATTTATTTCTATTCATTTTATTTCTTCATATTTATTTTATAAATTACCTTTCACTCCCTTAGTAACTACTCATTATGCATCTCCATGTGTGAACCCTCATGCTTGTGACTGTCGTGTGAAGTTTTTAGGGCTGTAGTAATAGACCACTAGCTTCCACCAATCCAAAAGCTACGAAGACCATTCGACAGCGCCTGAAAGCTTGAGATTTCCCCATTTTGTTGTAACCTGCCCATCTAATGCTCCCACCAATGTGTTTGAGTTGTGTCTTGATTTGTAACTTTCTTTTTTTCCATAACCACAGAAACTATGTTGTAATCAAAATGATGTGTGGGACAGCCTAAATCCATATTCACAGGACATACATGGCCATTCATATTTGGCTCAACACTAAACTATTACTTACTTCCTTTGAGATGAAAACTGTGTTTTTGCATTGACAAGGATTTCTATAAATTCATCTTGATCCCTGTTCAAATTCTATGGCTTCTAGAAAAGAATTCAGACCCACTAAATGTCATGTAACCCTTCTAGTCTCATGGTCTCAAAGGTCCTAATGTTGGACAGTAATGTATATCATGCCAAAGCCCATGTTCATTTGATTAGTGAGAGCTGGTTTTAAGGAGAAAAGGACAGTGCATATCTCTGGCTAAAGGCATTCCCATTTGAATGCTTTCCAAGCATTTTGCCAAACCAAACACATTTTCTTCAACAAATCAGTCCTAGGACCACCAGTAGACCCTTCAAGCAATAGCAAAGAGCCCTCTCAGTGTGGCCCAGCATAGAAATTCCTGCAAGCTTACAGGGATTAATTCTTAATAGACTAGAGCCTGAATTCCAAGTAAGCAGAAGGTTCTTTCTATAGGGAGATCAATGCTAATGAAAGGCATTGTACCTGACTACAAAGAATGGAATTTAAGCTATCCCAATACAGTTTCATGAATAAACTTTTTTTTTTTTTTTCATTACTGGTTCTGAGAGAAGAAAAACAAATAAACAGGTTTTCCTGAAGGGGAGAACACACACAAATATCTAGCTTTCTTTCATCTCTTCCATACCCAAGCCCTTGTTTAAATGACTTAAATCACCAGAGAAGCATTGACCCCCTGAGTTAATCTCCTCTGGGATGGAAGAATTCTCACGGAATAGTGCATCTGAGCAGACTGCCTGGATGGGCACTCAAGAGCACAGGCACTTTCCCTCCACATAAAAGGGAATGGAACACATTTGCTCTGCTTTCTGCTTTTCTGTTGTGAAATATGAGAAACACTTTCAAGAAATTCCTTAGGAATCCTGAAGAATAAACTATATCTGGCTCCACACATCCCTTTCTCTTTGTGGAAATCAGATTATACTCTCCCAGTGGTTTCTCAGAAGAAAATCAAAGCCCACTGCTCCGGAAACATTCAAAATCATCTCCCTTCCCCGGCACACACTACTGTCTATGTAGCTACAGCCAGCACAGTGGGAGTCTGAGTTCATATCCTGGTATTGCCAGGCAGATGACATCACTCCTGTTTTCCATAATGAGCTCTTCCATGTGTGCTGCTTGCTGAGAAACACACACACACACACACACACACACACACACACACACACACACACGTGGCAACTGCAGATTAAGTATACATGCACTGAGAACTCAGTGCAACTTCACTTCTTCAAGGAAAATAGCCAACCGTGCTATTTAAACACAATTCTGATAAAATAATATTCTTCTCGAGCCATCATGGAATTTATTCTCTCTAATGGTTCATAAACCTTTTGTAAAGTCTTCTTAACATAATAGTTCAATGTTTGAGAGTCACTAGCTAACCAGCAGAAAAATACAATAGTCACTGTTTTCTACATGCTTATAGCATGCTCCGGTGCTTATATTGTGCTTCAGCGCCCACACTAAGGCTCCTTAAATGGGGGTATGCTTCCTATTTTAGAGGTGACAAAAAATGAGGCTCAGAGAGGTTAAATCAATTGTGCTGACTGGAGAGGGATTGGGATGCCTGCCACCCCTTCTACCTCAGCACACCAGAAAGCAGTAGATGTTCAAATAATTGTGTCCATAAGATGTTTTGAAATAGGATAACTTGCCAGATCGCCTTTCTGGAATGCTTCCATCCTGTTTACTTGATTCCTCACCCCCTTTTTGAAGATGGGCTGGAATAACTGAGGCAGCGACTGTGAAACCTTTTCCAAGCAGCACATCAAGAAGATGCTGTGGCTTCTGGCTCTCTGTAGATGCAAACTGAACTTGCAAAACAGTTTAATCTTGTGTGAGATTACACCAGAACATGGCAGATCTGCGTTACTGCAATGCCATTATTTCCAGACATAGTTTACTACTCCATAGTCTCCCTGCCTGCCTGTAGCCATCCCCAGGGAATTAAATGACAAATTCTTCTTCTTTAATATTATTGAGCTGTGTGATCTTACCTTCTCATCTCCAACACCCTGCCCCCAATTCACCTTTCTAAATCTTCCCAGGTGGTAAATTAAAGGGTTATCCCCTGGGGATGCTTTTGGTCCTTTAGCTGCTAAATGACACTTGTTTCCTATGTCTTCCTTTTCTTCCTGACAGCCCCTTCCCCCATCTCCATCTGGAGGAACTAAGTTTCTTTGAGTGAGGTCTTTCCTTAGCAATTCTGGGGGTCCTCCTGCTCAATCTGAAAATGAGCATTCTGCTGAGTTTACAGTCAATGCTCCCAATGTAGGGAGGGTCAAGAATGAACAGTACTGACACTGAAAACACACCCTCCTCTCCCACCCGAAGAACTTTCACCCAATCACATTGTCCAGCCCTTAGAGGGATCTGCCTATATCACTGTGAACAGGGATCAATATTGAGTTACCCCAGCAACGCTAATCAGCCGTGTAAACATCCTTCCTGGTTGTTAGGATACACTAGGGGAAATGAGGAGTGAGGTTTTCCTCCTTGCCTTTGAGGAGCCCATGCATAGGAGTTTATTGTGTTCACTGGCTCCAGCCCCCTCCAGGGGTACTTGGCAAGCTTGTAGCCTAAAGAGAGTCTTCTGTGAGAAGCCTGATTTCATCTGCTCTTTCCTAAGGGGACCCTTGAAACATGAAGGCACATCCTAAAAGTTCGCAAGAACATTTGTCAGAAGCCAAGTCTCCAGGAGGATGTTTGAAATGTATACTTACCAGCAAAACCCACATTTGCCAGTTACAGAGATGTGTACCACATGGTTCAAGGGTAGGAAATGAAGGAATCAGTTGAATGGGGGAGGACTGGGAGTGTATCACTTTGTTGCTAACTGTGAAGAAGGCAGTTTTTGTTGTTGTGTTTTTTTCCCCCACTCATTGATTCCAGCCTTCACCCAGCACAAGTTTCTTTTTAAAAATGTGGATGCTCCCTGTTCAGAGACTGATCTAAAAATACAAGGCTGCATGCCTGTGGCTATACTTTGTACATAAATCCAAACCCACAAAAGAAAGTGATTCTCTTCAGAAGCACAGATACACCACAAAGGAGGGCTGGAGGATCTCTTCTATCACCTATCCCAGGAAGTGGACAGCATATGTACACACACACACACACACACACACACACACACATATGTATATATGTAGTCAGAGTTCATTTTATGAATGAGCAGAACAGGCTTTCTATACATGGAATTTAAAAGTTATGAAGGGAGGGGTTTCATAAACATGTCCCCATTTTAGCCTTCCACTCAGTCTAATTTAGCATGCCTGGCAAAGCCATAAGAATAACAGCATTGATTGGGGGTTTTCTTTTCATATGCTCATCATTAAAGTTAGCATTGACCCATCACTAAATGATTATTGATATTATGATTTAACAGGTGAACAGACTGGCTAGTGATGACTTAGTAACTTGCCAGAAGCCATACCCATGGAAGGAAAATACTTTACAATTCCATAGCCTATGTTCCATATGAGTGTGGTGTGCATAGAGGTTCCGTGCGTCCCCAGCTTCCAGCTCCCGAGTTCCTGGGTTTCTAACTGAACTGTATCAATTTCTAACTAATTTTTAAAAATCATTTTTGTTTTTATTTTATAAAAGGTTAATCTCTCTCCTCTCACCTCTGTTGCCTTTTCCCCCTGAGGGTCCTCCTCAGTGGGGTTATTGGTATTCACCATGGGGCCATGAAGGCCTCATTCATTCTCTGTTGGGGGAAGGGGGCTGTGCCTCAGGATATTCCTATCCACTCTGGCTTTTATGATATTTACATCCTCTTCTTCCATGTTCCTTGAGATACAGTGGGTCTATTTTAGTCTGATATAGCCCTGAGTTCTCCTTGATAGCCTCTGAGTTTCTGCTTTGACGAGATTTTATTAGCCATGTTGTCTGTCACTATTCCCCTGGTGCCAGTTGTCAAGCTAGCGGCAAGAGCAGTATTTGTGTCTCTGCCTCTTCTGCAGTGTCTCCTGCCCCATAGCTGACATGTTAGATGTGGGACATCTCTTGGTGGGCAGTCAGCTATCTTTTCTTGTTGTGTTGGTGGATCCTGGATATCCTCAGTATTCTCTGACATCTGCAAAATAAAGCAGATTCTCCAACTAAGAGTGAGAGTAGCTTTGATTAAAGGGGATAAGTGTCATTATTGAGAGACTTTTTAGTGTGCATCCTCACTCTTGTATCCAGAGAGCAGCAGGGGACTTTCTCTGGATTATCTGAGTTTCCTGTCCATGGAATACTGGCTTGGTTTCCAGTACCAGCTATGACTTCTCTCCCACTGAGCAGGTTTCATGACCAATCATAGAGCAGTTAGTTTCCCACATGGGCTGTGTGCTGCTATTGCACAGGTGTGTGTTTCTGGCTTGGCTGCTTGAATTTGTAGCTTGCAGGATCCTTAGCTTATTTATGATATTGGTAAGCCAGTAGCTCCCATAGCACTTTCTGGTGTCATGAGATCAAGTTAGGAGGGAACTGGCTCCCCTCTCAGTTCCAGCATGGTGACTCAATGTCCTGTTACCACAGCCTGTGGCATCTGTAGGAATAGGGTCTTACCTTTTCAGGTCAGGCTGGTAACCAAGTGCTTTTGGAAATGGCCTGCATTGTTTTGGGGACCTCATGGGTCTTCCTGACCAACACCATTGCTAATTTTATACTCAGAAGGAAGCTGTTTGACTTCTCTGTTCCTCAGTTGTCTCCTATGCATAAATTCAGGGTAACAATTTAACCCATTTCTTGGAGATGCTAAAAAGATTCAGTGAGTTAACTAATATACTTCATAGAGCAACTTGACTCTCAGGACCTCATGATGTTCCCTGTGTATTGCTCTGCCACTCAAATCCTATGCAGTAAGTAACTGATATGTATCTTTTACAATTGAGGAGAGGTCTATAAGCTACATGCTCAGCCAGTTTATATTTATATGGGTAATTTCATTTAAATAGCCCGGCTGAGACTAATGAAAGATGGGGAATATGATACAGGGCTGTTGAAAGTTAATCTACTGTTTGGGGCAATAATGAAGACTAGGAAAAATAAGTGTGTGAGTCAGCTTTGTGTTACCTTCCAGGGAGGAAATTCTTACTTTGTCTAATAGTTTTAATCCTTTGTTGCTGGATGTGGTGCCTCAGCAGAGGCAGTCAGTTATGGCAGAAACACCTGGTAGAGGAAAATTGCCCCATGATGACTGATCAAGGGAAGACGGGCAGAGTCCTGATATTCCTTTCAAGTCTCTTACCCCAAGGAATTATTTTCTTCAAGTAGATCCCATCTTAAAGTTTCCGCTATCTCCCAATCTCCAAATAGTGCCACCAGCTAGTCCAGTGCCTCTTACACATTGTAGAACATTCCAGAACATTTTATATCCAAACTCTAACAATTTGGCTTATGTGGCTAGCCAACAGACTGCATAAAGGCACTGAGCTCTTAGGAGAGATGCAAAGAGTGGACAAAGTTCCTAGAGGGGAACTCAGAGCATCCCTGTGAAGTTATGATAACTGAGTCTGCTAAACTAAACCAACAGGGGACAAATTAGAAGTAGAAAATTCATATGATTTATTTAGCCTACACCTGAGCATGGGAGCCAAACAGTGTAAGAAATTCAAAGAAAGAGCAGATGGAAAAGGCTTAAATACCCTATGCATAAAGCAGAAGGAAGTGAAAAGCAATAAAAAAGAATCACAAATTACCAATTTGTAAAGACATGAGCAGCCTGTGAAACAGACCATGGTCTGGAACAAAAGAAGTTCCTCTGGGCTGTAGGTGAGGCGTTTGATTTTAAGTCTCTTCTTCTGTGATATGTAATCTTCCTTGGATAATGACAATTCAGTAAGAGGATGAAGGAAATTGTGTTCCTCTTTGGCCAAGGTAACATAAGGTAGACAAGGGAACTTCAGAGAAGTCCCTTGCATTTGCTACTCCAGGGTACTCTTAGTGCTAAAAGGGCCATATTTTGGGTATGTGAGCCCCAACAGTAAGTATGAAAGAGGTTATCAAACTTCTGTAAAGAAGCAGATAGTAAATATTTTCCACCCTGCAGGCCATATGGTCTGACTTACAACCATGCAATTCTACTGCAGGAGCTCAGGTGCCATCTGCAAGCAAATGAATGAATGTGTCTGTGTTTAAACAAAACTGCATTTATGGACACTGAAAAGTGACTTCATATAATTTTTTATCTGTCATGATCCATTTTTATTTTGCTTTCCCCCTCTATAATCATGCAAAAATGCAAAAGCCATCCTTAAATTTGAGCTAGACACGCACTGACAACAGGCTGTGGAATACAGTTTGTCCCCTTTGGGCTGGGACCTGGGAAGTAAAGAGAGGTCCTACTTCAGAGGCACACAATACCCATGGCCACACGGAGAGTCTAGCCATTCAGGATGTAATCAAGAGCTAATTACTTAGGAAAACAGGGACTGTATGGTTTGAGTGTCACTTTGGCTTACTGGGGTGCTTAAGCTTACGTTTTGTAGATGTTACCTTTGTCTAGATTCTCCAAGCTCCTATTGGGTCATAGCATCACCCATTCATGGGTCATGTATGGGTGAGAAGTGGTGATGCTGTTCCTCACATACAACCATCATGGTTCACACTCTTAGACCAAAAGACAAATGAGAAAGAGGAAAGCATAGCTAATTTATTTAATCAAAACAGTATGGGACACAGGGACCTTCAGAGTGAAGACAAAAATAAAATGTATAAAGAGGAAATTGTTAGTTTTTATGCTTGATGAAGAACAGACAGTTGTATAGACATGTAACTGGACAAAAGGTTGACCTGAGATAATGGACCAAAAGGCAGGGTGTGGAGGGGAGACCTGTCTGCTCAGATTTTTCTGGGCCTTTATGTATTGCATTCTTTCCTTTCAGCTATGCATCAAGGTACCTCTGGAATGAGGGTCTTATAAACTACTATCGGATAAGGTGGTTGGGGAATTTCCTGATGGCAAGTTCTACATAGAATACCAGGGGAAGATTGCAGTAATATTTCTAGATTCTATACCCCTTCCTGGTTTAGATAAATCACTTCAAAGGACAAAGAGAGAGGGTGGGGAGAGGGAGAGAAAGAGAGAGAATGCTTCTTAGGCCCTCCCAATATCCTTCATTTAACAATACTCAGCTTATAGATGATGGGACTGTGATCAATCCTGTGTTGGCTGACTCCAAACTCCACTCTCACTCCTGGAACCACACTCCCCAGCATTCTCAGAACTCAGGGCAGGTAGAATATTGTCAAAGCCAGAGGAATCATGCATTATTGGAGCTGGAAGGTACATTAGAGATTGTCCATTTTTGATGGATAATTTTGTCAAGTTAATTGGATTTTAAATGACTGTCCCTCAATACCATTCATGAGTTTCATCTACTGTGGCTGGATCCTAAGGTCCAGTCCTAAGGTGTTTGGGGGTGGATCTGAAATCTCCAACTAAAGATACATACAGTGCCCAAGTTCTGCCATTAGGGAGCTCCTGTGGTGCTTAATTTTCTCTCTGTGTGGACTTGTAAAAGTGGGCCAACTTCTTCTGCTATTATAGAACTTCCCCTAAATCTGTAAGCTTCAATAAATTCCCTTCCTCCAATAACTGTGCCTGGTTTGGAGGTTCATCCCAACAAGTAAAGCTGTGTGATACAGAGTTGGTTCCAGGAGTCGGGTAAGATTGATGAGCTGAATTTGACCATGTGGATTTTGGTCTTTTAGAACTTGTGTGGTGGAGGAATGGGAAACTAGGTGCTTGCAACTGAAGATGTCTTCCAAAGCAGTAAGCTGAATATTTTGGACTATTCTGATGAGAGTTTGAAAATACTAAGTGCAGAGAAAATTGTGTTGGGAGGCTTGGTTTATGAACTTTCTAAGGGGAAGGAAAGACTACAGAGGATTTTTCTGGAACTGACCTACTGGCATAAGGGCTGGCTATATTCTGCTGCCATGCCAAGAGAGTTTGATCAATGTTAAAATTTGTAATTGGACTGATGTGCTTGGCTAAAGACATGGGACTGAGAGATAAAAGATTTGAAATTAAAACAAGTTTAAAGTTTACTGGCTCAGTGATTGGTTTTAGGATAGTAAAGCTGCTATGGTAAAACACATTAACAATCATATGGAAGATGGCTCAACTACTTTGCACTGAAACAATGAAAAGGATGCCTGAGAAAAGACTATATTAGAGATACAAACTTCTAGAAATGGTTGACTGGAGAAAGAATCTTCTCTTCAAGTTCATGATTTATTTTGTCCCTGAATTAAAAAATATGGCTGTGTCCTGCACATCTAGTATTGGTTTAGAAACCTTGAAAACTGCATGGAATAGTCATAAAGTATACATGTTTCCAGGAGTCACTGCTGAGTTGTGACATATAGGCAGGATATGATAACCCCAAAAAGAGAATGGGGAAGCCATTGAAAGATGGACTGTGGTTTACATGGAGAACCAAAGATGTTCTGGATACACCAGGACTGTACAAGGCTGTTGGCTCAGGATGGAAGTTTTCCCTGGTTATTCAGCCCAGCTGGAGGGGCAAATTTTAAAAATCTTGAGACTGTCAGTCACTGGCAATGGCTAGCACACTTAAACTACAGATGTTTGATGCTTGCTTGATGGTTATTGAGTTTACATTGTTCTAGTCTCTCCTTGCTGTACATTATAATAGTTGGAAATATTTGCCTTTATATGTTAAAAATTTATAACTTGTTTTGGTTTTATTCACAGTTAAAAGACAATCTTAAATCTCAGATATAATGAGACATTAAAAACTATATTAAGTTGGTAAAGACTATTGGAACCTTTAAAGTTGGACTGGATACAATTTAAAGCATAAAATAGTTATGATTCTATTAGGGGCCAGTGGTAGAATGTAGTAGTTTCAATAGATATCCCCCAGTAAGATTTTATTAAAGCTTCTTGGGTTTCCAGCAGCCTGGCTGGAGGAGGTGTCACTGTGGGAGGGTCCCAAGGTCCAGCCCTAAGGTGTTTGGGGCTGATCCAAAATTTCCAACTAAGGATATACAAAGTGCCTGAGTTGTGCCATTAGGGAGTTCCTGAAGTGTGCTTGCTGGTGGTGGTTATTTTTCTCTCTGTGTGAACCGGTAAAAGTGGGCCAACTTCTGCCATTATAAAACTTCCCCTAAATCTGTAAGCTTCAATAAATTTCCTCCCTCCCACAATTATGCCTGGTTTGAAGGTTCATCCCCATGTCAAAAGCTGTCTGCTACAGAGTGTGTCTACAGGAGGTTTCCAGAAATGATTAATGGATGGGAGAAGACTCACCCTGAATGTGTGTGGCACCATCCCAGGGACTGAGGTCCTAAATTGAATAAAGGAAGATCAAAGAGAGAGTGAGCTGAGTGTCAGCTTTAATCCCTCTATGTCTCCTAACTTTAGATGCAATGTGACCAGCCTCCAACACTCCTGTCACCTTCTGCTCCCACCACCAGGCATTCTCCACCCTGGGGTACTATTCTCCCTCAAACTATGAGCCAAAATATATCTTTCCTCCTTTCAGTTGATTCTCATCAGGTATTTGCTCACAACAGTGAGTAAAAAAACCCAATACAACATCCAACCCCTTTTTATTTTGCTGGCAAATAGAATAATATGGTGATGCTGGGGATAGAGAGCACTATGGGAATGGGAATGTACTCTAAGGCAGTGGAGCCTTACAGAAGGCAAATTTTACTACTAGGAAACAATTGACATGACCTAGACATTTTTTATTGTCATAAATGGTGATGGGGGCAGTTGGGAAGCAAGGGATGAAAGCCAGGGATTGCAGCTAAGCTATCCTTTGTGCAAAGGAGAGACCCCTGCCACAAAGAGTGATCTAAATCAAATAGTAATGGTTGCTGAATTCTAAGAAACTATATTTTTGCAATTAAAAATCTCTGCTGTCATCAAAGCAAACTTTCATAGAAAGCAGAGGAAGAGATGTCATTAGTAAACCATGAAATAGGGTCCAAACCTCTTATCATAATCTGTTTTATGCTCTCCAGATTAAAATAGACTTCAGCTAGTTACCAAATTCTATCTTATAGCCATCTTTGACCATTTATGATTGCTTGAAAAGTGCCTAGCTACTTCCTCAACTTTGTTTTTGTATTTTAACTCTGTCATATGCATCTTTTAACCTGATTCTCAGCTCTCCACATATTCCCCATTTCCTCCTGTCTAGTTCAAGTTTCTCCTTCCCTTTGATGCCATCAGTTGGCTGTCCCCATATGTGTACTCACAGCACATTTTATGCACGATTATTAGGGTAGTGAATAGAATGTTAATTTGCAGACAAGTGCCTTTAATCCACCAGCTCCAGAATATAAATTTGTGTTTGTTTGTGTGTGTGTATTTTCCCACCAGAGTTCCCACTACTAGGCAACTGTAGTATGTCCAGCAAGTCCATAGAGATCAAGAGAATCTCTAACCACATTTTATGTAGTGGTATAACCACTAATAGAACATATGTGCACTGGTAAATAATCTCTTACCCATGCTCATGATAGAAATCCTAATTAAATTCAGCAGGTCGCCTCATGCACGCAAGTGTGTGCATACACACACACACATGCTCACTCATACACACACACTTACTATAACAGAGGTGTGAAAACACAAGTGTGCTTAGTTCAGGGGGAGATGTTCAGTGCAAGGGGGTCAGAAAGGGAGGTGAAGACAAGGTATAAATCAAAATATATTGTATACATATTAAAAAGCTATCAATCAATAAAAATGAATGCCCATATCTGTTTTGTCTAAGGAATTAATATGACATGGAAAAGGCTATGGGTAAATCAATTAGACCTTGGTTAAGATAATGAAGATTAAAGCTAGAGAAGATGATTGAGTAACAAAATTAAAAATATCATACACAAACTATTCTGAAATCTGTTCTTTGAACCAATTCTCAGTCTACTATTGATAAAGAATGACTCTTAATACTTTTACATTTATGTCCCCTGGTAGCTAGAGGACAAAACCAAACACACATAGTAAAACACTTGCTACCTCCTTTTTCATCTCTCACCTCCAATAATCTGCAATTCTTGGGGAGTTCAAGAGGTAAGTAGAGAGACATTTTTAAAAAAACTTTTTTTTATTTGAGAGAGACAGAGAGGAAGAGGCAGAGACAGATAGAGAATGAGTGCGCCAGCAGCCTCTCAGTCACTGTGAATTTACTCCAGATGTGTGCACCCTCTTGTGGGCAAGCATGGCACTGTGCCCTTTCGTCACTTTGCATCTGGCTAAACATTGGACCTGGAGATCGAAAGGTATTACTAGGCTTGGCAGGCAGGCGCCTTAACCATTAAGACATCTTTGCAGTCCTAAACATTTTTTAAATATTTTATTTATTTATTTATTTGAGAGAGAGAAAGAGGTAGAGACAGAGAGAAAGAGAGAGAATGGGCACGCCAGGGCCTCCAGCCACTGCAAATGAACTCCAGATGCACACACCCCTTTGTGCATCTGGCTCATGTGGGTCCTGGTGAGTCGAACCAGGATCCTTTGGCTTTGCAGGCAAATGCCTTAACTGCTAAGCCATCTTAGAGAAATGTTTACTACCAGTAAATGGACAAGATTCATTTTCCAGCCACAGAGGGGACAGAAAAAAAAAAAAACCTTCCTAATGAACAACTCCAGTGATGTAGGAGTATATTATCTCTGCAAGAATGAATATATTTTCGATGATTGATTTTGATGTTTACAAACATGTGTTGGTAGTCCCACTGCCTGGTGAACTTATGTTTTAAAGGCAGTGTCTTATTAGGCAATTAATTCACTATCTTTGAACCTCAATTTCTTAGCTACCAAATAAAGATATAATGTTAATGTTGTTCTCAGGCATAATACATTCTATAAAACTTTAAAGCAGTATTATGTGCCTTAGAACACAAGGGCACAGTACATGGTGGTTCCTTGTATTTTTTCAGAAAAGAAAAATTTCTCCTTGCTTGAGGAGGTTATAGTGAAATTATTCCTCCTGTTAAGCTGATTAGGCTCTGTATTTTCACTGAGAGACCCCAAGAGTGGGCTGGATACTACATAACTAGGATTCATCTCTTCCTCTAGGGTCCTGCTAGTCTGGTGGGATATGTTTCAAGCATATGAAAAAATCTTTTTGAAGCAATTATAAAACTGTTTTGCAATCATTTACTACTTTAGGCTTCATGAAACAGTGAAGCAGAGGCCAACAAAACAGGCTTTAGGGAGGAGATGTTGGTGCCTATGGATGCTGAAAGCTGGGAAGGAAGAAGAGGCAGGCCTTAAATGATTTGCAAAATAGCCTTGCATCTCCTCAAAGGATGATAAATCATCATTCATTTTCTTGAAGACAAAGTCCATGTTTCCAGAGCACTTCAAAAGGAAAATCAAATGCTACACCTTCATATGTCACAAGCATTTCCAGATATTATTCCATTAAGTGACTTTTAAAGACTTCTGCTGTCACTCTCTGAAGCCCAGGGAAAGATTCTTTGTGGTTTGACATTCCTTTCCATTTACTCTGGAGGAAAACACACCATGAAAATTTCCATATGTTCATCTTATCCTGTACATATTTATGTCAAGTTTCCCTTTTAACAACTTTCAAAACATATGCTCTTTCCCAAGTTATTTACCCTAAAAGTAATTCAGCAGTAACATGATTCATGGATCATGGTGCAAAGCTATAGAGCCAGGTGTGACATTTCGACTTGCTAAAAGTCATTGTCCCAGAACATAACAAGTGGTAAGATTTAACTACTGGCTGATGTATTCATTGCAGCCTGTGGAAAAAACATACTGCAACTGAAGCAGGCTAGTGGGTTTAGCAAGAGATTATCACTACCTATTTGTGTCATAAAAACCTTTTTTAAATGAAATCACATGAATGAAGATGACAGACAATGGATAAATGTAAGTCTTGAGGTTACAAGCTCTTAATTTCCACATCCCCCAATCTTGGTGGAATTCGGAGTAAGGCACAAAAATGAAATTGCATGAGCATACTTGAAGTTACAACTGTCCAAACAGGAACTTTCCTAAAGATGCTTTATAAGCTTTGCATGGAGACACTCTTCTCACTCCAAAGTCAATTTCAAGATTGAAATATGTGGGCTGGAGCGATGGCTTAGCAGTTAAGGTGCATGCTTGCAAAGCCTAAGGACCCTGGTTCAATTCTCCAGGTCCCATGTAAGCCAGATGCACATGGTAACACATGTGTCCGGAGTTTGTTTGCAGTGGCTAGAGGCCCTGATGTGCCCATTCTCATTCTCTTCTCTCTCTCTCTCTCTCTCTCTCTAATCTCTAAATCTAATAAATAAATAAATAAAATAAAAGATTTTTTAAAGAGATTGTTTATGCATTATTGTTTAGTTACTTTCTCCTTGCTGGGATAAACGTCCAACCAAAAACAACCGACGAGAGGAAAGTTTTTATTTTAGCTCACAGGCTCTAGGGGAGGCTCCATGATGGCAGGGGGAAGTGTGACATGACTAGAGACTGGACATCACTCTGCCATAGCAGGTGGAAAACAGCAGCAGGGCTGCTGGCAAGCCCTGGCTATAACACCCCTAAGCCTGCCCCCAGATACCTACCTCTTCCAGCAAGCCTCTACCTTCCAAATTGTGATCAACTGCAGACCACATATTCATAACACACGAATTTATGGGGGACATCTGATTCAAACTACTACAATTATGTTAGTACTTTGGTTAATTTTAAATCATTGCTATTGTTTGAATTCACTATTATTTGAAAGTCTCTGCCTTTCAAAGATTTCTGTGCTGGAAGCTTCGACTGCTGTGGTGATCTTGAATGTGGTGGAAACCTTAAGAGATGGAGTTGATTAGAGGATAATTAGGTCATGGGGCACCACCTAAGAAGGGGTGGGTCAGTGTCAAGCTGTTACTTCTCACTGCAGCAGGTTGGCCTTTTGAGCAGGTCATATTTCTTTCAGATTCTTCACTATATATTAACGAAATTAAGGAGATCCTTCATCAGAGGCCAAACAAATTTACATTTTTAGCTTCCAAAACTGTGAACTAAATAAAATTCTTTTATTTATCCTCCCCTTAAAAATCCAGCCTTAAGGGCTGGAGAAATGGCTTAGTGGTTAAGGCGCCTGCCTCCTAAGCCTATGAATGCCGGTTCCAGTCTCCAGCGGTTCCAATCTCCAGGTCCCACGTTTAGCCAGCTGCAAAGTGACGCAAGGGCTCAATGCCTCACTTGACCACAAGGGGGCGCACGCATCTGGATTTTGTTTGCAGCAGCTGAGAGGCTGCTGGCACGCACATCTCCATCTGTCTTCCTCTCCCTCTCTCTTTGTCTCTCTCTGTGTCTCTCTCCAAAAAAAAAATCCAGCCTCAAGTATGTTGTTATAGTAAACAGGCTAATATCAGAAATAGTTATCACAAAATATGGTAGTTGCAATGATAATATCTAAAAATGAAGATGTGGCTTTGGAACTTATGATGGGCAGACATTGTAAGAACGAGCTAAAAGTGGCCTATACATAATCTACAAATAATTTTGGGTGATTCTGGTGAGGGCTCAGAATAAAAGGAGATTGGGAAGGAGCTAGAAGTTGTCTAAGTAGATTCCAATAGAAATGAGGTCTAGGAATGCCTTATTTAAAATTGGAGAATAGGACATTCTTATGAGGAAGTAGCTCAGAAATCAACTATCTGTATACATATCCTCAGGCCTTAATGTGGTAGTTTGAATAGATGGCCCCCAATATATTCAGTGTTTTGTTAGTTTGTTGTTTGCATTTGCATCCATCTGGCTGGAGGCAATGTCACTGGGTGGATCTTATGGTGTGGTGGTGGGTTTGAGATTTCAACCTAAAGATATGCAAAGTGTACCTAGCTAGAGTTCCTGAAGTGTGCTGTGCTGTGTGGCTTTTGGCTTGTGGCTTTGCTCTCTGTGTTTGGTCCTATGAAGGCAGGCCAACTTCTTCTGCCATTATGGAACTTCCCCTGGATCTGTAAGCTTCAATAAATAATATCCCTTCCTCCATAACTGTGCCTGATCTGGGAGTTCATCTCAGCGAACCCAAAGCTGTCTGCTATAGGACCATAATTAGAAATGAAGGACTACCTTATCTGATGAAAGAAATTTCTAAACAAAATTCAGAAAGGACTGCACGAGTGCCCCTGACATCTTTCAGAATGATTCAAGAGTGAAAGAACTCAGAGCAGAATAATGGTGAAATTCACTGCCAAGGGAACAATGTGCCTGGGGAGACAAAATGCTGGCACCACCTGTTGACCACTTGCTAAAGAGATCATCAAAGATCAAAAAGAAAATGAGAGGCCAATTAATAGAACGACAGGAGAAAGTTCTCAAGGTAATCCCAGCCCATCTGTAAGGCTACCTTGCTGTACCCATCCTCGAAAACCTTTCAGGGAAGCATGGTTTCAGGGAAAAGATTGAAGGCCATCCCCATACGTTCACTGTCCAGGATGGCTTCAGGAATGAAGCACCATGTTATCATTTCAGACATGGGTTTCTGTGGACCTATTCGTCTGACCTGCCATTGCTTGAACACAAGTAAGAGCAGGTCTGGGCATAGTCCACATGATACCGAATCCCTGGGCTTGCAAAATACCAAGAATGCTGGGGTCACAGTGTCTTCCACTGAGGGTTCAAAGGTGTATGGCACAATGCAGGTCAGGCCCTAGTCAGACCACATACTAAGAGAAACCAAACCACACTCCTCAGGTTTTCTCACCAGGATGGTGGGTAGCCAATGACAGGTAAGACTCCATGAGATGGGGCAACCTAAGACAGGCACCATAGCATGTGATGATCCCTTGGGGCCTGGGGTCAACAATGGCTTGGCAAAGAACCATGCCTCCCAGGGTTGCCAATAATAAAAACAAAAAGGAGGATATGTATGGCACAATTCAGGTCAGGCCCTAGCCAGACTGCATGCTAAAAGAAACTAGAAAGTGGCTTCTGTGGACGTGACATCCCACAGGTCTGGTGTGACAACAGCTACAGTCCCATGCTCATGAGAAACCTGCTGCGAGATGATCTGTCCAGAGAGAGGCTGTCATTGGTCACAAGAAGGGGACCACCCCATACAATGATTGGCCAGCCAAACCCTTTAAACCCCCTACACTTCCTTGAATAAACCAGTTTGCAGCAGCTAGCCCTGTGCCTGCTTCCACCCAACTCCTGGAGTCTGTGTCGTGACTCCGTGCCTCTCACCCCACCCTCACCCCACTTGGCAGAGACCCTGCCGTCCCTCCTGGGCTGGCCCTAGGAGGGACCCCAATGCAAAGGAAACACAAAAATCCAGGCAGAGTGGCTTCAAGGGCTCTATTGGAACAGTGAGTGGAAGGAACGATTGGAGTAGCAAGGCTACAGAAAGCTAGAGCCTCCTGCAGTTTATAGCATCAGCCTCAGGAAGGAAGTCATAGGCTTCAGTGTGCAGGGCGCCAGCATGAGGGACCCACCACCAGCAGATTGTACTTGGAGCTTGAGGATTTCAGACTGTGTTTGGAACAATCTTGCTTGGAATCATGAACCCTGTTCCATATGCTCAGTCCTTTTCTCTCTTTCTTTCTTTCTTTCTTTCTTTCTTTCTTTCTTTCTTTCTTTCTTTCTTTCTTTCTTTCTTTCTTTAAATTTATTTTATTTTAATACACACACACACACACACACACACACACACACACATTCCCTTGCCCCTGGTCCTGTTTAACTGGAGCCCTCATCAGGGGGTTATGGGACTCACTGTGGGGTCATGAAGGCCTCAGTCCCTCTAGGGCAGACAGAGGACAGTGCCTCAGTGGCCTCAGTGTATTACCATCCACTATGTGCTTCTAACAGTCTTTCCACTCAACTTCCTCAGTCTTCTCTGAGTTATGGTATGCCCAGTCCTTTCTTTTGGGACAGCTTTGTACTCTCTGTGCCCATCCCACCATTGTACTTTTGAAGCATGTAAAGTTGTTCTGGAGCTTACAAGCTCATAGCTGAAAGGTATTTACCTTGAGTATCAGATGAGACTTCGCACTTGGACTCTTGAGTGATGCTGACATGCGTTAAGACTTCTTCAGGGCTATTGGAAAGGAATGGATTCATCTTCATGAACATTCTTAGTTCCTAGTGTGGATAATTTTGAAAGGTGTTGGAACATTTAAGGAAGCCTAATGAAAGGTGATTAGTTATGCAGACACCACTTCACATACAATTAATACTAACCTCATGGCGTAAGTTAGTTCCCGACAGAGCAGAATGTTATAAAGAGAGCCCACTCTACATCCTTGGCCTCTTTTGCGTAAGGACATTTCTCTTTTCAGTTCTCTACTCATTGTGATGCCCACTGGGGTACTTACCAGATTCTCAACAGATGGGGCCACGTCACTTTGAGCTTTCAACCTCTAAAACTCTTAGCCAATTAAAATGTTCTATTAATAAAGTTTCTGGTCACAGCTGTTTTTCTATAGCAACAAAATGAACAAAAAAATTATACATTTATATTAGACCAATAAAGAGGTGATAATATCTTACCAAAAGTACTGAATTGCCCATGTTCATCCTTTCCAAAAGTCATCATTAGTGTTGCCATTTCTATTTCCCTCATTTAACAGGAGAGGAAAATGAGGTTATAGCAAGGGAAAATATCCTGCCCAATGACACACAGCATGGCATAAAGCTACTACTCAAATCCAAGCCCTTCAAATGTATGGTTCAGCACTAATGGCTGTTCATAAATATGAAAATAAAAACTATACAACCACAGAACAAAGAAGATGGAAATCTCTTTTCAATACAAGTTGTCCAAATTTTCAATATGTACTAATTTACTTTCTCATTTCTGTAACTCAAGTCAGGGAAGGGTTTACTCTCCCCTTGCAGTTTCAGGGGTAGGGTCTATCATGGAAGGAAAGACTCATTGCATTGGCAGGAAGCAGAGGATTGGCAGGAAGTAGGGTCAGGCTATGAAACCTCAAGACCCACCCCTAACAGCCAACTTTCTCTCTCCGAAAGGTCCACAGCCCTCCCAAATGACATCACCAAGAAGAGACTCAGTTCAAACACAGGAGTCTTTGGGGACAGTTCACATTCATAGCACAACATGAAAGTCTTACTCATCAATGCATCAGTGACATAAGCACAGGAAGCACTGAATCATTGAAGATGAGCTTGTTTTATCTGTATGCCTTTGGAGCAGTTAATTCCATTCTGAGAAGTTAGTTCCATACAAAGTTATTATCATTTTTAATTCATATATTTTCTAAATTGGAAATACATGAAATAAAACTTAGGATTGCAATGTTTATATTCATATTTATTAATATATATTACTAATATATTTCTTCACTATAAAATTGCTAAGGTTTTGCTCATAAATTGTATATATCTTCCCAACCTTAAGCTCTTTATTCATTCATCATTACATTTAGTTATTCAAGAGCATATTTAAGGATATGTTTATGGAGACTCTGACGGGAAAGGGAAGATGGTTTATTTGGAAAGTAAGGAAGGTTTCTCAGAAAGAAGGCAGGTTTAGTTTGATACTGATGAGGGAAAAATTCGCCAGAGGTCCAAGGGAGAAGAATGTCTAGGACTGGAATCCGAGGCACAGAATTCCTATACAATTTAGAGATAATGGCAGATTTTTCCAGACGGTAAAGAGCTCAGAAGGTGGTGAGAGGCTATGGGGAGATTAAGGTTGGTTAACATTTAGGAGTAAAGGAGGAAACTGATGGACGGCAGAAAAAGGAAGTATTGAGTGCTGTATGGAATTGTTAGAATTCAGTGGAGTCTTTACGTTAGAAAGTAAGTGAAAGAACTTAAATGCAAGGTTCAACCGTCCCAGGAGGACAGACAAGAGGAGTTCACACTGGTTTTTGGTTGTAAGAGAGACATTTTCATTCCTTTCAAATGATAACCTCTCTCATTTTTCTAACTCCTTACAATTAAAGATCAATTTCAGAAGCTTATCTGTCCTTTAATCTTGGACATGGAGGATTTAGATCACTATCTTTGAAGTTCTTCCTGTGGTGTAATACTGACCACCCTGCCTCTACCATCTCCAGCCACAAGCACTATCCAGTTCCTTCAGTTGCAATGGATTTTCTTTCTGTTTGCACCCCAAATCCAGAAGCAGGCCCTATCCCTGATCCCCCTCCTTCTTTACTTCTAGTTGTTTTCTTTTACAAACACAACTCCTTTGTGGAAGACTATGTCATACAGTGTGCATAAAGGCATAGTCCTACTCTGAAAGGCAATCATTGCATGATAAGAGGGAAAAATGAATGCATACTTTTAAAATAATTTTATACATTTGCAAGGAGAGAGAGAGAATGAAAATGAAAATGGGTACACCAGGGCCTATTGGCACTGCAAACCAACTCTAGACACACAGCCGGTTTGTGCATCTGGATTTATGTCAGTACTGGGGAATCAAACTCAGGCCTTCAGGCTTTGTAAGCAAGCACCTTTAACCACTGAACCATCTCTCCAGCCTTGAATTTATAATTTTGAATAAAAAGTATATTAACACAGGCTTGTTTTCATATTTTTTAAAATATTTAAACTGTGAGGAACTATAGTTTCTATTGAGCCAGAATTTCCTTTCACGCTGCTTTGCACATGACCAAGCATGTGTGTAACTCTTTTTAAGGGTCTCCACTGATGTGTTATTCAGTCAGTACCTGCAGCACTTTTGCTAAGGGGCAGTGGGACAGAACACAAGTTTGTGAAATTTTGGATTTCCCGTTTCAGTGTCCCAGGTACTGCAAAATAATATTCTGGGGATGGAGAGATTGATGAGTGGTTAAGATGCCTGTCTACAAAGTATAATGTCCTGGAGTTCAATTCCCCATCACCCACATAAAGCAGATACACAGAGTGGTGCATGTGTTTGTTTTCAGCAGCTGGAGGCCCTGGTGCACCTATATTCTCTCTCTTTGTCTCTCTCTGTGCCTGTATCTATCTGCTTGCAAATAAATAAATAAAATATTTTAAAGAATAATATTCCACATTTGCTAAGTGGCTGGCAAGCAAAAAGAAAACAAAACACGTTTAGAGTCAGGCACGTGCACTCACCCCGTTTTACAGGTGCGGGGACTTGGAGAAATGGAGCGACTTGCCAGTTTCTCATTGCTGTTCCTTCTTGGTCCTCTGCATCCTACTTAACTGTCTTTAACTGTATTTCAGAAAAGATTGTTAAAGCTAATATTTAGGAAACTAAACTTTCAAAAGAACTCACAGTATTTTGCAGATACAACAAAACTATAAGCAAAACTAAGAAAAAAACTCAGATCCTTATATAATCAACAAATCAATGTGTATCTATGAAACTTGTATTGACCAGAAGAAAGTAGGTTCACTACATTTAAAAATATTATTCCGTGCCAATATCATCATTTGTAAGATAATATTGATTTTTTAAAAATCTATACCTATATGAAATACAGATGGCTTTTATCATCTTGCTCCCATTTGGTTCTATTCAAAAATGTTTATTGAGGATACAGTCATACTAGCTAGAAAGTCTTGCTTAAAATCTTCGTGGTGATATCTCCACTGCACAGAGTTCAGGACAAGCATGTTTTACACCTTTGTATTCTACTCTGCATTCTACTGATGGGTAGAATTGTCCCTTTCTTTTTGGATATTTGGTAAACACAGTGTCTTTTTACTCCTAAAAGTAGCAAGACTGTGAAAAAAATCTCATGAATGGCATTCAGTGCTGCTAAATTGTTTACCTAAAGTAAATGCGCTCACAAGACTGTAAACATTTTCAAACACAGTGTTTTCTTTATTAATCTCCAGGGGTCAAATGCCTGGCAGGGATATACAATTATCACTCTCCAGTCTCCTTGAAAAGACAATAAACAGATAAGCAATTCTTGGGTTTGTAATTATTGCGTAAAAGGTATGAATGTCTACTTGGCTGTTAATGTGCACTGCTTGCTGCTTTCCTAAGGAGTGTTGCAGCCCCCAGTGATACACGCATGAGCACATTTCATCACATTGGAGTAGTACTGGCCACCGTGATTCTACTTATGTCACTGCCATTACTAGTTACTTTAATAGTCTCTAATTTCTAAGGAGATAGACTTTTAGTCTTATAATTTTTGTTTAATTTTTTTCTTTTTCAAAGTCACCTTTCAAGCAAGAACTCCCTCAGTGTTTTCCACTAGCAAGCACTTGGAACTGTGATGAAGGAAAAGAAAAGAAAGAAGAGTAACTTCAAGCCCCACTTTTCTTCTCTGGGGCGTAGATTTTAAATGTGTTCCATTCAGAGTTGCCATCTTAACCAGGCCCAACAGCATGAAATTGAAAAGCATATCAAGTTTACCTTTTCAAAGGAGATACTGCTAAATGAAGTTAGGCGATTCATGTATATTCAGAACTTTTAAACTTTGCTCCCAGCATCAAATGCCAACAACATGCTACACAGCAAATGAACGTCTTTGTTCTGCTGAAAATGATATTGCCTGGGTCAAAATGTCTCTATGGTATATTGCTTACTAAGAAAACTGTTGAAGTATTAACATGGACTATACTTCCAGAAGTTGACATGGAGTCTCTTTGTCATAAAAAGCATATTTTCCTTTTGATGATAATTCCTGAATTTACATTTTATGTAGGCTACTTATATGGAACTTTAGATTGTCATAAAATAACCTCTTAAGTGTATAGCAAGTTTATTAATTATAACAATGAAATGTTTTTGCATATGTATTTGTGTGATATGTGTGCATATGTGTATGTGCATATGAAGGAGCCAGATGGCAATTGCAAGTGCTATCCTTAAAAATGCAATCCACATTTTTTTGGGGGTGGGCAGAGTCTCTCATTGGCCTGGAGTTTACCAATTAGACTAGACTGACAAGGGAGCTGCAGGAATCCTCCTTCTTCTGCCTCCTCTGGACTGGGATTACAGGTGTGTCACCACATGAGGGATTTCTGTGGATACTAATGAGTGAATGCAGGTCTTCCTATTTGCAAGGCAAACACTTTGCCCACTGAGATATCTCTCCATCCACCAAGAATAAAACTTCTATAAGAAAATAAATATGAGCCGGGCGTGGTGGCACACTCCTTTAATCCCAGCATTCAGGAGGCAAAGGTAGGAGGATCTCCATGAGTTCGAGGCCACCCTGAGATTACATAGTGAATTCCAGGTCAGCCTGGGCTACAGTGAGACCCTGCCTTGAAAAACCAAAAAATGAAAAAACCAAAAAGAAAAGAAAATATGTATTGAGAATGCCCTTGGATAAATTAGTAGGTTTTTTTTTTTTTTTTTTTTTTTTTTTTTTTTTGGCTTTTTTATTATGCAGAAACTCTGTATGGACACATCATGTGTCGGTACCATCATTTCCTTTCTGCCACACCCCACTTCACTGAGGGCCCTCCTTAGTGGGATTTCTGATATTCATCAAGGAGTTGTGGGTCATGGGTTGTCAGAGCAGCAGTCAGTCATTATGTGTGTGTCTGGGTGGGGGAGATGCCTCTGGATATTCCCTCCCACCCCATGGCTCTTAATTTTTTTCTGCCCCCTCTTCCACAGAATTCCCTGAGCCTTGGTGGATATACTTTATGTCCACTTTAGCGTTGAGCTCTCAGCAGCTTCTGGGTGTTGGCTTTGGTGTATTTTGATTATTCTCAGTGTCTGTCTGCATCACCCTAGCTCAGATTGTCAGGTTTGCCATGAAAGCATCACTCCTGCTCGTCTCACCAATTCCTCTGTGGTGTTACCTGGGCCCTGACTACTGTGCTAGGGGTGGTTCATCTCCTGACAGGGAGTCTGCTGTCTAGTCTTGTCTTGTTGATAGAGTCAGGCTTTCCTCAGTTATAGCTGCTTTCTGAAAAAGAAAAACAGATTTTCCTATGTAGAATGAGATCAGGATAGGTTAAAGAGGACAAACATTGTTAATTTAGAGAGGTTGTGATGGGTGTAGCCTCACTTTTGGCCAAAGACTAGTAAGAGCTTCTCATTGGAGTCCATAATCTTGGTCTCCATAGGGTTCTGACTTGGTTCCCAGTTCCAGTGATAAGTTCCTTTCCAATGAGCAGATCAATTAGCCAATCAAAGTACTGGGAAATGTATTATTGTAAACAGATTCAATGCTCCAAGCTCATATAGTTGTTCTGAAAAGACTATAATTCCATAAAATTCTTACTGAAACCAAAGTCTTTACACTTTTTCAGTGGCTGTCATTTTGAATGCAATTTTAGTTTATAAGGTAAACTAATCTAAAAGTTTGCAAATATGACTGTTAAAAATAGTCAAATAGTTTAGGTACTAGGATGCATTGTGCCTTTTTTTTTTTTTTTTCTATGTTGGGTAAGTTATGAAACTGTCCAAGGACATCCCATTTAGTTCCACCCATGCAATATACTTGTCCACTCTGCTTACTCAATTTCTTGCCAATTTTTTTTTTTTTTAAGCATTCAACATCACAGAATGTTTACATTGAAAGATTTTTGAGGGTCATGTAGTCCAACTATTACATTTCAGATATTCTCATGATCATTGAGTTGGCAAAGAGTGACATCAGTAAGAGATAAGTTATGTGGGTAATACTTTGGGACGACAGAAAGGAAGTTCATAACTATTTTTAAAATGCGTGAGAGAATAAGTTAAGGAAGCCCATTGTCCCTGTGTGTGTCGGTGTGTTTTAATCTCCTGAGATAAGGACACCACATTGATGCCACTGGAAAGATAAATAGAAGCAGCAGCCATGGTCACAGACCCCATCGTGATGGTGTTGTAGGAAGTCTCTCCCTAGGCTTAGGTATTCTGGGTTTGCCTCTCAGCTGATGGACATTTGAGAAGGGATCGAATCACAGAGGCTCTGGCTTTGTGAATGGACTAATTCATTGATGCGTTCATTGTTTGTAGGTATTATTGGGAGGTGGTGGAACATCAGGAGGTAAGGAATGGCTGGAGAAAGTAGTGTGCTGGGCACTGGGGCCTTTGAAGGATGGACCTTGTCTCTCCTAACCCTCCTGCCATTATGCTCAGCATTTCCGTGGACCCAGGATCAACATAGCCCAAAATTATGGAATAAAATCCTGAGCCCAAATATGTATTTCTATCCTTAATTGTTTTTGTCACTGAAATGGAAAGTCTAGAAGACACCATTTATCACAAAATGTCCCTTTTGGATGTTCATTTTTGTGTGTGTGTGTGTGTGTGTGTGTGTGTGTGTGTGTGTGTGTGTGTGTGTTTTGTTGTTGTTGTTGTTTTTTGGTCTTAATAGGATATTATAAGAATCAGAGCAAAAACTGTTCTATGTTGCATTTCATTTCTGACTTGGAGACAAACTCCCCTCCAATGCGCATATGTAAGTAGAAGAACTGATTTCAGGGAGGGGAATGTCCTAAGTGAGGCCATGGGAAGAGAATGCATACAAGAAGGGCAGGGGGAGGATCAATCTAAACTCAAGATATTGTGAATAAGACATATGTAAATTTTTATTTTTTTGAATAAGGGCAAGTCTAGAAGCTGTAGACTGTTACTAGAAAATTTTCAGTACTTGGGATGGAATACCTTCCAGTGAGTTGTTGGCCAAGGAGATCCTGGTAGCCTCCAAAACATTAAAGGCTCTTGACAAAGCCCTTGGTTTCCCTAGAGAAACAGATAGTAAGACCCTATTGCTGAAGACATCTCATGCCTGAGAAGCATGGTCACTGAGAAAGCAACCTGGTGTGGAGCAGAAAATCTTCTCCCTGTAGACCAGCCAACTGAAAGCTGGAAAAAGCTGCATAGCACGCAACATATGGGAGACAGAAGTCATCTACAGTGAAAACAGTGGACGTTGAATATTCAAGCTTGGCCAGACAGGCCCGATGACTGAACGGGTGCAATAGTGGCATGTCTAGTCTTGGGGTAACCAACTGCTCCATAATTGGACTGAAGGCCCTCTCTACGGGAGGGAATACATACCTGGTACTGAAAAACCTAAGTAAAAGTCTTTGGTAGGTGAGGTCATGAGCCTTAGGGGTATAAGCCTGCTCCCATCTGACTAAATGTATATATTATTCCCACCAAGCTGCCCTGAAAGCACTACACTTAATGTTCATATTCACATATTAACGCTACTCTCACTTCTGGTTAGAGAAGCTTCTCTTTTCAGATGGTGATGACCACTGGGATGACCCAAAAGGCAACATAGTGCTGAGAAGAAGGGATGGAGGAGTGCCCAGCACTGAAACACCTCTGTCACACCCTACAAGGCTCAGGGACCATTGCGGAAGAGGGGGCGGATAGAATGGAAGAGCCAAAGGAAGGGTATAACCTCTTACAATGCAACTGTCCAGACAGAAACTGGCCTCGATATCCATGACCTTGTAGTGCCTAGCAATACCTTTGCAAAACCCTCAAAATAGAAGAAAAAGATGATGACATCAAATTAAAAGAGAGACTAATGGAGAGAGGGAGGGGATATGATAGAGACTTGAGTTCTAAAGGGAATGGGGAGGGAAGGGAAATATCACGTGGGTTTTTTCTTTGTATGTGAGTATAAAAGTCAATAAAAACAATTAAAAAAAAAAAAAGAATGTGTGGGTAACACTTCTCTCAGATTTCCACATCTTGACTAGCACAGAAATGTCTCAGCAATGGATCTACTTGTATCTAATAAGATTATGATATTTTCACGCTTACCTTTTCTTTATTTATTTTAACTACTAGGAAACTCAGACTTAGGAACCTATTGCTTTAGAATATTTGAAGTCATCTTATATGTCAGTATATGTCCAATTCAAGAAGTTACCTTATTTATTGATTTTATAAAAAAATTTATTTGCAAGAGACACACACACAGAGTGTAAGTTTGGGTGTACCAGGGCCTACTGCCACTGCAGACAAACTCCAGACACATGTGCCCCTTAATGCATATGGCTTTACATGGGTACTGAGGAATCAAATCCAGGCCATCAGAATTTAGAAGCAAGCACCTTAACCGTTGAGCCATATCTCCACCCCCAGAATTTACATTATTATTGCTACTTGCACTCTTTTCTTGCCATTGTTCCTTCACCTTTTAGTCTATTTTTAAAATCCGTATTTTATTGTAGACATCTTGAATTAATTCATGCATTTTGGGGACAGGGTCTTGCCATGTAGCCTAGACTAGGCCTCACTGTCAAAGCCAGGCTCTATTTACAATTCTCAGTCCTCCTGTCTCAGCCTCATGACTGTTGGAATTATAGGCATATACTACAATGCATGACTCTATTGTAGATATCTTTTATGTCTCTTCAAGTCCTTTTTGAAAAAAAAAAAAAGATTTAAATAACACAAGTAGACTCAGGCAATGGAGTGTTAAGAATACATGCAAGTCATTCTTTCATTATTTTTATTCATTATTATCTATATATTTATTTGCAAGCAAAGAGAAATAGAGAGAAGAGAGACAGACAGAAAGTATGGGCATGCCAGGGTCTCTAGCCACTGAAAATTAGCTCCAGACACATGCACCACTTTTCTGGCTTTATGTGAGTACTGGGGAATCAAATCAAACCTAGGTCATTAGGTGTTGCAGGTTAGCACTTTAACCACTGAGCAATATCTCAAACCCAGATATATGTGTTCATTTAAAAGCAAAAAACAATAAATAATGACAATAAAATTCTGATACCTTCTCTCTTCAATGCATTCAAAATCTTGACATGTTCATCTTTTCTGTATTTCCCCTATCATTGCTTAATTTCAGACCTAATCTCTGGAAACTATACTTATCTCATTTTCCACTTGAAGGGAAGGGTAATTTTACTACCAACCTCAGTTACTGGTGTTTATAGGACTACTTTCAGGAGTAGCTATAAAGGCCCAAACTCCCAATTTTTCTGCTCTTGTTTGGTTTTACTAATGACTTAGAAGCTGAATCTGACTTCCAATAGCACTTCCCCACTCCCTGCCTAGTGAGCAATTGCTGTTTTCTTTGGAGAACTCTTACAGTGTGGTGGCGGCACGTGGCGGGGGTCCACAGGAGGACACAGGGGTCATAGGCACTGATGACCCAGTAGAGCCAATTTCCTAATCTTGAATGAGAAGAAAGCATAGAAAACAACAATGGCCTTATAGTCTTTTCTCAGGAGCTCATTAAACTCATTATTTATTACATCCTGAGGACTGGCAAATGTTTGGGACAGGGAAAATCATTATACACCCTAGGAGAGCATCATTATCCACCTTGATTTGAGACTTCTTGTAAAAATAAGCAGAAACTGTTTCTGATCTTGCTCTTACCGCAGCTCCTTTTCTGTTTTTCTTGGGTGAAAAGTCATCTAGCATTTTTTGTTTGTTTGTTTGTTTGTTTGTTTTGACGTAGGTTCTTGCTCCAGCCCAGGCTGACCTGGAATTTCTCTCAGGCTAGCCTCAAACTCAGCAATCCTCCTACCTCAGACTCTCAAGTACTGGGGTTAAAGGTCTGTGCCACTGTGCCCACCATTAGCATGGTTTTTAATGATGACTGGAATTGATCCAGTATATATTTCTTTTTTATTTTTTGAGTATTTTTACTTACTTATTTGAGAGCAACAGAGAAAGAGAAGAGAGAGAGAGAGAGAATGGGTGGACCAGGGCCTCCAGCCACTGCAAATGAACTCCAGATGTATGCTACACCTTGTGCATCTGGCTTATAGCTTATGTGGGTCCTGAGGAATTGAGCCTCAAACTAGGGTCCTTAGGCTTCACAGGCAAGTGCTTAACCACTAAGCCATCTCTCCAGCATTGATCAGGATATTTCTAATTGCAGTCAGAGGATGTCACTGTGTCTCTTTTGTAGATGACTTTTAGTTAATTATTTTGTTTTAAATTATAATTCAAAGGTATACTTTTCATATAAATATATACCATTTAATTATATGTGTAAACTTTTGTAATCACATTAATAAATTATGACTATGTATATTATGATTACATATGCATGTTTTATATACATAAAATTCTCAGAGCATGTTCTTTTGTGCCTAGCTTATAGTAGACACTATAAGGGGACATGGGGAAACATGCAAAAGTAAGTAGAAGATTGATTGCTACATACTGTACCTGCTTATTAAATGGTAAAATGAATGTGACAAAAGCAGCCTGGAATAAGAAGCACAGAGGCTTGGGCACATATGGCAAATTGGAACTATAAGAAACCCACTGTAATGTTCACATGGTTGTACATGAGGCTAAGGCCAAAGGAGAAAGCAGGACATAGTGATTCTGGATAAAAACATTCCCCTAAATAAATAATTGGCTTTGAGCAGGAGACATACAAGATGAGCATAACCCAAAGGTATAATTTGTGTACCATCAGTTCCCAACAGTGCTCAACATGTGGAGTTTATAGGCTATCATATAAGTACAATTAGCATCCCTCTTTCTCTATAGAATGTACAGCTCAGCTTCCTACAGGACACTTTAAAGAATATTGATAAAAATGGTGACCACCACACAAGTGTTTCTCTAAAACACTTTGTCTTCTCCAAAGTATACTCTCAGAAGCATTAACCAGCATGCCCTTTACCTCTTCCCCCTTTGATGTATACTGGATATATAACATCCAGCAGAATTAATCTAGTTAGCATGTATAATGCACTGTGATAACTTAAATAATCAGAGGCATGAGGAGGTGTCATAGTAAACCATGTGAGCATGAGGGTCCGAGTTCAATTCCCAGCACAGACATAAAAAGTTAGGCATGGCCACTCACACCTGTAACCCTAGATCTGATGGTGGTGGAGACAGGAGCATCATGGGGGCTTACTGGTCAGTTAGTTTGACCAAGCAGCAAGCGTGAGTTTACTGAGAGACTTCATGTCAAAGAAACAAGGTGGAATAGGTGTAAAGGAAGACACCTGATGGTCCTTTGGTCTCTGACTACGTGCATACAGGATGCTCATATCTGCATGCATACATATATGCACACATCATAAACACACAAACGCACACACACCACATACTAGCACTAGTACACACAAAATAAACAAGTAAATAGAGATATTTCCAGAAAAATGGAAATAAGATATTTCACAATTATCCCTTAATGCTATGATATGTTCCACCCACTTTCAGATGAACTCATGGATACAGAACCCTCAGACTTTCAGGACTGACGATATTTATGCAAACCTTTTCTGTGGTCAGCACAGTTCTTAGACTGTAATGTGAAACTTCTGTCCAGATGTGGATGTGTGATTACAATGGATCTACTCATTAAGTCAACAGTGTACCTGCTGAGCACTGCGACTGGGGCCAAAGGACCACAATAGGGTGCAGCTCTTTCACTGGGATCCAATGTAACTCATGACAGAGCTTCATTTTAGTCCTATAGATTGTGCTTCTCTTTTCTCCTTTATTATGTAAAAACGTATATATCTGAATATAATTTTCCCATGACATTGAATATTTATTTAAATCTGAAGAAAATGCCCAGTTCATGTTTTAGGTTTGTTCTACTTGACCTTGGGAAACCATATTCCATCTTCTAGGCTATCTAAAATATATGAAATGAAAGCCTGTTATAATGGTTTGAATCAGCTGTTCTCAGTAAACTCTTGTTTTCTGAGTGCTTGGTCCCAGCAGATGGCAGTTTGGGAGATGAGGCTTTGGGACACTATAACCAGCTCCCTCTTGTCAGAACTCAGCTCACTCTCCTGTTGTTGTTTCTACCTGCTGTGGCAGAGGTGACATCCAGCCTCTGCTCATGTCACACTTTCCCTTAACATCAGGAAACTTCTCCTTGAGGCTATAAGCCAAAATAAAAACTTCCCATCCATCAGTGGCTTTTTAGTCAGGTATTTTGTCTCAGCAATGAGGAAGTAACTGTGATACCTGTCTTTAAGGATTCTGAGGAAATAGCATGCTGATTAAAATGTTTTATAAAATGTGCTTTTATTATTTCATTCGTGTGTATATTTATGATGGATGGATTGAGAGATAATTCTCCAATCTTAGCATGAGACTAGCTTCCAGTTGTGCAAAGCTGGCACTGACAGCAAGTTACACAGCAGAGGTTTTGAGCTATAGAACTGGACAAGGATCTGGTCTTTCCTAATTCATTAGCACATGGCTTCAGGGCTCAGTATGAAGAGGCACATACACATCAAGTTAGCAAACTTTGCTGTGACTTAGCATTCTCTTAATTGCTTGGTGGTCTCATATCTTTAGGGTAAAATTATTTAGAATCTGCTTCTTGGAGGAGGAATGATTACTGTGTAGATGCTTATGGTTATTAGTTATCTCTTGCCTTGTTAAAAAAAGTACCACAAGTTTAGCAAGTTAAAACAGGACCCATTCAATATCTCACAGCTCTGCAGGTCGGAAGTCCTGGGTGTTGTAGCTGAGTTCTCTTCTCAGGGAGCTACACAACAGAGAGTCAAGGTGTTAGCTATCTGCACCTTCGACTCTTCTTCCAAACTTGTTCCTGTTATTGGCTGACTTGTTATGTGGCTGTAGATCCAAGTTCTTTTCTTGTAAACTTTCAGATAAGGGTATCTCCCAGCTCCTTCAGGATTACTTAAGCCCTTGTACATAATCCTTCAATCTTTTTTTTTTTAAAAGAAAAACATTTATTTTTATTCAGTTATTTATTTATTAGAGAAAGAAGGAGGGAGAGAGTGAGTGATAATGGGCCCCTAGCTACTGCAAGCGAACTCCAGACACATGTGCCACCATTGCATCTGGCTTACATGGGACCTGGACAATCAAATGTGGGTCCTTAGGCTTCGCAGGCAAGCACCTTAACTGCTAAGCCATCTCTCCAGCCCTAATCCTTCCATCTTTAACACAGTAATGAAAGGTAGAGTCAGGCTGGAGAGATGGCTTAATAGTTAAGGTGCTTGCCTGTGAAAACTAAGGATCCACAGTCAATTATTCAGGTCCTATGTAAGCCAGATGCACAAGGTGACACATATGTCTGGAGTTCACTGCAGTGGCTAGAGGACCTGCCCATTCTCTCCCTCTGTCTCTCTCTCTCTCCCTCTGTCTGTCTCTTTCTCAAATAAATGAATAAAATTAAAGAAAAGAAAGGTAGAATCTTTCTCGTGGTTGAATATCTTTGACTTCTGCTGCCATCAGTCAGAGAAAACTATGAGGTTAAAGAGCTTGTATTGAGTGATAGATTCTGAACTAAGAAAGGAGTGGTCAGTTGGAAAGACGGAGAAGCCTCAACTTGAGTGAAGAAGTACTCACCATGAAGGGAAATAAGTGAGAGGAGAGTATGGGCTGTGACTCATTTTATATGCTTCATTTTCGGTGAGTATGTTTTCTTATGTAAGCAAAACGAATAGGTTAAGATAATGAAGGACTTGAGACTTGAACAGAAACGTACTTTGTGTAATTTTGTTATCTAATATTTTATTCAAGTGAATTCTCTCAACTTGTTACACCACATATTATTTACAGTGTCAAATTCTCTATCTCTGATTACATTTTATAATCATGGAATCTAACCCAGTTTCATACGGCATTGAGGTACCTCAAGTCTTCTAACTAGGACTATGGCTCTAAACACACAGAAGAGGATAAGGAGTCCTTAAAATAATTTAAATTAAATTAAAATAATTGTGATAGAAAATTATATAGTAGAAAATCCCATAATATGACATTTTGTGTGAAATGAATATTAGTAGTTTGCCCTCTGGTTTGACAGCATCAACTGCAAGCTACATGTTCTTGCTTATCTGAGATGTGTTTGGTCGAGCTAGTGGTGCCATGGAGCAAGGCAAGGGATAACCCAACTGGTCTTCCATGGCTTCCTTATCATAACGATCAATTCTCAGAACAAAGCATTTGCATTCCCACTTCATAAGGCAAGCAAAAATTGAGAAAATAAGAAAGCCTAAACTTTCCTGTCCTTTCTATAGATCTTAGAACATAGGCTAGTCTGTTAAAAAGAAAAATATGGTAGGTGCCAAAACTTAAGAAATCATAGACAATTGAAGTTTTCAATTGCATCAAGCCCAAAGCACTACATACTCACTGAGTGTTCGCTCTCTCCCATTTTCCCTAATAGACACAGGGAGGCAGGGACAAAACTCACCGAAGGAAAGAGTGCACATACACACAGACACCCTTTGAGGAAGGAGCCCAAGTGCAATTTGATTATGGTTGTAAGACAGAAATATTCACTGCACTTAGGGAACATGTGGAAGCAATTTAGCTTGGTTCCAGCAAACCTCTTGTACTGAATGTCTGGGCTGACCCTAGTTGTAGAATATAGGGTTGCAGTTTTGAACTTTTTTCTGATTGAGACCTACAATAAAATAGCTATTTTCTATGACCATTTTGAACACACAAACACCTGCATATTTAGATAACATTCAAAACCATACCTACTGTGTGTAATGTTCTCTTAATTCTTTTTCTTCTTTTCTATTTCAATTATCTAATGTGCCAGTTGAAGCCCATTTAATTGACAAATTAATGCATTGAGACCTACCCTAGCTGAAGAAACCCTGGTAGGTTGGTGAAATGGCCTAGTAGTGAAGTGTGCTTCCTGGGCAAGAACGAGGGCCTAAAGGGACCTAAGCGTACCCAAGTTTGAATCACCAGAGCCCAGGTAAACAGCTAGGCTTGGCCACACACAACTGAAACTCTGGTCCCGGAGGGAGCAGAGAACTATAATGGGGTGTGTGTGTGGGGGGCAAAATCAGCAGTCTCCATGATCAGAATCAGTAGGAGACTCTGAGTCAAGTAAGAATAGACAGAAGAGCAATGGTGCACCGGGTGTACCTGATGGTCAGATCTGGCCACTGCAGTTAAGTGCAATGGGCACCACACCACAGGCATAAACACATGTGAATTCACCACAGCATGTGTGTGAGTGCACACACGCATGCACACACACACACACACACACACTCACACACATATATAAGATAGAAGAAAGAAAGAACAGAAAAGAAAAATCGGAATACAGTCCAGGCTTTGGAGAACTCATGGACTGATTTTGAATCGTGGTCTTGGCAATGGGTAAATCTTGAGAGTTGAACAGATGGCTGAACTTTCATTCATCTGAACCTGTCTAAAGAAGAAAGTGTCCACTGTCTACTTGAGCAGGTCCTGAGATGGTTACAGGAGACACACTAGTTACCAGTTTAATGCCAAAAAGTCCAGAAGCTGCTGGGAAAACATCATTGGCCTACTGAATTCGTTCAGGTAGACTGACTACTAAAGTAAATCCTGACAGCTGAAATCCCCCCAAATTGACAGGAAATGGCCATCGTTTTTACAACCAGGAGACTATCCGTGCACACATATGTGTATTTCCATATGGATGAATGAATCAAATATCTTCATGATTGTGTACTCGTGTGTGTGTGTGTGTGTGTGTGTGTGTGTGTGTGTGTGTAGCTTTGTGTAAGCTGGGAGGAAGATTAAGGAAGTAATGGAAATACAGAAAGTCAACTGAATTCACTTTGGTTGAATAACCTCAAAGATATTGCCACTGTTTCTCAAACTTTCCTCTCCTCATGGACCCTCCCTTTCTGTGACATCCCTTCTGGATTTGATTGCCTTCACATATAGAGGTAGCATATTAGCCTATGCTAATAGGTTGAGAATGTACTTTAAAAATGACAGAGTCCTTTTCCAAGCATAATTTTAGAGGCTACTAATATTCATTTATGGCTATATGTAAAGAGAAATAGAAGTAGGGGAGTTAGCATTTACATAGTTCAGTTAAGCATTAGTTCAGTTACATGTTTTCCATATATCAACAAACTTAACACTTTTGACATCCTTAGCAATCACAATTAATATCTGCATCATACAGTTATCTTGACCAAAGTTACATGGTCAATGAGTCATATGGTGGGGATAAAAATTTAGATACAAATGCATCAAAATATATATATCTCATTACAACCCCTCTGCAGAGACTCAGGCCTCTGAGAAATACCTTTGAAAAAGTCTTGAACTCAGAGGATTTATTTCCAAGTCAGTTTTCACTCATCTATAAAACAACGAATTCTGTGAGTTACTAATGAGCCACTAGTTTAAACAACATTTTTACACATTCAGGGAAATATGTACATATAGTCTTTATTTATATAAAGATCTATTTATATATGCTTATGTATGTACATATATGTATATGTATACATTAAAGTTATTTATGTTTATGAAGGCCATATATATATATATATGAATTTATTCATATATAAGCTTATATATACTTATAGTTATATATTAATATATATGACTAACCTATAAGATATGGTAAATACACAAAAATAGCATGTGCACATGATGAAGCAATAACTAGCACACAAAAAGCATATAGTCATAATACAAAATTCAATTGTGCAGTAGGTCAGTGAGCCAGCCAGAAAACTTATCAGTGTCAGCCCCTTTGTGCCTGATCCCCACGCTGCTTCTGTCCACAGCCAGGACCAAGACTGGAAAAGAGCCAGACCTAGGAAGTGATTGTCACACCCAGTCAAACTTGTATTTTGCATGCATAAAATGAATTGTAAATCTGAGATAACAAACTGACCTGCAGCCCTATTTGTTGACCACTGTCTTGACTATCAGGCAATGTATTCTGCAGGGGTTGAGGAGCAGGACTCTTTTTTTTTCTATCTCTCTTTTTTCACTTTTCTTTTTATTATTTATTTATTTATTTATTTGAGAGATAGATAAAGAGGCAGAGAGAGAGAGAGAAAGAGAGAGAGAGAAAATGGGTGCACCAAGGCCTGTAGCCACTGCAAAAGAGCTCCAGTTGTTTGTGCCACCTTGTGATTCTGGCTTCCATGGGTACTGGGGAATCAAACCTGGGTCCTTAGGCCTTGTAGGAAAGCACCTTAACTGCTAAGCCATCTCTCCAGCCCAAGGAGCAGAAGGTCTTGTTTGTAATTCCAGAGTAGCATCCTGAGACATCTTAGAGAGTATTTATTGTCACTCCAGGAGAATGGGATTGTTAAATATGAGGCATATTTACTATTGTGCCTTGAAGGAGGCAAGGCAGGAGGACAGAATTTCTTCCTGTGGCTCTGAGTGCTGGTGGCTAGTTCCCTCTTGATACTTGAGGATGTTGCAGTTAAAGAGTTAAAAGCTAATTAGGCTCTCTGTCAAAAACAGCAAAACCCCTGGCTTCTACAGATTCCCTGTGACAGATACACCTTCAACTGTGAGGTTCCCTCTGCCCAGTTTCCAGCCTTTGACTGGAATTTCACCCACTGAGAGCTCCTAAGAGAGGGCAGGAAGTTGATCTCCAAATGTGCTCAAGTCAGGAAGAAAAATCTGGCAGCCTGTGACTTTTAAAAAAAAAAAAATTATTTTTGATAGTTGCAAGCAGTAAGGACAGCTGTAGATAGTAGGGACAGAATTATGAAAGGAGAGAGCCAGGCTTAGTGGCAAGGGAGGCGGTTGGGTTAATAATTCATTAGCCTTCCCTGATGTGTTTTGATTACCAGAAGTTAAGTAGAATGCCTGCATTTTTAAAATTTTTATTTTGTTTGTTGACAACTTCCATAACTATAGACAATATCCCATGGTAGTTCCCCCCCCATCCCCACTTTCCCCTTTGGAACTCTACTGTCCATCATAACCCCTCCCCCTCTCAGTCAGTCTCTCTTTTATTTTGATGTCATCATCTTTTCTTCCTAATAATTCATTAGCCTTCCCTGATGCATCTTTATTACCAGAAGTTAATTCGAACACCTGCATTTTTTTTCTCACTTAAGGATCAGAAACTCCAAGGCAAAAGGATTTGAACCTCCAAATTGCCCATTACTGTCTGGACCCTTTTCCTGGGTTTGTTATGAGAGTCGTATAAACAAGTCTGAAAACACACTGGCGCTGTGCTGAGCACATAGCAGGGCTTCGGCTGCTGGTGTCCTCGATGACCCCCCTCCCACCCCCAAGTGGGTTTAGTTTTCAAGGACTCATTCAAAGCCATGCTTCCTATGTCTCATCTTAGCCAACAACAGTAGTTAACACTTGCTAATCCTGTATTGTGTACAAGGCCTGAGTCTAAATAACCTACTTGTACAAGCTAGATTATTGCACTTACTTCATCCTCCCCACTACGTGTGAAGTCACTATTTTTTTTTTTTTGAGGAAAAATAATGCATCACGTTAGTTCAGTGCTCAGTGTTGTTTCGTCCTTACAGCCTTGTGAAATAGGCTCCATTTTATTCTGTTTTAAATATGAGCAAACTGGGGCATAGAAGGGTTATGCAATTCACCTAAGATCACATAGAAAGTGTTAGGAATTATGACTAAAAACATGGGAGTCCCAGAATTCTTATCATCCTTCCTTCTGAGGCCCTGTTGATTCTCCAGCCTGGCTCTCTTCTTTGTGAATATTGGCCTCACACAACGGTGTCTCTATCAAAGGGGTGTTGTGAGGATTGAAATTTGAAAATACTTTGTATATGATATCATGTCAGGGATATGTGTTGTAACTATGAAAATCATGTAAAACCATAAACCAATACAGAATGTTAAACACACAACGAGGTCAAAAGTAGAAAGACATGACAAACACTTACCAAATGCCTGATAACCTATTGTGGTGGTTTGATTCAGGTGTCCCCCATAAACTTAGGTGTTCTGGATGCTAGGTTGCCCAGCTGATGGGAATTGGAAATCAAAGCCTCCTGGAGGCAGTGTATTGTTGGGGGTGAGCTTATGGGTGTTATAGCCAGTTTTCCCATGCCAGTGTCTGGCACACTATCCTGTTGCTATGGTCCACCTTATGTTTGCTAGGGGGTGATGTCCACCCTCTGCTCATGCCATCATATTCTCCTATCATCATAGAGCTTCCCCTCAAGTCTATAAGCCAAAATAAACCCTTTTATTCCCAAAAGCTGCTCTTGGTCGGGTGATTTCTGCCAGCAAATGCGAATCTGACTGCAATACCCGTGCAGTTTTTTAAACTTGCATTATCTCATCTCAATATTTTTATCAATGTGTAAAAGAATAAACAGAAAGTCAGAGAGAACTCACTAATGCATTGTATGACTTGACAAGCAAAAAGAATCGACAGAGATTGATTGTGGTGGCCCTGGCCTATAATCTCTGCAACTGGGAGGCATAGGCAGGAGGATTGTGAGGCTGGGACCAGCCTAAGATACATGGTAAGACTTTGTCTAAAAAAGAAATGGGTGGGACATAGGTCAGCAATATATATATATTGTGTATATATACACATACATATATATTCATTCTTTCATTCCTCTGGAGAACTCTGATTAATACATTATCACTGCGGAATTTGATCACGTGATGCTAATTTTGAAAGCAAGCGATAAAAGGGTTGATCCTATGAGAACTGTGCTGTTGAAAATAAAACCTTGTACCCTGTTTCCTAAGATTTCTCATTGCCCTTAAACACAGATTTCCCAACCAGGAAATTTTCATCACATACATGTCTCTTATTTTAAGATTTTAAAGGGGACATCTTTCTGAGCCACTTTGTTAAAGTACTGCAATGTCATCCTACACCCTTGGATATCTTACGTGTTGTTGGAAACTCACCTCAGGGTAGGGAAATGAAGCTCTCATGTATCGGGATGTGAAGACCCAGGAAAGCCACATATTGGAAGTGACCTGATTTCAATGTTCTTTGTCCTAAGGCTAAATATGAGTTTCAGAAGAAAAAATTGGGTTCCAGTTTTTGCTCTTGTTCTTACTTTGTGTCATTGAAAAGAAATCCCCTCATCTGCAAATGGGATGACTGCTTCTGCCCCTGACCCGTAAAGAAGATGTGTCTTCCACAAAGTAGATGGTCAATAAATGCCGAGTTCCTTCCTTACCATTCTTTCCTAGATAGAGTTGTAGATGAACAGAAGTGAACACAGGTAACACTGCCAGCTCCTCTGACCACCAGTGACGGGATGAAGTTGTGTCCACATGAGGACAGCATGTGCTCAGGGCTAGAGGATGCTGATCTTAGCATGTTGTGGGTGGACTGAGCTCTTATCGACTCATGTGTTTGAATCCTTTGTTCCTAGCCTGTGGCACCGTTTGAGAAGGTTGTGAAATCTTTAGAAGCCATGCTGAAGGAAGTAGGTTACTGGAGAGCCAGCCTTGAGGTTGTATAGTCTGGATCCACTTCCTGTTGGCCCTCTGTTCCTGACTCTGGATACAATGTGCTCTGCCTCATGGTCCTGACTCACCAGGATGTAAAGTATCCTCAAATCTGTGAACAGAACAAACCCTTTTCTGCCTTAAGTTGGCTTTTGACCAGATATTTGATCACAGCAATGAAGAAAGAAAGAAATAGAGGCTTAAAGATGATGTACAAATTCGAATCCCTGTGACATGTTAAACCAAAGAACGACTTTCAAATGTCATTGGGCCAGTGTAGCTGACATAATGGTGACAGATGGAAGTGGGGCAGGACTTTACTTTGACTTTCAGTCCCTCTTCAGTGGCTTGCAGGACATCAAACATACTTCTTGAGTGACAAGTCCCTTCTTTCTCAGTTCTCTGCTGCTATTTCCATGGACACCACTCCAGGTTAAAATAAAACACTTTCTCATTTATGAAATGGGCTCTAACATGAATCCCTGTTTTAGTTTTCCTCATTGGATGAGAGAGATTGGGGTGACATTTATTTGCAAGTAGATATCATTTAGAGACATCAGGAGACTCTCTCCAATCAAATTTAACTTCTTCCACATCAATCTGTGGGCAGAATGAGCCCATTTATGCCCCAGGGCCTGTGCACTTGTTTGTCTCCCTGCCTGGGAGTGTCTTTTCTCCTCCCCCTCCTCCTCCTCCTCCTCCTCCTCCTCCTCCTCCTCCTTCTTCTTCTTCTTATTTTTTTGTTTTTCCTTACACTATTGCTCATCTGCACCTTATTTACTCAAACTCATCCCTCAAACCTTACTTATTCGGGAGAATTGTTCTATAACTCCACCCATGTCCTAAAGGCCACTTTATGACTTCCTCACTGTGTGTTTGCAGGCATTCAAAGCACTCTACTCAATTCTTCCTTCACTGTATTCCTCCCTTGAGTATTACGTAACCTCAGAGTGGACTTGGTCTGTCTTGCTCACTCCATACCTCAGCACTCAGCACCATATGTAGCACATAACAGGCACTCAAAACATGTTTATTAAATGAGTTCATAAAAGAGTGATTGAGTGTGTGCAAGTGAGGGAGTCAAGTCCCTGTGACTTAGCAGGAAGAGCACATGGGCTGAGAGGCAAATGCTTTACCACCACACTTAGCTCCAATTTCAGCTAGCAGGCTGACCTCTTGATTTCTCTTTTTTTTTAATGCCTGAAAAGAGATAATATTCTATTATCTCAAAGGGTGTGGAATTTAAATCAAGAGTCTGATGTACGGATGGACACTCGGTACAAAGCGAGTGCTTTCCCACTGTTGGAGAAACATGAAGGGGAATGTGGGATCCCTTAGGTTTGAAGAGCCCCCTAGACTGCTGGCCATCCTTGGTCAGAAAGCGGGACACCCTCCTGTTCTGCTCACCAGGGGAAGCTGTTCAAGGTGAACTCACCCTTGATTAGCTGACACAGAAGTTCATTCTGAAGCTGGGGTTTGTGTCCTACTTTCCCCCTCCCCACACGGGCTGTCGGTCAGCATGGGGGTGCCACCCTGTGGGAGAAAGACCTCTTTCAGGAAAGTTCTGGCTCTGGTATTGGTTATCCAAGTCATAAAGACGATTCATGTTTCAGTTTTGGAGGCTTCAAAGTAACGTATATAAAGTGCCACAGGCTGGAGGGAAGCCACAGCCTCTCCTCCGCCATGACTTTGGTGGTAAAAGCAATCCTTAAGGGTGCTGCCCTGCGCTTGGAATTTCTTCAGAGTGAATACTATATGCATACAGAATCCCTCACTCTTGGCACAGGACCAGAGCTCCTTGAACATAACCTGCCAATGTCTTCTGTGTGCTGGGTTATTTTCCAGTGAAATAAGCTGCAAGCGAGAAAAAAAAAAAAAGCTGCAAAGGCAGAATTGTGGACCCAGAGCATCTTGCTTGAGCGGCTCCATTCCTAGTTAGTAAGTCCACAGCAATAAGTAAAGGAACAGTGTGCTGGGCTGGATCTTCAGTAAAACATGCACATTTGGGGTTTGGGTGGGACTTGGACAGCAGACCACCAAAATGGTCTCTCGTAGGCAGGTCCCTGCAAAATTGTTCTTTGGCAAGGTGAACCCATGGGAGATAGATTTCCTGCTTGCTCTAGGTGCCTGGGAATGAATGTACTTTTCATTTATGTCCTTTTCGGCTGTGAGACTTTGGAAAATCTAGACTGTTTCTTTGTTTTGCGCAGCACTAATTATAATTTGGAGATGGGGGATTTGGGCTTTGGGGTAACATAGAAGTGAGCTTGATGGCTGGAAAGATGGCTTAGCAGTTACTCTCTTGCCTGTGAAGCTGAAGAACCCTGGTTTGAGGCTCGATTCCCCAGGACCCACATAAGCCAGATGCACAAGGTGGCTCATGCATCTGGAGTTCATTTGCAGTGGCTGGAGGCCCTGGTGTGCCCGTTCTCTCTCTCTCCCTCTCCCACTCCCTCTTTCTCTCTGTGTCTGTCTGTTACTAATAAGTAAATAAAAATTAAAATACAAAACCAAAAAAAAAAAAAAGAAAGAAAGAAGTTTTTTTTAAAAAAGTGAGCTTCAATTCCCCCTCATCATTTCCTAGCAGTAAGTCCATGAACTTACAACTTAATGCTGCTAAAACAATGGCGTCTTCATTTCTATAAAAATGTCTCTTGAGGGCCTGTATGGAAGTTAAAGGGAGGCATGTATGAAGTGCCTCCCTAGACTCTAGCAACTAGTAAACACTGAATCCATGTGAATTTACTGAAATGTTCTGGATGGGCTCATGTGTTTGACAAAATGGGAAACTGCAGGAATTGGGCCTTGAGGTTTATAGTCCTGCCCTCCTTCCTGTCCTCTCAGCATCCTGGTTCAGGAAGATGTGAACAAGCAGCCTTGAGGTCCTGCAGCCATAGCAATGAACCACTTCCATCCTGTGCCTTTCCCCAGGACGGATTTACTGTACCATCGAACTATGAGACAGAATAAATCCTTCCCCCCTTAAGTTGAGTCTAGTGAGGTATTTGTCCGCAGCAAGGATGAAAAGTACTACTTTCCTTGATCCCATGGTTTTAAGTTTATTTATTTATTTATTTTCAAGAAGAGAGAGAGAGAGAGAGAGAGAGAGAGAGAGAGAGAGAAATGAGCATGCCTGGGCCTCCATCCATTGCAAATAAACTCCTGATGCATGTGCTACTTTGTGCATCTGGCTTTAGGGAATGGAACCCAGATAGTCAGGCTTTTTAGGAAAGCATCTTACCCCTTGAGCCATCTCTCCAGCCCCATCGTTTTAAATAATGCATGAGTAAAGTACTTAGTAAACTAGTGTTCCTGTGTGTCTGAAGGTTAATGAAGGGTTCACTTTTACTTCCAGAAAAAAATTAAATATATTATATACATATTATATATAAATGTGAGTATATTGTCATATATATTCTTGGTCATCAATAATATGTAAAAGCTACAATTTATTTTTTCTCAATTTGACATTCAAATGTTATTGCCTTTTCTATCACTAGGAAAAGCAGTACCTTATGACATAAGAAAAACCAAGTGATATTTGTTTAAACTTTAGTTATTTCCATTAATGTATGAGTTTTTTCACATGATTTACAATAAAATCTAATACTTAGTAGGGTGCATAAACATAAAGACTGGCAGAGCAGAAGACAGAGAGTAGATCATGCAGTGATGCCAAAAGGTGGAAGTAGATGGTGGTTGCGTGAGTTCTTCTCCTGTCCTGTGTTTTACAGAAGCAGAAAACATGCCAAACTGCAAAGTATCAGCTCGAGTGTGAGCAACAGTATTATATGAACTCATTAAGCAACACAAATCCCTTCAAGGCTAAGAACGGAAGTATAATCAGTTCTTTTCTAGTTTCCAGAGCTATTAAGAGAAGATCTTAGTCCAGTAGAAACTCCACAGTCTTTCCACATCCTGTGTCCAGGATAGGGCCTGTCTCCATCTCTTTCCCTCCATCAGTGTGTATTGAGCATTTTCCTAAATAGCTCCCATGATTTAACCCATTTAATTTCTCAACAGTCCTTTACATCAAATCCCATTTTATGAACATAATGCTTAGGATGACAAAAGTTAAGTAAGTCTCCAGATGCCATGTCATAATCTGGTAAGCGACATAACAGTGTGGTTCCATCCTTTGTTCCATAATTCAGGGTCTCAATCCCCATAGTAAAGGCCATGACTACCAGATGCTAACATCTAACAGGGAATAAGGAAAGTCCTAATGGTAAGAAAGACAGGGAGCAAGAGGAGCCATCCAACACTGCAATTGGGGTTCTGACACTAGAAAGAACTGTTTAAAACTGAGCTCCTTACTAAGGAGGCTGGAAAAACTCTGGCCAGATTCCCAGGATCCGAAGCCTTATAAGGAACGGAGATTAAACCTCAGTATAGGAACCGCTCAGAGGAGAGTGGAATGAGGTGTGAGACTCCCATGATGAAAGAGCATTTCCCAAGGGTGTCCTAAAGATGGCTCCTCCAGAGTTCCAGGAAGTAAGGTGCGCATAGCTCAAGCCAGGATTATTGGTTTCCTGCCCCTGTGTAACTGTCAGTGGTGATTCACATTAACTTAGTAGGATTTTCACAAACTGCAACAAAGATTAACTCAAGGCTCAGTGAATGCACGTCTCCTCGACACCGTTCAATCCATCCTACCCTGCATGAGTGCTTCTGATAATTGCTTATGCTGAAATTTCTGGATTCCTCATAGTTATAAAAGTAAATTTATTGATCACTTTCATTTTTTTCTATTGCAAGACTATTTTAAGAAATTTCTTCAACATATAGCTAGGGACTATAGGTTGGTTCCACATAGAGGAGAAAAATTATAGTAACAAGGAGGGGAGAATAGATTGAGAATGACCTTTCCAGTGTCCAGTCATTGGAGGGGATCATAAATTATTCACTCAGTCCCCAAAGGTATCAGGAAACAAAAATAAATCAACAAAACAAAAGAGATAGTGATGTAAGTTAATAGCCATGGGGGGGCACTTGTTGGCAAGTCTATAAAGTAGGTACTTCGCACACTCTCACTCTCATGCCAGTGAAGCCCTTGAAAGATGTGGCAGTGTTAACTTGTAGTAAGGATGAGTCCAATCCAAAGATCCACGCAGATCCAATGCTTGAATGCCAAAGGATGCGGTTCTCAAAGTGGGTGCTCTTTTCATTGAAAGAGGCCATTTCTCCTCTCTGTGTATGGAGAAGCGTTTGTGTAAGTATAACCTTGTCCTTCTGAAAGCTCATTATCTCACTTCCCTTTAAAGATATTCTACAGAAAATGTATGAGATTTTAAATTCTCTGTACTGTAAAAGGGTAGCTGGCAAACTGTGTGTGTGTGTGTGTGTGTGTGTGTTTATGTGTGTGTGAGAGAGAGTGTGTGCATGAGTGTGCACACATGCTTGTATGTACATGCATGTTTGTCTGTATACATGCACTGCATTATAAGGAGAAATTCAAAGAAACACAGTTCTGGCCAAAATCCAAGGCATAGTCTCTTAGGTCAAACTCCCTCCAGGTTCTCAATTCTATTATCTCCACTTTCTACCTCTATCATTTTTGTGAAATAAAACTCCTCCAACTAACATTTCTTTGGCATAAATGAGCTCTTTCTACCTAACACTATCTCCCCACAGCAGATTCAGACTCTTTCTATGAGAGTTGCCTGGGCGGCCACGATTGAAAGCTGCGTGCTGTCTTCTGGTTCTCACTTTGTACTCCCCAGCAATCTCATGTGTGGAACTTGTACCTTCGCTACTGGGACACACTTTTGCGTCTATAGAATAAGGACAGGAGCTTCCCTGTGCTTTCTGTCCTTGCTTATTGTCTGTCTTATTTTTCCAACTTTGCACTAATCTCACTGAGAGAAAACAAGCAGTGGTCTAGGGAGCCAGCAGACATTTATGACACGGCCGGTCATTGTTTTTTGTGTTTTATTTCATCACACATCATACACCTCCTAAAACACATACTTAACAGAATGAACTCATATATCATGAAATATAATCTAGTACAAGGGTGGTTCCCATGGCCTCTCCCTCTCTTATTTGTCACAAGCACTCCCTTAGTATGATCAGGAACAAGCTATGATCTCAGTCACCCAGTGGGTCTTATTGCCAAGGACCTGGGCCAGTGAAGCTTAGATGCCAATGAAGGTTGGGACCAGCTAGGGTCCTGGAGATATTAGATGAGGTGAGTCTCAGCATAGCTTCCTATACCTTCTCTTTCTTCATTTGCATTGTACAACTCAGCTATAATACATTCATTGACCCATTAATCTGTATTTTTGGTCAACTCAGACTGTTCTTTATTTGTCCTCCCTTCAGGTATCACAGTTCTGGATGAGGGAAAGAGGTGATACGAAGGGTGGGGAAAGAGCCCCCTGTGCAGTGACATGAAGATGGAACACAGTAGAGTCTGCTCTAAGAATTCAAGTGACAGTGAAGGGGAACCTTCTCAGATACCTCTCACGAGCCCACTCCAAGTCTTTCTTCTTTCCTTGCTCTGGGCCAGATAATCTTACAATGCATCTCACTGTAGCTCAGAATCGGCCATGAAACCTGTTCTGGCCCATGTAATATTAACAGGATTGACACAAATACAGTTTGGGTGTTCATGTCCTCCCTTGAGGTTGCTCTTATATCTCTGTTTTGCTGACAGGCCATATCTGGACTGCCCTACAGGAGGATGAAGGACACACAGAAGAATCAAGTTGCCAGGAGGGTCTTGGGGAAAGCCATATTAAGTCAGTCAATGGCCTGTTAACCTCAGACTTATAAGTGATCCTATCCACAAGCAATAGAGCTATTGGACAACCAGGAGCAATACATGAGCTCATAAGAAAGCCAAGGTTGAACCAATCAAGGCTCCTTCCCAGAGACCCAGGGACAAATTACTGTTTATTACAAGTAGGCTGCTGAGGCTAGTGGTTGTTTGTAGCACAACATTCTTGTGGCAATAAATGATTGATGGACCCCATAAAGAACACATATGAAAATTAACAGAGAAATGGCAACATGGCAGGCAGCTAGTCTCATACAGTAGCAGGAAGACTCCCTTCGGCTCACCAGCCTGAAGCATTAAACTTAGAGCATAAATAAATTTTCCTGTTATGATATGTCATCCACTCCTTGGGGACACTTGTCAGCTGCAAAGGCTGAAGCATTAAAGGTGTAGTTGACTGTAGCTTTGGACCAGGAGGGAGGAGATGGCACTGGTGCCACAAACATGAGCCAGACAGATAAGCCTGGAATCTTTCCTGAGTTATTAAGATGCTCAGGGGATTAATGAAGTTGGTGGAATGAATGAGATAGTCTGGGCATGATGGACATTTCCTGGCATGACTCAAGTGAGGGTGGAACCCTCTTTTACCTCTGAGGAAAAACTGGCTCTGTGGTTGGTAGAACGACCATCCGCTACTGCAATGTTCACTGGCCTTCTGGGCTTTAATTTGAGGAGCACCTGCCAGGTTCCACTCAAGTAATTGCAGAGACAGGGCACCTTTAAATGGTATAATTTTTCAAGGCAGAGAAGCTTTCTGTTGTAAAGAAGATGGGAAGTAGACCAAATCAAATAACAATTATGAATAATACTGTACAAAGCCCATAACAAAAGGCTCTGGATTTGGTAATACATTCCTGCCAAAGGGCATGTGTAATATTTCCTTGTTAGTAGTTCTCAACCACTATGAAATCCACAAAAACCTCTCCCAGCTGTTGAAGACTTATCCTCTGTCTTTTCTCATTCTGGGACCTATCCATAAGGGTTAGAAAATATGACTAAGTCCCCAACTTGGATGACACTAACAGGAATTTTCAAAGCTTTGGAGAAAGATGTAAGGAAACCGCATGCATGTCTGTTTAAAAGTGGTTCTAGTTAATGGTTAGTAGTATTCCAAACATGAAGGGGGGTGGACATTACTCTTTAATAAACTGGCTTTCAATGACCTGAGTAATGGTGGAATTAATAACCAGAACAAATGAAATTACTTTTAAAACTAGAATTAAAAAAAAAAACTAGAAACTTAAAGCATTAAGAAGGAACAATGCTAGTCAATACATTTATTTCTATTTTCTAAAATGCTTCACAGGGCTTTAAAGGGATTTAAAGGAAGTTTTGAATTGTCCTGCTGAATATGCATGAGGTCTTGATACATCTTCCTGCTGAGTCAAATTTCTTTTGAATAGGGAAGAGAAATATTCTTAGGCTTATCCTGAAAAGAATGCCACGCAAAAGGAGAAAGTGCCTGCAAAGATTTTGAAGAAATTAATACATCGATTCTTAATTTCTCTCTATAGGTTCTTGGTGGTGTCTACTTGTAGCCAGCAATTAAAGGACAATAATTAAGACAATGCGCTAAGAACACCTATAATTCCTTTAATTCTTACAGTGGTGCATTGAAGTAGGTTCTTTTTGTGTCCCCATTTTATAAACAAGAAACAAGTGGCAAAGGAAAACTAAACACAGTGTCCAAGATTACACAGTGAAGAAGTCTTCACGCCTCTGGTGACATCCATGCCCAGGTGGAACCAAAGATCATGGTTTAACAACCACACCTGAGATATAACACCTTTTGAGAAACCATCTGTTAAGAAAGAAAAATCCAGGTGACCCTCAATTTTCAACAAAATAGCTCAAGGCTGGTTTTTATTGACTCTTGTGATAATTCCAGCTAGATTAAGCTGTTATGGACAATAATTGCATAGCAGTCAAGATGCCTTTTAATCTGTATCTAAGTACTGGTATTGCTTTCAAACTAGCTATAGTACTTAGCGATTTACGGCTAGTTAGGCCATTTCCTAAATTGGCAGAGCATTAGCCTTAACAGAAAAGGCCTCATGACCTAGAGGGCTTACAATACTTCTATTCACACAGGGGAAAGCTTAGCTATGTAGTTCTTGCAGCAGCAGAGCACAGCACGTGTGCGCACCTTTTGCACTCTGGCAAACTGAAGTCTTCACGTAGTCACAAATGCCATAGAAAGGCAAGGTCCTACACAAGATCTTCACAGTTACAGCTGCCATACCAAGGCGACTTTCATGACTACACTACACCTTTCCCTTGTGGCATTGGGAGTTACCTCTGATAATGTGTCCCTTCCATGATCTTCTCACCCAACAGTAAGAGTTAATGCTCTTCCTGGCCTTTGCTAACATTCTCGCATTTCTTGGCAAAGCTATACTTCTTTTAAATAAAGCCAGCCTCTGCATCTTTTTTTGGAAAGAAAAGTCTAAAAGAATGTTTCCAGAGGCATTTGAATACAGGCTTCTATTTACTTTTCGTTGTTTGTCAATATTGAACGCAGTAGAGAGAGGACTGTCATTGAACTGAGAGTTTGTAACAAGTCCTGAGAAGGGGGCACAGCGTACCACAGGAGAGCACATAGGGACACAAGGGCCAGTCAGGAGGCAGATAGAGAAGCAGGACTATGGACAATGGCCTTCTGGTCACTTCAGTAGTAAAGAACAGATGAGGTAGGGTGGTAGGGTGAGCAGGTTTGGACTGGCAACTTTGAATCCTCGCGGTAGTTGGGGGAGCAGGCCATACAAGCTGGCCTTCGTCAATTGGGATACCTGGCCCTCAGGTGATTATGGCAATTGGAGAGATACAGGGAGTTTGAGAGCACTGTAAAAGAGGTACTTGCAGGTTTGGAAGGCATGTTCCCAGTAAGTTGTTCACTATCTTTAGACATTGGCCAAACTCCAGGGCATGTTCAAGAGTTAAAATACAAAAATGTAAAAAAAAAAAAAAAAAAAAAAAAACAGACCAGAGTGATAAAAGAAGAGAAATGGAAATGTTCACTGTGCCACAGAAAACATAACTCTGTGTAGGAGTGTCTCTGTGTCTATGGTGCACTGATTTCATGGAAAATCTCAGCATTTCCAGTGGTTCAAGTGGTATTTCCAGGAAGTGAGACTACCCGTGGATATGTTCCAGGTAGTTTATGTTCTCCTATGCATGTCCATTGGCCTGGATCCAAAGACTTGAGTCAAAGAGCCCAAGATGTGCTTTATAGACACCTCCCCACTGTCTAGGAAGTCACTGGTTCTGGGTAGAGATGACCGAGGTCATTACTTTAATGTCTCATTCTCTGGACGTCGTCCTAGAAGACAGAGCATAGGAATGAGGGACAGGTCATTCACTGACCAGTAGCAGGACACCTCTCTTCTTTATATGGGACTGGGAATTGCCCTTGGTTGAACTTTTGAGTTAGCCAATTTCTTCCTTCTTTCTTTCATAATCATATTTATCAGTATCTTGGCACCAACACTAATTCAGGCCTTTTCTGGTTTTACAAACAGAAATTGAACAAAGAGCCCTCAATCTTAAAGATAAACTCCCCCCCCCATTCTGATTTTTTATTTTTCCTGAGGTATGGTCTCACTCTAGCCCAGGCTGACCTGGAATTCACTAAGTAGTCTCATAGTGCCAGGATTAAAGGCATGCACCACCACACCCGGCACGCTGTTTTTATTCCCTTTTTTTTTTTAATTTTGATTTTTTTTTATTGACAACTTCCATAATTGTAGACAATATCCCTTGGTAATTCCCTCCCTCTCCAACTTTTCCCTTTGAAACTCCACTCTCCATCATGTCCCCTCCCCCTCTCAGTCTCTCTTTTATTTTGATGTCATGGTCTTTATGATGGTCTTGTGTAGGTAGTATCAGGCAGTATCATGGATATTCAGGCCATTTTGTGTCTGGAGGAGCACGTTGTAAGGACTCCTACCCTTCCTTTGGCTCTTACATTCTTTCCGCCACCTCTTCCACAATGGACCCTGAGCTTTGTAAGATGTGATAGAGATGTTTCAGTGCTGAGCGCTCCTCTGTCATTTCTTCTCAGCACCATGGTGCCTTCTGAGTCATCCCAAGGTCACCACCATCTGAAAAGAGAAGCTTCTCTAACCAAAAATGAGAGTATCAATAATATATGGGTATGGACATTAAGAGAAGTGCTTACCGGGCAGTTTGGTGAGCACAATATATACATTTAGCCAGGCACCAGCAGATGTTACACTCCAGGGCTTGTTAAAGATAAGCTTTCATCAGGGTGGGGGATTCTCCTGCTCACTACATCCGTCACCCTAAGTGCATCATTAAATAACTCTGAGTCAGAAGTAATGCAAGCCCATCTCAAGGGGTTCTGAAGCCAGTAGACAAGGTAGGATTCCTAAGACTTACTCCCAGGTTTCTAAAGTAGGTGACAGTTGTAGCTTTAATTATTTCCCAGTGAGTGTCTTAGCTCCAGAGGATAGCACCGGAATCCTTGGGCCAGAGGAGAAAGATTGCTTTGCCTGTGTGCCATACTCTGTTTTCCTTGGCAGGGCTTGAGCCAAGGCCACTGGTTGCTGTCTGTACAAGATGCCTGTGAGGCCTCTGTCCAGTCTCCAGGACCTAAGTTTCTGTCTGTCTCTGTGGCTACTTATAACCACAACTGGAAAAAGTCCAGTGGCTTGTGGAGCTTCATGTGTAACTGTGTGTTCCTGGGTGCCTGCCAGGAGACTCACTTTGCTTGAGGAATGTGGAATATGTGATGAGATTCTGTGGGGCCTCAGGGTGGGAAGCCACTCCACGCCAAAGGGACCTGTGGTCCAGGAAAGTAGGGCAGGGAGCAGATTATGCAGCTAGGTCTTTAGGTAGAGGGTGACAGCTCTCAGCTCTGGTTGAGAAAAGCCTGTGGACAGAGCCAATAACCACAGTCAGGAGAAAACGGGTGAGAAGTGAATCTAGGATGAGACCCTCCATTTTAAAGTTCTATCATTTCCAGCTGCGTGAGCATAGTCACTTCTGATCTGTAAACTAGGAACATAGTATAAGAAAAATCACAGTCATGGCTTTCTTTTTTAAACTTTTTCTTTAAATATTTTATTTTATTTTATTTTATTTTATTTGAGTGAGCGAGATGGGGGAGAGTGTGTGTTTGTGTTTGTGTGTGTGTGTGTGAGAGAGAGAGAGAGAGAGAGCATGGGCACACCATGGCTTCCAGTCACTGTAAATGAACTCCAGACACATGAGCCACCATGTGCATTTGTCTTACGTGGGTACTGGGGAATCAAATCTAGGTCCTTAAGCTTCATAGACAAGCACCTTAACCACTAGGCAATCTCTCAGCCATAACATTGTTTTTATTATTTATGAACTTTATTATATGAACAAATCGTGTGTCAGTCCCATTCCCCTCATGTTATCCTCTTATATTCCCTATTTATTTATTTATTTATTTATTTATTTATTTATTTTTGAGGTAGGGTCTCACTTTGGTCCAGGCTGACCTGGAATTAACTATGTAGTCTCAGGGTGGCTTTGAACTCTTGGTGATCCTCCTACCTCTGCCTCCCGAGTGCTGGGATTAAAGGCATGCGCCACCACGCCTGGCATATATATATATATATATATTCCCTCTTGCCCACCTGCATTCTACTGAGGGTCCTTCCCCGTGGAGTTGTGAGTATTCTCCATGGGGTTGTGAATGCATCAATCAGACCTTGTGGCATGGGGGAACAGAGTCTCAGGATATTCCTTCCCACCATGTGTCATAATCCTGGCTTTCTATTTTACATTTCTTATTAGCTTACAAAGAATGACGTTTCATCATGGAATGTTCATACTTTTTTTTTATTTCTCTTCTTCCTTTCTTTCCCCCTTTCCCCTCCCTCTCCTGTTCCCTCCCTCCAAGTTAGCCTTCTTTCTGCTTTCATACTACACAATTCCTCACCCCATTCCATTGCCTTGTGTTCTTCTCTCATGTGCTCCAAAAATGAAGGTATGAAATTTGCAGGAAAGCAAATGGAATTGAGAAAATATACTATATGAGGTAACCCAAGGCCAGAAAGACAAAAGCCACATGTTTTTCATATGTGCATCCTAACTTTTAATTTTTGTATGTATGTAAATAAAGGGATTGATAGACTGATAGTGGATAGGCGATCCATAACCCTATTTTAAAGGTCAAATGAAATACTTCTATAATTTCCCTACTCATGACCAATATTCAGCACCAAAGTCCATCCATAGCTGAGTTCTATTTGTCATAGAGGATTCTAGAAAAATATGTCTTTGGATATTGCTGGTAAAAATGTAACATTAAAAAAAATTACACACTATATATGTGTGTGTGTAGTTGATACCTATTAAATGTCATATATATATATAATAAGTACTGATTTAATTCTATTAAGAGATTCCAGTCCTGCAAATCCAGCTAGAGGAACAAGATTGTGAATCATAAATACATATGCATAGGTGATGTAGTGGCAGGTAGTAGTGAAAACACTCTCTTCAAAAAGTGCTTTGGGGCTGGAGAAATGGCTTAGCAGTTAAGGTGCCTACCTGTGAAGCCTAAGAAGGCCCTTCCATTCTCCAGGTCCCATGTTTAGCCAGATTCAAAAAGTGACGCAAGGGCTCAATGCCGCACTTGCTCACAAAGGGGGCACACACGTCTGGAGTTCGTTCACAGCAGCTGAGAGGCTGCTGGCATGCCCATTCTCTATCTGTTTCTCTCTTTCTCTCTGACTCTCTCCAAAAAAATAAAAAGTGCCTTGATTATAGTGTTGTTCGCAGTGGCAGAAACCTAGCACACAGCTATCCACAGGGGTATTGTTGATTAAGCTGTGGCACAGACAGATATATAGCAGTTACCTGAGAAGGATTTTCTCAGTGGTGTCTTGAAGCAGCTAGCAGAGGTTAGCCCTGCTCTTGACACCTTGATTCTCCTCTTCATTTTCTTTAAGCTACTATTTTCATTCCCACTAATCCCCCTGAGGTTGCTCTGTCTGGTACAGGTCCTCAGTGGCAAATGCACCCCTTTGACAAGTCTATGAACTCACCTCGAATCCTGTGTTGTATCAGATCCAGTTGGTAATTTTCTTTGTCTAGAAACAATTTTCTTCACTGGGCCTGGCTACTAGTAAATTCACAACTACAGGTTTTCTTGCTACATCCTGGCTGCTGATAGCCGCCTCAACTGATTTCTCTTCTTTGTCTCCATCTGAATATTAAGAGACCCAACTCATGGGGGATGGAGAGATGGCTCAGCCATTAAAGTTGTTTGCTTACCCAGAACCCACATATAGCCAGATTCAAAAGTGGTGCATGTGTCTGGAATTCATTTGCACTGTCAAGAGGCTCTGGTATGCCCATACTCATATAAACTCATATAAAATGCATGGCCCTTAGTGGCTCTTGTAGCCAATATGTAGTAGAAATTTATTATTTGTTCATTCATTTATCTTCTGCACTGGTGTAAATATACTACTAAATAATTTGGATAAGTTACTGGAACTGAAGACTAATCATTTCTCAGCTTTGTAAAATAAGGACCATGACAGTAACTGTCTCACTCAGTAGAAGATACTTTGAGACCTAAATGTGCTAAGACATGAGCAATGCTTGGAAGAGTACCTAGAGAATAAAGAGCCATGGACAAAGGTATCTTAAAAGTGCTGGAAATCTCTCTTTCTTTCTTCCTTCCTCCCTCCCCTCCCTCCCTCCTTCCCTCCCTCCCTCTCTCTCCCTCTTTCTTTCTTTCTCTCTCTCTCTCTCTCTCTCTCTCTCTCTCTCTCTCTCATCTGCCTCTTTCTCTCAAATAAATAAAAAAAAGTTGAAACTGGGCTTAAGAGATTGCTCAATGGTTAAGGCACTTGTCTGCAAAGCCTAACAACCTGGGTTTCATTCCCCAGTACCCATGTAAAGCCAAAGTTGGCATATATGTCTGGAACTGATATGCAATGGCTAGAGCCTCTGGCATGCCCATGTTTTCATTCTCACTCTCCTATCTGCCTTTCTTTCTCTCTCTCTTTCTCTATCTATCTATCTATCTATCTATCTATCTATCTATAATAAATATAAATAAAAAGTGGTGAAAAGTTAATTAAACAAGACCCATTGAATAAACTATAAAATGGAATGTATACATTTCTGATTCTTTGAGAATGGAATCTTAGATAATGTTCACAAATCAATGACATGTTGGGAGAATATTATTTTTAATATTTAAATTAAGAGGAAATTCATTTTTAGTGAGGCCTATAACCCCAGCCAGTCATAAAGGTGAGGAAGGAAGTTTGTTAAATTCAAGGCCTGCCTAGTCTCCATACTGAGTTCAAGGCCAGGCAACTTATTGAGACTGGGCAACTTTAGTGAGAATCTGTTTTAAAACATTTAAAACCGAAAGCATCAGACTGGAGATGTACTTCATATAGATCAGTAAGTGTGAGGTCCTAATTTCAGGACCAGAAGGAGGAGAAAGAGAGGAGGAGGAGAGGGATGAGGAAGAGGAAGAAGATAAGGAGGAGAGGAGAAGGAGAAAGAGAAGGAGAAGGAAGAGGAAAAGGACGAGGAAGAGAAGTCGAGGAGGCAACAATGAGAAGAGAGGGAGAAGGAAGAGGAGAAGGAGGAACACAACGAGGAAAGGGAGGAAGCTGTAAGATAAAACTGGAAAAGCAATCAGGCAATTATTGAAGTCAAATTCTAAATTTCTGAAGGTCATGGGGTATGCTTGCATCCAGAAGAAATCAGCATTAAAAAGCATTAAGAGGGCAGGGAAAATGGCATAGTGTTTAAAGGTGATTGCTTGCAAAATCTGTTGGCCTGGGTTTAATTCCCCAGTACCCACATAAAGTCAGATGCACAAAGCAGTACCTACATCTAGTGTTTATTTGCAGAGCAAGAGGTCCTGTCAATCATTCTTTCTCATCCCTCTTTACAAATAAATAAATAAATAAATATTTTTTGATTTTATTTATTTTAGAGAGAGAGAGATATATAGAGAGAATTGGCACAGCAGGGCCTCAGTCAGTGCAATCAAACTCCAGATGCTTGCACAACCCAGTAAGCATGTGTGACTTTGTTTTTGCCTCACCTTTGTGCATCTGGCTTATGTGGGATCTGGAGAGTAGAACGTGGGCCCTTAGGCTTTGCAGCCAAGTCCCTTAACTGCTAAGCCAACTCTCCAGCTCACAAACATATTTTTAAAAAGAGCAATGAGATACTGCTCTACATCCAGAAGGAATGGTAAGAAATGAAAAGGTTGAGAGAATCAACTTCCATCAAGACTTTGAGAAAAAGAGATAATGTTCATTGTTGGTAGAGATTAAAGAGTAATGATATAAAAAACCATTTGCAACATCTAGATAAGACAGTCATCTCTCTTATTTACAATTCAACTAGTCTGGTCATGTGTTTATAGTCCAGAGTAATTCTTGCACATGTTCAGAAGTATAGGATTGTTGCCCAGAGTATTGGCTTTGGTGGGAAGGAACTGAAGCCAACCAAGGCTGATGTCATGATAGATGTGCACATAGCTGCAGCAGTCATCAGTAAAGAATCAAAACTGAACATCTGGGCTGGAGGGATGGCTTCGTGGTTAAGGTGTTTGTCTGCAAAGCCGAAGGACCCAGGTTCAATTCCCAAGGACCCACGTTAGCCAGATGCACAAGGTGGCACAAGTGTCTGGAGTTCATTTGCAGTGGCTAGAGGCCCTGGCATGCCCATTCTCTCTTTCTCTCTCTCTATCTGTCAAATAAATAAATTAATTAAATAAAATATTTAAAACAACTAAACATCCTAAGCTCTGTGGAGAAACTATCCCAATAAAGCATTGAGTCAATGGAAGATGAGTTGCAACAGAGCTTACTATATAAATTAACATATCAAAAATAGTAGGCCTCAAGAATATAAAAATATACAAACTTGGGCCTGGACAGATGACTTAGCAGTTAAGTGCTTGCCTGTGAAGTCTACGGACCCTGGTTCAAGGCTTGATTCCCCATGACCCATGTAATCCAGATGCACAAGGTGGCTCTTGCATCTGAAGTTCATTTGCAGTGGCTGGAGGCCCTGGTGTGCCCATTCTCTCTCTATCTGCCTCTCTCTCTCACTCTCTCGCTCTCTGTCTGTCTCAAGTAAATAAATAAATAAATAAATAACCACAGAAATCTTTAAACAAATATACAAACTATCATTTCTTTTATTTATTTATTTTTCTTTTTTGAGGAAGAGTCTCGCTCTAGTCCAGGTTTACCTGGAACTCACTCTGTAGTCCAAGGCTGGACTCAAACTCACAGTGATCCTCCTACCTCTGCCTCCCAAGTGCTGGAATTAAAGGTGTGTGCCACCACATCTATCTTCAATTCTTTGTGTGGATATCTGAACTCAATAATGGGACTTGACACCAAAGAAATGGTAGAAAAAGAGAATTATATGTTATTGTCCCCTAATCCTCAAATCTCTCTCTCTCTTTCTGCGTGTGTGTGTGTTGTGTGTGTTCCAGCAATCCTCCTGTCTCCTCAGTACTGAGGTATTGGTGTACACGACCAGAACATGCCACACTATTTACATAGGCTTAGGAATTAACTCAATCCCTCATTCTTCTAAAGCAAGCTTCGTTCTCCCAGAGCCACCTTCCCACCCCAAGCTTAACTCTGTAATTAAACTGTAACTTACAGATAAACAACATCAGCTGAAATTTTCCATTGATATGATAAAACAAAAGCAAAAATATTTCAAAATGCATCTGGGATGCTCTGTAGCCCATAAATCACTGTGTACAAATAGCAATAGGGCTTAAACATCTCTGGAATGACTTTTAAAGGAAACACTACTAATACGTTTGCATCATTTTGAGGTGTTCTAAACAATTTGAGAAGGAATTTCAATATTTTATTGCTTTGAACTAGACTTCTCTTAGTAGTTGTATACTCTGTAGATGTGTATACTCATTTGTTAAGGGGACTGGGCAGGGCAAAAACAAATACATACCCAGCTGAAGCAAGCTGATCAAATGCATAGATGATCCAATTAATTACTTACACATGCGTGTTCAACCTTTGTAAGAATGACTTGTTTCAGGGTGGTAGGATTGCTTCATTTGTGACTCAAATTTGTCATTCTTCATAAATCTTTGCTAATCAAATTGTTCTTTTTTTTTTTTTTTTTACTCTGGCTATCATTAACTCATTTTTGTTTATTTATTTATTTACTTATTTATTTATCTGAGAGAGAGAAAGATGCAGAGAGAGAGAGAGAGAGAGAATGGGCACTCCAGGGGCTCCAGCCACTTCAAACAAACTCCAAATGCATGTGCCACCTTATATATCTGGCTTACGTGGGCCATGGGGAATCGAACCAGGATCCTTTGGCTTTGCAGGCAAGCACCTTAACCGCTAAGCAATATCTCTAGCCCTGATTTTTTTTTTTAATTTCACACTTTTATACATATATGTAATGCATTTTGATCATAATCACCCCTGATCACCTTCTTTTGTCTTACCTTTAATTAGATCTTTTATTTATGTCCCTCAACTTCTACAGCTCATTCTTGCCTTTCCTAATAGGCCAAGTTCTTTCCCTTTGTCAAAAAGTAAATTAAAGTAACACTTTCCAAGGTGCTTCCTTATTGAAAGTGTCCTGTTCGGTAACCTCTTGGGTGAGGAAGCACGAGGCTCGGCTGGAAAAAGTATCGCCTGAGACGTGGAAGGTTTAATTCAGAATTGCTTTACTAGGGCTGTTGGGAAGATGACCACATTCAGAGAGCCTGCGTGCATAGACGTGTGTAAAATGAGTGTCTCCTCGCCTGTGCGCTCTTCTCATGGTATTCCTCAGCCTCCTGGTCTGGACTTCTGGAGGAGACTAGTAGTCTGGCCAATGTTCCCACGTTTTCATTCCTTCTGGTGACCAAATGCATGCTTAGAGTTGCTCTTCCCCCATAGAGGCTTCACAACCCTAACACTTACAGCCATGTATCATGTTCACATATGTGGACTGTGTCATATCAAGGTTAGTTTGTGGGGAAGGGGGGAAATACCCTACCAGGAGACAGTGAAGTTTTTGCTATACAGTGTGAAATTACTCTGCTGAACAATCCTCTGTTATTGATGAGCAACGTGTAAAGAAAAAATCTTGATCAATGGGAATTGAGTCTGAAGGCTAGGAGCCAGGAGCTCGAGTGCTTGCGAGAAGGACAACACAGGAATCCAAGTTCACAAAGGAGAAAGTGTTCATTCACCTTCCATCTTTTGTTCCAGCCAGGCCATCTATTACGTAATATCTGCCCAGTTTGGTAAGAGTTGGCCTCCCTTTTTCATCCTGTTGATTCAAAGAGTATTCTTTTCTGAAAATATCTTCATAAACACTCCCAGTTTTGATTGTCAGCTGAACTGGTGTGAGAAGGATTTAGGAGATTAAGCACACCTTTGGGCACTTTTGTGAGGGGATTATTAGAGTGGACTCACTGAGACTGGCAAGGCCCCATATGCTGGGGGTCTGGGTGAAGCAAAAGGGGGAAGGAGAGAACAGTTGTCTTCCCCCTCTGCCATGGTGATGAGTTCTTCTGCTTTACTCTCTTTATTGTGATGCACTGAAACTTCTGAAACCCTAATCCAAATAAATCCTCTCCCTTGAATTTGTGTAGGCCAGATACTTTGTCACAGCAGTGAAAGACACCAACACACCAGGTGTCTGAGATAGTTTAAACCAATCAGTGCTACAGTAGTTGAGGACAGGTACAGAACAGTCTTATAGCATATGCATGCAAATGATGATTCAGACAATGAAGAGTCCTCAATGCAGCTCTAAATATGAGTTCCATAAAAGAAATAGGAATATTTTAATATCTATTAATACAAATGAAAAGACACTTTCTCTCCATTTTACTTATAGACCCTAAGAGATTAGGAGAATCATAACTGATATGCTTAAACACAATTCTATAATACACAGGTATAATTGTGTACAATACCTATGTATATATGTATAATTAAACCTCATACACATAAGTCTATACATCTATTATACTTACACATACATGTATGCATGTAAACATGGTTTAATTATCATAATGACCATGTGAAGTAGACATTATCATTTAGTTCCATTGGTGAGAAACTACATTTTCCAACAGGTTTAATTACTTTCTTGGGATCCCATAACCTGTATGTGCTGAAATCTGTCTTGAACAAGCACTATTGGGTTATAAGCATGTATTATTTCTATCTTCTTTACTACTAAATTTACAGACTTTAAGCCAATGCTTAAGCAATGGATCCCAGTATTTGATTTGTGAGTGAAATTTTGCATGAATAAATGAATTACTCATTTCATAAATGAAATGAATGGTTTCAGCAGTCAAATTGTTTTAATATCTCTCACAATATGAACCACCAATAGTTAATTATTAAAGTTAATCTAGTGCTTCAGATGAAGAAGGCATGAGGAAGTGTATCAGTCCTTAACTTATTCTTGAGTGCGGTGCAGTCAAGTTGCATGATCTCATTTTCATCTCTGTGATGAGCAGATTAGAACCCCTTCGATCAGCTCCAGGAGTTCTACCTAGACTCTTTTCTTGAGACTTCCAGGAACTCTATTGTGAGAGGGAAATTAGAAGGAGGAAGCATGGCATGCTTGAGAAAGGGACGAGTAGCTGCTCCAGTACATGTACACACCCATTTCCTTGTATTCTGATGTGTACAGCTGTGTTGGTGAACAGTTTAATCATCTCTTCATGCACTTATTTGCTTTATTGTCCTATAAACTTCCTGTTTGTTTGTATTGGTGGGGGTCTTTTCAATTGACAAGAGATTGTTCTATGATATAGATATCAATTCCTTACTGAATTTCAGTAGAAAAAACAAGTCACTATTAAAATTATAGTTGTTTTTCACATGTATGTCTCTAATCCTTCTAGACTCTTCAGTTCTCTGTGATGTTGGCTAGGGCTGTATCCATTTTTTCACACTAAAATGAAACACAGTTTCTCATGCCATCTATGAATCAATTTGTCCTTTTCCCATTAATTGTCTATGCCAATTTATTCATATATTTAGGTCTTCTATGTTAATGAGGCTGTCTCAGAGCTACTTATTATTTTCCATTAGTCAATTTGCCCATTATTATACTAATAAAACACTATTTTTATTACCGTGGTCTTTCTATAGATCTTGATATCTGGTAGGAATAAGCCATCCCTTTTTATTATTTTTAAGTTTAACTTAGATATCTTTAGTCACTTTAAATTTTAAAAAAGCTTTATCAAATGTATAAAACCTATGCAATTAGAAGTTTTTATTGGGCCTGCATCAGATTTGTAATAATCTGGAAAGAACTGATGTCTTTAAAATATTATCATTGGAAGACTGGGGATGTTAGCTCAGTGTCGTGTTTGCCCAGCACACATAAGGCCATTTATTTAATTCCCATGACTGCAAAACAAAATAATGGTTAAATTGTAATTGCCTTAAAATCCTTTTTAAAATCATAGAATTTTGTTCATTTACTCAGATCATCTTCTATATCTTGTTCAAAGCTTTTATGTATTATCCACTGGGATCTTATAACTCATTATTATTAGTCTAATCCCTGGATAGTTTAATACTTACCTGCATTATGGAATATTTTATTTTTTTACATAATGTAATTTAGTCATTTCTTGTGTGAATAAATAACATTGAGTTTTGCAGTGTGATATTGTCTTGTGCACCCTTGCTAAACTCTTAAATTCATTACTTGGTCTACTGATCCTATTAGTGTTTCCAACTAGAATAAATTTACCTTAAAATGCTTTCTTTTCTTCAAATCCTAGTATCTTTTATTTCTTTACATTATAATGTCATTGGCAATAAAAGTAGGCACTCATGTTCTGCTACAAATAGCAAATTTCTTGTGGTTAACACTTGTCAATCAATTATTTGATTTGCTATAACTTGTTTCATTATGAAATGCCTATCAAAGTGAGCAAATTCCCATTCCCTCCTGGTTTATTTTTGTTGCTTTATTTGTTTACCCATCAGTAATGCTAAGAATTACATTGTATCAAAGATTTTTTTCTCTTAGTTTCCATAGATTTAATTTGTGTGTATTAAATGCCACAGACAGATTTTCCCCCTGCTATGTTTAAATATGAAGTATAATTTTGGTATATATATATATATATATATATATATATATATATATATATATATATATATATATTTAGTTTCATTTGCTGTTTTCTTTTAATTATAAACTTTTATATAAGTGAAAATGGCAAATATTGTAAAGATGGCTAAGACCATACACTTAGCCTTAACCCTAACCTTTTCATAGACTACTGGCTAATAGACATGTACATTCCAATAGCCTGCATTCCCTTCCTTAGGGAGATGCCCATATATATACTGAGCTTCAAATGGAATCTGCATGAAACTGTTCGTTATAGCTTCTTTGTTTTGACAAAGATTTAGAAGTCTCCAGGGTGAGTGGTGAGTGTGACATGACCACCCCAGGCTCATGGCTTTGAACACTTTGATTCCAGCTGTTTTGGGAGGTTGTAGAACCCTTAGGAAGTTGTGCCATGTTGATGAAAAATGGGCACTGAGGTTTACTGCTGAGTCCTGCTTCCTAACCTGTCTTTGCTTGCCAGTCTGGCAAAACGTAAGCAAACATCTGCAAGTGTCTGGTGCCACACCCACAAGCCATGGGTCCTGTTGTGCCTTCCTCAGTACCTTCCAACCATGAGCCCTAATTAGCCCTTTGTCCTTCAAGTTGCTTTATGTCAGGCATTTGGGCAAGCAAGGGAAAGATAACTAATAAAACATGCATCACTTGAAGATGAAATGGGTAAAATGTGGTGGATGTACGACATGGCGGACTTTTGAGCATGGAAAAGCAAAGCATATGGGAGGGTTCTGGGAAGGTGGCGAGTTGGAGGCACCAGGAATATGCATTGAACTTAGAAAAGAACTGCCCTACAAGTCAGGAATCTAACTGAAGGGTTACATTAAAGCTTTAAGGGAAAGCAGGGATCTTCACTATACTCGCCTTAATTTAAGCCAGTTTCAGCTACTGAAACAGGAGCAGTTTCCCATTCCCCAGGACTGTGGCATGGGAGGCAGATGTGCACGTTTCCCGGCAGCGATTTGCAGAGAGCTTGAAGGACAAGGTGGGCACAAGGAATCAATCTGTCCTCTAAGAACCCATCCGTGCTTTGGTTGCTGCTCAATCTCCGGGTCACAGAGTGCAGACCATGAGGTCCTGGTGTCCACGCCTTGACTCATTTGGCTAGTACTTCCCCTCTGGCTGAAATGACTTCCAGAAAGTTTAAAGGAGTGATGTTATTTTCCCAAACACTTAGTTCTTTTTATGCCTTTCAAAAGGTAGGAGTTGTCAAACAGGATATTGAAACACAACTACATATTTGGAGAAAAACATAGAAAATCACCATATATGCCCAGGGATAAGGCAGGAACTCAGAAAAACCTGACAAGAGCAGAAATATCTATTTACTGCAGGCTGTTGGTCACAGAGAGAAACTATAGCAATGAAAACAAAGCAAGCAAGTATCTTAGCGAGCAGAAATATCACCAGGTACACAAGTAAACAGGAAAGTATGGTTCATTCAAAGCAAAAACACAAACAACAACAACAAAACCTGATGGTCAGAAGCAGTCCCTGGAGAGGGCCTGTTAAGTGTCACACAAAGGCATTAAGTGAACTCGTAAAGATGCTCGAGGAACTTGAGGACGATATGGAGAAAGCTAAGAATATGACTCACAAACAACATAAAGGTATCAATCAAGTGGTAGAAAACATAAACTAAAAAGGAATTCTGAAGCTGAAAAATAAAACAGAGTAAAAAAAAAAAAAAAAGTGTAAACTAAAATACAACCTTCTAAATGTACCAGAAGAACTCAAAGGGTGATTTAAGTAGGCAGAAAAATCAGCTCAGAGGAAGAGTATACATTATCCATGGGAACACAAAAGTAATGTGCTTGGGTAAGACTGCAAAGGATGGAGAAACGAGAGTGCCACGTCAGTGACTTGTGGGATGACGTCACACACACCAATACATGCGCTGTGGGATCCTAGAGGACCGAGAAGATGAAAGAGACAGAGAGAATACTTGAAGGAATAAAGTTTGAGCATGTCCTGAATTTTATTTAAAAAAACACAACTATATAAATATCCAAGAAGCTTGATGAACTACAAGGAGAACAAGCTGGAAGAGAACCACACTGAGATACATAGCCAAGCCAAGGTGAACTGTGGAAAGCTGTGGGAGAACTGGTCCATCAAATACAAGGGATCCTTCGCAAGGTCACTGGCTGGTTTCTCATCAGAAATTTGGAGGCCAGAAGGCACTAGGTTGATCTATTAAAAGTGATAAAAGAAAAAATATATATATATAAACTATCTACCAAGAATATTATATTCAGCAAATTTGTCCTTCAAAATCATGGAAGATACTAAGATATTCCCAGATAAGGCAAAGCTGGAAGAATTCATAACCACTAGGCTTGCCCTGAGAGAAATGGTCAAGAGCATCCTGTGAGATGAAATGAATGGGAAGTGGAGAGTATCTCAAAGCCATAGGAAGAAATAAGGTTCTCAGTAAGAATAAACACATGGGCACTTTAGAAAGCTGGAATTATTGACACAATAATATGGAACTCCAGTTTTTGTTTTCTCCATAAGTAGAGGCCAGCAATACAGAGAATCTGTCTGCAAAGTAGTATAAACATTGGCTTGTAACTCCACATTTTGCTTGCTACTAAATTTAGGAGACAAATGCATTGAAAATTATTAGTTTGTGTTTTTGGATAACCACTGTGTAGCAATGTCATCCTGTGGCATTAACAACCAAAAGCAAGAGGGACAAAACTATTAAACAGAAGAGAGTTTATATGCCATTGATGTTAAGCTGGTATAAATTTAAGTTAAAGTGTTAGAACATTAGGATTTTCAATGTTACCTTCATATTTGCCACAAGAAAAGAGCTAAATGATATACACAAATGGAAATAAGAAAGGAATTGAAAGGTCAACTAAACAGAAACAAATGGAGTAATGCAATCCACCTAAGAAGGCTCTGACATATAGGACATCTGCTGTGGGCTAGTGCTTTGGGGAGTTCTTGGGGACAGACATGTCCTTAAATGGCAGCTTTAAGGCCCCACCCTCTAGATTTAATCCCCTCCTAATACTGTAACAAAGAATTTAAATTTCAATATATGATTTTGCGGGGTGTGTTCAGACCATCTTAGCTTCTTATTTTATTTCTTTTGTTTTCACTTTGCAGCTGTTGCTTTTACTTGTAGGATTTGAATGTAGAGTCACATTAACCTTGCAGATGCTAGAAGGTTGTACAAAGTGAAGCTCTCATCTTTCTAATCCAGTGTGTCTACTTATTGTCACATATTATACTGTAATACATGTTACATATCCCATAACAAGTTATGATTAACTAAAACAATCTTACTTTCCACAGAGGTTTGATCACCAAGGAGTATTTTATATTTTCTGGACTAATTACTAGTTAGGTCATCTTTATTATTTTTTGAAGATTTAGATTTTATTCTGATATAAGTTTTTTCCTTCTGCCTTAGTGGCCTTTTCCACATTTCTTGAATTATAGGACTGCTGGTAATACCTTTTCTCGCTTAAAAATAATCAGCAGTCTTTGGTTTTGTTTTTACTTAAATAATTTCACCTAATATATGTTAGATTTAAACTGTTTTTTATCTTTGATAATTTCAAATATGCATCTAATCACTTTGATTCCACTCATCCCCACTTAATCACTCTCATTCTCCTCCCACTGAAATCTGCGTTCTTGTTTTATCCCCATGCTACTTTCATTCACTGTTTCTTTTAATGGTTTTTATTGAAAATTTAAACATTTGAACTATTGCACACTGATCATATACCCATAAGGCCATCCTAATTTGTCCTTTTCCTCCATGGGAATATAGGCAATCACTGTGAGGTCATAATGCACCAGCCAGTCTTCAGGGTAAAATTTCTCACAGTACACTTTCCCAGCCTGAGACTCTTACATCTTCCATAGTGTTCCCTGAACCTAGGATGGCCTGAAAGAACCTCCCTTAATATTTAGCTCTTGGCAGCCTCTTATTTTCTGCTTCGGGGAGGTTTGAGTCTCCTCAGTGTCTATTGCCATCTCCCTGGAGAAGGCTTTCAAGCTAGCAGTAAGATCAGTGCTCATAATTAACCCTCCACTTCCTTTGCAATGTTTCCTGGGACTTGGCCCCTGTGATAGAGATGATTCATTCCAGTTTAGGCACTCAGCTTTCTCTTCTTGCCATTTTAATGGGTCTTGGGTCTCCCACATATTCCTCTTGAATATTTCATTGATTTTCCTTTTTTCCCCAGTATATAAAAGATGTTGCCCCACTGTGTTTTTGCTTCTGTTATTTCTTAAAAACAATAGTTGAGAAAATAACACAGCATGTGTAGAATATAGTCACTGTGTTCCAGTCACTCTTCCCCTCAGTGTCTTGGAAGCAGTGTGAATTCTCATTTGTAAGAATGAGTGGGCAATGGGAGATTTAAATGAGCTATCCTGGAGGAATATCTTGATCCTCTCAGTAGTTTCACTATGGTTCATGTAAAGATTTTATGTATGTATTTATTATATTTTTGTTTTAATAAAAATTCCTTTTAAGTCAAAATTTCATCTAGTGGTCGTGAAAGGAATATGTTTCCAATGCTGGTGGAAATGATAGTTTTACTGACCTCACTGAAAAGTGGAACCTGTAAATCCACAAGGCAGCTTTCGAGGGGCTCTCCCATGCAAGTCCTGATAAGGCAGGCTTTGCTCTGTATGATGCCAGTGTGTCTCCACTTTCAAATCTTTCTTTCTCATCAAACATGCACATGTGTGTGTGCATGCATACACACACACACACACACACACACACATCATCATCTCTCTGTTTGAATCACCTTCCCATTTCTTTTTTTTCTGTTTTTTTTTTACATAAATAAGAGACCAGAAGCCTAGATATTCTCAAGTAAGATCAATCAAAACTAGCAGATGGACCCTGAAAGTGGGTTCATCTGTTACTGGACACTAGAATTTTAATGGTGAGTTCTATTAGACTTGATGCATGTAGTGGCATAACCATATGTATACTGTGTGTATAAGTGCTTGAAAATATAGGTGATGATGCTATTGAAGCATGTCAAAAAAATGACATACAACTGATGATGGAAAAGACAGTGTGTAATACTCATGGAGCTCAAGAAAAGGCTCAGTCTGAACCCAGGATAGGCCAGGGCGCCGAGGGAGAAAGGAAACTGGACAGAGGCTCTTTGTGGTTCTATGGGAAAGAATGGGCATAAGGGGTGGTTTTGAGTTCATTATTGGAATAGGTTCAGTGGGCTCTGGCATGTAAGGGTTGTTCTGTTTATGTACCTGGCTTGTGGGTGATAAGGCCAGAGGATAAAACAACCCAAATGAAGTTGATAAATGAAAAAGTCAGGACTGTGGGCCCTGGACTGGTTGTTTTGATACTAAAGGTACATTCGCACATGAACTGTCTGGAGAAATTAGCCCTGAAACTGGGGTTAAAAATGCAATCCTTATGGAGTGTCAAAGCATCAAAAATACAAACTAAATGATATGAATCATATAAAAATTAATATACATCTGTATATATAACTATACTTATATAATTATATGTGCTTTCAGGCTGGAAAAAAAAGAATGCCCCCCCCATAAGCAGCTGTATAAATATGGGATCTGACCTGGCAATTCCATGCGTCACATCAGCACCATATGCTGTCTGCCATGCAAACCATTCTCCTTTGGACTGAAGCTCCCCTTCACAAGGTGGTGAAGGTCTGGCACAGCCTCAGTGCTGGGAGCTCCAAGAAGAGAGATGCAGTTATTATGAGAGCTGAGGCCTCCTGTTTGTCTTGCATCAAAAGTTAAAAAGCATAGGGAAAACTTCCTATAGAATATACAGAAAAAGTCAAACAAAGAACTAAGTTCTTTGAAACTGTAACTTAAAAATTTTTAAATCCACTCTGTGCTTTTGTTTAACTCATTTTATATTTGTTCTTGTCATGGTTGTATGTCATAGTATACTTCCCATAAATACAGTTTTTCTTTAAGAGGGCCATTCCAGAGACTTCTCTACAAATGCATATGGTCCTAAAGTTTGAATCTGAAGAAATGTTAGAAGTATTCCCTTTAATGATACGGAGCTGAGGTCAAGAGACCTTAGGGATTCATATCTAATACAAGATGTAGTGGTGTGCTTCTGCAATCTTAGTGCTCACGGGGTCCCTTGGACAAGCTGGCTAACTACTCTAGCCAGATCAGTGATCTCTGAGTTCACTGAGGGATCCTGTCTCCATAAGTAATGTGCGCAGTGACAAAGGTAGATACTCATCATTAACCTCTTGTCTCCATGCACATGCACACACACACATGTGCATGCATACCCTCATACATACACACACCTACACACATACAAACATGAATATGCACAGATGCATGTACACAAAAATATTACATTAATTTAAAATAGAGCTGATGGTAGAATCTAGGTTTATGGATTCTGTCTCCTTCACCATGTTACGGTTAATTAGGAAAGTGTTTCGAAAATAGTTTTTGTTTTGCCTTCTGTTCTACCCTTGAGTGTTTAGAGTGCCCCATGCAATGATAAAATGCTTATCATACAGCTCAACCTATTTAAAAGTAGTTCCACAAACGTATCTTCAAAGGCACTGTCCGTCTTCACCATCCTGGCTGAGACCAGCCCATGCATCTCATACATGAGCCCTTACAGAAGTATTCACTGAGCCTTTGTCTGCATTTGGTGCTTTTATCTTGGTCATGTGAAAATACATGTTATGGGCCATTGATCAGATCATTGAATAGATATCTTTTTTTTTTTTCTTCTAGCTAGATTGCATATTGGTCTTGGGTTAAGTCTTTCACTCTGCAGTGTTGATTTTAGTGCCTCTCACACAGTATTGACAGCTAAGATTTCTTACAGAAAAATCATTGGCCACTGCCCAGAAATGTGCCCGTGCATGCGTGTCCATGTCTCCTATGTTCAAATAGTATAATCCTCTGATTATTTCCAAGTCAATTGCAAAGCTATGGTTGGGGTGGGTTAAGAGGTCTCACTTCCTGCTTTTGCATGTGGCTTTCTATCTTTCCATATTGAATGGTCTTGGGACACTTGTGGAAAGTCAGTTTCATGTAGATATATGGTTTTATTTCTAGACTAACAATTCTATGGATATAAACATCTTTACTTTTTTCCATGCCACATTATCCTGACAGGCAGTTTTGAAGTCAAGAACTATCATTCCTCCTATTTTGTTTTTCCTTTTCACAACTATCTTTGGTTCTTCTGCACATCTTGTGATTTTTCTAAGAACATGTATGTAGACTACGAAGGATTATATTGAGTGTGTATGTTATTGTGAGGATTGCTATTATCTTAACAATGCTACATTTTCTAAGGTATGAGCATGCAATGCCTTCTCAGTTGTTTAAGTTTACTGTTGGGCCATTCAAAGTTGCTTTTAGGTCTTATAGTGTAAGCTTTACACTCACTTTGTTAATGGATTTGTGCATGTTTGATTCTTTTTCTATTGTAAATAGAAATTTTACCTGTTTAAATTAACTTTATTAAAAGTATATGCAAAGAAAATTTATTTATAGACATTGGTCTTCTAGGTTGCACCCTGACGAACTCATTTATTAGTTATAATAGCTCTTTGGCAGACTTCCTCTGCATAAGAATCCAACATCTACAAATAGGGATGGTTCTATTTTTGCTAAGGTAGATGCCCTTTGTTTAATTATGTTGCCTAGTTGATTTAGTTAGACCATCTAGTACAGTTTGGAGTAGAAGTAGTAAGAAAGGATATCATTGTCTTCTTTCTGATCTTACAGGAAAAGAACTCAATCTCTCACCATGTCAAATGCTAATTGAGACCTTTTTGCAGGTCTTTGTCAAGGGTAGGGAGTGCTATTTTAAATTCTGGGCATTTTTAATCATAAAGGAGTTGAACTTTGTAGTCATATTCATCTCTACACCTCCTGTATTCTCACTTGAATATAGTAGTTATTCATTAAGTGAGGAGCCCCATTGATCTACACATGAATGGGTAAATTAAACGAGAGTTAAATGAAGAAATGGTTCATTAATTGTTGAAGGACAGAAAGAAGAATGGATTATTATATTTAAGTGTTACTCCACTTATTCATAGTATACTGAAATGGATAAAAATTATGTAAATTTATGTGTTGTCCATTTACTACAGAACCCTATAATAAATATAAAGCAACATCATTTGAAAAGGATAGAAGATACATAACAGGAATCTAATATGGAAGCAGCTCTATTCATCTGATAAGACTTTTTTTAAAAAAAAAATCCAACTTATAAGTGATATTAACTATTTGGGGTTCTATTAAACCCATCAAGAACAGCATTGAAATCAGGGAGCTGTTAGTTTGGAAAAGAAAGTTACTATAGGAGATGTTGTGAAGAAACTTGAACTGTTACAGAAAGCAACATCTGCTGAAAGCATTCATTATTTTATGCAAATTGTTTTCCATCCTGTTGGGGTTCCCCCTAGCCCAGCCCAGGAGGGATGGTAGGGTCTCTGCTGAGTTGGGGGTGAGAAGTGCAGAGTCACAACACAGACTCCGGGAGTTGGGTGGAAGCAGGCAGAGGGCGAGCTGCTGCAAACTCGTTTATTCAAGGAAGTGTAGGGGGTTTAAAGGGTTTGGCTGGCCAATCATTGTATGGGGTGGTCCCTTTCTTTTTTGACCAATGACAGCCTGTCTCTGGGCAGATCATCTTGTAGCAGGTTTCTCACGAGCATGGGACTCTAGCTGTTGTCACGCCAGGCCTGCGCAGGATGCCATGTCCTCAAAAGCCACTTCCTGGTTCTTCTGGCATGCGGTCTGGCTAGGGCCTGACCTGTTTTGTGCCATACATATCCTCCTTTTTTGTTTTTATTATTGGCAACCCTGGGAGGCATGGTTCTTTGCCAAGCCATTATTGACCCCAGGCCCCAAGGGATCATCACATGTGACGGTGCCTGTCTTAGGTTGCCCCATCTCATGGAGTCTTACCTGTCATTGACTACCTGCCATCCTGGTGAGAAAACCCAAGGGGTATGGCCTGGTTTCTTTTAGCATGTGGTCTGGCTAGGGCCAGTCCTGCATTGTGCCATACACCATCCTTTCATTTTTTGGGTGAACTTCTTAGATTTTCCAAATGACAAATCACAGGGTTTCTCCTAAGTAGTTTATATGGGATGTAAGAGATGGTGCGAAAGTTACAGTCCCACCTTGCAAGCCTGCTTCCAATTTGAGCTTCCTCAGTGCCCACATAAGGCTAGACACAAAGTGGTACACATGTTTATAACCCTCATGTGTCCACAGCAATGAGAGGCAGAACTGGAGAATCCAGAAGCTTGTGGGCAGCTAGTCTGATTCATGAAATGGCAAAACCATAAGGGACACCCTGTCTTAAATGAAGGGAGGAGGAGATCAGAAATACTCTAAGATTCTCTTCTAACCACCACATGCATGCTGTGGCATGCATGCCTACACACACACACACACACACACACACACACACACACACACACACACCCCTAAAAACTCAGTAATGATAATTAAGTGACTAATAAGAAATGAATCCAATTACGCTATAGCTTACCTGCAATCCTTCTATCTAGAAATGCATGTTGGTAGCAGCAGCACAGGGAATGGACATGGGGGGTGTTTCTGCTCCCACTAGATAAAAACAAGTCATTTATATAAAGGACCAATGTGTTTTCAGCACTTAGGTAAAAATCCAGGAGTGGCCACCTACTCCTTCCCCCCAGAACTAGGGAAGGCAGACAAGACAGAAGAGTGCTAGAGGAGGACATGTGATACCTTCTTCAGGTCTCTGCACATGCACACGCACGTCCACACTGCACATATTATATGTACACCAAAACAATAATAAATACTAGACCTTATAGCTTACTAACTACACAGATAGTTTTGAGAGTGAAAGAGGATGTTGATAATTATTATACCAGGAAAATACACTGGAATGAAACTTTCCTGAGAAAATCCAAATGAATGTATAATCTAAATGACACTCATAGAATAATTTTATCTTTCTTTGTCATGTGTAGGGGGGCAGAGGGGAAAATGTGGAGACTTTGAAAACTTCAACTCTTTAAAAAAATTATAAAGTGTTTTCACATATAGACCCCTTCCCCCATCCCAATTCTGCTGAGAGTCTTTGGTGGGTTATTGGTATTCATCGTGGGGACCAAGAGGCCTCAGTCAGTCTCTGCAGGGGTGGGGAAACACAATGTCTAGGGCTGTTCCCACCTACCATGAGGTTCTTACAATGTTGTCATCCCCTCTTCAGGGATGTTCCCAGAGTCATGATGGGCAAAATAGAGATCTGATCTAGTGTTTCTTTCTCTGTAGACTCTGGATCTTGGTTTTTATGAGGTTTGAGTGACCACAGATCTGTCGCCATTTCCATGGAATTGGTTTTCAGGCTGGCCATGAGAGCAGTATTGGTGTCACCACTTCCCCTGTAGTAACTTCTGGGCCTGGGCAGATAAGGTGGAGGTGATCTACCTGGTAGACAGTTGGCTCTCTCTTCTTGATGTATTGATGTGTCCTTGTTCTTCCCTGTGTTCTCCTCCATCTGTAAAATAGGACAGAGTCTCCAACTGAAAGTGAGAACAGTTTGAATAAAAGCAGATAAGCCCTCTGCAGGCCTGCTGAAGGATCAATGTTTTAGCCTGTTGCTCAGAATAAACGGTTTTATAGTATCATTTCCTTTTGGGTCCCTATTTGTATACCCCCACCCTTGTCTTCCCTCCCATCCTCTATATCCCTCCCATCCTTACCCTCCCCCCATCCCACTCTCCCTATTGTCTGGTCCTCAGAGTGCTTATTAGGTTTGACAGAATCTCAGGTGGATTCAGGTGAGGAGCGACCCATAAACGAGACCATGTGATGATTATCTTTTTGTGATTGAGTGAGCTCGCTGGGGATGATCTGTTCCATGTTTGACCATTATTTTTTCAAATTTCCTTATTTCATCTTTCCCTACTGCTAAGTAGAATTCCCTAGTATAGACATACCACATCTTTGTTATCCATTCATCTATTATGAATTGAGCAGCTATAAACATGGTTAAACAAATGTCTCTGATCTGAGGCTTGGAGCCTTTAGGGTAAATGCCCAGTAAGGAAATAGCTGGATCTGTTGGTAGGTCTATGGTCATCCTTTACAGGAGTCTCCATATAGCTTTCCATAATGGTTGAACCATTTTACATTCCCACCAGCAATGAAAGCTTGTTCCTATTTCTCCGCAGCCTTGCCAGCATTTGTTTTCATTATTGTTGTTGTTGTTGTTTTAATGTTAGTCATCCTTACTGGTGTAAGGTGGAATCTCATAGTTGTTTTAATTTGCATTTCCCTGATGATTAGGGATGTTGAACCACAGGAAACTGGAGAGAACATCATGAAGACCAAACTTAATCTTTTCCTGATTCTTTCTCTCTCCCTCTCTCTCTTTCTCTCTCCCTCTCCTCTCTATACTCACTTTCTCTTTTATATTAGCTATCTTTTTCTTCCTTCACCTTCCTAGGCACTGACTTATAACTCCCAGTGCCAGCACGGGGTTAACTTCCACAATGAACTGTTGATCTGAGACACCTACAAGGTTTCCAAAAAAAGACAGATTTCTTTCAGAGTTCTTTATGACCACCAAAGGTTAATGGTAAGACCCTACTGTTGAAGACAGCATACACGTGTGAGACCAAGCATTGGAGAGATCTGGCCAGAATCTGGAAGAGGGTCAGTCCCCAGACAGTTAGCTAGTCCAGTGCCAGAGGGTGCTACATGAGCAACTGGGAGATAATGGCCAACATCTGTCCAAACAACTTGTGGTCTAAGATACCCAGCAGGAAACAACCTGACGTAATGCTCAAACAAGTGCAGTAGTGGCACACAATAGCCATGGTGGGTAACCAACTGCTCTTGATTTGGCTAATAGATCCACTCAGTGGAATGGAACTCATTGCTGGAACTGGGAAATAAGTCAAAACCATGTACAAAAAATGAGCTCAGTCTCTAAGATCAAGATACCACCAAATGTGGGCTAGAAGAGAGCTAACACATATAAAACTCCCCCCAAAATATCTATGGCCATCCCATCTATCTAGAACTAACTTCTCTCTCCTTTGGAGAATTTGCTTATCTTTTTCAGATGGACAATGAACCTGAAGGGAGGATCAGCCAAATCACACCTCACCAGGGCCCCAGCTGAAACCATAGAACAATGCAGGGGAAGGGCAAGAGTTCAGAGTTCTTGGTGGTCACGACACCAGAAAAACATCCAACTCCTACTAAGCCAGATATCCAGAGACACAGAGGCTCCCAAAACCTCATCACTGAAGTAGAACTAAAATGACCCAAATGTAGCTCAGGGAAATTTGCAGAAGAGGAGACAGAAAGAATGTTAGAGCCACAAGTTGGGACATTATGCACAGAGACTTGGCCTATCCCCCAGAACTCTTGACTACCCCCTCAATGCATGACCCACATTCCCCATTGATGAGGGTCCCTTTAGAAGAGGGAGGGAGGATAATAGAGTCACCACTATGAATGTAAAATCAGAATAATATAAATAAAAAATAAATTATATAACAAAAAAAAAAAAAGAGAAAAAGAGATAAGCCTAGCCATTAGAAAGATATATTGATGTGTATATGCATTCTTCTTAGTTAGAGAGGAGTGGAAGTGGAGGTTCTCTCTGGAGCTTACTGGTTTCCTGTTCCAGGGTATCTGGCTTGGTTCCCAGAGCCAGATATGAGCTCACCCATCCTGGGTGGGTCTCATGTCCAATCTGTGAGCAGTTGGTTACCTACACTGGCTGTGTGCCACTTTTGCACTCTGCTGCTGGTTGATTTTGTATTTGGCAGAATCTCCTGTTTAATCAATCAGTGTCAGCTATTGTTTTCCAGCCGCTTTCATTTCACTTTCCAGCACTATGAGGGTAGGCCAGGAGGGAACTAGATTCCCTTTCAGTTCCAGCATGATCACTTCATGGAGGACCTGAACTTGATTGTAAGTTAGAGACAAGTGTAGTATACTACAGTACATGAAGAATTTGGCTTCAGTTTGGTTAAACTATGGTTTGGATTGCTTGAAAAACGTCAGCCCCTCAGGACTCACTGTCTCTCTGTCTCCTCTGAGGGACTCTGGGTGCACTGTGGCCAGTGAAAGCAGGAAATGCAAAAACTCTGTGGTGGAAATAAGCTCTGTCGATTTCAGGTAAATACAAAATGCCAGCTAGGTTGAAGCGAAGTGAATTAGGGGATGAGTACACAGGGCCGCTCTTGGGAGTCCTGCTCTTCCTCGTTCTGGAGGCAACAATGCAGGGGACAGACAGCCCCACCTGAATCCAGGAGCCTGGATTTTGTATCACTGGAAATTCTTTTGTCACATTCTGTATGCTTCCATCCCTCTAACCTTCAGGTGGACAAGACTGCAATATCTAATTCAGGGAACTGTAAAACATAAATGTGCTAATGCAGATTGGTTTAGAAGCTCAGCTAGTGTAAAGAAAGTCATTACTGTTGCTATACGGTTAATCTCAGAAGGGACAATCGTTTCACTGAAGGGAGAGACAGGACAGAACCTGTGGGTTAGTTCTGAATCTGGCTCTGAGTGATTCTTCCATCACTGGGCTGTTATAGCATAGAGATGACAGACAGGGAATGATCTTTTCCATTCTTTTTTTTTTTTCAGTTTTGCAGAAATGTTTTATTAATACTGGGGTTTAATTCTATACCATATTTTTTTTTTTTTGGAACAATTGGGAACAATCTTTTTTTCTTTTTCTTTTTTTAAATATTTTTATTAGTTTTATATATATATAGTGTGTATACAGCCATGATGGTACCATTGTTAGCCCTCTCCCTGCCCTCCCCCCATGGGTGATATGGGTCTTGCCTTATATGGGTAGCCATCAGTTATGCAGGAGAGGCAATGATTCTGTGTATAATAACCCAGCTCATGGTTCTAACAATCTTTCCACCCTCTCTTATGCAAATTTCCCTGAGCCATGTTGGGTTCATTTTAGGTCTATTTCAGTGACGAGGTTTTGTGAGTCTCTGTGTCTCTGGATATCTGATTTGCTAGGGGTTGGGTGTTCTCTGTATCTATCACCTTTGCCCTTGTGCTAGTACCAGGTTCACTGATAAAGCAGCACTCTTGCTCATTTCCTCTATAACTCTATGGCTTCAGCTGGTGCCCTGTTGAAGTGTGATGGGCTGATTCTCTCCTCAGGTTCTGCACCCATCTGAAAGAGAGAAGCAGATTCCCCAGTGGATAGTGAGGTCAGTGCAAGATACATGGATAACCATTATTATTTTAGAGATAATTTAATAGGTGTAGGCCCTCTTATATCCCACTATTGGTGGGAGCTTGATATTGGAGAATGGGTTCATTTTTGGATATGGTTCTGACTTGTTTCCTATTTCCTGGTGTAGATTCCATCCACTGAGCGGATCCATTAGCCAAATCTAGAATAGTTGGTAACCCACCATGGCTGTGTGCCACTACTGCACTTGTGTGAGCATCACGTCAGGTCGTTTGCTGCTGAGTAGCTTAGACCACGAGTTGCTTGGAAAGATATTGGTCATTTTCCCCCAGTCACTTATGTAGCACCTTCTGGCACTAGACAAGCTGTCTGGGGACTGATTCTCTTCCACATTCCAGCCAGGTCTTTCCATGTTTCGTCCAAACAGCATACGGTGTCTTCAGCAGTAGGGTCTTACCAATAACCTTTGGTGGGATATCAAGTACTCTGACAGAAATCTGTCTTCTTTTGGGAAACCTTGTAGGTCTCACTGATCAACAGCTCATTGTGGATGTTAACCACATGCTGGTACTGGGAGTTACAGGTCAGTGCCAAGGGAAGAGAAGGAAGAAAAATATAGGTGGTATGAAAAATAAAGAGAGAAGAGAGAGAAGAGGGAGTGATGCAGAGAGAAACAGAAGACTGAAGTTAGTCTTCATCATACCCTCTCCAGGCCCCTGTGATTCCGGTGTTCTCTCCAAGCACCTGAAGCAGGTTCGACCTTTTAGTATGTCCTTCAGGATATAGGATTTTATGGTACCAGTTCCATTTGGGTCCAGTTTTTTTCCCCCCACCCTTTCCCTGCCCTCCCACTCCATTCTTAATGAATATTCAAAGCTGAAGTAGACTACTGTAAAAACTGTCCAAAGGCAGCCACCATTTTTAATGACAATAGTGCTTTAGATGTCTGAACTCCATAGTACATATGCAGGAATTCAAGTTTGCCTTTGGGGAAATCTGGGATCTTTCCTGAGTTTTTACTTTTAAATGGTAAAACAGTCATACCTATTCTTGATGATAATAGCAGCAACAACAACAATAATAACAATAATAAATAATACAATAAATAGCAAAGGAAATAGCAGAGTGTTAACAATAAACAGAGGCCAAAAGTTGTTGACTATTCCCATCACGCCATCACCAGCCTTGCCACAAGCTTTAAAGATCTGACCTTATTTAATTCTCAAAGCAACCACCTGAGTTCAGAGAGTAGAGCTCTTGGAGCTAAGGCATTGGGTTGGGAAACCTAGAATCCAATTCAAGGCAGCCTGCATCAATGTCTGAGCTATGCTGCCTCCTCATGGGCACAGATGGTTCTAGGGCAGCAGCAGATATTAGACACACAGAGAGTCAACAAATTTCCTTCAGCCTTTTAACCTACAAATCCTCCAGTCATCATCTAGCTGATGCCACCTCTGCCACCACCCCAAAGGGAATGACTCCACTTTACAGTGAGCTGGATCTCCCCAGTTCCACTCAGGGGATGTCAGATGAGCCATCCTAGGAAAGAACATCTTTTTCAGGTCATTCAACTGCTACAGATGACATTAATCTTGAACTTGATGAGCGGAATTCTTGTGACTTGAAATAAGTAGTGAGTGAGCTGTTAAAAAGATCTAACCTATTTCTAGAGAATGACTTCCCACCCAGAGAATTTGTGGATTGCTCAGCAGTGGCAGGAACAGTGCCCTTAATTCTGGTGCCAGCCTGAACTTATGCCCAGTTCAGTGGCCTTGAGTGCTCGCCTTAGCAGACCTTTACAGGATCCAGAAAATTCATGGAAAGCCATTGCAGGAAAAGAACAGGCCTTGGCTTTGATACTGTGCGCTTCTACCCTGTGTTCTATTTCAAGGTGACTAGTACATCTCAGTTATCAAATTTCAGGGATGAAGGCACATTAAAGCTAACCTAGGGAGGCCTTGTGGAGTAGTGACAGGCACGAAAGGATGGTTTCTAAGGTCACTGCAGGTGACTTCACTTCTCAGTTTTGAAAATGAATACTTAGCATACTGATGGCTTATGAATGTATTCCCCAGTTTTCCTTTATTATCTTACACATAGTGTTATTGAAGTAGAAAGAAACAACTCTAGAATCTGTTTGCTGGTGACCCAACCTCATTTCATAATCACTGTTTCCTTTGCCTTCCTTCTAGAAAAGTGTAGCCATATGTTCTCCAAAGAAACCAGGTTTGTTCTTCATGGCTTCTAGGGACATTGCAATGTACTGATAAAAAGGTCCAGTATTCAGCCCTTTGGCCCCTCTTTCCCTCTTTCAAATGCACAACCGTGTGTGTGTGTGTGTGTGTGTGTGTGTGTGTATACACATATATTCCCTCTCTCTCTCTCTCTCTCTCTCTATATATATATATATATATATATATATATATATATATATATATATATATATATATATGTATGTATATATACACACAGTCATCTTCTTGAGTCTCCCCTTCTCCCTTCTTTTCTTTCCCCTTTCTGGCTTACTGGCCTCTGATACTGAGTTTTATTCCAACTCACACAGAAGTCCAAACATTTGTAGCTAGGATCCACATATGAGAGAGAACACATGATGCTTGGCTTTCTGGGCCTAGGTTACCTCACTAAGTATAATCCTTTCCAGATCCATCTATTTACCTGCAAATTTCATAATTTTATTTTTCTTTACTGCTGAGTAGTACTCCATTGTATAAATGTACCACATCTTCATTATCCACTCACCAGTTGAGGGACATCTAGGCTGGTTCCATTTCCTACCTATTGTGAATAGAACAGCAATAAACATGGATGTGCAAGTATCTCTAAGGTAGTGCAATGAGTTTTTAGGATATTTGCATAGAAGTGCTATAGCTGGGTTATATGTAAATCTATTTTTAGCTGTCTCAGGAACCTCCATACAAATTTCCACAATGGCTCTACCGCATTACATTCCCACCAACAGTGTAAAAGATTCCTCTTTTTCTGCATCCTCACAAGAATTTATTGTCATTTGTTCTCTTGATGGTATTTATTCTGACAGGAGTGACAAGGAACTTCAAAGACGTTTTAATTTGCATTTTCCTGATGGAAAAGGATATAGAATATTTTTTAGATGTTTATATGTCATCTGTATTTCTTTTTGTGAGAACTCTTATTTGGTTCTATAGCCAATTTTTTAATTGAGTCATTTGATTTCTTAATATTTAATTTTTTGTGTTCTTTGTATATCTTGAATATTAGTCCTCTGTCAGATATATAGCTGGCAAAGATCTTCTCTCATTCTGTAGGTTGCCTCTTTGCTCTATTCCCAATGTCCTTTGCTGTACAAAAGGTTTGTAATTTCATGAGATCCCAGTGGTTGATTAGTGGTTTGATTGCCTGAGCAACTGGGGTTATATTCAGAAAGTCCTTGCCTATGCCAATATGTTGAAGCATTACCCTACTTTTTCCTCTAGCAGTATCAGAGTTGCAGGTCTGACATTAAGGTCTCTGATTCATTTTGATTTAATTCTTGTGCATGGAGAGAGATAAAGATCAAGCACAAACCTTTTTATATTGTTGAAATGTAGACATCAGCTCTGCAATATGACAGCCAGCATATAACCATGAGTAAATACATTCTTATGTGCAATTGATTAGAAAAATAGTTGGTGAAGGCTAGGTTATAAAAATTGCCAACATTATTTGTATTTTTGTCATTATCATTAACAATTTTATCACTACTATGAGTTGAGAGAAGGGTCTAAATAATGATAGTGGAGTAAAAAACATGTCTTGAGTCTGTAATTTCCCACTGAACTATTATCTGTGGGCTTCTTGACATATTAAACAAATAGCCCTCTGTATTCCAAGCTACTGTCAGTCCATCATTGTGTGGGCTGTCAATTTAAAACAATCCTAAGGGATGCCACCCAGGATGGGATACTTCCAGAGTGTTTTGTTGTGTGTGAGAAAATGGTCCCCCCACTTCTGCTAAACTTTTCAGTGACTGGAAACTCAACACCAACCAAGTCTGTCTTCCCCATCATGGGGAGAACTAACACCTAAAATGGCATCCCTTATGCTGAGATTGGTATCCATTTCCCTGGCCCTTTAAATATCATCTCTTCGTAACCAATTCTCTTTTCCGTAACCAATTTCAAAGGCAGTATAAACTTCCTATGATTGGTGTGAACGTACGTAGTTGGATGCTGAATGTGATGCAGAATTTGGACATTTGTTTTCCCTTTTACATCTCAATATTACCACCCCAACACACACACACACACACACACACACACACACACACACACACTTGATTTCTCTGTGACACTACAGGAAAGTGCAAGGCAACTTCCTTCTGAATTCCACTTTTTAGGGCCAAAGCCTCAAATTCAAGATATTTTTTGGTACCTATCTCAAAAGAGACTACTCTTGTTTCCATATGCAGCTAATTGAATATTTACTATTAAAGTAAGCATAGTTGTCAATAGCTTCTTCACCAGCTAAACTTTAAAAATATCATTTTAACATTGAGGAATAAAATTGTGGGTAGAAATGTTGACACTCTGGTGTCTGACCCAACCCATGTTTGCCCACCTACATAACAAAAAATGGATATATAATTAAAAAGAACAATATGGTTGGAGCCTTTCCAGCTTTCTGCAGAAACAGGCCCTTTGCTCTGCCTTCCTGATGAAGCTCCTCCCAGTCCCCTGGTTCCAGTAGGTCCCCCTGGGGCTGGCTTGGGGCTTCTTGGGTCATGCCTCAAAGCTTGCTGCAGAAGCAGGCCTGTTTATCTGCCTTCCTGATTTAAGTGCCCCTGGGTCCCCAACTCCATGATACCCTGTGCTGGAGGAGGGTACACACTGAGCTGAGTAGGCCAGAGCTCCTGTTCAGTCCCCTACTTCCCATTTCCCTGGTTCAAATACTTCTGCTACTCCCTTGGGGAAGCCTGGTCCCTGTGGAAGCAGACCTTTTACCCTCGTTTCCTGACTGGCCCCTGGGTACCCACATCCCCATTCTCCTGAGTCAGTGGGCACACAGGCCACTGAAGGAGCTGGCCTCTTGCTCTAGGCTCTCCAGTTTCCTGGCTCCCGGTTCCCAACGCATTGTCTCCATGTACTGAAGAGTACATGCAAGTGGAGGCAGTAGGCCAGAGCTTCCAGTTCCCCAAGTACCTTTGATGTACCTGCAATCTCCACAATGTATGCATCTGTGGTTGTAACCCCATCGCACACCAGTATCCCAATCCGCTTCACCTTTAAAACAGAACACCCGCTGAAGGTCCTATAAAGACAAAACCTTGCTTCCTCCTCAATAGAAGAAAGTGTGTCCCCAAGATGGGTAGATCATAAAGCAAAAAAGCCAACGAAAGTCAGAAAGCAGAGATCTCCACCAAGGATGCCTAGTCCCACAATAGAAGCCTCCAATGAAATCATAGAAAAATCAACAGAAATTCATTCCCAAAATGAAAACAGCAGCTAATGAGACCATGATCAAAAGAATTATTCAACTTGAAGCAAACCATCAAAAAAATAACAATCATATCAAGGAAATTGAACAGAATTTTCTCTTAGAGCATTCAGTTTTGACAGTAGGATTAACTTGATTGAAGAAAAGCTTAGAATCCTCCAAAGCAATATAAATGAATTGAAGGTGAGTCAACAAATGGAAGATCTCAATAACCAACTGATTAAGTTTAATAAAGACTTGATAAAATACAAGAATGAATTCCAGGAAGCCTCAAGAAAATCAGAACTCAAACTTAAATCATGCATCAAAAAAGAGATGGACACGATGCAAAATAGCACAACAGAATACAAAAAATCCAATAGAATTCATAAAAACCTCTTTAGAACCTCTGACCTGGAAGACAAGGCAGAAGAAATTGATCATGAGGCTAAAATTTTTGCTAAGTTCAAAAAATGAAGTGAACAGAAGATGAGGGAACTGTGGGAATCCCTAAAATGACCAAATATCCAGATCATGGGCATATCAGAAGAGGAAATCCAGGCCAGAGGCATAGAGAACATATTCCACAAAATTATTGAAGAAGTGTCCTATCTCTCAAAAGAGAGGTCCATCCAGATACAAGAAGCCCACATAACACCAAACAGACAGGACTAAAGAAAAAACTCTCCAAGGCACATCATAGTTAAAACTCTTAACAATGTGAGGTCAGGAGAAGAGATTGAGTAAAGGAAAGGTGGAGGGAGGGCTAATCAAAATCTAAGAGGATAAAAATAAGTCATATGGGAACCTGCTTTTCTGGACAATGGAACACTCAGAAGCAATAGATTATTGCTAGAAAATTTTCAGTGCCAAGATGGATACCTTCCAGTAAGTTGTTGGCCAGAGAGGTTACAGATATCCCCAAAACATTATAGGCCATTGCCTAGGCCCTTGGTTTCCCACCAGGAATAGATGGTAAGACCCTACTGCTGAAGACTCCACATACTTGCATTGCAAGGTCACTGAGAAAACCTGCTGGAGCTGAGCTGAAAGCCACCTCCATATGAACTAGCTGACAGAAAGCTGGAAAAAACTATGCTCCATGCAGTTCAATGGGAGAGAGAGAAAACACCAGTGAAGATACTCAACAGTGGATACTGCAAGCTTTAAATTTGGCAGCCAGGCCAAATGAGCCAATGGGTGCAATAGTGGAACATCTGTTATGGGAGAAACCAATCGCTCTCTAATTAGAATGGAGGCCCGCGCCATGGGAGGGAACACATCCCTGATACTGAAAACCTACACAGGGGTAGTCATGAGCCCTAGGGCTGTAATGTCTGCTGGTGTCTGGCTAAATTCTGTTCAATTTCCTTGATATGATTTTTTTTTTTTTTGATGGTTTGCTTCGAGTTAAATAATAAATAAATAATAAGCTGCCCACTTAACACTTCTCTTAATGTCCATACCAGTATATTAATGCTACTCTCACTTTTGGTTAGAGAAACTTCTCTTTTCAGATAGTGGTGACCTTGGGATGACTCAGAAGGCACCATGGTGCTGAGAAGTGACAGAGGAGTGCTCAGCACTGAAACACCTCTAACACACCTTCCAAGGCTCAGGGTACCTTGCTGAAGAGGTGGGGGGAAGAATGCGAGAGCCATAGGAAGGGTAGGACTCCTTAAAATGTGCTCCTCCAGACACAAAATGGCCTGGATATCCATGACATCACAGTGCCTGAAACTACCAGGCCATTATAATAGGAGGAAAAGATGACGACATCAAAATGAAAAGAGAGACTGATTGAGAGGTGGAGGGGATATGATGGAGATTGGAGTTTCAAAGGGGAAAGTGGGGGGGGAGGGAGGGAAGTACCATGGGATATTGTCTACAATTAAGCAAGCTATCATTAAAAAAACAAAACTCTTAACAATGAAAACAAAGAGAGAGTGCTAAAAGCAGCAAGAGAGAAAGAACTCACTACATACAAAGACAATCCCATCAGAATTACCTCATATTTCCTCAATAATGGAAACCCTGAAAAAGAACAGTGTGAATCTGCAAAAGGGGGGGGGCATGGCCTAATGGTAGGAATTCAGGTTTATATACACATTTGTAATTTTATTCAACTCAGGCATTGGTCCATCCCCTCCTCTATGATTTTCAGTGCACCATTATCCCATTTGGCTAATGCTATTTATAGGAAATTTGTTTTCATGAAGATGTGTTGAATGAAAGAACTCTTATGTATATGCAGCTTTGGTGTCAGCCAATAATTGATGGATACCAGGCTATGGCATGTCAAAGGAGTTAGATCATTCCCCCCCCAAAGTGTGCTAAACTAGAATGGGCTGGGATACTGGGAAATACAAATGGTAATTAATACATCCACCAAACCAAGTAAGACTGGCCTCCATAAAATTCTTTTACTGGCAAGCACACTTTTTCCCCTCCAAGGCTGATGCTGTAATTTCATTGTGTTTGTAGGATTGCACAAAGACTCTTCCTTATTATCAAATTCTGTTCACATGGATGGGGAAGAATGGGAAGGAATAGAAAAAAGGGTTTCCACAGCTCTTTGAAGAAAGGTGAGCAGCATTCAGACAACTAACTTTGATTTTCTCTCTTTTTATCACATACCATCTCCCTTATTTGTCCCTGGAACTTGATACCAACAGGGAATTAGTTTATTCATGGGAGTAGGCCCACACAAATGTGACAGTGTTGTTATCAACTGCCTGAAACTACTGGACACAAAAGGCATAAGATTTGCTCTGGTAAAACTGTGTTCTCCACTGTAGTCATAAGACCTAGAATGAGGACAGTGCTTCACTGAAGTGCAGTGATGTCAGGCAGCTATCTGGTAGAAAGAAGATGTGTAAGAAGCATCTGTTCACACCATGATGGTGTGATAGTGAAAGAGGCTCTCTTCTCAGGGAACCATTGAGTTCATGGACTGAGGGAAAGAAACAAAGAAGATAAGAGCTTTGGGGTTGTAGCAATTAAAACAAAATGGCCTTTCCATGTTCTTCCCTTCTAATTTTGGTAATTATGTAGCTTTAGGTAATTTTCTAAAGACCCCTTAAGTTTTTCCTTTAATTATATGGAGCAATGATGGCATTTTCTTTAACAGTTTCTGAAAAAGGAAGACATATCCTTAAAAGTCCTTACACAGTGTTCATCATAGGGAAGATGGCACATCTGGGTATTCTTGCTCATCTACTAAATATTGGACAAGGCTCTGTCCTGTGCTAAGGACCAAGCTATAGCCAAGAAGCAAAAGATTCAAGAATAAGCAATGACCCTTTTCAGGATCCAGGATGACCTGGACAAAGCAGTGTGTCAGTGGTACTTGGCAGCAGTAGTGCGGGAACGAGGGGGGGCAGCATGGAGGTAGAAGACGAATACAAGATGAGCTCCCAGGCAGTAAGAGCTGCTGTGTGAAGGAATAGAAGATTGGGTGGGAGAGGTGGATTCAGCTAGAAGAGAAGACCAAAGGCAAGCCTGAAGGAGTTGGATCAATGTACAGGCACTGAGGAGCCAGTGGGGGGTATATATGTTTTAATGGGGAGCTTGTTGATCTGATTTTCATTTTACAGTGGAAGATGAAAAGCAGGAGAAAATTCATGAAGGAGGAAGAGCATTCTCTCTCTCTCTTTCTCTCGGGGTCTTGCTATCATGTCCTCAAATGCTTTGGAACACCTTTTCCTCCATTATCTCCAGAGGCCCTAAGCGATCAAGGGAGCTCAAATACAAAAGCACTGAAGGCAGAATGGTCTGTGTTAGACATTGTTACTTTCTACCCTTAATGTCACAGTGCCAAGGAACAGATGGACAGCTGCTGCTGCTTCCCTCTTAGAACGGCAGGGATTTCTGACCTGTGGTCTCCAGAGCAGGTATCTGGGTTTGGTAAAGCCAAGCATCCTCTAGTGGTGAGGAGTCATTGTCACATTCATTCCATCCTGGCTTGTAGCATGTCTGGGTCCCATCTGCAAAGAGCCTCATTCAGAATTCAGATTTACAAGACTTCCATGGCTTCATGAAATGTATTATTAGAGTCATGCTGTAGAGTGACATTCGATAGGTGTTTGTTGAAAGTGTTTGGTCTAAAGTTCAGGCAATGAATTTGGGCTTTGAGTATCAAAGCACATGTCCTGCCCCGTCACTGACTAATGGTCTGGCCTTGTGCTGAAACTGTAACCTTCCTTCACACACCTCTGTTCCCTAGGAGGAAGCTGGACAGTTTCTAAGCCCCCATACTCTCTTGTATTCTCTAATTCTGTCCTTTAATTTTAGAGGCATAAAAGGATTTCTGTACTTTTCTTGGGTCAATTAACTAATTACCCTGAACAGATCCTTGCTTTTATATGAGTTGGCAAATGGTTCTACAGCACCAGACAGTAACTGTTTTATCTTGAATATTGAAGAATGAATGTGCTGGCCTCATGGACCTAACTGTTTTTAAAATAAAGATCTCAATTCCTGTCTCAATTCCCAGTCCCACATCCCAGTTTGAGTCAATCAAGGGGATGAAATAGCCTGCTCTAAAATTAGTTAGAGGGATCCTTTCATCTTGTATTCTTTTGAAATGGGAATTTTAACCCAAGCCTCAAGGAACTGAAAATCTAGTTTTTCTTCCACAAACTGTGGAATGTCTGGACTTTTGCCCTTGCCAGACCAACACAAGGGTTTCTCAAGTGGGATGCCATTTTTATCTCAAACCACCTCTTTTGAGGGAGTTTACTGCAAATATATTGGCCATGGTTCTGTACTTCAAACCATGTCACGTTTCTCTCTGGGGTTTCATGTATCAACTGCTCGCATCCTGAACATCCAGAGAGCTCTATGTTTCCTTCTTTGTGGCTTCCACTGGACTAACACAAGGTACTGAACTGACAGGGCTATGCTTTTCCCGGCCAGGGCATGTGGGACGTTAATATGCACTTTCCGATCGAAATGCTGAGGCAGTCGGTTCTCTGACCACCACAGAAGAGCTAACAATCAGGGCAGCAGAAAAGAAGCCAGACCCGGGGATCTGCTGCCCATCCGCCCCGCGGCAGTGGTTCCGTGCACACTGTGCAGTCTTCAGACTCTTTGGTGTCTGGCACTGGCACCAAATGTTCTAGCGACCCTGAGGTCCGGTTCAGAGTGAACTACCTGGGAAACACCAGCTAAGTATTACAGATTGTCCTCTGTGGAGGACGCCTTCCCTCTTCAGCCTCGGTGTCATAATTCAGGAAGAGTGCCTGCCAGACTGCTGATCACAGAGGAGTCGCCAAGTCATGGGAAGCACTGGGACCCTCAGTATCACCAAGAAGTGATGTGCAGGTAGCACTTAAGATCTAGTCACTGGAATCAGTATGTCTTGGGCTCAAATATCAATATTAATGAATGACTTTGGAGATAGAACCAGTTTCTTGAGATAAAAAGGTTTGTCATCTGTCAATGTGTACACATCATGTGTAGTACATGCCCATTAATGAATGACCGTGGAGATAGAACCAGTTTCTTGAGATAAAAAGGTTTGTCATCTGTCAATGTGTACACATCATTCATCTGTCTGTCAATGTGTACACATCATTCATCTGTCAATGTGTACACATCATTCATCTGTCAATGTGTACACATCATGTGTGGTACATGCCCACTGACTAGAAGTACTCATGTGAGTCATGAGCAGCAGAATACTCCAAGGAAGGGTTCATGAAAACCATGAGATTTAGGGTTGAAAGGGCTGAATGCTGCCTCTGATATTTATTCTTCTTTTACTTTCTGGGCATGATTTTTTTTTTTTTTTTTTTTTTACAATATGGTGAGGTCATAATATCTAAAGGCAGGGTGGCTTCGAGTATCAGAGATATTTCACAGAAATCACCACACATATTGCCTAGCAAATGTCAAATATGGTGTCTATGGGGTCACTGGGAAGACACCTCACTTTGTCCTTTGGTTGCAAAAGCAGTTGGCTCAGGTGGTCTCTAAGCTTTCACTTTCCATGACACTGGGACAGTAAAGTCCACTGAGAGTAAAGTCCAGAGAGCTCAAACACTGCTTTTCACGAGGCTGCACTTCAAGGGGCCACGTCCACAGGAGAGTCTTCCAGCTTGGTTCATGTTTGTTGACTTTTATCCCCTCCCCAGCTCCCTCTAAGAACTCCATACAGCCTGCCCTGATCTCTGTGGGATGACACTCCATGGTTTTTACACCAGCACCAATTAAGCTCACATATTATGCACTGACCACGACAGAACTGCTCAGACCCTGAGAGATGAGTGCATTTGTGTCACCAAGAGCATGTTCAGACCCCATCCCCAGGCTGTCTCAAAGTTGTACCCACTCTTCGCTAGCGTTGAAATGCGGGGGGTTTAGTACAAGACCCAGTCGTTAATATTCTTACCCCACCCAAACATGACTTTCTGTAGGATGTTTTAAATTATGGGGAAGGAGTGGATAAAGCTGAACACATTGATGTTATGTAATTTTCTTTCTTCAAAAGGACTAGCTGTACTGGGGGACACAGCTGTTCTTCCCACAAGGCTCTTCACAGAGAGCTGCACACAATGGTAAGAACAGAAAACTCAAGACTAAATTCTGCATTCCTCTCTTCCTAGCTGAACGTTGCTTTGCAAATTCTTTCAAGCAGGAAATGCATCCAGCTGAAAAGAAGAGAGTATGGCAGGTCTCATTCACACTTGTACTTCTCCACATGTCTAATCAAGTCCTCTGCTCCCATGATCCTCTGTGGCTTATCTGTGCAGTCACTCCCTTCGCAATGTCCTTGTAGGCACTTGTGGGTATTTTTGTTTGTTTTTAACTTCCCAGGGATGACTGTGATATTATACTTTGAATGTTCAGAGCATCCATGATAAGGCACTGCTGATGTCATATAACCAGCAATGTGCTCATTTTCTTAACGACCCCAGCAGTTGTTTAAGTGCTGGACATCTCAGAGTTAAGATCTTGTTTTAGGAAAATGTAACACGGCCCCTCCCCTCTCCTGTGATGGTTTAGTTCTTTTGTCAACTTGATCAGAGTAGGAATCAATTAAGAAATGTGACTCTTGGGCAGGTCTGTGATGTGGTTTCCAGAAAGGATTAACTGAGGGAGGAAGTCTTTCCTCCAGCTTAGGGGTCCCCTCCAGTGGTGGACTATATATTAAGAAGCTCTTGGGCTGGAGAGATGGCTTAGGGGTTAAGGCGCCTGCCTCCTAAGCCTAAGAACGCTGGTTCCAATCTCCAGCGATTCCAATCTCTAGGTCCCACGTTTAGCCAGATGCAAAGTGACACAAGGGTGCAATGCCACACTTGACCACAAGGGGGTGCATGCATCTGGATTTCGTTCACAGAGAGGCTGCAGGCACACCCATCTCTATCTGTTTTCCTCTCCCTCTCTCTCTCTCTCTCTCAAAAAAAAAAAAAAAAACAAAACTCTAAGAGAACATGACCTTTTCTCTTCTCTCCTGCTACTTATTTGTGTATGCATCTACCTTGCTTCAGCCACCCTTCATGGACCTAGGAACTGAGTTCCATCAGCCTTCCAACATGGACTGAAGACCAGTATCTCTCCAGGAATCCTCCAGGCCTTCAGTGCCAGGTTGGAATTGCTGAGGCAGCAAGCCTGTTAGACTGATCAACTGATTGGTTCCTTGACATTCAAGCCTATAATGCTCATGCCTGCTTATTTAAAAAGAAAAATCCCCTGTATAATACATATTTATTCTATCAGCCTGATTCCTCTAGAAAAACCTGACTAACACACCATCTTTTAGTTCATATGTCTTCCAATTGATCAATCCCATCTCCCGTGCTAGAAACACAATCTGATGTAGATAATCACCGTATTCCAACTTGCTGGCCACAAAGATCACTCCAGGATTAAGTAACTGTCCCAACCTAGTGTCATCATGCTCAAACATAGGGTTTCATTGGGAACAAGTGAATGGGAATAATAAAATGAGAAAAAGATACTCTTCCCCCGTTGAGTCTAGTAAAGAAAAGCTTGTAACTCCCAGGAACTCTCCTATTGCTGACGCAGAAAAGCTCACCTAAGGGGCTGGGAAGTGGCTCAGCAGTTAAAGACACTTGCTTACAAAGGCAGCCAACTTGGGTTCAATTCCTAAGGCCCCTGTGTAAGTTAGATGCAAAAATGTGGCTCAACCATCTGGTTTTGTTTGCAATGAGAACAGGCCTTGGCATAGGTGTGCATACACACACACACAGAGGAGGAAATGAATAAATAATTTAAAAATATTTTATTTATTTATTTGAGAGAGAATGAAATAAAGAGTGGGGAGAGAGACAGAGACAGAGAGAAGAGAGAAAGAATGGGTGTGCCAGGGCATCCAGTAACAACAAATAAACTCCAGACACACATGTCACCTTGTGAATCTGGCTTTACGTGAGTACTGAGGAATTGAGCTCAAGTCCTTAGTCTTTGCAGGCAAGCACCTTAACTGCTAAGTTGTCTCTCCAGCCCAATAAATAATTTTTTAAACAAAACAGAAGTCTACCTAAGAATGAAGTTAAATAACTAAGAACTGAATGGGGAAAAAATCCTAAATGTAGAATTTGCTGAACAAGCAGTGATTCAAGGTTCAAGGTCACCAAACATAGGGTTCAGCAATGACGCTTAAACAGTGAACAAAATAGAGGATACCCATACTTGTCTTCAAACGCTGACATCAAGGTTGTATGAGCTTCTGCCTGTTAATGTAATCTATGCATACAAAATTAGTCCTACATAAGAAAATAAAGTGAAATAAAAAGATAATGACTTAGAACAGATTCTTTCTCTCTCTTTACATTCTGTGATTATTAGGTAATGATTCGATCAATGACTAAGGAAGACCTAATCAAAATCTGGAGAAGCGCCTGTTGGTACCTGTGCAAATGAAAATGCAGTGGAATGGTGCAGAAAGGTGAACATTGCAATCAAGGCTGGAGGCCAGCCAAGGTGGAGCAGAGTCACTTAAGAGCAGGGTGACAAGAAGGAGCTTGGGGATCACAGGTGCTTGAAAAGCCTTGTCAGCCATCATATGAACAACAAAACTGACTCCCACTGTGTGGCTGAGCTCTTGTGGCTTCACGAAAAGTTTCATTTCCAAGGATCACTCTGGAAGCAGAGTAAAGAGTGACTGCCATCGTGTCAGAATAGAAGCTACAGAGCAACTGGGAGACAACCACAGACGTCCAGGGAGTAGATGACGGGGAGTGGGCAGGATTATCATACTCTGCTCTTCCTGCCTGTGACTTCTTTGGCTGTATTTGCTGCATCCAGATTCATGGATCTTCTCTCTCACCACTGGCAGGTGCTTTGGTTTAGAATCTCCTAGTTCTCAGTGGTCCTGAGACCTCCTTCAAAAATAAATAGTGACGATCATGACTCTTTGAAAGCTGTGTGTTTCTACCTTCATTCAAGTGTACCTTGGACATCTCTACTCCCAGAAGTTCTAGAAACCTCAAGCAAAACACTTTTCTGATCATACCTGTTGTGCAAATCTACACCTCTTCTCATCTTACCCTTCTTTGTAAAAGATTGACTGCCTTCCACTTGCCAAGCTCAAAGGCTGGAGTCATCTTAGCCTGTCCTGTTTTCAGCTATTAAGCCCCTCCCCCACTTCTGAACCATCTAAAAAACCCTACAGCTCCCACTTCCTTAATATATTTGACATCCATCTTTTGCCTTTTGTTCTGCTGATCTGTAATCTTATTTCCAATATGACCCACTTCCCACATGCCACATGGTGTTGTCAGAATGACATTTCTGAGACACAGATCTGAGCACGTCATTCCGTTACTGAAAATTACTGAATGACTCTTCGCAGCTTTTGGGAGGAAGCTTGAAGTCAAGGTTCTTTGTGATCTGTCATTTAGGAACACAAGCATTTCAGCACCACTTCTAGCTGATTCCAAAAAGACTGACACCCAGCATTTGTGTCTAAGCTCTTTCTTCTTCCTACAAAATGTGCTTTTTTTTTTTTTTTTTCCGTGAAGTGGATGAACATGAAGTGATGGTTTCCCACCGCTTGCCTGAGTAAAATGGGATTTTTATCTTCACGTGGCATTAATATAATGTCACAACACATATGCTCTCCTGCCAGCTGAAGACGAGGAGGCCTTACTTGGTTGCCTGTCAAAGCTTCCCCAAGCAGAGTTTTTACTGCCTCTGGCAGCTCTACCTACAAAATGAGCCACGATGAGAACAGATAATTCTCATGGCTTTGTGGACAAAGGGAAGTATTCTTTCTAAGACTTGGTCTAAATAAATAAGTTATTTCTTCAGTCAGTCTCATGCTCTCCTTAGAACCAGTGGACTATTGTCGCCAATGAGTTCAATTTTTGTCAAAGTTTTTTCAGTAATAGCAAAATAAGTAGAGAAGAGATAGTGAAGTTACATATTGGCAGGAGAAAAATTTCAATAATATCTTGTCTCGCTTGTCTCATTTAGAACCCTGTTCACTGTTAAAGTTTAAAAATAATACCAAACTATGATTGTAGTTATTAACTATATAGCACAGAACTACATGAGTGCAAATGCAAAGAATATGTAATTTATTTTTATCCCATGCTAATACTCCCCCAATACTAAATGTTAAATTTTACTTTTCCTCTCTTTCTTTCTTTCTTTCTTTCTTTCTTTCTTTTTCTTTCTTTCTTCCTTTTTTTAGGTAGGGTTTCAGTTTAGCTCAGGCTGACCTGGAATTATTCCTGTAGTTTCAGGGTGGTCTCGAACTCATGGCAATCCTACCTCTGCCTCCTGAGTGCTGGGATTAAAGGTGTGCACCACCACGCCTGGCTAAATTTTTCTTCTTCTAAGAATTTCTCTCATTGGGAATATAAAATTTTATCCTTGCCTTCAAAGAGCCAAGACCAATATTTCATGTATAGTAATATCTGTAAAATTTTAGAGTTTTACAGATTAGCATGTGTCAATGTGTATGTGTGTGTGAATTTATGTATGAATATGCATATGTGAATGTGTGTAAACACACATGTGCACATATGGGTCTTCAGGGGTAATGGAAAATGAAGCTTTAAGCTCTGTTTATAAGGAGTAAAACCAGATGAACTTTAAGTTTCCTTTGCAGCCTGAAAGTCCAATGAAACCTGAATTTCATTTTATCTCCTGTGTTAGTAATGAATGCCTGGGGTCTAACATCCTGATGAATTCTGTTTATCTCCCTGGGCAGAGGTCAGAATATGGCACCGTTTAAAATGAATACTGCAGGATGAATGGCAATGCCTGTGACCGAGGAATTACAATGGCCTTTTACAGATGCCAAATGTCACTGTGTCCTCTAGGCTCTGCCTCACATCTGTGGGAGAAAGTAAGCATGTCATTTGAGGGCATGGAGCCAGATCAAGTCCTTGCTCTGTCAAATGGAATGCCTGATGAATAAACTTGCCTCATGGTCTATGGAAGGCTGGATATGAGCTTCAAGTATTAGCTGACCTCAAGACAAAAAGGAGACTTTAATGAAAAAGAGACAACAATGGCCCGTGCAGTAGACTGTGGGAGTCAAGAGAACAGGGTGTGAAGGTTGCAGTGTATACACCAGCCTCATCTCTGGTCATGCGCCAGCTGTATACCTGCCACTTTACTGGTCATGTGCTTCCTGCAACAAATGACTTTCTCAGTGGATTGCTTCACCTCTAAAGGCAGGTGTTCATTTATTGAACAATATTTACTGTCTGTTGGCTGAATGTGTCATAAATTATGCTAGGTTCTGTACATCCTATGATGAATAAAGTAGATGGAAGAAGCACAGGTGACATCAGAAGGGTCTAGCTATCATGTGTGTCGCAGACCATGAGGACACGAGCTACCTACTTTGTTGGTAGCTCTGTGCAAGAACGTTTTACCCACTACATAAAATGATTCTAATGCAGGGATGTGGTACTTTGCATGCATGACCCCATGTCCTCAGGTGTTTTATTAAAACTTGTACATTGGGTCTCTACCACCTTCCCGGAGGAGGTGTCCAACTGGGGGCAGATCCTGGAGTCTAGTCCTAAGATGTCACTGGGGGCAGATCTGAATTCCAGCTCAAAGGTAAGCAAAGAGATATGAGCTCTGGGGTTGGTGGGGTGGTGTCTTGCTTGCTTCAGTTTGTGTCTGTTGCTTAATCCTTTTTTTTTTTTCTGATTGGTGGTGGTTTCTCTCTCTGCTTCAATTTGTGAACGGGAGCCAGCTTCTTCTGCCATTTGATGGAGCTTCCACTGGACCTGTAAGCTTGAAATAAACCACTTCCTCCCATACACCTGTGTTTTGTTGGATGCTCATTACAGCAACATGGAACTGACTGCAACGAGGGGCATTCAATTCATTGTAATCTCCCAGCTCCAGCCTGCTACTTGTTCAGTGATGGAAATTCAGTCTTGGTATTGTTGTTCTCTATTCATCTTCTGCCTTTTATACTGTGTTCATGGCAATTTGCTCACTTCTCCTCTGAAGATATATTGTCACTCTGCCCTCTGAATTTTGCTCCAATAAAAATCTTGTGAGTGGAATTAAGGCCCAACATCAAAATATGTTTACATCCCAATTCAAAAGTGAATACAGCTTTGAATGTGACATTGGTTGGAAGCTGTCTTTGATGATTTGATCAAGTTAAACTTAGGTCATGCAAGGTTAGGGGAGTCCTAATGAAATGACTGAAGTTCTTACAAAATGAGGGCAATGAACACTGGCTCAAAAGTACAGGGCCATTCATTATCAAAGAAAGTGGTAAGAGGGATGTCTCTGCCTACCATCTTGGACCAAGGGTTGCTGGAAACTGCCGGAATCCAGGATTCTCAAGGGTGAACCTTCCCCTTGGACTCTCACAAACAATTCAGCTCTGAAAACCACTTGATTTCAGGAATCTAGCTTCCTAGACACTGTCAGGAAACTAAACTTCTCTTATCTGAGCTACATGTATCTCTTAACTCTACCAAATACAAATGTTACCTCTTCCCAAGGTCCAGCAAAAACATTGCAGCTTTCAACAAGATCTGAAGCCCAAGCATGTGGTCTATGTGTGTGAGGCTCTGCTGAGATTAAAGATTGAGACTGCAAAAAAATATATATATATATCACTCCAGCACTCACTACATGGGACCCTGTTACTGAATCCTATTCCAATCTTAGTGTGTGTGTGTGTGTGTGTACATTGATTGATAGTGCCATAAATCTCTTGTATTTTATGTATATTTATACTAATAAGTCAAGAAAAACTAAGTTTTATATAGCATTTATGAAATTAACTAAAGCCATATTCCTAGTAATACTTACAAAGTAGGAATGCAGGTCATATTGTACAAGAGAAGAATGGCAAGCCAGGGTCCTCAGAACTTTGATGCAGTTTGCATCCACATGCAAACCATAGGCAAGAAGGACCCATATACCGTGAACCTGTCACAGTATCCTTCTAACTCTTCCTTGTGAGTCTTTCTTAAGAAGAAGGACAGTATCATTTTTAATCCCTTCATTCCTTCCCCCAAATTATATGTTATATATTAAAGTTCTCAATTAAAAACAAGAGACAAAGGGATAACCAAAATACGATGTAGCTGCATGATGGAATTCTACTCAGCAGCAAGAAAAAAATGACACAATGAAATCTGTAGAAAAATGATCAATCCGGAAGAGAGCCAGACCCCAGTAAGTTAGCCCGACTAGTGCTGGAAGGTGCTACATGAGCTACTGGGGGAAAGTGGCCAACATCTGTCTGAGAAACTAGTGGCCTAAGCTACTCAGAAGCAAACAACATGGTGTGATGCTCACACAAGTGCAATAGTGGCATACAGCCATGGTGGGTAACCAACTGCTCTTGGATTGACTAACAGATCCACTCAGTGAAAAGGAACCCATATTGAGAACTGGAAAACAAGTCAGAATCATATCCAGATAGTGATTTTGCTCTCCAATATCAAGCTACCACTAATATTAGGCTATAAGAGGGACTATACACATTAAATTATCTCTAAATTAATGCTGCTTGTCACATTTAACCTGTGCTGACTTCACTCTCCATTGAAGAATCTGCTTCTCTTTTTCAGATGGGAATGGGACCTGAGGAGACAAATGACCCATCACATTTCAGCCCTGCCCCAGCTGAAACCACAGAGGAATTGGGGAGATGAGCAAGAGTGCTGCTTTCTTAGTGAATCTGATATCAGCACAAGGGTGGAGGAGACAGACACTGAGGACACTCAGCATCTACCAAACCAGAGATCCAGAGGCTCCTAAGTGCCCATCACTGAAGTAGACTTAAAACACACCCAACAGGGCTCAGGAAATTTTACAGAAGAGGAGACAGAAAGATGGTTAGAGCCACAAGTTGGGACATTATGCACAGAGACATTGCCTCTCCCCATAACTGACCACTGTCCCCCAAATGCAATACCCACAATTCCCATGGGATGAACTGCATCCTCATCAAGGAAGGTCCCTTCAGAAAAGGGGCAGGGATGAGGGATGTGTTGTTTACATACTAAGTATGTCCATAAATAATAAAATTAATTTTTAAAAAATCTAAAATATAAAAATATTTAAAAAAACAAAAGGGTCAATATCCTTCTAACAAGTGACTACACAGTAAATAACTAAAATGCGGTCTAATAATAAGGATTTTTAATGATGGCCTCTTGCTAATTTCCACAATAGTTCAAGAATCTCAGAATCAGAAAAAGCACCACACCTGGAAAATAATATGAACTTGTTGAGTTCCTGAGTGGATATGCTGGCCTGATTGTGCTATCTATTCTCACTGCCTAGGCCTGATTTTCCCAAAACATCTGAGCAGGCTATGACTGAAAACTTCTGTCACAAGCGAGCCCATTTAAGTTGCCATCCCATGTAAGCAGAAGAAAGGGAGAACAGAGGGATTCCCACTACATCCCTACACAGAGAAATGCATGGTTCTCCTTCTCCCCCATCCTACATCTAGGAAGCCTCCTCAGAATGGATGATATCAGGGAACACGGAAGACTGCATTTGGAGCAAACTAATCTCCCCATAAAAGATGACTGACTGCAAAGATCACCAAATAAATGACAGGGGAGTATGGCTTTAATATCCTATAAGAAAAGGGATCCTGAAGTTCTAGAACTATTCACAATCTCTCCTCTTTGCCATTCTCTGTCATAGAACAGATGGAAAAGGATTAGAACCCAAAACAATTTTGTGTGTCGGCATATATCACAGAAGGCACCTGCTATTAGCAATCTTCTGGATAAATCCATGTGCTTTTCCCACTCAGAAGCATTGAAGACCCAAGTTAATCTCTCCCCCTCTTGTTCTCATTTTTTAAAGTGTCATAACTTTATCCACAGAATAGCTGAGGTTTTAATAAATGTTCTGTCTGAATCTCACTTTTTGAATCATTAGATCCTCTCAATCCACCCTGAGAGGCCTAAGGGGCCCCTAAAAATATCAAATGGCTATACCCTATAAGAACAGTATGTTTCCTTCCACTTCCAGGGTCAGTACAATCTTTATCCCCTGCTTTGTGCCTCATATATATCCTTACAAACTGCTGAAAGCTTGGTTTGGAGCTGTTCCCAGCACATGCTGATATCAATCTACACATTTGCAATGTGCTCTTCTCGGGCCTGCTAGAAGAGTATTAACAAGAACAGAGTGTTTGGATGACTGCCTGGGAAGAGTGAACTTCATCCTGGATTCACCACATCAAACCTTGGTTTGTCATGTGATACCCTAATGACACTCAGAAGGCAAGTTCTTAATTTTTCCCAAAAGAAATCACCAACTCCCTTCCTGTCATGTAGGACTGTGAAATAAGGGAGTTTATTTTCTATGGCGATCTTGCTCAAAGCCTTCCTGTCAAGGACCATATTTGGCATAGGATTTTGCCTTGCTTCCTCCAAGCTATCCTCTAGGGCTCTGTGCACTGACATCACCCTGCAAGCAGCCTCTTCACCCTTGGTTAGCGTACAGGGTTGCAAGCCTCCACTCTTACGCTTACTTCCATCACTCCCGCTGTTTGCAATCACCTACTGATTTTGCTGCCTTCCCTCTGTGATTATTGTCCCAAATCCTGCTGGTACACTATCCAGATTTCATACGTGATATATTGTCCTGCCCATCTCCCCTATTATGAGTATTTCCACCTAGGACTTGCAGCTGTGATAGTAATCCTCCTTGGTGTAATGAAGCCACCTCTGGGAATCCTTTGAGTTATAACGCATTCTGACATCCTCTTCTTCTACTAACCTTGCTTGAAGTTGGTATGGACTCTGTGGTACCACTGATGTTCCAGGCCCCCTGCCCCATGGAGAGAGCTAGGCTGAAATTAGGCCTCTCTTGAAGTCCCACTTCTGTATGCTTACTTCATCTTCGCTTGTTAGCTTTCCCCACTCCCACCAGCTCCTCCCACAAGCATACATTCAGTTAATCATATATATATATATATATATATATATATATATATATATATATATATATGCCTGTCTCAGGCTCTGTTTCTAGGGAACCTCACCTGAGACAACTATATGATGTCACTTAATTTTCTTCACACAAGAGATGAGTGTGCTTATTCTTTCTAGAGATCATGATGTTCAGGAGGGTAAATAACTTCCCAAGGCTGTGTAACAAACACTTGTCTTCCCCATATCAGATGCTCAATGAAGGGGCTTTATCTGCCTCCTCTTGGGCAGGAGCTTTCTGAATTCGCTCTCATTTCATTTTCTTAAGCTCTGTACTTGTCCATTTCTGGGAACTTTACTCATTATAATTGGGCATAAGTTCTGTATTGTTACCTAGTTCTATATGAAACCTTATAAGACTTTTCAACCAAAAAAAAAAATGATGCACAGGGCTGGAGAGATGGCTTAGCCATTAAGGCACATGACTGAGAAGCCAAAGGATCCCAGTTTGACTCTCCAGGTCCCAGGTAAACCAGATGCACAAGGGGGTGCATGCTTCTGAAGTTCATTTGCAGTTGTTAGAAGCCCTGGTGCACCCATTCTCACTCTCCCTCTCTCTCTTTCCCTATCTCTGTCTCAAATAAATAAATAAATAAATAAATAAATAAATAAATAAATAAATAAACTAAAATCTTTTTAAAAATGCACAATGAATAAATGCCAAATGAACTATAACCCCAAATCCCTATTAACTCACCCAGTGATTTGGGGCTCTAAGACCAGGTATGGCTTCATGGTAGGATAGTACAACCTGAAGCTTGGCCATGACTTGAAAGACAGATGGGTCTTCTAGGATGAAGATAAAAAGAGGAAATCTTAATTGGTTATAGTAAAGATCCTGTAAATGAGTGAAATGCAGTGTTAACAATGTCTAGAAACAAAGACGATAGAATTAGAACTCTGGCAGAAGGCAATGCAGACATGAAGATGGGGGCCACAGATCTAGAGCAGTATTGGAACTTCATAAACCTCTCAGCAGAGACTGAAAACATAGCAGCTAGGAATCTCAGAAAAGGCATTATGCTAAAAGGAATAAAGCAGAGGTTGGGATTTTATAAATTACTGAGAACAAAACTGTTCTTACTATAGCACTGTACTTTGTAGAACAACTTGCACACCCTATGTGAAAACAGTTGTAAACTAAGCAATTGCATGAATGAAAACTGCATCATGCACCGAGGCTGAGACATGGTCATGGCACCAGGCAATATCTAGCCACTAAAGCTCTAAGAGCCTGTTATACAGGGCCCCAAACCAAGAAGATTTACAACAAAGCTCTCTGTTTTTGTCCCTGGGAAGGAGCTAAGGCCAGGGCCACTGGATAGATTATGCGGAATAATAATACTAAATGTCTTCTGGGAGAGACTGGGCAAGGAAGCTAAAAGTATGGAATGGCCATGAAAAAATTAGTTACTTTTACTGAGATATGCCATAGTACATCTGCTGTAGTAATTTTCTCATTGTTGGGACAAACATTCCACCAGACACACTTATGGGAAGGAAGGGTTTATTTCAGGCTTACATATCCAGGGAATCATCTATCAATGGTGGAAGAAGCTGGCTCACATCTATAGATTCATGCACAGACACACCATTAAAAATCCAGCCAACACCAACACCAGCAAGCCCAGAACAGCTACAGCTCCAAGCTGCTCTCTACCCACCTTAGGGCTGGACCTAACACCTGAGACCTCAAACACACCTTAGGATAGACTCCAAAATCCTTCCCCAGTGACATACCTCTTTCCCAGTAGGCTCTGCCCACTGGAGACTCTCTATGGGGGCCACACATTTAAACCACAACAATATCTGTGAGTCAATCCATGGAGGAGATGAACTCTCACGATTTTAACCTGTCTAGATTGTATAATAGTTAGCTTTCTTTCTTCAGAAGAGGAAATTAAAATGAGCATTTCTCATTCATTTGGGAGGTTTTAGATTAGTCATGGCACCCTACTCTTGGTTTTATTCAGAGTTAGATAGGTTGCCTCTCCTTTGAACCTCTGAACTTATAAATTCCCTACATAGATTTCTGTCATAGTACTCATTTGCTTTCACTAATGTCCTCTCTCATTCTCTCTCTCTACACCTCTCTCTCTGTCTGTTACTCCCTCATTTTCACTTTTTTGTGCTTTCTTTGGCTCAATCTCCCACTAGATGTGAAAATACTTAACCAGAGGTAAGTCATCTATCCATAAAATTGGTGTAGGTGAAGCCTGACAAATAGTAAATTTTTACTGTTTAAATTGGCTGAGTAAATAACACAAAATTACAAAGAGCTGCAGAGACATGGCAATTGGACAGGGCCACTTAACTTTGTCCATCTATTTGCAGTTCTGGCTTTCAAGATATCACTGATGTAGAAATAAAGGGGAAAAAGTAACAATACAGAGCTGGTTAAGAACAAAAAATAAAGACATACATGTATAAAATGTAATGAAAGTTGTCACTTTGTTTGCTAACTATAAAAAATAATAAAAGCAAGATTCAGACATGGGACAAAATGATTGAAAGTAGAGGAAATAGCACTAATTTGAAGGTCTAGGTGTGATTATGCTTATATAAAGAGACCCCATGTTATTCCACCATTTTGGTTCCCTTTTTGGTAAATAATTCCTTTCATGAGTTTCCAGTGAATCTTCAATAATTGTGACTAAATAGGCTAACGATACCACAAATATGACTTAGCCAACTCCACTCTCACTTTTCCTGTCCTGTCACCCAGCAGTCCATCAATCTCAAGTGTCTTTGGAAATCTGTTTCCCAGATCATGGGAATTCGAAGTGGATTTGTGAAGAAATATTCTAAGCCTGGAAAAACCTGTGTGAAATAGGGTATAGTCAAATGGCAAAGGGATCAATCTTTTCTTGTCATCACAAATATGAAAGTCAGCGTTCCAGAGTTAGCAGGGGAAGAATGTTCTTCTGCTGACAGCCAAATGACACTGCTAGAGGCACACATAAATGCTTTACATACAGCACTCTTAAATGTCTAGCAGTCCTACAAACCTCTGTTTTGATATAGGCGTTCATGAACCTGTTTAATGTTATTGACAGCCATGACAAAAACTATGAACTTTGGTCAAAGTGACTATGCAATGTTGATTTTGAAACACTGGAGTGAAGTCTTAAGGATAACTAATCAAAAATGTTATTATGAAATGGTGTTTCCTATCCTGCCCAGATACAGGGGCATCTTCTATTGCCCCTGCATATGCTTTATGAGTGGTAATTAGCTTTCTTACATAGCTTGAGGCAAGGGTGGCTTGGAGGTACACAGATAGAGTTGGGAATCACATTGCTTGCTTGAATTTTAGGTCTGTGCTTTTTTTATTATTTTATTTATTTTTGGAGAGAGACACAGAGAGAGATAGAGAGGGAGAGGGAGACAGACAGAGATGGGCAGTTTCTCAGCTGCTGTGAATGAAATCCAGATGCGTGCGCCCCCTTGTGGGCAAGTGTGGCATTGCACCCTTGTCACTTTGCATCTGGCTAAACGTGGGACCTGGAGATTGGAACGGCTTCTTAGGCGTAGCAGGCAGGCGCCTTAACCGCTTAGCCATCTCTCCAGCCCTAGGTATGTGCTTTTTGTAGAGATCAAGAAATGAGGCAGACCTATAAAACCTCAAGGCCAGTTTCCATTGATCCACTTCTTCCTGTCAGGCTCCACCTCCTGGTGGTTCAACAACCTTGTATAAATTGTGCCACCAATGGGGACCAAGTACTCAAACACATGAGCCTGTGAAAGGCATTTCACACTGTAATCACTGCACTATGATGTCTTGGGTTGTCAGGATTTTAGAAGTGACAGTGAAGTGTTCAGCACAAAGTAAACTATTTCTCCAAAGCCCTCCAAGGCATAGGGACCACTGAAGAAAGAATGTAAGCGCCAAAGGAATGGGAGGATACAAAGTGGCCTTGATATTCGTAACCTCACAGTGGCTGACACAAGACATGCACAACAATGACATCAAAATAGAAGTGTCTACTTGGAAAGAAGAATTGGTTCGGTGGAGGATGTATAAGGAAGGAGGGAATGGGAGAAATGGAGGTCATGGGAGGGGATTACGATCATGGCACATTGTCTATACTTATGAAAGTTTTCAATAAGAGTTACAAAAAAAAAAAAAAAGATTTTCTGATTAACTGAGTATGACTGGCCTTGTCTTCCAACACAGATGTGTGGAACTGTAACTATACTTACTAATGTTTCCATTCTCTTCCAGAGTATTGACACTGATGTAGGTACAGTCTATGTGACTTATGCAGCTTCAGACTATGGAAATGGCATTGTAGGAATGATACTATCCAATGTCTAAGGTTAGGTGTTTTTTTTTTTTTTTTGGTTTTCTGAGGTAGGGTCTCTCTCTGGCCCAGGCTGACCTGGAATTAACTATGTTTCTCAGGGTGGCCTCAAACTCATGGTGATTCTCCTACCTCTGCTTCCCGAGTGCTGGGATTAAAGGCGTGCGCCACCACACCTGGCTTTTGGTTAGGTGATTTTTTGATATGTAGCTTCTCCCTATCTCTCTTCTGTGCTTTGCCCTTTGTGTTGAATGTAAACGCTAAACTCATCCTATGCCAGAAACCCAAGTTCCTCTTGGGTCTAGACACCTTCACAACTTAATGACTGGGTTGGAAAAGCCCATTCTGAGATGACCTGGAAATGGGCCATCCAGCTCTCTTGAGAGGAACAACGGACATGCATGAAACAAAGACAAACTTTGTTTGTCTAACTCTTCTCAAGTTGCAAATTGATAAAAGTTTACAAAAAGGTATATACATGAAGAGAACTTTTTGTCATATGAACAATGAGTTATTAATATCTGTGATTCTATGAATCAGTCTCAATTACAAATGAAAATTCAGAATTATTTTTACATACATAATGTTAAATACTCATGGCTTGATACGTTTATAAAAAGAGCCTGTTAATGAGAATAGTAACATTCATTCTAACATATAATTATTGATTTATCAAGACATTGATTTTTCTACTAATTCAACATATATTTATGATATCCTGAATATATTTGATACATTAATTATCATCAGTATGCTAATAACTATTAAAACTACTACATTAAGCATGGTTCGACATGTACAGATTTGTCAGGATTACTCTGTATATTAGTTTCACTTAAAACTCATTTTACATTATTTAGCTGGCACCTACAGGTGTTCCTGAATAACCATTCTCATTTATTTGCCATTTTATACAGAAATATACATTTTTTCAAATATTTTATTTATTTATTTAAAAGAGAGAGGGACAGACCAAGAAAGAAGGGACATACCAGGGCCTCTAGCCACTGCAAACAAATGAACTCCAGATGCATGTGCCACCAAGTGCAGCTGGCTTATGTGGGCACTAGGGAATCAAACTCACATCCTTAGGTTTTGCAGCCAAGCACAGTAACTGCTAAACCATCCCTCCAGCCCCAGAAGTCTAATTTTTTTTTAACCTAGAGTATGCCTACTAGAAGGTCTCTGTTAAATTCAAGTTAATTAAATTAAGTTCTCTTAAATGGACCAATGGATATAGGGTTAAGTTACCCTTCTGATTGTCATTGTTCGATCTGGTGGGTATCTTAAGAACTTTCATAAACAAGAGGAAATTCAAGGAGCTCTTGGATGAGAAGAAACATTATAGGACTGGGATTATAAATGTATCCTGGTATGTCTCTACTTTTCACTATCTTATGAACAGATATTCCTCTGTTCTATTTAAAAACATAAAAATTACTGAATTCATTCAATACATATGAACTAAGTTCACTTGAAGGAGTGGCTACACTAGCATACAAGGATACAATCCTTCCATCTTCCTTTAAACTATAACACATATAACCAATGTAAAGTCATTATTCTTTTTGAATTGCAAGCCACTTTTTATTATAAGTAATGCTCACATATTTTATTTAAAATTTTGTTATATCTCCAGATTTGATAATGCAATGTTTCCTTGAAGGACAAATATTAGAACTGATAGATGAAATTATACCTTGTTACAATTAAAGCCCTAGAAATTACTAGGCAAGCAAACTCTAGACCCTATCTTTTTTTTTTTTTTTTTTTTTTTTTTTTTTTACCATTTTCTCTAGTGTAGTGTATATACACATGCACACACACACACACACACACACACACACACCACATACACACACATGCACCTTATATAAAATAAAATAAGCGCCATGATTTGGAAAAATATCTTGAAAATTCAGCACTTTCTTCTTTTTTAAAATGACATTTATCTAATATTTACTATGCATTAATTTTACCTTCCATGCTATTCAAAATATGTCTGTGAGATAGGAGGTATTAATACTTTATTTCAAAAGTAAAACATGGATTATGGAAAATTCTAGAGCCAGCAATAAATAAGCATAGGTCTTCCTAGCTTCAGAGCTAGGCTCTCAACATAATTCCTCATTCCAGTTCTGAAGGAAACATTGTGTATCAGATCCCTACTTCTGTTGGAAAGAAACCTGAGACACATAGGCAATGGAATGATTGTTCCACATCTAGGGAACAAAAGGCCCAAGTTCAATGTTGTTCCACCTGACTCCAAATCTAGTTTTTCTTCTTCCTTCATATTACACTAGCCACCTCACTTGAGCCAGGTCATTGCAGAGATCTGCTATATTCTTTCTTCTGCACAGCAATACTTCTGGCCTACATGCCCACTTCCAAATACCAAGCTGTAATCTTTTCCCTTCCACTTTGATATATATACCCTTCTGGAGAGAAATTTGAGATTTGGAAAGGGTTGCTTTCTGGCCATTTCTGGTTCTTCCTATGCAGTCTGCCTGCATTAAGATATTACACTCTTTTCTGGGCTGGTGAGATGACTTAGTGCTTAAGACCAGATATACAAGGTGGCACATGAGTCTGGAGTTCATTTGCAGTGGCTAAAAGTCCTGGCATGTCCATTCTCTCTCTCTCAACAAATAAATTAAAAAAATAAAATAAAAAGTTTTTTTTAAGCCATTACACTCTTTTCTATGAGTGAGAGCACTAGTACAGGCCCAAGTTCAAGAAGGAAATCCCTGAAGTCCACTACTGAGCTTGCCTGGGTTGGCCAGTTTAAATAAGTAGAGAAAAAGAGAAAAGGCTCAATTTTTGACACAGTTACTAACTGTATATTCTTTGTTTTCTTTTACACTAACAAAACATAATTCCTCCTTTGTGTGTTTGTTTGTGTGTGTATGAATTTCAAATAATTAAATATTCACAGAAGAAAAGGAAATATCAGTTTTAAAGTAAATACTGGCATGACTATCAGCTACTCCTTGAATGAACCATGGGACAAAGAATTCACTCTCTGAATTCCTAGAAATGCTTATTTTCCAATATTTTGTAAATCAATAGAAAACTCATCTTCAGTACTCCAATTCTCTCCTTCTAAATATATTGTAGCTCACATGTCCCTTCTATACATTAATTCTGGAGAGGCAACTGAAAGAACATACTAATTATTTAGATTGTTCCAAAATGGCAATAATGACAACCATTTGCTTCCTATAAAAATTCCAATACATATAGTTTACATTAACAAATTAAAAAGTGCCCACTAAAACCAAGAAACACTTGACTTATGGGACTAGCTTTTTATCTAAAAAGTGTAGTAGCCATTTCCGGAATTGCCAAAAAGGTCTGGGCCTTACTTTAGTCCCTTAGCTAGCAAAGCTGGGAGTGCTTGAAGAAAGCATTAGGGATTGCATGAGGCACCCTATCAAGGACACCATCAGTCATTTTAATTCCCATGAAATAGCTGATTTCCTTCAAGCTCAACATAATTCCTTCTAAGGTTCTGGAGCCTCAACAAATGTGCATGAACACTCCACTGCAAAAATCCATCTGGCAAAAAAAAGAAGATGAGGAGCAAGTGAAATTAGACCATGGCTCTCTGGTTTCCCTTAAGAGCTGCCAATGAATGAGAGCATCAGCTGTACCATACTGGGCTAGTCAGGCCTCTCATCCTTAACTGAACACTCTCCATCCAGGCTGTGAGGCACATCCTGTGAATAGGGATGACTCAGCCTTAACAGGTGCCCAGTGGCTTTGCCAACCAACCGCCTGTTGCAATGGGCTGCAGCAGCAGCACATTCTCAGTGGTATGCAAAGACTATGATAAACAGTGGGCTTGTTTCTCCTCACAGGGGCAGGGGTTGGGATGGGGCAGGTGTGAAGGCCAGATCCAAAAGCTTAAGTGCATATTCTCAACCCCAGTAGGATGTCCTGCCAACTGGCTTATCAGTAGCCTTCTGGTTTCCATTTGGTAGCTCTCTTCCATGGGATCTCTGAGTCAACATCAACTATTAATGAAACTAGTTATAGTTACACTTGAAAAACATTCCAGATTTTAATTTATGAAGAAAATTCTACATTTATTACTCTACTAACAAATATCATGACAGACATGTGTTGATGTTAGGATGTACATTGTGCAGAGATAAGGTAAAGCTGGAGAATAGATCCTCAAAGTCGCACAGTTCTCTCAAGAATGAGCAGGGAGAACTCAGGTCCCTTAATTCTCAGTGCTGAGCTTTGTATTAGTATTCCATATTGCTGAAATATGTGTGACTTTCCCTTAATTCTCAAAGATTCTTGGGTGAAAAGCTGAATTATGCTGTTCTGAAATAGAACAAATTGGAGAACACTAAGGTAATTCATTTATTTTTCATGTTTCAGTCTTTTATTCATTTATTCCAAGTAAATAGAAGAATACAGAGAAAATATTCAGAGATAGATTATTGTGGCGATTTATGATCTGTGTACATTTTTCAACCAGAGCTGAGGAAATCACTTGATTGAATGGGGCCAAGGCAATCTTTAGTAAAAACACAAGACTAGTCCTCCAGCCACAGCTACAACAAACCATGATCACGTTACTGGGCTATATTGTGAGGATCCAGGGATATTTTACCGGGGCTATATTGTGAGGATCCAGGGATATTTTACTGGGCTATATTGTGAGGATCCAGGGATATTTTACCGGGGCTATATTGTGAGGATCCAGGGATATTTTACTGGGCTATATTGTGAGGATCCAGGGATATTTTACTGGGGCTATATTGTGAGGATCCAGGGATATTTTACTGGGGCTATATTGTGAGGATCCAGGGATATTTTACTGGGCTATATTATTGTGAGGATCCAGGGATATTTTTACTGTGAGGATCAGGGATATTTTACTGGGGCTATATTGTGAGGATCCAGGGATATTTTACTGGGGCTATATTGTGAGGATCAGGGCTATTTTATTGTGAGGATCCAGGGATATTTTACTGGGGCTATATTGTGAGGATCCAGGGATATTACTGGGCTATATTGTGAGGATCCAGGGATATTTTACTGGGCTATATTGTGAGGATCCAGGGATATTTTACTGGGGCTATATTGTGAGGATCCAGGGATATTTTACTGGGGCTATATTGTGAGGATCCAGGGATATTTTACTGGGGCTATATTGTGAGGATCCAGGGATATTTTACTGGGGCCTATATTGTGAGGATCCAGGGATATTTTGGTGGCTCTATAATTGCACAATCCAGAATCACAGAAGGCCAGAATCTTTGCATCCTTGTAACTTTCCACTCTACCATCCTCAACTTCCACTATCCCACTTATAGTAAGTGTTCATCTTTATCTTCAAGGTCAAGATTTAGTTCTGTTCAAATGCCCAACATAAAGAAGAAAGGGTGCAAAGAAAACCATCTCTCACATATATTATTCTGTGAGATTTACCCACCACCCTTATTACAACTTTTTGGGTAGCACTTAATCACATGATCAAATCTGTTCATAAGACTTTATAGAAAGTCTGCAATTTGCAAGCCAGCAGTACACCTAAGGTTTGGGAGTTTTAAGAGTGCTTACTGAGCAAACATGAGGACCCCAAATCAAGACCTGGTACATAGGTCTTTATCCTAATTCATTCAAAAGAACTGTGAGGAAGATATTCTTTTCATAGCAACTTTATTAGCAAGAAAGCTAAGAAACAGGTAAGCCATATGTAAAAATCTGTGCATACATATAAAACCTGTACTGAAGAGAGCAGAGACTAGAGGATTTCTGGGCTTGCTGGTCAGCCCGTGTAACTGAAAAACAGTGAGCTCAAAGAGATTCTGTTTCAGGGAAATAAGACAGAAGAGCAACTGAGCAGGACACACAACCTCCTCCTCTGGCCTCTGCACACATCTGCAAGTGTATTTTCACACATACATGCTCATAACACACACAAACACACACACAACTTACCACACACATGCCAATAAAAGAGAAATGTACTATAGCACTGAGAAGCATAGGTAAGGAATAGACAATGGAAAGCATTCCAACAGCAATCATGGGAGTCTGGGGAGATGGTTCACTGAGGAAAGTACTTGTTGTAAACCCTGGGGAACTGATTTCAGATCTCCAACATGTAAAAGGTGACCATGGTGGTGCACACCTGCAATCCCAACACTGGGAATGCAGAGGCAGGAAGACCCCTGAGACTTGATGGCAGTTAGTCTCCCTTAATCATTGAGCTCTAGATTCAGTGAGAGATGCTGTCTCAAAAGTAAAGTGGAGGGTGGTTGAGGGAGACTCCAGATATCAACTTCTGGCTCCACATATACTCTAGACATTGATCTCTAGTTCCATATACACATACATATGCAGAAAAGCAAGAACAATCATGATATGTTTTACTGAATATTTTCAATGCATGTTTCTTTAAGATAAATGATGCATAGATTTTTTACCCTAACCTATTCAAAGGCCAGGTGAGAAAGATATTCTTTCTATGACAATTTCATAAATAAGGAAACTAAGATATCAACAAGCTCAGTTTATTGTCCAGTATCTCATAAGTAAACATTACTGAACCAAGGTCCATATTGATGATATACAATCCATAAATCTTTATCCATTACTATGACCTTCATTGTCACTCCCACTGTCACATTTTAGCTTTTCCTTTGAGACTAGATATGATGCATGTGAAACCATGAGAGACAAAGAGGCCATGATTGTGTTCACACAGGCAAGTGTGTTGTAGTCAGGTTTGCATTGCTGGCAGAAAACACCTGACCAAGAGTAGCTTGTGGGGGTGGGGAAGAAAAAGGTTTATTTTGGCTTACAGACTCAAGGGGAAGTTCCATGATGGCAGGTTAAAACTATGGCATGAGCAGAAGATGGACATTACCTGCTGGCAAACATCAGATCGACAATAGCAACAGAAGACTGTGCCAAATACTGGCAAAAGAAAGCTAGCTGTAACACCCACAACCCACCCCAACCAGACACTGCCTCCAGAAGGCTTTAATTCCCAAATTGCCATCAGCTGGGGACATAGCATTCAGAACACCTTTTTATGGGGGATGCCTGAATCAAATCACCACAAGAGATTTTTACCAAATATTTCCCATTATGCCAAGGAACATGTCGAGTCACATATGAACAACCTTTACAGCAATTTACAAAATGAATACAGTAATTAAGGCAAAAGATGCATGAAAAGCCTTTGGTGTAAAGGGTCCTTTGTTGGCCGTCTTTCAACGTGCTGATTTTCCCCACCTTCATTGAATTTACTGAGAGCTCGATGGGCAAATCAATATGCTGCTGACAAGACTGGGATCAATTGTTTTTATTTGATTGATTATTCAATGATGAAACCATGAAGGGTCTGTATGACGGACTTTGTGAAACCAGACAGAAAGAGATTTTTTCATAGCACCTCTGCATTCTGTCCTTATTCACAGTATGTTTCTCAATGGTACATGAGGAAAGGCCCATAAAGGACTCTGGATTCTAAGCCCAAAGGAGTGGGAGTACTTTGAACAGATAACCTGTAAGAAGGCCTTCAACTCAACACCACACTAAGCAGTGCACTGACATGATATTCAAACTTCAGTTCTTTAGGATATTATTCATAGTATTTTCTGATCTTGAAGGAGGTCACAGAAATTAAAATGATGAGAAACATTGATAACATACACAAAATTTGTCTTTGCTGTTTAGTGGCTATCATGCTTGCATCCTAGGACAAAGCCAAAGGAAAACTATTCTCAATGAACTCGGAGCACATTACAAAGTGATCATCTCTTTAGAAGACAAATAAAAATTGCCCCATCTCACTGTGTCCTAATGCATTCTATATAATATTGTCTAATTTGATTAGCACACAATCCCCATATCACAAACATAAAAACATAAAGCTTCCAAAGCATTTCCCAATCTCTCATAACTTGCACAAGTTAATACTATTTCTCAAGATTTCTCCAGGGTAAGGATAAAATTTCCTTCTGGATGACTTGGGAAAGACAATTCAGCAGGGAAATTACATTATTGAGCCAGAGACAATAATACAAATTGCAGACTATGAAAAAAATGATATAAACACAAAGGAACCAGTACACTTTAATATTTAATAGATATGGGGACATTTTTAATTTCTAAAATTTACAGATGTGATATTTTGTGTGGCAATGAGTTGGAACACATGACCAAAGATGGTTAACTAGCAAATGTTAACAGACGTGGTATTTGTAACATAATTTGCATATTTGTAATGTGCTGATTACAGATCAGTCTGCTCACTTTGTCAGAGCACTAACAAAGGTCCAGGTAGTCATGCAAGTTTCATTCCTATCCCTTTCTTAACACTGATACTTTGTGCATTTCACCTCAGTATGTGCTAGGAAGATCTGTCCCATGTAGATAAAATTTCAAGCTTCCAATAATGTTCCCATTGTGGTTGCATTGGCAAATATTTATATTAAAATATATTGTTGTTCCTTGGTTTAGTGACATATGCTACTTGGGAGGCTGAGATGAGAAGATCATTTGATTCCAAGAGTTCAGAGTCAGCTATATAGCTCCTGTCTCTAAAATAACATGTATTAGAAATATTATTCAAATAATCTACATTCATCAAAGCAATTATACAAAATAAAGGTAAGTACAATGAGCAACACACCATCCATAGATCATCACAATTAGCTTAATCATAACCAAAACTATCAATATGCATTCACTGAGCAATTATCATTTCTAAACCAGCCTATTAATCTCAGCATGACTGATGCTTTGGGCCAGGTAACTGCCATAGGAAATGTCTAGTATATAGTTGGATAGGTAACAAGATTCTTGTTATTTTTTTTTCTATTAAATGCCAGTGGCCCCACCAGCCAAGTGCAAAAACTGAAAAGTCTTTAAATATTGAGAAACAAAGTCACCCTGGTTAAAACTATTAGGTCAAAAATCACCATATATATAATTTACTCAGAATAGCACCAAGAGGTAACTACTATTTTTACCTCTACTTTCACAGCCAAGGAAACTGATGGTCAGATTGGTGGAGTAACTTGGGCTGGTTCCTTCAGCAATTAAATCAAAGGACAGAGATTTAAACATGTCTATGACTGCCTCTAAATTTCTCTTTCTCTCTATCTCAATCTTTCTCTTTCATCTTTCTATGTCTCTCTCCTTTCCTCCCTATCTCTATTATGAAAAAATGAAATAACACATATTACTGTAGTCTGCTTTTGTCAATATATAAGAATATACTATGTGCATCTTTTCCTATAGATAGAATCTAAATCATTACTTTAAATAGTCGTGTAATACTTTATGTGGAGTGTCCATTATTTTATCCAACTTTCATTGTTAGAAACTTATATCATTTCTCACTTTAACATGTTATAAACGGCAGTCCAGAGAGCATCCTTCTATATTTTGCCACACATTCCTCGGTACCTTTAAGTGACCCATTAATTGAAATGTTAGCAAGGAATTTATTCCAAATGTGATGTTTTTGAGAAGGAAATACAATGATAGTAATACTTACACCATAGCAGTTACCAGCCATAAACCAAAATAATCCTAGGAAAACTAGCTTGTATTTTTATCTAATTTTCTATCACTTTTCCAAAATAGCATACATTTTAAAGATTTTTTTTCATTACTTAGATTTGTTTCTTTCTCAAAAAAGAACATAAGATTTCCCACAAAGTTGTTAAGGTTTCCCCAGGAAATAAGAACAATTTCTTACCAAATAAGGAAGGTAGGAATCTAAACTATAATTTTCAGACTCTAGGCACAGAGTTAATCTCATAAATGAACACTCACAAAAATACAGACTATTTATGCTGTCTACAAATGGCTGGCTTTATATATTCCACTAGTCTTCTTAAGTTTCTCCAGGTTTTATGGATAGATGTATTTCTATTGTATACAGTTATTTATTCTACTCAAAAAATATTTGAATAGTCTGGGAGGAACAGCATGCCAGATGCTAAAAAAAAAACACAAACAAAAACCCACAAATATAACTAAAGTTCACCAGGTCCTATTAATCTATGTGTTGAAAGGGTTTTCATACATAAAATATAAATGTTCCCATTCTGACAACTGCCTTGTCACACAAGATCTCAGTTGTGTGAGCCCTATACCTTTGTTACCCTGAGCCACAGGATGAACTAACATCCCATGCTATCCTGACTGACCATCATCTATTTCAAGGACAAAATCTCTTTATTCAAAACACAAGCCAAGATTCTGCTTTCAAAAGCCCGGTTACCTAAAGACAGCATTCTTGTGTTCTGATTGGGGTGATATCCATTCCCTTTGTACAGTGGCCTGCCTGTCTTCCTTGAGAAGCAAGCACAGTAACTTTCATCTTTGTATCCCATAAGCCTAGAATGGTTTCTAGCACATAAAGAGAGAAGAGGGCAGCGGATGAGCATTCTTGGTCATTCTTTACATAATACCACTATCATCTTCCCCAGAAGACTGGTAGAGAGGATAGCTCACACAGGAATGGTAAGGCCAGTGCTAAAAGAACTTGATGTATGGCAGAAAATCCTCCTTTGCTTTTCTTCTAGAGGAGATTATCCAAGGGATGTAGTATGCCCCAAAACATGGACTTTTAGGGTTAAGCTCTCAGCAGCTTCTGATTTGAGTTTTGAGTCTCTTTAGTGTCTACCACGATTTCCCTAGATGTAACACACTTTCTGAGGGTGAGCATTGTGGAAAGGAGAGTGGAGAGAATGTAAAAGCCACAGAAAGTGAAGCAGTAATGTGAGGCATTGCCCCTATCACAGAGACTGACTGGTGAATTCATTACCCCACAGTGAATACCAATAACTCAACTGAGGAGTGGCCTCGCAAAATGGGGAAAGAAGAGAGGAAAGGTTAGAGAATAACTCATTGGGAATATGATCATTATACAATACATTAATACAATAAAGTTCTTAATTAAAAGAAAACAAAGGGTTGGAGAGATGACTTAGTGGTTAAGGCACTTGCCTGCAAAGCCAAAGGACCCAGGTTTAATTCTCCAAGACCCACGTAAGCCAGATGCACAAGGTTGTGCATGCATCTGGAGTTCATTTACAGTGGCTTAAAGCCCCCACATGCCCATAGTAAAAAAAAAAAAAAAAAAAAAAAAAAAAAAAAAAAAGGAAACCAAACAAACAACAACAAAAAAAAACATAGACCAGTGAATTTGAGGTGGACAAAAAAAAACCCACACAGGACATTCTTCCTACTGGTGATTAGAAAGGTTCTAAACAGATTTAAATTTCTAGAGCTGTGTAATGGTTTGAACATAAAATGTCCCTCATAGACACATGTGTCTCAATTCCCACTTGGTGGTACTGTGTGGAAAGGTGGTGAAACCTTTAGGAAGTGAAACCTTGCTGGAGGAAGTATCACTGGAGACAGACCTTGTGGTACTGAAGCCCAGCCCCATTTCTATTTTCTTCACTCTCTGTCTTCCCTGCTGATTTGAATATATAACACTGCCTCTTGGCCTGCCATGCATTCTCTGCCACAATGTACTTACCCTCCGATGTTTAAATCAAAATAAATTCTTTCCTTTCCTAAGTTGCTGCTGGTTGTACATGTTATCTCAGCAACAAGAAAGTTAGTGAGGGCATGAGGGATGACTCAGAGACTAAAGACACTTTCATACAAAGGCTGCCAGCCTGGGTTCAATTCTCCCATACCCACACAAAGGCAAGTTCACAAAGTGATGCATGTGTCTAGAGGTTGTTTACAGCGGAAGAGGACCTGGTATGCCCATACTCTCCCACTCTCTCCCTCTAATAAATAAATATGTAATTTATTATTTAAAAGAAGGGAACTGATACAGGTACATATTTGGATAGTGCTTGTGAGGTCAAGGAATTTGATATGGTAATGAGGAGAAAAGCTACTGATCAGCCCCCAGTGCTCATAGTGTGTTGTACTGGTGATCTGTACCTAGCTTATCTATGTGAATGTAAGAAGCTTGAGGGCCAGCACTATGTAATTGGCTCCTCTATCAACTTTGTGTTTCTCTCAATGCCCAATGTAGAGTAGGTCCTTATTCATTACCGAGTTTGTGGACAGCCTCCATTTTTCTACAGGAAGCTCTGCAGTTACACAAAGTTTTGAACAACCTTCTTTGCATAGTCTAGACCCTTTCAAAAGAGGAGTGCCATCTGTGGCTTCTGAAAAGCAACATAAGTTCAGTGATAAGCTGGGAGTAAGTCATATTAACTCATGATCCCCAGTTGTTAATTATTAAGGAATTTTGAGGCTGGGGAGATAGCTTAATGGATAAGAGTATATGCATTAAAACCACGAGTTGCCAAGATAGCCTGAGAGAGTCTTAGTTCATGTAATTCATGTAAAAAGCTGGTTATGACCATGCACAACTATAACCCTAGTCTTATGGAATACAAAAACATGAGAATCATGGGGGCTTACTAGTCAGCCAGGCTGAAAAAGCAGCTCTAGGTTGTTCAATAAGATTCTCTGCGTAAAGGAAACAACATGGACGAGAAATAGAGGAAGACACTCAATGTCCTCCTTTGTCCACCTAACACATGTACAGGAGGCACATGCATCTACACCACACATGTTCATAGGCTCTATATAAACATGCCATACCACATACACATGCCACACATATAAAGTTGCCACAACTTGGAATGGAAGAAAGGGGTGCACATCAACATCAGAGAAATGGTCAAGCACTGCCAATCAGGGCACCCGTCTGCTTCTCCTGAGAGCCAATCTCACCACTGCCTACTGAGTCCTACTGAGTTTTAATACAACTTTCTGCTGGATTCAGATCCTAATTACCTCTAGCTACAGAAAACTGATGTGAATCATGACTGACAGTTCAGGGAAACAAACAGGGAAGAATAATCATGTGTAAAATTGGATTTAGTACAGCACCTCTGTATATATTTATTGGTTTGGAGATGCAGGTAAAGACCATAGACTTCATATTAAGGATGTTTCTGCATCTGCACAATTGGAGCAAAGTAATTGACTTCCCAAGTGGCTTGTTGTGGGTGTGAACAAGATCACGTGCAGAGTAATAGTATAGCAGCCATTTCTTAAGTACATACTAGGTGAACATATAGGAACATGTGTTCATTAGATGCAGTTTTCCTTATCTGCTGCTCATAGAAACTGATTTATTTTGAATCACAGATTACATTTTTAGAAGGTAGTTTAACTAAAGTGCGCTGAATAAGGGTACATGGGTCGTAATTAATCCCCAAAAGTCTAGGGTAGCTCTCCTTAATCAAATATGTTGACTTTTCTCCAGCAAAATGCATGAAGATTCACAGTGAGAATAAGAAAGACTATAAGTAGCCTGGTGTGAAGTCAGTTCAGATACAGTTAACAAATCAATTTGCATAAGATTACAAACATGCTTTTGGTTTTCAGTATGAGTAGTCAGGACTTTGCTGCATCTTTCCAATATTGCTGAGGACTTAGCTATTCTCAGGGGTTATTTTATAACTAATATTTTCTATAGAATTCATATTCTTTCAAATATATTCTTCAAATCATGAATATGAGTCAGATAATTTCTATCTCCTATACTTCCTTTTATATACAGAAGTTACATAAATATTCTTGTCGGGTTCAAAGACCAAAATCTTAGCAGAAATCACCTCCTGTCTCTTCAAGAGCTACTTCTGTGGAAGGCATTGTCCACCTCTCAGGAGAAATTCTCTTTCTTTTTGGTATGTTCTTCTTAAGGAACAAGATCTCACTATCATGGGCTCCCACCATATTCATAAAACAGCACAAAACTAAGCATTTATGTTTCAATTGCTCTAAACACTTAGGTGACTTGTGTCACAAATTGTATGTCATCATGTTTCATTGGTAGCCATGAAATTAAGTGAAGAATCCTCATTTTTACTAAATAAACAGGAGAACAAATTTCTACACTCTGACTCCATAATAGGTGACATTCTGTCTTATGGTCTCATAACAAAATGAAAGGTTGGGCATTTTAAGAATGGATGTGATTATATTGGTTGATTGGGTTTGCTAACACTACATTCACATGTCTCCCTTCCTAATGCACAGGTACAGGTCAGCATAGATAGTGAACCCATTAGGACATCACAAATCAGATCTGATTAGAAATTTGTGGTTCTGTATCTTATAGGCAAAATCTGTCTCAGTTCTTTAAACTGCCCTAGCAGACAGCTCCCCCACCACAGTTCTCTTGAGCTATAATGATAACAAGAAAAGCAAAGAAGCAAACTAAGCATTTAACCATTATCACCATTAGCAATGTCTGTCATTTCCTAGTGAAGTGCCAGGCACTTAGCTAAGCATTTTACACATTCTTTTTTTTTTTTAATTGACAACTCAGAGCTAAGTATTAGCTACTGTAGAATTGAATAAACTTAGATCTCCACTGCCTGAAAGCAGGTGATTGTTAAATCCTAGAAAGTGAAATATTATTGAAAGACCCAGAAAACAAAGCGAAGAAAAAAGACTCTTATTATCTTTAGATATATTTTAAACTTTTTTATGAAAAAATTGTTTATTTATTGGCAAGCAGAGAGAGATAGGGAGAAGAAAGAAAGGGCTTCTAGTTGCTGCAAACAAACTCCAGACACAAGCGGCACTTTGTGCATATGGCTTTATGTGGGTACTGAGGAATCAAATCTGGGTCATTAGGCTTTTCAGGAAGGTGCCTTCAGTGGATTCATCTCTCCAGCCCTATTTCAAACCTGTGTATAGATGGCATCTTGACGTTGAGAGCTACTCAGAAGATGGATGTCCATAATCCACAGGTGAGAACCATGAGGCTAGAGAGATTAATCATTCTAATCAATGACAAAGATGAGATTCAAACCCTTGAGCCTGGTATTTTCTACTACTCTGGGCTGCCTGTCAGTTGTGTACTGAGCTGAGTGTGGAGGGCAATAATTACTTCTGCTTCTAGTAGCTTATCATTGATATTGCATCACAATGCATACACGTGTGACTGACATGAGAGTGAAGGAAGGCTCACTTAAGTCATCTTCAAAATATGTGTTTGAGACCTTTGACGAGTGCTATCTTCCATTTCCTTCCACGTGCAGGCAGATCAGGTATTGTGTCCATGGATCCTCTTTACCCTCTTCTACCTGAAAGAGGAACTGCATATGTGCAGCCTTGCCCAGATAGAATGTGATCTAAAAAAAGAAAAACTTGATTATACTGCAACTCCATACCTCCATCCCATTGCTATTAGCTAGTGGGGGTCTGTGCACACAGCAGCATGGATGTCTTATTTTTGAGTGAATCGTCACTTGTTCTCCAATAGCAATCCCACTTTCTTCCATTTGCTTTATCAACAACAAAGATGTATGATATTAGGGCCTTAAGTCTGTTTTACTCCTTTTTCGTATTTCCCTTGGTATGGGTTAGGATGTGAGGTAGTAGTTATTGGATTCCCTTGAACCCACACAAAACCATGAAAGTCACAGATACCATACCAAATGAATTTCAATGGAAATTGAGAATTCTGAACTGGATCTCTAGAAACAGATTGATATGGAAGAGGCCCATTATCTCCCTACTCTATAGACCACAGTAAAGCATGCCTCTTTAGCTGAAAGATTGCCACTTTCTGAACCTCATTTATGAAGCAACATTTCACCACCGTGTTTTGCTTTCAGAATTGGCACTCACCTTTATTTCAGCAACTGTCATTTTAAGCTGTGTTCTCCCTCTGTGTTGGCTCACTTTTGTCTGTGTCTGTAGCTGGTATCCTTGTCCAGGTCACCTCTGGCTTAACCACATCATATAATCCTGCAGCCTAATGTACTTCCTGCCTGGCTCGTTCTTCTGATCCGTTCTCTATAGTGCTAATACATCCATTATCTCTGATGGTACATACAAATCCATCACACAGTGGTCCTCAGTATGCTTCTGTGACACTGAGTGTCTGGACTGGCATCTTTCTCCATGGCAGGAGGTTGCCTGAGTTATACCTTTTTGGACCATCTAGTCACCATTAAGTCAAACTCCCAAACTCGAACAGAGCTTTTTTTATTTTCAGTAGAAGTTAAGATGTTTCTTGAATCTAAACTGTTTCTACAACCCTCACCACCATTTGTCTTTCTTGCTAATCAAGGACATATGTCTATTGACTTTAATGGGGCCTTGAGTGCTCCATGGACTATATTGAGAGTCAGAGCTCAAATAGTCTAAGAAAAATGAAAACAGGGGACTGTGAAATGTTAATTGAAATAAAGCATGTGTGAAAAGACATGGGGTCACACATAGGAGAGGAGCAGTAAATAGAGAGTTTCTGCCCTGGGGTGTTTTATAATCTCTGACATCACAGACCATAATCACCAGGGCACACAGGAGCCCCTTCTAGAATATATCCCTTCTAGTCCCTATCCAGTCTGTTAGATTTCTGTCTTAATTCTCTTTTAATGCTCCACACTGGGGGAGAGCTTTCTTTAGAAATAAAGCCAGCTTGTCGGAGTCAGGGAGAGGCACCAGGAGCACTAAAGAGAGCAGTTTAGAAAGAATCCCCCTATCTCCAGCTGGTGATCTGAAAATCAGGGCAAACGTCCCACCTTGGAAATAATTAATGTCAACTTTTGCCCAGTTATCTCAGAATAATCAATACCTGATGTTTGCACTGCTATTCAGACTCCAAAGAGAATCTCACCTGAATTTTCTTCAGTAAATCCTCACAACATTATGATAGTGATGTGATTTGTTCATTTTTTGTGGCACTGACACAGGAAACAGGGATACAGAACTTGGTCAAAGTCAGGCTGCTACTGTGAAGAGCTGAAAACAGAACTCAGATACAGTTCTGTAAACAGCAGTGTTTTATTTATTTTTTCCCTTGACGGCCATACACAGCTTTCCCATTAGGGTGATCATGTAAATTAATCAAGTGTCTTCAGAAGACTACAAGCTTTTTTTTTCCAGAACTGAGAGGATCCTCCTATGAGGTGCAGCGAGGGAATGTTTCTTGTATGTAAGTGTAGATCTCTGGGCCAAGTTGCTATCAAGACTCACTTCTGAGGAACCACACCGTGTAGCTCTTGTCCTCCATGATTCTTGCTGGGATCCTCTTGCCAGCTTTCAGCATGCAGTCTTGGGATGACTGCAAGGACCCCTTACTCCACCCCCTTGCATCTGGTTTTGCCTTTCCCTCTCTCCATCTCTGCAAACACATCCAGGTCTTGCTAAGTCCAGAGTTACATTTCTGGAATACTAATTTGTATTGCATCACATAGCTTCTGAAAATGCTTTGCTGGTTTCACGTTATTCTCAGGATCAAATACAAATTCCTTAGCAGGGCAAACAGTGTCCACAATTTTCCTGTTTCCCATGTTATTCTTTCATTTGCTAAACAGACACTCACCAAGGGCCTGGGAACCTGGGGATAGCCCCGGGGAGTGTACACAACTGGGTCCTGTTCACTGGGAATTCCAGTTTGAAAAAGGACTTCTTATGTCTTGAAGGGGAAGCTTGGATTCTGGCTATGAGAAGGTTCTTACTCTTTCTTCAGTATCTCTTTTTCCAAATCCTCATAAATGTACATGTTATTTCTATTCTCTTCATATCCCCTTATCCCCACCACTGACTTTTCACTTCAATTTGCTGCTTAATGAATCCTCATACAAGGTAAATTCAAGTTGTTGCCTTCTGGACTCTGACAAGGTTTACCATTCACAAGACATTAGTTTTATTCTACGTTTTCCTCTTAATTAGATGATGCATCCACTTGTAATAATTTATGCAAATTTTTGTGTCTTTAAAACCACCAAGACAAACTTTTCTGTTCAAGTGTTAGCACCAAGTGAGCCTGCCATTGTAAAAGTGTTTTTCTCCTTCAAAACAATTATCCTTGCTTCTCGCATGGGAAACATGGCATCATCCCAGCTATTCTGGCTGCACATTGTCTCTCTGAATTTCTCCTTCTTTTGCCTTCTCCTGCAACGGTGACACTTGGAGTTGAGTTCCAGAACAACCTGTGAGCATGTGTCCTTTCTCATTCTTCAGCAGCAATTTCTCCATGGAAAGATTGATTCATTCTGTCAAGTGTTCTCTGGCCTCTAGCCCAAGGCCAGGCCCACAGCAATTATTCAGGGAACAGCTGTAGGTTTTGGAAGATGATAAGGACTTGTGGGTATTTTCTGGGACTACACAACAACTCTGTGGCCTAGGCCTACAATAGAATTTTTAAAGGTCAGAAAAGACTATGTACATTATCAACTTCATATCTTCTTCAGGCCACTGAATATTTCTTAGGACAGGAAGAGTATTTTCTGCATATAGATCTTTTCAATTTTTAGTATTTTTTCCTCTAGTCATTGTCCAATAAATATGTTGCAAGAATAAATGAATACGCATAATGCACCATTCATTGAATGTTCACTACATTCAAAACAGAAAGTTAAATGCTTTGCTAGTCTATGTTCTCACGGAAATAACCAGAGGAATGTCTACATGTCCTGTATAGGTGAGAAAGCAATAACTCAGGAAGTTTGCATGAGTTGGCATGGTTACACATTGGGTGAGAGAGTCTAGAATTCCTAAGGAGATCCAGTGAACTGAAGACACACAAGCCTTGAAATCTATGCTTGCTGAATAGACCAACAGATGCACACATAAAAAATATAATTTCATTTTTATTGTATTGATTTATTTACTTAAGAGAGAAAGAAGTAAAGAGAGATAGTGTGTGTGCATGTATAAGAGAAAGAAAGGAAAGAAAGAATGAAGAAAAGAAAGAAAGAAAGAAAGAAAGAAAGAAAGAAAGAAAGAAAGAAAGAAGGAGAGAAAGACAAAGAAAGGGCATGCCAGGGCCTCTAGTCGCTGCAAACAAACTCCAGACACATGTGCCACTATGTGCAGCTGGTTTGGTCTTCCCATGCTAACCTGGAGGAACTGATCAGCCTAAATTCAAAGCTGATCTGGCAGCATTCAAATGTCCAAGATGGCCTGGGGAGATGGCTCAGTGGGTAGAAGCATATGCCATGCAAGCACGAAGGGCTAAGGGCCTGAGACCCAGCACCTACATAAGCAGTGGAGCATGGCCATGCATGTCTGTAATCCCAGTCTTGTGTGAAGCAGAGAATTGCTGAAGCTGTCTAAAATGGCAGCTCCGGGTTCAGAGAAAGACTCCATCTCAAAGCAATATGTGGATGAGTGATGGAGGAAGGCACCTAATATTCTCCTCCAGACTCTGCATGTGCGTGTACAGGACACATGCATCTGCATACACCCACCACACATATACACCCATACAAACACACCTCATACACCTGACCACACAAAAAGAAAAGCAAAAAAAAAAAAAAAAAAAAAACAACTTCAAGATCTGTCATCTGGTTACTCATAGCAAAGCATGTAAGAATGTGCAGTGCATGCATGTGTGTGTGCATGTGTGCATGTCTATAGCACTAGTTAGTACTGGTAAGAGGGAATGGATGCTTAGACACATCAGAACTGCAGCAGTAGCACTTCCAGGCTGAACTCAATCAACCTCGTGTGCCAAGGTGAACTCAACCTTGTGTGTTTAGGAAAGACCTCAAACAGACAGGAGCATGTCCCTTAACTGCACACATCCCCACAGTCGCACACACCCCACATGAACGTTCTCCACTCTCTTGCCTCATCTAAGCCCTTCCAGAGATGTAAATATTCATGTAGTCACACTTTCATTAGCCATAATCATGCATATGCAAATCCAAGTTTATTTTGGATTTATAGATTATTCACACATCATCAAATATTTACACACAAACGCAAAGCCTTCAGAAGTGCCAAAGCCACACATCCATGCACTTTCAACAAATACTACATGCATACCCCCATGATGCCACTTAGCATTCGTGTTCACACGAGCAACACATACAAAGCAAAATGAACAACCACCAGGCTGGAGAGATAGCTCAGTAGTCAATGCGTTTGTGGGCAAGCATGAGAGTCTGAGGGGGACTGAAATCATCCAAGTATGAATTTCCAGAACCCATGTAAACAGTGTTCATACCCACCTGTAGTTCTGTCCCACAAAGGGGAGTAGAGATTACATCATTGCCTGGGCTCACACAAAGCAGCAGCTACAGTAAGAGACTCTGGATCAAACAAGAATAGGCTGAAGAGCAATGGAGCAGACATTCAGCATTCTGCTCCCATCAGCTCAGGCGAGCGATCTGTAAACCCAACACAGGTGAACACATCGGGTGTAGCAAGGGAACATGCATAAGCATACACTACACGCTCACACATGCGAACACGCACACACATGAAAAATAACCTGTATTACCACAGAGACATTCATGATGACCTGTGTACATACAAACTTCCTCACGTTCATCTACATGCAGGTGAATTCCCAGCAACTTTTACGTCCATTTCCAGGAGCATCTTCGTGGGTTCTAGCGTAACCTCCCAATTCCATATATGCAGTGACATTCAGGGGTCCATAAATATGTGTACATTCATACATCACCTACTTCTTTCTTTTGCACTCATTCATATATACAGGCATGCACTCACATATATGTACACAGAATATACGCTGGCAGGCTGCTTCAAATTCTCTTTATAACTAGTCAGAATAAAAAGACAAACTTGAGGATCACAATACAAATCGACACAGTAAGCACACACAGAGGGATGTACAGACCTTAATTCTGTCTTGATATGTTAATGCACGCTGAGATGTATGCATTTTCTATCTCTTGTAACTCAACTAGATACATATTCACAAAATCCATGAGCACAAATTACCCTGGGAAGAAAGATTTTCCCTAGCCTTTATACTGCCCTAAATATGGAAATAAGCCTGTGGGTCTGCTCCTTTCTTTTCAAAGAAAATGGTGAGTTTTCACAGAGGCCACTTACACATGATGCTTTGAAAGGAACCACTGCCAGTGAGGTCCCAGAATTAGAAGGTTCGGGAGGAAACTGACCATGGAGGAATGTTTTTCTACTTAGCCAAAAAGATCCGGCTCCTTTGAACATAGTCTTTCTACTGAGATGTCCTAATGCATTCCACATTTGACCATTAAATCCTAATTGGAGGCCTGCTGGTGAAGGTATGGGGGCCCAGCCTGCCAGAATTTCCTGGGTCACATCCCTGCAAGACCCAGCCTGGCCCCCTGCCCTTGTATGACCTGCCCTTTTGAACTCTTAATCCCACTACTGGTCACAAAGAATTAGGAGCTCAATTTACTCCTGAAACCACAGGAATGCCCCCTTTGGTCTTCCTCTTCTCATTTGCCACCTCCATCCATTACCCTCCTACCCATCCCCCCTCACACATCCACACTTTGTTATCCTCTCCTTCCCCTCAGTAAGGAGGTAGACTGTCTTATGGGAGCTTAATTGAAAGGCTCCAAAAAGCCTGAGACTTTATGATGAAACAATTGTCCTTGGTAAATGTCAAGCTTTATACTTGATGATATTCATGACCTTTTTTTCCCATTCATCTGCCTTTTTCCTGAGAAATTATAATCCTGGCTCTGTCAGCCTGACCAGGTCAGGTTTATATACAGTAAGCTCTGTGTGAGAGACAGAGAAGAGGATCTCCCTCCACAGCCCAGACGACTATTTTATCAGGTGCATGCCATTTCTAAACAGGTAACACAGAGAGATAAGGATCTCTCTATACAGGCAACCAGAGAGATAAGGATCAAAGGACTTTGACTTTGACATAATCACTTTGGAAGGCTTAGATGATCTTTGAGTAAAAGCTAACATTAGCCCTGCTCCTGACTGGCTATGCCATATTTTACCAGCTGATGCCTGACATCTGACAGAGTTGCCTCAAGAACCGAGTAGAGAAACTGAGATGGCAATCCTTTAAACTATGGATCCAACCTCATTAGCATGACAAGAATAAAGGATCGCTCCTTACCAACAGGAACTTCAAAGTGGAATAAGAAATAGAGATAATGCTTTCCTCGAAAGCTGGTGAGACCCTTTTATCATAACCAATGAGTACAAAATAGAGAGAGGCAAATCCCAAGTCTACCTAGGAAACAATTTCCTCAGGGTCCCAGTGTGAGAGGATGAAACAGGGAGGACGGCATGCTCCATCCTCCAGGGATTTTGCCTGCTGCCTCCTGAAAATGTCAGCCTTGGTCTTTCATTTGCTGCTGCATGAAGGCACCCCTACGACCTTACAGATGAACTCTGTAGTTACGAAGCCAATGTGGAGAAGGCCCAGGCATGAACTCCTGCCTCAGAAGTTGCTGAGTCAAAGCACAAGCTAGAGCTGGACCTGGAAGTTGCCATCCCGGTTGCTGACCATGATTTGTCCTAACAAAAATGCAGCAGTTATGAACAAATCTTAGGAAGAGCATGATCAAAAGGCGTTGCATGCAGAGATGGAAATGTCATAATGAACGCCCTTACTTGTACGATTCTTATAGACGGTGAAGAAAGCTGAATGCTACGTGACATGCCTAATTTCCAAGCCCTGCTGAACCTCTTACTAATGTAGCAATCTAAGGGGTTCTCCACGTCTTGACATTCCGATCTTTAAAATGAGAATTGAGATAAGGCTGGCCTTATAAGGTCACTGTGTCATAAAATGGCATACCCATTCAATGCATATGTGCCAGTGCCTGGCACAGAGAAAGCGTTCATTGATGTTAGCTTTGGTCATCGTAATGATGAATGTGCAGTGATGGAGTTGATGAGGATGCCTCAGAACTGAATCTTCTCTGATTTCTAATAGACTCAGAAGCCAATGTTAAAGCAGAGGAACCGAATTCAGGCCAGTTTTCTGTGATCCATGAGTGAATGATGACTCCATGAGGTCTGGCACTCTCTGACACACTGTATCCAGTTCAGCTTCACATAGCCTTCCTTCATTCAGTTTTATTGTGTGTGGAGACCTTGCTAATCAAATCCCAGTTCTCCAGAGATTGGATCCTAACCCCTCTACATTCATCTCACTAGAAGCTCTGATTTGTTTATGTAGATACACCAAAATACATCCATTTTCAATCATACCTGGCTTGTATGCTTAAAACTGTTAATATTGACTTCTTCAAAATTCAGAACTGCAATCAATTGTAAGACTCATCAAAGAGTCACAAATAAACTAGGAGCATAATAATAATATAATATAGTCCTAGTACAATATGAACAGGATGTTGGAGAAGGCTTGTGGCACTGTGTCATGAGCATCTGGCAATGATCAAGTCATAAAGCATTCCAATGATTTTCAAACTTATATTCTAAAAATTTAGACATGCCCATCACACAAGCATACAAGTAAGTATATTTTCGAGCAGCAATGATCACATTATAGTGAAAAATGCATGGGATGTTATAAAAATAAGCAGTGTACACAGAAGGTCTTATTTGAATTAATGAAGAAGAAAGTCAACCAGGCCAGTGATGGTCAGCAAGCTGTCATGCTCACGGACATGATTGCACTCTATGGGACTACAAGGGAGGGCTGGCTCTCAGCAGAGGTGACCACCTCTTGCTGGAATCTGCTGGGCCAGATTGCTTTTGTACAGAGGGTCACATTCCCAGTATTCATAGCACTACATAGCACATAGTGGATGCCTCATACTTAAAAAAAAAATTAAACTCAATAGACCAAAAAAAAAAAATTAAACTCAATAGACCTAAATGTGAATAGGATAAGACCCCTAATATTAGTGAGCCAGCTTCAGGTTCACTGAGATGAACTTCCAGACCCCTTGAAGTCACATTTTCACAACACTCCAGGGAAGTTCCATAATGCTGGCCTGCTCTCCCCAAGGACACAAAGGGACCCATCTGAACTAGAATGTGAATAGGAACTTACACATTATTTCCACAATAACTTTGAGGCTTATTTATTTCATTGTTAATATTAGCAAATGAATGGCTGAATGAGTGGTCTAAGTGGACAAAGAAAGGACTTCAATATCAGATGAAGCTGAATGTAAACTATGATTCTGCCAATTTTGATGGATCACATTTTATTTGCTCTGAGTGTTCCCTCTAGTGTCCTCTCTATGAGCACTTACCTTCTGGTCCATTGCCAATGGGAAGAAAGCATCTGATGTTCAGCAGACCGGAGCATAGCTGCATGGCTGGCTTTGGACCTCTCTCATGCAGAAAGCACTTATGGAGAGTCTCCTTTGGCATCTTGCATTGTTCAGCATGAAGACAGATGGACCAGAGTGAAGGCTGACCCAAGAAAGTAAATGTCTGTGGCTATAATTCCCTGGAGTGATACTGGTTATTCATTTCTGCCTCACAAACTTCATCTATAATCTGACTTCTGCAATATTTGTTTTATCTTCACCACTTAAAGATTTCCAGTTTAAGTTTCCATATCTACAAAATGAGAGGAATACATGCACTTTAAAAATAATTGGGACTCGAAAACAAAGTCGCTGTACTGTGCTAGACACGTAACAGCATGGGAGGAAACCCGTGTCAAAAGTCTTAGCCCATTTGCAATGGGGCAGACTGCTCAGGCGTGTGCACTCTCAAAGTGTGGCTTTATTTATTTCTAACTTCCAGAAAGATCCATTCCTTTTTGAGCCAATTCCATTTTCCAAGATATTCTCGATAATATTCTATAAAATATTTTGTACCTACCAGGAAATACTTTGCTCAATCATGCTTTCCATTTGCAAAGCAAAATGATGATAAAAGCAATAAGTACTATGTTGAAAGGTTCAAAGGTTTCTGGAATAAAAAGAAATATATATTAACTCATACCTATATTTTAATTAAGGATTTTAAATATACTATAAGAATTCATATGATCAAGACTAATTATTGTGCCACAGAAATTAATCTAGAAATGTGGAGTGTAAGGTGGGATTGTTTTAGACTAGAATCAATGCCACAATGTAGAAAACAGTTACCCAATGTCACGAAGTGGTGAGCTGACAGGAAGAGGAAATTCAGTACACATAGAGTTAACAAAGAGCAAGGCAGGGTGGTGCACATCTGTAACCCTGGCACTCTCAGGAAACTAGCTGGAGAACTTTGGAGATTGAGGAAAGAGGATGGTGTTCAAAGCCAGAATGGGCTTTCTAACAGGAACATGTCTTGAAAAATAATATTGAAATATACTGTGGCAGAAATTTGAAAAGCGATATTTCTTTACACATACATTATGGTACCATTTATTTAGTAGTATGCTCCAATCTTTGTCAAGACTTACGGGTTAGCATATTGCATTGGGAGGTAAAAGTAGGGCTCACATTCATTGTGGGATCTCATCTATCTTTTAAATAACATTCTGATGTTACCTTATTTCTGATATGTATTATTATTGCATGTACAATTATATAATATAAAAAGTGCTACCCTAAATGTTGATTCTAATGAGTTTTTTTTTTTTTTTTTTTTTTTTTTTTTTTTTTGGTTTTTCGAGGTAGGATCTCACTCTGGTCCAGGCTGATCTGGAATTAACTATGTAGTCTCAGGGTGGACTCGAACTCACAGCGTTCTTCCTACCTCTGCCTCCTGAGTGCTGGGATTAAAGGCGTGCGCCACCACGCCTGGCTCTAATGAGTTTTTAACTATTTTTTGACTCAATTGGATGTGCTTATACCTCAGATCTCAGAACAAAATGAGAAAGCTTGTTAGCATCCCCAGATAACTGATGGTTTGTTTGATTTTATTTTATGATTTTTAATTATTACTATTATTTTAATCTTTATTAGAAAACATTTTCCCATCACCCCTTTCCCTATCCTCTACCACCTGACACTGTCCTGCAAGTAAGCCCTTTTCTGTTTTAGCACCCTGCTCCCTTTGTCCTTTGCCCACTTCTTATCACCTCTTCTTCCTCTCTTATGCTCTCATACCTAGAATTATAACTCACACTTCAGTCCCATGTCCCCCATGGACATGCCAACAACCATTGAAAGTTAGCATCCATAAATGAGAGAACATACAATGTTTATCTTTCTGGTCTTAGATTATTTCACTTACTATATTTTCCCCTATTACATCCATTTTTCTGCAAATTTCATAATTTCATTTTACTTTACAGCTGAGTAAAACTCCATTATCTTCCTTTTCTGACTCTGTCATCACAAACTCTGTTTTCCTGATCCTGGGCTTCATAAAAGTAAATTTATATAGATTTATATAGATTGTTATTTGTGGGTATGTGTGTGTGTGTGATCTATGTAAGTCATCATATTTTTGAAATTTCAGACATGTTGTTATAGGTGTCAGTAATTTATTCCTTTGCATATTCCTTATTTCAAATCATGGATTCACTGCTTCTCTATATGTGTATGCCTAAGTTATTTCAAGTTTGGAACTATTGTTAATGAAGATGTTATGAATGCAGTTATATTAGATTTTTGGTGGACATTTGTTTTCATTTTTTTTATGCCAAAATTTGGGGTAAAATTATTGATAAGCATGTGCTTAAGTTGATATCATACTACCAACAGATTTTTGTCCTCCCTACAGTATATACGTGCCCTGATTTGGACTATATCATCTCTAAAATTTAGTAATTATTATTTTCAGTTTATTCTAGTGATGAGTATGGAATGGCTTGCTGTGGAAGTTTCAGTTTGTTTTTCTCTGAAGACTCATGAAGCTAATGCTCCTGATGGCTGACGGTGCTCTGCTGTGAATCTCTGTGAATCTTCTTTTGTGTGTTGCTGGACCTTGTCTTGTGCTTTCATTTTATTCTGCTCACTAAAATTGAGGAACACAACCTTGAAAGGAATTCTCCTACCAAAGAAAGAAAAGCCCCAGTTCTTTTAAAAAATATATTTTATTTATTTGTTTATTTGAGAGAGAGAGAAAGAGGCGGTGGGCAGGGTGGGGTGGGGTGGAGATAATGGGAGCACCATGGCCTCCAGCCACTGCAAACAAACTCCAGAAGCACCTGTCCCCTTGTGCATCTGGCTTACTTGGAGAATCAAACCAGATTCTTTGGCTTTGCAGGCAAATGCCTTAACCACTAACCCATCTCTCCAGTCTCTTTTTTTTTAATTTTATTTTTTATTTATTTTTTGGAGAGAGACACAGGGAGAGATAGATAGAGAGGGAGAGGGAGACAGAAATGGGCCCGCCAGCAGTCTCTCAGCTGCTGTGAATGAAATCCAGATGCATATGCCCCTTGTGGGCAAGTGAGGCATTGCGCCTTTGCATCACTTTGTATCTGGCTAAACGTGGGACCTGGAGATTGGAACCAGTGTTCTTAGGCTTAGCAGGCAGGCGCCTTAACCGCTAAGCCATCTCTCCAGCCCTCTTTTTTAAGTAAAAGTTCATCATATAGATTTAATAAATAGACCCTCAGTTCATATTTGCTCCCGGGGTGTTTTTGTTTTTGTGTGTTTCATTTTACTTGTTTTCAAGATAGTGTCTCACTATGCAGCTCAAGCTTTTAATGTCCTAGTTCTTTCTCTTTTTTTTTCAATTTGATTAATTCATTTATTTGATAAACAGTGAGAGAGAGAGAGAATGAGAGAGTGAGAGAGAGAGAGAGAGAGAGAGAGAATGGACACACCAGAGCCTCTAGCAACTGCAAACTCCAGACACATGAGCCATCTTGTGGATCTGGCATACGTGAGTACTGGGGGATTGAACCTGGGTCTTAGGCTTCGCAGGTAAGCACCTTAACTACTAAGCAATCTCTCCAGTCCACGTCCTGATTTTTGATGGCCTCTGCCACAAATCAGTTATTTGAATTTGCGTGTAGATTTGTTTGGTTGCTTTCTTGTTTATAGAATAAAGGCATTAACATAGACCATTCATTTAGTCAGTTACTTAACCTTCAATGGAAGGAAAACCAAAATTACAACTAAAGGAAGAAACCACCATTTCTTCAAAAAAAAAAAACTTCAGGGATATCAGGAAAACCATATAAGTGAGACCTACAGTATTCACATGGACTTCTGCCTTAACATGTGAAGCTTCAGTAATTAAAGGGTTTTGTTGTTGTTTAGTAACTACACAGTACATGTAGTAACAATATTTTCGAACTCACCATTAAACTTTTCCCCACCTCAATTTAAGAAGTTACTGTTTGAACTGGAGGGATGGCTTAGCAGTTAGGGTGTTTGCCTGCAAAGCCAAAAGACTCAGCTTTGATTCCCCAGAACCCACTTTAGCTAGATGCACAAGGTGGCACATGCATCTGGAGTTTGTTTGCAGTGGCTGGAGACCCTGGTGTGCCCATTCTCTCTCTTTCTCTCACTCTCTCTTTCTCTCTGTCAAATAAAAAAAAAAAAAAAAAAAGAAAGAAAGAAAATAAAAAGTTACTGTTCCCTGGCAAGCCTATCTGGGGAAGAAGATTTGGAGTGAATCAATGAGTTCTGGCAAAGAAAGTCCTATGTCTTTTCTGGGATTCATAAAATGGAATTACACAGAATGTTCATAGGATACCTCCATGAAATAGATAAAATATCAGAAGAATATTAGGGAAGCAGAATTACAAGGATGTGCACTTTGTTCATCAATTGAGCATCTCTTCTTCCTCCTCCTCTATCTCTTCACTGCCCCACTCTCTTTCTCCATCAACCTTCACAGGAAACGCTACAATCTCTAGTGATCTGAAATTCTACTCTGGGAAACAATGTGAGGTTATGTTCCTAAATGAATAAATTTTGTTTTCCCAAACATAAGTGGAATGCTTATAAAAATGTAGAAACTAGTTTACAATGCAAACCATAAAGATATCTTTTATTCTTAGATGATTTTTGTAGACTAAAATTTGTACAGCCTAAACAGAAAATATTTTTTAATTTTTCTATTATTTTTAAACTTTTTAAATTATTGGCTTCAATAGTTATAGACAATAAACCATGATAATTCCTTCCCCCAGTTCCCCCTTTACAACTCCACTATCTATCATATCCCCTCCCCCTCTCCATTAGTCTCTCTTTTATTTTGCTGTCATCATCTTTTCCTCCTATTATGATGGTCTTGTGTAGGAAGTGCCAAGCACTGCAAGGTCATAGATATCCAGGCCATTTTGTGTGTGGGAGTGCATTATAAGGATTTCTACCCTTCCTTTGGCTTTTACATTCTTTTTACCACCTTTTTACCATGGCCCCTGAGCCTTGGAAGGTGTGATAGAGATGTTTCAATACTGAGCACTCCTCTGTCACTTGTTCTCAGCCACATGGTGCCTTCTAAGTCATCCCAAGGTCACCACCATATGAAAAGAGAAGCTTCTCTAACCAAAAGTGAGAGTACCATTAATATATGGGTATGAACATTAGGATAAGTCCTTACTGGGCAGTTTGGTGAGCATAATATATGCATTTAGCCAGACACCTGCAGATGTTACACTCCTAGGGCTCATGACTTCCCTGTCATAGGTTTTTCAGTGTCAGGTATGTATTCCTTCCCATAGAGAAAACCTTCATTCCAATTAGAGAGCAGTTGATTTCCCCCATAACGGACACATTGCACATTGCACACATTGGCTCCTTTGGCCTGGCTGGCCAAACTTAAGGCATGCCGTGTCCACTGTTGTTTACCATCACTGATGACTTTTCTCTCTCCCATGTAGCTGCCTGTAGCATAGCTTTTTCCAGCTTTCTGTCATCTTTTCTACACAGAGGAGGTTTTCAGCTCAGCTCCAGCTTGATTTCTCAGTGACCTTGCAGCCCAGGCATGTGGAGTCTTTATCAATAGGTTCTGGCCCTTAATGTTTTGGGGGCATCTGGGACCTACCTGGCCAATAACTCACTGATGGGTATCCCATCCATGGCACTGAAAATTTTCTAGTAACAACCTATGACTTCTGGGTGTACCATTGTCCAAAATAGTTTGCCATATGACTTATTTATACCCTCTTAGATTTTGAATAACCCTACCCTTCCTTAACTCAATCTCTTCCCCTGACCTCACTTAGGCCTTTCCATCCCCAGTAATCTGTTCTTCTACTTACATACATACAATGCCATCCAGTTAAGTCTCCCCCTCTCCTCCCTCTCTTATAGCCCCCTCCTATCTTACTGGCCTCTGCTACCGAGATTTATTCCAACTCACATACAAGTCCAAACATTTGTAGCCAGGATCAACATATGAGAAAGAACATGTGGTACTTGGCTTTCTGGGCTTGGTTTACCTCAGTAAGTATACAAAAAACAAATTTTAAAGTGTGCCATGAAACAACATACCTATCCCAGGTAAGATATTATAGAATTGATGCAAGATGTAATCTACAGAATATATAGTAGAATGGATATAAAATGGAATTTGTAGAAGATATGGGAGAAGGTTCATAACATGTATTCCACAGAAGGATTCCAGTGAGGTCAACCAACATATATCTTCAGACACACTTCCATGTAACCACCATTATTTTGAAAATGAACTGAAGACTAATATGAAAGGCATTGTATTCCTTTTTATTTTATTTTTATTTATTAATTATAGACATACTTACTATGGACACATCATGTGTTGGTACCATCCTTTCCCTCATCCCTGCCCCCATTCTGTTGGGGGCTTTCCTCAGTGAGGTTGCAGGTTTCCCCATGGGGTTGTGGGTTATGTTTTATGGAAGCAGTGGTCAGTTGGGAGTAGGGAATGCCTCTTGGCCTGATGTCTCAGCCTGTGGCTCTTACAGTCTTTCTGCTCCCTCTTGCACAAAATTCCCTGAGCCTTGGTAGGTGTGTTTTAAGTCTAGTTCAGTGATGAGGTCTTAGGAGCCTCTGGATCACTTCTTTATAGTTGTAGAGTATTCTCAGCATCTGTCTCCTTCACCCTGGTGCTGATTGTCAGGCTCACCATGGAAGCTGCATTCTTGCTCATCTCCCCAGTTCCCTTGTGGTTTCATCTGGGGCTTGGCTGAAGTGTGGGGGAGTAGTTTATCTCCTCAGGTCTCTCTACTTTCTGAAAAAGAAAAACAGATTCTCCAATAGTGACTGAAGTCAGCACAGGTTAAATGGGATAAGCCTTATTAATTTAGGGAGAACTTGATGAAGTAGCCCCACTTTTAGCCCAAGCTGAGTGGAAGCTTGACATTGGAGAGCATAATATTTGTCTCCGTAGGATTCTGACCTGGCTCCCATTTACATAAAAAAAAGTGGTGTGTGTATATGTTCTATGTTTGTATAGTGTATGCACATGTGTGATGATGTATACACCCCATGCACACATATGTGGAGGCCAGAGGAGGATATCAAGTGTCCTCCCTTATCACTGGTCTGCCTATTTCCTTGAGACAAAGCCTTTCACTGAACCTTGAGCTTGTGCTAGTATTTTTGTCCACAGTAGTATATCAGTGAGCCCCAGAGACCCTCTTGTCTTTGTCCCTATGACCAAGGGTTATAAGCATGCACAGCCGTTCTTGGCTTCTTTGTGGAGGGCTGAGGATCCAACTCCAGTTCTCAAGTTTGTACCACAAATGTTCTCACATGCTGAGTCATCCACTCATCCCTACCCATTTATATTTTTCTATAAAACTAAGCATTGAAGACTTACCTAAACATAGATTTGTGATGTTTAATATTATCAACGTGACCAGATCTACAGTCACCTAGGAGACAAATCCCTGGATATGTCTGTGAGGGAGTTTCTAGATTAGGTTAGCTGTGATGGGGAAACCCAGATAACTGTGGGTTGTACCAGTCCATGGATTTGGATCCTGGACCAAACCAAAAGGAGAAAGCAAGCTGAGTATGAGCATTCATCACTCTGTGTTTCTCCAGGGCAGATACAATGTGACTGACTGCTTCATCTTCCTGATACCATGACTTCCCCATCATAATGGACTGGACCCTTGGACGAGGAGCCTAAATAAACTTCTTCCTTCTTTATGTTGCTTTTGTCAGATAGTTTGTCGTAGAAACAAGAAAAAACCATTAATACAGAAAATTGGTGCAGAGAAATGGGGCTATTGTTTGATATATACCTGTCCATGTGTATCTTAGGAATTGGTTAGTGGGAGGAATGTGGAAAATTTAGAAGCATTAGGCTAGAAAATACCTAAAATACTGTAAGCCTAGTTCAATGTTGGAAGTTTGTTAGACCAGAATCCAAGAGAAATGTGGGCAATGGAGGCCTGGCTCATGAGTTTTCAGAGGGAAACACAGACTTTATCTTTACTGTTCTAGAAGCTATTTATAGTATATCCTGGCAAAGAATTTGGTTGCATTCCATTCACCATCTGGGAATGTGAATAAGACTGAATTTAATGTAATGGACTAACTTGTTTAGCAGAGGAACCTTCATATCAGCATAGCATTCAGTCTTTGTCATTGTTATTCCTCCTGTTATCATCTCATCAACAATCAGCAACAAGTAGGAAAGAAATGACAAAAAAAGTCTGGAATTTGTTGAGGAAAAGTATGAACACATTTAAAGTTACAGACAAGGTAGGTTCCAAAGCAGCTGTTATTGTGGTTTATTTTTAAATTTTTATTTTGTATTGACAGCTTACATGCTTACAGAAAATAAATCATGATATTTCCCTTCCCTTCCCCCATTCCCCTTCAGAACTCCACTCTCCATCATAGCTCCTCCTTCTCTCCATTATTCTCTCTTTTAATTTGATGTCATCATTTTTCTCCTATTATGAAGGTCTTATGAAGGTATTGCTAGACACTGCAAGGTCATGGATATCGAGGCCAATTTCTGTCTGGACAGTCTCATTGTAAGGAGTCATACCCTTCCTTTAGCTCTTAGATTCTTCCTGCCACCTCTTTCACAATGTACCCTGAGCCTTGGAGGGTGTGATGGAGATGTTTCAGTGCTGAACACTCCTCTGTGCCTTCAAGCAGCTGTAATTGTTGAAGAGACTGGCACCATTATGGAGAAATATGGTATTCACACTGGGATGACAGGAAAGACACTCTGAGGGCAAGACCTATCCATCAAAGGCTATATCTTGTAAAAAATCCAAATTTATCTGCAAGCAAATTACCTAAAATGAGAATGCCATTATGTTCTCCCCTGCCCGAAAATGCCACGTAGGAAAGTATTTCCGCAGATGGAACCTGATGGACACATAAGGGACAATGTAACCATGGTTTAAGTCTGTATCCTGAACTCACTGCAGAAGTTGTCAGCAGCATCTATTGGTTTTGCAAGCCTGAATTATGCACTATCAAAAGTCTTGGGCCATTGTTCCAGAGGTCCACTGAGACAGGGACTACATAAGGCAAGGGACCCTGAGAGGCCACTCTGTAAAACCAATGAAGTGAAGCCCAGGTTGGGATTTAGACCTCAGCATATTGGAGTTGCTCAAGTCATCTGCCAAGGAAAGCTTTCGGCATTGAGCGGAGCTGCTCCAAAACAAAGGCTCTGTGTACCACAGGCAGCAGAGCTGGAGGGTCGTGGGTACCCAAGTCCGTTACAGCCCAGATGATTCTGACATGAGCTCCTGATGCTGGGCATTGAGCTGCAGAACTTGGTGTTGGTTCTCCTGGTTTCCAGTCTTACTTTGATCTAACATTTCTTTGCTGTGCCTCTGTTCCTCCCTTGTAGAATGGAAATGTTTGCTTTGCCACTGTATATTTGGATGTATTTAACTTGTCATTAATTATCCTGGTATTCCTGATTACAGAATTGCTTTGTTTCTCAGAAGAGACTTTGGACTTTTGAACAATGTTGGGACTGTCAATGACCATGGGGACTTTCGATGTTTTGTAGCATAATAAGATGGACATGTGACTATAGGGATAATGAGTAGGAGGTTATGACTTAAATGTGATATGTTTGGATGTAAAGTTGATAAGGGGTGGTCTTGTGATGGTTAATATAAGCTTAATAGGACCTAAGGAACTCTAGGAGACAAATCCCTATGCATGCTTGTGAGCGATATTTCAGATTATTTGAGCTGTGATTGGAAGACCAAACCTAACTGTGGGAGGCGCCATTGCATGGGCTGGGATCTCTGACTAAATAAACAATAGAAAGCTTCCTGAGTGTAGATACAATGTGACCAGCTGTCTCAAGTTCTTGTTACCATGGTTTCCCTGGCATGATTGACTGTACCCTTGAACTTTGAGCCAAAATAAAGCCTTCCTTCGTAATTTGCTTTTATCAGGTATTCTGTCATAGCAGCAAGACAAGTGACTAATGAAGCATTTATTCTCAACAAATCTGTTAGCTATCTCCATAAATTCTTGAACAGTGTGACATGATCATCTATATCATTATAAACCATTGCAACAAACACATCATGCCCTACCTATTCTGAAGACAAGCATCACAAATCAATCAAAGTCCTCTTTTCTGGTCAGTCTTTAGGTTGCTCAGAATCTTTTGAAATTTGTATTGTTAAGGAATTATTAGTCAGCCTGAATTATGAACATTGAAACTTTGCTGCAATTCCTCTTACAGAGCACTGGCTTAAGTGGCAGAACTCTGCTTTCGCTAGGGAAGAATGTTCTGCTGTGAATGAATAACACTGGGATAAATTTCTTCAAGAGGTTTACTTATAGTTTACACCATCACATTTCAATATGGTATCATGTTTTGTTCTCCCCTACCAATACTTTAGACTCTCTAGCTTTGATGGATACTGTACCTCGTAGCCTACCACATATTTTCAGGCAAATTATTCCAAATCCTTTCAATCTCTTTTACTATTCCGCATCTCTCTGATGTAATATGTACTAGTTTTGTCATTGCATTTTTGTATGGTTTGTCAAGGTAAGGTCTCACTCTAGCCCAGGCTGACCTGGAATTCACTATGTAGTCTCAGGGTGGCCTTGAACTCATAATGAAGCTCTTACCTCAGCCTCCCAAGTGCTGGGAATAAAGGCACAACTTTTCAATGGAGTCTCTCCTGCCCGTGGCCCCCACCACCACTTCTGATGCTTTTCATATGAGAGTGACTATACACTTTTAGATGAAGTTAGTAAGATGGGTGTGCAGAGTGCTGCAATCCCAGCACTCAAGGGGAAGATGCACTTCAGAGGGCAAGTTCAAGGGCAGCATAGCAAAAGCATATCTCAAAAAGCAACCAAACCAGCAACAACAAATTCTATATGAGCACAAGGCAAATAGTTCCTCTTGCCCCCTATGTCATTGGTTATATCTCTTTACAGGTCTAGGCCTAATTGTCTGCCACCTACATGTGCCAGTCTTAATTCCCAGCTGATTTATTTTAAGTTCATGATGGGAGTCTGGAAGAAGGAAGGAAGGAGAAATGCATCCACATCTTTTGGTGACAACTCTAACAGTGGTAAATGCAGCTGGGTTTGCGGGCATGTGTGTAGTTATTCTCGGGCAGCTGGAGTCCCACCATGCACTAGTGCGTGGTATATTTGAGCTGAACAACACTGTTCACTTCTTATTTAGTTAGCTTCAATCACTCACTATTATTCATTTTTTTTAGAATTCATTTCATTCCTTTATTTACCAGCACTTTATTGGTGGTAGGTAATTGGGATAAAACAATGAATGAAATACACAAATTTAAAGAAGTATTTAATTTTTTAGATTAAACAAAATAAAATTTAATGTCCAATAACTATGAACTATACCCTAAACTCAAAATATCAAGGTATTTATTATTCATTTTTCTCCAATCCATATCACAATGCCACCTGTGTGTGTAATCCTGGCAATTTAACTTCCACTTAAATTCATGCAATGAGAGGACATTCAAGAGACAGATGAACACTGACTCTCCAATCCAACTACAATGAGAAACACTTAAAGCACACAAAGATTCCAAATTGCATTATTCTCTGGAAAAAAATATATCCATCCCGCCATATAAACAATAATTCCCTTGTTCTCCCTATCGAAGAAACACAAAAGGTATCATGAGAATGCTTTCATGTGCCCTCTAAATATTGCCTATAATTAAATGTACCACATACATGACTAAATCAAAGTACATTTACTTTTAAGCTTCCTGCAAATAACACCAGATTAAGAAAATCAAAGCAACAGGTTATTTGGGGTTTTAAGATTCTGTTATTTTCTAAACACTAGCATTAGTCTAACAAGCATAGAGAATACCTTCCATTATTCAAGAAAAATTAGCAATGCTAACTAATATCTTCCCAGATTTTCAATTCAAAATGCCTTATGGAACTTGTTTACCACAATTCATAATACCATTTCCAGAATTCAGGTGGTTCTGGTTTTTCTTAATTATCTTCTTTTTATTTGAAACAATTTCAAAGTGATAAAGTCACTACAAAGAATGACTATATCACCATTTACTCAGCTTATATTTCAACCTCTTATTCTGATATTAATTTTTTTTTTCAAAGTAGGGTCTCACTTGAGCAAAGGCTGATCTGGAATTCACTATGTAACCTCAGGGTGGCCTCAAACTCATGGCAATCCACTTACCTGTGCCTCCCGAGCGCTGGGATTAAAGGCATGTGCCACCACACCTGGCTCTGACACAATGTTTTATGGCAAAGGACCCAATCAATACCACATGGTGGCTCATTGTCTTGTCTCTCTGATATCCTTTAACTTGGACCAATTACTCAGCCTTTCCACAACTGCCATAGCCACAATGTTTTTGATGATTACAAATTGCTTTGTAGAATATCTTTCTGTCTGGGTTTGTCCAAATCTTAGATTGGACCTGATTAGATCTAAGTTATGCATTTTGGGCCAGAATTGGTGACATTGGTATATCATTACCTCCAATCTGATGGCCTAGCATACTGATTTGTACCATTAATGGTGGCATACTTTTACATTATGTATGTGTGTGGTATTAATGCATGTGTATGTGTATACATACATACATACATACATATATATATCACATATGTATTTAGGTGCACATGCATGTGCACATGTGTGCATGTGTACATGCAGGACAGGTATTGACATTATGTGTCTTCCATCATATTTTCTTGAGACAGGGTCTCTCATGGATTCAAAGACTCACCAATTCAGCTCTATTAATTAGCCAGAAAATCTTGGGGATCCTCCTGTCTCTATCTCCTCTGTGTTGATATTACAGGTTTATGACACCTGTATGGCTTTTCCATGGATTCTAGGGATCTAAACTTAGGTCCCCATGCGGGCATGGCAAGTAATTTACTCACTGAGCCCATTTTCCTAGGCTTATCATTTTGATAAACTGGTGTCAGCCAGCCATTTTGCTACTAAAATTACTCATTTCACCTCAGTAATTAAGACATATTTTATGAGGATATTCTTTGCAAGCTGAAGCCTCTTTCACATCCAATTTTCATCTTCTATGGTTAGTATATTTTGATATTTCTTGCCCTAATTTTTCAATATTATTGATCACTTACTATTCAATAATTATTTTCAAGGGATTTTAAATTCCACCATTTCATCTATGGGTATCATACTATTGCACAATATTCTTTTCTACTTATGCATAAAATCACTGAGATTTTATATGTATTCTAATTTTATTCAGTGGGCTATATTTTTTATTATCAGCATTTATATTGATGTGCAAGTTGTCCCAGATTTATGCCTTATAAGCCACTTTGAAGGGGTTAGGAAAGCCATACAAAGTCACACAGTTGGTAAGTGTGAGGCCTGGAATAAAAACTAGGGTTTTTGGCCACACTGATCTCTAAAATACATATTTATACTTTTAAAAATAGCAAATCAAACATTTCATGCTTCTGTAAATATTCAAAATTAACTATTCCACATTGCCTGCTCTCTAATTTCCAGACTAGATAGGATCTTTTTATGTGAGCAAAAACTATTGCCTCAAACCATATACTGTCTGATATAGATAGTAAATGTGTATCACCCCTAAACCCACAGAAAGTCTTCACTCTTGATGTTATGTTATGTGGAGGTAGGTTGTTTGGAGATAATTATGTTTAGATGACATCATTAGAATAGAATTCATGATGGGCCTTTTGTTTGTTTAGAGACAAGGTATGTCTGTGTAGCACTGGCCTCAAACTTGTGATTTTCCTGCCTCAACCTTCCAAGTATTGGCATTATAGGAATGTGTTACTGTATTGCCCATGATAGGATTCTTGTCCTTATAAGAGGATTAAAAAAACAGAATTCTCTTCCTCCCTTACCCCAATCTTCTCTCTCTCTCTCTCTCTCTCTCTCTCTCTCTCTGTCACACACACACACACACACACACGGGAAAGTAACCACCTGTAATCCAAATGGTTGAGAGGGCAGGAGCTGAATTTTCTGGCCTCTTGTTCTTAGACATCTAGCTTCCAGAATGAGAAAAAAACTCTGTTATTTAAAACACTCAGCTTGGGGTAATTCATTAAAGCAGCCACATTGACTAAGGCACCATTTTAACAAAATCGACAATACAAACCTTGTTGTTCAGTTTTACTTTCCAGTTACAGTTACCCACAGTCACCTGTGGTCTGGAGAGCTTAAATGGAAAATTCCAGAAGTAAACAATTCATGACTCCTAAATTACATTCTATTCTGAGTAGTGTGATGAAACCTTGTGTTACCCTGCTCTATCCCATCTTGCTCATGAATCTTCCTTGTGTTTCTGGTAAGATTTGTTTGAGAGAGAGAACTGACATTCCCATAACCTTTTTTATAGTATGTTGATATAATGTTCTATTTTGTTACTACTTACTGTTATTAATAATGTATGCCTAATGCCTACTTTATAAATTAAACATTTTATCATAAGTACCTGAATATAGAAGAAACATATTGTATATATCAGGTTTCATATTATTGTTATTTCAAACACCCATGAGGGGTCTTGGAAGATATCCCCTGGAACTAAAGAGAGACTATGAGTAAAACAGATTTAAGGGCTGGATCAGCAGTTAAGGCACTTGCCTGCAAAGTCTGAGGACCTGGGTTCAATTTCTCAATACTTACATAAGGCCAGATACACAGGGTACATACTTATGGAGTTTGTTTGCAATGGCTAGAAGACCTGGCATGCCCATTCTCTTTCTGCTTCTCTCTGTCTTTCCCTCTCTCATAAATAAATAAATATTCTTTTAAAAAAAACACTTAAAATAAGTAAATTAAGGTCAGGGTAATGGATCACAATATTGGTTGTGTAGAAATTATGAAGTAATGCCACATCATACTTTTAAGGCAGTGATGATAGCTCCTTGAGGCACTCTGAAAAGAACCTGACAGGATATTCTGGTACACGGCCTTTCTTAAGAAAGGTAGAACAGTAGCACTTGGCCATTTCCTTATAGCTTAAGAATTCTGGGTTGTACAGAGAATGTCTCCACTGCAGTCAGTTAGACAAATGAAGGGAAGAGGATCCAGAGGACAATGTCAAGAAATAGGATGGAGACAGCATATTGGTAACTTCCCCAGTGTCATTCTTTTCTGCTCCCGTTTACTAATTAATGTAACCTGACCTGAACTTACTAAAAGCTGACTTGCTATTTTGGGCAATTGGATCAGAGTGAGCCATCCCACGGGAAGCTGGGATATGCTGGACCTGATTACAGGAGATTACAAGAGGCCTGCTGTGTGTGTTTGCTGCAGGCTCTGGCTCCCTGCTCTCTAGGTTAGCTGGGTCCACATGTCCCACATATCTGTGTGCTCAGCTCTTGTTGCTGCTCAGAAATCTCAGGTTTCATCTGTGACAGCAAGGGCAGTTGAGGACTTTGGTCCCCAGTTACTCAGAAGTCTTACTAAAAGGCAGAAGTCAAAGAAAGATGATCAAGAAATAGACAAGTCTGGGTTCAAACCCTGACCATTGATCCTGTCACTTCCTGGTCCTGATGTTTTGAGCAAGGGGTATAATGAATTTGAGAACTACTTTTCTCAGCACCATTGGAAAATGTGGGCAATACTAAAGTTGATTAAATGATTACATTATACAAGTGTCACTAGCTTCCTGCATAAATGTCGCTGGATAACACAGAGAGACTTTCCTCCAAACCTCAACGGGCCTAGGAGGAATACCATACTTTATGGTACACTGAAATACCTAGGATGCAGATCATAAAGAACTATAAATCTTTCAGGAATGCAGAGGACAAAGAACTGAATACACTAAGGAATTTTCCCAAGGTGGAAAGTCACTTAATGTGGGTTTATGTGGCTGGGTAAGATTTGGATGGGTGGTAGAAAAAAAAAATGATGAAGGAAGCAGTGGAATATTATAGATGTTTAGAGTTTGGTGGAAATTACAATCTTTTGTCTATGAAGTGGCAAAACTTATGTTGACACTTTAAATATGCTATTAAATAAGAAGAGCTTTGTGCTTGCTTCCAAGTTTCCGTTACAGAGTACCACAAGCACATGAGGAAAACAATAGCAGTTTTTTCTGTCACAGCTCCGGAGGCTGGTAGTCAGGAGGCCTACACTCTCTGCAAGTTAAAGGCCTGAGCTCTTCCTTATTTCTCCTCTCCATAACTAGGCTTAAGGGTGCATCACTCTGATGTCTACTCATGCTGTCTTATGGCCTTCTCTTCTGTGTCTCTCTTCTTATGAAGGTACAGATCATTTTGAATCAAGGGCCTGCACTACTCCATCATGCCCCCAGCTTAGTTTGTAACTTATTTACATTTGAAAAAAAAACACCCTTATTTCTAAATAAAGGTATATGCTATATTTTCGGGTAACAAGAGTTAGGACTTCAATATATAATGGGTGGAGGGGAGCATGATTCAAACCACAGTAACCCTCCCACTGAAGAGCTGATAGTGGGACACAGAGGCATGAACAAGAGATAAGTCTAATATCATATGAAATATACTACTATGGATTTGTTCATAAAATGATGGAGAGTGCTGAAAGTGCAGGGTTTTATTTCTATGCTGGTGGATCAACTGAATTCTGAAGATAAGCTAGAGTTAGGTAAAGAAAGGAAGAAAGGTCATTACAAGATTCTTATATGCACATCACATTAACTAACATATAAACAAACCCAGGAAGGCCTGGCGTGCATGTATATGGAAAAAAAAATGTGAGCAAAATTTAAATGGCAATGGTATGGCGAGAGTCAGAGAAAGAGAGGCAATACAATGGAAGTCTCCATGGAGTAAGAACTAAGAGACTTCTTTAGCCTCCTACCAGGAAGCTTAGCCTCTCGCCTGCTTCTCTTCCACATCATGATGGAATACATGCTGGGATAGTGTGCATTCTGATGTGGACAGGTCATTAGTCGAGGTTAATAGGACAAAACTGTCCTAATGACAATAATTATAACAAGCAAGTGCACAAATCCACAGTGAAATGTAAAACTATGAGTGAAAATCATAAGTTATCAAGCTACAACAATCCTTGAGTCACGGATTCTTTAAATGACTCAATGCCTATGTGCAGTTCAAGGTTGTTCAGATAATTCAAAGTGGAGTCTCTGATTCGTGGATTCTGACTGAATTGGAAGAGCAGGTGAGAAAGAGCTTGTAGCACCAGCAATCTTATGTCAACCTGAACTGTGAACATTAAAGCATGCGCCCTAAGAGTCTATCATTTTTTTAGCAGCAAGAGCACTGCCTCAAAAAAGATTGATATGATGATCTCTGTAGTCAAACTTTATAACAATTAGATTCACAAGAGTGCTGACTTTACTGCCTGTCACACACACACACACACACACACACACACACATACACATATATATACTAGTGTGTGTGTGTATGTATACAAGAATATATAAGCTTGATCATAGAAAACAATTTCTTCTTCCCTGGTGTTCCTCTTTCAACAGAACATAGAGATATTCCAGAGAGGGTCTAACTAAGGGAATTACAAATAAGTCTGTATGGCACAATGCAGGTCAGGCCCTAGCCAGACCGCATGTCAGAAGAAACCAGACCACACCCCTCGGGTTTTCTCACTAGGATGGTGGGTAGTCAATGATGGGTGAGACCCCAGGAGATGGGGCAACCTAAGACAGGCACATGTGATGATCCCTTGGAGCATGGGGTCAACAATGGCTTGGCAAAGAACCATACCTCCCAGGGTTGTCAATAATAAAAACAAAAAAGGAGGATATGTATGGCACAATGCAGGTCTGGCCCTAGCCAGACCACATGTCAGAAACCAGGAAGTGGCTTCTGTGAACATTGTGTCCTGCGCAGGCCTAGTGTGACAACAGCTACAGTCCCATGTCGTGAGAAACCTGCTACGAGATGATCTGTCCGGAGACAGGCTGCCATTGGTCACAAAAAGGGGACCACCTCATACAATGATGGGCCAGCCAAACCCCTTAAAGCTCCCTACACTTCCTTGAATAAATGAGTTTGCTGCAGCTCGCCCTCTGCCTGCTTTCACCCAACTCCCGGAGTCTGTATTGTGATTCGCTTTCTCACCCCCAACTCAGCAGAGACCCTGTGGTCCCTCCTGGGCTGGCTCTGGGAGGGACCCAACATAAGTCCTTACTGTAAACAAAGCTCACTGTCTTTTTGCTATCGGAGCTGACTTTCTTGCCATGTATCAACCGCAAATAGAGCAAGGCCCTAAGGACTATGAGGTCCAGAATTGGTGACTGAGTGAACAAGGCTATTTGAGGAGCATTCCTTTCTGCTGAGTTTGGTGTCAGGAAAAGGGACTCTGTTTTCCTATAGCAAAAGACCCTCATACCTCAGTGAAGCTCAAGCCAGGAGCTGTGCTTGGCTGGAAACAAGAGAGGGACAGGGGTGGGTACTTGAAGTGCTGAAGTCCATGTCCCCACACATGTCTCAGGAAGGCCCTTATTTTTGGCTTTGTGCCCTTGCCCAGGTTCATTTCCACTGAAGAGTGGCCTGAACTCTGTGATCTTTTCCATCAACACTTGGGACTAAAATTAAATTTCAAATCCTTAATGAAGAATGAGCACAAGCTCTTTCTAAAAATTCACTCAGCCCTTCTATATGAGCCCCTTACCAAGAAGAGAGAAAGAAAGAGTTCCCTTCAGCTGGATGTGCCTCTGGAAGGAAAGATTCAAAAAGAAAGAGTTGCACAAACTTTGCTAGATGATCGGTGTTGTAGGATTGAAAGATAAATTCTGACATCAAGGTGCTTAAATTCAAATTGAAAATCCCACTGCAATGGGTTGTTATAGAGTAACTGAAGACAGTTACAACAGCTAATGTCATATGATTCAATTGTCCACAAGCAGCCCCCGTATCAACATTATCTTAGTTTATCCATACAGCCTGTCTATGCTTCAGAAGATTGTTTATAGATTTGAAAGCTGGAGAACCTCAAGTCCAGAGAAATAGAACATACTGACTAACTTTAATGTTCCAGAAGTGAGGTTGGTATTATCATTTCAAACCAATATATCTTCATCCTAAATAAAATACAGTTCAGGAAAGGAAAGGGAGAGTTGAGTTGTAACTGGTAGAAGGCAATGATCATTTGGTGAAAATTAAATCCCAATGGGCTTAATTAAAAAAAACTGGCCTTTTATGACTTGTTTCTCTTTACCTGTCTACAGGAATGGCAGAATAATAACATATAACACATTTGCAAATGGGTGCAGTAGCCGACAGCTTCAGGTTCGCTGAGATGAACATCCAGACCAGGCACAGTTATGGAGGAAGGGATATTATTTATTGAAGCTTACAGATCCAGGGGAAATTCCAGAATGGCAGAAGGAACTGGCTTGTCTTTTACAGGACCAGGCAAGAGAGAGGAAAGCCATAGCCACACAGCACAGCACACTTCAGGAACTCTCACAAGGCACACTTTGCATATCTTTACAATGGAATCTCAAACCACCACCACACCTTAAGATCTGCCCAGTGTCACTGCCTCCAGCCAGGTGTCTGCAGAAGCAAACTACAAACTAATAAAACACTGAATATATTGGGGGCCATCTATTCAAACTACCACAGGTGTGAACTTAACTACCCTTCCGTACCTCCATAGAAACATGTATTTATAATTCTACATAGTCATTCTCTCTCAAAAGCTTTTGCCTTCCCTACACTCATTACTTACACAACTTATGGGAGACCTATGTGATAAGGCACTAGAAATCCTCTGCATCCAGTCAGGAGCTCAGCCAAAGGTAAGCAAACCCCTTGTTTGGAGGACTCTAAAAGGAACAAGTAAATATTCGACTCCAGAGTGGAAGTGCTTCTCTTTAAGATGCTTTTACATGCAAGCATTAGCTTTGACTAACCACTTGGAAAGTATTTTGCAAACTCTCTTGCAAATGCAACTAGAAACATTTTGTGTCATTTTTTAAAAACATGACTAAAGATGCCCTTTTTGCTCGATAACATCATAATCTGTAATATAGACTAAGAAGTCTTATCAGTTCCTCAGTGGGAAAGAATATGACTCAGGAGTCAAATCTATAGCTGCAACAGGAGTATGTATTACATAATAGAGATCATTAATTATTTGTTGAATAAATGAATGCCAAGGAATGAATGCCAAGTTCATTAGTTGTTTAATGCTATGAAAGTACGTAGAAATATGATATATATAATATACAGAGGGTAGAAATGCAAACTGGGATGCTTCTGAATCTTGATTTGTATTAGAAAAATCACTGCCATAGATTACAGAGTGCTGAACTAGTGCCTTAGGTGTCAAGTTCAAATCGGGCTCATTCTATCGACCTAAAAAAAATCCTAATTGGTGTATTCCTCTGTTTATACCTCTTTAACAAACATAATACAGAAAGACCATATAATATTAATATTCCTGTTGCTTTCACAAAATACCTGACAGGATATTTTGATTACAGTGTACAAATATCAAAAGAATTACTGGTCACTCCTATTTTCTTAGTTTGGCTCTAGTCCATACTGCTCCCTGATAATTGCATCTTTACACATCCATTAGTCTACTTTGTATAAAGAAATATACTGGAATAATCACATCTTTATATTATACATGCTCTCACATAGTACTGCTGTTGTCTAAGCCTTACTCAGGAGATAGTGTTCGAAGTGACTTGTCTCAGAAGGATTATGCACATACCAATAATTAAGTGGCCATGAGCTATGTCATCCCTGACACTACTGTTCTTCAAGGTGGTTTATCTTAAAGCAAACAGTGTGAGCTCTTGTGCCTGTGATTTATGTATAGATTCTTCCTTGAGAACAGTCCCCTGACTCTTGGAAGGTCAGAGCAAGAGGAAGCAATAACTTTGCCAGCTCAAAGACCATTCAGTTTTAGGTTAATACCATAAAAACAATTGCTATTGAATGTCAAGGAATATAGTTTTCAATTGTTTGGTGCTGTTTAAATTGCTTTGGAATATGCACTCTGAGATATAAGTAAATGAAGATACCATTTGTGATGCTTCTAATACTAAAAGTTCATCCAACTGTGCAATATTACAGGACACTGACAGGGCATTAAAAGTCTCAAGTTCCTACTCAACCACTGACCCTAGTCAAACATCTGAGTTTATCTGGGCCTCAGTTTCCATTACCAGCATGGAGATCAAGTGGGACTTAAACTGTTTTCTGGAGTTATAAGGCAATTTAAAAAAAATCATACTTCTTTATCTGAATCCATCCCTTCTGCTAGCCACTCTGAAGGAATTACTGCCCTCATATTTACTCATAAGGAAATAGACTGGGAGATTCCTGATAACCTTTCCAGGTTATTACTAGCAAAGATAAAATGGGCTCTAGATTCTGGTCTTTCTGACTTATGCCTGGTTTTATAGCAAGACTTTACCTTCTAAATCTAAAAAGGTAATTTTCTTTAGTAAAAAATGGAAGTTATCTCCTCTCAGAACAAAATGAGAACAAGGAATAAAGAGGGTAAAAATACAGCTACAAACTAAGCGACTTTTGCCAACAGGGGAGACCTCAGGAAAAGGTAGAGATACTATATGTTAAATTTGCAACATTAATGCCAAATTTTTCTATATTAAACTAAAAGATACATGTTAAACGAGTATGGTTTTCCTCATTATAAAAGTGATGTGAGGGGGCTGGAGAGATGGTTTAGCAGGTAAGGCATTTGCCTACAAAGCCAGAGGATCCCAGTTCACCTCTCCAGGACCCACGTAAGCCAGATGCACAAGGGGGCGCATGCATCTGGAATTCTTTTGCAGTTGCTAGATGCCTTGGTATACCCATTCTTTCTCTCTCTCTCTTTCTCTCTCTCTCTGTCTCTCTCTCTCTCTCTGCCTCTTTCTCTCAAATAAGTAAATAAACAAATATATTTTTTTAAAGTGATGTGAGGGCTGGAGAGATGGCTTAGCAGTTAAGGTGCTTGCCTGCAAAGCCTAAAGATTGAGGTTCAATTCCCCAGTACCCATGTAAGCCAGATACACAAGGTGTACATGCATTTGGAGTTCATTTGCAGTGACTAGAGGCCCTGGCATGCCCATTCTCTCTGTGTGTCTGCATCTTTCTTTCTCTCTCTCAAATAAATAAATAAAATATATTTTTTTAAAAGTGACATGAGTTTGGTATTGACAGCCTACAGGAAATGCATAAAATGAACAAAATAAGACATTCATATATTATCAATTTATTTTTCTGCAATAGAATGAGAACATCTTTCAATCCTTTTCCATTTATCCATGATGAGAACTCATTTATTTGGACTCATTGACTCTTTTTTTTTTTTTTTTTTTTTTTTTTTTTGGTTTTTCGAGGTAGGGTCTCACTCTAGCCCAGGTTGGCCTGGAATTCACTATGTTGTCTCAGGGTGGCCTCAAACTCATGGCGATCCTCCAACCTCTGCCTCTCAAGTGCTGGGATTAAAGGTGTGCACCACCACACCTGGCTCAAAATTTTGATCAACTAAACACAGGATAATCTGGGGGAATAACTGGAATTGAATTGATATTTGTTGAATGGGTGGCTACATGTGTTAATTATATAGTGTATGAACACTGTAGGATTTACTATCCTTTAGATAAAATTCAACATATAAATTGAATACCATTCCTTTAAGATCCATCACAAGCCACGAAATACATCCAGACAAGATAAAAGTTAAATTCCCTAGCTTCAAGGAGGTTGAGTTCAAATAACTCTAGTAGGAAAAAATATAAAACATGCTATAAAATGATTAGAATCAACCACAGTGGGATATTTAAACCAGGAAAAGTGGAATGAAGTGTTCATAGGGATGCATACACTTCTTACTATCAAAGACTTGGATTTTCAGATATGAGTTCAACTCATCCATTACAATTAACCATGTGGAGTCTACTGTGATGGAGACCATGTGTTTACGTGTTTGAAGACAGCCTACTGGGAAGGAGACATGAGTGCAGATCTGTGATCTCTTCAAAATTCTCTGTGTGAACAGATGCAGAGAAGCTTGTATTTCTGTGTCCTGGTTCTCACTTTTCTTGGCAAGTAAATTAAGTATTTGAAGTGTTTCAAGATCAGGCTGGGAGATAGGAGTCTCTTCTGTTTGCAATTCTAGCTTTTCGTCATGAGGCAAGATACGTTACTAAAATTTAGGTAGACTGTGCTGGAGTCATGTTTACCTAAGTTCAGACACTTAAGCATCTTATTCATCATTTCTCCAAATCGATGTGTCACCAAACAATCAAATCTGTGGTCTCTGTGTACCTGACTTGTTCAGCAGGATAGCCACGTTGCCCTCTAAAGCTGCCCAAGCACTGCTTGGAGGTTTTAGCTATATATATATATATATTTTTTTAGAGAGAGACAGAGAGAGACAGACAGACAGAGAGAGAGAGAGAGGGAGAGGAAGACAGATAGAGAGTGGGCGCGCCAGCAGTCTCTCAGCTGCTATGAATGAAATCCATATGTGTGCGTCCCCTTGTGGTCAAGTGCGGCATTGGGCCCTTGCATCACTTTGCATCTGGCTAAACGTGGGACCTGGATATTGGAACCGCTGGAGATTGGAACCAGCGTTCTTAGGCTTAGGAGGCAGGCTCCTTAACCGCTAAGCCATCTCTCCAGCCCTTAGATGTATTTTTTTGTCATATATGTTTAAAATATATTTTATAGAAAATTATGAAATTAGAATATATGGAATTTTTAAAATGCTTCTGCTTATCTCCAGACATTTTGTGCACACAGTTTTATAGAGAGAGGGTTGGTGAAACTAGTCCACACTTACATGGTAATTAGTGATGATAACTGCATCACTTTCTTGTGCTTGAATAATTCGTCATTATTGCTTTTATCATAGAAAAGAGAAACCATTTATATATGCATCTTTTTATGATCTATCTAGCCTCTATCATCTCAAACTCATTCCACTGATGGATGTCTAAATCCATTGTAGTCTGCTTCTTGTTATATAATTTGAAGTATTTCCAGATCTGTCACTCCCTTCTTTAAAAACTTTAATGATGCCTCAGACTCTTAAGAATAGAACACCATTTTAGCACAGTCTTCATCCCATATCAAAGTTTAGCCATTTTAAGTAGAGCAATTTTACACCCTCATTTTTATTAAATGTGTTAAGGAAAGTGAGCTCGGGGTTCTCTGAATCTGTGTTGTCCTTAGCCCTTGGTTCATCCATGATATTACCTTCCTGCTTCAACTTTATCCTCAAAAACTGTCTGTGTGGATTGGTGATTCTGTCTATCATGATACTTCTATAATATAAAATATCCTTGCTTACTGTGTCTTCAATTGGTTTTATGGGATTTTTTTTTAATTTAAAAAGTAACTTATAATTCAAAGGTTAATATTTGATGTACGAGGCACAAATAGAATGATGCTGAATCATCTTGTCTTTATTTTATCACTTTACAGCTATATATCCTTTAACACATCATATGCCCTCTCAAAAATATATCTTCCTTCCCCGTTAAATAAAGAAAAGTATCAAAATAGATATCAATCCTTCCAGTATGCAGCCCCTAAAGCCTGTAGGGTGGACAGCTTGCTTTCTATCTATGTGATTTCACAGCAATGGAAGCAAATCCTATATGTTCTGGTGTGATAGCCTGATTTATTGTTTGTATTATTTGTGTTATCTAAGCTTCTTGAAGGAAAATAAATATGCCATGTTCTGTTGGTACTAGAAGCACAGAGCAGTCAAAAAGTATATATAGCTTTGAATGAATGAATCAGATTTTTCTATTTGGAAAAAGTCACAATGGTTAAATACACTAAAATTATATAGATAGATGATGATAGATAGACTAATGTTAAATGCTTCTATTATATATCATTAAAGACAGAAAGTTCAAAATAGAAATGTGGTGGATGTGGGATGGCGTTTGGGAAGAACTGGAAACCAAGGACAAAGCGGCCCTCTTAAGTTAACATTGAATTACTTCTGTTTTTCTATTCAGTTGTAATAACTCCAAGTTCAGTGACTCGTGGAGAGGATCATACAGTATAATGAACTGTATTTGTAGAAAAGAAAACAATCACCAAATGTTTGTCAGCCTGAGGATAAATAATATATTTCATTTGAAGGTCTAGGACCAATCTTAATGCCAAGGATAACAGGCTGATGCTTTCTGAGGGAAAATAAAGATTGTTTTTTGGCCTAAGCTTTGCTCTCTGTTCTCTATACATATGCATGAGTCACTGTGTATTGTGTGTGTGTGTGTGTGTGTTCATGCATGGGTGCACACACACATGAACTTGCACATTGTCAATTACCTAACGCGACTGATACTGAGGTCAAGGTAGCTATTCTCTTTCCTCTCATTCTCTCTCTGTCTCTATTTATCTGTCTAATCTATCCCCATGCTTTTCCACCCAAACCACATGAAAGGACACATTTATTCCTTCAGTGGCCACGTCTGAGATTTTTCTGGAAATTGTTTTCTGCAGTCTCCTCCCCACCCAACTGGTCTCCACAGGAACTACACATTTTGCTGTAATTGGAATTTGTTACTGATGTTCGGGGCAATTGCTCTACTACTTCCTTCTGACTTCACATTGAAAGCACAACCCACTAGAATCACTGATAATATATGAGGTTTGGGGGATCACATTTTCCTTTTAGAATTCTTCATGTGAGCCCAGAAGTGACTGGAATTCAGTTTATACCTATGAGTCATCTGAAAAGTGGATGTGGCATATAGAAGACAGTATATAAGGGTAAGACTTGAAGAATAAAGGCTTGTGTCTGATTTTGATTGTAATATTCTCCTTATCAATAAACTTGTAAGAAGTATAACAAAGAGATAAAGAACCTTGATCTATCCTTTGGGGAAAAAACAACTATTGAGTCAGAGCAGAGGAAATTTCAGAAACAGAGGTAGGCATGTGCAAAGGTATGGAGATGTAATGAGCCCTATGCATCTGGACATATCTGGAAGGAGAGAGGTGACGTGAATGGACATTGAAGAAATGGTGGCAGACCTTAGACCTTGAGTAACAGTTACACACCTGAACATTCTCCCCCATGCCAAGAGTCATGGATGAATTTTGAACAGCGGAATGACCTGATTTTTCCTGTTATTCATAAAGCCCACTTTGGCAAGGGTGGATGGAGAAATGCATGTGGATAAGGCATAGAATTGAGAAGCCTGTGCATGAACTTAAAGAAGAGAAGATGTGAGATTGCAATGAGCATTTAGTAATGGACGTTATAGGAAAAGCTAAGGACTTGTTCTAATGATCACAGTCATTTCCTAAACTCTACCTGTTCTAATATCGATAACCTATGTTGCAAATATTGCTTGGATGCAGTCATGTGCATTACTCAGATTCTAGATTTGGGAACCAGATCAGTCCAATTTATAGGAAGTCCTGTCACTGGCTAGCTCGCTGTGGAGTCACTGTCAGTTATTTCTACTGGTTTTAACTTAGTTTCCACATCTGAGAAATGGGGATAATCTTGATTTTCATCTTGATGCTACCGTGACAAACAAAGAAAACACAAGTGAAGACCTCAGCCATGGGAATAAGAAGCATCCAGCGTGGATGAGACACGTCTACTTCAGTCTGTATTGCCTGCCATGTCCCGGCTTTACAACAGGACCTATGGTTAGTCACCAGCATAGTTTGATTTGGACAAATAGAGAAACCAAGGGTCTTGGGAATCATATGACTAGTCATCCGTTCAGGTAGTTATCAGGGTTAGGGTTGAATCAGTCATTCCCTTGCCTCAAACGCCAGTATGTTAACTTCTGAAACAACACCTTCCCCTTCTTGAAGATAATGGTTCCTCATGGCTCTGGAAGATTTTGCTGTTCTTGGGTTAAAATGACCATACCCTTCATAAACCAATCTCTTATGAGGCTATGTTTTCTCCTATTCTTCTTGACAGTATTCTATTGGACACCAAGAATGGGGATGTAGATAGCTAAGTTTCTGAGTCAGATGTTCAGTTTACTTGAGAAAACATGGACCAAGCAAATCTCCATAGCAGCTCGAGTTGTCAAAAGCAACCAGATCCTGGGAATCAGAAAGATTAAGGACAGTATCCTGATAAAAATGGTTTTTTTATTGTTACGTTCAGTGTTAATGATAATTATTCTGTTATCCACCCTTTATTAACGATTACACCTTTCTCTAATCAATTGAAGCCAAAAGAGAAAAATCCTGTATAGGAGCTGGGATTAGGGATTTAGCCAAGATAAAATCATGAGGGTAAGGACAGACTTTCTTTTTGTTTGTTTGTTTTTCAGGCAAAAGGTTTCTCTCTAGTCCAGGCTGACCTGGATTTCACTATGTAGTCTCAGGCTGGCCTTGAAGTCAGCAATCCTTCTACCACTGCCTCCCTAGTACTGGAATTAAACGTGTGTGCTACAATGCCCTGCTGCAAGCCAGACATTTTTAATTAGATATGGACATATTTAGTATGCAAAAAATACATGTTGGGACCATCATTTTCCTCCTCCCTGTCCCTTTCCTGAAGAGAGGCTTTCCTCACTGGAGATGCAGGTCAACCCCATGCAGATTGTGGATCATGCATTATGTTGGGGTGAGGGGGAAGAGGCAATGTCTCTATGCAAAATGTCCCAACTTGTGGCTCTAACACTCTTTCTGCTCCCTGTTCTGCAAAATTCCCTGAGCCATATTGGGAGCATTTTAAGTCTACTCAGTGATGGGCACTTAGGAGCCTCTGGATCTCTGTTTGGTAGGTGTTGAGTGTCCTCAGTGTCTGTCTCCTTCACCCTTGGGCTGATATCAGATTCACTAAGAAAGCAGCACTCTTGCTCATTTCCCCAATTCCTCTGTGGTTTCAGCTGGGGCCAGAGTGGAGTGCGCTGGGTTGTTTATCTCCTCAGGTCCAGTTCCTAAAGCCAGACTGTTCTGAAGCTATACTTTTTCCTATAGCTTCCAGTTTATCAGCTGAAGCTGTGAGAGCAACAAGTCTAAGAAGAAAATAATGGTGAAGACACTGGATGGGCTGGAGGTCTGCATGACCCAACAGTTTCAGTTTCTGCACCTCAGACCCATCAGACCATCTGTTAGGACTTTCCTTTCCCAACAACCCCCTCTTATAGAACTTTGACCATAGTATGTCCCTATTTGTTGAATAAAAGTATAAGTAATAAGCAATAATAACGAAAGAGTCTTTGGAGTAATGGGGAAAATATTGCAAACAAATGCTAATGATGGTTGCGCACCACTGTGAATAGCAAATATAATGCCTGACATATAGTTGTAAGTCTAGACACAGTTAAAAAGACAAATATTAGCATATATACATATACATGTATATATGGTGTGTGTGCATGTGCACGTGTGTATATGGTATACATACACACATACATAGACACATATGTCACAACAGAAATCCACAAGCAAATGCATGAATGAATGAATACAAGGGTAAGTGATAAGAAGAACAGATGGACACACAAGTGAGCACATGAACAATCGACTGCATTTTGCATGTGTTTTCAAGGATTAAGTACTTTCCATAGACTGCCAAGTGCACATCTTGGTCTCACACAACATAGGACTCTGACATGCTCAAAGGGAAAGAATAAACTACATTGTTTTATTTAGAGGAACAGCTGTTGATCATGAGCTGTAATCTCTTTTTTTCTCCTAATATAATGGCCATTGAGAGAAAATTCAATACGTCACAGAATTTAACTATGCCAAATGGCTCTGTCTCTCTCTGGGCCTCACAGGGTTGGCCTGCCAAGAAACACTACTTAAGTGCTCCAGGATTACCCAATTCACTCTGATATTGGTAACTGTGGTGGGCTGGATCATGTGCACTGAAAAGGAGAAGACTTTCCTCTTAAGAAAAAAAAAAAAAACTTTTGTAATAAAGACATGAAAAACAAAACTAAAAACGGAAAAGAAAAAATGAATAACAAGGCTGGAGAGATGTCTTTGTAGGTAAAGTGCTTGCTGTGCAAGCATGAGGACCTGAGTTTGGATCCCTGGTACCCACATAAAGAGCCAGGCATGGCAGGACATGCTTATTATTTCAGCACTGGAGAGATTAAGATAAGAGTATATCTAGGGCTTTCTGGATAGCAAGGTTAACCAAATAGGTGAGCTCTCGGTTCAATGTGACATCGTCATCTTAAAAACTAAGGTGCAGAGTGACTGAGGAAAACCCTGATGTCAACTTCTGGCTTCCAAACTTACAGGCATGCAAACCTGCACACATATGTGCATGTGTACACATCCAAACATGCCTAAACAAGTACCACACACAGCCCCCCCTCCACACAGGACACATGCAAAAAAATAATAATTAAAACAATAAAATAAAACAAATTACAAAGCAGTCACATACTTTTTTAAAAATGAAAAGACAATTATATTCCATGTCCATCCTTACTTCACTTTCTGGGGATTATGAGTCAAGAAGCTCTTGGTGAGAAGTTTGGTGTTTCTTGTTCACCTTAAAATATCAGGTTACCTGCCACAGCTGAAGGGCGGTCAGATTTCCTTGTAGAAGGCTCTGAGCACCAAATGTCACCTATACTCTACATTAAATGAACCCTTGTCTTGAATTCAGAGTATACTCCAATCTGCAACCATTTTCCTCAGAGACCTTTTGTTGATTCTGTAAGCCTTGGAGTGGCAGCATGATGCAGTGGAAAGGGTGCAGATTTTGGAGTTGCGAGCATTTGGTGGAAGATCACCTCAGTCAAGTCACTTAGATTCTCCATGATTTAGTGCTTTTTTTTTTTTTTTTTTTAATTCTGTAAGGCAACAGAAAAAAAAAATCTCATCTTTCCAAAAGAAAGTGCAGAAAGAATAACTAGTACATGGAAGACACAATAAATAGCCTTTGGTTAATTAAAGACCAACAATAGTCCAGAAAAGCCAGAAAAGTGAAGTGTAGTAATGATTCATTCATTGACTATTGACACAGAGGTTTGGGTCACCTGTCTGGTTGCTGTCCTCTCTGTTGAGCTGAATAGATAGGACAAGATGAGTTTAAAATCCTCCTCATCTCTGACATTTATAAAAATTGACTGGTAGTCAGGGTCAAGGATTGAGAGCTGACTTCCAGTTTCCCAGGTTTAATAGATAATGATGTATTGTTTTCCAGCAGAGAATGGCCTTAATAATTTTACATGGAAGCTAAAATCTCCCCAATATATAGATAACATAATCCCAAGGAGAAATTCTGCTCCATAGTTTACCCTTAAATCTAATCCCCATTTAAAGTTGACTCAGATGGTGTCCTGGATGCCACTCACAGTACTCTTCAGTGAGAATGGTTCCCTTTGCCATCAGACCTCTAGGGTGGGCAGTGTAGTAAAAGAGAGAAGTGGAGATAGCTCACAGAGACTGAATAAGTAAAGGAAGTAGTTGAGTCAACACTCCAGCACTTAGACAATTTCATAAATACCACAGCTGGCTCCTTTTCTTTTTCACTAATCCATATGATTCATCTTTGCATAAATTCTACCTGAAGTCATTTCTAGATACCTTCAGAATCTACCCAGTTGTGTCCATCTAAAAACTCACTTATTGCCAGTACTTTTTTTTTTTTTTTTGGAGGTAGGGTCTTGCTCTAACCCAAGCTGGTCTGGAATTCACTATGCAGTATCAGGCTGGCCTCAAACTCATGGTGATCCTCCTACCTCTCCCTCCCGAGTGCTGGAATTAAAGGCGTCACCTGGACTCAACCTCTTATCTTTGGTCTGAGTACATTATAAGACATTTTCCTACTTGTTACATTCTAGAAAATTCTTTTGTGCTTTTTGTGATACCCTTGAGGTATCATCTAAACTTCCTCACTGAAGATAAACACGAGGAACCACATTTTCAGACTTCTACTCTGTCTCTATAAGATCCACAAACACCAATGCATCCCTTATTTAGGACAGTCTCATTCTCAAGCTTTCATATTCTTAATTCCTAGTCTTGATACACCTGCCCTATCCTGCATAGGATACTTTCCCTTGTCTCTTCCCTCTCCCTAGCTCTTTCCTTTTGCCACAACACTTACCTGATATTTATGATCTCAACTTAAATATCATGACTTTGTCCAACCCATCCCCTTCTCTGCCTCCAGGCTACATTACATGGTCCTGTATGTTCTTATGTCACTTCTCTGTTCCACCTCTTAATTTGTACTTGATTATTATCGGTTGCTTATTTGCCAGTCCCCATCTACTGTATTGTAAGACCTGTGTAAGCAGAAGTTCTATCATTCTAGTCATCATATGCAAGCTGAGTGCAAGGAATAAAGGGAGTGTATATGCACATTTGCATAAATCAATCATGAGTGCAGTCTTAAATATAGTGCTTATTACTTCTGGAACTTAGACATGTCACTTAAAATCTTTGAATATCATTGTTTTCAGCAAAATGTGAGTATCAATTCCTTCACTTGTTTGTTTTCAATTGAGAGAATTCTATGAGATAAGAAATATGAAAACAGTAACACATGATGTTTGACAACCTGGAATTGATTACTGTTGTTATTTCCTTTCATAATCTGTGAGGCACACTCAATTCAATGCCAGGAGGAAAGAAGAACAAGATCTTTACATTCTTTGCAGCATAGTTTAGGAAAAGGGTTGGCTGGCTGATTACTTAAAGAAAATTTCTCTGAATCTCACTTTGATTTCTGTCAGCTGTATTACACAGTACCTTCCAAGAAGAGCCATTTGTTTTTGAAAACAAGTTGTACTCTGTGTTCTGCTGTTACTTAACTGACCAGCACCATCTGCTCTGTCGTTATGCTCAATTTGAGTCGGGAGGAAAAGTACTCTTTCTGCTGGTGCATCCTAAATAGAATAACAGGTTCCAAGAAAAGTGAAGAAGGTAGATGATTTCTGTGGCCAGACAATTGAGTGGATTTCATCCTGGTTCCCATTCGTTCAAGGTGGCATGAAGATGCAAGTTGGCTGCAACCCAAGGATGAGTACACCTCCCTTACTCTGGCCTCTGTGCCATCTATACTGGCCTGCCATCATAGGGATACATGCTAAGGAGAGTATGGCTTTGTTTTGCTGTTAAAGGCATCCCTTGGGGGACAACTGTTGAGACTGGGAAGAGGTGGTAAATCTGGTATATCACCTGTTTCTTTTCATTTTGACCTGAAATCCACCTCTATGATTTCCATAATGTGTATGTGTGCATGGGAGATAAGAGTAGACGAACTTGAAATGGAGCTGAGTGGTAGATTTCTTGACTATCCAGGGAAAGAAAGAAGAAAGAAAGAAAGAAAGAAAGAAAGAAAGAAAGAAAGAAAGAAAGAAAGAAAGAAAGAAAGAAAGAAGAAAGAAAGAAAGAAAGAAAGAAAGAAAGGTGGGAGGGAGGGAGGAAAGAAAGAAAGAAGAAAGAAAGAAAGAAAGAAAGAAAGAAAGAAAGAAAGAAAAAAAGAAAGAAAGAAAGAGGGGGCAGGGAAGGGGAAGGAAAGAAGGAAGGGAGAAAGAGTGAAATTAAAGGAATTGGGCATGTGTCTTGGGTTTAGCTGAGCTTTGTGTATCTATGCAGGGTATGACACAAATGGGAATAGACAGAAGGAGAAAATTCATCTGTTAAGTTATAAAGCAAGGCAGAGTGATGTAAAAGAATTCAGAATAAGCCAGACTAATTACAGCATTGTCCTTCAGTTTCCAAAGGAGACTCTCCTTCTTGGAAACCAACACTAGAATAAAAGCTGACCCTCAATTTCCTATAATCACACTAAGCTTCACTTTTGGCATCCATATCTCTAGAGACAAACAAGAAGCCAAAAAAGTCAGAACCAGCCTCCCCCCCCCACATACACAGGGGCTATACTCAACTTGGCAAAAGCAGCTGTTCTAAAATAACTTGAGCTCTTAGCTCCTGGCTTCCGTTCTGCTCACCTGCAGAGCTGTCTGTATTCTCCTTCTACTTTCTCCCTCCTTCCAGGATCCTTCAGCTGGGAAGAGGGAAAAAGTAACTTCTGGCAGAGATGTGCCGGGAAGTCATTTCTTCTAGGTGTATTGAAGATATGTCTTGAGCTAGCTAGTTAAAAAGGAGCTGTGGCTGTTTTCTGCCATCTAGGGAGCTCTGATTACTGTGCACTGGTAATGAATGTGATAAGTAATGAATGGAGGGAGAGATATTTGAAAGAGTGCTGTTCTCTGGAAGTAGACTTTACTAACTCATGGGCATTGTTTATGTTCCTTCCATAAGAAAAGACTTTTGTTATCAGTCCCAAAACTCCTTGCCCCCTCTAAAGAAACTTTAATTTGCTAACTTTCCAATATTGTATGAAAAGGGTTATACTAACAGTCACATCACTACTGATAAGCCACGTCTCTCTTGTGGTTGATAGTTGATGAAAATTTTAAAAATTATTTCATAATTTTCTAAGTTGTATCAAGTCCTCCCATAATATGAACTGATTTTCATCTGAGTAATATACAGAGATTGATTCCAAGGAAGAAACGAGAGCACATCTGCTTTAACCTAGATGGTAAGGGTTGATTTTGAGAACATGCAAGGACAAAAGAACATGTAGGAACTTTCCTCATAGTTGCAGAATTGGGCATCTTAAAGAAAAGAGGAAAATACTCATGACATTGTCATTGATCTACCCCAAATCAAATGCTTCGGACTGATGTGTGGGGGACTCAGTTACTCCTCTCTCTACTCCATCCCCACATTCAATTATTCTCCAGCAAGAGGAAACAGAGAAGCTATTCATCACCATGCAAGGAAAAGTAGCCTGAGTATGTATGCTTCTCCTGCAGATTTCCCAAATGGGACATTTGCTAGTCCAGGATCCTGACTAAAACCCTACTCTCAAGTCAACTCTTTGATAGCCAAGGTCATTCACCTCCTATAAAACTAGACAAGGTGACATTAGTCTAGTTGGGGGGCTCCCCCACAGGCTCTGTGTGCACTTCTTGCAGGCATGCCCCAGCCTGCCAGAATCCTGTGGTGATAAGAAATGTAAGCTCATGCACTGAAATGGTTTGCTCAAGACCATAAGGCACATCGGCTACATTACTCATATGTGAACCTCAGTTCATTGTTTTCCCAGCTTCCTTTCATCATGGTGCTTTTTTCATCTCCTGGGTTATGCAATGACTGTGGAAACCCTTGTGTCTCTTTGTTTCTAATTCTTGACTCCATAAAAATTGGTAGCAAGCTTTTCCAATCATGAAAAATAAATGCCTGTAAAATAAAGTGGAAGATACAAACAATATAATAGCGGATTGGACAGTGACTTAGGTAAAGAAAAGGTAAGTTGTGGTACCTCGAAGTGGCCTGTTTTCCATCTAGTAAAAAATAGAAAGACATCCAGAAAAGGACCATTATCATTAATATGAGGAAAAATGAATCAGGTTTGTGGCAAAAAGACCAGAGCCATCCTCTGGTCCTCTACAATTAGGATAATGTGGCAGGATGATCAAAAGTTAGCATGAAAATAATCATAAAGCATGATGCATGTATGCATTAAACAATTTTAACATATATTAATTAATAACTTGATTTAAGCCCAGGAATATTTTTTTTCCCAAGGTAGAGTCTTACTCTAGCTTAGGCTGACCTGGAATTCACTATGTAGTCTTAGGGTGGCCTCGAACTCACAGTGATCCTCCTACTTCTGCCTCCCAAGTGCTGGGATTAAAGGCGTGTGCCACCACTCTTGGCTCAAGCCTAGGACTTTTTACTCATGTAAGATCCATTAACTGAAATGATACTGCCTTTCTTATTTATCCTTATTTTGTTTTGTTTCTGTGGTTTTGGGGATTAAATTTAAGCAAGAACCACTGAGCTATATCCCAAACACCTATGCTACATTTCTGTTTGAAATGTATGTATGTACGTTTGTCTGTATATATGCATGTACATACGTATGTATGTACACACAAAAAAATATATATATATACAAATATAAACATACAAATATATATATTTGATGTGAAAATGAATTGACATATCTTGGAAAGTAAAGTCTATGCCTATCTCTAATCTCATTTTTAAAAATTATTTCACTCAATTATAATTGAGTTCATTTTTAAAAATAAATTGTACTTATTAATGCTTTTCAAAGCATATTACTTTGATATTATAATATGATATCTTCCTTCTACGTTCCTACTTCCTCGTTTTATGTAGTATTCGATTAGAACACATAATTGCTCTAAGAGGAACAGATGGCATAAACAGGTTTGGGAGCAGACACAGTTGACTCTTCATAAGTATATAACTCAACCAGGGGGAGCATTGCACACATGCACAGCAGAGGAGCCTGTTGCTATGGATGCTGAGATTCCAGTGTCATTAGTCAGTAATTTACAGAGAAAATAGTGTCAATTACCTTGTCAACTCAGTAGCAGGGAAATTAGATACAAGAGCTTCCAATGCAGTAGAGTATTCAAAAAGAGATACTATGTGTTTCCCACAGCGTAAGTATCAAGACGACCTTATCCTGCATGACAAAGCCAGACCACAGTGAAACAATCTGACACATCCCTCCCTCTTGCATGAGCTGTAGAATCTGTGGCCTGGAAAAGATAATCAACCTTTACCATTTTTGTGAATCAATAATTTATTTGTTTTGAAATTATAATAATTTGTTTCCACAGTGCAAAACAAATCTTCCTTCCATGTTAGATGTTCCCCAAGATTCTTGAGAATGCTTTGGGGAATAGTATATTACTTCCACAGTTACTGTTCTTTCCTTCATGAGAAAACCAAGCCAAACCTTGATCTAAGCAGGAACACAAGCAAACACACACACTCACACACACGCACACACACACACACACACACACACACTCACTTGCATATTTTAATATTTATTTATTTTGTTTTTCAAGGTAGGGTCTCACTCTGGTCCAGGCTGACCTAGAATTAACTATTAACTACATAGTCTCAGGATGGCCTCAAACTCATGGTAATCCTCCTATCTCTGCCTCTCTAGTGCTGGGATTAAAGGCCTGTGCCACCATGCCTGGCTTTCACTCACATATTTTAAAGGGTACCAGGCTAATAAGTCTAAACAATAGTTGAATAACTAGAGCTCAAGGTGAAAATCTAATTCTAAGGTGGCCGACAAGATTCCTTCCCCTCAAAGTACATACCCTGAACAATTTCTTTTTGTCGACTGTGATCCAGTCTTATGAATATGATGGAGCGCCACATCATGATAATGTCACATTATCCCAGACTCTGCCATGGTAGAGACATGTTCCGTGCTACCTTCAAAACAATGAACTGCTGTGGCATGAGCGGTGCATGGCTGAGACCTGAGTGGGACTGCTAGGGCTGATAGTAACCCCTCGCCCAGAGCCAACAAGAAAATTTGAACTGGAGCAGTACAGCCATAAGGACCTAAATTCTCTCAATAAAGTGCATGATCTTAGAAGAACACTCGAAGTCTTGGATGAGGCCATGTTTCCTGCTGGTCTGTTGATTTTAATTGTGTAAGATAGTAAGAAGACATCCCAGGTACCTGTCCTCATAATGCTGACAAACGGAAGCTTTACTGAGATTCTATTAACCCAGTAAGTTTATTACTTATTTATTTAAGAGAGAGACAGAGAGAGGGAAAGGGAGAGAGAAGAGACATGGTAGGATCTCTAGCCACTGCAAACAAACTCCAGACCCATGTGCCACTTTGCGTGTCTGGTTTAAAAGGGTACTGGGGAATTGAACCTGGGCCTTTAGTCTTCACATTCAAGTGCCTTAACCATTAAGCCATCTCTCCAGGCCAAGCTAGTAAGTTTCCAGTGACAGGATACATAGCAATATATATATATATATAGTTTTAATGGTGGCTGTATAAGCATCATCCCTCTGAATATTGTCATCAGTAACAATTACCATTCTGTTTTTCTCAATTCATAATTTAAAGAGGTGACCTAATTAGAGGTTGGGAGATGGCTCAGTGGTTAAAAGCACTTGCTTGCAAAGCATGGCAGCCTGGTGATGGGGAAGAGAGAGGGGGGGGGAGTGAAAGAGGAAGGAAGGAAGGAAGGAAGGAAGGAAGGAAGGAAGGAAGGAAGGAAGGAAGGAAGGAAGGAAGGAAGGAGGGAGGGAGGGAGGGTAGAAGGAAGGAAGGAAGGAAGGAAAGAAGGAAGGAAGGAAGGAAGGAAGGAAAGAAGACCTATTTGTACTTATAGTGATGTGATAATACCTGGACTAACCCACTAAGGCTAGGAGCAGAGCAGAGATTTCCCTAAAGTAAGCAACACTCCTGGATGAACCCCTTACGATCACTGTTACAGACTTGACCAAACTAGGAACATCATCAAGACACACTTGCTATATAGATACCTATACTTCAAAGTAGATTCTGAATAGTCATGTAAGCATCTTAAACATGAAAGTGTTTTCTAATTAATCTCAAAAAGACCACTATCCCAATGGTTTCCAACATTTGCCATGACTGAATAATTTTATTTATCTTATAATACGTTTCTTAACTAAATCAGAAAAAAATGGTGGCCAATTTTCAATTATTAAAGAGTGTGCCAATATTCCTTTTACATGATCCAAAACATGACGAAGTATCTCAGTACATTTAAAGCAGTAAGCACAGCAGTGCTGATTGAACTGACCACTTTCAACTCTAGCTGAGCCCAGTCTCTTCATTTGAAGTTCTGAAAACTATAAGAAATTTTATCTGTTTTCCTTACTCCTCAAACAAAATCCAGACCCCAAAACTTACCTTCTCCTTTACTCAAAACCGAAACAAACAAATTAAAAAGTCTTGATGTTGACAGCAGAGGCAGAATGAGCCTTACATGAGGAGAACCAGGTAGATATGAGAATGCCAAATATGTAGCATTGGCTGAGGTTGGTCAGCACAAGTTCAACTCTTGATGTCTGGAAATTAATGGTGGTCATTTAAGGGCAATTCCCACCATACAGCTGTACCATGGTGCAAGGTACTTAGTTACACATGCCAGCAAGGTAAACACCATTGTTTTTTTTTTTTCAGCATGTAATAAATTTATTATACTTTGTTACATTTCCACTTTTCTCTTAATTCCAAATGAATACTATATAATCAACTGCTGTTTTGTAAATAAAATGTTTTAAACATAAAAATAGAAATTCTGCTCCTTAAAAGTGCATATATCTTGAATAATAAAATATACAAATAAATAACAGAAGTCAGTGACACATCTCATGCACTTGGCCTAAAATAATTTAAAATGTATGATACACTTTTCTTCCAGCCTGAAGTTTTTCCAACACCATAGTTTTAAATGAGCAGTTAAAACTGTTCTTTGTCTATATTACAATGACATCTCCTTGGTGATAGAAGTACCAAGGACCATTTGAATGGTTTTAGGAAACACCACTTGGAAACAGATACAGGATGGGCAGTATCAGTAGTATCTGATTATTGCACTAAGAACTAAACCTGAAAACACAACTCCAGGAGACATCTGGCTAGATGCATATATAAAACTGAGTCTTGATTACAGAATAAATCTTGCCTTTGAGTATCTAGAATTTAATTATAAATGCCAAGTTTTTAATAATAGAGACTCTGAAGGTTTGTTGGATTTCAAATATCCTTAAAACTTTTTTTGATGAGTTAAGTGTAAATGAATAAAAACCATATGCATAAAGCTGCCTTGAAATATATGTGGGTTTAGAAATTAAGGGAGAAAAGACTTGGCACATATTGGCTCTAGTATCTGCCAAACCCAAAGCATTTGAAAAAAAAAAAAAAAAAAAAAACAGCTCAAGGCTTTTGGAGTATCCCAAAGTCTGGTAAGATTTGTTTCCCCTTTAAAGAACAAATGAGACTGAGAATGTCTTTTTAAATGTTTAAGCATGGACATTCTTGCTAAAATATTGAATGACTATAAATAACTTGCTATTTTTTCATACACAACAGCATACATTTACAAACGCAGGTACACAAGCAAATACATTTTGGTGCAGGCTAAGTTCAAACTTCAGTGACTACCACCCTCAACTACCCTATTTTAACATTAGCTCTATGAGCTAAAAGCACACCGTGATTTCAGGCACATGCCACACACATCACAATTTCTGGTATCGAAGGGATACTCGACAATGTCAAATCTTATTAGTCTCTGTTTTTAAAACTCTTTAGTGATATGCCATTGCCCATACTCATCTAATTAAGGACCTTAGTTTTCTATGCTTTTGATGCTTTCCTAAGCAGCTTCTCTTTTGAAACTGTTTCTTTCTCAATTTTTCTTTCTAAATATTTTCAGTGCAACAACACATTGCCTATATTCAGATCACTTAAATCACGTAGATATCATTCTTACTTTTCCTGTCACTCTCTGTGGTCTTTTCTGCCCAGAATGTTCCTCCATTGCCATCTGAAAATGTACTGGTCATGCAGAGTCCAAAATCAAATGCTATCTTCTCATGACATCTTACATGACACCTATATAATGCCATCAGATTGGACACAAGTTAGAAAAATAGTCCAAGTCCCTGTACTGCCTACAATCAAAGCTCAAATGTCTCGACCCTATGGGAACAAGAGGTTTGCCAGAGAAATCTCACCAATAATTCTTCACTCTTACTGATTCTAACCAGTTCAAGAAATAGTCCTAAGAATCCAATAGAAATAAAATAGATTACTAATTCCTACTCTGCTAAATGTAAGCAGATGAAGAAAGCATGATTCTTTTAAGTCTCCAAATAAAAAACCAAAACTGATATGACATGAGAAAGAAACTCAGAGATATTGAGCTAAAATATGCATTATGTTATGTTATGTTATGTTATGTTATGTTATGTTAAAATATGCATTATATGATATTGGACCAAATGCACAAAACAATAGAAATCTCCATACCACCTTTTGATGTGATAGCCCCAAGACCTGACCCTAAGCTGAAGTGGATAAAAGTGGAAACATTGGGTAGGTGTGTTTCCTGTAACACTGGAAAGGAGTAGAGATCGTACTTCCTTGACAAACATGCATCAAAAACTAATTTGTACTTTCCTCAGCAATACAAGGCCACCAGCAGCTGAAGATGTAGTATGAACTTTCTAGCTTCATTGCTTCCAGATTCCTGCTCTTGGAAAATATTTCTCTCTATGTTTAGGAAAGTTCTCCCAGTCTACATAGTACAACTATTCATACCTTAAACACTCAGCTCAGAAATTCTTTTCTATTCATTTCTTGAACTGCCTGGTAGAGCTGGTTCTTTTTCCTCATCTCCTTCCTTAGTTGCTTGATCATAATCTTTGGTAGTATGTAAAATACTGGCTGGTAGCTTCAAGATACAATGTTTCTCATACAGAAATGTGTGCACTTCTTAAGGACACAGATTGTATCTTATTTGGCTCACCTCTTTTACTTGAATTTGAAATGTGTAGTTAATAATCAATATAGCCAATAATAAATACATATTTCAATTTAGGACTACACGGAGAGTTAAATGGGACTGACCCAGTAGGAGACTTTATGCAGATGAGGGCATGGTGCTGAGAAAGCTGGGCATGACAGCGTGAGAGACCCAGGGACACATATAGTCCAGTATAACCACAAATTTTAACATACAAAATAATAGCAGGTAATCAAAAGCAACAATGCTATACTGGCCTTGATATATACATATATATATATATATATATATATATATATATATATATATATATATATATATATGACAACAGGTTATTAGTAAATATATTCTCTGCAGTGTATACTGAAAGTTGTAGATATGGATTGGCTATGTCCACTGTCTTTCCCTTCTCTAGCCTGAAGCAGTCTAACTTCCTGGTATAGCAGATCAAGGTGATCAAGGTGTTACCTATTTTTGTGTGTTCTTTTCTAAAAACTCAGGTTTTTGTTTCTTATGGATTGAAGAAAAAAACATGAGAAATAGACTGAGCACATAAGTTCTCATATAACTAGTGCATCTGCACCCTGGTGTTACTCTATGGCCCAGCACTCTCCTGGGGAGGGAAGTTGATGGTGCATTAGCAGCACTCATACCACTGGTGCCATACCCTCCCTGCAGTGTCCTGGATGACAATGAAACCCATGGCTTGGCGGGTCACATATTTCCCTTTGGCTCTGTTTTCTGGAGAGCACTCCACCTTTCCTTCCTTCACAGAAGACAGAAATGGGGCAGGGCGAGCTCATCATAGAAAACAGCTACTTGATAACAGTCCTTTTCTTCTGATGGCACAAGGATGACTAGCTTTTTGGATTTGGATCTTTTTGTTCACTTCTTTTAATTGTCAACTGTCAAGCAAGCTGTAGGTCATCTTGTCTCCTTATTCTGCTTCCTACGCATGCATGTAAAAAGGCCAGATCTAATCACAGGAATACATTTAAAGCATCTGCCCATACCAAGACTACTAGTATACTAATGGCCAATGCCAATCAAACAGAAGCATATTATTTTATCACCTCTTATGGGAAGTGCTAGAAAGCCTCCTGGCACAGACCTTAGAGTTGTTATGTCAATACAGAGAGGATATGGAGCATGGGAAGAAATAATATAATCTCTGATATGCCAGTTACCCTGACTGAAGAGTGCCCAGTACAGAGTTGCTTCTCTCTTTTCTTCTACTTACAGAATAATACTTTGTCTCGTTGAAAGGAATAGCCTACATCAAACATACATTCTGTATTGAGTTAGTGTTCAGATGAGGGCTAACAAGGTCATGGGGAAGTGCCGTTAAATTTTACAGAGGCAAGGTTTGAGTTGCCTTCTAAGAATGCATGTCAGTTTTCCAATGAGGACGAGCCCTGTACTATTATTTTTTAACAAACACTGAGCACTAGTCAGTCATTCATGGAAAATGCAAACAAGATTTAAAAAAGAGAGGGTTTTTACTGTAATCCTACCTCATTTCAGTCTATTCTGAATGCACTGCATAAAGCTAGATGGCTCCTGCTCCCCATTTTCCCATCTTTGCCTGAGAATCTCAAGTCAGGAGAAGCTGGGCAACAATTTCAGATTCTAAAGGCTGTGTAATTTTCACTGCACCAAACTACCAACATTTTAGAAATATCTTTAATATGCATATAATATACATAGATATATACTTTTAATTAATTAATTAACTTTGGTTTCTTCGATGTAGGGTCTCGGTCTAGACAAGGCTAACCTGGGACTCGCTGTGTAGCCCAAGCTGGGCTCAAACTAACCTGTGATCCTCTAATCACAAGCTTCTCAAGTACTAGGATTAATGACATGAGCCACCACTCCTGGCACTGTCAACTTTTGTGATCACAAAATATTCCACTAAGTTAATGCCTCAAGAGTTAAAACATGGATCATTTTGATCCCCATATATTGTGAGATATCAAATGTGACAAGCCATCCAAAAATTCCCTTTCTGTTAGGAATTATAAATACAAGGGCTCTACTCCTCAACTCAAGTCTACACAGAGGTAGAACATATATGATAGAAAGATAAAGACAGCTTTCTCACGATTGCTTTCCAGGATACTCTTGGATCTTGCACACCTTTGCCCAATAATTGTTACTAGTTGGTATTTGCATGATTTCTCTATAACCTCAGGAGTGTCTTAGCCATAGACATTTCAGGCAGGAGAATTCATGAAACATGTGGGTTCCTGTTGCTTTAATTTCAGGACACTGAGAAGTCAACCTGGAATTGAGTTAGAATCCTTCTCCTTGCTAGTTAACTATGACAGTAGTGGAAAGTGCTATGTGGGCTCACTGAAGGAGAAAAGCAACAGTACTCTTACCAGCAGTGGATCTGCTGTACAACGGACCAACCAGGTAAGATGTGCCCACTAATGTAATAGTGACATGACTGTTATGAAGTTTATCAATAGCTCCCTGATTGGATTTGAGGCCCAATTCATAGGAGTGAATTCATGCCTGATACTGAAAATGTAGCCAAAAGCCTATGGCGAGGAAGGTCATAGACCCAAGGAGGGAAGTTTCTATTGTTGGTTAGTTGAACAGACATGTTGTTCCCATCATCTTGCCCTCTAATATTTACATTTGTCCCCATATATTAGTGTTGATCTCATCTTTGGTTAGAGAAGCGTCTTTTGACAGATGGTGGTGACCACTGGGGAATCTCACAACTCATCAAAGTTCTGAGAATAAATAACTATTGAGTGCCCACACTAAATGAGACATCTCCATCACACTCTAAAAGGCTCAGGGCACATCATGGAAGAGGGAACAGACAGAATGTAAGAGTTAGCAAATGGAGAGGAGCACGTTAGAACGCTATCTTCAGGACATGAAGTGGCTGTTGGATTCACGACTTCACAGCAGCTGGTGTTATCTGCACCAGACTTTAGTATTTCAATATGAATATGAAGGAGGGCGATTAAAAAAAAATCCAGGGCTGGAGAGATGGCTTAGCAGTTAAAGTGCCTGCCTCCTAAGCCTAAGAATGCCGGTTCCAATCTCCAGGTCCCATGTTTAGCCAGATGCAAAGCGACGCAAGGGCGCAATGCCGCACTTGACCACAAGGGGGCGCACACATCTGGATTTTGTTTGCAGCAGCTGAGAGGCTGTTGGCGTGCCCATCTTTATCTGTCTCCCTCTCCCTCTCTCTCTGTCTCTCTCCAAAAAAAAAAAAAAAAAATCCAAACAGAAAAGTGAGTAACTGGGAGGAAGAAGATGGTAAGTGAAAGGGGAATAGGAGTGGGAGAAACAAAGAAGGTAATGAAAAGGGATTATGTTAAAGATGTATTAAGAACATATATATGAAAGTTATAAACAAAAAGGTTAAAATCATCAAAAACATTGTATCCTGACCAGTTTAAAAGCTTTGTTATACTTCAAGAAAAGAAGTGTTATTTTTAATCCCACAGTCTTTCATGATTTTATTACTATTTGCTCTGAATTACCTAGAAAATTTAGCTCATCTTTGGGAGCATGGGATAGTGTGCTGTTTGTTGGAAAGCTGACTAGTAGTTTAGTGAAGTGAGACACTTTTAATGGATTATTTCTTCTGATACTAAATGGGACCCTGGAGAACAAAAACAGCTTCCAAGGAACTCATTTCCAAAGTGCTTAGATATCTGGGGGAATTGGATTCATAATTAATTCTTTCCATCCCTGAGAGATTTCTAGAAAATTATATTCCTCAAGAGTGAATTCATTTTCCCTTTAGTGGTGCATTTTAAGCTGATGATTCCAGAGACCGTTTACTATAAGTTAAAAGTTTTGGATGTTTTTGAGGCCAAATGAGCCAGTATGAACATTCCTATTCTGTAACTCAGTATAGTTGGATAACACATTTTATACAGTCTAAGCATTAATTTTCTAATTTGTAAAGATGACAATGAAAATATTGAACTCAAGCTATTTCAGGCACTAAGATTGACAGCTTGTGTAAAACACCTCACATGAACCTGAAAGAGATCTTAAAAGGTGAGAGGACTGAGAGGTGAGAGTGGTCAAGGGATATTAGAAGTGAGGTTCTCTTGATGGAATTTTTTATTGATTACTCTGATGGAAGCTCTAAATCAGAGGGATCCATGACTGGTGTTCCTGGGTCTGATATCAGTTGATTAGTGTTCTTCAATTCTTCATTTATGTCACCACAAAGTTGAAAAAGGTAAGGATGATTGACCTGTGTCTCCCTTTGCTTGAACCACCAGTAGCCCAGCCTTACTTCCCGGAGTGATTGCAAGGGGTATGATTAGTCGTTACTTGCACAGTGAAGGATTCATAAGGCAATGTAGTTCAACAGCTGTGGTAGATACTGTGGTGCCTTGCTCAGGAGCCATCTCTGGTTCAGCTGCCTGGTTGTGCTGATGGAGAATGGCTTACAATGAGTTCCCTTCTGGCAATTTCCCCTTTGCTGAAGGGAGTAACTTTATTCAAAAGTAAATCCATATCCAGTGATTGTTTGGGAATAGCTACAAAGGCCTTACCGTCTTTCTTTCGCAGGGAAAAATAATTCCATAAGTGTATCATTAACACTTGTTATTTAGGTCATTTGGGGCCATTTACTTTTTTGGAATAATTCTCCTTTGATTTATGCATAGGAGTACATTTATGGCCCTTAAACTCTTGTGATAAAATTGTCACTTGAGTGGGGAAAAAAAAAAAAAAAAAAACTAGTTTTGAGGTTCAAAGCCCTGGATTTTGACCTGCCCAAGTAGGAGGAATGATGGCCCCTGGGAAGGCACAGAGATCAATATATCAGTAAAGTTTTATTTCCAGTACTTAATTCTGATACTTTCATCCTTTAGGTAAAGTATAATTCCTTCTCATGTTTTCTTTCAGAAATGTCCTTTCAGTTTCCTTTACCTGGATAATTCCAACTTACTTTTAAAATATATCTTGTTAATTGTTTTGTCCAAGGACTATTCCATGACACTCAAAGACTGTATTAATTTCTCTTATATTAACGGTATTTGTGAAGCATAGTCATAACTATTGTGTATTTCATTTAATTATAATTTCAGTGTTAATAGAAGTGGGCTTCTGTAGTAACTTTTATTTCCCAAATCTAATACAATACTTACATTAAATACAGGCTCAAGTAGAATTTTCTTAATTGAACAAAAACATGAAAAGGCAAAATTTTACATTATCATAGATTATTTGAAACTAGATAAGCAAAGGAAAACAACAAAAGGGACATATTTGGCCTTTAAAGAAAACAGAAGTTTAGTTCTTGTTGTTTTCATAACTGTCTAGAATCCTGGGTAGTCACTCTAAAAGAGTAATTCAAGTAGATGAGATTCTGTTTAGCAAGAGGAAATATCTTCCCCATGGAAAAATGTGGAAGGACATTCTGTAGAAAAGAGATTCTTTTGAACATTGCTTTGTGAAGTGAGGATCCAATTCAAGCTTAACTATTTTCCTCTTCCATAGTATATAAATGAAATCACTACCTTTTCCGTGAATGGTCATTTACTACATTGTTGTGAACATTGAAATCTTTAAACCTTCTCAGGTCATATGACATAACATTCTTTCAATTATGTTGAATTTTTAAAAATCTGGCCTCAGTTACTCAGCTCTGGGTTTGACTGCAAGTCCCTCTGTGAGAGTAGGTATTTAGTATTCATATAAAGAAAAGAATAGATCAAGTGGTTTGAATTACAATTTCCCAACTGATTTCTAGTTCACATAAAAATCCTTTTGGTTTTAATGTGGTTCTCCTTGGGCCATGGCAGGAAATAAGAAGAGACACATTGTGGAGCAAAGCTTGTTAGATACAAAACCACAACACTTCGGAGACATGCTCATGGAAACCATTTATGCGACACATCAACACACTAAATGTAAAGCTGTGAGGTAAACATCTCAAGGTCAAATACCTAGTTAAAGTAGAAATATGCCCAGACTTACATGTGATTATTTCACTTTAAAGAGGAAACTAATTAGGTAGAGACTCACTGAATTTTCCCTAAGGTAAGAACATCTTGATTCAAATTCTCATTTTGTCAAGACATGCCATTATTGGAACTTGGCTACCTTGGTAGCTTGTCTACTAAATGCAACTTTCATGCACAATGCCAGGTGCACATTAAAAGTTCAATAAAGATTTTCCAAGTCTGAAATTGGCACTACAAATATGGTTCTGCTAGCATCACATTTTGAAACATCTTATATTCATAAGCATCAAGAGAGATGTGCAGTATTTAAGTCACCAGATATAATTTCAGTACTTCCACCAGTAAACCAATGCAAACAAGTGAACCTCAAAAATGATTGACACTTAAGCTGCCTGATGATCCACATTTTCCTCATAAGGAAACAAATCTTGAGGTTCTCCCAAGTGCCGAGTCAATCTCTAGCTACATGCGTTCTGTCAGCTGTGAAGTCATTTATTCATCAGGCAGAATGACTCTGAACAATGAGAACTGTTACTTGCAAGATGTTCCTAAATCCAGTGACAAGCTGTTCCTTGTCTGTCTAGGAGGTTCATAGAAATGCTACTTTATTAAAGTAAGTCCAAAAATCTGTGGATGATTTTTATTGATTTAGTGCAGGAGCGTGTGGCTTGGGGCAGATCATGAAACACTGACTCTGTCTTGGATGCTTTTCACAACCCGGCTGCCCTTGGGCCAACCAAAATTGCCTGATTGGCTGCTGGCTGCCGCAATGGGAGAAATGGACTCATTTTAACTGTTTCATGAGAAAGAAATCTGCTTCTGGTTCTTGATATTCTGTTTGAGAATTCAAGGCCAATTTCTGTCCTCTGCTAGGGAAGCAATCTACTGTTTGATGTTATGATGCAGCACAACCTGGAATCTTTGGGGAGAATACAATAATCACTTGTTTCAAGAAACCAGGGAGAAAGAGAGAATGAGAGTGAGATGAACTGTATCCAGTCAGCTAAGATGTAGTCTTTGGCTTATTCAGTTCCTGCATCTGTTAGTTGAGAGGTAAGATACATGCCCTGTTTACTTTATGAATGCACCATGATGAAGCTTTATGCACATGTACACTGTTGTGAGCACTTCATAATTCAAGCAAAAGATTTTCTAAACCAACAGATCCCTCCTCCTTACACTCCTTCTCAATTTTGTCCCACCCCCACATACACCTACACTCAGCCAACTAGCTTGTAACTTCTGTCAACAGAGATTAATGTTGCATGTTCCTGAAATGTATATAAATGGGATTTAGAAAGTACTGTTTGTGTCTGGCTTATCTTATTCAGTGTTATGTCTGGAAAAGTAATCCGTGATATTATTGTGTATAGCACTACTTTATTTATTTATATGAATGTGTAATATGTCATTATATAAATATAATACAATGTTTATGCTTTTATCTATTTGTTTAAATGTTTCCTCTATAGAGACCATTATTTTTAATGATCACATAAACATAATCATTCATGTTGCTTTGTTAATACATGCATTCTTTTATCATATGAGTGTACCTAGGAATGAAATTACTGATTCACAGGGTAGGTAATCCTTTGTTTTAGGAAACCTTGTTAATCAGGTGTGTCAAAGTAGTCGTATCAATTCATATCCCTATAAATGTACCAGAAATGTATGAGTTTCATCCTCCACAATAGTTGACATGATCACTCTTTTCAATTATTCAGTAATTCTAATTTCAGTACTATTTATAAAAGAAAAAGAAGGGCTGGAGAGATGGATTAGCAGTTAAGGCTTCTGCCTGAAAAGCCTAAGAAGGTTTGTTCAAATCTCCAGGTCTTACCTATAGCCAGACACAAAAGTGACACAAGTGCTCAATGTCACACATCCACACAAGGGGGTGCATGTGTCTGGAGTTCATTTACAGTGTCTGAAAGGCCCTGGCATGCCCATTCTCTCTTTGTCTCTTCCTCTCTCTCTGTATCTCTCTCAAATAAAAAATAAAGAAAGAAAATGAAAAAAGAAAAGAAAAGAAAAAAAGAAAAGGCAGGGATGTATTTAAGAATAATATACTTTAAACCCAGCTGCTTACATTTATACCCAAGTCTATTACTTGCCACCCATAGGAATTTGATTAAGCTGCTTTGTCCCTTGGAGCCTTAATATTTTCAACCGCATGATAGATCTAGCCAGGTTGCTTACCCACAGAGTGATTGCCACAATTGAATGGTAGTAGATAGTTATAAAAAAAAAATAGTGAGCACTAAATACATGTGTGTTATACATATATGTATGCATGCATGGTTGAATGCCTGTGGTCAGACATCTGTGTTCTTGTGTGTGGAGGCAGAGTTCAATGTCAGGTATCTTCCTGAGTTGCTCTCCACCATATTCTTTGAGACAGGGTCTCTCACTGAACCTAGAGCTCACCGCTTCACCTAGACTAGCTAGCCAGTCAGCCCCATGGTTTCCTGCCTCTGTCTCCCCAGGACTGGGTTGCAGGTGTGTACCACCATGCCCTGCATTTTACAGGGGTTCTGAGGATCCAGACTAAGGTCCTGAAGCTTTAGCAGTGAACACTTTACCCAATGAGCCCTCTCCCAGATGTTTTTAAGTAATATATTTACATGGTTCAAAATTCAGAACACATTTCATATTTTTTAACTTTTTAACAAATCAAAACACTTGCTTCAGGGTTATTATTTGTTAGTAACTGCATGGCATGGAGGGTAGAGAGGTGAAGGTAGGGTGTGGTGTGATGGGGGCACATAAAACGTGTAGACTGTTGAACAAAGCAGCCACAGAGGCCTTGTTAGTGAGTTCATCATTTACCATGAAAGTAACCAGGACAGGTGAAGTTAAGAAAAGGACTGGAATGATCATATCTGTGTGATGAAGTAGAAATGGGTTGAGAAGAGCAAGATACCAGCTGTCAACTGTGGACTGTTGCTGTAGGAATCTGCAATTGCCTTTCATAAGTATTTCCCACTGAATTCTGAACCCTTAATAGGATCTCATCCTGATAGTAATTTTATATCATGAGTAGGACTGAAGAATTTAACAGACAAGTAACCTCCCATGGTACTTGGAATGCTTTTTTTTTTTTATTCTCCTCATCCTTTTCCTCCTTCTCCCAGCTAATCATTCCTCTTTTGTGTGTGTGTGAGTATAATCTAAACAGCAAGTGCTACTTCAAGCCTTTGCCCTAAATTCTTTTCTCCTTTAGACTTATGTCCTTTGGGGTAAATTTCTACTGATGAAACCACTAGTTTAAAGGTATGTTATGGTTATCTATAAAATTATGTTTTCATATGTTCACTGGAGAATGATTCAATGAGTGTTCCTCTTCCTCTCATAGTTCCAGAGTCCTGTGATCATATATATTGTTATTTATTGTTTAGTTTCAAACTTTCCATAACCAATGTCTTAGAATGCAGAATCTGAGAAATATTAAATTTAACAAGCAAAATATCAGCAGATGAATGAGTGGAAGCTGTATACTGGTTAATGTGGATGTGGTTTAAGTTTCTCCCAAAGGTCCATATGTGTTTTAACACTGGTTCTCAGAGTGACAAGGTTGTCAGGTGGCAGAACCCGAAAGAGGGAGGAATAGTGTGAAGTTTGTGTGTGATGAGGAATTCTGCCCGCCAGGTGATTGAATTAGCTCTCTAATGACTCTTGGTAGTTTTCCCAAGAGGGTTACTATGAAAGCCAAGACTGCCTCTCTCTCCCTCTCCTGTCTTCCTCCGTTGCTCTTCCCTGGTTATATTCATAGCATTTCTCACCTGCCCTGGAAGCTATGGGATCTCGCAGAGCCCAGCTACACTTCTCACATGTTCAACTTCCAAAACTGTGAGCTAAACAAACCTTTCCCCTTTTTATAGTTATACTGTGTTATATTGTTCACCATAGTCTTAGAAAGTAACAGAATATGAGAAATTAATATGTCAGAAAACAAGAGGATGGAATTTGCCATGTGGTCTACAGACTTCTTTACTCTCCCTCCAGAGCCTCCAATCATCTGGATTACCTATTTCCCATGATTTATCTACTTCCTCCTGAAGAGGAGGAACGAAGTTTGTGTTTATACAATGCAGCCATTTTTTTTTCTTATAGATGAACAAATTTAAATCCAACAAAAGCATTTTAAGTGTTATTTAATTTTCTTAGTAGATTAGAAATTGGAGTGGGAAATTTATTGTGTTTTATTTATTCTTCAATAAAGAACATTTTCATGTCAGGTCTGAGGTAATGACAAAAATAAATGTTACGGACTGGAGAGATGGCTTAGTGGTTAAGGCGCCTGCCTCCTAAGCCTAAGAATGCTGGTTCCAATCTCCAGTGGTTCCAATCTCCAGGTCCCACGTTTAGCCAGATGCTAAGTGACTCAAGGGCGCAATGCCGCACTTGACCACAAGGGGGGCATACATCTGGATTTCATTCACAGAGGCTGAGAGGCTGCTGGTGCGCCCATCTCTATCTGTCTTCCTCTCCGTCTCTCTCTCTCTCTCTCTCTCTTTCTCCAAATAAATAAATAAAGATAAATGTTACAACTGTCAAACAAAATATATTATTGAAGTAATTGATAATGATAGTTTCGGAGCTATTTTTCAAACTGGAGCTAAATCCAAATAAATTCCAAATGAATTTATTATTTTTCTTCCTATTCTCAATGTTTCCTCTAAGGTCTCTTCTCATAAAGTTGTCATAGTGACTGCTGTGATCTCTTTGTTCTCAGGTGTTCCAATGCTAATTATAACCCAAGATCCAACCAGAATTGTCTTCCAGAAGATCTGTCTTGTCTCTTCTGCCTCTGCATTATTTCAGTATCATAAAATATTTAGTATCCTAGGTACAGTTTTCACTTACACATTCTGCTATGAATCCACCTCTGCTCTTCAGTTAATCTCCTCCCCAACTTCACAAGAATGAGACATTTTCTGCCTTTTCATAAACAAACATGTCAGTACAATGTATTGCTATAATGCTCCTTACTTCTGAACTACTTAGAACCCACAGTGACTGGTTAAGAACACAAACTCCCAGGCAACCTCCAAATCACTTGCATTATAATCAAAGATGAAGATCTTATTTCACAACAAGTTCTCCAGGTTATTCACTTAGTCATTTGATTTAGAAGCCCCCAGATAGGCTTACCTATGTTTTTTAATACAATTTCTCACAAAACACAATCTCCAGTTTATTATTTAATATGCCATTTACACCTTACTTCCTATTTTCCATTATGAACATGTAATGGAGATAGACCTCAGGTTAAACATTCTTAATGAAAAACACAAGAGAATACAGAAACTTTTGGAAATAACAGGTGTGTTCAGTACAATCTGAGTAATGATGTAACCTGGATATGTATGTCCAACTCCATGCAATATATACATTCAATATGTTCTGTTTTGATATTTTATTTGTACCTGAACAAAGACAAAACCAATACATCTTGCCTCCTCTGAGAAGACACCCTGTCACCAAACACAAAATCATTGCTTTCTACCTCTTTCTTCAAACACAAAATCATTGCTTTCTACCTCTTTCTTCACAGAAGGCTCTGTCTTTATATCTTTCATTTCCTGTTTGTTGCTCTCCTATTCTTGTTCTTTCAGTGTTATTATTTATGAAAATCTGAGGCAGAAGAAGTTGAAGAGTGAGGTGTGAAAAGCCTTATACAAAGCCTTACAAAATCAGTGAGACCCTGGTGCTCCGGAATTTTTATGTGATTTTTAGTCTATAAAATGCAAGATGTTGGACTCAGTAGGTTGAACCTAGTGCTTCAGTCAGAGGCTTGGTAGACTATGACCTTTAACAGCCTAATCAAACTGCCTCAGTTTCCTCTTTGGCAAAAATTGGAATCATAATACATGTGTCAAATTGTGTCAACATCAAATAGTTATACTACATGCATAAAATAAAAGGAAAGTTAATATTGGCTATTATTAACTTTATAAGTTCATTCAGAGGCCTTCTCCAAATCTTTGACATCAGTTGACTGATCTGATGCACTGTCTGGAATCCAAGTGCCCAAGTGCTCAGCTCCACTCATGCTCAGGCATCTGTCCCACTCTGACTCACAGGACTCCGAGAGGTCTGAACACCTACCCCTCCTTCCCCCATGCTCCATGCAGCCCTGGAGTACCACCCAGTCCCGCCTTGTCTTCCTCTGTGAGAAATGGCCATGGAATACTCTTGTCGTATACCCAAGAGGAAGGAATATCACCAAGATAGATCAAGAAGAATGTGAGCTAACAAGTTTTGCTGTTCTCTCCTCTGTCTATTACTACTAGATAATGGTGTTTTACCCAATCATGACAAAGGAATCTTTCCTGTGATTTTTTTTTTTTTGGCTAGGTTCCAAATTAAAAAAATATGAACAAAGTCACAGGAGAAAATCATAACAAATTTATTCTATCAAAATTTTTAGGATGAAGTTCCAAGGATGCAGAACAACTGTCCATCTTTATGCTTAGGCTTGTGAAGTTAGAAAATTATTTATTCTATACCTGACTTTATAACTGTAACAAAAGAATGATAATATCATAGAACTAATTCTATAGTATCATTGAGAAGCTTCAAACATTTTGTGCATACAAAATATTTAGGAAATTACTTGCCACTAATGCTATGTAAGCATCAGCTGTAATAGCAGCATTACTGTTAACATCTTGCAGAGTTATGAGTTTAAAAGGAATCAGAGAAAAAGGTATCTGGAAGATTTTAAACTTTAGTTGATATTATACTGTTTTTTTTTTTTTTTTCTCATTCTGTCATTTTCCCATGAGTGACACTTTGCTGTTAAATGTTTAAAATAAATAAGTCAGATGAGTAAACTAGCATTTTCTTGTGTGATTGCCAAGTCTATTCACCTCCTTCTCCCCTAAGATGTGTTTGTATAGAGCCAAATACACTGAGTTCTATACTTCGGGAATGTTACACTTGTACAATGTACTTCATTCAGTTTCAGGACAACTCATTGAAAGAGGAAGTAACTTTATCACTTTAGAGAGGGACCCAGAAAAGGCTCAGTCCAGTGGAAATTCAACTCAAGATCTCCTTTGTGAGGGAACGTCAAAGCCTTGCTCTCTCTGGAGCATCAAGCACTGAGGAAGATCCTTATGGCTCCAGCTCTTTAGGTGCTTCTATGTGACCCTGAGGTGGCAGTGGTGGAGACCAGGCAGTTCATCAGGGAGTGCCCTTTGTAATGCAGCCCTCCAGTGGGCAATGCTGTCTTCCAGTTGAGGAGTTCCAACCCTGCAAACTCATTAGTTCTTTTCCAGTATGCTCCACACTCCTAGAACTGCTTCCATAGAGCTCCATCTAGTGCCCCAGGGCAGGTGAGTCACAGGGTCACAGGGAAAGCAGAGGCTGGGTTTCTGATAGTACATGTGATAAGGTCCAGTGGAATAGTGGATAATAGGTGCAGCATAGGCAAAGAAAGGGAGTGACTCTCCTTCTCCTGGTGCCCTTCGTTTTCTTTCCTGGAACTTGAAAGAAAGCCATTTCTTTTAGATTGAAATATACTGATAAAGTATACATGTCATAATTCAAATTACCCAAATCAATGGGCATTCTCTCTCTCCCTCTTACAATTTAGTTGTTTATTCTTCACTCTCTGCTTATCCTAGAATAACCTTCATATTCTCAAGTCTTACTATTTCTCATCCTCTCATCCTTGGAGATTCTGTGGGACTTAAGTTTATGCTCAGTGGTGCTACAATGTACCCATTGTCACTCTATTCCCTCGATCATTTCTTGCTGTTTAGTGTTGGAACTGAACGAAGATTGTAGGATTATAAATATGTAAGGTGGCTTAAAGTCATAATGTAATTCCTATGTAAAATATTAAAATTGAGATCTACGTAACTGATGCTCAGCATTTGATGCCACCATATTGATCTGGGAGAAATGTGAGAACTAGTACATAAAAATAAATCTTAGCTTCCCTGTATTCTCTATCAAAATTTTTATGGCAAATGAACCAGAGTATGTGGAGGCTGTATCATAGCTACATCATTATGTGAACTAGCAGTCAGGAAATACTTTTCTTCAGACTCTATTACTTAGCAGCTATATGACCTTGGGCAAAAATCTGAACCACCTCTGAGCAACTGATTTCCAATAAAAAAAAAATCTCTTCTATATTAGCTGTTTTGAAACTTTTTGTGAAAATTCAGACAAGAAAATATGCTTTAAATTTGATTAAAAGTGCATGAAAATGCATACACAAAAATCAACAACATATCAGCAAGTGGAATTCTAATATGAATAAACATAATAACACACCTTGCCCACCCAAAATTTATTTATAGTATTTAAGTCTAGCTCAACATTTGAAAATTAAATGATGGAAACTATGAATGACATCAACCACCTAAAAGCACCTTCACTGGCCATAAAAAGTATTTTATTCATGATAAGATCTTAAGAAACTAACATAGAGAATGAATTCTTTAACTTTATAAAAAAATTACTGACAAAGCTAATATCATAGTTAATAATGAAAAATTAGATTTATCTTCTTAATTCTGAGAATAAGACGCAAATATGGCTTCTCATTCTTCCTCGACATTATACCATAGATCCTAGAAAATGCAGTAAGACAGATAGATACATACACACACACAAACATACACACACACATGCATGAACACGAGTACACAAACACACACGAGAGAGAGAGAGATAATAGCACTTGAACAGAAAAAAACAGCACTTTTTTTTGATGATGACATGTTTGTATATGGAGAAAATTCCAAGAATCAGTAACAATTCTATTACAGCAAGATTGTAGGATACAATTTTATTGTACAAAAATCAATTCATTGCCTATATACTAGAAATGAACAAAAGGAATTTGGAATTAAAAACACATTAGTGATTAATAGAATACATATATATATATATGAATTTTATTTAGCCATAAATAAAAATTAAATTATAAAACCTGCAAGTAAAATGATAGAGTTAGAAAAATTACATTAGATAAGACAATCCAGACCCTGTAAGGTAATTACCATATTTTCTCTTTCATATGCAGTCATTAGTACATAAAAGTTAAATAAGTGCATCTAGGTGGGAGTAAATGTGGTTAAAGGCCAGGAAACTAGAAGGGGGCCCATGAGACTGGAGAAAATGTTAGGAGGTGTATATAATAGAGCACATGACATGTTAAATTAGGAGGGGAAAAGGGATATGGACAGTGAGGAAATTAACCAGAAAAATATATGCATGAACATGCCATATGGAAACCTGTCACTTTGCTAATTTACTAATAATAATAATAAAACATACTAGCATTTGCATCAGTACCTCAAACAATGAGATACTTGGATATATATATATAATCAATCTACATATAAAAAAGAGAACTATAAAACTCTAATGAAAACTTTCAAAGAACTAAATTGATAGCAAGATTTTCTATATTTGAGTAGATTCAGTATTGTTAATACATCTATTTTTTCTACTTGATCTATAAATCTTTTTGACAACTCTAATAAAATTCCAACAATTTATGCTGTGAATACCCATGAACTGTCTCTATAGTTCATATGCAGAAGCAAATGACCTAGAAGTTAACACAATACCAAAGAAAAGCCAGAGGATTTAACACCTCTTTATCTTTAGACTTACTATAATGATCAAGAAAATATGGTACTGGCAAAAAGAAAAAAAAAACAGACAAATAGATGAAAGAATGAGTGTGGGAATAAACAGCATAGTAAGGTGTTTTTGGACAGAGGAATGAAGACAATTCAATGGAGAGAGAACTCCTCAATGAATGCAGTCATAGGATAAAAATATTAAGTTTTATCTTATTTATTTATTAGAGACACACACACAGAGAGAGAGAGAGAGAGAGAATGGGCACGCCAGGCCCTCTAGCCACTACAGATGAACTCCAGGTGCATGTGCCACCATGTGCATCTGTCTTACATGGGACCTGGAGAATCAACCCGGGGTCCTTAGGCTTCACAGGCATGTGCCTTAACTGCTAAACCATATCTCCAGCCCAAAAAGTAATGATTTTTTTAAAGAAATATTTTTACATATTTATGCAATGAGAGAGAGAGATTGGGTGTGCCAAGGCCTCTAGTCACTGTAAATGAATTCCAGATACATGTGCTATCATGTGCATCTGGCTTATGTGGGTTCTGGGGAATCAAGACAGGGTCATAAGGTTTCGCAGGCCTTCATAGCTAAGCCATCTCTTCAGCCCAAAATAATGAATTTTTACCCCTTTGCAAAAAGTCATTATATACACAAACTAATTTTTCAAAGCTTTAAGGAAACATCTTATCAGTGTATTATGATTAGTTTCAGGTATCCTTGCCAGAATTAAACCCCAAGCCATGGAAAATGTCTCCTTATTGATATAGCAACCCTTATCTAGCCTTATGCCTCACATGTGGTAGACCAGTAGCCTCAAAAGCCATCTTAAACATGTTTAGCAGGTCGCTGCTGCTATGTGCTATAGTCCCCGAAGAGTCGTGTTGAATAGGCCCCATCCTCCTCAATTAGAAGCAGCAGTTCCTCGGTGTAGGCATCATGAAACCTTACTTACTGTCCTACTGATGGCAGAAAGGGAAGGAGGACTCAAGTCTTAAGGAAGACAGGCACCATTTGTAGCCGCTTGGCTCAGGTAGGTCGTTGCTTAAATTGCAGGCTGAAGGTGTCTAGTGACCCAAGCACTGGTGAGGGAGACACTGGAGCCTAGGAGTGGGTTCCAGAGAACATGGGCATTTAATGTTCTTCAGCATACCCATAGATGTCCTCAGGCACCCATTCGTTCCATGTCAGAGCACAGAATTTAATGTAATTTAACTTGATATGGTTTTAAAACCAGTCATCTTTCTTATGCAGCCCCATTTTACAGCCACCTCCCGGTTTTCCGCATGCTGTGTTGGGGCTGCAGATGAGGCTGTTGAACTAGTGCTATGGAAACCTATTCAATTTCTTTCCATGTTATGAGCAATGCCTACAGTGAGCAGAAGAGTACACTCCCAAAGATATGTTTATTGGAACCTCCGAGCATGGCTTTATCTGAAGTAAAAGTCTTTCCAGATTAAGTTAAGGATCTGGTATTCGATCATCCCATTGAAAGCGAGCCTCAAGGCCAGTAACATGGGGTCATACAAGAACAGAATCGCCAGCATAGAGAAGTGTATGACAAAGATGGAAGAGAGGTGCCCACTTATCAGATCTCCGGGTCCTCACCAAACATTCGCACTTTGCCTGGGAGATGCTTCAGATGTCAGGCAAGAAAAGTAAGACAAGTTCCACCCTAGGGGACTTAGTCTGCTGGAGGATCCCAGAGCCTGTGCAGAGCACATTCCTGCTCCATGTCATCTCATCCCAGACAGGAAACCTCCGCCCCATGTGTATCTGAAATGGATGTACATTGAAATGAATCTGAATGACAATTAAGATAGAGTGGAGGGCCGACCTGGGAGGCCTTCTGGCTTTATTATTCAAGAAGTACAGCTAAACCTTTAATCCCAGCACCTGGGAGGCAGAGGTAGGAGGATCACTGTGAGTTCCAGGTCACCCTCAGACTGCATAGTGAATTCCAGGTCAGCCTGAGCCAGAAGGAGACCCTACCTTGAAAAACAAACAAACAAACAAACAAACAAACAAAAAAAGAATTACAAAGTACATGGGCATTTGTAGTAACCTGAGAACAGGCACAGTTGGTTTTAAAATTTGAAAATATTTCTATATTTGCAGTGTGAAGAATTATTATGGAAAGCACATTTATACCACTGAGTCACCCCTAATCCTATGTTAAAAATAAGCACAAGTATTTCTGACAATTTAATCTTCTACAAATGATTGTCCAAAAGCACTCTTTGAGCAAACTCTGGATATTGCTTCTATCCTACCTTTCCCTCTCTTAAACAAAGTGGAGGAACTAGAAGGGACTCTATCAGAATGTGCATTCTTGCGTTGTTATCTTTTACCTTCTGTGGTTCAGCTTCTTTTTTGGTAACATGAGGGTTACAACTCTAACCTAGGCTGTTGTAGACATGAAACAAATGTTCTTTTCGATTACATGACATTTCCTACACTAATCCACAATCTACTTGGTTTCATAAGACATGGCCCTTGTATTTGAAGGAAGCTGAGATTTCCTACAGGAATCTAATATTGTTTGAGAGAAACTCCCAAAGATCTATAATTCATTCTAATGCTGAGTAGGTTTTAAACTGTTCAATCTATATGCTACACTTTAATTTATCACGAATGCCACTTATAGGTATGTATGGCACAATGCAGATCTGGCTCTAGCCAGACCACATGACAAAAGAAACCAGGAAGTAGCTTCTGTGAACATGGCGTCCCGCGCAGGCCTGGCATGACAACAGCTACAGTCCCATGCTCACGAGAAACCTGCTACGAGATGATCTGTCTGGAGACAGGCTGTCATTGGTCACAAAAAGGGGACCACCCCATACAATGATTGGCCAGTCAAGCCCTTTAAAACTCCCTGCACTTCCTCAATAAACAAGTTAGCTGCAGCTCACCCTCTGCTGCTTCCACCCAACTCCCAGAGTCTGTGTCCTGACTCCACGCCTCTCACCCCCGACTTGGCAGAGACCCTGCTGCCCTCCTGGGCTGGCCCTAGGGGGGACCCCAACATAGGTACATAACTCTATGTAGGTTGGAATATTTTGGAATTATGTTTCCATTAAGGTAGGAATTCTTCTCAATTCTATGCCTATTCTAATAAAAGAAAAGTAAGCTCAGCTAGTTAGGAATTATTTCTTTGTCTTATATTCTAACTATCTAAAATAGCAATTTTCTTCCTTCCAATAGTTTTGACATTCTGCAAATATTAATATGATTTGATGATCTTGGTATCAAAATATAGAGTTTTTTTTTAAAAAAAATAGCTTTATTTGTTTGAGAGAAAGAAAATGAATGAATGAATTGAATGAATGTACATGGGTATGGGAAGGTCTCTTACCACTGCAAAGGAACTCCATATGCATGTGCCACTTTGTGTGGCTTTATGTGGGTTCCGGGGAATTGAACCTGCTTTGCAAACAAGCACCATATGATTTTCTATTTGAAAAATAACATGAAGTAAAGTTAATTCTCAGAGTTTTATGACACCTTTAGAGAAAATCTGAGGCCACCACACTTCTCTCAAAATAACTATCGACTCTATATTTCTAAGCCATTATCACATTCTCCTGATTGAGTAGGAAAGGAAGAATGAAGCTTTCAGACAGCAACTCACTCTTTTACCCACTACACTCAGAAAAGGGGAATTATTGATCTTTTGATATTCAAAGTTTACTTTGAGGGCTTAAGAGATAATTATTGGGAAAGTGTTGTCTTGCAAGCATGACGACTTAAACTTGAACTCACATAAAAATGCCAAGTTTGGTGAAGAGGCAGAGACATGAAGATCTTTCAGGCTCATTCACCAGCCAGTTTAGCCAACTTGGAAAGCTCCAGAACAATGAGAGATCCTGCCTTTAAAAAAGAAAAGAAAAGAAAAAAAAAAGGAAAAAAGAAAAAGCAAATCCTGACTCCATTCCTAAGATTCAGTGCCCAGTGTTGTCCTCTAGTCTCCAAAAATATTCCTCACAAAGGTGCCTCCATACACATGTGAACACACACACACATGTGAACATACACACACGTACATTTTATAAAAGTTATCTTTGATCTGTTAGGTATTAGAATAAGAATTTAAGATAGCTAAAACCTTATTAGCAAAAGCAACTTAAGTATCTCCTTATCTACCATATTTATTTGTTAATTTTCTTAGACTTAGCTCTTAATATCTTTTTGACTTTCCTTCTTAGTTCCACCAACATTGGTTTGAGTCATTACAACAGTTTTGTAATGAGTCAAAGTTTTTTGATGCACCCCTTCTCTTCCAAATTCTCTGGGAGAATCAAGGAACACTCCTCCCTGATTTCAGAGTAGTGGGTATTGATATCTATGTGTTCATGATCTCCCTGACAAATGATCTGAATGAAATAAATTGCTCTGCGTAAAGTCACCTATTTTCTTCAGTGTCAGCCCACCTACAGGGACATGTTATGTCAAGGGTACAATCTCCTGGGTCCCACACTACAATCCCAGACCCTGCAGATGGGCTTTCAACACATGGGAGTGCCGTAGATGGAGTGGCCCTCAGTTTATTCATGTGTTGCGTGCTCTATCACAGATGCTGTTGCTAAGCATACTTCTTAGTAAATCTCCTGGCAGCTAATACTGTCATTGGGATTCTTCCCCATGGAACATGACCTAACTCCATTCCAGAAGTCTTCTGAGGAAGCAGATGCTAAAAGAGATTATTAGGGCTGGGTTATCCACCAGCTGGATGACAGAGAGGATTCCACGATTCCAAGCAAGTTCAGCAGAGAAATTCCCTGGCAAGGAATGGCAATGCTGCTTTGAATAACCCTCACTGGTGCTAAATGGCAATGAGCTGCTGGAGACAAGAAATGTACTCAGACGTGTCAAAGACAACGCCTCGAGGGGTTAAGGCATTTCGGGAGGAAATAAACCTTAAGAACTATGGAATCAGACTGATTATGCCATTGTAAATGGGAGTGATATTTGGGTTTAATTCTCAAATAATTATTGCTACTATATAACAAAATGACAGAATTAAGCATGGTTGTACATGGACATAGGAAGGTAAAAAGATGAAGATTGAGAATTCAAGGTTAATTTGAGCTATGTAGATCCAAACCACACACAAAGACTTAGATAAAGCTCAGCTATAGGGTGAATTTAATGGTCATATGTTCCTTTTAGAGATTTCTGAATTTAATTTGATAATAAATGTTGGCTATTTTAACACTCAGGTCCATAAAGAATCCAATGGCTGGGATGTTGTTTTTTGATAATGTTTTAGATATAGTTTTGCTTAAAAGATTATACAGGTTTCAGAAATAAATTGAAAAGATTTTCCATCTATTCTATTGTCTGTGAGAATTTGCTTACAGTTCATCTTGCTTCTTCCTAAAATGTCAAAGATAATTAAACTTTGAAACTATCTGGGCCCAGTGTGTGTGTGTGTGTGTGTGTGTGTGTGTGTGTGTGTGTGTGTGTTTCTGTGTGCACAGTATGTATTTATTTATTAGATATGAGGCTAGTCACATTTTTTGTTTTAATTTTTGTCAATTGGGTGTATCTTTCAAGAAATTTTTCTATGTGACCTTAATTGTCAATTTGGTTAGCATAAAGTTGGTGAGAATTATCTGTTAGCATTTTACTAGCTACAAAACCAATGTGATGCCTTCATTTCTATAATATTATTCCTATAAATTTTAATTAACTTTCTTCCTCTATCAATTATGTAATATTTAATTGATTTAGTGGCTTCTTCCAAACATTATTATATTGAAATTCTGTCTACACATATATATATATATATTCTTTGTTTTGTTTTCAATTTGATTGCTATTCTGATCTGTTTTAATTGTATTCTTTTACTTTATTGGAATTGACTGTCCTTATTACTCTTAATTTATTAATTTAAGGACAGACTTTATCATTGTTTTAGTTTGAAAACTTTTCTAATATTGTGTGTATTTAAATCTTTGAATTTCTCATCATTCTTTATTTGCATTACACATAGTTTCTCATATTTCTTTATAATTGCATAACATATTTTATACTGTACTTACTCTTTCTTCTCCCCAGCTGATCTAGAATTTTCTTATTTAATTTCAAACTATATAAGGTTTCCAAGGCATTTTGTCATTGATTCGAAGTTATATTACATTTTACTCCAAAACCATGACAACTTTCTTTGTACCTTGAGTGAGACTTGACTTGTAGTCACATATATGTTTATTCTTGGTGCCTATATATTTTGCACATTTGTAGGATATAGTGTTATTCTATACTTCCAAAGGTGACGGTGGTCAGAAATACTATTCAGATAGACTATGAATTTATCATTTTTATAGGTGTTTCTGAGCATCAAGTATTCAAATCTCCCTTGATCATATAACATTTTATATCTTCCTGTAATTCCATCAACATTTCCTTGAAGGTTTGTGAAAGTATTATTGAGATATACATATAATTATTATGTCCTTCTGAATAATTGAGTTATTCATTTTGAAACAATTTCTATCATTTCCATTATGATTGCTTGTTCATTTTATCTATGATAAATTTTTCCTCATGTACAGATTATTACAGACACTCAAGCCTAACCATTCTTATATTTTAATTATTAAAAATTATTAGGAGACATTTTTCCCCAAATATTTCATCTTCAAACAAATATTTATCACCTTATAGTTCACTGGGAATTGAGAAGCCGCTTGGCTGACAGATTGTGCTTTCCAAGGCTGCATTAAAGCCACTGGTCCAGGCTGTGGTGTCCTCAGGCTCTGCTTGGGGTAGAAAATCTATTTCTAGACTCACTCAAGAGGCTGTTGGTGGGTCTCAGTTCTTCCTGTCCTTTTCTTCTGAGGGCCTCAGTTTCTCCCTATGCGGGCTTTCCTCAAAATTACCTGTGTGTTCTCATGATAAGACAAGTACCTGTCTTCCTCAGAGCAAGTGGAGAGCATTGGGTGTGAAAGGAGAAAGAGAGAAAGAAAGCGAGAGAGCTCACACTAGGTATGAAAGATGTTTAAAAAAATCTCATCTTACTAGTATCAGCTCATTTTTTCATTCATATCCTAGTTATCAAAAGCAAGGTATTTCCTCCCTGACTCCACAGGAGGGAATTAAAAAAGGTATGGAGCTGGAGAGATGGCTTAGCAGTTAAGGCTCTTGCCTGCAAAGCCAAAGAATCCAGGTTTGATTCTCCAGTACCCAAGTAAGCCAGATGCACAAGGGGGTGCATGCGTTTGGAGTTCTTTTGCAGTGTCTCAAGGCCCTGGCATGCCCATTCTCTCTTTGTCTGTCTTGTCCCTCCCTCCCTCTCCTTCTCTCTCTCTTTGCTTGCAAATAAATAAATAATTTTTTAATAAAAAAATTAAAAAGGCATGTATACCAGAAGATAGCCCTCAGCAACCAGCTTAAAGACCTGCTACTACATTATTGTATTGTGTATCTTTCTCTTGTTTTCTACCTGTGTGTTTGTGTTTGAGTGATTGTCTTGTCAGTAGTGTTGACTGGAGTTTTGAATCTCTATTTCTGCTATGTTAAACTTTTCCCTTGGAATGTTTGTTATTAATATTTAATGTAGACATTGATATGGTGAGTCATCTATCATTTTATTGTTCATGTCTGCTTCATCTTTTTCTTGGTACTTTTCTTTCCTATCTACTTTTGAAACACTTAGTTATTTTCAAATTTTAATTTTAATGCATCTACTAAAAGTCTTAGTTTCACCTCTAAAATAGATTTTTGTGGCTACTCCAGAGATTAGCCTACACATCTTTAAGAGTTCAGGTTTTACCTTGTGTTAAAATGATGCCCTATGACATAAAATGTGTAAATCTTGTAATCATATAGTCATATAGACTTCCTACAGGCAAACTTCTGTAGTTTTTCTTTACCTAAAAATATCTTGATCTGTTATCTTATATTTCCCCTGGCTTCAGAAAAGTGATCTGTGCTCATTAAAAATCACAGTTTCCCTATAGGTTCATGATGTATTTCCCTGGCCATTTTTAAAGTCTTCTCTATGTGTGGTTTTGAACAATTTTGTCTGTGTGGTGATGAAGCACCCAGGTATGAACCACCCACAATGACTGAATGAACAGTAAAAAAAAAAAAAAATTGAAATCACAAGCTGAAAACAGATGTTAGTTACTGTGGGTAAAGGTTAAGTTGGTTTCCACAGTGACCCAGATCCACTGGCTGTGGGAGTTTCTATCTGTTCCGTGATCACAGGGAGAAGGGTTCCTCCACAAAGGATAAGAACTGTAATTTCCAGAGGGTCTGTTATTGTTACTGAGTGGTTACTCTCACTGCAACAAATGAAAAACACAAATATCAAAGAGAAAGAGTTTTATGCCCTGAACCTCATTTGGTATGTAAAGGTCATTAAAGTGCACACGGCACACTAGCTCTCTGGAACACTGGTTTCTGCACACACATCGGGGAGTTTCTCATGGATAACAACTAAGCCCTTCCTGTGCTTCCAACACTCTAAATCCAGCTAAAACTCTAGGTTAGAAACATGCCTGCTTGCTTTTTGCTGGCATTGCTCACAAATGCACAGTGTTACAGTATACTCCTTCACAGATGAAGGACAAGGGAGATTTTCATCTTCAAATCAAATATGAAATTAAGTCCTCTCTTTAGTGAGTTCTTGACAATGTTGCTCTTGAAATTAAAGGGTCTGTCATAGCCAGCCTCCACAGATGCACTTGTGGGTTTTGTTTTTCCTTAGTAGAGTACAGTCTGTCCCACATTTTAGTTTTTTAAAAAATGGCTAAAGATGTACTCCACTTGTAAACAAACGTGTATCCTTAGTAACAGGAAACACAGTGACCCAGACAGTGAGGATCTTGGACCATCAGATATTTGTAATCAGAGCAAATCTATACTTTACTGTTTGTAATTTTTTTTTCCATTTTTTTGTTCTATTTTTTTCATTTATTTCTATAGAAAGTTTAGATTTGTAAAAAACATAGGTTAGTAGATATATGGACAATTCTGATGAATATAAACATTTAAAATAAGATGAAATAAAAAACATAAAGTTTTTCCTCAAATATTAACTCAATTCACATATGAAGATGTACGTACCACAAGGGAAGAGGAAAAAATATTTATTAAGGACTTTATCAGTGCTGTTATATTTCATCAAAAATTCTACGTGGATTGGTTATATTTATTTGAATGTTAGAGACGAGATTAAGGCTCAGGGCTGTGATGTTCACTTACTCAAACACAGAGGAATTTATAAGTTGATTTGAGTAGTCTATATGTTGCATAGGAGGTGACAACTCTGGACCTTTGTGATTTGGAAGCTCCTGATTGCTATTTCTTTTTCCTAAATCTGTGTGCACGTGAGGAAGTGGCAGCCCACATGTGCCACAGCACACATGGGGGGTCAGAGGACAACCACAGGTGCTGGTCCTCACCTTCCACCTTGTGTGAGGCAGGCTTTCCTGTGGTTCTCCATTCCATATGCCAGCAGAGATAACCAGCAAGGTTATCAGAAATTCCTGGGCACCTGAAAGCCACAACTAGGAGGATTATCATGAGTTCGAGGCCAGCCTGAGACTACATAGTGAATTCCAGGTCAGCCTGGGCTAGAGTGAGACTCTACCATAAAAAAACAAAAGGGAAAAAAGCAAAAATGAAAACAAGATTCTCAGAAATCTCCTGTCTCCAGTTCCCATCTCACAGTAGAAACACTGGGATTATGTGGGTCCTGGTTATCCAAATTCAGGTCCTCACAAGCACGCAGCAAGTGCTTTACCCACTGATCCACATCCACATCCACATCCAAGCTCCTGATTCTGCTGAGTCACGTTGACTAGCAGAACCAAAATAGTGAAATATATATATATACATATATATATATCTTTTGAATTAACACAGTGTCTAGTTCTCAGAAAAATTTAAGTGATTTCTTTTATCTTTTGTACACACTCAGCTTCTAAATGGTACAATTCACCAAAACAGTACATTGCATCACAGATCTATAATAGATTAGAATGGATTCACTATTTATTTGCCATGTCTACTATGTGACATCTTTGACAAATGGTTCCAGAGGACAGAATCCCTAATTTATGCATCTTTTTGTCTGCAAGGAGCATAGTAAAATATCCTGCATCAAGTGGCCATATTGACAGTGGAAATCAGGCCAGTTTTCAGTAACTGAAACAAGCTTGGGCTTGTTTACCAGACAGACATGAAGAGGATGGCAGACCAGCCAGTGAGCACTGCAGGTGGGATGAAGAGGAAGCTGTTCAAATATATTTTGAGGAAAGAACCTGTTCATTACTTTGCATGCTGCTTTGACAAAAGTCAGCATAAGGAAGGCTCTAAAATCTGGGCCCACAGTTTAAGGGCACAGTCCATCCTGAAGGGAAACATGATGCCAGGAGCACCAGGCCTGTGTCACACTGCATCTGCCATCAGACAGCAGAGACAGAGGACTGCTAGTGCTCTCCCCACTTCTTCCTTTTCATTCAGTCTGAGACTCCAGCCCATGGAATGATGCCATTCACCTTCAAGGTGGGTCTTCTATCCTCACTTAGACCTTTCTGGAAATAGCCTCATAGACACTCCCAGATGTGTGTTTCCATGGTGATTCTAAGTCAGTCCAGTTGAAAATGAAGAATAGCCTTATCAGCACCACAAACAATCTCAGAAAAAGGTTGTGTCAGACCAGACTAAGGTTGGAAGACCCCTTAGTCCACAGCAGGGCATTCTTGTTTCTGAAGAGATCCTCTTCTCTAAGGAACAAAATTCACACTCTGTTTCCTTCCAGGGAAGAGAGTTCCATATAGTACTTGGAGATGGCTTCAAACTCTTGGGAAATCAAACACAAGGTCCTTCTGGAATTGTTAGTTCTAATTAATTTTGGCTCTTAAGAAACAAAATTGAACTTCAAAATTAATTTTGGTGTTTTCAAAGAAGTGGAGTTTCCAAGTTTATCAAATAAGAATATAGGTGGGCTGGAGAGATGGCTTAGCAGTTAAGGCGCCTGCCTCCTAAGCCTAAGAAGGCTGGTTCCAATCTCCAGGTCCCACGTTTAGCCAGATGCAAAGTGACGCAAGGGCGCAATGCCTCACTTGACCACAAGGGGGTGCACGCATCTGGATTTCGTTCACAGCAGCTGAGAGGCTGCTGGCACGCCCATCTCTATCTGCCTTCCTCTCCCTCTCTCTCTCTCTCTCTCTCTGTCTCTCTCTCTGTCTCTCTCAAAATAAGAAAAGAATATAGGCAATCCAGATAGATAACAGACAGTTTTTAGATGGATGTCCTATACAACATTGTGCATGTACTTATAATAAAGAAGCTATTTGTTATTTATGTCAAATTTAAGTTTAACTTCTTATCTTTTGTCTTATATGGAAATTCTGATCAAGAAAACCTCCAGTTTTGACAAATATTTGACTTGTGCTATTTAGCTCTTGCCTAAAAGTGGCAGCTATACATTAAAAGGTGTCTCAATGATGGGGTTTTGGGGATCCACATTCCTCATTGATGAGGGTCCCTTTGGAAGAGGGAGGGCAGGGAGGAGGATAATGGAGTCACCATTATGAATGTAAAATTAGAATAATATAAATGAAAAATAAATTATTTTTAAAAAGGTGTCTCAATTCAAACACTCACCTTTGGGACCTTTAGTTATGAAGGAAACATATAGCAACACTGACAAACGAACTTTGTCCATTTGGCTCATAGTAAAACTCCATCAGATCCTGAGAGCTAGCTCAACTCTCCATGTTGTCATCTGTTCTCAGACACAAACCATCCATCATCGTTGTTGCTCTGCGGGAGTCACACTTACACAGAAGCACTTGTAAGATGATCAGCATGGTTGGGCCTGCGGATGCAGGTGGCATATATTCTGTGTTCTGTCTTGGCCAAATATAAACTGACTAGGACTTAAGACGCCCATGCTGTGCTTTGACCAAGATAGTAAGATTTCTTCATAGACTCAGTTTCCATGACTCCTTCTGGAATCTTCTCCCTTACTCCTCTTTGCTTAACTCACTTCTACTTGCTCTTTAGACTTAGTGTACACTACTGTTTGCTCAAATAAGTGGTATCTTTCTTCCAACTTTTAAATTTTATTGATTGATTTTTCTGAGAGAAAGAGAGAGAGAGAGAGAAAGAGAAAGAGAAAGAGAAAGAGAAAAGAGAATGGGGCAATAGGTCCTCTAGCCAGTTCACACAATCTCCAGATGTGCCACCTAGTGCATCTGGTTTTAAGTGGGTACTGGGGAATCTAACCTGGGACCTTTGGCTTTGAAGGCAAGCTCATTAACTGATAAACCATCTCTCCAGCACCCAATTTTTAATTTTTATCTATTTCATACATGTATAGAATGCATTTTGATCAGATTTGCCCCATTTTCTCCACTCATCCCTCTCCCACTCCCAATAAACACCTTATTCCCAACCAATACTCTAAAGAAATGGCTTTTGTCTCCATCATGAGTTAACTAAGAGAACAACTTAAATGCTTGGTCCTCAGCTCAGAGCACTATTTTTCAAAGTTCTGCAAACTTTAGGAGGAAGGAATTCAGCTGGAGGAAGTGGGTTCCTGGAAGCAGGTCCTTAAAGGTCACTTGTCCCTGGTCCCTTCCTCTCTCTCTCTCTCTCTCTTTGTGTTCTATCTTTCATGAGGAGAAAACCGAATGTTCCTGATGATATGACTTTTTGTTAAGGTTATAAGGTCAGGCCAGCACCATGGCCTAAGCTGCTCTAAAACCGTGACTGAAAACAAATCTTTCCTCCGTTAAGTTGTATCTGTCCAGTATTCCATCACAATGATAAGAATGCAAACTGACACAAACTCCAACAACAAGCCAACATCCACAGGTAAGTGCTTAAGCTTATATAAACTAAAGTGAAATGAAATAGGGTTAGATTGTCATTTTCTAGAATGATTTTGGCTTCAGAAATCCATGACTTTATGAGTGAACTGGCCACCTCTGCCCTATCAGTCCTCCTCAGACGCCTGTGCTCCTTTTCCATAAAGCACTCATCACACTTGAGAGCTACTGAGCACCATCCTCCTCTTATGTGGGACCATCAGCCTCCTGCAAGCAAGGACCGTACTAGTTACATTCTCATTGCTGTGAACAAACACTGGACCCAAAACAACTTAAAGAAGGAAGGAGTTTTCTTTGCCTAAGCGTTTTAAGGGAAGTTTGACTATTGGGAAAACATGGCAGCAGGAAGGGGAGGAATGCTGGTTGCATTGTCAGGCAGGAAGCTGAGAAAGAACTGAGAAGAAAGCCAGATCACGCAATCTTGTGGCCTGTTCCCAGAGACCGACTTCCCCCGGCAAGCCTTCATTTGTCAATGGTTCCACAACCTTCTCAAACAGCACCACCGTGCAGGAGACCAACTGTTCAAACATATGAGGCTATGGGGTTGGGGTAAGAAGACAGATTTTACATTCCAGCCACCACAGGGACCATGTTCAGCTACTTTGGTTTTATTTAACCTGCAATTAATATAGTGAATGGAAACTTACAGATGTTCCACTCAATATTTCTTGAATTAATAAACTTTTTTCCCTTTCCTACAAGATATAATAGAGAAAATCAATTTATTTATCCAAAGCCTCTACTTGTTTATCAGCATTATAGAAGGGATGAAACTTAATAAGCTCCCAAATTTCTTCCAGCTCTACATTTTTGAATTGTACTATTATATTCTGTCCTTCACCCCTTTCCTTCCTTTCGTCTTTTTTCCCCTCCCCTACTTTCTTGTCCTGTATATGAAACATATTGTCAAGTGACATCATTGATTAAAATCATTTCAAATAAAACATTAATAGCAATAAGGGAGGAAGTCAGTTTTGAAATCGAAAAACCCTTCCATATTTTAGTGATTATTTCATCACTCTCTCCAGAGAAATTTATGGATATGAATGTGTCCCAGAATTCCAGCTATTCCTACAACTGCACAAAAGATGGTCTGCCTTCATTGATATTAATGAGAGGCCACAAATTTAAACTATGAGCTCCCCGCCCCCATAGCAAACCAAATGGTACAAATCAACACACTTATTTCTATCTCTGGGTAGGAAATGAAATGTTGGAATGAGAAACAGCCAAAAGACCTTCTAACTTTTCCTCTTTATAGTTTTATTGACTAGACTCTCAGTTCTTTTCATTTGTAAATTATATATGACAGCCTCTTTGTCCTATGTCTACAATGGAAACTAACCAAGTAGACTAGACATTTGAATGTATTTCTGAAACTAGCAGCAGAGCAGATCAGGGTCAAGGCTGACTCCAAAAGGTCATCCTTAGAAGTTGGTGATTTCAGACAATGTGAAGAGATTTGTCTTCAGCAGCCACCCATTTTTTTTATATTTGTATCCTTCCTGGTCACTCTGTGTACATACTGTTCTCTAGAACACCCTCTGCTTGTCGGGAACACTACAACGAGGCCGGGGTGTCATGTTGCATTGACGATAGTGATTTCTACACCCTGAATTCCCTTTTTCTAGGTTTATGAGATTTCTTTAATGAGATTTCTTTAGAAAAACTTGCTACTGGATTCAATCTATTCAACTCAGACACAGATATTAAATAAACATTTCTTTTAGACACTGTGGTTCATTCTGTGAGTACACACATAACAATAGAAAATGCTGAGACCTCTAGAAAATCAATGTTAAAGATACACAACACACACACACACACACACACACACACTTTTAATACAATATGGTATACAAAAATATATTTTATATGAGCCGGGTGTGGTGGCGCACGCCTTTAATCCCAGCACTTGGGAGGCAGAGGTAGGAGGATTGCCGTGAGTTCGAGGCCACCCTGAGACTAATTCCAGGTCAGCCTGAGCTAGAGTGAGACCCTACCTCAAAAAACCTATATATATATATATATATATATATATATGTTTTTTATATGAATCTGATGTAGCTAAAAACAAAGAAGATGTTTAACCTATTGTGAGATGGCTGAACTCTACTGAAGAAGGTAACAGGAATGGGAGTGGCAGGAAGTTTTAGAGCATTAATATATATAGGAAAGTGGCTGATGATAGCAAGATAAGGATAGGCAATTCATAAAAGGCACTGGTATCAGAGACCTACACATAGCCATTCCTCTGATTAGCTATGAAAAAGGAAACCGGATGTGAAGAGTGAATCCATTGAAAAAGGACACTCACTCTCTTATCCATTCAATTTTTACATGGCAACACAGAACACACATCTAATGGTATGATACACATTAAGTTTTTTTTTTTCAAATTAAGTAGATTTTTTTTGTTTTGTTTTGCTGTTTAGTTCCAGCCAAGTGCTTCATTATTTTACTGTTTGGTTCCTAGACATCTAAAAAGCAGACACAAGCAAATAAAAATGATAATTCATATTCGACTTTTACAGTGAACTTTATATGAAGAGCCCATTGGAAGTTACATTTTATAATGCTTCTTAAACTCTCTCTCCATCTATATTGTTGATACCAATCTAAGTTTGTAAAAAGGTATGCTGATGCAAAGACTTGTCTAAGGACAATAGGTTTTATTGAATGCACATGATTATCACACATAACTTATTCAAAATCATTACATTTATAAATATATAAGTGCCTACAAACATGGTAGATACTGCATTGATATAATGTTCTCTACTTTATTATTAGCTACTATCAATCTGTTCAGTACTTAATTTATAAATTAAATTTCATCATAGATGTGTATTTATAGGTTAAAAACATTGTTTGTATAGGGTTTGCCACTCATTAAGATTTCAGGTACTTTCTACAACTGCTGGAGCACAAGTCCCATTGATCAGGGCAAAATGCTATGTTTATACATTATATTAAGCACAAAGAAACAGAGATTGAAAATCTGATCAACATCTTCTGATCATGCTGTGCCAAGTAGGCAGCTAGTTGTCTGCTTTATATATATATATGAAAAAATGGCTGCTGCCTCCAGGCCCAGGGCAAACCTTCAGAAGGTATATTGTAATTCTGTTGTGTCTACCCAGCTACTGAACAACACTCCTTGGTGTTGAACACAACCAATGATATGTCCTAACATCTCCACTCATAACTCCAAGGTCACTTAAAATTGCTAAGTACACATTGCTCTTGCATGATTCAAATACCCAGGCAAATAAAACTGGGAGGAGCATGACCTGCAGCGGTCCTTACCTTCCATAGACTTCTGTGGATTCTTGTCTCTTATGATGGAAGAGAGTGTTTATACTTAGTCAGTTTCCATGGCAACCACTTCTCCCCTGGTATGCTTCCTTTTCTAAGATAGGAATTGCTAAAAGTATAATAATATATGAAAATTAATTAAGGGTTTTATTGCATACTTTCTCCAGAGTGTGAAAGATAGGCAAAGGACCCAAAGCACCGAGCTCAGTTTTATTACTATAAAAGATGTAACCTCATCTCCAGAATGGAGTGTAATTCCCCGCCTTGCCTGTGGGAATACATGCACTCCTGTTTTGACCCAAGTATGATTATGAAAAGTAGATGAAAATGTTTTCCCACCATTATTTTAGAAGACATAATCCTTTCTGGATGCACATATTAGAGCTTTCAAGGCATTTAATTGGTGATCACTATTGAATCAGCAAAATGCCACATATTCCTTGCTCAGTGTTGATCAATAAGATACTGGCACACCTGGGAGATAAACTTTAAGACAATAGAATCTCCTTTCATAGACTTTTGGAGAGAAAAGGATGAAGGTAATGAGTTAAAATACCTGTGTTTTCTACTTGGTATGCTTTCTAGAGCAAGCCACTCAACCCCCCTAGCCCTCAACAACACCATCTCTAAATATGAGCTTGGGCTTGGATGACATGGATCCAGCAAGTCCTGGAAGTCTTGAAACCTACAGCTGTGTGAATTCTACAGAGCTGTTATCAAGATAACAAGGAAGAAATAATAGTAAGAAAGTTCTGAAATGACAAAGGCTCCCTTTTCTGACACAGTCAGGGTTTTGTGATGGGCACATGCACTTACTCGCCATTAGGTCACAGTCTTGATGAGCATATCAGCAGGGAGAAATCATTATCCCTCTCTGCAGAGGAAGAAGCTCATGAACAGAGTGATGATCGTTGCTCACGAGTTGGTATACCAGAGTGTGGTGGAAAACGTTAACAATCAGTGCCTGGGAAACTGAGGCAGCAGGATGACAAAATCAAGTCCAGTTAGGGTTAATTTGGGGTCTCAAAAAAAAAATATCCCAAGGGCAATGGGAAGATGTTCAATGTCATTCAAGCATGAGGGCTTGATAGGGCCTGATTCACTCCGAGTTAGATTCCTCTGTGCTCATGAAAACAGCTGGGAGTGGACACACTCCTCAGGCTGGTGAGGAGCAGAAACAGGCGAATCACTGGGAATCATTGGGAATCTAACCAAAACTAGCATCTGCAGGTCCAGTGAGACTCTATGTCAAGAAAACACATGAAGGAGTAAAATCAGAGCACTCAAGGTCTCCCTCGGACCTCAGCATGTGCACACATGAGGCGTGTTCATCTGTATACACCCACACATAAGCACCACACACACCACACTATACTATACTACACACACACACACACACACACACACACACACACACTTTTAATACAATATGGTATACAAAAATATATTTTATATGAGCCGGGTGTGGTGGCGCATGCCTTTAATCCCAGCACTTGGGAGGCAGAGGTTAGGAGGATTGCCGTGAGTTTGAGGCCACCCTGAGACTAATTCCAGGTCAGCCTGAGCTAGAGTGAGACCCTACCTCAAAAAACCTATATATATATATATGTTTTTTTATATGAATCTGATGTAGCTAAAAACAAAGAAGATGTTTAACCTATTGTGAGATGGCTGAACTCTACTGAAGAAGGTAACAGGAATGGGAGTGGCAGGAAGTTTTAGAGCATTAATATATATAGGAAAGTGGCTGATGATAGCAAGATAAGGATAGGCAATTCATAAAAGGCACTGGTATCAGAGACCTACACATAGCCATTCCTCTGATTAGCTATGAAAAAGGAAACCGGATGTGAAGAGTGAATCCATTGAAAAAGGACACTCACTCTCTTATCCATTCAATTTTTACATGGCAACACAGAACACACATCTAATGGTATGATACACATTAAGTTTTTTTTTTTTTTCAAATTAAGTAGATTTTTTTTTGTTTTGTTTTGCTGTTTAGTTCCAGCCAAGTGCTTCATTATTTTACTGTTTGGTTCCTAGACATCTAAAAAGCAGACACAAGCAAATAAAAATGATAATTCATATTCGACTTTTACAGTGAACTTTATATGAAGAGCCCATTGGAAGTTACATTTTATAATGCTTCTTAAACTCTCTCTCCATCTATATTGTTGATACCAATCTAAGTTTGTAAAAAGGTATGCTGATGCAAAGACTTGTCTAAGGACAATAGGTTTTATTGAATGCACATGATTATCACACATAACTTATTCAAAATCATTACATTTATAAATATATAAGTGCCTACAAACATGGTAGGTACTGCATTGATATAATGTTCTCTACTTTATTATTAGCTACTATCAATCTGTTCAGTACTTAATTTATAAATTAAATTTCATCATAAATGTGTATTTATAGGTTAAAAACATGGTTTGTAAAGGGTTTGCCACTCGTTAAGATTTCAGGTACTTTCTACAACTGCTGGAGCACAAGTCCCATTGATCACGGCAAAATACTATGTTTATACATTATATTAAGCAGAAAGAAACAGAGATTGAAAATCTGATCAACATCTTCTGATCATGCTGTGCCAAGTAGGCAGCTAGTTGTCTGCTTTACTTATATATGAAAAAATGGCTGCTGCCTCCAGGCCCAGGGCAAACCTTCAGAAGGTATATTGTAATTCTGTTGTGTCTACCCAGCTACTGAACAACACTCCTTGGTGTTGAACACAACCAATGATATGTCCTAACATCTCCACTCATAACTCCAAGGTCACTTAAAATTGCTAAGTACACATTGCTCTTGCATGATTCAAATACCCAGGCAAATAAAACTGGGAGGAGCATGACCTGCAGCGGTCCTTACCTTCCATAGACTTCTGTGGATTCTTGTCTCTTATGATGGAAGAGAGTGTTTATACTTAGTCAGTTTCCATGGCAACCACTTCTCCCTGGTATGCTTCCTTTTCTAAGATAGGAATTGCTAAAAGTATAATAATATATGAAAATTAATTAAGGGTTTTATTGCATACTTTCTCCAGAGTGTGAAAGATAGGCAAAGGACCCAAAGCACCGAGCTCAGTTTTATTACTATAAAAGATGTAACCTCATCTCCAGAATGGAGTGTAATTCCCGCCTTGCCTGTGGGAATACATGCACTCCTGTTTTGACCCAAGTATGATTATGAAAAGTAGATGAAAATGTTTTCCCACCATTATTTTAGAAGACATAATCCTTTCTGGATGCACATATTAGAGCTTTCAAGGCATTTAATTGGTGATCACTATTGAATCAGCAAAATGCCACATATTCCTTGCTCAGTGTTGATCAATAAGATACTGGCACACCTGGGAGATAAACTTTAAGACAATAGAATCTCCTTTCATAGACTTTTGGAGAGAAAAGGATGAAGGTAATGAGTTAAAATACCTGTGTTTTCTACTTGGTATGCTTTCTAGAGCAAGCCACTCAACCCCCCTAGCCCTCAACAACACCATCTCTAAATATGAGCTTGGGCTTGGATGACATGGATCCAGCAAGTCCTGGAAGTCTTGAAACCTACAGCTGTGTGAATTCTACAGAGCTGTTATCAGGATAACAAGGAAGAAATAATAGTAAGAAAGTTCTGAAATGACAAAGGCTCCCTTTTCTGACACAGTCAGGGTTTTGTGATGGGCACATGCACTTACTCGCCTTTAGGTCACCGTCTTGATGAGCATATCAGCAGGGAGAAATCATTATCCCTCTCTGCAGAGGAAGAAGCTCATGAACAGAGTGATGATCGTTGCTCACGAGTTGGTATACCAGAGTGTGGTGGAAAACGTTAACAATCAGTGCCTGGGAAGCTGAGGCAGCAGGATGACAAAATCAAGTCCAGTTAGGGTTAATTTGGGGGTCTCAAAAAAAAAAATCCCAAGGGCACTGGGAAGATGTTCAATGTCATTCAAGCATGAGGGCTTGATAGGGCCTGATTCACTCCGAGTTAGATTCCTCTGTGCTCATGAAAACAGCTGGGAGTGGACACACTCCTCTCGCCTCAGGCTGGTGAGGAGCAGAAACAGGCGAATCACTGGGAATCATTGGGAATCTAACCAAAACTAGCATCTGCAGGTCCAGTGAGACTCTATGTCAAGAAAACACATGAAGGAGTAAAATCAGAGCACTCAAGGTCTCCCTCGGACCTCAGCATGTGCACACATGAGGCGTGTTCATCTGTATACACCCACACATAAGCACCACACACACCACACTATACTATACTACACACACACACACACACACACACCACATGCAAAAAGTAAATATTTATATTTAAATCCCAAGATTGGAGGGTTAATTTAGTGGTAACTTACTTAGCATGCTCAAAGCCCAACACAACAAAGAAAGGAAGGGTTAATATATGGCAGACTTAGCTGTCAAATTTGATGTGGTGGTTTGAATGTGCATGTATGTCAATCATAGCCTCAGGGATTTTTGAATAAGGTTAGGCTTCCTACAAAGTCTCTAGCCGCCTCTAGAGGTGCACCCTTTCAGTCCAGCCCTAAAGTATGTAAAGAACTAGTTTGAACTCTGGCCATTTTTGTTTGCTCACTGGTGGTGGCATCTCTTTGCTATGAATCCATGGAAATAAGCCAACTTCTTCCATCATGATAGGCTCTCCCTTGGATTCTGTAAGCCTGAAATAAACTTTTTCCTCCAGTAAGTTGTTTCTGTCAGGTGTTTGTACCAGCAATGAGAAAGTGATTGGAACACATGGTCTGTTTGAATCTAATTCAGACGCAGGATTTAGTCTACCCAAATCATAAGAGAAAAATTATAACTAAGCACCCAAACCTCCTTAACACATATAAATATGTACCTGTCAGGAGACAGAAGAATTAATTAATTAATTTTGGGGGGGTTTTCGAGGTAGGGTTTCACTCTGGTCCAGGCTGACCTAGAATTAGCTATGTAGTCTCAGGGTGGGCTTGAACTCATGGCACTCCTCCCACCTCTGTCTCCCAAGTGCTGGGATTAAAGGAGTGTGCCACCACACTTGGCTTTTCAGAAGAATTACTTTTTAAAGTTAGTTAAATAAATGTGTTTTTTTTTACAGTATTTTTATACACATAATGCCATAGTTCTTGGTTCTTATTTTTTAAAACTTTTTATTGACAACATCCATACATAATTATCCATAGATAATACACCATGATCATAGTCCCCTCCCACCACCTTCCCTTTTCCCTATCATATACCCTCTCCCCTGAGTTCCTTCTTACCAGCTAGTCCCTCATCTAGTTTTTATTTACAGCTTTTATGCATGTACAAAATGTATTTTGATCATAGTGTCCCCCCTATCTTCCCTCCCCCAACTTCTTCCTCTACTCCTTCCTCCCTCAAGCTAGTACCTCTACTAATTTTTATTTGACTATGAATTCTATCTTGTGACATGTCAGGTGTGGGTCGTATTCTTTTCCCCTTGTCCCTCCCCTATCACCCTGCGTCCCTTAGGCTGGACGCCTTCCTCCCCCACTGAGTTTTCTCCCTCTGGCTTTGTGTCACATGTATCTCTACAACATTTTTCATGCACAATTAGGAAGTACCAGGGTAGGTGCACCTGAGAGAGCAGAATCTGGGAATTAGAGTATCCAAGTTCAGACGCCCTTCTTAATCCCCCACCAGGTTCTGTCACCTGAGGGCATCCATGATGTGCGCAGAGCCCCGTGAAGGGAATGGACTTTCTTGATGCTGAGGTTTCTGTGGGCTCAGCCCAGACAGCAAGGTTTTGTGCACACCGAAACAACCAAAAATGAATAAAAATCTGTGTTCTAGACCTGATGTTCATAATTCTAGGCTTCTGATCTTGATCCATTTTCTCCACATCTCTATGTGATTTCACCCAGATTTCAATGTGGTAAAACCAGTATGAACATCTTTGCCAAACACTTAGGGTGGACAACCATGCCACCATGCCAGAAGTTAACCAATACACTGCATGAGAATACTTGTAACAACATTCCTTTTACATTAAAATATTTACATTTGGACAATAAACTATGGCCCTCATATCCTCACTTTATATAGTAAGGATAAAGCAATAGAAGAAAGAGAACTCATCCCAAATGGCTAACTGCTAAATTCTGAATTAGCATAAAGAAGGATTTTTCTCTAAAGGTCTTAAGAAACAGGAATTACCTATTTATCATCAACATTCTTAAGACATTTCTTTCTTAGAAGAACATCGTGATTACAAAGAATGCAAGAGCGGAAGAACAGGGCAAACCTGTGACAGGTGGCATTTTAACAGATGGCAGAGAAAAGGGAACTACATAGCCCTAATGTGCTTACTTGCCATCTAAATCAAAGTGAGTGATGTTCAATCCTAAAGGCACAGAACAGATGCACTTAATAGGGAATTTAAAGCTACAATATGTGTGGAAAGCATTAGGCAACAAGCCCAATATGTTTTTATGTTCACCCAAGTGTCCAGATGTAGAGAAACTGCGTGCCAACATCCTCTAAATCTCGTTTGCACAAGTACAGAGGAACCAAGATTTGCTTTGCAGAATCGTGTATGTTGGGAAGGTATTAGAAAAGTGGAGGTGGAGACATTCACTATGAATGCTTTAAGCCTTGATTTTCAGTTTGCTAATTTATTAAAATATTTAAGCAGAAGAAGATGTTACAAATATTGTCTTGATATTAGCAACATTTGTATAAATGAAGCTTCTGCTTAGAACCTTGTGAGCATGTTAAAACTCGTATTACTATAATAAGTGGATCATAGCTGTTGAAAGTCTTCCTAAAAAGATCCTGCTTTCATGACACTAATAATGTTGCTGCCAAAAATCACACAACAGGAATTGGAGGAGACAGATTGTCTTCAAAATCTATGTGCTATGTTGCCATGTGATAGTGCTTCTCCACTCACTCTGTAAGATGTTGACAGCTTTTTATCAAATTTTCAGGTGGCATAACACTTAAAGGGAAGAAAAATGACAGAATCAATATTCAAACATCTGGACAGGCTTGGAATGTGGTGGAGGCTTCACCAAAACAGGAAAGAAAGAAAGAAAGAAAGAAAGAAAGAAAGAAAGAAAGAAAGAAAGAAAGAAAGAAAGAAAGAAAGAAAGAAAGAGAGAGAGAGAGAGAGAGAGAGAGAAAGAAAGAAAGAAAGAAAGAAAGAAAGAAAGAAAGAAAGAAAGAAAGAAAGGAAGGAAGGAAGAAGAAAGAAAGAAATGAAGGAGGGAGGAAGGCGAAAGAAAGAAAGAAAGAAAGAAAGAAAGAAAGAAAGAAAGAAAGAAAGAAAGAAGGAAGGAAGGAAGGAAGGAAGGAAGGAAGAAGGAAAGTTAGATCTATTCACTTTACTGATATTTCCTAAATTCAGTTTATTTGTTTGTACTAAAAAATGATGGGGGGAGAAATTTTGTTAGTAATTTATTTTTACTTCATGAAGTTTCTATTTAGTATAACCCATGCTCTGGGATGAAGACATCACAAGGGGCATCTTAATTCATCAGTAAAAGATGGAGGCTCCACTATGCACCACTGTGATGAGGTACAGGAGCTAAGTAGAAAAACGAGCCTACCTGTCATCAGGAAGGATCAACACATCTCAGAGTGAAAGAAGTTTACCAGAGCATGCTAGAGCACACATGCCCAGTGGATTCCAGACATGAGCCTAACCAGAGTCCCCTCCACCCACACGTCCTTCTCGTCAATACTCTGGAAGACTGTAAGTCAGTAACATTTCAAACTTTCTATGTCCTTCCTCCATTTTTCAAGGTGCATTCTTTCCATCCTGTAGCACACGTTTCTGCTCCCTGTGATCAATACTTTCTGTCTCTCTCTCATCAATATCAGCTGATCCCTTTTTCTTGTCTCTTCCACTGCCCCACTCTTCCCAGACCCTCAGCCTTTGTGAGACAAGAGAAGAATAAGCAATGGCCTAACAGAGAGAGTCAAATTGTGACTGGAACCTGGGTTTACAATTGTGTGACCGTGAGGAAATCTCTAATTTCTCGGAACCTCATGCTTAAACTAAGAGGAAGCAGTGTTATAAAAGCCTCTATAATAATTCTTTATGGTTTTAGAGACTGATACAGAAATTAGGTGGATGGATATCAAATGTGCCTGTTTACTGTCTATAAAACTGAGTTGGACACTAACTAGGTCTTGCGCTAATGCCAGAATCAAAGTTTCAATATAGTTCCTTGAACACGGAAAGCTCTACAAAACCATGATCCCCACTCCCCGAACAGCCTAGAGGAGTGCATGTAGAAAGTGAGGAGATTTAAGTTTCAATAATAAAATACTCTGAAAAACAAGGAAGGAAAGAAACCCAGGTAATGCACACTAATACTTTACCAGTTTCAGGACCCTTTTAAACAACTCCGTGTGACAGATAATGTCTCTTGCCAGCTTGATTGGATGGGGAATCAAGTAAGGCAGGTCAGGAAGGGCATTTCCAGGAAGGATTAGCTGAGGGTGAAACACCTTACCCTGGAGCGGGCCTGCCTTCTGATGACAGCCTATATATAAAAGGAAGATCCAGGAGGAAGCAATGGCTTGTTGCCTGGCTTCCTGTGTCTGTTACTTTTCTGTCACTGACCAGATGCAGCTGATGGCAGGTAAGGGTTTATTTCAGCATACGATTTCAGGGAGAAGTCTATTGTGCTGGGAAAAGAAGGCAGCTGGCATTAAATCTTCCTATCAGCATATAAAACGTAGAAAGAAGGAGCTGGTTGCAGCGTGGAAGGCTGGGCTATAACACGCCAAGTCCCACCCCAAGTGACAAACTTAGTTCCCCCAGCAAGAACCTACCTCCCAAAGCCTCCACAATCTTTCCAAACAGCTCCACCATTCAAACAAATGAAGCTATTGAGGATATGTTATGTTCAAACCACCACACTGCCCCAGCTACTTGCAGGTGAGTACATTTATCCTGCAGCTGGTATCCTTTGTGGACATGAGAACCAATCATCTGCAGCCTTAAAATGTGGAATGAAGACCAGTGGCTCTTCAGGAATCCCCAGGTCTTCAGTGCCAGACTGGGACTGTCAAAACCTCCATCTTCATTGACTGAGTAACTCCTGGGTTCTCAGCTTCATCAGCCTACAGATAGGCATGACTGGACTACTAAGCCCATATCATGTAAGCCAACGCAACAAATTATAACCAATGTTTGTGTCATGTTCTTTCTGAATGCCTGGGGATAACTAGAGAGAGAGAGAGAGAGAAAGAGAGGGGGGATTTCTTTCTAATGGTTCAGTTCCTGTAGAGAAACTTGATTAATTCACTCTTCCCCCTCTTCCTCTTCTTGGGAGAAATGAGAATATGTATAAGAACAAGGGCTATTGCAATCAGGTTCACGTTGCTGGTAGAAATCACCCAACCAAGAGCAGCTTGTGGGAATAAAAAGAGGTTTATTTGGGCTTAGAGGCTGGAGGGGAAAGCTCCATGATGGCAGGGAAAATGATGGCATGAGCAGAGGATGGACATCACCCCTGGCCAACATCAGGTGGACAACAGGAAAGTGTGCCAAACACTGGCAAGGGGAAACTGGCTATAACACCCATAAGCCTGCCCCCAACAACACTCTGCCTCCAGGAGGCTTGATTTTCAATTGCTATCAGCTGGGGAGCCTATCATTCAGAATACCTAAGTTTATGGTGTCACCTGAATCAAACCACCACATTCTGCACCTGGGCCCCATAAACTGATATCCATACATTATATAAAAGACAATGCATTCGTTACAACTTTAAAAATCCCCATAGTTTGTTTGTTTATTTACTTATTTGAGAGAAAGAAAAGGGCAGACAGAGAGAGAGGGAGAGAATTGGTGTGCCAGGACTTCCAGCCACTGCAAACGAATTCCAGATGTATGTATGTGCCCCTTGTACATCTGGCTTATGTGGGTCCTGGATAATCAAACTGGGATCCTCTGGCTTTGCAGGAAAATGCCTTAATCCTAATGATGTCCAAACATTCCCATAGTCCAAGGTCTTTTAAGTGAGTTATAACAATAAAAAAAAATTCCCCCAAAACCCACAATGGCACAGAATAAACACTCATACTACAAAAACTGGCATTAGCATAACAAAGACATATTCAACCAATGCAAGATTTAAACAGGGCAAACATCACACTCTGTAGCTCCAGGTCTAACAACTCTAGCCTAACAAGTCTAACAAGCCTCCAAGTGCAATAATTCTAACCAGCCAAAGTCTCTGGAGTTCCCATTCCGCCCCTCCAGCGAGGCTGCTCACAGTCCTGGAAAACTTCATCAGGGGCCACCAGCTCTCTTCAGCAGCCATCTCATGGTCCCCGCATCTCTATTGGGTCTCCACTGCAACCCATGGTTTATCCTCATGGCCCCATGTGGTCTCCATGCAGGAATCCAGCAAACCTGCTTCACACTGCCCATGGCCATTTCCAAAACACAAGACCGTGTTGCAAACTCAATGACCCTCTCTTTCCTGCATTTCTTATACTCCACAATACCAGTTTGTTAACCAGGGGGTGAATAAAGCAGACTTTGAAGAACAGGACACTCCTTGAGCACGCAGGCCCCTTCAAAAGTGTCTACTTTCTTCTTGTCGCCCCAATGAAGGTCAGCTGGCCAAATCTCAAAGGTTATGATCTCTCAATTGCAGCTGAATGGGCAGTAGTTCACCACATTTTTTTTTTCTGTGTTATATCCCTCTGCTCACACTAGTTCATTTCTGCACAAAGCAACCTTGTGCAACTTCTCAGGACACGGGCATAACAGCAAGCTTCTCACACAAACTACTAGCCCAGTCCAAGCAAAGCTCTTTCTCACCCTCATAAACCAAACCTCACAGTCCATAGTTCTTACTGCATTCAGGTCTTTCAGCTCTGACCAGAATAGTCCATCAAGCTGTACTTGCAGCACTGCAAGGCATCTCTTAGGCCAAGGTTTCAAATCCTTCCACCTTCCTCTTGAAAACCCCAAAAGGCCAAAGCCACACAGTCAGGTGTCTATCAGCAATCCTGCTCCTCAGTACCAAAAACATTACTCTTGTTGCAGTCAGGTTTGCATTGCTGGTAGAAATCACCCAACCAAGAGCAGCTTGTGGGCAAAAGAGGTTAATTTTGGCTTATGGGCTCGAGAGGAAGATCCATGATGGCAAGGAAAATGATGGCATGAGCAGAGGGTAGACATCACCCCCTGACCAATATCAAGTGGACAAGAGGAAATGTGGTAAATGCCAGTAAGGGGAAACTGGCCATAAAATCTATAACCCCACCCCCAACAATATTCTGCCTCCAGGAGGCTTTGATTTCCAAATGCCATCAGCTGGGGAGACTAGCATTCAGAACACCTAAGTTTATGGGGGACACCTGAATCAAACTACCACAAGGGCCTGTTGGGCCCTAAGAGGCCCGGGTGTGAGGCCTAGTGGAACTTCCTGAGCCTGACTAGAGTTTGGCGACCTGTCTTTGGCTTGTTACTCCTGCTTAGGAGTGACTCAGCAAAGCCTAAGCCAAAACTGCCTCCGCCCAGCTACTGCTGACATGGTGAAATACTATTGGCCCTTACACCTTTTTCCCATCCTGAGACCCACCCTCTTTCTCAAAGCTATATAAACATCTTCCTACTAAAATAAAACGAGTTCCTGCCTCGACAAGACTCCCAACCCAGTGTGTTTTTCTCTCCAGTGTCTTGGAGGAGGGGGTCTGGGTCACTGACACTCATCATCCCGCTCAGCCCCAAGAGGACCCGCTGGACCGGCTCTTTCTTCAGCCCTACCTGCCGGGGAGGCGGGGAACCGGCAAGGGCCAAAGTTATTTCCAAAAGAAAAATGTAAATCTGTTTTATGAGCCCACGCAGGAACTGTAGAAGCGCATATTCCTCCTGTACTAAAATGAAATAATGGAAAGGAAGAGGTACAGGATAATAGAGGATGCAGTTCAAGGATGGTCACAGTCAGAGCTTTGCTGGAGGTTGTAGTCCTTAGGATAAAGGAGATATCAATGTGCACTACCCTGAACAGACCAGCAAAGTCAGAAATAACAGTCAGTCCCAAAGACCACACCGCATGGGTTCAAAGCAAGGAAGCCCCATTACGTCGTGGGCAAAGATGCTCTCAGTGGAGACGGGAAATGTCAATGGCACAGAACGCCTGCAGTGGAGATGTTAATTTTAACCTTTGCTGGTGTCTCGCTAGTGTCTGCTGTTGGTATTGACCATTACTCTCCCGCACTGGTCAACATTCTGCCAGCAGGCACATCTTAACATTTCCATTTACCTAATAGATTTGTTATCAGGCACTGACTGACAGGCATGATTATATTTGAAAACCATTCATGGGAGAGAATGCCATGATATCCAAGGAATGCAACTTTTGCTACTTCCTAACATGTTATTATTTTAATATTTTATGCTGCGCCTCAAATGAGATTTTGCCACAGCTGTTTTAGTTTTCTTTCTTTCTTTCTTTCTTTTTAAATTTTTGGTCGAGAATGGAATATAGTCACTTCCAAGGACAAAAATATCGATGCACACAGCTAAAAATACCTCGGTGTTATCTCAGATTACAGTTCTGCCAGCATTAAAAGGGAAGGAAAGAACAGTTGAGATAGGTTTTCAGGCCTTGGCATTTGGGATTCTATTTGATGATTTCCAAATCAATGCACCAGAAATATCCTCCAAGATCTTGCTGTAAGGAAAGCTCTCCTGCCTTGTCTTCCAATAGCAAACAGGAAAAAAGAGAAAGAAAGAATTCCATGCTAAAAACTACGCACTGTGGTTCAACTGTGTTTTGCTTTCCATCATTATCCCTGCATCTCTTTGGATTCTAACTCATAACTCTAGGTGTGGCAAAATTCCATGGAATAGTGTGCACATTTTCATGTTGGGATCCAGTGTCAGAAGCTTCTGTTCCCAACATTAAGGACACCTGGGAGTTTTGCCCACATGAAGAAGGAATTCTCAATGCTTCCTTTTCTCAGGTCTCACCCAGGCATGAGGCACTTTGCTCCTTCAGACTAGTCCAAACCATTCTCTGATTTGCAGTACTTTCTAAGGCAATCTGAACTGTTTGTTTTCTAGTCAATATTCTCATTCACCCCAGTTGAGAGGAAAAGCTGCTAGATTAAATGTATTAGTATCAAATTTAACATGGTTTAGTTTAAGAAAAACACTTGCTAAGACCCTTACAGAAGAACATAAAAAAATAAAATCACTAAAACTCTGGCAACCTAACAATGTGACATGCACATTGTTTGCATCAAAACAAGAGACTTGGGTGAGTTTGTGCCAAGAAAGCAAAGGAGAGTCTATCACAGAGAGAGTGTGTATTGGGTCTAGTGACGGACACATTAAGAATGGTTAAGATTTGAATACAGCAAGACCAGTATGGGAAGCATGGTCTTTGTGAAGCCCTGGGGATAACTAAGGACAGGGACTTGTTTGGAGTTCCTTACAGTAATTGCTCAAATGTCATGTTGAGCCAGAGTTGAATATTAGTTTAAGAAGTAAGCTCTGAAATCAGATAAGTCTAAGTTTTAAACCTGAATTATCTCTTACCTTCTTAGAACTTTACTTAACACTCATCAACCTTAGGTTCCTGAAACAAGAAAATATTGAGATGGTATTGAAGATGAGATAATATTTATCAACTTAATAGTCTTGGTCTCTACTTAGCACATGTAATTTATAAGCTCTACACAATGAGGCATACACTTAAACAAAACAGAGAAAATAATGATGAAAATCTTCTAGCACATTCTAAGCAATTAATAAATGACATATCTAAATTTGACATTAGGCTTCATGAGAGAGGAACAAAGATGGTCAAATTTGTGATTAAGGGACACACGTATGTGCTGTGGGGCAGAGTAGGATGGGATGGGATGGGCAGAGAACTAAAGATGCAGAACCTAGCTGTGACGCTTAGACTTTCAACTACCATAGTGGCCATGGATAAGAAAATTGCTAAGGAATGAGTTCTATGTGGTACTTATACCTCAATAGTTTTCTTTAAATTTCTGATTCACACATAATTAGACATATTTATGGAGTACAGTACAATGTTTTCATACACATTGTGCAAGACTGTATCATGGGAGCTGGGCATGGTGGCGCACGCCTTTAATCCCAGCACTCGGGAGGCAGAGGTAGAAGGATCACCATGAGTTCGAGGCCACCCTGAGAATACAGAGTGAATTCCAGGTCAGCCTGGGCTAGAGTGAGACTCAACCTCAAAAAACAAACAAACAAAAAAAGACTTCAGGTCAAGATGGTATCCGTGTAAATATGCCTCACCTGGCATGGAAGAAAAGCATGGGGTTAACTTTCACAATGAGCTGTTGATCAGAGAGACCTACAAGGCTTCCCCATAAAAGACAGATTTATGTCAGAGTTCTTGATGACCCTGCCAAAGACACCATATGCTGTTGGGATGAAACATGGAGTGACCTGGTCGGAATCTGGAAGTCAGTCCCCAGTTAACTTGTCTAGTGCTGGAGGGTGCTGCATGAGTGACTGGGGGAAAATGACCAACATCTGTCCAAACAACTCACAGTCTAAGCTACTCAGCAGTAAACAACCTGACATAATGCTCAAACAAGTGCAATAGTGGCACACAGCTATGGTGGGTAACAAACTGCTCTTGACTTGGCTAACAGATCCACTCAGTGGAATGTAACGCATAGCTAGAACTGGAAAATAAGCCAAAACCATGTACAAAAAATGAGCCCGTTCTCCAATATCAAGCTCCCACCAAATATGGGCTAGAAGAGGGCCTATGCATATAAAATTCTCTCTAAAATACTATGGCCATTCCATCTATCTAGTACTAACTTCTCTCTTCACTGGAGAATTTGCTTCTCTTCTTCACATGGATGACAAACCTGAAGGGAGGATCAGCCTGTCGCCTATCACACCTCATCAGGGCCCCAGCTGAAACCATAGAGTAATGGGGGAAATGGGCAAGAGTGAAGCTTTCTTGGTGAACCTGACACCAGAACAAGGCTGAAGGAGATAAACACAGAGAACATTCAACTCCTACTAAGCCAGATATCCAGAGACACAGAGGCTCCCAAGACCTCATCACTGAAGTAGAACTAAAATAAACCCAACGTGCCTTAGGGAAATTCACGGAAGAGGTGGCAGAAAGAGTGTTAGAGCCACAAGTTGGGTCATTACGCACAGAGACTTTGCCTCTCCCCCATAACTGTTGGCTACCCCTATAATGCACGACCCACATTACCCAATGAGGAGGGTCCCTTTGGAGGGAGGAGGTCAGGGAGGAGGCTACCAGAGGCACCAACATGAATATAAAATTAACATAAATAAATTAAAATAAATAAAAAAGACTGTATCATGGTAATTGGCAGACCCATCATCTTAAGCACTTTTTAACACCAACATACTTAGCAGAAGTTCAGAGTGTACAGTCCCGCCCACCATGAAAGAGCTATCTCTAGACGCTCTGTTGAATATGAATTAAGGCATCTTGACCTTTATTTACTCTTGAGAATAGCAGCTCCCTGAAATTCCAGTTGGGAAATTGGTTCATAAATAAACCATTCTGTTTGTTCCCTCAACTACCCAGTTCCTGGCCCAATGTGCTGACTAAGGTGCTGCAGTTGGAATGTTAACACAAGGTCTTTGAAGGCAAAGAAATAACGTTTCTCTGCTCTGAAGTCAGAGGGTAGAGGCTACTTTCAGCTCTGGAAATGATCCTCAGTGCATCCATCAAATGCCTTGTCAAAGTGTTATTATCAACAAAGGGATTCACTTTTCTCTATTTGTTTACAATTAGAGCCCAGGAAATTGTCCATCTAAAGATAAAGGAACCACTCAGCACTCTCCCACCCAGGAACTATAGATATTAATTCAGGGTCTTGGAAGTTTTGAGTCATGAACATACTTGGAAGAAGGAAGCCACAACTATATCAACAACAATGTTTAGGGAGCACTTACCATTTGGTAAGCATGGTATGCCTTATGAACTAATCACTTCCATTTACCATATAGAGGGCCTCTTATGCACCCATTGTGAAAAACCCCAGAAATGAAAGTAGAAATACAAGAGCACCTGTCATCAAGGAAAAGCCAATGTCCTCTTGACTTGGAAGCTCACCAGGACACCATGTCGCCCACCTTCTCCTGGAAGCCTGGAAGTCTTCAGAGTAAAACTTGAACCTCTTGACCTCCTCTCCCACTTTCCAAAGCAGGATATTCCTCCCCCTTTCAGCGAGTTCTCTCTGGCTTATTCTCGATTATACTACCTGACCAGGGAGCTTGATAATAGAACTCTAACTCAGTGCAACAGTGAAATGGGAACTGGCTGGGATAGAGCTCAACTCAGTTGTTGGCTCTGACCAACAACTGTGTGTCCTTGAGAAAGACCTCTAGTCTCTTTGGCCCTCATCTATAAAATTACAGGGAACAGTGTTCCACAAATTAGCATGATAATTTAATGACTTATAAGAATGGGTATATGATGAAGATATACATGTGCATACAATCAACATGTATTTACCACTTCATACATATAATTGTACATCTATCTTTACAAAAATATCAAATATATTAATATCTGCTGTTGCAGACAGCTTCAGGTTCGCTGAGATGAACTTCCAGACCAGGCACAGTTATGGAGGAATGGATATTTATTGAAACTTACAGATCCAGGGGAAGTTCCATAAAGGCAGGAGAAGCGGCCTGCTCTTCACAGGACCAAGCAAGAGAGAGAGAACGCCAACCAGCCACCACAGCACATAGAGCAAAAAAACAGCCAAAAGGTCACACAGCACACTTCAGGAACTCCTGCTAGGCACATTTGCATATCTTTACAATGGACTCTCAAACCATCACCACACCTTAAGACCAGGGCCCCCAGTGACCTTGCCTCTAGCAAGGTGATTGCAGATGCAAACTATAACTAAAAAAAAAAACCACTGAATATATTGGGGGACATATATTCAAACTACCACATCTGCACATGTAGCTGATATCATTTATATACAATTGTATAGTTATATGATATATTCACATGACTTACATATTTGTGTTAATTATATATAATTATATATATTTGTCTATTTACTGTTCTGTTACTTGCCACAAAATTGCAGAAAGTTGTTTTGACATTCACAACGCCTAAAACAGTGCCTGGCAAATAGTAGGCATTCAGCAAATATTTTCATAGTGGGTGAATGAATGTATCATTGGCGCTCACTAAACTTCTTTCTGAACTTTGTGTGAACACACAGTGAGGGTATTTTTAAAGTATTTATTTATTTATTTATTTATTTATTTATTTATTTATTTGAGAGAAAGAGGCAGAGAGAGAGAGACAGAGAGTAGGAGCACCAGGGCCTCCAGCCACTGCAAACGAACTCCAGATGCATGTGACCCCTTATGCACCTGGCTTATGTGGGTCCTAGAAAATCGAACCGGGATCCTTTGGCTTTGCAGGCAAATGCCTTAACTGCTAAGCCATCTCTCTCCAAACCTACTGAGGGGTTTTTGATTCTGTTCCTAACTATGACCTATCAAAGGGAAACTGCATAATCATACTAATTGGCTTCATAATAAATGCGTGATTTCCAATCTTAGCCAGGCTCTAAGTCTTTCTTGATAATCCTTTAACATGTGTCTACTCTATATTCTTTCATTTTTCCAATGAAGCTGCTCCTGATATCACCTTCCCCGGGAATTATTCAATCATACAGCACCTTCTGCTCTTACTCACTCAGAGAGGACCATAGGACCTGACTTCACTGGTCTTTTCTGCCCTGCCTCACTTGGGACCTTGCTCCAACTCTCTCTTCTCTCCTTCTAGTCTTTCTCCTTCCCCTCAGTCAGCATGGCAATGCCCTCTGCTCCCTCTGATGAAACTTTTCAAGGACATTAACTCTCCTTGGCTTTATAGGTGGCAAGGAAAATAAAGGATAACAATGACAAAGATAGAATGATGAGTCACTTGTGGGTGAGCACAAACCTTGACCTATGATAATAAAAACTTCTCCCCTGACAAGTGCATCTTTCTAGAATTTAAAATAGCAAGATACAAGTATTACATGGAAACAATATCTTAGATGAACATAGCCAATTAAAATGATACTTGCACACTGTGAAGCCATATGACAGTCTCTTAATGAGTAGGGGCAGGTGTCATTTCCATTTTACAAATACAGAGAGGGTAAGAGAGCTGATTGACAAAGACAAGGCCCCAACCTTCATCACTTTTATTGATGCATCTGTACCAGACCTCACTCTGCCCTCCAGGCTTTGTCGACCGGACTGTTGACCTTCACACATCTTGCCCCATGTCATGTTTTCTAAATTTATTTTTTATTAATTAGATGGAGTTTTATTTTTTAAAATAGGTTGTAGTATTTTATCCCCTCTCCCTGGGTTCCCATTTCCCTGAGGAACCTTCTCAGTGAAGTTATTGGTGTTCACTGTGGGGTAAATAAGGCCTCAGTCAGTGTCTGGGCAGGGCTGTGCCTCAGGATAGTTCTACTCACCCTGTGGCTCTTACAATCTTCCCACTCCCTATTCCACTACAATCCCTGAGTTTTGGCAGGTCTGTTAGCAATTTGATTTAGTGTTGAGTTCTCTGTAGCCTCTGTATTTCTGCTTCAATGTGCTTTGATTCACCAGTGTCTGCTGCCATTGCCCTGGAACTGGTTATCAGGCTAGATGTGGGAGTAATATTCATGGAGCTGCTGCTTCTGAAATTTCTCCTGAGATGAGTAAATGTGGTAGAGGTGGCTCATCTCATGTGGGCAGTTGGCTGTCTTTCCTTGTAGTAGTGATGGATTTTGGATTCCCCATTATTCTCTACTATCTGTAAGATAAAACAGATTCTCCAACCAAGAGTGAGAACAGCTTTGATTAAGGGAGTGTGCATAGCAATATGAGAGGCATTTTGATATGTGTGCCCACTCTAATTATCTAGAGAGCAATGGAGGTTTCCTGCCATGGAATTCTGACTGTGTGTCTAGTACCAAGTATGTGTTTTCTCCCACTGAGAGGGCCTCCTATTCAATCAGAGGGCAGGTGGTTACCTGCAAAGGCTGTGCCATTATTGCACAGGTATATACTCCTTGTTCAGCTGCTTGGTTGTGTGGCTTGCAGAGTCCCCTGTTTATCATGTTCTTGGTGACCTTTATCACCCCGTAGCTCCAGTGGCACTTTCTATCACCATTAAGGCTAGCCAGGAGAGGACAGGCTTTATCCCAGTTCCCACATGGTCTCTGTGTCCTGTCAGCAGCCTGTGGTGTTTTCAGCAATAGGCTATTGAGCTCTATTGAGGAACCAAGTGCTTTAGCAATGGCTGGTATTGCTTTGAGGACCTCAGGGGTCTCCCTGGCCAATCAATCACAGTGAGGAGTTACCCAATTCTGGTCCTCAGATTCACCAGCCAGAGCCAATGGTTTAGGGTTAAGCCTTCTCCACCTTCTACTGAGCACTTCTTTTCAGATTGTGCACCCCACTTTGTTGGCGATTCTGTCATCTTGTATGCAAGTATCTGGGACAAAGTTTCCTATTGTACTGATTCGTTTTGTTTTTAATTTTGTGTAATTTCCTTCCTCAGCCACCCTTACTCCCCCCACCCACAACCCTCCCATCCCACACATTCTTTTCCTCTACTAGTTTATCATGTAGTCCCTCCTTTTCTCCCTCCCTATTGCCACTTTATCCTGGTTTCATTCTATTTCTACACTCATAATCCTAATGCATACTCCCATTTTCACTCAACTCCAGCTGATCCAGGTTAAAGTCGCATGTGAAAGAAAGACTTTCTTAGTTATGTAATCTTGCTTAGAATGTTTTTTTTTCAAGCCCATCCATTTTCCTATGAATGTCATTAATTTATTTTATCTTTTTACTGCTGAATATAATTCCACTGTGTATATATATCACATCTTCATTTTCAGTTCATCAGCTGACAGCCATCTGGGCTGATTCTAGCTCCTAACTATTAAGAATACGGTGGTGACAAACATGGTTGATCAAATATTTCTGAGGCAAATAGTGGAGTGTTTAGGGTATGTGCCCATGAGTGGAATAACTGAAGCATATAGCAGATGTATTTTCACTTTTCTCAGGAGCCTCCATATTGTTTTCTTTAGTGGTTATGCAAGTTTGCACTCTCACCAACAGTGAATAATTTTATCTGTTTGTGATGAGAGAGAAAAAGAGAGAGAGAGAAAACGAGAATGTGAATGGTTGTGACAGGATCTCTAGCCAGTGCAAATGAACTCCAGGCACACGTGCCACTTTGAGCATCTGTCTTTACATGGGTCCTGAGGAACCAAGCTAATAGGCTTTGCAAGCAAGCACCTTTAATCACTGAGCCATCTTTCCAGCCCCCATGCCATGTATATGTTCTCATTTTTACCCTGCTCCCCACCCATGACTGGATCCCCTAAAGGCTATGATTCTAGATGTGCTACGTTCTGGCTACCATTGCAACCTCAGGAACCAAACAAGGTCAGACTTCAAATCCTGTCTAACAGTCAGTAGCTATGTGATATGGCATGCTCCTTAACATAGTTGCTACTCATCTGTAGATTGGGAGAATAAAACTGAATATCATTCATTTAGAGGAAGATAAATTGAATCAGTACAGTCACCTTATTTTCCCTTTGCTTTCTCCTAGGGTGCTTCATCTTATTTCTAAGTTACTAATACAATTCTTCCAGTCTGCCTTAGCAGATTCTTTAACACAATAAAGATGGATCTGGGTTGCACCTCTTGCCTCTGTGTACATCAGTTACAATCAAGAGCAATCAAATTTCTAGGAATGGCTCTAAGGTCCAATTCCCTAATCTTCAGGATTAACTGATGAATTCCTCCAGTAGTTGTACTGTTTCACATGGCACAATTGAACTTATAAAGAGAGTATCCAGGGCTGGAGAGATGGCTTAGCAGTTAAGGCATTTGCCTGTAAAGCCTAACGACCCAGGTTCAATCCCCCAGGACCAACGTTAGTGAGATGCACAAGGTGGCACATGTTTCTGGAGTTTGTTTGCAATGGCTGGAGGTTCTGACATGCCCATTCTCTCCCTCTCTCTCTCTCTCGCTCTCTCAAATAAATAAATGAATTTTTTTTTAAAAAAAAAAGAGTATCAAAATGGCCATAATCTAATCACAGGGATTCTTTTAAAAGATGAACATTCTCTAGCTAGTTACAGAACATGAAGGCAGAAAATGTTGGATCAATTCAGAATATGAGAAAGATGAAAGATGCATGGGAAGGAAAGTGGTTGGTTTCTCAGAGCAAAGAGCAGTTGCAGTCTAACAGCCAATGTCACAGGCTCTTCGTGTAACAATAATAAAATATTTGACACTAGGTAAGTTACTAATCATACAAAGTTATTTCTCACAGTTCTGGATGCTAGGACATCCAAGATCAAGATTCTGGCAGGTTTGTTCTTTGGCGAGGGCTACATTGAGCATAGTATCTTCCAGAATAATGATGTGTCCTTATTGTGGCTGAAGAGATGGAAAGATGGAAAGGACCTAGCCAGTTCCCTCCATTCTATAAGAGTTGTCATCTATTTGTGAGCTTTCCTTGCCTATTACCTCCCAAAGCCACACCTAGTGCAGCTATGATATTGGGAATAAGTTTCACATAAACTTTGGAAGATATACAATTTTATTATTTGTTTATTTATTTATTGGTTTTATGCGGTAGGGTTTCGCTCTAGCCCAGGCTGACCTGGAATTCATTATGTAGTCTCAGGCTGGCCTCAAACTCACGACAATCCTCCTACCTCTGCATGGGATTAAAGGAGTGCACCACCATGCCTGGCCCACAAATTAAACTACAGTAGCCAACAATAAAACAGGGGCATCCACCTGTAATTACCAAGTGCTACATTGACCAACAACCTGAATGAGAAAGATTCTGGTTTCTCAGAATCTTCAAATCAACATCCAACTGATGTGAATCCTGAACATAGCCTCGCAATCCCTGGAGGAAAGCTGAGTCTGCCTGAAATGCACCTGTAAAGTACAATAAATGAGCATTACTTGAAAATGCTCAATTGTTGATAATTTTCTTTGTAATGACAGAAAGCAATACAACACTGGGTGTGATGGCATATACCTGAAATCCCAGCATTCAGGACATTGAGTCAGGAGAATCAAGAACCTGAGGTCAGTATTGGCTACAGTGAGGGACAAATGAAAAAGAGAGGAGGGTGGAGAGGGAGGGGGAGCAGGAAGAGGAAGAAGGATGGAAAGGAATGGAGGGAAGGACAGAGGAAGAAAGGAAAGAAGGTAAGAGATCTGTCAATTTGATCTTTAGACAAAAGTGACTGTGCTAGCCCCAAAGACCTAAGCATGCTTTTTGTCATTTGAAATGCACATTGTTACTCTGAACTTAATGCCTTCTTAACATGTGCAGTAACTGGTGATGCAAAGAAAAGATGAAGAGAAAAGTCCGGGACAGAGACATTCTACAATCCAGCCTACAGGGACCATGGCACTACTATTGCTTCTCCTTGTATGGCATCTGTAGAAATATTTTCAGATTGTTTTTTCACTGGATGAGCACCAACTCTGGAGTCAGATGTCTTCTGCTACCACAAGCAATCAGTGTAAACTTGAGTAAAACAGGTTGCCAACCCTCACTTTCCTAATCTGTGAAATGGGGAGAGTAACAGTAAATAATTGTTTGGTCTGTCCTGAAGATTAAAAAAAGAAATGGTTTGTGAAGCATTTATTTCAATGCCTGGCACTTATTAAGTGTTAACTAAATGGTTATAATTATTCATATATTCATTGAAAAGTATGTACTAATATCTCCTCTGTGCCAGGAATGCTAGGCAGTGTGAGAAAGCAAATGTGAATAAGAAATAGCCTCCGCCCTCTGAACTCTCGCCATGCTGTGTGTCCATATGTGTCCTTTGAATTATCCATGCATGTAAATCCTCCTTGGTGTGTGCCTGTGTGCACTGGGAGTGTCTGTGGAATGAATTCTGCACTCCTTGAAAACTGTAATGAACAAAGTACTGCTTTGAAACACAAGGGGAGGGCTGGGGCCGCAGGTCCTGACATCCATCTTTCTCCTCCTCAGAGGTGGGTGGCTGTTTGCTCTGGGAACATTGACGATATGACCATTAAATCATTTCAGAGTGGTGGAGCTGGGAGGTCTTAGCAAGGCTTTTCCCTCACACCCACCCTGTTCTGGCACAAAGAAGGGTGTTATGCCTCATACACAGTGACAGGCAGGCCACAGGAAAAGGGCTCCCCATGCCAAATAGTTCTGCCCAGTCCTCCTCTGAGCGGGGAAGCAAGAAACAATCCATCAGCTTGGTTGTCCGGGAGTCACAGAACCCCTCAAAACAGACCTATTAGCCTAAAGGATAAATATTTATTCTTAGTTCATCTGAATAACCCAGAAAGGGAATTCTGTTTTTTGTCAGTAATAAAAAACACTCCCACCTAAGCCTGGATTAGTGCTTTTTGTCCTCAAACCTTCCCGGCCTAGAATCACTGAGACTTCCTGTGAAAGAGTAGATCAGGATTTCCTCCTCGAGGCCTCCTGAACAAGCTGGAGCTGGGAAGGCCCAGGAACACAAAGGGGATCCTCTCACAGGGGAGCTGTGTTTGCTTTGTCTGCACAAAGTATGTGTGGCCTCTGCCTGGCTCCTCGTACTCAGGTAACTGAAATATTTGCCCTTGGGAAGGAAGGCGTACAATGTTCTCTTAAAATGTTCCAACTGCCGAAATAAGAGCTTTTAGATGAACAGCTTTTGGAGGACCCGGTTTCCTGACCTGTGCTTTGACCTCATGACAATAGCTCCAGTGAAAACAGTTTTGTTTTCCTTCCAAGGGAGATGTTCCAGAAAGAACAGTTTCCTGGGTCATAGAGGTGAGGATTTGGATGCTAGCGGGGAGGAGAGAGGAGTGGCAGGAGAAGCTGGGATGGAAGGATGGAGATGGGATGGGGATAGCACACTGAAAAACCTGGGGTGTTCATATGTCACATCTTCCAGCCCTGCTTCCCTTTTTTGTTGTCCCCCACCTCCTTCCAGGAGGCATGGCTACCCTTGCAGAGAGAGCTCTAGTTCTGAAAGCTACACCAATGTCTTCCAGCACAGGCCTGACTCAAAGACTGCAGTGTAATGAGAATTCAGAAAGCAGCAAATGAAGAAGAGTGTTCCTTCATGCTTTCTCCCATTCAGCTATCCTTCAGCCCCTCCGACCTTCAGTTCCTCTAGCTGTCCTGTGAAGATGATAATGCTTACCGACAGGGCTCTGGAAAGCTTATGCAAGCATTTGCATTAACCCAGAGACTGGTATACTAAAGGAGCCTAACAAGTATTAGCACACCTCTTCATATTAAAGGACTTTGGAAGTTGACATACTATAGAAGTTAGCTTATGTGAAGTTGTCACCCAAAAGGCTTATGTTGTTGTGGAGCTTGCAGAAGAGACGAAGCAAGTCTGGATCAGGTGAAATTAATATCCTCTGATAGGGATTCCAGATGTGCTGGGTCACTGAGCATGGAGGCCACTGTTACACAAGACAGCTCACTTTACTAGAGTCTGGCAGAGGCTGCTCAGGAACTCCAAGGCCGTTTCATATCTCATAGACAAAATCAGGACATGAGTAATGCATCAAGGGAGACAAAATGGAGACCATGCTCCTGAAAGTAACCCCTCACATATGTTCCTGGTAGTGATCCCAACACACACGTTGGTTGACCATCTGGACTTGGGTGGGCTCATTTCTTTGGTGTTGGTGTTCTATGTCAGGTGAACATGCTCCTCTGTGCATATTCTCTGGACAAAGGGATACAACACAGGTATAGCCCAATTTTTGACCCAAAGTATTAGGCAATAAACAGCAAAGTCACTATTTCTTTTAGGTAAGCCATTTTCTATGCAGCAAAGGCTGATGCTTAGAAACCTAGAAATGGGCTGTTCCCATACAGCAGCAAGAAATAGGAGTTGGCAGTCTTGAATGGGGAATGGGATGAGATGGGATGGGTAGGAAGGAATGCAATGGAATGGAATGGAATGCACTGGAAGAGAATAAGAATGATGCATGAAAAAAAGAATAATGGATGGAAAAGTGGCAAGAAAACTGTTAATTTCTTATCAAATAGAGAATAAGATCTTTGTAGTCTAGAGATGTGCTAAGAAAACTGCCTTTGTAAGTTGTAACCCAGTTGATTTGTGTTTCTAGCAGTGCCAAACTGTCATCAGAGTTAGCTGAAAGAGAGGAAATATGCCAAATGTATTTGTGGCTCTAGGGGAGGAGATTACCAGGAGGAATGATGGAAATGTCGAGTGGTTTTATTCAGCTGTCTATGATAAGATAGGAAGGCAGAGATGCATAAAGAAAGAATTGAGAACTGTTCTCTTTGTAAGCAGAATTCAGAGGAATTGTAATATAACTAGAATTTTCTGAAGTGGAAAATAAAACTTTTACAGCTGTCATCTCTCTAGATATCAATGAGAATTTTTAAGTATGAAATGGCCACAGTAGAAAAAAAAAATCAATGGCTATGTGACTCTTCATTAAGATCATTAAAAAATTTGAAGTTGGGCCTGTACAGATGGCTTAGCAGTTAAGGCACTTGCCTTCAAAGCCAAAGGACCCAGGTTTGATTCCCCTGGACTCAAGTAAGCCAGATGCACAAGGTGGAATTCATTTGCAGTGGCTAGAGTTCCTAGCATTTACATTCTCTCTCTGTGTCTTTCTCTCTCTCAAACAAATAAACAATAATAATAAAAACACCCTTAAAAATTCAAAGTTATACTTAACAGACCCTCTCGTAGACAAAATTACTTCTAAGTGTCCTACTGGCATATTCCTTATGGAAGCATAATCTCAAAACAACCTGGAATAATTGTAGTTCCAGAAGGATATTTCAAAAAGAAATGTGGGTGTGGATTTGAACTAATAGAGAATATGTAATATGAGGCAAGCCCAAAAAAGTCTAAAGGAAGGTAAATAATCTGAGATTAAAGTAAATGGTGACTGTTCTCTGAATCCCTTCTATTCCTCCCCTCTCTATGCTTAAAATAGAGCAGGCTGGGAAAAAAAATCATTGTGCTAAATTTTCCTACAGAAAATGGTGCTTTTGGACAATAGTGACAAGTATATTGGGAGCAGAAGCACGAACATCACAGGTGAATGGTAGTTTAAAGTACCAATCCTAGCATCACTGAACACAGGAGGAGTGCTTGACAACACATGCCTAGCTGTATTGTATTATTTCTATAAATCATTTTGTGACTTCTCCTGCCCTCCCCACTTTTTTGAGATAGTGACTCATGTAGCTTTTACTGGCCCCAATTTTTTGTGTAGCTGAGAATGATCTTGAACATTTAATCCTTCACCTCAACTTCCAAGTGTGGGGATTATAGACATGGAAGAGCATGTTTGGTTTTATGTAGTGCCGGAGACTGAACCCCGAGGTTAACGGATGCTAGACAATCACTTTTCTAACTTATCTACATCTGCAGTCTCCTTCCCTTTGAGAACTGAGGTGTTTATTACAACTCTTCTGTTCTATCCTCACATTATATATTAGGCATTTGGAGCAGATAATTTGTAGTTGGCATGTTTCTGCATCAATATGGCGCATAGTGAAAGGAGCTGTGTTCAAGGAATTTGCACTGTATTTGGACTCCATGTACATTATATCATTGGAGCTTTTTAGTCTTATATGATTGAACCACATTTCAGGGCTCTTAAAAAGGAGTCCATGTACACGGTATGTTAGAGCAACAGGAATTCCTAGGTTTAGGGTAAAGGCTTTGTCAGGCTTTATTATTATTATTATTTTCAACAGAACATGAGATTATGCAAGGCAAGTTTGTATATTGGTGTTTTTCTATTTCCTAGTTAGAATCACAGCCTAGCTTACTGTAAATACATATCTCAAATGAAAATCAGTACAGGCCAGATGAACACACATCAAACTGTCTAACAACCCCAATCTTCTACATAACTAGAGCTGTACTGGAGATACAAAGGACCAGGCAAAAGAACTCCTCAGCTCACACTGCTAACCACAGTGTCATGAGAATCAAATGGGTATTTCCAACTACTTTGAAGAATTTTGTTACTGAGAAAAGGCAAGTGTGTTTCTTCTGAGATGATGATATTTAAATTTGGATAGGAGGGCTCCATGGAGATTGGTTTGACAAGTAGAAGGAGACCATTATTCCAGGTGGAAGGAATCTTATGAATGTAGAAGACCTTGAAGAAAAGCTGACTGGGTAGAACAAGACAAGGGACAGTATTATGAATTTTTTTTTTTTTTTTTGGTGAGGCAGGACTAACCAAGTTATTTATTATTTTTTCACTGAAAGTAAGATGGGTTTTACATGTTTTCATATTTAGGTCCAGGCTGAAAGGGCAGATGCTATACTGATAACTCTTCTCCTAGAGATGGCAGAGGGGCAAGAGAGAAAGCTAACTGTGAAATCTCTTTTCTGTTGCGCTTCACTTGCCTTGTCTCCTGATGGCTGCCACAAGCCACATGGGTGACTCCACTGTCAAAGGCAGAGAGTACATCCTTCTTAACAACATTTCAAGGACAATACATCCCACAAAGCAACTCACAACTATTCACAACAGTGTTCATTTTGGCCCCAAAGTATAAACATTACAAATACCAATTCACTAGGGAATGAATTTTAAAAATTCATTTCTATGCAATGTGATACTCAGTGATAGGGGATGGATACATGAGTCCCTATACATCCCCATAGTAGCTAATGTTTCTGAGAGAGGGGAGTCAGATTCAATAGTAGTGTAGCCACTGGTAAATTGCTGATTTCACAGAAAATATCCTCCCACCCATTTTTATGCAAGCAACCCTAATTTAATTCAATGAGCAAAAAAAGACATGAAAGTAAGATGGGAATTAATGGGGGGGAAAGAGGGATTTTAATGTGACATGAGGAGGATAAGAGGGTAATTGACAGATAAGATCAAAATACATTTCATATGTATGTGAAAGTGTCAAAAATGGAGAAAATAAATAAAAGTTTTTAAAACATCAATATACCAATGCACGCTGCTATATAAACTTAGGAAACATTGTGTTAAATGAAAGAAGCCAGACACAAGAGACCTTCTGTGCTAGAGCTCCATGTATATGAAATCTCCATAATCGCAAAAAAAAAAAAAAAAAAAAAAAAAAACAGAGATACAAATTATATCAGCAGTTGCCTGGGGTATGTTCAGCACTATACAACAAACAGGTTCAAGGGAACTTGGTTGTAGAATGTTCTAAAATGATCTGGGTGATGGTTACACACACCTATATTAATTTTGTAAAAATACTGAAATGTTTCTATACAGTAAAGGAATTTTATGCTATTTGAATTAATCTCACTACAGGCACTAAAATGCATAGCTAATGGAATGAAGGACTCTAATATTACACTTATAATGGGCACAAAGGCACTATTAGAAGGCTGGTTGGATATACTACACGTGGAAATATTTACAAAATTCTAGCTGACTAATGTCTTTCTGTAAGAAATTCCTGAAGATAAAGATGTTTCTTCAAAACTACCATACTGAATGTTATAATTTTTTAGTTATTCAGCTTTAGCTACAAATAATAAACATTTGTAATGTTGTCGTTTGAGCTGCTGCATTTTAAGTTGGTACATATGGTAAAAAAATTGTCACAGATGAGAGCAGCTGCGATTAATGAAGCATGCCCTACTTATTAACTTCTCATATAATATGTACAACAGAAACATGCTCTTCTAAGCGGGTCAAGAACTGCAAAATGTTTGCTAATTGCTGGAATTTGCTCTTCTGTTTAGAGTAAAAATGGATTTAACCATCGGAATATCTATTCAAGGAGTCATAGAATCAGGAAAGAGGGACCTCTGTTATTAGCTAATCTAGCAATTATTCCTGAATCAGAGCTTGTGTTTTACATTAATATCAACTGAGCTGGTTGAGGCAATGCAGCTGGAGAGGTGAAACAGCTGCCTGCTTTAATGCAAAATTCCTTTGCCGAGGAGAAAACATCAGCATTCATACAAGAGGTCCAGCATGAACTGCATTCCCTAAGCTGAAGAACGCCTGGTTCTGTTGCAGGCCAACAACAGCTCCTTGTGCTTCCTTTCCTGCACATGGGAACACTCCTCCTATCATCTCAGCTAGGAGCTCCTCCAAGACACCACGTTACTTAAGCATCTGCCCTGAAACTCAGTGACTCAGGGAAATCCTGGTCCTGGTTCAGCTTAAGAACTTGTTTTCTGGACCTTCACATTCAATGAAGAGACATGGGAGGGACTTATATGATAAAAGAGAATAGATTTAGAGCTTGTAAGTATAAACTTATTCCACAAATATTTGTGAAGAATTTTCTTGAGTCCAGTTCCATCTATGAGGTACTATACTCGCCTCAAACAGCTGCCTTGGAGATCATTCTGCCTCACTGCTTTTGGCCTCTAGGCATGATTCTTTATATATTCTACATTTGTAAGGAAATTTAGTGATACATACTTCTTGAGTTTAAATAAGAAAACCTTTCATGACTTCGCTTCAACCTCCATCTTCTTTTTTTTAAAAAAAATTACTTTAAATCGTATACGGTTGGTCTCTAATTTTCCTGCTCTAATTTTCATTGAACCTATTCAATATACGCTACTTCTCCACCACATTGAGACTTCTTGACAGTGTCAACAATATCCTGTCCATTTCATGACTGTGTCCTTGTCTTTGACTGTCCATGTCCAATGTCCTTTATTAAAAAGGAACAATGTAAAGTGCCAAGAGGTTAAAAAAATATTCCCACCATATTATGGCTCCTAAGATTATTAGAAAAGTTGAGCTTCCAGACTTAGAGTTGTAACTCTGAGTTAAGCAGTAGAAGGTCCATGCTTGAAGCCTCTGTGATTTTAATAAAGTCACCCTGCTGAAACGGAATGCCTTCCTTTGTAATAGAGCCAACTGTGTCTATGAGTCTTTCCAGGCCTATCCCAGTTCTGTCCAAATGAATATTTTAGATCTCAAATGTAAACAGGCGCTCAAGATGGCTCCATAATTGTCTAGTTTGCTCATACAAGAAGTTCCGTCATCTTCCTGTGTAACATGGGGCCTCTGATAAGTCAAGAAAGCTGGCCATCTCAGGGAATGAGTGATTTACCTCCACGCTTATGTCTGACTAATTTCCTTTTGCTGAGGAGAATTGGAGAAGGAGGCCTCTGGAATCGTCTTTAGCTCTGTGGTGAACAGCTAATTCAAAAACACAGGGTGCGTTTTGAGAAACTGCAGACTTGCATCTCATAACCATTTTATGGGAATGTGTGTTGGCCATTCGGTTGTGGCTCTCCACAAAGCCATGATGAGTGACACACTTCCAGCAGATGAAAGCTCCATGGCAGGCTGTGCCGGAGAGCTCTGACTGCAACACTTGGCATTTCCCGCTTCTGGCCTCCTTTCTGTGTAAGTGAACGTCTCTGGCCCATGTGTTCATTTAAACTTTTGGTATTCCAAAGGCATTCACATGTGGTCAACTGGAAATGCTATCTCCCAAGTGATGTAAAGTGGGCAGACTCTAGCATTTTAAAATACATAAGGAGGCTTTATAACAAACTTTTATATACTTTATATATATATATATATATATATATATATATATTTTTTTTTTTTTTTTTTTCATGGTAAGGCTTCACTGTAACACAGGCTGACCTGGAATTCACTATGTAGTATCAGAGTGGCCTTGAACTCATGGAGATCCTCCTACCTCTGCTTCCCAAGTGCTGGATTAAAGGCATGTGGCACCATATCCAGCTAACTTTTTAAATTTTTTAAAATTGAATGACTTTGGAAGTGTTTAACTTCACCACGATGTCAGCTTCTTCATTAGCATTGGGCTCTTATGCTCTGTCCAGTTGAAGCAGGGAGGGAAGGAAAGTCAGAAGAGATGACAGAAAGCGAAATAATAGTTGTCAAACCCAAGAAACACACACATCCTCTCTAAGTATGGACTGGTGACAACTAAACTCTGGGTCTAAACTGTATTTTTGTTTTTTGTTTGTTTGTTTGTTTGTTTGTTTTTTTGGTTTTTCGAGGTAGGGTCTCACTCTAGCTCAGGCTGACCTGGAATTTACTATGTATTCTCAGGGTGGCCTCGAACTCACGGAGATCCTCCTACCTCTGCCTCCCGAGTGCTGGGATTAAAGGCATGTGCCACCACACCCGGCTGTATTTCTTTTTTGGGGGGAGGGTTCTTATTATTAAATTCTATACAAATATTAAGCATATATATATAATAAAATTACTATACTTGGTAAAACTGATGAACTGCATCACTTGGGAAATTGGGTGTTGTTCTTTGTTTTGTCACTAAAGTCAAGTTGGCTTCAATAAAATATATTATAATCATTGAAATTATTTTGCTAATGTTATATATGAGAATCAGAGGTGTTTTAAGAAATGTCAACAAGGTCATACCATTAGTAAGTATCAGATTCTGGGATTAAAAACTGCTTAGCTGGGCTGGAAAGATTGCTTAGCATTTAAGGTGTTTGCCTGCCAAGCCAAAGGACCTCAGTTTGATTCCCCAGGACCCATATAAGCCAGATGCACAAGGTGACACATGTGTCTGGAGTTTGTTTGTCATAGCTGGAGGCCCTGGCATGCCCATTTTCTCTCTCTCTCCCTCACTCTTTCTTGCTCTCTCAAATAAATAAATAAAATATAATTTAAAAACTAAAAACACAAAAAATTATTTATAAAAATCTGTTTTTCTGACTTTACAATTCTTGATTGTACCTAATTCTAGTCTCCATCTCTAAAGTAACATATGGATACAAAGAGATGAGGACTGAATGCATACATGTACATAACAGGATAGCCCCAAATTCTCAGACAGAATGTCATGAGCACACCAGTTGTACAGGATCTCTGATTGTTGGAAGGAGGCAATACGTAAATGTGTGGTGGCATTATACCACATGCCCTTGATCAATGTCAGGAGAGCACGTTTGTGTGTGTGGTATGTGTGGTGTGTGTATGTGTGTGAGAGAGAGTCAAAGAGAGGAAAGAGATAGAAAGAAAATGTGTCTGTATACCTAGTTCACATGATTATCTTACTTTTTCTGTAATTCAGTTTTAAAGATAAAAAATATTTGTCATCAACCCTTTGAGGATTATTATATATATATAAATATATATAATATATATTATAATATATATTATAGTATTATATTAACATATATTACATTATTATATTAATATATATTACATTATTATATTAATATGTATTAATATAATAATATATATATATATATATATATATATATAAATATATAATTATCCTCAAAGGGTTGATGACAAATATTTTTATATATAATATATATATATATATATATATATATATATATATATTATATTCAGAGACCCTGAAATTAATATGTAATTGTTTAAATCATCCATAATATACTCCTTTAGAGAGAGAGAGACCACAGAAATAAAAGTTATCTTTGCCCATTGAGGGCCACTTCATTGAACATTAACCCTTTTCCTAGCCACAAATGCTAAAAATCAGTTAGTCCTGTTGTCTTAATTACCAACCTTATTTCTCAATCTCCTATCAGTTCCTCTGTTTCCACATACTGTTCCTTTGTCTAGTTGCTGGTAGAAGCTTATGAATTCTCACCATATGAACTCAATATTCTATTATTAAACTCTGAGGAGTAAACTGAATAATTCGGAGTTGTTATTATTTATTTCCTCTAACCATTTATTCTTTTCTCATTAGCAGTTGCTTTCTGATGCAAATGTTCTCCAATGAACAAAGGTCATTCACTCTCCTTGTTACTTTTCAGAGCTTGCTTGCCCTTTTCTATGGTGTAAATACTTGTGTCCCTCCAAAATTCCAGTGTTGGAATATTAATGCCAAGGTCTTTGGAAAGTAGGTAACAGCTATGAATCAGAAAAGGGGTCCTTACTAAACACTAATGTAGCTGGCACCTTTATTAGGGTCTTTTAGCCTCAACAACTATGAGAAAATATTCCATTCTTTATGATCTACTCAGTCTTGGGAATCCTGTTATAACAACCTGCATCAGTTACTTCCCTTATTGCTATGACAAAATACCTGACACAAGCAGCTTCAGGACAAAGGGTTTATTTCAGCTTACAGTTCATGGAGATCTAGTCCATCATGGCAAGGAAAGCACAGGACAGGAGCAGGGAGTGGCTGGTCACATTCAGTCACATCAGCAGGCAGAGAACAGTGAGGGATCGTGCTCAGTTCTTCTCCTTTTTGTTCAGTCAGGGATCCTAGCCCATGCAATTATATCTCTCATGATTAGGGTACATTTGTTCTCTGACTCCTTGGTTTTGAGAACGTTCAATATGTGTCTACATATTTTTTTTGTGATATTATTTTCTTTAACATTATCTTTGCCTCTGAGATCTACAAGTCAATACATGTAAGAATTTGGAAATAATTTTTAACTTTCATTTTCCTATATTTATCCTTCTGGAATTGTAACTCAACCTCTGAAAATGTCATACTGGCATCGCTCAGACACTTTGTCTTTATTTTATTTATCTTTGCTCATTATGCCTGAGTTTGGATAATTTCTGCTTCTTCAGGTTTAATGAATCTTTCCCTGGTCATATTCAGTCCACAGATAAGTGCATTAGAAACACTTTTCATCTTTATTGTTTTGCCATTTCTTTGTTTCCTAGAATTTTAACTTGACACAGGATTGTGTTTCCCACCTGCTCTTGAAATCTGCCATCTGTGTACAGGTTTATCTTTTCCTTTAAAATGTGCAAGTATTAATCACTATTATTTTAGATTGCCTGATGGGTAGCTTCAGCATCTGAGTCATCATTCAATCAAGAATTATTAATTCCTTTTTCCTCAATAAGGATTTTCAACACTTTTATTGTATGCCTGTTAGTTGTTCAAATGAGTATTTTATTATTTAGGACACTGTAGACTTAAATAAATAGCATTTCTATTTATTCGATTTTGTTTCTCAGGGGTTCTATAAGCTCACACTGACACACACTTGGACTTTCATAATCTCTTTAAAATTTTACAGCTGGATTCTGCACTCCACTTGGATGGTGCTCCTCTGAATCATTACATGCTACGCTTCACCATGTTTGTGTTCTATCTCTCTGAAGACGTTCACTTCCTTTGGATTTCAATCTGTGTAGCTGTCCTCTAGCTTCAAGTCTTACTATGTTGGGTTGAATTTATACTCTATCCAGCTCTTAAATATTGTTCAGGTAGCCAGGCAATGTTTCTAGTTTCCTACAGCAGATGGAATGAAACTTTACCATTTATTACTTCAACAAGTGTTTCTGGGCAGTACGCATTTCAATAAAAGTTCTATGTGCTACCCTAACACATTGAAATATCTAGTGCTTAAGTGAGATACTTACAATTAATTGATCTGAGCTTTAACTCAATTTGAAATTAAGCAAATATGAGTAAAGACTGTAGAACTACTGAGCATAATGAATAATACTATAATTATATGAAGAATTCATAATGTGAGTGATAGAGACAATTGTATTTGAATTGAACAATTCTTAAATCTGTTATGGATATTCAGAGGAGAGCTTTATGCTGAAAAAAGAATTCAAGGAAGTTAAAAAACTGAGAAAACTGATATATTCTAAGAGTATTTATTTAGCAATTTACTCTGGCAGAAGCATGAGGAAGAAGAGTGTTTACTAGGGTCAAGTATAGGATAGACTATGATGGTTGACATTGATTTCCAACTTGACAGGAACCAGAATCACATAAAGAATTAGCCGATGGGCATGTTTGTGGGGGAGTATCTTGACTAGGTTCACTGAAGTTGCAAGACCCACCTTAGCCCCAGGTGGCATCAATCCCAGGCTGGATTTCTGACTATATGCGAAGGAGAGAGTTGGCTGAGTGCCACGGTCATCTCTTTCTACTTCCTGACTGCGCATATTCTGTGAACAAATGTCTCATGCACCTATTGCCATGATGTACCTGCCACGGTGGACTATAACCTCCGGGCATAAGTTGTAATACATCCTTTCTCCCTTAAACTGAATTATTTTATTTTATTTTTCATTTTAGCTTTTTTTCTTAACAACCTTCATCTTTTTTTATTTTTTAAAATCATTGACAACTTACTTAATTATAGAAAATAAACCGTGATAATTCCCTCCCCCTCACTTTCCCCTTCATAACTCCACTCTCCATCATATTCCCTCCCCCTCTCAAGCAGTCTCTCTTTATGTTGATGTCACCATCTTTTTCTCCTATTATAATAGTCTTGTGTATGTCGTGCCAGGCACTGTGAGTTTGTTTATATCTAGGTCATTTTGTGTCTGGAAGAGAGCACTGTAAGCAGCCCTAACTTTCCTTTGGCTCTTACTTTTTTTTCCACCACCTTTTCTGCAATGGACCCTGAGCCTTGGAAGGTGCGATAGAGATGTTTCAATACTGAGCCCTCCTTTGTCACTTCTTCTCAGCACTATGGTTCCTTCTGTGTCATCCAAGAGGCCACCACCATCTGACAAATGAAGTTTGTCTAACCAAAAGTGAAAGTAGTATTAGTATATAGGTATGAACATTAAGATAACTACTTACAAGGGAAGTTTTGATGAGCATAATATATGCATTTAGCCAGACACCAGCAGGCATCACACCCCTAGGGTTCACGCTTCTCCTGTCATAGGTTTTCAGTATCAGGGATGTATTCCCTCCCATGGAGCAGGCCTCCAATTCAATTAGAAAGCAGTTGGTTTCTCCCATAACAGACATGCCACTATTGCACCCATTGCCTCATTTGGCCTATCTGGCCCATCTTAGGGCTTGCAGTGTCCACTGTTGTTTATCTCCACTGGAGGTGCATGCAGCATAACTTTTTCCAATGTTATGTCAGTCTACACAGAGGAGGTTTTCAGATCAAATCCTGCAAGATTTCTCAGTGACTTGTAGCCCAAGCATGTGGAGTATTCAGCAATAGGGTCTTACCATCTGTGATGGTTAAGGTGTTCTCAGCTTAATCTGTTTAGTAATCCACAGAAATCGGTTTTGGGTGGGTCTCTGAGGTTGGCTCCAGGAAGGATTAACTGAAGGAGGAAGGAGTGAGCCCAGAGTGGGCGGCCCCTCTCAGATGGGAACTTTATATGAGGAAGCTCTGGGTGAAAAGAGCCCCTTCCTTCCTCTTGGCTGCTGGAGCTGCTTGCTGCCTTCCAGCGTGGATTGAAGACCCACATGGGCTGAAGACCAGTGTGGACTGAAGACTTACGTGGATTGAAACCCAGCTGCTCCTCAGGAAGCCTCCAGGCCTTCAGTGCTGGATTGGGACTGCTGAGGCATCTGACCACGTGGACTGAGCAGCTACGGGGTTCCTTGATTCTCGGGCCTGCAACTGCTATTGGACTACCCTAAACTAATCCAATCAATTCCCTTTTTAATATAATTCATTCTAGCATCTCTGTTCCTCTGAGATCCCTGACTAATACACCATCCATTCCTAGTGGGAAACCAAGAGCCTTGGCAATGGCCCATAATGTTTGGGGGCATCAGGGACCTCCCTGGCCAACAATGCACTGGAAGGTATCCCATCCCTGGCACTGAAAATTTTCTAGTAACAATTTACGGCTTCTGGGTGCACAATTGTCCAACACTGTAGGTTTCCATATGGCTTATTCATACCCACTTAGATTTTGATTCACCCTCCACACTTCCTTTACTCAATCTCTTCCCCTGTCCTCACTTATACCTTTCCACCCCCAGTAATCTGTTCTTCTACTTACATATATACAATACTATCCCCTCTCCCTTATAGCCTCCCTTTATAGCTTACTCGCTTCTGCTACCAACTTGTATCCCAACTTACACACAAGTCCAGACATTTGTAGCTAGGATCCACATATGAGAGAGAACAATGCAGCGCCTGGTTTTCTGGGTCTGGGTTACCTCACTTAGTATAATCCTTTCCAGATCCATCCATTTGCCTGAAAATTTCACAATTTCATTTTTTCTTTACTGCTGAGTAGAACTCCATTGTATAAATGCACCACAACTTAATTATCCACTCATCAGTTGAGGGACATCTAAGCTGGTTCCATTTCCTGGCTTTTGTGAATAGAGTGGCAATAAACATGATGTGCAAGCATCTCTAAGGTAAGGCAATAGTATTTTATTTTATTATTTTATTTATTTCATAGAGACACACAGAGAGATAGAGAGTCAGAGAGAAAATAAGCACATCAGGGACTCTAGCCACTGCAAATGAACTCCAGAAGCATGCACCAACTTGTGCATCCAGCTTTACATGGTTACTGGGAATTGAACCTGGGTCCTTTGTCTTTTTGGGCAAGCGCCTTAACCACTAAGCCATCTCAGTCCTAAACTGATTTTTGTCAGGTATTTTGTCCAAGCATTCAGAAAGGTTACCAATGTAGAGACATTAAAGGAAGACAATATTTTTGTTATCATTGTTGGTTGTGTGGGGTGTGCTGGAGTATGTGTCTTTGGTGTATTCACATGCTTGCAAGTGTGCATGCCCATGCATGTGTGTGCAAAGTCCAAAGTAGAATGTGTGGTGTCCTCCTCCATCACTCATCTGCTTGTTTCCTTTCTCATGAACCTGGAACTACCATGTTTTGATCATATTGCCCGACCAGCAAGACCCAATAATCCTCTTACCTCCTTTTCCCACAAGACTAGGGCTCTTCACACACACACTGAGTCACATGAGGCAGAACTTTCTCCCCTCCCCTAACATTTATAAAAATGAAGAAGCTTCTTTTGTTCTTTGGACTTCTGGAGTTCTCGCTTTTCTCTTTGGCTTAGAACCCCACATGCCTCTCTTGCATGTTGTAACTCACCTAGAAATGCTTAACTTGGGCTGGAGAGAGGTCTTAATGATTATGATTATTGCCTGTGAAGCCTGAGGACCCAGGTTCAATTCCCTAGTATCCACATAAGCCAGATACACGAAGTGGTACATGTGTCTGGAGTTTGTTTGCAGTGGCTAAAGGCCCTGGTGCACACATTCTCTCTCTCTCTCTTCCGCTCTCTCTAATAAATAAGTAAATAAATAAATAAAGCTTTAACTTACAAAGAGCAATTCTCAGCTGCTTTTCATCAAACTAGCCCATTGCTCTCCCTCTCTTCTATTATCTTCCAATACAAATTTTATGATCTCATATTGATTATATTACATTATGGTATGATGTGGAACTCAGACACATTACCACAGGCTGGGTAGGCACAAGTATATAGACTTAAACTGAGCTTACCATTCGCCTTTCTGCTACACTTTTAAAATAAGTTCACGTTCCATGCATTAACATCTCAAGAATAAATGGACTAGCTGGACATTCTTGCTAGGATTCTTGATTGCCAAGATGGTCGGAACCAAGGAACCATTTCCCTTGTTCTTGTTCTCATCTGTCCTTCCCACACTTCTCATTAGTGACGCCAGGCTCTGGAGGATGTTGCTTTCTCTCTTATCTTCAAAATCCCCTCTTTGCCCTCTGGCTTTCCCCTGCTCCCAAACCTTGCACATGACAGACAGTAAGCCCTAGGCATGGTTCCCACCTTGAATGTCTTTACATATTTGATGACTGGCCTCACATTTTAAGAGTTCACAAGACCCATTCATCTGCATGATTGTGTCACCCACCACCCACCGGGGTGGCATAGTAGACTTACAAAGTGTTTTCTTTATGCACATGATTTAAATGTACACAGAGGTGAACATAGAGCCAGAAAACATTACATTCAGCTAAATTGTCATTCCGCTGCAAACCCCTTCCTCTGAGACATATTCTCAGCTATTCTTTTTTTGTTTTGTTTTGTTTTCTTTTCTTTTCTTTTGTTTTTCAAGGTAGGGTCTCACTCTAACTCAGGCTGACCTGGAATTCACTATGTATTCTCAGGGTGGCCTCGAACTCACAGAAATCCTCCTACCTCTTCCTCCGGATTGCTGGGATTAAAGGAGTGCACCACCACGCCCAGCCTTTCAGCTATTTTTTTTTTTTTATATAGCTGACCTTTCACCAAGTTGTTCACTCTCTTTGATGGCCAAGTCTCACCTCACCACCTCTCTTCAGATTTCTGCAAATTTGAGCTGGAGAGATGGATTAACAGTTAAGGTACTTGCCTACAAAGCCAAAGGACACAGGTTCAATTACTCAGAACCCACGTAAAGCCAGATGCACAAGGTGACACATGTGTCTGAAGTTCATTTGCAGTGGCTGGAGGCACTAGCATGCCCATTCGCTCTCATAAATAAAAATGAAATATTTCAAGAAAGATTTCTACATATTTTTAGTTTCCTTTTTTTTTTTTTTTTTTTAACTTGAGGTGACCTGGAATGAAGAGAATGAAAGTCTCCCCTACCTATCCAACATCAATGTAAGTTGCTGAGTCTGCAAATTCAAAAATAAAAATTAGAACCATAATTATAATCATAGACTTGAAGAAGAATATTCAAATTTCTTTCCTTTTCCTAAGCATATCATTTCAAAATTGAAATCTAAAGTCTCAGTCTTCGTTTCCAGTAATTTCATTGCTAAGACTACAAATTTATTTATGCAGCATGTCTAATAACCACTAGTAGGATAAAGGAAATCAATTGACATCTTATTTGAGTGTCTTTCAAAACATTCCTAGAGGAACGTTAATGTTGCCTTTTTAAGAAAGATAGGTTTTGAAAACAAGACTTTTTTTTTTTTTTTTTACCAAGTCAGAGGAAACTTTAAGAATTCAGACAAAATCAACTCAAATATGAATAATGCAAAAATTTGCCATTTGTGTGTAATAAGAATGGTTCACCTTTAAAACATCATTATTTATGAATTTCACTTCAGCTGCCCTATTATTAAATCATTTTTTCCTTCTTCCCAAATATTTGCAACATGAAAAATGGAAAGAAATGTATCATAGGTTTGATACTTCCAGAAGTGTATTAAGGAGAAAGCACTGGAGACCTGACCTCCTTAGAGAAGGAGACAGGGCATTTAGCAGTTAAGAACCCTATTCACAACTGTGTTCTTTGTTTTACTCTAATCTTCCCACTCCACTGCTAGGTGTAGACTAAAATATTGCTTGATTTTCCCCTTCCATTATTAGGGATGATAAGCAAGAATAATGTCCAGTGCATATATTGGTATTCAAATAAAATCATTCAAGGTGTTTTTTTTTTTTTATAGAGTTGGTAGTTTTGTTTTCCTTTCTTTGTTCCTGTATCAAAGGGTGAAGAAGGGATGGTGGTGGCTTCTCCACTAGAGTGATGTAAGTGTGCAAAGTGAGCACAGAGATGAATGGGCTTGATGGAATTTTTTGCTTTCATCACCTCGTCGTCTTCTGGCAGTTTTCACCTTCCCTGGAATCCTCCCTGGAATCTTTCTAAGCTGGCAGGAAAGCTGATGAAGTGGTGAGGTCAAATTAAACCACTTCTTTGTGTTGGATGGACTGGCGAGCGCAGGTTAGTGAAAGCTGCAGCAATAGTCTAGGTTGGGTTTCATGACGCGCTATGAAGATGCTCCCGTAGTTCACTCAGAAGCAGTTGGACAGAAGGCCTCTGTGCGCCTTGCTGGTTATCACCTGGAGGCCACCTCCGGCCTCTTGCTACATGAGCCTTTCCAACATTCAATATTCTTGATCAAAGACAACACGTTAATCTGTTAGTGTGATAGAATTAACAATGTTTTATAACCAAGTCTTAGCACTGAATTTGTCTTACCTTGGTTAGAAGCAAGTTCCCAGGATCAGGTTACTGAAGCTGAGAAGAATCACATTAAGATAGAAGTGGGCAGGCATCACAGGGGCCTTTTAGAAGTTTGTACACAAATGACATGCATACATGAATATTTGGGGGAGGAAGTGAATCACTGTGCTATAAAATCTAGATCTGAAAGATTTAAAAAATTCCTGAGTAGCTCTGTGTTGGGCAAATTAACATCATTCAACCATTTCCTCATTTATTTTTATTTTAAGGTGTGTATATTTTCTTCATGTTCTCCTAGGTTAGCACAATTCCCTTTCTACTGGTTTTCTCTTGTTCTCTTAGGCCCAGTGTGAAAGGTAGAGCTAAAATAACCTGCCACTCCTCAAAGAATGAGAATAGGAACTGGACCTGGCCATGCAAAGCCTCAGTGACTGGATCAGGACTGAGCACAGCGCTGTGTTCCATTTCTCTTCTCCACTGAGAAGAAGTCTTGGCAGATTTCTTGAAATATTAAGACAGGACCTTTCTTAAATTTTGGGGGTCTGGGGAATAGTTGGAGGGTTTCAGATAATGAGTCACGTAGTCCAGTATGACCTTCAAACTCCATGATGGCTTTGAACTCCTAACCCTCCTGCCTTCACCTCCTGAGTTCTGGGATTACAGGTTTGTATTGCCACAGAACCTTTTTCAACGAGGAAAACTCCTGGAGATGTCTGTAGCCTTCTAATGACTAAATTGGACAATCCTGCATGAGAATAAAACAGAGCATTTCAGTCCTGTGATACAGACAGACAGGCCCGAAAGGTTTTGAAAAAGATGGATGCAGACTTGCCTGAAGCTGAACAACCCTGTCTATTACACTTCCAAGTAAGGATGTTTGAGTTGTGCTTTGAGTCTGAGCCATCCGCTCTCTAGAGACAACTGGCTGGCAGCACATTCACCACTGAGATAGGAAAGAGCAAATTAGGGTTGATTAGCAAGGAAATCCAGGGGCAGGGAGTCAACACACTCTCTCTCTCTTGAGCCTTCCTTTACCCTGAAATCCTGTGACTGGCTGCTTCCCAGGACACCTCTCGGAGGCTTCTGCTTTGATCTCACGTCCAAAACATTCAGGGATGGCTTGGGAGGCTCTCTTCTGTTCATTCATAGTTGTTTCTCCCTCACCACTGTGTAGGTGGGCTGAGCTTGTAAAACTCTATCTTTCAGAAGCCCCAGGCACAGGAAGTTGGCCCATACAAGTTTCAAAAGAAAAAAAAAAAATCACCCAGCATATAAGACCCAGAGCAGGAAGCAAAACTAATGAAGGAATGTCCTCGGCTTTCACAGGAAATTATTTTCACTCTGCCTCTATAAAAAGTAACAGATTTGACCCTTCATCTCTCTCCACCCCCTCCTCCACCAACCTCCCTGACAGAGGCAGTGGGGGAGAGTGGGTCAGATGTAAGCCATGAAAGACAGGCTGCTTTTCATGAAAACGATCGTCAGAAACCATTGGTCACAGCCAGAGACAGCCAAGAATAGTTAAGTCGGCTGAGGTGCTGAAGCGGACAATTTTGTGTGAAGAAATTCATAGCTCTTAGTGATCACAGAAGTGAGGCATCTCTTTCTCACAAGAAACTAGAGTCTGGGAAGAAATTTTATACTCCAGCTGCCTTTCTCACGATACTGTGGCGACTTATCAAAGGAAGTTCCGTTATTTTTGTAAAGACTTTGATTCTATTTCCATGCTGTTTTGAGGACTGAAGGTGAAGAAAGGCTGGATTGTTAGTAACGTTCCTAGACGCTGAGGTGGAGGTTCCAGGCCAAATCCCCTGAAGATACTTGCTTGTCCTTTGCAAATCTGGGTCTATCATTGCTAAACAGTGTATGTTCACGTCCAAGGTCTAGCCAGGCACGAATCAAAAAATCCTGATAAACATGATACACGGAGTCTGTGATCAGTCATAGGGCAGATGCTGAAGTGAACCAGTGGACAGTGGAAGGAACCGTGGACAGGCAGGGCCTGACTGTCTCCTTCTATCTTTGATCTAGGGGGTGGAGGCTTCTCTCCTCTGACTTGTGATTTTTTTCTTCTTCTGCTCCATGATCAAGGCTGAGTCGGAAAATGTTTTCAGAACACTTTAATAAATAAATGATTCATTGTGGCTTTCAAAGGACTATTGCATTTGGCATTGTTGCAGACAGCTTCAGGTTCGCTGAGATGAACTTCCAGACCAGGCGTAGTTATGGAGGAAGGGATATTATTTATTGAAGCTTACAGATCCAGGGGAAGTTCCATAAAGACAGGAGAAGCGGCCTGCTCTCCACAGGACCAGGCAAGAGAGAGAGAGAGAAACCAACCAGCCACCACAGCACACAGAGCAAAACAAACTACAGCCAAAAGGTCACACAGCAGACTTCAGAAACTCCTGCTAGGCACATTTGCATATCTTTACAATGGAATCTCAAACCCATCACCACACCTTAAGACCGGGCCCCCAGTGACCTTGCCTCTAGCAAGGTGATTGAAGATACAAACTATAACTAGTAAAACACTGAATATATTGGGGGACATATATTCAAACTACCACATTCGCTGGCCCCAATATATTTAGCTCCTGGCCCCCAATAGATTTATAACTATCACACATTGTAAATTGTACTCAGTCCAATTTCAAAGGTTCTCACAGTCTTGATCAACTTAAGATAGTGAGTCCTGTAAAATCAAACAAGTTAAATACTTTCAACATGTAAAGGCACAGAGTAAACATTTTAACTGATATAAGGCATAGCAAGGAGAGACTAGAATAATGCAAACTCAGTCACCATCAGCCATCATCAAGTTCAATATAACCAGAGACTAACAGTCTCCAGGTTTTCCAATTCCGCCCCTCCAGCTGGGCAGAGTTGCCAGGGAAAACTTTCATCCCATGCCAACACTGCACTCCATGGTAGCCCTTTTGCACAGTCCTGGTATATCCAAAACATCTTCAGGTCTCCATGCAAACCACGGTCCATCTTCCAAAAGCTCTTCCAGCCGATTCCTGAAGGTCTTCATGCCCTTCTTCATGCCGCATCTCAGCAGCGGCTCCTGGAACCGTGTGCAACTCATGACCATTCTATGCATTTTTCATATTTCCAAAACTAATACCAGGTGTGCAGGACACAGCCATATTCTTAATCCAGGGACACAATAAATCAGAGCCTTGAAAAGCAGGTTCCTTCTCCAGTAAACACTCTTTCCAAAAGTTTGCATTTCTAACAGTCTTTCCTCAGGCATCCTCTCCATTGTTTTAATGTAAATCAAGTCAGGCCACCTTCCTTCCACCTTCCTTAAGATTGCTAATGTGTAGACAATAGCAGCTTAACCAGTCTCAGTGCCTCTACTTTTAGCTTGCTTCAGGTTTTCCAACTCAAAAATCTTAAAATTTCAGTCCGATATCTTTAGCCAAGCACATCAGTCCATTACAAATTTAACCTTGATCAAACTTTCCGGACCTGGATAGCAGAACGTAGCCATCCCTTATGCCAGTAGCCCAGTTCCAACAAAGTCCTCTGCAGTCTTTCCTTCCCCTTAGAAAGCTCATAACCCAAGCCTCGAAGTTCAATACAGTCTGCACTCAGCATTCTCAAACTCTCATCAGAATAGTCCATAAAACTTGGCTTACCACTCCAGAAGGCATCTTCAGTTGCAAGCACCAAGTCCATGCCCATTCCTCCAAAACAAAGGTTCCAAAAGACGAACATCCACAAGGTCTGGTTCATCTCACCCCACACTCCTCGGTACCACTTTACTGTAGCAGACAGCTTCAGGTTCGCTGAGATGAACTTCCAGACCAGGCACAGTTATGGAGGAAGGGATATTATTTATTGAAGCTTACAGATCAGGGAAGTTCCATAAAGGCAGGAGAAGTGGCCTGCTCTCCACAGGGCCAAGCAGAGAGAGAGAGAAACCAACCAGCCACCACAGCACACAGAGCAAAACAAACTACAGCCAAAAGGTCACACAGCAGACTTCAGGAACTCCTGCTAGACACATTTGCATATCTTTACAATGGAATCTCAAACCCATCACCACACCTTAAGACCGGGCCCCCAGTGACCTTGCCTCTAGCAAGGTGATTGAAGATACAAACTATAACTAGTAAAACACTGAATATATTGGGGGACATATATTCAAACTACCACAGGCATATAATTTGAAAGAGAAGAGGAGAGGAGCATATGGCTGCTCCAGAGCCTTTTGTCCCTGCAAACAGGTTCCGGATACATGTGCAGCTTTGTGCATCTGCATCCCCATGGGGATTGTGGGTCATGCATTGTGTGGGTAGCCATCAGTTATAATCTTGTATGTTGAGCCAGACAGCTATCTTTTATTTCGCATGTAATAAATACACAACTTACTGTTTTTGACAGTTCATTAACATTTTGGTTCAGATTCCTTAAGATGTGATCTCCTCCCCTGCTCTCAGAAGGTGAGAGTCCAGCGAAGGATATACATGCAATTACAGGCAGGCACTGAGGGAGGGACCAAAAACATGACGATAAGTTGCTGAGTATTTTGCCCATGGGAGCCAGAGAAGATTCCTAAAAGTTATGACAAGTTCAAGGTAGCAAAGTGACCTGGCAGGTATCCCAAGGAAGAAATATGAAACAGCGCTTGCTGCTATCACCAAGAGCGCTACTGGACAGGGTCACAACATGAGTGACACTGGGGGTAAAGTTGAGGCCAGTCAGAGAATTTCTCAACACCAAGATTTCATCTTGTCTGACAAGTCACAGAGCAACTTAAAAATCATGACAGGTGTGGTTTGGGGTTAGGGTGAAATGTTCAGATTTGCTTTTGTTTTGCTTATTTTTCCAGAAAGAAAATCTGACCTGGTCATGGGGACAATATGGAAAGAGCCAAATTTACTCTGGACTGGAAATGAAATGTCAAGTGTCTACTTCCTGCTTGCTGTTTAATCATTAGACACAACTTTTGTCATATGGAAAAAGAGTTAATTATAATCAGACTAGAAAGAAATTCATGTACCTGAAACCATTTAGAACATGCAGGGGGGAAGAACATGGTAAAATAGCAGATACAAACTAATTCTTATCAGCCCGAATCTGTTTCACATTTTATCCCAGACTCTGTGAATTAGCACCACAACAAGGAATCTTTGTAAATTAATGAGGGAAACAGCGGGAAAGAATCAATCAGCCACTCTTGCTCCCGAACCTTCTTCTGGTAACAACCTGATGTGAACCTTGAAGTCGTGACCCCACGCTAATCGCCTGCTTCATACCCTTTGAAAAGAACAATTAAATAATCACATTCCACTCTGCCCAACTTCCTGAATGTATTAATTAGATTAAAACACAACTTGTCAGGGTCCCTGGAGTGGAAGGGTTTGCTGGATCTGTTTTCTCTTGCCCTCCAGCCTCCTCGCACACAGTGGGAGCCTGTTACCAAGCCGGGAAACATCTTTGCTCTGCAGCTGATATATTTCTTCCTGGTTCTGTCTTCCCAACTCCTCTGCCATGTATATATTGTCTTCTGCTGGACTCCACCCAGCAGTTCTAATTGTCTTAGAAATCCTCTCTTAAAATGCAGAAACCAACCTACTCAGGGTTAAGGCACTTGCTTGTAAAGCCTATCTGCCACATTAATTCCTAGGTACCTACATAAAGCCAAACACACAAAGTGGCACATGAATCTGGAGTTTGCAGAAGCAAAAGGCCCTGGCACGCTCGTTCTCTCTAACTCTCTGCCTCTCAAGCTTCTCTCTCTCTCTCTCTCTCTCTCTCCCCCTCTCTTGCCCTCTCTCTCTCTGCTCATATATAAAATATTTAAAATAAAACAAAAAATGTAGAAGCCAGTTTACACTTTTCTTGGCTCAATTTCAATATCTCATCTACACAACAACTCTCCCTTACATCCTTTTGATCTTTAGGAAAGATGAGCTCAAATGCTGGTTCCACCACTTCCTATCAGTCCACACACATGACTTCATCTTTGTGTGCCTTCGTTCCTGTGTCTATAAAATGGGAACATTAACAGGTCATACCGAGAGGCATTAGGGAATTCACTGATTCTTACACAGCCTGGGTATTTAATAATCAGTGTCTCAGTCTACAGTTGTGGGACTTCACAGGTGAGAGTGGTGCTGTTTCTGCCACAGAGTTTTGAGTCAATCCACAGAGGGAGTTGGCTGCCCACTACTGCCAGGTCACCTGCTGGGCCCTCCACATGAGCTGTCACCCCTCTTGGATGGTCTTCAAAGACCTTTCTTCCAGGCTTTTCCTCAAACAGCAACGTCCACTGCTCTAGAGCACTCCTTGTTTCCTTTCCAGACACCATTTCACTTTGTAACACTGACCACTCGCTAGCATTGTATTCTCCTTTTATTTTTATGTTTCATTTGGATATCACAGTGGTTCCCAAAGCAACCAGAGGTGTCACCTGGGAAACCTTTCAGAAACATAGATTCTTACACTCCAGACCCAGGAAACTGGAATATCTGGGAGTGAGTTTCATAATCTATGAGTTTTGTTTGCTTATTTTTGTCATGCTGGAGATGAAACACAGGGGCTTAAGTGTGCTAGAAAAGAACTCTATGAAACACAGGTGATTGGAATTCTCGTGCAAGTTTGAAAACGTGGCTTATATCCTATGTCCATTGTGGAATGGAAGGTCTTTGAAGTATGTACATTTTCTGTTTACCACCATTTATATCTAACTCTTAGATCTATATGTAAAATATAATCGATGTTCAGTTAGTAGTTGTATAAATGAATGAACAAATTAGGACACTAGCTCACTTGACACCCTACCTGAAATCAGTATCCCACATATTATCTATTACCCAACTCTATTTTCTTTCACAACTTCCCCTCAAAGCCTAATTTCAAATGGGGAAAATACCAACATGCCAATATAAAGAGTTAATCATTTATATTACACTTAATAGATAATGGATGCCCCCCCACCTTTGGTATACACACACACACACCTTTTTGCTAGAAAATTAACTTTGGAAATTCTTGGAATTTATCTAAGAAGGGAAAGATTTGGATAAAATACTGTCTGAAGCTCATCAGAACATCACCATTTGAGCATAGTTGTATGTGGAAGCTGTTACTGTGTTGTTTAGGAGAGCTACAAAGGAGAATTTGAAATGAAGTTTTCAGAAATTTGCAACAAGGAGAGAAAAGAAATTATCACACCTGACAAGAATATATCTGTGGCTAATATATATATCAGTGGAAAGAAGGAAGGAAGGAGAGGCAGATGAAGGGTAGGAGACGAGATAGAAGGTTGGGAAAGTGGTAGGATGAGACAGACTCTGGCACTGTCAATTTGTCACTTTATTTTTCTGAAGAACTTGGGCATGCTTTCTCCTGTACATGTTGAGCAACATTGCAACCCAGGCCATGCACTGCCCCTGCAGTCCTGAGGCTCACATGCAGCAAGATGAGAAGACCAGAAAGGGAGGAGCTGAGATCTCCATCCCTTCGGAGAGAAGGATAACGTCAAGGGCATCTCCCCATGTATTGACCCAGAATCCTATTGAATCCGTTCCTAAGAAAATATGATGGTTTACACTGATGGTCAACCTCATAGGACCTAGATTTACGTAGATTATGCTAGGCTCTGTGCATGTTGGTGAAGAATTATCTTGACTAGGTGAATTGAGATGGTAAAGACCCACCTTAACTCTAGATAGCACCATTCCATAGGCTGGAGACTTACACTGTATGAACAGAAGGGAGTCAGCTGAGCAGCAGTGTTCATTGCTCTGCTTCCTCACTGTGGACTGAATTGACCAGCTGCCTTAAGCTCCTGCCACCACGTCTTCCCTTCCATGAGGGGCTGTAACCTAGAACAGTAAGCTGAAATAAACTCTTCCTCCTCTAAACTGATTTTTGTAAATTAGTTTGTCCCAATAACAAGAAGAGAGCTGATAGACACAGAAGGAATTGACTCAAGCCAAGTTTGGGGTTACATGTCAGTGTATATGTGTGGGTCAGGGGATATCGAGTGAGGCTGCAAGGCACACTGAAATCCAGCCCCCCTAGCAAAAATGGACAGCATCACAAATGCAAAATAGTTGGTTCTAAATAACACAGACAAGGTTTTCCAGCTTCCCAGAACCTCCTGCATTTAATTTGATATTCTACAAGCAGCAGCCTCAAGTCCAGAGTAACCACACTCTTAACACCTCTAAACTTTAAAGGTTTTAAAATTTTAAACAAGGCTTAACATTTTATTTCCTTTAGCCACTTATTGCTTTGCCATAGTGAAAGCATATCAATTTAAATAATCATTTATGAAAAATTCTTGGTATGACAAGGGTATGTCAGGTTCTTTTTCAGTAAATACATTCCATTGTATCAGTATGACCAATGCAAATAAGATTTACTCACTGTTCAAGCTAGTTGCTGCATGGGGTTGGAGCTGAGGAGATGCTGTGCCCCAGCAGTGGCCACAGGCAGGGAGTGGTGGGAAGCTCAACCAGCAGTGACCCATGCCACAAGCAGAGAGTGCTAACTCACAAGTGGCTGGAACGTGAGCACTGACAATTCAGGAAGCTTGATGGTTTCTGGAACAGAGTCTTGGTAAGTGTCCTATCAGTGAGATGAAATACTGGAGGACTGTATGTCCACCACTTTTGAATTTCTCTGTGTCTCACACATGGCTCTTGACAGTGCATGGTCTCACATTAACACCACAGCAAAGCAATGCTTATAATAAGATAAAAACCTTCCTTTTATCAGACAGGAAATATGTCACATGTCCAGAGTCTTTGACTTAGTGATACAATAACAATGTAAAAATCACATCTTCCCTCAGACAGTTAGCCCACCTAGTGCTGGAAAGCGCTCCATGAGCTACTGGGAGCAAGAGGCCAACAATGGTGTAAGCAACCAGAGGTCTAAGGTACTCAGAAGCAAACACCCCAACAGGATATACACACCAGTATAATAGTGGCACACATCCTTGGTGGGTAACCAATAACTTTCAGATTGACTAAGAGATCTGCTCAGTGTAAAGGAACCCACACCTGAAATTAGGAACCAGATCAGAATCCTGTGGAGACAAAGTTTATGTTCTCTGGTGTAAAGCTCTTATTAGTCTTTGGCTAAAAGAGGAGTTACATACATCAAATTCTCCCTAAATTAGTAATGCTTATCCCTTTAAACTATGCTGACTTCACTCTCCGTTGGAGAATTTGTTTTTTTCAAAAGGCAGCAAGACCCAAGAAGATAAACTACTCCTCAGGCTTCAGCCAAGCCACAGCTGAAGCTACAGAACAATTGGGGAGATGAGCAAGAGGGCTGCTTCTGTGGAACCTGATAATCAGCACCAAGGTGAAGGAGACAGACCCTGAGGATACTCAACACCTACCAAAACAGAGATCCAGAGGCTCCTAAGAGTCCATCAATGAGGAAGACTTAAACTCACCCACCATGGCTCTGGCAATTTTGCAGAAGATAGGGCCAAAAGATTGTAAGAGCCACAGGTTGAGACACCAGGCCCAGGGGCATTGCCTCCCCCCGCCCAAAAAATAACTGACTGCTGTTCCTACAATCCATAACCCACAACCCCATGAGGAATACCTGCAACCCCACTGAGGAGGATCCCCAGAAGAATGGCAAAAAGAATGAGGGAAAAGAGGGTACCAACCCATGATGTATCCATATGAAATATGTTGTTAATAATAATAAAATTTTTTTAAAAAACACTCATCTTCCACCCCTTTCTCAAACTCTACCTCGAGGGGATTGGAGGGATGGCTCAGAGGCTAAAGCATCCGCCTGAAAAACCCCATGACCTGGGTTTGATTCCCATCACCCAAGTACAGCTAGATGCACAAAGTGGTGCATGCATCTGGAATTCATTTGCAGCCCTGCATACCCATTCTGTCTGACTCTCTCTTCTTTCCATCTCTCTCTGCTTGCAAATAAATCAACTAATTAAAAAAAAAAACACCTTTACAGAGGTCATGTAATAACATTTGAAGTGTCCCTCTCAGGCTCATTAGATAGGCCTTTGAAAGGTGGACACTCTCCATCTCAACAAAGAAGTCACATTCCCTTGTCGTTATCCCCTTTGTATCCAAAATATTCCTTCAGACACTGGTCCTACTTTCTGCCAATCATTGATGACTCTCAGTCTCAGTTATGTCTCAGGATGAAATGTAGTAGAAAGACAGAAATTCTGAGGGTAAAAAACATGTGCCAGGTAGACCATCCTCATTCTCTGTCAAGCACAGTGACTTTCATCATCCATCCCTGAATGGCCCAAGGTTGTTGAGACATGAGTTAGAATAGCCTCTAATGGGCTGGAGAGAGGGCTTAGCTGTTAAGGCACCTGCCTGCTAAGCCTAGCACTGCCTGTTCAATTCTCCAGGTCCCATGTTTAGCCAGACATAGTGACGCAAGGGCATAATGACACACTTGCCCACAAGGGGGCGCACACATTTGGAGGTCATTCACAGTGGCTGAGAGGCTGCTGGCACACTCATTCTCTCTCTCTCTCTCTCTCTCTCTCTCTCTCTCTCAAAAAAAAAAGAAGAAACTAAACAAAAAGAAAAGAAACAAAATAGCCTCTATCCACTCCGTGTAGACCCTTCACAGACTGCCTTTTATACATTTACTCCCCATCTTAAACTGCACATATAAAAAGTTTTATTGCTGCTTTATACAAGACTAGATTAAACAGTTCCTTTTCATGACATGAGGAGAACTAAACAGCAGCTTGGTCCTCAGACGTAGATCCATCCAATTTTCAAGATAATATCAATTCCACTATGCCTGGGTGCTTACTCGGGATGGATGGTCCTTGGGACTCTAGCATGAACAGTTTGTGATATGTGCAACGCCAGGGTCTGCCAAGCATCCTTTCCGAGTCAGAGTCCTGCTCATGCAAAGGTCCAAAGACACTGAGCTATATCAGCTTCTTGACCATCCACGAGGCTCACTTGAAGAGTGTTAACATAATCCCCTCTCCTAGGTCCCACCCCAGACCAATTAAGTAAGAATGTCTATGTGTGACTGGGACAAAGATGTACTCCTCTAAGAGGCCCCTCTGTTCAATGATTCTGATAGGATTCAGAATTTAAAGCAACTGTTTTGACAGTCTATCTCATTGTTGAGAAACATCTTCATCCTGCTTCTGGTAACAGGACCCCTTACTCTGAGAGTAGGTGTACCCTGGTAGGAGTTACTGATAAATGTCCTGTTATAAAATAAGGTCTGGGCTGGGTTCCCGTTAATGTTACTCCAAGGGATGCCACTATTCTAAACTCAGGTGTTCTTTTTAAGCCACTTAAGTGAGACACATCTTTGTTATTCTTTCATAACTCAGAGCTGTTGAAACATTAATATATTCTAAACATTTAGCTCTCAAAATGCCAAACTCCTAGTAAATGTCAGAAAGGTTTCCTAAAAGTCCTATTCTTTTTAAGGGGAAAATGATGATTCATTAGAGAGAAGAGAGTGATATGTGATAAAGTAAGATACATGAAACCTACAAATAATACCCTCAAGTTAACAATGGAGGCTATGGACATTAGTCAGAATAAGTGTAATGAATGTACCACAGTATTAAAATATGTTGTTAATAATTACCAAAAGAACCCTATTAGTGGGTTCCATCACAGAATAATGAAATGGAGACAATATCCATTCCTTCAGTACTCAGCAGTATACTCCCCTTAAAAACCAGTCATTAAGTGGAAAAAAAATAGAAAAAAAACTCCTAAAGGTGGAAGATAGCTTGGGTGCTATCATTTAGAAATAGGAAGTCCATTTGGCTTAAAAGAGGCAAGGAGTGCCAGGGAAAAGAGATTGAGAGAGAGAGAGAGAGAATGAATGAATGAATGAATGAATGAATGAATGAATGAATGAATGAATTCTATGACCTCAGTGGTGGGATCCCTTACAGTGTTCCAGTCCTAAGCTGAGTAATGCTGGCTTTCTTTCAGAAAGTAATAAACTAGCATAGTCTGCTTCTGCAGCTAGGTAAGACCTGACAATAGGATTGCCAGTTCCTGGGGCATTTACCAAAATCTGAGAAAAGAGTCTTAGACATCCCTTATAGTGGAATTGGAACTGTTGAAATTCATTAAAAACAAAAACAAACCAGTCCTGACTAGCTGCTGCCAATCATACTGTTTTCCCTTTTGCCTGACCAGGGTGACCCACAGAGATCTTGTTCTCATATTGAGTGGAATTAGTCATCTGCCATGTCAGTGAATAGAGACACCTGGAGCAAAGATTCTTCTCTAAAATCATTACAGCAAGCATGGATCTGCTAACATGTTGATTAGAGACTCCAGCCTCTCTAAATGAAGGCCTCTAAAGGCAACTATGTAGCTAGTAGTGGGCAGGCTATATTTACTCAGTAATATTTCTTTTCCTGATGGCTTCAGAAATCTCTAACACTCACCACACTGAATTGTAAGTTTTATATCGATATTTTCCAACTCTGATAACCAAGACCATGTCTGTCTTGTTCATGGTTTATTCCCAGGAGCAAGCCCCATGCCTGCCACATGGGATGGGTTCATTCTGTTTGCCCGGATGAATCAGAGAATTGGCCAGGGTCACAGGCAGCAGTGAGGCCAGAGGCTTACCCAGAGCTCTTTCTGATGCTGAACTTCCTTGTTGTTGCAGGAGAAACATGATTAAGGCAATACCCAGTTTCTCACCTGCTCCACCCTTTCCACTTCTGTTCTGCTGGCATTGGAGGCCGTGATATGCTATGGAAGCAAGAACACGGTGTTGCTTCAGAGTCAGGCAGAGCTGATCTCTTAAGGATTCCTGCACCGCTGAGTGCCAAGATATGCCACAATTGGCACTGGCAAGGTATATAACCTGCACGCTGCCAGCCGCCTGGATCCATCATCCTGACTTTTTGCAGGCCTTTCCTATCAAAAGCTGGCCGCTCTGATGGATGAGATGGCTTCTCCCAGGGGCCCTGCCTGCCTGGGCTGCAGTTTTGCAAATCTTGCAAAAACTGTCTTTCATTTCAAGCACGTCTCAAGGATGACCACTTTTAGAGGGGAAAGCAAATATGCAAAAGAAGAAAGATTCAAAATGCCAGATAATAAATGGGCCTTAAAATAAGTTTTATGTGCTCCCTTTTCTACACTCTACCTCCATCTTGCATCGTTAAGTCAATACCTGTTAGCAGAGTCAAACAACTCAGTTCTCAGTAAATAAAATAAAGCTGTTTTAAAAAATTATATCCTCTTCATGGCTGTGGCAGAATAATCAGGATTAATTGGCCAATTGTGTTCCCAGGAATGAAAATATGTGCAAAAGAAATAAGGGGGTGCATGTACTAACCACGCGGATACAGGCACTGAGAATGCCTGATCAGCCCGTGCCCTCTTAGAGACATGACAGACACAGCTACTTCTCCAGCCTGAATATGAATGCTGGCATTTCCACTTCGTATGAGTGTGACTTCAGCAGGAAAGACTCCAAACTTCTCAAGTTTGCTTTGGCAAACCCATGTAAATCAAAAGACTAAAATACTGTTATCACCACTTAGTCTTAATCAACCAAGCACAAGACTTTTTTTCACATAATAAAAAAATTAAGTCATATCCTAATATTTTTGCAATAATATGAAATTATATCAGCCACATCTGATACATTTAGAAAGTATAAGTTTCTCTCATTCTAGATTTATAAATATATCCCCAAGCGCAAATCAAGGTGATAAATGCATACTTGTATCACACACAAACATAAATGTGGCAACTGTGGCAACCTACCAATATCTTAATTCCAAGCTAAATTTCTTCTCATAAAGTAATCTCATATATTACCGACTTGTAAATGGACTATGAAAGTAAAAACTTAGTAATCTTTCAAGTGTGTAGACAGAGCTCAGTGAAGACCACTCTCATGCCGTGCTGGTAGTCTTATTTATTCAGCCACAGGCATTTTTAAAGCATCTACTATTTTTAAAACACAAGGAATAAGACACTTCTGCTCTCTTGAAGCTTAAAATCGGGAAGAAAGTGAATATTATGTATTTTCATTCTAATTGACACTGTGGCAGTCGGCTCCTCATTGCTGGGACAAATAGGCAAGCAGACACAGTTTATGGGAGGAAGGGGTTTATTCCAGGCTTACAGTGTCCAAGGGAAGTTCCATCAATGGCAGAAGAAGCTGCTTTACTTTCACAGATCCAAGCACGTAGAAACCACCAATAGCCAACACCACATTTAAAAAAAAAAAAAAAGCACAAAACAGCCAGAGATCAAACTGCTCTGAATACACCAAGTAGGCCTGGACTGCAGATCCACCCCCAAACACACCTGAGAGCTGGACTCCAGAAATGCCCATGGTATGCCTCCTCGTAGCAGAGATCGGCCTGCTAGGGGCTGGAGTAGGAAGTTTAATTTTAATCAAACACCTGAGTCTATGGGGCCATACCTTTAAACTATCACATTCAAACTGCACCAGATACAATCCAGAAGATGTGTAGGACCACCAAGCAATGCCGCGGGTTTGGGTTCTCAGAGTGCCATAGCAAAGACGGCAGGGACAATGAAGAGATTAACATCTCAATGGAGTCATCTCCCTCTACTCTCCTTGTAGTGCCTTGGTCAGTTCTGGTCATTTGCCATAGGGCCACAAGGCTTCAATTGCTGTGACATTATGCATCTCCTCAGCAAGCATTGCATGTGGACCCCTCAGTGTGGTGGTTTGATTCAGGTGTCCTCCATAAATTTACGTGATTGCACTGCTGGATCCCCAGCTGATGGCAATAGAGATATTAGAACATTGGTAGAGGTGTATTGGTGGAAGCGGGCTTATGGATGTTATAGACAGCTCCCCTTGCCAGTATCTGGCACACTCTTCCGCTACCACCTACCTGATATTGGCCAGGAGGTGATGCCCAGCTTCTGCTCATGCCACATTTTCTCCTGCCATTATGGAGCTTCCGTTCCGCTTGAGTCTAAAGCCAAAATAAACATCTCATCAGTCTGGTGCTTTCTACCAGCAACATGAAGCTAATTACAACACTGAACAAAGATAGATGACAATTTCTCAGAGACCTGCCTATACAATCTAGTCTATGCAGCCTTTAAGCTCAGACCTCTTGGCCCTGATATTCAGGGACCTTACCACACACATAATCCTTCAGTTCTTATCCTTGCTCTAAAACCTCTCCCCTTCTGATCTCTACTGTGAGAAAAAGTGCTGAGCCTAAACACAAAAATACTGCACCTCTGGTCAAAAGCTCCTCCAGGGCTCCCTGCAGGAGTGCTCATTTTCCTTGTCCTAGTCTCCAACTTGCAAAGAGCACAAGACGGGACTCCTTAGCATACATAACAGCAAGAGCTAACTTTTCACTGTATATATCCTATTGGTTCTGTCTCTGGAGAGCTATAATGAAATAGGTAAGGGCTCAGATTCACTAATTGCTACCATTGTCCTGGCCTGCTGCAATTACTTATCTTGTCTGTGAGTCCACATCATCTGACATCAAAAGATGATGACAGCAAGCTGATGATCTGAATGCTAATAAGCAGGTTGGTATTTGTATCCAATAGAATTATGCCCCAGGCCTCCTTATAGACTGTGTCATAACAAGGATGGATTTATATGTGCCTGCACTGCAGGAAGCCTATATCATCCCCTCCACTACTAAAGTAAGAAGACAGTAGTTTGTTCCATTTGGCTGATATTCTTATTGACGACACCTCTACCTTCTGCCTTGCTGTTTTATGCTACTTTCTGGACAATTCTGTGTAATTCAACAGAGCTTTACTTTCCAGCAATCAAGTCCTCATACCTAATGTCATCCCCAAACCTCTCAGCATCCATGTTGAAAACCCATCACACTATCTTAACTTCCTTTCACCTCCCTAACTCCACAAGGCCTCACATCATTCCAGGAACATTGTCCACCAGGGACACCTGGAGTCACTTCACTTCTGAATACCCTTTCCCAAAGTGAAAAGCTTAAATGCCAGCCTTTCAGGCTCTGACTATAACTCCTTACCCTTTGAGATTTTTCTCTTCAGTATTTCTAACAAGCTTGCTTTTGATCTCAGACTTTCCAGAACAACTCCCATCTTTCTTAATTTCCCTTGGCATATCTTCGATGTCCTTAATGGCCTGGGCTTCATTTCTGCTCGTCTGCTCTGGTATCACACGAGCTGGAAGAAGGTGGATGAGTTCCATCAGCACCTAGTGAAACAGCTGATGACAGTACCACAGGGACTTCCTTTCTGCACATATGGTCAGGTTCTACTGTTTCTTCTAAGCAGTCTTCTCAGATTTTCCCCATCACTTGCAAAACCACCTCTTAGCCCCCCCCTCTTTTCAGGGGAATTTTTTTTTTGCTTCCTTTTGAAGAACAGAATTGGGTTCAGGTCATCTGATTCCTATGATTCCATATATTCACTTGTGAAGAATAACAATATTGTTTACATTACATGTTAATTACTGCAGAATGCATTTTACAATCCATATTTTTCTTTCTTTTGAATATCTAAACATGTATATCTTAAACTGGGTTTCCAACTTTTACCACATTATCACCTCATAAATGTATCTTCTGACATTTCTACTATACCATGCAACAAGCTTCAAGATGCCTGCAGATTCTGGATGTGAAGAACCATAGTGACTTGTGTCTCTTATAAGGGATATGACCATTTTAGAAGCTAATAGAAATCTTTGGACTAGAGTTCTCATTTCCTTTCTTAAACAACTATGGTAAGATAAACACAATAAATAAGCATTTGGGTTGTGATGACAGAAACCATTATCCATCAGCCAACACTTGCTTTCAGACCAGGACACTGCTGTCCCTCTGAAAGGCAGAGCTCCACCATTGACCATGTGATTCAGCACATAGCATCTCTACTTCTCAGACCTTTATGTTACCATGTAGCAATTAAGAGAGTTGGACTAAATGATCTCTAGAATTTCCTTTCAACCTGAGAAAATTTTAGCATTGATAGTTTTATTTTAGCAGGGTGTTCACTATATTTGAATGACAAGTAAAGAAACCATGAATAATTGAGAACTCTTGATGCTATGTTTGTGGTAAAAACTATGATTTATTGGGACATTGGTGAGGAAATCTTCATTCTGCTTCTATCACAAACTTGCTGAATATCCAAGGATAAGATGACTCCTTTGCTAGATCCTGTCTTACTTTTCTCTGTGTAAAATGAGGAATTAGAGGCTAGAGAGATGATGTAGTGGCTAAGGCACTTGCCTGCAAAGCCCAAGGACAAGAGGTTCAATTCCCAGGTACCTAGGTAAGCCAGATGCACAAAGTGGAGCATACTGGAGTTCATTTGCAGTTGCTAAAGGCCCTGACATGCCCATTCTCTCCCTCCCTGCCCCCTTCTCTCTATTTCATCTGCCTCTTTCTATCTCAAATAAATAAAAATAAATAAATAAAGGGAAATAATATAAAACAATTGATCTGTCCAAGGCTGTTTGGAATCCTGTGACACTATTTTCCAGTGTCAGCAAGGAGAGGAGTTACCGACTCACTGAGGCATAAGCACTGCGTTGTAGAAGTGTCCCCACACTCACTGCACTGCTTCTGGTCTGCGGATACAGATGTTGTGGATTTTATTCAGCCACCTCCTTTTAAATGCTCTCTTGAACTTTGTGGGAACTGTGCCAACGCTCCAGTGTCCTTCACTCCATAGCTTGTCAGTTCCTCCTCCACTAGTAACATCACAACCTCAACGAGGTGCTAAGGCATGTTTTTCCTTGCAAGATGAAAAGAGGTGGTCACAGAACTGGCACAGATCTGGGCTACAGACATCCCTCCCCATCTCTTTTGTTAAGGAGCCAAAAGATTCATTCCAGACATGTACGCATGCCCAGTAAAGAAGAAATTAAGACTATCTCCCTTTTATGCTCCATCTATATCTCTCATCCTTCCCATTTTTGCATTTTGGTAGCTCTCAAAAGGCTTGGTATCTAGTTCCTCAAACTTCCTTTCAGGAGTAATACAAATGAATAGGAACATATCCTCACATCTGAAAAATTACTAATATTGATTAATACAAGAAAAAGTACTGTTCAAATGTATCTATGCATGCAGAAAAGAGCTATACTCTTTGCCTTTAAACTACATCATTTTCCTCACATATGTAGAGTAGCTTTTGTTGCATTGGTCTGCAGGGACAACAAAACTTGGCTTCAAAATCTTAGATGACCGTACTTCCTCCATATCTCATTTTGATCATGCCTCCACATTTCTTGGACTCCAAGCTTATTTATTCTTTCAATCAAATGTATTGGATGCCTAAAGGAAAGTATGGCTTGGTGGAAATAACTCTGGATTGAGGGGAGGTGAGAATTGACTTCACATTCTAGAACCAGGTTTGTTAACTATATAATCCTAGTAGAGTTTTTATTTTTATTTTTAAAAATCTTATCATTGGTTTACCCTATACAAACTAGTAACAACTCTAACTGGCCAAAATTTTTTCCAGCTTTCTTTTTTTTAGTTGAAAATAAAGGTATATATTTAAGATGTATAACAAGATGAGATGATACACATACATACTCGGAAGTGATTATGGCATTGAGCTCATTGTGATCAGACACTTCTGATGAACTCAGTTATCTCTCAGCTTCTCACTCCTAGTAAATGCCCTGAACCCAGAAGATTTTTCTTTCTATCTATGTTTAAAGAATTAATGATATAATGGCTAGGTCACAGGCTTCTCATCATGCCACAATTAAATCTGAAGGGGAGACAGATGGGAAAGGTTCTGACAGCCATAGCAAAACATATCACACATACAGACATATGAGCACACATGCTCACTCATGCGGACATGCCAGCATGTGCATTCCCTAATGCAGACATGTGAGCATGCATGCTCACAACCTCAGTCATGCAAGCATGTGTGCTCGTGAATAAAGACATGTGATTACACATGCTGAACACATGCTGTTGCAGTACGGTTCACATTGCTGGCAGAAATCACCCAACCAAGAACAGCTTGTGGGCAAAACGGGTTTATTTTGGCTTACAGACTTGAGAGGAAGCTCCATGATGGCAGGGGAAAATGATAGCATGAGCAGAGGGTGGACATCTTTGGGTTGACAATAGCAACAGGAGAGTATCCCAAACACTGGCAAGGGGGACACTGGCTATAATACCCTTAAGACCGCCCCCAACAATACACTGCCTCCAAGAGGCATTAATTCCCAAATCTCCATCAAATGGGAACCTAGCATTCAGAACATCTAAGTTTATGGGAGACACCTGAATCAAACCACTACATTCCACCCCTGGCCCCCATAAATTGATAAACATACATGATGTAAAATGCAATGCATTCATTTAACTTTAAAAGTCCATATAGTTTTTATCAGTGTCAATGATATTAAAACATCCCCATATTCCAAGATCATTTAGTTGAACCATAGTAACAACAACAACAAAATACATAATGGCATAGAATAAATATTCACACTGCAAAAGACTGCATTGGGCATAGCAAAGAAATATGCAACAAATACAAGATTTAAACAGGGCACACACCAAACTCTCTAGCTCCAAGACCAACAACTCTAGCCAGTGACAAATCTCCAAGTCTGATAATTCTAGCCAGCAACATGTCTCTGGAGTTCCAATTCTGCCCCTCCAACTAGGCTACTTACAGTCCTAGAAAACCTCATGGGGGCTGGCAGCGCTCCTTAGCAGCTGTTACATGGTCCCAGCATCCACTGGGTCTCCACTGCAATCCATGGTTCATCCTCACAGCTCCATCGAGTCTCCAGGCAGGCATCCAGAAAACCTGCTTCACAATGCTCATGCCATTTCCAGAACACAAAACTATGTTGCAAATTCAAAGTCCCTCTCTTTCCTGCATTTCTTATACTCTATAATACCAGGTAGGTTGCTAATTTGTTAATCCAGGGGGACAGTAAAGCAGACTTTGAAGAATAGTACACTCCTTTGGCATTCAGGCCCCTTCAAAAGACTCTGCATTCTTTCTGTTGTCCCAATGCAGGTCAGCTGTCCCAATCGCAATGGTTGTGATCTCTCATACAATTGCAGCTGAACTGGCAGCAGTTTTGACCCAAAGACTTAATTTTTTTCTATGCCATATCCCTCTGCTCACATCAATCTGTTTCTACACACTGCAACCCTGCACAAGTTCTCAGGACATAGGCATAATAGCAAGCCTCTCACATAAACTGCTTCTGGCCCAGTCCAGGCAAAGCTCTTTCTCACCCTCACAAGCCAAACCTCACAGTCCATAGTTCTTACTGCATTCACATCTTTCAACTCTAACCAGAATAGTCCATCAAGCTGTACTTACAGCACTGCAAAGCAGCTCTTAGGCCAAGGTTTCAAATCCTTCCACATTCCTCTTGAAAATCAGCTCCAAAAGGCCAGACATACAGCCAGGTGTCTACCTATAGTGACACTTCTTGGTACCAGCAATACTGTTGCAGTCAGGTTCTCATTGCTGGCAGAAATCACCTGACCAAGAGCAGCTTGTGGGGAAAAAGGGTTTATTTTGGCTTATAGACTCGAGGGGAAGCTCCATGATGGCATGGGAAAATGATGACCTGAGCAGAGGGTGGACATCACCTCTTCACCAACATTGGGTACACAATAGCTACAGGAGAGTGTGCTAAACACTATCAAGAGGAAACTGATTACAACACCCATAAGCCTGTCCCCAACAATACACTGCCTCCAAGAGCATTAATTCTCAAATCTCTATCAGCTGGGGACCTAGCATTTAGAACACCTAAATTTATGGGGGAAACCATCACATGCACTCACTAATACAGACATGTGAGCACAAACACTCACTAATACAGACATTTGAACACACGTGCTCACCAGTACAGACATATGAACACACACACTCACATTATCTCAAATTCCACAAATCTATTCTGACACATCCTGAAAAGTGTTCACATCTCATGTAGCTTAAGCTTTTGCTTTGTAAGCCAGCAGGTGGGTGGCAAAAGTTAGTACTGACACTTTTTCAGAAGTTATATTCTGGAAATTCACTTAACTTTTCTGAAATTGAGTTACCTCATCTGTGAGCAGAACTTTATAATTATCACAGTGAACTCTATTAATGAATGGTAGCAAAAGTCAAGGTAGAAGACACCGAGTTGGTATTTCTTTGATAAACTACCATCTTATGTGTATTTGGTTATGGTAACATTGGAGCCATGATCTGGCTTTGGAGGCCCAACATTCTACAGAGAGGGACCAGGTGAATTCTCATGAAAACTCAAGGTGCAACTGCAAAGAAACAGCCTAGGCAATGACGTGAGGTCAGGGCTGATTACCAGGGAAATGATTCCATCAAGCTACATTTGCACAACTCACTGCTGAGGCTGGCTCTCAAAGGGCCATAGCCTCTTTAAGTAGCTGCCTGGGGGCAAGGGAGGTCCATACAGTGTTAAAGAATTTTGTCCTGCCCCCCACAGAAAGCTTTAAAACCTGAAATGGACTTTATCCCAACATTGGGTTTCAGTTGAACATCTACACAAGAATTCATTTCAGTTACTTTAAGAGATTAAAGAGTCTCTAGGGGCCTCACTAGTTGTCTCAGAATCTTGGGAGAAAAAAACACTTTGGCTCTCCTTCACAATTCAAGTGACAGATGTTCCAGAGTGATTTCCTGAAACCCACCACAGTCTGGATGTCCAGGCATAATGCCATCACAGTTCTTTGGAAAATAAGGGACATAGCCCTAACTTCCTACAGATATCCTGTAACTTCCTGCAGAAGGATTGCTTGGTACCTTATACAAAAGAAATCAGGAAATCTAATGGGTAGTATTAAGTAATACTGACAAAGATATCAGAGTTATTGTCACATGAATTTAGTTATAAGAAGCTACTGTAGCTGCAAACTGTGCTAGGCTCCCTACTCCATCAGGCAAAATTGCCAGTAAGAATGAACAAAACCACTGTAGGGGGCTGGAGAGATGGCTTAGCGGTTAAGACGCCTGCCTGCTAAGCCTAAGAACCTGGTTCCAATCTCCAGGTCCCACGTTTTGCCAGATGTAAAGTGATGCAAGGGCGCAATGCCGCACTTGCCCACAAGGGGGCGCACACATCTGGATTTCGTTCACAGCAGCTGAGAGACTGCCAGCACGCCCATTCTCTATCTGTCTCCCTCTCCCTCTCTGTCTCTCTCTATGTCTCTCTCCAAAAATAAATAAAAACTAAAAAAAATTAAAAACCACTGTAGGCTGTGTATTTTATTCCACCCCACCCCCAAGTTTTTTGAGATAGGGTCTCACACTAGCTCAGGCTGTCCTTAAATTTACTATGTAGTCTTAGGATGGCCTGGAACTCACAGAAATCCTCCTGTCTCTGTCTCCTGCGTTTGAAGGCATGCACCACCCCACCTGGCTTTATTTGCCCCCTTTTTTAAAAAGGAAAGAACAGACAGAAAAATGTGATAGTGCTTGTCCACACAAACTGCCCTAGTCAGTGGCAAATCTCAGATTCTGACTCAAGTATTAATAATATTTATTATATGCATCAAATTAAAACAATTCTTATCACAGCTAGAAAAGCAATAAGGTGGCCAATCATTGTACTAACAACATTGTCAAATTAATATTTACAATAATTACATACTTTGGCTACCTCCACACTCATTTTTAGAGTAAAGGGATTTGGGACCTGGAGATTTTTAAGTGATTAACCCAAAGTTATATAGCTAGTGGCAGGTTATCACAACTATGCATCCTTTAAATGACTGCATTGCCACTGAAAGAAGAAGTAAAATAGAGTCTCTATATGCAAGAACATGGTCATTTAGATCCACAGCTGTTTGTCTTGGACATGTGTATGATTTATCTAATGGGGAAAAGGACATGCAGTGAAGGGCTTCGTGCACCCAGAGTCTTCATCATTTGGTTTTTGGTGCTTGCCAGATGATTGTAAGCCTAGTGGACATGTCTACATTTCCTGTGTGTGGTCTCAGAGATCACAACTCAAGTGAGAGACGACACAGTTCAATGTGAACGGCAAAACATGGGTTTAAGAGTCCAGTTAATGGAAGGTACTCAACTCCTTCTTGCTGTCATTCTAATGGGTCTTGGGTCTCCCCAATATTTGCCTCCATCTGTGAGAAGCAGCTTCTCTAACCAAGAGTGTGAACAGCATTGATGAAAGGGGATAAATACATACCACTAGAAGACATTTTGATAATACAATTATAGATAAAGAACAATATAAGCTTCCTTCTGTGGTCTATGATCTTCCAAAACATAGCCTTCTCACTTGGTCCTCAGTGAGTGAGCATCATATCCAACCAGAGTTCCGATTACCCCCCAAACTGATGAGCTTCATGTCCAACTAGAGTTCCGATTACCCCAAAATGATGACTTCATATCCAATCAGAGAGTTACGATTACCCCAAACTGATGACTTCATATCCAATCAGAGTTACGATTGCCCCAAACTGATGACTTCATATCCAATCAGAGTTACGATTGCCCCAAACTGATGACTTCATATCCAATCAGAGTTACGATTGCCCCAAACTGATGACTTCATATCCAATCAGAGTTACGATTGCCCCAAACTGATGATTTCATATCCAATCAGAGAGTTACGATTACCCCTAACTGATGACTTCATATCCAATCAGAGTTACGATTGCCCCAAACTGATGATTTCATATCCAATCAGAGTTACGATTACCCAAACTGATGATTTCATATCCAATCAGAGAGTTACGATTACCCCTAACTGATGACTTCATATCCAATCAGAGTTCCGATTACCCCAAACTGATGACTTCATATCCAATCAGAGTTCCGATTACCCCTAACTGATGACTTCATATCCAATCAGAGTTACGATTACCCCAAACTGATGATTTCATATCCAATCAGAGTTATGATTACCCCAAACTGATGACTTCATATCCAATCAGAGTTACGATTACCCCTAACTGATGACTTCATATCCAATCAGAGTTCCGATTACCCCAAACTGATGATTTCATATCCAATCAGAGTTATGATTACCCCAAACTGATGATTTCATATCCAATCACAGTTACGATTACCCCAAACTGATGATTTCATATCCAATCACAGTTATGATTACCCCAAACTGATGACTTCATATCCAATCAGAGAGTTGCGATTACCCCAAACTGATGATTTCATATCCAGAGTTCTGATTACCCCCCAAACTGATGACTTCATATCCAACCAGAGTTCTGATTACCCCAAACTGATGACTTCATATCCAATCAGAGTTACGATTACCCCAAACTGATGACTTCATATCCAATCAGAGTTACGATTGCCCCAAACTGATGACTTCATATCCAATCAGAGAGTTGCGATTACCCCAAACTGATGACCTCATATCCAACCAGAGTTACGATTACCCCAAACTGATGACCTCATATCCAACCAGAGTTACGATTACCCCAAACTGATGATTTCATATCCAACCAGAGTTACGATTACCCCAAACTGATGATTTCATATCCAATCAGAGTTACGATTACCCCAAACTGATGACTTCATATCCAACCAGAGTTACGATTACCCCAAACTGATGACCTCATATCCAACCAGAGTTACGATTACCCCAAACTGATGACCTCATATCCAATCAGAGTTACGATTACCCCAAACTGATGACTTCATATCCAACCAGAGTTACGATTACCCCAAACTGATGACTTCATATCCAACCAGAGTTACGATTACCCCAAACTGATGACTTCATATCCAATCAGAGTTACGATTACCCCAAACTGATGACTTCATATCCAACCAGAGTTACGATTACCCCAAACTGATGACTTCATATCCAATCAGAGTTACGATTACCCCCAAACTGATGACTTCATATCCAATCAGAGTTACGATTACCCCAAACTGATGACTTCATATCCAATCAGAGAGTTACGATTACCCCAAACTGATGACTTCATATCCAACCAGAGTTACGATTACCCCAAACTGATGACTTCATATCCAACCAGAGTTACGATTACCCCCAAACTGATGTGCCACTACTGCTCTATTGCATCTTGCTTAGCTGGTCGATTTTTGTAGTCTTTATGATACACTGCCTGTTCACATTGTTGGTGACTTTTATCTCCTAGCAGCTTTCATAGCACTTTTCCCAACTTTCACAGCTAGCTTGTAGGGTCCTGGCTTTCATCTCAGTTCTGCAACTCAGCCTGTGGTGTCTTCAGCAATAGGGCCTTACTGTCTACTTCTGGTGAGTAACCAAGTGCTTTAGCAATGTCCTGCAGTGCTTAAGAGGCCTTATGGACCTCCCAGATTAAGAGCTCACTGTGGTGGGTGATATGATTCTGGCACTAATATTCACTTGTAACAGCCTTTGGTTTTACAGGAAAGCTTTTTCCACCCCAGCAAAATACTTCCCCCCAAATTATTCTCCTCTCTCTCTCTTTCTCCCACTTTTTGAGTTATGACTTTTAGTTAATGAAGAAATAGGTTTCTTTAGTTCTGTGAATCACCTTTCCCCTCTCTTCCTGGCCTCTGTCCTTCCCTAGACCCTTCTACCCCTATACTCTGTCCCTCCATGCACATATGTAATATCCCTTCCTCAAACTCCTCCCCACTTGTTTCACCAAACCTATTCTAGCTTCCTAACCAGTCCTGCTGATGCACTCTGCATCAAGAATACTGATGCATTCTTGCCAGGCCAGGAAGCATGACAAATGAAGAGGCTAGTTAAACATGAGTGCCGCTCTCATGGCTAATCAGAGAATGCTTTCCAAGAACATGGCAGTAGACAACTGAGGATACTGAAAACTCATCAAAGCAGAAAATAAGAGGGTGCTGAGGGCTCAATTCTAAAGTAGCTTTCTAACCCAACCTTCACGACCCCTAGAATATTGCAGGAGAGGGGGCAGAACGGATGTAAGAACCATAAGGTGGGATGGTGTACTGTGAGGCATTGTTCTCCCCATAGAGACTGACTGGTGTAACCATGAGTCCATAATGATTACCAATAACTCCACTGCAGAGAGCCCTCATGGGTTTTGGGGCAGGGAAGAGGGGACATGAGAGGATAACCTGGTGAGAATATGACCAACTTTCAATATGTGCATATAGCAAAGTTCCCAATAAAATTTCATTAAGACTGTACATGAACAACAACAATAAAATGTTTAGCAACTTAAAATCTCAAGGAATTAGGCATGAAATGCAGATTCCATGGTGCAGTGCTTTTGGAGAAACAAGTAAACCAGTGATATAGGTTCTTGGCTATCCCCATGGTCTTGGTGATAGTGTTGAGAGGAATGGATAAGAAGAGTCAGAATATCTGCATTATAACAGATGACACTAAGCAGAGAAGAGAAAAATCTCATGATTATTTAGTTATAAAAACAATTTATTTAATGAATACATTTTTATCATGTACATAAATGTTCCTCATTTAATAAAATACTAGACAAAGGAGTGTAGGCATGAAGCAGTCATGATTCAGTGTGGAAAACCAAAAACCCAGGTCGATTGTGTAACAGATCGATCGCTACCACTGCCTCAGTGTAGCCTCACCTGAGATAGGTAATGTTCCGGGAAAAGTTAAAAATACATGTAGATTAACCTCTGATAGTCAAGGAAACTGAAGAAAAATAAATTTAACACTTGCAATTTAAAATGTTTAACAAAAGCATAGTGTTTGTTTTTTATATTTTATATTATTATTCTAAGTACACTGTGATAGCTGAATAGAATGTGCTATTTTAAAAGTGTTGTTTGTTGTGATTCAAGCAATTTAATGAGGACAATGTATATACCTGAAAATCTTCATTCCAAGTATGACCCTAAAGAATGGGCTAAAAATATATTGACTTTTTAAAAAAATTATTTTACTTATTTTTGGAGAGAGACACAGAGAGACAGACAGAGAGGGCGAGGGAGACAGAGATGGGCGTGCCAGCAGTCTCTCAGCTGCTGTGAATGAACTCCAGATATGTGCACCCCCTTGTGGGCAAGTGTGGCATTGCGCCCTTGCATCACTTTGCATCTGGCTAAACGTGGGACCTGGAAATTGGAACTGCTGGAGATTGGAACCAGAATTCTTAGGCTTAGCAGGCAGGCGCCTTAACCGCTAAGCCATCTCTCCAGCCCAATATATTGACTTTTTATCTAAGCAAAAGCTGAACTTGACAATTTGTATTCTCATTTCTTAGAACTTCATAAAGTTGGGAATTTAATAAACATAGCTGGACAGAAATCTACAAAAGCCCTCTTTCGTTTTTTTTTTTTTTTAATTATTGGGGCCTGGGAGATGGCTCATCGGTTAAAAGTAATTGCTTTCAAGCCTGATAGCCCTAGTTTGATTTCTCAGCACCCACATAAAGCCAAATTCATGTGATTCCAACTTGCTTATGACAGCAGGAGTCAGAGCCAGGAGAATTCACAAGCTGGAGGGCCAGCTAGCCTGACATACTCAAAGTGGCCTAAACAAGACAATAAGAGCATTTGTCAAGCAGAGCGAACAGAGGGAACAAACACCCTGAGGTTGTCCTCAGACCTCACACATGTACCATGGTATGTGCATAGCTACACATACACACATACACAACACACATGCATGGACACACACACACCGTACACATTCACACATTTTATATATAGACACAAACACACACAATATCAAACTTTTAAAAAATGTACTGAGTATTTGCTAAATGCTGGGTTCTACTCTTAGCAGTTGCCATGTGTTAACTGACCCAGTCCTCACCACGATGCTGTGAGAAGAGTCACTAGTATTCGCTGTGCTCACTGCACCTCACCACAGATGAGCGACTAAGACAAAAAGACGTGAGGTGAAACCTGGACTGTGTTGCTCCTCCACGGGGCATTCTCGATCCTGTTCTGTGCACCGGGCCCATTGAGCTAGCGGACAATGTGTATCCACGTGCTCCCTTACACTTGGCTGCCTTTTCCGTCTGAGCCAACAGGCAGAACCCCAGAGGGAGAGAGGATACTTTCTTCTGAATCTCTCAGCCTGGTGGTCCAAGCTCCCTTCTCCTTGGACACTTCTCTGAATCTGGCTGAGTGATTCCTGATCGTATTCCCTCAAGTTTCAGGGCAGTGAAGGCAGCTGGCAGATTCCTTGTGTTTTTCCTTCTCCTGGCTCACAATGTGTAAGTAAGCTCTGCATTAACTCTGACTTGAGTGATCCACCCAAGTGTGCTTTCTCTGTCCTGACTGAGCCCTGAAAGAGGCAACCTGTCTCAGATGATCCTTCTATGCAACAAAGGTTTAAACTTGGGAGTCAGATGCCAGAGACAGATCCACCTCTGAAGAGCTGAAGCCAACAATCTAGCCGACTCTCATCTGGTGTGTGAGGAAAGATGAAGCCAGGGGTTTAGTATTTCATGCACTAAGTAGGCAGTTATTAATTCCTAAAGTGCTGAGGGGAAAGGCAGTAAAAATTCTGCTTCCAATAAACTATTCATACATCCAATTTCAATATGAGAGGCCAATAGGAGAGAAATGTACAATGATATCTGGAATAAGGGAAAGGAATGAGGTGAGGAGGAAAAGTTTAGATGACCTTTAGCGACATATAATGGACTTGGTGGTTTCTAAGCTTTTTGGTTGACTTCTGAATGAAAAACAGTCTCTAGAAAACAGAAAATAATGTGTCAACATGTAATAAGTTAACATTTTTATTTCCATTTATTTATTTGAGACAGATAGAGAGAATGGGCACGCCAGGGTCTCTAGCTACTGCAAATGAACTCCAGATGCATGTGCCACCATGTGCACCTGGCTTACATGGGACCCAGAGAATCGAACCTGGGTCATTAGGCTTCACAGTCATGCGCCTTAACCACTAAGCCATCTCTCTCCAGCCCAAGTTAATATGTTTTTATGTAATAAGGTTTATCTTAGGGTGACACAAATAAATTTGTTTTAAAATATTATAAAATAATTAATCAAAAAGAAGATAAGAGCAGGGTGTGGTGGCGCACGCCTTTAATCCCAGCACTTGGGAGGCAGAGGTAGGAGGATTGCCGTGAGTTCAAGGCCACCCTGAGACTACATAGTGAATTCCAGGTCAGCCTGGGCCATAGTGAGACCCTACCTCGAAAAAAAAAAGAATCAAATAAAATAAACATTTTATGAATATTTTAATATTTTTATATAAATTATTGCATAGAGCATAATGTTTCTTTTTCATTTTAAAGTGTAAAGCGATTAATTTCATGTTGTATTTTTCTGTCATTGTAGAAGCCATTGACCTTTGTTGGGGAGTATATTTGTGTGTGTGTGTGTATGTGTGTGTGTGCGCGCGCATGCACGCGCATGTGTAATTTGGTACTTAACATGTGATTTTACTTGATCGGGGACAACTTTTCTGGAACATATCCTCAGAAGTAGAGAATTTATGATGGTACCTCTGAAAAATACCCATGCAGCAGTGTGGCAGATATTTCTAATCACAAAAAATTATCAAAGGACTTCTATTGACTCTATCATAGGCTTATAAGGTAAAAATAAATCCTTTGTGTGCACAATGTGAATTCGTGCCTGACTCATTCCTGAGAGTCCTGGCCATTGACAAGAACATATAAGAAACAGACAGTTCTTTGATTCAACCATTGGCTTTCATATATTTGTTCCTTCAGTTTTTCCTTTATTCATCCACTCATATGTTCAATAAATGTTTACAAAGTATCTTCTACAATTCAAGTTCTGGGGTACTTTTGTTTCTTTGGGGTTTGTTTGTTTGTTGTCTGTACTGGGGATAGAACCTAGGGCTCCATCCATGTTGGGTGAGGGCTCTGCCACTGTGCTATATCCCCAGTCCTGTCAACACAGCCTCTAGAATCGCCTTTTGGTTCTTCCGCTGTGCTGAGCCTTTGCTTGAGATGTCATGGGCGTGTTAATCCAGTGCTTGCATTGTGGCCTCAATCTGGGAAAACATGTCCCATCCAGCCTCAAACTCTTGAAACATCTCAGTCTAAAAGGCTTTTCTACCAACAACATCTCCTAGTCTTCATTTTCACTATTGAGCCTGACACCCATTCTGTCACAAAGCTGTTACACCAACAGGGATGGGAAGGGAAGTAATTTTTCTATACTTCTTTGGCAGCAAGGCAACTTTTTAAAAGCTTTTATTTTAAAGAATGATTGAATTCTTAATTTTTTTTATTTTTATTCATTTATTTGACAGAAAGAGGGAGGGAGGGAGGGAGAGAGAGAGAGAGAGAGAGAGAGAGAGAATGGGTGTGCCAGGGCCTCCAGCCACTGCAGACAAACTCAAGACGCAGGTGCCACCTTGTGCATCTGTCTAATGTGGGTCCTGGGGAATCAAACCTGGGTCCTTTGGCTTTGTAGGCAAATGTGTTAACCACTAAGCCATCTGGCCTGCCCTTGAATTCTTTCTTTAAAAAGACAAATAATATTACAGTGCTTAATAGGTTAGAACTAATTTCAATGCTAAGAAATATATACTATATTAAAATAATTGTCCAATTTCTTCTCCATGATGGGCATAATCATGTACTCTGCTCCCCAACCCACCCAGATATCCACATGCTAATCACGGGACAAGAGAGTATGTTAGGCTGCATGGCAAAGTGGAGGGTTTAGAGTTGTAAATGGAATCAAAGTTAATAATTATTTCATCTTAAGATGGAAAGTGTATCCTCAAACACCAGAGGGACCCCAGTGTAATCACAAGGACATCTACAAGTGAAAGGAGACAGGAGTATCACAGTGTAATTCTATGGGGAAAAGTGGATTATTCACAGCTTCAAAAATGAAGGGCCTTAGGCTGACAGCTGTGGGAGGAAACATCAAGCTGGAGAGGGCAAGGATATCCAGTGTGCACTCTTCTCCAGTCTCTAGAAGGAAAGCAAATGTGTGGGCATTTTCATTTTAGCTCAGTATAACATGGATACAAAGAGACAGTATAACATAATACATAGAAAAGCATGGCTCATTTCTATAGTTATCTCTCTAAAAATTGTGTGTTCATCCAGAAATTTGTTCAGGTGATGGAATTATACTATACCCTTGCACTGACAGCTGCAGTTTTCTTTAGTGATTGTATTAGTATGCACTTTTTAAAAAAGAACAAGAGAGACGCCAAGACAGCTCAATTGGGAAAGTGTGACACTGAGAGGAACAAGGTGTGATGATATAGGGGTATGGAACTGTTGCAATGAAACCTATGCTTTTGTGTGCTAACAAAAAAATAAAACAATGTAAACGAAGAGGAAACTTTCACTAATTGGATAAAATTTGTTGAATAAATTCAATAAATGCTAAATTCAGTGATACACACACACACATATATAACTAAATTCAATTAATGAAAGTAAGCTAGCACTTAGCTATAAAATTAACTTGCTCTCACATACCTTTTCTCCATATATTTCTGAATTATCTTTCTAAATTGCTGATAATTGATAGGTCAAAATTTTCAACACTTATTGACCATTTGGGTAATTTTCCCTAGACTTCTGATTGTATTATGGGCCACATGGAGCATATTTTGTAGTAATAATGTTTTAATTCTTAGCATTCCATAATCTCCTTTTTTTAACTTTTCAAAATTATTATTATTATTAACAACATATTTTGTATGGATGCATCACATGTTGGTAACCCTCTTTTCCTTATCCTTGCCCTCATTCCACTTTGTCATTTATCATGTGTGGTAGTTTGACTAGATGGCCCCAATATATTCAGTGTTTTATTAGTTTGTAGTTTGCTTCTGCACCACCTTGCTGGAGGCAATGTCTCTGGGTGGATCTTAAGGTGTGGTGGTGGGTTTAGAATTTCAATCTAAAGATATGCAAAGTGTGCTTAGCTGGAGTTCCTGAAGTGTGCTGTGTGGATTTTGGCTTTTGGCTGTGGTTTTTGCTCTCCGCATTTGGTCCTGTGAAGGCAGACCAGCTTCTTCTGCCATTATGGAACTTCCCCTGGAACTGTAAGCTTCAATAAATAATATCCTCCATAACTCCATGCCTGGTCTGGAAGTTCATCTCAGTGAACCTAAAGCTGTCTGCTACATCATGTTAGAAAGTTAAATGTTCTGGGCTGGAGAAATGGCTTGGCAGTTAAGTCTCGTGGCCTGCAAACTCTAAGAACCTAGGTTTGACTCCCGATGACCCACTTAATCCAGATGCACATGGTGGTGCATGCATCTGGAGTTCATGTGCAGTGGCTAGAGTTCCTGGCACACCTATTCTTTCTCCCTCTCCCTGTCTCTCTCTTACACAGACACATTAATTAATTAATTATTTAATTAATTCTTTAAAAAGAAAGTTAAATGTTCTATTTGTGGGTGTCATTGAAAAAAAATTTTAAATCTTTTATTCTTTTTCATCTTGTTCCTATTAAAATGTATCTTGAGGGCTGGAGAGATGGCTTAGCAGTTAAAGCATTTGCCTGCAAAGCCAAAGGGTTCTGGTTCGATTCTCCAGGACCCATGTAAGCCAAATGCACAAGGGGGCACATGCATCTGGAGTTCATTTGCAGTAGCTGGAGGCCCTAGGGCACCCATTCTCTCCCTCTCTCACTCTCTTTTTCTCTGTCTCTGCCTCTTTCTCTCTCTCTTAAATAAATAAATAAATAGATAGATAAATAAAATGTATTTTAAAATGTATCTTGAAATTTATTCTATACTGTATTAGTCAGGGTTCTCTAGAGGAACAGAATGGACAGAATGAATTGTATTAAAAGGGAATTTATTGGATTAGCTTACACAGTCCAGCGATAGCAGATTGTAGGTCCGAGAGTCAAGCAACCCGGTAGCTGCTCAAGCCACGAGGTTGGAGGCCTCAGCAGTCCCAATCCGGCACTGAAAACCTGGAGGATTCCTGGAGAGACGCTGTTCTTCAGTCCACCCTGGTCTTCAGTCCACACTGGAGAGCAGCAACACCAAGCAGCGGAAAACACCAAGCACCCAGTGGCAAGGAGCAAGCAGCACCGGCAGCCAGGTGGGAGAGAGAGAGAGCCTTTCTTCCAAGAGCTTCTTTTTATCAACTAGCCCCCTCCTCCAAGAGGGGCCGCCCACTCTGGGGGAAGGCTTATCCCTGGGGGAAGGATTATTCCTTATCCCTGGGAGAAGGATTATTCCTTTTGTTAATCCTTCCTAGAGGCAACCTCAGAGACACACTTATGAGGAATGTCTGTGGATTCCTAAACAAGTCAAGTTGACACAAACTTAACCATCACATATACTAATGAAAGCATGAAAATGTAGCTCATTCTTTCTCATAGATAAATCATACTTCATTTTTGGGGTGTGATATAATCTACCTACTTTATTATTACTATTATTATTACAAAATAGAGTTATTTACAAAATATGTTTATTTATCCCTTGTGCAAAAGTAAAGCTACACTTTCCAGACATCCTCGTGAATGCTTTGTCCTTGTGACTGATCTCTTCCCAATGTAGCATAAGCCAAACTTATATGAGCCTCCTCTCGCTTTATAAAACCATGTATAACTACGTCTTTCTTTTCATTGGAAATCGTACAAGTCCAGTACTAGAAATGATTATTGAATAAGCCACATTGCTAAGTTTTTATTTAGAAGAGTGCCCTTGACAGCCAAGGCTCATACTTCCTGTTATAATAAGTTCTTTTTATTTTTACTGATGCTGATGGTTTAGCTTATCTAATTAAGATAGTATCCCTATAACTCATCCACAAATAAACACATCGTAAATTCTTTTAACCATGATGCTGGGCTAACAGATTCAATTTGTGGAATCAATTTCTGGTAGAAACATTGCTCAAGCAAAATGCATTCATCTGAACAATAATGTAAGGTAACTCCTCAAGACCCTGTGTCGGTTCATGGTTTTATCAGCAGAACACCATTACTGGTAAATCACATGAAAAACTCTTTGATCTTAGCCAACCTGATTGTAAACATCGTGGACAACAGTGGCTCGATGAGGCTGAACATCTTATTATCTTCTGACTTGCATGAATCATTTGCATTTTTTGATACATGAACTTCCCTCTTTATTTTTCCAGCCTGATTTTTCAATCTGTGGAAATTTTTCTCAATGATTTTAAGCCTTGCCCCAAAAAAATCTCTTCCAGTTATTATCCTGTCAGATTTATACTTTTCCCATCAAGGGCTTGGGGTGCCATTTTCTTCTAAACATCTTTCCATATGTCTCAGTAACACTCTTGAGATTGACATATTTTTTCAATATCAGACATAAAATTTATTTATAAAGTGCTTCAAGGTCATCATTTCCATTAATATCCATCAAAAAGAAGACTAAACTCACACATGAGATACCTGCTCTGCCTATTGTAGTTTTAGGCATGCCAGCAAAGGTTATTGTTCGTTGGCGCTGTCTCATACTCCTCTCTTCCGGCCATGAAACTCTGTATGAAGGTCTGTGCTGCTGAGCCCTTGAAAGCAGATGATTGCCGTATGTCATCATTTCGTCTCCTTCCCCACTACTTTCATCACCTCCATCCAAAATCCATTCAGCTTGGCAATTGTATGTTCCTTTCGGAACCTTCATTACCACTTTGGAAGTTTGCTTTAAGAAGTCCTTTGCCTGGACAGTGGCATTGTAAGGAGTCGTTCCCTTCCTTTGGCTCTTCCATTCTTTCCGCCCCCTCTTCCGCAATGGGCCCTGAGCCTTGGAGGGTGTGACAGAGATGTTTCAGTGCTGGGCACTCCTCCGTCCCTTCTGCTCAGCACTATGTTGCCTGACCTTGCAGTGCCTAGCAATACCTTCACAAGACCCTCATAACAGAAGAAAAGGATGATGACATCAAATTAAAAGAGAGACTAATGGAGAGAAGGAGGGGATATGACAGAGAATAGAGTTCTAAAGGGGAATGGGGGAGGGGAGGGAAGTATCATGGGATTTTTTTTTGTATGTAAGTATAGAAGTTGTTAATAAAAAAATAAAAAATTTTTTAAAAAAGAAGTTGCTTGCCTCATTCAGCTCCTCCTCAGCCAGCCAAGTTTGTTCTCCTTCCGTTCGATCCAGGATGACGTCTGTTTGTAAAGACTCGTGCCTATCAAGGTCTTCTTCTCTATCAGCCACAGCATCTGCCCCACCAATCTCCATTGTCATGCGGGGATCCTTTGAGGAGTTACTCGCTCTAGGATTTAAAGGGAAAGGTTCCATGGGGGCGTCTATTTGTTTAATTTGGAAATCTCCATCTCCAACAATATGCAGCAATCCATTTCCATCGAGAGTCCTTCCGCGAACATAGCCTGAGATGTTCAAGGGACCCACTCAGGTACTCTCTTCACCAGGCACAAAATCAGCAACCTGAGCAGACAAGTAGGCTCGCTGATCTCGAAAACCAAGTTGCCTTTGCTTTTGGCTAGCCAGCTGCCTGAGCAACGTCCCTGCTTCCTGTGGGGTATCCAGGAAGAGGAAGTTGTGTACGGGGAAAGTGTTTCTCTATGGCTTTATTTAGCTTCTTTCTGATGTATTCGCTTCTTTTGTGGGAGGCCCCTGAACAGCTCGTGTTACTGTTGGTAGGAAGGTTGATAGGCAGGAGAAGCATTAATCTCCAGTGCTGTCCCAGCCGTCTAGTGGATCAGCAAGGATCAGGGTGGTGGTGTCAGCAACATTAGCCAAGTCTAACACAGGATGCACATCCCTGGCCTTGCAGACATGGGAAAAAACAACACAAACAACAACAACAAAAAAAAAAACCAAAAACCCAAACACCTTTGTTCCAAAGGAGGCCGCAGCAGCATAAAGCTATGGGTGCCTCCCCTTTCATTCAAGCGCATACTGCCCAAGCTTTCAGCCTCATGCAGCGTAAAGGCTTTGGGCAGGGAAATCCTGCTGTGCACAGGCACCACAAGCACTTGATGGGGAGGCCCGTCCTTGTCCCCAGCTGTCCCTTCTCTGCGAGAACCTCCTCCTTCTTCCACTCTCAGAGCTGACCTCTGGTCTAAGGGCCTAAGAGGATTTCTCACCCTCTTGCGTAGGACTTTCAGTTCTACGCAGCCTTTGCTGTCCCACTGCGCTGCCCCTGGACCATGGTGCCTCCCGCCTTTGCGAGCTTTATTCTGCTGCCTGCCATGCTTAAGCCCACAGGCACCAAATCACACTCGAGATTACGTATTTTAACTCAACAACTTATTCTATACATAAAAAAAAATGATGCTTACGTATATGTGTGCAGGAGGTAAAGAGTTATGGTTCAAAGGGGTAATGCCCCTTGTAGGCTCATGTGCTGAAGGTGTACTACTCAGATGAAGGAGCTATTTTGGGAGATGCTGGAAACTTCAGTTCTTGAGGTATAGCTGGAGTAGGTAGGTCACGAGGGTTGTGTCCTTCAGGGAGATAGCTTTCCCTGGCCCATTGTTATAATTCACTTTCTGCTTCCCACTGTTATGAGGTTAGTAGCTCAGCTCTACCCACCTTTCTACTAAAAGTCCTGCCTTGCCATAGGCCCAGAAACTTCAGACACAGTGACCATCCCTGAAAGCAACTGAAAAGGTGAGTTAAAATAAACCTTCCCATTTGTTTGTCATAGCATCATGATCCTGATGACACGTATAGTCTAATCTTTTGAAACCAAATGACTCATTAATTCTCCAAAGTCCATCACTGAACGTTCTTTTTTTCTATTTGATTCGAAATACTTTCCTTATCATAATTTTTCCACAATAAGGAAGATATTTATAGACTTTCTATAGCATGTGATTCAGTAAGTTTCTCTCTGAGCATGGGCCAGAAGAAAGTATTTGGGTTTTAAATAGCCCAGTGACACACCCAATTATATAGTCACCTTAGATAATTGACTTTCCCCTGGGCTGTAGCATGCTGTCCATTCTCATTTTGCCAGCAACTTCCACAATAAGGAAATCAATCAATATTTTATTGCACTCACATTGAAATCAGAGATAATTATATTTATGTTTTAATAAAGAATAAAGGCTTTCTGCCAGTAGAATTTGAAAGGGATTTTGGAAGCATTGAAAGGAATGCTATTGTCTGAATTACTTTTAACACATCAATGTTCTACTCCATTATCTGTTCCCATGTTTAAATATAATCTTGTTTTTTTCTAAAGATAGTATAATTTTACATACATAGAATGACAATTTCATTTTCTTCCTAGTTCTTAACATTATTTCTTCTTCTTAGCAAATAAAATTTCTACTATACAACTACTTGTACTTTCTAGAACCAAGGCAAATAGTGTAATCTTGTAGTCAATTTTGTTTTCTTGCTAATATTTTAGCATATATTTCTTTTTCTGTTTGGTCCAAATAATATCATATCGGACAATATTCTTCAGGCTGACAGTACTGAAGTGCTGAGAGTACTCTGAGTACGTCAGAGGTACCCAGCTTTTGGACTTCAGGTTAACACTTTCCTTCTTTGTTCTTTATTATTATGTTGTTGTTGTTTTTGATTTGTTTTAGAGAAAGAAAAATGTAAATGTACATTTACTCCTCACATTTCCTAAAGTTCAAGTCCCCTTGCAAGTCTGTTTGAAGCATTTTATTATTCTTGACATTTTTTACAAGAAATAATGAGATGAATAGCATGTTTATTGTTTGGGGATTCCCCAACAGGAAGCACATTTGTGTTTAATGCTGAACTCATCCACATAATTATATTTATGTCAGCCTACAAGCAGAGAGTTTCTTAATTATTATTACTGATGACATCTACAGAGGATTTCCTGAGAATTCCACATATGTTCTAAATCAGTTGCATTGTCTCCCTTAGTCCCAAAATACCATGACTGAACCCAAATCAGGGAGCTCAGGTAGAAGCTGGCTCACAGCTAATTAATCTCCTTCAGGGCAAGCAAAACAACTTGGGCAGCGAGAAGAGGATGGGTGGAATTCTGAGAGCAGCAGACTCCTGCATTTCCTTTCTCCTAATGAAAAGAACAGGGGAGAATACAGACCCTGTGAACTTTCTGGCTTTCCATGTGAAGGAAACCAAGGGCATTTGGTTCCCCATATCATAAGATACTAAGGATTCTAGCTCATGACCTCTACTTATATGAGAACAAAAAGATCCAGTTAAAAGCTACCTAAATCATAAAGGTTGCTATTGTAGAAAGCGAACTTGGGCCTGAAAACCAGAAAGATCAAGTACCCAATAAGTCCAGGCCTTTTGCTAGATGAGTTGTGGATCATTTCAAGAGGATAAGACACAATTTCTTTTCTTATTCAGTTTCCAGTTGAGTTGTTGAAGAATAGATGGTTTAATTTAAGTGACAAGGTTTCTGTTCAGCATTTCATAAGAGTCATGAGTCACAAAGGTATGCAATTAAAGGAAACATCCATGAACAAGACAGATACCCAAACAGCTCATTACCCTGGGTTCCTCCCAATGAAGATAATGGAAAATGATAATAGATAGCAAATACTAGGGTTGTAATAATGAAGGAATAATGTGAAAATATACCACAACCCAGTTTTCACAGAGTGGTGAATATTTTGCCAAAAAGAAATAACAGTGCATATAAGAGGTCTTGAGGGATGTGTAAAAGATTGTAAAGGAATGATCATAAAAATTTGCTCGGGGGGGAGGGCGGGGGCTGCAGAGATTGTTAATGGTTAAGGAACTTGCCTGAGAAGCCTAAGGACCTATGTTTAACTCTCCAGAATCCTCATAAGCCAGAACAGAAATGGTGAGGCAGGCACAAAGTTGCACATGCCCACTAGCTAGCACAAGTATCTGGAGTTCAATTGCAATGGCTGAGACCCTGGTACACCAATTCTCTCTCTCTCTAAAAAAAATTTTGCTAGGAGGGCTGGAGAGATGGTGTTGCAGACAGCTTCGGGTTCGCTGAGATGAACTTCCAGACCAGGCACAGTTATGGAGGAAGGGATATTATTTATTGAAGCTTACAGATCCAGGGGAAGTTCCATAAAGGCAAGAGAAGCAGCCTGCTCTTCACAGGCCGAGCAGAGAGAGAAACCAACCAGCCAGCCACCACAGCACACAGAGCAAAAAACTGCCAAAAGGTCACACACAAGTATCTGCACACTTCAGAACTGGCTGAGGCACATTTGCATATCTTTACAATGGAATCTCAAACCCACACCTTAAGACCAGCCCCCAGTGACCTTGCCTCTAGCAAGGTGATTGAAGAGACAAACTATAAAGTAATAAAACATTGAATGAAGATATATATTTAGCTCCTGGCCCCAAGGATTTATAACTATCACACTTTGTAAATTGTACTGATTTCAAAGGTTCTAGTCTTGATCAACTTAAGATAGTGAGTCCTGTAAAATCAAACAAGTTAAATACTTTTAACATGTAAAGGCAAAAAGACTAAAACATGCAAACTCAACCACCATCATTTGCATATCAAACAATGCAGTTCAGTTAAAAGCTACCTCCAAATCATAAAGGTTGCTTTCAAAAATCAAACAGGTGTAAATATTCTTAATCCAGGGATGAAATAAACCACAGCCTTGAGTAAACAGGTTCCTTCTCCAGTCAGCTCTTTCCAAGAATTTGCATTTTTAACAGTCTTTCCTCAGGCATCCTCTCCATTGTTTTAATGTAAATGCAGTCGGGCCACCTTCCTTCCACCTTCCTTAAGATTGCTAATGTGTTTCATAGCAGCTAAACCAGCCTCAATGCCTCTACTTTTAACTTGTCTTCAGGTTTTCCAACTGAAAATCTTAAAATCTCAGTCCGATATCTTCAGCCAAGTATATCAGTCCATGCCAAATTTAACCTTGATCAAACTTTTCTGGGCCTGGATAGCAGAACGTAGCCATCCCATGCCTGAAAGTGTTCGCATCTCAGCAACAAAGTGTGCAACTCATGACCACTCCATGCATTTTTCAGCTTCCAAACTAATACCTTTCACAGCCATACAGCCTTCAGAACACCTTCTCCAGTCCTCTTTCAAGAATTTGCCCAAGTCTTTCTCAGTGACCTTGTGTTGACAATAGCAGCTAAACCAACCTCAAACTTTTTCAAGATATAGTCCATACAAATTTTGGATCAAACTTTTCAAGAGGATAAGACACAATTTCTTTTCTTATTCAGTTTCCAGTTGAGTTCTTCAGAAAGAATAGATGGTTTAATTTAAGTCCATGCCCATTCCTCCAAAACAAAGGTTCCAAAAAGGTTTCTGTTCAGCATTTCAGAAGAGTCAGTTATGGAGGAAGGGTCAGATCCAGGGGAAGTTCCATGCACGCCAAAGGTCACACAGCAAACATCCATGAACAAGATACAAACTATAAAGTAATAAAACATTGAATAGAGTTTGAATATATGTCCCCCAATATATTCAGTGTTTTATTACTTTATAGTTTGCATCTGCAATCACCCAAACAGTGTCCATTACCCTGGGTTCCTCCCAATGAAGATAATGGAAAATGATAATAGATACCAGGCTACTGGATCAGGTTAAATTTGTAATTGACTGATGGCTTACAAAGATATTCTGAGCTATCCAGTTGGCAGTTACTAGAGTCATTGTCAAATACTAGGGTTGTAATAATGAAGGAATAATGTGAAAATATACCACAACCCAGTTTTCACAGAGTGGTGAATATTTTGCCAAAAGAAATAACAGTGCATATAAGAGGTCTTGAGACTGGGGACTAGAGCTTCTATTGTGCATTAGCAATCTTAAGGAAGGTGGAAAAAGATTGTACATTAAAAAAGGAATGATCATAAAAATTTGCTGACTGGAGAAGGGAGGCTATGGGCTGATTTAGAATATGGGGCTGCAGAGATGGTTAATGGTTGCATGGAGTGGTCATGAACTTGCCTTCCAGAAGCCTGCGGCATGAGGCAGGGCAGGACCTCAGGAATAGGCTGAAAGAGTTTAACTCTCCAGAATCCTCATAAGCCAGAACAGAAATGGTGGCATGGGATGGCAGGCACTCAGCTGGAGTTGCTGTCAGTCTCTGGTTATATTGAACTTGAACTGCAGAAGTTTGATGACGGCTGATGGTGATTGAGTTTGCATGCCCACTAGCTAGCTTTACACAAGTATTTATCTGGAGTTCAATTGCAATGGCTGAGACCCTGGTACACCAATTCTCTCTCTCTCTGAGAGTCCATTGCAAGGTCTAGCAAAAAAAATTAAAGATCTGGTAATGCTCTCAGCCCGGACCTAAGCTGTTTCTAGGAGGGCTGGAGAGATGGCTTAGCCATTAAGGCACTTGTCTGCAAAGCCAAAGGACCCAGGTTCAATTCCCCAGTACCCACATAAGCCAGATTCACAAGGGGCACATACATCTGGAGTTGGTTTCCAGTGACTGGAGGCCCTGAGGCACTCATTTTCTCTCTCTCTCTTTCTCTCTCTCTCTCTCTCTCTTTCTCTCTCCCCTCTCTCTCTCTCTGCTTGCAAATAAATAAATAATTTTTTAAAGTTTTCTAGGAGAGACTATAAACAGAATAAAAAATAAATTTTACTATAACATGACTGCATGTTAGCTGCACTCAAAGCATTTTAATATATATTATTTCATTTTATCCACACACTATTACAGTTGACCAGGAGGTCAACTGCATGGAGTTTCAAGAAATGAGAGGTAGAGAGTTATAGAAGAGGAGGGCAAGAGGGGGAAAGAATGCAGAACATGGAAGCTTCAGTACATATTTGGGTTCACACTTCGGGCAGTAGAGGAAACAATGCTGAAGAGTGCTCATGGAGACTTGGTTAGATGCTGATGCCTGATGAGGGTGTTTTTTCCTTGTCAATTGCACAAGATTATTTTGATTACCAAAAAATGAGCTTATAGACATTAAAGTGCTTCCTGAACTGGGAGGTTTTAGACACAAGTTGAATCTCATGCTTCATCCAAGTGGATAAAAGACAAGATTTTAGTACACCATCAATTTCCTAGGTGTTACAATAGCAAGTTGGTATGGAGAGAGCTATGTAGCATTCAAATAATCTGAGTCTTTTCCCCCAAAACATTTGCTTGCTGCCTAATTTCCTCCTTCAAAAGAAATGGAAAATATTGTATTTATCTGCATTTTTAAGAACTTTCACAATCTGTTTTTTTTTTAAGTAAAAATACAGCATAGTCAGACAACAGACATTTTTCAACATGAAGAAAATCAACACACACACACACACATATACATACACACACACACCTCAGCAACCATTTATAAGGTTTCCAGTGATGACTCTGATGATCAATTAACAAAATAGATTATCGTGCCTCTAGAATTGGTTTTGTAGCACAAAGCTCATGGAGTTCTCCAACTGCCATTATCCTCTGGTCAATGGCTGTGCTCATCTTTATTGAGTCTATAATGTGTGAGTTGCTTTACATAAATTATCTACAATCTATACAAAAATTCTGCCAGTAGGCTCCTATCAACAATGTCAACAGCAGGCAGAGCGGTGAGGAGTTAGGACTCAAAGCCAATCCTAACTGCAAAGTCCCTGTTAAGTCAAAATAAACAAGAATTGTATCCCTCTGCTACTTTCTAGGTAAAGATTGAATAAGGCTATCTAATTTCCTTGCATTCAGTTTTCTTATGTTTATGATGAGGGGATCAGCAACTGCCTATTGGCCCTTGATTACAGTTATTCAATCTGTGCTAAAGTCTTGCAATCTCCTTCCCACCCACAACATTCCCAGCCATCCCATCTGTTGAATCAAGACTGGTAACCAGATGACAGATGTCACACTGGAGGCTCCCCAACACACCGTATGTGAACCTCAACTAAGATTTCCTATAGGAATTTACTACAAGGGATATGAGAAAAACAAACACAATCTAAGGGAAACTTCAGCACAGAAACTCTCCACCTGGTTGGGAACTGTACAGCATTCTTAGATTCCTTTCCAGTGAGGCTGAGTGGCTGCCAGCCAGAAAACTACAGCCTTACACAGAGAGAAGATGGAGAACACAGATCTTGAAAACTTGGGCAAAAATATTTGAAAAAAAAAAAAAACACTTGGGATTGGCATTTGAGGGAAAGGTGAGACATATACAGACACTATCCTGCACAGATGGGTGCCTCATATAGAAAAAGTAAGAGATGCTGGTATTGGGCCAACATGTCCCTTCTAAATTTTCAAAGGGCTAGACAGTCACAACAGACTTCAAATGCAGCTTTAGTGAATTCTAATAAACGGATTTGCTGACCTGGAATTCACTTCCCTCAGGGACATTACTATCCAAGGGAAATGCTTTCAGCATGAACATTCTGGATGCAATAAAATATTGTATGATCCAGGACCACTGCTCAGTAATGGAACCCTGAGTAACTTGTGGTTCCAGGACCGCTCAGAAAGACCATTTGTTTTCCTCCAGCCATCGTTTCCCCAGAGTCAAATAAAGCAAGGCGCTTTGCTGCGTAATTATCCAACGAGTGACTGTTAAGAATGGAAAGTACTCATTTCAGGATGCACTGTGAGGGAAAATAAGTGTCTTAATGCTTTATTGTCCTGCTTCTCAGAGGATGTGATTTGTCATGACGTAATACGAATGAGGGTAAACAGGAAGAATTTGAGAGGTAAAGGTTCAACAGAATGACTGTGGTCTAGAGAAAGAGCAGCTTTGAGCACCTGTTATGATGCCCCAGAAGGTGATTTGGTAAGCCATCACAGCACTTTATGAAGTTGGTACTATGTTGTGTTTGATAAATGAAGAAACCAAGGCTTGGAGAACATGCTGTGAGTAAGTTAATGATAAGCTCCAATTTATGTATAGCACCCTTCTCTATTTAGACCTGGATTACAAGGAATTTAATTTCTCACCTTTATCTTAACAACTCAAGTGATAGAAAAGCAAATTGCTGGCTCTTCCTTGCCAGATGTTGTCTCTCATAGCCTCAAGATTTTTGCACATGGTTGGAAATTCCCTCTGAGGTTACCTCCACTGTCTCTTCAGTTCCTAGTGAAGTTTCACTCGTTGCTCCAGAGAGAAAAAGACCCTTCAGTTTCCTTCACTCATCATACAGCTCCAAAGTGACATTAGAATATCCATTTTTATCTTTACCAGTAAGAACAAAATCATCCTTCAAGAATAGGACTGTGTTATTTTAAATTTCCATAGCTCTGTGGGACCCAGCGTGAAGTGAGCGCTCACTGTAACTTTGTGGCATGGAGGAAGGAGAAGAAAGGAAAGGGAGTGAGGTTCGGAAGACCAAATGAGGGATAGTGAGAGAATGATGGAAGGAGAAAAATGAAAACTGAAATGAAAGGAGGGAAGTATATGAAAGTAAGGATGAGATGAAGAGGAGAATGGAAAGAAGTTAGTGCTATTTTCTTTTCTTTTTGTGGGAGGAGTTAATTTGGGGTTAAAGACTTTTGATGGGAGGCTCCACGATGGCAAGAGCAAACATGACATGAGCAGAGGCTAGACATCCCCTCCTGGCCAAAAACACGTGGATAAAGCAGTAGAAGAGTGTGCCAAGCAATGGCAAGAAGAAACTGGCTATAATACCCATAAGCCCACTCTCAACAAGGCTGCAATCCCCAAATAGAACCACCTGGGGACCTGGCATTCCAAACGCACAAGTTTATGGGGGACACCTGACAAGCCACCACATTAGTCAACTGACTTTCATTTACAAGGCCAGACTAAAGGTGAAACTGATACCTTAGCACAAAGAAAACACACTAGCTCATTTAGAATAATCAACTTAAAAACAAATGACAAAATTAACTTAATTGCCTAAAGTTTCTTTTTTAAAAAAAATTCATTGACAACTTCTATACTTACAGACAATAAACCATATTTCCCTCTACTCCCCCTTTCCCCTTCACAACTCCACTCTCCATCATATCCCCTCCCTCTCTCCATTAGTCTGTCTTTTAATTTGATGTCATCATCCTTTTCTCCTATTATGAGGGTCTTGTGATGGTATTGCTAGGCACTGTGAGGTCATGGATATCGAGGCCAATGAGAAGAAGGGACAGAGGAGTGGTAGTGCTATTTTCTATGAAAGCAAAGCAATTCCCCCAAACTCAGAGTTTAACAATAAGTTTTCACACAGTCTGTGAGTCAACCATGCAGAAGAAGCCGAGCTTGGCAGCCTCAGGTTCCCTCAAGAAGCTTCAGTAAGGGGGTATGGTCATTAGAGAACTCAGTTGTGGTTGAAAGATTCCCTGTGGGATGGTTCGTTCCCTTGGCTCCTTCTAGCAAAGCTCAGTTCCTGCCATGAAGATCTCTCAATGGAGCCACACGTGATAGTTGTTAGTTTCTTCAGGAAGCAAGAGATCCCAGAAATAGCACAGAGGAAAACCCACGACTTTCTCCTCTTTTGGGTCTCTTTCATGTTTTATAAGGATGTATTATTGAATTTAGAGCCTTCCCAGGTAATCCAGTATAAACTCAGCTCAAAATCTATTTTTCTAAACAAGAACATATTAACCCAGATTCTGAATAGACATAGGTCTTTGGAGCAACCATCCTACCTATTACACATGTATTTTGCTCTTATAAATTGCTTTTTGTTTGTTTTTAGCCTGATTATTGACCATATGTAGAAAAATATTAATTATTTCAAGATTTATTTGTACCTATCCTTATTTCTAAGCTCTCTGTATTTTTTATACTTTAGAAAAATGCTTTGAATTTCTAGAGGCAATCACATGTTCTACATAAATGATAATTTTGTTCCCTCCTTTCCAATTCATAACTGCATTTGACATTCATACTTTAAAGGCATGGTTCTCAAAAAGAAAATTATCTTAAGAGCTGGTGTAGGAGTTACTGCTATCACTTAAAGGAAATCAAATTTGCCAAGACACAGGAACAAAATAAGAAAATCAGGGTAATTCGGGTCACATACTTAAAGAGCTGTCGTGTCTTCAGAAATATTTAACTTCGTTCCTTGATTTGGCCCATGCATATTCCAAGATTCCGTTACCTGTAGATGCTTGCACAACTTCACTCAGTAGAGAAAGAATTAACGACTCCCACAAAAAAAGTAACTCCTCCTCCTTCATCTACAGTAGCCAAGGTGATGTTTTAAATGAAGTTGCTCACTTTAAAAATCTCGATGGACTGTTACTTTTTAAAAATATTTTATTTTTATTTATTTATTTGAGAGAGAAAATGTGGCAGAGGAAACAAGGCAGAGAAAGAGAACGAGATAGAGAATGGACACGCCAGGGCCTCCAGCCACTGCAAACGAACTCCAGGTGCATGCGCCACCTTGTGCATCTGGCTTACGTGTGTCCTGGGGAATCAAACCAGGCTCCTTTGTCTTTTCAGGCAAGTATCTTAACCGCTAAGCCATCTCTCCAGCCCAATTGTCACTTTTTTAGGCACAGTCAACTGTGGCCATGTAAGCCGGGGTGGATCTGGCCTTTCCCATCTCACCACCTCACTATGTTTCTCGCACAAATTTTCCGTCAGTTTTAAAGACACAGACTGCTTTTACTTCTCCAAATCTGTTAAGCCAGGTTCTTTCACAGTTATTTTTCCTTCTCACTAAAGAAAATTCCTTTTCTACTTATCTTCCTGTTGCTGTTCATTTCTACTGTTTATTAGCTAACTCTCATTGCCCAAGAGAAACTTAGGCCCCATCCCCCACCACATGCACACTCTAAATTGGGTTAAAGCCCATTGTTTTTCCTCTCTTCAGAAATCTAAAGATCACTGTTACCAGGTACAGCAATAGCAGTTCATTAACTTTTCCTGTAATTTATTGGTTGATTGTCTGCCCACCCCACCAGACAGTAAACTACATGAGATCCAAAATCAAGTCTGCCCTTCTCATTATAATCTCCCATGTCTTGCACAATACCTGGCTCAGAGTATGCATTTAATTTTAAGAACTCTTGAATACATGAAATATTCATTTTTCTACACTTGTCCTATGACACCATAGCCTTTAAGTCTTCTGTCCTTTAAAATATTCCATTCCCTTCTTTTCCTGCTGTTGCTATGTAGCTCTAGGTCTGTTCTTGTTCCTTTGTATCTCCCGGAGGCAGAGTAGTGATGTTAGAAAAAACATTTAGTGCTTATACAGTATTAAACAATAATTTCAAATATTTCAAAGCTCCAAAAAGATTATATAAAAGATAATGTGAGCATAATCTAGTATTATTCAGAATTCCTTTTTAGTGGTCCTTTTTTGGTAACTTTCATTTATGCTGTAATGAGAATAATACACTTAATAGCTAGCAGGCATGAAATGTATCCTTTATAGGAGGCATTTATTCATAGCTCTTAATTCTTTCCCAGACCTAAAGGAGCTCATTTTTCTTAGGTATAGCATAAGTTGGGGGATAAAACATCATCATTCCTTCCTTTGTTTTCAAAAGTTTTACCATCTTCCAAAACTAAAGACTTGAACGTTTTTAATATGAGAATATTCAGCAATCCCACAATTAGCCCCATTACATATGGTTCTTGTTTCCTCTCCATGCATTGAAAAACTAATAACAAAATACAACCAGTTAATTTTTCAAGAAGGCAGTAGAGTAATCATTGCACCAAGAGCCTTCTAAATTGTTTCTAGGGAGAACGGGAGGTGCCTACATTCTCAACATCTCACACACAGCATTAAGTCACTGGCACTAATGGCATAGAATGAAGGAAAACAAAGTCCCATTCCAGACGTCAGGTTTCCATCCTCTTGCAATATGGGTAAGACACCCCCTTTGTCCTTTGTATTGGTAATTTCTAATACTGTACAATGGTCACTGAGTGACACCAGATTTCTAGATTTAAAAAGCTAAGTACAGTGCTTATTCTCTGTGAATGTGTTCCTTAGCCAAATGGTCATATGGGATATGTTAGCAAGTATTAATAATAATTCCATATTAGGCCATCCTGGCCATTTTCCACATACAGGGAGTTCTATCCTAAATTCTAAGTGCATAATATAGAAGGGGGCGGATAATCTGCCATATATTGTATGCCCTAAGTCCAGATGGCAAAGGAGTAAAAATGCTCAAAAGCTGAAGCAACTGGAGAGGAATGGTCTGGCTATATACATGGATATGTGAAGGTGTCTACTCATATCTGAAAGAAGACCATGAGAGAAGGCTTTGGCACTTTATTTTTACTGTCTGAGTTAAGAAGGCTACAGTGGACTGAAGTGACAGAAACACAAGCCAGATTTCTGAGCCAAAGCTGTTTAAGATTCAGTGTGTGACTCCAGAGGAGGTAAAGGCCCTCCTCCCAGCCTCTCCAGCATTAATGGAGTCTAACAGAGTGAAAAGCCTCTTCTTGAGGCTATGGATGTGAAATCCACCAGGTGCGTTTACATCAGTTGTTTCCCAACTCTAACTAGACGGAGGAGGCAATCACAGAACCAGGAAGCATGTTCCATTTCCTGTTTGGTTGGTTTATTTTATTTGGACCTTTATTCTTACTTGTCAACTTTCAGAGTACAGTTCCTGCCCAAGGAACTCCTTGAGCACTGTCCTCCAGGGAGGCGTTTCGGTTTTATGTTGTGTCTGCTTTGATTTTTTTGTTTTTTGGTGTTTTTTTTTTCCAGTGTGATTTGCAAGTTGGTGGTGCAGTTGATGTGTTTCAAGGCATGAATATCACTATTGTTTTTGATCTCCCAAATGTTCCAACTCAAGCCAGTGAGAATCACTTGGAATTGTTTCCTGTGTCCTTTTGAGGTGACTCCATTAATCCTTGAGTATGTCTTCACTCACTGGAACAAAGTGTTCCAGACTCAGCTGTTATATTCTTTTCCGTGGACTAGAATTCTCCAACATTCTCCAAGGAGCCTTGGGCCTTTTAAGCCAAGACAGGCTTTCACAGGGCCAAACAGATCTATTTGCGAATGCTTTACTTAAGAGTAGTATGGTTCTGAAAGCACTTGAAATTGAGACAATACTCAGCTAAGAAATGGGTTCAGAAGTAGTCATCTAGATAATGTTTCAAATCAAATCTCTCTGGAGAGCTACTTAATGCATTCAATTCCTGACAGATGGATTCAGCATTTGCTGGAGACAGAATTTGGAGAGGGGGGGCATAGAATGCTGATTATAAGTGTTCCATCTAACAAGTTGCTATACATTTATTAAGTTGAGAAAAAACTCAGATAGTAATCAAACTTTTTGTTAAAAGCTGAAAAATGTGTGGGCTCAGAGTGAATTAGATTGATACAATGATCATTTTCCTTTGGCCAACACAGTTCTGAAGTTTGCTTTTAAAAATATTTCTACTACAAATGCATATAATTTTATAAACACATAATTTTTAATAAAATAATAACATAATATCAATATAGCCAAATTGTAATAGCAATGCTTTGCTACAATTGTTTGGTGTTTTTGAAGTTATGAAGCAAAGCAGATGTACTTGGATTCTCAGATATTTCATCATGCCTTTCCCTCCTTAACCAGAGTCAACCATTTTCCTCTATTTTGTATGTCTCATTCATATGGTAATTTTCTAAGTCCCTCATGTATGTGATATATGATTTTGCATGTTTTCAGTGGTATTTAAATTGCATTGGATGATCCACATCATTCTTCAACTTGTCTTTGATTTTTTTTTCCTTTGGCTAAACATTGCATCAAATACCCACTGACCTTTTCATTCATGCTAACTTCTGCATGGTCTTCCACTGAGAAAATACAAGAATTTGTGGTTGTAGCATTAAGAGTCTCACATTGAAAATCTCTTAGGATATGCTCAATTTATTTAAAAAAATGACATGATGCCACATTTTAAGTATGTGTTCTGTGTATCTATTAAAATGTTCTTTTCATAATATGCACAGGAACAAATTCCTAGGTCACATCATATGTTCATTTCCACTATGCAGGAGGGTGTGGGTCCTATTTCAGTCATTCATGTATTAGGACCTGTAACTAGGTGAGGTTACTTCCCCTCTGCAAGCCTCAGGTTTTCATCTGTAGAAGGTTCATGGTAGTAATTAGTTTAATTACTTAATTTCTCTACATTTTATGATCCTTCTATTAATGAAATACCATTAGAATTCCATGTGTTCTCACTTTATGTAAAAATTATGTGGAACTCCTGGTTATGTACAAAGGAATCTTATTTAAATTTAAAAAAAAATTTTTTTTTATTTTTTAGAGAGAGAAAGAGAGAGAGAGAGGGAGACAGAGAATGAGAGCACCAGCAGTCTCTCAGCTGCTGTGAATGAAATCCAGATGCGAGCACCCCCTTGTGGTCAAGTGCGGCATTGCGCCCTTGCATCACTTTGCATCTGGCTAAACGTGGGACCTGGAGATTGGAACCGCTGGAGATTGGAACCAGCGTTCTTAGACTTAGCAGGCAGGTGCCTTAACCGCTAAGCCATCTCTCCAGCCCGGTACCAAGAAATCTTAAGAGGAACCTTTGCATATTAGTGTTGATTGCTGAACTATTCACAATAGCCAAGGTACAGAACAAGCCTAGATGTCCTTCAACAGATACAGGCACATACACATAGTGGAATTTTTCTCATCCACAAAGAATACTAAATTATAGTGCTTGAAAAAAATGGGTAGAAATGGAGATCATCATGTTAAATAAAATAAGCAAGGCTCAAATAAATATTGTATGTATTCTCTTATTCAAAGAATGTCAATTTAGGTACAAGGGAGAACACGTGAAAGGAGAAAAGGAGCTGGGAGAGGTCTGGAAGAGGTCTAAAGGGATGGGAAGGGAGCACATGAGAGGGTAGTAGAATATATGTGAGATGAAGGAGAACAGGGGACTATTTGATCAAGTCACAAACTCATAGAGACCAGCAAGATGTGGCAGGGGGCTGGGCAGAGCTATGAGGTGCAAGTAAGAACAAAGTATGGCATGAGCATGAAAATGCCACAGAAAGCTCGTTGTTTCATATACTGAAAGACAGCACCAGATTGGCATCACTCCCCCCACACACGGAAACATATAAAAAGTAGCGTTATCATAAAAGGTACCCTTGTCTTTCTCTTCTCTCTGCCACTGCTGAGGCAGTGGCTTTAGAAGTCAGATGGTGGGTAGCAGGGGCTCTGGTAGACCCTAAAGCTCACACTCTTTGGATGCCCCACTAAAATATCTAAACTATGATTGGAATTTGCAGAAGTTCCTGCTTGGAGAAATTCCCTGGGTAGAATGTTCCACCTCTAGAGAATTGAAGGCAACTTTTCCAAAATGAAAACCTCAGATCGTTATTATATTCTATTAATGAGTCAGTGGATTTTTGGCAGAAAGATCTAGTTTCTTTTGCTTCAAATACTTCTATAGAGGGCTCTGATGAATCTATCCAATGGTGTAAAGTCAAAATAACATATGTAATCTTTGGCTGAAAAAGCTCACCGGTGGTGTTATAACAATAATTCTTCTCCTTGTTTTCATATAGAACCTTTTGGAAACATTCCTGTTTAAGCCAAAATTTCTGTGTTTTGGAAACTTGGCATATAGATGGATGATGGCTGAAATGAGCCATTTATTTTCTTTTCAGAGAGCAGACTAGTTCTTAAAAGTTTGTAGGATAACCCAATTTTATGTCAAATAAAGACCCATTCTCTGATTTCCATGTCATACTACATATGCATTTAAAAAGTTTTTTTTTTTCATGATTACCAAATTTAAAATATATCCCATTCCAAGGGCATGGAATTTTTCTGTAAAGTGCCAGACAGTAAATACTTTAGGCTTTGCAGGTAATGTAGTCACCGTCCATTGCAACTACGGAGCACATTGGCAGCCTAGACAATAAGCAGACCAGAGGGCATAATTGTGGCACAACTCTGTCTGTGGGCACTGAAACCTGAACTTTCTGTAATTCTCATGAGTCACAAAACAGTATCCTACATTTGACACTTGTCCAACAGTTCAAAAAGTATAAAAAGCCATTATGAGCTCACAGATCATACAAACCCAAGCCTGTACTGAACTTGGCCACAGGCTGTAGTTGGAATTCGCTGTTTTACATTATATCTGTTTTTACACTGCTTGTTATTTGAATATACATGTGCATTAATATTGGTCCTGCACTGTCTTGTTCTAGAGTCCACACTCTGGCTCTATGAAAGTGGAAATAATGTCTCCCATACTTGTCCCTATGGCCAACTATAGAGTCACTTAATAAATATACAAAAGCCTATAACTTCCAGACAAGCAATGTCTCCAACGAGTGACTAGCTAAGCACAGAAGGCATGTTGGATTTTCGGTGTAATTATGTTCTTTCAAATATATTTTATATATCACATGTTTTCTCTCATGCATAATTCCTAGATTTTATATTGATATATCAGATCACATATGTATATAGGACATGATGGTATAAGTGAGACTAGGGAAATGAATGGGAATAAAAGAAGTGAGGAAGAAGGGCAGAAGGAGAGTGGGGTGACTGTGGTCAAAATATATGATATACTCATATGAAAATGTCATCACTAAGGCTCATCACCGTGTTCATGAATGCATGCACTGAAAAGGCGCTTAATTTTTTAAATTAATTTATTTACTTGAGAAGTGATAAAGAGGCAGAGAGAGAGAGAGAGAGAGAGAGAGAGAGAGAGAGGGAGAGAGAGAGCACGCCAGGGCCTCCAGCCACTAAAAATGAACTCCAGATGCATGCACCCCTTGTGCATATGACTTATGTGGGTCCTGGAGAATCAAACTGGGATCTTTTGGCTTTGTAGGCAAACACCTTAACCACAAAACCATCTCTCCAGCCCACGTGCTTAACTTTTTTACATACTATAGAGTTTATATTAAAGAAAGAGTATAGAAAATTATTTTTAATCTTTGGAGCATAGAAGACCAGGCTCAACTCTCTGTTCCACAATTACGGTCTGCAATGATCTTTAAGATACAGTATCTGCCTGCATTTTCTAAACTTCAAAACAGAGCTCCCTATGCTTTTCCATGCCCTGGGTCTTATTAGTGGGTCTGGTAACTTTGCCACCACGTGTAAGATTCCTTCTCTTAAAAGCCCCAAGATGGTATATCATCACCAGGAGTGTCCTGTACTCTACCCACAATGTTGACAAAAAAGTCTCTTCATTTAAGTTTCAAACAATGCTAAATTCATTTCAAGATTCAGAGCAGACACACAAAATGCTTGAGAATGCTTTCCTCAAACTCTTCTTAGAAATCTGCTTGGCTTCTTTGAAATGGAACTCAAGGATTAAATGATCTCCTTTATGCATTCATTGTATTTTAGTTTTTCAAGGAAGCCTATTATTATTGTATACAGTGGTCTTGATTCAAAGTCTTCTGTCTCAGCACTCCAGGCACTAGACTTATAGGTGAGTGCCACCATGACTGGCTTCAATGATTCATTTCAACTCTAATAATGATTTCTCATTGCTCTACAGACTTACAAACTGGGAGTAGCCACTGGTTCTATTTTTTTAATGAAAATTTGCATCCAAACCTTAACTTTAAAAGATTCTTGAAATGATCATATGTTCTGGCCACACAACAGGCACCATCCAGGACCACAATCAATGAGAAATGAATAGCTATCTACTGTTCACATGGGCTTTGCACGTGGCAGACAACAGTGATCCCTGATATTCTACAGTGTTTCTAGTTGGGAATTGAGTACCCAGACACTCTGGATATTTTCTTAGAGAGAAGAGAGGCAGTGTCACCAGCCAAGTGAGAGAGAGAGAGAGGGGGCAGTGTCACCAAAGCCAAGATGAAGGGAGAGAGGCTCCAAGAGGGAGGAAAGGGGGCATCAGCAGGACAGAAGCAGAATGAACAGATGTTAAGGGTCAGGGTCAGAGAACAGAATGAAGTTCCAGGGGATTTATTGGATTAGCTTACACAGAGAGGTTGAGAGGAAAGCATCTTCCTGGGAACTCACATCGGCAAAGCTCTTCAGTCCAAATCAGTCCACACTGGAGAGCAGCTCATGAGAAGAGCAGCTAGTGTGTGCAGCCAGGTGGGGAGAGAGAGCCTTTCTTCCCAGAGCTCCTTTTTTATGCAGTTACACTGGTCTCTTCAAGAGGAGATGTGGAAGTGATGGACAGAGGGATTTGACCAGATTGGGGTTTTGTTCCCATCTTCATGTGAATAAAGGAGCCCGAGAGATGAAGCACTCTGTGAATGTAGCGTCTGGTTAATAGTGATTGTTAACAGTATATTGCATCCTATAGAAAACAACCTCCCTCACTGGTTTCTAGAGTTTCCAGATTGGTTACTTGAGGTGGAGTGAGTCATCTTCCATGTGCAGTGACCCTAGACTGAATAAAAAGGAGAAAGAAAACTGAGAATCAGCTTTCATCTCTTTGTGACCAGTTGCCACAAGCTCCTGCCTCCATAAGTTCCAGGCCATGATGAACTATACCCTTGACCTTTGCAGCAAATTAAACCCTTCCTTCCTTCAGTTACTTTGCTCAGAGATCTTGTTGCAGCAAGAGAAAAGGAACTAATACAGTGAAGAAGGGAATATAATAGCAAGTCACGGAGCTGGTTCACTCAGGTGGGGATTGAGGATTTGAAAGGGTGATGGGCACTGCTGAAGGAGGGCCCATGACAAAGAATGCTCACAGTAAGACTGGAGTCAGGCTACGTGAATCAAAGCCAAGCCTCCCCATCATCGCAGGTAAGATCTGAGATATTTTTGCTAAACCTTCATTTCCTCGCCATCAATGACCTGTAAGAGGCCCAGCCATATAAATCTACCATGAAGATTCAGTACACACATAGACACACACACATCCCACACAGAGAGAGAGAGAGGAGAGAGAGGGGAGATTAAAACACTGGCACAGGGTTAGTGTTTAGTGTTATAAAAATTATGTGTGTGTGTGTGTGTGTGTGTGTGTGTGTTATAAAAATCCACTAACTCAATGAAAATACACTAATGAATGTCTATAATGTAAAAGCACTACTCTGTGGGGGAGGATAAAAGAAAACCCGTCTGGGGCTGAGCAGATACACTCAAAGCATCTTTCAGGTACATAGGAAGGATAAGCATAAGAGAAAACACAGAGACGGTACTGTAGGGATGGTGTTCCTCAAAGACATGGTAAGTTTGGGACACAAGCAAGAAGGAACAGGCAGCTACTGTGTGAAGTCTTCCAGTGGATGTCGCCTGGGATTTCATGGATTTTTCTAATACTGCCTTTGAACCAAAGATGGACACCATCCCAACGGCTGATTCATGGAGAAATTTTCTGATACTGTGCCAGTCCACGGAGGGAGATGTTTTGAAAAGGTGGAATTACTTTTTTTTTATTAACTATTTTTTTTAACTGCTTGGTAAATATTTCATGAAGTGGAACTGACTATAGAGTGATAGGGAACTTTTCATCTCACCTTCATCCTCCCTTTCAAACCAATTCTAGATGCCAGTGTTTCATGTCCATAACAAATAGTCGATTCAATTGTTACATGAACATTCACACACTTTGTTATACATCCACTGTAGTAAAACACCCTGCATCTTGCTTGTTTTCAGTAATGGGGCTATTCCAAATGAGGCCTCTATAAAGCTTCCCCCACTATAGAGATGTAAGAAGCACCCAACCAGTTGTTATTTGTACACTTCTGTGTGTGTTCTGAGCTTTTGTTCATACAGCCAACATGACCAGAAAATTCATAGCATATAAGTCTGATCAAGTGCTGGTTATTCTCAAAATATAAATGAAATGGTAGATTATGAATTTTATGAAATGGCATATTCAGAATATCAGTAGACATTTCCTTAGTGCTCTACCAATTAATGTTTCACTAATGGTGTGTGATGGGGAATTGTTTTGTGATAATCTCACCAGCACTGACAATGTTTCTTCATTTCTACATGATCGGGCAAAAATACCATGTTTAATTACATTTCTTTAGTTTTGGTGGAAAATAAACAGGTTTATGAGCAGACAGCACTTGTATTTATTTCTTTTCTAAGGAATGTAACTTCTTCTTGTGTACTGAGGTTATTTTGAGGCTATATTTGTATGTTGTTATGTGTGTATGTGTTCATATGTATGTGGGTGTCTGTGTACATGTGTACATATGTACACATGGAGGCTGGAGGTCTAGGATAGGTCTCTTTCTCAGTCTTCGTCCATCTTACTTTTTCAGATGAGGTCTCTTTCTGAACCTGAAGATCCACTGATTGAGCTAGACTGCCTAACCAGCAAGCCCCGGGGTCTTCCTGTCTCTGCCTCCACACAGTTGGGATTCCAGGTGTGTACTGCCAAGTCCAGCTTTTATATGGGCACTGAAGATCAAAATCAGGTCCTCATGATTGATGTGCAGGTGTTTCACAAACTGAACCAACTCCTTGGTCCAATCTTGAGCCACTAAGGAAAAAACATTATTCCTGACAGTTTTATTTGTCAAGGATTTTGTTCTTTGTCATTACATATGCTGCAAATATTTTCCTTGCTGTATCTATAGACTGATTTTATGATATTTCCTCATAAAAGGAAATTTATAAATCTTATGAAGTCATATCTATCAGTATTTGAGTAATTTGAAATTATTTAGCTTGCTTAGAAATGACTTATTGCCACAAGATTACAGGAAAAAATGTATTTGCATTTTCACATTGAATTTTTACATTTAGATCAAATTTTTAATGTTGGTAGTAATTTGTTTTCTTAATAGGTTGTCATAGCACCACTTATGGAATATTCTGTCTTTAGCACACAGATCTACAATGCTGACATTAGCATAATCTCTATCCTTCTGTTATTTGAGTCTCATTCAAGACTCTATTTTTTCCTTTGAAATTTCTATTCAGGCACCAATACCAACCAACTGCTATTAAGTATGGAAGTTTAATAATGATGCATGATTATGGAGTCTGCTCTATTATCCTTTTAAAATTTTGTTCTGGATGGTCTTTATATGAGCTAAAATTAAACATGCCTATCTTAACTAAAAGTAATTCTATTAATAATTTTATTTGAAGTATAATTTATAGATTAATGTAGCATGAATTAGCATCTTTGAAATTTTACATTAAATTAATTAGAGCTGGGTATGTATTCTTATTAATTCTAATAGCACCTTATGTTTCTCAGATCACTCTTTTTAAATTTTTAAAGTCTTTCTATGACCTGTCAGAGCATTGAGAACATTCATTGACACAATCTGCACATTTCTGCTCACTTCTGTCACTAGACCTATAGTTCTTATTTTTCAGCTTTCATTTAATGTGTTTTTGTTTCTTTAAGTAATGTAAGTTCATCTTTTATGAAAATAGCAAAGTGAAAACAAAACTAAAATTCCTAAATTCTTTTTTACATATATTACCATTACTTTTAGGAGATTTTCCAGTTGATTTTCTTGAGTTTTCAGACTTATGAAATTATATTGATGTTTATAAGTAATGGGAAATTCTCCTTTCATTTTTGAATGCTAAATCTCATAATTCATATTACCTCAATTTCATGAAAAGAAATTCTTATGGTACTTTAGGGGAGAGGGGTTATTTTATTTAATGAGAATTATTTATTCTATTCTACACCTAGATATATTCTGATCAAATATTATTAATCTATTCCAACTTAGCAAATCTGTATTCAAGAATGCATTGATTTTATCAAGTGTTTTGTCAGCATGACACACATGATAGTTTTCTTTTACACAGAAAATATATTGACAGGGCTAGAGAGATGGCTTAGCTGTTAAGTCACTTGCCTGCAAAGTCTAAGGACCCAGGTTCGATTCTCCAGGTTCCAGGTTAGTCAGATGCACATCATGGAGCATGCATGGAGTTCGTTTGCAGTGGCTAAAGACTGTGGTGCTCCCTTTCTCTCTCTCTCCCTCCATCCCTGTGTCTCTAATAAACAAATAAAAAGAAACTATATTGACATGTTATAATTCTGGATGTATCATACCCTAATAGATTTTCTCTATCTTTTAATATGCTACTGAATTCTATTTGATAAAAGACTTTTTGTTTCAATATTCAGAAAATATAATCTGTGTTGTTTCATTTTGTTTTATTTCCTTTGTAAAGTTTATATCAATACTGTCATATATTAGCAAGAATACCTTACAAACTTGGATTTTTAAGCTTTAAAAAATTTAACTTGCATTTCTTAGATATTTCCTCTGAAATAAATCAATGTTGAAGACTTTTTAGTTAATTTTTGAAAATAAATCCCTTAGTATCTTTTTTTTTACATTTTCTTGAATGTTAAGTTTATTATCAAGTTTATTTATCTATCTCCACAGATTAAGTAATGTGATAACTCATGTATTTCTTAAATCCTCAGCTACTTTTTCTAATACATGTTTTAATATGCTGTCTATTTTGACCATCTTACATGGTTTATATTTTATTATATCTAATTCACAGCATGTTTTCAAAGAAAAAAAAGGACTTGATCATTTTCCTAGTTCTATTTTTTTAATACTTTTATTTATTTACTTGCAAGCAAAGTGAAATAGAGAAAAGAGAGACAGACAGACAGAATGAGCTGCTGTAAATGATCTCCAGATGCATGCGCCACTTTGTGCATCTGGTTTTATGTGGGTACTGGGGAATCAAACCCAGGCTCTTAGGCTTTTCCGGCAAGAGTCTTAACCACTGAGCAATCTCTCCAGTCCAATTTTTAACTATCTTTATGGAACTAACAAATGCATTTCATGCAGGCTGGCACATTGATAATAATTCATACAACCTGCTGTTTAGTTCAGCTTATTTAAAAATTTTGATGGTCCTAGAATTATTTCATAAATTATAAAACACAAGGGTGTGTTCAATTTGTTTAACTTCAAAGAGTTTAGTCTGGTAGACATGCCCCAGACTAGTAAAAGATTAGTGGTATCACATGGGAATCGGTAAGGAAATGGTAACACACTTTTTCAACCACAAAATAGAACAGTAGCTCTAAATCTATTGCTTGGAGACTTCATCATAAACCCTGGTTAACTAGGAAGTAGGCCATTTTTTTAAAAGTATTTTTATTTAGGGGCTAGAGAGATGGCTCAAATGTTTAGGTGCTTGCTTGCAAAGCCTAAAGGGCAGGCTTTGATTCCCCAGTACCCACCCACTTAAAAATCACATGCACAGAATGGTGCATTCACCTGGAGTTCATTTGTAGTGGCAGGAGGCCCTGAAATATTTCTCTCTCCCCACCTTGAAAATAAATAAATAAAAATTATTAAGTATTATAAGGGGAGAGAGAGAGAGACTTGGAATATGGTCATACCAGGGCCTCTTGCCACTGTAACTGAACTCCAGATGCAAGCTCTACTTTGTGCATCTGGCTTTATGTGAGTACTGGGAATCAAACCAGGCTGGCAGACTTTATAAATAAACCCCTTTAACCACTGAGCCATCGCTCCGTCCCTCAAATTTGTTTTTAAGATATATTCTTGAGAAGACTATTTTATGAATCCTGAAATATGATATAATATTTTTACAAAGACTCTTTCCCACAAAACACACATATACACATGCTATACCATGTTGGTGTAATGTACTCCTTTAATCAAAATATTTATACTTCATAGTCTTATAATTTTCTCAAAAAATCCCAGATATGCCTGATTTGAAGATATTTGTCTCTTCGTATTCCATCTACCACATTTTTTCTTTCATATATAATCATTTTCATTATTGTTTACATTCAAAAATTTCATAAAATATAGCCTGATTTTCTTCATTTTTACCTGGACTATGATGTCTGTGGATTCTGACATTTTTTTCAGCCCCAAAAGTTATGATTTTATTTCTTTGACAAAAATTTTCTTTCTTTGGATGTTTTTGGATATAAAATGCTAGGTCATTGAAAATGTTCAACCACTTAAAATAAAGCAGATAATAGATAAAATATTAATGAACTTACTGCAGATAATCAAAATGGTCAAAAGTTTTCAAATATGGAGCAGGTGTTGGGCACTGTAAGGAGAAACTAATAACATTGTCCTCTCTGTGAATGAGTGTGATATCAGCACACAGCAATGCAGAGGTGGTTTAAGTGTAAATAGAGAATAAAAGCTAATGCTCTAGACAAGGAGACTCTGTACAGCGCTCTAATGTGTGGGCAACCAGCACCACAGAAGAGCCAAACAGAGACAGTGGAGCATGGACTACAAGGTGACGGTGGCTGAAACATTTTCCAGAATAAAGCTAGAAATGCATGCACACCAAAAGAGCAAAATAGACTAAGTCAAATCAAGTCATGGCTGCCCATATACATTGTAATGAAAACTTAAAGTACAAAAAGGCAGGGAAAGTATGCTACAAACAATCAGATGGAAAAAACACCAAATTATACAGAGACTTGCATTGGTCTACTAGAAGACAGCTGAACTGCAGCCTGCCACGATCAACCCACATCTTCCGATCTCCCTTCCATCTTGCCTATCATGCATTCAGATTTCCTTTTATTTTTATTAAATGCCCATTTTCTATTTTGGAAATAATAAGTACTCTATTTGTTTTCTCTGCTTTTAAAGCATATTTTTTGCTAGATAAGTGAATTCTTTGCCATCTTTAAAATGAAACCAAATTTCATCCACACCCTCAAAAAATCTGGATTTTTTTCAATATATATATTTGTTTCCAGCACTGTGGCTACTTCATTCACAGATGGATAAACAAATGCCAATCAGTGAATAAATGTGACATTTCCTCCAAAATTAATAACACAGTGGCCAGTGGCCATCATCTCTAGTTTCATTGCTACTTCCTTCATAAACACTGACAAACTGAATCCCAAACAGCATGCAAAAGAAATATCCTGTCACCACGTAGGCAGGATACATACATACATACATACATACATACATACATACATACATACACATATATACAACCAGCTTTGCCTGAGTGATTGGCTTTTGTTGCATCATTGCATTAGAGGCTGTGTAATTGGCCAAGTTTCCCATTGCTTCTCAATAATACTTATGAGACACATTTAGCAGTGATTGTTCTAACAGGAGTTTTCTAGGAATCAAACACTCAATAAACCTGAAAAGAACAATGTAATTGGAATGTTGTACCAAAAAAAATGCACTAAAGAAATGACGACCAATGTTTAAGATTGGATTATAAACCAAGCATGAAACAAAAAAATTGAACATAATTTTCATGCAATCCTCTACATTTTATTTATTTAATTGCGTGTGTGAGTTTTGGCACACTAGGTTCTCTTGATGCTGCAAACATACACCAGATGCTTGCACTGCTTTTGTGTCTGACTTACCCTGGTGACTTGGGGATTAAACCCAGGCCTACAGGCTTTTAAAGCGAGTGTTTTTAATTGCTGAGCCATCTCTCAGCCTCCCTAGACATTTTTTTTTTAAATTTTTTTTGTTTATTTTTATTTATTTATTTGAGAGTGACAGACAGACTGAGAGAGAAAGAGGCAGATAGAGAGAGAGGGAATGGGAATGCCAGGGCCTCCAGCCACTCTCAGAACTCCAGATCGTGTGGCCCCCCTTGTGCATCTTTACGTGGGTCCTGGGAATTGAGCCTCGAACCGGGGTCCCAATTTATAACCGCTAAGCCATCTCTCCAGCCCCTAGAGCTACCAATTTATAAATGTAGCTGCTGATACAAATATGACATCATCCTATATTTTATGTATACAGTTTCTTTTCATTTACCATGCATCAATTTTTCTATTCCTTCATTCAACAGATATATACTGAATACTTCACATTGGATGCTATGTTATGTAAAGAAGTAAAAGGCGAAAGATTTATATGATTTGAAGAGAAACTAGAGTACTTTGTAAAGGAATAAATAATGCAGTTACAGAAAAGTGTTAATAATAGGAAAGAAAAAGAAGAAAAGAGAGAATTGGGGCTTATGCAGTACAAAGGAGCTAAGATCAGATTTCAGACTTGAAGAACAAGGAAAATCAGCGATCTGATGGTCAAGAAGAAGAAATGGGACAGGTCACTCATGGCATTGTAGGTCTTAACAAGTATATGCATATATGTGCACACACACACACACACACACACACACACACACACACAATGTCCCCAATAGGCTTATGTGTTTGGACGTTTGGTCTCTAGGTAGTGGCATTGTTGGTGAATGTTGTGAAAACTTTGGAGGTGAAGCATTACTGAGAAAGTGGGTCAACTGGGGGTGGGTCTTGAGGTCTTATAGCCTGGCCTCACCTCTTGTTTGTCCTGGCTTCCCAGATGCAACGTGACCAGCTGGCTCCTGTTAGCATGTTTTCCCTGCCATGGTGAAAAATATCCACTTGAAACTGTAAGTAGAATAAAGCCTATTGTTCATAAAGTTGCTTTTTGTCAGGCATTTGATCTCAGCAATGAGTAGTGTGTGTGTGTGTGTGTGTGTGTGTGTGTGTGTAGATTTTACACACTGGAGTGACATGATAACTGTTTACAAAGCTTACAACATATTTTGCAATTTAGAAAGTGAGATGTATGGGAAAGATACATGTGAGAAGTAAGTAACATAGATACTGTGTTTCCAGACCTGTATAATATGATTGGCTAAAATGTACAGTTCATAAAACCTCCACCCATCCAACCAGAGTGTCAGTTGGCATCTTTCCTATATATGAGTCTTAGAGGTGAGTCCAGAAAAGATACAATGGTGGCTGTGAAAAGAGCTGTGTCAGCAGCATTGAAGATCCATATCTAATGCAGGAAGCAGTAACCATGCTTTCTTGGGGAAAGGGCTGTATATAGTCTCACAAAACAAAGGAGAAAAGAATCAATTTCAAATAACAAATTTAAGCAGGACAAAATGTTTTCCTGAGAATGTGCTTCCTCCTGTGTAGTCTTTAGTGGATAATGTTTTGAAATACTTAAGAACCAATGAGACAAGTCTGAGAACATTTGTTCACCTTCTGTTTGGTGCAAAACCTCTAGGCAGATATCCTAACCACCCTTCAGGAAAACCTCTTCTCACATTATTATTATTATTATTATTATTATTATTATTATTATTATTTTGGAGAGAGAGAGAGAGAGAGGGAGAGGAAACAGAGAGAGATGGGCGCTCCAGCTGCCTCTCAGCTGCTGCAAACAAAATCCAGATGTGTGCGCCTCCTTGTGGTCTAGTGCTGCAGTGCATCCTTGCATCACTTTGCATCTGGCTAAATGTGGGACCTGGAGATTGGAACCACTGGAGATTGGAACCAGTGTTCTTAGGCCTAGGAAGCAGGTGCCTTAACCGCTAAGTCATCTCTCCAGCCCTCTCACATTATTTTTAATAAAACTTACCATCAGAACAATAGATATAAGCAATAGTACAGTATTCCTGCATAGTTTATCAAACCATCACCTGGCATTATGTTCTTGAGAATCCAATGGATCCAATTTGAGAGACACCCACAGACTTAGCATAGCATAATCTGGGTTATCTACTTGATTATAGCCCATTATTCCCACTCAATATCAATGTCCATATATTTTTATTATCATCAAATCTACAGATACTATGTGGTCACCTAATCTAGGTATATATCAAATACATACTGGGAGTATAGTTTCCAGATTGAGAAATACCACTACACCATGTGTTAAATAAGAGAAAGGGGCCACGATGCTATGATCCTCCCCTTTACCACATTACATTTCTAGCTTTTCAGGCCTCCCCTAGCCTATTTGATGACTGTTGGGTGGGCGTAGACATAAATAGCATACTTTTAGAGTGAGATGAATGGGGAAGGTACTTTTGGAAAAGCCATAGTCTGCATAGCTTAAAAAAAAACTAAAGGCATTTAATTCATTTAGGAAATGAAATTTTAATCAGGCAAGGCCCTCTAGAATGGCTTTTTGCACTCCTCCAACTTTAACCAAAGTCACCTGACCAGGAGCTGCTGACGCCACTTTGAAGGTGGCTCAGCCGCATGGCTGGTGAGCTGTGGCTCATTGTCACCTATGGGCCACAACCCTCCTCTAGGTGGGACTTTCTAACAGCATGGTAGATAGGTTCCAAAAAATCAGGACAGAATATGGCATTTTAATAATAGCTTTTAATTCAGAGGCATGCTATTAAAAATGATAACAAGGAAAAACTATATCAGCTGATAATATATACTTCAGCAAATTAGCAATGCACATGAAACATTATGGTCTAGCAATCTCTGAGGAAGGCATGGACACAAACTGAAGAAATGCTTGATCTTATATAAACAAAAGAATGGGAAAAACTTTCAGTAACAGACATAAAAATTTTGTATATAGCTGATAATAAATTGCAAACTATCCAGATGTTCAATCTATGAGGCAGTGAGAAAGTGTTCAAATAAACAAAAGAATGGGAAAATCATTGATATTCTGACAAATTGGAAACTATCCAGATGTTCATCAGCAGTGAAGTGTTCAAATGAAAAACTTGACATTCAAAACTGCACGAAAGTTTTAAGTTTCATGGACTCTACAATAAGGCAATCCAATTTGTGGAACTGTTGTAAAAAGTAATGAGGTTCATGTATGCCAACATTTGTCACATATGTTAGCTCTCCACCCCTTTCAGGAAAAAAAAATCATAAGCACCATGAATGACCTATTGAGAGTATTCAATCCTGATGAATGGATAAATGAATCTTGTATCTTGCCTTGCTTATATACAGACGTATAATGCACTTCAAGTCAACATGGTGCTCTCCAATGCTTAAAAATGTCACCACTACCCACAGGAACTTGTTTTAATTATTGAGTCCACACTTGGCAAGATAATGTTAAAATTTTAGAAAAGTAAATGAGGGAGAAGCGTTGTAGGTCCAATAACCATCTAGTGGCTTACCTCGGATCTGGGAACTGCAGCTGGGAATCTCTTGAGAAAATGACACCCACATGAAATTCCCGAGTGCAGGTTTCAGCAAAGGAGGGAGACCACAAGTATGACCTTCCTGTTGGTCTTTGGGATCTTCCACTCAGGTCCAAACCAGAAGCAGGAAGCTCCATGCTGGCTAAGCAAGAAAACGAAATAGATTTGAGAGCATTCCAGCTTGAGGCTGGTACTGGGGGAGCTCTTCCTTTGTCCCAGCATTTCTTTCATTCCTGATCATGGTCCCAATCTGCCAAAAAGGAAATGTTCTCTTCAGTAGCACACAGCACAAATGTCTCTAACATGTGCCACATGTTGGAATCCAAACACAGGCATGTCAGCCTAAATGAGGGTCTATTTTTCTTTCATGTGAACATCGCCATAGCTTTGAATCTACGGTGAGAGGTGGGATAATAAAAATGGAGACTAAATAAATACAAACTTTAAATATATAGTTTAAAGCTAAAAAGAGATTTTATGCTTTCATCGGGTTCCAGATAAAGGATTACTGCATTTTTTAGGTGTCATTTTGTGTTTTGGTTATTTAGGTAAATAGAGGAATCCCTACCTGAAAGGCACAGGAAATGCCAAAGTGAACATTCCAGGAGGAAAGAACATAAGCAATGACATACAGAAGAGAACAATTGAGATGTTTTTGTACAGAAATTAAATTAAATAGTATCTCTGCCTAAAGCATTTCAGAAAACAAGGAAGGTGAAGTGTACTGCAGCTCATTAAACCCCTGCTATGAGGAAAGACCTGGATGAAACTCCCCACTTGTTTTATTTCTTTCAATGAATCAGAGAGATTTAGAGAACTGCAAACACCAGATAGCTACTCATCAGAGAAGCAGACTGCTCCATTTGCTCTGACCTACTCCAAGGATGATGTGTTTTGGATTATGGGAGATAAATCTTGTGGAGTACCATGGTGTCGACAAGGGAGGATTATTTTATGTACAGATTGGCGAGTCAATGTGTAGATCAAGTCTGAAGCATGACTCTAGTGAATTTGGGGCTGGCTGCACTTCAGTCGTCAGCAGGGTGAAAACCAAGGACACAGACCAGCCAGGCTGGGGAGTGAGTTTCACACAGACACAGGACCTGCGAGAAGCTGCTGATTTGTTGGTGACGCACTCAGCAACAGCAGGCCCCTCTGATTTTCATACCAGAAAAGCGAAGCAAACGCCTAACCAGGGGTGCCAATTACCTTTGCGTTGCTGCAACAAAACACCTGACCAGAAGCAGCTGGCGCAGGAAAGGGTTTATTGCAGCTCACAGTTTCAAGGGTAAGTTTCATCATGGTAGGCAAAGTATGCCAACAAAAGCTGTGAATCCCATCTTGTCATGTCACCTGGAAGGAAACAGCAAGAATGAGCTAGCTCTGAACACCCAGTGTGCTGGACGAATAATCTACAAAGTTTGTCCCCAGTGACACACTTCCTACAGCAAGACTCCACCTCCCAAAGGCTCTCCAGCTGGGGATTGAACGTGAAGCTTAATTGCAAATACATGAGGCTATGGGGGACATTTCCTGTTCAGATCACCACACAAGGTCTCACCATCAGAATCAGAACCAGAATTGGGATGAACTCAAGGTCATTTAAACCCTAATTACAATCATGCCACTTCTTGCTACTCTCTACTTAAGCATCTGACCTCCCAACCTTACTGTATCTTTGCTGCAGAAACATAAAAGCAAATTAATTCATTCACTTCTAGCTGAAAGATTTTTCTGTGTGGATATAAATATGAAAACCCTGTGCCAGCAATTGTAATCGTCCCTACAATGTACATACGGCATGTCACCTATCTAGACAGCATACAAGAAAGGGCATTTACTCGTGGTTCCTGCTCATTCCTCCACATCTACAGTATTGCACACTACTCCCAAGAGCCATCATGGACCCTGCCTTGAATGAGGAAGATATACTTGAAAGCAGAAATTTTCCTTCTTTTAAAAAATTCAGAATATATTACATCTACTTTCAGTTGCTTCCAACTTTCAATATTATAAACATCAAGACACACATTTTTGTACCTCTGGCTTCATGAATATTTATGACTTTCCATTTTCTTAGAAATGGAATTACCAATATCTAACATTTTATAATCCTGAAACATTTTTTTCCAAAAAGTCTCTTCAAAGTTTAAATTTTTACTCACAGTAACAAATGAAATCCTCTCCTGTGATACTCTTAAAAAGTGCGTTAGGGGGCTGGAGAGATAGCTTAGCGGTTAAGACGCCTGCCTGCTAAGCCTAAGAACCAGGTTCCAATATCCAGGTCCCACATTTAGCCAGATGCAAAGTGACTCAAGGGCGCAATGCCGCACTTGCCCACAAGGGGGTGCACACATCTGGATTTCATTCACAGCAACTGAGAGACTGCTGGCGCGCCCATTCTCTATCTGTCTCCCTCTCCCTATCTGTCTGTCTCTCTCTGTGTCTCTCTCCAAAAAAAAAAAAATTAAAATTAAAAAATTAAAAAGTGCATTAGGAAGAAATGACCGTGCTTTAGAGTGTAGTGCACACGGGGTACCACAGCTGCTCACTGGGGATAGTTTCCATGCCTATGACTGACACACTGCTTTCAAATGGCCCTCCAGTCCCTCTGCTCTGTAGCCCTGGGAACTGCACTTTTGATGTTCCATTACCATTGACCTCTCAGGTGAGCTTGGCCACTGAGTGATACTAGTAATAGACGGGAGTTGGAAGGGGGAGAAGTCAGAGTCGTTCTTTACTTTGCTCTGCTTCAGCCTTGATCACTGACCCTGCTTGCTCTATCTTCTGCGGTTGATTGCAAACAGTTCTTCTGTTCCTTCCACTTTGCTGTAAGGTCCAATGTGGTAGTCCCACTATGTGTGATTCCTGCATTGAAGGACCTAGCTTTCTTTTTTTTAATGACTGAATGAATTCAAGTATGTGTGTGTGTGTGTGTGTGTGTGTGTGTGTGTGTGCGCACATATGCCACATTTGCTTTCTTTCTTGTTTTTTTGTTTGTTTGTTTTTTGGTCTACGTGGTATGTGTGGTGTGTTCTCTGGGTGTGGTATATCCACGCATATGTGCTGGATGTGGTTTATCCACCCATATGTGCCGATGCTCCAACCCAGGTGCTTGGCTTTGTTGCCCCCAAAAGAACATCAGGTGCCTCCTACATCATTCACCCATCTGTTTTTCCTTGCTGTAGTCTGTTACTGATTCCAGAGCTTTGCCATTCCCGCTGCCTGGTGATTCTCCAGACCTCTGCTCCACACAGGACTAGGGCTTGCACACATGTGTGACCACATTCAGTTGTGCGTGTGTGCTCTAGAGATTCACACTCAAGCAGTCTCGGCCCCACAAAGCTTTCCTGATTGCACAGGAAGCTCACTTAACCACAGAGTCATCTCTTCAGCCCATACACTACATTTCCTTGATGTATTCTTCTGTTACTGTACACAAAGGCTCAACGAAACAAACTGTCATGATTCGACTTTTAGTTGCTTCAGAGAAGGTCATATTATTCTGGACTATTTAACATTGTAATCTAATTTGGGTATGAGTAAGGAAAATTTTTTAAAATCACAAAATAATCAAGTGTTTCCAGAAGCAGTGCTCCCCTATCATATTCCAATTATCCCATGCTTTCTGAATCAAATGTCAATAAGATTTTCATAAGAAAACCCCATCTTATTCCACATGTGTAGATGTCCCCTCATAAGCCCTCCCACTCTTACCCAGGGCATTTCCATTCATTCTTTTCCATCTCAGTCCTTTAACTCTGGCTCTATTTTCTATCCCAAGGGTCTCTTAGGCAGGCTTTTAAAATGGTGACTTATACTTTCTGCAAAATGAACACTACTGGAACCCCTGTGACCTTTACAGGACTTGTATCTACAAAGTGATAGCATAAATAAGTTTTTAAATTTTTCTTCCTTCTTGATCTACATTTAGACTGTAATTGATTCTATCTTCCAAATTCTTTCTTTCTTTCTCTCAGAATAGAAAGAAAATGTCTGGTCTAAAAATCTAATTGACCGAAATGATCAGTTTTACCACAGTTCACTACACTACCTGAGAAAGCTTCTTTTAGAGGCAATTTGACAGAGCTGTCCTTTGAAACTGGCATTTTCTAAGAATTCTTCTAAATGACAGTTGGGCCATAAATACAGCAGGTTGAATGAAGGCAGCTGAGAAATTATATAGGTGAAAAATTACAGGGAGAAGATCTTTTTCCACTCAGCCATGTAAAGATTTGATCTTCCAGATTAAAACCCAAGAACACACTGATTAAGTCAAGATAACAGCCCTGAGGATGCTCAGAGATGGGGTTCCCAGGGTCTTTTTAGGGGCTAGTTTGTGGCCTGTGGAGGCAGCTGTTTCTCAGCACAAGCACAGAGGAGCCCCTTTCACCAGGACCTGACTGGCTATGAGCTTATCAGACACATCTGGCTTTCCAGGAACGGTTCACCGCAGCAGGCCCAAAAGAAAAGGGATGAATCACATGGGAACAGAACTGCACAGTGATGGGGAGAAAGGTAAAAGGCACGAACTAGACAGTGTGGCTGTACAAAAGAGGAACCTAGGGTACTCTTTAGGCAGTTGCAGAAGGGAATAAAATATCAACTGCCTTAGCTCTTGTCCATTAGCTAGATGGCAAGTGCTGCTCAGTGGGTGACTGGGATCTCTCTCTAATTGATTTCCGTCTTTGTGTCCATACCATGGCTTTCCTGTAAGACCATTGTATCAACCAGGTCACAGAATTACTCTGTTACACACCTGTGAATATAGCTTCTCAATGGACACATGTTGCCCTCTGGTCCAAGATTATTAAGGCCGTCCATGAAAAGACTCCTGTACATAACCCCTACTTCACTGGCCCATAAACCTTGTTCCCCATTCATACAAGACACATAGACATTTTTCTTGCTTTGCCAATTACCAGATCTATTTCAGTGAAATCTAAAGAAAACCCTTGAAAGAAAATCATAGTTGTCACACACTTCTTACACAACAGATCCAAGGTCCTCAGACATATGTCCTGAAAGAGAAGTGACAGTCTACTGCCTTTTGAGGTTAAGGTATTCACAATGGCTTGCCCAATTTCAAGGGAGGGCCAAGGCAGGCAAGGGAGAGAAATGGGAAAGTTGGTGAAGCGATTTTTAGAAAACGCAGTAAGCCATGGAGTGGGAGTGTATTCCTTCACTCATTGTTCAAACCAAATATTTGACTGGAAGCAAGTTAAGAAAAAAAGGCTTATTTCAGCTAGCTTAAAGTGTGAGATTGCAGTCCATCATGGTGAGGCAGGCACAGGAGCAGGAACATGAAGCAGATCTGGACACACTGCATCTGCCATTGAAAATGTTGACACTCCCCTAGCCTGCTCCTTCCTTTCTGTACAGTGTAAGGCCACAGCCCATGGAATGGTGCTCTGCTCATGGTAAATTGAGCCTTCCCATCTCAATGAACTTAATCTACAGAACCCCTCACTGCCACGTCTAGAGGTTCATTTCTTAGGTGACTGTAGGTCCTGTCAAGTTGACCTCACTATCACCCATCACAAGGAGTATAGACTACTTTTATTTTCCTATGCAGAAGATCAAACCCAGCACCTTGCACATGCTGGGCAATCACTTTACCACTGAGCTTCATCCCCAGCACTTAGATTACTTTGTCACTGAATTTCATTTGAGAACAACAGACAAAGGGGAAACTGCAATAAATTCTCTTTAGCCTAAACTTGTACATGAATCACCGGAAAGTAAGTATGGAAACAAACCATAGCCGTCCACTTAAAAATTCACTCTGGATGCAGGGCCTTCCAGCCATGAGGAAAACATTCTACCAGTAAGATCTATTCCCAGTGCAAGAGTTTCACACTTTAAGGCATCTTGTTCTAAAGGCAAGGTCTCTTAACTGCAGTCATCAGACAAGAAGCACGTTCCTACCTATTTTAAAGATTCAAAAAAATTCTAAAGAAACATGACATTTTGTGACATGTGGAAAATTCATATTTTAGTTTCATGAGGGAAACATGTGCAGAACATAAGGTTATGTGCTGTTTGTGGCTGCTTGTGTGTGTGGATTTATATGTATGTGGGCACAAGTGTGTGTGCAGCTATGCGGGGGGGTTTCTATGGGCAGTGGAGTAAGGGCCTCATGCTTGTAAAGCAGACATTTAACCTGTCATCCCCAGCCACTCTCATGCTACAGTAGCAGAATTAAGTAGCAGCAACAGAAACCATAATGACACATAAAGCCTAAACTGTTGACTATTTCGCCCTTTGTGGAAGTGTTCCCCAACTCTGCCATGTTCTCTCTCTCTCAAGCGTGTTAGTGTCTTTTTCACAGGAAGGGTTTATGATTCTTAAATTCTTAAAATTTTCACAGGCCCCTTAAACATATGGTAGGACCCACAATTTCTAAACTTCCTTTCTGTATTTCTGGAGGAATAGAAAGAGTGACTAAAAGTTTTACCTTTATTCCTTCTCAATATTGATTTGTGCTTTATTGGTTATACAGCATTACCCTCATCTGTTTTAAATATATATTTATTTATGTTCAAGCAGATAGAGAGAGAATGAGAATGGGTGCTCCAGGACCTAGTGCCACTGCAAACGAAGTCCAGATGCATGCACCACTTTGTGCATCTTGGCTATACGTGGTGTTGTGGAATTGAACCAGGTCATCAGGATTTGCATGCAAGTGCCTCTATCTATTCTGCCATCTCCCTAGCTCTCATCTGTTTTATTTTTCGTGTTGTGCTTGCTTTCTCATTTTTCATTCTGATATTAATGATCAGCAACAGAGAGAGAGGAGAGAGATAGAGAATTGGTGCTCCAGGGCCTCAGCCATTGCAATTGAATGCTGGATGTTTGTGCCACCTAGTGGACATGTGTGACCTTGCACTTGCCTCACCTTTGTGTGTCTGTCTAAGGTTGGATCTGGAAAGTAGAACATGGGTCCTTAGGCTTTGCAGGCACCTTATCTGCTAAGCAGCCTCTCCAGCCCCATTAATGACCTTTACTCAGAGAGGTTTCTTCAGAGGTCTCCACTTGTTCCCCCAGTCCCAAATCAATGCTACATTTGGAATTTTTCTCTCAACCTCTTCCTACCATCCAGTATGATTTCAATGCCTTGTTTGCCTTCATTTAGTCTGCCTCTAAGCACAGACTCTAATTCTGTGGCAGCAGGGATCTTACCTCCCTTGGATTCCCAGAGCCAGTGTTTATCTTATACATTACTCCTCTGGCACACTGCCCAGCTCAATGGAGAGATTTATGAATGGATGAATACTGACCCATGTTGCCTTTACCTACAAAAGGAAATGACACTTTGATTTTAACATAATCTGAAACCAGGATCTCTCTGATTCTATTTCATAGAGGACTCATTTGTGGAGTTTAGGTGTTCTATACACCCTGTGGTATAAATATGGGTAGAGAAATATCATGACATGTTTTGCTAGTTGCAGTGATGCAGGCCAGTAGGAAAAGGCTAAAGGGGATGAGGCAGGAGGGCTTTTTACAAACCCTACTGGGGGCAGAAGTGGAGAACAAGGAGGTCATATGATCAGAAGTAGTATCCAAGACCTCTATGCAAAGTTTTGCAGAAATATCACTGCAGAAGGTGGTGGGTCTGCTCACTCAGGGCATCCTTCTACCACAAAAACTGTTTCTTGGCAGGAGAGATAGCTTAGTGTTTAAGATGCTTGCCTGCAAAGCCTAAGGAACAATGTTCAACTCTCCAGATCCCTCATAAGCCAGACACACAAGGTGACGCAAGCAAAAGGTTGCACATGCACACTAGGTGGCACATGCATCTGGAGTGCAATTGCTGTGGCTAGAGGCCCTAGCACACCAATTTTCTCTCTTTCTCTCAAAAAAGCTGTTTTCCAAGTTTCACAGGGGCCTGAGTATGGCAAAAAAGACAAGAATAGACACAGGAAGGTGAGAGTTGACTCATATCAGTGGTGAAAGATGAAGAAATCATGGGACAACAAATCAGATCATATTTGGGGTCATCTCCTCCCTTTCTGTACAACCTCTGGTCTTGCTTATTCCACCTAGAAAGAATCTTTTTAGGGACTGGGAAGATTGTGCAGTGGTTATAGACACTTGCTAAGAAAGTCTGTCAACCCAGGTTCATTTCCCAAGTCACCCCCTAAAAACCAAAAGTCATGAAAAAAAGTGGCACAAGCTCTTAGCGTTTATGCACAGTGTTATGAAGCCTTGGCATGCTCATGTGTGTGTGTACGTGCACACACACACACACACACACACACACACACAGACAGAAAATAAGTAAATGTTTTTAAAAGACTCATATCTCTAACCTTTTCTCATCACCTTCACCTTGATAGCTAACATATTCATCATTTCTTAGGAAAATTGCTACAAGAAATTTTTATTAATATCCCACTGGCTCCAGTTTTTTCTCTAGGAAAAACTATACATTGCTTCAAAACAGACCTTACATTAATAGTCAGCTTATGTACAAAGTCCTGATTTATATGTTAAAATATATTTGAGCTTCCAATGAGCCCTTTAAAATGCACAGAGAATGTACAAGGAGTGTCCGTTTTGCAAGATTTCCTTCCTCCATTCTTGTGTCTTTGAAAATGCTTTTTAAAAAATGGTGTTAGTGCCAGGCATGGTGGGCCACATGTGAAATTTCAGCACTCCAGAGAATTGTCACCATTTCAAAGCCATCCTAGTCTACATGCTGGGTTCTAGGCTGGTCAAGATTACATAGTAAGATGCTGTCTCTAAACATGAATTCATAAAATTTGCCACTTGACTTTCAGTCCTTCATCATTCATTTATAAAGTTCAGTGCGAATGCACTTTCTGAATATTACTCAAAATGATGCTGTGTCCATCATTTATAGTCACTTAATGCATAAATAGAATGTGTTTTCCTTCTTAAAGATATTTTCTGGTTTCTTAGAAAGATACTTTGGGGCTGTAGAGATCGCTCAGTGGTTAAGGCACTTGCTTACAATATCCTGTGCACAAAGTGGTGCATGAATCTGGAGTTTGTTTGCAATGTCTAAAGATCATATTCTTGCTCTCTCTCTCTCTCTCTCTCTCTCTCTCTCTCTCTCTCCACCCTCAGTCTCTCTCTACTTACAAATAAATAAGTAAAAATTAAGAAAAGAAAGATACTCTGAAATACACCAAAAGGAGGATTCCCAAAATGAATGTTTATAGTTTATGCTAAAACATTGGATAGCTCAAAACATGTTTTCCATTTCTGAAATAAAGAGAGGAGTTGAAATGGGAAGGGGGGTGGTCCTCGATGCAGTTCTGGAATCATGTTTCTCAACCCAAAACAACACTTTCTTCTTAAGTGTCTTTTGTACTAGGCACCTCAGTTAATAATATGGTCCAAATATGTCACTCTGTAAGATGTTAAGAGCTAATGTTACTTTGAGAAAATGTAGATGAAGACTAAAAATAAGAAAGTTATGTAAACTATGGAGATCTTCCACATGCTAGTGAGTAGTTTTTAACCTAAAAAGTCTTTAGCTTCTTGTGAAGCAATGATTCATGGGAGCCTTGGCAATCCATGTCAGGGGTACAGACAATGCTTTAGAAACAGCAAATTGAAACAAGTAAGAAAATTTAGTTCCAGCTATCATCTTTATAACCATCTTGGACCACAGGGATTAGGAGGCTCAGAATGGTATCAATGGTTCTCTAAATAGATAAAGAGAGAGGCTGGAGAGATCTATTAGCAGTTAAGGCACTTGCCTGTGAAGCCTAAGGACTTATGTTCAACTGACTCTTCAGGTCCCACATAAGCCAGACGCACAAAGTGATGCAAGCTTGCAAGGTTGTACATGAGCACAAAGGGGTGCATGTGTCTAGAGTTGCAGAGGCTGGAGACCCTGGCATGCCAGTTCTCTCTCTCTCTCTTACACACACACACACACACACACACACACACACACACACACACATAGAAAAGGTCAGTCTGTTGGGCTTGCCTCAAAAAAAGAAAAAAGACAAACCAGAGGACATTAACATTAACAACATTTCTAAGTGAAAGAAACAAGCTGAACTGTCCTCGTGTCCAAGGAAGTATACTGTCAGGCAGTCTCAGAGATTTCAGAAAGCAGTGTGTGGGAGACTGGAGTCGTTTTGACAACTTAAAGAATCAGGTACACCTGCATCACACAGGATTCAGGGCTCAGCCAAGGATGGGGTCGTGGTTTGGATGAACACTTCTCTATAGGCTAATGTGTTTTGAATACTTGTTCCCAGCTGGAGGTAATTTGAGAGATGGGCCTATGCTGGAGGAAATGTGCCCCTGGAGGTGTGGGGGGCAAACCCAAAGTTTATTAGTCCAGCCCTCCTGGGTATTAGCTAGACTGCTCACTCCTGCTGCTGCCTCCAAGCTGATGTGACAAGACACGCTGCCCAGCCTCTGCTCAACCATCCTTTCTTTTCTCCACCATGATGAAAAGTCCCATCAAAAAAGTAAGCCTCAGATAATGTTCCTTCCATCAGCTGCTTCTGGCAGAGTGTTTCTTTTCCAGCAATGAGAAGGTAACTGCAACAGGTGGGTATATGTTTTCTCCATATACACTCCCCTTTATAATGTCTTCTAGCTGAGTCATCAAGAACAGCCAAAAGACTCATATTTTCCTTTCACCTGTTGCTATAATTATTTCTCTTAAGAGCATTATGAATTTTTTTCCAAGTAGAGGTTTTCAAAGAAGAGATTGTATGTTAAATGAAAGACAAAGGGACATGGAATGAGGAGGATTTCAAATCCAGATCCTGCCACCTGAAAGGAAATTGGCATTGGGAAGACCTTTCTAATTTCTTTTTTTAAAATTTATTTGTATTAGATATGGACATAGTATATAAACAACACAAGTTGGTACCATCCTTTCCCTCCTCCCTGCCCTTTTCCAAAGAGGCCCTCCTCATTGGAGATGCAGGTCAACCCCATGGGGATGGCAGGTCATTAATTGTGGGGGCAACAGTCAGTTATGGGGGAGAGGCAATGTCTCTGCTCATAATGTCCCAACTTGTGGCTCCAACAACTTCCTGTCCCCCCTTCCATGAACTTCCCCAAGCCATGTTGGGTGCGTTTTAAGTCTACTTCAGTGATGGGCTCTTAGGAGCTTCTGAATCTCTGGTTTGGTAGATGTTGAGTGTCCTCAGTGTCTGTCTCCTTCACCCTATTTATAGGACCCATAAGCCAGATGCACAAGGGTGGGCATGCATCTGGAGTTCGTTTGCAGTGGCCAGAGGCCCTTGCCTGCCCCTTCTCTCTCTCTCCCTCTTTCTCTCTCTTAAATAAATAAATGAATAAATATTTTTAAAAAAACAAATAAAATAAGTTTTGCTGTTTGCTATAAGATCTTAAGCCTTAATTATCTCATTAATAATAATAGATAATAATTGATAAAGGTGAAATTCTGGGATGAGCACCTGACACAGAGCAGACTCTGTATAAATGACTATTACCCTTATTAGCCAATCACCAGCTGATTGCCTCATCTATACCTGAGCCTCTGAAGCAGTTATGGGGATATGAGAGGTGATAGATAATATGTGCCAGGGTTTGTGTGTAGCAGGAAAGATGCATGTTAGACAGTGTGGCTTTGTGCAAACAGTATTTGGAAAGATATGAGAGGATAGTGGAGAAAGTCTTCTTTGAGGCAATTACATGAGTTTCAGTAGTCAAGTGACTTATCTTTGTTCTTCAAAGACTTCAAACCCATGATAATATCCGCTAATACTGTACTATACCATATGCTATTACTATTCTGAAAGCTGATGAGAGATAGAAAGTACATCTCAGTCTGTGTTGGATCTGAATGCATTTGAAAGCAGGGACACACGAACCTGTTGGAGGAGAGACTGTTTCCATTGCTTTCTTCTAAGTAGATGAAATCCTGAGGTCACATAATGGCCAAAGAGACAGGAGGCAAAATGGTTTCATATAGTATCTGCCAAGGTCACTTTAAAAAGAGTTCACATATGCTTTCTTTCTTTCTTTCCTTTTTAAATCTTAGTTCTGGCCTACAACTTCAATATGATGGCTGGGGTCCTGCCAGCCATGTGGGAATACACCGAGACTGGAACGGACAATTAAGGAGGAGGTGAATGACAAGAGTGTGGGGTTTTGCTCTAGGCGAAACCACCATCCTATCCTGAGACTTTTACACGGGATAAAAATTATCTTAAGCCAAAACTTCCAGTCCTATTACAATAACAGACACTTTCAAAGGTCACAGAGAAGATTTTCCTAATTGTACAATCCGAGGACATTAAGACAAAGTTACCAGAATCTCTGTGGAGTAAGAGGTCTAAGCAACATCTGGATTCATTACCAATGATTAATACTAGGAAAGTTGACTCCCAAATCTTCGAATACTAATCTAAGGTTTCTCCTAAGGCCGCTATACTTTTCAGTAGAATTTTTACCATGTGGCCATCAACTTTTACAAAATTCTTTAAGTGAAAATTCTGATGTTGAGATAAATAACTGATCCAAAGTCACAGAGCTTAAACATGAGAAGTCAAGGCTCAATCCATGCCAGGCAGGACCTGATGGCAACTCTTACCCAGCATGTACTGCCTCCTGGTTTCCAACTAAGAGGAAGGAATATTGTCACAGATCATCTTAGAAAACACATGTCACCTTCATTTAACCCTGTCATGGCTCCTCTTCCACTGCCCCATGGAAATTGTTTTAATTTCTCCCAGGTTTTTTCTTCTTTCTTTCTTTTTTTAACTTAATTTTGTGTGTATGTGTGTGTGTGTGTGTGCGCGTGTGCATGCACTATGGTGCTTATGGGATCAGAGAACAACCCCAAGGCATCTGTGCTCTTCTTCCCCCTCCTTTGAAAACAGGGTCTCCTGCCATTGCAAAGAAATGCAGGTCTAGCTGACCTGCAGCTTTGGATTCTCCTGGCTTTGGCTTCCCAACTTCAGCTGTCCAAATTTGGGAACCCCGTTTTGGTCTTCCTTCACTATGTACAACAAATGAGGGGGCTGGGGAGATGGCTCAATGGCTAAAAGTGCTTGCTGGCAAAGCCTGACAGCTCGGGTTTGATTCCCTAGTACCCATGTGAAACCAGATGCACAAAGTGGCACATGCCTCTGGAGTCCATTTGTAGCGGCTGGAGGCCCGGGTGTACCTATTTTCTCTGTCTCTCTTCCATCTCTATTTGCTTGCAAATAAGTAACTAAAGATATTTTTATAAAAGAAATACTCATTTACTACAAACAGCTATTTTTATACATTTTCTACATGTTAGAAGCACCAGAGAGATTTAATTTATTTGCATACTATGAAAGAAAAATATAAATTCAGATTTAGTTTATTCTTTTTTGATGAATGTGTGGATATGACATATACACATATATGTACAGATGTGTACAGGGAACACACATTCAGCAGCCAGAAGAGAATATTAGGTATCCTATTTTACTGCTTTTGTGTTATAATTCTTTGAGAGGGTGTCCCTTACTGAACCTGGAGCTGTCTAGTTTTGGTCATATCTGACCAGTGAGAACCAGTGAGCTCCAGCAATTCTCCTATCACTGACTTCCTGGGACTGGGGTTACAGACAGACATGGCCATGCCTGGCTTTTTACATGGGTGTTAGGGATCAGATTCAGATCCTCTTGCTCGCACAAACACTCTTGCCCACTGAGCATCTCCCCAGACATGAGTTAGTTTATTCCGAATTCATTCAGAGACTATGAATTATCTTCTTTTTTGAGGGTAAACAGAGAGAGACATGTTCCAACTCTACTTGACAAATAGAAACTATGGGAATCACAGGAACAGACCATGAAGAAACCCCACTGATCTTTCCCTCAAGCTAAACCCCACATCTCCCTAACATCCCTCATGCTGAAGGCCGAGTTGGTTTTTAACAAATGGATGCCTGGGTACAAGCTCCCAGGCACTATCCAAAACCACCCAGAGGACTTATTTGCCTCCAGAACAGAGCACTGGGAAAACTGCTTTGGAGCAGTCTGCTCTGAAGCAGGGCCCTTCTGATTCCATTTATCAGTGGTGGTGGTGGTGTTTGAAGTGGCTTTCTTCAGCCTTGGCCCAAGCTCAGAGAGCCACCAGCATAAGAGGAGCTGCCACCCACAGCTTCCTAGAGGCCCTTCAAGGAGGGGGCATCCCACAGCTGGAGCAGGGCCATGCTGGAGACAGCCTGCAGTAGGAAAAAAGAGAAGGGAAACCCGCTGACTCATGCCATTTTGGCTCCTTCAGAATTATTAAGAATTTCTTGGACAAGGAATTGCAGACATAGTTTTTCCTTCTGGGATAACAGAAATCACTGGACCTTTTTTCTTAAAAGAGAAGAATGATAATTCATTTGCACAGATGTTTTAAGGACCTATTACATACTAGCTGCATGTACTTGCATGAGTCTCTTCTTAACCAGTTGTTGGCGCTTCTCTGGCCTGCTATGTGGCAAGGAGGCTGTCTTTATGTATACTTAATCACTGAGTCCCCTTGCCACTGAGCTGCCAGTTGGCCTTGGCCAATTAAGAACACTACTAAGAGACATAAAGGGCTGGTAAAGTGTGATCGTACCTTTGCCTACAAACTCATTATGGGTTTCCTTGTTCCAGTAATCAAAGCCCCCAGCAAGAAGGTTCCTATAGACTCCAACCTTCTTCCCTTAAGTGATAAACACAACTGACAAATTTCTGCATCTCATGGAGGGAAAATAAGACAGATATAAACAAGTAGATAAAGAAAAGTACTCGGAAATTGTCAGTACCATATTCATACAATGATTTTTAAAATAACTGGTAGATTTTTTCAAATGGTACTGGAACAACTGGATATCAACACTGAAAGGAAAAGGTCTTCATTACTATTTCACACCATGAACAAAGTTTATGATTTTTAAAAGCTACAATTTTTAATACTCTTACATTTAAAATATGAGGACACCTTCATAACCTTGCCATAGGGTATTGTTTTTATATATGATGTCAAAAGTGTGAGGAAGATGGCTCAGTGGATAAAAGATAAAGCACTTGCTGGGCAAGCATGAGGACCTGAGTTCTAATCTTGAGAAGCCATGTAAAAGCTAAATACTGTAACACAAACATACTGTAACCAATCACAGCTCCAGCGAGAAGGGAGGTGGAGACAGGAGAATCTCCCAGAAACTGTCAGGCCAGCTATCTCGGTGAACATAGGGGTAATGAAAAGAAATGTTGCCTCAAACAAGATGAAAGGCAAAGACTGACATCTAAAACCATCCTCCAACCTCCATTCACATGGGCATCCTCACTGATACACATGAGCGTATGCATGTGCATACAAACACACACACACACACACACACACACACACACAACATAAACAAGAAAAAAATGCAGAATTGGATAACATATTTGCAGCATATATTCTTGATGAGATGATTTATATCCATAATATATAAAGAAATGATATATTCAGGTCATTTTTACTTCTTTAAATTGGCATTTTATTCTCTGAGAAGTTAGAAAATGGGCAAAAAATTTGAATACATATTTCTCTAAAGAAGTGTCTAAAAAGATGGTTAACCACATTGTTCATTAGGAAAATGTAAATCAGGTCTACAATTAAATACTACTTAACACCCATGAGGATGGCTGTACTCTTCATAAAAGCAGAAAAATAACAAGAGTTGGCAAGGATGCTGGGAAATTGGAACCCTTATACACTGCTAGTGGAAAGTGTAAAATAATGCTGTTTCCATGGAAAGAAGATTGGCAATACCTTAAGAATTAAAACATAGAATTACCATATGACCCAGAAATTGCACTTCTAGGCACACACCCAAAAATTAGAACATATTTCCATATAGAAATTATACCATCATACTCATAGTACCACTATTCACAATGACCAAAATTAAAATGTCTGTCAACAGATTAATCTATGTACAAATTGTGGCATATACATACAATGGAATATTATTTAGTAACAAAAAGGAATAAATTCTTGCTATGCACCACAATTTGGATAAATCTTGAAAATATTGTTAAAAGTCAAAAGAATTGCATGAGTTCATCTTGCCATGCACAGAGGAGGCAAATCCATAGACATAGAAAGTAGGTTTGTGATTGACAGAGGCTGAGCAAAGGGGAAATGGAAAATGAGGACTTATGGGTATGAGCTTCTTTGGGGGTGATGAAAGTTCTAAAGCTGTGGTTGAATAAGATTAATGGTTCCACTAATCTAAATATATTAAAAATACTGAACTATATACATCAGCAGGTTACATTTGTGTATAACTACGTATTATATATTAATAAAGCTACAAAAGAACTAGGGACTGGGGAGATGATTCAGTGGACAAAGTGCCTGTACAAGTGTGAATACCTGAGTTCACATGCTCAGAACCCACATAAGTGAGATACATAGTGTGTCTACCTTGCCTCTGACAAGAGGGAAAACAGAGACAGGTGAATCAGCAAATAGAATGTTGAACTCCAAGAGACCTTACCTCAAACAAGAAAGAAGCTGAATACTGAAACCCCAAAATTATCTTGCACACATTAATAGACACACAAACACACACACACACACACACACACACACACACACACGATATAACCTAGTGAGATCATAAGGTAGTTTAATCCTAACCATTCATGCTATTGTGTTAATGATGTATGTGTAGGAAGAGTTGAGGGGATACAAATTCAAAACTACATCATCTGGGCACATCATCTCAGTGTATGAATTTCTCTCAATCTCACATTCCATTTCAGAAAACACTGTTTTTCTTGCATGTAAGTGGTGCATGATCACGTGTGTGTGTGTGTGTGTGTGTGTGTGTGTGTGTGTGTGTATTAACTGGGAAGAGTGCTTACTGTGAGTCAGTTCATGTAACCAGCTGTTACTGTTCTCATGACTAAGCTCATGAAAAGCTCTACATTTACCTGAGCCAGTAGAGAGGTGACCAAACATAAGGAACTCTGTCCTTTCTTCCTATGGTGTGACAGATTGGTGGCCATCTCATCTCATTTTCCAAAATTGGTTCTTCATCCCTCCCCAATCCCAAATCACCAGGGATTGAGAACTGATCTCAATCCAGCTCAGTCCCATGACCACCCCTTTTTTTTTCTCCATCCCCTGTACCCAAAGACAGTTCATACTATTTGAACCTAAATGTCCTCCATGGGATTGTGTTTCAAATGCTTGTTATCTGCATGTGGTGTTATTGGAGAGAGATCTCAGAGCCGTGTGGATGGATCCTAGCTGGGGAAAGTAGCTGCCATGAGCCAGTCTTTGAACATGGCAGCCTGGCCCTTAGCTCAGCCTGTTGTCTGCCAAGCTGTGAGGAACTTGTGCTGCATGCTGCTGTGACCTCTAGCACACCTCTCTGTCACGACGAACTGAGACCTCCTGAAACTGTGAGCCAAAATCTTTCCAGTCAAGTGGAGTGGTATAGACCTTAATCCCAGCACTTGGGAGGTAACAGAAGGAAAATCAGGAGTTCAATTCCTCTTTTACTAGGTAGTAATCTGGAGCTCAGGAGACCCTGTCTCAAAGAACCAAAAAATTAAAAACAGAAAATAATCATATCTTGCCATAAATTATCATGTAAATATTATGGTGAAAAAGCCATGAATGTATCTCTTTACTAGCAATGTTTTAGAACCTTTCTCTACCACGGAACCTCCCAGGGGAGTTCCAGAAATATTTCTTTGGTAAGTCTCTGAACTATCCAAAACTGTGGGTACTGGTGGTTCCATCAAAATATTTCTGCCCCACTCTGGAAAGATGAGTGAGTAATAAATGTGTCCAGGAATGATTATACCACCTGACACCAATGCTTTGTGAAGCTTCTGAACTACCAATCACCTTGCTCTTATCACCCCTTCCCTTATGAGCTAGGGACAAAGCCCTGCCTCTCCATGCACCAGCCATCAGGTCAAGGATGTTTATACCCAACATCTTCTTTGCTATACTGAGCCCCTACAGAGCCCTGCTGCATCCTTACAGAGCCTTGTCTCACCTGTAAGCAAATCCTTCAGCATTCATTATATGTATCTAAATAAGACACAACCTGACCAAAACAAATGCATAAATAAGTAAGTAAATAAATAAATAAATAAATAAATAGATTAAGGAATCTATGTTAGAGACAGGGAAAAATCTCCAGAGGTTCTTATTATTTGTAGTTAATTCAAGGAGGTTCCATGATAAGAATAAGTGACAGGCCCAGTTTAAAAAGAATAAGAAAAAAATATTAAGATTACCTACTCAGAGAATTTCCATATTGGAAACATTTATAAAGAAACTTCTGGCAGGTAGGCATACATGTCTCTTTTCCATATAGCTGATTTCTTCCCCCTCTGCTTTCTGCCAATGGAGCTGTTAGTGCAAAAGTAAGAATTGGCATGAGCCCTGCATTGTTCAATGCCATCCCTGGCCCTGACCTGGAGATATACATATGCAGAAAAGTCACACCAAGCAGAATATTAGTCAAAGATTCTTATGCAGGAGAGGCAGGAAGCCAGCTTAGCCTGTGGAAATGACAGGCCAAGCCTTACTTAGCCAGAGACTAACTTCAAGCATCCAGCACTGACAGAGAATGGTAATTCACATCACACGACCAAGCCTCTTGTATCAGGTTATATTAACACATGCGTCTAGGTTTCTATCGACTAAGCAATTGCTCAATTTAAGGCTAATTGGATATTGTCTTTGAGGGTTTAATTTTATGGGATGACAACCATTTATTGAGACCCAGGAACTTTGCCAGATTTTTTATACAGCTTATTTGACCTAACTCACAACAAACTAAAAGGTGTTAGAAACCTTTGTAACTAACAAGAAAATTGAAGGACAATGGGAAGTGCACCAAGCCAGAAGCACAGGCATAATTTAACTCAAGCATGCAATTCAGAAACCATGGCTTCCCTTAGAAATTCTACTCTCACTGATAGCATGTACTAAAACAAACTGCATAATTCTATTTGATCTAAGCCCCCCCCCAATTTGATTCTACATGATTTAAGTCTAAAAGTTTCTATGTTCACATTGCAGTATGAAAGGGCATATATTCAACATGACTATATTTGTTTGTATATGTGAGGGATAGATAGAGGATACATTGATGATAGATAGGTAGCTACATAGCTGAGAGATAGATGAGTGACAGCTGAGGACGTTTTTGTATTTCGTGATCATTTGCAGTACAAGTGAACAATACAGTATAGAAGGAATAAGAAACAACTACCACTTTAAAAAGAAATAGACGAAACACAAACAAATAACCATGGCAATGTTACTGAGTGTTGCAGACAGCTTCAGGTTCACTGAGATGAACTTCCAGACCAGGCACAGTTATGGAGGAAGGGATATTATTTATTGAAGCTTACAGATCCAGGGGAAGTTCCATAACAGCAAGAGAAGCAGCCTGCTCTCCACAGGGCCAAGCAGAGAGAGAGAAAAAAGCCAACCAGCCACCACAGCACACAGAGCAAAACTACAGCCAAAAGGTCACACAGCACACTTCAGGAACTCCTGCTAGGCACATTTGCATATCTTTACAATGGACTCTCAAACCATCACCACACCTTAAGACCGGGCCCCCAGTGACCTTGCCTGTAGCAAGGTGATTGCAGATGCAAACTATAAACTAATAAAATACTGAATATATTGGGGGACATATATTCAAACTACCACACTGAGTTCTTTCTCCTACTACTATATTCATCTTTACTTCTATAAGTGAAATAATATAAACATGCCTGGTCTTTTTATCACATCTTATCAAATTGTGCTCTGAAAACATCATAAACCTATGACCCTCACCTATCCCTGATCTAAGCATTTCAATCACTAGAGAATGTGAATACTTAATCTTATTTAGTGTTTATGCTTCATTATTTATGTATGTATTCAATTGTTTTCATATTCCTATTTTCCTATTGATTTTTAAGTATTTTGTACAGGCATTATTTTTTATGATACATTCATTGCTATTTACCATTTGTCACAATGTAGTTTAAAATGCAACAAATGCTATTTTCATTGCTTGTATAATTACACATTTATGTCTTTTCCTTTTCGTTCTTTACCCAATATCAGTGAGCTTTTCTGTTTGGTCTGTCATCTTACTTTACAATTGTTTGTTTTGTGGGGATGAGGATCAAATCAGGGCCTTGTGAACTCTAGGTAGGTACTCTATCAATAAACTACACTTCAAGTGCTACCAATGTTTTAGCAATGTTTACCTCTAGAATTTGTTATAATTTTACTATTTGATTACTCTTGCTTAACTATTTTATATTCTGAAAACTCATTTCAGTGTATCATAAGCATTAAGGAATAGTTTTTAAAAGATTTTATTTGTTATTTATTTATTTATTAGAGACAGAGAAAGGGTGAGAGAGAGAGTGAGAATGGGAGCACCAAGGCCTCTAGCCACTGAAAATGAACTCCAGACGCATGCACCACCATGTATATCTGGCTTATGTTGGACCTGGAGAATTGAACCTGGGTCCTTAGACTTCGCAGGCATGCTCCTTATCTGTTACGCCATCTCTCCAGCTCAAGAAACATTTTTACTATAGATCTTTTATAAGATAAAGGGATAAATATAAAACATTTAATATTTAAATATGCTTATTATGATTTCTCTGATAAATAAAAGAATTCCTTTGCACCCAAATTCATCTTGGTTACTATTTGATAAATTTGTCTCTGTCAATATAATATTTATAAGAAGTAATTGAATGCATGGGTCATCCTCTCAGGAATCTTATACATTTTCAGAAGGACAATAAAATATAAAACAGTGTTTATGATAATAAGGGCAATTAAACATAAAGAAAGGTCAAATGGAAGCAACAACTCAGGAAGAGCAAGAATCTTCAGAGAATCTGTAGAATTTGGCACCATTGATCAGTGAAGAAAGAACATTCCAGGCAAGGTTACCCAGTCAAGGACCCAAGGACAGGACAGATCAGTAGTTGCAATAAGACCAAACAGATGTGTGGCAATCCCTTGACCAGGAGTAGAAAACAAAATGAATCAAAAGATGTTATCCTGATGGCGAACAGCCATTCAGGTTTCCTTTAACAGCCGTTTTCTTTTATGGGTGTAATCAATTTGCAACAGAATTTTGATCTTTGAAGAGATTCAAACCAATTAGTCCTCATGTTCCAAACTAGGGGAAACTGGGAGGAAAAAAAAATTCAACTTGGTGCAATGTATGATTCATACCTGTTTTTATTTGCACATATATTCGTCAATCCCTTAAGCTCTACATCCAGTGCACATTTTCATCAAAGACTTTCTGAGTCTCTGTGATGTGTCAGGCATTTTACAAAGGACGGCTGAAAGAAAGAAGAACCAGGTATCCCCGGAGACACTCCTAGAAACAAAAGCATGCTGCAGCTGAACAGGGTGAGGAACATAAACCAGGTTTATGTAAGCATAAGTGGGTTGACCCATACACATACTGTCTAGAGGTTTGGGGCTTCATTTTCTCTACCGATGAAAGAGTTAAAGGTAAATAAAGGGGTTTAAAAATAAGGTTTATTTTCCAGTAGAAAGCAAAGGGAAAAAGAGAGAATGCCGGCTCCTCATGGAGGGGCTCCAGAGCTGGAACATTCACTGCCCCCATAGGAGCCAGACTTTTGTCAAGTGACGGAAGCTTTGCCTTCCAGAGCCCATTATTGATGAGATTAAACAAAGGCGAAGTCACTGCTTGGCCCGTGATACATTCACTGCTATGAAGGTCCCTGAAAGCCTGTTAACCTGGACCAGCAGTGGGGAAATTCACTGAGACTGGGAAGAAGTAGGAAGTGAATCACCTTCTTCTCCATCTTAGGTTGCTCTAGCATATAGACACCTACCAATGGCCCTTTCCCCTAGCTGTCTGCCTAGCCAAGGAAACTGTCTAGTTCCTAGTGTCTCAATGCCATCTGGAGTCCCTCACAAAAGTGACATGAGTTCAGGGGTATTAGCATTAAGCGGTCTTCTGAAGCTTACACAACAGTTTAACAGGACAAGAACATGAAAAAAACAAGGTGTGGGGTGCTGATTACAAGATGTTCTGGCAGGCTCAAAGCCACTCTGGGATTTGGCACATGCTGGGTCATTACCAGGGAAGCCACTGTGTTCTCTACGAGGATGGTTCTGTTGCAGATTCTCACACTATCACATCCCTTGTCTTGTGACCTGAAAGATTAGGTCCAGGGACAAGGCATGAGTAAGGCCAAGGAGATTTACTGAAATCAATCAATCAATCATTCAATAAATAAATAAATAAATAAATAAAGTTTTAAAAAAAACCACAAAGAGTCACAGTAAGCATGCTTAGAATTTCAGCCAGCATCCAAAGATTAGAAAGAAAGGGAGATGGAGGTAAGCTGTACTTTCTGAGAACTCAGAAAAGCAGACAGGCTCAGTAGCAAGAGTCTGTGAGCATCACATTGAGGGAAGGACTACTATGGGTTTCAATATGTTGTTACATTAGTTGGATAAATACTCCTTCCATATCTGTTTGTCTATAGGTGATAGTTAAATCACTTGACCAGGGGATCTGTCAGGGTCTTCAGGTAGGAGATCACAATCTCGTATTTTGGATAGCTTAGAATGCCATGACCCAGGCAGGGCCAGAGGTAAAACTCAAACTGGCTTTCCATCAACAAAATCCCTGGTACTCCCACCCTTGTTCTTCTCACATGGTATTTTAAATCCAAGGGAGGAGCAATTGTGGTATTTCCCTTCCTAATGTTGCCAGGAAAACAGAGATTGAGTCTGTCCTTCAATGATCTTCAAGTCTAATGTCTGCCTAGATACCTAATTAGCTCTTCAGCCTAGACCTAAGGCCCTCTTCTATCCCTCCTTCTTGAATAACACATGGTGGGAGGCACGTGGTCTGGCAGGCCCAGATGACATGTGAACATCTATCAGCTGCAAATAGACTGGGAATCTTTGCTATAAGAAACTGATGATAGTGACTCTTATTGAACACCCAATATGTAGGAGATAGTGTTCTAACTATTTTTTTATAAAAAATAACCTCACAACACCTTTATATTAAACAGATGGAGCATTTTGAAGCCTAGAGCTGTCAGGGAAATTGCCAAAGATGCCTGATTACTAAGTATGGAGGCTACTAAGCAGTGACTCATGTAAGGTCCAATCTTCAGAGTCTTGTCTTCATCCTTTCTTTAGGTCACTGGAATTAGAAAGAGAAACCACAATTCTGGATCAGAACAATTTCACATTGACAGTCATCCTCCAGCCTTGGTACAGATTAATCTGCTAGAGAATAGGAAGTGTGAACAATCAGAGAACAGTTAGCTGCCTCATTCTGTGCTTGAGGGTAAACATAATGCAAGAGGGGGTATAGATGGAGTTGCTGTGTCATTTTATCATTATTATTGGTCAAATAGACAATGAGTTAATAGTCAGCTGTACAATATATCACCGTGGGACTGGGTCGTATCTTCTGTTCCACTGCTACATGAATCAGAGATGGGTATTTGGCTTGCTCATACTTAGATACACAATAAAATCCTGTTGCATTTAGCAAGATAGTCACAATGACTACTTATGTAAAAATATATCTTCAGAGGACATTTCAAAAGCATTGACTGCCTCATGTTGTAACTCAAAGAGCAGAGGAAGCCCTGCCTGCCAGGATCCCAGTGAAATAGACCCAGCCCGCAGTTAGCCCACAGGGGTGACTGTGTTACCAACAACCCATGGAAGCGCAGGCCCTGAATCCACACTGAGAAGATGAACTGAGGACATGCAGTAAGAAACAGAATCCCCACTGAGAGTCCTGCTTTAGAACATCCTGTGTTAACACTTCTGCATTACATCAGTTTTTTAGTGTCTGCAAAAATCAACATTGCCAGTTCACACACGAATGCCAGTGGACCATAACCAGGCCTACAATACATCTTACTAGGCTCTTGGTATTTTGAAAGATTTGATGGATAATAAACAGGTACTGAAATGAAAATATTCAGAGAATTGCACAAAACCCATTTCCCAAAGAACTATGTTTGTATATGTTTGTGTAGGGATTCTGCCAACCCCAATAGCCTAGGCAGCTATAGCTTGAGAAGGGAGCAACTTCGAAGTTTATGCAACCCTAAGGGTCAGAAACCTATGCATTTTGTCATCCTTTGGGATCCCACTGATATTCTGCCCCCTACTGAGAGCATCTCACAGTCATGCATAGCAGCAGTTCATTGTAGCTGCTTCAAGCAACAAAATTTACACCAGAAGTCCCATAGACATATATGAAATTTATTTTGTTCAAGTTCTCTGCCTGGTCTCATTTGGGATTTCTTTTTAAGAATTAATTTAGAAGGCTGTGGTATGGCTCAGTGGTCAAAAGTGCTTGCTTCTTAATCATGAGGGCCTCACAATCTAGAGCCCTCCAAAGGCAACTCCCCAAAACTTATATTAAAAAGCTTAACATGACTAAGCATATCTGTAACCCCAGTCCATGCTGGGGCTGAGGGGAAGACTGAAGAATTGCTGGAACTCACTGATGGATACCAGCTGTGGGTTGAGGAAAAGATTCCATCTTAAGGAAAGTAATCTGCAGTTGAGTGATAAGAGAAGGGTACCAAACATTCTCTTCTGGCATCCACCCACACAGGCCTGGGCACACACATCTTCACACACACATGCATATATCAGCCATACCCTGCTACACACACAAGTAAAGGAAAATAAATAACTTATTTGGAGCATTTGGAAGAATTGCACGTGGTCCTTAAATACTTTGCAACACTTTTTTTAATTGATATGTGCTAAGTCATTACGAGGTCAGAGCTAATGACCAGCTATGGCTAATGCATGCAGCAGGGGGTGAAAAGCCAGTGCATGGGCTTATGTTTCTGTTATGATTCTATTTAGTCTTTTATTACCAAACATAAATCTTTGCCCTCAAAGAGTTTCTCTATTGATCAATGTGATTAATGTAAAAAATTGTACATGAACTACCTGACTCCCTGGGGTGCAATCCAAACACTCCTGTGATGTATGAAGAATGATCATGTTTCCTAGTCTTAATATTCAGAAGATAATCCTTTATCAAAATGATTTAGAAAATAGTTCTTTAAACAAAATACACCTTCTGTGTGTGCAATAGGGAGGAAAAAATGCAGTCATAAGTTTATTCTTGGGTATGGGTATCATTGTGTGCATTTGAAGGCAATGTTCCATTGATTAAATCTACTTCCCAGGCAAAATTAACATGATAAGGGTTTCACATGCTTGGCCACCTGGCAAGAGCTTATCATCCTCTGTCAAAATCCACATCAAGCAGCTTCGATGAAGCCTTTAAGTACACTCCATCTCACTGTAGCTCTCTAACGAACTCCATCCTTGACTCTTGTATTTATCCAGTTTTTCATTCCGATTAACAGGTGTTTTTTTTTTTTTTTAAATAACACTCTCTCTTTCTGGGTGATGTGGTTCATACACTGGGTGTACTGTCTGCTCATGGGGTAAAAACTTTCAAGGCACCATTGAAAGAATGATTCAGGAGATGTATGTTAAATCATTAGGTATTGGATAGGCTTTGGTAGAAACTACACAGGAGTAAGACAGCATTAGAGGGTATTCCAAGAAGACTGAATACACACCCAAATAGAAGTCTCCCTCTCTTCAAAAACAAAAAAACAAAAAAATTAAAACAGACAGGACACCTGTATTTTGAGCTAAGGGACCAGGAAAGAATGCTAAGACTTAGCAAGAGCGAGGAAGGGATCTGTGCAAGTCACTTGAAACATCAGCATATTCAGAAAAGCAAGGTTTTCTGGCAACTGCTGCCCAATTATCCAACTGGGAAAAGGAGCCCCACCTTTATAAGGCAAAGAGTGAATGGGAGAGACCTGGAAAACTCTGCTAGCATGAAAGCCAACAACCCTAGCTACTGGAAGGTTTCACAGTTGCTGTAGGATTGCAACCTAGCCCTGGGAGCCACCTGGAGTCTGGATATTAGCTTTACTTTGAAGAAGGAACTCACATTGTGTGGAGAATCTGAAAAACCCAAAAGCGTAGGCTTTAATGTTTTCTTGAGAAGAGAGTTAGTTTTTATTTCATTCTACCCTTGGGCCAGAAAAAAATTATATATACCACCATCCATGGGACCTCACAGACAATCCACTACAGTGACAGACAAGATAGCTCCTTGTAACAGCATTAGAAAATAGCAGCAAGAGAGAAAGTCGAGCTCTGACAATGGGGAGCCAGCTGTAACATACCTGAGCACCTCCATCATGAACACACCTTCTTCATCAAGGCTCTGCCTCCCAAACTGACATCTGCTGGGGACCAAGTATTCAGAACACATGAGTTTCTGATCTGATTCAACCCTCCACACACAAGTACACAACTAGCAACCCCAAAACACACTTTACGAACATATCTAAGTACACCTTATAAAGAAGGTACAGAGAACTAATTCATCACATGTACAAATCTCAAAGAAATCTGAAAAAATGTAACATGATACTTCCAACAGAATACTATGCCTGTAAACATCCCAGAGAAGATTGTATTGGTGAGATACCTGACGAAGCATTGGGAAGATGGATTACAAGGCAGCTCAGTAACATCCAAAAGAATGCAGACAGGCAATCCAAGGAAATTGGGAAATCAATGGATGGCATGAAGGAGAAATTTAGAAAAAGATGATGAAAAAAGATCAGAATAGAAATCTTGAAAATGAAGAACAGAAGTCAAATGACAAATACATTTGAAAGCCACAATAACAGACTAGATCAAACAGAGGAAAAGTTGTTTGAAAGAATTTAAAGATTCTTTTTTGTAAACAGCCCAGTCAGGCAAAGAATGAAAAAATATGAATGATGACAGCTTTTATGAAATTTAGGGCAGGGTTAAAGAAACAGGCTGGGGGTGGGGATATATGAATAGAAAAATAGAGCATAGAAAATCTGTTCATTGAAATCATTGCTGAAAAGAATTTCAATCTTGGGAAGATTATGAACATCCTGGTCCAGATGTCACATATGACCAAGCAGATATGATTATAGTAGACTATAGTATATCACAGTTGAAGTGTCAGAAATATAAGTTGGAAACTATTCCAAAAACCAAGAAATAAACCAAGTCACATATAAGGGGACTCTCATTAGACTAGTAGATTCTCATCAGGATCCTTTCAACCTAGAAGAGAACTAAATGGCATATTCTATATTATAAAATAAAATCACCATTGCCAATGATCACTCTACTCAAGAAAATTATATTTCAAAATAAAGAATGAATAATTTTCAATACCAGCAAAACATTTAGGGAATCTGCTACTATAAGGTGATTTTTACAAATAATGCTCAGTGAAGTTCTATATGACAAAGCAAGGATTAAAACGCATACCAGGAAATCAAATAGTAACAGAAAATATTCCAACCTTATTCACCAAAGCACAAAGATGAAAAAGTGAAGAACAGAACAAAGATAATTCAATACAAACAGAAGAAATCTTATAAAGTGGCAGTAGTAAATCCTAACTCATGAATAATGACTTTGAATGTAAACAGAATAAATTTTTCTAATTGCAAAATACATATTGGTTGAATGGACACAAGAACAAGACCAAATGATATGCTGCCTGCATAACACTCCCATCCTAAGTAAATGTGGGCCAAAAGAAAGGATGGCAAACAATACTTAGCACAAATGGAGACCACAAGCAGGCAGAAATAAGTATTCTTATCTCATACATAAGAGACTGGAAGAAAAAAACCTGAAAGGAGACAAAGAATGTCACCATAGGATGATCAAATGTTCAATTCAAATGACACACCAATTGCAAATGAATACGTACCTAATGAAAGAGCATTCAATACTTATAAAACAAGTCTTATTAGAAACAAAGAAAGAGAAGAAATCATAACTGAAGACTTTAACAATACATTTGCATCACTGGAGAGATGATCTAGGCAAAAAAAAAAAAATGCATTAAGATGACCCTACAGATTAAATGGTCCCCTAATGGACATCTATAGACATCCTATCCAACAGGCACAGAGTACAGGTTCTTCTCATCATCACGCAGAATATTTCCCAGACTAAACCATAGGTTGGGACACAAATCATACCCCAATAGATTTTTAAAAACCAAAATCATATCATTTTTCCTTTCTAACTACAATGTAATATAATGAGACATGAATAACAAAAAAGCCCAGAAATTACAAAAATTCAGAAGCTTAACAAGCATCTTAACAAACAATGAGTATTTGAGCAAATAAATATTTTTTTAACCTTCAAACAATTGAAAATGGAAACAGAGCATACAAAGTTTGTGGGATGTACCGCTATTCATATGGAAGCAATAAGCACCTACAACAAAAATGTAGAAATATTTCAAATACTAGAGACTTTTCAAATAAACAACGTAATGATTCTTCTCAAGAAACTAGAGAAACAAGTGTAACCAAACCCTAAGTTGACATAATATCAGAAACGACAAAGATCAGAGCAAGAGAAAATTCCAAGAAAAAACAAGTGGACAATAAAAGTCAGTTGAAAAGATGAATGAAACAGAGGGTTCTTTTTGAAAAGAAAAAGTTGACAAACTTTCAGTTAGTATAAGAAAAAAGAGATGCCATCAATAAAATTAGAGCAAACAAGGAGACATCACAACAGATAACCACATAAATGTAAAACATCTTAGAGACTCCTGGGAACAATTGCACACCACAAGAAATGGATAACCTAGAAGAAAGGGTTACTTTTCTGGACTGTATTTCCTTAAAAAATTGGACTATATGTAGCAGACAGCTTCAGGTTCACTGAGATGAACTTCCAGACCAAGCACAGTTATGGAGGAAGGGGTATTATTTATTCAAGCTTACAGATCCAGGGGAAGTTCAATAATGGCAGAAGAAGCTGGCCTGCCTTCACAAGGCCAAGCATAGAGAGAAAAGCCAATGAGGCACACAGCACACAGAGCAAAGCAACAGCCCCAAAGCCATAGAACACTTCAGGAACTCCTATTAGGCACACTTGGCATATCTTTACAATGGAATCTCAAACCCACCACCACACACCTTAAGAACCACCCAGTGACATTGCCTCTAGAACGGTGACTGCAGATGCAAACTATAAACTAATTAAAACATTGAATATATTGGAGGCCATAAATTCAAACTACCACATTCCGCCCCTGGCCCCCAATAGATTTATAACTATCACAAGTTGTAAATTGTACTCAGTCCAATTTCAAAGGTTCTCACAGTCTTGACCAACTTAAGATAGTGAGTCCTGTAAAATCAAACAAGTTAAATACTTTCAACATGTAAAGGCACAGAGTAAACATTTTTAACTGGTATAAGGCATAGCAAGGAGAGACTAGAATAATGAAAACTCAGCCACCATCAGCAATCATCAAATGTCTGCAGTTCAAGTTCAATATAACCTGAGATTGACAGTATCCAGGTTTTCCAATTTTGCCCCTCCAGCTGGGCAGAGTAGCCAGGGAAAACTTTTATCCCATGCCAACACTGCACTCCATGTTAGTCCTTGCATAGTCCTGGTATATCCAAAACATCTTCAGGTCTCCATGCAAACCATGGTCCATCTTCCAAAGGCTCTTTCAGCCTATTCCTGAGGGTCTTCATGCCCTGCCTCATGCCGCATCTCAGTAGTGGCTCCTGGAACTGTGTGCAATTCATGACCTCTCCATGCATTTTTCATGCTTCCAAAACTAATACCAGGTGTGCAGGACACAGCCATATTCTGAATACAGGGACAAAATAAATCATAGCTTTGAAAAGCAGGTTCCTTTCCAGTCAACTCTTTTCAAAAGAGTTTGCATTTCTAACAGTCTTTCCTCAAGCATCCTCTCCATTGTTTTAATGTAAAACAGTCAGGTCACCTTCTTTCCATCTTCCTTAAGATTGCTAATGTGTTTGACAATAGCAGCTCCAGTAACCTAAAACCAGTCTCAGTGCCTCTAATTTTAACTTGCTTGAGGTTTTCCAACTTAAAATCTTAAAATTTCTCAGTCCAATATCTTTAGCCAAGCACATCAGTACATTACAAATTTAACCTTGATCAAACTTTCTGGCCTGGATAGCAGAACATAGCCATCCCTTATGCCAGTAGTCCAATTCCAATAAAGTACTCTGCAGTCTTTCCTTCCCCTTAGAAAGCTCATAAGCCAAGCCTCGAAGTTCTATACTGTCTGCACTTAGCATTCTCAAATTCTCATCAGAATAGTCCATAAAACTTGGCTTACTACTCCAGAAGGCATCTTCAGTTGCAAGCACCAAGTCCATGCCTGTTCCTCCAAAACAAAGGTTCCAAAAGATGAATATCCACATGGTCAGGTTCATCTCACCCCACTCCTGGTACCACTTTACTGTAGCAGACAGCTTCAGGTTCGCTGAGATGAACTTCCAGACCAAGCACAGTTATGGAGGAAGGGATATTATTTATTGAACCTTACTGATCCAGGGGAAGTTCCATAATGGCAGAAGAAGCTGGCCTACCTTCACAGGGCCAAGAAGAGAGAGAAAAGCCAACCAGGCACTCAGCACACAGAGCAAAGCAACAGCCCAAAAGCCACAGCACACTTCAGGAACTCCTATTAGGCACACTTTGCATATCTTTACAATGGAATCTCAAACCCACCACCACGCCTTAAGAGCCACCCAGTGACATTGCCTCTGGCAAGGTGACTGCATATGCAAACTATAAACTAATAAAACATTGAATATATTGGTGGCCATATACTCAAGCTAACACACTATACAAACAGAAACTATAAATAGGTTCATAACTAGCAATGAAAATGAATCAGTAATAAAAATTCCCCCAACAAAGAAAATTCCAGAATTGAATAACTTCAGTAAAACTATATACCCAGCTTTAAGGGAAACATCATTAATACCAATTCTTCTCAATCAATTTTGAAATAAATAAGAAATGAAAAAATTCTTCCAAACTTATTCTGTGAGGTCAAGTATCACTCTCAGACTGAAACCAGATAGTTACACTAAAAGCACAGAAACTATAGACCAGTATATCAAATGACCATAGGTGTGAATTCCTGAGCAAATACTAGCAATGGGAATAATTCAATGGCATATTCAGTAGGCCATATAACATGATTAAAAGTGACTTAACCAATGGAGACATGTATAGTTCAACCTATACAAATCAAAAATGTAACAGTTCAGATTGATAAATGAAGAACAAAAATCTAATGATTAACTCAACAGTTGCAGAAAGAACACTTGAAAAACACAACACCCTTGCATGAGGAAAAATGAGGTCTAAAAGGAATATAAGTCAATGGAATAAAGGTTATATGTCAAAACCACAGCCAACTCACTGAATGGAGAAAAACTGAAACCTTTCCTCTACATGTAGACCAAGATAAGGATACCTTCTGTCATGTCATTACTGTTATTCAACACAGTAATGATGTCTTCACCAGAGAAATTAGACAACAGACAAAATGAGGAGCCTAACAATAGGAATGGAAGAGGGCAAACTATCCGTTTTCATATAATATTTTTAGATGAGAAAACTTTACGAATGTACCACAGGACTACTAGAACTGGAGGATATATAAGCAATACACAAAAAATGCTGACAATCAATATACCAATAATGAGATCATTGCTGAGAAAGAAGTCATAAAAAACATATTTTCAATAAATTAAAATAAAAATAGCTGGGCTGGAGAGGTGGCTTAGCAGTTAAGGCACTTGCCTATGATGCCTTAGGACTCAGGTTTGATTCCCCAGAACCCATGTAAGCCAGATGTACATGTAGTGCATGTGTTTGGAGCTCATTTGTGATAGCTAGAGGCCCTGGCTTGCTCTCTCTCTCTCTCTCTCTCTCTCTCTTTCTTCTATCTCTCATAAATACAAATAAAATATTAAAATATAAATAGCTAAGAGTAAGATAAAGAAAAGAAAATTTATGCAATGAACATTATAAGATAGGTAAAAGAAACTAAACAGAATATAAAAAAATGGAAAGATCTTCAATATCCGTGAATGAGAAGAATACTGCTGTATTTATACTAATCACAGCCATCTGCAATTCCAGTGTAATCCCACCAAGTTATTGGTGACATTTTTACTAAAACTAGAAAATAATGATTCTAAAATGCCAAGAAGGTAGCTCAATCCTTAAAGTGTGTGCTTTGCAAAAGCACGAGGGCCTGAGTTTGATCTCAGAACTCAGGAAAAAAAAAAAATGTGTGATAACACACACTTCTAAATCCAGCACTGGGAGGCAGAGATAGGTAGCTCCCAGCCGGCCAGTCTAGCCTACTGGCAGAGTATGAGGCCACTGAGAGAACCTGTCTCAAAAAAAAAAAAAAAAAAAAAAAAAAAAACAATGAGATGAATGACACTTGAGGTCCCCTCTGGCCTCGCCATGCCATGCAGATGTGCGCACACATGCACTCACACATTCATCCATGTACTTGTACATACATAAAAATAAAGAATTAAAAACTGAAAATAAGACCATGAATAGCAATAACAATACTTAGCAAAAATAATGTTGAAGTATGACTCTACCTGACTTCAAAATATGCTACCCTGATTTCCATAATAGCTCTACCACTTTGTACCCTTCTGGAGGAATTACTGACAATTAATAGTTACTAAGGGAGCTAGAAAACTTCTTCAGTGGTCTATCCACTGGTAAATTGAACATGCTCTGGTAAATAATTCAGGCACCCCTAATTAGACTCAGTGGGAAGGAAAGAGAGGAAAAGAGAGAGAGAGAGAGAGAGAGGCATCAAAGTAAGAAAAGTAGAAATACTACTTGGGAAGAAGAAAGGGGTCTGTAGCACCCAAAATTTGGAGGCTGGGAGGGAATTATGACCAAAGTGCATTATGTACATGTTTAAAAGTGTCCATTGAAAAAAAACAGAGGCTGGAGAGATTGCTCAGTGGTTAAAGGCATTTGCTTGCAAAGCCTTCCAGTCCAAGTTTTATTCCCCAGTACCCACATAAATCCAGATGCACAAACTGGTGCATTCATCTGGCATTCATTGACAGTGGCCAAAGACCCTGGTGTGCCCACTCTCATTCTCTGTCTCCTTCTCTCTCTCAAGCACACAAAAATAAACAAAAGTATTTTTAAAAGATAAAATAAATCTTGAAAAATAGTAGGAAAAATTATACAAACTGTAGTAATAAATGGTATGAAATTAGCATAAACATAATCCCACAGACCAATGTATTTCCTGAAAATAAAGCCACACATCTACAATCAACTGATTCTTGTCAAAGGCACAAAATATATATTGGAGAGATGAAAGCCTTTTCAATAATTCTGCTGACAATGTTTATATTCACATACAGGAGATTGAAACTCAAGTCTTAATCTACAATTATAAAGCAAACAATATGAATTAAAGACTTAAATGTAGACTTACTACACATAGGAAACTACTAGAAGAAAATATGGTAGAAATACATGTACAACAGAAAAAAAAAAAGAGTGTGAAGAAGCAGCCTACAGAGAAGCAAAAGTGGCAAAGTAGACATCAGACAGAAGACAGAAGACAATATCCAGAAAGTATAAAAATATATAATACAGTTGAAATATGCAAATAATATGAACAGATAATTTCCAGTGTAGTCTCCAATTACAAAAAGAATCAAAACAAGAAAACATGAGTTACCTTGATTTAATTCTTACATATTGTATACATACAATGACATACCACACTGTACTCCATAATCATTATCTGTTAATTGAAGATTTAATCAAAGTTGGACAAGAACAAAGAATAGCAGTGGAAGTGTGCAGACGTTTAGAAGAAGTTCTAGGTCTGTAACTAGTGGCCTTGAGACACTGAGTAAGGAATGTGCACAGGGATGCGCGTGATTCACAATCTTCTTCTTTTGTGGACATGGGATGACGCATAGCTTGTAGCAATACTTGAAACTGTTAAGTGCTCGAGTGTTGGCACCTATGAGCTGAAGATTTTCATCAGATAGTCACTTATACTTTTTTTTTTTTTTTTTGGTTTTGTTTTGTTTTTTGAGGTAGACTCCTGCTATAGCCCAGTTTGACCTGGAATTCACTATGCAGTCTCTCTCGGGCTGGCCTCAAACTCACAATGATCCTCCCTACCTCTGCCTCCGGAGTGCTGGGACTAAATGCATGGGCCATCATACCTGGCTCACTTGCACTTTTAAACAGTTCATTTGCTTAAGCTTGTAAGAGCCACAGGGTGGGAAGGAAAGGAATGTCCAAAGGCATTAACCCCACCCTCTGGCCACAATGACTGACTGCTGCTCTTAATCCACAATCACATGATGGATACCAGCAATCCCACTGAGGAGGGCCCTCAGTGCAGTGGGGGCAGGGAGGAGGGAAATGGTAACAACACATGATGTGTCCATACAAAGTTCCTTACTGATGTGGGGTGTGAGGATAGAGATAGCTCAGTGGTTAAATGTACTTGCTGCATAAGCCTGACCACCAGTTCAGTATGGAGAGTGTCTGACATCCCAACATGCCTGTGGCAATGGAAGGCAGAGTCAGGAGGATCCAGCAGCTGTGGGGGGCTAGTCTGGCATTCACAGCAGCAAACAAGAGAGATCCTGTCTCAAACAAGGCAGATGGAAGGCGAGGTTGTGACCTCCACACACCCATTCATGTGCATATACACACACCAACTTTCAGATATGACCAATGACTTTCTTGTTTTTTTTTTTTTTTTGAAATATTTTTATTTATGTATTTTGCAGGAGGGGAAAGGGGAGGGGGAAAGAAGACAGAGAGAGAATTGGTACACAAGGGCTTCCAGCCACTGCAAATGAACTCCACATGCAAGCACCACTGAGCATCTGGCTTTACGTGGGCACTGGGAAACTGAAACACGGTCATTGGGTCCTTAGGCTTTTCAGGCAAGCGCTTTACTGCTGAACCATCTCTCCAACCCAACTTTCTTGTTTTGATACGTCATTTAAGTCTTTCTCACTCGAGATCCTCTTTAGCCTCAGTCTTGTTTCCATGGCTACCACTGTAAAAACCAAGATGGTGGCACATCTTTGCCAGTTCACCAGAAGTCAGAGCTTTTCCAAAACCTAGCATTGGGAACAAAGCATATTGCTCTGGGGCAATTTATTGAATATTTCCAATAAATAATGAAAAATAACTAAATAAACTTTTTAATGCTATGTATTACGAGAAAGGTGGAACATAGATGTTAGGTTGAGAAGGACTGTGATAAAATCCCTTGTTGCCCACATGCAGTGACCTAGGAGCCTCAATATTGTCATGTGTAAACTGGGAATGATGACAAATAGGTCCTCAGGTGTTGGGGATTAAATGAAATAACCTGGAGCATCCGGAACAGCATCTGGTACATTCCTTCTGGAGGGAAATGCTTAGGCCCACTATGCATGCTGAAAACAAAATGCAAGATTGGCAGTCCCTGCTCAGCCTAAGGGAAGATTTAATGTTGCTTTTCACATGGATCCCAGCCCCAACAATCTTCAAGGCAAGTTATTACATCTGGCCCCAGAAGGAGAGCTGACATTTTTGACAGGGCCTTAAATGCAGCAGTCCCTGGGGTGCTGTAACTGAGACAAGATGGGGCAGGTGGCAGGAATTGGCATCACAGCCACTCAAGGATTGGATATAACATGGATTATCATGGAATTCCTTTTTTTTTTTAAAAAAAAAAAAAGGACTTCTATGAATTTTAGCTGGTTCAAAACCCTTTGATAATTATTTCTATCATCAATTACACAGCTGAAAGGTTGAAAAAAAGCCATACATTCTTGGGAATAAGAAGATTTTATCTCTTTGCTTATATCAGTTTACCATCATTATTTTATTGCTGGAATTTAAAATATAGTGCTTGGGTCCCCAAAAGTACTGCCCTACTTCTTGTCTTGATGCAGAGCTCCACAAAGCTCTAGAACTCTGGGTTCCCTGCACACAGTGTCCTATTACATTTCATGTCCAGGATAGCATGTCTACTTTAAACTTAAACAGTAAATGAAAATTATATTCCCCTTCTGTCTTCTCTAATGGTATAAATATTTTTGAGGCAGAAAAATTTAGAAGTATGACTGAGGAGTTCAATAAACAATAGACCGCTATGAGTGGAATCCCAGAGCCCCACTGACTACTACCTGGAGCTTCGTGTTTATCATTACTGCACCTTAACTTGGGTATGTGCAAAATGGGAGTGATTTTTTATGTGAATTTTAAAATGAGGGTTTAACGGAAACATATGGGAACAGCAGCATGGAATCTGGCAAAAGTAAACATAATGTGCTTTGGTTCTATAGAACACCCTTGCCCTTTATCTTGAAAATAAAAATTGGCTATAGAAACTGGGTGAAGAGGAGGGGAGGAACAAGGGGGATAGATGGATTGATGGACAGATGGGGGATAGATGTTCTAGTAAGTGTTATGCAGGGACAGAACTGATAAAATGCATACATATTTTAAAGGGGATACAAGCTAGAAGTCCAACAGAGACTTTAGGCTGGACAAGCTAAGAACACTGGTAGTTGTTCAGTCCACAGGGCTGGACACTTCAGCAGTCCCAATCTGGCATTGAAGTCCTGGAGGATTCCTGGAGAGCTACTGGTTTTCTGTGTTGGAAAGGCTGATAAATCTGGGTTCCCATGTCCATGAAGGATGGCAGCCACGCACTTACCAGCAAGTAGCACAGGGAGCCAAACAAAAGGCCCAGTGCTTTCTTGGCTTCTTTTTACATTGAATCCACCACTGGGAAGAAGACCCATATGCTCTGGGGGAAGCTCTTCCTCCCTCAGTTAATACTTCCTGGAAATTCCTTCACAGTCATGCCCCAGAAGCATGTTGCTTACTTGATTACTGAATTTAACCATCACAGATACATACAGACACTCCCACATGCATGCATCCATCCAGATTCCAAGTGAATTATTGGAAATGTGGACACTGCTGATGTGCACACAGACATACTGATACACTGATCGGCATCGTTCACCTTCAACATACTTTCCAACTTTGTCTTAATGATCTAAGCCGGGTGTGGTGGCGCACGCCTTTAATCCCAGCACTCAGGAGGCAGAGGTAGCAGGATCACCATGAGTTGGAGGCCACCCTGAGACTACATAGTAAATTCAGGTCAGCCTGAGCTAGAGTGAGACCCTACCTTGAAAAACCAAAAAAAAAAAAAAAAAAAAAAAAAATGATCTTGTGACAAGAAAGATGATATATCATGTATAAAGTAAAAAGGATGAAGGCCATTTTAACAGTTTAGACAAAAGACTTGTGAAGAGTATTTTAATGGGTGTGTGTAGGTAGCAATGCCTCTATTTTGAGGGTGATGACAAATTCTTTTCACTTAAGGAGATACGAAACTGAGCTTCTTATACTGTTTTCCTCCTCTCTCCTCCTGTTAAGAATCATTGATGTGGGCTGGACAGATGGCTTAGTGGTTAAGCATTTACCTGTGAAGCCTAAGGGCCCCAGTTCAAGGCTCGATTCCCCAGTACCCAAGTAAGCCAGATGCACAAGGTAGCACAAGCATCTGGAGTTCGTTTGCAGTGGCTGGAGGCCCTGTTGCACCAATTCTCTCTCTCTCTCTCTCTGTCTTTCACTCTCAAATAAATAAATAAAAATTAAAAAAAGAAAGAATCATTGATGTGACCAGTACTTATTAAGTATTTCCTTTGTGTAAAGTCCATGGAATCATACTAAAGAGGATGGAGCAGATGGAACTCTTGTCTTGTGAAGATTACATTTTAATGGAGGAAAATATATTTCATACCCATTTATATTTAAGATGTAATAACCGTGAAGGAAGAGTATTTCTGAAAAGAACCATAGGCTCTACGGAGTGGGAGCATACGAAATGTTTTTGAGAATGGCACATTTCCCTGGAACAAAGAATTGGCTCTATAGTAGGGCAGTATGCTGTACATTAGTCCTTTCCTACTCCATTGTTTTCTCTCTTTCACTTTCTCACTGCTTCTTCTTTCTCTTCGTTTCCTCTCCCTCTCTGTCACCTCTCTAGGAGGATAACTTTAGATGTAGGTCCTTTCTTTCTACCTTGTCTGAGGCAGGGAGTTTTGTTGTTCACTACCACTTTCCCCAGGATCGCTGGCTTGCAAGCTTCCAAAAGCTTCTTCTGTCTCCACTTCTCTTCTCAGTATGGGTATCCTGGGATTACAGAGCCTGCCACAGCATCCAGCTTTTACTGGGCACTGGGGATCCAAACTCAGGTACTCTTGCTTGCATGGCAAGAGCTTTATCTACAGAGCCATCTCCATAGACTTTATTTCCTTTTAATTAGAGGAAACTTCCCATTTGAAAGGAATCTTAGATAACAAAACTTCACATAATAATTCACACTGACAAAATTCAAAACCAACAACAGCCCAAGTGAAATTAAACTTGACTCGGACATTCATAGAGACATCCTAATGCTCAGATCAAGAAATTGTTGGGATTTGGATGTTGTCAAGAAGACGGAGAAACAGAAGAATACATATTTATTGACAGACCCTAACAGATAAGCAGAAACTCCTTTTCAAAATTATTACTATCAATTGTCGTAGTGACAATGATGATACCACTGAGCAATTAACCATGTGTCAGTCCTTGTCTGATGCATCTCCAGTGGATAATATCATTTGATGCATCTCCAGTGGATATTATCATTTGATGCTGATAAAAGCCTATTCTATTCATATTGGAATCCAGTGGGCTTTGTCTAAAGATAAGTGAAAATCCAGGAGCTGGTTTTGATAGGTGTAATTGCCAGTGAAGTTAAATGAGAGGGGGATTTGGGAGACAGTGCCATGGTTCTAGAAAGAGCATTCAGGCATTTCAAGAAGGAAAAGTTAAAAGAGAAATCAAAAAGAGATGTGAGTTCCAGCACAGACATCAATTTACTTTTCTAATCTTTCATTTAACACAAATGATTTGATATTAAATATATGTCAATCATTATGTATCAGTAAGTGTTATTGAAATTCTCAAGTATATCACTGTAGTATTACTATAGGCAAGGATCCTGAAGCCCAAAGTGGAGGTGGTCCTCATAAACAATATTGGGAAGCAGTAGTCCACATGCCATTAATTTTCCAGAAATGACTTGCTCAAGACCCCACAGCGAGGTAAGCTCATACATGAACATACATGCCTAGTTGCTGAACTCTTGGACTACTGTTTTGATCTAAGTCAAAATTGTGGACATGGGCCAGTTGTCATGCAAAGCTCAAAACTCAATTCAATCTCTACTGAGCTCAAGAAAGAGGACTAGAAAATGCCTTCACAATATGACAGACATGGCTTGGCAAGAGAGTGTAGGCAGTTACAGCTCTACACACTCTACTCTTTTTTTGTGAAGAACAAGTCATAGTCTCGACTCTCCCTACACCTAAACTTTCACACTTAAAACACCCCGTGCCTACAAATACCCATAAACAGAACAAAAAATACATTGATTTATTTTATTTCCATGAAGCATCTTGGAATTAATAAATGGTCTACTTCCTGTAAATTTTAAGGCTATTTTATGAATGCAAGAGAATGGACCCCAAAGTCTTTTGGCCAGTTTCTCTCTCTCTCTCTTTATCTCCAAATATATATGTTAATATATATATATATTTTAATGCCAGCCAACAAGGTACAGAAAAAAAAAAGTAGCCTGGCATCTTGGTAGCTGGGTTTGAATTCTGGTCTACACATAATCCTGAACAAGAGATTTGGCCCCCAGGGCTTTGGTTTCCTCACCTGTAAGAAGATGAGTTCAAATGTCTCTCAGCTCTCTGTCTTCCCACAGTTCTAAGCTGAGAATCTTCCAACCTGCCAAGATTATGGGAATGCAGAGCAGCAAGTGCCAAGACTAGCAGGGAAGCTCAAGGCTTACATGAGATTCAGTCAGAATTGAAAGGGCTTTGTGTTCCAATCAACTGAAAAAGAAACATTGTTGGGAAATTCCTACCTCATTCTGAGCTGTTTCCTTATGAATCTCCATCCAATTTAAGCACATAATATGGCTTATCCCAACTCTAACATTTCCCACCAAAATAGAGCAGGTTTATACCTCCATAAAGCGTTTTTGAAGAGGCGGCTTAAACACACAAATGTATAAATTACAGGTACAAAGTGCAATTTATATCATTTCAGAGAGAAAATATGGGTAACCTGATGAAATGTCATGCAGGGGAAGCAGAATATATGATTTGGCAACAGGATGAATGTTCCCAGTAGAACTAATGTTCAGGATGCTGTGCGTTAAAGAAATAAAAGTGACTCTATCTATGGAACTTAGAAGTTCAAAAAGAGCCCTTGTAACAGGTTGTATCTCACTGACAAGCAGGTTTTAATGTCAGCTTTTAGTTGGTATAGAGTAAAATTAATTTTTGTGTAAGTATAGCTCTATGCATTTAAACATTAGATCTCTCTAATGCCACTACAATCTAAATACAGACATATGACACCTCACCTCAGAAAGTCTTTGGTCTCTGTCTTTATAACCCTCCTGCTCAACACTTAAGCCTTAGCAACCAATTAATATGTTTTCTGTGATAGAATTTTGTTTTTCTTCTTCAACAATCCAGTAGTAGTTTTCTCACGCTCACTTCTTTCACTCAGCTATATAATTCATCCAGTAAGTTCCAACTGCCAATATTTCATTCCTTTTTCATGTGAATAGTATTACAACCTTTAGACACACACACACACACACTTATCTATGCCCTCCTAGAAGAATATTTGGTTGTTAATGAAGTTTCAGGTGGGTAAGAATGCAGCTGCTATGAATATTCATATGTAAAGCTATGCATGAACGTGTGTTCTTGTCTATAAAGTAAATGTTAAGGATTAGTCATACTGTGAGTGTATGTCAAACTTTGTGATAAAAGTACGGGCTTTTTGAGGGGCTCTTCCATCTATAGACATCTTTGGAGGGAGGCACAATTAAAGCAGGCATGCATTTGTCACACCTGGTTCCTAAATGTGTCTTGCCCACAGCTCTCCTTCTTCTGCATCTGTCCCACCATATTGCCCAGCCAAACCAGGAGACTTCCATATTCAAGAGCCCATCCTGGTCACCCTTAAATTTGGGTCTCCATGTCCTCTGCTTGAAATGTCTAACATCTTTGCATCATGTAGGCTAAGCAAGATATCTACCACTAAGCTATATACCCAGGCCTTTGAATGATTTGCAAAGGAATAGAGAGATAGAGAGAGAATGAATGGGCACATCAGATCCTCTAGGAACTGAAAATGAATTACCCACAATGATCCAGAAATTATACAGGTTCTGCAGATAGAATCTTGGGCCCAATATCTGGCCCAAGCTAAGTAGTCAGAAAATGTGGAGCCTAGATGTTCTGATTATGGCTACATATAGTTTGAATTAAAACTTGATTTTGTCAACCACTTCTTCAGCTATCCCTTAACTGATTCACATAGGGGCAGCTACATTACTCTGAAACCCTCACTGGATGGAAGGGAATGTCCCCGAGATCTTTATATCTCACACTAACTCATGGATGCTCAGTACATATTTGTTTGTATGCAATGACTTGGTGACCAGAAACTGTATTGTAAAGTGGTTTTGTTTTAGAGACTCTCACTGGACAATAACTTTTTGATTTTTTACTGAAATATTTAATCCAACAAATTATATCTCTTCATCTTAGTCAAAGTTTTCTTAAACATAATCTTCATTTCATATTTTATTCAGTAAGCATATTCCTCCACGGCAGCTCATTTCCTTTGGCATCTGAGTTTTGCTTAAATAACTGATTAAAATCCACAGCATCAGTGTGTCATCCCCTTGGTGGTGTGTGGATAACAAGGTGTTGTGTAGATTCCAGGCACGCTGTCCCATATAAAGGTCTGAACCTCTTGGTGTATCAATATACCACTTATTCATTAAACACTTACTGAGCATTAGTAGCACTGGGTACTGGGGCTACCGAGATGAGTAACACATTGTGCTGAGTGTTCTGAGTACAAACAGGACACGATGTAACTGAGTCAAGGAGGAATGGGGAAAACGGTTACTGAAGACTTGGAATCCACAGAGATTTGAAGATTTCTACCTATTTCTATATTTTTGGCTTGTTATCCTTTTGTTTCAAGTTCAACAAATACAAATCTCAGAGGCTTACTTAAAGGTTTACAATGAAGAATAGTGAATTTGAACAAAACTCAACTTCTTTTTTCAGATACTCTCTGAATCCACAGTGATAAGTACTCTTCTGATTGACCCCTGAAATGAAGTTAACAAAATAGAGAAAGTTTTTTTGTAAATATTTTTTATATTATATTTTTTTATTTATTTGAGAGAGAGAGAGAGAATGGGCTCGCCAGGGCCTACAGCCACTGCAAACGAACTCCAGATGCGTGCGCCCCATGTGCATCTGGCTTACGTGGGTCCTGGGGAATCGAGCCTCAAACCGGGGTCCTTAGGCTTCACAGGCAAGCACTTAACCACTAAGCCATCTCTCCAGCCCATAGAGAATGTTTTAAAGCAACATGCTCTTAAACCTTTTATGTTCCAGGTCGCCTTGCCCTGAAATCTAGACTTTTAGGCATTCTCTCTGTCTGTCATGTTACATTATATTAAGTGTACACAGTATACATGACAACCACAACACAGAATTGTATGATCAGTCTTTTTTCATGTGGAGTCACAGTCGAAAGTGGAAAATGTGCAAGGGTACTATGCGAACACTAAAGAAAGAGACATTCACTTTGTTTGGAAACATAGAAGGAATGAAACAGGTTTCCATGAGAAAGACAAGGAGTTAACAATAGCATGGCAGGCTGAAGAGTTGGCTCAGCCATTAAGGCACTTGCCTGCAGAGCCTAATGACCTGATTTTGATTCTCCAGTATACACAAGCTGACACATGCATCTGAAATTCATTTGCCATGGCTGATGGCCTTGCACAACCATTCTCTCTCTCTCTCTCTCTCTCTGCCTGCAAATTAATACATATTTTAAAAACATAGCATGTTATTTAATGAAACTGAGTATTTAATGTTGCTGTGATGACATAGTAGGATCTACTGCTGATAGAATATAGCAAGATTTTCCACTGATATACTTCAAGGATGACTGACCCAAAATAGGTGCTCAATATTTTTTTTTTTTTTTGTTAATGAAAGCAAAAGGTATTGACAAAATATCAAGTACCCAGTAACAAGATGAAGCTGAAACTAGGTACCAGAATGGGAGGGGTTTCCAAGAAATTTTGGTGGCAAGCCTTAAAGGCTTCAAATATATTCAATTTCCAAGCTTTCTGCACATAACTTTGTACCGAGCATCTAGCCTCATATAGTAAGGACCTAGTAACTACCAGTTAAATGCAAAAATGAACATTTTCACCTCCTCAAAGTTATGGGCATTGAGGCTACACTTATATGGGGAGGGACACAGGGAAGAGAAAGAAGTCATGTTAAAGAGGAGAGTGGGTGTACATTCAGCTGTGAGTCCAGAACACCTCAACCCTCAGGCAGAGGGCAGGAGGAGTGTGGGTCCTAATTGTACTGTGCATTTCTTTAGCCAGAAAGTGATAACCAGTTACTACATATGGCTGTCCTTGAAATCAACAATTACACTCTCCTCACAATAAAGACCAGTACGTGCTACAAAGTGGGCTACTGCTGGACCTGTGACTGAGTAGTAGAGCACTTGGCTAGAATTCATGAGGACCAAGATTTGATCAGCAGCACCACAATTAAGAAAATAGCTGAAGGTGGTGGGGTATGCCTGTCATGGTACCCTTCATGATGCTAAGGCAGAAGAATAGTGAGTTCAAGCCCAGCTGAAACTACTTAGGGAGATTTTGTTTCAAAAAAAAAAAAAAGGAAAGAAAAAGAAATGAAATAGAAACGAAGGGAAAAAATGGCAAGGTGAAATGGGGTTGCTTTCATTGGCTAAGTAGTTGACACTAGTAGATGCAAAATTGACCAGAAGCTGCATTTTAAAGAAAATACATTGTTTTTTCTTTGAATAGTCTTGTGAAGAGAGGTGATGGCAAATATAAAAAGAATAATCCTTGCATTTCATCTCTTCACTAGGTTGACCAGTTGAACCAGAGCTGTTCTTAGGTAAGGTGATGGGCCTGCAGTAGATTCTGCATGTATGCATGATTTCATTGCAAAACACAGGGTGATATTAATAGAGGAATACTCTAGACTGGACTGATATATGCCTGTAACATTATAAAAATATTGCTGTGTCAACAAAAATTTATTTTCCTTTATGAATGAGTAGTTTTTCATTATAAATTGTGGGCCAGAACCATGTTCAATTCTGGAGAATCTGAAAGCCATTTGCTACCTGATTGCCAATTCTCAGAATGCCTATATTAATCAGATAACCCTTGTAGCAATTACAGAAAGCTGCTCCCTTGCAACAAGAGCGTGTGAAACCCTTCGTCCCTCCATGCCTGCCTTGCCTCCTGAGCAACAACAGATGACTCGATTCTCTTATGCCACAATCCTTGCTCACGCTCAGCCACACTTTCTCAGAACATCATGGTCATCTTACTCTGCATTGTTTGAGCTACATACTTCCCAAAAATAAAAGAGGAAAAAAGTCCAGCAGAATGTGGCTTCTTTGGGGAAATCTTTGCAGGGAATTTGCTTTTTAGTTTGAGAAAGGATGCTACTCATATAAAGTTTTGAATCATGACCTCATATCTCGCTGGGTGTTGAGGTTAAAGCCATAGACTTTCCAACAGGAAGTCATTTAGTCTTGGGTTTAGACCTGAGCGGACTATGCCATGTGTGACCTCTGAGATCTGGATCAAGTTATTCAACTGTTCCGGTTCTCACTGTCCTCTCCTAAACAATGGAGACAGGAACAGCAACAATGTAGGTGGGCCACTGCTTGGTATAATGTAGAAGCATAATTAAGTTTTTATTCTATTTTATTATTTTTATGCCCTCCAGACAACATTAGACCAACTATGGTACTATTCCAGTTACCTTCTTGTTGCTGGCACAAAAACTTAACCAGAAGCAGTTTATGGGGAAACAGGGATTATTTCAGGCTTACAGATTCCAGGGGAAGCTTCATCTTCATGGAAGAAGCTGGCTCCCTTCATCATAAATCCATAGCAGAGAGAGAGAATGAACAGCCAGAGGTCAAGATGGTTCTCTATGTACACCTAGGACAGGACTTGAGATCTGGACCCCCTCTCAGTGACACACTCAGTGCCAGAGACTCATAGTCTCTTAGAAAGCTTGAAAATATCTGAGGCTACGGGGCTATTTACATTCAAACCTCCACAGGTGTAGCAGACAGCTTCAGGTTCACTGAGATGAACTTCCAGACCAGGCACAGTTATGGAGGAAGGGATATTATTTATTGAAGCTTACAGATCCAGGGGAAGTTCCATAATGGCAGGAGAAGTGGCCTGCCTTCACAGGGCCAAGCAGAGAGAGAAAAAGCCAAGCCGCCAGTCACACAGCACACAGAGCAAAACTACTGCCAAAAAAGTCACAGCACACTTCAGGAACTCCCCTTAGGCACACTTTGCATATCTTTACAATGGAATCTCAAACCATCACCACACCTTAAAACCAGCCCCCAGTGGCATTGCCTCTAGCAAGGTGATTGCAGATGCAAATTATAACTAATAAAACACTGAATATATTGGGGGCCATATATTCCAACTACCACAACAGGTACGCATGGTGTGCTTTGCAATTATTTGGTAGACTACTCTAGCCATTTATTGAACAATTGTCTATGTGACAAGGCCAGCAGTAACTTTGTGTAAAAACTAATAAGAACAAATACTTCTGTACGTTTAATTGCTATCCAACCTTCAGGAGCTGTGCTATATCCTCTACATAGACTAACCCATTAAATGTGTAACAATATGAAGTGGGAACCGTATCATTTCTTTCATTTTTTAATTTTTTTATTTATTTACTTATTAGAGACAGAAAAAGGGAGAAAGAGAGAGAATGGGCACACCAGGGCCTCTAGCCACTGCAAACGAACTCCAGATGCATGCGCCACCATGTGCATCTGGCTTGCATGAGTCCTGGAGAATCGAGCCTTGAACTGGGGTCCTTAGGCTTCACAGGGCAAGTGCTTAACCACTAAGCCATCTCTCCAGCCCTCTTTCATTTTTAATATTTTATTTTGCAAGGACAGAGAGAGAGGAGGGAGAGAGAGGGGAGGGAAGAGAGAGAGAGAATGGGCATGCCAGGGCCACCAGACACTACAAACAAACTCCACTTGCATGTGCCCTTTTGTGCATCTGGCTTTCGTGGGTACTGCAGAATTGAACCTGGGTCATTAGGCTTTTCAGGCAACTGCCTTAACCACTGAGCAATTTCTTCACTGCATTTTTTCATTTTTGAAATCAAATTAACTGAGTCAGAATTTAACTTACCCTTGGTCAGCCAGCCAGCCAGCACGTAGCAGTGACAAGATTAAACAAGATTAAAACCACAGAGATGATCTCAAGAATGTATTCACAAACCTCAAATTGTAACAGGTGTCTGTAATCCCAGCATGTCTATGGCTCGTAGAGAGGAGGTGGTGACAGAAGAATCTCCCAGAAACTTGCCTGCCACTTAACTTGGCAAACGAAGCAGTGACCAATGATGAGTCAGAGACTGCTTCAAACATGTGGAAGGCGGAAGGTCAAAATTGTTCTCTGACCTCCATATGTCTGTCCACACTCATTTACGTGAACATGTGCATGTACATTGAACACACACACACCAAAAAAGAAAAAGAAACCACTCCCTAACCAACTAAACAATGTCACCTCCTACAATGAAAATGAACAACTTCATGAGCATTGTTTCTCTGACTTCACAACAACCCTAAGAAGTTGGCCAGTCCAGAAATGATCTGACATCCTTACCTTAAGACTCCAGTTTAACTTGCTCTCCCTGAATCTTAGCCTGTGGTTCACAGCAAGCACTGTTTATGGCTTGAAGCTGCAAGCTACACTTTCGTTTTGGTTAGTTTTCTAGATGTGTAACTCAGCAGCCTTGGCCTTGGTTGGTATCCATGTGTATGACAGCATAAGCTTTTAAAAATATTATTTATTTATTTATTTATTTATTTATTTATTTATTATTTATTTATTTAAGAGAGAGAGAGAGAATGGAAAAGGCAGATCAAGATAGAGAACGGGCGTGTCAAGGCCAAGGCCTCTAGCCACTGCAAATGAACTCCAGACTCATGTGCCACCTTGTGTATCTGGTTTACGTGGGTTTACATAGAACCTCAGTCCACAGGCTTCAAAGGCAAGCACCTTAAGTGCAAAGTCATCTCTCCAGCCCCCAGGTTTCTCTGGTTACAGTTTTAAAAAAATCTACAGAATTTATCTTAACTAGAAAATGTTGGAAAGGTGGAATTTATCATTAGGAGACAGGGATGCTCCTTAGTACCCAAAGGAAACATAAGCAAAGGGGTTAGAATTTGGAAAACTAAAGCAGTAAGAAATTAAATTAAAAAAAACTTTAAGTCTCAAAATTTCTGAGTCCATACCTTTGACATCATGCTCCTCCTATATTCTGTTTAAGTATCTGCTTTATTATTTTCTGTCTAAAAACTAGTTCTCTCCCCTTTTCTGGAAAGTGGTAGAAAATACATCAGATCTGCCCTACACATGTACAGTTCACAGAACACCCATGTATTATCAAAAGAATCTTATCTTCAAATTGCAATTCTGAATAGTGAATATGAGAATCTGGCTGACCCTTCTGGAGAAACAGAATCATAGTAAAATATGCCAGCTATTGCAGTTACTGCCTCATTGGTCTGTTACTAACCTCATTTTAAATAAGGACAATTATGCTCAGCTTCAAGGATTGTTGTATAATCTCTGCAATTTAGCATATGCTCAAAAGTTTGTTCTTTTCCCTGTTTATCCAATGATTTAGCTTTTTGGATTAGATCCCAATGTATTTTATATTATGAGAGAGATTAATGTCTCACCAACGTGAGATTTACACAATTTTATTATTGGGTTTTCTAGCCCAGATATTTACCATGTGCAAGTTAACACTGTAAAAAACAATGGCATGGGACTAGAGAGATGGCTTAGTGGTTAAGGCGTTTGCCTGCAAAGGCAAAGGATCCCGGTTCGATTCTCTAAGACCCATGTAAGCCAGATGCACAAGGGGCACATGCATCTGGAGTCCATTTGCAGTGGCTGGAGGCCCTGGTGCGCCCATTCTCTCCCTCTCTCTCTCTCTCTCTCTCTCTCTCTCTCTCTCAAATAAATAAATAAAATTATTTTTTAAAGAAAAAATATAGCACAATTAAATCCTCCAGATCTTATTTGACCTACCTATATTTCTGGCAAGAACATGCTTATATATTATTATGTTACCAAATGTGCCAAAAAAACATTATAGCATGTAAGAAATTTAGGTTTCTATAGGGATGCTTAAGGCAGATGAGAAATTATTGAATGACATATAAGAAAACAAATTTGAATTAATGAGCAAAATTCACCCCAAATGAAGTCCACAATCAAGGACTCTGATTGGATGGGCTCATTTGGGGTGAATGATGAGCAGGACCCCGAGTCTTCACAGTCCTGTATCCAGAGCCATTTAAACGCTGTTCTGTGCAGTATGTGGCCTCTGGCACTTCAATTAAACAATAGTAAAATCAGGGACCTTTTTTCAGGGTCTAGGACTAATTGTGAAAGCTTAATTAGAGCAGGAATACATGCCAGGAAAAAAATAATAAATTCATGTACTTGAACTGCTAGCTAAGATACTTCCAATTTCTTGTGTGTAGAGTACAGATGAGCTTTGATTTTCTATGACTCCTGCAATTAAGAGAACTCAAGGTAACGTGGCAATAGAGCAGCCAGTAAAGCCCCATTGGGAAGAATGTGCTTCACATGTTTGGAGTACCTGGGATGTGACAGGTATTATCCATGCCGTGCCTTTGCTAATTATCATAGCAAAACTTCGTGATGAGAATATTTTTCTTATTCCACAGATGAAACTGCCATTTAGAGAGATTAATCATTATGCTCATTGTTAAACAGCTTATCACATAAAGAAAAATAATTGACGATCAGGTTTTTCTTCTTACTATCAAATACAAGAATTTATTTATAACAACATAGAAATTGTTATAGCCAATGTACCAAGTCAGCCAAACCATTTTAAGTCATATATCTTCCTTGGTCAGATGATAAGTATAATCTCTGTAAAATTCATGACTTCACTGTCATTTGGAATACCTGAGCATGTCTGTAACCAGGACATCCATCCCTCAGATTGCTGTGGGAAGTCCCAAGGCTGGCTAAAATAAGCTATAGCCCTTAGAGCTGAGCTAAAAATAAGAGTCAAGCTCCTGAAGGGACTTGATCTCCCACTGTTATTTCATTAATGGAAAACACTGCATTGCCCTTTCCCTGACCTCCCTCGCAGAGGAAGAAAATTTTTCTTTATGCCAACATTCCAAAGTGCAAAAGACAGTTAACAAAGTTATACAGTCCGAACCCCTGCATCAAGGAAATGGGGTATCTCCTTTTCTGGGAAGATGACTTCATCATTTACAACAAAATGTGCTTTACCTTCAGACACTGGGAAGTTATCCAAGAGCAAAGAGGGCTATATTAGGGTTCATAAGCTGGTCGATGGCAGGATTTTGTTCTAGATATGCCAATGTGAGATCACATCTGTGATGACATTGAGGGTCCATGTTTTTAAGGAGACATTTGTAGTAACTCAATAGATCATGTGGCTCTTCTGTTGGTAGCAGAAATGAAGAGGGACATATTTTTTAAAAGCAGTTGTTGTTTGCTATATAGAAATGGAGACTATGGGGCTGGAGAGATGGCTTAGCAGTTAAGCACTTGCCTGTGAAGCCTAAAGACCCCGGTTTGAGGCTCGATTCCCCAGTACCCATGTAAGTCAGATGCACAAGGTGGCACCTGCATCTGGAGTTTGTTTGGCTGGAGGCCCTGGTGTGCCCATTCTCTCTGTGTGTCTTTCTCTCTCTCTCTCTCTCTCTCTCTCTCTCTCTCTGCTTCTCTCTTTCTCTGTCTGTCACTCTCAAATAAATAAATTAAAAAAGAAAAAGAAAATTCTTGTCTAATTGTTAGGGTGCTCTTTAAAAAATCAGAAATGGAAACTATGCCAATAGTATAACAAAAATATCAGAAGCAAAATTTATTAAGTGGCTATGTTGCTCTAGGAAAAAACTCAATACTTTGCAAGCATGGAAGTATTTATGCTCTAAATTAAACCTAGGTAAATTGTATCATCTTCCCTACAATATTTAAGAAGAAGGAAAAGACATGGAGGGATTGGTTTCCTATGGTCTCACACAAGCTTAACACGGTAAGGAGTTGACTCCAAATCTGCTTGATTATACTGCAGGAGTCTAGAAATGGACGGAAAGAAGAACCAAAAACAGGAATGGGAAAGATTGGTTTTAAAGGAAAGTACTGAATTCATTGCCTGATGACAGGGTTTCCAATGATGGCTTCATTGCAGATGATGGATATGTCTGAGAAGGAGTGAGAGGCCACAGAGATGAAGAAACATGAAGGAAAATGGCAGGATCTGTGATGTGAGATGAGCATAGGGTTGAAATGCATTCCTGAAGCAAAACTAGATTCAAGGACAAGAACATAAAGCCAGAAATGTTTCAAAAATGAGAGGAAAGAAAAATCAAGAGTGTAGTAACACCAGCTAATTCCTGAACATATATACAGGTAGATACACTTTTTTGAAAAACATTTTTGTTTAGTTATCTGAGAGAGTGCAAGTGAGAGAGAGAGAGAGAGAGAAAGAAAGAAAGAAAGAAAGAAAGAAAGAAAGAAAGAAAGAAAGAAAGAAAGAAAGAAAGGAAGGAAGGAAGGAAGGAAGGAAGAGAATGGACACACCAGAGCCTCCAGCCACTGCAAATGAGCTCCAGACACATGCACCATCTTGTGCATCTGAATTACGTGGGTCCTGAGGATTCAAACCAGGGTCCTTTCAAGCAAATGCCTTACCTGCTAAGCCATCTCTCCAGCCCAAGATATATTCTTTTTGATGCATTTATTTTTTTATTTTTTTTTTAAAAAACAAAAACAGTATTTTTATTTTCTTAGCAGACATTTTAACAAAATGCCAGGTAGATGGGAGTTTAAACACAACTCACAACGGATAAGGTAAACAAGACCCTCCAGGGAAAAAACTTCAAAAAAAAAAAAAAAAAAAGAAAAGAAAAAGAAAAAGAATTTGGGGGGTGGCTAGAGAGATGACTTGGTGGTTAAGGCACTTGCCTGGCTAGCCTAAAGCACCCAGGTTTGATTCCCTAGTACCCATGCAAAGCCAGATGCACAAGGTGGTGCATGCATCTGGACACTGACACTTATCAGCCCAGACTGAATGCTGGATGTGAAGCTCACAGAGGAGGGGAGGAAGGGACTGTCCAGTGCCGCTGGTCCAGAGAGGTGGACATGATTTCTGGAAAGACAGGGCCAGTGTGGGGAGATAGTGAATGCATCTCTTAAGTAAAAATAATACGTAAACTGAGAGTGGTGGTTTGAATGTGAAATATTTCCCATAACCTCATGTGTTTGCGGTTAAGCATCATTCTTGATCACCACCTGGTGGTCTTTGGGATGTGGAGCCTTGCTGGAGGAGGTATGGCACTGGGACCAGACCCTGAGCTTTATTAGTTCAGCCCTCACTCTTGCTGCTCCTATTCTGATGCTGATGTATGAAGATGTGATCTGACTGCCCTCTCCATCTCGTTTTGTCCTTCATGATGAAACTTCCCCCGGAAACTGTCAACCTGAAATAAATCCTTTCCTCCCATAAGCTGTGTTTTATCCAAGCAATGAGAAGCTAACTGCTACACTGATAATTCAGTATTACTATTTTATTTATTTATTTATCTATTTGTTTGTTTGGTTGGTTGGTTGGTTTTTTTTTTTATTTTTTTATTTTATTTTATTTTTTTTTTTTAAGGTAGGGTCTCATTCTAGCCCAGGCTGTCCTGGAATTCACTATGTAGTCACATGGTGGCCTTGAACTCACCGCAATCCTCCTACCTCTGCCTCCCAAGTGCTGGGATTAAAGGCATGGGCCACCATGCCTGATCTATTTTTATTCTTTTTAACAATGATTAGCCACAGCGGTTCAAATTATAAGCTATTGCACGTAGGATGTACTTACAGATCATAAATCAGAAATCATAACCTCTACTTGCGACAACTTGCTGAGCTAGTCCTGCTAGGGATAACTTGGAGGACCCTAGGATCCCATGGCTTGTATTTGAATCTCATCATTATTTACTAATCATGTTATGCTGCACATGACATGTCATCGTTCCTGGTATCCTGTTATCTTTCTCCCTTGTTTCCCAAACCATAACTTGGCAAATATATATCTCACAGAGCTTGGTAAATACGAAATGAGTTAATCTGTATAAAACACTTAGAAATTTCCCAGCAGAGAGTAAGTGTTCAGAAAATATTATCTACATTTCTGTAATATCTACAACCAGCAATTTCAGATTTTCTGCTTGAATGTTGCCTAGATGATGTTTTAACTATGAGTTTTATAACCACACACACCTGCATTTTAAGCCTAGCTCAACCTCTTGAAGCTATGCTATCACCTTTGTAAAGGCATGTGCATGCCAAGCTAACTGGCCTGTAGGCACTTGAAGATTCCCCTATCTCTGCCTCCCTTATCAACACAGGTATACACACACTAGAATTACAGGTGCTTGTGTGTATGGCACAATGCAGGTCTGGACCTAGCCAGACCGCATGCTAAAAGAATCCAGGCCACACCCCTCAGGTTTTCTCACCAGGATGGCGGGTAGTCAATGACAGGTAAGACCCCATGAGATGGGGCAACCTAAGACAGGTACCGTCACATGTGATGATCCCTTGGGGCCTGAAGTCAACAATGGCGTTGCAAAAAAACCATACCTCCCAGGGTTGCCAATAATAAAAACAAAAAAGAGGATATGTATGGCACAATGCAGTCTGGCCCTAGCCAGACCACATGCCAGAAGAAACCAGGAAGTGGCTTCTGTGGACATGGTGTCCTGCACAGGCCTGGCATGACAACAGCTACAGTCCCATGCTCTCAAGAAACCTGTTACGAGATAATCTGCCCAGAGACAGGCTGTCATTGGTCACAAGAAAGGAACCACCCCATACAACGATTGGCCAGCCAAACCCTTAAACCCCCCTACACTTCCTTGAATAAACGAGTTTGCAGCAGCTCGCCCTCTGCCTGCTTCCACCCAACTCTTGCAGTCTGTGTTGTGACTCTGTGCCTCTCACCCCCTACTCAGCAGAGACCATGCCGTCCCTCCTGGGCTGGCCCTAGGGGGAACTCCAACACTTGTGCTACTGTGTTTGCAGGGTTCTGGGGATCTGAACTTAGGTAATCACATTTGCACTGCAAGTGCTATTACCCACCTAGCCATCTCCTCAGCCTGGTCAGTAAGTCTTCTGTGTGCATAGGCTGATGCATAAACCAGTTGTATGGTTCTTATGAAGATCCTCATGCTGGGGAGCCCGAACGAGGAACTGCTGAATCTTCCTCAGAACATGAAGAAGAGTCTCTCACTAGAATCATTCCAGATGGGTCTCAAGAGGTGGTATATATTAGTTTTTGGTGTTTGGTATAACAAATTGTTTTAAATGTGTGTCTTATCAGACATATTTATCCTCACCTACTCCTAGACTCAGAAGTCTAAAATCCAGGTGCCAGTGGGGATTGCATTGCTTCTGAAAGCTCCAAGGAAGAATATTTTCATTGCTAGAGCCAACCCACTTTCTTTGGGTCATGACTGACTCCTTCTGCCTGAAAAGCCAGCAGTATAACATGTACACATCAATATTACCTGGTTTCCAAGGTAACAGCTTTTTCCTTAGCCTTGGCCTTCCTGCCTTGATGCAAGGCACCCGCCTTCTATGTTTCCGCACTGCTGAATACTGTTGGAGAGATGATGCAATTATTAAATACCATTCCTACATGCATAAAGGGAAAAGGGGTCCCATTGTAGGGCGTAAGTGGCCAATTTGGAGCTGAGTATACAATTAAAGGATTGACTGGCAACATGAATAAAATAGAGTCAGCTTCTGGAATTCTGTCACATACATGCCACAAAAGTCAGTAATGACACACTGGTGTCGACCCTTGGTATGCACCACAGTATATCAAAATAAACATTAGGAGAGAAATATTCACTCTCATTTGTACATCATGGAAGATATAATTAAGATGCAGAGACAACTTTCCCCAAAGAGTCAAAAGTCCTAATGGCCTAGTTGAGATCAGAATGCAGATGTCTTCCTCCCTGTAAGAGGAAGTATGTTAACAGAGAAAAGGGCTGCCTAGAGAGTCAAAGTCTTTATTACTTTCTGTGCTGGTACTCTATGCCAGGAGTGGTGTTATGCTATTGTTACTTAAATATTTAACATTTACGAACAAATTTTCTAGCTCTACAGAAGTTTATGAGGGCACATTAAAGCAAAGAGCACGGCTGTCTCTGCTAGGCCGCTCAGGTCCTCTGGAGTGAGCGCAGAAGGAAGAAGCATGTTGAGAGAGAATGTAAGAGATTCAGGGACCAGAACCACTCCTTTCATAAGCCATTCCCAAGAAAACTAATTATTCTTCCACAAAGAGTGGTATTCATCTCTTCTAAAGACATCTTCCCATTTCCATCACTGGAACAACCTGTACTTGGCCTCTCCTCAAGACCACCAGGTTGTTCAAGCATTTAACCTTTAGGTTACACACATCATATCCAGTCTATACTAACTTCAAAAGGACTACAAAATGATAAATTTGCCTGAAGATATGAATATGTCAATATTATATTTATTGATGAATGTCCCTCTCAAATGTTAGAATTTCTGTGTTCCCAATGTATTCCAGCAATGGCTGAGATTGAGCATGTATAAGTTCAAATAGGTATCTATGCATGAGAAAAACAATGTAAAATTATGTTTTGTGACAAAGTTAAAGTTGATTCCAATCAAGGCTCATAAGCTGAAGCCTGAAATGAACAGAGAGTGAAATGAACTTTCTCTAAGGATGGAGTAGGGAGGAGGGGTGCTGGATCTGCCACGCATTGGTGTTGCTCATTATTCTTAGTAATATATTTCTTCTTCTGGGGTTCAGGATCATCATCTGTGCATGTGCATTAGCACAACAAAGATTCTCAGGAAGATAGGTTCTCATGCTTTTAGTACCTCGATCATGGTGATGGAATCATGGGTGTATGAGCATGTCCAATCGCATCAAAATGCATCTACTTAATGTGTGAAACATTTGAATATTGAATATACCTCAATAAAGCTTTTAAACATCTGAGGAAAAGCAGGACATAGGTTCTATAAAGGCTGCCATCTGCAGCAAAAATAAAGTAAAACAAAGCAATATGATATAAAACCCTTCATAAGACACCCAGTTAAATTTAAATTGTAGCTAAACAATTATTTTTTTATGTTTGTATGTCCCTTACAACATTTGGGATGTATGTATACTAAAAATATTTTTAATTGTTTTCCTAAAATTTAGGTTTAATTAGGCATCCTTTATTTCATTTTGTAGCAGAGATCTAGAATTGGACTGTCCTAGTTTGAATTTTCATTCTGAGATTTATATGAGATGTGAAATTGAGATTTTTTGAGGTCTGCAAATGTTTTGTTTTTGAAATATATGTACATAAAATATTAACATATCAAATACAAAAGTCTTGTGAGTACAAAACATGAAAATATTTACAATGTGACTGAAACAATGACTGAGCCATGATATATATATATATACAGTAAATAATCAGCCCAGCTGCTGTTGCTACAATAATTGAATGAAGCAAAATCATTTCTTTCTAAAATGGGTTTAAACTTTTTCCTAATGATCTCTTAGGATAGAACTGCTTCTGGGTCTCAAGGGCATAACTCATACATATTAATTAAATGTGACAAATATTAGACAGAAATAGTTTAATATGTGATTGGCCTTTACATTTAAGTTAACAATGTTTTCCAATAAAAAGTTGGAACACATAAAAAAATAGCACTCTCACATGAAAAAGCTCCACAATGACATGGTAGGTGAGATTAAGGCAGTTCAGAAAAAGATTAGCCAAATGGCCTGCTGGCTCCTTTCCCTTGGCTGTATTCCACAGCAGTGAAGGCAAGCCCAGTGTTGAGGAGGGGGTAATTAGCTCCCTCTCACTCCTGGAGGATTAGTTCAACTCCCAGCAGATTGTGGCAGCCACCTTGCATTTCCACAGAAAGACTCCATCAGCACACAGATTTCAATTAGCGAAGTAAGGCTCTATTGACTTGTCATAGACACAAGGAGATGCCACAGACATAGAACAAACTGGATTACATAAGCATTAATCTTATAGTCATGACATCAGAAAGAGTTTTAAATCCATTAGCTCTCTCCCATAGGAATAATAAAAAAAGATATTTCCTCCTATTACAATAAGTTTAATCTCCATAAAAGGTGATGGGTTCGTACATGAATTGAAAGTGAGGTTAAGACCTGCTTGCTTCTAGAAAGATATTAAGCTCCTGGTGAGACTTTGACTACAGTGGTTTGTAATGGAGACTACACCTTCAAATAAATGTTGTGCTTGACTGGATCTCTAAATGAGAAAGACAGCTCAGGTAAGTTATCCAGATGTGCATCTAGCAAGCATTGGTGGACAGAATGACAACTCTATGATGTAGACACGGTGAAAGTAAGCTCAGACCAGCAGTTAGTCTGCGGTACTGATGAAAGAAGGGGAACAAAGAGGTAATTCTGCTCCTAGTCTTCTCATTCCTGTTTTCTTTTTCTTTTTTCTTTTTTTTTTTTTTTTTTTTTGCCTCTGGTTACTATGAGATGCCCTTTCGCTATCATGGTCTACCTCGACCTTTCATTATCTACCTGTAGGATCTTGCGTATAGATCACTCTCATTACATGTGAATTCTAAGATGTTAGGTTGGATCTCAATGTCTGCTCAGGCCCACAAGACCCCAATCTAGTTCCCAGATGAATAAAAAGAGAATGAGAGTGTCAAAGATCATGGAACAACTGAATACCCAGCAAATTTTTAAAGTTCTACACATGAAAGAACATAGTCCACAGAATAAGCCAAACCCTGAAAACTTATTTGAGGTAGCTGGAGTAGTACAATTTGAGATAGAAAGAATAGTGGTTGACAGGGTAAAGAAAGAGAGGAGATAAAGAATCCTCCACAGAGTGCTGCCTTTACAAAGTGTAAACAACTCAGAATATTGGCTGCACAACAATGTATATGGACTGTACACTTAAAAAGGTTAAGATGGGGCTGGAGAGATGGCTTAGTGGTTAAGGTGCCTGCCTCCTAAGCCTAAGAAAGCTGGTTCCAATCTCCAGTGGTCCCAATCTCCAGGTCCCACATTTAGCCAGATATAGTGATGTGCAGTGAAGTGCAATGCTGCACTTGACCACAAGGGGGTGCACCCAACTGGATTTTGTTCGCAGCAGCTGAGAGGCTGCTGGCGAGCCCATCTCTATCTATCTTCCTCTCCCCCTCTCTCTGTCTCTCTGTCTCTCTCTCCAAAAAAAATAAAAAAAAAGGTTAAGATTGCAATATTCAATATATATGTATTAACCACAACTAACTTTTGAAGTAGCTTTAATCTATGTACTCTCAATGGAAATCATATACCTGTCAGATGAATAGGGATTAATCTTAAGGTTGAGAAGTGAGAAAAATCTTTCTTTCTTTCTCTCTCTTTCTCCATATATATATATATATATATATATATATATATATATATATATATTCTCAAATAGGTGTATGGAATGTGTGTGTTATTAAAATTCCATGGAGAGATTATGAGTGAAACTTCTCAGAAAAGTCCCCACACTGAGAAAACATTGAATATTTGCTCTAAACCGTAATTTGGACTTCATAAGGGATCTTCTAAGCCTGCTTCAGACACAAGTTGGCCATGACAAAAGGTAGGATTCTTGTATGTGATCACTGATTGCTGTGGACAGTCTGTCAAAAGTTATGTGCCAGGCACCAGATGTGCTAAGGAGAAAACTGACAAAAGAGCCAGGAACAATGGTCCTATCAGTTCCTTCCTGAAGCCGACTTCCAGTGCGTTCTCAGCACAGTACAAAACTCTAACACTTAGGTGCTGTGTTACATCAGGCAGCCCTTAACCTAACCAGACTAAATTCCCCTCCTTCAAACCTATCTTCCATCCAATCAGAAGCTTTCTGGGTATGTGCTCTTCCTGTTACCAGTGATTGCAAAATCCTATGCTCCTGTCTGTTGCATGCGTGAACAGGTGAATGCCATTGAAAACTTGTGTTACCAACTCAAAACTGTTTTCTAGTCAGGAAAGCACAGTGGGCACAGTTTCTCTGTGCTGTCTGGTGTCAGTGTTGTTGGGGTCTCCCCTAAGGCCAGCCCAGGAGGGACGGCAGGGTCTCTGCCAAGTTGGGGTTGAGCAGCGCAGAATCACGACACAGACTCCGGGAGTTGGGTGAAAGCAGGAAGCAAGCTGCCGCAAAACTCATTTATTGAGGAAGTACAGGAGGGTTTTAAGGGGCTTGACTGGCCAATCATTGTATGGGGTTGTCCCCTTTTTGTGACCAATGACAGCCTGTCTCTGGACAGATTATCTCGTAGCAGGTTTCTTGCAAGCATGGGACTGTAGCTGTTGTCACGCCAGGCCTGCGCAGAACACCATGTTCACAGAAGCCACTTCCTGGTTTCTTCTGCCACGTGGTCTGGCTAGGACCAGTCCTGTGTTATACCATACAAGTATAAATGAGTCCACAGCACATTGTGTGTCCGTCTCCCATACATGTTCTGTTACTTATAGATTTCCTGTCCCATAACCTAGGGGATCTTTTAGGAAAATGTACTACATTACTATTTCATGGAACGGAGCATGACACAGTGTTAGATGGACACAATGACAAATGAATGAGTGCATACAAAGAGGGACTGTTTTTTTAATTTACAGGTTGTGAGGAGATTTGACTGTAAATCTTCCTCCATTTCCAACATATACTGTTGAAGTTATTTTAAAATCTCCTCCAGGTTATCAAACTAATACCTAGAGGACAAAAAGTTTGAGAATTGCAGGCACCGTCAGCAAAACAGGGAAGAAAAATCACCTCTTCTCTATGTATAGAAGGAACCATCATTAATATTTCAAATAAGTTTTCCTTCAGCCTTGCATAAGATGACTCTTTGTGCAGATAACTGAGATAATATGTTATAATCTATCTTCTGTACTTAATTGTGTCTCACAAGTATTTTCATTATCCATAAAAAACACAATATAATAACTAATGATTGCATTCTACTGCTTCACATAAACACATATCATAACTTCTGCAATCATTTTCACAGTATTGAATTTTAGGTGGTTTCCAGTTTCTCACTCTTATAAATAATACACATATTTGTTCATAAATATTTATTCCCATTTCTTATTATTTCCTTAGGTTGAATTCCTAGAAATAGAAATAATAGGTCAAATAGTATTAGAATGTGAAAGCTTTTGAGATATAATATACAAGTATGGTATAGAAAGTTCATAGCAATTATTCTATCACAGAAGTGTGAGAATTATGGGTTTGAAGGCATGTAGACAAGTACTTATATACCAGTATTGTTATATTTTCATCATTTTATCTTTTTCTCTTATAAGAGTCTACCATTAAGATCATTGTTTCTTATTATAAAGTACTACTATATTTCTCCAATTCCTTTAAAAAATCCAGGATCTTTACTCTAGCACTCTAGCTTAGGACGACTTAGAACTCACTCTATGGCCCAGGCTAACCTTGAACTCATGGTGATCCTCCTACTTAGCCTCCTGAGTGCTGGAATCACAGACATACACCACCAACACCAGCTTCTGCCATTTGTACTTTTTTCAGTTTGCTGCTGTAAACCACCTCTCTCTCTCTCTCTCTCTCTCTCTTTCTTTTTATACCCTTACCAATCTTCTAAAATCACCAGTATAAGTTCATGCCCTTGGTATCTAGTATGTCCCTAAACTCTGTCTGAACCTCAGCCTCTCCTCTGCCCTGTGCCTATCTAAATACTGTCACACTTGCTCAAGTTCAGTTGATTCATCTAAATGGATAGATTTGTATTCCCCGCATGACTCTATAATATCTTTCATGCAAAATCATTCATACAATAATTCATCCAGTCACTATCTCCTCACCGATTATGTGTTAATAAGTTGAAAATTTTTGCAAGAAGTCAGCAGTTAGGGGACACCTTACCAACAAAGGAAGTGAATCAGAACTAAGGCAGACTTAGAAATCGTGAAAACAAGGTCTGGGGAGATGGTTCAGTGGGTAAAAGCATTTGACACATAATCATGAGGACATCAGTTTAGATCCCAGAGCCCACATAAAGCCAGAAGCTATACTGCTAGCATTTAGAAGCCCAGCACATCTGGGGTGAGAAGGAAGGTGGCTATGGGAAAACCTCCCAGAAGCTGATGATCCAGCCACCCAGCGATCACAGTGTACAATGCGAGACCCTGCCGCAGACAAGTGGAAGATGAGGGATGAACACGAAGTTGTCCACCCATCTACACACACACAGACACACACCATGGCATGTGCACACCCACACTCATCTATACACACACATACACTCATGTATACACATGCAGAGAAAAAGAGAGATGATGAAAACATGAAAAAAAAATCAATGAAATATTGGATATCAAAAAAAGTAAACCTAGATTGCTCTAGCATGTGAAGTAATACTTTGAAGATGGAGGAAAACAAACAAAAAAAAATGAGAGGATTTTTCATGTAGAAAAAAGTGGAGAATTAATTGCAGCAAACCTTCTTTTCAAGGTCTTCTGGAGAATGCAAACATTACAGGCCACAAACTCAGGTATACATGAAGAGAGGAAGAATAAAGGAGGAACAATTGAACACAAGGTTTTCTCCTAATTATTCTAAGATATTATTCATGTGGAGTATGATCAATTACAATATTTTAGTGATTACGGCCTGAAATGTAAGAGATCAATGTGAGAATGCACAGAGGAAGCCCTCCCTTGGTACAGGAGCTGTGCTCTCTGTGAAATGGCATTCATATCAGTTTCAAGTGCACTTCAAGCCTTTTATAAACTTAAGAAATGATCTTTAAATTTTTCAAGTCAAACTTATATAAAATAATAAAAAGATATTTCATTAAAGTCAGTATCTTATGAAAACCATAATAAAATTTCAGAATAAAAGAATTCAAATTTTATTTAACTACAAAATATGTGGATAAATCTTAAATATAATGTACTGAGTGAAAGATGTCAATGCTTATAGGTTTTAATGGAAGGGTCAGTTGTTGCCAGAGGCACGTTGAGTAGGGGAAGGCCAGGGATTTTATGAGGTGGGGAACTTACACTGTATGCCACAGCCACTGTCACCATGCATTTGTTAAAATCAATAGAACCTTACAGAACTTCATGACACTAAATGTGCATCTACATATGCAAAATTTTAAAATTATTTAGGTCAGAACAGATTAATGAGTGCAGATATGACAAAAGTCTCATATTCTTATAACTCTATGAAACACCATTTTGTCTCAGCATGGTGGTTGAGAAAAGATGCCAAATCAAATAATTTTGGAAATAAAAATTGTAAAACTAAAGGCAAAATAAATCATACATAATATCATATTTTAATTACTAAAGCTGTTTGCTGCACAGATGTGGGTTGACAATTCTATTCTTTTGTTATTAAATGAAAATGAGAAATTAATTTTATCTCAGAGGTAGAAATCTGTCTTCTTATTGGAATCAGAGGTGACATATAAACAAGATGATGAGTCTAAAATGAGCCATAATGATTAAAGAATGAGGAATGAAAATTTTCATATCAAATTATAAAAGTAAAGTAAAAATATAATTTTATAAAATAATATGCTCATTAGAATGTCATATTTACATAACATTATTAATTTTTATTTTATTTATTTTTGTTGAATGAGTGTATGTGTGGGTTGCACACATGCTATGGCATGGATGTGGATACCAGAGAACAACTTTCAGGTTTGCCCTCACCTTCCACCTCATTTTGGGACAGGGTCTCTTGTGGTTCAGCACTCTGCTTCTCTCAGTAGCTTCCAGGAAATTCTCCTGACTCTGCCTCCCTTCTTACAGAAGAAGCATGGGATTATGAAATCCCACCACAGCTTTTGGCTTTCATGTGGGGTCTGGGATCTGAACCCAGGTAGTGAGCGTTGTGTGACAAGCACTTTAGCCATTGAGCCATTGGTTTATCATGTTTATGATTCAATGTGTGCATATGCATATGCATGTTCATGTGTGTTTAGGGGCCCGTGTGTAATGAGTGTGTGTGCATGGGATTCATTTGCATGTGGAGGCAAGAGGACCACCTCAGATACCATCTTCAGGAACACCATCCACATCCCTTGAGACAGGATCTCTCCTTGGCCCAACAATCAGACTAGACTAGCTAGCTGGCAAACCCCAGGGATCCTCCTATCTCTGCTTCACAGTGCTGGGATTACAGTTGCATTCCATCACTCCAGCGTATCATGTGTTTACTGGGGATCAAAACAGAGGTCTTCATGCTTGCAAGGCAAGCACTTTACTTACTGAACTGTCTCCTCAGTTCCCATATTTACATATCTTAATATGCAGAATGTCAAATTCTATTCATAAACAAATGTGTAATAAACGTTTTTTAAAAGCATACACTGGACAAATGTATAACATATGTCTGGCTTCTTGTCTCTGATGAAGGAGGGGAGAGAAAAAAAGAAATGGAGATTCTAAATGGAATTTTCACTGCGAGTTTTTTTAAATTTTATTTCTTTATTTTCAAGCAGAGAGAGATAGAAGACAGAGCGAGATTGGGTGCACCATAGCCTCTTGCCAATGCAAACAAACTCCAGACACATGTGCCACCTTGTGCATCTGGCTTACATGGGTACTGGGGAATCGATACTGGGTTCTTAGATCTGCAGGCAAACACCTTAACCACGAAGCCATCTCTCCATCCCTCACTGTGTGTTTTATTTTTAATAAAATCTGCATAAAACCCTTAAAATCTGATATAATGGGATAGGACTATAGGAATGTATGTTATATTAGGTACAATTTTCATCCCACTTAATTTATTTTATAATTTAAAATAAGTCTTTTTAGTAATCCAAGTGGTTGATTAAGATACCTGCACAAGATTTAGTGACAGTTAAGAAATCAATGGAAAGGTATTAATACTGGCTAAGCAGCATCCCTTCCCTGAACTTAGAAGGTAAGAGAGAGAGAAGAGCAAGAGAGAGAGAAAGAGAGAGAGAAATGGCTCCTGGATTTCTGGTTTAGGCAACTATGCACAAAGAGATACTATGTACTGAGGAAGGACTAGGGGAGGTGACATCATCTAGAGGAGAGATGGCATCTCCTATCAGAATGGAAACACATAACATTGATCACAAATTCTTAAAAAGAAACGCTCAGGGTACTGGTACAATGACTTTTGACATCCAGTCACTCATTCTACCTTTCAAGATACTTGGGGTGTGCTGGATTTGTATGCTCATCACAGACTAAAGGGACAGAATAAGTGAACATAGAAGAAGCATTCTCATATGACCTAATTATAGATATTATGAGACAAAGGATTTCATGTGAATTCTGTTCTGAACTTTAACAACACCCTGGAGAAAATAGCTATTACATGCCAAGTGGCAGATATGGTTCCCCTTTAAAAAAATCAATATGTTCTCTGGAGAACAAGAGTAAATGACTTCCCTTTTAGAATTTCATGACTAGCTTCACCTTCATATAACACAGTCTATTAAATTATATCCGAAGATGAACTTGTTGAAAAGGATAAAACAGACCAGCAGTCTGTCTCACACTTGACATGCCTAAGACATTTGCCATTCACTGCTAGAAGTCCTTCCAAAGCTAGGCCGACATCCCATAAACTCCTGGTGACCAATGGACTTCTCTATGACCTTGTCTTGCTGTGTCTTATCTAGATGCTAAGCCAAAGTCCTCACCCAACATTTATCATGATAACTTGCAACTGTTTGTTTTCATGTGCATGTCTTAGGAATCATGAGCATATATAACAAGAAGCAAAGCTGGAGTAAGAGGTGGGCAGGTCAGGCAGGCTCTTGAAGTCTGTAATCTGAAAGGATTAGAAAAGTAAAATGATGAAATTGCAAATATGGTACACATTATTATACATATTCCCACGAAACTTACACAGCTAGCAAAATGGAAATGGGAGAAATGGAGGCAAAGCGAGTCACAGTCAGTCATTCAGTGAACTAACCTTTCTCTCTCGCTCTCTCTTTAATTGAATAAATGTATAAACTCCAACGTGTACTCTGCCTCTTCCATTAATTAGCTACTAGGGCACTATGTAGTGTCTGTCAACTCAGCTGCAATCTTCAAAGCGAATAGACATAACACTCTGCTGTTGGTGAGGATTTTTGTGTTAGTAGAGTATTTAATATGTATAACAAATTTTCAATAGGCCTCAATGAAGTAGACAAATTTAGACAAGCTTGCATTATAATTTCATGACAGAAAAGATGACTGAGCAGTTAAGGGTGCCTCCTTGCAAAGCCTACCGGCCCAGGCTCAATCCCCAGTAGCCGTGTAAAGCCAGATGCACAAAATGGTGTGTGTGTCTGGAGTTTATCTGCAGTGGCAAGAGGCCCTAGCAATTCCCTGGTCTCTGCTCCCCTTTGCAGGACTGGGGTTATAGGCAGGCATAGCCCTGCCCAGCTGTTGTATGTGGTATCTGGAGATTTGAACTTAGGTGGTTTCAAGCCCCCTCAGGCCTGCATGCTTACCTAGGAAGTGAACGCAAACACTGAGCCAGTCCAGCAGATGTGCTTAAATCTCCTCTTTGAAAATGATCCAGGCTTGTTGCAGTTACCTTCTCACTGGTACAACGCACCCGACTAAAGCAGCTTGTGGGAGGAGAGGGTTTATTTTGGCTTACAGAGTTGAGGGGGCGCTCTCCATGATGGTAGAGGTAAACATGGTACGGGCAGAAACTGGAAATCTCCTCTGCCACAGCAGGTGGAGTCCTGCAGCGTGAGAGTGAGCCAAACACTGCTGAGGAGAATCTGGCTGTAACACCCATAAGCCCACCCCCACCAAATAGCCACTAACCTCTACAACTGGATAAAAAATAAAAAATAAAAATAAAAAACTGAAGGGCTGGAGAGATGGGTTAGTGGTTAAGGCGCTTGCCTGCAAAGCCAAAGGACCTTGGTTCGACTCCTCAGGACCCACATAATCCAGATGCACAAAGGGGCACATGCATCTGGAGTTCCTTTGCCATAGCTGGAGCCCCTGGCATGCACATTTTCTCTCTCTCTCTCTCTCTCTCTCTCTCTCTCTCTCTCTCTGTCTCTCTGCCTCTGCCTCATTCTCTCTCAAATAAATACATAAATAAAAATAAAACATAAAAAAATTGAAAAGGCACTTTTAAGATTATTCCCGTGAAGAGATTCTAAAGTAAAAAAATAAAAATAAAAAGTGCAGGAAAAATTGCTGGTGGATTTGGCAAGGATTTCACACAGTATAAATCTCTGGCCAGTTACTCAGTCTAAGTGCTGGATTCTGGATGTCAGCATGACTATCATACAGTCATACAGTCTACAGCATCTCTTATTTAGCTTTCCTTCCTTGTCTGTTTTGTTTTGTTTTGTTTTGTTTTGTTTTGTTTTGTTTTGTTTTGTTTTGTTTTGTTTTGAGACAAGGTATCATTCTGCAGACCAGGCTGTTCTGAAGACACTGTGTAGACCATGATGGCCTTGAATTTGTGGCTACCTGCTGTCCTCAGTCTCCTGGGTGCTGGGATTACAGGCATGAGCTGCCATGCCTGACAAGAATGCCATGTTTCAAGACTGGCTGTGGTGGTGATGGTCAGGCAAAGGGAGCAGCTAAGGGCTGAAGTGCTCTTAGATCTTGAAAATGCAGAGGGTTTAGATGAGCTCCCTCCCTAGGCATCGTGCCCTGGTAGAGCCTTTGAGAATCCCTGGGAGAGAACTATGAGCCTTGATATGCTTCTGTTGGTGCTATTGTGTTGTTTGGTTTTGACCCCAAAGCTGGACTCGTACTTCACATGTGATTGCTCTGCAGAGTGAGGATCACTGGCACTGACAGTTGATTAGAGATTCAGTATTCCAGTCCCACCTAGTCCCATCTATTGGCACAAAAATAACATTTTAAGAAGAAATGCCAGAGATGTCTTATATATCTCCATTTGTGAAAAACGCTGGCCTACACTACACTGAATATTCCTCTTTTACCTCACAATTTAGTCTGAGTATCTGAGTAAGCTCCCGTAACATGCACTTCTGCCTCTATATTGGAACGAATTGTTTGGAGGTTCTGCCTCTTCTGCCCCCAGGTGAGCTTTACAAGAAGAAACCTGAGCTGCTGTGGCTTGAATGTATCTGCTAGAATTTGATGTGTGAAGATTATAATCCTCAAATTCATATGTCAATTGTAGTTAGAGGTTATGCCTTTGGAAAAGGGAATTAGATGAGATCGTGAGGATAGAGAGATCATGATGGCACTAGTGGCTTCTAAGTTGAGGGAGACCCATGCTAGCTGAGTTAATCTCTCTTGTCATGTGATGCTCTGACCAGACACCTAAGCCAAGACCCAAAACTTCTCCACCTCCATAATTACAAGCCCAGTAAAGTTTCATTCCATGTCATGCACACAGGCTAAGGTATTCAGATACAGCAACAGAAAAGTGCACCTACCCAAGTGCCATCCACATCCTGAACTGTGGTGTGGCACTTTGTAACTGGCACAGAGAAAATTTTCAGCAAATAGTTTGGAATACAACAGGACATTTTAAGGTAAAAAAAAAATCACATAGTGTCATTCACAGATCTTTAAAATAGAGCAAAGGAATAGCATATGATAAATGCTCATTTATTTTGTAGCTCTCAAATTTGTGCCTAATTTATACTAAAAAAAAAAAAAAATGGAATAGACCGGAATGTTATTACTGTTTCATTTGTAGCTTCCCTCAAGCTTGTTTGGCTGTTTCCTATTCTGGTGCCATGCTCTTTCCCTTGTGCTTTTCCCATGTGCATGAACCACCTGACCATGCTCCTTAACAGTACACCAACCACCTGACCATGCCCCTTAACAACAGCAAGGGAGCAAACATTTAGATCACATTTTCCCTCTTTGTGAAGTAACCACATCTTCACAATCTCATGCATTCTTGGACTGACACAAGGACTGATGTCCTTAATAGTTAAACTGCCAAGTTCACTAAGTCTTTGAGAGTTCAAGAGTTAGATTTTAAAAGGTGATATGATTCTCCCACTGGTGCAAAGCTGGTAGGTGACAGGACTCAACAATGGTGTTAGCTCTTTGGACCAGTACTTCTTCCTTCTAGTCCACATTGATATTGACTGAGAGCAATAGTGTCAGAGATTTTAGGAAAGTTACCCAGGATGGCAATTGGTTTCAATATTCAGTTTCAGTATAAGTTCTTCATTCAGCAAGGTATATTAATTCACTTTTCGAAGACATCTGTCTCTATTTCATTGTAGAGTCTTTCCCAATCTACGCATTGGCTTGTGGATTCCTTAATTGGTTCAAGAATTTTCTATTTAATTCTTTGAAGAGTGTCAGCCCAATAGTGGTCACGTGTTACATCTTTCATTGAACTGGTTAGCTTCCTTTGACAAATATTGATAAGTCAGGACCATAATGTCCACCAGTAAAATAATCACACTAACACATGAAAATGATGAAGACATCAAACATTAGAACTGGCAGATGTCTTTGGAGCTTATCTCCTCTAGCCTCCATCTCTGCCAGATGACAAGGCGGAGAGCCAAAGAGGGAGAGTGCCATGCCTGAGTTCATGTTACAAAATGTTTTCTGTAGCTTTTCCTATGGGGACCTGAATTATCTGTCTTAGATGCTTGCATTGATCAGAAAGAAGGTAGTTGCCAAATCCCCACTTAACTCAGGCACAGAACCAAATAATTAGAATATACCCTAAAGCCCCATGTAACAGTAAGATGCTTTTGAAAGCATTCTGCTGACAAAGTCCTCATAGTGCTGATCCTAAGAGATATGTGGAATAACTAGAAGGGACTGCCTAAATATTCATGATGCAAACTCATCAAGCCTTGCATAAGAACATATGCTAATAATTAACAAGATAGTGGTTTGTTGTATCACAGGAATAGATAACCTGGTTCCTCATGAAGGGTTAACTGACTCTGCTTTCCTTTCATAGGAAAGCTGTACATTCAAGGGAGCTACTTAGAAAGCTTGGCCTGTTTGTTTGCTTATTCACTCATTTGTTTGTTTTGAGACAATATGTCGTTATATAGCCCAGGCTGTCCTGGATCTCACTTTGTATTCAGAAATAGTTGCAAACTCAGGACAATCTTCTTGCCTCAACTATCCCATTGGGCCACCATGACCAGCTAACTGTTAGTGATGTTGCTTTGGAAGTTAAATCCTTTAAAAGATAATTTTCCTTCTAAAGTAAACAGTTTAAGCAGACATGGTATTTAACAGAGTACATTCTAAATATTTAGAGGAGGTGAAAAAAATAGGTTTCATTATGTAGTTGATTCACTAATCTCCATTACTAGTTTGGTTCCTTTTTATAGCACATCTGAGGAAAGGTGGCACTGGCTCTTCCATAGACAGACTTAGTATTGAAGCATCAGGGTTATTTACAGTTTAGCTCCATGACTTCACTTGATGTCCTCATTGTAGCCTCACAGCTGTAGGCTGCGTCTGAATCTTCCCAAAAGGCAGTAAACACGGAGAAGTTTCAAAGGGAAGACAGGGAGAGACTTAGGATCCTCCCCCAGCTGCTTTTGTCTAAGAACAAAAGTCCCCACAATCCCCACCTAACAGAAGAAAATCTGACAGTCATATCGTTTTATGTGTAACTTATAAAGATAAGGCTCTCTAGATTTCTTTCTTCTTCCTCCTCCACTTCCCCACTTCATGAAGAAAATAAAGGCCACCACATATTTTTTACTTAAGTGAAAATTACCACTTTGGAAAAACATTTGACACTATTTACTTAGAAAACTAAAGGACCTTCAATTACAGCCCTTAGCATAGAAAAATGAGTGCATTTGTCTATTAAGATCGATATTAATGTGGGTTCTGCAGAGAAACTAAAGGGATACTATGCCAATTTGCACACACATGCATACACACATACACACACACACACACACACACACACACACTCACACATGACTTATTATAAGGAATTGACCCACACAGCTGTGGAAGCTGAGAAGTCACAAATTCTGCAGTAGACAAGCTAAAGACCCAAGGGAGACAGTGGGGTAAATTCCAGTCTGAGTGTGGGACTACATGTGGATAAAGATGAATGACCAAGCTCAAAATCAGGCAGAGAGAGACAGAGAGAGAGACAGAGAGAGATCTTAGCATTTGTGTTATTCTATTCATATATTCAACTGACTGGATGAGACCCACCTATATGGAGCAAGCAATATGCTTCACTTGCTCTCCCAATTTAAATACTAATATTATCCAAAAATTCCTTTACCAACAGACCTAGAAAAGGTTCAAACCCTGGGCAGCCAGTTGCTCAGTCAATTAGCACATGATACTAGCCATGGCAAAGCCATCCCATTTCAACCTGTTGTTCATATGCACCTGCTTAAATGACGCTTAATCTCCAAATAAAGACAATGGCAAGGTCCTACTCTACCTAGCACAACTATCCTGTGAATAAGCCCCAGATTATTAACACTTCTTCAGAAGAGGAGGTAAAACACTGAATTATGTTTATTCTGTCTTGTGGTATCTTATAATTTAAAGTACAATGGCATAAAAGTAGCAATCCCAAAATGCTATGAAAAAAAAAAAAAAAGAAAACAGCAGTAAGTCTTATAGTAGGAGGTTAGGGGGATAATTTGATGTGCCAGCACAAGGAGCTAGCATGGTCCTCAGTACCTATTTTAAAAGCTAGGTGTGCCCACAAATGCCCCTAGCCCGAGCTCTTAGTGAGGCACCCAGGAGGATTGCTAGGGCTTGCTGGTCAGTCAAATTGAATTTCCAAATGCATCTCTATGGATGTGTGTGTATACACACAAACACACATACTACACACATCCACACCAAAAAAGAAAAAAAAAAAACTGAAAAAGGGAAAATAGGGAAGGTAAGGAAACAAAGATACTTATATATAATTATAACAAAATAAGGCAGTGGAATGTGACATTACAGTCCTTGCCTCTACAGTAGGTCACACAACTATAGCTAGTATTTATTACTGTCATTCTTTAATGCTTACCAATATTCCTTAATCTTAAGCAAGCATCTCATGTGACCATTCTTTTTACCTGGTAGAATGACCTGAGATACTACTTAGGGTCTTAGCCATAACGTTAGATGTTGTGGGTTTCTTTGACTTTAAGCACATGGCATGGGAATATCCATAGACATGCTAATTGATCTGTATGCTAGAAGCACTCTTCCTTACTTGTGTGACAGAACAGCAGTTCTATTTCCCACTCAGCAGTCAGACCCAGTCAGCCCCGTAAATATAACTCCCTTCTTTCTACGCTGATGTACAGGCATGCAACAGTTGCTGTCTAAAAGCTTTCACTTCCAGTCATCACTTCTTTTTTTGTAAAACCACTCTTACTTTTGGAGCTAAAACTTGCAGGTCAACAGAGGATGAGACCATAGGAATACAAAACAAAAACATTTCTCTTAGGTCACCAGGGGGAACAGTCTCCTTGTCACCTCCTTGATTCTTAAACTGGCTCATCGTTGTAGGCCTTTCAAACTGGTTTCTAGGAGGAATTGGGAAAAGTTTGGACTTGTGAGTTTTAGAATCCCTATAGTGATATAAGTAGAGTTTAATGAGCAATTATGGTGGGAGTTTGGAAGACCAGAATTCTCAGAGAAATGTGGACAGTGGAGGCCTGGCATGAGGTTTCAGAGTAGAAAAAAAGACTCTTGGGGACTAGGCGATGGGACATCCATGCTTCATTATGCTTTTGTCTTAAAAACTTGCAGGAGTCGGTATTCAAAAGCAATGGACTAGGTTGTTTGGCTGCAGAAATTTCCAGACAGGATAACATTCAAACTGTGACATGGACATTGCTCACTACATTTATTTATATTTATAAAGAGAATTCAATTGAGGAGAAACCTCACACTTAGCACTGGGACAATAGGAAAGATGTCCTGAGGGTTAGACCCATCCAACAAAGGCTTCAGTTTGTAAAAATAGAAGTTAATTTCAAAGAAGAAGGCCTGAACTGAGATGCTGTGAAGGGGTTTTGTCACTGAACAACAGCAACCTACGGAAGTGTTTCGCCGGGTTCAGTCACCAAGATGTCAGAGGCGCCAGATGATCTCTGGAGATAGCAGCAGGACTTGGCGATATTACCACAGGGCACTAGTTTTGAAGTCATGCAACATGCAAGCATTATGGAATCGCAGAGGCTTGCACTAACATTTCAGAAAGCTATTGAAGCTAGGCAATGTGTGTAAGAGTCAGAGTCCCTGCAACAACCCCTGAGAGGCCACTGTGTGCAGTTGTGAAGGTGAAACCCAAGTATCAGTGGAGACTCCAGGATGTGAGGGATACCAGAACCATGGGACAGCGACCAAGGAAAGCTGCAAGCACTGAGTGGCCCCAGCCCCAGAAAGAGGTTACATGTGCTGCAATGCCCCCTTTAACCCAATCTTCTCTCATTCTTGGTTGGAAAATCTGTTTTAGAGATGGAAAGAGAAAATGGAGGAGGAGAAAGATCCATCAATAAGACAAGAAGATAGCCAACTGCCTACCACAAGACATGCCACCTCTAACGCACCTGCCATGGCCCAGGAGAAGTTGCAGGTGAAGCAGCACCATGAACACCGGTGTCACTATTGGCCTGTGCACCAGCTCCAGGGTGATGGAAATAGACATGATGATCAACCAAAACCCATCAAAGCAAAAATTTAGAGGCTACAGAGAACTCAACAGTAAGCTAGACACCAACAGGCCTTCCATGGCTCAGGAAACACTGAGAAAGAGGGGGTGAAAGATTGTAAGAACCACATAGTGGGTAGGAATACCCTGAGGCATGGTCCCCCACTATACCCCACAGGGACTGACTGAGGCCTTCATGACCCCATAATCAGCACTGTAACACCACTGAGAAGGGCCCTTAGAAAAACAGGAGCAAGCGTGAGGGGTTAAAAGAGTTTAACCTGTTATATATAAAATAAAATACAATGAAATTTTAAAAAACTAAGGAAAGAATCAATGTCTATCTGTAGTAGCATTGATAAGTTGCATGATAATCATAAAATGGACTTGTGTGTAACTGTAAAACACAAGGTCTGCTGGCAGTGACAACTGGGGAAACTCAAAACTCATCCAAAGTGCTCAAAAGAGTGGCAGTTGAGTGATCAGTATTAAACGAGATATGACTGTCACACCCACCAAGGCTCAGAGACTGTGACATACATGGCGGCAGAAAGAACATAAGAGCTCAAGGATGGGGAGGCATACTTTGACCTCTGTCTTCTGGACACAAAGTAGCAGCTGCATTCATGACCTCACAGTGGCTGACATTACTTGCACAAGACCTGCACAATTTTGGGTCCATGAACATGTCACCATGATGACAGAAGAAAAGTATGGGATCAACATAGAAGAGGAATTAGCTGGAAAGTGGAAGAGGTATGGCAGATTGGGAACAAAAGAAAGTAATGGAAGAGGATTATGATACAAATTTATTGTGTATGAGAATTGTCAATTAAAGGGTAGAACACAGAGCATCTGATATAAACAATATGACACTGAATTTCACAAAGGAATGAACGAGTGGGCAAAAGACTACATACTACAATTAAATTTCGTGAAAATGAAGGACTAGAACCAAACTGTGGTGGCAGAGGAGTTACAGTATTGTTTCTTGCTCTAGGGAGGAAGGCAGTGAAGTTATATATTCAGGAAGATAAAGATGATCCCTCTGGGGAAAAATATTCCAAATTTGATATACAATATGGAATATAAATATATAAAACTCATTGATTTTGCACTTAGGATTTTTAAGTATCTGCATCTCGGTGAACATTTTGTTTAAATAATCATCAATCATTTCCTCTCAAAAGCTAGAAATTGCCGAAATTACATATACAGTGGTGTTTCTAGTCTGCTTCATTTTCCTTTAACAGCCACCCACTATGAGTGATCCACGTGTTTATTCATGAGGGAGTTCCTATTAGGAAAGTGTGTACCCTAACCACAACAAAAAAAATCCAAAATAAAAATTTAAACACAATTTAACAAAAACATTTTAACAAAGAGTCATTTTCATTATACATGTAAATTCAGGGCAGATGTGTTCAGAAGAAAATCCCGAATCCACCCACTGCTAGAACAAAAGTAAAACTGGATGAGTAGTTCTGAAGCATTGCAACAATTTCCTCCCTGGCTCCCAGTTAAGTCTGGTGACAAAACACAGTAATGCTATAAGAAATGCCTCTCTGGGTATGTGTGAGCAGAATTCTCAGACAGCGCTAGGTGTCTGGAAATTTTGGCTGAGCTTTAAAGTCCGGGAACAACCATTACAGTGAAAAGGTGGAGCACACTTTATGGAATGAATATATACATATATGCAACACTTTTTCTCATGAGGAAGTTCCTGTTAGGAAAGTATGTACCGTGACCATAACTGAAACTTTCAGCATTTCAAAATTTCAGAATAAAACCTATAGAGTTGGGGATCCCAATGGAAGCATTTAAATTTACTCTGACAGAAAGAGAACTACAACTGATGGTTTACAATCAATATGATCTCAAGGTACCCCTTCTGGGAAGGTTGGTTGACAAGTGAAGTATGACCCTAACTTCAGTCCTACCTACTGCACTTGGGAACCAATCCATGTGCATCTACATCACTATGGTACTTCACTTCTTCTCTCAATGCTGAGGATAAAATCCAGAGTGCCCTGCCTCTTAAGGCAAGTGCTCTACCATTAAGCTACGTTCCCAGGATCTACCTTTGTGGCTTACAATACTATCTGTTCCTGACCTTAGAAACCAATAGAATTGTAACCTGGTATCCCTTTGTGTACCCAAGACTTTACTCATAAACTATCTTGGTCTTATTTTAAATTGAGAATTTCAATAAACAAACATAAGTGTAATCTGATCATAATACCCTCCCATTACTGTCAATAGTTCCTCTCTTCCACCCCAGTTCAGTGAACCCTCTCCTCTTTGCATGTAGTCCTTCTTCTATTTTGATGTCTCGCTTTTCCCTCTCCTCTGCCATCTACGCCAACATGTTGATGGGCTCAGTATTTTGTAAATCTTAGGGAAGTAGTGACCTCCTCTGTGTGGTCACGTATGCACCAGTCCCTTCATGTTCAGAAGGTTTTCTTGCCCAGAACATTTCCAAATGATCTACAAAACCCTGATTCTGGGAAAATACATTGTTATTGAGAGACTAATATAGCAATGCCTGAATTAAAAATTGCTAACCTTGTTGGGTTTGCAGAGCTTTCCAGTACTTGTACACTATGGTGTGCTGGTAAGCCAGGTAGACTGGGTGAGTCGAATCAGACTCCATAGTCTCACAGCCGTTTGTTCCTGGGAATGCATCAAGGTACCACTCGCAGTAAGATCTCTTCAGTTTCTAGGCTGTAGAAGTCTGCCCATAGCGGGCACTCAAAAATATTTGCTGCCTTTATTGTTTTAAATAAGGAACAATATACTCTGTGGAAGTTTGATGGCATTTATCAGTGCTGCTGTTTATAAAGTAGACCATGGTAATTTGAATATGTTTTGATATTTATAAACTTAAAAAGAAATAGAAGGTGATGCCGGGCGTGGTGGTGCATGTCTTTAATCCCAGCATTTGGGGGGCAGAGGCAGGAGGATTGCCGTGAGTTCGAGGCCACCCTGAGAATACACAGTGAATTCCAGGTCAGCCTGGGCTAGTGCGAGACCCTACCTCAAAAAAAAAAAAAAATAGAAGTTGAGAACTCAGGTTATTAACCTTTGGAGGGAAAGGACTCACTCTTATAACAGAAACTTCTCAGAGATATTGAGGAAAAGCTCTTGACCTCTCTACCTCTTCCTCACGTCTCTGCTTAGGGAAAGTGCACCTGGCACGTGGGGCAGGGGAACAAGTAGAAATATTTCAAGTATATAACAAGTCCATGCAATGCTAGAGACTGCTGTAAAGAAAAATATCCTTCCTACTTCTCTGAGGAGCTGAAAGATTGTCAATACAGTTCATATTCTCTGTAGACAATTTCTTCTTCCTATTCTCCCACACACTTCCTGTCCCAGGGAAAACCACCACTGAACGTTGTGTTTATCCTTTCACTGAATGTTTTTGTATTCATACTGCTTAAGTACTCTTTAACAATATCGAATTTTTTTGCATATTTATAAACTTCGTATATGAATAGAATCATATTAACATAGTCTTGTAAAGCATTTTTTTTGTATTCAATAATATGTTGTTAGGGTCCACTCATGCAGATAGAACATTTATTGTTAGATTATTCGTGTTTACTGATGATACTGTCCTTGTGGATTAACATATTGCATGCACACATGCACACACACATATACATATGAATGTTTAGATGGATTTCCATTTTTAATTATAACAACACTTCCAGCGATCTTCTGCGGTATTTCCACATATAGATATTAGACAGTTTTCCCAGGGCATGTATCTAAGAGGCGAATGACTACGTCACAAGTAAGTCCATTTTTGTCATTACTAAATATTGCTAGAGCTGAGCTGATTCTTCATCTTCTCCCAGTTTTTTACCAAGCCTCTAGGCGAGATAACCAATGCTGCTTCTTTGCTCCAAGGTAATCTTTCATTCTGCCCTTTCTGTTGCATAAATACTTAATGATAATTTTCTAAGATTTAGCTAAGTTCCACTCTCTTCTAAAACCTTCCTTGAGTTCCCCCACAAATAATGGTAACCCTTTATTTGTACTTTCACAATGGCACTTTAGTATAAGATTTATAAATTACTGAATCCTACAGAGCCTTAGTATCCATGTATCTGCACAACTTTCACAATGCTATAAATAAACTCCTGAAAAAAAAGACAAAGAAAGAGAGAAGGAAAGAAAAGTAACATTATGTTCTTTAACCAATTACCAAGCTTCCAGTATTCTGAAAATTAGAAATGGGGCTGGAAAGATGGCTTAGCGGTTAAGGCACCTGCCTGCTAAGCCTAAGAACCCAGTTCTAATCTCCAGGTCCCACGTTTAGCCAGATGCAAAGTGATGCAAGGGCACAATGCCACACTTGACCACAAGGGGGCACACACATCTGGATTTCGTTCACAGCAGCTGAGAGACTGCTGGTGCACCCATCTCTATCTGTCTCACTCTCCTTCTCTGTCTCTCTCTCTGTGTGTCTCTCTCCAAAAATAAATAAAATAATTTAAAAAATTAAAATTAGAAATGTCACTGAAGGGCTAAAGAGATGGCTTAGCACTTAAGGACTTGCTGTGAAGCCTAAGGACCCAGGTTTGATTCCTCGGAAACCACTTAAGACAGATGCACATGGTGATGCATGAGTCTAAAGTTCGTTTTCAGTGGCTAGAAACCCAGTGCACCCATTCTCTCCCTCTCTATCTGCCTTTCTCTTTGTGTCTCTCTATCAAATAAATAAATTAAATTAAAAAGAATAAATAAAGGTCATCCAATAATAGAATCCTTGGCATTGCCCTTGTTCCATTTGGCCTCCCTTAGCCAGAATATTTGGGTTCATTATAGAGTTTAATGTGAAAACAATTATATGAACTCTAACTCCTAGAACTTATATTCAGCATGGCCCCTACACAGATTCTCTTTGGCATCTACTTGACCTCAGAAGGCACATAATTGAGACTGATGTAATAAGAAAAGTCCACATATAGAATTACAAATTTGTAAGGATTTTAAAGCCAACAGGAACTTAAAGATGAAGTCAACAAAATCTTTACTTAGCAATTGAGAAATTATCTTTTGAAATGATATTTATCCTGATGTCACAGAGCCAATTAGAGAGGTGAGAGTTCATGATCACTCATTTTTATGTAATTCAGCATATATTTATAGAACAATTGGTCATCTCTACTAATTGGAATAAAGCTGAGGAAGTCAGGTTAACTAAGGATTTTTTTCTTATGGTCTAGTTTGTAATTATTGCCATGTTAGTTATATCATGGCCACTAGAAAATATATTATCATCACTAAAGCTTTCAAGAAATGTACACTTCATAAAATGAGGAGGGTGATATTTGAGTGTGTAATAAAATGTCATCTTGGAAGTTTTAACCAAAGCAAGAAGATAAAATAGATGATAAGTTCCAAAGTAGGGTACTATGACACCTGCAGAGGTGTCAAAGACTAAGACCCATGTGCATGCAAAGCCACATAGACAATAAAAAGCGCCATAGGAATGAAGAATAGAAAGAACAGTTTTTCTGTGTACTTAGAAAAGGCTAGGCTATGTGAAGTCAGGGCTCCCTTTCCCTCCCTACTCCTATTTTACCTAAAGCTAACAAAAAGAAATGTCTCTGAATGAAGATCATGTGAAGCAATGCAAATTCTAGGATCAGGGAAACATGCTTGCTTAGGTAGTAACATACGAAGAATACAAGGAAAGGAACTACATGAAATGACATAGGTCATAACAGATGAGGATGGTGAACAGAGAGTCCTGTACTCCCGTCTGTGGGAAATGCAACCTTTGATAGCGAACCTCATTGGGAAGATCAGCCATTCATGCAGGGACCCTATCAAAAGGGAGTCTATAGGCTACATGTTATTGTACTGTCCGACATATGAAATGAATGTGTATTAGGACCACAGGGAAAAAGTCAAGCACAGTGCATGGATGGAGTCCTGCTTAGAGAGAGACTTCGAAGAATCCATAGAAATACCCACCAAAGAAAGGGTTCACTGAATCATCACCCAAACTTAAATAACATGCTTACAGCCAAACACAAGCTTTCTAACCTCTGTCCACACTTCTCTTCTGAATTAATCTGCCAGTCTACAGCTTCAGCATACAAGTGGTCAGGAAGTAGAGGAGGAAGAAAGAGAGGACAGGAGGAAGGTAGTGAAGGATGACCATACCTCATGCTTCCAAACACAGTGTAGCCTAGTCATTAGGTTATCTTTGTTCAAATTAGTGAATGGGATCAGAAGAGAGGTCTTATCACTGAATGAAGATGAAATGTTAATTTATAGATTAGCATGTTGAAGTGAACATTTTCTAGACGTTTCTGAATCACCTGGTTTTGTTGTTGTTGTTGTTTAGGTTTGGTTTGGTTTTGGTTTTTCAAAGTAGTGTCTGACTCTAGCCCAGGCTGACCTGGAATTCACTATGTAGTCTCAGGCTGGCCTCAGACTCATAGTGATCCTCCTAACTCTACCTCCCTCCCAAGTGCTAGGACTAAAGGCATGCACCACCATGCTGGAACTCATCTGTTTTTGATTTATAAAAATGATTGGATTTTTTATATTATCTCAGAGCATCCAAAATGTGGTTTAAACTGTCAACATTTTTCACCAGTAACCTAGGTAATTAGTCTTAGACACTTAATAATAACTTCAGAGTTAGTGATCAAAATGAAGCTATATTTTATACTGTTCCATGAGACATGGTTGTTCTCACATCAGTTATAATTCTTACCATGATTGGTACCTTACATGATTTCATTATCTAGTCAAAGTTTTGCTGGTTGAGTATTCATTATACTTACTGTTATGAAATGAAATAGAGACATTAAAGGAATTAACCTAAATAAATACATCATTCCATGGATAACTAGAAATCTGCCCCTAGAAAAAGAACATCTGCATACTTCTAAAATATATAGTTGTTTTCCATTGTAACCTGGTGTCATATAAATAATAAATGAGCTGCAGGATGAAATAAATAAGTGGCATAAAGTTTTATTGGTGTACTATGAACAGTGAGCCTCTCTTAACATCAGGCTCAAAACAAAACACACATCATTTCCAGAAACACTTGAAAATAAATGTAGGTCTTCTTATTGGAAGTCATCTGAAAAGTTAGCAAAGAATGCATCCACCAGAGAGAAAAAAAAAAATTCTTAAAATGTCATAGACACTACAAGGAAGCTACCACTATTCTTGGGCTACATGGCAATGCTTTGCCCATCAAAATACCTTCTAACTATGTGTTTAGGCATTTGTATTAATGCTGGTCTCAAGTCTGGTTAGAGAAGCTTCTTTTTACAGATGTCAGTGAATGCCCAGAAGATCTAAGACTCATTAGGATGACCAGAAGAGAAATTCCCCGGCTTAGCACTGGATGAATTACCTCTATCACACCCATCAGCGCTCAGGGGACATTGCAGGGGAGATGGTAGAAAGAAGCATCACTATGCTCACTGCTACCCAGAGAAGCTTTGCTAAGAAATGACGCTAGACAGGAAACCCAAACTCAACAGAGCAGAAAACAAGAGGCAGCTGAAAGCTCAACACTAAACGAGATATCTGTCTTTCCCTCAAGGGGTCAAGAAATGTTGTAGAAAAGAGGGCAGAAAGAATGTGAGAACCATAGGAGTGGAGGGCGAACTGGGGGACGTGGTCCTGACAGGAAGCACCTGATGCATTCATGACCCGTAGGCACTTACTGATCCTCCACCACAAGACCTGTACTAGTCCACCGCTTGGAGCCCGTCAAAATTTTGACAAGGGAGCATGGAGGAGGACAGAATAAATGACACAAAAAACAAGGAAAGACTACCTAGAAAGAGGAGGGTCCTCGGTGGAACTGGGGAGAGGGGGCAGAGGAGGATGATGGGAGATGAATATGATCAAATTACAACATGCTCCTACACTAAAGTTCTCAGTAATTTTTTCTTCTATACTTTTAGTCTAATCTATGATGCAGACATTACAGTCTGTCCCTACTTTGTACCTAGAACTTTTTGTACTGATTTTCCTTCCAACTTTCCTAGCCTATCAGATCTAGGATCCACCCTCACATCCACCATAGCAACCAAGAAGTTCTTTCCTCTTCATCCTGATGGAAAAAGTCAACTTTTTATCTTCTGACTTCCTGTCTTTCCTTACTGACATGATCGTAATCAAAGTGCTGAGAAGGCAACATGTAACAGTAGAGATGGAAAAAGCTTGCTCATTATAAGTCAGTACTTTTCTCACTGGCATATGTGAGTGAATAGAACAACTATCCACTTGAGCTTAAGTCAAACAAGACTGTCAAACAGACAAGTTACCATCCAGACCTTGAGGGGGTAGGGAGAAGTGTGGGTTTTCATGATATGAGTGCATCACCATTGGGTCGATTCTCCTATTCTGAATACTAAGTTGCAACCTGTGTTTACTTAATCACGTTTTTCTCCTACCTTGCAAAGGTAGCGCCTGGGAAAAATAGGCACTCCTCTGTGTAATTCCTAAGAAACCTATAATCAGCTTCTCTCTCTAATTGAGTACTTTTCTTTCCTTATATTTAAGAAGAAGCATGAAAATGATTTACTGATTTAGGAACTGGGTGGAGTAGACCACAAAAAGACAAATCAAAAACATCTGGAATGAACTATTTGAGTGAGAAAGAGGGAGAAAAAAACGTAGGGCTTTCAAATGAAACAAAGTACAGATGATTTGGCCAAATTCAAGCCAAGCCAAACACTCACATTAAACATTGCACTTGGGTCTGGTTCAATAGCAGGAGCCGGCAAGGGGGAGCCTCAGCCAACACTGCATCAGACGCACATTGTGGAGGGAGGAAATGAGTTTAGTCAAGCCAGCTGTGACTTCAAAGGGGCAGCTCTCCCAGAGAACAGTGGGAAAGGGTTCCCCCTTCGGTGAAGACTGCAAAGTTCATCCAAAGACAGCCCAAAGGGAATGGACTCCAGGAAGAAGCAAATTACATTCCATATACAAGAAAGAAGATTTTGCTCCCATGAAGAGGCTATGGCAGTCTAAAGAGAAAGCAAAATTTAGAGAAAGGTGACAAGAAAAATATTCCTCTGTAACGGGAGGTCTGATGTTCTTTGTATATAATTAGACTTTTCCTTGTATGATTCATGTTTCCAACCATGTGTAAGATGACAACATGAGATTTCTCCCCTCAAAGATCCTCATAGTTTTTCCCCTTTGTGCTTCTAGCAAAGTCCAAATTTCTTTCAAATTTGTTTACTCACCACAAATGGATGGAGGGAAAAGTAGGGGATTGAACCCTGGGAATACAAAGCCCATCAAGATGGTCCCCATTCCAGCTCAAAAGAAGCTAGACACGTAAAAGAGAAGTCTGGTGTTGAGCCACAAGCCTGTTTGAACAGGGATTGCTCAGGACTGAGCCCCTGAGCAGCAGGATCATGAGATTTGAGGAACTTGCACAGAATAAGAAAGATAAGCCTGGCATACTCAATCCTGCAGATGATTCAGATGAGCATTAAAGTTGGAGAACAGACCTGAAAATGTAAAGAGTAGATGATTTAGGAGCAGACAGACAACACACCTGAACCAAATTTGTGATTCCCTGCCATCAACAAATCGCTCAGTCACTTCTAGCCTGGCATTTATACAAGTGGCTTTCTGTTAATCCAAAGGGGCAAGACACAGTGTGTGCCTGCTCTCTCTAAATGAGTCAGATCTTTAAGGGCAGAGGGGAAGGGAGGGGGGGTTCTTCCTTTCTGTTGCTGCCTTTTCTCCTCCTACTTTTAGGCCCAATACTTAGAAGATATCAGACACTGGAACTTACTTCAAGTCACCAATTCAGAAGAGTCTTGCATTCACCAGGAAAACTGGGCAAATACACATTTACAATTTTTCCTGACTCATATACTGGAGAAGAATAGCATTATCTCTTCCATGCCTTCATTTGATGCTTAAATCTCCACCGTGACATCCTTACCAAGGGCTTGCTCTTCTTGCCTGAGTGCCTCCACCAATGAAGATCTCACTATCTCGGGATGCAATTTGCTTCTTTCAGGCAGCTCTACTGGCAAGCACTTCTTTCTTCTGGGATGAACATTACCATCATTTAAATTCCATTTGTTAGTTTTAATCCCATCCCCTGGGAACCCATAGCAAAGAAACTTACATATTAATGTGACATTTTCAAGTATTTTTAAGTTAGTAATTATGCAGCATATGACATTGGTTAAACTCATAGACGCTGGAACTGACTGGCTACATTCAAATTCTTGTTCTGCCACTTACTAGCTATGTGACCTCAAGAGAATTATTTACTCTCCCTTTACTTCTTCATCTATATAAAAGATATGATAATAGCATTACATCAAAGGGCTTTTATAATGATTGCATGAATTAATGCACGTATATATGCCTGGAATACTCTAAGTGCTCTAAAAATTGTACCTATTATTAATCATTATCATAAAGATCTTGTCAATTATCTGACCTAGGTCATATTGCTAATTCTATATTCATTCACTATGTGGCTTTAATTCTCATCTATATTTGGGGGAATTCTATTCATTTTGCTCCTAAGCCTATACTTAAAGATAGGTTCTAGCCACTATAATTAAGGAAGAAAATAATGCATACCTCTTCTTTTCCTGGTCTCTAAAACAACTATAAAATCTTCTATGCTCCTTCTGTTAGGCAATCAGGTACCTGGAAATATGAATAATATGGAAATGAATAAGTAAATGTCTCCAAGAGGGTTCCAAGCAGTGGTGGAATCACAAGTTGGAAGAAAAATAATCCCTGAGTCAACACATGAAGTGAGTTGCATATACAAGACTGGGGCATCCACACTGGCTCAGTGTGAGCAAGGAATAAACACTGACTGTGTTAAACCAATGCGATTTTCCAGCCTTCAATGACTAATGCAATAACTCCATAATTTATATCTTCTACTCAGATTGTGCTTCTGAGCTCTAGGACTACATATTTCTCTGTCTACTCTAAATGAAACTTCAAGCAGATTAAAAGAAAACTCAGGGCTTTGGAAATTAGAACATCTGTACAGATATACCAATTCTTCTGGAGACCAGATATTTTCATATAGGGGATTGTATAAGCTATTTGAAATGGCATTGGTTTCAGAATTATTAATAAAGACAGCGAGACAGTGTATATAAAACCCTTAGAACAGTCACTGGTCCATAATACATATCCAGTGAATCAGCTAATATCACTATTGTGACCATCATATTCCAAAATCTATTCTTTCCCAACAGTTGTTAAAAATTTAAACCTGAAATTTCATCTTGAATCACATTTTTTTCACCCCTTTTCACAGAACTAATAATAACTGATGAATTATACTCCCCAAATATTTCTTAATTCCCCCACTTGTCTCAGTCTTCTCTGGTTGTACCACCTCCATCCTGGTCAGGGCCACTAGCAAATCTGATTCCACTATGTTACATCTTTATTAATCTTTTTGACTCCTTGCTGGAGCTCTTGAAATTCATGTGTCACATGGAAATGTAAGGAATCTATGTAAAAGATAAGCCCAATCATGTTAATTCAAAGTTCATAGTACGTGAATGCCTTCCATGACCTTTTGGTATGAACAAATTCCTAACTCATCACTTCAGCATTCCCTCATACTCCACCCCATGACTTCATCCCTTGAGTTAAGCCATACTGGACTTCTGTTAGTTCCATAAAGGTATCATTTACTAGCCCCATCTTTGAGGCTTTTATGTGTTGGTTATTTGTATCTTCACGTCATATCCCAGCTCACCCAATTTCTTACCATCTTTTATATTCCATCTTAAATTATATGCTCTCCATAAATCCTTTAGCAATCAGTGCCTTAATACTTAAAAATAAACATTGTTCCCACATTATTCTTCACTAAGCTCAGGACATTTGCCACTATTTATTTCATCATGGTTGACAGAAATTCTTAGGAGGACAGAAACCTCATCTGCATGATATTTATTTGTCTAGTGTACTGGCTTGTATGGATGCAGGAATCATTTAATGAGCTTTTTAATTCAATATTTTTACAGGTATGTGGGAGGAAGGGAGCAATACACACCCTTAGGGATTTTGGCTTTATAAGGTTATCCGTTTGTTTTAATCCCCATGTCTGCATACTCTGTGCTATTTTTTAATTGAATGTGTATATTGCTCAGTTGAATTTTAAAATTTGCCAGTAAATTGTTCCACCAAGTCCACCAGAATACTTTAATAGCATGCAAACTCAATACCTAGGATTGGGGTCCTAGAGCTACACTTGGCAGCTTAAAATCCTATCCTGAAGGTATATAAAGTTTGATTTCCACATTTAAGAACACTGCAGATAATGAGAAAACCCAAGCATCAAATCAACTCAGAATGCAAAAATCACAACATTATAATACAAGAAACACAAAGAATCAAGATAATACAATCCCACCAAATTTATAAATCCATGAGAAACAGCCCCCAATGAGGCTGTTTTATATGAAATGCCTGACAAAGATTTCAAAAAATGATTTTATCTATACTAAAAGGAATCAAAGAAGAAAATAAACTCATGAAAGAGAATACAGGAAACCATAAGGAGGTCATTATAAGACATGAGTAAAGAAATAGAAATACTGAAGAAAAGCCAGGCAGAAACACTAGCACTTAAAAACCCAGTACGTCAAATAAAAAACCTGGAAATTCTCCCCAGAATAATGGGTGAAGGAGAGAGTAGAATATCTAAACTAGAAGACCAGATGAAATAACTATTACAGTCCAACAAAGAGAAAGATAAGCTAATAGAAAGGTATGAATGGGAATTTCAATATATTTGGGAGACTATGAAAAGATCAAGCATAAGAATTCAGGGTATAGTAGAAGGAGAAGAATTTCAATCCAAAGGCATATTAGGCATTTTCAACAAAATCATAGAAGAAAATATTTCCCCAAATTGGGAAAGAACTGCCATTGCAGATGCAGGAAGCTTTTAGAACACCAAACAGACAAAAACCTGAAAAGAACCTCTACTCACCATGTTATAATTAAACTACAAAACACACAAACCAAAGAAAATATATTGAAAGCAGTTAGAGAGAAAAAGCAAGTGGCCTACAAAGGCAAGCCCATCAAAATCACAGCAGATTACTCAACACAAACTTTAAAAGCCAGAAGGGCTTAGAATGATGTATTCCAAGTTCTGAAGCATAAGAACTGTCAACCAAGGTTACTTTATTCTGCAATGCTATCTATCCAAATTGATGGAGAAATGACATTCCACAACAAAAACAGGTAAAAAGAATTTATGATAACTAAGCCAGCTCTACAGAAAATATTTGAAAGAATCCTTCACACTGAAGAGAAAGAAAAGTACACACATGGAGAAACAGGAAAAAAAAACATACTCAAATTACAGTTATAACAAAAGGGTAAAGGGAAAACAGGAAGCACTACAAAACAAGAATGGTAGGAATAAATACATACATTTCAATAATAACTCTTAATATCAATGGCCTCAATGCCCCAACCAAAAGACACAGGCTTGCAGACTGGATTAAAAGGCAGGATTCTGCTGTTTGTTGTCTCCAGGAAACTCATCTCTCAATAAAAGATAGACACTGTCTTAGGGTGAAAGGATGGAAAATGGTATTTCAATCAAATGGGTCTAAGAAACAAACAAGTACTCCTATCCTAATATCTGACAGGGTAGACTTCAAACCAACATCAGTAAGGAATGATTAAAGGAACACTCCAACAGTTGGACATTACATGGGGGCTCCCAATTTCATCAAACAAACACTATTAGACTAAAGGTCACAGATAACACCAAACACAATTGTAGTGGTTGACTTCAATACCCCATTCTCATCAATTGACAAGTCATCCCAGCAAAAAAATAAATAAGATAAAAATAAAAATAGATCCTTGTCTCTCTCCATGCACAACAATAAAGTCCAAATGGATCAGGGACCTTAATATTGGACCTAAAACTCTGAAACTGCTAGAGGAAAAAGTAGGGTAAACACTTCAACATATTGGCATAGGCAATGACTTTCTGAATATAACCACAGTCGCTCAGGAAATAAAACTACTAATCAACCACTGGGATCTCATGAAATTACAAACCTTCTGTACAAAAAAGAACATTGTGAATAGAGCAAAGAGACAACCTACAGAATGGGAGAAAATCTTTGCCAGCTATACATTTGACAGAGGATTAATATCCAGAATATACAAAGAACTCAAAAAAACTAAACAATAAGAAATCAAACAATCCAACATAAAAATGGGCTATGTAACTAAATAGAGAGTTCTCAAAAGAAGAATTACAGATGGCATATAAACATCTAAAAAAGTATTCTACATCCTTAGCCATCAGGGAAATGCAAATTAAAATTACTTTGAGATTCCATCTCACTCCTGTCAGACTGGCTACCATCAAGAAAACAAATGACAATAAATGTGGAAAGGGGGGAACCCTTCTACATTGTTGGTGGGAATATAGTCTGGTATAGACATTGTGGAAATCAGTGTGGAGGTTCCTGAGAGAGCTAAACATAGATTTCCCATATGACCCAGCTATAGCACTCCTAGGAATACATCCTAAGGACTCTTCTCACTGCCTTAGAGATACTTGCACACTCATGTTTATTGCTGCTCTATTCACAATAGCTAGGAAATGGAACCAGCCTAGATGTCCTTCCATAGATGAACGGATAATGAAGATGTGGTACATTTAATTTACACATTGAAATTCTATTCAATGGTAAAGAAAAATGAAATTATGGAATTTGCAGGAAAATGGATCGATCTGGAAAGGATTATACTAAGTGAGGTATCCCAGGCCCTGAAAGCCAAGCATCACATGTTTTCTCTCATATGTGGATCCTAGCGACAAATGTTCAGACTTGTGTGTGAGTTGGAGTAAAAATTGGTGGCAAAGGCCAGTTAGCTAGAAAAGCAAGGGCTATAAGGGAGGGAGGAGAGGGAAGGACTTAAGGGGATGGTTCAGTATATATGTAAGTAGATGGACAGATTACTAAAGGTGAAATGGCCTAAGTGAGGCCAGGGTAAGAGATGAGTAAAAGGAGTGGGGGGAGGGGTAATCAAAATTCAGGATATTGTGAATAAGCCACATGATAAGCTACTTTTTTGGATAATGGAATACCCAGAAACCATAGACTGTTACTAGAAAAATTTCAGTGCCAGGGATGGGATACCTTCCAGTGAGCTGTTGGCCAGGGAGGTCCCTGATGCCCCCAAAACATTACAGGCTATTGTCAAGGTTCTTGGTTTCCCACCAGGAAGAGATAACAAGACCCTATTGATGTGAACTCCACATGCCTGGGCTGCAAGGTCACTGAGAAATCAAACTGGGGATGCACTAAAAACCTTTTCCTGGCAGACCATCTGACAGAATGCTGGAAAAAGCTGCACTGTATGAAGCTTTATGGGAAACAGAAGCCATCAGTGGTGAAAACAGTGGACACTGCAAGCCTCAAGTTTGGACAGCCAGGCCAAATGAGCCAATGAGTGTAATAGTGGCATGTCTGTTATGGGGGAAACCAACTGCTCTCTAATTGGATGGGAGGCCTGCTCCTTTGGAGGGAACACTTGCCTGGTATTGAAAACCTAATCAAAAACCTATGGTGGGAGAGGTCATGAACATTAGGAGTGTAATGCCTGCTCTTGTCTGTCTAAATGCATATATTGTGCTAACCAAACTGCCCTGAAAGCACTTTAATTAATGTTCACACCAATATATTCATGCCATTCTCACTTTTGGTTAGAGAAGCTTCTCTTCAGATTATGGTGACCACTGAGATGACCCAAAAGGCACCATAGTGCTGAGAAGACATGAGGGAGGAAATTTCAGCACTGAAACATCCTTATCATACCTTCCAAGGCTCAGGGTCCATCGCGGAAGAGGTGGCGGAAAGAATGTAAGAGCCTAAAGAAGGGTAGGTCTGCTTACAATACAATTGGCCAGAGGGAAACTGGCCTTGATATCCATGACCTCTCTGTGCCTAGCACTACCTTCATAAGACCCTCATAATAGGAGGAAAAGATGATGGCATCAAAATGAAAGAGAGATTCATAGAGAGAGGGAGGGGATATGATGGAGTGTAGATCTGTGAAGGGGAAAGTGGAGGAGAGGAAGTAATTATCATGGTTTATTTTTTAAAAAGCATAAAATGTCTGTTACTAACATTTTTCTAATCCTTGAAATGAAAATCATGAGCCCCAGCTCATCAGACTGCTATGGTACCCACAACCCCAGAACCTACTGAGGTTCAGAGATGTACCCATGCTTCTAATTGTTAAACACTAGGTTTAACTCCATGTAGAATTCTTTCTTTCATATATACAAATCTGTTTTATCCTTTTAAAAAAAGGAGAAAATGCATAGACAATGCCAATGTAAGAACAAGTTAAGCTGAGACTAAGTTCCACTAAGTTCCCATAAAGAACTTGACTCATATTGGAAGGTGTATGCCAGATTTAAAGTTCCTCTCTGCTTAGAGAGTGGCTGGGGATTCATTAAGACTAGTTTATTCTACCCTCCATCAGCGTGAAAATAAAAAGTTTAAGAATGCATGTCCTTCCCCTGGTGTAGCTGCTGGTGTGGTGATCATTCCCCAGTAAGTGACCTCCTACCCATGGTCATGCTATCAACCCTGACTTGACTAAGTGGGTTAAGAAAAAGGTATGAAAGTAAGATTGGGGTTAATAGAGAAGAAGAAAGGTGTTAATGAAAGAGGGAGGGGTTAGAGAGGATAATGGGGAGGAATAAGATCAAAATAAGTTATATCCATCTATAAAAATGTCAAGACAAAAAATAAATAAAAATTAAAACTGATTTGAGTCTGTCTCCAGCAATAACTTTGCATCCATTCCCAAAGAATGTAGTTTTTTTTAACTTGTTTCAAATCATGACCAATAGTTCTGTTGTCCTTCCTGGTTCTAATAAAATGCTACAACAGGTTTTGGATTACACGTATTCCAGAAGAACGCCTTATAGGTCCTTGAGTGGTCTTTGTTGTCCACAGTCACTTGTGGGGAATGTGGGGCAAAGGTCTCCGGTTACACGTGCCAGTGAAACTAGATTCAGCGATACGAGAAACATGTTATTAGGTAAAATTTAGCATTTGTTCCCATGGATGGAAATCAAGGGCTTTGCAGTTATTCCCCAGTTTTACTTCTGATGATACTATAACCCACTGCCTCGTATTTAGAGTCAGCCAGGATTTCTTAGCAACACTGAACTGAAAAAAAAAAAAAAAAGAAAAAAAAAAACACCATGCATCTTGGGAATGTTTTCTCAAAGAGAAGAGGTCAGGAGGAGTTTCAATGTAAAGACTTAGAAATCCCTCCAAGACATTGTCTTTCTTTAGTAACACTTCCAGCCAGGGCATCATTATTATTCCCTCCATGTTTGAATAATGTAACACTTTGATAACTGTATTCATTAAGGGAAGGAAACACAGAATATTCTAAAAAGCACTTTGAATAATGTTCTCTCACTGTCTTTGAGGCCATACTACGCTGAGATTTCATAATTGTTAAATGTTCTGCTCTGGCTTGATGTTTAAGAATTTGAAGAATTGTGGAACACACACCACACCAATGCAGTCAGACCACATTGAATACTAGAGCTTCATTTTCTCAGCAAAATGTTTTCGTCCCAGATTACTACAAATAGCATCAAGATTCTCTTTTTCTATATACACATGCCAGATTATTGGTAATGGTGGTAATTAGATATTAAGATCTGTGCATGCACATATAGACATATATGTGTATATATAAGGAAAGTGTTTGTACATATGACAAGATAATCAAAAGATAAAATGTCTTTTTATCTTTTATACATATGCATAAAGATACGACCTAGTTTCTACTCCTTCTTTGTTGGAGAGAGAGACAGAGAGAGAGGGAGAGGAAGACAGATAGAGATGGGCGCGCCAGATGTGTGCTCCCCCTTGTGGTCAAGTGTGGCATTGCACCCTTGCGTCACTTTGCATCTGGCTAAACGTGGGACCTGGAGACTGGAACCCCTGGAGATTGGAACCAGCGTTCTTAGGCTTAGGAGGCAGGCGTCTTTATCTCTAAGCCATCTCTCCAGCCCTCAAGTTCTGCTTTCTGTCTGTAGAGTAAATTTAGAAAAATTCTAAACCCTCGTTTCCCTATCTACTAAAAGAGATGAATAGTTTTTCTTGCCAGCCAGATTATTTTAAAGCTCTAATGAAATAATTTGATTCCTGAAGATGAATGATATTAGTTATGTTCAAAACCTTCTGGGGAAAAGGTATTTTCCTGAGCTCGTTCCATCGCTTTATAATATTTGTCTCTGCAAACCCACAGCTTCTCCCATGTCCTCGGTGGGACCGTATAGATAGCAGAGCTGTTAGGAGGACTGAAAGTCCTGTTCTGTGCATGCCATACTCTCCTCCTATTGTCTGTCTAGAATCATTCTAAAAAGCAGGACAATTAGCCCTTTGTTTGCAAAAAACCCAAGTTTCTTGAAAAATCTAATTTTTAGGCCCATTACACTGGATGAGCTCTAATATTCATTTAATCCAATACTTCATTAAAAAATAATATAAAAAAAACAGCACTCTACTTGCTCTGCTTGGTTTATATGGCTCTGTACACAGTAATTCTGAGTGTAAGTGTAAATTACTTGAAACCGCTCAACCAATCACCACAGAATCATATTCATCAAATGGATCATCATACAGCTGTGAAATGGTTATGAAGATTCCATTTAAGTATGGTGAAAAGCACTCATATTATAGTCTTAAGAAACAAAACAGCATTTAAAATTGTGTGGGGTGAAGTACATCAACTGTATGAAGGCAGTCTTGTTGATCGCCAAGAACGCCACTCTGTATAAGAAGAAAGCAAGCTCCCTTGTTTCAGGTCCTTCAGCTGTACATTGGATTCCTTGAGGCAGCCTTAGTTCTCCCGTCAATGCAAATGGTACATATGCAGGAACTCCTTGAATTATGATGTGATAATGTCTTAATAAGCCCATCATAAATTGAAAACATCATAAGTAGAAAGTACACAAACACATCGAACAAACCTATGAAAATCGTAGCTTAGCCCAGCTAAAACTTCAATGCGCTCAAAATACATGATCCTATAGTTAGGCAAAATCATAGAGCATGACAGCTATTTTATGAGGAATTGGTGAATATCTTGTGTAATTTACTGAATATCTGTTCCAAAACAACCTCTTCACCATAATACATAATAATAATGTGCAGTGCTGGTGTGTAACCTTGTGGACACATGGTGATGATGGATATCTGTGGACTGCTGCTGCTGACCAATGGGAAGAGAGTAGCATACTGCACAGGCTAGCCCAGGAAAATAACACAATTCAATGTCCAAACTAAAATATCTGCTGACTGCTTATCACTTTCACATGATAAATTAGAAAAATTACAACTCAAGCCACAGTAAATCTGGACTGTGTGCATGTGCCTTCAGGATGCCTTCAGGCGTTAAATGAAGCACCATTTTAATAATTAAATATGCAGTAAAAGACTTTAATAAAATTCAGTCTAATAATTAAAGAAGTGTATGACACCATCTAGTAATGAAATTAAAATTTTTTCTTCCATGTCAACTCAGGCTCTTTCTTCACACATGGGATCCTGTCATAAAGGGATGAGCATGATCCATGTCCTTTTTATGTTTTTTCTCTTTCTCTCCCTCTCTTCCTCTTGCTTATACACTGTTTTGGCCTCCATCATCACTGACACAGGTAGAGGGAGGAAAAGGAGGAACAGTTAACCTCAGATACCACCTGGTCTTGATATCCTCGGGCATAGCAGATGACCAATAAGGATGGTTTATCAGGAATATTCATTCATTTTCATAAAAAGTGCTGACTGGGGGATTCTTCCTGAGCTCCAATAACTGGCCTGTCCCATAACCCCAGCACCAACCTCTGAAGGTCCACCTTTCTAAGGAGTATATTGATCCCTTCAAACAATCCAAAAACGTGGCCAGTCCTCACAGTTTTCTGCAGTCCCTCAAATAAACTCCATTCTATCCTTCTCACATGCTGAAAGATACAGCCTCATTAAGGTTCTCAAGTGGGCACATAAGAGACCCCCCAAATCCATGAGTTACATATTAAGGGTGGAGGTGGAGAGCAATGGTGAGGTAGAGAACAATGGTGGAGGTGGAGAGCAATGGTGAGGTGGAGAGCAATGGTGAGGTGGAGAGCAATGGTGGAGGTGGAGAGCAATGGTGGAGGTGTAGAGCAATGGTGGAGATGGAGAGTAATGGTGAGGTGGAGAGCAATGGTGAGATGGAGAGCAATGGTGAGGTGGAGAGTAATGGTGGAGGTGGAGAGCAATGGTGGAGGTGGAGAGCAATGGTGAGGTGGAGAGCAATGGTGGAGGTAGAGAGCAATGGTGAGATGGAGAGCAATGGTGAGGTGGAGAGTAATGGTGAGATGGAGAGCAATGGTGAGGTGGAGAGCAATGGTGAGGTGGAGAGCAATGGTGGAGGTGGAGAGCAATGGTGGAGGTGGGGAGCAATGGTGAGATGGAGAGCAATGGTGAGGTGGAGAGCAATGGTGGAGGTGGAGAGCAATGGTGGAGGTGGAGAGCAATGGTGAGATGGAGAGCAATGGTGGAGGTGGGGAGCAATGGTGAGGTGGAGAGCAATGGTGAGGTGGGGAGCAATGGTGGAGGTGTAGAGCAATGGTGAGATGGAGAGCAATGGTGGATGGAGAGCAATGGTGAGATGGAGAGCAATGGTGAGATGGAGAGCAATGGTGAGGTGGAGAGCAATGGTGAGGCAAGCAATGAGGTGGAGAGCAATGGTGAGGTGGAGAGCAATGGTGAGATGGAGAGCAATGGTGAGGTGGAGAGCAATGGTGAGGTGGAGAGCAATGGTGGAGGTGGAGAGCAATGGTGGAGGTGAGAGCAATGGTGAGCAATGCAATGGTGAGATGGAGAGCAATGGTGAGATGGAGAGCAATGGTGAGGTGGAGAGCAATGGGGAGGTGGAGAGCAATGGTGGAGGTGGAGAGCAATGGTGAGATGGAGAGCAATGGTGAGATGGAGAGCAATGGTGAGATGGAGAGCAATGGTGAGATGGAGAGCAATGGTGAGATGGAGAGCAATGGTGAGGTGGAGAGCAATGGTGAGATGGAGAGCAATGGTGGAGGTGGAGAGCAATGGTGGAGATGGAGAGTAATGGTGAGGTGGAGAGCAATGGTGAGATGGAGAGCAATGGTGGAGGTGGAGAGCAATGGTGGAGGTGGAGAGCAATGGTGAGATGGAGAGCAATGGTGAGGTGGAGAGCAATGGTGGAGGTGGAGAGCAATGGTGGAGATGGAGAGTAATGGTGAGGTGGAGAGCAATGGTGAGATGGAGAGCAATGGTGAGGTGGAGAGTAATGGTGGAGGTGGAGAGCAATGGTGAGATGGAGAGCAATGGTGAGGTGGAGAGCAATGGTGAGGTGGAGAGCAATGGTGAGGTGGAGAGCAATGGTGAGGTGGAGAGCAATGGTGGAGGTGTAGAGCAATGGTGAGGTGGAGAGCAATGGTGAGATGGAGAGCAATGGTGGAGGTGGGGAGCAATGGTGAGGTGGAGAGCAATGGTGAGGTGGGGAGCAATGGTGGAGGTGTAGAGCAATGGTGAGATGGAGAGCAATGGTGAGATGGAGAGCAATGGTGAGATGGAGAGCAATGGTGAGATGGAGAGCAATGGTGGAGGTGGGGAGCAATGGTGAGGTGGAGAGCAATGGTGAGGTGGAGAGCAATGGTGAGATGGAGAGCAATGGTGAGGTGGAGAGCAATGGTGAGGTGGAGAGCAATGGTGGAGGTGGAGAGCAATGGTGAGATGGAGAGCAATGGTGAGATGGAGAGCAATGGTGAGATGGAGAGCAATGGTGAGGTGGAGAGCAATGGTGAGGTGGAGAGCAATGGTGGAGGTGGAGAGCAATGGTGGAGGTGGAGAGCAATGGTGGAGATGGAGAGTAATGGTGAGGTGGAGAGCAATGGTGAGATGGAGAGCAATGGTGGAGGTGGAGAGTAATGGTGGATGTGGAGAGCAATGGTGAGATGGAGAGCAATGGTGAGGTGGAGAGCAATGGTGGAGGTGGAGAGCAATGGTGGAGATGGAGAGTAATGGTGAGGTGGAGAGCAATGGTGAGATGGAGAGCAATGGTGAGGTGGAGAGTAATGGTGGAGGTGGAGAGCAATGGTGAGATGGAGAGCAATGGTGAGGTGGAGAGCAATGGTGAGGTGGAGAGCAATGGTGAGGTGGAGAGCAATGGTGAGGTGGAGAGCAATGGTGGAGGTGTAGAGCAATGGTGAGGTGGAGAGCAATGGTGAGATGGAGAGCAATGGTGGAGGTGGGGAGCAATGGTGAGGTGGAGAGCAATGGTGAGGTGGGGAGCAATGGTGAGGTGGAGAGCAATGGTGGAGGTGGGGAGCAATGGTGAGGTGGAGAGCAATGGTGAGATGGAGAGCAATGGTGAGATAGAGAGCAATGGTGAGATGGAGAGTAATGGTGGAGGTGGAGAGCAATGGTGGAGGTTGAGAACAATGGTGGAGGTGGAGAGCAATGGTGAGGTGGAGAGCAATGGTGGAGGTGGAGAGCAATGGTGGAGGTGGAGAGCAATGGTGGAGGTGGAGAGCAATGGTGAGGTGGAGAGCAATGGTGGAGGTGGAGAGCAATGGTGAGATGGAGAGCAATGGTGGAGGTGGAGAGCAATGGTGAGATGGAGAGCAATGGTGGAGGTGGAGAGCAATGGTGGAGGTGGAGAGCAATGGTGAGATGGAGAGCAATGGTGGAGGTGGAGAGCAATGGTGGAGGTGGAGAGCAATGGTGGAGGTGGAGAGCAATGGTGAGGTGGGGAGCAATGGTGAGGTGGAGAGCAATGGTGGAGGTGGAGAGCAATGGTGGAGGTGGAGAGCAATGGTGGAGGTGGAGAGCAATGGTGAGGTGGAGAGCAATGGTGGAGGTGGAGAGCAATGGTGAGATGGAGAGCAATGGTGGAGGTGGAGAGCAATGGTGGAGGTGGAGAGCAATGGTGAGATGGAGAGCAATGGTGGAGGTGGAGAGCAATGGTGGAGGTGGAGAGCAATGGTGGAGGTGGAGAGCAATGGTGGAGATGGAGAGTAATGGTGAGGTGGAGAGCAATGGTGAGATGGAGAGCAATGGTGAGGTGGAGAGTAATGGTGGAGGTGGAGAGCAATGGTGGAGGTGTAGAGCAATGGTGAGATGGAGAGCAATGGTGAGGTGGAGAGCAATGGTGAGGTGGAGAGCAATGGTGGAGGTGTAGAGCAATGGTGAGGTGGAGAGCAATGGTGAGATGGAGAGCAATGGTGGAGGTGGGGAGCAATGGTGAGGTGGAGAGCAATGGTGAGGTGGGGAGCAATGGTGAGGTGGAGAGCAATGGTGGAGGTGGGGAGCAATGGTGAGGTGGAGAGCAATGGTGAGATGGAGAGCAATGGTGAGATAGAGAGCAATGGTGAGGTGGAGAGTAATGGTGGAGGTGGAGAGCAATGGTGGAGGTTGAGAACAATGGTGGAGGTGGAGAACAATGGTGAGGTGGAGAGCAATGGTGGAGGTGGAGAGCAATGGTGGAGGTGGGGAGCAATGGTGAGATGGAGAGCAATGGTGAGATGGAGAGTAATGGTGAGATGGAGAGCAATGGTGAGGTGGAGAGCAATGGTGAGGTGGAGAGCAATGGTGGAGGTGGAGAGCAATGGTGGAGGTGGAGAGCAATGGTGAGATGGAGAGCAATGGTGAGATGGAGAGCAATGGTGGAGGTGGAGAGCAATGGTGAGATGGAGAGCAATGGTGAGGTGGAGAGCAATGGTGGAGGTGGAGAGCAATGGTGGAGGTGGAGAGCAATGGTGAGATGGAGAGCAATGGTGGAGGTGGAGAGCAATGGTGAGGTGGAGAGCAATGGTGAGGTGGAGAGCAATGGTGGAGGTGGAGAGCAATGGTGGAGGTGGAGAGCAATGGTGAGATGGAGAGCAATGGTGGAGGTGGAGAGCAATGGTGGAGGTGGAGAGCAATGGTGAGATGGAGAGTAATGGTGAGATGGAGAGCAATGGTGAGGTGGAGAGCAATGGTGAGGTGGAGAGCAATGGTGGAGGTGGAGAGCAATGGTGGAGGTGGAGAGCAATGGTGAGATGGAGAGCAATGGTGGAGGTGGAGAGCAATGGTGAGGTGGAGAGCAATGGTGAGATGGAGAGCAATGGTGAGATGGAGAGCAATGGTGAGGTGGAGAGCAATGGTGAGGTGGAGAGCAATGGTGGAGGTGGAGAGCAATGGTGAGGTGGGGAGCAATGGTGAGGTGGAGAGCAATGGTGGAGGTGTAGAGCAATGGTGAGGTGGAGAGCAATGGTGGAGGTGGAGAGCAATGGTGAGATGGAGAGCAATGGTGAGGTGGAGAGCAATGGTGAGGTGGAGAGCAATGGTGGAGGTGGAGAGCAATGGTGAGATGGAGAGCAATGGTGAGGTGGAGAGCAATGGTGAGGTGGAGAGCAATGGTGGAGGTGGAGAGCAATGGTGAGGTGGAGAGCAATGGTGGAGGTGGAGAGCAATGGTGGAGGTGGAGAGCAATGGTGAGATGGAGAGCAATGGTGAGGTGGAGAGCAATGGTGAGGTGGAGAGCAATGGTGAGGTGGAGAGCAATGGTGGAGGTGGAGAGCAATGGTGAGATGGAGAGCAATGGTGGAGGTGGAGAGCAATGGTGAGGTGGAGAGCAATGGTGAGATGGAGAGCAATGGTGAGGTGGAGAGCAATGGTGAGGTGGAGAGCAATGGTGGAGGTGGAGAGCAATGGTGAGGTGGGGAGCAATGGTGAGGTGGAGAGCAATGGTGGAGGTGTAGAGCAATGGTGAGGTGGAGAGCAATGGTGGAGGTCGAGAGCAATGGTGAGATGGAGAGCAATGGTGAGGTGGAGAGCAATGGTGAGGTGGGGAGCAATGGTGAGGTGGAGAGCAATGGTGGAGGTGTAGAGCAATGTTGAGGTGGAGAGCAATGGTGGAGGTGGAGAGCAATGGTGAGATGGAGAGCAATGGTGAGGTGGAGAGCAATGGTGAGGTGGAGAGCAATGGTGGAGGTGGAGAGCAATGGTGAGATGGAGAGCAATGGTGGAGGTAGAGAGCAATGGTGGAGGTGGAGAGCAATGGTGAGATGGAGAGCAATGGTGAGGTGGAGAGCAATGGTGGAGGTGGAGAGCAATGGTGAGGTGGAGAGCAATGGTGAGATGGAGAGCAATGGTGAGGTGGAGAGCAATGGTGAGGTGGGGAGCAATGGTGAGGTGGAGAGCAATGGTGAGGTGGGGAGCAATGGTGAGGTGGAGAGCAATGGTGGAGGTGGAGAGCAATGGTGAGGTGGGGAGCAATGGTGAGATGGAGAGCAATGGTGGAGGTAGAGAGCAATGGTGGAGGTGGAGAGCAATGGTGAGATGGAGAGCAATGGTGAGGTGGAGAGCAATGGTGAGGTGGGGAGCAATGGTGAGGTGGAGAGCAATGGTGAGGTGGGGAGCAATGGTGAGGTGGAGAGCAATGGTGGAGGTGGAGAGCAATGGTGAGGTGGGGAGCAATGGTGAGGTGGAGAGCAATGGTGGAGGTGGAGAGCAATGGTGAGGTGGAGAGCAATGGTGGAGGTGGAGAGCAATGGTGAGATGGAGAGCAATGGTGAGGTGGAGAGCAATGGTGAGGTGGAGAGCAATGGTGGAGGTGGAGAGCAATGGTGAGGTGGAGAGCAATGGTGGAGGTGGAGAGCAATGGTGCGATGGAGAGCAATGGTGATATCGAGAGCAATGGTGAGGTGGAGAGCAATGGTGAGATGGAGAGCAATGGTGAGGTGGAGAGCAATGGTGGAGGTGGAGAGCAATGGTGGAGGTGGAGAGCAATGGTGGAGATGGAGAGTAATGGTGAGGTGGAGAGCAATGGTGAGATGGAGAGCAATGGTGAGGTGGAGAGCAATGGTGAGGTGGAGAGCAATGGTGAGGTGGAGAGCAATGGTGGAGGTGGAGAGCAATGGTGAGGTGGAGAGCAATGGTGAGATGGAGAGCAATGGTGGAGGTGGGGAGCAATGGTGAGGTGGAGAGCAATGGTGAGGTGGGGAGCAATGGTGAGGTGGAAAGCAATGGTGGAGGTGGGGAGCAATGGTGAGGTGGAGAGCAATGGTGAGATGGAGAGCAATGGTGAGATAGAGAGCAATGGTAAGGTGGAGAGTAATGGTGGAGGTGGAGAGCAATGGTGGAGGTTGAGAACAATGGTGGAGGTGGAGAGCAATGGTGAGGTGGAGAGCAATGGTGGAGGTGGAGAGCAATGGTGGAGGTTGAGAACAATGGTGGAGGTTGGGAGCAATGGTGAGGTGGAGAGCAATGGTGGAGGTGGAGAGCAATGGTGAGGTGGAGACTAATGGTGAGGTGGAGAGCAATGGTGGAGGTGTAGAGCAATGGTGAGGTGGAGAGCAATGGTGGAGGTGGAGAGCAATGGTGAGGTGGGGAGCAATGGTGGAGGTGGAGAGCAATGGTGAGGTGGAGAGCAATGGTGGAGGTGGAGAGCAATGGTGGAGGTGGAGAGCAATGGTGAGATGGAGAGCAATGGTGAGGTGGAGAGCAATGGTGAGGTGGGGAGCAATGGTGAGGTGGAGAGCAATGGTGGAGGTGGAGAGCAATGGTGAGGTGGAGAGCAATGGTGGAGGTGTAGAGCAATGGTGAGGTGGAGAGCAATGGTGGAGGTGGAGAGCAATGGTGAGGTGGAGAGCAATGGTGGAGGTGTAGAGCAATGGTGAGGTGGAGAGCAATGGTGGAGGTGGAGAGCAATGGTGAGATGGAGAGCAATGGTGAGGTGGAGAGCAATGGTGAGGTGGAGAGCAATGGTGGAGGTGGAGAGCAATGGTGAGGTGGAGAGCAATGGTGGAGGTGGAGAGCAATGGTGGAGGTGGAGAGCAATGGTGGAGATGGAGAGCAATGGTGAGGTGGAGAGCAATGGTGAGATGGAGAGCAATGGTGAGGTGGAGAGCAATGGTGGAGGTGGAGAGCAATGGTGGAGGTGGAGAGCAATGGTGGAGATGGAGAGTAATGGTGAGGTGGAGAGCAATGGTGAGATGGAGAGCAATGGTGAGGTGGAGAGCAATGGTGAGGTGGAGAGCAATGGTGAGGTGGAGAGCAATGGTGGAGGTGTAGAGCAATGGTGAGGTGGAGAGCAATGGTGAGATGGAGAGCAATGGTGGAGGTGGGGAGCAATGGTGAGGTGGAGAGCAATGGTGAGGTGGAGAGCAATGGTGAGGTGGAGAGCAATGGTGGAGGTGGGGAGCAATGGTGAGGTGGAGAGCAATGGTGAGATGGAGAGCAATGGTGAGATAGAGAGCAATGGTAAGGTGGAGAGTAATGGTGGAGGTGGAGAGCAATGGTGGAGGTTGAGAACAATGGTGGAGGTGGAGAGCAATGGTGAGGTGGAGAGTAATGGTGGAGGTGGAGAGCAATGGTGGAGGTTGAGAACAATGGTGGAGGTTGGGAGCAATGGTGAGGTGGAGAGCAATGGTGGAGGTGGAGAGCAATGGTGAGGTGGAGAGCAATGGTGGAGGTGGAGAGCAATGGTGAGGTGGAGAGCAATGGTGAGGTGGAGAGCAATGGTGGAGGTGTAGAGCAATGGTGAGGTGGAGAGCAATGGTGAGATGGAGAGCAATGGTGAGGTGGAGAGCAATGGTGAGGTGGAGAGCAATGGTGGAGGTGGAGAGCAATGGTGAGGTGGAGAGCAATGGTGAGATGGAGAGCAATGGTGAGGTGGAGAGCAATGGTGAGGTGGAGAGCAATGGTGAGGTGGAGAGCAATGGTGGAGGTGGAGAGCAATGGTGAGGTGGAGAGCAATGGTGAGATGGAGAGCAATGGTGAGGTGGAGAGCAATGGTGAGGTGGAGAGCAATGGTGAGGTGGAGAGCAATGGTGAGGTGGAGAGCAATGGTGAGGTGGAGAACAATGGTGGAGGTGGAGAGCAATGGTGAGGTGGAGAGCAATGGTGGAGGTGGAGAGCAATGGTGAGATGGAGAGCAATGGTGAGATCGAGAGCAATGGTGAGGTGGAGAGCAATGGTGAGATGGAGAGCAATGGTGAGGTGGAGAGCAATGGTGAGGTGGAGAGCAATGGTGGAGGTGGAGAGCAATGGTGAGATGGAGAGCAATGGTGGAGGTGGAGAGCAATGGTGAGATGGAGAGCAATGGTGAGATGGAGAGCAATGGTGAGGTGGAGAGCAATGGTGAGGTGGAGAGCAATGGTGAGATGGAGAGCAATGGTGAGATGGAGAGCAATGGTGAGGTGGAGAGCAATGGTGAGGTGGAGAGCAATGGTGAGATGGAGAGCAATGGTGAGGTGGAGAGCAATGGTGAGGTGGAGAGCAATGGTGAGATGGAGAGCAATGGTGGAGGTGGAGAGCAATGGTGAGATGGAGAGCAATGGTGAGATGGAGAGCAATGGGTGCAATGGTGAGATGGAGAGCAATGGTGAGGTGGAGGCAATGGTGAGGTGGAGAGCAATGGTGAGATGGAGAGCAATGGTGAGATGGAGAGCAATGGTGAGGTGGAGAGCAATGGTGAGGTGGAGAGCAATGGTGAGATGGAGAGCAATGGTGGAGGTGGAGAGCAATGGTGAGGTGGAGAGCAATGGTGGAGGTGGAGAGCAAGGGTGGAGGGGTAGGGCAAATGTGGAGGTGGAGAGCAATGGTGAGATGGAGAGCAATGGTGAGATGGAGAGCAATGGTGAGGTGGAGAGCAATGGTGAGGTGGAGAGCAATGGTGAGAGCAATGGTGGAGGTGGAGAGCAATGGTGAGGTGGAGAGCAATGGTGAGGTGGAGAGCAATGGTGGAGGTGGAGAGCAAGGGTGGAGGGGGAGAGCAAAGGTGGAGGTAGAGAGCAAGGTCGGAGGTGGAGAGCAATAGAAGGGATGCCCACAATTCCATAATGAAGGTTTTTTTCTACATACTTCATCTTCTACCTTTCATGTTCTCAGGTGTGACATCACCATATGTTTTTACATTTACCTACATTCATATTATGTGGACAAAAGAATTGAAAAAATACCTATATAACTAATATCAAAACACAACTTAAGAATTTAGTTATAAATAATTTTTATAATTTGCTATAACTCTTTCCTTTTTTCAAAAAATGTCATATACTGAGCATTTTCATATTTTCTAAAGAAGGTTTCAATGAAAGTTTTCACATTTTTAAATAATAGGATTAAAATTCTTACCTCACAATTTGTTCTGACAATCTATGTATTAATTCAAACAAAGGTCTAAAATTTATTTACCTTTTTTTTCTCTTAGAAAATAAGCAATCAGTTCTTCTTGCCCTCCAGCATGGTTTTCTGAGTCAAGTCTCAGGGGTGAATATTATAGTTTTCATAATGTTCTATTTAGATCAGATGGAAGGTTGTTTAAGTGCCTGTGAAATGAACCTCCAAATGCACAACTCTACGTACCCTTAGGAAGACAACTCTCATTTATCTCAAGTAATGTCACCCAAATCCTCGCTCTTCTCAGTATTTCTTCTCATCTGACAGGTTGGATACATCCCTGTAACGAAGTCTAAAGGCCACTGTGACCCAGGAGAATCAGGAGAGAATTGTTGAAAAGGAGAACTACCCCATCATTCTTTCCCTTTGCAGCTTAAACAGGAAAGGAGACACATTTGCTCCGCAATCCCAGGCATGCTGATAGTTGAAACAACTGTGAAGGTATTGTTGGAACCCAGGTGATATAGCCTTGGCTCCATACCCGATGAGCTGGAATTCTGTGAGTTCCAGGTCCAAAACCATGGCTTTCTGCCCGTGCAGATTCATTAGAGCTGATATTATCACTGTGCTAGAAGGGTAAACCTTATGTTCACCTTGAGGCTGCCAACTCCCCAGCTGCCATCCTCATCAGTCAATGGCAAGGACTACTCTGACTTTGGACTCGAACTAGCACTGTATGAGCCAGCTACTCATTGAGCACGGCCCTGGTGATGCTAATCATAGCAAACCTTGCTGAGCCCTGATCTGGAGCCAGGACCCCTGAGAGCACTCTGAGTGTGCTCTGCCCTGAAATCCTCACTGCTGCACCCACTGAAGCTGCCCCTGTGATGATGATGGTATTGAACATCATAGAAATTTGCTCAGAGACTTGAAATGATTTCCCCGCCATCCCTCAGATGCCAAGTGTTAGAACTGGCTCTCACAATCAGATCTCCATAAAGCTGTAGTCTAAGACCCCGCCACTACTCATCCTTGTCAGCTACATAGCCTCATCTCTCAGAGAGGACTCTGGCACCTCAGGATGTGGCTCAGAATCCTCTAGTTGAGAACTCATTTTCCCATCACCCCTATGCTTCTATCTCTGGCCCTTCCAGTACTATCTCCTGTCTCCATACTAACCAGACACTGCCCTGCTTAGATTCCAAGGTTAGAATGACATGGCCATAGACTGGCCCTACCAATTCAGCTCAGTCACTGAGCATAACATGTACCTCTATAATTCTTTCTACTTTGCCCAGCACTTAGAACTTAAAGGTACTTTCCATTCTCTGCCTTTATCCTTTACCAATTCCCTGCACTGGGGTGTCACCCTTCATGAATGCTCTCCTAGTCTCTTCTTTCCTCCTTAGATGTGGTCCTTTAGCATCAGCTACACACTTAAGTACAGATGTTATCAAACTGTGAGTAGAGGGCCAAGTATGGCTTATTGCCTGTTGATAGATGCCTCACAAGCTAAGAATTATCTTAATATTTTGACAATGTTTGGAGAAAAGAAAGCCAAAAGAAAAACATGACACATAGAAAATACATGGAGAGCAAGTTCCAGTGAACATGAATAAAATTTATTGGTACAGCTTTATCTGTTTGTTGACATGTTGACTATGTTAACATTGCACTGGGGTGTCACTGGGTGGCAGAATTCAGTACTTGCAATAATAACATATGGCTCACTGTCTAGTATTTGCTATTCGGCCCTTTCTACAGAAACCATTTGCTAGAATTCTTTGCATTAGAATACTATCATGTGTGGTATCTCAGAGGAGTTGGCACCTATGTTCCTGATTTTTATGTCTCCCATGCCCAGTGTGAATGAAGCCTTCTTAGTAGACACTTATAGCCATAAACGTGAATAGTATGGTAAGTATGAAAAGGAAGATGGTGTACTTAAACTAAGGGGCTTTATATTCCAGAATTATCTCTGTGTAGTTACTTTCCAATATCAAAGGATAATTGACAAACACTGTTCACGAGGGGATACTGCAGTAATTGTATGCTATACTTAGCAAACTTGCTACCACCAACTGTAGGAACCAGGGTTAAAGCAGTTTCAGAATTCATGAAAGACAAAATCCTGAAAGGTCAACCACTTTGAAAGCACCTATGGTCTCCTATAGAGGTATGCATCCAGCTTATAGGAACCAGTCAGGAAATGAATCAAGCAAACAACCACACCATTCTCCCTCCTTTTCCCATCTTCTGCTGTTGACTCTAGTGATGAAGCTCAAGCCTTGGTCTAGAGGTTGCCTCCCAGGAAAGGAGCACAAAATGGAAGAAGGTAATCTAGAGGGGCCAAGAGGACATATCTCAAATGTAGTGACAAGCCACATGTGTTTTCCAGCTTTTAGCTTCTTTACCTATAAAATGGAAAATTTTGATTATAAGATCTTTATAATAATTAAATCACTAACAGTAATAGAAACTATTTTTTGAGATTTTATTATGTTCGATGCATTCATATTGTCATTTCAACTTCTGAGTAAGTATTCTCTCCCTTATCCAGAAAATCAAGGCTCATAAAGGTATTGTAAGATATTCTGAAGTACTCCATTTGAAGGCACACTACACTTTCCTCCTACATTTTTATTTGCCACAAACTCGGTCAGTTTTGCTCTGGTTGTGACAAGAGCTGCTTGGGGCTGCTCTCCATTCAAATTAAATTCAATACTCACCACTAGTCCTTGTGTCACTTGTGTATTTCTTCTAGATTCACTAAACCTCCACTGCTCTTCCTGATCTCACACCTAGTTTCCCATCATTACTATCTCTGACACAGTATCCCCCAGGAGAGAGTGAAGCATCCTGGGAGATTAGAACTGACTAGGAAATATGGACCCTTGTATCTTTGCTATTACTAATGTAAAATAGTTCTACTAAGAGAGGTTATGAGAGATATACATACCCATGTTTTCTGAGAAACATCTTGTAGCCTGAACATTGTAGGTCTGAACTCTGGTGTGTTTATTTATTTATTCTGAGGAATTTGCTCCACATTGGAACCCTTGTACATCATAGCAGGGATGTGATTTCTTAATTATTCATGCCATTAATAATTGACACCATTAATAACACTGTAATACCATTAATATTTTAACACATAAAATGGAATCCTATGGAATTAATTTATTACCATTAATTTTGTGTGCCAACTTACCAGAGCTTATTAGAATGGTGGTCAAGGTCTGTGCATCAAATTATTTAACTAGTCATATTCAGACTTAAAAGGCTGAGGAATTATGGAATTCACTTCAGCTACTTACTTTTCTTGTCATTAACAGCCTTCTCTCATCTTTTCTCTCTCTAGAACACGGGAAAGGTTTGTTCTGAATGCCTTTACAATATACAATGTATGCTCATCCCTGGCTTTAAAAATGTGGGGTAAAGAATAGGAGGAGGATGGGAGGATGAGGGCTATCTATGGAACCCCTGAGTCTTGCAACAAACTTGCCTCCAAGATGAGTAGTTCTCCTACGCCAGGTCTAGAGCTCAGCCTTTGTCTAGCCACAGACTCCATGATCTTTGATGGCTCCTCTTTCATATCCTTATTTGCCACCCTTTTCCTTAAATCTGACAAAGAAAACTATCCCAGTCTCCTCAATTTCTTTTTGATGCTAAGCCTGAGATAAACCCATTTTCCTTTTTTTTAAAAAAATCCCATATCCAGTTACCATAAGGGAAACTGAAAGGATACAGAAAATATAGGAAGGCTCAGTAACATTTATCAAGTCTATTTTTTTGTGTGTGTACAAAAGAGTATGATACCCATTGAAAATGTGAAAATGGCAGACAAGGAGAAGTTCAGATCTCCACTGAAGAAAGGATCTGATGCCAGGTGAAGGGGAATACTAGTCAATAGCATCAGCCACCATCTGCTTCAGAATCTACACATTTGCACACAAATACCTCACCTAAGATCACACCTTTTCCAGAGAGGAGTTCAACTTATGCAGTTTGCCCAGGACTTCCATGGCACCAAGTTTTCTTCCTAGGCTGGATCCACAAACTGCAGGTTGATCCCAAGGGCACATCCTTCAAAGAGAGACCTTTATAATCTCTGTGAAGTTTTGGATCTATTGTCCGTCAGAAGCAATAGATGACAGTGATTTCATTTGGGCTCATCTTGGCTTTATTTTGGCTCAGTTTGAGGGAATACAGACCGTCCTAGCAAGGACATCATGACGATGGATGAATGAGGCAGCTCCCTGTCCCCACAGTCATGAAGCAGTAAGAGACAGATGCTGACTTCCTTGCCCCCTTGCTATTCATCCATGGGGTGGTGCTGCCCACATTTAGGGTGAGTCTTCCCTCCTCAGTCACACCTCTCTGAAAAAGCCATTGTAGACATGCTTCAAGGTGTGTCTCCCAGGTGATTCCAAATCTAGTTGAGTTAACAATGCAGTTTAAATGTCACTGGGTGGACTGACGAGAAGTGCTTCTCTCGTGCCTGGTTGCTGGAATTCACTCCTAGGGCCCCAGCTCACTTCAAAAGAGAACAGTCATGAAGGGTTAGGGTATCTTATGGTGATTAGGGGAGCACCAACTGCCCTGTTTCAGAAGCCCCTATCCTAAGAAAAAGCCGACTTCTGTACCTGTCAGGATCAAGTCCTTCTCTGGCTTGCCCAGATGAATCCATCCATCAGCTCCCACCATCAATTCACCAATGTCAGTGTCCCAACTACAACCACTTTTTTCTTCCCTTCTTTTTTTCTCTCTCTTTTTTTTTAAATTACTTATGTAGGTAGTGTGTAATGGTGGTCTTCGTGTTCCATTTTTAGTAGACCTATCAATGTGTTTGTCTTCTTTTCAGTCCTGGACTGTGAGCCTCAGATCCCATGTCAGTGACTGATACATCTATAGATGAACAAGGAGTGAATGGATGCATGGTTGTCACCTATACTTTCCTTTCTGTCCATCAAAGCTGAAGAGACCTCGAAGCGTCCAGAACTTAAACATTCGTGAAAACTTGTGACAACCTGGGCTACAGTGAGCTCCTACCTCAAAAAAAAAGAAAAAAATTGTGACATCAACATCTAGATTCCTGTGTATTTGCCAAAACTGACAAAAAAATGTGTTAGAATTGATATTCAAATTTGCACTAAAATTTTCTGTTATGAAGAAATTAATTTATAGGAGCTATACTTATTGCTAATCCACTTTTAGAGTATTGAATAGGTTAGTTTTCTTTTTGTTTGCTTCAGTATTCTTGAAATTATTTCCCTTATTCTCCTGGAGATATGAATAAATGTAAGTGGTAATGTATTTTAAGAGAGCTATTTTCCTGTCGCCCTGACTCTATTTAACCTCATCCTGGATATAGTCTTCTTGATTAGCCAAAGAAATTCACAATATCCCCTGGACACTTTGATAAAGGATGCTGAACTACAGTGACAGAAATCATCCCTGATGAAACTCATTAACTATTAATTAGCTTGCTCAACTGACCAGGGATCCATCTGCAACAGATAATATTAAATGTTATAGGAGATGAAAACATCTGGGATGCAGATGCCCTCGAATTTGAAACTCTTTGCTTTCCTGCCACTGAGTTTTGAAATTGAGTACTGCTTTAAATTAAGTTTAAAACACTGATCCAACTAAAAATGCCAGGTTTCCTGTCATACAATCATCTGGTATATTACATATTAATTTATTTGTTGTCTTTCATATATATGATATGATATTATATTTAATCATATAAATAAATATAGTTAGGGATTTTTTGAGAATAGCACCTAACACATATTCCTTTGTTGAATGCTCATTGAACATGATGCTCTTCTGAATTTTCAAACTCATAAAACCTGCAGGATGGGGGAGGGCTGAAAAGATGGCTCAGCAGTTAAAAGCAGTTGGTTTGAAAGCCTGACAGACCAGATTTGATTCCCCAACACCCACTTAAAGACATACATGAAGTGACACATGTTTCTGGATTTTTTTTCAGTAGCAAGAGGCCCTGGCATCCACCCAACCCACATACTTTCTTCTTTCTTTCTCTCCCTCCCTCTCTATCTCTTTCTTTTCTTTCTCTTCTTCTTGAAAATAAATAAATAAAAACATAAAATCTGCTGGAGAGGAACCCTTCAAAGCCATGCTGTCTACTTTGCACTCTGATCCTCTGAATTCTCCTCCCCTTGGTCGCAGAATGTCCCTGGAAAAATACCTTCTGTTTGCCCAAGGACAAGGAGTTGTTAAGAGTACCGCTTCATGACCCTTTACTCTCTGTTTTATACCAGTAATGTGTTTCATCATGAATTACATATCTTGGATTAAGGATTAACAATTTTGTTCATCTGTACAAAGAATGTGATGATAATATCACTATTATCTTTTTAAATTCTTTATTCAATTTCATTGATTTTTGTTCTAATTTGAATAATTCTTTTATTATTTTTTATTGACACCTTCTATACTTACATACAAAAAAAAATGATATTTCCCTCCCCTCCCCCCATTCCACTAAGATAAGTAAATTGAATTAAAGTAAAAACAAATAAAAGAATTATCCAAATTGTTACTTTAATTCAATTTACTTATCTTTGTCTAGTGTTCTACAGTGGTTTCAGTGTTTAATTCTTTTTTAATACATCTATTCAGTGCTTTACAATGTTAATTTTGTTGCATCCCACAAAATTTTAGTATGTTTTTATTTTCATTTACTTTTAAAAAAATGACTGAGATTTCTTCTTTGGCCCATGCATCATTTAAAAGTGTGTTTTTTTAAATAAATTTATTTACTGGAGAGAGAGAGGTTGGTGAGAGACAGAATGGGCATGCCAGGGCTGCTAGCCACTGCAAACGAACTCCAGATGAATGTGCCACCTTGTGCATCTGTCTTTACGTGGGTACTGGGGAATCAAACCTGGGTCTTTTGGCTTTATAGGCAAGTGCCTTGTTAACTACTTAGCCATCTCAGTAGCCCAGAAATGTGTTGTCTAATCTCTAAATTTTGGAGGAATTCTTTCCTGGTATTTTTCCATTGGTTTTTATTTTAATTCAAATGCCTAAAAGAAAACATTGTATGAATTATATCCTTCTAAACTTTTAAAGATATGTTTTATGGCCCAGGATGTGCTCTACCTTGGTGACTGTTCCATGTGAGCTGTAGGTATTGGACAAAGTGACCTACCTGTGTCAATTAGATCTAGTTGATTGATGGAGTTGCAGAGTTCAACCAAAGCCTTACTGACTTTCTGCCTGCTCAAGTATTCCATTCCTGATAGAAGATGTTGATATCTCCAGCTATAATAGTGGATTATTTTCTGTCTCACTTCTATTCCCATCTCTTTATTTCCTTAATCTGTCTTTCTGTTTCCCTCTCTCCTCCTTCCTCAAAATCCAAGGACATCCCAAACTCTTGTTCATTAGCTATGTTGTTTTTTTCTTCCTTGCTATTCCCTTCAGTCCTCTAATACAATTCCAGCTAATCACAGGCTCCATCAACCTTCCCTGGAGTTCTGAGGAAGACTTGCATCTTATAGTGTCCAAATGACAGGATCCTTTGTTCCTAGTTTACTCAGTCACAAGATGTACATCACAAGAAGAAAGCCAAGGCCTTGGTGAGATGACTCCTCTGCACATGACTGCTCTAGGATAAATGATAGCTCTGTCCTTCAATCCATTTGGCACTGGTCAGCACCAAGTCCTCCTCAAGGATCAAGCTAGACAGCAGAGCTGTCTACCCCACTTGTCCCTAACATACAGTACATGTGAATGCACAATTCTTTCAAAGAAAGATTTAACAAGGATTACATGTGTACAATTTACATAACAAGATGCCAGGGCTAAGCAGTGACTTCTGCCAGCTCAATACATTAATATTATTAATAGCTTTCTTACCATTAGTCTCGTTTTTGCAAGGTTCCAGCCATAGTGTTCATATTCAAGGCAAGAATGAGAAATTTCATTGCCAATTACTGCTCTTTTTATCAGAAAATCAAACCTTTTAAAGGATTCTATAGGAAAACTTCCTTTATTAAGATCTCTTTGGCTAAAATTAAGGCATATTAGGGCATCCCAGAATGCTGAACAAGAGAGAATAGTATTTTCATAATTGAATGACGCCAATAAAAATTGATTGTTCTTATCTTTATAAAGAAAAACCCTACAAGTTTGTGGTTAGCGTGGAAATGAAAGATACTAGAACATTAGAGGGAATACTGATATCTTCCACATAAAATAACATTCAGTTAATGGAGAATGACTTTTAGTCATACACATAATTCCTCCAGTGAGAAGAACTCTGATTAAATCATTTCTGAGGTCATTTCAACTCCAGTCTTTGAACTGAAGGGGACATAAAAGACCATCCAAAATTAATATAAAGCCATTTTTTTAACTAAGCAAAGCCATCAAACAACCTAGAAAAAAGTCCCTTAGTCTCATATCCAGACTCTCTTGGTACCCCCGAAGGAATCTTCAGGCAGTCATTGGCTTTCAAAACAGAGTGGTTGAGGCGAGGCAGCCAGAGAAGAATGCTGGCTTTATCCTCCTGCTGGATCTAGGAAATAATGATCAGCTGTAAGGACTGGGAAATCTGCCCCCTACCTCTGCCACCTTTAACAACTCGCCTCCGCCTTCCTCTCCACCCCTGACGGATTCCCCTGCTCAAAATCTGACGTAAATTGTTTCCTTACCATGGCAAGCTGCCTGAGGTTTCTGGGAAGCATGTTTAAACAGGAGCCTTGCCAGGACTGGAGTCAGCGGTGCTTCTGTGTAGCCTGCAACATAAGCTATAATTAGGGACATTGAGGTCCCTGAAGTTGTAGGCCAAATGAGTTGTCCATGGGAAGAGTATATGTACACACACACATATATTATTCATGTAAGTAAATATACGTGACTTTGTGTGTGAGTGTGTATACACACACACACACACACATGAAAATCTTTTTTTTTTTTTTTTTTATTAACTTGTGAAAAACCAAAAACTATAAAAGATAATAGGTTGGTGGAGTATGGCCACCCTCCCAAACTGTCTTTTTTTTTTTTTTCTCCTCTTTCCATTCATTCATTCATTCTCTCACTCTTGAAACTAAAGAACTATTCTTGGGCAAAGAGTAGCAGGCAACATGCAGATACTCTTCTAGAGTTTGTGGGGAAAGTGGACTTTAAATTGATATTTAAAATTGTTTCTTTGTGTCATCTATGTCTTTGACCCCTCCTGCTTACCTTGATTACCATTGTATCAAAGTGGAAGGAAAATATTTCCTGCTGGGATGATAGAATTAAAGGAGCAAAGGATAAAAACAAGCCTTGATTAGAATTCCAGCTGGATCTCTTATGAGCTATAAGACCCTCAGGAATTTCCTGAAGTCCACATCTGGCTCTTTATCTGAACGGGTGGCCAGTGGCCCAGTCACACCCTAATACAACTCCTTTGCATACTGCTTTACCTATACATGTCAGCCATTTTTCATGAAGTCCTCTCTTTTCTTGGCATACTGAAACATTAATTAATTCACATGTGTGTGGGTTAGTGCACATGCATGTGTGGGTGTACATGCACATGTATGAGCCAGAGAACAACTTCAGATGTCACCATCAGGAACACCACCAACCTTTTGGAGGAGCGGAGCTTAGACTAATTTGTCTGGATCCTACAAACTAGTCCAGACTGGCTGTCAGCAAGCCCCAGAGATCCACCTGTCTTCACCTGCCCAAGACTGGGGTTACAGGTGCTCACTACCAGGCCTGGCATTTTTACATGGGTACTGAGGATCAAACCCAGGTTCCCCAGCTCCTCTTAACTCTATTTAAAAAGAACTATAAAAGACTTTTGATTAGGTTTTCTACTTATAAATTTCATGTTTATAAATTAATGTTGACTACGGTTTTATTGTTTATTCAATTGCTTTGTAAAATTTCCCTACATGAATGAATTTGTCACTTTTCCTGTTGCTATAATAAAATGCCCTGACAAAAGCAACTTAGTGGAGAACTGGTTTATTTCAGTTTTGCAGTTTGATGGTAGAATCCATCATAAAGCCATGACAGGAGGAGCTGGAAGCAACTGGCCACACTGCTTCTGTAGTCAGGAGGTCATTAGTGATAAAATGCTGGTGCTCAGCTCACTTTCCCCATTTTATATAATCTAGGATGTCCAGCCCATAGAATGACAATTTATGGCCACGTTTAGGGTTAATCTTACCTCAAATAATCTAATCTAGAAACCCTTCAAAGACATGATCAAATATTTATTTCTATGATGATTTAAAATCCTATCAAGTTAACAACCTAGATTAGTTATCAGGATGAATATAACATAATATGTTTATCTATCCCTCTGTGCCTGAATGTGTATTAGAACTATGTTCCATCACATACTCGTAAACATTCTTCTGCATAAGTTATATATCAACATATATGCACTTTTCTTTTTGGTATCTTAAGGTGGAATTATTGAGTCATAGGGCATAAAAATGATTAACTTTAACACAGATGGTCCCTAATGTAAGATAGTTAGTTACATGATTTTAATTTTTTTTTTTTACTTAAACATGGTATTGAAGTAGAAACCATTAATTTAATTTTTAGTGAAATCTTTTCCTGGAATAGAAGTATATGGTATACTAGTCTCTTTAAAGTGGGGCAGTCCCAGCTCCCAGGGAGTGATGAAACCCAGGGAAAATAATTAATGCTCATAAATGGATTGCATGGCCAACACAATTAAAAGATAAATATTTAATAGACTATATGAGATTCTAAATACTTTATTATTAAATAATTTTTGATATATTATTTTGCACAAATATAGGCTGGTATAAGTGAATGCTATGGGCATGCTTAAGGTATTTTAGGATCAGCTGTGATGTTCAGTGGATTAGATGTAGTCAATATTCGGATGTATTACATGCACATTCAACTTAAGATATTTTCAGTTTTCAATAGGTTTATTGGAACCTACCCCTGTCATGTCAGGGAGCATCTGTATTGGAGACAACTTTCTGAAGTGGTTTTATCCAAGTACAAGTACAACGCCAGCAGTGCACAAGTGATCCTGTCACTTGAAGGGTTTCCTCACTTTGGATTTGTTCATTCTTTTTCATTTGTTCATTCTGGCTCACATACAGTGATGTTGTCTTACAGTTTGAAGTGAAATAACTTTTCGCGTGCTTGTTGGTGATTTAGATGTACTCTGCTATGAAATTCCTGGGAAGACTTTTTGCCCATGTTTTGTGCTTGATCTTTTAAAATCTTTATTGATAATTTTCACATACAACCATATTTTAGTTTGGTCAAAATCTCTTCCCATTACATTATTTTATGTACTGAATTGTAGCAGTGGTTTCTATATTTCAGATATAAATCCTTTATTACAAACACACTGTAATTGTCTTTTCTTACTCTGCAATAAATCTGTTTTGGGGTCAGTTTGTTTGTCTTTTAATATTGTTGCATATTGTATTACCTCATATTATGGACAACTAGTCATAGGTTAAAATTTACAAGAGTGTGCCTATTCTGATCTTTGCTACTTAGTAGGTGATTTGTAAGTATTTGTTCCAATTAACCAATGAAATGGTTAACACAAGTTAATGGATGGTTTATATAGTTTCCTGATATCACCATCTTTATTCTCAGTGTGTCTCAGAACAGAATATATTATGTTGATGTTTTCAGTTTTCCCAGTTTGGTGGAGATAGTAACTAATGGCCTGTACTCTGTAGTGATGGAAGATACTGCTAAACATCCCACAATGCACAGGGTGTCCCTGTTATCTTGCCCAAAACATCACTGCCAAGGCTGTAAAAACCCTGCTATTTAGTTATGTCTAAAATCTTGTCCATCAGCCTGAACAACCCAGAATGAAACTGGCTTAATGAATGTGATTATTTTCATTTCTAGGCAGTGAGTGTGTACACATAAGGATCTCCTAGCTAGGCATCAGGGTGAATATGCAGACCAGCTTTGTATTCGAGGAGATCCAGCAATGGATATTCTGACCTAATTAAAGGTTATCTTTGAAACTTGAATCCTTTAAGTCATTCATCAATTACTTACTCTGACTTTTATAGTTGCCTAAACTGTGTTAAGCTCAAAAAGAAGGTTGTTGCAGTAAGGTTCATATTGCTGGCATAAAACACCCAACCAAGAGCAGCTTGTGGGGAAAAAAGTGTTTATTTTGTCATACAGACTCAAGGGGAAGCTTCATGATGACAGGAGAATACGATGGCAAGAGCAGAGGGTGGACATCATCTCCTGGCCAACAGCAGATGGACAACAGAAACAGAAGGGTGTGCTAAACACTGGCAAGAGGAAGCTGGGTATAACACTCATAAGCCCTCCCCCAACAACACACTGCCTCTAGGAGGCTTAATTTTCAAACTGTCGTCAGCTGGTGACCTAACATTCAGAACACCTAAGTTAATGGGGGACACATGAATCAAACCACCACAAAGGTATGGAAGAGGCAATTCATTTGTCAAAACATCTCAGGGGCTGGGGAGATGGCTCAGTGGTTAAGGTGCTTGCAAAGGGCAATGATCCAGGTTCTACTTCCTAGTACCCACATAATGCAGGATGCACAGCGAGCCGCGCATCTGGAGTTTGCTTGCAGTGCGTGGGGGACATGGTGTGCCCATCCTTTCTCTCTCTTCCCTCACTCTCTCTCTCTCTCTCTCTCTCCCCCCATCTCTTTCCCTGCTTGAAAATAAATAAATGAAAATAGTTTTAAAAAATCTCAAGTATGTGACATTGCTATTTCCTTTTAAGGAAGGAAGATATCAGGGCTGGAGAGATGGCTCAGTGGTTCAGGCACTTGTCTACAAAGCCCAAGAACCTGAGTTCAATTCCTCAGCACTCACATAAAGCCAGGTGCATAAGGTGCAAGCATCTGGAGTTCATTTGCAGTGGCTAGAGGCCCTGATATGTCCTTTCACTCCCTCTCTCTCTCTCACACACACACATACACACACACACACACAAATAAATACAATTAAAAAAAAAAAAGAAAGAAAGGAAGATGTGGATTATTGGCCCAATCTATATGAATAAGCTATGGCACAAAGGCACATGTAAATGGGACTCTTATTTCCCAAAATTCAAGTTTTCTTAATAATAAAAATGTGTGAAACAATTACAAGAAGCAAAACAATGAATTACATTAAAATACCATGGCAGAGCCGGGCGTGGTGGCGCACGCCTTTAATCCCAGCACTCGGGAGGCAGAGGTAGGAGGATCGCCGAGAGTTCAAGGCCACCCTGAGACTGCATAGTTAATTCCAGGTTAGCCTGGACCAGAGTGAGACCCTACCTCGCAAAACCAAAAAAAATAAATAAATAAAATAATAAAATAAAATACCATGGCAGATTAACTGGAGTTAAGGCGATACAAGAAAGCAGGACTAACTACCACTTCCTCAGGCACTTCTGTGAGACTTCACATCTCAGCTGTGATCAAGGAGTTCAGCCAAACTAACCGGTGCTTAAATGCTCTTGCAATCTGGGAAAATTCAAAGGTCACATTAACATAAGTACCAGTCAGAAGAGTCGACCTAGTTCCTGTGTGAGCTGCCATTATATACTTTACTATTTCCAAAAATACAAAGTACATACAAATAAATAATAGTTCATACTCTATTAAGCAATATTTCATCTCTTCATTCTGAGCATCAAGAAAAAAACAAAAAAAGAATCAAGCTTTGTTTTTTTTAAGAATTTACTGATGAAGAATTTAGGGCTCATAGCAGCTAGCTGGTTTGCCCGAAGCTACATAGCTGCTTTGTCTCATGACACTTGGGAAGGCATGACTAGGCCTTGTTCCTCAGATGCTCTTGTCCCAGAACCATCCCCTCTGTAAATCATCATGACGGAAGTGGGAGAAGCTATGAGAGGGACACACAAAACTCACAAGAGTATGATACCTCCAGGGATTTTCAAAACACTAAAATAACTGGATGCATCCTCTGGGAAACAGAGTCAGAGTACAGAATGTGGGAAGATATTACCCTTCCTCTGATCTAACTGGGTGTAACATTCTTTGATTGACAGTCTCTGACTCCCATGGGAAGTGTAAAGATCTGTGTCTCTCAAGTATGGGACTCTGAGCTGAGATTCATCATGATCTTCAAAAAAAAAAAAAAGAGAGAGAGAGAGAGAGATCTCTAAGACCAAAACATTGATCCAAGGCATTACCTCTCCAGAGAATACCAACACTCACAGAATCCAGGCCAGGCTCTGGTTAAGTAGACCCAGCACTGTGAATTCTCGTCATTGCATTTGCTAGGTGGTCCTGGAATCAGCTGCAAAACGTTTTTTATCTGCCACAACTAAATTCTAATATATGAAACACATACAATTTCACAATAAATTTTGGTTTTTTGGATTGAGTCACTAGCAGTAATACTCTCAAATTGACTTTTGAGACTATAGAATGCTGCCAAGAACATTCATGTTCACTGTCCCCAGGCTCATCTTTAGATAAGCAACATAGACTCTCAGTGTTTGGGGACACAGTGACACCAGCAATACTATTACATTTAGATAGCAGGGAGATTTTATTAATTCATATAATAATGCCAATCATGGTGGAGAGCATTCTCAGAAACCACACTAGTGAAGAGTCAGACACTGTTACGTTTAGAAAATAGCTGACTTTGATTCTATACAAGTTATCTATTTAAGTACTCGGTCATGCAGGACTCTATGTTAGACAATACAAAGAGGAATTTGAGAAGGAATTCCTAGTCTCCATGAGAAACAGATACATCCCTAAAAACATAACGCATAGTAATAACAAATGTGAGAATGGCCATTTTATAAGAAGACAAAAGTCATTTACAAAGTGCAAAAATATCTGTGTTTTAACATAACCTTCCATTTCCTTGTGGCATGACCGGTGGTTGACTCAAAGACCGTGGACATGCAAATGGATTTAGCCACTGGCTCAGTTGGCCATAAGATTGGTTCATTGCATCAATTTCCTTTAGGATTGCTGGATTCGTTTCTCTTCTTCCATTTCATAAAGTGAGATCAGGAAGCCAGTACAGAGTATGACTAAGTCAACTCTCAAAGTCTTTAAAAATTTCACGAGGAAAGATAATTACAGATTTCAAGGAGATAATCATATTACTAGTCTCAATGGAGACAATGAAAGCACTACCACTCACTCTTCAGCAGCAAAGAAAACCATCCAGGCATTTATGCTTCTAGTCCTAGATTTCTACCACTGATCAAGAGGCACACAGAGAATGTGCTATAACACTCTTGGTCTCTGGCCTCTCAAGCCAAGCTTTCCAAAGACTCTATAACTGTCAGTAAGTATCACTGTCATGTCTTCACTTACAGTAGGTGCCAGGTAATCAAGTACATGAGCTACAATCCTTGTTTCCAAGTGTTATATACCCCAGGATGAGATAGATATGTAATATGGCATTTGAAGTCATGATTCTAGGATGTTATATGAACTGAGTAACTGCTCACATTGCAGACACTGAAGAGGTCAGAGATGGAAGGAACACTTCCTAGGAGAAGTCTGTAAGCTAAATCCTCAAATCTGTGTAGGAGTCATGCAGGCAAAAAAGAGGATATTGAAGTAAAAGCAAAAGCCTAGGGGAGAAATGAGCACAGTGCAGTCAGGTCTTTCAAAGAATTCAGAATAGATAGAACAACAAAGAAGACATGAAATCACTAATGGGGAGAGAAATAATGCTCTCTGTGTATGACAGTGAATTTGTGTGCGTTCAAATGTATTTTAAAAGCAGCAAAAAAATGTGTGTATGTGTGTATGTGTATTTAAAGAAGATCTCAAATTGTGCTTGGATTATAGAAGATAAGATTGAAATTAGGAAACTAAAAGGCTGTTTAGGGGTCAGAAAGAAAATTATAGAAAATTGCATTTTAAAAATGAGATGATATGATAAAAATAATGTTTTGAAGAGTCTCCCAGATCTCAGAAAGGGGAATTAGTAGCCTATCAAATGTTAGAACTGAATAATTTAGCAAGTATCTACTCAATGAAATTGATTAGCCTATAAAAGTTATTTTGTAAGTAGTAATTTTCTCTATAATACTAGTTGGCTTTATTGGGTATGTTACTATTCAACAGAGTGTAGTCTGGTCTGAAATTAAAAATGGTACATCTTGTGCTTTTTGTAAAGTTTATGAAAAGCATGCAGGAGGAATTGGGTATTAAATGAGGAAAGCACCATTAACTGTCATATGCAAATTACTTAAGCTCTTCTAGATAGGTGATAAATAGATATAGATATGTGGATGGGTGGATGGTTGGATGGGAGATAGATAGATAGATAGATAGATAGATAGATAGATAGATGATAAATTGATGATAGATAGATTGATGATAGATGACAAATAGATAGATAATAGATAGATAAATAGATGATAGATAGATAGATAGATATAGATAGATGATAATCCCAGGCAGTATAAAACATAGTGGAGGGCTGGAGAGATGGTTTAGCAGTTAAACACTTGCCTATGAAGCATAAAGGCCCCCGTTCAAGGCTCAATTCTCCAGGGCCCACATAAGCCAGATGCACAAGGGGGGGCGCATGCATCTGGAGTTCATTTGCAGTGGCTGGAGGCCCTGGCTTGCCTATTCTCTCTCTCTCTCTCTCTCTCTCTCTCTCTCTCTCTCCTCTCTCTCTCTTTCTGCCTCTTTCTGTATCTCTCTCTCTCAAATAAATAAATAAAAATAAAAATATTTTTAAAAAACCATTGTGGAAAAGTGAAGTAAGCATTATTTGTGCATTTAGGGTCCTTTCAAAGAAATCATTGCCCAGACCTTGCCATCAAGTTTTCTCCTATGTTTTCTTCTTATAGCTTTAGAATTGCAGACCTTACATTTGAGTCATTAGCCCATACCCATTTTTAGTTGATTTTTTACATATAGGGTTAGATAAGGGCCCAATTTAATGCTTCTTCAGATAATTGGTTTTCTTAATGTAATTTATTGAAATGACTGTCATTTCCCACAGTATGTTTTTACCACCTTGGTAGAAAATCAATTTTAAACTTATGAATTGATTTCTGGACTCTCTATTCTGCCCCATTGGCATATGTGTCTATTTTTATGTCCATACCATGCTTTTGATTGTTATTATTTTATAATATTTTAAAATATTTTAGTGCTCTTTTTAAGAAATAATTATCAACTTGAGATATTAAAAATAATATTGCTGCAGGGGCTGGAGAGATGGCTTAGTAGTTAAGTGCTTACCTGTGAAGCCTAGGGACCTCCATTCAAGGCTCGATTCCCCAGTACCCACATAAGCTAGATGCACAAGTTGGCGTATGCATATGGAGTTCGTTTGCAGTGGCTGGAGGCCCTGATGTGCCCATTCTCTCTCTTTCTGCCTCTTTCTCTCTCTATCTGTCTGTTGTTCTCAAATAAATAAATAAAAACAAAAATTAAAAACATTGCTGCAAATCAGCTCTGCAGATCATATCTGACTTCAATATTTCTATTGATAGTTACAGAACTGGGCAGTAGTCTTAACCAAAGGGTGCTTCCAAAGGCACTCCCCACCAATCTGGCAGGTTATATCCATAAAAAGATCACAAAAATAGAAGCTAGGGAAACGCAAATAAAGTTCAGAAGCAGCCTGACTGGTTACAGCCAGCAACTGTCCTATTTGAACATGGTTTGAATGGCTGGTCACCTGTAATGGACTCTACTTGTCACCAGAATAGGCAACAGTCTGCTTTAGATATCAAGCCAGTTTACTGCTCACTGCATATCTTTATACCTGCAAGAGGAACTTAAAATGCTTCTGAGGACAACTTTAAAACTTTTATTTTATTTTATTTTTAGAGAGAGAGAGACACAGAGAGAAACAGACAGAGAGGGAGAGGGAGACAGAGAATGGGCGCACCAGCAGCCTTTCAGCGGCTGTGAATGAACTCTGGATGAGTGCGCCCCCTTGTGGGCAAGTGCGGCATTGTGCCCTTGCGTCACTGCATCTGGCTAAACGTGGGATCTGGAGATTGGAACTGGCATTCTTAGGCAGTTCTTAGCAGGCAGGCGCCTTGAACCCTAAGCCATCTCTCCAGCCCCTGAGGACAACTTTAGACCAAACAATTCAATTTAGCAGCAGGCTCCTTGAATCAGAGCTCTGAAACAAAACGACCTTTTCAGATAAACTGAGTTAACATATCTTATGACTCCACTGACATCAAATGTCCAGAAGAAATAGCATCGTGGTTGATGGTGGTCAGAGTCTGGCATCAAAGGCATGGAGAGCAATTTAATGCATTTTGTGGTTGTTTCCATGTGAAATGTCCTCTAGCCTCATGTGTTTGGAGTTAAGCCTCATGTTCTATCACATCTGGTGCTAATTTGAGAAGAGGAGCATTTCTAGAAAAGTTGTGTTGCTAGGAGTGGGCTTTGGGTTGTCATGGCCAGAGATATCTTACTGTCTTGCTGCTTCCTCTCAGCTGATTGTGAGATGTGATACGCAGCCTCTGCTCTGCCATGCCATGAGGAGACGTTTGAGATGGAAAGCCAAAATAAACTCTATCCTTCCATATGCTTCTTTTGGTTGATGTATTGTCCCAGAGACAAAAAGGTAACTCGAACAGTTTTGGGAGCAACAAGAACCTTTTGGAACTAGATAGCAGCAGTTGTACAACATTGCAAGTATACAAAATTTCACTCAACTGTTCACATTAAAATGGTCAGCTTTATATTAAACGAATGCCGCATTTATGGACTCTTTTAAAAAGTAAAGAGGGTGTACTACAGCGAGAATAAAAGCTGCAACCTTACCTTGATTTCAGTTTCCCTTTAGATTTGAAGGATATTCAATTTTTGGTTTTCATTAACCTTTTCAAAAGATTATTATTTCTGTCACACAAACAGACCAATGTGACAATGAAAGAAATATTTGTACTTCCAGAATAAAGTTGGAAGACAGAGGAGGGACACCTTAAGAGGATACTTGTGACCTGGCAACAGAAGAAAGGAAAATACAGGGGAGAGGGAGTTGGGGTGAAAGGGGGAAGGGATAGTAGGAGGGATAGGAATCAACAAAAACAAATTGTATTTGAAAATTCCATAATTTAAAAAAATAAATCAATTTTTTTTAACCATAAGTGCTCATGCTGTGAGGTCTCTTTCACACATGGATGACTTCATGAATGGATGGGTAGCCATGGATATGTCAATGTTCCTGCCTGTAAGGAAGTTTTCTTGCTTTTGTCTGTTTTTCCACTGGTTCCTGGGCCTTCTGGCCAAGAGTAAGGCTGTTGATGTTGATGGTGGCACCTTTTGTCACCCTCTCCCACAATAAGATGTCATGGCGGCTCTCCAAGGACGTGATGTGTTTACAGCATATCCATTTCAAAGATTGACTAATTGCTCTACAAGCCACAAAAAGTGCACTCTCAAATCATAAAAGGGAAGCACTCTGGCTTTTCCCAGGCCACAAAGCATGACCAAGTTGATTAGGACTCATAATTCACACTCGTGATACCTGAGCTTGATCCTCCAAGAAACAGCTGCTCTATAAAAGCAGGGACAGAGAGAGTATATCATGTCGTCCAGGCAGCCTAGTCACAGCTTTGCAGCCTCTTTAAATGGCCTCCACCATGCCTGGCCAGGGCTAATCTGGAAATGTGGCAACAAGAGTGGAAAAGAGCCTTTATTTATTGCAACCACCTACTCTCCACATCAAATCAAACACAAGCCTATTCTGTGCACAGAATATGAAGAGCTTAAGGTGGAAAAGACCTCAGCAGACAGGTTATCTGTCCCCACAAGTTAACACTGGACAGTCCCTCACAGGCATACGTCAATGAGCAGTTCTGCTATAGTTGGAGTGAGGCAACCATCAGTCCATTAGAGTTTTTTCTTATTTTTGACAGTTTCATACATGTATATAATGTATTTTGATTGTGTTCTCCCAATTATCCTCTATTATGCCCCACCAATTTGTACTAACATTTTTCTTCTTATTTCTAATTAATCATGCCTTATTTTTATTTCTTTGGCCCACTGAAGTTAAATTAAAGTTGAGAGGCTATTTATCAGAGTATGGACAAACCACTGAATAACACAATCCTAGCTGTCATTAGCTATTCTGAGGTGTAGTGTCTTATGAGACTGTGGTGGTTTGGAAATATTCCCCATAGATTCATGCATTTAGATACAAGCCCTTCCTCTATCCATGATGAAATATTGACAGGTTTTATCTTATGCATGAAATTACAGCTGCTTGGGGTTCATGAGTGTAATGGTCATGTCATTGCCAGGAGACAGGATTCCATAGCACTCCTCCCCACCCTCCTGCATTAGAGTTTTAGAGACTTTAAAGGGAGCCATTGATTGCCTTCAGAATACAGCAGACAGGAGCATCATTGTCATAGTTAAAGAATTTGAGAGCAGGAGAGATGGCTTAGAGGTTAAGCATTTGCCTGTGAAGCCTAAGGACCCCAGTTGGAGGCTAGATTCCCCAGCACCCATGTAAGCCAAATGCACAAGGTGGTGCATGCATCTGGAGTTCATTTGCAGTGGCTGGAGGCCCTGGTGCTCCCATTCTCTCATTCATTCTCTCTCTGTGTCACTGTCAAATAAATAAATAAACAAACAAACAAAATTTAAAAAAATAATTTGATTGGCCATCAGTGTCAACCCTGTGTCATGTCCTGGAAGAAAAAAGCTTTTCACTCTACACAAAACTAGGCAGATGGATGCTTTTCTAGAGGTCAATCCCATCTTGGATTCTATGTGTTGTAGCAAATCTTTCTCTTGCTAGAAAAATGATACAACATAGCAGACTGAGCTTGGAAGTTGACCAGAAGTGGCTCTGAAGCTTAATTCATTTGCTTTATCCCTTCATGAGATCACCCAACAGTTGACCTAAACTGCTTCTGTGAGCTTAAAGGGCTCAAATAATGGACAAGACAGGCTTCTCTTTTCAGACTTGTCACCCTAGGGTTGTGAAGCAAGAAAGCTGGTACAGCCATGAACTGAGGATGCTTTGATAGGAAGTGGCACAAAGTGGGACCACAAAAGGGAAGGAATTGACACAGGGGCATGCCAGGATTCCTAGGGTCAGAGTCATCCAAGCCAAGAGTTAGAGGCAAATTGAAACGTGTGTGCATGTGTGGAGAAGTGAAGGGGTTCTTATGAAAATGAGAAAGAGTTATTATGGGCAGATGGAAGAGAAAAGAGAAATGAAAAATTTTTACCACTTTTTAAAGTATTTTATTTATTCGTTTATTTGAGAAAGAGGGAGAGAGAAAGAGGATGGGCATATCAGGGCCTCCAGCCACTGCAAATGAACTCCAGATGCATTAACTACCTTGTGCATCTGGCTTCTGTGGGTCCTGGGGCATCAAAACTAGATCCTTTGGCTTTGGAAGCAAGCCCTTAACCACTAATCCATCTCTCCAGCCCTATGGATGCCACCTTTTTACTGAAGTAATTTCTGGGGCATGAGGAGATGGCTCAGTAGACATGAGAATTTGTTTTGCTTTGTTTTGTTTTGTTTTTTAAATTATTTTTTTATTGACACCTTCTATATTTACATACAAAAACATATGATATTTCCCTCCCCTCTCCTCCCCCCATTCCACTTTAGAACACCAATCTCCATCATATCCCCTCCCTCTCTCCATTAGTCTTTCTTTTAATTTGATGTCATCATCCTTTTCTTCTATTCTGAGGGTCTTGCGATGGTATTGCTAGGCACTGCAAGGTCATGGATATCGAGGCCAATTTCTGTCTGGGCAGTTGCATTGTAAGAAGTCATACCCTTCCTTTGGCTCTTCCATTCTATCCACCCCCCTTCAGCAATGGTCCCTGAGCCTTGGAGGGTGTGACAGAGGTGTTTCAGTGCTGGGCACTACTCTATCCCTTCTTCTCAGCACTATGTTGCCTTTTAGGTCATCCCAGTGGTCACCACCATCTGAAAAGAGAAGCTTCTCTAACCAGAAGTGAGATGTACATGTTAATATGTGAACATGAACATTTTAAGTGCAGGCTTTATGCCCCAGGGCAGCTTACCAAAGGTGGGAATAATATATACATTTAGTCAGACAAGAGCAGGCTTTATACGTCATGGATATCCCAAGGCTCATGACCTCCCCTGCCATAGACTTTTGCTTAGGTTTTCAGTACCAGGCATGTATCCCCCTCAGCACCGTTTTTGATCATCCCAGTGGTCATCGAGAGGGCCTTCAGTCCAATGAATATGGAGCAGTTGGTTACCCCAAGAGTAAACATGCCACTATTGCACCCCATAGACTTTACTTGGGTTTTCAGTCATTGGACCTGTATGGCCAAACTTGAATATTCAGTGTCCACTGTTTTCACTGCTAATGACTTCTGTCTCCCATATGGCTGCATGCAGTGCAGCTTTTCCAGCTTTCAGTTGGCTGGTCTACAGGGAGAAGGTTTTCTGCTCAGCACCAGCTTGCTTTCTCAGTGACCTTGCCTCTCAGGCAAGAGATGTCTTCAGCAATAGGGTCTTACTATCTGTTTCTCAAGGGAAACCAAGGGCTTTGGCAATAGCCTTTAATGTTTTGGAGGCTACCAGGACCTCCTTGGCCAACAACTCACTGGAAGGTATCCCATCCCAGGCACTGAAAATTTTCTAGTAACAGTCTACAGCTTCTAGATGTGCCATTATTCAAAAAAGTAGGTTTACATAAGTCTTATTCACAATATCTTGAATTTAGATTGACCCTCCCCCTGCCCTTCTTTTATACATTCTCTTCCCATGGCCTCGCTTAGGCCATTCCCCTCCCTGTAATCTGTTCTTTGACTTACATATGTGCAATACCATACACTTAAGTCCTTCCCTTTCCTCCCTCCCTTATAGCCTTTTACCAGCTTACTGGTTTCTAGTACCTATTTTTGGTTCCAGTTCACACACAAGTTTATACATTTGTAGTTAGGATCCACATATGAGAACATGTGATGTTTGGCTTTCTGAGCCTGTCTTATTCACAATATCTTGAATTTAGATTGACCCTTGTCAATTCTCTTAGGTTTTTACCTCACTTAGTATAATCCTTTCCAGATCCATCCATTTCCCTGCAAATTTCATAATTTGATTTTCTTCACGGCAGAATAGAGCTCCATTGTGTAAATGTACCACATCTTTATTATCCATTCATCTGTGGAGGGACATCTAGGCTGGTTCCATTTCCTAGCTATTGTGAATAGCACAGCAATAAACATGGTTGTGCAAGTATCTCTAAGGTAATGAGAAGAGTCCTCTGGATATATTCCTAGGAGTGCTATAGCTGGATCATATGGTAAATCTATTTCTAACTGTCTCAAGAACCTCCACACTGATTTCCACAATGGCTGGACCAGATTACATTCCCTCCAACAGTGTAGAAGTGTTCCTCTTTTTCCACATCCACGCCAACACTTATTGTCATTTGTTTTCTTGATGGTAGCCATTCTGATAGGAGTGAAATGGAATCTCAAAGTGGTTTTAATTTGCATTTCCCTGATGGCTAAGGATGTGGAACACTTTTTTAGATGTTTATATGCCATCTGTATTTCATCTTCTGAGAATTCTCTATTTAGTTCAATAGCCCATTTTTTTAACTGGGTTGTTTGAATTCTTATTATTCTATTTTTTGAGTTCTTTGTGTATTCTGGATATTAATCCTCTGTCAGATGTATAGCTGGCAAAGATTTTCTCCCATTCTGTAGGTTGTCTTTTTGCTCTATTCACAGTGTCCTTTGCTGTACAAAAGCTTTGTAATTTCATAAGGTCCCAGTGGTTGATTAGTGGTTTTATTCACTGAGCAATTGGGGTTATATTCAGAAAGTCCTTGCCTATGCCAATATGTTGAAGGGTTTCCCCTACCTTTTCCTCTAGCAGTTTCAGAGTTTCAGGTCTGATATTAAGGTCTTGACTCTTGTGCATGGAGAGAGACAAGGATCTACGTTTATCCTTTTATATACAAATGTCCAGTTTTCCCAGCACCACTTGTTACAGAGGCTATCTTTTCTCCAATGAATACTTTTGGCATTTTTGTCAAAAATCAGGTGGCTGTAGCTGCCTGGATTAATATTTGGGTCTTCTATTCTGTTCCATTGATCTACCTGTCTGTCCTTGTGCCAGTATCATGTTGTTTTTATTACTATGGCTTTGTAATATAACTTAAAATCAGGTATGGTTATACCACCAGCCTGATTTTTGTTGCACAAAATTGTTTTGGCTATTTGAGGTTTTTTGTGTTTCCAGATGAATTTTAGGATTGTTTTTTCTATTTCTGTGAAGAATGCTATTGGGATTTTAATGGGGATCGCATTAAATGTGTAGATTGCTATTGGTAAGATTGACATTTTCACAATATTGATTCTTCCAATCCAGGAGCATGGGATGTCTTTCCATTTCCTTGTGTCTTCTGCAATTTGTTGCTCGAGTTTTTTAAAGTTCTCATTGTAGAGATCCTTCACTTCCTTGGTTAAGTTTATTCCAAGGTATTTTATTTTTTTTTTTTTTTTTGAGGCAATTGTGAATGGGAGAGATTCCCTGATTTCATCCTCTGCACGTTTGTTGTTAGTGTATAGAAAAGCTACTGATTTCTGTGTGTTTATTTTGTATCCTGCTACATTGCTAAAAGTGTTTATCAGCTCTAACAGTTTGCTGGTAGAGTCTTTAGGGTCTGTTATGTATAGAATCATATCATCTGCAAATAATGATAATTTGATCTCTTCCCTTCCAATTTGTATCCCTTTTATGAGTGTCTCTTGCCTCATTGCTATGGCTAAGACTTCCAGTACTATATTAAATAGTAGTGGGGAAAGTGGACATCCTTATCTTGTTCCTGAATTTATAGGAAAAGCTTCAAGTTTTTCCCCATTTAGTATTATGTTGGCTGCAGGTTTGTCATAAATAGCTTTTATTATGTTGAGATATGTTCCTTCTATTCCCAGTTTCTGTAATACTTTCACCATGAAGGGGTGTTGGATTTTGTCAAATGCCTTTTTTGCATCTATTGAGATGACCATGTGATTTTTGTCCTTCAGACCATTTATATGGTGTGTTACATATATGGGTTTGCATATGTTGAACCATCCCTGCATCTCTGGGATAAAGCCTACTTGGTCAGGGTGAATAATCTTTCTGATATATTCTTGTATTCTGTTTGCCAGGATTTTTTTGAGAATTTTTGCATCTATGTTCATGAGGGAGATTGGTCTGTAATTTTCTTTTTTTGATCTGTCTTTGTCTGGTTTGGGTATCAGGGTGATGGTGGCTTCATAGAAGGATTTCGGTAGAATTCTTTCCTTTTCTATTTTATGGAAAAGTTTGAGAAGCATTGGTGTTAGATCTTCCAGGAATGTCTGGTAAAATTCAGCAGTGAATCCATCTGGACCTGGGCTTTTTTTTAGTTGGGAGACTTTTTATAACTGCTTGGATCTCTGTGGTTGTTATAGGTCTATTTAAATGGTTTCTCTCATCTTCATTTAATTTTGGCAGGTCATAAGAATCAAGGAAATCATCCACTTCTTTCAGGTTTTCAAACTTAGAGGCATATATATTCTTAAAGTATGTCCATATGATTTCCTGAATTTCTTTGGTATCTGTTGTGATGTTGCCTTTTTCATCTCTAATTTTATCAATTTTTGTCTCTTCTCTCTTTCTTTTGGTCAGATTTGTTAAGCGTTGTCAATCTTGTTTATCCTTTCAAAGAACCAACTCTTTGTTTCATTGAATTTTTTAATTGTTTTTTTGGTTTCCATTTCATTAATTTCTGCCCTAACCTTTATTATTTCTTCCCATTTACTGATTTTTGGTTTGCCTTGTTCTTCTCTTTCCAAGGCCTTAAGGTGAAGCATTAAATTGTTTAGTTGTGAACTCTCTAAGTTCTTAATATAGGCACTTAGAGCTATAAATTTCCCTCATAGGATTGCCTTCATTGTGTCCCAAATGTTTTGGTATGTTGTATTCTCATCAACATTTGATTCTATGAATTTCTTGATTTCCTTTTTAATTTCTTCAATGACCCATACATCGTTCAATAATGTACTGTTTAGTCTCCATGAATTTCTGTATGCTCTGTAGTTTTTCTTGTTGCTGATTTGCAGTTTAATCCCATTGTGGTCAGATAGCATACAAGGGATTATTTCAATTTTCCTGTATTTGTTAAGATTTGCTTTGTGTCCTATTATATGATCTATTTTAGAGAATGTCCCATGTGCTGCTGAGAAAAATGTATATTCTGAAGCATTTGGATGGAATGTTCTGTATGTATCTGTTAGGTCCATTTATTCCATGATATCATTTAATGCAGATGTCTCTCTGTTTATTTTTTGCTGGGTAGACCTGTCAAGTGATGAGAATGGAGTATTGAAGTCACCCACTACTATTGTGTTAGGAGTTATCTCTGACCTTAAGTCTAATAGTGTTTGTTTGATGAAATTGGGAGCCCCCATGTTAGGGGCATATATGTTTAGGATTGTAATGTCCTCCTGTTGGAGTGTTCCTTTAATCAGTATAAAGTGACCTTCTTTATCTTTCCTCACCAATGTTGGTTTGAAGTCTATCCTGTCAGAAATTAGGATTTCAGCCCCTGCTTGTTTCTTTGGCCCATTTGCTTGAAATACTTTGTTCCAACCTTTCACCCTAAGAAGGTTTCTATCTTTTATTGAGAGATGAGTTTCCTGGAGTCAACAGATGGTAGGATCCTGCTTTTTAATCCAGTCTGCAAGTCTGTGTCTTTTGGTTGGGGCATTGAGGCCATTGATATTAAGAGTTATTATTGAAATATATGTATTTATTCCTACCATTCTTGTTTTGTAGTGCTTCCTTTTTTCACTTCACTCACTTGTTTTAACTGTTATTTGAGTGTGGTTTATTTTTTCCGATTTCCTGCTGTGTGTGTTTTGCTTTCTCTTCAGCATGCATGATTCCTGTAAGTATTTTCTGTAGAGCTGGTTTAGTTGCCATAAATTCCTTTAGCCTGTCTTTGTTGTGGAATGTCCTTATTTCTCCATCAATTTGGATAGATAGCTTTGCAGGATAAAGTAATCTTGGTTGACAGTTTTTATCTTTCAGAATGTGGAATACCTCACTCCAAGCCTTTCTGGCTTTAAAAGTTTGTGCTGAGTAATCTGCTGTGATTCTGATGGGGTTGCCTTTGTAGGTGACTTGCTTTTTCTCTCTAGCTGCTTTCAATATATTTTCTTTGGTTTGTATGTTTGGTACTTTAATTATAATATGGCAGGGAGAGGTTCTTTCCAGATTTTGTCTGTTTGGTGTTCTAAATACTTCTTGTATCTGTATTGGCATCTCTTTCCCAATTTGGGGGAAGTTTTCTTCTATGATTTTGTTGAAAACACCAACTATGCCTTTGGAGTGAGATTCTTCTCCTTCAACTATCCCTTGAATTCTTATGTTTGATCTTTTCATAGTGTCCCAAATATCTTGAAATTCCCATTCATACCTTCCTATTAGCTTGTCTTTCTCTTTGTTAGACTGTATTAGATCTGCCATCTGCTCTTCTAGTTTAGATATTCTGTTCTCTCCTTCATCCATTCTACTAGAGAGATTTTCTACAGAGTTTTTACTTTCACTGACTGTGCTCTTTATTGCTAGTATTTCCGACTGGGTTTTCTTTATTCTTTCTATTTCCAAATTTATGTCTAGTATTGACCTCCGTAGTTCATTAAATTGGTTTTCTGTGTTTTCTTTGAATCCTTTCATTTCGTCTTTGAGTTCTTTGAACCCTTTCATTTCCTCTTTGACTTCTTTGAACATATTTATAATCATTCTTTTGAAATCTTTCTCAAGCATTTCCTCTAATTCAGTCTCACTGAAGGTCATTTCTGATATATTAATACTTTTTGGTGGATTTATATTGTCTTGATTTTTTGTGTTTCTTGTATTATAATGAAGAGATTTTTGCATTTTGGATTAATTTAATGCTTGGGTTTGCTAATTACCTGCAGTAATATTAGATGTGTCAATCAATCTGATATTATATATCTTCAGGGTAGGAGCTTAAGGTGCTAGGTATGGCTCTTAAGACTCTCAGAGTAATCACAAAAGTGACCATAGGTGTTGGGTTTGCCTGCTATGAGAGTATTCAAGTAGGCTGAATGAAACAGAATACAGTCAAATTCTAAAACATTTATCTAAACAATGTACCCATTCAATGAAATACAGCACAGAGTATTTGTGCAAAAGTAGGTATTATGACAAACAGATCCTTTAATACCGTCACAGTCCCTAAGGATGTGTGTTGCCCCACACCCTTAATCCTGTCAACTGGGAGGCTAAGATTTCTGGTCTGTAGAAGGTTCCAAGGTCAGCTTGTGACCAAGTGAGACCCTTTCCCCACAATTGACAGAAGAGGAAACAAAGGCACTATAAATCAGGAAGCAAGAGATGAGCAGCCCAAAATATAGCTTATTTACGAGTGTCAGATCTGACCATCCATCAGGTTTAACATATAACTTACCCTGACATGTAAGGTGCAATTAGTCCTTCCAATGCAAGCCTATACATCGGGCTTATTTGGTGGGTACTTGGGTGTAATCCAAGTTACCTTTTGGGACAGTTTCGGTCTCAGCTATGCTGTAAGGCTGCTTGGGTCCTTCTTTGCTGTGTTTTGTGCTCAGGAAGGCCAGCTGAGTCTGTGGGTCACTGCTTTAATCGTTCTGGATGCTGGGTAGGTCACCAGGTCTCTGGTGCTTGCTTGCGCTTGTGCTGGTGGTGGGGGGGGGGAGGCTGTGAATGGCGGCTGAAGTCTGTCTGCTCGTCCATGAAATCCTCTTCCTCACAAGCTTCTCCGTTGGTCTCTGCTGTCCTCCTTCCATGTTTCTTGAGTTTCTGAGGAGGCCCGTGTGATTGGAGAATCCCCTCACCTGACTTTAAAATCCCACAACTCAGCCGGAGCCTAGTTGCTGCGTGAAACTCACCACAGCTGTGGAGCTGCTTCTGCCCGCTTCTGTGGGCTCCAGACACTCTGGGTCTCTCCTACTTCTCTGCTGCCATTTGTAATTTACTATACACCTCACTTTTTAGTAGAAGAGTGTATTCTGTTTTTTGGGGTTTTTTTTTGTTTTTCCTTTTTTCCCCTAGTTTGTTTTGGCATGGTTCCTATGCCACCATCTTAACCAGAAATCTCGACATGAGAATTTTTATGTAAGGAAGTGACAGCATGAATTTTAGGAAGATTTCACTAATCATATCATATTGGATTAATTATTTAAACCCTCCTACACTCAGTATTAACATAGACAAAACTATCTCCCAGAAATAAAATTACCTCCCTGCTATTCAAATAAAAAATAATGTAAATGAAATGCTCAATGCCTAAACCTGGTAACTAATTATCCAATATCCATTTACTAGATTCTCCTTCCTGTACAAGTTTACATGTTTCCTGTTATGAAATATTTGGTGTTATAAAATTTTTCTTGTGAATTCAAGGGTATGCTGGTTAATTGGACATTTCAGATTTGGGAGCGTTGAAACCTCATTTGTTCAATCTGCCCTTTGTGGATGTGATTGACTATCTTTCGTATAGCATTTCCTGAATGTGACATTGGGACACAAGGATGAAAATGTTGACTGAGGGGTGATTCATTTAGAACAATATATGGACATTTAAGTTAAAGATTTATCAAAATCACTATGGCTCAGTGTGCTTGGGATTTATGGTAAAAGCCACCAAGAGCCATCGAGTATTTACACTCACTTAAGGATGAAAGAAGTACTCATGATGAAGGCACTGTTAAAGATGGACTTAATTTCTGAAAATTTGCCACCATCTACACTTGTTTGAGTAAATTTTTGCCTGGCTATAAAGATTACATTTGTAAAACTCTCTTGCAGCTAGGGACATAATATGACAGAGTTCAGTGCAATTAAATATAAACATGGAAGCAAAGTGGTATTGCCTTTTTAAACTTTCTTTAAAACAGGACATGAAAGGGATCTTCTAATTACTTTCTCAATCCTTTAACTTAGAAAAATATATGCTATGCAAGGTATCTTGGATCAAGAGGTCAGGAGTTATATCCTAAGAAAATCTGAGAAATTTGTGAAACAAATCAGATCCTCACTGATAACTTTTCAAACTCCTAAACCTTCAAATTTTGTTCCCATAACAATGTGGTTAGTATTCTTTTTTGAGGTTTCTATGTGTTTTCTGCTAATTCAGCTATATCCAATATTAACTTGCATAATATTTAAAATTGATTTCAATTCAAACATTGCTTCTAGAAAAAAATAAAGTGATATTTTTAAATGAGGAGTTCCTTAAAAGAGAAATATAAATAAACAACAGAATACTGATGGTCCTAAAAGTCTGGTGATATCACTTTTTGTTTTCTTTTTGTAACACAACATTCTGCATGCAATGTGGAGATGAAGCTATTCTGTATTCCCCATTGTAATAGTTCTTTCCTTGATGCAGCCCTGTCTGATTCTAGATATCTTCAATGGAAATGGAATGAATTGAAATTCTGCCAAAGTTATGACCAAAAAGCTGAATATTAATGTCCAGTCTTAGAACCAAAATCAGAATAGGATTCACCTATCTCCTCAGAATGCCACACCTACAGGGAAGAGATCTAGTCATGTGTCTGTGAGTCACTTGACTTGATATGTAAAGTTCTGGGAAAGCAAATCTCACTGGCTGGATCTAGATCATATACCCTGTGGTTTCTTTAGAGTACTGAGAGAAAGATGGGAGAATGTTCCAGTCTCCAAGAACCTCTTACTCTCTATTAGGAACATGGTGGACAATGACTTATCATCTCCAAGAATCTATAAAACAGGGGCCTGTTAGGTCCCTCAAATTAATGGATTTTTGGAAAGTCATAAATCAACAAATTTCTACCCCTTCCACTTCAGCAACTTGTAGAGTCAATAAATTAGGGGCAAAAACTTTGGATATTGAAACACACTTGGCAAATTTCATTTTCATTACTATACTATTAATATTACTACATTACTATTATCATTATTGGGAAAAATAAGTAGTTTTGAAGCCATAGTCATTCCAAATTTAAAGAAATGCTTTTCAATTATATCCAGCAAAGAAAAAGTGTATTCATGTCTTTCCATGACATCTTATCAATTATCAGAAGATATATGACCCTAAAAAATAAATCATTATTTTTCATACAAAAGGATACTCAACTTAGGAACTCATAAGCCACTCACTATTCTTTAGGAACTTAGAATCTTACGTAGAGTAAGTAGACCAATTAAAACACCAGTGTCTGAAAATAGGAGCCCAAATAACCAAAATGGTGTCAGCTTTCACACAATAGGGAAATAGCTTGTGGATATCCAGAAGTGAAGGAGATTCTGGAACTGATGTCATGCGATGGCTTCAGCTGCAGTCTCTGAAGTTTCCTACATGCAGCCGCCAATTATGTATTAGCTACTTTTCCTGGCTAAAATCTATGGAGATTATAAAATGGCTGAAAATGTCCCAAATGGATGGAAAAATAATATTCATACAAATAGTTGTCATTTGCAGTTCTTAATTTTTTTCTCCCTTCAGAATATTCTGCACAATTGAGTATCCAACAAATATCCCTTGGATAATGAAGTGACCAGATACATGCATGAAATAGCTAAAAAGCAGTTTCTGACATGCATAATTAAATGAGAATTTAAACCCCAATATATCAGAGAAGGGAATTATAATGGAAGGATCTCAACAAGCTTCTAAATAATAGCATACTCCAAATAGATGAAGGGGACCAGAAATAGCATTATAGTCATACAGCTGGAACTTTGTTTAAAACAAATGAATTCATAAATGAAAAAGACATGCAATTTCAAAGGAACTTTCTATCCATTCCAAGTGGTCTCATATTCTAAGTTGCAAAACTATGAAGTTATAATGGCACTGGAAGTTTCCATGGAATCCTGTATTCTGCAGAATCTCAAATTACCTCATGCAATAATCATCACAACCAACTAAAGTAGTATGATCAATATATATAACAAGATTGATGCTTTAAGTTTTCCATGCAATAAAAATGTACTTTTAAATTCTTCATCATTTATTGAGAATTTTCCCTATGTCAACCTTGTTCTGAGCACTTTCAAAAAAAAGTGTCATTATTTTGACTTTTACAATTTATCCAAGTTACATAACCTCCCTGGGTAGGGAACTTTCTAAGAGATCCAAGTGCTAGAGCTGAAATTAGAATGTTGGTCTGTGTGAGTTCATTTTAACTTTAATCTATTTTTAAAGTTAAACTACTTTAAACATATGAAAACAACTTAAAGAGGAGCAAATGACAAAGTTGTTAAAAATCATTTTAGGGCTGGAGAGATGGCATGGTGGTTAAGGTGCCTGCCTTCAAAGCCAAAGAACCCAGGTTCAAATCCCCAGGACCCACATAAGCCAGATGCACAAAGTAGCACATGTGTCTGGAGTTCATTTTCAGTGACTGAAGGCCTGGAGCACCCATTCTCTATCTATCTCATCATCTATCTATCTATCTATCTATCTATCTATCTATCTATCATCTATCTATCTATCTAACATCTATCTATCATCTATCTATCATCTATCTATCTACTTAACAATCTCTCTCATTCCCTCTCAAATAAATAAAATTTTAAAAATATTTCACATCAGCTTTCAGGCATATCCATTGGCTATTTCCATTCCCTTTCCTTATGGTCCAACTCTGGGAATATGCAGGCACCTAAAAGAATATGAATGTTTTGTTGGACCCCTTTAGATATCGCTCTCTTAATTGGAACAAAGTGGTACAACACAAGGCATCTTGGTGATAATGCAAGGAAAAACTCAAATTTGATCTTGGATCTTCAGAAATATGAATTACCGACTTGAGCCATAGTTGTGATATCTATAAAACAGAGGTTTTAATCACTACTTCAGAGAATTTTTATGATGTTGAAAATTAGTTGGTATTAAAATATCTTTCATAGATATACAATGTCTAATAATTAATACACCTTTATTTCAACCTTATTATTTGCCAAAATAATTTTGAATATGATACACAAAATGATAGATAGGGTAGTTAATTTCACTAAACTCCTAAACTAAGGTTTGTGGTTTAAGCTATTTTTATAGCCTGTTGTAGTCAGCTGACAGTGCCGGGATGAACTACCAAACCGGACAAAGCTCCATAATGGCAGAAGAAGCGGGCCCTTTCACCAAATCCGCACAGAAGGAGAAACCAGCACCACAAGCAAGCACACTCTGGGAACCCAGGCCGAGCTCAAGCACTCTGCTTGCCTTAGGCTGGAATTCAGATCTGCCCCCAGCAGCACGGGAGAGCTGGGCCCCAGGATCCACACACAGTGACACCTCTTCCAGCCAGGTGGCTAAAAATCAAAGTTACAGCTTTAATAAAACATTTTGTTCCATTGGGGGACATACATTCAAACTACCACAGAGCCTTTAACTTTTCCACAGAATTAGAGAAGACTCTTTTTCTTCCAATAAAAGGGCGGGGGGGGGGTACCTAATTCAAACTGACTTAAAATATGTTTCTTCTTGTAATGAAAGACTAGAAGTATGTAGACTCAGAGTTGTTGCTCTTTTAATATGCTGGTAAGTTTAAGTTACTTTTTATTATGAAATATTTAATTGATAAATAAAGTGATACATATTTAAAGTATACAATGAAACGATTTGCCACATCTGTACACATTACATTGGTTACCACAGTCAAATGACTCAATGCAACCATCACCATCTATAGTTACCACTGTGCATGTTCATGTGTGCATGTGTACTGAAAGAGCTGTAAAAATTTGTTTTCATCAAATTTCAAGTAACAATGTAATATTTCATGACCATGATATATAAAGATATAAAAGTTGTATATCCTCTAACTGAAAGTTTTTTTTTTTCAAAAATGAATATCTTATTAATTTGCAAATGCAGAGAGAGAGAGAGAGAGAGAGAGAGTAGGCATGTCAGGGCCTCTTGCCATTGCAAAACAAACTGTAGGTGTGTTGCTACTTTATGTTGGCACCAAGGGACCCAAACCCAAACAAGTGCCTTTAACCACTGAACGATCTCTCCAGCCCAAGTTTGGCTCTTTTCACCGACATTCCAGTTTCCCCTACTCATCTTTGCTGGTTCTGTGATTTGAAGTTTCTTAGATTCTGCATGTGAGATGACGCACTATTTATCTTCCTTTGCCTATGTTATTTCACTTAGCTTAATCTCCTTTCAGTTCATTTATGCTGTTGCTAGTGGCAGGGTTTCTTTTCTTTATATGGATGAATAACACTTATCTGTGTGTGTGAATGATAGGATTCGGGGTCAGTTTTATAGATTTTCTTTTCTTTAGCTACTAAACTAAATCTTACATATATTTCTCTAACTCAGTAAAAAGTGTTATCTAGATTTAGATGTCTATTTTGATGCACTTGTTAGCAATAGAAATTTGTATAAGCCCTCCGAAAAGACTGTAGAGTTTTTCTCAAAAATTTTAAAACAATGAACAATATGATGAAGTGACCTCACTTTGGGGTACAAATGTAAAGAAGGTGTCATCAATACCTCAAAGAGATATTTTCACCCTACGCTCATTGCAGCATTATTTACAAAAACCTTAATATGGTTACAACCATACTGTACATAGAACATTAGTGGATTAATAGAAAAATAACTATATTCACATATATACGTGTTAGTGTGTATATTAAATATAGTTATTTTTTAAAATGGAAATCATACATTACATTTTATCTCAAACAAAAAAATGGTTTTCCACCTTGGTCATTTTTATATTCTGAGCATACTCAGCCCCTAGAGTACATTATTATTATTATTATTATTATTATTATTATTATTATATTAAATTGCAAGTAATAATAGCTTCATAGCAATGAGTGCTATGAGTTTGACATAACTTACTTATGCACTAGTCATTATTGTTATATTTTTATCAGTCCTAGTCTCCCCTCTTTGAAATGCTTTGTTGGCTCAATTCTTACCCAGTTGAGACTTTAACATCAGCCAGGCTAGGAGAACAATATAACTTCACCTCTTAATAACCGTGTGAACGTGATCAAGTTGTTTATCTTCTTCAACCTCAGTTCCCTGGGGATAGTAACCATAGTTTCCACACAGACCATCAGCCTGTGGGTGTGAATAAATTCCGTAGTGTCTGCAAAGTGCTGGACACAAAAGGAGCTCAGTAGTTACCATCCTCCTCCTTCTCATTGTCAATCAGAATAGAAAGCTCCTATGTGACGAAGAAGAGTTTCTGCCCTAAACCAATCTCCTTGCAGGGAGATTACTGGAAAAACTGGTTTGTTTCAGCTTCTTCATATTAGATAACTTACAACACAGCACAATTTTAAAGTAAAAGACAATCGATAGTTTCATCTCAAAGATTATCTACATTTTAAAACATTGTTAACCTAGTTTTGGAAAGATCATGGTGATACTATTTGATATTTAAATATAGTTATTGAAAGTAGACTTATATTCAAATCTAATTCACTGGTTTCAAGAACTAAAAGGAACCTTGGTGGCTGACGAGCTTTGTGCCAACCTTTTGTATGTAACACAGTACCACACATACCCAGAGTGGTAGAGGCCACCTGGCTCTGAGTTCTTAAGAGTATTTCTTAGTGATCCCTGAAAAGGATATGAAGATTCAAAAGAATTCAATAGACTGAGGATCCCAACAAAAAGTAGCATTTGGAATTCTTTCACTAAGACATTCCAAAAAGAAAAAAATCACAAGCCTGGGGCTGGAGAAAGGGCTTAGCAGTTAAGGTGTTTGCCTGTGAAGCCAAAGGATCCCAGTTTGATTCTCCAGGACTCACGTAAGCAAAACGCACAAGGGGCACATGCATCTGGAGTTCATTTGCAATGGCTAGAGGCCCTGGCATGCCCATTCTCTATCTGTCTGCCTCTCTTCCATCTCCCTCTCTCTCTGCTTGCAAATAAATAAATAATTTTTTTTAAAAAATCACAAGCCTAGACCAGAGTTTCTCAATCATACTGCTATGGAATTTGAGGCCAGGATGATAATTCATTTGAAAGATTTTTTCCTGGCAATATGTAATACAGATTAGTATCCCTGGCCTATACCTGCCTTATGCAATCCTTCCACAGTTGCAACAGCAAAATCATCCCAGATATATGCAAATATCCTATGGGTTATAAAATCAATCCTAGTGGAAAACCACTAACATAAGCTATAATAAACACACATTGGCCAGTCTCATTCTCATTCCTCCTATGTGGGTAGATAATATAAGGTAATGAATGTTATAAGAAATATTATAGTGTCTGGAGAGATGGCTTAGCTGTTAAGGCGCTTGCCTACAAAGCCAAAGGACCCTGGTTCAATTTCCCAGGACCCACATAAGCCAGATGCACAAAGTGGTGCATGTGTCTGGAGTTCATTTGCAGTGGCTGAAGGACCTGGTGGGCCCAGTCTCTCTCTATATAGCTGCCTTTCTCTCTTTCTCAAAAATAAAATAAAATATACTTTTTAAAAAAATAAATATTATCAACCCTTCCTCTGATCAAACAAGGCTTCATTAAAGAGTCATGTAAGTCAAGACAAGGAGAGAATGAAAACATCTTTATCACATTGATTCATCAGAAATTTTCTGATAAGATGTCAACACTGCCAATATGACGTCCTCAAATCAACCTTGCATAGCTCTTCGTTCTGTTCATGTCTCCACTTAAAAGCCCCATTAAGCTCCGTTACTCATTGACTGTGCTGTTTAGGATAAACCCCAATGAACCAGTACTCCAACAACAAAGCCAGAGAAAAGTGAAGGCAAGAGAAGGGAAAACAGACCCACAATCAGGTTGCTAGAAGGTAGAGATGAAAAAGTCCAATGATTACTTAGTGTTCTTCTGATATAGAAGCTGGTGGCATGAGTTGAACTGTGATGCTCTAAAAATTTAAAAATATTAATGTTCTAAGCCTCAGTACTTCACAACGTGGGCTTATTTGAAAACAATTGAATATGTAATGAGTTAAATGAGGTCATATTAAACTAGGGTGAGCCCTTGATCCAATATGACTAATGTCCTTATTAAAAAACAAAAAAACAGGGCTGGAGAGATGGCTTAACGATTAAGGCTCCTGCCTCTTAAGCCTAAGAATGCTGCTTCCAATCTCCAGCGGTTCCAATCTCCAGGTCCCACGTTTAGCCAGATGCAAAGTGATGCAAGGGCACAATGCTGCATTTTGACCACAAGGGGGTGCACACATTTAGATTTCGTTCGCAGTGGCTGAGAGGCTGCTGACGAGCCCATCTCTACCTGTCTTCCTCTCCCTCTCTCTCTCTCTGTCTCTCTCTGTGTCTCTCTCAAAAAAAAAAAAAAAAGAAAGAAAAAGAAAAGAAAACAATAATTTTGAATACAGATATACACTCTGGGGGACACCATTGAAGAATGACCACAAACACCACAAACCAAGAAGCTAAGTGCAGTGAGCAGTATCAGGACCTCCCTCATACCTCTTGAGGGACCACAGCCTAGCCAACACCTCTCTTTTCTTATTTTTTGCATTTTATTTTTTTGTATTTTCCTGTGTACATTCATGTTCATATGTGCATGAAAACATGTGTATGCATATACTTAGAGGTGAGAAGACAACCTCAGGTGTCATCCTCAGGCATGTCATCCACCTTTTTTTTGGAGACAGGATCTCTGATTGGCCTGGAGGTCAAAGATTAGGCTAGACTAGCTAGCAGTGAGTTCCAGGATTCTGTTTGTTTCTTTGACACTGGGATTAGAGACATGAGCTAACCTAGTCAACATTTACAGGGATTCTGGGAATTGAAGTCAGGTCACACTTATGGGGTGAGCACTTTACTGACTAAACCATCTTCTCAGCCTTTTGACAATACATTTTATAGGCTTTTAGCCTGTGAGACTATGAGATGATAAAGCTCTGTTGTTCAGACCACACAATTTGTAGAACTTTGAACATAAGTTTGAGAAAATACAAGTGGCCATGACTTAAAGAAGGGCAGTGCTGCCAGGAGAGGACTTGAGAGTGAAATTAAATGAAGGAGAGGGTTCCATCCCTGATTCCCACCACCTGCAATTTGATATGTGTTGAAATAAAAAAATTAAACCAAAAATAATATTTATTTCTACATTTCTCTGGGATCAGCATTTAATAGAGTAAAACTTGCTTGCTAATGAGCATTTACCATTCTCCTTGTTAGTAAGTGTTGATTTTGTGGTAATTACAATGACTAGCATTGAGGCACCATGACGGAATGTTCTGGGCTCCAGTACTTACTTCCACATAGATCAAAAAATTGAGTTCCAAATTGCAAGAAAGAATTCAGGTAGATATATGAATATAATGAGTCAAGAATTAGGACAAGAATATTATTTCCTCTAATTTTAAATTCTGACCAATCCCACCAATAGTACTTCCCCTTACATTCTGCAAGATGCTTTCACATGTAAAGATACCAGTCTTAGCAACACAGAGAAGTAAAATGGAAGAAACTTCCATTTCATGTGTGGGCAAACTGAGGCCTAGAGAAGTTATCTGATTTCTCAAGACAAATGACATAGCTAGTTTAAACAGGTCTGACTACCTTCTTACTATACCAGAATACTTTTGTTCATTAGAGAAATATTTGAGCATGCAGAGATGCAAGATTTACCCTTTCATCTCTTCAAGAAAGAAAGAAAAACACTTTAACTTACTGTTATATGTTCTAAGGCCCTCGGCCAGCTTTAAGGTTTGCTCTACACTGAAAATCTTGATTCCCATCATGGCCTTTTGGCTTATTGCTCCTCCTATTAACTCACTCAACTTGAGTCATAGTTCTAGACGATTTTGTGTGGGATCTTTGAGTCAGTAGCACCTCATAAAAGTGGTTCTGGAAAACTGGGTGTCAATGCCAGGGTTTTACACAACTGAACATCTTTATACAGTTCCAAATCAATGCTACCAAAATGTTGCTTCCCCACAACCTCCTGCCTAAGGGTCCTAGCAAAAAAAAGATGTTTTCTTACTGAGGTGTGGTCATTTTCATATCTCCATTTGTCTTGGGCAAACATGCTCAGCAAACCAGACCAGAATAAAGGGTTATGGTTTGTTTCCTAGGCTCATAAAATCCTGATACTGGAAATGATTTGAGAGGTAATCGGCTTCATGTATTGTTTCACCATGGATACCAAGAGGTATGGCTGAGAACCAATGTCTCCAGTACATGCAAGAGGTTAAAGGCAAGACAGTTAGTGAATTCTACCATTCTTAATTCCTAATTCACTGCCATTTGCAATTTGCTGTTCTGTATACCCTGACTCAAATGTTTCCAGTGCATCATTATTGAAACTCCACTCTCATTTCATGGGCCACAGCAATAACCATTGTTAAGTGTGATTTGTCAAGTGTGGCTGGAAACTTCAATAGATCCCAGGCTTCATTCCCTATTATATACAGTGTTGATTACATCTTCAACATTCACTATAAAAGAATTGAATTGTCACATGTGGTTGAAAAATTCAGCAGATCCCAGGCCTCATTCCCTGTTATATACAGTGTTGATTGCAATTCCATCATTAGCTATAAAATAATTGATATATTTCATTATCAAGTGTGGTTGGAAACTTCAAACCAATCTCAGGCCTCTCATTCCCTCTTGCATACAGTGTTAACTACATCTTCAATATTCATCTTAAAATAGTTGAGAAATTACACAAGTAATTTGAAATGAATGGGTCTTAAGCATCTCGGTTGCCTCAGATAATATGGAAGTCAAAGTATCACAAAAGAAGGAGATAGCTTCTGAAGGACATACTAAAAGGTCGGACCTGCATCAGGTACTTGGAGAGAACACCTGAATCACTGGGGCCTGGAGAGGGTATGAGGTAGAATAACTTCAACCTTCTCCTGTTTCTCTCTGCATCACTCCCTCTTCTCTCTTTCTCTTTCATATTACCTATACTTTTTCTTCCTTCTCTTCCCTTGGCACTTACCTGTAACTCCCAATACCAGCATGTGGTTAACATCCACAATGAGCTGTTGATCAGTGAGACCTACAAGGTTTCTCAAAAGAAGACAGATTTCTATCAGAGTACTTGATGACTCACCAAAGGTTATTAGTAAGATCCTACTGCTGAAGACACCATATGCTGTTCAGACAGAACATGGAGAGACATGGCTGTAATCTGGAAGAGAGTCAGTCCCCAGACAGTTAGCTTGTCTAGTGCCAGAAGGCACTAAATAAGTGACTGGGGGAAAACGACCAACATCTGTCTAAGTAATTTGTGGTCTAAGCTACTCAGCAGCAAACAACCCGATGTGATGTTCACAAAAGTGCAGTAGTGGCGCACAGCCATGGTGAGCTACCAACTGCTAACTGTTAGATTTGGCTAACAGATCCACTCAGTGGAATGGAACTCATACCTGGAAATGGGAAACAAGTCAGAACCATATCCAAAAAATGAGCCTGCTCTCCAATATCAAGTTCCCACCAATAATGGGATACAAGAGGGCATACACCTATTAAATTCTCTCTAAAATAATAACAGTTATCCATGTATCTTGCACTGACCTCACTCTCCATTAGAGAATCTATTCTCTCTTTCAGATGGATGCATATCCTGAGGAGAGGATCAGCCCATCGCACCTCAACGGTGCACCAGATGAAGCCATTGAGTTATAGAAGAAATGAGCAAGAGTTCTGCTTTATCAGTGAACCTGGTACCAGCACAAAGGCAAAGGAGATAGACACATAGAACTGTCAACCTCTGCCAAATCAGATATCCAGAGACACAGAGACTCATAAAACCTCCACACTGAAATAGACCTAAAATGAATCCAACATGGCTCAGGGAAATTCATGGGAGAGGGGTTGGAATGAGTGTTAGAGCCATGAGTTGAGTCATTAAACACAGAGTCATTGCCTCTACTGCATAACTGATGGCTACCCACATAAGGCAAGACCCACCTTACCCATGGGGGGAGGACAGGGAGAAGGCTAACAATGATACCATCATGGCTGTATATACACTATATATATAACTAATAAAAATATTTTTTAAAAAGAAGGAGATACATTCACATTTAAGGATATGACATTTGAAAAAAGCAGTTACCTAAGAAATGAAATTTAGAGCAGAAAGGAAAGAGTGAGTTGCTATTTTAAGGCATAAGTTATGGAAACAGTGAGAAGTATTCATAGATAATATGGAGTTGAGCCTTGAAGGCTAGGAAGGACCTTGTTATTTAGAAAACAGTGAAATCAAGCTATGATCATGTGGACTCCATAAAAATGTAGTTCACAGAGTCCATGAAATACAATATAATAAACTATGAAATAAAATGCCCTGTAGGTTAAGACACTGATGTGTAGCCAGCCAGTCAGGTACCATGAAAGCTATAATAAAGGAAGGGGATTTAGCTGTGCTTTGAAGATATCTGGTAGGAACCCATTGTGACATTATAAGGTAGTAAAACATGATACAAGGTGCTCCAGAAGGGTGGTGTGGCACTGCTGGAGCCATGGCTTAGAGGTCAGAAAGTAGAAGTATAAAAATTCTTGCATCATCTTACTTTGTAGGGAATGTCTAGGGTTGGAAAATAGAATTGGAGGAAAGTAGACTGCAAACGATATTAGAAGACAGAATTTAATGATTTATTAGATCCTGGTAATGGGAGAGCAGGGGGAGCTAATGTCAACCAGAGATTATAATTGAGGTGACTGGAACATGTTTGTGGTGGTTTGATTCAGGTGTCTCCCATAAACATACGTATTCTGTATGATAGGTCCCCAGCTAATGGTAATTTTGGAATTAAAGCCTCCTGGAGACAGTGTATTGTTGGGGTGGGCTTATGGGTATTATGGCCAGCTTCCTCTAGTCAGTGTGTGGCACACTCACCTGTTGTTGTTGTCCACCTGGCATTGGTAATGAGGTGACTCCACCCACTACTCATGCCATGGGTTTGCAATCTCATCATGGAGCTTCCCCTCAGGTCTGTTAGCCAAAATAAACGCTTTTCCTCCTTCAAGCTGCTCTTTGGCAGGTGTTTTCTGCCAGCAATGTGAACGTGACTGCAACCGTAAACTTGGTACCAGAGGAGTGGGATTGATGCTGCTAGAAACCTGACTTTATGGCTTTGGCCTTTTGAAACTGCTTTGCAGGAGCAATGTGGACAAATTTGAAATTATGGCCTAAGAGATGCCTTGTTGTGCTAAAGTACAGCTTGATGGACTATTCTAGTCAGAGTTGAAAAACCTGAATGCAGAGAGAACTATGGACTGTGTGTGAGATTTGGCTTATGAGGGTGAAAAGAACTTTGCCTGGAGTGGGCTAAAAGCAGTTTGTGTGAGAGGCTTGCTGTTATGTCTATGTCCTGAGAACTTATGCAGGGCTAAATTGCATAGAAATGGACGGGCATGTGCATATGGATATGGCATATAAATAAATCTTTCGGCTGAATTTTCTGCCTGTTCAGCTGCAATTGTATGAGACATTACAACCATTGCAATTGGGCCAGCTGACCTGAATTGGAAAAAAAAATGCAGTCTTTTGAAGGGGCCTGAATGCTAAAGGAGTGTTCTGTTCTTTGAAGTCTGCTTTATCACCACCACCACCACCCCCGGATTAACAAATTGGCACCCTACCTGGTATTGTGGAGTATGAGAAATGCAACAAAGAGAGGGTCATTGAATTTGCAACATGGTCTTGGGTTTTGGAAAAGTCCATGGGCAGTGTGTGGAAGGTTTGCTGGATTGCCTGCATGGAGATCCAATGGAGCTATGAGGATGGACCATGGGTTGCAATGGAGAACCAATGGAGTGCTAGAACCATGATGGCTGCTAAGGAGAGCTGCTGGCTTCAGATGAAATTTTCCAGGACTAGCCTCGCTGGAGGGGCAGATTTTGAACTCCAGAGAGTTGTTGCTGGCTAGAATTATCAGACTTGGAGATTTGTCACTGACAAAAGTTGTTGCACTTGGAGCTACAGAGTTTGATGTTCGCCCTGTTTAAATCTTGTATTGGTTGAATATTTCTGTGCTATACCCAATTCCATCTTTTACCTTGTGAATGTTTATTCTGTTCCATTATGAGTTTTTTTTTTTTTTGAGGGGGGTGTTGTTATTATAGCTCAGTTAAAAGACCTTGGAAATGTTTGAACATCATCGGGATTGATTAAAAACTATGGAGACTTTTAAAGTTGGATTAATGTATTGCATTTTACATCATGTATGGTTATCAGTTTATGTGGGACAGGGGCAGAATGTGGCAGTTTGATTCAGGTGTCCTCCCTAAACTTAAGTATGATGAATGCTAGGTTCCCAGCTGAGGGCAATGTGAAAGCAAAGCCTCCTGGAAACAGTGTATTTTCGAATGCAGGCTTATGGGTATTATAGTCAGATTCCTCTTGTCAGTGCTTGGCACACTCTTTTTTTTTTAGTTTTTTGAGGTAGGGTCTTACTCTAGCCCAGGCTGACCTGGAATTAACTATGTAGTCTCAGGTGGCCTTGAACTCATGGCGATCCTCCTACCTCTGCCTCCCAAGGGCTGGGATTAAAGGCGTGTGCCATCACGCCTGGCTTTTTAACATTTTTTTTTATTTTTATTTTTTTATTTATTTTTTGGCACACTCTCTTGTTGCTATTGTCCACCTGATGTTGGCAAAGAGGTGATGTCCACCCTATGCTCATGTTATAATTTTCCCCTGCCATCATAGGGCTTCCCTTCAAGTCTGTAAGCCAAAACAACCCCCTTTTTTTCTCTCAAGCTGATCTTGGTCAGGTGATTTCTGCCAGCAATGTGAATCTGACTCCAACTATGTTCATAACATTTTACTTTCCTAGGATAAAATTTTGACTGTTCAGAATTACTGGGTTTTTAAAAATCTGACAGAAATTCCAGATCCTCTACCTAGCAAATTCACAAGTACATACATACAGTGTTTCACACAATTTCAGGTGACTAAAGCCCCCCAAAATGATAGGATTTCAGGCTACAAATACCTATTTTCTGAAGAACTTTAAATGAAAAAACACTGCAAGACCACCATTGTCAGTTACTTATGTCTGAATAAATCTGTCAGCTTCTGACAGTACTATTAGCTGTCTGTACTCTAACACGCCAACTGTAGATAAAGTTGAAAGTATCTACCATTGATGGCTATGGAAAGGGGATACACATTGTGTAGAAAACAAGCAAACACATAGAGGAACATGGTAAGAGATGTCCATCACTACCCTGCAGGATCTTCTCAGTCTGTGCACAGTCATGGTTCTGAATGGACCAAGTTTATCCCACAGTTTTTATATTCTTCCACATTTAAGATTCCATTTAGTATTCACAGTAAGTTTGTGATATTAACAGGGGAACACTAGTAGATCCATGTCACAAGATGAGGCAATCAAAGATGGTATAGACACAGTAATTTCTTCACCAGGGTTGAGGCAATTTAGTACCAAAGATGGGACCAGGTCTAATCCTTTCCTCTTCCAAGATGGTTCTTTTAAGAACCGGGTGCTCTGAGGCATCAAGGGAAAGATTGGCTCTAGTCTGGGTGCACATCAAGTCTTTCCTGTCCAGCACTGATGATGCAGAGAGATTAGTGCAGGACACTGCTGAGCATACAGGAGCCAGGAGGCAAGAGGATGCCTGGACTGGTGTCATTAAAAACAAAGCTTTCCCATTCATATAGAAAAGTACAGATGTCAATCTCACACCTCCCATTCTGAGATTATTCAAACCGAATACCTGCACTGGCATGGAGTTTAAATATGCTCAAATGAGTCATGATAAGAGAAGGTGTCTATAAGCTCAGCTCCTCCTATGAGGGTTTGGTGGGTACAGTAATTTTCCTGAGATCATGCATTACATCTTCATGCTCCTGAGACCCGTTTCTTTCTCTCTTGTCAATTACTGGGAGTCAACCAGCTTGCCCAAGTGGACAACAAGTTGATCTGTCTGGAACATCTAGCTCTCTTTATCTATGTCTCTGGAACAATGCACACCAAGCTTATAAGAAACCTTAAAACTTGAAGATGTTTACATACTTGCCCTTTAATAGGTTGAGAAAAGTTTGCTTTAGATTCTTGCCTTATTGAATATTTTATTTAGAAATGTGTTGTTATTTGTCGAATATGTTTCTGTTATTTAAGATAATTATATAAGGTTTGTTCCATATTCTATTGATGCTGTGCATTATGCAATTTAGTTCAGATATTAAACCATCTTTGCATGCCAGAAATAAATTCTTTGCCCATAGGGTGCATTGTTTTTTATACAATGCTAAATTTGATTTTCTAGTAAGTTGTTCATGATTTTATATGTACTCAAGAGAGATATTATTCTGCAGTTTATTTTTCTTATCTTAGTATACTTTTGGTATCTGAGTAACACTGGCCTCATAAAAGAGGAAGTATTCCTTCCTCTTTTAATTTTTAAAATAATTTACTTAGAACTATTAATAAAACATCTTTAAATGTTTCTTCAGATAAGCAGCATTCACTAGTGAAAGCATTTTCTTTGAAATCGTTATCTATTAAATCTGACATCTAAGCCCCTTCACAGGAAGTTTCTCTGGCACAGGCTCTTTCCTTTTTCCTGTGCATGAACCACACACTCCTATTTCTTTAAGTGTCCCATAATTTTAGATAACATTTTGTAACTTTTCTGGACAATGATTGATTAATAATGCTTGCTACTCTCATTGTTTGATTGTTTACTTACTTATGTAGTGACTTGACTAGGCTGCTTTGATAAAGCTTTTTTCTCTCAGTGTGCAGTTCTTCAAAAAAGTCTGTATTCAAATTTGCACTCAACAGTTAGGCTCTACAAACACCTACCTGATTATTGTATTGCTTTTGTCAAAGTTTTGGATCCTTTGTCCTGGCATCATGTCTCCAGTCCTTTATGATGCTTGAATCTTAATAGGATACTTCTCTTTTTAAAAATAAACTTAATAATTCATAATTTGTCCTTCTTGAGTCCTTCTTTATTAGTTCTGTTTTTAATGTATTTTATTTATTTATTTGAGAGAATGAAAGAGGCAGAGAGAGAGAGAGAGAATGGGCACACCAGGGCCTCCATCCACTGCAAATGAATTCCAGATGCATGCACCACCTTGTGCATCTGGTTTATGTGGGTCCTGGAGAATCAAACCAGGATCCTTTGGCTTTGCAGGCAAATGCTTTAACCACTAAACCATCTCTCCAGCCTTAGGATACTTCTTAATGATCTCTTCCTGACTTCTCTGCTAAACTTTAAAATTAAAAAATATATATCATTTATTTTCAAGGAAAGAGAGAGAGAAATATGGACATATCAGCACCTTTTTCTACTGCAAATGAACACCAAATTCATGTGGCACTTTGTGCATCTGGCTTTACTTGGGTAGTGGGGAATTGAACCAGGGCCTTCAATGGTTGAACCATCTCTAGCCCCTATAAAAATTTTAACTTTAGGCTGGGCGTGGTGGTGCACGCCTTTAATCCCAGCACTCGGGAGGCAGAGGTAGGAGGATCGCCGAGAGTTTGAGGCCACCCTGAGACTACATAGTTAATTCCAGGTCAGCCTGGACCAGAGTGAGACCCTACCTCACAAAAAAAAAAAAAAAAAAAAAAATTTAACTAGTAGCATTTTAATTTCTATCATCATGGAGCTACCAAATTTCTCTTTTTTTATTTCTTTTTCTTAAGGCATGCACCACCATGACCACCTTTGTTTTTTAAATATATTTATTTTAGAGAGAGAGAGGAGAGAGAGACAACTGGGGGGTGGGGAGACTGTGCACACCAGGCCTATTGCTACTGCAAACAAACTTTATATGTATATGCCACCTTGCCCTTCTGGCTTTACTAGGTGTTGTAGTCAGCTTCAAGTTGCTGACAGAAAACACCCAATGAAGAGCAATTTGTGGGATGAATGGGTTTACTTTGGCTTACAGATTTGAGGGGAAGCTCCATGATGGCAGAGGAATACAATAGTATGAGCAGAAGGTGGACATCACCTTCTAGCCAACATCTTGTGGACAACAGCAACAGGATAATGTACCAAACACTGGCAAGGGGAAGCTGTCTATAATACCCATAAGCCCTTCCCCAACAACATACTACCTCCAGAAGGCTTCAATTCCCAAATTGGAACAGATGGGGACGTAGCATTAAAACATATAAGTTTATGGGGGACACCTGAATCCAAACCACCACAGGTAGGTACTTAAAGAATTGTACCCAGGCCATCAGACATTGCAAGCAAACCCTTTTAATTGCTGAGTTATCTCTCCAGACCCACAAAAAAACTTCTCTTAATTGATTATCACAAAAATCTGTATTTCACTTGACAATGACTTCATGGATACAGTTCTCTAAACCATTCAAATGAGTTACTTCCTATAGAGAAACCTTAAGACTTGCTTCTTAATTTGGTCAAAAAATCTTATTTATTTATTTTATAATAGATTGGAAGGCAAAAATAGTGGTTCCCTTTTCAAATTGAGACATCCTACTCTATGACCAATGGTCTAATTAAGGATAGTAACTCAGTCTGCCTCTCTCAGCATAGAACTTCTGCCCCATACACAAGGTAAAGAGGTGAACTTTAGTGGGCTCAGTATTCTCAACATGCGTTTATCACGTGAATAGAAAGGGAGACTGGACCTTTGAGATAAGTTGTCTCAGATCAGGGCTTATGTAATATGAGCAAAAAGTGCAAAAGATGACAATGGCTCCTCCTTCTTGGACTGAAACTATAGCTCTACACTGGTAACCCAGAAAGCCAAACAGAAAGACTGCCTTATTGAATACATATGCCCAGAACACAGCTTCTAACACTATGATGGGAAGTGAGTATATGAGGGGGTCAGGCATCAAACGACAGAGATTCTTACTGTACTCCTAGATCTAGTATATTTTCTTAGCTACCCCTGCAATTGTTGTATGGCTTTAGGAAAATATTCAAGCACTTAACATAGCCATCTTTCAGCAGCTAAAAAGTTGTTTTTACTACTGCAGAAGAGTCTCACACTCGGTCAAGTGTTCCATCATGAGTGTTTACAGAATTAACATATATAATACATCTTAATTGCTTAACACACTCTCTGCCCTGGATTAGGGACTCTAAAAACATTTAAGTTCCTTATTCTTACAGTTTTTTTACAAAACTGATGGTGATCAAATTGCACAATCCTAGATAATAATTTACTATATAAATTATTTAAAGGATATACATTTTATATGAATTCACAAATCTGAAATTTAGTAAAGTATATTTTGATATATTTATAAACTCATGCAAAAAGCACCCAAAACAAGTTTTTTGACATTTCCATAACTTCAGAAAGGTTTCCAGATATCCTGAAATAAATTAATTTATTTATAGTAAGTACTCAGCCTTAATGGAAGCAACCACTGTTCTGATTCCTAACACTACAGAACCATTTTTCTTATAGTCTTAATGTTATTGAAACTATATAGTATTTATGAACATCTTTCTAAGTTTGCTGCCCGATTATGCCTCCAAGATTCATTCATGTTGCAGCACATGTCTGTACATCATTCCTGACTTATTTTATTTATTTATTTGCAAGAAGAGAGAGTGTATGGATGCATGAGAGCCTCTTGCCTCTGCAAAACAAACTCAACACACATACCTCTTTGTGCATTTAGCTGTACATGGGTACTTTAGAATCAAACCCATGTTGGATTGTCATGCTTCGCAAGCAAGCACCTTTGACCACCATGCCTTCTCCCCTGCCTTATTTTTAGTTACCATGCAGTAATCTGGGTATCATTATGGTATTTTTGAAAAACAGGTTTTTTTTACTTGATTTTCCTTACCACTCATCTCTATTCACAATAGCTAGAAAATGGGACCAGCCTAGATGCCCATCAATAGATGAATGACTAATGAAAATGTACATATACCAATATAATTTTACTCAGCAGTAAAGAAAATGTAAACTCGTGAAATCTGCATGAAAATGGATGTGTCATGTTTTTAATGTTGAGAAGTATCCTATTGTATGCAGATAAGTCAGTTCCTGCATCAATTCACCTCTTTACTGCTATGAAGGTTATTTCTATTACTAGAAACATAGCTATTAGAAATATAGCTACTTAATATTTTCAAATATTTGTAGACATAAATTGTTCTTTCTCTTATGTAAATATCTAGAGATGTAATTTGACTTTTAAATTTTAGTTGTTTTCTAATACATGTGCAATTGCATTTAATCATAGCTTTAATTCTTATTTTCCTGAAAACCAATAGTGATAAACCTTTTGTAAATGTTGATACATATTTTTGTACATATTTTTCTCCATTTAACAGAATTGTTTGTCTATCCCTATGACTTATACAATCTTTAGAATGATTATGTTCTCTTGAATAATTAACTTCTTTACCATTATGAAATTATCATTCTATTCTTGACAATATTCTACTGAGAACTCTGTGTGTTTGTCAAATAGAAATATAACCACCTGATAGTTCCCAGACTGCTGTTAGCAAAGTGTATGCTTTTCCATCCCTTTAATTATAACCTACTTTTGCCTTCATATTAAAAGTATTTTTCTGGGCTGGAAGAAGGCTTAGCAGTTATGGTTCTTTCCTGTGAAGTCTAAGGACTCGGGTTCTATTCCCCAGTACCCACATATGCCAGATGCACAAGATGGTACATGTGTCTGGAGTTTGTTTGCAGTGGCTAGAAGCCCTAGTATACACATTTTATTCCTTTCTCCATCCCCCCCCTCTCTCTAATAAATAGAATAAATCAAAATGCTCTTATCTCTCTTCACCCTTGGGAGTGGGGCTTTCCCAGGCCTCACAACATGGAGCCGATCAGTACTGAGCTGAACTCTCAAAGCAGAATCCCAACTGGTTTTCTGAGTTGGTTTTGCATATATCTCTACTTCTTAGTTCTATGTCCTGCAGATTCCAGCCACCTCTATCTCCAAAGCAGTCACACATATTTTGTCAACCCAAGGTCTTCATCGGGTTTTCTCTGCATTTTTTCTCTCCATGGTTTCAGCCTGGACTATCACTCAAGCAATAAGAAGGAACCATCAAATTTTACTTACATGTATCATTTTCTCAAGGATTATTATCATTTTATAACTGATGAGTCATGCCTTGAAAATGTTTTCCTCATGTATTCATTCCATTTCATTATTAATTTTACTTTTTCAATTTTTTTGGCAAGAGGGTAAATACGCCTCTTGACACCTCTCCTTAGAGAGTAATTCTATAACTCTCTTTATTATTAATATGCAGGATTTACTTGTTTTAAGTCATTTTCAGATATTTGATAAATATGTAATTTTATTGTACCTCTTTATTTTCTGAGCAATGTCTGTTTGGATTGAAGTATAGTTTGTCACTTTTCAAAATTTAATTCATAATTGAATTGGGGTACAATGCTTTTAAACATTTATAATGTTGAATGATTAAGTTATGATAAGTCACAAATCTTTATATATTTATTTTTTTGTAAAGAAAATATTTAAAATCTGCTCTTTTTTGGTCATTTGATATATAGAGAATGAATATGGGCACACCAAGTCCTCCAGCCACTGTAAATGAACTCAGACTCATGCACCACCATGTGTATCTGACTTACATTGGCTCTGGGGATTCAAACCAGGGTCTTTAGGCTTTGCAGGCAAGTGCCATAACTGCTAAGTCATCTCTCCGGCCCAGTAATTCTTAAGTATACAATCCAATGGCATTAACCATATCCACATTGTCAAATAACTATCACCATCCATAGAACTTGTCTGTCTTCCCAAACAGCAACTTTACTCATTAAATTATTGATTTTTCATTCCTCCTAACCTTGAGCAATGAATTTCATAATCCTAGGAACATGACTGAAATAGAATAATTCATTGTATTTTCTTCTGTACTTACATATTTCAATTACTAGAAAGTCTTCAAGGTTGACCTATGCTATACCATGTGTCACAATTTTCTTTTTTATAGGGCTAAATAAAATTACAATGTATTTACATGCCACATTTTTTTTGATTTACAAACCACACTTTAATAGGAAGGTGGTATAAAACAAGTAAGAATGCTCAAGCATCCTAGAATTATATAAGAATTACTTACAATTAATTGTGGGTGTATGTGGCTACATCTTTTTAATTTTATTCATTCTTATGTATATTATTCTGGTTTTACATTCATAGTGGTGACTCCATAAAATCTGCTCTTTTAAAGAACACAACAAGTGTGTCACACAAACTGCTTCTAGCCCAGACCAGGCAAAGCTCTTTCCCACCTTCACAAGCCAAACTTCACGGGCCTTAGTCCTTAGATGCATTCACATCTTTCAACTCTGACCAGAATAGTCCATCAAGCTGTACTTACAGCACTGCAAGGCATCTCTTAGGCCAAGTATTCAAATCTTTCCACTTTCCTCCTGAAAAAATCAGCTCCAAAAGACCAAAGTCACACAGTCAGGTGTCTAGCAGCAATCACACTCCTCTGGTACCAAACTGTTGCAGTCAGGTTTGCATTGCTGGTAGAAATCACCTGACCAAGAGCAGCTTGTGGGAAAAAAGGTTGATTTTGGTATATGAACTCAAAGGGAAGCTCCATGATGGCAAGGGAAAACTATGGCATGAGCAGAGGGTGGGTATCACCTCTTGGCCAACATTAGATAGATAGTAATAGCAGGAGAGTGTGCAAAACACTAGAAAGGGGAAACTGGCTAAAATACCCATAAGCCTGCCCCCAAATAACTCATTGCCTCCAGGAGGCATTAATTCCCAAATCTCCATCAACTGGGAACCTGACATTCAGACCACCTAAGATTATGGGGAACATGTGAATCAACCCTCCAGATTTTCTCATCTTGATTAAGATCATTTTGTCAGGCCAAAACATTTTTTCCACACTGAGTTTAGGATAACTTTTGTTTTGCTTGTTTGGTTTGTTGGTTTTGAATAAAGATGCCTACTATATAGCCTAGGGTTGAGTCAATTTTATAATTCTTTTACAGGTCCATGAAAAATAACATTTTAATTTTGTTAGGCATCATCCTTCTGTGTCATAAGCTAGAGTTTCTTCAAGAGAAGTTATTTCTATGGCAAGTTGTCTGTGACTGGATCATTCTATTTCAAAAGTGAAATTCAAGCAGTCACTTGCCTGTATATCTTGTGTTAAAGCTAACAGTTGGCACCCCATATCCTACTTCCAGGACTTCTTTTGAAATGACTCCAAAGTCAAATGGGAAATAGTCATGTTAATTAATCACCTTTTCAATTAAACTTCATCTTGCAGAACCAATAAAACAATCTGTACTACAATTCTTTTTATTAAAGCCAACTTTGTTCCAATTTGGATTTACATTATACAGGCTAATAGGATTGAAACAATGCTAAAATCTTTCACTTAACATTTTACTCACTAATATTCATAAGGATTTCTTGAAAGAGACAGAGAATGTTAAGGCAGTAACATTTATTGAGTCATAAGCCTCCCATTTAATCCACATTGCCGGTCTTTTGAGATATTATTCTCATTAAACAGAAAAGGAAAACATAATTTGCAAGACTAAGTACCCAGTGACTGAAATTTACAGTTAATAAGAGACCTATGAAAAGATATATCAACTTCTTATGTAAAGTACTTATAACCTTCAAAGAACTTTATTTAAAATATTTGATATAATGCTTAGAATTAATACTATAAAAAGTCAAGTCTTCATTCCCATTTACAGTTGGCAGAAACAAAACTCCAAGGGCTTAAGTGACTTGCTTATGATCACCAACCCATTACCAAAAGATAGTGACTCTTGAGCCTTCTGACTCGTGTTGAGGCAATCACTGCATTATTATAACCTTCCTTGCAGCAGAGGCTCCTCTCCAGGCACTGTTACTTCTCTAACAAAAGACTCCTGAGCACCTATTTTGTTTTTAGACAGCAACAGAAACCTGCAGAAAATAGAAATGAATGTTTCTTTCATAGCTCAAAGGAAAAAGTGACAAGACTATTGATCTACTTCAATCAAAGTAATGAGTGGTTTAAGAGTGGATAGGTGGCAATCTATAGCATTGCATCTGTCTGCTTTGGTGCTTATGACTCGTAGCAAACTCTGTGAGTAAGCATTTCATGTCAATCACTGCAAAGCAACTGCCATATGTTTAACTTTCTCTGTAGTTCATCACATCATATTTTATCACCATTTGTTCAATACAAATAAACTAAAATTAAACATGGCTTTAATTAGAAATCAAGGATAGAAACATAAGATGAAAGAATAAATCGATCGATCTTGTACAGTTTCCTTGCCAACTAATCCTTATTCATCTATTCTGAGCCTTTTAAAAAGTCCCAGTCAGTCAAAAAATCACACTGTTATTCTACATAAAATGAAATGAGAGTCTAGAGGAGATAAGTCAGTTGTAATAGGGAGCTGTGTCATACTTCCTAATAATAATGGTTCAGTGAATAATTACGTAGTGGATAAATGTTTGTATTCAGCAAACAACCATGTAATTTAAATGGTAGGACATTGTGGAGGTGGGGCAAGGAAACAGAATTAATCAAAGATCAATTCCATGTCACTTTCATCTCACTGAGATAGAAAATTCAGGAATATGGAAAAATTATATGGAAGAGATGATGAGCTTACTTTTGTAATTAATCAATTTGAAAGGTTTATGAGACTTGTATGTGCCAATGTTGTAGATCACTGAAAGATGGATGGTTTAGAGCATATGAAAGCTCACTGGACTGGATATTTATGCTACAATATCATCTGTTTACATGCAGGAGATAAAAACCAAAGGGTGAATACAGGTTATCCATCACTCATAGCATGTGCATCAAGGCCCTTAGCTACTTGCTGGACTAGAAGGAACAAGTCAGAACATCTGAGAAAAAAATATTTAAGCAGATAAAAGAGGTAATTATTTAAGTAAGAACTTAACTGAAAACTTAGTCATAAATTCTATTTTTGCAAGATTTGAGTATTTTTTTTTATTTGGGATGCCTTTCATAATGATGTACCTTCTCCTGCATAGTCCAGAAAACACCAGTCTCTCATAACATTATGTGGACATCTATTACCTACTTACCTGAAATGCATGTCACGATTCAAACTACCTTAAAAGACACTACTAGGGCTGGAGAGATGGCTTAGTGGTTAAGGCGCCTGCCTCCTAAGCCTAAGAACGCTGGTTCTAATCTCCAGGTCCCACATTTAACCAGATGCAAAGTGAGGCACGGGCGCAATGCCGCACTTGGCCACAGGGGTGCACACATCTGGATTTCGTTCACAGCAGCTGAGAGACTGCTGGCGTGCCCATTCTCTATCTGTCTCCCTCTCCCTCTCTGTCTGTCTCTCTCCAAAAATAAATAAAATAATTTTAAAAAATTTTAAAAAGGACACTACTAGTTGTATGTAAAACATCTCTTCATATTCTGTCCTTGAGGAAGCCTGACTTTATTGAGATTTTTCAACATTTCTAAGTCATGTCAAGCCCTAGGGGTGTAACTCCTAATTTAGAACTTGGTAGAAATATCTGGACATGTTTTATTAAAACCAGAATGGGCAGCAATGGGTATCTAGTGGGACTGGGCCAGGGACACTTGTAAATTTAGAACATAAGGTACAAACATTCCACAATAACCAGGATTATCCAGCCCAAAATGTCAATATCAAATAGTTTATATCTTCATGTGAGAAAGCATGCCTAAAATTTGAGTTAAGCTAGAAGGAATGTTAATATAAAAGTTCCATTGTAGAATGCAGTGTAATAACAAACTCCAGGAAAAACATTGATGTTTCCCATTTCTTCATGGTGCAGAATTTCCCCCTTAAACAAAAGGAATACTTGCCAAGACTCACAGTAGATGGATCATTCTCTCTCTGTACACACACACACACACACACACACACACACACACATTCTCTCTCTCTCTCCATATATATATATAGTATACTATGTTCCTGGAAGGAAAGAGCCAGGATTTTGTATGAGATTTCATCACCTTTCTCAAGGTGGCACACAATCTCAAAATTATAAAATTCTCTATTCAGTGTTTTAGTATGCAGATAAAAGAAATCTATTATATTCATATCTTTATATAATTCCTTGTCCTTGAGTTTGGTCTGTGCCTAATGAATCATATCCAGTGATAATATGTTTAAAATGATGTGATGTCACTTTTGAGATTATGTTACAGAAAAAGCTTTGATGTCCAGGTTGTAAACTCCTTCTCACTCCTGCTCAGATCACTTGCTTTACCTGCCATGAGGTTAGATGGCTCTGTGGGAAGAAGAAACTGACGCAGGCCAATAATAATGAAATTAACTGTGGAATCAGGCGTCTGCCTAGTCAGCCTTCAGATGAGACTACAACATTGACTGACAACTACATGGAAACTTTATGAGATATCCTGGGCTCTGGGTACCCATACAGAGTCATACCTAGATTTATAATCAATAGACCCATAGAGAGGCACATTTTCTTTTTCTAAAGCATTATGTGCCGGAATAACTCGTTATGAGACAGTAAGTAGGTAACTGACACAGGCAGTGACAATCTGTCATATTTTGTTAGTCCTGCCTACTATCCTGAACTTGTTCCTTGTTACATGAATATTATTTTATACATGAATTAATACGAGGCAAATTATAGTAGAAAGTGCTTATTAAATTCAGACAGATCTCAGTTCAAAGCCCAACCTACTTACTCATGTAATCATGATCACGTCAAATAATCTCTTTGAACCTGGGTTTCATCATTTCCAAAGTGCTCAGCAACACTTGAATGGGAGCAGAATTTAATAGGACCATAAATAAGGAAGAACTACCTAGACTGGAAAGCTTCAAAGAAAGCACTCCAAGACAGAGGGTTTTTACGCAAGTTGAGGAAGACTGAATAGTCATTACCAGACAAAACTGGGAGGCAACAGTGATCCCAGCTCCTTCGGTAGTTTCTGCGAAAGTCTGGCTTCTTTGGCCAGTTGACAAAGTTAACAGTAAAGGGAATGTAGCAGAGTGTAAGCTTTCTGAGGTTGGTAGGGTTTGTATCATGCTTTGCAGAAAAAAAGAGTCTTAAATTTATTTCTAAGAATAACTGGGAGTCATTGAGGGTTTAAGCAAAGATAGTGAAGTGTATAGTTTTGTGTTTCACAAACACTCTGCCTTTGGTAAAATGCAGAGATGGGCATGCATTCTGTAAAGAACAAGATGACAACTATTTTGGATTTTTCACTCCACGTAGTCTCTATTATAACAACTCAGCAAATTTGTTGTAGTAGAAAAGCATAGACAATATTCATGGTTGGACATATTTCAGCTTACAGAAACAGAAGGCAGACAGTGTTTAGCCCATGGGCCTCAGTTAGGAAAAAAATATTTAGTTAATTCCTGTACTGATACATTGAGAAAATCTCTGGGAAATGCTGTTGATGTGATAGGGATCCCTTTATACGTTTGAGACTCAGGGATAACAAGAAAGACATATTCCTTTTCTGGTGAAGGCTACATTACAGTGAATTAGAACAACTTAGTGATAATAGCCTTAAATATAAGTGATGTAAGCCGAAATTCACAAGATACACTTACATCATCGTCGCTGTGATTATCCAATTTGATATTTAATACGATTTTTATTAAAAAGCCTTTTTAAGAAAAATAATAATGCCTACCACATATTTAATGATGATTCAATAGAGAGACTTACAAAACTAAAGAAAGTTTCAAGTAAGGAAGGCTGGTAGAGAATGTAAGAGACATGCCGAGGACTCTGCCAGGTATTTTTTTCTCACATGATCCAATGATTCAAAAGATACCTTTTCCAGGTGACCATTTTACCCGTGTGAAAAACTTGCTTAAATACATTTGATTACTGAGGCTGGAAGATGACTTAGTGGTTAAGGCACTTGCTTGCAAAGCCAAAGGACCCAAGTTCGATTCCCCCTGGCCAATGTAAGCTAGATGCACATGGTGGTGCGTATATCTGGAATTCATTTGCAGTGGCTGCAGGAGCTTCCCTCTCGCGCGCTCTCTCTTTCTCTTTCCCTGTATCTCTCTCTCTTTCCCTGTATCTCCCCCCTCCCTCCCTCTTTCTCTTTCTCTCTCTCTCAAAACAAATAAAAATTAAAAACAGTGCTTGTATGGAAGCTTGAAGACCTGAGTTTGATCCCCAGCACCCACATAAAAATTACACCATAGCTGCACATGCTTGTAACACCAATACTGACAGGTGCAGAAACAGAAGGACCCCTGGGGCTCCCTGCTTAGCAAGTCTAACAAAAAAAATAGAGAGCTCCAGGTCTCGGAGAAATAAAGCAGAAGAGCAGTGGAAGAGGACACTGGAAACTACATCTTTCTCTGGATTTCACGTTCATTTGCACAACCATGCACACACACATGCATGCACAAATATCACATACTACACACACACAGATAGAGAGAAAGATTTTATAATTCTTTATGTCCCAGATCTGAGACTTGAAGTTTAAAGATAGTGTGTGGGGCGGGGGAGATCACAAGCAAAGCAGTAAGCATGGGAGGCTGGGCTTTATAGCAGGGAAATAGGCATAGAGCCTGGGATGAGCCCTTGAGAGGCCCTCAGAAGACCGAGGATAGGCCTGGGAACTAGAATCAGGAATCCCAATTGCCACTTCCTGCTTCCAATCCTTCTCCCAGGAGAGCTGTCACAGCTGTTCCTGAGTGGAAGGAAGACTGAGAGAGTCATTTAAAACTCAAGCCCTTGTCATAAATTTAGTCCTCAGGGCTGGAAAAGAAGAAAACGGAAAAAAAAAAGAAATTGTTGACTTAAATAACATTTCCCTTTCATCAGATCAAGGACAGAGGCCAAAGGAAGAGAAAGTAAGTTCAGCCACATTGCCTCCTGGCCACAGGCGATGATGCCCCAGTTTGCCCTGGACACTCACCCTTCAGCTTGGAGGGAATTCTGTCATGCTTAGAATACCCGTGGCTGTATAAGGAGGGCTTCTGTTTCTCCCTAATGGGTTGATTATATCCTGTCAGAAGAGTCTTAAGGCCATCAAATGTCAAGTCCATTTTCTCAAACATATTATTTTCATAGCAGCTGGGTCTGACCAACACTGGAAACAGGACATCCCATTGTTCCATCTGATGGAGAAAGCTAGAGTGAAATTCAGTGAAACGGGAAGGGAAAAGATCACGTAGGACACATGACCCTGATTCATGCCAGTTTACAATTTGCTATTTAGAGTCCAATTTTTTAAGATGATTTAGTCACTTGTTTCACAATTAACTCATAATGTCAGAGGAAATAAATGTGAAATGTGCTGTTCACCCACAGGAGCCTGTTTCTCAACAGGAAGGCAAGGCATCACTTTAGTCCCTTGCTGGATGCCAGAAAGAGAAGCCAGAAGTGTGAGGTTCTGAGTTCTAATTCGCATCTACCCTGTCCATACTCCTCAAAAGTCACCCTGATGACATTGAGATGAAACGTACACACTAAAAATCAGACAAGCAGAGCACCAGACACTTAGGTCTCTAATTGTCTTCAGAACAATGAGGGTTTGGACGCACGAGTAACTGGGTTAGGGTTACTGAGGGGTTGAAATGGCCTGACATTCCCTGGAAAATGCTACACTTCAAGCAGTCTAAAAGCCATGGTACTCATGATCCTAGGGGTGGAAATGGAGAAGGGTGAGGAAACTGGCAATGCATGTATCAAGGAACAATTAGAGTCTATGAAGAAGTAGATGTGAAATCTCAGGCCAAAACAAAAAGCTCCACCCCCACCAAATGTATAATGATTCTGATGCTTCCAACAAATATCACCACTCATATGAAGGGTGACATTCACAAGAAGCTGGATTTGTTTTCCAAAGTTTAGAGCATGTATCTCAACCCCCAACCAGCTCTTAGTCCCAGCTTGTCATTGATATTCTATTTTGCTTTAGTTTGTTTTTGCTTTTTGTGCAAATCAGTGTGGTAGGCAGAGTTCTCAGATAATCCCCCGATCCTTGGGCTCTGGGGTACATACACCAGACGTGAAGTTGGGCTTGACCTAACCACAAACGCCTTTGGACAAACAGAGACCGTTGGCCATCTGATGGCTGGACATACCGTCAGAAAGTGAAGGCGTGTGAGTGGATTTGGTTCAGTGCTACATGTGTAGGCCACATGTGTCCAAGGAATATTATAAGTGTGGCCCTACATACGTACAGATACAAGGTCTTACTGAAATGTCAAGAGGTTGAACACCCACCCCCATATCACTGCCTGGTGGAAGATTGTAAGGAAGGTAAGTGGCCTTCTGATGATGCGCTAACGCACCAGCATGCAAACAGCTGAGTCTTACAAACCCTAGCACCTGGGTGTTTCCAATAAGAGCATGTCTGGTAAAGGATTACATCTTTTCTTAATCTTTTTAAATTTTTTAAATGATTTTTAAAATTTTTATTTATTTATTAGAGACAGAAAGAGAGAGAGATTGTGTGAAAATGGGTGCTCCGGGGCCTCTAGCCACAGCAAACAAACTCCAGACACATGTGCCACCATGTGCATCTGGCTTACGTGGGATCTGGAGAATCAAACAAGGGTCCTTAGGCTTTGTAGGCATGCACCTTTACTGCTAAGCCATCTCTCCAGCCCGAGGATTATATCTTCATGGTTCCTGGATATGAGAATTCATCTCAATGTCTACCTTGTGGTGCCCTGTTCAGAGTTCTGACCTATGTCATATTGGAAGACTAACCTAAAGAACTGTGAGCTCATTAATGAGTATTGTTTGAAGCCACTAACTTTGTGACACAACAATGAAAACCATATAGGTGGTCTAAGGGCTGCAAGCGCTACAAGTTTCACTAAGGCATCTGAATGAGTAGGGTCTATATTATCCAAGCCTAGGTTATCACTCATACCTCATGCTAAACATGTGGAAACACAGACCAACATACATACACATAAGCTTTATTTTAAAATATCAGGATAATTGAGGCAAAGGTCTATATTGCATTTGAAGTAATTCTGTACACTCTACCAATACCCTTCCTGTTTGCATGGTGATTCTTCAGTATTTGTTGAACAACTATAGTGTGCCAGGCTGTAAAGATCCAACTTGATCTGCAGACAAATGCTCTTCAAAGAAGTAGTAGGTTGCAGCAAATAAGCAGTATGGTAAGAGGAAGCCCAGAGGACATGAGCTTGACTCAAGCCTAGAAATGAAGGCTTCCCAGAGCAAGCTCTTTGTAGCTGCAACCTGAAGGATGGCCCACTCACCATAGATGTAAAGAAAAGCAAGTGCTTTTGGCAAGACAATCTGCAAACTACAGGAAGTGATTAAACTCAGAACTTTCTAGAACAACTATTTACCATTGATCTTCACTGAAGCATGGCTCAGGGGAGGCAGACTCAGGAGAAGCTGAAAATTCCTTCCTAAGGAATTTGACATGGTTTCTGAAATAAAGGAAAATCCCTGAAGATGGATAAATTAAACAGGAGAAGTATGAGTCTTGTTTAAACAAATTATTGTCTGGAGCTTGGAGAATTGTTTGTAGAGGTTTGCTCAGCAATGGCAGCAATAAACCATTCCCATTGAAAATGAACTTCAAAACAGTAGATGGCTCAGACTAAGTGAGTGCCAAGGAATGAGAAGCCAGAGACGTGAAAATTACCAATTTCAGATTTTTCCATCACCTGCTTAGATGTAGAAAGTGAGGGAAAGGAAAGTCAAAGGCAACCTCCAGGTTTCTGACTTGGAAATGAGAAGGAGACAGATCCAATCAATGAGATGAACGTTCTGGAGAAAACTGCTTGTTTGGGGCAAGGGGTAAAGGGTGAAGGTGATAGATCTTTTTGATGTCAGGTATTCATAGGAAATCCTTATGGGTATTTGGAGTAGGCAGACGCCTGCATGGTGAACCTCAGAGTCAGGCATGACAGTCACCCATTGCTGCAGTCAACTTGTCATTGCTGGAACAAAACCCCTAACCAGAAGCAGCTTGTGGGAGGAAAGGGCTTACTTCTTCCTAGAGTCTCAAGGGGAAATTTCATCATGTTGGGGAAAGCATGGCAAAGCAGACAGCTGAGCGTCACATCTTGTCACAGCAACAGGGCAAAGGAGTATTGCAAGCAAGCTATCGCTGAACACCCAGTGGGATGAACTAGTAACTTTGAGGTCATGTCCCAATGACACACCTCCTCCAGCAAGGCTCCACCTCCCAAAGGCTCTACAACTTTCCCAAATTGTCACCAGCTTGGGACCCAAGTATTCAAAACATATGAGCCTGGAGGGCAGTGACATTTTATCTTCAAACCACCACACTCCTTATTTTTATAGACTGGTGTGGTAGTTTGAATATATGTCCCCCAATATATTCAGTGTTTTATTAGTTATAGTTTGTATCTGCAATCACCTTGCTAGAGGCACTGTCACTGGGGGCTGGTCTTAAGATGTTAATGGTTGGTTTGAGATTCCATTGTAAAGATATGCAAATGTGCCTAACAGGAGTTCCTAAAGTGTGCTGTGTGACCTTTTGGCTGTAGTTTTGCTCTGTGTGCTGTGGTGGTTTGTTGGCTTTTCTCTCTCTTGCCTGGTCCTGTGAAGGGCAAGCTGTTTCTCTTGCCATTATGGAACTTCCCCTGTATCTGTAAGCTTCAATAAATAATATCCCTTCCTCCATAACTGTGCCTGTTCTAAAAGTTCATCTCAGCGAACCTAAAGCTGTCTGCAACAACTGGAAACACTGAAATTATGGATTTCTTGCCATCTTGTTCTTTAGTTCTTCCTACATAGAATTAAGCTTCTATGGAAGCATAGTTGATCAAAACTATCTCTGAGAGTTGGGGGATGGCTCATTGGGTAAAGTGCTTATAAAGTGTGAGTACCATAGTTCAGATTACCAAATAAATGGTAGGTGGCCATGCAGCCTGTCTGTAATGCCAGCAATCAGAAAGTTGAAGCAGGTGATCACTGGGGCAAGCTGGCTAGTCAGACTAGCTGAATCAGCCAGCTCTGGGCTCTAGTTGGAAACCCTTCCTCAGTAAATAAGCAGGAGAACAATGGAGGAAGACACCCGAAATAGAACTCTGGCCTCCACACACTCACACACGCACGTGAAATAAGCACCTACTGCCATCCTGATACCACAGCCAATCTAAGGAGCCCTCTCCTTTTCCTGCAGAAGGATGAGTGAGCAGCACCATGGATGGATATTTTAAGAGAGGGGAACATGAAAGCACTCAGAGACCACAAAGTCCCAAAGAGAGTTGAACAAGGTACTGGATAAGGTTATTTTTCCCCCTGCTTTCATATCTACTGTTTTATATTAAGGACATCTGTTATTTATATTTGGAAACTGAAGAGGGAAGATAAAGAATAAGTGGAAGCATCAAGCCAGCCTTGACAAACAGACGACCTCATTAGAGGTGTGCTCATGGCTCTCTTCCCTCACGAGTCTTGTGAAAACAAAAGCAACACGCATGGTCCCAGGGCTTTAGTAAACTCGAGCAGAAGGGAATATCTTCCATTAAACTCTGCACTTGGGTTTATTTGGTGGATCTATTTATGAGGTAAACATTGCTACATGCAGTAATTAGTAAAGAATGACCAGTAGAGGCAGAATAGCTCTGGATGCACAGCATTAGAGCCTAAGGCAGCACACAGATGGATTTTTTTTAATTCTTGGCACGAATATTTACTAGACTTTGAATTATTTAATAAATGTATATTTTCTCTAAGTATAGATTCCCCTGCTTGTAGAATGGAAGGTAAATAGAACAGAACTCATGATTGGTGTCAACATTCAGTGAAATAAGCATGTAAAGAACTTGCACAATGCTGTCACATTCACTTTTAAAAAAAAAAAACACGACTTTTAAGTATTTTTGTCATTGCTGCTTGTATTAGCACAGAAACAGATTCAACATCTATCATTTTCCTCCATGGTTAATGTTCTCTAACTTTGTAGTACCATCCGCATCTGTGTTAATATTAAATATTTTCAAAGAGAAAGTGATTCAAAAAGAGTAATGTTCTGGGGTGTTTTTATGTGCTGGGGAAATGGTTCAGTGGTTAAAGATACTTGATTTCAAAGCTTGCTGACCTGGGATCAAGTCCCCAGTACCCAAATAAAGCCAGATTACAAAGTGGCACATGTATCTGGATTCCATTTGCAGAACCAAGAGGCTCTGGCACATCCATATTCACAACCTCTCTCTCTGTCTCTCTCTCTCTCTCCTTCCCTCCCTTCATGCTTCCCTCCATCCTGCCCTCCCTCCCTTGAAAATAAAAGATCTTTTTTAATAGCCAAGTATATATTCCTATTCTCTCTAACATAATCTATGCACAAAATTAGTTTTAAACAGAACTGTTCCTCCTCTCTCAAATCACATTGAGGCATTATAACAATGAACATCCCAGTGAATAGGTATGCACATTCTCATGTGTATTTTTTACAACCTATTGTGCTCACCAGACATTTAACTTTGAGCTCCCAATACCTGGATAAGAGATTGCTTTTATCATGCTCAGTATGTGTTAAATCTATAAACTAAAACTAAAACACTTATTTGAACCAAAATAATCCTTCGTATTTAATGAGCCTAGGATACTGCTATCTCAGTGATTTCTTTTTTATCTATATAGAGTAGTAACACCAAAATAGTTTCCAAGCTTTAGCCAATAACTATTTCACTACAGCCAATATTTATGGAGTGCTTTACCATGGCTATACACAGTGGCAAACATCTTACATGCATTCACTCTTCAGTACCACTTTCTGAGTTTTATTATTGCCTGCATTTACAATGAAAGACTGAGATGTAAGAAGCCTAAATCGAAATGGCCCTTGTAGTAAGAGAAGAAGATTAAAATAAAATGACTTTTTTTAGGCTAACTCCCAAGTCTCTGCTCTTAAAGCCATTTGATTTTTAGGCATTTCTACTACTAACCTGAAATTTGTGCATTTTTTTATAAATCACTTAGTACTAACTTGTTGGCTTGAATGTTACATTAAAATCCATCAATAAATTTATTGCACAGGTCAAATAAAGAAAAGCAAGATGGAGAAGCAGTGATGAAGGACACCAGTGGAATTACAGAAGAGACTTGAGTGTCCCGCATATTATGTTGGCAGCATTGTCACATGCACACAGTGCTCACAACACCTTATTTCTGTGCCACCAGAACCTGGAGTTTGTTCTGCACAGTGATGCATCCATTCCTAGATGGTGTCGTGTAGACCCATCTCATCATCTTGCTCACTGCTTTCCTTGTCACTGTGTTATCCAAATTTTAGCCTACAAGCTTTCTGGAGATATCTTTGAGGCAAAAAAAAAAAAAAAAAAAAAAAAAACTCTTTTGTCCTGTTAAAAATGACAGTTACGATTGCTTTTTCCCATCATCTTAACATGAATATAGAAATAATCCTGTAGTTCCTACCTGAGCCTATTAGAGAAAAGCCAAATAAATTATAAATAAACCTACACATAAGTATATGATTGAACTAATACTGCCTCTGCATTTCTTGTTATATGAGAAAAGCCCACTATGAGTCACATTTACTTTACTTGGATCCAAATCTATTTAAATGCAGATCCAAATCTATTTAAATATTATATAAGATACAGATGAGACCAAACAGAAATATTGGTAATATGTGATATCATAAGCAAAATCAAAATATTGGTGATAGTGTTTTAGTTTTTCTGTATCTTAATTTTGGCTGATATCCTTACTCATTCAAATGGCTTTTGTAGCAATGGCACTGGTTACTTGAGAGATGAAAATGAGTTCAATTAATGACCCAATAGTAAAGATATTCAGCTTGGTATTTAGAAGAGGAATCCATGCCCTCCCAAGCACATAGCAGAATGCTTCAGAGAGCTGAACCGTGGCAGCATGAGCCAAGGACTCTGTGGAAAACTGACCGATTCTTCATGGGGGCCCAATTCCCTGTCCCTTGGGGGCTCGGCATGTAACTAACATAATAAAACTGCAATGCAATACACCTAGGTCCCAAAGTTTCCATTTCTACATTGTTTAAAATAAAACTGGATCCCTCAGCAACTCATTTGCTGTTTGCAAGTGTTAAAGTTGTGATTACAGCTGAGTATTAGCAGCATTCCCCACGCGTGCTGTCATCTGGATTGTATAACCATGTGGATTTTATAAACAGCAACTGCTCATTTTTGTGGTTGGTTTTTCAGTACATGTGCCCAAGAACGATCTGACTAAATAAGAGGGGGACAGTGAGATGGAACACAGGGAGTAGCAGCGTTCCCTATCACATGCAAAACCAAATTGTACAAGTGCATGGAAGACCGCCAGAAAGACCCCACGCCCTAGTGTTATCGCCAAAGTACCCCAAAACTAGGCAAGCATTTTGTTGTGATTGATTCTCTTTTCTGAGAGGATTTTGCAGATCATCTGTCACAGCATTCTGCTCCAAGGTACCATTGGACCATAACACGGAATTGATAATGGTATCATATAAAGTTAAATCACTTGTAGAAGGAACACATCAAACAATGAATACTCATCCTAGTAAAAGTCATTGTTGTGTTTATTGATTCCTGGGAATAAAACATTTTATCTCTGACTGATACATGACCTATTATTTCATAGTATGATGGAGTATTTTTAGAGAATTTTTTTTTTGGCAATGCTAGTGCTGGGAATCAAAGTGAATGCAATTGTCCAAAACTGTATCCCAGAAACAATTTATGGATGTTCAAAGATGAAAATAATTCACCAGGGAGATGAAGAAGTATGAACAAAGTCACCAAGTCCCACGCATAGGTTACATCTTAGGGAAGAACTAATGGAAAGAGAGAGTTATATATGCGTGGGCAAGAGTTCCTCTTCTCTACTCAATATAATGTTCTGATATAAGCATACTCTGCATGACCTCTTGCAAAACAAAAGGTAAATACTTTAGGGCTTGAGAGATGGCTTAGTGGTTAAGGCACCTGCCTGCAAAGCCTAGGAATCCATGTTCGACTTCTCAGATCCCACGTAAGCCAGACACACAAGGTGGCACAAGTATCTGGAGTTCCATTTCATTGTCTGCAGGCCCTGGCATGCCAATTCTCTCTCTCTCTCATTAAAAAATCCCATAAATACTTTAAAATGTATTGATGAACCAATCAGCAAATATTCACTGTGTTTTTAATAACTATGCTATAATTTGTGAGAAGAAGGAGATAAAGATGCCCCCATGACTGACTTTAGCTTAAGGTTCTTCCAATCCCACTGGGCAATGCAAGTGCTACCTAACCACGCAAAAGTAAAATAGCAGCAACAGTTCACTACAAGATAGTGCATCAGATGTGATATAGAGAAAAAATCACGCAAATATCGTGTTATATAGTATATGCTGCAAACAAATGTTAATTAAGATTTATTTGATACATTGGATTAATACCAAGCCTGTGGTTATAAGGGAGACTAGGATGGCTGTCCAGCAGGAGTTCACAATGTGCAATGGAGCTGTTCACTTGGGGTGTTTCAGTTGCAATTAGCTACTTCCTGTCTCAGATCTAACTGCTCATAATCTCAAGGTTTCAGCTACTTCTGCTACCATTTACTTTTTATTAATTTATTTTTGAGAGAGAAAGAAAGAGAGGGAGAGGAAGACAGAGATGGGCCCACCAGCAGCCTCTCAGCTGCTGCAAATGAAATCCAGATGTGTGCGCCCCCTTGTGGTCAAGTGCAGCGGTTCTCCTTCATGGCTTTCCCTTAGAATCACTATATGTCATTGTCCCTGCAATCTGCTCCCCTCCATGTTCTGAATTTCAAAGAGCAAACCACTCACTGAGTACTGCTGCTTTCAGAACAAGAGATAGCATAAGATATGTATATTCTATGGACTCTAACACCCCCTGGACATGTGCCCTAACTTGGTCCCATGGTGTTGAGTGGGTCAAGGCATCCATGTAGTACTGTGTAGCTCTCTGATAGTGGATAGCTGAGACTTTATGGATCAAAAGGCAATGCACAGGATACTTACATAATTATATATATGTATATATACATATACTAACTTTAAAAATTATGGAATTATCTTAGGGGGCTTATATAACAACCATTTAAAATATAGAAAACATTATTGGATTTCAGGTCACAGCCATACAAACAGATAGAAGATCAGATTTGGCCAGTAAGGGCCCTTTGTCACAGTCCCATCTATCCCTTCAATGGTATTCTATTAAAAATATATATTGTAATTTTCAACATATATACTTTGAGATTTATTATAAAGGTCATAGACACCTTATTGAGCTCTGCTGCTCACAGGTTCCATAAGGATCTTCTATATTCTATGTCCTACCAAATGAAAGTTTTTTCAGGTCGCTTCTCTCATAAGTTGTCCCTAAAACAAGGATTTGAGTTCAAGTCATTGGAGTGATGACATCAACCAACATATGTATGAAAGTAAAAGAATGACTGAAGAAAAAGACAGCCCTTAGTATATTTTATTATGTCACATGTAATTGTGGGGACTTAAGACTTGATCCCTATGACAATACTAGAAGCCAGTGTGGAACTCAGATTTCAGAATCCTCTCATTCTGAGTGAAGGAGCTGGAGTATTCACCAGCATCTTTCACTTGACTGGAGTGCTCCCAATATCATGTCTTTCTCAGTTCCAGCAGGCCTCATCTGACTGGACAAATGAGGCTTCAGCTGCTGGGAACACAAAGTCCATCAGCCACTTGAAAACTAAAGCAGTCAAAAATCAAGAGCTTCAGCTAAATAGATTTACAATATCTACACAGGAGTGACATACAACAAACAGAATAAAATGATTCTCATGAGCTGGTTGTGGTGGTACACACATGTAATCCCAGCCCTTAAAGTCTGTTGCAGGAGGATTTCTAAATCAAAGCCAGTTTGACCTTCATATTGAGACACTACTTAAAAAATAAAATAAAATCGATTCACATGAAAAATGTTAGTCTCCAATGAAGTATCTCTTCATTTTCTACCTCTTTACTATATTATGCATTTGGTCTTCATGACAAGAAACATTTCCCTAGGACCTGCCTCCCCCACCTTCGAAACTGCCATCTCAACAAGATAATGAACATTCTTACTTGCTCAGTGGATGATCTTGTTTATTGTTACAAGTTTGTATTAGACAGAATTCTTTTGAGTAACAGAACTCATAGGAGAGATGTAGATGATAGATGACAGACAGACAGATGATAGATAGATAGATAGATAGATAGATAGATAGATAGATAGATGATAGATAGATACAGAGATACAGAGATAGAGAGATAGATAGAGAGATACAGAGATAGATAGATGATAGATAGATAGATAGATAGATAGATAGATAGATGATAGATAGATAGATAGATAGATAGATAGATAGATAGATAGATAGATAGATAGATAGATAGATAGATGATAGATAGATGATAGATATCATGTGAATTGGCTTACATAATTATGAATAGTTTTAAGTCCTACCAAATGTCACCTGAAACCCAGAGAATCAGGAAGTCCAGTGGTACAATTATGATTTCAAAACCCTGAGAACCAGAGGAGCCAATTGTACATTCTGAAGGCCTAAGAATCTGTGTAGCTGCTAGTGTGTGTCCCTGTTTCCAAAGGCTGAAGTTCTGCTATCAAAAGTCAGGAGAAGCCAGGCGTGGTGGCGCACGCTTTTAATCCCAGCACTCGGAAGGCAGAGGTAGGAGGATCGCCGTGAGTTCAAGGCCACCCTGAGACCACATAGTTAATTCCATGTCAGCCTGGGCCAGAGTGAGACCCTATCTTGAAAAACAAAAAAAAAAAAAAAAAAAGTCAGGAGAAAGTGGAAGACAAAACTCTACAAAAAGCTACTTCTCACCTTTTCTCTGCGTTTCCCTTTTCTTCTATCCAGGCCTTCAGAGGACTTGATGGTGCCTGTGCACAGCGGTGAGAGCAGAGTTCCTTACTCAGTCCATAGATTCAAAGACCAATCTCTTCTGGAACCATGTGCACCTAACCAGGTCGATGAGTGAAAATGACAATCACAGAAAGCATGTCTTCTCATTTTTCTACTATTGTAACAATACCACCTGGGAAACCACATGACTTTTTAAGAATACTGTGTGATATTAAAAGTCTCAGGCACATTGTAGTGACTCATAAAATGGCATTCCAATCTATTCTTCCCCATCTGCTTGTTCTAGGGCACTTCCATTACTTCCTTTCTCATATGTGACTAGGAATTCTTTTGCGGACCAGAAACTAGAAATCTTGCCTTGATTGAAACATGGCAGCCATTCAAAGTCTCTCCTGTCCCTTCTCCATTGGTTAAGAAGAATCTCAGACATGAAACCAGCTGCTCTGTGGGACACTCTGGAAAATTCCAAATTGAAGCTTTTTTGAGCAAGGAGACATTACCTCAGAACTTCCACACATGGCTCTTACGGGGTTTCTGTTTATGTGAATGGATAGTTGTGCCAGATACTGAAAAAATGCTAAAGCTGGACTCTAGGGCAATCACAGAATATCAGCTAGCCATTGGCTGGTGATATTATGATAAATAGAGTTGAATTAGACAAATGCTCAGCCAGGAATTAGGGCCAAAATAAATGATTTTTCTTAGAAAAGGAGGATAAAGAAAAACAGGTTGCTGCCATCTGCCTTCTTGCCAACGTCTTTGAAAAATAAAAGTAAAATCTTAAATGAGCACCTTAAATTCAAAATTATCATTGAAGGATTAGGGAATCCTACTCTCCTTATTGATTGGATGGGTGGATGGACAGGTGTTCAGGATTTATTTTATCCCCTAAATATAAATTAAAATAGTAAGTAAAGATTTTGATTATGCTTCAAGATCTCTCTGAGGGACAAATTAATAAATACCAAGGAAATTTTAAGAAAGGATATTTTTAATTGAGATAAAAACATAAAGAAATGCATGGAGATAAACAAAGGAAATGAAACTTCATCTTCCATAGGCAAAATAGTAACTTACCTCCTCGACTTCATCTTCAATAACAAGCAAGATATTTTGCAAACAGAGATCAGAGAACTTTTTAAAATTAATTTATAATAAATAAAATTTTATTATCTATTAATTTATCATTTCCTTTTTAAAAAATATATTTAACTTAGATTAAAAACAGCATGAAATTGATTTTCAATTAGCATAACTTTATACAAATTTCATTTTTTGCTTGTCCCCATTGTGCTGTCCATATAAATCCACATTGATATGATCATTATACTAATATAGATACATATATGCATATATATACCATTTAATATTCCTTTTAACATTTCATAATTAAGCTTTACTGCCACTTATATAATTATTATTTAAAAGTATTCTTGGCATTTCACTGAATTAATACACCATCCTTTAATTCAGCCATTAAAATATTTTTATGCTTTAGCTATTATTTATAATTCTGCAAAAATATATTTATTAATATGGATTTTTTTACTTCAAGTAGTTTTCTTAAGTTCCTATGAATAACATCATAGATCAAAGGATATGACTTTGTTGATATATATTGCCAACTGCAATCACAAAACAATTACCAGTTGCATACCAACTGGAAGTATGTTAGTGTATTGATTTCCCCCAGACCTGTCTGGTCCAGGCCCTACCATGGTTGGAAACATTTTTCAATTGTTGAATAATTCAGCAGTCATATAAATAACCTGGTGAGTCTGAACTTTACAGAACTATTCCACCACTACTCACTGACCTCACACTGGGGCTCTGGAGAAAAGTTATCAAACAAATACTTTGTGAGGAAAATCTTTGTTCTCACTCCGTACAGAAGAAGAATGGCAAGAGAAGAGAAACACAATGAGGGTGCAGGGCACACAAGGCATTTGAGATGAAGTCTAAGTATAGCAAGCAACCACTGTAAGGAAAAGAAACAGCCTCACTTGATCCCATCCTGTGGGATTTTTAAAAATATCAATAGGAGATTAGAAGCAGAGGCAACTCCACATCCCTCAGATCCTCCTCCAACCTCATCTTTTGGCAATGATCAGAGAAAACCATTACTCTTCCATCATTGTGATTAAATGGATGAATTAAGTAACTGAAAGAAGAAAGGATTTATTCTGACTATTCTTCTAAGGATATAGTCCATTGTGATAGGGTAGACATGGCAGCCTGAGTAGCTTGTGGGTGTAGCAGTTGGCATCTGAGCACAGTGATTGCATGGGAGATGGGAGTCAGGAACCAGAGAGACCTCCAGAAGAAGGGGTCTATAACCCATCCCACATGACCCACTTTCTCCAGCTAGGCTCCCCTCCCAACGGTTCCACAGTTTCTAAAAGCCATGCTACCAGCTAAAGATCAAGCTTCCAAAAACATGGGCTTCTGGGAGAGAGTTGACTCCCAAACCATGACATCACAGTGTCATGGCCAACAAGAAGAGAAGTCAATTCATCCCCATGCCGGGAGCAGGAATGCATTGTCCACAGATCTGAACTCCTCCTTTTATTCTACCAACCATCCTGGAAGGCCAGAGCCCACTCCTTCTGACCAAGGAAAGGAGGTCCTGAATGCTCTTTGGGGAAGATCTGTTTGTCTTCCTTGCAAAGTGAGGAAGAGGGTGAGAGAAATGGCTCAGTGGATAAGAGCACTTGCTGGACCAGCATGAGGACCTGAGTTTGATCCCCAGCACCTGTGTAAAAACTCTGAGATCGTGCCTGTAACCCCATTGCTGAATGCGGAGGCAATAAGATCCCTAGTCAACAAGTCTTACTGAAACACAGGGAGCTCCGGGTTCACGGAGAGATTCTATCTCGGGGGGAAAGAAGGCCTTCTGGCCTCTACACCCATGCACATGGAGTGCATACATCTGTACACACACACATGCCCATACCACATACACGCACATATAAGCACACATACTACAGACACACTGAGAGGCACAGAGAGCTATCACATCTTGAAGAAGCACTGACACAATCAGTACAGTTTCCCTGTGATTTTCCATATTTAAATTTCCTATGTATCATCATTGTTCTTATCCTGTGGCAATGCTACATCTTATACTTCACAAAGTTGGGTCATCAGCTAAACAAGCCACCACTTAATTCCTTCATCTTAATCATGTGTCCTTAGAACTTCCAAAACAAATTACTAGATTTGAGAAGAATTTATCCCCTGAGCAGCCAATATGCAATTAGAAAACCACCTTTGTAATAGTCTTATGATTTTGAACATGTTTCTTCTATTCCTAGATCAGTTCCTCAAAATGCAACGAAGGGAGCAGGAGATGAGCCACGGGATCCCCTGGGATCACTCCTGATTTAATGAACTAAAACTGAACATCCCCAGTGGAACTCCGCAACCAGGAAGTGATAAAGCTGAGAGTGCGCTCATCTCAGAAATATGATTCTCCAGTCTTGGTTTCCTGGAACAACTAAGGAGTGTGGTAATCGAATCCATGGAGAGAGACTTTATGTGGCTAATATCCCTGTAAGTGCAGTAATAAACCAAGCACATCTTGGTGACACAGAAATCATGAGGCAGAGACCACAATAATAACCTAAGCCAGCTTTTATTCACCACTGACAAGCGATGTGCCTACTCCTGGGACACCAGGGGAGCAGAAAAAGAAACAAGCCATCAGTTGCCACCACGTATAATTTACTTTATGCTATTTTTTTCTTTTTATTTGATTTTCTTTTTGCTACAAAATCCCAATCACCTGCCAAAGCTGCCCTGTCCCTAGAAAGAAGTGGCAGTCCGTAAACTGCTCATGTGAAGCTGTGCACCATGGAGGCTGCCCACTGGAAAAATCGCCTCTCCATTAGGTAGCTCTGCCTACAGTAACAAACACTGAGCAACTGGAAAGGAATTCTGAATAAATCACATTTGTAAATTATTTCCTGGGCTTTGAAAATTTCAAGGAAACTGAATAATCGCATTTGCCACCCTTGCTTCCTCATTTCTCCATCTCACCATTTCCATCTCATAAAAGCATTCCTAAAATACTTTTTTCTAACTTCTGCTTATTCCACCATCAGACGTGGAACTTTACAACTGTACAATTTTATAGCAAATTTTCCCATACAGTATTATGCAACAATCACAAGGATCAAAATAAAGTATGCCACTAGAGTCCTGGGGGAGCGAAGCAGGAAGCCTTCATCTGTAATGGTGTGGCTGTGCTTCATGGATGTGCAGGGTCCTCCCACATCACCTGCGTCTTCTTGCCTCCATGAAAACATGCATGAGTCTTTCACTTCCTCATGGTCATTAGTCTCAAATAATTCTCCAGCTCATTTACATTCCGCAAGTGAAGCCTCTTGACGACCACATACTTTAAGATAAAGCACTCTATACTTAAGACAACACTTCCAGTGTGCGTTGTCCCAGAGAACATGCAGCTGCCTTCACATGCACTCTCTACCCCTACTAATGATGCGTAAGTATTCTGCAGTATGCTATAGATGTGTTTCATGATTTTAGCAATTACGGTACACATCTGGCTTATGCTTACATGCACACATCTGTGTGCTTGCACACATACAAACACACATGCATAAAAAAGAGTTAACTGTGCAAGTGTTCTACTAGATGTCACTACTGCCATCTAAACAAATAAAAATAAAAAGGGCAAAATGTTTAAAGATGATGGGAGACAAATTTGGAAACATTTTGAGGACAGTGATGACACTTCAGAGGCTGTTATAACACATCCACAAAGAGACTTCCATTCCACATGCTGCTGTATTTAGAAGCCCAGTGGAAGTATTACTAAGAAAAGCTTGGGCAGTCAGGAATGGAAGATTGTGTCATTCTGAGGGCTGAAATGGAGAAAGCAATCAATTTTTTTCAGGGAAATACTTGGCTTTGAACAGGCCCTTGAAAAGCCACACAGTCAATACTGAGGAAAAGACAGTGCACAAGGGCACAAAGCCAGAGGTGTGGGGTTGCCTCAACTACAAAACCAGCACATAGCACGTAATTGTAGCTTTGCATCTGAAGCTGCCTGGGATTCAGCCTCTGCATCCAGTGGGAATGATTCTTGCCCCTAACTATCTCACAGTGGACAGAGAACACAGCAGGAAAGACATTCGGGAAGTAAGGGAGTTCCCTCCAATGGCAATGGGATTCGTGTGACACGAAAGGTCCTGACCCTCTAACCAGAGTCTGTCTGGTGTCATTACCCCAGCATTTATTTCCCAAAGCTATGTGCAAAAATTCAGCCACTCTAAAAGCTTAAAGTGCAAAATTAATTTAAGTATCTTGCTTAATGCCCTCAAATAGCTTCCTTAACACCTATAGCTTCCTGTAATATTCATATGACTAATTACATAGCTAATATAACTTTCTATGATCTCACCATCTTATCTCCTTAGCCTCATCTCTCACATGCCCTGCTTTAGGTTCTAAGATCTAGTTGACTATACACTTTCTTGAATTTTCACATCTCATTTATATGGCCCTTCTTCCTAGCTGGCTTTGGCTCCTACAAATCCTTCAAGGCCAAATACTTTTCCTATATTAATTCCTCCCCCTATACACACAAGCAAATTAGGAAAATTCTCCAAGTTATATGTTCCTAAAGTACCTGGTACACTTCTCCCATTGTCCTCTGCATGGTTGGTTGAAGTTGTTTCCTTACTACATTGCTCTGAATTCTCAGTTAATAGTTGTACGGGCACGTTAATTTTAGATTTCCTCAATGCTTAGTAGACTGTTCCCAAACATTAGCACTCAATACATATCAGTGGATTACATATTATAAGGAGATGTGATTATTTACTGAAATTCTGGAAAGCACTTATCTCTTCACTTTAAGCCTGTCCCTCCTTTGCTTTTTTTCTTTATACCTTTGCATTGTTCTCTGGCTACACAAACTTTGTCTAACTAGACAAACTTTTGCATTTCAGATCTTCCTTTTCAAGTTTTTTTTATTATTTAACTTATCATCAATGTAATGGGTTTCATTATGCGTTTTCATACCTATGTGTTACTATACTACATTCTAGTTCCCCCCCATAAACACACCCCTGTGTTCTCCCTCAGTTGGTTACCTTCCTTTCCCCTCTTGATCCCGCCCACATTCCTGTTACATGTATTCTATTATCCTCTCTTTTCCTGCTCTCTCATGATTCCCTTTTTAGTGTTATGCCTGTGTGCATGTGCACACACACACACACACATACGTGCAATTCTAAATCTAGAAAATGTGCTACATATACACAATGGAATTTTGTTCAGCTTTAAAGAATATTAAATTCATGACATTTGTAGGAAAATGATTAGAACTGGACATTATTATGTTAAATAAAACAAGTCAGGCTCATCTATTCCACTAATAGTTAAGACAAATGCCACTTGTCTCAAGAAGATTCTCAGACCTGGTTCTCCACTTTGTACCTTGTTTATAAGACTAATGTTACAAGGACTATATTGTTTTGTTTACATGCCCAAACTCAGAAACCTATATACACAGAAAATCATCCATGCTTGTTTCCAACCACCCAGAAATGTCTGAAATATGATAATATTAATGGACAATTAAATAACTGTTAATGACCCCCTCCATTATCCAGAACAGATTTTGGAAAGCATACACAGGAGAAGAAATCTGACTAGCACAGACTAAAAAAGAAAAAATAAAATAAAACTCAAATTACCTTACCCTTGTTGACTCATTTATTCAACAAATGTTTACTGAGTTTCTTCACCCTAGGTAATAGAGTCCCAGTAGGAAAAAAAAAGTTATTTTGTAATCACTATAAAATGAACAGCCCATATTTGCCAGGCATGATATTTCTACTCATTTAGTCACCACTCTTCTAAAATACTTCATAATAAATTTTATTTAATTTTGCCAAGCAGAAATTTAAATTTTACAGAGAATAGTTGTTCCATAGTGTGGGACAAAGATTTTTAAGATAAAATTAAGGATAATTGTGATATTCATAGACTATTAATGTCATTTTAAAATATTTTAAATATTTTATTATTTATTTGCAATGAGGGAGAGACTGGGTATACCAGAGAATGGAGTTCTAGCCACTGCAAACAAACTCCAGATACATGCATCACTTTGTGCATCTGGCTTTACATAGGTACTGGGGAATTGAACTGAGGTCATCAGGTTTGAAAGCAAATGCCTTATGTGCTGAGCCATCTCTCCAGCCCAGCCAAATCTCTAGCCCCAATACCATTTTTATTTCATCTCTGAAATCTTTCATCTTGAAAAATTATGCATTTGTTAAAAGAAACTATGTGGTCATCAAAAGTCAATTGTAAATTACTGAGATTAGAATGATGGAATCCCCACCCCTCTGCTAATGACCTTGATCCCATCCTTCTCAGCTCAGACTGTTAGTACAGACTCATCTTACCATCCTTCCACTTTAACATCCAATGATTAATAACCCCTGAGATGGTGAGTGAATTAGAAACAGTGCTATGTTGAATTGGAAAACTCGTTACTCTCTTACAGGAAATAAGGCCACAGTGTAAGGGATTGGGTTGCCTGGGGATGGATTTCAGATTAGTCACAATCGTGCTTGAATTGGCCCAACTCGGATTACAGGGTTAAGTACTGAAAAGAGAGAACAAGACTTAGAAACTGTTCCTTTGGCTCTCTAAGATAGGCCATAATTGAGTCAGCTCATCAAAATCCAGGCCTGCATCCGGTCCCTGAGCTGTAGACACAGTGCTGTGAAGAGGGCTGGACAGCATGAGTACAATGAGAAGGGAATAGCATCCAGTGTCTGAGCTCTCTCCTCAGCCTCTTACCAACTGAGGGACTCTGGCAACATTCTTCATTTCTCTCAGCGTCAGTTTCCACATTTTTCAAAGATCATAAGTGGTAACAGCCACCGAGCAGAACTATTGTGGAGGCTAATTTATGTTTGACGATATCAGTGCCTGGCACATAGCATCAACTGACATTAATTTTCTAGTGTTCTCTAAAATCATTCCCTTCTCAGTTTCTATGTCAGTGTAAGATTATCAAAGCTAAAAAATATTTCAAAATCTTCTATTAGATAAAGCATGTCAAATGAACACTGGATCAACCCACCTTGTACTTCAATGCCCATGTAACCCACTGATGGCTTCTCAAGCTTCAATTCTCTTATATGTAAGATCAGGCAACAAGAATAGAAACTTCAAAGAATTGCTGTGAAGATTCATAAGGAATCTGGAAGGAATTCATGCTGATTGACACAAGAAGTTTTGGATAATGCTGATATGGCTACTGTGATGATGGAAAAGCATTATTCTTAAAGTTTCTGTTTCTTGTCAGTTAGGCCTCTTTCTAAAATATAAACACAAGTAGCAATGGGATGTGAAAAAAGTACCGTTGGGTATCTCAGAGGATCTTCCCCAAATAAAAATCCAGTGAGCCCATGAATCCAGCAAAAATAAATGCTTGGCCAGGTACTTGAAAGCCTCGCTCCTGAAATTCAGTGTATTAAACATTTTCATATCCAGCTCTCTCAGTGGAACTAAGAGTAAAGAGAAGAAATAGCTTCTGCTTTCAAAGAAATATGATTAAAAAGAAATGAACATATCAAAACACAATCAAAATCTTCCCTTATTGCTTGGGTGGGACATAGATCCCCACTGTGAAAATTAGCACAATTCTAGGCAAAGGCTGGTTTTTCTGTAGCCACAGTAATAGGTAAATGTGCATATTTGATCAGTGTAGCAGACAGCTTTGGGTTCACTGAGATGAACTTCCAGACCAGGCACAGTTATGGAGGAAGGGATTTATTGAAGCTTACAGATCCAGGGGAAGTTCCATAATGGCAGAAGAAGCTGGCCTGCTTTCACAGGACCAAACACAGAGAGCGAAGCCAAAAGCCAAAAGCATAGCACAGCTCAGGAACTCCAGCTAGGCACACTTTACATATCTTTAGATTGAAAACTCAAACCCACCTCCACACCTTAAGATCCACCCAGTGACATTGTCTCCAGCCAGGTGGCTGCAGATGCAAAGAACAAACTAATAAAACACTGAATATATTGAGGTCATCTATTCAAACTACCACAATCAGCAATAGTTCTTTTCAGTGAAGGTGTTTCTCAAGGGGGTCAATCACTGATGGCACCAGGCTTTGGGAAAGCAGCTTATCAGGAACAGACTCACCCTAACAAGCACACCTTTGAATGTCAATCAATCATCACTTCCCCAAGTACCTTCTCTTCAGATGCCAGAAAACTCATCCCTGTATCCACCTGTCACTGAACCACACATCCTCAACAAACCATGTAATATGTGCTCTCTTGGGAACACTGTTCAACTCTCCCTCATTAAGAGCAATAAGTTCAGCTATTTCTTTTAATATAAAATGATGACTGATGGTCCCAAGATACTTTCAAACAAATACATATTTTATGTTAAACTCCAGATAAAAATTAAGGAGTATATGAGTGTGTATGTGTATAATCATGAGCATTAGGACAAATTATACATTATTTTAGAAACATACTTGTTACCATAGCAACAAACTGGCCCTTTTTTTATGTGAGAGAGTGAGGGGGAGAGCCAGAGAGAATTGTGCATCAGAGCCTCCAACCACTGTAATCGAACTCCAGATTCATGAGCCATCTTGTGCACATGTGTGACCTTGTGTTCTTGTGCATTTGGCTTATGTGGGGTCTGAAGAATAGAACATGGGTCCTTAGGCTTCACAGGCAAGAACCTTAACTGCTAAGCCATCTCCCCATCCCTGAAATGTTCTTTCTTTTCCACAGGTCACTAGAAGCAAAAGCAACAGCAGGAATTGCTTATAGAATTAAACTTCAGTCAGGTAAAAATGAAACCACACCAGGACTCACAATAGCAGCACTTAACTACCACTGTCATTACCATCTATAAGTTGACCTGAAAGGCAAGTGACACAAATATGAGCAATATTTGTAAAAATTAGTGTTCATACTATAAAGATAGCTCTCTTAAAACTCAATAAGAAAAGCTACAGAGGTGGGCTAAAAAATGTAAAAGGATGTAAATTATTGCAGTCAGCTTCTTGTTGCTGGCAGAAAACACCAGACCAAGAACAGCTTGTGGGAGAAAAGGGTTTGTTTTGGCTTATAGACTTGAGGGGAAGGTTCATGATGGCAGAAGAAAACTATAGCATGACCAGAGGGTGGACATCACCTCCTGGCCAACATCACAAGGAAAACATCAGCAGGAAAGTGTGCCAAACACCAGCAAGGGAAAGCTGGCTACAATACCCATAAGCCCACCACCCATAATACATCACCTCCAGGAAGCTCTAATTCCCAAATTACCACCAGCTGGGAACCTGGCATTCAGAACACATAAGTTTTTGGGGGACCCTTAAATCAAACTACCACGGAAAGTGATCACAAATTGAAACAAATGCAAACAGAACAAAAACATAAAGGATAACATAAGCAAGAAAGCTCTATTTCATGAAGTCATAGGAATACATACTTTTAAACACTGGAAATTTCTATTTCTTATCAACGTTTCTAAGTAGATATATTAGTTTAGGCAGCTGGTAGAAAAGTAAATTGGACCAATCCATTTGAAAGGATATTTGATACAATGAATTAAAAGCCTTAACCTGTAATTTATAATCCAAAATTCCACCTCTACATATTCATCTCCAGATAAATTGCAAAAGTTCAAACATTTTCATCATAATACTGCTTATAACAATGAAAAGTAGAAACAAGTTGAATATACATAAATGAAGGATTGTTTTAATAAAGTATGAAATGTCCATGGAGGTAAAATATACTCTGTAGTACCTAAAAAGTTATATAAATGATTATTTATTGATATGATTAAAGGCTCATGATGTATTATTAACAGAAAGATTAAGATATAACACTCTAGAGATAATATGCTGATTTTTGTAAAACATAATTTATATATTCATGTATTCATTCACTTAAAAAATACATTCACCATTGTTTTGAATTATTTGCCACATCAAACCTAGAGAGCATATATCTTGCTTTCATTTTGTAATAATTTATAAAAATGTGAAGTTTTTTTTTTAAATACATAATCATTAAGGTCATGCTGATAGGGCAAAATTCTTTCTGCTGAACTAAATAGAGTAATATTTGTTTTGTTAAACTACTGAGATGTGAGACTGTTACTTCAGATATTGTAAATATGTTTCCCTGGAAATGGTGGCTGAAGTTGTGTTCTGGAAAAGCTCTCAAAATGAACACATGCAGGAAGGGGAAGGAGGCAGAACTGGACAGGGCAGGGGTACAGGCTGTAGTGCCCATATTCACAAGCATCAAGTTGACCCCAGAGATGTGCTGAAGGTGTGACGTCCATTTTCAATGGTCCCAAACTGCGCACAGGAAAATGAGCCTTGATCTTAGTCACTGGATGAGGGCGACCTCAGAGAAGGAATTGTGACCTTCGATGAAGTGACTTCTGCCAAAGACAGTTTCTGGAGACCCATCAGTTGTACATGCCTGGGAACTGGAAAAGGTAATTCTTCCATCAAGCAGAGGTCCAGATGTGGCTGCATGATCCAGTCCAGTCGGCTTATCAGGAGAGAATTAAGCAACCACTATCTATAGATACAATCACATCGGAGGTCTGAGGTTAAACATACAGAGGAGAGAACACCATTGTTTTTCACATAGCATTTCCCACTCTTCCTAGGACTCTTTATGAACAAAGCTCAATCAGACATCACAGACAAAGAATCCTGTTAACTTGGCCCACACAGGACTACATCCTGAGCAGCAAACATATGAACAAGGTAAAGAATAGACTTCAAGTAGCCAGAAGAAATCCACCCTGCAGGGATGAAAAGATAAGCAATCAATACATCTAATATAATAAATGCAGTTGTAAATGGCATGAAGAGTAGGGAGGAATTCACGGTTTTAGCAACAAAGAAAGTCATCCAGGGACTAGATGTTGAAGATTTTTATGCCAGAGTATGGGTTCTAGGCTTCATCTGAAACTCACATTGGGAAACAATGGAAGAGAAGACATAATTTTAAAAACTTATTAGTTCACTTTGGACATAACATTGGGATGCCTTGACATATTCAAGTAGAAATTCCTGATTTAGAACTCAACAGACACATAATAACTAGGGTTTAAGATATTTAGAATTCATCTATGTACACAATGGGTGGGAATATCCCATAAAGCAAAATTAATTATGAAGAACCTAAAATCAAGTTACAAATCCTCAGTCTTACGGCCATAGAGTTATCAAACATACACAAATGTTTACACAGACACAGATGACCCTCTATCTGCACAAGTTCCACATAAATGGAGTCAAGCAAATATGGATTGAAAATATTTGAAAAATTATTTCTATAGTAATCAGATACATATTTTCCCCTAAACAATGCAGAAGAACATCAATTTAGACATAATTTACACTGGAATAATATTAGAAGTAATTTAGAAATGATTCAAAATATGAAGGAGGGTTCCATAGATTACATGCAATCACAATGTCATGCTGCACACTTACAATGTGCATGGAACGTGATTCCTTGGGGGGCTGGGAAGCAAATCACAACATCCTTTAAGGATGAATGTTGTATGAATATCTATACCTTGTGCAATTGGCTTAAAGGATAAAAATGTGAAGACAATGGAACAGGAAATAATTGAATTACTTACATTTCTATTCTAATATAGCAAAACAAAATGTTCTTAAAGTTGTTTTTATTTATCCAGTTAATTGGTACTGGAAGACAGACTCTGAGATAAGTATTGTGCTAACTGGTATGAATACAGAGAACATTACAGTTCGGACAAGCCACCAAAGATATAACATAATATAGAGCAGAAAATTCTAATATTGAGATAATGTTGGCAGGCTGTTTGGAGAAGAAACATTAATTCACCTGAATTTGCTAGCTAAGGATGAAGTGTGTAGGTGAGCTACAAAGGAACTTGAATATGAACAATTTTCAAAGAGAACTGATAACATTTCAATTGACAACTTCCCACAGACATGACCTGGATATATTAACTAAAGAAGAAAACCATTATAAAACTCCAGTAAGGTATGAAACTTTAAGGTATGACAGAAATGGAAATAGAAAGCCCTTGACCATTAGCTGTGTGTTCTAATTTCAGCTTCCAACTCAATCATTTGATTCTAACAATACCATCAACTCTGTCAAAGAGGAGAGCATTAATTTTCTCATTCAGTTGTGAAGAATGCTGATTGGATCAATCTTCCTGCTTGAATGTCTAAACAACCAGAAAAAAAAATGCATATTTTACAATTTACACATATTTTACAATTTTTATAATACAGGACTTTGATCCCTCTGAGGATAGAAATCAATATATAACACTATGCTGATTCAAATTTCTATGTGGATCCACTGTCTCATCTATGGTGGAAAAAAGGCTATCCAATAGAGCTAGTAAATTCTTAGTAAGTTGAAGGGGCTGATATTAGCGTTCAAAGAGTTGTATGTGGCTAGAACCAACAAATTAGGCAATAAGAGAGTAGTGAATATTTTAAAGGTGTACCACATGTCCATAACTACCCCCCTGAGCCAATGATTAAATAGAATGTCATATGTATATTCAATAAAATAAGAAGCAACTGAAACTTGGGGGTAGGACATGAGCAAGATCTAACCAGTCTTAATAGATATTCCTCAGGATTACTTCTAAGGGCATTTAGAAATGATAAGAGACATATGATTAGTAAACATGAGTTCTAAATAGCCAAGCCAAAGTATATTTTATCATAAATATTTATTTTTATTTATTTATTTATTTATTTATTTATTTATTTATTTATTAGAGACAGAGGGGGAGGGAAAAAGTGAGAATGGGTGCTCCAGGGTCCCTAGCCACTGCAAATGAACTACAGAATCATGTGCCACTATGTGCATCTGGCTTATGTGGGACCTAGAGAATTGAACCTCAGTCCCTAGGCTTCACAAGCAAGTGCCTTAACTGCTAAGTCATCTTTCCAGCCCTATCATAAATATTTAAACTAAGTATAAAGGGTTCAAATTGTTCTACAAGTAAATTAGGCACTGGGAAAAATGAAGTAAAAAACTTTAAAAAAACAATAAAACTTTCAATATTAAATAACAAAATATGCAATATTGTGTTGTTCAAATATTGCCATACTTTCCAACCAAAAGGGGCATGGACCCATAATAAAAATAAATAAATAAATTGGTAGCAATAAACTCTGAAAAAATTTAAAAATCCATGTTATGGAATAATCTTAAGGGGTCCGATAAAAGACAAATGGATGAATAAATGTGGTATATATAAAATAATCTTACTCAACCAAAAATAAGTATGAAAGAATGGCATCTTTAGGAAAATGTAGTAGCTTTAACAATGTTTGCACAATGCCCCCATATCCTCAAGTGTTTGCAATTAAGTTTCCTGCTTAGTCCTCAGCTTAGAGAATTTGGGAGGTGAAACACTGCTGGAGGAAATATGACACCAGGGATGGTTGAGTCTAGCACTAGGTACATGTTCAGAGCCACCTTGAGAGCTAGGTGTTGGTTCTTCGCTCTGCTGTGGACATAGGACAAAGTGAGCCAGCTTTCTCTGCCATGATGAAGCCTTCCCTGGAATCTATAAGCCTGAAATAAACCTTTTCCTCCCATAAGCTGCTTCTTATCAGTAACTACAACAGAAAATAAGCCAGATTCAGAGGACAAATGTCATGTTTTCTTTCAAATGTGGAACCTAAATTAAATATAATAAGTATATATTGGTGAAAGTTGAAGTTGGAAGGGGTACTAAATAATACTGAGGAGGTTACGAATAAGCCTATTTCTTTGTTAGCTAATTAAAAATACATGAAAGTGGAAAGAGAGTTTAGAAAGTCATAAAGGTTAAGGGATTCAATTTAGAAATGAAAAGCATTGCAATGATGTATGAGACAATATAAAGAAGCAAACATAATATCTTCAAAAATATTTTTGTGCGTAAAGTAAAGGAAGTGGTAGATAAGGTGTTTAGAAAAATTATGGCTGCAAGTTACTAAAATTTGTTGAAAAGTATAAAAGCACATATCTAATATTACCTGCAATTTCCAAGAAGGATAAATAAATTGAATACCATACCATTATGAAAGCCAGTCCTTGGTACTCAAAATCTTCCAGAGAAGAAAAGATATGTAAAAAGGAATATATATAAAAATGAGTTAAGACTTCTCATCTAGAACTATGTAAGCTATAGAAAGTGGTGCACAGCCCTCTCTGTGCTCAAGAAAAGCACAGGAAACCCAATGCTACATAGAAGACAAATGATTCCAAATAATTAAGACACCAAAACAATTTTTTAACACAAACACGAAGAACATGTAATGGCAGAAGCTACCATTTGAAAACTTCTAAGTAATTTCTTCAAGAATCTAAATAATGCCAAGTACAGTACAGGAAGACCAGTACAGGAAGATGAAGAATGCTAGACATGCTAGGTAGAAGGGTAGACATAAATTATACTTTTAATTTACTGAGAAAAAAACTACTTAATTAAAATAATGGAACAATATAAAGTTTGTGTTACACATGAAATTGAAATGTGTGATAACAATAGCAAAAGTGACACAAGGAGTAAAGAAGCATCTATCAGAAGCTTCTTACATGAAAGACAGCCTCTTCAGCAAGTGGTTGTGGGAAAATCAGGTAGTCATGTGTGGGAAAGTGAATCTACTCATTTCATACAAAAATCACCTTCAAATATATCAAATACCTTCATGTACAATCTAAAACTTTGGAATTATTATAGGAAACAATAGAGAAGAGTGTTTAAGATAGAGGCAAGGACATACTGAATAGGACTCCAGTCACTCAGAAAATGATAATTACAAATGGGACCTCATGAAATTCAAAAGCTTCTTCATAGCAAAGGAAACTATGGAGATAGCCTACAGAATGGGAGAAAGTCGTTGCTAGCTATACATCTGACAGATTAAAATCTTGAATATGCCGAGAATTGAAAACAATGTGAAGAATGTTGCTGAGATTTTGATTAGATAGCCAAAAATTTACTAAGCAAATGAATACTTCTTGTGGTATCACTATACCTGATTTTAAGTTATACTAAAATCAGCATAGCACTGGCATAAAAACAGGTACATAGATCAATAGAATAGAATTATAGATCCACTTAAGAGTTCAAGTAACTACAGCTACCTGGTCAAAGGGGCCAAAAACACTCACTGGAGCAAAGACAACATCTTTAGAAAATGGTCATGGAGAAAATGGATAGCAACATGTAGAATATGGAATGTACTAGAGGAGAAGTTAGGGAGATATAGGCATAGAGAAAGACTTTCTGAACAAGACTCCAATGGCCCAGAGAATTAGGCAAACACTCAACAACTGGGACCTCATGAAATTGTACAGATAGGAAAACCCTTAACAGAGTCAATAGGCAACCTACTGAATAGAAGAAAATCTTTACCAGGTATGCCTCTGACAAAGGTTTAATATTTAGAATGTACAAAGAATTAAAAATCACAATAAAAAATCAAGCACTCCATTCAAAAATGGGGCAGGGAATTGAACAGAGAGTTCTCAACGGAAGAAATACAAATAGCCATTGAACACCTACAGAGATGTTCAACATCTCTACTCATCAGAGAAATGCAGCTTAAAATGACTAAGAGAGTCTATCACATGCCAGTCAGAACCCCCCATGGTGGTGGGGGTGTGGGGAAAGAGGAAATCTCATCCACTTCCGGTGAGAGTGAAAACTTGTACAGACACTATGGGAATCAGTATGGAGACTCTTCAAAATCCTGAAAATAGAACTACCATTAGACCCCTTTGGGCATATACCCTAAAGACTCTACTACATACAACAGAGACACATCATGCTCAACCAATTTTGTTGCTGCTCTATTCACAATAGCCAGGAACTGGAATCAGCCCAGATGCCCATCAGTGAAGGAATGGTTAATGAAGATGCAGAACATATACACAATGGAATTCTACTCAGCAGTAAGGAATAATGAAATAAATTTGCAGGAAAATGGAGGTTCTTGAAAAAAACATGCTAATTTTAAGTCATAATAAATATCAACAGTAGGGATATGGTACTAGAATGAAGCTAGGAAAAAGGAGAAATAGGGAAGGAGGGAAGGGAGGAAAGGTTACTTACAACAAGTCAATGGCAGAAAGAAGGGAAGGAAGGAAGGAAGGAAGGAAGGAAGGAAGGAAGGAAGGAAGGAAGGAAGGAGGAGGAAGGAATAGAGGGAGGGAGAGAGGGATGGAGGAGGGGAGGAAGGGAGGAAGGGATAAAGAGAAGATGGAAAGGCCTTGGAGTAGAGGAAGAAAGGATGGGGGAAATACACAAAACTAATGGCAACATGAATCAATTCCACAGAAACCTTCCTCCTGGATACCATTCTACCCGTCATAACCCTTAATAAGGGGAAGGGGAACCTGAACAGAAAAGCTCTGTAAAAGGTGAAGAAAGCATAATCCTAAAATCATGGGCTCTTGGCTGGTAATTCTCAGGGTCAGAATTGGGTTCCCCCATGGGGAGCTGTTGGTCAGGGAGACATGAGGTCCCAAAAACAATCCAGGCCATTGTCAAAACACCTGGTTACCTGAAAGAGCTAAAAGGAAAGTCCCTATTGCTGCAGACACCACAGCCTGAAGCCACAGGACATCGAGTGATCATGCCAGACTGAGAGGGAACCCAGTTCCCTCCCATCTAGTCCTCCCAGTACTGGATAATGCTATGGGAGCAGCTGGAGATAATGGCTGTCAGCAGGTTGAGTAAGCAGGAGATCTTGCCAGATACAAAATCAGCCAGCCGAGCAAGAACTACCCACTTGTGCAATAGTGGCACACAGCTGATGCAGGCAACCAACTGCTCACAGATTGGACATGAGACCCACTCAGTGGAGGAGAACTCCTGTCTGACTCTGGGAACCAAGCTAGATTCCCTAGGACAGGAAACAAATAGGCTTCAGAGAGAACCTCCACTGCTCTTTAAATAAGAAGTGTGGACACACATATTAATAAGTGCCTCTAATAACTAGGCTTTAATTCAAACTGTCCTTACCTTTGGCTGGAGAATCTGTTCTATCTTACAGATGGTGGAGAACTGGAGAGAACCAGGATACATCAGTCCGAGAAAGAGAGCCAACTGCCTACCATGAGATGAGTCACATCCACCTCACCCACCTGGGCACAGAAGTCACTACACAGGGAGCAATGACACAAATACTGCTAGGCTGAAAACTGGTTGCAGGGAAATGGTGACAGACACTGTGGTCAGTCAAGCCTCATCAAAACACAGATCCAGAGTCTACAGAGAAAGCAACACGCAGTCATGGTGAAAGATGGGGAAGAAAGATTGTAAGAGCTTCAGAGCACATGGGAATATCCTGAGGGACTGCGTCACTCGCACAGACAGTCTGAGGCCTCTTGGTCCCCACAATGAATAGTAAACCCCCCCCACACACACACACAGAAGACCTCAGCGGAACTGGAGTAGAGTAAGGGGGTCTAAGAGTACAATCCTTTCATTAAAATATCAATAAATAATTATTTTTAAAACTCTAAATGACTCAATCAAACGTATGCTAAGAAATGAGCAGACTATTCTCAAAATATGAGCTACAAGGGGTTGAGCAACACAGGACATGTATTCAACCTCAGAGGCTACCAGAGAACTGTAAATTAAAACCACATTGTGGTTCCTTCTTACCCCAGTTAGCCTGGCAGTTATTTAGAAAGCAAATAACAATAAATGCTGGCAAGGATGTGGACAAAAGGGCCCCCTTATATCCTGTTAGTGGGGGAATGCAAACTAGTCCAGCCACAATGGAAATCACTATGGAAGTCCTCAAAAGGAACATAAGCTCTTCCATAATTCCAAGCTAAACCACTCTCAGGTACATATTTAAAATTTCCAACACATCATCAAGATATTTGCACATCACTGTTTATTACAACTCTATTCACAATAATGGTAATAATCACTAAGTTACAAAGACAGCCCAGGGACCCATCAGCAGAGAAATGGATAAAGAAAATAATGGATATACAATGGAATTTTATTCAGCTATAAGGAACAAATGTACATCGTTTGCAGGAAAAATTAATAGAACCAATGATTATTATATTTTTATTAATTCATTCTCAGAGACACATCACATATTTCGCTCATAGGTGAGTTCTAGATTTTATATAGATGCATAAAATCACATATGTGTGTACTATGAAAGTAGAAGTGAAACTGTCTAGGGAAATAAAGGAATAGTAGGGAGGGAAAATATGTACCATGTATAATATATACTGGTATGAGAATATCCTTATGAAACCCAGTGCCATGGACAATGAATATGTGCCAGTAATAAAAACAAGTAAATTCAAAGAAGCAGCATAAATATGACTTAAAGATGTATTAAGATGTATTATAAGAAATGAATTTAAAGATTCATAGTGTGCATCAGTGTAGCTATTAAGAAAAACAAATTACAAAGTTAATATGTCAGTGTATGAAATACTATTGAATATTACAAACAATTAATTAATACAAAATAAAACAATATAAAGGGGAAAATTCAAAAGAGGGTTGGGATAATTTTTATATATCAATATTCTACATTAAAACCCCAATAGACTATATTCACATTGAATGTAAAGTGATCATAACATTCTAAATAAAAGACAAATTTATCAGACTGAATAAGTATGAGGTCTACATGACACTCATTTCAAACTGCAACTATTTTAAAGGTCAAAAGATAGACTATTCAAGTCATAAAAATCATAATTTGAAATAAGTACTATTACTAGAAAGAAATAGAAACATTTCATAATGGTAAAGGGAAATGAGAAGGCTGATTACAATATGTTTCTAGAAGTTCAGACAATGTAAAAGAGTCAAAAAAAAACTCTCAAAAGAAAAAATGATGGATGTCTTACTTTTTTATTTCAATTACTATAAAGACATTGGGGGCTGGAGAGAGGGCTCAGTGGGCAAAATATGTGCTGTGCAGTCATGAGCACCAGCCCCTGAGCTCTAGTCCCCGCACGCATACACAACCCTGGTGTGGTGGCACATGCCTGCAACCCCAGGGCTGGAGATGCAGAAACAAGAGGATCTGATTGGCCAGCTAGCCTAGCCTAACCAGCAACTCTGGGTTCATTGAGATACTCTGTCTCATAAAAATACAGTGAAGAAGCAGTAAAGGAAGATACCCCCATCAATCTCTGGCCTCTTCACACATGGACAGAGAGAGAAAGAGAGAGAGGCTGTGGAAATGACTCAACAGATAAAAAACACGTGCTATGCAATCAGGGGACCATGAGTTCAATCCACAACACTCATGTAAAAAGCCAGGAATGGCCATGCACACCTGTAACACCAGCACTGGAGAGGAGGCCGTAGGAGGATTACTAGGGCATCCTCATCATCCAATCCAACTGAGAAGTGGTGAGCATCAGTGAAAGACTGGCTAGTAAGGAAAGAAGCAGTAGAACAGGACGCTTGATGTCCGCTTCTGCCCATACACATATACACACAGCCACAGGCATCTGCACACATGCATCCATACACCACGTGCAAACACACACACACACACAATCACACTACACACACTACAAACAAAAAAATAAAAAGAGAAAAAGAGACATTGGCAGCAGCATAGTGAGCTATTTTCAAAATGACAACATTTTAATCAATGAAAAGGATGCATCTATATATGTATAGTCAATTGATTATAGAAAAGGCACAAAATGAATTCCATGGTTAAAAATGCCTTTTCAAAAAATGATTCAGGAAATCAATATGCATTTAAAAAGTAACTACAGAATTTTCCTCCTACCATACAAACAAAATCAAACGAAGTGGAAAAGATAAATTTCAAAAACTTCTGGGAGAAAACAAGATGAAAAATCTTGGCCATCTTTGGGTAGGCAGATTTTATAAGTAGGACACAAAAATTATGAGTCATAAGAGGAGAAAACAATGAATTCATTTTCATTCTATAAAGATTATTGTTTGGGTATGGAGAAACAGCTCAGCAGTTAATTGTGTTACCTGTGAAGCAAGAAGGTCTGAGAGGGCCGGAGACCACCTAAATTAGAATTTCCTGAGCCCATATAAACATCTTTGCATGGCCATACACGTCTTTAACCCAAGTTCTGTGCAAAGCAGAGATTGGAGAATCTTGGGTATTTTAAGCAGCAAATTCCAGAATGAGTAAGAAACACGGTTGCAAGGAGAAGCAAACTGGTGAGTGATGGAGGGAACACACAATGTTCTCCTCTGGCTGCCACACACAAGTGCTCAATGCACCCCATCAGCACATATACCACACACTCACCAAAAAAAAAATGCCATTTGTATGATACTATCAATAAAATGAAAATGGAAACAACTTAGTAATCTAAAATCTTCTAATATATGAACCTAACAAAAGACCCATGAGTGGAACAAATAGAAACCATGTTAAATAAAGAAAAGAAGAAAAAAAAGGATAAAATTGGCCCAAGTATTTTAATAGACACAGAACCCTCACATAATAAGTTCTCAGAATGGCTATAAACATGAACATATTCTTTCTGTAATTTGTTAAGAGACAAACATAGATCAACCAGAGAACATCCCTACATACGTGCTACAATGGCTTTTCTTAAATATCAATACCGTTTTCTTCTAATGAGGAAGAATGGAAACTGTGAATCTCATGCAGGCTACTGGGATGGCAAAATAGAACAACTCCCTAGGGAAACATTGTAGCAGAGATATTTTTATATATTATTTCAGATAAGTATCCCTTATTATGCAACTTTACAATTCCATTAATATGTATTTACCCCATGTGAATGAAAACATGCTCATATAAATAGTTGTAAATGAATATCATTGCAGCTTTATGCATAACAGCCAAAATTTAATAAAAATTAAACACGAGTCCACCAACAAGTAAACAGATAAAAAATTTAGGTAGGTCCTTATCATCTTTAGCATGGCAAATTACTCAGCAGTGCAAAGGGATCAATTATAGATTCAAATAAAAATAAAATATAGAGTATAATGTGCAAAATCCATTTACATTGTTCAATATAAGCCAGACTGGAAGAAGCACTGGTGGCATAAATATGAAATGACTATGAAATGCATGATTCCATTAATGTACATCCTGGGAAGTAAAATGTGTGATCTCGTTCATTAATGTACATCCCAGGGATGCAAATATCTAATCTGCAATGAAATAATCAGACTGATGATTTGTTTGGGCTGGAGTTGAGGGCTGACCTCAAAGATGATTTTAGGGTGTAGCAATGTTTCGGTATTTTGATTGTGGTGGTAATTACATCTATGTACATAGTTTTTTCAAAATTCATTGAGGGTTACACATGAAACGATTAATTTTTATATTGTAAAATTATGCCCCATTATATTTGATATAGAGCTTTAAACATGTTCATTTAACATTTATTGAACATTCCACATTAAGCAGTGAAGATTAAATATAAACTGATGAGGACCTTGATAACAACAGCTATTGTGTTCTAGTTAAAAGCTTACTGCTTTCCAAACAACCACCTAAGCTAATTTGTACCTGATGTATAATACAATCATCACAAAGGAATTGTGTAGGGGCATAATCATTCTACCCTGATGACAAAGATACTGAGGGTTAGGAACTTTGATTAGCTGACCTAAGTCACCGAGACTCTACAGGGAAGAGCAGAGATGGACATCAGGGTCCTTGTCAGGAGACTGCCCAGAAACACACAGTGTGGACAGAGCACAGATCCATCTCTGTGGACCGTCACTTATGGGTGAATGCAACAATATCTTATTCCCAAAGTACGATTGCATCTCTCATCCCACCAGTTGTTTTGACTTACTGTCGTTCATTTGACTCATTTCCAATGAACCTATATTCCGGTTTGCTTTCTTTGTGATGTTTTCTATGGTTGGCTTTTTGTACACACCCTCCTCCTCTGACTCCCACTACTCACCTCTGATACTTATTTCTTGGAATGTGTTGTGTTCCCGATCTGCCATGACTGGCTCAGAGGGAGCCCATGGCAGAGCTGTGTGAAAAGCAGAATCTCTTTTTCTTGTCTACCTGACTCAGCCTTTCCCAGTGTGGCAGAGAGAGTGCGGTGGGCAGTGAGCCAAGCTGCACACATGCTAACTGTGTTCAAAGACAGTCTGAGTTTTTACGCATTTAGAACATATGTGCAGGGAACGTGTCCCTGTGGCTGTATTATTCCAGAGTCTGGGTGTCTGAGCAATGAAGACCTGTGTGCCAGGCTGGTAACAGCTGCAACAACATGTTCCCATCCACAGTAAAGGTCATCCTTAAGTTGGCTAATGAGTCATAAGAGACAGTCTGTGCTGCTGGTTGTACCCTCTTCCTCCATAAAGAATGGAGTTCACACCTGCAACATCATCGTTCCCAAGTGCAAGGCATTTAGAAATCTACAAAACCCACATTAAAATTCAAGCCAGTGATAAGGATGTGAGACCTGGCTCTGTCATTCACGGGTTAGAAGACTGTGAACATTCAAGCCGCCTCTCTCAGCCTCAGTTTCTCCATTGGCAAATGGAGACAGGAATATCCATGTCACTGGCTGTGATTTCAAGGAGGCAGTGCCTTCGAACCGTGTTACATGAAATATACAATGATGGCTGGGCTGGAGAGATGGCTTAGCAGTTAAGGCGCCTGCCTCCTAAGCCGATCTCCAGCAGTTCCAATCTCCAGGTCCCATGTTTAGCCAGATGCAAAGTGATGCAAGGGCGCAATGCCGCCCTTGACCACAAGGGGGCGCACACATCTGGATTTCGTTCGCAGCAGCTGTGTCACTGCTGGCACACCTATCTCTGTCTTCCTCTCCCCTCCTCTCTGTCTCTCTCTCTCTCTCAAAAAAAAAAGTATATATATACAATAATGGAACATAAGAGGTATTATTGTTGTTGGCAAATATCCTATTGCTCAAAACTTTCACCTTGATAAATATCCCTGCTTTCCATGGGAAAGAAAAATCACTTGATGATCACATCATAAAAGCATAGAAGAATGTGTTAAAAATATAGAATCCAAATTTTCAGTTTTCAGAAACTAAATTGGAAACTAAACTCAAGGAGGGAACTTTTTTTTTTTTTTTTTTGCCTAATTCTGAACTTGGTTACTTTTACCTGCTCTGAGACATTTGTTTGGATTCTAAAGCCTTATGCGATCAATTAATAGTATCACCATCAAGACATGTCTGTATAACATTTTCTGATTCTTTGTTTTCCTGTGCCATTGTTTAGAATTTCCCTACAGACACACTTCTTTCTAGACAAAACATCTCCTATGTGCACAGTGTAACCTCAATAATCTGCAGGCTTCAGACCATTGCACTAGAAACTGAATCATGCCATGTCAGGGCTGGAAGTGCCTTTGAAGATAACTAAGTCATCGGACCTGCACTTTGTTTCTCTGTTTTCTGTATTCCCAGCACTCTAAAATTCCTGGCCCAAATGACCACTGACTCATAGAATAGGGTGTGCAAAGACTACTGGGGGAGCACTGAGCCCTCTCCTACTATGTAAGAGCCCTCCCAGCCCAGGATGAACCAGACTGGGAAGGGAAGCAGACTGAATCTCAGGAGCCAGGTCTCCCGGCCACAACTTCCAGCACCAAACAGACCAGAGCCTGAGAAGCCTAATCCAGGCTTGACATCCCAGAGTGCTATGATGTGACATTTTTCAAGGTAAGAGGACAGTTTTAATTTAGGTTTATTGGCTTGATTTGTAATGTTTAAATATTTAGATGCATAGTGCTCAGGCCTTTGCACTCTTGCCATAGGCCCTACAAATATGAGGGTGAGCATGCTGGAAGCCATACTTAAAAACTGATCATTCAAAACAAATAGCAATGCTCCCAATTCATAACCCACTGACAACTAATCTCAAAGACATAAATAGATGCCTTGTGAGAATAAAAGACTTGTGATAAGACAGAAGGTAGACCACACTGTTTCCTGGTACTTAGCTCTCTCGCCTTGGTAATGGCAACTATCAATACTATTGTAATCATCATATGAGGAGCACCAGCACTAGTTTCCAGGCTTCATAGAATTATGTATACTGATTTAAATAATTGTACTTACGTGTTTATCTGTCACTCCACTAAAATGATGGCATAAGGACTTGGAGAGGGTGGGTCCTGTGGTTTTAACAGCTTGTTTCTGCAGTGTTTGGAACAATATTTACCATATAGCAAGCATTAAATAAATACCTGTTCATAAAAGTGCACCAAATAGATGATTTTTAGATTACCTAGGTGATAACAGACTCCCAAGACTTGTGAATGTTAATTTGTGGTGTGTGTGTGTGTGTGTGTGTGTGTGTTCGCTTGCACGCATGCTATTTTTTGTCTCAGTGGGTTGGTTTGTTGTTTGGTTGTTTAGTTGGTTGGATGGTTTGAAGGTTTGAGGATAAAAGCCCTCACGCATGCCAAGATAGTGTTCTATTAGGATGGTTCAAATTTCCACAGCCCCCACCACTACTCTTTGTCTTTGCCTGGGCCAGGCAGGGGAATAGTCAAGATATATCATTGCTTACTCCTCCTCCTCCTTGGGCACAGCCACAAGGAAAAAGTTAATATCAACTCTCTCTGCCCTGAAAAGTCCAAAAATATAGTGATATTGCCCATGCTGGAACCTTTCAGGCTTCCTGTGGGATGTTTGCAAGTATCCTCTAGAAAAGCGTTCAGTGTTGAAAGACAGATTGGAATGTTCTCGTGTCATTCTCAATGAGAATCTTAACTATTACTTCCATGTAATAGAGCTACTCACCAAGACTCAGAGGGGTCAGTCAATCTACTGAAAGCCACACAACCAGCAAGAAATAGGAATGAATTTAATCCAATGAGTACAAAAGTTAGTATATGAACATACACATTGCAAAGTGGTCATATTTTCATCAAGTTATATTCTAATGTCCCCTCTTCCCCACAGCCATTCCACTGGGAGTCCTCCTCAGAGGGCTTATCACTAATCAGTGTGGGTTGAGTTCAACCCTTGAGGATGAAATATTAAGGTGAAACTCTTGCATGTAGTATGAATTTGCTGTCATCCCAACAGTAGTCAAATAGGTCAGTAGTTCAGAGAGCTTCTTAAAAAGTAGCAAGACTGGGGCTGGAGAGATGGTTTAGCGGTTAAGGCGCCTGCCTCCTAAGCCTAAGAACGATGGTTCCAATCTCCAGCAGTTCCAATCTCCAGGTCCCACGTTTAGCCAGATGCAAAGTGACGCAAGGGCGCAATGCTTCACTTGACCTCAAGGGGGCACACGCATCTGGATTTCGTGCACAGCAGCTGAGAGACTGCTAGCATGCCCTTCTCTTTCTGTCTTCCTCTTTCCTCTCTCTGTTTCTCTGTCTCTCTCTCAAAAAAAAAAAAAAAAAAAAAAAAAGTAGCAAGACTGTCTAGCTTTCCACATGAGTACCCCTAGCATAGTAACCTGAAATAAACACTCAGGTTAATTTCCCTATCACCACCACGGTGGTGGTTTGATTCAGGTGTTCCCCATAAATTTAGGTGTTCTGAATGTTAGGTTCCCAGCTGATGGAGATTTGGGAATTAACACATATTGGAGGCAGTGTATTGTTGTGGTGGGCTTATGGGTGTTATAGCCAGATTCCCCTTGCCAGTGTTTGGCACACTCTCCTGTTCCTGATGTCCACCTGATGTTGGCCAAGAGGTGATGTCCACCCTCTGCTCATGTCATCGTTGCCCCTGCCATCATAGAGCTTCCCCTTGGGCTTGTAAGCCAAAATAAACCTTTTTTTCCCCCACAAGCTGGTCTTGGTCAGATGATTCCTGGCAGCAATGCGAACCTGTCTGCAACAACCACATATTGGCTTCCAAATGTTCTCAAACTAACACCTTTCTCAGGTATGTTGAAGTAATCTTTACTCTGAAATCTCTTAGAAAACATCTATACCAAGATTAATCTGTGGTAGTGCAAGCAAGGATTTGTTCTACATTAAAGAAAAAAACAATGATTGAATGAAGAAAATCACAAAAGCTGAGCTTGGTCCACAGTTCTACAACTTATTACCACTACAATCGCACATAAATTTCTTAACTACTTTGGGCTTTTTTCCCCACTTTGCCAATACAGGTACATTAACTCTCCCCTCTAGGCAGTCCTTTTGTGGAGAACAATAGATAAGAGGAGCAAACTCTACATATCCCACGGGGCAGGCATACTCCTTTCATACCTCACTTGATTTAAGCAAGGCATCAGCAGTATTTCCAATCCCCTATCCAAAAAAAAAAAAAAAATGCATCTCAACAGATTGAATGACTTATCAAGGTCATTCAGCTTACATCTAAAAATAAAGAAAAAGAAAAACAACTTAGCACTGAACTTAGTCACGTGTCTACGAAGTCCCAGCTTACTATCCCCTGTGCACATGATTGGGAACTTGTGATCGCTGACATCTCTTTCAAGATAGACATATTTCCTCTGCTGTGGACATACAATTTTCACCCTTATTGCTTACAAATCTCTTTAGCATCTGTTCTCTTCCCATCACTAACTAGAGTTTTGATTTTTGAGAGAAGTAGTGTGCTTCTCCCTGCTTTACTGAGCTTGCTGTCAAACCTATTATCTGCAGTAGATTCTGTTTTCATTTTCACTCCATCTAGCCTGGCTTCAGTAGGTTTTCATGAACAAAAGGATTCAGAGACCGTCTGCTTGCTTATTATAGGCTCTGCATCCTGAATTCAACTATCCCCACAAGTACCACTGTAGCCCCCAGGAGCAGTGTGTTTAGAGCCTCATTGATTGAAACCAGCCAGATGCTTGGAAATTGAGATGCTTGCCCGCACTGCCGCCGAGGAGCCTCCACATTGTGAATTCCTAATGGCATCAGGGAGGGGTGGGAGGAGGGGAAGACCCCATCAAATGAGCAAACAATAAAGAGATGATTATAGGTGTCTTGCATCAGTGCTCAGGTTGGTAGCTGAGTATACCTGAATGGGGTTTGAAGCATTTATAGTGAATTTAATTCTCCCATTTGGGAAATGATAGTATCAGCTTTCAATATAACAGAGATGGTATTACCTTCAGACACACACATGCACATGCACACGCACACGCACACACACAGGGAATCAGACAGGCAGAGGTGCTTGAGCACGAGAATAGAGCCATTTGTGTTGGTGGGGACCTCAGTGGAAGCAACGCACTGCAAGGGAGAGTCTTAGACTCAGGTGCAGGGCCCAGATGGGTCATGGCCAATAGCATGACCTTGAGGATTCCTATTCTCTCTGAGTTTCAATTTTCTCCTAGGCAACATGGGAGTTATGCATCTATCTTTAATGGCTGTTATGAATATAATAGAATCTCCCTGTCTTTATTTCTACAGCTATATTCTAAAGCTAACAATTTGGATATGAAGGGCTGAGGGGTGAAGGTTAAGAGGAAAATAGATGTGGTAGAAAATTAACCAAGCCAGCAGTTACTAAAACCACCCACATTATAAATACCTGTTAGTTTGACTGACTAGGAAGCTCTGGCCTTCTTTCTCTTCCTTTATCTCCATATCAGTTTTTTTCTTCATATCTGACTAGAGCATCCAGGTTCCTTGGTTTCATTGCTTCTCTGGTCTAAATGGTAGATTGCAAGTTGATTGTGTAATCTAAGGCTTGGTGGCATGAAGCAACATTTCATTGAGAACATTTGTACATTGGTGGCACCTACAATCAATGGTCATGCTTTTATTTCTTAATACTTTTATTTATTGGGCTGGAGAGATGGCTTGGCAGTTAAGGCACTTGCCCACAAAGTCAAAGGATGCCAGTTCGATTTCCCAGGACCCACGTAAGCCAGATGTACAAGGTGGCACATGTATGTGGAGTTCATTTGCAGCAGCTGGGGGCCCCTGTGTGTCAATTCTATCTTTCTCTACCTATCTCTGTATCTCTCTCTCTCTCTCTCTCAAATAAATAAATAGCTAAATAAAATATTTTTATTTATTATTTATTTGCAAGAAGATAGAGGAGGACGTAGGAAGGAAACTGCAAATAAACTCCAGATGCATGCACCACTCTGTGCATTGGATTTTACATAGGTACTGGGAAACCAAATCCAGGCTGTCAGGCTTTGCAGACAAGCACCTCTAACCACTCAGCCATCTGTCCAGCCCAGAATGTGCTTTTAATGTGCTGTTCAAAAAGTCAGCATAAAGTGGTTCATGCATCACTGTTGGATAGACTAAGCTTCAGAGTGCTTAGTCCATAGAACAGATCCGGGGCATCTAAGAACTTTAGCCCTGAAAATGTCTCCTAGAACTCTGAACCACAGGTGCGACTTCAGAGATCAGACAAGTCAAGTCTGTTTCTAAGCTCCTTGATTCTATCCCACCTCTTCTGTGTGTCTTCCCCCAGTTCTTCCACACACAACCTAAGCACCAGTGCCCCAGCACTTTTCTACTTCACTTCTAACCTTTGCACGTGCAGTTACCCTGCCCAGGACACTTGGCTCTGTTAGACTCTTGCTGCCAGGCAACGCCATAATCTGGAGGTCATGCTATCTATCCCAATTCTAATTCAGCTTCCAAATGGGTCAGTACAATCTATCATTGTCTTAACCATGGCTTTCTTGGTAAGGATTCTCATTGCCTCGATTCCTCAAACAGAACCAGGTCTTGCTGGCTCCAGGTCCCAGCCTCCTGACCTATGGACAGATGCTTAGCCTTGGTGCCCAGAAGGCAGTGGCTTGGAGCAGAGAGAGGAGTCATGTGTTCAAGGTCACATACAACTGGTGCATTAGATACAGAAGTAACATGCAGGGCAAGCAACAACCAGTAAAGCATTTGTTTTCAATTCTCAACACAGGATTTTTGAGATAGAAGGACTTTGAACCCTCTCCCCTCACATTTAATCTATCTTGTTTCAGGGAACCACACTATAACCTTTAGACAACCTCACAAATTAGTAGGAAAGCTAAGAGAAGAATTCTAATTTCTTAGTCTGGCTATCTGGCCCTCTCTTCCTCCTAGAATATTGGAATCTAAAATGAATGTTAATCTGCAAACACCTTGAAAAGTACTTGGGTCTCATGGCTCCACTTTCTTTTGCAGTATCATGTGCCTTTGAAAGAGCTGGGGGTCAAAAGAACTGTTTGCTTCTAATTGTCTCAATAAATTGTGAAAGTGTTATTACATTGGAGTGATTAAGAATGGGTAAGACTAGATGCAATCAGATAAGATCAAGGCCATGAAGCTTAATAGTCCTTAGCTGATTGTCACTTTTTTTTCAAAGAAGGAATAATTCTGCCCAGGACTCTAAAGCATCCATATCCAACACTTTAAGTTTCCTGCCATAAAATTTGTGGACTGAAGCAGCTGCCAGCCAAAGTGAGGACAGCACAGATAAACACTAGTGTCGCATCCCCATACATTGAGTAGCCTGGCCTGAACTCCAAAGGATGAGCAGAACAGAGTTCTATGCCAAAAAAAGAAGTGCCCTCTCACACACTTGAAATACTCTGCTTATATTGTCTAATGTCCCCATCCCTTTCCTTTCTTATTCCTCCTTCCATGCTTTTATACTCTCCCTTCCTTCTTTTCCTTCCTTCCTTTCTCTCGCAAAGCAAAGAGGAAAATATTGCAAAGCAAAACCATTACCTATAGTTATCAGTGGAACTTTATAAACCTAGGGGTCTCTGACAAGTGAAGTACAATTATAAAAATGTCATTTATTTAACAGCTGCTATACACAAGGATCAGCCATGCTACTTCACTGAAGTCATCTCATTTAATTCTAGCTTGCAAGATGGTTGTTACTATGCCTATGGTATAGAAAAAAAAAAAATCTAAGAGAAATTTCTTGACCACTTTTCATTATCTCATACAGTTAAAGGATATTAGGATCTATTTAACAATATTGTGGAGCATAGTTAGCTGTTATTGATTTTCAGAGTCCTAAAATCCCCATTTAAAAAGATTCCAATAACAATAAGAAACCAGCTCAAAGAAGGTTCCAGGAGAGACAGGTACATAGTATACCTGGACTACCTTCAGGGTTATGTTTAATGTGCAATAACACGTGTTCTCAAGCTGAATATAAAGAATAGTGTGTTCTACAAAAAAAGTCCTGTCACCCATGAGTCAACCTTTACCATTTTTTCTGAGTTCCATGCATTCTGTTGGAAACAGTATTACTATGGATCCAAATAGCAACAAGGATTGAGAAAAGGGCTTCCCATATGATTATGCCCTGGTGTCTCCTTTGATGGCTTCCAGAGGACATGGTTTTGAAGGAGCAAGCCATCTAAATGTTGCATGTCAGTGGAACTGTTGTTATCTAAAGAATATAGGAAATACCATATTATATAATGGTATACAGCAATAAGTAGTGAGAACAAAATCAAAAACAAAGAATAATCCATTATGCAAATACTTGGCCATCCAAACATACTCGGAACTATTAGAATATTAGAAGTGGAAATTGCCTGATTCATTGAGTCTCACTTGACTCTAGATTACGTATATTTCCGGAAACATCCAACCCGGGCAAACTTAATATGCAGTATCCTCTTCAAGGGAAATATAGAAGGAGCAAAGTTGAAAACATGAGTGAAAGATAGTCAGGAGAGGGCTGGAGTCAGTTGCAGAGCCTAGTCATAACACGTTGTAACTGAGGTGTAAGTCCAAGAGAATGACACTCAGGAGGGGACAAGGTTGCAGGCAACAGAGAACTGAGGCTTACAGGTGAGGTCTCGAGCCCCACTTGGGAGTAGCAAGGCTCTTTCCAACACCTTGGGGTTGAGCAGTGCTACCAGCGTCCTTCTGTCACCGCAGTTACTGCCTGCACTATTGTCTGCTGCCTCTAACAGCTGCATTCCTTCAAGGCAGGAACTATTTCTGGTTCACCTGTGGAGCCAGTTCCTATCTGGTATATCGAACTGTAGAGCTACCCAGAAAACTTTGGTGAAGGAATACAGATGCTCACGTTTCTTTCAAACACTTATCCCTCCTCTCACATACTGTGGAATACATTAGGCCAAAGGAGTGATCTCAGATTTCCTCAGGTAGTTGATGTAAATAATACTTAATTCAATGCCCATCCCTGGGATGAGCAACTTTTCCCTGTAAATATAATAAGTTTTCCATTGTGATAACTTGACTTTCCTCAAATATAAGCTGTTGTGACTTTTATAAGACATTGCCTTTGAGAAATAGAGCCAATATTGCCAGATTGTCCATGTTCACAAATTAATAGCCAATAACCCCACCAGGGCTATGGAAAGTCTCCTTCAGAGAGACAAGCTGGGGTGGGGAGCATATGGCTGAAATAAAAGTGCCCAGAAAACTTACTGCAGTTGCACCAAGGAAATGTATTTCATATTCTTTTCTTGATTAGCATTCTAATGGTTTCTGACTCAGATCTAACAGCTTGGGGAGAATATTACAGGCAATTGTGTAAATAATACAGGTTTTTTTTTTCAGTGTGTCCAAATGTATAATTAAATGGATAATGTTACAGCTCCCCAAACCCACTAAGGCCTAAACGGAGAGCTTTTGAAATTTCATCCAATACATGGTTACATGATACATTGCTTTTATGGCCCGCTGGGCAAATGACTAGTGGTTTGGAAAAAGGCTGAATGCATATTTATAGTGAGAGCTCGATGTTTGGAGGCCTAGTAAAATTGCACTAGTAAGTACCGTGAATTGTACCGAAGCATCATTTAATGTATCTGAACTTTTCTGGTGCAGGATGTGTGTCCACACAAATGCGCTTCATCTCCTTAATGTTTGCAAGTATGTTTGTTCCCAATTCTATGCAATCAGATGTCAGGGTGAAGCAAATTTGAAGGAGATGTTCTATTTCTAAATTCCTTCCACTACGTTCAAGGTCTCTAGAACTCTCAAGGGATGCAATTTGCATTCTCAATAAAAATATGTCTGACCTTGAACCCAACTTTGTGTGTCTGTGCCCAGGCTTTCACTCACATATCCAGCAAGAAGCCACCAAAAATGAGGACAAATCACTGAAATGTTTGAGTCTTAGAAGGTCATGATTGGAATAAGGCTGGAAGAGAGGGTTTTGTGCATGTGAACTTTCAATGCTTAGATTCCAAAGCCCCAGTGTTTGTCTTCTCCACCAGACAGCTGCTCAATTTACATACAGCCTCTCCATTTCTTTGAGCCTCTATGTCATAATACATAATCAATAAATAATTACATATTCCCTCCCCACCCACAGGCTTTCGTATAATTATTGAATGAGGTAATATATGTGAAAACTATTGGCTCATAGTACATAATGTCAGCCCACAATGAACAATTTACAAAATAGTTTATTTTATAGAGAAGTATTTTATTAATGATTTTATTTATTCAACAAATATTTTGGACATGATAATGGGACAATAACTGTGCTGGGAAGTGAAAATAGAACAATGTGAGAGGCAAGATCTACAATATGTAAGTGTAGAATTTAAGAGAAAATAAAATCATTAAGTGAAATTCAATGTGACACGTTACAATGGAGAAAGTAATAATGCCATGGTTGAGTTAAAATATCTATTCAGTTGTCAGTGTGGGGGCAGAGGTTTGCATGAGGGGTTTTGAAAAGTATGTTTCAGGGAAGATCTCACAGTTCAGTAGTAATTAGGCTTTTGGAATGAGAGGGAAGGGAAAAGAAATAGAGAGGAGGAGGTGTTCAAGCTCAGACATGCACAATAAAAAGCTTTAGTCAGAGCTGGAGAGATCAGTAGTTAAAGGTGCTTGCTTATGAAGCTTTATGGCCTGGGCTTGATTCCCCAGGACCCATGTAAGCCAGATGAACAAAGTGGTGCATGCGTCTGAGGTTTGTTTACAGAGGCAGGAAGCCCTGGTGAGCCCATTCTCATTTACTCTCTCTGTCTCTTGCTCTTTCTCGCTCTAATAAAATATTTTTTAAAAAAAAAGTTTAAAGCTTGAGCCAAGGAAAACAGCCGGCTGGTTGCCATAGGAAGAGTGGGTTTGTTGGATGCGATTGTGTGATGGGTGTGGTCAGCATATAGAATGACCTGCAAGATATGTGGAAGAGGATGCCCCCCAAACTTCCTGGGTTGCTGGTATGGCCTCCAAACTCTTTGGCTAATATTTCCATGGTCCTTTCTTCCAAGAGGCACTTATTTCCTTATATTGTTCCCTCTCCTAATCCTAGAGTCAGCAGCTGCCTCTCCTCAAGCCAGGCAATACGACCCTTCCTAGGTAATGCTCCCCTCAACACTGTTTTCAAATCCAGAGGAGGTTCTGTTTCAAACACACTTGAAGTGTAATATAAGAAGTACCCCCACCTGGGAAAAAGAGAGCCACCATCCACTTCCTAACTTAATCCTAGGTCTTTTTTCAAATTGAGAGCTCTGCTCATTAGTGGGTCTGAAAATCAATGGAGTGGGCTTTGATCAGTATTTCTTTAGATACCATGGGATTAAATGGAACAGAATAGAATAGAAAGAATGAAAGAAAACTAGACTGCTTGGCTTTAGAAATACATTATTTACATTATGTTATATGTATGTGCAAAAGTATCAAAGTAAAATAAATGTATTGCTGTGAGTCTGTCCAAAAATTCAAAAGCTATTACTTTCATTGAAGCAACATGTAGGATATAGCCAGCTCATTTTTGTGAACCATGTTAATAGATATTTCACCAAATATAATTAATGCTAACACATGGTTCCTCTAAAATAGAACTATATTTTAAGAACCCTCAAATTTAAATCCATGTATATAATTAGAGTTAATATTATGAGTAGTATGTTTACTCAGAGAAGAGAAAGAAATTGCTAGACTGTGCATGGTAGCACATGCTTAGGAGGCTGAGACAGGAGGCTTACAAGACCAATGACAGTTAAGTTACATAAGTTTGATGCAAAGTTGGAAACATAGCAAAAGTCTGTCTCAAAACAATCTGGCTGGGGTTCCCTGCTATGTGACACTTGAAACTAGAATTGCTGGAACATCCTATATGTGGTCATCTCAGCCTAGATCTTTTAACACATCTCAGTGTTTATTATTCATCAAACATTTACATCCTCATGTATGATTATTATGATATGTTATTACTTTTATTCTATTAACATTATATAAATTCTTAATTGTTGATGTCCCAGTGAGTTCAAGAATTTTTATAACTTATTTTTGACCTGGATTTTTATAAGTTATATTCAACCTAGGTGAATGCTGAATTGCTTCTCTTTTAGGTGACATTAATGAGACCTGGGCCATGACACCTCTTACCTAAAATAAAATGGTTATCATGTGTTGGTAACTTATTATGTATCTGACATTTTACTAAGCCATTGATATATATGAGTTTAGTTAATTCTCACTGAACCCAACAGGACTGGCAATATTTTCTTCAGTTGTTAAATATTGACCTTGGGAAGTAAAATAATTAAAATAATATGAAGATTATTGTTGAGCTGGAGAGATGGCTTAGCAGTTAAGGTGACTGCCTGCTAAGCTTAAGAATGCCCGTTCAATTCTCTAGGTCCCACGTTTAGCCAGACATAGTGATGCAAGGGCACAATGCCACACTTTCCCACAAGGGGGCGCACGCATCTGGAGTTTGTTCACAGTGGCTGAGAGGTCGCTGGCATGTCCATTCTCTCTATCTCTCTCTCTCTCAAAAAAAAAAAAAAAGAATATTGTTGTACATGTTGTCCAGGTCTATAAGTGGGAGCCTTGCCTACCACTTCTTCCCAATGTCAGAAAAGATGACAACCCTTTCCTACTTCACCCTTGCTCACCCTTCTTCCCCAAATGCATTGTTCCTTATAGAAAAATAAACATCCATTTTATATAAAGAAGGTTAAAAATTCATTGAACCATTTCTTCATACACAAGATATATTAATGAAATCACCAAAAACACCTCTATTACATGCTTCAATCTAATGAAAACCAAGAGTACTTATGTTTCCATAGATTCTCTATACAGCTCTGTATATACTTTTCAGACCTCACTATTCCTGGCTCAAATTCTGAACTTTATATGTAGTGCGGGAGGAGATGTATTTTTCAGTCATAAGATTGAGCAGAGATGGCTGAAGAGATGGCTTAGCAGTTAAGACACTTGTCTACAAAGCCAAAGGACTCAGGTTCAATTCCCAGGACTCATGTAAACCAGATGCACAAAGTGGTGCATGTGTCTAGAGTTCATTTGCAGAAGCTAGAGGCCCTGGCATGCCTATTTTCTCTCTCTCTTTCTCTCTCTCTCTCTCTTTGCCTCTTTCACTTTCTATCTCTATCTCTCAAATAAATAAATAAAATAAAATATTTAATGAAAAAGATTTAGTGGAGCACCCTGAATATATAGTGATGAGGTCATGCATCTTTATCAAGCATATTGCTTCATTATCTTTGGGCTTCTTGGGGTTAATCTAGCTCTACCAATCAGAAGCCAGAAATAGTGGAGAAGTATGGACACTACAAACATCCATCAAACACCTGTGGATCGTTCTGCAGTTTCACAACTGGTCAGTCTCCAGAGCACTTCACGTATTCCTCACATACTCAAGAACTCAAAAAAATAAAATATTTTTAGTGATTTAAGATATTTCAATGGCTATTAGATTTGTTCTTTAAAAGATAATGAAGTCAATTATATCTTAAGCCTCAATGTTTCTCTGGATGTGCACTGCTTTAAAAACATCTCCAAAAAGGCTGAAATGGGTAGAACATGACAAAGCACACACACAATCTGCTTATGTTACAGATGAAGAAGCAGGATTCCGAGTGAGGTGTGACTCAACATTTCTAAAGGCTTTGACATCTCAATCTTTTCATGTCTTTGATTTTATCTGCTTTGCTATAGCCTTGTGTGAATAGAACTCACTTCTTACAAATTCCTGCTCATGCTTCATAGAAACAGGTGAGGTCACTGGGTTAAAGAATAAGATGGCAAACTTTTGCATAGCAAATGTATCATTCAAAGACTCCCTAAATGCCAAGACGAATAAAATGCTGCCAATGAATTTCTTAGAAAAAAAAAAATATTCTAAAATAAAAATATTCCTGAATTTCATTTGAAGGAAAATCCTGGTAATAACAGAATCAGAGACCAGGGAAAGGCTGAAGACAGGATATATTATTTGAATGAGCATTCTTGATTTTATTTAAGTTCCCACAAGATGATCCAAAACAAATTATCCAGGAATAAAATATACCTGTATGTTTAGCTTGTTATTCAAGGTAGTCCAAGGGTATTATTTATGACCCTACTGGACCATTACAATGCTAAGAAGGGAGGAGAAAAAAGTGAGAGAAATAAAGCAAGAAGTAATGCTAGTACCTCTTCTAAATGTCTTGATAACCCAAAGAGTGGTCCTCTTCTCCAATAGGCAAACTCTCCAAATATAGTCTATAAAATCCACAATTCTTTTTTATAATGTCATAAGTATCACAATTTTGCAACAAGAGAGCACAGAAAATAGCATCATCCCTGTCTTGTAAAGACCTCTCTCAATATGCTTTCCAAGTGTTATTGTCTGAATGTGCTTCCCTCCACAAACTCACCCATTCAAATGCCAATCCTCAGTGTGATGGCATTAAGAGGTGAGGCTTTGGTAGACATGATCATGTCATGAGAGTGACACCCTCACAAATGGGTTTAGTGCTCTTACAAAAGAGAGCTTTCCAAACCTGCTGATATGTGAGGGCATAGCAAGAAGACACCAACCCTAATATAAACTCAGAAACATGACATTAAATCTGATGGTACCTCAATCCTGGACTTCCCAGCCTTCCAAAATTAAGGAATATATTTCTGTTGTTTACAAAACACTCAACATATATGATTTTTGTTATAGTCTCAGACAAGTCACCAAGTACTCGCTGCCTGACATCCTTCATCTAAAGCTGCATTCAGGAATTCACACAAATTAGCTCATGTGAGTCTCCTATTTCTGAAATGACAGAGATCTCTTGGAACCAATGCTTACTTTACTGTTTAGCAAACTGAGCTCCAGACAGGGGAAGCCACTGGGCATATGAAGGGCCAGAGCTGGACACAGAAAAAGAGATTCTTGTTTGCTATGGTCCCTAAAACTTGCTACCTGTGTTTTCACCTACACTTCTTCTTGACACATAGCTAAGACTTAGGTCCTTCATTTCAAGTGATTCCTGGTGTGTTTGCAGCACAATAGCAATCTAAAAAAAGAGGAAAATAAAATCTCAATGTGGTTTCCATGGTTCTTAAAATGGAATAAAGAATAAACAAATTCAGCAAAGAATGTTTAAATAGAAGGTCTCGAAGTAGCAGACACAATTGGCTATCTATTTATATTAAGGAAAGGCATTTTGTATAGACTTACTTACAGAGAACCTGTTTTTGTTGGAACAAAAGTAGGTGATATTGGCTTGCTGGTCAGAAGGAGGAATGTTACCATGACAACTGGCAACAATAACTTATGTGCTCAAATAACAAAGTATTTTCTTTTCCTACATCATCTCTGTATATGTCAGCTTTCCTCCACCATAGCAAAATGCCTGAGATAAACAGGTTAAAAGGAGAAAAGATTCATCTGGGCTCCTGGTTTGAGAGGATTCCATCTATGATCTCTTGGCCCCATCACTTTGGTTTCAAGGTGAGGTTGATTATCACAGCAGAGGGTGTAGCTCAAAGCTGGTCACATGATGATGGATAAGAAGCAACAGAGACAGGAGGTACCAGAATTCCAACATACTCTTTAAGGTCACACCTCCAACGACCTAGACCCCACCCACCCCAACTAGGCACCACCTCATAAAGCCATCTTCCAATAGCAGCATCACCTGAGGTACAAGCCCTTAACATGTGAGTTTGGGGAGAACACTTCAGCTCTAAACCATTATAGTCCCCTTTTCAAAAATAAATTAATTTTAATTTTAATCAGGTTGTATCTAAAACATTTGAAAAGCAGGTAAATTTCATTACAAAAGTTGTGAGTGACCCTTTTTGTCTTTCCATTTGGTATTTCTGGATGATCTGGTTCTGTCATCATCACTATGTACTTTATCCTCAGAACTCACTGAAGCAAAAGAAAGCAAACACAGCTCTGGACTGGAGAACTGAGCAAATTCACTTTCCATTCAAAAGCCCTATCCGTGCTGATTTATGCAACTGCAACATGTATTCTGCAGACCAAATGTCATATTGCTTCAAAAGTGCTTGAGAATGGGGACAAAGAGCTCCACTAAAGGGAGACACCAGTACTTGTTTGTGGCTGGAAACGTCTGTTAACAGGAGGCTCCATCTGATTGTGGTAGACAGGTGCACGAAGACACCTCGCACACGTGTGCACTCACAGACATTCTGCATATCTCATGTGGCTTGGTTGCCCCTGCCATTACAATTTCTGTTAATGATCAGATGATCTCTTAAACTGTTCTCTAAGAAATTACGTCAGAGAAGCCAGCAAAGCCACTAGGCTCAGCTCTTTAGTTTTAAGTGCTTTGCCTTTAACACATGAAAGACCTTCATTGAACTTACTATCAAGGGACACTGGCATGGAATCTGCTAAACAAAACCTGTTATTAAGATCAGAAGGTCTGTTAAGACTTGTGTTATAAACCAGATAACATCAAGTCAATTTTTTTGGTAAAAGTTTTAACTTTATTTTATTTAGAAGGTTTATTGTTTCAAAGGAACTATAAACTCAGAGGTAAGAAGCAGGTGCTGAACCTGAAGAACTGCATAGAACAAAGGAAAAGTAAATTTATGATAAGACTCAAGATATCAAACCACATAAGACAATATAACTTCCAAGATTAAAATAATGCAAGTGTTTTACTTAAATGATAGGGTGGGTATTCTGAACTGGAAAACAGGCATCAGTAATGTTTAAGATATTCTTCCTTTTTATTATTTTTAAAATCTATCCTTTTGACTCCCTTCCTACCCCTACCCTCAAAAATTCTTATTCTTCTAACCCCGGGGAAAATGAATCCATCTATTTAGGCCAATTTTATACTTCCCGTGTTAGCTTTCAGTTAAAACTGTCTTATCCTTAATGGACTTAATTCTAAATAATAGCCTATCCCTTCTTGCTGCTCATGAAGTACAATTTAAGCTGCCTGAACATAGTCATCACTAGTGGATAAATTGTTCTTAAATACTGACTTAGAGATGGAAAGAAGGAAGATCTAAATCCATTCTTTATTGCATCCAATAGACAAGACTTAGGAGATGCAGTATTATAACCTTCGTGCTATCACTGCTAGACAGCGGACTATCATTCCTTAGTTATGTTGAATGAAAAAATTCAAAGCGATACACTGTGCAGTATTGAAAAGCTTGTTGGCAATGGAAACAGAAGCTAGCTACCAAGATTGGTTCTTTCCATCCCAACATTAAGAAATGGAATGAAGGTGGAAGGACACAGGTGTCCAGGATCAGGCAAGCTACCCATTGGGCAGCCATTACAAGGCACCAGGGATCAAGGCTTGCTAAACCTTTGTTGGACTTGATTGACATTGGCTCTTCAAATGAGGACAGTGGTTATGAGTTCTATTTTTCTTTTACATATTCCTCTGATTTTCCAAAAAGTGTAAGAAAGACATCCAGCATATGAAGTCCTGAAGTAACCCTGACTTCTGCATCTTCATCTTCTTCATCTACCCATGTGTACTTAACAGTCACTTCTACACTCTACCACTACTGCTCTCAGGGAGCTGGAAAAATCATGTTCAAACCACAAACTTCTCCTTTCCATCTGTGAAATTCAGTTATAAAAGATTGAAAGACTGAGTATCAGTCACCATTCTAAGATATTTCTTGGGGAAATGAATATCTTAAAACCACATACTATTTTTGACTTATGGAAATCTGCCATATATACAAGTGAATCAATATTTTACATCATAAATTTTCATCAAATATTTTGGGCAATAATCATCCTCAGATTAGACTTTGTCTAGAAATACTGAAAGGATAGTCCCTTTCTTAACTGAAGTCAGAAAATGAGACTGACGTATTCTGAATGTTCTAAAATTAGCCTGTCATGACAATTGCACAACCCTGTTAATATTGACAAATAGAATGTAGTAACGGAGGCTGAATGCTGCAGACGTAACCATGGTCTATTTTTTTGTTGTCTGAGTGAATCAACAAGAGATTCTTTTGGGCAAAAGTGCATGTGAGTAAGTGAGCTTTGTTGTAGATCATTACTAGAGGAGAATGGCATATAGGAACTGAGGACCTCACTCCTGTGACTACAAGGAACTAAATTCTCTCAACAACCCTCAAGTGCATGGAAGAGGAACAGAATATCAAGATTAAAATTCAATCTAGCCAACACCTTGATTTCAGCCTTGTGGGACTCAGCACAGGTGATTCAATCAGGTTTGCATTGCTGGCAAAAATCACCCGACCAAGAGCAGCTTTTGGGGAGAAAAAGGTTTATTTTGGCTTAGAGACTTGAGGGGAAGCTTCATGGGGGCAGAGAAAATGATGGCATGAGCAGAAGTGGACATCACCCCTTCCAACATGAGGTGGACCATAGCAATAGGAAACATGCCAAACACTGTCAAGGGGACACTGGTTCTAATTCCTATAAACCCACCCCTAATAATACACAGCCACCAAGAGGCATTAATTCTCAAATCCATCAGCTAGGAACCTAGCATTCAGAGCACCTAAGTTTATGGGGGACACCTGAATCAAACCACCACATTCTGCCCCTGGCCCCCATAAACTGATAACCATACATGATATAAAATGCAATGCATTCACCCAACATTAAAAGTCCCCATAGTTTTTAATCTCTACCAATGATATTTAAACATCCCTATAGTCCAAAGTCTTTTAGCTGAGCCATAATGCCAAAAATAAAACAAAAAAACCCATAATGTCACAAAATAAATACTCATACTGCAAAAGATAAGCACTGGCATAACAAAGAAACATTCAACCAATACAAGATTTAAACAGGGCAACTATCAAACTCTGTAGCTCCAGGTCCAACAACTCTAGTCAGTGACAAATCTCAAGTATGATCATTCTAACCAGCAAGTCTCTGGAGTTCCAATTCCACCTATCCAGCTAGGCTACTCACAGTCCTGGAAAGCTTCATCTCAGACAGGCAACTCTCCTTAGCAGCTATCTCGTGGTCCTGGCATCTCCAATGGGTCTCCACTGCAACCCATTACGGCCCATCCTCATGGCTCCATCAGGTCTCCATGCAGGCATCTAGCAAATCTGTTTCACATGTTGCAAATTCAATGACCCTCTCTTTCCTGCATTTCTTATACTCCATAATACCAGGCAGGGTGACAATCCAGGGGGAATAAATCAGACTTTGAAGAACAAGACACTCCTTGAGCACTCAGGCCCCTTCAAAAGAGTCTACATTCTTCCTGTTGCCCCAGTGCAGGTCAGCTGGCCCAATTTCAAAGATTGTAATCTCTCATATAACTATAGCTGAATGGGCAGAAGTTTCAGACCAAAGATTCTGTGCCATATCCCTCTGCTCACACCAGACCATTTCTATGCAAAGCAACCCTGCACACATTCTCAGGACATGGGCATAACAGCAAGCTTCTCATACAAACTGCTTTTAGCCCAGTCCAGACAATGCTCTTTCTCACCTTCACAAGCCAAACCTCATAGTCCATAGTTCGTACTGCATTCAGGTCTTTCAACTCTGACCAGAACAGTCCATCAAGCTGTACTTACAGCAGTGCAAGGCATCTCTGAGGCCAACGTTTCAAATCCTTCCACATTCCTCTTGAAAATCAGCTCCAAAAGGCCAAAGCAATCCCACTCCTTTGGTACCAAGTAAACCAAAGTTTACTGTTGCAGTCAGGTTCACATTGCTGGCAAAAATCACCTAACCAAGAGCCACTTTTGGAAAAACAGGGTTTATTTTGGCTTACAGACTCGAGGAAAACTCCATGATGGCAGGGGGAAATGATGGCATGAGCAGAGGGTGGCCAATATAAGGGGAACAATAGCAACAGGAGAGTGTGCCAAACACTGGCAAGGGGCCACTGGCTATAATACCCATAAGCCTGCCCCCAACAATACATTGACTCCAGGAGGCATTAATTCCCAAATCTCCATCAGCTGGGAACCTAGCATTCAGAAGAGTCAACTTTATGAGGGACACCTGAATCAAACCACCACAACAGAGTACTCAGTGGAACCACTCCTGACTCGCTGCTCCATGGAAGCTGTGGATAATAAATGGGTGTTATTTTTAAGCCCACAGATTCATGGTAGTTTGTTATACAAAATATAAAACTAATTCAGCTAAAGCCAAACAGGGTGACACATTTATGTAACACAGCACACAAGAGGTGCAAGAATATCACTGCAAGTGCTAGGCCAGTCAGGGTTACACCAGACATGTCAGAAAAAAAAGGGGGGGGAGAAGAAAAGAGACAAATATATAGAGAGGGGAGGAAAGAGATGGGGAGAAAGGGAAAGATAGAGTACTAAAGCAGATTTCATTTGGTGTTTATAAATTGATTATTTGGGGATTCTCAAATTATAATGGATAGATGTCTCATGAATTGAAAAATGCCACCTTTGCACCCCTTGGTGCATAGCAAATGAGATCATCCCATGGAATATTCGTCTCCTTTCCAACTCTGCCCAGTCTTACATCTCAGTTGAGATCAAAAAGTGACATCATATTTACTCATTTTACCTCTCAGAAGCCTTGTAAGCTCATTTCTCACTAAAATTTCTCAGACATGAAAGTTCTCAGTTACAACTCCTACAATGAGAAGTCGTTCAGATTTTATGAACAGGTGCTGGAGTGGAGGCAAGCAAGGCACAGACAATGTCGTTGAGTTTCCACAGCAGGAATAAGAATTCTGCCACTCATAGAATACAATTCCCTCCCCATAAAATCCAACCCTACCTCATGCCTTTCAGAACATGCACAACCCCAGTATAAACACACCTAAATACAAGTGTACATGTTATCAAACAACCTCAATACCATGCAAATACACGCATCCATGCTACTGGAAATGAACAACCCCAGTACCACCCAAACACACACACATACATGTTACTGAACATGCACAACTCCAATACACACAAACATATACAGTACCTTTGCCTTTCTCCACACAGCCCTCACTCTACTGATTCTCAGTTTCAGATGAGACATCAATGAGAAAGAGAAACATGGCTTCACATTCCTACACTGAGGATTCCTCATAAAGAATAGATCATGAATGTCCATCTCCACATCCTAGTATTTACCTCACCAGGCATGAGACAGCATGTCTGCTATCTGCAGTCCACGGCTTCATAGAAGTATCTAAAACCCACATCTCCTGAAGTCTGAACATCATGGAAAGCATCTTCATTTGTCCCTTATTAACCACATATATTAACAGGCACAGCACAAGAGTCAAAAATCCATGCCTGTTCCCCACATGCCATTCAGGCTGCCTCTATGTAAATTGTCTTTTAGATTACAAGTTTGCATTGCGTAGGTGACCTGTACTCTGTTCTCATCAAAGTAATCAATTTTAATTGGATACCTCGAATGTATATTCACTCTAACAGGTGCTATGTTTAAAGTACCACACACCCCTAGTTAAATGCCTAAGACCAATGGGAAACATTGTGAAGTTCCCTCATCTTTACATTTCAATGATGGCAATAATTCTTAATAGTGCCAAAATGAACAGATCTATCAGACACTGCTTTGTAACTGGGCAAAAATGAAGAAAAGATTTCCAGGGACCTATTCTGTATTCTGTTTTATTAAATTGAGCAGAAAAACCATAAAGACCTATTTGTGTGTTTGGCTTTTTTTAAGCATGCCTGAGGGGATGGTCTTGCTCCTCAGCATCAAATATGTATGAATAACAACTAATATTTGTAGAGTAAAATCCGTGATAAGAAAAAAGGACCTTGCTTTACTGCTTACTTACCAAAATGCAGCCACTGTACTTGGTATCTTTTATACATTTACTCATCTAATCCTCATATCAGCTTCATGAAGGAGGTGTGAGCAAATAACATTGAAAAGATCCAACATGTTTGTTTGGTTGGTTGGTTGTTGTTTTATTACAGGGTCTCCTTTAGCCCAGGCTCACCTAGAACTCACTCTGTAGCCCATACTAGCCCTGAACTCACAGTGATGGTCTGGTTTCAGCCTCCTGCATGCTAGGATTAAAGGCTGAAAGTTTCTAAGGTAAAATATACCACACTGAGCTATAACATAGAAGCATATGCACAAATAGATGTACAAAGACTGTAATTTTAAGGTAAATGTATTTCAGAGGATAAGGATATTTTTCTCTGATGGAAAGCAGGTAGAAACTAACAGGAGTGGGTGTTAAATGAATGGATCTTAAGTCAAGTGCTTTCTTCACTGGTGTAATAAAATGAGCTGTAGTGTTTATTACATTGAAAAAGCAGTAGTCAGCATCCCATGGCTGTCCCTAGAAGAGATGATCCCTAACCATGCAAAACTGAACCCGGAGGAAGTGAGTCTGGAAGTAGGGAGTCAGCTCTATGGGTGCCAAAAAAGAAACATCCAGTAAGAGTGAGGCAGAGGTGATCAGGAAGGAAGTTCTGAATCCTGTATGGAGCAAGGTAGACAGGATTTAGAATGATCCAGATTTTCTGGGTTGGAACAGAGTGAAGAGTATCACCATTAACCAAACATGATTTGGAAGTGAAGGGGGTATTCTCTGTTCAAAGTTGTCAGTCAAGGCTCAGTACAATGTTAGCCTTGACATTCAGCCATTTAGGAAGAAAGAAAAGAAGGATGAAGGGAAGAAATAAGGAAGGGAGAAGGAAAGGAAAGGAAAGGAAAGGAAAGGAAGGGAAGGGAAGGAAGGGAAGGGAAGGGAGGGAAGGGGAAGGGAAGGGAAGGAAGGGAAGGGAAAGGAAAGGAAAGGAAAGGAAAGGAAAGGAAAGGAAAGGAAAGGAAAGGAAAGGAAAGGAAAGGAAAGGAAAGGAAAGGAAAGGAAAGGAAAAGAAAGAAAGGAAAGGAAAGGAAAGGAAAGGAAAGGAAAGGAAAGGAAAGGAAAGGAAAGGAAAGGAAAGAAGGAAAAAGGAAGGTGGGCTGGAGAAATGGCTTAGTGGTTAAGGCACTTGCCTGCAAAGCCAAAGGACCAAGGTTCAATTCCTCAGGACCCACATAAGCCAGTTGCACAAGGTGGCACATGCATCTGGAGTTTATGTGCAGTGGCTGGAAGCTCTGCTGGGCCCATTCTCTCTATCTCTCTCCTGCCTATTTCTCTCTCTCTCCCTCTCTCTCTCTCTCTCCCTGCCTATTTCTCTCTCTCTCTCTCAAATAAATAAGAAAAATTAAATATAAAAAAGAAAGGAAGGATGGAAGAAAGAAAGAAAGAAAGAAAGAAAGAAAGAGAGAGAGAGAGAGAGAGAAAGAAAGAAAGAAAGAAAGAAAGAAAGAAAGAAAGAAAGAAAGAAAGGGAGAGAGGAAGGAAGGAAAGAAGCGATGGAAGAAGGAAAAGAGGGAGGGATGGAGGGAGGGAAAGAACAATATAAATGGGTATCACTATAAAATGATTTTTCAGAAGGAAGAAAAAGGAGAGTGGACTGGCAAGAATATGAGCAAAATCAAGTTCTATTAACAATTCTGTGACCATGCTATGTGACCATGCTTGAACAAATTAACTTCTCTGCACTTCAGTGTCATCACACATAAAAGGTGTCACTAACAGTAACTGATGAACCTTGTTAATTGAAATATTGTCTTAGAAATATAAAACCACAGAGACAGGGGAATCCCTGGATGGTGTGGTGAGGGGACCAACTCCCTTTATTGGGCTTGTGGAGGATGCTTTGACACATTACCAGCTCTCCCTTTGTTAATAAATGTGGTACTTTTCATCAGTGGAGAGAACTATGGAGAGACAGTGCTCAGCTCTCCATCTCCCTGACAGCCTGCCTCAGCCCAAGAGAAGAGCCCTCCCCACAGCAATGACGGGTTCAGAAAACCTGCATGCAGGTCATGAAGGTCCATTCCTCAGATTCCAACTGCAGTCAACTCTAAGGAGTCACTCTGCTGGTTTAAATGCTAATGTATTTCCTCCACAGCCTTCTGGGTTTTTTTTTGATGATGATGATTATTTATGATTATTATTATTATTATTATTATTATTATTATTATTATTTTGTCTTCAGCAGGTGGACCCCCGCTGGATGAGGTATGTCACTAGGGGTGCATCTTCACTCCAGCCTTATTAGGAATGTAAAAAGCCACTTTGAGCTCTGGCTTATCGTGCTTGCTGGTGTTGGCTTTTGTGCCTCTGCTACACATATATGGAAATGAGTTACATTCTTCCGCCATGATGAAGCTTCCCTGGGATCCATAAGAGTGACATAAACCCTTTCCTCCCGTAAGCTGCTTCTACTCAGACGTTTGTCCAAGCAATGGAGAGGTAACTGCAACACTCATGTCACCTTTCAGACTCGCCACAGTGTTGTCCTAGGCCTCTGTCCAGATAGCCCAACTTCTCCCTCCACCCACTCTGCCAATGATCTCAAGGCACTGCCTAACACCTCATGCCCACTCACCCACATATCAGCGTTCGCTTTCAGAAGAATCCAACCTGTGACAAGTCTTTACTCTTGAGTAGCAGACACTTGATGTCTTGCACAAAGTTCCCTGCCAGATTTCTATCTCCTCTCCATTCTAGTAATACACACCTCCTGCCTGTTCCATGCCAGATTCTACAGTGCTCTATTCTCTGGGCTACCTCTCTCCATCTCACAGTTTTAGTACTATTGATGCTGATAGTATGAATAATGCTTTGTGAGGAGAGGCGAGGCGGTCCTGTACATCGGAGGATGTTTAGTAGCACCCCTAGGCTCCAGTATCTTAAGGCCAGGTTGTAATAATTAAATATCTCTGCAGACATCACCAAATATCCCTGTTAAGCAGCAGATGTGTCCTAGTGCGAGCCATCAATGCATTGTGTGTAGCTGAGATGAATGTTCACTGTTCATGGTCTCATGAATCTGTACCAGTTATGCAAAGATATGTTCTTGCCAGTGAGAATCCCTTTAGGGACACAATGCCTTTATGCCTTCATATAAAGGACACATTTCCAATGACACCGAATCATATCATTATAAACCTAATTACCTGAAAAGGATGCCCAAGTTGGTACTTTCCAAAAATAACTGTTTATGTCAGACCACACTATGAGAAATATCAATGTATGATAATCTTAGCACTGTGAAGAATATAAAACTGATTTTTTTCTCTAATAATGGACACACATTCTTCACTCCACCATCTTTGCTGGGGTGTAACAAGAGTTAATTCTTTGGGAAGTGCTGGAAAATTGTTTAACACTCTCCGGAGAAGCATTAGGGTTCTGAAAAGCAAAAGTCTAAATGAGTTTAAATTCTTTATGTTCTCTACTGTCTTCAGTGTCTGATGCACAAAGACTTTCCAGAGTAGATGGCAGTGTATATACCAAATGCATATGCCCCAAATGAGCTCCCGGTTACTTCCTATTAATATTTTTTTTCGAGGTAGGGTCTCACACTAACTCAGGCTGACCTGGAATTCACTATGTGATCTCAGAGTGGCCTTGAACTCATGGCGATCCTCCTACCTCTGCCTCCCTAGTGCTGGGATTAAAGACATGCGCCACCACGCCCGGCTTTTTCCTATTAATATTGATGAAACTTGTTGTATACAAGGTTTTTTTCCCCCCATGTATGGCTCTAGTTAAAATACCAGATTTTTTATTAAGTATCTGTTTTGAAGAAAGTACAGTCTGCACCTTGGGTAGGTTGGTTGGTTGGTTGGTTGGTTGTATATTCAATTATTTAGTGTTTTTTATATTTTATTTATTTATTTGAGAGAGAGAAAGAGGAAGGGGAAGAGAGAGAGAGAAAATGGACGTGCTAGGGCCTCCAGCCACTGCAAACGAACTCCATATTGTGCATCTGACTTACGTGGGTCATGGAAAATTGAACCCGGATCTTTTGGCTTTTCAGGCAAATGCCTTAACCACTAAGCCATCTCTCCAGCCCCTCAATTATTTAGTGTTTTAACATTTGCTGCCCATTGAGACAATTTCCAAATCACTATATGTCAACTAGAGCCACATCAGGAACCTAAAGCCCATCGCAAGTCCCTGTGGTGCAGTACCATCAGCAGCGTCTGCTCTACCACTCTGGATTGGAGCCTGAGTGACAACTGGGAAAGGGTCCCAGCCAAGCAGAAGTAGAGAGAGTCAGAAAATTATGGCATGTCCCTTATTTTTCACAGGATTTGCAGAGTACCCGAGCTGGAAGGAATCTTAAAACAGGACGATCTCAAGAGCCATCTCTGATCTGAGCTGGTTGCTTTATGGGAAGGTTTCATAAGTCAAAATCAACAACTAATGATGTCTACCAAGAAAATAGAATAAGGGAGGAAGGCCTTGTTTCAATTCTCACCTCTTCCTGCCTCTTTAACTGAAATGATGACCGAGCTGAGGTCCGCAGTAAGATGGTAGGCATGGTCAGAACAGTCACTGGTACATGGGGGCCTGACACACACAACTCCTGAGTTCTAGGTCCAGTTCTCCCCACTTTTACCATTTAAAGTGAAGAAGATTGCTTTCCAGGGTGGAATTACTGGTTTAAAAAAAAAAAAAAAAAAAAAAAAAAGAACCTCTTCTTCTTCAACATTTTGGCAGATTCTTAGGAATATTATTCAATGCCTTATTTTGTTCTTCCTGCTTGCCACTATAAAAATCTCAGCGACATTACTGGCACTCACACTTTAGTGGATGCCTGTTGGGCCCTGCCCGGTGTGAAGCCGAGTGGTTAGCCCAGCCAATCTTGGCCTATTCCCGGTAAGGCCTAGTCGAGCCTGAGTACCTGCCCTTGACTCAGCACCTAAGCTGAAACTGCCTCCACCCAGCTGCTGCTGACGTGATGAAATACTGTTGGCCCTTATACCTTTCTCTCATCCCCTCTTCCCACCCCCTTCCTCAAAGTATATTGACCCTTATACCTTTCTCTCATCCCCTCTTCCCATCCCCTTCCTCAAAGTATATTGGCCCTTATACCTTTCTCTCATCCCCTCTTCCCGCCCCCTTCCTCAAAACACATAAATATCTCCCCCCTGACAATAAACGACGAGTTTCACCTTAGACGTTTCTCCGCGACTCAATGTGGTTTTTCTCCCCGGTGTTTTAGTGGGGGGAGGGGTTTGAGTCGCCGACACCTGCCTTCTCGCTCAGCCTCAAGAGAGAAACGGCTGGCCCGGCTCTCTCTCTCTCTTTTGCTCTACCTGCCGGTGGTGAGGGAAAAAAGCCCCGGCATTTTGGCGCCCAACGTGGGGCACAGCAACTACTGCCCCATGTGAGGACGTATGAGGATTCAAAACGGACTACGGACTGCTGACGTGATGAAGAAAAAATTCCAAATTAAGCTGACGAGCTAATCGGACTGCTGACGGGTGTATCCTCATAAGTTATGAGGTAATCTTCATATTTAATATTCTAACCTTTACTTCTATAATCTGTGCTTACTTCAACTTCCTTTCTCTTTCCTTCCATTTCCGGTTTGCCGCCATTTCTAAACGGGTACGTTCATGGCGGACACACCATGTGGACAGACCTAGAGGAGACTTTAAATGTTTTGCCTCCTCGTTTAAATAAAAAACTCCATCCCAAACTTCAACATCTCTTGTTCTTTTCTCTTTCCTCTCATTTTTGGGTTTCCGACAGACCGCTTCTCATGGTGCCGCCATTTTTGTCCTACCCCCATTTGAATGGGGCGCCATCTTAAAAACAGCACCACGTGGGCAGACCTAAAAATGAAACTCACCACGTGGGTAGAGACTCACCACGTGGACAAACCTAAAAAGAAACTCACCACGTGGGTAGACCTAAAAGAAAACTGGCAAACCTAAAGGAAGCTCACCACGTGGGCAAACCTGGAGAACTCTCAAAATGTCCTGCCCCCTCCTTGGAGTGGGGGCACCATCTTAGAAAAATTCTACAACATGCTTAACTATTTTTTGAGACTTTATGCTTATGTTGTACTCATATATATTACTATTGCCCTACTCCTCCTACAGTGTGGCTCTTGGGACAAAACTTTTGTTTTAGCCCCATGGATTAATTCAGTCCTCCTTGCCTTAATTGCCAACCTTAAAGGCTCTTCCAGGGAAAAGTTCATTTTTGCCCTTAAAAACTGTAAGAAAAAACTAAAACTGACTTTTAAAATCTCCTTTCTCCCAAGGCCGCCACCCAAGCCGCCACCCGGCAGCTATCTTTTCAGCTCTTTTCAGCCCCTAACTACTGCCTAAGGCAAATGTGCTCAAACCCCTGGTGGAGAACAGCTCCTCCATGTAGCTTTCTGTGAATGTAAACTATGATCAAATACAAACCGAGGTTAACTTTCCTCACTGGCGTGGAGCACAAGTCACTGGTCCGCCAGGCTCCACCGACATTCCTGCGGGGACCGGGCTGAATGGGACAACTCCGGCCCGGGCCCGAGCACTGCCCCGAGCCTCACTGGCTGCGCCTCGCCCGCACCTCCAGGCGTCACTTTTGATCACTTTTATCAAAAATAAATAAATAAATAAATAAAAGGCCAACCAAACAACAAGGAGGCAAATAGGCGGGCTCTAACTTGCTTTAAAAATATCTTAGGAATGGGCGGGCAATCCGCCATGAGGCCATGAGACAAGCCGCTGCTGTCCCCCGCCCCTTTTGCCTCTAGACACTCCCTCTATGCTGTCCCGCTGGGCCCAAAGTATTTACTTTTAAAAATTAAAAAAACAGCTGGGGACATTCATATTGCCCTGCTAGAGGTAAAAATCCTATTTTTCAAGTCTATATGGCTATATCCTACACACCATTGTCCCACCCTTGCTGCCTTCCCATTAACATAAAGATAAAGAGATGGCTTAATTGTTAAACATTTGCCTGTAGAGCCTAAGGACCCTGATTCGAGGCTCAATTCTCCAGTACCCATGTAAACAGTGGCTAGAGGCCTGCACGCCTTTTTTCTCTCTCTCTCTGCCCGCCTAACTCAATTCATAAAATATAAGACTAAGCCCAACTAACTCAATTGGTAATACAATGTTAGCCTGGGATTAAAGTTTTCCTGACAACTCTGCCCAACTGGAGGGACAAAATTAAAAACCTGAAGACTATCAGTCTCTGGTTACTACAAAAATTTAATGACAGCTAATGGTGGTTAAATTTAAATTGTTTTCTCTCCTTACTATGCCTTATACCAAGTATTATTGTTACTGTTATTATAAATCTATTAAAAGCCAGGGACAAAATGTAATAATTTAAATATATGTCCCCAATATATTCAATATTTTATTAATTTATAGTTTACATCTACAATTGCCTTACTAAGGACAAGGCTGGGGCCAATTTTAAGGTGTAATAATATTTTAAAATTCCATTATAAAGATATACAAAATGTACCTAACAAAAATTCCTAAAGCTTAACTGTGACTTGACTACCATAATTTTACTCTATGTACTATGTGACTAATTAATTTCTTTTTCTCTCTTTCATGGCTCTATAAAGACAGGCCAACTTCTTCTGCCAATATGAAACTTCCCCTAGATCTATGAGCTTCAATATCATAAAAAACTGCTAACTGTCAGCCCTGGATTAACCCTAACAATACATGTCTCATATCTTTTCTTCCTTGATTAATCAGCCTAATGTTTTATTATTATTATTTTAGGTCATTCCAACCCATCTGATCTCTAAGACCTCACTACTAAATGCCTTGCCATTTTACAGGTGTCTCCAAAAAAGATTCAAACTGTCTCTCCCTTCAAAATATTGGGCTCCAGGTTATTCCTTGATTCTGTTTCTCCTGTCAAACCCCAACTCCATATTCAAAAATTCTATACTTTGCCTCAACTCCAAAAGGTGCTGGGAAAAATTAATTGGATAAGGCCCCAGATACCCATAACTACTGAAGAACTGTCCCCTTTATTTAACCTCTTAAAGAGTCTTACTCTTTCCTCTCAGATAACCTTGCCCCCTCGTCATGAACAAATTCTACATAAGGTACAACGGGCTATTGATGCTGCTGTCCTAAAGAGGTTTGATCCTAACTTACCTATCTCCCTCTGTATTTTCTCTGGGGAAACATGCACTGCGCTGTTAGCCCAGGAAGGAGAACCCATCCAATGGATTCACCTCTCCCTTGGTGGAGTCCCCAGAGTTTACTCTATAACTAACCAGATTGCAGACTGCATTATAAAGGGCAGGGACACCTCTGTCCGATTGTTTGGCACGGAGCCTCATGTCATTGTCACCCCCTTTAAGGTAACAGACTTCACTTGGCTTCAGAGAAATAACAACAGGGTTGCTATTGCCCTCGAGGGGTTTCTGGGTATAATTGATTGTCACTATGGTCCTTATAAATGGATGAGCTCCTTCTCTAGGTTGGAATGGAGACCCCCCAGACTTTTTTTATCTAAACCCAACCCTGATTTCCTTACCATATTCACTGATTGGGAGCTTCCCTAGTTGTTTACCCTCCCCTAAGGAGGGGAGAAAAGTCTATACCCATAAAGTCTATCTCCCATGAGGTCACAGGATCAGCACATGCTGGGGAAAAAACTAAACATGCTATTAGCCATATGCTTCAATGCTTTGCCACCCTTGGATTGCCAGATCAAATCAAAACTGATAATGGTCCCTGTAAGCAAAACTTTTATAGATTTCCTCCAAACCTGGAAAATCTCACTTTCCACAGGCATCCCATATAACCCGTGGGGCCAAGCCATCGTGGAAAGATATCATCAAACTCTCAAATCTCAATTACAAAAACAAAAGGGGGAATCTCTACCCCCACATGACCAACTAAAAAAGGCATTATTAACCCTAAATATTTTAAATTTTTCTAAAGAAGATAGACACTTGTCCCCTTTCAAAAACATTGGACCTCAGCTGTCACCTACAGCTCCATCTGGGTCAAATGGAGGGACCCATTAACTGGGGCCTGGAGGGGACCAGACCCCCTCCTCACAGCAGGGAGAGGATTTGGATGTGTCTTTCCTCAAGAGGAAAAAAGACCTATTTGGGTACCGGCAAGATACTTAAAATATTTACCCCAACAAGGGGATGATAATAATCAATTTTCCAGGGAGTGTCACACCCCTGAGAACTATGCCTCTGTTTCTTCCCCAGGAACAACTGAAGGTGTGGATGCTACTAGACCTGAATGAAGCCAGAAAAGCTCCAGAAAGATTTACAGAAGAGGAGTCGGGACTCCTAAGACAACCTGCTGTAGACGAGCTTACATGGCTTTTTATCCCACCTTCTCCCTCCCCTTGGACCCCTCCTTCTTCTTGCTCTTTATCCTACCTTCTCCCTCCCCCTGAACCCCTCCTTCTTCTTATCCTCACTCTTGGGCCCTGTGTAATTAATAAGTTACACAATTCATTCACCAACAGCTTGAGGCAATTAAACTTCATCAGGCCAAGGCACCACAGGTTTGCGACTCAAAGACAATGGCTTTTCCACTTACTGGCTATCCACCTAACATCCCTCCCCCACCCTCCATCGAACCAATGACAGGTAAGCTCTCAGACAGGCTGAGACAACCTAAGACAGGGCGTGGAGTGGTCAACGGGCTAGAGGCATAGTGCCCAGAGAGACGGGTAAGGTTCCCAGAGGGGAACAACCTAGGACAGGGACTATGCCATCCACCGTTCTTACAAAAACAAAAGGGGGAGATGTTGGGCCCTGCCCGGTGTGAAGCCAGTGGTTAGCCCAGCCAATCTTGGCTATTCCCGGTAAGGCCTAGTCGAGCCTGAGTACCTGCCCTTGACTCAGCACCTAAGCTGAAACTGCCTCCACCCAGCTGCTGCTGACGTGATGAAATACTGTTGGCCCTTATACCTTTCTCTCATCCCCTCTTCCCACCCCCTTCCTCAAAGTATATTGGCCCTTATACCTTTCTCTCATCCCCTCTTCCCATCCCCTTCCTCAAAGTATATTGGCCCTTATACCTTTCTCTCATCCCCTCTTCCCGCCCCCTTCCTCAAAACACATAAATATCTCCCCTGACAATAAACGACGAGTTTCGCCTTAGACGTTTCTCCGCGACTCAATGTGGTTTTTCTCCCCGGTGTTTTAGTGGGGGGAGGGGTTTGAGTCGCCGACACCTGCCTTCTCGCTCAGCCTCAAGAGAGAAACGGCTGGCCCGGCTCTCTCTCTTTTGCTCTACCTGCCGGTGGTGAGGGAAAAAATCCCCGGCAGATGCCGTGAACTTATAGTTCCCACTTGACCAGTCTCTCTATCTGCATCCCAGCTGTTCTATCAGCTCTCCTCATAGCTCGGTCTCTCCGCAAAGCCTCTCCTATTCCCAGGTTCATTTAGGAAGATGGACCAGCTTCTAACCAAGATGACTCCAAGGTGCCTTATTTAGCACATATGTGTCTGTTCTGATTCAAGCTCCAAGAAAAGCCCAAGAAGATAAATGCTTGCAAAATTACACACAGTCTGCCATGACTTAATTAATGTAAAAATGTATTCTGTGACAGGAGAAATAGTTCAGCGGATAAAATGCTGACGGCACAAGCACAAGTACCTGAATTAGGATGCCCACATCCCACATCAAGTTGAACACTACAGCACAAGCATCTGCAAGCCCAGGACAAGAAGAGAGGCACAGACAGGAGAATCATGCAGAAGTTCACAGGAAGCTAGCTTGGCAGATGCAGCAGTGAACAATGAAAGACTCTGCCTCGGGCAAGACAAAAGGCAAAGATTGACACTCAGAGATGTCCTCTGACTTCCACATACATGCTGTGCCACATATGCGCACAAATCACCCACACTCGCACACACATGTACACACACACATGTGTATGCACATTTTGTGGAGTCACTAGGTGCCACTGTTCTAGCACTTGGTCTACAAGAACGCACGTGCAGTAATCCCTGAACTGATCCCAACTTCCTCGCAAAGGAGGTGTGAGGAGAAACAACACATCCTGAATATTACGGAACCTTTTAGGAGCCACAAAGAACACAGGACTTGGAGAAGTGGTAGATTTGAATCAAGAAGGCCAAGAGTGAGTGATGCGAGCCTCATTATCCATATCGTACGATTAGAGTTCAACTTTAAACAAGGTGACTCTAAAAGAAATTTCCTGGCAGCTCTGCAGAGTCTGGAACCAGAGAAACTGCCACAGTTCCGCTGCAATAGTCCATGTGAGTCGTGATAGACTCCCAGCTGTGGCAGAGAGATAGCTTCTATATTTAGTAAGGAAAAGTGTTTTCTCAATGACTTTCATTTTTCAGGTGAAGAATATAATCACAACAAGAAAAGAATATTCCCAAAATTTGGATCCAGTCATATGGATTCATTTCACTTTGTTTCTAGAACATGTAAAACAGTATTTTTATGTCACCTGTTTGTGGAGAACCTGGAAAAGCTCTGTCATTACAAGTTCTCATGCAGACAGTACTTTACTACTGCCAGTGTAGAACAAGGAGTTAATTCAATTCAGTCATCTTTCTAGCAATTTCTACTCCCTCGGCCTTGGCCCAGGCCTGTGACTATGATGGTTTACAGTAAGTGTTCAATAAATTATTCTTCACTGCAGTCACCATTGACATCAGGGGTTCTCTCTGTCAGTCTGATCTTGGAGTTGTGGACTCCAAAGGAAAGGTCATTGACCACAGCATTGCCCGAAGCTTCTGGAGTAGCATGCAGTGGGCCACGATGCCACAGAGCAGAACACCTGTCTCTAGACATTGCTCTGAAGCCCGATGCTAAGCAGCATTCTCCTGACAAATGCCTTGGAGAGGGCTTGTGTCTCTGTCATTTCTCCTCAGGCTAGCAGGAGCCCTCCTTGACATCCTTGCAAGAGGCCTCTTCAAAGTTATAGCACTGTCATTTTATCCTCACTTTATAACTGTTTAAATGGCTTTTGCTCACAATGTTTTGTCTGTTGCAAGGAGGCAGTAGAAAGCTGAGGGCCATTAAATCTGGGGCTATCTTTCCCATTTTCTTGGATAGTGGAAGAGCTGAAGCTTACAGGGCTTTAGAATGTATCTTGGAATAATGGTTGAAATATTTACAACCACTGTCAAGAATTGTTTGGTCCTGGCCAGTAACACTGACAATGCATATTCCTTATAAACCAGTGACTCCACTCCCAGGAATGTATCCCTTGACAAACCTCCATGTACACAGGAGACAAAAAGTGAAAAATGTAGAAACAACCTAACTGCTCATCCAGTTGGAGAATGAACTTTTAAGAGTCTGCTACTCTAACATTATGCTGCCAGTACAAAAAGCTAAAGTGCATGAATATTTTCTTCAAGAGAGGATTTAAGAAATACAGGAGAAGCTGGGCGTGGTGGCACACACCTTTAATCCCAACACTCGGGAGGCAGAGGTAGGAAGATCGCGTGAGTTCAAGGCCACCCTGAGACTACATAGTGAATTCCAGGTCAGGCTGAGCTAGAGTGAGACTCTACCTCAAAAAACTAAAAAAGAAAAGAAAAGAAAAGAAAAGAACAGAAAAGAAGAAAAGCAAAGCAAAGCAAAGCAAAGCAAAGCAAAGAAAAGAAAAGAAAAGAAAAGAAAAGAAAAGAAAAGAAAAGAAAAGAAAAGAAAAGAAAAATATAGGGGACACTGGGGAGGTCACTCAGTAGGTAAAGGCCATGCAATCATTAAAACCTGAATTCAGGCCTGGAGAGACAGTCTAGTGGATATGCCTGTGAAGCATAAGGGTCCCGGTTCTATTCTCCAGGTCCCACATAAGCCAGATGCACAAAGTGGCACATGTGTCTGGAGTTTTTTTGCAGTGGCTAGAGGCCCTAGAGTGCCCATTCTCACTCTCTCTGTGTCTCTGTCTCTGTCTCTCTCTCTCTGTGTGTGTCTCTCTCCCCCTCTCTGTGACTCAAATAAATAAAAATAAATCTTAAAAAAAACTGAATTCAATGCCCAGAACTCATTGAAAAAGCCAGGCATGGTGATACATGTTTGTTAACCTAGCGCTGAAGATGTGGAGACAAGCAAGCAGAATTTTAGTGTTGACTAGTGTCAATGCAAAAGACACAGCACTCACCTCAAAGGGGATAAGAGATAGTTTATTCTGGAGCCAAATATGAGTGACAATGGCCTGGGATCATAGATTTAGATTACTCCAAATTCCATGTTCCAACTTGTTAGCAATTTCATGAAGGTTTTACATTACAGAACAAAAGAAAGTCATAAATCAAGGCACTTTTCAAATGCATTGGCTGACCCTCAGGTAGGCAGGTTACAGCACAGCAGTAGTGGTGGGGGACCTTCACCATGGGCCTCAGATGCTCTCTGATGACATTCTTAGCCCTTGAGTTGGCGGAAGCTGGGGTCTGTTCTTGCATTTCAAAAAGGATCACACCTGATCAACTGATAGTCACCAGGATGTTAGTTCAGACATAGAGGTGGGCAATGAATGGCTGGTAAGGGGCTAAAGTTAGTCCAAGGTAATTTGGCTCTGACTTGCAACATTCCATCTCTCTGTGATCACAGGAGCTTTATCAGTCCATTCAGCCTTGCTGGAAGTACGTGCAGCAGATAGACCTGTTTTCTAGGAACTTTAGTTCACACTAGCCAGCCAGTCTAACCTTCTTATAAGTTCCAGACCTGTGAGAGACCCTATCAAAACAATGTGAGGCTGAAGAGATGGCTCAGTGGTTAAGGTGCTTGTCTGAAAAGTCTTAGGACTCTCGTTTCACTGTCCGGGTCCCACATAAGCCAGATGCACAGTGATGCAAGTGCACAAGGTTGCACATGCACACAAGAAGGCACATGCATCTGCAGTTCAATGGCAGGGGATGGAGGCCCCGGCACGCCAATTCTCTCTCTTTCTCTCTGTCTCATGAAAAAAAGGCAGTCTTTGGAGTTCTTTGTAGATTCTAGAAATTAGGCCTCTGTCAGTTGTATAGCTGGTGAAAATTTTCTCCCATTGTGTGGGTAATCTGCTGGCTTTGGTTATAGTATATTTGTCAGTGAAAAAGCTTTTCATCTTTATGAGAGCCCAATGGTTGAGTGATTGTTTAATTTCCTGAGCTGCTGGGGTTTTGTTCAGGAAATCTTCCACTCCTATGTCACGGAAGGTTCCTGCTATTTTTTCTTCCAGTAGTAGCAGAGTTTCTGGTTTTATATTAAGGTCTTTGATCACTGAGGGCAGAACTAAAATGACCCCAACGTGGCTCAGGGAAATTCACGGAAGAGGGGGCGGAAAGATTGATAGAGTCACAAGTTGGGGCATTATGCACAGAGACTGGGGCCTACCTGCCAGAACTCTTGACTACCTCCACAATGCGTGACCCACATTCCCCATTGATGAGGGTCCCTTTGGAAGAGGGAGGACAGGGAGAAGGACAATGGAACCAATACTATGAATGTAAAATCAGAATAATATGAAATATATTTAATATAATAATATTAAATAATATATATATATATAAACAAATAAAAAAAGAAGGCAGTCTGTTGGGTTTGCCTCAAAAAAAATGTGGCCAGTATCTCCAAAATGACATCCAAGATGTCTTCTGACAGCCATATGCATGCACACATGAACTTGCATGCATAAATAAACACACATGAATGCACACCCCCCCACACAAGAAATATAGAGCTGAAAATTGAAGTGAATTTCATAATTATTATAATATATGATATCATTTTATATCTTAAAATAAAATGATAATATATATTGTTTTGGGAACTTACATGATCTCTTATATGTTATTTTTTGTTGGCAGATTGATATAAATCTATTTAAAGCATAAAAGTCATTCATGGTATGTGGTCTTTACAAAACAGGTAATAGACTAGATATGCCCCATAGGGTATACTTTACAGACTCCTGCCAGGTGAGATTTATGCATACATTTACATGGGAAATACAAGAAAAGATAAAATGCATACACAAAAGATTCATAATGGTACTTACCTCTGAGGCACAAAACAGAAATGGAAACTAAGACAAAAGTTTATGTTTAATTTTTTGTTTTAAATATTTGAAGCAGGTATTCTAAAATATATTACCAATGTTCAATTTTATATAATGGGTATATGATATTATGCTTTATTGACATTTGTAACTTTCTTCTTTTTTTTGGAAAGAGACAGAGAGAGAGAGGGAGAGAGAGACAGGTAGAGAATGGCAGCAGTCGTTTTAGCTGCAGTCTCTTAGCTGCATCACTTTGTATCTGAATGAACTGGGACCTGGAGATTGGAACTGGCTTGCTTAGCAGGCAGGGCAAACCACTAAACCATCTCTCCAGCCCAACTTTCCTTTTAATAAATATTCTCCAAATTAAAAATCTGGCTGAATGGCTTAGCAGGACCTGGAAGATTGGAACTGGCTTGATTCTCCAGGACCCATTAGATGCATCTAGCAGGCAGGTGCCTAAACCACTAAGCCATCTCTCCAGCCCAACTATTTCTCTCTTTTAATAAATAAATAAATAAATAATAAAATATTTTTTTTAAATGCACATGAAAAACAGTGATCCAGGTCATTCAATGCCAGAACTACTACTTGGCTTGGGCTGAAAATTCTACTCACAGAAGCAACTCACTGTTTACTCCACAAAGCAAATATTTGCTGAACATCTGCTTTGAGCCTTGGCCCATGCTGTGAGAAATATCAGATTCAGTTCAACCTATAAACATGGATCAAGACCTCAAGAGGATTAAGTTGCACAACAGGCAATATTCACAAACAAGCAGCACCACACAAAATAAGGATTAGAATTTGCTAAGAGATTCTCTGAGAGGCCCACAGATCCATGCCCAGGATGCTGAGCCCAGCACCTAGGACCATGGAAAACTGCTAACAATAAATGAACATGGTGTGACTACAGAGGTTTTCTTTGGAGCAGGGTGTATGGTGGGTGTGGTGTATTCAATATGTATAAGTGCATGTCCCCTGGGCACATGCATGTAAAGGGTAGAGGAAGATGTTGAAGAAGTCAGCTGTCCTCCATTGCTCTTCCATGGTGTTTCCTTGAGACAGAGTCTCTCACTGATCCTGGACCACCAGTGTTTCAGTCAGACTGGAAGACCAGCAAGTTCCAGCAATGCTATTGTCTTGGCTCCCCATAGGATTGAGGTTACAGGCACATATGGCCACACCCACCTATTTACATAGGAACTGGGAACTGAATTCAGGGCAAATCGGGCCCTGAATTATTTTAAGAAATGTATTAATTATTTTTTCATTGCTGTGACCAATATACCTGACAGAACAACTTAAAAGGAGAAAAGATCTATTTTGGCTCATGGTTTCAGAGTGCTCCATCCAGCGTGGGGTGGGGGTGTAGATCAGAGCAATTCACAACATGAACTCTCTGCCACAAAGCAGACAGAGCAGTAGGAAGTGGCCAGGCATAATATATCCCAAGAACAGGCCTCCAGTGACCCACCTCCTCCATCTAGCTCCACATTCCAAAGCCACTGGAACATCTCACAAGAGCACCAGCTGGAGACCAAATTCATAACACGAACCTGTGGGGGGACAGTTCAGATTCAAGCCATAACAAACAGGATGTTTGTGAAAAAGGTCAAAGGAAGATGAGAAGCAAAGAGACAGGCTGGCCATGCAGAGCTTAAGAAAGAGGTAGAGTGCTGATAGTCTTAGGAAGATGGCAAGATTCTCTGAATACATTCCCAAAAGCTACTGTCAGTTGACACAGTTGAGCTAATAATGCAGACTGGGAAAAATGCTACCTAGATCTCAGAAGTAATAAGAAGAGGGAAGATCCTCTGCCTCACTGGGCCCAAGTGTGATGGTTAGTGACAGAAGCAAGGGAGTGGGTCCTGAAACAGCCCTGTGGTAGCTATCATCAAAGGTTTTAGTTGCTAAAGAAAAACTCATCCATCTTTCAATTAGCATTTTCAGTGGTCCAGAAAGCAGAGCAGTACACCAATAGCTCAACCGACAGTGTAATTTTATGCCCAAAGCTTCGTGTGAACACCAGAGGATTGCTCTCTGAGGCCAGTGCCACCACCCATGAACAGGGAGCTTCTTTGTTGGGTTAGTTTTCATGTTTGTTTCGCCTTTCATCAACTTCCTTTTGAGGCATTATGTGGACTATGTCAGTTGTTCTGTTTAAGCCAGCCAAATCACATAGGCCCAAATATAAGGGGGAGATGCAGAAATTTGCCTAAATGAGGTATTTATCATAGCCTCTACTCAAGAGACTGCTGACAGGAGATAAGAAAATGGGCATGAAAACATTTAATAAACTATAAAGATACAATTCTAATCATCAAATTTGCAGAAAAGAATCCCTAAACACCGAGATATGACCAAATAACAGCACAGGTTCTGAAGCCTTTGCCCAACCAACAATATCCCAGGATGAAAGGAGAATGAAGCCAAACTGATAATTTAGTTAAATCTGGTAAATATATCTGCATCAGCCAGTTCAGTGCTTGACAAAAGAAACTTAAGGGGAAGAATTGTCTTATTTTGACTCTTGGTTTCAGTGATTCAGTCCATAGGTTTTGGTTTCATAGACCCTAGACCTATGGTAACCCTATTATACAACAGTCACAGAGAGTGGCAGAGTCCAACCATCACACGGTGGAAAGGAAGCATAGGGAAACGGACCAAATCCAGGCACAACTTTGAAAGGCATAACCAAGGTGACCCATGTCCACCAGTTAGACCCCACCTTCTATCACTTCTACCACCTCTCAAAGAAGTGTTATCAACTGAGCATATGGCATTAATGCCTGAGCCTGTGGTGGGGTTGATATCTGACATCAAACCATAACAGACAGATTGATTTGGGCTCACAGTTTCAAAGGTTTCAGCCCAAGAACAAATGAACTCATTGTTTTTGTTATAAAGCAAGACAGCCTGTCATGATAGCAAGAGAGGAGATGGCTCATTTTATGGCAGTCAGGAAATAAAAAGGCAAAGGAAGTGGCCAAGGATAAGACATTCCAAAGTCATGATCCTAATGACTTACTTTTTCTATCAAGGTCTGTCCTTCAAACATATATACCACCTCCCAATAATGCTATCAGGTTATAAATTCATCAGATAAATTAATCAAGATGAAGTCAAAGCCCTGATTACCCAGACACCTCTCAATGAGCAGATCCACCAGTTAGGAACAATGCCTTCAGCCCATGAGTCATTGAGGGACACCTGATATCCGAACCCTAACAGCATCTAAGGTGATTATTTGCATGGAAGATATGAAGACAGAGGCAGCGAATACATGTGTCCTTCAATAAGGTAGACTCATGTGTGATATGTAATTTGGGCCACTTTTAGAGAGTTGAGCCCTCTGACCTAAAATCAAGGTCTGATGAAAATTGTATCGCAACCAGGCATGGTGGTGCACACCTATAATCCCAGCTCTTGGGAGGCAGAGGTAGGAGGATCACTGTGTGGCCAAGGCCAACCTGAGACTACATAGTGAATACCAGGCCAGCCTGAGCTAGAGCAAGACCCAATAAAGCAAAAATAAATTGTATCACAGAAAAATAGTCTGATAAATTGTTAAGTCACCTAAAAGGTGTGTGTGTGTGTGTGTGTGTGTGTGTGTGTGTGTGGTGTGTGTGTGTGGTGTGTGTGTGTGATTACTAACATGTTTTAGACATTCCTTAGTATTGTTTGGGAAGGCACAGAGACCATGGATTAAAAAACAAACAAATGTAAGAATGTCAAAATATATCATAATAATCAGAATAAAAGTGAAAATACATCAGAGCTCTTGTTTAGTTCTTGGGGCTCTTCCAACATTTGAGCTGAAAGAGAGGCCGTGCATGAAGCCCTTTCACCTAGGGTTCATCTCAGGATAGTTTCCCCACCTGTCTATGGTAGCTATTGTCTTTTCAAATGAAGGACTCACAAAGAATGTTGTATTTCTTTGTTGAGGGATCAAAAGAGATCCTCTTGCTTTTTCTCAAATGAGTTAAAAGATTATCTGTTAATTTTGATGCCCAAAGGGCCAAAGAAAAGCAAGATCTCAGAAATGTTATTGACTGCCTGGCTGGCCATGGCTCAGACTAGCAGGTCTCATTAAATGCTTTAATGAAATATTCATGCAAATTTTGACATAATATAATGTAGCCAAAGTCTTCTTTCCCTTCTATGACATTAACCAATATATCTTAGAGTGATTACGATACTCAATCTGTTAGCTAATTAGGGAGTAATTAGTCAACTTGTATATTTATGAATGTTTCCAGTTTCTTAATTGCAGGCCTGTGGAGTACTGGGAAATATTTGTGACTGTCAGCGGGTTGAAAAACAACAGAATATTGGATTACAAAGCAGTGATATTAAAGATTTGATAATAATAATCCTTCACGTCTTAATAACATGCCAAAACATATATATAGCCTTTCCATCTACATTAGCTTATTGATTCTCACAATATCTCATGAAGTAAGTATATAGTGGGACTTTTCTAAACTATACATTAGTTCCTGGAATGTACTATGCCTTTAAGAAACACTGAATGAAAGAATCAAATTAATGAATATTGAATTCTCCATAAATGTTGGAAAGATGGACAGATGGATGGAATGGATGGATATAGATGGTGTCCCTGCCAACTTGACTTGTTTTAGACTCATCTAGGAGATATATCTCTGGATGTGTCTATGAGGGTATTTCTAGAAGCTTAACTGAAGATATAAGACCCACACTAAATATAAGAAACACTATTCCATGCGGTGGGGTCTGTGGTAGTTTGAATGGATGGCTCCCAATATATTCAGGATTTTGTTAAAGTTTGTAATTTAGATCTGCAGCCTCCTGGCTGGAGGAGGTATCACTGTGGGTGGATCCTTGGTTCCAGCCCTAAAGTGTGGAGGTAGATTTGGGATTCCAGCCTAAAGATATGCAAAGTGCCTGAGCTTTGCCTGGAGTTCCTAAGTGTGCTATATGGTTTGGCTTTTGGGTTTTGGCTTCAGGTTTTTCTCTATCTGCTTGGACCTGTGAAAGCAGGCTAGCTTCTTCTGCCACTATGGAACTTCTCCTGAATCTGTAAGCATCAATAAATATCCCTTCTTCCATAACTGTGCCTGGTTTGGAGGTTCATCCTAGCAACACGTGGCTGTCTACTACAGGGTCCCAGGCTGAATAAAAAGGAGAAAGCTTTTCTACTTGACTATGGATACAATGTGTCAAGCTGCCTCATACTCAGAGCATCTCTTCTACATTATCTTCCCACCATGATGGTTTCTACCCTCAAACTATTCCTGAAGTTGCTTTTGTCAGGCATTCTGTCACACCAATGAGGAAAAGTAACACAGATGAGTACATGAACATAATTTACTTGAAAATAAACTTACACAGTTCAATTTGCTGGGACCACTTTATCTCACCAACTCAATAATTATCCTTCTAAAGGGACTGGTTGGATTTTATAGCTAATACATATGCCAAAATACCTTGGTACCTTTGTCTCAGTAAATTGGTAAAGTCAATGCTAGTGCATTTGTATACCGATTTACAAATATGATAATATTCATAGAAAACCGTTAGCTTAAATACTTCATCCTTCTCCTTCCCTGGCACTTCCATGAGTATTGGAAATGTACAATAAGGCAGTTTTACTTCTTATTGCTGGGACCAAATACCCAACCAGATAATGGAAGGGAAATATTTATTTCTGGCTTACAGTTTTGAGGGAAAACTTCATCATAGGCAGGAAAGCACAATAGGGGCAGACACACAAGTGTCGCATCTTTACATCAGCGGAAATAAGCAGAGAGGTGAGCTAAATGAGCCAATATGGCAAGACAATAATATCTCAAGACCCAACCCCAGTGACATACCTCCTCCTACAAGCCCCCCCCCTCAAGGATCCACAACACCCCACAAAACAGTGCTACAAGGCCGCAGGAGCGATGGCGGCCAGGGAGGCAGTGGCGGCTGAGCCCGCAGCACTGAGGACAGCCGGCCCAGGGTGAGCTCATCAGAAGCCAGCATCCCCTCCCCAGCCGAATGCAGCATCGAAGTGATGTGCCGGTTCTGGCCCCTCAATGAAGCCGAGATCCTGCACAGGGACAAATTCATCCCCAAATTCAAAAGTGAGGAGACGGTGGTGATTGGGCTACTCTTCAAAAATATACACTGAGGTCCGGTTAAGATGGCGGCATAGGAACCACGCTAAAACAGGCTGGGGGGAGCAAAAACAAAACCCAGCAAAATACACTCTTCTACTAAAAAGTGAGATGTATAGTAAATTATCAACCGCAGCAGAGAAGTAGGAGAGATCCAGAGCGTCTAGACCCCACAGAAGCAGGCAGAAGCGGCTCCAGCAGCAGAGAGTTCCATGTGGCTGCAGCTGCCAGGCTCCAGCTGAGCTGGAGGATTCTAAAGCCAGGTGAGGGGATTCTCCACTCACACCACCTCCTCACAAACTCAAGAAACTGGAAGGAGGATGGCAGAGACCAGCGGAGCAGCTTGTGAGGAAGAGGTTCATGTGGACGAGCTGACGGACTTCAGTCACCATCCACAGCCTCCCCTCCCCCACCACCGGCACAAGCGCCGGCAAGCACCAGAGACCTGGGAAAGAGAGCTCACCTACCCGGCACCCGACACAACCACAGCACCACCCACAGACACACAGATGCAGCTGGCCTTCCTGAGCCCACAACACAGCAAAGAAGGACCCAAGTGGCTGTGCAGCATAGTTGAGATCAAACCCGTCCCAATAGGTAACTGGGATTACACCAGGTCTGCCAAGTAAGCCTGGTGTATAGGCCTGCATTGGTTTCCTCTTCTGTTATTTGTTGGGGAAGCATCACACTGGGTCACAAGCTGACCTTGGAACCCACTTCAGACCAGAAATCTTAGCCTCCCAGTTGACAGGATTAAGGGTGTGGGGCAACACACATCCTTAGGAACTGTGACTGTGATAAAGGATCTGTTTGTCATAATACCTACTTTTGCACAAATACTATGTACTATATTTCATTGAATGGGTACATTGTTTAGTTAAATTTTTAGAATTTGACTGTATTCTGTGATGTCCTGTAACAGTGTAGATTATGTGCTCAGTATTGTAGACGTCTTGGTACATGATGTCCTGCAACAGTGTAGATTATGTGCTCGGTACTGTACGATGTCTTGGTACATGACGTCCTGTAACAGTGTAGATTATGTGCTCAGTATTGTACGATGTCTTGGTACATGATGTCCTGCAACAGTGTAGATTATGTGCTCGGTACTGTACGATGTCTTGGTACATGATGTCCTGTAACAGTGTAGATTATGTGCTCAGTATTGTACGATGTCTTGGTACATGATGTCCTGTAACAGTGTAGATTATGTGCTCAGTATTGTACGATGTCTTGGTACATGATGTCCTGTAACAGTGTAGATTATGTGCTCGGTATTGTATGATGTCTTGGTACATGATGTCCTGTAACAGTGTAGTAGATTATATGATGTCTTGGTACATGATGTCCTGTAACAGTGTAGATTATGTGATGTCTTGGTCTTACATGATGTCCTGTAACAGTGTAGATTATGTGCTCAGTATTGTATGATGTCTTGGTACATGATGTCCTGTAACAGTGTAGATTATGTGCTCAGTATTGTACATGATGTCCTGTCTTGGTACATGATGTCCTGTAACAGTGTACATGAGATTATGTGCTCAGTATTGTACGATGTCTTGGTACATGATGTCCTGTAACAGTGTAGATTAGTGTCAGTATTGATGTCTTTATGATGTCCTGTAACAGTGTAGATTATGTGCTCAGTATTGATGTCTTGGTACATGATGTCCTGTAACAGTGTAGATTATGTGCTCAGTATTGTACGATGTCTTGGTACATGATGTCCTGTAACAGTGTAGATTATGTGCTCAGTATTGTACGATGTCTTGGTACATGATGTCCTGTAACAGTGTAGATTATGTGCTCAGTATTGTACGATGTCTTGGTACATGATGTCCTGTAACAGTGTAGATTATGTGCTCAGTATTGTACGATGTCTTGGTACATGATGTCCTGTAACAGTGTAGATTATGTGCTCAGTATTGTACAATGTCTTGGTACATGATGTCCTGTAACAGTGTAGATTATGTGCTCAGTATTGTACGATGTCTTGGTACATGATGTCCTGTAACAGTGTAGATTATGTGCTCAGTATTGTACGATGTCTTGGTACATGATGTCCTGTAACAGTGTAGATTATGTGCTCAGTATTTGTGATGTCTGATACATCCTGTAACAGTGTAGATTATGTGCTCAGTACAGTGTACATCTTGGTACATGATGTCCTGTAACAGTGTAGATTATGATGCTCAGTATTGGATGTCTTGGTACATGATGTCCTGTAACAGTGTAGATTATGTGCTCAGTATTACGATGTCTTGATGTCTTGGTACATGATGTCCTGTAACAGTGTAGATTATGTGCTCAGTATTGTACGATGTCTTGGTACATGATGTCCTGTAACAGTGTAGATTATGTGCTCAGTATTGTACGATGTCTTGGTACATGATGTCCTGTAACAGTGTAGATTATGTGCTCAGTATTGTATGACATCTTGGTACATGATGTCCTGTAACAGTGTAGATTATGTGCTCAGTATTGTACGATGTCTTGGTACATGATGTCCTGTAACAGTGTAGATTATGTGCTCAGTATTGTACGATGTCTTGGTACATGATGTCCTGTAACAGTGTAGATTATGTGCTCAGTATTGTATGATGTCTTGGTACATGATGTCCTGTAACAGTGTAGATTATGTGCTCAGTATTGTATGATGTCTTGGTACATGATGTCCTGTAACAGTGTAGATTATGATGTCTTGGTACATGATGTCCTGTAACAGTGTAGATTATGTGCTCAGTATTGTACGATGTCTTGGTACATGATGTCCTGTAACAGTGTAGATTATGTGCTCAGTATTGTACGATGTCTTGGTACATGATGTCCTGTAACAGTGTAGATTATGTGCTCAGTATTGTACGATGTCTTGGTACATGATGTCCTGTAACAGTGTAGATTATGTGCTCAGTATTGTATGATGTCTTGGTACATGATGTCCTGTAACAGTGTAGATTATGTGCTCAGTATTGTACGATGTCTTGGTACATGATGTCCTGTAACAGTGTAGATTATGTGCTCAGTATTGTATGATGTCTTGGTACATGATGTCCTGTAACAGTGTAGATTATGTGCTCAGTATTGTATGATGTCTTGGTACATGATGTCCTGTAACAGTGTAGATTATGTGCTCAGTATTGTGCGATGTGTCTTGGTACATGATGTCCTGTAACAGTGTAGATTATGTGCTCAGTATTGTCACGATGTCTTGGTACATGATGTCCGATTATGTGCTCAGTATTGTACGATGTCTTGGTACATGATGTCCTGTAACAGTGTAGATTATGTGCTCAGTATTGTACGACGTCTTGGTACATGATGTCCTGTAACAGTGTAGATTATGTGCTCAGTATTGTATGATGTCTTGGTACATGATGTCCTGTAACAGTGTAGATTATGTGCTCAGTATTTGTATGATGTCTTGGTACATGATGTCCTGTAACAGTGTAGATTATGTGCTCAGTATTGTACGATGTCTTGGTACATGATGTCCTGTAACAGTGTAGATTATGTGCTCAGTATTGTACGATGTCTTGGTACATGATGTCCTGTAACAGTGTAGATTATGTGCTCAGTATTGCACGATGTCTTGGTACATGATGTCCTGTAACAGTGTAGATTATGTGCTCAGTATTGTATGATGTCTTGGTACATGATGTCCTGTAACAGTGTAGATTATGTGCTCAGTATTGTACGATGTCTTGGTACATGATGTCCTGTAACAGTGTAGATTATGTAATGTGCTCAGTATTGTATGATGTCTTGGTACATGATGTCCTGTAACAGTGTAGATTATGTGCTCAGTATTGTACGATGTCTTGGTACATGATGTCCTGTAACAGTGTAGATTATGTGCTCAGTATTGTACGATGTCTTGGTACATGATGTCCTGTAACAGTGTAGATTATGTGCTCAGTATTGTATGATGTCTTGGTACATGATGTCCTGTAACAGTGTAGATTATGTGCTCAGTATTGTACGATGTCTTGGTACATGATGTCCTGTAACAGTGTAGATTATGTGCTCAGTATTATACGATGTCTTGGTACATGATGTCCTGTAACAGTGTAGATTATGGGCTCAGTATTGTATGATGTCTTGGTACATGATGTCCTGTAACAGTGTAGATTATGTGCTCAGTATTGTGCGACGTCTTGGTACATGATGTCCTGTAACAGTGTAGATTATGTGCTCAGTATTGTATGATGTCTTGGTACATGATGTCCTGTAACAGTGTAGATTATGTGCTCAGTATTGTATGATGTCTTGGTACATGATGTCCTGTAACAGTGTAGATTATGTGCTCAGTATTGTATGATGTCTTGGTACATGATGTCCTGTAACAGTGTAGATTATGTGCTCAGTATTGTGCGATGTCTTGGTACATGATGTCCTGTAACAGTGTAGATTATGTGCTCAGTATTGTGCGATGTCTTGGTACATGATGTCCTGTAACAGTGTAGATTATGTGCTCAGTATTGTACGATGTCTTGGTACATGATGTCCTGTAACAGTGTAGATTATGTGCTCAGTATTGTGCGATGTCTTGGTACATGATGTCCTGTAACAGTGTGGATTATGTGCTCAGTATTGTATGATGTCTTGGTACATGATGTCCTGTAACAGTGTAGATTATGTGCTCAGTATTGTACGATGTCTTGGTACATGATGTCCTGTAACAGTGTAGATTATGTGCTCAGTATTGTACGATGTCTTGGTACATGATGTCCTGTAACGTGTAGATTATGTGCTCAGTATTGTACGATGTCTTGGTACATGATGTCCTGTAACAGTGTAGATTATGTGTTCAGTATTGTGCGATGTCTTGGTACATGATGTCCTGTAACAGTGTGGATTATGTGCTCAGTATTGTGCGATGTCTTGGTACATGATGTCCTGTAACAGTGTAGATTATGTGTTCAGTATTGTACGATGTCTTGGTACATGATGTCCTGTAACAGTGTAGATTATGTGCTCAGTATTGTACGATGTCTTGGTACATGATGTCCTGTAACAGTGTAGATTATGTGCTCAGTATTGTATGATGTCTTGGTACATGATGTCCTGTAACAGTGTAGATTATGTGCTCAGTATTGTATGATGTCTTGGTACATGATGTCCTGTAACAGTGTAGATTATGTGCTCAGTATTGTACGATGTCTTGGTACATGATGTCCTGTAACAGTGTAGATTATGTGCTCAGTATTGTATGATGTCTTGGTACATGATGTCCTGTAACAGTGTAGATTATGTGCTCAGTATTGTGCGATGTCTTGGTACATGATGTCCTGTAACAGTGTAGATTATGTGCTCAGTATTTATACGATGTCTTGGTACATGATGTCCTGTAACAGTGTAGATTATGTGCTCAGTATTGTATGATGTCTTGGTACATGATGTCCTGTAACAGTGTAGATTATGTGCTCAGTATTGTACGATGTCTTGGTACATGATGTCCTGTAACAGTGTAGATTATGTGCTCAGTATTGTATGATGTCTTGGTACATGATGTCCTGTAACAGTGTAGATTATGTGCTCAGTATTGTATGATGTCTTGGTACATGATGTCCTGTAACAGTGTAGATTATGTGCTCAGTATTGTACGATGTCTTGGTACATGATGTCCTGTAACAGTGTAGATTATGTGCTCAGTATTGTATGATGTCTTGGTACATGATGTCCTGTAACAGTGTAGATTATGTGCTCAGTATTGTATGATGTCTTGGTACATGATGTCCTGTAACAGTGTAGATTATGTGCTCAGTATTGTATGATGTCTTGGTACATGATGTCCTGTAACAGTGTAGATTATGTGCTCAGTATTGTATGATGTCTTGGTACATGATGTCCTGTAACAGTGTAGATTATGTGCTCAGTATTGTATGATGTCTTGGTACATGATGTCCTGTAACAGTGTAGATTATGTGCTCAGTATTGTATGATGTCTTGGTACATGATGTCCTGTAACAGTGTAGATTATGTGCTCAGTATTGTATGATGTCTTGGTACATGATGTCCTGTAACAGTGTAGATTATGTGCTCAGTATTGTATGATGTCTTGGTACATGATGTCCTGTAACAGTGTAGATTATGTGCTCAGTATTGTATGATGTCTTGGTACATGATGTCCTGTAACAGTGTAGATTATGTGCTCAGTATTGTACAATGTCTTGGTACATGATGTCCTGTAACAGTGTAGATTATGTGCTCAGTATTGTATGATGTCTTGGTACATGATGTCCTGTAACAGTGTAGATTATGTGCTCAGTATTGTATGATGTCTTGGTACATGATGTCCTGTAACAGTGTAGATTATGTGCTCAGTATTGTACGATGTCTTGGTACATGATGTCCTGTAACAGTGTAGATTATGTGCTCAGTATTGTATGATGTCTTGGTACATGATGTCCTGTAACAGTGTAGATTATGTGCTCAGTATTGTATGATGTCTTGGTACATGATGTCCTGTAACAGTGTAGATTATGTGCTCAGTATTGTATGATGTCTTGGTACATGATGTCCTGTAACAGTGTAGATTATGTGCTCAGTATTTGTGCGATGTCTTGGTACATGATGTCCTGTAACAGTGTAGATTTTGTGCTCAGTATTGTACGATGTCTTGGTACATGATGTCCTGTAACAGTGTAGATTATGTGCTCAGTATTGTACGATGTCTTGGTACATGATGTCCTGTAACAGTGTGGATTATGTGCTCAGTATTGTATGATGTCTTGGTACATGATGTCCTGTAACAGTGTAGATTATGTGCTCAGTATTGTGCGATGTCTTGGTACATGAAGTCCTGTAACAGTGTGGATTATGTGCTCAGTATTGTATGATGTCTTGGTACATGATGTCCTGTAACAGTGTAGATTATGTGCTCAGTATTGTGCGATGTCTTGGTACATGAAGTCCTGTAACAGTGTAGATTATGTGCTCAGTATTGTATGATGTCTTGGTACATGATGTCCTGTAACAGTGTAGATTATGTGCTCAGTATTGTATGATGTCTTGGTACATGATGTCCTGTAACAGTGTAGATTATGTGCTCAGTATTGTATGATGTCTTGGTACATGATGTCCTGTAACAGTGTAGATTATGTGCTCAGTATTGTATGATGTCTTGGTACATGATGTCCTGTAACAGTGTAGATTATGTGCTCAGTATTGTATGCGATGTCTTGGTACATGATGTCCTGTAACAGTGTAGATTATGTGCTCAGTATTGTATGATGTCTTGGTACATGATGTCCTGTAACAGTGTAGATTATGTGCTCAGTATTGTATGATGTCTTGGTACATGATGTCCTGTAACAGTGTAGATTATGTGCTCAGTATTGTATGATGTCTTGGTACATGATGTCCTGTAACAGTGTAGATTATGTGCTCAGTATTGTATGATGTCTTGGTACATGATGTCCTGTAACAGTGTAGATTATGTGCTCAGTATTGTATGATGTCTTGGTACATGATGTCCTGTAACAGTGTAGATTATGTGCTCAGTATTGTACGATGTCTTGGTACATGATGTCCTGTAACAGTGTAGATTATGTGCTCAGTATTGTGCGATGTCTTGGTACATGATGTCCTGTAACAGTGTAGATTATGTGCTCAGTATTGTATGATGTCTTGGTACATGATGTCCTGTAACAGTGTAGATTATGTGCTCAGTATTGTGCGATGTCTTGGTACATGATGTCCTGTAACAGTGTAGATTATGTGCTCAGTATTGTATGATGTCTTGGTACATGATGTCCTGTAACAGTGTAGATTATGTGCTCAGTATTGTGCGATGTCTTGGTACATGATGTCCTGTAACAGTGTAGATTATGTGCTCAGTATTGCGATGTCTTGGTACATGATGTCCTGTAACAGTGTAGATTATGTGCTCAGTATTGTATGATGTCTTGGTACATGATGTCCTGTAACAGTGTAGATTATGTGCTCAGTATTGTATGATGTCTTGGTACATGATGTCCTGTAACAGTGTAGATTATGTGCTCAGTATTGTATGATGTCTTGGTACATGATGTCCTGTAACAGTGTAGATTATGTGCTCAGTATTGTATGATGTCTTGGTACATGATGTCCTGTAACAGTGTAGATTATGTGTGTTCAGTATTGTACGATGTCTTGGTACATGATGTCCTGTAACAGTGTAGATTATGTGCTCAGTATTGTATGATGTCTTGGTACATGATGTCCTGTAACAGTGTAGATTATGTGCTCAGTATTGTATGATGTCTTGGTACATGATGTCCTGTAACAGTGTGGATTATGTGCTCAGTATTGTACGATGTCTTGGTACATGATGTCCTGTAACAGTGTAGATTATGTGCTCAGTATTGTACGATGTCTTGGTACATGATGTCCTGTAACAGTGTAGATTATGTGCTCAGTATTGTATGATGTCTTGGTACATGATGTCCTGTAACAGTGTAGATTATGTGCTCAGTATTGTACGATGTCTTGGTACATGATGTCCTGTAACAGTGTAGATTATGTGCTCAGTATTGTATGATGTCTTGGTACATGATGTCCTGTAACAGTGTAGATTATGTGCTCAGTATTGTACGATGTCTTGGTACATGATGTCCTGTAACAGTGTAGATTATGTGCTCAGTATTGTACGATGTCTTGGTACATGATGTCCTGTAACAGTGTGGATTATGTGCTCAGTATTGTACGATGTCTTGGTACATGATGTCCTGTAACAGTGTGGATTATGTGCTCAGTATTGTGCGATGTCTTGGTACATGATGTCCTGTAACAGTGTAGATTATGTGCTCAGTATTGTATGATGTCTTGGTACATGATGTCCTGTAACAGTGTAGATTATGTGCTCAGTATTGTATGATGTCTTGGTACATGATGTCCTGTAACAGTGTAGATTATGTGCTCAGTATTGTACGATGTCTTGGTACATGATGTCCTGTAACAGTGTAGATTATGTGCTCAGTATTGTATGAGGTCTTGGTACATGATGTCCTGTAACAGTGTAGATTATGTGTTCAGTATTGTACGATGTCTTGGTACATGATGTCCTGTAACAGTGTGGATTATGTGCTCAGTATTGTACGATTTCTTGGTACATGATGTCCTGTAACAGTGTAGATTATGTGCTCAGTATTGTACGATGTCTTGGTACATGATGTCCTGTAACAGTGTAGATTATGTGCTCAGTATTGTACGATGTCTTGGTACATGATGTCCTGTAACAGTGTAGATTATGTGCTCAGTATTGTATGATGTCTTGGTACATGATGTCCTGTAACAGTGTAGATTATGTGCTCAGTATTGTATGATGTCTTGGTACATGATGTCCTGTAACAGTGTGGATTATGTGCTCAGTATTGTATGATGTCTTGGTACATGATGTCCTGAAACAGTGTAGATTATGTGCTCAGTATTGTACGATGTCTTGGTACATGATGTCCTGTAACAGTGTAGATTATGTGCTCAGTATTGTATGATGTCTTGGTACATGATGTCCTGTAACAGTGTAGATTATGTGCTCAGTATTGTACGATGTCTTGGTACATGATGTCCTGTAACAGTGTAGATTATGTGCTCAGTATTATACGATGTCTTGGTACATGATGTCCTGTAACAGTGTAGATTATGTGCTCAGTATTGTATGATGTCTTGGTACATGATGTCCTGTAACAGTGTAGATTATGTGCTCAGTATTGTATGACGTCTTGGTACATGATGTCCTGTAACAGTGTAGATTATGTGCTCAGTATTGTATGATGTCTTGGTACATGATGTCCTGTAACAGTGTAGATTATGTGCTCAGTATTGTATGATGTCTTGGTACATGATGTCCTGTAACAGTGTAGATTATGTGCTCAGTATTGTACGATGTGTTGGTACATGATGTCCTGTAACAGTGTAGATTATGTGCTCAGTATTGTATGATGTCTTGGTACATGATGTCCTGTAACAGTGTAGATTATGTGCTCAGTATTGTATGATGTCTTGGTACATGATGTCCTGTAACAGTGTAGATTATGTGCTCAGTATTGTACGATGTCTTGGTACATGATGTCCTGTAACAGTGTAGATTATGTGCTCAGTATTGTATGATGTCTTGGTACATGATGTCCTGTAACAGTGTAGATTATGTGCTCAGTATTGTACGATGTCTTGGTACATGATGTCCTGTAACAGTGTAGATTATGTGCTCAGTATTGTACGATGTCTTGGTACATGATGTCCTGTAACAGTGTAGATTATGTGCTCAGTATTGTACGATGTCTTGGTACATGATGTCCTGTAACAGTGTAGATTATGTGCTCAGTATTGTACGATGTCTTGGTACATGATGTCCTGTAACAGTGTAGATTATGTGCTCAGTATTGTATGATGTCTTGGTACATGATGTCCTGTAACAGTGTAGATTATGTGCTCAGTATTGTATGATGTCTTGGTACATGATGTCCTGTAACAGTGTAGATTATGTGCTCAGTATTGTGCGATGTCTTGGTACATGATGTCCTGTAACAGTGTAGATTATGTGCTCAGTATTGTACGATGTCTTGGTACATGATGTCCTGTAACAGTGTAGATTATGTGCTCAGTATTGTACGATGTCTTGGTACATGATGTCCTGTAACAGTGTAGATTATGTGCTCAGTATTGTATGATGTCTTGGTACATGATGTCCTGTAACAGTGTAGATTATGTGCTCAGTATTGTATGATGTCTTGGTACATGATGTCCTGTAACAGTGTAGATTATGTGCTCAGTATTGTATGATGTCTTGGTACATGATGTCCTGTAACAGTGTAGATTATGTGCTCAGTATTGTACGATGTCTTGGTACATGATGTCCTGTAACAGTGTAGATTATGTGCTCAGTATTGTATGATGTCTTGGTACATGATGTCCTGTAACAGTGTAGATTATGTGCTCAGTATTGTATGATGTCTTGGTACATGATGTCCTGTAACAGTGTAGATTATGTGCTCAGTATTGTATGATGTCTTGGTACATGATGTCCTGTAACAGTGTAGATTATGTGCTCAGTATTGTATGATGTCTTGGTACATGATGTCCTGTAACAGTGTAGATTATGTGCTCAGTATTGTACGATGTCTTGGTACATGATGTCCTGTAACAGTGTAGATTATGTGCTCAGTATTGTATGATGTCTTGGTACATGATGTCCTGTAACAGTGTAGATTATGTGCTCAGTATTGTATGATGTCTTGGTACATGATGTCCTGTAACAGTGTAGATTATGTGCTCAGTATTGTACGATGTCTTGGTACATGATGTCCTGTAACAGTGTAGATTATGTGCTCAGTATTGTATGATGTCTTGGTACATGATGTCCTGTAACAGTGTAGATTATGTGCTCAGTATTGTATGATGTCTTGGTACATGATGTCCTGTAACAGTGTAGATTATGTGCTCAGTATTGTATGATGTCTTGGTACATGATGTCCTGTAACAGTGTAGATTATGTGCTCAGTATTGTATGACGTCTTGGTACATGATGTCCTGTAACAGTGTAGATTATGTGCTCAGTATTGTATGATGTCTTGGCACATGATGTCCTGTAACAGTGTAGATTATGTGCTCAGTATTGTATGATGTCTTGGTACATGATGTCCTGTAACAGTGTAGATTATGTGCTCAGTATTGTACGATGTCTTGGCACATGATGTCCTGTAACAGTGTAGATTATGTGCTCAGTATTGTACTATGTCTTGGTACATGATGTCCTGTAACAGTGTAGATTATGTGCTCAGTATTGTACTATGTCTTGGTACATGATGTCCTGTAACAGTGTAGATTATGTGCTCAGTATTGTACGATGTCTTGGTACATGATGTCCTGTAACAGTGTAGATTATGTGCTCAGTATTGTATGATGTCTTGGTACATGATGTCCTGTAACAGTGTAGATTATGTGCTCAGTATTGTATGATGTCTGGGTACATGATGTCCTGTAACAGTGTAGATTATGTGTTCAGTATTGTGCGATGTCTTGGTACATGATGTCCTGTAACAGTGTGGATTATGTGCTCAGTATTGTGCGATGTCTTGGTACATGATGTCCTGTAACAGTGTAGATTATGTGCTCAGTATTGTGCGATGTCTTGGTACATGATGTCCTGTAACAGTGTGGATTATGTGCTCAGTATTGTACGATGTCTTGGTACATGATGTCCTGTAACAGTGTAGATTATGTGCTCAGTATTGTACGATGTCTTGGTACATGATGTCCTGTAACAATGTGGATTATGTGCTCAGTATTGTACGATGTCTTGGTACATGATGTCATGTAACAGTGTAGATTATGTGCTCAGTATTGTACGATGTCTTGGTACATGATGTCCTGTAACAGTGTAGATTATGTGCTCAGTATTGTAAGAGGTCTTGGTACATGATGTCCTGTAACAGTGTAGATTTTGTGCTCAGTATTGTACGATGTCTTGGTACATGATGTCCTGTAACAGTGTGGATTATGTGCTCAGTATTGTACGATGTCTTGGTACATGATGTCCTGTAACAGTGTAGATTATGTGCTCAGTATTGTACGATGTCTTGGTACATGATGTCCTGTAACAGTGTAGATTATGTGCTCAGTATTGTACGATGTCTTGGTACATGATGTCCTGTAACAGTGTAGATTATGTGCTCAGTATTGTACGATGTCTTGGTACATGATGTCCTGTAACAGTGTAGATTATGTGCTCAGTATTGTACGATGTCTTGGTACATGATGTCCTGTAACAGTGTAGATTATGTGCTCAGTATTGTACGATGTCTTGGTACATGATGTCCTGTAACAGTGTAGATTATGTGCTCAGTATTGTATGATGTCTTGGTACATGATGTCCTGTAACAGTGTAGATTATGTGCTCAGTATTGTACGATGTCTTGGTACATGATGTCCTGTAACAGTGTAGATTATGTGCTCAGTATTGTATGATGTCTTGGTACATGATGTCCTGTAACAGTGTAGATTATGTGCTCAGTATTGTACGATGTCTTGGTACATGATGTCCTGTAACAGTGTAGATTATGTGCTCAGTATTGTATGATGTCTTGGTACATGATGTCCTGTAACAGTGTAGATTATGTGCTCAGTATTGTATGATGTCTTGGTACATGATGTCCTGTAACAGTGTAGATTATGTGCTCAGTATTGTACGATGTCTTGGTACATGATGTCCTGTAACAGTGTAGATTATGTGCTCAGTATTGTACGATGTCTTGGTACATGATGTCCTGTAACAGTGTAGATTATGTGCTCAGTATTGTACGATGTCTTGGTACATGATGTCCTGTAACAGTGTAGATTATGTGCTCAGTATTGTATGCGATGTCTTGGTACATGATGTCCTGTAACAGTGTAGATTATGTGCTCAGTATTGTACGATGTCTTGGTACATGATGTCCTGTAACAGTGTAGATTATGTGCTCAGTATTGTACGATGTCTTGGTACATGATGTCCTGTAACAGTGTAGATTATGTGCTCAGTATTGTACGATGTCTTGGTACATGATGTCCTGTAACAGTGTAGATTATGTGCTCAGTATTGTACGATGTCTTGGTACATGATGTCCTGTAACAGTGTAGATTATGTGCTCAGTATTGTACGATGTCTTGGTACATGATGTCCTGTAACAGTGTAGATTATGTGCTCAGTATTGTACGATGTCTTGGTACATGATGTCCTGTAACAGTGTAGATTATGTGCTCAGTATTGTACGATGTCTTGGTACATGATGTCCTGTAACAGTGTAGATTATGTGCTCAGTATTGTACGATGTCTTGGTACATGATGTCCTGTAACAGTGTAGATTATGTGCTCAGTATTGTAGGAGGTCTTGGTACATGATGTCCTGTAACAGTGTAGATTATGTGCTCAGTATTGTACGATGTCTTGGTACATGATGTCCTGTAACAGTGTAGATTATGTGCTCAGTATTGTACGATGTCTTGGTACATGATGTCCTGTAACAGTGTAGATTATGTGCTCAGTATTGTACGATGTCTTGGTACATGATGTCCTGTAACAGTGTAGATTATGTGCTCAGTATTGTACGATGTCTTGGTACATGATGTCCTGTAACAGTGTAGATTATGTGCTCAGTATTGTACGATGTCTTGGTACATGATGTCCTGTAACAGTGTAGATTATGTGCTCAGTATTGTATGATGTCTTGGTACATGATGTCCTGTAACAGTGTAGATTATGTGCTCAGTATTGTACGATGTCTTGGTACATGATGTCCTGTAACAGTGTAGATTATGTGCTCAGTATTGTACGATGTCTTGGTACATGATGTCCTGTAACAGTGTAGATTATGTGCTCAGTATTGTACGATGTCTTGGTACATGATGTCCTGTAACAGTGTAGATTATGTGCTCAGTATTGTACGATGTCTTGGTACATGATGTCCTGTAACAGTGTAGATTATGTGCTCAGTATTGTACGATGTCTTGGTACATGATGTCCTGTAACAGTGTAGATTATGTGCTCAGTATTGTAGGATGTCTTGGTACATGATGTCCTGTAACAGTGTAGATTATGTGTTCAGTATTGTATGATGTCTTGGTACATGATGTCGGGGACCAACCTTTCAAAAAGATTATCTTATAGGGGACATTTTACACCCACAGCACCACACAGAAAATGAACTTTCATCCAAAATTGTACGATTAGTCTTTACCTAAGAGAATACTAATTAATATAATGAGAGATATAAGATGCTGGAAAATCCAGTTCTCTGTCTTGTGTTATTAGTTTCCTATGAGCAGATTCTAGCCTTACTATGATGGTGGAAAGAGAAGCTCTATTTCCTACTTATGTGACTGAATCCATCAAGTCCCTTACTTCTTGCCAGATATCTTAGTTGTTTTTGACCTCTATTCTAACTGTGAAATTGGCTAGGGACTCCTTAACTCCATTATAGATAATCTTTTTTCTTTTTTCCTTAGAAGTTTCCCACACCACCTCTTTGTTATCAAGTAGATGGACCTATTTCAATGACAGCATTTATCTTTAAAAAAGCCATTTACTTTTCCCTGTAGTACCATAGCCATCACAACCAGTTCCACTTTACAAATATCTAAAGAGATTTTTATGATGGTAATGTCTGGACTCTATATCACTACTACTCTAATTCATTTGATTCCAAGGATAGCCTGGGCATACATATTGAACTCAATAGACAAGACTTTCTAATGACTAGCCAGGGTTAACAATCACTGCTAATGCATAGAGCATTGTATAGTGCATAGTTATAAGGATTCTCAGGCTATGAAAATTAATGATTGTTCATTTTCTGATTGATTGAAAGAAGTCACAGGTGTAGCTTACTATATGATTCAGCACTGTAGAAGCCATGTAACAATAACAAATAAATCCAATGTATCTTTTAACAATGAAGGTTTATTTCTCACCCATGTTGCATGCCCTTCATGGCAGACTAATGTTCTGATTCTCATTTTCTTCTTTCCAAAATGAGCTGCAATAGCATCTCTTACTGAGACCTGATGGCCTACAAACAGAGAGAGCAACATAGCAGAACCATGTAACGGTTCTGAAGCTTCTGTCCAGAACGGGTCCATGTGTCTATTCCATTGGATAAAGCCAGGCTAGATCTAGCCAAGGATGTGAGAAAGTGCAATATTCTCCTAAAGAAAACTTTGGACATCAAAACCATCATTGTGACTAAACACAGTAAAAAGACTATACGTAGGGATTTTTTTTTTCCAGGGGAAAAAAAGGATGTCTGCTCAAGATTAAAGCGGAAGCCAAGACTGAGGTATAAACTTCTGTGTATCCTCAAAGTGACTGGTCACTCAGGTCATGATTTCATGATGGACTTATGAGGGTGCTGCAGTTACCACCTCTTTGCTGGGAACACCCAACCAGAAGCAGCGTATGGGAGGAAAGGGTTTATTTCAGGCTTTCAGGTTCCAATGAAAATTTCGTCCTAGTCGAAGAAGCTGGCTCCCTTCATTGTACAGACACAGCAGAGAGACAACAACCAGCACCAGCAAGCATGAGCTGACACTGAACACTTTAAGGCTGGACACTAGATCTACACCCAGTATCACACCTCCTCCAACAGGAGTAGGGACTTTAATGAAAAATACCTGAAGCTGTGAGGCCATTTATATTCAACACCCCCACCACAGAGGGCAGCGTCAAGAAAGCTGAGGTTGTGGCAAGGGTAAATATGTAGACCCTGAAAAAGTGATTTCTTAATAATTTCAAATTTTTAATGCCCGCCAGTACCTGTTAATGTATTCACCTCTCCATGAACACTGGTTAATTGTAGCCCCAAAGTTCTTGCTATAACTAACATATTCTAGGATCAAGTAGCGTGAACAAGAAAGGGACTTCTGGAGGACCCGAGCTTTTAAATTTCATCCTAGAATTAGAGAGGCAAATTTGTTACCCGCCCAGCAGGTTCCTGGAAGGGAGGCAACTCTGTCTTGTTCAGAATGCCGCAGGACTCAGTAAGCACACCAGAGTGGACCACACTGGGCTTGTCACCAACCTGCCCACAAACCACCTCTCATGTGGTCTTGGGAAGAAGCACAGAACATCTTTTTAAAGGAAGGAAATTGTTTACTTTATCTTACATTTCCGGAGGCTATAGCTCGTCATGGCAGACCAGCTTGTCACATTTCAGCCACAGGTAGAAAGTAAGTGAATAAATAGGAAGTGAGACTATAAAACATAAAGGCCTGTCCCCAACCTAATTTCTTTAGCAAGTCTCCACCTCCTAACAGTTCCACAACCTTCCCAAACAGCACCACCAGCTCAGAACCAAATGTTGAATCATGTGCCTATGGAGATCAATTTATATTCAAACCATAACACATATAGTCACATAAAACATCGATAAGTCCAGAAAATTAGTATCATAAAAATGTCACAGAGCTTCTTTAACCCTCAGTTTCTTCATCCTGGAAATAGTTCTCACTCAGTAAAAAAAAAAAAAAATAGAAACAGTGAGTGATAAAAATGTGTGAAAAAGTCTAAAAGAGAGAGTAGGTTTCCACAGTAGCAATTTGTTGGTGATCGCCCCATAATACTATAAAGTAAGCAAGGCAGATATTGTCCTATAAACATTTTACAAGAGAAGAAACTGAAATTTTAATGAACAAATAACTTACTTGAGATCATATATCTTGGCACTGTCAGCAAAAGAAATGAAATGACCAATCATCATTATTTTTCCATGAAGTCTTTTGTGTTTTGTTTTAAATTTTGTATTTTTTTCCTGAACAGACGTGTTGAAGATAAAAGGTGGAATAAAGCAAAAGCTATCTAAGCATGTATACATGGGCTATCTCCCACTCTACATAATTATTCTTCCCTTGTAAGTACAAATGCTTATCTAAGACATTTAGCACATCTTTGGCACATTATTAGCCCAAAATAAATCTCCTAGGAGAGCGGGAAGAACCAACTCTGGTTACTCTATCTTATATAGAACATCAGTTTCCAGGTAGTGCCTTTCCTAAAGTAACATTTCCTAAAGTAACAGCTTTGGCCTGAGTTAGTCTATTTTGAGAACAAATGACAAGATATAATGACTCTATATGTGGTTTACACAAGTCAGTAACCACCGTCTGCTAGCACACCAAGAGGCATAAACTGATAAACTTAGGTGTGCTAATAAATTATTTGTGATATACCTAAGCAAATCAGAAATACCAGACACATGACCTCATCAATACTCACCTAGACCATCAGAAAAGGACTACCCCAGGGCTGGAGAGACGGCTTAGCAGTTAAGCGCTTGCCTGTTAAGCCTAAGGACCCCGGTTCGAGGCTCAATTCCCCAGTACCCAAGAAAGCCAGATGCACAAGGTGGCACATACATCTGGGGTTCATTCGCAGTGGCTGGAGGCCTCCCACCCCCCGCCTCTTTCTCTCTCTGTCTGTCACTCTCAAAATAAAAATAAATAATTTTTTTTTCCCAAAAAGGCCAGGCGTGGTGGTGGACGCCTTTAATCCCAGAATTCAGAGGCACAGGTAGGATGGTCACCATGAGTTTGAGGCCACCCTGAGACTCCATAGTGAATTCCAGGTCAACCTGGACTAGAGTAAAACCCTACCTCAAAGAAAGAAAGAAAGAAAGAAAGAAAGAAAGAAAGAAAGAAAGAAAGAAAGAAAGAAAGAAAGAAAGAAAGAAAGAAAGAAAGAAAAGAAAAGGACTACCTACCCCAAGACTGAAACATGACATGCACACTGACCCGTTCACTTATCATAAGACTTATCCAGGACAGCTGACACAGCAAAGACCCTCTGCTTGTGTGCAAAGGCTCTAGCGCTGGTATAATTTCTACAGCCCGTGAAAGTAACACAACTGCCTATCCTCTGAACCTGTGCTTGACCCTCTTGATCCCTGAACCACTCTGTACCTATGGAGATGGCTTCTGTAGTCTGTACCACTATGCCTCTGTCTTCAGGACAGCATCTTCGAACTCTGCAGCCTAGTTAACATTTTCTTTCATCTTGGCTGAGTTAAATGGCAGTGTGTGTGGTTCTTTTTTATATTCATTCAATTAACAATGACTAAACACCAGTTACTCCACTTAAAAGCAGAACTGGAATAAGAAAAGATACAGGCATATTTTTCTTGCATTTATGATTGATTCTTCCTTGACTAAAAGTAGACTCTGTCCAACAAAAGTCTTCCAGGCTGTGTCTGACACAAAAGGCCTTTGGTTGGTTAGTTTTTAAACTGAATTTGTGTAATTTTCAGAACATGTGAATGATACATAGGATGGGTAGATGTCATAGAAAATCTGGACATTGTGGAATAGTAATCTTATGTTATCTAAATCTGATTTTTCCTTCTATTTACTTTTTTCCAATGGATTCAGTAATACTATTAAATAATAATTTTTGATAACCTTTTCCCCAAAGATACATTTTATTTTCCATTATGACTTTCAGTATCAATTACTTTTTTAAACGTTTATTTATTTTTATTTGAGAGCAAGAGACAAAGAGAGAGAGAAAGAGAATGGGTGCACCAGGGCCTTCAGCCACTAACCGCTAAGCCATCTCTCTAGACCTCAATGGCTTTTGACCCCTTTTGGATATCTACATATAGCTGATTTTTATTGATATCATGAGTGCAATGGGACTAATTTTACTACCTCTAAAATAATGAGGAAGATCCAGAGCATCAGTCATAAAGCATTGAACAAAAGCCATGAGAGGGCTAGAGAGATGACTTGGTAGTTAAGGTGCTTGCCTGCAAAGCCAAAGGACCCAGGTTTGATTCCCCAGGACCCACGTAAGCCAGAAACATAAGGTGGTACATGCATCTGGAATTTGTTTGCAGTGGCTGAAGGCCCTGGAATGCCCATTCTCTCTCAAATAAATAAATAAATAAATAAATAAATATTTAAAAAGAAAACCATGAGAAGAGCTTCAGGGAGAATCTGGTGCTTCTGACTCTTAGACAAGAATCTGTTGCACATTAATACTACCTCTTATGTGTCAGAAACCTCACAGACCATGTGGTATTATAAAGTGTCTCCAGCTCAGCATTTTTTTTTTTTTTTGGGGTTTTCGAGGTAGGGCCTCACTCTGGCCCAGGCTGACCTGGAATTAACTATGTAGTCTCAGGGTGGCCTTGAACTCATGGCGATCCTCCTACTTCTGCCTCCCGAGTGCTGGGATTAAAGGCATGCACCACCATGCCCGGCTAAGCTCAGCATTTTTGATGTTTTGGTGAAGTAATTTCTTTTTGCAAGGGAGAGTATATGTCATGAGTAGAGTGTTCTTTAATGCTCAGGAAAAGATAGTAAAAATGCTCAGCAACTCTGAGCATGAAGAAAGTCTGGTCTCATCTACCTATCTATCTATCTATCTATCAATCATCTATCTATCAATTATCTAGCATCATTGTCATCTATCATCTACCTCTCTATCTAATCTATCAATCATCCACATACCATATATATTATCTATCATCTATGTCTTTGTTTCCATGTATTTTTAATGCTGATTTAAGTAATTATAATTAATAAATATTAATTTCTTTGATGAATTTGTGTTGGGCATCACTTGTAAGTTTAGAAATGTATTTAGAAGATAATTTTATAAAATATAGAAAACTTGCAGACAACTCTAAGATATGAGGTATTATCTATTAAAATTTAGTATCTAAATAATTAGTATGTAAAATTAGCACAGTGAAAGCAAATACAAAATTTATCATAACAATGACATTGTTCAAATGCAATAACTACTGATATAGGTCTCATAGAGGGATCAAAGTTAATTGGGATTATTTAGAAAATTCCATGGAAGAGACAGGGTTTCAGAGATGTCTAAGATTTGAAGAGATAGTGGTTATGTGAGGGACTAAGTAAAGAAGAACTCAAATAAGTTGTGTATCATGACCAAACACATAAGAAAGATCCCTGCAGTGTTATAAGTCTGTCATTCTCGAATAGTTCTCAAAAACGTCCTTCTATTTTTCAACGACACATTTCAAGCAGAGAAAATATTTGTACTAGTTATCACTGATTTTCAACTTCAGAGAACCTAGAATTGCCAAGGAAACAAACCTCTGGACATATCTGTGAGAGAGAGTCAATGTTAGGTTAACTGAGGTATACGAAGACCCATCCTAGTTCTATATGGCACCACCAGGTGGCTAAGGTCCAATGCTCAATAAAAGGAGAAAACAAGCTGAGCACCAGCATTCATCTCTCTCTACTTTTTAACACTTCTAGACACAATGTGACCAGCCACTTCATGCTCCTGCCACTATGCCTTCTCTACCATGATAGGCTGTAACCTTTAACTGGGAACAAAATGAGCCTATCCTTAAGTTGCCTCGGTGAGGTATTTTGTCACAGCACCAAGAAAAAAATATCAAATGTTTATATCTTCATAATGCAGATACATTTTAACATTTTGTCACACTTGCATCAGATTATAATAATTTAAAGAACTGAATCATTTCACATACATTTGAATTTGATATCTTCTATGACTCTTATCTGATGTGTCTTCCTACATTTCCAAGTTAGTGTTTTATACAGTTAAAGGTTACCTTCAAGTCTATATTAAATACCTCTATAACATTTACAAGTATTCTGTCACAAAGTGTTTATACATGTTTTGAACTGAAAAATATCCAGTGGTATCACTGATTGTAATCCTCTGAAACTTGTACTTACTGAGATATCGCCTGGATTCGTCATATTAATATATCATTCTAATTCCATTTTTTGAGTTTCCTTGTATTCACTCCACAACTACACTATGACTGGTTTATTCATCTCCTAGCTATAGAAGAGAAAGTCATTTTAGTTTCATTGGTATTTTGTTTCATTTTATACAAGGTTACTTAGAATTTGTGTGTGTGGGTGTGTGTGTACAAAAAAATATGAGTGGTATATCTTGATAAATATAATGAATAAATTATAAAATATGCATATTCTCAAGCTTACACGCTATAGAATAAGTTCTCTCTAAAATGTCAACACAAATGAACCTTCCCACCAGGGAGGCTGACTGTTTGGGGAAAACTTTACCCTTTTACCACCATGAATATTACCAGATGTTTTAATTTTGACTATGGACTATGAAATTCAAAAATCTAATTTTTTTCTCTGAGACTAACTTTTCATGTATATAATAGCAATATCAGTCTCCCAGATGAAACACTAGAACATACCCCCCATTTTTATTGCTTTTTTTTTTTTTTCTTGTACTTCCTTATATTAAAGACATTTTATTATTTGCATGGTAAATAATTTCACAAAATTTGTTGCCTACCCTTCCTTTTAAAAGGAACCTTTTAAATGTTCTATTAGCTTACAGTAATTACCCCAAAGGGAAAACAAGCCCAGTACTTAGAGACAGTTGCTGGAAGAGAAGGTTAAAGAGAAGGGAATAAACATCATGGAGCAGCTGCCTGCTGGTGATACTGTCTAAGCTCTCAATCAAGTTGCCTAGCTGCAGAACCAAAAATGAAGAGTTAGAAGGAACTAACTTGTCAGGGACTGTTGCAAGCAGGAAATTCAGGCACAGGGATAAGCTTAGTGAAGGTTAAGCCTCAGTCTGGTTCCACAGTGAGCGTTGAGGGCATATGACATCACAAACTCATCTTAAAGCATTGTTATCCTCACAAAAGTAGTTTGGAATTTTTACAAAGCAATCCAATTGTATGCTGCCACGTAGGTGAGACAATAGGGGGCTGAAAGGTCCAGAAACCAGGACAGTGGCTATAAATGTAAATTCCCACCACCGTCTGTGATATACAAACAGATTCACCAATGCAGACTGTGGTTGAGAGGCTGTTTGTCTTGCACAGAGGCAACAAGATCCGAGGACAACCAAAACTGATCAACAATTCAAGTAAAGATACCTGAACCCCTATCAAAAAACGAGCCAACGGGCTGGAGAGATGGCTTAGTGGTTAAGGTGCTTGCCTACAAAGCCAAAGGATCCCGGTTCAATTCTCCAGGACCCACGTAAGCCAGATGCACAAGGGGGCGCATGCATCTGGAGTTTGTTTGCAGTGGCTGGAGGCCCTGGTGTGCCCATTCTCTCCCTCTCTCTTTCTGTCTGCTTTCTCTCTCTCTTCTCAAATCAATAAAATATATTTTTAAAAAAATGAGCCAAGATGCCCAGGAATCAACACAGAGGAACTGGTGAGATGAGCAACAGTGCTGCTTGTAGGGAGAGTTTGACAACCTGCACCTGTGGGAGGGGGAGATCTGCACAACGTACCCATGCAGAAATCTAGAAGCTGTATAACGTAGTCTTAAAACACTGCCAACAATGCTCAGAAAAATTTGTGGAAGAGAAGGTGGAAGAGCCACAGGGTGTGAGGCAATATCCAGAAGCATTGACCTCCCCCACATTGACTAACTGCTGCTGCTCCCAAATCATAAATCATAAATCATAAACAGCATAGTGAACACCCACAATCCCACAGACGTGGGCCCTGCATCAAATGGGGCAAGGGAAGAGGGGCATGATGGTGCCAACATTTGATGTGTCCTTACAAAGTTTCTTGCAAAATAAAACAAACAATTAAAGAATAATTTTAAAACCAACTAAATAAATAAATGTGAAATTAAAATCCCCAATGTGATTGGGTTTGAACCTATGAATATGAATCTGACTGGCCCATGTCAGCAAATACAAATAAACTCTGGTCCTTTAAGTCTTTGAGTCCTGCCTCTCTTTCAAAAATCCTGCACCAGCCGGGTGTGGTGGCGCACGCCTTTAATCCCAGCACTCAGGAGGCAGAGGTAGGAGGATCGCTGAGAGTTCGAGGCCACCCTGAGACTACGTAGTTAATTCCAGGTCAGCCTAGACTAGAGTGAAACCCTACCTTGAAAAAAACAAAAACAAACAAAAAAAAAATCCTGCACCAAAGTCCTTGTGGACTTCAGAAAAGTTGAGTGATTCTCATCATCAACCACAATGGCAATCAAGTACTCCAAGAACAGAGCTCTCACTTCCTCTACGATTGTTAAGTCTGTCTTTTGTATATTTGAGGCAGTCTCACTGCCTGAGAGCTGGGTTTAAACTCCTTGGCATTATATGCATCTTCTTAGTTGGGGTGTGTCATTCCTGAGGAAGCACACCCGTTGTAGCCTGTTTACTCATATTTCAACCTTCCACATTACAGGAGGCTATAAACTTCTAACCGATGGGATGAATTTTAATATATTGCTCCATTTAAAAAAAAATGATTCAGTCTAGCACATTGTCACGTATTCAGCAATCTATTGTCAATCAGTCTGACAGTTTATCTGTAAAGTCCTGGTTCTCTAACCTTGGTTTTGAACTTTAGCTTTCACCTAGGTTAGAGAATCTGGAACTTCAGATGAAAGTGAATATCAGAAAGCTCCCGGGCATCTCTATGTGATAGAAACCTGAGGCGCTCGACAAGCTGGTGAGTCATCTGGTCACATCTGGCTGGACCTGCAGACCTTACAGAGGGCTTGAGACACTGTAGACTAGTATTGAGCTCCCTTCCTGCCTGAGGACGACACCCTGGGTGATGCAGTAGACGTTGAGGAGACTCCTAACTTCTCAAAGGAGAAAATACGAGCAGCGTAAACCCGCATGCAAATATAGACATTCCTTTTGCCTTACAAGTTCAGGGAAAAGGGCTGAAGACTTGGCAGAAAGAATTAAGAGCCTCAGGGCCGGAAAGTGTATCCCGAGGGATGGTGACCCCACAAGGAGGCTCTTGAGAACCTCCATGACCCCACAGTGGATGCAGGTGTGGTGAAGGACTGCAAGAAGAGTAAGCAATTGGAAAATCACCAATATGCCATTTGTTCATACAGTAACACTCACAAATACTAGTGAAAAAACAGTTAAGTACAGAACACAAGGACCACCATTAACACAGTTCGAATTTGTGTTGGCCTTACTTTCTCCATAAAATAGTTGAGAATCCCAATCTGACATTGAAGAAAAAGAGCAAGTATAGTTATGCTGTATCTTTATAAAAAGAAATCATTTCAGACCATGATTAGATTTTTCAAAAACACTTTAATATGTTTTTCCTTGGACTTACACCTTTATTTGCCAGGAAACGATATAGCATTAGCATTAGGGAGAATTCTATGGCAAATACTTGTTCCTATCTAGGTCATCCCTGCTAAGTTACAAATATTAAAACTATTTGTAAAACATGACCTAGAATGCAGCACTTTCATTTTACCTGTGATTTTCAATCATCAGAAGTGATGATTATAAATAAACCCACTGAGCTTGAGGTGGTGGCACGCACCTTTAAGCCAACGACTGGGGAGGCAGAAGTAGGTGGCTAGCTATGAGTTCAAAGCCAACCTGAGATTACATAGTGAGTTTCAGGTTAGCCTGGTCTAGATTGAGACCCTACAAATAAAAAAACCAAAATAAATAAATGAATGTACTGTCAAAACTGACTGAAGATTTCGCCTTTGATAGCCTAAATATTACAACTAGTTTTAAAAGAACTTATTATAAAACACTTTTGGAGAACATGTATTATGTCCTTCTAAGGAAAGTACTGAATATTCTTTAAAAATTGGGGGGAAACTATATGTATCAGCCCTATCACTTAAGGAGAGACACATACTGTTATCAAGGCCTTTGTATCATGACAAGTAAAATTAAATTCAGAATTGGTTACAAAACCGATCCACAAGGAGCTTTTGAGAATGAAAAGCATATAGAAAAAAGTCTAAACCAGGTGGTTTCATCAATTGAAAAGATTTCATCATATTGAAGACACCCTTCAACTCGGGTAAAAAATGATGCTATCTGGTATTTAGTATGCTAAGACACTAACTAGTAAGGGCTAACTCTGAGATTCATGCAGGTCTGAAATTATTTCCAGTTTTTCGGAAAACACATTGTGAGTAAGTCCGCAGCAGAAATAAAGAAAGTCACTATGTATGCAGTAATAAGCCTGGAACGGGCCTGGCAGTTTGGAATTTTCATGAAGCAACCCAATAGTACGCTGCCGTGTCGCTGAGACAAGAGGACCTGAGAGAGGAGGAAATGTTTGCGCGCGGTATGCTCTGCTGGGTTACTGACAACAGAGGCCCTAAAGCAAGGTGACTGAGAGGCAAGGGCTTGCACAGTAGGGATGCATTCCACTTGTTCCCAGCAATATCGCCCAAACCACAGCGAGGGCCTAGACAATTGGAATCACTCTTTCGCTTACTAACTGTCACTCTGCCCTCCCTCTGCAGAGCACAGGAGGATGCCTGGAAGCTGTGCAGAGCTTGTAAATGGGGCCTGTGTTCCCCTGTCAGCCCATGGGCTGCAGTGATCAGCATCCAGGGTTCCAATTAAACAATGCAACATTAAGGGTTAGTAAAATTCAAATGGAGGCTCAGAACAGACAAGAATCTCAAGCCAGGTGCAATTACATTCTTTTTTAATCCTTCCCTTAAATTTTAATGCCTTTTATGGGCCCCTAAATAAGTGGATTATGCAAGATTCGTAAAGATTGAAAAAAGTGTTTCTTTCTTTCTTTCTTTCTTTCTTTCTTTCTTTCTTTCTTCTTTTTTCTTTTTCTTTCTCCAAAAGTCCCTGGTCTCACTGAAATGGAGCAGCAGACTAGAGCCTAGAAGAATGGATTTGAAAAGTACATCTGTAGTTATGATACTGAACATTACACAGGGGCAAATTGCCACAGGTATAGATCTACAAAGGCCCAGGTTGGCAAGGCAGATGGGTGAACTCTAATGTGTTCATTTTTATGGACAGTCCAGGTTTTATTTCAGACACATCCAGGTACAGCCTTGCCTGCAGCAATTTCTACCCCTAAGCCTCCCTGCCATGGAGCTGAGGACCACGGAGAGCAGGCAACTATTTATAACTGGTATTTTTTTTCAGGCAGCCTGTCAGACCCCTTCATCTTCTGAATCAGCATCTAGTATCATACTGGTAAAGTATTTTTTTTTGCATTTCATTCACGTATTCCTTCATTCTACCTTAGGCTGGGAGCATGACTGTGATCTGCTAACATCACTCCTTGACTTCTATGTGGTTCAGTTTCTTAATCTATAAAAATGGTCATGATCCTTGTTAATTCTTTACTCATGAGATTCTTTGAGGGTTAAATATAATAATCTATGTGAATTCTCTGAATACAATGTCTGTTACATAATGATCACATGATGTAAAATGCCAGTATTATTCATTCATTCAACAACTTTTATTGGGGGTGGGGGTGTTTGAGACAGAGTGTCTAGGCCAGGCTGACCTCAAACTCTCACTGTACAGCCAAAGGTGATCTTGAACTTCTGATCCTTCTGAGTCCACTGCTCGAGTACTGGGATTACAATCGTGTGATGTCATGCCTGATTTTATGCAGAACTGAGAGTTCTGAATTGAGGGTTCAGAACCAGGACCTTGTGCTTGCTAAACAATCGTTCATTCTTGAACTGAGTTACACAACTCCTATTTACCAGATCTCGAGCACTACCCTCAAACCCTTGTGGACTTCAGAAAAGTTGAGTGATTCTCATCATCAACCACAATGGCAATCAAGTACTCCAAGAACAGAGCTCTCACCTCCTCTACGATTGTTAAGTCTGTCTTTTGTATATTTGAGGCAGTCTCACTGCCTGCGAGCTGGGTTTGAACTCCTGGTGACCCTCCTACCTTGGCATTATATGCATCTTCTTAGTTGGGGTGTGTCATTCCTAAGGAAACACACCCGTTGTAGCCTGTTTACTCATATTTCAACCTTCCACATTACAGGAGGCTATAAACTTCTAACCGATGGGATGAATTTTAATATATTGCTCCATTTCAAAAAAAATGATTCAGTCTAGCACATTGTCACGTATTCAGCAATCTATTGTCAATCAGTCTGACAGTTTATCTGTAAAGTCCTGGTTCTCTAACCTTGGTTTTGAACTTTAGCTTTCACCCTAGGTTAGAGAATCTGGAACTTCCAGATGAAAGTGAATATCAGAAAGCTCCCGGGCATCTCTATGTGATAGAAACCTGAGGCGCTCGACAAGCTGGTGAGTCATCTGGTCACATCTGGCTGGACCTGCAGACCTTACAGAAGGCTTGAGACACTGTAGACTAGTATTGAGCTCCCTTCCTGCCTGAGGACGACACCCTGGGTGATGCAGTAGACGTTGAGGAGACTCCTAACTTCTCAAAGGAGAAAATACGAGCAGCGTAAACCCGTATGCGAATATAGACATTCCTTTTGCCTTACAAGCTCAGGGAAAAGTGCTGAAGACTGGGCAGAAAGAATTAAGAGCCTCAGGGCTGGAAAGTGTATCCCGAGGGATGGTGACCCCACGAGGAGGCTCTTGAGAACCTCCATGACCCCACAGTGGATGCAGGTGTGGTGAAGGACCGCAAGAAGAGTAAGCAATTGGAAAATCACCAATATGCCATTTGTTCATACAGTAACACTCACAAATACTAGTGAAAAAACAGTTAAGTACAGAACACAAGGACCACCATTAACACAGTTAGAATTTGTGTTGGCCTTACTTTATCCATAAAATAGTTGAGAATCCCAATCTGACATTGAAGAAAAAGAGCAAGTATAGTTATGCTTTATCTTTATAAAAAGAAATCATTTCAGACCATGATTAGATTTTTCAAAAACACTTTAATATGTTTTTCCTTTGACTTACACCTTTATTTGCCAGGAAACGATATAGCATTAGCATTAGGGAGAATTCTATGGCAAATACTTGTTCCTATCTAGGTCATCCCTGCTAAGTTACAAATATTAAAACTATTTGTAAAACATGACCTAGAATGCAGCACTTTCATTTTACCTGTGATTTTCAATCATCAGAAGTGATGATTATAAATAAACCCACTGAGCTTGAGGTGGTGGCACGCACCTTTAAGCCAACGACTGGGGAGGCAGAAGTAGGTGGCAAGCTATGAGTTCAAAGCCAACCTGAGATTACATAGTGAGTTTCAGGTTAGCCTGGTCTAGAATGAGACCCTACCTCGAAAAACCAAAATAAATAAATGAATGTACTGTCAAAACTGACTGAAGATTTCACCTTTGATAGCCTAAATATTACAACTAGTTTTAAAAGAACTTATTATAAAACACTTTTGGAGAACATGTATTATGTCCTTCTAAGGAAAGTACTGAATATTCTTTAAAAATTGGGGGGAAACTATATGTATCAGCCCTATCACTTAAGGAGAGACACATACTGTTATCAAGGCCTTTGTATCATGACAAGTAAAATTAAATTCAGAATTGGTTACAAAACCGATCCACAAGGAGCTTTTGAGAATGAAAAGCATATAGAAAAAAGTCTAAACCAGGTGGTTTCATCAATTGAAAAGATTTCATCATATTGAAGACACCCTTCAACTCGGGTAAAAAATGATGCTATCTGGTATTTAGTATGCTAAGACACTAACTAGTAAGGGCTAACTCTGAGATTCATGCAGGTCTGAAATTATTTCCAGTTTTTCGGAAAACACATTGTGAGTAAGTCCGCAGCAGAAATAAAGAAAGTCACTATGTATGCAGTAATAAGCCTGGAACGGGCCTGGCAGTTTGGAATTTTCATGAAGCAACCCAATAGTACGCTGCCGTGTCGCTGAGACAAGAGGACCTGAGAGAGGAGGAAATGTTTGCGCGCGGTATGCTCTGCTGGGTTACTGACAACAGAGGCCCTAAAGCAAGGTGACTGAGAGGCAAGGGCTTGCACAGTAGGGATGCATTCCACTTGTTCCCAGCAATATCGCCCAAACCACAGAGAGGGCCTAGACAATTGGAATCACTCTTCGCTTACTAACTGTCACTCTGCCCTCCCTCTGCAGAGCACAGGAGGATGCCTGGAAGCTGTGCAGAGCTTGTAAATGGGGCCTGTGTTCCCCTGTCAGCCCATGGGCTGCAGTGATCAGCATCCAGGGTTCCAATTAAACAATGCAACATTAAGGGATAGTAAAATTCAAATGGAGGCTCAGAACAGACAGGAATCTCAAGCCAGGTGCAATTACATTCTTTTTTAATCCTTCCCTTAAATTTTAATGCCTTTTATGGGCCCCTAAATAAGTGGATTATGCAAGATTCGTAAAGATTGAAAAAAGTGTTTCTTTCTTTCTTTCTTTCTTTCTTTCTTTCTTTCTTTCTTCTTTCTTTCTTTTTCTTTCTCCAAAAGTCCCTGGTCTCACTGAAATGGAGCAGCAGACTAGAGCCTAGAAGAATGGATTTGAAAAGTACATCTGTAGTTATGATACTGAACATTACACAGGGGCAAATTGCCACAGGTATAGATCTACAAAGGCCCAGGTTGGCAAGGCAGATGGGTGAACTCTAATGTGTTCATTTTTATGGACAGTCCAGGTTTTATTTCAGACACATCCAGGTACAGCCTTGCCTGCAGCAATTTCTACCCCTAAGCCTCCCTGCCATGGAGCTGAGGACCACGGAGAGCAGGCAACTATTTATAACTGGTATTTTTTTTCAGGCAGCCTGTCAGACCCCTTCATCTTCTGAATCAGCATCTAGTATCATACTGGTAAAGTATTTTTTTGCATTTCATTCACGTATTCCTTCATTCTACCTTAGGCTGGGAGCATGACTGTGACATCACTCCTTGACTTCTATGTGGTTCAGTTTCTTCATCTATAAAAATGGTCATGATCCTTGTTAATTCTTTACTCATGAGATTCTTTGAGGGTTAAATATAATAATCTATGTGAATTCTCTGAATACAATGTCTGTTACATAATGATCACATGATGTAAAATGCCAGTATTATTCATTCATTCAACAACTTTTATTGGGGGTGGGGGTGTTTGAGACAGAGTGTCTAGGCCAGGCTGACCTCAAACTCTCACTGTGCAGCCAAAGGTGATCTTGAACTTCTGATCCTTCTGAGTCCACTGCTCGAGTACTGGGATTACAATCGTGTGATGTCATGCCTGATTTTATGCAGAACTGAGAGTTCTGAATTGAGGGTTCAGAACCAGGACCTTGTGCTTGCTAAACAATCGTTCATTCTTGAACTGAGTTACACAACTCCTATTTACCAGATCTCGAGCACTACCCTGAGTGTGACGTAATAAGAATGGCAAGGACCCTTTAGCCAGGCGTGGTGGCGCACGCCTTTAATCCCAGCACCCGGGAGGCAGAGGTAGGAGGATCGCCGAGAGTTCGAGGCCACCCTGAGACTACATAGTTAATTCCAGGTCAGCCTGGACCAGAGTGAGACCCTACCTCGAAAAACCAAAAAAAAAAAAAAAAAAAAGAATGGCAAGGACCTTGGTCCCTTCCCTGTGTATAGGTCCAGGGTGTACAGGGCAAGACTATCGCATCAGTGATTCTACTTATTTCTAGCATTTTCTATGAACATTACACATCCTCTTCCATTCATTCATCACTACATTATATTTATTTTTAAATTTTTATTTATTGATTGGTGGGGAGAGGAAGAGATAGAGTGAATACGGACACATTAAGGCCTCTACCCGCCACAAACAAACTCCAAATGCATGTGCCACATTGTGGGTACTGAGAATTCAACCTGAAATGACAGGCTTTGCAAGCAAGCACCTTAACCACTTAACCCAGCCCTGTTTTGATTTTTTTGTTGGATGATTGAGCTGTTTCCAATGAGAAAGGGGGTGCAGAGAAAAGTCCCACAGCTTTCTCAGGGCCACACAGCTGACAAGGCAAAGATGTGATTTGAACACTGCACTCTAGTTTCAAAATAAGGACTTTTTTAATTTTCAAAAAATTTTTCTTGGGTTTTATGATGACTAATAAAAGAGTTCCATATTTAATCACACAGGCTTTGAGAACTTGACTTCACATTGTGAGGTCTTCCGAGTAATCACTCCCTCTGAGAATCGGTTTCCTCATTTCTAAAGCAGAAGAAATAATAACAAGGTGCTGGCAATATGATGAAAGTCAGATATGTTCATAAAGGGACTCACCTACAATAAGTACACAGCAAATAGATTCAACAGTGGCTGCAATTTACAATCACCTTGGCCCGCACTGTGCAAGGCAGCAGTACTGTCCTCAGTCAATCTACTTAGACTCACACTCAGCTCTAACAGTTTGCTGGTAGAGTCTGTAGGGCCTTTTATGTATAGAATCATATCATGTGCAAATAATGATAATTTGATCTCTTCCTTTCCAATTTGCATCTCGTATTTGTGTAGAAAAGCACCCAAAACGTCTTGAATGAAAGAAAAGGAGAGAAATAAATGAACACTTAATAAGTATCAAGTAAACCTTAAAAGATTATGGAACCATCCCAACAACACAACATAGCTTGACATTTTTTTCCCAAAAGGGTAAATTGGGGGTTAGAGAAATGAATCAGTTTGTTCAAATTCACCATATGGTGAAAGGCAGCCCCCCTTTGGGATCAGGCTCTCTCCATCCCAAGCCCACTGGACGGATGCATTCCATGGGCATCTCAGCAGATCAGGAAGTATGCTCCCAGCTGTGTGAAAGGATATTCCGTGCTTTTGAAGTATCCCAAGAGATCTGAGACTAGATTCTGCCCTTGTGTCTGGTACTCACTTCCCTGGTCCCAGTTCCCCTACCCCATTCCTGAAGTGAAGCATCAAGACTACATGACTTCAGCTCTAACAGTCAATGAAAACTCATTTCCCCAAAGAACTCTGCTGGCAATACCGAGTGAAGACACTGCACATGGGCACAAGAGTGCCTTCGTTTATGTTAAATTCCACATTCCTGCGGGGGTATGTCACGTCTGTTGCCCCTCGGTGGACTCCACACTCCGATGTTTGTTTACAATCATCAGAGCATGAACAGCTATTTTTAAACCTGGCTTTTCATGTAAGAAGGTTAAAACTCAAGCTGAATTTGATTTGTTGGAGACCTCAAATCCTCAGGATTATGGCAGGAAAAAGAGAAACGTAAGTCACTTTAATTACCCTTTGACTCGTCTCTCCCCACCCTCACCCCCATAATTCTGCTAACAAAGATCCCATTGGTTAAGCTGACTGTATCTAGGGCACAAAAGCCTTTACATTGGAGGCTGATGACCAGAGGTCTTAGGTCGTTTACTTGATATTTCTGTTGGAAACAACAGGAAGTAATGTTTTAGGAGACAGCTGGCTTGGGAGAGCAAATCTGGGGCTTTGCACAGCTGACTGAAGTGAAATATCTAGTAGTTTTATTTGAGCTTTTTTTTTTTTGCACTCCCCTTTAAAGAAAACAGGCTTAAATAAAGTTAATTTAAAAAAAAAAAAAAAGCTTTTTTACTTTTCTTTTTGAGAATTGTCTTTATTTCATTAGCCCATTTATTTTTTTACCATTTTTTTCTTTATTAGTTATGTACATACTCAGTGTGTAAACAGCACATGTTGGTACCATCCTTACCCTCATCCCTGTCCTCCCCCACCAAAGGGACCCTCCTCCTTGAGGGTGCCACTTATCCCCATGGGGATTGTGGGTCGTGCATGGTGGGGGTAGCCATCAGTTATGTGGGGAAGAGGCAGTGTCTCTATGCATAATGTCCCAATTTGTGGCTGAAACAATCTTTCCACCCCCTCTTCCCCAATTTCCCTGAGCCATATTGGGTTAGTTTTAAGTCTACTTCAGTTATGAGGTCTTGGAAGCCTCTGTGTCTCTGGATCTCTGGTTTGGTAGGAGTTGAGTGTTCTCTGTGTCTATCTCCTTCACCCTTGTGCTGATACCAGGTTCACCAAGAAAGCAGAACTTTTGCTCATTTCCCCCATTACTCTATGGTTTCAGCTGGGGCCCTGGTGAGGCACGATGGGCTGATCCTCTCCTCAGGTTCTGTGTCCATCTGATGGAGAATGAAGTCAGCAGCAGATAAGTTGGATACCATTATTAGTTTAGAGAGAATTTAATAGGTATAGGCCCTCTTGTAGCCCAAGATTGTGGGAGCTTGATATTGGAGAGAGAATTCATTTTTTGGATATGATTCTGACTTGTTTCCCAGTTCCAGCTATGGTTTCCATTCCACTGAGTCAATCTGTTTGCCAATCAAAGAGCAGTTGGTTACCCACCATGGCTGTGTGCCACTGCTGCACTTGGGTGAGCATCACGTCAGGTTGTTTGCTGCTGAGTAGCTTAGACCTCAAGTTGCTTGGACAAGATGTTGGCCATTTTCCCCCAGTGGCTCATGTAGCACCTTCTGGCACTAGATGAGCTAACTGTCTGGGGACTGGCTCTCTTCCAGAGTCCCGTCAGGTCTTTCCATGTTCCATACTGACAGCATGTGGTGTCTTCTGAAGTACGGTCTTACCATAAACCGTTTGGTGGGTAATCAAGTACTCTGACAGAAGTCTGTCTTCTTTTGGGAAAACTTGTAGGTCTCTCTGACTAATAGCTCATTGTGGATGTTAACCACATCCTGGTCCAAGAGATCTGTCTCAGAGGTTAATATGTTTGCCTGTGAAGCCAAAGGACCCACATAAGCCAGATGCACAAGGTGACACATGAATTTGGAGTTCAACTGCAGCAGCTGAAGACCCTGGAATGTGCATCTCTCCCTGTATCTCTCCCTCTCTCTTTCTGAAATAAAGTTCATTTAAAAAAATACAGTGTTTTAAATCAAGACAGAGCCAATCTGCCACTCTCACTCGTGACCTGGTAGAGAGTCTGGCACCTCATAAGAATATTACTTCCCTATTTCCTTCTGTCACCAAGGGTTTGACTCAGCCTTTTTCTTAACTTAAAGCCCATCTATAGACCCCATGGTGCAACACTGGCCTGGGACTGCTTGTTCATCTCCCTTGGTTCTCTCACTTCCACTAGGGCCTAGCAAGGTGTTTTACTCATAGTAGCTGCAGTAATCACTGGATGTCTTACTCTGTTCGTACCTGGAGCACTTATCTCCCAGAGGAATTCAAGAAGTATTTCACAGAGCATCAAGTGGGGAATAACTATAGAAGGATATGTGGTATGCTTAGGGAAGTGATGAAAAGTTCTAGAATTGATTACACAGTACTGAACAGACTGAAAAGTATCTGCTTGTATACTTTAAATAACTGGATTGTCTAGCATGTGAATTATATCTCCATAAACTATTTTTAGAAGCATCTTTACTACTACAAATTTCGCAAGTTCATGAACACCCATACTTAGGCTGGAAATTAACATCCATGATTTGAGTAAATTTTGGAGTAAATAGTAACCAAATGAATTTGGGGAAAGGAATTATGAAGAGCAAAAAGACTAATGTATCCTTCTTAAGAAAGAGATGTCGATAATGTTGTCTTCTAATTAAATCCTCCCTTCCCCTCTTTGCACTGGTCATCTTTTAAGAAGCCCAATAGAGATGACAGACAGATGGACACCCAGTAACTCAGAATTCCAAGTCTTTCTTATGTGCATACTGACTCATTCTACATCTCAAATTAAGCTTTCAGGGGAGAAACTTGACCTCCAACGTAGCCATGAAGCTTCAGAACTGCCAGAAATTCCTGAGTCCTGATTATTTGATCGACCATTCCATATCAGCAGTCACAAGCTTTGTACAAGGCACACACATGATGATGGCATATTTTAAAATAACTCATTCAAGTGCTCAACAAATATTCACTGCCTGGTGTGCCTGAGACATTAGTCTATGTGCAGAAGACTGAAAGATAAAAACTCGAGTGTGAGAATTAACATGCAACAAGCATGTCATGTGCTCATGAGTACTGACCTATGCTATGCATTTATCCTAACAACCATTTAAGGGAAAGGCTAACTGGTGAGGAAACTGAGGCACAGAATGCTCAAGTAAGTCACTTTAAGTCTCATCCCCAGAAAATGCATAGTCTGCCAGGATGATGGAGTGGGTTAGCTGCAACACTGATACAGTTAGTTCCCCTCTGCGTTGTGTGGACTCTCTACATTTGAAGCATTAACCATTGAACAAATTATGGCTAGGTTCAGGGTTCTTTACAGGCAGTGGGCTAGAAAAAAAATGACCTTCCATGATCCCAGAACTACCTGCCTACAAATATGAAATGTCATCTTCAGACTCTCTATTGTATGTCTTGTTTTCTTAGATACGCAGCTTCAAAATACCTTCTCAAGCACAACCAGCTGCCATGGAGACCAGAAAGCAGATGACCTGGCAAGAGCTCTTATCAAGTGATTTTTAATGAAGGTTTCTTTTCTGAATGCCAAGTATAAGAGGTGAGTTTAAAACGGGCATTTCCAAATGCCAGAAAAAGCCACCAACATCCTAAGGCACTTAGATTTCTCAATAGGCCCCTCTTTTGTCCATGCCAAAGGTCAGCCTGAGAGGCTGCTCAATGACAGACATTACTTTTCAGTGGCTCAAGGCTTTTTGCAGTCTCTCATTTTCACAATCTCCTCTCTAAAGTTGTTTTTTTTTTTTTTCAGTCACTGGTCAATGCATTTCTCTTTACATCACTTACAAAGATGCCGTACCTATATCCCCTTCAAAATTGTTTAGTGATAATATTCTGATTAAAACTACAGTGCAGCATTGACTTTGGCTGAATACTGCTACCATTTAGTTCAGTGATGTCCTAGCCTGTCTGTACAATGGAATCATTGCCTATGCTCCTTTCCATAGACTGTGGTTGAAATAGTCTGGGGTATCCTGAGCTCTAAATATTTCAACAGGCCACCCCAGATAGAACTAAAGCATTGACAAGTTCAAGAACTTCATTAAATACTGAACTCTCTATTAAGTAACTAACTCAATGGACAGAATAACCTCACTCTTTCTACCCAAGCCAGACTTGCTTCCTTCATAGCTCCTCAGAGGTTGAGGCAGATGACAAGAACCAGCAAATGATTCCTGAACTGGCCACCATCTGATGTGAAACAGAGCACATTAACTCATCATTGGGACTGTGCTGTAGAGTCTGACCGATTCTATCAGAACAGTGCATGGTCAGAGTCAAAGGGGACTCATATGAGAGGCAAGAAGAGTACAGCTGAGACCTCAGATAAGCTGCTGCCATGTGCAGTGGGCAAATCCATAATAGAACTAGTTGTTACACTGTGGCTTGATTAAAATTCATCACTGAAAGTCCTGCAACAAGTAAAGCTGAGAAGATATTAAGCAGTTCATTTACATAAATTTAGCACTAGTGAGAACTTTTTTTCTAATACTGGGTGCACACAATAATACCAGCCTTTGGAAGGCTGAGGTAGGAGCATCACATAGGATTCTAGACTAGCCTGAATTTAAAAACTAAATTCCAGGCCAACCTGAGCTAGAGTGAGTCCTTGCTTTAAAAAGAGAGAGGGGGGATAATGTTTGTCTAATCTAACCAGTGAATGGCACAACCTCCATTGGTTGGTATATAACTGTAGCAATATGGGGTAACTATTCTCACTATAGCAAGGGCTGTCCTTCTCTTAGCTTTCCTGTCTCACAGCCAGGCTAGAGCTGGCCATGCATCATCGGTAAGTTACTGTCTCGTCACTTTATCCCATTCATTCCATCTGGCAAAGAGAATATTTGGAATAAGGATATTTTCGAGACCTGACTTTTATCCTTTCTCAGTAGATACAAATAAGTATCTTCTCCATATTTGAATCTAGAATGAGCAACAGGATGCAGGGGTAAGTTACAGTAAAACATTCTATATCTGCTTCAACTCTGTTACCTACTGCATTCCAGCTTTGACCGAAGCCAGTAAAGTACTTACTTAACTATATTCCATATGATTTTAATTGCTGGTTGAATTCTCCAGAATCTTGAAGGCAGAAAGGTGATTGGTTGGCATAGTTTGCAAATAGTTGGGTCACTGGCCATAAAAGTACTGAGATCTCACCCTTTAACTGTGTTGCAAAAATATTGATATCATACTGTGCTTCCAGGCACTGTGCTGGGTGCCAGTGATTCAAGAAGAACCAGCCAGAATTCTTGTCTTCAGTGAAATTAAAAATGGAGAATGTAAATAGAAATCAACATACAGACTTTGTTTGGTTTGTTAAGAAGTAGTATGAAGTTTTGTGGAAACACAGAGAAGGTATCATAGGGCAGACAAGATAGTATCAAGGGTTCAACATTTGAACTGAGTTATGAAAGATGAATTTGGATAATAGCTATGCTTGTAGAATGTTCTAGAAAATATAAAGTTCTGGCCATCTTACCCACCACTATATTCACAAAGTACCTCTGTAACCCTGAGTCCAACTTTGATTCTGATCATTTCCCATGTTTTAGGGGGAATGAAGATGGGATTTTGCCAACAAGAAAAAGTAAATACCCAGATACAACAGATTCAGTCTGGGATCTTATGGAATTTGGGCCTTCAGCTATCCCAAAGAAATAATTTCAGGAGATACTGCCAATGGCCATAAAGGATTCACTGAAGGGAAAATGCAGTAATCTATGATAAATCTACCTTCCAATGTTACACTGAGTACATAAGTAAATTTATCATAGCTCAGGGTAAAGTTCAGATCTTTGTAGGTTTATCTAAAAAGACAAAAAAAAAAAAAGGAAGAGGTGATTCATCACTTGAGAGTATGCATTAGCTAAGCTTGTAAAAATGCTAGAAGGACAGATGACTAATTTGTAATGAGAAATTACTATTAGTGGACCTGCAATACACACTTTTCATGACCAGACTGATACGCCTTTGCCAATTTAGTAAATTATAACTACACACAATTGTCATGGTGACCAGACCAACTATACCCTCATCATAAAACTTAGTTTCTCTCTGTATGAAAAACATAACAGTCAGTAGATAGTTTAATAAGCCTAAAATACAATGTAAAGTAGTTAATACATAGAACTCAGGAATGCTTGCTTCATTCTCCTCTCTATCAGGAAAACTGTTAACAGTGGGATCAAAATGTACAACATATTTTGTCACCTCACCAATGTCCTCACAGAAGGAACCAGAGCAATCAAAGACCATTAATTAAAGTACTGTCTCCTGGACTGTATTTCCAATTTCTATTCAAATACAGTTAGGGTCACATCTTGTCCAAATGAAGGTCAGTATTGTATATTAGCCAAGCTTGTCTAAGTGATGATAAGTTACCATTACAGAAACTACCACATTGGAGGCTGGATAGATAGCATAGTGGTTAAAGATGCTTGCTTACAAAGCCCAACACCATGGATTCAATTCTCCAGTACCCTCATAAAGATACATGCACAAAGTGACACATGCATCTGGAGTTCATTTGCAGTGGTAACAGGCCCTTTGTGCCCCATTCTGTTTTTCTCTCTCTCTCTCTCTCTCTCTCTCTCTCTCTCCTTGCAAATAAATAAATAAATAAATAATTTTTTTAAAAAAACTACCACATTCACTTTTCATAACATAGTATTTCTGGTTGATGATGAAAATATTCATTGAAAGCCTACTATGAAATAAACATATGTATTATCTCATGTAATCCTAATAGTTACATATGGTTTTGCAGGGTGATTGTTTGTTTGCAGAAGAACAAACTAGATATTACAATTTTTTAAATTTTTTAGAGAGCATGCAAGAGAGACAGAATTGGCATGCCAGGGTGTAGTAGACAGCTTCAGGTTCACTGAGATGAACTTCCAGACCAGGCACAGTTATGGAGGAAGGGATATTATTTTTTGAAGCTCTACAGATCCAGGGGAAGTTCCATAATGGCAGAAGAAGCTGACCTGCCTTCACAGGGCCAAGCAAGAGAGAAAAACCAACCAGGCACACAGCACACAGAGCAAAACTACAGCCCAAGAGCCACAGCACACTTCAAGAACTCCTATTAGGCACACTTTGCATATCTTTACAATGGAATCTCAAACCCACCAACACACCATAATATCCACCCAGCGACATTGCCTCTAGCAAGGTGATTGCAGATGCAAACTATAACTAATAAAACACTGAATATATTGGGGGACATATATTCAAACTACCACACAGGGTCTCATCCACTGTAATCAAACTCCAGACACTTGCACCACCTAGAGGGTGTGTGTGACCTTGTGCTTGCCTCACCTTGTGTGTCTGGCTTATGTGGGATCTGGAGAGTCCAAGATGAGTCCTTAGGCTTCACAGGCAAGTGCCTTAACCACTAAGCCATCTCTCCAGCCCAGATATTCCAATTTTTAATGTCTTACTATAATGCATGTAGCATTAGATGATAAAACAAAGACTTTATCTACCTGAGTCATTGGAAATCCACCTGAGACATTGATCAGGAGTTCATTCCAATACCATCCACTGGGGGAATAAAATCTACATACTTAACTAGATTACTAAAACTCCTTGAGAAGCTATGACTGAATGTGTCAGACAGTATGTGCTATGTCGGTTCTAAAAAGAATGACATCATGCAGAACAAGTGGAAAGATTAGGAGAAGGATGATATTGACACAAGATGTAACAGGCAAACAAGTAGAGGGTATATGAAACACACTTCCTTCTTCCCACAATCATAGCAGAGTTCTTTTTGTACATTAAGCCAAGATACAACCACATACCCTTCAAAACACAGCAATACACAACATCCAGGCACAGTGGGCAGGCAAAGTAGAATGTACATATTCACCATGCCTGGATTACAAGCTGAATCTATAAGGTACTAAAGGGATTCAATTTCTTGATCAAGTAAAGACTACTACTTGATAAAATTCATAAGAACCCAATTTAAGCATTAATCTTTCTACCTCCCTATCCCACTCACTCTTTCCTTCTCGCCTTTCCTTTTCCTCTCCCTTCATATTTGTATGTCTATATATACTATGTTTGTTTCTGTCTATACAGATAGATAAGTCACATAACTGAAACATCATTATCTAATGGTCTTCATAAGCAGCAGGAAAGGATATCTGTTCAGATGCTCCATTCCTGCTGAAAACCAACATTATGTCATAATGAGAACCAATGGCACTCATGAGTGTTGTTGGCAAATGTGATCCCACAAGGATCTTATTAAAATTCTTTAAGAAAATAACCTATGCTTGTCTCAAGTTTCAGTAAAAGTAGCTCCTAAGGAATATATAAGGGAGACATGCTTGCTAAATCATGTCTCCAGCAATCCCACAAAGAAAAGAAATCCAACAGAGTGACTGACACAGCTTATGCTAACCTACCCCCACCCTTATATGCTTTAGCTCTGCACACAGAGAAGGAGAAGTATGGGCAAAGCCTCCTTTCCATTGAGGAAGTAACCCCACGGAGATATGACTGTACTTGTTCATTCATTCAATGTGCAACAAATATGAAGCTAACTTTCTCAATGCACAAATCCAGTCATACATTTAGCAGTTTAGCAGTTTCCTTAGCAAGCATTTGCCAAGAGCCTAAACACTTCCAGGCATCCTGCTAGCAAGTGAGGATACGGAAAGGAAGAAAACAATGCCTACCCTCAGGGAGCTCAGTGTACAGTTGAGCAGATGGTGACTAAAATCACTGATTGACAACTAAACAAATGACTGCAGTACAATGAGGAAGTATGATGACAGAATTATGCAAAAGGCATAGCAGGGGCACAAAAGAAAGAGTTCAGTGCTCTAGCCAAAGGCATTCAGTGTGCAGAATATTTCCTAAGGCATAAAATCTCTCTCCAGACCATGTAACAATTTATCTCTAGGTTCCTTTGGATCTTAAAAGATATGCTATATCCCTTGGTTGTAAGCAGAGTCTGGCTTCAGTATCACAACCCCTCCCACAGTGAAGAATATTTGATGCTCTTCAGAAAAAGAAAAAATTTTGTCCCATGTACTCCCTCATCTATGCTTCCTAAATTGGAACAGCTTGAGGTGCAGGCCTACCTGACCGACAACACAAGGGACAAACCAGAGGGATGGAAGGGTTGGGGTGCAGTAAACGAGAGGGAGTGGAGAGATCCACAAAACCAAATCCAAAATGGATTGTTACCATAGAACAATTCCTGGATAGTGGACTAAAGTATACAACCCTCAACAGAAGAATGGAGGGATCTTCTGGTAAGAAGGGCCCTGGAGAGGGTGAGATGAAGCCAAACCCTAAAACATATGGCTCTGGCTTGTAACTCCTAGTACCAGAAATTGGTTACAATCCATGTTGAACTGTTGATCAAAGAGATCTACAAAATAAGACAGGCTTCTGTAAAAATATTTGCCACCTAAGATAAAAGCTAACACCTTATTGCTGAAGACACCACATGCTGCTGATGCAAAACATGGAGAGATCCAGATGAATCTGAAAGAAATTCAGTTCCCAGATGGATAGCCCATATAGTGCTGAAAAGTGCTACATGAGCTGCTGGGGAAAATAGCTAAAACAATGACAAGAGCAAGCATGGAGCACTGCTATATGAAAACAACCAACCTAACAAGAGGTAAACACATAAGCAATAGTGGCACACTGCCTAGGTGGGTAAACAATGGCTATGAAATCCACTCAGTGGAAAGGGACCCACAACTGGAATTAGGAAACAAATCAGAACCCTATGGAGACCAAGATAATTGACTCCGATGAGAAGTTCCTGCTAGCTTTTGTCCAAAAGTGAAGCTACACTTATCAAAAATCTCTCTAACAATGCTTATCCTCTTTAACCTATCCTGATCTCACTCTACTGAAGAATCTGTTTTTGTTTTTCAGAAAGCAACAAGAACCAAGGACAACTATAATCTACCAATAAGATAAGGATAAATAACTAATTGCCTAACAGGAGATGAACCACCCCTCACATAGCAGTCAGGGCCCAAATGAAAACACAGAGGAACTGGGGAGATGAGCACGTGTGCTACTTCCACGGCGAGCCTGATAATCTGGGCCAGGCTGATGCAGACAGCCACTGAGGATACTCAAAGCTCATCAAAGCAGAAATCCAGAAGCTACTGAGAACTCAACACTAAAGTAGATTTAAAGCACAATCACCACAGTTCAGGGAAGTTTGCAAAAGAGAGGGCAAAAAGGATATAAGAGCCACAGGGTGGGAGGGAATATCCAGAGACACAGCCCTCCCCACAATGACAGACTGCAGCTCTCACAACTCATAACCTACAACTACATGGGGAACACCAGCAGTCCCACTAAGGTGGGCCCTCATGAGGAAGGAGGAAGGACATGATGGTACTGACATATAATGTGTCCAAAGTTTCTACTCAATAAAAAAATTAAAGGAAGAGGTAAGAGTAGAGTCATTTGCACATATTATGACTACGTTTATGAATCTAGAAAACTTAACAGCATCAATTAAAGAACAGAACCATATTGTTAAAGTCAGTAAGAGAGTATAGAAAGACCATAGAAAACTTCCCTATATGCAAACAGTCAGGGTATAATGTAAGATAATCTCATTTAAAAGAAAGCAATAGCAAATTAACAAGAAAAATCAAACATAGATCTTTTAATGGAATCAGAGATTTAAGAGATACTTAACAGACCTTCTCAAGTTGGAAAAACAAACCTCTAAGAATTATAAGCACTGGAGCTGGGACGCTGGCTCAGTGGGTAAGTGCTCAGTACATAAGCATGAGGACTTGAGTTTGGAACCCCAAGACCCAACTAAACCCTGGAGTGGCAGTGCATACATATAATAACAGTACTGGGGATGCAGAGATAGGAAGATCTTAAGGCTGCCTGGCTAGGTATTCTAGCCAAATCAGAAAGCTCTAGATTAAGTGTGAGGCTCTGTCTCAAAAAGCAAGATGGAGGCTGGATAGATGGCTCAGTGGTTAAAGGCATTTGCTTGCAAAACCTTATAGCCTGGGTTTGATTTTCCCAGTACCCACTTAAAGCCAGGTACACAAAGAAGCACATGTGTCTCGAGTTTGTTTGCTGAGGCAGAGGACCTGGAGTGCCCATATTCACTGTGTGTATATCTATCTTTCTGTTTCCCTCCCTCTCTCTCTAATAAATAAATAAATAAAATATTTGTTTTTTAAAAAGTAAGGCAAAGAGCAACCCAGGAAGATGCCTGATATTTACCTCTTCTCCACATGCACATGAATTCATGCACATGCACCTTCACAAACATATGTACTGACAGACATATAACATGCATGCCTACCACACACATACAAGGGCAAAGAGAAAAGAATTATAAGCAGTGTGTCTCATAAAACTCTAGGCAAAAATTGCCAGTCTCAAAGAAGTATGTGGATATAGTCTTGTTATAAAAGAATTGTTCTGCTTAAGACTGGACAGAGATAATTCAAAATGAAGTGTTGAAAACCTGCAATGAGAGATAAATAAACTACTTCACAGAAAGCACAAAACATTCCTTATGGAATGGGAGGAATGATTTGTTAGGACAACAAATATGAAAAAGTGGGCAAAGGAACATTTTTCAAGGATGTTGACTGCATTATTATCAGTGACCAAAAATGCTTTTTTCTTTTACTCAAGGCAATGGTTAAATAAATTACAATACATAAATACAATAGAATCGTATGTGGCTTTATGCAATACACTTGATCTGATTATTCCAATTCAGAACTATCCATGTGATTATGTAGGGATCATTCACAGGTTTCATGCTTCATTTTTAAATTTGTACTTGTTGCAAGTTGAGTGCCTAAAGAAATAGACATACTGACAATAAAGACACCCCCCCCCCCGTCTCTCTCTCTCTCTCCAGTTACTGTGGTAAGTTTATCTTCAGTGAATGAATCTGTTTAAAACCCTTCATTAACATTGGCTCTATAGTAAATTCCAATTCTTAATGTCACCCGTGGTTGTGGTATTTTGGGGGAAAAGGTCTTATAAAGCTAGCAGACACTACCAAATGTGCTGTCACAACCAGACAGAGAAAATTGCTTTCAAAACCTGCTGCTGAAATGCTTAGGGCATGGGTTCAGGGAACTTCTCTACTCGAAAAGCTCTTTCCGGGAATATGGCTCTATTAAAAGACTTACCTACTCAGCACTGCAACGGATACTCCATTTCCTCTCTGCCCATTTTTGAGGCCTTTTTTAGAGGTCAAGCCTCATGGACTTCCCATTTCCCATCCACTTGTCACTGTTCTAGTTTCTTCCCCTATGACAATGAGTAACCAGGGCAGCCATCACTGCCTCCTGCCCCTGTGGCCAGCTTTGCAACAGAGAACTATCATGCTGTCAGTCTGTTGGGTACACTGTCCAACAGCTGGCTGTTACAAAAGAACATGTTCAGTAGTTTCTTAGGAGTGAATGCTTCTTTATTTCAGGTAATTATAGGTTTGCATAAAGCTGCCATTATATTGCAAATATCACATATTATTATAAGGATTCCTCAAACCATAATGTAAAATGGGCATGACAGGAACTACAACCTCGCTTCCAAATGCAGATGTTGAGGACTAGAGTGCCCAGAAAATGGCAGAGCAGCGATCCACTCACAGCCACGCTCACTCAAAAGTTCCCACATTACACTGGTACCAGAATCAACGCAGACTTGCAATTTCAGCTTAACTCCTGCCTAATACAGATTGTGAGGCCCTGTATTTCCTTTGAGAGAAGAAGGGAGGTGAGAAGCAAGAGGAGAAGAGGCAGCGGGTGTCAGCTTTCACATCTCACAAAGACAAACCTAATAAATAGACTAGTTAAGCCAGACCTCTGCAGACACCCCAATGAAGTTTAGGATAGAATCACAGGAGACATCTAGAGGAATCCTCTACTTAAAACTATGATATAACATCTTTTATCTACAGACCTATTGCAAGGTTAATTAATAAGGCACCAGAAATATGACTGATAGATTGCAGAAGGGAACACAGGAACCCTGGATTTACAGATGGGATGAGGAAAGAAGGGAGGCCAGCAATGGCTTGGAAACATTGACTGGCCTTAGGAAATTAGAATTTACTTGTATTTTAAAAGAAAATCTGTTGGCTGAGGAAATGACTCAGCAGATAAGTGTGTGAGTGTGTGAGTTCAGATTCCATGATACCCTTGTTAATATGTAGGGATTGGTGGTTCATTCCTGCATTCACAGTTCCGGGGAGGCAGACACAGGGTAGCCATGGGACTCACTGGCAGCTAGTCTGGTTGAATTCATAAGTTCTGGGCTCAGTGAGAGACCCTGTTTCAAATCATAACATGGAGAGTAAATGAGAAGATACCAATGTCAGTGTTGCAAACTCACATGCATACCCTCACACACATGTGTGGATACACACCCACATGTATCAACACACATAGGAACATGCATACATGCAAGTACCACACCATACACATACATGTATGCAAAACAATAAAATTTGGTTTTGTATATTTGCCAATACCCATAATTTTACTTAATATTTTTATTTATTTATTTGCAAGGAGAGAAAGAAAGAGAGAGGGAGGGAGAAAGAATGGACACATCAGGACTTCTAGGTGCTACAAATGAACTCCAGATACATGTGTGACAATGTGCATCTGGCTTTACATGGGCCCTGGGAACTGAACCCAGGTCCTTAGGCTCTGCAGGCAAATGCCTTTATCGCTAAGCCATCTCTACAGCCAACTTAATCTTAGGGGAAAGTGTTTACTTTATCTAACAGTCTCAATAGGCTCATATATTAAAAGCAACTCAGGGGCTGGAGAGATGGCTTAGCAGTAAATGTGCTTGCCTGCAAAGCCTAAGGACTCAATTTTGACTCTCCAGGTCCCACATAAGCCAGATGCACAGTGACACAAGTGTGCAAGGTCACACATGCACACATGAGGGTGTGTGCATCTAGAGTTCAATCACAGTGGCTCTCACTCTCTTGCATTAAAAAAAAAAAAAGGTGAGTCTGTTGGGTTTGCCTCAAAAAAAGAAAAGCAACTTAGAAACCCTGAGGTCTTGGCATAAACATGAATTTAAAATTCACAAAAATTTTATATAAAATAATTTTAGCTATTTACTAATGAAAAACACATTCACTCTTACAATCAAAGAAACACAAGTTAATTAGTGCAAATACTTTTTTCCAATTAAATTATCTAGAAAGAGCTATAAACAACACAGTGCTAGTCAAAGCAAAGTCCTCATGAAATTGTGTTTATTAAACACTAACTATAATTCTTTTCACATCTTATCTCATTTTAATCTTCAGCCAACCTTGGGATATAGTTATGATCTTTGAGCTGCACTTTAAGATGAAATAAATAAGAGTAGAGGGTATTACGTAATTTCCTTAGGGTCACATGGCTTATAAGATATTGTATTAGTTACTTTCTCATTGCTATGACCAAATAGCTCACCAGAAGCAACTTAAGGAAGAATACGGAGTTGCTTCATCTTATCATTCCATGGGGAAGAGAGGTATCAGAAACAGGAGACCAGCTGGTCTTGTATTGCATCCACAGCCAGGAAGACAGAGAGAACCAGAATGGGGCCAGGCTACAAACCCTCAAGGCTCACCCCCAGTGCCTCATTTCCTTCAGCAAGGATTCACCTCCTAAAGGATCCACAATCTCCCCCAAAGTACTACCAGCTGGAACCCAAGTTCAAACATATGAGTGGATGACATTTCACATCCTAACCATGCCAGATATGCAGCACCCTTATGGACCATTTGAAAATATATACCATTAATTTTCAAATGCAAGTGACCAATGAGCCATTAATAATAATTTTAATGATTATTTAGTACATACATGAACTATATAAAAGACTAACACAAAAAAATCCTGTAGGTGGCAATTTATAATAGTGTTTGGAAATAAAGTGTTCAACATAGTTAAGTAAACTAGGTAACACTCAACAAAACTTTATTGTTTTCAGAATGGAAAGTTTTCATAACATTGGAAATACCACTATTATAAATTTGGGAAAATAATAAAATTATATTCTCCCTATACTATGTTACCTTATATTGATGATGCCACTGGATAATGTATATGCATTACATAAGGTTCATAATATTTAACTATGTATTTGTAATGACCCATGTTTTATTCTCCAGATTCCATGTTAGCCAGATGCACAAAGGTGAAGCAAGCACAAGGTGACACATGCCCACTAGGTGGTGCAAGCATCTGGAGTTTGAATGCAGTCACTGAGGCCCCGGCACTTCAATTCTCTACCTCTCCTCTCTTTCTGTCTCTATTTGTCTCTCATACTCTCTCTAAAAAAAAACATTTTATTCTGGGTTAGAGAGCTGGCTCAATGATGAAGGCACTTGCCTGCAAATCCTAATGACCCAGGTTCAATTCCCCAGAACCCAAGGAAAGCCAGATGCACAAAGTGACACATGCATCTGGAGGTAATTTGCAGTGGCTGGAGGCCCTGGTGCACCCATTCTCTCTGTCTGTCTTCTGCCTCTCTTTGCTTGCAAATAAATAAATAATTTTTTAATTTTTTTCACTTTTGCATGAGTTTACGTGTACAGAGTATGTGTGACATGTATTATGTGTAATGTAAGCATGTGTATGTGTGTAGTACACATGATGTGCACGTGTATGCAGAGGCCAGAGGAGAACTTTGCCTATCCTTCTCTCTCCATTATCTGCACAACTATCTTGAGATGAGGACTTTTCCTCTACCCAGCGGTGCTGTTTCCCATTGCTCTGACGAAACACCTGACCAGAAGTAACTCAGGGAGGAAGGTTTGTTTGACTTTTAATTGGAGGAGATGCAGTCGATCATGGAGGGGAAGGTATGGTGGCAGGAGCATGAGACATTGGTGTCATTTCATCTGCAGTCAGGAAGCAGAGATATAAGTGCTGGTGCTCAGCTTGCTTTCTCTGGTGCCACCCATATGGAGAGTGGGTCTTCCCATCTCAATTAACCTCATCTAAGAACTTCTTCGTAGACATACCCCAAAGGTTTGTCTCTTAGGTTATTCTAGGTTTTGTCAAGTTAACAATGGTAACTATCAAAGATAGGTGCCTAGAAATGGAATTGTTGGGTTATAAATAGAAATAAGCTAGCTAGGCAACACACATCTAGAATCCCAGCATTTGGGAAGTAGAGTTCAAGTTCGTCCTTGGCTACATGATCAGTTGGTGGTTTGGCATAAGCTATATGAGATCCTGTCTCCAAAAACATAGACACTTAGTTGAAGGCACACTTTTCTGCCGTCTGTATTGCTAAGGATACACTTCCTACAATAACAAGCCACCTGAAAAGTGTGACATGGCACACCTGTTGTCCTTTGCCAATCATCTTCCTCTGCTTCTTGGTGCTCAAAAAAGACAAGTGTCACTCATCTTCTCTGAAGCAGCCCACAAAGACTGACTAGTGTGGTGACTCCTAAGGAAATGCAAGTTCCCAAGGGAGAGCTATGAAAGGCCATCCCATGCCTGTCACCATCCTTGATCTGGGAAGCTCAAACTACAGACAGGGACGGTGACTGATAAGGAACCCTGAGAGCAGCTCTCCGGCTGGGCTGGTGTGGTAGTTTGAATATATGTCCCCCAATATATTCAGTGGTTTATTCCTTATAGTTTGCATCTGCAATCACCTTGCTAGAGGCAAGGTCACTGGGGGCCCCGGTCTTAAGGTGTGGTGATGGTTTGAGAGTCCATTGTAAAGATATACAAATGTGTCTAGCAGGAGTTCCTGAAGTGTGCTGTGTGACCTTTTGGCTGTAGTTTGCTCTGTGTGCTGTGGTGGCTGGTTGGTTTTCTCTGCTCTCTTGCCTGGTCCTGTGGAGAGCAGGCCACTTCTGCCATTATGAAACTTCCCTCGGATCTGTAAGCTTCAATAAATAATATCCCTTCCTCCATAACTGTGCCTGGTCTGGAAGTTCATCTCAGCGAACCTAAAGCTGTCTGCTACAGTAAAGTGGTACCAGGAGTGGGGTATGAGATGAACCTGACCGTGTGGATATTCGTCTTTTGGAACTTTTGTTTTGGAGGAATGGGCACGGACTTGATGCTTGCAACTAAAGATGCCTTCTGGAGTGGTAAACCAAGTTTTATGGACTATTCCGATGAAAGTTTGAAAATGCTAAGTGCAAATAGTATTGAACTTCGAGGCTTGGCTTATGAGCTTTCTAAGGGAAAAAAAAGACTGCAGAGGACTTTGTTGGAACTGGGCTACTGGCATAAGGAATGGCTGCGTTCTGCTATCCAGGCCCAAAAAGTTTGATCAAGGTTAAATTTATAATGGACTGATGTGTTTGGCTAAAGATATTGGACTGAGATTTTAAGATTTTAAGTTGAAAAACCTGAAACAAGTTAAAAGTAGAGGCACTGAGACTGGTTAAGCTGCTTTTGTTGACACATTAGCAAACTTAAGAAAGGTGGCCTGACTTGATTTACATTAAAACAATGAAGAGGATGCCTGAAAAAAGACTGTTAAAAATGCAAACTTTTGAAAAGAAAGTTAACTGAAAAAGGAACCTCCTTTTCAAGGCTATGGTTTATTTTGTCCCTGGATTGAGAATATGGCTGTGTCCTACACACCTGATATTAGTTTTGGAAATATAAAAAATGCATAGAATGGTCATAAGTTACACACGGTTCCAGGAGCCGCTGCTGAGATGCGGCATGAGGCAGGGCATAAAGACCCTCAAAAATAGGCTAAAAGAGCCTTTTAAAAGATGGACCGTGGTTTACATGGAGACCTAAAGATGTTTTGGATATACCAAAACTATGCAAAAGAGCTACCATGGAGTACAGTGTTGACATGGGATGAAAGTTTTCCCTGATGACTCTGCCCAGCTGAAGGTGTGGAACTAAAAAACCTGAAGACTGTTAGTCTCTGGTTATTTTGAACTTAAACTGCAAAAGTTTAATGACGGCTGATGGTGGTTTACATTGTTTTAGTTTCTCCTTGCCATGCCTTTTACCAGTTAAAAATGTTTACTCTGTGCCTTTACATGTTAAAAGTATTTAACTTGTTTGATTTTACAGGACTCACTATCTTAAGTTGATCAAGACTGTGAGTACCTTTGAAATTGGACTAAATACAAGTTACAATGTGTGGTAGTTATAAACCTATTGGGGGCCAAGAACTAAATATATTGGGGGCCAAGGGCAGAATGTGGTAGTTTGAATATATGTCCCCCAATATATTCAGTGGTTTATTCCTTATAGTTTGCATCTGCAATCACCTTGCTAGAGGCAAGGTCACTGGGGGCCCCGGTCTTAAGGTGTGGTGATGGTTTGAGAGTCCATTGTAAAGATATACAAATGTGTCTAGCAGGAGTTCCTGAAGTGTGCTGTGTGACCTTTTGGCTGTAGTTTGCTCTGTGTGCTGTGGTGGCTGGTTGGTTTTCTCTGCTCTCTTGCCTGGTCCTGTGGAGAGCAGGCCACTTCTGCCATTATGAAACTTCCCTCGGATCTGTAAGCTTCAATAAATAATATCCCTTCCTCCATAACTGTGCCTGGTCTGGAAGTTCATCTCAGCGAACCTAAAGCTGTCTGCTACAGCTGGCAAAACGGCAGGCATCATGGCATAATTGTCGCAGTTCCAGATGAAGTCTCCTACAAGGCACGAACAGCAGCCCTCTCTGTACTCCTCACGTCTGAAGAGAACCCCGCTGTACCTCTGTGGACTTTCCAGACCTACAAATGCAGATCCTTCACAGACAGGTTCCGCGTCTCAGTTATTACAGAGAATGATTTTTTATTTCCAAACTTTCTTGGGATCATGAATTAAAACAAAAATCATTGCCTTTCTGGTCTCAGGAGAAGAGAAAAAAAATCAAGTTCAAGTGGAATAAGAGTAATACATCTGACCTAAAAACCTCTTTTCCAAGCCTAAGCAATTTTAGACAGATGGCCTTTCGGGGTGATATGTAACTTGAAAGACTTTATCTTGGAACAGAGAAAAATAGGAAGTTGTTGACATGTGGTCTTTTCTAAGCCCGGTGCCCTATGTTCTAGTTTCAACAGGGTGCATGTAACAATTATGGTACTTGTCATTTGCACTGCCAGCCAGTCATGACCAGAAGCCTCATTTTTCCCAAGTATATTTCAGAATCTAACCTTCCAGTTGGAGATACATATATATATTTGGAAAGAAATAGAGTGATTCACAACCCCAGCCTCTTGACTCAGCTTAACTACCAATGAGCCATGTGGCCTTGGGGAAAATAATTTTTAGTTTCTCTCTGTGTCTGCAAAGGGATAGTTTTGAGTGTATTATTTATAAAGCTCCATGCAGCTTGAGCACTATGTGATGATCAACACTCATCAATACATATTTCAAGCCAATGAGTACATAGCCGTATCTAATGATGATGCTCAGGGTGGCACCATCAGTTGGGTCCCTTCTGTTTAGAAAGTAAATTATTGAACAAATGAACTCATGCGTGGGTGTCTTATCCTGAGGCACACTGGCTGAGTACATTTTACTTCCTGAACATACAGCACCACAGACTGAAAGAAGAATGATGTTACTCCAGATTCCCATAAGTCCTGGGCATATAGACCAAAGAGAACTTTTGAATCTGGGAAACCCAGAAGCCTGCCATCTAACCAATGCTCACTCTCCACCAAGAATGCCCCCACTGACAACTCTATCTTGCCTCTCAGAACAGTTCCTTATATAAAAGTTCCAAGGGAAGCAATCTTCAGAATTTGGCCTTGGCTGGGGCTCTTTCCAGCTGCCTGCTTCTTATTTCTTTCACGTCTTTCATCTCTGCCCTGTGCAAATGCAGCTACCTTATCAGGGATTCCTCAATGATCTTCCTGCCTTGACAGCTACCCAGCTCTCCTCAGTGGATACCACACCTGCAGTTCCATCAAACAGCCACCTTTTTGCACAGTTGCAAGGCAGGTACATTCACTACTTCCTATCCCCTTTGTGCTTCTGTAGCTTTACTAAATGCCTTGTGTTTTTTAAGGCATTTAAAAAATAGTTTAATAGTATTTTGATAGTTTAATAGTTTCTGTCTTCTGTTGAACAGCTAGTTTCTCCATCTCTTCAGCAAAGAATCGGACATAAAATAGTGTTTTTCACTCAAGTTCCAACTCTTACCTTCTCCCTCAATATCTTTAGTGGCAATATAAATGAATTATCAAGTAGCATGGCTTCCAACACCTTGAACTTCCATTTCATACAACTTCCTCCTCTAACCAAGTTTAATGTTACCACCTAACACCCTTCCAGTGTGAACTCACTCACTCTCCTCTGATCACAGCTTCTGCTTCTTTCTAATCATGTCTTCATATGACTCTTTTTCTTTCAACATTGAAATTTATTATAAGTTGATCCAATTGCCTAAAACCAGAAGCCATTTTCTCTACTCACTGCCCACCCTATGCAGTTTGTTTGACTCATCATTTCAAGAAATGCTGGCCAAAATACCCCCTTCCGTGACACTTTAACTACAAAAACCTTATCCTTAAACTCATTTCTCTGTCTATAAGTAAGTAATTTAGCATTTCTGAAAGGGAAGACATAGTATAATGTATCAATTAAGGTTTTAGTAGGAAGTATGAGGCAAACTTAAAACTGAATAATAGGAAATTTTAACTAATTTTAATGAAGGTAATTTTGACAAGGGTGCATTGGGAAACCCATAAAGTTCAGGCAGTACCTCGGCTATCAACAGCCAGGATAGGTTTACATCTCCACAACATGAAAAGGATAAAGAACAAAGAGTCACCCAGACCCAAAGACTCTCCAGCCTAAGAGGATCTATGAAATTCAGTGGATAGACACAGCTCGACTCTGCAGCCCCTTTGAAGATTATGGTGGAATCACTACCAAAACCTTCATTCCTCTGACCTCCTGCTGGTACATCCCACTGACACATTTTCCTTCAGAGCAAAGAGATGATTGGCATAACCACATAGTAGGTCTCTAGAGAGTTGAGAGTGGGCCATGTGGGGGAAACAAATTATCAAGCAAATTGAACATACTGGGAACAATCAACAACACTGGCTTCAATCGGACTTTGTAGATACCACAATGGTTCTCTGGCTGCTACCCTCTCCAATTTTTCATAGTGACTTCAAAATTCCCCTGTTCTCATTAAAACCCCACTCAGGCCCTGCAGAATTAGTTGCTAGTTACAAGTCTCCTGATGTCAAAATGGATTCTACCATACCAATTATCATGCACTCGTGATAATGTTAGCAATATGAGGTTTCCTAGTCACCTCTCCTGACATGTGTCCAGACATGCAAATCATACATACATGCAAATCACTGCTTTATTCATCTTGCACATGCAGATAGCAAGCAGAGACACATGTTGGATAGTGAGCCAATCGGTTAATTCACTGAGACAACACTCACCCAGTATCAGTTGTTTTCCCACTAGGCAGCACATTTGTAAACTTCTAAGAGCACCATCTAAGAATGCCTTTGTGATGTGTTGTCCTCCTTTTCCAAAATAAATTAGAGGATGAAAATGATACCAAAAATCTGGAGTCTTAATTGCTATAAAAGTTGCATAGAGGGGCTGGAGAGATGGCTTAGCAGTTAAGGCACTTGCTTGCAAGGCCAAAGAATCCAGGTTTGATTCCCAAGGACCCATGTAAGCCAGATGCACAAGGGCCACATGTGTCTGGAGTTCGTTTGCACTGGCTAGAGGCCCTGGCATGTCCATTCTCTCTGTGTGTGTCTCTCTTCTCTCTATCTCTCTCTGCTTGCAAATAAAACATTAAAAATTAAAAATTTCTTTGAAAAGTTGCATAGAAGATCTAAAAGAGAATATATATTTACAGAACCCACTGCCTTCATTTTAAGAATAAAGACCTGGGAGGGAGGGGCTTACTCAAGGTCAAACAGTAAGTTTTAGAATTGAAATTAAATCTAATGACTATAGACTCATCAGCCTGGGTGTCCTCCTATGTCTCAAGAGACCACCTTCATTTGACCCACCCCAATCATAAATGTGCTCACATTTAGAAGGTATTCTTCATATCCATAAATTATACTTAATAGCTTGTATAAAATGGAAAAAGTAGCCAAGAAAATGATCCAGGTACCATAAATCTGGCCACAACTCAGGTGCCAGGGGCAGAAGAGGCAGGTTGGAGAACTGCAGAGGCGTCATTAAAGTTCAGTTTTTAAAGGGCAGTGCTGGACTTGAGGAATCTTTAGGTTATACTCTTCCTGTCTTAAGACCTGCCATCAATTAAACCATTTCTGTCTAAGCATCTTCAATCTTATTAAAATATTTGGCTATATTAAAGTCACATGACAGTAACCCATGATAAATATTTCTACTCCTCTGCCCTGATTTATGAGAACCAGCCAGTAAATAGCCTCTGATTCAAACAGTGATTAACTATTATTCATGAAGTAAAATGAGCCTGCCTTGTCATGTCATAAATTTCCTATAATCTTATCCTGCTTCAATTTTTTTATACTGATTTCCATTTCTCCCATCTCACCACAGACTCCAGAAGTGGTGCTCAAAGGAATTTAAGAGGAGACATTGCTGCCAGACTACGTCTTTGGAAAAGGGTGAGGATGACTCAGCGAAGTACAATAACTGGTAGACATTTATTGGAGAACTCCATGGGAAGTGGTCTTCAGGGAAAGGCTGGAGATTTTCCATTGATCCCCTGTCCTGAATCAATTCAAAGTGTGCTATTAAAAGGCAAACGCAGCCATCTTGGAAAAGAATGAATTTGACTGTGAAATAGGCAATGTGCGTTCAAGAGATCAATGATAATTTGTAAGGCTTTCTAACTGTAGTGCTGGGAAATCCAGGAAGTGAATCATTCCTTGGGGTGATGTCTGTTAAGAGTCATATAGTAAATTCCTCCCTCTGTCATGGATTTCCAGTCACTGAAGTCATCACATTGGCCAAAAGACCCCTCAAAATAATACGTTGATACTGTAAATGCTCCCATGACTCACAGCTGACCACATCTCACCTTACTGAACCTCTACTCACCATCCCTTACTCACCTTGTGTGCAAAGCTGCTGCTATTCTACTTTCTCTACCTGCATCATCTGCCTGAAATCCCGTGCATCCTCTTTCTGACCTTCCTAGTTCTCCTCATGGAGGATCATCTTTCCAAATTCTTTTTAGGTCTCACCCTCTATGGGACAATGTCACTAAGTATATCTTTCCCTGTGTCCTTTCTATCAGCACTTCTCAAACTGTCATGAAATATATCACCTGAGGACCTTGGTAATATGCATGCTCTCATTTGATACAGCTGAGAAGAGATTCTCAATTTAAAGAAAAATCTCAGGTGCTGCTGATGTGCTCCATATTTTGAGTCCTGAAACCCTGTAGTAAGAGCCCCTCTGGTGAGCTCTTACAGCACCTATGTCATTTACCTTTCCCCTGAAATCTTCAATGGTTCAATTATGGCCTAACTCTGTAACTCAATTGGGCCTCCTTGAGGTCAGTAGTAATGAATCTTTCAGTTGCAGGTGACAAGAATCCAGCTGAATCTAAAATGAAGGGCAAAGGGAGAAATGTTTGGGGTCAATTAATCAAAACAAAAGGTCCAGAATATTTATCTTCAGACACAGCTGAAACAGGTGCCTTAATGATGCTGTTGGTACTTTCCCTCTGTTGGCTCTGCTTTATTCAATATAGAATTAATTTTAAATTATTATTTTGTTTTATTTTATTTTTGACAATAAGAGTATGCATGTATACATGTATATAATGTATTTTGATCATATTTACCCAATTACCCTTTCTTATCACCCTCCAATTTCTACTAAACCCCTGCTTAATCCCAAATAATCCTGTTTCTACTTTCCTGTTGTGTGCATGTGTGTGTGTGTCTGTCTGTCTGTCTGTCTCTCTGTCTGTCTCTCTGTCTTACTGAGTTATATTAGGTTTGCTTACCTGAGCATGGCTGGGGGGGGGGACTATTTACTAGAGCATGGGCAGCTTACCAGTGGCAACACCACTGAGGAAATACGACTTCCCATAATCCCGTGGAACTATGAACTGCCAATAGCACCTCAGAGAGTGGTTGGGTCCCATGAGTCCCTACGTATCCACAACAGAATGTTGACAGAGCCAACCATGTGCAGAATACCACAGGTGTCGGGAGTTCATGAGTATAACAGCCATTGAGTGTCCTGAAGACAGCCTTCCAAAGCACTCCTTTCCACATTCTTTCTGCCTCCTCCATGACATGCCCTGAACCTTGGAGGAAGTAGTATACATGTCGTGTTCAGGGCTGAGCACACAACACTAAATCTCAGCACTTGTGTGTCCCTGTTTATCTCTGTCCACTTCAAAAATGAACTTCTTTGAGCAACAAGGAGAACAGCCCTAGCCTGTGAGTATAAACATCAATACTTCGAGTATGTCGAAGGCAGTTTGAGACACTGTCCAGTTAGCATATCAATAGTAGCAGGTTCTCCCCTAGGGCCTAGGACCTCGCTAACCAAGAGACATTTACAATTTTTTCTGTATTTTTATTTATTTATTTATTTGAGAGAGACACAGAGAGAGAGCAAGAGAGAAATGGACATGCCATGGCCTCCGGCCGCTGCAAATGAACTCCAGTCACATGTGCAACCTTTGCATCTGCTTTACATGGGTACTGTGGAAGTGAACTTGGTCCTTTGGCTTTGCAGGCAAGCACCTTAACCACTATACCATCTCTCCAGCCCTAACCAGGGGATGTTAATCAGATTCATAACACCAGGCATGCCTAGCACTCGAAAGGCAGAGGTACGAGGATTGCTGTGAGTTCAAGGCCACCCTGAGACTACATAATTAATTCCAGGTCAGCCTGAAATACAGTGAGACCCTACCTAGAAAAATGAAAAGAAAGAAAGAAAGAAAAAAGAGAAAGAGAGAGAGAGAGAAAGAAAGAGAGAGAGAGAGAAAGAAGGAAGGAAGGAAGGAAGGAAGGAAGGAAGGAAGGAAGGAAGGAAAAGAAAAGAAAGAAAAGAAAGAGAAGAGAAAAGAAAAGAAAAGAAAAGAAAAGAAAAGAAAAGAAAAGAAAAGAAAAGAAAAGAAAAGAAAAGAAAAGAAAAGAAAAGAAAAGCTGGTTAACCCCATAACTATCATGTCACTTTTGCACCAGTGAGCAGACCTTGCCTGTTAGGCTAGTTGTGGAGAACACAGGAGCCACAGCTGAGTAAGACAGTTAATGCCTTTTCTCTTTCAGCAGCTTACATAGCACCTTCTGGCACTGTGAGAGCTAGCCAACAGGGAGAAAGCTTCCAGCTCAGTTCCAGATTGATTTCTCTATGTCCTACAACTTAAGCAATGGGGACTCACCATCTAGTTTTCATGAGTATTCAAGTGAAATGGCAAGAGCCTACATTGTTCAAGGGCCTTTGTAACCTCCCTGACCAACAATTCCTTGAAGGATATCTCATTTCTGGCACTGGGATTTTCAGTTAATGACCTACGGTTTCCTTTCCCAGATGAATACAGATGAATGGAGAAGATAGAGTAAGTTACAATTACTAAATAATTACTAAGTGAAGGCATGAATCCAACAGCACAGACATGTTTGGGATACAATGGGATCTAAGATGATGAAAAACCTATTTAGTATGAAGAGTCAAAGGAGGGGTACATATTGTTGAGGATAAAGAACTAAGAGAAACCTTCCAGAGGAGATGACATCAGACCTGGATATTTATTAGTGAGTGCTAATTTGCTACAGAAAAGCATCCAGACAGAAGTCACCTTGTAGTCCCGTTAGATAGCAACTTCATTAAAAATGTATGTAAAAACTGGGAAAGCCAATTTGATATCCAAATAGCTAAGCTTTGTTGTATCAAAATCAGGGTGCTTTTAAAGATCTACATGATTTAAGCTCATAAAATCTTAATGCTAGTAAGTGAAATGTCATCTCATCTACATTTCATATGTAACAGATTAGAAAATAAAATTAAACACAGAAATCTGAAATGACCAAACATTTAGTTTGCTCATCTGAAGACATTAATAATTCCTCTGCTTCTTCTCAACTATCCTGTGCTACACAGTGATGCTAAGGCAGCCATGATTTCAGAGATCAGCGAAGTAACCATTCCAAGGGAGATTGAGCTCATTCTAATCAAGTATTTTTTACAAGCGAAGAAGGTTTTTAAGAAATAAATATACCTGGAGCTTGGGGATGGCTCAGTGGGTAATGCTCTTGCTGCATAAGTATGATGACCTGAGTTCAGATCTTAAGAAACCATATAGGGCTGGAGAGATAGCTTAGTGGTTAAGGCACCCGCCTGCCAAGCCTAAGAATGCCCGTTCAATTCTCCAGGTCCCATGTTTAGTCACATGCAAAAAGTGATGCAAGGGTGCAATGCTGCACTTGCCCACAAGGGAGCGCAAGCATCTGGAATTCACTCACAGAGGCTGAGAGGCTGCTGGCAAGCCCATTCTCTCTCTCTCTCTCTCTCTCTCTCTCTCTCTCTCTCTCTCTCTCTCTCTCTCCCTCTCCCTCTTCCTCTCTCTCTGTCTCTCTCTCTGCCTCTCCCTCTCTCTTTCTCTCCCTCTCTCTCTCTGTGTCTGTCTCTCTCAAATAAAAAAAAACAAACCCACATAAAGCCTGATAAGGTAGCTCACATCTGTAATCCCATTACTCCTATGACAAGAAGAGAGGTGGAAACAGGAGAATCTCCAAAACCTCACAGGCCAGCCAACCTGGCATACCCAGCAGTGAATGATGACAGACCTGATTCAAACAAGACAGAAGGCAAAGACTGACATCAGAGGTTGTCCTCTGACCTCCACAAAAATAACATGGTACACTTGTGCCCACACTTACACACAGAAATACACACAAATACACACACACAAAAAGAAATATATTTGCAAACTTTCTAAAAAAACTGCAAAAAATTGATATTAGAAAAACATTCAAAGACTGGAGAGCTGGCTCAGTAGTTAAGGTATTTGACTGCAAATTCTAACAACCCAGGTCCAATTCTCCAATATCCATGTAAAGCCAGATGTACAAAGTGACACATGCATCTAGAATTAGTTTGCAATGGCTAAATGCCCTGATGTACCCAAACTTTCTCTCTCTCTCTCTCTCTCTCTCTCTCTCTCTCTCTCTCTCTCTCTCTCTCTGTGTGTGTGTGTATCTTTTTGCTTGCAAGCAAATAAATAAAAAATATATATTTTTAAAGAAGAACAATCAGAAACACATTCTGAAAATACTGTTAAATAAGAGGTCATCTCTGCCCAGTAGTGGAATTATTATTGACAAATTACCTTCATGGATTACAAAGTCCTAAATTCAGTGTTTTAAAGCAGGAAATAATGGGATTGCGAGTTACATTACAAGTTTCCTAATAAGCACATTAAATTTGGTTAACTCAAACACCAGAACCATACAAGAAAATATGCATACATGTGTATATACATATGAAACAGCCACTAACAGTCACTATGCTTATTAATACTGAACCTAGACACTCTGGATTCAAATTCTAGCACCACTGAATGCTAATTGACACTTGGTAAATATTTAACATCTTCTGCCTTACCTTTCATGGAAAAAAAAAAAAAACCTAAGTGCATTGTACTGGCTAATCTCTGGTTATCAACTTGAAAGAATTTTCACTCTCCAAAGAAACAGATCTTTGGGGGATTTTCGAGATAGGTTATTGATGTAGGAGGACCCATGCTAACTGTGGGTGGCTTCCTTCCATGGGCTGTGGTTCTGGGCTGAATAAAATGGAAAAAGTGAGTTGAGCATCAGCATTCATCATTCCACTTCCTCTCTGTGGACTCAATGTGATCAGCAACCTGCACATTTTGCTGCCATACCTCCTCCACCATGATGGGATGTAACCTCAAATTACAAACTGAAATAAGCTCTTCCTCCTTAAGTTTCTCCTTGCCAGGTGGTTGGTCACAGAAATGAAGAAATAACTAATAAAGACATATATTTTGATATTACTGTGAAGGTTAAATGAGATTGTGCACACAGACTTGAGCAGGTTGCAGAATATAGTGAGTACGTTTTCTAAGTGCTCCTATAATGACTTTGCCCTTCATTCTAATTCAATAACACATTCCTCTGAGTAAGGATGTAGTGGGCTATGAGCATCTGTAGTTCCTAAAGCCATTATCGGCTCCATCTTTCTTCTGATATAAACCCCTGAGAGTGCAAACCTGTGGTTCATACAATTTACCTTTAAAACCAAACTGAGGGAGACCAAGGTCACCTTGAATGTTCATGACATCCCAATGAGAACTCACTTGAAAATGGCAATGTTCCCAAACTCTAACTCCATTAAGAAGTAGAGTGATTACTGAGAAGAACTCTGGAGCTCCAGTCAGAATATTCTTATTCCAACTTGCTCATGGCCACTTTCAATGATCAGAGGCAAATAACTTAACTCTCAGTCTCATTTTCTTCTCTGGTAAAAAGGAGAATATTGTCACCCACAATTTCTCTCTCCTGAGGCTGTCACTAGGATCAAATTAATGTGAATGTGCCTTGAAAATAAGGAAGGAAGTTGTCAATAAAAAAAATTTAAAAAGAGTATAACCCAGTGGGAGTATGACCAATATGCAATATTTCATACTGTAAAGTTCATCATAATAAAAACAATTTTAAAAAACATTAAAATAGAAGGAATACTATTTGGAAAGAGGAAGGTGTACAGAGGGAATAAGAAGTGATAAAGGAGGAAGACTGTGAATATAATCAAAATACATTGTATACATGAATCAAGTTGTAATAAATGCTTTATTTTAATAAAAAAAAAAGAAAAAGAAATATGGAAGGAAGATGAGGACAACAGATGGAGTGAGAGTGAGGAGAGGGAATGTTGTTCAAGGCCAGGTTATTAAAGCAGACTGGCACAGTGACTTCTAATTGCCCATGAAATCAATTCAAAATGTGATTATTAGATTGTAAAGAGAAGAGTAAAAATGTTGCAATAACACTTAGGGGAAATTGCATATCCTCATTCTCCTGTCTTTGTCCATGAGAAGAGACATCAATGATAACAGCCCTGGTCTCTCTTCACTCTTTCAGGTTCTCCTATTCCAGTTACCATACACATCCACCCACCCAGGAACAGTGGTGAGTTCAGAAGGATAAACAGGCTCATGTTCCCTTTCTGAAGCACTGCTACTCACTGCTTCAGGGGTCTTCGAGGCAAGGCATCCCTGGTCAAGAGGCTCGCACAGGCAGGCCACATTCTCTGTCCCCATCACCTTAACCTCTTTTGGAGTAAATTACCCATAGCCAACATACATTCTGATGCTCCCACTTGGGCACTTGCCTGCAGAGGCTGCTTCAGAACAGTGGATATCAAATGCCTGCACTGTCCTACTCTCTTGTACAGTAACTAATGATTAATATGTGTTAACATTTATGATTGTATTACCCCTACTCATTTTTAATAAGAAACACCATTATGTTATAAACCCTCTATAACTTTGTTAATTACTAAAACAATACTTGATTTCAGGATATTAACTTAGTATTTTTTATTAGTTATGTACATAGTATATATACAGCCATGATGGTACCATCATTAGCCTTCTCCATGCCCTCCCCCCATGGGTAATGTGGGTCTTGCCTTATAGGGGTAGCCATCAATTATGCAGGAGAGGCAATATCTCTGTACATAATGACCCAATTCATGGCTCTTTCCACCCCCTCTTCCACGAATTTCCCTGAGCCATGTTGGGTTCACTTTAGGTCTATTTCAGTGACAAGTTCTTGGGAGTCTCTGCATCTCTGGAGATCTGATTTGGTAGGAATTGAGTGTTCTTTGTGTCTATCTCCTTTGCCCTTGTGCTGGTACCAGGTTCACCGATAAAGCAGCACTCTTGCTCATTTCCCCCATTACTCTATGGCTTCAGCTGGTGCCCTGTTGAGGTGTGATGGGCTGATTCTCTCCTCAGGTTCTGTGTCCATCTGAAAGAGAGAAGCAGATTCTCCAATGGAGAGCGAGGTCAGTGCAAGATACATGAATAACCATTATTATTTTAGAGAGAATTTAATAGGTGTAGGCCCTCTTGTATCCCACTATTGGTGGGAGCTTGATATTGGAGAGTGGGTTTGTTTTGTTGTTGTTGTTGTTGTTGTTGTTTATTTTTTATTTATTTTTGGAGAGAGACATAGAGAGAGACAGACAGAGAAGGAGAGGGAGACAGATAGAGATAGGCATACCAGCAGTCTCTCAGCTGCTGTGAATGAAATCCAGATGCCTGCGCCCCCTTGTGGTCAAGTGTGGCATTGCGCCCTTGCGTCACTTTGCATCTGGCTAAATGAGGGACCTGGAGATTGGAACCCGGTTCTTAGGCTTAGCAGGCAGGAGCCTTAACCGCTAAGGCATCTCTCCAGCCCGGGTTCGTTTTTGGATATGATTCTGACTTGTTTCCTGATAGTTCAAATTGTTTCTGTGTATTAGCTTATTCAGATCTCACAATAGTCTTATCAGATCTCAGGGAAGTTAGCATCTTCAGGGGAGAAGAAGGGATTGATATTCTGAGACATAAAACCAACTTTGAGATGTTATCAGCTAAACAACAACAACCCCCCCCAAAAAAAAACCCAAGCAGTTCTTCTACCTTATTCTTAAATATTCTTAATTAAATGGCAAATTCATTCCATTCTCTGTGCCAAGATCAAACCAATCCCAACCTACCATAAGTTGCACAAGAATACCCAATTAGCATCATTAACTGTAGAAACCTAAGTAGAATTCTCATAGGAATTAAAGGCTATTTAAAACTGAAAAGTTCTGGACAAAAGTGAGTCAATATGTCCCACTATTCTCTCCAATATCTTCTGTTCCTGTGACACATCACAAGTTTTTACCCTGCTGTGTTAACTGATCTACTTTTTGTCTGTATATTTCACTTTTGCCAAGTATGAGAGAAGCCAGGCTTTGTGGAGAAATTAAGTAATTGCAGGCAGGTCAAAGAAGATGCTTTGCTGGGAGCAACAGGAGCCAGACACATCCAGCTATGTGTAAATTACCCCTGTGTTTTCTTTAGCATCTGCATCACCACGCTTTGTCATTGTGGCTTGACCCTAACCCTTTCTTGGACTTGACTCCTCCCTGGGTTAATAGCCCTCATTTCCATCTTCCTCATTTTGGGGTAATACTGAGTTCCTTTTGCCTGTCAGGGAGACGGATCATCATGACCTGGGCCAAGAAAGTTACTGAAGTTTATTTAAAGGCAGATCATTTGTTTTCCTTAATTTAAAAAAAATCTAACTCATGGAAGGCCTTCAACAATCAGAAAATTGTGCTCTACTAAATTTGGCAGGTTACAGCCACAGGACTCAGCCTTTAAATTAGATATTACAAATAAGGTCGGGTGGGAAGGAGGGCACGGGTTGTTGAGCCAGAAAAGCCAAGTTTCCAATCTCAACTCTGCATTCACACACTTTGAGATCAGAGTTGGATATGTCAAAGTTGCCTTTTTATTGAATGCTGACTCTCTATGGAGTTTTTACCTAAGTCATTTCACAAAGCACCTCATTCAGTATTTTCTGAACAACTACTGTGTTCCAAGCACTGAGAAGAATGGCACTGAGCCTGGAACCCAAAATACATTTAGAAAATGCACATGAAAGGAGAAATTGCAAGTGCAATAAGTACCAGAGAGAAGCTTTGGAGTTCTCTGGGAACATATCGCAGGGGCACCTAAGCAAGTTTAAGGTCAGGAGTCTTCCCTGATGACTGCGCTTTAAGGTAAGGCCCAAGAGATGAGTAGAAGTTAAGCCAGCAAAGGAAAAGCTGAATAAGGAATAGGACATTCCATATGGAAAGAAAAGAAATTTAAAGTTTATATGATAGGGAAGAGTAAGGGGCCTGTTTGACATATCAAAAAATCCCAGGGGCTGGAGAGATTGCTCAGTGGTTAAGGCACTTGCCTGCAAAGCCTAATGACCCATGTTCAATTCCCCAGTGCCCACATAAAGCCATTTACACAAAATGACCCATGCATCTTGATTTCTTTCACAGTGGCTGGAAGCCCTGGCATGCCTATTCACTCTGTCTCTCTTCTCTTCATCCCTCTCTGCTTGCAATTAATAAATAAAAATATTTCTTTAAAAAAAACCCAGAATAGCTAAAACACGGATAATAGAGAACATGGAAGCGGCTATACATATAAGAAGGTTTGTGACCATGTAAGAATTTTTTTGTTGTTGTTTTATTCTCTCAGCTCTAGGAAGCTGTACTATAAGTTTTTGTTGAGGTGTTAGAACTAGAATTAAATTTGAAGTCTAAAAATCTCTCTCTGGCTGAATCTAGAGAATGGTTTTGAAAGAAATGTGGACTGAACATGATGTAGAGAAGGGAGAAATATAGGTAGGTAGGTCACGATGGAAGTGCTATGACCCAAGGGAAGGGAAGGTATTTGACCATGACTTGGTAAAGAAGCAGAAGGCCTTGATGGGTATCCTAGACAATAAAGTCAATCTAAAGAGAATGAAACCAAAAGGACACCTAAGGACCAGGCTTGAGCTACTATGTGATTGATGGTCCCATTTCCTGCTATGGGACATACTAGACAAATAATAGAATGTTTATGAAGGAAGAGAGAAGGGCTATGGACAGGGGGAAAGAAAGCTGAGGCTAAGTTCAGGGTACACAGAGTGGTGCCACTAGTGAGTGGAAGAGTTGAGATTTTAGTTAATGGTACTTCAGATCCCAGAGTGCTGCCATGATGCACTGCCCAAATCCTCCCTCGGGTGACCATCAAATCTTAGGAATCATGCATTCAGTAAGTGAATCAGGGGCTGGAGAGAACTTCCTGCACAAGCACGAGAGCCTGAGAGGGGCCTGAAACCACCTGAGTTTAAATCTCCAGATGCCACATAGATACTTGGGAATGGCTACACACACCTGTAAAGTAAAACATACTTAAACACTCTGAGGTGCTACAAAAAAAAAAAAAAAACAGCAATCTCGATATCAGTAAGAAACTCAGGCTGAAATAACAGCATACAGAAGAGCTATTGAGAGGACACCCAAATCTTTGCTCTGGCCACTATAAGTAAATACCCCCAACCATGGATGAGTATTCCAACTTCAGGTGAGCACAGGGACACCACAAAGGAACTTACATATGTATACAGCACGCACACGCACACACACACACACACACCATGACAGTAACACATTTTTAAAACGAAATGAATCATACATGATCCTAACTTTTCAATCCAATGTCGTTGTGATCAGAGGGTCCCATCAGACCCTGTACTGATGACGCTTTCGCCTCCTCATCTGTAGCATAGACATAATAATGCCAACTTTTGACACAAGTTTCCATGTTAGTTATTTATGGTGCTTTCCTAGAAGATTTTCAAATATTTGGAGTTGTTTTAATAACTTCCCAACTTCTTGATGACGTCCAACCATCAATACGAAGGAAGATGCTGAAATTGAACCAAACACATACAAATGCCATGGGAACAGAGGCCAGTGTTTGTGGTGCACGGACTCCTCTGACCACACTTGATCCAATGATTTAGTGTTTTCTGTGTATTTCCTGTGACATTCCCCTGCAATGACATATGGAGAGGAAATTTCAGTTTGCCTTGCAGCAGCATCTGTAAGTACACAACTCATGGAAGATGGTAAATTCAGGGTAATTGTATATTCCATGAATGAAGCACAGACCATCCTAAGAGTCCTTTCAATCCAATGTCATTGTGATCAGTGTTCTGTCAGACCCCTTGGCTGATGCCCACTGTGGTAGGGAGTCTCTGAGTTCATATCTGAGTATATTATGATCCACACCATTCTTTGCAGGCTGAGATCAGTCAAGACCTGGCAACCTAGCGAAGTTCTGGTTCCTGGTCATTTCTAGTTCTCTAATCTCCTTGAACACCAGCCTATGAAAACTCATTGTCGGTTTTCTCTTACGCACTGGAAAACTAGCTAGTTTAATTCTTCCTTTCTCATCTAGTGCTGAGGGAAGTTATGCTGTACAAAGAGAACTGTATTCAGCTGGATGACAAAAGTTCTTTATCCCTCAGTCGAAGTCAGGTTAGGTTTGCTAATCTCCATTACCTCAGTTTCTTCAAGGACAATGAGACCATAATTTCTCTGTCGGCCTCATATGGCTGGGAAGAAAGCCATGGGAGACCACATTTAGCTCCACAAATATTATTGCTACATACTTAAACACTCTGAGGTGCTACAATATTCATGGGTTAGAAAATTTACATATTTGGAAGAATAATAATATAGATCAAAAGTCAAAAACAAGTGGCTCATGGGAACCACCAAGCCAGTAGATGTTTTATTTGGCCTGCATGGTATTTTTATGTATTGAGGCCAGCACTTAAAAATAAAAAGATTTTATATTTTAAAAGAAGGAAAGGAAAAACAAAAACAGAATTCCAGTGTCTCTTGAAAAGGGGAGTTCTGGCAAAAGGAGGTTTTTCTTCCAAGCAGCCATACTTGTCTGGAGTGGGGCAGCACCTGCTCTTTGGGATAAGACATGATCTGTGTAGCTCTCTATCGGCCTCACTTCTCACAGACAAGTGTGCATGCACACACACCTTCTTCTATCATTTCAATGCACACACACACACACACACATGTGTGTGTGTCATATTACTTAAACTGGAATCCATAACAGCAGAAAAACATGGCAAAATGAATTCAGGTAATAACTAATAGTAGAAATGTAAATCATAGAGAACAGACATTTTCATATAGTGCAGTTTCAATCCGCAAACATACGCTACATGGAAGTCCATTTGTTTGCTGCTAGAACTTCCAAGGATCAAAACAAATAAATAACAGTCTAGCAAAATAGCCAGGCTGGGGCATGGAGAGAAGGCTTAGTGGTTAAGCGCTTGCCTGTGAAGCCTAAGGACCCCAGTTGGAAGCTCAATTCTCCAGGTCCCACGTAAGCCAGATGCACAAAGTAGTGCATGCGTCTGGAGTTCATTTGCAGTGGATGGAGGAGGCCCTGGCGCACCCATTCTGTCTCTATCTGCCTCTTTCTCTCTCTGTCACACTCAGATAAATAAACAAATAAACTAAAAAAAAATTTTTAAATAGCTAGGCTGTTTTGGTGACTCTCAACTTTCAATCTTTTGTGTGGGTGTGTGTTGTCTCCTTCCTTGCTTTGTGTTTTCTACATATGATGTTATGTTCTTCTCAATCTGACCAAGACCACATATACCTGAGCCTTCAGGATCCACCTTGGACGGTTATTTTCTGAGAGTACTTCTCTACCAGCCTCAGTTTAGATCATCTGACTCCTTCTTTATACCTCCACAGCATCTTTTATCCCTCCTTATCACTAACAATTACACAAAGTAATAAATAAGTTTTTGTATTTATACAACTCACTCAATAATGTAAAGCCTTCAAGTCTTGATGTCTGTGATGTTTTTATTATTATTATTTATTTTATTATTTTTTTATTTTATTTTTTATTTGAGAAAGAGAGATAGAGGCAGAGAGAGAGAATGAGCTCACCAGTAACTTCAACCACTGCAAATGAACTCCATATATGTGTGCCTTCTTGTGTGCATGTGCAACTTTGCATGCTGTCATCACTGTGTGTCTGGCTTCCATATGAACAGGAGTTCTTAGGCTTAGAAGGCAGCACCTTAACCACTGTGGTAGTTTGAATATATGTCCCCCAATATATTCAGTGTTTTATAGTTATAGTTTGCATCTGCAATCACCTTGCTAGAGGCAAGGTCACTGGGTGCCCGGTCTTAAGGTGTGGTGATGGTTTGAGATTCCATTGTAAAGATATGCAAATGTGCCTAGCAGGAGTTCCTGAAGTGTGCTGTGTGACCTTTTGGCTGTAGTTTTGCTCTGTGTGCTGTGGTGGCTGGTTGGCTTTCTCTCTCTCTGCTTGGCCCTAGAAAGCAGGCTGCTTTTCCTGCCTTTATGGAACTTCCCCTGGATCTGTAAGCTTCAATAAATAATATCCCTTCCTCCATAACTGTACCTGGTCTGGAAGTTCATCTCAGCGAACCTGAAGCTGTCTGCAACAACTACTAAGCCATTTATCCAGTCCTGTGAAGGATAATTTTATGTGTCAAACTGGCTAGAACATGGTCCCAAGATTCTTGGCCACTAATTATTCTGTATTTTAAGCTATATTAACATATGTATCAGTACACTTTGTGTAAAGCAGATTACCCTCAAAGATGTGGGTGAGCCTTACCCAATCAGTTGAGAGAATTACTAGAAAAAGACTGACCTCACTAAAGAAAGAAGGAATATTGGTTCGTATAATGTCATACTAGCCTGAGTCTCTCCCATGACTGTTACCTACAGCAGGCATTCATTCAGGAACTGAGGTACAAGAAAGCAAATACATTGGAGTTAAAGTTATAAGTTAATTATTCTATGAAACTAATTTCTCACTATATGACTGCTCAAGTTATAGTATCTCTAAATTCTCTCCTGACTTCAGAACCCTAAGATAATAGTCCCATTCAGTAACCGAAATCACCAAGTTTTATATCACCTCATATGGGGCCTTGTATTATAGTTCTATGTGTAATCTTCCAGTCTTGCTCAGGAATAGAAAATTTTTCATGGAGGTAAGATATAAACATAATGTCTTCTTTCTAGCACAGGGCCTTATACTTCATAGACACACAATAAATATTTCAATTAAATTGGTTGGCTTTCATTGTATTATTCTTGTCATCTGTTTTTGAATGTCCCAAAAGGATCCTCCATACCTCCCCAGTCCATTAACAAATAATATGCTATTTTGCTCATTTGTCATATTTTTCACTGATTTTTTTTTTGCATAATGTTTTTAATTAAAAAAATTCCTTCTGGAGTCTCTCATTGCCAACAACCAGTACCATTCAAGTAAATGGGGGCCAATTTGAGAGTTATTTTCCTTTTAATTAATTGAAAAGTGATTAAATTGGTGTAAGAGAAATCAGATTGTCTAAATGTGAAAGTCCAAAATACTTAAAATTACATGGGCTAAATTAATTGTCATTTGCTTAGTCAATAACTATTTACTAAACGCCATACTCTTAAACAGCTTGAGATGCATGAAATATGACTGTCGATTTCTTGTTATTAATCAGAAAAGTAAGATCCAGAGTTAGTAATAGATAACATTTATATTTATTGTGGGTTATATATGGCACTGTTGCACCTTTTAAATATGTGAACTCAATAATCTCCTTAACAATCCCAAGAGATAGCTATTATTACTTTCCTCAGTACCTTCAGTACCAGCCCTGTGAAGGATAATTTATATGTCAAATTGGCTAGACCACAGTCCCAAGATTCTTGGCCACTAATTACTCTGTACTGAAGACAAGAAAGATTAGGAAGTCTATCCAGTCACATAAGTAGCCAGTCTGCATCAAAGCTCAAACAAACTCAATTGAGTCCCAAAACTATGCTCCCAGCATCAGCTCTCTCTGGATCACTTGCTTGAACCATTGTACTACAGGTCTATGGCTGTGAATGGGTCTGATGGCATTGCCTAAAGACAACGGACCTAGAGAGCACCAGACAGAAACTCTGCCTCACTTTTGGGTTAACTTACAGAGATGAAACACTAAGTCACTTTATCCCTTCATCTGTCATGCATGTGTAAGTTTTATTGTTGCAGCCACAGGTGGAGTCCTGAGCCCAGTTAGCACCACCACATTGAAAATGCACTTGATTACCCACCAGAGGTTAATGGTGAGACCCTACTGCTAAAGACACCATATACTGTTGGAATGGAACATGGAGAGACCTGGCTGGAATCTGGAAGAGAGCCAGTCCATGTAGTTCCAGAAGGTGATACATGAGCTACTGGGGGAAAATGGCCAACATCTGTCTGAGCAACTTGAGGTCTAAGCTACTCAGAAGCAAACAAGCTGACATGATACTCACCCAAGTGCAATAGTGGCACACAGCCATGGTAGGTAACCAACTGCTCTTGGATTGGCTAAAAGATCTGTTCAGTGGAAAGGAACCTATATCTGGAACTGGGAAACAAGTCAGAATCATATCCAGATAATGAGTTTGCTCTCCAATATCAAGATCCCACCAATCTTGGGCTACAAGAGGACCTACTCTCTAAACTAACATTTAACCTGTGCTGACTTCACTGTCCATTGGAGAATTTGCTTCTCTTTTTCAGATGGATGCAGGACCTGAGGAGAGAATAAACCCATCACACCTCCCCAGGGTCCCTGATGAAACCATAGAGTAATTGGGGAAATGAGCAAGAGTACTGCTTTCTTGGTGAACCTGATATCAGCACAAGGGTGAAGGAGATAGACACAGAGAACACTCAACTCCTACCAAACCAGAGATCCAGAGACACAGAGGCTCCCAAGAGCCCATCACTGAAGTAGACCTAAAACGAACCCAACATGGCTCAGGGAAATTCATGGAAGAGAGGGCAGAAAGATTGTTAGAGTCACAAGTTGGAACATTATGCACAGAGACATTGAAGCTTCCCCATAACTGATGGCTACCCCCATCATGAATGATGCACAATCCCCATGGGCATAACCAGCATCCCCAACAAGGAGGGTCCCTGTGGAGGGGGAGGGGAGGGATGAGGGTAAGGATGGTACCAACATGTGATGTTTACATACTATGTCCACAACTAATAAAAAAGAAAAAGAAAATGCAGGCAAAGTGGAGGCAGACCAGGTCAGACATCTGACAGGAGGACGCCAACATGTGGCCTCCAAAACTCCACACAATCAGGGCCTCCAAGCCTTGGGGGTATGAAAGATCAACTCCAAATGTTTTGGCAATTTTTAATTGAAAGACATTTTCATCCTCTTTGAAAAAATACTAAAAGGTAATAATAATAAAGAATGGTCTATCACTATGAGACCACTAAAAGTCTAAAATATTTCCCAGTGAGAGCCATTTGTTCAGCTATTAATATACTTTATTATTTTCCACTGTAGCAGGAACCTAGGTGCTTCTGTAGTTGATATTTCTCTTAGATGGAAAAATGGGGTCATTATCATTTTGAGCATCAAATGAACAATGGCCCACAAAACAGGCTTTATTATATGAAAGACAAGTGCAATATGTCAGCTAAATCATGTTCTGTGGTCCTTTCTATAAAGCTGATATTAATTTTTTTGAATTGGAAAAGACAGATTTACAAAACTGCTCATTCTACTGATCCTGAACTACAAAGATATACAAAGTACTTATGACAAGTGATCTTTGTTTAATTATAAGGCTTCATTTTAACATTGACATGAAGAACATAAATCTTATGTAATCAGTACCTTAAAATAGCCTAGCACTCAGCCTCTGAGATGTATTTTCTTATCGTCATTGTTACTGCAAAACTGCAGCTTCCTGAAGGCACTGATGTCACTACTCACTCCCCAGAGTTCAGAAGTCTAACAGACCCTCAAATTGAATAACTGAAGGAGTATGAATGAATGATCTCTTAATGCTTCTCTGTCCTTTGCCTCTCTTCAGACATCCAAGATGTTTTCGGTATAGCAAGGTGATATTTTCTTATCTTGGTTTGAAATCTACCTCCACATACATGTGACCTGTACAATCAGTCTCTCTTCGAGACCCCTAAGTAGAAAACAATGCTCAGGTAATGATGCTATCTTGAAGAGACATGCAGCCTTTCCAGTGAGATTCTTGGTGAGTGGTGAACACGACTGGGGGTCCTGTGATGGAATGAGATGACAGGATGCAGGGGTCGGCAGAGGAGAACGAGGAAGATGATAACCACCATTCCCTTTGCCGCAAATAAAAGCCCAAGTTTGTATCATTGTTATTCACATCCTTAGCAAGCAGTTCAGCTTGGCTTTCTAAGGGTTACTTTCACCTCAGTGGGACAAGGATCTGAGCATCTGCTGTAGTTACCTTCTTGTTGGCAGGATAAAACACCCAACCAAAAGTAGCTCATGGGAGAAAAGATTATTTTGGCTGACAGCCTTGAGAGGAAGCTTCTTGATGGCCGGAGAAAGATGGTAGAGCAGAGACTGGACATCACCTCCTTGCCGACAGCATACAGAAAACAACAGCAGGAGAGTAAACTGGCCTGACACTGGCAAGTTAGGGGCTAATAAACCTCAAGCTTTGCCTCCTTCAATAAGAACCCCCTCCCAGGTAGCATCAACTGGGGACCAAGCATTTGAAACACATGAGTTTATGGGGGTGAGATGCAGCCAGTTCAAAGCACTGCCAGATCCCTGTTGCACAGAGCCCTTCTCCATGATATCCTTGCTGACCCACTACAACCCAGAGCAGACAGTGGTTCCCTAGGGCCTATTACCACCCCAGCCCTAGAAAGGGATCCTTGACGTCTGAGGACAGAGTCTTGTCAAAGCCTGCCACACACAGAACGTGTGAAATTCCCAAGCATTGCACTCAGCACTCATTTGCCCTTTCTCTGACCCAATGTGTCTCCATTTGGCCTTTGATACTTGGGCCTTGGCTGGGTCTTCAACTAGTTCATTTGTCAGGGCATCCTGACCTGGTAGCCACCATGGCATCCCAAGAACTCTGCCTGGATCATCTGGGAGCTCCTCAAAGCAGCAAGCTTCTAACTCACTGTGTGGGCCAGAGGAGAAATCTAACCGAAAATGCTGCAGAACAATGGGACCATATGACCCTGCTCATACTTGTGCCCCTGACCTGACAACTCAGCTTCAATGCACACCTTTTCCTGGCTCCAAAGGAAACTCCACTCTCACAGGCTAGAAAAAAAATATATTGTTACAGCTTCAGTGAGAAGAGGGCCAGAGCCCAGGCAGAAGTGCAACTAATGAAAAGGGATAAAGAAAATGAAGCAAAACAGGAGAGATGAAAAGAGAGATCCTGTAGGTCCCAAGTTCCACCAGATGATGGTAATTCCAGCTCTACTGTCCCTGTCTCCATCTTTCAGCAGCGTCTTCCAGAGCCCATGGTCTGCCTCGCACACCCCTCTCCCAGCAAACCTGCCGATGCAGGCCTTGGGAGTTCTTGCACCTAATGAGAGCTGTTGGAGGCAAAGGCACATGCTCAATTAAAGGACGGCTTTCATCCCCTGAGGGCCAAGTCCCAAATGCTCCTCCCTTCACTCCACCCCCACCTCAGCTTTGATGCTCTGATTATCCTATTGTCAGATCAATAGCCAATCTGCTCCTCAGAGGAGTAGTCTAAGCTGTCCTGTGTTAAATTAAACAGATAGGATCAATTCGCGGTTAATTTCTCCCAACCAAACAATTTATCTCTCTTTTGGATGCTCTTGGAGGGTGAATTATATAACCCTGACACACCATTAGAGCTCTCTGACCAAAGAAAACCCGCTACAATGCCTGGCTGCTCTCTTTATTAGCAGCTCAACAATGTGACAAAAGCAGAGACTTATTTGTGTTCACGTTATACAGACCGAGCAAAGCCTGCCAGGGCCCCCGTGAGGGGGAAAGGATTTGAAATACCAATGAATGTTAACTATAGTGGCATAAGAGTTTTATCCAAATTGATAAGCTGATCACAAGTTCCTGCTTCTGAAGAATCAACTGCACCACTGAGGAACAAATCTTTTCTGTGCTTCAAGTGAAATCTAAGACAGCTGGCAGCAAAATATCAAAGGAAATAAGACTTAATTAAGTCCACACTAAAACAAATTTAGGGAAAGGGATGAGGGACATATATTAATAATAACAGCTGATTGTTCCTGGGTACTTATAAATGGTAGCTCATTTAATTCTAAATGAAGTGAAGTTGGGAGACTTAAAAAAGAATAAGGGGGTTGGAAAGATGGCTTAGCAGTTAAGGCAGCTGCCTGCGAAGCCTAAGAACACGTTTGGTTCTCCAGGCCCCATGTTTAGCCAGACACAAAAGTAACGCAAGCACACAATGTCGCACATGCCCACAAAGGGGTGCACATGTCTGGAGCTCATTCACAGAGACTGGCATGCCCATTCTCTCTCTCTCTTTTCTCTCTCTCTCTCTCTCTCTCTCTCTCTCTCCTTCTCTCTCTCTCTCTCTCAAATTTAAAAAAAAAAAAAGAATAAGGGACCTCAGAGTCACCAGTACTAATACCCATGATCAGGCAGAGTGAGATGACTGGAGTACTTAATGCTTCCGCAAGTCCATGTATGCCTTGCAAACCCAGGTGACTCACATCTTAGTTCCCTAAGCCAGGACAACTGGTCTTTTCTATGACATAGTAACTCAAGGGCTAAGGCCTTTGTTTTTCCTCTGGGTATACCATGAGGCCATCTTGAGGTAAAGTATGCTTTGGCCCTGTAGCTATGGCAACTTTGGAGCAGAAAATACTGTGCGATAAGTAATAGTAATGGGGCTATTGACAACTCCCCAGTAGATGGAGGGAGGTCGCAAGACCCTCACCTGCAGTTATTGAAATTCCTTCCCATCTTCATCACTGCTGCAAGAGGTCTTGGGAAAAAAGCTACATTATATAGGAGGTCGAAGGTTAACTAGAAGAGGGACTCCATGAGGAACCCACACAGGATGGGGTGGAAGGTTGTGGGGACACAGCTGCCCTTCAGTCACCCATATTCCTATAAGTAACCCCTCACCCTTGCTTTGTAAATAACCCCATAAACTCATTGGTTCACCAAAACTAGATTTTGGAATAATTATGAGAGGGTGTCAGGTAGGCTTGTTATGCATTTAGGGTGACTGGGCCCCTGACAGTGCAGGCAGGAACGTACTCAAAATCTGCACTTCTTATCTCTTGCCTAAAGGACTTTTCTAAGTCTGGGGTTTTTTGTTTGTTTGTTTTGTTTTTCACAAACAAACTGAGCCCCTCCTAGAAGGGAGGTCCTCTTTCCTAGAATTTAAATCTAACCCTAACATTGTGGTTGGTCTAGTTCACTCCCCACAACCCCGAACTTGTCATCATGGCTGGGCTCTTCCTGAGCCAGCCCCAAGCCCAGATGGATCACTCCCGTGAGCCAGAGGTGAAACCCACCACAACAAGGTTATAAATTACGCCTTCCTGATCATCTCTCCTGAACCTCTTGGCCCAGCTGGGCAGAGATGAGGGAAGAAACCCCGTGACCCCCCACTCCCACATGGGCTCTCTACCCCTCCTGCCCTCCACATGCCAGGAGCTCTTCGTACTTCCTCTTCTTTCCCCTCTAACTCCCTTTTCACTTTTCGTCCAGGCCCACCACATGGGCTCTGAGGTCATGTGAGTGTATTCATTTTCCATTCCTTGGTTCTGCACTTCCCTCAATAAATGTGGTAACTTAATAATTTTCCTTCTCAGTTTGGTTTGTCCAAGCCTTTGGTTAAATTCAAACATGAACACAGGGTTTGGGGTTCAAGGACTTTTCTATACTCCTCACAGACCCTGTATCAATTTGGTCTGTCACCTGAGTCCTATCTGAGATGAATACAAATGTGTTCACATCTCCCCAGGAACAAGGTTTCTCATGACACTGGTACATTAAATAATTTCTCAGAGACATCTGACTCACACCTTGGGCCAATGTCCATGACAGGTGTGTTAACAACCATTTTGTTCTGGTAAAACCAGGATTAGTCCAAGCGATGTTATACTTTATTGTATGACTGTATTGTTACTGGAGACTGTGTAGCATTGAATGGCCGCTAACTCTCACTCCTCCCATCTCAGTCTCATGAGTGCTGGGATAACAGGTGCGGGTCACCATGTCCAGCTTAAACATACACTCTTAAGTGGAGTGTACCCATTCCTGAAAAGAAAGAGGATCAATGGAAGAAAATTTGCAGGGCATTTAGCTAGGGAGGAGGACAGATCTGGCCCAACATTTATGCAGTTTGGATCCCTTGTAGTTCTCTCTGGAAACCATATCTGCAGGAGGGCGAGAATAATAATAACCAATGCCTAGTGATGGCTAACAATATGTCAGGCAGAGTTTCAGCATTTATAGTTGCATTAGATCAGCATGGGCAAAGTACTACTAGTGTGCCTGATGAGGAAAAGGTTGGCATGGATAGAAATGCCAATGTAGAAAGGCACCATTAGCCAGCTGCATAAAGAGGGTAAATAATTTGCCCAGAATTTTAGGATTTACAGAGTGGAGCTAAGATCCAAACCCAGGCAGCTTAGCTTCAGAGCCAAGGCTACTGGTCAGTTCACTGTACTATATGCCAAACACAGGAGAGGAGAAAAGAAAGAGTCAAACATAGTAAAGACAAAGCCGGGCATGGTGGCGCGCACCTTTAATCCCAGCACTCGGGAGGCAGAGGTAGGAGGATCGCCATGAGTTCAAGGCCACCCTGAGACTACAGAGTGACTTCCAGGTCAGCCTGGGCTAGAGCAAGATCCTACCTCGAAAAACCAAAAAAAAAAAAAAAAAAAAAAAGTGCTTGCCCCTGCCCAAATAACATGTGGAGCAGTGACCACCCTGGAGAGTGCAAAGCATTTCATCTTGACAGACAAAGCTTCAATCTGTCAATGATATCAAGTTGGACACTTTTTGATAGGTTCAAGATTCAAAAAAAAAAAAAAAAAAGATTCTCTGGACAATATTACCAGAAATGTCCTAAGCAACATTCTCTGCCCAGAATCCCATACCTCCTTATTCTGAATACAGCACCCTGATTTGAAGGTGGAGCCCCTTCCTCCCTACACTCTCATCTTCCAAGGTCAAGTCAATCACAGTGTTTCTTTCCCTGCTTAGCTTAGGGGGTGTGCATGCAAGGAGGGTTCCTGGGGTCTTGTTGGGAGTCTCTGCATTCAGCTGGGCTTCAGTCAGATGTCCTAAACTTGTCAGTTAAGAAAGTCTCTTGAGCGGGGTGTGGTGGTACATGCCTTTAATCCCAGCACTCTGCAGGCAGAGGTAGGAGGATCACGGTGAGTTCAACATAGTTAATTCTAGGGCAGCCTGGGCCAGAGTGAGACCCTACCAAAAAAAAAAGAGAAGAAAGAAAAAGAAAGAAAGGAAGGAAGAAAGAAAGAAAGAAAGAAAGAAAGAAAGAAAGAAAGAAAGAAAGAAAGAAAGAAAGAAAGAAAGAAAGAAAGAAAGAAAGAAAGAAAGAAAGAAAGAAAGAAAGAAAGAAAGGGAAGAAAAGAAAGAAAAAAAAAAGGAAGGAAAGAAAGAGAAAAAGAGAGAGAAAGTCTCTTCATTAAGGGAGATGGAATTAGGTTTTTGTCTCTTAAAACAAGAAGAGGGCTGGAGAGATGGCTTAGTGGTTGAGGTGTTTGCCTGCAAAGCCAAAGGACCTTGGTTCGATTCCCCAGTACCCACATAAGCCAATACCCAAGGTGGCGGTGGTACATGTGTCTGGAATTCATTTACAGTGGCTGGAGGCCCTGGTGCACACACACCCCGCCTCTTTCTCCCTCGCTCTCATAACTAAATAATTTATTTTAAAAAAGAAGAGTCCTGAGCCGAGTGTGGTGGCACACGCCTTTAATCCCAGCACTTGGGAGGCAGAGGTAGGAGGATCACCTTGAGTTCAAGGCCACCCTGAGACTACATAGTTAATTCCAGGTCAGCCTGGGCCAGAGCCAGAGTGAGACCCTACCTTGAAAAACCAAAAAAAAAAAAAAAAGAAAAAAGAGTCCTATATGACATAATTTATATGTGAAAATTAAGAACAGCTAAGACTGGCCTGCTATGATCCTGCAGCCAAGCTAAAAACTGTCTGATGAAGAAGACTGTTCATGAGACATCCTGAGGAACTGTAGCCTTATTTTATCCATTTTCTGGCCAACCTACCAAATTGATCTAACATAAGACTTTTTAATAGCCATCTGAACTGCTAAAACATTTCTAAATTATCGGCTTTGAAAAAAAATCAGCAGTAAAAGAGGTAGCAATGTTGCTATATGTAAAAAGGAAGGGAAGGAGGGAAATAGATCATGGCTCAGAAGCAGAAAGCAACAGGGTAATACAGCCTGCTTGACAGAAGAATTCAAAGATGCTACCTAGGTGTGCAGCACTGCCCTGATGGTTAGGTCATGAGGGAAGTCAGACTCATACTAGTTATGTTACCAAAGGAAATTTATTGTGGACAACTGGTTTAACACTCTTGGAGGTGGGCATGCTAGTGCACTCGAAAGGCTAAAGCAAGATGATCACAAGTTCAAGTCTAGCCTAGTCTACAAAGCAAGACATGACTCAGAAAAAAAAATAATAATAAGGCATGTTGATCATGCCCTAAGCTTCAGGAAACGTTGTAGGAGTGAGGGCAGAAAGATGTGAGAGCCACAGGGTGCAAAGGCGTAATCTCAGGCACTGTCCTGTTGTGAACTGTCCGGTGCACATAGGACTTCCACAGGAGTTATTACCTCCACCAGACCTACACAATTCCGACCAATCCACATTTTGACATGGAGGACAGAGGACAAAAGAAATGAGACATCAAACAGAGGAAAGTCTACTTGTAAAAAAAAAAAAAAAAAAAAAAAAAAAATGGTGCTCAGTGGAATGGGGTAGAGGCAGGGGAAGAAAAGAAGATATTGGGGGAGGAATATAATCAAATTATAATATATTCATATATTGAAATTCTCAATAAAAAATTCTTAAAAAAATAAAATAGGACTGGAGAGATGGCTTAGTGGTTAAGGTGCATGCCTACAAAGCCTAAGGACCCAGGTTCAATTCTCTAGGTCCCATATAAGCCAGATGCACATGGTAGTGCAAGCATCTGGGGTTTGTTTGCAGTGATTAGAGGCCCTGGAGTGCCCCTCTCTCTCTCTCTCTCTCTCTCTCTGTGTGTGTGTGTGTGTGTGTGTGTGTGTGTGTCCCTCTCTCTGTGTCTCTAATAAATAAATAAAAATAAAATCTTAAAATATAAAATAGTTTAATCTTATGTGGAAGTAGGAAAAAAAATAAAAGCATGGACTGGTGAGATGGCTCAGCAATTAAGAGTTCTATCCACTTACACATGAGCTTGAGACCACTCAAGATCAATTCCCTCAGAACCCATGGACCCACAAACACATGCATGTGCACATAGAAATGCTCACAAAAATATCAGCACATCCCTCCCCTTCCAAAATAGCTTGCAAGAAGGTTGCATTATTGCTCTGAAAGCCATCAGACCAGATAAAGTACTAGTAATGCTAGTGGCAGCTGACACTTCCTGAGCACGGGATCGATGCTCAGTACAGTTCACTCATTCTCACCACATCAAGTGCAAAGACCATGACTACCCTGACTGTATGGATAAGAAAACTGAGGTCAGCAATCTTTTAAAGTCACACAGATTTCAAGGCTTTTGAACCCTAGTTTATATATGTAATCACTACATGGAACTTATCATTTGCCTCATCTAATACTTTACTAAATGTCACTCACAATGAATTTAATTTCCCTCTCTTCCATATTTCTCTCTATTTCCCATTGTAGGTCACTGTGTCTATCATACTGCCTTTAGTTAAATATAGTCTGCCACAGGCTCCCTCCTAATTGAGAGGCTATACATTTGTCTGCACTACCTCTTTGATAAACACTCTTTACAGTTTTCCTTTTATGAAACTGTCTTTGTCTCCATCTCTACTCATTATAAATTGGATAGTCTGAACAAGCAGATTAGTTATGGCCAGGGCACATATGTAATTGTGCTTGAAAATTTGAGCCACCAGTATCTCTCCTGCTTTGGATATCAGCAAAGTCAATGACCCTCTAGGTTCTCTAAACCACCTTGTCTAGCTGGGGTGCTCTCAGAACAGGGGACAAAGCCAGTCATCCCAACCCTAAGATAAGCAAAGGAACAAGTCTTCCCAAGTTCCAGAATGAAAAGGTCCTTTAATTAACTGCTATTTCTTTCTTATACACGCAATAAATCTTGGCCTGCCAAAAATCAAAAGTAGGATTTTGGGGACCTTGGGTAGCCAACATCAGATCTAGTAGTATTGTAGGCATGTGCTACAGCAGAGTTCTAGAGACCCAGTGCAGCCCGAGAAGCATGGAGGTTTGGTTATTCCCACTATTCTGGCACCACGGACACATATCTACTACACGTGGTAAGCTGACAACATGATGAGAATAAAATGACCACTGGGAAAACAGACCAATAGATCACAACCCACACACATTCACTGAGGTCACGGAGACCAATGCATCATTTTGACAAGCCATATGACCTCTGGGCACCTTACTCTGACCCTGTCCAGAGAAATGCTATTGATTATTGTTATTTAAAAAAAAGAACTTGAGTGGTTGCAGAGATGGCTTAGCCATTAAGTGCTTGCCTGTGAAACCTGAGGACCACGGTTCAAGGCTCGATTCCCAAGTACCCATGTGAGCCAGATGCACATGGTGGCACATGCATCTGGAGTTCGTTTGCAGTGGCTAGAGGCCCTGGAACACCCATTCTCTCTCTATCTCTCCCTCTCTCTCCCTTTCTCTGTCTCTAATAAGTAAATAAATATTTTTTTAAAGCTGTGTGTTTAGATCTAAAAAATAAAAAACACTGGAGATTACTGGTCTGAGGATCAGAAGCCAAGGTTCCAGACCTGGATCCAAACCTGCTCCAGAACTTGAGACTTCCCAGCTCTGAACTTATCCATAAAAACTAAGCCCATGGACAAGTTCTAATTACTTTTATTTCTTTAATGCCATCACCACAGGCAATGCAAACAGAAATGTGAATGTTTCCATCCCTATAAAAAAACTCACTGTCTTTGACAAGAGTTACATGGAACATGTGATGTTGTAAAGACAGAAACGCAGAATCTATAGTAACTCCACCGTACAAAATGAAATCATATCTGTTCTTTGAGCAGAAGTGACCAGCCTTGGCCAGACCTAGGAGGGGTGGGACTTTAAGGAGTCTTTCAGGATGCACCCCCATGTTGTTTATTCTCCATTACACTGCTTCATGGCACATATACTTAAGTTGAAAGATAAAACCTTACTCTTCTCAGGTCCCCTTGCACAAAAAGCATAAAGAAGTTTAGGGCAACAAATCAGTAATAGTCACTAATCTAATGAGCTAGAGATATTGCTCAGTGGTTAAGGTGTTTGCCTGCAAAGTCCAACAAACTGGGTTTGATCCCCAGTACCCCTGTAAAGCCAGATGCACAAAGAGGTGCATGCATTTGGAGTTTATTTGCAGAAGCTAGATGCCTTGGTGTGCCTATTCTCTCTCTCTCTCTCTCTCTCTCTCTCTGTGTGTGTGTGTGTGTGTGTGTGTGTGTGTGTGTGTGTGTATCTCCCCTTGCAAATAAGCAAATAAATATTTCTTTAAATTAACTATTTAAAAATATATAGCCAGTGCTCCATCAAAACTCTATGTCTGAAGCACTTGGCCATCAGTTCAGCTGTTTTGTTGTTTCATGGTTCATTTGCATGGCAAGATACCCAAAGAATGTGAGATTTTTGCTACCATCATGCTCAAAAAGCAACTACCTTCTGCCAGCCTCCTTTAGTTCCTATCTGAATTCAATTCCAAATATTCCCCAGAAATGTAAGCTCACCAATGACAGAAAGTCATTGCTTGTTAAAAATAAAGTGTCCCCAGTTACTGGATCAAACCCTGTTCCTTGCAGTGATAGATTTGCAATGAGTGTCTCCAGGTCCTACACAATAGGCAGAAATGCCTTGACTTAATGTATTTCTCTGCCCTGCACGTCAGTTGTCATTGATTCCTTTTTCTAATTCTCAGTCCAAAATTACTCGTATATTTACTAAGTCAACAAATTTTTGAGTGCCTTATATGTACCCAGGGCTACTCCAGGTGCTAGGAGCACTGTGTAGAACCAAAAAGATTAGCTTCTGCCTCATAGACCTATGTCTTCATGCTGTCATAGCATCTCCTGGAAACTCTGCCACTCCGTAGGAGCATCACCCATCCTGTTGTTTGAGGTTTCCTGGGGAGAGATGAAAAGATATCTACCTTTGTAAGTCAATGAGTTGTCCAGGGCTACTTAGAGGAGAATGGGTAGGGATTATATACAGGAGAAGAATGGGTAGGGATTATATACAGGAGCATGGGCGAGTCAATGGCAGCTGCATCACCAAAAATCCCATCCCACCATGAGTGGTGGACTCATCTGAGCTGCACTTGCAGCAACTTGCAGGCAACTCCCCTGCAAAGCCCCCTCCCACCCAGCAACTGGGTTCCGCTTATATAACCTGTGGGGCAGGGGAAGCTGTGACTTTTTTAAGCTTTGTGAGTTTCCTAAGCCTCGTAAGTTACATTAGCTTCCTGAGTCTTAAGAGCCTCTCTCATCCCTCCAGGAGTAAATGTTTTAATTCTGGGATGATACTTACAGAACACTTCCATTCTCAGGCCTCCTATAACACCATGTTACTCACTTTGGACAGCGCTGTTCAAGTTTTCACTACATGTGCTTTCTGTTGCCCCTTCTAAATTGGGAGCAAACTCCTCAAGGATAGGTAACAAGATGAGCTTTCTCTGCACCCTCTGCATCTAACATAAAATCTGCCATAGAAAAGAAAGCTTCCTAGCTGGAAGTGTCTATCAGTCTGATTTCAATTCCCTAATCTATGATTAGCCTGACTATACCTCGTCTATCACCTTATGCTCCCTTACAGTCATGAACTTCACCATAAAACAGACCAATTATTAATTTTGTAATGTAGATACATGTAAGGTGCAAAACTTGGCCAACTCAAATACATTTTATGTCATCATCTTGGAGCACAGAAAGAAGAATTGGGCAGAGCGATGTTCACTAGCCTCAATGGGGACAAGATGCTGTCCTATGGGCAAAGTGAAGAATGAAAGAGAGAAGAAAGAGAGATAATGTATGGATACAAAACTTGAAAGCCATATCCAATCCCTCTAGTTGGCTTTTATGGAAGTTTATCTACCTTGATAAACACAGCTCCATGTAGTGTGTCCTCAAAAGATGAGAAGTGAACTCATCATGAATATAAGGCATGTACCCCAACTGGGGATAGGGATGGCACACAGGTGACAAATGACAATGTCAAAGGTTTCTCAGAAGAGAAACATTAAAGTCTAACTTGTGTGTAGTACTGCGATCATCTCACAATCCTACTTGAAGGAAGAAAGGATATTCGTGGTGGAGGTAAGTTGGTTCAGTTGACATGTGGGTTATTCAGGAATTTTCAGGATCCAAATATAATTAGCTGTTATAATATTGAATGTAAGGATTATGTAGAATTTTTGAGGAACCCTGGTTATGTTGCAAAGGTCTATATCTTATTCTTTGTTGCATGTAATTTTAGCTAGACTGATATGTTAGTCAGTTTTCCAATCATTGTAACAAAATACCTGAGATAAACTACTTTAAAGGAGGAAAGCTGAGCTGGAAAGATAGCTCAGCAGTTAAGTGCTTCCTGCAAATCCTAACGACCCAGGTTTCACTCCCCAGTACAAAGCACAAGGTGGCACGTGCATCTGGAGTTCATCTGCATTGACTAGAGGCCCTGTCATACCCCTTCTCTCCCTTTTTCTCTATCTCTTAAATAAATAGGAGTAAAGCTTTATTTTGCCTCATGGTTTCAGAGTGTTCACGGAATAGTTGGTCAGTTCTGTTGATCTGGAGATTGTGCCTGAGCAGGACATCATGTCAGGAGCTCCAGGCAAAAGATGCTGAGGGGAAATTTTGTCATGAGGGAAGGAAAACAAAGAAGTATGGAAAGGAACTGGAGCCTCCATATAATTTTCCAGGGCATAACCTGATGACTTAAAATCCACCTATGAGGGCCCATATCTTCATGTTTCCACCACCTCCCAGCAGTGCCACAGGATGGAGACCAGGGTCTTAACCTGAGGACCTTTCATGGACATTTCAGAAGCAAGCCATAACAACTAACAAAGATGTGTTATATCCCCCAAAACAGCTCATGGAGTCTATAACATGGCATCAGGGAACAGTGGTAGAGATTGAAGGGATAAACTTACAAGCCTTGTGGCGGTTTGAATGTAAAATGTAGCACCAGCGTCATGGGTTTGGATGTTTAATTCCAGCTGGTTGTGCTCTTCAGGAGGCTGTGGAGCCTTTGGGAGGTGGAGGCTTGATGGAGGAAGTAAATCAGCTGGGGTGGGCCATGAGGTACTATGGCCAGCCCTGCCTGCCTCAGTCAGCTTGCTCTTATCTCCTCCTCCTTGCTGATGTGAAGATGTGATGTCCAGATATCTGCTCCTACCATGCTCCCCTCCCTTGTGATGAAACTTCCCCCCAAAACAGTAACACAGAAATAAACCTTTCCCTTCCAAAAGCTGCTTCTGTCCAGGTGTTTTGTCCCAGCAACGGTAAAGTTATAACCTACAAGGTAGGCATTAATTTTCCCCACTTAAAAATTACAAGAAATAAAATGAGGATGTTAATATCTTGCCCACATGGATGTAGCTTATAAACAACTAAGCTAGCAAATAGACCTAGGATAACCAAATTCCTACCTCACCTTCTTCTCTACCACAATTCATGAACTCTTGTGTCCAGTAAGTATTTATTTATTCGTGGTTTCTGACCCTTCGAGCTTGGACAACTTAAGAGAAAAAGCAAACTGTTGCTGTCTCTGCCTACATCATCTCTGCTTACACATGCAGGACATTTTCTTATACCTCCCTAATAGCTTAAACTCCCTAGGCATAGACATTCCCAGACAGAGCAAGATTGATATGATTCATCCAAAAAATAAAAAGGCTTCAATTGACTGTCAGAACTTTAATTAAAACACTTATAGATCAACTTCACTACAGCAAATTGTCTGTGCCACTATTACTAGAGCAAGATAGATGTTCACTGGGAAAACACACAGAGACCGCTCCCCTGGACTAATGTGTAATTTCATAGCCATTGATTCTTTACTTTAAAAATTCTTCCCTGGCTCTTGGGAATTGGAACTTGTTCCGGTGACCTGAAGCAGTGTTGCTCTTTTATTTTTTCCCCTTTATAAAAGTAGACTGTTTCCTAAGTCCATTCATATTTTATCTCCATTTCGCTGACTCAAAACTACACTGAAGTTGTGTGGGAATACTGAATGCCTCAGGAAGAAGCTACTCTGGGCAATGGATGGTGGTGAGCATGTTGAGCAGGGCAAAGGAGAAGTGTAAAATGAAAAGGAAGGTCCAAGGATATAAATAAATAACATGACCAGGAGAGCTGGGAAAGAGAACTTATATATTTTTGATAAAGTTATCAGTAAAATATGAACAAACAACCTATTTAAATTATAATTTCATAAACCTATTTTTCTGTGTTAGACTTTCTATTGCTGTAACAAAATACCTGATGGAACAATGTAAAAGGGGGAAATATCTATTTTAGCGCACAGGTTCTAGTCTGAAGTTCGTGACTCCGCTGACTGTGGGAAGGCAGCATATCATGGCAGGCAGAGCACACAGCAGAGGCTACTCACCTCTTTGCAGACAGGAAGTGTGGGCGCAAGTCGCAGCCCTCAAGGAGAATCCCATAGAGACCTTCTTCCTATAGCTAGAATCTGCTTCCTAAAGTATCCAGAACCTTCCAAAGCAGCACCTGCAGCTGGGAACTGACCCCTCAGTGCATGAGATGTTTAGTGGGACACTTCAGATCCAAACCCTAACACCCATAGTACAGAAAGAAAAATCTTATGAAAAGTTTATGTAGGTCCTTTAAGTAGACATACGACTGTACAGTCAACTATATCTGCATCCTTACCTATATATAAAGATGCATTCGCATAATTACAGATAAATATAACTTTTATTAATATAAACATTAATAGAATTTTAGGATTCAACATAGAGTGAGAGAGAAATTTTCTTCACTGTTGCTCATAGCACTTAATGCCAGCTTCTCGCCAATATATTCCTAGATGATTTATCCTGGTACAACCCAAATAATAAAGCCATAGTTCATTGTACACTTGATATCATCAATTTTTTTGATGCTTTCCAATTTAAGAAATATCAAAGTGAACATATGGGAAAAGACAAGCATACAAGTATGGCATTTACTGGAGTGACAAAATGAGAAAAATAATATATTTTAGAATTGATGGCATACAATGACAATCTTTGCTATTTTCTGAATACAGCCATGTTTCAGGTGCTGTTCCTAAGAAGGCTGGGTATGGTGGTCCTAGCATTGGGGAGGCTGAGGTTAGGAGAATCACTATGAGTTCAAAGCCAGCCTGGGCTATACAGGGTGAGACCCTACCTCAAAATTCAAATAACAATAAGCCAATTTTTAAAACCCACCTTTTTTTGCAGAGGCATGTTGAGATTGAAATGAGATGCAATATTGGGTACTTATATCAACAATGATTGAACTATGTGGGACCCTTCTAGTACAGCTAGCTTAGAAAGTAAGTTTTGATTTTTAAAGTCACTCAAAATTCATCAGAGCAGAAATCCGGAGGCTACAGAGAACAATCAACACTAAATCAGACTTCTAACATGCTCACCAAGGCACAGGGAACGTGAAAGAAGGGCAGAAAGATTGTAAGAGCCACAGGGTTGGTACCCGCCCCCCACCCCGCCTCCCGTGTCCGCAGAGACTGGCTGAGGCCTTCAGGACCCCACAGTGAATACCAGTAACCCAACTGAGGAGGCCAAAAGTAGAATGGGGGTGGGGAGAGGGGATATAAGAGTCTGACCTTTTAAAAACATAAAATTTAATTTAAAAAAATAAAATAAAATTGTATTAAAAATTAAAAATAAAAATTTATAGAAAAGAATAGTTTTATTTCAAAATGAAATACATCAAGATAAATAGCCAGACTTTTATTTTAGCTGGAAAGATTGATATTGTAGTGGGTGGATAATGTGGGAGATAGTAGAACGGTCAAGCACTGCTGAAACTGTCCCTCTGCAGGTGATGGTGGCCCCCCCCCCTTGTCAGTCATCCTCAAAAGCTTTATGACATTCAACCAACCAGTTCAACATGTGAGCAAACACTCAGAATCCCTTGGAACAAAAGCTACATCAAGATACGTATTTTCATCATTGCTTCCATTTAGGATTCAATCTAAATACTTCAAAACAGAAAACGGATTAAATATTTGTCATATATATATACACATACATACATACACACACACACATACACACATATGTAAGTACACACACACACGCACACACAGACGCAATATGAAACCACAAGCATTCGAGAGAATGATTACAGCATGGTATTACAAAGGGAAAACCTCATGTATAACACTTTGTCAGGGTAAGGTTACTGGATAGACTGCTGGAATGGGTGAGCTAAAAAAGGTTATTTGTCTCAGTTTTCTCATCTAAAGGTAGAGGTAATAACTGTAGCAAGCAGAATTATGACCCTCTCCCCAACGCTGCCCACACTCTAATCCCCAGAACACGTTAGTCTGTCGGGTTAAATGGCACAGGGAATTTAGAGTGCAGGTGGAATTAAGTTTGCTAATTATGACCTTAAGAGGCGGATAGTATCCTTGGGTACCCAGGTGAGATCAATGTTAATTTGAGGATCCTAAAAAGTAGAAGAGGTGGTGTGATATGTGAGAAAGATTACTTAAGGATGGAAGGAGTGCATAAGGCAAGGGACACGGAGACCTTTAAATAGAGAGAAAGCCAAAACGCCGGGCTCCAGAGCTTCTAGAAGGAAGGCAATCTTGCCAACGCCACAGATTTCAGCCTTATGGTTTGAGTCCCCAATTTAACAGTGCTCAAAAGTGGAGCCCTGGGGAGGTGATTAGATCATAAAGGCTCAGAGCTCATGTGCAGATTCATCCATCTATAGATTTCCCCTTGATGGGGTTGGGAGATCTGCTGTGAATATTAACTTCCTCTTGGCTTGCTACGAGGTGAGAAGCTTTCATGCCCACCCCAACCCACCACCACCACATGCTCCCTGCCAAAGTCATATTCTCCCTCTCACCACAGGACAGAAGCAAGGGGCCAAGTGACCATGACCTAAAACTGCAAGCCAGATAAACCATCCTTCCTTGAAGTTTCTTTTTCTCAGATATCTTGTCACAAGAATAGAAATCTGACTGGCATACCCAGTAAGACCTATCTCAGATATGTAAGTTCTAGAACTGTGAGAAAATAATTCTGAGTTATTAGAAGCCAATAAACCTGTAGTAATTTCTACTTGCATCCATAGGAAGCTGATACAGTAATGCCTGAGCATTTGGGGCAATTAACCCCATCCAAAAACACAGAAGCTCAGTAAATGCTATATTAATGGTACCATTATTATCACAGGCATTGAAAATCCTGTATATAAAATTTTTTCATCAATTTTGTATCAAGGTAATGGTGTAGGTGTGATTTTCTCATCCCTTTTTATTATTTTAAATTTTTCTAAATCAAACATAGCAGTAAGGATAAGAGTTACTTACTTCGGGGAAATCCTCATATAAATCCAATTCTTACTGATCTCTCCAACCCAGGAACTCATTGTAGTGCCCTCAGCTGGTGTTGATTTTGCACCTAGGTGACATTTGACCATGTCTGGATATGTCCGCATTGTTACTCTACAGGAAGAGATTCTACAGAGATCTGGCAGGTAAAGGCATGTGTTGCTTTAATAATACACAGGACAGACCAACAATAAAGCTGTCCTTGCCTTACTTACTTCAAAATGTCAACCTGTACTGCTAAGTCTGAGAGACGTAGTTCTAGGGGCTAGGGAGGTGGCTCAGTGGTTAAAGGCACTTGCTTGCGAAGCCTGACAGCCCAAGTTTGATTCCCCAGCACTCATGTAAAGCCAGATATACAAAGTGGTGCATTGCATCTGGAATTAATTTGCAGTGGCAGGAGGTTCTGATGCACCCATTCTCCCATTCTCTCTATCTATCTACCTCTGACTATATCTACTCAGTGACAAATCTCCAAGTCTGATAATTCTAACCAGCAACACATCTCTGGAGTTCCAATTCTGTCCCTCCAGCTAGGCTACTCACAGTTCTGGAAAACTTCATCCCGGGCCGGCAGCTTTCCTTAGCATCCATCTTGTGGTCCTGAAATCTCCACTGGGTATCCACTGCAACACACGGTTGATCCTTATGGCTCCATCCAGCAAACCTGCTTCACACTGCCCATGGCCATTCCCAAAACTCAAGACCAGCTGGGCATGGTGGCGCACGCCTTTAATCCCAGCATTCGGGAGGCAAAGGTAGGAGGATCGCCATGACTTCGAGGCCACCCTGAGATTACATAGTGAATTCCAGGTCAGCCTGGGCTAGAGTGAAACCCTACCTTGAAAAACCGAAAAATGAAAAAAAAAAAAAAAAACTCAAGACCGTGTTGCAAATTCAATGACCCTCTTTCCTGTGTTTCTTATACTCCATAATACCAGGTGGGGTGCCAATTTATTAATCCAGAGGGGGAATAAAGCAGACTTTGAAGAATAGGACACTCCTTGAGCATTTAGTCCCCTTAAAAAGACTGCATTCTTTCTGTTGTCCCAATGCAGGTCAGCTGGTCCAATCACAATGGTTGTAATCTCTCATACAATTGCAACTGAGCAGGTAGCAGTTTGGGCCCAACAATTTCATTCTTTCTGTGCCATATCCCTCTGCTCACACCAGTCTGTTTCTATGCAAAGCAACCCCGCAGAAGTTCTCATGATATAGGCATAACAGCAAGCCTAAGCTCTTTCTCACCCTCCCAAGCCAAACCTCACAGTCCACAGTTCTTACTGCATTCAGGTCTTTCAACTCTGAACAGAATAGTCCATCAAGCTGTACTTACAGCACTGCAAGGTATCTCTTAGACCAAGGTTTCAAATCCTTCCACATTCCTCTTGAAAATCAGCTTCAAAAAGCCAAAGCCACACAGTCAGGTGTCTAGCAGCAACCCCATTCTTCTGGTACTAACTTTACTGTTGCAGTCAGGTTTGCATTGTGGATAGAAATCACCTGACCAAGAGTATCTTGTGGGGAAAAAAAAATATTTATTTTGGCTTATAGACTCAAGGATAAACTCCATGATGACAGGGGAAAATGATGGCATGAGCACGGGGTGGACATCACCTTCTGGCCAACATCAGGCAGACAATAGCAACAGGAGAGTGTGCCAAACACTGACAAGGGGAAAACTGGCTATAAGACCCATAAGCCCACTCCCAATAATATACTGCCTCCAGGAGGTGTTAATTCCCAATCTCCAGCAGGTGGGAACATTCAGAACACCTAAGTTTATGGGGGACACTTGAATCAAACCAGCACACTTGCTATCTGATTCTCCACTCTCACTTTCTCCTCTAGTCTGTCCTGTCCACAGCAGGTATGGGACCATTCATTGAACTACCTGGTCCTGACCTCTTCTGTTATTTCCCATCACAGTGCCTGACACTACCTACGCAAGACCATCATAGTAGGAAAGAAAACAACAGTGACATCAAGATAGAAGAGAGGCTAATTGGAAAGAAAAGAAGGGATTCAGTGAAGGGTGGACTTGGGAGGGGGAAAATGAGAGGTGGGAAATTATTATGGAAATTACCTATACTTACAGAAGTTGTCAGTAAAAAGGTTTTTTTTTTTTTAGGGCTGGAGAGATGGCTTAGCGGTTAAGGCACTTGCCTGCAAAGCCAAAGGACCCAGGTTCAACTCTCCAGGATCCACATAAGCCAGATGCACAAGATAGTACATGTGTCTGGAGTTTGTTTGCAGCAGCTGGAGTCTCTGATGCACCCATTCTCTCTCTCTCTCTCTCTCTCTCTCTCTCTCTCTCTCTCTGCCTCTTTCTCATTTTCTCTCTCCCTCTTTTTCTCAAGTAAATAAATAAAAATAAAAATATTTTCTAAAGTTTTTTTTTTAATTAAAATCTTTCAACACAGTAGTGGCAGCAACCTTATCATCCATGACTGGTCAGGGTTCAACCTTTTTGACCCACTTTCCATCTCCTTCCTGTTTCCTGAGCAAGTTACACATCAGGACATCTCCTACATCCTTTTAAGTTTAATAAAAAAATTAATGTACAAGAAATATCCTTCATAATAATATCTATGCTAGTAATTTACTGAAAACTGGATAGCATGGTCTGGCCAAGCAGATACATAAAATTAGTTGTCATGTGGCATTTTGTGTATTTATTTTCCAGCCTCTCCATCAGAAGGTAAGCTCCAGAGGTGTAGGAATTTATCTGTTATATAAACTGTTATTTGCTCATTACCTGGAATCATGTCTTCATAAAAGCCAGCACTCCGTAAATGTGCTGGATACATAGTGATAAACTGCTTATCCTCAGAAAGCCAACTTGCCTGATAGACTTCACTGAATGCATGATGGAATCAAATAAGTCAGTGCTTGAACTAAGCCAGTATAAGGGAAGCAATTCAGTCTTCCCAATCTGAGTGGAATAAATTTAAATCCCACCTTCACCATCCCCATGCACTCCAAAGCCATAGTGATAGACGTGTCATTCCAGGTGTCAGGAAGGAGGTCAATTGCCCTTAGTAGGCATTGGGTGCCTGAAGAAGTGGAGCCGTGGAGGCTGAGAGATCACTCAGTGGGTAGAGCGTTTGCCACACAAGCATGAGAACTTGAGTCCAATCCCCAGCACCCATGAAAAAATGTTGAGCAGAGAGATGCATACCTAAAATCTCAGTGCTGGGAGGAAGTTAAAGGAAGAAAGCTTGGGCTTGCTGCTAGCTAGTCTAGTCAACTCAGTGATAAAGGAAGACACCAGATGTCAGCACCTAACCACAACATACATGTCCTCATGCACCTGCACGCACACGGACACACACACACGTGCCTACATGCACACATACATACTATACACACACATGCAATGAAGCTGTGAAGTTACGACTGTACTGCATAGGAGTCAGAAGTGCAGGTGATGACAGAGGAGCGTTTGGCTGCTTCTGAAGCAGAAAGCACTAAGCGTGGAGAACGTGGAGCAAACCCATTCTGACTGTGCTAAAGATCCTGCCACACGTGCAAGGTAACCCAAAGTACACTCCCTGGCAGCTCAGTGGCACTTATTTGTGGAGGGCTTACATATGCTGCTTGAGCTATCTATGTTGACAGACACAATTGTAAACAAATGCATAGAATTCCCTGCACAAACATGCTTATGCCACACCAAATCACCCAGACACACACAATTTTCTACCCACTTAACTCTGGCAGACTTCATTAAACCAGGATTTTGAGTGGGAGCTTCTGAGCAGGAAACCTGGAGCCTCTCTCCTCCCATATGCCCTCTCTCCAGTAGCTGAAACATTTCCTCTTCCTATTCCTGCTTGGCTGGGAATTATGCATTTTACTTCTCTAAGCTTGTTTCCTTGTCTACAAATTTGGGAGCCATAATTCTTACCTTGCAGTGTTGTCCAGAGGAGGAAATCAAATATCATCTGTAGAAGTGCTTCACTTAGGATCTGGCACAAAATGGGTGTCTCTAAAAATATTCAGCCTCAATTTACCTAGTCCTCTCTTGCCCATGGGCACAGATGTGATAGCAGACACAATAGGGTGATAGTTTATAGTCACTCTTTTCCTTGTTCCCCCCACCGTACTTCAGAGCCACAGGAAATGTCTCCAATTAAGACTGAGACCCAGCAGGCATCTCACACCACTCTTGCACAAATCTGACAGGGTTGCACACGGCATCTGTTTTCTTCCATCCCTTGCAGCTGTTTCCACCCAAGCTGCTGCATGGAAAACAACCCCTGGAAACCTCACCATTGTACCTGCAGCCAGTATCCCCGGGAGAGGATGGCAATGTCCACAAAACAGAGAGTCCTGCAGCTATCTGCATTCAAGGAGTGGGGAGAGCTGCACTCCACATTCTTGTGGATCATCAGGCAAAAAAAAAAAAAAAAAAATGCCCTCACCTCCCTCAGATCACTTTTCCTACCACTGCTTGGAGAGTCAGACAGGCTATTTCATGTTTAATACATTTCCTAATTAAAATGGGGTTGGCAAATGTCTACTTGACGGAGTTGAAATGAGAAATAAGTAGGAAATCGTATGCACATGCATTTAAATTAAAGACAGTGCCCAGTTTCTATTGATATTGCTTCCCTCCCTGAATTTCTCTTCCAGGAATTAGAAAACTGGACATTGTGAAGCCCATGTCACCAAGGGACTAGAGGTGGGACCTGTGGAAAATGTTTAGGTCATGGGGTCATGAGTGGAATAGTGCTCTAGTAAGAAAACAAGCAAATCTACCTCGTGTCCAGTAAGGATACAGCAGGAATATAAGCCACCTGGAGACCTAGAGGGGAGCTGTGATCATGCTGAGACCTCTTCTTGGAATTTCTTATCTCCAAAGCTATGAGAACTAAATGGTGTTGTTTAAGCTCCCGAGTTCTCCTTGTGACTCAACACCGGAGCGGAGATGATCCCCATGCCATCTCAGGTCTCCCACAGCCAGGCAGGGACAACGTATGCACACACACACACACACACACACACACACACACACAATCTTCCTCCTGAAGTCCACACAAAGAATAAAGGAACCATGACAACCATAAAAAGAAACAGCAGCAGCATCCTAACCCCTCACCCATCAGCACATTACAGGTAGCCAGAATTTCTCATTCTCAATTCAGGCTCAGCAGTTCCCACAGCAAAATGAGTTTCCTTCCCATTGAACCCATCAAACCAATCTCTGGGTTGGTTATACATGAAAGGCTGTATCCCCATCTTTCACTCAACCAGGTTCACATATGCAAGCCCTCATGCAACCATGGGTGTGTCAGGTTGGTAACACCCATCCTTCACATTTAATTCATGTGAACTCAGCACAGAGTCAGACTGAAGAGAACACAAAGCAGCAGGCTGAGAACACAAGGTGGGACTGTAAAAATACTTCTTTCTAATTTCTTATTGTTACTAATGGTGAACTTTCCTATATGATTCGAATGTTGTGAGCACCACACACCATTGTCCAAACACACAAATCTCTTCTGAACTGCTGTGTGTTTGGTAACCCATCACGCACCCTGTGTCACCTTTTCATACATTTGTAAGATGCCCAAAGCCCTCAAGGCCTTTAAACTTCTATGTGTTGAAATACATGTTAGGATATCATTTCCACTTTAAAATCTGATTCAGTCTAAGACATGACCTTCACTTAAGCAGTATATTTTCAGTCAAGCAAACAAGAAATTTAGCTGGAAAAAGAATTCTCTAACCAAGAGTGAGAGAAGGTGCTTGTGACAGCTTGCAGAGAAAATCAGAGGAATCAATGAATCTCAATACATCAAGTGAAGGAGCCCAATGCCATGTGCAGGTTATCTCCATCACATCTGCCAGGGCCCAAGAGGCATTAAAGGGGAAGTGGCAGTGGATTAAACATGAGTACTTCTCTCACCAACAGCCATCACACCTCTGCAGCAAGAGGACAGCAGACAATGAGGAGACTCAAAAGTCCTTCAAGCAGAAAATCAGAGCCCACCATGCACTGAGCCCTAAAGGAGCTAAAGGAGACTCATAACACCACTCTGCTCAGGGCATAATGCCAAGGAGGGGACAGAAAGAATGTGAACACCTCGTATTGGGAAGGAGTATGCTGAGATATTACACCTCCCCCCACACAGAGAATGACAGGTGCATCCACGGCCCCACGGTGAATGGTGGTGGGAGGTTAAGGAACATGAGAGTATAACCCAGTGAAAATGTGACCACTAGGCTCTCTGTTCATAGAGTAATATTCATGATTAATTACATAAAAGAAATTTATCGGGAATATAAAGGACAGAGAACATTGAACATGGGGAGGGATTTATATAATTACCTATGAAATAATTTTTTGTGTCACATGTATTCTTAAATGCCTGCATAAAATCTCCTTGATACTGATTCTATTGTCATGCTTATATGACAGGCATTTGAAACCACTGCTTCAAAATCATGACAAAGATAACTTTGTCAGGGGTGAAATTAAGGTATCTCTAACAAATAAGGCTAAAAAAAAAGTGGCTGCCATGACTGGGCTTTTAACTTATAATTACACAACCAGAACTTGATACTTCATTGTCCTTTAAAAAAAAAAACCTTGTTATCACCACTTAGCTACCTTGTGTGCTTGCATCATCTTGTGCATCTGGCTTACATAGGACCTAAAGAACAGAACATGGGTCCTTGGGCTTTGCAGGCAAGCACCTTAACCACTAAGCCATCTCTCCAGCCCTTTTAATTCTTTTGATTTTTATTAATTCCATATGAACATGTAACAGATTGGTCAGATTACCACTGGGTTATGGTCCTCTTTTCCCAGTCCCAATGCATGTTCCATGAAGGGCACTGCTCCATGGGGAGAACCATATTCACCAGTGAAAACTTAATGGGTTCCATCATGGCATCTGCTCACAGGAAGCATTATACTTTATTCTCATCTTTTGTTCTCCCTCATGTCCCTCCTTCCACCTCCTCTCGCTCTCCACTTCTATCTGTTGAAATGTATTTTAAGATATTATTCCACTTTAAAGTGTGATTCAGTCTAAGACATGATCTCAACGTTAGCAATGTATTTTTAGTCTATTAATCAGGAAATTTATCTGAAAATAAACAGATTCTCCAACCAAGAGTATACTCTGAGGCATTGATTAACTTCCCATACATTCAGAGACTCACTGATACTTTCATGACCCCACTGTGAATACCAATAACCTCACTGACAAGGGACCTCCATGTAAGGAGAATGGGAGAGCTGGAACCTAAGATTGTAACACCATGAGAATATGACCAATATACATTATGTTCATACAGCAATGTGCTCAGGGAAAAAAATAAAGCTATGTATTACTATAACATAATTTCTTTTCTAAATATTTCAATAACTCCATTTCAATATACATTGGTTTTCTTTGAATTTTTATTGAATATTTAATCATAGTATTATGTACTTAATACATAGAATTCCTCACTTATCATAATATAGTAGGTATTATTGCATGCATTTTAAAATACTGTTGTTAAACATTCCAAAGAACAAGTGGTTTAAGGACCTGTAGAGAATTAATTTTTGCAGAACAGGCAGCTGAGAAAAGCAATGTGTCTGGAAAAGCATGGGATGCTGGGAACATGAGACAGAAATGATTCTGTTTACCTGGCAGCTTCTGTGGGTTAGGAATTCTTGAATTCAAATTCTTGAATAAAACTCTCATCTATAGATAACCTAAAATGTTTTCCTGATGGGCCAAGGTTGAAACAGTATGGCCTATTCTGTACGCAGTCAGCAATCAGCCAACACTGCTTGGAATTCCTAGCAGATCACCAACAACGTTCTCTCTCCTTCAGTGCTTTTTACTCCCCGGGCAGAAGTTGGGCTTTCTCTTCCCTCCAATATGTGTGTATCCGTTACTTTCTCATTGCTTACTTAGGAGCAAAATCTGCCCAGAAGCTAGTTATAGACGTCTGGTTTTAATTTATGTACAGTTTTGAGGGGAAGCTTTATCATGGCAGGGAAGGCATGGCAGGCCAGAGTGGGAAATGGGTATCACATCTCACCCGCATCAGGAAGCAGAGCAAAAACAGCAAGTGAGGCAAGTCTACAAATGCTCAGGGCCCACCGGGGCTCAGCGACACACTTCCTCTAGCAAGGATTCCACCTCCTGAAGGTTCCACAAATTCTTGAACAGTGTCACCAGCTGAGGGTCAAATATTCAAACACAGGAGCCTATGGGGAATGTTTACATTCAAGTCCCCACAGTCTGTGATGACCCTTGCAAAATCAACAGTTGTTTTTTATACACAAGATAGATCTGGGTAAGAATGTCCTTACTTATAACTGCTTGAAGTTTAAACTTTCTCCACGACATTGGCCTTCCAGTATTTTAAAGCAGGAGCCAAAAGCCAAAATTGCCTCAAGGGCTAAACAGAAGGTGTGAAGAAGCAGGAGGAAACTACAGGCTTGGGGTCCTCCCTCATGTGTTGTGGTGCAACCTGGGGTCTACGACGTCCTGGCCACACATCCTCCTTTCTTTTCCCCCAGACACTAACTCTATGCATTGCTTGATTATAAAGTTGACATGTTGTAGTGGTTTGACAATAGAATGTCTCCCATAGCTCTCATAAGCTTTAATCAAGCCTCATACTCACTCCCCAGCTGGTGGAGGCTTTGGAAAGTGGAGCCTTGCTGGAGGAGGTGTGTCACTGGGGGTGGGCCTTGAGGATTATTCCTCCTGCACTACTGTGTGTTCACTAGCCAGTGAGCTCTTGCTGCTCCCGCCCTGCTGATGATGTGATCTGTTTGCCTGCTCTGCCATGCTTCTCTGCCATGATGAAACTCCCTTTTGAAACTATAAGACTGAAATAAACCTTTTCCTCCCCTAAGCTGCTTCTGTTCAGGTGTTTTTGCTGAGCAACAAGAAGGTAACTCGACACAAGTGTTTTTATGTTTGTGTGTTTTCAGAGCTTCCAATCTTCTGTTCAAATCAGAATCTAAAGTTTTATGTTACAGACTCTGTTTCTTAAGATGTGCTCAGCCAAATTCAGCCTGCACGGGACCCAGTGATTTCTGGCTTAAGAATGCTTGGATAATGAGGGAGTTTCTAACACTGGCCACACACTGGTCCAATGGTGGCTCCCCTAGTTCTTCATGAGACATCAGAACCTCTCTTGATGAAGCTGATTCTTTCAAATACAAGGTCCTATTTGACCTTAAAGAGAAGAGTTGTGTATTAAGAGCTCCACTCTACAGATTAGCAGCTGAGGTTCAGGGAGGTTTTCTGCTAAAGTCAACATCACACAACCAAGGGGAGCAGATTTTGATTCTATTTCAGATCCCTATGCCACACTTCCTAAAATGTTCCTAGGCACTCAATTAAGAACCAGTGCCGGCTTAAGAGGCTATCTCCAACCTCTTCACTTTCTCCCTGGGACACATTAAGATAGCTTTAAAGTGGAATCTCTGTAATATACAACCTTGGTGCCCACTCCACCTGCTTTGACTGCCTCTGGTATTTTATGCCCTAATCAATTGGTTTCATGTATTTTCAGTGCCCCTACATATACTAGTGCCCACTGATCTAAAGAGTATCACAGAACTACTTTGACTTTTCCATTTGCTCAAAGACTTTAGCAGGTTGATCACATCAGCAGTAAGCTGAGGGCCCCTCCCCCATCTCTGCTCTCACAGAAATATCATCACAACTTGATGGTTCTTCTGGAAATAACCACTTGCCATAGTGATAAATCTTAAATTCCCTGTATAACCCCTGATGCATTTCACATTTTCCCACCAAATTCCACTGTCCAAATTTGGAATCCCAACTTGACCACAAACAGATAGGATTTCAGTGTGTGGGATTTTCCCAGCTTTTCTCTGCATTATGGCTGCAGAGCCTGTACCACCAGCTGTGACTGAGCCAGCCCTCCAAAAAAGGCAATTGTGCTCCCGATAGAATCATAGCCTCGCTCAGCTCAGCTATGATGCCAGATCTGCTCTTCCTGCGGCCTTTTCATGATTCTGGGTCTGTTTCCAAGCCCTCCTCCCTTTGGCCAGCTAATGGTGTAGGGCCCTGGAATAGTTCACAATCCTTTAAAAGCCCTAAGGAACAGAAAGAGGGGAAATGCTGCATCCCTTCCTCTCTCATTCTCTAAGGTCCTATTTTTATTTTCTTCAGCCCCAAGATGCCATTTTTTGTTCATTTATTTAAACAATATATATTTACAAATTGCCTATCAGGTCCCAGGTGTTTATGTTGTTAGAGCTTAGAGAGAATTAGCTAAACAAGACAGGTGGTGTCTTCTGCAAGGATTCTTAAAACAACAGGAAAATAGATAGGGGCTAACAATACCACAGCCCCTTATCTAAAATTCCTTGAGGCCAGTAGAGTTTGGGAATTCAGAATTTTTCAGATCATGAAGACATGACCTGATGTGTATATTGTATATTTTACAGAAGCCTAAAATCAAGCCTAATATTTTACTGCAGTAGTAGCCCCATACCTGATCAGGTGATTTTTGACCCCAAAATCTATTTTGTTTTTGGGGTTTTTTTAAAGATTTTTATTTTATTTTATTTTATTTTTATTTATTAGAGACAGAGAGAGGGAAAGAGAGAGGGGGAGAGGGAGAATGAGTGTGCCAGGGCCTCTAGCCACTGCAAACGAACTCCAGACACATGCACCCCCTTGTGCATCTGGCTTACATAGGACCTGGATAATCGAACCGGAGTCCTTAGGCTTCACAGGCATGTGCCTTAAATGCTAAGCCATCTCTCCAGCCCCCAAAATCTATTTTGGCAGAACACTTTCAATGACAGAGGGTTCTAGATTGGGGACTAGTAACTATGGGATCATGAGAATATACTAGATTTCAGTTATTCAATGCTAAACTGCACAATGAGTATCACCTGTACCCCAGGCAATTGACACATATGAACCTCTTCTACCCTCCAAAGAACCCTTCAGTATAAACTATGATTTTGACCACTACTGAGCACCCTACGTGTTAAACCTTTCACATAAAACCATTATATTGTTCTCTCTATTTTAAGGAATTTTAAAGCCAAGACTCATGGAGGTTACATGCCTCTCACATGTGTGGAGGGAGTCACTGCCAAGGCTGGGCCAGCTCCACTAGTGCCAGAAGCTGTGCTGTAAAACTGCTGCCTGTCCTGGGAGCTACTGTGTTTCCATAAGCACCCTTTATGCCCTTTCTAATCTGGTCCTAAAGCCTTCTCCATTTTCCCTCAAAGTTCCACACAGGAAAATGAGAAGTCCTGCATCACAGATTGGTGCCGATGAGCCTCAGGTCTTTCTATGTTTCGTCGCAAAATTATTCAGAATCATGCTTGTCTGGGATTGAATACTACCTCTGACCCTAACACATTATCAAGACATTTGCTTAACCAGTCCAAGAGTGTTTCCTTCTGCTTAAGTGGAGGGAAATAGACGAAACTGTTGCATTCATAGAGACCATCCAATTTGTGTGGGATTCCTGAAACATAGTAAGTGTTGGACAAAGGGTCACTGTTCTGTAATGTTTGGTATCACTTTTGATAATGTCACCCCTTTTAATTGTTTGCACACATTCTTTCCCAAGAAGTAGCACAGAGAAGTCAATTGTTCTATGATCTCCTTTTCTGTTTGTTACTTGTTTAGGTCCTGGGGATTCAACTCAAGGCCTGCTATAAGCTAGGCAAGCATTTTGCCTCTGAGATACACCCCAGCCTTTGAGCTCCTTTTCTGAAGATATCCTATCACATGGTCAATGACACTGTGAACAGGACTCAGTGGTCCAGGACCAAAACCTTCATGATAAATTGTCATTTGTGGTGCTTTCTGGTATCTGAGTTCTCCTGGACCAAGAATATGCCAAAAGGAAATATCATAATTTACTACATGTATCAGAAAGTCTTTCTTGTATTTTTACTATTATTATCATTTGTGTGTGTGTGTGTGTGTGTGTGTGTGAGGATGTGCATGTACATGCCACAGGCTCATGTGGAGACTGTGACAACCCTGAATGAATATCAACATATGCATGTCTGTTGTTGTTTACCGCTGTGTATGCCAAATTGGCTGAGGACAATCTTGCTGCAGGAGGCATGGGATTTATAGATGTTATCCTCAGGGTTTAATACTGTTTAATATAATTTTGTCCAACAGTCTCTCATTGGCCAGTATAGCCACAGGACAACCTCACTTGATTTGGTCAGTGAGCCTGATGGTCAGTGAGTCTTGTATATTTCTACTTTCTCCACCTTCCCAACCCTGGGCACACCAGCATGCCCAGCATTTTTATGTGGATGCTGGGGATTGAACTCAGTTCTTTATGCTTATGAGGCAAGCACTTTACCAACTAAATTATTTCCTCATAACAAGAGAGAGATCAGGGTGCTCACTAGGCAAGAAGAAACCTATAATACAACAGTGCCAGAATCTATATGGAAGATCAGGGTAGATAGAGTCATAGAAGAAGGGTGAGGGGAAAAAGAAAGGAGAGAGTGAGAGAAGGAGGAGGATGGGAGGAGAAAGAGCAGGAAGGGAACAGGAGAAAATGAAAAGTAGGAAGGTGACAAGGAGGAGGAGGACGAAGAGAACATCTGTACTATCTGTTATAGTAGTTACAGAGAGAGGGAAAAAACTACTGTCAAATTACTTTGCAGGGACTTGAACTATACAGTCTATGCTCTTGACCTCCACACTGGCAGCCACAGATCCTCATGCCTCCTGGGACCAGTCAAGTAATAGAAATGAAAGGGGTACATGCAGAGGCCTATATCAAGGTGGAGAGCACATAGCCTTTCAAAAGAGGCAGCTGCTAATGTATTCTGACAACTGGCACGGTGTGGGAACATAAGCCAAACACACCAAGTCTTCTGACTTATCAAGAAAAACTAGAAATCCAGACAGAAAGCCATGGAAAAACCCTGGTATTTTAATGATGAAAACTCACCTGTTTTTTTCTCTATTATCATGCAGGCAAACACACACACACACACACACACACACACACACACACACACACACACCATCATTTGGCTGGATTTTATGAACTGACCTCCAGCTTGAGAATACGAACATAGTGAAAGAGAAGGGATATTTTTAGTGCAACATCCAAAACTGTTCTCTGACAGGTGGAGACAGGAAAGCACAAAGTTGGGCTATGATCCCAGAGAAGACCATTTAGAGGCAATTTCTAGAAGCAAAATACAGAAGAAATGTCTCACTATGAGTTCCAAACCATTTCATGTATCCAAAGGGATGGGAGATGTCTGTCTCCAATCAAGATGGAATGATGGAGAAGAGGTTTACTCTCCTATGTGGAACAACTGAAAAGCAATGGATGCGCTTCAGGAGGGGTGTAGAGGAAGGCAGTGGGGAAGGGAAACATCGGAAACAAAGTATAATGACACATACATCTGATGGTTCTATGAAGATGATTGATTTATAATTATATATATTTTATTGCATATATTATATATGTATATATAATATTCTAGTATATAATAGAGAACAACACAGGACAGTGACCTGTGAGATTAGGGACAAAGGAGACAAGCTCCATGACTGTACCCACTTACGGCTGGGACAGTTTCTAGACCTTGCACAGATGGAAACTCCCAGGGGAGCCTGGTGGTCTCACTGAACTAAGGGGAAAGTGAGCTAAGACTTTGGAAACCCAACTTGGCAGGGGCTGGGGGAGCACTGTGGTAGAGCTCAGCATGGATACAGAATTCCAGAGAAGCACAAGAGCAAATTCTCGAGATCTGGAGTGACAAGTATAGAGAAAAGATTCCCTGCCCCAGGCAGGACACTATGATCAATTCTTTTCCCCAGTAGCCAAAGTAGATATCTTAATAAGGCATTATACATTGGATAACTATTCTGACTAGATTTGCCACAGTAATGGGGAAAACTAGCCTCAGTGAAATATCCCTCTATTTAACCTAGCCATTTTTAAAGCAAAATTTAAAATTATCAAACAATTCATTGGCACAGATCTATACCTGAGGTGTACCTTGTCACCATAATCAAGATAATAATAAACATAGATAGCCATGAAAGGTTCCTCCTACACTCTTACAGTCCGCACCCCCACCACCCACCCTCTCTATTTCACTACAGCCTGCCCTTCCTCACATCTCCAGAAAAATAATGATCTGATTTCTTCTCATTATACATGAGTTTTTATGTCTCAGAAACTCATACAGTTGGAATCAAATAACATGTGCTCTTTTCATCTGCTTCTTTCACTACAAAGTTCAGTGATTCTGAGATCCATTTCTGTTTCTATGTTGTGTTTAACTTTTTGGACAATTCTCATGTCAATACAAGTACATAATATATTTTATCATAACCCAGTCCCATTATGTTCTGCTGTCTCCCAATCCCATGGCCTTCACTAAACTCCTTCCTGTTTCCTTCCTCCATTTTGATGTGCTTTTTAATTTTCTGTGGTCTTTTCTCTACCAGCCATGATGGAATGTTGATGTTCCCAATATTGTGCATGTCTGGTTCAAGTAGTGACAGCTTCTAGAGGCCATGATCACAATAGTCAATGCACGTGCAGAAGACAACATTCCAAAACCTCCTTTCCATCCTCTGGCTCTTATATTCTTTCCATCCCCTGTTCCACCATGTTTCATGGGCCTTGGATGGAGAACTTGATAGAAATGTCTCATTTAGGTCCAGCATGGTGGTTCATGCCTCTAAACCCAGGGAGGCAGACATAGGAGGATTGCTATGTATTTGAGACTATATGATGAATTCCAGGTTAGCCTGGACTAGAGCAAGATACTACCTCGAAAAAGAATGTCTCATTTAGTACTAAGCACTCAACAGACAGTTAGCTCAAGACTTGGACTAGTTTTGAGTCTCCCTAGTAGTTACTACCATCTACAAAAGGAAGTCTCTGTGGCTGGTCCCTCCATCTCCAATCTGCTGCGTGTTTTATTCATCTTTTTTCATTTTTGTCTATCATTCCATTGGAAAAGAGGAAGAAGGGTTGGGGAGATGGCTTAGTGATTAAGATGCTTGCCTTACAAAGCCTAAGGACTGGAATTTGAGTCCCCAGTACTTACGTAAAGATGGATGCCCAAAATAGCAAATGCGTTTGGAGTTTGTTTGCAATGGCACTATGCTTTGGCATGCCCATTGTCTCTCTATGTCTCTCTCTCATCTTGAAAATAAATGTTTTTTAAAAGAAAGAAAATAGGAGGAAGAGAGATGGAGAGGCACATCACATCGCCATCACATAGCAGGTATGCCATCTGATATGGACCTGTGTAAGGAGGGCAATTGATTTGAATGACTATTTCACTTTCTCAGAACTGGAAGTGAGAGAGAATCATGTGCCAAAAGTCAGGAGGCTATAAGATGAAGGCTCAAAGCCAACCACATCCCATCCGGATGCTAATGTTAAAGGCTAAAGCCACCCTCTAAGGAGCCAGGAGAGAAGAATTAAGATCAGATGTTTGCACACACTTGAGTGTAGGGATTATTTCAGAATCGCAGTGATTTCTTACTCTAACTGGGACTCAAACACAAAGAACTGTTACCTGCTGTCTCTGATTGTTACCCAGTAACAACTAGAAAAACAGGGTGAGAATTGCTGAGGTTGCATGGGTATTAGGGATGTTATGGTTTAATTCTAAAGTGTCTTCGTAGGCTCCTATTTTTAACTCTTGGTCCCCCAAAATGTCACCATTTGGGAAGGTTGTGAAAACCAGGAGCTGGAGCTGAGCAGTTGGAAGCAAGTCACTGGGATCAGACCCTTGGGGACATGCTGTCCCTGTCCATGTCCTGTCTTGCTCAGTTTTGTGGTCAAACATAGAGTGAACAGCTCTCCTTCACATGCTCCTGTCACCCTGATGTTCTACCCAAGCACATAGGACTAAGCAACCATGGATTGTACCCTCTAAACCACAAGGCAGGCAAAGTCTTTCCTCCCATAAGCAATTTTTTGTCAGGTATTTTATTCAAAGTAATGTAAAATAGTTAACACATAGAATGAAATGAAGAGGGTTTCAGCATGAGACAAGAGAATGTCTGGCACAAGATCCCATTTTTTGCCATTCTTTCCAAAAGTATTCTCTAGTTGGAGGCTGAGGAAATCTAAGTGCCCCCATTCTGAATCTACCACTTCCTTTGTGGGACAGGTCAGGCCATCCTTGGTGACTCTTCTCAGTGTCTCTGCCACCCTGGAGACACAGAGTTGCTTCTAGCCAGTGGGAAGGCAACTGGACACAGCACCTTCTAAATGAGGCTTCCTTCTTGCCTGCCATTTTCCCAGTTAGGCCACAGCTTCCTGATCTATGACCATATAAAAGTAGATGATCTAGACTTGATAATAAAATAAATTCTTAGAGCAAGTAAGTATGTGTATTGTTATCTAGCATGGTGTTTCCCTGCAGCAAATGACTTATAGGAAGCTTTCAAATCAGGGACTAAATAAATTCACATTCCAGAATATCAATCATTTTCCATGTTCACTTTCTCCTCATATGTACAATTTCTGTTCTGTACAGGGTGATTAAACACTTTGCAGGGATAAGGAAAATTGCTTTTGACCTCTGGGAAATGAAATTTAGGGTTTATTGTTTGGAAAACTGCAAGTAAATAGTGATTGTACAGTAATAAATTATGTAATTGCATTTAATCTGTGCCTAGAGGCTGGAGAAATCTGTAAATCAGGGGCTTCTAATAATACTATGGTTGGGGAAGCAGCAGGAACCAGCCAGCAAGGGCTCTGCAGCCAGAATTCTCCAGATTTCAAGACAGTGTGGAGGTCTTGGGTTTGGTCCCCTTTCAATCACTTCACATGATGAGGAACTTCAAACAGATTATTATAGGTCCTAGAATGGAACCGAGAGAAGGCCAAGGGCCACCTTTGGTGATGTGTTCTCAAATTCACCTAACAGAACAGGTGGAGTAAAGCCATCAGGTATCTGGAATGAGGTCATTAGGTAAGTCTCAAGTTTACAACCCCCAGTTGCAGCAATAACTTGAATACAGCAGTGACTTTTCTGTGTTGAGAACAAGAAGAAAAAGAGATTTGCTGGGCTGGAATTCAAGATCTGGGATGTTGTCTGTCCCCAACCTTGAGTCCTCCAAGGTAAACACTTTGTCCCACAAGCTGCTCTTGGTCAGGTGATTTCTGCCAGCAATGTGAACCTGACTGCAACACTGTACTTTAGCAGAAACAAGGCCTTCTACTGAAAGGTGTTCTCCAGAAAACAAAACAAAACAAACAAAACAAAACAGTGTTTTATCTATGCAGTCATTATTTTATATTTTCCCAAAACCCTGCTAAGCTATCCCACACAACTCCCTCATATTGGAAATATATGTAAGAACATGTAATATTTGGCAAAAGGAAGCCCATGGCTGTGGAACAGCTCCACACTCAGCAGCAGGAGGAACTTGAGCAAATCCCAGGCTGTCTCTGACACCAGTTTACTGCCTTCTTAACTTACGCGCACACTTCTCAAAGCTGACAGAGGAGATAGGTGTGAAAAATGCTCTGCAAACATATCCACAAAGAAGAGCAACCTTTGTTCATTTTTCCTGATGATTTAAGACTGTTATTATGAACATAGAGTAGAACACCACAACATGATGAAATTCTACCCCCTGAGAGAAATGTAAACATAACATATGATCACTTCATGGCATTGACATCCCCTTGGGAAACTAGACATCTCTGGCCATTGCGGACAGAGCTGTCACTATACTGACTAACCAGGAAATACATTTTTAATGAGAAGTTTAATATATGAACATATTGCATAGGGCTCATATTTTAATTGGGTTATACTCGTGTCTCCACTCCCCTGCCCCCATTCCACTGAGTGTCTCCTCAATGTGGTTATCAGCTTTTACTGTGGGGTCATGAATGCACAAGTCAGTTTCTGTGGATGAAGGAGAGGCAATACCTCAGAATACATCTTCCACCCTGTGGCTTTTACATTCTTTCTGCTCCCTCTTCCACAATGTTCCCTGAGCCTCAGAAGGCATGATAAAAGCCTCCTTTAGCACTGAGCTCTCAGCAGCTGCAGATTTTCTGCTTTGATAAGTTTTGAGTCCTCAATGTCTACCACCATCTCCCTGAAGGAGGTTCTCAGGCTAGCAGTGAGAGCATTACTCATATTTAATCCACCACTTCCTCTGTAATGTTTCCTGAGCCCTAGCAGCAGTGATAGAGATGAGTTCTCTTGGTCTAGGCAGTTGGCTTTCTTTTCTTGTTATACTGACAGGTCTTGTTCCTCCTGGTATGCACTGACTGCCATCTGTAAAAAGCAAATTCTCTAAATAAGAGTGACAGTAACATGGGTCATCAGAATAAACATGCACATTTAGAGGACTTTTTAGCAGATGTAACCTCTCCTTTCAGCCAAAGAATAGTGGAAGCTTCCCTCTAGGATCTATAACCCTGTCCCAAGCCATAGGTTTCTGACTTGGTTCTCAGCACCAGATACGAATTCCCTCCCACTGAGCAAGCCTCATCTCCAATCCAAGAGGAGTAGATTACCCCCACAGCCTGTGTGCCACTATTGTACTGATGTGTACATCTTTCCCGGCTGGCTGATTTTATAGCTTGCAGGACCCACTTAACCAGGAAATTAATTTATGTGTTAAATAAATTAATCATACTTCCTCATAAAAGTGGTTGTAATTTACATTTTTTGGTTGAATTTTATTTCAGACTAGTTTATATGTTGATTTAGAATGCTTCTAAAAATAGCTGATTAAGAAAATTTCAAGTCCTAATCACAAAAAAATAAAAGTTCAGAATCAGAAATCACTGGTTCATTAAATAAAAAACTTTATTTAACTATCTAGCATCACATAACCCAAAATAAACACTGTACATCTTTGTTTTTTACATTGTTAGGGATGGGCTCTTGAGCCTTGCACATTCTAGACATGTTCTTTACCACTAAGCTATATTCCTCACTCTTAGAAAGATATATTTTTTAAATAGAGAAAAAAAGGTAGTGGTTGTTCAAAGATACATAGGAATGTTGATAGAAAGTATTAAAAGTACCATAAGAGCAGGGTGAGGTAGCACACACCTTTAATACCAGTAATTGGGAGGCATAAGTCGGAGAATTGTTGTAAGTTTGAGGCCAGCCTGCAACTAGAGGGTAAGTTCTAGGTCAGTCTGGACTACAGTAAGACCCTACCTCAAAAAAATGCTACATGACATTCTGGTATAAAAAATATGTTTAAATTGATATGAATTTAATGCAAAAATAATTTTAACCTAAAAGATTTGTTAATTTGTGAGCATTTCCTAATGCTTAAAACAATAAAGGATTGTAAAATATATTGAAGTAAGCTCTTTAAAATGAAACATTCAACATTACATGGGCTCTTTCATCTGACAGAGGATTTATGTAATGACTTTGTTTCTCAACCTTCAATTCCCTACCTCCCATACTTATTACCTGTATTTCTATTTTTAATTTGTGAAGGGAGGTTGAAGAAGTTGCACTTTATTCTGATACCATAATTTAAGCCATATATGGTTTTAATTATATGAAAAATATTTATTGAGCACTCACTATGTGTTGAGTAATCAGCAATATGATAAAACAGAAAGTCCCTAGTCACATGGATACTCCACAACAAATATTGTCTGTGGTCAGACAATATTTATGCCATGTTCAGTGTCTGCACTTTCACACACATGCGCAGATATGACAGATGGGCAGGATGAAAGGTCATGTGGTGAAGATAGAAGAGAGGTATCAGAAGGCCACATGTTCCAGACAGGGTGATCTGTGATCTTTGTAGCTTTCTAGAAAATGAAAACAGTCAATACAAGATCTGGGTTTTCCCCTGGAATCTTGCTGTTTAGAAGCTACTTTGTCTAGACTTTCTCAAAAAAAAAAAAAAGAAAAAAAACTTGGATGACTTTTTTTCAAGATATACTCATTGCTAATGCATTCCAAAAGGTGTCAAACACCTAAAGATGTCTGCCTCCTGCCATGCCAAGAAGGAAGATTGGCAGATCATAAACTCCTTGGCTTCACTTCTGCTTCTGCTTCTGGTTCTGGTTCTTCTTCTCCTTCTCCTTCTCCTTCTCCTTCTCCTTCTCCTTCTCCTTCTCCTTCTCCTTCTCCTTCTCCTTCTTCTTCTTCTTCTTCTTCTTCTTCTTCTTCTTCTTTCTCTCTCTCTCTCTCTCTGTTATACTATGTGTGTGTGCACATGTGTGAGTAGATGTGTGAAAATACATTTGCACAAACTGTGCACGTGAATGTGGAGGCCAAAGGTAGATAGATATTGGGTATCTTCCTCGATTGTGACCCCACCTTATTTTTTATGAAATAGGGTCTCTCACTAAACTCAGAATTCACTGGACAGGCTTAGATATCTGGACATCATTCTTGTGATCTCCTTATTTCCTTCTCCCCAGCACTGTCAATAAATGTATGCACCACCACACCCAGCAGCTTTGCATGGGTATAAGAGATGACAAACACAGGTCTTCGTGCTTGTACAGCATGCATTTAACCCATTGAGCTAACTCCCCAGCTCTGACTAGACAATATCTTCCTCAGAACTGCCTTGACTTTGTTGCAGTGTCATCTGGCCTTTGGTGCTGCTGAGAAAGGAAGATTGGAAAAAGTACCTGGAGGTAAAGTGAATAAATAAGTACTGCACTATTCCTGGTGAGAAGTGGCAGGGATGGAAGGAAGGCTGTGGGGAAGGGGGAGTTAATGGTTGGGAGGAAAACACCATGTGATTCCACATGCTTCAATATCTCTGTGTGCTTTTGTTAACATGTTGAACAACTGAAGTTGTAGAATTAGAACTCAACTTTCAAAATCAGAAAAATTTAGGTCATCCCCTTGTAGTAAACAGCCACACATTGTTGGGATAAACCTTCAAACCAGGCACAGATATGGGAGGAAGGAAATTTATTTGAACCTTACAGGTAGCGGGAAGTTCCATAAGGGCAGAAGAAGCTGGCCCACTTTCACGATTCCAAGTATAGAGAGAAAAGTCACAGCCACCACCAACACCATGCACAAGTATGATTCAGGATCTCCAGGCATAGCTCAAGCACTTTGCATGTCTTTAGACCGGTCACACCTTAGGGTTGGGTTCTAGAATCATTCCAGTGACACCTGCTCCAGCCAGAAGGCTGGAGATCCAAATTACAGCTTTAATAAAATCCTGAATATATTGGAAAACATCCATTCAAACTACATCCCTGCCTACCTTAAGGAAATCATTTGCTAGCGTAAGCTTCTGTTTACTCACCTATAAAATTGGAATCCTAATCACATTGGAAGAGTCTAAAAGATTAGTCAATATGCATGAAGTCCATGGGTTACTGATGAATGCAAATCAAGTTCTTCTTGCTAAAACTAATGAAAGCTGTTATTTCTGTTGCACCAATCTTGGCTAAACTACAAAGTTGTAGAGTACTAAATAAAGCATCCATACAAAATGGAAGATTAAATAATACTCATATTCCTGATAAATACTGCATTAAATGATTATATAATATCTATAAGTGAATACATACACATGTAGTCATATTCTGAGCTTTTTCCTATAGTGTCATTGTGATCCACATTTAAGATCCATCAATAAGCTCCAATATACTAATTTATGCCTACAGAAAAATTCAAAACAGTAATCCCTCATGGTGGTTAGAATGCAAAATGTCTCACATAGACTCATGTGTTTGACTACTTCATCCACAGTTGGCTGTACTATTTGGTAAGACTGTGGAACCTGCAGGAGGCAGAGCTTTCTGGAAGAAGCATGTGCCTAGGGGCAGGACTTGAGGCTACTTTAGTCTAGTCCAACTTAGTATACTGCCCTGTCTTTTCTTCATCCTCAGTGATGTGGTGATGTGGTTTTAGGCTTCCTGGTTGTGGTAGTTTGAATATATGTCCCCCAATATATTCAGTGTTTTATTAGTTATAGTTTGCATCTACAATCACCTTGCTAGAGGCAATGTCACTGGGGGCCGGTCTTAAGGTGTGATGGTGGGCTTGAGATTCCATTGTAAAGATATGCAAAGTGTGCCTAAGGGAGATCCTGAAGTGTGCTGTGCTTTTTGGCTGTAGTTTTGCTCAGTGTGCTGTGTGCCTGGTTGGTTTCTCTCTGCTTGGCCTTGTGAGAGCAGGCCACTTCTTCTGCCATTATGGAACTTCCCCTGGATCTGTGAGCTTCAGTAAATAATATTCCTTCCTGGTCTGGAAGTTCATCTCAGCAAACCTGAAGCTGTCTGCTACAATAAAGTGGTACCGAGGAGTGTGGGGTGAGATGAACCTGACCGTGTGGATATTCGTCTTTTGGAACCTTTGTTTTGGTGGAATGGGCATGGACTTGGTGCTTGCAACTGAAGATGCCTTCTGGAGTGGTAAGACAAGTTTTATGGACTATTCTGATGAGAGTTTGAGAATGCTAAGTACAGACAATATTGAACTTCGAAGGTTGGCTTATGAGCTTTATAAGGGGAAGGAAAGAGTGCAGAGGACTTTGTTGGAACTGGGTTACTGGCATAAGGGATGGCTACGTTCCACTATCCAGGCCCAGAAAGTTTGATCAAGGTTAAATTTGTAATGGACTGATGTGCTTGGCTAAAGATATTGGACTGAGATTTTAAGATTTTAAGTTGAAAAACCTGAAGCAAATTAAAATTAGGCACTGAGACTGGTTTTAGGTTATTCGAGCTGCTATTGTCAAACACATTAGCAATCTTAAGGAAGGTGGAAGGAAGGTGGCCTGACGACTGCTTTATATTAAAACAATGGAGAGGATGCCTGAGGAAAGACTGTTAGAAATGCAAACTTTTGGAAAGAGTGCTGACTGGAGAAGGAACCTGCTTTTCAAGGCTATGATTTATTTTGTCCCTGGATTAAGAATATGGCTGTGTCCTGCACACCTGGTATTGGTTTTGGAAGCGTGAAAAATGCATGGAGTGGTCATGAATTGCACACGGTTCCAGGAGCCGCTGCTGAGATGCGGCATGAGGCAGGGTATGAAGACCCTCAGGAATAGGCTGAAAGAGCCTTTGGAAGATGGACCATGGTTTGCATGGAGACCTGAAGATGTTTTGGATATACCAGGACTATGCAAGGACTACCATGGAATGCAATGTTGGCCTGGGATCGAAGTTTTTCCTGGCGACTCTGCCCAGCTGGAGGGGCAGAATTGGAAAACCTGGAGACTGTCAGTCTCTGGGTCTATTGAACTTGAACTGCAGAAGTTTGATGATGGCTGATGGTGGTTCAGTTTGCATTGTTCTAGTCTCTCCTTGCTATGCCTTATACCAGTTTAAAATGTTTACTCTGTGCCTTCACATGTTGAAAACATTTAACTTGTTTGATTTTAAAGGACTCACTATCTTAAGTTGATGAAGACTGTGAGAACCTTTGAAATTGGACTAAATACAATTTACAATGTGTGATAGTTATAAATCTTTTGGGGCCAAGAACTAAATCTACTGGGGGCCAGGGGCGGAATGTGGTAGTTTGAATATATGTCCCCCAATATATTCAGTGTTTTATTAGTTATAGTTTGCATCTACAATCACCTTGCTAGAGGCAATGTCACTGGGGGCCGGTCTTAAGGTGTGATGGTGGGCTTGAGACTCCATTGTAAAGATATGCAAACTGTGCCTAGGGGAGTTCCTGAAGTGTGTTGTGCTTTTTGGCTGCAGTTTTGCTCAGTGTGCTGTGTGCCTGGTTGGTTTCTCTCTCTCTGCTTGGCCCTGTGAGAACAGGCCACTTCTTCTGCCATTATGGAACTTCCCCTGGATCTGTGAGCTTCAGTAAATAATATTCCTTCCTCCATAACTGTGTCTGGTCTGGAAGTTCATCTCAGCCAACCTGAAGCTGTCTGCTACACTGGTCCTGCCATACTTTCCTTGCCATGATGAGCATCTTCTTAAAACTGAGAGTTGAAAATAAACCCTTTGCATTCCTTAAGCTGTTTCTGGTCATGAATTTTGTCCCAGAAATGACTAAGTACCTGATACATCCTCCAAAATGACAGTTCTGTCCTGAAAATCTAACATGCAATAAGACATTCTTGTAGTTGGCCAAAGTGAAAGAACTGACTAAACTGAGGAAAACTAGAACCAGACTGGTAATCCATTACCATCTGGTCCTATGATCAACAAAGCCATTTCTCCTCCTGCTAAGTTATTTCTTCCCAATCTTTTCTGTATTAATAACTCCCATATCATCTGAGAGCAAAAAAGATAGCTGAACAGAACATGATATGTTACTATCAAGCTGAAGAGTCATTTGAATCCCAATACCCACCTCTTTTCTCCTCTCTTCTCCCTTCAAACCATCACTTTACTTCATTTACTTTCCCTATAACATGGATCTTTATTTTTGCAATATACATTTATGAAAAGAAATTCATTAGACGATTTGAACATTAATGCAAACAAGATATGTATTTCTATATGTAGTATATAGATTATAAAATATGTGCAGGTCATATTTACTTACTATATGTATATGTCCATTTACATATGTATTATTCAATATCATTTATTCTGCAAAAAGATTCTGGGTTTCTCTGAGCTTACTTGAATTTTTCATGATGTTGGAATTGTGTATCTAAGGAAAAGTGTGCTAAGTGGAAGTAAGATGTTTCTTGACTGGCTTCATGAATGCTTCTTGATTCGAGTATCAGTTATCTTCTCTTTTCTGCTACATAAGACTCAACCCAAAGCAAATTACAGGAGAAAACGGTTTATTATGGCTTACAGCTCAAGAGTAGAGCCCATCATGGCAGGGGCGGAAAGCCTGCTTCGCATCATCAGATCGAGAGGGAGGAAGCAGAGAGAAAGAACAGCAAAAAGTGTTTTAAATCCTCAGAGTCTGCCCCTAGTGTCACAGATCTGCTAACAAGGTTCCACCTCCCAAAGGTTCCACAGACATCATGAACAGTGTCACCAATTAGGGACCGAGTACTCAAACATATGAGTCTATGGGGGACAATTTGCATTCAAACCACCACAACTGTTTCACACACACCTCAATAACACATTTCATTAACCAGGCCGCCTTACTAGTTAGCAGATTAATAACAATGCCACATAAAGGAACATTCTCTTTTTGGGGGAACTAATATTGAAAGAGGAACTACTTCCAAGTTCACTCTTATGGCTATTAGCAGACAGCAGATCCTCATTGGCTGTCAGTCAAAAACACTGGGTCCTTATCACATGGCTCTCTTCATAGGGAAGTTCTCAGCATGGCACCTAACTTCCTGTAGGAGCCATTGAAGGGTAGGACAGGAGCTACTATCTTCTTGTACCTTATCTTAGGACTGAAAAGAGGAAATAAAACAATTTTTCTTAGCATCTCTTTCAGCTGTTACTTGACACTCACCAGAATGGTATATATCTGTACTGCTAGGACACGTAAACACAATTCTCCTTTGAGAGGCCCAGACTCACGCTCTTGAGCATGCCTTATTCATTTTCTGATTATCTTGTTCATTAGAAGTGGGTCACTATATGTCACCCTCATTCAAAGGAGAGCATTACACAACGCTATAAATTCCAAGATTCCAAGAGTCTGGGTATAGTTTTTGAAACTATCTGCCACAATAGAACTACAGAAATTTAAAATAAAACACCCACAGTAAGGCGCAGTTCTCACAGCATACTGAACAAGCATACATGCATTAAACTCATTTCAAAGTTTCTCACTCTGGTGTCCCTACAGAAACAAAGAGGACAGGGAAAAGAAGGGAGAGGGCAGGGCAAGGAGAGAAGCCAAGAATAAAGGTTTTCCTCCAAATTTCCTGAGGGTATAAAGGGAAAAAAACTTTTGAAAACTATTACAAAAGGCAGAACATGAAGCTTTTTTGGAAACAGAAGACACTAGTAGAATTTTGATAAACAAAGAGCAACTGTGCTATCCTAAATAAAGTCATTAGGAAAATATGTAAATACATAACCCTACCCAGATGCTTCAGTTGGCTGAAAAAATGGAATAAGTAGAAATTGAATCTTAAATCTTGATGAAATTATATCCTACCTAAAGATTAAAATAATCATCTATATAAGAATAAAGAGACCATTTACATGGAAGTGAGTTGTATAGTGAGTCTAGGGCAAGTTCACAGCTAGAACTTGGCTCTACTGGATTTTAGCTCAATACTCTCCTTCAATAACTGTATCCATTACTCAATAGCAGGCATTCAATTCCATGTAGATTACCAGCAATATACACAATGGATTCCCTCTCTTTTACCAAGTAGTGCAGTAGCTCAACTACAAAGACTTGAAACAAGCAGGTGAATTTTTTATGATAAATGTGACTTATTTTTCTTCCATTTTGTCTACTTGAGAAAGGGGAAATATTATACTATATAGAACAGAAGCAAAACATCCTCAGATCAGTTACATTTATTTCATTTCTCAGGAAGCATTAACTAAGAGTCAGATAACAGCAAAGTACTATACGAGATACAGAGGTTCTTGAGGCAGAAAGGACCCATTACATGCTGTGAGGATCCCTTTGGATAATCAAGGAGGCAGTTAAGTTCAGTAACTACAGTATGGTGGAGGCAGATGCCTCATGGAGAACACAGGTTCACAAAATCTAAATCATATTGAGGTTACAGCTAAAGATAAAGTATGAAGTAAAGCTTATTGAGATTAAAGTAGGCAAGTACATCAATGGAATCAATTTTATATATACAAAAGAGTGGCTTAAGATAGCATGCATGTGTGTCCACAAAAAAGAAAATCAGTATGGCTAGGCTAATGTGCTTATGGAGCAAAGGGGCAAAATTTAAAAGATTAAAGGGTGTTACTTTCCATTCCTGCTATAAAAAAAATACCACAACTTAGGAAATATTAAAAGTTAAAGAGTTCTTCTGTTGGTGAGTATGGTGGTGCAAGCCTTTATTCCCAGCACTTGGGAGGATGAGGTAGGAGGGTCACTGTGAGTTCGAAGCCAGCCTGAGACTACATAGTAAATTCCAGGTCAGCCTGGGCTAGAGTGAGACCCTACCTCAAAACAAAACAAAATAAGTTTTTCTCTTATAGGACATCTAGAGGTCAGAAGTGCTACACAAAACTTTCGAGGGCTAAAAATCAAAGTATGAGCAGAGCTGGCTACGTCTGGAAAGCCCAGATGTCCAACTGTGGACACATGTTGGTCTGTTATCAGATTGCCTCCTTGTCTTCTGCAGCAGAACTTCCTGCTGACTCCTTGTGAAATGGTACCTGTGATCACAATTAGGGCCCACCTGCATAATCTAGGATGTCCCACCCACCTCAAGATCCCAGCTTAATCACATCTGCAATGTCCCTTTTGCCATAAAAGATCACATTGACAGGTCCCATGAATTAGAATGGATATAATTTGGGGGAAGGTAATTGCTCTAATGATAACAAGAACTGTGTGAGATATACATAAATACATATATGTACATACATACATAAATATATATACATATATATAATACATGCATATAAGGGAGAGTGATTAAACAGATTTAAGGAGGGTTGTACTGATGGCCACCTGTGGTAGTTTGAATATATGGCCCCCAATGTATTCATTGTTTTATTAGTTATAGTTTGCATCTGCAATCACCTTGCTAGAGGCAATGTCACTGGGGGCCGATCTTAAACTGTGATGATGGTTTGAGATTCCATTGTAAAGATATGCAAAGTGTGCCTAGCAGGAGTTCCTGAAGTGTGCTGTGTGACTCTTTGGCTGTAGTTTTTGCTCTGTGTGCTGGGTGGCTGGGGGCTTTGCTCTCTTGCCTGGCCTTGTGAGAGCAGGCCGCTTCTTCTGCCATTATGGAACTTCCCCTGGATCTGTAAGCTTCAATAAATAATATCCCTTCCTCCATAACTGTGCCTGGTCTGGAAGTTCATCTCAGTGAACCTGAAGCTGTCTGCTATACCACCTTTTGATGATGAGCCGTGGAATCAAGGAGGGAAGTGAGAAGCCTAGTTTCAAATGGTCTGAGGAAAGAGTGATAAGAATTTAAGCTTAGGGAAAGGCTTGGAAGTTGACAGCATAAGTTGATATGACAAGTTTTAAATGCAAATCAAGAATACCTGCAAACTCTTGTAATCTAGGGAAATAGACATCTGAGAAGACTCACAGATTCCTGGCTGGAATAACTGGCTAATCATGATTATAGTTCATTGATTTCATAAGTAAGCATACAAGGAGATTTAAAGCCAGGTTTTAGAATATTGGAAGAAGGAAGGGAGCTGAGGATGTTCTCATATGTTCCAGTTGGATTTTACATATCTGGAGAATATCTCAGGAAGATATCCAGCTATGCAGTACAAAGTCAGTGATATAATTCTAAGGCTCAGCAAAGATATCTATCCAGAGAACTTGATCCAAATGATATCATCGCATGAAAGTATTGAAGCCATATAAAATGATATGACTAATAGGGCCATTCTGAAAGATTTAAAGGGGTTATAAGTGAAGTCCTGGGAAATCCTAGTATGCACAAGTGGAGGATCCCAGGAGAGTAAACTAGGGAAACACTATAGGAGAAAGGGCTGGTGAGAAATTAGGAAAATCAGAAGAGAATGGGCCTTGGAGGATGAGGAAGAGGAAAGACCCAAGGAAGGGCTCTCTATGATGGGGGAGTACAATTTAGGAAAGCATCCAGTAAACAAATATTTACCTTACCTGAATACCTCTTATAAATCAACGATAATACTATTAATAACAAACACAAATATCAATATGTATATATTTAACAAGAAAAATATAAGTGACATTCAAGCATCTCAAATGTTGGCCTCTCATTAACAAAACTAAAGATATGTGAATAAGATAAATAAAAACTAATTGCCAGCTAACATAGAAAATTTTTAGTGTTTTAATGAAAGTCCCCTATATATGTAGATAAAGGTGCTCCTGGAAGCCATAGGTTATTACTCACAAATTTCAGAGCCAATAATGAGATACCTCCCAATGAGGTAGGCTGAGGTGGCCCCTACAACAATATAGGCTACTTCCAGTGCTCTTGGTTATCCATCAGAGCTATACAGTAAGTCCCCTTTGCTGAAGACACCATATTTTCATTGCAAGATGTAGACAAAGTAAGCTGGAACTGAGCTGGAAGTTTCCTTGCTGACAGTTGGATTTTTTTTATATATACACTAAAGTACTATACAAGCTTCTGGCAGGGGAGGAAGCTATCAATAGTCCTACCAAGCTGGGGACCCAAGAAACTCCACAGCCAAACTACCAGGCAAGATACACCCATGAGTGAAATTGTGGCATGAATGGTATGAACTAACCAAGACTTTCTGATTGGATCTTCAGGCCATTCCATGGGATAGAAGTCATGTCTAGTACAGTCAACCTAGTCAAAAGCCTATGTCGAGGGACATAGGCCATGTGGGTGTGGGGGACTACTGTAGTTGTGCTAAAGAAGCAGCTTGATGGGCTGGAGAGATAGCTTAGTGGTTAAGGTGCTTGCCTGCAAAGCCAAATGACCCGGGTTTGATTCCTGAGTACCCACATAAGCCAGATGCACAAGTGGTACATGTGTCTGGAGTTCTTTTTCAGCAGCTGGAGGCCCTGGCACACCCATTCTCACTCTCGTTCTCTGTCTCTCAAATTAATAAATTAAAATACTAAAAATATATTTAAAAGAGAAATGGCTGGTCAAACTGCCCTCTAAATATGTATATTTGTTCCTTGTAGATCAGTGCAGCTGGAAGCCTCGGTCACAGAAGCTTCTCACCATGGTGGGCAGAGGTTAATGCAGACATGAGGGCCTGGAGAATAAGTGACACTGGTGCTCAGACTCAAGGAGAACATTCAAGCACCCTGACAAAGCCGGGGGAACCTCATGATAGAGGATGTGTAAAGAATGCAAGAGCGGGAGGACTGGAAGAAGGGCTGTGAAAATGCTGCCTTCACCAGATGACATGGCCACTGCACTCGTGCACTAATAGTGGCTGTGCTTTCTCTCAACATTGAGCCGGTCAGTCTTTTCTCATCAGTGGGGGAAGGACAGGAGTCTCCATACCTCCCAGAGTAATTAATGGCTGTTAATGGTTGCTGGGAGAGGAGTCAGGTTCATCAGTGGTGTAGCACCCATTTCACAGCAAATAACCTTCTACCCATGATCATGTAGCAACATGAATTTAGTTCAATGGGTTTTAGTAAAGGCATAAAGCAAGATGAGGATTCATGAGGAAGAATAGGGTTGCTAGTGGCAGAGGACAGGGAAAAGAGAAGGTAATTGGGAGAAATGAGATTAATATACTATGGATATATGAAATTGTCAAAATGGAAAATAAATTTTAAAGTGTTTGCCTCCTCATAAGGTAACTACAAATTAAAAGCACAACTAATGGAATGTTAACTTAATTATACAGACAAAATTAAACATTTTGATAGTACTGTATTGCCAGTTGTGAGGTGCAGTTCGTAAACTGCCAGTTGGTGTAATTATAAGCTGAATAGTCTTTTTGAAATGCTTTCTGGATATCTGTAAAACAATTCATATGTATACTTTTTCTTCAGTTTTCAGTTTTCAGTGCTAAATTAACAAATATTTTTTGCATAAGAGAAGGGTTGTAATTTGAATATACAGATGTCCGCAGTAGGATCACGTATTTGAATACTTAGTCCCCAGCTCGTGTTACTATGTGAGAAGGAAGTATAGCCTTTAGGAAATGAAGCCTTCGCTGAAGGAAGTGGGTCACTGAGGTCTTTTTTGGCATGCCTTCGCATCTTGCCTACCAATGAAACTTCATCTCAAAACTATAAGCCAAGCCCTCATAGAGCTGGAAAACCCTTTGAGAACTGCTAGAAGAAAACAGTCACCAACAGCATGAATAAGCAGAGACTCACAGATTATGAAATCTATAAGCCAAACAGGAGAAGTACACACATGTGCAATAGTGGCACACAGCCTCTGTGGCTAACCAACTGTTTTCTAATTGGACATAAGGTCCACTCAGTTGGAGAGAACTCTTATCTGGTACTAGAAGCCAAGTCAGAATCCCAGGGTCAGAAAATTCAGACTTTACAGAGAATCCTGAACTGCTCTCTGGAGAAGAATAGTGGGCTTGCACACCAAAAGTCCTTCAAATAACAGAGTGGGTAAGAATACCCTCAGGCATGGTCCTCCCATTACCCCATAGGGACTGACTGAGGCCTTCATGACCCCACAGTGAATCCCATAACCCAACTGAGGAGGGCCCCCAAGGAAATAGGACCAGGGGTGAGGGGATAAAACAGTATAATCTGTTATTGTATATATAACTTTATACATATATATATATATATTTAAAATAAATTTTAAATTTTACTTTAATACATATTTATATTATATATATATTAAATATATGTTTAAATATCAAATATATAATACATATTTAAAATAAATTTTTAAAAACTGTAAGCCAAAAAAAATAGATCCTTCTCTTCCTCAAGTTGCTTCTGGACAGGTATATTCAGGTTTTTATTATGTGTGTTTCTATTCCAAGAGAAGTACAGAGATCACAAACTAAAAACAAAAGGTATTTCATAAAGTGTGGGGTTCCTGAGGAAGCAGGAACAGTTTAGTAGAAAAGCCTGAATTCAAGAGAGTTCTTTTCCATTCCCTAAGAGAAGGATGAGGAGAAAGTGTGGATGTGAGCAAAGATGAACAAGCAAGTGTCAGAGAGGAAAGGCAATGACGATCTTGCCTTTGGTCTTAATTTTTCTCTTGGTAAAGCTTAGTGTGCAGGCATCTTCTGAGAGTGATGTGTGTACTGATTATGCTGGAAATTTGAACAAAGACGTGAAAGCTTTAAAAAGCCACTGAGAGAAGAGAAGGTGGTACTCACTAGGAAGAAATGAAAAATGGCCCAAAGCATCAACCACCTTTGAGTCCCTGACTTTGTAATGATACTCAATACTTATAGAAGCTTGGTTTTGCGTGTGTGTGTGTGTGTGTGTGTGTGTGTGTGTGTGTGTACACACTCATGCGTTATGTATGCTGTGAGTGTGCATTGTATGCATGTGTGTGTACAGATGGGCACACTCCATGCGTACATGTGCAGAGTTAAGAGGAGGACAGGATGTGTCTTCTTCTGTCACACTTCCACCTTATCTCCCTGACACTGAGTCTCTCAATGAATCTGGGCCAGCCTCATTGTTTTTTCATTAGACTGGCTGACCAAGAAACCCCAGTGGTCCTTCTGCTCCTCGACCCCACTCAGCCCTGGGATTAAAGGCATGAGGAGCCATGCCCAGTGTGTCAGTTACTTTCTCATTGTTGTGAACATCACCCGCAACTTAAAGGAAGGAAAGGATATGCACAGCTTAGGTTTCAAAGGAACAGAGTCCCTTATAGCACGGAAGGCATGGCAACAGATGGCAAACAGGAAATGGGGCAGCCAGACTATAAAATCTCCAAGGCAAGCTCCCAGCCAACGATTTCCTCCAGCAAGGCTCCACCTCCTCAAGGTTCTACAACCTTCCCCATCAGCACCTCAGCTGGAAAGCAAGTGTTCAAACATAGCACATGAGCCCATCAAGCACATTTTACATCTCCGCCCCCGGCGTTTTACGAGGATGCTGGGGTTCAAGCACAGGTCCTCATGCTTGGGACAGTGTCCCAGCTCCCTGGTAGCTTGGTTTCCTGAGCAGGATCCAGGATCTAGATATTGAAGAGACACTGAGGTCAGGGTTGTGTTTTACCGTGTGGCTACTTATGACAGCACGAGTAACATGCTGGCCCAAGACAGCATGGCTGAGCCAAGCCGGGTACCAAGAAGAGGAGCGCCAGAAAAACCTGGAAGAAAACAAGAGAGTCCAGGGTCGGGAGACTTCGTGACGCAGAAACGACAAAGAAGAGCGGAAAAGAGGACCAATTAAAGGCTAGAGAATGGGATTTGGAGTTCCCAGTTTAGGAAGGAGGCTTGGGTCATGACAATGACAAGGGAGAAGAGGTGGGCTGGAGAGATGGTGTAGTGGTTAAGGCATTTGCCTGCAAAGCCAAAGATCCCGGTTCAATTCCCCAGGACCCACGTAAGCCAGATGCACAAAGGGGCGCATGCATCTGGAATTCGTTTGCAGTGGCTGGAGGCCCAGGCAACCCATTCATTCATTCATTCATTCATATCTCTCTCTCTCTCTCTCTCTCTCTCAAATAAATAAATAAAATATTTTAAAAAAGAAAACACAGAGGTAAGGATCACAAAGAAGGACTATGTCAAACACTGCCTTCTGCTTCCTTTAGCTCTCACCTTGAAAGCGAAGTCTTGGTGAAAGACTTGGTGGGAATCACTGATTTAACACCCCTCAAAACTACAGGTGATAGTAACATGAAGGGTATTTATCTAATTGATTTAATGATATGCAATCTTTCAGAGTCCTGGTATCTCATGGCTTTGAACCTACAAGATTCACAACAAAGATGATTGGTACAGATATGAGGATGCAATTTGCACTGGCCTCACCCTCTTTGGTTACTTATGAAATGCACTGTGTCACATTAGCACTGAATTAGAGAATGCTGTCCATACTTCTAAATGCCAAAGAGCTTGTAAAACCAAGTGTAAGTATTGACCAACTAGCAGAGACAACTGGCCATCCCTTTTCCATGAGTCCACTGTGCTTGTCAGGATCTCCAGAGTATTGTTTATGAGCTGTGGGTGAGACTCTGTGGCTTAGGCAAAAGAAATGTCTCCACATTCCACTTTCTTTGGCCAAAACTAGAACATCTGTCAGACCTTGGAAAGGCAAGAAATCAAAAAGTTAGGACTGGGCTGGAGAGATGGCTTAGCAGTTAAGGCGCCTGCCCTGCTAAGCCTAAGAAGGTCAGTTCCAATCTCCAGGTCCCACGTTTAGCCAGATGCAAAGTGACGCAAGGGCGCAATGCCGCACTTGACCACAAGGGGGTGCACACATCTGGATTTTGTTCACAGGGGCTGAGAGGCTGCTGGCATGCCCATCTCTATCTGTCTTTCTCTCCCTCTCTCTCTGTCTCTCTGTGTCTCTCTCCAAAAAAGTAAAAAAAAAAAAGTAAAAAGAAAAAAGTTAGGACTGCCTCATTCATATACCCTAAACTCATTACTTAGTTTCTTAGCACTATTAACAAATTGAGAAATCTTGGAGTCATTTAAACTCACTTCAACCAAGGATCTAAGGATCTCTGTTGATTAGATAAATCTATAGAACTTGACTTATTGATATCAGAAAACAAAAACATAATGACAAGAAAACTCAAAAGTAAATAAAATCTTTAATTCTAGAAGTCCAAATTCTCTATACCTTTTGCCTTCATGAATGCCACAAAATACGCCAGTGGTATTTTCTCTCTCTGAACATTGTATTAGGCACTTGCTCATTGCTGGGAGCAGAAGCAACTTAAGAAAGGGTTTACTTTGATTTACATTTTGAGTCCATGATGGTAGGGAAAGCAAGGCACTTCCATCAGGAAACAGAGGGTGAACTAGGAATAAAAGCTCCAGGCTCCGCCCTCAAGTAACTTCCCTCAAAAAGACGCAACCCCCTAAAAGTCATAAAACCTTCAAAGATAGCACCACAAGCTAGGGACCATGTATTCAAACATGTGAGCCTATAGGGGATATTTAACATTCAAACCACAACATTCCATCCCTGACTCCCCATAGACTCATGATCCTCTCATGATACACAATACAGTCGGTCCAACTTCAAAATCCTAATAGTCTTTCACAGTTCCAAAACTGTTCAAAACTCAAAACAAAATCTAGTGACCCCATGTAAAATCAAAACAACAAATATAATGGCCTGTAGTAAACATCCCAATTCCAAAAGGGAGGAATGGAGGCATAGCAAGGAAATATTGGACCAAAACAGCACCAGAACCCAACAGGGCAAATGTCAAATCCTGGAGCTCCATGTGTCTGAGACCCTCTGCAGTATTTTCCTTTCTACAGTCTTTCTCCTATCTTTCTGGCTAGTCTACAAGTTATAAACTTTCTTCCTTTTCCTTTTGTTTTCTCTCTACTGCTAACACCACACACACACACACACACACACACACATATATGTATCCTACATTATGTCATTGTTTAGCCCAACCAAGTTACTCCATCAGGACTAGGAGCTGGAATCAAGCTGAGCTACTCACTGCAAATGTCCCTGGAACCCAAGGCTGGGGAACAGGCAACAATACAGCAGTAACAGGACACTCAAGCCACCTGTTCATGTAATTTGTTTGTCTTTTTTTACTTCCTCCAGCCAGGTATCATGTCTGAATTTCCTATTAATGATGGATTGCAACTGCATGCATCCAAGCTATGTTGTAGTGGATCAGGTATCAGCCCCTTCATGACTGACAGCTCATATTAGGACTCAGTAACAAGTTAAGGGTTTGGTCTCAAAGGAGAATGGGTATTTGCAAGGACTCATCTCTAAGTCCTTACAGAGGCTCCATATCACATTTTTATTTGTTTTATTTGTATTTTATTTGTTTTATTTGTATTTTATTTGTTTATTTTTATTTATTTTTATTTTATTTAATACTGTAATTATAGCCACATTTTACTGAGGTATCTAAAGTAATGAATCAAGTTGAGCTAATTCTCATTTTCCTTAAAAGAGTGAAAGAGACATGAAAGAAATACAGGAATTTTGTTAGCAAAATTCTTTGCATCTGGTAATAAATTATTAAGAAAAGTTACTTCCTTATCAAACTAAAGCCTAATATACAATGATCATTCAGTCATTATTAGAACAAATTAATATATAAGTGAATGAATATATCCCTATTATCATCATAACAAATCAAGATATATATATGAAAATTGGGCTGGAGAAGGCACTTCACCATGAAACCTAAGGAACTATGTTTGACTTTTCAGATCCCACATTATCCAGATACACAAAGGTGAGGCAAGCACAAGGTTGCACATGCCCACCAGGTGGTGCAAGTGTCTGGATTTCAATTTCAATGGATGAGGCCCTGGAACACCAATTCTCTCTCTCTCTCTCTTCTAAATATACATATATTAAAATATCCAAGTTATAGAATGAGACTATCTGCCTATCAGCAATAATGAATGAATAAGGAAAATGTGGTATAGAAGAACAATGGAGTTTTGGCTGGGGAGATGGCTTAGCTGTTAAGGCACTTGCCTGCAAAGCCAAAGGACCTAGGTTTGATTCCCCAAGACCCATGTAAGCCAGATGTACAAGGTGGCGTATGCATCTGGAATTTGTTTGCAGTGGCTGGAGGCCCTGGTGTGCCCATTCTCTCTCTCTCTCTCTCTCTCTCTCTCTCTCTCTCTCTCTCATAAATAAAAATAAAAGTATTTTTTAAAGAAACAATGGAGGTTTATTCAGCCATAGTGAAGAATAAAATCATGTCATTTAGAGGAAAATGGATGGAACTGAACATTTTCCTGCTTGTGTGCAATAAGCCAGACTCAGACAAACAAATGTCCTGCTGTATTTCATATGAAACATCTAGAAAAAAAGAGGGAGAGAAGCGTGCAAGAGGAAAGGGGCAATTCGAGATGGGAGATAAAAGAATGGTGGTGAGGTTGAATATGATGAAATGTTTGATAGTGTGACATGCATATATGAAAGCGTCACAGTGAAAACCATTATTAAATAAATTAATCCATTCTAATTTTAAAAATATGAATCAAAAAAGTTGTGTAGAAATATTAGTGTTCACTTGGAACTGGGCACTTTTATAAAATTCTCAAAGTGTATTTATTCATTCTGTACCTATTCATGCCATATGTCATGCTAAGTTTTAAAGGTGTTTAAAAATGTGAATATTATCCTTGACATCAAGAAACCAATAGTCTGGCAAATAATTGCTCTGGGTCTATTTGGGCCTCATATAGGAAGGACTGAGCTTCAAGTCCTGTCCTTCCTCGCTACGTAGCTTTCTCCCAAACTCGGTAGAACTCTTACCCCTCAATGATAGCTCGACTCATTGACCCTGCCACCATTCCCCCAATGTAACCTGAATGCCAGAAGAAAACAAACAGGTGAGTGACACAGCATGCAACAACATAAATGTTATTTTCCATAACTTTTAGAGCCTTAAGTAATAGAGATGCTGAATAGCATGAATCATGGATGCGTGGAGCATAAAAACATAACTTAGTTCCATTTTTCATAGACTCAGGGACATTTCCATGTCTTTTATGATAGTAAATAAATGTATAAATGAATAGCAAGGAATGTTTGTTATAGAATATCCATCCAATTTCATGTTAAATTAAGATAAATCTTAGTGCCTGCATATGGATTTTATATGAGATCATTTAACTCTTCTTTTTATGCTGGCAAAAGAAACAAAAAAGGTAGACAGTGGGGAGGAGAGACAGAGAGACAGAGAGAGCAGGACAGATCGTGATTTCATTGATATAGCAGATTTTATTACTTTTTTGCCTTAGCAGATGTGATTTTCCTTATAATACCAGCTTAGCAATTGCTCTTGGGATACACGATGTCATGTAGCCAACTCTGCATTGCTGAATTCACCTCTTCTGTCAGGTGAGACTTTTCTGATTTCCAGCATCATGGATCTGGAAATTTTCATTATTCATTCCATCCATTTCAAAATAGCCTCACGCTTAACTGCTTTGTTAACTTATACTAACCAGGAAGTCTGAAAACAGAAGCTGACTGACATTTTAGTCCCATATAAAAATGGTTGAATACTAATTACATATAATCTTGAAAATATGCAAAAGGAAAAATTAGTGAAAGGAAACATGGACTCTCACACCAGAAAATATTCAGTCACCTTTTCTGTGAAAACCATGTCAACCTTTCATGTATATTTGCCATTATTATTTTGGTTCTTAGGTCTTTTGCATTGCTATGATATTTTATATTTAATGTAATATTCTTTTCATCTATTATTCCAACTGAGCATTTTCCAAATGATTTATAAATTATTCCATGTTTTAAGGACTGTGTGGGTTTACCTTCACTGAGAGAGCTCTACTGTTTATAGGTTTTCCTTTGATTCAAAAGATACAATTTCCATATTCCAACTCTCATAAACAAACTGTGATTACACGTTGGTTCATAAACTCTTCTGTATATAACATCAGGAGTGGTAATTACCAAACTGGTTACAGGCCTAGTTGCATGTCTATTACTTGTCTATTGACCCCACTCTGGGTCTTGAGGGGAGAAATTGTGTATTTCTACTTCCATTTCCCTAGTGCTCAGCAGAAAGCCTCAACAATAAATGCTCATGGAAAGAACAAAACAGCTGATGGTTCAGGTACCAACACATTGTCCTACAGGACCTGAGTAGAATTATAAACAATAGAAATCATGCTAAGTGTGCCAGTGGTTACCAGGGAATTTAAAGACAGATTTTTGAAGTAGAATCCTCAGCTGTGAATGAACTGAACCATAGAAACACCTCCTCAGTTTACCAGGTAGTTTAGGGACATCAGATTGCTCAGACAGCCTCCTCAGCTGTGAGTGAGCTGACCCCTAGTACATCCTCACCTGCCAATGGCAGTGTGTTGCTGCTCACTTCCAGGTAGGAATCTCTTTTCAGAGCATAGCCAGTCAGATACAATTGAGACTCTCATTGGTATTTCTAATTCAAATTCCTTGAACTGGTACCGAGACTTATTAAAAATCTTCACCAATCTTTTATGGATTTAGAAATATTCTTGTATCCTTACTCACATCTCACCCCCATTGATAGCTCTTCACAGAAGGTAATCAAAATTTACTCATGGCAATTTCCCCAGTACTCAGACAGTACCTGAAACAGAATAGTTACAGTTTAAACTCGAACTCAACCTATATAATCTCAAACACTAAGATTGTTTATCTTATTCAATAATTGTTTTTTGAGAGTCAGATACATAAGTGGCTATATATGATACCTTGATACAGAGATATCAAAACAAAAGAAGAAATCAGCCAATGGTCACCACAGGGTCCCAGGTATGCAAATAAAATTTTAGCTTAATCTAAGGGCTTGGATAAACAACCCAATGCTAAAACATTTTTTTATTTGAGAAATTACAGTGTCCTCAGCAAAATTTGTAGCATAAAGAGTTTGCTTCTCTGGTACCTTCAAAAGCTCTTAACTGGTGGTAAGAAAACAGACTCCATTTCTTGCTCTGATCTGGGCATTTCTAATCTCACAGCCATTGAGCAGGAATCCACAGCTGTGGCTAGGACCTGCTCTGTTGGACTCGTGACTGTTGGATCTGACTCACTGGCCACTGTGATTAATTGCAAGCAGTGCACTCAGGTTTGCTTGTTAGCTTTTGAGCTGGCTTCCCCTGTAAATCACTCACATTTAGATAAGTGGCTTGATTTCCCTTTCACACAGAGAAATCCCAGAAACACAGGGAAAGTCAGTTTATGACCTCAAAGGGTCTATAAGCTAAAAGTGGTATCGAAGAGCAGTTGAGGTTTAATCAGCCATGTTGCCAGAGGCAAGAATGACTAGAGCTACACATTGCTTTCCAGGGGCATTAGTTCCTCCAGAGATGACTCCTTCCTCTTCCATGCAACTCCTCAGTTCTTTGTTTTCCTGTCCTCAACAGATTACAGCCTTTATCTCGGGCTCTGAAAGGCTCTGTTCCAACCTAGGCTTCTTTATATGTTTCATGTTACTTGAAGCCTTAGTTAATTCATTTAAAAGAATAGAGATTAAACCCGGGTATGGTGCTGCACATCTTAAATCCCGGTACTCGGGAGGCAGAGGTAGGAGGATCACCATGAGTTCGAGGCCACCCTGAGACTACAGAGTGAATTCCAGGTCAGTCTGGATTAGAGTGAAACCCAACCTCAAAAAAAAAAAAAAAAAAAAAGAACAGAGATTAAAGCATCAGGGTATTAGACTCCTAGGGGCTGCCATAACAAGCAGTTCTAACAAGTGAATGCCTAGGACAAAAACTCACCTAAAGATTCTAGAATTTAGAAATCTACAATCAAAGTATCACAGACTGGGCTTTTTCCAGGGGGACTCAGAAAGTATCTCCCAGTCCTTCCGAGTGTCTGATGGCCTCAGGCAGCCCAAGGTTTGGAGACAGTGCCTTCTTCACATTGTCTTCCCTAGGCCCAAGCATCTCCATGTTACAAAGACACCTATCACGTTGTGTTAACAATGTCCCTATTGACATCATTTGAATTTGATTACCGCAGCAAAGAACTATTCCTGAATACAGTCACATTCTAAGATCCAGGATCAAAACTTCAATATAAGTATTTGTGAATACAAGATTCAACCTATAACAACCAAAATTCACAGCATTGTTTTAAGGATTATATGCTCCAACGTGCATAAAATGGCAAGTACCTGGCACATGCCTATTTTAGTCAGTTTTCTATTGATATAGCAAAACAACTTATAACAGAAAAGATTTATTTTGGTTCACGGTTTCAGAGCTGTTCAGTCTATGGTCACTTAGCCCTGTCACTCTGGGCCTAGGAGGGGACATAATTCATCATGGCAACTTGAAGCCTTTTTATGTCATGGCAGGAGTAAAGTCAGGAGGCGACATGGGGTTCCGTATAACCTAACCTTCAAAGGCAGACACACAGTGACCCCACTTCCTTCCATCGAATCACTTCAAAGACACACACACAGTGACCCCACTTCCTTCCATCTGATCACTTCAAAAGCACACACACAGTGACCCCACTTCCTTCCATTAGATCACTTCAAAGGCACACACACAGTGACCCCACTTCCTTCCATTAGATCACTTCAAAGGCACACACACAGTGACCCCACTTCCTTCCATCTGATCACTTCAAAAGCACACACACAGTGACCCCACTTCCTTCCATCAGATCACTTCAAAGGCACAAACACAGTGACCCCACTTCCTTCCATCGGACCACTTCAAAGGCACACACACAGTGACCCCACTTCCTTCCATCGAAACTTCAAAGGCACACACACAGTGACCCCACTTCCTTCCATCGAATCACTTCAAAGGCACACACACAGTGACCCCACTTCCTTCCATCACATCACTTCAAAGGCACACACACAGTGACCCCACTTCCTTCCATTAGATCACTTCAAAGGCATGCACACAGTGACCCCACTTCCTTCCATCAGAACACTTCAAAGGCACACACACAGTGACCCCACTTCCTTCCATCGGATCACTTCAAAGGCACACACACAGTGACCCCACTTCCTTCCGTCGGACCACTTCAAAGGCACCCACACAGTGACCCCACTTCCTTCCATCGAATCACTTCAAAGGCACACACACAGTGACCCCACTTCCTTCCATCGAATCACTTCAAAGGCACACACACAGTGACCCCACTTCCTTCCATCGAATCACTTCAAAGGCACACACACAGTGACCCCACTTCCTTCAAAGGCACGCACACAGTGACCCCACTTCCTTCCATCACATCACTTCAAAGGCACACACACAGTGACCCCACTTCCTTCCATCACATCACTTCAAAGGCACACACACAGTGACCCCACTTCCTTCCATTAGATCACTTCAAAGGCACACACACAGTGACCCCACTTCCTTCCATCGACCACTTCAAAGGCACACACACAGTGACCCCACTTCCTTCCATCCATCAAAGGCATGCACACAGTGACCCCACTTCCTTCCATCGGATCACTTCAAAGGCACACACACAGTGACCCCACTTCCTTCCATCGAATCACTTTAAAGGCACACACACAGTGACCCCACTTCCTTCCATTAGATCACTTCAAAGGCACACACACAGTGACCCCACTTCCTTCCATTAGATCACTTCAAAGGCACGCACACAGTGACCCCACTTCCTTCCATCGGACCACTTCAAAGGCACACACACAGTGACCCCACTTCCTTCCATTAGATCACTTCAAAGGCACACACACAGTGACCCCACTTCCTTCCATCGGATCACTTCAAAGGCACGCACACAGTGACCCCACTTCCTTCCATCGGATCACTTCAAAGGCACACACACAGTGACCCCACTTCCTTCCATTAGATCACTTCAAAGGCACACACACAGTGACCCCACTTCCTTCCATCGGACCACTTCAAAGGCACACACACAGTGACCCCACTTCCTTCCATTAGATCACTTCAAAGGCACACACACAGTGACCCCACTTCCTTCCATCGGATCACTTCAAAGGCACGCACACAGTGACCCCACTTCCTTCCGTCGGATCACTTCAAAGGCACACACACAGTGACCCCAATTCCTTCCATTAGATCACTTTAAAGGCACACACACAGTGACCCCACTTCCTTCCGTCGGATCACTTCAAAGGCACACACACAGTGACCCCACTTCCTTCCGTCGGATCACTTCAAAGGCACACACACAGTGACCCCACTTCCTTCCATCGACCACTTCAAAGGCACACACACAGTGACCCCACTTCCTTCCATCAACGACTTCAAAGGCACGCACACAGTGACCCCACTTCCTTCCATCGGATCACTTCAAAGGCACGCACACAGTGACCCCACTTCCTTCCATCGAATCACTTTAAAGGCACACACACAGTGACCCCACTTCCTTCCATTAGATCACTTCAAAGGCACGCACACAGTGACCCCACTTCCTTCCGTCGGACCACTTCAAAGGCACGCACACAGTGACCCCACTTCCTTCCATTAGATCACTTCAAAGGCACACACACAGTGACCCCACTTCCTTCCATTAGATCACTTCAAAGGCACACACACAGTGACCCCACTTCCTTCCATCGGATCACTTCAAAGGCACGCACACAGTGACCCCACTTCCTTCCGTCAGATCACTTCAAAGGCACACACACAGTGACCCCACTTCCTTCCATCGGATCACTTCAAAGGCACGCACACAGTGACCCCACTTCCTTCCGTCGGATCACTTCAAAGGCACACACACAGTGACCCCACTTCCTTCCATCAACGACTTCAAAGGCACACACACAGTGACCCCACTTCCTTCCATTAGATCACTTCAAAGGCACGCACACAGTGACCCCACTTCCTTCCATCGAATCACTTCAAAGGCACGCACACAGTGACCCCACTTCCTTCCATTAGATCACTTCAAAGGCACACACACAGTGACCCCACTTCCTTCCATCGAATCACTTCAAAGGCACGCACACAGTGACCCCACTTCCTTCCATCGGATCACTTCAAAGGCACGCACACAGTGACCCCACTTACTTCCATCGGATCACTTCAAAGGCACGCACACAGTGACCCCACTTCCTTCCATTAGATCACTTCAAAGGCACGCACACAGTGACCCCACTTCCTTCCATTAGATCACTTCAAAGGCACCCACACAGTGACCCCACTTCCTTCCATCGAATCACTTCAAAGGCACACACACAGTGACCCCACTTCCTTCCATCGAATCACTTCAAAGGCACACACACAGTGACCCCACTTCCTTCCATCGAATCACTTCAAAGGCACGCACACAGTGACCCCACTTCCTTCCATCGAATCACTTCAAAGGCACGCACACAGTGACCCCACTTCCTTCCATCACATCACTTCAAAGGCACACACACAGTGACCCCACTTCCTTCCATCACATCACTTCAAAGGCACACACACAGTGACCCCACTTCCTTCCATTAGATCACTTCAAAGGCACACACACAGTGACCCCACTTCCTTCCATCGACCACTTCAAAGGCACACACACAGTGACCCCACTTCCTTCCATCAACGACTTCAAAGGCAACACAGTGACCCCACTTCCTTCCATCGGATCACTTCAAAGGCACCCACACAGTGACCCCACTTCCTTCCATCGAATCACTTTAAAGGCACACACACAGTGACCCCACTTCCTTCCATTAGATCACTTCAAAGGCACACACACAGTGACCCCACTTCCTTCCATTAGATCACTTCAAAGGCACGCACACAGTGACCCCACTTCCTTCCGTCGGACCACTTCAAAGGCACGCACACAGTGACCCCACTTCCTTCCATTAGATCACTTCAAAGGCACACACACAGTGACCCCACTTCCTTCCATTAGATCACTTCAAAGGCACACACACAGTGACCCCACTTCCTTCCATCGGATCACTTCAAAGGCACGCACACAGTGACCCCACTTCCTTCCATCGGATCACTTCAAAGGCACACACACAGTGACCCCACTTCCTTCCATTAGATCACTTTAAAGGCACACACACAGTGACCCCACTTCCTTCCATCGGATCACTTCAAAGGCACACACACAGTGACCCCACTTCCTTCCATCGGATCACTTCAAAGGCACACACACAGTGACCCCACTTCCTTCCATCGACCACTTCAAAGGCACACACACAGTGACCCCACTTCCTTCCATCAACGACTTCAAAGGCACAGACACAGTGACCCCACTTCCTTCCATCGGATCACTTCAAAGGCACACACACAGTGACCCCACTTCCTTCCATCGAATCACTTTAAAGGCACACACACAGTGACCCCACTTCCTTCCATTAGATCACTTCAAAGGCACGCACACAGTGACCCCACTTCCTTTCGGACCACTTCAAAGGCACGCACACAGTGACCCCACTTCCTTCCATTAGATCACTTCAAAGGCACACACACAGTGACCCCACTTCCTTCCATTAGATCACTTCAAAGGCACGCACACAGTGACCCCACTTCCTTCCATCGGATCACTTCAAAGGCACGCACACAGTGACCCCACTTCCTTCCATCAGATCACTTCAAAGGCACACACACAGTGACCCCACTTCCTTCCATCGGATCACTTCAAAGGCACACACACAGTGACCCCACTTCCTTCCATCAGATCACTTCAAAGGCACACACACAGTGACCCCACTTCCTTCCATCGAATCACTTTAAAGGCACACACACAGTGACCCCACTTCCTTCCATTAGATCACTTCAAAGGCACGCACACAGTGACCCCACTTCCTTCCGTCGGACCACTTCAAAGGCACGCACACAGTGACCCCACTTCCTTCCATTAGATCACTTCAAAGGCACACACACAGTGACCCCACTTCCTTCCATTAGATCACTTCAAAGGCACGCACACAGTGACCCCACTTCCTTCCATCGGATCACTTCAAAGGCACGCACACAGTGACCCCACTTCCTTCCATCAGATCACTTCAAAGGCACACACACAGTGACCCCACTTCCTTCCATCGGATCACTTCAAAGGCACACACACAGTGACCCCACTTCCTTCCATCGGATCACTTCAAAGGCACACACACAGTGACCCCACTTCCTTCCATCGGATCACTTCAAAGGCACGCACACAGTGACCCCACTTCCTTCCCGGATCACTTCAAAGGCACACACACAGTGACCCCACTTCCTTCCATCAACGACTTCAAAGGCACACACAGTGACCCCACTTCCTTCCATTAGATCACTTCAAAGGCACGCACACAGTGACCCCACTTCCTTCCATCGAATCACTTCAAAGGCACGCACACAGTGACCCCACTTCCTTCTGTCGGATCACTTCAAAGGCACGCACACAGTGACCCCACTTCCTTCCATCGGATCACTTCAAAGGCACGCACACAGTGACCCCACTTCCTTCCATTAGATCACTTCAAAGGCACGCACACAGTGACCCCACTTCCTTCCATTAGAACACTTCAAAGGCACACACACAGTGACCCCACTTCCTTCCATTAGATCACTTCAAAGGCACGCACACAGTGACCCCACTTCCTTCCATGGAATCACTTCAAAGGCACACACACAGTGACCCCACTTCCTTCCATCGGATCACTTCAAAGGCACACACACAGTGACCCCACTTCCTTCCATCGGATCACTTCAAAGGCACACACACAGTGACCCCACTTCCTTCCATTAGATCACTTCAAAGGCACACACACAGTGACCCCACTTCCTTCCATCAGATCACTTCAAAGGCACGCACACAGTGACCCCACTTCCTTCCATCGAATCACTTCAAAGGCACGCACACAGTGACCCCACTTCCTTCCATCGGATCACTTCAAAGGCACGCACACAGTGACCCCACTTCCTTCCATTGGACCACTCCAGAAGGTTTTCTCAGCTACAGTACTGTCACGTAGCTTCCTGGAGACTAAGCCGTTAGTGTATGGGCCTGGGCTGATATTTAGTATCTAAATCATAACAGTGTTCTCCTTTCCTTCCTTTTCATCTTTGATTTCACAGCCTTGTCTTATTTTTTTTTCTCTTCCTACCAATACTCTTTCCCCAGTAACTTTCTCTGCTGAACATTTTTGTCAGCCTAGCCTTTGTAAGACTATCTGGGTCTATTATAGTGCTGGGTTAATGGAAGCTGAATGAACATTTCACAGGGAAAGAATTTCACTTTTCACTTAACTACACTGTTTCTTGTATTTTTATATTTAATTATTTATTTGGATGGGGGGAGATAGAGAGAAAGATAGAAAGGGTGCACCAGGGCCTCTAGATACTGCAAACGAACCCCAGACACATGTGCCACCCTGTGCATCTGATGTTACATGGTTCTGGGGAATTAAACCTGGATTTTTAGGCTTTGCAGGCAAGCACCTTAACCACCGAGCCATCTATCCAACCCTGCTTCTTATATTTTTAAGAATATGTTTAACTATAGAGTGTGTATGAGCATATAATAGAAAAATGCTTATGAATTAAGTGAAAAACATACTCAGCTTTGAATGCATGGACTTGGGGATATAAAATACAATGGAGTTTAAGGACATAACATGCCAAAAGATAAGCATGTAAATCTCATTCTTTTTAGAGAATGAGATCAATTATGTAGTGGTCTTACCACTTCGTTAGCACTTGGGAAATATCATTGCCTCACTTCAACAAGCTTTCTCTGGTTTGACTTGTGCTTCCGTATGAAGTCCCTGAGATTCAAGCAGCAAAGGACACATGGAAAACTGAGAAAGGAGGAATCCCTTCCAGATCTGAGAGTATTTCCTGGAACCAGTGACTTCATCAACACAACAAGAGCAGGAAGGAAACCCCAAGGCCACCATCAAAAGGATGTACAGAGGGAAAAGAGGCAAACAATTGGTGTTCGGAGCATCGTGGCCTCACCACTCCTGGAGCACAATGTACTGTCCCGTAAGTGTGGACGAGCTGTTGGAAAGTTAAGCAGTAATGAACAGTCACAGAAGGCTGAGTTGACTTGCATAAAGTTAGGATTTTTGTCTTGAAGACAAGGAAATATAATCAGAAAATAGATCTACCCATTTTCACATTCATTCATTCATACAATAACTGCCTCTATTGGTTTTAGTTTTGAGTAGTAAAAGATGAATAAAACATAGCCAGATATTGTGATTAGATTTAGTATTGCATTTCTGGTATGGACTTTGGGTTCTTTTTAAGTAGATTATTCCTAACTCTCTAAACCTCAGGGCTTTCCTTTGTAAAATGGCAACATCAGACAAAATTGCTAGGGTTTCTTCCTGGGAAAGTTTTACAGGTCATGGAGAATCAATTCAAAATATGCTTCACAGACAGGAAGCTTTATTATACAGTGCTTTAAAAAGTAGGGGCTGTGAAGCTAAAGGGCCTGCTATTCAAAAGCCAGCTTCGGTCCTAAGCATTTACCACTAATTACCTTTCACCAAACTACTTCTCCTAACTTCAGTAACCTCACCTCATCTATAAAGTAACACTATCAATATCTGCCCTAAGGGAAGGTTGAAAGTATTCAATACGAAAATAACATGGACTGTCTAAAACAGACTATGGTACAAATCTCTACTCGATGCATAAATGAGATACATATAATTTGCATATATTACTATATATACATGTAATTTGCATATATTGCTATATACATGTTCTATATGCATTCCATTTATATATATCATATATATTTGACATATAGTTCATTCACATACATATAAAAATTTCATCTTTCATATATGTAAACCAATTTTTGGCTTAAACTATTAGTGTTTTTTTGAAAAAGCAATGCACAATTAGGTAATGACATCTAGGATTTCTTATATGCACCAATTCCAAAATCACCTTGGGAGAGAATAATTTATTTTGCTCAAAGTGTGCGTTTGGCATATCTAGCTACATACAGAGAAGTGTTTTGTTATGATTTATAAATGTCTGATTATTCAACAAACGCATTGCAAATACCCTGCAGTTGGGAATTGGATTTGCTAGATGTATGCTTAAATTGATATTTTAATATAGTTTAATGTAAATGCTAATACCCTAAATATTAATCCAAGCCAAACATTAACTAATTTATGAAACTTGACTTGCCAGGAAGATGCCATAACTTGCAATTGCTTAGTACATATGAAATATTTATGTGTCAGGTGCTGCTACCTGGAGAAATTGAAGCCTTCTGTGCTTCTGAGCTATCCTTTAAATGAAGATGTGCTAACAACACTGTGGACAGAAGAGACTAGGCACCAGGAGATGGGTTGGGTAATCTTTCTTACACCCCATGACCACTTGGCCTCAGATTTCTGTCTAGTCAATAACAGGCAAAGCAGCACAGGGAACTGGAGGCAAACTGCATAGTGCCTGAAGGCTCAAACAAACTAAGAGCTATACTGCAGCAGAATACTGTAAGTCCACTCAAACTGAAATACCACACCACTCAAAACCAGCTGGCACCAACGTGACGGGCTGAGATAATCACTACCTGTCCATGGCTTCATCATACTGGGGTCACCATGTTACTAACCTTATAGAATTGGCTATATTCTCATCATGTAAATGATACCATGACAAATCCAAAACATCCCATATACAGACAACAGAGTGCAGTAAACCCAGGACTGGTAAAATCTAGACCCACTCCTGGAATTCCCCCACAAATCTCCCACCTTAATTCAGGAATAATCCTTCCCTGCATTACAGTCTGCCCATAAGATGAACTGCCAAAGATTCCAGAAGCCTACTTTCACCCGAAGTGAAACTTCTTCCAATTCTTCATTTTTCTGATCACTTAATTCTTTCTCCCTCAGTGAGAAGAATCTGGAAACACTGTTTAAAAGTCCCCATCCAGTTTCCAGACTTCAAATAGCATCTACAACAACCCCCTCTAGACACCACCTTGTCCTGTGGTGGAATACTCAGGTTTGCCTCATCAATGAGGTCGTAGATTTTGTTGAATGAAGTAGAAATTAAGTTGCAAGAAGATTAAAGGGACCTTTTTGGACAGTTGTAATGGAAGGGAAAGATACCCAGGAAACACTGAAAAAGAGAACAGAGAATTTTTAAGAAGGCATTTTTGACAATTTTCCAGATGATGTGGTAAAAACACTCAAAATCTTCACTAGAAATTACTTTGTCTCATTTAACATTCTTTTTTATTATTTATTTAGTTATTTGCAAACAGAAAGAAAGACAGAAATATCAAGAATAAGCACACCAGGACTTCTTGCCTCTGTAAACCAACTCCATATGCACGTGCCACTTTGTGCATCTGGCTTTATATGTGTACTGGGGGATTGAAGCAAGGCTGCCGGGCTTTGCAAGCACGTTCCTGAACTGCTGAGCTGTCTCTCCAGATGGCTTGGTATCATTCTTTTTTTTTTATTATTTTATTTATTTTTGGAGAGAGACACAGACAGAGACAGACAGAGAGGGAGAGGAAGACAGATAGAGAATGGGCACGCCAGCAGCCTCTCAGCTGCTGCAAACGAAATCCAGATGTGGTCAAGTGTGGCATTGAGCCCTTGCATCACTTTGCATCTGGCTAAATGTGGGACCTGGGGATTGGAACTGCTGGAGATTGGAACTGGGTTCTTAGGCTTAGGAGGCAGGGGCCTTAACCGCTAAGCCATCTCTGCAGCCCTCATTACCATTCTTTCTATAGTCATGAATATCCATCACTGGCATGTAGTGCTCTTCTCCTAGGCACAATAATGACTGAATGTCTCAATGGCTTTGTGGCTCATTGAGGCCATGCATTAATTTCCAAAGGCTGCTGTGATACGTTACCACAACTGAAAGGTCTTAAAACAGAGGCTTTGGTTTCGTTGTAATGGGGCATACAAGCTAACATGTCTGCAGACCTCTAAAATATTTAGTGAAAAATCCTTTCTTGCTTCTTTCTAGCTGTTGGTAACTTGACTGACACTGGAATGTAAGGAATTCTTAACTTGCAGCTGCATTTCCTAATCTTATGGCTTTGTCATCACAGGCATTCCTCCTTCAATGTCATATAAAAACCCCATTCATGTTGGATTCAAGCCCACAGTAAAAGAGTATGACCTCATCATAGCTTGATTACATCAAATCAGATCAAATTCATAGGCACTTGGGGTTAGGATAGCAACATATCTTTTTAAAGGACACCAAGTTCACAATAGGCCAGATGGAGGATTCTGGCCAACAATGTTGAACAAAAATAATACACTTCTTTATATGCCTGCAGCAATGAATAGCTGCTGCAAGAGTGGTTATAACCTCTATTTTTCCTTCTGGATGTTTCTCTCCAGCATTCTTGATGGTGGCTAAAACAAGATGAAGTGCATTCCTAATAGATATACAGCATATGTAACTAATAATGTTATTGTCGTAAGTCATTGCAATTTGGAAGTTCTTTGTCGCTATAGCATAACTCCACCTACTCTAGCTGACACACTTTTAGAATAGGAATCTTGGCTCCAGGAGGGAATAGAGTGAAAAAGTAAACTAAACTAAAGAAGCTTAGAGATACTCAGCTTAATCTAATTTAAGGACACTAAAATTTGAACGGTGTAAATGTAAGCTGTAGAGTCTCTAGGGAAATTTCAAGTTAAAGATCTGAGTAGAGAAAATGAAAGTCAGTTCAGTGTGAGATTTAGTTTCTATTTTATTTTTAATGAAAAAGCCACCCTTCTATTGAGTTTATGCAGTCATCTGTGCTCATTTAATCCTCACAATTGCACCATGAAGCAAATTCAGGTAGCTACAATTCTTCCTACCTTGATCCTGACAGACACAGTCCCCACACAGTCCCCATGTCCTAGAAGTTTTCCAAGAGTAGACATGCAAGCAGAAAATTCCAGTAGGAAAACGACTATGAAGGAACTAAGATGGGGGGGGTGAGTGAAACAGGGGAGACTAAGACTAGGAAGGGTGGTGTGTGGAGTGTGGGACACTGTCAAAAGGAACTACATGTATGAAAATTTAGACATAAACAGAACTTTCACAATGGGTGGAGGAAAAGGTGCCAAAAGAATTCATAAAGGAAGTGATGGCTGTTAGAACCAGAATGCCTTCATTTTTGGACTCTGACTGCCTTTTCATTGTAACCCTCTGTTTCCCAAGAGTGACTCAACCACCCCTCCCATTATCACACTCCTGAAATGATCCAGACCATCCAGCCCCATTATAAGTTCCTGTAGTCCCTCAAGCCCCTAGGCAAGGTGGACTGCTCTGCAGCCAAGGAATTTCAATGACCCCCACTGCCCCGTAAGTATCCCCTGGTCTCTAAGATGAGTTTCTTCTGACCTGCCTGGCTAGAGCTCTTCTCGGGTGTTCCTGAATAAAGCCTGTCTCTGCTGTTGAGATAAGTCTTCTCTCTTGTTTCATTTCCTGCTTTTTCCTAACAATTGAAGAGCAAAAACATTGTAAGTGGGGGAAAAAATAAAAACAAGAGAATATTCCAGAATCAAGGGTGTTGTTGGCCATACTGTTAGAGAGTTTCCGTTGCTGGAAGATAGACTAATTAGGTTTAAAAACCACTGAGAAATACTTTGAGTAGTTTCGCAGGAGACAGACTGTGTTAGTCAGCCTTCTGTTACTGTAACAAATCACTGAAACCATGAACTTACAAGAAGAAAAGATTCACTTTGGTTTACAGACTTAAAAGGTTCCATCCCATCATTGACTCATCTTGCTGCTTTGGGCCTATAGAGCCCATCACAGAGAGAACATGTGTCACAATAAATTCCTTACCTGATGGCCAGGAAATGAAAAGTTCCGCATAGTTTCCTTCAAAGGCGTCTCCCCAGTGACCCCCAAGCCTCCCAGTTGACATCACTCTTGAGGTCTCTATCACCTCCCAATACTGCTAAATTGGGGACCAAACTTTACCTCATGGACCTTTGGGGATAATTCAGTTCCAAACTACACAGATTAAGATGCAACATACAGTTAACAATGGGTTACGAATACATGGAGGAATTCTGAGAAGGCTGATCGTACATAGTCAGAATGAACCCAGTGCAGTCAGTATAGTGTGCACTCTCATTACAGAGGGTTAGACACAGGCTCCAGTAGAAGGCCTGCAAATGGCTCCAATGAGCTTTTCCAACTAGGAGTCATGCTTTTATCTTTCTTTCCCAACAAATAGAATCAAATAGTATGTCAGAAAGGCGATAGGAAGTCATGGATCCACTGAGTCACAGAAAGGGCAGTGCTTCCACCTTGTCAGTCTTTCTCTCTCACTCACTCATGGGTGTGTGTTGTGTGTGCTTGTGCTACAAGCATATGTGTGAGCAGATGCACACGCCCTGATGTGCACATGTGCAGAGACAATTGGGTGGGCTTTTCTAACATCCTTCTGCTTAATGTCCACTGAAAGTGGAGCTCTCTGTCTTTCAGTTAGACTGGCTGACCAGAGAGTCTCAGCAATCCTCCTATCTCTGCTCCCCACCCCAAGCGCTTGGGTTACAGATGTGTGAACCCATCATGGGCTTTTGACAGTGATGCTGGGCATTGAACTCAGGTCTTTGTGCCTGTCAAGCGCTCTTTCCACTGTTCCACCTCCACAAACCTTCTGTCTCTCTCATTCTTTCTCCCTTCATTCTGCCCTCCCATCCTTATGTCTCCCTCCCTTCTCCTCATATGTGCACACATGCTCTCTCTTGCCCATGTACTCTCAGATCACTGACCATGGGGAAAGCACCTGCAATGCATGACGATGCCCTATGGAGAAGATGATATACTCAGGGCTTAGAAATGAATTCCCTAACCTCACATCCATGATTTGGTGAAATTACAATCTAGCCAATAGCTTGATTATAATTTGCACCAGATCTTGAACCCAAGATTAAGATCTTTTTAATTTATTATTTATTTATTTGTTTGAGAGAGTGGGGGGGGGGAGAAAATGGGCATGCCAGAGCCTCTAGCCACTGCAAACAAACTCCAGATTCATGTGCCACCTTGTGCTTACATGGGTACTGGGGAATCGAGCTTGGGTCCTTTGGCTTCACAAGAAAGCATCTTCATCACTTAGCTATCTCTCCAGCCCCAAGATTAAGATCTTGAACCAGATCCAAGTCCTCACCTGTACATAGGGTGATGTAATTGTTTGGTTTTGTTAAAGCTGCTGGATTTGGTGATAATTTGCTATGCAGACATATGTAAGCAATATATGTGATATTTCATAGTATCCAGGCAGCTCTTGTCAAAGTACTTATGCTTTCTGAACTTCAAGTTTCCTTCTCTATAAAATGGGCTTAATTATGATGCCTGCAATTACAAGTGAGATTATTCATTGAAACCCCTGACACAGAAATGAGAATGCACGGAGCCTTCAATACATGTCAGCTGTTATTCTTACTAAAAGTAATGGCAGACATTAGCATGTGGCAGAAAAGGTCAAAACTAAAATGCAGAATTTGCACACAAGGAAAAGTAAACATCACTCAAAATGCCTTGAGCAATAAAGCATAATTGATGGGTTAACAAAACTAAAGAGTAGAAGGAGATGGGGGCTTGAGGACAGTATAATTGACGGGTCAACAAAACTAAAGAGTAGAAGGAGATGGGGGCTTGAGGACAGTTATTACAAAGTCTCTAAGTCTTCTACTCAGCAATTTCCCAAGTTCCTCCTGGTCTCATCTCTCCTCTTATGTCTCACTCTAAATTCTAACATGAGAACTAAATAGCTACAGCAATATATCCAAAAGATAGAGCTGTTCTTCAGTGAATGCAGGGTGTCCCACTGGGCCACATTAGGTTATGTAGCTGTACATGGACCTAACAATTTGACCATGAGAAAGCCCTTCTTTACCTGAGTTAAGTGTCCTTCCCTCAACCATTCGCAATGTGAAGATGTTAATGGTATGACATCAATCCTTGATCATTTGTTGTTACAGACTCCATTATGCTATATGAGTACAAGTGGAAGGAAGACAGAGATAGATATTAGAAAGGAAGTTTTAATGACATCAACAGCAATCTATTACTCTAATACACAAACAAGTTCAGGGGATCTGCACAAGGGTAATGAGTAAGCAACAATACGATTGGCTGAAATGTTACTAGAAAATTTTCAGTGCCTGGGATGGGATACCTTCCAGTGAGTTGTTGGCCAAGGAGGTCCTGGTAGCCTCCAAAACATTAAAGTCTAATGCCAAAGCCCTTGTTTTCCCTTGAGAAACAGATGGTAAGACCCTATTGCTGAAGACATCTCTTGCCTGAGAGGCAAGGTCACTGAGAAAGCAAGCTGGTGCTGAGCAGAAAACCTTCTTCCAGTAGACCAGCCAACTGAAAGCTAGAAAAAGCTGCACTGCAAGCAGCATATGGGAGACAGAAGTCATCAGCAGTGAAAACAGTGGACACTGAAAATTCAAGTTTGGCCATACAGGCCCAATGACTGAATGGGTGCAATAGTGTCATGTCTACTCTTGGGGTAACCAACTGCTCCATAATTGGACTGAAGACCTTCTCTATGGGAGGAAATACATACCTGGTACTGAAAAACCTAAGCAAAAGTCTATGGCAGGGGAGGTCATGAGCCTTAGGGGTATAAAGCTTGCGCTTGTCTGACTAAATGTATGTATTATTCCCAACAAGCTGCCCTGAAAGCACTACACTTAATGTTCATATTCACCTATTAATGCTACTCTCACTTCTGGTTAGAGAAGCTTCTCTTTTCAGATGGCAATGACCACTGGCATGACCCAAAAGGCAACATAGTGCTGAGAAGAAGGGATAGAGGAGTGCCCAACACTGAAACATCTCTGTCACACTCTCCAAGGCTCAGGGCCCATTGCGGAAGTGGGGGCAGATAGAATGGAAGAGCCAAAGGAAGGGTATGACTCCTTCCAATGCAACTGTCCAGACAGAAATTAGCCTTGATATCCATGACCTTGCAGTGCCTAGCAATACCTTTGCCAGACCCTCATAATAGAAGAAAAAGATGATGACATCAAATTAAAAGAGAGACTAATGGAGAGAGGGAGGGGATTGGAGTTCTAAAGGGAAATGGGGGGAGGGGAGGGAAATATCATTCATTTTTTGTATGTAAGTATAGAAGTTGTTAATAAAAATATTTTTAAAAAATAGAGTGAATGTGAGAGTTGGGAAGGGTTGCAGTTTGGATTTATGTATGTGATGTCTGGATTTTTACTTGGGGCTCTGGAGATCTGAACTCAGATCCTATCACTTGCACATCAAATGCTGGGCCCACTGAGCCATCTCCTGAGCCCTGTTTCACCATTAAAAAACTGGGAAACTGAGTCCAAACTGGAAATTTCAGAGAAACTCATCTTAAAAAAAAAGAAAGGAATAGATAAGTAAAATAACAGAAATGTTAATTATCATAGCTTAATCATGCAACATTATATATATATATATATATATATATATATATATATATATATATATATCAAACCATTTCATTAGTATGTCATAAATGTATACAATTATGACTTGTAAATTGAAGATAAAAAATTTTAAGTAAAAATATGGCAAAACAATTAAAATGAAAAATAAATAATATTAAAAGTGTCTATTGAGTGTTTACCAAGTGTCAGACATGAGTTCATCATTTCCATTCTCCTGCTACCCTAGTTTCTATGAGTTATTAAAAGGTGACAGTCTCTCTCACATCCTAGGATTTCATGCCTCTCATTCTCTATTCCTTGGACATTTTCACATAGTTCTTTAATTGTAGATTTTTTTTAAGTTTAGCATCCCTAAAACTTATATATTCTGTATTCATAAGAAATAATAGAAGAAAATATATTTTGCTTTTCTTGATCATTATGTGCCTCCCACATTACAATAAACACAGGTTAATACAGGGGATTTTTGTCTTCTCCACTATGCAGGACAGTCCTTCCAAAGAGCAGGAAATGAAAAATATTTCTGAATGAATGAATGAGTCCATTGATTGACTAGAGACCCAACAGTCAACAAAGTAAACTACAGACCCAGCCCTTTGGGGGATTCCATTATACAGGAAACAAAATAAACTATACAGATCACAGGGTGTACATTTAAGAATCAGTTATACACTGAATTCAATTCCACTCAAAAATTCCCATGTGCAGCAAATTCCCACAACCCTTTCTCATATTAAAATAAATAAGAATATAAAGCATATGAATAGATTTTCTAGTACCTCGAACCACAATCCCAAGTGATCTAGAAGAGCCCTCTGTGTTCTCACTTCCTTTTAAAAGCACTTTCTCTTCAGCTTCTGTTTGGTTTCCTTCTGAATTCTGGTCCTATTTTGACCCCAACTACTGTCTCTGTTTGACAGGAAAGGACAATCTTAGCTATAGAGAGGAAACATGCCTTGTAGGAGATATGCAATGGGGATGTTCCCAAACTCTATTCTAAATGGAGAGCAGATAATTACATGCATATTGATCTCAAACAGACCCTTACAGGATCTAGTGCTCAGCCATAATCTAGAGCAGGCTTGGAGAAAGAAAACCATGCTGTATGCAGTTTCCATATGACAATGAGATAACACCAGAAGTGAAAGGCAGGTCTAGGTGAAAATAAGAAGATTTAGGTTGTCTCAAATATATAGATAGATAGATGACAGATAGATAGATAGATAGATAGATAGATAGATAGATAGATAGATAGATAGATAGATAGATAGATAGATAGATAGATAGATAGATGATAGATGGCTAAGAAATAGCTATGTGAGCTGGAGAGAAGGGTAAGTGTTAAGGTGTTCACTTGAGAAGCCTAAGGACCTACTTACAGTTCCCCAGGACCCACATAAGCCAGATGCACAAGGTAGCTCATGTGTCTGGAGTTGGTTTGCAGTGGCTGGAGGTCCTGACAAGTCCATTCTTCCCCTCTACCTACCTCTTCCTCTCTCTCCATCAATCTCTTAACAAAGTATTTGGGAAAAAAAAGAAATATCCATATGACAAAAATGAGAAAGGGCGGTAAGAGTTTAAAGCACTGCCCACAATGCAGGAAGTGAAAGTTGTCGTTATCTTCCTCACAGTGAGCTTTCTCGCTCTCCTGTCTGTGTTCTTCCTGACAATCCTTGTGGGGTGCAACCACACATTCACTCCATGCCCTTATTCCATCCAAAACTGATATTAAAAAGTTCTGTCAACTTTAGTTACAATTATGGACAATCTTCTACCATACTAGGGAAAAAAAAAAAAGTTGTCTTGACATTTTGTTCTTGCATAAAATTGCATGAAAGCATGAAACATCCATTGTTGAAAAAAAATCACACTTTCTTCAGAGCTGGGCTCTTCTCTGGGTAAAGTATACCATGCTAGTCAGAAAAAAAAAACTGAGTTCAGATCCTAGTTTCAATGTGAAAGCCAGACGTGGTGGTGCATGCCTGGAATTCCAGCATTGTAGACACAGAGGCTGGAGGATCCACAGACTTGCTGGCTAGTTAGTCTAATCAAATCTGTGAGCTCTAGATTCAATGGGAGATAGTTTCAAAGAATAAGATAAAGGGTGACTGACCATGACACCCCACATCAACCTATGGCCTCCACAAAATATCCTGTAAAGGGTTACCAGACTGAAACTGTAGTTCAGTTTTACCCCCATATTTAGCTACTTTTCTGCCCCCCCCCCAGTGTAATACTATGTTTAAGTGGGTAAATATGGAGGAGACTCTGGCATCATACAAGGTGGGAAGCAACTAGCCATCTGCCTACACCTTCCCATCCTTAAGGGGAAATATACTTGAAGTCTCATGGCCTTTTCCTTTAACTGGACCACCAGCAGCTCCTCCCAGCTTCCCACCAGTAACTCTCTCTTAATGAGAATCTGAGGGAGAGAGTAAAGAATTGCTGTCTGGTTTTTTTTTTAATGCCATGATATACATATGCAAATCTATCACCTCATTTTCTACAGAGATCAACACTATATACCATTAAAATATAGGTATATGCACAGGAATAGCACCCATGATAAAGTGATAGACGTGTGCTATATGTTGTGTCAAAATTGGCTGTGTTGTTTTTCCTATATATTTGCATAATTAAGTGTCTTACCCAAATGAATCTTCATAAGAAAGTCAGCTACCTTTGGTTGGGATTTTAAGACAGACAAAAACAAACTTCTACTTTGGTACAGATCAATAAACATTCCAGTGGTATTCATGGAACATTTACTCAGTATCAGACATTAACTATAATGGTCTGGCCTCATCCTTTCAGAACTCAGTATGAGTAAGTGGGTAAACAGCTAGACCTCATCACAAGAAAATGTAGTTAGTGTTATACGTGATAATGTATGAGCTATCACAGGAACGCCAAAGAGAAAACAACTACTTTATGTAAGGAAGGGAAGGGTTAAATCCAAGAGTTGAAAACACCATCTGGCAGACAAAGCAAAATAAACCTCCAACATTTGCAGTCAGATCATGTTCATTGATGATCTATTGGATGTGTCAATTTGGCTAGCTTTCTCTTCAATAAAATACTAATCTAGGTATTGCTGTGAAAGTCTTTTGTACACATGATTACAACCCATAGTAAGTAGACCTTACGTAAGGAAAATTATCCAAGATAATCTGGCTAGATATGACTTAGTGGGTTGAATGAAATCAGTACTCAGGTTTCTTTGAGAGACTGAAACATACTCCCTGTGGACAGAAGTTCAGAAAAAGTCTACAAGTCTCAGTGCTGACTTTGAAGGCCTGGATTTGGCCTGTGATCTCATTCCCAGATCATTGCGATGAACGCTTGATATTTATGCCCCACCCGTCCCGTTTCTCCTAGAAGTGGAGTGTTGGTGAAATAAATACTTGAAAACACAGAAATAGCCTTGGACTTGCTCCATGCGTAGAAGCTGCAGTCGCTGTAAGGATGTGAGTGCAAAGGCCTTGATTTCCCTAAGCAGACTGTTAAGAGAGACGTGGGTGTCACAGACTCTGTTGGTGAGACTTCAAAAGGAAATGAAGAGCACAATGGAAAAACAAATGCTGGAGAGAGTTGGAAACTACAAGTACGTAATCTTTTGCAAAGCAGAGCAGAGTTTTCACTAGGCACTGAAGAGTCAAAAACTGAAAGCTAGGAGGTACTTTAAGGAAAGCTTCACTGGCTCAGAGTTGGAACTATGGGACCACAACTAAGAGACAGGACAAACCCAAGCTCAGATATAATCATGCAGATATTGACGCCAACCTGGAATGGGCTCCTTCCATGGATAATTATGAGGATCTTCCCGCACCTTAGGTGCTGACTGGAGCACAAGGCCAGCCCTCTGGGAGACAGCATCACCCAGAGCCCCTATCACTTTTCTCACAAAATGTCAGTGCATCAACATAACAGAAGCCAGTGTGGTACTAGAAAAACTCACAGCACTAAAGGTCTGAATGGTCCATGTTAATTTTCTAATATAACAAACTATTACAAACCCAGAGATCTGAAGTGACACTCACTTGTTATCTCATCACTTTGGAAGATTCCAAGTCCACACACAGTACACCTGGGTTCTCCACTAAGGAACATCCAAGAAGGAAACCAAGGAGGCTTTGTTTTTATCTAGAGCTTGGGGATGCTGCGTGTCCTGACGTAATGCTCAAACAAGTGCAGTAGTGGCACACAGCCATGGTGGGTAACCAACTGCTCTTGATTTGGCTAATAGATCCACTCAGTGGAATGGAACTCATTGCTGGAACTGGGAAATAAGTCAAAACCATGTACAAAAAATGAGCTCAGTCTCCAAGATACCACCAAATGTGGGCTAGAAAAGAGCTAACGCATATAAAATTCTCTCCAAAATATCTATGGCCATCCCTTCTATCTAGTACTAACTTCTCTCTGTGTTGGAGAATTTGCTTATCTTTTCAGATGGACAACGAACCTGAAGGGAGGATCAGCCAATCACACCTCACCAGGGCCCCAGCTGAAACCATAGAAGTAATACAGGGGAAGGGCAAGAATACAGTGTTCTTGGTGATCCTGACACCAAAAAAAGGCTGAAGGAGATAAACACAGAGAACATCCAACTCCTACTAAGCCAGATATCCAGAGACACAGAGGCTCCCAAAACCTCATCATTGAAGTAGAACTAAAATGACCCCAATGTGGTTCAGGGAAATTCACAGAAGAGGGGGCTGAAAAAATGTTAGAGCCACAAGTTGGGGCATTATGCACAGAGATTTGGCCTACCCCCAGAACTCTTGACTACCCCCACAATGCATGACCCACATTCGCCATTGATGAGGGTCCTTATGGAAGAGGGAGGACAGGGAGGAGGATAATGGAGTCACCACTATGAATGTAAAATCAGAATAATATACATAAGAATAAATTATTTTTAAAAAACTTTATGTCCTTGTCAGCCTGGGCTAGCGAGACCCTACCTCAAAAAAAAAAAAAAAAAAAAAAAGCCTTTATGTCCTTGCTGTTGTAGATCCCAGGTCCCCATGTCCTTGCTAGCTGCTCAGCTCTTTATAGACCATCCTTAGGTTCTCACCATGTGGCCCTCTCAGAACCTGGCAGCCTACTTCTGCAAACCAACAAGAGGATGTCTCTACCCCATCTACTATGAGGGAGTATTTTAATAAGGAAAATAACAGCATGCCAAATGTATGAAACAGAGCCTTACAGAAAAAGGACAAAGAGAAATAGAATAGTAGTAGGTGATCATGGTGGAGAAAGCTGCTCTGAGCCAAAGCCAGCCTCTGTTCCCTGACTATGACTGTCCAAAGGACCCAAGCATGAGTTTAACCTATGAGTAACATGAAAAATAAAATTTGTAACAAAATGAGCAATTTCACTAAAGAAAGTAAGCCCTAAAAAATGAAATGGAAATAGTATACTGAAAATCGTAATAAGTGAAACTAACTTAGCATGTGGACTTAGCAGCAAAATAGATCAAATTAGATGCAGTAAAAGAAAGAATTTGCCCAACAGAATATTGATCAACAGAAAAAATATGCAGAGCTAAACAAGGCATGTAAAAATATGAAAAACATAGAAAAAGAATAAAATATATTTTTCTTATGATACATGCAATTGAAATCTTAAAAGAAAGTTAAGGAGGGAATTAGCAGAAAAGCATTTGAAGAGAAAAAAAGATTGTCTGAAGCAGGGCAGTATGAAGAAAGCCACAGCAACACGTGTCATAGCTCAATGGCTAAAATCTAAAAAGAATAAAGTTAAAATAAACAAGAAAAAAAAGGGTTTTAAAAAGAAGCAACTTTAAGTTTGCATAAGAAATAACAGAAGCCAGAGAACAATGGGAAAATGTCCTTAAATATCCAGTAAATATCCAGTAGATCTGGACAAAACAAAAACTTCAGAGAAATTTTCAGACAGAAGAAGAAAAATGATCACAGATGCGAGCAGAAGTGGCAGTAAAAATATTATTCATAAAAAGGAACAAATGGGGAAATGTTGGCAGATAAAAACTAAACTACAGAAAAAATTTCCATGGGCTTAACATATATAAAAAATTGTGATGAATATTTTAAAAGAGGTGAAGATAAATGACTTTAAAGGCTTAGCATTGCTGGGAAGGTGGTAAATAAATGAATTTGTATTGAATGTCATAAATTACATTTGTTTAGAATAACTACATGAAGTTTATTTTGAAAGTATAACTAATAATCTAATGAAGAAAATGAGATTTGAAATATTGGTATATTTATATTTAAGTTTTTGATTAGCATACAAAGAACAGGTTTTCTTCTAATTATAGCAAAAAAAAGAAAAATAATCATTAAAGCATGAGTCCAACAGAAAATAATTTTACAATAATTTAAAGAACACAAATGTATCACTAATTATATTTAATACTGTTAGACTGACTATACAATTAAAAGACACACATTGTCAGCATAGAAAAACAACCTACACATTGCTTACATATCCGAACTGTAAGGAATCAAAAAGATGAAACAGGGCTGGAAAGATGGCTTAGCAGTTAAGGTGCTTGCCTGCAAAGCCAAAGGACCCAAGTTTGACTCCCAGGGCCCATGTAAACCAGGTGCACAAGGGGGTGCATGCATCTGGAGTTCGTTTGCAGTGGCTGGAGGCCCTGGCTAGCCCATTCTTTGTCTTTCTCTCTGTTTCTCTCTCTCTCTGTCTTTCTCTCCCTCTCTCTTTCTTTCTCTCTACCTGTCTATTTCTGTGTGTGTCTCTCTCTAATAGGTAAATAAATAAATATTTAAAAATATATTTTTAAAAAAGATGAAACACAGAGGTGGCAGAAAGAATGTAAGAGCCAAAGGAAGGGCAGGACTCCTTACAATGCACTCTTCCAAACACAAAATGGCTTGGATATCCATGACCTCACAGTGCCTGGCACTACCTACACAAAGCCTTCATAATAGGAAGAAAACATGGTGACATCAAAATAAAAGAGAGACTAATAGAGAGGATGAGAGGATATAATGGAAGGTGGAGTTGTGAAGGAGAAAGTGAGGGGGAGAGGGAATTATCATAGTTTATTTTCTATAATTATGGAAGTTGTCAATAAAAAGTTGAAAATAAATAAAAAAGATGAACTGTGCCCAAAAAAAGACCAACAAAAGATATCTGAAGCTGTGGTATATTGTCCAATACATATTGTCAAGTAAGAAGCACAGGTGGGCTGGAGAGATGGCTTAGCAGTTAAGCCACTTGCTTGCAAAGCCAAAGGACCCAGGTTCAGTTCCCCAGGACCCATGTAAGCTAGATGCACAAGGTGGTGCATGCATCTGGAGTTCCTTTGCAATGGCTGGAGGCCCTGGCTTGCCCATTCTCTCTCTCAGTCTCTCTTTCTCCTTATCTCTCTCTCGGCCTTTCTTTGTCTCTCTCTCTCTTAAATAAATAAATAAATGTAAAAAATATATTTTAAAAAAAGAAGCACAGTTGTAGACACAAAGGTAGATTTCATAACACAAGGACCAAGTTACCGGAGGCCACCATTTTAAGCTCACATTCACCAGGCATCAAATATAAAAATCAAGACTGTACAGAGAAAGACAAAGAACATGGCCATGAGAGGGCATGAGCATGGCAGCAATCTCCTGCCTGACTGTAACTCCACAATTCCTCTGCACTCTGATGCAGTTCTGAACCCATGGGTCCTCACCTGAAGATCTGGGAGTTTTAGCCTTTCTTTATCACTGTATTTTCTTTCTGTAGCCCTTAACCCATGACTGAATACCTTTCCCCTACACAGACTCCAAAGCACAGTGAAGCTATCTGAGTCCATTTAAAAAAAAAAAAAAAAACTCCTAATTCAAAATTCAGAAATTTGGGCAAGGGAGATGGATCAGTAGGTAGAGTAATTGGCATGCAAGCATGAGGACCTGAATTCAGATCCCCAGAACATAGATACATACCTGAATACACACATATATACAATGTACATACATACAACATACATACCTGAATACATACATGCATATACATATATACACGCATGCATGAAACATGCATACATACATACATACATACCTGAATATACATATACATAAAACATACATACATGCATTCCTAAATACATGCATGCATGCAATTATTCATACATACATACATACATATATACAATCATGCCTGAATTCAGATCCCAGAACATACAAAGAGTCAGTCACGGTAGCACATTTGTCATCTGAGCATGCCTACATCAAGGTGAGAGGTGGAGACGGAGGACTCCTGGGAAGCCTGTGGACCTGCTCTAGACAGCAGCACACCGAAGGTCCTACCTCCAACAAGGAGAAAGGTGAGGACAGACACCGGAGATTGTCCTCTGACGAACACAACTCACCATGGTAGACACACATTCATCCATACACACCCCATACACACATGAATACAGAGAGAGAGAGAGATTGTAAAAATTTCAGAAATTCATCCAAGCTTCTTGGCATTTTCCACCATTAAAGTTCTAAATAGTTTTGCATATGTATAAGTTCTCCTTCTATTAAGGCAGGGATTCCATATGCTTCGGCTTCTCATAGATTAGGCTTAAATGGAGTCTCGGTCATAATAGGAACTTAGTAAGTATCTGTTAAATAGATGAAGGATGAATTTTCCCAGTTACCTCCTCCCAAAAGGGCTAGTCAACTCTAAAATATGTAGTGTAGTGAGAGAAGTAGAAAAGTGTTTCTGGAGAAAGGAAGCCCCTGTGCAGACAAAGTTTCTCAAGCCAGGAAGCTTCTATAACTTCTGTAGAGGGTTGTACCTTCCAGAATCAGTGCTCTGGAAGCTGCACCAGTATTCCATTGAAACACAAAACCCCGTCCTGCTAAGACCTTGAAACTCTGGACTTCTGCTCAGGCTTGATCTGACTGCTCTTCCTGTCTTATCTCACATGCAAAAAATTAATTTCAATGATCACATTTCTACTTCCCACAACCTTGATTTTTGACCTCTTCTCTGCCTGGGTAAAATAGTGGGCAGTGGTTCATGGTCTCACTGGAGTTTCAAGCACATGGGTGGGCAAGCCAGTGCTGCCCAAGTAACTGCTTTACTTTGATCAAAAACATTAATGTGACTTCTACGGGGGAAGTAGTAACATTAGTTATTTTTCAGATTGTAGTGAGAAATGAGAAAAATCTATGTGAGATCACCCACTTATGTCCTTCTCCACCTTTCTAGTCTCTTTCAACGCTGGCTGATTCATTTCCCTTGTTCAAACAAAAAAAACTTTGGCAGGAGGTGGGAACTGACAGACAGATCCATGCCCATCATCTCCCCAGAAAGGAGGGATCCTTCCTGCCTGACTGGAGCTAGCAGAGCCATGCAGACACGCTGGAGATTCTGTGTACACCGGATGAAGCTGGATTTCCAATAAAGGACTCCTTGCCAGGGCATCGCCCTGCCTGAGACACACTCCATTCCAAAACTGGGCTGTGTTTGCCATCTAGAGGACACCAGGGGACAGGCAGGCCCCACGAGGACTTCGGCAGAGACACCGTGGACATGGAATAGAGTAGAAGCTCCCCTTCCTCTCAGAGGAACATTTGAGGAGGAGGCGCCTGCACAGTCACCAGAGGAACAGGATAAACAGACTCAGTCCTCTGGAAGCCAGGATGAAAAAAAAAAAAAAAAAAAACATGAGAAGTGCTTTCTGGAAGGAGGAACAGAACTCCTGTATTGGCAGAAGATGAATTTGCCCTCTGACAAATCACCCTGTCAGGAAATGGAATAACTGAGCTGAGGGTTACACTGCATCCTAGACACCAATTTTCTGAATATCAGAGCTCTCCCCGCCCCCCGCTCTCTCATTTTGCAGACAAAGGAAGGTAAATCTAGCCAGCTAGGACCACACAGCTAGGAAGTCGCAGAGATAGACCTCAGAGACACTCTTGGAGGGACTAAGTTCTTCTGACACATTGAGGGATTGACCTATGCCCAGAGCAGGCAAGCGCCAGAACACAGTGGGCAGAGAGGGTTCCTGCAGAGACTGGGCTCAGAAGGCTTCAAGGGTAGATTTCCAGAAGTCAGTTGTGTTCATACCTTGTCGAGGCTCTCATTTGCCAACTATGGAATAAATGAGGAACTTTGGCCTCTGGCCTAGATTCACATCGCTCCTCTCACCCTATAAATCTGAACCATTTGGAGAAAGCCTCTCGGACTTTCATAGGTGTTCCTTCCCTTGCCGGGAATGTCTGCACATTTGGAATTGTGCTTACAGCATAAAAGAGTCTCTTAGTTTTTGAAAGGTGGCACCATGGCCACATACAATTTGGAGCATTTAAACTGGAAAGGAAATCTCTTTACCATAAGCAAGAATGTCCTCCAGGATCACAAATATTGTACCAACACATCACATCTGTTCAGACTTACATGATAGCTCACTCTTGAATTCATGGCTTGTCTTCACTCAGACTTATGGTAAATATGCATCCACTCTGCACCTGCTGTGTCCCAGGTACTGTGACAACCAAAGTACTGCAGAGTGGGATGAACAAGACACTCTTCTAGCTCACTGCCTCCACGGAACTCACATGATATCCAGATTATTACCCACACAGTGAAGGTGCATCCAAAGTAAAAAGATGCCTCCTCTGAACAGACGCTAAGGATTAACTAATAGCAGAGTGAGTGTGAACTTGTGACAAGCTTTTCTGCTCACTCCTTCTATCTTCACAATATTTTTTGCACACTTTCTTGGAGGTTTTCACTTGTTTTTAGTCATTATTTTCCATTTCTTATTCTGACTTTTGGCAAAACTAACACTTCTCTGTACACACACCAATCTCTGCTAAATAGTCGGGTCTGATTGAATCTTTTTAATTAACAAGTGAGTCAAGATGGGCATGGTGGCACACTCCTTTAATCCCAGCATTTGGGAGGCAGACATAGGAGGATCACCATGAGTTCAAGGCCACCCTGAGATTACATAGTGAATACAAGGTCAGCCTGGGCTAAAGTGAAACCCTACCTCAAAAAAACAACAAAAAAAGTGAATCAAAATTTCCCATCAGTCTGCCAATCAATTTTAAATATTACTGATAAAAGCACATCCATAAAATCTTTAATTTGCAATTCATGAGACTCTCGACATAGTAACTGATGATCAATGAAAATGTTAACATTACATACTTCCAACCAAGCATGTCATTGCAAGTCATGTGTCATTTATTACACAAGCAACCTGTCAAAAATGATGCTGGATGCCATCTGGAGCAAGAGCAGAGACAAGATGCTATGGGCTCTCAGGAAGGGACATCCCTAACAGCAGCAGAATAATCACCTGAGCTAATCCTTGCTGAAACCTGAAATCTGACCATAAGGATTGGAAAGAGCTGCCTCTGTCCCAGGATGGGCAGGCAGGCAGGAAAATGTCCAAAGATGTGTCACAGATAGAGAGGAACCTGTTTCAATATCCATATATGTTAAAGCTGAATAGTTGTGTAACTCTCCAGCTTGATTTTGAATGAAACCAGTTTTAGATTTTCACCCGTGAAAGTTGCATCATGTCTATTTTATTCCACATAGTTGGAGCACTTTTAATCCCCCTTTAACATTTTGGTCAACTCACACTTTACCACTGACTCCACTCTCTAGCTCCTTGAAATGTTATCCTATCCCACCCAGTGTGTGATCAGTATTTTTACTTTCTTTTTTTTATTTAAATATATATTTTTTATTTATATTATTTTGATTTTACTTTCATAGTATTGGTTCCATTGTCCTCCTCCCTGTCCTCCCACTTTCAAAGGGACCCTCATCAATGGGGAATGTGGGTCGTGCATTGTGAGGTTAGTCAAGAGTTCTGGGGGGTTGGCCCCAGTCTCTGTGCATAATGCCCCAACTTGTGACTCTAACAATCTTTCCGCCCCCTCTTCCACGAGTTTCCCTGAGCCACATTGGGGTCATTTTAGTTCTGCTTCAGTGATGAGGTTTTGGGAGCCTCTGTGTCTCTGGATATCTGGCTTAGTTGGAGTTGGATGTTCTCTGTGTTTATCTCCTTCAGCCTTTTTCTGGTGTCGTGATTGCCATGAATGCTGAACTCTTGCCCTTCCCCTGTGTTGTTCTATGGTTTCAGCTGGGGCCCTGGTGAGGTGTGGTTAGCTGATCCTCCCTTCAGGTTCGTTGTCCACCTGAAAAAAGATAAGCAAATTCTCCAACGGAGAGAGAAGTTAGTACTAGATAGAAGGGATGACCATATATGTTTTAGAGGGAATTTTATATGTGTTTGCTCTCTTCTAGCCCACATTTGGTGGTTATCTTGCTCTTGGAGACTGAGCTCATTTTTTGTACCTGGTTTTGACCAGTTAGCACAAGCAAGGCTGCGATGTCATGAGTGTCTATTATGTGCCTAAGACTGAGTTGCAGATTTTCCACGTGTTCTCAGAATTATCTCTTTTACCCAGTGTAAAAACATCACACAGTGGGTTCTTGGCTCCAGTGTAGCCATCAGGAAAATGTTTGCAAAGGCTAAGTCACTTGCTTAGGGGACCCGAATAATGAGCAGGGGGGCTTATAATACCAACCGAATTAATTACTTTTGCATCATGATGACCACAACACCTGACAGAAACAATTGAAAGGAGGAAAGATTTATCTTGGGTCATGGTCTCAGAGGATTTTAGTCCACTGTAGCAGGGAAGGCATACTGATAGGACCCTATGATGGGTGCTATTCACATCATAGCAGATGGAAAACAGAAAAAAAAATCAATAACCAGGTATCACCTTCAAAGGCCCATCACCATTGACCCATCTCCACTAAATTCTGCCTAACTCCAGCTAATTTCCACCTCCCAAAGGTTCCATGCCTTCTCAAAATAGTAATGCAGTTGGTACATGCGTTCAAATCATGATACTGGGTAGGACATTTCAGACTACTCTAAAATCATAACATTAACCCAGACCCAGTTCCTCCAAATGCTTTCTTACTTCATTACCAATGCTTCTTAGAACATTTTATAGATCTTGTTTGAACAATTTTGCTTAATTTGGGTGGGGGTGTGTGTGTATTTAGTATGCATGGTTTCTTTATTTTTTGCTCCTTGCTCAAAGAAACACTGACAACAACAAGAATATTCTTCAAGGCTGAGAAATACTATACACTTACTGAGATCATTTTAGGAAACAAATAGACTTTTATAATAATTCTGTCACTGTTTTATGTTAGTTGGAAAGTATATAAATGCTGAAACATGGAGAGATTTGAGGTTGTTTGCATTTGAAAAACAAAACATGAGGACGCCTATTTCATACAGTGAAATCTAGGTTTGGAATTATTTTCAAAGCATTAATGGACATGACACTTAGACTCTTTTAGCCCTAGGAACTTGAGGCATCTCCAACAGAGAAGTATCTCTTCTAAATTCTAAATTCTTAGCTAGAGTTAAATTACAGCACTGTTGGTTTTTTTTTTTTTCATTATCCACACACAAAAGAAAATCCTTTCTCCTATTTATTGAGCAAATACATGTTGAGTTTCAGCTAGGTGCAATGTACTATGAAAACCAAGAAGATTTTTTCATGCATACCATGTGAACACAGTTGCCCCATCTGAAATATCTCCCCTTTTAACCCTTTTATTTTTACTAAGTCATTATCTCTATCAACTTACCATTACCATTAATACTGTGTAAACTCGGCTAAGTGCTTTACAGGCATCACCTTACAACCAGTCCTCCCATCAACCTTAAGAAATACCCATGCTCAGGTCTTCACTTATATAAGAAGAAGCTAACGTTCAGAGAAAAGGAACTTGACCTGAGTCACAGAGCAAATAAGTGATGGAAATTTAGGCTAATAACCATGTTAGATTTGCCTAGAGCAAAGTCTATAGCAGGTCCAGAGAAGCTTGGGGCTTAGTGCTGAGATAAAGTCTATCATGGGGTATAAAGAAGGGTAATGACTGACCAAGGGATTTACTGATAGATTTTTATATAGAAAAATCTAAGCACATGCCTGTAACCCTACAACTTGGGAGGAAAAAAAAAACAGGAAAATCAAGAGTTCAAGGTTTCTGGGCTGGAGAAATGGCTTAAGGTGCTTGCCTGCAAAGCCTAAGGACCCAGGTTTGAGTCCCCAGAACCCATATAAGCAAGATACACATGGTGGTGCGTGTGTCTGGAGTTCACTTGCAGTGGCTGGAGGCCCTGACGCATTCATATTCTCTCTCTCTCACATAAATAAATGAAAATATTTTTAAAGAGTCCAAGGTCATCCTCAACTACATAGTAGAATTAAGGCCAACCTGGACTAAATGAGACCCTGTCTCAAAAAAAGATGAAAATAAATACAAATAAATTATCAGTAAAAACAGGTTTTATCTATTCAGCTCACTGTTTGGTCCTGCTTAAACCCAGGCCTTTCCACAAAGGTCCTTTATTTTGTCTATCTCAAATATCAAAGTTACAGAAATTACAACCAGAAGGAGCCTTAAAGACCATGTAGTCTGATGCCTCTTCCTGCTAAGATGATGGAAGGGAGGTCTACAGATTGGAATCAATTGGTGTAACATCGTCAATACAGATGTGACCAAGGCTCAGAGGTGATCCTGCTTCTCATTTCTGTGTTTTTCTAAGATGTTTCCTGCTATTTCCATCTTACACTTGACATTTAAAGCCATCTTAGCTGGTCTGCTTATAATAAATTATGTAAAATAAAACATTAAAAACCAATCAGTATGTGATTATCCCAGAGTGAACTCAAATGCAGAAGAGAGGAGGAAGAAAAAAGACATTTCTGAGTAAGGAAACACCAGTAATCAGTGTCATGGAAAAAAATCCAATTTAGAGCGTTCACAAAAAGAGAATCAATATGTATGCCTTGAACAGATGCTGCAAGAGGTGGAGAGAGAAAGAATAAATTCTTTCTCCCTCAAATCTTTTCTAGGGTACTGGAACTACAATGGGGACTGATGTGACTCACTCCTCAGGAAATTTACAATTTAGTGGTCCAACCTAAAAAGCAAAAGGTACTTTCAGTCATGTAAGTGCTATGATAGGCCTAAACGTAAGGTGCTAAAAAACTACAGAGAAAGAGGTGATAACCCAGAGAGACATCTAGTTGCAAGTGAAATCTAAGCTGGGTGCTGAAAGTTGAGTATCGTAATAATTTATATTTATTGTCTACTTGACAAGACATAGAATCACCAGTGAGGGATTATGTAGATTCTGTAGACCTATGGGCATGCTTGTGAGGAATTATCTTGATCAGAATAATTGAGGTGGAAAGACCCACCAATGCTGATTCCACTTGTAGCACTATTTCATGGGCAGGGCCCTGTGCTATAAAAAGCAGAGAGCTGGCTGAGCACTAGCCTTTATCACTCTCTGTTTCCTCACTGTGGACTGAATGTGATCAGCCTTCTCAAGCTCTAGCCTAGCATGCATTTCCCACCTCCTCCCATCGTGATGGACTATAACCTGGAACTGTGAGCTGAAATCATCCTTTCCTTTCCTAAGTTGCAACTGGCCAAGTATTTTGTCTCAGCAATAAGAAAGTAACTGATATAAGTATGGCTGGTGAATGACATGTCAAGACAGAGAATATGGGTCACATTATAGCATGACACCTGGAGAGAATGATGTGGCTTGCCTTAGGTTGAACGCCATGGATCCTAGAATCAAGAAGTGATGGTGAAAGGCCAACCAGAGTAAAAGCCAAAGAGCAGGTTTTGCTGACTCCTGACAGTGGTGCATGTTATGTGGGACAATATCCTAAGGGCAAAGAGACCCCTGAGGATGTCTGTGCAACTGAATGACAAGATTAAATGCATTTCCCAACAGAAATCACCATGACTGCTGACTGGTGGGTAGAATGGAAAGAGGAAAACCATCAAGTACCATGGGGACGTTCTACGAGAAGGAGAAGGAGACATGAGGTCCATCAAGCTTGGGAGATATGGGTACGATCAAATGGAATCAGTATGTATTGGAAATTAATTAGAAATCAAAAGAAGTTAATACTGACTTGCAAATTTCCAATATGGACCAATGATGGTAGCATGTGGTGCTCAGCAAGTCACACGGTGTGTCCCTGAGAATGTGAAAGTCTGAAGCTCAGGCTGGAGTCTGTTGATGCCATTTGAATGACTTCTAAAAGGAAAACATGTTGTTTATATTTCTACTGCAGGAGCTGTCTCAGCCTAACTGAAGACCTCAATGGAATAACTAGAATTGGCTGTTGCCATGGTCACTATGGAGAGTTTATTGTGTTGTCATTTGATTTGGCTTCTAAGTACTAAAACCAAATCAAGACACACTGTATGGCACAGGGCAGGTCGGGCCCTAGCCAGGCCGCCTGCTAGAAGAAACCAGGAAGTGGCTTCTGTGGACATGGCGTCCTGCACAGGCCTGGCGTGACAACAGCTACAGCCCCATGCCTGCAAGGAACCTGCTGAGAGATGATCTGCCCAGAGACAGGCTGTCATTGGTCACAAGAAGGGAACCACCCTATATAATGATTGGCCAGCCAAACCCTTAAAAACCCCTACACTTCCTTGAATAAAAGAGTTTGCAGCAGCTCTCCCTCTGCTGCTTCCACCCAATTCCCAAAGTCTGTGTCATGACTCCGCGCCTCTCACCCCTTGCCCGGCGAAGACCCTGAATCCCCTCTTGGGCTGGCCCTAGGAGGGACCCCAACAACACACTAGATTCCAACTGTTTTATCTTGATCAAGCACATGAAGAGGAGACAGAAGAAAAGCAAGGAAGTCACTTGTTTCAGTGAGAACCAGCAGATATATGAGACACCTATGCAAAATACAATCCTGTGGAGTGAGTCGTGAATGCATAGACCCAGGGACCCAGGACTTCCCCTACCATGATGTAATTAGCTTAAACTCCTTGTAGAACATGTCTGGCTACAAGAGTTCTGGCTTTTGCCAAACCTCATGGAGTATATTGGAGCCATTTTATAGACCTCTACATTCCTGCAGGTCTCCCCACCCTAGGCTCTGCCTGCTTTAATAATGTGTTTCTCTGGGGATGATAGCCTTTGGGGCCTAAGGTTTGACTCAATTCATGCCAGGACTTGGAGATATTTTAAACAAGTTCGAATCCATGTTATCTTCAATTAAAGGCTCTGTACGGCAGAGGAAGACAAGCTCAGCCACCAAATATTTGGGTCTGGGGAAGCTTCTTCGATCATTCCAACAGGCCAAGTGTGATGTGGTAAGACTGGCTTCTGTCAAAAGCAATGAGGCAGCAATGGACATTGGGAAAATTGGGTCTGGCACCAACCTAAGCCACTGAATATTCAAATGCATGGCATGCAAAATGTGGTTTGAACATCACGGTCTGGGCAGTGATGAGAAGCCTGGGGAGGATTTCAGTGAAGAAAAGATCACTGAAAAGATCAGTCTCAAGTAGACACCAGCAAGAGGTGAACTATCGGGGGTCAGATAGAGTAGAGTACTCACGAGTGCTTTGAGGACTTAATGTTGACTTGGTCACCAAATGTATTCATTCAGTAAGAATATGACCAGCTTCGACTTTGTGCACACTTAGAAGTACAATGTACGCTTTAACAGCCTTATTGGATCACCACAGAGTCTACTGCTAACCAAAAAAATCAGAAATTTCAAGCACACATTTATTCCCAAGGTCATTAATGGGCAATAAGGAAAGGATTTAGAAGATTCTGTTGCGTGTACTATGTGTGACCTTGAATATTATTATAAAGGCAGGCATATAGTGCCTGATACATTAAAAATAGTTAAAAGATATTTGATGGATATATGAGTGCCTACTATGGGCCACACAATGTGCTGATCACATACATATTCCTCATGAATTACAAACAGCATATGTGGTAGGTACTATAACTGATTCTATTTTATGAACAAGAAAACTGGAATTTATAGAGCTAACACAACTTTTACAGGTCACAGAACTAGTAAGTAGAAATGCTAAATCTCAAATACAAACTGTCAGAATTGTAAAAATAGCATTTCAAATCTCTACCATGGAATAAGTTATTTTTGTATGATGTAGGAAGAGAAATAAACAATACTAAGCAGAAAAAACACTGAGAGGGCAGAGAATAATCAAGAGGATATCAACTGAGAGAGCATAAAGATTTCCATAGTGGAGCAAGACAGAAGAAAAAGCTCTGGTCGGTGACTGAGGCAGACCTAGCTCAGGAAGCAACAGGTAACCCTCAGTGCAAACAAAGGCAGGGGAACACACATTTAGTATTGGGTCATGGGCTTTAGTGACCAACTATACAATCATGTTTATTTCAAGCAAGAGGGCAGACACAGCCATACAAAGGCTAATGAAACTGTGTGGATGAATGTGCTGTCTTTCAGGAATCCATAAGACGGAGCGATGAAAGTTGGCCAGGAACATTCTACTAACACAAGAGTTGGCAAACTATGACAAGGAGACCAATTTTAGCTCATTGACTATTTTCTAAGTAAAGTTTTATTAAAACACAGCAATGCTTGTTCATTTGCAAGTAACCCATGTCCAATCTCATACTACAAACACAAAGTTGAACAGAATGGGGGAGGACACATAGTCTTCAAAGCCTAAAGTATGGGCTCTATATATGGGTCCTTTGTAGATTTTTGTCAAATCCTGCAGTAAAGTTAAGTGATGCAGCAAATATTAAAAAAATAAAAAAAAAAAAAACTAACCAGTGTCTGGGATGTGGTAAGTAGGCTGCAAATTTTTACCTGAGTAAATCCCCCATAACTCTACCTAACTGAGCTAGTTCACACAAAGTAACCAATTACAGAGCCCCTCACGCTTGCCTGCACAGGGCCTGATCCAGGCTATGAACAAGCAGCTTCCCTACCCGTTACCACATTGAACCCTCCCATAGCTCTGATGGATGGAGTCCATGTTCCCAGCATCTGAGACAGAAAAGTCAGAGTTTGAGACTAGGCCTGTCTATATTCTGTCACGATACAAGTCTTACCAAGCTTCAGTGAAAGAATTAAAATCCTTACTGGTCCAGGTAACGATTTCTTCTCCTATTCAAGTCATTCCGTTGGATGTTTTGACCTTGTAGGGGGAGGAGCTTGTGAGATATGTGGGCCTTCTGCACCCCAGCATATTGGCAACCAGCCTTCGAAGAGTGGGTCACTGGTACCCAAGTCATGGTTCATGGAAGGAGAGGTGATCATGATCATCACAGAAACAAAAGCTCCATGGCAGCTGGGCAGGAAGATTTACACAGGAGAAAATTCCACAGGAAGGGGGAAAAATCCCATCTAGATCAATGGAAAACTGGAAGGAACTAGAAACATGAACAACTCTAGAGAGGCACAGGAGAAAGAAGCAGAGGCAACGAGCTGGGCTCAGCAGTTAAGCACACTTCCTATACAAGAATGAGTGCCTGAGAACATGTGTAAATAGGTGGGTATCAATAAACACACCTGAAACCCCAGTTCCAAAAGGGGAGCGAAGACCAGGGAATGAACAGGCTTGCAAAAAGCAGCAAGGTCCGGTATCAGTAAGAAACTCCCGCTCAAATAAGAATGGGCAAATGAGGGCTGGAAAGATTGCTTAGTGGTTAAAACATTTGCCTGCGAGGCCTGAGGTCACAGGTTCAATTCCCCAGTACCCACATAAGCCAAATGCACAAAGTGGAACATGTGTCTGGAGTTTGTTTGCAGTGACTAGAGGTCCTGGTGCACAATGCTCTCTCTCTCTCTCTCTCTCTCTCTCTCTCTCTCTCTCTCTCTCTACCTTTCTCTCTATATCCCAAATAAATTAATGAATAAAGTATAAAAATAATGGGAGGGCTGGAGAGATGGCTTAGCGGTTAGGGTGCATGCCTACGAAGCCTAAGGACCCCGGTTGGATTCTCCAGGTCCCAAATAACCCAGATGCACAAGGGGGCACATGCATCTCAAGTTTGTTTGCAGTGGCTAGAGGACCCAGTGCACACATTCTCACTCTCCCTCTCTCTCTTTCCCTCTCTCTGTCTGTAATAAATAAATAAATAAAAATAAAATCTTTAAAAAGAATGGGCAGATGAGAAATAGAGCAGCACTCCCAGGGTTCTTCTCCAGCCACCACAAGCAGGGCTTCCAACTCCCTGCTGATGCCACCGGCAAACATGACACATGTACATACACCATGCCACACGTACCACATTAAGTTCCCATACGCATGAACAAAATAAATAAACAACTGAAAAAAGGAACAGTCATCAAAAAGGCCAAGAGTCAACAAGAAGGAAATCACCACAAGCAATCCTGAAACCTCAAGATGTCCCCAGACCCAATAACATACTGCTTGCAAACACGGAGCTAAATTTACCCAAACAGTGTCAGTCAGGTATTCTCCTTTAATATGAGTTGTGAGCACTGAAAACCCATCATACCAGGTCCTACATAAGAACAGCAACTCAGCAACTGCAAGTCAGGCTTGCGTTGTCAGTCATCTACCGTTTCCAGCTGGGAGACATAAACTCTCTGAGACTCAGTTGCCTCCATTATCAGAAAAGGTTAGAGGTCATGCCTCACTGGGTTACTGTGAAGATGAATTGTTTTAAATACAAAATTCTCAGCACATAATAAAATGATCAATAAATACTGCATGCATTCTATTACCATTGAGAATATGAAAAACTTATGGAGACAAACCAGAGATATTTTTCCTGGGAGAACACACTGTTTTCACTAGGTGCTGAGAGAGTAAACTTGCTCCAGGGCTGGTGGACTATAACATAAGAGTAGGAGGAAGTCGAGGTGGAAGATAGGAAGGTAGCATGGTCTCTGACCCCTGTATTATTCAGCCCCGCTGATTCTCCATTTTTTCTAAAGCAAAAGTTTAATTTTCCTACTACTATGTGCAAAAAACTATGAGTGATTTTATTTTTATTCAGTGTAATATTCAATCTTTATAGCATGCTACAGACAATTAATATGCTCATCCACATGGTAGTTATTTAGTACTTTCTGCATGTCAGGAACTGTTCTCATTCAGAGTGATGCATGAGCCTGACCATGGAAAGGTTACACGCCAGTGGAAAGAAAGACCAAGGTCAGTAAGGTTCAATACACTGTAATCAGAACTAAAACTGAATGTGTGCCTGCAATGCTGTGGTGGAGAAAAAGAACTCACACCTCCTCTTGATTGACAGGCTCAGGGGAAGTCTAAAAGGAGAGAGAATGCCGGATTGAGTTTTGAAAAATAAGTAGGAAAACATCTAGAAGAAAAGGCAGGAAATGGCATAAAGCAAATGATATAGGAGGGAAGAACCTGACCTGCTGGAGCTTAGAGAGCAAGAAGAGGCACCAGCAGGCAAGAAACTAGATCAGCAGTCTTGCATGCCATGCTAGGGATCTTGTACTTTATCTTGTCAATAACAGACAACCATGGAAAGGTCATGGTCAATGCTGCCCAGAAGAGAGGGAGAGAGAGACCTCTGAGCAATGATCTGGGCTATGCAAGATGAATGAATAAACATGAATGAAGACTCACATAGACAAGTGATTCTGATAACTTCTGCTGGGGTTTCTATCACATGAGAAAGGGAAGTGGCTTTCATATCCTTCTCAACTGCTATCCCCACCCCCCACCCCCAGCATTCAGTAATGGTTTCTCTTGCACGCATGTGTATCTCTTCCTCAAATACTGAGATCTCAGAGCTGCAGCCTAAGTATCTTTCTTATATCATGCTGGTTATAGATAAACAATTCACTCTGTGAGGCAAGTACCCAAATCAATTAAATCCAGATCCCCAGGAGACTCAAGCAGAGTATAGAAATGTGCAAAGTAGACTTTGGACCAAAATAGTCATCAAATGGAACTGTAATGAGCCTGCTCTTCCCTAGAGGAGTGAAGATCAAGGCGCTGTGGACAAGCAAAGGCCCGAGAGGTGGGTGGACGTTGTAAGCCTTGAATGAGGCTAAAACTTCTCTCGGGTCGATTACTGTAATCTTGATGGCAGTGCTAATCTTCTTTGGCCAATTTCCTAGTTGTTGGTGCCCTAACTTATGTGCTTGCCATTCAAAGGAGAGTAGGTACAAAAACATTTTGCATTCCTTCCAAAGGTATAGCTTAGTGGAGCAGGGTGGGAGTGCTGTTAAACATACGGCATTGTAACAGCCACTAAGATGTGTGAAAAACAGGAAGCACTGTGTTACACACAAGCTGAGACCCTCAGTGAAAGGTCACTTTGTCTGCTCCTCTTGCACTCACAACAAAAGTCACAAAAAGCAGCAGAAAGACAGGGGGACGTACACCAGGGGTCAGAGAGAAGAAGGCTAGCATAAATCAGTGCATCAAACACCTATCAGCCAGCTGTTGTTTAAAACAAATGAAAGCAGTGAGACATGGCTCCGTTATAGGAACTTCCTAAAAGTGTATGTCTGAGACTATGGATTTGGTCAGTTGCATGATACACTACAAAGGAAGCTGAATTTCTTTCCTATGTCTGGTACTTACTTTAGTGTCTGACCTTAGATAGAGAAGAAATTCCCTAAGTTTCTTGATACAAAATGGGACATGATGTGTGATGATTCCCACCCCAATGGATTAGTTTGAGCATCAAACAAGACACATATAAGTAGATAGAAACAGATAATCAACAAATGTGAACCATGCCTACATTCTGCCTACCCCTTTAAATTCCTGGATGGAGTCCATACACACATTTGCACACAGTCAGTGCTCGGGTTGGTTTAAGTGCTAATCAGCCTCTACAGAATCACACTGGGTCTACTAAAAATTGCTAGTAGGCTGACAATCTCAGTGTTTACTATGCACCAAATATGTTACCTATTATTTCCTCATTTAACTTTCACAACAACTCAGAGGAAGAGGTAGAAGTTATGCATCCCCATTTTACAGCAAAGAAGTTCTATGGGTCTTCTCCAGGGAGGAGAAGGGATGTCCAAGGTCATCCAGCTACTTAAGTGTAGAGGTCTATAGCCACCGTGATCTCCAATCTTCCAAAGAAGTCCGCTTTTAGAGATAAGACTGAGGTGATTTCCAACCCCTCAACAAACAAGGTCAGGGTAAAGTTATGGCAGACAGCACTGTCCCACCTTTGACTCACCTTGTTAGTCACATCTGCCACCATCTCAAATTCATGAGAATTGGTTATTCAAAATGGTATTTTAGAGGCTGGGGAGATGGATCAGATAGTACATGCCTCATGAGCTTTAGGATAGACAGCAAGATCCTGTCAAAAAAAAAAAAAAGCAGGAGTTGGGGAGATGCACAGCGGTTAAAGCTGCTTGCTTATAAAGCATGCCTACCCAGGTTCAATTCCTAGTGTCCATGCAAAGCCAGATGCACAAGAAGTGGCACGTGTACCTGAAGTTCCTTTGCAATGGCAAGAGGTCCTGCTGTGCCCATATTCATTCTTTCATTCTCTCTCCCCTTGCAAATAGATAATAAATATTTTTTTAAAAAAAGAAGAATTCTCATTATATAAAAATGGAATTTATGAGAAAGCAAAATCAATAGAAATAACTTTTACATTAGAAAGAAAAAATAAATCAACTAAATGAGATTTAGGACACTTACAAGTGAAAAAAAAAAAAAAAAGTCCTGTTTCTCAGAATCAGCCGATTTAGGGACATTTTGGAGAGGTTGTGTGCCTTTTTTAAACTTCCAGATTTCATACTTTCTGTTCAGCTTTCATAGCTTCCCAAGAGTATGGTTTTTAAAAAAATAGAACCTTGGTCCTTGTGGGTCACTTTTTAAAAGGTGCCTCTTGTAGAAAAAAATTTTCACCCTCAAACAAAAACTTCACAGGCTTGCTTTTGCTCTTCCCTTTAAAATAATTCTCCCTTCTTCTGGTTACTACTGAGTAGTCTTTGGATGGCCAGTGTTACATATCTTCAGGACAAATTCATCCCAGTTTAGTCAAATCGTATACTGCCATCAGTTTGCAATGGTCTCCAAGTGGCTCCCCCAACACACACACACACACACACACACACACACACACACACGTGTGCACCTTCTCTAACTTTAACATAGGGCTTGTCCATTTAAACTTTTAGGTTCAATATAATCACCAAGCAGCACATCAAGCATAAGAAAGAACCCAGGCAGTGTGTGGCAGAGCACTCACAACTACTTCCTTTTCACTCAGCTCTCGGTTTACCCAGAAATAAGCCTTGGTGTCTGAATGGCATGCTTTTCATGGTGATCTGTTTCCTAGAAATATCTGAAAGCTTTAGTCATTCAACACAGACCTGCTGAGCAGAAGGACTGCCATGTGCCATTCACTTGGAAAGATAGAAAAGTACCATCTCCGTTGTCCCTCAGCGCCAAGATTTCCTTGGCTTTCATTGAAAATATTTCCAACATATACAATCACACATTGCTTTACCCTGTTGAACAAAGGATGCTAAATGTGATCTCTTGTAGAAAATCCAATCAAGATTCTTGAAGGCTCACTGGGTGCCAACTATAAGGGACACAGAAGCGAAAGACATGGCCCCTTATTATGGAGTTTCTTGGCACTTTCTAAGACCGTACTTCCTAACCGGTGTATGAGGGTACAAGAGACAACTGCTTAATGCACTTAGTTCTCGGGGAGGCTGGCCAAGGCCCAAAGCCAGTCAACAGGGCATCAAGCAGCTTTCTGTTTATTACAGTGTGCTCAACAAACATCTCCTCCATGAGCATTTTGCTTTGGAGAAGGGGGTAAAAACGTTGCAAAGATTCTAGACAGCCCCAACCTTTAGTAAACCAACTTTCATGCTTTTGAAATCTTAGGTCTATTTTTATAGTCTTTTTTTTTCCTGTTTCCTTCCAGTTAATTGCCACATCTTGCTGTCTTTAGTGTTCCTCTCTTCTTACTATTTCTAGTCTTCTTTTAGCCAAAAAATAAGGCAGTTAAGCAAAAATCTCAAGTTAGTCAGCAAATGCTTCTTGGGTACCTACATGAGGCATTCCAGGCTCTGAAAGAAGAAAAGAAAACATTAATGAAGACATAATATCACTGCATCCTTCGGTGATATCACAACCGAAAATTGTTAGTAAAATTAAAGGCCATAAGTCCTACAAGGCTAAGAACCAGATCCCTATATACAGATATACAGAGTGTTTCATAGATTTTAGGGTAAGGCTAGGGGAGTGGAGTTTCAATATTTGAGCTGAGAAGTAAGCTTTATTAACGCATACTAAGGTTGCGGTAGCAGAAGTCACACACAGTCTGAAGCAGGCCTGAGCTCCACTCATCAACAACGATAGGACTCAGTATTTCAACTTGCTTCATCTCTCTCAGTCACAGATTCTTCTCTTGGAAAACATGGAAAACAATCCCCAGCCTTAGGGTTAATGTAAAAATTCAGTAATGTACACAAGAGTCTTGAGTCCAAGCTGGTGCCTGATCAATGGCAACCTCATACATATGAAAAATTCTGCATCCTATATTTAGAAATTGGACTATTGATGATGAGAAACTAAATAAAGTTTTCTAAGCACATAGATTTCAATTGCTGAAATGCTTGGAGATGGTGGAGAATCTTGTCAAGTATATGTTCCCATAAGTAAGTCAGCAGCAACCAGTCATGCCAACCTGATTTCTGTAGTGCTTCTAAAACAGTGTTGTCACGCTGTCTTGCCACTGTAATGAACATATGTGCATCTTGTTGTGTTGCACCAACACCAAGGTCATGTTATTTAGAGAGAGAGAGAGGAGAGAGAAAGAAGGGAATTGGAGTACCAGGGCCTCAGCCACTGCAATCGAACTCCAGACACTTGCATCACCTAGTGGGAAAGAGTGACTTCATGCTTGCCTTGCCTTTGTGCATCTGGCTTAAGTGGGATCTGGAAAGTTGAACGTGGGTCCTGAGGCTTCACAGGCAAGCTCCTTAACAGCTAAGCCATCTTTCCAGCCCAAAGGTCATTATTCTGACATCAGTTCCCTTACAAGGCTTCATACTCAGCATGTCTTCACAGTTCTCTAAGGGAACAGAGACAAGATGGGAGAGAGTTTTTGACACAGGTATGGAAGCTTGTGCTAAGTCAGCCTTGGGCAGCTTGCCCCTGTGAGTGTATCCTAAAATAAGCCTACTTGCTCTCAATGGTCCTTGACTCCCAAAAGTGGTATGAGAGGGCAATGCAACGTGGACATAAACAGAGCTCCAATCCCGAGTGTTATGTGCACAGGATACAATTCTGCCTACCCTCTTGAAACTCTAATTTTTATTATTTTTATTTATGTGAGAAGGAGAGAATGAGCATGCCAGGGCATCTTGCCGCTCTAAACAAATTCTAGATGCATACACCACTTTGTGTGTCTGGATCCTGGAGAATCAAAATTAGGTTAGCAGACTTTGTAAGCAAGCACCTTTAACTGCTGAGCCATCTCCCCAGTCCCGGAACTCTAATTTTTTAATCTATAAATTAAGATAATACTATTTATCACAAAAAGTTGTTCTGCAAGTTGGTAAAGGAAATGTCTGTGACAAGCCTAGTACCGTGACTGTTTATATGATTGCTGTGCAATTTAGTGTTAGCATTCTGACATATCCTTCTCATCTGTGGTCATCTTTTTTTGTTCTTTTGTTTATTTATTTGAGAGTGACAGAGTGAGAAAGAGGCAAATAGAGAGAGAATGAGCATGCCAGAGCCTCCAGCCACTGCAAACGAACTCCAGATGCATGCGCCACTTTGTGCATCTGACTTACATGGGTCCTGGGGAATCAGGCCTTGAACCAGCATCCTTAGGCTTCACAGGCAAGCGGTTAACTGCTAATCCATCTCTCCAGCCCATCATCTGTGGTCATCTTAAGCTAGCGACTCAACCTGAGTCTACAAGCTTTTTGTTGCAGTAACGTGATGAGCCCTTCTGTGGAGGGTTTGGTGCAGAACTTTGAAGTTAGTGTGAAACCTCAACTGCACAGCCCTGAAGCATGGTATGGACTCTGATCAGACATTGCCACTGTCCCTTCACCCCACCGAACTGAGTTTACAAATTCTGGTTCACTGGGAATTCTAGTCACCGTGTGTGTGTGTGTGTGTGTGTGTGTGTGTGTGTGTGTGTGTGTGTAAGAGAGAGAGAGAGAATTTATTTGTCAGAAGGTCATTGAATATTTAAAAACCCCAAGAAAAGCCCTTTGTAACTTAAATGAACACGTAACCATTTCCCAGGTCAGAAGGTTTGAGACCCACATGGCCAGTGTTGATAATCTACAGAAAGCTAAGCAATCATCATCCACTTGCAAGGAATCTGTACAGTCTAGAGTCATGTGGGAGACGTGCAAATTCTGGCTCGTAGAAATAGCAGTGTCAGATAATGCCCAAAGGCTTGCTCTACAATGGAGTTCATTATCATGCATGTGAATGAAGTAGGAAAAGTGCTGTCATCTCTTCCTGCGGTTAACTGAGTTTTCATTGACAAAATAATAAGAGCACCTTTGTTTGCCAGCACACTGCCCTTTTCCAGGCTGCAGGGCCCAGCCCTGGGAAGTTGCACTTCATGATTCAATGGAGCAAACCTCCCCCAATGAAAGAAAAGGTTACTTCCTCCATCATACTCCCCTGACCACTACCTCAGCCAGATCCTGTCATGTGCTGGAGACAGGGTGCAAAGCAGAAAGCAGAGTAGCCAGCAGAAAAAATCACTTCTCCCTCTCACCAGCTCAGAGTCCAAATCTAGACCCAAATCCAACAGTCTTATCGGACTCTGTGGTCAAGACCCTGTCTCTGGCTATGATTCATGGATGGGGCCAGCATGGGAAGTTTTGAAACTTCAAGTTCATTAAACAGCCATGTTGAAGGTGGTTGCTCAGTGGTATTATCTCAAAGCCTGCAAACACTCTTTTCAGACAATAAAAGGAACTGTATAATTACAGTTTTCCTTAATTATAGTCCATCCTCAGCTTACCCTTTTATGGCCTTAATTGAATTTGGGCACCCATTTTAAACATCCTTTTCCAAATGAGAAAATTGAAGTCCCCAGAGATAATTGAAGTATGCCTTGAATTGCCCAGTTACAAAATGCTCTAGCCTTGACTATAGCCAAGAGGGCAGGAAAAGCCTGTCTGGAAATATAAATTTGAAAACAACGAGGAACTGAAATGTACCAAGTGCCAAGGCACAGAGCATGGCTCAGAGGAGATGTTCCAGAAATGTTTTCTGCTGCACCAGAGCAAAGGAAACTATCCAGGGTGTTTGGTGGTTCCACCATACTGCCAAACATATCATCAGTGAAACTTTTGATCTCACCAATGATGGTGACAACCATAATGACAGCAATCACGATACTTTCCTCTCCGTTGAACTGTCACCATCTGACTAGATATCATCCTCAAAGATAAACACAATCAATCTCAACTGACCAAAGAGGAAAGGGAACTATCACACACACACACACACACACACACACACACACACACAGGCACATTTCTGCACCAACGCTGACAACAGGAAACACAAATGAATGAATTTCCCCTGGCCTGGGGCCAGATCCCACGTGGTAAGGGTAAAATGTCCACATAATTCTTCACCCAAACCAGGACAAATTTTAGAATGAAAGATAGTTCTGTGAATAATTACGTCTGATATCACACATGCCAGGACCATCCTGCACAACCCAAGACATAAGGTCACTCTAGTTTAGCAGCTGAAAGCCCAGGCCCTGAGAAAGCAGGTCATTAATTTTCCAGTACTGATCAGGCATGATGAAGAGAAAGTCATGTGTCTGGTGAGAACCTTTCAGTGCCTTGTAGAGAGGCTGTGGCCCATGTGTGCAAGGGGAATAACGAGATGTGACTATCCATCAAGCCCACAGGCACCCGTGCTTGTCTTCACTTCCTGTGCAGCCAATAACTCCCTTCCTTTCTGAGGGTCTCTGAATACTGTTGTGTTTTAATTTTTTTTTCAGGGAAATTCTCTCCTCTCCTCTTAAATTTTTTCAGCTAGTTAATTCCTATTTATTGCTAATTATTCATCTAACACTTCACTGTTCTTCAAAGAAAGACTTTATCTGACACCTCTGCACAGGCACATCTAAACAGAGTCTGCTGATATACTTACCTTCCACTATGTTTTGTGCAATACTGATAAACTAACACATGTACATATTTCTTGGAATGGCTTATTTTAGTTGACCTTTTAGAAAGTTTCAAGAATAAAAGTAAAGCAGGAACTTTCTTTGGTGTATTTTTGTGTCCCCATGTGGCATTGAAAAGAGGTCAAATCTAACAAACATCTATCATGTGACACTTAACCTTCACAGCAACTATTAAACACCACTTCCAAAATGCAGGGAAACTGAGATGCTTCAAAGTTCACACAGGGCGCACCCACGACACAGCCCAGGAGGATCTTCTAGATTTTCCATGAGCCCAGCATGCTTTATGGCAGTAAAAAAAAGGGGGGGGGGCTAGCGTGAGGTCAATTTCAGGTTTTAAGACTGTGAGCAATCTTCCCAGAGACTTTAGAGGGCTGACTTGAGGGGATTATAAAAAACATTAATATAGAACCCACACTATCTGTAGACCCATTGTCAAATCCTGGCCTCTCCCAATGCCTCATGGAACTTCTATGGGTTTCAGATCCCCCATCTGTACAATGAATGCTACAGATACTTACTGTGGAGACATTTTTGGAAGATTTGAGCAGAAACACATCAAGAGTGAAGCATGTGGTCTGGTTTGTGATCCTTATGAGAGAAAATGTAGGGGGTTTTTATAAGCGCCTACGTTGATACCAGTACCCACTGGAAACCCTAACACCATAAATAAATTTAGAATGGAAAAAACATATTTGCCATGATCAGATGACTTGAGTGGGCTCCCTAGAGGCACACTACCATCTAGGTAGAAAACTCTGGGCAGTAAAGCATATCTTGATGCAGAATTAATGTTCACAATGAATGGGCATTTAAATAACAATTCTTTAGTAAAGAATTGGCCTTCAGGTAAACCCCAGAGGCCACAAAATTAATACAGACTTGTAGTAGTTATCTGCTCATTGTTGAAATGAAATACCCCACTTGAAGCAGCATTTGGAAAGAACAGGTTTATTTCAGCTTACTGTCTAGAGAAGAAGCTTCATCACGACGTGACAGAGCAGAGGCTTGGCATCACATCTTGCCACAGCTGGGAGATCTGTTCGACAGGAAGGAATTCATGTTTAAAGCCATGCTCTGGGGATGCTGCAGGCCCTGGAGTGGGGGGGGGGACTTAATGTTGTCTTTTTTTCTTAAACAAGTGTGATGCTGAGCTGCAGTCTACGTATCACTCACAGATTAGAACCATGGGCAGAAAAAGCATACAGTTTACAGTCTGCTGAAGTTAATGTAGAGTCTCATAACTTATCAAAGTGCAGAAAATAAGTGACAACTTACTGCTTAACTCTACATTATCTATATAGTCCTCCCCAAAGGCTCAGGGAACATGGCAGAAATAGAGTGAGAAAGAATATAAAAGATGCTGAGTGCTAAAAAAGGCTGTGGAACTCTCTCTCTCTCTTTTTACTGGACAGGACATGGCATTTGCACTCATGAACTTACAGCAGCTTCAGTTTCCTGCACAAGACCTGTACAATATAAGGCTAGGCACTATTTCTTTGGTCATGGGTAGGAAGAGATTTTGAATCCCCATACATCCCTGAGGAGCTACTAGTAGTCAATAATTACTGAGGCTGGGGGAGGAATTCTCTTCAATGATGTGTCCACTAGTATGTAGGGGGAAGAAAGAGCCTAGTGGAAGTGAAAGAGGTACAAGAGAGAGTTATGGGATTTCCCTATGTTAAATTATATATGCACAAAGCTGTCAAAGAACAATAAAAACATTAAAAAATGAAAATAAAGACATAAATTATTTAAAAAAAAAAAAGAATTGACCTTGATTTTATAACAAGCCTGTGGCAGGAAGCCCATTTCCTGCTCTTTTGTCACACAGACCTCTGGACACCTCCACTGAATTTCCTCTTGCTTTCTTTGAACAGCCTTTTTTCCACTGGTTAATATCTTCCCAGATGTTTTTCTTATTGGGGAGTGGGGGGAACTTACCACCTACCCTTGGGACTGCTGACAGGAAGAGCCTTCCCAGAGGGTACCTCTCAGAGGAAGGAAGAGCAGATGTGAGGCCTGTAATGGACTAGTGTGGGCACAAGAGACTTGGGTGTCCCTGGCACCTGTTGCAAGGGCAGCACCTTATCAGCTGTGAGTGCTCAATGAGTACACGGCACAGGAAGACCTGAAGGACCGTCTCTTAGTAGACACAGTCAGGTAAGAAGACATTTATGTGTTATCATACCTGGATGAAGCTCCTTGAAACTAAAAACAGTGTTACAGTAGGTATGCTCCCCATTTCCGATAGCTCATACATTTTCTTTTCTCTTGGTGATTTTTTTTTTAACTTGTCAAATGTCTCCCTATTTATTATATAACACTTCCCTAATTATATTTGTTTTCAAGTCCTAATGCAGAATAGTTATATTTTTCTCCTGTAAGCCAATTAAAATGCCAGGTTTAGTATCAATAAATTGAGAGAAAACGAGAATGGGACACTAATAGGAGATATATATCTCCATACTCATGCATATCAGATGAGGACATTTCACTATACAAACCTACAATAGACTCTCACTAAATGTAGAATAGAATTATAGTTCCTTGCTACAGAATACAAGGCCCAGCCTAATCTGGCCCAAATCAACCTTTTTGATCACACCTCTGGCCATTCACCTCCTTATTGTAATCAGTTTTTTTTTTTTTAAATATGAGGCCTTAGTCTAGAGAATGCATGCATTCAGTGAGTAGGCCATAGTGCCTGGTTCCTTCTCCACCTCCCAGTTCTTTGGTCCTGGCACCCCTGCTGTGGGCTTAAGGCTGTATGGACCCTGTGTACTTGCTGATGAAGTAGGCTCCTTTCTCTACCTTCCTAATTGACCAGCCCCTGAGTCCCCAAATCCATGTGCCCCTGAGCCAGAGTTGCACAGGCCACTGTGGGAGCTGCCCTCTTGCCCCTGGCTCTCCAGTTTCCCAGTTCCTGATTCCCCAATCCCTGATTCCCTTGCATAGAAAAATGCCTGTGAGTAGTGTGAGTAGGCCAGAGCTCCCAGTTCCCATCCTCCCAGTTCCCCAGGTACCTTTGATGTACATGCAATCTACACAATCTGTGAATCTGCAGTTATAACCCCATCCTACACCAATCCAGTTCACATTTAGAACAGAACACTCACTGAAGATCCTACAAGGACAAATAGTTGTTTCTTCCTTAATAAAATAAGACTTGTCCCCCAGATGGGTAGACCGCAATGCAAAAATACCAATGAAAGTCAGAAAACTAAGAGATCTTCATCAAGGATGCCTAGTCCCACAATGGAAGCTGCCAATGAAATCATATAGAAAACATCAGAAATTGAATCCCAAAATGAAAACACAACAAACTATGTAACCCCAATCAAAAGAATTGTTGAACTGGAAGCAAAGGATAAAAAAAAAATCAAGAAAATGAAATTGAGCAGAATCATCTCTTAGAGCACTCAGCTTTTGTCACTAGGCTTAACTTAATTGAAGAAAACCAGAGAAGCCTCAAAAGAGATATAACTGAATTGAAGGTGAATCAACAAATAAAGGATCTCAATAACCAGTTGATTAAACTTAATGAAGACATGATTAAATACAAGATTGAATTCCAGGAAGCATCAATAAAATCAGACCTTGAAATGAGATCATACCTCAAAAAAGAGATTGACATGATGCAATATAACACAACAGAAAACAAAAATCAAAGAGAGATTTTAAAAGCATCTCTATAACCCTTCACTAACTTAGTCACCCATGTGGAAGACAGAACCTCTGAGCTGGAAGACAAGACAGAAGAAATTGATAAGGAAGTCAAAACCTTTTCTAAGCTCAAAACAAATCCTGCAAACAGAATACAAGAGAACTGTGGGTTACCCTAAAATGACCAAACATCCAGATCATGAGTATACCAGAAGGGGAAGAAATCCATGCCAAAGGCATAGAAAACATACTCAACAAAATTATTGAAGAAAATTTTCCCAATCTAGCAAAAGAGATGCCCATCCAGATACAAGAAGCTCACAGAACACCAAACAGACAGGACCAAAGAAGAAACTATCCAAAACACATGATAGTTAAACCTCTTAAATATGAAAACAAAGAGAGAGTGCTAAAAGCTGTGAGAGAAACAACTCTCTACATACACAGGCAATTCCATTAGAATTACCTCAGATTTCTCAATGGAAACCCTGAAAGCTAGAAGGGCCTGGAATGGAACATTTCAAAGTCTAAAATAATATGGCTTCCAACCCAAACTACTATACCCAGCAAAAGTATCCCTTTCCACAATATAAGAGAAAGGAAGGACTTCCTGAACAATAACCCAGTAGCCCAAGAAATTAAACAATATTTCAACCAATGGGATCTCATGAAGCTAAGATCTTTTCCACAGACAAACATACAATAAGCAGAGCCAATAGATTACCCATAGAATGGAGAAAATGTTCACCAGCTATACCACTGATAGAGCCCTAATATCCAGAATCTACAAAGAATTCAAAAAACTAAATAATAATTTTAAAAACCCACTGAAAAAATGGGGTAGAGAACTAAATAGGAAGTTCTCAGAGGAAGAAATACAAATGACTAACACACACTTAAGAAAATGTTCAACATCCCTAACCATCAGGGAAATAAAAATTAAAACAACTATGAGATTGATTACACCTTACTCCAGTAAAGATGGCAATCATTAAAAAAAAAATCAAACAACAAATGTTGGTGAGTAAGTGGAGAAAGAGGAACCCTCATTCACTATTTATGGAAATGCAAACTTGTACAACCACTATGGAAATCAATATGGAGATTCATGAAAAAAGATGAATATAGAACTACCACAGACCCATTTATTCCCTTACTGAGCATTTACTCTAAATGATCCACACTTCACTACAGAGAAATTTGCTCAACCATATTTATAGATGCTCTATTCATAATAATTAAGAACTGGAATCAACCCAGATGCCCATCATTGGATGAATGGATAACAAAGTTGTGGTACATATGGTATGCAATGGAATTCTACTCAACGGTAAGAAAAAAGTGATACAATGAAATTTGCAGGAAAAAATCATACTCAGTGAACATACACAATCACAGAAAGACAAATGCGGCATGTTCTCACTCATTTGCAGCTCCTAACCTGGATCAGCTTGAGTTGCTGGCATACCAGATTGGCAACTTGAGGCCCAGACAATAAGTATGGAAGTGTTTGGCACGGAGAAGAAGGAAATAGTGGAGGGGAATAATCACAAAACTAAACCCAAAATGAACTGGTACCATAGAAACATTTCTCCTTGAAGTGGACTACAAGATATAACCCTCAACAGGAATGTGGAGAGAGCACTGAAAAGAAGGGCCCTGGAGAGTGTGGGATGAAGCCTAACCTTAAAAAATTTTGGTTGTGACCTGTAAGTCACAGTACCAGAAATGAGTGCTACCCACATTTGAGCTGTTGATCAAAGAAACCTACGAGGTCCCCAAAACAAGACAGCCTTCTGTCAATGCAATTGATTATCCAACCTGAGGTAAAAGGTAAGACTCTGTTGCTGAAGACACCATATGCTGCCAGCACAGAACTTGGAGAGGTCTGCTGAAATCCAGAAGAGAACTAGTCCCCAGATAGTTAATCCATCTAATGCTGGAAAGTGCTACATGAACTACTGGGGGAAAGTGGCCAACAATGGTGTGAGCAAGCTGGAGTCTGAGCTACTCAGAAGCAACCAGACAAGAAGTGCACACCAGTGTGATGGATGCACACAGCCTTGGTGGGTAGCCAGTGGCTTTCTGATTGGCTAAGAGATCTGATGCTCAGTGGAAAGGAAGCCATATCTGGAAATGGGAACCAGGTCTGAATCCTATGGAGACAAAGATTATGCTCTCCCACTAGTCTTTGGCTAAAAGAGGGGCTACACTCATCAAACTCTGCCTAAAATTAATAACATTTATCCAATTTACCCTGACTTTACTCTGCATTAGATAATCTTTTTCTTCTTCAGAAGGTAGCAAGACCCAAGGAGATAAACAACCCCTCACATCTCAGTCAAGGTCCAGGCGAAACCACAGAAGTGGGGAGATGAGCAAGAGTGCTGCTTCCATGGTAAGCCTGACAAGCAGCACCAGGGTGAAAGAGACAGATGCTGAGGATACTGAACACATACCAAATCAGAAATCCAGAGGCTCCTTAGACCTCATCACTGAAGTAGGCTTAAAATATACCCACCAAGGCTCAGGAAATTTTGCAGAAGTGGGTGTGGAAAGATTGTAAGTGTCATAAGTTGGGATGTCATGCCCAAAGGCACTGCCTCCCCCTAATAATTGACTGTTGCTCCCACAACACATAACCCACAACCCCATGAGAAATATCAGCAACCCCACTGAGGAGGGACCCCTGAAGAATGGAGGCAGGAAAGAGGGAAAAGGTGGTACCAACACATGATGTATCCATACAAAATATGTTCTTAAAATAATAATAAATAAGGTATGAGAAGTACAAAAAATGAGAACTTATTTTCTGTCCCCCAGCCTTTGCATGAACTGTGCCCTCTCCCTTGAAGACTCTGCCTCTCCTCTGCTTGTGGGTATTTTCTTTATTCACTCAAGTCTCAGCTCAAATGTCACCTTCTCATTGAGGTCATCCCTGAGTACCTGATCTGCCTTCCCCATAGTTACTCATTTCTTCAAGCTCCTTATTATTATTTTGTTTTTAAATTACTTTGTTTATTGATTGTTCCCAAACCACTAATGAGTACATTTTAAAAAGAAAATCTAAACATGAGTGTTTTACATATATAAAACATGCATATGTCAAAGATTTTCTTTAAGTCAACAAGGTTGCCAATGAGATATTACAACCAATGTCATACCTTGCTAAAATAAATTCACATATCTATGCAAAACTTACTTTTTTTTTTTTTTTTTTTTTTTTTTGGTTTTTCGAGGTAGGGTTTCACTCTCATCCAAGCTGACCTGGAATTCACTATGTAGTCTCAAGGTGGCCTTGAACTCTTGGTGATCCTCCTACCTCTGCCTCCCGAGTGCTGGGATTAAAGGTATGTGCCACCACGCCCGGCAGCAAAACTTATTTTTAAAATGCTCATAGAATGATAATCAATTGCATTCCACCAGATACAATTTACATTTCTATAGACATGAATTGATGATAACACTTGATTTTCTATAAGTTAAATTCTGTATCTGTAGAGTTTATAAAACTAACTGAAGATAAGCAAAGTCCCATACTGATGCAAGGGAAATAAGCTCCCAAGACTCCATATTTATGGATGGATGCTCAGTAATCTCTCTTGCGCATTCTAGAATTACACACAATTTCCCCTATATTTGTTGTCATCTAAAGTAATCTCATTTCTTACTCATTCTTTTTTCTAACTTTCCTGCCCCAGAATGCAATCTTCATGAAAGAGACTTCACCTTCCTTATTTACCACAGAGCCTCCAAAGCCCCTAACTGGAAATATTTTTTGGAATAATAAGTGGCCAGTAGGAAGATGAAAGGACAAGAGACTTCATACTCACAATCAAAACATACAAACTAAAATAAGATAATCACATCTTCCATTTCCAACTAGAAAGGTTCTAATTAGGTTCTGCAGAGAACATAATAGAAGGGTCCTGAGTTGCCCGCTGATCACCTCAGCTCTTGCAGATCTCCCTTCTACAGTGGGAGTTGCAGGTCCTAGAATCCCCACCACCATATCATTCAGTCGGTTTGCCAGTATGAAGAACTCACAGGAGATTGGATGGTCGAAGTGAAGCAGAAGCCAGAAATCCAACTGACCAGAGGTGACTCAAGTGATCTCTGCATGAGCTCCTAAGTGACCATCATGAGGATGTATGCAGATGTTTCTAGAAACTCTAGATTTTCTGGTAGCTTCAGTACACTGAGCTGGAGTCATTCATAATGGTCTCTTTCATCTCTAATACCTAGAACAAAGTTCTTTACTAAAAACCTTGTCTTGGTTGTTTTCTTGGTCAAGTCTGACTGACACGGAAGTGATTCCAGGCATTGTCAAGATAAGTCCCTTTCTCTTTCATTCAACATTTGACCAATGTTCATTAGGAAGTTTCATGCCTTTGAAAAGAATTTGATAGCGATCAGGCAAGAGTCCACAATCTTGAGGCTAAAAAGATTATTCAGCAGTTCGAGGCACGTGCCTACAAAGCCTGATGGCCCAGGTTCAATCCTTCAGTACCCATGTATAGCCAGATGCACAAAGTGCACATGTTTCTGGAGATTGTTTGCAGTAACAACAAGCTTTGGAGCTTTCTTTCTCTCCCTCTCTCTCTCACAATCTCTCTCTCTTACACACACACACACACACACACACACACACACACACATACACACACATGTTCATGAATGAAGAGAGTTCACGGTCTTGGACTCAGTAACCTCACCTTAAAGAATGCATGCTGTGAAGAAGCAGTCAACAATCCATACATAAGGTATGTTTTCATAAAATGATATACTGAGAGCAGAAGTGATCTTTTGGTCCCCCAAGGAAGTGAAGACCAAAAAGTTGAACAACAGAGAAGTAGCTTAAACCTGCTGGTATGTTCATAATATACAGCATTGTTTAACTTACTTGTGTTTTCCTAAAATTTATTTCACAGTATAGCAAAAGCATCGCAACTAAAGTTATTATGCAATATGTCAAATCTTAAATTAAATATTTTAATTTGTTAAAATAATAATAAAATAAAATGTATACCAGACTCTACTGCACATTACTTTCATGACTTTGGGTGTGTCAGTTCACTTTGAGCACAAGTTTGTACAGCTCTCAAGGGAAGATCATAATACTGCAGCATGCTTTTTCTAATTAGTCAGGTGAGATGAGTTCTCTATTCATAGCACCTAACAGGATAAAGGACCTTATAAACTCCATTCTCTTCACAGATGTGAGAGCCTTACAGAGAAGAGAAGCAAGACTTCTGGGGCCAGCTGCCAGTGTTCAAGTCCTGGATTCTCCACTTCTTCACAGTGTTCTCTTATGAACTTACTTAGCTTCTTGATTGCCTCATTTTCTCCATTTGGAAAAAAGTAGATATAAAACTAGTATTATTTCCTACCTTTATTGTTGGTATGAGAAGTAAATGAGATAATGAATATGCCATGTTTAGAAAACTACGTAGGGCTTGGTAAGAGTTAAATAAATGGTATATGCTCTTCCAAATCACTCAACATATTCATCTTATAATTATTTCCCAAGCAGAAGGTTATAGGCACATTTTACAAGTAGCCCCTTGCTTTTAGAGAAGCTCACCAAAAAAGAGGGAATAGGGCTATGCACATCGTAATAAAAATAAACTGTGATAGTGAATTCTTACATCACAGAAGTTACTAAAAGTATAAGGGAAATATATGTAAAGAGCTTGAAAGAGTGGTATTTTGATGAGAAAATTAAGACTCCACAACAGTAAATAACTTGCTCAGCATCATCTACTTATTACTGATACTAATAGAAACAAAATTTTTTTAGATAAGGGTCTTTCTATATCCCAGGTCAATCTTAAACTCGTGGTTCAAGCAATCCTTCCATCTCAGCTTCCACAGTTATAGAACTACAGGCATGTACCAATATGCTCAGTTTAAATGCTTAGATTTTAACATTAATATTTGTACTTTGCATGCCTTAAATCAACACTTCATACAAACCCTACAGATTGAGACACCTGAAACTATGAAAAATTGTTAACTTAACCAAGGACATAGGACTTAAAAAAAAAGAGGAATAAAAATATAACCCAGATCAAGCTAACTCTCCTGAGGGCTATTTCATAAGATGATAAATTTTAAAAAGCTTAATTTTATTACATTGTTCCTGCTCTCCTATATACCTGGGATCTTTTTTTAATATCATTTGAGAAAGACAGAAAGAGGCAGAGAGAAAGAGAGAGGGAGAGAATGGGTGTGCCAGGGCCTCCAGCCACTGCAAACGAACTCCAGATGCATGCACCCCTTGTGCATTTGGCTTACATGGGTCCTGGAGAATCAAACCGGGATCCTTTGGCTTTACAGGCGAACACCTTAACCTCTAAGCCATCTCTCCAGCCCCATACCTGGGATCTTTATCCCATTGACATCAGGGAACAAGTCTTAGGTAATACCTTTATATGATGCAGTATTACATATGGTGCCTACCTGGTAGAAAGCCCCAATAAATCAATGTCAAGCCATTGAGGAAATGCAGACAAGAGCAAGTCAGTGGCAAAAGACAAGTGTCCCCTGTCTATCTATAGGCTTCATTTGCACTGCAAGAGTAAAAGCCCTAATAAGTAGCCATAAAGAATAGGCTCTCAGCCAACTGTTCAGTTCTTCTGAACTAGTCTCCTATCAGATGTAGTCACTTGTACCATCATATGCTACACTAAACAGAGGGTCTGATCCCACAGAAACAATCAGCAGGCACACGGTCCATTGTTCTGATGAAACGCAGTCTGCCAGAATTAAAATACCATAGGCTGTTTGCAGAGCTCCTTATCTTAATGAGATGAACCCCACTTCAACATCGCAATGATACAGTGGACTCATCGGGGCCCGTGGAGTGATGCATGTAATTAGTCTATGATATAGTGTGGCTAATCTGCACCCAGTTGTAGAAAGTGCAAAATGATCAATTAAAGCTGCCCAACTTAATTCCTTGAAGCCTCATTGGTGGACAGAGGCAGGCAGTCTCATCATACCAGCCTTGAGAAGCCATTCATCTGAGCCAGATTCCCACTGAAAGGGAACTAATATTTGGTGTCAGCTGATTATGCAACCAGCTCCAAGAGCAGGCATTTAAACAAGGTCACCTCCTTCCTTCTCTCTGGGTTCAGATTTCTCCCACTATTTTGCAGACGTGTAAAACCAAAGTGCAGAGAAGTTAAACAGCTGATTCTGACACATACTTTGTTTGTGGCAAAGCTTGGCTTCAAACCTAGAGTTGAATAGTTTCAAAGAGGCTGATGCCAAGAAGGCAGGTGAGAAGCCAATCTGCCTGGGTTCAGACTCTGGATCCTGTGTGTAATAGGATTGAGCTGTGACAAGTTCCTTAAACTATCCCATCCTTGATTATCCACTTCTGTCTGTGTCATAGTACAACATATTTCATTAAAAGGGCACAGAAAGGAAACGAGACTGCAGACAGAGCAAAGAGAAGTGACTTCCTCTTACTGGTAGAATGTCAGGGTCACAGTATGAGAAGAAACAAGACCGTAGCATCTAGCACTGCAGCGCCTTAATTGTGAGACGCGGGTCCCAAGCTGTTCTTGCACATACCACTGTATTCCATTGGATGCTACATGAATAGCAAATGCTAAGGAGTTATATTAATGATATACTAATGGGAGACTCGATCTTAAAATCAAAATTTAAGCATAAAGTTGATATCAAACTGGTAGTAGTGAAACAGCAAATGAACGGCCTGTTAGCAGTGTCACTTCAAGCACCAATCACTACTGGTACTCACATTTTATTTTAAAAATATTCAGCTCACTGCATTCAGGGTTGGAAGGTACAAAGTGAGCCTAGAGTGTGCTGTCATTCTCCAAAGCAAAGACACTGTCAAGTAATAGTTACATGTGTCAAAAGGACGCGAGAACCAGGTGGATGGAGAGAGGTGCTCAAAACTGATGATTAGAGCGTTAAGAATGAGTAAGAAGATTGTGGATTAAGTGACGCTGGCTGTAGTTAGCCATAGGTCCATCATGACACTCAAAAAGAAAGAGAGAGAGAGAGAGAGCAGTAATTTAAAAAAATCTCATTTATCACCATTTGAAGTGGTTATGAATGCATATTCTTCTTTTATAAAGTGATCATTAAATGGAGGGTAATTAGCCCTTTATCCTTCCTTTAGTAAAAACTGCACCTCAGGGCAAATGGACCCACTGACGATGGAAATATTTGTTTATGGAAAAATGTCAAGGAAAAAGTATTAGAATTAAAAAGTCCCCTCCTCCTGAGACTTTTTTTGTGATTGTTTTTATGAATGAGAGAGAGAATTGGCACACCAGGGCCTCCAGCCACTGCAATCAAATTCCAGACAAGTGTGCCATCTTGTGTGCATGTGCAACCTTGCACGCTTATGTCCCCTTGTGTGTCTGGCTTACATGGGATCTGGAGAGTTGAACATTATACCAAGTCCTCCTCCATTGTTTCTGGCCTATGTATGTGTGTGGTATAGTATGCACAAGTATGCACCTGAGTTTTTATGTGTGTGACTGCATGAGTATGTGAGGCATGTAGAAGCCAGACATCGATAAAAGAAGTTTTTCTCCCTCACTTGTTCTCCACCTTATCCTTTCAGACAGGGTCTCTGGCTGAACCTAGAACTCACCAATCAGGCTAGAAAAGCTAATGACCAAGGCCTAGGGACCTGCTTGTTTCGGCCTCCCCAACACGGAGATTACATGTGCACACCTCCATGCTTAGCTTTTACATGTGTTCTGGATGTCCACACTCAGTTTTCCGTGCTTGTGTGGCAAGCACTTCACCCAGTGAGTTCAATCCCCAGACAGTTAGCTAGTCTAGTACCAGTGTTGGTTTTTGTTTCGTCTTTTTTATATATATAAAAATGTTGGGCTGGAGAGATGGCTTAGCGGTTAAGGCACATGCCTGTGAAGCCTAAAGACCCCGGTTCAATTCTTCAGGTCCCACATAAGCCAGATGCACAAGGGGGCACACGTGTCTGGAGTTCGTTTTCAGTGGCTAGAGGCCCTGGAGCACCCATTCTCACTCTCCCTCTCTCTCTTTCCCTGTCTCTGTTTCTAATAAATAAATAAATAAATAAATAAATAAATAAATAAATTTTTTTTAAATGTTGTATTTACTTGCAAACAGAGACAAAGACAGAGCGAGAGATAAAGTATAGGTGCAACAGAGATTCTAGCCAGTGCAAACGAACTGTAGATGCATGCACCACCTTGTACCTCTGGCTTATTGGGTACTGGGGAATTGAACCCTGGTCATTAGGATTTACAGGCAAGTGCTTTAACCGCTGAGTCATCTCTCTTGAGCCTTGTTTTGTCTCTTGAGGCAGAGTCTCACTCTAGCCCGGGTTGATCTGGAACTCACAGTGATTCTCCTACCTCAGCCACACAATTGCGGAGATTAAAGGTGTGAGCCACCATACTCGGCTCGCCGCCTCAGTTCTGATTGAGATGACCTCTGTGGTCAGCTTGTGTCGCAGAGTACATGTGGTACAAACGCACGTGAGAAGTAAGTGAAAAATAATATCAGAGCCTGGAGAAGGGACCAGGAATCACCCTGGGAAAGAAGGGACTATAGTGCTGAACTAAGCAGTTTGAACTTGGAAATGGAAGAAAAAATCAGATGGAATGAGTTTCAAGTTAGTCATGAGAAGAACTGTGCTTTGAAAAACTACTCTGTAAATGTAAATAATATAGAATTACCATAATCCCCTCCCATCACCCTCTCTTTTCTCCCACGCAAATCCCTCCTCCACTGAATCCCCTCTACTTTCCAAGTAGTGTTTCTTCTATTCTGATGTCATATTGTTTATGTTTATGGAAGTTGCCAGATAAAATGTTTTAAAAAAAAAAACTACATGTCTGTGCAGCAAGACAGCAATGGCTGGGGCCATGGCCTGAGGAACCAATGCAGGCCCCATTGAAACGGACCACCATGATGAATTCCATCAGTTCTGTGTGACTCCCCATCTTCAGCAGAGTCAGTGGGAGAGCTCTGCCTGGCACACTGGCTGCAGAGGAGCTGCCGGACACACAAGAATATCAGAGAATCGTCTGGTGTTAATGAAGTGATTGACCCTGGTGATGCTTTACCGAGAATCCCCCAGGACCAGTATCACAGCATGTTGAATCCTCAGGTCTGTGAATTTAATCCCAAAAGACCTTCCCAAAAGACCACTGCTGACCTAGACAAAGAAGTAAGCTACAGCCCGAGTGACTTCCAAGAGCCAGGGCTGCTCTTGCTTTCTATATCAGTTCCCAATATGGAGGCAGAAACCTGGGTGACTCAGGTGGACTTGGTCAAAAGAAGCACAAAAGAGAAGAAAAACTGGTCACCTGGATTGCCTGAAAGCTTGCAATGAGAAAGCATTTCTCCAGAATCCCTGGTCAATCCCTGGGACATGCCACGTTAGCAGTCCCAAAGAGCAGAGGGCACAGGGTTCATGGTTTCCCTCCGTGATGCCTTGGGACAACGTCAGAAGCCCATGAACTTCATCAGTGACATGTGCCTGACAGTCTTTTCTCCACAGCACTTGATGGTGATGCCAGCACAGCAGGGCCACCTGAGGGCTGCCATGAGACAGACTTGAAGCAACCTTGCCTCCCTAAAAACAGCCTGCTAAGGACAGCTGTGGCACAGCCCTTTGCTGGCACCCATACTCCAGAGAACCATGCAGTTTGTAATGGAAAAGTACTTGACTCTTTGAGCAAGGGCACAGCTGCCAGTGGGGTAGAGCAGCACCCATGGAAAGAGTAGACTTAGACCCTGTCAAACCTGAGGGTTCCTCACCTCCTGCTGAAAAACCAGTCTCAGTGTCAGGTGCCATTTCCACTAGCCAGCCTGCCAAGTCCTGGGTCAGCCTCTCCCATGATTCTGAGCCCTTGTCCTTCTCATCCATGGTGCATGTGGAAACTAAGTGTTCACATCCTGTCCCCTCTCCCCAGGCCTCTGAAAAGCAGGTGAAAGTCAAAGAAAGGTGTGTTCCCCTTTCAGAGGACTCTGTAGCCATACAGGTTGCAGGTACAGTCACACAGCCCCAGGCTACTGAATGACATGTAGCGGTAGTGGTTACCCAAGATGGTGGTGGATTGTTACCATAGCAATGGAGCTGACTGGGGACCAAAAGACGTTTTAAAGAATGACTATGCATTAACATTATCTAAGCATATAATAAGAAAAGAAATGGAAGGATGGGTGCCATATCTTTATGTTAAGTGGGAGGAAAAAATCTCCATGTCTCCTGAGTCCTTTCCTATTGACAAATTCCCTTGTCTTGCCTTTGGATCAAAAAATGCCACTCTACTGTTTGCATGTGTAACTGTGTAGCTGGTGTGCACCTTTAGCTCTGTCAGCCCTGGTCTGCACTCACTCTGTAGCGCTGTTTCTTTTCTATATGAAGATGTAAGAGAACATTTTTTGAATAATAGAGGGTTTTTTCTTCACTTTTAATGACTTTGAGTAGATGGATTTTACTGAAAGTTGTAGCAAACCAAAATCAGTGAGCTCAATTCAAACTTAACATTTTATTTTAACACACAATAAAAATATGATGCAACACTAAAAAAAAAAAGAAATGGCTCCTCTGGGTTCATAGAGAAGAATGCGCTGGTGGGCAGGCTGCAGCCATCTGTGTGTTATAGTCTGGCCTCTTACACGTCCTCCTTGGGAGGCCAAGCATCACATGAGATAAATACCATTTTTGATCTGAAAGGAAAAAAAGATGCTATCTTTAAAATATTGGGGGCTTATGGGTTCTGTTCTTCAACCACAGCAAACTGGGGAGTGAGGACTGGCTGGTTTCTGCTAACTCTCCAGGGAAAATGAAGCCCCCCCACCCCCACTGCCACACAGTGTTCCTTCCCAATAACTGACCATGGTAATGGAAATTATAAGTGGTGCCAGGATGTGGTCATTCACTTCAACCCACCTGCAGTACGTTGAAAATAGCTACTGTTTACTAAAATAGACCTCCACACTCTAAACAGTCTCCTTAGCTCCCGTCCATTAATTCAGCAAATCTTATTAATCACCTTACTGTGCCACAGGCTGCACTACAGGTTAGGTGTACAAGGAGTAAAAGTTACCCATCATAGAAATAAAGAGTTGATATGTGAGACAGATAGGCATATGGGAAAGTGGCACAGAGTGGTAGGTGCTCTGGTGCAGGTAAGAACCAGGGGAGAGAATGCATTCAATCAAGTGCAGGCTGCTTTAAGGACCTGGCAAATAAACACCTGGTATAATAGAACAGGAATACCGTTCTTTTCATTTCTTTTCATTTCTTTTCTTTTCTTTTCTTTTTTCTTTTCTTTTTGTTTTGTTTTTTCAGATAGGGTTTCGCTCTAGCCCAGGCTAACCTAGAATTCAACTCATGGTGATCCTCCTGCCTCTGTCTCCCAAGTGCTGGGATTAAAGGCGTGCATCACCACACCTGGCTTTGGAACACACTTCTTATCACAGTAAAAAGTGTCACTAGCCTGAAAACAAAGTAGACTTTTCTCTTACTGATGTTGCTGTTCCTACTGACTTCTCCATGTTATTCCCCTTCTCCTGGCTCTGCTATAGTCCTTAAGGAAAACTCACTTGCCTTTGCTGAGAAACTGTAGCAATAAAGTGTCCTAGATCTTGTTAAATTATTTACTTGACACTTTTCATGAAATGTGGTCAACTGACCTTTTGGTAGACAGGTTTTCACTTACTGTGTTGTCACAGAGTTCGTGTTGTGGTGAATTGCTTCTGGGCAGTTGGGATTCCAGTAAAGTAACTGGGAAACCCTAAGCAGCTTCCTCCTCTTCTCATATGTTCTGCCTCCCCATGGCTTCATCCTCCATCCTGGCAAAATGTGCCCATTGAGGGGTTTGTGTCTTTACCATTTACAACTCTCAAGAGCTTCTAGGCTCTGCAACCTAAAACGTCAATTCAGACTTACTGGTCTGACTACATCATGGCAAAGAACAGTGTCAAACCAGGCAGTCTGAGGGATTATGTAGAAGAGTGACCCACCCACCCTGTTCTCTTCTGAACAGCGATAATATGAAAGGAGATAAGTTCTTGTTGATGTGGGGGCCAAAGTCCTCCCATTCCTAGGCCTCCTGTGCACACCTGTCCAGATAATGTCTTTCAAGTCCCTCAGAAAGTCAACAGGCATCTACAGGTCACAGTTTAAAATTTTATATGCTTCCTAGTTACTCTTCACAGACCAGAAAATTGAGACTAAGACAATCCTACAAACTTTAGCCAGATTCAAATGAGATAACTTTTAAAATTATAGGTTATTAACTGTGCCAAATTTTGAATAATTATCATTGAATCCCACTATTTGGCACGTGAATCTCTTCTCTCGTATATCCAAACAGCTCCAACATAACAATGGTTAAATATATGTATTTCTATTTTAAACAGATGTCAGATCAAATTCCACCTTGATTAATTACTTTTAATGTAAATTGAGACTGTCTCTTAACCTTTCTGAGCTTCAATGTTCTCATTTTTCATGGGTGGATAAAAATATCAATGTTCCAAGATTGCTGTGAGGATCCATCAAGCTAATATATGTAAAGTATTTCAACATCTGTAAATCCATGTGTGCCCCCCCTCCCCTCGCCTCTTTCCTCTTACTCTGCAGTACACAGGTCCTCAGGGTTTGAAGATTATTGCCCAGCTTTCAAATGCAATCCTTTCAAAGAAGAGCTACTGAAACAATCTATGACCACAGGTCCAAATAAAGTTCCCATTGATCAGTCAATGAGAACCCACAAAGAAAATTTCTACTTCATGGAGCATCAAATAGAGCTGAAAATAGTTAAAGCCAAGTATATCTACATCAAAAATATCACTTCCCTTTGACATCACTTAAAGATCCAGTTCCCTCCTTGTAACTTTATCTACCATCTTTTCTCCAAAACTTGACAGGAAATTTCTATATGTGTTTAGGGAAGCAGTATGAACCAGTCGGTGACATTTCTAGACCCTTCCATTCTTACCATGCAATCTTTCTGGAGAAATAATGCTACAAAACTGATTGGAACCCCCTTCCCTAATTTTCAAATCAATGTATCCAGGAAAGTGAATTGTACATCATGGAAAGGATGGTTCCACAGAAAATCTGAAGTATGGGTGAAACTCAACTGACGGATTCAACTAAAAAGAACAAAAAAATGAGGGATAAAGGGAAATGAGTGAATAAAAAATTTTAAGAAACAAAAGAGAAGATGGAAGTATCTAAAACGTAGTTTGTTCTGTATTCCTGAGTGGCAAGAGGTCAGAGGTTATAAAGACGATGAAACAAGCCCATTGCTTCACAGTGCTCCCCTTTAGCTAATGGCCTTCTGCTGGCTTTTATATAATAGGCACTAGGCTGGAAGCTTTATTTTTTATGTCACTGCACTTTATTGTAACATAATTGTGTCTGAGGCATTGTTTCAAGACTTCCAGCTTCTCATTTTTGAAAGAAGGAAATATTTAACTTACACCCCAAAATGAAAAGTTTTATCCCAATATTAAAGTACAAAAGCTCTATAGTGATTCCCCTTATGGCACAATAACCTGCAATGCACAATGCCTCTACTTAAATCCTGTGAGGGGCTCCTCATGTTCTAATGTAGTAATGATATAATTTTAACTGACAAATAAAAATGTATTTATTTATCATGTACAAAATGGATGAGGGTATGACATAAATGAAATAAGCAAAATAAGCACAAAAAGACAAGGATGACATGATCCTGCTTGTGTATGGGATCTAGAAAATCAATCTCACAGAAGTAAAGGGTAGAATGGTGGTTCCTAGTGGCTGTGGTGGTTGAAGGTGGGGAAATAATCAGGCAAAGGATATAAAATTTCAGTTACACTGAGCAATGCAATCAAAAGGGCTGTTATATAAATGGTACCTCCATTGTTCAAAAGGGCTCACAAGGAATGAAGTGACCTTTTACAACAAAAGGGATAGGGAGGGGGCTGGAGAGATGGCTCAGAGGGTAAGGCATTTTCCTGCAAAGCCTGACGGCCTGTGTTCAGTTCCCCAGTACCCTCGTAAAACCAGATGCATAAGCATCACATGTGTTTGGAGTTTGTATGCAGTGTCCTGGCTCACCCATTCTCTCTCTCTCTCTCTCTCTCTCTCTCTCTCTGTCTTTCTGTCTCTCTTTCACTTTGCCTCATTCTCTTTTACCCTCTCTCTCAAATAAACAAATGAAAATGTTTTTTAAGAAAGCAATGAGCACCTAAGGGGTGTGTGTGTATATATATATATATATATATTAGATTAAGTCATCCCATAATGTATGTATACTTCAAAACATTATGTTGTGCATGGCTCACTACTTTTTCTTTTTTAATATAAAGCAAACTGTTTCCCATGACAGAAAAACCTGAAAGGATTCAGTTGCTACTTAACCATTCCTAATTCATCTTTGTGATGTTTGCTTCCAATCCTGCTGTTAGAACTATGTGCTTTGTACATGCCTGTTTATAGGTTTTCTCACTCTTGTTCTTTCTCTCCATCCCTCCCTTGCTCCCTTTCTCCCCACCCCTATTGGCATCCTTCTCCCAGCATCCTTCAGCTTGAATAACACATTCTCATACTTTCACATCTCAGCTTCACATCCTCACCTTCCTTGAGAAGTCTTTCCAAGCACCCGAAGATCAAACTGGGCAATCCCATAAGGCTCTATTCTTTCCTGATCATGAGCAAGCAGCAATGGGTCACAAAATATGCAACTTGCTCTGTCCCTATCTGACCCTAAGCTCCCTGAAGGCAGAATTATCTCACCTACCATTTGCCACATCTCAGTGCATGAGAAAAGAAGGAATAATGAGCATCAGGAGGAAGGGGAGAAGAAAAGTAGAGAGTGAACAATTATTAGGAAATGAGACCTTTACATACCATCATCTTCCATTTCTGCCTCCTTTGTTATTTTGCAAATCTGCTTGTGGAAACAAACAAGTAGCCCATGACCCTTTGGAAAGAGCATGGTATTGGGAGCTGCAGTCCCACCTTTGCCAACAACTCACTGCATGGCCTCGACTGACAGACATATCCTCCTCTTGCACCTTTGCTTCTCCTGTGATGGAATGTCAGCTCATGCCCAAAGTCACATTGGTCACTTGCAGTGTCTGAGTTTTACATGGAACATCGCTCAGACTCACCGCAAACTCAGCTTCAGGAAAGTATTAAGTAAGCATTGTTGCCCATCTTCCTCAAAGGTCCTGATCTACAGACTATCAAAGTTGAACCTTATCCCAACATTCTCAGGGTGTATCCAGGAAAGGAAAACCCTCAAAATATTAGTGAAATATTAGAAGCAGGTTATGAATTCCAGCCACTTCCTTGGGGAGTTCACCAAAGCTGTCCCAGTCAGTGGTCAGGACAATCAGCCGCTCAGGCAGGTCCTCGGAGCAGTTCGGCCTTGAATAGGAGCATTGGAGTCTCTCTCTCTCTCTCTCTCTCTCTCTCTGTGTGTGTGAGAGAGAGAGAGAGACTCCCTCCTTCCATCAAACAGCTTCATTTACTGCACAGAGAAGTTGCTGATGAAATATTTCTCACCACGTCATGCATAATTGGTTTACTGTCTCAGTCTCCCAAGAGCATTTGCATTTTAATAGGAGACGATATTTTATTAGCATTAATGTTAATTATTAAGTAAAATAGCTTTCATTTTTATGGCACTTTAACATTTACAAGCCACATTTACATATAGCATCAAATTTATACCCACACAGGTGAGAAGAGGAGCATGTTTTTGTTAAAAGAAAAAGGTTACCTTGGATTACATTTTCTTCCTGTGGTGAAATTCTTCCCTTTTCCTTGAGGAAAGGGAAATATTTAAACTGAGGTATCATATGCAACAAAGAAAGATTCTAAAGTCCACATGATATATATAATTAGAAGAAATTGTTAAGTATCCCCACAATTCATTATAAAATTTTTTACTTTGCTATTACTAACAAATAGTGCGCATTATACCACGTTTCAAAAAATGATTCTCAAAATGGAATTTCTGATATAAATTTTTATTGAGATAATAATCAAAATATTTTTAAGTCACATTCTATTCACAATTGCTCAACTTTGAGACTTTTGTCAATCTCTCACTTTATTCCTTCCTTTTCCATCTTCCATACAGAGGTCCATTACAGAGGAAAATATGGAGGTTCTTTTCTTGTTGGATTGTAGTTCTCTGAATTCAGTCATTGAAAACATTGAATAGAAGGAATAATGTTACCGGAGGGGAATCTCACAAATCTTAACCTAATGGCTGCGGCAAAACTACAATACATTGAGAGACTGGAGGGAGGAAATACTAGCCAGGAATTGAGATAAGATGTAATTAGATCCAGTCAAGGGTAACAAGTAGTGAATGTGGGGGTAGGGGTGCCAATAGGGGGAAGTAAAATAAATCTACCTCTATCTCCAGTATTCACTGAGATGTCATTTTGCTACCATGAGACAACATTGCTAAGTCCATTATTAACTTTGCCAAGCAGTTCAAGGAAAAAAATATGTAATTGAAGCCCCTTTTGAATAAAATGTTCAGCATTCATTCAATAACTACTGAGAATAAGAACAGTTATAAGGAAAAGTTACAATAAATATTAATACACAGGTGATGCACTTACAGCAGTAAATAGACACAGACCTTTGGAAGTTGTGTTTACGTGTTCAAGAATACAAACAACAAGGTGAGAACATTATCAGAAACTGAAATCTGAAAGGAAAAAAGATGAAAGAAAAGAAGAAAGAAAGAAAAGAAGAAAGAAAGGAAAGAAGAAAGAAAGAAAGAGAGGAGAAAGAAGGGAGGGAAGGAAGGAGGGAGGGAAGAAGGAAGGAAGAAAGGAAAGAATACAAAAGAAAGGAAGAATCTGAAAGAAATTACAGAATTGAAAATAGAATACCCAAATATCACAATAAACTGATACAATAAATTCAATACATCTCATGAAAGGATTGGTGACCTTTAAGATGTGTCAGTATAAATCAAAACCCAGAAGAGGGATAAAGTTTTTAAAATCCCAAAACAAAACAAACAAAAAACCAGATTAAGGCACTGGGCATGGTGGTGTAAGCTTTTAATCCCAGCACTTGGGAGGTTAAGGCAGGAGGATCTCTGTGAGCTCAAAGCCAGCCTGAGACTACATAATGAGTTCCATGTCAGCCTGGACTAGAGAGAGAGAGACCCTGCCTCAAAAAACCAAAAGAAACAAAAGAAAAGGATTAAGGAAAACAATATATCATTGGAAAATTAACTATATGATACATCACACAGTTACAATATTAGAATGAGTATTCTTTTAGGCAGGAAGTAGTTTTAGAGATACAAGGGATGCTTTGGAATGACAAAAACAATTCATCTGAAAGACCATATCACCTATATGCATAGTATTAGATAATATAAAGCAAAAATTGGCAGAGCTACAAAAGGAAACAGAGAAAACCACAGGATGGTAGAAAGTGTCCAGCAACTCTGTGTGACTAAAAGGAGACATGAGCAAAACCAAGCTGCTTAGTCCTTTGCTTGATCTGTTTGGCAGAGACAATAGTGGGCTTGGTGATTTGTGTATGGCAGGGAGGTGACATGTCAGTCAATATTGGGGATGTGGACAGTTGTTTTATTGTTTGTTTTCCAACTTCCTTTGCTGCTACCCTTGATTAGACCTTAATTACATTTTATCTGGTCAGAATTTCCCATAGCCAACCCTTTAAAGGCCAGTAGGATGTTAAGAATGATTTAATTGGGGAGGACCTGGTACACCCATTCTCTCTCTCCCTCAAATAAATAAATAAATAAAATTTTTAAAAAGAGATGGGCTGGAGGGATGGCTTAGCAGTTAAGGCATTTGCCTACAAAGCCAAAGGACCCTGGGTTGATTCCCCAGGACCCACGTAAACCAGAGGCACAAGGTGACACATGCGTCTGGAGTTCGTTTGCAGTGGCTGGAGGCCCTGGCACACCCATTATCTCTGTCTCTGTCTCTCTCTCTCTATCTCTATCTCTCTCTCTCTCTCTCTCTCTGACTCTCTCAAATAATTAAAACTTTAAAAATAAGGATTTTAAACAGAATTATTTAATTGGAATGTCTAGAGCACTGCAATCGACAATAATATTCAAATATACATGAAATATGTACCCAAATGGATCAAACACTATGAGAAAAAAGCAAATTTCAACATATTCCAAAACATTTAAATAATTTGAAGCATGACACTAGTTGTAAACAATAATAGTAATAATAACAGAAAATTGTAAAAGCCTTAAATGCTTGAAAATTAAATGACACCTTATGGAATAACATAAGTCAATGATAAATCAAATTAAATATCAGAAAATATGTTAGCTGACATTAAAAATATGCTATCTTAAACTTGCACAATTCAATTAAATCTGCACATATATTAAAAAGCAGTGAACTGAAAATCAGCAATTTATTCACCTAGAATTTAAATTTTAAAAATAATAGTACTCAATGGAAAAAGAAAGTGCCAGGCATGGTGGCACATGCCTTTAATCCCAGCATTCAGTAGGCAGAGGTAGAAGGATTGCCATGAGTTTGAGGCCAGCCTGAGACTACATAGTGAATTCCAGTTCAGCCTAAGCTAGAGTGAAAGCCTACCTCAAAAAAACAAAAAGAGGGCTGGAGAGATGGCTTAGTGGTTAAGGCGCCTGCCTGCTAAAGCCTAAGAACCCTGTTCCAATCTCCAGGTCCCACATTTAGCCAGATGCAAAGTGACACAAGGGTGCAGTGCCACACTTGACCACAAGGGGGCGCACGCATCTGGATTTCGTTCACAGCAGCTGAGAGACTGCTGGCACGCCCATTTCTATCTGTCTCCCTCTCCCTCTCTGTCTGTCTCTCTCTGTGTCTCTCTCCAAAAATAAATAAAATAATTTTTTAAAATTTTTTTAAAAAACAAAACAAAAAGAAAGCCAGGCGTGGTTGCACATGCCTTTTTAATCCCAGCACTCAGGAGGCAGAGGTAGGAGGATCACCATGAGTTTGAGGCCACCCTGAGACTACATAGTGAATTACAGGTCAGCCTGGGCTAGAGTGAGACCCTACCTCGAAAAAAAAAAAAAACTGAGAGAGAGAGAGAAGGAAATATTTAGGATGATAACAGAAATTAATAAAATTGAATCAAAACATGAAATGAGTCAAAAATTTGTTTGAGAAGACTAATGAATCCACAGCAAAATAATAAGTGACATAGAGAGAGAGTAACAGAGACAAAATAACAACAACTTGGGGCTGGAGAGATAGCTTAGCGGTTAAGGCACATGTCTGGGAAGCCTAAGGACCCCGGTTCAATTCTCCAGGTCCCACATAAGCCTGATGCATATGGTGGCGCATGCATCTGGAGTTCATTTATAGTGGCTAGAGGCCCTGGTGTGCCCATTCTCACTTTCTCTCTCCCTCTCTCTATCTCTAATAAATAAATAAATAAATAAAATAAAATATTTTTAAAAAACAACTTATCAACATAAAGAATAAAATTGTAGATGGCAGGCTAGAGAGATGTCTTAGCAGTTAAGATGCTTGCCTGCAAAGCCTAAGGACCCAGGTTCAACTCTCCAGAACCCACATAAACCAGGCACACAAGGTGATGTGTGCACACAACGTCATGCATGCACACAAGGTGGAGTGTGCATCTGGAGTTTGATTGCAGTGGCTAGAGGACCTGACACACCAATTCTCTTTCTCTCTCTCATAAGAATAAACAAAAAAATGTAGATGCTATTTTATATCTAAAGTTATTAAAATATAATTCAAATAAAATCAAAACAATGTAAAAATAAAGTTAACTATTTTGCTAAAATGAATTTCAAAATCAGACACAAAGTATACAGAATACCAACACATACATGAAAACTCTGACTAATGCTACATCTATTCTAGAAACTGAATTTGTAATAAAATCATCCTACATGGATGGTCACAGGTACTAGTGGAGAAGCCACAACTGTTGTTTGAATAAATGCCTACGCTATACCATCAAATTGCCCCAAATACTAATGTCTGTGCTCAGATGGTAGTGCTTCTGTTACTTCTGATCAGAGAAGCTTCTTTTCACAGACGGTTATGACTACTGGGGAAACTCAAAATTCATCAAAGTGCTGAAAAGCACTGAGACATCTCAGTCACACCCATCAAGGCTCAGGGAATATTGCAGAAGAGATGGCAGAAAGACTATAAGAGCCAGAGGATGACAAGGAGTGCATGAGAACTTTGTATTCTACACACGAGGTGGACAGTGCATTCATGACTTCACAGTGACTGTCATTACCTGAACATTATTGGGCTTATCAACATGTTGTCATAAAGGCCAAAAAGAAGGAAGGAAATGAGAAAGAAAGGAAGGGAGGGAAAAGGGAGAAAGGAAATGAAGAAAGGAGGAAAGAAGGAAGGAAGGAAGGAAGGAAGGAAGGAAGGAAGGAAGGAAGGAAGGAAGGAAGGAAGGAAGGAAGGAAGGAAGGGGAGGGAGGGAGGGACAGAGGAAGGAATCAAAATAGTAGAGAGACTGGCTGGAGGAAGGAAGGAATTCACTGGCGAGAATAGAGGGTACAAGAGAAAGTGATGGGAGGGGACTATGATCAAAATACATTATGTGAATATGTATGTACATATATATTATCAATAAAAACTGAATTATCAATACATTTTTTTAATTATGCTACAAAGAAATCAATAGCCTTTGTTATGTAGGATGACTTCACATCTAAGTTCCTTTTCAGATTCTTAAGAAAGAACACCAGGATCATAATTCTAGAAAATAGGAAATAAATTATTCCCAAGACATTTTGTGAGGTGATTATAATTTAATCCCTAAGCCTAACAAGTATATTTTTAAAAGAGCATTATTTAAAAAATGGCTGTCTAAAAGAGAAGAAAAATGCTAACCAAATCAATAGTATTGCAAATTCAATGTCATATGGAAAGTATAATAAATAACAACCAAATTTTTAATTCCAGATGCATAATTAGCATAACTATGTAAATGAATAAGTATAGTGAGTAGTGTTAGTCACCTTCAAAACGCAGAAGAAAGATGTCATGGTTAACTCTATCAATATGGGCAAAATGATGAAATCTCTCAGTAAACTCAAAATATGAGAGACTGATGGGTTTGTTCCCTTTTTGATTGCATTCCCATCAGCAGTGTTTGGTTTGGTCTGTGTGATTATTTGAATCAGGTGTCCCCATAAACTCATGTGCTCTCAAGGCTTGATCCCCAGATGATGGTTTGGGAAGTGGACCCTTGCTCTAGGAGGTGTGTTGCTGGGGATAGAACCTGAGGTTTCTTAGCCCCTAGTTGTCAATGTGAGGTAAGCTCACTTCCTGCTGCTGTTTTCCACCTGCTGTGGCAGAGGTGATGTCCAGCCTCTGCTCATGCCATTCCCCCCGTCATCATGGTGCTTCTTCTGAAACTTGAAGCCAAATCTACAACTTTCCTCCCATCAGCTGCTTTGGGTGGGGTTCTTTGTGTCAGCAACAAGAAGATAATCCTACAAGAGAAAATTGGTACCAAGTGGACTCAATTGGTACCAAGACGTGGAGTCATTAGTGCTAGAAACCTGACTGTGCCTTTAGGCTTTTAAAACTTATGTGCAGGAGGAATATGGAAGGATTTGAAACTTTGACCTGAAAAATGCCTTCCATTGCTATATGCAGAATTTGATGGGCCATTGTGGTCAGGGTGGTTAGAATGCCTGCATGGAGGTCCAATGGCGCCATGAAGATGAACTATGGGTTGTACTGGAGACCCCAAGGAAGTTTTGACATGCCAGGACTATGGGGCAGCTGACAAGGAGAGCTTCTGGCTTGAGATAGATTGTTCCTCAGGTTCAGAGCAGCCAAACAGGGGGGCAGAATTACAAACCCAGACACTTTGTCACTGGTGGGAGATGTTGGACTTGTAGCTACAGGATTTGATGTTTGCCCTGTTTCTTTCAGATCTTGTGTTGATTCTGTCTTTCCTTGCTATGTTCAATGCCATCTTTTGCAGTGTGAACATTTGTTCTGTTCTATTATATTTTTTGGTTTTACAGCTCATGGCTAAGAAACCTTGGACTATGGGAATGTTTGAACAATGTTGGGACGGGAAAAATTTGCAGACTTTTAACGTTGAACTGGATGGATTGCATTATGGATGGTCATCAGTTTATGCGGACTAGGGGCAGAAGGTGGTGGTTTGCTTTAGTGCCCCCAGTAAGTTCATGTATTCTGAATGCTTGATCCCAAGCTGATAGAAATTTAGGGGATGGAAACTTGCTGGAGGAGGTGTGTTTTGGGGGGTGAATTTTAATGGCTGGGTATCCCTAGCTTGCCATTGTTAGTGTGGCTCACTCTCCTGCTGCTGTTTCCACCTGCTGTGGCAGAGGTGATGCCCAATGTCTGTTCCTCCCATCAGCTACATTTGGTTGGATGCTTTGTGTCAGCAACAAGAAGGTAACTACAACAGTTTAGTTAGTGAGTTGGTTGGTTTTATAAGCCTGGACTTCACATCCACAATCCTGCTACCTCTGCATGTGTCACCATGACTGGCTTTGAAAACTTGTTCTTAATCTGATAAAAAGTATCTATAAAACTCCACTAATATGGTTGGAATAACCTGAAACATCGTGTGTCCCCCATCTCTGCAGAGATTGATTGGGGCTTTTTGGTCCCCACGATGAACACCAATAATCCCACTGAAGACCCTCAGCAGAATTGGGGCAGGGAGAGAGGTCTATGTGTGCAACTGTTTAATAAAAAAAAATCAATAAATTTAACAAAAACTCCACTAATAACTCTAACATGCTGGTTTGAACAATTAAAGAAAAAATAATAGTAAAATATTGAAATATATCCCCTGACATCAAAAATGGATCCAAAGGTATCAACTACCAGTATATCTATACAACATTGTATTGAAATTCCTCACCAGTGCAATAAAGCAAGAAAAAAAAATGAAAAGCATACAACTGACATTTTTTTTTAAAAAAAAAAGCATAATGATTATTCATGGGTAATGTGTTTGTGTAAATTGCAAATCTATGCATCAAGATAAACTATTGAAATTAATAGATTTGTCAAATCATTTTAAAAATTTAAATTCTATCACCCATGGTAGTATTTTTATGAGAGATATGGAATACTTTGCTTCTAAGCTGAAAACTTCAGAATATTGTTTAAGAAATTTTGAAAATTCTCACTAGAGTGTTATGATTATGGGCCAAAACATTCAATATATAAAGACATCAGTTTTTTCTAATTGACATATATTGTGCACACTCCATAGCAAAACCCCATATTTATTCATGAATGTCAGCCAGATGATTGTAAATCTATAAGAAATTAAAAGAACTAAGCAAAGCTAATATAATTAAAAAGAACAGTTAGAGGAGTTACATTATGAGAATATCAAGATTAATCATAGAGTCACAGTTAATTAAGTCAATACAAAGATAAACAAATAGATTAATAAAGCCAAAAATAACATACAGAAACAGATTTATATATTCAGTTACTCCACTCACAATGGAGATGATACTATCACTCAGTGGAGGAAAATTATCTTTTTAGTAATAGGTGCCATGATACTCTTGACTCTATTTTTAAATAGATGCCAAATCGCAGAAGTATATCTAGATGGAAATTATAAAAACCAATAGCACTCCACTGAGATAATCAAGAAGAAAGCCTGGACACCTTGAGTGACAAAATTTCTTAAGTAGGACATGCACTCAAAAAGCTAACCATGAAAATACTGATAAATTCAATTTTTAAATCTTTTTAAATTAATTTTCCTTAGTAATAACAAACATTAACAGAACAAATTAATGAGGTCCACTGTGATGTTTCCACATAAACATACAATGCATACAAAACATATCCACCCACCCTTCTTTTATATCCCCAGAATGCTTACCAGTCCCTAGAAATCATACCCTTCTATTTTGAGCTTCACTTTTTTCTAAGTTTCCACCTATTAGAGAGAACATGTGGTACTTTATCTTTCTGTTGTTGGTTTATTTCACTTAACATGATGTCTTTCAGTTCCATTTACTTGGCTGTAAAATGACAGGACTCTAATCTTTCCTATGGCCACATCATATATATATAGTGTATATGTGTATATAGATATATAGTATATATGTATATAGATACATAGTGTATATATATTATATAGTGTATATATATTATATAGTGTATATATAATGTGTACATATCATATATATATAATATATATAATTTTGTTACCCATATATCTGATGATAGGTACATAGGCTTACACAGGCCTGCAATATCTCTTTTATTATAATCTTTGTTTGGAACTTTAACATATGAACACATTACAAATTGGTCATATGCCCATTGGTTTATCCTCTATTGCCCCTTGTTTCCCAAGCTCACATTCCCATCTCAATGGGGCCCATCTCAATGGGCTTGTCAATACTCACTGTGGGACCATGAACACACTAGCCAGTTCCTATGGGGAGGACAATGCCTCTCAGTACACTTTCCCACCGTGACCGTTACATTCTTTCCTCCCCATTTTCTGCAATGTTCCCTAAGCCTTGGTGGAGGTCATGTTGTAAGTTTCCCTTAGCATTGAGCTCTCCGCAGCCTTTAATTTTCTGGTTTGATGAGTTTTGAGTCTCCTCAGTGTCTATGCCATTTTCCTGGAGGAGGTTCTCAGGGTAGCCGTGAGAGCAGCACGTGTATTGAATCTTCTACTTTTTCTGTGGTGTTTCCAGGGCCCTGGCAGGTGTCATGGAGGTTGACATCTCTTCTGCGTGTCAGCTAGGCAGTTGGCGTCTCTTCTCACTCTTATGAAGAGTCTCAGGTCTCCCCAGCATTTGCTGGCATCTGTAAAAAACAGGTTTTCTAACCAAAAGTGAAAGCAGCATTGATAAAAGGGGTAGGCATATATAACTGCAGGACTTTTTGATGGGCATAACCTCTCCACTTAGCCAGAAACAGTGGAAGCTTCACTGAAAGTCTGTGACCTTCCAAGTCATGGGCTTTTGGCTGGGCTCTCAGTGCCAGGCATAAATTCCCTCCCACTAAGAAGGTTTAATATCCAGTCAGAGAACAGGTAGATAGTTCAGTACCTAAAGTGTTTGCCCTGCAAACATAACCTGAATTTGATACCCAGAACCCATGTTTTTTTAAGCCAGTTAGGGTGGCATGGACTTGTAATTCCCAGCACTGGACAGACAGTGACAGGATGATGCCTGGGCCTCACTCACAAACCAGTCTAGCCTAATTAGGTGAGTGAGAGATATTGTCTCAAAAAACCATGGACAATATGTAAAGAACAAACCTGCAGTTGTTCTCTGGTCTTCACATGCATGCATGTACACATGCATACACATCCACACACACATATGCACTCTTAAATATGAACACACACACACACAGAGAAAGGACTATGTTCTCTGATTCCACTTATGTAAGTTTAAAAACAAGCACAATTACAAAGAAAGAGTGGGGGTGTTAATCAGAATAGAAGAGTATATGAACAAGCCATATAGAAACCTACTTTTTTGGACAATATCACACCCAGAAGCCATAGACTGTTACTAGAAAAATTTCAGTGCCGGGGATGGGATACCTTCCAATGAGTTCTTGACCAGGGAGGTCACTGATGCCCCAAAACAACACAGGCCATTGCCAAGGTTCTTAGTTTCCCACCAGGAATGGATGGTAAGGCCCTATTACTGAAGACTCCACATACGTGGGCTGCAAGGTCACTGATAAATCAAGCTGGAGCTGAGCTGAAAACCTCCTCCCTATAGACCAGCTGACAGAACACTGGAAAAAGTTAAACTGCATGCAGCCCTATAGGAGAAAGTGGAGGGAAAAACAGTGGACACTGCAAGCCTGAAGTTTGGCCACCCAATAGTGGTATGTCTGTTATGAGGGAAACCAACCTCTCTCTAATTAAACTGGAGGCCCACATCACAGGAAGGAATATATGCCTGGTACTGAAAACCTAGTCAAAAGCCTATGACAGCAGAGGTCATGAACACTAGGAGTGTAATGTCTGCTCTTGTCTGGATAAATGCACATATTATGCTCACCAAGCTGCGCTGGAAGCACTTTTTTTAACATTCATACCCGTATATTAATGCTATTCTCACTTTTGGTTAGAGAAGCTACTCTTTTCAGATGGTGGTGACCTCTGGGATGACTCAAAAGGCAACATAGTGCTAAGAAGAAGTGACAGAGGAGTGCTCAGCACTGAAACATCTCTATCACACCTTCCAAGGCTCAAGGTCCATTGTAGAAGATGTAGTGGTAAGAATGTAAGAGCTGAAGGCAGGGCAGGACTGCTTACAATGCAATCTTTCAGACACAAAATGGCCTTGATATCCATGATCTTGCAGTGCCTGGCACTGCCTACACCAGAAAAGAGGAAACAATGACAGTAAAGTAAAAGAGAAATGGGCTGGAGAGATGGCTTAGCAATTAAAGAGCTTGCCTGCAAAGCCTACAGACTAATGTTCGACTCTCCAGGTCCCACGTGAGCCAGACACACAAAGTGACACAAACGCGCAAAAGGTAGCACAAGCGCACAAGGGGGCACACATCTGGAGTTTGATTGCAGTGGCTTGAGGCTCTGGAGTGCCAATTCTCTCCCTCTCTTCCTCTCTCTTTCTCTCTCTTACTCTTTCTTACATAAAAATAAATAAATAGCCGGGTGTGGTGGAGCACGCCTTTAATCCCAGCACTCGAGAGGCAGAGGTAGGAGGATCGCCGAGAGTTCGAGGCCACCCTGAGACTACATAGTTAATTCCAGGTCAGCCTGGACCAGAGTGAGACCCTACCTTGCAAAACCAAAAATAAATAAATAAATAAATAAATAAATAAATAAATAAATAAATAAATAAGAGACTTATTGAGAGGGGAAGAGGATATGATGGAGGATGGATTTGTAAAGGGGAAGATGGCAGAGATCAGGGAATTATTATGGTTTACTGTCTATAATTATGGAAGTTATCAATAAAAAGTATTTTAAGGGACTGGAGATATGGCTTAACAGTTAAGGTGTTTGCCTGCAAAGCCAATAGATCCCAGTTTGATTCTCTAGGACCCACATAAGCCAGATGCACATGGGGGCGCATACATCTGGAGTTTGTTTGCAGTGGCTGGAGGCCCTGGCATGCCCATTCTCTCTCTCTCTCTCCCTCTTTCTCTCTCTCTCTCAAATAAAATACATTTTTTAAAAAATTAAAAATACACATTTCAAAATCATCAGTTAGGGTGGCATGGACTTGCAATTTCGGCACTGGAGAGGCAGAGACAGGCAGATCTCTGGGAACCACTGACCAGCCAGTCTAGCCTAATTAGGTGAGTGAGAGTCAGTCTCAAAAACAATGGAAAGTACTTAAAGAACAACACCCAAGCACCCAAGGTTGTTGTCTGGCCTTCACATGCATGCTTGCACACATGCATAAACCCCCGCACACACATGTGCACTGTTAAATGTGAACTCCCATGTGCACACACAAAAGGGACTGTGTTCTCTGATCCCACTTATGTAAGTTTGGAAACAAGCACAATTAAAAGTCAGGGTAGTATCGCTCTCCAACGGCGAGGGGTAATGAAGGCAAGTTAGAGGCATCATCTCAAGCTTTGTGCTGGGTATTTGAGTGTATTTGTTGATCTAGGTGCTGGATACTGGAGTGTACTTTTGGGGAAAAAATAGCACGAGACTGTGCCTTTAGGGATTGTGTACTTTTCTATTGCTGTCTTATAAAAGATGTGTTTAATAAATGGCTTAGTAATCTTGCCAAATATATTTTGGGGGGTAAAGGGGGTTCAATGTAGGGTCTCATTCTAGTCCAGGCTATCCTGGAACTCACTCTGCAGTCTCAGGCTGGCCTAGAAACTCTTGGCAATCCTCTAATCCTGCCTCCTGAGTGCTGGGATTAAAGGTGTCCACCACCATGCCTGACCAAATTATTATTCTCCGGTTCTTGAAACTGCTTAGTGCTTGGCCCATTTTTACCATTGTTTGCTTGGGACACTCCCCTAAATAAGTCCTAAATAAGGTCAGATTATGTGGCTGAGCCAAAGAGAGGGGTTTTTATTTTATCCTTTTAAGAATAGAACTAAGCCAGGTGTGGTAGCACATGCCTTTAATCCCAGCACTCAGGAGGTAGAGGTAGGAGGATTGCCTTGAGTTCAAGGCTACCTTGAGACTACATAGTGAATTCCAGGTCAGCCTGGGCTAGAGCGAGACCCTATCTTGAAAAAAAAAAAGAATGGAACTGTATCCACCTAAAATAAATCAAGTTTAATATCTCAAATGTCAAAGTCTCTAATTAATAAGAACATGAAGGAAATTAAAAGTAAGACAGAGAAAATTTTATGGATATAGGACTGTTCTCCCTGAAGAAACAGCAAGAAGAAAACAGTAAAGTTGGGGAGCGGTCTCTTCTCTTCTCTTCTCTGGTGACTCTTCACTGACAAAAGGCTCAGTTCTTAAACAGGCATGCACTGTTTGCTGGCAGTTAGGGAGCTCATGTGAGCGCATCGGGTCTCGGCTGCACCCCAGCCACAACAGGAGCACTAATTTTCTCTTCCTTTGCCATCCCACCACCTGCTTTACCCCACAGCAAGCCCCAAACACAGCTGTTTAGCTGCCATGCAGATGTGAGACATAGGTCCCTCAGCAGAGAGGACTCTACATGCCTGTTCTTTTCAAGCCCTGACCCCTAGAACTATCTTCATACAACAGAACCTCATCTGGGAACAAGACAATTCTCTTTTTTCCAGTGCAGTTGTGGAGAGGAGAGGAAGCGAGCTAGAAGGAGGAGGAGAGAGGGAAGCTAACACAGTGTGGTTTCGTTTCAGGAAACAGTAAGGCTGGGTCTTTGAGAACAGCTCGTGTCAGTTCAAGATGTGTCGTCTTTGAGGTCCCCCACTCCGGATACCCCAGTGCCTTCTTTTCAGCCCTGGCCTTTGCATCACCACCAGCCAGGGGAAGGAGCCGTGGCATGGCAGCGGTCACGGTTCTCTTGGATAAGCTTGACCATAATCTTCGTAAACCTCAATGCTCAAGGTGCAGAGGGAGATTGGAGGAAACTTGTTTTTCCGTTGGTTTCTCTGTGACTGCTGCGGCTGGTCATTCCTAGAACAGGAAACTGGAGAAACTTAGGTGGGGGACACATTCTTCTGACAAGTTGGGTTTCTTCACCCTTCAAGGGTGCAACTGATTAGGAAAAGCTTCAGGCTTGCATAACCTGCTTCCTGAAGGGTGACTCCCCATGAAAAGGTGAATGAGCCTCAGAGGCTCTGAAGCATCTCATCAGTTGCCTGCCTCCTGGCAACACCCTCATGGATTGGTAGGTCCGGAAATGGGACTCGTTCATTCACTCAACAAGAGTTCACAAAATGTCCTTCGTTCTAGATGTTTGGGAAACCACAGTAAACAGAATGAAGAAGTGGGTTCACATTTTAGTGCAGAGAGGGAATAAAGCACAATAAAAAAAAATAAACTCTACAGTTGTTAGAGGGTGATAAGTAGAAGCAAAGGAGGCAGAGGGAACAGGGTGACAGGCAGTTAAGGATGGGAAAGGGGTGGGTTGCCAGTTTAGACAGGGCAAAGACTGAAAGACCAGCTCTCTGGAAAAGAGCAACTGAGCAGAGTGGTTAAGGGTGTCATGTGATGGCCATGGCATAGGCCGAGAGCAGGCCATTCCTGCTCAGTGTGTCCGGCTGGGAACAGCAGGGACAGGCGGATAAAGAACAGATGTGTGTAATGGGAGGGAAGGTGGGGCTTTGCTAGTGATCATAAGGACTTGACTTTTAGAATAAATAAAGTGGTGGCCAGTGCTGTCCACGGAGCAGAGTGACAGAATCTGATCATTCACCGTGAGTCCACTCTAAGGTGAGAACAGAGGTTCAGGTATTATTCACAGTGTCTGCACGGGAGGCTGCAGAAGTGTCTGTAAAGATAGCTGGACTTCAGAACAGCTCCACCCTCACTGGCCTGGAGAAGTCACTTGAATCACTCAACTGACCAGAAAGGAAAGCAGCAAGCTCCTCTGAGTTTTTTTTCTTCTCCTGTAAAAAGGAATGACTTCCCTTAAGTGATTCCCCTTATCTTTCCCTCAGACCTTCTTGCAACCAGAAGAGACAGATGCCAAAGGCTGCAAATGCAGTGTGGTCTACACCCTCTGCACACAGCACAGCTACGCTGGTGACTTTAACTCATGTTCCAACCCTCTGACCAGAACACCTACTCTGTCTTCTGAAATGTAATCTCTTTTTAAAAACACAGGCATACAAATGCCTTCTACATACTTCCATGTATACCCATGCAATAGTGCTGCTCTCCGCCTTGGCCGGAGAAGCTTCCAGTGGGCAGCAGTGAATGCAGACTCAACTCATGAAAGTGAGGAAATAAGAGACTGTTATAGAGTGCTCAGTCCTAAGAGGGGCATCTACATCGCCACTTCCAAGGCTCAGGGAGCAACATGGCACAGGAAAGAATGTAAGAGTCAGGGGATGGGGAGCAGTGCTATGAGAGATTTTCTTCCACGCATGACATGGCTGTTGCAATCATGACCTCACAGTAGTGGTGGTTATCTGTGCAAGACCTGCACAAGATAAAGTCTACCAGTATTCCATCATAAATGGGAGAAGGGCTCAAGAGGCTCCTCACTTCCTGAGAAGCTTTTGACAGTTAATGGTGTCCCAGGGAGGGGAGTCATTTTCCCCAGTGATGTTGCCTAAACTCCTATAAATGATACCTCATTCATGTGTACGCAAGTAACCTTAGATAAACTCAGTGAAACACGCACACACACAGAGACATGAAAGGGTGAGGAAGGACTGTTTGGGAAGAATAAGGGTACAGCAGGAGTGGAAAGGGAATGAAAGAAGATAATAGAAGTGGATAAAATCAAAATACATTAAAAATATGTATAAAATTATCAAAAAAGTAAATAGGTCAGGCATGGTGGCACATGCCTTTACTCCCAGCACTTGGGAGGCAGAGATAGGAGGATTCTGTGAGTTTGAGGCCACCCTGAGACGACAGAATAAATTCCAGGTCAGCCTGGACTAGAGTGAGACCCAACATCGAAAAAACAAACAAACAAGAAAGTCACTAAAACATAAAGGCATAGCCAGCGCACTGTGATTGCTGGGTAGTTCTTTTAAGGCTACCTATAGATTGATTGTGAACAAGACCATGGTCTCTGAAAAGAGGAAGCTTGTTGTTGTAAAGGCTCAAAAGTAGAGACAGACAGACAGAGAAAGATGTGGTAGACAGACTCACAGGAGAACCATGAGGGCCATAGTGCCCCTCACCCCAACTTCCAGCAGATCATAGGAAAATGATGACACTGGAAGTGATATAAGGAAACTGACCCAATTAAAATTGGCCAGTTCCAGCATTAACCTATAGTCTACAGGTCCTAGTCCAGCTAGCTACTAAGTTTTGTTTGAATGGTATGGGATTTTCAGAAGAAAATTTGAGCCCAACATGGTGGCATATGTCCATCATCCCAGCACTCCAGAGCGACAGGTAGATCTTGAACTCTAGACCAGACATAGAAAGATCCTGTCTCAAAAAAAAAAAAAAAAAAAAAGTGCTGCCACCATTTATAAATCAATATATGGTACCTACAAGATATTGTATTTCTTGCTTCTCCTTGAAAATGCAGCTCTCTGACCCATGGCTCTGTACTCTAGCGTGATGAGAGTGTAATCGTGGCTGTCTCCAAAGACTGAACAAATGGCATACAATTTACCCAACTCCCACCACTCACAGTTACTTATTTCTGCCCCATTTCACTTATTATTGCCAAAATTGGTCACGTTCTCTTCAGACCCAATATTCTTTCTCTATAGGAAGTAGAAAACGGAGATCTGGTCAAAGGCAGGTAGCAAAGTCTCCAGTCAGGAGGCCAGTCACTCGCAGACAGGCTCAGGCCCATAGCAAAGAGCTTCTCAGCTTATACAGGCCAGTCCTTTCTCCTACTGCAGCCTGGTAGATGGCCAAGCCCCCCAAAACCATCAGGTCAGGTTCTTGGCTGTCTTGGAACTACTTTTTACTTTTGATTCTCACAGTGCCCAACACTGAGCTGCATTGGGGGGTGGGGGTGGGGTAGGGTGCTAAAGGCTTGAACAAGAAGAACCAAGCCTCACCAGAGGTCAGATGGAAACTCTCAAACCACCAGACTCCAGTGAGTCCCACTGGGATCTGCAGGAAAACTTCTGCCCACTAGCAGTGTTTAAGATAGCATACTGGAGTGAAGGTGATGGGTGTGGCCCCAGCTCTCCCTTTACTGCCTGGAGAACCATTCTCTATGCCCTTTCCACCTAGCTGCTGTCTGCATCTTCCTGGTGGACACTCAAGGACTTGGGCTGTCCTGGTTTTGCTCATTCCCATGGCCTTCTGAAAAGTTCCCATTAATGCATGCTTGCTGGTCACTTCCCAGGAGCTCTAGCACTTGACGTTGCAGTAATAAGGACAGAAAGGAGGTCCCAGGCCCACAAGGAACCAGTTTATGGGATCAGTCTGTGTTTTCACTCATCTGTTCATTCATGTAACAAACCAGTATTTAGTTTTTAGCATCTACTCGGCAGAGTGTTTGAATGATTTAAATGCAGCTTACGTGCCCACTGGAAGCTGGGGAAACTTTTCACAAAATCAAATGCTGATTATATAACGTAGCGCCAGAGTTAATGAAATGCCCTTCTTGAGCCTCGTTTCCCAATTGTAATAGACCAGATCTCCATCCTGTCTGACTACAAGGCACACATGAGAAAACATGGATGTTGCTGTTTTTTATAAACTATAAAGTGTCATTGAAACACCTGATTACCATCTCATAGCACAGGCACTTAAGTGTGAACTGCTGTAAAGTGTAAACTGTCCCAAAAAGGACATTGAAGGGGCTGGAGAGATGGCTTAGCGGTTATGGTACTTGTCTGCAAAGCCAAAAGACCTCAGTTCAATTCCCTAGTACCCACATAAGCCAGATCCACAAGGTGGCGCATGCATCTGGAGTTCATTTGCAGTGGCTGGAAGCCCTGGCATGCCCATTCTCTCTCTCTTTCTCTCTCTCTCTGCCTCTTTCCCTCTCCCAAATAAATAAATAAAAATCAGAACTGGGCATGCTGGTGCACACCTTTAATTCCAGCACTCAGGAGGCAGAGGTAGGAGGATCACCATGAGTTCAAGACCACCCTGAGAATACATAGTGAATTCCAGGTCAGCCTGGGCTGAGTGAACCCCTACCTTGAAAAACCAATAAATAAATAATTTTTTTAAAAAAAAAGAGGACATTGAAATGAAAGCATGTGGAAAAAGAGAAGTCTCTTCCTTGTGAAATTGGTGTCAGAAACAGTGCACGCCATTTGGCAGCCTTCATAATAATAACTGACTCAAATAAGAATCATTGTGCATATCAAAAAATGATAAAATCAGTGGTTTCCAGGTGAGGAGTAACAGAAGATTACACTAAAAAGTGTCTTCTCGTGGGATGCTTACTCATTGCAAGGGGAAAGTCAGTTACTCACAATGAAGAACCCTGACAGGAACTAGTTAACATCATCAGTAATGAGGAAAGCTGACATCATGTACATCTGCTGCAATGCATGGAAAACTATATAACCGCATTCTGCGATATCCCAGCTGGAAATGCATGACTTGAATGTAATCATGGGAGGCACTGGAGAAACTTGGCTTGGGGAACAGTCTACAAAATGTCTGTATCTTTCCAAAAATACCATTGTCCTAAAAGGCAGAAAATGGTTCCTGGTTAACAGAGATAGGCAGACACAAATGTGTGTTCAATGTGTGATTCAATTTCTTTAGCCATTTAGCAAATGATTGAGATATTGGTGAAATTCAAAAAAAAATCCTGTAGATTAAGGTAATATATACTTTTGTGCTCATGTTGATCTCTTAGTATTGATGGTTAACATTACTTGGTTATATAAAAACAAAATGTCTCTACTTACCCACAGAAGTGCTTAGATGTAAACAGAATCACATCTATAACTCGCTCTCAAATATTTCAAGAAGGAAATATATGACATTATGTGAAATGCTCAGCATTCTATTAAAATATATGACACATATATGAAATTAAGCAAAGTTGGTAACTTAAAAACATTGGGTTCTTATTCTTATACTACTTTCTCAATTTTATAAGTCTATAATGTCAGAGTAAAAGTTTTGGAAAAGTTAGAAACAAAAGGATTATAATATTCATACCCTTACCCTGCATAGAACCAGACCAAAGCAGAACAGAGTGGTGGCCTGGCTGAACATTCTGGAAACTATGTATGCCGAGGGTGTCTCATTCATGTTTCATCCATCCTCAGGGTTTCTAATATTTATGCCAAGACGGAAGATGATGCTAAATAGGACCATTCTCTCACTGATTGCTTCCCATAACTACCCATCTGCACAATGGCAGTGTCATTAGAACCAGCTATCCTCACTCAGCCAGGAACGTCTTACACGTTTAGTTCCTGGAACCTATGGTGGACACTGCCATTCCCATTGCTGGTGAGGCAGCAGAATGCCAAGTCATCCTGAACCTCAGATAGGTCGTGCACCTATCAGGTGCCAGTGCGGTCCCTAGTGCTATTTGCCCCTTAGGATGGCAGTGGTTGTCATGCTGGGCTCTTCCTGTGAGACTTGGCCGTGTGCTCAGTTCTCCTCGGTCCCGGACAAAACACAGACCCTTTCCATTTGGGGAAGTCATGAAATGGCCAGTCTCAGGGACTAGATACCATGCAACCCACTCACCACATCCACAAAGACGCAAGAACTACAATACTGGACAATAAAGACAAAAATTTGTCTCCTCCCTTCATTTATGACAATCTGGAGAAAGTGCAATAGTGCCCCCTTCTGCCTACACCTGGAATTGTTCCATTAACCCTAAACACTAATAGGCTCAGGATGGTTTGAATTCAAGCCTGGGAGCACATGTTTGTAAATACTGTGCCTGGGGGTATGGCTCAGGGGTAGAGAATTTGACTGCAAATACTACATCAACGTGGCCCTTACATCAATGCTTCAAGATTTCACCTGTACTATCTCACGTTACCTCCCCAAAATCTCAGTAGCCTAGCAGGACAGCGATCATCACGTACTCTCACAGATGGGCTGACATAGGCGTGTAGCTGGTGAAGTTTCTTATACAAGGTCAGAAAGAAAGCCCTTTTCTCCCTTTTTATTTTATTTTATTTTTATTTTTATTTTTTTTATTTTTTTTTTTTTTTTTGGTTTTTCGAGGTAGGGTCTCACTCTGGTCCAGGCTGACCTGGAATTAGTCAGGGTGGCCTCGAACTCTCGGCGATCCTCCTACCTCTGCCTCCCGAGTGCCAGGATTAAAGGCGTGCGCCACCACGCCCGGCCTTTTCTCCCTTTTTAAAATTCGACATCCTCAAAGGATCACTTCCAGATCCTGCCCCCATAACAACATGGGTATGCACCACATCTATGGGGAATAGAATTGGAAATAGGATCTATCCAACAATTTACAGCTTTCTAAGTATAAAATACAGAGACCATTGATTTTCATGGTGGGCTAAGACCAGTCTAAGGCTGTCATCTTGGTTCCCATGAATTGGTTGTTCCTCATTCTTTTCTCTGACAGCTGCCAGAATGGACATGACTATCATATCTGAAGAGAGGCATCTAGACTATAGCAAGAAGAGCAGAGATCAAGACAGTGGATTAAGATTCTCAGCTAGGAGCCACGTCCACTGTTTCAGGATTAATGACTCTTCTCTGCCTAGAGTGTGCAAACAGAAAAAAGACCTGGGAAGCCCACTTCTCCATGTAAAACAATGAGACACAACAGGTTTGCACTAGAACTGCTCACAAAGCTATTGTTAGTAGGAATAAAATGGCATAGATATTTATCAATTGAGAAATTGTTAAATAAACTATGAAAGCCCAATTAATTAATACTAGGGATTAGTTTAATAGAATGAAATATGTACTATTTCAAGGAAATGTAATCAAGGAAAACCTCAGAAATATAATGAGATATGAAATTATTTATGCTAAAACATGTACACAGTGAGATGCATAAATAGATATGTAAAGGCATACAGAAAGCTCTAGAAGGATGGGCACCATGACATTAACAGTGGTTTCCTCATGGAAATTGTAAAAAGTTATCCAGAACTAGCCATGATATTTTACCATATTGCCATTTATGTGTGTATAAACACACATAATAATAATAAGTATTCAACTGAATATTATTTTTTAAAATTTCTGACTATTCTAGTGGGCACTGAAAATGTCAACTGGGACATGGTAAAAGCCTCTGTTTTTCAAATATCAGAAACTGTTAAAGGGCACCAAAATAAAGAGCTGGGTTGGTGGCTCAGTGGATAAAGGCACTTGCTTGCAAAGCTTGCTGGCCTGGGTTCAATTCCCCAGCAGCCACAGAAAGCCAGGCACGAAGTGTTTTATGTGTCTGTGATCCCAGCATGCCTACCACAATGGAAGGCGCGGCCAGGAGGATCCAAAACCAGACTAGTTTGCTCTCTTTCTGACCCTGTTTCCAAGAAGTTGGAGCCCAGACAACTCCGACCTCCACATGCATACTATGGCACACACATGCTCTCTCTCTCTCTCTCTCTCTCTCTCTCTCTCTCTCTCTCACACACACACACACACACACACTCAGTTAAATAAATAACTTACAGAATGTTGTCCTTTGTAGTTGGAACAGTTGGTGGAATTTTGAAAAGATGGATTCAAACATCAATCAAAGAATTGGATTAGAAAATGACACTGAAGTCCTTTCCAGCTCAGAGCTTCAGTTGCTCAGCACAAACCCATGCATTATGCCATGTTAAGGTGTGACATGAACAAATGGCGGATCACATCCATCATGAATGACTCTTCTCACAGACAGACTTTGGTGTGGGTGGGGAAAGAGTGAATGGTTGTGTCTAACTAGACAAGCAACCTGAGTCCACGGTGAGATTTAGTTCTCTCTCCATCTTCACAGAGGGAAACCAAAGACATTCAGATGCAGTCACGAGCTGTCTGTCACTAGCTGTCTAGGAGTCACATATCCAGAGATGATGAGGCTACCCTTGCCAATCCTTGACCAGAATATCAAAACCCTGTGCTTTCTCCAGTTGACTTGCTGAGAGAGAGAGAGAAAAAAAAAAAAAAAACAGAAAGACCAAAGTGGGACTCCAAGGAAAGCACGGGAAGATGGTGAGAGCCACCAGCCCCATCCCCTGACTCAATGTCCGAAACTATTCAATAAAAAATCATAGTAGACAAAATGTACAGCCGTACTGCTCTGCAAGGACTGTGCCCAACCCGGATTTGCCATGGTGGCTGTTTGGTATGGTGAAAGTTGAAAATACACCCGACAGATAATTGTACTGGAACAGAGAATTATTTGCTGAATAGCTTAGAGGGATAATACATTGATGAATAGGTGAGTTAGGAATTTGAACAGTAAGGTTCAAATCTTGAGCAACATGGCAAACCTCCCTGAGTCAAAATTATCATCCAGAAGATACATGCCATTCTACCTGCAGCTAGTCACAGGGAGTCCCTAATTTACAAAAGGGGAAACTGAGACTCAAGGTGTTCAATGAATTTCTCAAGAATATAAAGCTACAAGTAGCAGATCCCAGGATCCATCATAGGTTCCTATGGCTGCTCCATCTCAGGTCTTCCCACAGTATTTGCCCCTATGGATGAGTTGGATTTAATATCAATTATTTGAACTCTACCCTTCCCTAGTTCCCATCCCCCAGCATTTACCAATAAGCTTAGCATACAGTAAGTACACATTACAATCCAGGACTTGATGAATAAGTGAGTTTATTAACAAGCTGACTCATTTGCTAATACTATCAATGTTATGTGCACCACGCATGGAATACAATTGTCTCATGTTCCTAAAGCCAGAATCTAGTTCTCTAAGTATTATGTAAGTAGTTCAAATATTAATGTGTGCATATGTTTTTGCAACTGTAATTCATGCATGTGTGTCAAAAAGAGAGTAAAAATGAGCACAAGACACACGCAAAAGCAACAGTCATCATGTCAGCAGCCACCTGAGTCCAGATAGATGCCAGGCACCTGTCTCTGGAAATCCAGGGAGCTTTCTGGGCAACAGTTCCTTCCACACCTCAGCTGACAGCCCTTATTTTGAATTGCACAGAGAATTGTCTTTGAGGGGACATTCTAGCTCCTTTTTCCATGAGCATTTGGTGCACAGAAAAGGTCAGGCGTGCAATTGGATCTATTTTCTACATTTCCAAGGTTCTGGCTTAAAGTGAGACATCAGAGACATTGTGATCCAGTAACTGACGGGATCAGATAACCTTTCATTACACAAGAAAGGCCACCGGTGCTTGCCTCCACCTAGCCAGGCTGGAGAAAAGAGGGTTTGTGGAATGCTGAGCTGTGAGGCTGCGGCTCAGGCCTCCCAGGCAACACCCAGCTGCCTTTGCGACTTGTGGCGCATGTTTTGAAAACCTTCAGTGCTCCTGTTTCCTCTCAGCTGTAGCCTTCAGTCTGGTCTGGAAAGTGTGGTGGCTCGTTGATGGTAAGGAGTTACAGGACTCATTCTTCCCACCACTTACTAGCTACGCTTTGGGCAGAGACCCCCTGAGACCTTAGTCTTCTCCTCCGTGCAGTGGAACAGCCATACCAAGCAGACCACCAAGCAGAAGGATCACTGAGCTAACGTGGGCAAATGCTGGCATGGTGAGCAGATCAACTGAATGTTTGATTGTGTAGGAGGAGGAGAGAGTAGGTTTCATTGAAAAAACAGCCTTGCAATTCTAATTCCTTTCTCTTGAGACTCAGCTTAAGCATACTTCCCTGGAGCCCCTGGAGCCCATTAGGCATAGCTCTGGCCTTTCCTGGCACTATGCATCCCATTGCTTATTTGCAAGTGTCCATCTACCTGGCTTACAGTCGCCAAGTAGATTGTGATTAGCTCCAAGCAATGTCCATGTCTCATGAGACCTTCTAGCTCTACCATTTGGCACTCAATAAATACCAACCAAAATCATTGACCTGAACGTGGACTAACCAAAGTGAGGCAGCTGTTTAATCACTAAATGTTACTTCAAATCAAGACCTGCTGTGTTCCTTTTAAAATTGATGGCACTGACATGTAGAGAGGAATAATGGCCCTCCTAAGAGACCTGGTGACAGCACAGAGTGGATGTGGGCTCTCTGACTGGAAGCCAGCACTGCTTCCATAAGACACATCATACCATGTATCTTCTCCCAGAAAGGTTATCCGGCTATATTTCAAATAAACCACCCAAAATGTGATAGGGAGAGCATGTCTCATGCAATGTCTAGCATAGGTATCTACATTTTTATCTGAAATCCAAATTTAACTAGATGGCCTGTACATGCTTCCTGGAAGTGGTAGCCCCTACTTCCAGATCCCAACATGCAGTTAGCTCATTAGCCCTTCTCCCAGCTGAACTTAGCATCAGCACATCTGGAATGTGGGCCAAGCTGCCCTTTGTATGAAAGGCAAGAGGACAAAAAGGAAGAGTAATATAACAGTACATAGGCAGTCTTGATCCCAAGCCACAGGAGAGCAGCCTCAGGTTCCAAAGAACGGACATCCACACAGCAGGGGAGAGGAGGAACAGTGCTCCGTAGTCAGAGCCAGACCCCATGAAGACACTGTGGCTTCTAGCTTGGGATTCCAGAAAATCCCACTACAAATACCATGGGCCTCCTAGACTTATTGTGATGATCAAAAGGTTTAAGGAATATGTAGTGCTACACTCTAGCATTTGGAAAACTTCCCAAAGTAGCTTTTCTTTTTAACCATTCTTTATTTGTTTGTTTATTTATTTATTTTGGTTTTTTTCATTTTTTGGTTTTTCAAGGTAGAGTCTCACTCTAGCCCAGGCTGACCTGGAATTCACTATGTAGTCTCAGGGTGGCCTCGAACTCATGGTGATCCTCTTACCTCTGCCTTCCAAATGCTGGGATTAAAGGCGTGCGCCACCACGCCTGACTGTTTATTTATTTGAGAGAGAGAAAGAGGCAGAGGGGAGACAGAAAGGGTGTACCAGGGCCTCTAGCCACTGCAAATGAGCTCCAGATGCATGTGCCACCATGTGCATCTGGCTTGCATGTCTACTGAGGAATTGAACCTGGGTCCTTAGGCTTCACAGGCAAGCGCCTTAACCACTAAGCCATCTTTCCTGCCCACCAATCTTATTTTTATTTTGAGAGACTAGGAAGTAGCAGATATTGAACATACTGTCAAAGTCCATCTTTCTGCAAAGCCCACCTGTTTGGCAGGATCCTTTGGGGATCTTCTCTTTGATTACTAATGTAAACACCACAAGGAGACTTGAAGCCATTGGCTTCACACTAAGTTCTGAAACAGCATCCCAAAACCTGACTGAAGGGAAATCATAGAGTAGGCAAGAACTGGTCCATGTTAGCCAGGCCTGGTGGCGCACGCCTTTAATCCCAGCACTTGGGAGGCAGAGGTAGGAGGATCGCCAAGAGTTCGAGGCCACCCAGAGACTACATAGTTAATTCCAGGTCAGCCTGGACCAGAGTGAGACCCTACCTCGAAAAACCAAAAAAAAAAAAAAAAAAAGAATTGGTCCATGTTGCCTCTCATAGACTTGGTGAAGGATAGTCCAGAATGACATGGGTTTCAAGATAAGGACCTTCCATCTCTCCTGAGTACTCATTCAGCCTGGACATGGGCCTGCACTTCTGCCTTGTTCACTTCTGCACTTCTTCCATGGGTGCTCCAGGGTCCACTCTGCTCCATTTCTCTTGGTCCAGAGCCAGAAGTTGGCTGTGGAAAGATATAAGGGTTGGACAAATGTGAATGGAGCCCCCCTCTGATGGTCAGCCCCCCCCCCAGCCTCAATTCAGTTGAAGATTGCAGGAAGTGGTTTGTCCGTTTAGAAGTCATCTCAACCCTGAGGCCCTTCTGAGAAATGAACTAGCAGTTCTCTAAAGATAGATTGCGCAAAACAGAAGGGGGCAGCCCCCAAGGACCCTCCAACAGCAGCCCTCCTGAGACTTTAGAGAGCTCTTCAAGGGCCTCCCCCTCCACCCACCCTCCTTGGAGCAGCTGCCATCCCTGGATAGACCAAATCAACACCTCTCTCTTGTGCAAGGCTCGGGTTTCTTGTCTCCAGCTAACAAATTTTGTTCTAAAGAGGCGGGGTGGTGGGGGCGCTAAAAGCATTAAAACCAGGGGAGAGGAATTGGGGAAGGTGGGGCGGGGTTCTCAGCTGCTCCTGTCATTCTTTTTCCATGGGATTTCAACTGTAATTTCAAACGGCCCTTGGGTTTTCTGCAACCATGTGATTTGACACGAGGTTCACAGAGAGTTTAGGCCCCTATCCAAACTTCAGCTTTTTCATACCCAGAAGAACAGGTGGCAGGATCTAGGAGGATGAGGAGATGTGAAAAAGGGCGTGGGGGAGGGGGGTGCCGTCTCCTAATGGAGGGATGGAGGGACAGGTGAATAACTAAATGGGTGCTTGGCTGGGTCACATGTCTGGTGGGAACATGAAGGCGATGCGCTAAAAACTTATTTCCTAGCAATCAGACAGGGCTGTTCTTAGGAAGAACAAAGCCCGCCATGGTTATTGACTGTGGACAGTGAGTTTCTAAGCAGTTGCTTTTAGGAACGGAGACAGATCTGCCAAGAAGGGCTAACCTGGGCTTGAAACTGATGCGCTGTCAGCCACAGCCTGCGTGAGCACTCTGCTCAGAAACTAGCCTTCTCTGAAGACACCCTCAGTGTCTTCTTCAGTGTGTGGATCTTCTCGCAAGAGTCAGAGCCACAGAGGAAACTAAAGCACGAGGAGCCTGGGGTCCAGTGAGAGAAGGGAGGCCGAGAAGACGGCCACCGTGTGTGAACAGCATGTGGACTGTCAACCGTGGGTCTGCACAGGAAAGAGGGAGTGCCTCCTTGGAGGACAAGAAGTGAGGTGTGGAGACCACGAGTCAGTCTGCTGCAACAGACTGCAGCTGAGCTAGGTTAAAAAGGAAAATTCACTAGGCAGACAAAGGGGCCACGGCTGGTTCTGTCATGAGTGATAGCACACATTCAAAGACAGGGGAGGGGACATGAATCAGCTCAGAAGAGCTCTGGGTTACTCAGAAGGGAAGAATGGAGGTTACAGGAAAACACTGACCATGGGAGCCCCCCGCCCCTGGGGACGAGCATCTGCTGTGCTTTCCCACCCTCGAGTAAGTGCTGAGCTAACCTAACGCCCTGTGACAAGCAGGCATCATGTGTGGGGGAGAGCAGGGATGCCTAGAGGCCTGCAGTTAAATTCCTCAAACCGTGTAGGAGATCAGCATCAACACTTCAAGGCCCTGGGCCCATGGTGGACTTACCTCCTAGAGGTCTCCACCATGCCCATCTTGAAGCCCAACGCCAAGTAACTGCCAGGAGCCCCTCTCCTGCCCACTGCCCTCCCCATCAACCCTTCCCACTTGCATCTGCTCCTGTTCTCTCCTGCCTGCTGGTTTGCACCATCAGCCGCTCTGTCCTCCCTCTCACGTAGTCCACCTTTTCTCCAGAGCCTTACTTACCTCTAATCTCTGCTTCCCCATCCAGCACTCTTTCTTTCTCCTTCAGGGAAATCTTACCCGACAGCCTTGGAGGAAGCTGCTGCCTGCTCTTCGGAAGACCTGCCCATTTTCCATGCCACATGACTCCAGCCAAGAGCAGAGTTAAGAGGGTCCCCAGAACCGCTATCTTCCCACCACCCTATTCCCACCACCTAGCATAACCTCAAACCTGAGTAACACTCACTGTCACCTTCTCTGCTCCTCTGCTAGGGTGGCTGGGCCTAGCCAGGAAAACCCTCGGAGATAATGCATCAAGGCAGCATGTCCACTGCTCAGCTGCAAAGATGTGTTCCGTAGACTCAGTGTTTGAGAATCAAGGCCACTTGGTTCTTTCTACGTCGTTACCAGTTTTGTCTACTTACTTCTAAGCCTTTTCCTTTCTACTTCTCTGTCTCATCCCTACCATCCTACTTCCTGTTCCAAAAAAGTTAATTCTTGCCCTCACTGTCCTAAAGTTAACTATTTCTATACCTTCTTCCTCTCCCTGTCAGAAGACTAAATTTATTTATTACTGATGCTATAACAAATTACTCTCGTTTCATGGCTTACAATGACAAAATCATTTTCTTATGATCCTGGCATCATTCAGACATCAAAAATGAACCTTTATAGTGCTAAAAAAAAAATGTCAGCAGAGCTGGTTTCTTAAGAGGATCAGGAGAAAATCCATTTCTTGCCCTGGTGGCTTCCAGTTTTCCTTGGCTGGTGGCTAACCACCTCAGTGGTCACACTATCTTCTCTTCCACAATCAAGTCTCCTTCTGCCTTTCTCTTATGAGGACACTTGTGGTAACATCTAAAGCTCACTAGGATATTCCAGAATACTATTTTATATTTTAAGATCCTTAATATAATCACATCTTTCGTCATGTACAATTCACAGGATCTGAGGATTAAGACATGAGCATCTTTGGGGTGCTATTATTCATCCTGGCCCAGAGAATGAAGTGTGTTTCCTCGTTGTCATGGTTACCCTTCCACCTGCTCTTCTTGGGATCTCTCCTTTTCCTGGCCTCCTTGTTTGATGTCCCATTTCCTAAGACTCTGTCCCATGAGCCTATAGATATTAAGTGCCCTCCATATTTAATGATAACCACTCTCTAGCTGTCACCTTTCCTTCCAAGGTCCCTTTTTATCTTTTTTTATTGAGAATCTTATTGCATAAACATCTTGCATGTTGGTCATGTTCCCATCAGGTTAAACTATTTCTGCTTTACTTTTCTTCGAGCACATTTTGGGGAAACATACTGTTCGCCTGCTGTCTGTGCATCGCACTTCCCAGTCACTGATCAAGTCTCTGCAACCTCTCCTCACTCCCATTCCACCACTGGAACTACTCTTACAAAAGTTTCCATAAGTGGGGCTGGGGAGACAGCAAAGCAGGTAAAGTCTCAGGTTCAGATCGCAGCACCCACGAGAAATGACGGGCATGGTCCCAGCACCGAGGAGGCAGAATCCCTGGGGCTCACTAGGCAGCTAGTCTAGCTAAATTGCTGAGCTCCACATTCAGCAAGAGACTCTGTCTCAAAGAATAAAGTGGAGAGAGTAAAGACCCCCAACATCAACCTCTGACCTCCATACACACATGTACACACAGGCACCTACACACACAAACATGCACTAATATATGTATACCCCATACTCACATACACATGCAAAAAAAAAAGTCTCTAGAGAGCAAGCTATGGCAAAACAATGACTATGTTCAGCCCTGTTGGAACCGGGTTCAGTTGCATTCATCTGTAGACCACTTACTGAGTTACTTAAACTCCCTTCCCCTTCTTTGACCTTCCTCATAGCCTGCTAAATGTTTCTCTCCATTAATATTCGTGGGCTTCTTCTCCTCTTTTCACTTTGTGAATGCTAGAAGGATCCTCTTGGTGTTTCTTCTGTCCAGTGACACTCAGCTGAAGTCACGTGATCTCCTTTCTCACCACTTTAACAATCATCTGTGTGCTGCTTTCTCCAAGTCCACATGTTTAACCCCAAGTCCCCACCCAAGTCCTTTTTCAACTATGTACTCACTTGACACCTCTAGTTGATATGCCCATCCCTAGATGCTTCTAATCCCTGTCAAATCCATCCTTATCTACCCAGCCATCCCTGCTCCCTCTCACCCACCAAACATTAGTGATGTCTGTCTGATCTCTTTAACGGACCAACCTACTAACCTAGTTGAAGGAACCGTAGCTAATCTTACACCATCCTTGCTCACCTTTGCCTGCTGCTGGTCCATTACCCACAGCCTTCAGAACGGTTGTATGTTTGAGCTCTACATGGGACAAATTGATACCTTACAGGACTTACAGACTAAAATAGGATACATGCTCTGTACACTAGAATGCAATCTCTTGTTCATTTTCTCTCTCTCTCCTCCCTCTTTCCCTCCACTCATAGTTCACTAACACCAAGTTTCTTTCGATCCCCACAAACATCAGGATGGCTCCTACTTTGCACTATTTCACATGCTACTTTTTCACACTTCTTTGATGACAAACTTTCACTGAACCTTGAAGACTAAGCTCAGGTGTCACCACTTCAAGGAAAAAAAAATACCCAGTCTTCCTGTGAACTCATGTGGCACTCTGGGTATTTCTCTATTAACACTATTGAACTGAAAAAGTAGATGCATTTAGATAAGAAGAATTCACATACTCTCTTCTCTTCCAGCTTCCGTCTCTTCATTCTTTATAGCAGACTCAAGGGTACTCTACATACCTCACTGTCTAAAATGCTTCCTGGTCGGTTTTCTGTTGGTAACACAACACTGCAGACTGGGTAAATTATAAGGAAGAGAGATTTATTTTGGCTCCTGGTTCTGATCCGTAGTTGAAAAGTCACTTCTGGTGATGCATCTCTTGCTGGCAGAATCCCAGGACAGTGCAAAGTATCATATCGTAACTGGCAAAAAAACAAAACAAAAACCACATGAAAGATGTGGTCAAAGTTCCTGTTTAGTAGGTCCACTCTTCAGATGGCCCATTAGCTCATTAATGCATTCATTCCAGACTGAGTTAACCCATTCATGGAGCATGAATTACCTCTAAAAGTCTCACCTGGACTCACCTCTCAATATCTCATAGTGGACAATAAATTTCAGCATGAGCTCGAGAGAGGAAAGACCACAGTCACACCATGTGACAGTTCAGTCCAGTGAACTCTCTCATCACTGCCAGAGTGAATCCTGGAACTACTCCTCACTCCGCACCACAAGAAGGGTCCAGGTCAATCAACCTTTTGGATTTTCTTCTTCATGGGCCATGTCTACTCAGCCCCTTTTCTGAATATTCCTCATCATTACAAACTTTATCTGTGTTTTCATCCTATCCAATTCACCAGTTTAGACCACCGCCCCACCAGGCCCACCGAGCAGCAGCAGCAGAGACCAAACAAGGGGACTTTGCAACCTCATCGGCTCCTTGCAGAGTCAAGAAATCTGAAAGAACGGCATCTGAGAACAGCTAATGAAAGGTATACAGGTGGGACTGGGTGAGCAACCCCAGGCTTCTAGCACCCTCCAATCCCCCAACTATCAGAACTGTAAACCTGTCACATTCAGGCGCAGGCATTCAGCTACCCACAGTCGGTGCATCCAACACAGCTGAACAGAACTCCAGCTCCAAGACACAACACAGAGGGATTGAGGGAGGTGGGCACTCAGCATGGGTGAGATTTGGAAACCACCCCAAAAGGTAACAAGGCCGACTGACCAATAAAAAAAGGCACATAGGCCTGCATTGGAAGTGCTAATCTCTCTTTCCATGCCAGGGCAGGTTATGGGTTTACACATTTTTAGTTGGCTTTACCATTTTCAAATAAGCTGTTCTTGGGGTTTGAATATTGTTGCCTTTAATGTGTTCAGATTTATAGGGCCTTTGTCTTTTGCTTCTGTCATTATTGGGGGCAGGGTCTGATTCAGATCCAGGCTGACTTGGAACCCAATTCAGAACAGAATTCTCTACCTCCCAGCTGACAGGATTAAGGGTGTAGAGCAACACACCCTTGTATACTCTGTGCTAGTTTTTATTGAATGTGTAGATTGCTCAGTTGAAGTTTAGAATTTGCCAGTAAATTGTTCCACCCAGTCCACTAGAATACTTGCTTAGCAAGCAAACTCAACACCTAGGATTACTTCTGAGGCTGGATTGGGGTACAAGAGCTACACTTGGCACCTTAAACTCATATCCTGAAAGTATATAAAGGTGGATCACCATACCTAAGAACACTGCAGATAAGTAAAAAACCCAAGCATCAAATCAATCCAGGATGCAAAAGTCGCTACATTATACTACAAGAAACACGAAGAATCAAGATAATACAATCCTACCAAAAATTATAAATCCATCAGAAATGGTCACCAATGAGACTGTTTTAGATGAAATGCCTGACAAATATTTCCAAAGAATGATGTTATCTATGCTCAAAGAAATCAAAGAAGAAAACAAACTCCTGAAAGAGAACACAGGAAAACAGCTTAATGAAATAAGGAGGTCATTACAAGACATGTGTAAGAAAATAGAAATACTGAAGAAAAACCAGGCTGAAATCCTATCTCTGAAGAACACAGTCAGTCAAATAAAAAAAAAAACTCTGTGGAAAGTCTCACCAGTAGAATGGATGAAGGAGAGTACAGAATATCTAAACTAGAAGACTGGGGAGCAGACCTAATACAGTCCAACAAAGAGAAAGACAAGCTAATAGGAAGGTATGAATGGGAATTTCAAGATATCTGGGACACTGTGAAAAGACTAAATCACTGGTTTAAAGCATGCACTCCAGACTTGTATACTCACAGATCTATCACATTCTCAGAGTTCCACATTTTCCAACCCTAAGAAATCACTAACCTACTTGTCTCTATCATGTTTCCTGAAGATATCATGCATGAGGTTATTGGCGACTGGCCTTTGTCACTTAGCATCATGTCTTCAAGGTCTGTGACATATCTCATTCCTTTTCATGGTGAGTAGTCTCTGTCCTACACACACACCATATTTTGTTTACCTATTCCCTAGTTGATGTCTTTGGATTACTTCTTGCTTTTGATAATTATGAGTGAGGCTGTTGTTATGAACATTTGTGCGGACATCTTTTCTTGCATAATGTTCTTGTGAAAATTATGGGTCATTTTAGTGACTCTATGTGGGATCATTTGAGGAACTGCTCAATTGTATTCTAAAGACTGGTTTTACATTCCACCAGCAACAAAGATTCTAAGTCTTCCATATTGCAAGCACTTGTAGTTATCTGTGTTTTTATATATTTCCCCATCCTAGTAGTTGTGAACAGAATCTCAGTTTGTTTTGACCTACCTTCTCTTGATGATTAATGAAGTCAAGTGTCTTTCCATGGGTTTGCATTTTTTATTTGGGGGACTGTCTACTCAGCTCCTTTGTCCTACTTTACCAGGATTGTTGTGGTTTCATTGTTGAGTTGTAAGAATTCCTTATATAGTCCACACATACAATTTGTTTATCTAATTTACAATTTGTAAATATTTACCCTCTCTGTGATTTGTCTTTGCACTTTTTTATAATGTCTTTTAAAGCTCAGACATGTGCAATTTTGATGCAGAGATATTTATCTATTTTTTTTTCTTTTTCTACTCCTGCTTATGGTGTCAAAACTAAGAATTCATCCTCAGATCAGAAGTCATGCATTACTATATTTTCTCCTAAGGCTTTTTCATTTTAGTTCCCACAGCTAAGTTTTTTATTTGCTTGGATTTAGTAGCTGAGGAGGTCTTGGGACTTGTACTTCTCTGTCCAATGCTGCAAATACCCAGTGCCCAACTTACAAAGGTCCACTAACAAGGTTTTCACTATATAATGGTCCAGAATTCACAGATATACACTCAGCAGGGCTGCACTTTGAATTTTGATCTTTGCTTTTCTTTTTTCGACATTTTATTGAAATATTTTTTATAATGGTAAGGAACTAATTATAAAATAAGTTAACTTATTTCTTCAGAAAATGAAGGCACAATGTACCTTGTTATTTATTAGCAAAATTTCATTTGCACAAGGTTGATGCATCCATGTCCTAGGAAAGAGTAAACTGACTATGAATGCATAACCATAATCATTATGCTCCTGTTGAAAACCAACATTATATTTTTCCAAATGATTTTGTAATTCAGTAAATATGCTATATCCTGTGTTCTTCTAGATTAAATATAGGTGAAATGTTATTTTTAATTTAATGAAAGGTATGCCTCAAAAAAGAGAAAAAAATACATGAACATACTGTAACAATTGTATTCCCTTCTTTACCCTCTTTTGCCCCCTCCCCCGCCTGTATTCCACTACGTCCCCTCCTCTTTCCAAGTAGTCCTGCTTCTGCTCTGATGTCCATACATTTTATCTTCTTCCAACCTTGATGTCAAAATGTGGATGGGCTTGCACGGTGCAGGTCTTGCAGGGGTATCAACAACTGCTGTCTCTACAGTGTAGTGTGTTGCTATGCTATGATGTTTGGTGGTTTCGGTGTATATTTTCAACTGGTGATGGCTGTATCAGGACATAACCCCAATGTAAATTAGGCAAGGATTGGAACTCTGTTCTGTGGACTGTTTCCCGCTTATGCAAAATTTCTGAATCAGTGTCTGGTATTGGTTGGGGATCGTGGTGTCACCTGAGTGACAGCCTCACTCGCGGAGCTGGTGAGCAGAAGTGCACTGCAGCCCCAGGTCTCCTTCGTTTTCCTCTCTGCATGGAAGCCCACACCCCACAAGCTTGAACAAGAGAGAATCAAAGTCTATGTTTCCTTGGTGAGGCCATGGCCACAGTGATGCTTATTCCCACCAGGAGGAGCTGCATATAAGAAGGAGCCTCCAACTTTCAAATCCATTTGCACTGACCCTGACCTCGGTAACAGCATTAGGTAGCAGCATGGTGTCCGACCCCCACCCTCAGGAATACAGTTCTCCAAATTGGAGCTAAGGGGAGAGGGAGTCCTGGGTCCTGGCTATGCCAGTATAGCATATCATCTTCGGTCTTGATGGAATGAGGAGATAGTGTGGGCCTGCCTTTAGCAAGCACGGACTCTAACAGTTCTTACTGAATATGAGTGTGTTTCCTTGAATCAATGTTACTTCATGTGCCATATACCCTCAGAGCCATTCTAGGACTTCAAACAGTAGGGCTTTTTTAATTTTTGGTTTTCCAAGGTAGGGTTTCACTCTAGCTCAGGCTGCCTTGGAATTCACTATGTAGTCTCGGGGTGGCCTTGAACTCACAGTGATCCTCCTACCTCTGCCTCCCGAGTGCTGGGATTAAAGACATGCGTCACCACTCTTGGTCTTTTAATTTTTTTATTTTTTTATTTGAGAAAGTGAGAGAGAAAGAGGCACAGAGAGAGAGAGAGAGAGAGAGAGAGAATGAGCACTCCAGAGCCTCCAGCCACTGCAAATGAACTCCAGATGCATGCACCACCTTGTAAATCTGTTTTACATGGGTCCTTTGGCTTTACAGGCAAATGCCTTAACCACTAAGCCATCTCTCCAGCCCAAACGGTAGGGGGTAGCAGCTCCATGGACTCCTTGCACTATTGTGGAGGACCTCAGCCCAACTTTAAATGATCAGAGTCCCTGTAGCCCCTCATGTTTCTATCTAGACAAACTACCTCGACCATCTCATCCAGGCATATGGCTGGATACATCACCTCTGCTTAAATGCAGAGCTCAAGCCTCATGATCTCTCCTGAGTTACAGATTCTTGTATCAACTGCCACCGAACACACCCACCCACACACACACTGCTACAGACAAGTGCATGAGATGCTGCATGAGTACATGCACATGCATACACCACATACATACCACAACACACACACACACCACTACAGGCAAGTACAATGGGATACTGCATGGGCACAAACATGTGCATATACTACATACACACATACACACCCACACACACACACCCAGCCACATCACTCACATGTAAATAAGATAAATAAATAAAGGATACACATGTTAAAGAATAAACTCACTAGCATTTAGAGGAGGCTGCTAAAATCAAAATACTTACACATACATACACACACCTTTATGCCTTTCATTCTTTTGTAGCACTATGTCTTTAACAATGCTACACTAGGGCTGGAGAAATGGCTTAGCAGTTAAACGCTTGCCTGTGAGGCCTAAGGACCCCAGTTCAAGGCTCGATTCTCCAGGACCCACGTAAGCCAGATGCACAAGGAGGCGCACACATCTGGAGTTTGTTTGCAGTGGCTGAAGGCCCTGGCGTGCCCATTTTCTTTCTTTCTCTCTACCTGCCTATTTCTGTATCTTTCTCTTTCTCAAATAAATAAATCAAAAATAAAATATTTTTTAATTTTTTTATTGTTGTTTATTATTTATTTATTTATTTGAGAGCAACAGACAGACAGAGAGAGAAAGAGGCAGATAGATAGAGAATGGGCATGCCAGGGCCTCCAGCCACCGCAAACGAACTCCATATGCATGTGCCACCTTGTGCATCTGGCTTAAGTGGATCCTGGGAAATCAAGCCTTGAACCGGGGTCCTTAGGCGTCACAGGCAAGCGCTTAATTGCTGAGCCATCTCTCCAGAACAGTAAAAAAAATAAAATATTTTTTTTAAAAAAAAGAATGCTACACTAGGGATGAAGAAATGGCTTAGTGGTTAAGACATTTGCCTGACCCACACAAGCCAGAACCACAAGGGGTTCATGCGTCTGGAGTTCATTTGCAGTGGCTAGAGGCCCTGGCATACCCATTCTCTGTTTGTCTCTCTTCTGTCTATCCCTCTCTGCTTGCAAATAAATAAATAAAATTTACTTTTTAAAAATAAAGAATGTTTTAAAAAAAATGCTACACTATCCCTGCAAGTGCTAGGAAGCTCTCCAAGACCAACCAAGACACGGTGCATTAACCTTGATTAGGTCTTTTGTCTGTAGGTAACATTTAATTACAAATCACTACATTCATTCATTCAGTGACTATGGATCTCTGCACTATAATAAAATGTAAGTGAACTTTTAAACAAATACTTTAAAAGCAACCTCAGCTAAGGCTCCAATGGTTTAGAAAACATGTGGCTCATTTTTAGGAAGTTCTGTACATGGCGATGCCTAACTTGCTGTTGCCAAAACAGAACTATGCTTGCACACTGACGCTTCTATCTATCCCTCAGCACTGGGCCTCATCACCGATTCTCTCACCTGAATCATTTGCACCTGGTCCCCAGTAAGAGCCTTTTCATTGCCATACATAATCGTCATAGTTTTGATACTTTTTCACTGTTGTGACAAAGTACCTGAGAAAACAACTCAAGGAAGAAATGACTTATTCTGATTGCCAGTCCATGGTTGGTTGGTTCCATTGCTCTGAACATAGAGTGAGAGTGGAAGATCAGGGTTCAAAGATGTGATGGAGGAAAGATGTTTGCCTCAAGCCACCCAAAAACAGAGAGAGGGTTGAGGGAGAAGAGGTACCATTCAAAGCCATGCCCTCATAGGCCTGCATCTTCCAAATAGACCCATTCCTAATATTCCATTCACGTGTGAACTGACAGATGGGTCAATCCACTACCTCATTGTATTCTCCTGACCCCCATCTCTGCTTATAGCACCATCAGCTGTGGTCACATGAACACTTCACACCTAAAAGGTGGGCTAGGAAAAGAAATATAGACTATGGTGGTACTAGCTGGGCATAGTGGCACATGCCTTTAATCCCAGCACTTGGTAGACAGAGGTAGGAGGATTGCCATGAGTTCGAGGCCACCCTGAGACTACATAGTGAATTCTAGGTCAGCCTGGGCTAGAGTGAGACCCTACCTCAAAAAATAAAATAAAAATAAAGAAGATTATGTGGTAGTTTAGAATATGTATGAACAACCTTAATGGCTAACATCTCCTGTGGGCAGCCACTACCTGTAAAGTTTCAGAGAACTGGACCCAATTCAAAACTGTAACCTCTCAATTGTGGTTTTGAATTCCCTCAGCCTTTTCTCTACTGCTTCTCATAACGTGCAATTGTGCATTATTGACCTCCTTTTCATATTTCCTCTTTGTCCCACTAGAATAAATGCTCTAGGGGTTTAGGGTAAGTCTCTTGTCCATTTTTCTCACAGATAGATGTTGGGTTCTTAGAACAGTGCCTGGCATCTAGCAGCACAGTCTGGAGTTTTATTGAACTCATAACTGGGTGGTTTCTAAGCATCTTAAAAGTTATTTTCAGCATTCAGTATTATATATTCCTTAATGCTTCCCACTTCCATCCCCCTGCAAGAGGGAAATAAGAAGAAAAGAGTCAAAAGGTGTGGAATATTCCCGAGTCATAGATTCTACCTCTCAAGAAAACGGTCTCTGCTTTGTCCTTGGTGGTCCAGCCACTATAAGAAGCACCTGCTCCTCTGAATAATCCCTTGCCCAGGATCTTGTAAACACAATGGGTCACTAAAGTAAAATTAAAAAGCAAAAACAGCTCAACCTATGTGTACTAAAGGAAACATGGAGAGATCTGAGGCACTGGGGATCAGAGAACCATCTCTTGATGGGAATGCAAACGAAAAGATGTCATTACCAAAGACATCACATCACACCTACAGGACATCGTAGAGCAATTCCAGCAGCAGCAAAGCCATTTTCCACCAGGAAGTGCCTGAAAGCTATGATGTTAGCAAATCATTAGAGCTTAAAGCAGATACGACATAGGGGTACCCAAATCCTGGAGGACTAAAGACAGATTGTTTGAACTGTCAGGTATACAGACATGACACTGACAATGGCATGGACTCTTGCCTGTGTGTTGTCCATCTATCAAAGGATCATCCAGTTTTGCATGGTGGCTATCCTGATTGTTTTCACTTTTGAGAGTGAGGTACCACAGATTATAAAAAAGAAAGAAAGAAAGAAAGAAAGAAAGAAAGAAAGAAAGAAAGAAAGAAAGAAAGAAAGAAAGAAAGAGGGAGGCAAGGAAGGAAGGAAGGAAGGAAGGAAGGAAGGAAGGAAGGAAGGAAGGAAGGAAGGAAGGAAGGAAGGAAGGAAGGAAGGAAGAAAGAGAGAAAGAAAGAAAGAAAGAAAGAAAGAAAGAAAGAAAGAAAGAAAGAAAGAAAGAAAGAGGGAGGGAGGGAGGGAGGGAGGAAGGAAGGAAGGAAGGAAGGAAGGAAGACAGAAGAAAGAAAGAAAAAGAACATATGCTGCTACTAAGACAAAACACAAAAGAACAAATTTAAGAAGGAATCTAAAAGTGGAATAAAGTTAAAGGGAGATAGAAAACAAAGAGCATGATCTCTAGGCACAAGGGTCTCTTGGAAGGGGTCGTTCATGATGAGTGACCCAAACAGCTTGAGCTCTGCTTCATGGGACTATATGTGCCCCAGGCACGTCTCCAGATGCATCAGGAAGGAGCTTCTGGGGCTGGGGCTCCAATATACCCAGAAATAATAAGCCAGTGGACCAGGACCATCTCCAACTCCTTATGGTCCTCCAAGAGCAGCTGCGACTATGGGAAAGGCTAAAAGCACTAAGAAGACGCTGCTTCCTTCCCCACTCCTGAAGTTCTTTATAGCCACTCCTCAAAGCCCTTGAATCTGTTACCACTCAGAGTCAAATGCAGATCCACAAACCAACAGATGAGTACAGAACCCCAGGAGGAATGACATACTGGAGGGCTGTGGGGGGCCAAGCAGACTTGTGAGATAGATGCTCAGCTGTAAGTGTCATTGTTTCTACTGCCTGAGAAAATTCATCAGTAAACAAGAAAATAAATTCACTATTGGCTAAGAAAAAAAAGTTTGTACTATTTTTTCAGTTTCACACTTTCTTCTAAGAGGGGTGTTACATTTCTAAAAGAGGCGAGGATGCAAATTAGAGACAAAAATTTTTTTAAAGGAGATAAAATGGAGATGGGGTATTTGTATCAAAGGAAGAGATTTTATGGGGAGAGCAGAGTCAAATAACAATTTTTATCAAATATCTTGAGTGATCATGTGTACAGTGTTCACAGACTCCTAGCTCTACTATGAAATATTTGACTACAAAATATAAAACTTGGGATTGGGGATTTAGCTCAGTGGATGAGCACTTGCCTAGCAAGCGCAAGGCCCTGGGTTCAGTCCTCAGCACCAAAAAATATAAATATATATCTGGGGTAGGAGGAAACATTTTCTTTAGTACTATAGCCACGGGTAAATTGTACATGTTCTGGTAAATAATCCCCACCTATGCTCAGACAAGCAACATAATTAAACTTGGGGGGGGGGTCTCAGAAACACACATGTACACACAAAAAAAATAGTCTTCAAGCTGGCCATGGTGGTGCACGCCTTTAATCCCAGCACTCGGGAGGCAGAGGTAAGAGGATCACCATGAGTTCGAGGCCACCCTGAGACTACATAGTGAATTCCAGGTCAGCCTGTGCTAGAGTGTGACCCTACCTCAAAAAGGGCGGGGGGCTGGAGAAATGGCTTAGTGGTTAAGGTGTTTGCCTGTGAAGCCAAAGGATCCCAGTTTGATTCTCCAGGACCCACATAAGCCAGATGCACTAAGGGCACAAGCATCTGGAATTCATTTGCAGTGGCTAGAGGCCCTGGTGTGCCCATTCTCTCTGTGTTTGCTTCTCTTTTTTTTTTTTTTTTTTTTTTTTTTTGGAGAGAGACAGACAGAGAGTGAGAGAGAGACAGATAGAGATGGGCACACCAGCAGTCTCTCAGCTGCTGTGAACGAAATCCAGATGTGTACGCCCCCTTGTGGTAAAGTGCAGCATTGCGCCCTTGTGTCACTTTGCAGCTGGCTAAACGTGGGACCTGGAGATTGGAACCGCTGGAGATTGGAACCAGCATTCTTAGGCTAAGGAGGCAGGCACCTTAACCACTAAGCCATCTCTCCAGCCCACGTGTTTGCCTCTCTTATCTCTCTCTCTCTCTCCCTCTCTCTCTCTGTCTCTCTCTCTCTCTCTCTGCTTGCACATAAATAAATAAATAAATAAATAAATATTTATTAGACAAAAAATATTTTTTAAAAAAAGGTTTCAAAATAGAAGTGGTGCTAGTTGTGAGTAAGGAGTTCAGTAGGAGAGACGAAGGGAGTGGGGTCAAGAGAAGGTAATGGTAGGGGATTATAGTCAAAAAACAGTATGTACATATATGAAAGTTGTCAACAAATAAATCAAAAAGTTAGCAAGAATGCAGTTGACTTGGGACAGAAAGGTAGAGAAAAGATATATTGATGAAGATCTAAACTTGATGCAGGAATGAAAATAGAAACAGTGGGCTGGAGAGATGGCTTAGCAGTTAAGGCATTTGTCTGCCGAGCCAAAGGACCCAGGTTCAACTCTCCAGGACACACATAAACCAGATGCATCTGGAGTTCCTTTGCCATGGCTAGAGGCCCTGACACGCCCATTCTCTCTATCTGCCTCTTTCTCTCCCTCCCTCCCTCTCTCTCTCTCTCTCTCCCTCCCAAATAAATAAAAATTATTTATTTGTTTAAATACCGGGCATGGTGGCACATGCCTTTAATCCCAGCACTCTGGAGGCAGAGGTAGGAGGATCACCATGAGTTTGAGGTCACCCTGAGAATACAGAGTGAATTCCAGGTCAGGCTGGGCTAGAGTGAGACCCTACCTCGAAAAACCAAAAAGAAAAAGAAAATAGAGACAGTACCCACAGAAGCATGGTCACATGCAGGAACAGGGAGAATGGAGGAATGCCTGTCACCAAGTGCTTAGCACTCTCGTTCGGTGAGTCCCTAAGAAGAGGTGAGCAATGCAGTTTGAGTCAAGAGACTTCTCCCAGCAGTCAGAGAAACAAGACCTGGAAGGGTTCCAAGGAAGGAAGAAGGATTCAGAAGAGTAACATGTGATCGCTCTAGGTGTGGGATGCCTTTTGTTTATCTTTGTACTACCACACTTAACATGGTATGCCTGATTCATTGCCTGGCCTCAATAAGCTTTTGATGAATGAATGAATGAATGAATGAATGAATGAATGAATGAATGAATACAAAAGTAGCTTACCTATCATTGGCTCCAGGATGATTTCTTGCAGATGGCAAACAAGCCAAGCTCAATTTCTTCATCAAACCTGCAATAAAAGAACAATAGTCACCAAAAGTTCTCTAATTAATTGTGGGTGAAACAACCATAAAATATTAAAGGGGAAAAAGTTAGAAGTTAGATATCTGAAATGAAATTGCTTCAAGCAAACTTTGATCCCCTAGAAATATACACAACTCCTTGTAGATATAGATGTTGTTTGTGATATTGCTTATTTTTTACAAGAAAGATGAAAACCAATGCATAAGTAAGCTTGGTCTTGTATCAAAAGATGAGAGAATGAATATATACAGTCATAAATTTGAAGGTCTAAAAATCAAATTTATGTATAGTGTGTTTTTAAAGGAATATTTTTCTTGCTCATTTTGATTAAGCGATCCTACCCATTATAAAGACAGAACTTCTTATGCAGGGCTTAAAACAACTGAGTGAAGGAATAAATGTTGATGCATAAATAAATGATGAGAACAATAGCTAAATAAATTGGCCATTTCTCAATACATGGAGTACTTTATACTCCACCGTGCTCATCAAAGAGAGCATTTTTGCTCTTCTGTTACTTGCGTGATTTCTTGTGAGACCTGTAATAAACCAGTGTGGAGGCTGATTCTTCCTGTTTTCTCTTGTAGGTTCCTAAAGCTCCGCTTTTCTCCACCATCACTTTCCCATTTGCTTCACCTGCTTGTGTGGATAAAAGAATCTGGGTGAATAAAAGGCTCAATGAGGTAAGAATACATCCCATAAACCTCCCATTGAGGAGTTTACTGCAGGGCTCACACTCTCATTTAGACAGCCATGTTTATTCCTCCCTAGGAAACTAGACACCCTTAATCCAAAAAGAATGCAATAAGAATCAAAAAAAAAAAAAGAAGAAGAAGAGGCCAGATCAGGTTGCAAATCTTTATTTTCCAAAAAGCATTCAGGGGAAGGGATGGGAAGAAATGTATAACTAGCTGTTCTAGGAGCTTTATGAATGGAAAAGTTAAACATTTCTGAGTTCAGCCTCACCTACCACCTTGCCATGATGAACAAAGCAAGAGTCTGTGCTGATAGGGAAGCCTGTGCAAAAAAAAAAAATTTTTTTAAAGAGCTGGAGTATAAATGAATAAATGAACTTTTAACATTGCTTTACAAATACTAAATAAATAGGTTTTATTAATGAGGCTTGTGGCAACACAGGGAATAGGAAAAAAACATGAGGCTTGAAACTGAACAGAATGAGATTCAAATCCTAAATGAAATATTGTGTCCTGGGAACCTGCACGGGTCACTTAGTTCTCTGACATTCCATTTCCTTCTGTGTTAAATGAAGTTAGTAAAATCTCCTTTGTAAGTTATGGTGAGAATTGTATAAAATATTGACTATAGATTATAAGGCAATACCATTGTTAAAATGGATTTTTTTTTTTCTTGGCAAGTCAACGTTCCTTGATTTACAGTCATGTTTTTATTTCACTTTGAATCCCAAACCTTACCATCACTATCCTGGTATGCTGGTAACTTTAAGTAAATAGATCTGCTGAAACTTTGAAATTATTAGAAGAAAACATAGAGGAAGCAAGTCAAGATCTTGGCACAGGCAAAGATTTCCTGAATGGAAAAGTAAATGCTAACAAGGATGGACAACTGGGGTTGCATCAAATTCAACCCAGGAAACAATTGGCAACAAGAAGAGATAGCCTGATATGAGACAGAATCTTGGCCAGCTACTCATCCAACAGAGGACTAATACTCAAGATATATAAACAACTTAAAAATGAAAACCCAGGAACTGGAGAACTGGCTTACTGGATAAAGAACTTGCTATGAAACTCATAGTGACTGAGTTCAGATCCCCACACCCCACCTAAAAGCCAGAGCTGTGGTGGGCTTCTGTAATCCCAGTGTGCCTATAGAACTTCCCAGAAGTTTGCAAATGGAGTCATGAGCAACATGATCAAAAATGCTGCCTCAGAATGGACAAAGGACAGCATCTTCAACAAATGGTGCTGAGCAAACTGAACAACCATATGCAGGAAAATGAAACTCGATCCACACATCTCACCATGCACAAAAATCAAGTCCAGATGGATCAAAGACCTAGATATAAAACCAGAAACTCTGCTACTACTGGAAGGAAAAAATAGGAGGAACCTTCCACAAAATAGGAGTGGGAAAAGACTTCCTGAACAAAACCCCAGCAGCTCAGGAAATTAAACAATCACTCAATCAGTGGGATCTCATGAAGCTGAAAAGCTTTTTCACTGACAAACATACCATAACCAAAGCCAGCAGATTACCCACAGAATGGGAGAGAATTTTCACCAGCTATACAACTGACAGAGGCCTAATTTCTAGAATCTACAAAGAACTCCAAAACCTAAACCATAAATCATCAAACAACCCACTCACAAAATGGGGCAAAGAACTGCACAGGGAGTTCTCAGAGGAAGAAATACAAACAGTAAATGCACATTTAAGAAAATGTTCAACATCCCTAATCATCAGGGAAATGCAAATTAAAACAACTATGAGATTCCACCTTACCCCAGTAAGGATAGCTAACATTAAAAAAAAAAAAAAATGAAAACAAATGCTGGCAAGGCTGCGGAGAAATAGGAACAAGCTTCCACCGCTGGTGGAAATGTAGAATGGTTCAACCACTATGGACAACTATATGGAGACTCCTGAAAAGGATGACCATAGACCTACCAACAGATCCAGTTATTCCCTTATTGGGCATTTACCCTAAAGGCTCCAAGCCTCAGATCAGAGACATTTGCTCAACCATGTTTATAGCTGCTCAATTCATAATAGCAAAGAGCTGCAATCAACCCAGATGTCCATCATTAGATGAATGGATAACAAAGATGTGGTATATCTGTACTATGGAATTCTATGTAGCAGTAAGGAAAGATGAAATAATGAAATTTGAAAAAAAAATGGTCAAACATGGAACAGATCATCCTCAGTGAGCTCACCCAATCACAAAAAGATAATCGTCGCATGGTCTCGTTTATCTGTCGCTCCTAACCTGAATCCACCCGAGATGCTGCGAAACCTAATAAGCACTCTGAGAACCAGACAATAGGGAAGGTGAGATGGAGGGAGGGTGATGGTGGGAGGGACCGAGTGGGTGGGAGGGAGGATAAGGGTGGGGGGATACAAATAGGGACCCAAAAGGAAACGATAGCATAAAACTTTATATTCTGAACAACAAGCTAAAACATTGATTCTTCAGCAGGCCTGCAGAGGGAACACCTGAACCATGGGAAACTGGAGAAAATACCATGAAGACCAACTTTAATTTTCTCCTGCTTTACTCTCTCTTCTCTCTCCCTCTCTCTCTTTCTACCCATCAACTCTCTATACTCACTTTCTCTTTTATATTATCTATCTTTTTCTCCCCTCACCTTCCCTAGGCACTGACTTATAACTCCCAGTACCAGCACGGGGTTAACTTTCACAATGAGCTGTAGATCCGAGACACCTACAAGGTTTCCAAAAAAAAGACAGATTTCTGTCAGAGTTCTTGATGACCCACCAAAGGTTAATGGTAAGACCCTACTGTCGAAGACAGCATACATGTGTGAGACCAAACATGGAGAGACCTGGCCAGACTCTGGAAGAGGGTCAGTCCCCAGACAGTTAGCTAATCTAGTGCCAGAGGGTGCTACACCAGCAACTGGGGGAAAATGGCCGACATCAGTCCAAACAACTTCCAGTCTAAGATACCCAGCAAGAAACAACCTGACATAATGCTCAAACAAGTGCAGTAGTGGCACACAGCCATGGTGGGCAACCAACGGCTCTTGATTTGGCTAATTGATCCAATCAGTGGAATGGAACTCGTTTCTGGAACTGGGAAATAAGTCAAAACCATGTACAAAAAATGAGCAAAGTCTCCAATCAAGACACCACCAACTGTGGGCTAGAAGAGGGCCTACCCATATAAAATTCCCTCCAAGCTATCTATGGCCATCCCATATATCTAGTACTAACTTCTCTCTCTGTTGGAGAATTTGCTTATTTTTTCCAGATGGACAACGAACCTGAAGGGAGGATCAGCCAATCACACCTCACCAGGGCTCCAGCTGAAACCACAGAGTAATGTGGAGGAAGGGCAAGAGTTCAGTGCTCTTGGGGATCACGACACCATAAAAAGGTGGAAGGAGGTAAACACAGAGAACATCTAACTCCCACTAAGCCAGATATCCATAGACACAGAGGCTCCCAAAACCTCATCACTGAAGTAGAGCTAAAATGACCCCAATGTGGCTCAGGTAAATTTGCAGAAGAGGGGGCAGAAAGAATGTTAGAGCCACAAGTTGGGGCATTATGCACAGAGACTTGGCCTATCCCCCATAGCTCTTGACTACCCCCACAATGCATGAACCACATTCCCCATTGATGAGGGTCCCTATGGAAGAGGGAGGACAGGGAGGAGGATAATGGAGTCACCACTATGAATGTAAAACCAGAATAATATACATAAGATAAATAAAATTTTTTTAAATGCTCTGCCTCAAAAAAAAATAGAAGGTGAGAACCACCTCAGAAGTTATCCTTTGACCTATACATGTGTACCATGGCACATACATGCCTCTACACACACACACCCACACACACACACACACACACACACACACACGTAAATAAATGAATTCAAAAACCATGTAAATGTAAAACCAAAGCAACACACAAGGCAATCAATAAGTAGCACATGAGTTGAACTTGGGAAGTAGCCAATAATTGCACGAAGAAAGCTTGACATCCTTGACCATCAGAGAAACACAATGTCCAAGTCTTTCTTCAGCATATCCTCTCATTTTCCAGGACTGCCTTCTCCACTTCTCCTTCATAACAACCTAGACTTCTTACCATGGCAGTTGAATTCCAGTGGAGAAAGGTCTAGAAAGTATGCCAGACAGTAGAAAAGTGCATTCAAAATAAAAGCCATAATCTTTACATAATCCAGTTTCACAGAGTGAGATATCATCAATTTTGTATCTGTGAATTCATTGTTCAACCTCACTAACACAGAAATATACATTAAAATAATTAAATGCCAGTTTTAACTTAAATTGTCTGCAAAAAAAAAAAAAAAGGTTAAAAATCTGGGGTGGGAATATCACTTTACAAACCTTTGGATTCAGTCCCTAGAACCACCACCCACAAATGTGTAAAAGGTATAATAATACTCATATTGATGAGAATATAGGCAAATAACACTTTACTGTCAGAAGCATCCTTCCTGGAAGAGAATTTAGCAATAACTCTCAAAAACAGAAAAAAATTCATTATAGAAATACAGTGGAGATGCTGGGACCACAAGATAGCTGCTAATGAAAGATGCCAGTCCTGGATGAAGTTTTTCAGGACTGTGAGTAGCCTAGCTGGAGGGGCAGATTTGAAACTCCAGAGACTTGTTGCTGGTTAGAATGATCAGACTTGGAGATTTGTCACTGACTAGAGTTGTCGGACCTGGAGCTACAGAGTTTGAGGTCTGCCCTGTTTAAATCTTGTATTGGTTGAATATTTCTTTGCTATGCTCAATGCCATCTTTTGCAGTGTGTTTATTCTGTGCTATTATGGGTTTGGGGTGGATTTTTTGGTATTTTGGCTCAGTTAGAAGACCTTGACTATGGGAATGTTTGAACATCATTGGGATTGATAAAAACTATGGGGACTTTTAAAGTTGCATGAATTCATTGCATTTTAAATCATGTATGGTTATCAGTTTATATGAGCCAAGGGCAGAATATGGTGGTTTGATTCAGATGTCCCCATAAACTTAGGTGTTCTGAATGCTAGGTTCCCAGCTGATGGAGATTTAGGAATTAATACCATTGGAGGCAGTGTTTTGTTGGGGGTGAGCTTATGGGTTTTATAGCCAGTTTCCCCTTACTAGTGTTTGGCACACTCTCCTGTTGCTATTGTTCACCTGATGTTGGCCAGGGCGTGATGTCCACTCTCTGTTCATGCCATTGTTTTCCCCTGCCATCATGGAGCTCCCCCTTGAGTCTGTAAACCAAAATAAATCTTTTTTGCAGAAAAGCTGCTCTTAGTCAGGTGATTTCTGCCAGCAATGCAAACCTAACTGCAACAAACGCTGAAAATAAAAGATTGACTAAACGCATTACAGAAAGCTATGCAGCTGTCAGTGAGGCAGATTTATGTGTACTAATACTAAAGGACTCTTTGCTACTTTATTGGATAAAGTAACAAAGAACAGAGAATTTATAATGTGATTTATTTGAAATGAAGACAAAACATACAAATTTATATATGCTTAAAATTAAAGATTTCTAGAAAGAACATAATAGCCTTTAATTCTGGAATAAAACAGCAGTTTTTGCGCTGGTTAATTTTTTAGCCAAATGTATATAATGATGTTATCATCTAAAATATTGATTAGAAATATAAAAGCCTTAAGAGAATTGTGAATTTAGGCTAGCTTTGATACATAATGAAATCCTGCCTTTAAAAAATCAACTGTAGGTCATACACTAAAAGCAGGAGGCTCATCATGAGTCCGAATTGGCAGGCAAGTGTCAGATAAAGCTGAAGAAGGAGAGAAGTTCTTCATTCCTTCCCTAGGAAACAAACTGCACTGACCACCTAGCCTAGGCTCCGCCCACATGGTGTCATGAGCTGCCTCCTGCGTGAGCACCCCTGCAAAGCGCTCTTCCCTGCCAGAGTGGATTCTTGACCTGAGCTGCCCTGCCTCGCCTCTTCTCTCTGATACAGTCAAAGAAGGTCCAGTGAGTAATTCCTGAGAGTAAAAGGCTGACATTTATTCTTTGTGAGTTCCAAACCAGTCTGAGTAAATCCCTGCTCAGCCATGTTGGTTCCCCGTGAACAGTAAACAGAACTGTGAAGTCACCTGGCCTAGGTATGCCAGAGCCGAGCTCTTCCCTACCAGTGTACAGATCCTCCTCCCGCTAATGGTGATCAGCATATTACATACCCCAGCTAACTGCTGTGCTGAGTGTAGGGTTCAGCCCAGCTACTCAGGAGGCTGAGATAGGAAGATGACTTGAGTGCAAATGATGGAGATCAACCTGAGCAATGTGGGAAGACAGACAGAGAGAAAGGAGGAGGAAAAGAAGGGGAGAGAAAGAGAGGAGGGGGAGAAGAGGAGAGGAGAGGAGAGGAGAGGAGAGGAGAGGAGAGGAGAGGAGAGGAGAAGGGAGGAGAGGAGAAGAGAGGAGAGGAGAGGAGAGGAAAGGAGAGGAGAGGAGAGGAGAAAAGAGGAGAGGAGAGGAGAACCTGGGAACCTGGCTGAGAGAAAATGGGATTTGAATGAATAACAACTTCTTGGTACAGATTGTCTCTAAATCACCATCATCCACTGTAGAAGCACAGGCATCATAATGAAAATTCATTTGCCCTGGAAGCAGGGAACAGAGCAAATTCTGCATTCACTAGGTCTGTGGTCAAGCTTGGAATTCTGCATCCATAGCATCTCTGACGATGCCAGTAATGCCAGCCTATTTCAGAAAACGGGCCATTCCTGTGACTTTTGCAATTCTCATCATCAGCCACTCTCTTCCAGTTCTTTGAGAGGGACAGCTGTAGAGTGCTGTGCACAGATTTGATAACATACATCTCTGGTCTAGTTCCCCTCTCTTCACTATGCCATGGCATCTCAGGAGATGTTTCCAGTGTGGGTCAGAGGGTCTAAAAATACAAAGATTAATTTTGCAAATATTGAATTTGAAATGTACTTGGACCTGCAAGGAGGATATGCAAACTGGACAGCGGTAGTGAGAAGTAGAGGTCACCCAGGAAGCACCATGGGACATGACACACACACAGCCACTTTGACTCACTTTGTAGACATGAACATAGCAGCAAGGGCTTGGGGACCAGCACTGGCAATAAGGGAGAACAGAATTGGAAGGGTCCCCACACCATCTCCTCCACCAAGGACAAAGGGCCACTTTGAATTCCAGCTCCACTATTTTAACACCAAAGGTTTTCATTTGGCAGTCATACAGCACACACTTCTTTCCTCTGACATAAATCCTTTCTTCAAGGAGCAAAGGAAGAAAGTCCCCCCCCCATCCTCCCAGCCCCAGGGGCCAGACAATGGCTGGAGCGTGGCTGCCAGAGCCCAGTGAAGGGCCCACTGTGCCTGGGCAGTCCCCTTATCTTCTATCTCCTGCCCACACCACAGTGCTAGTTCTCCCTGGGTGTTTTCATGATCTCTCTCCTTCAGCTGCTTTGACAAAATTTGCCGGCTGCCGGCTGATGCAAAACAACCCTCTTCTTGTGCAGGGGCGACTCTGTCTTCACTCCAGGCCGCAGGGGAGAGAGTGTGTCTTTGTGGCTTGCCTTCAATAGCTCTCTGAGTCCAAACCCCTTGTGGGCACTGGCAGGCCAGCCGGCCAAGCTGTGAATAGAGGGTGTTGTTCGCCTCTCTTTGCAAAGCCGGCCTCTGGCCATCAGAAGTGCATGCACATCCTCAGCCTGATAGCCTGGGGACAGATTCACGGGCAAGTCGGGGATGCCTCAGCTATAGAGGGTTATTGTCACTCGCATGTGTCGGTCCACTCAAGCCCCCTTCGAAGAGCTTGCAGAACCACTGGCCCACTAGGTTCACATTTGCAGCCTGGATCCTTGTTAGCTTCTTGCACCCTGTGATTTCACATCAACGGTGAGCTCTGCCTTGTGTTGCCATTGGGGAAACTGAGTCTCCAAATGGACAAGTGACTTTCCTGTGGCCACGTGGCTACAAAGTTCCAGAGATCTATTCAGGTCCACTTACAACTTCAAAGATGCTCAGGATCCCCCAAAAGACAACTTATGATGGCTGCCATACTCCCATTATCTAGAAGAAAAGGGGAAAAAATGACTGACTCCCTTTCCTTCCCCTCCCAAATCCCTCCATCCCACACCCAATGTCAAGTGACCACATCAATGAGAAGTGACCAGAAGCTTCTGGCATTCTCCATTTCACCACACTGCCCACCATTCCCCGTTGCCTCATCAGCCTTGCAGCCCAGTGTCAGCTCCATGTGTCGCTGTGGTTACGCTGTTGTTCTCTTAGTGTCACATCCACGCACATTATTTAAAGGAACACCAGCTGCTACAAGCAGAAGGGGCCCAGAGATCTTCAGCTTGGTCTGTTTATCATGGTCTCACATCAGGTGATGATGATGATGGTTTCTCTTCCCCATGTTGATTCCGGGACCCAAGCTCCTCCCATCTTGCTTTTTCCATTCTTCACAGACTCAAAAATCTACCTGTCTTCAGCCAAAGAACACAGAGAGGGAGAGCTTTTCAAATGAACATGTTTCTTAAAAGCTGTAGCCCAGGGGAGACACTCCTTCACACACTTCAGTGGCAAGAACTAGTCCCATGTCCCTTCTAGGTAGGTGCAAGATGGACAAGAAAAATATAAATCCCACCTGGATGGCTGCCTCTGTGGATCACTCCAGAATGTGGAAGGAGGAACATTTATTATGATTGCCACTGTCTCAACATTGCTTCATGTTAAGTGTGGGAAACACAAGCTGAAAGCTATGATTTTTGTTAAATTCACCTATTTCCTCATTTTATAGTCTATCCTTAGTTTCCACTGTGTGCACTGAGAGCCCAGGAATAGAGCAATTTCTGAATAAACGAAGGCTGGGGTCAATCCTGAGGATCTGCATTCAGAACATGATCTCTGATGATGCCAGTGACTACATTTTCAGTAGCAAGACCCTGGAAACCTACCCTTCCTGGACCTTTATTCCAAACTTACAACCTTTCTATCTGTGTTTGTGTAGCCTTCTCCACTATGTCTACCATACTAGAATGAAATTTAGTACGTCTGTCTTCCCCCTCCCACCCCGTAAACTAAGAGCTTTTCATGGGGAAAATACATTTGTGATAAATACTGTTTGCTGAAAAGACACATGAACATTTACTGGCACCCTAGCCAAATCATAGGTATATGATACTGCATATTAGAAGATAACAATGGAATTGATTCTTGGGTATTTCTCATGTAGCCATCAGGGAAAAACATTAGCAGGGAGAGCTACCACTGTGACAGAAGCATTCTGGTCCCCAAAGATGTTCAATGTAATTGGAGCCATGACATTGTAAAAGAAACTTAAATCTAATAAAAATTACCACTTGCTGACCAGTCAGGGAATTTGGAGAAGGATGATAATGTGTGGTACTTGATTATACAGAATATTCCTGTGTGTTCACTGGTGCCATCCAGGCCCCATCTGCTATAAGCTGAATCCTGTAGCACCAGAAAACCAAATTTATACATCTAAGTTCTTTTCCCAGTACCCCAAGATGTGACTATGTTGTAATACAGGATCATTAACAAGTTAACTAAGTTCAAATGAATGAGTCAGATGGACCATAATCCAGCTTGACTAGTGTGTTCATAAGAAGAGGATGTGAGGACTCAGACAGACTCAAAGGGAAGAGCAAGTGATGACAGAGGGCCACCTGACAACCAAAGAGAAACAACTCAGAAAAAGAAGAAGAGAGAGAGGGGGGAGAGCAAGGAAGGACGGAGGGAATGGAAAGGAAAGGAAAGGAAAAAAGGAAAGGAAAGGAAAGGAAAGGAAAGGAAAGGAAAGGAAAGGAAGAAAAAAGAGAAAAGAAAGAAGAAAGAAAACAACCCTCCCAATGCCTTGATCTTGGAATTGTGGCTTGACTGGGGAGTGCTTTTAACAAATAATACAATGTGCCTATTTACTGCCTTACCACCCCAGTGCAAAACATCTAGGAAGACGAGGCAGAGGCAAGGAGGAGGGAGGCAGATGTGGGTGAGGCACATGGGGCGATCTTATCAGGAACTCACCTTGTCTTAATGAATACTCATCACAACCACCCAGCAGAGATCTCCTTGTGCAGGGAGAGAAAGGAAGTGTAGAAAAATGAGGAACTTTCCTGCATCCCAAAGATAGAAGTTAGGAGAGCCAGGTTTGAAACCTGAGTCCATTTACCCTAAATCCCACCCATCCAGGCCACTACCCCTTGCTGCCTTCTTCAAATTTAGCCAATGGGTCTATTTTAAAAATCCAAATATAGAGTGTGTGTCAGTGCCATGAAAAATATTTTTAAACGCTGCACATCTCAGCAGCATTGTAGTTATTGTAAGAAGCAGTGGTGAAAATGAGGCTCCAGTCTCAACATCCATAGCCTTAACCTTTTCAAGCCAAACAGCCTACAATAATTACAATAATATCAGATTTTACTCATGTTCCTGCTTTTTCCACCCAAGTTGGCTTTGTGAGTTGTTGGTTTTATCAAAATTGAGTGAGAGTGTGTTCAATACAATGTTGAATTCATTGGGGAGAAAACAGTGAAAGCAAAACCTTGCTTCTTCAATGCCAGGATTTACAAAGACACATAAACCATGAGGAATTCCAAGGGCTTACTCAGAAGCCGTTCTGCAAATGCATTGCTGGAACAAAGGGCCAATGTTCCTTTCGGGGAAGAGCGCAGGCCTGGTTTCCGGCATTTTTCTTTAGGTCATTAGGACCATGCCAACAAGCAAACATATACAGGTCCCCAGAGAAAGAATCCCATTCAGTACAGCTTACAAGAGTGTAATTATTGGGAAGGGGGTGCTCCATGGCACGTGCCTCACCAGCCGGCCCCCAAATGTACAGATTTGCTTAAAGGGCTTTATTGATGGTGACCACAGACAGATAGAGCCAGGGGAGGGGGCAGACATCCCATGGATACTAACAGAACAGCAGCGTCCAGACCCACAAGCAGTCCTGTCAGAAGGAGCTGAAAACTCAGCCTTGTTCCTTAGAAGCTTCTTAACACATGTAAAGAAATCATCAATTCACATCTAGTGGACTTGAGACTTACTTCACCATGACAGTGAAAAGGGTTTTTTTTTTTTTTTCCAATATTTTTAAATGGAGAAATGCAACATATGACCATGTTGCAAATTGATCATATTCCCATTGGATTATATTCTTATGTTTACTTTCCCCCACCCCCATTCCACTGAAGGCCTGGAACGAAAGAGTAGAGGAACATTCAATGAGATAATGGCTGAGTTTTAGACAGGTATACATATTTCAGCTTTTGTTAAATGTGTGCATGTATGTGTATGTGTGTCTGTGTTCAAGCATATACAGGTGTGCGCACATTTATGTGGGGGTCAGAGGACAACCTCAGGTGTCAACCTCAAGAATACTGTCCACCTTTGTTTGAGACAGGGTCTCTCATTGGCTCAAAACTCACCAATTAAACTAGACTGCCTGGCCAGCAAGTCCCAGGGATCCTCCTGTCTCTGCCTCCCCAGGACAGGGACGGCAGACACCATGCATGTGAGGCATTCTCAGAAGTTCTAGGGATCTGGTTCAGATCCTCATGCTTCCAAACTAAGCACTTTACCAACTGGGCTGTTTCCCAGCCCCATATTCCAGTTTTTGATAAGTAAGAAATTACATAGAGTGAGCCTTAAAAATACGTGGGTATTTAAGCTCTATTTTAAGCATTTTTAATATATTTTTTATTTAAAAGAGAGAGAAAGAGTCAGAGAGAGAGATAGAATTGGCATGCCAGGGCCTCTGGCCAGATGAATGCACCTCTTGTGCACCTGGCTTACATGGGTCCTGGAGAATTGAACCGGGATCCTTTGGCTTTGCGGGCAAGTGCCTTAACCGCTAAGCCAGCTCTCAATTCTTAAGCTCTATTTTAAACTCCAGCTCTGGTGTTTGTTGTCTATAGGAATTTCATAACCTCTTCACTTCTAAAGCAACAATAATACTACCTCTGACAAATTATAAGATAAAATGACATTGTCACTGAGTATTTAGAGTGTCGAGTGTAAGTGTTGTTATGACATGTATATGAAGTGTCCCCCACAGTCTCATGCATCTGAACACTTGGTCCTTAGCTGATGTTGCTGTTTTTGTTGTGGAAGATTATAGAAACCTTGAAATACAAGGTCTGTCTGCTGCACACAGGCTACTAAGGGAGGGTTTTAAGCATCATAGCCCAACCCTGCTTCTAGGCAGAGCTCTCTGTTTCCTAGCTAATGCCAAGTGAGAAATCTCTCCTTTCTAGGAAGCTCCCCCATCATGAACCAGCCCATTCTGTTTCCTGTGCTTTCTCCACCATGGTGGACTTACTCTCTAAACTGTGAGCCAAAATAAACTCTCTTCCCTTATGTTACTTCTGTCAGGTGTCCGGTTCCAGAGACAAGAAAAGAAACACAAGTGTGAACCCTTAAAATTTGTTCCATGTGGCTTAGAGAGATGGTTCTGCACTTAACACCACTTGCCACTTAAGCATTGAGGGCCTCTTGGGCCAGAGGCTGCCAAGTTCAACTCCTCAGAACCCACATAAAAAAATTGTTGGGCATGGGCACCCAGGTCTATAAGCCCAGTCCACGGGGAGGGTGTGATGGAGACTGGAGAATCACTGAGCTCACTGGTGGACAGCAGCTCTGAGTTAAGGGAGAGATCTCAGATAAGTAATAAGAGAAAGATAAGCAATGTTCTCCTCTGGCCTCAGCACATATACACGGCATGCATGCATCTGCACACACACACACACACACAACACATACACACACACAACTGTGACCTATGTTTCCAATTCTTTTCTTGTTTTTAAGCCAGGCTTGGGGCACAGGCTTTTTTTTATTATTATTATTTTATTTTAGAGAGAGAGAGACCAAGAAAGGCAGATGGAAAGAACTGGGCATGCCAGGGCCTCCAACCACTGCAAACAAACTCCAGATGCATGCACCACCCTGTACATCTGACTTACGTCGGTCCTGGTGAATTGAACTTGGGTCCTTTGGCTTCACAGACAAGAATCTTAACCACTAAGCCATGTCTCCAGCCCCCAGTTCTTCTTCTCTTTTCCCACCGAAATACTGTCCACTACACATTTTCAAGTATACCTAGCATTGAGTCAATACTAGAAGTAGTAAATAAGAGAGAGGCTGCTCTATTCTGATAGGAGTAAAACTCAAGAGTCACCTACCCATCCATTCCTCTACCTCTGAATTCAATGATTTACAGGCAACAATTTTGTGTCCCAGCTCTGTACCAGCCACTGAATGACCAGTGGCCATATGGTGTCCAGTAACTCAATTGCTGTGAGCCCCATGATTGAGCCTCTCAATGGCCCAGGTAGAACCCATCTGTCCACACTATTGCTAATTGCCAGGCAACAGAAGTGAAGGAAATTGCTGACGAATACACCGTGTCCAGTCCTTCTACTAGTTAATGTTCTGTCTACTGTGACATAAACAGCTTAAAGGAAGAAACATTCATTTTAGCTCGAGCATACCAGCCCATAGTCCTGACCTCTGATGATTCCAGGGTGGTGGTGAGGCAGAAGGCTGTGGAAGGTGAAGGCTGTCCCACTCATGATGCACAGGAGTCAGGGCCAAAAAGGAAGAGATTAAGGACCGGGTATAATTTTCTAAGATGTTCCCCTCCATGGCTCACTTACTCCAAGTAGGTGTCACTTCAAAAGTTTCCAGCACTTTCTAAAATAGCAAAAACCTGGGAGAAGTGTTTAAACCATGCCACCTCACACAAGAAAGAGCACAGTGTTCATGGGCTAAGTTGGAGGCTGATAGCAGGGTCACGGAGATGACAAAGAAAGAGTCTTGGGGCCCACACTCTAAAGAAAGAAACAGATGTATGGAGCGTCATACACTGAAGAAGACAGAGTTCTAATGGAAGTACAAATACCATGCCAAAGGAAGTCTAAGTGATTCTGCCTGTAGTCGTTAGAGAAAACACCAAGGAAGTGATATTGGAGTTGAGCCATGGAGCCTAAGGCACAGCACGGTGTACAGAAGCATGATGGGGGAAGCCCTGTGAACGGGAGGAAAGATGTATCAGAGGCAAAAGTTTAAGGCAATGTGGTAGAAAAAGTAAATTATCTGATTGTCTCCTCTAGAAAGCATCTCTACTACCATTAATCACCGGCTCTCCTATCTGCGCTCCGTACCTCTTCCTAGATCCATTTCACTCCCATCATAGCACCAATTCAAGTTATTAAAGCATTACCTTTACTGTCTTGTGCCTCACTCCTCTCTCTCTTTCTTACACACACCCACCACCACCACCACCACCACCACCACTACCACCACCATCACCATCATGGTTTGGAAGCTACCTAAGTATTCCAAAGGATGGAGGAGCTGTGCAATATGGAAATCAATAACCACCTCAGCGTGAAGTAAGTTAGACTTGAAGGCACTGGGTGCAGAGTGCTGCTGTTATCTGAAATTAGGAACATGAGGAAAGGGTGATGCTGTGGAGGAATTCAAATACTCAGGCCACTGGGCGCCTTCATGAAGGGATCAGGTAGTGCTCAAGGGACAGAAGTAGGCTGGCGTTCCAGATCTGGAGTCACCTACATGGGGATGTTAGTTGAGTTGAAGTGCATTGTGCATCCAGAAGGGAACAAAATTAATGAGAACAATCACAGGACCACAAGAGAGAGAACACAGCTTCCAGGAAGAGTCTGGAAAGACCTGCCAAGAGGACGATGCTCTCCCACAGCTCAGCCAGGGCAAGAGAAGGGAAAAGCTGACCCATCACTGGTCAAGAAATGTCACTGGGAAAGGTAGCCTGTTTCTGGGCTCCCAGCCCTGGTGCAAAATGTTATCTTCACACCACCACACACTCTCAAGGCCCTTCTTCCCCCCTCAGTCATTCCTCGGCTATTTATGTTGGTGCTGTGGTTTTCCTTTCTGATCCTTCTCATTGAAACCATGGAAGAAAAGAGGAAGAAAAACAGGATGGCACCAAAGGGCTGACACTAGCACTGGGTGAGAGCTTTGACCCTATGTGGTCTCCAGGGAGGCAGTATGAGACCACAGGAAGAACATAGACCACACTTCCCACTTCCAGGTGACCTCAGAAATTCCATAATTTTCCGTGCCTGCATGCCTACATTCATCTATCAAATTGATACATGTACATACAGAAAAATGCACATGCACACATGTGTCACTATTTTCTAACTAATACAATAGATTATGAACATGATAGCCTCTACTGTCATGCCTGGTACATGCCATATTCCCAATAAGTAGAGGCTTCCTTTCCTTTGAGAAAGTTTTACAACCCGCCCCAAAGCTATAACTGCTCTGTTCTTTTATATTTTTGTTGTTGTTTTTTGTTGTTGTTGTTGTTGTTGTTGTTGTTTCAAGGCAGGATTTCACTCTATCTCAGGCCAACCTGGAACTCACTCTGTAGCCCCACGCTGGGTTCAAACTCACAGTGATCCTCCTACCTCAGCCTCCCAAGTGCTAAGACTAAAGGTGTTGCAACCACTCTCAGATTTGTTCTGTACTTTTAGGGGGAAAAAAGAGGGTGGATAAAACTAAAGCATTCTGATCTCAATGTCTGTGAAGCGTATAAACAAAAGCTCTGGGGCATTATACAATCAACATGTCTCTCAACTGATGTGTTTATTTCTTGGCCTGGTTTTCTTACTGTAGGAGCCAAATAGAAGCAAAGAGCTGGAATGCCAATGCTACCATATACCTGAGAGTTGGTCTTTTAAATAAATACTTGAATGTATGTATGAAAGAAAGCTGCATGTGCATGTCCAAGGACCTGAGTTAATTCTTACAAAAACAGAATTTTCCATATTCTAGCTGCTTCAACCTCTGAGTGATTTCTTGAGAAACTTGAGTCACAGAAAGAGACTCTCAGGGGTCTAGTACTGAAAAGGCATTCCTCTTGTCGTGTATACCCACAAACTAGACATTCTCCACCAAGCCTTGTTTAGAAATGGTTGCATAGCCTGAGAAAATTGGATCCGACTTGCCATGTAGAATTTTGTTAACGGAGTTATATAAACATAGCTCTTTATTAATCTAAATTACTGGCCTTCAGGGTGAGTTTACTTTATTTGCACACATAATCTTCAAGCCCTGGGAACTCTGAGGGACAAGTGTGTTCCAGTGAGAACAAGCCTTTTGTGAACCACTTAGAAACAGGCCCTCAAGAGGTGCTACATAAACAAAATGTAATGAATTGTTCCTCCTATCAAAAATGAACAATTCATAATGTGCCCCTGAATGGAACCAACTGGTCCTCTTATCAAACACCGCACTTTGATGTCCTTTTCATTAATCAGAGTAAAAGAAGAAAGTAACAGTCCTGTTAATGACTTTTTTCAGAGTGAAAGGAGAGAGGAAAGCATCCATGAGCTACTGAGTCACAAGCACCCTCCTGGTGGCCAGGGATGAGGCACTTTGGAACCTCTGAATAAGACTTTCTTGGGGCTGGAGGGATTTGGGTGCGCAAATAAGGACCGGAGTTCAGCTCCCCAACACCTATGCAAATAGTTCAGCTCCCCAACACCTATGCAAATGCCCAGCAGTCACAGTGGCCGGTTTGTAATCCCAGCACTTAGGAGGCAGAGACAGGGGATCCCTAGGCAAAGCTGGAGAGCTCAACTGAACGAGTCAGGGGAGCCCTGAGTTCAAGTAAGAGAACATGCCTCAGTGAACAAAGGGAAGAGCAATGAAGAAAGACACTCTGGGGCTGGAGAGATGGCTTAGTGGTTAAGGCACTTGCCTGTAAAGGACCAAAGGACCCCAGTTCAATTCTCCAGGTCCCGCGTACGCCAGATGCACATGGTGGCACCTGTGTCTGGAGCTCATTTGCAGTGGCTAGAGGCCCTGGAGTGCCCATTCTCTCTCTCTTTCTCTCCCTCTGTCTCTAATAAATAAATAATAAAATAAAATATTTTAAAAAGAGAAAGAGGGCCGGGCGTGGTGGCGCACACCTTTAATCCCAGCACTTGGGAGGCAGAGGTAGGAGGATCGCCGTGAGTTCAAGGCCACCCTGAGACTACATAGTTAATTCCAGGTCAGCCTGGGCCAGAGTGAGACCCTACCTCGAAAAACCAAAAAAAATAAATAAATAAATAAAAAGAGAAAGACACTCTGTCAACCTCCAGCCTTCACATGCACACATGTGCCTATGCACCCACACACACATACACCCACACATGAGAACATACATATGTATACATACACAAAAACTCAAATAATCCAATAAAAGTATTTTGTCCTAGGGACTGGGGAAATGGTTGACCAGATAAGAGAGCTTTCTGTAAGCATGAGAGCATGAGCCAGCCTCAGACTACCTAAGCTTACTTCCTCAGGACCCATGGCCACAAACATATGTAACCCCTGTCCTGTGGGGAGCAGAGACTGAAGGGTCACTGAGGCTCACAAAAGCCACAGCCCCAGGTTCAGGGAGAGATTCCATCTCAAGAAAATACACAAATGAGCAACAGACAAAGGATATGCAACATTCTCCTCTGGCCTCTGTGGCTGCAAGCACATCTGGGCATACATGTATATACCATGCACACCACCTCCACCACACATACTACACACATAAAGAAAAGGTGCTGGGCTGGAGAGATTTCTTAGTGGTTAAGGCACTTGCCTGCAAAGCCAGAGGACCCAGGTTCAACTCCCTAGGACCCACATAAGCCAGACGTATAAGGTGGTGCATGCATCTGGAATTTATTTGCAGTGGCTGTAGGCCCTAGCATGCCTATTCTCTCTCTCTCTCTCTCTCTCTCTCTCTCTCTCTCTTGCTATTTCTGTATCTCTCTCACTCTCTCTCAAATAAATAAATAAAAAGAAAAGAAAAAGTGCTATGTTACATTCTAATGTTGGAAATTATTGAAATTATTAACAATTTTAAACCATATTCATAAATAGCTAGTTGGTGCTATCAAAATAATAACAAAAGCAGTTACTAACATCTCACTCTCCTTTACAACAAACACTATAAAAATATAATTTACATATTTAATAGTAAGCAGTATTATCTCCACAACAACAGTATAAGTGCTTTTATTTTCCCCTTTTAATAAGAGAGAGAACCAAGGCTAAAAAAGACTAAATGACCTTCCAAAAGTCATACTGAAAATGTATGCAAGTGTTCAAGCCAGGTGATTCTAAGGCTAGGTACCCATCTTGAACCACTATGCCATAAAGAATACTAAACTGGGGGTAATAAAATATCATTTTAGCTGGGCGTGATGTGGTGCACGCCTTTAATCCCAGCATTTAGGAGGCAGAGGCAGGAGGACTGCCATGAGTTCAATGCCACCCTGAGACGACATAGTGAATTCCAGGTCAGCCTGCACTAGAGTGAGACCCTACCTCAGAAAAACAAAACATAAAATAAAATATCATTTTAGTCAATATTCTGCCACTAACTCATTGCAGGACATAGGCAAGTTCCTGATAAGCCAGTTTCCCATCACAAAAGCAAAGGGTTTTCATGAGATAATGGCTGTGTCAGTTGAGGGTCGATGGTTACAAGAAAACTGAAATCTACATGGATCAAAGTAAGTCAAAAGAGGAGTATGAGGATCAGAAAGGGGAGGAGGAAGAAAAAGGACTTAGTAGCACAATACTTACACAGCTCACAGAACAAATAGAAGGCTGGGGGCTGGAGATTCAGGCTTGGAAACAGAGCAAGCATCAGAATAGGAATCAATACAACACTGAAGTCACTTTGCAAAAACAATACCAAACCATCATCTTCACATACTGCCACTGAGCCACTGAAGTTTTATTCCATTTCTTTTATTTTTATTTATTGGGGGGGGAGAAAGAGAGAGAATGGTGTGTCAGGGCCTCTAGCCACTGCAAACAAACTCCAGACTCATAAGCCACCATGTGTAGGTACTAGAGAATCGAACCTGGGTCCTTAGGTTTCATAGGCAAGCACCTTAAGTGCTAAGCCATCTCCCCAGCCCTTCTTCCTTTAAAGTTTGAAGTGATTAATGCACTTGCCTAAAATTTAAAATTCAACTGAAATATTTCCTTGGCCTTGTATGATCCCACCCTCCCCGCCCCTCCTTGCCAGTTGACATGTAACCCCACCAATACTGCACATAGTGGGAGGGGAAGGTTTAGTCCTTGTTAGAAAGATACAGCTTTGTTTATTGTTTTCTTTTTTCTTCTTCTTCGTTTTTTTTCTTTTTTCAAGGTAAGGACTCTCTCTATCCCAGGTTGACCTGGAATTCACTATATAGTCTCAGGGTGGCCTCAAACTCGTGACAATTCTCCTACCTTTGCCTCCTGAGTGCTGGGATTAAAGGTGTGCACCACCACACTTGGCTCAGCTTTTTTTTTTAATCCACTATGACCTCAAAGGTCAACTTCAAATGACAATATAGATTAAATAAGACACGAAAAATGTTTGAATTGTGCCTGGTTAATAGAGTATCATAAATTCTGGAGGTTGTTGGGAGAAAGTGTGATAGCAGCTATTCTACTGGTATTTTTCTCAACAAAGCACCGAGCCTCTGCAACACTGCTAAGCCTACATCAGGAGGGTCTACATCAAGTCACTGAGACCATGTCAGTACCACTTTCACGTAGTGCTCCTGCCACTCAAATCAGTGGATCACACGAAATGTATTCCTTTGATTGATCCCTCCTGTTAGAGGGAATATGGAACATGAACTAGCAGGCAAACCATCTGAGTGACTTTCACAATATTTCAGGTGAGAGATGATACATGTCTGAAGAAGGTCAAGGATAATAGAAACGGAGAAGAGAGAGCTGATTCAACAGACACGTTAAAGACTGACTGACAGGACCAAAGACCAGCTAAGGAAAATGAAAAGGGTTAGGGTGACTTTGAGGAGCCTGCTACAAAAGGCTCTGCGGATAGAACAGCTGTGTACCCTGGAAGTACAAGAGCAGTGGTTGCTGGTCTCAAAGGAGACAATGGACACAGCTTTAGACATACTTAATTTCAAGTACTTGGGCAAATTTTCAGAAAAGACAGCAGCTAGATATCAGAATGTGAAGGCCAGCAGTGGGAGGTGATATTTAGCAGCAATCTATAGCATTGTTAGTTTAAGCTCTGTTTCCTTCACTGCAGAAGACTCAATGAACTGACAAGGAGGTGGTGGGTCCCTGAAGTAGGTAGGAAAAGAAGACAGAAAGAAAGACTACAGGAGGTCTGAATGAAACAAAAAGAGAAAGGCCACTGATACCCAAGATTAGAAGAGAGCCATTGGCAGTGTGATCTAAAACTCGGGATAAAGAGGAGAGCTGTCTGAATGGCCCAAGGTGGAAGTTTTTGCTTTTGTAAGAGCCTTGTGGGAGGGCAAAGTGTGCTATAATCCAGTGCATAGTCATATAACTGAGGGACCAACAGCACAGAGTGTCAGAGTGACCCTAGCGAAGTGAGTGCAGAAGGTGGACATTGCCAAGCCATCCAGAGCCTTGCCAGGAGAAGAAGAAACAAGAAATTCATACTTACAGATGGAGAACCTTGAATTTCCACATAAAACAAACAAAACTACCAGGGCTTTCAAGCAAGACGATGATATGACCAGAATAAAACTGTCCTTATACATATTTAGAGCATACAACATGTTGTTTTCATTTATATACATACATGAAGTGATCATTATAGTCAAGCAAATTATCCCATCACCTTTTATAGGGGCCTTTTCTGCTGTTGCTGAAAGAATAGCTAAGGTCTGCTCTCAAAGCCCAGGAAGAAGGAAGAAACAGAGAGAAGGAGGTTATATACAGTTACATACAAGGCCTGAGCCCCGAGATCTAAAGTTCAGCATGAGCAAGGGCTGAGCATAGAGCTCAGTGGTAGAAAGCTTGCCTTGCATGCCCAAGCCCCTTGGTTCAATCCCAACACTGCAAAATAAAATAAAATAAAATAGTGCACCATCAGTCTTGAATATTGTATTATATACAAAATAAACTTTGAACAAGATTGCCAGGCAGGGCATAGTGGCACATGCCTTTAATCCTAGCACTTGGGAGGGAGAGGTAGGAGGATCACCTTGAGTTTGAGGCCACCCTGAGACTGCATAGTGAATTCCAGATCAGCCTGGACTACAGTGAGACCATATCTAAAAAAAAAAAAAAAAAAAAGATTGCCAGGAAATCAATATTAGATTAGATGGAAGAGGGATAAACGGACATTGGGCTGGGGAGATGGTTTAGTGGTTAAGACGCTTGCCAAGTAGTCACAAAGAGCCACATGCAAATGGTGGCACATGTATCTGGAGTTTGTTTGCAGTGGCTAGAGGACCTGGTGTTCCATCCTCCCTCTCTCTCATTGTGGTGGTTTGATTCAGGTGTCCCCCATAAACTTCAAGTGTTCTGAATGCTAGGTTCCCAGCTGATGGCAACTTGGAAATTAAAGCCTCCTGGAGGCAGAGTATTGTTGGGGGCGGGCTTATGGGTATTATAGCCAGCTTCCCCTTGCCAGTGTTTGGCACACTCTCTGGTTGCTGTTGTCCACCTTATGTTGACCAGAGGGTGATGTCCACCCTCTGCTCATGCCATCGTTTTTCCTGCCATCATGGAGCTTCCCCCTCGAGCCTGTAAGCCAAAACAAACCTCTTTTTTCCCCACAAGCTGCTCTTAGTCGGGTGATTTCTGCCAGCAATGAGAACCTGACTGCAACAGTAAAGTGGTACCAGGAGTGGGGTTGCTGCTAGACACCTGACTGTGGCTTTGGCCTTTTGGAGCTGATTTTCAAGAGGAAGAACTATGGACTGTGAGGTTTGGCTTATGAGGGTGAGAAAGAGCTTTGCTTGGACTGGGCTAGCAGTTTGTGTGAGAAGCTTCCTGTCCTGAGAAGATGTGCAGGGTTGCTTTGCGTAAAAATGAACTGGTGTGAGCAGAGGGACATGGCACAGAAAAAATGAAATCTTTGGGTGAACTCTACCTGTTCAGCTGCAATTGAGAGATTACAACCTTTGAGATTGGGCCAGCTGACCTGCAATGGGGCAACAGGAAGAATGCAGACTCTTTTGAAGGGGCCTGAATGCTAAAGGAGTGTACTGTTCTTCAAAGTCTGATTTATTCCCCCCTGGATTAACAAATTGGCACCCTACCTGGTATTATGGAGTATAACAAATGCAGGAAAGAGAGGGTCATTGAGTTTGTAACGCAGTCTTATGTTTTGGAAATGGCCATGGGCAGTGTGAAGCAGGTTTGCTGGATGCCTGCATGGAGATCCCATGGGGCCATGAGGATGGACCGTGGGTTGCAGTGGAGACCCAGTGGAGATGCCGGGACTATGAGATGGCTGCTAAGGAAAGCTGCCAGCCCTGGATGAAGTTTTCCAGGACTGTGAGTAGCCTAGCTGGAGGGGTGAAAGTGGAATTCCAGAGACTTGTTGCTGGGTAGAGTTATCGGACTTGGAGATTTGTCACTGACTAGAGTTGTTGGACTTGGAGTTGCAGAGTTTGATGTTTGCCCTGGTTGTTTTAAATCTTGTATTGGTTGACTATTTCTTTACTTTGCCCAATGCCATCTTTTGCAGTGTGGATGTTTATTCTGTGTCATTATGGGTTTTTTGGGGGGATTATTTTTGGTATTATGGCTCAGTTAAAAGACCTTGGATTATGGGGACATATGAACATCATTTGAATTGATAAAAACTATGGGGACTTTTAAATTTGCATGAATGCATTGCATTTTACATCATGTATGGTTATCAGTTTATGGGGGCCAGGGGCGGAATGTGGTGGTTTGATTCAGGTGTCCCCCATAAACTTCGAGTGTTCTGAATGCTAGGTTCCCAGCTGATGGCAACTTGGAAATTAAAGCCTCCTGGAGGCAGAGTATTGTTGGGGGCGGGCTTATGGGTATTATAGCCAGCTTCCCCTTGCCAGTGTTTGGCACACTCTCTGGTTGCTGTTGTCCACCTTATGTTGACCAGAGGGTGATGTCCACCCTCTGCTCATGCCATCATTTTTCCTGCCATCATGGAGCTTCCCCCTCGAGCCTGTAAGCCAAAATAAACCTCTTTTTTCCCCACAAGCTGCTCTTAGTCGGGTGATTTCTGCCAGCAATGCGAACCTGACTGCAACACTCATATATATATATTATAAAGCTAGGCATAGTGGCTCACATCTTTAACCCCAACACTTGAGAGGCTGAGGTCTGAGGTTCTTCGTGAGTTAGAGGCCAGCCTGGGTCGCAGAGTGAGTTCCTAATCAGGCAGGGCTAGAGTAGTAGCCTACCTAAAAAAACAATATCTAATCAGCAGCTCGAGGACTGGACAATAGGACAGGCGGGATGGGAGGGGAGGGAAAAGGTGGGGGACACAAAATGGACCCAAATGGAAATGGTACCATAAAATCCTATATACTGAAAGACAGACTAAAAGGTTGAACCTTCATCAGGTCCTTAGAGGGAACACCTGAATCACAGGGCCCTGGAGAGGGTATGATGAAGACTAACTTTAATCTTTGCCTGTTTCTGTCTCTCTCTCTCTCTCTCTCTTTCTCTCTTTCTCCCTCTTCTCTCTAATCTCTCTTTCTCTTTTATATTACATATCTTTTTCTTCCTTCTTTTTCCTTGGCACTGGCCTGTAACTTCCAGTACCAGCATGCAGTAAACATTCACAATGAGCTATTAATCAGAGAGACCCACAAGGTTTCCCAAAAGAAGACATATTTCTGTACTTGATGACCCACCAAAGGTTAATAGTAAAACCCTATTACCAAAGACACCATATGCTGTTGGTACAGAACATGGAGTGACCTGGCTGGGATCTAGAAGAAAGTCAGTCCCCAAACAGTTAGCTTGTCTAGTGCTAGAAGGTGCTACATGAGTGACTGGGAGAAAATGACCAACATCTCTCCAAGCAACTCATGGTCTAAACTACTCAGCAGCAAACAACCTGACATGATGCTCACACAAGGGCAATACTGGCACACAACCATGGTGGGTAACCAACTGCTCTTGATTTGGCTGACAGATATGCTCAATGGAATGGAACTCATAGCTAGAACAGGGAAACAAGTCAAAACCATGTCCAAAAAATGAGCCTGTTTTCCAATATCAAGCTCCCGCCAATGGTGGGATACAAGAGCTTACACCTATTAAATTCTCTCTAAAATAATAATGGTTATCCCATTTATCTGGTGCTGACTTCACTCTGTCGGAGAATTTGTTTCTCTTTTTCAGATGGATGGCATACCTGAGGAGAGAATCAGCCCATCACACCTCACCAGGGCCCCAGCTGAAACCATAGAGTAATTAGGAAAATGAGCAAGAGTGCAGCTTTCTTGGTGAACTTGGTACCAGCACAAGGGTGAAGGAGATAGACACAGAGAACACTCAGCTCCTACCAAACCAGATATCCAGAGACACAGGGGCTCCCAAGAGCCCATCACTAAAGTAGATCTAAAATGAACCCAACATGGCTCAAGGAAATTCACAGAAGAGGGGACAGAAAGATTATTAGAACCACAAGTTGGGACATTATGCACAGAGACATCGCCTCTTCCCCATAACTGATGGCTACCTCCACAATGCATGACCCACATTCCCCAATGAGGAGGGTCCCTTCAGAGGACGGAGAACAGGGAGCAGGCTAACGATGGTACCAGCATGAATGTTTACACACTATATACATTATGTACATAACTAATTAAAAAATAATAATAAAAGGATTTTAAGCCGGGCATGGTGGCTTAAATCCCAGCACTTGGGAGGCAGAGGTAGGAGGATCACTGTGAGTTCAAGGCCACCCTGAGACTACATAGTGAATTCCAGGTCAGCCTGGGCCAGAGTAAGACCCTACCTTAAAAAAAAAAAAGAATTAAAAAAAAAAAAAACAATGAAAACAGAAAGTATGCACTCTAAGAGTCAGACTGCCTGGGTTGAATGCATACCTCTGACACTAGTTGTGGGCAAAAATAAACATTTAACTTTGGGGTGCCTCAGTTTCTATGTCTGAAGGTGAGTATGTAAATGCCTCCGACCTCCAAAGATGTGATTAGGGTTATATATGCAAATCATATGCAAAAAGAGGCCAAGGAGTATCTGGCACATGACACCTTCCATGATTACAGTGATGCAGTGAGGAATAAAAGTTGGAAATAAAATTAAAACTGTGGTAAAGTAAATGGAGAGGCGTGAATGAATTTCAAAGATATTTTAGGCAGCAAGAGCCATAGAATTGTAGAGTCAGCTAAACCCATGGAATTTGTCTTATTTGAAGGCAAGCAGAAAACGATGCTGTAGTGAAAGTGAACAAAGTAGATATTTAGATAGTGTTACAAATTCAGATTGTGTGTAATGAATATGAAAGTGGACTCCTGGATAGTAATGCTAAGCTTTGCATTTCCCAGATTGGATGTGTGAAGCAAATTGTAACTTCATCTGCAAATAGTGAGGCATTACGGATTGTTATGCTGGGCTCTTTGGGAGAAGATTTCCAGCAACAACTGCTGAAGACTCCAGCCATGAAACACAAAAGCTTGTGAAGGCAGTGACCATAGCCCATTCTTCTCTTGACATGTAGGTACAAGAATGTGGGACATTCTATTAGAGAGGATTAACACATGTACATGTGTGGGAGTGTAAAGCATACAGCACAGCCTTTCCCCCACAGAGGCTGAGTAAAAGGTTTTCTCTCACTCCATTGGATGACAAAGGTTACTTCCTTATGGGGCTAACATGGCAAACAGGAAGCTGATGGACTAGGATACTGAGGGTGTCATTAGCTGCAAGTGCTTAAAATATGTCACTTTGTTTGAGAAGATAATAGCTCGTCATTTGCTGTACTCATTTTCATGGCAATGTGCTTGATTAATGATAAAAATTATATAGGCTGCATAGGTATTTAAAACTGTTTTAAACTTTGGAATAATTACTATCACAAGATAAATAACAGCATCCAAAACATGCTTTTAAAAAAATGCCTACAGATAGATCATACCCCAAGACCTCCATGTCCCATCTTTATAGATTGTTTTGAACAAAAATAAAAAAAGACATAGGAAAGAGGAAAGAGAGAAGGAATGAAATACAGATGCTTCTCAACGTGCACTAGTATCGTGTACTGATAAATCCACTGCAAAGATGAAAAGACTACATTTGAAAATGCGTTTCCCAGAGCTGGGAGTGCAGCCCAATGGGAGAATAGTTGGCTCGCATGCACAAGGCTCTGGATTCAATCCTCAGTACAGAAAAAGGAAAAGAGGAAGAGAAAGAGGGATGGAGGCAGGAAGGGAAGGAGAGTACTCTATGGTATGAAACTAACTAGTTGAGAAAAAATCAAAATTCAAAATCAGAAGACTGTTTCCTACTGAACGCATATCAACTTTGAATCTTCAACACCCTGAAAACCACTAACCATGGTTCAGTTGAGGGATGGCAGAGAGTCTTTGGTGACAGCATTGAGATTGAAGCTCTGTCTCTGAATTATCTTTAATTTTTATTGATTTATGTGCAAGCAGAGAGTGAGAAAGAGGGAGAGAGAAAGAATGGGCAGGCCAGGTTTTCATGCCACTGTAAACAAACTCCAGACACATGTGCCACTTTGTGCATCTGGCTTTATGTGGGTACTAGGAAACTGAACCCAGGCCGTCAGATTTTGTTATCAAGAGTCTTTAACCATTGAGCTATCTCACCAGCCCCATGTCAGTGAACTTTTTTTGTTTTTTTATCAGAGAGGGTGTGACTGAGAGAGAGAAACAGAATTGGCATGCCAGGGACTCCAGCCACTGAAATCGAACTCCAGGCAAGTGCACCATCTTGTGCGCATGTGAAACCTGGCACACGTGCATCACCTTGTACGTCTGGCTTATGTGGGACCTGGAGAGTTGAACATGAGTCCTTAGGCTTCACAGTCAAGTGCCTTAACCACTAAGCCATCTCCCCTGCCCTGAACTTTTTAATTGTTTGCTTTCCTGTGGTTTATAATATTATACATCCTATTTGATACTATCCTCACTTATCAAAAAGGATCCTATCTGGAGCAAGACGTGGGGCACCGATTCCAAATGGCTCTCAACTCCGTCTGGTGCCCACACTTGCCGTGGGTGGTGAGCTCACAGGTATCTGAGACACAATAACTTCAAATAACCTAAAGAACCAGGAGAGTCAAACACTAGAGAAGATTCAGATGTGGACAAATTGTCAGGCGAGTGCACATTTGCTAAGTTGGTTCTGCATGATTTGAAGAGTCAAACACAGTGCACCCCTACAAGCAGATGTTAGGGTTCATTGAAGAAGGAAATACATCTCTCATCATAAGGAAACCCGGATGACTCCCCAATCCTCAAAATGTCTGTATTGTTAAAGCAGACCCTGCAAGTAGGTCTTTCTCTCTCCTCTCTCTAATTACAGCTTCACCAAAGGCAATTATGACAAAATGAGCTAAAAATGAGGAATTTAAGAATTAGAGAAATGAGCAAAGCTCTTAAGTGGCTATCATTAAATTTTTTTTAATTTAAAAATCCAAGAACATAACAGGGGCTGGGGTAGGAAAAAACAGCCCCAGCTGTTGGCTGGAAATGTGATATAGGGTAATGTAATCAGGTCAGATTTACAAAGTCCATTTGGTTTACAACAGGGGATAGGACTTTCTGAGCCCACATAACCAAGTTCAGGAAGATGTAATCTTTTGGATGGGAACTGAGGCTCCCCAGCCACAACCACTTCAGTCAGTGAGCTTTGACATGGTTCTGATTAGCTAGGGAGTTTCTCTGGTGGGCCAGCGCAAGGCAGTTCATTGTCCAAAGTAAATGCGGCACACCAGCCTTACCATGTAATCATGCTAGCAAAGTATGGAGATGATGCAATGGGATTCTAACAGGATGGGCTAGGAACAAGGCAGAAATGTACTCAAATGCCCCAAATCTTTTCTAAATCAACACAGCAACTGGAGGCTTTAACATGAAACTCCTACCCCATGGGAAGATAGCCAAGCCAGGAGATAGTGTAATTATAGCAGATAAGACTTGGAGAAGGATAAATGAGAAGCATCACCCCAAAGCTACAGTTGACAGGAAATAAACATGACACATGCAGAGAAAATTCTGTGATCAGGAGACTGTCAGGGTTAAAGTGGGTAGATTGATATGGGTCTTCATTCACATATATTTAAATTTTCATAAATATAAGACTATGGATACACATTTTATCACTCTAATTAATTCTGTAAGCATATAGAGTAAACCTGCTCTGTGCCAGGTATTAAGCTAGACTCTGGAAATAAAACTGTTTTTTTTTCTGACATTATATATAAAGATAGATAGATAGATGGATAGATAGATAGATATAGATGATAGATATAGATAGATGATAGATAGATAAATGACAGATAGATAGATAGATGATAGATAGATAGATAGATAGATAGATAGATAGATAGATAGATAGATAGATAGATAATCCTCTTTCTTTAACATTTTTTTTGAGGCAAGCTCAACAGGCTGACCTTTTATTATATGAAAGAGCAGGAAAAAGAGAATTGGAGCCCCAGGGCCTCCAGCCACTGCAGACACATGTGCCACACATGTGCAAGTGCAACATTGTGTGCTTGTGTCAGCTTGTGCATCTGTTTACATGGGACTTAGAGAGACTAACATGAGTCCTTGGGCTTCACAGACAAGTTCCTTAACCTCTAAGCCAACTCTCCAGCCCTCCTCTTCTATCTCCTTGACCCTGCTCCCTCCTCAGTAAGGTTAGGGTATTCGCTGTGGGGTCATGAAGGTCTCAGTTAGTCCCTGTAAGGTAGTGGGAAGACCAGGCCTTGGAGTATTCCTATCCTATCTATGGCTCTTACAATCTTTCTGCCCCCTCTTCCACAATATTTCTCAAGCCTTGGCGGGCCCACAAAACTAAGTTTTTTCAACTCAGCACTATTGGAATTTGGAAACAAACAATTCTCTTATTGGGGGTTCACAGTGGACATTGTTCCATACACTGTAAGACTTTCCATGGCATTCATGGCCTCTACCTGCTAAACACCAGTAGAAACATCTCTGCCAAACCAAAACTGTCTATAGAAACTGCTCAAGGCTCTCCCTGGATGGGGAGACAGCTCAGCATCATCACTGGCTGGGAACCAATATGATAGAGTAATTATGAAGGCAATCACAGGAGTTCGATGCAGGTGCTCTGGGGTTAAGCTCATGTCTGCACCCCACCCTGCTATGTGTTATCTTTGTAGCCATGGGAAAGTTATTTTATATATTTCCCACCTTGATATCCTCATCGATAGAATGGAAGTAACACAAGAGAATACTCAATAGAATGGTTATGAAGACTAATCAGAGGGTAAAATATTTAACAAAGTACCCGGGCTGGGTTAGGAAGATAATCAATTGTGGCTTTCCAAGGAGCTCATATCAAGTACACAGTTCTCATAGGTTCCCTTGTAGATCATATTCAATATTTCTTCTACATTGCCATTCTACCTTGATTCATGTACAAGATTTAACCCCAAAGCCAGCATCCATGGCCATGAATTAGACTCAAGGCCAGCATGACCTCTCCAGTCTTAAAGGTCTTGCTCCAATGCACGCTCGGTTTGCCACCAGTGTTGATTTCCCGACTGGCAACATTTAAAATCGTGTCATCTCCTTTACTGTGATGGCTCCTCCTCACTTTGCCTGGAATTCAGTATCTTTCATGATTTGAATTCATCCTGGGTTTTCAGTCCGCAGTCCTATAGAGTTACTTCAAGTCTAACATCATCTAGAAAGATTGCCCAGATCCTCACAGGCAGCATGTATTTCCTCCTCTGATATAGTTCCCTTGCACTCCCATGCATCTTCAAAATAATTCGTGCCAACCCATCTCCTTTCAGAGTTCTTTATGCCTACTTGTCTGCTTCACTGTATAAAAGCTGCTAGGGCATGAAGACCGATCTTTCTGTGTCTTCAATGACCAAGTCTGCCATGGTAGAGTAACCTCCCACCATATATATGAGAAAATAAGCACAGGTGACCTGACACAATAGAAACATGGTCACCAGATAAGAAGTGACCAAAGTCGACACCTTTGGTTAGCACGTGGGCCTTCAGTCAATCAGAATCATCAATTTTTTTTTTTTTTTTTTTTTTTTTGGTTTTTTCGAGGTAGGGTCTCACTCTGGTCCAGGCTGACCTGGAATTAACTATGTAGTCTCAGGGTGGCCTCGAACTCTCGGCGATCCTCCTACCTCTGCCTCCCAAGTGCTGGGATTAAAGGCATGCGCCACCACGCCCGGCTCAGAATCATCAATTCTAAACATAATCACTAAAAGGACATTACTTCCCAGGTGACTTCAATTTCAGAAAATTATAGTTGGGCATGTTCTGAGAGAAATTTTCCTCACTTGGGATGACAAAGTTGCAAATGTTGGCTGCCTGGAACACTACCTCAAGAAGGACTTTGAGTCTCCCTTAGGTCTCAGCAGAAGAAAACATGATGATGGATTGACAGGGTCTGCCAAGACTAAGTAAGCAGCAAAAATCATAGCGTAATTGACGTCTGGGATTGATGTATAAATAAGAAGCAACTGGACGGACCTAATGACTTTACATATCATTGATAGACAGACATATACAAATGCACAGATTGTGCTGTAGACACAATTTAACTACCATTTCTACAGCGTCCAGTAGATACTAAATACCGTGATAAGCATGTGGTGGCATAACAGAATGTCCCAGATGTGAGACCTTGCCAAAGAGTGTGGACAATGAGGGACATATAGATATTCATGATAATAAGCACACAAATAGATCATTACAAAGAAAGAGGAAAAAAATAAAGGATGTTCACCAAATCGCCACAAGAAGGGATATTAAGCCAGCTTGGAGAGCCAGAGGAAGTCCCCTAAGGAAGTGGCCTTTGACTTGAGATATGAGTGATGAGTAGGATATAGCAAGGGGAAGAATAGAAGAAGAAAAAGAGTTTTTTAGGCTAAAAGCCAGCGCATGGGGGAAGGGTGAGAACTAAGTGCTTTTGGCAGCCTACTTTAACTCTGTGAGATTCAGCTGCAAATGCAGGGCAAATAAGCCTTGCGCTGAAATCAGATACTGCATGCTGTATAGCAGCACCGTGTAGCAAGCTAAGAGTCGTTTCCCAATGAAAAGTGTAAAGAATTTGGAGCCAAGAGATCTAAGTTCCAATTTGACTCCACATTTACTAGCTGTGTGGCTTAGGTGTGGTAATGTCACCTCTCTGAGCCTTAGTGTTCAAATCTCACAACTGAAGGTGATAATTAGTGGGAATGAGAAGAGCACCATGATTAAGAGCTGGCTCTCTGGAGTCAGACTGTCTTTGCTGAAATGCTGGCTCCAACACAGTCTTACTGTGCGGTTTGAAGAAATAGACTTCTGTGTGCCTCAGTTTCCTCATCTGCAAAATGGAGGCGAGGCTATGCTCTCTTGGAGAAGCCCACAGCCAGGCTCTTGGGTGAGCTTTCACTCACTTGTTGAGAGCCTTTTCATTTTCCCTCAGGTTTATTAAAATATCTTAATGAATTTTCTTAATGAATTCTGCTGCAAAATTAATAAATAAAATTAGCATGTTAATTGTGTCACTTGGTGAAGATTCAGTAAAGCAAAATAAGTAAAGGGTTAAACATAAAACCACCTGGCACATAAGAATTCTCTTGGGAATTTCTGACTTAGTGAAATTCATTCTGCATTGTGGTTCATATGGAACCGAATTTACCCAGAGAAGTTAATCCTGAATATGCCAAATGAAAGGCAGCCAAGGCTTTGAGCTTCCAAGAGCATTGACGCTAAGACCCACGGCCGAGCTTCCCCACAATGTGTCTCCTTCTGTGACCAAGCAGACCTGGTATTGGCACAGGAGACACTCTGGGCTAACCTGGCTCCCTTCTCCTTAGCCCGAGATGCACCACTGAATGGTGTGAATCTCGCATCTCAGCCCCTGTCTAATAAGATATAGCGAGTTTGCCTTCCAGTGGCCACGACAAAGTCACAGGGGCCTGGAATCACAAGTTGTTCTTTTATAAAAGCACATGTTGAGGGAAAGAGAAGTGGGTGCAAGCTGAGCTTTTCTGGGTCTTCAAGACTTAAGCACAGTGCAGAGTGACAAGAAAATCAAGACAGAATATTTCCATCCAACAATGGTTGTGCACTTTGAAACTCAATTTATTCAACTTACTGAATTCCTGAGTGAATGAAAGAATGATAAAGAAAAATAATAGCATGACACTGAGTTAGCCTTGTGCTCCAGTTCTCTTATTTGATCACCATTTGATTTCAAAGTAGCCACTGTTAGCATCATTCAGCAGTTGAGAAAACCAAGTTTCACACAGTAAGTAGCAAAGCTATCTGATTTCAAGTCTCTGCTTTGAAAAACAAGATCAGCATTTCTCCCACATGCTTCACAGATGTTAGTAAGTGTTAGTCAACCAAGAGCCCATAGAGTTAAATCTTAATATGAATGGCTGTCTAAACAACCTTTAAAAAGTTGCTCTACTGGGCTAGAGAGATGGCTTCACAGTTAAGGCATTTCCCTGCAAAGGCTAAGGACCCAGGTTTGATTCCCCAGTACCCACGTAAGCCAGATGCATAAGGAGGTGCATTCATCTAGAGTTCACAGAGGCTAGAGGTCCTGGCATGCCCATTCTCCCCTCTCTCTCTCTCTCTCTCTCTCTAATTAAATAAAAATATAAAATAATTTTAAAGAAAGTTTCTCAGCCGGGCATGGTGGCACATGCCTTTTCCAAGCCGAGCACTTGGAAGGCAGAAATAGGAAGATCACCATGAGTTCAAGGCCACCCTGAGATTACATAGTGAATTCCAGGTCAGCCTGGGCTAGAGTGAGACCCTACCTCAAATATATATATATATATAAAAGTTTCTCTCCTGCCATGTTTCTCACTCGTTATCAAATCATGCTCTGTAATCCTGAAAGTAGGATTATTATATACCAAATGGCCTTAGAGCTCAGAATATCTTGCGGGACAAGTAGTCAATGGAACACATATTAGACAGCTTTGTGATATGGTATACTATGTCTCGTTAATGAATTCAATGAAATTATAAGTGAAGGATTTGCCTGCAAAGTCTAAGGAGCCAGGTTCGATTCCCCAGGACCCACATAAGCCAGATGCACAAGGTGGCTCACGCGTCTGGAGTTCATTGGCAGTGGCTGGAGGCCCTGGCTCTTCCATTCTCTCTGTCTCCCTGTCTCTCTAGTAAATAAGTAACAATAAAATTTAAATTAACAGCTATCTGGAAGACAATATGAACACAGTCCACAGACAACGGTTCTGTCTTGAGTGAACAGAAGTGGCAGAGTGGCCCTGGCTTTGATGGCACAGGTAGGACTATCAGTTACCACCCTGCTTGTCAGAAGCACAGGGAAAACTCTATTGTTTGCCCCTAGTCCACAAAGCAATGAGCCCAACCTGACTGGCTCACTTCTTAAGATGAGTAAAAGAGATGTTTTATGCATAATCAGAGGATGGATGCCCCACTTGAGCAACTTTCTGGGGTAATGATACTTAGCAATTGACCTCTGAGCTTTGATTTCTTTAGCTGAAAAATATAAGTGATAAAAATAACTACCCTTGGGCTGGAGAGATGGCTTAGCAGTTAAGGCGTTTTCCTGCAAAGCCAAAGGATCCCGGTTCAATTCTCCAGAACCCACATAAGCCAGATGCACAAGGGGGCGCATGCACCTGGAGTTCGTTTATAGTGGCTGGAGGCCCTGGTGCACCCATTCTCTTTCTCTCTCTCTTTCTCTCTCTCTCAAATAAATAAGTAAGTAAATTAATTAATTGAATTAAATAAAAAAATACTACTCTTGCCAGGCGTGGTGACACACGGCTTTAATCCCAGCACTTGGGAGGCAGAGGTAGGAGGATCACCATGTGTTCCAGGACAGACAGAGACTACATAGTGAATTGAATTCTCAGCCTGGGCTAGAGTGAGACCCACTTTAAAAAAAAAAAAAAAAAAAAAAAAAACTCTGCAAAACCTTTCAGAAACTACAGATCATCAGATCATCTCATGAAAGGGCCCCACCCTAACCATGTGGCTATATTAAGTCATCCATTGTCTAGCTGAGCCTGACTGCAGCCTGAACATGACCCACCTGAGTCATCAGGTCCCATGGAAAACCCTTCCCCAACACAAACCAGAATTCACCTTTAGGACTCACACTGAATTCTTTGCTAACACAAGAAGAGATCCTTGATCTTGGTGGCCTCAGGCTTAAGGTACAGACAACTCTTTCCACTCCTTTCCACCATCATTCAGACTTTCTTTCCACTCACATTATTTTTTCCCCAGAAACACCACTGGTACCACTACACTCTACACCACTCCACTCAGGCAGTCAAAACTATTCAGTGTGTCCATTCTGTGGTTAAAAACTATGTGTTCTCATTTCTCCTCTAAAGAAAACACCATCCAGAAATATGATTCCAATAATCCAAAGGAAATGTGTGGTCCTTCTTCAAATCTCTCAAGCATGCATCATTTTGTACACGGGGTAGATCCAAACAGAGATGGACTTAGATTACAGTACCCTTCTGGTGGTGCATTGATTTTAATTGTCCTACTGACTTGTTGTGCAGCCTTGCCAAATCACTTCCCCCTCTCTGGGATTCACGGTCTTCACCAAGAAGTAAAGATTGGTGCTGATGACTCAAGCTCATTCATGAGTCCATTTCTTAGTGAAGAAGTTATACTGAGCCTAGGCTGTTTTTCTATAATCCTCACTATAAACTGAGGGGACCAAGTCTCCAAGGCTTCAGGAAGGCTAAGTGTGGCTGTAAATCCCCATGTGTGACAACAAGCTGACCCTTAAAATAATTTGCTATCTGGAAATGGGTGCTCTTATTTGGTCACTTTTTCAATAGACCGCACGATTCTGGTCCCATGTCTGAATCACATAATTGGTTTTGGTGTGTAAGTAATCATTCATGTGACTCCCTACAAAAGATGGGGCTGAGGGAATAGGGTCCCAAAGAAGTGGAGAGCTGGGAATAATCCTGAAACTGCTGGAGCACACAACCTCCTTGTCATTCCTGTCTTGTGACAGGCAGTTTTCCAGTCATTAGAAGCAACCCAAGCCCCCTATGAATGCCAGTTGAGGATGGCAAGGCCCCACTGCAAGCCCACTTCCTTTCATTGCTTCACAAACTCTCTCAACACAGGTCATTACAGAGGATTAGGCCTCAAGGTTCAGAGATTCCCCAGGCTGGGTCATCTCCTGTGAGGCCCTCCTAGATGACCTTTCCCAAACTTGGTGTCCCACTGCCTGCTTCCCTCCCCCCCCTGATCACCTACAACAAAGACTTGGTTTGAAAGGGAAGAGGTGGAGATGATATTTAAAGGGGGAGAGAAACGCCCCCTTCTCAGCTCAGACAACAGATGAAATTAAATGATTCAGGGGGTGGTCCCTCCAGGTAGCTGAGGGGCCCTCTGTGAAATTAATACACTTCCCTGGCCCTGCTGAGAAAGCTGCTTTCCCCTCAAGCCATGTGCATGAGAATGTCAGCCCAGGACACTGGGTGGAGACAGGCTTGCTGTCAAAGAGAAAGGGCCACAGGAAAGAGAAAGGCTCTAAGTCCTTTGTCCTTCTCAAGTCATCCGCAGGGCTGCCTTGGGGACTGGTACTCAGCACAGACAGGATTCCACCATTCTCACCAACCCTGGGAACAGAAGCAGCCATTTGTTTCCTAGCTTTGTGGGTTGAGACTAGAGCAGAAACTCCACTACATGGCAACGGCATGGCCGTCAGCAAGTCACATGACCTCTCTGAGCCTCGTTTTCTTCATCCGTGTTTCTCTCACCCAGTTACTGAAGAAAGTATGAGAGGAAAGCAAGTAAGTGGTGACTAGAAGGGTTATTTCTTCCTCCCCGTTTCCCCACCTTTCTTCCTTCCTGCCTTTTTTCCCTTCTTTCCTTCTTTTCTTCTCTCTTTCCATGAAACACACAAGCTTCCCTACTTGCTCTGACAAGTTGGATTTTTTTGGTTTCTTGTTTTGTTTTGTTTTGTTTTGTTTTGTTTTGTTTTGTTTTGTTTTGTTTTGTTTTTGCCAAGAGCACCACCTCTGCCTTCATGTACAAAGAAGAGGAAATTTCAAGAATATATATGAGCACTGGAAAACCACCCCAGGTGAAAACGCAGAGGAATTGGCGAGATGAGCAAGAGTGCTGCTTCCACGGTGAGCCTGACAACCTGTGCCAGGGTGATGGAGACAGACATGGAGGATACTAAAAATGTATCGAAGCAGAAATCCAGAAGCTGCTGAGAGCTCAACACTAAAGTAGACTTAAAATACACCCACCAGCCGGGCATGGTGGCACACGCCTTTAATCCCAGCACTTGGGAGGCAGAGGTAGGAGGATCACCATGAGTTCGAGGCCACCCTGAGACTACATAGTGAATTCCAGGTCAGCCTGAGCTACAGTGAGACCCTACCTCAGAAAACCAAAAAAAAAAAAAAATACACCCACCATGATTCAGGGAACTTTGCAGGAGAGAGGGTAGAAAGATTGGAAGAGCCTCAGCGTGGGAGCAGATGTCCAGGACCATTACATGCCCCCCCTACAATGACTGACTGCTGTTCTCACATCTCCTAACCCACAACTCCACAGTGAATACCAGCAATCCCACTGAGGAGGGCCCTAGTGGAATGGGGGCAGGGAGATGGGAAATGATGGTCCCAACACATATTGTGTCCATACAAAGTTTTCTGTTTAATAAAAATAAATAATAAATAAATAGCACTGGAAACCGAGCGTAACAATGGGGAATCCATAAATATTAAATACCTCCACCCTGAGTATTGAAGGTGCCTTTGGGGTTGTCCTAAGCAGATCTGGGGTCTACAACTCCTCAAGTTATTAACCAGATGATCCTTGCATGCTGCCACACCAGAACTGGACCCAGAACTCACGTCTCATGACCTCTACTTCAGGTCTTTTGACTTGAGCCTGATGGCACAGAACCAGCAGGTCATAACCATGATTTTAAAATATGCCATTTAATATATGTTCCAACAGATGCTGTCCTTCTGGTTTTGTTTCTTTATTGTTTTGTTTTTTTTTTTTCAGCTTGCAATGAAAATGAGATGATTATTTTAAATTAAAAAAATCACTTTGATGATAATCCCAGCACTAGGCAGAAAATTTAGCTTTCAAAATTAGACCTGTACAAAAAAAAAAAAAAATCACTTTGATGATAGAGCTACAAAATTTAGCTTTCAAAATTAGCTGTACAATGACACAACTGACCAGCCAGGGAAGATATACCCAATGGTACAATAGTGACATGACTGTTATGGGGAAAACTACCTGTTCTCTGATTGAATTTGAGGCCTACACCACAGGATGTAATTCATACCTGGTACTGACTTGCAAGGCCATAGCCCTAGGGTGAAACTGCTACTGGGTTTTGGCTAAATAGATAGTCTGTTCCCATCAATTTCCTTCTAAATACTTGTGTTTATGCCCATAGAGTAGTGCTGCTCTCACTATCATCCAGAGAAATTTCTTTTCACAGATGGAAATAACTCAAATGGGACATCTCTGTCATACTCCCTAAAAACCAGGGACCATTGCAGAAGAGATGGCAAAAACACAAAACAAACCAGTGTTCAATTCTCCAGGACCCACATAAGCCAGATACACAAGGGGGCTCATGCGCCTGGAGTTCATTTACAGTGGCTGGAGGCCCTGGTGCACCTATTCTCTCTCTCTCTTTCTCTCTCTCTCCCTCTTTCTCTCTCTTTCCCTCTCTCTCTCTCTCTCTCTCTCTCAAATAAATAAATGAGTAAACTAATTAATTGAATTAAATAAAAAATACTACTCTTGCCAGGCGTGGTGGCGCACACCTTTAATCCCAGCACTCAGGAGGCAGAGGTAGGAGGATAACTGTGAGCTTGAGGCCACCCTGAGACTACATAGTGAGTTCCAGGTCAGCCTGTGCTACAGTGAGACCCTACCTCAAAAAACAAAATGTAAAAGCCAGAGAATGGAGACAAGTGCTTTGGAACACTGTCCTCCACATTTGAAGTAAATGTTGCATTCATGACCGCACAGTGGCTGTCATTACCTGCATAATATTGGATATATATATATATATATATCTTCATGCATAATGGAGGTAAACAAAAAGAAGACATCAAAACAGAAGAGGGACTAGTTGTATATTTTATACTACATGTATAAAAATTGTCAATATAAAGTTTTTAAAATTTTTTTTATTATTTTTTATTTATTTTTGGAGAGAGAGAGACAGAGAGAGATAGAGAGGGAGAGAGAGACAGAGATGGGCGCGCCAGCAGTCTCTCCACTGCTGTGAGCGAAATCCAGATGTGTGCGCCCCTTGTGGGCAAGTGTGGCATTGCGCCCTTGCATCACTTTGCATCTGGCTAAACGTGGGACCTGGAGATTGGAATCGCTGGACATTGGAACCAGCGTTCTTACGCTTAGCAAGCAGGCGCCTTAGCCGCTAAGCCATCTCTCCAGCCCAATATAAAGTTTCTAAAGATACAAAAAAAAAAAAATTCTGTACAGAAATGTAAACTCGGGAGAAAAAGGTCTTTGGGGTAGAAATGCAACAGAACTCTGCACACACATATTCTGCTACTGACAACAAACCACACAGAACCCTCAGTGAGCAGCTCACATTCCCGCTGATACTGTAGGCTGAAACACATGTTTTTCTTTTTAAAATTGCATGTACAAGTGACCTTTGTAGTGCTGGTAAGTCTAGAAGGGGAGTATAGAACGAGTGCTGGGCATGACATCAAGAAGGGACCTTGTACACAGAATTGGGTTGCCCCCCAAAGTGAGATATTGGCCATGGTCCCCAAAATAAAGTAGGCCATTGCCAAAACACTTGATTACCTGCCAGAGCTAAAAAGTAAGACCCTATTGCTGAAGATACCACAGGCTGTGGTCACAGGACATCAGAATCCCATGCTGGAACCCAAAGGGAAACTGGCTCCCTGCCAGCCCTCATAGTGATGAAGAGCCCTATGGGAGCTGCTGGATGACAATGGTCACCAACAGCATGAATAAGCAGGGGACCCTACAGACTGCAAAATCAATCAGCCAGAAGAGAAGTACACACTTGTGCAATAGTGGCACACAGCCTCAGAGGGTAACCAACTGCCCTCTAATTGGACATGAGGCCCACTCAGTGGGAGGGAACTCATATGTGGTGTTAGAAACCAAGTCAGAATCCCATGGTCGGGAAACTCATTGGCTTCAGAGAGAAACCCCCACTGCTCTCTGGAGAAGAGTGGGCTTACACACCAAAAGTCTCTCAAATAACTTTGTGTATCCCCTTTAATCCAAGCTGCTCTCACTTTTGGTTGGGGGATCTGTTTAATTTTATAGATGGCAAAGACTAGAGGAGATCCAAGATCAGTGGATAAAATAAGAAGACAGCTGACTGCCCACCACAAGATGTGCCACCTCTACCACATCTGCTGGGACTTAGGAGAAACTGAAGAGGAAGCAGTGACATGAATACTGCTCTTACTGTTAGCCTGACAGCCATCTCCAGAGCAATGGAGACAGACATGGTGATCAAGAAAAACCCATCAAAGCAGACATCCTGAGGCTACAGAGAACTCAGTATGAAATCATGCTAACAATAGGTCTGCCATGGCTCAGGGAACATTGTGGAAGAGGGGACAGAAAGATTGAAAGAGCCACAGAATGGTTAGGAATACCCTGAGGCGAGTCCCTTCAACCTGATATTCCACAGGGGCTGACTGAGGCCTTCATGACCCACAGTGAATACCATGACCTCACTGAGGAAAGCCTTCAGGGAAACAGGAGCACAGGTGAGGATGGGTAAAAGAGGATAACCTGTTATAATATATAAAATATTTTTTAAAAGGGTCCCTGTAACTGTTACCTGGGAGATCTGGACTAGCTGTGCATATCACTAAGGTATACATTTCCTCCTGTGTACATCACTATGAAGATTCTGTGCACCAGCATGTAGAAATGTTTCAACAATATACAACTGTGCCATCCAATCTGGCACCACTATCACATGCAGCTACTAAAAGTTAAATAGAATCAGATATAAAATTCACTCCTTCAGACATCATCACCACACTTCAAATGCTGCATAGCCGCCTGTTCCAACTGTGTGACCAGGGCTGAGTGAGAGTATTTCATCTCTGCAATGGGGTCTGTGGGAGGAAATATACCGCACTGTTAATGCTGGGCACTTCCTGTAAGAGAAGAGGGGCTGGGAGAAATTCTGAACTTTCTTCTTGTGAATTTCTATACTGTTTGTCCATGTTTTCAGGAGCATGTATTGTTGTTAACTTGACCAACAATGAAGGTTGAGGAAGTGAATGCCAGTGCTTACCATTAAATGCAAGATAGCAGCTACTTCTATAGGAGGGTGGACATTCTAGGATCAACCCAGAGAAGATCTCTGGCACACTGGTAACAATATATTTGAGCACAGATACTCAGCAAAAACCTTGATTTTCCTTTATAATGCCCAGAAGAATGAAATGTTCATTTTTATATTATCTATAATCATTAAATTTGTTTTATGCACTGTGTGTCTTGTTTTGCCATATGTTTTAAGACTTTTCACAGGTTTATATGTGTGTGGTGTGTGTGCACTTGTGTATGAATGTCCATATGTGTGTGGGAACACTGGAGGGGTGAAAATGAACATGTGTGCTCATGCATGTCGAGGTCAGAGTCAGCATTGGAAATCTTCCTCACTCACTCTTCACATTATTTGTGGGGACAGTGTCTTTCACTGAACCCGAAGCTCACCAGTTTGATTAGTCTAGCTGTCAGCTTGCCCAGGAATCTTCCTGTCTTCACCTCCCAAACACTGGAATTACAGAGGTGTCACTGCTCCCAACATTTACAAGGGTGCGGGGGATCCAAAGTCAGGTCCTCATGCTGCCATGGAAAGCACTTTACCAACTGAGCCCCAATGTTTTTTTAGTGGCTCATGAATGGTGCAGCTATTCTCAATAAAGAAGCGCTTTTCTTAGCATTAACAAATGATCTTGGGGTGACAAATAAGGTTCATCCCTCACTCTCCTAAGAGAGTTCTTCTCTCCTATGCTACCCTTATTAACACAACCCAGCCCGGGTCTGAGCACCACGCCCTCCTTGCCTGCCTCATGAGAACCCAGCAGAAGGTAGCAGGTAATGATGACAGGCTTTTCTGTCCTCTAAGTATTGAAATATGGAAGTGTTTTCATGAACCTGTTTTTACTGGGCTTTTATCTTAGTAAACTAACTATACAAAGACTAAGCTAGAAAGATAGTAATAGCATTTTTCACAATATCTAAGAAAAGCAACATAAATAGCCAAACTAATAAATACTTTATATTGTAATATATCCAAATAGTCAAATGTTGAACAGTCATTAAAAGACATACTTTAGGGCTGGAGAGATGGCTTGGCAGTTAAGGCATTTGCCTGCAAAGCCAAAGGACCTGGGTTCGATTCTCCAAGACCCACATAAGCCAGATGCACAAGGGGTGCATTCATCAGGAGTTTGTTTGCAGTAGCTAGATGCCCTGTCATGCCCATTCTCTCCCCCCCTTTCTGCTCTTTCAGTCTCTCAAATAAATAAATAAATAAAATTCATTTTTTTAAAAAGACATACTTTAGAAGACTATCTGATATGGAAATCCATTCATGCTGTGTTATTAAGAGGAAAACAGTGGGTTACAGATGAAGACACATACTATGAATCCATTACAGACAAAAAAATTGTACTAAAAACTACCTTTGCTCATGTAAATACAGGTTTCTCTTTAGACAGGAGAATTCAATTCCCTGTCCCTTCAGACTGTGGGATGGGCTTATGTGCTTACTTACAGTGAGTAAAGAAGTGTGAAAAGAGAAACGTAGTTAAGTTTCGGGAAGAGAAATTAGTAATCAAGAATAAGTCATGATAATAGCATGTATTCCTGAAATGATGGGATGAGAAGAACAAGTGACTGCTAAGGATTCTGCTCCAAAACCCTAACACCAGTCTAATCATAAGAAAAGAAATGTTAGCCATGCCAAATTCAAAGACATTCTACACAACACCTAATGATTACTGCTCAAGTCTTGATGTGGTCATAATGAGCCAGAGAAGACCGAGAGGATATCAGAGGTAAAAGAAACTAAGAAAACTAACAGATACATGGCCGAAGTTGCATTCTGGTACAAAAGAAAATGGCATGAGTTGAAATCCAAAGCGTCTCCAGTTAATTAATAGTTGTGTACTATTTTAATTCCTTCATTTGGCAAATGCATCGTGATTATGCAAGACACTAACACCAGAGGAAGTTGCATGGAGGATGTTCAGAAATGTTCTCCATTATCTTAGCAATTTCCTTTGCATCTAAAGTATTCCCAAATCAAAAGATTTTAACTACCTTCACAGTTATGTCTAGATACCCTGCTACTCTGTACTTTGAAATTTTATTCTCTCAAATTTCTGGAATGGATAGGAACTTTTTAATTAGAGAAGAAATTTGTTAATCAGAAGTTAACTCTTCCTCCATGCCTGTATCTAAAAGTTCTCTGTGAATGTTGGCAGGGGTCTACAGGATAATTGCAAAGCAAGGCCATTCCATACTTTAACTCACTGGACACTGGCTACAGATGACCTAAGCTAGGCCAATCAGAGCCCTCCCCTGGTATTTTAACTTCAATAAAGAAGCCTGGTTGCCTTAAATGGTAGAAAGTAGGACTCCAGGCCTGGGAAGATAGCTCAGTCAGCAAAATGCTCACCTTATAAGCATAAGGATCTACGTTTGGATCCTCAGCACCGATGTAAATTACTGGGCATTGTGGCTTATTCCAACAATCCCAGCACTGGAGAGATAGAGACAGGTGAATCTCTGGGGCTCACTGGTCAGCCCGTCTAGCCCAATTGGCGGGTTCAAGGTTCTTTGAGAGACTCTCTCAATAAAATAAGATTGGTGACATTTCTGAGGAGGATGCCCAAGGTGGTCCTTAGGCATCCACATTCATGTACACACATGTATGCATGCACCCACATACGTGCAAACATGGGTACATATGTCCATGCACACCACACAGACATACACACGCAATAAAATGGAAGTGGGATTCCAATTCTAGGTGGGGTGCCAGGCAGGAATGCACACAGAAGGAAGGACACCAGAGGGGAGCCCACCTGCCAGGCTGATGCCTCACATATCTTTGACTGAATACACCCTGCCTGCTCCCCATCAGTCACACATAACATCTGAAAACTTCCCTTTTGTCCTAAAATTGTTGTATTTGTAAAAAGACTCCACTTTTGGCTTTCCCACAGGAAAATTCTCCTTCCAGATCCAAGCCTGTGGGAAGTCCCTCATGGCACATTGGCCTGGTCTGGGCCTGGCTAGGTTACCAAAACATGATGAGTTGACTTGATCTGAAAGGAGTTGCATTGGGTTGGTTGAAGTGAACTGAAATAAAATGAAATAATGAAATGAATTGAGCTGAATTGAAAAATAATCCATGAGTTCCACACAGGAGGTAGTGATGTCATTTGATATTTTTAGCCAAAAATAATAAGTACTTGACCTCTCTGCATTACCATGAAGCAGAAGACATAAAGCCATTAGCCACATTATTCTCAGGGTCTACCATGTGGCTTGACTCATAGTTTGCTTTTCAAGCTACAGTAAAATTAGACCTCTGTGTTATTTTAATTTCCTCTATTTTACTCACCTTGTTGGAGAAGATACTCTTAACATTTTATGTAACTGAATAGGTAATATGCAAATAAGGGGCATTTAAAATAATGATCAGAGAATGAAGAACTTTCTAGAAGCATATGGTGGCCAACTTTATGGGATGTGAGAGTCACTGTGCTGCTCTCAGGGCTCAGTATGCAGTGGTTGGAACCAGCCCGACCCCTGAGTGCTCTTCTTTTACTGTTTCTTCTCTTGGCTGATGGTGGAGTCACTGGTTTGCTGCCTGCCACTTCCCCATCTAGGGGAAGAGAAGTTTCGAATGACCCTGTTCATGGTGCTTGAGTGGCATTTAATTTTTTAAAAATTGGCCATTAGGGCTGGAGAGATGGCTTAGCGGTTAAGGCACCTGCCTCCTAAGCCTACGAACGCCGGTTCCAATCTCCAGGTCCCACGTTTAGCCAGATGCAAAATGACACAAGGGTGCAATGCCACACTTGCCCACAAGGGGCGCATGCATTTGGAGTTCGTTCACAGTGGCTGAGAGGCTGCTGGCGCACCCATTCTCTGTCTTCCTCTCCCTCTCTCTCTGTCTCTCTCTATGTCTCTCTCCAAAATAAAAATAAATATAAAAAATGCTTTTAAAAAAGTGGCCATTAATGCTATAGATCCCACTGATTAGGGCAAAAAATGTCAGAAATATATTAGATTCATTGGACCCACTGGGAAATCCAGTGAGAAAACGATTGAGCAGGAGCAAGAATGTCACAGAGAAGCAATCCAATACACACGGTAGAAGTATGATTCTTAGCTCACCAGGGAACCTTTAGGATAGAACCTTTCTGAAAGTAGGCATCCACACTTGAGTGCCCCACCCTCTGTGTTGCATCTCCATACACTACACATGAACCTTTCTACTGTCCAGGTAATATTTGCTGATCACCTGTTGTGTGCCAAGTACGGGTCTTCCACACCAGCTCTCAACTATGAGTGAGACAACCTCAAGATCTCCATGTTCCAGAAGAAGAAACTGAGGGTGTGAAAAATTGCCCCAGTTGCCAATCAGATGGGTAGATCTGAGATTTGAGTCCAGAAATGACATGACTGATTCCCAAGCTTAAATCATAAACCTTAAAAAAACAGTAGTTGCCAATTCACAGATCAGTATCCCCCACAAAGCTACAAGCTCTACAAGGCCGACACGTGTTTGAACAAAAAATGCTAGTGTCTCATAAAAAGGATGCTCTCAATGAGCAGTTGGGAGATGCAAGCTGCCTTGCTTGCATATTTTAATTTTTTACTTATGAAAAATCAGTTCAAGGCACATGCATCTGGAGTTCCTTTGCAGTGGCTAGAGGTCCTGGTGTGCCCATTCTCTCCCCCCCCCTCCCCTCTTCCCTCTCTCCCACCCTTATGTCTTCATGTCTTGGCACTGTATCTATAAATGTTTGATATGCTCTCAAAAGAATGAGAGAGAATAAAGATGTTTCTTCAGTAGACTGCAATCTACAATCACACAATTAGTTCAATCAATACATGAAACCTGGAGTAAATGGTATAGATGGAGACAAGTCTGTTTAATTGAACCACTTGTGATGAACTAAACAAACATTCAAAGCCAATTTTTCACATTTTTTTCTACGTAGAAAAAGGTTGGACTGTTAATAATCACAAGTTTGCTTATCAAGCTACAATAACATTAGACCTCTGTGTTATGTTAATTTACTCTATTTTACTCACCTTGTTGCAAAGGATAATCTTAATAGCTTGTGTAACAGAATAAGCAATATGTAAAAAGGGGCATTTAAAATAAAATCAGAATGGACTTGAGATAATATCTTTTAAAAGACAGACAATAATGTAGGTCTCTTCATCCAATCCTAAAAAAAAAGTGTGATATGATCTCATTCTTCTTTATGTCTTCTTTGCCATTCTCCTGCTTCTGTCTCTTCTCATTTTCCATGATTAAGACTAGCATATGAACTCTACTGTCTTCTACAATGTCAGAAAGTCCACCAGGGGCAGATTGTCTTGCATTTTCCAGCCCTTGGTACATACTATACATACTGGCTCCCCAAGAATCTGAAGTCTCTTAAGCTTTTCTTGCAGATGACCTAAAATCCTGGAGCATAGTATAGTGCCTGGAACACGAGAGGTATTTAACAAACGCCTGTGGATCGACTAAATTGAATTGAATCACAAAAATGAAAGTGCCTGCTTCAAACTCCATTCCCCTTTGCTCTTTCAAGCTTGTTGGAAAAAAATCATACTGGGAAATTGCTCAGTGGTTCAGGCACTTGCCTACAAAGCCTAGTGATCTGAATTAAATATCCCAGTACCCATCTAACACCAGATAGGCAAGGTGGTGCATGCATCTGGAGTTCCTTGGCACTGGCTAGAGGTCCTGGCATCCCCATTCTGTCTCTCTTTCTCTCCCCTCTCTCTCTCTCTCTCTCTCTCTGCAGATATATAAAAACATTTTTTAAATTGAAAAAAATGTTCTCCTTTAAAAAATAGAAAAAAATCTAAAGAGTCTACCACACTTTTCACACCTGGGTTAGGTGGTGGAGACGGATTTTTTTACAGAGGCTCGCAACCAGCCAATCTGGGGTAGCAGCAGTGAACAACAACGAGAGGCCCTGCCTCAAAGAAGGTGGAAGACAAACAGCAACACTCAAGAGCTGTCCTCCAACCTCCACACACAAATGACACACATGTTCCCACACTCATACACATGAATATGCATAGACACACACACACACACACACACACACTGAAAAAATATTTTAATAAACCTAAGATGAAGTATGTTTGAGGAACAGAAATAAGGAACAAGAGGGATCCAAGGTCAGACCACACTGCACTGGGCTAAGGGTAGAGGGAGAAGGTGGGATCTTCACGGTGCAACAGTAGAAAGCATTTGAAGGGTTTTTTTCCTAGCATGAGCATGCTTCATTTTATACACTTGAATATATTAACTCCAGCCACTGCGTGGTGAAGAGCCACTGGAGAAGCAAGAACAATAGAAGAAATAACAGGAAGGTGAGTTGCACAGGGACATAGCAAAGGATGGAGTGAGACGTGGCTGGACTCCAGGATTCTGGAGGTGGCGAAACCAAAGGTGCTGTAATGGGAAGACAGCGGAGGACCACAGCGGAGGATCACAGCGGAGGATCACAGCCTGCGCGTGCGTGCGTGCTTGCATGTGTGTGTGTGTGTGCATGCATGTGTGTGTGTGTGAGGTTTCACTTATTGTCACAGAGCAACTCCTGGGCATTGAAGATGATACGCATGGTCCAAAGAAAGTGGCATAGACTTCTGGTGCCACTGTGGATTTGAGTGCTATGAGGTTTGACCCTCACTGTCTGGCAAGGTGGCTCAGCTCAGCACTAGAGCACGTACGAAACAACATCATCCAAGTTTATGCAACATGCAAACCAGACAAGTAGGAACAGTTCTAAAAGTGTTCCAACTTCTCATGACAAGAACACCACACTGAGGAAGCAAAAAGAAACGTAATGTCTAGATCGGCTGAAGTTTTGACTCAGTGACAAATGCTCCAACACTCTCTCTCACATTCCACTAGAAATCCCTCCTAAAGACCACAGTCATAGATCTTGACACTGGAGAGAAAAATGAGTGTAAAACATTTCCTGTTCAAGGGGTGTGCAGATATGGCACTGGAGAGACAGCCCAAGGCTGGCTGAGGAAATCAGTCTCTGTTCTAACGCTCCAAACGGCTGGCCATCAGGCCTCTGCTGCAAGAGACTTGAAGACTTTGACTCCGACAGAGGAATACTTTCTGTTCTCATTATCAGAAATGCTGTCAGGCACTTAGTAAGAGTTATGTAATAGGAAGCAATACTTTCCGGCCATTTCTCCATCCTTCTGTTATATAAGAATGGTGCCAAGATGAGTGGCCAACGTCTAAGCCACAGAGATGCAACCCTGTCAAGGAAATTTATAGTTTACACTTCCTTTTCTTTTTTTTATAGCAAGTACTCCCCACCCCCTTGGTTCCTCTTGCTGTAAGTTTTCCCAATATGCCAGGTTCCAAAATGGTTTTTTTTTTTTTCCTCTCTCTCTCATTAGATGGTCCTGTTCAATTCATAAATTAAAAAGAGGGGCAAGACTTCATTCACTCATTCATTCATTCAGATATTCATTCCATCAACCAGTCAATGAACCATTATTTCATAGCCTGCCATCTAAGGGATTCTGAAGCAAGGTGGAAAGAGACTAAGCTCCAAGTCATGCATTTGGGTCTAGCAGTTAGGTGACCTGAAACAATGGACTAAAACTTGCTGAGCTCCATCTAGAGTGTGGACCAAGAAAATCAGCCCATGGAGTTCTTGAGAGGATTCGTAACAATGGCAGCAAAGCACCTGCTAATCGCTATTATTGTTGTGCATAATAGTATTGTGCATCTGGCTCTACGACTACCAGTGAAAAATTCATTCTTAACTCTTGGAACCTGGTGGGGAGGGTGCTGTGGTATAAAAAGAACACAATGGTTGTGGGGTAGTGGAAAATGTGCATTGCAGAAAATAAGGTGTCATGGGGACAGTAAGAATTACCTAATACAACTTGACATTTTATATCAGGTGGCAGCATTTCATGTCATATGCTCAATGATAAAGCACCTAAACTTAAACAATATAGCTGAATCAGAAAGGCCTCAGGATCTCAGGACCATTCAAGAAGAGCAGAACTTACACACAAGATGTACAAACTACCAGTACCAGGACTTCAAAGCTCCTTTAAAGTTCCAAACTGAGGCTGGAAAGATGACTCGGTGGCTAAAAGCATTACCTGTGCAAGCCAGCCTGAAACTGGACTTCAGATCCCCAGAACCGTTATAAAGCCAGATACAGTGGTACACATAACTGTAACCCCAGGGTACCTATGGCAACGGTGGACAGACTCAAGAGAATCCCTAAGCTCATAGGACAGCTACTCTGGCATTCACAGCAGCAAACACGAGAGGCCCCATCCAAAAATAGTGAACAAGAAGAGCAGACACCTCAGAGATCCCCTCTGACTTCCACATGCATGTCATGGCACACATACGTATATATACACAAATGCAATACACTTACACACACCAAAACATTAAAATTAATTAATATACTTCATCGCATCAACAGGATAAAGGGGAAACATTGGTGCACAGCTCAACTCAATTGGCACACAGAACTCATTAGGCAAAATAGAAAACCCACTTAGGATAAAAATCTATCAACAAACTGGGAACAGAAGAACACTCCATAAGCCCATAAGAAGCATCTAAGAAAAATCCACTCTGATGGCACACACAATAATGGGAGAGTGAATGCTTACCTATAAGTTGAAAACAAGGCAGAGATATCATTCTTACATTTTCACCCCATATACCACTAGAGGTCATTGACACGTCAATAAAGGTACGGAAAGAAATAAAAGGCAAACCTACTGGGAATGAAGAAGTAAATTTTCTTTATTTACAGATAATTTGATCATATGTGAAGAAAATCTTAAGCAAGCTACAAAACTGAAAATCTGTTGGGATTAAGAAATGAGTTGGGCTGGAGAGATGGTTTAGCAGTTAAGGCGCTTGCCTGCAAAGTCCAAGGATCCAGATTCGATTCCCCAGGACCCACCTAAGGCAGATGCATAAGGTGGTACATGCATTTGGAGTTTCTTTGCAGTGGCTAAAGGCCCTAGTACACCCATCTCTCTCTCTCTCTCTCTCTCTCTCTCTCTCTCTCTCTCTCTCCTTTCTCTCCATCGTCCTCTCTCAAATAAATATATATATAAAGCCTTTATAAAAACAAAGAAATGAGTTGATCAAGGGCAAAGGATAGGAAAGCATTTTTTTTAATAATAACAACTGGGGCTGGAGGGATGGTTCAGCAGTTAAGTACACTTCTTTTTGTTTTATTTATTTTTTATTAGTTATGTACATAATGTGAATACATTCATGTTAGTACCATTGTTAGCCTCCTCCCTGTCCTCCCCCCTCTGAAGGGACCCTCCTTGTTGGGGAATGTGTGTCGTGCTTTTGGGGGTAGCCATCACTTACTGGGAAGAGGCGAGGTCTCTGGGCATACTGACCCAACTTGTGGCTCTAACAATCTTTCTGCCCCCTCTTCCATGAAATTCCCTGAGCCACATTGGGTTCGTTTTAGATCTACTTTAGTGATGAGGTCTTGGGAGCATCTGTGTCTGTGGATGTCTGGTTTGGAAGGAGTTGAGTGTCCTCTGTGTCTATCTCCTTCACCATTTTGCTGCAAGCATAAGGGTCTAAGGAGACCTGAGGCCAGCAGAGTTCAAATCTCCAGATCCCATGTGGACAACTAAGCATGGCCATGAGTGCCTGTGACCCCAGTCTCACAGGGGTGCAGAGACACCCCACAATCATCAGAGCCCAACAAGCTCCAAAATCAATCAGGAATGGAAGACAAAGGAGTGGGACACCTGGCATTCCACCCTAGCTACTGTAAGCTAGTGCCCCCTCCACCATACACACTCACACAAAACAAAAATTGCTCATGTCAGTAAGAAGTAGCTAAGCATAACTTTTATAATATTTTATTTGTTTATTGAGAGAGGGTGAAAGAGAGAGGGAGAGAAAGAATGGGAATGCCAAGACCTCTAGCCACTGCAAATGAACTCCAGACACATGCACCACCTTGTGCATTTGTGGGTACAAGGGAATCAAGCTCAGGTCATTAGGCTTTGTAGGCAAGTACCTTATCTGTTGAGCCATCTCTCCAGCCGTCAAACTGTTTTCAAAATAACATTGACAGTACGATAAACATGTGTTATGTGGAAATAAATTTAAACTGTGTAAAAGCTATACACTAAACATATCACTTAAAATACCCAAATAAGCCAAGCATGTGAGTTTGAGGCCATCCTAGGACTACAGAGTGAGTTCCAGGTCAGCCTGAGCTAGAGTGAGACCCTGCTTTGGAAAAAAGACAAAATACCTTGATAAACATAGAAATGTGCTAATTTTCCTACATTGAATGGTTTGATAACATTGCAATGATTGTTCCCTTCCAATTGAGTAGTAGAGTGATATGATTCCAATCATAACTCTAGTAGACTTTTGTTTATAGAAACAGACAAAGCTATACCAAAATCATTGTGGAATCAAACAGCTCCCAGAGTTGTCAAGGCAATTTTGAGAGTCAAAGCACAGGTGATGACTACAAGCAATGCCCAAATAAAGAATTGTTATAAAATTACAACGATAATGACATGAGGATAAACATATAAATTATGAAAGTATAGTGTGTCAAGAAGTGGTTTCTTGAACTAATTAATTGATATCTATCAACATTCCATGGTAAAACTCAGTGGTAAAAGAATAGATTCTTTAAGAAGTGGGACCTAAATAGCTACATACCATATGAAAAATTAAAAAACTTACAACAGTCACAACCAGAACAACTACATACCCATATGAAAAATAAAATAACTCACAACAATAACAACCAGAAAAATTACATACCCATATGAAAAATAAAATTACCTACAATAGTCACAAAAATTAACCTGAAATGGAATAAAACACAAATTAAGCATTTAAAAAGTCTCAAAACACAGAGGAGAAATTTGTTGTACCATTAGCTTAAGAAAAGATTTTTATGATCAAGAAAAATTGACATTAGATTTTTTTTTTATTTTTACTCATTTATTCAGTGAGAGAAAGAGAGGGGGAGAGAGAATGGGCGTGCCAGGGCCTCTAGTCACTGCAAACACATGCACCACCATGTGCATCTGGCTTACACTGGTGCTGGAGAGTCAAAACTGGGTTCTTGGGTGTCGTGGGCAAGCACCCTAACTGGTAAGCTATCTCTCCAGCTCAAATTTTATCACAATTATAAACATTCACTTTTCAAAGACATCATGAAGAAAATGTAGAGGCAAGCCAGGAAAAAATATTCATAGTCATATATCTGACAAATTTGTATGCAGAACACAGAAACAACTTTGCAACTCAGTAGTAAACACAATATACACCCCATCCCATCCCCCCACACACAATGGAAAAAATGGACATAGCGTTTGAGCAGAAACTGCACAAAACAAAATAAACCAAGGACCAATATGCACATGTCAAAAAGTGCTCAAAAGTACAGTATGGTGAAAATGCAAATTAATATCACAATGAGATACTCCCATAGATCCATTCAAATGTCTAAAATTAACAACACTGACAACATCAGTAGTGGTGGCAAGGAAGTAAGTGGAATTCTCACACATTTCTAGTGAAAATGTAAAATGATAGAAACACTATTGGAGAACTATTTGACACCAGAAAGCTTTGTGCATGAATGGCCATATAGGTTTCATTTGTGATAGAAGAAAAAACTTGAAAACTCATGATGTCCTTTCCACGTGCAAACAAATCAACCCATGGCATTAACAAGGGCTAAACTATGATACATGCCACAGAATGTCAACCCATGGCATTAACAAGGGCTAAACTATGATACATGCCACAGAAGGAGGCACTTTCCAGAGCAAGAGAAGCCAGGCATGAAAGGGTTAGTATCACGTGATTATTGGCATGAATCACTGAAGTTTAATCTATAGCAACAGAAAACAGATCAGCAGTTGCACAAGACAGGGACTGAGTAGGAAGGGGACCAAGGAAATTTCTGCAGAAGTAGAAATATTATCTCAGTTGTCAAGCTGGGTAGATGGACATATGATTTTTCAAAACTTCTCAAACTGTATCTTTAAAAGTAGACATATTTCTTTGCATGGAGATTTTGTCTTTAAAAATAAGAAATCTATTTAAAGGAATTTTTAAGAGGAGGAAAAGGATATTTGGTGTGTTGGGCATTGCACCCAGAACCAGCAAATTTCTAATCCCATGGATTTGGGAAAAATTAAAGAATCATTACAGAAGCTTTAAACTGGTTGGAAGTTGAACCACGAAAAAATACGTCCTCTAAATGGTTCCCAAGAACATGAACTGACATGTAATACCATGAGACCAAGTTCAGTGGTGTCCACGAGATCATTCCTGCCACAAAGCAGACGCCACACTCAGGAGAAATGAAAGGAAGTTCACAAAGGTGTGGGTAGAGTTTGGAGAACCAGCAAAAGACAGTGGGAACGGAGGGGCTAGCCCCAGCAGGCAGCCACTGCTACTGTGCAGAACAGAGACTATTACCATATCCGATGAGAGTTTAAAGACAGAAGAAGGTCATGCAACAGGATTAGGTGGTGGGAAAGAGCTGCTGCCAACCCCAGCATGGGAGAAGCAAGAAAATTAAATGCCCCTACATCTCCTCCTCTGATCTATAACCACGCAGAAGCCCGAGAGCACAGAAACCCAGATAAGGGAGCTGTTAGACTTCACTATGCCAAGGCAGAGCAGGTAAAAAGAGTAGAAAATGAATGTGGGTACAAACCAAGATTATCCAACAGAAGAGCCAATTTGTTATTCGGAATTGAGTGAGCTAAGCACACATGGATCGGAGTCCTGTTTAGTTGGTACGTGGAAGCTGTTTGGGATAGAAAGCGGGATATTATTTTAGAAATAAATTTTCTTTTGAGTGGTCTTTGTGAAGTGTGTTTTGAATTTTCTAAGTCCTTTTTTATTGAATGCTCACTGTGCTCTCCAGAAACCTCAAGGAAGCTGCAGCTCACTACCCAGAATGCCTTTCATCTTCTGGTCTTTTCCTTTCCCTCATCTCTTTTGATGATCTTTGCTTTATTTGCAGAGTCCAGGTACGTCAGGAAGTTCTGTTTGATCCTTGATAGCAGCTACCTTCTGAGACTACTGTCTGACTATACTTTACTGGCCTGATTCTATCAAGCAGGAAGTACTTCCAGTCAGGCACACATCTGTAATCTCAGCACTCAGGAAGCTGAGGTAGGAGGAGTCAGCATTTGAGTCCAGCCTGAGCTAAGACCTTGTCTAAAAGAATATAAAATATAGCCAGATGTGGTGGCACACACCTTTAATCCCAGCACTCAAGAGGAAGAGGTAGGATGATTGCCATGAGTTTGAGGCCACCCTGAGACTACACAGTGAATTCCAGGTCCACCTAGGCTAGAGTGAGACCCTACCTAAAAAGTATCTTTAGTTGGTGAGATGGTTCAATGGTTAAAGGTTAAAGGCACTTGCTTGCAAAGCCTAATGGCCTGGGCTTGATTCTCCCAGGAACCACATAAAGCCAGATGCATCTGGAGTTTGTTTGCAGTAACGAGGCACTGGCATGCCCATTTTCACATTTTTCTTCTCTCTCTCTCTGTCTCTGTCTCCAAATGAATAAATAAAAATATTTTTAAAATATTTTAGAAGGTAAAGCAAAACCTCTCTGGCCTTATAAATTAAGAATATTAAGCACATCTTAGTCCTCCTCACTGACCAAAGACAATCAGTCATGGCACTGTGATAATCAGAAACTCCTCAGATACAGGACACCAGTGCCCTTCAGCCACTTAGTGAGACTTCTCCTCTCTTTACTGGTTGTTTTCTTTCCAGATCTGGATTTTGTGCAGCTTGCCTGGGCTGACCTTGCACATCCTTTGTCATCACATTTTTAATTTTCAGCATCTAATCTCCTGTGTTTTGGGAAACCAGGCTGCCAAGTGAGAACTGCTGAAATAAAAAATAAAGACCTGTACCGGAGCTAGGAGGTACATTGTCTCTGTCCCTAGGCTTTCTGACATTGACTTTGGCATCTTGGGGTCTTTTTGCCCATTTCCTAGTTCTCAGAGGTTTGTCACAAAGCAGATAAGTGACCCCTGAAGAAAGAAGGTCCTATCAATGCCCTAGTAAATTACTGGGTGTGATCCCTCGTGCTGGCTCATTAAACTGTACAGACGAATGTTCACATCTGCTCCCACACCTCAGGGGCACTTTGCAGAAGGTTACCTTTCCCTTTCTGCCTTCTTAGCAAAACTGAATCATTTCAGGACACGTTCGTGTTGAGGAAGGAGCAATCTTGTCATCCTGAAAGAAGAAGCTATTCTTCTTCAGCTCTGCTTCTGAGATCTGCCTGGGTTCACACTCATTAACAGCCCAGAGAGGAACATCCCCTGGTGTACATTCCCCAGGCCAGTACGTTACTGTGATGATGGCATAAAGGTGTCTTCCCTAGAAATAGCAGGCATGAGCCTTCAGTAAACATTACAGAGGGAGTATGTTTGTGATCAATGATAAAGAAAGGAGGAAGAATCTTTCCTAACAACATCTGTGATTCTTCTCTCATCTGCAATTGATGCTTTCTCCTATTTGCCTTCACTGTTACCTGTCAACCCAGAAAAATAACTGTGATGCCTTCTTAAATTCATGTATTTACTGCTCTGAGGCCCAGCCTGTCTCGGCTCCCCAGAAGGAAAGAACTGGATCTTGTTCATCACTGGATTCCCACGCACAGCACAGCAGCGCCAATAACAGGACATGTTTAGTTAATGTTTAAAGCTGGAATGAGGCATGCTTTCGTAAAATATAAGCTACTCTCTTGTTTTATTGTGTCTCCTTGGTTCCAGTTAGCCTGTATGGGTAGTCTTGTATCTGCCTCATGTCAATGTTTGGACAACTCTGAACTTATAATATTTGGGACTGGATAACATGCACATAAGGATAAGGTCAAGCTGCAACAACCTTGCTCCAGTTTTACCTTTTCATCTCATATGGTACAAAACACAAAATGTGCTTCCTAAAAATTCCTGGCATCCTTTTGCAAAAAAAAAAAAAAAAAAAGCTGTATAAGTGTCCTTGGGAATCCCCTACAGGCCTCTAAATAACACCTAGCTCTTGACTTGTTCTGTGAATGTTGTACTGAGAGGAGCTGAGACGGGTTTCATAAACAGATGGTCCCGGACTGGGCAATGAACAAGGTGTTTGCCTTTGGACAAAGATGCTGCTTCTGAGATTCATCTCCTAGGCATAACCAGATATATGCATAGCTGTTCATCACAGAACTACACGTAATAAAATAAAACTAGGGAAGAGCTGGAGAGACAGCTCAGTAGTTAAGGCACTTGCCTGCAATGCCTAACTACCTGGGGTTTGATTCCCCAGTACCCATGTAAAGCCAGCTGCACAAGGTGGCGCATGCATATGGAGTTTGTTTACAGTGTCAGGAGGTCCTGGTGCACCCATTCATTCTCATTCTCTCTCTCTCTCTGTCTCTCTCTCTCTCTCTCTCTCTCTGTGTGTCTCTCTCTCTCTCTTTCTCTCTCCCTGTGTGCAAATAAATAAAATATTTTTTAAATAGAAAAATCCCAATGGACCAAATATTATCAAAGAATAAATGGTTTGTTTTTAGACTCAGATCATAAGCTTCTATGAAAAGGAATGCTTGCAATATATATTCACTGTCATGGAGAAATGCTCAGAGTGTGGCATCACATGGCCAAAGCACACTACAGAGAGAGAGAGAGAGAGAGAGAGTTAGAGAAAATAAAATGTCCACATTTGAGCAAAATAATACACCCACAAAAATAAAATGCACCATTTCTTCAATTCTAAATGCTTCAGTTTCAAGACTCATTATTCATTTGATATCAAAGTTGGGTGTACAGAAACACGGAAATATTAATAACATATCATTTTAGATGTATCCAAGTTGTAGAAGCATTCAAATGAAGTAGAATGTATCTTTGTCAAAAGAAATAAAACTAAGCCGGGCGTGGTGGCGCACGCCTTTAATCCCAGCACTCAGGCAGCAGAGGTAGGAGGATCGCCGAGAGTTCGAGGCCACCCTGAGACTACATACTGAATTCCAGGTCAGCCTAGACCAGAGTGAGACCCTACCTCGCAAAAACAAAAAAAAAAAAAAAAAAAAAAAAGAAAAGAAATAAAACTACATGATTTAGCTTAGACAAATGATAATTTAAGCATATATTAAATAAGAAAACAATGAAGTTTTGAAAGTATTGTGGATGGCTGTCTCTGGATTCTTTTTTTTTTTTTTTTTTTTTTTTCATTTTAAAGAACTTTCTGGATATTGATGGCCCTTCTTCAAGATGACTGGTAGAAGGAGACACAGCATTTGCCAGAGTTCAGAAGAATGAAATGCTATCTGTGCAATGTGAAGAGTTGACAGGAGATGGGGAGGCATCATCTGTGACCTGGGAATGGAGCTCAGTGGCAGAGCATTTGTCTACCATGTGCAAGGCTCCAGATTTAATCCTTGGAACTTCATATAGGGATAATACTTAATTTGAGTCTTCAGGGGATCAGTAGGTAAATGTCATCCAGTTAAGAGAAAGGGTCCCAAGTGGAGGAAGCAGCATGAACCAAGGTGTGACTGTGTCTGCGATCTATAAATGCACTAGGGTTTCTTCATTGGCCAACATGCAGACTAAACCCGTAGGAAGTGGTCATCTTTTTTCAGGCTTGAAAAATCTTCCACAATCCACAAAGGTATTTCAAGTCTCAGGTGCCAAAGGATGTAAACTTAAAATATATAGAATGCCTCATGGAACTAAGGATGCTTGGCAAACCTATTAAATGGATGGATGGATGGATGGATGGATGGATGGATGGATGGATGGATGGGCAGACAGACAAATGTAACTCAAGGCTCAAGTCTTCTAATTAATCAATGTTTTACTCCTGTCTCTATTTTCTACTTCTAAGAAACTCATTTTCTTGGATTGCTATCATTACTTTATTATACTTCAGTGTCACTGTGTTAGACTAAAATGCATGTCAGAAAACAGAAAAGTTAATCCTTCTTCATCCCCACTATTTACAGGCCTCATGACCTTACAAAAAAAAGTCTTCATTCTCAAAAATTGTAGGGAGCAGATACCTGCAAAACACAGATGATTGTGTCTTCCCTGATATTAGAGAATTGAGAGGGTCATGTCTAGCTAAGAAGCCTCAATGTCATTTGTAAAATCATAATTTGCTGTACAAGAGATCCTCACTTTATTAATCATGGAGAAGCCAAAGGGATCGTTGCAAAGGGTTGTGGGTGAGGGCAGAACAAGATTCTTAGACAGATCCTTGGCTCTGTCCATAATGTCACACTCACCTGAGGCCCTTTGGGGTGGGTAGACACAAATGGAAAGTGGGGAGCTATGAGGCATAGAGGCAAGGGCTAAGAGTCACTATTTTATGTGATCCTTCGACTGCCTCCATGTGTCTATGGTCTGGTTGACTTCTCAGAGAATCAGTGCCATGAGATAGCTGTTCACAAAGCCACATATTAGTGCCATCCCTTCTTCCAGTAGGACAGTCACCACGCCAGGCTTAAAGGGCTTCCACCCAGTGAAGGGTGGAGGAAGCAACATGGCCCGTCCTCCTTTCATGATGATGAACTCCTGCTTCAAGGGCAAGGACATGAGCATCCATCTTTGTGGGTTCTCCAGCTATTAGAGCCCAGTGCTCTCCCCAAGCCATATATCATGGCACTGGAGGCAGGAGGTTCAGACAAAAGTTGTCACTTACGTTGATGTTGTGTGAAGAGGATGATTAATGAAAGTCACACTTGGCTGCCTAGCTTCTGACTTAACCTGAGCTCACTAAAGACGCTGACTCGGCCATTTTCTCATGAGCCATCTTCCCCACCCCCTTGACCATGGCAGCTTTCCATAGTGGCTTCAGCTTCACGAAGAAGAAAGAAAGGGAAAATACTTGTGATAGGTACCCAAATCACACCAGTATCTCCCAACAAGGCTGCCTAGCATGCCTCTTTATTCTCTGATTTCTGTGCTTCATTGATTTTGAAATTCATTCACTCATCAGCCAATATTCATGAATAACTAGAAATTAGTAAATAAAACAGACAAAACCCTTGCCCTGGGGAAGCTTATGTTCGAGTCATAGGAAACAGGTACTTACAAGAAATTGGTGAAGTGTGCTGCAGGATGAAAAGTGCTAGAGGAAAAAAACTAGAATCAAGGATGAGTGGTAAGTTCTAAGGTAAGGGTAGTTGCAATTTCAATTAAAACAATTTTAAGTAAAGCATTGATAAAGTTGATGTTTGAGCAGAAGCTGAAAGAAGTAAAGGGATTAACAAAGTGCACATCCTAGGGAAGTCTGAGAGCAGGAACAAATGCTGCAAAGCCCAAAGATGGAAATGGAAACAATTCTGAATTGCTTGAAGTACAGCAGCCACTTGTATGGTATGAGAAGAAAGCATGAAAGAGAAAGAGTTGGATGAGCTCAGAGGAGAGATCCCACAGGAGCCTGGAGGCCGCATAAAGCCATCAGATCTGTCTCAGTATGAAATGGGAAGCCAGTGCTTTCAAAGACACACCCTATGGGCTGGCAGGGGGTGGCGGGGTGACTTGGCAGTTAGAGGCACTTACTTGCAAAGCCTGCTGCCTGGGGTTTCAATTCCCCAGCACCCACATTAAAAAAGCCAGACATGGGCTGGAGAGATAGCTTAGCAATTAAGGCAGTTGCCTGCAAAGCCCATGTGCAACTTTCCAGATCCCACATAAGCCAGGCGCACAAGGTGATGCAAGTACACAAGGTCATGCACATGCACACAAGGTGCAGTTTGATTGCAGTGGCTAGAGGCCCTGGTGTGCAAATTCTGTCTCTCTCTCTCTCTTTCTCTCCCATAAAAAATAAAATCAATTAAAAAATTTTTAAACAAACACAAAAATTGGGGCATGCATGTGGCATTCATTTGCAGTAGCAAGAGAGCCTGAGCCCTCACGTGTGTGCATGCATACCCATACATGAATAACAAATAAATAAAACCTTTGTAAGGACTCACCCTCACTGGATCGGAGAATAGATAACAGGTTATGAAGGAGAAGCAAAAGGACCTTGAGAGTCATCCAGACGAGAAAGTGTTAAGAGTAGAGAAAATGGTCATTCTTCACAGCCTGTATCTCCTTGGCTGTCTGTAGCAAACATTCCAAATCTGGAGATAAGAAGGCAATGTAACCTGTATTGTAGTGTCAAAGTTGAACTCCAAGGTTTCTGGAGAACAGCAATGACTGAAAGACAGAATGCAGCATTCTTCCAATGTTTGAGGGCCAAGCAACTAAAAACATGCCACTTCCTTCAGGTGAGATGGGGCTAGGCATGGAGGAGCTGGACAGAGGGACAGGTAAGGCCTGAGTCAGCATGGCATGGCATGGCACAGGTCAAATTTCAGAATCTGCTGAAAATACAAGTTAAGGTACACTGTGGGCAGTTGAATGCAAGAGGTCAGGAGGGATAGTTAGACCAGAGACATAAACTGGAGTCATGAGAGCTCCGAATGATCAGAACTAAGAGACTGCATGAGATCCTCAAAGGCAGGAGTATGGTGAACAAAAAATAACCCGATGCAGAGCACTGACCTTCCAGAGGACACAGTCTGCCAGGAAAAAGTCTGGATAGCAGCAGCCTGAGAAGTAACCTGTATGACGGGGTAAAGCAATACAAATAATGGAAAACAGCCAGCAGACAGGCTTGGAGGGCGGAAATGACCTACTTATGTGCTTCTAACATGGATGTGACAAAGACAGTTCTTCTGTACTCAGTCGGCAAGAGGTGACAGCCAGAAGAGGGTTAATGTGGTAGTAATCATAGCAAAGAGATGGTAAGCAGTGAAAAATGTTAAAGATGAAAAGATACTGGAACCATATAAAGAATTACACTTTATATGTTTTTAATGTATGGCTTCATAAGCTACCTTGTTTTAGGAAAGACTTACTGTGTGCTTCAAAAGCCAGCTTGTTTGCATTAAATATTGTTAATGTTATAAATCAATTCTACTTTGAATTTTCTGTGGGCTTTTTTGCATGTATGTGGCATGTGTGCATGTATGTGTGTGTATGTGGTGTGTGCATGCACATGTATATGTGTGCATGCTGAGACTACAGGTCAATTTTTAATGTCTTCCTCAATCACGCTCCACCCTACTTCAAATTCGAAGTCACTCCCTGTTACTTATTCAGCATCCATTACTCCCCCATTCACTCACTGATGCACTCATGACACGAATTCTTAGTAACAACACTGTGAGCCAGTTTTCCAGATGCTGGATTTAAGATCCACCTTAAAGACACATGGTTCCAACACCCTTGTTAAGCATGAATCCAGGCCAGACACACGACTAAGCACTGCCAGGGACTAGCAAATGTGACTTCTAAATCTACAAAATACAGAAAAGAAATCTAAGATACACAACCCATGGTTTGCCAGGTCACCGAGCTCTAAACCTCCCCTGCTGTGTCACTGAGTGCACCTATCTTTCCTGAGATGGACAAGGGACATAGGGAGCTGCCCAGCAGCAATGATAGCCACCAGGAGTTTATAACCCCTGATCACACCTTGCATGTAGTTCAACTGCAACAGCATTGCTGGGAGGTAAACATGGTGGACACCCAAGTCTCATATGAAGAAACAAATGCTCTAGGGAGGTGACGGGGTTTCCCTGGGGTGTAGCCAGCAGGGGTTCAGCAGGAACTGAAGCCCAAGCCTCCAGATCTGTGTAGCCAGCTGTGGCTTGGGCGCCTTGGGGAAGCTCCAGACAGATAAATGGTAAGAGGTCTGCCTCAAAAACAAGAGCAACTATCTCCAGAGAAAGCAGGCAATTGAAGGGGCCAGGAAGCAGCTGGGTGGAGACAAGGCTCTGAGCAGTAGTATGGAGAAGGCTCTTGGGTGACAGAGAAGGAGGAACAAGGCACATCTCAAGGGGCTTCAGGGGAGCTCAAACTTCATGCTATAACCCAGGGAGTGGCCACTGAAGCGTCTCAACCCTATGTAAACTGAGAGGACCTGAATTATTAGGTTGACCAGCTGTCCCAACATTCCCAAGATTCAGATGACTGCTGGGGTATGGAACTTCCAGTCTTCAACCCAAGAAAGTTCCTGACAATGTAGGGTGTCAGTCACCCTGGGTAAATTCTAGCCATGTCATCTGTAGACCTGTGTACTACAGACAAACTCTCTCCACTCTTCTGATACTAATCACTAACATAAAAGGGAAAAATGTAACCCTGGTAGGTTGATCATGAAATCTATGTGAAAATACCAGTAACAGACCACCCGGCTTTAGGATGGCATTCAGAAAGTGGCAGATATTGTTACTAAGATGCTATGAAATGGAGACTTAAACTGTACTCTTCTCGCCATTTCTCGAATGGGTCTTCAGAATTCTATCTGAAATGACCCTCCTAGGAGCTGGGTTTGGAACCAGCTGTTGTGGATATCCACACGCATCGTAAACTTGAAGAAGCGGAAGCTGGGAGAAGGCTATGCTATTCACGAGGATCAAGAGAAACCCCAGCTGAGGGTTCCTGGTCCTTCTGTGACTTCTGTAAAGTTTCTTTAACTCCCAAGTCTCACATCCTAGATAAATGTTCCTGCCCACTCTGCGTGCCTCACACAGTGGATCGTGGGCATAACAAGGACTGCCGCCACATTTCCTCATGGCTGCCCCTGCCTCTGCACCTGCTCCTGTTTATTTCAGACTAAACCTACACCGCAGCCCACCCAACCTCTCCATCACACTCCCCAGAAACTGAAAGTGGTCCTTGGCTGATAATATCCAAGTAACTGGCCCCTGGTACACTCGTTCTACACATCCCTTCTACGAAGACTGTGAGTGTCACTTTAATTTCAGTAGATGCTGAGGTAACCTACAGATGGATTATAAGCAGAAAACTTGGGATCCATCCCAAAATCCCTCCTCTCCTCCCCCTCTCTGCTATCTATCTCCTCTTTCTCTTCTCCTTTCTTCTTTTTCTTCTCCTCCTCCTCATTCTTCTCTCTGTTTCTCTCACATGTATGCTCTCTTTCTCCCCATTTCTCCTGCCCCACCTCAATCTGAAGCCCTGTATCCATCTGCAGGAACTATGAGTTATATAGTGAGATGGACTAGTCACCAGAAGTTAACAAGCCCACTGCCCAACTGTTAAAACACATAGATGGAAGATGCTCTTAAATTAATCATGATAATGTTCATACATTTCAGTCAAGTATATTACAAACCATGTACTAGAAATTAGTAAATTATAGGATATGAAATATATCTCAATAAAGTTTCTTTAAAAATGTTTTATTTTTATTTATTTACTTGAGAAAGAGAAAGATACAGAGATAGGCAGGTAGAGAGAGAGAATGGATGCACCAGGGCCTCCAGCCACTGCAAATGAACTTCAGATGCATGTGTCCCTTGTGCATCTGGCTTACGTGGGTCCTGGGGAGTCAAACCTGGGTCCTTTGGCTTTGCAGGCAAGCGCCTTAACCACTAAGCCATCTCTCCAGACCCTCTAGTTTTCTTTTTAAATAAACTTTATTGGGGCTGGAGAGATGGCTTAGTGGTTAAGGCGCTTGCCTGCAAAGGACTCAGGTTCGACTCCCAGTACCCACATAAGCCAGATACACATGGTGGCACATGCATCTGGAGTTCATTTGCAGTGGCTGGAGGCCCTGGCACACCCACATTCTCCCTTTCTCTCTCTCTCTAATAAATAAATAAAAATAATTTTTAAAAGAAGAATGCTAGAGCTTGCCTTTGAATCCCAGCATATACATTCTCTGTGACTCAGTGTCTTCATCAGTAAATTGGAATAATAAATATCTATCTGAAAGGGCTGTTCAGAGAATTATTTTTAAAGTAATTAAAACAGTTCCCAAAATATATAAAACCATATGTAAGGATAGTGACCTATTTTTCAGCTCTGTATTCTCAGAATACAATGAAGTGGTTAAGTGCTGGATATATAGTAAACACAGGATGAAGATTTCTCAAACATGTAATTCTGCCAGTGCCAGAAAAGTGGGCATTTCTGTTGAATCAATAGCAAAAGTACTGGAGGGGTTAAATGCCTTGGGTCTGGATTGTCGCTCCCACCTTATAATGCATGACCCTAAACAAATCACCCTCACTACTTACCTAACAGTTACACTTCTACAAAGCTCTCAGTGTTGTTTCAAAGTGGGGGAGCTAATGTTTATCAGCCCCTTTTTAAAACATGAGGTCCCTCCTGGAAATTGGTTTTGCCCTAAAGATGACCCAGGTGTCTTTTACCCTTAAAGTCTTATTATACACTCCCTGTTCTCCTCAGACATCCACCCATGTACAAACAACCAAATCCATGCGGGGACTGACCCCAGTGGACAAGAAAAGAAGTCGCTGGGCTCTGAGGCCAGTCCATCCAGTTGTGCTGTTCTCTGGGAAGGCTGTGGACTCCTAAGAAGTGCTGTTTCTTTAAATTCTGTCCTTCTGTGGGTGACAGGGGAGTGAATTCAGGCAGCAGCTGCCGCTCAGCCCAGCAGAGGCCTTCAGGGGAGCATTGCCCAGAGCCTGGGTGGGAGGGGGAGGATGATCAGCCCAGCGGCCCAAAGATCCTCATCTAAAAGCCTCTACTGCCATCTAGCGACCCTCAGGGAACTCCACTGGCAAAAAGCCAAGAAAAGTCATGAAGGTGGAAACCTAGCAATAGAAGACATTTTAACAACCAATTAACCCTCCTATTCCTCCTCCGAATGGAAAAGCTAAGAGCCACAAGGGTAAATGTCTGGAACTACACTACCAGTCCCCAGCAGAGCACCTTCCTGCATCTGCATCTGCATCAGCTCTGCCACCCACCAGCTTTTCTGTCTGAAAAAACCATCAGCCAAGCTTTGAGGAAGTTTCTGCCCAGGTGCCCCTTATGCTCTGTTTTGTTTTGTTTTGTTTTGTTTTTTTGTTTTGTTTTGTTTTGTTTTGTTCTCAATTCCACCTTCTCCCTTTTTCACTGATAGCCTTAGACTGGACCTGCATCTGAGATTCCTTTCCATCCAGAACAGAGTGTCACGCTGCCTGTAAGTCCTTTTAAGAGGAAGGTACCAAACTGCCTGCTTGAAAAGATGGAATTATTTCAGAGAAGAGCACAGAGATGCCAGGCATGCTAGCACACACCTATAATCCAAGAAGAAAGGAGGCTGAGACAGGAGGATGCTATATGTGAGGCCAGACTGAACTACAAAGGAAGACTCTGTCTCAAAAAGAAGGAAAAAGGAAGGACGGAAGGAAAGAAATGAAGCTAGGATGGACTCTTTTTAACAGAATTCAGCATACCTATGTTATAGTTATTTTATCAGAATTTAAAGATTTCACCATAGCATTTTAAGTGACCCAGTTCTGCTAATGTTAATATATATTTTTTAAAAGTTACTTTCAAGCTGGGTGTGGTGGCGCACGCCTTTAATCCCAGCACTCGGGAGGCAGAGGTAGGAGGATCGCCGAGAGTTCGAGGCCACCCTGAGACTACATAGTTAATTCCAGGTCAGCCTGGACCAGAGTGAGATCCTACCTTGCAAAAAAAAAAAAAAAAAAAAAAGTTACTTTCAGAAGTGGAAAAAAAAATTATTTGCACAAAACAAAATGAACCAAAAGAAGAAACACCCTAGAATTTAAAAAAAATAATTTTTTTTAAATTTTTAAAATTAAAATAAATTAAATGTACATCTACGTATGAAACAAAGTTAATGGTTCACTCTGAGGGAGCCATACCCACGTGTGAAACAAAGTTCACACGTGCACTCATTTGAGGGATCCACTGTTTACTAGAAGCAAAGAAAGGTCACCCTCTCTGCTCTTGACAAGACTAACAGCGACATGGCATGTTCTCTGCGTCATTTTTTTTTTCTGTCTCTGGCCCCAATACTGCCAGGATGTTCTGTGTTGTAAACCCTAAGCCCAGGGACTGTGGGTTCTCGGCCAAATTGTGACAGCATCCTGCCCAAGGACTTATCCAACAGCTGGGACTCCCTGGCTCATGACTAAAAGCAACAGGCTTTCTTTGTGCGTTGCTCCAGCCCCACGGACTGGCCGGTGTCCCTGTTGGAGTGGAAGCTTGGCGGCACCAGCTCTCTGTACGGCCAGCACCCCACCAGGCCCTCACTTGCAGAGCAACTCCATGGCCCTCTTTCCATTGTACTGCTTGCTCAGAACACAGCTGTGTGGCAGAAACAAGTAGAGGATGAAGGGCCCCCACCCCACCTGTCCTTGTCTCCATCCTCCCGCATCCCACTGATCCTCAGGTGTTGAGTGGGGCTCTCTTAACTGAACAAAGAAGGTTAACGAGCAATTGTTCCTGAAGATGCAACTCCTGGCTGTCTTGACAATATCTGTGGGTCTATTTAATGACACTTGGAAGAAAGCCAGTGAGTTACCCAGTTGTTACCCAATTGAACAGAACCAACACCTTTAGAACTTTAAGGAACAGATCTTGCCTAACCTGATTAGCATATTTTACTCACTTTAGACACTTAAATAAAAGCAAAAAGAAGAAATGCAAATCATTCAGTCTCATCATCTAAAAGCCACCACTGTGGCTACCTAATGAAAACCTGTCAACAAGAAAAGCTAAAGAGAACGATAGAATTCATATAGTAAGTATTCCAAGTGTGCCCACTTGCTTTTCTTAACATGTATTCATTGCATATATTAATGTATCTGGTGTGACCTTTTCATACATACATATGACATACACCGATCCCAGCCCCACACTCTTCTCAGTCTGAAGTAGTCAGTGTTCTACTTGCAGGACCTTTTAGCTTCCACATATGAGAGAGGACAGGCTACACTTGTATTTCTGTGTCTGAGTTGCATAATGTCTTCCAGTTCCATCCACTCTGAGAAAATAATGGGATTTCACTCTCTTCTTATGGCTGCATGTCTTTCCCCCCTATTATGATGGTCTTGTGTAGGGAGTGTCAGGCACTGTGAGGTCATGGATATCCAGGCCATTTTGTGTCTGGAGGAGCACGCTGTAAGGAGTCCTACTCTTCCTTTGGCTCTTACATTCTTTCCACCACCTCTCCTGCAAATGGACCCTGAGCCTTGAAAGGCGTTTTAGAGATGTTTCAGTGCTGAGCACTCCTCTGTCCCTTCTTCTGAGTCATCTCAAGGTCACCACCACCTAAAAGAGAAGCTTCTCTAATCCAAAGAGAAGCTTCTCTAACCAAAAGTGAGAGTAGCATTAATATATGGGTATGAACATTAAGAGAAGTGCTTATTGGGCAGTTTGGTGAGCATAGTATATACATTTAGCCAGACACCAGCAGATGTTACATCCCTAGGGCTCATGACTACTCCTGTTTTAGGTTTTCAATATCAGGGATGTATTCCCTCCCATGGAGTGGGCCTCCAGTCCAATTAGAGAGCGGTGGTTTCCTCCATAACAGACCTGCCACTATTGCACCCATTGGCTCACTTTCCTTGGGTGACCAAATTTAAGGCTTACAGTGTTCACTGTTGAGTACTTTCACTGATGTTTTCTCTCTCGCTCTCCCATTGAACTGCATGCAGCATAGCTTTTTCCAGCCTTCTGTCAGCTGGTCCACATGGAGGAGGCTTTCAGCTCAGCTCCAGCAGGATTTCTCAATGACCTTGCATCCCAAGTATGTGGAGTCTTCAGCAATAGGGTCTTACCATCTAAGAATTATACTTAGTGAGGTAACCCAGGCCCAGAAAGCCAAACGTCACATGTTCTCTCTCATATGTGGATCCTAGCTACAACTGATTGGACTTCTATGTGAGTAGGAAAAAAATTCAGTAGCAGAAGCCAGTAAGCTAGAAAGGGGATATAAAGGGAATAGAAAGGGAAGGAGGGAGGGGATATAAAAGGAATAGAAAGGGAAGGAGGGAGGGGATATAAAAGAAATAGAAAGGGAAGGAGGGAGAGGATATAAAGGGAATAGAAAGGGAAGGAGGGACACTTAATAGGATGGTATTGTAGAAGAACAGATTAACGGGAGTGAAAAGGCCTAAGTGAGGTCAGGGGAAGAGACTCAGTAAAGGAAACGTGGAGGCAGGGCTGATCAATAGAAATAAGTCATACAGAAACCTACTTTTCTGGACAATGGAACACTCTACTACATTTCTTTATCCATTCATCTGTTGTTGGGCACCATGAATAATTCTGTTTCTCGCTATTGTGAGCAGTCCTGTGAGGTGTAGTGATTTCTTTGCCATGGGGGTATATACATAGAAGAGGGAGTGTTGGGTCATGTGGCAGATCTATTTTTAGCTTATGAGTGCATTCCATACAGCTCACCACAATGTCTGTATTAATTGACATCCCCACCAACAGTGTCCGACGTGGTTAGAGATGGCTTCTTGCTCTGTCAACAATCTGAAGTGTCAAAGTTGAAGAGAACGCCGGACCAGGTGTCAGGAGATCTGGGTTGTATTCTCACCTACCCTCTTCACCGGCCATAAAGTCACGGCCACACACTCATTTTTATCTGAGCCTCAGTTTCCTAATCTATACACCATGATAACACAACCTGCCCTGCCAAGTTCAATAGAGTATGAACAAGATAAATGTCTGCCTTACGCATACTCAGGAGATCCTTGTTAATTCTGTTGTAGCTTGATCAATGGAATTTTGGCACTCTGAAAAAAAACTTCAAAGAATTAGAAATAGGGAAGGAAATGCTGAAACCAACTAAACTTGGAAATAAAGAAAATTACTACCTGAGAATTTAGGCAGCTTCCTAAAGGTTTCATAGTGAATTATGAGTTCACTGAAAGCCAGAAGCAACTGAATATGACAATATCCCAGTTGTAAGACCTTCATTAGAGCGATAAGTGACCCAAACGTGTTCACATAACCAAGCTGAAGTGTAGTTCAGTTCCTTCCCATTTATTTCAGGTCAATAAAGATAAGCTGGAGGTTTACTACTTACCATTCCAGCCCTGATACTTGTCTTCAACTTAACTTCTTTCAACTCGGAGTGTTTCTTTAAATGTTCCTTGCAAGGACTAGGGCTGCCAGAGAAGAGTAAGAAAACATGACTTTGGAGGTTGAGCTTTGCAGATACTGAGAGCTGCGTGGATTCCAGATACAGCTTTCTCCTGACACTGACCTGAAGTGGTCTGGCCAATTGATCACATCCCAGGAATCTGGAGAGCTGCCTGGACAGAGAAAATTAGTTACAGAGTCACAGAGCAGTGTGGCCTGTCACATGAAAGTCACATCCAGCTTGGAACGGATCACAAATTCCTGCCTTCTGACTGGTGTTTTAGATGCCTGTGGGCAGTCACCAAACAACAGGAGGAAGTCAGGAGGCATTCCAACATCCCGTCAGAGACCCACGGTCAGGAAAAAGAGAGAACTCGGACGTCCCACGAAGCTTTATCTCAATATTGTTTGAGCAAAAGCATCAAACTGCAATTTTCCCTAACTAAAATCATTTGTTATTTGACAGCACAAGGATTCTTCCACTCCACCCTAGTGCTTTTCAGAACTGTTCATAAGGTATAAATTGCATGCGTGCAAAGTGTGTTTCATGCTTTGACCTAGCTGATACTTATATTCAGCGCCAAGGAGACATTAAAGAACCTATAGTAAGGATGGTTAGGAACTTACATACATGGTCAATAACTGGTAAGTAGCTTAACCCGCCAGTATGACTCTAAATCACATGCTCCAAGCATGTTGGGTAAATAGGAAGTATAGTGATTTTCAAATAATGGGTGAAGGTTAAAGATCTGGCAGGATTTATTGATTCCAAAGCCCTGTCACACAAGAATATCCTACTTATCCATAGGGGATATGTTCCAAGACCTCTGCTGGATGTCTGATGATGAGGACATTGCAGTGTCATTTACACCAGCGCTGAAATTGCTGTGTAGTCAATATGATGAGCAGGCTGGTGGTAAGTGACTTACAGGCGGGTAGTATATACAGCATGGATACCCTGAACCAAGCGATAACTCAAATCCCAGGTGACACGATACAAGATGTCAGCACACTCTTCTGAGCAGCACGCAGTTTAAAGCCTATACATTGTTTATTTCTGGATTTTTCCATATAATATTTTCAGACCAGTGGTGACCATGGGTCATGAAAACCACAGACAAAGGGAAATTGCTTATTACAAAGTCACCCACTGCAAGGTTTCATGGTTGCAGTGGCTTGAAATATACTTTTATGTCAAAATATTGTATTGCCCTTAATTCCCACCCTCTATAACCCACAGTCCTTTGACTTCCCAAATACTCCTCTGAGAAGTCTGCTTCAGACCCTGTGGTAGTTTGAATATATGTCCCCCAATATAGTCAGTGTTTTACTAGGTATAGTTTGCATCTGCAATCACCTTGCTAGAGGCAATGTCACTGGGGGCCCGGTCTTAAGGTGTTAATGGTGGGTTTGAGATTCCATTGTAAAGATATGCAAATGTGCCTAGCAGGAGTTCCTGAAGTGTGCTGTGTGACCTTTTGGCTGTAGTTTTGCTCTGTGTGCTGTGGTGGCTGGTTGGTTTTTCTCTCTCTGTTTGGCCCTGTGAAGAGCAGGCTGCTTTTCCTGCCTTTATGGAACTTCCCCTGGATCTGTAAGCTTCAATAATAATATCCCTTCCTCCATAACTGTGTCTGGTCTGGAAGTTCATCTCAGCGAACCTGAAGCTGTCTGCTACAGACCCCATTCCCATGGAAGACATGCTGTCATCACAAAGAGATTCTTGTCTAACTTCTGTTCTTCTCATTGGAGTTTAAATAAAATATTGCCTGCTCTCATCCAAAGAAAAAAGCACAATTGTCCTCCAGTTCACGTTGTCCTCGCCATGACAATGTGTGCTTCCAGATCATGGGTATAAAATGTGATCCAGTTCTTTCCTGAAACTCTGGGGCATAAAGGGTTGGGAAGCTGATATTTTATCCTTCCTTCAGTAGGATCTCTCTAAAGAAGCAAAGCATGGAAAGGACCTGTTGGCTCCCCGGGGAAATGATGACTAACCCTATTTTGTAGCGTAGGAAATCAAGACAAGACAACTGAGTGAGCTCCGTCAAGTAACTTGTGACTAGGGCAAGAGGGAGGCAGGAACTTGGCTCTCTCAGAGGATGTACTGCCTTTTCCAGAAGCCCATGACTCATTACTAATTATCAACATTATAAAATACCTGAACACATGAAAACATTATCTTCCTAAAGGCATTCAATTCCACTCTTTGGACATCTTCTGGACTATGCTACTGATAGATTCCAAAACACATCAATTCATTCGCCATGTCCCTGAAGTGCAGGTCAAGCCTGGGAACTGATGGCACCTCTCTAACTGGCAGACGTTGAACATCCTCTGTAGGAAAAGCAAGTCTACAAACTGGCTCCCTAATAAAGACATCTGTGTGCTGTACAAGCTCTGTAACCATTACGTGAGGCTCTGCCACAAACAGCACGAAATACACCTAAGGGAGGTCTCAGCCCAGCTCAACTGGCCGCCAGCCACAAGACAATCAGAAAATCACACATAGTTTCCTCACCTCTACATTGGGGTCAGCAATACCATGGAACAGGTTGAATGGTGACTTCCCAAAGCATAGGTCCACATCCTAACATCCAGAGAATCTGACTGTCCTTACTTGAAAACAGGGTCCTTACAGAAATAACTGCGTTGAGGATATTGCCATGAGACCGTGCTGGATATTCCAGGAAACCATAAATCCGTTGGTCAGTTTCCTTGCAGGAGATGCTAGCGAGAGACATTAATAGAAGAGGAAATGTCTGTGGGAAGTCTGACAGAGGTGGGTGGGAGTGGAATGATATAACTGTAAGCCCAGGAAAGCCTAGAGTGTCCAGAAGCTGGAAGGGGTAAAGACGATTTCTCCTCTAGGGTCGTCAGAGTAAGTTTGGCCCTGCTCACACCTTGACGCAGACCCTGGCCTCCAGCACTTGAGAGAATACATTTCTTTGTTTGTGTGTTTGTCTGTCTGTTTGTTTGTTTGTCTGTTTTTCTAAGCCTCTAATCTTGTGATCGTTAGTTAAAACAACCCTAGGAATTAAGGTACTCTTCCTCCATCGTACACTCCAGAGCGAGTGCCCCACCATATTGTGAGCACTGCTTTCGCCTTTACTGGGCTCAGAGTAGGCCCACGTTCCTCCTCATTCTGCCTTTTCCCCCTCCTGCAGACCACCCACCCCTACCTCCCAAAGCAAGTGTTAGTGTTTGGGTTCAGGAGTATTTGCTTATTTTTGGAGCGAAGAGCATGCATCTATGACCTATACATATTTTTCAAAATAATAACCCCAAGTTTTGATTCCAATGAAGCTGATTGGAACCTACCAGGGATGTGGACCTTTAGAAATTGCAAAACTAAATTGTCATCTACAAAGTTCACACTAGAGAATCACACAATTGCCTTACCAAAAGAATAACCCCCAAAAAACTCATAATATTTTAAGTTTATAATTATGTGCTAGACTACATTCATAGCTACCCTTGGCCACACGTGGCCCATTGGCCGTGGTTGGATGCTCTTACAAGCATCTCATAACTGATTCTGATATAAAAACAGGTCTAAGGGGGCTGGAGAGATGGTTTAGCTGTTAAGGCGCTTGCCTGCAAAGCTGAAGGACCCAGGTTCGACTCCCCAGGACCCCCACGTAAGCCAGATGCACAAGGGGGCGCATGCATCTGGAGTTCATTTGCAGTGGCTGGAGGCCCTGGAGTGCCCATTCTCTCTCTCTCTCTCTCCCTCTCTCTCTCTCTCTCTCTCTCTCTCTCTCTCTACCTGTCTATTTCTGAATCCCTCTCTCTCAAAAAAAATAAATAAAATATTTTTTAAAATATTGAAAAAAAAAACAGGTCTGACATTGAACTACTACACACTGGCCCGTGTCCACTCTGACTGGTCTGTGATGGGTCGTGTGGTTAAATATCACCACACTCAGCCCTGAACGTCAGTGCTCCTCTCCAACACGACTGCCATGGGGAATTGTTAAAACAGATGTGTACATAACCAGGGCAGAGTGTTCACGTTGTGTCTCAGGAGCCATGTTCATACGCTACACCTCAAGGAATATGTGTGCTAATGGGGAGGGCAGGAAAGGGCCACAGTGCAGCACCTGGTGGTCCAAATCCCTTCACAGAGCTGCCTGTTCAGCTGTTGGTTCATACAATGCTCTGGAGATAGGGGCACGTGAGAGCATTCTAATTGCACTTTTTAAAACATACTTAACAAACTTTTGAACCAATTTTTTAAAACACTAGTATGACACACTTATTTTCTAGGCAGAAAACTGAGGGCCAAAGAAAATGAATGACATAAGCAGGGTCATAGAGTGAGTGACCTTGGAATGACATCCTGGACCAGGATTTTAGACTATGGATCTTTATCCAAGGCCTATTGCTTTATCAGCCAGAGCTTCAGTCCCCCAGCTCTGCAGGGCCTTGGAGTGCTGGTATCTTGGACTTCAACCCCTCTCTTCAGGTCTGACAGCTCCTGCACCCCTCAGAAGATCCACAGCCAGGACACAGGGTTTGCATCTGTCCAAGGCAATCCGGCCTCCAGGCCATTATGAGGAGAGGCAGTGTCTCTGCCTGGGAAAGCTTCCTGTTCATCAGATCATCCTTTCTACTGTAGCTTTCACGTCCCCTGAGCCAACACCCTGAGGCCTTATCTCATCGGAGGGAATGTCCAGGACTCAGGCTGTTGAGATAGTTCTCAGAACACAATGGCAAGGCACATGTTTCACAGAGAAGAGGAGGAGAGGGTCCATGGTGATCACCAAGCTGCTTCTAAGAATGAACCTTTATCTGCTCTGACCCAGCTCTAGACCCACAGCCTGGGCTGGTGTCTGCCTCACAACTGGTCATTCAGTCAGAAAAATAAAATCCAAAGCTAGGCGAGAGAGTCTACTGTCCAAATGCAAATGACAATTAGAGCTGTATCTCTAAGTCCCAGCTGCACCAGGCCACTGTATCACAGTGAACAGCCATTGAAGGCCAGCCAGCACAGGGGCACACACCTAGCATCTCAGCACTTAGGTGGGGGTAAAGGCAAGAAGACTGAGTTCAAAGCCAACCTGGGCTACATAGCAGGACCCTATGTAAAACATTAAAAATTAGGGCTGGAAAGATGGCTCAGCAGTTAAGGTGCTTGTCTGTGAAGCCTAAGGACCCAGGTTCAATTCCCCAGTACTCACATAAGCCAGATGCACAAGGTGGCGCATGCATCTGGAGTTCATTTGCAGTGGCTGGAGGTCCTGGTGTGTGCCCATTCTCTCCTTCTGCCTCTGTTTGTCTCTCTCAACTGGAAGTATCTCACCAAGCCCCTAGCATGGAGGAATTCACTGAGCTTTGGTCAGCATGGGATATCTGTGTGGGGTCTTTCATCAGGGAAACTCAATGCAGTGAGCAGGATGCTGTGTGTGCTTAGAAGGTCAGGTTGCTACACAATTGCAGCAATCATTGCATGGAGAAGAGAGGAAAGATGGAGACAGGGGTCAGGAGAAAGTACAATGTACCCCATGGTCAATGAATGGCCAGATAAATGATAGAATCGATAATTCCCAGAAGAGTTCAGAGGGGGATGTCAACAAGACAATTAATTAGCTGTGGTGGTTTTACTAAATCTATGTCTATTAATCATCAACTATCTGATACAATTTGGGAGTTCTTGTTTCTAAAATTCCACAAGGTCTGGTGAAATGTCCCTACCTCAGAAAGAGTTGAGCGGAAACACAGAAAGGTCAAGTGGCCTCTTTCACAGGAATTCTGCTGAGAGACTGCAGGGGCAAGTGTGGGCTCTGTCTGACTCCAGTTTCTGGGCATTTCCTGAGTGTCCTCAGCCATGCAGGGCAAAGAGGGCTTGGATAAAGGCAAAAGAAAACAGAGATCATTATAGACAGGAACAAAGAAATCACAGAAACAGGAAAACCAAAAGCATTCTTGGTGCTATTAACAGAGATGGTTTTAACAAACATGGAAGTTTCTGAAACATGTAATATGTGTTGAGAGCTTACTATGTAGAGGCGGTTCAAATCATTTTGCATATACAATCTCATTGTGTCCTCAGAATAATCCTGTGAAGTGTAAAGTATTGTCCTTCCCAAGGAGAAGTTGAGTCACCTGCCCAGGATGACACACGTGATGAGAGGTAGAGGCTGAGCTTGAACACTGTCCAGTGCGAGAGTGCGTGCTCTCCGTGCAGTTCTTCAGAAAGCTGGCTTGTCATGCAGCAGGCCGAAGAACTGCTCACACAGCATTGGGTTTAGTGTCCGCCATTTTACACTTAAGCCTTCTGCAGAAAATAATCCAGAATTATGAGCTGGAGAGACAGCTCAGTCAGCAAAGTATTTTTCTTACAATCATGAGTACCTGAGTTCAATCCCAGAGCCCATATTTTTTTAAAAAAGGAAAATAAACAGTATGGTGGAATGCATTTGTAATCCCAGAGCTGGAGAGATAGGCAGATCCCTGGGGCCACTGGTCAGCCAATGTGGCCTAATTAGGCACGTTTCAGGTGAGTGAGACCCTGTCTCAAAATGTAGATGGCATCTACATAACATATCTAAGGTTGTCCTCTGTCTCCACATGCATGTACACACAGAAATAATTATCCTTATAGAAACTAAAAAGGATTTTGAATGTCCCCAACACAAAGGAATGACTGATGTCTGATTATCCTAATCTGATCACCACACATTGTACAATTCTGTATAGAAGTGTCACCCTGTACTCCACAAACATGTACAACTACTATGTTCGGCATCTTTAGCCATCAGAGAAGCACAAATTAAAATGACTGTGAGGTTCCATTTTATTCCAGTTAGAATTTCTATCATTAAAAAAATCAAATGAAAAAAGAAGAGATGGCTAAAAAGGGTTTTGTGCCTGTTCTAAGCACAAAGAAATGATCAATCTCCAGGATTATCCTAGCCAGATGCAGTGACACAAGGGTACAATGTTCTGACCACAAGGGGGTCACACATCTGATTACGTTCACAACATGAGAGACTGCTATGTTCGCATCTCTGTCCATCTCTCTCTCAAATCTCTCTGACTGTCTCTCTGTGTTCTCTCCAAAAAAATTAATAAAAATATATTTTAAATCAAATGACAACAAATACTGAACAGAACCCTTGTCCACTGCTGGTGGGAGTGCAAACTGGTGCAGCCCTGTGGAAATCATTATGGACGCTTCTCAAAAACTGAAACGCAGATGTGCCTTATGACCCAGCTGCCTTAGAAACGCTTGTTGTTTTTCTTTTTCTTTCTTTTTTTTTTTTAGAGAGAGAGAGAACTGGCACAGCAGGGCCTCAGCCACTGAAGTCAAACTCTATATGCTTGCACCACCTAGTGGGCATGTGCAGCCTTGCACTTGCCTCACCTTTGTGCATCTGGCTTACATGGGATCTGGAAAGTCAAACATGGGTCCTTAGGCTTCACAGGCAAGTGCTTTAACCACTAAGCCAATTCTCCAGCCCAGAACTCATCTTTTTGATGGCAGCATTACCTGCATCAAGGTGTAGTGCTTACACACACATTACAGGTTGTTGCTATCTCCATGCACAAATGAAATCCTCTTCCTGTGATAAGACTCATCCCAAATGCTTCCTTGGGAAGTACTGTGCGTTTACTCGTGGCGGTGTCCTGTCTCTACTTCGTCCACACCACTCAGCTTAGTGCCTCTACCACTCACTCTTGGCGTCTTCTGCATGGCATCATCCCTGCTGTGAGGACCTGTCCATTATCTTTGTATTCTTTTTATTTTATTTTATTTTATTTTATTTTATTTTATTTTATTTTATTTGAAAGCAAAGAGAAAGAAGAGACACAGATAGAGAGAGGCCCTGGGCACACCGGGGCCTCTAGCCTCTGCAAACAATCTCCAGATGCATGTGCTCCTTGTGCATCTGGCTGATGTGGGACCTGGGAATCGAACCTGATTCCTTTGGCTTCACAGGCAAATGCCTTAACTGCTAAGCCATCTCTCCAGCCCCGTCTTTGCATTCTTAATAAAAGTTGGTAAGAACAACAAGAAAAAGTACATGAGTGGATGACTGGGTTGTCAGTGAATAAACAAACAGAGGGCAGAGAGGTGAAACCTGGAAACCCAGGGGTTAAAAAGACAGAAAACTCTGTAAGATGATCCAAATTCCACCCAGAGCTTTTAGTCTTGTCTTTCAATGTTATTTCAGCAAAGTTGCTTCTCTACTCTTGGCCTTTTTCTTTTTTATAAACTCCGGGATAAATGCTCAAAGGACTCCAACCTCCTACTACAGAGACACCTGCACACCCGTGTTTATGGTTGCACTGTTCACAGTGACTAAGAAATGGAAGCTCCGAGACGTCCATGTGTTCACGAATGGACAGGGAAAACATGGCGTCAATGCAGCAAGCAAGCAAGCAGAAAGAGCGAGCCTAAGGAGGCAGAAAGAAGATAATAAAATACATGTGACATGACCACAGGAGAGGAGCCACTGAAGGGAAGAAGGAGGCCAGGATGGGGTGGGGAATGGATAAGGGAGAGGAGTGGGGAGGGAGATCATCAGAAACAAAAGTACGGATGAAAATGTCATAAACCCATCACTTTGCATGCTAATTTGTAAAAAGAAGTTTATAAAATAGAAGGGGTTAGACTAGAACGCCCGCATCTCTCTGTTCTTCATTTCTGTAAATGACAGGATAGCTTTGGACAAACTGCATTAACGGATGTTTTGAGCCTCCACCCTTGCAAACAACAACGATCCTCACCCAGCTCGTCTTATCTGAAGCGACCCTTCTCTGCCTCATTCCCATCAAGAACGCCGCTATCTCACAGGGGACCTCCTCGGGGTGTTAGAGAACAACAGCATCTTATCTGGTCACTCTCTGGAACACCAGCCTGCCCCTAAGAAACATGAATGAACTGGTGAACACTTCGCCTCTGAATGGCCTGAAAGGCGGCCTCGGCTTTCTTGGAATGATTGTGTAATTTCATGCTGTTATCAGGGCTGACAAGGAGGCCACTCCTAGCACTGGACCCTTCAGCTAAGTTCAACTCCAGGTCAAGTCAGGGGCCCCCAGCAGCTTGGGGGCACAGGATCTACAGGAAGAAAATTCCAGGACTTCGCTAGAAGCTAACAACAGTTCCCAGCTGTTCCCAGCCGCCTCCTGCCATTAAAGTAGCTTGGAGTGGGGGTCTTTGCACAAATGCGGCAGAAGGAGGGTCAGATGGATGCCTGTGCCTCTAGGCCAGGGCAGATGATAGGCCAAGAGAACAGCAGTCTATTTGTCACTGTCAGCTCCTGCACGTGGCCCCAAGACCCTTGGCTGAGTCTTCCCTCTCCTCGTACCCCTTGGGGACCTTGACATCGGATGCACTGATGCTATTGTGAAGTGACTTCAAACCGCTCCTGGAGCTTCTTGCTGCAATTCCTCCTGGAGAGCACGCTGTGCAACTCTCCTGTCAAAAGGCAGTTCAAAGGGAGATGATTCCATTTGGGAAAATGCTCTCTTCACAAACATGAGGTCCTAAGTTTGCATCCCTAGCACCTACATAAAAACCTTTAATCCCAGCACTGAGGGGGCAGAGTTCTGAGGATCCCTGGGGCTTGCTAGCTAACCAAATCTGTAAGTCCTGGGTTCAGTGAGGGACCACGTCTCAAAAAATAAGGTGGAAAACAACTGAGGAAGTCACCTGGCATTGGCCTCTAGCTTCCGTACACATGTGCCCACGTGTGCCCACACAGGCTGCTGTGGGAGCCAGGTGGGTAATTTGGTTTTACAAACATTGCACCTTCATTAAATGTGCGTCTGGGTCAAGAATTAAGAGAGGCATAGGACACTGAGGCTCAGAAGTACTAAGACCTTGGCTCAAACCACACAAGAGCTACTAAGTGGCAGAGCTTCAATTCAGGTCTCCTGAAACCTAGGGCAGAGGTTTCCTATTTGCTGTTCTGTACTTCTCGCCTTGAACTTCCTTTGAATTCTTTCTGTGGAAAGCAGGTAGGTGTAAAGTTCTAGAACTCCACATCATTTGCCAGAAGTGCCTCTGGTTAGGGGGACAAGAGGTCTGTCAGGGGCCAGGTACCCTGTTTTCTACACCCCACTCAGTACTGGGTCATCCTGAAAAGGAAGCTTGGACAATAGCTGAAAGGACCACGATAGCCCCAAAGCTGGCTTCATGTCTTCCCTGGCTCCAGGGACTTCAGAGTTTGTGCTGCACCATGATGCAGGGGAGCGTGTATTCCATCATCAACTCACAACAGGGTCTACCCTGAGCTACCCAAGGAAAAAGAGACTCTGAATTACAATCGGGAGTAGAAGTCCCTCTAAGCAACTTGCTTACAGTGCAAAGCTTTGCACACACAAAATTGTCATTTGGGGCAAGTTACTCAAATTCTTTGAGCTTTACTTACCTTTCTCATCTGAAAAGTGATTCTCACAGTTGTCGGGAAGGCTAAATAAGATTAAGTCATCCCTACCTTTGTTGCTTGATGGCAGCCCTCACCATGACACTCAAATGCTCTGGGGAAGGGTTGCTTTTGGACTTTGGGGCATTTTTGCATGTGCATGTGTGTAGTATGTGTGGTAGTGTGGTGTGTGTGTGTGTGTTATGTGCACATGTACATGCACAAGCCCTGTACACACCATGCAGAGGCCAGGTGTCCCCTTTCCATCACCATTTACATGGCTCCCCTTAGTCAAAGTCTCGTGATTTTGAAGCTTGCTGACTCCACTTCCCACAGAACTGGGGCACAGCTGTGCATGGTCACACACATCTGTTTACATGGATCCTGGGGACTTGAATTCAGGCAGTTTCAAATCCCACCACCACCACCAGGCCTTCGTGCTTGCATAAGAAGTGCTCGGATCCACTGACCATCTCTCCAGCCCTGGCTCTCTGGTTTTTTATGTTCATTTTCCTCCCTGGGGACTGGAGTTTACTAAATGACATATCCCAGGCTGACACTGAATTTGTCATCTTCCTTCCTCAGCTTCCTGAGGACATGGAATTACAGGTCTGTTTCCAGCTGTCCCACTTCTCTTGAGCTTTATGATCACTTTGGCTATTTCTCACTTTAACAAGGTCCTTCACATTCTAACCATCTCTAGGGAGCACCTCCTAGCTTCCTGTGATCACCATGCAGGGCAGCCCAAAGGAAAGTGGAATCCAGTTGTCCTGACAGTTAGGGTTTGCTATATGGAGAAGGGGGTTGTGAATGCGTTCTTGGTCACAGCAGAGAAGGCTTGAAGCTGGAAGAATACACCAAGGGCCTAAGAACATGGGAAGTCTAGGGTATCACAGTCAGTGTCACAGAGCTGAACTGGGTGCAGCAGAGCACAGCAGAGGAGGAGGGGATTGGATCATTCCTCAAGGTCATTGTGGAAGCTCAAAGCAACATCCTTGGATGCCCTTCTGTGGTTGTGGGGGGAAAATAGCACATCTGTGGTTGCAAAATCTCAATCCCATGATGACAGTGGGAAGTATGTAAAGAGGAAAGAAAGCAGGGGTGAGACAGTGGCCAGGGGAACAGATGAGAGGGCTTCTATGAAGACAAAGGACAAAGAGGATATACATGGAGGAATGGACTGAGAGACACAGCGGAAGCATGACGCATGGAATCAGGCAATAGGTTCAGGCAGGAAGCAATAGATGAGAAGAGAAATGCCGGACTTTTCCAGCTTGGAGAATTGGACTTCCAGTAGCACCAATATGGGAAATTTAGAATAAAAGAGTGACACACCCACGGTAGGAAGAGACCATAGATTTCATTGGTGATACGTAGTATTCAAGGGACCCCTGGGACATCCAGGAAGTATTAAAATGGTGTGCAGCGAATGGATCCGGAGTGGAACCAAGAACTGCATTGAGACATGGTATGGGGGCCATTTAACGTGAGGGTGATTAGCAGAAGGTATTCATGAATGAGGTCGCTGAGATCAAGCCTGTTGTCCCAGACCTCAGGAGACTGAGGCAGGATGATTGCCTCATGTTCTAGGCCAACTTGGGCTACATAGTGAGTTCAAGGCCAACCTGGTCGATAGAGCAAGACCATACTTCAAATCACACACACACACACACACACACACACACACACACACACACACCTGAACTTTCGGCATCAGAGGAAGAGTAGGCAAGGAGAACATGAACGACTAGCAGGAAGGCGCAAGAACCAGCAACGTCTAAGAGAGCCATCTGAGGGAGGGGAAGCGGCTCTGTGGTGGTGACACAAAGGCATACCTAATTTCAAATTCATGGTATGTTGATGTATAATCACTTTTGCATACAACAGAAAGAGAATGTCCTCTATGTGCCTACCTGCCAACAGAAGTACTACTACCTGGGTACACTTCCTGTTTTGTTAATCTTCCTGGTATTTACTGAAATGGGATTGCTTGTGTAATTAACAAGGACAAGTGCAATCTTTCCTGATTGACAGCACATTATTTTAAAACTCCATGTGTTCAGTAAATAAGGGGGGAACCAACACAGGAAAGGAAGGAAGAAAGGAAGAAAGAAAAAGGAGGGAGAGAGAGGAAGAAAGGGAGGAGGGGCTATAGATCGCATAAAGGGCTGAGAATAGTATGAGTTTATGGTTTCTTTTAAATATTACCTAAAGCTTAAGAGTACACAAAGCTCCTCATTTTTCAAAGGAGGAAAGAAAAGCGTGGGGAGCCTTTTTTTTTTTTTTTTTAAACCAATTCTGGTGGCCAAAACTCTGCTGAATGTGGTAACATCGCCATCTGCTGGAAATGACCGAGATCTCCACAGAGAACAGAAGCCCAGGGCTGAGCAAACTCACAAGCTAGACAGATGCTGGCATCTGTGAAGCCCCTCTGCACAACAGCAGAACAAACTAACCCAAAAGCCTCCTCCTCTTCACCATCCCCTACCGCATAGCTGACCACCTCCCATGGACACAATGAACTGACTCCCAAATGCACCCCCATAAGGTCTGAGCCCCCACTGAGCACATGGTTGGCTTAAAGTGATTCAATCCATCTTGTGACAAAAGGGTAAGTTGGCATGTGACAAGCATGGAATTAAGGACTCAGTCCCAGACCCAGCTCTACACCAGTGTGGTAGGGCTCAGCCAGCCAGCTAATGTGTCATGGGTAGATGGGCATGGGGGTTCACTTCCTAGCATTTGGCTTCTACCTATCTGTTTTCCAAATTGTGTGTGTGTGTGTGTGTGTGTGTGGTGTATCTGTGTGAGGGTGGATGGGTGTGCATGCCTGTGGAGACCAAATGTTAATATCTTGTTCAATTGCTCTCCACCTTTTTGGGTTTTTTGGGGGTTTTTTTTGTTGTTGTTTTTTTTGTTGTTGTTGTTTTTGTTTGTTTTTTGTTTTTTGTTTTTGTTTTTCAAGGTAGGGTCCAGGCTGACCTGGAATTAGCTATGTAGTCTCAGGGTGGCCTCAAACTCACTGGATCCTCCTAGCTCTGCCTCCCAAGTGCTGGGATTAAAGGCATGCGCCACCACGCCCAGCTCCACCTTTTTTTTTTTTTTTTGAAATAGGGCCTCTCATGGCAACTTACAGGCTAGACCACCTGTCCAGCAAGCCCCGGGTTCTCCACCTACCTCTGCCTGCCCTGTTTTAAGACTACAAGTGCGAGCTGACATACCCGGGCAGGCAGCAAAAACCACACCACATCAGACGTAACAGTCAGTGTGAGTGACCCGGGCTCTGTCCTTCTAGTGCTCATTGCTGTGGCAGTGTCTTCATGGTGAAGGATGCCGGCTCCAGGGCCAGAGAGTCAGCATCCCCATCTGTCAACTCCCATCTTAGTGACTGGAGACTGGTTGCTTCATTCCTCCATGCTCTGTGTCCCTCACCTGAAAGATATAGACACCAATAGTGCTGACCCCACTGAGGTAGCTGGAAAGGGCAACAGGTTATGCCAGATGGTCAGCTATAGCAAAAATTTGAGGAGCTGGGCTCGAGAGATTGCTTGGTGATTAAGGCATTTCCCCATGAAGCCTAAGGACCCATGTTCAACTCTCCAGATTCTGTGTAAGCCAGATGCACAAAAAGACACAAGGTCACACATATGTACAAGATGGCACATGCATCTGGAGTTTGATTACAGTGGCTGGGGGCCCTGATGCACCAATTCTCTCCTGTCTCTCTCTCTCTCTCCCTCTCATAAAAAAAAAAAAATGTGAGGTGTTATCACCATGGGGCAAGCACAAGGGGCCCTCTTCTTTCTAAAGCAGTAACTGCTAAAAACAGGGCAGAATATAGATTTGGCTGGGGGACTCAAAACATTACTAGGCTATTATGGTGCGCTAAATACTATCCCCTTTATGTGTCCCATGAGATCTGTGAATGCTGCTTTATATGGTGAGAGAAAGCAAATGAGATTAAGCTAAGGGGAGATTATTTCAAGTTACTCAGGTGAATCCAAAACAATCACAAAAGTCCTTGTAAGGGGCAAGTGTATGGATCACGGTCAGACAGAGGTGCTGTGACAATGTGACAGGAAGAGGAAGAGAAGGTTCTGTGATGCAGAGCCAAGGAACGTGGGCACCTCTAGATGATGGAAAAGCAGTAGAATGCAGCCGTTCAGACCCCTGGACTTCAGCCCTTGGTGATGCATTTCAGAATCATAATCTCCAAAACCACAAAAGAATGTTCATGTTGTTAAAAGCCACTAAGCTGTGGCAACTTGTCACAGGTTAAGTTAAACCAATCCAAGGTTAAATAAGAAATACAAACTTATTCCTTTGAATGTGTCCCTTTTGAAAGGCAAAATGACAGAGCAAAGAGAGCACTGGACCTGGCGTTTAAAATATGCCTAATAGAAATGACTCAGTGTCTTTGGATAAGTGACCTAACCTCTTCATCTCAATTATCCCATCTCTGAGGTGAAGTTACAGACACTCATTTCAAGGGCTGGCTGCAGAAGTACACAGCTGGTAGCCAAGAGTTGATCACTCTTTACATGAAAAATCCATGCTGCCCTCCCTCTGCCCCTTTCCCTTAAAAGCTGTCTTTTTTTTTTTTTTTTTTTTTTTTAGAGACAGCAAGAGAAAGACAGAATTAGCACACCAGGGCCTCAGCCACTGAAATCGAACTCCAGAGGCTTGAGTGCCACCTAGTACACATGTGAGAGCTTATGCTTGTCTCAATTATGTAACTTTGGGTTACATGAGATCTGGAGAGAGATCAAACTTGGGTCCTCAGGCTTTGCAAGCAAGCGCCTTAACCACTAGGCCATCTCTACAGCCCAAAAGCTGGTTTTTCATAGGACCTAGCTCTTCTGAGTGTGGCTACTGCTTGTGCAAAGACACCTATCTACTTCTGGAGTTTGACTTCTAGTTGCCACTCAAGGTTCCCACTAAAAACCAAAGTATCTCATCAAGACACCTTTTGTTCCCCCAAGAAATAAGATTTGGGCTTTCATCACCATGACTTGCTGGTGTAGCTCACTTCACATGCTCCTTCTACCCTCATTCACAAGTCAGAGACCCCTGTATGACAGTCTGTTCTTGTTTTAAAGCCACCAGGGCCAGGCAGCTGGTTCAGCTGGTACAGTACTTGTCTCATAAGCATGAGAACCCACAAAAAAAATAGTCAGATGTGTTGGCATATACCTGTAATCCCAGCTCTGGGAAACAGACAGAAGGGTCACTGGCCATCCAGTCTAGCCCAATTGGCAAGTTCTAGAACAGTAAATAAAAGGTAGGAGGCATTTCTAAGGAAAGACACCCAAGTTGTCCTCTGACGTGCACATGCACACACAACACAGATCCCTAAAATAAAAAATTTGGGGGGGCTGGAGAGATGGCTTAGCAGTTAAGGCACCTGTCTGCTAAGCCTAAAAACCCGGTTCCAATCTCCAGGTCCCACATTTAGCCAGATGCAAAGTGATGCAAGGGCGCAATGCCGCATTTGACCACAAGGAGGCGCATGCATCTAGAGTTCGTTCTCAGCAGTTGAGAGACTGCTGGTGCACCCATTCTCTATCTGTCTCCTCTCCCTCTCTGTCTGTCTCTCTCTGTGTCTCTCTACAAAAATAAATAAAATAATTTTTTAAACTTTTTAAAGAAAAAATAAAGCCACCTTGCCATCAACACACCAGTTCACCACTCCCTGACTCTGCTCTGAAGAACTAGAGGAGTAATCTTTACCCATCCATGGTAAATACCACTGACATTATAATAGCTACCAAGAGCAATGATGGTGGGTATGAGAGGACTACTGGGCACTGCGCTAGAGACTGTGGAAGGGGATGGGGTCTTTGTAACCCTATCACTTTCCCTAGGAAGGTGTATCCAAGGTTTCCATAATAACATACTGGATTGCATGATAGGAAGTGATCAACATTAGCAGAAATAATGAAAGCTTGCCCTTTGGGTGGTTCACTCATAAACATAAGGAAGTCTCCTCCATGCTCCTTCTCTGCCTCCTCTCCAGCCACAGAAGGGAACAGGATGGGCTAAGGGTTTTATTCTATGCTAAGTATCAAGGAATGGAAGAGGGACATGCGGGTATCAATATCAGGATGAGAAAGCTTCCTCTTGCCCTTCCTCTGGACTCTATCTCCATGCATGGTCACTGACCATATGGCTTTTGTCCTGGTAATGAAGTTTACCTACACATCTTTCCAAAGGTTAAAATCAGCTGAGACCCTGCATGCACATCATTTCACTCAGCCCTCATGAGAACCTGGACCTGTCATTCCCATAACACAGGTGAGCAGTGGATGACCAAGGAGTCCCATCTCCAGGGTAAACCACTAGTCAACAGTATCCGCCTCTCTCCAAAGCTCGTGCTCTTCCCAAGCACTGTCCATCCTGGCTGGGCTCCTGGCTTCCCCTTCCCTAGTGTGGCTGCCAAAGCCCAGAAGAACCTTTCCAGGGTGTCCTCCAATATGGCCCAAGCTCTGGGTGGTCCAGAAAAACTGAGCTTTATCCTGAAACAATGAAGAACTGGAAGTGAAGGGTCCTTTACAAGCTGGAGCCAGTTGGGCCCAGCTGAGGGGCAGGAAAACGTCACCTCCTCATGTAGCACTGTCCTTCCAGGAGACCCGAATATTATAGGGTCTCGGAAGGAGGCCAGACGGGTGTGCTGGGAGTGGGCATGTGTGGGGAAGAGTGGCAAAAGGACACTGGGCAGCTGTTGAGAGGAGGCCACACAGGAGGACTTCAGAATGCCCCCGGGACATTAGGACAGCTGGAAATGAGGCCGATATGCAAGTATGCATGGTCCTTCCTGCCCACACAGAGGGAGAAGGGAGAGGAACAGATGTTCCCAGAGAACCTATTGTGAATTCCCGACACCAGGCCACCAGCTTTCAGAGATGCCATCTAAGAATGTCAGAGGTTCTCTGGGGCCAAAAGCCTCTTCATTTCTAGCCTACAGCAAGCCTGAAACACCCTCCACTTCAGCCTGGGATCCAGTCAAGGTTCAGTTCTGTCCTGCGCCTCCACCTTCAAACTGGCCCACCCATATAGTCCTAGTTTGCTTTGCCCAGGTTCACGTCTGATTGTAAGCCTTTGGTGGATGTGGCAGTGCTTGGCTTCTTCTGTCTAGTTGGGTGGGTGGGATTCAGAATGCTCATCAGGCATCACCAGGTGGTCCTTTCAGGTTCGGGGTCCCCAGGCCAGGCCTGGCAAACACTGTCAAGGCCGCTGCCTCACAGTCCTCTTTGGCCAGATCAGCAATAGCACATCCTGCTCTCTAGTGCTCTCAGCCCCAGGATTTCACTCCACAGCCCACTAGTAACACCACCCAGTTCTGCTGCTCACAAAGCACCTATCCTCCTAGCAGGTGACACTGACAGGCCAGCCTGCAGAAAGACCCTTCCCTTTAAAATTGTCTTGCTCATGGACTCTTCTTTTTGTCTATCTGGATCCCAGCATGAGCCCTCTCATGGCTCAAATCTCTTGTTTCTTGGTCCCCCATGATAGTAACTCCCCTTCCTCTGCTCCACACCTTCCAGACCCACCTTGGGCTCAAAAATTTCACTCGTACCTTGTCTGCTGAGACTCTGAGCCAGGGAGAGGCTTCTTAAAGTCTTTGGAAGTTCTCAGAGGCCATAAAACTGTATGGCCTAGTTGGAAGAGAAATGGGGCTAAAAAAAATGTGCTTTTCAAGGTTTACAAAGGAAGGAGCTGGAAGAAATAAATAGGTAATCATGGAAGGAGGTATGTCTTCAAGATTTTCATCTTAGCTTCAAATTTTATGTGAGTTGTAGCCAAGTATGGTGGCCCATACCTGTAATTCCAACACTCAGGAAGATAAGGCAAGAGGAGTATTGTGAATCTGAGGCCAGACAAAGTGATACCTTGTCTCAAAAAATAAAAAGAATTTTTAAAGGTTTTATATGAATTGTTCCAGCATAGAGCTGTGTTTATTAAAAATGTAAAATGAGTATTTTGCATTCATTATGACTAGAAGGAGTAAATGAAGAATTTTCTCTCATGACCAAATGGGTCCTTAACTCAACTGTAGAAATTAGGTTTTTGGGGCTGGAGAAATGGCTTAGCGGTTAAGGCGTTTGCCTGCAAAGCCAAAGGACCCCAGTTCAATTCTCCAGGACCCACGTAAGCCATATACACAAGGGCACATGCATCTGGAGTTCATTTGCAGTGGCTTGAGGCCCTGGCACACCCATTTTCTCTCTCTCTCTCTCTCTCTCTCTCTCTCTCTCTCTCTGCTTACAAACAAATTTTTTTAAAGAAAGAAAGAAATTAGGTTTTGCTATGCTAGGATAGTAAGAAGACTTTGGTTCATTTCTCAGTGATGCCCAGGAAGAATGAGGCCAGAGGAGTTTGATGATGGGGGGGGCAGGCGAGTGGCAAGGGTATGCCCTCCCCCCATTATGAAAGGGATTGGTAGTTCAGTGGCTCTATGGAGGACCTGGGATTTAAGTCATGCAATCCAGGGGACACAGACAACACGCCTTGTGGTAGCTGGTTACGTTGAGAGAACCCAGAAGTAACAGCGCTCCCGACACTGTCATTGGTAATGGGCAGAGGAAACCACTGACAATCACTGTCCAAGAAAAAGCCCTGCGCTCAGCCCCTCACTTTACAGACTAGAAAAGTGATCCCAGGAACAAGCAACCTGCCCACACTGGCCTGGCCATTAGTGCAGAGCCAAGGTGAGAACAACTCCCGCAACTCCATTCTGTGACCCAGGCCCGGCCCTGTGGACTTGCCACGCTGCTCCCAGCATTCCGTGTCTCCCTTACCTTAGCTGGCTTCTCATTCGTCACAAGACTTCAAGGGCTTATGTGATGGGCAAAAAATTGCAGTGCTTTGACCTCCAATAAATCACCCAGCTAATGGTCTTTTGCAACCCTCCCCCCCCCCAAGACCATCTGCAAGCAGTCTCACTCTCTATCATCTGGGCAATAAAACAGCTGAGGCTACAACTTGCCTTGAGGGAAGAGTGGGAACCAGGAGAAAGGGGAGACTCCAAATGAGCAAGCTGGTTTCTATTCCTTTCTTTTGCTCCCTGTTTCCCTCCCTCTCTCCTTTCCATCCTTCCTTTTTTCTTTTCCCTACACTCTCTCATTCACTCCTTCCCTTTGCCACTCCCTCCTTCTTCCCTCTACCCATTTTGTGTCACACACCTATGTGACTACGGCAGTCATGTGAAACACTCCCTGCCTGGGTCACCTCAAGGCTGAGGGTCTCATGCAGTGTGGAGCTCCGGTAATTATCTTTTGTCCAAACTTCTATGCACTGCAAAAGTGCCCACGTCCCCATGCACAGGCCCTCCAGGTAGGGACAGCTCTCTGTTGCTTCTGAGCCAAGCTTCCTCCAGGGGAAAACTTTTGCCAACCTTGAACCCCATCTTCTGGGACAATCACTGGCTCTCCCTGATCTAGACCTGCCGCCTCCCTCCCCACTCTCCCGTCTGAAAAACCTTCACCGCTCTGGGCCTCCAGATAGTTGTTCACTGTCCACCCTAGCAGAATCCGATCCTCATCTTGGCTTTTAAAGTAAATACGCTCATTGCTTCTCATAAACCTTTTGTCTACCCTTGAGACACTTCTCCAAAGGACTCTGGTCTAAACTCTCTCTCTCTCTCTCTCTCTCTCTCTCTCTCTCTCTCTGCTTCAGTTTTCTCTTCTATAGAATGCTAGGACCTACTCATAGGATGATCAAAACCATTAAAGAAGTTAGTGCAAGCAGTCCCTTTAGAACACTGACCTCCATGTAGGAAACAGCATAATCAAATGTTACTGACACCCAAGACTGTCCTCCACATGTGTGCTGTAGCACACTTACACACAAAGATTTTTTTAATTATTGTTTTTTATTGACTTTTATACTTACATACAAAAAAAAACCCACCTGATATTTCCCTTCCCTCCCCCCATTCCACTTTAGAACTCAAGTCTCCATCATATCCCCTCCCTCTCTCCATTAGTCTCTCTTTTAATTTGATGACCACTGGGATCACCCAAAAGGCAACATAGTGCTGAGAAGAAGGGATGGAGGAGTGCCCAGCACTGAAACACCTCTGTCACACCCTACAAGGCTCAGGGACCATTGCGGAAGAGGGGGCAGATAGAATGGAAGAGCCAAAGGAAGGGTATGACCTCTTACAATGCAACTGCCCACACAGAAACTGGCCTCGATATCCATGACCTTGCAGTGCCTAGCAATACCTTTGCAAGACCCTCAAAATAGAACAAAGATTTTTAAAATCCAGAAGGATAACAGGAAGCTGCCATCTTTTGCCACCAATGCATATTAAATCTAATTATCATCAACTATTGTGGTCATTTAATAAAAATAAAAGAAATGGAAATTTCAACAAAAGAAAGAAGTCCAGGAAGGACATAGACTTGGAATAAAGGAAGCTTGTAAATTAACAGAGCGCGTCCTAAGCCTCCGTGCACGTCGTTCACGCTCTTTCCATAAACGGGTCGAAGCAGCATTGACCTTTATGGCCCATGGCTGGGAACTACCGCGCCCAGTTCTGAAGTCCTTCATCATTGCCCAGATGTCTGTGGATTCTGGTCCAAACATGGAGCCAGGTACTCACAGCTCATGTGTGCGGAAGGAATGGCTGTATCACCACAGGTCACCCCTGATACTCAAGACTTAAGCCCCATCTGTACAGGCATCTGCACAACTCCCCGAAACATATGCAGAGGAACTACTCAGCCCAACCTCAAGAGGGCAGAAATGAGTGTCTACCTTACCCTGCCCCCAAATGACCTGTGGAAAAGGACATTCACACCTACATTTCCTCTACAACTGACGGTAACCCACCTATTTCCATAGGGTTCATGCTCATGTCCTTTGTTCATTCACTGAGACCTATGGACCACTCACTATATACCCAGCACTGTGTTTGCTTCTGGGAAATGCAACAGAATGAAGTGTTTTCTGCTCTCAGATGCAGTGGTGCCCCTGCCCTGTGCTTCCCGGGCACCTTTACCCACCTCTTCTCTTTACTGGAACCTAACCTCCTGCAGAGTAGAACGGTGCTCTCTAGGGATGTGCAGCACCTGAAAGCATGTAGAGTTCAGAAGGTGGCGAGGACAAAGCCTTGGGGTACTCTCAGCCAGGCTGAGAGGCTGAAGTGACCCTCCCTCCCCCGCCCGCACCCTCACACCCCCACAGAGGAGTAACACGGATGTTCAGGACAGGCATCTCAAAGGATACTGGACGAGATCAACCCTGAAGGCAAGGGTGGCTGTGTAATTTCTAAACATAGAGCAACATGAAAATTCCTAGACCCTCGTTCAAAAGGCAGAAAAATAATTCCTTTAAAATAAAATATACAACTTGCTTTTTCAGTTTCTCTTTTAATTATTGATGGTGGTTTTCAGTTGGGTGGGGTATTTTGTTTTGTTTGGGTATTTATAAGGGAGCAGGTTTGCCACTTAGTATTCTATTGAAAGGATCTCTAAATTTTAAATTATTAGCGTGAATTTTCCTTCTTGCCATTGTATTGTACAATGCCAGTTTTAAATGAGAGCATTTAACGCCTAAGCAGAATTCATCAAAACAATTTAAATTCAGTAGCTTAGATTTCATCCTTACTACAGTAATGGATACAGGACAAGACCAGATTGGCTGCTTTTATTTTATCTCAACACACGCTCTACCAGTGCTGCCCACCCTCAGGTGGAATGTGAGGAAGGACTTGAAGGAGAGGAAAGCGTGGGTCCCCATCTTTATCTCTCATCAGTCATCATTCCTGATATAGACATTTGACTCACATTAGGAAGTAGCTCAGTAGGCTGGGGAGATGGTGTTTGCTTGCAAAGCTTGATGACCTGGGTTCAATTCCCCAGTACCCATGTAAAGGCAGGAGACCCTGGCATACCCATTTCTCTCTCTCTCTCTTTCTCTCTTCTCATAAATTAATCAATTAATTAAATATATTTTTAAAGAGAAAGTAACTCAGATGAACTACACTGGACCAGAATTCCTTGGTAGCTCATACTTCTTGCATTGTCATTGATCCTATGTGCTTCCAAAGTGAGCTTTAATTCAAATGTCCACCTTGTGCAGACTTCAGTCAGGCTGGCGGTCTGGATCCACCAGAATTCTGTGCTCCAGAGTATCTTGGAGGTCCACTGTGGATGGGAAAAGCCATGGTATGGTTTTCTTCTCTCAGGTTGCATGTTCCACAGTCCCATAGGATCCTCTTAGAAAAAAAAAAATAATAAGCTCAAAGTCATTTGAAGGCAGGCAGCAGACTTACGGCCCTGTGTGATGAACAGACCATATGCCCACAAAGCCATCTCCATCCAAGGCCCCACAGCCCAGGGAATGGTCCATGAAACCTGACAGAGATGCCGAGAGACCAACACCTACCAGATCAGGTAAGGTTAGCCAGTTGGGCCTGGGCAATGACAGGCTATTGATTGATTATAAGAACTGCCTTAGCAATGAGACACATACCCCGTCCCTGCAGGGCAAATGGCAAGAGAAACTCTGCGTGTCTGGTGACTCACAGATGTTTGGGAACAAGAGGCAAGAGAAAGCAGTATAGAGCTCCAAAGCCCAGCCTCAGAGCAACCTCCTAGACCTAAAGGGGAAAACGTCCAAGACAACATTTGCATACTCACCAGGGCTCAGAGACCCAAGAAATTTCTCTCCCAGTCATAGAAGTCACTGCTGAGAGTTGTCACAGGAACAGACTTGGGAGGGACCTGAAACTAATGGAGCCAACCCGTCAGCACCGGCAATGAAGGTGATGTGGCATGCTCCTAGCCCTTACTCAGTGGTTGGCAGATGGAGATTCAGAATGTCGTGGTGTTATAATGTCCCCCATTGTCTCACATGTTGACTGGGTCCCCGATGCAGCAATGCTTGGAGGTGGCAGATGACTGCATCATGGAAGTGCAGAGTCACCAGTGGGTTATCCATTGATAGATTCACAGCTGCATGGACTATGACGTGGAAACATTGAAGAGCGGGGTCTGGTTGGGAGAACAAGGTCACTGAGCATGCACAGTCCTTTGAATGTCCTTTGAAGGACATTGTGCCCAGCTCTCTCACTCTTGCTCCGCTTCCTGTCCGCCATCAAGCGAGGCTCCTTGCTCAACCATGTCCTTCCACCATGATACCTACCTCACTACAGACAGAAACGCAATAGGCACTACACTGACCATGGACTTTAAGATATGCATTCCATGTATTTTGTCATAGTGATGGGAAATTAAGACACCATCCTGAGCCAGCATCCTCAAAACAGCTGAAATTCCTTATCTAACACAATCTCCCTTGGCTGTAAGAGAATGGTTGCTTTTCTCTGGTACACAAGCCAGTCATGAAAACCTTCCCAACTCCAAATGTCCAGTCACCTGCTGGCCAAGTATCCTTCTCTAGTTCCATTTATGGGCCTCCGATTTCTCGATTGAAATAGGGATAATAATGCCTTAATGCCTGCGTCCCAGAGACGTTCAGGTTGGAAGAAGGAATACATGCAGGAAGCATTGTTCTCTGCTTGCCATCCAGAAGCAGAAGGCATTCCCTGTCCGCTCTATCTAAGAACATCCCTCACAAGCCTCGCCCGGCTACATGTCTCCCATCTCCAGCTCTCACCAAATTCCCTTCCTGATGTTCAAGAAAAATATTCTCTTCTGTCCCACACATTGAAGCAATTGGTGAATGCTAATGAGAAGAGGTGATAAACAGCACAGGACACGTTTCTAAACTCAGCAGTGTTTATTTTATTATGAGTGGCAAACTCTTGTCACTGCCGACTGAGGCTCGGCATTATCTGCCCTTTCTTACTTCTCTAACTTCACCTCTTATCATTCCACCCTCCATCATTTGCACTCCAGCCCCACTCGTCTGTTTTCAAAGTTTCCCCTGAAAAATACTCATCTTTTTTTTTCTCAGAGTAAGGCTTTCACTATGCTCTTCCCTCTCTCTGGATTTCATTCTCCTAGCTTTTGGCAAGGCTAGCTCTTGCTCTTAATGGAAATATCAGTTTAAATATAACGTCCTTTAGTTTCCTAGACTAAGGTGATATCCCATGTCCCTGATAGCAAAATTATGCCTTGGTGGCTCATCTCTGGGTACCAGCATCTAGCAGTGAGCATGTCACCTGGATGGTAATTAATAAATTGAATGAATGCATGAAAGATACCTGAAGTAAATGATTTTTTTTCTCCCCTACGTGTTTGTTCTTTTCTGGGTATTTTGCCAATGCAAACAGCATCTCCCATTAGGATGCAGGCAGGGTAAGCATTATAGATTTCTTTTGTTTCCAGCCCAGTATGCAGTACAGTACAGTGCTTGTATACAACACTGAAAAAAAAATGTTTGATGAATGAGTCAATCAATGAATGAATGAGCAACTGGGCACATCTCCAAAACTTGCTGGACTGAATTAAGTAGACCTGCAAGAGCAAAGGAAGTGCCACATCCTTGAGACAGCAAACATGTGTTCTGCGTTTGTCACTGATGCGTTCTTGTGTTCAATTCTCCCACACAGTTGTCACCCATCAGCCTGCTAATGGGATCATAAAGGAAGGGGAGTCAGGGCCCTGGGCTTTCTCAGAGTCATCAGCTCAAAGGCCCTTTAATGGGAGCTCCTGACTCAATTGGGTGTGGAGAGAAGAGAAAATGTGATGAATGGCTCCAACACAAGGAAACTCAGATACCTGACTTTGTTCTTATCTTGGGAAGAATGCGGCAACCAGGCACACTGAGTCACGATGAACTAAGAAACTCAAGAATGTCCCTTGATAAATCTGTGCTGGATAACTGAATGGACGCTTCTGTTGCTTATTACCTTTTAAGTGAATAGGGTCAAAGGTTGGTACTAACCCATGGCTCATGGGGTTAGATATTCTTTGTGAACTGACAGGAATTATTACCAAGGGCAGACCAGGCCAGAAGGTTCACAAGGCTAATGAAGAGAGGGGCACAGGTTTGAGGTCCCCTGGAGACTAGTTATCTGCAGGCAGAGGAAAACTCTGCTCATAGCCACACTCATAGCCACAAATCCATACATTTGTGCAGAACAAAGTCCAGTGTGGGTGAATTAGCCCAGACCCCTCATCAGAGGGAAAACAACTGAAGATGTTGTCATAGGACGCCCTCGTGATTATAAGGCCAGCAGTTAGTGTGTGATTCCTTGGTGCCAGGAAGCACTGAGGCCTTTACAGGGATTTCCTCACATAATCTTCATATTCAGGTATCATCCACTGTACAAATGAAAGGAGAAGAGGGTATGGGAGGAGGGTTAATCAAAACTAAAGAGGTTATGACTAAGCCATCTTGAAACCTGTTTCTTTGCTTACTAATTTAAAAATATATCATTTGGGTTGGAGAGATGGCTCAGCAGTTAAAGACACTGGCTTGCAAAGCCCACAGCCTAGGACTGATTCCCCAGGACCCATGTAAAGCCATATGCACACAGCAGTACATGCGTCTGTAATTCATTTGCAGTGGCAGGAGGCTCTGGTGTGCCATTCTCTCTCTTTCTCTCTTCTTTGTCTCATATATACAGTCTTTGTCATATATATGTGTGTATGTATATATATATATAATATATATAGTTTTAAAAACAAGAAAACTTAGACAGAAGTACCTGTGGGGGTAGAAATACTATGCCTAGAAGCTATAGGTTATTACAGAAGAATTTCATTGCCAGTGGTGGAATATTTCCCAGATAGTTGTTGGTCAGGGAGGCCCCCGAGGTCCCCAAAACAATACATGTTATTGCCAAGCTCTTAATTGCCAGCCAGAACTAGATGGTCAGACCCTATTGCTGAAGATGCTACATACTTTGGTTTCAGGACACTGAGAAATCAAGCTAGAACTGAGCTAGAAGCCTCCTGCCTGTTGACCAGCCATCATAATGCTGACAAGTGCTATGGTACCCTGCTGGGGGCGGAAAGTGATCACCAACATTAACCAGCAGTGGACCCTGCAAGCTCTACTGGCCACCTAGGCAAGACGCACCAACTAGTGCAATAGTGGCATGTCCGTTATTGGGAGTAACCAACTGCTCTCTAATGGGATTTGAGGCCCTCTCCATGGGAGAGGAATTCAAGACTCATACTGAAAACCTTCTCAAAAGCCATGGCTGGGAAGGTTAACAAGCCCTAGGGGGGAACTTATTCTTGTTCTTTGGCTACATCGACATATTATACTCACCAAATTACATTCTAAATTCTTATGCTTATGCCCATACATTAGTGATGTTCTCACTTTGGGTTACAGGTTTCCTTTTTTATTTTTTTTTCTTCATTCACAATTCTTTTTTTTTTTTATTGACGTCTTTAATTGTAGACAATATCCCATGGTACTTCCCTCCCTGCCTGCACTTTCTCCTTTGAAATTCCACTTTCCATCATATCCCCTCCCCCTCTCAATCAGTCTCTCTTTTCAGTTTGATGTCATGATCTTTTCCTCCTGTTATGATGGTCTTGTGTAGGTAGTGTCAGGCACTGCGAGGTCATGGATATCCAGGCCATTTTGTGTCTGGAGGATCACGTTGTAAGGAGTCCTACTGTTCCTTTGGCTCTTACATTCTTTCTGTCCCCTCTTCCATAATGGACCCTGAGCCTTGGAAGGTGGGTTTGAGATGTTTCAGTGCTGAGCACTCCTCTGTCCCTTCTTCTCAGCACCATGGTGCCTTCTGAGTCATCTCAAGGTCGCCACCATCTGAAAAAAGAAGCTTCTCTAACCAAAAGTGAGAGTAGCATTAATATATGGGTGTGGACATTAAGAGAAGTGCTTACTGGGTAGTTTGGTGAGCATAGTATATACATTTAGAGAGACACAAGCAGACGTTACACCCCTAGGGCTCATGACTACCTCTGTTTTAGGTTTTCAGTGTGAGGAACGTATTCTCTCCCATGGAGCGGGCCTCCAGTCCAATTAGAGAAAGCAGTTGGTTTCTCCCATAAGAGACATGCCACTATTGCACTTGTTGGCTCATTTGGCCTGGCTGGCCAAATTTAAAGCTTGCAGTGTTCACCGTTGAGTACCTTCACTGGGGTTTTCTCTCTCCCATTGAACTTCATGCAGCGTAGGATGACAGTAACTGCCAGGAGGACTCAAAACTCATTGTAGTTCTGAGAAAAAGTGACAGTTGAGGGTCCAACACCTAATGGGCATCTCTATCACACCCTTCAATGGCTAAGAGACTATCGCAGAAGAAGTGGCAGAAAGAGTGTAAAAGCCAAAGGATGGGAGGGATGCTTGCATACGCTGTCTCTCAGACACAAGTCGTTGTTGCATCATCACTTCACAGTAGCAATTGTTACCTGCATTAAGACCTGCATAATATTGGGCCCTCAACAAGTTGTCACAGACGATGGGAGAGGGGAAAAGACAACATTATGGAAGAGAGAATATAATGGGAAATGAGGGAAGATTCAGTGGAGGGGAGTGGGAGGGGGGCAAAGGAGGGTTGTGGGATGGGATCATATAAATTTTAATTAAGTTTTTTTCACAGAAAACACTGAAGCTTCAAGTTAACAAGACCCTTTCACATCCACTCTTCTATTGTACCATCTAAATGAATCCACTACCCCCTATGAGATGGAGTTCATTCTCTAGTTCAAAGATAAGACACACTGGTAGTTTCATAGGAAATGAGCCCTACAGACTGGGGTATTTTTGATTAAGCTTCCTACTTAGTCTCCAGCAGGTGGAGCACTGCTGGAGGAGGTGTGGAGGAGGTGAACTACTGCATGTTCAGAGTCAGCTTGAGCTCTGGCTGTTTTGTTCTCTCTCTGCTCTGGATGTATGATAAAGTGAGCCAGCTTCTTCCACCATGATGAAGCTTCCCCTGGAAAATGGAAACCTGAAATAAACCCTTTCCTCCCTTAGTTGCTTCTTGTTGGGGAAGAGATTTGCTGCCTAACCCAAAATCACCCAGCTAGGCAGAGCCTGATCCCAGATCCAGGAGTTCGGAAAGCCAGCTCCCTTCTCATTTCCATGACACCACAGGCACTGCTTGTTCTTGGCTGGCAGACTAAGTACATAATCCTTGCAGGTGAAGGGTGATGAGCTCACGTTCAGAGAAAACAAGGCATTTAACCATTGCAAAGAATTAACTCTCAAGAGCTGACCTAGAGTAAAGCCCCTAGTTTTAAGGCTGAGAAAAGAGGTGGGAGGTGCAGGAGAAGGGGCAGCCCTTGATTCAGAGAGGTCTGGCTGTAAAACCCAGCCTCATTATTGACAGTGTGTTCCTAAATAGTGGGACCTAATTAAAGAGCATTCTCAATGCTTTAAATGCATCAACAAATTCAGTCCTCATGGAAACCACTTAACATGGACATGAGTAGCCCCATTTCATGGATGAGAAAACTGAAACACAAGGAGGCTAAGGAGCTTTGCTTGAGTCACTCAGCTATGGCTCAAACTCAAGGCTATAGACTCTGTTGCAGTAAGCTTTGCATTGCTGTCAGAAAGTACCTGACCAAGATCAGCTTGTGGGAGGAAAGGGTTTATTTTGGCTTACAGACTCCAGAGGAAGCTCCATGATGGCAGGAGAAAACAATGGCATGAACAGAGGGTGGACATCACCTCCTGGCCAACATCAGGTAGACAACTGCAACAGGAGACTATGCCAAACACTGGCAAGGGGTCCCGCTGCTAGAACCATAAGCACACCCCCAACAATACACTGTCACCAGCAGGCTTCAATTCCCAAATTGCTACCAGCTGGGGACCTAAGCTTTCAGAACAACTAAGTTTATGGGTGACACCTGAATCAAACCACCACAGACCCTGAGAAGAAGATCTTATTAAGACAAGGGGGTGGCTGGAAAGCAGATGCATGGTGAGAATGAGGAAGGGATGAATGGTTGTTCTCAGGAGAAAGTTCCATCCCCGTTACCACTTAACCGGGGAAGGGTGGTGATTAAATGAACAGCCCAAATAGGATCCAAAGTTGAGTTTCTCATCTAGAGTTTCTTTTCAATTCCCCTGCCTGGAGATAACATGTGCCTTCGGAACTTGGCATGATGAGGGAGGGGTAGCGTGCATAAGGCTGAGAGGCTCCAGCTGGCAGTGAAAAGCCTACCACAGCGAGGGGCCAGGCAGGCCCAACGTCTGCAGACTAAGGCTGATGAGGCCTTCACAGGGATGTAAGGATGAGGGTTCCTGCATCTGGTGGAGGGCCGGGCCACATGATTTTCCATGCACTCCACCTTAAGCTCCTCATGACTGCAGCAGGCTCTCACACTCCCCAGTCCCCTCCAAGATCATGAGGTGTTTATGGGCTAAGCAGGGGCATCCTACAGCTGCTTACAACATAACACTTTATTCTCAAATATGGAGACAGCATGATTCTCTGATCCGGGCAGAGATGCCTCTGGGAACAAGTTTCCTATAACAGCAAAGTTTACCCTGAAATCTAGGATCCCACAGTCACGCATCTGTTTCTGAAAGTGATGTGACAGGCTGCAGGAGACGGGAGTCCCAAGAGCAGTGCCAAGTCTCTCGAGGAGCAGGGATGGGACAGTCCCAGCCATCAATGAAGCCTTGTGGCCTCCATGGAAAGAGAGGAACACCCTGTCCCAGGAATGCAGCCTCCAAGCGCTGAAGACTGCCTCTCTGCCATTATGAAAGCCCAAACACTCAGGGTGTGGTGGGGTTTTTATAAGTGTATTCTGCTCCCACTGAGCAGTCTTGGAAATGTGGACAGCATACCACCCAAGGCCATTAAAGGCCCAGACAGCTTAGGACTGAGACAAGAACCAGGAGCCAATGAGCTTGGGGCAGACTGTCTCAAAGAAATAAACATGTGGCTAAGGTATTTCCATAGCCGTAAATACCGTCTTTCAGGGGTTCCAAAGGAGACCAAACGGGCCTCCCCCCCCCCCACCATCCTCGATAAAAGAGTGACACTGTGTATCTAAGGAGCAAGAAGCCAGGCACCAAAGCCAGATTTCCCGGCCACCCTCTAATTTATAGGCCGTAAATGATGGGGCCCGTGATCTATTGCCCTTGAGTGGGAGACTTATTCCAACCAAGAGCACATGCAGGGCCTAGTGATATAACGAATGGGCCTGGGTGGGGAAAGGTGGGGCTCTCACTGCACGCTAAGTAAAGATGTTTAGAAGGGACGGTTACATCAAGAGATGATTTCAAACATCCCAGAAAGCAGCACGTGTCCCCGTCCCTACCCAGGGAGCCCAAGGGGAGGGAAGGCTGGAATGCTGCAACGGGAAGACGACTCAATCTGATTCCCCACGGTTCCCACTTGACAGCTCTTCACAGTCACTGCTCACTCCACCTTTGGCCCAGTCCAAACCCACTCTCGACTGAACGGTGCATCCAGTCCTTCCCAGGATGCCGCTGGATGACAGTACCAAAAAGGCCTGGACCTCATGTGTCCAGACATCACTGTGAATGGAGCTCAAGAAATCTGCATTCAGTGAATAAAAGCAGTCTGTTCTTATTCATTCATTCATCCACCCATCCTAATTATGTTTCCCAAAGGGAACTTGTCACAAAGAGAAAATAGTTCATGCTCATTTCCTAACCAGCAGGAAAATATTGAAGAGTGTTTTAAATTCCCTGTGCATGTATGTTAAATCCCCTGTGCATGTTGAGTATATATACGTATATGTATATATATCAAGAAATATTGATTTTTTATTATAGTGGTATAAAAAACTATGTTAAAATTTCTATTAAAAATAAGTCATATTAAATAAAAATAGTAAATACAACATCAGTATTTTTATTATTATTATTACATTTTAATTGCACAAATTAATAGGTTTCACTATCACATTTCTATACATAGCACAGATCTTATGGGAATAAGGAAAGGGGCTGAAGAAATGGATAACAGTGCTCGGTCTGTTGTAGAAGTTGATTCAGAGATACAAAGAAAGGAAAATTCAGCAAGTTCAATGAGGACTGAAACCTGCCCTGGGAAGGCCAGCCTGAGTGCAGGTGAGGAAACAAAGTACGGCGCCTAAGCCAGGCATAGTGGCTTAATTCCAGGACTCTGGAGGCAGAGGTAGGAGGATCGCTGTGAGTTCGAGGCCACCCTGAGACTACATAGTGAATCCCAGGTCAGCTCTGAGCTAGAGTGAGACCCTACCTTGGAAAAAAAAAAAAAATCAGATGCTGGAAGGAAGTTCTGTCTGCATGGCCTCAGAGAAGGGATTGCTCAAGAGCCCCAGACCCGGGGGATTAGGAGCGTGCATGTACACCCACACACATTATGACAGGAAACCACTTCTGTTTGTTTCATTGTATCCATTCTAGTCCTATACCTGAGTGCTCCCTTTAAGTAAACAACAATTCTCCTTTAATGATTTTCCTTATTCTATCATGTTTATTCTATCAGTCTCCATAGTTTACTTCTGTCCCAAGTTTCCATGCACAGGTCAGAGGCCAGCCAGCACTGCCAACTCAACATGCCTACAATGGACAGGGGACCACTCTCTCCCTTTGCCTCATGCTGTATCATTTTCTCTCACCATTCCACTCCACTGTTCACAAGCCTTCAGTGACTTTTCTCTGGAACCACTACCGTGCTCAGAGCATTACCATCTTCCAGAACTTGTGAAACATTTGTGTTCTCCTTCAAAAATAGGGAAAGATTTAGAAAGAGATGATAATTTCATAATGTGGTGGTCTCAATGTAAAATGTCCCCCATAGCCTCATGTGTTTTTGACTTACGCCCCGTGCTTGATCCCCAGCACCTGGTGGAGCCTTTGGGGGGTGGACCTTTCTGGAGGAGGTGTGTCACTGGGAGTGGACCTTTCTGGAGGAGGTGTGTCACTGGGGGTGGACCTTTCTGGAGGAGGTGTGTCACTGGGGTGGAGCTTTTCTGAATGAGGTGTGTCACTGGGAGTGGAGCTTTCTGGAGGAGGTGTGTCCCTGGGGGTGGAGATTTTCTGGAAGAGGTGTGTCACTGGGGGTGGAGCCTTTCTGGAGGAGGTGTGTCACTGGGGGTGGAGCCTTTCTGGAGGAGGTGTGTCACTGGGGGTAGACCTTTCTGGAGGAGGTGTGTCACTGGGGGTGGAGCCTTTCTGGAGGAGGTGTGTCCCTGGGAGTGTACCTTTCTGGAGGAGGTGTGTCACTGAGGGTGGATCTTTTCTGGAGGAGGTGTGTCACTGAGGTGGACCTTTCTGGAGGAGGTGTGTCACTGGGAGTGGACCTTTCTGGAGGAGGTGTGTCACTGGGGGTGGACCTTTCTGGAGGAGGTGTGTCACGGGGGGTGGACCTTTCTGGAAGAGGTATGTCACTGGGGGTGGACCTTTCTGGAGGAGGTGTGTCATTGGGGGTGGACCTTTCTGGAGGAGGTGTGTCCCTGGGAGTGTACCTTTCTGGAGGAGGTGTGTCACTGAGGGTGGATCTTTTCTGGAGGAGTTGTGTCATTGGGGGTGGAGCCTTTCTGGAGGAGGTGTGTCACTGGGAGTGTACCTTTCTGGAGGAGGTGTGTCACTGAGGGTGGATCTTTTCTGGAGGAGTTGTGTCATTGGGGGTGGAGCCTTTCTGGAGGAGGTGTGTCACTGGGAGTGGACCTTTCTGGAAGAGGTGAGTCACTGAGGGTGGAGCCTTTCTGGAGGAGGTATGTCACTCAGGTGGACCTTGAGGTTTATTTGTCCAGCCCACTGGTGTTGACAGCTGACTCACTCAAGCTCCTTTCCTGCTGCAGTGGAGATGTGACCCAGGCTTCCCTCCCGGCCTCTCATGCCTTTCCTAACATGCTGAAACTTCCCCTCAAAACTGTCAGCCAAAATAAACCCTTTCCTTCTATCAGATGCTCCTTGATCAAGTATTTTGTCCCAGCATGAAAAGGTAACTGCTTCAAAAAATGTGTACCCAGGAAGTAGGGCTGTGGCTGACAATGTGGTTTGTTATCTTTTGGAACTAGTTTACAGGAGGAATATGGAAAAATTTAGAACTTTGAACAAAAAAGAAACACAGAGTTAAATGGGCTATACCTCTGAGTTTGAAAGACCACAATGTAGAAAGAAATGTAGACGGTAAAGGCTTGCCTTATGAGGTTTCAGAGGGGAAAGAGGACTTTGTCAGGAACTGGGCTCAAGGTAGTTCATAGGCTATGTGGTTGCATCCTGAGTACTGGAGCAATGCTGCGCTTAGAAGTAATGTACCGATCTCTCATAGTCTCACGTATTTGAGATTAAGCCTCATACTTCACCTCAGCTGCTAGCCTTGGGGAAGTAGAGCCTTGCTGGAGGAGATGTGTTACTGGGAGCAGAGCTTGAAGTGTATGAGTCCAGCATATAGGGTGTTGGCAGCTAGCTCAGAGTACTTCCTTCCTGCTTCCTGTGAAGACAGGCTTCTTGCTGAAGCCTGTCATACTTTGCCAACCATGATGAAACATCCCCCTTGAAATTATAAGCTGAAATAAAGTTTTTCTTTCCATCAGCTGCTTCCAGTGAGTTGTTTTGCCCTGACAATGAGAATGTAACTGCTGAATATGACATAATCCATATGTGTGGGAAACGAGTGATAGCTTCATTTTATTTCTGGTGTCCAGATGGACACCTTGGGCTGGTATAATATGTGAACAGGTTGATTATGTATGATGCCAACCATCAAGGACACTTTCAGCAAAGTTTCCAGGAAGATGGATTTTGGCAGACTTGTGTAGCTGTCAAAATCCTCATTTCATCAGCTGAAGTCTTTTCCCAGGATAGCTACATGTCTTTGCCTCCCTTCTTTACTATGTCATGAACCTGTCTAGAATGTAATACCAGATGACAAGAAATACATCTATTTTATTTATGTCTATCTTTCCAGCACCTGAATATGAATTATCTTTTTTCTCACTTCAACAACACTTAATCCAAAGCCTTGCATATGACTAACAGATTTTTCTCAGATTTATTTCAAAATTTAATTTTCAAAGGATCTTAGTCATATTTTCTTGTTTAGAGACAATGTAAACTTAAGGAAGTAATCTGAGTTACCTATGTACCAGTATCCTAAAATTTATGGCCTCTAACCATGCAACTGTGGTTTGCTCTCTAGCAAGAGAGACTAACCACCACATTTTTCCTGTGTCATTCTCACTTCAGCACATACCTTGTCAACGTATCCCCTCATCTTAAATAAGTGTTACCCTTTCTTAGATGTGGGTTGTGTCATTCCTTGCTCCCACATGGAGAAGTGCTGGCCTGTGTACATATCCATTCCCATAATGAGAGCAAATTTTCCTCCTCCTGGAATCGTCCCACCTTGATGTCCATCCCCAGCACTGCTAGGTGAGCATCAGGTCAGCACACAGAGCAGTTTTTTCTGCTGCTTGGGAAACCCAGGGAATGTTAATGCTATTGAGCTGCTCTGTTCAAAACACTCCTGGTGTGAACCGAGCAAAGCTCCAGTTGCTAAGCAACTGTTACAAAAAGCAGAAGGATTTCCAAAATAAAAAAAAAAAAAAAACCCAGAACATACTTGAACCAAGTACAATTGCACTATTAATGTGTAACCAGTTGGATAGCAGGGTTGCAGCCTTTCCTTGGTTAGATGAGCTATTTTTTACTTACTCAAGAAAACATTACTATCCAGGCTGGCCCTTCAATTTCCAAATCAGCTTCAAGCATTTTTTTAAATGATTTCTAGGGGGCTGGAGAGATGGCTTAATGGTTAAGGCATTTGCCTGAAAATCCAAAGGACCCTGGTTCAATTCCCTAGTACCCACATAAGCCAGATGCAAAAGGTGGCACATGTGTCTGTAATTCGTTTGCAGCCACTGGAGGCCTTGGTGCGCCCATTCTCTTCCTCCCCCAACCCCTCCCTTTTTCTCCCTCTCTCTCTCAAATAAATAACTAAATTTTAAAAAATTATTTCTAAGCCGGGTGTGGTGGCGCACACCTTTAATCCCAGCACTCGGGAGGCAGAGGTAGGAGGATCGCCAAGAGTTCAAGGCCACCCTGAGACTACATAGTTAATTCCAGGTCAGCCTGGACCAGAGTGAGACCCTTCCTCGCAAAACCAAAAAAAAATAAATAAAATTATTTCTAGAGTCCCAGTGAAGAGGCATTTTTGAATGTTGAGCCTCCTAGCAATAGTGGATGTTCAATAAATATGTACTGAATGAGTTAATATGAAGGCATAAGCATCCACTTTTCTCATCCTGAGGGCATCAGAGCATTGGCAGATGTCTGAAAGCACAGCTGCACATCTGTGTAATGATTTTCAAGTAAGTTCACAAATTCTTTGTTATGCCCATCTCTTTAAATGATGAACCTTCATGAATCTGGGCTCAGTTACTTGCTCCCAAGAAACACAACGTAGCAGAATTGACAGTGTGTGACTAGACATAAAGGACTTCTCTCTCTCTCTCTCTCTCTCTCTCTCTCTCTCTCTCTGTTTTTGTCTGTCTCTCTCTCTTTCTCTCTCCTTCACTCATTTCCTCCTTTTTTCCTCCCTCCCTGGCCTTCTCATTCAATGACCCTCGGAAAGTCACCCACCATATCAGGAAGATGCTTGGGCAGTCCGGGGAGAAACCAACATGTTAAGGAACTGAGGCCTCCTGTAACATTCCTGTGAGGAAGTCATCTCCAGAATCTATTCTCAGTGAAAAACTACAAATGTCTTAAGCCTCTGCCACCATCTCACCACAGTCATACAGCAAACCCTATCCAAGCCAGTCTCAAAGTCCTGACCCACGCAAGCAAGGAGATACAAGTTAAATGTCTAGATTTTTTAAAGTATATTTTATTTATTTATTTATGTATTTGAGAGAGATAGAGACCAACAGACAGAGAGTGTGAGTATAGGCACACGAGGGCCTCTTGCCACTGCAAACAACTACAGATAAATGTTCCACTTTGTGCATCTGGCTTTACATGGATCCTGGGCAATCGAATCTGGACCATCAGATCTGGCAAGCAAGCATCTTTAACCAGTGAGCTAACTCTTCAGTCTAATTTCTGTATGTTAAGCCACTATGTTTTAAGAGTGCAATCTTTTGGACAGAACAGTTGAAATATAAACTCTATGAAGACAAGAGTTCTGTCTTGTGTGCTCTGGCATCCCAGCACCTGGTATCCTTGTGTCAACAACGGAAACTCAGTGACAAGCTTGGTCCTAATCTTTTACAGAGCATGTGCATATTTACTTTTAACACAGAGACACTGTATATTTCCTGCATTGGACAGCATAGCTATCAAAAACAACTATAGAGGCCCGGCGTGGTGGTGCACACCTTTAAACCCCGCATTCAGGAGGCAGAGGTAGGAGAATCGCCATGAGTTCAAGGCCACCCTGAGACTACATAGTGAAGTCCAGGTCAGCCTGAGCTAGAGTGAGACCCTACCTCAAAAAACAAATAAACAAACAAAAAACAAAACAAAAGGGCTGGAGAGATGGCTTAGCGGTTAAGGCGCTTGCCTCCTAAGCCTAAGAACGCTGGTTCCAATGTCCAGCAGTTCCAATCTCCAGGTCCCACGTTTAGCCAGATGCAAAGTGATGCAAGGGCGCAATGCCGCACTTGACCACAAGGGGGATCACACATCTGGATTTTGTTTGCAGCAGCTGAGAGACTGCTGGCGTGCCGCCCATCTCTATCTGTCTTCCTCTCCCTCTCTCTCTGTCTCTCACTGTGTGTCTCTCTCCCTCCCTCCCCCCTCCCCAAAAAAAAGCTATAGAAATTACAGGGGAAATCTACTGGAACTCACAGAATCTCCTCCACAAGCCCAGTCTTCTGATACAACATGGTATTAGAAGGTGGCTCCGGGGACTTAGGCCTCAGGCCCTGAAGTTCTCACTGAGGCAATATTCAGCCCAGTTCAGTCTAGCTAGGAATGACAAGACAAGTTAACCCTTCAGTATCTTCCAGTCCGGGGAACACTGCCGCCCTACCTCTGCACCTGCGCACCAGGGAGGCCGGGATGCTCCTGTGCTCCATCAATGCCCAGCTGCGGGAGGCAGAGGAGGAAGACATGGCACCAACTTTCCTAGTCTGTGGTCCGTGCTCTCTCGCTGCTCAGGGTCGAATTAGACTGAGGATAGGTGCACAGCACACCTTCATGTGAGAGAGCTTGACGTTTGGCAGTCGTCCCTCAGGCCTCATCTCTCACCAATGGATGACTAACAGGCAGGAAGTCAGTCCACTGCGCAGCCCGAGGGAGGGAGGGAGGGAGGAAGGAAAGGAGGGAGGGAAGGTGGTTGCCTGCCCCAACTGCAAAGCTCACTCACCTCGCAGAGGTGACACTGCACTGCAGTTCATTCATGGGCAGTGTAAGGAGCTTGCACAGCGCTAGGTTCTTGAATGTGCTATTTCATTTAATTGCACCCCACAGGATGAGAGCTCAGGTGTAGCTCCGTGCTATTACGAGGATCTGGGTTCAATCACCAGAACCACAAAAAAAAAAAATTAATAATTAGCACGTGAAACTAGGAGAATTTGAATTCAGAACAGTCTCAAAGCCACCTATCACCCACGCACAAAACCATATCTTTCCAGATTCCCAGCTGCCCTCCTCAGAACCCGCTTTTTAATATTTGAACAGTCTTCGTGTTTCCACCCAAATTTTTCACTGCCTCTGAGTTCTTGTGTATCAATCAAGGTTCTGCTATTTCGAGTTTAACTGGCTGCTTGAACGTGAAAAGTAACATTTTGAAATATTTAAAAATTTGAAAAATTGGAATATATTTCTCTGCTTATTGCAAGACATTTAAAACTTGTAGCAGAGGCCTTTGTTCAATGCAAGACATTCTGATTTATCACAGGATCCATAATAATTCCAGCATAAGCAGCTGACATTTTACCAAGCCATATTTTCTAAAACACTGAAAATAGTTCCAAGTTCTCCATAATTCAGGTTTTACCTTCAGAGACTTTTAAGGGAACATTTTAACACAATCAAAGTAGTGTTTAAGAGGGAGAGTCTGTCCTGAGGACGTAAACAGAAACTAGTGTTAACCCCTCCGTCCTTGCCCCAGTTCTACCAGCCCATTCCACACTAACCCAACCCAGTGGAAGCTGAAGGGGGGAGAAGGGAGAAATGGGGGGAGGGGAGGCAGGAGAGCGGACTGGGTGCCAACCAGGTCCTGTGTTGGATAATGCTGCCATCTGCTGGCGGAAATTGGAAAATCACGACACAATGTTGCCAGTCATTCAATGGATAGAGCACAGTGAAATCATCTTATGTACCCATAAAGTTAAAAAGAATTCCCACCAAGCTACTCCTAGGATCTATTTAAACTGAAATCCAGTGTTCTCAGTCCTCGAGTTTCTGGTTTGTCATTTATACCAAATAGAACCTGGACGACTAGGGAGACGTCTCAACATTGTACCACTTCCTGAGTTTGCACTTTTCACGCACTAGCCAGACTACAGTGCCTTCATTTCCCTTGCAGCAAACCTAAGCATGCTTCCCTGAGACATGAGAAATCCGTAACTGGCTGCCAACCAGCTCCCTTCTCAGCAGGTCTGGTTTTGTCCTCTGCTGAAATGGCTGTGGGTGGACCCCTCCCAGCCCTCTCCGTCAGCTGATTCCCTCCACCACGTGCAGCCCCTTCATATGTTAGCTTCCTCAATAGCCCCAGGATTCAGTAAAGTTTGAAATTTACATCCACTCAGAACTTGCCCTTATTTTGGAAATAGAATCTCTGTCGATGCATTTTTGTAAAAAGGCCCCACAAACAAGTGACTTATAAAAACAAACTGGCATGTCTGTTATGGGGAAAACCAACTACTCTCTAATTGGACTGGAGATCCACTCTATGGGAGGGAACACATGCCTGGTACTGAAAACCTAATCATAAGCCTATGGGGGGGGGATCATGAGCATTAGGAGTCTAATGCCTGCTCTTGCTGGCTAAATGCATATATTATGCCCAACAAACTGCCCTGTAAGCACTTTACTTAACAGTTCATACCCATATATTAATGCTATTCTCACTTTTGGTTAGAGAAGCTTCCCTTTTCAGATGGCATTGACCCCTGAGATGACAGAAGCTATAAATTAAAAAAAAAAAAAAAAAGGAAAAAATGCTCGCTAGGCATGGTGGCACATGCCTCTAATCCCAGCACTTGTGAGGCAGAGATAGGAGGATGACCATGAGTGTAAGGCCACCCTGAGATTACATTACATAGTAAATTCCAGGTCATCCTGGGCTAGAGTGAGACCCTACCTCAAAAAAACCAAAATAATAATAATAATGCTCAAGGAAGAAGGCTGCGTGGAGATGGAGGCAGAGATTAGCATGATGCAGCCACCAGCCTAGGCGCTCTAGGGCAGCCAGCAGCCACCTGGCCCAAGGAAGAGGCAGGAGCCATTCTCCCCTGGACCCTTGGAAGGATCAAGTAACAGCTGCCCTTCACACTTCTGATTCCAGAGCTGCAGAACCACCCAGTTTTGCAGTAATTTAAAGTAGGAACCTTGAGAAATTAATATGTTGTATATTTTATGCATCTTATTCCTAAAATATAAGCTCTAGGAGTTGTAGAGGTGGCTTAGCGGTTAAGGCATTTGCCTGCGAAGCCTAAGGACCCCAGTTCGATTCTCCAGGTCCCACATAAGCCAGATGCACAAGGGGACACATGTGTCTGGAGTTCGTTTGCAGTGGTTAGAGGCCCTGACATGCCCATTCTCACTCTCCCTTTGTCTCTTTCCCTCTCTCTGTCTCTAATAAATAAACAAATAAATAAAATCTTTTAAAAATTCTAAAATATAAGCTCTGAAGCCCTTTTTGCCTAGTTACCACAATATTCATAATATCCCCAAATCCTAGGCAGGTAGAGAAAGAGAGAGAGAATGGGCACACCAGGGACTCCAGCCACTGCAAATGAACTCCAGACACATGCACCACCTTGTGCATCTGGCTTATGTGGGTTCTGGGGAACTGAACCTGAGTCCTTTGGCTTTGCAGGCAAGCACCTTAATCACTAAGCTATCTCTGCAGCCCATACTTCACCCTTTCTGTTGACAACTTTTATAACTGTATATAATATATTTTGATCATAATCTCTTCCCATTAGCTTCTCTTGACTCATTCCTGTTGGGGTCCCCTAGGGGCCAGCCCAGGAGGGACGACAGGGTCTCTGCCGGGTAGGGGTGAGAGGCGCGGAGTCATGACACAGACTCTGGGAGTTGGTGGAAGCAGCAGCGGGCAAGCTGCCACAAACTCGTTTATTCAAGGAAGTATAGGGGGTTTAAAGGGGTTTGGTTGGCCAATCATTGTATGGGGTGGTCCCCTTTTTGTGACCAATGACAGCCTGTCTCCAGACAGATCATCTCCTAGCAGATTTCTCGCAAGCAGGGGACTCTAGCTGTTGTCATGCCAGGCCTGCGCAGAACGCCATGTTCACAGAAGCCACTTCCTGGTTTCTCTGCCATGCGGTCTGGCTAGGACCAGGCCTGCATTGTGCCATACACATTCCTAATCCCCTGTTCCCTGAAGCTCTTGTTCTTCCCAAGTAATCCCTCTTCTACTATGATGTCTTTTTGACCCGTGTGTGTGTGTGTGTGTGTGTGTGTGTGTGTGTGTGTGTGTCCCACTGAGTTTGATTATGGTTGCCTGCATGAACATAGGTGGAGTGTTTTTTTCAAAAGCATGTGCAATTTACCAATGGCTCCATTGATGAAAAATGACTCCCCCTCCCCCAGCAACCATTAAGTACCAATAACTCCTCAGGGAGAGATGGAAGCCTCATCCCTGTCTTCACTATCTGTAACAGAATGTAGATTTATCGCACTTTGAGAACTGTCCATTCATTTCATTTTCCATTTATTTGATCCTGTGAACTAAAGGGTGCATCTGCTGCACCTACTTCCAGGAGAAATTGCAGAGGAAGTGGCAACATGAATACTGCTTTTACTGCTAGCCTGACAACCAGCTCCAGGGTGATGGTGACAGACACAGTGATCAATCAAAACCTACCAAAGAGGCTGGAGAGATGGCTTAGCGGTTAAGGTATTTGCCTGCAAAGCCAAAGGATCCTGGTTTGATTCTCCAGGTCCTACATAAGCCAGATGCACAAGGGGGCACATGCTTCTAGAGTTTGTTTGCAGAGGCTTGAGGCCCTGGTGTGCCCATTCTCTCTCTCTTCCTTTCTCTCTCTCTCTCTCTCTCTCTCTCTCTCTCTCTCAAATAAATAAATATACATACATACATACATACATACATACATACATACATACATTTTTAAAAGCCCATCAAAGCAGAAATTCAGACACTACAGAGAACTCAACACTAAATCATACTGACAACAGGACTGCCGTGGCTCAGGGAACATTTCAGAAGAGGGTGGAAATATTGTAAGATCCACAGAGTGGACTGGAATACCCTGAGGCACGGTCTCCAAGCTACCTGGCAGAGACTGGCTGAGGTCTTCATGAGCCCACAGTGAACACCATGCCTCACGGAGGAGGACCCCCAGGCTAACAGGAGCAGGGGAGAGTAGATAAGAGTATAACCTGTTATATATAAAATTTTAAAAATTTAAAGACTGTAAAGATCTTGAAGCTTGGCATGGTGGTACTTACCTATAGTATTAGCACTTGGGAGACTGAAGCAGGAGAACTGAAGGTAGTTCAAGGCCAGGCAAGGCTACACAGTGAATTTGAGGCCAGCCTAGGTTACATAGTGAGACCCAGTCTCAAAAAAAAATAAATAAATAAAAACTGTAGGGCTGGTGAGATGGCTCAAGTTATGGTGCTTGCCTGCAAAGCCTAAGGACTCATGTTCAACTCTTCAGGTCCCACATAAGCCAGGAGCACAGTAATGCAGGTGCACAGAGTCGCACATGTGCACAAGGGGATGCACATGTCTGGAGTCCAATTGCAGTGGCTGAGGCCTTGGCACACCAATTCTCACACTCTCTCTCCTTCTCTCTCTCTTTCAGTCTCACTCTCTTGCATAAGAAAAGGTTAGTCTGTTGAGCTTGCCTCAAAAAATGTAAAAATAAAAATTAAATAAATAAAAACATTAACTTCACAACAGTCCCTGCTTTCAGCCTCCTGAGAAAGCAGAGGGGATGCGCTTAGTCCTCTGCTCCCCTGGTGCTGTGAACTTCTTTCTTTGTGTCTTTGTTTTCACTCTTAGTACTCCAGGAAATAAGTCTACACCAGATAGAAACCAAACGGGAGACCATGGTGCTAACTGAAATAAGGCAAGCACAGGAAGGCAAATACCGGATGATCATCCTCATATTTGGAATGTTCCAGTTAACCTGACAGACATGGAGAGTAGAGTAGTCAACACCAAAAGCAGTGGAGAGAAGGGAAGAAAAAGCGGTGGGGGCCTGGCATGGTGGCACACGCCTTTAATCCCAGCAATCGGGAGGCAGGGGTAGGAGGATTGAGTTTGAGGAGTTTGAGGCCACCCTGAGACCACATAGAAAGAGCGGTAGGGGAGAGGCTGATTCACAGCTCTAAGTCAGACAGGGCGAATAAGTTCTGGAGTGTTATTGAACAATTACTTGAGTGACTGTAATAGGGAAAATGTACTATTTTCAAGAAAGCTAAAATAATGGATTTTGAATGTTCTCAACATAAATAAATAATGCATGCTGTAAGGGAGCTATGCCTACCGTGATTTGAATATCATGCAATGTATACATGCATCAAAACACCACATGCTATTCCAGAAATATGTATAATTTGGGAGTGAAAATAAATACATGAATATTTTAAGCCACACAGAAGCACACTTATTTTTTTAATCTCTTGTGACCATGGTTTAAATGAATCTTCCCCCATCCCCCAAAAAAGCATGTGTTACTTAATCCCCAAGGCAACAATGTTGAGAAAGAACTAATGAGAGGTTAGTGATGAAAGGTAGACAATACCCCCCGTGTGAATTGATATGGAGTATAAACAGCCTTGATGACATCAGGTGGATCTCTTCCAGTCATGTGTATTCTTGTCTTCAAAAACTGACACTCCACATACTACATGGATGGCACAGTAAGACAGCTCTCACCTGACACTCCACATACTCCATGGATGGCACAGTAAGACAGCTCTCACCTGACACTCCACATACTCCATGGATACTCCATGGATGGCACAGTTAGACAGCTCTCACCTGACACTCCACATACTCCATGGATACTCCATGGATGGCACAGTTAGACAGCTCTCACCTGACACTCCACATACTCCATGGATACTCCATGGATGGCACAGTTAGACAGCTCTCACCTGACACTCCACATACTACATGGATGGCACAGTAAGACAACACTCACCTGACACTCCACATACTACATGGATGGACAGTAAGACAGCTCTCACCTTATATTTTCCTGTGCCAGAATGTTTTCTTGAAAAACACCCAGCCTCAAGTAATCTTTTATAGCAGCATAAAATAGAACAAAAACAGAACATTTGGGGTGGGGAGGTGGCTCAGCAGTTAAGAGCCCTTATTTCCAAAGCCTGATGACCTGAGTTTGATTCCCAAGTATTCACATAAAGCCACATGCACAAAGGGACACACATCTGGAGTGAGGGTACAGTGACAAGAGGCCTGATGCACCCATTTTCGTTCTCTCTCTCTCTCTCTCTCTCCCTCTATCTCCTTGCTGATAAATAAAATACATTTTTTTTCTTTTTTGGTTTTTCGAGTTAGTGTTTCACTCTTGTCCAGGGTGACCTGGAATTTTTGCAATCTCCAGGGTGGCCTCAATTTACAGTGATATTACCTTTACTCCCCTTTTCAGGGAGGCAGAGATAGGAGGATGACCATGAGTGTAAGGCCACCCTGAGATTACATTACATAGTAAATTCCAGGTCATCCTGGGCTAGAGTGAGACCCTACCTCAAAAAAACCAAAATAATAATAATAATGCTCAAGGAAGAAGGCTGCGTGGAGATGGAGGCAGAGATTAGCATGATGCAGCCACCAGCCTAGGCGCTCTAGGGCAGCCAGCAGCCACCTGGCCCAAGGAAGAGGCAGGAGCCATTCTCCCCTGGACCCTTGGAAGGATCAAGTAACAGCTGCCCTTCACACTTCTGATTCCAGAGCTGCAGAACCACCCAGTTTTGCAGTAATTTAAAGTAGGAACCTTGAGAAATTAATATGTTGTATATTTTATGCATCTTATTCCTAAAATATAAGCTCTAGGAGTTGTAGAGGTGGCTTAGCGGTTAAGGCATTTGCCTTAAGCCTAAGGACCCCAGTTCGATTCTCCAGGTCCCACATAAGCCAGATGCACAAGGGGACACATGTGTCTGGAGTTCGTTTGCAGTGGTTAGAGGCCCTGACATGCCCATTCTCACTCTCCCTTTGTCTCTTTCCCTCTCTCTGTCTCTAATAAATAAACAAATAAATAAAATCTTTTAAAAATTCTAAAATATAAGCTCTGAAGCCCTTTTTGCCTAGTTACCACAATATTCATAATATCCCCAAATCCTAGGCAGGTAGAGAAAGAGAGAGAGAATGGGCACATCAGGGACTCCAGCCACTGCAAATGAACTCCAGACACATGCACCACCTTGTGAATCTGGCTTATGTGGGTTCTGGGGAATTGAACCTGAGTCCTTTGGCTTTGCAGGCAAGCACCTTAATCACTGAGCTATCTCTGCAGCCCATATTTCACCCTTTCTGTTGACAACTTTTATAACTGTATATAATATATTTTGATCATAATCTCTTCCCATTAGCTTCTCTTGACTCATTCCTGTTGGGGGTCCCCCCCTAGGGCCAGCCCAGGAGGGACGACAGGGTCTCTGCCGGGTAGGGGTGAGAGGCGCGGAGTCATGACACAGACTCTGGGAGTTGGTGGAAGCAGCAGCGGGCAAGCTGCCACAAACTCGTTTATTCAAGGAAGTGCAGGAGGCTTTAAAGGGGTTTGGTTGGCCAATCATTGTATGGGGTGGTCCCCTTTTTGTGACCAATGACAGTCTGTCTCCAGACAGATCATCTCCTAGCAGATTTCTCGCAAGCAGGGGACTCTAGCTGTTGTCATGCCAGGCCTGCGCAGAACGCCATGTTCACAGAAGCCACTTCCTGGTTTCTCTGCCATGCGATCTGGCTAGGGCCAGGCCTGCATTGTGCCATACACATTCCCAATCCCCTGTTCCCTGAAGCTCTTGTTCTTCCCAAGTAATCCCTCTTCTACTATGATGTCTTTTTGACCGTGTGTGTGTGTGTGTGTGTGTGTGTGTGTGTGTCCCACTGAGTTTGATTATGGTTGCCTGCATGAACATAGGTGGAGTGTTTTTTTCAAAAGCATGTGCAATTTACCAATGGCTCCATTGATGAAAAATGACTCCCCCCACCCAGCAACCATTAAGTGCCAATAACTCCTCAGGGAGAGATGGAAGCCTCATCCCTGTCTTCACTATCTGTAACAGAATGTAGATTTATCGCACTTTGAGAACTGTCCATTCATTTCATTTTCCATTTATTGATTGGGGTATTTGTTTGGGGGTGTAGCAGACAGCTTCAGGTTCTCTGAGATGAACTTCCAGACCAGGCACAGTTATGGAGGAAGGGATATTATTTATTGAAGCTTACAGATCCAGGGGAAGTTCCATAATGGCAAGAGAAACGGCCTGCTCTCCACAGGGCCAAGCAGAGAGAGCAAAGCCAACCAGCCAGCCAACCACCACAGAGCAAAACTACAGCCAAAAGGTCACACAACACACTTCAGGAACTCCTGCTAGGCACATTTGCATATCTTTACAATGGAATCTCAAACCATCACCACACCTTAAGACCAGCCCCAGTGACCTTGCCTCTAGCAAGGTGATTGCAGATGCAAACTATAACTGGTAAAAACACTGAATATATTGGGGACATATATTCAAACTACCACATTCCGCCCCTGCCCCAATATATTTAGCTCCTGGCCCCCAATAGATTTATAACTATCACACATTGTAAATTGTACTCAGTCCAATTTCAAAGGTTCTCATAGTCTTGATCAACTTAAGATAGTGAGTCCTGTAAAATCAAACAAGTTAAATACTTTCAACATGTAAAGGCACAGAGTAAACATTTTAACTGGTATAAGACATATCAAGGAGAAACTAAAACAATGCAAACTCAACCACCATCAGCAGTCATCAAACTTCTGCAGTTCAAGTTCAATATAACCAGAGACTGACAGTCTCCAGGTTTTCCAATTCCACCCCTCCAGCTGGGCAGAGTCGCCAGGGAAAACTTTCATCCCATGCCAACACTGCACTCCATGGTAGCCCTTATGCACAGTCCTGGTATATCCAAAACATCTTCAGGTCTCCATGCAAACCACGGTCCATCTTCCAAAAGGCTCTTCCAGCCTATTCCTCAGGGACTTCATGCCCTGCCTTCATGCTGCATCTCAGCAGCGGCTCCTGGAACCGTGTGCAACTCAGCAACTCATGACCATTCCATGCATTTTTCATGCTTCCAAAACTAATACCAGGTGTGCAGGACACAGCCATATTCTTAATCCAGGGACAAAATAAACCATAGCCTTGAAAAGCAGGTTCCTTCTCCAGTCAACGAGGTAGGGTCTCACTCTGGCCCAGGCTGACCTGGAATTAAATGTAGTCTCAGGGTGGCCTTGAACTCACGGCAATCCTCCTACCTAACAGTGCTGGGATTAAAGGCCGCCACCACGCCCGACAGAATTTGCATTTTTAACAGTCTTTCCTCAGGCATCCTCTCCATTGTTTTAATGTAAATCAAGTCTGGCCACCTTCCTTCCACCTTCCTTAAGATTGCTAATGTGTTTGACAATAGCAGTTAAACCAGCCTCAATGCTTCTACTTTTAACTTGCTTCAAGTCTTCCAACTTAAAATCTTAAATCTCTCAGTCCAATATCTTTAGCCAAGTACATCAGTCCATTACAAATTTAAGTTTGATCAAACACTCTGGGCCTGGATAGCGGAACGTAGCCATCCCTTATGCCAGTAGCCCAGTTCCAACAAAGTCCTCTGCCTTCTTTCCTTCCCCTTAGAAAGCTCATAAGCCAAGCCTCGAAGTTCAATACTATCTGCACTTAGCATTCTCAAACTCTCATCAGAATAGTCCATAAAACTTGGCTTACCACTCCAGAAGGCATCTTCAGTTGCAAGCACCAAGTCCATGCCCATTCCTCCAAAACAAAGGTTCCAAAAGACGAATATCCACACGGTCAGGTTCATCTCACCCCACACTCCTTGGTACCACTTTACTGTAGCAGACAGCTTCAGGTTCGCTGAGATGAACTTCCAGACCAGGCACAGTTATGGAGGAAGGGATATTATTTATTGAAGCTTACAGACCCAGGGGAAGTTCCATAATGGCAAGAGAAACGGCCTGCTCTCCACAGGGCCAAGCAGAGAGAGAAAAGCCAACCAGCCAGCCAGCCACCACAGAGCAAAACTACAGCCAAAAGGTCACACAGCACACTTCAGGAACTCCTGCTAGGCACATTTGCATATCTTTACAATGGAATCTCAAACCATCACCACACCTTAAGACCAGCCCCCAGTGACCTTGCCTCTAGCAAGGTGATTGCAGATGCAAACGATAACTGGTAAAACACTGAATATATTGGGGGACATATATTCAAACTACCACAGGGGGTGTTTTACTTTTCTATACACATGCTAGATATTAATCCTGTGAACTAAACTTCACAGAAAAGCACTGCATCTGCTGCACCTACTTCCAGCAAGGCCGAATGGACTGATGATAAAACTCCTGACCACAGAGAGACAGAATGTTGTAAGTCAGAGCCAAATTTCCTTGGGTTACCTCTAGCCCCTCAATAGCCATTTATTGTCCACCTCTGTGACTGACCTAACATCTTTGTGACTATCAGTTGACCAGGTATGACCTTTTTGGAATGTAAGAACAGACCCCCAGCTTCCACCCAGCCGTGGGCTAAGAATGTCATCAGACAGCATCTGAAGCCTATGGTGGAGGGTTCGCTGCTTTGCTGTAATCCAGCTACCTGATGGTCAGCCAATGCATTTGAAAAGTTCCTTGATTTATGACTTTCTTCTGTGCTATAACTATAAAACTTGCATGAAAGTGTTAAGATATTGGAACATGATGTTGGGGTACCCTAAATCTTTGTTCCCAGGCCATGCTCCCTCATATTTGGCTCCAGAATAAACTATCTCTAATCCCCAGGAGAAATTGCAGAGGAAGTGGCGACATGAATACTGCTTTTACTGCTAGCCTGACAACCAGCTCCAGGGTGATGGTAACAGACACAGTGATCAATCAAAACCTACCAAAGAGGCTGGAGAGATGGCTTAGCGGTTAAGGTATTTGCCTGCAAAGCCAAAGGATCCTGGTTTGATTCTCCAGGTCCTACATAAGCCAGATGCACAAGGGGGCACATGCTTCTAGAGTTTGTTTGCAGAGGCTTGAGGCCCTGGTGTGCCCATTCTCTCTCTCTTCCTCTCTCTCTCTCTCTCTCAAATAAATAAATATACATACATACATACATACATACATACATACATACATACATACATATATTTTTAAAAGCCCATCAAAACAGAAATTCAGACACTACAGAGAACTCAACACTAAATCATACTGACAACAGGACTGCCGTGGCTCAGGGAACATTTCAGAAGAGGGTGGAAATATTGTAAGATCCACAGAGTGGACTGGAATACCCTGAGGCACGGTCTCCAAGCTACCTGGCAGAGACTTGCTGAGGTCTTCATGAGCCTACAGTGAACACCATGCCTCACGGAGGAGGACCCCCAGGCTAACAGGAGCAGGGGAGAGTAGATAAGAGTATAACCTGTTATATATAAAATTTTAAAAATTTAAAGACTGTAAAGATCTTGAAGCTTGGCATGGTGGTACTTACCTATAGTATTAGCACTTGGGAGACTGAAGCAGGAGAACTGAAGGTAGTTCAAGGCCAGGCAAGGCTACACAGTGAATTTGAGGCCAGCCTAGGTTACATAGTGAGACCCAGTCTCAAAAAAAATAAATAAATAAAAACTGTAGGGCTGGTGAGATGGCTCAGAAGTTATGGTGCTTGCCTGCAAAGCCTAAGGACTCATGTTCAACTCTTCAGGTCCCACATAAGCCAGGAGCACAGTAATGCAGGTGCACAGAGTCGCACATGTGCACAAGGGGATGCACATGTCTGGAGTCCAATTGCAGTGGCTGAGGCCTTGGCACACCAATTCTCACACACTCTCTCTCCTTCTCTCTCTCTCTTTCACTCTCACTCTCTTGCATAAGAAAAGGTTAGTCTGTTGAGCTTGCCTCAAAAAATGTAAAAATAAAAATTAAATAAATAAAAACATTAACTTCACAACAGTCCCTGCTTTCAGCCTCCTGAGAAAGCAGAGGGGATGTGCTTAGTCCTCTGCTCCCCTGGTGCTGTGAGCTTCTTTCTTTGTGTCTTTGTTTTCACTCTTAGTACTCCAGGAAATAAGTCTACACCAGATAGAAACCAAACAGGAGACCATGGTGCTAAGTGAAATAAGGCAAGCACAGGAAGGCAAATACCAGATGATCATCCTCGTATTTGGAATGTTCCAGTTAACCTGACAGACATGGAGAGTAGAGTAGTCAACACCAAAAGCAGTGGAGAGAAGGGAAGAAAAAGCGGTGGGGGCCTGGCATGGTGGCACACGCCTTTAATCCCAGCAATCGGGAGGCAGGGGTAGGAGGATTGAGTTTGAGGAGTTTGAGGCCACCCTGAGACCACATAGAAAGAGCAGTAGGGGAGAGGCTGATTCACAGCTCTAAGTCAGACAGGGCGAATAAGTTCTGGAGTGTTATTGAACAATTACTTGAGTGACTGTAATAGGGAAAATGTACTATTTTCAAGAAAGCTAAAATAATGGATTTTGAATGTTCTCAACATAAATAAATAATGCATGCTGTAAGGGAGCTATGCCTACCGTGATTTGAATATCATGCAATGTATACATGCATCAAAACACCACATGCTATTCCAGAAATATGTATAATTTGGGAGTGAAAATAAATACATGAATATTTTAAGCCACACAGAAGCACACTTATTTTTTTAATCTCTTGTGACCATGGTTTAAATGAATCTTCCCCCATCCCCCAAAAAAGCATGTGTTACTTAATCCCCAAGGCAACAATGTTGAGAAAGAACTAATGAGAGGTTAGTGATGAAAGGTAGACAATACCCCCCCGTGTGAATTGATATGGAGTATAAACAGCTTGATGACATCAGGTGGATCTCTTCCAGTCATATGTATTCTTGTCTTCAAAAACTGACACTCCACATACTACATGGATGGATGACACTCCCACACTACATGGACAGCAGTAAGACAGCTCACCTGACACTCCACATACTACATGGATGGCACAGTAAGACAGCTCTCACCTGACACTCCACATACTCTCACATGGATCCACTCCATGGATGGCACAGTAAGACAGCTCTGCCACCTGACACAGCCACATAATCTTTATAGCAGCATAAAATAGAACAAAAACAGAAAATGGATGGCTCAGCAGACAGCCCTTGTTTCCACCTGACCTGAGTTTGATTCCCAAGTACATAAAGCCACATGGATAGGGACACATGGAGGGTACAGTGACAACAGCCTTAGATTTTCAGCTCCCCTCACCTGATAAATAAAACACTTTTTTTCCACATACTCTTGTCCAGGGTGACATGGATGGTAGTCTCACAGTAAGACAACACTCACCTGACCACTCCACATACTACATGGATGGACAGTAAGACAGCTCTCACCTTATACATAGTAAACTTTTCCTAGGAGAGTTCCAGAGCATCAGAATGTTTTCTTGCCTAAAAACACCCAGCCTCAAGTAATCTCACAATTTATAGCAGCATAAAATAGAACAAAAACAGAACATTTGGGGTGGGGAGGTGGCTCAGCAGTTAAGAGCCCTTATTTCCAAAGCCTGAAATGACCTGAGTTTGATTCCTGTTATAAATCCCCAACAAATAAGCCTGGTATATAAGTTGGATATTGACATTCCTAAAGCTATTTCACATAAAGCCACATGCACAAAGGGACACACATCTGGAGTGAGGGTACAGTGACAAGAGGCATTGTTGATGCACCCATTTTTTCTCACTCTCAAGGGTCACTTCTCTGATTATGGGTTTTTCTTAAGAACCCTAACACCTTATCTCCTTGATTGATAAATAAAATACATTTTTTTTCTTTTTGTATTAATATTTTTCGAAGATTATAATTATGTTAGGGTTCAAAGTGTTTCAGAAAACCAATTTCTTGTCAATACTCCAGGGAATGAAAACCTGAAATGCTAGCAATAAAGAACACAGTCAGTGAAATTAAAACCTCTGTAGTCTCTAGTAGAATGGTGGGAGAGAATGGATTTACAGTGATCCTTCTGAAAAGACCTCTGCCTCCCATAGTAGGTTTTTTCAACGAGTGCTGGGATTAGAACCCCAAACAGACAAAACCTGGAAAGAACCTCTCCCCAAGCTATATTATAATTAAACTACCAAACACCACTGCTGAAAGATAAAACAGAAGCGAATAGATGGAGAAATAAGGACATTCCACAACAAAGACAGGCTTTTTTGGCAGCTGCTCTACAGAAAATACATTTAAAAAAAAAACAGAAAATTGGTCCTACCATCTGTTGCCTCCAGGAAACTCATCTCTCAAAAAAATGAAACCTTCTTAAGTATTTCAAGCAAATCAAGGCGCTGTTACTTTGATGAATATTTGAAATTGTGGGCGTGGTTTTGGAACTGAGGGACAAGCAGAGCTGGAAGAATATGAAGGAGCAGGCTAAGAAAAGACAACATTGTCTTCTCTGGAGTGTTAAGAACAACAAAGAAAAGAGCTGTATGAAAAGACCTGAAGTTTTCTGAGAAGTCTGGAGTGGTCACGTTACCAGTTCTAGGCCAGAGGCCCCACTCAGTGGAGAGAAGGGGCTGCCAGCAAGTTAGGACAGCCATGTGCTGCAGACATCCAGTGAAAATGCGTTGCCGTGGGAAATGGTGGTGATTCATATGACCTACAATCAAGAAGAGATCAAAACCATTTAAATAATCCCAGCACTCTGGGAGGCAGAGGACAGACAGGACCAATCTCCCTCATGAACATGGGAGGATACACAGAGTTCGAGGCCACCCTGAGACTACATAGTTAATAATTAATTCCAGGTCAGCCTGGACCAGAGTGAGACCCTACCTCGAAAAACCAAAAAGAAAAAGAAAAGAAAAGAGAAGAAAAGAAAAGGAAAGGCATTGTCATGTGGGAAGATGGAGGTAAGTCTCTCAGCCCATCCTCAGGGTGCTGACAGGGGCTCTGAGTTTGATCAGAGGAGAACTGGGCCAGTGGGAGAGGCATATATGACTCAACAATGGTTGTCAAACTGTGGTCAGTCCTGCCTCTGCAAGGTCACTCTGAAATACTTGCTCCCATGAGATCAAAGCTCGTGTTTGGGTGGAGACAGCCTCAGTTTCCTCCTTGGGATAACTGCTCCCATTTTTAGGGGGCGATCTCCTCCTGGGGTGATCTGTCTATGGGCTCCACTGCTCCTGGAAGCCAAGGTGACCGCAGGTTTAAGACAATGACTGGAGATCTCAAGCATCTTCTGGGTGGGTTCTCAAACAGGATATGGTAAAAGGTGTCCATAAAATGTCTTAGTTATTCTTTTTTTTTAATATATTTCATTTATTTGTTTGAGAGGGAGAGAGAAAGAGAGAGAGGGTTGGGGGAGAATGGGAGTGCCAGGGCCTCCAGCCACTGCAAACGAACTCCAGATGCATGTGCACCCCCTTGTGCATCGGGCTTACGTGGATCCTGGAAAATCGAACCTGGGTCCTTTGGCTTTGCCTCTAGCCTTGAAAGGAGAAGAGGTAGGCTAGGTAACTTTCAGCCTAACCAACCTTGTAACACTACAATTTAGACAATATGCCTGCTTACATGCAGAGCTGAGCAGGGCTCAGACACAAAGAAGAGAAACAAAATAAAGGCAACAATACCAGGCTTTTATCTACTTTCCATGGACCTCGCAGGCTCAGTTAGGGAGTCAATGGTGGGGTTTTTTATTATTATTATTATTAATTAATCAGAAACTTCGTTGTACGGACAGATCTTGTATTGGTCCCATTCCCCTCCTCCCCACCCCCATTCCATTGAGGGCCCTCCTCAGCGAGGATGTTGGTTTTCTCTCTTACAGAAGGCAGCCAAAACCAGGAAGAACCAAAATCCACCAACACAACAAGAAAAGCGAGCTGACTCCATTATCATGAGCGAGCCACCACTTGCACAGGAGCCGGGTCCAGGTGAAACCACAGAGGAACTGGAGAGTTGAGCGAGAGTGCCGCTGACAACCCAAGCCAGGGAGATGACGCTCGACACTGGGGTCACTCAAAGCATGATACGTTATTAATAAAACAGAAATCCAGAAGTTGTTCTTAGCAAGAGCAGGTTCTATGTCCTGTCAAAGTCACTGGTTAGCCACAATCCCCATGGGGTTAACCTGCATCCCAAACGAGGCAGGCCTCATCGGAGAAGGGGCAATGAGGTGGAAAAGGATCGTACCACCATGTGTTGTTTACATACTAAATATGTCCATATCTAATTTTAAAAATGAAAAAACAAAACCACTGGTCAGAGGCCAGGACAGACAGACTGCAAAGGACATTCTGACGGGGCATCAGAAGGGGTGCCCGTAATGACAACCTTGTTGTACGTTGCCAAGAATCTGGAGGACTCGTGTCTATCCTAAGCGCTCTATGTAAGAGACATGAGCCAGGTGGTCGGGCAGAAGAATCAGTTGAGCATCAAAGCACTTGAGGTGTGGTTTGGCTCCTTTTAGCCTCTCGCAGTAAAATGAGGGAAGAGGGAAAAAATATGGATAGATGAAATTTATCATGAAAATGGAAGAAAAACGAAAGATTTGGAAAACTGAGCTCAGCCATCCGAGGTTTGAAAAGGCCTCTTGAGAGAGTGAGCAAAGGTCACTGAAACTACGAGGTAGCAAGCAGGCAGCCTGAGGAGGGTCCTGAGGCATTTCAGAGGTCTTTGAATCAAGCTCAGGCTTTCCTGAAAAGTACCCAGGGGGTCTCGGCAATCACTGAGTAGGGCTGCTTCACAACTGTCTCCCTGAATTCGGGCTCAGCACCCCTCAGCAGCCCCCACGCTGGTTCAAGCAGATCCAAGTCCAGCCTGTGCCTCAGCGCTAAATCATGCAAACAGGAAGCCTCCACCCTCATTCGCCAGTGACTAACATCTCACAATTTATATGTCTCTCTAGCATCAATCCAGCTTATTTTTGATGTCTTTCAAAGTAAGTTACTGGCATCAGTATATGTCACCCACAACAATTCAAAATGCGCACCGTGGACTACAGTCAATATCTGTTTGAATTGTTTTGAAATAGGAGTTCATGGAGTAACATATTTAAATCTTTAATATATTACCTGAGGAGTTTTGACAGATACAAGAACCCTAAACCATTCCCTTCCTGAAAATACAGAATGCTGTCTCCCAAGAACACGCAGCACGGGCAGGGCTGAGCACCGGCATCTTTCAGTGGACTGCCCTCCAGGGAGGACCTAGTCTTCAGCCAGCTGCTGCAACAATGACAGAGTCCCATAGAGGGCAGACATGGGCATCTTGGCTTCCAGATCCCAGGTTGGCTTGGAGTTCTTCACCTTCACCTTCAACCCACACTCCTCCAGCAGGCCATAAGTGATGGCCAGTCCCTCACCCTGGAGTGGGCCAAGAAGCTGAGGCTGAAGAGTGAAGGGAATGCACCAGGGATACTTGAAGTTTGGCTGCAGGACACTCCTTACCTAGAACAATTACCAGGAGGACAGACCACGCTTTGACACCAGAGTGAGAAACTTCCTGTCCCAAGTCAGGCGCCACACCAGGAACGTGATTTAGTGTGATCAGACTGCCGAAATCCACTGTGTGTCATTTTCTCAACTAAAGCCTTGCACAATAGTTGCATTTGGATGCCTACATCTACATACATATGTACCTGTGTGTGTGTGTGTGTGTGTGTGTGTGTGTGTGTGTGTGTGTGTGTGTGTGTGTGTGTGTGTGTGTGTGTCACTTCTCACAGAACTGTGTTCATACATGTCTTCTGTATATCTGTTGGGACCTGCTTCAGAGGTCACCGTGAGCACAGGGGCTCCTGACATAGACTCACACCCAACTGGCCTGCTCTCCAAAGGGACATGGAATGCAGACAGGGATCTCGCCCTAGTCGCCCCATCGCAACTCTCCTCCCCATGGAAACGTACCTCATCTCTTTCCTAAGCATATTCTCCCTGGTCCTTCTTCCCTCACCCTCCTCCCGGAGCTGCTGGGAACTGGGGATTTCTCACCAGCTCTCGCTGATGATGCAGAATCCGCTTCTCCATGGACTGGGCCAGCATATCAAGTTGGGTGTCACTCAGCACTGGGGGAGGAGACATGAGAGGAATAAGAGTGAGACCAGATTTATTTCTCTCACCATGAACTGGGAGACCCAATAAAAAGCCAAGTCTGAGGCAGAGGAATATTCCCACATGATAATCAAGCTACCTTCCCTGGAAAACCCTCCTGCCCTTGAGATGGTCCCCAGAACCCCTAAATCACATGATCCAGAAAGCAGGATTCTGGGAGCTAGGGCAGGAGTCAGCTTCCTCCAAGGAAGCTGTTAGACAATCAGTTAGTGCTCACTCTCTACACGGCAGACCTGTCATCATTCTGACCTTGACCTTGAAGAGAAGGTGATGTGAGGAGGCTGGTAACTGAAGGGCTTTGGAGTGGTGCCACCTGACTCAGAGGCTGTGGGAACCAACAGAAGGACTCTCCCATTCTTGCCTCAGGTCACTCACCCATTAGGGCTTGAAGCAGATAAAGCATGAGGCTCTTCAGGTCAACCCATGGAGGCCTTGAGCCCTGCTGCAGCTCATCGAGGATTCTACCACCTGGGCCATCCATCTGCCCCAAGCTGTCCAGTTCCAGCTATAGAAGACAGGAGTTCTTGTTAATAAAATATAAAAATAACAGTAATTTGTAAATGCTTATTTGAGAGACAAACAAAGTGAGTATGGATGTGCCTGGGTATCCTGCTACTGCCAATGAATTCCAGACACATGTGCCACTTTGTGCATCCAGTTTTATGTGGGCATTGGGGATTCAAACTCAGGCCATCAGTTTTTACGAATAAGTGACTGAGCAATCTCTCCAGCCCAAATAGCAATACTGTTTTATGGTGCTGAGGAGTGAGTATAGGACCCTCCACATGCTGAGCAAGCACTATACCATTGAGCTACTACACAGCCCCCTATTCACTCACTTAATTGTTCAGGCTGACTTTGAAGTCATTCTGTGATCCAGAAAGGCCTTGAACTTGTGATCTTCCTACCTCAGTGTCCCAAAAAGTTTGCATTACAGACCTGGACCAACTGGGCCTGGCTGAATACCATTATTGTCACATAATTCGCCTGTGTCTTCTGTGCCTATATAGGTGATAAGCAGGAGGCGTGGTATGTTGGTTTGATTGTAAATGTCCCCCACAGCTTCGTGGATTTTTGATTAAGCTTCTGACTTAGCCCAGAGGATGAGGCCACACTGGAGGAGGTGTGTCCCTGAGGGCAGATCTTGATCCAGCGCCAGGGTGTGTTCTGAGTCGCTCAGTGCTGGCTGCATCTTGCTGACCTCTCTGTGCTACATGATGGAGTGAACTAGCTTCTTCTTCCATGATGAAGCTTCCCCTGGAAATTGTAAGCCTGAAACAAATCTCTCTCTCCCATAAGCTGCTTCTGGTCGGGTGTTTGTTCCAGCCACAAGAAAGGTCTAAGTGACTCTGACCAATCTCAGATATGGGGGCTGCATCCCTGGCCACGATCCTTTTCCTCCTTCACAGTCCTCTGCCATTGTGGGCCTCCTTCCTCCCTCATATATCTCAGTAACTGTATCTCCTAAACAGTTTTGATCATCCTCAGACACCTATAGGGTCCTTACCATGGTCATCAGGCCACACAGAGCCTCTCTGTCCTCAAGCAGAGACAGGATACTGTGGAAGATGACAGCCTGAACATCTTTGGAGAGCTGGGCCAGTAATGTTGTATTGTGGGAAACTTCCTCCTGTAGGACCTGGAAATCTGTCCTCAAGCATCAAGCAGAAAGTGGAAGTGATACTTCCGTGAGACCAGGCCTGGGATGATAAGCCCTTTCCATCAGTGTGAGCCAAGCCTTCCGCTCCTTTCAGCTGCTCATTGAAAGTGTCTCCAGTAATGACATCCCCAACCTCTAGGGACGTCACTATCATGATGATTCCAGGGCCAGAAAGATGGCTTAGCGATTAAGGCACTTGCTTGCAAAGCCAAAGGACACAGGTTCAATTCCCCAGGACCCATGTAAGCCAGATGCACAAGGTAGTGCATGAGTCTGGAGTTCGTTTGCAGCAGCTGGAGGTACTGGTGTGCCATTCTCTCTCCCTCTCTCTCTCTCTCTTTCTCAAGTAAATAAATCTTTCTCTTTTTTTTGAAAAATGATGGTCCCAGTATTCCGAAAGGAGGGGACACAATGTTGGGAATGGAGATCTAGATTCTGAAAATTGATCGTTGTAAGTGGGAGAAAAGAATTAGTCATTTCTGGAATAAATACTGTAAAATCTAGTGTTTGGACTCTAGAAATGAAAACTAGGTGCTCTGGGGGTCAGTTTCTATGTGTGACAAATGATGACATGGTGAGGATTAAATGAGTTGTATTTACCAGGTGCTCAGCATAAAGAGCTACCCGTACTGTCATGCCCAGGGAGAACTGACCAAGCAGTGCATGTTACAGCTTCCCTGATTCTCCCAACGGGCCTCCAGATGATCTGCAAGCATGAGAGACCAGCACAGGAGAAGATCCAAGGGCGTGGGCATGCCAGTCTGGTGATTCACCACTATACCTCCAGTGCTGGAGCACCGCCTGCCACCCAGGAAGTCCTCAGTGGCATGCCTGTGTGAGAGAGGCTAACTAAAAAGGAAATTTAAAGGCAGACTTCAGTTTTGAGTTGCAAAGAGAGCTCCAGTTTGAGTGCTCAGCCTTCGCTTTCCCATCAGAAGCCCCTGATGTCCCCTCCTAAGTACTCACCTTGATAGAAGGGCTCCTCTATCCTTCCTAGAAAGAGAGTCACAAGTGATCATCTTCCTTCATTCTCAAATTTGCTTTTGAGATACGTTGGAAAGTCTACCCTCCTACTGTCTCCTCCCTCTCGTTTAACTTTTAGCCTCTTCCTTCCTCTCTCATTCTATCCAATCCACTACGCTGGCCTTCTCCAACCCTTCCCATCTCATAGGTCCCAGGGTCAGGAAATGGTACACACATGCATCCCTGTGCCCACTTCCAGAAGGCACACACTCACCAATTGGAGAGATGGGACTTATCTTCCTGCCTAGAAAGAAACATTAAACTGTCCAAGCTGAGTTGGTCTCTGTCCCCTAGTTATCCCAATACCCCTCTTCTCCATCTGCCCCAGCTCTTTGCACAAGGCGCCAGAGTTCAGGAAATTGGGCAAAGACGGTGAAGTGGGTGCCTATAGTGCAGAGTGGCCTGGGTGAGGAAGCAGGTTCTACTTTCCTGGTTCCCAAACCATTCACTCTCCTGACTGGCATTTCCAAAACTGCTCTGGAAAGACAGAGTCAGTCTCCCCTCCCCTTCTTCCCTCATCCACTTCTCTCCTTCCACCCACCTCTCACCCTCCTACCCCTCCCTCCTCCCCCTTGTTCCTCATCTTGTAACTCCACTTCAATAAACGTTCACAGAGAAATGGACCCCCAGGCACATAATCAATAAAGGAAGCCATACCTGTCTCAATGTTCTCAATGGTGTAAGTGAACTTCTCTCGCCAGGAGTCTGTGGCTAGCCCAGAGTCAGAGCCCAGGGAAGATGGACAGGACAGACTAGCAGAGAAGGACTGCTTTATGAAGCCGCTGGTTGGTTCTCCTAGAGAACCAACATTGGGCGGTCCAGAACGGAACTTTAGGGACAAAGCTCTATGCTGACCAGGTTCTATCTTCAGGAATTTGACATCTTGAAAGGTTTTCTGCTTGGCATTAGCAGAGACGAGAAGAATGGCTGAACAGAAAAGAAGCCCAGTTGGCCGGGTGTGGTGGGGCCCACGTTTAATCCCAGCACTCTAGCGGCAGAGGTAGGAGGATCACCGTGAATTCAAGACCAGCCTGAGACTACACAGTAAATTCCAGGCCAACCTGGGCTACAGTAAGATCTTACCTCAAAAAAAAAAAAAAAAATCCAGTTAGAGAAGCTATAGTTAAGCCTGCTGGAGTCATTACCACAACCTGACCCTGGAGCTACAGGGATCCTTGTGCACAACACCTGAGATTCTCGTCAAAATGGGCACTCATTCACCTCTGTGTCCAGTGACTCAGACCTTTTGACGGATGCCCTGAAGCCTGTTTTTTTATTATTTTTTAAATTTTTTATCTTTTATTTATTTATTTATTTATTAGACAGAGAGGGGGGAGCAAGAGGGAGAAAGAGTGAGAATGGGCACACTAGGGCCTCTAACCACTGCAAACGAATTCCAGATGCATATGCCACCGTGTGCAGCTGGCTTACGTGGGAACTGGAGAATCGAACCCGGGTCCTTAGGCTTCACAGGCAAACACCTTAACTGCTACCCTGGGAAGGCATCGAGTCCTATGACACTGAGGAATTCCTCGGTGAGGTTGGCTTCCTCCTACCCTATTATACAGTTTGTTTGTGCCTTTCCTCACCGTCCGTCTTTTCTCAATAACTGCCTGCCTTGCCTCTCTGGAAGTTCTCCCATTACATAGAATTGTGCTGAGGTCTGAAACTTGCTCCACACCAAAGTTTCAAGTGCTGTAAAGTGTAAATTGAATGAAAGTCAGGCACAAAGTAAAACCTAAAATAGTGCCTGCAAGTCACTTCCTGAGCGCGAGGGGGCGAGCGGGGCATCTGTGTACACAAAGACGGCCCCATGGGGAAGGCAACCGGTACTGCGTTCCATTTACAAGAACAAATTGGGACCTCGTAAAAGATCAAAAATAAGTAATGTGAAGAAATGTTTAGTAGCTTGTGTCGCACCGCTAGTAACTGCAGTGAAAATCGACCTGTAAAATGTAATGCAAGCCCTCCTGAGCAGGCAGACGAACAGAGGAAAATGTTCTGATGTGCACCTGACCCCAACCTGTTACCACCCCCTGCCGTTCACCTGGCGTGACAACAGCTCACTTTGCTCGCTGGCCCAATGCACCCCTCACTCCAGAACCCTTCCCGGTACCACGTTTCCCTCGCAGCCTGCTTCCCAAAGGGCCTGGGACACTGGGGCCTCACTTCCTCTTTCGTTCACACCTCAACCATTACCTCCAGTGAATTCCCATGAATTTGTTTCTCAATGGATATTACAACTCTATGCTCTGTGGAGTCTCTCATAAGATCACTTTCTTTTTTGTTTTACTGTTAATGATATATTTTTTTAAATACCGAGTTCCTGTTCTTTCCCTCCCTACATTAAAAGCACTTTGTCAGGCTGAAGAGATGACTTAGTGGTTAAGGCGTGCTTGCCTGCGAAGAGTAAGGACCCAGGTCCGATTCCCCCAGGACCCACATAAGCCAGATGCACAAGGGGCACATGCATCTGGAGTTCATTTGCAGTGGCTGGAGGCCTTGCCACACCCATTCTCTCTCTCTCTCTCTCTCTCTCTCTCTCTCTCTCCATATATATCTTTCTCACGTACTCAAATAAATATTTTTTAAAAAAAAAAGCACTGGGCTGGAGAGATGGCTTAGCAGTTAAGGTGTTTGCCTGCAAAGTCAAATGACCAAGGTTGTACTCCCCAGGACCCATGTAAGCCAGATGAACAAGGGGGCACACGCATCTGGAGTTCATTTGCAGTGACTGGATGCCTTGGTACGCCCATTCTCTCTCTCTACCTGCCTATTTCTGTACGTCTCCCTCTCATAAATACATACATACATACATACATACATACACACACACACACACACACACACACACATATATTTAAAATATAAACATAGCCGGGCGTGGTGGCGCACGCCTTTAATCCCAGCACTCGGGAGGCAGAGGTAGGAGGATCGCCGAGAGTTCGAGGCCACCCTGAGACTACATAGTTAATTCCAGGTCAGCCTGGACCAGAGTGAGACCCTACCTCGCAAAACCAAAAAAATAAAAAATAAAAAATAAAATAAAATAAAATAAAATATAAACATAAACAAATATATTTTTAAATAAATAAATAAAGCACTTTGTCGGATGATCAGTAACAACAGCAGGGCCATCTCCTAGCACCTTTCGCACAGGCGCCTCTGTGCTCTTTCCCGTCCTGACCTTGTGCCCCAGCAGATCGCTGCATGAGTATAGCTCGTGTGGAAACCACAGTCCACCAGCTACACTACACTGGCGAGTCCAGCCTCCCTCCTTCTGCTGCCAGCAACTGCATTGATGCCAGAACCACCCCTTGGCCAGAATTTACATAGATGATGGGGGGGGGGCTGTCTCTCCTCTCAGAGAAGCTACCCCCTGCTGACTCTGCTGTGCTGTCGCTGGAGCGCCACCCTAAGGACAGTCAGCTTTGCCACATGAGGAACTCTGAACCCAGGGCTTGTGTGTCATAGGAGGGTGCATTTTGAGGAGAGCTTCAGATGAAATCTGCACTGTGCTGTTATCTGTGCTCTTGTTAACTTACGTCTTTAATGTGGGTCTGAGGGTCACCTAAGGAGGCTCCCCTGCTAAGCTGCTGGGAACAGCAGGTCCTTTGATGACAGAGGTGGCTGGGATGAGAGCTAGACCTTACCCAGTGCTAGGGACACCAGATGAACGTCCCAAGCTGGATCCCTTTCCACACAGGAGACTGTGGCCGCTTTACGACCAGCAGTATTTCAGGCTGGCCATACTTGGAGGTGGCCATATGTGATGGGAGATGTGTGCCTGGCACAGTGAGGCATACTGCTCAGGCTTGTCTTGCGCAGGGAGCCACGGAAGTGGCCTGGAGAAGTCCCCCACTTACCTGCTCCCTTCTGCCCACCAGAGCCTTGTTCCTTGATGACCAACTGCTTCTTTCTGTAGGCCAGCACTGTGCCCTGAGGGACAGACAGCTTTGTCTCTCTTGCTTTGAGACTCTTCCCCCAGACTTTTCCCTGGGGAGAGAAATATGCCTGGAAATGTATAGCTCTTTGCCTCACTGGGCCGTTCATACTTGGCAATGGTGTGACTACTGGTAAATTGCACATGCTATGGTCAATTGTCCTCCACCCAAGTTCATTGCAGGCAACCTTAATTAAACTCGATGGGGCACACACACACACACACACACACACACACACACGAACAAAAGACAACACAGTAGAAGAGGGACTGACGGGGAAGAGAAAGGGGTTCAGTGGAAGAGAGATTGGGAAGAGAAGGTAATGGAAAGGGAGAATTTCAGAACACATTATATATGCATACAAAAACTGTAAATAGGGCTGGAGAGATGGCTTAGTGGTTAAGGCGCCTGCCTGCTAAGCCTAAGAACGCTGGTTCCAATCTCCAGGTCCCACGTTTAGCCAGATGCAAAGTGATGCAAGGGCGCAATGCCGCACTTGACCACAAGGACGCACACATCTGGATTTCGTTCACAGCAGCTGAGAGACTGCTGGCGCACCCATCTCTATCTGTCTCCCTCTCCCTCTCTGTCTCTCTCTGTCTCTCTCTCCAAAAATAAATAAAGTAAAAAAATAAAAATAAACTGTCAATAAAAATCCTGCTTGCAATTAATTTCACTAAAGTCCTACAGATGGTTGCCATTAAACAGGGTCAGTAAGAGCTCTAGGTTCACAGAGGTTGATTCAAAATATGCCTATATCTCCTTTATGACCTTTCAGCAAATTTCTTAACAACCTTATGTTTCAGGGTTTTTTGTTGTTGGTGTGGTGGTAGTGGTGGTGTTTTTTGGTGGTTTTTTTTTGTTTGTTTGTTTGTTTTTTTTTGGTTTTTCGAGGTAGGGTCTCACTGTGATCCAGGCTGACCTGGAATTAACTATGTAGTCTCAGGGTGGCCTCGAACTCTCAGCGATCCTCCTACCTCTGCCTCCCAAGTGCTGGGATTAAAGGCGTGCGCCACCACGCCCGGCTCGGTTTTTTTTTTTTTTGTTGTTGTTGTTTTAGTAAAAATTGTAACTATATTTTAGGATTAATATATGAAGTTCTCATATGTCTGGCACATAGTAAGTATTCAATATATGGTTAATATTCTTATTAGTATTACTATTACATTAAAAACATAATGGTCAGGCTGGAGAGATGGCTTAGCAGTTGCGCTTGCCTGCAAAGCCAAAGGACCTAGGTCCAATACCCCAGCACCCACATAAGCTAGATGTACAAGGTGGCACATGCGTCTGGAGTTTGTTTGCAGTGGCTGGAAGCCCTGGTGCACCCATTCTCTCTATATATGCCTCTCTCTCTGTGTCTCTCTCTCACTCACTCACTCACTCACTCACTCTCTTTCTCTGCTTCTTTCTCTCTCTCAGATAAATAAATTAATTAAAACTTAAAATTTAAAAAAAAACATAATGGTCAAATATTTAGGATATGTTAGGCCAATAAAGTGAAATAGGTTTCTCTTCAACATATCATGTTTGCTTTTAATCAAACCAAAACATTCCCACAATTTTGAAGTCAGGTAGATCTAGAAAGCTTGTGATTAAAACACACCAGCAGTCTCCTATTCCCCCTCCTACTGGCCCTCATTTCCAGTTACTACATTTTTTTCTCCTTGTATTTACCTACACACCTCAGGTGTGCTGCAGGTGAAGGAGATATTTGTTTTCTTTGTGGGGCAGGTGCTGGGACCGACCCCCAGGGTATCACAAAGGAGGCTAGTGCTCCTCCACAGAGCCACAACGCTGGACCCACTGCAATGTGCTGATTTTTCCAAGTTAAATATATAACTTGCTTTTTCCTTCCAGTGTTCATTTCCTACAGTTCATTTTCCTACATGGCCCTCATCCCTCACTTCTCCACCCATCCTCCTGAGATAGTCACATCCCAGTGTCTAAGTTCAGTTCTTGGTTTACTGTTGGAGGCACTGCTCCTCATTGCAGACCTTGCCTCTGTGGGCCAGAGTGCTGTCCGCCTTCTCCTTCTCACCTGGGGAGGTAGGGGCACATGCTTTAAGACCTTCTAAACCTAATGACATTTGTATTTTCACTCACATTTATTGATATTGTCACTGGACGTAGAATTCCTTGGAATATGACTTATCCTTTTTACAAGTTTGTATAATTTTCTCCTTTGTTATGTGCGTGTGAAATGTTGTGGTGTGTGTGTGTGTGCGTGCGTGCGCGCATTGTGTGTATTCAGAGTGTATACACACGCGTGTGCAGATATATGTGCCTCGTGTGCATGTATGTGGAGGCCAGAATAGAGCACGGGATGTCCTCTATTCCTCTCCTCCGTTGTTTCCTTCAGGCAGTCTTTCAGTAAACCTAGAGCTGAGGTTTTTGGTCAGACTTACCGACCATTGAGATCTAGTGATTCTGCAGTGTGTAACCGTGCCCAGCTGTTTACATGGGTGCTGGGGGTCAAACTCAGGCCCTCATGTTTGCACAGCAAGCACTCTTAATTACTGAGCAATCTCCCCAGCCCCAATTTTCTCCTTGAGGTAATTTATCTGATAATTCACACAGACAGTGTGATACAGTCTATGCTGATCCAATGGACCTGGGATCAGATGACCTGGGTACATACAGCCTTAGCCTCCTCCAGGACTAAAATGTTGGGAAAGTTAACATGTACTCAGGTGTTTTCTTTAGTTCCTGGTCTTATCAAATCATGCTTAAATATCGGATGATCAGTAACAACAGCAGGGCCATCTCCTAGCACCTTTCGCACAGGCGCCTCTGTGCTCTTTCCCGTCCTGACCTTGTGCCCCAGCAGATCGCTGCATGAGTATAGCTCGTGTGGAAACCACAGTCCACCAGCTACACTACACTGGCGAGTCCAGCCTCCCTCCTTCTGCTGCCAGCAACTGCATTGATGCCAGAACCACCCCTTGGCCAGAATTTACATAGATGATGGGGCTGTCTCTCCTCCTCAGAGAACTACCCCCTGCTGACTCTGCTGTGCTGTCGCTGGCGCGCCACCCTAAGGACAGTCAGCTCTGCCACATGAGGAACTCTGAACCCAGGGCTTGTGTGTCGTAGGAGGGTGCATTTTGAGGAGAGCTTCAGATGAAATCTGCACTGTGCTGTTATCTGTGCTCTTGTTAACTTACGTCTTTAATGTGGGTCTGAGGGTCACCCAAGGAGGCTCTCTGCTAAGCTGCTGGGAACAGCAGGTCCTTTGATGACAGAGGTGGCTGGGATGAGAGCTAGACCTTACCCAGTGCTAGGGACACCAGATGAACGTCCCAAGCTGGATCCCTTTCCACACAGGAGACTGTGGCCGCTTTACGACCAGCAGTATTTCAGGCTGGCCATACTTGGAGGTGGCCATATGTGATGGGAGATGTGTGCCTGGCACAGTGAGGCATACTGCTCAGGCTTGTCTTGCGCAGGGAGCCACGGAAGTGGCCTGGAGAAGTCCCCCGCTTACCTGCTCCCTTCTGCCCACCAGAGCCTTGTTCCTTGATGACCAACTGCTTCTTTCTGTAGGCCAGCACTGTGCCCTGAGGGACAGACAGCTTTGTCTCTCTTGCTTTGAGACTCTTCCCCCAGACTTTTCCCTGGGGAGAGAGAAATATGCCTGAAATGTATAGCTCTTTGCCTCACTGGGCCGTTCATACTTGGCAATGGTGTGACTACTGGTAAATTGCACATGCTATGGTCAATTGTCCTCCACCCAAGTTCATTGCAGGCAACCTTAATTAAACTCGATGGGGCACACACACACACACACACACACACACACGAACAAAAGACAACACAGTAGAAGAGGGACTGACGGGGAAGAGAAAGGGGTTCAGTGGAAGAGAGATTGGGAAGAGAAGGTAATGGAAAGGGAGAATTTCAGAACACATTATATATGCATACAAAAACTGTAAATAGGGCTGGAGAGATGGCTTAGTGGTTAAGGCGCCTGCCTGCTAAGCCTAAGAACGCTGGTTCCAATCTCCAGGTCCCACGTTTAGCCAGATGCAAAGTGATGCAAGGGCGCAATGCCGCACTTGACCACAAGGGGACGCACACATCTGGATTTCGTTCACAGCAGCTGAGAGACTGCTGGCGCACCCATCTCTATCTGTCTCCCTCTCCCTCTCTGTCTCTCTCTGTCTCTCTCTCCAAAAATAAATAAAGTAAAAAAATAAAAATAAACTGTCAATAAAAATCCTGCTTGCAATTAATTTCACTAAAGTCCTACAGATGGTTGCCATTAAACAGGGTCAGTAAGAGCTCTAGGTTCACAGAGGTTGATTCAAAATATGCCTATATCTCCTTTATGACCTTTCAGCAAATTTCTTAACAACCTTATGTTTCAGGGTTTTTTGTTGTTGGTGTGGTGGTAGTGGTGGTGTTTTTTGGTGGTTTTTTTTTGTTTGTTTGTTTGTTTTTTTTTTTTGGTTTTTCGAGGTAGGGTCTCACTGTGATCCAGGCTGACCTGGAATTAACTATGTAGTCTCAGGGTGGCCTCGAACTCTCAGCGATCCTCCTACCTCTGCCTCCCAAGTGCTGGGATTAAAGGCGTGCGCCACCACGCCCCGGCTCGGTTTTTTTTTTTTTGTTGTTGTTGTTGTTTTAGTAAAAATTGTAACTATATTTTAGGATTAATATATGAAGTTCTCATATGTCTGGCACATAGTAAGTATTCAATATATGGTTAATATTCTTATTAGTATTACTATTACATTAAAAACATAATGGTCAGGCTGGAGAGATGGCTTAGCAGTTGCGCTTGCCTGCAAAGCCAAAGGACCTAGGTCCAATACCCCAGCACCCACATAAGCTAGATGTACAAGGTGGCACATGCGTCTGGAGTTTGTTTGCAGTGGCTGGAAGCCCTGGTGCACCCATTCTCTCTATATATGCCTCTCTCTCTGTGTCTCTCTCTCACTCACTCACTCACTCACTCACTCTCTTTCTCTGCTTCTTTCTCTCTCTCAGATAAATAAATTAATTAAAACTTAAAATTTAAAAAAAAACATAATGGTCAAATATTTAGGATATGTTAGGCCAATAAAGTGAAATAGGTTTCTCTTCAACATATCATGTTTGCTTTTAATCAAACCAAAACATTCCCACAATTTTGAAGTCAGGTAGATCTAGAAAGCTTGTGATTAAAACACACCAGCAGTCTCCTATTCCCCCTCCTACTGGCCCTCATTTCCAGTTACTACATTTTTTTCTCCTTGTATTTACCTACACACCTCAGGTGTGCTGCAGGTGAAGGAGATATTTGTTTTCTTTGTGGGGCAGGTGCTGGGACCGACCCCAGGGTATCACAAAGGAGGCTAGTGCTCCTCCACAGAGCCACAACGCTGGACCCACTGCAATGTGCTGATTTTTCCAAGTTAAATATATAACTTGCTTTTTCCTTCCAGTGTTCATTTCCTACAGTTCATTTTCCTACATGGCCCTCATCCCTCACTTCTCCACCCATCCTCCTGAGATAGTCACATCCCAGTGTCTAAGTTCAGTTCTTGGTTTACTGTTGGAGGCACTGCTCCTCATTGCAGACCTTGCCTCTGTGGGCCAGAGTGCTGTCCGCCTTCTCCTTCTCACCTGGGGAGGTAGGGGCACATGCTTTAAGACCTTCTAAACCTAATGACATTTGTATTTTCACTCACATTTATTGATATTGTCACTGGACGAGAATTCCTTGGAATATGACTTATCCTTTTACAAGTTTGTATAATTTTCTCCTTTGTTATGTGCGTGTGAAATGTTGTGGTGTGTGTGTGTGTGTGCGCATGCGGCGCATTGTGTGTATTCAGAGTGTATACACACGCGTGTGCAGATATATGTGCCTCGTGTGCATGTATGTGGAGGCCAGAACAGAGCACGGGATGTCCTCTATCCCTCTCCTCCGTTGTTTCCTTCAGGCAGTCTTTCAGTAAACCTAGAGCTGAGGTTTTTGGTCAGACTTACCGACCATTGAGATCTAGTGATTCTGCAGTGTGTAACCGTGCCCAGCTGTTTACATGGGTGCTGGGGGTCAAACTCAGGCCCTCATGTTTGCACAGCAAGCACTCTAAATTACTGAGCAATCTCCCCAGCCCCAATTTTCTCCTTGAGGTAATTTATCTGATAATTCACACAGACAGTGTGATACAGTCTATGCTGATCCAATGGACCTGGGATCAGATGACCTGGGTACATACAGCCTTAGCCTCCTCCAGGACTAAAATGTTGGGAAAGTTAACATGTACTCAGGTGTTTTCTTTAGTTCCTGGTCTTATCAAATCATGCTTAAATATAGTATTGTAACAGTACATGAAAGCCAGGTGTGGTGGCACACAACTCTAACCCCAGCGCTCAGGAGGCTAAGGCAGGAGCATCATGAGTTTGAAGCCAGCCTCTGCTACAGACTGACATCCTGTCTCAAACAAAAACAATGCAGGGCGGGAGAGATGGCTTAGCAGTTAAGTGCTTGCCTATGAAGCCTAAGGACCCCGGTTCGAGGCTCGATTCCCCAGGACCCACGTAAGCCAGATGCACAGAGTTCGTTTGCAGTGGCTGGAGGCCCTGGCACGCCCATTCCCTCCCTCTTTCTGCCTCTTGCTCTCTGTCTGTCGCTCTCAAATAAATTAATTAAAATAAACAAAAAAAAATAAAAATATTTTTAAAAATAAATAAAATTTTTAAAAAGCATGTGATAAGATACAGATTGCATATTCCCTGGTCCATGTATGATCTAGGTAAATATTTGACAAATGGATGTTTTCATTAATTTTTAAAATGCTTGATTATGATGAGTAGAAATCACCTGTGCTGAAAGGTATCTAAGTCTCACTCCTTAAAGCATTTCTTATCAAGCTAGGCATGATGACACATGTCTTTAATTCCAGCACTTGGGAGGCAGAGATAGAAGGAACTGGGAGTTCGAGGCCACCCTGAGACTAATTCCAGGTCATCCTGGGCTACAGCAGGACTCTACTTTGAAACACCAAAAGAAAAAAAAAGGAAAAACCACTTGTTATCAAAGACAAATACAAGCATGATGGATAATGCAAATAATCCCAGCACTTAGGAGGCTGCAGCAAGAGGATCACAAGTTTAAAGCCAGCTTCAACTATATAGCAAACTGGAGGCCACTCTGAGCTATATGAGACTTTTGTTTCAAAAAAAAAAAAAATCTTAACAGATCATCACAGAACATAAATTACTTTAACAGCCGAGGGGAGTTGTCAGTGGCCCTTTGTTTCTCCAAGACATGAGAATGGACATGGACATGGGTACAACTCAAAACCCTCCCACTCACAGATCTCTCATGGGTATAACACAAAACCCTCACATTCATATAGCTCTGAAGTGACTGTCCTTAACCAAGTCAAAATATCAACCCGATAACTAAGTCTGTGTCTGCATTGATCAATCCTTACGTTCAAGCCCTATAAACGAGGGGACAGAGTACACGCGAGAGGGAAAAAGAAAGACCCTTCCTCCTCTGACCCCTGGAAGCAGGTCCCACTCGCCTGTGGGAACAGAGGATGTGGCTGCTTTCCTCAGGTCCCGAGCTCCCACCTTGACATAGGTATTCCAGGGGCTGGACAGTTTTCCCAACGTGTCCACACTGCTGTCATCTTGCAGCACAGTATCCTTGGTCAGTTCAATAGCTTCTGTCACCACATACAGGTTGTCCCCTCGCATCCGGCATTCTTTCAGAAATGTTGGCTCTGGACTCAGCAGTTTCCTGAGGACATAAGTGAGAACAAAAGATCTGAGTGGGAAAGCGATGCCTTATAAGGATACTCGGGGTCACCTTTCTCCTCGGGACCTAGAAGGAGTACAATGGCTCTGGCCTCCTCAGTCACTGGAAACCGAACCCTCCAGCTAACACTGTGGCCTAGTCTCTGACTCTTCCTTTTCAGTAACCTGGCATGGTCCTGGATTCCAGGAATCCTACCTAACTGTGCACAAGCAGCAGGTCCACTCCATCTTAGATCATAGGTCATGGTCCCATCAATTACAAAATTATGTACTGAACTCAGGGCTGGAGAGATGGCTTAGTGGTTAAAGCATTTGCCTGCAAAGCCAAAGGACCCACATTCAATTCCCCAGGACTCATGTAAGCCAGATGCACAAGGTGGTGCATGTGTCTGGAGTTTATTTGAAGTGGCTGGAGGCCCTGGAACACTTATATTCTCTCTCTCTCTCTCTCCCCCCATCTCTGCACCTCTCTGTCTCTCTCAAATAAATAAATAAAAATTAAATTAAGCCAGGTGTGGTGGCCCACGCCTTTAATCCCAGCACTAGGGAGGCAGAGGTAGGAGGATCGCCATGAGTTCGAGGCCACCCTGAGAGTACATAGTGAATTCCAGGTCAGCCTGGACTAGAATGAAACTCTACCTCAAAAAAACAAAAAAAAATTTTTTTTAGTTTTTTTTATTAAATTAAAATTTAAAAGATAGTGAGCTCGCCTGCTTATGAGCCCGACTACTGGCCTGACTACAAAGACCCCAGGTAAGACTGAATGGTGAAGGTCTGCTCTACCTAAGGCAAACTGCAAAGACTACAAGGGGTGCTCACTACCTGAAATGAAATACAAAGATAGAAGGATCACGAAATATCAACACAGCATCATGCCGCCAAAGGAAATGAACAAAGCTCCGATAATTAACTCCAAAGAAATGGAGACCTATGCTTGGAAGATGACTTAGCAGTTAAGGCGCTAGCCTGAAAAGCCAAAGGACCCAGATTTCATTCCTCAAAACCCACGTAAGCCAGATATTTGCACATGGTGGTACATGTGTTTGGAGTTGGTTTGCAGTGGCTGGAGGCCCTGGCATGCTCATTCTCTCTCTCTCCCTCTCTCTCTCTCTCACACACACACATAGATAGATAGATAGATAGATAGATAGATAGATAGATAGATAGATAGATAAATATAAATATAAAAAAAGAAATGGAGACCTACAAACTGACTGACAAAGAATTCAGAACAATGCTGTGAATGAGGCTCCATGAACTAGAGAATGCATGGATAAAGCACCGAATAAAATCAGGAGAACAAGCAAGGTACAGTAGCTCACACCTCTAATTCCAGTACTAGAGAGGCTAAAGCAGAAGTTCTCAGCACGAGCTCCAGGCCAGAGTTACAGGTGAGGTGGTTTGAATATAAAATGTCCACATAGGCTCTCGTGTGGAGCCTCTATGAGCCGGAGTGGGTGTGGCATCGGCAGAGGACCTTGGGATATTATAGTCCAGTCCAGCTCGGTACCTTTGCCCTCTCTGCTGGCTGCTGATGTGAACATGTGATGCCACTTGTCTGATTCTGCCATGTTTTCCTTGCTAGATGGAAACTTTCCCTCGAAATTAAACTGAAATAAATTCTTTCCTTCCATAAGCTGCTTCTGGTTGTGTATTTTGTTCTAGTAATGATAAATTAACTGATACACATGCCAAGACCCAGTTTCAAAAAAAAATTAGAAGGGCTTTCTTGTAAAACCTAATGACCTGGGTTCAATTCCCCAGGGCCCACGTAAAGCCACATGCACAAAGTGGCACATGTATCTGGAGTTTGTTTGCAGAGGCTGGAGGCCTTGGTGCACCCACTCTCTCCATCTCTCGTCTCTTTATCTCCTGCTACTTGCAAATAAATAAATACAGATATTAAAGTTAAAAATTAGGGCTGGAGAGATAGCTTAACAGTTATGGTACTTGCCTGTGAAGTCTTAGTACCCATGTTCAACTCTCCAGATCCCACATAAGCCAGACACACAAGGTGACATAAGAACACAACGTTGCACATGCACACAAGGTGGCGCATGCATCTAGAGTTCAATTGCAGTGGCTAGAGGTCCTGGCATGCCAATTCTCTCTCTCTCACTCACTCGCTCATAAAAGCGTTACAGAAAATAAAAATAAAAAATTAAGAAAATATGACATGAACAAAATTAAGTACAATGGGGAAAGAGGAAACCATAAAACAAAACAAAATAAATCATACAACTGAAAAATATAGTGAGAGCTGGAGAAATGTCTTAGTGGTTAAGGCACTTCCTTACAAAGCCTAAGGACACGGCTTTGATTCCTCAGAACCCACGTAAGCCAGATGCACAGGGTGGTGCGTATGTCTGGAGTTCGTTTGCAATGGCTAGAGGCCCTGGCATGCCTATTCTTTTTCTCTTTCTCTCTTTCTCTCTCTTTATTAGTAAAGAATTAAAAAGTGTTTTTTTAAATATACAGTGAATGAAAAATTCATGAAACTTTCCATAGAAAACTCAGACAGAAAAATCACTAAACTCAAAGAAAGTTCATTTAAAATGTATCTAGGCTGGAGAGATGGCTTAGCGGTTAAACGCTTGCCTATGAAGCCTAAGGACCCCGGTTTGAGGCTTGATTCTCCAGGACCCACGTAAGCCAGATGCACAAGGGGGTGCATGCATCTGGAGTTCGTTTGCAGTGGCTGGAGGCCCTGGTGCACCCATTCTCCCTCTCTCTCTCTCTCTCCCTGCCTATTTCTGTATCTCTCTCAAATAAATAAATAAATAATAATAAAATAAAAAAATAAAATGTATCTAGTCAGAAGATTAAAAATAAAGGTAAAATTGACAAAATCTTAGATAAATTTAGATAAAAGAAACTCAAAATCATAATTGAACAGGAGAGACTACAAATTGTGTCACAGAATAAAAGGATTTAGGGTGTGGGGTTTTGGAGAAAGGTAACTTTTCAGGTTATTGTTGAAAACAGGACCTCACTCTGTAGCGCAAGTTGCTGGGCTTGAACTCATGATGACCCTCTTCCTTCAGTCTACTGAGTGCTGGAATTACAGGCATGAGCAGTACTACCTATTCAAAGGACCTTAAAAGACTATTTTACATAATCACAAACTAGATATCATAATAGAAACAGCTAATTTTCTAGACTCATACAACCTATGAAGACCAAATCATGAAGAAAAATATAAGCATAACTCTACAAAGTAAAGAGATTAGGGCTGGAGAGACATCTTAGCAGTTAAGGCATTTGCCTGCAAAGCCAGAGGACCCAGGTTCAACTCTCCAGGACCCATGTAAGCCAGATGCACAAGGTGGCACATGCATCTGGAGTTCATTGGCAGTGGCTGGATGCCCTAGCATGCCCATATTCTCTCTCTCTCTTCCTCTCTCTCTCTCCTTTCTCAAATAAATAAATAAAATACTTTTTTGAAATAAAGAGATTAAATCAATAACCAAAAATTTAATAAAAAGGGCAAAGTCCAGATGGCTTCGATAGTGAATTCTAGCAAGTATTTGAAGACAATGTCAATCCTGTTCAAATCTGCCCAAGAACTGAAGAGGAGGGAATAATTCAAGCTCATAGTATGAGATTAGCATGACCCTGCTGTACAAGCCAGAAAAGGAAACTACAGGAAAATAAATATTGTAAAGATTAATGAAAAAGTGATTAATAAAATGCTAGCAACCCAAATATAACAGCACATTAGCAGGACCCTATGCCATGATAAAGTGGGATTATCCCCTGGGATACAAGAGTAATTCAACAAATGCAAATAAACATGATTACACCACATTGACATAATGAAGGATCAGAGCTATGGTTATCTCAGGAGGTGCAAAAAATGCTTGACAAAATGCAACAGTCTAAATATAATAAAGCTCAACAAATTAGAGATACAACAAATGAATCTTGACCTATTAAAGGCTGTCTTTGACCATAATAAAGCCCATGGCTAGGATCAATCTCATGTAAGAGCAGGACAGGAAACATTACCACTCCTGCTCAACTCAGAACTGGAAGTCCCAGACAAAGAAATTTGCCAAGAAACATAAATAAATAAATAAATAAATAAATAAATAAATAAATGGCATCAAAATAGAAAAGGAAGAAGTAAAATTGACACTGTTTTCAGGTGCTGTGATTTTATACATTCAAAACCCTAAAGATTCCATTAAAAATATTATAAATTTTTAAAAATCAAAAAAATTAAAAATAAATAAATAATTCATAAAAATTACAGGATACAAAATTAGCATGCAAAAATTAGTTGTTTTTCTACCTACTAGCAATGAGGATCTTAAAATTAAGTAAACAATTTCATTTATCATAACATCAAAACCAATAAAATGCTTGGAAGTAAATTTAATCAGTATCTAAAAGATTGTACAAAACTGATAAACTGAAGAAGAAAACAATAAACAGAAAATGTCCTGTGGTGATGAATATGAATAACTGACACTGTTAAGATTGAAAGCAAGGTATATGTTCAATGCAATCCTTATCAAAATTCCAATGGTATTCCTCACACCTTACAAAAAAAAAAAAAACACAAAATTCATGTGGATACAAAAGACCCTGAAGAGAAAAACAGTCTTGGTACAGGATAACAAAGATTGAGGATAATACTTTCTGCTTCCAAGTTATAGTAATCAAGGAGTTATCATTTTGGTATACAATCAGACACATAGCTTAATGGAAGAGAATGGAGCCCCCATCATAAGCCCATGTAGGGTCAAGTAATATTTAACAAAGGCACCAAAAAGACTCAAGGAGGAAAAATCATGTTCTCATATTCTCTCAAAAAAATGGACTGTTTCTTATACCACATTAAAAACTTAAAATGGATTAAAGATTCATATGTGATAGTAAATTCCAGGTCAGCCTGAGCTAGAGTGAGACCCTACCTGGAAAAAAAAAAAAAAAGATTTATATGTAACACTTGAAACATTAAAACCTAGCCTAGGGCTGCAGAAATGGCTTAGTGGTTAACGTGCTTGCCTGCCAAACCTGAAGACTCATGTTCACCTCTCCAGGTCCCACGTAAGCCAGATGCACAGTGATGCAAGCATGCACAAGGGGGCCTACAGGTCTGGAGTTCAATTGTAGTGGCTGGAAACCCTAACACATTAATCGTCTGTCTCTCTCTCTCCTGCATTTAAAAAAAAAAAAAAAAAAAAAAAAAAGCTAGCATAAAAGGAAATTTAGGAAAGATGTTTGGTTTAAAAAAAAAAATTTTTAAGTGGGCCAGAAGCCGGGCATGGTGGCGCATGCCTTTAATCCCAGCACTCGGGTGGCAGAGGTAGAAGGATCAGTGAGAGTTCGAGGCCACCCTGAGACTACATAGTGAATTCCAGATCAGCCTGAGCCAGAGTGAGACCCTACCTCGAAAAACCAAAAAAAAAAAAAAAAAAAAAAAAAAAAAAAAGTGGGCCAGAAAGATGGCTTAGAGGTTAAGATGCTTGCCTGCAAATTCAAAAGATCCAGGTTCAATTCCCCAGGACCCACATAAGCCAGATGCACAAAATGACACATGTGTATGGGGTTCGTTTGCAGGGGCTGGAGGCCCTGGAGCCCATATTCTCTCTCTTTCTCTATCGGCCTTTTCGCTCTCTCTCTCAAATAAATACATAAACAAAAATTAACTAAAAACATCGACACTAAAAGAACAGCAACAAAAGTAAAAAGACCCACCTCTGTTGTTCTGCTAAATGGACAAGCTGTCGAATGACCTTCCATGTGTATTTTTTGAAGTACCAACTACTGGCAAGGACGTGGGTTAAAAGGAACTGCAGGGTACTCTTGGTGGCAATGTGCATTGGTATAGCCATTGCTGCAGTTACTGTCTCATAGGTTTCACAAAGCACCTGACCAAAAGCAGCTTGTGGGAGGAAAGGGTTTTGGCTTTCAGACTTGAGGGGACTCTCTATACTAACAGGGTAAAACATGAACAGAGGCTGGACATCACCTCCTGACCAATATTAGGTGGACAACAGCAGCAGATGAGTGTGACAAACACTGGCAAAACACACCTCTTCCAGCAAGACTCCAAATCCAAAATTGTAATCAGTGGGAGACCAAGCATTCAGAGCACATATGTTCAAGGGGGACACGTGAATCAAATCCCTACAGCCATCATGAAGAATAATAAGCTTCTTAAGACTTTAAAATAGCACTGTAGCACAGTCACCTTCTCTTTTTTGTTGTTGTTGTTGTTTGTTTGTTTGTTTTTAGAGAGAGGGTCTTCCTCTAGCCCAGGCTGACCTGGAATCAACTAGGTAGTCTCAGGGTGGCTTTGAACTCACAGTGAATCCTTCTACCTTTACCTTCGGAATGCTGAGATCAAAGGTATTTGCCACCACACCCAACTAGCACTCACCTTGTTGTTGCTGGGAGAAAATATCTGACCTAAGTAGCTTCTGAGAGGAAAGGATTTGTTTCAGGACTACAGTTTTGTTGTTGTTGTTGTTTAGTTTTTTGAGGTAGGGTCTCACTCTAGTCCAGGCTGACCTAGAATTCACTCTATATTCTCAGGGTAGCCTGGAACTCACAGCGATCCTCCTACCTCTGCCTCCCAATTACTGGGATTAAAGGTGTGCGCCCAGCTCTGGCCTACAGTTTTGAGGGGGAGTTTCATCATGGCACAGGAAGCTGGCTCACTTCATCACACATCCACAGCACAGACAAGTGCAATCTGTCTTTGAACATAGTGGGCTGCCAGCAACACTCTACCTCCCAAAGACTCTACAAGTCGGGGACTAAATAGGAAGTTTAATCAAAAATACCTGAGGTTGGGGGCTGGAGAGATGGCTTAATGGTAAAGGTGCTCACCTGCAAAAGTCTAAGGACCCAGTGCTGGAGAGATGGCTTAGCAGTTAAGGTGCCTGCCTGCTAAGCCTAAGAACCTGGTTCCAATCTCCAGGTCCCACGTTTAGCCAGATGCAAAGTGACACAAGGGCGCAATGCTGCACTTGCCCACAAGGAGGCGCACGCATCTGGATTTCTTTCATAGCAGCTGAGAGGCTGCTGGCGCCCATCTCTGTCTCCCTTTCTCTCTGTGTCTCTCTCCAAAAATAAATTTAAAAAAAAATTTTTTTAATTTTTAAAAAGTCTAAGGACCCAGATTCGATTCCCCATTACCCACATAAGCCAGATGCACAAGGTGGCACATGCATCTGGAGTTCTTTGCAGTAGCTAGAGACCCTGGTGCACCTATTCTCTCTCTCTCTCTAATAATAATAATAATTAAAATAAAATATTTTTTAAAACCCAAGGTTATAGGGAGCATTTATAATAAACCACCTCAAGAACTATACTCAAAAAAGCTAGCAATAGAACTATATTAGGAACCAGCTATACCACTCACATGTTTTCTCTCTTATGTGGAATCTCATTTTCAATGTATACATACCTGCAAGCATACATACATACATATATAAATGATATATGTATGTAGGATATGAAAACTGAAAGGGAGCTTTGAGAGGGAAGGAAATGTCTACAAGGAGAATGAGAGGGGAGCAAGAGAGGGTAATAGTATATATGTGACACTGAAGCAGAGTGGGGGCTGTTTGGAGAGAGGAAGGGACCAGCAAGGAAGAAGGCATTAGGGAGTCCAGTGGGGGAGGGAGGAATAGGGACGAAATATAATCACAAAGAATAATGGTAATGAACCCCATTACTCTGTGCAATAACTAAAAAATTAATTTATAAAACTTTCATCTGTTGAAAAGAAGAAGAATTACCATATGATCCATCTTATGGCCTTCTGGCTATCCACTCAGTCAATACAAAATCAGTTTTTTAAAGAGAAACCTACACTTCTATGTTCACTGCAGAATTATCCATAATAGCCAATACACAGAAACAACCTAAGTGCCCATAAGCAAATGACCAAGAAAATAAGTTGTAGAATAGATCCATGCTTGGATCATATGTATTCATAGAAGATAAAGAAATCCCTGCCAGGCATGGTGGCACATGCCTTTTTCCTAGCATTTGGGAGGCAGAGGTAGGAGAATTGCCATAACTTTGAGGCCAGCCTGGGACTACACAGTGAATTCCAGGCCAGCTTGGGCTAGAGCGAGGCCTTAGCAAAAAAAGAAAGAAAGAAAGAAAGAGAGAAGAGAGAGAGAGAGAGAGAGAGAAAGAGAGAAAGAGAGAGAGAGAAAGAGAGAGAGAGAGAGAGAGAGAGAGAGAGAAAGAAAGAAAGAAAGAAAGAAAGAAAGAAAGAAAGAAAGAAAGAAAGAATGAATGAGGGGGGGGAAGGGAAGGAGGGAAGGAAGGAGGGAAGGAAGGAGGGAAGGAGGGAGGGAAGGAAGGGGGAAGGAAGGAAGGAAGGGAAAAAGAAATCCTTGGTTTTTTTCTTAACAACATAGATATTATAGTTACCTTCTAGTTGCTGGGACAAAGTGCCAAACAAAAGCAACCAATGGGAAGAAAGCACTTAATTTGGCTTACAGTCTGGAGGGGATGCTCCATGATGGCAGGTGAAAGTATGGCATGAGCAGAGACTGGATATCGCCTCTGGCACTGCAGGTAGAAAAGCACTGCAGGATCTGCCTATAACACCCCTAAGGCTGCCACCAACCACACACCTCCTCTAACAAGGCTCCACCTCCCAAATTGCCACCAGATGGTAACTAAGCATTCAGAACACATGAGTTATGGGAGCCATCTAACTCAAATAATCACAATTCTGAGCCTGGCCCCAATAAACTGATAACTATTCATGATACAAAATGCAATGTCTTCAGTCCAGCTTTCAAAGTCCTCATAGTCTTTATCAATCCAAGATTGGTCAAACGTGTCCATAGTCCAAGGTCTCTTAACTATGAGCGTGCAAAACTGAAAATATTTAATGGCACAGAGTAATAATTCACAGTGCAAATGAGGGCATTGCAAAGAAAGATTGTAGACTTGAAATATATATATATATATGTATACATACACATACATATATATATGTGTGTGTGTGTGTGTGTGTGTGTGTGTATAAACACATATATATATTATATATTAACTTTACAATTTATATACCATAAATCAAATTATCATGTTATATACCTAAAGTGGATACAATTCTATTTCTTCATTATACCTCAAAAATTAATAGATACCAAGACATAGAGATGTTCATTAAGAGGCTATTATATTCTTTGTCACATTTTAATTAATATTATGTTATTGCTTATTTCTTCATCACCTTCTCAGCCTCTCTACACTAAATATAAGGATATTTTGGCTGCCCTCTTCTATCTCCAGCATAGAATAAATGGGACAGTGATGGTGATATTAGATAAATGCTACTCATTGTGTGAAAGCATAACCCAGGGTGTTGTCATCTTCATCAGCTCCAGCAACAGAACCTGCTAGCTGCTTCGTGGGCTACAGGAAGAGCACAACTTGGGGCTCCAGCAGCCCCTTCTTTCACCTCCAGTGGCCTCACCTGTTTTGAAGGATTTCCAGTTTAGGGTCTGGGATGCTCACAGCCTGAAACTCCAGAGTGGGTCCATGGAACCGGGCAAAGTTCCCCGACACACCGCTTTCCACTCCAGCACTGATGTCCCCACCAATCTCCCGTTTCTGTGCCATGATGTCACTGAAGTGGTAGGTCCCTAGCACAACAGTTTCTGTGAAAAGAAAAAAGAGCTCAGAGGTTTAGACAAGACTTCACTGTAGTACTGCTCGTGGGAAAAATAGGATAAAGAAAGCCAGTGTTGCCCCAACCCTCCTAGTCATTTAAATGTCCTGGTCAAGAACCTAACCAATCAGTTACTATTTGAAATATAAATTACTGTGGGGGGCTGGAGAAGTGGCTTAGTGGTTAAGATGCTTGCCTGTGAAGCCCGAGGACTCAGGTTCAACTCCCCAGTACCCAAGTAAGCCAGATGCACATGGTGGCACATGCATCTGGAGTTCGTTGGCAGTGGTTGCCCTGGTGCACCATTCTCTCCCTCCCTCTCCCTCTCTCTATCTGCCTTTTTTTCTCTCTCTCACTCTCTCTCTCAAATAAATAAATATAAATAAAACATTATTTAAAAAGTTACTATAAGGGGCAAATACTGGAACTCATGCAAGCACAGTCTTAAACCTAAGAAATGTTGGCATCACTTGTACAGCATTTGGAGACCTCTGGGAACATATTTCCAGGCACAGAATCTAGCCCCAAGAGGCAGCTCACTAGAGCAGAACACATTTGAGATTTATAGATAGACTGACATGGATTGGGATCCAGTTCCAAATTATGAGACTTTGAGCAAATGGTTTTATAAACTTCAGTTACTCTTTGGCAAAGGTGTGGATGTTATCTCCATCTCAAAAGGTTCTTTTTAATATATGACCAAATGAATGGCTAGGTCTGGATTATTAGTAGATTCTCAAATAAAATTACTCCTTTATCTTCCTCATTTGCCTCTAGGCAAGATGGAGCATGAGATCTGCCTGTCTCAAGACATTGCACTACTTCTGTCTTCATGCCTTGACTCCTTTGCCCCTGGCGGGTAATACCTGGGGCTGAAGAACTTGGCTCCAGGATGTCCATGAGGGAGAATCCAACTGGATCATCATGAGGCTTTTCCCAAAACCGTGATTGAGAGTTCTTCCGTAATACATTCAACTGGCGGAACTTGGTGGCATCCAAAAGGCATTTGACAGGTCTCAGATCTTTGCCTCCAAGCTTTTTGACCATATTCTTGTTAACATATTCAAATATGGAAGACATGTTGCTAGGAGCAGAAAGAAGTAAGGATAAAGTTTAGTGAGGAGGAAAGAGGGGTTGGGCAGATGGCTCAGAGGTTAAAAGCACTTGCTTACAAAGCTTGCATTCCGGGAGCTCTAAGCTTGTAAATGAACAATTCGTCATTTTCCTCTCTCCCCACTCTGTAGATGTCATCATGCCACTCTGGTCATGTGTTGGACAATTTTAGATAGCTCATGTAAGATCAATCATAAAGTGTTGATCCTCTGATTGGTTTAGTTTAATGCTGCACTTTGTAAATATTCTTCCCCTTTAAGACTCTTATCTAGTAAAAAGAGTCCTTCTGTAGCATGCACAGGGCCCTGAGCTCAATACTCAGGTATACCAAAAGAAAAAAAAAGACAATTAACCAATAGGAATATAAAAGGACACTTAATGTCATTATCCATCAGAGAAATGCAAGACAAAATCACAATGAGATACTACCTCACACCCTTTGTGATGGCTATTACCAAAAAGCCATAAGGTAACAGCTATTGGTATGAATGTGGAAAGAAATTGGAACCCTTGTGCATGGTTGGTGGGAATGAAAAATGCTAGAGCTTCTATAGAAAACAACAAGGGTTCTCAAAAATCTAAAACTAGAAAGTTGATATCATCAAGTAATCTCACTGTCGGGCACTGATCCGAAATACTTGAAACCAGTGTCTCCAAGGGGGGTAACACTCATGTTCGTTACAGCTCTATTCACAATAGCCAAGAAGTGGAAATGACCTGCAAGCCCATCAACAGATGACTGGATGAGGACTTGGTAGGGTCTGCATGCAGTGGATTATTAAGTCTCAAAGGGAAAGAAAATTTACAAAGTGCAACATTAAATTAAACATCTCTCAGAGGACCAACACTTCATGATTCCACTTACCTAAGCTATCTAAAATTGTCAACACACAATCAGAGAATGGAACAGCAGATCCTAGGGAGCAGAAAGAGACAAACTGAGTTGCTAAAGCCAGATGTGGTGGCGCATGCCTTTAATCCCAGCACTTGGGAGGCAGAGGTAGCAGAATTGCTTTGAGTTCGAGGCCACCCTGAGAGTACATAGTGAATTCCATATCAGCCTGGGCTACAGTGAGAACTTACCTCGAAAAACCAAAAAGTAAAAAAATAAAAAATAAAAATAAATAAATGAGTTGTTAATTGGTAAGCTTCGAGTTTCCATTACACAACATGAATAAATTCTAGAGATCTGCTGAATAGGTGTGGACCTGTACTTAATTATTCTACTTGATGCTTTAAAATTTGTGGAAGACAGGGCTCGTGTTAAGTGCTTTACCACAGTATAATAAATGTTTTAGGAAGCTGTGTTCATGTCCATGGTTTTCTCTCAGTCCACCTGGTTAGTTGGTTCCAAGAGTTTGAATAGGTATCCAAGTCTGCAGATGCTCAAGTCTCTTATCCAAAATGGCACAGGGCTGGAGAGATTGCTCAGTGGTTAAAGGCACTTGTTGGCAAAGCCGGATAGCCTGGGTTAAATTCTCCTGCACCCATATAAAGCCAAACACACAAAGTGGCACATGCACCTGGAGTTAGTTTGCAGAGCAAGAGAACCTGGTGTGCCTATTCATTCTCTCTATCTCCTTGTAAATAAATAAAAATATTTTTAAAAGGTGCAGTGTTTGCAAACAATCTAACCTACACATCCATCCACTTTCAATCACCTCAAGAATATTTAAAATAACTAACACAATCTAAATGCTATTGTATTATTAGTATTGCAGTGGTAGCTTTTTTCATTCCTGTAACAAAATTTCTGACATACACAACTCAGTGAAGGAAATAATTTACTTTGAGTCATGGTTTCAGAACGTTCAGTCCATGGTTGCACTCTGGCAGAACAGCATGGTGGCAGGAGAATGTGGAAGACATGGCTGTTCACCTCATGGCAGACAGGAAACTGGGAGCCATACAGGAAGGAGACAAAACAAAATGCAGCCTTAAGTACATGCCCCAGTGATGCACTTCCTCTGCCTGTGTGTATCCCACATTCCAGAGCTTCCAACATAGTACTAACATCTAGTACGTGTGAACCTGTAGGGGGCACTTCCTATTCAAATCATAGGAGCTATATGCATAGCAGTTGTGCTGCATTGTTTAGGGAATAATGACAGGGGCCAGTATGGGAGAGGAGACAGAAACATTGAAAAGAGCCATAGGGTGGGAAGGTGTGTTTTGAGGCAATGCCCCCCCCCACCCAACAAGGACTGCTGCATTCATGACTCCATAATGAATACCAATAACCCCACTGAGGAGAGTGTGGGGGAGAGGGGATAGAAGAGTATAGCTCAGCGGGAATATGACCAATATGTAAGATGTGCATATGGCAAAGCTCTCAATAAACATTTTAAAGGGGACTGCAGAGATTTCTCAGTGGTTAAAGGCACTTGCTCACCTGTGTTCTGATCCCACATAAAGTGAGATGTGCCTGCCTGCAAAGCCTAAGAACATTTGTTCAAATCTCCAGATCCCACTCATGAGCACGCAATGTTGCACATGCGCACAAGGGGGCGCACGCACCTGGAGTTCATTCACAGAGGCTGAAAAGGCCCCGGCACGCCCATTCTCTCTCTACCTCTTCCTCTCTCTTTGTCTCTCTCAAATTAAAAAAAAAAAGTTAAAAAGAAGAAAAGAATCTGCACATCTTCTGTAATAGGTGCAATTTTTCTGAATATTTCTGATACCTAGCCAGTTAAATTCAAAACTGCAAACTAACGTATTCATATAGCTGACTAAAGTATCAATGAGCACAAAAGAAAACTCAACTAATGCAGAGGGCCCTAAATAGATTTGTAATACAAAAAAAAAAAAAAATCCCTCAGCAAAAAAGGACCAGCAGTAGCCAGGCGTGGTGGTGCACGCCTTTAATCCCAGCGTTTGGGAAGCAAAGGTACCATGAGTTCGAGGCCACCCTGAGATTACGTAGTGAATTCCAGGTCAGCCTGGGGTTAGAGTGAGACCCTACCTCGAAAAACCAAAAAAAAAGAAAAAAAGAAAAAGGACCAACAGTGATGACAGTAACAATTTTGAGGCTACTTACCGCAGTGGTCAAGTGGGAGGCACCGGCCGCGCACACTGGGAGGGTGACTCAGGAGCTCTGTAGGATCAAACAGTTTGAGATGCCTTTTGTGTGGCTCATGAGTAAGAGGGAGGAGTGAAGGGGTGTTCTGAGGTTCTGGGTTGTGCAATTTTCCTGAGTAGCAGAACTCTGAAACCCGAGACCTGTTTGTACGGAAATGAAATGAATTCACATTCCAACGCATGGATTTCAAGACCCAGAAGAAGATTAAAATCGACAATTATACAAATCAGCACTTGCAAACAGAGAATTGCCCAGACGACAAAATGAGATTGAGCTACAGATATATAGGTGGAAATCGAAACTTTGATTATAGGTGGTAATGAACTTGCGTTTTTAACAGGGAGGTCACAGTGTAATGGCATTTTATGAATCAGAATGAATTAGACTAATCTGCTTGAATTGCTTTCTTTTTTAAAAAAATATTATTTATTTATTTATCTATCTATTTATTTATTTATCTATTTATTTATTTATTTGAGAGAGGGAAATAGGCAGAGAGAGAGAATGGGCACACCAGGGCCTCCAGCCACTGCAAATGAACTGCAGATGCATGTGCCCCCTTGTGCATCTGGCTTATGTGGGTCCTGGAGAATCGAACAGGGATCCTTTGGCTTTGCAGGCAAACGCCTTAACTGCTAAGCTTGAATTGCTTTCTTTAAGCCTAGGACAACAGGATTTTCAGCTGCATAGAACTGAATTTTGAATATTATTAATATGCTCAATATGAAATACATAATTTTCAATGATTTATGAAAACATCTTGATGTGACTGTTTTGATTATGTCCACTGTGGGCCATGAGAAGGTCATTGACAACAGGAAATAAGAACAGAAGAAGTGTTTCTAAAGCTGGACCTGAACAAAGATGCATCACATACAGTGCTTGCCCTTCCATGCTCTCCAGAGTGCACAGTAATTCTCTTCAATACGCTAAAGCGTTCATTTCCCTGCAGGTCATATTACATAGGTTGGGTGGGGGAACCAATGCAGTAAAGACATAAACTATCCTGAACACTGTGCTCTGACCACAGCATCTTCCCTTATTCACTCCCTGGCCCCCATTAGCATTCTCCTATAGAGAAAGAATTTAATTCAGCTGAGCTCCTCTCAGTCTGCAGACCAGACTCCAGAGATCAAATCAATGGGATCTTCCTGGGTGCTTTCTTCCCATAAATAAGTCTCTGACTTGATCTCCATGCACTTATTTTTGTTGTTGCTTTGGGGTTTTTTGAGGTAGGGTCTCACTCTAGCTCAGGCTGACCTGGAATTCACTATGTAGTCTGAGGGTGGCCTCGAACTCATGGCAATCCTCCTACCTCTGCCTCCCGAGTGCTGGGCTCGAAGGCGTGAGTGGCAGATAAGCATCCGAGGACCTCTTGTCTCCTGGAGCTGGCTTCTGGAGCACAGGTCCCAGTGCACTTCATGGGGTATCTTCCAGGCTCTCCTGTGTCAGAGCTAGGAGAGTTTCTGGAAACTGCACCAATTTCTCTTCACAAAACCAGTTGAACAAGTCTTTGAGTCATGATTCCCAGAAACCAAGGGTTGGAACAACTCCTTTGCTCACATCCTATGTTGAATGTGTTGAATATAATATGTAGCTATGGGAAAGCAAGAGAGGAAAGACGGGGAAAGGTGGTATATTACTTACATTTCACTGCTGTGACCAAATTCCTGACAAAAAGCAACTTAAGAAGAGATTACTTTGATCAAGGGTGGAATTTGACTTGATACATGAGTGCAGGGCCAACATAAAGACACACCCAAATTTACAAGAAATAATATTGAAGTTTTAGTTTTAGTTTCATTTGTATTTAGAAAAAACATTTTAAATATTAATATTTTTCAGTATTGCCAGTGTTACAGTGAACCCAGCGCTCACAGAAATCACAGCAGAAATAAAAAGCAGGACAGTACTTCTAAGCTAGTATTAGTTTGTATCAAACATATGTTTGTGATTCTATCAAAAATGGCCTTATTTTCAATTTGTTCAAAAAAGCATTTAAAATTAATATATTTGAATCAATAATTTCTCATATACAAACATGCCTTAAGAAAATAATCCAAAATGTTAACAAAATATAGGACTAGATATTTCTTATGGTATCAAGATAGTAAAGAATGAGGGGACCTACACTGCCAACAGTACGGAAGGTAAGTTGGCATCCTTATCTTCTTTCCACAATAACTTGAATCTGAGAAAGAGGAAAGATACTTAGTAGTAGGCATAATATTATGAGTTCCAAAGGAGTTTATGAAGCTCAAATGCACTTTTTTTGAGAGAGAGAGAGAGACACAGAGAGAGACAGAGAGGGGGGAGAGGAAGACAGATAGAGAATGGGCGCTTCAGCAGCCTCTCAGCCGCTGCAAACAAAATCCAGATGTGTGCGCCTCCTTGTGGGCAAGTGCGGCATTGCGCCTTTGTGTCACTTTGCATCTGGCTAAATGTGGGACCTGGAGATTGGAACTGCTGGAGATTGGAACCAGCGTTCTTAGATTTAGGAGGCAGGCGCCTTAACCGCTAAGCCATCTCTCCAGCCCTCAAATGCACTTTTTTAAAAAAAATATTTTATTATTTATTTATTTGATAGAGATACAGAAACAGGCAGGTAGAGAGAGAATGGGCACACCAGGGCCTCCAGCCACTGCAAACGAACTCCAGATGCATGTGCATCTGGATTACATGGGTCCTGGAGAATTGAGCCTTGAACCGGGGTCCTTAGACTTCAAAGGCAGGTGTTTAACCACTAAGCCATCTCTCCAGGCCCATCAAATGCACTTTTTAAACTATATTTTTTATTTATGTGTAAGTAGAGACAGAAAGAAGAGAGACAGAAAGAATGGGTGCATCAGGGCCTCCAGCTGTAAACAAACTCCAGAATTATGTGCCACTTTGTGCATTTGGCTTTACATAGGTACTCAGGAATGGAACCCTAGTCATTAGGCTTTGCAGACAAGCACCTTAACCACTGATCCATTTATTCAGCACCTCAAATGCACTTTTTTCTAAAAAACAAAACAATTATATAACTGAAATTCATCTCACTTTCATAGGAAAACAGGAAGCTTTCACTTTCCATCTTCACTCACTGTCATGTTGTCAAACAAGGTACTGATTCACAAAGTCGAAAAGAAAAAGAAAGAACAGAGGACAGAATTCAGAGGGTGAAGCATAGACCAATGGCGATAGAACATGAGAGGTCAGCTCTCTCTGAGGGGGAAGCAGGCAGGGCTGGAAGTACGAGTATTCGTTGGGAGAATATTACACCCCTGTGTTGAGATTCTCTAGAAGAAGGGAACCAGTAGAATGAGTCTGTGTTACGAAGGGGATTTATTAGATCAGTTCACAGGATACAGGCTGGGCAGCCCAGCAGTGGCTGTCTGCCTGTTAGAGACTGGGAGAACTCCATAGCTGCTCAATCCATGAGGCTGGATGGGCTCATGCAGTCCCGGTGTGGCACTGAAGGCCTGAGGGATTCCTGAGAACTGCTGGCTCAGTCCACACTGAAAGGCTGATGAAGCTGAGTGCAGATGTCTGGAGAAGATAGTGGCAACCAGGTAGGTGCCTCACCTGAGAGTAGCATGGGGAGTCAGGCAAAGGGCCCCATGGTCACTTAAAGCTTCTCTGTGTGTAGGTCACTGTGGTGGTTTGATCCAGGTGTCTGCCATAAACTTACGTGTTCTGAATGCTAGGTCCACAGCTGGCAGCAATTTGGGAATTGGAGCCTCCTGGGGGCAGTATATTGTTGGGGGCCAGCTTATGGGTGTTATAGCCAGTTTCCCCTTGCCAGTGTTTGGCATACTCTCCTGTTCCTGTTGACCATCTTATGCTGATCAGGAGGTGATGTGCACCCTCTGCTCATGCCATCATTTTCCCCTGCCATCATGGAGCTTCCCCTCGAATCTGTAAGCCAAAAAACCTTTTTTTTCCCACAAGCTGCTCTTGGTTGGGTGATTTCTGCCAGCAATGCAAACCTGACTATAACAATAAAGTGGTACCAGAGGAGTGGGATTGCTGCTAGACACCTGACTTTGGCCTTTTGGAGATGATTTTCAAGAGGAATGTGGAAGAATTTGAAACCTTGGCCTAAGATATGCCTTGCAGTGCTGCAAGTACAGCTTGATGGACTGTTCTGGTCAGAGTTGAAAGACCTGAACACAGTAAGAACTAAGGACTGTGAGGTTTGGCTTATGATGGTGAGAGAGAGTTTTGCCTGGACTGGGCTAGAAGCAGTTTGTGTGAGAAGCTTGCTGTTATGTCCATGTCCTGAGAACTTGTGCAGTGTTGCTTTGTATAGAAATGGACTGATGTGAGCAGAGGAATGTGGCACAGAAATGAGGTCTTTGCCTAAAACTTCTGCCCATTCAGCTGCAATGGTATGAGAGATTACAACCTTTGAGAGTGTAGTAACAGGAAGAATGTAGACTCTTTTGAAGGGGCCTGAATGCTCAAGGCATGTCCTGTTCTTCAGAGTCTGCTTTATTCCTCCCTGGATTAACAAATTGGCACCCTACCTGGTATTATGGAGTATAAGAAATGCAAGAAAGAGAGGATCATTGAGTTTGCAATGTGGTCTTGTCTTGTGTTTTAGAAATGGCCATGGGCTGACCTCGTCACTGAAATATACCTAAAATGAACCCAACATGGATTAGGGAAATTCACGGAAGAGGGGGCAGAAAGATTGTTAGAGCCATGAGTTGAGTCATTATGCACAGAGACATTGCCTCTCCCCCATCGCTGATGGTTATCCCCACAATGCAAGACCCACAATCTCAGAGGGGGGAGTGCAGGAAGAAGGCTAACGATGGTACCTTCATGGCTGTATGCACATTATATAGATAACTAATAAAAAAATTTTTTAAATGGCCATGGGCAGTGTGAAGCAGGTCTGCTAAGGATTGCCTGCATGGAGACCCAATGGAGCCGTGAGGATGGACCGTGGGTTGCAGTAAAGACCCAATGGAGATGCCAGGACCACGAGATGGCTGCTGAGACCTTCTGGCCCCAGGTGACATTTTCCAAGACTGTGAGTAGCCTAGCTGGAGGGGTGAAATTGGAACTCCAGAGACTTGGTGCTGGTTAGAATTATCAGACTTGGAGACTTGTCACTGACTAGAGTTGGAGCTACAGAGTTTGATGTTTGCCCTGGTTGTTTTAAATCCTGTATTGGTTGAATATTTCTTTGTTATATCAAATGCCATCTTTTTCAGTGTGAATGTTTATTCTGTGTCATTATCAAATCCTTTTGAGGGGATTTTTTGGTATTATGGCTCAGTTAAAAACATTGGATTATGGGGATGTTTGAATATCACTGGAATTGATAAAAACTATGGAAACTTTTAAAGTTGGACTGAATGCATTGAATTTCACATTATGTATGGTTATCAGTTTATGGGGGCCACGGGCAGAATGTGGTTGTGTGACTCAAGTGTCCCCATTAACCTAGGTGTTCTGAGTGCTAGGTCCCAAGCTGATGGAGATTTGGGAATTAGTGCCTCGTGGAGGCAATGTATTGTTGGGGATGAACTTATGGTATTATAGCCAGTTTCCCCTGCCAGTGTTTGACTCAAAATGGCCTGGATACTCATGACCTCACAGTGCCTGGTACTACCTACACAAGACCCTCATAATAGGATGAAAAGATGATGACATCAAAATAAGAGAGAGACTAATTGAGAGAGGGAGGGATATGATGGAGGGTGGATATGTGAAGGGGAATGGGGGAGGGGAGGGAATCATCATGGTTTATTGTCTTTTTGCTTCTCAAGGAACATGTCATCCCTGTTTGCAAGGAACACGAAGAGCTTAGTGAAAGAGCTGGTGTCTGTGCACAGCTTGAACAGCTCGCACACCTGCACCCCTTCTTCCCAGTCACCCGTGGCTTTGGGACACCCCTTCATCCCTGTGGACTTCTTTCTCCCTCCTGAACACGCTGAAGGTCAGCTGCTGCATCCACGTATGTCCTGTGGGGCTGCAGAATGGAGAGGAACTCCTGAGGGAGGCAGATGAATGTGCCCAGAAGGTGTGCCACCCCCACCCAGGCACCCAGAGACCCCACAGAGAGCCTGGCGTGAAGCATATGCCTTTCATGTGAGAGAAGGACAGACCCATGTCTTCCTCTCCCCCTCCCTGTGAAATAAGTTATGGTAACAATTTGCTTTTTTTCAGTTTTTATCATTTTTAAGTTAACATGCAAAGTAATGGGCTTTATTATGACATCCAGATATATCATTCTACTTTGTTCTTATTTGTCTCCCCCCACCGCCTCCCTCTACACCCTTCTTCCCCTTTGTTGTTCTCCATCCCCCGATTTCATGTCACAAGTCTCCCATTACCCTCACTTCCCCCTCCTCCTTTAAATCTTTCTCTCCCCTCTCGTGGTCCCCTTCCTACTTTCATGTCATGTGTGTACATGTACATACATTTCAATCTACATTCTAGTAACAATAAGTTTAAACCACTATAAAGTCTACCATCTTCTGTGTGCCAGAGACCGTGTTGGCAATTCTATATTTCATCCTCAAAATCCCCCTTTCTCCCCCCTCAGAAGATGAAACTGAGGCTCCAACAGGTCAGTGGCTTCCCTTTGTAAGTAAGGGGTGGAGATCACTTTGGGACCCAACAGAGGCCATACTCTGGGCCATCCTGTGAGCTGCCTCCCTCCCTCACCAGCCAGCCATACCCTGGGCCTTTCTCGCCACAGAAGTGAGCCACAGTAATCCGGTCCACAGTCAGGAGACAGTGACAGGAGGGGTAGCAGGGGCTGTGTCTGAGCACTGGGCTGTGGGGACAGATGATGGGAAGGGATCAGCACAGTGCACCTCTGCCCTGGTTGTGCAAGCACTACTGTTTTCCCCTCACACCTAGGAAATGCTGGTGGAGGAGAGGAGAGTCATGGAGGGCTCATGGCCGCTGGGCCCCTGGTCGTGGTTTGTGGGCAGGAGGGAAAAGTCAAAGGTCTTGCGGACTTGACTCTTTACAAGCCACTTAGCATAGCAGGCTGGGACACAGGAGACCACTGTGGACTGTGGGTGGCCAGGAGGCAAGTCAGAGATTTTAGGTCAGTCGGGTATATTCAAGTCTAGCAAAAGAAACAGAACTGTGGGAGCTGCTGAGTGTGAGACAATGGGGAGTAGTGGGGACTGTGACAGACTGGAGACAGGCCTGCCAAAGCTGGAGGCTGGGCTCAGCTGCTGCTGGAAGCCCCCAGGCAGGAGCCAGAGCCCACTTGTGCCAGTTTTCTAGGGTAACTAGAAATATTGATCTTTTAAATCAATTTTAGTATTATCTCCACATTTTAAACATCACATGGGCCAAATAGCATATGCATTTTGTGCAATCAGATTTTGGCCTCTCTTCTGGACAGCTGACTGCCACCCTTCCTCCCCCAGCACATCTTAAAATATTTATTTGAGAGAGAAAGAGAAAAAGAAAGAAAGAAAGAAAGAAAGAAAGAAAGAAAGAAAGAAAGAAAGAAGAGAGAGCGAGAGAATGGGCACAACAAGGCCTCTAGCCATTACAAACGAACTCCGGGTGCAAGTAAGTACCACCATGTGCAATTGGCTTATGTGGATAATGGGGACTCGAACCTGGGTTCACAAACAAGCGCCTTAACGGCTAAGCCGTCACTCCAGTCCTCCCCCCCCGCCACCCCCCGGCACATCTTAACAAGCAGTCCTGGGTGCAGGCCAGATAACTGTGCCTGTGGTTGCTGAGGTCAGCTCGCAGTGCACCAGGCCTGGGAAGCCCTTGACCCCCAGAGAGGAACAGAGGCCCCTCCCAGCTCTGTTCCCCTGCCGTCCCACATCGGATAAGAAACTGGGGTTACAGAGGTCCTCCTTCCTCTGCGAGCTGCAGAGGAGAAAGAAGGAGAAGATATGCGTGGCTGTAGGGACCAGGCAAGCTGCCACTCTGCTGAGCCAAGGCCAGGGGGAGGGAGCCGGGCAGCTGTCCCTCCTGGGGCTCAGTGTGCACTTGTGGATACGCGGTCTGTGTGCAGTACTCATGGCCAGCCGCTGGGTGGCGCGCTGCCTGGCCATCGCCCCATCTGGAAGGATAGAGGTCCCAGGCGCTTGCTTAGGCCTCTCATCTCCATCACTTGGAAAAGTGTTTTTCAGAAGGTCTGTTAGTCTCCCCCCTGCTCCCTACTTTCCTTTTTCTCCACCCCCCACCCCCGCTTTCTCTTCTATTTGAACATGGGTTTCAATCACTGGACCCAAGTGAGTCTCCTCCCTCCGCCTCCCAGGTACATTATAGATGTGACTCCACGCGGCAGGGCGGGCGGTGGAGGGTGGTGATCGTTGGTCTGGAATAGTACCCAGTCACTGATACGGTTTCAGATTCTCCCCGGGAATCTTTCGTGTGCCTTTCGGGGTTGGTATCAGGACTCAGGGAATTTGGATAGCCACTGCCCCTGGTGACTGTGTTTTGTGGAGAGGGGTTCCACGCCCTGACTTCTTTTGGACATGGAGTCAGGCTGCTGGTCACAGGGAGGATTAAGCCTCAGTGTGGCAGGTGTTCGGCCCAAGGTGAGTCTGATGATCTTTCTGCGTGGTGCCTGCCTAGGCCAACGCAGTGTTCAGGTTATTTAGTCTCCGGCCTCCTGTGTGTCACACAGGAAGGCTGGGCCCCACACGAGCATTCTAGGTCTCTGGGTCTTGCCAGGATCCCTCCTGATGGTGAGATGCGCTGGTCAGGGTTGGGCAGAAGGGGTTAAGGCAGAGGTGGGTAGGGTCAGAGAGACCCTCATGTGTTGCCAAAACAGACCTCACACAAATGAGCTGCAGTCACAGGTCAGCCAGGACAGGACTGCTATGCAGAGAGGTAAGCAGCTGAGGAGCAGGAATACTGTCTGGGGACTGGACATTCATTACTGATTCCTTAGAACATGGGCTGGGGTTCCAGATTTCTAGAGCTTTCCCAGGATGCATGACTTCCAGTGCTAAAACCCAGAGTCCGGGGGCTATCAGAGCATTGAGTTACCTGCTGAGGAGTGATGCAAAATACCAGCCTAGTGGTTGCTTAAAACAAAACAATAAAAGTAGGTCTTCTTTACCCAGAAGTTCAGAATAGGGGAAGATTTCTGAACTTGAGAAGATAGTCCCTCTCAGTCGGGTCACTCTACCACGCCCTCCGTTTAGAGCACCCCCGCAGCTTTTATCATGACACACCCTAGCCAGCAGGAGGGAGAAAAGGAGGCAATGCCCCCTGGAACGTGCCCGCGCCACTTCTATCTGTGACCTGCTGGCCAGAACTTGGCTTCAGGATGGCTGCGAGTGGTGGTCTGTATTCAAGGCGGCCACACAGCCGCTGAAGAAGTAGGAGTTTGATTTCTGCAGCTTGTAAAGAGCTTTATCCCTGTGGGAGTAGATGGACATGGTCACGCCAATTAGCAGAAGTCACGTGGCCCCGCTTCTGGGGATGACACCTGACACCCCCCCCCATGGCTTCCCTTCTCTGAGCCACGGTTCTCATGTGAAAAGTGGGGGAGAAGGAGGCAGTGGCCACGGGAGTCTATGCAACCATCACAGTTCAGCATTCACAGTTCAGCATTTCCCAAAGCATGTGTGCCACCCTCTGGAACACACTTCATTCGACAAAGAAAAGCTCACGTCTCTATTGTGCGACTTCTTAGAGCTTTCCCAAGCCAGAGGGCTTTGCTTTGAGTCCAGAAAGCCTTGGGTTCTTTCTAGAAATTCCTTGTGTAGAACACATTTTGCAGAATGCTGTTCTTGCCACATGTGGGGGGGTCCCTCTGTCCCCACCTTCTACTGTCCTCTGCCTCTAGCCCCTCCAGCCCGTCATTGGCTAGTGAATCTTTGTCTCCTTAAGGGGTCCTGGGAGTCCAGCTCTTTATATGGGGTCTGTGGGGAATTCAGGAAAGTCCTTTAACCCCCAACCCTGAGTTCATGCTTGCATTTAACGAAAGAATTGGGCATATCAAACTGAGGAGGGTATTGATTAAATTATTATAACTATTTAGTGAAGTACAAAGACAAGGGAAGGAAAATTGATACACCCATGGGGTCTGAGAGCCCATGTGGTGGGCCTGGAAGAAAGATGAAAAGAGATTTAGAGAGAAAAGAAAATACAGACAGCTCCTGCCATGTGGAGGACAGGAGGGGGTAGAGAGGGCTCAAGGGGATTCTCCCTTCTGGGCTGAGAGGAGGGCCCAGAACCTGGAGGTTCAAGAGTGATGGTCAGTCAAGAGAGAGGCTTGCCCTCTGGCACACATCTGTTTACAACCTTATTGTGGTGAGATTGGTCTGGGCTAGGAGCTGGCTCAGGAAGTGGCCAGCCATGACGCCAAGTTCTGGGGGCTGAACTTGACCAACCACAATGTCAGGATTCGATTTAAACTCTAGGAAAGGGGATCTCCCTCCCAGGAGGGGCTCAGGATGTTTGTGGAAAAACAGATCTAGGGAACTTCTTTAGGTAAGAGATAAAGGAGAAGCCAGCTTCTCTGATCTCAGGGACTGCATGGGCAGACATTGCTGCCTTTGCTTTTGGGGTCCAGTCACCCTAAACTACCTAGCAAGCTACCTGACTCCCTCTCACCCTCTGCCTGCAGAACTCACGCATGCTGGTCCTAAAGGCCTGGGGGCTGGGCTCTTGTTCTCCCTCCCTGCTTCCCTCACAGGTCCAGGGCCACAGCCATATGGCCACAGGAAAGACATTGATGATGCCACGGGACAGTGTCCTGGCCTTCAGTGTTCTTCAGCTGCGGGTGAAGGAGGGTGGCTGAAATCAGACCCTTCCTCCCCACTCCTCCATGCAGCCAGCACCCTGAGATTGGGAGAGGAACACCAAGAAGGAAATAAAGATGTTTACCCTTGGCCTAAACAATGACCTGGCAAGGCCCTGCTTCCTGGAGCACCTAAAAGGACTTGACTTTCATAGAAAGTTGCTGAGGTCAAAGGTGAGGGAAGCTTTCCATCCAGCCTGTCCTCTCTTTCCCTAGGATGGGCCTACACTTGTTGCCTAATTGAGACAATCTCACAAAGACTGGTGACCCTGCCTATCTATCTATGACTATGGAGTGAGCAGAGGGACACAGTGGGCCTTGCTCCCCCCTCCATGTGGCCAGATACATCTGAGAACTGTGCCTGGGTGGTAGTGCCAGTTCAGGGTGCCCATCTCTGGCCACTAGATCTGCAGGCCTGGTCTTGAGATGGGGAAGAAGAAAGATGGAGACAGTTTCCCTGTCCTTGTGGGGAGGACAGACACTTAAGAGCCAATGTTTGCCTCCTGTGTGGCCCAAGCCATGTTACCCTGGCAAAGTCTATGTGAGGCCCTGTGACATAGCCCTGGAGAATCCCTGACCTCTTCTCCCTCCCCTCTTTAGTCGTTTCCTGCTCTGCCACAATCAGTGTCCTTTACTTCTCCTAAGGGAAGCTTTGCAGGGACAACAGAAGAGATGAGTGTCAGGGTGTACCCCCCCACACACACACACATACTTAGAAAACTCCCTGACATAGTTCTGTGCCCCTTAGATGTTACGTGGTCATCTAAAGTCACTACACTACATGACTTTCCCTGAAGTGGAGGTGAACCAGAGCTGCCCAGAGCCCAAGAAACCGTTGGGGGCAGGATCGTGGGAGTGGAACACCCATGCCAAGCCTTTTTCTCTCATCCATATGTAGGAGGTTGGCACTTGCCTCTTCAGCCTAGAGGACCAGGGCCTGAGCCAGCCAGGAGTCTCAGGATCAGAGGAGCCTAGCACCGGTGGAAGGGAAAGCTGAACCTGGCTCAGCTCCTTCCACAGAAGCACTGAGGAGGGAAGGAATGGAAGAAGGCAGGAAAGAGGTGGGCAGGCAGGAAGGCCAACTGCGGCCTGTGACTGTCTGGTGAAGGCTAGGTGCTCGGCAAATTCCTGGTGAAGAATGAAGGAAGGAGTGAGGAGTAGAGTAAATGACATGCATTTTGTGTGGGGCAAGCAGCACAGGGCCACACCTAGGATGCTGGACCTCGGGGGAAGACCAGGGTGCCAAGGACCATCTAGCTGTGGGCAGGTAGCTGGATACAGGAGCCAGTGGCTGTCCACCTGATCTCTAGAGGGACAGTCTCTGGCCAGGATCCAAAGGAGAAGCCTGACTTCCCGGGCCTGCAGAGTCAAGCAGGTGTCCAGTGGCAGGACCTGTCCACACTCCCCACTGCGCTGCAGGACACACCATTGGGTGCCCTCCAGGAGCTGCTTCAGGACTGTCAGGCACTCCAGGACCTGGAGGACATGGTGAGGAACCCACAGGACCAGGCACAGGGCCCTCAGTATAGACAGACAGACAGACAGACAGACAGACAGACAGACAGACAGAGGGGGGCCTGAAGAGGCAGGAATAAGGCACACAGACATGTCTTCAGATGACGGAGCATTCCTGAGTGTCCCAAGCAGGGAAAGTGATGTGGGCTCTGTATAGACCGGGTACACCTGCCTGTCAGCTACTATGTTGGCTGCTCCCTGAAACCCAGATGTTCACCTGCCCCACCCAGTGAGGAGTCAGCTGGAAGCCAAGCCAGAGCCTGAACTCGGGCTCTTTGCATCCTCATGGGTACCCAGGGGTGCATATGGGACCTCGGTCATGGCACACTCAGACAGGGGGCTCTTCTTTGCCCCTCCCATGCAGCTGGAACAGGCCTTGGATTGTGGCTTCTTAGGACAGCTGGAGAGTTCTGGGGGCTTCATCCTAAGCACCCTCTAGGGACCCTTCAGGCAACTTGTCATCCTCAAGGGGCAAAATCCTCCCGTACCTTCTTGGAGCCCTAGCAGGTAAAAAGGAAGGTCCGGTTTAAAGAGGGAGAGCCCACAGGGAAGGCAGGAGGAAGGGCCTCATCCTGAAGCCTGGGCTGGACTGCTCAGATGTCGGCTTACTAAAGCTCAGAGCTTTCTTCTCTCCTAACAGTTCTAGATGAGAACCAGCCAGAGATATGGAGGCTGGGGGTGGGGAGGGGAAATGCAGCTTCTGTGGACCTCTGAAGATTCTGTGACAGCCAGATTTGGTGACGGACAGGTGCCCAGCAGGTCCTGTGTGTCCTTCACTGCGTCAATTACATTCCCCCTGCCACTAGCTTTGCTGACCATCACCAGAGACAGGGAGCCTAGGACTCAGCAGAGGCGAAAGCTTCCTGCCTACCAGTCTTCTAGGTCCTTCTTCCTCCTTCCTCCTCCACTCTAGTCAAGACGCTCTCCGCTCTCCACTCTCCATGGTGCTGTGGTTGGAGTCGACCCACTGCTCAGGGCCTCAGGGCTTCTGTTTCTGGCTGCTCTGTCTTTGCCCATTGAGCACTTACGTGCCCAGCAGGTGCTCAATATCCACAGGTTCCTTCTTCATGGGTGAAGAGGGATGGAGTGCCCATGGACAGGCCCAGGTCACTTGGACTGACAGAGCTAGGCCTGCCTAGGAAGGCCAAAAGGATGTGATTGCTCCAGGTGGCAGGAAGTCTGGGACAGACACACCTGGGTTCTGGTTCTGGTCCTGGTTCTTGCATTAACAGCATGGATAGCCTTGGTCAAGTTTTGACAGTCAACTGCTACTACTCAAGGCTGCCGCCAGCCAAGTAGCTTGCTCACATGAAAGCCTTTTTCTTTTTTAAGAGAGAGCGAATTGGCTGACCGGGGCCTCAGCCACTGCAATCGAACTGCAGATGCGTGTGCCACCTAGTGGGCATGTATAACCTTGCACTCGCCTCACCTTTGTGTGTCTGGTTAATGTGGGATCTGGAGAGTCAAACATGGGTCCTTAGGTTTCCCAGGCAAACACCTTAACCACTAAGCCATCTCTCCAGCCCACATGAAAGCTCTTTGTGAAGTGAAGGCCACTGCTGGCCCTGGATGGACTGTGTTGCATAGATACTGAAGGGCAGTTGGGTCAGATGGGGAAGGTGCAAGCAGCTCTACAGTGACAAAGTCCTGCCTTAAAACCCTCTTGTGAAGATGGCCCTGGAGGTACCAGGACCTACTGGGGCTTCTCCCCTCCTCAGAGCTCCTTCCTCCCCCAGGGTCACCAGGGTCCACAGAAAGGAAACAGAGTACCTGGAACCCTTTGCTCTTGGTGACTCTCCTCTCCATCTCTTGGCAGCACCGAGTGAACCCCAGCTGAGTCACTGAAGAGACAAATCCTTTCTCAGGAACTGGAAATAGTGAGAGCCTCACAGGAGGGGATTTTGGGGGTTCGGGGAGACATCTGGGAAACAGATGGAGTTACCTTGTTGGAGGATCTGGACCCCATCTCCTGAGAGCCTGCCATTAGCCCCTTTGTAAGCCCCCACTCACAGCAGTGGGCCCTGGACCTGGCTTCACAGCCCACAGGTCTGAGCAATCTCTTGCCCAGGAGCCCCCTCCATCTTATATCCTGCAGGGCTTTGCACGCCCATTACAATTTCTCTGCTAGGCCTGAGGATACAAAAGGAAAGAGAGGGTCCCACCCGACTGTGCACTCCAGGAGTTGAACAGACAGGAGATAACAAATAGCCCTGGAATGATCTCATGCAGGCGCTTCCCAAAGCAAAAAAAAAATGATCAGGGCTGGAGAGATGGCTCAGGGGTTAAGGCGCCTGCCTCCTAAGCCTAAGAACACTGGTTCCAATCTCCAGTGGTTCCAATCTCCTGGTCCCACGTTTAGCCAGATGCAAAGTGATGCAAGGGCGCAATGCTGCACTTGACCACAAGGGGGCGCACACATCTGGATTTCATTCGCAGCAGCTGAGACACTGCTGGCGCGCCCATCTCTCTCTGTCTCCCTCTTCCCCTCCCTCCCTTCCTCCTCTCTCTCTCTCTCTCTCTCTCTCTCTCTCTCTGTCTCTCTCTGTGTCTCTCTCCAAAAAAATAATAAAAAATAAAAAAAATGTTCATCAGCCGGCGAAAAGAGGGGTGAGTAGCCAAGAAGAATGGTGTGTGCAAAAGCTGCGAGGTCATGGGGGACTTCTGGAAACCCCTTACTCCAGCCAGCAGCAGCTGAGGATAATGAGGGAGGTGTGCAGGTGGAGTTGGACATCACCCAGGACCGTTTTCTGCATAGTGTAGACCCCAGCTTTGCTGTAGTCAGGTAGCAGAGGCCCCAGTCTCCTGCCCCACAGTAGGTGCCACCAGTGAGGGCACAGGAAGCCCCTGTGGTGCTTCTAAGTGGTTCCTTGCAGATGACAAGCCTCTTGGAGTCCATCTGTAATGGGATGGAAGAAGCATCCCTCTCTCGTGCGCGCAGGACTGGCGGTGGCCAAATGGCAGCAACAGTCAGCTCTGGAGTGTGACGCTGATGGGGCCCCGTTCAGCAGGGCTGCGGCATCCGAGACGTTCATTGGCAGGGCCAAGAAGTCTTTCAGCGACCTCCTGGAGTGCCTGTTGCCTGGCAGCTTGCACTATTGCTATCTCTTTCTTAGAATTTTTGGAATTATTATAAGTTTATTACTGCTTATTTTTGCTTTCATTAGTAATAGGGGAATCCAACTCACATGTGTTTATACAGTCACCAATGATTAAACAGGAAAAGAATGTTGCTGCAGAAATTTCTGAGGCTGTATTGTTTGAACACATTATAGATCTTGAAACTACGACTAGTTTGAATGTTCAAAGTTTCCCAACACCACAAATGTATATTTCACCTAATGAGACATGTTCCTTGCAATGCTACGTCACATGCCTTTTTTTTTTCCAATTTTTCCCAAGTAACATTACCTACAAGGCAATTCTTGTTGTCGAGATCGTTCTAGGAATTAACGGACACATTTCCCAAACCCACAGAGAACTTACTAAGGAGCCTGAAATGCTAGGGAGCAAACACCTTTCAAATAATCGGGTTGGGCCCACACAAGGAAGTAAAATAGAATATGTAACTTTCAGAATTAACCATAGAGTTTGGTGGGCCCCTAAAGGAAAGACATCAATGTAAAACACTGGTTGGACAGATCAGCCTTGACCACACACAGGGGCATACATTGATGGAGCAAGAGTAAAATAACTGCCCTTCTGAGGTCAAAAATGTCCAGCACCTTATAACCACAAAAGCTGCCCTCCAGGGTGCTTGGGTAGTTTCCATGAGCCTGGGTAAGATATTAACCAGCTTGCCGTCTTTGACTTTCTTGTTTAAGATATTATCAGAATGTCTATGGGGCAAGAGGTTCATGAGTTAAGGAGAAGGAGGGGAAACCAAGGAAAAAGAAGAATATTGTGCAAGATTTCTTAGAGAATAGAAGCCACATGAATAAGTTGCTATGTCTTGCTTGCAAAAAACATACTGCATTGTAAAAGTATAAATTAAGAAGCAGAGTTTTGCTCGGCGTCCAGTGTGCTTCACCCGAACCACTGGTCCAAATCACGACGCCAACACCACGCATCCCCTTCGAGCTCTACGACCCTGCTGGGGCTGGCCCCGGCATGGAATATCACCAGGGCTTGCCGAGTGAGGATGTGGCACTTGTCCTGAGCCTGGCGCTGAGCTGCTTTAAGCTCTAATTTCATGCCCCAGAAATAACCGGCATTGGGTGTTTATCCTTTTCGTACTATGCATATGTATGATCTGTCTTGCAGAAAAATTTGGTGACAGCTGTATGTAAACTTGCTTGTTAAAAAATGTGATGTAAGGGCTGGAGAGATGGCTTACCGGTTAAGGCATTTGTCTGCAAAGCCAAAGGATCCCAATTCGACTCTCCAGGACCCATTAAGCCAGATGCACAAGGGGAAACATGCATCTAGAGTTCGTTTGCAGTGTGACTGGAGGCCCTAGTGTGCCCATTCTCTTTCTCTCTCTCTCTCTTTCTTTCTCTCTCTCTCTGTGCCTCTTTCTCTCATAAATAAACAAATAAAATATTTAAAATGTGATATAATGGGCTAGAGAGATGGCTCAATGGATAGTGCTTGCTGTGTAAGCATGATTATCTGAGGTCAGATCCTCTGCACCCCCCGCCCTCACAAAAGCTGTGGCAAACTTTGATAATCCCAGTGAGCCTACTGTGAGATAGGAGGCAGAGAAGGGAGAATTTCCAGGAAGCTGACAAGCCAGCTACCCTGGTGTACACAGCGGTGAACGATGGGAAGGAGAGACCCTGCCTCAAGTCAGGGAGGAGAGGGCCAACCCTGAAAGTTGTCTTGACGTCTGTACACAGTGTACATGCACTCAGAGCCTCGCACACATACACAGACCAACAAAGCAATCATTTTAAAATGTGATATGTTGGGCATGTGCCAATAAATGATGCTCTACACGTGAAAATGTTAGTTTCAGGCAAGGAATTCTTCAAACTGCTGAGGTCTGGAGCCCTGGTCTGGAGAGACATACCGTATCATACTCAGTCAACTTCACACCTCCAGAGCGTGGTCTCCCCGGGTAGCGCTGGCCTGGCTCTTGGTGCGAGAGATTCCTGACATTCTACTCTCCCGTCTAAGCTGTCTGGGCTGAACCAGCGACCCCCCATGTTCTAGTCAGGAAGTTCAGGGAGACAGTGGTCTTAAAGGACACTGAATAGAACCCTTCTAAGTTCGCTTTCCTTCCCTCCTGCAGTGACCCAGCTCCTAAGACCCTGCCTTCCCTCAGCCCCACCCATTCTGTTTCTTCTCATTCATTCTGCCTCTGAACTTCACTGCTCACGTTGTCCTGTCTTTCTTAGCAAGAATTTGTCCTTCTGCAGAAAGGGGATGGGCAAGGTGTCCTTCCTTTTATTTAAGCACATTGAACAAGGTTGCTGCTGCAAACACAATACATTTTTTAAAGTTCAATTTTCTTAAAAAGTAACCTGTTCCTGAAATGAGAAGTGACCATTATTTGAACCAACACTATGTTTACTCTGTAAAATCTGGGTTCTATTATTACACCTAAGTGGAATTAAATACTGTAATATCGCCAGGAATGGTGGTGCATGCCTTTCATCCCAGCACTCGGGATGCAGAGGTAGGAGGATCACCATAAGTTTGAGACCACCCTGAGACTACATGGTTAATTCCAGGTCAGCCTGGACCAGAGTGAGACCCTACCTCAAAAAAACCAAACAACAACAACAAAAAAGTAATATCGAGAAGGCCTCCGAAACCAAAGCACTGGAGCTCACCTTAGTTCTGTCAATAGCTGTGTGACCTTAGGCAATTTTCTTGCCTCTGTGAAATTGTTTTCTATAAAATAGGGACAATACCCTTTTTTTGTTTGTTTGTTTGTTTGTTTGTTTTGAGGTGGGGTCTCACTCTGGTCCAGGCTGACCTGGAATTAACCATGTAGTCTCAGGGTGGTTTTGAACTCTCGGCGATCCTCCTACCTCTGCCTCCCGAGTGCTGGGATTAAAGGCATGCGCCACCATGCCCGACTGACAATACTCTTAATGTAACTGTGACACTTACACAGCAGGCTTACAGAGTGGCCTTTCAAGACATCATGTTGCCTTAGCAGGACTCCCTAGAGCTCACCTCCGTGGTGCTCACGGGACAGCCTTTGTCTACAGTCACTTCCCAGCAGTAAGACAGCGTCCAGGTCTGTCCTGGGACGAGCAGAGGAGCTGGCCGAGGTTAAGGTGGCCAAGACCTCGAAGCAGACAGTATTTCCATGTGTTGGAACCTCACATGCCTATGAGCACCCCTGTGCTATGGTCTCTGGGAAGGATTCACACTGGAAACCAGTGTTGCTTTTGCAGTCTGAGGCAAGATGGGCGGGGGGAGGCTGGGCTTTCAAATGACAAGGAAGTCATAAAAACAATGAAAAGCTGGGGGTGGTAGCCTCAGTACGATGGTGGGGGCAGAGGGGTCCGTGGCTGAAGTGAGCTGGAAGGTGTTGGAGAGAAGAGCCCGGGCCAAGCGCTCAGTTGTAAAACTGCTGTAGTATAGTCTGCAACGTTGATGATTAAGGTCAACACTTTGCAATGGCCAACACACCTACTGCTGCCTTCTCTTCACCACCGGCTTTCTTAAGGTCTGGCTGTTTATGAACCTCTTAAAAGCATTAATCTTCCAAGACCTGATACTGATACTCCATGGGATAAATTGGATCATTATTACAGAATTGTCAAATCAACAATGCTGGTACATCAAAGTCCAACCACGGACCTGTTTCCTACTAAAACAAGTGGTGAAGCCCCAAAGTCCAAGGTCCAAGAGAGTCTGTACTGTGCTGCTGGGACCTGGGCTTTAGCTTTAGCATACTGGCGCATTGATGATAAGGGAAGGACCCATGAGCTGGAGCATTCAGCTATAAGATGTATGAGAGGAATTCTCTACTGCTATATGTGTCAGGCTGATAAGGCTCAGCAGTTTAAGCAGGATCCATGCCCAACAACATCTTCACTCAGTTTCCAATGTGCTTACCGAAGATGAGTTGCTCTCCTCTGAGGAATATGGTCATCTTCAGATAAATGCAGTGTCACTCTTTCTCCTTTACCTGGTGGGAATGATTTCCTCAGGACTTCAGATTATCTATAACACTGATGAGGTTTCATTTATTCAAAATCTTGTATTTTGTGTAGAAAGAGTTTACCGGGTGCCTGACTTTGGGGTCTGGGAGAGCGGAAGCAAATATAACAATGGCAGCACAGAGCTACATTCAAGCTCTGTTGGTTTGGCAAAAACAGCTCTAGAAGCAATTAACGGATTCAACCTCTTCGGCAACCAGGGTTCTTCTTGGTCAGTGATATTTGTGGATCTTGATGCTCACAATTGCAACAGGCAAACTTTGTGCTCACTGCTACCCAGAGAATCAAGATCTCATGTGAGACTTTTTTTTTTAAATAGTAAAGTAAAATAAGCTATCAAAAAAAAAAATGAAAAGTACAAAGGGCTGGGGATAAAGCTCCGTCAGTAAAAAGTCTTTGACTTACAAGCATGAGGACGTGGGTCTGGATCCCCAGTGCCCACATAAGAGGTGGTAGCGGAGGTGTGTGCCTATAATCTCTATACCAGGGAGGTGCAGACAGGAGGATCCCCGAGCTTGCTGGCTAGCCAGCCGAGTACAATTAGTTCCACTGTCTCCTCTACCCCACCTCAAGCGTCCCAGTGGTCTGTCCTCTAAACCTGTCAGCCTCACTGCTCAGTGCTCCCCAGGACCACTCCTTGGAGCAGCAGTCCTGCTGTTGCCTATCTGGTGGGAGAGGGCAGCATCTGTTTAATATGGGAATGGAGTTACTGGGAAAAAGCACCTGACCAAAAGCAGTCTGTAAGAGGAAAGGGTTTATATTTTGGTTTACACACTTGAGGGAAAGCTCTGTGATAGGAGAGAAAAATGTGGCACGAGCAGAGGCTGGCATCATTGTCACAGCAGGTGGAACAGCGCAGCCTAACCGTGAGCTGAGCTCTGGCAAGGGGGCTGGCTCTAACACCCCTAAGCCCGCCCCCAACAGCCCACCTCCTCCAGCAAGGCTTCACCTCCCTAACTGCCAGCAGCCGGAGATCAAGCATTCAGAACACATGTTTATGGGGACACCTAACTCACACCACCACACGTCTCCAACCCACTTTCATCTATCCAGGAGATCTGGTCCAAAGCTACAACTAGTCTTATTGGCCCCATGTTCAAAAATAGCCTGAATTTGGTGACATCTTACTGCTTCTGGGTTGCCAACAAGCTGCCATAATTTTTGCTTCAATTATAAATTACAACTGCCTATGGGGTCTTCCTGCTTAGTCTTCCCCTCAGCCTATTCTGCAGGGTAGTTGCAGTGAAGTAAAGCTTTCCAAACAGGTCAGATCATGTCTTTCCTTTGCTCTGAATCCTCCAGTGCCTCTAGGCTACAGCCAGTCTCAACCCATTCCCCAATTGTGCCTCCCTCTCTCCCCTCAGCTCTAGGTCCACTGGCCTCCTGCTTTCTGCTGGGTTGGCCACCATCCCCCAGCTCCCCTGCTGCCTACCTTCCCTCCTTGTCCTAGCTCACAGGATACCTATCCTTGTCCTCCACAGTAAGATGCAGCTTAGTGGGACTTTGCTACAGCACTAGGCATTATCCACAGGGCTTGGTGATCTGAGGTTGGAGCACTGAGAATACAGCAGAACAGGGAGAAAGGTGTCTGGTGCTAATAGGAAAGTGCCAAAAGCACTGAGAACCCACAGAGCACAACAGGCCATGGACTTCACTTCTGCCAAGCAGCTCTACCTTCCCAGGCAAGCACTGGGGTGGGGCGCGCTCAGAAGAGCAAAGGCTGCATTGTCCTCCAACAGTTGAACTCAGCTAGGAAAGGACTTGGAACACACAGAAAGTGGACTCCCCACGTCTTACACATAGAGCATTAAGGCATCCTCACCACCACTGTTTTACAAGGAGGCTAAGGCTTCAGTAACACCACTTGACTTAGAGAAGCCATATTATATGTGGAGAGATGGCTTAGTGGTGAAGGCATTTGCCTGTGAAGCCTAGGGGACCAGGGTTCAATTCCCCAATATCCACACAAGCCAGATGAACACTGTGGTGCATGTGTCCGGAGTTCATTTGCAATGGCTGAAGGACCTGGCACACCCATTCTCTCTCAAAATAATTTTTAAAAAGAAAAGCCATACTATTTCTCCTACATCATGGATTAGTGTAGGAATTTTTCCAAAACCAGTATTTCAAAGACTCTAGTGTTCTGTATTAGACAGCTCAGAAGAGACACTGGAGAACATGCTCTCAGCCCAGAACGCCCTCTGCACACACCAGGAGCCCTGCTTCTCATCTGCCTGCCACCCTCGTTCACAGGCGGTGTGGCTCTGGCCAGGTCCCACTATTTACCGATCGTTTGTGAACATGCTCCCTCAGCAACATCTCTCACACACAGGGGCTCACTGATGTTTAAAGTATCTCCATGGGCTGCAGAAGTAGCTCAGTGGGCATGTATGGGCATGTAGCTCAGTGGGCGGTGGTGGTCCCCAGGCATGCCACCCTCCCCCCAGTTAACTGTTTAGAATTGATATGATTACTCACACCTTTAATCCCAGCACTTGGGAAGCCACGGTACGGAGTCCCCAGGAATTCAAGGCCAGCCTGGGCTAGAGTGAGACCTGCCTCAAAAATTTAAAAAGAAAAAAAAGTTTTTGTCTCAGACATGCAGCTAGTTACCTGCCTTTTTAGAAGAAAAAAAAAATGCTATCAGGCAGCTGTTAGATCTATAATGGGTTCATTGAGATTATGCAGCAGTGTCGAGCACACTGTTCACTCTGAAGACTTAGACTCTAAAGCCATCATGGTCGGAACGCTAATCTTCGAATCTGTATACCTACGTTATGGACCTTCACTAGCTTACTTCTTGTGGCCAACCCAGAGAGGGATTTCCTGTTTAAAAAATAAACTAAATCAAAGCTACACTGAGTGAAAGGAGGCCCAGACCCACTCAAGCCACTGACGTGGCCCTGTTTTAGTCACATTACACCTTTTCTCACAGCACAGATCTGAGCAATCAGTGAGAGACCGTGTTTCAGCTCTAAAGAAAATGAGTACCAAAGATCAAAGGCTTAGTCTCAAGACTCTGAATCTAAGATCTTTCCACTACATCCACAGACCATCTAATGCTAAACACTTTGAAATTTGTTCTTCAAGGGACTATTTCTGTTGACTGTCTGGAGTGGTGGTTACTGCAATCTCAAGTGGAACCAGAATGGCATTTCAACTCAAAAGACCTACATTTGAGCACAAATGCTAATTGCCCACATGACAAGTCTAAAATACTTGAGGCAATCCTAAAATAGTCCAGAATGTTAATCTAAATCTTTAAAAAGTGAGGAAACAGCAGATGAAATGTGCTACTCATCCGTGCTGAGGGCTGCAGAACTGGACAGGAGGATGATACACGAGTGTGGTTTGGCAGATGATGCAAGAACGGTTTGTTCTGTTGCTGGGAAAATGATTAAAAGGGACAGAAACAATGGGGATGTATAGAGACACACTTCAGAAAAATGCAAAGGTGCAAGGAGCCTCCAGCAAAAGACCAAGCTCTGTTCACTAGACAGGTGGACCTGGCTCAGTGTTCCTGGCCCTGTGCCGAGCCCTAGAATCAATCCTTCATTCTCAGGGCAGACCCACCAGCAGAGCTCAGACTTGGCAGGCAAGGAGAGGCGGTGGTGGTCTTTGGGCAACTTGAATTACACATTAGATCTGAGGTCAAGCCCACCCCTTGCAGTCTGTATACTTACTCTAGGCTCTCAAGTCAAATCTGCTCTTTTAACTATGGAGATAAGAAACATCTTAGCCTCCGAGGCCCACATGATCTGCCACAATCCAATTCTGCTGCTACAGTGAGCAAGTAGCAATGCAATAATAAACAAACAAGTGAGTCTATGTTCAATAAAATTTTATTTATGAACACTGAAATTTGAATTTCATATATTTTCTCATGCTACAAAATATTTTTTCAACCTTTTAAAAAACATTTATCTTTTGATTTTTTTTCAACATTTTAAAAACACTCTTATTTCACAGGCTGTGTAGGTACAGAGGGCGGTGTGGGCTGCCCCACAGACTGCACTCCTGGCCCCTAGGCTGGAGGTAAGATCATTTTCTCCACACTCTTCAACACGCAGAGCATAAATGTTATCACCTGAATGGCCACAGCAGCCAGCCTAACATGTTTTACCTCACTCCATTCAAGCACTCACTTGGCACCATTCAGCTTTGGGACCTGTGCGAGATCCTTCCTTGGGACACTGAAGGAAAATGAAGACATGGCTCTTCTCTCAAGTTCTTCTACAATCCCCTCAGCATCCAGACACTTCTCAGAGTGCCAGGAAAGATCCAGAAGTGCAGTTAAGTACCAGCGCTTAAGACAGGGTCACTGTAATAAATTACCACAAACTATGTGGCTTAAAGCAACAGAAATTTTACTTTTGCACCATCCCAGAGGAAAGATGTCTGCAATCAAAGCATCAGCAGTTGGCTCCTCCTGGAGAGGCTGTGACAGATACCATTCCATGCCGCTGTGCTGCTTCTTGTGGCCCAGGAGGATCAGGCTTGTAGACACCGTTCGCTTCTGCCTCCATCCTCCAGGTGCCTCCACTGTCTGTTTCCCTTTCTTTTCTCATCAATGGATTTAGGATCCACCCTAATCCAAGATGATGTAGTCCCCAGGTCCTCAATTTCATCTACAAATGCCCTGCTTTCAAATAAGGTCATATATACAGGTTCCAGACAGACATTATCTTTGGGGGGCTTGTTTGGGGGAGACAATAATTCAACCCATTATAATACTGTTAGAAGATTCCTATAAGACACGGCCAGTCCTATTCACATAGTTTGATAAGAAGGTAACAGAAGCTGATCCTTGGAAGATGAGCTGGTGGACATGAGGAAGAAAGAGGAAGTCAAGCTAAGGCTGTAATCAGACCAGAGCTATGAAGCAACGCTACAGAAACAATTTGTAAACAGCCAGCAGTTAAGCTTGGTTGGAGAACATGGTGTACAGTGGGAGAGGACTCAGCAGGAGGCCAGAGAACTTAACTGGGATTTGATTACCAAGTGCTGTGTGTACCATCATCTGGCACTGTGATCAAGGTCTTGATGAAGCTTCTATGATTTTCTTCCATGGTTAACCATTTTAACTGTGCTGTTACCTCAAATATCCTTGTCATTAACCACTGGGAAGACTCAGTCCCAACCATGAGATTTAGACTCATGACTTAGGTTTTATAAGCATAAACTAAACATGGTAGCTTCCTACCACTAGTGAGATCACGGTCACTAATTTCCCCCTGGGAAGTCACTCTTATTTCCTCACTCTTCTCCAAGTCAAGGGCTGCCCTTCCTTTTGACACACCGTGCGCTGCCTGGTGCTGCCTTTCACTCCTGAAACTGAGAACTGAGAAAGGCTGGTTTTCCTTCTGTTACTATATCCAAACCAGAGAAGTCAGAACGCAAGTCAATGACAATTACTGGTCTTATTATGTACATAAGCAATTTTAAAAGCAGTATATTTTGTACAAAGACAATGATGAAGAAAAATACAACTGAAAAGACCCAGCTATCCTCTAAGAGAAGAATTATGTAATGTGTATATGCATTCCATAAAAATATACACAAGAAAACTTCCAGAAGCCTTAAACAAAACCTCAGTAAACCAAACCACACTTAGAAAAAGGAAAGCTGATTTTTTATTTTATCAACAGCCATTCTTTAAACATGAACATGCATACGTAATATTCTACGCACACATCACAGTTTTTAACGTTAGTTAATAAAGGTTAAACACACAACATACATCCTTACAAAAAAGTCAAAATGCAAACTTAAAAGTCTTACTAATTAAAAAAAAAGTTTGTGTTGGGTACCATTTGTACAACACAGTTAATTTAAACATTTTCATTTTGGCTGCACATGAAAAAAAGCGGCAGTAGAAAATAAAGTCACTGAAGGTGTTTAAATAGCAAAAGAGGCAGTTGTGCCATGCAGGAGAAGCAATATTAAATATTAGTTTTCAAAAAAAATCCACATTTAAAAATATTTAGTTCAAGTCACAGAACTTTTCTCAGTAGAGACCCCAATGCAATGCATAATTAGCTGCCTTCGATGGCCTGTGGGAAAGGGTAACGTCCCTTTAGAGAGTAACTGTACTGATTTTGGCACAGAAAAGAAGTCTTAAGAACAAGAACATGATTAAAAAAGTGGGAAGTGGAACAGAGGAAAGAACAAAGGCAGGAATAACTGAGATAGGAGTTGCAATCACTAAAAACTGTGCATCCTCAGTCATTGCAGAATACTGTCTGTCTGCAGCAGGGCTGACTCCAGAACTGTTACTGCAGCATGGATTTAATTTGCTTGGAGGTAGTCTCATCATTCAAATGTTTAGTTGTGTACCTGAAAGAAACAAACTAATCAGTTATAGGTTCAAGTCTTCTGCATCAGGTTGTGTATATGTGAGCAATTTCAGGTAAATCTTCTCAGAATTGTGCCTTCACCTTGCATTTCAAAGCTGCTCATGTGCAGCAGAAAGGGGTATCTTCCCCACATGGCCAACACAAGAGCCAGCACTGTCTCACCTCGCCAGGCCCACCTTGCCGACTAAACTCTGAAACAAACAATTAGCTACCTTCTACTTGGAGAAAAAACTGTCCTATCCCACAGATTGGCAAGTCTAGACCATGGGCCAAATCCCACCCACTTCTGACTTTTGCACGGCATGTGAGTTATAAGCACATACACAGTTTTATATTTTATTTATTTTTTATATTTGAATGGCTAGGGGAAAATTTAAAAGTTAGTATTTGGTAAATACGGAAATTATATAAAATCCAAATTTCAACATTTACATTTACAAGTAGTACTGGAAAACCAGATTGGTTTAGCCATCTTCTTGCCACAATGTCATGAGTCAAGTAGCTATGACAAAAAAGCAGATAGACCACAAAGCCTAAAACACTTACTTACTTCCTAGCCCCTGCAAGTTCCAGTGTAGGGCTGGAGAGATTGCTTAGCAGTTAAGGCACTTGCCTGCAAAGCCAAAGGACCAGGTTTGATTCCCCGGGACCCAAGTTAAGCCAGATATACAAGGTGGCACACACCTTGTTCTCTCTTTCTCTCAATAAATAAAAAAATATTAGCCGGGCGTGGTGGCGCACACCTTTAATCCCAGCACTAGGGAGGCAGAGGTCGGAGGATCGCTGTGAGTTCAAGGCCACCCTGAGACTACATAGTTAATTGCAGGTCAGCCTGGGCCAGAGTGAGACCCTACCTGAAAAAAAAAAAAAAAAAAAAAAAAAAAAAAAAAAAAAAGCTCCAGTGTACTCTGGTATTCAAGCCGCTCAATTCTACAGCTGTCGCATCACTAAAGCACCCTGCCTCTTGAAGGCCCTCATTTTTCATGCTGGTGCAGTTTGATTGGGCATACAAAGTCAAACTCAGCATCCGTATAAAGAAACACCACAGTGACCATTACAACAAAAAGGTCATACCACTGGATTCCTTTAAGTGTCAGATGCCAGTAACCAATCCTACTGTGTGCCAGGCAGTTGTTCTAAGAGGACATTAAGCAGGGGAGTGACATGACCTCATTCACATTTTGAGAGAGCATTCTGGCTATTGGGAGTGCTGTAGGGAGCCACTGAAGATCATCAAAGATGGCAGAGACACAGACCAGATTAGCAGAAATGGAGATAAATGTGCGCTACTTGAATGTGGGATGTATTTTGGAGATAATTCACACGGATTAATTTGGTTGACTACATCATTTTAAGATGACTTTGTGGTAAAGAAATTTACTCAGCTCCTGTAAGGTTTATGTCAAGTAAATATGAAAATGAAGGAAATAACTATATTCAAGAAAATCTCTGGAAACATGAAGAGACCCACACATGCTTATGTGTTATTAATTATTCTAATGGTACTGAACAGTCACTTTCAAACTGTTCTCATCTTAATGAACAGACACATCAGAGTGCCAGGTCCATGACAGGTGCTCATTTGATATGAAGAAATAAAGGGTAGAAGGCCTCCAGGCTAAGAAGATAGACCCAGAAAAGCAAAGCACATTCTGCAGCACAGACAGCGACACATCCAAATGCGCATCCACCTCTCCTCTGCTTCTCTGTCCTCTAAGAACTGGGCTCAGCTCAATCTCCAATGCCTAACAGTCAGCAGTGCTTCTAGTCAGCCAAGAACTGTGAGCTCGATCTCTGTGCTACAGGATGTGCCTGTGTTCCCAGCACTTCCTTTCGCCCTTCCCTGCAGAGCCAAGCCAGAGGCTAGTAATACTGAATGCATGTGAAAATAACAATGAAGATGTATGGCAATAGTTCCTCTGTGCACAAAAACAATCCTTTTTCAAGTGATTGTAGCTTCTTTACTGAAGACATGACTGCCGTAACCTTTAAGAAAAATGCTGTTATCAACCACTGCATCTGAACTCCCAGCTCTATCCAGCTCGAGCTCTTTCCCTCATCAATAAAGGCTCATTCTCTACCAGTAAATGTAGACAAGCTGCTGCTTTCTCTTACTAGCATTCTGTCAATTGGGCATGGCCTAATTCCATTCAAAATACATACATGCCCAATCAGAATTCCATTGACAGTCTTTCATTAATTCTGCAAGTTTTTTTTATTTATTTAGAGACAAGCATCTTTCTTAATCGCACCTTGCTTTCTGTGACTGAAGCACACTGAAAGCCACACTGATTCTGTTCTTGTTTCACAATGTATCTGCCAGGTTCTGTCTGGGAAATGAAGGTGCCTGAGTCTTAACTCACACCTACTAAAAAAGACTCTCTAGAGGTGGTGACCTGGCAATATGCATTTTCACAATCACCATTCGGAGGCGTGCAGGAGTTCAGTACATAATCAACCTGAGACTTAGGCAGACAGGACAAAGCATATAAAACAAGAATGCACTACTGAAACTGAAAATAAATGCAGCATTACAAGCTGCATAATCTCTGGTCTCTTGGAGCTACTTCCAGAGATCATATGGAGATACAACTAATGCCCATACGCACCCAAGGCCCAAGAGCTGTGAAGAGCCTCGTCTCATCTCCCTCACTGCTAAGTGACAGTGGCCATACCGTGATTACAGAGCACCCAGACAAAATGACCAAACTTGTACCTCACAGAGGACATGGAGCCAAACACAACTGAATATGCTCAGAGTGTGGGGGTGGGGTGGGGGGAGCATAAAAGCAAGCCAGCTCAAAATCTGTCTTTATGATAAAATTGTCCTTCTTATTGCCGCTACGTATTTGGAAAGACAACAGTAAAATTAACAGGTGACTTTTGCCTCTGTAGACTTCTATTTAAGAGACATTACCTTGATCCTTTGTTCATCACCTACACGCTCCTTTGCTCTATTTATTTTTAAAAAAAAGCAACTGAATGTCCCGTAAGGACTCAAGCAACTCTCGGTTCTGAATCTCTCACTCATCATTCAGAATCCTCCCATCAAGGTAACAGAATAATACTAAAACTTCAACTCCTTTAACAATATATTCACAGCCAGTTTCTGTCTCTCACTGACGGACAGCAGAGTTGTTGGACCCATCAAAGAGAATAAGACATAGGAGAAAAATCAGGCTGGCTGAGATACAGTGAGTGTCTGGAAAGAAACCAAGGTGGAGAGCTTGGTGACACTGCATCACTGAAGACCACCGTAATGTGTATGGCAATGCCTCAAGAGAGTAAGTTCTAACTACCAGTCTCACAGCTGAAATAGCCTGACATCATTAGAACATCAATGCTTCTGATGTTCATTTAGAATAATATGCTTTATTCAGACAGTCACTGCTTAGACATAATTTTTTATAATCTAACTGTCTAAAAGTTTCACTCAGCTGAAGTGGCAGACTACATTTTATGAAGTAAACCATCACTGTGGAATATGTGCTCATGTTAGTTTTTGCTTAAACCTCAAATAACTCACTAAGGAAAATTACCTTTTAGGTTAAAAAATATATATATATGTACATATATTAATAATGAATTGTGTCACAATGCTATTATGTGCCAAGAAGTTCATTTAAAAAGATTTTAGCACTCTGGGGTTGAAGAGTTGGCTTAGCAATTAAGAGCATGAGGGCCTGAGAAGGCTTGAGTTCGATCCCCAGGACCTACATGAACATCTGGGTATGCCTATACACATTCTTGTAAACCCTACCCTTGTGGAGCACACTAGTGAATTACTATTTTATATGACTGTCTACATATGTAAAGGAAAAAACACTGGAAGGTTATATGTCAAAATATCAACAGTGGTTTATGTCAACATGGTGAGATTACATCATTTCTTTTTCCCTAAATTCTCTCTTTTCAAATTTTACTTACAATTACTATATATTACTTTTATTTGGGGGAGGCTGGAGAGATGGCTCAGCAATTAAGGAGCTTGCCTGCAATCCCAATCCCTAATGACCTGGGTTCGATTGCCCAGTAGCCATGTAAGCCAGATGATCAAAGTGGTACAGGAGCCTGGAGTTCATTTGCAGTGGCTAGAGGCTCTGGCATGCCCATTTTTTCTCTTTATCTCTTTACAAATAAATGAAATATTTAAAAGTTTTTTTTTTTAAGTAATCCTATTTCAAAGGGCCAAATAGTAAAAAGCACAATGTTGGACCAAGAAATGAAGCCACAATTCTCAGTTATAAACACTGCAGTCATTACTTGGAAGCAACATGACCAACAAGCAGAAGGACCTTCCAATTTCCAGCTTGAATATTTACTTGCATATCCGTTAGGTGCTACCGAGACACACACAGCAAACACACACACAGCAAACATTACCTGCACAGATACACACCTGAGAGTGTTCAGAAGACACACAGCAAACATTTCCTTACACAGTCGTGTACCTGCACAGATACACACCTGAGAGTGTTCAGAAGACACACACAGCAAACATTTCCTTACACACACAGCAAACATTTCACAGATACACACCTGAGAGTGTTCAGAAGACACACAGCAAACATTTCCTTACACAGTCGTGTCACACATCGGTACCTGCACAGATACACACCTGAGAGTGTTCAGAAGACACACACAGCAAACATTTCCTTACACAGTCGTGTCACACATCGGTACCTGCACAGATACACACCTGAGAGTGTTCAGAAGACACACAGCAAACATTTCCTTACACAGTCGTGTCACACATCGGTACCTGCACAGATACACACCTGAGAGTGTTCAGAAGACACACAGCAAACATTACCTGCACAGATACACACATGTACCTGCACAGATACACACCTGAGAGTGTTCAGAAGACACAGCAAACATTTCCTTACACAGTCATGTCACACATTGGTACCTGCACAGATACACACCTGAGAGCGTTCAGAAGACCTTCTACACTATTAGGAGGTTGCTCCTTAAGAACTTTGATACAACCTTTCATCTAAGGAGAAAAGAAAACAGAAAAGGTAAAATATATGCTTTTTTATCTAACAGTCATTTTCATAATAGTAAAATTTAAACCAGAAGTAACAACCGGTTAGAATCAGAGAGATTACATATTAGAAATGTCAAATTATTCATTCTTAGAAGAGAGAAGAAATACATAATGGTTGTCAGGCAGGTAGGAGGGTTGCTGTGAGATCAAGGACACCCTGAGACTACACAGTGAATTCCAGGTCAGCCTGGGCTAGAATGAAACCCTACCTCAGAAAACCAAAAAAAAGTACCACCCATAAATGGAAACCATATTGCTAAGGCAAGACTTCCTGTAAAGGGTGTTAGGAAGCAAATTAAAGGAGAAAATAGATCTGCTGTAAGAAAAGAGAAACTTCCTTTGATAGAAGCCTGCGACAAGCAGAGGATAGGAACCCTGTGGAGCTGGAAGGGGAACCCAAGATCCCTGAAGGACAGGGTGACATTAGGAACTGGCAGGCAGGTGGCAGGGAGTTACTTCAGAAACTAATGGAGGGTGAATTAAGAAGGTTATCTCAAGAAGAGAACACAGCATAGGAGAATGAACACAGGCTTTGGAAGCCAGAGACATGTGGGAGGTTAGTAGCCTCCCGTTCTCCCACTTACTAGCAATGCTAGTACTTAATTTCCTAATCTTCAGGTGCTTGACTAGGGAAGAGTTAAAATCTTTAATTTAGGAGTATTTTTACCGGCCATGGGAGAACAAACGTGAAATTTCTCAGGCACAGTTATGTTAAGAGCAAACCTAACAATCTCAATGCTACACATGAATGGTGCCAAGAAAACTACAAAATAGAGAAACCAGGAAACAACTTCATTTCTAATAGAAAATTTTCAAGAGAGAAGGAAAAGAGAAATTTGGTAGTAGTCACAAATTATTATGGATGGGTACACAAAGTCTTTCACATCCTCACTGGAACACTATTACTGATTTTTTAAAAAATATATTTCAAGCCAGGCGTGGTGGCGCACGCCTTTAATCCCAGCACTCGGGAGGCAGAGGTAGGAGGATCACTGTGAGTTCGAGGCCACCCTGAGACTACATAGTGAATTCCAGGTCAGCCTGAGCCAGAGTGAGACCCTACCTCGAAAAACCAAAAAGAAAAAAAAAATTATATATATATTTCAAAATAAACCCCCTTTTTAAAGAGGCCTTTGGCCAAAGGCATTAAAGGGCATTATAAAATTTCTTTTACCTAATTACTGATTTATCTTGCCAAATATTTAGAAGGACCCTACATGGAGATACTGTACAGAAACAGTTATCCTTCCATCTTCTAACTCCACCAGTACAGGCTACAGAAATGTGGCAAAAGAGAAGAGAGGGGCTGGAGAGATGGCTTATTGGTTAAGGCACTTGCCTGCAAAGCCTAAGGACCCAGGTTTGATTCCTAGTACCCATGTAAGCCAGATGAACAAGGTGACACATACGTCTGGAGTTTGTTTGCAGTGGCTGGAGGCCCTGGTGCACCCATTCTCTTTTTTTTTTTTTTTTAAAAAAATTTATTTTTCTTAATTTGAGACAGAGAGACAGGCCTTTCAGCCACTGTGGATGAACTGCAGATGAGTGTGCCCCCTTGTGGGCATGTGTAACAATACACACTTGTGTCACTTTGGGTCTGGCTAAATGTGGGACCTGGAGAATTGAACGGGTGTTCTTAGGCTTCACAGGCAGGTGCCTTAACTGCTAAGCCATCTCTCCAGCCCTGGTGCACCCATTCTCTATCTCCCTCCTCCTCTCTCAAACAAGTAATAAATAAAATATTTGGGGGGAAAAAGAGCAGAGAGTGGAAATCCACCACTGTCACACCACGACCAGCCTGCTGACTCTATAAATAAAAGCTTATGTAACTTACATCAATTTTGGACGTTTTAGCAAATGCTCCCACTGGATGTACATGGTCATAGAGTATTATGACGCCCACCATTACTCTCAAACAGAACGACACTGTCTCTTCATTTGTAAATCTGCTTCTGTATTCCCTGGACAGCAGAAAAGATTTGGAGGGATGAGGCATATCACAATAAATGATCTGATTCCACTTTTCTGTACTGGCTCCTTCCATCTCTAAATGGGATGACAACATTATGTCTTGTCTACAAGGAGGTTCCCAGAGATGATGATGATGATGAGGAGGAGGTGGTGGTGGTGGTGGTGGAAGCAGGGGGTACACACCTATTCTGGTCTCTATCTGCATCCATCCTCATATTGTACCTTCTGCTTAACAGACAATTTCAGGGAAAGCAGTATTAGCACCACACTAAGTCCAGGGACAAATACTGTGTGCTGTGTCATAGTAGAAGTTTGGGGCTGAGTGCTGTGTGACGGTTACTGCCAACAATACAACCAGAACACTCACTAGCTTAGTGGAGTGAGTACAGTTGCTATTTTCTGAGCAGCTTGATTTAGACACATTACTACATTACTGCATCTGAATTTTTCTCAAATTCCCCCATATTCTTCTGTCATTTGGGAAAAAGGAAGTAGAACTTTGATCGGTATGGGAAGCACAATAGGAGACCAGATGCAGAGTGGGAACACTGGACCTATGAGGGTTTGGTACTGTGTATGAATCCCATCACTTCCCAGCACCCCAGCCCCATACGCAGGAGGGCAAGGAGGGCATGAGAGATGATTTGGCCTCTGGCTTCATGAGGCTTGCTGATACAATTATGCATAGAACAGAACTTTGGAAAGTAAAACGTGCCACACACAAGTCACCTAGTAAAAACCTTATTCAAGAATCCAAGAAGGATTCTTTCTGATTGCTGACAGGAAAATCGCATCATAAATGCCTTAGAAAGAGACCCTCAAAAGAGAATTCAGGTTCATGCTGGGGGAAAAAAAAAACCAGAGGGAGCTGAAGAGAGGCTTAGCAGTTGGGTGCTTGCCTATAATGCAGGTTCCAGGTTAGATTCCCCAGTACCCACATAGAGCCAGAGGCTCAAGGTGGCGCTTGTGTCTAGAGTTCCATTTAGAGTGGCTGGAGGCCCTGGCATGTCCATTCTCTCCCTCTCCCCCCACCCTTCCTCGTTCTGTCTGCTTCTTTCTCTCTCAAATAAAAAATAAGAGGAACAAAAGGGACAAAATGAAGAGTGACTTTAGCACTCTGCCAAAAAGGCAAATTCTTTACTGAAAGCTCTTCTCCTTTCCATAAAATACCACAAAACTCTTTTTCTGGAACAGGTTACTCTTACTGGTCTGAGGTACCAATACTATGCTTAACCAAAAGATACATTCATTCACAACTGAAAGTTGGGACGTACTTAATACCCACTTTTCAAAGAAGAAATGTGTTTGGGAATGTTTTGAAATGCCAATCATCTCAACAGTATTGCTAAGGTGAAAAAGATCAGCTAATACTCACGGAGTTTCCAGCATGACTCTGCATACGCTAGCCATGGTACTTAAACAATCTGTAGTATTTTCTATTGGTAAATTTTTATTCTGCAAGTGTATAGAGAACAAGAAAAGTAAAAGTAATGAGGTTATCACTTAAGAATAATTACTCAAGAAAAGTTAAGAGTACCAAAAATTAGCAACTCTATTATTTGGTTTCTACTCCCAGTTTTTCAAGTCAAGGCCTGGATATGCCTCTGAGCTCAAAAGAGCCAAAGAGCTGAAGACCCTGCAGTCCTGGAAGAAGCTGCTATGTGGGCCAGAATAAGCATATCCTTACAGAGACAAGGAGGTGTGGAGCTGATGGACATTGTCCCAAGGGTACTGGGAGTGGATGTAGTACATGTTTTAAGATGCTTACTTGGCTGCTCTATGGAGAAAAGGACTACAGTGTAGACAGAAAGGGAGAAAGGAAGAGCAAGTAAGAGAATGGAGCCTAATCTGAACAGGTAGCAAGAGTGGGAGTTAGCTGTCCTATCCATTACGTATCTGGAAGGAAGAGCCAACAAGACTGTTGCATGGAGTAATGTAAAGCGGGAAATAAAGAAAGAAGTTAAAACAATAATCTCTTCATGTACAGGTGGCATTATTAACTGAGAAAGGAAAGACAGAAGAAAAGGGTGGGTTGGAAAAGGCAATCACAGTTCAGTTAGACCGTGTAATCACTGCAGTGTTCAAAACACCTCTGGAGACACAGTAAGCAAGTGTGCAGCTGTGCAAGGCCTTGGGGAAAGCTCAGGACTCAACACACATCTTTGGGGATAGGGTTAGTAAATAGAAGAGCATCAAGGTAAAGACTAGTTCCTGGTAACACTCACCTCTGATACAAACTTGGTTGTAGCATCACTTAAGGTCTTCAGCATTGGGGTGGCCTCAGCATAAAACAAAGACATTCGATTTGCCAGTTCATTATTTACTTCATTCTCCCCTTCTGCCTATGTGATAAGTAAGAACACGGGACATCAAATGTGATGTCATGCACGAAGGACTAAGAGTACCACCTGCGTCAGCAATGTTCATTAACCTAATCAAACACTCTTAAAATTAGTCTCAGGCGACCCTTTCATCTCTGCTTGGACACACGAGTCTGGCTTCTACCAGGGATAGGAGAACACTGTTTATCATCTGAACTTTTCTGCTTGCTTCTGATTTATAGTTTGAAATAACTTCCCACTTTGATTACTTGTGTGATTTTCCTCTGGTCTCCAAATCAACCACATGCGCACTTTTGGGTGCTCTCCCCAACTCTAGGTTTGCTGCTTATGTAATTTCTCTAAGCTCGGGGTAACCATGGGTAGAGCACTCTTCAGTACTCATTTCTCATCTGAATATTTTCTCTCTACTATTCTTAAATCACCACCATTTGTCTTTTTTTTGGGGGGGGTGTAGTGTTTCTCTCTACCCAAGCTGATCTGGAATTCACTATGCAGTCTCAGAATGGCCTCAAACTCATAGTGATCCTCCTACCTCTGCCTCCCAGTGCTGGGATTAAAGGCGTGCAGCATCACACCTGGCCCATATGCCCTTTTAACTTTCTTCCATGGGGAAACCCAGAGTGGATGTGATGAGTGTTCCTTTCTAAATTTCCTCACACAAGTGCCTAAATTTGATGATTCATAATTAAAAAAAAATAGTTTCAGGCCCTCATATCCACACAATAGTTAGTATTCTTAAAAATGAAAAGACTGTAAATGCTTAACAATTTTAAAAAAGAACAGCCACTGAAGTTTTTTTTTTTTTTACAAGGTATTATGGAATTTTAAAAACACAACTGGATGGGACTTCCCATTATACCAGAAATTGCTTCAAGGGCCACAGATGACAGAATGATGGTTATGAAACTATATATATCCTGTCCTCCATTATAAATACACAAGTACCCACAAAACATCACAGTCAATGCCAACAAGCAATGACAGAAAAGGGAAGAGAATGGGACTCAGGCTGGAGCTGACAAGGGCTGTGAAGACCTGAGCTTCTATGATTAAGATGTCTACGTGAACAAGGGAAATTTGTCTGTACATGACTCGTGTGTCTCAGCGGAATGCACTTTAGCACATTCAGTGTAAAGGGATAGCAACTAGTGAAAAATAAAGTGTGAAAGAGGGCTCTAAAAGGCCTTAAATGCTAGCTTAAGATTATGGCTTCCTTTCAGGTAGAATAGGCAGCCATTTGCATTATTACAAGAAAAGAGTCGTAAGTAATCTGCTAAAGAAAACTAACCTGTAACAGTAGGCAGAGTTTTCCAAAAAGGTGAAGATTCTGGTCTAAAAATTAGGCTGTTATAAAATAACTGAGAGAATGACAACTGGGGTCTCAGTTAGAACAAAAGTAGTAGGAGATAAAAGGAAGGGTGTGGAAAAACTGAACTTAATCTCACCGAAAATGATGAATGGGCTTTTCCTATAGTTATAAGACAACACAAAGATATTTCTAATGTTCCTGACCTCTGAGCAGTGAGCACTATGATTGCTAAAGACGGGTTATTAAAAAGAGATACTAGAGCCCACTTTACATTAGGAACTGGTCTGTGTAAAACCAAGCTGGTTTCAATATGTCATGGAAGAGAAATCTTTACCTCCAACTGGTATCTGTCTGACAACAACCACTTTACAAGTACTTTTTCTCAATGAAACAACAATGAAGAAATGATGTCTTTGGAATCTTAAAAAAATCTCTTATGTCACTTAACCGCTCCTTACATTGTCCCACTATTTACTAAACTATCCAAAAAGGCCCAAACTTCCTCAGGTATTAATGTTATACAGACCCAAATCAATGTTACTGAATTTGTCATGGAAATTAAAGACAAGGGAAAGTAGAGAGGCACCATATGCTTTGCTTCAGGTTGCTCTTTCTTCTCAAAGCTGTGGTTACCCATAATTGCTAACTTTAATACTAACTACAATGTCTGAATGAATGAACAAATAAAAGGAATAAAATCAGGCTGGAGAGATGGCTCAGTGGCTAAGGCATTTGCCTGCAAAGCCTAATGGCTGGAGTTCAATTCCCTAGTACCCACTATGGTAGTTTAAAAAGATGGCCCTACCATATTCAGTGTTTTATTAGTTTGTAGTTTGCTTCTGCAGCCACCTTGCTGGAGGCAGTGTCTCTGGGCGGATCTTAAGGTGTGATGGTGGGTTTAGGATTTCAATCTAAAGATATGCAAAGTGTGCCTAGCTGGAGTTCCTGAAGTGTGCTGTGCTGTGTGGTTTTTGGCTTCTGGCTTTCCCTCTCTCTGCTTGGTCCTGGAAGAGCAGGCCAGCCTCTTCTGCCATTATGGTACTTCCCCTGGATCTGTAAGCTTCAATAAATACCCCTTCCTCCATAACTGTGCCTGGTCTGGAAGTTCATCTCAGCAAACCTGAAAACTGTCTGCTACACCCATATAAAGCAAGATGCACAGTGGCACATGCATTTGGACTTTGTTTGCAGCGGCTGGAGGCCCTGGTGCACTCATTCTCTATATCTCTGTGTTTCTCTTCTATTTCTCTCTGCTTGCAAATAAATAATTTTTTTTTTCTTAAAAAGGAATAAGGGCTGAGAGATGGCTTAGCAGTTAAGGTGCTTGCCTGCAAAGGTTAAGGACCAATGTTCAACTCTCCAGATCCCGTGTAAGCCAGATGCACAAGGTGACACAAGCGTGCATGGTCGCACATGCACACAAGGTAGCACACATGTCTAGCATTCAATTATAGTAGCTTGAGGCCCTGGTATGTCAATTCTCTCTATCTCACACAAAGGCATGTGTTATCATGCCCAGAAAAAAAACAAAACAAAACAAAACAAAACAAAACAAAACAAAACAAAAAATGGAATAAAATGAACCAATACTATCATTCTTGCCAGCACCACCTCAACTCAAAGCATTAACTTACTGGAACATTATTAATCCTCATACGACTCAATGTTCTTCTGTAGTAGCTGAAGTCATTCTGTATGGCAGGATTGGTCATCTAAAGAAGACAGAACAATGTTATATACCAAAATGTTAATTTCACTTCATAGAAGTTAAGTGAACATCAGCTGAGGCTGAAGGATCTCTGAGTTTGAGGCCATCCTGGAGCCATAGAGCTCCAGGTCAGCATGGGTTAGAGTGAAACTCTATTGTGCAAAAAATAAAAATAAAGTGAAAAATCTATTAACAATAGTTGAACTGGTTATGTCATACTCTCTAAGAACTAGTCTGATATCACCAAGAAAGCTATGACACTGTACTGAGTGCTTACTAGCCAAGGACTTTACAAGCTATTTCTCAGTTACAGACCACTTAGTTTCCTTCCTTTAAAAATGATAGGCACAAGCCAGGCGTGGTGGCGCACGCCTTTAATCCCAGCACTCGGGAGGCAGAGGTAGGAGGATCGCTGAGAGTTCGAGGCCACCCTGAGACTACATAGTGAATTCCAGGTCAGCCTGGACCAGAGTGAGACCCTACCTCGCAAAACCAAAAAAAAAAAAAAAAAAAAAAAAAAAAAAAAAAAAAAAGTTAGGCACTATACTAAAAGCACGTTTACCAAAAATACCAGTGAATCAAAACCAAACAGAAATAGAGCGGCATGTTAAAAATAAACCAACAGGGCAATTCCCCAGTAGACTAAAATGTTACATACAAAGTATTAAGAAGATTAACAGATATGATGCACCCATGAAATACCCAGTGATACTAGGCACATAGAAAAGGAAAAGAAAAAAGAAAAGAGGCTCAATATTGTCTTAGTGAGTTTTAAAATAAAGACTGAATACTGAGTGATGTGCTATTTGACACACATCCAAAGACTGGCCACTTCCAATTCTAGTTCTCCATTATTCAAGGTCAGTAGACACCACTGAAACACATGTTAGCCAAGTTTCCAGGGTTCTCCTCTTAGTGCTCACTGAAAAACAGGACTTATACAACCTCCAAGGACAGGAAGATATTCTACCTTGAGTTCATCAAACCGCAGAGTGAAATGAAGAATTTCTGCAAACTGCTTAGCAAGAGCCTGCTCTCGCTCTAGGTGCTGGGTGGGGGAGTACGGGGTGCTGGTCAAGGCTCCTAGAAGTCCTCTTAGTGCTGCTTCTAGTGAGAAGAAGATAAAGAAGTTAAGTTGCCTCTATCTATCAAATATTTATCATGAAAAAAGAGAATTCATAATTGTTTTGATGTCTAATTGCCCAAAAAGGTTTAAGAAACAGATGACCCACATATAATCAAATCAAAAATGTTTACATATTTTCATTTCTAATGTACTGTAGTTACTCAAACTGTTTAATACAATAAAAACCTTAAAGGAGCTAATTTAATTTTATACTTCTATAAACTCATATTCAAAATAAAGCATGTGATTTGAATTAAATAGGACCATAGGACAAATTTTCTATTCCTTTCAATACTGCAACTACAGCAGTTGCCCACAGCTGAATCACTTCACTGATATAGTGTCCATAGTCAAGAAAGTCTGTTCATGGCTGTGACAGAACTGCCAGTCTCTCATGTTCTGCATACACTCTTGTTTATATAAACACAATCTACTTTCTTTTAGCTACTATTCTCATCGATTCTCTCCAGGCCTTGAATCCTCAGAAGAGAGCCCAAAGGATGTGGTGTGGGGAGGAGGTAAGTGGTTACCACATGGGACATTACTGTAGGCACTTTTAAATCTCCAAAAGGCCTTTTTGATCAATTAGCACACTAAAAAGAACCCAATATATTGAATGTATTATCTTGAATCATCAGGCAGTCACAAAGTAACACCTTGGAGGAGAAAGGAGAAAAGGGCAAGAAAAGGTGGGTGTCTACAGTCAGCACAAGGAGAAGCTTCCCATAGGTAGCTGTTTCCATATGGACAGTTTGGAGGCCTCAGACAAAACACGTATTGGAAGATTCTCAGGCCAAGATTAAACCCTGTCAGCACAACTCAGTATCTTCCTAATTAGTGTGGTAATGCTGGCTTTGGTCCTCTCACAGTATGCAAAAACCCACAAGAAATCCAGGTTCCTCTTCTGCAGCACAGCCAGCCATGGCCTATCTGTCCGCAGTGTGTAAGCACACAGCCCTCTCATCAGTACTGCGTGATTCTGAAGGACTGGGCAACTGACCGTATGGCTGGCTCCCTGAGCTATTTACCCTCATCACTGGCTACATGGTGGAGTCAGCAGAGAAGAAACAAAAGTTTGGAGGGGAAAAGGCCAAGAGTCAAAGACACGAAATCCAGGTAAGATCCTAATTCTTTAATTTTTTAAAAACTTTGAGAGTGAGTGTGTGCACATGCGCACGCACGAGGGAGAGGGAAAGAGGATGGGTATGCCAGGGTTTGTGCACATGTGTTACGTTGCTTGCTTGTGTCACTGCATCTGGCTTACATGGGACCTGGAGATTCAAACATGAGTTCTTAGGCTTTGCAGGCAAGCGCTTTAACCATTAAGCCATCTCTCTAGCCCCAGATCCCAATTCTTTTTGGTTTTTCAAGGTAGGGTCTGTCTCACTCTAGCTCAGGCTGACCTGGAATTCACTATGTAGTCCCAGGGTGGCCTTGAACTCATGGTGATCCTCCAACCTCTGCCTCCTGAGTGCTAGAATTAAAGGCGTGCGCCACCACGCCCAGCTGCCCAATTCTTGATATGATCAAGACTATAAAGAAAGTAAGGTATGGTTGTATGCCTCAAAACCTAAAAAAAATCTATTATTGTTGCTATTCTCAAACACCTAATAAATATTTGATATATCAGATCTGTGGAGACATTAGTATGTCACCCACTCATTCAGCAAGCATTAAGTCTCTACCATACAGGCAAAGAGCACATCAATAGTAGGTTATTGACAGAGAGATAATGGTAATCAATTAAATCCTAAATTCTTTCTTTATTCATAACTTTACAGAAGCCCCTAGAGCACAATTATCAAAGTTCAAGGTTCTCATGACGAAGCAATCAGCTGCTTTCACTATGAACTGTTACTACATCCTCGGCTGAAGCAGAAATAGCATCCAAGGCAGAACATACTCACTAGGACTGATTAAGCCCAATGGCTAAAGCACTGCCAAGTATTTAACGCCACTAAGTTAGGTCTATTTCCCAGTTGTTGCTCTGCACTAACACACATCAAAATCAGGCTAGCTTCAGAAGACCCTGAGGCAAGTCAAGCATTTACACTTCAACTGTGCCACACCAGGAGCTCAAGAGTCTATGTGGTGGTCAGGGTAACCAAGATGAAGAGGCAGGAGGACTACAGAAGTACAGACCACACAGACACCTGACTGAAAGACAAGTAACTACAAAAGAACTAATTTCCAAAGCTTTGGAAAATAAATTACAATTTTAGCTTATAGTAAGAAAAAGATAATTTATGTAAACTCTTCTATTCCAGTTACTGCCTGTGTTCACATTTAACAGTCTGTCCTAAGGAATGAGATATCTCTCAGTAGCCTATCACACACAAAGCTCTGGATTCTAAGCCCTCAATGGAAAAGGAGGTCCTAATAGTCTGTCCTTGGGCCTTTGGATTATTTACATTTCTGTATTTTTAAAATGGCTCAGTGGTTAAGGCATTTGTCTGCAAAGCCAAAGGACCCAGGTTTGATTCCCCATGGCCCTCATTAGCCAGATACACAAGGGGGCGCACATGTCTGGAGTTCGTTTGTAGTGGCTGGAGGTCCTGGCATGTCCATTCTCTCTCTTTCTCCCCTCCCCTTTCTCTGTCAAATAAATAAACAAATAAAAATATTTTAAAATCACATGGGAGCCTTTAATCCCAGCACCCGGGAGGCAGAGGTAGGAGAATTGCCGTGAGTTCAAGGCCACCCTGAGACTACATAGTTAATTCCAGGTCAGCCTGGGCCAGAGTGAGACCCTACCCAGAAAAACCAAAAATAAATAAATAAATAAATAAAAATAAATAAATAAATATGCAATCACATGGGAAAAATTTATTGTAGATTTGGAGTCAAATTCTACCAATTTGTTTCTAATACCAAGACCCTTTAGCATGCAAAAGTTTATAAAGATTTCCCTATATAAGTAACTTACTGAGGAAAATGGTCTAAATAATTCAGACCCATGTTGACAGAAATGATCACCACATTATCCTGTAGTCCTAACAGACATTTAACAAAGTTCAGTATCATGGACGTAAGATACTCCAGATAACTTTTGTAAATAATAAACATGGTTTTTCACCAAAAAAGTCAAAATTACAGAATTTTTAACTTACCTAACCTCTGAGAAAATTCATAAAATTTCTTTAATTTGCCTACTAGTGGCACAACAGCACCCCATGCCTTCTCTTGCAACTTCTCATCTGCTGGATGCTGGATTGCCTTCAAAACCCAAAGAATTAAAAAGTCAGGTTTTTTAAAAGTCACATTAAAGTACAAGTTTTACTAAATAAAGAAAACCTTGATATTAACTATAAAACAGATTACTGGACCCAGGATCACTGAATATAGACTTTTTCAACTCCACAAATCCTTCAAACCCTAGTCTAATAGATCTGTCTTCTTACAATAAAATAAAATGAGAAATGCTTAACTAAGTTTATCTTGGTAACTTCTAGATGCACCAAAGGAAAGGCTTTACATTGTTTCTAGTATCACAGATAGGTACTCTTAGCATCTCTTCAGGAGGAAAGAAATGCAAAAAATGATGATCCCAACCTAGAAAGAGACTAAGAAACAATCAAATCCAGTGGTGCAAGCTGACTCTACAAAACCCAGCAAACAAAACCCTAAATCAACCTGAAAAACCTGACTTAGAGGTTGTCACACAGACTTATTCCCTTTAACTAAAATCCTTGTCTGATTTCAAGTCTCCTCAGGTTTTCCTGAGGAAGGTAAAAAAAGTAGCTTCAAGACTGAAAGGGAAGAAATCAAAGCACAAGCTAGAGATCCAGATTGTAAGCAGGCCTTTCCACACTCAGTCCCTCAAGTTTATAGACCATCAACAGCAATGTCAATCATGTGATTGCCTAGCAACACTGAATGAGACCCTGATATTTCAACGTGTAATGACCTGGGTGTCTTGTTGTATTAACTGAACATTTCAGAGTCTTTGATAGTATGCTAATGCATCTGAAAAAATTCTTTTAGGTCAAGCCAGACTCAGTATGTTTATAACAAGCAGTATAAATTTAATTATTCAGGAAATAAGCAAACAGATAAAAACAAATTTTCATTTTACTTTCTAAGCAGCACACTTAATTGTTCTTAAAGTGTCTCAGTATCAACACAGTCGTACAATATCAGAAGCCAGGGTATCTACTTTCCTAAGTGAACAGGGCCCTGCCTCACCTGGATGCAGAAGTGAATATGTGGTGCTCTCCTTGCAGACATGTACACTTCCAGTTCCCTCCTCTCACCCCAGCCTCACTGCTGGTAGGGGAGGTTTGGGTTCAATACTCACTAGAGCATAACAAGCGCATACATTCTGGGACAAGCACTACAGCTCATTTTCAAAAATGTTAAAATGCCATATAGACAGATGCCAACATCTGGAAAGTTCTTTCTTCCCTCTATACTAATTTACTATAGAGAACATTTACTTTACAGATTTTATTTCAAGTCACTATGATATCTTAAGTCTTGTTTTAAAAATACTGTTTTTCCTCCCAAAGGATTTTAAGTTTTCTTTTATGCACGTGTTCTTGTGTGAGTTCAGTGATGTTCTTTGCCTTCCACCTTGTGTGAAGTAGGGTCTCTCGCTTGCTGCTCCCTTTACAAGCTTCTGGGGGAGTTTTCTGACTCCCTTCTCGCTTAGGTAGACTGGGTTACAGAGCATACCATAACTCCTTGTAATTTGTTTTGTTTTGTTTTGTTTTTCGAGGTAAGGTCTCACTCTAGCCCAGACTGACTTGTAATTCACTATGTAGTCTCAGGATGGCCTCGAACTCATGTCAATCCTTCTACCTCTGCCTCCCAAGTGCTAGGATTAAAGGTGTATGCCACCACACCTGTCTTCCTTGTACTTTTACATGAGGTCTGGGTATCCAAACTCAGATACTGAGAGGTGAGAGGGGAACATTTTGTCCACCCCCCCCCAGCCCACCAAATACTAATGAATGTATACTCGATCCCACATCATTAGCCTGCTAACTGGAAACTGGGTTACAAGAGTTTATGGCTGGTACAGTACCTACTACATTGTTTACATGGACTAATTCCATAGCAATTCTACTGCTGCCAGTACTTTGCTACAGTAGATCAAGGAATCATAAAGCTTTTACATTTACATTTCTATTTCTTATTGAATTATACCTGCTTGGAATATATCTGTAAGGTACAAGAACCTAACATAAAAATACAAATAATTTTTGAGTTATTTTATACGATGATTGCCAAAGTAACCTCTAAAAGATAACCATTTTAAACTGACCAAGATGACTTTCACATAACCACTCGACTTTCTGACAGATGCACATTCACTGTCAAAGCTCAACACGGAGTCTACTGGCTGTACACTTCCAGAGGTTATGGCTGAAGCTCCTTCTACGTCTTAATAATTATCAAAGCTAAGTCTTAGCACTGACTACAGCAGTGATAAAAGTTACAGGAGTTCTATTTGGCACATGAGCTTTGACAGGTACTTTCTTTTTGGAATATGGATTGGTTTTCTACTTTACAGAAACCTTTCATTAAGCCTGCACTTCAGCATAAATTTCTAATGAAAACTTTTTCAACAGTTTCAAGTTTTTGTTCCCCATCTATAGTACATTTAAATATAGCTTTAGTTCTCTAGCTTACATTTATACTTTATATCTATTTTACTTACCTATTTTTTCTGTCTTTAATTTCTTTTGGTTTGGTTTTGACATAGGGTCTCAGTCTATATATAGACAGCTCAGGCTGACCAACATCTCACTATGTAGCCTAGTTTAGCATCAGAACACATGGGCATCCTTCTGTTTTAGCCTCCCAAGAGGTGTGTGTTATCGGACTTCTCTGTCCTTAAATCCTTTACCAGTTTACTGATGGTAACCTTTGCGGTAAGTCTCAAAGCCTGGTAAGGGTCAACCTCTTATCACTGTCCTTACTTCTATGTATAGTGGTCTTGTTGTTGTTATTGTTTGTTTATTTTTGATAGATTCTGTTATCCCCATAAGCTACTTAAAAATATTTTGAGACATTTCTTTACCTTTCCAAATCATGGAATAGTATGAGTGTGTTGCACGTGGTTCCATCCTCAGGCAATTACGTGAGTTACTGACTAGGGATTACTAGAGAGACTTCAATCTTTGTCACAGTGTTGAGGGTTCCTGGTTACAGAGCCTATGCACCCTCTCTGAATGCCTCACACATCCTTTCTTAGCATTGTACTGTCTTGTAAATTTTAGTATGTATTCAATTGAGTCTATACTCAAACCTGGGGGAATACTTTCTCACTGCATGGAACCTTTCCACATAGAGATGCAGGGTAACCCTTCTAATGGGAAACAATGCTATTAAAAAAAAAAAGAAAGAAAAGAAAGAAAAAACTAAATGTCAGGTGTGGTGAATCACTGTGATTCTGAGGCCAGCCTGAGATTAGAAAATGAGTTCCAGGTCAGCCTGGGCTACAGTGAGCCCTACCGTGGGGAGGGGGGCAGGGGAGAGATCCCAAGTTCCTTTAGAGAAAAAACAATACCTACTGAATTGTCTTTGTGGTGAATGAGATTCTTTTTTATTGACCATGGCAGATAACTGTAGCCAAGTGCTAAGAACTCAACTATGAAATCATCTTTTACCAACATAAAGCCACGATCAAACACTTTAGAATATATTGTGAATTCATGTGATTTATAGCGAAAGAAATGATTAAGTTTCTACAAATGATTGTGCGTTTAAACCATATTTAACATGTTTAGAGCATGTTACTCAGTAATAGTTGAATGCATTCACTTAGTAAAATCTTAAGATTTGGACTAAGCCAATACCATAAAGTCCTATATTTATTTTATTTCTTCAACAGTTAACTGCTTACTAACCACTGTCTTAGGGACTGATATCAAAGGAAATCGGGATTAATCTCCTCAAGTTCAAAGTAGAGGGGTGCAGATGAACATTGATGATCAGCTTCTTTTAAAGGAAGATGATTACCAAAAACGTAATGTGTTGCAGCTGGAGAAATGGCTCAGTGGTCAAAGGTGCTTGCTTGCAAAGCATGTTAGCCTGGGTTCAGTTCCCTAGCAACCACATAAAATTAGCCACAAAATGGTTCATGTGTCTGGTGTTTGCAGTAACAAGATATGGGTGTATGTATGTACGTACACACACAAAAACATGTATACACACCATACACACACCAACATATATACACACCATACACACACAATATATATAGATACACACCATACACACACAACATATATACATACCATACATACACACGCACACACAACATATATACACACCATACACACACACGCGCAAACAACATATATATGCACCATACATACACACACACAACATATACACACATACAACATATACACACACAAACATATACACACCATACAAACACACAACATATATACACACCATACACACACAACATACATACACACACACACAACACATACACACATGCGCAAACAACATATATATGCACCATACATACACACACACAACATATACACACATACAACATATACACACACAAACATATACACACCATACACACACACAACATATATACACACCATACACACACAACATATATACACACTATACACACACGCACATACAACATATATACACAACATCCATACACACACACACAACATATATGCATACCATACACACACACAACATATATACACACCACACACACACAACATATATACACACACGCACGCATGCACACACACACCCATCCAGCTGCAGTCACACTTTACCCTGCCCTCACTACCATACCAAACATGAGAAAAAAAAAAAAATGGATAGGATGAGAAGTCCAAAAGAATAGCAAGAAGATACCAAGAACAGCAGGAGGGAGAATAGTGCCTTCAAGAAATATACATGAGAAAAGAGGACTAAGGGAGAGCTTCTTGGGTTCTGCAGGTCAGCTGGGTAAGTATGTACAAGGGAAGAGGTCAAAAGAAGAAAAACAAAACTGAAGATGTTGTTAAGAGAAGGAAAAATTCTACAAGTAAAACTCAAAAATGGGTTGGAGAACAAAGGTAAAAAGATGACATAGTTATCTTCTGAAAGGAGAGGTCTGGAAGCCGAGGCACATTCTGAGGGAGGCGGCACTCACCATTCCCTCATGAGATGAAGCCATCAGAGAGGTGGCAGGTGGAGACCTAATGGGGGTGATTTCACTTTCTCCTAGGAAACTTAAGAGTTGGAACAGACTGGTCATAGACAGTGACCTTCTCCCCCCACATCTGCCCCAAAACAAATAGTTCCCAATGGAAAAATCAATTTCAGGTGTGAGTGTAACCAAAAACATAGAGCAATGGAGGGATGACTTAGCAGTTAAGGTGCTTGCTTGCTTGCAAAGCCTAAGGACCCAGGTTCAATTCCCCAGTACCCACACAAGCCAGATGCACAAGGCGGCACACACATCTGGAGTTTTTTACAGTGGCTGCAGGCCCTGGTGTGCCCATATTTTTTTTCTCTCTCTCTCAAATAAGTAAGTAAATAAATAAATAAATAATTTTTTTAAAACCATGAAGCGTACTCATTAACCATTTATGCACATTGCTTTCCTCTGACCCTTCATGAAACCAAGAGATTAGGGAGAGGTGAGACATAGTGGACGTGAGTTTACTAGAAATTGTATTAAGTGTGCTTTACCTCTCGGATTTCGTGGCCAGCTCCTCTGTATGACTGCAAGTCCTCCAAGATGCCCTCTGCATCTTTTAATACTACATCCACCTGATTGTAAATCTCCTTCTCAGACTCTGTAGGCTGGGCATCTAAACAGCATGAAAGCACAAGACAGTTGACAGTGACATGAATTTTTAATATGTGTATTAACTAAAAGAAGTTATAACCCATATTTTCACAATAAATTATTTTATATTAACATTGCACTTCTTAGAAAAAAAACAGTAATTATACCAGTTCTACATCTGAATAACTAGATTCAAGTTTATAACAATTACAGAAAAGCAAAGAACACCAAATACCACTATATAACGTTTAGTTTAAGTTACAAATTATGACTGGCATTTTAAACCACCCTGAGAGTTATAATAAAAATTTAAACTTTTTATTGACTTCTTTTTAAACAAGGTCTTAGTACAGTACTCAAGCTGGCTTCACACTTACTAATAGCCTAGTCTAGTTTCAAACTTGTGACCTTCCTGCCTCAGGTTCCAGGAGTGCTGGGCCTCCAGGAATAGACTACCATGCTCAGCTACTGATGTACGTAATGACAACTGTCTGACGTACATGGTACTAACAGCAAATAATCACCACTGTTCTATTGTAAGACAGGAGGAGTAAAAATCTTTAAAGGATTATCCTCATCTATGGTTTAAGACTGACACTATTTTCCTACAAAGTTAACAGTGGGGTTTTCCTTTAAAAAAAAAAAAAGAAGAAGAAGAAAGAAACTTTTCAAAAAATGGTTTTTAAGGGCTCCCACTCTCTAGGGACCAGTTTACAGAGGTAAAGGGAAACGACTAAGCCACAGCAGTGTTGGGAGCACCTTTGCTGACAAGCAAGCGTCAAGTCTCCAGTGCAGAGTTCAGATGACAGAATGACTGCACATTCCTGAGCTCCAGACGTGAGACACCAGAGCACAAGAGCACTGCATTTCTGGAACGGAGTGAGAGAAAATGTGCAGGAAGAACTCCACTTATAAAAACCCTAAGCGGGGACACAAGTAGATTGGCAGTTCTACCACCTGTGGTGTCAACCACAGAACATGTGCTGACAGATGTCAAAATCTGGTTTCTCACTGCTAGACATAAGGTAACAGAAATCTTATTGTTAATCGTTTGGTCATCTGTTTCCTCTAAGGACAATACACTTCTTTCTAATTTTAGAAAAAAAGGTAGACCGTACAAGGGAAAATTTTTCATTCATCTTTCCTATCAGACCACATTCACCACTACAAGGTAAGGCATGTAAAATGATAAACATTATGATTACTATAATGTCTTATAAATCATTAGAATTCCTCCATGTTAACATTTTATCTTATAGGAGGAAGACAATTAGTCCAAATTTATAAGATGAATTAAGAACACTTTTTGATAAATCTTTGTTTACCAATCATGTAAAACTAGTACCTAGATTTTCTGTATCCATTTCTTCTCTCCACAAATACACAATGGTCTCTTTATCCCTTAAAATTTTTTTTAAAATTCACAAATGAAACTAGAAGTTAAGATGCCTTATATCGGTAACTTTATTTTTTGATCATGGCAAGTCATAAGTCCCCCATCACTTGCCAGCTACTCCAAAAATACACATTTAAAAAAAAAATACATATCTTTTAATCAACAATTTTAGTCCCAAAGTTTTAACTCCATGTACATAAAACAGTGCCACAGCAACAAAAGGTAATTTTCACATGTAAAGCCAACTTGAAAAAGTCATGTTCATACATATGTTCTCTTCTTTTTCAGGTTTCTTTTCAGAAATTACTTATTTTAAGTAAAAATAATACTTAAATAAAAGGACCCAACTGAAAAATTAGAAGATTGTGTCCTGAGCTAGAGGCACTAAGAACCAATGCTGCCACTGCAGAGAAAGGCTAGAGCTGGAGAAACCAGTGCCTGTCACTCTGGCAGTAATGTTTTCACACTTAGCCAAACCATATTTTTCAAAGGAGTAATTAGACATACACTTAAAAAAATAAAACACACCCATCACTTTTATACTTACACCAGATGTAGCAGAGACCAATACTTTTCACATGCAAAAGTGACAACTCTTTTTTCACATGGAATCGTGGACTACAGACACAGCATCAAGAGTAGACATAGAGTTTGAACTTATGAAGTGGGAATTCATGACAAAGGACAATATTTTATCTATTATAGATCAGAAGTTTAAAGACTCAAATATCTGTTTGGCATGGTAACTAGCTATTAACATAAAAATGTGACATTAAGACTCACATACAAACGAAACATTATCAAGGAGGCTTAAATAGACCTTGTAAGTAGTTAATAACTAGTAAAGGTTTAATAAGTACCAGAAATTTAAAATTAAAGGAGAAGATTCAAGTTTCCCCTAAGAGTGGGAAAAATGCCCAGTACCACACTGATTCAACATGTTTTAGACTGTCACAGGAAAGTCACATTTATAATTTTGAAAGCTGCTGAAGACTGCTGTAGAAACGAAGACAAACAGAAGAGCAGACGGGTAAGCACTACTGTACTAAAGCAGATCATGCAAAGGGTGAACTACAGAGAGGGAAAGACTACAATAAAGCACCTTTCCCCCAAAAGTGGTATTGTAAATGCAACCAAGACTTGTCACTTTGATTTTTCATGGCAAAGAATAGCTTTACTATTTCAAAAAAACACACTATTTAGCCTGTTAACAAATGGATACTCACTTGATTGCAAACTAATATATCTACTGAGCGTACACAGAGTCACTGCTCAGCAATTTAGTTTTAAAAACAAGGGGAAACTAAGGCATGTTTCAATTGCTCTTATTGTGTCAAGGTAAAAAAAAATCTTTTAATAATTTTGTAACAACAGGGTAAAGAATTCTCTAGCAGACTCTTTAGCAGAACAATCACTAAAAATAATTGAAAGAATCAGAGATACTATAGAAAAACGGAATAAAAATTGTCTATGAAAGAAAGAATAAAAAGCAAGCCATCACAAAAATTTTAATTGTTCTAAGAGATCTTTCTGCTTTAATCCTATGCTCATTTGCTCAGTCAATATTGACAGCTGATCTCCAAAGTTCCATCAAGGCCAGGACCAAATTGCACATGACTACCATGGCTGCACAGCCAGAGACTATCTGTACTAGAGTCGGGAATGGATGAAAAATGTGTAAACCTAAGTAAGCCCCCAGCTTTAAGTAAAGGAGACTATTACACATTTTGATCTCTGGCCAATTTTCCACACAATTTTATTTTAAAAATTACTTTAAAGATGCTACCCAAATAGAAGATATTTTGTAGTACAGGGCAAAAAGCAATTGAAAATTTGTAAGAGATCAAATAGAGAAGGCTAGACTGAAGAGTGGATACTGATGTTTAAATAATGAGGGACACAGGCAACACAAAGAGACATAAGAATGAAGGAATGGCTCAACAGCAAGGCACCAGTCACCAAGATTTAGAGAAAGATTTATTTCTCTTATAAATGACTATTCTCAAAAAAAAAAAAAAAAAAAAAAAAAAAAGGCAACTTTCTTATTTTGACCTACCTGGATATAAGCAAATCAAGGTTGTCAAACACTCAACTTCTATGACTTACAAAGCATTTTGCTAGGTTGGGAAAGGGCACAAATCCAAATGAAATGTCCTCTTCTCCCAGGAATCAAAAGTTAGTGAGCCACTAAATACAAGGGCTGCTAAAGATTTGGCATTAAAATAAGCTATTAATTAACAATGCTAATAGCAGGAAATTCCAAGAATTAGAAGAGGTTATACAGGCCCCTGCTTTGGGGTTTTTGTTTTTCAAAATGCTGTAATTAGCATAGCTGCTGCCAAATTTTACAGAACAATTCTGGGTATAATTATGTCTTAGCTAAACTATTAGTAAGTAAAATTTTACCCCAAAGATGGAGCTTCCAGGGGAAAACTCCGTCTATCTAAAGACTATTATGTTCTACTAAACAGTTTCATGCCATAAGGCCACTGTATTACTTGTTGCTTCTTTCCACACACTTTTCACTTACTAGATTGGCTGGAAACACTCTTAATCTGCCCTCCAAAGTCCAATTCAAACATCACCACTGGAAAAGTCTTCCATGGTGGTAATATACCTCTAATCTACACCTTAAATATAAATCAGGTAAATAAAATGATGACCGCATTTCTATCTGTACTACTAGATGGAGGGCTCCCCCAAGGCAGAGGTCCTATCACCTGCCTTTCCTGGTATGTACAAAGAACTAAAGTGAAAACCGTGTGGGGAAAGGGGTAGGGGTAGACTAAAGGGCGATGACTGAGTCTGAAGAAAAGTCTTCATTTTGAAGCCTGAAACATTCCAGGAAGTCATGTTTAAAATGTACAGGAATGCTGAATTTGATTCATTCTGATACAAATGATGGTTATGTCTGCACAGAATTATTTATTTCTGTACGGCCCTATGGAGAGTACTGGGCTGGAATAATGGTAACAGTATAAACTACACTAGTGGCTAGTGATTTGACTGCAGGTATGCAATAGCTGGAGACTAAAGTCCCTATTAGTTCCTAATAATAAGGTTCACAAACTCAAACATTTCTTTAAAAAAAGAAAGAAAAAAGAAAAAGAGGGCTAGAGAGATGGCTCAGCATTTAAGGCACTTGCCTGCAAAGCCTAAGGGCCCAGGTTCAATTCCCCAATACCCATGTAAGCCAGATGCACAAGGTGGCTCATGTGTCTGGAGTTTGTTTGTAGTGGCTAGAGGCCCTGATGCGCCTATTGTTTCTATATATAAATCTGCCTCTTTCTGTCTCTCAAATATAAAACATTTTTTAAAACAAAAAAAATGTGCAAATGGAGAGATAAAATTAAGAGACTACTCATGTCAGAATAAAGACATCTAAATAAGACTAATGAGTAATCTCTTATCTGATATACAGTACTGTCTTCACTAAATTTCCTTTACAGAACGCAACCAGTGTCAAACCAAAAGTTCTACACTGGCTGATAGAGCCACTAGTATTTACTTTAAAATTTACGTCTGCCTTAAAAAAGTTTAATATCAATCTGGGCATGGTGGCACACACCTTTAATCCCAGTACTTGGGAGGCAGAGATAGGAGGATCATTATGAGTTCAAGGCCACCCTGAGACTACATGGTGAATTCCAGGTCAGCCTGAGCTAGAGTGAGAGCTATCTCAGAAAAAAACAAACAACAACAACAACAACAAAAATTTTAATATAGAGTTCTCATTATTGGTGATTTCTATCATGTAATTTAAACCTTTTCATAACACTAAATGAGGTATTTAAATTTGAAGGATAATGATGCAAACCCCAAGTGAGTGGAAAGCCAAGATCAAATAATCTTTTCAAGTTCTGCATTTGAATTCATGCTTCCCACTTGACCACCACAGAATGCTGGTCTCATAAAGATCAAGTGCCAAGTCTTGAACAAGATCTTGACTACATCAAAGCCAAGATTCTGCAAATGTAAGGAATTTGGGACAAAAAGGAAAAAGAAGACAGAATAGCAGAAAAATATACAAGACCAAGTATGAAACAGATGCAAATAAACTAAAATACAGCTTTTAATGTAAGTTGCCTCATCTGAAATATTCTTCAAGCCAGCAATCTGCTCAACATCCCCAAGCTGATTAAAATCATGCTTAAACATGCATTTTAAATTGCTGGAAAATTGTTCAAAAGGGTCAAGAAAACTCAGATTCATCTATAACATCTTTCCCCAAAACTCCAGTAAGCATGCATTTGAAGTCCCTGGAAAATTGTTGAGAAGGGTTGAGAAAACTCAGATTCATGTGTAACATCTTCCCCCCAAACCCTGGTAATTTAATACGGTCTTGATAATGACCCAACTATTCTTTACCAACCTATGTGACAGCTCTTTATAGGAATGTAATAAAAGTGGATAAATATCAGAGACCACCAAGTATTCTGCAAAATGGAGACATGCTATCTCTTGATCTATTTACACAAAGTACCCTGGCTTAAAGGGGGGAAAATGTAATGGTTCATACTATATAAAATCATAAAACTGAATTAGTGGGAAAGACTCTGACTAGGGCTTCTCTTCAGTGTCTTTTTTTCCCCCTTCAATCAGGAAAAAAAAAGTATGTAGAAACTAGTTCAAATGTTTTAACCACAGGTACGAATGGAAGGGAATCACATGATTTTAAGCTATCTCTTCACCCTTTCCTAACAATTTTCTAATCACCAGTTAAAATAGCAACATTCACACTAAAACACCAATTCAGTATCATTTTTTCTTAATCTGACAACCAGATAAGCGCAAAAGCTCTGCAGCATGCACGAAGCAACAACACTTACCTGCTGCTCTCAGACCACACTACAATAGTCATGCAACATGAAACAGACAGAAGGCAAATTACTTAAAGGTCTGTGAACCTATTGTTATTTTTATGTTTATTTAGAAAAATAATTCCTGAAATGGATATAGTTATTTTCGATTGCTCAAATTATCTATAAAAATTAAATAATTTAGGTTCACACTTACCTTTCAATATTATGCCCAAATTACTGAGCTCTGAATGGCCTTCATGAACAGATTTATGTTTAAAAAACTTTCATATATGTAGGTAGGAAATGAACCATAATCAGTTTTTCCTCCAATACTGCTATTAGAACATCTTGAAGTAGTATTTTTCCTTTTTAACAATTTTTTTTTCATAAAAATGTTTTATTAGGTCAAATTATGAAATAATCTTCAAGATAGAAAATCTCTTATAAACTTCAAATAGACATTTTATCATTACAATTTATTAAATATGATTTCCAGTTCTAGAAGGCACTAGAAATTTTCTCAAACAATTCATAGCTCAGTCATGCAAAGCAGTTAAAAGATGGCAAAGTGGAAAAACATTCATTTAGTGCAAGACAAACGCAGTCTACTGCAGGCAAAGAGAAATAGATATAAAATCATCTTCTCACTTTCAAAATCAAGGAAAAAATTTGGCCCCTGCTCAAGGTCTGTGCATGTCAAAACTTTAAGAAGATTCCCCATGTTAAGGTACCTGTCAAGACAAGAATGAGAAAAGAGAAAATATCCCTTTATAAAAAAGAACATCTGAAATTTACTTAAAAAAACAGTAACGGGAAATGTTCATTAGGCCATGAATTCGTCCTTCAGGTCACCCAGCTGCTCTGGCAGACAGCAAACCGGGTTATCAAGGTGTGGCTAGGTAGGACCTAGAGGTGAAATGTGGGTTTTCCTTACACAACGGCACACTGCTGCTCTAATTCTTCTCAAAATTCTCCCAAGACAAGTTTCATTAATGGCCTTATAATGAAAAATTCTTTAAGTATTCCAATAGTGCTAGTATTCTGAAAAAGAAATTTCTGATCAGGAATTATTCACATATAATTTTGTTAGTATAGCAGTGAAAACAACAATTTATTTCAAAGCCAAATACTAAGAGATCTGGCCATAGCTCACCTTCATAACTCATCTTAAAATAGCAAAATAGAAAACTTCCTATATGCTATTGAGTATAGCACACGTTTTAACCAAATTTGGACTACTGGTAAAATTTGTGGAGATTATTTAAAGTATTGACTCCAGATAGGCAGCACAATTCACTTCTTCAAGAGCATCTCAGAGGGATGTAGTGCCCAGGTTGTCCGGCCCAGTCACTAGAGCATACTGTTAGAATAGTCATCATAAGGCTACTTGCTTCATGGACTAATGAAAGGACAGCACTGACTACAGACTCAACATGATTTTAGCAAATGAGAAACTGAAGAATTATACATATGATGGTGATGTTTGCCTATGATTAAGGAAAAAATATCATGCATGCTTTGTTTGATTTCCATGTTTAATTAACAAATACTCTGGCTGGCCTTCACTGCGGTGTGAGTATAATCCATCTTGCACTTTTACCATTATGCACCAGCTGTGAAGGGCTCAAGAGACTTACTTTCAAAGTCCAAGAAAAAATGTGCTGCATTGTGGTCTATGTCCCTGGTTAGCACCTTAATGAGATTACCCATGCCAGCAAACCTAAAAATAAAAATGGCAACATCATTTAGTTCCAGTAAAAGGTTTTCAGCAGAGGCCTGGGATTTGGCAAAGCTGGCTTGCTCATAACTGCCAACAGGTGCAGGTTCACATGCTTCTGGCATTGACAATTTGGAACAACGAAAGCACATTTGTCTCAGTTTATAGCTCCTGCCCCCATTTTTCATATACTAAAAAAAGTTACATAAAGCAAAATGGGAGAAAAAGGATCTGAATCACATATAACTTGTAATATTTACATATGATTAACAACTATGCTAATACTGTTCATTTAAATATGTTCAATGTAAACAGCAAAACTAGATTTTCCAAACAATTAAATATTGAGACCATTTTTTTAAATCAATATGGGTATTTTCCTTCTTTCTGAATCAAATCCTATTGTGAATACAAAGACAGTTTTCAAACTACATTTAACTATTAAACCAAACCAAATTACCAATTAATGACCCATTTAAGAAAATTAGCATACAACCAATATTTTTTCAATCTTATAAAATTTATCTTTTATTAAACTCCTATATTGAATCTTCAGCTATATATAACTATACATAGTATGTCACTTAAAAGTTAGCAAACACCACATAAGGAGACAACAATTAATAACTTGGTAGGTTTGCAGAACAAGTAACAACAAAGGTCCTGGCACAACTCTCACCAAGGATTCGCCAAACTCAGTCAAGATGATGGTGGATGATGACTTCAAGAAACCAGCTTCAAGCCCGGATGCTAGAGTAAACAGGGAGGGCCAACTATGATACTAGAGCTTCCCAGAGCCTCACCCTCCCTCCCTCAACCTGCAGGACTTTCTCTCCACATCCAAACTGCAAGAATATGGAAATGAAACAAAACATAACACCAAAAGTACTTTATCAATAAAAGAAGTCATCCTATCCCTCATCCCCATGATGAGAATTCTACTAAGAACCAGCACTTAAGGCACCTTTCCTTTCCTCCACCTACTTCCCAACACTGGCTAGTGTTCTTGTCAGCTTCCCAGAAAGACAACACACACAGGCAAACAGCTACTTGTTAGAGGTCAAAGTCTAATGAACATAACACATTTCCTATAAACTGCTAAAAAGATTTTACTTTACTTATAAGTAATAGAGAGTTCTAAACTTGGTCCTCCTTTTTTCAAATACTATTCCCCAAGATCTATCTTCTTATTTTCAATGTTCTGATTTTGTACGTTATAAGTAAATTTTGTGAGATAATTAGATGGATTAGCTGAAGGAAACATTTATAGTTCATTCTAATAATAATTTATTGTAAAGTTTAATACCAAGCCTCTTTATTTAAGGAAAAGATTTCTGTTTTTTTTAATCATATTCAAATTATCTCAAACTAGTCACTAAACCTTGCATGCAATGGATTTTTGAAGAAACTGTTTAGAAATGGAGTACTCCATAGCTTTAAAAAATTGGATAGGAAGCCAGACGTGGTGGTGCACACCTTTAATCACAGCACTCGGGAGGCAGAGATAGGAGGATTGCCATGAGTTCAGGGACACCCTGAGACTACAGAGCAAATTCCAGGTCAGCCTAGGCTAGAGTGAGACCCCATCTCAAAAAAAAAAAAAAAAATGTGGAAAGGTCTTCCAATTTACGTGCAATATCTTTAACAAGAAAAACCAAGATTAGCAGGTGTTATGAGAACTACAGCTGAAGACTGAAAGCAGTCACTAACAAAGACTCCATTTTTTAAACAGGAAGGAGGCAATACACACTTTACTGTGAAGACCTTAAGGATGGTGGTCAACTTCTCTGGGACATACTTTTTTACAGTCTTATGCGGGTGCTGTGAAGCTAGATGGGATCCCACCTTGGCTTCCTAGCCATTTGACCTCGATGGTGGTGATTAACCCTCTGGGACATACTTCTTTAAAGTCTTTCAAGGTTATTGTGAGGGTCAGATAGGATAAAGCAATATTCTGGTGGTGTCGGGCCCCACAGAGAACATTCCACAAATGGTGGCTGTTTTTATAGTTATAACCCAAAGATAACAAAATTGCTCCTTAAAACTCAGTGGTTCTGCTGTAATGCGTGAAGGCCCTGAGTTCTATCTCCATCACCAAAAGTAAACAAATAATTAAAAAAAAAAAAGTGGCTCTATTCCTTTTAACATTAAATAGTCTTCAATTTGCTAATGAATTTCATTGTTTTACATCATAGTAAATGCCCATCTTTATCCTATTTGTGTTGAGAAAACTGATAAATAATATTCTTAAATTGATCCTCTGAACATAGCAAAATGTCACCATGTACGGGAAAGAGAGAAAAAGAATGATTAGGTTTCTTCACCTTTTAACCTGCACACAATCCACCCTCAGAGGAAATGCTGGTGTTAAACAAGTTTGTCTGCCCTGTATTCCTACAGCCCCTTCTGCAAACCTGCTCTCGTTTCCATGCATCCTAACCCAATGTGGTCCTACAGCTCTAACCACTGCACAATCTTGGTTTGTTCATTCTCTAGTCTTTGATGAAATAGAATTTCTTATCTTTTCATCCTAAATAAAAGTACTTGGTCAGAAAATGGCTACTGAGCAGCTGTGTTTCTCAGCCTTGGCACTGTTAACATCCTAGCTAGTGAAACCTTCACTGGGGTGTCTACCTTACACTGCAGGATCTTGAGGCCTTACCTCATTAGAAACCAGTAGCAACACTCCCCCAACACACACACAAGTGTGGCAATCAAAAGTCTTGCCAAATGTCTCCTTGATGCAAAATCACCTCTTGGTGAGAACAAGAGATCTAATACAATAGCTGTCCAATGCCAATATTCTCTCTCACACGTAGCACAGAGAACAGATCACACAGGTCTCTCAGAGATTTGAAAAAAGATGAACACCTTCTTGCCATATTAAAATATAGCCCAAACCAATCAGCTAATCAAACAAAAGCGCCTCTTTCCCTCAGTGTGTGTGTGTGACTTCAATAATGATATACTGGCAAATGGTTAGCTCCTTCAGGTACCTGACTGTTGGGGTTTTAGACTCAGCTCTGGTGCGGGAGATGGTTCCGTGAGTAAAGCCCCTTCTGTGCAAGTATGAGGCCCTAAATTGTGATCCCAGAATCCACAAAAAGCTGCATGTGGAAGCACATGACTCTAATCCCAGTGCTCCCTATGACAAGCTGGAGGTGGATACAGGAGAACTGCTGGAGGATGTGTGGGCCAGCTAGCCTAGCACACCAAGTGGCAAACAACACAACAACAACAACTCTGCCTCAAACAAGGTGGATGGCGAAGACTAACACCCGAAGGTGTCCTCTGACAGCCACACATGTGCTCTGAAATGCACAGACTCAGAACAAGAGCTGTCACTTCAACGCTTTATGACTTATCTACCTTTTCCAATGTTCTCATCTCTGTAAAAGCAATATCCACTGAAGACGACCTGCAAATCAGAAAAGGTGTGATACCAGCACAGTTAGCACCAGGCTGGCGGAATATCTGCTGCCAGCTGCTGCACCATCATTCCCAGAAGCAGCTCCTGTGGACGAGTGGCCAATTCACTTCCTGCCACAGAATTTCAGTCTTCTACAAGAAAATGTGTGGTGGCACACGCCTTTAAACCCAGCACTCGGGAGGCAGAGGTAGGAGGATCGCTGTGAGTTTGAGGCCACCCTGAGACTACATAGTGAATTCCAGGTCAGCCTGGGCTTGAGTGAGACCCTACCTTGAAAAAAAAAAAAAAAAAAAACCAAAAAGAGCAAGAGAATGCAGCCAACTTGCAGCAGCCAGTTACAAAGGGTCCAAATGTTACTGGTAGGGGTCCGAGTGCCAGACACTCACTACTCACTAAAACTCATGCCAGTGACGCTCGAGCTCTTGTCTTATGACTAACAAAGAATTGACAAGCCTAGACAACACAGAAGGGTAAATTAATGCAATACTAACTTGAGTATTTTGAGGTAATAAACCACTTTCAGATTAGATCTGAGACCTATTCCACTGAAGGGAATTCATTCAGAGCCAGTAAACTGGTACAAAGTCAGAGGCTGGAGCCTATTACTGTCGTTATTCTATTTGGACGGTAGATGGTTTGACTGTCAACTTGACAGGCCTAGAATCACTTAGAAAAGGAGCCCTCTAGACATGCCTATGAGGTATTATCAAGATTAGGTTTGAGGTAGGAAGACTCACCTTAACCGTGGGCAGCACCATTCCATGGGCATGGGTGAGGTCCTGGACAGCACAAAATGAAGCTGGTTGAGCACACACATTGTGGACTGGATTGCTCTTATTGCCATGCCTTCCCTGCCATAATGGACTGTAACCTTGAACTGTATGCTGAAATAACTCATAACTTGCTTCTTTTTAGGTATTAGGTCATAGCAACAAGGAAGTAACAAATAAGGACAGGTTGTCAAACTGCCCTCTAAAGATTTATAAAATACTGATAGATTAGTGCTGCTCTCTGCGTTAATCACAGAAGCTTCTTTTTGCAGTGGGCAGAGACGCATAGCTGACAAAAGTGTTGAGAAGTGACTACTGTGTGATCAGTCCTAAAAGAGGCATCTGTATTATTCCTCCAAAGCTAAGGAAACACCACAAAAGAGGGAGCATAAAGAATCTAAAAGCCATGCCGGGCGTGGTGGCACACACCTTTAATCCCAGCACTTGGGAGGCAGAGGTAGGAGGATCGCCATGAGTTCAAGGCCACCCTGAGACGACATAGTGACTTCCAGGTCAGCCTGGGCTAGAGTGAAACCCTACCTCGAAAAACCAAAAAAAAAAAAAAAAAGAATCTAAAAGCCAGAGGATGGGGAGGAGTGCTGTGGAGTGCTGGCTTCGGATATGACATATGTGAGACTTCACATCTCCCAGAGGAACTACTGGCAGTTCAGTTAATGTTGCTGGAAGAGGGGGAGGCATGTTCTTCAGCGGTGCAGCCACAGTAAACCCATGCTCCAGTAAATAATCTCCCATCCATGCTTCTGCAAGCAACCCTAATTTAACTCAGTGGGTCACAAAACAAAGACAACATGAAGTAGGAAGGGGATTAGTTAAGAAGGGCTTAGTGGGAATGAGGGAAGGAAGAGAGGCGCTGCAGTCCACTTCCAGTTGCTGGCAGGAAACACCTGATTAAGAGCAGCTTTATTTTTTTTTGGCTTACAAGACTCGAAGGGAAGCTTCATGATGGCAGGGGAAAATGATGGCAGGAGCAGAGGGTTGACATCACCTCCTGGTCAACATCAGGAGAACAGTAGCAGAAAAGTGTGCCAAACACTGGCACAAGGAAGCTAGCTAGCTATATAACACCCATAAGCCAGCCCCCAACAATAAATCACCAACTCTCCAATTCCCAAACTGTCACCAGCTGGGGACCTAGCATTTATAGCACATTAGTTTATGAGGGACACCTGAATCAAACCACCACAACAGGGTAATGGGGAGTGTGATCAAAATGCACTGTGTATTTATGAAGTTGTCAAAAATAAAATAAAAAATACTGATAGGCTTTAGAAGCAAATTTAAGTATATTATTATTATTATTTAGAATAACTATTAATCTTACTGTCTGAATTTAAAAGAAAAAGCTTATAATTTTAAAAATGTTTTTATTATAATATTTCATTTAAATCTAAGGAGTACAAGAATTTACTAAATGCACTATAAGAAACTTAGTCTGCAAAAACCAGACACAGTTGACTTCAAGAGTCTGTAACTGAATTGTGTAACTCTAAGCTCTTCTGTCAGACACTTGTTTCCAAGTGAACAACTATTCTCAGCCAGCTAGTCTGAAGTTCATTTGCAGTGGCTAGAGACCCTGACTCAAGGGAGGAGCTCAGTCACCTCAAAGCTGTTCTGACCTCCACACATGCACTGTAACATGTGCACAAATACAGAAATAAATTTTAAAAATATAAGGGGACGGCATCTAAGAAAGAAACCCCAATGTCTACCTCCACTTGCACACATATGTACCCATAAAAGTATGCATACCACATATACATACACAGGCAACAAAAAATGAAATAATCACCATGAATTCCTACCCCATGTCAAGATCTATGTATTTTTAGTCCAGTTTTAAATTATATGCAGGTAAGAAGATATTTAAAAGAAGCATGCATGAACAATGGAATGAAAACTTGGAGTTGGTTTCCCATCCTGACTATCAGAAAGATGAGGACAGGACACAAGTCAGTTTAGTTTACTTCTAGCCTCCCACACTGCTTTCCGTTGTGACTCCACATGCTACTCTGCATCCTTTGAATACTGACATCTAGTGGATACACATGATTCAGTACTTTAAAATGAAAAATCTTAGTTATTTCAATTAAATACTCAGCCATGTGCAATAAATGTAATAAATTAGGAAGTCAATGTGTACAAGTGAAAGTGAATCACCACAATAGTATTCTATCATCAGATTTGCATGGCATTTGAGTTGATTTCAATGACTCCAGCCATTAAAAGTAAAGCCACCAAGGCCAATTAACCATGTTACAAACTTAGAACATGAAATCAAAGAACTGCTTTTTGCTATAAAGGCTTGCCATCAGGCACACACAAAAGATATAAGAATGGCTAATAATGGCTCAGTGGTTAAGGCACTTTCTTCCTAAATCTGCAGATCCCCAGCCCCCACATTAAAGCCATGCATGCAGCCGTATAGCCTGCACCTCTAATCCCAATGCATCAACAGCAGTAGGAGGTTGTAGCAGTTACCTTCTTGTTGCTAGGACCAAACACCTGATCAGAAACAGCTTATGGAAGGAAAGGTTTTATTTCTGGCTTATAATTTTGAGTGGATGTTTCATCATAGCAGGAAAAGCATGCCAAGAGCAGGCAGCTAGGCACCACATCGCCATACTTCAGCAACAAGGAAGCAAAGACAATGAGATCGTTTGCACTGGCAAGCAGGACTGGAATAAATAACACCCCAGATTCTACCTCTGTTTGCAGTTGGCTTCCTGTTGCTAAGACAAATATACAACAGAAGTAGCTTATGGGAGGAAGGGGTACATTTCAGGCTTACAAATTCCAGGGGAAAAAAATCCATCAATAGCAGAAGGTGGCTCACACTTCCACAGATGCATAGCAGAGATACCCCCCCCAAAAAAAGCCAGCCCCACCAAATCGCACAAACAGCAGTCACAACTCCAACCTACTGGACTCAAGATGCACCCCCCAAACACACTTTAGGGCTAGACTCCAAGATCTGCCTCCAGTGACATACTTCTTCCCTGGAAGGGCTCTGCCCACTGGAGATTCTAGATTCAAGCCTAAGTCTATGGGGCCAGACATTCAAACCATATACCTCTCAAAAGTTCTACAAGCTGAGAACTAAGTATGAGGGTTACTTATAAACACATGAGGCCCTGGGGAACACTTCACAAAACTACCAGAAGTGGAGTCGGGAAAATCCCAAAGCACATAAGCCAGCTAGCCTGACCTTCCCAGTGACAAACTAGAGACTGTCTCAAACACAGCGGAAGGAGATCACAAGGCTGTTTTCTGACCTCCACATGTGCACCACAGCTTATGTGTGCATGCACACACACAGACATGCTAACAGAAAGTCCATAAGCAAGTAGTAACCAGAACATTCAGAATGATGTACAATGGGAATATGCAAAAGGAATTTTGAAGGCTCCTCTTAAAAATTATCATTAACTATAATGTAATAGTATTAATCCACTCTTAATCTACTTTGAAATCCATGAATACAAATAATAAATTTTAGTTCAATACAACTCAAAAGAAGAAGTGCATTCCTTATCCCTAGCATGATTAATGTTCATTATTAGCACTGTGTCAGTTTCCAATTTCTCTATCAAGGTGTCACCCTTTTTATTGTTTGAGTAACATTCTGCTTTGAATTATGACTTTCTTTTATAATTTTGCAAAATTAGCATGCCAATAGTTTTAATGATTAATCTGGAAATATGATATTTTACAATAGCTTCAGTCTACATGTATTTCAAAATTACACTACACTGATATAAGAGGCAAGGTCAATGAAGATGCTGCTGGTGGAAATTTAAACTGGCATGACTATTTTGGGCAAGAATTCAGCATTCACTATAAAGTTCATGTGCTATGTTTACCCAATGAACTATAATACAGTACAAATAAGCTCACTCACTATATGTAACTTAATGGGAGACATAATGTTGAATAAGAAAGTTAAGTCAGAAACTTCTATGATAGTATTAAGTATTACATATACTGATGATTTGGAGTGGGAATAACCGAAACAACGGACAGCTTCAAGGTTTCCAGTAATATTCTAGTTCTTCAGTAATTAGTGGATTCAAAGGCCTCCGTATTTTTAGGCTTTACAATGTACAAATTAAGGTATCTTCCTTTGTTTTCACCAATTCAATTGGGACAAAAAAATTGGGAAACGGCTTCTGTAGTTCCAACTCCTTGTGAGGCTGGGAGAGGAGGATTGCTTGGGTCCGTTAGTTTGAGACCAGTCTGGACAACATATTGAGAGACTGAGGTACAGGGAGAAACAGATCTGGGAAGGGAAGGCGGGCTCGATACTTATACAGAAGGGAAGCATTTCCTTCTCAGTCTCCACCATGTCCCAACTTTATGCTGTCCTAGTATCCTAAGTCTGACATCTCACCTGTTCTTTGTAGCTGTACTTATTACTTAATAATAATTCTTCAAAATTGCCTTACTTATTTTTTATTCTTGACCTTATATGCTCCATGTGATTATCAAATTCTACAAAGTCCTGAAGGGATTTTAGTTTTACTCTGCATTTAAGTATACATCACTGAGGGGCAGAACTGATATTTTATGATATCAATCATTCTGTCATTTAATCATTACATCAGTGCACTTTCTACTACGAACCATCACTGCATTCCTGCAATCAAGTCTATCTGTTCATTTAAAAATGTATGGGGTGGTGCACACTTTTAATCTCAGCACTTGGGAGGCAGAGGTAGGAGGATCGCTGTGAGTGCGAGGCCACCCTGAGACTACATAGTGAATTCCAGGCCAGCCTGGGCTAGTAAGACCCTACCCCCCAAAAACAAAAGAATTTAAAAAAAAGGTGTGTGTGTACATTTGTCTGTCAGGTTTGGTTAGGTCTCAGTTGTTCTTCATTTTGTTCAGAGACAAAGTCTCAAGCCAGGTATGGTGGAGTACGACTTTAATCCCAGCACTTGGGAGACAGAGGTAGGAGGATCACTGTGAGTTCAAGGCCAGCCTGAAACTACATGGTGAATTCCAGGTCATCCTGGGCTAGAGAGCGAGACCCTATCTTGAAAAACAGAAAAGCAGCATTAAAAAAAAAAGAGAGAGAGACACAGTCTCACTACACATGTAGCCAAGGCTGGCCTCCAACTGAGAAACCCCCTGCCTCAAATTTCTATGTGCTGGGATAATTAAGGTGTATACATCACACCTAGCTCTGCATTTGGATTCCTAATATTCCTCCTTAGGCTCTAAGTAAGATTTATCTAAATACTTGAATGGTTTTGCTCTTAAGACTATATGTACGTATGCATGTATGTATGTATGTACATACATATGTGTATGTATATACAGACTCTTTCTATTCTTTGGAATAGTTTATAAATGACAATGTTTTTACTCAATGAATTCCTCAGGAAAGTTGGATCTAAACCTGGAAGAAAGGTGCATCTTTTTCATCTTAGAAACTCCAGCCTCTGGTATATCCTCTCACACAACCAACTTTGATAAACATTCATTGAATGAATGAATGAATGAATGAATGAATGAATGAACAATCAAGTAAAAAAGCTTACTCAAAGCCGGGCGTGGTGGCACACGCCTTTAATCCCAGCACTCAGGAGGCAGAGGTAGGAGGATAGCCATGAGTTCGAGGCCACCCTGAAACTACGTAGTGAATTCCAGGTCAGCCTGAGCAAGAGTGAGACCCTACCTCAAGAAAAACTCAAACAACTAAAAAAAAAAACAAAAAAACCCCACTTATTCAGAGCCAGGCACTTGGGAAGCAGAGATAGAAGGATTGCCCAGTTCAAGGCCACCCTGAGACTACATAGTTAATTCCAGGTCAGCCTGAGCCAGAGTGAGACCCTACCTCAAAAAACAAAACAAAACAACAACAAAAAGCTTATTCATCAAAAGAGCAAATAACTAAAATAATGTTATCTCATGAAAGTATTAATAAAATTAAATGGAAAGTTTATAGAGTATGTTATGCATCAAGTTTTAGCTCAGACACAAATTCCATAAAGGTTAAGGACATAAGGGTTAGGGCTGACAGGTGAGTATTTACTGCTAACATACTAAATAAAGCTGGCTTAGAGATTAATAATTTCCCACAGTATTCTTCATCATCAATCACTGAACTAATCCAACAGTGGTTCTCATGTTCATAAACAAGGGAGCAGTCAGAGCCAAAATGCACTGTCAAAAATAGCATTATTTTGGGGCTGGAGAGATGGCTTACAGGTTAAGGTGCCTGCCTCCTAAGCCTAAGAACACTGGTTCCCAAAAATAGGTAACAGAAACCAGTAAGCTGGTAAAAGGCTATAAGGGAGGGAGGAAAAGGAAGGAATTAAGTGTATGGTATTGCACATATATAAGTAGAAGAACAGATTACAGGGAAGGGAATGGCCTAAGTGAGGCCATGGGAAGAGAATGCGTAAAAGAAGGGCAGGGGGAGGATCAATCTAAATTCAAGATAGTGTGAATAAGACTTATGTAAACCTACTTTTTTGAATAATGGCACATCTAGAAGCTGTAGACTGTTACTAGAAAATTTTCAGTGCCTGGGATGGGATATCTTCCAGTGAGTTGTTGGCCAAGGAGGTCCCAGTAGCCTCCAAAACATTACAGTCTATTGCCAACGCCCTTGGTTGCCCTTGAGAAACAGATAGTAAGACCCTATTGCTGAAGACATCTCTTGCCTGAGAGGTAAGGTCACGGAGAAAGCACGCTGGTGCTGAGCAGAAAACCTTCTCCCTGTAGACCAGCCAACTGAAAGCTGGAAAAGCTGCACTGCATGCAGCCATATGGGAGACAGAAGTCATCAGTAGTGAAAACAGTGGACACTGAATATTCAAGTTTGGCCATACAGGCCCAATGACTGAAAGGGTGCAATAGTGGCATGTCTGCTCTTGGGGTAACCAACTGCTCCATAATTGGACTGAAGGCCCTTTCTACGGGAGGGAATACATACCTGGTACTGAAAAACCTAAGCAAAAGTCTATGGCAGGGGAGGTCATGAGCCTTAGGGGTATAAAGCCTGCTCTTGTCTGACTAAATGTATATTTTATTCCCACCAAGCTGCCCTGAAAGCACTACACTTAATGTTCATATTCACATATTAATGCTACTCTCACTTCTGGTTAGAGAAGCTTCTCTTTTCAGATGGCAATGACCACTGGGATGACCCAAAAGGCAACATAGTGCTGAGAAGAAGGGATGGAGGAGTGCCCAGCACTGAAACATCTCTGTCACACCCTCCAAGGCTCAGGGCCCATTGCGGAAGAGGGGGCGGATAGAATGTAAGAGCCAAAGGAAGGGTATGACTCCTTACAATGCAACTGTCCAGACAAAAATTGGCCTCGATATCCATGACCTTGCAGTGCCTAGCAATACCTTCGCAAGACCCTCATAATAGAAGTAAAAGATGATGACATCAAATTAAAAGAGAGACTAATGGAGAGAGGCAGGGGATATGATGGAAACTGGAGTTCTAAAGGGGAATGAGGGGAGGGGAGGGAAATATCATGCACTTTTTGTATGTAAGTAAAGAAGTTGTCAATAAAAAATAGTAATAATAAAATACTACATTATAAGAAAAAAAAAAAGAACGCTGGTTCCAATCTCCAGCAGTTCCAAACTCCAGGTCCCACGGTTAGCCAGATGCAAAGTGACGCAAGGGCGCGATGCCTCACTTGACCACAAGGGGGCGTACACATCTGGAGTTTGTTCACAGCAGCTGAGAGGCTGCTGGCACGCCTATCTCTATCTGTCTTCCTCTACCTCTCTGTCTTTCTCCAAACAAAAAAAAAAAGAAAGAAAGAAAAAGAAAAGAAAATAGCATTATTTTTCTTTTTCTTTTTACATGGACAGTAAGGGCTACAGAGCCATTCCTATCCACTACATAAATATTCCACCTCAATCCTCAGACTTCTTAGAAATAGAGAGACACGTATCAGAATGTGACAGGGAGGCATAAAGTGCCACTCCCAGTTTTCTCAGTAGGACAGAAACAGGTAGTCTTACATTTGTACCTCCACTTTCTTCCTTTCATAATCTCAGTTAAAAGATAAGACATTCATTGAAGCCAAGCAGCCCTTAACTTTTAATGTGAACCAAGGGCTTTTATTTTAATGTTGCTGTGATGAATAAGACATCAGGACAAATAGCTTTATATCCAAAGACTGACGTGTAAAAAAAATCTTGGGCCGGGCGTGGTGGCGCACACCTTTAATCCCAGCACTCGGGAGGCAGAGGTAGGAGGATCACCGAGAGTTCGAGGCCACCCTGAGACTACATAGTTAATTCCAGGTCAGCCTGGTCCAGTGAAACCCTACCTCGCAAAACCAAAAAAAAAAAAAAAAAAAAAATCTCGGACCATGAAGGAACCATATATGCTAAAATGGAAGACTCAAGCATAGCCACTTTACCCCATTCTGAATTTCTTCTACAAGTAAATATGAGTCTATATAACTTCAATTATACTTCAATCAATTTTCAGAAATTTCAGCCAGTGACTGAATAGTACACAATTATTATAACATAAATCCTGATCTCAAGAATCACACAATTTGTGTATTAATCTGAAATCCACTGTGGTGGTCTGAATCAGATGTCGCTCATAAACTCCTGTGTAGTGAATGCTTGAGCCTCACCTGATGGCAATCTGGGAGGTGGGATCTTGCTAGCAGAGGTGTGTTGTTGTGGACAGGCTTATGGGTATTATAGCCAGCTCCCCCTTTCAGAGTTTGGCTTACTTTCTTTGTTTAAAAATACTTTTATTTAAACGAACGCCAGAGACATGTGCTACTTTATGCAACTGGCTTCATGTGGGTACTGGGGAATGGAACTGGGGCTCTTAGGCTTTAACCAAGGAGCCATCTCTCCACTCACTCTCCTGCTATGGTTTTCCTCCTGCTATGGCAGAGGCCATGCTCACCCTCTGCTCATGTTCTCTCTGCCTTCATAAAGTTTCACCTCAGGACTGTAAGCCAAAATAAAAGCCTCTTCCCATCAGCTACTTTGGTTCGGTGTTTTGTCCCAGCAACACAAAGGTAATGACAACATCTGCTCACTTGTTAATTTCTCCTCATTCTTTCCAATTCTCAGTGCTCCCCCGCCACACACACCAAACTAAACAATCCCTGTAACACTTGGCATACCATTATTTAATATATTTATTATATAGTTTTTATAATACAATGTAATATAAAGAAAGCTATCCAGGGATGGAGAGATGACTTAGTGGTTAAGGCATTTGCCTGCAAAGCCAAAGGATCCCAGTTCTATTTTCTAGGACCCCTGTAAGCCAGATGCACAAGGGGGTATATGTGTCTAGTGTTCGTCTGCAGTGGCTGGATGACCTGGTGGGCCCATTCTCTCTCTCCACCCCCTCTCTCTCCAATAAATAAAATGTTCAAGGCCATCCTGAGACCACATAGTGAATTCCAGGTCAGCCTGAGCTAGAGAGAGAACCTACCTCAAAAAACAACAACAACAAAAGTTTCTAAATTAATACTCATCACAGAATTTCTCAGAGACAGCTCTGGCAGCTCTGTGGGTGAGGAGCTCGCCCTATAAACATGAAGACTTTGCCTTGCAAACGTTAAATAAATCTGATCCCCATAAACTATAAAATATGGCCACACACGCCTGTAAGCCTAACACTGAGGAGTCAGAGATAGGAAGATTCCAGGATCTTGCTGGCTATCCAGTCTATCTAATTGGTAAACTCCAGACCACCAAGAGACCCTATCTCGAAGAGGTGGATGACATTCCTGAGCACAACTCAGAAGTTGTCATCTGGCCTACACTCACAAACATGCACCTGCAAACACCTGTGTACCTACACACATATGAACATGAATATGTCCCCCCACAAAGCCCTTGTTCTATTACAGAAACAGTCCAGACTAAAGGAATCAAGGGCAGTGAATGAGCAAATGTCCAGAGCATGACCCTATCTTAGTGTCTGTGTCCAGAGACCTGCAAAAGAACTGGGTGCTAAGTACTACATGATGGTGTAAGTTAAGGACTGGATTTTTAAAAAAATATATTTATTTATTTATTCATTTATTTGACAGAGAAAGAGGGAAAGGGAGAGAGAGAATGGGTGCATCAGGGCCTCCAGCCACTGCAAATGAACTCTAGACACATGCACCCCCTCATGCATCTGGCTAACATAGGTCCTGGGGAATTGAACCTGGGTCCACTGGCTTTGCAGGCAAATGCCTTAATCGCTAAGCCATCCCTCTAGCCCTAACGAATGGCTTAAAATTATTTATTTATTTATTTATTTGTTTATTTATTTATGTATTTGAGAGCGAGAGAGATGAGAGAGAGAGAGAGAATAGGCACACCAGAGCCTCTAGCCACTGCAAACAAACTCCAGATTCATGTACCACCTTGTACATCTGGCTTACATGGGTACTGGGGAATCAAACCTGAGTCCTTAGCCTTTGTAGCCAAGTGCCTTAACTGCTAAGCCATTTCTCCAGTCCCATGAATAGATTTTTTTTTTCCCAAGGTAGGGTCTCACTCTAGCCCAGGCTGATCTGGAATTCACTATGTAGTCTCAGGATGGCCTCAAACTCATAGCAATCCTCCTACCCCTGCCTCCCAAGTGCTGGGATTAAAGGCGTATGCCACCATGCCCAGCCCATGAATGAATTTTTTAAAGTATTTATTTATTCATTCACAAGCAGGTACATGAGCCACTTTGTAAATGTGGCTTTATGTGGGTATTGGGCAATCAAATGGCCAACTCGGGACAACCCAGGTTGGTAGGCTTTGCAAGGAAGTGCCTTAAACTGCTGAGCCATCTGCCCAGGCCCTCAAAAGAATGTTTTATGTTCAGATGTGCCAGGTGTGGTGGCACGTACCTTTAATCCCAGCACTTGGGAGGCAGAGGTAGGAGAATCACTCAGCCTGAGACTACACAGTGAATTCTAGGTAAGCATAAGCAGAGAAACTCCACCTTGAAAAACAGAACAAAAAAAATTGCTAGAATGTGCAGATGTGCCTGATATTAATAATAGTACTAAAATGTCTATTTGGGAGCAAGGAGTCCTCGTGTGACCATTAGAAAAAAGAACAGATGCTAAAAGTAAGAAGTCTCATTAAATCATTCTCTATAGGCCTCTTGTAAGTCTCTGTTTGGAAGCATTTAAACCAGTAAAATATTAAGATGCAATGTTTCTCCTGTTCTTTACTTCATTAAACTTGAACTAAAACCAAACTTAAACTTAGGTCATTATGGTCCCATCAATTAAATAATACTGTAAATGCTGAAGACTGATTCATGAAAAATATTTTATCAGTACTATGTCATATAACTAAGTGGATTTTTGAAACCATTACTAAGACCAAATGCAATGTGTGTATGTGTATCTTATATAAAATAATTAAATGTTTTCATGTGTGTATGTGTGTGGTGTATATATGCGTAGTATGTTCACATGTGTGCTAGTACATGAGAGTGTGAAGGCCACAGGACATGAGTGGTCTTGCCTCATCACTCTCTACTGCTCTCTACTATACTGTTGGAGACAGGGTCTCTCACTGAACCTGGAGCTCACCATGCAGAGTACACAAGCTAGCCAGCAAGTTTCAGGGATCCTCCTGTTTCTGCCTTCCCCACAATGGGATGACAGGCACACAGCACCATGTCTGCCATTTTATGTGGGTGTTGGAGACCGGAACTTAGGTCCTCATGCTTACCAGACAAGTATTTTACCCACCAAGCCATTGCCCCAGTCCTCTGTTATCAACATTAAAAATTTTTTTATTGGGAACTTTAATACATGAACATATTGCAAATTGGTTGTATTCATATCAGGTTATCTCCCTTATGCCTCCTCTCCTCCATATAGACATTTTTAAACTGAGTATATCTCTGAGTTATTACAGCTCTTAAAGTTTCACTTAGCATATAAGAAGAAATATTTTTATAAACCGAAGTTCTAATCAGTAAACTACTGTAATATTTCACTCTATGTCCAAAGTCACTGGGAGGGAAAAGTAAGAAGACAAGGGTTTGTGAAATGCCTTGAAATGATTCAGCTCAACCCTGAACTCTGTGAAAGAAGGGATCTGAGAACTGTACTTTGGATGATTTAGACAAAGCAGCACAGTAGTGGGAAAGTGGGGCCACACCAACTAGTCTTCCAGTGCAAACTTTGAGAGCAGTTTCAAGGCCAGATCACAATGACACAAAGAATTTGGCACCACCACAAAACAAGTCAAACACCATACCAAGGCCCTTCAAGACCTATATTAGTGCTACTTTGGCTATCAACCAGACCTTAATAGAGTTGTCATTTCCTAAATCTGCAGGCATCTACCAGGACACTATTCCAAGTTCCACCTTCCATACTTCACACTCCTGAAAGAGCTGCAAAACATTTGGCAATTTCCTTACAGATTGGTACTCGTGCGTGACTGTGTGTGTGCACGTGCCACAAGCACCAGAGCACTTAATATCTGCATTCTTCCAAAGGTAATTATTACAGTTTTCAATAAGCATTTTATCACCTCATATATGTGTGCTTCATGTTCCTTAAACAGAATGTGAGCTCTTTGAAGGCAGGGAACTTCAAAACTTTAGTTATTTTCTGTCCCCTTCTCCACAAAAGTGTTGTTGCTTCTCAAACAGGAGCTTCCTCAAAGCCATCTCACAAACTTCTCACCCATATTAGGACATTAGGAACAGATGTGTAACTTTTTTTCTTCTTCTTTTGAGCCAAGGTCACACTATGTAATACAAGCTGGCCACAAACTTGCTATTCTGCCTCACCCTCCAGAGTGCTGGTATCATAGGCTTGTACAACCATACCAGGCAGATCTCGCCACGAATTAGGACACAAAAACTACATCTACTAAAGTATGATGGAGAGAACTGATGTGAGTTTTCATTAATCTGGAGCATGCAAGAAGAACGCAATGACCTGGACAGGAAACTTTTTACTAACTGCTACCTAAAAGTGAGCAATTCCTTTGATCAAGATTACAGACAACAACTACAGTGATATTAGAAGCTTTCATGAGCTGTTAATTAAAATTACAAATATTTTTGTATTACAAAGTTCTCGTGAGATGTTGTTAAACAAAATTAAGGTATTTTTGAATTATAAGTGTTTACACTCATTGCTATCTAAACTACAGTGAAAACAGAATTGCTTGTGAAGCTTATACACGAATGGGAAAAACATATTACTCTATCAGAAATCTGTATTTCTAAGACCTGTTAACAGTATTTCAGTTTCTTTTATATATTGTGAGTTGTTACTCCATCATTACTCTGGGACAGGACTCAAGGTTCCACAAGGTAAATTATCACTGGTTAAGGACTCCTGTACCGTAGCAGAGTGGGGAGGTGATCACTGTAACAAAATGACAATCTGGTCACGAAATAGAAATGTTTAAGTACTCAGGAACCTTGAATAGTACTATAGTTTTAAGTATTCCTAACTTCTAAGATTCTTGTATAAGTAACAAAACTAATAATAAAGGTAGAATTCTCATTTAAGATAGTGGACACTCTCTTCATTCTCGTTTCCACTGGGGACACACACACTTTTTAGACTACTAAATTTATGTTTTAGATTTTTATTGATCAACTCTACTGGCTAGAGCTTTATGACTTGGAAAATAATCCAAAGAAAAAACACACATCCCTCCTACTGAAAGAGAGCTATAAAACCCCTCTATTTACATGTTCCCCATTACTTTCTATTCTGAGAGAATTTAAACAATATTATCTAAATGTACTTTAAAAGTTCTATATAAAGAACATTTTTCCTTAAATGTTATTTAGCCAATGCAGGTTTCACTTAAGTCATAATTTTCACTTATATTTAAATAATCATTTCCCCCAAAGACATATTTACCTTCAGCCAGTGCTGGTGATTCTGATTTTGTCCTTCTGTCTGTTTAAAGAAAAAAGGGAACAGAGTCTAAAACATCATTTTACTTTCAAATATATTATTACAACTAGCTTTCAACAAAGTCTATGAGCAGTGTAACATGCATGTTTTAAACATATATACATGTATTTTGTTTCCTTGGATAAAGTCAACTACTGTTTATGGAGGACTTGAGAGTATATCTTCAGGCTTAGTGGTTAAGGTGCTTGCCTGCAAAGCCAAAGGACCCAGGTTCAATTCCCCAGTGCCCACATAAATCCAGAAGCATGAGGTAGCACATGCATCTGGAGCTTATCTGCAGTGGCTAGAGGTCCTTTCTACATCCATATACTCTCTCTCAAATAAATATTTTTTTAAAAAACAGTAAAGCTTCATGTTAAACCTCAACACCAATTAGTAGTAAGTAAGACAACGTAGATGTCACCTTCAAAACATTCAAAGACTAATAGCATACCAAGAAAATCATAATATTCTTAATACAGCTTATGAAACAGGGATAATGACAAGAAAAACTACCCCGAGATTAAGAGGCACACATTGTTTGTATCTCAGGTAAAATTCAATTAAGTGTCAATGCATTAAATACTGATTTCATTCTAGGTACCAAAATCTTTCTTCTATGAAAAGAACCCATTATTTGCTAGAGACACATTTAGCACAACTCAAATGAACCACAAAGTCCTCTCCAGGACTGACCTGACTGCTTGAAAAGCTAAAATCACTAGGCAAAATGAATTTTCAAAATAACTTCATTGGAACTTGAGACTGAAAGCAAGTAGAACCACTAGAAGAAAGCTACCATAACTACTTTAGTTCACGTAAAGAAATCCTTGACTAGTCACTGGTCAGCTTCATGGGAGCGTCTTTCCTTAGCTGCTTATTTTGTCACTCAAGAGTTGGCAAACACAATCCCAAGTAAAACCCTACGGGGTAATACCTTGAGGGGATGGACACCGTCTTCCAAGATGGCAAGTTAACTCACAGCAGATGGAAGGAAGCAGGATGGGCAAAATTCAGGCTTCCCTGGATCAGACATTTTGATTTGAGGGGAGGAGAAAGGGGCTTCTAGCAGGAGATCCAGGAAGGGTTCTACAGAATGCTGAAGCAGTGACTATGACCTAGCCATATGGGGCTCCTTATTTTGGAGCACCATGCTAAATGCAGAGCTACCAGGAGTACACCACTCCACACCACCTTAAGGACTTATGGGTGCCACGGCACAATGTGTAACAGAACTGAGTGATTCTAACAGTGGAGCCATGTGCAATGATAGCTAAGAGGGCAGTAGACCCTTAGGGAAGGTGGTCTGGATAACTGGATCAGGAGGACACTTGTTAAAGTGCCAGCTGAGGGGAAGGAACATCTAGAATGGGTGCATGGACATCATCCCACTAACTCTCCTGTCACCTTTGTAATGTGGCGACTTAGCCAGCACCTAACAGAGGCCATGGGAACAGGCTGTTATCTTGTGCTGCCTCAGTGTCACTCCAGTGGAGGAATCTCCTCTTAACTGCACTCTGTGGTTCACTGACCGGTAAGGGACTTTGTAATTCAGAGATGCATATAAGAATTCTTTGCATACAAACCTAGCAGTCTGGAAGTGTTAGCAACGCGGGCTAACAGATCAGAGGGCTGTAACCTGGTAGATAAACACTCCCCCTGGTTCCCACTCAAAGGCATATCCATGTCCTCTCAGACAGTAGTGCTCACAGAAATGGCCAGCTCAATAATGCATCCTTTTGTTTTGTTTTGTTTTTATTTATTAGCAACAGACAGAGAAAGAGGCAAAGAGGGAGAACGGGCACACCAGGGCCTCTAGCCACTGCAAATGAACTCCAGATGCATGTGCCACCTTGTGCATCTGGCTTATGTGGGTCCTGGGGAACTGAACCTCAAACCAGGGTCCTTAGGCTTCACAGGCAAGGCAATTAACCACTAAGCTATCTCTCCAGCCATCAATACTGCATCTTTGAATGGTCTCTCCCTCTTCCCCCTCTCCCTTCTCCACCCTACACCATGTCTAATTTTACCTACTTTTCCAATTTCTACTTCTTAGTAACAGGTCTCTGGATTAAAAAAAAAGAAAAGAAAAGGTAAAAACATTCATGAGAGCCTGTCTCAGGCTCTGTTTCTAGGGTAAACTAAGTCTTCCCCGACGCCACACTCCCTTTCCATCCTGCTCTGCTGGATGCTCATCTCAATTTCCTTTCTAACTTCTTCTTCCCTCAAATTCCTGAAAGCTGACATGCCCAAGGCTCTGTCCTGGGATTCTCTGCTCCCTCTGTGATTTTGTTGCATCTCACAGCTGTATGTATCAGCTTTGTAACTCCAATTTCCATGTCCAGACTCTCCAGTCGCTGCCTATTCAGTATCTGCAACGTACATTCAAGGTTGACCTGTCCAAAACCAAACTCATCTTCCCTCCCCAAATCTAATGTACTCTTGCACACGCTCATCTTAGATGACAACTCTGCCATTCCAAGTGCCCAGCCTAAAAACCGTTAGACTCCTCTTCCACAGCTCAGACTCTAGCTAAATGAAAGAAAGCCTCAACCTGCCACCCCTCCCTACTGACGCAGAGTTACAAATCCAACTGAAACCCAGTGTCTTCTCCACCAAGACTTCTAGAGCACAGAGCATATGGGACTGGCCGGCCCCGCCTTAGGTACAAGTATTAACTAGGGCAAACAATCATATATATGCTTTATCCAAATGGACCCTACCTTGACACGCAAGGTTAAAAACTATTAAGATATTATGTCACACAAGTTTTGGTTGTTAGCAATTAATGAAGTTTAGCAATACTTAGTACAGCAAACAAAATAATCTGAGGACTATATGTGATTACTAAATCATCAAAGTGAACCTCCTGCCGCAGAACCTCAGCGTCTACCATGTAGTACTCTATTAGTCCTAAATCACTCACTTTTGTCTATGCCATGGAAATTGTTTATGTTTGTTTATGGTTACACTGTGGTTTTCCTCAAAAGCTCCCCTTGGATCAGTATTATTACACATGGAATAAACTTTACTATAGAGACAAACCAGTAGGAATTGAATGAAACCATGAGGAAAATTCAATTTACAGTCTAGTTCTTAATAGACCAAGACTTAATAAACTCTTGTAAAAAACATTATAATATTTAAATTGGATAATCCAGATACCAGTTAAAATCTATAAAGCTAGGTTTTCAAAATTAAGTGTTGCAATTTTTTTGCCTCTAGCAAAAGCTAAGTCATAAGAACTATGACTTCAGAACATGCTGTCACTCCTATTGAGTTTGTTGTATTTCCAGGTGATGGTACATAGAGTAACTGGCTCTGCAGTCTCGGTCTAGGTGATACAAGGTGTCATGTATCGAATTGGCCTTGAGCTCACTATATAAGCAAAGGTGACCTTGCAAAGCTTAAGGGTAGAATGTGACTCCTACTGTATATACTGGGCTGGGGCTACAGCTCAGCCAGTAGTGCTTGCCTAGCATGCATGGAGAAAGTGTTTTCAGTCCCTAACATGACATACACTGGGTGTGGTGGCACACATCTGTAACCCCAGCACTTGGGAGGTATAGAGACAGGAGGATCAGAAGTTCAAGGTCAAAAATAATGGAAAATGACTTACAAAGATATCTCACACAGACTTCTGACCAGGCACACACATATGTACACACCCCCACATATCAACATACATGTGAATTATCATAATAACTTAAAAAGAAAGAAAAATATTAAACATGCATATAAAAGTATACATATTTCCTCATTATAAACTGGAAATACAAGCAGCATGGTTTGGACCATAGGTTCTGGGATAAAGTAGGCCAGGGTTGAGTTTTAACTTATTTAAACTGTAATGCTTAGGCTGGAGAGAGGACTGAGTGGTTAAGGATTTTGCCTGCAAAGCCAAACGATCGATCCTGGTTCGATTCTCCAGAACCCACGTAAGCCAGATGCACAAGGGGGCGCATGCATCTGGTGTTCCTTTGCAGTGGCTGGAGGCCCTGGTGTGCCCATTCTCTCTCTCTCTCAAATAAATAAAAAATATTTTTAAAATTTTTGAAACTGTAATGCTTGAGCAAGTACAGTTTTTTGTAAAACAGCAGATATAATGTCAAAGTGTGTGAAGACGAATGGAAATGCTAATTTCACTGAACACTATCACAAACTGTGTAAACAGATAGGCCAAATGGGCTGCCAAGGGGCAGAAGGGATCTTGACAGTGGTGAGGTTCACCAAGCGCTGTGCTTTACATGCAGTCTGAGGTTCACCAACTAGACATTAGTAAACATGTTGTTGCAATAGGATTCATGGACATCTATGTGTGAATCTGCTAAAAATGCTGATTCTCTGGATTGTCACAATTGACTAAATTCTGGAGGTTGTTTCTAAAAATGTGCATTTTCCAAAATCCAGGTGACTATCATTTACGTTAGTGTTTATCTAGAGGAACTAATCTCTAGCTCTGAAAAATACAAACCCCTTCTGCACCCAAAACTGTAGCCCACTGACTTTTCCTATAACATGCCTTTAGTTTGTGACAAGTTCTTTTTGTAAACCTATGCCAACGTGATCCTAGGAAATACTTAAAGGTCTTCTATGAAGGCCATAATTCAGAGTTTTACAACTTTAACATCTTGACTTTTATATTCACATTTTGTGAAGTCTCATCTATAGCTGATAAAGCTTTAAAATCATATTCCATCCCAGTTCCATTTCATAATTGAGAAAGATACAGTCCAGAACAATTAAATTTAGATAGCTGGTATGTGGTGGTTTAAATCAGATGTTCACATAAACTCGTGTGTTCTGAATGCTTGGTCCTCAGCTGATGGTAATTTGGAAGATGAGCTTTGCTGGAAAAGGTGGGTTGTTGGGGTTGTCTTTGGGGTGCTCTGCCTTACTAGAGTTCAGTGCACTCTTTGCTGCGGTTTTCTACCTGCTGTGGCAAGGCAGTAATGTCCAGCTGTTGCTCATGCCATGCTTTCTGCTGCCATGATGAAGCATCCCCTTGAGTAAGCTAAATTTAACACTTTCCTCCCATCAGTTGCTTTTGGTTAGGTGCTTTGTCCCAGCAACATGAAGGTAACTCCACCATGGTACTACTGAAATACAAGCTTTCTAGTTCAGCAATCTTCTAAAAAGTCTTCTATCCCCCTGCTTTCCCTTCCTCAGTTCTGATTCATTGCCATTTCTCTGGTTCACATTTTTATGCTCTCATTCCTAACCACAGCAATAATCATTTGAATTGCTAACCTACTTCTAGTTCTCTCCTCTGTTCTACTTTGTTGCACAAATACCTGAGTAGGTGACATTAGTCAAGCATTAGGAAAGGCACTAATTCTATCTTACCACTTACCCTACTTGAACATTTCTAATGGTTCCCAATACCTTTTAGGATACAGTTGTCTCAAAGTGGCACATTTAGCAATCCACATTCTGTTTCCAGGCTGTACTCCTCACATGCATCTTTCCTGAGTGGATAAACGTGCCTGCAGCAGCCTAAGCCCAATCCAGTCCTCAAATTCAACTCCTTCTGCAAGGGAACTTCCTTCTTTGGTAGAAAATGTCCTAACTATTTAAAGTCCAGTTTATATCTACTCCCACTTCTAACAGGCTTTCTCCACGACTCCAGCTACAGGAGAATTGCAATCTCTGCAGTTCTGAAGTGATTTCACCTGGTGTCTTTCAAGTCAGTCACTACACTGGTTATTTCTCCTCACCAGGGCAGAACACCTGACGAAAACAACTTAAGGGAGAAGTTTTATTCTGGCTCCATTTCAGAGAGTATAGTCCATCAATGCAAGGAGTACCCAGTGACAGGAGGGGCTCTGCCCATGACCTCCCATGCTCACAGCAGAGGGTCTTCACATCTCGGCAAGCAGAACACACAGGAGATTGGGGAAAGGGCAGGCCCCTAGTGTCCAACCTCCTAAAGGTTCTATGACTTACCCGAAGAGCACCACTAGCTGGGGAACCAATAAAACACAAGATTCTGTGGGGTACATTCCACAGCCAAGCCACCACTTTACATTGCTGAAAGAAACTAAATTCAAGGTAAGCATGAAACTTGTTTTTCAAGTTATTTTTCTTAAAGGTATAAATCACATTTATTTACTTTTGAGGAGTATGGATCTCATATTCTGTCTTAGCAGGATGGATGCTTTGAAAATTGGCAAACAGTGCCACTGTTTCCATAGTCCCCAGTTACCGTCCCTCAAATCACTCTGCTTTTGTTAATTTGTCACCAGGAGTCACTGTGCTGTGTTTTGCTTTGTATGCATGCACACATGCACATATTTGCCCAAGAATTCAGTTTCATCTTGGCATAAACACCTTCAATCGTAAGAAGAGCTGTGTGCTCACACTGCTCTAGAGACCTTATTTAACAACCAGGAAAAATGACCTTGTACCTCAGGCTCTTTTCAAATCTTTTGTACTCTACTCAGTATTTAGTACTTAAGTATGTTTCAACCAAGGGAGACAGCACACTATAAAGGTGGAAAGGTTTAGTCTAGAAATCAAAACCAGCCAATCCCAGTGAATTCTTCCCAGTTTCTGGGGCTTCAAACTCAGAGATACAGGTATGTATGGTAGGTAAGCACTCTACCACCTGAGATAGAACCCTAGCCCTCTGTGGTTGTCTGACTCACACGCCTCCCATAGGCTTATGGGTTTTAAATACTTGGCCCCTAGAAGGCGGCAATTTGGGAAAGTTGTGGGGCCTCTATAAGGTGGAGCCTTGCTGAAGGAGGTGTGTCACTGGGGTAGGTTTTTGAATAAGAGTCCAGATCCAAGCCCAGTATTTAGACTACTTCCTTGCTATTGATGTGGAAATGTTATCTAGGCTTCCTGCTCTGGCTTGTCATGCTTTCCCCACCATGACGAAACTTCCCTTAGAAACTGTAAACTGAGATAAAACTTTTCTCCCAACAACTGCTTCTGGTTGGGTGTTCTGCCCAGCAACAAGAGCAGCTGCTACACCCTCCTAGTTTGAATTCCAGCTCTGACTATACTATCTGCAATTCAGGGTCACACAGATGATAAGCCTTAGTCTCCTGATAAGGAAAATGAAGGCAATAGCTGGCCTAAAGAATGACAGCAGGGTTTAAAGGAGAGTTGGTATTAATCCAGGATTAGGGCTAAGCAAAAAAACACCAATTACGCATTGAATGACTTGTTGCTATTATTAACAACACTGATTAAATACCTACTGTTTTGTAGAAATAGTGGTAAATTTCAGAAATACAAGGATAAAATCTGAGCTCTGATCTTAAGAACTCCATATATGTGTCATTTTCATTCATCCACCCAGATTAGAACAGTAGTCATCACTCCTACCCCACACTTTCTGACCCAAAAGTCTGTCTACTGTATTCTCTAAAGATGTCTCTGATCCATCTACTGCCACAACCTGAACTATCTCTCCTCTGAGTCTCACTGCTTCAAGGCCCATCTCTTTATGACTCATTGTCCACAATGTGATCAGAAAGTTCCTCCTAGCACAGACACCCAATCACATGTCTGCACATTATATAGGAATTAGCATCCTTCAGTTAGCCTGTTTCACTGAGAGGAATGCCACAGGACATCAGAGATCTCAGGCTGACTCAGTTTTCAAAGAAAGATTCTTAATTCATTTTTATGTATTGCTCAAAGTATTCAAAAGAAATGTAATAATTTCGCCGGGTGTAGTGGCACACGCCTTTAATCCCAGCACTCAGGAGGAAGAGGTAGGAGGTTTGCCATGAGTTCAAGGCCACCCTACATAGTGAATACCAGGTCAGCCTGGGCTAGAGTGAAACTCCACTTCGAAAAACCAAAAAATAAAAAAATAAAAATTAATAATTTATTTTAAAACATTAGTTTAGCAGGCGTGGTTGCACTGGAATCCTTGCACTAGGACGATGAGGCAGAACTGCTGGTTCAAAGGCAGCCTGGGCTAAACAATAAGAGCCTGAATCAAAACAAAACAAGCAAACAAACAAAACTTTAGTTCATTAAATAAAAATGTGTGGGCTGGGAAGATGGTCCAGTGGCTAGTGGCACTTGCTTGCAAAAAGCCTGCCAGCCTGGGTTCAATTCCCCAGAACTCACATAAAGCCAGATGCACAAAGTGGCACATGCATCTAGAGTTCATTTGCAGTGGCTAGACTCCCTGGTGTGTGCACTCTCACGCTTACTCTCTCTCACATACACAAACAAATATATAAATACAAATATATAAAAAAAAGTGTCGGCCTGGAGAGATGGCTTAGCAGTTAAGGCGTTTGCCTGCAAAGCCAAAGGACCCAGGTTCAATTCTCCAGGACCCACATAAGCCAGATGCACAAGGGGGCGCAGGCATCTGGAGTTTGTTTGCAGTGGCTAGAGGCCCTGGCGTGCCCATTCTCTCTCTCTCTCTCTCCCTCTCTCTCTCTCAAATAAATAAATAAAATATATTTTTTTTAAAAAAAGTGTCCTGGTATTACATGCATCTTTATACAGTACTATCAACCACTGCCCAGTCTACCAATGACCATGGCCATCAGTACTTATTTTAAATAAGCAAGCCAAAGCACTACCACAGTGATACTGGCTCATTAATCCAGGATATGCAGGCATTGTCTTCTATGATATCACACAATATTTCTAATAAACTGCCAGGATTCTCATTTCAGGTTAAGAAGGAACAGTGAGCAGTTCCAAAGATAATGCTGCTGTGTCTACGTAAAGCAAAAGTCTGCAAAACAGAATGAGTCAACCCTAACTCTGCCTGCACAAAAACATGACTCCTCCTCCCTTTTTAAAGGATTGAAAATCAAAGCAACAAAAACTCCCACAATGTAGACTATGCCTTAAGAAAGAAAGATAATGGGTCCTCATAAAACTGAGAATAAATAAATAAAAAAAAAAAAACTATTGAAAATCAGGGCTGAAGAGTTGGCTTAGCGGTTAAGGCGCCTGCCTGCTAAGCCTAAGAATGTCCATTCGATTCTCCAGGTTCCACGTTTAGCCAGATGCAAAGTGCCGCAAGGGCACAATGCCGCACTTGCCCACAAGGAGGTGCGCACGTCTGGAGTTCGTGTTCACAGGCACTGAGAGGCTGCTGGCGCGCCCATTCTCTATCTGTCTATCTCTCTCTCCAAAAAAAAAAAAAAAAAAAAAAAAAAACTACTGAGAATCAAAGAATGAAGATTATCTGGCTCTTTTCCCAGGTCAAACCTGTCATGTCAAGACAACAATGACTCCTCTGCACAGGGCCTTATTACCAGCTTTGTTCTTATGACCCAGTTGAAGTAGCATCAAGATGTCAGGGAGTTGTATTCCTCAACCAACAATCATCATCATTACTTTTACTATTTCTCTAGGAATAGACGCAAAGAAATAAAAGATCGTTGACCGACCAGGTGTGCTAGGCATGCCTCAGCTACAAAGCAAGTTCAAGGCAACCTGAGATACATGAGACCCAAAGTCTATAATAATCTGTCAACACTAATCTAGCAGACTAAATTATTACAGCAATTAGAGAAGAGGACAGTGCTAGACAAGAACATATTTCCAGTGTGGGTTAAGGATCACCCCAATGGACCTTAGAAGACTTTACAACACACATCAAAATGTTCGCTTCTTTCCATGACTGACGCCTGCTTACTGCTATTGCACTCCCCTGCACTAAACACAGTCCGGCACACAGCAGTCTACAGTGTACATATGATGTATAAGTGTCTAAGCAAAAATGGTAAGAGAGAATGGAATAAATGCAACTTATCTATGGGCAAGCCCCCCCCCCCAAGAACTAATTCTTCTGTTAAAAAGACTGGTTTGGGGCTGGAGAGATGGCTTAGTGGTTAAGGCGCCTGCCTCCTAAGCCTAAGAACGCTGGTTCCAATCTCCAGGTCCCACGTTTAGCCAGATGCAGTGATGCAAGGGCGCAATGCCGCACTTGACCACAAGGGGGCGCACACATCTGGATTTCGTTCACAGCAGCTAAGAGGCTGCTGGCGCACCCATCTCTGTCTTCCTCTCCCTCTCTCTCTTTCTCTCCAAAAAAAAGAAGACTGGTTTGGAATAATGAGTTAAGAGATCAATATATATGAACCACATAACTGACAAACTTTTGGCAGACATGTAATTTCTGCTTTAAAGATTAATGTAATAAATTCTCAGCGTCCAAAATGAGTTCCTAGAGCATTGTTTCCCCCTAACTGCATGCAAGACATAGAAAATGTGGAATAAAACAAGACCTGTCCTCAAGATGCTCATTGTCTACAAAATGACATGTAAACAAATTACTGCAATACAGTATAATTACAGAAAATGCTCTAATAGACGCTTGTGGTAAACTGCTATGGGAAAACAGAGGAAGGAGTAATTTAATTACATCTAAAGAAGAATGTTAGAGAAAGCTAGAGAAGTGATGATTTTTGAGTTTGCCTTGTATATTGAAAAAACAAAACTAGAAACAGACTTCCAAAGGCTTTTTTTTCATATGCTTCAAATTAAGCTAAATAACCTTTTAAAAGTTTTGTATTGGCATATCTGCTAAGCTGAAAAAGGAGAATGTTCTTTCTTAACAGTCATCTTAAATACTACCTATTATTAAGAAAGGGGCGCATGATGAAATAAAATTAAAGTCCTTAAGAAAATGGCTGTTAATCAGTGACGGAGGCAACTTTTCACAGAACCATAGAAAAATACAAGATCACAATAATTGTTCCAAAAATTATGATCTCATTAGCTTGACATGCTTGAATTTTAACCTATTTGCCCTTCTTTTATTTCTACTTGGAAACCTAAATTCAGATTCTGACTATTCAAGCGTAAACTTGCAAATCAAACAAGGGGAAGCCGCATGGTGCACCTGATCACATAGCCTAATACAGCTGTGAGGTTTTACAGATGGCAAAATAATAATGAATGACCTGAATCCACCAATGCCAACAAAACTACTTGCTTGCAAAACCTGCTGGCCCACTTCCATTGACATTGTTATTAGAAAAACTGTGACCAATAAACATAAAAAGCAGAACTTTAGGCATATAGCCACAAAAAGGCACCCTTGGTCCACCACTGTCCTTTAGAGGTGTTCTGTGGCAGTAAGTGTCCCTGAACTTGAAGCAAGGCCAGGAGTCTGACCCCTTCAAGCCATGCAAGCAATCAAGTTTAGAAACTGGTAGACCTTGACTGTCACTGTCAACCTTCCCATGAAGCTGCCAGATGCACGTCAGGCTGCGGTTCAGCACACAAGGACTGGGCTTTGCCTCTTGGTCCTCCCAGGGGAGACCAGTGTGTGTGATGAGTAGGTAGGTGTAGGCACTGTCTGCTCCAAACCTGCTTACACTTATTCTGTCAGGGAGTGCTTCGGGGGCTCCTTGGAAGTCCTCTCTCACTTCAACTCCAAAGGTGCAGGACAAGGAATCCCCGTGTGAATCCACCTTCATCCCCACCCTGCTCTTCTGAGCTCTCACTAAAGTCCTTATCAGGTCCATGGAAAGCACATATCCCTGTCCCAAAGAACTTGGGAGGGATGCGCACCCACACAGCAACTGCCAGAGCAGGTGTCTTTCACTCTTGAAATTTTCTAGACACAAATTAAACATCGACACAATCTATTCCCTAAACCCCTTCTGTCACTATGTGATGAAGAACACTTCCCATCTCTCCTACAATGCTGGGGGATGTGAAACAGCTCAATTTGAAAACTGTTAATTTCTAACAACTGTCAATATACAATATCTGTGTACCAACAGACGAGATGGGCGGTATTAAGTTTTTTTCTTTCAGAAGGCTGGTATGCTCACAATTAGTTTAGTGAAGTGAATCTACTTCGGGCAAAACTCAGAACACAAGTTTCATTTCAACATACTCGTAGATAGTTTATATTTTCTCTCTCTCTCTCTCTCTCTCTCTCTTTCTCTCTTTCTTTCTTTTGGTTTTTCAAGATAGGGTCTCACTCTGGCTCAGGTTGACCTGTAATTCACTATGTAGTCTCAGGGTGGCCTTGAACTCATGGCGATCCTCCTACCTCAGCCTCCCACGTGCTGGGATTAAAGGTGTGCACCACCATGCCGGGTTTCTAAATTTTTTATAAAAAGCAGAAAGAAAATAAAAAGCGATAATCTCACCAAAGTTAGCTACTATTATAACTTCACTTTGTATAAATGTCATATGAATCTTTTTTTAGTTGTAATTTTTAAAAACACCACACATGGCTAGAACCGTAATTCAGTGGCAAAAAGCTTGATACCATGCACAAAGCTTTGGGTTTTAACCCACAGCATAAAATTAAATAAGTAAATACCTTGTACAGTAATACTCCACTCATTTCACTAAGCAACCCAGTTTTCCAACTAATTTAAGCACATCTTTTCAAATGCCAAATTTCTACCAAATCAAAAAAAAACCCAAAATATATATACCCTGTAAGTATTAAGCATAATTTGTATAGTCACTTATAGCTGATACACCTGTAAATACGATTTTTAACCATGTATTCATCATATGAAATCCTACTGTAAGAAAAATGTGAACCTCAGGGGAGTTCCTGGTAACAGGAACTTTTCCTGGCTGATAAACAACATCACAGTTCAGTGCCACAGGGTATCACCATGGCTGCAGAACATGCCCCAGGCTCCAGGGATGAGAGATTATTTCACAGCATGCAAAAGAGCAAAGAGTATGGTAAACTAAGCTTGTGGTGGAAGATTGTTCTCACATTACTACAAATAAAAACGATCACCACACGTGTGTTTTCTGGCCCCATTCTCACTGGCAGCGACTGTCAGGAAGTTTATTAACACTCAAGAGCAGACTTATAAAAACCTTACATGTTTAAAACTGGACTTGGATTAATTTGATTAAAGTTTCACATGTAATTTGTTATTGATGCACATTGTACATATTTGAAATTTGATTTAGTCATTTTTCCAAAAAATAAATGAGAAGTAAATTCCAATTTAACACACTACAGAGAAAATGACATTCATAGTTCCTTGCCCAAAAGAGCTTCAGTCTCAGAAGTAAAATCTCACAGAATTATAAAAGTGATTGAAAACCAGGAGTGATGGGATACGCCTTTAATCCCTACATTTGGGAGGCAAAGGTAGGAGGATCGCTGTAAATTCGAGGCTAGCCTGGGACTACAGAGAGAATCCCAGGACAACAGTGAGACCCTACCTCAAAAGAAAAAAAAAGTGGACGAAGAAAGAAATGATTAGTTCTCTTAAAGCTGACAAGAAAATGTGTTCACTGAAAATATACAAAAAAACAGTAAGTGTAGGCAAATAATGTCTTCATGTACAGATGTGAAGAAAAGAGATCAGGAAAATGTGTTCAGATGTCTAGAAATATGAGTACTAGGTTGTGATTTTTGCTTTCTTCTTCTTCAGATTTCTATGTTGTTTCATTTTTAAAAATAAATATGAGTGCATATTTTGACAAGAAGACTGACAGGTCTGGTGGCATAAACTTTTAATTCCAGCTATTCAAGAGGCTGAGGCAGGAGGATGACAAGTTCAGGTTCTATCTGAACAACTTGGTAATATATCCTATCTCAAAATACAAAGTAAAAACAAAAATAAAAGGCTGAGGAGGGTGTGGCTGAGTGGCTAAAGGTGCTTATTGCAAAAGACTGCTGACCAGAGTGTGGATCCTACCCAAAACCAAGTCCTTAAAAGATATTTAATATGCTAATAGGCCACTGAGAAGGGTCCATACCACACAGCAAAGGCCAGCTGTCACCATCCACATACCACAGTAGGACTCTGGCACACCCACTGCAAAGGAGCCCAGCGACATATTCCAACTTGTCTGTTGCTGCACGCTGCCTACAGACAAAGAAAAGCTAACTACATTCACATTTCAGTACAGGAAGTCCCAGTCATCAAGACAACTGTTCACAATGCTCAAATCCTTGACTCTCAGGCACCTTTTACTACCCACAATTTAGAAATGGTTCTGGCATAACTAAACCAGATTATGTTTCCAAGTCTCAAGATTCATGTACACTTCCAAATAGATGTAGTTTTTTCGTTTGTTTCAAGTTAGGGTCTCACTCTAGTCCAGTCTGACCTGGAACTCACTATGTGGTCTCAGGTTAGCCTTGAATTCATGGTGATTCTCCTGCCTCTGCCTGCCAAATGCTGGGATTAAAGGCATGGAGCCACCATGCCTGGCTTACATTTCCTTTCCTCTTTCCTCTTCTTTCTCCTTTTCCCTTCCCTTCCCTTCCCTTCCCTCCCCTCCCTTTCTTTTCATTCCCTTGCCTTTCCTTCCCTTCCCTCCCCTCCCTTTCTTTTCATTCCCTTGCCTTTCCTTTCCTTCCCACTCCTTCCTTTCCTTCCACTTCCTTCCCTCCCTTCCCCCTTTCCCTTTCTTCACCCTTTCCCTCCTTTCCTTCCTTTCTTTTTTTTGAGGCAAGCCTAACAAACTGGCCTTTTGAATTGGCACATTAGGACCTCCAGCCGATGGATGGATGGATGGATGGATGGATGGATGGATGGATGGATGATAGATACGTAGGCAGATAGATGATGGAGAGAATTGGCCTACCAGGGCCTCCAGCCATTGCAATCAAACTTTAGAAGCATGCGCCCCCTTGTGCATATGTGCAAGCTTGCACACTTGTGTCACTGTGTGTCTGGCTTTGGTGGGACCTGGAGAGTGGAACTTGAGTCCTTAGGCTTCATAGGAAAGCACTTTAACAGCTAAGCCCTCTGTAGTTTTGAAAACCATTTGGTAAATATAATTATAAAACATCATTAAGACATTAAGTATGGGGAAAAAGACATTTGTATACAATATTTAACACCAAAATAAATTAAAATGTAATTAATCATTTTTACTAAGTAAACTTTTCAGGTATTTTTAAAATATTACCTTTCCACTAGGCCTGGTAGCTTACAACCTGTAATTCCAGCACTTGGAGGGCTGAGGCTGGAGGACTGCTGTTAAGATTGAGGCCAGAACACTGAATATTCAAGTTTGGCCATACAGGCCCAATGACTGAATGGGTGCAATAGTGGCATGTCTGCTCTTGGGGTAACCAAATGCTCCGTAATTGGACTGAAGGCCCTCTCTACGGGAGGGAATACATACCTGGTACTGAAAAACCTAAGCAAAAGTCTATGGCAGGGGAGGTCATGAGACTTAGGGGTATAAAGCCTGCTCTTGTCTGACTAAATGTATATTTTATTCCCACCAAGCTGCCCTGAAAGCACTACACTTAATGTTCATATTCACATATTAATGCTACTCTCACTTCTGGTTAGAGAAGCTTCTCTTTTCAGATGGCAATGACCACTGGGATGACCCAAAAGGCAACATAGTGCTGAGAAGAAGGGATGAAGGAGTGCCCAGTACTGAAACATCTCTGTCACACCCAGCAAGGCTCAGGGCCTATTGCGGAAGAGGGGGCGGATAGAATGTAAGAGCCAAAGGAAGGGTATGACTCCTTACAATGCAACTGTCCAGACAGAAATTGGCCTCGATATCCATGACCTTGCAGTGCCTAACAATACCTTCGCAAGACCCTCATAATAGAAGAAAAAGATGATGACATCAAATTAAAAGAGAGACTAATGGAGAGAGGCAGGGGATATGATGGAGATTGGAGTTCTAAAGGGGAATGGGGGGAGGGGAGGGAAATATCATGTGTTTTTGTAAGTATAGAAGTTGTCAATAAAAAAATAATTCAAAAAAAAGATTGAGGTCAGACGGAACTATATAGGCCCAGCCTCAAAAAAAAAAAAAAAAAAAAAGGATGGAAAGAAAAAGAAAAGGCATGGAAGCAGGACGAGACTAGTTTGGGACAAGGGGTTCACAGAAGTGGGAGGGAGCTAAGAGGTAACACAGTGAATATGATCAAAATACATTATATACATTATAAAACTGTGAAAAAAAAACAAAGAAAAAAGATAAATTATGACAAATATCATGGGAAAAAATAAGAAAAAAACTGGAAAGGAATTTGTTAAAATATTAAAAGATAAAATGGAATCCTAACCTCTTAAAAGAAAACCCAAGTTTAAACCTCCCCCTCACTATCTTTGATAGGTGTTCTGACAATACTAAATCTATACTGTCACTCAAAGGAATGCAGCCTCTCATAAAAATGCTATGCTTATATTACTTATTAGAATTTGTAGAAATCTCTTTCTAGAATTTTATTATTTGAAGAGGCAGATAGAGTGTGTGTGTGTGTGTGTGTGTGTGTGTGTGTGTGTGTTTTAAGCCACTGCAAACTCCAGATATATGCATCATCTTGTGCATCTGGTTTACACGGATACTGGGGAATCGAACCTGAGTCCTTAGGCTTCACAGGCAAGCGCCTTAGCCAGTAAGCCATCTCTCCAGCCCAAATTTATAGAAATTTTAAATTGAGAACTGTAGTTTGATACAATGAAAGTGAAGAGATCTCATACCCTGCACTCCAAAAAGCAGTTTGTTCAAAAATTCACTTTCAATTAATAGCCCTGAAATTCTTTTTGCTAATATTTTAATCCATTTGTGGGCGGCGGGAGGAAAAGAGTGTGTGTACCTCTTGCCATTACAAGTGAACACCAGACCCATGTGCCACTTTGTGTGTCTGGCTTTGTAAGTAAGCACCCTTAATTGCTGAGCCATCTCCCCATCCCCAGTCCTGAAATTCTTAAATACCACATATTTTCTGAATTGAAAGATGTCTGAATTATGTCATTAAATGTTATTGGAGCTGCCCACTTAACTTACAAAACATTAATAAACATTCTACCAATGTCATTACTTCTAGACTGCTACAAAAAAAAAATCAAGAAAATGAACACCAATTACAACATACATGGGAGCCTATTTATTCATTCATTCAAACATTCATTTCCGAGGAGAGAGACAGAGAATGAGTGCACCAGGGCCTAGAGGAACTCCAGATGCATTAGCCACTTCGTGCATCTGGCTTTATGTGGGTACTTGAGAACTGAACCCTGGGCTAGCAGGCTTTGAAAGCAAGCACCTTTGACAGCTGTGCCATCTCTCAAGCTCCAGGAGCCTTTTGAAAAGACAGATTTTTTGAGAAATAATTTTCTGAAGGTGTTTCTTTTGCATGTGTTTCAAGGAGAAGTACCAAGTGCCCTTTTCTCTAGGCTATCATGCCAAGATTTCTCTACAGTGAATGCTGATGAAAAACACAGATCCTCTCTACTTACAGAGCAAGGACAAGCATGCTCAGTCCAAGGTAAGAAATACAACCCAACCCCTCATAGCAAACATCTGCATGCTTACTGCTTACTATAAGGGCCATCTAATCTCAGAGCGTCACTCTATTAACACAGCCCTGTTCAAGTCACTCTGTAGCGAGAGGCTCAGAAAATTATCGTAAATATCGAGATTCAGGGTCATGCTATTCCAGAGAATAAACTGTCCTGGTAAATTTCTAGTAGAAGGGTTTCATGCCTTCTAGCAGTATCCATGAGCATGTGAAAAGAAAATTTAGAAGGTTGATAAGGATTAATCTCAAGCTATCATGGTTAACAGTTCTGGCACTGAGACTAAGAAGAAAATCAGAAGACATCCTGAGATCTCCGTGACCCTAGTGGTAGGTAAGGAGACGGTAAGAATGAGACACAAGCACACACACACAGCACTGTCCTACCCACTAGTGAATGGGAGCTGAATTAACATTTAGTAACTACACAGTGACACGTGAAACTGAAATTTATAGCACAAATGGTTTGGCTGTTCACTCTCCTCTGCACTGGTAGAGGGAAGGAAGTATTGTGACAATGACAAGCCTTGTGCCAGAGGTGATAAGGAACTGGATCTGCTGAGCCAAGGAACCCTCCAAGCTAAGACATGTGATGCAAGTAATGTTGTCCTTGCTTCAGGAAGACCCAAAGCATCAGAAGTCCCTGTGGTCAACAGAGAGGAAATGAGGAAATGGATAGTCTTGACTACTGGTACGGCTGCTCTCCCTCCACACCCTAGTCCCTCTCTGCTCTCAACTCTGAACTCTTGCTTACATGGAATGACATGAGAAGGGAGATGGCTGAGGTCTACCTGACCCTAAAAGACACATCCAGCCGAGGCCACTCAGGGAACTTTACAATTTTCTTAGATGCAGGCACCCTGGTCAGCACCCTATCTAGTCCTATGGGGAAAAGAGACATTTAGATTCAGCTGGTAGGAATGAGGCAGGGATTCCAATGAATGGGGTCTTTGTGTCATCAATTTAGTGTTACTGCTACATCCTACTACATGTACAGGAGGTACTTCCCCACCCTGTGTGTGCCAGAGAGGGCGCTCCCAATCAGGAAGGGGTACATGTAGGAAAGTGCTTCTTTTGGGCTCCACAATGCTTATGCCACTTTGAGCTACCAGTCTCTGTGACTCATGATTTTACTGACTGAGAGCATGCTATAAAGGAGGCAGCCTCCACATGGGGGTGATCTTGATGGCTGTGGACTCCTTGTGTTCCTTACCCAGCTATCAGGTACACACACCCCTTCTGAAAAGCAACGATTAGCTTGTTTGTGGACTCCTGTGGAAACTGAATGGCTAACTCACTGAAGCCTCATTAGTCTCCAGCCTCATTCTATTTTCAGGTTAGTTCATACTCAATGACTAACAATGCTCTAAGTTAATGGGAAAATGCTCACTTGAAAACATATGGCTCAGCCTTGGCTCCAAGCAGCAGTATCTTAAACTTTACATCAGAGAAAACTTTACCCTCCTCTACCATGAAGGAGATGCAGCAGTACCACTGAGCCCAGATCTAGAAGATAATCAAATCAAATCAACTGAGCATCACAGGTAGACTTCAGCAACAGCCTCTGGCCTCCCTGCAGCCAGTCCTACTTTAAGCTATTCCCTAAAGGAAGAGAGGCAGAGAGAATGGCCTGGCATGGCCACACTCACCTGTAATCTCAGTACTCACAGGCAGAGGCAGGAGGAGCCAAGATAGAGGCCAGACTAAGCAATACAACAGCTCTGCCTCAGAAGCAAGATAAATTAAGAATTAAAATTATGCCAGGAGTGGTAGCTCATGCCTTAATCCCAGCACTTGGAGGCAGAGGTAAGGACTCATCCATTGGGAAACAGAATGGTTCCAGGTCAGCCTGGGCTAGAGAACCTGCCCGAAGAAGAGAAGAGAGAAGGGGGAGGAGTGGGGAGCGAAGAGAAAAGAAAAAAGAACCATCCTTCTTTCTTCCTCCACCCTGTACTTCCCAGCTGGAGAAGAAATCCTGGACCTGTAGCATGCAAGTAAGCCACATCCAAGCCTCCAACCACCAGAACAGTGTTTTGAAAAGACAACTTGAATATCTTACTCTCTCTAACTGTACCTCTGTAATGTTTTCCCACCGCTTTCAGTCCAAACCGAGTTTGTTAACCTAACTCTTGCAAATGGCCTTACTGTCCTCCTTTAACACTCCACATTACTGCCATACCGAACCAGTATCTGTTTCTGTGCTCTACCGCTGAGCTATTGCCCCAGTATCAGCTTCTAACATGACCTCTTGGCTTCAAGTTTTTTGCCCCTCTCTTCCTCCCCCCCACACACCTTTTTCCCTTTGCATGACTGACTGATCCACTACGCAGATCTTAGTTTGGAGGGTATTACATGCAACAAGGTTCAGAATGATTCCTTAAGATGGAAAACTGGGTACCCACATAGGATATTACCACTTAAATCACACCATTTATTTTTTTTATCTTCTACAATGAGGAAGGACTGCTTAGGTCCTCTTGTTGTAACTACTTGGACAACAAATGACCACCCACACACCAAGTATTTTGCCATATATCAAAGAAATAAAACAACTTATATTCAAGCCCTCCCTGTTGTGTCACACTGAAATTAATACATAATTTCACAACAGTGACCATGTGTGATGGCATATACCTCTAATCTCAACACTAGGGAGGCTGAGATAGAAAAAATCTCAAGTTCAAGGCCATACTAATCTACATAGCAAGACCTTTAAAAAGAAAACACAAATCACAATGGTGTTGTGAGGCCCATAACAGAGACAATGGCATTACTATTTTAGTGGCTGGGGTGTGTGTGTTTGTTTTGAGACAGGCTGTATGTAGCTACCAAGGCTGATCCTGAATTCTTGATTCTCCTGTCTTCACCTCCCAGTTGTGCTAGTTTGAATAGATGATCCCCAATATTTTCAGTGTTTTATTAGTTTATAGTCTGTATCTACCGCCACCTTGCTGGAGGCAGTGTCACTGGGCAGATCTTAAGGTGTGGTGGTGGGTTTAGGATTTCAATCTAAACATATACAAAGTGTGCCTAGCTGGAGTTCCTGAGGTGTACTGTGCAGTGTGGCTTTTGGCTTCTCTCTCTCTGCTTTGACCTGTGAAGTCAGGTCAGCTTTTTCTGCCATTATGGAACTTCTCCTGGATCTATAAGCTTTACTAAATATCCCTTCTTCCATAACCATGCCTGGTCTGGAAGTTCATCTCAGCGAACCTGAAGCAATCTGCTACAACAGTGCAAGGATTACAGAAGAGAACCACCACACCAATATTCTCATTTTATAATCTAAGGATCTTCACATTATCAGACATGAGCAAGGCATGCTCCTGTCATGCACACAGTCCTGTTTTTATTCATGCAGCCAGTACTAAAATTTTATCATGGAAGAATCTCTAAGATTGAAGTCAACAGGCTGCAAGTGTGTATTTCAAGGGGCCATCATCCGGGAATGCAGCTCAGTCGTGGAGCTCATGCATGAGCACACGTAAGACAAAACTTAATGTTCAGTAGAAAAGACCCCAGTGTGCTCAAGACCTAGTGAATCATGGATTTCATTTAAACTAGTACATTCAATGCTCTTATCCATATTGAGAACAAAGAGTGACAGGATCTGGGGATATGTCACAATGCTTTTTCTTATCAAATGTTTTTTGAAAATGCCTTTTTTTCTAAAAATGTTTAACCTAGGGCTGGAGGGATGGCTTAGCAGTTAAGGCGTTTGCCTGCAAAGCCAAAGGACCCAGGTTCAACTCCCCAGGACCCACCTAAGCTAGATGCACCAGGGGGTGCACGCATCTGGAGTTCGTTTGCAGTAGCTTGAGGCCATGGCGCACCCATTCTCTCTCTCTCTCTCCCCCCCTGCCTATTTCTCTCTCTCTCTCTCTCTCTCTCTCTCTCTCGCTCTCTCTCAAACAAATAAAAATAAAATATTTTTTTAAAAAATGTTTAACCTAAACTAGTACTCAGCATGATGTGGGCTACCTGAAAACACGGTGATTAGTGATCAGAGGAAGTGTTCTAGACAGTTAAGCAGAGCTCACCAGGTAGAGATCACCCCGTAGCAGAGAATAACTGCACAGTGCCCCATACTATACTTCTGCCCTGAAGAAGATGTACCACCTCTTTTACCCTTTCAAAATACCGACAAAGCTGTTTTTGTATTAGGTTTCCTATGAAAGCAAAATCACCCAAGAGTATCTTTGGAAGCAGTCATTCTCATCCATGTTCATAGTACTCAGATGGAACACTGGGATGCAAGAAATGTGTATGTTGAAGGTATCCAAGTTTGAAGAAAGAGTCCCTTGTTTGAAGTTTCACAAATGTCATACATTTGCATTCAATTTACTTGCATGAGTAGAAACGGGGTGTAGCAGACAGCTTCAGGTTCGCTGAGATGAACTTCCAGACCAGGCACAGTTATGGAGGAAGGGGTATTATTTATTGAAGCTTACAGATCCAGGGGAAGTTCCATAAAGGCAGGAGAAGTGGCCTGCTCTCCACAGGGCCAAGCAGAGAGAGAGAAAGCCAACCAGCCACCACAGCACACAGAGCAAAACTACAGCCAAAAGAGTCACACAGCACACTTCAGGAACTCCCCTAGGCACACTTTGCATATCTTTACAATGGAATCTCAAACCCACCACCACATCTTAAGACTGGCCCCCAGTGACATTGCCTCTAAGAAGGTGATTGCAGATGCAAACTATAACTATTAACACTGAATATATTGGGGGGCATATACTCAAACTACCACACGGGGTGAAGCTCCAGCTAGAGAGCAGGGAATGACCATCCTGTACACAAGTGAGCACTAGCCAGCCTGTGCAGAGGCTGAAAAGGGTTCTGAGATCTGCTGTCTTGAGCAGAGGCTCAGGGCTGGGGATGTGACTCAGTGGGTGGAATGCCTGCCTAGCATGAAACCCTGGGTTCAATCCCCAAACAGCTTAAAACCGAGCAGGGTGGCATACATCGGTGATCCCAGAACCCGCAAGATCATCTTCAGTTACACAGAAGTTTGAGACCAGCATGGATACATGAGACCATGTCTGCTATCTCTAAATCAATAACATAACATGAGTAAGTACCTTGACATCAGGTTTTAGTAAAGGTGATGGTCCTGCAGGTCTCAGTCCAAGTGCTAGCCCTCCACACTCCACTCAGAAGTAGAACTGGACAAGTTACCTAAGCTCTCTTAAGGTTAGTCACAAACTAGCTAGAAATGAACCTACATCTTGCAGGGCATGTTCAAAGAATCTGGACAGAGCAGCATTCAATAAACAGGACCCAGTTCCCAGTTCTAGCACTCAGCAGTGTTACGTAAGTGACTTTGCATGTCTCCTCATCACCTGTCAGACAGGAATATACTCTCTACCTCATAGGGTTGTTTTCAAGATTACACCATATCTTAGAACACTGCCTTGGCCTGCAGTAGGTTCCACACAGGTGTTGGCTACTAGGAACCATCCAAACCCTAAGATACCACTGCAGTACTACACGATGCCTTCCATTTCTTGTGTATGAAAAATTAATATTTAGCAAACTGATCATAATACAGAATGAGTTCTGAAAAAGTAACCTAATTTAGTAAACTAATAATCATATAGAGTGAGTTCACATATCTAAAGTTTTTATGAAGTTCAAAAATTCTATGAATTGACTATTGTTTAAGAATGCTGACAAGATACATACACCAAATACCCACTCAATGAAACAAACCCACTTGAGAACTAGAATACAACACCAAATTTTACTTTCTCCCTACAAAATTTTACTTTCTCCCCTACAGATCTCCAAGCAATTTAAATGTCCCAACACTGGCAACCCTGTAAATCCACAAGATACTTGAGGACTTGCAGCTCCAAGCAATCAGCATTTTTCTCTGAAACTTTTGCCTCATAGTTACAAAATGCTGTTATAGACCAGACTCTCTGGCCTTGCTATTCGTTCAACAGTCCAAAAATATTAACTGTGTATCAACTGTAACCTAGGCAGAACTGTGCTGAACTCTAACGCAGTGACAAAGAGAACTAAGAGTGATGGAGGAATGCTATCAAAAACTTAATTAAATATTTTCAACTATTAGTCCTGCTTTCTTTAAACAGAGAAAGAGAATGTACAGGCTCTTGCAGCCAAAGGCATTAATACTAAATAAGAGTGAAGAAACCATACATAAGTGAAAATCCTGTATTTTCTCTAAGGAGACTAGGAGTAAAATGAAGTAAACATCTCTCTGTACTTCTCCATCTATTACTTACTAGGTAAAGGTAAATGGCCATGTCAAATACGAGTCAAATGATCTTATGAGTGGTACCACTTAGCCTGCATTATATTTTAGTACCTTTATTTTTGGAAAAGTTCAGGAAATTGAATTCATTACGTTAAATATCACCTGTAATCTTTTTTTAAAAAAATAATCTGCCCATACTTAGCTTTACTCAGCATCTGAAATCGTGTTTTTTCTGGGGCAACTAGAATCAATTTACAAACCCATTTATCTCCCTGTGACCAACCAACAACTTTCTTAGGAAGAAAAAGAAAAAAAGACAAAAACTAGCCATTAACCACTGCAAATACTCTAGTGTTTACATAACAGGATTTTACAAAGCAAGAATATTCTCCAAGGCAGCTACATCACTTAATGTTTTAAAGAATTTTTAGAATTAAAAATTATCTAACAAATTTACTCTGCTGGAAAAAAGTATGTAAACTTGACGATGAGTTAAGAAATAGTACTGCTAAACTAGTTAAATGAAATCTAAACGAAAACCAGGTACTTCTTTAAAACCTAGCTAAGTAAATAACAGCTACTAGAAAAGACTGCTATCAATACTTAAGGCAACAGCATCATGTAAATGACAAGCAGGTGCGTGTGCTTTACAGGTACACACCTCCAGTGGAGTTCATCATCATGGACTATGTAAGTCACAGAGGGAAAAGTGCTGTCATTTCATTTTACGAACGCCGATTAGGCAGTTTTAGTTAACTGCAACACAAACAGGCTATCAAATAAGCTCCAATTATTAAGTCATTCTAGACACAAAGCTTCTGTTTCTATTATTACACACAATTAAAGAATTAAAAGGATCAGTGTTTTTCTTCGGATACATTTGCCTAAAATGATGCGCAATAAGGCAGTTATCACCCAAGTGGTTGAAATTCCTTCACCTATAGGAAGACACTCCTATGATATGTCAGTGTATCAAAAAAATATGATAAAACTGATTGCCATGTATTTGTCAAGTAGCATCTAGAGTTAAGTGTCAAGAATTTATGGGGGGGGCGTGTAAACAAATTTCACAACTCCATGCCCTGTGCAACACGGCATGTGTGGTAATTCAAGTATCCTGGCAGCCCATCAGTATTCCGCACACGAGGGAGGGAGGGGGCTCAATAACTGCTGACAGAGACAGGAGAAGTCTCACCAACAAGCCAGTAACACTGCAAATCAGTCATGTAGCAAGCTGAAAAAATAACCATCATCTGCTAGATTTTATACTCAGAGGAAAATGAATACACCAAATTCTGGAAGGGAGAGCAATATTTAGTATGGCCCCCAAAAGCCCTGAGGTTATTCACTCACACACAGCAGCTGCCACTTTCACGGGAGTTTGGCAGTCACGGATTTGGGGCAATGATAGCCAAACAGACACACACACCCCGCTGCGTGGTTTGGAAGCATCCTCGGACCACACCCTGGGCTCAGAGCATCTGGGCTGCGCACGCCGGCCGAAGCTCGGGCGCCCAGGTGAGGACCCCGCGAGCCGGCAGCAGCAACTCGCAGGCCGGCGAGCCGCGGGGCGGGCGTGGCCGCGGGCGCCGGGCCGCGGGGAGGGCCCAGCGGCGACGAGCTGCGCGGAGCCGGGGCGGAAGCCCGCGTCCGAATGAATGAGCGGCGGGCGGGCCGCGGCCGGGAGGAAGCGGGGGAGGCGGCCCGGGGCCGGCCCAGGCGCCCCGCAGCACGAGGAAGCGCCGGGCCTCCGCGGAGCCGCCTCTCCGCCCGGGACCAGGAGCGGGGGCGCGGGGCGCAGGAGAAAACGGAGCCGACCCATCACTCACCCTCCTCGAGCCTGCGGGCTCTCAGCCCCGCTCCTCCGCCCTCGTCCAGCCGCGGCGCCGGTGGCGGCGGCTCCTCGGCGGCGCTAGGGGGAGCCCCGGGCCCGGAGCGGGGGAGCAGCGGCGGCGGCCGGACCGGGAGCCCCTCCGCACCTGCCCCTGTGGCGGAGCCGCGACGAGCCAGGCGGCGGCGGCGGCGGCGGCGGCGGCTCCGAGCGGGGAGGGCAAGTGACCCGGATGTACAGGGTAACGGCGAGGGGGGAGGGGGAATGCCAGGAAGTGAGGGCGCCGTGGACCTGTCCGGCCGTGCGCATGCGCCGCGCGCCCGCCCCGCAAGGTAAACCCTGGGCGTTCCATCTCCGCCCCGTCCTCTCCCGCCCGTCCAGAAAGGGGCGTGGCGCGGCCGGAGACAGGTGGTCGGGCGGCAAGGCGCAGAGAGCGAGGGGGCGTGGTCACGCCGGCGATGGCTCCGCCCCTTCTTAAAGGGGCCGCAGGGTCGCAGCTTCTGGGTGATTGGGGGAGGCAGGGGTGAGGGTCTCGGGAGGGTGTCAGTGTAGACGCGGAAGGCAGGTTCAGGGCGGGTGGTGACTGACCTCAAATTAGCGAGCTGTAGAGTTGGGGACTCGGCCGCCCAGGGCTCGGTGTGCAGCCCAGCGAGGCGCCCCATGCCCGCAGCCCACACCTGCAGGATGGGCTCTGGGCCCGCCTCCCCTCCTCCCCCCGGGCCCGGCGCCCAGGCGTTCCGCTCGCTAGCGCGGCACCGGCGCTTGGCAGGCTCCCCGGAGATGCACCGTTATCTCCTGCGATGCTATCTCGGAGACGCCCTGGGGAGGTGTTAAATGATCAGCCTGAGAACTGAAATCAGACGCCACTTGAGAACGTGGCTTGTCACGCACAGCACTTTTCACATAAATCAGACCCTTGTTCTGGGGTCGACTCGGCAGAAATGTCGAGTGGGCTGAGAATTTGGATGTGGCAGAGGGCACAGCCGCTTTAAGTCCCTCATTTCCCAGTCATTCTTAGAAAATAAATGCTCCCTTCCCCCTCTTTATGTACCAAAAAAAAAAAAAAAAAAATCTAATTTACTAGCTCATCTGAATCCTGTTGTAAAACCCGTAGATTTTTTTTTCACTAGCTCTAAAGCCTAAGAGATTAACACGGTTACCTCTAGTAGGAGCATGCTCAGCGTGCTGAACAGAGGGTTAACATGGAAGTATGTTTCTGAACATGTTGGGGTCAAAGGCTCAAGTGAAAATCCTACAAAAATATGTAGTTTCCTAATTCGGGACAGTGCATTTGTGAACAGAAATCTGAAAATGATTTCAGATTGATGCACCCAAGAAAACTATCTGAAACTCTTAATCATGAACGCCCACTCTAGTCCTACAGTGATCACCCAAGGAGTCCCGGTCCTTGCTGTATGTGGTCAATAAATCACTCTTAGAACCCAAAGACTGGAAAGCCGACTTTACCTTGCTTAGCCGGACTTCTCTTGAGTTACACGAAGACTAAATAGTATACAATATGCCAGAGTGCAGAAACATGTAAGGAGAGTCAGAGAGGCAAGGTTTACCCCAATTATCATACTTCCAGAAGACATGGACTCTTACACTTACACCTACTTAAATTTTCATCAGTCTTTATTAAACTGAGGAAGCTGGTGCTATGCAAGAGTAGATGCTGACAGAACTGCCTTCACAATCCCAGAAGGCCAGTCCATTTTCCTGACAGACAATGGCACTCACTGCTCTGTGTACAGTCACCAACCTCCTGTTCCTGCCCAGTTCGTCAGATGCAAGTTCCCAGCAACCAGGCACTAAAAGCAGAAGTCTCTCCCACAGCCTCTTCAGCATGTTTTACTTGAAGATCTTCAACTAGGGGCGCTAGTCCCTGCAACTGTCAGCTTCCCCTGGGAGGAACCTCTTCACACTGAGCAGAAATCTAGTAACCAACAATCTTCATCCTTGGTCCTCATGTCATCTCTGAAGGATGACTTGGGCATGAAACCAGCCTGAGGAGCTTATACTCCAGCAAAGAAAAGAGTCTACTGGTGAGTTCTCACAATTCAACAGGACAATCCCAAGTTCTGTGCAGAGCATGGAACACCTCTCTCATGGGCAGTTTCCTCTTTATCAGCCCAGGACCCTTTCTGGTAATTTCTACCATGGCCACATGGGGAAGCTAGCTCAGGAAGCAAGACGCTACAAGTGTTGAACTCATTTCCCACAATTCTTCATCATTCTGCATGAGTGTAACCACATTTCAGCTAAGGCCAAAGCTTTAGAAGTTTTAGATTACAAAAACAAGCAGAAAGAAAAAAAAAAAAAAAAAAACTGTTTACACAAGAGGACTGGCCACTCTGACGCTGCGGGCACTGTAGCTACCTAGCATTTCTGGAATCCTTACAATGTGCCAAACATTGTACTAAGCCCTTGACTTACATTTCCTTTGCTTTTCATAGACATCCCATATGGTACTGTTTTCATGTCCGCTTTATAAATGAGGAATGCGAGGCTCAGTATGTGACAGATCCAGGATTTGAACCCAATCTGTCAACTCCAAGAACTGCCTCTCCATTTACACCTTGTTGATTTTCTTAACTTCAAAAGATTCTGTTGCTTTCTTTAAATGCTGTTTTCTTTGACATTTTTATTATTAAATCAATTTTAAAATGCTATGATGAATGAATTGTTTTGTTCAACCATCAATTCCTTCAATCAACATCTTTCTGGCCCCTCTATAATGTCCTAGGTAGTATGTTAAAGGTATGGAGTGGAGGGCAGCCAGACATCATTTCTGGTCTGAGAGGACTCTGGGAGTTTAGTGAAAGGTGGAAAAGAACAAGAAAGAAAAATACAAGAGCAGAGGGCAACACGCTGGGATTAAGAGAGTAAGAAAGAGTGACAAGATTACAAAGGATATCATCTGCTATGCGGAGGAATTCGAACTTGAACATAATGACAAGTAAACAGAAGCTTGTAGCCAAAGGAGAAACAGAATCAAATACATTTCCTATCAAGATCCCCTGAACTACAGTGTCCAATAATGACCACAGTGGGAGAGAGAATAAAGGCCAGTAGAGCAGCTGAAAGGCTGTGGTGGAGTCCTGGAACTGGGATGTAGCTGAGTGGTAATGAACTTTCTCAGCATGTTTCAGGTCCCAGGGATAGCACTGCCAAAAGAGGGGGGACACAAGGAGGTGGGGAGACAGCTTGGCCAGGAAAACTGGTAGTAAGGGTGAAAAATAAGCACTGGCATTAAAATCTCCATGTACAATTTACTGGCATTTGTGGCTGGAGGAATACAGGGCAAAAGAAACAGGAGCTGTGGGAACTGACCACAAGGTTCCTAGCTTAGGAGACTGACTGGATGCAGTCACTGTTCGGTTCCAGTGCTGTTAACCATTTCCATCCTTCTTCTCTTTCAATCTCTTTCACTCTGTAGTCTCAGGGTGGCCTTGAACTCATGGCGGCGATTCTCCTACGTCTGCCTCCCGAGTGCAGGGGTTAAAGGCATGCCTCACTACGCCCAGTCCTCTTTCGATGATCGTTATCCATGAAAATGCACACTGCTCTAACTGGTCTCTTCATGTGTGTGCAACTATTTCCCAACCCCTTTTGCTATTTCCACAGAATCGCACTTAGCATTTAATAGCTGTAGCCTGTTTCATCATGTTGAAATGGCTCCGTTTCCATCCGTTGCTAAAGGTCGATAGCCAACATGACTGGCTAACCCTAGACTTGCTCAGCTCAAGTATTTTGCAAGAGATGTGCTGAGCCAGGAAAGGGGGCCTTGGGCAAAGGGTTTTGGGAAAGTGTAGCCTCAAGGGTGAGAAAAGCTGCAGCTCTCCTGAGAGGCTTGGTCAATGGCACTGTGTATAGAAACTGCAAAGCTCTGACAAAGAACCTGTCACCCATAAGGGTCCTGATGCTAATTCTCTACAGAAACTAGTTCTCATACCCTATCCACTCCAATCCAGCCAGCCAGCCAGCCATCGTACACTCATTCTTGTAAAGTACACGGTAACCCGACTGAAGCCACTTCAGGATTCAAAAACCAGCTCTACATCTCACAGAAGTTATCTATGTAGCTTCTTGTAGCCTCGGTTTCCCCACAAATGTCTTAATACAATTAAATCAGCTAAAACACATCCAATACTGTTGTCTGAACTAGACATCCACTAAGCTCAGGCAATGTTTTCACTCCCTTCCCGCCTAATTTCTTGATTCCCGCCACTGCTCCCTGAGTTTCCAAGCAAGCCCATCAGGAGCAAGTCTGAGTGTGCCAGTGAGCTGAGGCCACTCTCTCAGCCTCACTAAACTCCATCTCCTCCCCACGAGACACCAGTGAGCTGAGGCCACTCTCTCACCTCACTAAACTCCATCTCCTCCCCACGAGACGATGGGGAAAAGAATCTACCTGCTTTCTGGGAACAGCAAGAAACTCTTGTAAATACTGTAGAGGCAATCCTTGTCTGTCATTATTGACTATTACTGTTGTGGTAGCCATTTCTGCTTTCTTTGCCCCCCTTTCTCTCTCTGTGTGTGTGTGTGTGTGTGTGTGTGTGTGTGTGTGCATATCCATGTTTCCAAGTGTGGATATATACATGCCATGGCATGCGAGTGGAGGTCAGAAGACTTCAGGTGTTGGTCTTTGACTTCCACCTTGTTTGAGGCATAGTCCCTTGTTCCCTGCTGGGTTCACTAGGTTAGCTGGCCCTTAAGCTTTCTAGAAAATTGTCCCTTCTCACCATAGGTGTGCTGGGATTACATACACCTGCCATAGCTGATTTTTAAAGTGGGTTCTGGAGACCCAAACTCAGATACTTACACTTTCCAGGACAAGCACTTCTTCATTGAGCCTTTTCCCAGCCTGTTTGTTCTTTTTTAAAAATAAACAGTGGCAGAGCCGGGTGTGGTGGCGCACACCTTTAATCCCAGCACTTGGGAGGCAGAGGTAGGAGGATTGCTGTGAGTTCAAGGCCACTCTGAGACTACATAATTAATTCCAGGTCAGCCTGGGCCAGAGTGAGACCCTACCTCAAAAAACCAAAAAAATAAAAATAAAAATAAAATAAATAAACAGTGGCCTCCATGTATATTCCAGGACTGTAATTAATTACTGGGTCAAAGAATCAGTACATTTTTATGGCTCCTGGTGTGTATAGCCCATTGCCCTCACAGGGTGAGGTGCTTGCTGCCAGCCTCACCTCACATGTGGAGAACAGCTCTGGCTGCCTCTGCATCTCACCTTCCTCTCCTATCTAGCATGTGGAGTTGTATGTAGCAACTGTGTCTCCATTCTTTTTCCCAGGGTGAATGAACAGGGAGTCCACAAAGCAAGAGGATCCTTCCAAAGATGTTCACAGCCAGGGGTTCCAAGCTGAAAGCTAAGGCTCCACTGTTGCCTTATGGATGAGGAGCCAATGAATATTTAATGAGTGCCCAAGAGGGCAGGGAGAGAGGCCTGGGAATCCCCTGGGTAGTGCTAGAATCTCACTTTGCACTGAAAGATGACATCAGAGCTGCTATTCAAAAAGGACCAGACTGAAGCCAACCAATCAAACCCAATACCCTCCTGTTGCTTAGCAAAACATTAACCAATCCCCCAGGAGTCATGAACTTGTCCTCATGGCCAAATTTCCCTCAGTTAAAAGGTCTGTCTATGAGCCTCGGTCACATTTCCAAATGGAACACATTTCTCATCAGGGAGGGCAGTTCCAAGTCTCACTTCTCCAGCATTCCTAGTGAGCTGCAGTGAGGAAAAATGACCCAGCCACCTTGCATCAGTGGTAGCTTTTCAGAACCTCAAACATACTTTCTCTTCCCAGGGTTGTTACTCAGCCGTCAGGTTCAAAGGCCCTCTCCATCCTCCTTCATAAAGATGAGGCCCTACTTTCCTTCATTCATCCCCCAACACATCTCCTTCAGAGCATTTATCTTTCACAAACTTTTTTTTTCCAACTTAAGAATGTTGGGACTAGAAAGATGGCTCAGTGGTTACGGCGCTTGCCTGTAAAGCCTAATGACCTGGGTTCGATTCCCCAGTACCCATGTAAACCCAGATGCACTAAGTGGCTCATACATCTAGAGTTCGTTTGCAGCAGCTAAAGGCCCTGGCAGGCCCATATTCATTCTTTCTCTCTCTTCTATCTTCTCTCTGCTTGCAAATAAAATTATTTTTTAAAAGTTGGCTCTGTAAGACTGGAGCTGTCATGCCTGCTATAATCTCTGACATGGAACCCCACTCCTAGGACACCCTGCAGACATACACAGAATGATTGTAAGGGGGACCTCAGCAGGATATCAGATGCCCCAGCACTCTATATGGTTTTTCACTCTGATATGAGTTAATACATGTCGACTACAGCAAAATTTTGAAAACACATATGAGCAAAAAGAATATAAATACTCATGATCCAGCCACCCACAGCATGCAGATACCCATTCAAATGTTTTTATGTATCTATACAAGGATAACATGTATTTTTGTAAGAATGGCTCATATGTGAACAGTTATCTGTTCTGTTCCACTTCACAGCATGCCTTAGTTACCTATCCTTAATAATGGTACTGTTGTAAGTACATCATTGTTAGAGGCTAAATAACACTCCACCATGCATTGACCCCCTTGAAGTATGTAACCAGTAGAGTTGCAGCGAAGCTAAAGGAAGCTTTCTTCAATGTCAAGAAAGGTAAAGGGTTTTATCACAGCAGTTCCTTCTTGTCAGGCTTCCTTCCCATTTTCCCCTGTGTTTGTATTGCTTCAGTGCCGTATTTCCACAGAACTGCATTCCCCACCGCCCATTCACCACCTGGAGGTATTAGCATCCTCATCAACCAGAAAAGCACAATTGCTTGCAGCCGGAAAGGATGTTGTATGATGAAGGGAGGACGAAGCCTCAGAGTTCAAACTGGGAATCTGCTACCAAGACAGGTGACAGGCATGATGAACATGTTTTCCTGCCAAGATTTTAATTGATAAAAGAGGGAACGACCTTCTGGGCATTCATCTCTCCCAACCCAGCCCTACCCAAAGGCAAGGTTTTTCCCACAGAGGGTGGGTGGGCTGATCCAGGGTTGGTGACTGGTAGGGTGAGAAGTCTGCACTGAAAGCCCTTGGCTCCACAGACAGACCCTGCTGGCTGCAGGAGGATCCAGGAGGCACACTCAGGGCTGCTTTTCCACAGACAGCGCTCAGCACATCGTGCGGTTCAGCAGCACAGAGCGCTGCCCACTTGGCTTTCTCAGCCTTGACAGTGACATGCCCTTCACCAGCAAGGGCACAGGCTCAGGGATGGAGTCATTTAAGAAAGTCCCACAAAACTGGGATGGTACCAGAGCACTGGAAAGAAGAATGTCTGGGTGGGCTGTCCATTTCTGAACTTCACCCCACGGTGACACCAAAACCTGGTGTTAAAAAAGATTGCTTTCCTTACAGAGAAAAAGAATCCCTAATCAAAGCCAGGTTAACCCATTTACCAGTACAATTTTTTAAAGATTTTTTTGTTTTATAGCAACATAATGGTTGTAAGAAAGAGACAAGAATTTGGTTTGAAATATGATGACAGAAGGAACTACTGCTAAGAGCCCTCCGCCCCCCCCACCCTGCCATCAACTGCTCAGTCTCTGCTTGTATTATGCAAAATGACTGCCACCTATTTCTGATTCAAACCTTCCAGTAACGCTATGAAAGTGATTTTAACACTCCATGTTTGCAGATGAAGAAACTGAGGCACAAAGTGTTCAAGTAGCTCCAGGAAGGTTCTAGAACACTAGGAGGTAGAGGCAGGTTCTAGCCCAGGACTCTGCATCCGCAATCTGCCATAAACCACTCTGCTTTCCTTGCTTCCTCTTCCTCTTTATTTTATTTTATTTTTTTATTTTTATTTATTATTTTTTTTTTTTTTTGGTTTTTCGAGGTAGGGTCTCACTCTGGTCCGGGCTGACCTGGAATTAACTATGTAGTCTCAGGGTGGTCTTGAACTCATGGAGATCCTCCTACCTCTGCCTCCCGAGTGCTGGGATTAAAGGCGTGCGCCACCACACCTGGCTCCCTCTTCCTCTTTCTTGTCTTCCAGCAGACAACGACTAAACTCCCCAATGTCCAAGCTCCCTCTAGAGTCAATACGACACTACTCCTAAGAAAGGCACGGTCGTCCCCTGATAATCATCACTGTGACATAAGGATGACTACCCGAAATGAACTATGAAAGGACCGAGATTCAAACGGTCTTCGGCCATAAAAATAAGCACAACACTTACAATTAAGATTTGGGAGCTGGCAAGATTGTTCAGTGGTTAAAGGTGCTCGCTTGCAAAACCCCATGGTTTGGGTTTGATTCCCCAGTACTCACAAAGCCAGATGCACAAAGTGGTGTATGCATCTGGAGTTTGTTTGCAGTGGTGGGAGACCTTGGCAAGTCCATTCCCTCTCTCTCATATTCTCTCTCTCTGCTTGCAATGAAATAAAAATACTTCGACAAATTTAGTAGAAGTCTGACTTGGTGGTAGATGCCTTTAATCCCAGCACTGGAGTGGAGGGGGTGACGTAAAAGGATACCATGAGTTCCAGGTCAGCTTGGGATGGTATGAGACCCTGCCTCATTACAAATTTTAAAAGCTTGGTAGAGCTGAAATATTTGGCAAACTCTTAAATAAATGTATTACTAATCAAGATGGAGTGATGGTCAATTTTCATTGTCAACTTGACTGGACTTAATAGTCACCATGGAAACACACCCCCACGTATGTCCATGATGATGTTTCCAGAAAAGTTTAACAAAGTGCTACATGTGGTGGCACTACCTCATGGGCTGGAATAAATATCCCAGACTGAATAAAAAGTTGAGCTGAGCACCAGCATCCATCTCTCTCTGCTTCCTGGCGGCAGATACAATGTGATTGGCTGCCTCCTGCCGCCATGCCTTTCCTCCCAGGATGGGCTGTACCCACAAACTTGGAGCCCAAATAAACCCCTCATGTTGCTTTTGTCAGCTATTTTGTCACAGTAGCCACAGAAACAATAAAAGTAACTAATGCAGATGGGTTCTGACGTTTCATATTTTCATATCCAAGCTTGGAAGGTTGTAAATGACAAGAGAGTGAGTCAGCCGGGGCTCAGCCAGGCCTGCACAGGAAGCCTGGTTTTCTCATCTATAAAGAGAGAAATGTGATGGTACTTGCTGTCAGAAGCACTTGGCACAGTACCAGTCAAATGTAAGCACTTAATAAATATTAGCCTCTTCAATTATTTTCCATTATTAGTACACATTCATTATCGTGGTACTTGTATAGTGCTGCTCATTTCAGCAATGTTTCCAATGAAATGGAAAAATGAGTTTCTCACAGTAGGAAAACAACCCAGTAGAGATCTTAAAGAACTGCCTTTAGAATGAAGGGAGACCATGTCAACTCAAGCTTAAAAGCATCCGTTCTGCGACTCAGGGGTTATCAGGTTGTGAGCAAGCCATTTCTTTTCTCTGGATCTCTTTTCTCATCTTAGAATAAAGAATTTGTCCTCTGTGGCTCACAAGTTCTCTCCATGTTTATAGTCCTAAAGTTCCAAATAAATTGTAATCTGTTGGGAGGCAAGAGGGTATGAGAATCACAGTGAGTTTTAGGACAGCCTGGAACTACAGAGTGAGTTTCAGATCAGCTTGGGCTAGAGAGAGATCCTACCTCAAAAAAGCACACACACACAAATGATAATATGTTGATATCAATATATGGCTACTAAATACATAGGAAAAATGGTAGTAGCATGAGAAAAAATTTTCAACTTCTTTTATTTATTTGCACATGTATGGGTTGGGGGGTAAACATCAGATGTTTACACCATTTTTTGTGTATGGCTTCCACGAATGGCTTGAGCATTAAACCTGGACTTCCAGGCTTTGCAAGTGGTTGCTGAACCATCTTTCCAGCCCCTGAGAAAATGTTCTATAATCTTTAAGTATATTTTTAATTTATTTGCAAGCAGAGAGAGAAAAGAGGAGAGAGAAAAAGTATGGGCATACCAGGGCCTCCAGCCACCACAAGCGAATCCCACGTGCATATGCCACTTTGTGAATCTGTCTTTAAGTGGGTACTGGGGAACTGAACGAAGGTTGTTAGGCTTTGCAAGCAAGCACCTTAACCACTTAACCATCTCCAGCCCGGTATATAAGTTTTTATAACTTAATAGTCTTAACTTCTTTAGCCTTTGTGTGTGTGTGTGTGTGTGTGTGTGTGTGTGTTTTCACAATTAACACCTCTCTATATAGTTAGCATGACACTGATTGTCTCTCTCCATGATCTGGACCTAAGACCATGACAGCAGGGACTTAGGTCCGCTCTCTGATGGGCTTCCATCCCCTTCTTTCAACAACGCCTGAGCTCACAGTGGCTGAGGCTACCTACATAATAGGAGGAAAACAGTGATGTGATCAAAATAGAAGAGAGACTAGCTGGAAAGAAGAAGGGATGCACTGGAGTGGGATTTGGAAGGGGAAAGGGAGAGCAGTGGGAGGGGATGATGGTCAAGTATAGTGTTTATATGTATATGGAAGTTGTCAAGTTATGAATATTAGCCAGATGCAGTGGCTCCTTCCTGTAATCCCAGCATCTGGGAGTAGAAGCAGGATGACCCTCCATCCTCAGCTCCATACCAAGTTCAAGGAGAGCCTGGGTGACATGAGACGGTCTCAAAAAATAAAAAGAAAAAGGAATGTTAAGTTAGAGGAGTACTACAAAACTGTCTACCTAAAAATGTTATTCATATAAGATCTATACACCCATGGGAAGATGATGAAAGAACTGAGAGGATACAACTCAATGGACAGGTTAAGAGTAGAGATGGTATAATAGCCTTTTTATTTCCCTTCACCATCTCTAACAGTTCTGTTGTTCAGAAGAACTTCAAAGGAAAAGGGAAGAGACAACACAGGATGGACGCAGATGTGAGCAAGGGAGACAGAACTAGACAGAAAACACCATGCAGGGCAAAAAGGATGGAGGAAGACAGAAGGCTCCGAGCTGAGAGTCTATTCATGGAAACGGAATCACAGGGGAAGACAGAAAACTAGGTAATGTGATGCCAATAAAGAAAAGACAATTTACCTCAAGTTTTAATTATAAGCTAATATCTATTAAGTAATTCCCGGGTGCACAGAATTTCCCCCATTAATTGCCTCCGTCAGCCGAGGCTTTGGGACTCCCCACAGAAAAAGGCACCGAGGCCGTCACACGTGACTTCTCGTGCCTTCTGGGGGTGCTGCAGTGTGCAGTCCTGCGTGTGGAGACCACCGATGGGCTCCAGAAATTTCACTGGACAAGATTCCAGCCTGTGTCACAGTCTAGGTACGGTCACACAGAAGGGCGGGAAGTATCTTTCCTTTCCAGCGGTGGAAGTCACACTTCGTAACTTCAGTACTAAGTGACATGGCTTCCAAATAAACGGGACAGATGATGTATCCTGTAACATTAAGAAGTGATTGTTCCTTCCGGCTGCAGGAGGCCAGGAGAGAGGGCCAAGGATATGTCCAAGGAAAGTCTTGTCCTGCACTTCCTCAAATCACAGAGACCCTAATGCTGTCTATGAGCTGAATCCCGCCCCCGACCCCCAAACACACACACACACACAACCTCCCCACCTGCTTGCCTGGGCCCCATCACTCCCAGCAATTTGCCACTGTGAGCAAACCAGGTCAAGATCCCTTGCTGAATGCACTCAAGGGCCTGTGCTTCTTGTTGAAGCACAAATCAACACCGTGACTACATGGTTATGCATACAGTACCTTGGACTCTGGGAGTTCCATGCAGGCCAAGACCAAGCTGGTTTGCCACCACTATACTTGCAAAGCATTGAGCCTGGCATAGGTCCTGACACAAGGCATGCATTCCATGCACGGCTGCAGCCACTCAAGGATACATCAGTCCTGATCCACCGCGGCTACAACCGGGGCTCAGATAAGCAGCAAAGAAAACCGTGAACAAGGGCTGGAGAAATGGCTTAGCGGTTAAGGTGTTTGCCTGTGAAGCCAAAGGATCTCGGTTCGATTCTCCAGGACCCACGTAAGCCAGATGCACAAGGGGCACATGCGTCTGGAGTTCGTTTGCAGTGGCTAGAGGCCCTGACGTGCCCATTCTCTCTCTGTCTGCCTCTCTTCTGTCTCTCTCTGCTTGCAAATAAATAAAATTTAAAAAAAGAAAAAAAAAAAAAAGAAAACCGTGAACAAGCCACTCCTCAAAAGTAGCCTCAATGACTGTCAGCAGCTACATGAACGCAGAGCTTTAAACAGAACAATGAGACAAGGCCAACGTGAGCTGAACTGTGAAAGAACATAGGTTCTCACATCACTTTCTCATCACGGGAAAATACTGCCTGTTGGCGTACAGAATTCAGGGAAAGCTCCGTGATGGCAGGGGGAAATGTGGCATTTCTAGACATTTTCTCCTGGCCAACAGCTGGTGGAAGACAGCAGCAGTAGAATGTGCCAAACACCGGCAAGGAGAAGCTGGCTATAACGCCTGTGGTGGTTTGAATGGATGTCCCTCCATAGACTCAGGAGTTTATTAAAACTTGAAACTTAGATCTCCAGCCACTGGGCCAGAGGAGGTGTCACTGCGGGCAGATGCTAGATGACTTCAACCCTAAGGTGTGTTGGGGGCAGATCTGAATCCCAGCCTAAAGAATGCAAGTGCTTGAGCTCTGCCAGGTCCCCTGCTGCTTGGCTGCTGGTTTTTGCTCTTGCTTTTTGTGCTCTCTCTCTCTCTCTCTCTCTCTCTCTCTCTCTCTCTCTCTCTCTCTCTCTCTCTCTCTCTCTCTCTCTCTCTCTCTCTCTCTCTCTCTGTGTCACCATTATGGAACTTCCCCTGGATCTGTAACCTACAATAAATCCCTTCTTCCCATACACTGTGCCTGGTTTGGAAATTCATCCCAGCGACACGAAGCTCACTACACCACCACCCATGAGTCTGTCCCCAACAATACACCACCTCCAGGAGTCTCCAATTCCCAAGGTGCCACCAGCTGGGGACCTAGTATTCAGAACACATTTTATGGGAGACACCTCAAACAAACCACTGCACTGCACTGCCTATGTTTTAAAAATTAGAACAAAAATCAATATGGTACAAAACAAGAAGGTTATCTGCTTTAACTAGCTTCCTCTCTAAAACCCTGGTGCAGATTTCATGTGAGAAAACAGGCTTTAGGGCTGGAGAGATGGCTCAGTGGTTAAGAGCTAAGGTGGTCTGAATGTAAAATGTCCCCCATAGACTCGCGTGTTTGAATACTTAATCCCTAGTTAGTGGTGCTGTTCAGGAAGGTTGTGGAATCTTTAGGAAATGGGCTTTGCTGGAGAAAATGTGTCACTGAAGGTGGGCCTTAAGCCCCACTTGCTGCTCTCTCTCTCCTTCCTCCCTGCTGGTGAAGATGTGACACCAGCTCCCCATTTGTGCCATGCTTTCCTCATGACAGACTCTACCCTCTGGAATGGTAAGAGGAAATAAACTCTTCTCTTCCCTAGGCTGTTTCTGGTTGGGTATATTGTCCTAGCAGTGAGAAAGTAACTGATATACAAGGGCTTACTGTAGAAGTTTGAGGGTCTGAGAGGGCCTGAGACAGTCCAAGTTCAATTTCATAGTACCCACATAAACAGCCGGTCATGGCCCTGAATATCTGTAATCCCAGTCCTGCAGGAGGCAGAAACCAGAGAAACCCTCTGGCTTGCTAGGGAATGGACTGGGTAGGGGGAGCTCTGGGCTGTACGAAAGACTCTATTGAGATAGAAACAGATGAATGAAGAGAGGTAGACACCTCACATTCTCTGCCCTCTACCTACACGTGTGCTCAAAGCAGTGCACATCTGAACACACATGCATATAGTACACACATCACAACCACACATATTTTACACACACACAAGCCAAAAAGTAAAAAAGAAAACAGCCTTCAAGAGAATACACCCCTCTTCCCAATACACACAAGGCAAAGAGAATGGTACCTTCTCAGGTGCTGGTTTTATCTCAACCCATGGACTCAGAAAAGATTCACCATATCCTTGAACACTCAAGCCCCTTCAAAAGACTGCATTCTTTCTGTTGTCTCATTGTAGTTCAGCTGGCCAAATCTCAATGGTTGTGATCTCTCATAATAACAGCTGAACACACAGCAGTTTCAGCCCAAAGACTTCATTTTTTCTGTGTCATATCCTTCTGCACACTCCAGTCTGTTTCTATGCACTGCAACCCTGCACAAATTCTCAGGACATGGGCATAAAAGCAAGTTTCTAGCACAAAGTGTTTCTAGCCCAGTCGAAGCAAAGCTCTTTCTCACCCTCATAAACCAAACCTCAGTCCATAGTTCTTACTGCATTCAGGCCTTTCAGCTCTGACCAGAAGAGTCCACCAAGCTGTATTTACAGCACTGCAAAACATTTTCTTAGACCAAAGTTTCAAATCCTTCCACATTCCTCTTGAAAATCAGCTCCAAAAGGCCAAAGCCACACAGTCAGGTATCTAGCAGCAATCCCACTCCTCAGTACCACTTTACTGTCAGGTCAGGTTCGCATTGCTGGTAGAAATCACCCCACCAACAGCAGCTTGTGGAGAAAAAGAGGTTAATTTTGGCTTATAGACTCGAGGGGAAGCTCCATGATGGCAGGGGGAAACGATGGCATGAGCAGAGGGTGGACACCATCCCCTAGCCAACATCAGCTGGGCAATAGAAACAGGAGAGTGTGCCAAACACTGGCAAGGGCGAGCTGGCTAAAATAGCCATAAGCCCACCCCCAACAAAACACCACCTCTAAGAGGCATTAATTCCCAAATCTCCATCAGCTGGAAACCTAGCATTCAGAACACTTAAGTTTGTGGGAGACACCTGAATCAAACCACCACACGAGATAAAGGTCACAGATGTTCAGATCTACACTGTCAGAAAACCACCAAGGCCAGGCTAAGTCACTTGGGGCATTGACCCAATCCTGGAAAAAAAAATCTGGGCTGGAGAGATGGCTCAGCAGATAAAGGTGCTTAAAAAAGTTCTCACTAATAAGCAAATGCAACTGTCGGTATGGTGTCTGGTATGATTTTTCAGGGTAAAAAGAGTCAACTAAATTGTTAGCATTATTTAGCCTTTCATTAACACACAAACTTAATCTATCATTCAAAACATGTTAGGACATTGTTTGCTGCATGATAAAATAGCAAAATCCTCTTGATGGAATTTTACAATCTCCCATGACAGTGGGGAATGGTATCTTTCCTGGTGATAACACTAAATGGCTCCCAGTTTCTGTCAATGCCATTTCCTGCCTCTGAGCCTTTGCCCTTTGCAAGGAACACCTTCCTCTCTCCCACTTCCTGGCTGAACTTCTACGTATGCATCACAGCTCCACTGAGAACCATTTCAACATAGCTCCTCTTTTTACCTCATGGCAACCCATAACTGTATGCGCGCCTCACCATCCTTTTAGGAGGAATGAAACATGCTAGCAATGGTATGAGGTTGACAAAGCCTCCTATACTCAATGATACGAGGCTTACAAAGCACCCTACAGTCCCTTGAGAAAAATGCAAGGTAACGCTTTATGAATTTATTTAACCTGATTTATTGAGACACAAATACAGAAGGGTTTGCATGGGTGAAACCAACCACTAACCCAAGATTAATAGCCTGGTTTACGGCACTCATTCTCTTCCCAACCACAAATCAAAATAAACTCATCCTCAATGTATAACTTTGCAAAATCTGCTCTTGTACATTGACTCCTGGATCCACTGTGGTTATTAAAAGGGTGGCTATATCCACTAGGATGACATAGGTTATGCTGTGGTAACAAGGAACTCCTCAATCTCGGGCTAATAATGACCACAGCGGTCCCCCTGGGATGAATAAATTAAGCCCCGCAGTCTCCTCTTCCGGGTCTGTACCTGACAATCTGGTGACTCTGGTAACTGTGCTAACATGTCTTTGAAAGGTATGAGCCCTGCTTTCCTTCTCAACCTCCCCCAGAGCTGTTCTCACAGCACACGGTGAAAACCAGAAGTGAGAGTGTTTGTAAAACAGTAGACCACTGCCTGGCCAAGGAGGTAGGTAGCAGTAGTAAGTGATAATGATGGCCACAACTATTGTCATTGTCATGGTCCCCACACTTCTTCATATAGGAATGAGGATGTTATTATTGTAACTGTCATACAGTCTCATTCTAGAACTCATCTGCCATTGGAATCTCCTGAAGAGCCTAAAACCACCAATGTATCCCATCCCTAAAGCTTCTGAATTCAGCCTGCTAATGCGTGGTCTTGAGCTGGGATTTTTAAAAGCTCAATTCTAATCTGCCGACAAGTTTGGGAACCACTGTCATAGAGGCAAGCAAGATGATTATATATACACACATATATTTGTAAGTACACACATAATAGCCTCAGTTCTATGAATCTCTCTCTCTCTCTCCCTCTCTCTCATGGTAGTGTGTGGTGGTTTGATTCAAGTGTCCCCCATAAACTTAGGAGTTCTGAATGCTAGGTTCCCAGCTGATGGAGATTTGGGAATTAACGCCTCTTGGAGGCAGTGTATTGTTGGGGGCGGGCTTATGGGTGTTGTAGCCAGTGTCCCCTTGCCAGTGTTTGGCACACTCTCCTGTTGCTATTGTCCACCTCATGTTGGCCAGGGGGTGATGTCCACCCTCTGCTTGTTCCATTGTTTTCCCCTGCCACCTTGGAGCTTCCCCTCAAGTCTGTAAGACAAAATAAACCCTTTTTTTTTCCCCAAAAGCTGCTCTTGGTTGGGTGATTTCTGCCAGCAAAGCGAACCTGACTGCAACAATAATGTTGGTATGGAGGAGTGGCATTACTGCGAGAGACCTGCCTGCAACGTAGTGGTTACATCAGTGAGCTAGGTTCATCAAAGAGGCCCTAAATTTTATCTCTAATGACAACCACCAAGGTTACCCTTTAAGATCACAATGAGCCCAGCAACCCTTTTCCCGTTCTTTTTTTTTTTTTTCTTAAGTCTTTACCTGACATTTAATCCTAGGCCTTTTACCCCCAGGTATTTATTGTATCTTACTTTCTTTTCCCTCATATCTTTCCTAGTTGAACAAGTATGCCAGGCTCAGAGGAAATCAGAATCCCAAAATTATACTTCTGTATTTGGGCAGGGGGTAAATCTGCTTAGAGGAGGGTCAACCAAGGCTATCAGTGATGAAGTCTGTGCCCTGTGCCATGCTCTAGTCACAATCCACAGCACAGTAGACAATTTAATGGAAATTCAGACAGATAAACTGTCTGAGTAGTAACCTGGGGAAAATGAAGAAGAGACACAGAACTCTTGTCAAGGGGCTGGAGAGATGGCTTAGCGGTTAAGATGTTTGTCTGCAAAGCCAAAGGATCCTGATTCAGTTCTCCAGGACCCACATAAGCCAAATGCACAAGGGGGCGCATGTTCGTTTGCAATGGCTATAGGCCCTCATGCACCCATTCTCTCTCTCTCTCTCTCTCTCTCTCTCTCTCTCTCTCCCTCTCAAATCAAATAAATAAATAAATAAAATATATTTTTTAAAAAAACCTCTTGTCAGCCGGTTACCAGCCACCCTTCCAATCTGCCCATTTTTGTTTCGTGTTTCCCAGGACAAAGTTGTTCACTGATGTAGACATGCAGTAAGAGATCTGTGAACGAATGAGTGTGAGGCAGGCAAGCACAGGGAGTCTGGAAACTCAGGACTGCACTTGGCTTGAGAAAAGCACACACCCCTTTCCTAACAGTGTACTCGGCACAGTGGGACCCTCCACCTATGTCGAGATGTACATACACCCTACTTCAAAACATGGAACCAGTTGCTCCTATCTTAGCAAACTCTTGGTATCACTCCCTTAACGATGAGTTTCCATTCAAACATGTCCCCAGAGATCCAGGTCCAAGAATGACAGGCAAGGGAGCAACCCAGCCTGAACCAGTTTTGGGTACACGCACAATAAAGCCAACTTGTGTACTTTGAGAGAACTTTCAAGGAAGATATCCCATTCATCATCTTAAGCCTTTGCATTATTGAACATAAACATGATTAAAATCAGGTATAACACCGGTGTGGTGGTGCACATCTTGAATCCCTGCACTCAGGAGCAGAGGTAGGATCACCGTTAGTTCAAGGCCACCCTGAGATTCCATAGTGAATTCCAGGTCAGCCTGGGCCAGAGTGAGACCCTACCTCAAAAACAAAAACAAAAAAAATCAGGTATATCATGAGAAAGACATGCACCATACAGAGAAGTTTACACACCCCAAGCCTGTTGATCAAAACAGAACAACTACAGCCCCTAGCAACCAACCCCTCTTCTTGTAGACCCCATAAAAGAAGCTCTTGGGGCTGGGGAAATGGCCTAGAGGTTAAGGTGCTTTTCTGCAAAGCCAAAGGTCCACAGTTCGATTGCCCAGGACCTACGTAATCCAGAATCACAAAAAGTGGCACATGGCGTCTGGAGTTTGTTTGCAGCGGCTGGAAGCCCTGGCATGCCCATTCTATTTTCTCTCTCTCTTTCTCTCTCTCATAAATAAATAATAAATAATAAATAAATAAATAATAAAAATATTAAAAAGAAGAAGAAGCTCTTGGACACTCTCGCTAAAATCTACTAATGCCTTGCAGTACAGTCAAGTTCAATACAACTTCCTGCTGCTTTGTTATTTGTTTGGAATTTTTCAATTCTTTGAACAAGGCATCAAGAACCTGGAAACACCCAGGGACCACCAGCAGGTGATTCTCTTTCACCTGACCACAAAGTGCAGGCCATGTGTGCTTGTCATGGGGCACAGGGCACAAACCCTCTTACTGTCCACTTTCTACTGAGTCTGCAGAGAACCAGAAAACCCAGTTTGTGTGTCCTTATTTTGGCCATTTTATTTAGGAATCCCACTAGCTTTATGTAAACCCTTGGCCATGATAAAAAGGTACTGAGAGCTGGAAAAATGGCTTAGCAGTTAAGGTGCTTGCCTGTGAAGCCTAAGGACCCAGGTTCGATTCTCCAGGTCCCATGTAAGCCAGATGCACATGGTGGCACATGCGTCCAGAGTTTGATTGCAGTGGCTAGAGGCCCTGGCATGCCCATTCTCTCTCGCTCTCTCTCTCCCTCTCTCTGTCTCTAATAAATAAAATAAAATAAAATAAAAATTTTTAAAGGTATTGAGCACTTGGAAGGCATGTTAACCTGGGCCCCAGGGAAGGAAGCATTGTACACATTATATAATACTCTTATTACTTTAAAAGCAAATGGCTGCCTCAGGCAGAAAGTCGAAAGAAGACAGAAACCATTTTTGTAAAAGCATGTGTTGCAACTCATCTCTTCTGAGGCATCCTTACTCATTCAACTATCTGTCACTTCCCAAAACCTGGGAAAGGAGGTTTCCTCCCATGTAGAGTTGGCTAAAGAAACAGGCAGGCAAGAGTTTAAAGGTTAAGGTTAAAATGAAAATCAGTAACTAGACCCAGGGCCCCACTTATTGGAGAAGAATTATTGGACAACCCCCTTTAGTTTCTCTATTAGTTATCTACTTTCTCTACAAGCATCCCCAAAGGGAAAGGATTTAGAGTGAGAGCCAGAGCCCCCGACACGTCTGACTGGCTTCCTAAGGTATGACTGCTAGCGGTAACCCAAGCTCTCCACACTCGTTTCCTCATCTGTAAAACGGAAATAACGGCCCACTTGACAGGGACTTCGTGAGAACTCACTGGGAAAATCTGTTCAGTGCACAGCGTTTACTGAAAGGTGAGTTTGTAATGAAGAGAATGCCTTCTTGACTCATCTTTGTATTTCTATCTTGGCACAAGAATCACTCATAGATTGTCACTGCCTCTTGGTAGCATCTCATGTGCTCAACCCCCAACAAGGAGTCATGCAGACCTGTCTCTGGTTCCAAGTGTGTGGGTCCTGAGTGGTCCAGGTGTATCCAACTTTTTGACATCAGAGCATAATGCTGTCATTGACAACGGCATGAGGTTGCATTTATAGCTATACTGGCACAGAACGCAGTCCCCCAGGCTGAAGGTCAGGCATGCTCTAAAAGTCAATCAATGCTAGTCCTCTCCCCTGAGATGATCCAATCAGAAGGAAGCTCTGCTCAATGGCTCTAGAGAGAGGTGGGAGTTTTCTTCAGTGCTACTATGAAGACCATAAACTTGAGACTAAAGCCAGGAGACAGACTAAAGCCATAGAGCCCAGAGAATCACAAAGAAATGACTCCAGGATCCTGGTCAAAGTGAACACGAAACCTGTCCATCTTTCTGTGCAGGTGAATCACATAATTGTTTCTAGAAACTATCCCATCGGAACTGTCCCTTCCTACTCAAAAGCACCCTAAATAACCCATCCTGGTGCAGAGCTAAATCAGTCACTGTGCAAAAGATTGCATAGGAAGCCGGGCATGGTGGTGCATGCCTTTAATACCAGCAATCGGGATGCAGAGGTAGGAGGATCGCTGTGAGTTCAAGGCCACCCTGAGACTACATAGTGAATTCCAGGCCAGCCTGGGCTAGAGTGAGACTCTACCTCAAAAAAACAAACAACAACAAAACAACAACAACAACAAAAAGATCGCATAGAAATGTCATCACACTTCAGATGATGCAGCACTGACTTCCAAGCTCTTCTAGGGACAGGAATGCTTCCCTGTAAGTCTCGATTTCCCTGGATCCCAGGACTTCACAAACTTTCTGTACATAGGCTGTCACAGTAACCTCTTTGTTGCTGGGACAAACACCTGACCAGAAGCGGCCAATGGGAGGAAAGGGTTTATTTCAGGCTTGTAGATTTAGGAGAAGTTCTATCAGGGTAGAAGAAGCTGGCTCACTTTCATAAACTGATGGCAGAGAGAACCAACGTCAAGCAAGCACCAACTGGCAGAGCTCAAACTGGATCTCCGCACACCTAGTAAGGGTGGACTAAAGATTTGCCCTCACGCACCAGAGCCTCTAGCAACTGCAAACGAATTCCAGGTGCATGCGCCATCTTGTGCATCTGGTTTACATGAGTACTAAGAAAAGAAACCTGGGTCCTTAGGCTTTGCAGGCATATCTCCAGCTCCCAAGCTATAATTTTAAGTAGCTGATAATAGGGAATGATAACACATATAGGCTTACAGCTTGGGGCCAGCAATGTTCCAAAGATATACAGGCCAATAATGTGAGAATTTGTCCATAAATGCCATCTGGAGTGTATACTCTTATGAAACGTGAACTTGAGTCTCTGGGAAGCTTTAAAAACATAGTTTAGGGCTGGAGCGATGGCTTAGCAGTTAAAGTACTTGCTTGCAAAGCCTAAGGACCCAGATTCCATTCTCCAGATCCCATGTAAGCAGCTGTACATGATGACGCATGAATGTGGAGTTTGTGTGCAGTGGCAAGAGGCCCTGGCACGCCCATTCTCTCCTTCTCTCTCTAATAAACAAAAAAAATTAAAAACATAGTGAGGGAAGCTGATTTTACCTTCAACTACTCAGGGCTGACTTTAATTACATAATTTTGGTGTGTTTAGGGTTGCAGTGATGTAATGGAAGGCTGCAAGATTATCTAATATGTAAAACCATTTTCATATTATGTGATAAGAATGCATAATCAACTGACATAAATTTATCACGTTTTCATAATAAAATGTTTAAGAAAAAAAAAAGATCTGCCCTCAGTGACATGCTCCCTCTAACAGGGATCTGCCTAAGTAGAAAGTTTAATTTTAATCAAAAATGTCTGAGTCTATGGGGCCAGATATTCAAACCATCACACAGGCCTTCAGTAAATACCTTTTCCTAGGAGTGAGTGGAAAGAAATTTAACAAATCACTGAGTGTTTCAAAGCTTTTAAAGCTCTGGGATCCAGGCAGGTGTGGGACAGAAAACATCAAGAGGAAACTCATGAGAGATGGAGCCGTCAGCCAGGCTCCAAGCTGCAACCAAGCCCTCGCTTCCTGTCCTGTACTAGGCAATAACCATACCTATCTCCCAGGGTTTCAGAGCGGTGTCAAAGCACCATTGGCAGCCATATTCACCAAATATGTATTTCCTTCCCTATCTTCAGCTGACTCTGATGCCTGGCCTCTGCTCTTAAGCTCAGAAACCAGGGTCACTCTATGTACACAAAGGTGAGCAGTTGGCACAGCCAGCCCTGGGAAGGTCAGAAGAGAGAAAGCATGCCTTGAACCTCCTGTCCCCACACCCCCACATACAGCCATTCCCATTTAGGAGCCAGAACTGCAAGAGTGCATGTGTGAAAGGAGGCTGCCCAGCTTTCTGGCTCTGCTGGCTGCCTATGGGACAGAGGTGCAGGACTAGTGTGCTTGACAATATCAGAGCCGCTGCATATCCCTACATGGTTGACTAAGCCTGAGGAATCATGTGGAACACAGCGGGACTGGAAGTCCCACAAAAGCAGGGGCTTACCTCATTCACTCGTCTAATCCCAGCACCCAAAAAGCACCCAGTGAAATCAGTCATGAGTACAAGATGAGCGGACACCACCAAGAGGGATGCCATGAAGATGAAGGTTCTCAGACTAGCCCTCTAGTTGAACTCCAGTGTGCATGCAGTCTGTAAGTGCACAGGAGCAAGCACAAAGACCTGGAGATGAATGGGGAATTCTGAGCCTGACGGAATAGGGCTGAACTCTGACCTCGTCAGTACCTATGCTCTGGGCCTCAGGCCAGTTCTAAAACTCTCTAAGCCACAGTTTCTTTCCCTAACAAACAAATTATCAAAATGAAATGAAAGCTAGCCTGGTGGTTTATGCTGGTAATTCCAGCACTAGGGAAGACTGAGGCAGGAGGATTGCTTAGAGTTCAATGGTAGCAATACATAGTGAGTTCAAGGCCAGCCTGGGATACATAACAAAACTGTTTCAACAAATAAGGAAACAATAAAATGATAAAAAGTTTCAACATGTCACAACAACTAAAGAAAAAAGATGAAAGAGATATACATCTATATACATATATATATAATATATTAATAGCAACTAGTCCTAAGTGGTAAAATTAAGAGGACTTGGATTTTTGCCTTTTTGTGCACATTTTTTGGATTTTTGTGGTGGTTGTTGTTTTTAAAGATTTTATTTTTATTTATTTAGACACAGAGAGAGGGGGTGTTGGGCATTGCTAAAAATGAGATGGGACTGTGAGGAAGCTGGTCTGAGCTGGTGGACATAGCCGGGGACCTTGGGCTGTGGGGGTTGCAGCCGGCCTTATCGTAGGGAACCCACCCGGGACGGTGACTGCACCTCCCTGCCCTCGGGCAAGGTTGTAGTGTGCCCTGTCATCGCCCAGAGTGGGCAGAAAACTGGCGAGGCCCTCCCCCCTGTTGATCCCAAAAGCATCTGACCATTCCATAAGTCAGGCTTTGCCCTTCCTCCACAGTTCCTGACCTTGCGGCTAGCTGCCCAGGAGACCCTTATGTGTCTGAAGTCACGTAGCTTTTCCCGCCACTTCTGTTATCTCCTCCTCGCAACTCTGAAGTCACACAGCTTTTTCCACCACTATCTCCCTTACACTTCTGCCTTTCAACCAATTAGATAACAACCCATAAACTATGTATCCAATTGCCATATAGTCTGTATGTGCCTTCTCAACCTTTCTCAAGTGTTTATAAACCCACTCTCTGTTGAATAAACAAAAGCAAGCTATCCATCAGACTGCCTCCAAATGTTCACTGCCCGATGTCACACTCACCCGCTGCTCCAGGACCCTGCTTCCCCCCAGCTCCTCCTGTGCCCAGGACGTCAGTGGCCAATGACCCCCAGGGATGGTGAGGACCAACAAGTGGAGAGAGAGAGAGAGAGAGAGAGAATGGGCACACCAGGGCCTCTAGCCACTGCAAACAAACTCCAGATGCATGTGCCACCATGTGCATCTGGCTTACATGGGACCTGGAGAATCGAACCGGGGTCCTTAGGCTTCACAGGCAAATGCCTTAACCGCTAAGCCTTCTCTCCAGCCCTGCTGTTGTTTTAAGGTCGGGTTTCATTCTAGCCCAGGCTGACCTAGAATTCACAGGGGGACCTTGAACTCTCAGCGATCCTCCTACCTTTGCCTCCCAAGTGCCACCACAGCTGGCAAAATATTTTATTTATTTGAGAGAGAGAGAGAATAGGTGTGCCAGGGCCTCCAGCCACTGCAAACAAAATCCAGATGCATGCACCACCTTGTGCATATAGCTTTACATGGACACTAGGAAATCAAACCTGAGTCTTTGGGCTGTAACCACTAAGCCATCTCTCAGCTCTTTGGATTTTTCTGTATCTAACATAAATTGCTTGTCTAATGAAAATGAAAGTGAGATGAAAAAAAAGTACATAGCCCAGGACCAAGGACACAGAGTGGGGACCCGACCATCGCTCCTTCCCTGAGAATGCCCTTCAGACATTTAAAAGCAGCTATCACATGTCTCCTCTGTCTCCCGTTTCTTGTTAAATATTTCAGCTACTTTAATGACTGGATTTTAAGGCTGTCTTTTATCCCTCCTCTCTGCAAGGACTCCATCTGTTAAACCCACTCCGTGTATTGTATAACTAGCTCACAGAGTCAGCAGCACCCTCTCGTTTGCTCATTCATCTGTTAATTCATTCATCGAGTAAACACTGATTAAAAACCTACTACACTGAACATCTTTCGCTTTTGCCCAGTCACTCTTCACGAATGGTTCCAACAATGCCTCGGGGAGTGACTGCCTTGCCTTGGCTCCCACCCCCGCCCCCGGGCCCCAAAAGGTGCAGACCCCAGACGGGTTTCTCTAAGAGGTGGCCACTTGATCCAGAATGGACAATCAGAGGACCAAATTCACTCAAGATGTGCATCTGACCCAGAAAAAGAACACTCCTGGGCGGTGATGCTCAATTCCAAGACTTCTCCTCGGGCTACTAGAAGACTCGTCCTTTTTTAAACCTCCAGCTAGAACAACTAACAGCCATCTTGTACCACAACCCAAAAGGAAATGTAAGCAGCACGGACAGATGATGACAAACTGTTTATGACTTGGCAGCAGGACAGGGAGTGAAGCTTAGCTGGTAGGGCGCTTACCCAGCATACACAAAGCCCTGGGTTTGATGCCCAGTGGCACATAAGAAAGAAGGGCCTGTTATGCCAGTACGGAGGAGACAGAGGCAGGAGGACCAGAAGTTCACAGTCATCCTTGGCTATGGCTACACAATAGATTCAAGGTCAGCCTGGGTTACATGATACCCTGTCTCAGAACAAACAAACAAACCTGGCAACTCTTTAAGACTTGAATTCTCCATGCTTTAAATTCCATCCCTTGACTTCTTGACTTTTCAAGTAAATAAGCTATCAAATTCCCTTTCTATGGAAGCCAGTTCAAGTTGTGCTTGTGTGGAGGTAGAAAGAACCCTGACCAATGAAGTCTGAAGTGCTGTGAGGAGCATAAGCTGACACCAGCTGCCCGCGGATGAAGCAAGAGGATTCCACGTGCTAGGTCCTGGCTCCCAGTCTGATGTGAAGATAGCTACCCTCCACTACAATTATGTAAAGCCAGTAAGATAATTGCCCTAATTAAATTCTACACAGTGTAACATGAGCACGGGATGGGACATCAGGGAAGGTCTCCTGGGCAACAGCATTTAAATCAACTTTCCATCTCTATTCTCAGGCAATGAAGAGGGAATAACTGTCTGGGGGAGGCAGATAACACACTTGATTCACATTCCTCTTAAAGGAAACTAAAACCACGACATCCCAGCTTGCAGAGTGGCAATGACACTCGAAATACTTCCCAGCACTCTGAATGAGCCCACAAAACACTGCCTGAGACTCACAGTGTGCCAAGGTCAAACAACTGTCACTGGGGAAAACTGCCTCTGAATGTGACAGATGCTGCAACACTCTTCAATAATACCCAGGTCAGCTCTGTGCTGTTGCTTCTATAAGCTTAAGTTGTCATCTCGTGTCGTGTCCTAGCCTATTTGGATTACTGTTGATCAAATCACAGCAACATCATAAAAAATAAAAAAAAAAAAAAAAACCAGCCCTTTTGAGATGAACAGCCCACTTAGGGAATTTATTTCCAAACGGTAACAAGAGCAAGCCAAGAGAGGAAGTCTCCGGTTCTATAAAATAGCTCCTGATGGGTTAGACATGTGGCCAGCAGAAGACAACAATAACAACACTGAAGGCTCCTCTGGGAACATCTAGTTTGCCAAGAAAGGCCCTGAACGTTGTTCTTTGTCAGTGCACGGAAGCTCCAGGGTCTTTGATGATGCACCCTGGACAGCAGAGGTGGGCGGATCAAGTAAGTCCAAAGAGGAGGATGTGGCGGGACAAGTTCTCCTTACCTTTGTTGTTTTCTAAACACATTGGGGAGTTATTTGGTTGAGAAACTCTTAACTTGCCAGGGCAAAACAACCTTCCTGGTCGAGCAACACTGACAGAAGAGTTCCATGCGGCTGGTCCCAGTGAGATGCCAGGGGTTAGAGGTGGGAGGGAGGGAGGCTTCCAATGCCTCTGGAATCCCTCAGAGAGCTAAGCAGTGGCTATAATACCTTTGTTTCTATAACCCATCTAAGATAGCCACCCAGCTCCCTCAACTACATGCCAGGACTTCAAACCAGTATGTCATACTTGTCTTAAAAATGGGATTTGCAGGCTGGAGAGATGGCTTAGCGGATAAGGCATTTGCCTTAAAAAAAGCCAAAGGACCTGGTTCAGTTCTCCAGGACCCGCGTAAGCCAGATGCATAAGGGGGCGCATGCATCTGGAGTTCCTTTGCAGTGGCTGGAGGCCCTGATGCACCCATTCCCCACCCCCTCTCTAATAAATACAATTTTTAAAAAGTTTTAAAAAATGGTATTTGCAGGGACTAGAGAGATGTCTCAGTGGTCAAAGGTGTCTGCTCTGAAGCCTGCAGACCTGAGTCTGACCCAGCACCCACATAAAGTGGACACATAGTGGTACATGCATCTATACTCCCTATGTGCCTACAATAAGGAGAGACAGAACCAGGAAAATCCTGCTGCTCAGTGGTAAAACAAGAGTCTGTCTCAAAAGGGTGGAAGGGGAAGAAACACCTCAAGGCTGTCACCTCTGACCTGCACATACCCACTGTGATACCCATGCACGCGCACACACACATACACACACACACACACACACACACACACACAAAAAATAGGATTTGCAATATTTATCACCTATTTTCTAAGCAGCTAGACGATGCAGGCAGAGCCAGGCAGTGTTTGAACTAAATCATATAATACAGGGAAGTATTTAAAATGAGAGGGGCTTTCATTTCCAAGGCTCCCCAAGCATTGCTTGTTTTGTAACAGGGTCCCTCTGTGCAGCCAGGCTGGTCTCAAGATCTGTTCTCCTGCCCCTTACCTCCCCCACACCAAGTACTCAGATCACTGGATTTATCAGTGGGCGCCACCACTCCTGGTCTCAAGCAGGCTTTTTGTTTTGTTTTTGTTTTGTTTTTGTTTTGTTTTGTTTTGTTTTTGTTTTTGTTTTGTTTTGTTTTGTTTTGTTTTGTTTTGTTTTGTTTTGTTTGAGGCAGGGCCCCAGGCTGACTGCTGACCTGAAACTCACTCTGTAGCCCAAGCTGGCTTCAAATTCATACTATTTCTCCAACCTCAACCTCCAGGTGCTGGGATTTACAGGCATGTGCCATCATGGTCAGCTATTCAAGTAGTTTTTAAAACTAGTTTTGTGTGTGTGTGTGTGTGTGTGTGTGTGTGTGTGTGTGTGTGTTTGAGAGTGTCTCACTCTAGCTCACCCTGAAGTACCAGGCTGGTCTTGAATTCACAGTGATGTGATCCTCCTATCTCTGCCTCCCTATTGCTGGGATTTTAAAAAATTAGCTTACTTTTAATAATAAAAAAAAAAGTATAATGTGGTTGGCATGGTATCACACACCTATAATTTCAGTACTTGGGAGGCTAAGTGTATGGGAATACCACATACTGTTCTGTACATTGCTTTTATTTTTTAACTCAAGAATATATTCTGGAAACCATTCCTTCTTAGCATTTATGCCTTAGTATTTTAAACAGCAGTACTGACAGCATCCGACTTTGAAGATATATGTTCAATTAATTCCCTATCAAGATATACATTTATTGCTTCTAGGGTCTGCTATATAAGGTATAATATGCATACTGTCACACACATGTAGCTACAGGAGGGATCATATTTATATGATAAAATCCTTGAAGTAGAGCCAGGCATGGTGTTGCACACCTATAATCCCATCACTAGGGAAGCTCACAAGTTAGAGACAACCTGAGCTACAAAGTCAATTCCAGGGCGACCTGGGCAGCACACTGAGATCTTGCCTCAGAACAAAACAAAAACAGTGAAGTAGAATTGCATAGTCAGCGGACACGGGCGCCTAAAATTTTAGCAAATCCTGCCAAGTTGTTTTTCAAAGATGTAATAGTTTTCACTCTTATCAACAGTGTAAAGGACTGTGACAATATCTCTGCCCACACTGACACAAGGTTGTTTTCTGTTTTGTTTTTAAGTACAAGGGAAGAGAGGGCAGCTCTCTGCTCTTGTCCCATTGTCTCTTCTTGCCCCTATGAATCACCCGTGACATTACTACTTCCTGAAAATTCCACCCCTGGATGCATAACCCAGAGAGCTGAGCTTAAAATAGAATGAATGTCTGAGCTAGTGGTGTGCTGGAGTCAGCCCATACTGGCTCGGGAGACCTGGCTGTGCTCACTGCTTCCAACCCCAAGGATAGGTAGCTTAAAATTGGATATCACTGGACTGGGGAGATGTGGCTCAATGGATATAGCACTTGCCAATCATTCTGGAGTCCCCACATAAAAAGCAGGAAGCCATGGCAGGCAAGATGGGAGATGGAGACCGGAGAATTTCCCAGAAGCTCCTGGTGAGTGCAGCAAGGAACAGCAGACTGAGAATCCAGAGTGAGAAACCACCTCAGAAGAGGGTGGACAGGTAGGACCGACCTCCTCCACATGTGTCCCGTGGCATGCACACACAAATAAAATAATCTAAAAATTTTTAAAGTGATTAAAGTTGGTCATCATGGAAGCATTTATACCATAGAAATCAGCAAATGCTACGAATCAGGCCTTTTTCATCTTTCCTCAAGTAGGGACTGCTGTAACAGTTGGCTTAACAGTTAAGGCGTTTGCCTGCAAAGCCGAAGGACCCTAGTTCTATTCCCCAGGACCCACATAAGCCAGATGCACAAGGTGGCACATGCATCTGGAGTTCATTTGCACTGGCTAGAGGCCCTGGCATGCCCATTCTATCTATCTGTCTCTCTCTCTCTCTCTCTGACTCTCTCTCAAATAAATAAATAAATAAATAAATAAATAAATAAATAAATAAATAAAACTTAAGAAAAAAATATTATTAGAGTGGACACTGAGGTTCTGCCTCCCCCTCATTGAGTATCTCACCCTTTATGCTGGTCTGGTCACAAATCCTTGGAACCCAAGGCAATCTTAAAGGACATGTAATCATTAGGTTTTCTAAGACGATTTTAATGTGCCTTAATAATCCCTCTATATAGATGGAAGCAGTGGCTCTACCCTCCTCACTCTTCTTCCTGATTTTCATTTCTTTATCATGTAGTAACTAGTCTTGCCAATTTCTCATAGTGTTGTAAATGAGAAAACAGACTAGACAGCCTGACGTCACGTAACCTTGGCTAGGTTACTATCCATGGGCAACTAGTTTAAAAGGCCTTATTTCCTCATCGATAAACTACAGATGGTAGAGCTGGAGAGATGGCACAGTGGTCAAGTGTACTTCCTGCACAGGCATGAGGGCCTAAGAGGACTGGAGACTGTCTGAGCTTGCTCCCCAGCACCCATGTAAACAGCTGGATGTGACCATACATGCCTGTAACTCAGTCTTATGGGGAGCAGAGTTTGCTGGTCAGCCAGTCCAACCGAAAAAAGTAGCGGAATGTGGGCAGGGATGAGGGAAAAGAGGGTACCAATGCATGATGTATCCATACAAAATATGTTGTTAATAATAAGAAGAAAAAGAAAAACAAGCTGGTATGGGGTCACTGAGACTCAATCTCAAGGAAACATGTTGATGAGTGATAGAGGACACCGGAGGTTCACCTCTGGCTTCCACACACGCTATAGGGTGCACACTCACCCACAAGTACACCCATGCATACACCACATCACCACATATACCAAACCACACATACTACACAGGGAGAGAGACAGAGAGAAATACATGAAATAACATGGTAATAATAATGCCTCCTCCCAATTTTGCTGGAGGGTTAAATGAATTAATAACAGTAAAGTACCTAGAACAGCAAAATGCCCAGAACAGTGTCTGGCATTGCTGCACCCTTGACAGACGTCAGTGTTGTGCTGTCGTCCAGCCCACTAATTCTCTCTCTGTGGAACTTTAAATCTCATTTCATCTTCGTCATTTTTAGTCTTATTTTTTAATCTTTCTTCACCTTTTTAATATCATCATTACTTTTTTTTTTTTTTTTTTTTTTTAAGAGAGAGAGAATAGGCTCACCAGGACCTCCAGCCACTGCAAACAAACTCTAGATGCATGTGCTGCTGTGTGCATCTGGCTTACATGGGACCTGGAGAATCAAACCGGGGTCCTTAGGCTTCACAGGCAAGTGCCTTAACCGCTAAGCCATCTCTCCATCCCTCATAATTACTTCTAAATCACTTTATTTTTATTTATTTATTTTTTTTATTATTTTTTTTTTTTTGGTTTTTTTCGAGGTAGGGTTTCACTCTGGTCCAGGCTGACCTGGAATTAACTATGTAGTCTCAGGTTGGCCTTGAACTCTCAGCGATCCTCCTACCTCTGCCTCCCGAGTGCTGGGATTAAAGGCGTGCGCCACCACGCCCAGCCTAAATCACTTTAAATATACCATTTCTCAGACTCACTCATAGGTTACATTCACTTGTATTTTGAAGTGGTTTGTTTTCTGAGTACATTATATAGGGTTTCACTGTGATGTCGCTTCAATAATGATAGCGTTTTCTGTGGGGTCACATTGGGTATTCACTGTTGAAAGATCTCTGAGGAGTAAGTCTGTGTTAATGGTACAGTCTAGACCAATTCTCACATTACCTCTTCAGATGGAAGGGTCTCATATTAAAAATATGGTTTCCATAAGTATATATGGTACAGTGCCTGATTATTAATTTCTTCTTGGTGACCTTTTTCAACTCGAGATAAACTTCCAGGCAGTGAAGATTTTCTAGCCTCTTTCCCACAGAAGTTAGACTTTCAAGGCTCCCGGACACTCAAGCCTTCCTTCAACCAGGCTTTATTCCTAGACTCACTGTAGCATGAAAACCCTCCGCCTGTGGCTTGGGCTACAAAAGCTCCAGAAATGTTCCTGGTTCCACTTATACATGACTCTGTTGGCTTCCATTTCTCTCTGCATTTTTGACGCTGGTAAAATTCCTTTGTTATAAACTCCATTAGATACAACACTTTATTTCCACTGACCCCACATCAGTATCAGGAGGCACTCATGAAATCAACTTGGCATATCACATTGTCCAAGAAAGCTCCAGGTCATCAAATCCAATAGAACCACGTACAGTCCCATCTTATTCTGCATTAGAATTGCAGCTTACTCCAGTGTTAACATCTAAAGTCAGCAAGTGACAAGAAAACTGAGGAGTTTGACAAACCATCTTTCATGATGTCCAAAATAGCCAGTCTTTCCTTCAACACTCAACTCAGTTTCTCAGGCTGAGCACCATATGAGAGAGCTGGCTTGGATTTAGGGACCATGTTGTGTGATAATTAAAATCTATAAATACGGGAAACACTCAATGGCACAAGATGTTCAAACTCAGAAAGGCCAGAGGAACAAAGAGGAGCAGAAGGAACAGTAGATCCGCGCCTTCCACTCACACGCATTCCAACAGAGATGCCCCTGGGTAAAGTGACACGATCGCCCACCCTATTTAAAGTGCTTTCATCTCCACGTTGTTCGGATCTGGGTAAGTTAGACATGGATCTATAACAACATAAATCAGAACAGTGGTTATCACTCGGGCAGTAGTAACAGAAGGACACGAGGAAGCCTTCTGGAATGATGGAGCTACTGAGTTCCCTGATTTGGGGGTGGTTAGATATGTATGACGTTATCAATTCAACCAGCTATACAATTAAGATGTGTGTGTTTAATAGTGTACATAGCACCAATCAAATAAAAGTTAAGGGCTAGAGAGATGGCTCAGTGGCTAAGGCGCTTGCCTGTGACGCCTAAGAACTCATGTTTGAATCTCCAGGTCCCATGTAGCCAGATGCACAGTGATGCAAGCACACAATGTTGCACAAGCGCCACAAGGGAGTGCATGCATCTGGAGTTTGTTCACAGTGGCTGACAGCCTGGCACACCCATTCTTTCTCCCCCTCTCTCTCTCTCTCTTTCTCTCTCTCTCTCTCTCTCTCTCTCTCAATTAAAAAAAAAAGTTAAAAGCAATGTCTGGGACTGGGGAGATGGTTTCATGGATAAAATGTGAGTATCTGAGTTCAGAGCCCCGGAAGTCACATAAAGCTGTAAAGCTGGACCCTGTTGTGTGTGTCTAGAATCCCAGTGTGCCTATGGCAAAATGGGAGATGCACATAAGAGAATCACACAGGCGCTCCGTCTCCAAGGAAGTAGGAGACTTGACAGGAAGATGGCAAATACAGTGGTGAACAATGATAAACCCTGCCTCAAACAAGGTGGAAGGTGAGGATACACCTAAGGATGTCCTCAGACCTCCAAGTCTGCTGTGGCACATACATGCCCACTTCTGCTCGTGCACATGCATGCACACACAAGCATGCCTGAGTAGAGGTTGCTGAAGGGCATTCTGCCAGGGGGGCCATTCTATGATGAAGCCTCAGCACAGGCTGGCTAGCCCCACGAAGGGCTGAGAGGAAATCAGGAGGCCCAGGAACAGAAGGCAAAAGACAAACATGTCCTACCAGCTCAGTGGTACCCATGCCCAAAGAACAGATGGGCCCTCCAGAGGTGCCTGGGTCACAGTGGCTAAGCACTGGCTTCCAAATCAGACTGCTCAGAGGCGCATACTGACTCGACCCCAGTAACCAAGAGACAAGGTATTTCGTTCCTTGACCTTCAACTTTGTAGGTCTACTGAGAGTTGATTCGGGTACAGTGTCTGCACACAGTAAATACTCCATAAATATTTTCTGTCATTATTGCTGATGACAAAAAAGCTAGGAGTACCACCTTCTCTCCAAAATTATATTGTTTAAATTAATAATTAGACCTGAGGACCTAAGAGTCACACACTGAGCAAAAGAATGCATGTGTTCCGGGATGTCCACGGGGGTCAAGGGTCTTCTAGTGAATTGAAATCCATCTCCTGACCATTGCTACCCACTTCAGTGCTTCCGCAGAGCGAGCAGAGAAGACCAGTCTCTAGAGTCAGACGGCCAAAATCATGTCCCCACTCGGTTACTTACCAATGCGATAACCTTGAACAAATTTACTCAAACTCCAGGCCTCAGCTTCTTGTCCTGTAAGAGAGTAACAGGGAAAATTAAGCAAGTTTCAATAGTGCTCAACATACAAAAAGCCCCGAGTAAGTGTTCACTTCAACAGCAAGCACATTTACTAAAATTGGAAAACTACTGAGAAAATTGGCCCCTTTTGGAAGATGACACACTAAATCATGAAGCATTCCATATTTTTAAAAAGAATTTATTTTTATTTATTTGGCAGAGAAAGAAGGAGACAGAGAGAATGGGCACGCCAGGGGCCCCAGCCACTGCAAATGAACTCCAGATGCGTGCACCTCCTTTTGTTTCTGGCTTACATGGGTCCTGGGGAATCAAACCAGGGTCCTTTGGCTTTGCAGGCACATGCCTTAACTGCTAAGCCATTCCTCCAGCTCCGAAGCATCCCATATTTTTGAGGGCAATCCGGCTGCAGTATCTGTTGCCCCACCAAGCACCAGGACTGACTTGACTGATATGTGGCTGTCTAGGTGGGCGTCCCTTCCTCCTTTATGGCATCCATCCCAAAAATGTATTCTACGTTGAAAAGGGTGATCTTCCCTTACAAGAGGATTAACCTTTGGTCAAGGTATAGTGTAGCTGTTCTCCATGCTAGAACCTCCAAACAAGCTCTCAGGGTCCATTTGTAGGATAGTCAAGCTTTCAAAACTCCAGACACCCAAATGAGGCTCTACATGTGGCAGTCTGCCTGCCTGCCTGCCTGCTTGCTTGCTTGCTTTCTCTATCTCTATCTCTTTTTCTTTCTTTCTTTCTTTTTAAATATATTTTATTTATTTACTTAATTTTGAGAGAGAGAAAGAGGTAGAGAGAAAGAGAGAGAGAATGGGCATGCCAGGACCTCCAGCCACTGCAATCGAACTCCAGATGCATGTGCCCCTTTGTGCATCTGGCTTACATGGGTCCTGGAGAATCAAACTGGGATCCTTTGGCTTTGTAGGCAAATGCCTGAACCGCTAAGCCACCTTTCCAGCCCCCTTTTTTCTTTTTTTAAGCCTCCAGTAAATCCTAGCCACTATCATGTTTTCCCATACCAGAGACACAGCCTGGGGATAACAACTGCAGGTAACATTGGTATAGTACATAGCTGGGCTGTTCAACCTTTTGGCTTCTCTGGGCCACACTGGACCAGGACCACACATTGGGTTGTTTCACAAACACTTCTTTTCAATACTCAGAACAGTTTCTAGGCATCACACATAAAGAAGTAAGAAGAGGGCCTGGAAGATGGCTCAGTAGTTAAAGGTGCTGGATAGCAAAGCCTGATGGACTAGGTTTGAGTCCCCAGAATCTACATAAAGCCAGATGTACAAAGTGATGCAGGCATCTCTCTCTCTCTCAGTCTCTTTTTCTCCCTCTCCTTGCAAATAAATAGTAAAAATTAAAAATAAAAAGAAGTGAGGGGCCTGAGAGATGGCTTAGCGGTTAAGCGCTTGCCTGTGAAGCCTAAGAACCCTGGTTGGAGGCTCGATTCCCCAGGACTCACCTAAGCCAAATGCACAAGGGGGCATCTGCATCTGGAGTTCGTTTGCAGTGGCTGGAGGCCCTGGCACGCCCATTCTCTCTCTATCTGCCTCTTTCTCTCTGTGTCTGTTGCTCTCAAATAAATAAATAAATAAATAAATAAATAAATAATAAACAAAAAATTTAACAAAAAAAAGAAGTGAGAAGAAACTGGACAAAGGGCTGCATAGCAAGAGCAGAGACCTAAACCAAACTCCTCTGGCTATGCACAGCTTTGCTGGACTATGGTATCAGAGGGAGAAGGCAGGGCCAGGTTGTCCTATGAGACTCCAGAACAACAAACAGATAAAGGATGCTAAAATCCTGCAGGCATAGAAATCTTGGTTCAGCAAAACAACACTCAGCTCAACTCAACTTTGAACTGGTCTGTCATTCTGCCCCTGAATCATTTCCTGTTTTAGGTTTCTACTTCACACAAAACGGAAAGCAAGCACGTTCATTATGCCAGCCTTCTCGCCCTCAAAATTATCCTACAAGAGTGTATGAATCAAAGAGCATTTTCAGAAAACCAGAGTTAAACAACATCTCATTAGCTGCATTCACCAACTTAGGAGGCCAGGCTGAGTGTGGAGCCTCGTCACTGGACAAAGAGCAGACGCCCTTTCTCTAGCCTTTGCTCCAATCGGATCTTAGCTGCCTTGATGCTCTTTCACGCAGCTTTTCATTGAGTGCTGGAGCTACCGGAAGCCACGAAACCAGCTTCGTGTTACCCACAAAGGTGTGGGGCTGGGCCGGGCTGCACGGTTGTGGGAGACCTGCTGATCCTGCCACTTCTGTGGCTTTTGCTGGCTCCCCTTTTGTTTGTCGGGGCAGGGTAGCTTCGCCTCATTCTTGTTGTATGAGTGTGGATCAGCATTGTCTTTGAAACTAGTCAGAGTATGACTCAGGAAGGATTCAACTAAGGGACCATGCAAGAAATGCTCAGCCATGTCCTCAAATGTGTGCACAAACCACATGTATGCACACGAACACCATGAGCACACACATGCTACATGTACATTGTACCATGCATGTATATCACACCCCATACACACAACCCTATGAGCATTTATCATATCCATGTACCCACACCACAGGAGCACATCACATGCATACACTGCACAAAAAGACACATACATACATCACATACCATTGCACATACTACACGTGTGCACAGCACATACTTGGACAAACTACACATGTACACTGTACACATACACACAACACACATGCCTACCACACTTATATAATACGCATATACTTCACACAACGTGAACACACATCACACAATGCAAACACACACCACACATACTCATGCATACATACTACACATATACCTCACATGCATATCACACATAAACCACTTATATTGCATACATGGCAATATACCACATACATTTATATCATACCGCACAGGTATGCACCATGAATAAAACAACACATGTACATACACGCCACATGTACACCCACTCATATTATAACACAACACATATATACATACATACATATCATGAACATACACACATATGTACATGCCACACACACACACCCACAACTGCAATTCTCCCAACCGTACAGTAAGGATGGGCTTTTCTTCTCTCTGATTCTTTGACCAGATTTACAAAACTGAAAGTGGGGACAAGCTGTTCACTTGGGGAAAACTTTCAGACCTTGGACAAATTCTGAGATGTCAGAAATGGCACCCTGTCCCTCAGGAAACTCTTGCCTTGCTTTGTCTTATAAAAGCAGAGAAGCTGACTGTGGCATCACCTGGTGACAAACCCAAGACACAGAGTGTGGCTGTGACAGAAGGAAGGTGGCATCTGGAAATGGAAGTGACCATCTTTAGCTTCTGATCGATCTGCAGAAAGAGCCTGGACTGCAGCCCTAGAAACCAGCTCAGCTCCTCAGCAAACTCAGTACGCACTCCAGAGCAGCCTGAGAAGACACAAGCCACCTGCCCTCTCTTCGCTCCAGTCACCTTGGCCATGGTATGGACATTCATTTATTCAACACAAGGCCCAGCACCCACTATACCAGGTACCACTGCCATGGAGTGAGCCCCTTCACTGGGCCTTCCAGCTACCCAGGGCTCAAGATCAGCAAGCAATTCCAGGGAGAGGAGCAATTATACTTGAGCCAGTTAAGATGGTCGGCAGCAGTGAGGCCTTGAGCGAGGCAGTCACAGCAGCGGGCAGGTCCCATGAGCTCAGCAGGATGAGTGATGGGAAATGGAAGGGCGTGCTCAAGGAGATCACTTCTACTCCGACAACTACAAAACAAGTACCAGGCGGCCAGAGTCAGGAGATCACCTAACAGAGTCAACAGCATATACATGTGGAAGACTTGTCACCTGCTCAAGCACAAGAGGCAGGAGAAGGGTGAACCCAGATCTAGAGAAGGGTGGGCTCGCTAGAGGACCTGCCTGGACCAAGTAGGCTCTGGGGGTGTCCCCGGCCGCCAAGAGCTGAGCCGGCCATCCTCTAAGAGCCAGGCCCTGTCTTTCAGTGGTGAGCCGAAGGCCTCTAGTCTGCTCCAGGGCACAGTGGGTGGGGGAGTCCTCTTGGGAGTGACTGAGGAGACACTCAGGAAGATACCTTGCTCTTCTTGTCATTCATTTCTCTGAAAAGCTGATGAAGCCCCTCCACCTTTCCCTGGCCCTGCTGTAGTGATGCTGGGGTCACCTGCTGCACCGTCCACAGGCCAGTGCTGTGTTTGCTCTTTTGATCGTCCCAGTGAACCTAGAAGCTGCTGCTTTGCCTGATGCATACATAACAGACCCTCAGAAATGCATGCAGTGCTTGTGGAATGTGCCCTCCATGTACATGAGTCCTTATTCCATGCCACCCTGGGAACAGCTCTGGCCAAGGGGACTCAGCATCACTCCTCAACACTCCCCCCCAGGGCTCTCAAGCAGGATGAAATCTGAAAAGAATGCTTTTTAGTCCAGCGCCCTCATGCCACCAATGAAGTTCCCCAGGCCCAAAAAGGCACTATAATTTGTTCAAGGTCTCTAATAAAGGTGCTATCATCTTGACAAGAGGAGTACAACCCCTTCCAGAAATATTGCTCATTGCAGAAGGAAACCCTTAGTGTTGGCAGGTCTAGTGGACATGTTGACCACCAATCACTCCACATGCCCACAACTCTAGGGAGTGTCTAGGTCGAAATGGACATTCCCAATGAAGCCAGTCTATTTATGAAGGTGACCAGATATTTTTAGAGAGACAAATCATTCTTGAGCCAGAGAGATGGCTCAGTGGTTAAAGGCACTTGCTTGCAAAGCCTGTTGACCTGGATTCAATTTCCCAGCACCCACGTAAAGCCAGATGTACAAAGTGGTACATGCACCTGGAGGTCGTTTGCAGTGGCAAGAGGCTCTGGCATGCCCATTTGTACTCTCTCTCTCTCTCTCTCTCTGCATTTCTCCCTCAAATCAATAAAATATTAAATATATATTACAAAAACAGAGATAAATCATTCTTACAGTGAGCTCTCTATGATAAGATCTAAATTTACAATAGTTCAAAGAAAAGTTGAGCTTCCTAAAGCACTTAGTGTTTTTCTTTTTCTTTCCTTCTTGGGTTCTGTCTGCTTGGTGTTCTGTGAGCTTCTTCCATCTAGACAAGCCTCTCTTTTACGAGATTGGGAACTTTTCGTCAATAATTTTGTTGAATATGTTCTCTGTGCCTCGTTGTTGTTGTTGTTGTTGTTGTTTTAATGTTTGCTACAAAGCAACTTTTTACTACAGCATCAGACATGATGTTTTAAGAAGACCTTTTTGTTGTTGTTTTGAGGTAGTCTGGCTTTAATGCAGGCTGACCTGGAATTCACTATGTAGCTTTCAGCTGACCTTGAACTCACAGCAATCCTGCTACCTCAGTCTCCCAAGTGCTGGGGTTAAAGGAGTGTGCCACCACGCCTGGCTCAAGAAGACATTTTTTTTTAACTTTTTTTTTTTAAATTTTATCTTATTTTTTTTGGAGAGAGAGAGAGAGAGAGGGAGGGAGGGAGGGAGGGAGGGAGGGTGGGAGACAGAGATGGCGCGAGCAGTGTCTCAGCTGCTGAGAACGAAATCCAGATGTGCGCGCCCCCTTGTGGCCAAATGCAGCATTGCACCCTTGCATCACTTTGCATCTGGCTAAACGTGGGACCTGGAGATTGGAACAGCTGGAGATTGGAACCAGTGTTCTGAGGGTTAGGAGGCAGGATCCTTAACCCTTAAGCCATCTCTCCAGCCCAAGAAGACATTTTTGTCTATGATCCTCCCACTAAAAAACTTCCTCACAACTCTTCATGTCCTCCTCAATTTTTTTATTTTTTTTTAATTTTAGTTATTTGAGAGAGAGAAAGAGGCAAATGGGGGGGGGTTAGAGAATGGGCACAACAGGGACTTCAGCCACCGTAAATGAACTCCAGACACATGCAACACCTTGTGTGTTTGCCTTATGTGGGTCCTGGGGAATTGAATCTAGGTTCTGTGGCTTTGCAGGCAAATACCTTAACTCTAAGCCATCTTTCCAGGCCCTCTTCAACCTTTATTCACAGGTGTGAACTTTGTTCATATGTATGTACTTTATTTTAAATTGTTATGTTTGTCTGTTTATAGGTGCACGTATGTGCGTTGTGGGGGGGTGAAGACAACCTCAAGTATCACTCCTCAGGCATGCTGTCTTCCTTTGGGGCAGAGTCTCAGCAACCTGGACCTTTCCCTGGGGGCTACACTGGCTGACCAGGAAACATCAGGGAGCCTCCTGTCCCTGCCTCCTCAGTACTGGGATGAAAAGTGTAGGCCATCACACCCTGCTGCTTTTATGTGGGCTCTGGGGGTCAAATTCAAGTCCTGACACTTGCAAGGTAAGCACTTTGCCAACCAATCTCCCCAGCCCCATATGTACTTTACAAAAAGGAATTACTGTAGTAGCCCATCAAGTAGGGTTCTATTTTCATTTGTTTAAGCCTTTTAGTTTGCAAGGCACCAGCGTGACGTTTCTGACCAATACCACAGAAGCAAAACCCAGGCTACAAATTAAGCACACCTGGAAATTCTGGGTTTCAGGCAATATTTTCTAGCCTGCTTCATTCTATAATTATCCTGACACTCCCCACATCCCTCTTGATAGGAAACAGACAAAAGAAAGCAGGTGTCAGGCATATTCCACAGGGCAGAGCAAACTCCCAGCCTGAGTTTACAACAGTTGCTTATTGCTCAAAAGTTTGTCGGTACTTTTTTCCTGCAAGTGAAATGGCCCAGGATTCTAACATACTGCTGCCGGATGCCAACTACGCACAGGTAAATAGGTTCCCAGAGGGTGAAACCCCAGTACCAGATGGCCCCAAAGCTCCCCAGGTGATCTTCACCAGCAGCTGGGACAGAGAAACACCAGGCAAGGCTAACTCACTCATTAGTCCAAGAAAGCCCCTGGGAAATCTGATCTGCAAGTGAAGAACTCATTGTAATTAAATAAAATAGCAGATGTAAAAGTACCCAACAGTGCCTGTTACCCAGAAGACAATAAATGTTAATTAAACAAGCAAATAGAATTCAAATAATTACTCCTTCCCCTCCATGAATTCATCTTGGAATTTTATTGGCTTGTTTATCACTTGTTATTTTTTTCTTGACCATAATTCATTCTATCCCTGTGAATAAACTTATAAACTTACATCCATAATCCTGTTCAAGTCTAAGAGCTCCATAGTACTTCCAACAACCATTAATCACTTTATTTATCTAGTAAAACTTTCCCCAAGAACAGTGGCTAATAGATAATAAATATGCAACAAACATCAGCTGTTTATAATGACTCAAAGTTGTTTTAATTCAGAATTCACAGACTTTTTTTCTAAACTAGACTAAAACATACTTCACATTGCTAGAGAGAACTTAGCAATAAAGAATAAAAATGATGGGGTTAACACTTAACATACGCCAAAGGCAACCACCAAATGCAATCATAATCCACCTACCTACTCAGAGGTACAGCAAAAGCTACACTAAGTCAGCTATTCCTGGAGTTACCTGCAAACAGAAACACTTCAATGACTGTATTTCTCCTACAGCTTCCGTGAGCTTAAACTTCATTTGCCCATCAGGCCTGAGAAGCCAAAGAAATCTGCCTTTTAAAAGAAAGCAATTTCCAGACTGGGGAGATGGTGCCACAGTGAAGAGCGTTGGCAGCTTAAGCATGAGGGCCTCTTGGTCCAGAGATTGCCAAATTTGACTCTCAAGAACAAATGTAAAAGCTGGGTGTGGGGCTGCAGAGACAGCTTAGCAGTTAAGGTGCTTGACTGCAAAGCCAAAGGATCCAGGTTCAATTCCTCAGAACCCATATAAGCCAGATGCACAAGATGGCATGTGCATCTGGAGTTCATGTGCAGTAGCTAAAGGCCTTGGTGCACCTTGTCTCTCAAATAAATAAATAAATAAAATGTTAATGTTAATGTTAAATTAAAAATCTGGGTGTGTCCACACAGTGCATAAACCTTGTCTGGGGGGCGGGCAGAGAATGGAGAATCACTGGGGTTTGCTGTCCAACAGCAACTCAGGGTTAAGGGAGAGACTTTGTCTCAACAATGAGCAATAAGAGAAGGACACTCCAGCCTTCACACTCATGTGCAAGGAGCACGCACATCTGCATACACACATACTCTACATTCATACATGTGTGCAGGGAAAAAAATAATGCAATTTCTGACTCCAAATAAGGAGATTTTACTGTGAACATGTCCAGATGCCTCCCCACCCGGCTAGGGTGGGTTACTCCCATCACTGTCCCTCCCGGACTGCAAGCTCAGGAGACATGGACTAGTTCTACAGGGAGGTTTTGCCAACCTCCCTACAGCTCACCTGAGCTTTGCCATGTTTCATCGACTATTCCATACCTGAAATAAACCAGACTAAGAATCCCACATCCAAAACTAAGCACAGTCCGCATGCTGTGTTACCATGTTCTATGTTATAACAAGGCAAAAAATGACCATACGCAGGACAATGGCTTTGTTCTCTCGGTGGGAACACAGGGCCTTACTGTCACATCCCAGGCTGAGATGAGGACATGGCCCCTCCTTCAAGGGTCTTGTGACCGCTATGCAGATGGACTAGGATTTGTGTAACGGTAACTATAGGGAGACAAGAACATATGTAGGACAGGATCACAGTAGCAACCCTAATATTTGGCCTGAAAGAAAAATCAAAACTGAAGAATAGTTGTGGACAGTAGTTCTCATCTCCTAAACCTGACCCCCAGTCCTAGGCCATTTTGTATTCGCTCCTAGATTACGTCTTGATACTTTTGATGACATCATAAGTGCCCCCAGTGAGGACACCTTATATTAATAGTCGCTGAAGTATTAATGTTTGCTTGGTCAGTATCAGCAGGTTCTATAGCGAGACACTATGCTCATTTCTCCACCTCCCTTCTCGTCCGAGGTGCACTGGGGCTACCGATGTGAGTGCTACAGGACCCAGCTTTCCCATGAGTCCTGGGGATCGGGACTGAGGCACTTGTGCTTGCATGGCAAGCACTCTACCCACTGACCCAGCTCTCCAGCCTGGCAATAGGAAGTCTTAACTGTCATTTTCCTTTAACTTTCCTCTCTCCTGGAACTGGGAATCACTTTCAGGATTAAATTCTTTTTTTTCTTTATAATTTATTTATTTGCAAGCAGAGAGAGAGAGAGAGAGAAAGAGAGAAGAGAGGTAGAGAGAGAGAGAATGGGCATGCCAGGGCCTCTAGCCACTGCAAATGAATTCCAGATGCATGTGCCCCTTGTGCATCTGGCTTACGTAGGTCCTGGAGAATCGAACCAGAATCTTTGGCTTTGCAGGCAAATGCCTTAACTGCTAAGCCATCTCGCCAGCCCCACAGGATTGAATTCTGATGCATGATCAAAACAGAAATATGCTGTAAATATTTTGCATAACCACTCTCTGAGCACAGGTGATTGCGGCTTGCAGCTTCCATTTTCTGTAGTGTCATGACCTGTTCCTCGCGCACATGAACATGCTCTGTTGAGACTGTAGTACTTGCGGCTCTATGTCCAAGTGACACATCTGCCTTTTTTACCCCAAGACATCAGTTAGAGTGGGAGAGGGATGACAGCTAAACTAAATAGTAGGTGCTTAACATGTTTTTTTAATTTTTAAAATGTTTATTTGCATGTGTATGTGCATGTATGTGTGCATGCACACACACACAGGTATACACCAGGGCCTCTTGCCACTGCAAACAAATGCCCATCCAGCTTTATGTGGGTCACTGTGGAATGGAATCTGCAAACAAGCACCCTTAACTGCTGAACTATCTCCCCAATCCAAACATGTTGGTAAATGTTCAAAATAAGTACTCTGAAGCCTTCAAACAATCATCTGCTTAAATTAGTAACATTAATAATCATTGTGGTAAGGTGAATTATCCCAGGGTTTCATGCACCATAGGCAAGTACTTTACCACTAACCTATATCCTCCAGACTGTAGAAGTGGTCTTATTCAAGATGATCACCCTGCCTTTAACTTAATGAGCACAGGGTGAAGGAGGGAGGAGGCAGGGAAGGAAGAACACAGACTAGTCTACAGTGAACAGCACTGCTATGCCAGAGCCTCAATAGCAAGTCGGTTAAAGCCTGACCCTGTGAGACAGGCTAAACCCTGCTAACCCCTGCCTGACCCTGTGAGACAGGCTAAAACCTGCTAACCCCTGCCTAACCCTATGAGACAGACTAACCCCTGCTAACCCCCTGCCTAACCCTGTGAGACAGGCTAACCCCTGCCTAACCCTGTGAGACAGACTAACCCCTGCATGACCCTGAGAGACAGGCTAACCACTGCCTAACCCTGTGAGACAGGCTAACCCCTGCATGACCCTGAGAGACAGGCTAAACCCTGCTAACCCCTGCCTGACCCTGTGAGACAGGCTAACCCCTGCCTGACCCTGAGAGACAGGCTAAACCCTGCTAACCCCTGCCTAACCCTGTGAGACAGGCTAACCCCTGCCTGACCCTGAGAGACAGGCTAACCCCTGCTAACCCCTGCCTAACCCTGTGAGACAGGTTAACCCCTGCTAACCCCTGCCTAACCCTGAGAGACAGGCTAACCCCTGTCTAACCCTGAGAGACAGGTTAACCCTGCTAACCCCTGCCTGACCCTATGAGACAAGCTAACCCCTGTCAAACCCTGATAAGGCCCCTGCCTAACCCCCCTGAGAGACAGACCAAACCCTGATAACCCCTGCCTGACCCTGAGAGACAGACCAAACCCTGCTAACCCCTGCCTCACCCTGTGAGACAGACTAACCCCTGCCTCACCCTGTGGGACAGACTAACCCCTGCTAACCCATGCCTGACCCTGTGAGACAGGCTAACCCCTGCCTGACCCTGTGAGACAGACCAAACCCCATCCTTTCAAAAGTGAGGACAAGGACAGATGTTCACTAGTCCATGAATACAACAGTGACAGTGTTTCTGAACTAATGGGGAACTGATTATCAAGCACCTTCTCACTGTAAAGATGGATTGTCTTGAAAGATACATCACTGTTAAGTTGAAAAATGACATTCATGGAAGTAGAGAACATTATTTCTGGGGGAGCTGGTCTCATTTCCTGATTTACAAGCGAGAATCAATCAAGGGAAGAACTTGCCCAAGGTCAGTCAGGACTTAGTGACAGGTTGAATTGTTGGCTTGGCCGCTCCCACCTCCAAGCCCCTCCACCTGGTAAGAGGGCTTGGGGAGCCCTTCAGGAGCCTGCTCTCCAAATGGGCAAGTACTCTGCACACAGAACCTCGAGTGTGTCGTCATCCACTCAGCCTGCCTCACTGAGCTTGGAGCAGGTGGACACACGCTCCTCCTTATGCCTTGGCTCTGAGAACAGGAAGTAGTGACATCAACACAGAAACCATGAAGTGAGTAGAAAAACCAACTTGTCCTGTGACAGACATTCGTAGATGATGGGTCATTTCAGCAGTAGTACACACAATTGGGGTCCCATAGCTGGCAAAGGACCACCCCTTCTCTAACTCAAGACACAAGCACCACCTTGTGCCATGGGCTTATGTGGGTCCTGGGGAACTGAACAGGGGTCCTTTGGCTTTACAGGCAAATGCCTTAACTGCTAAGCCATCTCTCCAGCCCCCAAATTCTTAATCCATTTTAATTTTCATCTGTTTAAACTTTCATAGTCCAATGTGCTTCATGGCAACCTTGTGGGATTGCTCAGCTCAGGGCTGCACATAGGGGATCACTGTCTCACATGCCAATCTCTGAACAAAGGAAGGAGCTCTGCAGTCAGACAGACTGAGTCCAGTTCTGACTTGGTCATCTACTAACGGGGACTTAGCTTCATTGGTCATCCATCAAGTTGAGTGTTTGGCAATATTCAGAAAGTGGACTGGCCCATTAAGAGCTTCCAGAAATACAATTTCTCCATACACAGCTAAATGTATATAAAAATGCTCTAAAAATATGATTCTGAACTAAAAAAAAAAGTGCACATGTGAGCATCATTTTGACTGACTCTCCAAGATCCCTGTCCATTTTAAATTCTATTTAATTCTAAATGGTCATGACTTATTTCCTGAGCTTGCCCAGGCCTTTTGTTCCAAGGCCTGCAGTATGCCATTAAGAGTTCCATCGCAAGGGACCTAGAAAACCTCTCTATAGGTATCAAACATGTATATGTACAAGCTCACCAAAATGTATGTACTGGAGCCAGGGAGATGGCTCAGTGGGTTAGAGTGCTTTTGCACAAGCCTAAGGACATGAATTCGATCCCAGCACCCACATTAAAAAAATTAAAAAGACAGGGTGTGACTGTGCATGCCTGTAACCCCAACTCTGAAGGGGGGGCAGAGACAGGAGGATACCTGGGGCTCACAAGTCAGGGAGCCTAACTGAGAAACAATCAACTCCAGGTTCAGCGAGAACCTGTCTGGAAGAGGAAAGGTGGATGTGCAGTACAGGAGGATGCTTTGGCATACTCTGCATGGTATGTGTTTGCAGAAACACATGTGTGCACCACACACACACCAAACATACTGTACCATACACACACACACAAAAAAAATGTGTGTATTTAATATTAAAAATAACATTAAAAATAAATGTGTGTATTTAATATTTAATGCATGCCTCATGTAGCCCAGGCAGGTCTTAAACTCACTATGTAGCTGAGGATAACCTTGAACTTCTGATCCTTCTATCTCCACCTTCCAAGTGCTAGATTACAGGCATGCTCCCCTATGTCTGGTATTATGTGCAATTTTTGTACATAAATCACATATTTCATCTTTTTTGTTTGTTTGTTTTTTGTTTTGTTTTGTTTTTCAAGGTATGGTCTCGCTCTAGCCCAGGCTGACCTGGAATTCACTATGCAGCGTGGCCTCGAACTCACAGTGATCCTCCTACCTCTGCCTCCCAAGTGCTGGGATTAAAGGCGTGCGTCACCATGCCCAGCTCATAAACTACATACTTAATAATATTTAATAAAGCCATAAAAATACCACAGATATATAAAAATAATGAAATTTAAAAGGAAGAGACCATGGAGTAGTGGGCACTGGGTGGAATTACTGGCCCAGGTCACCCTGTATGCAGCCACATTGCAGTCCAAGGGTCAAGAATCCAAGCAGTGATGGGGTAGGGACGGTTCTCGGTCCATCTGCAGCAGGACTCACATGGCATGTGTGAGATGTGCTCCCCGGCTGGCCAAATGATGTGGGGCTGGCTCAGAGGGGACAGCGCAGGAGCACTGCTGCACTGAGCCAGCTTGCAAGTCTGCATAGGATGTCGCCTGCTCCCTCCCGCGCAGAGCAGCAACGCTGAAGCAGCTGCGCAGCCGGAGCCTCTCCCAGCCCTAATGAATACTGTGCTTGGCAGAAATGGGTGGCAGGTCCCAGGAGAAAACAGCCGCTGATCCGAATCACCCAAGGGAGCGTTCTAAAGGCACTGTGCCCCAGAATTGCGAACTGGGGCTTGCAGATGCTCCCAGGTGATGGTGTGGCACAGCTGGGGACTCTGCTTTTCCTCTGAAGGCTGCAGAAGCCATTCTGCTCAGCAGCCAAGCTGGGGAGGACCCCGACAGAGAGAAGCACTATTTCAGGATGTGGCGAGGAGTCTGCTTATTAATGCTCCCTCGCTCCCCACTGGCTTCAGGAACAACAGTCAGATGGCTGCAGGGCCCTCAAGCCAAATTTGGGTCACAGGCTGCTTCCTCCTTCCCACCTTCCAGTCCCCTTGGGAACCCTGAGCCCACCGGCTCCTGTGCTGAGCTGGCAGCGAGAAGCCCTCTACCCCACCCAATACTGAGCATCCAAGGCAGGAGCCAGAGCCCATGCCACAATAAACACTATTCTTGTGGTTGTTACCCTCATTTTGAGAAGGATGCTGCTCCAGTGATGGCATGACTCACCGAAGGCCACGTGATGCCAAGGGGCAGGGCAGGGACAGGAACCAACTCTGGGTTCATTCTTCTCCAGACCCTAGGGTGCTGCCCACTGACCTCCCTGCCCGCCCCCAACGCTTTTTATTTCCCTTCCTGTTAGAGCCAAGAGGCAGGCTCTAACTTAGTAAGAACCACTCGTCTTGGAAGCAGTCCTTCAAATATATCCTCAAAGTGTTATTGGTGGTGGAGTCCAGCTTAGAGCCCCTCACACACACAAGGGTTGCCGCTTAGTAGCTGGGTGATATGAGATAAGGTGTTTCGGTGTTGTTTGCTTTTGCCCTCTCTCATCCTATTTATTAGAGAAATAGATACAATGCAGGAAAAATACCAACAATCCTTCACATCAAGCAGAACAAAGCACAGTGATTTCTCCCCCTCCCCCATCCCTCCACCCACATCCCGATTCTCAAACGCCCATCTACAGCAGTTTAAAATTTGAAGTTCTTGATTGAGAATCCCAGGGAGAGGGAGCTGGACGAACAGAGGAACCATAAGTCTGGTCAACTCTAAATCCCAGGAAACAGGAGCCACCAGCCCAGCGAAGTGGAAATTTGGTGGTTCTGTCTCACCCTCCTGCTGGCCATCTCCCCATCTTGTGTGTAAGCTCCCAGGAAGTCTGGTGGTAGAAGGTGACCAGGTCCATGCTGCCCGGGTCAGTTGTTGAAACATAGTCCATTCCCAGTGCAGCCCCTCTAGAGAGCCAGTGAGCTGATTCTCCAGAAGGCTGCACACAACCAAGGCCCCGCATTCCAGAGGAAAAGTCCAGAGGAACAAATCAAGAAACGGGGCAGAGAGCTATGGGACTAAAGCACAGGCTTCCAGAAGGCCAGAGATCCTTTCTCTTGAGGACAGGATCATTTCTCCCTGCCATAGTCTGTGCCTCACACACACAAAAAAAAAATTCATCTTCAGTCAAGACAAAAGAAGAGGAACTGGAGAGATGACACAGTGGTTAAGGCACTTGCCTGCAAAGCCTAACGACCAGGGTTCGATTCCCCAGTAAAAGCTAGATGCATAAAATGGCACATGTACCTGGAGTTTTTCTGCAGTGGCTAGAGGCCCTGTTGTACCCATTCTCTTTCTCTCCTCTCTCTCTCTCTGTCTCTCTCTCTATTCCTCTCTATCCTTGCAAACAAAGAAATAAAAATATTCTAAAAAATAAAAAAGAAAAGTGAAAAAAGCTGAGGGGAAAAGGGCTCATTTGAACTTGAGCCCCAGCTATGTTCTTCATCTCCACCCTTTGACCCAGGAGATAGTCCTTGGTTAGAACCAGTGTTTGGAAAACAAAGTGGTCCTGGAGGGAAAATTGGGTTTAAGGGGTAACAATGCATTTGGGCACACTGCAGCCAGCAGACCGCTGGTCTGGGGAAAACAGTTGAGTTTGTGCCAGGAAGTCACAAAGGAAATGGAACCAAACTCTTGTCTTACCTGCAGGACCATTCATCCTTGGAAAGGCAGCTGTGTTTAGACTTAGGGTTTCATATCTTAAACTCTATGGACTCAGGTTTCTTAGCAGTAAAAGGGGATATTAATTCTATGATAGTTAATTTCCACTATCAACTTGATAGGATCTAGATTTACCTAGGAGACAAGCCTCTGGGCATGTGAGGGAGTTTCTAGATTGAGTTAACTCGAGCAGGAAGGCACACCCTAAATGTGGTGAGCACCATTCCGTGAGCTGGGGTCCTGCACTGAGAAAAAGAAAAAGCATGCCAAGCACCAGCATTCCCTTCTCTGCTTCCTGACTGCACATGCAACGTGAACAGCGGCTTCATGCTCTGGCTACCACACCTTCCCTGCCATGATGCACTGGACCCTCAAACTGTGAGCCAAAATAGACCCTTCGGTTGCTTTTATCAAGCATGTTGTCATGGTAATGAAAAAAATTAATATAAAAACCTGACCCTAAAGGTGTGGTGAGAATTATCAAATCAGAGCATTCAAAGGGACAATACTAACAGATATAATAGGCCCCCCTTACCCACAAGATCAACTCCATGACACAACTGGATGCCTAAAACCTTGGATAGAATGGAATCCTATAGATACTCTGTCTGTCTGTCTGTCTGTCTGTCTGTCTATCTATCTATCTATCTATCTATTTATATAAAAAGTTTAATTGAGAAATCAGGCATAGTAAGAGATGAGCAATAAGAGTGAACTTAGAATAATTCACTGTAGGGCTGGAGAGATGGCTTAAGGGTTAAGGCGCCTGCCTGCTAAGCCTAAGAACCCAGTTCCAATCTCCAGGTCCCACGTTTAGCCAGATGCAAAGTGACGCAAGGGCGCAATGCCGCGCTTGACCACAAGGGGGCGCATGCATCTGGATTTCGTTCACAGCAGCTGAGAGAATACTGGTACACCCATCTCTATCTGTCTTCCTCTCTCTCTCTCTCTGTGTTTCTCTCTGTCTCTCTCCAAAAAAATAAAAATAAATAAAAATAAAATATTAAAAAAGAATAATTCACTGTAATAAAAGTTATGTGAATCTCTGTTCCCCTTTCTCTGTGTATCTTGGCTTCCACAGGGCAAGCAACACATTCCGTGAGGATATGCTTCATGAGGTGATGATGTATACCCTGGGTCTGGTGCAGGAGGATGACACACTGAGACATTTCATCACACTACTCAGCATGATGCATCAATCACTTAAAACGTGTTTATTTCTGTAATGTTTCATTATTATTTGCAGATATGGGGGCTGGGAAGATGGCCCAATGGATAAAATGCTTTATTACATAAACATGAGGACCTCAGGTCAGATCTCCAGTACCCAAGTGTGGCAGTTTGAATATATGTCCCCCAATATATTCAGTGTTTTATTAGTTTGTAGTTTACATCTGCAGCCACCTTGCTGGAGGCAATGTCATTGGGCGGATCTTAAGGACTGGTGGTGGTTTGAGATTCCATTGTAAAGATATGCAAAGTGTGCCTAGCAGGAGTTCCTAAAGTGTGCTGTGCTGTGTGGCTGGTGGCTTTTCTCTCTCTGCTTGCCCTGTGAAGACAGGCCAGCTTCTTCTGCCATTATGGAACTTCCCCTGGATCTATGAGCTTCAATAAATAATATCCCTTCCTCTATAACTGTGCCTGGTCTGGAAGTTCATCTCAGCGAACCTGAAGCTGTCTGCTACACCACGTAAAGTCTGGATGTGGCAGCGTGAGCCTATACTGACTGGCTAGGCTAGCCAAATCTATGAGCTCCAGTTCAGGGAAGACCTATCTCATAAAAATAAGGTGGAGTGCAACTCAGGAAAACAGACAACCAATGCTCACCTCTGCCCTCCACACACACACACATGTACACCCAAACACACACGCATACCACACACACACACACACACAAGTAACTATTCATACTCAACTAAGGCTCACTGAGGGTAACTGAAAACAGTCTTTCATTAAGTGAACCCGTCAGCCAGGTGAGAGGTCCTCTCCCCATCATCTCCCCACCATCTGGAGTCCAGCCACACACACCCGTGTGCTCTCCTGCCTTACTCACGTCTTCTCACCCCTACTCCTGGACCAACTGACCACTGCTTCTCACCTGGCCTCTACCCTGGTCCTCTGGTGGCACTGATGGCCAACTACTTGGCCACAAGCACCCCACAGCCCCCCCCACACACACACAGATACTCAGCACAAAAATGATAAGTAAAAAGTAACATTTTCCATTCCCCATACCAGACTTTATTAAAATAAAGTATTTGCTCACTCTTCAAAGCCCATACACCTGAATCGCTAGGGGAAAATGCTTAGGTGCAAAGAGTATGGCCAGTTGAGGCACCACTGTCACCAAAGAGCAGAGGCAGTAGATACATGAGCAAAGCACATACCCACAGAAGTGGCCACCTCTGACAAGTCACTCCTTGATGTCCTCAGCTGACCTGCACAAGATCAGTGGAACACCCCTTGGAAGTCCTTTGAGGGTACATCAGGGTAAAGGAATGGTGACAGAGAGGAACATTCTCCAGCCTCAAGTGGCCACTTTCGAAGTCTTACTTTATGTATTTACTTATTTATTTTTGTTTCCCAGGTAGGGTCTCACTCTAGCTCGGGCTGACCTGGAATTCACTATGTAATCTCAGGGTGACCTCGAACTCACTGCAACCCTCCTACCTCTGCCTCCCGAGTGCTGGGATTAAAGGCGTGCACCACCACGCCCAGCCCATTTTCTAACTAGCAAGAAATACTACCCCAGTCTGCTCACCTGGCCTGCTGTACCAGCTGATGAACTACTGGCTAGGAAGGAGTGCTGCCCATTGGGGCCCACCCCATTTGTCCCCCATGCTCTCACATTCCTCAGCACCCAGCAAAGAAAGAACTATGGGCAGGGCTGGTGGAAATTTCAAGAAATTACTCCAATTTCTCTCTGTGTGTCTCTGCATATACAGCATATACATATATATACATATATACATATGCATGAACACACTAGACACCAGGAATAGTGCTGGGCTGGGCAGTGGCTCAGGTTCAAGTGCTTTCCATGCAAGCATGCAGGTATGGCAACCCTCCTGTAATCCCAGCATTGGGACGTGGTGACAAGAGCTCCTAGGGGCAAGCCAGCTGATTAGAATAGTGGAACCAGAGAGCTCTGGGTTCAAGTGAGAGAGCCTGCCTCGGGAAAACAGGTGGAGGGCAATCAAGGAAAACAGCTAACATCAACCTCTGGCCTCCACATATACATACTTGCTACATGCACGCATGTGCACCCACCCAGATACGGACATACATACACACACACATACATACATGCAAAATGGAAGGAAGGAAGGGAGGGAGAGAAAGGAGGAAGGGAGGGAGGAAGGAAGAAAGGAAGGAGGGAAGGAAGGCCAGCCAGCCGGGAGTGGGAGCGCATGCCTTTAATCCCAGCACTCGGGAGGCAGAGGTGGGAGGATCACTGTGAGTTCAAGGCCACTCTGAGACTACATAGTTAATTCCAGGTCAGCCTGGGCCAGAGTGAGACCCTACCTTAAAAAAAACAAAAGAAGGAAGGAAGGGAGGGAGGGAGGGAGGGAGGGGAAAGAAAGAAAGAAAGAAAGAAAGAAAGAAAGAAAGAGAGAGAGAGAGAGAAAGAAAGAAAGAAAGAAAGAAAGAAAGAAAGAAAGAAAGAAAGAAAGAAAGAAAGAAAGAAAGAAAAATTAGGAAAGAGAGAAGGAGAAAGCAGGCAGGCACGCAAGAACTGATGCACCCCCTGGGCAGGATGTGGGAAAAGTGTAACAGCTCTGGCCACCACACCTGGGTATAGTGAGCTAAGTGGCAGGAGGAACACAGAGATAAGCCCTCAGTTTAAAAATGAGGGAAAAGAGGTCTAGAGGAAAGGAAAAGAGGTGGGAAAGGATGCCAGATTCATGTGACAATGACCCCAAGGACAGACCAGGGACACCTCCCTCCCTTTCTCCCTCCCTTTTTCCCTCCCTTTAGCTACTAGCTGGGGCCAAGTGTGGGTCACCACTGCGGCCGAAACCTCCCAGGCCAGGAATGGAAACAGGGCCGCGCCCTGCCACACATGGCTGCCTTTTTGCCTGCCAGCCGCACTCTCCTATGGGAATACTACCACTAGTCCTATGTGGCACCCCTAACCACCCCTCCAGGGGCTCCAGGAGCAGCATATTACCTAGGGGAGGACAGTCAGTGAATGGAACTTTCTGGAACCAGTGGATGGTTCAAGAACAGCCCGGAGATTGTACTGGGAAAGTAGTTTTAATCCCTTGACAGGCATGCTGGGGAGAAGATGGAAGCCGTGGTCAAGCTGCTGAAGCCTTTCACCACCTAAAGGGGACAGACTGTCCAGAGGACACAGAGAAATCAGGATGGGGGCGAACAGGGAAAAACTACTACCTAAGCTGCTGGAGCAGCCAGCCATGTTTAACCAGGTGATTACCTGACACAATATTCTCTCTCTTTTTAAAAAACTATTTATTTCATTTATTTATTTATTTATTTATTTATTTATTTATTTATTTATTTATTTGAGACAGAGAAAGAGGTGGAAAGAGAGAGAATAGGCATGCCAGGACATCCAGCCACTGCAAACGAACTCTAGATGCATGCGCCACGTTGTGCATCTGGCTTACGTGAGTCCTGGGGAATCAAACGGGGCTCTTTTGGCTTTGCAGGCAAACACTTTAACCACTAAGCCATCTCCTCCAGTATTCTCTCTTTAAACTTAGGGATTGGGAGGGATGGCTCAGTGGTTATGCAAAACCTGCTGGCTCAGGCTCAAATCCCTAGTACTCATGTAAATCCAAATGCACAAAGTGGCGCACGCATCTGGCATTTGTTTGCAGTGGCAGGAGGCCCTGATGTGCTCATTGACATCCCCTCTCTCTCCTCACCAATAAATACATTAAAATATAAATAAATAAATGTAGGCATTTAAACTATAAAGTTAAACTAACTGGAGTCTAGCTATTGTCACTTGCCATCCAGAACACAACTGATACGATGTTCAGTGGGTGACAGACAGGCTGCTATTGCCATGAGCTTTCATTTAGTGCCCTGGCACCATTTCAGGTCTAACTTGTGGCTTGTGAATGGGACCAGAGAGGGAGCCCATGGATACATGATCTGAATATCCGTTTCTTATTACGGAGCCCAGATTCATCTCTCACACTGTCTCTTGCCACCTTTTCTCTCATGCAAATCCTCCAGTGGCTGGGTGATGCCCGTGGACTGTGTGATGCAAAGACCCTTAACACAACCTCTAAAGCCGTCAGCTGGCCTGATGCTAGCATACCCCTCTTCCCGAGCCCCGTAATTCAGACCCATGGACCTATGGTCACTTTCTGAGCACAGAGGTCCTTCCCTCTCCAGGTGTGTGCATGGCTCTCCTAGAAGGAACAGTTTTCACAAGTCAGTTTATGTCCTAAGCTCTTTGAGGACAATGGCTAACCCTCATCTTCCACATCTCTGACATCTCTCCACTTGGGTCAAAGCCCTGAGTTCTAACAGGTCTGAGCACACCTCGAAATGTCCTTCTAAATTCATTCTCTACCCCACAAAGTTCTCAAGGTCCCCAAAGCTTGCCAACACACACCTCACCGAGAACAGGCTCTGAGTTCAATGGGCCTTTGTTATATAAATTACAGTGAAAGAGTTAGGGGATGGCTCTGCAGCTAAAAACAATTGCTGAATAAGCCAGAGGGCCTGAGACTGGCTGATTTCAATCTCCAGAGCCCACGTGAAAAGCTGACCTGGCCATGCACACCTGTAACTCCGATCCTCCTGTGGGGAACAGAAACCGGAGAATCACTGGGGATTGCTGGTTAGCCAGTCTGATGCTGCCCCCACCCCGCTACCAAAAAAAAAGCAGTGCTAGGTTCACAGACAGACTCTGTCTCAAGGACATAACCTGGATGAATGACAAAGGAGGGTACCTGATGTTCTCCTCTGGCCTCCTGCACGTGTGTATGCAGGGGACACACACATGCATATACCCCCCCACACACACACATCACATACTACACACACCAGTAAAAGATTTTTACTGTTTTAATTGAAAATATAACCTTCCATATACATTTCAGCAAGAGCCCTAAGAAAAAACCCATGGACAATACTTACCACTGCAATGTACAAGGAGTTAATTTCAAAAGAGTCGTTTTTTGTTTTTTTTTTTAAACATCTTGGGCTGCAAGGTCACTGAGAACTCAAGCAAAAGCTGAGGTGAAAACCTCCTCCCTGCTGACCAGCTGACAAAAAGCTGGATAAACTATGCAGCATCCAGTGGAGATAAACACCTGTGGACACTGCAAGCCTTAAGTCTGGCCAGCCAGGCCAAATGAGCCAATGGGTGCAATAGTGGTATGTGTGTTATGGGGGGAGGAAACCAACCGCTCACTAATTGGACTGGAGGGCCGCACCATGGGAGGGAATACATGCCTGGTACTGAAAACCCATGACAGAGGAGGTATGAGCCGCAGGGGTGTGACATTGACTAGTGTCTGGCTAAATACATGTTATGCTCAGCAAACTGCCCAGTAAGCACTTCTCTTAATGTCCACACCCATATAGTAAAGCTACTCTCACTTTTGGTTAGAGAAGCTCCTCTTTTTAGATGATGGTGACCTCTGGGCTGACTCAAAGGGCACCACAGTGCTGAGAAGAAGTGACAGAGGAGTGCTCAGCACTGAAACATCTCTATCACACCCTCCAAGGTTCAGGGTACATTGCGGAACAGGGGGTGGAAAAAACGTAAGTGCAAAGGAAGGGTAGGACTGCTTACAATGCAATCTTCCAGACACAAAAGGCCTGGATATCCATGACCTCACAGTGCCTGACACTACCAACACAAGACCCTCATCATAGGAGGAAAAGATGATGACATCAAAATAAAAGAGAGACTAATTGAGAAGGGGATGGGATATGATGGAGAGTGGATTTGTGAAAGGAAACGTGTGGGAGGTGAGGAAATTATCATGGTTTATTGTCTATAATTATGGAAGTTGTCAATAAAAAAGTTTAAAAAAAGAAAGTTAAAAATAAAGACAGGATCTTACATAGACTTGGTTAATCTGGAACTTGCTATAAACCAAAGATGAACTTGAACTTCTGGTGCTCCTGACCTCCCCAGGGCTGGGACTGAACCCAGAGCCACATGCATGATAGACAAGTTCTCTACAAAGCCAGCTAGATCCCTCACCTTCAACCTTCCCATTTCGTAGAAGCAGAAAGTGAGAGGCAAGAAGTGAAGTCACCTCTAACAGCTACAAATAACCTTTTCTGCATTTCAGTTCGTTTCAATGCCAATACTAACACACACTCACATAAAAATGCAAGCCACAGAAGCGGGAGTGACAGCTCAGTGATGCAGTGCTTGCCACACAAGCATGAGGACCTGAGTGCAGATCCCCAGCACCCACATAAAATCCAGACCCAATGGCAGGGGCCACACTCCCAGTACTGCAGAGGCAGAGATAGGAGGATCCCAGTGACTTGCTGACTAGATGATCTGATTAAATCAGTGAGCTCCAGTCTCAGTGTAAGACCCTGTGTCCAAACGCTAAGAGCAGACAGCACCTGAGGAAGACACACAGTGCTCACCTCTGGCTTTCATATGCACACATTCACCCACACACATATATGCCCACACATATGGACACACACACACACACACACTCACACACATACACACACACGTGTATGCCCACACACACACGTATGCCCACACATATGGACACGCACACACACACACACACACACACACACATGTATGCCCACACACACACGCATGCCCACACATATGGACACACACACACACTCACACATACACACACGTGTATGCCCACACATATGGACACGCACACACACACACACACACACACACACGTATGCCCACACACACACTATGCCCAAACATATGGACAAGCACACACACACACACACACACACATGTATGCCCACACACACATGTATGCCCACACATATGGACACGCACACACACACACATGTATGCCCACACATATGGACAAGCACACACACACACTCACACACATACACACACACGTGTATGCCCACACATATGGACAAGCACACATACACACACACACACGTATGCCCACACATATGGACAAGTACACACACACACACACACACACGTGTATGCCCACACATATGGACATGCGCACACACACACACACACACACACGTATACCACACAAACACATGCAAAAAAATTGCAAGCCCCAGAAAAGTTCTAGGTGTGTTTTCTACTCTTTGTGCTGTATCTCTTGGGCCTCCAAAACATGGGGATCTCTGTTTACTGGTGGAGCAGGGCTCAGGTCTCACGTGGCTTTTCACTCTCTACACGATGGTAAACGGCTCCAACACGGGGTTGCAAACAGGTTTTGCAATGAGAGGCAGCATCCTCTTTCTACAAGCACAAGGTGGTGGGGGTGCTTTTTAAAATTCTGTCCTCAGGCTGGAGAGATGGCTTAATGGTTAAGGCATTTGCCTGTGAAGCCCAAGGATCTAGGTTCAATTCTCCAAGTATTCACATAAGCCAGATGCACAAGGTGACGCATGCATCTGGGATTCATCTGCAGTGGCTGGAGGCCCTGCATGCCCATACTCTCCTTCCCTCTCTCTCTCTCTCTTTCTCTCTCTAATAAATACACCATACATACATACATACATACATACATACATACATACATACATACAAATATTTAGGACTGCTGGGCATTGTGGCACTTGCCTTTAATCCCAGCACTTGGGAGGCAGAGGTAGAAGGATTGCTGTGAGTTCAAGGCCACCCTGAGAATACATAGTGAATTCCAGGTCAGCCTGGGCTAGAGTGAGACCCTACCTCAAAATACCAAAAATTAATTAATTAATTAATTAATTAATTAAAAATAAAAAATATTTAGGGCTGAAGAGGTGGCTTAGCAATTAAGGCACTTGCCTATGAAGCCCAAGAACTCATGTTTGAATCTCCAGAACCCATAAAGCCAGGACGCAGTGACATAATCACGCAATGGTGCACATGCGCCACAAGGGGGCGCACACATCTGGAGTTTGTTCACAGCAGGCTGGAGGTTCTGGGACGTCCCTTCTCCCTCTCTCTTTCAAAAATAAAGATATTTAAAACTCTGTCCTTGGCCAGACTTTGCATGTGATCACGTGCAAAGTCATTTAGTTTGGGGAGTGTCTCATGGGTCAACCTAAGAAAGACATCTTGCAAGGCTCTGGACTCAGCCTGGACTTTGAATTTCCACTGTTCCTTCACTCACTGCATTGCAGGAGAGGAAAGACAGCACAAAGCCAAGGTTATTACCTAGGTCAGCGAGCAGCAGGTCCAAAGGGACAACCCTGTCCACTGATGGGTGGGACTGATGAGGAAATTGAGGCTCAAAGGAGTTAGGGGCTTCCACCCAATGAATGTTTCAACAATAAGCTCATATATCCAACAATGTTGAAGAACCCCTCCCCCAGCAGCCAAACAGGGTAAGCAACAGGATCAGAATTGCCCAGCAAGTTTGAGACCAGCCTGACTTCCATGAGACCCTCTCTTAAAAATTTCCCCAAAAGAAACAGAACATAAGACCACAATTATGCTTCCATTTATATGAAAAGCCCCAAAGGCAAGTTTATGGGGGAAAAAGTAGATTAGTAGTATCTGGGGCTAAGGAAGGGCGGAGACAGGAACTGAGAATAAGGGATCGGAGTGGGCTGAGGAAGTGCGTGCTCCAAAGCTGCACAGATCACCGTACCGGGATGCAAACTTCAGTGACCTGCACTCTGCAAATGAGTAGATTTCTGCGGCCAGTTCCAGCACATTTGTTATCTTACAGTCCTGACCTTCTGCTGTGTCTACATATCTTCTCTGACCTTCACCCTCCTGCCTCCGTGTGTGTGTGTGTGTGCGTGTGTGTGTGTGTGTGTGTGTGTGTGTATGCATGGCACTCATGGCACATATGTGGAAGGTCAGAGAACATGTCCGGGTATTGGCCTTTTCCTTCCACCTTGTTTGAAGCAGGGTCTCTCATTTCTCCGTGTGTGTGTGTGTGTGTGTGTGTGTGTGTGTGTGTGTGTGTGTGTACATGCACACGTGCACACCAGGGTCTCTTGCTGCTGTAAAGAAATGCCCATCCCGGTTTACATGAGCACTAGGGAATCAAACCTGGGCCAGCAAGTTTGGTAAGCAAGTGCCTTTAACCACTGAACCCCAGGGTCTCTAATTTCATTGTTCACTGCTGCATTAACCAGGCTAGCTGGCCCTCAAGCTACCCAGCGATTCTTCTATTTCCACTTTCCTTCCAGCATAGGCACAGCGGGAGGGCAGATGTTGCAAGTGCAGTATCCAGCTTCACATCCAGGTTTCAGGGATGTGAACTTAGGTCCTCACACTTGCATGGCAAGCACATTATCTACTGAGTCTTCTCCCTAGACCCATCTCCCTCTTGGAAGGGCGCCAGTGATTATCTACTGTGAGCCTGAGGGATAACAGACTCATCTTCCCACCTCAACTCAGTCACATCTGCAAAGTCCCTTTTGTCATATAAAGAACCATATTCATGGGTTCTGGGGATGAAAGCAAGGACATCATCATAGAGGCCTTTATTCTGCCTGCCATGGAGCTCAACAAAGCTGTCACAAAACTCAAAGAGGGGCCTCGGTAGGAGCAGCCAGCAGGAACAGGGTCTGCCTAGATCCCCGCCACTCGGGGCTGTGTCAGCTAAGTATGCTGAGGTCCTCCTCACTTTGCTCCTAAACGGAGGGGAGATCAGCAAGATGGGCAATTCCCATCAGGAGACCCTGGGAACTGGTCCAGTTGTCAGGACTGAGTTGTCACTGGATTGAAACACACACACACACTACTCTGAGTTCTAAGGAAAAAGAGAAGGTTGAGGTCTATGTGGATGTAAATCTCTTAGTGGTTTGAAACTTCTATCTCATTGATTATTTTTTCAAAACCCAAATTAAGTATCCAGAGGCAATCTGATGTTGGCAAGCACCTGAATCAATATTCAAGGAGCCACTCGGTGCTCGCTCAGCAAGGACTGGGTACAGTAGTTCTGGGCCAGACACCTCAAGCAAGAGAGACGAACAATGAGAATTCACTCTACTCAGTCCTGTTCCACTGCAAACGCACAGCATCTTCTAAGGGGGTAATGCTGTCCCCCTGCAAGCGCACAGCATCTTCTAAGGGGGTAATGCTGTCCCCCTGCAAACGCACAGCATCTTCTAAGGGGGTAATGCTGTCCCCCTGCAAGCGCACAGCATCTTCTAAGGGGGTAATGCTGTCCCCCTGCAAGCGCACAGCATCTTCTAAGGGGGTAATGCTGTCCCCCTGCAAACGCACAGCATCTTCTAAGGGGGTAATGCTGTCCCCTGCCTGCACAGCATCTTAAGGGGGTAAGCACACAGCATCTTCTAAGGGGGTAATGCTGTCCCCCTGCAAGCGCACAGCATCTTCTAAGGGGGTAATGCTGTCCCCCTGCAAACGCACAGCATCTTCTAAGGGGGTAATGCTGGCGCACAGCATCTTCTAAGGGGGTAATGCTGTCCCCTGCAAGCGCACAGCATCTTCTAAGGGGTAATGCTGTCCCCTGCTTCAGCATCTTCTAATAATGCTGTCCCCCAACGCACAGCATCTTCTAGAATGTGTCCCCCTGGAAACAGCATCTTCTAAGGGGTAATGCTGTCCTGCAAAAAATAAACACATTCTTGCAGCATTTTATAATTGTCTTCTAGAATGTTTGGAAACAATTTATTTCATGAAAATAAACACATTTTTTAAATTGCATTTTTATTTATTTGAGACAGAGAGAGAGAGAGAGTGAGAGAGAGAGAAAGTGAGGGTGAATGGGTGCGCCAGGGCCTCTAGCCACTGCAAACAAACACCAGATGCATGTGCCACCATGTGCATCTGGCTTATGTGGGACCTGGAGAATCGAACCTGGGTCCTTAGGCTTCGCAGGCAACTGCCTTAACCACTAAGCCATCTCTCCAGCCCCCAATAAACACATTTTTATTTGATGGTGCTCAATAAATGCCTCTCTCTCTCTCTCTCTCTCTCTAAATATAAATATATATGTACATATACATAGGTGTTTCATAAATAGCACATAGTAGGTATTTAGGAAATGTTCTACATAATATAAAGAGTTATATACATGTATGTGCATATATATCTATCATGCATGAATGAATATAGCTGAACAACATGGCTTAAAGGCCGACCAGGCTGGGGAGGTGCACTAGAAGCCAGTTCAGTGAGCACTGTTCATCTTTTCCCCCTGCATCCATAGGCCCTAAGCCCCATGCACAACCTGTGCTCAGGAAACACTGTTCATACTCATGAATGGCCCACACCGTTTCATTCAACAAGCATCTACTGACCAAGAACAGTTCCAGACATTGTGCCAGTTTCTGAGAGGTAAAGGGACAGGTGGGTGTCATCACCAAACAAGCATGCAGACTGCACACCCTCCACACTAATGGAGAGGAAGGCTGGGCAGGGAAGGCAGGAGTTGAGGCATGACCTCCAAGAAAGCTGGTCAGAGAAGGAAGACAGAGGCAAAGGGGAAAGGGCGCTTTGCCAAGAACCAGGAGCACGATGTCAGGCACCGAGGACTGTGTGACTCCTGGAATACAAGTCTGCAGAGAAACAGAAAGGGCAGAGGAGCAGAGCCCGAAGAAGGCAGGGTCTGCCTGGGGTTTTTAACGGAGCAACAACAGGGAGCTACTGAGGGTTTTAGGCCCAGGAGGGCTCTAGGTAACTGGCCCTTTTAAAAGACCTGGTGAAGTGAGAAGGCATTGGAGTAGAAGAAATGTCCCCTAGACATCTGAGTGAAAAATCGCCATACCAGCTCCCCGTACACAGCACTCGGGAAGCCACGCGGGATTCGGCCGTCACCAATTCACTCCTACAAGCGTCACAGCTATACGATGAGCGTCTGATAGACACCCGAGCCCGCGTAGCGCGCTGGAAGCAGAGACAAGCCTCAAACCCCTGCGTCCTGGCCCAGCCGGTCCGGCCCAGACCAGAAGCACGGAACTGCAAGCCATGCCCTGGAAGGAGGTCAGAGCCCGGCTCGGTCCGCTGGTCTTACTTCTACCTTTCTTTATCACCGTTTATATCCTCATTCTTTCCGAAACAAATCTAAAACAGTTTACAAAAAGACCTCCTGAGGTTATAAACAGAAGGGAAAAAATGTCAGCGGAGGTAATGACGAAGCAAACAGACCAGACCTGACGGCTGGTGACTGCTGTTGTGACTGAGCCCTAACATGGCTGAGCTTCCAGGACAGCCAGGGCACAAGGACGGACAGTGTCTGGGACTGGGGATGTGGCCCCGTCTAAAAGTGCTCAGTGTGCAAGTGTGAAGACCAGAGTTAGGAAACACCCCCTTCCCCCAGCCCCAGCACTCACATTCATTTTAAGCAGGTTTGGCAATCCTTCAGTAATCACAGCACTTGGCAGGGGACCCCCCTCCCAGGGCAAGCTGGCTAGCGAGACTAGCCTAACAGGCTAGTTCAAATGAGAGACCCTGTCTCAATAAATAATGTAGAGCGTGATCAGTGTAGATACCACATTTCAACTTCTGTCCACACACACATGCGTAGACACATGTCAACACACACATGCATGCACACCACACACATACAATGCCAACAAGTAAGAGGAGAGCGTAAACCCTCCTGTGTGGAACACAGCGACTCTGGCGGTTCTGATCCGCGAAGGTGGGCGTGCCCTGGGTGATCAAGGCTGAGGACACTCTGCTCCGATACCAAGAGCCATTCAGGGGACTGTGGGATGGCCGCCTTCCTGCCCCTCCTTCACAGCATGCCACAAGCTCTGCCAAGGCCGTCCCCGTGGACTGCTATGTGCCACTCTCCCGATGAGGGCACCTTCACCACCTCATACGGGCCCACAGCAGCCTCAGAACCACCTCCCACTCACCTGGCTCTTTACCACATCACAACACAGGTACTGTTTCTAAAATGTGCAAACCAGACAGTTTAACTGTCCTGCACCCAATCCTGCCTCGCGTGCTCTCATCCCACACTCTCAGACTGGGAAACAGCCATGTGGAGGTTCAAGAGGAACTAAACAGCCAGCGCAGTGGTGCACACCTTTAACCCCAGCACTAGGGAGGCAGAGGTAGGAGGAGAACCATAAGTTCGAGGGCACCCTGACACTACATAGTGAATTCCAGGTCAGCCTGACTAACTATATGTCCCTTTAGCAGCTACTGTGGCTAAAGCAGGCTGTCTGGTCCTAATCTGTGGATGAGCAACTCGGAGAAAAGACCTAAGCCACTCAGCCTATGGCACGTGACCTAAGTGACTAAATGAGGACTAAGGACAAGCAGGTGTTTCATGTGGAATGGTTGACGCAGTATGACTATGGCGTGGGTGGCCTGAACAAACAGCTCACACGCAAACAGAGAGAACAGCACAAAACTGAACTAGTCTTAAACAGACCTGAAGTGTGCCCTAGTCCTGGCCATCTCCATTATACATTTTCACTCATTTCCTCTCTGAGCTAAGCTAGCTTGAGCTGTTTCCCGTTATCAGCCAGCAGAAGCACACATCTCAACACAGAACAGAAGCTCCTCAGCATGGTGTGCTACAGGGGACAATCAGGCCCACTGCCTGCTATTGTAAATAAAGTTTTATTAGAACACAGCCATGCCTGTTCACTCATGGATTGTGTACAGATGACCAGCAAAGCCTAAAAAAAAAAAAAAAAACAGATTCCTTTTTTAAATTGACAGAAGAGTCTATGGCTCTCTAACAGAGAAATTACCCATTCTTGGATTCTGCCTTCCCTTCCTGTCCGGTTCTGCCACCCTACAGACGTCCTACCGGAAGACACTCCTCACTACCTACCTGCACGGCTTTCTCCCTTCATCCCACCGTGCTCGCTCAGACAACCCTCCTGGAGGATCCCTATCAGAGTCAGGAGTTTCTGGAGCAACGTCAGCACCCCTGGCTGCCCCTCCGCTGCCACCATGCTGGGCAGAGCCGTCTACCCATGTGCTTGCCTCTTTGGGCTGCAAGCTTCTCAAAGGCCAGGCTTGCCACCTTGTCACATGCTGACCTCTAATGCCACAGAATGGGAGCTCATTTGGAAACAGGGTCTTTACCAAACCAGTAACGTAAGATGAGGCCATAGTGCATAGTGTGGGCCCTATTCCCACACGATGGGTGTTCTTATAAGAGGACTGTCATGCACACAGTAGGAGGTCATATGACCAGGAAGGCAGAGATCAGTGTAACATGTCTACAAACCAAAGATCGCCAGAGATTGAGCAATTTACCATAAGCCAGGAGAAAGACACAACAGTCTCCTTTGTGGCCTTGGGAGGAACCACCCTGCTGACACCTTAATCTTGGACTCCCAACCTTCAAAGAAAACAAGTGTCTGCTGCTTGAGCCCCTACTCTGTGGCGCTTTGTCACAATGCCTCAAGAAACTAACACAGGCTTCTTTATCTCTGTGCCCAACGCCTGGAACATAGTGGGGGCCTCTGTGCATACATAGAGTTGGTGAGTGTGTGTGTGTGTGTGTGCGTGTGCGTGTGTAGGCAGCCAGGGTCTCTTGTCACTTTACACAAATGCTGTCCAGTCTTACCTAGGTACCAGGGAATTGAACCCAGATTATCAGGCTATGCAAACAAATGCCTTGGACCACTGAGCCATCTCCCCAGTCCATACATGGAGTTTGCAAGGCACGGAACAGAGCTGAGTGGCAGGAGATGGTGCAGCACAGAAAACAAGCTTGACACCTTACACCTTCCTGCCCAGTGCCCAGAACATGCATTGATGCAGACAACAGAAGCCAGCAAGACTGCTGTATGGAAAAGAGAAGTCTGACCTAAGTCTCCAAACCCGGAGAAAGATGAAGAACCGTGCTTGAACAGGAGCAAGGAAGACTGGGCAGAGGAAAACACAGCCACCACGTTCAGGCCACTGGATGTCCGCTCACTTCCATGGACACAGGAAAGGACAACCTCCTGGCCTTGCGCCCCTGTGCGTTTGCTGCATTTGACAATCCCGGGACCCCTGGTCCAGAGGCTGCCAGGAAGAATGTCTTCAGTCCTCTCTCAGCTAACTGTGGGGAGACAGCAAGCCTGCCTGTGGAGGAGGAAGCTGAGCACCCTAAAATGTACTACGTGTTCAGGGCTGGGGAGAGAATGCAATCAGTAGTAATTAGTGAGCAAGAATGAGGACCTCAGTTCCATCCCAGAACCTGGATAAACCTCAGGGAGGACTGGAGGCCACTATGAGTGTGGGTCAATGGCTTGTCACTCAAGCCTGAAGACCCAAGTCTCCAGACCCCACACAAAAGCCTGAAACTGCGGTGGACTTCTATAATCCCAGCATGCAGATGGCAAGGTGGAGGGTGGAGCCAGAATGTTCTGGAAGCTCATGGTGACTGAAGCAAAGAAGAACAATGAAAACAGAAGAGAAACTCTCCCTCAAAGACTAGGCAGAAGACAAGGACAGTCTCCCCAAGGTTGTCCTCTCTCTCTCTCTCTCTCTCTCTCTCACACACACACACACACAAAATGGCATGTGTGCACCCACACTCACACACAACACACACAAATTAATTAACTTTTAAAAATTAAAAATAGAATAGGGCTGGTAAGATGGCTCACTGTTTAAGGCACTTGCCTACAGAGCCTAACAACCTAGGATCAATTCCCTCGTACCCATGCAAAGCCAGGTGCACAAAGTAGCACATGCATCTGAGTTCATTAGCAGTGGCTGGAGGCCCTGGCATGTCCATATTCATATTCTCTCTCTGTTTGCAAATAAATAAATAATTTTGTTTTGTTTTGTTTTGTTTTGTTTTCTGAGGTAGGGTCTCACTCTAGCTTAGGCTGACCTGGAATTCACTATGTAGTCTCAGGGTGGCCTCAAACTCATGGTGATCCTCCTACCTTTGCCTCCCAAGTGCCAGGATTAAAGGCATGTGCCACCATGCCTGGCTAAATAAAATATATTTTTTTAATGTAAAAGCATAGAGCGTTTATTCTGCAGAATTAGCCAGCATGCTCGGGTCAACCACTTGTACAAAATGGCGACCACCCGAGGAGCTCGCAGGCTCCCTTTTAAGCACAGCTAAAGGAGTTTTGGTGGGTTTTTAGTCTTTTTTTTTTTTTTTTTTTTTTTTGGTTTTGCGAGGTAGGGTCTCACTCTAGCTCAGGCTGACCTGGAATTAACTATGTAGTCTCAGGGTGGCCTTGAACTCTTGGCGATCCTCCAACCTCTGCCTCCCAAGTGCTGGGATTAAAGGCGTGCGCCACCACGCCCGGCTCGGGTTTTTAGTCTTTTAACATGATTCGCTAATTTGAACAGTAACTGTACTTGTGTTTTTTTTTTACTGGTCTTCAGGTTTTGGCGGCCAGGTCTAAGGGAATTTCGGGCAGAGGAGATAACCTCCTAACGTGATTGGCTAAGCAAGCAGCAGTTATCAGATGACTTTCTTAAAAAAGCCAGAGAGAACAGTCGATAAGACACGCCAATCCCCAAAGTGTAAGTCAGTGACACAGACCCGTGAGCTCCAGGTCACTGGGACCAGGTCCTCCAGATGGGGTAGGAAGTGAGGGCAAGTGCTGCGTGTCTACACCGCCCGAGCCGAGTGTGCACAGAGGAAGTGTTTCTCCATCTCTCACCGCAGACCAAGCGTCAAGCCGAATGACAGGCACCCGCTGTTGAGAAACATCTCAAGCGAGAACAAAAGTCATTTCCAGAAACATCCCTCTCTCTTGGCCCCAGAAGCCATCAAGGCTGGTTACATTCTCAGCAGCTTAAGTGCCATTATGGGCAGTTCATTCATTCATTCATCCCATCTTTCACTCATTGTGCAAATGGTCTCTAGACCCAGGTATGTTGGGCCCTGTGCTGAACACATCCAGCGAGCTTAGGGAACACACAGCAAGCCTCCTTGGAAGGGGCAACTGTAATGGAGGGTTACAAGTCAGCGACATGAATACCACTACAGAACTTGTCAGCATTCGCTGGGCATCGGCTCACTTCCCTTCACTCAACATCCCAGTGAGTCAGCTCCTTACCCACCAGCCCTAGGACCGTGTCCCTAAGCACTAAGGCCGGGTGCCCACCGGGATCCTCATAAGAAAGGCTTCAGACAACTAGGCTAGCCATAAATGTCAAGCCTTGTGCCGTCTGAGACCCCGAGCGGAGGCCCCAGAGACAGAGGCCAGCTCATCACTCAGTGGGCTGGGCTCCAGGGCAGACCCTGGCTCTTCACAGCAGCCAGTCCATGGGAAAGGAAGCATAGCTTGTCTCCGGTGCCCCTGCTGTACCCTCCACAAACCATGACGAACACCGCCACCCACAGCCACACCTCCCCACCAAGAAGACACTGCCACCCACAGCCTCTTCTCTCCTTCCTCCTTTGGTCACTGGCCACCATCCTGTGTGAAGCACTCTGCTTAGAGCTAGGAACGAACAACACCAGCCCTGTAGAATATCACCACTCCAGCAAGTGCCCCTTGATGTCTCAGGCTAGTGGAGATGCCACCTGCTGTGGGCCCACGGACCCCCAGGTCTCCCTAGGTCAGGGAGCCAGACTATAAACACCCTGGACACCTCTGTATCCAGACCAGGTACAGTGGCATACTCACAACCAAGCGGCCAGGAGGATCATGGGAAATAGAGAGAAGCAGGAAAGGGCAGGGAGATGCTTGAAGGTGGGAGCTTGGCACTTTCCTTCCCGTGTCCCTCGGTGTACCTTCCAGAAACTGTGACACAGAACTTGAATAAATTTTGCCCATGATCCTACTAGTAAGACTAGCAGAGTCTCTAAGCTCATGCTCCAAACCAATTCCAAACCAGCTCTGCAGGGAGCCGTAAGCAGTCGCCATTACAAGATGGCGCTGGCTCCTCCATATTAGACAGTGCCTTGGCGCCAACCGTGTCTAAGGTATGCGCATGCGCTTGACGCAACCTGTCCCAAGCCTATCCCGTGGCACCTGGTGATGGCAAGCTGGTCGCAACCAATCAGTAAACGCCTTATAGCAGTACACTCTATAAAAGCAGCTGCAGATTTGGGCCCCCGCCCTCCGCCATCAGCTCATCTGTTAACCAAGTGCTCTCCAATTAAACTGTGATACAAGAAGGATTCTCGTTTGTGGCCGTTCCTTTCCTGCTGGTTGGGAAGGGCTCGCCACACAGCTCTACACCCCAGCCGACTCTTGGGGGTCCCTTTCCAGGGACGGAAGTCATCCATCTCCTTCCTGGGACCAGTGTATTGTCAGGGAGGTAATGCATTCTATACCATCCACCTGGGTTATTTTATTTTATTTTTTTTTTTTTTTGTTTTGTTTTGTTTTTGTGAGGTAGGGTTTCACTCTGGTCCAGGCTGACCTGGAATTCACTATGCAGTCTCAGGGTGGCCTCGAACTCTCAGCAATCCTCCTACCTCTGCCTCCCAAGTGCTGGGATTAAAGGCGTGCGCCACCACGCCCTGGCTTCACCTGGGGTATTTTTAAAAGGGAACTCTGCAAACAGAAACCTGTGGAAAAAAAGAAAACAGTGTGGGGTGAGGTGAAGGCTCAGTGGATAAAATGTGTGAGGACCAGAGCTGGGACCCCTGGCGCCCACATGAATTCTGAGTGGACCTTCTGGTAACCCCAGCACTTGGAAGCCAGAGCATCCCTGGAGCAAGCTGGCTAGACTAGTCAAATCAGCAAGCCCTGGGTTCAAGTGACAGACTCAGAAAATAAAGTACATAACTATGGGAGACAGCGACACCAATTTCTGGCCTGCATATGAATGCACACGTGCATATGTACACATACAAACACGCACACAAACATCATAAATATGTGCACATGCAAAAACTAAGTTTAAAAAATGGTGCCAGGCTTGGTGGCACACATCTGCAATCCCAGCACTTGGGAGACTGAGACAAGAGGACAGTAAGTTCGAGGCCAGCCTAGGCTTCACAGTAAGACTTTCCCTGACTCCAAAAAAGGTCTATGAAACCGCAAGTGGACTCCTATTGACGTAACGTCACTCACTCCCGTACACAATACACAGATACACAGAGTCCCATGGCCATTCTGAAAGCCCGCTAAGATCCTGACATTGTGCCAAAAAGGAGTGCCTCCAAGCAGCTACCTGCAAGTGATTCGTTCAAGGTGTGACTTAGCTGACGCAGGCACATGGCATCACTGTGGTCCACTGGGTGGGGGATTGGCATCTTGTTGTATTTCCCCTCTTTTCAACATCCACTGCACAAGAGGGGCAGTGCCAGCCTCCTTCTTGGCCACTGCTGGCTTCCTAATTAAAGCCTGGGGTTTGTGTTTACTCAGGGTGTAAACACAGACCCACAAAAGTGTTTAAGAGAAGGCAGATGGAATGTGGGGAAGGACCAGCTAATAAAACCAGAGGGGCCTCTGCGAGTTTTCAATCCTGACTGTGATTAAACAGAACTCGCAAGAAGCCAAGGCCCAGAAGTGTTTGCGGTGCTGGCGTTTCCAGGGTAAAAGTAAACCACAACTTCCTGCAGAATTAATTGCTCCCTGGTGGGAGATGCGTGCAACATCCCTCTGTTCTGAGCACCAAATGTGGCTCCCCTCGCCCCTGTCATCAGGTGGTCACACAGCATGCCAAGACAGCACTGAAACGTGCAGGCTCCACAGAGACAACTGGAGAGGAAATACGTGTGCCAGGACCCAGAGCCACACCTAAAGGAGAGTTCCTGGAGCAGTGGCCACCCCCTGTCAAAACACATACTGGCATCTTACCCCTCAGGGCCTCTGCCTCCCCCAAAGGCAACTGTCCGGGGTGCCAGCTGAGGTCTCTTGGAAAGGCTGCTTCCCACGCCCTAGGTTCTTCCTCAGTCCAAGCAGGAGCCCAGAGCCTCCGTTCTGTACCGCGTGAGAGTCTGGCCTGAATTTGAATGAATGGCCAAGATGTCCAGGAGCCAGGAGGCCCGAGGATTCCCCAAGGAAAGAGATGGCTCCCCAGACATCAAAGGGAGCCTAGGAGGGATGGCGCCCCGGGCCAGCCTTAATGAAACCCTAATGAACAAGTTTCCACAATTAATGACAACAATGGGAGGGTAAGCAGAGGACCCAGAAAACAATCAATGCCTTTGATTAAGCACTGATGAAATTCTCCATCAGAACTTTCATCTCTCTCCCCCAGGGTTTCCTTGGCTTTGCAGTGTTTTCAAAGAAAACCATCTTGAATATACATTATTCCCCTAGCCAGTGAACACACTGACTTGGTCCTGCTGTCTCTTCCCAGCCTCAGGCCATGCAGCAGCATCCCAGATGGTCTTTCATGTCAGACAATAGCAACCCCAAGATGCTCAGTGAGCCACCCTGGCCCACTTTTGTACACAGTCATTTTTCTCACCAGCCTTCACACTCTGCTGGCCCAACTTCCTTAGGAGAGTCTCTGTGTACTAGCGGCTATCAGCATTTGACACGGACATCCATCTTGGGCTGGGACCTATCTTTCACGGTGTCGGGAGGGCCCCCATACACTTCAAAGAATGTCTGGCAACTATCTGGGGCTTAATACCAAATTGGAATATCTCCCAAGTCAGCTCCAAGCCAACCCGGCTGCTGAGCCACTGCAAGTACAAATGGTCAAGAGGAAACGAGGCTGTGTGTGGAAGGGCTGCTCCGCAGCTGAGATGGCCGCCTCTTCAGACCTGTGACCGACCCCCCCCCCGGAATACCCACCCACCCGCGGATCCCTCTTTCTGCAAGGCAATTTCCAGCACTGGATTCAAGCCTCAGCACAAACTGGCCATTTCTCCATGAAGCGCCCCCAGCCCCTCCAGGCGGAGTTTGGTCTGTAGTTACAGAGTGACCTTGGAAAGTCCTGGGCCTTAGCCACAGGTGCACCAGGATCATCATCTGTGGCCGGCTATGGCTCTCGTGTGCTAGCTTCCAAAGGAGCCCTGCTCACAACTCTATTTTCAAATAAATCCTCACCATACAATACCCAAGATGTTCAAAAGTCAGAGAGCCCCAGTTCTTGCTATCCACCTTCTAGGTAAGGAATACAGTGAATTCGGAGTCTCCAGGTAGCCCAGTCGCAGCCCTCTCCCTTCCCAGTGGTAAGCTGTGTCCTCAGCCTGGCATCTACCATCCCCATATATTTCTCTACATGGTTGCTGCATAAGATTGGGCAAAGGCTAGGGTTGCATCAGCCTAACATGTCAGAAACCCTGGGTTCAATCCCCAGCATTCATGCACTCCCACAGGGTCGTAAATTCAAGGCCATCATCAGCTACAGAGTATGTTTGAGACTAGTGTGGGGTGGTGGCACACACCTTTAGTGTCAGCACTCACTCAGGAGGCAGAGGTAGGTGGACCGCCGTGAATTCAAGACTAGCCTGGGACTACAGAGTGAGTTCTAGGTCAGCTTGGGCTACAGTGAGACCCTAACTCAAAAAAATTAAATAAATAAAAAAGGAAAGAATGAAGGAAGGAGAAGAAGGAGAGCTGACAAGACTGTTCAGTGCATCACAGTGAATGTTTCACTGTTTTGGGGTTAGCCCTTCAGGACTTCACATGTAACCACATGGCTTTGTCCTGAAGGCTGGGTGCCTCTGGCAGTGACGCCTATCTTCTGCCATCTCTGTATCGATGCCTGAATGCTCTTCTCTACCCGCTTGCTTTGGAAAACGGGACAAGAGAACACGGAGTGCAGGTTCATCCCAAAGAATCAAGAAAGGAGAACAGGGCTAGAAAGATGGCTTAGTAGTTAAGGTGCTTGCCTGCGGAAGCCTGAGGACCCGTGTTCCACTCTCCAGGTCCCGTATCAGCCAGAAGCACAAGGTGACACAAGCGTGCAAGGTCACACATGCACACAAGGTGGCACACATGTCTAGAGTTTGAGTGCAGTGGCTGGAGGTGCTGGCATGCCAACCCTCTCCCCCTGTCTCTCTTGCGTGTGCGCTCTCTCTCTCTCTCTCTCTTTCTCTCTCTCGCTCCCCTCATAAAAAGGGGGCAGTCTGTTAGGTTTGCCTCAAAAAAGAAAAGAAAAGAAGGAAAAGAAGAGAAAAAGAAAGGAGAGCAAAGAAGGACACAGGGGCTTCCACAGTAAGGCCTCCTGCAGCATGTCCTTCTGACGGCCCCTTATTGTCCCAGGAGTATGAGAAAACCTTGGTCCCAAGTGGAACCCCACCCAGAGGCCAGCAAGAAACACAGCATTGGCTCCGAGGTATAGCACCTAGCATGGGCTCCCCTGGGTCTTGGTGGAATACTGGCCATTTCAACAAGAAGACATCGCAGGGGTTAGAGCCAGCGAGCAGAGGGCAGAAGGGTGTACATTCAGCAAGAGCAAATGTCTTCTCCCTCAACCCCACCCTACCCTGACTTTAAACTTGCTAAACAAGGGCTGGGGAGATGGCTCAGCAGTTAAACAGGCTCGGTTGCAAAGGCTATCAGCTCCGGGTCAGTTCTCCAATACCCACGTATAGACAAATGCACAATGTGGTGCGAGCATCTGTAGTTAGTTTGCAGTGGCAAGAGGCTCATTTGCTCTCTCTCTCTATTAAATTTTTTTAAAAAAATGAAATACTACAAAAACCCCTTGTTAAACAATAGAATTCCATGTGGCTCATGGGAACTTTGGAGGAAGCCCAGAGAGCATCACACAAAGCGTAGTGGGAGGAGGGAGGGGGACCGTCACCATGAGAACAGGATAATTTTGAGAGTACGAGAATCCCACCAGGCTTCAAGGGAAGGATGCCACCTCCTTAAATGCTCTTCCCGCAAATTACCCTGATTGTCTTTCACTGTGACCTTCACAGTCTCTCCCGAGTCCTCTGCAGTGTGCATCTTCGTGGAGATTTTAACAAGAACCAGGCCATCAACTGTAAAGCACTGGGCAAATATCTCCACCTCGCTGAGCTTCAGTTTTCTAAAGATAAGCTTCATGAACCCATTCTACAAACTCTTTGAGCAAGGCCTTCTGTGAACTTGGCCTACCATTCTAAAATAGCGAAGTGCAGGTCCTGTGGGCGTAACAGTGTTTAACAGAGCAAGTCCAAAGCAGAAACACCACTTCTGGAATGGAAGGTGCTCCCGTCATGCCTTATTGTAACTCCTTTTGGACTTTGTTCTCTTTCCTTCCTTCTTTATGATTCAGGACTTGGTGTTTGGTCAACGCCGAGAACAGTGGCCAGGGAGCTCATCTTAAATTCAGCGCTGACAACACTCAGCTCAGCTCAGACTTGGCAATGTGCATTCTTCCAGTACGTCTATTCATAGACATCTGTTCCTAGAGCAAACTCCCAAAAATTCAAGCTTTGAGGGCTTGTCCCACGTGTGAGGACAACACGGGGGTCAGGAGGGATACAAGAAGGCAGGGACATAAAGTTCCCCCTACGACATGCAGAGAGTAGTCACTGCTTATAGATGGACGGCAAGATGTCAGCACCTTCAGGCACCGACTGTGGGGTGGACCACAAGGGCCTCCCAAGGACGTCTCAGTGCCCCTGCTCCACAGGGACCAATGACACAACACGCAGAGTCAATGAGTAAGCAGATGAGAGCCAGTGAGGTGAGGCACCTCTGCCCAGCACCCCAAGGGGTAGGAGGACCCTCAGGTAATACAGCTGCTGCTGGAGCTATCTCGGCTTCCCCTGCTCAGGACGTCGGAGCCCTGTTCCACCCTGCTTCACAGGGGAGGAGCCTTTAGCATAGAACTCTCCCACCAGGTCTGGGGGAAGATTAAACAGTCGCTGTAGGCTCAGATGCACACTCTACCATGTGAGCATTTTCTTTCCATCATCCTTCATCTTATTCCTAAAGAACGAGGAGCAGGGCTGGGGAGATAGCTTAGTGGTTAAGGAGTTTGCTTGCAAAGCCAAAGGACCCCCGGTTCGATTCTCCAGAACTGATGAAAGCCAGATGCACAAGGGGTTGCATGCGTCTGGAGTTCGTTTGCAGTGGCTGGAAGTCCTGGCACACTCTCGCTCTCTCTCTCTCTCTCTCTTTGCCACTTTATCTCTCTCAAATAAATAAATAAATAAATATTTTTTAAAAGATCAAGGAGTATGCATGAAAGTCCGGTGTGGACATAGCACACGGCTGGATGTGCGTTTCTTCTTTCATCCATCCATAGCCAGAGAACAGAGGGACATCACTTCCTCTCCCAAGTGCTAATTGTAGGAAGCTCCCAGGCCACAGCAAGAGATTGTAGGTAAGGGACAGAGGCAGATGATATGCAGTCACCATTCTCATTGCTGTGACAGAATTCCTGACAAAAGCAACTTAATGAAAGAAGGGTTTATTTTGGCTTGTGTTTTGAAAGTACAGTCTATCATGAGAAGACATGGTAGCAGGAAAGTGAGGCAGCTAGCTGGTCACTGCAGTCAGGAATCAGAGAGAGGGGAATGCTGCTGCTCAACTCACTTTTTCTTTCTCCTTTTTATCCTATCTAGCATCCCACGCCCACAGGACAATGCCAACCACATTGAGGGTGTGTCTTCCCTGCTCAGTTAAACTTCTATGGAAACTTGCTCACAGACCTCCCCAGAGGTGTGTCTCCTAGGTGACTCCAAATGAAGTTGAAAACAGCAGGAGGGCAAAGCAGGTACTGAGACTGTAGAGGGCAAAGGAGGGATTTTTCGGGACACTTGGTCAATTAAGGCCTACTCGACTTGAGATGTTAACACAGGAGCTCTTCCCACAGCAACACATACACACACGTGAAAATGATAAATCCATGGGTGGAGGTGTGGCTCCGTGGTTCATGGCTTTCCTAGTTTGTGCAAAATCCTAAGTTCTTTTTTTTTTTTTTTTTTTGGTTTTTTGAGGTAGGGTCTCACTCTGGCCCAGGCTGACCTGGAATTAACTATGTCATCTCAGGGTGGCCTTGAACTCACGGCGATCCTCCTACCTCTGCCTCCCGAGTGCTGGGATTAAAGGCGTGCGCCACCACGCCCGGCTAAATCCTAAGTTCTATCCCCAGTGTGGCAAGAGAGGGGAAGGAAAGGAGAGAAAGAAAGCAACAAAGCTGCGTGTGGTGGGTCCTACCTCTATTCATAGCACTGAGGAGGTTAAGGCCAAAGAATGGAGAGTGTGAGGGCAGCCCGAGCTACACAGTGAGCTGCAGGCCAGCATGGGCTAACCGGAAGGAAGAAAGGAGAAAAGAAAGGAAGAAGGTGAAAAAGAAAGATAAATCCTAAGTTTCAATTGCCCACCCTAAGTATAAATATCATTCATACTCATTCATCTAACATAAATTGGGCTCCTATGAACCCTGGGTATTTTGTATCTCCCTTTGAAAACTGGCTGAGGTGGACTGGAGATACAGTTTAGCTGGCAGAGCACTTGCCTAGCATGCATGAAACCTTGGATGTAATCCCAGCAACCAGACGTGATGGCATAAACCCAGAATCTCAGCACTCAAGAGGCAGAGGCAATAGGATCAGGAGTTCAAGGTCATACTCAGCTACAGCGTGAGTTCAAGGCCAGCCTGAGCTATATGAGACTCTGTCTCAAAAAAAAAAAAAAAAAAAAAGAATAAGTAAAAGCTGACTGAGGAGTTTTGAATCTGATCCCCTGAGACACAGAGGAAGATGGCATGTGGGTTGTGTAACAGACAGAACTAGATGATGGCATTTTAAATACCATGGCGTGTCTGGGAATTTGCAATCCCACAGGCAGCACAGCTTGCCCCCTGCCCCTCCCATCCTGACACACACACACACACACACACACACTGCAGCACCTTCAGCTGTCTGCTCTTTCTGGGATGCTTAGAGGCACAGACATCCACCTTTCCACGCTCACATCCCGCATGCATGGCACAGCCCAGGAGTCTGAAATGCATCCCTGCCACCCTGAGCTCTGACACAGACCCTTTCTTGATGGCCAGGGCCAGAAGTGGTACCTGGAGCTCTACAGGACTGATTGAACCAAGTCTCTTGTCGCCTTGGTGCTTTTAGACACCACCATCCAAAAAAGAAAAAGAAAGAAACACCCTCTGCTACTGTCTGTCAGTGGCTGTCACTCATCTTATCCTTCCCAGAAAACAATCTCTTTGTGATTTTAAGACAGCGACTCAAATGGCTGTCTCTAGACTGACTCTGGGCATCAGCTGCTCACCAGGAGGTAGTGATGAGATTCTAGAAAGATTCCTGACCTCTCGTGATGAAATGGCAACAGTGATGACTTCAGTACGGCCATGGGAAACTGGCCAGGGTGGCAGTCATATTCAAGAACTGCCTTCGTATGCTCCTGCTACCAGGCCTGCTGCTGTGTTCGCTCAAGCATGTCTGTCTGGGTCTGTATCTCATGACCTGATCAAAACTGTTGTATCTTGTTCATGAAGTGATCCCAACTTGGGTTTCTCTCTTTCTTTCCCTAGAAACAGTAAGGTGCTAAGCTTTACAGAAAAGAAGAAAGAAGCTGGGGATGGTTGTACACACCTTTAATCCCAGCTCTTGGGAGGCAGAGGTAGGAGAATCACTGTGAGTTTAAGGCCAGCTTGGGAATACAGAGTGAGTGCCAGGTCAGCCTGGGCTATAGCGAGACTCTTACCTCAAAAACCAAAAGAGAAAAAAATAAATAAATAAGAGGGCTGGGGCTGGAGAGATGACTTAGCAGTTAAGGCACATGACTGCGGAGTCTAAGGACACAGGTTCAATTCTCCAGGTCCCACATAAGCAAGATGTACATGGTGGTGCACATGTATCTGGAGTTCGTTTGCAATGGCTAGAAGCCCTGGCATGCCCATTCTCACTCTCTCCCCCTCCCTCTCACTTCCCCTCTCTCTCTCTAATAAATAAATAAATATAAAATAGTAAACAAAAAAAGAGGGCTGGAGAGAGAGTTCAGTCATTAAAGTGGTTGCCTCACAAGCATAAGTTTTGTCCCCAGAACCAGTGTTTCAAAAAAAAAAAAAAAAAAAAAAAAAAAAAAAAAAGTTAGGTGTGGTGATGTGCATATGTAATCCCAGTGATAGGGAGGTGGAAGCCATGGGGTCCCTGTGGCTCAAAGGAAAGCCAGACCATCCTAATGAGTGAATTCCAGGCCAATGAGGATCCCTGTCTCTGAAGGAGGTGGGCAGTGTTCCAAGTTGTCTCTGACCTCTACATACAAGTTCATGTGCACCTACACACACACAAATATGCACACACCTGTAAATTTAAAAAAGAGGAAAGAAGCCGGGCGTGGTGGCGCACGCCTTTAATCCCAGCACTCGGGAGGCAGAGGTAGGAGGATCGCCGAGAGTTCGAGGCCACCCTGAGACTACATAGTTAATTCCAGGTCAGCCTGGACCAGAGTGAGACCCTACCTCGAAAAACCAAAAAAAAAAAAAAAAGAGGAAAGAGGGGCTGGAGATGGCTTAGTTGGTTAAGGCGCTTGCCTGCAAAGCCAAAGAACCCAGGTTTGACTTCCCAGGACCCACATAAGCCAGATGCACAAGGTGGCACATGTGTCTGGAGTTTGTCTGCAGTGCCTGGAGGCCCTGGCATGTCCATTCTGTTTTTCTCTCTCCCTCCCTCTTCCTTTCTCTCTCTCTCAAATAAATAAATAAAAAGGAAAAAAAGAGGGGAGTGGAGGAGATGAGAGAGGAAGAAGAGTGTAACCACATAGCAAAAAATGAGCAACAGACAGAATGAAAAAGAGTCCTCTGGAATCTTCTTCCTACTACACCTCTGACATCACTCTGGGATAGTTTCTTCAAGTCTTTTTAACCTCTATTAACCCTGATTGCATTTCTGTCTCCTCTCACCTCAATGGCCATGTACATTTCCACTGTGACCTAAGTGTTGGGTACTGCTGAGCTTCCTCTGCAGAACTCTCTGGTCTCTACAGATTAACACGGGTGATTCTGGGTGCTCCCCAATGCTCCGTGGCTGCCGAGTACTCCCCAAGTTACTGGAGAAAAGCTGGAAGGTGGGTCCTTGTTTTGGGATTGAAAGTGTCCAAGATCTTGAGACAAAGATGAGCCTCCCCAGAGAGAGGCGTTTTCTAACCACACTCCCATGACACGGGGAGGGTGCTGAAGGGAGGGGTCATCTGAAGGTCATATGGAGGGCATTCTTTACTTTGGAGCGGGAGGTCAGAGGTAAAACACAGCACAGCTCTTCTCCTCCTCCTGCTTCTCCCCACTGCTGCTCTGAGAAACTTCTGGGCAAAGAAAGTTCCAGGGAGGAAGGCCTTCGGGAGCTGAGCACTGGAGTTCCCCTGGGCCATGGGTGGCAGCCCTGTCAGATCAACCTCAGGACGGGGTGAGACATCTAAGAGCAAAGACAAGCCACAAGGGGCTGAAGCCTTCACTCTGTGGACAAAATGGCTCTGTTCCGTTTAAAAAATGAAGTCAGGTTTGAAGAGATGGTTCAGCTGTTAAAGGTGCTTGCCTGTAAAGTCTGACAGCCAGGGTTCTATTCCCCAGTACCCACCTAAAGCCAGATGCACAAAGTAGTGCATACATCTGGAGTCTGTTTGCAGTGGCAGGGGTTCCTGGTGTACCCATACTCCCTCTTATTCTGTCCTATAGTCCCTCCCCCCCTCCCTTTTTCTCTCTCTCAAATAAATAAAGTATTTTTTAAAAAAGCAAACTGGAGCCGGGCGTGGTGGCGCACGCCTTTAATCCCAGCACTTGGGAGGCAGAGGTAGGAGGATGGCCGAGAGTTCGAGGCCACCCTGAGACTACAGAGTGAATTCCAGGTCAGCCTGAGCTAGAGTGAGACCCTACCTCGAAAAAAAAAAAAAAAAAAAAAAAGCAAACTGGGTGTGGTGGTGCACGCTTTTAATCCCAGCACTCAGGAGGCAGAGGTAGGAGGATCGCTGAGAGTTCAAGGTTACCCTGAGACCATAGTGAATTCCAGGTCAGCCTGGACCAGAGTGAGACCCTACCTTAAAAAAAAAAAAAAAAACAGCCATATATATGTATGGACTGTGCATGAAGCTCTGTGGTAGAGAATTTAGCTAGCATTTGTGAGGCATCCCCAGCATTGCAGAATTAATGTTTAATTAAACAAATAACACTTGAAACCATAAATAACATAAACTTATATGCTGTCCTATTAATAAATTCATTTCTGGGACTGGAGAAATGGCTTAATGGTTAAGGTGCTTGCCTGAAAAGCTTAAGGACCCATGTTCAGCTCCTCAAATCTTGCCAGGCGTGGTGGCGCATGCCTTTAATCCCAGCACTCGGGAGGCAGAGATAGGAGGATTGCCAAGAGTTTGAGGCCACCCTAAGACTACATAGTTAATTCCAGGTCAGCCTGGACCAGAGTGAGACCCTACCTCGCAAAACCAAAACAAAACAAAACTAAACTAAACTCCTCAAATCTCACATAAGCCAGATGCACAAAGTGATGCATGAGCAAGGTCACAGGTGCACACAATGAGGCACATGCATCTGGAGTTCGATTACAGTGGCTAGAGACCCTGGTGTGCCAATTCTCTCTTGATCTCTTTCTCTGGCTGTCATAAAAAAAATTTAAAAAATTTTTAAAAGGCCAGTCTGTTGGGCTTGCCTCAAAAAATAAAATAAATTCATTTCTACTTGTTGCTTTTTTTCTACGCTGGTTGTTATCTTATACACTGTCCACTACTGTTCACTTCGCTCACTGGGGCAACGATTTCATAGCCTTTGCAGGCAATGGAGAGAGCGAGCATCCAGAACTATTCTGCCTCCGGGATGATTTACACAATTCAGGGTGAAGATATAACCCTGGTTTCATCTCCTCTGACGCTTTAGAGTCCTGGGAGAGACCTACTTATCAGGGACTAGCAGGAAACCAGCCAGTCTCAGATCAGAACAGGAAACCAGGACTCCAAGCTGGTGGGCACATGTGGGGCCCAGTGACTCTACAGCTTTATTTCCCAAGAACAGTCTATCTGGGCAGGAGAACTGGCCCTCTTGTGGGCCACGTGCTAGTTGCGTGGCTCTTGGCAGGGCTTCTATCTCCCTGGCCTGGTCCCTCTTTCTTTAAAAAGGCATGATTTTCAAATTCCTGTGTGTCACTGGGCAACTCCCTGGGTCTCTGTCGCCTACCTACACAGGTTGCCACCTTGAAAGAGAATCAGTTCCACCTAGAGGGACTCTGCAATGATGTTACCCTGTGCTGGGACACTGACTCCAGCACTCTGGCAATGGGGCCCTAGGGTTTGTCACCTCCCTGAGGGATACTTTCCCCTTCCATGGCCTCAGCCCAGGCCTTACAAACCCTATTTCCTCTGAGGGCCATGGCCTGAGGAAAAACAGGCAAGGTGGCCCAACCATGCAGCCCCAAGCAGAGTCTGGAACGAATGTCCAAAGGACAAAGGGTTGTTCTGAACACGTGTGTTGCATAGTGGTGTGCACCTAAAATCCAGCACTTGGGGAGGTCAAAGGAGGAGCAGAAGTTCAAGGTGGTTCTCAGCTACATACTGAGTTTGAAGCCAGCCTGGGCTATGTGAGACCCGATTTCAAAAAAAGTAAACAGGGACTGGGGAGGTGGCTCAGTGAGGAAGAACACTGTGCAAGGATGAAGGCCGGAGAGGGTGTGAGATCATCTAAAGTTCAATCCCCAACATCCACATAAATGGCTGAGCATGTCACACTCACACCTGTAACCCCCGTCCTGTGGGAAGTGGAGACCAGAGGAATCGCTGGGGCTTGCTGGTCATCCAGCCTGATGAGAAAAAATGGCAGTCCCATGCTCAGTGAAAGATGCCACTGTCCCAGAGGAACACGTGTCTTCAGAAAGCACACATACAGTGATTCCCCTCAGGCAGGCTTAACACACCCTAGACATTTACAGATGAGTGAAACACTGCAGAAAACTAAACACATGCATAGATGATTCTGGCAAGCTGGCATATTAAAAACAGGGGGAGGGCTGGAGAGATGGCTTAGCGGTTAAGGCGCCTGCCCGCTAAGCCTAAGAACCCGGTTCCAATCTCCAGGTCCCACGTTTAGCCAGATGCAAAGTGACGCAAGGGCGCAATGCCGCACTTGACCACAAGGGGGCGCACACATTTGAATTTCGTTCACAGCAGCTGAGACTGCTGGCGTGCCCATCTCTGTCTCCCTCTCCCTCTCTGTCTGTCTCTGTGTCTCTCTCTCCAAAAATAAATAAAATTTAAAAAAAAAAAACAGGGAGGCCAGGTGTGGTGGCGCACACCTTTAATCCCAGCACTTGGGAGGCAGAGATAGGAGGCCAAGGCCACCCTGAACTACATAGCCACTACATAGCGAATTCCACATCAGCCTGAGCTAGAGCAAGACCCTACCTTGAAAAACCAAAAATAATAATAATAATAATAATAATAATAATAATAAAAAAACAGGTGGAGGGCTGGAGAACTGGCTTAGCAGTTAAGGCATTTGCCTGTGAAGCCAAAGGATCCCAGTTTGATTCTCCAGGACCCACGTAAGCCAGATGCACAAGGGTCACATGTATCTGGAGTTCGTTTGCAGTGGCTAGAGGCCCTGGCATGCCCATTTTCTGTCTACCTCTCTTCTATCTCTCTCACTCTCTCTCTCTGCTTGCAAATAAATAAATAAATAACAGGTGAAGAAGCAGGGAACTATAGTATAAATCCCACATCCACCTTCTGATCTCTGGTCTGCAGTGGCCAGTGCCCAAACAGCAGTGTTCAAGTTCAACCTCAAAGCTCCAAGTCCTTCTTTCCCAGATGCACTTCCTGAAGGATGCTTGACATAGGCAGAGCATGCTGCCTATGCAACATTCTGCAAACCCCACCAACACATGCCATCACCGAGTCTTGAACCGGAACCACCCCCAAGCAGGCTGCAAGGCCCACTGTCCTCTATAATGTTCTGGGAGAACACCCTCTGTGCCAAGGACCCTCAGAGGAAGGTAACAAAAATAGGTGAGCAGGGCTGGACAGATGGCTTAGCGGTTCAGGCGCTTGCCTGAGAAGCCTAAGGACCCACGTTCAACTCTCCAGATCCCACATCAGCCAGACACGCAAAGGTGAGGCAAGTGAAAGGTCGTACATGACCACTAGGTGGCGCAAGTTTCTGGGGTTCGATTAAAGTGCCCAAGGCCCTGGCATGCCAATTCTCCCTCTCTCTCTCTCTCTGTGACTCTCTCTAAAATAAATGAAATGAAATGAGATGAGATGAGATGAGATGAGATGAGATGAAATAATAAAATGAAAAATAAAATAAAATAAAGAGTAAGGAGCCTTAAAAAAATAGGTGAACATTGAAGGTGGCATGGGGTCTGTCTCCCTTGCCATTCCTGCGTTCCCCTTAGCCAAGCCATTGGTCTGCCTTCCTGCTGTCTGGAGCCTCAGTGAGGACAAAGCAAGCATAAGTAAGAGGGCCTGGGCCTGGGTCAGCCAGAGAAACAGGCCGTAGTACTCCCTCTAGCTCCACACTGCTCCGGCCCTTTAGGGACTAGTGTAGGAGGCCATGAAAGACAGTATTTATTCTCACTGTGGCTGCATCACGGGGCCCAGCACACAGTAACTATTCACTTAATTACTTTGTTGAATGGAAGGCTGATTCTCACACCTCCATCATGAACTAAGACCCTGGGAGCTAGGAAGGAGTGTTCAGAGATGACTGTAAAACTCCACTTTTCAGTCTATGAAGAAATCACCACTTGTGATGTTCTGTCGGGCTGTGTGCACGCCAGCTGCTCCTGGTGCCCTGGCAGTATTCAAAGTCGGGGTTCAGCAGTGGGGGATGGTGAAGCAGACAGCTGAGCATGGGACTGGCCAAGTTTCACTTCCATGCCGTCTTCTGTGTTCGACCTCAGTCTGGTTTTGAGCAAGGCGGAGGCTGGGGCTGAGATTGCAATAAAGTTCTCCTTCGGCCAGATGCTCCCGTCTCTGAGTCCCAGCCCTGGGCTGTACGGACCAGGAACTCAAGGTCCCAAGCAATGACTGGATGCCAGACTCTATGCCAGGCCCCTAGAGACATTTCCAGAGTCCTACCAAGCTGAGAGAAAAATGGGCACTGAACCCCAGTGGAGGCTAGGCAGCTTGCAAAAGACCTCACGGTCGGTGTCGGACCTGAACTGAGACCCTGAGCTCCACGGGTCTGTGTTTATCACCCTGCCACTGTCACCCTTCAATAACATCGCTGCCGGCCACTTCTGCAGAACATTCAGTTTTGCATAAAGCTATCTCAGCAGTCTGCAAACATTTTGAAGAAATATGACCCTCAATCAAGTTCACACCCATCTCTGCTAGAAGGACAGCCTGACTCCAAGTCAATCAGCTCTCGACCACCTGAAAGAGGTGTCTGTGGAGCATTTCCACTGGGCTAACACCAGTCGCATTGATGTGTGTGATCCCACCTAGTCCTCCAAACATCCCAGGGTGCCACTAGCCCAGCTTTAGAACAACAACTTTGCTTCAGCAAGATGGTCTAATCTGCCCAAGACCAGCCAGGACTAAGAAGGTTGGGTTTAAATTCCAGAAGAGAGGCTGGCGAGGTTAGTGGCCCAGTGAATGAAGTACTAGGCACAGAAGCATGAGGACCTAAGTTTAGATTCGCAGCACACACTTTTTTTTTTATACTGTTAAGAAAGATTTTATTACTGTTTTAAACTTTAGGAACATGAAAAGAAGGAGCTTAAGTTCATGGCCAGTCTGGAGCTACAGAGTGAGTTCTAGCTCAGCCTGGGCTAGAATGAGATGCTGCCTCAAAAAAAAAAAAAAACAAACAAACAAAAAAAAAAAGCCGGGCGTGGTAGTGCACACCTTTGATCCCAGCACTCGGGAGGCAGAGGTAGGAGGATCGCCATGAGTTCGAGGCCACTGTGAGACTACATAATGAATTCCAGGTCAGCCTGGATTCGAGCGAGACTCTGCCTTCAAAAAACAAAATAAAAAAAAATCACCAAAAACAAACAAACAAAAGCTGACTATGCACCAGTAACCCCAGGATTTGGGAAGCAGGGACAGGAGAATCCCTGGGGCTTACTGGCTACTGTGCACAGCCATATTGGTGAGCTCTGAGTTCAGTGAAAGAACCTGTCTCAAAACATAAGGAGAGGGGGTTGGAGAGATTGCTCAGTGTTAAAGCGCTTGCTTGCAATGCCTGATGGCCCAGATTTGATTCCCCAGTCCCTACATAAAGCCAGATACACACAGTGGTGTATGCGTCAGGGGGTTCAAGAGGCCCGATGTGCCTATTCTCTCTCTCCTTCTCTGTCTCTGCACTTGGGAGGCAGAAGTAGGTGGATCGCCATGAGTTCAAGGCCACCCTGAGACTACATAGTGAATTTCAGGTCAGCCTGGGCTAGAGTGAGACTCTACCTCCAAAAACCAAAATAATAATAATGATGATGATGATAATGATGATGATGATAAGGGAGAGTAAGAGAGTTAGAAAGACATCCAACATTGACCTCTGGCCCCCAAATACATGTGCACCAACATACATTCCAACATGCACACACACAACACACACATAGATGCAAAAAGGAAAAACTATAGAGTTCAAAGTGGCAAGGCAGGGCCAGTGAGAGAAGACTCCCTGGAGATGAACAAAGAAGGAGGCTTTTCTCCTGCCATAGCCATCAGCCCTGGCAGTCCTCCCCAGCCCTCCCCACCCCTACCCAAGGGTGCTCCTGCCAGCAGAAGAAGCCAGAGGCCTCTGAAATGCTATGTGTTAATTTAACCACTATCTAGGGCAGATACATTTGTTTGTTGTATTTATTTATTTATTTATTTATTTGCAAGCAAAGAGAAACAGATAAGAGACAGAAAGAAAGACACACAAGGGCCTCCAGCCACTGTAAACGGACTCCAGGTGCATGTGCCACTCTGTGCATCTGGTTTGACGTGGGTAATGGGGAATGAACTGTGGTGGTTAGGCACCACAGGTAAGTGCCTGAACTACTGAGCCATCTCTCCAGCCCTAGGGCAGGTACATTTGCAGGTGGAGAAGAACCTGTGTCCTCAGCACCTGCTTGTCAGTAAATCACAACCCACAGACATCTTGAGGTTCACACAGGCAAGTGCTGGGGGCAGTGGGAAAAGCCAGGTCTGCAGCCAGAAGGCCTGGTTACCAGCCCTGCCTCTCTCTTGAGCAAGACACTTCCTTCCGCCTCTGGGTTCCCATTGCCTCATCTGTTTAAATGAGAATTCAGGACGTGTAAGGGTGGAACTTTGGGCATGAGGGCCTTGCTCAGGCCTTCCAGTCACAATCCAGCTCCATGTGGGGAACTATCTGATTATAACCTCTCCACCTTTCTCTTCTTCCCTCCCTGCTGTCCTCCTACTCCTGGGCCATCCTGGGCTTAGGAGGCACCTGCTGACAGGTAGCCGAAGACTGTAGGTCTCTTCTCCATCAGCCTGCATCCTGCATGCCTGTGACGACTACCCTGGGCCTCAGCATTTTAGGATATGTGTTTTGGGGCACTTCTGCCTCTTCCACTGAGTATACTCCGCTTCAGGACCCAACAGGGACACAGACCAATCTGCATCCTCAGGGATCCGTCTTCCAGGTCCTGAGTGAGGAGGGGTGGGATGACCCCCAAGGGCACCCTACTCCACCTGTGACATCACATCTTGTGGGAAACGTAGCCTCTCAAGCCACCTGGCACTGGCTTAGGATGTGTAGAGTAAGAAAGCCCCCAGCACACAAATGCACACTCACGCTTGGGGACCCCTCCTCCGGATGCTTCCCGAACTATGGGTTGTAAAATGAGAACACGGGGTGCTTAAGGTCTGAGATTCTGGGCATGAAGGTTATGCTCAGGGCTCCGGCCATGATCCAAAGCCACAGACGGGAGTTAGCTGCTTGCACACTCTCATGCCCACCCCCCGCCTTCCCTCCCTGTGTCACCTCCTGCTAAGTGCTCCTGTGTGTATAGGAAGTACCTGCTAACTGAAATGCAGTCCATCGTTAACCAAAGACTGACCGACCTAAGCCTGACGCAAAGTGGCACAGGCATCTATGATCCCAACTCGTCTATGATAATGGCACGTGGAACCAGGAAAGTCCTAAACTCACAAGCAGGGGCAAAAGACCCCATGTCAAAGCCAGTGAAAGATGAGAACACATACATTAAGGTTATCCTCTGGCCTCCACGTGCACACCCTGGTGTGAGCACACACACACACATAAACACAAATACAAAATTTTTTTTTGGAGGTAAGGTCTCACTCTAGCCCAGCCTGGCCTTTAACGACCCTCCTATCTCTCCCTCCTGAGTGCTAGGATTAAAGGCGTGCGCCACCATGGCCAAAGGAATTTTTTCAAAAATTTAAAAACAGAGCCAGGCGTGGTGACGCACGCCTTTAATCCCAGCACTTGGGTGGCAGAGGTAGGAGGATCGCCATGAGTTAGAGGCCACCCTGAGACTACATAGTGAATTCCAGGTCAGCCTGAGCTAGAATGAGATCCTACCTCGAAAAAAAAAAAAAAACAGGAAAAACATTTAAAACAGAGCTGGGGAGAAGGCTCAGTGGTTAAAAGCACTTGCTTGCAAAGTTTGACAACCCAGACTGAATTCCCCAGTACTCACGTAAAGCCAGATGCACAATGCGGTTTATGCATCTGGATTTCACATGCAGCAACAAGAGGCCCTGGTGCACCCATACACATTCTCTCTCTCAAATAAATAAACAAAAATATTTTTATTTTAAAAATAATTAAGGGAAGCCGGGCGTGGTGGCACACACCTTTAATCCCAGCACTCGGGAGGCAGAGGTAGGAGGATCGCCGAGAGTTCGAGGCCACCCTGAGACTACATAGTTAATTCCAGGTCAGCCTGGACCAGAGTGAGACCCTACCTCGCAAAACCTAAAAAAATAAAAATAAAAAAAAAAATAAGGGGCTGGAGAGATGGCTTAGCGGTTAAACGCTTGCCTATGAAGCCTAAGGACCCCGGTTCGAGGCTCGATTCTCCAGGACCCTCGTAAGCCAGATGCACAAGGGGGTGCATGCATCTGGAGTTCGTTTGCAGTGGCTGGAGGCCCTGGCACACCCATTCTCTCCCTCTCTCTCTCTCCCTCTCTCTCTACCTGCCTATTTCTGTATCTCTCTGTCAAATAAATAAATAAATAAATAAAATATTTTAAAAAAATAATTAAGGGCTGGAGAGATTGCTTAGTGGTTAAGGTACTTGCCTGCAAAGCCAAAAGATCCAGGTTTGATTCCTCAAGAACCACATAAGCCAGATGCATAAGGTGGAGCATGCATCCAGAGTTCGTCTGGAGTGGCTAGAGGCCCTGACACACCTATTCTCTCTTTTTCTATCTGCCTCTTTCTATATCTCTAAAATAAATAAATAAAAATAAATTTTAAAATAAAAATAATTAATTAGAGGCTGGAGAAATGGTTTAGTGGTTAAGGTGCTTGCCTGCAAAGCCAAAGGACCCAGGTTTGATTCCCCAGAACCCATGTAAAGCCAGATGCACAAGGTCTGGCCCTGGTGTGCCCACCCATTCTCTCTCTTTTTATCTGCCTCTTTCTCTCTTTCAAATATAAATAATTGATTAATTTAAAAGGAGACACTGAAGCCAGCTATGGTGGTGCACACCTTTAATCCCAGCACTTGGGAGGCAGAGGTAGGAGAATCACCATGAGTTCAAGGTCACCCTGAGACTCCATAATGAATTCCAAGGTCAGCCTGAGCTAGAGTGAGACCTCAAAAAAACCAAAAAGAGAGAGAGAGACTGAGCTAGGCGTGGTGACACATGCCCTTAATCCCAGTACTCAGGAGTTCCAGGCCACCTTGAAACTACATAGTGAATTCCAGGTCAGCCTGGGCTAGAGCAAGACTCTACCCACCCACCCCCCCCAAAAAAATAAAAAATAAACAGAAAGAGAGACTGACTTTAGTTAGGAACCTTCTACAACCTGTCACAGACCTGAAATGTGCAGGCCCCAGGGCATGTAACTTCAAGGCCCTCTCAAAGCCCAGGCAGCTCTTAAAAAGTAGCGGTTTTGATAGCCGAGGCTGGTCCTTGTCCCTTGGATCTGGCTATCCTCACCTCGTGAACCCCGGCTGCCCACTGATGCCCTCACAGGGCCTGCATCCACACTGAAAATGCACTTCCCTAAGTTTCCACTCTTGCCAATGTCTCCAATTTGGCAGGAAAGGGACCTTTCCAAAACACATTTTCAGGTTTTTTTTAATAAGCCCTGCAATTCCTTTAATGGTTTCAGATTATCTTCAATATTTATAAAAATCACTCTCAGCCATCCTTCTTTCAGCAAGCCTCCTCGTCAACTTCCATTATTTATGTATTTATGAACACGATGTTCAAGGAGCAGATGGCGGCTAGTAAGCCTTCAAAAAGGAGAGGAAAAAAATCAATGGGACAGAATGTAAACTCCACGACTCCCCCACTGAGTCTTCCCGACAGGCTCGGATGGCATCATCTTCCATTCAGTGGAAACCCATACAACAGCCGCTCAACTATTGGCTTACAACAGTGCACTTGGACTGCGCAAAGCCTGCAGGCTCCAGGTCTCCTCTAGGAGAAGCTTGACAGCCAGGGGCTGCTTCCCCAGGAGGACTGAAGCCAGGCAGGAGGGACAGGAGGATGAAACTGGGGTTGGGATGGGCAGAACCGAATGGAGGAGAAGCCACAGACGTTTGCTGAGCTCCTATTTGTGCAAGCAATGCCTTCCATTGCGAGGTTGTCATCAATCTCTGAGTTGATCCCGACACCCCCTCTAGATGGTCTTCATTATTCCCCATTTGACAGATGAGAAAAGCCCAGAGAGAGGAAGAACCTTGCCCAAAGCCCCAGAGCCAATCAGCTGTAAAGCCAAGATGTGAACCCTGGCAGCCAGAGTCTCGCAAACTCTAACATAGAAAGGAATGGGAGTGAAAACAATTTTTTCTTGACTTTCTATGTGCCAGACTATAAAATGATCTATCTTTCATCCTGTGAAAGACTACCAAAGACTCAAGTCCCAAGATCTACAGAAGCAACTTAAACTTGGTCCACTACACAAGCCGGGAAAGCCTAGTCTGAGCTGAAAACAGGAAGGAGCAGATGCAAGGGTTACAGAAGGTAAAGGACGAGTGTCACAGACACATGGAGGGTTGACTATATGAAAGACAGACAGACAGACAGACAGACACAGAGAGACTAAGAGACCCTCTACCCTGAGATACGGATGAATAAGACTAAACTGTCTTCAGCTGCCTTCATCAAATACTTCCCTTATGGAAGGGGTACTACCTCCACCCCATTCACTCTTTAGAAGTTCCAGTGCAGTTAAAACAGACAGGTGGCCTGCCAGAGATGTCTGTATGCTGATGGAGGAGGGAACTGCCTTTACCATAATCATGAGGGGGGACACTAAGATTATGTCTATGGCTCAGCTCACGCAGCTGTGACGGATGAATGACACAGCCAGTCTGCCCATTTTACAGATGAGAACATGGAGGCTCTACAAGTCCAGAAACTTGGTGAGCAACAAGAAGGAAATGTGTGTGAATGCGTATCCCTTCTTACTCGGGAACCCCGTGAGATGGATGCAGGCAGGGATTGTTTGTAGACTGGAAAAAGAGTTCAGAAGTGACTATGACCTGAGGCTGTCTGGATGACACAAAATGAAGTGCATTGGTTGTTTTTGTCATTGTTAGGGCCTTGTTTATTCATTTTGGAAGACGGGTTCTCACAAGACCAGGCTGGCCTTAAAGCTACAATCCTCCTACCTCAGCTGCCTCAGTGTTGGTATTACAGATATGCACCACCATATCCAGCTCAAGTGCATCAATTTTTTTAAAAAATATTTTATTTTTATTTATTTGTGAGAGAGAAAGAGGGAGAGAATGGGCATGCCATGGCCTTTAGCCACTGCAAACAAACTCCACCATGTGCATCTGGCTTACATGGGCTCTGGGAACTAGAACCTAGGTCTTTAGGCTTTGCAGGCAAGCGCCTTAACCGCTAAGCCATCTCTCCAGCCCACGTGTACCACTGTAAACCCGTGTTTTCCCTTACACAGCATAACCTCTGATGGTTTTGCTAAGGACAGCCAAGTCCCAAACCACCAAAGCCACATGAATGGTGGTCTCTCTGACAGGACAGCACAGCTGAGTGTAAGGCCACAACCTCCTGGCACTAGTGTTTCCCAGGAGCCCTTCCTGTGCATCTGCCTCTAGATCCCGATTCAGGAGCTGCCGTATCTCCACTTTGGAGGAACCACCAGAGGCCAATGTCAAGGTCACTTCCAGGCCAGAGTGCAGACAGAATACACCTCGTAGACAGCAAAGCGGAAACCATCACTCTTCTATTCATTCTGCCAAAACGTGTGAGACTGTGTTCCCATAGAAGCCAGGTGACATTCCAGGTGCCAGGAGACACAAAGGCATTCCAAATGCGGCAGGGCCTACAAGAACTCAAAACAGTTTTGCAGCTCAGAGACTTGGGTAATGACCATGCACCTGACTCTCACTGGCTGAGGGGTCGTGGGCAAGTTCTGGCCTCTCTGCCAAGTCTGTGTAAAATGGAAATACTCTCTATCATCCAGGTAACTGTGCCCCTGCAGGAAATAAGAAGAGGATATTCACACACTCAACATACAGCCTGCAGCACGCCACTGCATGGAGGCACCTGCTTTGCCTCTTAACAATGAACAGTACCAAACAGCGCACAGTGACGCACGCCCATAAGCCTAGCACTCAGGCGGCAAAGGCAAGAAGATCGTCCACGATTTCAAGGCCAGTCGACCTACCTAGAAAGTACCAGGCCAGTGTTAAAACAACCAACTTGGGCGGGGAGATGGCTCAGTAGGAAAAGGTACTTGCTTGCAAAGCCTGCTGGCCTGGGTCAGTCCTGGTTCGAATCCCCAGTACCCACATCAAGCCAGATGCACAGGATGGCACATGCCTCTGGAGTTCGTTTGTAGTGGCAGAAAGCTCTGGCGGGCCCATTCATTCATAATGTTCTCTCTCCTTGCAAATAATTTAAAAAACAAAACAAAGTGAACTGTAAGTCTCGGGCTCTCCTGGCCTGGAGACGGGGGTGAAAACCCCTACCTGGCTAAAGAGAGATACAGAGAAACGTCTGGGAGCATCAAAGGACAGGGGACGGCTGTCAAAGAAGACATTTCTGGAAATTTTTCCATTGTGGAGAGATACATCCTAGGCCTTCATCCAAAAGCCATTTCTAAGTATCCCTCTCTAACCTCCATCAACACACACACACACACACACACACACACACACACACACACACACACGGAGCCATGGTCTACAGCATGCAAATTACAAAGTGTCTCCCAGAAAGAAAACCCAGCCAGCTGAGCAGTGTTGCATGCCCCACTCACCCCAGGAACAAATGCACCTCAGCCCAGCCTCCTCCGCAGTTACAGGAAGCCCCGGGCCTGGGAAATCACCCCAGCTGGCAGCCCTGGCAGCCGCCTGAGCTGTCATCTGCCCATGGCAATCAAGAAGCCGCCTCTCTATTAGCCAAACACAACCCTCCAAGAACCAAGCGGCTCGAAGCCCAGAGCAAAAGCTCCTTTTTCACAAGAACTCAAGATTTCCCCCAGGATAACCCTCCTCCGGGAGGGGCTGGGTTTCAGGAAGGTGGTAAAATATGGCTCTGGGGAGCTGGGTGTTACAGGGCAAGGAAGCCAAAATGGGGAACCATACTGGCTCATTTCTATCTATTCACAACCACGGATTGCTGCCTTGCCTTCTGGCACTTGTCCTAGGGGATGCTGGCAGAATAGGTAAGGGACAGTGACACTTCCCATCCTGGTCCTCCACACCAGGAAATCCATTCTCACTTTCTCTAGGCCATTAACTCAAAGCTTCCCATTTCACAGACAGGAACCAAGACTCCTCAAGGGTAGACAACTTGTCCAAGGTCACAAAGCGAATGTGACAGTTACTAAATACGCCGTGACTCCCCTGCACCTCCCTCCCCCTCAATCCCTCCTGCACCTTTCATTTCTAGCACCAGGGTGAGGTTCAAAGACACACCCCTCCCCCCCCCCGCTTTGGGGGAAGGGACTGAGGGCAGAAGTCCTGGTTCCTCTTTCTTCCCACCCCCAACACCAGACATACGTCCAAAGGACACAGGTTCCTTCCAGAACCACAGCGTGTGTACACAGCCCCAGCTCTGCAGACCGTGTGCATCCACCCTTTAACACTGAACTTCCATTAAAAAAAAAAAAAAAAAGATGATGAAAAGATCAAGGGTAAAGAGGAAGTGCTCTTCAAACACAGGCGGGGAGGGGGTGTCCGGGCAGGAGGAAGTGTGGGGACCCATGGAGATTCAGTTCACCCCTCAGTTCCTCAATTCGGCTCCTCCTGGCCTTCCAAAGCCCTACACGAAGTTAGGGTAACACGGGGACCCGGGATCAAGGCCCAGCGTCCTCACCTGCCCTGCAGGAGGGGTGTGCCCGGAGACAGCTCACCTCGACCCGGGGGCCCTCCAGCAGCCTCGGAGAGGACGCATGCCCAGCGGGCTGCGCCGGGCACCCTGGCGCGCTCTCCCTCCCTCCCCGCTGCAGGGTGGACCCGGGCTGGCGACACCGGCCTCGGGCTCCGTCACCCCCAGCCCACCCGAGGGGGTCAATCCCCGGGCCTCTGCGCCCGCCACCTCCGCCCCGTCCCCCGCTTCCCCGGGGCACCGCGACCCCAGGCCGGGCGCGCGGGGCCGGCGGATCCCCGCTCGTACCTGGGCGCACGGGCGCGCGGGCGAGGGGAGCGCACGAGCCTCCGGGGCCGCCGCCGCCGCCGCCGCTGTTTCCGGGTCGGCGGGGCTCACGTCACGGCCACGGGTTCGCGGGCGGCCCCCGGCGCGGCAGCAAGGGCGAGAGCGAACTATAAAAGGAAGCGACGCGGCGAGGAGGAAGAGGAGGCGCCGTTCACCTTCCCGGAGCGCAGCCGGCGCCGCACAAAAGGACGACGCTGGCGACGCGCCTCCCCCTGCGCCCCGTCCCCCCGCCGCATCGCCGGGGCCCCGCGTCAGCGCGCCGCGCCCCGGGACCGCCCCGCGCCGGCCCACACCCCGAAACCCTCCGCCCCGGGCCCTCCCGAGCCCCGGATGCCCCGGGACACCCCTCCGCCCCCGCCGCCGGGCTGGGTGACCTTGGGCCAGTCACAGCAGGCCAGCACGGGTTGGGAGTGGGGAAAGAGGGCTCATCGCCCTCCTGGTGGGGAGAAGGAAACTGCAGTTCTGGCAGGCGCGAGGATGGTCCCCCAAGGTCACAGCCGGGGTCCCATCCCGCGTCCTCTTCCCCCGCACCTGGACGACGGTGGCAGCCCCTCTGCAAGATCCAAGCTCGCGGGCAAGTCAGATACTTCCTGAGGGCCTGCTACGTACCAGGGCGATTCTAGGCCACCTCGGGGGACAGCTGGAACCAAGACAAGATGGAAACACGTGAAGGGTGCAATGGTGCAAGCACTAGCAGGATAAATAAGTCAGGGATGAGATGGGGAATTGTCTGGGCTACCCTACATGGCCTTTCGTGGACTTGTAATTTAGTGCAGAAGTTCCCAGGTGAAAAGCTTTATTTCCCCGAGCATAGTGACGCATGCCTTTAAGCCCAGCACTTGAGAGGCCAAAGTAGGAGGGTCGCCGTAAGTTCAAGTCCAGCCTGAGACTACATAGTTGAATTCCAGGTCAGTCGGTGCTAGAGTGAAACTCTATCTCAAAAAAAAAAAAAAAAAAAAAAAACAAAAAAAAAAAAAAACCCTACATTTTTTGGTCTCATTCTACTTACACACCTATAGTTATTCCCTCTTACACTCTTCTTCCACTGGTCCAGGTCAGGAGCCGGTCTTTCTTAGTCTGCGTGACCTCACTCAGGATATTTTCCAAGACCATTCATTTTCCTGAAATTTTCATTATTTCATTTTTCCTGACTGCTGAGTTGAATTCTATTGTGTAAATGTACCACATTTTCATTACCTATTAATCAATTGATAGACATCTGGGTCGATTACAATTCCCAGCTAGAGTGACTAGAGCAGTGATAAAGGTTGAGCAAGTATCCAAAGGAGAGAGTGGAGTCTTTTGAGTCACTTATATGTCAAACATGTCATCTGCAAATAGGGCTAGTTTGACTTCTTTCCAGTTTGTATCCCTTTTATTTCTTTCTCTTCTCTTATTGCTTGGGCTAGGACTTATAGCACTATGTTGAAGAGCAGTAGTAGGAGTGGGCACCCCTTTCTTATTCCTGATCTTAATGGGAACTCTTCAAGTTTTTTTTCTATTTAGTATGATTTGGACTTAGGTGCTTTATATATAGCCTTTATTGTGTTGAGATATGGTCCTTTCACACCTGGTCTCTCCAGGGATTTGATCACGAAGTAAGGCTGTATTTTGTTGAAGGCCTTCTCTGTATCTATTGAAATGATCATGCGGTTCTTGTGTTTAACTGTGTTATGTTTATTGATTGTGATATGTTGAACCATCCCTGCATTCCTGGAATGAAGCCTTCTTGATCAAGGTGGATAATGCTTTTAATGTGCTCTTGAATTTGGCTTACAGGGATTTTGTTGAGAATTTTTGTACCAGGAAGGGAAGAGAGGAGGAGATACCAGGCAAACCAGTAGAGGAAGAGAATACTGGGGTGGGAGGGTGGGACTTAGGAAAGGGAGGGCATGGAGGGGAACTACACAAAACCAGAGACTAAAGCGGTCAGCAAGAGGAAACGTCCTCCTGGAAACCAGTATGTGAGATAGAACTCCAATTAAGTACGGTGGAAGGATCAGACCAAAATGCCCAGTAGAAAGTGGAGAAACCGTAATCCTTAAACCGTGAGTTCTGGCTTGTGGATCCCAGTGCCAGATCTGGGTTAACCCCCACAGTGAGCAGTTGGCCAGGATGATCCATGGGATTCCCAAAAGTAGTGAAGACCTTTGCAAAGCACTTGGTTACCACAGCTGAAGACACCACAGGCTACCATCTCAGAATACTGGAAAACAGCCTAGAAACTGAGAGGAAAGACAGTTCTTGCCTGGGAAATTCTCATGGTGCTGGAAAGTGCCATGGAACTACTTGGTGACAATAGTCACCACAGCACAAATAAGCAGAAGACCCTGCAAGCCATGCAATCCACCATCCAGACAAGAACTACACACTTGTGAAATAGTGGCACACAGCCTTTTGAGTAACCAACGGATAGACATGAGGCCCGCTCAGGGGAGAGAACTCATAACTGGTACTGAGAGCTAACTCAGCACCCCTGGTCAGGAAAACCACACTACCCAGAGAGAAGCCCCAGTGTTCCTTGTACAAGTCAGGTGGGTGTATCCTGGGCATTTCCCCTTTAATCAAAGCTGCTCTCACCATTGGTCAGAGAATCTGTTTCATTTTACGGCTGGCAGAAAATACTGGGGAGATCCAAGTTCTGTCAATACAAAAACAGACAGCCAGACGCTCTCAATGAGATGTGCCACCTCTACCACATTTGCCAGGGTCCAGAGGAATTGCAAGAGGAAACAGCAACACCAATATTGCTCCCAATAGCCTGAAACCCACACCTAGGAAAACAGCAACAAACACTGTGGTGAACCGGAACACCATAAAAGAAATACAGAGGCTGCAGAAAAAAAATCAACAATAACCGATAACACACATGCTCAGGACTGTTGCAGAAGGGGGTGGGAGGAGTGTAAGACAAGGTGGGTAGAAACACCCTGAGGCACAGCTCCCCCCAAAGACAGAGGCCCTAATTACTCCACAATGAACACCAGTAACCCTATGGAGGAGAGCTGGCTGGAAAATAGGGACCTACTACAATCTATGTTTAAAAATTAGTAAAAATTTGGGCTGGAGAGATGGCTTAGCGGTTAAAGCGCCTGCCTCCTAAGCCTAAGAACACTGGTTCCAATCTCCAGCCGTTCCAATGTCCAGGTCCCATGTTTAACCAGATGCAGTGATGCAAGGGCGCAATGCTGCACTTGACCACAAGGGAGCACACATCTGGATTTCATTCACAGCGACTGAGAGGCTGCTGGTGCGCCCATCTCTATCTGTCTTCCTCTCCCTCTCTCTCTGTCTCTCTCTGCATCTCTCTCCAAAAAAAAAAAAAAAATTAGAGCCAGGCGTGGTGGCGCACGCCTTTAATCCCAGCACTCGGGAGGCAGAGGTAGGAGGATCGCCATGAGTTCAAGGCCACCCTGAGACTACATAGTTAATTCCAGGTCAGCCTGGACCAGAGTGAGACCCTACCTCAAAAAAACCAAACAAAAAAAATTAGTAAAAATTTAAAAAGCTACATTTCTATATAATGACAATTCCAAATTCTGCCAAGCAGTAATTCCAATTTCTGGTGTTCTGGGAGATACCATCTTTCCCCATGTCTTGGATGACAATAAATGCGTCTGAGTGCAAATTTTGTCCACAAACAGGGCACAATTAGGGACCATCTTCTTGGTTCTACCTTGCTTCTCAGCCCTCAAGCCCACTATAGGATTACCTTGAAATTTAGCCAGATTTCTCAGGACTATTCTCAATGGTCTCTAAAATATCTTTCCCTCACCTCTACTATGCCATCAAAAGGGATTTACATCCAAATCTTTATTTATTTTTCGTTCTCCCCTTTCAGCTATCTTGAGAGTGTTGAGCTATGCCCAGATACTATGGGTCCTGGTTTACTTTGTCTATAGCCAGTCCCTCCTTTAGCAACAGTGTCTTGAAGTTTCCCTTAACTTGGTCCAGTGCTAGGAGCTGGGCACACTGAGAAAATAAGGTGAGGGAGCTCTCAAAGGCCCCTGGTCCTGCCGGAGCAATGCAGTGTCCAGTGACTAACCACAGCAGAGCCACGTCTCCCGTGACAGTATGTGTAGGGGCACAGCATGGACGGGGTGCCGTCCACTTGGAACAGAGTCTCCTTCCGAGGGCAAAGAAGAGCAACCCCACCCCACCGCAGACGTTTCAGGACACAATTAGACCTAGAGAAGAAAAGAATTGCCTGGAACCAAGTATATGAGTTCACATTCCCCTCTCCACCGCCCTTTATGTGGCCCGTGGTCAGTCTCTAAGCCTGCCAGAGCTTTAGCCTTAGAGGACGCAAGCTGATGTCCACTTTGCATTGGCGAGTGGCCTCAGTTATGAACTTGAGAGGCAGGACACAAGCTTGAATCAGGAAGAGCCACTTGTAAAATGGGCCTGTGGTAGTTTGAATACATGGCCCCCAATATATTCAGTGTTTTATTAGTTTATAGTTTGCATCTGTAATCACCTTGCTAGGGGCCAGTCTTAAGGTGTGGTGATGGTTTGGGATTCCATTGTAAAGATATGCAAAGTGTGCCTAATAGGAGTTCCTGAAGTGTGCTGTGGCTTTTGGCCGTAGTTTTGCTCTGTGTGCTGTGTGCCTGGTTGGTTTTTCTCTCTTGCTTGGTCCTGTGAAGGCAGGCCAGCTTTTTCTGCCATTATGGAACTTCCCCTGGATCTGTAAGCTTCAATAAATAATATTCCTTCCCCCATAACTGTGCCTGGTCTGGAAGTTCATCTCAGCAAACCTGAAGCTGTCTGCTGCAGGGCCTTAATCATGAACATGTACAAAGGGTGACCAGATACCAAATGCTGCACTCACCTCATTTAATTCTCACTACCTCCATTGACACAGCCTGCCCAGAGTGATACACAGGACGCTGACGGTGGCAGGTGGGAGACAGATGGCTTCTGGTCAAAGTTACCCTGATTAGTACTGGTGGAGCTGGGCGTGGCCCAAGGTGTCAAGTGTCAAAGCCCAAAGACTGTCCACTCTGAGCCTCACTTTGCCCATCAGTGAAGTGGAATGGCCAATAATGACCTCACTAGGTTGTGTTAGGGTTCGTGCGTAGTAAAGGCAGCACTACTGTGCTTAGTACCCTTTAATATTGTTGAAGATATGGGCATTCCCATGCAGTTTTCTGGGAAGCTCGAAATCTATAGACTCAAAACAAAGTTTGAGGGCAAATAGCAGTGTGGGCAGGAAGCAAGGAGGAATAGGTGAAGGGGTGGGGGTGGGGGTGGGAAGGAGCCCGATGGTGCTGAGGGTGCATTCCACTGAAACCAACAGTGGCCAGGATGCAGTCCAATCACGTCCGTGCCGTGGACAGGGACATCTCCATTCACTGGACCAGCAAGGCTGAGTGGAGGGTCTTGGCTCATTCAGTTAGATCCTGATACATTTGACAGTTTCAAGCAAATTGGGGGGCTGAGAGTGACACTTTGAAGGAAGCTATGGCTTTTCTGTGGTGACCTAGGGGATCAACCAGGAGAAGAGAAGGTGATTCCAGTGTCCTGTAAGGAGCACTGTCCATTTCCATCTCTGCAATCCCGGACCAGCCATGTCACCCTCCAGACTCCTTTTATTTCCCCATCTATAAAATGGGAATAAAAAGGCTGTCTGCTGGTGTTGCGAGGACTACATGAGATAATAAAATTTTAACGGTTTACAAAGTGTAAAGCCATCTTTTTATTGCAGTGTTATAAATGGGTCCCAGAGCATCTTTCAAGCAAAAAAAAAAAAAAAAAACCAGCAATTTCCTTCAGATATGCAATAGCCCTTCAACAAGGCACATCTGAAATGCATTTCTCTTCTGAGTGGTGCAGGAGTGGGTCCTGGCCACTGTGTAGAGGGGAGAAGTCAGGTGACTCAGGGACTCACTTTTGTCCTGCTGGCTGGCATTTTTGTAATAAACCAGATTCCACTTCCAAAGCAGACTTAGGGGTGGTCTGGCTCCCTGGCTGTCTGGCCATTCGGAACCCGGAGACAGGAGGAGACGCTATCCTAGTCTGAGCTGTCCCAGGATGCAGCAAGGTGTGAAAAAACGCCAACAGATGGCTCAACCTGTGCCTCAGGCAGAGAAGGGGAACCCCCCTCAGTGAGGTGGAATGACCTGGCCATGACAGGAAGCGGAAATTGGAACAGGGGTCCTCACTGACACACAAAACCAGAGTTTTCGAGAGCTGATGCAGCTCCCAGAACTGGGGAGGATCCTGAGCTCCGGTCAGGTCTAGTCTCATAACAGAAGCAGCTGAGTGAAAGTGGGGTGCAAAATGAGAAGGTAATTTCTTAGTGGATACAATGGTTTCCTTTTGGGGGTGACAAAAATATTTTGGAATCAGATCGTGGCGGTAATATCGTGCCTTATGTGAATTTCTCTGTATTGCAGTATTTCATTGGACCTTACTGGGCTACGGAAATGAGGCAAATGGGAGTCCTGGAAACTGGATATGAGAATTTCTTAGAGCTGCCACTTTCTGTCAAGGATCCTTTTACAATTGAACCTGGAGGCAGGGCTAGAGAGATCGCTCAGTGGATAAAGGTACCTGCTTGCAAAGCCAGATAGACGGCGGGGGGGGGGGAGGAATTCCTCAGTATGAATGTAAAGCCAGATGCACAAAGTGGTGCACACAACTGAAGTTTGTGTTTGCAGCAGCAGAAGGCCCTGGCATACCTCTCTTTCTCTTCTCTCTCTCAAATACATAAAGAAATATTAAAAAGAAACTGAAAGCAATTTGTACTGAATAATGCAGTTTGGGTATCTTTATATAGCAATTCGTGTTTCTGAAACAAATATATAATACCATTCCAACACCTAGGGTTGAATTCGGAGATCTGAACTCAAATATATTTTTTAATTTAATCTGAGAGAGGTGAGAGAGAGATAGGAAGAAGCACAGAGAGAATGGGTGCACCAGGGCACTTTCAGGCACTGTGAATGAACTCCAGACTCGTGTGCTCCCTCGTGTGCATGTGCAACATCGCGCACTTGTGTCACCTTTGCGTCTGGCTAAACATGGGACCTGGAGATTTGAACAAGTGTTCTTAGGCATCGCAGGCAGGTGCCTTAACCACTGTGGTAGTTTGAGTAGATGGCCCCAATATATTCAGTGTTTTATTAGTTTATAGTTTGCATCTGCAGCCACCTGGCTGGAGACAGATCTTAAGGTGTGATGGTGGGTTTAGAATTTCAATCTAAAGATATGCAAAGTGTGCCTAGCTGGAGTTCCTGAAGTGTGCTGTCCTATGTGGCTTTTGGCTTATGGCTTCTCTCTTTGTGTTTGGTCCTGTGAAAGCAGGCCAGCTTCTTCTGCCATTATGGAACTTCCCCTGGTTCTGTAAGTTTCAATAAACATCCCTTTCTCCATAACTGTGCCTGGTCTGGAAGTTCATCTCAGTGAACTTGAAGCTGTCTGCTACAACCACTAAGCCATCTCTCCAGCCCTGTTTATTTTTCGAGACAAGGTTTCATGTAGCTCAGACCCCTTGAACTCACTATGTAGCCCAGAGGATGATGATGAAATTCCTGGTCCTCCTATCTCACTCTCCTAAGTGCTGTGATTACAGGCATCAGACATGTACCACCATGCCCAGCCCTGGATTGAAATCTTGACGTGACTTTTTATTAGCAGGAAAATTGAGCCTCTATCAGCCTCAGGTTTCTTCTCTTGCAATGGGCTGACCATAAGACCTTCAGCTAGAAATAGTTGTGGGGACTGTGTGTGGTGGTATACGTAAAATTTCACCGGGGGGGTGTGCTTAAAACAAATAGTAATGTTATTATTGGCATTGCTGTGACTGTATTGTCAGTGAAGTTTTTTAGAAAATGGATCCATGAGGAAAGTGAACCAAAGAAGTTCACGGGGAACATCAGTGTAACAACTACGATAGACTGACCGACTCATGTTATGGTTTGCATGAGAAGTTTCTCCAGATGGTTTGGCCCTCAAGTACTGATGCTATTGTTGGGGGGTTGGATCATGAGGGGCCTTGTGCATGCTAGGTGTGGTGGTTCTAATGTAAATGTCCTCCATTGACTCTTGTGTTTGAATATTTGCTCTCCAGGTGGTGGCTTGGTTCTGGAAAGTTGTGGAACTTAGGAAGTTGGAGCCTTGCTGGAGGAAGTCAGTATATCAATGGGGGCCTTGACATTTTCTAGTCCAGCTCTGCTCGGCGCTCTTTCTGCTTCCTCCCTGCTGACGTGGCCTTGTAACGCGGGCTTCCTGCTCGGTGCTCTCTCTGCTTCTTCCCTGCTGATGTGGCCGTGTGACGCAGGCTTCCTGCTCGGTGGTCTCTCTACTTCCTCCCTGCTGACATGGCCATGTGATGCAGGCTTCCTGTTCCTGCCTTACTTTCCCCTGTCCCTCTGGAAGTGTAAGTAGGAAAGAACTCTTTCCTTCCCTAAGTTGTTTCTGGGCAGGTAAGTTGTCCCAGCAACAAGAAAGTAACTGGCATACTGCCAAACACTGTATTGTACTTTGAGCACCCTAAAGTCAGCATCTGAACCCAGATCTACCTGATGGCCTTTTTTTTTTTTCAAATTTTCTGGTTTTTTAAGGGTTTTATTTTTTATTTTTATTTATTTATTTATTAGAGACAGAGAGAGAGAGAGAGAGAGAGAGAGAGAGAGAGAATGGGTGTGCCAGGGCCTCTAGCCACTGCAAATGAACTGTAGACATATGCTCCATGTGGGACCTGGAGAATCAAACTGGGGTCCATAGGCTTTGCAGGCATGTGCCTTAACCACTAAGCAATCTCTCCAGCCCCTGTTTTGTTTTGTTTTTTTAATTTTGTCATGCTGTTTCTTGAAAAGGAGAAATAAAGATGTAAATAACTTTTTTTTTGGGGGGGGGTTTTGCAAGGTAGGGTCTCACTCTGGCCCAGGCTGACCTGGAATTAAGGAGAAATAAAGGGTGGTAAATAACGGCGATCCTCCTACCTCTGCCTCCAGAGTGCTGGGATTAAAGGCATGCGCCACCACGCCCGGCTTCGTAAATAACTTTTGAGTAGACAGGGAAGATGCCAGCATAAGCAAAGATAAAATGACCCTGGGAAAGATATCCTCTGCTCAAGGTCACGCAGCTATTAAGGGGTGAAAAATGAAATTTTAATTATTATATTTAATCCTGACACAAGAGAACTAAAATAACAGCTGTACAAAAGTTCTTATAACATACAAAAGAACTTGGTGCTTAGTGAAGGAATGGTTCTACTGGCATAACTCTTCATAGATGCTGTTGTGAAGGTCTTTGGGTACACAATTATATTCCTCAGTTTCCCCTGTGCAACAAGAGGGTCATGTTACCAGTGGTATCTGGGTGTTTCCAGGTTCTTGACATCTTTACCCAAAGTATTGAAGATAGGTACATACAAGCAGTAAAGCAAAAGAAACTTTGTTAAAAGTCATCAGTGGTCTTAACCAGCAGAGGACCCTGCCAGCTTTACAGCTAGTCTGCTAGGCCAAATGAGCAAACTGGTGCAATAATGGTATGTTTGTTATGGGGAAAATCAACTGCTCCCTGATTGGATTTGAGGCCTACTCCATGGGAGGGGATTCATGCCTGGTACTGAAAACATAATCAAAAGCTCATGACTGAGATCATAAGCCATAGGGGGGAAACTACTATTGTTGTTTGGCTACATGGATATACTATGCCAACAAAACTGCCCTCTAAACCACTCAACGCCCTATATGTTTATGCCCATATGCTAATTCTGCTCTTACTTTTGGTTAGAGAAGCTTCTCTTTTCAGATGGCAGTGACCATTGAAGTGACTCAAAACTCACCAAAGTCCCGAGAAGAAGGGACAACGGAGTGTTCAGCACTGAGTGAGATATCTCCATCATACCCTCCAAGGCTCAGGGACCATTGTGGAAGAGGTGGAGGAAAGAATGTAAGAGCCAAAGGAAGGGGAGGACTGCTTACAATGTTGTCATCCAGACACAACGTGGCCTTGATATTCATGACCTCACAGTGGCTAATGCTATACACAAGACCTGCATAAGAGGAAGAAAAAAATGATGACATCCAAATAGAAGAGACTACTTGGAAAGAAGAAAGGATTCAGTAGAGGGAGGATTAGGGGGAAAGGGAGGGAATTATGATCATGGCATATTGCCTATATTGATGGAAGTTGTCAATAACAAGCTGAAAAAAAAGATCTAAGGAATAGTAAAGGCTTTAAATGACCCAAGAGGGTCAGTGGGCCACTCAAATGGCGCATACTCAAGGGTCCCAGGAAGTGCTCTGGGGCTTCGCCTTGTAGGATTTTTTTGGAGGAGGATGGACTGGTTGCTGGGGGCATAATTTGAGTGGTGCTCTGGTTTGATTGACAGGTTTGGGTAATAGAAATTTTACCCTGCTGCCATAATCCTTCCCATGATGCGTCTGATTTTAACAATATGTATGCCCAGATATACATAGGCATAAATAAGAAATAAAGGGTTCTTCTAAAAGTTCATAGAGGACAGTTTGCCTTATTGCAAACTTACTGCTGTCCCCGAGCTATCTAAGAAAGTAGTTGAGTAGGAGCTGATCGTAAGCATTGGCTGCTAATGGAGGAGGAACCTGGTTCCCTGTTAAGAGTGCAGCTTGCCACAGGTGGAGGTCCCAGGTCGCCAGCTGGTTGCTCAAGTGCATTGTGGGAAGAGATTGCTTTCTGCCCAAACCCAGTGCTGTCCCTGGTGGCTAAGCTGCTACTCTATGCTTGCCTGCCTCAGTTGGTTTGAATGTTCCCACAGTTCTTCCTGGCTTTGGCATTCAGTGAGGTTGCCAAGCAGCGAACTAACTCCATCAAAGCCAGTCAAGAAATACAAATGAGAGAAATGCCCTCAGATACAGCAATGGAGCACTGGGGCAAGGCTTGCAGAACAGGGTGTGTGCTCACCTTTGGGCACTCCCATTTGAGCTTCACAAAGTCCTGGGCTGCTCAAACCGCAGCTCCGAGTTTGCCATCCCCTCAGGGCAGTGTCATCAAAGTGTGGCCCTGGAATCAGCCGCCTCAGCGTGGTCTGGGAACTGCTTAGGAAGGCAAAACCCACTGACCTGGAACCTCTAGGGTGCAGCCTGACAATCCAGGCTGGAACAAGCCCGTGGAGTGCTTATAAGGCCCAGAGCGGAGGTGCTGAGTTGGAGCTGCAGAGATTAGAAACACGTGAGAACTTAGTGACTCTTGGTAATACCCGAGCCCCAGCCCAAGGTTCTGAGTCAGTTGGACATGGGCGGAGCTTGGGCTTCTGAAGGTCTTGGAGTTCTCTGAATGATTTTCATGCACAGCCAGCGCTGAGAACAACCTGCTTCCCCACCCGTGGCCATGGTCATGAGAGATTCTGGGCATCCACTCCATCCATGGAGCTTCCCCGCCCAGAACATCTTCATTATGAATGAGGTCATGCTATAATAAGAACATCTTCATCGCTGAGATGAATGAATGAGGTTATGGAGGAAGGGATATTATTTATAATAACAGGGGAAGTTCCATAATGGCAAGATCACTGCTCTTTTTTGTTATAAAAGATTGCCAACCAGCATCCAAGCACACAGAGCAAAACTACAGCCAAAAAGGTCACACAGGTGGCTAGGCACATTTGCCTTTAATCCCAGCACCTGGGAGGCAGAAGTGATTGGAGGATAAACCACTGACTTTGAGGCTAGCTTGCTTTTTTTGAGACATCCAAGCCATAGTGAATAATCCAGCACAGCCTGGGAGGAGGAGCAAGACTTTGAGGCTACCTCAAAAAAATAAATCCAGCACAAAAAATAAAAAATAAATAAATAAATAAATATTATAAAATATTGCATGCATACAAATAAAAGTAGATCCGATGTGCCAGGCCTGCTGGCACAGGAAGGAAATTGCAGCTACTTGGAAGGCTGAGGATCACAAGTTAAAGTCCTTTTTGGGCTGCAGAGCAAGTTCAAGACCAGCCTGGTCAAATATCTTGTCTCAAGATAAAATGTTTACAAAGGGACTGGAGATGTAGCTCAGAGGTAGAGTGTTTGCCTAGCATGTGTAAGGCCCTTTAGTGCACTCCCTGGTACCACAAACACCCATATGCCAGTTACCAGCTCTCTGCTGTCCCCTTGTAGGCCTTCGTTATGAGCTGAATTGTGCTCCTATAAAATTCACATGTTGAAGTCATGACTCCCAAAAGTGCAGAATGTGACTGCTTGCACAGGTGACAGTGACTAGCAAACTTTAAGTGGCCCACAGGGCTTTGTCAAACATGCTTGTCCTTTTGCTACACATACATAGACAGTCATTGTTCTAGACGTGGTCTTATACACAAGTGTACATTCAGCTAACCACAGATTGAAAGTGTTCACCAAACAAAACAGCATCTGAATTGTTATGGTTGGGGTGTGAAATGCCTGGGTCCTGGGAGCTGGGGATGCGCCAGTGGGAGGTTGTGACCTTTAGGAACGGGAGTCCAGCTGGTAGCAATGGGTCACCGGGAGGAGGGGAGCCCAGACACACCCCTAGCTCTCTCAGTTTCTAACCCACTGAAATGTGAAGAGTCACATGGTAAGCTCCTGCTGGCGTGGACCACGTCCTCCCCAGTCACCACTTCCTCCCACATGAACTGTGCTGTCCTGAACCAGAAGCCAAAGTAAATCCTTCCTCCTGGGACTTGCAAGATGGCTCAGTGGGTAAAGGGGCTTGCTTACAAAACCTGCAGGCCCAGGTTCTGTTCCTCAATACCCACGTGAATCCAGATGCACAAAGTGGTTCAGGCACCTGAAGGTCTTTGCAGTGGCAAGAGGCCCTGCTGTACCCATTCTCTCTCTCTCTCTTCCTTTATAATAAATAAACAAACAAATGAATATTAACTATAAAGTCTTTAAAAATAAAATAAATAAATTCTTCCTGTCTATGTTGTTTCTGTCTGGTATTTTGTCACAGTGACCAAAAAGAAAAAAAGTTAGCTAGTATGGAACATGTACCCACTTTTTTGTCATTATCCCACCCCAAACTAACATAACAACTATTTACATTATGTGGTAGTTTGAATTAGGTGTCCCCCATAGACTCATGTGTTTTGAATGCTTGCTTCCCAGCTGATGGCAATTTTGCAGGTGGAGCCTTGCTGGAAGGAGGCGTTGCTTGCCTGAGTTAGTCTCACTCTCTTGCTGTTGTTTTCCCATCTGCTGTGGCAGAGGTGATGTCCAGCCTCTGCGCGTGCCATGCTTCCCCTGCCATCATGAAGCTTTTCCCCTGGGAACAGTAAGCCAAAAGCAACCCTTTCCTCCCACAAGCTGCTTTTGGTGGGCTACTTTATCCCACTGTATTAAATACTAAAGTAATCTAGAGACAACTAATTATACGGAAGGCTGTGCATAGGGCGTGTGCACATGCTACACCATTTTATATAAGAAACTTCAGCGAGCATCTCAGAGGAGAGGGCAGAAAGCATGTAGGAGACAGAGGCTGGGAAGGACTACTGTGCAATGTTATCTTACTGACAATCGTGGCTGTTTCACAAGACTGACCCGTTAAACACCCCATCATGGATGAGGAAGGGGCTCACGAGTCTTCCCCTCCTCCCTGAGGAACTATTGGTAACTGGTGGTAGTTTGATGAGGGAGTCACTCCCTTCAGTGGTGCAGCCACTGGTAAACCCATGCTCCAGGAAGTACCCCCCCCCACCCATGCTTATGCAAGTAACCCTAATGTGGAAGTTTGAACAGGTGCCCCCCAATATATTCAGTGTTGTATTAGTTTGTTGTTTGCATCTGCATCCACCTGGCTGGAGGCAGTGTCAGTGGGTGGAATTTAAGGTGTGGTGGTGGGTTTAGGATTTCAATCTAAAGATATGCAAAGTGTGCCTAGCTGGAGTTCCTGAGGTGTGCAGTTCTGTGTGGTTTTTGGCTTTTGGCTTTTGGCTTTGCTCTCTGTGTTTGGTCCTTTAAAGGCAGGTCGGCTTCTTCTGCCATCATGGAACTTCCCCTGGATCTGTAAGCTTCAATAAATATCCCTTCCCCCATCACTGTGCCTGGTCTGGAAGTTCATCTCAGTGAACCTAAAGCTGTCTGCTACACCTAATTAAACTCTCTTGGTCCCCAACAAAAAAACACATGAGTAGAAAGTAGTTGGGAAGAATAAGGGGTTCAGAATGAGTAGGAAGGAGGATAGGGAGAATGATGGGGTGGATTTGATTAAAATACACTATATAAACAGGGCGTGGTGGCACACACCTTTAATCCCAGCATTCGGGAGGGAGGCAGAGGTAGGAGGATTGCCGTGAGTTTGAGGCCACCCTGAGACTATATTGTGAATTTCAGGTCAACCTAAGCTAGAGTGAGACCCTACTTCAGAAAACCAAAATAATAAATAAATAACATAAAATAAAATACACTATATACATGTAAAAATTGTCAAAAATTGAGCTGTGGGTCTTGGCTCATACCTATAATCCCAGAGAGATTCAAGCTGAAAAATAAGACCAGGCAGAAAAGCAAAGGAGTGGAGCACCCAAAGTCCCAAGACCACCTCAAGGTAGCATCCCCACTGCACCCGGGTGGGTACGTGTGTTACACGTGTGTACTCACTGCACAGCACATTCACCATCCTCCCCAGTCACAGATGAAGAACCATGTTCTGCGTCTCCGTGACTTAGCAGAGGGTATGTGTACCCGCACAGATTGCTGGGCCTATGCATCTGCAGCCAAATGCTGCCTTCTACAAGTCTTTTTTTTCAGTATTGTTTTGTACCCAGCAAAGTGCCTGGAACTCAGTGCTAAATAAATGAGCTGAATGAGTGAACAGAAATTAATCTTGTAGGTCTGATACAAACTGTAGCATAATTCCTCCAATTATATTTAAATAAAACAATTTTTTTGTTTTGTTTTTCAGTGTAGGGTTTTGTTGGGGTCCCCCCTAAGGCCAGCCCAGGAGGGACGGCAGGGTCTCTGCCGAGTTGGGGGTGAGAAGCGCAGAGTCACGACACAGACTCCGGGAGTTGGGTGAAAGCAGGCAGAGGGCGAGCTGCAGCAAACTCGTTTATTCAAAAAAGTGTAGGGGGTTTTAAGGGGCTTGTCTGTCCAATCATTGTGTGGGGTGGTCCCCTTCTTGTGACCAATGACAGCCTGTCTCCAGACAGATCATCTCGTAGCAGGTTTCTCACGAGCATGGGACTGTAGCTGTTGTCACGCCAGGCCTGCGCAGGATGCCATGTTCACAGAAGCCACTTCCTGGCTTCTTCTGACATGCGGTCTGGCTAGGACCAGGCCTGCATTGTGCCATAATATCCTCCTTTTTGTTTTTATTATTGGCAACCCTGGGAGGCATGGTTCTTTGCCAAGCCATTGTTGACCCCAGGCCCCAAGGGATCATCACATGTGACGGTGCCTGTCTTAGGTTGCCCCATCTTGTGGAGTCTTACCCGTCATTGGCTACCTGCCACCCTAGTGAGAAAACCCGAGGGTGTGGCCTGGTATGGTTTTTTTTCATTGTGCCATGCAGGGTTTCAGTCTAGCCCAGGTTGATCTGAAATTCACTATGTAGTCTCAAGGTGTCCTCAAACTCACTGCAATCCTCCTGCCTCTGCCTCCGAGGGCTGGGTTTAGAGGCATGCACCACTACACCCGACTTGAAACAATTTTTTGAGATAGAGTCACATGTATTTCAGGCTGGCTTCAAATTCACTGTCACTGAGGTTGACCTTGAACTCCTGATTCTCCTGTTTCCACCTCTTTTTGCTTTGTTTTTCAAGGTAGGGTCTCACTATAGCCCAGGCTGCCCTGGAACTCACTCTGCATTCCCAGGCTAGTCTCAGATTCACAATGATCCTTCTACTTCTGCTGACATGTTGAACCCAGGGCTTCGTGCATGCTAGGCAAGCACTCCACTAACTGAGCTACATCTGCACAGCCCAAGGAATTCTTAAAATTGGTGTAGATGTACATTTCTTCTTTTTTTACTTAAAGCTGATTGGGTTTGAAAGCACGTACATGGACTTAGTTAATGGAAGGTTCTAGCTGGAAGCATTCTGACTATTTATTTATTTATTTATTTTAGTTTTTCAAGGTAGGGTTTCACTCTAGTCCACACTGACCTGGAATTCACTAGGCAGTCTCAGGGTGGCCTTGAACTCACAGTGATCCTCCTACCTCTGACTGCCAAGTGCTGGGATTGAAGGCGTGCGCCACCACGCCCGGCTATTCTGACTACTTCGAATCTTTCTAATTTGCTTCAGTTGTTAAAGGCTTTGGAGACAGGACCTGACACTTTGGTCCCTACACTGCCCAAGCCTCCCTTGACTTACCAGTAGACCAGGAGTGATCCCAGTGGACTCTCTGGGCAGTGGTGACGTCTGCAGCTCTTGGCACACAGGAAGTTAGTGGTGGTTCATGGGATTTGGTCTTGTCACAGTTCATACTTGTGGAAATTATTCCTTCATCACACTCGGGTAAAGGAGAGAGTCCCCCAGGGGCCAGGGGCCCACGGGCAATGGAGTGTAGCTGTAAATATACATGGAGGTTCAGACATGGCACAGCTAGTCCCAAAGATTAATCTTGCACGCACTGTACAATTTATACTTGTCTTGCACATAGATGATTTTTGTCAAAATATTAAAAATTTCCTCTTCTACTTGGGGCTATAGTTGCTATCAAATGATAATGCCTTAATGTAGGACATGGTGGTGTGCACCTTTAATCCCAGTACATGGGAGGCAGAGGTGTAGGAGGATAGCTGTGAGTTTCAGGCCACCCTGAGACTACCTAGTGAATTCTAGGTCAGCCTGTACAGCAAGGCCCTACCTTGAAATCCGCCCCTCTCCCCCGAAAAAAAACAGCCAACTAAACAAACAAAAAAACAAATGATGTCTTGAGGCCTGGCTTTGCTTGAGTGGTTAGAAGTAGGAGTATAAAAATGGCTACTAAAGTCTGCAGCCAGGCATGGTGTACAAGCCTGTAATCCCAGTACTCAGGAGGCTGAGGCAGGATGATTCTGGGTTCAAGGCTAGACTGGGCTCGGTAGTGGGTTCCAGCAGCCATTAACTGCCATGGCTCCTCCAGAGAGGAGGATAGGGCCTCTTTCTTCCTCTCTCTCTCTTCTTCCTTTCTTTCTGCCTTCCCTTCCTCCTTACCTTCCCTTTCCTTCCTTCCTTTTTAAAATTTATTTATTTATTTGAGAAAGAGGGAGGGGGAGGGAGAGAGAGAGAGAGTGAGAGAATGAATGAGCACGCCAGGGCCTCTAGCCACTGCAAGTGAACTCCAGAGGCATGTGTCACCATATGCAGCTGTTACATGGGTACTGGGGAATCAAACCTGGGTCTTTAGGTTTCATAGGGAAGTGTCTTAACAACTAAGCCATCACTCCAGCCCTTTTTCTTTCCTTCTTTCTTTCTCTTTCTATTTTCCTTCCTCACTCTCTTTCCCTTCCTCTTTTCTTCCCTTCCTCCCTCCCTCTTTTTCTCTTTCTTATGATGGGTGGAGGAAGCCGGTTCCCCCTACTACAAGATGACCATGACCCGAGTTTGGGGTCGATTACCCACCCCACAGTGTCCATGAAATACTAGTGTGGAGAATTTTGCAGATATGTAAGGCTTCGTAGAAACAGTTCTGCTCTGGAGGACTTTTTTGGTAATGTTCCTTTTGGTAATGTTCAGGTCCACTTGTTGGTGTTCCCAGAAGTCCCACTGCGTGTTTTAGGGATTCACAGTGATTCCCTGGTGAAGAGATCTGGGATCTTCCTGTCTGTGCAGCTTCCTTCCTGCCTCCCCTGTAAGAGGCTTGAGGAGAGCAGGGGTTTGCTTTGAGTCCCTAGGACATAGTGTGTGCTGAAACATGAACTAATTATTTCCAAGGATAAATCAGGAGCTGGGGAGATGGCTCAGTGGTTAAGGTGCTTGCCTGCAGAACTTAATGACCCAAGTTCGATTCCCCAGGACCCATGTAAAGCCAGATGCACAAAGTGGTGCATGGTTCTGAAGTTCATTTGCAGTGACTGGAGGTCCTGGTGCACCCATTCTCTCTGTATCTCTTCTATATGAAAAAAAAAAAAAGAAGAAGAAGAAAGTCACACACATAGAATCCCCTCGGACAGACTCAACACAGTTGCTTCCCTCCATCTTCCGTGGTCAGCATCTGTGTTATGACTATTTTCTATGTAATCTGTGTTTCTGTAGGTGTCCTTTTCCATGTCGCCTTGTCTGGACGCCGGTGGGTGACTAGGCAAGAGGCGGAGATGAGCAGTTTCAGACAGATTGCATCCTATGGCTCAGGACTCAGCCCCGTGGTAGAGCACTTGTTTAGCAAGCACAAGACCCTGGATTCCACCACCAGCACTGACGGGAAAAAATAACAAACTAATTAAATACATGGCCTATGCTCTAAAAGGTTAGAACGAGAGTCAGTCATTCTAACGACAGCCCTCAAATCCCTTCAACCATCCTCTAGGTGTTGGAGGAAGGCCAAGTGGCCTGAGCTTGCAATCCTCCTGCCTCAGCCTCCTGAGTGGTCATGTCACAATGCATGCACTTCTTCAAGTCTGGCGGAACATAAGGTTTGATTTTCCTTAGGGCCTTGTAATCCTTAGAGTTGGGATGCTGGTCAGCATGTCAGTATTTCCAGAAGAACCTCTTCTCTACGCCCTAGCAGAGTACCTCTTGTCATTGTGCATGCCCCTCTGGGAGCACTTATTGGGTCCCTTAAAGTACCATGTGAATTTGCCTTACTGAAGAGGCTCTGGGCTCCCCAGGGCAGGCTGTACCAGTTCTCTTCAGTGTTCCTGAAGCCTGGCACACAATAAACGTTGGGTGAAAGAAAGAAAGAACAACTCCTGAAGGAGGAATAGATGTCAGGCTGGGAAGCGGGCCTTGGGGCGTTAGAGGATCGTCTCGATGTTGGCAGTGGGTAGAGACATAAGGGAGTGGTGAGCAAGGTTCTCATTCTAAAAGTGACCTCCGTTGGGAAGCCACCACGGAGCCAGCTCTCATGTCAATCTCGATTGCTGCTGAGTGGCCTTTGGCCCAGTTGGGGAGTGTGTGGTGCCACAGGCAGTGTGAGCCAGCTGCCAGTGTGAAGACACGAGGCCACACACCTCAGCGTTTAGAGGAGGCTAGCCAGCAGCCCAAGCTAGCCCTGATGAAGAATGGGGAAAACTGTGTGTTGTCCTGGGGACAGGGAGGCCTCTGCACGGGCCCTTATCAAGGGTGGCAAGAGGGTCACAGAGGAGAGGAGACGGCTCTCACGAGTACAGGTTGGAGCGCTATACCTTGAGACTGGAAGATGGGGCCCAGGAACACAGGAAGCTTCGAGAACCTAGAAAAAGCAACCAAAGAAATTCTGCCCTGAAGCTGCCCTAAGAAACACGGTCCTGCCAACAACTGATTTTCTGCTTCTCACCTCCAAAGCCAGGAGAGGACTGATTTGTGTTGTTTAAGCTACTGTGTTCGTGTTAGTTTGTTGTAATGGCCATAGGAAATGAGAGCCTCGGCTCTCAAGGCCGATCTGTACCTGACAGTGATAACAGTCTGTTCCAGGCAGCTGCTCTGACCAACCCAGAAGGTACTGGGAAGGCTCAGAATGGTATCTAGAGGACAGGAAGTGCTTAACAAGCTCTGGGAAAGTCACTGGACCTCCCTGGACCCAGACAGACCCAGGATCAGGCAGGGCGTCTCCTGGGTCAGTTGTTTGCAGAGGGTGCACCTGCGAGGGTCTCCCGGGACTCAGTGACTGAGGAAGATGGCTGGTGTGAGCAAAACCCTACCTCAAAAACCAAATAAACAACAAAAAAATCAAGATTGGACAGTGACTGAGGAAGATGGCTGGTGTGAGCAAAACCCTACCTCAAAAAACCAAATAAACCTCAAAAAAAAAAACCAAAGGAAGAAACAACCTCAAAAACCAAAAAACAACAAGATGGGACAGTGACTGAGGAAGATGGCTGGTGTGAGCAAAACCCTACCTCAAAAACCAAATAAACAACAAAAAAAGCAAGATTGGACAGTGACTGAGGAAGATGGCTGGTGTGAGCAAAACCCTACCTCAAAAACCAAACAAACAACAAAAAAGCAAGATGGGACAGTGACTGAGGAAGATGGCTGGTGTGAGTTCTGGTCTGCAAGTGCGTGCGCACACGCGCGAACACACACACGCACGCACACACGCATGCACGCACGCGCGCACACACACACACACACACACAAACACGCACACACGAGACCACCCACAACACAGCCAAAACAAAAGTCAAAATGTGTGACTTACTTTGCAAACAATCATGACTACCCACTCAGAAGAAAGGCCCTGGGAGGCTCTGGGGAGTGAGAATCCAGGCCTTGCCGGGCTCCCCTCCCTCCCTGGGGCTCTGGGCGGGTTTCAGGTTTCTGCATCTTCACTTTTGAGACCCCAGGCTAGGTAAAACCTAGGCAGGCTCTACGGATCTGCCCCGCTGAGGCTAGGCTAGGGGTGTGCAGGGGGACTCCTTTCTGTCTGCTAGGGGAGACTCAGGTGTTCTGCGATGACACTAGCCCCTCCAGCCTGACTCAGGGCAGGGAGGGAGTTGAACATTGAGGGCCTGAGGGCCAAAGAAGGGGAACTTCTGGAAGGCTTTCATTTTTATTTTTAAACTTGCAGCTCACTCGTAGGCGGCAGGCCTGTGGCCCTGTGTGGACTTGATAGAGGAAGTTGGGTTTTGAACCTCCGCTGAGCCCCTGTCCTCACCACCCAGGTCACTTTGCAGGTGTTAGGATGCTGAGACCCCGTGTCACCAAGGAGTGTGGGATCCAGAGCAGACCAGGCCCAAGGCCTTGCACTGGGGCACAGGATACGCAGGTCGGAGACCCTCAAAGAGTGAGACAACAGATGCTGGGTGTGCAGTGAGAGGGACACTGAGAAAGGCCAATTCCCCAGTTAGGAAATACAGATCAATGACACTTCCTCTTGGTTTTAGTTGACGGCAAATCTCTTGGCCCAGGAGGAAGAGAAACACTTCTGTTTGCCCAGCTGAATAAAAGAGAAGCAGTGATAGCTCTGTTGTCCACCCCCACTACCTCAGGAGAGAGCAGTTTCAAGCTTCTTTACTAAAAGCAGGTATGGGAAATGAAGAATGCCCTACAGGGACAGAGACAGGGTGCGGGGCTAAGGGGCCTGTGCCAGGCTGTTTGGCTCAGAAAGTTGCGAGAGGGGGCAGATTGCTACTTACTGAACCCAAAATTTACATAGAGCAGATACATGGTTCATATTTTATTTTAAACGTGTAGCCCCATGTTGTGGATGATGCTTACATTCCCAGCACTCTGGAGACTGAGGTAGAAGAATGCCTGTGAGTTCAAGGCCAGCCTGGACGACAGAGTGAGTTCCAGGTGAATCCAAGGCCAGCCTGGACTACAGAGTGAGTTCCAGGCCAGCCTGGTCTAGAGTGAGAACTTGCTTCATGTCGCAGTTACCTTGAAGTTGCTGTCATAAAGCACCTAACCAAGAGCAGCTGATGGGAGGAAATGATTTATTTTGGCTTATGGACTCAAAGGGAAGCTTCATGATGGCAGGGGAAAGATGGCATGAGCAGAGGCTGAACATCTCAACACAAACATCAGGTAGACAACAGCAGCAGGCGGGTGAGCCGAACACTGGCAAGGGGTAGCTGGCTATGACACCCATAAGCCTGCCCCCAACAATACACCACCTCCAGGAGGATCCAATTCCCAGATTGCCATTAGCTGAGGACCTAGCATTCTGAACACCTTGAAAAAAAACAAAACAAATGTGTTTATGAAGAGATAGTGAGCACATACTTAAAAAATTATATAGCAAGAAAAAAAAAAACAAAAACAACAAAAAAGAAATTTATAAAGGCCAGAGCTAGAGAAATGGCTCAGCAGTTAAGGTGCTTGCCTGCAAAGCCCGAGGATCCGGGTTCATTTCCCTAGTACCCACATAAAACCAGATGCACAACGGGAACATGTGTCTGGAGTTCATTTGCAGTGCCTAGAGGCCCTGGCAGCCCTTCTTCTCTATCTGCCTCTTTCTCTCTCTCTTAAGTAAATAAATAAAATTTAAAAGGCCAATTCTAGCCTTTGTTTTATTTTATTCATTTATTTATTTTGGTTTTTTAAGATAGGGTCTCACTCTAGCTCTGGCTGACCTGGAATTCACTATGTAGTCTCAGGGTGGCCTTGAACTCATAGCAATCCTCCTACCTCTGCCTCCCGAGTGCTGGGATTAAAGACGTGCACCACCACTTCCGGCTCCCTTTCTTTTTCTTTTTCTTTTTTTTTAAATTTTTAAATTATTTTATTTATTTTTGGAGACACAGAGAGAGACAGACAGAGAGGGAGGGGGAGACAGATAGAGATGGGTGCGCCAGCAGTCTCTCAGCTGCAGTGAACGAAATCCAGATGCGTGCACCCCCTTGTGGGCAAGTGCGGCATAGCGCCCTTGCATCTCTTTGCATTTGGCTAAACGTGGGACCTGGAGATTGGAACCACTGGAGATTGGAACCAGCGTTCTTAGGCTTAGGAGACAGGCACTTTAACCGCCAAGCTATCTCTCCCGCCCTTTTTTATTTTTTTGAGCTAAGTTCTTACAGCCCTGTCTGGCCTGGAGCTTGCTGTATGGAATGGACTGGTCTGGTCTTGATGATTCAGCTTTCTAAGTGCTGGAATTACCAGCATAGCACACTGCCTGGTTTAGAAAGGCTGTCCTAAAATTTTTTTTTTTTTTTTTTTTTTTTTTTTTGGTTTTTCAAGGTAGGGTCTCACTTTAGCCCAGGCTGACCTAGAATCCACTCTGTATTCTCAGGGTGGCCTCAAACTCATGGCGATCCTCCTACCTCTGCCTCCCGAGTACTGGGATTAAAGGCGTGTGCCACCATGCCTGGCCTGTTCTAAAATCTTTTAAGTCATCTGTTTTGTGTGCACTCAAGGATGCCAGTGGGGTTGTCCACATAATTCTACCGACAAGCCAATTTAGCACTCAGAGGGGTCAGCTCAGTGTTGAGGATAGGTTACCATTTGTTTGACTGTGTCCACAGAAGTTCATGTGCTCAGATTCGTGTTAGTGGTATCCAAAGTGGAAGTTCTGGAAGGTGAGAGGGTGGTGAATGTTCTGTCCTCATGAATGGAGTCATCCATTCAGAACTAATGAGTTACCAAGGAAGTGGCTTTTTTTTTTTGAGAGAAACAGACAGAGAGAGAGAGAGGCAGATAGATATTGGACATGCCAGTGGCCTCTCAGCCACTGTGAACACAACTGCAGACATGTGTGCCCCCTTGTAGGCAGGTGCAGCATTGTACCCTTGCATCACTTTTGAGTCTGGCTAAATGTGGGACCTGGAGAATCGACCGGGCATTCTTAGGTTTGGCAGGCAGGTGCCTTAACTGCTAAGCCATCTCTCCAGCCTGGGAGTGACTTTTTAAAAAATATTTTTTTAAGATTTTATTTTTATTTATTTATTTATTAGAGACAGAGGAAAAGAGAGGGAGAGTGAGAATGGGTGCGCCAGGGCCTCTAGCCACTGCAAACAAACTCCAGACATGTGCACCCCCTTGTGCATCTGGCTTACGTGGGACCTGGAGAATTGAACCGGGATCCTTAGGCTTCGAAGGCAAACGTCTTAACTGCTAAGCCATCTCTCCAGCCCCTGGGAGTGGCTTTTTAAGAAAAGCTCTTTCTGGTACCTCGCTGTGTCTCCACCTGTCACACTGTCCACCCCATCATGAGGCAGATAATGGTTCTGCACATGTCCACCTTGGCCACACGCTCTTGACTCCTGTTCTTTGTGGCTTACCTGGTCTCAGGCATTCAGTAATAGAAATGACAAACAAACCATGGCACCATTTGACACCATTCAAGCTGGGGTCCACAAGAATTCAAAGGCCTAATCTGTACTTTTGGAGGTCACAGAAAAACTTAGATATTATACAGGAGAGAAACCCAAGGCTGCCTTACATAGTCAAATCATTGGCCTGGCCTATGGAAGCTTTGGAGTTTGTGCTTCAGACAGTTCGTCTTTGAAAAGGGTACAAGGAAAAGGCAATCTAGGCCGGGCATGGTGGCACACGCCTTTAATCCCAGCACTCAGGAGGCAGAGGTAGGAGGATCGCCGAGAGTTCGCGCCACCCTGAGACTACATAGTTAATTCCAGGTCAGCCTGGACCAGAGTGAGACCCTACCTTGCAAAAAAAAAAAAAAAAAAAAAAAAAAAAGGCAATCTACAGAATGGCAGCAAGAAAACTGCTGATCAGCACATGCTAACATGGATCAGTGTGAGCTCGAGGCCAGCCTGAGCCCGCATAGTAAATTCCAGGTTAACCTGGGCTAAAGCGAGACCCTGCCTAGAGAAAACAAAACAAAACAAAATAATAAATATAATAAATAAATAAGTATTTAAAAGTTGCAATCACATAGCCAATAAGGGACTTGTATCTAAAATGCATATGTTACTACAAAACCAGACAAGGTACACGCTTGTAATCACAGCACTGGGGAAGCTGAGGCAGGAGGATCACTATGAGTTTAAGGCCAGATTAAACTCCATAGTGAGTTCAAGACCAGCCTGGGCTACATAGCACAATGCTTTTTCAAAAACTATGAAAACAGCAACAACACAAAACAAAAAATAAATAAGAAAATGAGAATAAATTAATACAGCTCAAAAAATTAAAGATGGGCAAATGAGGTACAAATCCATTTGTTCTAGAGAAGACGCACAATGTGCTTGACATCGTACGACTACCAGGAAATGCAAATCGAAACCACCGTGAGACATCATTTTACCCTTCTTAGGGTGGCTGGCATTAAAAATAGAAAGTAGTGTGGGTGAGGATGCGAAGACGGGGGGGCCCCACGCACTGCTAGCGGGATGGAAAAAGCCTGGCCGGTCCTCTGAAGGCTGCAGGTGGGACGACCCCATCACCAGCACTTCCGCTTCGTGATATACACACAAGTCCACAAGAGATGCAGACCAAGGTCCACACAAAACACAACACACATGTTCTTAGCAGCATGGTTCACAATCATCTGCGGATGGAAACAGCTCCAATGCTCACCCAGGGATAAAGAGAATGGATGTACTGCTAGTGTGAGAGTATTTGGCAATAAAAAGAAAGTTAGATGTGGTGCCACATGCCTGTACTCTTGGCACTGGATTGGGGGCTGAGGTAGCAATATCGAGTTTGAGGCCGAGCTGGCTTATATAGCTAGGTCAGGAGCAGCTTGGGCTATATAACAAGACCCTGTTTAAATAAAGGAAAGAAGGGCAGGCTGGGGAGATGGCTCAGTGGGTGTGGTAGTTTGAATGTATGTCCCCCAGTGGACTCAAATATTTTATTAAAGGTGTAACTTGGATTTCCAGCCACCTGGCTGGAAGAGGTGTCACTGTGGGTGGATCCAGCCCTAAGGTATTACTGGGGCGGATCTGAATTCCAGCCTTAGGTATGCAGAGTGCTTGGATTCCTGGTGTGTGCTTGCTTTTGCTTTTGGTGGTGCTGGCGGTGGTTTCCTTTCTCTCTACTTGGATCTGCAAAAGGTGGCCAGCTTCTTCCACCTTATGGAACTTCCCCTGGATCTGTAAGCCTGAAGTAAATCCCTTCCTCCCATAAGCTGTGTCTGGCCTGGAGGTTCATCCCAGTAGCGTGATGCTGACTGTGACAGTGGGTAAAGTGACTCTGTGACGGCATGACGATCCCCAGCACCCACGTAAAAGTTGGCGGTGGCAGTGTGTGCCTGTCTTCCATTCCTGGGAGGCAGAGGAGGAGCCTAGGGCTTGCAGGCTAGCTATTCTAGCTGAATTGGTGAGCTCCAGGCTCAGTGAGAGAGACCTGTGTCAAAAAAAGGCAGAGAGGGGGCTAGAGAGATGGCTTAGCAGTTAAGTGCTTGCCTGTGAAGCCTAAGGACCCCGGTCAGAGGATTCATTCCCCAGGACCCATGTAAGCCAGATGCACAAGGGGGTGCATGCATCTGGAGTTCGACTGCAGTGACTGGAGGCCTTGGCGAGCCCATTCTCTCTCTCTCTTGCCCATTTCTATATCTCTCTCTCAAATAAATAAAAGTAATGTTTAAAAAATAAACAAACAAAAAACTAAGGTGGAGAGCAACTAAGGAAGACACCTGATATAAACCTCTGGCCTTCATGCATGTATATGTGTGCACACACATGCAAAAAGAATGTGAAAAAGAAGAGCTAGTATGATTTGGATGAACCTTAAAAACAGCAGTAAAGAAAGGAAGCCAGGCTCAGAAGACTACAGTGTATGATGTGAAGTTCCCAAAAGAAATGAGCCTGTAACACAAGATGTAGATTAGTGATGGTCTGCAGCTGGGGAAAAGCAGGAATGGCTGCCAGTGGGCACAAGGTTTCTTGCTGGGGCAATGGTGGAAATGTTCTACACTTGAATGTGGCGATGGTCGCATGACTCTGTGAGGCTACAGAACCATTACAAAATTATATATTTGCAAGGAAAGAGAGAGAGAGAGGGAGGGAGGGAAGGGACAGGAAGAGAGGGAAAGGGAGGGGAGGGGAGGGGAGAGGAGAAGAGAGAAAAGAGGAGAATCGGCATGCCAGGATACCAAGGCTTCTTGCCACCGTAAATGAACTCCAGACGCATGTGCCCCCTTGTGGTGCATGTGTGACATTGCATGCTTGCATCACTGCACCTGGCTTACGTGGGCCCTGGAGATTCCAACAGGAGTTGTTTGGCTTTATAGCACGTGCCTTAACTGCTGAGCCATCTCTCCAGCCCACAGCTTTTAAAGAATATTTTATTTATTTCTTTATTAGCAAGTGAGAGAGAGAGAGAGAGAGAGAGAGAGAGAGAAGACAGAATGGGCATGCCAGGTGCTCTAGCCACTGCAAATGAACTCCAAACACATGCACCACTTTGTGCATCTGGCTTACATGGGTACTGAGGAATTGAACCTGGGTCCTTAGGCTTTACAGGCAAGTGCCTTAACTGCTGAACCATCTCCCCAGCACATAAACAGCTTTTAAGAGTGACTATTAGGGGTCATGTGATAGCTGGGAACCATGCAGGAACAAAAGAGACTCACTTTATGTGGTCCTTGCTTGCATCCTGCCTGACCTTTTAGCAGACTTTGTTTTGAGCAAATTGTTTGGTGATGTATACCTACTGGCCTAGTGGAGCTAGCATAAGCCAACTTTTGACAAAGGACTTTTATTTTCTATTTTCTTTTTTCTTGAGGTAGGGTTTCACTCTAGCCCAGGCTGATCTGGAATTCACTATGTAGTCTCAGGTTGGCTTCGAGCTCATTGGCAATCCTCCTACCTCTGCCCTCTGAGTGCTGGCATTAAAGGCATGAGCCACCACACCTGGCTCTTATTTTCTATTTTCATACATTAATTGGGGCTGGAGCTTAGCAGTTAAAGCACTTGCCTGCAAAGCCTAAGGAACCAGGTTCATTTCTCCAGGTCCCACGTAAGCCAGATGCACTCTGTGGCTCACATGTCTGGAATTCTTTTGCAGTGGCTAGAGGCTCTCGCGTGCCTGTCTCTAATAAATAAATAAAAATAAATCCTATGCTGTTATTATTATTATTGTACACAATAATATCATTGTGACTTTTTCACACATGCAAATAATGTACTTTGATCATATTCCCCCAGTTTGCCTCTTTTTCCTCTCCTGATACTCTTCTTTCCCCCCCAAAGTCCCTTGAGAACAGACTCCACATCTCTTTCCCCAGTTTCATATTCAGAGGCACTCTGTTGGTATTTTGTAACCAGTTATAGTAGAAATGACACAGTGCAAACTGGCACATGTTATAAATAAGGGTTTCATTTAAATATTTATAAAATACTTTTTTGAATTAAGGGGTTGCTAGGTAGCCTTTGCTGACCTTGAACCCAAGATCCTTCTATTTCAGCCTTCCACGTGGCACATGCCACCAAACCCAGTTTAAATTTAAAAATTTTAGAAACTGGTGGTGGTGGAGCTTGGCTGCATCTTGTTGCTAGTGTTTGCTTATCATTCTGTAAGGCCCTGAGTTTTAGGCCCAACTCCATGTAGAATGGGCAGGGTGTGGAATTAGCCAGTAATTCCAGCGCTTGGGAGGTACAGGCAAGAGAATCAGAAGTTCAAGGTCATTCTCAGCTACACAGTGAGTTCAAGGCCAGCCTGCGATATATGAGAGCCTGTCACAAATAAACTAAATGAAATCTCTGGTTAGACATTGACTTGAACTCCACCAGGAATATTGCACCAAAGGAAAAGTCCAAGAAAGGGAACAGCTTAAATTTCCAAACTGAACAAACTTGCGTCCAGCACCCAGGAGAGCAGAATAGCATTTGCATGTCAAAGCCTTTCCCACCCCACCCCCAGGTCTCTTTCTAGCAGTTACCCCATTCTGGCACAAAACTGCATAGGTCACCTACTTTTGTATATTAACTGGAATTAAAAAGTTCTTTTTTTTTTTTTCTCCAGGTAGGGTCTCACTCTAGCCCAGGCTGACCTGGAATTCTCTATGTATTCTCAGGGTGACCTTGAACTCACAGCGATCCTCCTACCTCTGCCTCCCGGTGCTGGGATTAAAGGTGTGCGCCACCACGCTTGGCTATAACAAGTTAATTCTTTTAAATTGTTTTTGTAGTTATTTGTGTGTGTGAATGTGTGCATGCCAAGGGGTGTGGATGGTAGTCAGAGGACTATTTCCAGGTGCCTGTGCTCCACCTACTTTGAGACAAGGATCTCCTGCTGCTGCAAGTGAAGTGCCAGGCTAGAAACTGCCCGAGCAGCTGCTTCCGAGCCCCACATTCTCCTGGCTCCACCTCCCATTGTCATAGGCACACTGGGATCACAGAGCACAGGCCACTCTGCATTTGGCTTTATGTGGTACTGGGGACCCTGGGCTTGCCTGTGGGGTTTACAGGCCTTACAAACAAGCACCTTTAACCATTGAGCCATCTCTCAAGTCCTCAAAAGTTAATTTTGTCGAGGCTGGCTTCTTTTGTGATCACATCATTTGTGTCACCATATTGTCACATGTAGTTGTTGGAAGTCCATTCCTATTACTGGGTACATTATATGACCCTTCCCCAATATGTGTAGCCCTTCTACTGGTGAAGAACAGATGGGTGGCTTACACATCATGATTATATACACAGGTTTTTTTTTTTTTTTTTTTTTTTTAAAGACAGAGAGAGAGAGAGAGAGAGAGAGAGAATTGGTGTGCCAGGGCCTCAGCCACTGCAATCGAACTCCAGATGCTTGTATGACCTAGTGCACAGTTGCGACCTTGCACTTGCCTCACCCTTGTGCATCTGGCTTATGTGGGATCTAGAGAGAGATTGAACATGGGTCTTTAGGCTTCATAGGGCTGACCCATCTGTCCAGTCCACACAGGTCTTTTATATGCTAGCCTATGTTTAGGGTAACCCATACACATATTTCCTCCATCTAATCTGGATCCTCGAGTGTCTAGAGACTTAGTCTTGGCAGGTAGGTTCTTAGTGAAGGAGTTAGCAAATATCTCTATTGAGGCTCTGATAAGCCCAGGGGACCTGGATACCTGACAGGCTATCTCTGAAGAAAGAAGTTCCAAGTTCACTGCCTTCACACTTGCCAGTGCTTCTCCTTTCCCCTCTCCTTGGACATAACCACCCGCCCCGCCCTATGCTTGGGGACACCTTGCATTTCCAGAGTCTCCACTGCTGAGATGAGAAGTATCCATGACTAGACTTTCCTCCAATAAAGTCTAATTTCTCTGTCACAGATACTCCTACTTGATTATATATTTTTTTTAATTATTTACTTGGGGGGGGGGAAGGGTGCAGATAGAGAGAATGGGGATCCAGACCCTGCAAATGAATTCCAGATGCATGTGCCACTTTGTGCATTTGGCTTACATGGGTCCTGGGGAACTGATCCTGGGTCCTTAGGCTTTGCAGCACTTTAACTGCTAAGCCGTCTCTCCAGCCATTTCTCTTTTTCTAACACTGAATAAATCCCACTCTAGTGTCTGTCTCATTGCCACCCCTCAGCCACCTCCTCATGGGCTGGATCACCTACCATGGCATCTTTCATTGTGGTGTTGATAAGGGTGAACCTTAAGCCTTTGAGTAATGCCACGGGGTACTGGCTGGAATGGACTAGCCTGGGCTCACCTGCTGGCTCTTCATCTCTAGAGAGTGGGTGACATACACAGCCATGGAAGAATTTCAGAGATCTCTGAAGTAAGTGGAGCCGTGGGAGAGTCCTGGTTTCTGAGTTTTTGTTTTTTTTTAAGACGTGTGTGTGTGTGTATGTGTGTGTGTGTGTTTTGTCCAGGCTGGCCTTGAACCCGAGATCTTTCCTCCGATGATGGATTGTGTGCCTGCACCGGGATGAGGTTTGCAGTAGGTCCAACTGAATAGCAACAAGGCCTGCACATTCAGACAATGTGCTCTTTGCGTCTTTGTGCTGCAGCTCGGTGGACCATAAGAAGTCCATTGTCACGCAGCCTGTTTCTGGGTGGGAGTAGACAGCATACAGCCTCAGTGGGCAGAGCCATGCACTATGGTTCCCTGGCTTTGACCAGAGAGCAACTATGTGACTCCCTTCCGCCTCCTTCAGCAAAGAATTACACTACAAGACCCTGAAATGTGTGTAGTTGGTCCTTCTCCTGGCTCCTGGCATGTAACTTCTGAATTCCTTAGAATCTCCAAACCAACAAATGTCCTCTTGTGTGCTAACAGTTGCCTGTCCTAGGGTCACAGAGAGACCAAGGCCTTTAATCCCCACAAACCCCAACCTCGCAGGAGGGGAGATCTGACTGTTAATCACCGAGTGGACATTTCCCATAGAGCAAAGCCTCCATAAAACCCAAGGACCGCCTATTCCTGAGGGTCTTCATGCCCTGCCTCATGCTGCATCTCAGCAGCAGCTCCTGGAACCATGTGCAATTCATGACCACTCCATGCATTTTTCATGCTTCCAAAACTAATACCAGGTGTGCAGGACACAGCCATATTCTTAATCCAGGGATGAAATAAATCATAGCCTTGAAAAGAAAAAAAAAAAAACCCACAAACCCAAGGACTGAGCTTCTTAGCAGTTGAACACATGGAGACTCATGGATGGTGTGGGCAGCTGACCTGGCCTAGGAGCTCTGCTTCTTCCCTCTGGTCTTGCCTCATATGTCCATCCGATTCCTTTGAAATGTCCTTTATTAGGAACGGGTCGATGGGTATCCCTGAGCTTAGCGGGATTGTAGCAAATTAACTCAAAACAAGTACAGGGCCGTAGGAACCCCAATTTATAGCCAGGGTCAGAAAGCAGGAGGAAGAAAAAGGGGGACTTTGACATGCCAAGGGTGGGGATTCAGGGGTGAGCCCTCCCCTGGGATCTGGATTGGTGCTCCCCTCACTGTTCCCACAGGGCGCTTCCAGACTCATGGGGATCACATGCTCATCCATTCAAGGACTGCTAAGCGATCACGTGCATGTGGGCACTGAGCAGGCTCATCCTCGTGTTTCCCGCTTGTCACTGGAAAGCAAGGAACGTTCTCGTCCTTTCTAGAGGGTGAGGGCTGGGAGTCAGGAGCCGCCAGGTGAGGCTCTTTACATGGTCCACCTCATTATTTCATTTAATTCTCCAACAGTCCTGTGGTTCTACGACCACTCTTCCCCCACGTAGGGGACAAAACTGAACCTTTGAGACACGAGGACTTGGGGTTTTTCCGTCTCAAAGTCTGGGCATGGCAGAGGCAGGAGGATCACTGAAGTCTGAGGCCAGGTTGGTCTACATGGCGAATTCCAAGCCAGGCAGGATCCCCAACCAGAACAGACCAGACCAGACCAAACCTTTTCAGACCCAAATCACACATACCAGAAAGGAATCATCACCCTCCTGCCACAATGTCCTCTCTGCCATTATGGACTGTACTCTTATTTTTTATTTATTTTTAAATTTTTTTCTGATTTATTTATTTATTAGAGACAGAGAGAATAAGAGATAGAGAGTGAGAATGGGCACGCAAGGGCCTCTAGCCACTGCAAATGAACTCCAGACGCATGCACCACCATGTGCATCTGGCTTACGTGGGACCTGGAGAATCGAACCTGGGTCCTTAGGCTTCGCAGGCAAACACCTTGACTGCTAAGCCATCTCTCCAGCCCCTGGACTGTACTCTTGTACTATAAGCTGCAATAAACCCTTCCTTACAGTTGTCCTTGTCAGGCATTTGGCTGCAACAACAAGAAAGTAATCCTGAAAAAGCAGGGAAAAATCGGTTTTCCCTGGAAGAGATGTGAATCCACGGGCGGCAGCTAAACAGAGGCGGCTCAATGATGCCACTCAGTGCTGCACCGCCTCCAACTGCAGACCACGGAAGTGGGGAGGTGTGCACAGGGTTGGGGGGAGGAGAGAACTCGGAGCTAAGGAGGGAACCTGTCACCGAAGCCACAGGACGTGGCTCACACTGCTGCTCGTGACGTACTGTGGTTTCAAGCCGTCACTCCAGCTCAAGGGCTGCTTGCATCTGGAAATGCCACTGTCCACCTCTTCTAGAAATATCCGTGGGAAATCACAGCGCTCCCTGCCAGAGCCCCCTTTGCTGAGGCGCCCAGTGCTAGCTGGGTTACTTTGCCTTGCTCTGTAGATTCTGCTTGTACTAACTCGCATGGTGAGAAAAACTGCAGGAACACTGCAGGGTCTTGAATGATGTGTGTCACTGCGTGCACTGGGGCCTCTCTGACTGGAACTGTGAGATGGATGGAGCCTCAAACATGGTGGCAATCTCGAGAAGAGCCTGTGAGCTGGGAATTTATTTGTGGATTCCCCGTGCTGTGATTTTTCAGCCACAGATCTTCGCCTGTGCATGAAACGAACACCATTTCTAGGCTTGGGAGTGAGGGGCCTAGGCTTCTCCAGCAGCCACCCGACAGGCAGACACAGCACTCACCTGACTGCTACACGTGATCCAGAAACAGGGGACTGAGGAGGGGCACTAGAGGTGGTAGTGGGGTGGGGACTAAGGGGTGGGAGGTTTAAGGGGCCACACTGTCACGTGTCAGGAGTGAGCTGTCAAAAGAAGGGAGGGTGTCATCCAGCCAGAGAGTAGTGGACGATTCACAAAATGCCTGATTGCAGATGCTTGGGACCAAACTGAGGATATGTTTATTTAAAAGCAATTTTAAATATTAAAAAAGTAGAAATTAACACATACAGTACTGAAAAACTGTCACATTAAAATACAGGTGAAATGAAAAGTGTACTGATGACCGATGGTGACGTCCAGGTAAGAATTTGGAATGTAGGTCGTGGCACTACAGGGTTCCTACACAACATGTTGAAGTTCTTTCTAGGCAATAAAAAAATAAATAGCACTTGCTGTTCAACAGTAAAATAAGACACACTATTTTCAGAATGTAGTTTTTCCTTCTGAGGGAAAAAAAGAACTAATTTGCTGTTTTATTTTTTAAGGGTCCAAACCTTCAAAATACTACATCATGTACAAAATAGCAGAGAGTGGCTCACTGACTTTAAGAACAGAGCAGATTCAATCTCAACAAGATTGCCAAAGGATCTCTATCGAATTTTTCCTATGTCCCAAATAAGCTGGAGTAGGAAAACTCAAAATCCTGATGGGGAAAAACAACAAAACCAAACCACAAAGGCAAAGTATGAACAATGCATTTGTATGAGAGGTTACAACGGGGGAAAAAGAACAGACATTGATTCCGCACAGTTTTAGAGATGGAGTGTGCGTGTGTGTTTACAAACTAGTTTACTTTCAAATCAGTTGTTTAGATCTCCTCCCCCCATGCAACTTTAATGCAACAGAAAATGTGTGAATGAAAGAACTGGGACACAGAGCAACCCAAGACGACCCCGACTTCCTGTCCTGAAACCAAGTGGCCTCGGAACTGAGGCTGCTGGCGCTACCAGGCACCCTCCAGCACGTGGACTGCTGCTTCTTGCTTTCGCTGTTCCACAGGGATGCAAATGTGCCCAGACTCTGAAAACCACTTTCTAATAATAGCTCATACAATACTTGGCAGGTCTGCCAGGCATGCAAGGCTCATTTCTTAGGTGGCTATTCAAAGTCTTCATAGTAGCCACTTACACAGAATTAAATTAATATTTACCAAGCACGTAGACTATGAAAGAGAGCTTTTTCCTGTGGGTTTTGCTGGAAATTGTGCTTCTGTGATATCCTTGCCAAGGTTATCTGCTTAAAAACCCTAGTCTTAAGCCAGGAGTGGTGGCGCACACCTTTAATTCCAGCACTTGGGAGGCAGAGGTTGGAGGATCACAGTGCATTTGAGAGCAGCCTGGGACTACAGAGTTGAGTTCCGGGCCAGCCTGGGCTAGAGTGAAACCCTTCCTAGAAAAAACAAAAGAAAAACAAAACACCAGACTTCTGAGTGGAGCCAAAATAGCAGTTTAGGCAAATTTAATATGATACAAACCTCCAGAGTCATTAGAGTCCCACTAATTATGGACACGACTGCCTCCTTTCCCAAAACTCGGACTGATGCCACAGATGGAAATGTCCACAATATTCTTAATGGTCTGATAAGCATGGCTGGGAGAAAAAGTTCAGGGAAATACATACAATAAACCACAGAGAGAGGGGGAGAGAGGGGGAAGAGGAAAGAGAGAGAGGTGGAGGAGAAAGTAGAGAGGAAGAGAAACCTTGCAGAGAGTTTTCTCACAGTGCAATTCATAAGTGTTCAAAAATTTGATGATGAATTGACTTGAAGCCACATGGCTGTTGGACAGAACGTAAGATGGGAAAAGGAGTCTGCAAATTAGGTTGAGACAGAATGCAAAAACACAAGCTTGGGTTCAGCACCTGATCCTACACAGAAACAAACAAACAAACAAACAAACAAACAAACAAACAAACAAACAAACAGTGAAGGACTGACTTAAATTCTTGAGTATCCTTTTAAAGGTTGAATCAGGAAAGAAACTAAGAAAGCAAAAGTGACACTTTAGATGCCCGAACGTATCCGAGAGGCGCTGATGCATCATACGGTATGTGGATTCATACGCTGGACAAGGCCAAATGAGTGACTAGAAACAAATATTGTTGCAACCTTATAATTTCTGCTTTAATGGCAACCAAGTTTAAAAAATGTACAGTTCACTTATTCATACTGTTTATTCCTTTATAAAAGGCAGTATTCAGGTAAGCTTCTAGACGCATGCATAACGTAGAGGCAAATATGTTCTGGCAGTCCTTGGTTCCTGAAAGTTGAACTTCATCAGACGTGGTTTTAAGCTTTTATCAGAAGTCATGAAGGATATGTTATTTTTGCATAATGAGGTATAGCTCAGGGGCGGCACTCATCGTAAGACAGGACAGACCCACTTGCCTCAGCTTGAAGCTGTGAGCATTGCAAAGTGCCGGAGAGTTTGGGGCCAGTGAGCATTTGCTGAAGGAGCAACACTTACATTAAATTGAGCACTTTTCTGTAATAAATACCAAAGAAGGTTTTTGTAGCTGTAAACTGTGTACACAGACACCTACAGGCTGGTCTGCCACGGAGCTAGCTAAAAGTTCCACGTGGAGAACAGAACCCACCTCTGCTAATGTATTTTCAGTAACACTATTGAGAATACTGCATTGTTAGGAACAGTCAGTTCTATGCCCTCCAGTGGTTGCTGGAGGTGCTCTGCCTGGAAAGCCAGCAGTTCCTATACTCCTGTTTGCTTGTAAAACAGCATAGAGAGAGATGTAAGTGCTAGATGCCAAGGATGGCTTTGGCAAACCAGTAAGGCGCGCCACATCCCACGGCTACCCTAGTACTGGTGAGGGCAGAAGACCACAGGATATTTACAACACATACTCCATTCCCTCCTGAGTGGCCCTTCCTTGAGCGTCTTGTTCGAGAGCAGCAGCTATATACACGGAGTGCGCAGGGTAGCTGGAGGCCGTGGTCTGGATGAAGGGTGCAGACGATCTGACGGCTTCGCCGTTCACTAGTCAGACAGGATGTGGACGAAGGACACTGGAAAGACACCCTTCCTTTCAGGCTGTCCTTCAATGTGCCCAATCTGTAGGGAGAAAAGAGAGCGGTCAGGCAGGAGGCACAGGCCCTAGGATGTGCCCAGTGGGCAAAAGCCCAGCCCCAAGCCTGTGCCCCTGTGCCCACCCTCAGGTGAGCCACACGAGCTTGATGATCAACTATGTAACAAAGCAACAATACTGAAACAGGGAAGCACCTGAGCTCACAGGCTGCCGACACTTTCGCAGCCCAGAGGCAGAATCACCAGCTCAGGCCACTCCAGGTGTCGAGCCTGACGCACAGGCTGGGAGCCAGGGTGACCGGCGGTCATTAAATAGGTGACCTCAGTAAATCTTCCCGAGTCTCTTAATTGTAAAACTAGGCTAAAAATAATCTCTCTTTCTCAGGCTTCTGCGATTAGATTAAAAAGAGAAGAAAAACGATGTGTTCGTGGAAGGGCTCTGCTGCTGATCAACCACTGTCTTCTGGTGACAATGCCAGTGGGAGGGGAAGAAAGGGTACTGTCAAGGCTGGGACTGATGGTGGCATATGGCAATTGTACTGCCTGCAGCATAAGCCTGCAGGCCATGATTATCTGCAGAAACTCTCTAACGACCTCAACTAGATCAGTATTCATCGTATTAAAAAGCATCATATCATGAGCTGTCAATAAAGTGAGTAACAAGGTCACATGCTCTACATGCCAGACATCCAAAGGAGGGTGAGCTGAGGAGCTGCACAGCGGCAGCCCGCCCAGGTCAGCCAGCTCTCCCTTGTCCCCATGAAGTACCTGCGGTGGGACAAGGCAGGAAGGCCAGAGCGCAGGCTGTTATTCCTGGTCTCGGGAGAGCCGGGTTAGTAGCACTTGGCTCATGCACTAGAGTGTTTCAATAGCCACAGACCCATCACTGTTAGGACGGGTGACAACTTTGCTGGGCTGAGTGTAGGCTGATGGCTCACACTTTCCCTGGGGAACAAAACTGGAGACGGCCACAAAAATGCTCCTCTTCCGGCAGAGGACTCAGTCGAGGTCATCAGGGTCTTAGAGGTGAATGGGACCACTGCTTGGTTCTAACATGGACAGAGTGCAGTGTGGGCTCTGTGACGGACTTGTGAAGCAGTGCAGTGTGGGCTCTGTGACGGACTTGTGAAGCAGTGCAGTGTGGGCTGTGATGGACTTGTGAAGCGGTGCAGTGTGGGCTGTGTGACGGACTTGTGAGGCAGTGCAGTGTGGGCTGTGTGACGGACTTGTGAAGCAGTGCAGTGTGGGCTGTGACGGACTTGTGAAGCAGGACAGTGTGGGCTCTGACGTACTTGTGAGGCAGTGCAGTGTGGGCTGTGACGTACTTGTGAGGCAGTGCAGCGTGGACTCTGTGATGTACTTGTGAGGCAGTGCAGTGTGGGCTGTGACGGACTTGTGAAGCAGGACAGCGTGGGCTCTGTGATGTACTTGTGAGGCAGTGCAGCGTGGGCTGTGACGTACTTGTGAGGCAGGACAGCGTGGGCTGTGTGGTACTTGTGAAGCAGTGCAGTGTGGGCTGTGACGTACTTGTGAGGCAGTGCAGTGTGGGCTGTGACGTACTTGTGAGGCAGTGCAGCGTGGACTCTGTGACGTACTTGTGAAGCAGTGCAGCGTGGACTTGTGAAGCAGGACAGCGTGGGCTCTGTGATGTACTACAGAGGCAGTGCAGCGTGGGCTGTGCAGACTTGTGTGGGCTGTGTGGTACTTGTGAAGCAGTGCAGTGTGGGCTGTGACGTACTTGTGAGGCAGTGCAGTGTGGGCTGTGACGTACTTGTGAGGCAGTGCAGCGTGGACTCTGTGACGTACTTGTGAAGCAGTGCAGTGTGGGCTGTGACGGACTTGTGAAGCAGTGAAGTGTGGGCTCTGTGACGTACTTGTGAAGCAGTGCAGCGTGGGCTCTGTGATGTACTTGTGAAGCAATGCAGTGTGGGCTCTGTGAGGTACTTGTGAGGCAGTGCAGTGTGGGCTGTGACGTACTTGTGAGGCAGTGCAGCGTGGACTCTGTGACGTACTTGTGAAGTAATGCAGTGTGGGCTGTGACGTATTTGTGAAGCAGTGAAGTGTGGGCTGTGACGTACTTGTGAAGCAGTGCAGTGTGGGCTGTGACAGACTTGTGAAGCAGTTCATCATGCCCCAGAGGAAACACATTTGCAGAAATGCCACACATGCCTGATCCAAGGCTACTGAGCTAGTAACTGATGCCAGCTGGGGAGAAGGCAGTCCCTCTCTTTCTCACCATCCCATGCTGGGCACACACTGGGACAGGTCTGGCTCTGCAGCACAGAAGTTGGAAGCACCCTTGGGCACCTGAGAGTAAGCCTTCACATTCCTGCCCAGGGTTTATAGCCTCAGCACTGCTAACATGCGTTGAGGTGGGCCTATCCTGAGTACTATGGGATGTGAGGGGCGTCCTTGGATTCTACCTGCTGGATACCCAAAGCACACCTTTCCCAGGTCCTGACCATCAAAATTCTTATCATGCCAAAAGCTCCTGCAGGGCAAAATTGCCCCGGTCAGGAACTACTCCTTCAGCCCAGTTGAAACCTGTTTTGCAGGCCCAGAGGGAGAAAGGCTAAGGGGAGTGTGCCCGTGGGCAATTAAGCCCATGTGGGTTTCTGGGCCATCACTGGTTTTGCCCCTGTGAACTGCAGGCCCTGTCCTGGCAGACACACTGAGCCCCTTTGCAAGAGAGGGCACAGGCTGCCAAGGAAGAGGACTGTCACACTGATGCTGGGAAATATCAACAAGGACGTGCTCACACACATCTTTTCACTTCATCTTCTAACATTGTGTAAGAAGCCATTATGCCTGTTTGCAGACCCAAGATCTGGCTTAAGGGTCCTTCCCTGGTAAATGGCTGCACCTGAACAGAACCTAGGCTTTCTGAGTATTGGTCTGATAGAGTGAGGCCCACCAGCATTGAGGACAGACCTGACTCGGAATCTTGACTGCCTGGTCATTAGCTGCATGGCTATGACACTGTGCCCAAAGTTCTTGAGCCTTTGTTGCATCTGAACAATCTGAAGTCATCTACAACTGTAAGGTATCGTGTGACTGACATCACGGGAAAGCACATGTCAATGTCAATGTCAATTCTCGTGACCCATTTTCACTCTGTAGTCTCAGGGTAGCCTCGAACTCACGGCAATCCTCCTACCTCTGCCTCCCAAGTGCTGGGATTAAAGGCGTGCACCACCACGCCCGGCTATGACCCATTTTCAAAGCAGTGTGTCTTTTTCCAGATGAGCTATAGTGACAGAAAGGAGAACATGTGGGAGGCTGAAGGGTGAGTGGTGCAGCCGGCAGGTCCTCGTGCCTGAGGGTGCTTTCACCGTGGTGACTGGCCGTGGCGTGCTGAACATGACCGTGAGGATGGGACAGGCAGGCATTGGTACATACCCACCACTCCTGGTCCTCCTCCCCGGTGACAATGATCACTTCTCCCTCAATGAACGTGAGCTCGTCGTCATTGTCAGCCTGGCAGTCGTATATGGTCTTCACACGTCTCACTTTATTTTTCCCCTTCAATAAAGAAACTGAGCTTTAATAGAGAAGAAAGACTGACTGATGGGGGAGAGAAGAGCGCACACAGCCCCCTTCCCAAGGGGGCGCCACCCTGGCCAGGTGACTGAACCTTTCTGAGCGCCCATTTCCTGTCACGTTGGAGAGACACTGCTACGTGATGCTCAGGCACCATGTGCTCTTAGCAGTGACAGGCTGTCCTCTTCAGCATCTGGCCAGGCCCCTGTATTTTCCCTAGCTTCACCAGGTAACTTTCAGAGAACGCAAGTAAAGAGGCAGTAAATATAATTCGGCCCCACCCAGCAGCAGCAGTGACAGCAGAGTCTGAACACGCTTTCAGGAAGCACGGTGTAAAAGCAGACTTCTGCATGAGCAAAGGCTGCTCAGCCCTCATGTAAAACAGCGGGTGAAAACCCTGGGCAATGGCCTGGGTCCCAAAACCATTGTCATTTTTGAAAAGGGCTTCCACTGGCCAGACTTCTGGTTCCCTGTGAACAGGGGGATGGATATCAAGACAGCACCTTTTAAGAAACACTTTTACTATCCACATAGTTAGATTACTAGCAATTAAAAAAAATACACTGCACCGTTAAGTGTTTTGGGTTAAGTGACTTTTTTCTCACTGCCCCTGGTTTCTCCCTGGGCCTCCTGATCTCAGCTCCTGAGCTGGAAGGGGGGGGGGAAGCTGAAGGAGGGTGGTAGGCGATGGTGAGGTTGGAAGGCTGGCAGAACTGTGGCTGCAGCAGATTTTCACCTAGTGCTGACTGAGCAATGGAGAAGGCCTGCAGGGTGTTCATTAGTAATGGCAAGATGAGTGAGTCAGCACGACTAATGCGCACAGCAGCAGTGGGATTTCTGTGTGCATCGAAGGGCAGCCACCACCAGCGGTGTGCTGCGAGGGGCTCCAGTGGCAAAGTAACCGCAGCCATCCCACACCCACATCCATGAGAGGACATGGTTATTGTCTTGAAGGAGTACTGACACGGCAGACTTATCCCAGCACTGATTTATAATAAGAACGTGATGGGTGGTGCTGCCACATGCAGCAGGAGCTTTTGACTTCCCCTTAAATGTGCTCCTTAACTGGGGGTACCCCATGGGGATCCAGGACAGATTGCATGGCACATCTTCCTGGAACATGTTCCCACAAAGGTTCTGGGGAAGGCCATTTTTACATTAAAATAAAGATGACACAGGGAGGGAAGTGTCTCATGACAATGATGGAAGGATGAGACCTGCACCAGTTCCATCTGTGTGTCTGGACCGGCTCTCTGGTTCCTGCAGGAAGCAGACACACAGAACCCACAGGAGGCTGCTTTCCTTGGCTCCGAGGAGGAACAATGTTCTACCTGCGAGGTTCTGAGCCACCACTGCTGAGTGGTTGCCACACCCTGCTCTATGCTGCTCACTGGCCACTGCACTGTCACCATAAGCTTGGCATCACATTGTCCTTCTTGTTCCTGAGGAATCAGGCTCAGAGAAGTGAAGTACGTGCAGTTGGACCATAATAGCAGGCATTGGATCTGGGTCCTCAAGTCTGCCAGCTGGGCCCAGAAACTTGATTTATAAGGAGTAGGTAGAGTAGGTGCTAATCCACAATGCTTGAGCCAGAGGAACAGCAGCCAGCGTGGTGGCCGAGGACCACTGTTGTCTTACTGGGGTGGAACATGTGTCCTGCCACGCTGCAGCTTGGGGAACAAGAACCCGGTTCTCTTACTGGGGTGGAGCACGTGTCCTGCCACGCTGCAGCTTGGGGAACAAGAACCCGGTTCTCTTACTGGGGTGGAGCACATGCCTTGCTGCCACGCTGCAGCTTGGGGAACAAGAACCCGGTTCTCTTACTGGGGTGGAGCACATGCCTTGCTGCCACCTCCCAGAAATGCAGTAGTGACTGGTGCATGTGGCCAGTGGTAACCACGGTGAGCAGACACAGGCTCAGAGTTCCATTCCCGGCACTGCACAAGGAGAACAAATTGCAAGAGTGTTGCCAGCGCCCGGCGCTAGCCTGGCCCACCTACCGTATTAATTTTTCTGGGCAGTGGTACAGGTGTCTCTGGCAGCGTGGGTGTGAAGTCGTTGGAGTCCTCAGACGCTTGCTTCTGAATGGCATCTCTGGACTGCACATTTGGGGAGAGGTCCCCTGGGTGTGACTTCTGCATAACCTCTGAGGTTGGCTGAGCCTTGGGTGAGACCTCCCCAGCCTGGGACTTTGCCAGCAGGTCTCCCAGTTGGGGCTTGGGGGGCAGGTCCTTCACCTGTGGCTTGGGAGGTAAGTCTGACAGCTGTGGCTTGGGGGGCAAGTCCTGGGGTTTGGGGGCAGTTCTCCAGGCTTAGGTGGCAAATCTACAACTTGGGGCTTTGGGGCCAGTTCAGTGGGTTTTGGGGGCAGGTCTCCAGGTGGTGGCTTTTGGGGTAACTCTGCTAGCTGTGATGATTTCTGGAAAGTCTCAGGTGGAACGTGGGTTTTGTCTAGGGAGAGATGATGGCTCGTTTCTGTTTTCCTTAGCGCCACTGTGGGAAACAAGCACAGACAGCAGGTGAGAGGCGGGAGGCCCTCTGAAGAAAGGAGAACACGGGCAGGAGATACGCCTGCCGTCAGATGGCACAGCTGTCCCAGAGCTGCTTCAGCCATGGGCCTATCACGGCTCTAAGAACGTGAAGCTCAGGGCATTCTGTTCAACGGCTGCCCTGAGCTCCAGTGGCTAGACAAGCTTGGCTCAAAAACAAAACAAGACACTCAGGTTCCCTTGTTGGAAGTGTAGAATTGGGCAGCGTGCAGTTAGCTGCAAGCAGGGAGGAGGGAAAAGCTGGGGGTTACCCGAGGTAGCTGGGCTGGGAAGGCCTTTCTGCGAGACCGCTTACAGGGCAACAGAAACGTAAAGTTCTGGGTATCTGAAACTCTCAAATACAGTCCTCTTGCAGCCATGACCACGGGACTTCATCCTCTAAAACAATCACAAGGGACTCAGGATTGCAACCTGTGACATCCTCACGGGTGCGTGCACAAGCAGATGTGGCTGAAGAGGCAGTGGGCCAGGAGACAGACTAGGGGCTGGTGGTCCCATGGGGGACCGGGGCAGGACTGCTTCTGAAGGCCCTGTGCACTCACCAGCACAGGCACAGACAGGGTCAGTCGTGAGCAGAGCACGACACGGACAGGAGGGAGCGTGCATGTCAGGGAGCGCTTTCTGGGCTGGGCCGATGCTGAGTCAGGAAGGTAAGGCAGGTGTGAAGGAGGGAAGGGCACTGAGAGGGCGGCAGCAGCCTCCATTGGAACAAGTGGGGAATAAGAATGTTCTGGATCTGAGCGCTGGAAGCGAGGCAGGAGGCAGGCAGAGGGATGCAGTGGTGACGTGTGAGAGAAAGGTGGAATCTAGACCAAGATGGGAGCCATCCTTCCTGCTCCACAGGCAGCAGCCTCCTGAAACTCAGCTACCTCGCCCAAGGGCCTGGCCCCAGCTGCCACTGCTCCCCCAAAAGCCACCTGACCAAAGAGCTCTGAAGAGGTGCCTGTCTCGAGTTTGCTATACTCTAGTTTGCCTGGACTTAAAGCAGGCTATAGAGCTGGGTTGTGCTGCAAATCCTGCTGTGGGCACTGAGCCTTGGCACTGACAAGCTGCAGCAGGTGGCGCTCCTCTGAGCTCCATCCCCACCTAAAATGGGCGCTGTGCCCGAGGCCTGCACAAGGCCCGACGAAGCAGGCGCTTCTGAAGGGACCCTCTGACACCACAGGCAGGCGGGGCTCTCTGTGATGCAGAGGCTAAAACTTTCATTTTAAAAATGAAAAGTGTGGTCAGGATTTCAGAATGTTTGTTCAAAGAGCTGAGTGTCTGCTTGGCCAAAGCAGCCATCCTGTAGACACTGCCTGCTTGTGCTCTGTGGAGCATGGCCGTCCTGATCTCATGACAGATGCTGTCCTGGGAAAGGCTGGATTTTCTACCGAATTGCTGGGGTCATCTGAAGCATGACTTCACTCTGTCCTTACAAAACCTTATCAAGTCGGCATTATTCCCCACATCCCAGATGAGGAATCCCCTTACCCAAGGTCACACAGCTCATGAGTGGAGGGGCTGGTGCTGGGTCCCAAGTTTCTTTAACATGTGTCCAAAGGGGAGAGGAGGGACTGGGGGTCACAACAGTGTGTTTTTCTGAAAAAGTACTGCTCTGTTTGGCCACGAATAGTGTTTGCTACACACAATTAATGCTCTTCATGTAACAAATATTCACCAGGCAGGTACTAGGTGTGTGCCACATACTATTCTAACATCCGGGATAGGCCCATGAACAAGAGACAACACCCGGGAGAGGCACTGGTAGGCACTGCGTGCGAACACGAAAAGGATACACCTTACCTTTCTGAGGTAGTTTAGGAAGCACTCTTGGGCCAAGGGCAGTCTTTGCAGAACTGGTGCTAACAAATGAAGTAACAGTTGTTTAGCATCTACGAGTGCTATCACTTCAGCAGTGATCTGGGCTCTGCACACTCATCAAAGAGCCGTCTAAGGGAGCCTTCAACTTTTCTTTCCTTTTTTGGTTTTTCGAGGTAGGGTCTCACTCTAGCTCAGGCTGACCTGGAATTCACTATGCAGTCTCAGACTGGCCTTCAACTCATGGTGATCCTCCTGCCTCTGCCTCCCGAGTGCTGGGATTAAAGGTGTGTGCCACCATGCCTGGCTTCTTTCAGTTTTTCTTTAACCAGAAATTAGAGTCTGTTTTCATATATCAGTTAGCCCAGCTGGAGAAACCCAGGAAAAGGTGAGGAAAAATAGGCCTGAACAAAGATAAAGCCAAACCCTGCCTTGAGGGTTGGTTCCGAGGTAAGGTCTGGGGAAGCACTCAGAACTCGGCACACTGTGGCTCCACAGTGTCACCCCACACTGTCCACTTTTAGACACTTTTAGAAAAGTGCAGGAGCACCACCACTGGCAGAAGGTCCCAAGTCCTTACATACGCTCTACACAGACAGCCAGCTTGGGTTCCTGGACCTTCACGCCTGCCCTGGCCATAGCCTCCTTTAGGAGACTGCAAATGAGCAGGGGAAGAAACAGCCAGGTCCCTGGAACAGCTGTCTGATTGTCAAATGAGGCAGCTCTTGGCTGGGAGTCACCACTCCCCTTTCGCAAGCAGCTAGAGCGAGTCTTTGGACTCCAGGGCACCATGCGCCCGAGGAGCGAGAGCCACAGAGCCACTGAGCTATGGCTGGGAGAGCTGTCTGGATCTTGGTCCTTCTCTGCTTTTCCAAGAGTTGGCAGTTCTTTTCTTTTGGGGAATTAAAGGCACGTGCCATCACACCTGGCTTCTTTTTTCCCCCCACTTCACTGCACTTAAAAGGAAGACAGGGGCTGGAGAGATGGCTTAGGGGTTAAGGCGCCTGCCTCCTAACCCTAAGAAGGCCGGTTCCAATCTCCAGGTCCCACGTTTAGCCAGATGCAAAGTGATGCAAGGGCGCGATGCCACACTTGAACACAAGGGGGCGCACACATCTGGATTTCGTTCACAGCAGTTGAGAGGCTGTGCCCATCTCTGTCTGTCTTCCTTTCCCTCTCTCTCTGCCTCTCTTTGTCTCTCAAAAAAAAAAAAAAAAAAAAAAAAAAAAAAAAAAAAAGGAAAAAAATCTACCCTCCTCCACCCAGAGAGAGTCAGAGACAGAGATGTGCTGTGTGTTCCCGTCTTCTGACTGGCCTCGGCACACCCTGCTCTTTCCTCAGCAGTTGGCAATCCAGTGCTTCTACTCTGGGTACTGGGAGACCATGTGGAGGGAAGACTTGGACACAAGACCCAGTGGTGACCATTTTCTAGGACTTTGTTCTTCCTGTCATGTCTTAGCATCTTTTCAGGGGGACCTGACTGTCCAGTAGTGCAAGCATGACCCACAGCCACTCCTGGCCACATCGATAAGGCCAAGGCCTGGAGGATGAGAGCCCCGACAGGAAGCTCTGGGCCAGTCTGTGTGGGCAGGCCTGGGCATCTTCCTGTGTGTAGGTGTGTGTCAAGCAAGGACCCTCCATTAGGGCCCAGCAAAGAGGCATGATGCATGCTGAGCATGGATAACCGAGTTTTCATCCTAACCTTTGCTGTTGCCTCATTGAATAGTACTGGGAAAGCACCCGAAGCCCATTCTACAACTCTGACCCCCGTATGTCAGGAAGTGCTGGTGGCTCACCTTGCCTGCTGAGACAACCCCTCAAACTTGTTTGCAGTCTTACTCGAAGATGATGGGCCTATATCATTACCTGCAAGAAATGTCGAAGGTCAAAGGTTACAACTTCAGACATAGACACAAGGCTTGGCCAATAGACTGGCACCTGTCAGGGTCCAGCATTCAAACACCTCAGCTAGAACGGAATGCACTTCTGCCAGTAAAGCAAAACAAAATCAAGCACTGTTTTGGGCCTGACGCTTTTCATTTCTAGCAAAGAACTATGTCAAAGAGGTGAGCGGCCTGCCCTTGGCAGGTCTCTGAGGTCACAGGAAATTGGTGATGTTCCAGTGGTTCAGGATCTGGTCTTTGACCTGGGAGCACAGGAAGAACCAGTGAAGTAAGCCCAAAGGCTGCCATGCTGAGAGCTGTCCTCTAGTGAACAGACTCGGATGACCCACCCAACGCACAAATGTAGGAGGCGGATAACCAGCCCTCACCCTGGCCACTTGCTGAGTTGGCATTCAAAGTTAGCATCTATTAAGCACGGACTATGCCTGAGAGCAGAGGAGGAGTAAGGGAAGCAAACAGTTCTTACTCTCCCAGAATCGGACTTGGCCTGGGAGCACTGACATACAGGAACCATGTGAACTACAGATGGAAACCCACGTGGACTCACACTGGCTGCTATGACACAGAGGAAGCAGTGTCTAGAACTCAGCTGGTGAGCGGGCACTGGAGCCTGAACAGGAAGAGCTTTCTAATGGGACAGTGGCAAAACCCGAGGTGCACAGGAGGACAGAGAGGCCAGAAGAGCAGCTAGGGTACAAGTGGGTTTTCTGTGACCATTCCAGAGTTTGGGAAGTGCAGGGCAGAAGGGCCCTAGGCTGCCAGATTTCTGGAGGAATCATGGGATGAGTGAGGAAGCAAACTATTTTACACCCCCCTCCCATGATAGGTCCCATTCAGAAGCACCAACAGCTGCAAGAGCTTTCCCATGTGCCAGCTGCCCTCCTCCCAACAGGAGAGACGGGCACCCTTCCCCTTTCAAGATCAGCAGATGAGCCTGTGTGCAGGAACGGCTGTACGGCCTGTGGCTTAGATGACCTCATAAGAGCATAAGGCTGCGTGCTCTACACAACCTGTCACGACACCTCTCTAGTCACCTAAACAGCAGCACGAACATGAGGTATTTGCCATGTACCTGAATGTAATCTCGTTCACAAGAAATGTAATCACTGCTTTCCATTTATAAATGAAGAAACACAAGAGAAGACCACTTGTCCAAGGGAAGCAGCTTACAGGGTCAGCGCTAGGGTACAAAGCCAGCAGCCGGGTCTGTGCTCTCAGCCACCACGCCCTCCCCCCAGTGCAAGCATACTCAATGTTCTGGAACATTAGGAAAATAAACGAAGAAGCAAGCTAAACTAATACTGCCAGCATGAGAGGCTTTCAAACTCCATCCACATGCTGCTAACCTCCATGTACGTCCTTTCACGCAGCCTTTCACGCACAGCCCAACAACGAGGACTTTCCTGACACTGCTTATGAAACCCTGAGTTGTGATTTCTCTTAAGGCAAACATTTCTCCGTCACCACAGAGAGTCCAGTCCTGGACACCAAACTTTGTGTTTTCAGACTCAAGTGAATCCTAACAATCAGAATGTTTGGTGAACAGTTATTGCTTCCAGTGGCTTCCTTTCCAGACTATTAACCATGAGCAAGAGTGAGGGCAGCAGAGGGCTCTGCTATGGCCATTCTCTGCCACAGCACTGAAGCCCATCATGACAAGGGCTGGCCCAAGCCCTCAGACCCAGATGTAAAGTTTTCATCTAATCTCCTCTGGCCACTCAATAGGACCTGTTATTCTTCAGAGACACTTTTTGGTAATGCTTTCTATATTGATTGATTTGAGAGAGACACACACACAGAGGAAGGAGGGGAGGGAGGGAGAAGGAGCGAAAGAAAGAGAATGGATAAGACTGGGTAGGCCAGGACCTCCTGCCATTGGACACAAACTGCAGATACACATGCAATTGTATGCATCTGGCTTTATATGGGTACTGGGGATTTGAAACAGGGTCTGCAGGCTTTGTAAGCAAGCACGTTTAGCTGCTGAGCCATCTTCCCCAGCCCCTAAGGACACTGCCTCTGTCTGTCTAGTCAGTCACATTGTTTGTCCCCTTCCATACTGGGTGAATTCCTGCACAACATTTGAAGAACTTCTTCAAAGTCACTTTTGGAGAGTTCATCCCTGGCTGACTGGGTGCCCCACTTCCTCCGGAAAGTGGTTAAGAATGTAGATTTGGAAGGCAAACAAGCCTGCTGGTTTGGGCTTCCAACTGGACCATAGACGAGGGTTTGACTCTGCACATCCAGTCTACAGTGGAACAGCTTTGCTTCCTTCCCCAGATGGGCATGAGCAGTGTGGTCGTTTGAACAGATGGCCCCCAATATATAGGGTGTTTTCTTAGTTTATAGTTTGCATCTGCAGCACCTTGCTGGAGGCAGGGTGTCTGGGCGGATCTTAAGGTGTGGTGGTGGGTTTAGGATTTCAATCTAAAGATTTGCAAAGTGTGCCTAGCTGGAGTTCCTGAGGTGTGCTGTGCTGTGTGGCTTTTGGCTTGTGGCTTTGCTCTCTGCCTGGTCCTGTAAGAGCAGGCCAGCCTCTTCTGCCATTATGGAACTTCCCCTGGATCTGTGAGCTTCAGTAAGTATCCCTTCCTCCATAACCGTGCCTGGTCTGGAAGTTCATCTCAGCTGTCTACTACAAGCAGTAAGGGTTAGCTCCAAACTGGAGCACAGTGCTGGTGTGCAGGAAACAGGACACACATGCAGTTACTCTCCACAGCCTTTTGATGGATGTAACAGAAACCATGCTGACAGACTCTGTACGTCACCTCACTCTTTCCTTACCATTTTTTTCTTTTTTTGAGACAGGGTCTTGCTACAGACCCCAACTTGCAGGGGGACTCCTCCTGCTTTCGACTACAGAGGGTTGGCATTACAGGCATGTGCCACCGTGTCCTGCCTCCTTCCTCATCTTTGTAAGCCCACTTTGTGCAGTATTTGGCACAGAGCAGTCAATAGGTTCCTGCTGCAGAAAAGACAGGACCAACAGCTCTTACTCCTCAACTTCTCTGCCACAGTGGGGGTTCTCATACCTGGTGGGGGTGGGAAGCCATCTGTGGTGGATCTATGACAATCCATCATTCTCAAACATAGCAAAAGACTACCTGTGGCTAGAAAAAAAAATCTGAAAATAAGTTTTTCTAAAAAGAGGAGAAAAAGGAGCCAAAAGCTGGTAGCATTTCAAATCTTGCCTCTTTGGTTATGCTGTCTGGGAAAGTCCTTGGTACGTCACACAGAGAGACAGTACAAGAGCTGCAGACAGATGCTGGGCAGGCAAGTAAAGAAGCTGTGGTCAGGCCTCTCGGTCACTTACAAGTCAAGTCAGTGGCTGTGGACAGACCAAAGGACATTAGCTTGGTAAACCTGCAGGAACCTTCTAGAGCATCAAACTAGTCACTAGGCCTTGGGAGTCAGAAATGAGTTCAACGTCTTGTCCTGAACTTGCTTGGTCTGTAACTTCTCTGTTCTTTTATTTCCTCACCAGCAAAATGTGGGTGACAACCTGTCTTATGGGAAGATTGTTAGGGCTCAAGACAAAAATGTATGAAGAAGCCAGGCGTGGTGGCGCACGCCTTTAATCCCAGCACTTGGGAGGCAGAGGTAGGAAGATTGCCTGAGTTCGAGGCCACCCTGAGACTACATAGTGAATTCCCGGTCAGCCTGAGCTAGAGTGAGACCCTACCTTGAAAACCCAAAAGAGTATGAAGAAAATCACTTGCTCTGTATTTAAAATGTTCCAGTTGTCAAAGGTGATTCCTGGAGGCCACTTGGGCAGGGACCTGGATCAGAAGCACCTGGATCAGAACGCAGGTTTCCAGAACATTTATATTCAGTGTACATGTGGTCTGCCATGATATACTCTGCGAGGCACTTCTCTAAATGCCAAAGGATGAAGGTCCCAGGGGCACGTGCTTCAAGACTTAAGTGTGACTCAGGACAATCGTACCCATTCTGTAACCAAAGTGATTGCTGTCGGGTTTTTAAAATTTATTTAAATATTTTAGTTTAAAAATATTTTTTTTATTATGGGGGATGGGGAGAGGATGAATATGGGTGTCCCAGGGGCTCTAGTCACTGCAAATGAACTCTAGACACATGCACCACCATATGCATCTGGCTTACTTATGTGGGTTCTGGGGAAATGAACCTGGGTCCTTAGGTTTCATAGATAAGAGCCTTAACCAGGAAGCCATCTTTCTAGCCCTGTTGTCATTTTTTTACTTTGCTATTCCCTGTGAGATTTTCAGAGTCAAAGCCATGGGCTTACTCTATCTTGCTACCTTTATTCTCCCATCAGTCAAATGCATGTTAAAAATATATGTTGGTCTGTTTTCAAGTAGGTAATTTTAAAAGGGAAGTTTAATGAAATGTCTCTCCAAAGATCATAAAGTCCCCACAAAACACTCAGCTGCCCATTGGCCTGTTTACAACCTGCCTCAGAAGTCTCCTGAGACAGATGGCTAAATTCACTATAGGAGCTGGACCTCAGTCACGTGATGCATGGGCTATTCTGGGCATGTGGTCATTGTTGTTCGGGCAGGAACAAGCGTGAAACAGCCCTCCCTGCCTGGACAAGGCTGGACATGAGCACCAGGGTACACTGCAGCAAGGGACAAAGCGGTGGGGCCTGTGCTGCGTCTCACAGGCGTAGAAGCACGTGCAGCAGAAAGAAGCCAGTGTGTGCATGGTGCGACAACAGCAAGCTCCCAGCCACGCTGGCTGAGACAAACCCAGGCACCAGCTGTGAGAACTAGGGTGAGTTAGTTCACCTTTTCAGCTTAAAGTCCTTAAAGTCGACGTGACAGCATGTTCTGCTCTGTGGACTAACAGTGAACTGGCCAAGTGAAGCTGAAGATGTGGCTCAGTGGAAGGGCACATGCCCAGCAAGCACAAATGCCCTGGGTTTGCCCCTCAGCAGTGAAAAAAACCCAAAAAAAAACAGAATTACCTATGTGAGTGAGTGCAAATTCCAGGCAATGGACTATATACATGGGATGGGATATATAGTGAGGCCCAGTTGGTAAAGAAAGAAAGAAAAACAACCCAGAGAGTGCCAGGTGGACACCTCCTCTTGGCTGAGGGAAGAGATGTCACACTGCAGGCAGGCTGGCTAGCAGATGACCAGACTAGTGGCTATATGGCTGGTGGCATGTTCCCTGAGAACTAAAGGAAACCAGGGCCAAGACAGGAGGTCAGACTTTGGGGCTACTGCCAATGTATTTTTCATATGGAATAGATGTAAATTCTCGGGCACCGAGAGTCAAGTGAGTACAGGCTCCAAAATGGCCACATAAAGATAGCAAGTCCCGATTTTTGGAACTGGTAAATGTGACCATGGCAGGAAAAGGGTTCTGAGTTAATGTGATTAAGACTCCCAAGACAGGGCTGGAGGGATGGCTTAGTGGTTAAGGCGCCTGCGTGCCAAGCCTAGGAACACCTGTTTGGTTCTCCAGGTCCCACATTTAGCCAGACGCATAGTGACGCAAGTGCACAATGCCGCACTTGCCCACAAGGGGACGAATGCGTCTGGAGTTTGTTCACAGCAGCTGAAATGGCTCTGGTGCGCTCATTCTCTCTCTCTTTGCCTCTTCCTCTCTTTCCAAAAAAAAAAAAAAGAATCCCAAGATAAAGCCCCCCAGGAGACATTCAGTGTGTGATATACTGGTATACTTATGAGAGAGAGAAAAACAGAATTTCAAGAGATAGTGAGAAAGTGGCGAGGTGGCTGTGGAGCTGAGGCTGGAGCAGGGCCGTTAAGCCAAGGAGCTTTCACAGTCACCAGAGGCAGAGAGGCCAGGAGTAGACCCTCGGGAGGGCGTGGAGTCTGGCAGGGGTCTGCACTTGCTGCTCCAGAATGAAGAGGAGGTTGCAGCTGTTTCAGGTTTATGACATGAGTACGGCTTTCTGACACGTCAGCTGCCTGGCCTGGGAAGCATCACCAACAGCTAACATTAGTCCCACTAGTCCCATTCCACAGCTGGAGAAATGAAGGCATCAAGCAATCAATGACATCACTTGCTAAAAAACCAGGTGTGGTGGCACATGCTTATAACGCCAGTAATCAGAAGGCTGAAACAGGATTACCATGAGCTCAAGGCCAGCCTAAGCTTAAGAGTGAGACGCTGTCTCAAAAAACCAAACCAAATCAAACCTTGCTAAAGCCCCAGAGCTACCAGGTGGTAGGGACAGGATCTGAATATGGAGAGTGTGACACGAGGACCCACGCTGGGAACTCTCTGAGCAGAGAGACCTCGCTCACAAGGGCCTGTGCTCTGGGAAAGACAGGTGAGAAGCACAACCAACAGGGTGACAGTGGCCCAGGCAAACAGACCCAGGAGAGCAGGGCTTCAGGAATGAGCATGCTCAGTGGGAAGGCTCACCAGAGGCTTGCAGGGGAATGTGTACCGGGATCCTGCAGACACGTGCTGGGATGAAGGTGGAAGGGGAGGTCTGGGCAGAGTGAACAGTCTCAGCCTATGTCCACTCCAGGGCCCTGACCTGGTCTTTGGAAGTCCAAAGGTCTCTGTCTCTGTGGGTTGAGGGAATGTGGGAGATCCTAGGGATCTCCTATGTGTTCTGGAAAGGTGGGATCCCAGAGGGGAACCGTGGTGCCAAAGATGCTTTTGTCCTCTGTGCCTCGCTGGGTCAGTCTGCCACTGCGTTTGGCCTGTGGAACACAGTGTCGGCAGGAAGACAGCGACAAGCTCACCAAGCAGCAGAAGCACAAACCACAGGGTCCTGGCAAGTTTCATTTATTAATGAAAGGTCCACCTGTTGCACACGTGCACACACTCCCACTACGAGCTTGTGTCTGTCTCCCAAACGTGCACACACAGCACCCATGAGTAAGAGCCTTGATGGTTCCAGACTGACACTCAGGGCTGTTGTGAATGAGCACTGAAAGCAAGCCTCACAGAGTAGGACTACCTTTGCTGGGGGCAGACTTGTCACTCAGGGTTGTGGGCCAGGGGCTCACAGTGGACGGCTGAGGGCAGACTTGTCACTCAGGGTTGTGGGCCAGGGGCTCACAGCGGACGGCTGAGGGAAGACTTGTCACTCAGGGTTGCGGGCCAGGGGCTCACAGTGGACGGCTGGAGGCAGACTTGTCACTCGGGGTTGCGGGCCAGGGGCTCACAGCGGACGGCTGAGGGAAGACTTGTCACTCAGGGTTGCGGGCCAGGGGCTCACAGTGGACGGCTGAGGGCAGACTTGTCACTCGGGGTTGTGGGCCAGGGGCTTGCAGCGGGGCTGAGGGAAGACTTGCTCAGGGTTGGGCCAGGGGCTCACAGTGGACGGCTGAGGGCAGACTTGTCACTCAGGATTGCGGGCCAGGGGCTCACAGTGGACGGCTGAGGGCAGACTTGTCACTCAGGATTGCGGGCCAGGGGCTCACAGTGGACGGCTGAGGGCAGACTTGTCACTCAGGATTGCGGGCCAGGGGCTCACAGTAGACGGCTGAGGGCAGACTTGTCACTCAGGATTGCGGGCCAGGGGCTCACAGTGGACGGCTGAGGGCAGACTTGTCACTCGGGGTTGCGGGCCAGGGGCTCACAGTGGACGGCTGAGGGCAGACTTGTCACTCGGGGTTGCGGGCCAGGGGCTCACAGTGGACGGCTGAGGGCAGACTTGTCACTCGGGGTTGCGGGCCAGGGGCTCACAGTGGACGGCTGAGGGCAGACTTGTCACTCGGGGTTGCGGGCCAGGGGCTCACAGTGGACGGCTGAGGGCAGACTTGTCACTGGGGTTGCGGGCCAGGGGCTCACAGTGGACGGCTGAGGGCAGACTTGTCACTCGGGGTTGCGGGCCAGGGGCTCACAGTGGACGGCTGAGGGCAGACTTGTCACTCAGGGGTTGTGGGCCAGGGGCTCACAGTGGACGGCTGAGGGCAGACTTGTCACTCGGGGTTGTGGGCCAGGGGCAGTGGACGGCTGAGGGCAGACTTGTCACTCGGGGTTGTGGGCCAGGGGCTCACAGTGGACGGCTGGGGGCAGACTTGTCACTCAGGGTTGTGGGCCAGGGGCTCACAGTGGACGGCTGAGGGCAGACTTGTCAGGATTGTGGGCCAGGGGCTCACAGTGGACGGCTGGGGGCAGACTTGTCACTCAGGATTGTGGGCCAGGGGCTCACAGTGGACGGCTGAGGGTAGACTTGTCACTCAGGGTTGTGGGCCAGGGGCTCACAGTGGACGGCTGAGGGTAGACTTGTCACTCAGGATTGTGGGCCAGGGGCTCACAGTGGACGGCTGAGGGCAGACTTGTCACTCAGGGTTGTGGGCCAGGGGCTCACAGTAGGTGGTTGAGGGCAGACTTGTCACTCAGGATTGCGGGCCAGGGGCTCACAGTGGACAGCTGAGGGCAGACTTGTCACTCGGGGTTGTGGGCCAGGGGCTCACAGCATTCCTCAAATCTGTTGACTAAATATCTGGTTTCCAGCTTGAAAACAGCACTTGTTGAGGGTTCCTGCTTCCCTCTGCAGTGGGACCAGCACTTACATCATCCCCATGTTAGTGGTGACAGATATCCACACTAAGCAACAGCTGTTAGCCCTTTGCGGTAGTTACTGCCTGACAACGGTAAGGTAGGAACGCGAGAGCCTTTCCCAGATTCGGCCTTCAGCCGTCCACTGTCAAGACGGCCACTGTGGACCAGGCACAAGGAAAAGCAAGGAGACAGATCAAGGGTCAGTAATGTGTGAAAGAAGTTCACTCTGTGGTGAAAATCCACACAAGGAACCCATGGCTTTCTGGGAACATTACTGCCTGGACCGTCTCTCCCAAGAACTGGTCCATGAAAACCAAACTCGCATGTCCGCTCCTCTAGGAAGGCTTTTTTGGTTTTCTCATGTGGTTTCACTCTTTTTTCAGCATTCCCATAGGTTTGGTCAACATGTGGACCCTGACAGTAGAGAACATGCCTTCTACTTGTTTACCCCTCTGGTAAATCTGAACTCAGTGAGAACATGGCCTGAGACAACACAGCAGTGGCCAGGTACACCTTCAATCAAAAGAAGAGCAGCGTCAACACACAGACGTATCCATCTGTGTACACACGCATACATATTCCACCAGCATTTGGGCCAGTGTGTGTGTCAATTTTTAAGTGTATAGACTGGCTTTTCCCCAAATTAAAAAAAAAAATTCAGAAGAGTTGAGATAGGCTATCGAGGAGCTCTTTAAAGCACTAAACTGAATTACTTACCAATATGTTAAATGAAATTAAAAAGAAGGACCCCCCCCCCCAAAAAAACCTACAATGAAGCTGTCAGAAAAAAGGCAAGATTCCCCAGCCCAGCATGCTCATTCAGTAGAGCCTCTGTGTTGTGCCAATGTGGTCTAGGACCCCACACCTCTGGCAGGAAAGGTGCCAAGTGTGTGCTTTCATAGACAATGGCATGTCCTTGTAGTCTACGTTGCTGACTAAACTAGCCAACTCTGGGTAAGGCCATTCATTCTTAAGAGATTGCTGAATCTCCAGTGCACAGCAGGCATGACTCCAGACAGGTGAGAACAGCACAGACAAGGGCACTTCTCTCACGGAGCACACATGCCAGCGGGGGAGACAGACACAAAGGGTTTCTCAAATCTGGTGAGGTGCTTGGGAAGAAAGCAGCTCCCTGACAGGCAGGGAGACAAACATGTGAGCTGAGTGTTGGGGGCGAAAGGGAGGGGCCTTTCAAGAAGCAGGGCAGACTGGCAGCAAGCATGAGGCTCTTAGGGGAGAGCATGCAGGGTGGCCAGAAGGTGAAGGGAGGCCAGTGCCGAGCAGAGCTGAAAGCTGTTTGTGCAGATCCTGTACGCCATAACATGAGTTGGAATTTATCTGAGGTGCATCAGGGACTCTAAAGGATCTGATTTCTGTTTTAAAAGCAACCATCTGGATGTTGTGAGAGTGGATGTGTGTGTGTGTGTGTGTGTGTGTGTGTGTGTGTGTGTGTCTGTCACTGGAGGTTGACCCCAGGGCCTTTTGCTCATGCTAGGTAAGCACTCTACCACTGAGCCACACAGCCCAGCCCGCTATTGTGTTTTGAGCCCGTTTCCTTTTCTGTGAGAGTCACAGTTCTACCTACCTCACAAACTTACTCTTATGACTGAGATTGAGGCTATGACCAGAACCTCTGAATATTCTAGCTGCTCTTTCATATCCACTGGACAGAATGTTTTGGAGCAAAGTGTCTATGTGAACAGGTGCGGGGTGTTTTATGTAACACTTATACTGTGTTGGCTACATTATTTAAAGATGACAGAGGGCCCGTGCAAATACTATCAGTGTGTGTGAGGAGCTGCGACCTGCAGGTGTAGGCATCCTGTAATGACTCCTCCAAGGATGCCAACGGACAGCACACTTACTACTGTCAACAGTTTTTAACGGCCTGACACAATCTTCAGAATGCTGTTAGCTTTAGGAGGTAGGCAGAAGTGTTTGCATTCATGTCCAAGTTTCACGGGTATGTGCGAACTGTCCAGTGCCCAGTGCCCGTCAGACTGCCTGGCCCTAGGCAGCAGTGGCCCTGACTGTAGGATAACTTACCCCAAGGACTTGCGCCTTTGTTTGGGGGCCCATGAGGTAGTGGGCTGGGAGGGTCAGACAGGGTTCTCTTGTGTCCGGGTGGTGGGGGAGGAGGCCTCTTCTTGGATAGGGTGGAGCTGCCACTAGAGGTCTGGGTGCTTAGAGGGAGTGTTGAAGGTGGGCCAGGAGGACCTAGAAAGGAAATCGAATGGGGGCATGAAGGTTAATCCCAGTCTCACAGACAGAGCAGCAAGCACGTAATTATCTCCACACATCGAAATGCAGTACGACACCAGGGAGCAACAACTCACAGACAGGGCTTTAAAAAGTTTTTCTTAAAAAAAAAATTAAAGCAAGTAAAGGAGAGGAGAGCGCGTCAAGGAACAAAATGCGGGCCACGGCAGGCACAGAGGTCCAGGCCTATAATCCCAGCTACAGATTTTGAATTCAGGGCCAGGCTGAGGAGACCTCTTCTCAAAACCAAAGCAAACCAAAACCAAATCACCACCAACAAAATGCTTTCCAACACAGACTGCTAAAGGCTTTAGAACATCCTGTAGTTACAATGGTTAAAGAACAGCATCCCACACACATTTACTCCGACAGCTCGCCACAATCGCGGCAGTCGGCAGACGAAGAAGGTCACAGCTCTACCACTGAAGCAAGACAGGAAGAGCACTGCAAACTCCCAGTGACCTCACAGGAAGCTCCCAGGCACCAGCTGATTGGTTTTTGTCTCTACAACTTTCCGTTTAGACAGCAAACATGTATTTTGTTTTTAAATTTTTATTTATTTGAGAGAGAGAAAGAGGTAGAGTCGGGGAGAGAGAGAATGGGCATGCTAGGGCCTCCAGCCACTGCAAATGAACTCCAGATGCATGTGCCACCATGTGCATCTGGCTCACGAGGGTACTGGGGAAATCACACCTGGATCCTTTGGCTTTGCAGACAAGGACCTTAACTGCTAAGCAATCTCTCTGGCCCAAATTATTATTTTTCTTTTTCTTTTAAAAATTATTTATTTGAGAAGGGGTGGGGAGAGACAGAGAGAAAGAATGGACACTCCAGGGCCTCTAGCCACTGCAAACGAAAGCCAGATGCATGCGCCACCATATGCATCTGGCTTACGTGGGACCTGGAGAATTGAACCAGGGTTCTTAAGCTTTGAAGGCATGTGCCTTAACCGCTGAGCCATCTCTCCAGCCCCCCAAGTTATTTTTTAAACCTTTTTTTGTGTTTTATTTTTATTTATGTATTAGAGAGAGAGAGAGACAGAAAGAAAAGACAGAGAAAGAATGGGCATGCCATGGCCTCCAGCCACTGCAAACAAATTCCAGATGAATGTGCTACCATGTGCATCTAGCTTACATGGGTTTTGGGGAATCAAACTTGGGTCATTAGGCTTCACAGGCAAGTGCCTTAACCACTAATCCTCTCTTCAGCCTGCCAACAAGTTTTTCTTTAAAAAAACAAAAGACTTAGCAGGGCGTGGTGGTGCACGCCTTTAATCCCAGCACTAGGGAGGCAGACCAGGGTGGCTGTGAACTTGAGGTCAGCCTGGGTTAGAGTGAGACTTACCTTCAATATCCACCCAACCAAAGAGCCCTTTCTACATTATAAATTTTTTTTTGTTGCAACTGTGAATTATTCCAGAAACCCTAAGGCATTTATTATGTTGGACATCTGAACACAGCCAATGAAGTTTTAAAGCCGTGATTTATATGCAGTGCTACATATGTTCTTTCTTCACTTAAAAGGAAGCTGCAGTGGCTGGCGTGTGCGAGTCATTAGGCTGGGCATTTGTGCATAGAGTGCACTTCTAGGTCTCTGGCTTAAGTATGTCCACGGACAACTACTTCTGCTAACATGTATGGGGGGGGGGGGAGAAAGAAACAAGAAAAAAGTTAACAACACTGCCACACCACATGTGTCACACAGGATAGGCAACACCTGGAGATCCAGAAAGGCTCCAAAAGAGTCTTTTCTGCTCTATGTATTTAAAAAAATAAGCTTAATGATGACAAGCCTTTCCCTTGGGCAAATTTAAATTACTGGCTATCTCAGTAAACTGGCAATCTGCATTAAAATTAAATGGCTACAGATATGTAATTTATTCTCTGTCTTACTGATGTAATACATGACAGAGTGCTGATAGTTACCTCAAACAAATGTCTAATCATCGTATTAGTTATTGCAGACTTAGACACATCTTATTTTGGCAACAACAGGGGACTGTAATTAAGGCTTTTAATGTGTATAATGCTTTTAGTTTTCAAATGTGTTGTATGAATATGTTATTCCTTTTGATTTTCAAAACAACAGGTAGTGGGTTCAATACTATTTCCACTGCACCTCTTGGGAAGGGGGACTTGACATGTCCAAGGTCACACAGGCACAGGGCTGGGAGCTGGGGTCATGCAGGTTCAGAGATGGAGACATGTTCTCTCCAGTGCTGCTGGTTTCTGAGATCCAGGGCAGAATTTCTGCACTTGGCCCATGAGACAAACCAGGACAAATGCCCAGCATCAGCATCAGGAAGGGTAACTTTCCTCTCGGACGACGGCTATTTCTTTATCGCCACCTAGGGACTGTCTGATGTAATGCATCTGAAAGGTTACTCAATCAGGTTGCAAAGCCAGAATCAAAAACTGCCAGAACAAGATGCTCACAGGCCAGGGAGCTGTTTCTCAGCGCAGCGGTGCATTACGTAATACATGACTCCAGGAATGACCACACCACCTTCAAGAACCTTCCAGTCACCGACAACCAAGAAGCTGAAGGAGTCTAAGAACTTGGGCAGAGAAGCAGCTGTGTCCAGGCTGAACTATGATCTGAGTCAACGTCAAGCTCTCAACCTGACAACAGCTCCTCCTCCTCCTTGGCACCACATCCTCTCCAGCTAGAACATCACACATAAGGAAGACCTCACTATGTAGTCTCAGGGTGGCTTTGAACTCACAGTGATCCTCCTGAGTGCTGGGATTAAAGGCATGTGCCACCATGCCTGACTTTTTTTTTTGGTTTTTCGAGGTAGGTTCTCACAGTGGCCCAGGCTGACCTGGAATTCACTATGTAGTCTCAGGGTAGCCTCGAACTCACGGCGATCCTCCTATCTCTACCTCCCAAGTGCTGGGATTACAGGTGTATGCCACCACACCCGGCTTCACCCTCATCTTTTAACGGCAGCTCAGATGTAACCTTACCCAGAACTCTTCAAACCCACCTTCTTTCCCTGGAATGACTGCTTCTGTTTGGACTTCAACAAGGCTGCAAGGTACTGGTTATTTTCTACCTTGCACCACAGAGACTGACATCTTCCTCCTCATGGCAGGGCTTCCACAGAGGAAGATGAACAGTGATTGAGGGAGACACCTGACATCAGCCTCTGGCCTCCACATGCATGCGCGCGCACACACACGTGTACCTGTACACACACACACCTGCTAGGCATGATGGGACCTGTTTGTAATCCCAGTGCTGAGAAGGCGGGGGCAGCAGGACCCCTGGGGCTCCCTGGACAGCCAGTGGTGCTGGATTAGCAAGCTCCAGGTCAATGAGAGACTGTCTCAAAAGAAGGTCAGAAAGAACAACACCCAATGCTATTGTCTGGCCTCCACACCCCCACACCACTGCACCCGCACACACGCATACCCCCACCCACCACTGCACCTGCACACACATGCATACCCCACACACCAGTGCACCTGCACACACGCATACCCCCCACCCCAGTGCACCTGCACACACATGCATACCCCCACGCACCAGTGCACCTGCACACATGCATACCCCCACACCCCAGTGCACCTGCACACGCGCATACCCCCACGCACCAGTGCACCTGCACACACGCATACCCCCACACACCACTGCATCTGCACACACATGCATACCCCCACAGCAGTGCACCCGCACACACGCATACCCCCACACCAGTGCACCTGCACACACATGCATACCCCATGCACCAGTGCACCTGCACACATGCATACCCCCACACCCCAGTGCACCTGCACACACGCATACCCCACACACCAGTGCATCTGCACACACATGCATACCCCCACACACCAGTGCACCTGCACACGCGCATACCCCCACGCACCAGTGCACCTGCACACACGCATACCCCCACACACCACTGCATCTGCACACACATGCATACCCCCACAGCAGTGCACCCGCACACACGCATACCCCCACACCAGTGCACCTGCACACACATGCATACCCCCATGCACCAGTGCACCTGCACACATGCATACCCCCACACCCCAGTGCACCTGCACACACGCATACCCCACACACCAGTGCATCTGCACACACACGCATACCCCCCACACCAGTGCACATGCACACACGCATACCCCACACACCAGTGCACCTGCACACACGCATACCCCACACACCAGTGCACATGCACACACGCATACCCCACACACCAGTGCACCTGCACACACGCATACCCCACACACCACTGCACCTGCACACACGCATACCCCCACACACCAGTGCACCTGCACACACGCATACCCCACACACCAGTGCACCTGCACACACGCATACCCCACACACCACTGCACCTGCACACACGCATACCCCCACACACCAGTGCACCTGCACACACGCATACCCCCACACACCAGTGCACCTGCACTCACGCATACCCCACACACCAGTGCACCTGCACTCACGCATACCCCCACACCAGTGCACATGCACACACGTATACCCCCACACACCAGTGCACCTGCACACACATGCATACCCCCACCCACCAGTTCACCTGCACACACATGCATACCCCCATGCACCAGTGCACATGCACACATGCATACCCCCACCCACCACTGCACCTGCAAACATGCATACCCCACACACCAGTGCACCTGCACACACATGCATACCCCCACGAACCAGTGCACCAGCACACATGCATACACTGTATACCAGTGCACCCGCACACAGGCATACCCCACACACCAGTGCACCCGCACACACGCATACCCCCACCCACCACTGCACCCGCACACACATGCATACCCCACACACCAGTGCACCTGCACACACGCATACCCCCACACACCACTGCATCTGCACACATGCATACCCCCACGCACCAGTGCACCTACACACATGCATACACAAACACACCAGTGCACCTGCACACACGCACACCCCCACACAGCAGTGCACCTGCACTCATGCATACACACACACTGAAAAAATGCATCTTTAGGTCTGGGGGAGATGGCTCAGTGGTTAAGGGCTCTTGTTTGCAAAGCCTGCTGGCCCAGGGTTAATTCTCCTACACTCACATAAAGCCAGATACACACACACACACAGAAAAAAAATGCACACACTTTAAATCCCAGCACTCAGGAGTCAGAGGTAGGAGGATTGCCATAAGTTCAAGGCCACTCTGAGACTATATAGTGAATTCCAGGTCAGCTTGTACTAGAGTGAGACCATTCCTTGAAAAAAATTGGAAAAAACCCCAATTTTATATTCTTAAATAATACATCTTCAAAATTTCATAGATTGCCTAAAATTATTTATTTTATTTTTTCATGAGAGGGAGAAAGAGAGAAATAGAGAATTGGATTCCCAGGGCTTTGAGACACTGCAACCCAACTCCAGGTGCCAGGGCCACCTTGTGCACTTGTGTGACCTTGTGCACTTGTGTGACCTTGTGCACATGGCTTACGTGGCTCTAGGGAATTGAACCTGGGTCCTTAGGCTTCAAAGGCAAACACATGAACTGTTAAGCGATCTCTCCAGCCCCCTAAAATTATTATTATTATTATTGTTATTATTTGTTTTTTTGAGGTAGGGTCTCACTCTAGCCCAGGCTGACCTGGAATTCACTATGTAGCCTCAGGGTGTCCTTGAACTCACAGCAATCCTCCTACCTTTGCCTCTGCAGTGCTGGGATTAAAGGCGTGTGCCACTATGCCTGGCTCTTAAAAATTATTTTGATAGCTTCTCAAAAACTTGCCTCTGGAAGTATAATTTAGATATTCTGATATGTCATATAGGAGAGGTAATGACAGAAGTTATATCTACAAAGATTTTTATCATGATACTATTTTATCATTATTTTGAGTCCCCTTTTAAATTTATGTTTTAACTGACAAATTCCTACGTATATATATTTTTTTGGTTTTTCGAGGTAGGGTCTCTCTCTGACCCAGGCTGACCTGGAATTAACTATGCAATCTCAGGGTGGCCTTGAACTCACGGCGATCCTCCAACCTCTGCCTCCCAAGTGTTGGGATTAAAGGCGTACGCCACCACACCTGGCTCAAATTCCTGTATTTATTATGCACAGAATGTTGGCTTGGAACATTTATGTTGTCGGATGGCTATAATAATTATCATGTATTACCTTACACACTTATCATTTATTTGTGTTGAGAACACTCAAAATCTACCTTCTAGGCAACCTGAACATACAATATATGTTATTTACTATAATCACCATGCTCCACATCAGACCTCTTGAATCTACTGTTCTATGTAGCTTTTTACAGAATGGTACTTAAAAAGAGTGGGAAACTGATGTTAATCATCTTAGCCAGTATGTAAAACACAGTGCTACGAAGTTACTGAGAGAAGGACTACAGAGGGAGGATGCTATTGCCACCACATTCAGATGGAAACCAGGCCCTGACGTACAGCACCTGCACCCTTGGCTGAGTCAGAAGCAGGGCAGGCCAATGCTGCAACATGGCACAACACTGGTCTCTACAGAAAACAGTATTAGCTACTCCCTGGCCCTTCAATCTCTTTCTGTGACACTGATAATCATGACAAAAGTGCTGGGTTCACAGGCTTAGGGTTGGTTCTGTAATAATTACTCATACATCCCGAATGAAGAGGTAGAACCAGTATTTCCTCTGCTTCCCTTTCCATAACGGGAGGTGGGGAGAGGTCAGGAGAATTCTCTGGAAAGCCTGAGTCAGTGGCCCCTGCAGAAGGCAAAGCTTAAAAAGACAATCCTTTTAGCCAATCTGCAGCACTTCATGTGCTAGTTAAAAAATGATAAAGGTCCAAACCAAAAACCAAAAAGATTCAAACAAAACACAGACTTAGTGTGAACCAAAGGTAAGGGCCCATAAGGAGCCGTCATGTCAAGCCACTCCCAATGGCTGTCTTCCCACGAGATACAAGTCCCCAGGAACCTGTCAAGTCATCAACACGTGAGCGAGCATGCTGACAGGAAAGCACTCTGGATGGTGCCGGGCGCCCTTGCTGACGACGGGCCCCAGCAGTAAGTTGCAGGTCTTCCCCCTTCCATCTGTCCTTGCCGCCCCTCCTGCTCCAGACTCCAGGGAGCCGGCACAGAACTGCACCAAGTGCTGACAAGGCTGGGCTTGGCAGCACTGCTACAAACCTTCACAGAGCTTTTCAGCTAGTGAACTGCCACAGCTCTGGGGTGGCAAGCTTAGTTTTAGGGGTGCTCCTTTCTCACCCTGGCTATGTTTTGGGATACACTTTCACTGCTTCTTTCTGTTGTTTACACGTTCAACAACCTCGGACACAAACACCCTGCAGCAGCGTGAGTGCTAAGGTAGCTCGCTCAGAGCTCCTGTCTGGGGCAGTTCTGTGTAACCAGGACGGGAGAAACCAGGATGCCTTTTTCCCTCTAGAGCAGCAAGCAGCGCCTCTCCTCCGCAGCACCCTCTACTGGCCCGACGGTGCATTCCACCATTCCTCTCCGTATCAGCTCTGCGCAGCAAGACCTTCACTCCTGCCTGAGACTCCTGGAATATTTGCTGAATGAATTTATGCTGTGGGATTGAGCAAACACACCTCTGTTCAGTGCATCTTTCTCTCTGATTGTTTTTTTATTGTGCGCACGTGTGTGTGTTCCAAACAGACACTAAGCAAGGCAGAAAGCCAATCCCTGTTTTTCCAAGTTGAGACCATGAAACTCAGAGGATCAACAAAATGTAGGATGAGACACAGGGCAGGACTGGTCCTTATAGAAAAGGCAGCCTCTTGGGAGAGAAAATGAAGCTTGAAAAGCTCTCCAGGATTTCTCATCTGCCTGGGTAGCCATGGTCTGACCTGACAGAGCTGCCGCAGAGCGTGTCTTACTCTCAAATTACATTCTTTGATGAGTGAGGGTAGTCTTATGGTGAAGGCAGCACCATGCCTTCATCATCAGCATCCACTGGTTCTCAGTATGTCAGGAACATGCTGCCTTTGTGTGGTCTGCTGGTTCCTCAGACTGAGGCTACAGCTTATTTGAGGTAGTCTGCATAATGGTGAGTATGTGAGACAAGAGTGAGGTTGGTGCTCATTCCCCCACATTCTAGAAACAGCTGTAGTCACAGACCAACAATCCTAACGGAAGTCTCTTGGAGCACTGGTTTGCATGTTCCAACATCTTTCTCTCTATCTTGTCTTAATGGATTTTGATGCCATCCCCATGTGACAGGCAACAGAAAGAGGGACCACCTTCCTCGACAAGGGAAAGAAGAACCTGGGGACCTGCTCTGACAGACTCTCTCCTACTTCAGCATGTTGTGACCTCATATCTGCTCCTTAACCTTTCTAAGCTCAGTATCCTTGTCTATGTAATGAAATGCGGACCATGCAAATCTGTCAGCATTTTGTGAGCTCCAAAGAAATCCAAGTTCCATGATATTTTAATCTAAATATTAAAAATAAATCTTGGCAAGCCTGTAGTACTTTTAGGGTTTGTGGGGAAGGAGAGGAGCTGATCATGAATGAGAAATGTCTGCACACCTGGATTTGTAGCTTTTCCTTTATCTCTCTGGACCTCCCCTCTAAGGAGCTGTTAGGCATCAAACTGGCTGAGCCATAAGGACTGCTGAGCTCATGTGAGCGGGAGCGGCACAGGGGCTTTGTTGATGGAAATTCAGGTCAGACTTCCCTGCATCTTGATGAGACAGACTGAGGGTTAAACTGCTCCTGAACTGTTCCTGAGCTAGGCTCAGAAGAAATCCGCTGCTGTGTTTATACTCCTCTTATTTGTGGGAACTCTGTCTGTTATGGGAAGCCATCATCCTTCAGATCCCTGAAATTTGTGGCTGTGGAAAAGACTTCTGCTGCAAAAGGAGATGCAGCTTTACTTGCTGTGGACAGGGAGTGATCTGAAACAGCTTTGTTCTCATGCAGATGGTTAGCAGGACGAAGTGAAAAAAACAAAACAAAACAAAACAACAATATAGGGCCCACAAAACAGAAGTATCTCTGTAAGCAGAGTGTCAGCTGACCTTTAACAGTGGCTTCTAAGAACTCCATTCCAAACACTACAGCTTTCCACATGTAAGGGCATGTGAGCTGAGCCAGCCAAGGACAGCCACAGCTTAGTCTCTTGCAGCCGCCATGAGAGGCTGCTCTTCTGTCTCAACAACAGACAGGCCGGATGTTGCTATGGACAGCAGGGAGTGCTCTGCCAGCAGGGAGAGAGTTCTACTTTCACGCATAGCCTTAATTTGAAAAGGGGAGGGAAAGGCAGCCTAGCCTTAGTTAACCAGGGTTGCCATGGCCAAGTCACTAAGCTCTTGTTTCAGCAGCTGAATCACTAAATAAACTCAAGCCTTTGTCTTCTGGTTCGTGGGTTAGGAGCTAGCTACTTAAAATTTATTCGAGGCAGGAGAGATGCCTGGCACTGAGCCAGACGGTGGACTTGATGGGTTTCTCTGTCCCTCTGAGATAAAATTACAGATGGGAGTGGAAGACACAGGGGTGAGGTCGGCTGGTCCCAGGACTCTGGCGTCAGTTTAGCCAGATTCTCAAGGGCACGGAGCCTCTCTGAACAGGTACAGCTGTGCCCGTCCAGGTGACCTGCTGGTGCCCTCAATCAGGACACACGAACGCCTTCCACTGTTTCGTTAGGTCTGGGGGTTCTTCTCTGGCCTTTTAAAAGTCTTTGAATACAGATTTACTGTATTTTCGTGAATATGGTCAATATTTCTTACGTGTGTGTGTGTGTGGGGGGGGTGTCTATGTGAACGTGTATGTAGAGGCCTGAGGACAACCTTGGTGTCATCCTCAGAATGCCATCTACCTCCATGCCTGGCATTTTAAATGCGGGCTGGAGATCACAACCAGGACCTCATGCTTAGAAGCAAGCACTTCACTGACTGAGCTAGGTCCCCAGCCCTCTGTCCCCTTTAGGGTACAGAAAGGACACTGCTGCGCTTATCCAATGGCCGTCCTGCTAGGAACATGGTTTCCCAGAGCAGTGCAGGGCTCAGATACGCTGCACGGATAGTTCGATTCATCAGAGGTTTTAGGAAGCGTGCACTAGTAGACTTGCGCAGACTGGGGCTCACATGTGCTCTCACTATTGGGGCACTTGTCATCTTTAATGAGAACTTTTCATATCAAAGCGTTATTGTAACTTTCTCTGTTATTTTATGACCTGCGAGGCCACTTGGATCTCCCTAAGAACACAGCTCCCCTTAATAATGTGATTTCAATGGAGAACAAACTGTGAAAAAACACTGTTTTGAAGAAAGCTCACATTTGTGATTCAACTAGGCCTGCCACTGTGTCCCAAGAGCAATGGAAACCTGTGCTGAGCATTTGGACAGAGCCCTGCACTGGGATTTACTGGCAGACATCAACTTGAAGCTTCAGCTTTGGTATGTCTTAGCTGTGCCCCTGGCTAGAATAAGCCTAGGTGATGGCATTTCTGTGCCTTGACCTGCCCCTCCCCAGGTGGAAACACACTGGGCACACTGGTAAGAGGTCACTGGACTAATACTTTGTGGCTCTAGGATGTGGGACCATGTCCTGAGGTACCAGGTTTGTGGAGGTCTCTGACAACACACAGTGTCATCACACATCTATACGCAGGGTCCTCTCCAGGTTGTTTCAGGAAAAACCATCCCATCCAAGAGTACAGAGTGTGGGCTTTAGGATACAGGACCTGGCTTAGAACAAGTCCATGGGAACCTAGGCAGTCACACATCTCTGAGCCCCAACCTCCCATCTGCAAGACAGCAGTAACTAGCACCTACCTTGTTTGGAGACCATAGGATGAGAAGAGTTGGGCTTAGGGCCTCCGTGAGGCAGATGTTTCACGGCCAGCATCACTCTGACCACCAGCGTCTTTAGTAGAGGCAGCTCATTGTGGAGAAAGTAACCTTTCAAAGACCCGGGATTCCACCCATAATACCCAGAGCCCAGGTTCTGGGGTCACGTGACTTAGAAAGAGTCTCAACCCTGCTGCTTACTGGCTGTGTGAGCTTGGGAAAGTCACTTTCCCTCTTTGAGCTTTAGTTCCCTCTTCTGTGAAACCCACACGATTGATAGGACTGCCGTGGATTAGCATGAGATAGGCATGGAACGCAGAGTGCCCCAGCACTACCTGCCCTAGTCTGACGCCTGACAGGTGGCAAGGTCCCTACTCCACGCTGTCCCTGGTGGTCTGCCCCTCCAGGGTGGACTGCATGTCTGACGGCGCCTCAGAGCCCCACTTGCGTCCATACCTTTCCCAGTGTTCCTAGGAGGCAGGGGGGGCGCCTCGGAGGTGGGTGACGTGGGGGAGTCTGTGCTCGTGGAGACGAAGATCTGGTTGGTGAAGGCTCCGTAGGACAGCCGCTGCTTGTCCCGCGGAGTGCCGAACCCCGGCAGTGACAGCTTGTCCTGCGGTGAGATGCTGGAGGAGTGGCAAAAGCTCTGGGGTCTGGGCGAGCGCTCTTTCTTGATGGGGCTTGGCTGGTGGGTGAAACAAAGGTGGGTGAGGCAATGCCCACTCACTGTCCTTGGGGGGAGTTTGGGTCACCTGGGTTCCTGTGACTCTCTGTACCGTACGTGGTCAGCCACCCCCCCACAATTGTACAGCAATGGCAGGCATGCTGAAGGGGGTGTGTTACACTACTTCTCAGATCTCATCACAACATAAGGTCAGAGTTAACCTTTATGTAACAGGGACTTTCCATGAAAGGACACCATTGCCCCATTCACACAGCATTTCCACGCTGTAGGGTTTATGTTCTTGGTCTTTACCTCTGCCACGCTGGCTCGGAGGTGTCCTGCATGCTGATACCTCCCCTGAGCTCCTGGACTCAAAACCACTTCCAGCTGCTCGAGAAGGATCTCCGGTGCCTCTCTCATGGCCACCAATGGCATGTCATAAGGAGCACCATGCCTGCATGGACGCCTCGGAAGGGCCATCCAGCCTGTTCTTAGTGCAGCTCTCTCTGTTCTCTCTCACCTCCCCGCCTCCTCTCTCTCACGAGTCTCCATGTCGAGTGAAGTGCTCACTGCCCACTTTAGCACTAGCCTTCAGAACAGCCCTGTCTCCTGGCTCTCACGGTCAGCCCACTGTCCACACTAGGCAGAGCTTGCAGGAGACCTTGCCCTTCTGGTAATAAACCTCTGCCAGCTTGGATAAGACACAGAAGGCCAGGCCTGCAAAGTCCCCTCCTTCTCTGGGGGACACTCCTCACACATGCTGTCGCTCACCATTCCTCAGACATCTGGGTTCCAGCAGGACCCCAGCCTTTCCTCCCTTCCTGTGTTAGTGCATTCCTCTCGATTCTTGCCTGGCCAGCGCCCACTCCTCCTAGACTCATCATCTCCAGCGCAACCCGCCGGGCTCACCTCACCAGGACGAAGGCGCTGCTTGGCTTTCTGACTACTCAGGTTCCCTCACACCTCACCAAGTCAGTGACGACACAGAACAATCACTTCTCTTTCTGAAGTGACGAGTGGCTTTAGGTCACCTACACACGTGGACTTTCACCAATGAGAGTCGCAGAGACCTGGGCTTAATCCTAGTGACGGATTCACCATCACTCTTCAGACAAGATGTCGCTTTCCCTGTGTCAAAGTTTTCTCTTCCATCAACTGGAGACAATGACCCTTCCCTTATGGGTCTCAGTAAGGACGCTTTGAGATAACATTAGGCCACGTTTCATCCCTCTGTGTGACAACTGTTAGTATTTTACCGATGGTTAATTTTACACTGATAACTTGACTAGCTGCACAGTCCCAGTGGGTGGTCATACTTCACAATGGAGCTGCAACTCTGTACAGGAACTTTGGAAGTAGATAATGGGTGGGGAGAGTATGAATCTGGGTCCAAGAGGGCCTCCTACCGCTGTAAATGAACTCCAAACACATATGCCACTCTGCATCTGGCTTTCCATGTGTATAGGGAAATTAAACCAGGGCCAGCAGACTTTGCAAGCACGCACCTTTAACTACTGAGCCATCTCCTAGTCCTTGATTTTTTTTTTCTGAGGTAGGGTCTCACTCTAGCCTAAGCTAACCTGGAATTAATTGACTATGTAGTCTCAGGGTGGCCTTGAACTCATGGCGATCCTCCTACCTCTGCCTCCCAAGTGCTGGGATTAAAGGTGTGTGCCACGATGCCTGGCTTCTTCTTCTTTTTTTTTTTTTTAGGTAGGGTCTTGCTGTAGCACGGGCTGACCTGGAATTCACTACGCAGTCTCAAGCTGGCCTTGAACTCAATGTGATCCTCCTACGTCTGCCTCCCAAGTGCTGGGATTAAAGGTAGGTGCCACCACACCTGGCTCCCCTTGGAAATTTTTTACAGATGTGATTACCATTTGCATAAGGAAGTTTCAGATTCCCCCAGTCACGTCCCTGGCACTCATTCAGTCAGCCTTGATGAGGTCATGTCAGCTCATGCCCTACAATCCCATGAGCCAGTTTCTTCCCATGAGCCTCCTTCTCTCCTGTCCACTCTGATAGGACAGCTGTTAAGTGGTGCCCAATAGGGGTCAATGACTCAGCAGTGACAACAGTCTCAGTACATTGAGTCAAAAGCCAAAAATCAACCTATCTTCCATCTCATAAAGATGGCTCTTGTGCACACAGCATGGAAATGTGAGGAAGGCAGGAGACTCAGGACACCCTTCACACTCACTTTGTCATCCAGATCATCGTCACTTTCATCCATCTCCTCCTGTCGAAGATTCCACTCATATTCTACGTGAACATGTGGGTTGAACTTTCCAGATTTAGCTTGGGAAAGCTGCAAGAAACAGCAAGTGCATACCACCAAATGAGAATGCCCAACATTCCACCATTACAAACACGAGCAATTCCTACCCCACTCCTGGTTCCAAACAGATCAAGAGAATGGCACTGTGGGGCAACTCTGACTGGACATGCTACAAGACAGGTTCAGGGATCACTAAGAACTGCAGGAAGAACCTTTAAGATTCTCTGTAGCTTTTCTTCAAAATTAAAATCTCTCTTTTCTTTCTCTTGCACATACATGTGGTGTGTGTGTGTGTCTGCATATCTGTATGTATATGGGTACATGTGCATGTAGAGGCCAAGGGTTGGGATTTGGTGTTATCCTCTACTGTTCTTCAGCTTATATTTTTGAGATAGGATCTCTTGGTGAGTCCAGAGCTCACCAATCCAGTTAGAATAGCTAGCCAGCAAGCACTGAAAATCCCCCTGTCTCCATCACCCCAGTGCTGGGGTTACAGGCATGCATTGACACATCGTTCTTAATATTAGTAAAACAAATGCCAGAACTGCACATTTCAGGATGGAAAATAAAATCAGCAGTCTATCATGATAAAGAGGTAGACCTTTGAAATTTTAGACAATCTGTGGTCCTCCTTTCTTGTTATGTGGGTAAGAACACCTGTCTGAAAGGTTTCTTTTAGGAACAACAACAACAACAACAAAAAAAAAACAGCCAGGCATGATGGCTGACACAGGTAGATTGAGAGTCTGAGGTCAGTGTCATTCAAATTAATTAGTTAATTAGCTCCCCTCCCCCAACTCCTTTCAAACACAGACACTGTCTCAAAAAAAAAAAAAGAAGAAAAAAAGGAATAATCAAACAAGACACAGAACAGTAACAATAACCACCCCCCAAAACAAAAAGAAACAATTGCCAGGAGGCCTGGAACCTGGCACTTGGCAGAAACTCAAGGGAGCATAACTTCCTACCTCTCATGTGCTATGTGGGCTGTCCTCGGAAATGCATATTTAAAATTTTGAAACTAGAAAGGAGACCATGAGAGGGAAAAAGAAGCTTTAAGGAACGGAGGTGTGGAGTGTAACAGAACACATGTGAAATGGAAGTGGAATCTTGGGGGCAAAGGGGACAAGCAGGAGATGGGGGAGGAAGGCATGGAGGACGAGGATCAACCCGGACAAAACGTATGAAAATACCATAAGGAAACTTCTTATTGTGCAAACTATCACAAAATCAAGAAAAGTGTATCTCCCCATCCCACTTCCCAACAGTAGCCCAGGCTGGTCTCAAACATGTGATCCTCCTACTTCAGCCTCCTAAATGCTTGGATTACAGATGTGCACCACCACACCAGGGCCATCATGTTAATGAGGGACTAAGAGGTAGAAAACTTCACTGAACACGGTGTTGAGCAGCGGGAGGGACCTTTGGGAAGTGACCTGTATTAGACAAAGTCATCAGAGGGGAGCCCTCGTGCCTGGACACTGCTGGAGAAGCAGGATGCTGGAGACAGAATACATGTGCTTCCTTGTCCTATGACGGGGTGCCCAGTGACAGCGAGAGGCCACCCCAGATGTAGGTAGTCTCTTCACCCAGAACCGTGAATTAAAATAAGCCCATCTGCCCAGTCTATTATGCTCCCAGCCACAGAGAACAGACTGAGACTGGAGGGAAGAATCCTGCTAAGGTGAAGGTTCAGATTATTAAGAACCACCAGTGGAGTCAAAATGGGAGTGTGCACGGAAGGAAGGGAAGTGCAAGTGCCCAGGAGGCGTGTATAACATTCCAAAACCATTGCCCTGCTTTTGGAAGTGATTCCCCAGATAATTCTTTACTGTTGGCTATTAGTCTGGCACGTAAAAGGCATGGCCTCACTCCACTATTCCACACAGCAACAGTACCTTCCAAGGGCCTTTCAGCTTCACTGTCACAACTGCACTTAAAAAGACACATACATGACAAATATCTTGCCACTTGTCCAAATGTAGCTTAGAACTTGTCTGAGCCTCTTTAGGCAACATTAAAGAGCATTTGCTTCTTTTATCTAGAATTCTAGTCTCTCACAATAACATTGTGAAGGCTGAGCACGTCTGATAAATACCTCATTTCATTTGCACTCACCAGATCTTCACACTGGGTAGCTTTTAGTCTCTTTGCTATGTCCAAGGCAGTTTCTCCATTCTGGTTAACTGAAACAGTGGACAAACAGACTGGCTCAATTATCTAGCACGGGAACAATAAGCAAGTGACAATGGGACTTGCAAGTCCCAGTTTTAAGGAAAGAATGTTGTGAGAGAGTCTTGGACCCTTAGTCTCACCGATGTCCACGGTGGGCTTGCTCCTGAGCAGCAGCTTCAGACACTCTGGCTTGCTGTACATGCTGCAGTAGTGCAGGGCTGTATTGCCCACCGACGTCTGCTTATCCAGGTTCCCACTGAAAAACCACAGCACCGTCAGAAACACGCCCTTCTCTACAGCTCAGAGCAACCTGACAGCAGCTCCTTTTATCTATGGGGGGTATATTCTAAAAAATTCTGCCGACGTCCCAAGCACAAACAGTACTCAGCCCTGTGCATATAGTAGAGTGTGTACTACTTATGGACAAACAAGGAAGTAGGCTTAGCAAGAGATGAATAGTAATAAGTAATAGTAAAATAGAGTAACTATGGCAACAGGCTGTAATGAAAGCTATTTAAAATGGACAAATTGTTTATTTCTGCAATTTTCTATTTAGCATTTTAGACTATGGTTGACTATGGGTCACTAACACTTCAAAGAGTGACACTGGACCCTGGGGAGATGGCTTAGTGGTTAGCACTGCTTGTTTGCAGGCCTGCTGGCCCAACTTCGATTCCCTTGTACCCACATAAAGCGAGATGCAAGTGTGATTCCAGCATGCCGACAACAGTGGGAGGTGCAGCTAGGAGAATCAGGACCCTGTGGTCCAGCTGGCCTGGCACACACAGTGCAAGAAAACAAGGGAGACCTGCCTCAAGCAAGGGGAAGAAGGTGAACATGCTGAGGTTGTCCTTATCCTCCTACATGTGCACTGTGGCACACACACACCACACACACACACCACACACACATGTGCACTGTGGCACACACACACCACACACACATGTGCACTGGCGCACACACCTACACAGACATGTGCACTGTGGCACACACACACCACACACACATGTGCGCTGTGGCGCACACACCTATACAGACGTGCACTGTGGCACACACACACACCACACACATACACACCACACACACATGTGCACTGTGGCACACACACACCACACACATACACATCACACACACATGTGCACTGTGGCACACACACCTACACATACACACCACACACACATGTGCACTGTGGCACACACACACACCACACACATACACACCACACACACATGTGCACTGTGGCACACACACACCACACACATACACATCACACACACATGTGCACTGTGGCACACACACACCACACACATACACACCACACACACATGTGCACTGTGGCACACACACCTACACATACACACCACACACACATGTGCACTGTGGCACACACACACCACACACATACACACCACACACACATGTGCACTGTGGCACACACACCACATACATGTGCACTGTGGCACACACACCTACACATACACACCACACACACATGTGCACTGTGGCACACACACACCACACACATACACACCACACACACATGTGCACTGTGGCACACACACACCACACACATACACACCACACACACATGTGCACTGTGGCACACACACACCACACACATACACACCACACACACATGTGCACTGTGGCACACACACACCTACATACACACACTTGAAAAAACGAAAACTACAGACGAGCAGGGAAATACCACCATCACTTGTCCTCTCCACTTTATTTTTAGATAGGGGTTCCCACAGCCAATCCCAGACTGGCCCCAAACTCACTGTGTAGCTGAAGTAGACCTTCAACAGCTGATCATCTTGCCGCTGCCTCCCAAGTGCTGAGACTACAGATATGTCTGCCTTCTGGTTATTTGTTTTTCAGTACTGGGGCCTTGCACTGTACTAACTAAGCTATTCCCCTTTTGTTTGAGCTAGGGTCAAACCTGGCTCTAGGTGGCACAGGCTGGCCTTGAACTTATGATTCTTCTGCCTCAGCCTCCCAGTGCTTGACCACGGGTGTGTGCACTGAGCCAAACTGTAGAACCACTTCTTTCATATGCTGAAAATGGACTTGAGCTGGGAAAGCTGTGAGGGTTCTAACTTTACACCTACATCTATTAGAACACAGCAATGGGCCTAGGACAGGACACTGTCTCTCAGCTTTCAATACAGTGCCTCTTTTAATCTTCACACCCACCTCCCAAGGTGGTACAAACAGGTTCTGTTTTACACATGAAGACTGTAAAGGAGTGCAGCTGCACTCACAGTTACCAACACGAGGGCGACAGGATGAAGATTTGAACATGGGCAGCCAGCCATGCTCAATGCTCCTAACCACTGTGCTGTACTGCCTCCTAGGAAGAGGCCTGGACCGCCACCTGCTCTGGCTATGTTCATGCATAATTGCTTTTAACAGTATTTTTTATGAGATAGAGGGGAGGGAGAGGAAGGAAGCAAGCAAGCATGGGTATGCTAGGGCCTCTTGATGCTGCAAAGTAATTCCAGACATATGTGCCACTTTGTGCATCTGGTTTTACATGGGTACTGGAGAATTGAACCCAGGCCATCTCTCTCTCTCTCTTTCTTTCTGAGGTAGGATGTTGCTCTAGCCCAGGCTGGCCAGGAATTCACTATGTAGTCTCAGGCTAGCCTCAAACTCATGGCAATCTTCCTACCTCAACCTCCCAAGTACTGGATTGAAGGTGTGTGCCACCACGCCCGGCACCCAGGCACCATTCTTTAATGAAGGTTTGGCTTCCCTGTATTTGACCACTCTCCTCTGGATGAGCTCAGCTCTTCTCGAGGCCTGCTGCTTGCAGAACGGACCAGTACGAATCCGACAAGGACGGATCTCTCGTGTTCATCACTATACTCCTACCAGTTATGCCCCTTGTGTGAACTAGCCTTTGCTGCCTTATACTAAAGTTGTGAAAACGAAAACTCCCAACCCTGGATGACCTGAGTTGTTAGCTGCTCTGTCAATCTTTCCCAGGGCACTGTCTTTTGAACACGGATAGGATTTTACATTTTCTGAGGCCACAGACTGGCCAACTATAGCCAGCAGGCCTTGTGTGGTCCGTATCTTGTTTGTACAAGCCCTCTTATTGGCATACATCAACAGCCACTTACTTGCATACTGTTTGTGGCTACTTTGACACCACAATGGCAGAGGTAACAGTTGCAATTGATTTCTCAAGCCTGCAAACGCTTAAAAGCTTATCTGGCATTCTGGACTGGTTTGTGTTAACCTGTATGTCATATGCAGTTAATTCAAAAGAGAAAACAAAATCCATACCAGTTTTGTACAAGGAAGTCAACCAAATGGAGAGATGTATGGTCTGCAGTTCGGACAGCAAGATGAAGAGCAGTCTCCCCGAGCTCCTAAGAAGGGAGGGTGGACAGAAACGTGGTGATGCTGGGCTCTGCGCCACTAGTAGCTTCAATGATAACAGGAATCAGGAAGCCTGTCCCTGTGCACCTTCTGCTGCTCTTGGTCATGGCTGCTCATTTAAGCCAATGTTTCAGACACAGTCTCACTATGTAGTTTAGGCTGGCCTTGAAGTTACAGCAATCCTCCTGTGTCTTCATCCTAAGTGCTAGGATTACAGATGTGTACCACCATGCTGTGCTAATCTTTCATTTTTTATCCCCTGTGGACTTCATGGGGCCTTACCTGTCCAGGTTCCAGAAGTGGCTCCATGAGCTCCACGCCCTCTGCATAGACTTGGATTAGTGCAAGTAAGTCCCTGGACTTGACGGCCTCGAGCAGCTCGCTGAGCTTCGCTGACGAAGAGGAGCAGGTTTTCCTTGAGAACCTGTGGTCGACATACTTTGCAGTGATGTACTCTTTTCGGACAGTCCTAAATAGAAAACAAAATGATTAGAGGATTTCTATTTTCCAAGAAAATTTTACATTTTCCTAATAAACATTTCTCTTTTAAGACTAGCTATTTTAATCAAGATGTGCTTCAACTGCTCTTGATTTGGCTGATAGATCCAAACTGGATCTGGAACTGGGAAATAAGTCAAAACAACATACAAAAAATGAGCTCAGTCTCCAAGGTCAAGCTCCCACCAAATGTGGGCTAGAAGAGAGCCTACGCATATAAAATTCCCTCCAAAATATCTATGGCCACCCCATCTATCTAGTACTAACTTCTCTCTCCATTGGAGAATTTGCTTATCTTTTTCAGATGGACGACAAACCTGAAGGGAAGATCAGCCTATCACACCTCACCAGGGCCTCAGCTGAAACCATAGAGTAATGCAGGGAAAGGGCAAGAGTACAGCTTTCTTGGTGATCACGACACCAGAAAAAGGCTGAAGGAGATAAACACAGAGAACATCCAACTCCTACTAAGCCAGATATCCAGTGACACAGAGGTTCCCAAAACCTCATCACTGAAGTAGAACTAAAATGACCCCAGTGTGGCTCAGGGAAATTCATGGAAGAGGGGGCGGAAAGAATGTTAGAGCCACAAATTGGAGCATTATGCACAGAGACTTGGCCTATCCCCATAACTCTTGACTACCCCAACAATGCATGACCCACATTCCCCATTGATTAGGGTCCCTTTGGAGGGGGAGGACAGGGAGGAGGATAATGGAATCACCAATATGAATGTAAAATTAGAATAATATAAAAAATAATAAATTATATATATTAAAACAAAACAACAAAACAAAACAGGGCTGGAGAGGGCATTCTGCTTTGTAGGGCCTGATGGCTGGGCTCAGTCCTCAGCATCCATGTAAAGCAAGGTGTAGACCAACACAAGCATCTGGCGGTCTCTGCAGGGCAGAGGCTGTGGACTGCCCATTTCTCTCTCTGCCTATTTCTGTCTTTGTTTGTAAATAAATAATAGATAAAAAATGTTCAAACCAAACCAAACCAAACCAACCCCACCAGATGTTAGACCAAGAATAAAGAAACTGATATATAGAATAAAGAAACCTACTGATATATAAAGGCTATACAAATAATCAGAAAATTAATGGGCATAAAGATCATAGCTGATTTTTTTCCATCTTTAAAATATACTATTAAATACTTCAAACTCAGACATGTGAGTATATAAAGAAATTAAAAACATTAAAAAAGTTAAACAAATCTTGAAAGACCAATTAAGATTTCAAAATTTTATGAAAACAATCTTCTTCTTCTGTTAGATTGTCTTTCTTCCTGGTGGCACCCGGCTTTCATCTGCTGGGTTCCAGGGGCATTTCACCCACGCTGTGGTCGTAGATGGTTTCTAGACCTTCCCAAGAACCCTCCGAATGGGGGATAGAAAGGGGAGGCACTGAGTTACCCCCTGATTGAGAACCAGTGAGCGAAAATGAACCATTTAAAATAGAACTTAGGGTTAGTCAGGTGTGGTAGCGCATGCCTTTAAACCCAGCACGCAGGAGGCAGAGAGGTTGGAGGATCGTAGTGAGTTTGAGGCCACCCTTAGACTCCATAGTGAATCTCAGGTCAGCCTGGGCTAGAGTGAGACCCTACCTCAAAAACCCCAAAAAAACAAATAACAACAAAAAAAAATACATAAGCCAGACACACAAGGTGACACATGGGCAAAGTTGTGCATGTGTCTGGAGTTTGCAGGCAGTAGCTGGAGGTCCTGGCATGCCAAGTCATCCCCCCCATAAAGGTGTGTGCCAGCACGACTCCCCCAAAAAACCCCCAAAACAAACAACAAAAAAAAAAACAGATCTTCATGCTTCAAATAAAACTCCAAAACATTCTGCAACCTGCACAGCCCCACGTGATCTGGCCCCAGCTCCATTTTGCGTGGTATCCCCTTGTTTATTCTCTGCAACGCTGTCTGTCTCTGTGGCACGTATCCCTCGAGATGCCAAGCCCTTCCTGCCGTGGGGCCCTCACAGCTCCTGCTCCAGCTGCTGGTCTGCTCTGACCCACGTTTTATTCTTCAGACTTGCCAGATCTCCACTATGCCCTGCCTCTAACAATTGTTGGACTCTCTTCTCTATTCTCTGTTTTCTACTCCACACTCAGAATGTCTCAGAACTCTACCTTTACACCTGAAACAAGATTACTGAATAAACTGTGCACAGTGCTACACACCAGTATTCACAGCTCCTTGGGAGCTTAAGGAAGGAGGATCATTTGATCCCACATGTTTGAGGCCAGTTTCTCTCTCTCTCTCTCTCTCTCTCTCTCTCTCTCTCACACACACACACACACACACACACACACACACACACGGAAATTGTTCAATGACAGCTGCCCATACCCCCTTTTTCTGGTTTTAGAACCTTATTCCTCATTGTGCCCCCAAGAGGTCGCTGCGGTTCTTTTCTTTCTTTCCAGATAAGGAAATGACAGGTCACGTTACTTGCTGCAGGTCACCTACCTCCAGGAAGGAGACCGAATTCCACATCCTAACTCTGAACTGCTTCCAAAGCAAGGCCGTTGACACTTGGGCCATGCATGTTTTTTAGAAACCTGGTGTGGGTATGCCCAGAGCGGGCATGTGTGCAAGCAAAACCGTGGAAGTGACTCAGACTTTACTTGTCCATGGCTGTCCCTGGCAGGAGACCATATGAACACCATGGCCAAGCCAAACTGCCTCCACATGAGGTTACGGTGTCACCATGCCTGCCACGTCCCACCCTTTCCCTCTATGACACTTCCTGCACCACGATTCAGGAACTATCTGCTTGGCTTTCTGGGCGAGGTCTACCTTTGCCCCAAGACTGTGCTACCCTGGGGCCATGATTTACATGTAGTTTGTTTCCCCACCACAGCAAGCAGCAAGCATTTGCAGAATTCATGAAAAGGCCACAGCTAAGAGGCTTTCTGGGAAACCGTATTTAATTTCAGTCTGAATATGACCTAAAGTAATTTTACCACTTTGGCAAATTTAGTATCCAGCCAAACACTTAGGCTGGTGTCTACTTCACAGCCCTCTTCCTTTATGCAACATTTCTCACCATTGTATCAGGATTAATACCTTTCCCGTTTATCCACAGCACTTAAGCCACCTTCGTTGTAGGGCTGGAGCAGAGCTCAGTGGTACTGCCCTTAGCACGCTGAATGCCCTGGGCTTGATTCCTTCCCTCCCAGGTTTTTTTAAAATGGAACCTAGAGTTTTGCATAAGCTCTACCATTGAGCTATATCCTCAGCCCAAAATTTAGTTATAAATTCAATTGAAAATTATTAGATTTACATATCTTAAAAATGAAAGTAATAATTGAGACACCTCACACTTGCTCCTACCAGGCTACTCACGTTTATGAGTGTCCTGTGTTTTCACAACCTCTTTGCACAAACTCAAGTTTGAATATGTATTATTAGGGTTTGGATGTGTACTGTCCCCCCCAGGATCATGTGCTGAAGATCTGATCTTTAGCGGGTGATGCTACTCAAAGCAGCACGCTGTTGACTGGATCTGGAGGGTGCTGGCTTCACCAGTGGATCCATCCACTGATGGGTTTTGGCTGCATGGACTGTTAGAAGACAGGGACTGGCGAGAGGCAGCTCACCTCGGGGTGTCTCTGCAGGCTATACCTTGGCCTTGGCCCCTTCCTGCTCTGTCTGCTTCCTGGCTCTGTAAGGTAAGTGGCTATTCCTCCCCCACCACGTTAGTCAGCTTGCCATCCTAGCTAGTGACTGAACCAGCTGACTAGGGACCCTCCAAATCTAACCTCCTTTAGTTCTTATTCTGTCACAGTGATGCAAAAACTAACACACATGTTTATGCAAATCTGTGTTTACTGAGTCTGGACAGTCAATAGTGAGAGAGAAAAGAGTAATATCAGAAAATCTGCCCAAAATTCAGCTTTTGAGTTTGATAGTGAGTCTAGATCAAGAAGCATGTGTATTATTTTTTTCCTTATCTTTTCCCTTCTTCAAAGCCAGTATTTTGCTTTTTCTAAATTTAACAATAATCCCAAGGTTTTCCTCACATTAGAATATACAAGGATCCATTTCCATTTTTTTTCTGAATAATACTCCATTGCTGGCTATACCATAAACCATTTACTCGGCTGTGTTATCTATCTTTTTCTATCACAGAATAGACATAAATTCCCAGAACAGTTAAGAGATTTATAATTTTGGTAAATAAATCTAATCTGTTTTTGATACTATACTATTTGTATTACCACTGGTAACACATCACACAGAACGTCTGTTTCCTCACAGACTGGCTGAGTGGGTGGTTAAGCATTTGGATTTTTGCCAGTCGTATAGAACTCTCCACTGCTTTGTATGTCTCATTCCCATAACACACTGTGACTGACAGCAGATCTGTGCTGCACAGAGCAGGGCTGAGCCGCAACTGCCTAGGTGAAGGTGCTATTGTGAAGACTCTCTTGTCGTCTAGAAACACTTCAACATGTTTTCACTGATGATAGGTGAACATTGCAACCACTACTTTTGGAGAGAGACGGAGAGGGAGACAGAGATGGGCGCGACAGCAGTCTCTCAGCTGCTGTGCACGAAATCCAGATGCGTGCGTCCCCTTGTGGTCAAGTGCGGCATTGCGCCCTTGCATCACTTTGCATCTGGCTAAACGTGGGACCTGGAGATTGGAACCTCTGGAGATTGGAACCAACGTTCTTAGGCTCAGGAGGCAGGTGCCTTAACCGCTAAGCCATCTCTGCAGCCCAACGACCACTATTTTTTAAGGGAAGGGACAGAAGAGGTTATAGAATGGTATTCAACAGAGGATACTTACATATCACTTGAAGGAGTGGGTTTCGGTGAAGGGCTGGGTAAGTTTGCTTCCATGACGTCATTAAAACTATTGTTTCCTACATTCTTGGCCAGCTGTGACAGCAACAAAACACAATATTGTAAGCTCTCTCCTGCTAGTTAAAGGTTTCCTCTTATTTTGCTTCTGCGATTTCCTTACATGTATTTTTCCTTCACTTGATTCAGGATACAAGCCATCCACTCACCTGGTTAACAGAAATGTACTGAGCACTGCTTACATGGCAGGCAATGGACCCCGAGTTGAGGGGTGGAAGTGGGTAACCATGTCTCCACTTCCCAGTAGTGTTCAGAATCTGGGGGTGGGGAGGGGTCAATGACCAGGAAGTGTACCCATGTGGTAAATGTCCCCAGAGAAGCCAAAGGAGCCAATTCTACGATGTCGTGAGCCGTGTGAGGTGAGGCGACGCAGGCTCTGTGTCAGTGCTGTATAAGCGTCTAATAACAGTACTAGCTTCTCCAGCACTGACACATATGTGTCTGTGGGCAGGAAAGAAGGCAGGTTACTTCCTATTGGGGGACAGATCGTGATACTGTCGGTAGCACCAGAGAAGGACTCAAGAGGCAGTTTGCTTCTGGGCTCAGGATTTTTCCAAGAAATTTGTCCTGATGGGCCTTTTGTCACCTGCACAACTCCAAGATCAATGCAAAGCCCAGGAAACATCCACGCAACCAGGTAGGTGTTATCCTGGGTTCACTGCACAACTGGTGAGAATGTTTGGACTTTTCCATTTCTAGACATGACTGGACAGGTCAAGGACACAGCGTGACACCATTCCTGTACTCACAGAGAACGTGTTCCAGGTATTATGAGCTCTACACCTTTTCTTTATAACCCGAAAGTGAAATAGGCAACATAACTTCTAGCTTCCTAAATGAAAAGGCTCATGGGACACGAGACATATCTTTGTTCAGTGGGTGCTCAGATGGCAAGGGCCATGGTGGGGCTAGAACTGCCCTCATCTTTTGTTTGCTCTTTCCCAGACCAGGCTAATGGTATGCTAGATTCCTGCTTTTCTGAGCTTCAGTTCACTCATTCCTCAAGTTTGTTTGTTTGTTTGTTTATTTATTTATTTATTTATTTATTTATTTATTTACTTGACAGAGGAAGAGGCAGGCAGAGAGAGAGAGAGGAGAGAGAGAGAGAGAGAGAGAGAAAGAAAGAATATGGGCACGCCAGGGCCTCCAGCCTCTGCAAACAAACTCCAGATGCATGCACCCCCTTGTGCATCTGGCTTACGTGGGTCCTGGAGAGTTGAACCAGGATTCTTTAGCTTTGCAGGCAAATGCCTTAACCACTAAGGCATCTCTCCAACCCCAAGTGAGACCTTTTTATCTAATAAGTTCTATTTCACTTAAAAACATCACACCTGGCTGGGGAGATGACTCAGTGGTTAAAGGCACTTGTTTGCAAAATCGGCTGGCCTAGGTTCAAGTCTCCAGTACCCACATAAAACCAGATGCAAAGTGATGCATGTGTCTGGAGTTTGTTTGCAGTGGCAAGAGGCCCTGGAGTACCCATGCTCACTTGCTCTCTCTCAGGTAAATAAACATACTTAAATCACACTTAGTGCAAAGACTCTCATGGGCACCAGTTAAAACTCTGCAAGGCGAGAATGACAGCCACAGGTACCGAAGGAACCAGTTTAACATGGACCTGATGAGGGCTCCAAACTGGATAGGAATGTCAAATAAAGAAAAATAAGTTTAAGTGTCATATCCCACCCCCCCAAATTATAAGGGAAATCACCACAACTTCACCAAGTTTATTGCCTTACCATGTACAGAAGTTATGGGTTAAGGAGCAAACTGGTCTTGAGATGATATCTAACAGGCCATTCTAAATTTATGCACATTTGTACAAATATACACGTGGTAAAAATTAAGCTGGAAACACCAATTCAGTGTTAGTAACATCAAGTGCTAGGTAACTTGAACACATATTTAACTATTTAACTGCCACTGCAGTGATTTACGTAAGAACTGCTTTCTAACAAAAAGTTGAAGATGGGTCAAAATGAAGAGTCAGTTTCAGTATGAACCATCCTTCCACCCTTTCTTCAATCAAGAAACAGAAATAAGTATGTATCACAAAAGTTAAACTGTAACTTCCCATGCAAATTCATGAAGTTTAGGAATAAAAATTCTTTGTTCTTAGCAGAAACAAAAAACCCTGGAGTAACATGTTAAGTACATTTGGGACGATAAACTTGAACTTCTCTTCCAAAGTGCAGGTCAAGACTTACCAAGAGTTCAGAAGTTCCTAATTTGTCTAATTCCAAAGACTGAATTAGAAATATGAACCCCATTTCTCTATGGATTCGAACATTCTATACAGGTCAAAATACCCAGGTTGGTTGAAAGCCACGTGGGTTCTGTGAAAGAGATTTAGTGAAACAAAAGATATCTTGTTCAGGGCATCAATTATAGAGGAAACTGAGTGTGTAAAACTTGTTAAGAATTGTCACAAGGGAAAGAGCTAACTAAGAAACAAATGCCTGTGGTTTAGCCCAGGGGCTACAGTAAGTTTTCCTTCAATATTGACTTAAAAATCAAGGGCTGGAGGGATGGCTTAGAGGTTAAGATGTTTGCCTGGAAAGCCAAAGGACCCAGGTTTGATTCCCTAGGACCCATGTTAGCCAGATGCACAAGGTGACGTATGTGTATGGAGTTCGTTTGCAGTGGCTGGAGGCCCTGGCATGCCCATTCTCTTTTCTCTGTCAAAAATAAATAAATAAATAATTAAAAAAAGTCAAAATCAAGGGACTGGGAGATGGCTTGGCGGTTAAGGCACTTGCCTGCAAAGCCAAAGGACTAAAGTTTGATTCCCCAGAACCCACGTAAGCCAGATGCACAAGGGGGCACATGCATCTGTAGTTTGTTTACAGTGGCTGAAGGCCCTGGCACACCCATTCTCTCTCTCTCTCATAAAGAAAATATTTAAAATATCAAAATCAAGGGCTTAGCAGTTAAGGTGCTTGCCTGTGAAGCTCAAGAACTCATGTTTGAATCTCCAGGTCCCATATAGCTAGATGCACAGCGATGCAAGTGCACAACAATGTCATAGGCGCACACATCTGGAGTTTGTTTCCAGTGGCTGGAGGCCCTGGTGTGCCCATTCTTTCTCTCTCAAAACAAATAGTAATGAAAAACTTACAGAGATCAAATCAAGCCCTTTACCTTTCTAAAAATTTGCTTCAGACTTCTTTTAAGAGAAACTTTGGTACGTCCCTAGGCCTCGTGGCAGGGTTCCCTTGCTGCCCTTGTTCCCTTATGATGATGGAGTTGAACGCTTCTTAAGCACTGCAACAGGAAACTGGGTTCCATGGCATCTGCAACCTTCAGGTTAAAAGTACCTCTGACCCATCACTCCTGATTATGGGGTCTCCATAAGCTCTGTCTGATAATGACAGATGTAAATTCTGTACAGTGAATGTTTCTCTCAGAGCCCTATGGCTTTTTCTCTGCACTCTCGAAGTGAGAACATTTTTTTTGTTCAGGGAGAGGGAGACAGAATGAATATGACTGGGCATACCAATGGCCTCTAGGTTGCTGTGAACAAACTCCAGACGTGTGCACCCCCTTGTGGGCAAGTGTGGCATTGCACCCTTGCATCACTTTTTGCGTCTGGCTATACGTGGGCCCTGGAGAATTGAACCGGCATTTTTAGGCTTCGCAGGCAGGCAGGTGCCTTAACCACTAAGCCATCTCTCCAGCCCGAGAACAATTATTTTTATGTCACTAAAATTTTGAGAATTCTCTATTTTTTTTTTGATTGGTCAGCATTTGATTGGCCTGCCATTTCCTTACACTGTGTGAATCACTATCACACACACGTACCTGAACATGGCAAACAGCTTGAGACTGCTGAGTGGCTTAAGGCACCTTGTGTAGTGTAGTCTAGTACCACGAGTAAAATAATAACGACATTAGGGCTGAGTCTCAATGGAGAGTATTTTCCTAGCAGGTAAAGCCCAGGGTTTAATTTTTAGCATGACAAAAAGAGAAAAGATAATAAAAACAAACATGAAGTTTACACTGTGACCTCAAGCAAATCACTGGACTTCTCTGAGTCCCAGCATCGTTCGTCATCTGTGAGATGAAGGTATGAGTATCTTGCTCACAGTTTTTTTTTCCTTTGAGGTAGGGTTTCACTCTAGCCCAGGCTGACCTGGAATTCACTATGTACTCTCAGGGTGGCCTCGAACTCATGGCGATCCTCCTACCTCTGCCTCCGGAGAGCTGGGATTAAAGGCGTGCGCCACCACGCCCGGCTTTCATAGAACTTTTGAGTGAGGATTCAGTATAACAACATAAGCAGGCATCTGGCATAGCCCTCAGCATAGTGGACATCTGATCTGTGTTAGCCACTGCCAATGCCGTGCTTCTTGAAAAAAAAAGTCTCAGAGAAGGCCAGACTGAACCTGTCTGGCACTGGGGCTGGGCAGGGTTCCCAAGGGTCAGCTGGTCCATACTTCCTGTTTTCTGAGGCACTTACAGCAGGACACACGACTATTATCCCATTCTTAGGGTGAAGAGTCTGCCGATTAGCATGGTAAAGATCCTGGCAGGAGCTGCCAGGCTGAGTGGCAGACTTGTGATTTACAGCTCGGACACCACATTCTGTCCTCTCCTGTGGTGCTCAGGAAGGGAGCACCGTGGCAGGTGACAAGCATGGCAAACAGCCGAGGAGCGTTCTGGGTAGTGAAGAGAAACGTAAGAGCACCCAGCTGTGGAAAGATGCATGCAGGGAATTCGTGGTGCGTGTGTCTGAGAGTGTCCCCAGGAAGCATGGCTTTTAAGTAACCTGCTCATTTGCGACTCTACAGTGAGAGAGGATATGGAACAAGACAGCTCGACTACGGGGACGAGTACCTGACGAGCCACAGTCACAGCACACATCGTTCCCAGGGAGGCGCTGGACATCTTCGATGATTGCTTTCGTCAGATCCTCCAAGCTGTTTTCTCCTGTGCTCTGCTCGCCACGGAAGGCCATGGTCAGGGCGTAAATAAACATACTTAAATCACACTTAGTGCAAAGACTCTCATGGGCACCAGTTAAAACTCTGCAAGGCGAGAATGACAGCCACAGGTACCGAAGGAACCAGTTTAACATGGACCTGATGAGGGCTCCAAACTGGATAGGAATGTCAAATAAAGAAAAATAAGTTTAAGTGTCATATCCCACCCCCAAATTATAAGGGAAATCACCACAACTTCACCAAGTTTATTGCCTTACCATGTACAGAAGTTATGGGTTAAGGAGCAAACTGGTCTTGAGATGATATCTAACAGGCCATTCTAAATTTGTGCACATTTGTACAAATATACACGTGGTAAAAATTAAGCTGGAAACACCAATTCAGTGTTAGTAACATCAAGTGCTAGGTAACTTGAACACATATTTAACTATTTAACTGCCACTGCAGTGATTTACGTAAGAACTGCTTTCTAACAAAAAGTTGAAGATGGGTCAAAATGAAGAGTCAGTTTCAGTATGAACCATCCTTCCACCCTTTCTTCAATCAAGAAACAGAAATAAGTATGTATCACAAAAGTTAAACTGTAACTTCCCATGCAAATTCATGAAGTTTAGGAATAAAAATTCTTTGTTCTTAGCAGAAACAAAAACCCTGGAGTAACATGTTAAATACATTTGGGACGATAAACTTGAACTTCTCTTCCAAAGTGCAGGTCAAGACTTACCAAGAGTTCAGAAGTTCCTAATTTGTCTAATTCCAAAGACTGAATTCGAGAAATATGAACCCCCATTTCTCTATGGATTCCGGAACATTCTATACAGGTCAAAATACCCAGGTTGGTTGAAAGCCACGTGGGTTCTGTGAAAGAGATTTAGTGAAACAAAAGATATCTTGTTCAGGGCATCAATTATAGAGGAAACTGAGTGTGTAAAACTTGTTAAGAATTGTCACAAGGGAAAGAGCTAACTAAGAAACAAATGCTTGTGGTTTAGCCCAGGGGCTACAGTAAGTTTTCCTTCAATATTGACTTAAAAATCAAGGGCTGGAGGGATGGCTTAGAGGTTAAGATGTTTGCCTGGAAAGCCAAAGGACCCAGGTTTGATTCCCTAGGACCCATGTTAGCCAGATGCACAAGGTGACGTATGTGTATGGAGTTCGTTTGCAGTGGCTGGAGGCCCTGGCATGCCCATTCTCTTTTCTCTGTCAAAAATAAATAAATAAATAATTAAAAAAAGTCAAAATCAAGGGACTGGGAGATGGCTTGGCGGTTAAGGCACTTGCCTGCAAAGCCAAAGGACTAAAGTTTGATTCCCCAGAACCCACGTAAGCCAGATGCACAAGGGGGCACATGCATCTGTAGTTTGTTTACAGTGGCTGAAGGCCCTGGCACACCCATTCTCTCTCTCTCTCATAAAGAAAATATTTAAAATATCAAAATCAAGGGCTTAGCAGTTAAGGTGCTTGCCTGTGAAGCTCAAGAACTCATGTTTGAATCTCCAGGTCCCATATAGCTAGATGCACAGCGATGCAAGTGCACAATTTTTGTCGCACATAGGGGCGCACACATCTGGAGTTTGTTTCCAGTGGCTGGAGGCCCTGGTGTGCCCATTCTTTCTCTCTCAAAACAAATAGTAATGAAAAACTTACAGAGATCAAATCAAGCCCTTTACCTTTCTAAAAATTTGCTTCAGACTTCTTTTAAGAGAAACTTTGGTACGTCCCTAGGCCTCGTGGCAGGGTTCCCTTGCTGCCCTTGTTCCCTTACGATGATGGAGTTGAACGCTTCTTAAGCACTGCAACAGGAAACTGCGTTCCATGGCATCAGCAACCTTCAGGTTAAAAGTACCTCTGACCCATCACTCCTGATTATGGTGTCCCATAAGCTCTGTCTGATAATGACCGATGTAAATTCTGCACAGTGAATGTTTCTCTCAGAGCCCTATGGCTTTTTCTCTGCACTCTCCAAGTGAGAACATTTTTTTTTTTGTTCGGGGGGGGGGGAGAGAATGAATACGACTGGGCATACCATGGCCTCTCAGTTGCTGTGAACGAACTCCAGACATGTGCACCCCCTTGTGGGCAAGTGCGGCACTGCACCCTTGCATCACTTTTTGCGTCTGGCTATACGTGGGCCCTGGAGAATTGAACTGGCATTCTTAGGCTTCGCAGGCAGGCAGGTGCCTTAACCACTAAGCCATCTCTCCAGCCCGAGAACAATTATTTTTATGTCACTAAAATTTTGAGAATTCTCTATTTTTTTTTTCGATTGGTCAGCATTTGATTGGCCTGCCATTTCCTTACACTGTGTGAATCACTATCACACACACGTACCTGAACATGGCAAACAACTTGAGACTGCTGAGTGGCTTAAGGCACCTTGTGTAGTGTAGTCTAGTACCACGAGTCAAATAATAACGACATTAGGGCTGAGTCTCAATGGAGAGTACTTTCCTAGCAGGTAAAGCCCAGGGTTTAATTTTTAGCATGACAAAAAGAGAAAAGATAATAAAAACAAACATGAAGTTTACACTGTGACCTCAAGCAAATCACTGGACTTCTCTGAGCCCCAGCATCGTTCGTCATCTGTGAGATGAAGGTATGAGTATCTTGTTTTTTTTTCCTTTGAGGTAGGGTTTCACTCTAGCCCAGGCTGACCTGGAATTCACTATGTACCCTCAGGGTGGCCTCGAACTCATGGCGATCCTCCTACCTCTGCCTCCGGAGAGCTGGGATTAAAGGAGTGCGCCACCACGCCCGGCTTTCATAGAACTTTTGAGTGAGGATTCAGTATAACAACATAAGCAGGCATCTGGCATAGCCCTCAGCATAGTGGACATCTGATCTGTGTTAGCCACTGCCAATGCCGTGCTTCTTGAAAAAAAAAGTCTCAGAGAAGGCCAGACTGAACCTGTCTGGCACTGGGGCTGGGCAGGGTTCCCAAGGGTCAGCTGGTCCATACTTCCTGTTTTCTGAGGCACTTACAGCAGGACACACGACTATTATCCCATTCTTAGGGTGAAGAGTCTGCGGATTAGCATGGTAAAGATCCTGGCAGGAGCTGCCAGGCTGAGTGGCAGACTTGTGATTTACAGCTCGGACACCACACTCTGTCCTCTCCTGTGGTGCTCAGGAAGGGAGCACTGTGGCAGGTGACAAGCATGGCAAACAGCCGGGGAGTGTTCTGGGCAGTGTAGAGAAACGTAAGAGCACCAGCTGTGGAAAGATGCATGCAGGGAATTCGTGGTGCGTGTGTCTGAGAGTGTCCCCAGGAAGCATGGCTTTTAAGTAACCTGCTCATTTGCGACTCTACAGTGAGAGAGGATATGGAACAAGACAGCGACTACGGGGACGAGTACCTGACGAGCCACAGTCACAGCACACATCGTTCCCAGGGAGGCGCTGGACATCTTCGATGATTGCTTTCGTCAGATCCTCCAAGCTGTTTTCTCCTGTGCTCTGCTCGCCACGGAAGGCCATGGTCAGGGCCTCCTCTTTGCTATTCGTCAGCACGGATATCCACCTGGGGTCGGAACACCGAAGGAACGAGGCTTTCATCAGGGTGTGGCATTATTTTCTGCCCGCCATTAAAAGTCATTCATCAAGGGCTGGAGAGATGGCTTAGTGGTTAAGGCGCCTGCCTGCTAAGCCTAAGAACACTGGTTCCAATCTCCAGGTCCCACATTTAGCCAGATGCAAAGTGACGCAAGGGCGCAATGCCACACTTGACCACAAGGGGGCGCACACATCTGGATTTCGTTCACAGCAGCTGAGAGACTGCTGGCGCGCCCATCTCTGTCTCCCACTCCCTCTCTGTCTCTCTCTCTCTGAGTCTCTCTCCAAAAATAAATAAAATTTAAAAAATATTTAAAAGTCATTCATCAAGAACTTTTTTTTTTTTTTTTTTTTTTTTTTTTAAAATATTTTACTATTTATTTATTTATTTGAGAGAGAGAGATACAGAAATAGGCAGTAGTAGAGAGAAAGAGAGGGTTTGCCAGGGCCTCCAGCCACATATTGAACTCCAGATGCACGCACCCTTGTGCATATGGGTCCTGGAGAATGAGTCCTTAGGCTCCACAGGCAAGCGTTTAACCGCTAAGCCATCTCTCCAGCCCCATCAAGAACTTTTTTAAGATCTATTTTAAAAAATATTTTATTTTTCTTTATTTATGAGAGAGAGAGGGGGTGGAGAGAATGGGCACGCCAGGGCTTCCAGCCACTGCAAATGAACTCTAGATTCATGTGCTCCCTTGTGCATCTGGCTTACATTGGGTTCTGGGGAATGGAACCTGGGTCCTTTGGCTTTGCAGGCAAGTGCCTTAACCACTAAATCATTTCTCCAGCCCCTCATCAAGAACTTTTAAAAAACAATTCCTGGGCAGATGGCTTAGTGGTTAAGGTGCTTGCTTGTGAAACCTAAGGAGCCATGTTTGATTCTCCAGTATCCATGTAAGCCAGGTGCACAAGGTGGCATATGCATCTGGAGTTTGTCTGCAGTAGTTGGAGGCCCTGGTAAGCCCATTCATTCTCATTCTTTCTCTCCAATAAATAAATAAGTTTTTTTTTAAAAAATAAAATTGCCTTTCCAAATTATCAGTGAAAAGAGAGGAAAAAGGACAGAAACTAAACCTGAAAGAAAAGGAGAGTTAAGGAATGGGGCTGGGGCTATAGCACTGTGGTAAATAAAACACTGCTGAAGCTTCAGCACTGGAAGAAATGAAGAAAAGTAAAGAAAAAAAAAAAAAAGAGATCTGCACAGAAGACACAAGAGAAGCAAAAAGCAATGTAGCCAAGGACTTGCATGAATATATAGGAATATACAGGTGCAATATGTGGATGAAATAAAGGGCCTTCCAGAGGAAAGGGCTCGGGAGGGAGCATCCCACGGCGTGGGTGAGAAAGAAGTGGTGAGAAATGGACGAGAAGCGTTTCCGCAGAAGGCATCGGCTCTCTAGAAGCCCGTGTCTGCAGGGACATTTGAAAGTGAAGATGAGGAATATTTCATTAGCAGCCTTAAACTTATACTTTGGAAAGAGGTGCACTAACTTTGAAGTATATGACATCTATAATATGGAATGGAGAAGGCAGTGTTATGGCTTGAATCTGAAAGCCCCACAAGCTCATTTTGAATACTTGCTCTCAGCTGGTGGTTCTATCTTGGGAGGTCATAAAGTCTTTCTCACATGACACCTAGCTAGTAGAAGTGGCTTGCTAGTGGGTGGGGAGCAGGGCTTGAAGGTGATACCCACTTAAGACACACAGCAAGTTCACAAGACCAGACAGAGCTCCAGCCGTCATGCCTTTCCCACAACAGAACAGAATGCTCCCTCTGAACCGTGGGCCAAGATAAACTCTTCGGAGTTTCTTCTGCCAGGTATTTTGTGTGTGAGGGGGAAGGCACTAATCCAGCAGCAAGGCCACTGTATACACCAAACAGAAGAACCCTTGGCTACCAAGCTATGTGCACAACCACAAAGCCCAATGACAGGGTGCTGCTAATAAAACATTCAATACTGACAAGAGCAGTTCACCAGCAACAACACTTTTGTCTCTGGGTAAAAGAAACATCATTAAAATGCTACTGCTTGGGCCAGAGAAATGGCTTAGCATTTAGGGCACTTGCCTGCAAAGCCAAAGGACCCAGGTTTGATTCCCCAGGACCCATATAACCAAATGCACAAGGTGGCGCATGTGTCTGGAGTTTGTTTGCAACATCTGAAGGTCCCAGAGCATCTATTCTCTCTCTCTCAAATAAATAATATTTTAAAAAAATCTTACTGTTCATTTCTGAGTGATTTTCTCTAGGAACGAACTGACAGATTACATGACTATGTGCTCTTATGTAAATTTCCAAATCTACAATAAGTTGTACAAGGAAAGAAAAAGTCCAAATTTACTTTTCAAAGAGGAAAAAAAAACATTGCTAAGCCATTGTTTTTTTCTCATTGTGTATGTATGTGAATGGCTACTGTTTGGTCTCAACTGATGATGATGGAGAGGCTAGGAACTGAGTCGGCTGTTTGGGAATTGGATTTTGCAATCACGCTTTGCCCCTAGGTGGCGCTCACCTCCAGTGCATTCTGAGAAACTTCTGTCCACCTTCACTTTTCTACTGCGACGCAGAAAATAAGAACACTTCAGACCAAAAGTCTAGGAATGGGTGGGGCATCGCATACATTTTAAAATACCAATTGTTCTATTATTTATTCTTAAGTTAAAACTACAGATTGTTCTGTTACAAACAATTCAAGGAACTGGTCTCAAAGGAACAATGACCCCGTCATCAGCTGGGCTCCTCTGCACTCTGCATCTAGGTGCCAGTATTTTGCTGTTCGTGGCCACTTTGGCATCTGGCTACCTGCTACAGAGCAGTATCTGCAATGCGCACAGCACTCATGAATTCTGAAACAACCCCCAAGAGCCTCTCCACTAGGGATTAACATACCTCAAGGTGAGGAAGCCAGAACTTCGGTGACCTACATCTCCAAAGTTCCCGCTGTTACACCACACTTACCTATTTACTCTGGGCTCATGATCTTTTCTTTTCTTTTCTTTTCTTTTTTTTTTTTTTTTGAGGTAGGGTCTTGCTTCTAGCTCAGGCTGGCCTCAAACTCACAGTGATCCTCCTACCTCCACCTCCTGAGTGCTGGGATTAAAGGCGTGTGCCAATGTGGTGGTTTGATTCAGGTGTCCCCCATAAAGTTAGATGTTCTGAATGCTGGGTTCCCAGCTGATGGAAATTTGGGAATTAACACCTCCTGGAGGCGTTGTGTTGTTGGCAGCAGGCTTATGGGTGTTACAGCCAGTTTTCCCTTGCCAGTGTTTGGCACACTCTCCTGTTCCTGTTGTCCACCTTATGTTGGCCAGGGGGTGATGTCCTCCCTCTGCCCATGCTATTGTTTTCCCCTGCCATCATGAAGCTTCCTCTAGGGTAGGTAAGCTAAAATACCAACCCCCCCTTTTTTTCTTAACCAAAAGCTGCTCTTGGTCAGGTGACTTCTCTGCCACAATGTGAATCTGACTGCAATAGCCACTCTGCTTGGCTTCCCCACCCTCCATCCCAGGCTGGGTCTCACTCAAGCCTAGGCTGACCTGGAACTCATTCTGTAGTTCCAGGCCAAACTCAAACTCACGGTGATCCTCCTATCTCTGCTTCCCAAGTGCTAGGATTAAAGGTGTGAGCTACCATGCATGGCATGAGTTTTTTTTTTTTTTTTAAATGAAGACTTTGTCATGATAATCAGAAAATACACAAAAAAATTTGATAGAGTGAAATGGCTACATTTTAAAAGGGTCAAGAATCAAAGTGACTATTTATGACTATACACATATATTAATGTGTTAATTGATTATATTAACACACTTTATATTATTATATATACTATATATTAATGTATGTGTATAGTTGTAAGTATATAATATAAACTTATAATATATGTATCAAAAACATACATACACATACACACAAATATTTGTCAGGGTCTCGGGTTTAAGCCCAGGCTGGCCTTAAACTTGCTTTGTTACTAAGAATAATGTGAACTTCAGACCCTCCTGCCTCCATCTGGGCTTAAAGGAATGCCAGGGCCGGGTGTGGCAGCACACACCTTTGACCCCAGCACTCAGGAGGCAGAGGTAGGAGAATCAGTCAGTTTGAGACCAGCCTGGGACTACAGAGTGAGTTCCAGCTCTGTCTGGGCTAGAGTGCGATCCTACCTCAAGCCCCCTTCATCCAAAAAAAAAAAAAAAGGCATATTGGGTTACGTGTGTGGCGGCACACTGAGGCTGGACTTGAGGATTTGTCCATGCTAGGCAAACACTCTACTGAGAGTTATAGCCAGTCCATGAAAAAAAAATACTTTATTTATTTATTTGAGAGAGAGAAAATGGGCATGCCAGGGCCTCCAGCCCCTGCAAACGAACTCCAGATGCATGCACCCCCTTGTGCATCTGGCTAACGTGGGTCCTGGAGAGTCAACCGGGATCCTTTAGCTTTGCAGACAAATGCCTTAACCACTAATGATAAGATTTTTAATTTAAATTCTTCTAAGTAACAGGCACACCAAAAAAAAAAAAAAATAAGAATGATAAAATGCGTAACTGTATTTTCATACTTTGAAATGCACTTTGAGTTTTAGCAAGAAAAAAAAAAAAAAAAAAAAAAAAAAAAAGCAGCTGCCACTGTGCCAGGAGGTTCCCATACTTGATTCTCAAGCTGTCTTACAGGTGAGACATGTAATTCCCATGTACTGAGATGCCTCAGGATGAGAAAACTGAGGCCAGACCATTGGCTGAGCTTCCAAAGTCACTGACAGCAGAGCAGAGGTGAGAAAGTGCTGGACTTCAAACGTGCACCCACACTGCTGGCTGCCCCTCAGTGAAGAGAACTGGCTTAATGTCCCTGGGCAGTTTCATACAGGACAGAAACCCAGGGACACAGGAGAGCTGCTGCAATATAAACCTGGTGTTGGCTCCCCTGGGCATCTGTGTTTTCTCTGTGCGTGACCCCTGCATCACTCAAAATGAAGTCTTTCCCACCGGCATCCAGAGATGTAAAGTGCAAAATGTGTGCTAAGAATGCCACGTCCCAGCATCTCTAACACACCCAGGACAGAACAGCTTGAAAGTCACGAGGAAGATATGATTCACATTTGAGAGAGATGGGCACAAATGTGAAGTGAGTATCTTTCCTGCCCAAAATTATTTGCCTTCCACCTTTGGGCTTTGGGGAAAGGCAAAGAGGAAAGAGTAGAATCAGAAAAAGTGGACTAGAGAGAGGGCTTGGAGGTTACAGTGCTTGCCTGCAAAGCCAGAGGACCCAGGTTCGATTCCCTAGTTCAAGGTGGTGTGTGTATCTGGAGTTCATTTGCAGTGGCTGAAAGACCCTGGTGTGCCTGTTCTCTCTCTATCTGCCTCTTTATTCTCTCTCTCACATATAAATAAAAAAATTAAGATAAAAAAGAAGAAAGAAGAGGAAGCAGTATCATTGAAGGTCCCTTTGAAAGTGGGAGCACTCATGAGGACAATGGATCCTTTACTATGAATGTAAAATCAAAATAATATAAATAAAAAAATATATATATTAAAAAAATAAATAAATAAACACTCCCTGCTCGGGGTCAGAAGGCACCAGCTCTCCTGATGTCTCCCTTTCTCGTCAGCTTCCTCCAGTTACTCTCCAATCAGCCAACTGTGAACCTTCTGCAGCAGCTCTGATGAGGTTTACCTTCCTTACAGCCTATCTCTGAGTAACTCCCACCCAGCTGTCTCCGAGGGGATGTGTCCGAGTCTATCTTTCTATGGCCTCTCTTGAGCTTAGAGCTTGCACCATGTCACACGGAAGGGCTCTGTTAACTTAATGTCTCATCAGAGCTCTGTAGAGCTCTGGCAGTTAACTGACATTCGCTAAGTGTTCAGATGGATGGTGCACAGGTCGATTTTACTCATTCAGTGCCTTATTCTCTCCCAACTGTTTTTCTTCTTTGTCTCCCAACTCTACTTCCCATCCATTTCCTATTGTCTTTCTGATCCTTTTATCATTGTCTAATTCTCCAGAAGGGAAGAGTGTGTGTGTGTGTACAGAGGAGGTGAATGTGAAAAAATGATTACTAACAGAATTCTGTGGCTCTCTGGAACCAGGGAAGGAAAGTGACAGGATAGGAATTTGGTTGCTCATGAACTTGGTCAAGATTACCCTTGTATTCGTGAGAAACAAAAATCTGACCACCTCAAAAATGGTTTAACTGCCTGCTTTCACACCAGTGGAAGCAGCTGAGAATTTGATAATCACAGACTAGTTCACAGTCCAGACCATTTATAGGAAGAAAGAGGGAAGCTAGCTCAGCAGTAGAGCCCGGCAGCATGGCTCTTTGTACTGCACCAGCCTCCCTTAGCTGGACCACACTGGCCCAGGAGGAGACCTGCAAGCACACCCCTTGTAAGGCCACCCTCTCATGCTCTGCTCGCAAGAACAGCCAAGCATCCCAAATGGCTCATGCACTTTGGACCAAACACTGGGCAGGCTCCTGCGAATGCAGGCGACATGATGAAGGGATGAATGAAGCACAGCCCTTGTCCTCCAGAAGTTCTGGGCTTTCCAGGACTGCAGATGGTCACAACATGCACTGCAAGAGTGCAGAGTAGAATGAAGAGGCCTTAGGTGGACCAACACCCCCTGAGGTGCTGAGGCTTGAGCTGAAGCTTACAGGATGCTCCAGCGTGTTCTGGCCAGGCAGGAAGAAGTACTCCAGATGGAGAGAAGCAGAGCATGCCACTAGAGGAAGTTATGGACACAGCAGTTACACTGAAGGTACTTACGCAACGTAGTCCTGCTCATCTTCTGCTTGAAAGTGGTATGTCCTGTTATCTAAAATACAAAAAACAAACAAACAAACAAAAAGGAGAGGGGCTGGAGAGGTGCCTCAGTGGTTAAGGCCTTCCTGCAAAGCCTACGGACCCAGGTTCAATTCCCCAGTATACACATAACGCCAGAGGTACAAGGTGGCACATGTGTCTGGAGTTTGTTTGCAGTGGCTAGAGGCCCTGACACATACATACTCTCTCATTAATAAATAAATAAATAAATAAATAAGTAAATAAATAAATAAAGGCTGGAGAGATGGCTTAGTGGTTAAGCACTTGCCTGTGAAGGCTAAGGAGCCCAGTTCAAGGCTCGATTCTCCAGTACCCACGTAAGCCAGATGCACAAGGGGGCACATACATCTGGAGTTTGTTTGCAGTGGCTGGAGGCCCTGGTATGCCCATTCTCTCTCTCTCCCTCCTTCTCTCTGTCACTCTCAAATAAATAAAAATCAACAAAAAATTTAAATAAGTAAATAAATAAAAAAAAAGAGAAAAATCTCAGAAAGCATAGCATCTTCAGGCATAATGCAAACTTTAAGCTCCTGAAAAAACAAAAACCCACACAGTAAAACTAAAAACTTAGTATTATGTTTGTAACATTATATTTTAGCAGCTAGTATTTTTCTTAAGTACACAGGAGTACAATAAAATGCTATAATATCATACAAACATTAGGTTCTGCTATCATCTACCCTCCTACCTATTAGAAAGAGTGTCTTCCTACATAGCACAGGCTAGCCTTGCACTTGGTGTATTCTTGCCTCAGCCTCCCCAGTGCTGGAAGGGCAGGCCTGCAACCACTGAACTGCTGAAATACCTCTTGTGAAATGGTGAGAAGGACAGAGGCCCTATCTAACCAGAGGGGTTTCAGAGGTCAACTGACACATGCAGAATCTCACGGTCAGAAAGTCTACCTGCAAGACAGCTTTGAGACGGGCTGCCTCTAGCTAAACCAGTCTTCAAGGAAGGCAAGTTCAACCTGTGCTTCTAAGGGCATATCTAGGCCAAAAAATATTGAACATTTTCTTCTGTGACTGGCCCGAGCAGGGAATTCCCAAGCAAGCTGAGAGAGAAGGTACATGTCGAAGAATATGCAGGCACAGTGAGGCCTGGCCTTATTACTATGTGACCTTATACAACTCGCAGAGTCTTCCCAAGCCTTAGTTTAATTCTGCAAAGTGGGAACCTGAGAGCGTTTTTGTGAGCATTAACAATACTGCATAAAAAGCACCTGACATATTTCAATGCTTAGTAACTGACAACTACCATTTAATCACCACGGCACATCAAGATGCCAGCTTTTCTTATTTCTTTGTCATCAGTAATCCAAGCAATGTCCTGGTCATGGGAATCACGGGGGCTCTGGGCTACATGGTCATGTGGCAGACTCACTGCATCTGAAGAGCCCCTCAGATAAGCCAGTCACTTAGGTCAGGCCTGCTTTTGAGCTTCTAATTCTACAACTGCATCAAAAAGACTTGAGGACTGAGCCCAGGCCCTTAGGATGCTGGGTAAGTACATGTGCGCTTCTACACTGATCACCAGCCCACCTCGCTGGGCTGTCAGGTGGTGATCAGAATTTCAGGAGAATGGAGAGTCACTCCTTTGACTTGCTAGCCTTTCTTTTTCTTTCTTTCTTTCTGTCTTTCTTTTTTTATAGGTGCTGGGAATGGCACTCAGGGTATTGCAGGTGCTAGGCATGTGTTCTCTCAGTGAATGGCACCTCCAGCTGGGTCCTCCTGCTTTTTAGAAGAAGGGGTCTCCACAGCTGTGTGGGTCAGGAAGTACAGGCTAGCGGGTGGAAGTGGTGGCACGTTATGCTCTCTCATGACAGGAGAAAGCAAAGTGCCAGCTGTGCAGTGGCATTAAGTGAGTAAGTTTAAAAGCAAGAACAGGATTTTTGTCTTGAAAAGCTTGACTTGAGGGTTGGAGAGATGGCTTAGTGGTTAAGGTACTTGCCTGCAAAGCCTAAGGACTCATGTTCAATTCTCCAGATCTCACATAAGCTAGATGCACAGTAACACAAGCACATAAGATTGTACATGTTCATATAGGGGCACATGTGTCTGGAGTCCCTGGCGTGCCAATTCTCTCTCTGTCTCTCTCACTCTTGCATAAAAAAAAAAAAAAAGAAGAAGCAGCAGCAGCAGCAGCAGCACCAGCCGCCGCCGCCGCCGCCTGGTCAGGACTATAAACAGGGAGATTAAATATCCTGAGACAGTGCTACTGAAGAACCTACAGTTTTCTGTGGCATCTGTCTGGGCTCCATACCAAAACCTGTACCTCTGCAGATCTGGGAGAGAAATGCTAAAATACTTGGAAAAACTCTCCAAGGGGATAAAGCTGAATGCCCGTGGTCAGGCAAGGGACTAGTTCAACATTCTAAATATGGTCAGATCTGACCTGGCTAGGCCTTCCCAAGTACAAACAGGCTCACTGGGCATAGCGGCGTAAAACCCAGGCCCAGCTACCGTGAAGCTGAGGCCAGGGAAAATCTCGAGCCCAGGAGTCTGGGACAAGCAAGGAAGCAGGCAGACTGAGGAGTCCCAGGGGGTCTTCCTCAGCTGCTGGAGGGCAGAGGAACCCTGCTTGGAAAAGCTGCTGCTTCTGCTCCTGACCTGCAGATCCCAGAACCCACAGTAGCCAACATGGGACTCACGTGATATCAGGTCAAAAGACTTCTTGTCCTCAGCATTTGGTTTCACCTGGCAGGTGAGAAGGTTCAATTTAGCAGGTTGCCTGTTAGACTGGACAAAAGGGAAAACAGAGAGGTTATGTGTGACACGACTGTTCAGGACTCCACAGTGCCGTGTACGATTCAGAGCCAGTTCAGGGACATGTTTAGTCAGGAACAGCCAAGAAGGCATTGCCGCAACAAAACACCAGGTCTGTAAATTTCCGCTTTCACATATAAGCTGGTAGGGGAGCCTTGAAGACCCCATTCAACATTCTGAGCCTCTCTAGAACCTGCACATAGTCAAGCACACAGCTGGCATTTTCAAGCTGTAATACTGTGAGAGATAGCTGAGCCGAATTTCATTCATTAACCAAGAATGATCCCAGCACTCAATCAGCCCGAGCTGATGTCCCAGGCGTTCATGAATTCTGGTTGCAATTCAAGCTCACACTGCTTCCCTCACAAGCGTAAGGATAATCACCATCTGTGGGGCACTGCGAAACGAGCTCCACGATCTGGAGAGTCAGCCTAGGACAAGGAGCTCACAGGACTCATCAGCACACTTCTCAGTCACACAGGCAAACCAGACCCTACAGCATCTAGAACTGTAACTCAGTAACTCTGCTCACACGATCATTTCTCCTTCCTACCTGCACTTGTCCAGGATCCCCGCTTTCTGCAGAAGCCACTGGAGAACAAACCCGTATGGGTGCTTGCGCTGGGCTTTGCTTCAACACGAGAAGCCCATGGAAGGAAGTAATGGAACTTTCTGGTCAGAGCAGCATGCCTGACTCATTTGATAGTATTAAGACCCTGAAAATCCCTCCATGGCCAAGCAAGGCATTTCAGTTTTGGGGAGACAGATGGGGCAGGGGAGCAGGGAGGTGCATCAGTGAACCACTCAGAGCCCCAAGCAGCAGGGATGGTATAGGACTGAAACAGTTTCAGTGACATGCTGCACCACTCCCACACAGTGGCACTGAGAAACTCCTTCCTGCGGATCCCTGTGTGTTCTGGGCATTTTGAAGACCCTCCCCTGGATGTTGTCAAAGAGATTAGATACAACACCACCATCACCAACAAACGCTGCTCTTTATCTCACATATATCTTTTCCAAAGCAAGCTCCTGAGACAGGAGTGAGACCCCGTGGGAATTCACCACCACTGCATGAATCTTTGGCCTAGAACTGGAAGGAGAAGCAGAGCCGAGGAGCGTCCATCCCCAGAGAAATGGTGCTGTGAAAGGGCTCCCTGCTACAGAACCGCCAGCTGGGCCCACAAGCAGAGGCAGGAGGGTGTGGGCCTGTACATGTCATTAGAACAGACCTGGGGTTTGGCTTGCTGATGGCCTCAGACCGGGCCACAAAGCAAGGCCTACTTTGCTGTTAGTCCTGAATCTTCTCCTTTTACATGGACAGGACCGCTTGGAAAGGCTGGAAAGGAAGGGACTGCAGCTAGTGGTCAGACTGTGGAGGTAACATTCTGCTTGAACCCACATTTAAATAAAGATGGAGCAAAGCATGAGGAGAGCGAGATGATTAAAGAGGAGGGAAAAGGAAGCTCTGAAGGTGGGTTAAAGGCATTACTTAGTCCAGAGGAAGAAGGCTGGGGGTGACTTAACCACCATCTGCACGTACATGAAGGCTGTTATCTGGAAGGCTGGGCAGCTGCTTTCCATTTGCCCAGATCACAAGAAATTCACTCAAACCATTGATGCTTTGGGTCGGACCTAGGGAAGAACTTCCCAAGCTTAAACTGATTACGAATAGTAAGAGGTTTCAGGATTCTTTTTTTTTTTTTTTTTTGGTTTTTCGAGGTAGGGTCTCATTCTGGCCCAGGCTGACCTGGAATTCACTCTGTATTCTCAGGATGGCCTCAAACTCACGGTGATCCTCCTACCTTTGCCTCCCGAGTGCTGAGATTAAAGGTGTGCGCCACCACGCCTGGCTTAGGTTTCAGGATTCTTTACCAAGTCCTTTAACTAATGTTCAGGATTCTTAAGTAGAGAAATCTTTGTCTTAGAAAGGTTAAGGATCTTGGATACTATTCACATTTGAAGGTGGCAGAGGGCTAACCCCAAATCTAATGGGCTCTGGTATGGGTGCACCAAGCCCCAGACACTCCATCTTAAGAAGACCATGCGAGCTCAGAACCGACTGTGTGGAGGCAGTCACGGTGCCATTCCCTCCTCCCCTCTAACGCTCACTGTTTCTCAGCCTTTTCTGGACACCTGATGATGACTAGGGTTGCGCAGTCGTCCTGTGACAGGCACAAGCTTGTCAAGTCTATTCTGCCACATAGCTGTACCTGCTGTGACAGGGACATAGTGTTCATCCCTGGGCTGAACTGCAGTGAGAATGAATAACAAGCGACCTTCCACCTCACACACGGCTTTTTAGGAGCAAGAGCACAAGTGACTAAGCAACTGACACACCCAACAGCGAGCACAGGAACACCGGCGAGGGGAGGGGCCTGCTCAACTGAAGTCCAAGGGCCATGTTTCTGAAGACAGAAGTCATGACAGTAATAACTGTCATTCCAGATGTTTGTGTCACTGCCAGTGTTTCAAAGCACTTCCTTGACACTTAGACCTAAATTAAAGGTATACTGATTAAAGAAGGCATACTGTTTCAGCAGACCAAATCAAAGACCAAGTCACAGTGTAAGTGAATGACCTGCCCTGGGCTGCATCACGGTGGGACACTTCAGAAAATGCTTTCACGTGGAGCAAGTACAGGACAGAGAAAAAAACCAACTCTGGACACATGTCTGCATGTTGTCCCTGCTCTGCATTACTGCCCTGCTCACAGTAAAAACCCCACCCGGCACCTCTACCACCAGGCCTTACTCGTATTCTTACCCAGTCCCCAGCCTTCCTTCTGCTCCTGCCCCTAGCAGGCAGCCCCCATGCTGGCGTGGGCATGCAGGCACTCCACTTGCCTCATTCATTCCTGCACGCCCTCGGGTCTCTCTCCATCAGCGTCTGCCATCAGAAGGGGGTTCCCGCCCACCCGGCCCTCCTTCCTGGACTCCAGTTTCTCCTCGTGCCCTGTGTGCTTCTGGTCTCGACTTGTTCCAGTCACGCGAACCAGGCCTACGCAGGAACTCACGTATCGGATGGGTGGCTGCTCTCCAGGCACCGCGCATATTCTAGCTCTTGCGTTCCCTGAGAAACCTTTTGTTTCTTCCACTAGGTGGAGATGCAGGCGATGAGAAAGAAAGGAACAGTCCCAAGATCTCCGCACAGTTAACTAGACTGCAGTATCTTCCTCTTGCTCTGCGCCGCTGTGGAAGACAGCTGAGAGACAGGCACCATGCCAGGTCTGGGGGAGCAGCTGGGTGTCCCTACAAGGCTCTCATCCTCAGGCGAGCACAGGCTCGATAAGCAGAACCAAGTTGCACGATGAACTTCCACCTTAATATTGTCTCAGGCCATTCGATTCTCATCCAGGCACTAACTTTCATGACTGATGAAAAGATAAATTTTAGAATTTCAAAGAGCTCCTCATCCATTCATTCCACATATATTCAAGCTGTTCCACATATTAAAAGCACATGTGAAAAACGCATGGTCACCAGAAAGTCTGGAGCAGGATGCCAGTGCCTACCTAGAATATGTCTGATGCTGGGGCCTGAGATTTGCACAATGCTCCAGAGCCACCTCTGGGGAGGAGGGTGTGAACACACTGAATGAGAGACAAGATTCAGGGAGCAGGTACAAAGGCCAAGGGAAGCGCCCACACTCCTGAGTGCTCTGACTGCTACAGAGGGAGGCCAATGAGGGAAGTGACCCTCACTTCAGGAACGGGGTGACGGACGGAGGTGAGCACAGGACTGAAGAGCAGTGATGTGCACTGGAGTTACAGGTGTGGAGAGGTGCAGGACTCAAATACAGCTAGAGAGGTTTTAAATGAATTACTTTATTTGAGAGCGACAGACGAGAGAGAGAAAGAGGCAGATAGAGAATGGGAGTGCCAGGGCCTCCAGCCACTGCAAATGAACTCCAGATGCATGCGCCACTTTGTGCATCTGGCTTATGTGGGTCCTGGGGAACCGAGCCTTGAACTGGAGTCCTTAGGCTTCACAGTCAAGGACTTATCCGCTAAGCCATCTCTCCAGCCCCCTTAAATGAATTACTCAAGCCACCTCTTCAGGTTGCCTGAATTAGTTAGCCTGAGCCCCAAGGATGGGTGCTGGTGGTGTGTGTGTGGGGGGGGAGGGAGGGTGAAGTTCCTCCAGGCTCTCTCAGGGAGCACTTCTTTTGAGAGGCGCTAACTCGTACTCCCAGTGCAGCTGCCACACTGGCCAAAGGGAAAGACTTTATTATGGCTGACTGCAGATGCTGAGGCTTGTCCTGTTATAGGTTTTACTTTGCATTGATTACATTAATAGTACCTTCATTAATTATATTACAGTAATACAAAGTCACGGGAGGAGACTTAGTGCACACAGGACACTGTGTGTGTGTGTGTGTGTGTGTGTGAATCCCTTTCTACCCAATGGTCTTCCCTGGCACCATCCTGAATCTGACAGGATCACTGTGATGTGCCTGCTTTTTACTTTTAAACCTGCGTTGGTTTATACCCATTTGTATATACTTGTATATGGCTTGTAAACAGCTTTTTTCAATTGACAGTATCTATGGAGATGTTCATTTTTTTTTTTTTTGGAGAGAGACAGAGAGAGAGAGGAAGACAGACAGAGATGGGTGCGCCAGCAGCCTCTCAGCTGCTGCAAACGAAATCCAGATGTGTGTGCCCCCTTGTGGTCAAGTGAGGCATTGCGCCCTTGCATCACTTTGCATCTGGCTAAACGTGGGACCTGGAGATTGGAACCGCTGGACATTTGAACCAGTGTTCTTAGGGTTAGCAGGCAGGCGCCTTAACTGCTAAGCCATCTCTCCAGCCCGAGATACTCATTTTACTCTTGGAGTGGAGACACACATGTTTAAGTTTCTGACGAGAAAATGTTTCAATCAGGGACATCCTGGAAACAGAGGCTAGGGAAGGCACTAGTAGCTGACAAGATGCTGCGATGCCTCAACAGACACTGGCCATTTGGCAGGAGGACGAAAGAAGAAATGCACGGTCAACTGATGGATATGCCTATGTCTCCCAGAAGAGAGCAAACCCCACTCATTGTCCTGAGACATCCCAGCATGCTCCAGAGAGCCATTTCTGATGGAAGTATGGAGCTGTCAGCAGGAATCAGCTGCTGGCATTGGTGTTCAGAAACGAAATCACTTCCTCCTGCTGAATTGTTCTGTTTCATGAAGAAGGGAACATCATTCATTCCTTTGGAAATAAGGCCAGGCTGAGACTGACGGAGGAAACAAGTGAAAATCCAGTTCTCTTTCCCTCCTTTGCTAGCACTCCATAGCAGCTGCTCCACACACTATGGTCACAATTTCGCATTGTTCACTCAGACACCTATTGCGGACCGGAAGAATGTATGTATTTGGCATGTGCTCAATGACTGCAATAAACCCCTGGCAAAACAGTAGGTACATGTTGCAGGAATCTTATCTGCATTATTTTAGTATGTGAAAATGCTTGGCTTTTGGAAGGTATTTCTGGTTTACTTGGGACAATTTTTTTCTTTACTCATCACTTCAACTGCTATGTACTTTATACAAATTCCACTCCTGAAAAATTTTTAAATTTTAAATGCATTTTTATTTTAATTATTTATTTGAAAGAGACAGAGAAAGAGGCAGATGAGGCAGATAGAGAGAAAGAAAGAATGGGTGTGCCACAGCCTCCAGCTACTACAAATAAACTCCAAACGCATGCGCCCTTGTGCATTTGGCTTACATGGGTCCTGGGGACTTGAACTGTGGTCCTAAGGCTTCACAGGCAAACACCTTAACCGCTAAGCCATTTCCCCAGCCTCCCATTCCTGAAATTCTCGTAGCGACTCTATGAGCTAGGTACTGTTCCTACACCCAGCTCACAGTGAAGAAACTAAGGCTCAGGAAGACACCCTGCCCCATGCTTTACAGAAAGACGCAGAGCGAGTGCCAAGTCAGGCTCCTTCCACTTACCGCAAGGCTTCCCTGTCAAGACAACACGTGGGAAAATCACAGCGCACAAGCACACTCCTTGTTTCTCCTTTTCTGGCTTTGCTGCTCTTAAACATCCAGTTCCTCCATTTTCCCTTCAAATCACTTAGTATGTTGAGAAATGCTATCTGTGAAAGCGGCTACTCTGGTCACAACAGCCAGGGGGAAGGCGCTGATCACCAGCTGAAGGTCTTTATTCGAGACATGGCTGACTCTGGCCCTAACCTTCCCAGCCACTATAATCATGGGACTCACGTCCACTGGACAGAAGGCGTGTGTGTAAGAAAGTAGTATTTTTAAAGGGAGATTAAAAACAAACCCTCTTTTATTACAGTAAAGAACCTGTCACCTTACTTTAGGGAGTATGTTCCACACCAGGATCAACAGAAATAGTTACAACACAAGAATAAAAAGAGAAAAACAGATTATCGGGCTCCAGTTAAGAAAAAGGGCCGATGTTACTGCATGTGATGGATGTGCAGTTTAGACATTTATTTCCACAAACTTTGGGTTTTTTTTTTTTTTTTTTGTCTTTTGGTTTTTCAAGGTAGGGTTTCACTCTAGCCCAGGCTGACCTGGAATTCACTATGTCATCTTAGAGAGGCCTCGAACTCACGGTGATCCTTCTGCCTCCCAAGTGCAGGGATTAAAGGCATGCACCACCATGCCCAGCTTCCACAAACATTTTATTCAGTGTCTCTTGTTTGCCAGGATGTAATCTGGATCAGCATGGAATACCTTTTCAATTCACATTTCTCTTTAAACTAGAACAGCTGTTTTAATTCATGTCTTATCTACCAAAATTGGTAAACCCAGAGTCTCTTGACTTGCACAGTATTCTTATGAAACATACTAATTTGGCGGTGTGACCTCTGAGTTTGGTTGTATATTTACACAAATGAGTTCATCAACTTTCTCAGTATCCTGATAACCTGTGCATGCGCCCACGCCACACAGCCCTTTCTCATCTTTATGACATCATCCTGATGACCTGTGCACGCACCCACGCCACACCGCCCTTTCCCGTCTTTATGACATCATCCTGATGACCTGTGCACGCACCCACGCCACACCGCCCTTTCTCGTCTTTATGACATCATCCTGATGACCTGTGCACGCACACCACGCCTTTATGACATCATCCTGATGACCTTCGTCTTTATGACATCATCCTGATGACCTGTGCACGCGCCCACGCCACACCGCCCTTTCTCGTCTTTATGACATCATCCTGATGACCTGTGCATGACATCATCCTGATGACCGCACGCCACGCCACACCGCCCTTTCGACATCATCCTTTATGACATCATCCTGATGACCTGATGACCCGCCCACGCCACACCACCCTTTCTCGTCTTTATGACATCATCCTGATGACCTGTGCACGCGCCCACGCCACACCACCCTTTCTCATCTTTATGACATCATCCTGATGACCTGTGCATGCGCCCACACCACACTGCCCTTTCCCGTCTTTATGACATCATCCTGATGACCTGTGCATGTGCCCACACCACACAGCCCTTTCTCGTCTTTATGACATCATCCTGATGACCTGTGCACACGCCCACGCCACACCACTCTTTCTCATCTTTATGACATCATCCTGATGACCTGTGCACGCGCCCACGCCACACCGCCCTTTCTCGTCTTTATAACACTGCCAAAGAATGGGGAGGCCTCGGTGGTTTTCTGCTCTGTCAGAACATGAGTCACGTGGAAGCTTCATCTCTAGGTCAGCTTCACGGGCTGACAGGGCTGACAACCACAAGACTCATTTGGCCAACTGCAGCCTCATCCATCACCTGTCACAGTCTATTCAAATGCAAGCGGTAAGGTTCCTCTCTAAAGAACTACAGCTATACACTATTGATGTTGACACTATGACATTCTGGGATGCACACAGTGGAAAGGGGAGACCACTCAGCAGGGCTCAAGGTAGTAACGAACCCTGCTGAGCATATTTAGAACAGAGAACCATAAGTAGATAAATTTCTGTGCCAATTTTTTTGAACAGAACTTGAATTCTGAGCAGCCTTTTAGTGGTATTAATCTGCAAAGATAGCCTACAATGACCCGAGTTTGGAAACACTGTTTATGTCACTAAGTCCTGGCACGATGGCATTTCCTGTGGTGAATGTGTCTGGGGGGGCTCAGCGCCGTGCTGCAGACCTGGAGCCCTTTGAACTTCACTCATACAAGTCAACTCTGGTCTCCTGTCTAAAGAAAAGAGTGGGAGTCGGTCCCAACAGCAGCAGGTGAGGCTGCAGTGGTGAAGGAGAACTGGCACCACTCATGATGATGGAAGGCAAATACACACGTGTCAAAGGAGGAGAGTGCAGGCCACCTGGAAAATTAAAATACTGATTCAAGATATATTAATTAGTTCAAGGTCAGCCTAACTTTTTCTCTTTTTAAAAATTTATTTGAGACAGAGGTTGGGGGGGGGAGAGTGAGAATGGGTGCACTAGGGCCTCTAGCCACTGCAAATGAACTCCAGATACATGCGCCACCATGTGCACCTGGCTTATGTGGGACCTGCAGAATGGAACCGGGGTCCTTAGGCTTTGCAGGCAAATGCCATCTCTCCAGCCCCTTCTCTTTTTTTTCCTGTTATCTGGAAGATGTAGATAATAAGTTTTCCATCTTCCTTCAACTTCCAAATTCTACCAATTCTAGCTTCTCCTGTGTTCTTTCAACATGGTGACAAGCATCAGGATTTAGACTAAATTCTTCCTTGTACTGGGACAGCCACTCACCTAGCGTCGCCTGCAAATGCTCCTGCCCACTCTGAGGTAGCTGCCCCTTGATGTCCTACAGCACCACCTCTCTCCTTCTGCAGCTGTCCTGCTTGCTGCAAGACCGTGGCTCCGGGTTATCACTGCTGTGTACCCAAGTCCAGGGCACGGCTTAGAGAGGCACCAACACAAACTTTTCAATGAGTAATCATGTTCACAGTGCATCTAAGAAAACTAACACCTAAATTCTTTACACTTTATTTGGGACTTAGCCTGGGTTTAGTAAGTGCCAGCCATAGTCTGTCCCCTCAAGGATTTTACTTAGTGAGGTAACCCAGGTCCAGAAAGCCAAACGTCACATGTTCTCTCTCATATGTGGATCCTAGCTACAAATGATTAAACTTCTATGTGAGTAGGAATAAAACTCAGTAGCAGAAGCCAGTAAACTAGAAAGGGGATAGAAAGGGAATAGAAAGGGGGGGACTTAATAAGATGGTATTGTATATATGTAAGTAGAAGAACAAGATTAATGGGGGTGAAAAGGCCTAAGTGAGGTCAGGGGAGAGATTGAGTAAAGGAAAGGTGGAGGGAAGGCTAATCAAAATCTAAGAGGATATAAATGAGTCATATGGAAACCTACTTTTTTGGACAACGGAACACTCAGAAGCCATAGATTATTACTAGAAAATTTTCAGTGCCAGTGAGTTGTTGGCCAGGGAGGTCACTGATACCCTCAAAACATTACAGGCCATTTCTAAGGCTCTTGTTTTCCCACCAGGAATAGATGTTAAGACCCTATTGCTGAAGACTCCACATATTTGGGCTGTAAGATAACTGAGAAATCCTGCTGGAACTGAGCTAAAAACTTCCTCCATATAGACCAGCTGATAGAAAGCTGGGAAAAGCTATGCTCCATGCAATTCAATGGGAGGGAGAGAAATCATTAGTGGAGATACTCAACAGTGGACACTGCAAGCCTTAAATTTGGCCAGCCAGGCCAAATGAGCCAACAGGTGCAATAGTGGCATGTCTGTTATGGGGGAAACCAACCACTCTTAAATTGGACTGGAGTCCTGCTCCATGGGAGGAAACACATCCCTGATACTGAAAACCTACAACAGGGGTAGTCATGAGCCCTAGGGGTGTAATGTCTGCTGGTGTCTGGTTAAATGCATATACTATGCTCACCAAACTGCCCAGTAAGCACTTCTCTTAATGTTCATACCCACATATTAATGTCACTCTCACTTTTAGTTAGAGAAGCTTCTCTTTTCAGATGGCAGTAACCTTGGGATGACTCAGAAGGCACCATGGTGCTGAGAAGAAGTGACAGAGGAGTGCTCAGCACTGAAAAAGGAAGGTTAGGACTCCTTACAACGTGCTCCTCCAGACACAAAATGGCTGGGATATCCGTGACCTCACAGTGCCTGACACTACCTACACAAGACCATCATAATAGGAGGAAAAGATGATGACATCAAACTGAAAAGAAAGAATGATTGAGAGGGGGAGGGGATATGATGGAGAGTGAAGTTTTAAAGGGGAAAGTGGGGGGGGGAGAGGGAATTACCATGGGTTATTGTCTATAATTATGGAAGTTGTCCACAAAAAAATATTTATAAAAGAAAAAGAGTACAGCTTTCCAATCTGTTGAAGAAAAAAAGACATTCTGACCTGCCAGTGACAATGGAAACAAAGGCATGAGGCAGGGGGCCTCTAGATTAGCCTGAGAATGCCAAGCAAGCCAACCCCAGAGACAAGTGAATCAAAACATGGCGTGTGTGGTGGTCTGACTTAGGTGTTCCCAGAACATAAAGTCATGTGTTCTGAATGCTGGGTCCTCAAGCTGGTGGCATTTTGGGAACTGGAGCCTTGCTGGAGAAGGTATGTTGCTGGGGGCAGAATTATGGGTATTACAGCCAGCATCCCCTTGCCAGTGTTTGGCTCACTCTCCTGCTGCTGTTTCCACCTGCTGTGGCAGAGGTGATATCAAGCTTCAGCTCATGCCATCCTCCCCCTGCCATCAGGATATGCTTCCCTTCAAGCCTGTAAGCCTTACCCTTTCCAATGGCAAGGTATTTTTTGGGAGGAGGGGGTGTTTTGTCCCAGCAATGAGAAGGGACCCTCAACAGCATGGAAGGGAGTAACCCTCCTGCAGGCCTCCGTGCTTCCTGTCCAGACTTTCAGTGCATCTTGGAAAGCCCTGGCAGCAGAATGTTACCTTGAGAACTCAGGATAAGACAAAAGTAGCAGAAACGGTCAGCATGAGAAAAAGTTTACTGATTCAAAGAACCCAGGGACAGGAGAAAGTCATCAAATTGTTGCTTTAGAGAAGTCATCAAATTGTTGCTTTAGAGAAATGACCTGGAGGACAGAGAGCTGCTGTTAACTCATCCCAAGAAGACATTCAATTTCTATGAGAACATCTGAATCCCAAACTTGTATGGCACAATGCAGTTTGGGCCCTAGCCAGACTGCATGCTAAAAGAAACCAGGCCACACACCCTCAGGTTTTCTCACCAGGATGGCGGGTAGTCAATGATGGGTAAGACCCCAGATGGGGCAACCGTTGCAGGGCACCTTGGGGCCTGGGGTCAACAATGGCTTGGCAAAGAACCATGCCTCCCAGGGCTGCCAATAATAAAAACAAAAAGGAGGATATGTATGGCACAATGCAGGTCAGGCCCTAGCCAGACCGCATGCTAAAAGAAACCAGGAAGTAGCTTCTGTGGACGTGGCATTGTGCACAGGCCTGGCGTGACAACAGCTACATTCCCAAGCTTGTGAGAAACCTGCTATGAGATGATCTGCCCAGAGACATGTTGGGCCCTAAGAGGCCCCAGTGTGAGGCCTAGTGGTTCTGAGCCTAGCTAGAGTTTAGCGACCTGTCCTTGGCCTACTCCCGCTTGTGAGGCCTAGTGGAACTTTATGAACCTGACTAAAGTTTAGCGACCTGTCCTTGGAGTGACTCAGCAAGGCCTAAGCTGAAACTGCCTCCACCCAGCTACTGCTGACGTGGTGAAATAATATTGGCCCTTACACCTTTCTCTCACCCTTTTTCCCACCCTCTTTCTCAAAAAATATATATACCCTCTCAGTACAATAAAAGTCGAGTCCCTGCTTCGATACGGCTCCTGGCTCAGTGTGGTTTTTTCTCCCTGGTGCTTTGAGGGGGAGGGGTTTGAGCCGCCGACACCCATTTTCCCGCTCAGCCTCAAGAGGATCCGGCTGGACCGGCTCTCTCTTCCGCTCTACCTGCTGGCGGAGAAGAACCGACAGAGACAGGCTGTCATTGGTCACAAGAAGGGGACCACCCCGTAACATGATTAGTCAGACAAACCCTTTAAACCCCCTACACTTCCTTGAATAAACGAGTTTGTGGCAGCTCGTCCTCTGCCTGCTTCCACCCAACTCCTGGAGTCTGTGTCATGACTCCGCGCCTCTCACCCCCAACTCGGCAGAGACCCTGCCGTCCCTCCTGAGCTGGCCCTAGGAGGGACCCCAACACAAACTGACTTTGTAAAGTGTGCCAGGGAGTAAAGGGAGCAGCAAAATAAATGATTCTAATAATCCAAGGTAATGTAGGGAGGCAGTACCACGTTAGAGGAGCTCAAGAACAAGACAGCTGACATTGCTGAGCACTGATTTTGCCCCACATCCTGTTCTACTCATAATTGATGAACTAGTTTATTCTTTTCAACCACCTATAAATCAGGTATTCATAATGGCTCCAATACATTGCAAAGGATCCAGCTTCAGAGGGAAGAGTTAACCCAGGCAGTCTGGCTCCACAGTTCCGGATGCTGCAAGCCTGCTTCGGCTCATTGAGAAGGCAAAGGCTATGGCCAGCTCCCTACAGCTTCCAGTGCAGCAGCACTTTGTTGAATTCTCGCAGCAGTACGGGCAGGAGCTCTTACTATACAGTACCTTAGAGGTGGGGAGGGCAGGGAAAGGAGAAAACGTGCGTGCGCACGCAGTGGACTTGCATGCACAGAGTTGCAGCTGCACTCAGAGGCTCCCTCCTCTTCAGTACTGGGGATCAACCCGAGTGTGGCCCCATGTGCCGTAGTACAACACCACCTTCCTATCCCAAGACTGCACACTGGTAAAAACAATGAGCCTCCAAGAAATGGACACTGTCACCTAGAGATGCTCCACCTGGTCAAGCCCAGAAGCAGACTTCGAATACATTAGTGCTGGCTGACGGAGGAGAAAGTGACTTATAATTCAATGGTGATCACAGTGCTAATCATATGGGCACTGCAGGCATTCAAAACATGTAATGTGTTATGCAGGCCATCTTCAGACTAAATATAGCTTTCTAGAAACATTGTGATAGCTGCAGGAGTATGCTCTCCATCTCCCTTCCTAGAAACCCTTGCAGTCTTCTTTATCTGAAGATCTTACTGGGGTTCAACAAGTAGGCAAGCAGTTTCATATCAAATTCATGTTCATTCACAAAAACTTTCAAAGACCCAGAAACAACCTTGGCATCTGAGGATGTATGTATGACAAAAAGAGACGAAAGCTGGTCCAGCTGTTTACAAAACGCACGGCCATGGGCATGTGATTTATTTGCTCAGCCTCATCCACAAAATGCAGTTTAATTTAAAAGCACTCATTGAAGGGAGTGTTGGGGATAGTTAAATGGATAAAGCACTTGTCATGCACCTGTGTGGATCAGGGTTTGGACCCCAGCACCCGTGCAAATGCTGGGTGGGTCTAAGGCTTGCCTTTAATTCCAGCACTAAGAGGCAGAGGCAGAGGCCGAAGATCTCTGGGGCAAGATGACTAGCTAGACTCGCTTAATTGGCAAGCTCTGTGTTCAAGTGAGGGACCCTGCCCCAGTAAATAAAGGGAAGAGCAATGGAGAAAGACCCCCAGCATCAACCTCTGCTTCCACATTCATGCTCACAATATGTGCACCTGCACACAAGTCTGCACACACACACACACACACACACACACACACTTGCACCTCGTGCACACAAAACAGCCTAGTGAGAAGTGAAGAGAGTGACGACCATCTCTTGTAAATGCTCAGTAAATAAATGATGGCTCTCGTCCTTCTTTCAGCAGTAAATAAATGATGGTTCTCATCCTTCTTTCAACTCATTATTTGAGCAACTGCACTGTCTCCTGTTTCTACAGAATCCATGTAAATTACGTTTTCCTAGGAAACTAAGAACATAGAATTTCAACCCAAATCTAATCTAATCAATCAGGTCACTCTGTGGAAGTAGGAATGGGGTCACTTGTGATAGAATTGGCAGCAAAAAAGTCTGGTCTGGCCTAAGATGCACAAGGGGCACACGCATCTGGAGTTCGTTTGCAGTGGCTAGAGGCCCTGGTGTGCCCATTTTCTCTGCCTCTCTTCTCTCTCTGCTTGCAAATAAATAAACAAAAATAAAAAAAAAGGCTGGCCTAAAGTCTAAAAACATATGAAACACGGTTTTAGAACTGGGCAGGAGGAAATCACTATCAGGAGGAACCCACTTTCCCCTGGGCTGCTTGTCAGGAGATGTCAGTACAGCCAGATGAGCCGTTAGTGAGAGTAACAACCCAAACCAACACCATGTGCCCCCATCCTCATACGAGTTTTCAGTTAAACAGTTTGCTCAAGGTTGTACAGTAAATGACAAAGCTGGGATTTAGAATCAAATCTAATAGATGCCACTTCCTATTCTCTTAGTCAAACACTGTGGCCAGTGTGATGCTTGCTGACAATCAGAGAATACATATAAACAGCTGGCTGAACTACAACAATGTTTTTTGGCAGGAAAGAAAAAGGAAGGGTAGGGGAACTTGTTTTTATTTTTAGCAAACTGCCCAAGGTCAAATAACCAGAAAGCAGTGCGCTGATGCCTTCACCATGACCTCCCCTCACAGTGCACTTTGTGACAGCAGATTCCTGGGAAAAGCAAACAGACAGAACTGGCTCAGGCCTTTATATAACATGTCAAAATGCCAAGATGGGGACAGTCGTAAAAATACACACAGAACGCTCCAGCAGAAGATAAAGTATATAAAGTCAATCTTTGACCAAAAACTTACAAACTAAATAGTTCCACTCTAGTATTGATACATAATGGTGTGTGACATTAAATAGGAACACTTTAAAGCTGTCTAATTTTCCATCTGTGTATCTTTGGGAGAATAGAAGAATGAATGTTGAATAAATTAATAATGGTTAGAGACAGTCTTATTGTTTTTGAAGCTATGACAAATCCCTGATTGGAACAACTTAGGGAAGGACAGATTCACTTTAGCTCATGGTGGCAGGAATGTGAAGCTGTTCGTCTCATTACATCTGCAGCCATGAAGCAGAGACGAATGCTGGTGCTCAGCTGGCTCCCCCCTTCTCTCCTTCCCCAGGCCATGGGATGCTGCTGCTTACATTCAGGACAAGTCTTCCCTCTTCAGCTGAACCTTTCTGAAAACACCCTCACAGATAAGGTCAGAGGTGTGTCTCCTAGGTGATTCTAAATCCGGTCAAATGACAAGGATTAACAACCACAGACAGCCTCAATGGCCTACTAGCTAGTCCAAGTGTGTGGGACAGATTTCTGGTATCCAATGGGTGGCTGGTCACAACTGGCATGGCAGTAAAAATTCTTGGCTGGGCCACCTGATGGAAACCTGTCATGTTTCACAGTGGTTCTGCAGGGGAAAGAGACAGACCTGATGCAACTGCTCAATTTCCATAAAGGACAGCAAGCTCTAAGATGCACCAACCAACTACAGGAAAGCAGCTGGCCTATGTGAACTAAGGGTCTTCTGTGGGTCGAGTCTGTGTGAGGATGATGCTGACAGCAAGATGGCAGAACCAGTGAGTGCCCGTGGGCAGGTCCAGCAAGGACAGAGAGACTAGAAGGGCCACTGGAACTGAGGTTATTATATAGACTCAAATTTCTCACTCGGCCAGTTAAGGTGTGTCCCACCAGGCCCGGCTCAGTTTCCTCATTTGTAAAATGAAGGCTAGGATGCCGCTCAGTTTCCTCATTTGTAAATGAAGGCTAGGATGCCACAGGGCTATGGGAAGAGTTTACAGAGTCCAGCTGTACTTATTTTAGTCCTGGATGGTGAGTCATGAAGAACTAACTGCTCGTATGCTGACTGCCCGTGCCTCATTCCTTCACTTTAACTCAAGGACATCTCTTGCCCCAGGACATTAAAAACATTTTTTTTTGGGGTTTCGAGGTGGGGTCTCACTCTAGTCCAGGCTGACCTGGAATTCACTATGTGGTCTCAGGGTGACCTCAAACTCATGCGATCCTCTTCCCTCTGCCTCCCAAGTGCTGGGATTAAAAGCTTGAGCCACCATGCCTGGCTCAGGATATTAAAATTAACAATGAACTGTTCTCCAAACAAAGATCCCTGGGCGTAACTGCATATACATTTTTAATGACTTTTGGTCGTTAAACTTTGCCATTTCCACCCCACATTTCCCATTATGATCTTTCCATCTTTGAGAAGTAAAAAGATATTTTTGTTTAAAAGGAGCAAAATAGATATGACTGTGTTCCTGTGTGCTCTACCAGTATGCCTGTAGCCTTTCTTATTGTGTGTACACTGTTTTTTGTTTCCTGTTACTTTTTCAAGGAGGGAACATCCTCTACCATCTTTTAATTCAGAATGGCAATTAATAACATTTCACAAAACATAAAAAAACAAAGTTTCTGCGGGAGAAACAGAGCAATGTGGCCACTACAGGACACCGTACAGCCAATGCTTCGTGAAGGAATGTTCTGAATTAAGTGGCCCAGATTCACAAAACAGACATTTGGGCAAATTTTTTGAGCTGGTTACATCACCTCATTTGCCTTCTAGTTTAGGAGGCCACGAAGTGGGCAAATCAGACCCACTTACCGTCGCATGTGAGATGGTCAGGATTCCATTCTTGACAGCGCACTTCCTTCTCTGCCACACTTTCCGGATCCTAGGAGTGAGTCAAACAGAACTGGTTATGGTGTACAACTCACTGGGGGATGTGCAATCAGACCGTGCGGTGCAAAACAATAATTGTAACAAGCCCTATGCAAGTTGCTCGGGAGAAATGTCATTGACTGTTTTAACTTAGTGTGCTCCACAAGTGACCCGCCAGGAACTAAACACTTTATCAGTTTATCAGAAACTAAACCTTTTCCGATTGGATTTGAAGCCTGCTCACAGGAGGGAAGTCATGCCTGGTACTATAAACCTGGTCAAAAGCTCATGGGTGGGGAAGAGCATAGGCTGAAAGGAGGAACGTACCACTGTTGCTGTGCTAAATGGAGAAGTTGCCAAGCTACCTCCTAACTTCTGATGCTAAGTCATAGGTTAGCGCTGCTCTTAGCCTTGAGTGTAGGTTATGCACATGGCTGGTGAAGGTGATGTAAATAAATGACCATTGTGTGCTCAGTCCTAAATGGGACATGTCTATCTCCCTCTCCAAGGCTCAGGGAACAGCCCAGAAGAGGGGGCAGAGAATGCAAGAGCTGGCTGGGGCGGAGGGCTGTGAAATGCTGTCTTTGGATACAACGTGACTGTTGCACTCAGCAGATATGGTTTCCTGCACAAGACTGAGCCTATCACCATCCAGCATGGACAGAGCAGAGGCTTCTGAGAGCCCACTCTCCCCAGAGGAGCTACTGCCAGCTAATGGTTGTGGGGATGGGGCAGCCATTGGTAAGTGGCTCCAGTAACTCCCCAGTCATGTAAGCAACCCTACTTGATTCAGCAGGACACAAAATCAATAAAAACATGAAAGCAGAAAGAGGAATACGTAGGAAGAAAAGGTTGAGTGAGAGAGTGAGGGATTAGGGTATCTGAGTCTGTCACAAGAACACTCTGTATGGATTACTTTTATAATAATATATTAAAAATTAAAACATCTACCATACAGGAAAGACTTGGGGTGAAGATGCTGAGCGTACAGAGGAAAGAGCTTAGAGTCAAAAGGGGAAGAAGGTATTTTATTTTTGGTGGCCTATACACCTTCCTTTTGAGGGCCTTGAAGCCCCCGTAAAGAGAATTATCCTCTTACAGGAAAGAAAATTGTGGCCAAACTATTCACAAGTGGCTATGATAAGCAATTAGAACAATTTGATTCTAATCTTGGTGAAGACTGGAAAAAGCCGAACTCAAGAGTTTGCAAATAACTGGAGAGTTTTCATGAAGCCCAGGTACAGCCTGCACGAGCGCACACACACACACAGAGGCAGAGGTGTGTGCTCTGCACTGCCTGGGACCACAACCATCAGGTCACCAGTAACAGGGATCTCAGGGAAGGAAGAGAGTTCAGGCTATTGTCATGGAGATAAATAACATCAGAGACCACTGCACCTTTTCCAGGCCTATGAAGCAGTGTTTTGTTTTTATTCCCCTTTGAAGTTAGTCCTGTAAGAAATCTGCCACAACACAACGTTAAGACCAATACAGGTCTAACACTGTCTTCTTGTGTATGTAACTCCTGGAGCGTAGTTCCAGAGCGTGCTTCACGTAGGGAAGTAAGAATCAGACACCACCTGACCAGACGCACACTGAATACATTATGCTCAAAATGCTAGCTTCTCAGGAAGCAATGGAGAACCACTAGTTGAAAAGGTGATCCAGTTGCAGCCAAATCACGTCATTTCTTCCTTATATTATATAGCTGTGTGACTTTGCTCACGTTTCCTTGCTGAGGCTCTCCATCTGTACCACGAAGATACTTCCCACCTTCTGGAATGACTTTAGAAAATGCATGTGAAGTATGTAAGCACATGTAATACTCCTGTATCTCTTAAGTGTCTTTGGCCATATACATGTAAAGTTATTAAAATTTTAAATCAGTCTTTCATTTTTTTTACTACTTTTAAGTGACAAGGAGTATTTCAGAATTTTGGTGAGGAGTGACTCATGCAAATGACCCCTGGAAGAAAATCACACAGCACAGCAGCAGTCACAGTCAGCGAGGTGTCTTCATGCAAGCACTTGTGTCTCTCTTCTACAGAAGCCATCATAAGCAGCTGTGGCTTAGCATCTTCATCCTGGCTGCCTGTGCAAGCATGAGGTTGGATCACCTGCCTTCAGCCTCCTTCTCAACCTCCAAGTGCAGCAGCTCCCCTCATCATGTGCCAGCAGAGGGCAGGTCATGTGAGAGCGCAGCCCATGCTTGCTTACTCTTGACCTTCCAGCATCCAGCAGACTACCAGAGTGAAGGTGGAAAAGTAGCACAAAAGAATGTAGAAGTGAAGGTGAGTGATGCCAATTTATTTGCAGATGTGCAGAGTGGTCAATAGCAGTGGTAGCCCCTTTCAAGTATGAAAGGAGACCCCGCTGAAAATCTGGCCTCTCATGCTTATTGTCTATATGGATCTTTCGGCTAAGAGGCGTGAAGGGACAATGTGCAGAGATGTTCAAGTTCAGCCAAACAATGCGAATGATAAGACCACTAACCTTCATTGGGCAGGTAGATGTCAAACACAACAGGCAATCTTTGTGTGTGTGTGTGTGATTGTGAGTGTGCTCGAGTGTACAGAGAGAGGTATATTATGTGTAGTGTATGCACACATGTGCAGTGGGCATCTTGACATGGGGGCCTTTTCCTCAAACTGGAGCTGTTTTTCCATCAGTGAGCCCCACTCCCCTGCAATGCTATGGACACACGTGGACATGCCCAGCTTTGTATGTGGGTTCTCGGAGGCTGAGCTTGGGCTGGTCCCCGTCCTTCAGGCTAAAGTGACAAGTACTCTTATGGATGACTATCTCCTCAACCCACACAGGCAATTTAAGTTTGAAGAAAGTCATTGTGACTTCAGGTGAACAATGTTTAAAAACCACAAATACTCTGTACTTCAGCTACAAAAGACAGGTAATAGTGCATTGTGGCTCACAACAGAACACATTTCCTTTCCTCTTGATCAACAACAGGTCAGTGCCCTTCCAGAGGACACCTGTGCCACACAGGGTCAGGAAAGAGTGGGCTGTTGGGCCAAAGCCTTTCTGCAAGGTGATCCCATACAGTCTGGGCTGGAACTGGGCTATGTTTCAGTTGCAAAAAGGAGGCTAGGATGTAAGGGCGCTCTGACTACAACATCTGTCACCCCACTGATCCCTACAGTTGATCTGGCAGATGTGTTTGGTGTCCCCTTTCTCCCTCACTGCTCCATGTGTACCCCCTCCCAAGGTTGCATGCTCGGTCAAAGAGCACGACCTGCCTGGAACAGAGGAGGACTGGTCTCTGCTTCAGAGAACTAGGAGCTCTCTCCCCCGCTAGAACCTCCAAACAAGCTCTCAAAGACAAGCCTAGTTTAAAGCTGTGATTTTGGTAGCTGGCATTTCTTCTTGGTGACACAATGACTTTCTACAATGGGCCAGGCACTGCACCATGTATTGAAATGCTCTTCTTTCTTCACACCCCCACCAGCACACCTGCTGGCTCTACCTCCATGATTCGGAACTCGAGTCCTTTTCCCACCTCTACTGCTGCCCCCCCAGCCCTGCTCTCACCTCTCCTACGGGTATCCTCAGCAGCCTAACTGGTCCCCTTGCTTCTGTTCTTACATGACAGCCACAAAGAATCTTGAGAGACACAACAGATTATGTCACCGCTCTGCTCACAGACACCCAATTGTGACTCATGTCACACAGGAGCTTCCAAAGACCCTCCAGGTTTGGCTCCCTGTGCCTCTGACCTCCCACCTCGCTCACTCTACATCACCAATGCTGACCGACTTCTTGGGTATCATGCACAGTGGAAAGCTTGCTTGCGGACACCCCCATCCTCCTGGGTGTCAAGGTTGTACCCTCACCTCCTTAAGGTCTTTGCTCTTATGTGGCTTCAGTCAAGTCTTCCCTGATCTACGTGACAACAAGAACACCTCCCGCCCCCACTCCCGGCACCTCTGCTTTGCTTTTACCTTTTTGCAGCAGAGGGCACTTCTCGTTTTTCTCACTCATCAAGAACTTACTCTTCTTCTTTTTTTTTTTTTGTCTGTCTCCTTCCTTAGCATGTAAACTCTGTAAGGGTGAGGACTTTTTTGCATGTGTTTGGTGTGCATGTGTATGCGCATTCATATGTGTGTGGGCATGGGCAGCAGAACTGGCAAGAAGCACATGAGTTTTAGTTAGGAGGGGAAGGGCTTGTGTCAGGCTGACTGTGATGGAGAGGAAAGATAAGGGTCACCACAGAGGCTGGGGTGTGGGCGACCAGGCACGCTTCTCACGTAGAAAGCACTGCAGTGAATAAAAGCCGAGGTGGGCCTCTGAGCTCCTGAATTCCTAACAGTGTAGGTTACAAGTCAGAGGTGGCACTCATCACTGGTTCTCTGAAAGACAGCAGGTTACGTAGACTAACTCATCTGTGGTGACCACCTCATCAGGAAACTTTTAAGTACATCTTCCAAACCGAAAGCTGAGCGAGTTCCTAGCAAGGTGCACCCAGTGGCTGGCTGTGTGCTGTGCTACACAGATAGGCTGGGCTCATACATACCCATCGCTTTTCTTCAGTAAGTACCCCTTCTTTTCACTGCCATATTCCTTATTGCCCTGGAGCTGATGCATGCTGTACCCGCCTTGCCGGCTCTGAGAGTCCTGGGGGTGGGGAAAGATAGGTTAGCTGATGCTAGAGATGATTCTTGAATCCTCAACTCTGTCTTGCCACTGAGTCTCTGCCCAGGTCTGAGTGAGAGAGAATTATGGAGCCTTGAAAGCTGTAAGGTGAACACTGGCCAGAGCCACAAACAAGTCCTAGCTGGAGCCAGGCCTGGGTCTCTTTACAAGCACACCCAAGGTGACTCAACCAGATTCTGCCAGCAGCAAAGGCGCACACAGGATGCTGTAGGAGAGTGAGGTGGGAGCAGGGGCCATGCAGGATGAGTGCGCCCTTCCCTCTGTCTGCATGTTTTCTCGCTATGCATACTTTGATAAAATTTATTAAAAGGGTGACTTTCTAAGTAGATATTGGCAGTTAGTATACATTTCTTGTTGTGTAACTACACATTGAGTATTTGCAGTATAAAAAATCTAAAACTTTCAGAGTGTTAAGACTGGGACATTTCAGATCTGAGTTTTGCATTAGGGGTGCTCACAATTGGTAGAGTTCATGCAAATATTCCAGAATTTGAAAAACAAAATCTGGGAAGCTTTGAGAGTCAAGCATTTCAGGTAAGGGATACTTGACTTACAGGACTCTGTAAAATATGACCAACAGCCACACTTTTGGTTGGAAAGGACAATTCCATGACACGAGAAGTACACAGTGTGGTGACGAGGGTGACAGGGCAGGCCAGAGACACAGACAAACAAGCTGGACTTCGTTCCCCGGGTGCCTCCCCATGGTTTCTAGGGCCATCATGTCTAAAACAACCATTCACATCATGAATACAGAAGAAACAATGAATTGTGTTGAACTGCACATGAGAACACGGGTCTCAACATTCAGATGGGGTTAGACATTCTTACAAAAAATAGCAACTTACTCTTCTAGACTTCAGTAAGGAAGGGCAAAGGCAATAGAGAAAAAAGGCAGAACAGTTGAAAATATAGTTAATTTTGTAAAAAACATCAGCACGCATAATTTATGCAGTTTGTATAATGCATACAGAAAACCTCATTATAAAGCTATGTTAGTAAACACGCACATGCACCTTTTGAACCATTATACGCTTTGGGTGGTTCAGCACAAAGTGTTTTGATACCTGGTAAGTTTTATCTCAGGTGACATGGGGTGAGAGGATGAGCACAGCCGAATGAAGAAGGCAGACACTTCATCAAGGAAAAAAGGGTAAGAAACTGAAATGTTCCAGCACAGGCAGTCAGCGGTGGAGTGAGAGCCAACACTGCTCAGAAAATCTGCAAGCCGCAGACGGTACAGAGGACTTAGGCAGACATCCAGCTCACAAGGAGCACCCGCAACAGGACGGTGCTGCAGGAAGGCGCTATAGCCGCCCCTGTTGTTTGCTGACAGCTTGTGCCCAGGTTTAAGGCCAGGAGGGCTTTTTTGTCATTCAGGGTCCTTTTGGGCCAAGCAGGATATGCTCAGCAATGCAAATTAATGTTAGCACCAGTCAAAGGAAATGGCCAGGACAATGTACTGTTTTAAGGCTATTATACAGAGGATACAAATTCTCTGTTTAAAAAATCTCCCGAACACCTCCTACGGGCTGGGACTGAGAAACCCGCATGTGAGTCTGGACTGTGTTAGTGGGTGCTCACTCCCTGTGCTTCTCTCCAGCAGGCAACAGAACTGGAAATACAGAGTCCTAGGAAGGAGGTTACGAATGCCAGTCATTTTCTGAATGTGAGAAGTTCTCTCTTTAATAGGGCAGATTCCTTCAATCTAATTGGACAACTTTGTTCACATGGGGAGGGATAAAATGTGGATTGAGATCCAAGAATCTCTTGAAAAATTTCCTGAAGTTCACTTTTAAACAGGGTGACAGCCATAATCTACACAGTAATTTGCCTCACCAAGTCCTCCAGAATTTGTGTTTCAGGCTTTCTGGATTATGGGATAAACGCCAGAAGGGCAAGATTTTCCCATGTCTGTCACCAGAGATTCTCAATTAGCTAAAAATGGGGCTCATGGAACAATAAAGCTCTATTAACCATTATTAATGATTTTTGGGAAATAATGGTCATTTGGCTTGCTCAGCAGAGGTCTATCAGTAAATGAAGAGGATTTTATTTTTGGAGAAAACAAGATACTAAAGAATTATCAGTGACGGAGGAGTGTCCAGCACTGAAACATCTCTGTTACACCCTCCAAGGCTCAGGGTCTACAGTGGAAGAGTGGAGGAAAGAATTTAAGAGCCAAAGGAAGTGTATGACTCCTTACAATGCAACTGTCCAGACAGAAATTGGCCTCTTCGCAGTGCCTAGCAATACCTTCACAAGACCCTCATAATAGGAGAAAAAGATGATGACATCAAAATGAAAGAGACTAACAGAGAGAGGGAGGGGATATGATGCAGAGTGGAGCTGTGAAGGGGAAGGTGAGGAAGGGGAGGGAATGATGTTTTATTGCCTTTAAGTATAAAAGTTGTCAATAAAAATTTTTTTAAGAAGAATTATCAACAATTATAATTTAAAGCACACACAACTACAGAAACAGAATAGGCCCTGAATTCATTGACAATATAACAGAAATCAATCATGTATTCAAGAAAGAGAAATGCAAATTAAAAATTCATCCAGGCAAAAATATGTAACACTGAAGGTAAATAATTAACTTAATGCTTTTGTGAAATTTTATTCTTGTGTTCAGGAAAAGTAAACCACAGAATGAATCTACTCTATTAACCTTCACTTCATCTCCTTCTTTTCGATTAGTATAGACAAACGATTTTCTTATTCAAAATTGTATTGACATATAAATTGCACTTTATTGTGGTGTAAAATCTCACAAAAATAAGCGATGCACATTCACTGCTTTAATGGGGTTATAAATGATGGTTGGTAATTCAGCTTAAAAACAAACCTCACCTACAGGAGCTTCGACTTTATAATGCAAGGTGTGGATGGTGAGTAATGAATCCTCCTGTTTCATGGGACTGAGTTCTGAGTACTTTTACAGTACCAGGAATGCTGAGGAATCTACCTGACACTCAAGAATGGACCAAACGTCACTGTGATGGGCTACTTGATGTCCATCTGTGGTGGTTTGATTCTGGTGTCCCCTATAAACCTAGGTGGTTCAAATGCTAGGTTCCCAGCCGATGGAGATTTGGGAATTAACGCCTCCTGGAGGCGGTGTATTGTTGGGGGTGAGCTTGTGGGTCTTATAGCCAGTTTCCCCTTGCCGGTGTTTGGCACACTCTCCTGTTGCTGTTGTCCACCTGATGTTGGCCAGGAGGTGATGTCCACCCTCTGCTCATGACATTGTTTTCCCCTGCCATCATGGAGCTTCCCCTAAATCTGTAAGCCAAAATAAACCTTTTTTCCCCCAACAAGCTGCTGTTGGTCGGGCAATTTCTGCCAGCAATGTGAACCTGACTGCAACAGTAAAGGTAGAAGCAAAGAGTGGTGTCACTGCTGCTTGAAACCTGACTGTGTGGCTTTGGCCTTTTGGGGCTGATTTTCAAGAGGAATGTGGAAGGATTTGAAACCTTGGCCTAAGAGATGCCTTGAAGTGCTGTAAATATGGCTTGATGGACTATTATGGTCAGAGTAGAAAGATCTGAATGCAATAATGAAAATACAAAACACCCCCCCCCCCAAAAAAAAAAAGAACTATGGACCGTGAGGTTTGGCTTATGAGGGTGAGAAAGAGCTTTGCCTGGACTGGGCTAGAAATAGTTTGTATGAGAGGCTTGCTGTTACACCCGTGTCCTGAGAATTTGTGTGGGGCTGCTTTGTGTAGAAATGGACTGATGTGAGCAGAGGGATATGGCACAGAAAAATGAAATCTGTGGGTGAAAACTGCTGCCTGTTCAGCTGCAATTGAGAGATTACAACCTTTGAGACTGCACTGGGGTGACAGGAAGAATGTAGACTCTTTTAAGGGGCCTGAGTGCTCAAGGAGTGTCCTGTTCTTCAAAGTCTGTTTTATTCCCCCCCCCCCCTGGACTAACAAATTGGCAGCCCACCTGGTATTATGAAGTATAAAAAATGCAGGAAAGAGAGGGTCATTGAATTTGCAACATGGTCTTGTGTTTTGGAAATGTCCTTGGGCAGTGGGTAGCAGGATTGCCTACATGGAGACCCAGTGGAGATGCCAGGACCATGAGATGGCTGCTAAGGAGAGCTGCCAGCCCCGGATGAAGTTTTTCAGGACTGAGCAGCCTAGCTGGAGGGGCAGAATTAGAACTCCAAAGATCTGTTGCTGGTTAGAATTATCCCACTTGGAGACTTGTCACTGGCTAGAATTGTTGGACTTGGAGCTACAGAGTTTGACGTTTGCCCTGACTGTTTTAAATCTTGTATTGCTTGAATATTTCTTTGCTATACTCAATGCCATCTTTTGCAATGTGAATGTTTATTTTCTGACAATATGGGTTTAAAATAATTTTTTTTTGGTATTATGGCTCAGTTAAAAGATCTTGGATTATGGGAATGCTTGAATATCATTAGGATTGATAAAAACTATGGGGACTTTTAACGTTGGACTGAATGCATTGCATTTTACATCATGGATGGTAATCAGTTTATGGGGGCCAGGGTGGAAGGTGGGGGTTTGATTCACGTGTCCCTCATAAACTTAGGTGTTCTGAATTCTAGGTTCCTAGCTGATGGAGATTTGGGAATTAATGCCTCCTGGAAGCAGTGTATTTTTGGGGTGGGCTTATGGGTATTATAGCCAGTTTCCCCTTGCCAGTGTTTGGCACACTCTCCTGTTGCTGTTGTCCACCCAATGTTGGTGAGAAGGTGATGTCCACCCTCTGCTCATACCATTGTTTTCCCCTGCCGTCATGGAGCTTCCCCTCGGGTCTATAAGCCAAAATCAACTTTTTTCCCCACAAGCTACTCTTGGTCAGGTGATTTCTGCCAGCAATCTGAACCTGACTGCAGCACCATCAGTGACTCAAACCAAAAGCTGTAGGATGTTGAATGATTCTGTATGCCTAAAATAGGACTGTGCATATTACTGTTAAAAATAGAAGATTTGTTTCCCTAAAATAGTCGGGTAGTAAGGGGTTCTTTTGGAAAGTTCGACTGTTATAACAACTTGATTTTGAAAAGAAAATGAAAAGAGAATGAGCGTTCCAAAAATCAGGGGATTCTGTTTATAATGACATTCTTCAAGCTCCCTTTCATGGAATGCCATCAGAAGCCGGCAGGGTGCTTTTAATTTCTCAGGTTATCTTTTATATTAGTTTACACTCTCCTCAAAAAGCAGGGCTTTGATAAGAACCCTCTAATGGATGTTCTTCACATTTTATCTAAGTCACTAAAAGTCATTGCCTGCTAGGGTTATTTTGCAACTAAGATATGATACGTGCATGAGAAAGGGACAGACATGTTGTCAAAAGTCAATTTTTCATATCATATGCTCTGGAGAGAGTGCCAACAAAAACAATTCATTTGGGTGGAGTTAGAAGTAAAGCACATCATGTACATCTCCATATAGTCAGTCCCTCCTTTGGCTTCTATCCTATCCATCTATAGCTGGCCTGAGCAAGAATACATCAATCCTCGACTGGGGAAATGGCTTAGCGGTTAAGTGCTTGCCTGCGAAGCCTAAGGACCCCAGTTCTATTCCCCAGGACCCACGTAAGCCAGATGCACAAGGGGGCACATGCACCTGGAGTTCGTTTGCAGTGGCTGCAGTTCCTGGTGCGCCCATTCTTTCTCGTTTTTAAAAAATCTTTAATTTTTTATTGATTTATTTAAGAGCAAGACAGAGCAAGAAAAAGAGGCAGAGAGAGAGAGGGAGAGAGAGAGAGAATGGGCGCACCAGGAACTGCAGCCACTGCAAACAAACTCCAGGTGCATGTGCCCCCTTGTGCATCTGGCTTACGTGGGTCCTGGGAAATCGAACTGGGGTCCTTAGGCTTCGCAGGCAAGCACATAACCGCTAAGCCATTTCTCCAAGCCCATTCTCTTTCTTTCTGCTTCTTCCTCTCTCTCAATAAATAAATAAAATATTAAAAAAAGAAGAAGAAAATACATCAATCCCTATGCAAAACATGATGAGACCCTATTTCTTCAAGAAAATGTCCTTATGTAAGGAGGAGGTAGCCCTGTGTATCAAAACAATGGCAGGATGTTGCTAAGGGCACACAAGTAAGTGGAAAACCCTCACTGTTTTCTTTGCAGACAGAAATATCCCCCTTGGGGCTGGAGAGATGGCTTAGTGCTTAAATGCTTGCCTGTGAAGCTTAAGAACCCCGGTTTGAGGCTTGATTCCCCATGTCCTACATAAGCCAGATGCATAAGGTGGCACATATATCTGGCATTCGTTTGCAGTGGTTGGAGGCCTTGGTGTGCCCATTCTTTCTCTCTCTGTCACTCTTAAATAAACAAAAAATTTTTTTTTTAAAAAAGAAATCTCCCCCTTCACATGTGTGGTGGTTTGATTCAGGTGTCCCCCACAAACTTAGGTGTTCTGAATGCTAGGTTCCCAGCTGATGGAGATTTGGGAATTAACACCTCCTGGAGGCAGTGTATTGTTGGGGGCGGGCTTATGGGTATTAGAACCAGTTTCCCTTTGCCAGTGTTTGACACATTCTCCTGTTGCTATTGGCCACCTGATGTTGGTCAGGAGGTGATGTCCACCCTCCGCTCATGACATTGTCTTCCCCTGCCATCATGGAACTTCCCCTAAATCTGTAAGCCAAAATAAACCTTTTTTTCCCCACAAGCTGCTCTTGGTGATTTCTCCTAGCAATATGAACTGACTGCAACAACTTGGGTCTCTCTCTCTATTGCTCTTACACTGAAAGAAGAATCACTCAAGAAGCTCGTTTCTCCAGGGATTTATATGTCAGCAAAGAACGTAACACATCTGTGTTTCAGTCTCTGGTACTTAGTGTATTTTTCTAAAACAGTCTGATGTGCAGTCATGGCCCCGGGCTGTACAGATGCTACCTCAACTTGGCGCAGATCTTCCTGACACCAGGCCTACTTTGCAGAGGACCAGGTGGACAGCAGGTGACCAGGGATAAAGGGCTACAGATATGTCTCACTTTCCAATCCCCAGAGTGCATGTAAAAACTGCACTTGGAGAAGCAGAACATAAGCGATGTGGCCACTTGGCAAAGAGAGTGAGCCTTCACGGGTTTCTGTGAAGAACCAGGGTCACTGGGCTCCTACTTTTGGGGGTGGGAGTGCTTCTTCCTTGTTTATGACTCATGAATTTCTTTCAGAAATTTTAGGAATTAAAAAAAGTGAGAATGCCACTGTTGTGATATACCATAAGGAACTGACATATAAAACATCTTATTCATTTATTAAACATCACATCAAATACTGTACTTAAATTTAATTCATACTAATTTCAGAGCACAAACAGGCAATTTGACTTTTTCCCACATTACAGATGTCACCGTTTATTTTAATTTTTCCTTATCATGATGTCCATGCCCCTTAGTACAATATCCAGTGTCCTCTATAATCAGAGCTAAGTTTCTACCTCAGGAAGCCATTTCTCACTCCTCCAGCCAGCAGGCCCTCAGTTGTTTACAGCCCCTAAACACAGACAGGTCTCTCCACCCAAGTCATGCAGGTGTGCTCTCTGGCTGCAGGCTACCTCCCAGTGCATCTCAAGAGCACTGACACTATGAAGCCTGAAGCCTGACTGTCCGTGTGGCTGACCCATTCTACCAGAGACTGAAGTCCTTGGTGGGACTAACGCTAACATCTTGTGCCAGACATATCCTAGGACCAGAATCGAATCCACCATTCACTCTAGACTCCTTAAATCTCCATGGTCTGTCTCAACTTAAGTCTGGGGCAAAACTTCCATAGAGTCTGCACCCAAATATTTCCTTAATTCCCTAGTAAAATGAGACATCCCCCTTTCTGGCTTCAGAGAAGGGCTAAAGAAGATAGTCGTGCAGTTACTGCCTGCCCTTCAAAGGCAGCACACAAAACATATCTAGAGCTATGGAACTATAGACCAATGGTGTCACTTATTTATAGGGAGGGAAAGGAAACATGGTTTCTATACTGGGCATTACTGTAGGTTCACACTTCTGATTTATATCTCATTGGATCCCACACCCACCCTGGCAGGAAGCTGTCAATGTGCCTGTTTCACAGATCAAGGAGCAGAAAGGTGTCACAAGCAGTCTCACTTACACTGTTGGCCCTGCTGGGAACATATAAACCACCTACTTCTTTCTGATCAAGCTGCAGGGACGACTTTATTAAGTCTCGAAGTGCAGTTAGCTGTTTCTTTTCTTCATCCTGGGTCTGTTTTATCTATGAAAGAAAGAAAAAAAAATCATCATTTAGACTTTTAGGAGCAGAGTTCAATTTTTCTAAATATACCATTTATCAAACAATTCTAACCTTTACGTTCTTCATCCTGTCTTATTTTTTGACACAAAGGGCACAGTCTTATGCTAATAAAGTACCAGTGATGCTGGGTGTGGTGGTGCAAACATTTGGTCCCAAACATGGGAGGCAGAGGTAGGAGGATCCAGGCTAGCCTGGAGTTCCAGGTCGAACTGGTCCAGACTGAGACCTTACCTCAAAATAACAAAACAAGTCACCAGTGAGTTTTAAAATTAGTGAGTCAGGAATAAAACTTGCTGATTTAGCAATACATGTAGGCTACCCCATGAACTCTGAATCCCTATATCAAACAGGTTGAGAAATAATACTACGATCACTTGTTTCTGGTTTTTCAATGGGTAGTGGAATGAATACCACAGTGAGATTAAATGGGCCAGAAGAGGAGCTGAGATGGCTTAGCAGTTAAGGCACTTGCCTGCAAAGCCTAATGACTGGACTTCAATTTCCCGCATAAGCCAGATGCACAAAGTGGTGCATGTATCTGAGTTCTTTTGCGGTTGCTGGAGTCCATGGAGCATCCATTTTTTCTCCTATCTCTAAGCTTTCAAATACATAAATAAATAAATGTTTTTTTTTGAGAGAGAGAGAGGGAGAGGAAGACAGATTGAGATGGGTGAAATCCAGATGTGTGCACCCCTTGTGGTCAACTGTGGCATTGCACCTTTGCGTCACTTTGCATCTGGCTAAACATGGGGGACCTGGAGATTGGAACGGCTGGAGATTGGAACCAGCGTTCTTAGGCTTAGGAGGCAGGCGCCTTAACCGCTAAGCAATCTTTCCAGCCCAAATAAATGGTTTTTAAAATTTATTTTTTAGTGGCATGTCTACTCTTGGGGTAACCAACTGCTCCATAATTGGACTGAAGGCCCTCTCTACGGGAGGGAATACATACCTGGTACTGAAAAACCTAAGCAAAAGTCTATGGCAGGTGAGGTCATGAGCCTAGGGGTATAAAAGCCTGCTCTTTTCTGACTAAATGTATATTTTATTCCCACCAAGCTGCCCTGAAAGCACTACACTTAATGTTCATATTCATATATTAATGCTACTCTCACTTCTGGTTAGAGAAGCTTCTCTTTCAGATGGCGATGACCACTGGGATGACCCAAAAGGCAACATAGTGCTGAGAAGAAGGGATGGAGGAGTGCCCAGCACTGAAACATCTCTGTCACACCCTCCAAGGCTCAGGGACCATTGCGGAAGAGGGGGCGGATAGAATGGAAGAGCTAAAGGAAGGGTATGACTTCTTACAATGTAACTGCCCAGACAGAAATTGGCCTCGATATCCATGACCTTGCAGTGCCTAGCAATACCTTCACAAGACACTCAAAATAGAAGAAAAAGATGATGACATCAAATTAAAAGAGAGACTAATGGAAAGAAGGAGGGGATATGATAGAGATTGGAGTTCTAAAGTTGAATGGGGGGAAGGGAGGGAAATATCATGTGTTTTTGTATGTAAGTATAGAAGTTGTCAATAAAAAAAATTAAAAAAATTATTTTTAATTATTTGAGAGCGACAGAGAGAGAGAGAGAGAGAGAGAGAGAGAGAGAGGCAGAGAGAGAGGGAATTGAGCCTTCAACTGGGGTCCTTAGGCTTCACAAGCAAGCGCTTAACCACTAAGCCATCTCTCCAGCCCAAATAAATATTTTAAAGAAGAAAATATAAAACAAGCTGGGGATCCATAAACCTGCATATTCAGAGGCAGTTACTTAATTTTTATACTTCCACGGTCAAGCATTTTTTTCTGCAGTTGCCCATCAAAGGGCAGAAAAATGTGAAACGACTTCGCCCTGAACAGAGAACCACTCACAGTGATGGTCATTTCCTTGTGCTCCTTGCTCCTCTGAACCTCCAAAGGCATTCTGGGATAACTGACCATTGATGACGTCTGAGTTACACTGAAAGCTCGTTTGCTGGAGGTTTACACTGACACATCACTTTCCTGATTTAATATTTACTGGTGTTCATCAAAGTCAAAAATACATGTACTATATGGAGGACTTACATTATACAAATCAGCAGCCAGTTTTTCAATGTACTGTTTCAGTTTATCAGCTGTTTTCAAACCATCTTGAAAGAAACTACAATGGAAAACAATAGTGATTCACTGGCAATATAAAAAGAGAATAATTACATACAAAACCTTAACACACACATACTCTTGCTTTCACAAAACAAATATAAAACTCAGTTCAGTATTTTATAAATGTACCAACAACGAAATGATGGCGCCTCTTTGATTGATATATGTAGGAAATATCCCTGTCACTGTAAATGGTTAAGTGCAGTCCTAACACACTGACTCATGATGTGTTCCCATCCACACACAGCAATCCCTCATGGGTGGGCCATACTTGAAGCACAGAGAGAAAGACACTAGCTACTGGCATACATGATGTTCAACGGACACCACAGAAGCCATGTGGCTGAACTCCAGCTGCAGGCAGAGTCAATCCACGTTTTTTTTTTTTTTTTTTCATTTTTCTGTTTTTCAAGGTAGGGGCTCCCTCTAGCCCAGGCTGACCTGAAATTCACTATGTAGTCTCAGGGTGGCCTCGAACTCATGGCGATCCTCCTACCTTTACCTCCCGAATGCTGGGATTAAAGGCGTGCGCCACCACACCCGGCCAAACCATGTTCTTCCAGGTCCCAGAGGTCTGTGTTCCAACACATCCTCAGAGCATATTTTAAAGCAAAGGTACCAGCAGGTTTGGGAAACTGTATCCTACCATCTTAGAAACCAGGGTGCATTATTTACGCTAATGATAACAGGAGCTAACAACTGAATGCCCAGCACTGCATTATACACTTTCACAGAGACTGCACGTCTCCGTTTCGCAGAAGGTTCACGGAGGCAGAGGAGCACCTGCCTTGCTCGGCTCACACAGAGATGGGAGGCAGATGCAGGGCAAGCGAATGGATTTCTAGTTTGGGGTGGGGCAGTGCACTCAGGAGCCTCTCCTGTGACATCAGTTTAGAGAAACAAACAGAAATCCAACCCCAGGACTCTGATGGTCAGAGTTCCCTCTAATCTACTACCCATTCCTCTAGCCAACCCCCTGGCTGTGTGTGGGGCGTTATTTCTCCATAGACTGTTTTGTGGTCTGCCCATCTCATTCCACATCACAGTAGCCCAGCACCCTGCTGAAGCTCACTGGCTTCATTTTCTTTCAAGGTTAATATGTACATCCAGTGTCGATCACACAGCCTATCAGAGTTTAACATGTACATCCAGTGCCGATCACACAGCCTATCAGAGTTTAACATGTACATCCAGTGCCGATCACACAGCCTATCAGAGTTTAATATGTACATCCAGTGTCGATCACACAGCCTATCAGAGTTTAACATGTACATCCAGTGTCGATCACACAGCCTATCAGAGTTTAACATGTACATCCAGTGTCGATCACACAGCCTATCAGATCTGGTCTTTAGAGTGGTGACTGAAGTTCAAGTGTCATCATTCAAGACTGACATTCTTGTAGAAAACTTTCTAAAATGAGAGAAACACTATTCTATAAAGTATTCTGTCAATGAGGATAGAGGAAACAGAACTTTCTGGTTAACTGTAATTGGGAAATACATTCAGACCCTCATTTTCCTGCACACAAGGTTTCATTCCTGCTTATGTGGATACAAGTTAAGCTCTGTGTAAATAAAAGAAATTTTCTGATCTGGCCCTTCAATAACTTTCTAGTTTCATTTCCAACTATTTTCTCCTGAGAACTTTAGGCTCTAGCCATGCTACATCATTTCCAGTTACTTCTTCATTCTCATGGCTAATAGCAAGGAATACAGAATCCCATCATTGCAGAAAATTCCACTGGGTAGAGCTGCCCTAATGAAAGCCAGCAAATGTCTGCCCAGCATGCAGTGCCCGTTCCACTAACAATATTATCTGTAAACAAAGCTGTTAGCAAATCTGGTCATCTTTTGAGTGAGGGGATACTTTTTGGGGGAGGGTGAGCTCTTTGCTTTTCCTAATTTTTTTCTTCTAAAAAGAAATTAAAATAAAACAACAACAACAATGCTTAGGGCTGGAGAGATGGCTCAGCAGTTAAAGGCACTTGCTTGCAAAGCCTGATTGCTTGAGCCAGAGGCACAAGTGGTAGGAGGCCCTGGCTTGCCCATAATCTCTCTCTCTCTCTCACACACACACACACACACACACACACACACACACACACACACACACTAAGTAAGTAAATAAATAAATAAATATTTTTAAAAAACAGGGCTGGAGAGATGGCTTAGTGGTTAAGATGCAGGTTCCATTCTCTAGGTCCCATGTAAGCCAGATACACAAGGTGGCTCATGTGTCTGGAGATTGTCTGCAGTGGCTAGGGGCCCTGGCGTGCCCATTCCCTCTGTCTGTCTCTCTCCTCCTCCTCTGTCTCTAATTAATAAATAAAAATTTAAAAAAAAAAAAAAAAAACCAAAATAACCCCATCAATGTTTAGTCTGAAGGACTGAAGTTCCAAAAAGTTGCAAAAAGTCCTTTTAGGGCTATTTTCTGGCTTTATAAAAAGGGAAGCAGGGGTGGGGGTAGGTTGCAGAGAGAATAGCACAACTGTGACAGTCACTGGCATCATGGGAGCAATGCCAACATGCTGCAGGCTGCACTGTCTCTGGTGACTCGCTCCTCCAGGCTTGATTCTGTCTTGAAAGGGTCACAGTTCCAGCCAGGGACGGGTCTTATCACCACCTGCTGTAACACCTCACAAAGGCCTAGCTTCTCTCTCCCTTCTCTTACTGTAGCTGGCTAAGCTACGAGGAAGTGCACAGGCTTAGGAGTCAAAAGCACATTTCAACTCTCAGCCCGACGAGATGTGCGGCTTTGTGCATGGCATTACTGCTGCATCAGTGCTAGCAAGCTGTTCTCCAAATGTGGACACTCATGACTACACAAGAGTGTGTTCTCATCACCCATCACTGTGCATCACACACATGCCTCCAAAGAGAAATGACCTCCCTCGCCAGGCGTGGTGGTGCACGCCTTCAATTCCAGCACTTGGGAGGCAGAGGAAGGAGGATCACCATGAATTCAAGGCCACCCTGAGACTACATAGTTAATTCCAGGTCAGCCTGGGCCAGAGTGAGATCCTACCTTGAAAAACCAAAAAAAAAAAAAAAAAAAAAAAAAAAAAGAAAGAAAGAAAGAAAGATGACCTCTCAAGGGCAGGGCAGCCACTTGTCTGAGTCTCTGTGTATCACATTACTGAAATCTTCAGGAAACAGATTATACTGATAAAAGTCATGGTAAAAATGGGAGCTAGCACATGACTATTTTCTGTGTCAATCACTCACTGTTACCTATCATTCATGGAATATCTCTTCTTGAAACTCCTTATTGATCTAATCATGTAACCAGGGGTAAAATTTTTAACCTCTAAGAAGAAGGGAGGGGCCAGAATGAATTAATCACCATTCAATAAGTAATACCACACTATATACTTTCTTTAACTCCCTAAATGAAGGGATTTAGCAGCAGAAAGGCATACTCCATTTCCATAGGGACAGGACACTTAGGACCTCTTCATTTGATGTTCACTTGTATTCCTCAGAATATTCTTAATAAGCCAATGGAGTTTAAGAAAGAAGGTCTCACTGTGAGTTAACACCGTGGGTAACTGTCACTGGTCTGCACAGGGCATGAGGATGAGCACGTGTATGTGGGAGTCTTGGGAGTTCTGCAAATAACGTACTCCACATGACAGGCACAGGGGTGCAGTTCACTGTGCGATGGACCTAGACCAACAACATGGCTGTCACTGTCTTTCTGACCTTCGAGACAGCAGCAGTTGTTCCACTGGCAAGTCTCAACACCCTGGCCTACGGCAGAAGCTTTTGGGGAATGTTAGCTTTTAGTATTACCTGTAAGACAGAAGTGAGTAAAGTTTACAAATGCTCTCCACTCTGCAGATCATAAACCAGGCGGAAAAAGAAGTGGGTGAGCAGAAAGTAAAATGTTTCTTTGGAAAGGAGCACTCAGAAGTGCTATGAGTCTACAAGGGGTTACTGGACAAACTCACCAGCTGACTCTGAAGAAAACGATCAGGAATTGAGTAAGCACTCAGAAGGAGAAACCCTTTAAATGCAAGTCTGAGTAGACAGTGCTTTACAGGTCCATAGCACGCCTACTAACAGTTTGGAAGAACTGACCGAAGTAGATGGAAGATACTTCTGAGAGCATCATGTTTTAATGGGAGTTTCAGTATCACCTAATCTGCTACCTCGTGCCTTAGAACTTCAGCTCACAAGGAGGTTGGCCTGTGCAGGCTGTCCTTCCACTGATCCTTCTCTCCTCTGCCTTAGAAGACTCTGCCGTCACAATCTAATGGCCAACATCTACCTACTGTTCAAGCCCAATCATAAGTACCACCAACTCCTTCAAGGTACAGCCACCATTCCCCTCACGCTTCTACTTCTTGTATGAGACAACTGACCCTTGAAAGGAGAACCCTTTTTAAAATAGCTTTATTTTTATTTATATACTTGAGAGAGAAAGAGAGAGGGGGAGGGAGGGAGGGAGGGAGGGAGAGAATGGGTGCACTAGGGCCTCTAGCCACTGCAAACGAACTCCAAATGCATGTGCCACCATGTGCATCTGGCTTATGTGGGTCTGGGGAATTGAACCTGGGCCCTGCAGGCAAGTGCCTTAACCACTAAGCCATCTCTCCAGCCCCATACCCTTTCTTTAAGTCACATAACTCCTCCCTCCTTCCTACCCACACACCACTGATGGTCCTCCGCAGTGGGACTGCTGGTGTTCCCCATGGGTGGTTGTTTGATCCTTACCTCAGAACACAAGCAAGTACCTGGCCTTTAATGGGAGGTCAGTCAATGTAGGTTGACAGGGAAAAAAACAAGTCAAAGGAGGGCGCATTAGTTCTAAGTCAATGCTGCTCTTTTCATCTTCACTAACTAAGACTAATACATGTGTGGTTTTAAAAGCACCTTACAGGCTAGAGAGATGGCTTAGCAGTTAAGGCCCTTGCCTGCTAGGCCTAAGGACCCAGGTTCAATTCCACAGTACCCACATAAGCCAGATGCACATGATGGCACATGCATCTAGAGTTTGTTTACAGTGGCTAGAGGCCCCGGTGTGCCCATTCTCTCTCTCTTTCTCTCAAATCAATAAGTAAATAGACATAAAAATATTTAAAAAGCACTTTACTTTTGGAAAGCACATGCTTGTGTATCTCAAACTTTCCTATTTGAGGAAAAAAAGATTTCTAAAGTCAGCTAAAATAAGATTAGTTGTCTAAGTGTCAGTAATTTAATAATTTAAGATATTCACTTGCTTTTGGAAAAGTTGCAAAGCATACATGTTTCTAAGAAAACTAAAATTGATCAAAGGTTAAAAAAAATTCCATCCCATTAGGGAAATGTCTAGGTGGGGATCAGTGAGGGCAGAACTAACTTGTGGGTTTACACCTTTTAGGAAGAAACTTCAGAAAAAGCAAGCCAATGGACCGCTGTCAGAAACGTTCAGATAACAGTATATTTGATTTATACATGCAACTATCTGTTGGTGGATCAATAAAGACTTTGGTAGCATCTTCAAAAAAAAAAAAAAAAAAAAAAATTCCATCCCAAACTAAAATCAGGGGCTCCTCCAACATACATCCAAGTGTGACAACTGTCCACTAACGTACAATGGCCTAAGGAGGCCAACTGTACCCACAATGAGGAAGCTTTTTTTTTTTTTGTTTTTCGAGGTAGGGTCTCACTTTAGCTCAGGCTGACCTGGAGTTAACTATGTAGTCTCACGGTGGCCTCGAACTCACGGCAATCCTCCTACCTCTGCCTCCCGAGTGCTGGGATTACAGGCGTGAGCCACCATGCCCGGCCAGGAAGCTTTAATATACTTTATTTCTGAAGCACATTTATGCAAGGCAGCACTTCCTTTGGAAAAAGTCAGTAAATTTATGAAAACTACATTCTGATCATTGAAGAAGCTGTTTTTGTAAAGAGAAAAATCTAACCAGGACATGCGTGGAGGGGTCTGGCCACAGCCACTCCAACACTGCAGAGCCATGTACTCCACAGGCTTCAAAGCTGTCAAGGCTACGACTTCTAAGGAAGACAGACATCTTTTTCAAACAGCGATCTATTTTGGGCTACTTAGCTTGATGTTAAATGCTAAGAATGGGAAATAGTATTATTTCTTACCCATCTAAATATGGGAAATCATTCTATTAGTACACATAGACACCGAATGAAGAGAAAACAGAGGAGAAAACCGATGAAGGGAGGAGACTTGAGTCTGACGATGACGCCGCCGCTCTACTCACTTGCATTGTGCGTGGTAATACTTGATAAGGTTCTGCAGCAGGTCTACTCCCTTTTTGGTCTTGATTTCATTAACTTTGATAAGATACTGTGGAAATAAAGGAGAATTTTATGCTGTTAGGTCCAGACAGGGCTGTGGAGTCATGGGTTCAGGTGGGAGAACACCACGTCTGATCTTGCACAAGTTCGGGACCACTGGTGACCCGAGGCCAGGGGAGCTTATATTAGGGGATGCTGGTTTGGTACACTCAGAGTGCATACACCAAAAGTGTCAGAGTGTTAGCACTTTATAAGGTCTTACGGTTAGTTTATGAGATGGGCAGAAATGACACACAGCAAAACATTGTACGACTGATTAATTCCCCTTGGTGCAGTGGATCTCAAACTTGGAGCTCACGTCATCCTGATAGATGGACTAGGCTCTAGGAACACAAATAGAAAAAGCATTCTCTCCAAGAATGGACCGTAAGATACTCAAAATCTTAAACCAAGGTGGTGAATCAAAAAAAATAAATCTTCATCAACAAAAAAATATAACATCTTGCTATTAATGTATGCAGTGAATGAAATAGTACTGGCCTTGGTTTTCATTGCTGCCTGACACTGTCTAGTCTGTGTGCTTCCTGCTCACTTTTTTTATTGTAAGAGTTCATGAACGGCAAATTGCAAGGAGCCCGTAGTTTATGAGGAAGAAAAAAAAAACACTCAAATTCAGGATAAAACCTTAAAACTAAGCAAATTTTCCATATATATCTTCTGAAAACTGAGAAAGTTTTCATTATTCAAAAGCAGCATTAGAACACATCTCTAGGGAAGAGTGCCGGCTGCGGTGAGAACTCAGTTTGAGAGCCACCACCCCATGTTTAAGGCAGCATGCTTTTCATTGCACTTTTCCATGAACAGGCTTTCTTAATGGGCAACTTCATTTAAGCTCATTCAAACAGGACCCATGATTAAAAATAAAAACACATGCTCTAAACTTATAATACTCACTGGTATAACCTCACCAGTATTCCCCCCACATTCACTCACAAACAACATTAAGGTTCTCACCAAAGAATCTCGTTTTGGCTTAAAAGAGCCCCCACAGGACCAAGGCTCAAAGTGAGACAACAGTTCAATGGCGGATCCCAAAGGGCTTGGAGAAAAAGGGAGATTAGAATCCTTAAGATACTGCCCCCTTCTCAGTTACCAAACACAGCCTCCTTTTAGCATAAAGCCTGCTGACTAGCAGGGGGAGATTATAGTTATTAGGATTCGAGGCCAGGGAGGGAGGGCCAGCTCTTACTTCGCACATCTGGAGCTGGAAGAGGCGCCTCTCCTTCTCCATCTCTTCTGCAATCTCAGCTCCTGTTATCTCTGTGCGGATCATCCCGTGCTGTTTGGCATGCTCTCTTTTCTCCTTCTCAATTTTTGTACTGCAATTAAAGCAGATCTCATTACTTTTAAAAAGACAAGTTTGTATAACATTAAAGGTTAATCCTAATACAGAGGCTGGGGAGATGGCTCAGTCCGTAGTGAAGTGCTTGCTGTGAAAGCCTGAGGACCTGCATTCGTCCTCCAGAACCATGTAACATTCCAGGTATGGTGGCAAGCACCCGTAGCCCAGCGCTGGGGAGGAAGAGGCAGAGGCAGAGGCAGAGGCAGAGGCAGAGGCAGAGGCAGAGGCAGAGACACAGGCATTCCTGGGGAGTGCTAGACAGCCTGTGGAGAGCTCCAGGCCACACACATACATACATATCTGCCTCTTTCCCTCTCAAATAAATAAAATTGTTAAAAAATAATAAAAAAGAGCGAAGCCAAATACAAATTCTGGACCCTCGGAGATGAGCGTAGTGTGGGTTCATGAACTGTGTCACAGGTCCTTCACTGGGGGGCTGGTGATAATGGGGAAGCCATGTGTATGTGTATAGAGTCTATCTCCACACAAAAACGGAAGTCTTTTGGGCTGAGGACAGTTCAGGGAACGACTTGCCTAATGTGCAAGGCCTTGGGTTCAAGCCCAGCAGCACCAAACTGTCTTTCCAAACAAAGCACATTGATGCCTTTCCTTTAATGAGAGCCTCTGGTGTTTTCTTAACTACTAAAGGAAAATGGTGGGAATTCTGAAGTAGAAATCTAAGTTCAAAGAGATCATATTGTTATTTTCATCTAGGAAGTTTCTTACATTTTCACTTGGTTCTTAGACATGACAGATCCATAAAAGTTTGCTTACATTGTGGGAGTAAATTTTGGTATTTACCTTTTCTTAGGTAAAATGCTTTTTATGAAAAAGAAGCAGAAAATTGGAGACTTGAGGTTTTTCTTGACTACTGGCAGATAATAAGACTTAGAACTACTTCCAGGTGATTAAAGCACATGACCGATTTTTGCAAGCATGCTTAACAACTGGCCAAGGATAATTCCCAGCAGCCTTTCACCCTGAGCTAGTTCCCCATACCACTTGTCACTGGATTTCACAGAAAGAACTAGCTGATGGTTTATGTTCACATATTATTTGACTAAAAATTGTGATCATTAATAGACAACAGAGCTAGGCATGGTGGTACATTCCTGGGATGCCCACACTCAGGAGGCAAAGCAGAAGGATCCTAATTTTGTGGACAGCATGGGGGAACCTAGTAAGTTCAAGGCCAACTTGGCTACATGGTGAGACCTTGTTTGAGATCAAGAAGTGTTAAGGACGTAGTCCACAGGTAGAAGGCTTGCTTAGCATGTACGAAGTCGTAGGTTTGAGCCCAGCATGGCAGAAACGAATGCCGAAGAAAACCTAACAGAAAGGACTGACTGCCCTGTTAGCAAGTGCTTCAACACATGACCTTTTTGTCTGCTTAAACCCTGAGCACTAGGCAACTTTGATCTTACCGAGGACCAATAAAGTAAAGTATCCTGGCTCAGGGTCAAGGTCACAGAACTGGTGAGATCTGAAATCTGTGATCTTTAATCATTCCATCTCACTGCCTCCTGAAGTCTACAGAGAAGACAACCACAGAAAATGGCTAGCCTTCTCAAAGATAATAAATTAACTTCATTGTTGTGTATATTCTGTTTTCTGCAAAATAACCACAACCAAATGATGTTTAAACATTTAAACAGACAAATATGTTTTCTCACTCCACCACTATCCTTCATTACAAAGAAATTTACCTTGGAAAGTAATTTGCTGGTAGGAATTTATTTATTTTTTAAAGAAAAACCACGTCCTTTGTGAGGTTCTAAACCCAGAAATCACTTAGTTCACGTCTCCGGTGGTTCCCAAGCCGTCATGCCCCACCTTCTACAGACACAGCCACAGCGCCCCCAGCGGTCCTTCAACCTTGGCTAGCTGTTGAGAACTTTTTGGCTTTCAGTTGCTTCTTAGCTGTCCATGAAGAAAATTGCTCCCGAGATGGCAAAGTCCTCAGCACTGCATTTTACAAACCATTGCACAAGCAGCTTGGGGAACATGCTTAAGCCTGAATTTCTTTTGTGTTTGCTTTCATCTGCTGCTAGTACTGAGTACAGAACTGTCTTCATTCTCTGATGCTTACAGTTCTCCAAGTTCATCGCTAAGACTTTAATATGTCCTACTGTACCAGCCCGTTACACATCTTAGAGTACACCAATTAATATGCAACACAGGATGGGCATGCTGGTGCCCATGTCATCCCAGGACCTGGAGATTGAGGCAGGTGGATGGTGAGTTTGACGCTAGCCTCATCTACAATCTCCTTAATTGAGGCAGGCAAGCACAGGGACAGTTTGGCAACCAGGGACTCTTCGTGGCTTGGGTGAAACATGCCCCCCTTTCCTAGCAATGCACTTGGCAACCTGGGACCTGCACCTGCGCTGAGCCGCACATATACCTCACTCCACCAATGCAATAGGTTGCTCCTCCCTCAGAAACCCCTTTGGTCTCTCTTCTTTTGTGATTAGTTTCCATTCAAACATGTCCTGAAACAGATCCAGAAACAAGAGGCAAGGGGCTACTCCAGCCTGAACTAGTTTTGTGGGCATGCACAGTAAAGCAAACTGTGTTCTCTGAGTGACCCTTCAAGGAAAATATACTTACCATTGGATGCCTATATCTAATTGGGCAAACATGCGATTACAATCAGATGCATTGCAGCAAAGGGTATGTGCTGTCACGACAACATAAGCCTGTCAATAAAAGCAGAAAGACTACCCGACACATGCCCAGCAGCAATACTGCCTCTTTTCCGATCCTGTAAGGAAGCCCCAACAATAACGGAGGCTCTTGGGTTCTCTAGCTCAGAAGTTACTGCTCCTTGCAGCGTAATAACGTTCCTTGCTGCTTTGTTATCGGTGTGCATCTTCAGTTCTTTGAACAAGACACCATTAATTTGCAAATACAAAGAGACCACCAGTACCATCATCCTTCACAAGAACCCCTGAAGCAGGGGGCCGGATCCCAGCACCGTGTTACACAGGTCAGGTTCGGCTCAGACCTGATGTGAATGCTAGCTTAATAGCTACTAACTTTATGACCTTCCAAAGCTTCTCAGCCTCTCTAGACTTCAGTTTCCTGTGTATGCAGAGAATGAGAGCTGTGCTTTCTGGGTCATGAAGCTATGCATGTAAAGCACATTTTAATGAAGATCATAATATTAGCTATTACTTTTATTATTTTCCAACTGCCATATAGAAATTTATGACCTATAGTTCCCAGCCACTAGGAAAGATAAGTTGTCAGAGACACGGGCCTATAACCTGAGAGTTCATACCAATAACCAGAAATTTCCAAGTAATTGACTTTCCACCCCTTTTAGAAATAGGGTCTGGCCCTGTATCTCAGGCTGGCCTGGAACTCATTCTGTAGCCTAGGCTTGCCTCAAATTTTCAGTGATCCTCCTGCTTCAGCCTCTCAAGTGCTGAGATAGGCGTGTGTGCCGCCACGTGTGACACCCGCTGTCACCAGTGCTCAGTGGGGTTATGTCCTTTGCCCAGTCACTTCTCCTTATGACAGTCACAAGACAAAAACCAAAGAGCCACTTACAACTTTGTCTCATAATCTTTCCAGGCTTTGTCAAATGGCTTCTTGAGATCCTTAGGAAAGAGAAAACAAAAATTGTTAATTATTTTTGCATGAAATGAATAAATAACCGGAAAAAAAAATCTTGGCACAAAAGACGTTCTTTATAGGATATTTAAAATTTCTTCTTCTTCTTCTTCTTTTTTTTTTTTTTTTTTTTTTTGGTTTTTCGAGGTAGGGCTGACCTGGAATTCACTATGTAGTCTCAGGGTGGCCTTGAACTCATGGTGATCCTCCTACCTCTGCCTCCCAAGTGCTGGGATTAAAGGCATGTGCCACCACCCCCGGTGGGATATTTAAAACTTTATGCAAGACCACATTTGAAAAGTCTGAGAGGTAGGAAGAGTGGGTGTTCTTGTTCTCACTATGGTCCTGAGAGTCTGACCAATGGCAGTGACATTGGGAGAAGTAAATGTAAGGCCCAGCTTCTCTCTCCCACCCCCGAGTCTCTCGCTAATCTGCCCGAAGTGCCCAATCTCACTCTGCTGTATGTGAAGTGGCACATCTTCTCCAATGAGCATTTCCCATGAACTTTCATCTTATGGTGAAAATGTTCAGAGTACCTTTCAAATACAAGTGCTGCTCTGATCATAAAAGAAGGGAAAAAGAGTCAATCCTTTCAGAGTGGAAATCACAATTTCTCAACACTTACCCCTTTGACTCCCTTTAGGTCTCCTTTTAACAGGGAATCCAAGGTGAAGACCACATTGTGGCTCAGACCCTGCAGCTGGAAATCAAAGATGGCAGACAGTTACAAAAAAGTACACACAAAGCTGGGAAATCAGTCCTGGTGACTGACTGCCCGTCTCAGGGGCCACAAGGGGCTGTATGTTCCTCACTTCACTGAACCTGTGCGACACCTTCCTGGCTAGGCGGTGTGCCATTTCTGTTCTGTGGCTGAAGAAACGGGACAGAGGAGTCTCTTGTGAAGACCCACAGCTGGGAGGGGAGCAGCAGTGTGGCTGTGGAGGAGCCGTCTTCTCAAACACAGCATGTGTGTAAGAGGCTCTGGACCCACTGGCACTTCATTGCCACTTCTACCAAAACTGCAGCTTTTAATGTGACTTTTCTTCAGCTGCCCCTCTGATATGCAAGTATTTCCTTTTGTCCTCTTTTATAGCAGGTATAATAATCTGAAATTCCTTGTGTGTCTCCCACATGAGAATACAGAGTCTAGGATAGAACCCTTAACTGCTCTGTTCATATCCGCACTCACTGACAAGACCTCTATTTCTTTATATGTATTTTTGAACCTGGGTTTGAACACATGGTCCTGGATGGCCTTGAAATCACGATCTCATTGTCTCAGCTTCACAGGTATGCCACCACACTCAACTAAGACAAGATCTTTAAAGTGCCAGCTACAGTTGGCATTACACAGAATTTCACTACCCTGGGACAGCTAGGGGCCCCAGGCCTAGAACGGGTACAAAAGAGTCTAGAGGAAAAGCTGGCGCAGCTGTCCAGCCGGAGAGGATGGCAGAAGACAAGGGAGGGACAGTCACGTGTTGGAAAGAGCCAGCAGTACAGAGCACTGGGTGGCGAAGAGCAGGACTCCGTTCCTGCCTCTAGAGGGCGCTCTCTCTACAGCAGGCAGCTACTCTAGCATGCTGCTACAGGCAAAGGTGTGAACACCTCCATCGGTGCTGATGGACTTGTGCTGACCTCTAACCACATCAGGGAGTATGTGTGTGCATGTGTGTGGGGGTGCCCCACTGCCAGAATGAGTCAATGTACATGCTAGTTTACTCCCTGATAAAGACATGCTTACTTTCAGAACGCCACGGGATGCCAACTGTGTGACTAAGCAAACGGGGCAGAGAGGAGCAGGGAACTGAGTCCTTCCCTGACCCTCTCCTTCACTGTTTGCCTGTCACTCTCATCTTGGGCTTCCTGACATCTCTACACCACTCGACCTCTCTGTCCTCCTTAAACCCTTACTGACTTTATATGCATGTGCATGAGGCTGTGCGCCCTCCCAGACAGAAAGACAGGTCAGCTGGAAGGCTTGAGGGCTACACGCACTCTGTTCTGCAAAGATCTAGGGCAGGCGTTTTGAGAAGTGAGATAAAAAGGCCATTTAGCATTTGTAATTGTTTGGGGTCCTCCAAATGGCTACAGTATATGAAAGGACAGACTATACCTTCATGTTTGAGAGCAACAAGAAGGGAACATGTCCAAAAAGTACCCTGGGGGCACGGGGGAGAAAGAGGGAGGTGATAATGGAAAAAAAGTTGAAAAGCACTAGCCTTAGGTATGAGTGGGCAGAAGTAAAGATGCACAGCTCTCTTTGCCCTGCATGGTCATTCTGCTTCCATTTCTCTCTTCTATTCCTGTCTTGTGCCTCTTACAGTGAACTCGGGGCCCTCTCCACCCCGCACTACCCAAGCCAATCCTGTGCTCATGAAGACACTTGCACTGCTGCTGTCAAAGTGCTCCCCACCCCTCACTCTTGTGAGTTTGTTTGTGTGCAGGCAAGCTCCTTGGGAACAGGGCCTGTGCGTCTGTCCACTGCTTTGTGAAATACAGCATGGTACGTGCACAAGGCTCTTCTTACAGGATTGCCCAGGTAGGTGAAATGTGAAGTGCTTATTGGTAGGGGCTAACCAAGGTGATTATAAACTAATGAACAGCAATGAAAGTGTGAATGGGCTTTATGCCCCACCAGAAATATCTGCAAGGAAAATATTTATGTGATAAAAGCTGGGTGTAAAAAAAGTACTTATGCAGGAGTGAAGAGATATGACTACAACCTATGTAAAAAAATAGGGCTGCTGGGCGTGGTGGCGCACGCCTTTAATCCCAGCACTCGGGAGGCAGAGGTAGGAGGATTGCCGAGAGTTTGAGGCCACCCTGAGACTACATAGTTAATTCCAGGTCAGCCTGGACCAGAGTGAGACCCTTCCTTGCAAAACCAAAAAAAAAAAAAAAAAAATAGGGCTGAAGAGATGGCTTGACAGTTAAGGCAACTTGCCTACAAAGGCAAAGGACCCAGGTTTGATTCCCCAGGACCCACGTAAACCTGATGCAGAAGGCGGGCACACACATCTGGAGTTCGTTTGCAGTGGCTAGAGGCCCTGGTGTGCCCATTCTCTCTCTGCCTGTCTCCTTTCTATCTCTTTGCTGGCAAATAAATAAAGAAAAATTAAAAAGTACTTAGGGTTGACAAGAATTTAAGAAAGGGGGCAGAGTTGTAGTGGTTTGAATGTAAAATGCCCCTCATAGACTCATGGGTTTGAATACTTGATCCCCAGTTGGTGGCACAATTTGGAAAACCTGTGGAGCCTTTCTGGAAGTGTGTCAATGGGGTGGGCTTGGCGTTTGATAGTCTAGCCCTGCTGCTAACTCAGGACTCACTCTGTCCTTCCTCCATGTTGATGAAAAGATGTGAGGCCCACAGCTTACTCCTACTTTGCTTTTCCAGCCTTGAGGAAACCTCCCCCAATCAAATGGAAGCTGGCTATAAGCCTTTCCCTTCCATTAAGCTGTTTCTGATTGGGTGTTTGTCCCAATAATGAAAGGCAACTGCTACAAGGGTCTATGCTGATAAGAATGTGAACATTCTCGTCCTGGGACTCTGGGACAGTCTCCTGGTATGGCCACTGAGGACACCTCTGGGCTAAGAGGAGGAAAGGCCACTTCCCCCCACCCCACTGCCCCAGCCCACACCTCTGCACACCACCGGGGCCTGTCTTACCCAGGACAGTTTCTCCCCTCTTCCCCCACTCACTCTTCTGCTCCGGGTACACACATCCTTCTCTTCTCCTCTGATGTACACCCCCACTCTTTCTCCGCTCTCTCTCCCCCCTTTTCTGTCCTCTCCGCCCCCTCCCCCATTACAATAAAGTCTTGGATCCAAGAAATTGTCTGTGAGTCACCTGGTCCATAGTTTTCCTCCCTTTTTTCAGATCACATGTCTATCCTGATGTATTAAGACTTTGGGCTTAAAAAATTGCCTATCTTGGTTGTCCACTGTCAACCACAATTCTAACATATGCTCAAATATCACTTCTAAGGAAATGCAGTCATTTGTTGATTCAAGTTCCCGGGAATGGAATTTGGGAGAGTTTTTTTTTTTTGCCTTAAATTTTTTAAAACCTGTATTGTTTGCTCAAAAGGTCAAAATTCAAAACAAATGATAAAGAGGTAGTGTTTATAAATGTGTTTTAACTTTTAGTCCTAAATTATGGTTTTCATCAATGTCTCAAATCCTTCGTGAAAGAAGCAAGAGCTGTTATAGCTACCTTGACTTGAAAGCTGTGTTACAAATCAGTACAAAGGGATGATGACATCGTGGTCAGTGCTGGATGTAAAGATTACTGTGGAGGAAAAGCCCCTGCAGTCATGTGCTGACCACACACAGTCCCCTTTGAATGCCATCCCTGGGTTGGGCTTGGGATAGGGTCTGTGGCTGCCCGGGTGGAAAAGCCCAGAAAATGGGCGTGTCTTTGTGGTTATCTACACATGTATTCTGGAGGTGTGGGCGTTATAAGAAGCCAACAAGACAAGACATAGAGCAGATATTCAGATTTCTCCAGTGACTAAGCGTAGGCAGAAGCTACAGGAATTTATTTTTTAGTTCTAACTTATTTCCCAGGAGAAAGTGGCCAGCAGTGACTCTGTAAAGATACAAAAATGGCAAAGAGGAAGCAGACCACTCCCAGGGAGGAACCTTCAGGAAGCACTCATGTATTTTCTCCTCTCCTGGAGATCTCAATGAAGAGAAAGTCTGTTGTGTCAAATATTTTAGGGTGTTGTTCTGTGATGGAGAAAGTAAAATTCTAGAATCTTCTGGTATTTTTACTTTATAGTTCTTTCAGGAATCCTTTTTGTGCCTGGAACGTTTTGCTGAGTTAAGTGTAACAGTCACCACCACAGGCAATTACAGTGCGGTCAACAAACCATGGTAGCAGAGGTGGACAGATCTCCTGTTACTGTTCGCTTTCAATGAGTTTTCTACAAAGCCTTTAAGATTTACCATAGAATTATTTCCCATTCCTTTTACTGAAATTCTACTGGTTATTCTATTCCTCATGATTCAATTTCCAAACCGTTTCCTTTCCTCTATCTAGTCTAATTAGTATAGGTTCATTATATGATTCCAGTCTGCACAAAGTGGAGATGCCACCCAAACCTGAGGGCTACAGAAGGCCTGATTCATCTGAGTTTCATCTCCTAGGACCCATGTAAATAAATAGCTGGGCATAGCTATGCATGCCTTCAACTCAGTTCCGAGAGGAGCAGAGTCTGGAGAATCACTGTGGCTCTCCAGTCACCACTATGACAACACAAAACACAGTTCCGGGTTTCCAGGTTCAGAGAGAGACTCCGTCTCAAGAAAACACTGGAATTCATTTTTATTTTCCTTTGGCCTCCACACGTGTGTATGAGTCGCGTGTGTGCACACACACACACACAAACACACACTTGGAAAGTACATTTTTACCTGCAGAGTGTGATGCACTTCAGATGCTGAGGCTGGGGCTTGCCATTTTTAAGGTCAGCCTGGACTACACAGCAAGACCCAGTGTGACAGTTACCTTCCTGCTGCTGAGATAAGGAACTCGACCAAAAGCAGCTGACTGGAAGAAAGGGTTTATTTTGGCCTATGGACTTGAGGGGAAGCTCTCTGATGGTGGGGAAACCATGGCATGAGCAGAGGGTGGACATCACCTCCTGACCAACATTAAGTGGACAACAGTAGCAGGAGAGTGTGCCAAACACTAGCAAGGGGGAACTGGCTATAATACTCATGAGCCAACAACACACCTCCAGGACGATCCAATTCCCAATTGCTACCAGCTGGGGACCAAGCATTCAGAACAAAAGACTTTGGGGGGGGGGAAGACCTGACTCAAACCACCACACCCAGTCTCCAGAAAAGTACATATATATCTACTTCCTTAGTAAAGAACACATTAAAAAAATCACTTTAGAAATGATATTTAGGTATGGGAGCAAAGGCCACACGGCCTGCCTTAATCTGCCCCTTGGGCTTGCAGGCTACGAGCCAGGAGGGTGATGCCCAGTAGACAAAGTGTTTCCTCTTCTGACTTTGGGGAAGACAATAGTCCAACTGTACAAACGGGACTTCCTTGATTCCTACATGCACACAAGGCTATCTTAATTAAGAAGGACATAATTTGCTTGCTTTGTCATCGCTCACTAATTTCGACAGGCTTGCTCCACTGCCTATTGGTTCTCTCTCCTTCCCTTCTACAGACAGAAACAGTTTCTCTCAAAGTACAGCTAATGCAAATCTGCTGACTTGCTTAACACATCGGAAAATCCAATTAAAAGAATGAGCCAGCTCCCAGCAGTTAGCCGACAATTCCCTGGTATAAATTAGGTTTTCTGTCTAGTGTTAACTCCTTCAAGCCCCACACACTTACTACCTTGAAGCTATTTAAACAGCATCTGGAGATCATCATGTTAAGTGAGATAAACCAGACTCAGAAAGACACTGTTTTCTCTCATATAAGCAATCAAGATTTAAGTTTATATGTATATTATATGAATATGTATGTATGTATGTATTCACATATACAGGAACGTAGAAAGGGGGCTACAAGAGGGGCGGAAACAAGAGAGGACATGGGAAATGTGTGCATGAAAGCAGAGTTAGGACTTTGTGGGAGAGGAGGGGATTAACAAGTAGAGTAAGGGACTGGGGAGGGCAGAAAGGCAACGAGACGTGTGTACGAAAATGAGGATTCACGGCGAGACCTATCACTCTGCACAGTAACTGAAAGAAAGACAAACATTGAATGAGATTGATGCCTCAACAACAGGCTATGGTCCAGGACACCATGACAGAGCAGAGTGCAGAGACACGTGGCTACTCCTCACTCCAGGCCCGGTTCCTGTCCAATGCCAGGGCACACTCTCCAAGGCAGAACTGGCACCAACGAGCTGCCAGTGTGTCCCATTCATGTCTCATCAGAATGCTGTTGATGGTTCAGTTTAATCGGTGTGATGCTTGATTATGAGTGTCAGCTAGACTGGACTAGAGAACAGGTAGATTAGGAAGGCACACTTTTGGGTGCATCTGAGAGTGTTTCCACAGACAATCAGATCATGAGGGCTGGACCTAATCGATAGATTAACTAACTCTTAATTAATTCTTACGAAGGCATTATAGGAATGGAGTGAAGGCAGGAGCTAGGGGCCTGCAGGAGGACACAGGTAAGGGGGAACATGTCTTTGAGGCCTCTATCTTGCCCTGGCCCTTCTAGTATTTGGTACTCTGCTTCCTGTCCACCATGACGTGAGCTGCTCTGCTTCACACGATAGACTGAACCTTTTCAAGTTCCAAGCCACCATAAATCATTCCTCTCCTTGAGTTGTTCTCTCACATGTTTTGGTCACAGTGACCATAAAATTTATACATTTGGCTTCTAAAATATTTCCTTTCCTGTAATGAGCAAGTTGAATTAATATTAGCTCTTTACATAAGTCTGTAGATCTGGCTGCTTTTATAGGTACCACCTTACCAGCAGCTCCTGCCAACCCTATACAACTATCAAATAGTTTGTTCAAACACAGTTAAGGGTATGGCTTCAAGTCATGAATGAGATACAGCTCCAAAGCCAATTATTCATGATACTACCCTTTTACAGATATCAAAATGTTGTGAAAACTAAAACATATATATGCAAAAGACATTATCGTCAGCCATTACTGACCTATTAGACCAAAACTGTTTTATTTGGTTGCATAGGCGGTAAGGGTGAACAAGAAATCTGCTCATGGATTTGAGGGCTTTTACACCCACAGCACACCTTATCTATTGCACAGTGATTAAAAAAAATTTTTTTAGAGAGAGAGAGAGAGAGAGAGAATGGGTGCTCCACAGTCTCCAGCCACTGCAAACAAACTCCAGATGCATATGCCCCCCCCCCCTTGTGCATCTGGCTTCCGTGGGTATTGGGGAATGGAGCCTCAAACCGGGGTCCTTTAGGCTTCACAGGCCAGTGCATAACCACTAAGCCATCTCTCCAGCCTTAACTGCACAGTGATTTTTAAGAGTTGTTCTCAGCTGCCAGAGTGCACTGGGCTCACTTGACCACTAGGTGTGTGCTTGAACAAGGTACTCAACCTTCGAGACCTGGTCTCCTCACTTGTGAAGTGTAAATGATACAACTATGTGCTGTTAAGGGGATCATGTGAAAGTCAATGACTGTAAATGTAAACAAAAAGATGTAACTACGAGATGAACTCTATAAAATGGGACCAGCTTTATTTTCCTAGGTTTCTTTACACTTAGCAGGCTAAACAGCAGTGGGTGAAACACTACACTGATATCATTTTCTCTCACTCTGCAAAGCAGTTTCTTACAATGTAAGATAATGCATCCCATGTTACCATGTTTCATCTCGGGAGAGGAAACTAAATTAGACTGTTTATTAAAATGACAGAAGAGGGGTTGGGGAGCTGGTTCAGTGGTTAAAGGCACTTGCTTGCAAAGTTTTCCAGCTTGGGTTCAATTCCCCAGTACCCATGTAAAGCCAGATACACAATGTGGCACAAGTGTCTGGAGTTCATCTGCAGTGGCAAGAGGCCTTGGCGTGCCTATACTCTCTCTCAAATAAATAATTTTTAAAAAAATAAAATAAAATGACCAAGGCGGCTGGGGAGATGGCTTGGTGGTTAGAGGTGCTTGCTTGCAAAGCCTGCTACCCCAGGTTCAATTCCACAGCCATTCATGTAAAGGCACACAGGCATCGGTTGCAGCATCAAGAGACAATTGAGCAAGAGAAGCTTGCTCAGAAGAGCAGTTCTAACGGGAAGCCGTACAAGGTCACGTTCCACCTTGGCTGCGGTGGAGTGAGGTATTTCTACCATCCTGTTAGGATACCCTACAGCCTAAGATGATACCACTGAGCACTGCAGAAAACAAACAAACAAACACACTCAACAGGGTGGGGGGGGATGCACACACTCTGCAAGGCCAAGGCGGCCTGGGCCCTCATCCAGCAAAGTAACAAAATCAGCAGTAGTGCAGGTCTTTAGTAACCTGCAGAGTCAGAAAGGGCCAAATCCAAGTGCTATCAAAATCCCAGACTTTTAGGTGTAGTCTACAATGTGCACTACAGAACCCTGGGACTAATGCGATCACACCTTTCTGAAAGTCGGAGCTGTCTCAGGAACTTCCACTGCAAGCAGGCAGCCAGGGGTGACTGTCAGCGTCTTGGGCTGCTGCAGTTTTCCATGTCCTAAGTGACTCAAACGCTGCACTGAATTCACAATCCTGAACACTTATAAGCAAACCAGGGCACAGATCCATGACAGGCATGCTAGGGTCACTAGAATGACGCTATGGGCAGTGCTTCTGGATCCTGCAGGTCCCTTCTGGGGCTGCCAGTGGTCATAGAAGTGGTGCTCAGCTCTCTACCTGGCCTCAGCAGGGCGGCTCAGTGCTAGGCAGCTGTATGCTTCCCCACTGAGCGAAGGTTCTTCAACTCCAGTAATTTACAAAACAGAGAAACATTTTCTAAATCCACCACTAAGTGGAAAACAAGTGGGTAACACTGCAGTATAAACCTAATGTCTAAAAAAATTATGGGGCTGGAGAGATGGCTTAGTGGTTAAGGTGCTTGTTTGCAAAGCGAAAGGGCCCAGGTCCGATTCTCCAGGACCAACATAAGCCAGATGCACATGGTGGCACATGTGTCTGGAGTTCGTTTGTGTGCCCATTCTCTCTCTCTCTCTCTCCCCCAAGTAAATAAATAAAAATAAAATACTAAAAAATTATGACATCATATATGCACATGAAGGCAAAAACAAACAAACAAACAAACAAACAAACAGAAAACAACAGTTTAAAGAGCCGGACACAGTGGCGCATGCCTTTAATCCCAGCACTCGGGAGGCAGAGTAGGAGGATCCCTGTGAGTTCCAGGCCACCCTGAGACTCCACAGTGAAGTCCAGGTCAGCCTGAGCTAGAGTGAGACGCTAAGCTCAAAACATTAAAAAATAAATAAATAAATAAATAAAGTTAGGCTGGTGGTGCACACTTGGGAGGCCGAGGTAGGAGGACCACCATGAGTTTGAGGCCACCAGGAGACTACAGAATGAATTCCAGTTCAGTCTGGGGTAATGCGAGATCCTACTGAAAGACCAAAAAAGTTAGGATATATCAGCCTCTTTATTCTCTCTTTCTTTTTTTTTTGAGGTAGGCTCTTGCTCTAGCCTAGGCTGACCTGGAATTCACTATGTAGTCTCAGGGTGGCCTCCTACCTCTGCCTCCCGAGGGCTGGGATTAAAGGTGTGCGCCACATCTGGCTCCTCTTTATTCTTTATAGTGGGCAAAGGACTGTTTGTAGCGATTTCAATTTTATTTTTTTAACAATTAATTGGTACTCAGATAGTTAATAAGAAATATGACACAAGAGGGAAATATAGACAGCTAGGTCTGTTTCTTACTCCACTTGTTCTTTCTTTAGCCCTCCTTTTATCTCCCACTCTCTCATCTAGCTAGACACAGGGTCTCACTAACTTGTCCATGCTGGTATTAAGTCTGTACTCCTTCTCCTTCTGCCTCAGCTTCCTGAGTAGCTGGGATTACAGGCCTGTACCATCAGGCCCAGCTTTAATTATTCATGTAAGCACAGACAAGAATGCACGTAGAAAAGCAGAAACAACAGGACAGTGAGGCTGCAGGAAAGAAGCTGCGGCTTCTATACACAGCTAGGGAATTCCAGGTCTGTGTCCAGACGGGCTGCTACCTGGAAACACTTCAGAAATGAAACCCCAAACCTGGGCTGGGGAGAGGGCTCAGTGGTTAAAGGCACTCGTTTGCAAGGCCTACTGGCCTAGATTTGATTCCCCAGTACCCACGTAAATCCTAACGCACAAAGTGGCAATGCACATGGAGTTTTCAGCAGCAAGATGCCCTGGCACATTCATATTCATCTTCTCTTTCTCTAACGTGAACAAATATTTAATTAGTCAGAAATTGGTGAGGGTGGGACCCAATGGCCTAAGTTTTAATAAGTTCTTGAAGTAAAATGGTCAAGTGTGAGAACCCCTGCCTTCGACTAAGGGTTGTAACAGCAGAAGATCCAAATTCCCATGGAGGGGACAGCACGTGGCCCAGGTCAGGTGAACGCAGAACGCACCGTGGAGGTCTGGGGAACCCCAGGGTGCAGTGAAAACAAACCACACCACACCACACACTGACGGCATCCCAGGCACACAGGACTGTCTTCAAGCAGAAGTACAGCTTGGCTGGAAGTGTCAGAGAAAAGAGGATCGGTGTGGGGTGTAGGAGAATGAGATTTCTTTAACTTAAATAATGCAATGCTATTTTGTCTAATTGAACTTCAGTAAATGGTAGGTTAGATTTAACATCATCTCCATTGAGTGAAAGTGAAAGCACCATTTTCCTTGCGTTACATGTGGCGTTTCAGGGTAATTACACAGAAAGAGGGAGTAGCTACGATTTGTAAAACCAAGACAAGGGAGAAAGCAAAAGGAAACAGCCTACAGAGCCAGGTCATGGTATGAAATAGTCAATCTTGACCCTAAGTGGTATGCTTAAAATGACAAGAATAATAATAATAATAAATATATATAAATAATAAAATGTGCACAACCAATTTCAGACCTTTAATTTCATTTCCATGCATATCATTTTAATTCATAGTATTTAAACCAAAGCAGAGCCAGGCTATGACAGGAAGTCACATTTTCTTTGCCATCATAAAACATCTCTATCACATGGGACATGTTTTGCAACAACAGGCGCAGGAAGCACTGCAACATAATTTAGAAGTCTTTAATAAACTAAACATACTAGTACATATAGGCTTAGTCCACCCCAGGAGGACACGGGCATGCCTATTAGTAGACATCATGCCTTTTGCAACTGATGTAAGACCAGAGCCGCCTACTGCCCCTGCTTCATTTGCTTAGTCTGTGTTTTCATGTTCTAAAATTCATATCAGAGCTGGAGAGGTGGCTTAGTGGTTAAGGCACCTGCCTCCTAAGCCTAAGAACACTGGTTCCAGTCTCCAGCGGTTCCAATCTCCAGGTCCCACGTTTAGCCAGATGCAGTGACGCAAGGGTGCAATGCCGCACTTGACCACAAGGGGCGCAAGCATCTGGATTTCGTTCGCAGCAGCTGAGAGGCTGCTGGCATGCCCATCTCTGTCTTCCCTCTCCTCTCTCTCTCTCTCTCTCTCTCAAAAAAAAATTCATATCAACTGCTCCTAACTGAAATGTTCAGAATTCAAAGAACCAGCCTACATGGTAACGCTGACAGTCTCCATCCATTGGTGGGTATGGTTCAAGGTCATGCTTGCAGAAAGTGAATCTTAGATTTATGTCCGTGATGCTAACTGTTCCCTACTCATGGAAAGTCTAGAATAGGAAGTTTGCAATATGCACATCTTTTTTTTTTTTTTTAAACGTGAAATCAAGGGCTGCTTTCGTGTGAGCTATTCAGACACTCTGTGTCAGCAACTCTTAAACAGCACTTAGCACTGCTCGCACCAAGCCTGGAGCACAGCGGGCACCTAGGACGTGGCATGCTTTAGAAAGTCTCCACTGGTCTTTAGTGCTGACTTCAACTTCCACTCCAGCCTCATTCTGTGTTCTATCAACCACTGCCTGATGCTGCTTAATGCCTCTGCCCAGGGAGGTAGTCTCTGCCAGCTCACAGGAACAGAGTATCATAAATAGGTTATTTATGGCCCAAAGCAAGGATCCCTTTAGTGTGAAGGTGTCAATACTCCTGCAATCTGGATGTCTGGGTGAGAAAGAGATATGTCTTTGGTGACCTGGTCTTGAAGCAACAAAACAGAGACTTGAACTCGGTTATACGCCACTTCAAAGACAGGCTACTTGTGCCAACTTGCTGAACTTTCCATCATTTCAACTTCTTAAGCTGGTTGGGATAATTAGTCAATGAACAGTTCTATTCAACTCTAGGGCAGATGCAGTAAGAGATACTTTTTTTATTGACAACTTCTATACTTAGAGACAATAAATCATGATATTTCATTCCCTTCCCCCCATTCCCCTTCAGAACTCCACTATCCATCATATCCCCTCCCACCTCCATTAGTCTAAGAGATACTTTAAGACTGTGCAGACCAAAAAGGGACCACAGGCACCAAAGGGTCTACTCTAAAAGAAAAGGAAGGGACAAAGTATCAGAAAAAACAGCTGGAAAACAACTAGAAATTAATGCTGCAATAGAATTAGAAATAAGTTCTAGAAGGGCAGAAATAAAATGGAGTATAATAAACACAACTAAAGAAATGGATCAGCAAAATATATAAATTAGCATTTCTTAAAGTAGCTTACTGGGAAGTTAATGTTTCTTATATAAGAAAATCTGTGATGACGTAAGTTAGGAAGCACTGAATTGGACAAAACACCTAAATGTTTTAACAAATGTGCATTGTAAATGTCCATGAGAAATATTGGTGCCTCTCCTCAAAGAGCGAGGCATGGCAGATTTTGGTCTCACACTTTGATGCCCTGGGCACAGCCACTGAGCACAGCTGAGCAGGGTGCGCAAGCTGAAAGCACCGGCCTGGCATGTACAAGTGGAGCCTGAAACTCAGCTATGCTCCTCTGGCTATTCAGTGCTCCCAGTGATGGCTGACAGCAACCCAGAAGGTGCCCTGATTGGACCGTAATCCCTCCCGAGAGGCAGGTCTGGAGCGGTGCCCCTTCTGAGAGCAGTGGTAAGTGCAAAGTAAGGAGAGACTGAGGCAACACTCTGTAGAGGAGCCCCAGACCAGTTCAAAACAGAACATGAATCTGAAGTTAACAATGAAGAGTGGGAGAAATCAAGTCAGAGGTCAAAGGAGCAGAGGCAGGGTGGAGCCTCAAAGGATTCTTTGAGCCAAGGACAGTAGCTATATTTGCCTCGATGCACCCATGGACGTGGCTGGGAAAATGGAGGCTTGTGGGATGAAGACCTGCAGAGTTCATTACTTCGGGGTTGGCCTTGTGTTTAGACTTCTGTGTCATGACTCGAATTGCTATTCTGTAAACCAATGCAACTAATGGTATACATGTGTCCATAAAAGGATGTCCAAGAATTCTGGACGTAGCACAGTGTAGCCTCCAGGAATCGAAGGTTGGCTTTTACATCTACCTGAAAGCCAGTGACCGAGTTTTCCCTGAGGTTACACAAGGAATATTATGGCTACTACCTGGAGGTGGATTCAGTGAGCCAATGAGGCAGTGCACTGCTCACCAAGTCCTTCATTCTTTCCCTTCCACCTCTGCTCTGGTGGAGCTTCTAAGAACTAAAACATCTGGCAAGCGGGGGAGAGCCTTCCTAAGACGGCCTGAGCTCTCTCTTCCCTGCTTACTGCTATGTGGAAACCTCAGTAGACATGTATAGGAGGAGGAGACAAACCTTCTGTGTTCAGAGGAGAATTAGAGACTAACTTACTACTGCAGCCGATCCAACTTATCCAACGAGTGAGGGGCTTTAAACGGTGCCTGGCACAGAGCTAGCATACTCTAAGTAAACTACTGCTATCTCTACTTGTGCGAGCAAAAGATAACCATAAAAATAAGTGTAACTTTACTTGGCTAAAGGCTCTGAGATCCGTTATGGCTGGTAGGTAGCTGAGACCCTACTAAACACACATTAGCGGTGCCATGAAGCATCCCGGTGTCACTCTTCTGCCAGTTCTCTCAGCGCCGCTGGCTAATGAAACACACTGGTATCTCTCACCTTTTTTATTTCTTTTCCTTCCTTCCTTTTTGCACAGATCTAAAACCCAACTCCCTCTCAGTTCCAAAATGTTGTTTTGTGAATCTATCTTCAGTTGAATAACTGACAAATTGTGCACATTTAGCACACAGACCAAAATGTTGGTGAAAGTGTTATATGTGCACACAAAGCTCACAGGCTGAAAACTCCGTCCTACCGAAAAAGCATTGTTTAAATTCGTATTTGAAATACTTTTAATAAGAGTAAATCAAAAACACTAAAACTATTTTGAGACTCAGCCTGGAATTACTCTACAGCAGATGCATTGAAGACAAGGTTAGACTGTACTGATGAATGTAAACTGAATAATTAGTAATGGTCTGGTTATACAAGAAATACTGTGCAGCCTGTTAAAATGATTTTCCAGGTGTTTTTATATAGCCACAGTGTTGCCAGGCTTATGAAACAAACAAACACAACTGTGAAATGTACATAATACAGATTTTAATAGAAAAAAACCTCATTTGCCACCAAAATCTGACCTGACCTGACTTCATTTCATCAGTAAGCTCTGACTTGAGGTGGTACTCTTCATAGACTTTGCTTTTTCTCACTCCGTATGACACTGAAATACCTCAGTGGAGGTGAAGCTGTAGTAATGTAAGCAATGGCCGGAGAAGTAAGCTTCTGTGAGATTTTATGGAGTACACTGCATGTACACTGTTATGTTGACATAAGACATAAAGAAATATATAAAACAAATGCCTAGGGCTGGAGAGATGGCTTAGCAGTGAAGATGCTTGCCTGCGAAGCCTAAGGACCCATGTTAGACTCTCCAGATCCCATGTGAGCCAGATGCACAAAAAGTGAGGCAAGTGCAAGGTTGTACATGCCCACTAGCATCTGGAGATCGATCACAGTGGCTGAGGCCCTAGCATGCTAGTTCTCTCCATTTCCCTGTCCCTAAAAAAAAAAAAAAATAAATTAAAAAAATAAACAAATACATATAGACATGTAAATTATCATCCATATATATCTATGTAAAAATATGTAAAATAGGCTAAAGGGGATATTACACTGAACTATTATCAAAGACTATAATTTCGTTTCATGATTTTCTAACTTTTTCATAGTAAACATGTCTGACTTTCATACACAAAACCAAGTAATTTCCACCCTCCCTACACCTTCCCATCGACCTCCCGCCCACTCGCACTTCACAGTGTGCTACCATACGGATTAGTAGTGCGGCATGTTAGGGCGTTAGGGAACAAGCACCGAAACCTTCCAGTTGTGTATTTTCATTTGAAAAATGACGAGGTGAAAAAATGTATACTACAGTTCCGGGAGCCTGGAGCTACCAACTTCCCAGAGGGCATATCTATCTACTTTTAATATTTCAGAGAAAAACGTGAAAAATAACCCAATTGATAGCACTCTAAACTGGACATGTACATTTTCAGCTATTCTCCTTTAAAAAGAAAGAAAAGAGGGCTGGAGATGGCTTAGCGGTTAAGGCATTTGCTTGCAAAGCCAAAGGACCCAGGTTCAATTCCGGAGGACCCACGTTAGCCAGATGCACAAGGGAGTGCACGTGTCTGGAGTTTGTTTGCAGTGACTGGAGGCCCTGGCACGCCCATTCTTTCTCTCTCTTCTTCTCTATCAAATAAATAAATAAATAAATAAATAAATAAAAATAAAACATTAAAAAAGAAAGAGAGAAAAGAAACTTTAAAAAGAAATCTTGAACCCAAACCACAGCTCTGCAGTCACACTGCACACAGGAAACACTGTGCAGCTGCAGAGACCTCGGCTCTGCTCCAGCAGCTCTGACGCAGAATATGTGATGCTCAGATGCTGAGGTGAATGACAGGCTTCTCCAGAGGCTGAGGCAGAGAAGGAACCACATGCACCATGAGCCCTGGCTAGACCAGAAGCAGTAAGGGGCACCTTCTATGCATTTCAAAGAGGTTTTGCATTCATTTCCTAAAACCACTGCAATGCTGGGTTCTAAAAGGGCATGGCATTTCAACGGTTTCCTCAGCCCTTTGAGAATCTATTTCAGCCCACCCGTGACTCCTTCCTGTCCCTTTTTGTGGTTTGGGAAAATTAAATGTGTGCACTTCTCTATGTTGACTCCTCATGTTCTCTATGGATCACAGGCCATGATTGCCTGACGCAGGGAGGAAAGGCAGTCCAGCCAGCAGCGATTTTAGTAATTTCCTTTCAATGACTTAAAAACACAAAATAACTTAATCAAATAAACAACAAGAACATTCAGAAACAGCTAAACTCAAAAGCATTTTACTTTTATTTTGTGTTTTATAAGCAAGCTCATTGTTTAAAAAAAAGGCTTTCTCACAATGAATTAGGTGCTAAACACTGGGGCATCCAGAGTAGGAGGAATGGAATGTCCAGGGCGCAGAAGAATGGAGTAGTGTGTGTCCTAGGGATGACAGACTGTGTGCTATGTCTGGAGTTGGCTTTGAATAGAACGTGCCTTAGTAGGAGGTAGGACAAGTCAATGAAGGAGTAGTTCAGGCCGGGGGTGGCTCTGTGGATCAAGCACTTGCCACACAAGCACAAGGACCCAAGTTCAGAGGCACCCATGCAAGTGCCGGGTGGGCATGGTGTCCTGCCTGTACTCCTAGCACTAGGAAAGTGGAGGCAGGGGCACCCCGGGCCAAGCTGGCCACCTAGACTAGCTGAGCGAGTGAGTTCTAGGTTCAAGTGAGAAACCCTGCCTCAGCAATGGGACAAATGAGATAGAAGAAGACATCTCTGTCAACCTGCGGACTACGTGTGCATAGGCACCTGCACATACGTGTGTGCCCACACATTTATAAATACACACACAAATAGTTCAATAGCTTAAAAATGTCACTATTTAGGCTGGAGAGATGGCGTAGTGGTTAAGGCACTTGTCTACGAAGCCTAAGGACTCATGTTCGACTCTCCAGATTCCACGTAAGCCAGACGCACAAGGTGACGCAGGCACACAAGGTGACAGGTGCATCTGGAGTTCAACTGTAGTAGCTGGAGGCCCTGGCACATCATTTCTCTCTGTCTCTCTCATAAAAACATTTTTAAAAATGTTACTATTTACTAAGCATGGGTCAAATGATACAGTAGGTGCTTTACATATATTACTTCTGAAAAGGCTATCAGAATACAAACTCCAAAAAGGAGGCTCTTGTCTGGCTTTTCTCACTGCTGTATACCTATGCCTCACCACGGTGCTTGTGTATAAGAACCTCAAGACATATTCTAATGTCCTGGGAATGGGCATGGTACCGTTAAACCCATCTCATAGAAGTGAAGAAACCAGGATGCAGCAGGTCACTTACATCCTGCCCAGGCCACGCAGGTAAAAAGCTGCTGAGTCATCATTCATACTCAAGACTTTTTAAGCCCCAGCTCTTTTTTTTTTTTTTTTTTTTGAGGTAGGGTCTCACTCTGGTCCAGGCTGACCTGGAATTCACTATGTAGTCTCAGGGTGGCCTCGAACTCTCGGCGATCCTCCTACCTCTGCCTCCCCAGTGCTGGGATTAAAGGCATGCGCCACCACGCCCAGCTAAGCCCCAGCTCTTAAACCATGCCACAGTCACCTAACAATGAAACAGACCACGCCTGTATGTCTCAGACTTCTCACCACTAACAGGTAGCATTTCTTAGACATAATCAAACCAGACAAACAGAACTATTTGAGAACAGGTAACCCGAATCTCCTTGTATTAATGACCTCATACATGACTGACTATAAGGAGAAATTCACCAGGAGGAGAAAAGTTGGTTTACCAAACCTAGAAACAGGCAGTGATGATGGGGTCAGCACTGAGCACTGGACACTGGTGTCTTGGGAATGCCAGGAGTTGGTCTGACTTTGGCTCGGTACATTTCTTTTACTATAACATTTTTACACAGCACTGTCTCCTTACATATCCACCCTACTTTCTCTTCTAGACTAGAACGTGATGCTTTAAACTATGATTTAAAATTTCACCTTGAAGAAGGTATAGTCTCACAAAATGTTGAAAATACTAGAGATCCTTAATATCCCTCTATCAGCTTCACCCACAACAACGATCTATATGCTATTAAAACTAAGAAAGTGACAAGGATGCAAGACAAGTCACTACTCACCTTCCTGAGCCCATTAGTCTGTGCATGTGCTCCTTTAAAAACACGCCTTTCACACAGCTCTAAGGAAAATACATAGGCTTTTCATCCAATAAAAAGCCCACTTTAACTTTCGGACAAGAGAAAGGATGCCTGAATTCATCCCCGTAGACCCATCACAGGCTCAAGGGTATAGGAATTTAGTCTTCTTTCTAGACTCAGCTGAGAAGCGCCCGTGGCAAGACGGCTTAGGGAACCACTGCTCTGAGACTCGCTTTCCTGTTCGCAGCTAGCAAAGCACTGAGAGGCACCAACAGCAGCTGTTGATCAAATGGGCCTAAAGACAGCTGGCAGAGGACTATGGAATTGTCCACATGATGCTGGTTTTATAGACAGAAAAAAAAGCATTACCAAGATGTTAGAGAAAAGTCTGGAAGGCCAGGCTGTATGGTACAACTCAGTCTCTGCAAGCAGCCCCTGCCAGGGCAGTGCACACTGAGGCCTTGGGAGGGAAGCTGAAGCCATGGGCAGATTCGAGGAAGGCCAGAGTGCCAGCATCATGCCATGCTTGTCACAGGAAGCTATGGGCATCAGGCAAAGCTAGCTCAAGAGTGTGATCATGGGTTGGAGAGATGGCTTAGCGGTTAAGGTGCTTGCCTGTGAAGCCCAAGGACCCAGGTTCAATTCTCCAGAACCCACGTAAGCCAGATGCACATGATGGCACATACATCTGGAGTTTGTTTGCAGTGGCTGGAGGCCCTGGCATGCCCATTCTCTCTTTCTCTCTCTAGTAAATAAGTAAATAAAAATAAAAATAAAGAGGAAGAGTGCAATCATGTGGATTGCATGAGGAAGACTGTCAGGTGGGAGCAGAGCTACCCAGGCCCTTAGCAGCCCATTATCCCTGAAAGGGTGTCCTAAGCATCAGACACGGAGCACAAGAACTTAATGTGGGTCCTGCTGGGTTCCCTATGGCCTTGGGCTCAACCCTCCTTTCTTTTATCCATTTTCTTCTTCTAGAATAGACATGTTTCCCTATGTAGGTGCTACTACTTTATATTAGAAGTATGCAATCTTTTCCTTTTCCCAGTTGTATTTGCTTTGAGTAAGAGGAGACTTTGGACTTTTAAAGAATGCTAGACCAGGTAAGAATTTGGGATTCATGGGGACAGACTAAATGCTTTCTGCATTACGAGATGGACATGGGAACTTTGGAAGCTAGAGAATCAACAATATTGGGCCTTATATGAAAACTTATCCTTTTTCAAGATTTGAAAAGAAAAATTATTTCATATTTAATACTTTTCTTTCATATTAGATGATTGATGTATGATGTACGATGTATTCAATGACAAAAACATCCATCAATTAGAATTAAAATTTCTAGGAAACTAGGCACATGTATATATGTACAAGAAGAAAAAATTACTGTGGCCAACTACCCAGCGTGGACTGTAGAAAGACAGTTGCCATTCTTCAAATGGGTCTTCTTCTGTTAGCCGTCTGCATCAAACGGACTAACAAGGCATCCACCAGACGCAAAGCTCATGTGACACACGGCTCATGCAAGGTGAGGGCATTTGAGCTTAGGATCTAGATCTTTAAAGGAGGAAGGTGAAGGCTGGGAAAGGGATGAGGAGGAACAGTGGCTTTCCTCAGGGCAGGGCTAAAGGAAATATGGTAACAACGTGCTTTTCTTGGAGACTTTTGGACCATCAGGTACCCTGATGTCCTGAGACCTCCATGGGCAAGTCTGATGGCTCTTTGTGAAATGCCTTCACCAAATCAGTCAACGCAGGGTCAGCTGCAGTGACGTGACCAGAGTGAACCTTTCGACATGTGAATGCAATAAGAGGGTTGCAGAGTGCAGTGTGGCATGCTATGGTGAAGCCTAGACACGTGGCTGCCTGGCAACCACAATCCCCACCCTCCACGTGCATCTTTTTCCGTTGATGGACATTCCTAGTGTCCTTAATATTTAGGCATATTATTTTTTTAAAGCTTTTTAAAATATTTATTTTGAGAGAGAGAGAGAGAGAGAGAGAGAGAGAGAATGGTTGTGCCAGTGTCTTCAGCCGCTGCAAATGAATGAACTTGAAATGTGTGTTCCCCTTTGTGTGAGTGTGCGACACTGACCACTTGTGTCACTGTGTGTCTGGCTTACGTGGGACCTGGAGATTCAAACGTGTGTACTTAGGCTTCACTGGCAAGCACCTTAACCACTAAGCCATCTCTCCAGCCCTATTCAGGCATTCTTCCTGCCATCAACCTCTAAATCTCTAGGTTCCTAAATCAAGATCTTTCCCTTGGATGTGGGGGAGCATTCAAAGGGTGTCAGGCATCAACAGGCATGGCCATCTCCACACGAGTGAGACTTCATACTTGCATGGTGTATTTCTAATACATGTTCAACACAGAAATCATTTTTACTCTTTTGTTTTCCAAGGTAGGGTCTTGCTCTTGCCCAGGCTGACCTGGAATTCACTGTGTAGTTTCGGGCTCTGAGATCCTCCCACTTCTGCCTCCTGAGTGCTGGGATTAAAGGCACGTGCCACCATGACCCAGCATCTTTGCTCTTTTAACCAATTAAAATGCAAAGGTGGCAAAAGGCTTTCTTAAAACAACAGTGGTAGAAAGTAGAAGATGGTTCAGGCTTAGGGATTTTCTCCGATTCAGTAATTCTACACTGTAACTGCTGGGCTACAGCTATAAATCCTAGAATGGGATTTTGGAAAAACATGAGCTCCATGGGACTCCAGCTTTTATGTTGTATTTTCCTTTTGTCCTCCAAGACCGAGAGTGAGGTATGAAGCAACAAGCTGCTCTCTGCTGATGTTGTGCCCTGGTCCTGCTGTAATTCTCTCATCACATCTGACTCAGCTTACCAGATTTTTCAGCAGTGTGGACAGCTCCTTTGTAAGAGTAGAAAACTTGACAAAAGCAGTGCCAAGGTCAGGGTTGTCTCGACTTAAAAAATTGCTCCCAAACTTATCCAGGACTTGTGCATAGTTTTCTTCATTTTGTACATGGTCTGAAAAAAAAAAAAAAAAAAAGAAGAGAAGGAGTATGAGCCATTATTGTCATCACAAGGAATCACTCTGACCACTCATCTCTGGACATTTTCAAAAGGAAAGCAGAGAGAAACTATATCAATTATTTATCCACCACGTCCAGAGGTTAGCAATACATGGAACATTCTTTTTTATTCTCTCATTATTATTACTTAAAAATATTTTTATTTATTTGCACGTGCGTGCTTGTATGTGTTTGGGTACACCAAGGCTTCTTGCCGATGTAAACGAACACCAAAAGCACGTGCTACTTTTTGTGTCTGCCTTTACCTGGGTCTTGGGCTGACAAGCTTTGCAAGTTAGTGCTTTCAACCACTTAACTATTTCACCAGCCCTATTTTTTTATTTTTCATTTGTGAGACAGTGTTATTTTGTGCATGGATGGTGGCAGGTACTGGAGAGACCCAAATTCATCCAAGTGCTGAAAATGTGGCTAAGAGCTCAGCGCTAAATGAGACACTTCTGCCATGCTCTTCAAGGCTCAGGAACACTGGGGGAGAATGAGTAAAAAGGATGTAAGGGCCAGAGAATGCGGAAAAGCACTATGGGACGTTATCCTGTGGACAGGAAGTTGCGTGCATGACTTCGTAATGGCTGCTGTTATCTTCCTAAGACCTGCACAGTATTAAAACCAATCAACACTGTGACATGAATGATGGAGGACAGCGAGAAAGAAAGGGGGGAAGGAAGGTGAGAGGGGGAGAAAAAGAAAGAGAGAAAAAGCAAGCAAGCAAGCAAAATAGAAGAGGGATTAGTTGGAAAGGAGAGGTTCAGTAGAACGGGCTGGAGGAGAAGGGACAAAGGTAACAGAAGGTGACAATGGTCAAACAACATTGTGCTTGTATTTCAAAATTTTTCACACACACACAAAAAAAGGTTATGTAGACATTCTCATTAACGATCAACCCTGGCATAGAAAAGAAGCTCCACGGGTTCCAGTATGCTTCTTCCTCTACATCTAAATCTAATCTTCATTTCCTATACTTTAGTCCATGCTCCAGAACAGCATTCGTACATCACGTTTCACACACCACCTCTTGAACAAAGCTTGCAGGCTTAGACCAGATGGATCTATATCTGAAGTTCAGTTTCAGCAGCTACAAACCTGCTATTTTATTGGTTTTTGTAGAGTCCATGCTTACTAACTGTATTTATGGATCAGCCTGACCTCCCTGGGCTCTTGCTTTCAAATCCAGAAACTGAGGCCAACACCTACACGACGGGCATGTGGCATTGAGGGCTGACGTGAAGCACCGGGGCAGGAATCAAGAGTGAACGCTCCCCAATAGCAGCTTCTGCCACCAAGAAGCGCCACTCCTTACCGCGCTGCCTCGCTCCCATGCCTTCGACCACCCTCCACCTCATGGCTGCTCCTCCCATTGTCTTTGCTGGTTGTTCATCGGTCTGATCTCGCCATGTTTAACTACCCTCCAGCCTGTCCTAGGGACTTATTTTCTTTCATCTGTGCCTATCCCCTTGGGGTCTCACTTGATCTTATCTCTTTAAATGTATTCTATTGTTAAGTTCTGTGTTGATACCTGAAGCTGAAAGCCCACCTCTAAAATGCACTTAACACGTTCGACTACCTTCATTTGGACGCCTGGTCACTGCTCAGTCAACATGCTACAAGAAACCCTCGATCTTCTTCCCACACAGTCTTTGTCCACAGTCTCTTAACTCACTTTAAAATTTAATGCCAGAACCTGTCAAGTCTTATCTGGCATTTTTCCTTCTCTCTACCTTTGCAACACATCGCGAATCTGACAAGAGCTCATTATTCCATACATACAACCTCAACCAAGACTGCCTCTTGCTTCTGGTCTCTCTGTTGCCGCTCTGATTTGATTATCAGCATGGTACCCCATGGCAGACTCCACCACTAGTAAGGGTATATCCACGTTCCAATACTTGTAGGCTGATAAAACTGAGTCCTATACTTTCCTACCCTGGAACTAAAGTGTGAAAACTGGCTTAGGTTGGCAATGTGAGTGGAGGTGATGGGTACTCTTTTCATGTGGAAGCGTTTCAGATGCTCTTCTTTTTAGTCCAGCTCTTTTTACCTTTTTACCTTCGTTGTGGGGTACACAGGATCTATGCATTTGTATGGAGGCCTATAGTAGATGCACAGTATTTACCGAATAATTTAATAAACAAGTATATATCCAAGTCCTATCTTTTTTGTTTGTTTGTTTTTGTTTTTCAAGGTAGGGTCTCCCTGTAGCCCAGGCTGATCTGGAATTCACTGTGTAGTCTCAGGCTGGCCTCGAACTCAAAGTGATCCTCCTACCTCTGCCTCTCCAGTGCTGGGATTAAAGGTGCGCGCCACCACGCCCAGCTTCCAAGTCCTATCTTTAAAGGCTTAATCCAAATAGCACTTCTTTCTAAAGCCTTTCTTTAGTTAGAAATAATCTTCCCTTGTCCAAAATTACCTCTACTTCTACAAAGTTTTCCATATCCTATTATCATATCATATCATATCATATCATATCTGTATAGACACACATCCATACATAACAAGACAGGAATCACTTGTCTTCTCACCCAACAGATGGCAATGTACATTTTCCAGGGAACTGGACTTAACAAGTCAGAGCTTGATGACAGAATTCCTATTTGGAAAGCTAAGAAACCAACTGAAGTCTCGTAGGCCATTCGTCCTAGGTTATTCAACAACGGAGAGGAAGTTTTAATAATTTTACTTCCAACCCCAACAGGAATGCACAGGAGTGATAGGCAAGCCTGAACGAGAACATGAGCCTGGATAGGGAAAACTGAGAAGGAAGCATCAGCATAGTCCAGGGAGGTGAGATGCAGCCCTGCAAGCCTTCTAATCACCGCATTAAAAATGCATGATGCCTCTAATGGCTGTCAACATCTCTGGATGAGATATTAAAAGATAAAATGTAGCTCTGGTTATGGGCCTAGTTCATGCAGAAAAGTGGCTCAGAAGAACACAAGCAAAGGGCCTCACCAGCTCAATACACAGGACACACATGCATGCGTCCCTTGTTTGCTGCAGCTAGCCTGATGCCTTCGGCCCAGGCCACAATGGCCCAGAGGTGTTCCTTCTGTTGTTACTGTTGTTGTTTTTAATTATTTTTACTTATTTGAGAGAGGAAGGAGAGAGAGAAGAAGGGAGAGAGAATGGGTATGCCAGGGCCTCCAGACCCATGTGCTACCTGGTGCATCTGGCGTACATGGGTCCTGGGGAATCGAACCTGGGTCCTTTGTCTTTGAAGGCAAATGCCTTAACTGCTAAGCCATCTCTCCCACCCAGAGGCATTCCTTTCAATCACTCCCAAGGGAGGGAGTACCTCAGCAGTAAATATTAACATAGGGGCATTCTGTTTACTGGAAGCTACATAATGCTTCAAGGGAAATGTGCACAAATGCTTAGATTAACAGAATGCCCATGCACTCAGCACCCAGCTGGGTTGGTTCCCTAGTTCCCCACTGCTGCATCCTTCTACCCACCCCAATCCTCCCCTTCCTCCCCCAAGACTGCTCCCAGGCACTGGAATTTCATGAGAAGCAAAGCTGGTCAGTGATGATGACTCACAGATGGATTTAGCAGAGGCAGCTGTGGGTGGGGAGAATTTTCTCTGACCAAACTGCTTTCTATAATATCCTATCTCACCCTTGTCAGAACTCTGCAAGGGAAGAATTGTGCTTATTTAAGCAAATGAAACACAAAACGTGATTGAGAGGCAGAGGGTCAGGCTGGGTAACTCAGCATAACCTAGGGCATGGATCCTGAATAACCATGCAGTTTGATTCTATGTAAATGCACATTTACATATGCACATACGTGTTTCTATACACATACATATATGTAATTTTCCAATGTAGATTTTTAAAAAGCAGCAATTTGCTAGGTTACATTTGGAGAAATAGTCCTGTGAGGGTAATGATACAGGAATTAAATGTACAGTATTTGAAACAGTGCCCAGAATGAGGCACAGACTCACAGTGGGCCAGCCGTTACTACCTCTGAGATGTGTACTATCAAACAGCACAGGAGCAGGTCTCAGGACTTTAGGTATTTTTAGCACACTGCACTATATATCTGCACGTAGCAATGAGATGTGTACTATCAAACAGCAGCATCCACATAAAGCCAGATGCACAAGTGGCACATGCATCTGGAGTTCATTTGCAGTGGTTGGAAGCCCTGGTGCACCCATTCTCTCTATATGCCTCTTTCTCGCTCTCAAATAAATACATATTTTAAAAAAGATACACTAATCTGATACCTCCATGCTGAATAATGATACTAGGACATTAAATTAACACAACAGTCTCAAATCTGAGCTGAAGCATTTTTTGGCACTGTGACGGCAAACGGTCCAAAGTGTGCGTTGTGTGTTCACAGCTGCAGTGAAGTCACACAACACAACGTGAGTAAGCATTGCCAGAAACAATGCAGATTTTCTAAGTGTGCATTGAGTGTTCACAGCCGTGTTGCAATGAAGTCCCACAACGCAATGTAAGCATTGCCAGAAACAATGCAGATTTTCTAAGTATGTGTTGTGTGTTCACAGCCGTGCTGCAGTGAAGTCACACAACGCAATGTGAGTAAGCATTGCCAGAAACAATGCAGACTTTCTAAGCATCTGATTTGTTTTGTTTTTTGAGGTAGGGTCTCACTCTGGCCCAGGCTGACCTGGAATTCACTCTATATTCTCAGGGTGGCCTTGAACTCTTGGTGATCCTCCTACTTCTGCCTCCTGAGTGCTAGGATTAAAGGCGTGCGCCACCATGCCTGGCTCTAAGCATCTGATTTTAAAATTAGTTTTTAATTGCACATTCAGAAACCTTTTACTGTTGTCAAATTTTTCACAACCTCAACATGGTATCACAATCAAGAGTTGAGGCAGCTGGGCCCTAAAAGGACCTGGTCTGAGCAAATGCTCTCTAAACTGGAGCTCTCCAAACTGCTGACTATCCATCACGCTCAGCAAAGCATTATGAAGCATATGCTTTGAATCAGTGATGATTTACTTAAATCACTTATGCATTAACATCCTGTATTATATGTATATACTGTAACATATTACCTGCTAATGTACTGTTTATACAAATCAGTGGTTCTGAGCTCAATTCCAGAAGTTCTAAAAATCCTGACATTGACTGAAAACTTCTGCTTTGCAAGATTTTTTAGAATGCAGGTGTTCACTGTTGTTCAGAGTTCATCAGGTAGTCTGCGCACATGATGTTTAGGACCCCAGAGGAGACATTAGCTGAATTTAAAGAGCAAGCTGGCCCCTCTCTGGTACATGGTTCAGTGAGTCTTGGGGACAAAGGAGCTCAGAAGGGGGCGGGTGCCTGGTGTCGGACACTGAAATCTCTGGAGGAGGTGCAGTCTATTTCTGACAGCAGAGGGACTGCCATCTGCTTCATTAGGAGGGAAACTGAGATCCCGATTGATGGAGGAACTTGTGAAGAACCATTCTTGCCAGAGTACAGATTGCATGCTTTCTGCCCAGGGGGCCCTCTGACTCCTTGCTCCAGTATAGCACAGAACACCCTTAAACACAACTTCACATAGACCCCTCTATTACAGGGCTCCTGGAACAGGCTCCCCTAAATGCAGACAAGGGAAAGAATGACAGCTGCAGGGTAGAGATACCCTACATGGCCCTCTGCACCTAATCAGACACATGGCACAGATAGCATGCACAGAAATGGGGCTCACTGATATTTTTCCTTAAGTTCCAAACTTTCTACAACAAACATGTCAATAATGCACTGTACTTCCATAATGGGACACCAGCAAATGCCAGTGCAAGTATCCGCTTCCGTCTTGAACCTCTACACTGAAAAAGTACTTATTATCAATTGTCTTACACATGGATGATCTGAGAAAATCCTACTGCCTGTGAATGTTAGTGACAAGTGGCTGTGCTAAGTCATCTTGTCAACCTCTCAACAACCCCCTGTGCTAGGGCATATTCAGTACTAGTAACAAATGATCTAGAGTCAGCAACAACTTATTTATTTCCCTACCCAAAAAGGGCTTTTAAATCCCGGGCTAGCTTTCTGGATAGACTCAACTGGAGAGGTCTCTCTAGTTGTTCACGTCTGGGGCTGGGACAGTTGCTCAGTGGATAAAGGTGTTTGTTTGCAAGGCTTGCTAGCCTGGGTTCAACAAGTAAATAAAAAAATTAAAAATATTCATGTCTATGATCTGTTGTGGTAACTCCAACACTAGCACTCAGGACTCTGGAGGAATGAGTTTAAGGCCAGCCTGGGCTACAGATGGAGACCACATCTTATAAACAAATGAGCAAACCAACCGACTGAGCAGCCTGTTCTCCTCAAGGATTCATTCCACACACACCACAAATTGACTCAACCCTCCACAACTGCCTCAGAGGGAATCTGTCTGATGTCTGTGATGGATCTGCTCCACACGTGATACTCTACTTGTCTGTAAGAAAAAAGGAGGATTTCAGCAAATCCTGAGGAGAATATGACACAGAGAAATAAAACCAAACACCAGGCATTGCTCCTTAGGCTGTTTGCTAGTAATGAACAGCATCCTCTCTATAGAGGGAACAGAATCGTAGTTCAGTGAGACATAACCATCCAAAAATGAGGTCAAAGTGCAGCTTGGAAAGAGAGGTATGCAAAGGCTTGGAATCTTTGTGGGTTCTGGGGAATCAAACCTGTGTCCTTTGGCTTTGCAGACAAGTGCCTTAACCACATAGCCATCTCTCGAGCCCACAAGGATTTTTTTTTTTTTTTTTGAGGTAAAAAACATAACCAACCAACAAAACAAACTACTTACTGGTCATGAAACAAGTGCTCATAATTTTATTTAAATTAAGAAAATACCCTAGCCAATGGCTAGAATAAAACAATCTTTCCAGTTTTCACCCCACAGAATTGGAGGAGAACCGTTCTGTTACGTGTGTCTGGTGTGGGGAAGAGCTGCTCCCACACCATTCGAGAAGATGGTGATTTCAGCTTTTTCAGTTCCTGCAGAGCAGCAAGACCCACCAGAGGGTCCCTGCTGAGGTTTTTGGAAGCCTAAAGAAATCTGTTCTAACTTTGTTCGCATTACCACCACAAAAGCCACTACTGTCAGCTTACCACTCATCACTATTGTGCCTTTACTGACAAGCTTACTGTAATTCAAAAAGATTTTCATAAAATTCACTTGTCAGGCATACAGTTAGAAAATGCATTAGAGTTAAACTTTCAAACAAAAAACACACCAGGGGCTGGAGAGCTGCTTAGCGATTAAGGTGTGTTTGCCTAGAAAGCCAAAGGACCTGGGTTAGACTCCTCAGGACCCTCGTAAGCCAGATGCATAAGGTGGTGCATGTGTCTGGAGTTATTTGCAGTGGCTGGGGGCCTTGGTGCTCACGCTCTCTCTTTCTCTCTCTGCCTTTTTGTCTCTCTCAAATAAATAAACTTAAAAAACCCACCAAATTGATTTTGTATGTCTTTTATTTTTCCATATATTCTTATTAAAACTCTAATCTACTTTCTCTTATTTATGCCTGTCAAGAAACCAGTATTAGTATTACATGGCACCATGGTCAAAAAATGAACTTAAATACTGATTCTGATTCTACTTAGAACTCTTTTTACACAGTATTTTCAAATTTGAAAATATTTAGACCAAAGCTAAAATAAAGTTGCTTGTTTTTTTAATTCATTAATAATCTTAGCACTTTAGCTTTAAAATCTTAGATTTCTTTATACACTATGAACTGCTAATTGAAGTAGATATAAATTAACAAAATGACAATTTGGAGAGAACATCCTAATTTAATTTTGCTTTTAAAAAGCACAAATACTATCTTGTAAAACTACTTATTACATAATTCTTAGTGAAAATGAACATAAAACAACAAGACAAGAAAATAGAAGGCAACAAAACCCAAAAACACCCAAGTGCTTTCTTTCCTGCAGTGAAAAAGGTATGAATTATTTACAGCACTCGAGCTGCACTTTGTAGACTTCCACATCATATGCTTGTAATGAAATTATATACCACTGTCCTTTTACTCACAAAAACTAATGGACTAACAATGTTAGCTATTTCTAGGGGGCACCATGTGATTAATTAATAAGCTAGCATTTATTCTAAATATATCTTAGCATACGTTTTTAGGGAAGCCACCACACCATATGTTGCATAGCTTTGCGTTGTTGGCAGAGAACACACAATAACAGCAGCTTATGGGAGGAAAGGGTTTATTGTGGCTTAAAGATATGAGGGAATGCTCCATGACAGCAGGGTAAAACATGGCCTGAGCAGAGGGTGGACATCACCTCCTGGCCAATATCAGGTAGACACCAGCAGCAGGACAGTGTGTCCAACACTGGCAAGGGGAAGCTGGCTTTAACCCCCATAGCCTGTTCCAAATAATACACCATCTCTAGGAAGCTCCAATTCCCCAACTGCCACCAGCTGGGGACCTAACATTCAGAACACATGAGCTTATGGGCAGAACACCTGCATCAAATCACCACACCATATAATAATACAACTCATATTTCAGTTAAGAATCCCTCCCGCCCTCTTTCTATCAGAAAAAGACCTAAGAGCACCAACACCCTGGGCTTTACTTTTAGGGAAAGTGTGTACGAACTGTGTACACGTGTGTATATGTTCAAGGACTACCATCTCTACTAAAACTTACATTAATGTTTTCAGCTTACCCAATGCATTTGGTAGGACAGCAAACTCAGTCTGACATGCTTACTCCTGTCCTTTATAAAAAATGACATCTGCTCTCAGTGGCACTGAGAAGCAAGCAGAGTGCCCGTCCTACTTCTACTCCATTGCTCTTTCACAACGGCTGGGGTCAAGGTGTCAGCCAGGGCTGTGGAGGTCAGTGGGCAGGCTTCCAGGAGGCCCAGTCACAGCTGAGGCTTTTGATGGAAGACCTCTCTCCACAGGACCCCCTCAGGGTCCTCAGACCACAGTGATTAGCTTCCATCAGAAGGGGAGGGCCTGTGAAAGGCATCACTTTGATGAACTGCCACCGAAATCCATGGGCAGCACTTCTTTTGTATTCTATTCACGGGTGTGTGTGCGTATGTGTGTGCGTGCTTGTGCGTGTGCGTGTGTAAGTCTAGTTCATGGTCAAGGAGAGGAGAACTAGTCTCCACCTTGAGAAAGGAAAAAAACTGTGAAAGAATTATAGCACATTTTAAAATCTCTTCAGTGCTCAACAAACCACTGCCTTAAACATATTACAAATAGAAAGGCCAGGGTGGGGTGGGGGAGAAGGGCTACTGAGGTTAGTGTTGTAACAGTGAGTCTCATAGATTACCAGTGTTAAGACTTCAGAAACAACATGGAAACTGAATAGTGTGGACAACTTTCCCTTGGTCCAAGAAGATCACAGATTCTGAAATTTATTTTGTCTCTGGAAGTGTCTTCATACACAGCAAGGATAAATTCATGAAGCAATTTCAAACTAAAGGCTTCCATAAAGACAATTTGTTCTCTAGAAATAATGTCTCTTATTGTGACCCTGTCTCCTAATCAATAATCATTGACATTCATATGTCAAAATAATACTTTTAAGAATAAGACATGTCACAATTTTCTATCAAATTAAAAGAGAGACTAATGCAGAGGGAAGGGATATGATGGAGACTGGAGTTCTAAAGGGGTGTGGGGGCAGGAGAGGGAAATATGCATTTTTTGTATGTAAGTATAGAAGTTGTCAATAAAAAAAAGACATGTCACAATTTTCAACCATCTTTCGAATCATTCTGGAAAAGTGGGTGGTTGGTAACCTCCAACCAGAAGTACAAAATGCCTCTAAAATTTTTAAAGAACATCACATGGGTTTTCTGTCACTTAAGCACTATGAGAAAACAAGACAATTATGAAAACACACTGGGAAACAGGCAGCAGGGTTCAACCCCCTTGTGGCTTTTTTGGACAAGGCCAAATGGCCTTGGATAGGACCGCTTCGATTCCACTGAGTATGCCTCATGGAAAGATCTACAGCACTCCTGCTTCGCTCATCTCACTGGACTTTACAAATTAGATGACACAGTGCTGCCCACATAAGCTGACCCAGAGCCCAGCTTGCTGCACTGGGACTTGGGAGTGCAGCAATACCGTGGAGCCTCAGCAGTGTGAGGAGCCTGAGCACCTGAGTGCATCTCCACACACCCAAGCCAGGACTGTAGCTACACTTACAGCTCCATTCCACAGCCACTGAAGTCATCCACAGGCCACACTGCTGGGAGGTTGCACACTAATGATGCGCCCGTAAGCGTTTATGACACGTCAGCAGTCATTCTCAGGAGTGGTCAGGGAGAGACACATAGAGCCAACAGGTGCAGCTCACTGCGGACTTATTTAGCTCCGTCACATATCACGTAGGAGACAGCACAGAGCAGTGTAAAGGACGAGGCTGGGTCCTCTAGGCCCTCCTCTGCTTGCTACGCATGGTACAATGGCACTTGCTTTGTGGACCACTTGGCATAACCTCTTACAGCAGAAGCACCCAACGAATGCCACCTCTTCTGAGAGGCATCTCCACAGCAACCACCTCTCACGACATCAGATCCCCCTATTTCCTTCCCTGTGCCCCATCAGCTCTCCTTTATCCTAGTCTCATCTTACAAGTAATTTCTTGTTTGAAGTAAACTAGCCCTGGGCCGCCAATTTCAGAGGCTCTGGTTGGTACCATCTCCCCATCGCCTGGAAGAGCAGCATACGACAGGAACTGCACTATGCTTTGAGCTAAAGCATCACGCCAGCAAGTGGGCAGAACAAAGGATGCACAGCGCTGGCCCTCGAGAGGATTTTCAATGCCAGCGCCGCATTTCCAAGACCAGCTGCAAGCCAGACTCTCCTGGGCCCACTTCTTTTTCAACCCTAGGCTGTGGCCCATCCACAAGGAGGACAGTCCGGTGGAGGCAAGGGCACCTGGTCCTGCTCTGGAGCAGCTGGAGGGATGTGGGGGGAGGGATAGTGGTGGATGGAATTCAGAGCCTTGCCTATGCCAGGCAAGGGCTCTGCTACTAACCCCCACCGCTAGCACCCTACAGGTGTTTTGTAAGAGTTCTTCAGTTAGCAGCCAGAGGTGAGAATCACAGGTCTAATTTAAGAGTTGGTCAGCAATCACAACACAAAGGAGCGCAGCCTCCCCTGCAAGGACTTCTTGCCAAGGGAGCCGGGCCAGGCCTACACGACCCAAGGTGTTAGCTTTTAGTTAGGAGTGGCTACTGAGAATGGGGAACAGATCTTTAAATCTCATTTGATTTTAATGAATGTAGGAACCAGATATGAGGAGAAGCTACGCTAATGGACAGACTAGACCTAGGGGAGCACACAGCTCCTACCTCAGGGTGGAGGATTGTGAAACTACACACCATGGCCATCCATGGGAGAACACAGGCTGGTGGAAGAACGCGCTCCTGAGTGCATACACCCCTCACACCCTCCCCTTTATATTCTCTAAGGGCAGCTGGGATCAAAGAGATCCTTTGAAGAGACAGATGAATACTGCTGAGGACTCCACATGCTTGGGCTGCAAAGTCACTGAGAAATCCTGCTGGAGCTGAGCTGAAAACCTCCTTCCTGTAGACCAGCTGACAGAAAGCTGGATAAAGCTACGCTGCATGCAGCTCCATGGGAGAGAGAGAAGTCATCAGTGGACATAAACAACAGTGAACACTGCAAGTCTTAAGATGGGCCAGCCAGGCCAAATGAGCCAACGGGTACAATAACGACATGTCTGCTAATGGGGGAAACCAAGTGCTCTCTAATTGGATTGGAGGCCTGCTCCACAAGAGGGAATACATGCTTGATACTAAAAACCTATGACAGGGAAAGTCATGAGCCCTAGGGGTGTGATGCCTGCTGGTGTCTGGCTAACTGTATATATTATGCTCACCAAACTGTCCAATAAACACAGCTCTTAATGTTCATACCCATATATTAATGCTACTCTCTCACTTTTGGTTAGAGAAGCTTCTTTTTTCAGATGGCAGTGATCTCTGGGATGACTCAAAAGGTACTACAGTGCCGGGAAGGAATGACAGAGGAGTGCTTGGCACTGAAACATCTCTATCACACCTTCCAAAGAGCAGGGTCCATTGTGGAAGAGGGAGCAGAAAGAATGTAAGAGCCAAAAGAAGGGCAGGACTCCTTACAATACGCTCTCCTAGACACAAAATGGCCTGGATATCCATGACCTCACAGTGCCTGACACTACCTACACAACACCATCATAATAGGAGGAAAAGATGATGACATCAAAATAAAGAGAGACTGGCTGAGAGGGGGAGGGGATATGATGGAGAGTGGAGTTGCAAAGGGGAAAGTGGGAGGGGGAAGGAATTACCATGGTTTATTCTATAATTATGGAAGCTGTCAATAAAAAAATGTGTTTAAAAAAGAGACAGATGAAGCACATCTCCAAGTGAACCAGTGTGTGTGAGGTGCTCAATGCATCTTGAGGAAGGGTCCTTGGAAAAGAGCTGGATGGAGCCCCAGCACGGTAAATGGTGGCCCCTTGTTCCTGAGGGTGGAGCACCTCAGAGGTGAGCCATAATGACATGGAGACTTGATCCTGAGGAAATACTGATACATGATGTTCTCTACAAGACTGCTGCTCTAACGTCATCTGTAGAATTATGAATTAACAAAGGAGCTCATGCTAGGACACTCTAACTGCCATGTTCCTATCTACCACTTGTTAAGAGCCTGCTATGTGGCAGGCCGTCTGTCCTCTACACTGAAGACTATTTTCTTATTCTAAGTGCCATGTTCCTATCTACCACTTGTTAAGAACGTGCTATGTGGCAGGCCGTCTGTCCTCTACACTGAATACTATTTTCTTATTTTGTGGCTAGGAACGCGAAGACACACAGAAGCCAAATAATGGACCTGATGTTAAAGTATGGCAAAGCAAAGACTCAGACCTACACTGCTTGAGTTTCTTTTTAAAAAGCATTATGTAAGTCTGGGCATGGCGGCTCATACCTAGGATCCCAGCACTCGAGAGGACAAGGTAAGAGGACTACCTTGAGTTTGAGACCAGCCTGGGCTAGAGTGAGACCCTGCCTCAACAACCCCTCCGAGAAAAATGGTTGCATAGTGTTCTTTTATACATAAATACTATTGCTTATTTATAAATTCCATTTATTTTATGTTGTTCTAAAAGCCCCTGTACATCTCCTTACATACACATTTAAAAATATTTTATTTTTAATTATTTATTTGAGAGCATGAAAGAAGGGGGGGGTGAGAGAGAGAGAGAATGGGCATGCCAAGGCTTCCAGCCACTGCAAACAAACTCCAGATGCATTACCCCCTTGTGCTTCTGGCTTACGTGGGTCCTGGGAATTGAACCTAGGTCCTTTGGCTTTGTAGGCAAGTGTCTTAACTACTAAGCCATCTCTCTAGCTCCCTTACACACACATTTTTAAATATATTTCAATACATACATACATGGCATAAAAACTAATGGTGGTATTTGATGAGTCATCACAAAGTGAACTAACAACGTGAACTCCACTCAAACTCAAACAGCATCAGTTCAGAAGCCCCCTTGTGGCACCATTTGGTTATTGTCCCACTTTCCTTCGCAAAGAGCTCTAAAGGGCCCACCCGATCATAGTTTATTAGAATGAAACAGAGGATTGAAGCTATAAATTAGGTATGTAAAAGCTGGGCGCGGTGGCGTACGCCTTTCATCCTGGCACTCAGAAGGCAGGGATAGGAGGATTGCCATGAGTTTGAGGCCACCCTAAGAATACAGAATGAATTCCAGGTCAGCCTGGGCTAGAGCAAGACCCTACCTCAAAACAAACATACAAACAAACAAAAAAACAAGAAAGAAAGAAAAAATTAGGCATGTAATTCCAAAACTTAAAGCAACAGTTGAAGCTATGTTGCATTCAGCCCTATGGGAGGGAGACGTCATCAATGGTGGTAAACAGCAGTGGACACTGCAAGCCTTAAGACTGGCCAGCCAGGCCAAATGTGCCAATAGTGGTGCAATAGTGGCATTTCTATTATGGGAGAAACCAACTGCTCTCTAGTTGACTTGGAGGCCCGCTCCACAGGAGGGAACACATGCCTTGTCCTGAAAATCTAGTCAAAAGCCTGTGGTGGTCATGAGCACTAGAGAAGTAATGCCTGCTGCTCTCTGGCTAACTGCACACGCTATGCCCACCCAACTGCCCTGTAAACACTTTTCTTGATGTTTATACCCATATATTAATGCTACTCTCACTTTTGGTTAGGGAAGCTTCTCTTTTCAGATGCTGGGAAACACTGGGATGATTCATAAGTCACCATAGTGCTGAGAAGAAGTGACAGAGGAGTGCTCAGCACTAAAACATCTCTATCACAACTTCCAAGGCTCAAGGTCCATTGCAGAATAGGTGGTAGAAAGAATGTAAGAGACAAAGGAAGGGTAGGACTCCTTACAATGCAATCTTCCCAACATAAAATGGCCTGGATATCCATGACCTCACAGTGACTGGCATTGCTTACACAAGCCCTTCATAATAGGAGGAAATGATGACGACATCAAAATAAAAGATTCCAATTGAAGATGTAGGGGAAGGTGGATTTGTGAGGGAGAAAGAGGAGGTAGGGAGAGAATTATCATGGTTTACTGTCTATAATTATAGAAACTGTCAATAAAAAATAACAGTTGGTCACTCCAAAATTAAACCATCATCCTTTGTCTGTCTTAAATAAATATTGTTATTTTTAAAAAATATTTTATTATTTGTTTATTTATTTGAGAGAGAGAGATACAGAAATAGGCAGGTAGAGAGAGAGAGAGAGAGAATGGGTGTGCCAGGGCCTCCAGCCACTGCAAAGGAACTCCAGACGCATGTGCCTCCTTGTGCATCTGGCTTACATGGGTCCTGGGGAATCAAGCCTCGAACCAGGGTCCTTAGGCTTCACAGGCAAGCATTTAACCGCTAAGCCATCTCTCCAGCCCAAATATTGTTATTTATTGGATATAAAGACATTAGGGAGTGGTGCCAGGCATGGTGGCGCATGCCTTTAATCCCAGCACTCAGGAGGCCAAGGTAGGAGGATGTATTTATTGAATTCAAGGTCAGCCAGAGTTAAAGCAAGACCTTACCTGAAAAACAAACGAACAACAATAAAAAGAGATTAGGGAGTGATATCAGGGAGTACAAAACGTGTAACAATTATAAACTATAGAGTGTTTTGAGGCCTGGGAACTTTCTAGTAGACAAAAAAACCTGGGTTCTTCCTTGGGTTAGTGACGCCCAGCTCTGAGAAGCGAGTGGGGAGGCCAGAGTTTGTTTTGTCTTGTTCACATTCCTTCCAACTAAGATCTGATGATAGAACCACAAAGTCCCAGCATTAACAGGACTCGGTAGTATTAATTTAATAAATAATAATATATTAGAGACAGAGGGAAAAATGGAAAAGTTGAATTTCTTTGTTCTACTTACTTGTCCCGTTTGTGCCAAGACTTTCATGAACATCTTACAAATAAAGAGAGACAACTCTATGGACAGTCCTTGGACCGTGTTATGATTTAAGCGCTTACCTTGACCAGAATTATATATTGCTTTCACAGATTTCTTCACTTTCTGTAGGGCTGTTCTATCTTGGTCTAGAGCCTAAGAGGAAAAAGATATTGAAAATTTTGATACATTTAAAGAAAAGCAGTAAGAATATTGTCTTACAACTCAACTTGTTTTGCTGAGCATCAAAGCAACAATAAACTGATGAAGGGAGCCGTGACTTAGACTGGAAGTGCTGGGCTTTGGATAACTGGGTTCTGCGTCAGTGAAGAGTCGCTGCATAAGGCTTAGTGCTGAATGAAATGAGTAACAAAGTGGCCTGTCAGTGACCATGCAAAGGAAGCAGAGAAAATCCTAAGGCCGGGAAAGGAGAAAGGCAAGCCCGAGATATGAGGACACAAGACCCAGGGAACAAAACACATCCTCTTAGACAACCAGCTAGACAAAAACGCATTTAGCAAGTGTAATAAATTGGAATAACCTTTCCATAGTGTTTTTAAAGTTGATGACTTCTTTTAGTGTTAGAAGTTAACTATGCCATACAGAAGGTCTCGTTTAAAAGTCGAGTACTAAAACAGCACAGAATGGAGCAGCTAGCATGACACTGAGGCCAGGTTGTCTTCAACCTCGAACCTAAGTGCTGTGATTACGGGCGTGCACCACCGCCTCGGCCAGGAGTGCTGCTCGTAACCCCTGGCACTCACTCATGGCTCACATGCCAGTCTTCTTCAGTGCCTGGTCTCTCTCCACAGGCACCTTCCTTCCCGGGCTACCTTTTTTTTTCTTCTTATTTCGGGCTTGGGAAAGGGGATTATGGTGGCCAATCCTCAGCTGAAGACCACGAGGAGTTCTGCTCCTGACGTGTGGAAAACTCTCACCAGGCCCACTATTAGCAGAGACAAAGCACCACGGACACGAGTGGAAACGGCTGGTGGCACGCGTGTCCGTGCTTCCAGATGCGCTCCCAGCATGGGCCACTGTTAATCCTACTGCAGGCAAGTCCTTCCGTCCTAGGCCAGCTCAAGTTGAGATTCTGTCCCCTGCAACCATGGGTCCTAAGTAACCCAAGAGTAGTTTCCTGATCACCTACCAGGTGCCGGGTACACAGCTTGTTACAGAAAACATACCAATGATGTAAGATACACACATTTTCAATTATCTCTTTCACTGAATCTTTAAAAAAAAAAAATCCATAAAGTATCAGCCTCGTTTTCTTGGCTAATAAACTTAAGAATGGAAAAAAGGGAAAGGTTAATTTGCTCAAGACCACAGAACCACAAAGTGGTTCTTTCTCTGCTTCTTGACAGTGAGCACAACGTAACCAGCGACCTCATGCTCCCGCCACCATGACTGAATGCACCCCTCAAACTGCAAGCTACAAGAAACCCCTGTTTCTGAGGTTGTTTCTATAAGGTATTTTGTCACAATGTTGAGAAGAGTAATACACTGAAGGAGTGTGAGGGGGAAATAATACGAATAAACACTTATGTAAGAGATTGAATACAAAAAGCTTTACCCATTGATAAACTCATTGTGGCAAAGACATTTAAACAATAATCTGAATAATGGTCAATATTTGTGTTTTTTTTAAACTTTTTATTTTTTTATTATTTTTTTGGAGACAGACACAGAGAGAGAGACAGAGAGAGAGAGAGAGAGAGAGAGAGAGAGAGAGAGAGAGGAGGAAGACAGAGATGGGCACGCCACCAGCATCTCAGCTGCTGTGAACGAAATCCAGATGTGTGTGCCTCCTTGTGGTCAAGTGCGGCATTGCACCCTTGCGTCACTTTGCATCTGGCTAAACATGGGACCTGGAGATTGGAAACGCTGGAGATTGGAACCAGTGTTCTTAGGCTTAGGAGGCAGGCGCCTTAACCCTTAAGCCATCTCTCCAGCCCAATATTTGCTTTTTAAAAAAGCACTTTAATTATTTATTTGCAAAGGGGGAGCATGCATGAGTGTGCATATCAGGGCCTCCAGCTGCTGCAAACAAACTCCAGATGTATGCATGCACCACCTTGTGCATCTGGCTTACACAGGTACTGGGGAATTGAACCTGGGTCCTAGGGCTTCACAGGCAAGTGCCTTAATCACTAAACCATCTCTCCAGTCCTTCCTTATTTGCTTTTACTTGCATATTATTTCCTTTTATTCTGAAGAAAATCCCTAGATATGACAGAACTAGAACAGCATGCCAAGTGTTGCCTCACAAGAAAAGCCAGCCTAGCTACGCCTTCCCAAGCTCACAGCCCATCTGCAGGGGAAGGATGCCAGTGTTCTCCTGGATCTCAGCATCTTTTACTTGTTTTTAAGGATGGAGAAAAGATCTGTTATCAGGTCACTAATGAGTTCAGCCTGGGGGAGTATGGATCACATAAAACAAAGATGGAGCTTCTCAGAAAAACACTAATGTGTGGCTGTAATGTCTCTGTATATTTGGATTTAACAATGCAAATGAGCAAAGGCACATATTAGATTTCAGATAAAACATTTTATGAGATCACCAACTTCCTTTTGAGGATCAATTGTGTGGGGGGACAATCTCAGAATCATGTTGAATGTATTCCCAGTTCAACAGACAGAGTGCAATGTTCATGTACTTACTTTCAAAGATCACTAACAGAGTTTCATCTCACAGTTACAGTCACAGCTAAATCTGAGGGACACATCTTTTCTTAAGCTTTTGTGTTTGGCCAGTGGCAAGAAGCTACCAAGTAAAATTTCCATGCAGGAGCCTCACAGTAGAGCAGAGGGTGTTGTCTTTCAGTCAGCTAAGCTCCCTCTAGAAATGACATGTCCAAATGTGCTAGCAGTCCATTCGCTCCTGCCAATGACACAGCTATCCCATGAAATATCATAAACATAAAATCAGACAAGGGCTAAACACACAGCATATAACATGGGCAACAAAACTGTATCTTTCAAACCATTAAAAATATGGCAAAGTATGGCAAGGCCTGGAGAGATGGCTCTGCACTTAAAAGCACTTCCTGTGCAAACATGAGGGACCTGAGGAGACATGAGTGACTTCAAACCCCAGAATCCACATAAACATCTAGATGTAGCCACCCACATATGTAACCTCAGTCCCTCAAGGGAGCAGCGACCTGGGAGTCACCAGGGAAAATACGGCAAACTCTGGGGTCACCAGAAAGACTGGGACACCCAATGCTCCCCTGCAGCCACTGCAGGTGAGTGTACCTTGTTGCAGGTGAGCACACCCCTGCATAAACGTACACATACACATACAACACACACACTACACACATGCAGACACAGAAAACAAACTAAAAAATTTTTTTTGGAGAGAGACACAGAGAGAGACAGACAGAGAGAGAGGGAGAGGAAGAAAGAGATGGGCGCGCCAGCAGTGTCTCAGCTGCTGTGAACGAAAACCAGATGCATGCACCCCCTTGTGGTCAAGTGCGGCATTGCGCCCTTGTGTCACTGCACCTGGCTAAACGTGGGACCTGGAGATTGGAACCGCTGGAGATTGGAACCAGCATTCTTAGGATTAGGAGGCAGGTGCCTTAACCGCTAAGCCATCTCTCCAGCCCAACAAATTAATTTTTAAAAAAGAATGACAAGATACATGCTTGCATTTTGAACAGCACATCTGAAGCTGACCATGTCAAAAGGTGGGGGAGAGAATGGCCAACAAGTATGTAAGTGGAGGATGCCCGCTCATCTCTGCTAGCAGGGCCGGCCTGCCTAAACACAGCAGCTTCACATTCTCCACATAACCAAACAGCAGGGACTTGGATCTAGGAGAGCTTCCAATCTCAGTATGGAGAGAGACAGGGCCCTGTGAAGTTTGGTCATGTGACCTGAAGCACAGAGCAGAGACCAAGGAGAAACGCTGCTGACAGACATGTCATGTGAGAGCTAATAGCCAGAAGGATTCAGAAAAACGGTGCAAGTCAGACAGAGAATGAAACGTCTTCAGTCTGAGGTCACTCAGGGTAGGGTATGAGGCTTTCTTACCCATCAAGGTGAAGTGGCATCCCCTGGTCACAGAAGAACTTAACATGATGAGACAGACAGACAGAAAGACAGACACAAAAAATCTGGCCATTGAGTTCTGGGTTCAGAAGTACCCTAGCTCATTGTCTGCCTGAACTCTTCTCTGCAAGCCACAGACGGCTGGATCTTCTCACACAGACCATACGCTCACAGCTCCTTCCTTGCTGTGCAGCCTCGGAGCAGCCCCAAGCACCTTTCAACTACACTTCATGGTCCATGTTCCACCTCACCCCTATCCAGGACATACTGATTGTTAAAGTATTTATTTCTCTCCACTAAAAGAATGAAAGTTCCATGAGGGCAGTGCTCTTGTTTAACCTCATGAATGCTTATGAGATGAAGCAGTAAGTGACCTTATGAACAAATAAAATTCCCAAGAATAATCAGCTCTACAAAACCTGAGAGTATACAATGTCAGATTGATATTGAAAATAGTAAAACAGGGTAAAAGCCTCAGATTCAGAACATGCGGTATTCTCACTAGTCCCTCAGCTGTTCTGAGTAGCCAAAATTGAAGTGTATGTTGAGTTCTACATAATCAGACATGTGTAAGAGCTCCAAGCACACTGTGCTAGGAAAGATGGTGTCATAGGAGGGACAGAATCAGACATTATTTTTTGTTGTTTTGCTTTTTGAGACAGAGTCTCTACCTGTAGCACAAGTTGGCCCAGAACTCACTACATAGTTTAAGATTGGCCTTCATCTTGGGGCAATCCTCTTGACTCAGCCTCCTGAGTGTTGGGATTATAGGCAGAAACCATGCCCAGCATTCTGAGTTTTGTATTTTAAAACAGTTATTCTGGTAAATTTCCTTAAAAACATTTTAAATGTTTTCAAATGATCAATAGTTAACACTATTGCCATTTTCATTCAAGTTTCTAGTTTTCAAAATTACCTAGAATGTTCTTTTCAGTTATACTTGAGTAGGAAAACTGGCTTTTATTTTGGGGTAGATCTGATTTTAAAGTACAAATCTTTGGACCCAGACTCATGAATACGTTAGACACAGGATTCAAAATTTCCTAGAGCTTTGTGGAGGGAGAAAGAAGTCATAGTGGCCCCCAGGCATGCTTGAGCACTTACTATATTCATGTAAGCTATTCAAGACAGCAAAAAGCCTTGTGAAAAGCAAATATTCAAATGCAGCTGGCAAACTAGGTGTGTAGGCCAGTGAGGCCCTGGGCTCAGGGGAAGAATAATTACCCTCTCACGATATAAGAGAAAGTCCTGAAACACTCGAACAAGCACTCCTATTTGAACACAGTTCCTTACTGGAAGAAATTTTTACTCACTTTAAAAAACAGAACTTTAGGCTGGAGAGATTGCTTAGTGGTAAGAGTTTGCTTGTGAAGCCACAGGATGCAGGTGAAATTCCCCAGTATACAAGTAAGCCAGATGTACAAGGTGGTACATGCACACCTAGAGTTTGTTTGCAGTGCAGGGCTAGAGGCCCTGGCATGCCCATTCTCTCTCTCTCTCTCAAATAAATAAAATACTAAAAAACAAACAAACAAACAAAACCCCAGAGCTTCCATTTTTATTGCTTTTAGCTCATTCAGATAGGTAAGTCCAAAAATTATTTGTATGTGTGGTGCTGGGATCAAAGACAGGGCCTTGAACATGCTAAACACATACTTCACCACTGTACTGTAACTTTGGCCTCAAAAATGCACTTTAGGCTTGCAGAGATGGTTCAGCAGTTAAGATGCTTGCCTGTAAAAGCCTAAGGACCCAGGTTTGATTCCCCAGTACCCATGTAAAGCCAGATGCACAAAGTAGCACATGCATCTGGGAGTTCATTTGCAGTGCCTAAAGGTACTGGTGTGCCCCTTCTCTCCCTCACTCCCTCCCTCCCTCCCTCTGCTTGCAAATAAATAAAATATTAAAAATGCATTTTAATATATGCATTTGTCACATAATCACTATAAACATTTTCCTGTGCATTACTTTTAGTGTGGAAAACAAAAGACAACTTTGGTTAAATTTTGGTGTGGTCTCTAGGAGCCGAGCCTCCTGCATGTTGAGCAACCATGCCCTTGCAGAGAGTAGCGGGACTTGAGGAACACAGTGTTCAGACTGCAGGGTGGTAAGATGCCAATTACACTCAAAGAAAGTTCCCAGGGATGAAACAGGCATGTAAGTTCTTAGGCAGTCTTACTGCCAACTCAGTAAGTTACTCATCTACTGTGAGACCACACACATTAGAAAGTGTACGTGTGTAATTACAATGATGTGACTATATATAATTACACTGTGGAAGCACCTCTCAGAGTGGTCCAGTGGAATCAAAAGGAAAGCTGTGAATAACGGTGCCAGGAGAGAAAAATACCTCCCAAGTGGCAGGACTACAGGCAGACCATGCAGGTGTTTGTGCCAAAGCTCCCATCATGAGCATTCAGTTGGCAAGTGTGCCAGACATTTCACCCAAAACCCACATAAGTGTGAAAACCAAACTCTCCAGCTCCCTCCTTACCCAGCTGCCTGGCCTCTTCACACAGCTCTGCTTGACACAGCAAAATCAACCAATCAGACAAACAGAAAAAAAAAAATCTTTTGTGAGAATGTCAAGTATTGCTTGAGATGCAACTAATAAAAAAGTTTTTTGTAAGATATTAATTCTTGGGCTGGAAAGATAGCTCAGTACTTAAGGTGCCTGCTTGCAACAAACCTGACAACCTAGGTTTGATTCCCTGGAATCCATGCAAAGCCAGAGGCACAAGGTCATGCATCTGGAGTTCTTTTACATGGCTGGAGGCCCTGGAGCACCCATTCTGTGTCTTTGACTCTCTACTTGCAAAGAAATAAACAAAATATTTTTAAAATATATTATTTCTTGCTGGCCTAGGGTTTTATCTATGGATCTATCATTTCATTCCTTACCTTGTATTTTACAGTTTAGTAACTTGTGTCTCTTCCACTATTCAACCAACTAAAAACTATGTTAGGAATCACGAAGCAAGATCATATCTGAGCTTGTTTCTTTTTTTCCACATAAAAGATGCTTCAAAGAGTTTCCTGGCTTGAAGAAAGGAAGGATGGAGTGACACACTGCTCCCATTCGTGTCCCCACGAGACCATAGCCCCCTGTGAACAGCCCTCTGCTCCACTGCTTTGTGCTGCTCAAGAAGGCCCAGCCATACCGCAGTCTTTCTAACACCACTCAGCTTATCCCATCTAAGACCTTAAAAACATTTCTAGCTTCACTCCTGGAGTCCTCTTCTGAAAATTACCAAAACACAGGACCTGGCCCACACCATCTCTAGTCATCACTGAATTACATTCACAAGTGTGTTAAGCAATGATGTAGGGTAAATCAAAGGTGTTCACTACGCTGAAACTTTCTGACCCACACTAAAAGGTTCTGGCAGGCAGTACTGCACCAGATTTGCTCAGTAAAAGTGGAATATGAGCAAGCAAGTAGATGGATGATGAAAGAGAACTGCTCTTACATGTGTGTGTGACACCTGAGGCTATGCAAGGGAAAACGACAGCACACGAGTGCTGAGGATATTCATCTCCTCTTACCATTACAACCTGTGCTAGGGAAGAGATGGTTCACAATCTGCCAACCACTGGAAACTAAAACAAGAATACCCGCTCTTATTTGGGCGTGGTGGTGCACACTTTTAATCTCTACACTCAGGAGGCTGTGGTAGGGAGATCTTTGTGAATTCAGGGCCAGACTGGGGCTACACAGTGAGTTCCAAGTCAGCCAAGGCTGCAGTAAGACCCTGCCTTAACACCCACAAAAATTTTTTTTAGCTATTTTATTTGTTAGAGAGAGAAAGAGAGAGAGAATGAATATGAGTACAGACATGCCAAGGGCTCTAGCCACTGCCAGCAAACTCCAGATGCATGTGCCACCTTGTGTACCTGGCTATATGGAGGTACAGGGGAACTGCACTCGGGTCCTTTGGCTTTGCAGGCAAGTGCCTTAACCATTGAGCAATCTCTCCAGCTCCCCCAATTTGTTTTAAAGTTTTTTATTTTTAGAGAGAGACACAGAAAGACAGACAGAGAGAGAGGGAGACAGATAGAGATGGGCGCGCCAGCAGTCTCTCAGCTGCTGTGAACGAAATCCAGATGTGTGCGCCCCTTATGGGCAAGTGCAGTATTGCACCCTTGCCTCACTTTACATCCGGCTAAACGTAGGACCTGGAGATTGGAACCGGGTTCTTAGGCTTAGGAGGCAGGCGTCTTAACCGCTAAGCCATCTCTCCAGCCCATCCCCATTTTTTTTTAAAGGGTGACTACTCTTGGAAATTCTGGAACAACCCAAGATGATCATGAGGGTATAATGAAGCTGCCCAAAGCAGATCTGTCTCTTCTCCCTGAGGATAAAGGAAGTTGCCATAAATGAAACTAGAACCCAACTCGTCTGAGCTTCCCATCATTTCCAGCAGCTGGACTTACTTGTATATTGCATTCATTAGTTCAACATTCATTTGCTAACTGGTGGCCACGGGTTAGGAGACAGACACTAAGGTTAATAAAATGTGCCTACTGGTCTATGTGTGGCATACCTTTGGAATAGCCAAGTCATTTCCAGGGTTTTCAGAGATTCCCAAAAAGAAGGTGCAAGGGAGAAAGACAAGAAACTAACACCAGAGTGTTTGCTATGTGCCAGGACCTGCTTAATGTCACCTCCATCCTCAGCGCTGCAGTCACACAGGAAGTGACGTTCACTCTTCCTGGGCTAAGCAGAAAGACTGGTAATCAAGTGGGCATGAAAGATAAGTCAAAGCAGAAAGAAGCAGAGCAGACACAGGAGCTGCAGCGCAGCCCTGCACTATGAGAGCGGGGAGGGACGGTCTGGGGCTATGACACCCTGTGTGCCAGCCCGCCCGCAGTACGGTAGGAGGGATCAGTCAGGAAGTCACAGCTTATGGGAAAGGAGAGTCAAAGATGTTATCATGTGTTAGTTTCAAGATTAGTATGAGTTAAATGAGGCCACTGCACAAGGGAAATGATCAACTTAAAATAAAATTGGATTTGCATAATGCAGCCAAAAAATGGAAAGTTGATGTGTCATACACAAAGGTTTCAGGCTGTTTATTTGGACTGTTGTAGACTATAAAAAGTATTCAGAAGATGCAGGCTCTCCTGCACTCACAGACATTGAATGTCCTCTGCTGTACCTACAGCTGGATAATTGTTTATTGTAGACTATAAAAAGTATTCAGAAGATGCAGGCTCTCCTGCACCACAGACATTGAACGTCCTCTGCTGTACCTACAGCTGGATAATTGTTTATTGTAGACTATAGAAAGTATTCAGAAGATGCAGGCTCTCCTGCACCACAGACATTGAACGTCCTCTGCTAAACCTACAGCTGGATAATTGCGTAAGGCGAGATGTGACCCAGGGCATGTCTGTAGACAGCAAACGCCTTTATCTCTGTCCCACTTGACAAGTTCCTTTTCTGTTCAGATCTGTGTCAGACTGTGATGACTCTAAGGATCTGTTCTGGGTACATGAACATCACTGAGACATCCCCTTCCTCACTCCCCCTCCCCCTAGCAAAAGAACTGAAGAACGAAAGAAAGAAAGGAATGGTGGGCTGGAGAGATGGCTCAGCACTAAGGCACTTGCTTGCAAAGCCTAAGAACCCAAGTTGGATTCCCCAGTACCCACATAAAGCCAGATGCATAAGGTGGCGCATGCATCTGCTGCAGTTCATTCATAGTGGCTAGAGGCCCTGGTTTGTCCTTTCTCTCTCTCTGCTTCATAAATAAAAATAAATAAATAAATAAATAAATAAATAAATATTTTTTTAAAAGGTGCTACATCTACTGGTAGTCTGCTTTCTGGTGTTGATTTAACTTTTCTGTCAAGCATACACTCAAAAGGAAAGACTACATTTGGTCCTGTGTGGGGCCTGGCACAGAATAATGAGATGAACCTGCTCCGTCTTAAAAGCAGGCACAACTAAAGGTATATAGGGCATAACTGGCACTTTACAATACTGTTGTTTAGCTTTCATGTGCTATTTGTTTTAAACCTCAGTTTTATTCCAATCACTCACAGCAAGTAGCATCTTACCTTTATATATAATATATGACACACACACACACACACACACACACACACACACACCCATCTTGGGTAACACATGTGGAAATTTCAGGTTTCCCCAGGGCTCATCCTGTCTTTCATAGGTCAGTTGCATTTATGATATATCAAGGATGAGGTGATTTTATTTCCCTTGTAAAGAATCACGACCTGGATGAAAACACATTCCTCTCAACTAACTGAGGTTGCAAGGGAAGTCTTATTGAATTCCTATCTTTACTATGAACAAAGGCGACATGGGATGAAGGGACTTAATTTTTCCCTTCTTTCCTCTCCTTCTGCAGATGAGCAATCAGGCCCAAGGAGGACAAGGACTGCTGGAGGACCACTTAGGTCAGCCTGGGCTAGCTGTCATAGCCAGTCCCCTTTTTACTAAAGCACCGAATCCAGCAATGCAAGTGGACCATCAGAGCAGAAAACGCTGAAGGACCCTACAGCCTTTCTTAAGCCCACTCTGCTGGCTCCAACTGCACTGCAAGATCGGACCACACTCTAGGCTGATCCTTCAATAACCTCCTGGTGGTTCCTCTGTTCACCCCATTCTCCCTCCCACACCACGGCAGAGCGTTTCCAATATACAAATCTGATCAGATCATACTCTGGCCTTAAAACCTCGACCTCTAAAGCAGAAACCCTGATCATACCACATAAAGCCCTTTTCTTCCCCCCCCCCAAAACTGCCTTCCTGGGCTCTGTTTTGTGATCTACTTGCTCATGTCGCTGAATTTTCACTTTACATTCATGGCACTGCGGGCCAATGTGCCTAAATGTATGAAGGCCCTTTCCAGCCTCTGTCACTAGAGAGACACTAACTCCAGGAGCTGTACTTCTCTTTCTGAATACTTCTGGTTTTGTCTTTTTCCCTATGGCATTCTTTGTAAGCTTAAAAACTCATGGTCACGTTATGAGATGGGGTTTTACAACCATTCCTTGAGATGTTCCCTTTCCCTCTCTCTTCATGCCTTAGTGCTGAAGAACATAACCAGATGACAACGGCTTTCCTCACATTCTTCTCTCTCCCGACAAGCAGTTTCGTGTGAGGAGCTGTGGATGTTCGCAGCCGCCAGGACCCCGGACAGGACCACAGTAACGAGTGTCTATCAGCAATGTCTGTCTGATGAGCTCTGCATGACTGCAGCAACGTGAGGTCCTTATGGCTCTGAGTTTCTCTACAAATCAAGTATCTTCAAGTCATTTAGTTTCAACTCTCTTAGAGTGCAAGGCTTTGTTTTAAATGAAAGCAAAATTCAAAATAAGACACAACAGTTGAGCTCTAAGGCAGAAGCTTACATTTAAGATTTATATACAATGAAATAATAAATTACAGCTTTACACTCAGACTCTAATTCCTTGGTGATGGCTCAGCTGGATGGCCAGACCTCTTGCTTATTCAGCAAAGCAGGCCTCCCAAATACTGACGGACGCCAGACCTGGTTAAGCCATGGTTTTCAAAAAGAGAGACAGACTCAATTTGGCAGACAAGACCAAGAAACCGCAGCTATACGTATGATATAAATGAAGATGGTTACTGTACAAAGAGTTGTTTCTTATGGGGAAAAAAATGAACCAAGACCAAAACCCAGCACATGAACCACAGCAGCAGCTCCAGCACCGTGCAGCGGAGAAAACCACTCCTGGGAGATGCTGGAAGTGCTCTGGGGAAGAAGTGGTGATAAAATCACTACATGCTAATGATGTCTCTCTTGTGGGTGGATTTCACATGTGCCAGAATAGCAGGCTGGGGTGCTTGAAAGAAAACACCTTTGGGCTGGAGAGATGGCTTAGTGGTTCGGGGCTTGCCTGTGAAGCCTAAGGACCCAGGTTTGATTCTCCAGTACCCACATAAGCAAGATGCACAAGGTAGCACATGCGTCTGGAATGTGTTTGCAGTGGCTGGAGACCCTGGCAGGCCCATTCTTTCTCTCTCCCTCCGCCTTTCTCTTCCTCTCCCTCTCACTGCCTCTTTAAAATAAAAATAAAAAAGAAACATCTTTAATTCTAATCCAACAATTCTCAAGAAAATAAATTAGGATATTTTTGTCATTAATTCTGCACACTGCAGAACAATGTTTATTAAGGCATCAATACAGAAATTGAGCTAAAACAAATCTAAGAAAGTTAGGGTTCAAAAATGTAGGGATCAGATTTTAGAGGTCTTGTGATTTTCTAATATTGAAAACAGAGACTATTAAAGAAATAGAAATGACTGTAATCATTAGAAAAATAAAATCAAGATAAAAGAACTAAAGATGCACAAAAACAATCAGAGTCAAGGGTTGACATCTCTAGTGTGTAACTGGAGTTAAAATTTTTTCCACAGCTGCTATCAAGACCCAGGAAGATAAAAAGACATTAACATAAGAAACTGAAAATAACAAATATATACAAATAATTTAAGTCACACTGTCAAGTATAAAATTCCAAGTAAGAGAGGAATAAGATGCCCTTTTACATTTATAAAGCTCTATAAATAGGGCAATTGTAAAATCAATAAATTGCAAAGTGCTGGAGAAAGGGAAGACAAGCTGAATTTTAAGTCACAAACACGCTTACGTGAGACAGTGACCCCCTGGGCTAGTCCTAAACACGTGAAGGGAGACTGGACGGTTCTTTTCAAAATGCTCTAATAATTGCTAGCAGTGTTTATCTAAAAAGTTGGAAATAACCCAAATGTACTAATAGCAAAACAGTAATACATAATACAGATAGGAGGGTTTTATCATATGGTTACTGAAACTTATGTATGCAAGTACGGCTGTTATGCGATATGAGCACATCTTAAGAAAGCTCAACATTTAGAATATAAAATTACATATATTACATTGCAAATTATCTACAAATAAAATGTAAAGACACAGAGATGTCTCAAAGCTACTGCTATGCTGTGATTAGGACATTTTATTTACATGTAAGATAGTTTTTGTATGTAATATTACAAAGTAGACCAGGTTTCTAAATTTTTAAAGCCCTTAATACTGTCGTACAATGCATGCAACATCTCCTTTTCCCTCAGTTTCAAAGGACTTGTTAAGCATCACAGGAAACCAGGGAGAAATAGTACAAACTCTCGGTAATTTCTAGTCGCCTGCAAATTGTACATTTAAAAAATTAGTAGAATATTGTGTTTCAAGAGCTCCTGTCTGGGGCCAAGAAGAAAACTAATCATAGCAATTACCTTGTGAGCCTCTAATTTCTGTTGTAGCTCCAAAGTTCGGAATAGTACCCACCCACGAGCACGATGGCTCTTTCATCTAGAAGCAATTTCAGCTCCATTCTTGGGAAAATAATAATTATAGGTACGGCAAGGTATTTAACACAAAAAAAATAGTCTTGAAAACACCATTTTCACGTTATAACACAGTGAGAGTTCCTTAGGAAATTAAGACATAGACCAGAAAGAAGATCCCTGAGTTGGACTTGTTTAGATTTTAAAAATATGTCAGTAGCTACCTCAGAAGAGAACAAGAAATTTTTTGCTGGTGAACAGATAGGAAACCACTGATCTAATTAGTCTGTCTCTCATCACACAAAGCATTTATGATACTCATTTTGTTGGTAAAAAGAAAAACTGAAAGATAAAAATTTCATTTACAGTTTATTCTTTCTACTGTTCTAAAACAATTTTTCCCTGATAACTTCCTATTTCGTGCACATTTCTCTATATAAGTAACCAGGGTTCTATGTGCAGCCTGTTCTCTGCTTTTTCAACTTCCAACAGGCTGCAAATCTCTGGACATGTCCTCCTCTGTCTGAGTGCTTCCCTCGAGCAGGTGCATGCCCTCACATCACTGTGATGTGTCACCCACTTCCTATACACTCCCGCAGTCGAGAGCTTAATGGCCACGGTTCCCATTTTCATAACTAAATGCATTTATTTAGAAAGCCCGACTTTCAGCATGACTATTATATAACAGAAAGTTACTTTTAAGTAGTGCGTGTATTTTAAACATGATCATAAAGTATCAGCTATACCAATGATATTTTTAGTGTATTAATAATTCATGATGTCCTTAAGCCATAATACTAACAAAAATCTTAAATAAATGTCACAAAGATCTAGCTAAGCCTCTTGCAAATTACATTTCAGTGCAATTTAGGATAGCAGTTAACTCAAAGTACAGGCTTAAAAGGGTTCAATGGCTAATGTGGATGCCGGTACCCTCATCAACAGACACAACAGCTATCTTTAACAAACCCTTTTAGATCAAACTCCCCAAGGACAGCCAGTTCAGACAGAATGAATGGCTTATTAGGAGAGTGTTCACGGACCCTGGGACCTAGTAAGGAAAATAGACATGAAGGCATTAGACTGTTCGGAAGAACCAGACACTATTAACCACCAGGTGCTGTTGCTTCCATAAAGGTCAATCAAACACTATTTGGTGAAGATACATGTTGGCACGTTAGAGATGTTCTCACTAGATGTTAGGCCGTGTGTTTTATGCAGTAAAACACGCCTCCTGCGTGTGCATGTGAGTGCCAGCATGCCAACTGTACTTGAAACACTGTGTACATTAACAGAGCATTTGGGGGGAGAAAAATCCATGCCCACTCTACTAATTAATTTCATTTAACAAATACTTAAGGGGCACAATATTTCAGATCTAGAAATGCAAGCGATCTCTAACCTCAGACTCTGTGATGGGTCACCTTAATACATAATTATTAGGTCACTAGATACAAAGTATTTAAAAACATGAATCTCTATAAAAATAGTATGACATTACAAGATCCAAGGAAAAATGTAAACACCCAGCAAAGAGTATAGTAAATTTTAGAAAATATTTAAGAAAAAATCAGTTTGAAGATAGGAAGGATTAACTATCAGTTTTCTTCAAAAATATAAAACTTTTATTAAATTACATTCTGTATACTGAGTTATACTATAAAGGGAGGGAACAAATTTCCTTTCAGTTGTTTCTTTACTGCTGGAGGTGAAATTAAAGGGATATGAATACTTTAAAGTGGTTTCTCTTTCTGATAGCAACACTGAAAAATGTTAAGGATACTAAGGGAGTGTTCCTTTGGAAATGCCTAACTTGGTGAAAATTAAATTGATCACTTTACAAAAATGTCCATGCTCCTGACACAGTAAAGGAACATGATTTGAGGACACACTGCCTGAGGAACCTGAGCAGCCCAGCATGGAAACAAATGCAGCATCCCTTTGATTAAGCTTCAGCTGTAACCTGGCTACTTTTGTGCCACTTAGGATGTCAAGGGACATAGCCCAGCAGTCCTCCAAGTTGCTCTGCTTCTCAAAAGTGAGCAGAGCTCCCCCGCCCCACTATCCAGTGACAAAGGACCACAGTGAAAAGACAAGTGGTTTATGAAGAGCCACGGTCCAGTTACAATAAATTATACACGGCGTGGCTAAGGTTTCACCAAGCACTATGAGAGAGGACTTGGCATGAAGAGCAGTACTGTGTGATGAATATTTCATCCCATCCTTTAGTTGATAGCTGTTCCGGGCCCAGGATGTAAGGGACTTCATGCATTCAGACGGTCCTTAATGTTAAGAACTAGTTAACCCCCTCAAGGTTTGGTTTCAGGAGCCACCCTCCATGAAATGGTGTGTTGTTTGTATAACACATGCATATATTTAAAGTCATCTCTAGATTACCTGTAATACCTAAGTAGTATAAATGACATATAAACAGTTATGGTGGCACAGGTGTGTAATCCCAGCTACTCAAGAAGCTGAGGCAAGAGAATCATTAGTTAGGAGGCCAGCTTGAGCATGTCAAAAGGGGAAAAAATCATGTCACTGCATGGGCTAGAGAATTATGACAAAAAATATACATGTTCAGTACAGGTTCTGAGCTTTTTCTCAAACATTTTAATCCTCTGCACATGGGCCCTGAGAAGGCAGAAGGCCAACTATACTCAATAATTTCCCAACACTTGTGGTACACTGTTACTGTGGCAGGAAATGAAGTACTTAAGGTTTGGAAAATGACCACACAGCACCCCCCTGTGAAGATCCATAGAGCACTAGTATATTAAAGCCCATTAGGTTTGTACAAAAATTTCTTTCAGCCAGGCATGATGGTACACACTGGTGATCCTAGCAATCTGGGAGACTGAGGTAAGAGTATCAGGGGTTGGGCTACATAGTGAGACCCATATTAACGCAGTTTCTTGTTGGTATAGTGGAATCAGATGACCTGGACAGGGTTAAGGCTCTGCAAGTAATGACTCCTAATCCCTCTGGAATTCAGGATCTTTTAGTTCTTTTTTAATCTTTTTAAAAAATATATTTTTATTTATTTGAGAGAAAGAGGCAGAGAGAAAGGGGGGAGGGAGAATGGGCACCAGGACCTCCAGCCTCTGCAAATCAACTCCAGACGCATGTGCCCCCTTGTGCATCTGGCTTACATGGGGCCTGGAGAGTCGAACCGGGATCCTTTGGCTTTGCAGGCAAATGCCTTAATCGCTCTCCAGCCCCAATCTTTTAGTTTTTTAATACAGTCTCATGTAGCCCGTCAGGCTTCCAATAAATTATGCAGATGAGGATAACCTTCAATTCCCCACTTTCCAGATGCTAGGACTGTAGACGTGTGCCATCACACGAGGTGGGACTGAGGATCTTCCTCTCACCATTTAACAGTAATGCCACAAACTATTTGGTCCACAGGAGTTGCTCAGGAGAGTCCTTATGGTCACTAACACACTTACTGACTCCTTGCATGAGCACCAAGACACGCCCCTTTCTCTGCATTATTTCCTACTTACAATTTTGGGGTAATTAGCAAAATGAAAACACGAGGCTTTACTCTATCTGTCTCTTCAATTCCAAAAGTGAAATTCCAGAAGGGCAGCTGTCTCCTTTGCTTACATTTTGAGGGCTAGGGTAAAAAGAACTCACGAAAGAAAGAAAGAAAAATTACCAGAGTATGGTTCACAAAGCCCATGACCTGTGCTGATTTAAGAAATAACTGATGACTCACGCCCTAATATAGGCTGGATATTTTTCCCTTCATGCCTTGGGATTACTAAATGGTAAAGAATCTCTCTTGGGATTCGCCCCCCCCCCCCAAAGTCTTCATGTGCTCCCAACAAGCTTCAAATATTTTATTTTCCACTCTCTTTAATCTTGTCCTCTTTCACTTTAAACTAATAATGGAAGTAATTTCTCACAAGCAACTGCTAAGGAAAGAAAATATCCAAGTGGCCACTTAAATGCTTAAAAAAATTCACTTTAATCCTTGCCAGGCCGCCTCCTTGGAATTACACCAGGGGCATAAAAGGTACGAGGTCTCTTCTCTGCCGGCTGACTTCCATACCCAGGCAGGCAGGCAAATAGAAGCAGAAAGCAGGGCTCTGGTCTAAAGGCTCTTCAGGGATTAGTTATGACAACACGAATATTTCATGAAAAAACAACATCAATTAGCAATGCCACTCTTCAAAATCTGATCCAAGGAGCTGTCACTGCCCCGCCATGCTCTTTCACTAAGCAGCTGGTGAAACTGCTGCTGGTGACTTCTATATTTCAGTCTCTCAACAGACAGGAGGAGAGACTATCTGAATGTCTTCACTTGAGGAAGGAATTATAAAAGGTGGGTCAGGGCTGGAGAAATGGCTTAGTGGTTAAGGTGCTTGCCTGCAAAGCCGAAGGACCCACTGAGATGGCTCAGTGGTTAAAAGTGCTTGCTTGCCTGAAAGCCTGAGTTTGATTCTCCAGTACTCACATAAAGCCAGATGCACAAAGTGGCACATGCAGCTGACAAGAGGCCCTGACACGCCCATTCTTTTTCTATAATAAATCAATAAATAAAAACATTTTAAAATGTAAAAGTAACTGTTAGCCATGAACATGTGAAATATGAACAGTGCTTTCTTCTGCTAACAACCAGCACATGAAGAAAAACATTGTTTAATAGTCTTCACGTTTCCAGTGTTGCTAAATTAAACTGCAAATGCGGGATTCTGGGGTTAAACAGAAAGTTTATCTGCTGTCCTTTTCAGAAAGCATTTGGAATGAAAACTACTTCTTTTTAAGTCTGAAGCAGACAATGGATGTCAATTGGAATTCCTAGTTCCTCAAATAGCTTTATTGTTTAAACTATGAATCCATCACTTTCTGAGATCCATGCTAGAATAAAGGATATCACAACATTTCGAAAATATTTATATTAGGCTGTACTGAAAACTTCCTTAAAAAGCCTTAGGCAAACAGCCCTCAAAACATAGTTATCCTCAGATACACAAAGTGTTTCAAATTTTTCACTTCAGCAGAAGGATAAACAGAGGCTGTTCCATGACCCTAAAGACAGGATTTCCTTGAGTGACACGCTAATGAAGAATGCAAGCCAGTGGAAGTCTTGACTCATTGTTACAGTTTGCTACATTCCAAAGATCTGCTTCCCATCAAGAAAGAAGAAACAGCTCCTCAAACAAGATTCCCTTAGCCCTTAACCTTGAGAAAACTACCTTGTACAAACTGGAGTCAAAGAAGAGTCCTCTATGTAAGATGCTTACTAACATGAACAGGTCCCCTTTACTGGATATACAGTGTCTGAGGACAGTATGTGCTGACAACTCCTACTTCAGCAAATCCAGTCAAAAATCAAATTAGAGATAGCCAGTTTTGTAGTCAAGGGGTATATAGCTAAAGGCACTAGGGAAGGTAGCCTGACCCAGAAACACTGATGTCACTGGGGGTAGGGAAAGGATGAGCTGGGGTAATCAAATCCCACCGTCCAGGAATCTGAACAGGAAGAACAAAGAAGTGATGAAGAAGCCACCACAATGGGCCAAAAGCAAACCTCAGGGAAGACTGACTATGACCAAGCAACAGAAAAAAGGCAGAAGCATGTCTACCGCAGACACAAGACGACAAAATGAATGTGAGGAAGGGGCCTCAGTGAGAAAAGCCAGGAGAACTAAGGCCTGTCCTAGGCTCTGCGTGAGCTGACCAGAGCTGAGGCTCCTGAGGGGTCTAACGACACCAGTGCTCCTCGTTCCTTCACGTAGTCTCACCATCCATAAGGGGGCCTCCCGGGCCACAGGAAGGCAGAGGTCTGCTAACAAGCACGTGGGCACCAGGCTCAGCAAAGTCCTGCTCCACAGCCCAACAGCGGTTCTTCATGGAACTGGTGGTGGCCTCAACAGCAATGGCTGATTCAATGCCTTCGCTGAGCTAGGCACAAGGAGACTCTCCACACACACTGTCAATCGGCTTTACAACACACTTGCCTCATGAGGGAGACATTATTATTCCGTGACTAAGGAATGGGAGGCTAAGAGGCACTCAGTGGCCTGAGGTCACAGTGTAACCGAAGGCAGGTGTGGATCCACATGCACACGCCTCTGTGATGAAGACAGTGATAGCAGTGAGATTCTGGCCCCGTGAGAACTGATGAGAAGGAAAACCCTCCATCACAACTGGAAAACACAGAGAATCCTAAAAAAAAAACAATGACATGCTGTGATGTGGAGGCCAGCAGAGGGATGTGCACATGGATGGCTGCCTATGGCTCCAGAAGAGGAGATGCAGACAGGGGAACACAGCAGAGCTGGGCTTTAAGTAAACCCAGTCAGGAATGCTAGCAGGCAGCAACGCAGAGAAGGGAGAGGGAAATGGAGCAAGGCTCACAGCTCATCCACAGTCCACTGGTAGGGACACGCCACCAAGGTCTATAGAAGATCCTGAGGTCCCCAGCACTGTCTAAAATGAACACTGCTCCTGCCCACATGGCCAGTCAAGGCAGTGCTACATGGGATGGCTGAGGGCGGAATGGTTCCTGCGCCCTTTCTCTGAAGAATGAGAACCAAGCATCACTTGGGCCCGTGTCAGCCTGCTCAGTGTGATTAACAATGGCTGGTCAAGCACTTTTCAAAAGTAACTGTACAGCTGCACCATTACTCAGACACTCACACATTCTGTATTTTACTTTGTATCAGGAATTTATTAAGCACTCATTACATGTTAAACAACGTGTGTGTTACCTGAAACAAAGTAGGTGACAGTACTGGTGTGCCACACTGAAGCCATGATGGCAGCTCAAGAGAGACGCTGTGGACATATCCCACAGAAGGCTCTGGAGAGAAGCCTTGTTTAGGAGAGGCGAGAGAACGTGGCTGAGAACATGGTGTTTCACCAGTTGTGGAGAATAAACATCCAAGCCTCAGAGGAAAAGGAAGGCAAGGTAGGGAAGGAGAAGCTGTGTGCATTAGAACCCTTGGTGTGCAAGAGTGGTAAAAATAATAAGCAAATAAATGCTGGGAGTAGTGGCGCATGCCTTTAATCCCAGCACTGGGGAGGCAGGGGTAGGAGGATCACTGTGAGTTCAAGGCCACCCTGAGACTACATAGTGAACTCCAGGTCAGCCTGGGCTAGAGCGAGACCCTACCTCGAAAAAAAAAAAAAAAAAAAAAAAAAAAAAAAAAAAAGTAAATAAATAAATAAAGGCATCATGCAAAGAAAACGGTGAACTGAGCAGCCATTCAGCCCCTTTAATAAAGATAACAGACAGTCACTGGCGATTTTAAGAAAAAAACTGTGACTGGGGTCAAGGTCTGTTTCCTTCAAGGTTCCTCAGAGAAGATGACCCAGGCAAAACAACAGGGGGTGTTAGTAAATGCTTGTAAAAGTGAACCTTAAACAGGGCAATCAGGGTTTTGGAGTGGGCCCTCCTACCTTCCTCAATACAAAAGAAGGAAGAAGTGAGTCACAAGGGAAAGCCAGAGCAGGAGCAGGTGAGCCGACCTTCCTAAAGGCTTGGCGGGCTTCACCAGGCTCCTGTTTTGTAACCCCAAAGCCTTAAGTTTTAGCTGTTTTATAGGGACAAGAAAAGATGACTCAGAGGTAGAAGGTGGATTTCCTCTCATGGGTGGAATTCCGGAGGGGCTACATCTTAATAAAGAGTGAACTGGGGAAAAGAAATTTCCACCCACTTCAACAGCAAGATCCAAGAAAGCAGGATAGTCTCTAGGCAAGCCACTGAAGCCACACAGACTTCTCAGAGACGGCCCTTCCTCCAGAAAGGATGTTATCTTCTAAACATAGGAAAAAGTAAGAAACAGCTGGGTGTGGTGGCACACACCTTTCATGCCAGCACTCCAGCTGAGATAGGAGGATCACTCTGAGTTCAAGGTCAGTCTGAGACTAATTCCAGGTCAGCCTAGGCAAGACCAAGACCCGACCTTGAAAAGCAGGGGGGAGGGGATGGAAGAAAAAAAAAAGTAGATTCTCCTAAGAACTTGAGCTAATTATTGAACAGATCATACAATTTATAAAAAATAAAGAACTACAAAGTAATAAAAGATGTATGAAGACAGGTGTAAAAATGCTATACCAACTTTCTTTTAAAAAGTAGCAAAGGGCCGGGCATGGTGGCGCATGCCTTTAATCCCAGCACTCGGGAGGCAGAGGTAGGAGGATCGCCGAGAGTTCGAGGCCACCCTGAGACTGCATAGTTAATTCCAGGTTAGCCTGGACCAGAGTGAGACCCTACCTCGCAAAACCAAAAAAAAAAAAAAAAAAAAAAAGTAGCAAAGGGGGCCGGAGAGATGGCTTAGCAGTTAAGGTGCTTGCATACAAAGCCAAAGGACCCAGGTTCAATTCCCTAGGACCCATGTAAGCCGATGCACATGGCACATGCATATGGACTTCGTTTGCAGTGGCTGGATGCCCTGCCATGCCCATTCTCTCTCCCTCTTTCTCTCTCTGTCATAAATACACAAAATACTTTAAAAGTAGTAAAGGAATAGTTAAACAGTATGTAGAGCCAGTGAGATAACTGGATAACTGAAAGACACAACCAGTGGAATTATCCCAAGATCTTAGCGAGTTGGGCGAGGTTGCTCAGTTGGTAGCGCGCTTGCCTAGCATGCACGTGACCCCGGTGTGATCACCAGCACCACATAAACTGAGCATAGTGGTGATGGAAGAGCAGGATGATCAGAGGTTCAAGGTCAGCCTCTGTGAGTTCAAGGCCTGCCTGGGCTACAGATGACCTTGTCAGAAAGAAAGGAGGGAGAGGAGAGAAAGAAGTATGCTAAGCATACGTGTGTGAGACCAAACACAGCGAGACCTGGCCAGAATCTGGAAGAAGGTCAGTCCCCAGACAGTTAGCTAGTCTAGTACCAAAGGGTGCTACACGAGCAACTGGGGGAAAATGTCCGACATTGGTCCAAACAACTTGCAGACTGAGATACCCAGCAGGAAACAACTTGACGTAATGCTCATACAAGTGCAGCAGTGGCAAACAGCCATGGTGGGTAACCAACTGCTCTTGATTTGGCTTATAGATCCACTCAGTGGAATGCAACTCATTGCCGGAACTGGGAAATAAGTCAAAACCAGGTACAAAAAATGAGCTCAGTTTCCAAGATCAAGATACCACCAAATGTGGGCTAGAAGAGAGCCAACGCATATAAAATTCCCTCCAAAACATATATGGTCATCCCTTCTGTCTAGTACTAACTTCTCTCTCCGTTGGAGAATTTGCTTATCTTTTTTTCAGGTGGACAACGAAGCTGAAGGGAGGATCAACTAACCACACCTCACCAGGGCCCCAGCTGAAACCATAGAACAACGCAGGGGAAGGGCAAGAATACAGCGTTCATGGCGATTACGACACCAGAAAAAGGCTGAAGGAGATAAACACAGAGAACATCCAACTCCAACTAAGCCAGATATCCAGAGACACAGAGGCTCCCAAAACCTCATCACTGAAGCAGAACTAAAATGACCCCAATGTGGCTCAGGGAAATTCACCGAAGAGGGGGCGGAAAGATTATTAGAGTCACAAGTTGGGGCATTATGCACAGAGACTGAGGCCTTCCCCCCAGAACTCTTGACTACCCCCACAATGCATGAACCACATTCCCCATTGATGAGGGTCCCTTTGAAAGTGGGAGGACGGGGAGTAGGACAATGGAACCAATACTATGAATGTAAAATCAGAATAATATAAATAAAAATATATATTAAAAAAGAGAAGTATGCTAAGCAAAGACAAGATACACAGAAGATAAGAATGAGAAGATGCAATATGGGTGTTGTGGTTCACACCTGTAATCTCAGTACCCAGCAGGTTGAGGCAGGAGAATTGCTGTGAGCTCTTGGCCAGCCTGGGCTACACACTGAGTCCCCTTTCTCAACAAAAGAAGGCCCAATGCTTAATAGTAATCCAAACTTACTGATACCAAGGACGCGGACACAGAAGCACAGCTATCCCGTTCACCTGTTCTGTTAGTAAAGCTCCTGTCCGACCATACAATGAGCAAACTCGATTGCTAAACTCAAGCCGGTAAGGAAAAGCAGTAAGCGCTGCAGCAGTCAAGTGGTCGGGGGTGGGGGGAACTAAGAACAAGGAGAAAGTGGTGTGAGTACTTCATCTGTGCAGGATAACGACACTGTGCTGACAAGTGTGCGCTTCGGATGAAGAGTCACACTACAGCCTCCCCAGAATCCAATGAGATGGGATGATTAGAATAGGGTCGTCGTTTTGCTGGTGAGGAAAGACAGGGGTTGAGCACTCTGCCAAAGCCACACAGCAGACAAGTGGGTCAAATGGACACCAAACCCACAGGCAGTTCTGCAGCTGGATTCTCAATCATTATGTGACCTCAGCAGAATCCCCTCCTCTTTTAATAAAAACATGGTCTGTAATTAACAGATTACACATTGAAGGGATTCCTCGATCCATCCTTATAAGGCAGTGAGTCAGAGGAGCAGCTCCTGTATCCTTCATGGAAACACTGAACTCAGCTGTGACTGACACATCTTCTTGGGAAAACATCCTAAGGGTCTATTAAGGGAGATGCTGAGTGAGGCTCTGTCTCTACAGAGCAACTCAGGAACCATCAACCCTGAACAGGCCCTCCCAAGCTTGTTCTTCCCGGCGGTAGTGCCACACAGCTGCAGAGCCCCAAGGCAAGGATGGAGCTCCATCGCTTCAGCCCCAGCATCTGCATCCTGAGGAACGTGCTCTGCTGGGGAAAAGGCTCCTGACTCAGAAGTGGATCGTAGCACTGATGGTTATCCGCCAAAATGTAGGCAACCTCCAGAGAGCTTATAACACAGACATGGTCTAAAAAACTAAGGAACATTTCTAGATGTGCATGTATAGTTCTCAAAACAATGAGGACTGCAAAACTGCCCAAGAACACAAGACCAAATTTATCTTGGTTTGTATTTAAGAACTGTGAGAGTCTTGTCAGCTTGATGGAGACAAATCTCTGGCCATGACTGTGAAGGATTTTCTAGGTTAGGTTAACGGAGGTGGGAAGACCCACTGAAACTATGAGCCCAGCAAGGAGAAACCAAGCCAGGTGCCAGCATGGATCTCTGCTTCACAACGGTGGAAACAATGTGACCAGTCACTTCCTGTTTGTGCCATCAAGTCTTCCCCACCAACATGGACTGTACCCTGGAGCTGTAAGATAACACCAACCCTCCTTCCTTAAGCAGCTGCTTCTCAAAAAAATAACATCCACGGCTTAAAACAAAGTAGCAAGAAATAAAGGCTGAAAAGTAATAACTAAAAATAGATTAGGGAAATGGATCATGGATAATCTTTTCTCTCCAAATACTTAAAAATGTATGTGTATGGTATAGTAAACTTGAAAAAAATTTTTTAAAGCCATTTAGGCTTCTTGATCTCCAGCTAAAGAGTTATTTTCAATCTCTACAAAATGACACTACTTTGAGTTAAACTGAATTCTAAGCTGAAGCACTGTCCCAACAATGTTGCCAATGTTAGCTTACATTCTGCAGCACAAGAGCAGTATCAAGTGACTTAGCAAGACTCAAGGAACCTGAGGGAGGAGAGGGACGGGCGGAGGGGAAGGAAAGTCGGAGCACTTAAGCCACTAACAAAAACAGTACTGTGGCTTGTACATAAAACCATTATTGGCCTCCGTAAGGCATTATCGGTCCAATAATACATTTCTGTTTCAGACTTTTAAAACAGTGTACTTGAAACCAGAGCAGGCCTTGAATTTCAAACACAGCGAACTAAAGGAATGCCGCAGAGGGAGAATTGAGGCCAACTAAAACTGGCCTTTTGTCTAGGGTGCATTCTTCAGACGTAGGGAAAATGGCAGAGGCTGGGTAAGCTGTGGATGAATTTGAAAGTAAAATCTGTCCTTTAGAACTGCCCACTGGCCAGAGACAGAATGCCAACAAAAAATTTGGTGACAGTTTCCAAAGAAAATGGCCATTTTGAGATGGGAGTTATTGCTAGCTCCAAGGAAGCAGACAAGAAAATTGGCAATGCAGGTATTGACAGTCCAAATGGTTGTTTATACATACTTACAGGTCAACAGCAAGCAAGCAAGAACAAAACTGATAAGCTAGCTCACTCAACAGTCACTGCAGCCAAGCCACCTACCAAGTTTCCCTCCTGTGTCCACCACTGCTACAGAGATAGATTGTCTCAGCACATCAGCCGAACAGGCAGGTCTGAGCTGTGTGATGGTCCTCCCATGTCCACCACTGCTACAGAGATAGACTGTCTCAGCACATCAGCCAAACAGGCAGGTCTGAGCTGTGTGATGGTCCTCCCATGTCCACCACTGCTATAGAGATAGATTGTCTCAGCACAGCAGAAGAACAGGCAGGTCTGAGCTGTGTGATGGTCCTCCCATGTCCACCACTGCTACAGAGGACTGTCTCAGCACATGTCTGAGCTGTGTGATGGTCCTCCCATGTCCACCACTGCATTGTCTCAGACACAAACAGGTCTGAGCTGTGTGATGGTCCTCCCATGTCCACCACTGCTACAGAGGTAGATTGTCTCAGCGCAGCAGCAGAACAAACAGGTCTGAGCTGTGTGATGGTCCTCTTCTCTCCTCTACACCAGGAATCCTGGTTCCTAACTGAAGAAAGGTTTCACCCAGACAACTGGTGGCAGGCAGCCTCGGGGTCACTATCAGCTGAGTCACTGGCCTGGGAAGGCTGAAGGTGCACCAAGCTGGATTTGTTTTTACAGACCTCTGCAGATGTGTCAAGTAAGGGTCCTGTTACCTGATCTGGCTTCTGGATTAAGGGGGCCACGTATGTGTTAGAAAAGGTCCCAGGATCACAGAACTTTGGGGCATTATTTGAAAGTGTAAAAAGTTACTGAACACCTAAAACAAAAGGCCTGGATGAAGTCACTCCCCTGACTGTACTCACCCTTTCTCCGTAGCAGAGTTAATGTGGGTGCACGCACATGTGGGGTCACATGAAATTCCTTTCAGAACCTGCGAACACGTGTAACCTGCAGTTTGAGTATTACTGCAGTCCCTCGTAATTCTGATAGAGCCACATACTAATAGTCACCCAGTCTGATCTTGGTGATTTCTAACAAGGAATAACTCTGTAGATAAAAATTTATTAGGAGCCGGGCGCGGTGACGCACGCCTTGAATCCCAGCACTGGGGAGGCAGAGGTAGGAGGATCACTATGAGTTCGAGGCCAGCCTGGGCCAGAGTGAGATCCTACCTTGAAACCCCCCCCAAAAGTTTACTAGGGGCATGCTGAGGAGATGGCTCAGCAGTTAACAACGATTGGTGCTTAAGCACGAAGGTCTGGTCTGCAACAGCCTGGATTTGATTCCACAGAACCCACGTAAAAAGTTGGGCACGGCCACACATCTATAACCCCAGTCAGGAGGGAGGTGGAGACTGAAGAATCATTGCGACTCCCTGATCAAAAGTGGCAGCAACCGGTTGAGGGAGAGATCTTGTCTCAGGTATGCAGATAAACAATAGTGGGCACCTTTTGGGCACCCCAAGTTCTCTTCTGGCCTCCGCATACATCTACACATACATATGTGGGAACACCATGTATAATATACCAATCGATACAAAGACACACACATAGGCCAAAAAAGTTAATTGCATAACTAGGTTGCAGGGAAAAAATATGCAAAGATTTTCACTGTGGTTATTTTGTACTATGTATATATAAAAATGGTCTTTCAATTCAAATATACACAAGGACATATTTAAACCCACAAATCAGCCTTTTACCTCATATATTTCTATGGAAGAAGATAATTTGGTTCTAACATATAAGTTTAAAAAGCAAAAGAAATCTTCCAAATCACAGAGGAACCTCAGCTCTAAGGTAATTTTTGACAAGCTGGGATGCTGTTGGTGGAGTGGGTTGTCCTTACACAAAAGCCACGTTTTCACCCCACCCCTTCCATCTTTAAAAGTTCTTTATTTGCGGGTTGGAGAGATGGCTTAGTGGTTAAGGTGCCTGCCTGCTAAGGCTAAGAATGCCGGTTCCAATCTCCAGGTCCCACACTTAGCCAGACACAAAGTGACAGAAGGGTGCAATGCCACACTTGCCCACAAGGGGGCGCATGCATCTGGAGTTCATTCACAGCGGCTGAGGCTGCTGGTGCGCCCATTCTCTAATCTGTCTCACTCTCCCTATCCCTCTTCCTGTCTCTCTCTCTCAAAAAAGCTCTTTATCTGGGCCATTCAAATTAATTTTTCCTAAAAAGTTACACTAATTTTTTTTTTTAAATAGAAATCTTTCCTATATCTGTTACTCAAAGGAGTGTTTTTCCCAGAGTGCAAGCCAAAACACTATGTAAAACAGCACAGAACAGTCTCTCCCCAGGTATCTGGCACTCTGCAATAGCCTAAGGGCCTCAAGAAGTGTTTCCAGAGCCCCAGGAAAGTCTCACAGGTCAGGGCAGCCTGCTCAACCGGCCTCACTTGGCCCATGGTCAGGAATATTCCTCATCTTCCAGCTCTTGTTCCTTCTCGTGAGGAGCAGGGCTGTTATCCACTGGGGCTCTGCTGGCATAGCTACACAACAAGTGCTCCACACCAGTGAAAGGGACAGCCCTTGGCGCATGTGCTCAAGGGCCAGTTTATCCTGTGAGTCTGCAGCCTTACTCTGTGCTAATCAACATAAAACAGAAGTCATAATGATGTGCTATTTAGATGCCACATCACACATACCATGTAATTCCAAAGTATTTTTTTCTTATCAAGAAATAATACCTTACATAGTTTTGGTAAGAAAAATAACACACTTACCATCTCTAAGGAGGCGGAAAGAAATAAAACTCCAGTGTCTGCTGGCCAGAGGAATGTATGTGTTTGGGGGCTCTGAGAGGGTCTTGTCCTGTTTAAATGCACATTATCTACCTACTTCATTTATTTCACATAAACATCATACACATTTCTCCAAGGCATAGATTGAGACCTCTTCACAAAAGGGGGGGGGGCGGAGGTTATAACAGAAGACTGTCAGAGTTCAGGCCAGACTGACTTATAGCACTACAGTAGTTATTAAGCTCAGCCCCTCTTTTTACCCTACTCTCAATCTTTTTTTTTCTTTTCTTTTCTTTTCTTTTCTTTCTTTCTTTTTTTTTTTTTTCCACCTGGGGACAAAGAAGAGTTCCTCCACCTGGGCCCCTTCCTGGAATCTTACAGGTGAGGTACTTTACATGAACACTATCAATCTCTGAGCAGCTGGCCCTGCCTAGGAAGTAATAATGCTAGCCCAAATTCAGAGAAACTAAACAAGGTGTTAAAAGATCACTGTAACACGGGCAGTGTTGAAACTCAACATTTATCATGGCAGCATGCAGATCTGCCATACTTTATTGATTTTCTAAATGTCAGAGAAAAAGACAATTAAATGAAGAAGTGGTCTTTGTGTGAATGAATGACTTGTGTCTTTTCATTTCAGTTTTTCAATCTGCAGAATATTACCACACACAGCAACAGTATGCCTATTTTTATTTGTTTTGTAGAAACAGCAAAAAGCCCTAGGGCTTCAGAGAGTCTGTGTTTTCAATTCTTGGATAACCTGAACAAGAACCTGAAGTTGGGGTTCATGAGACTTGGTGGTGGTGGGGGGAGTCGCCTGCATCTTTATGGAGATCTAATCCCTCCCAGGGCTCCATCTCTGAATCATTGGTACATTTTTCAAGCCTCCCCAAGTGATTCAAGGGTATAGCCAGAGCTGTCAACAGCATCTTGTAATGCCCAGCCTTGACGACAGAGTGATTTCCTACTTCCAAGAGTTGTTCAAAATTCTGTTAGTCCCAACATCTTCCACTGGGTGAAGAGCATGAGGGGACAGAGCTGATGTCTGACAGTGGAAAGCCCTGGGTTAGGACTGGCTCTGGGATCCTGACAGTCCTTAATTGATTTGGGGTCTCAGTTCCCCTATGTACAAGAAAGAAATGGAGTGAAATACTTTCAGTGTATAAAACACTTTATAGAGTCATCCTTTCATTCTGATCATGTGTGCCCACACGGTTCCACCCCTGGAAAGAACTAAGTTCAAATGACAACAGGCCCTTAGATCACAAGAGGACAAAATGTGACACTTTGAGGATGGAATGCATGGCAAGCATATGACCAAGGTAGGGAAGATGCAAGTCAAGTGACCCTTGCTGGCCTTCTGCAAACAAGCTAATTCACACGCATCACACAAGTGGGAAGTGCAGGACTGAGAAAGCTATCTTTTTTCTTTGATAGTGAGAAGAGAACAGCTAGTAGATGGAGGACCAGGCTGAAGAGTCAGGAACCTGCAGTCTGTCTGAACTCTTGCGTTGGACCACTCCATCTACCTTAAATCCTAAGTAGAAAAACAGAAAGAGATGCTCAGATGCTCAAAAAGATGATCAGTATGGTCTGGAAAGTTCTCTCTTCTCACTGCCTCCCATAGCACTCACTGTCAGACACATGCCTTTGAGCATTATACCTAATCACAGAACGCTGTGCTTCACCGTGTGAGCTGGAGCTCTTCTCCACGGGAGCATGGACTTCCCTTACGCAGAACACCTGACGGAGTCGATGCATGAAGTAAAGGAAGGAATCTTGCCTGGGGTTTTGATCTTCAGAACGTTCTCACCCATGTCATCAGTACAGGATTCATATGTTCTTAGCTACAGCTACTTTAATTTTTGTTTCCCTTTTAACTGAACCTGTTTTATCTACCGTTTACATGACTAACTTGGAGCAGAGGTTAATGAGGCCTAATGAGCAGAGTGGCCTGAGACTATGGCTCCATATACAAATTCTAGCTGTGTGACTCTGCAGCTGGAGAACCTTGGCTGGCTCTCTCATTTTCTTATACTTGGTCACCTGGCCATTAAAACAAGAAGGGATTATTCCTGGCCATGTAGGTGAGTTTAGGTGAAAATGAAATGACAGAGTCTACAAAGCTCCCAGTACACAGTGCATCAACAGATGGCAGTTCTTTCTCCGACAGCTGGACACTTCTGCATGTACTCACGTTTCTGGACCTGGCTGAAAGAATCACAAGGACAAACAAAGGACACCGGTAGTGGGACTTTCTGCCCATGAACAAGCCCTTGAATGCACTTACCTGTTGTTCCTAGAAAGCAACAGCACTTAAGCACATGCATCACACAGACCACGAAGGTCAATTTCCCCTCCATTACCATTCCCTGGAAGCCTCTCCCTGCCTTCTGTCTGCAAGAGCTTTCAGGAACAACAGATAGCGAAGGGTTCATCATTCTGAGAAGGAAAAATTACTTGAGCCCAGAGTCCAGGTAGAGTAACTTTATTTACTTTTGTGTTCTGACTCTAAAATGGAAAAGGAATGTGAAAAACTTTATACTCCAAACAAATACCAGAGCAATAGATCCAGAAGAGACCACAGCGACGAGCAAGCTGAAGGTATCTTTCTAGCTACACGTTTGCAGAAGAAAAAAGGCAAGCTTCTCTAAGGGAAGAGAGGGAGAAAGAAAGATGCAGTTCAGTTCCAGAAATGGATGCTTTCACTAACAAGAACTCGGAGAGACTGGATTCCCAAGTCCAGTGCTGCTGTTATAGCATGGTGACCCTGGGCCTGAGTGCCTTGGCAGAAACAGTGATTCCAAGAACCTAAACCGGCAGAGGATAGGAGGAGTCTCTATAAATATGCAGATAAGGGGGGGGTGTGTACGCAAAACCTTTACAGAGAGCAAGGTAACCAAGAGTGAGTATAAAGAGAGGAGGAGGGCAAGGAAGGGTGAAAGGACACATGTGACATGTAAACAGAGGAGGGAGGGTCCTGGGAAGGGAAAGAGGGGACTAAAATCAACTAAAATGAACTGTATTTGAAAATGCCGGAATAAATGACACCTAAATCTCTGTATGCTACCTCAATAAATTAAGTACAAAGAGCTGCCTACAAGGTGGTTCCTGCTACAGCCACTTGTGTGACAAAGACAGTGTCCAATCAATAACCACAAGCCACACTAGCTGGTTTAAAAATGAAAAGATAAAGCAGGTGAGGCTGAGGTCAAACAACCACAACATTTAGCACAACAAAAATAATTTCCACTTCTAACTATGAATTCCATTTCTGCCACATGTAAGAATGTTTAGGTGACTTCATCTTTAAAAATATAAGCAAAAACCAAAATGAAAAGAGAAATCCAGAAACACAAAGTAATGTGACAGTAAGCGGTCTCATGACAAAAGTCCAAAATAAGTGTCACGTTGCTAAGATCTAATGTGGCACCAAAGAGTCTCTCGAGTGGGAAACACAGGAAGTACAGATGCAAAAATAGCTTTCAAGTGCCGCCCAGCAGCCATGAGCTTGTGTGTGGAAATAATATGTGCAACTTCTCACAGGAATTTCCACAGCACTCCCCAGGTTACAGAAATGCTTCCCAGCCTTTGTGAATATGTCACGCTGACCCCAGCAGGACAGCCTTCTGAACACAAACCATGTTCAGAGAGGGGGACTGCCAAGGGAGCCCCAACTGCATGGAGCTCAAGTGGACATATGTACTCTCAATAAGGAGAGGAAGGAACCCCAGGGGGACTGTTCCCAATGAGGCTGAAGGGTTATTCTTCATGCCTGGAGACCGAGTAAGTGCACTAGTCATTTTGAAAAATACCAAAGGACTCTGTAAAAGTGACTATGGACCAACATTCCCCTCCAACCAAGGGTTGGTTTATGCTATATAACATTCTATAATAAGATAGTACAGAGGAAACCAAGTGAAAATGTAAGCTTATCCTACACGCTTCTTACTGTAGTTTATTTTCAAAATATTAATAATAATAACATTATATTATTATTGTAGTATTTTTCAAAAGAACTTTGAGGGCTGGAGAGGTAGCTCAGACATTAAGGTGCTTGCCTGGTGATTGGGTTCAATTTCCAGTGCCCACGCAAAGCCAGATGCAGAGTGGTACATGCATTTGGAGTTTGTTTGTAGTGGCTGAGGCCCTGGCACGTCCATGTTTATTCTCTCTCAATCTCTCGTCCTTGCAAATAATAAAACAAAATAGAATAGAATGAAATAAAATAAAGACCCTTGAGTCCAGCCTTTAGGATGTCCCAGACCTATCACAGAAGCTGAAGTCACATGCCACACTGGAAACATACTTCACTAAACTAGAGGAGTGTGGCAGGCAGGATCCACTATTCCTATGTAAATGGAAGAAAGAAAATTGCTTTATTTGCTGACATCAATGATGCCAGGGTAGAAATGGAGAGAAAGCAGAGAGCCACTGGCTTCTGTTTCATTAGGAACCCATGAAGACAGTATCTGCCCAAGAGAAAGTATTCCTCTTTCTTTGCAAAAGTCTTCTATGCAAACTCACCTTTCTTATTTTCCTTTCCAGTCTCTGGTATCTAGTTTTGTAGTTAAAGAGTCAACATATTAAACTCAGACACATGATAAAGGATTGAATGATATGGGTCACACAAAGCCTACAAAATTCTTAACTGTATTAATCACATATTCATTAACTCCTACCTAAATATAAACACGCAGGGCTGGAACAGAGGAGAGACAGCTTTGTTTCTGGACCACCCGGATCTATTCACCCTATCCAGTCATCACAATGGGGTCCAAAGTTAATTCCAGGTTTTTTGTTTTATTTTTCGAGGTAAGGTCTCGCTCTAACCCAGGCTGACCGGGAATTCACTATGTAGTCTCAGGTTGGCCTCAAACTCACAGCAATCTTCCTACCTCTGCATCCTGAGTGCTGGGATTAAAGGCGTGTGCCACCATGCCTGGCAAAATGTATGCATTTAAAAAATTTATTTATTTATTTGAGAGATGGGGGTGGAGCAGGCAGAGACAGAGGAGAGAAGGAGAGAGAGAATGGGCACACCAGGGCCTCTAGCCACTGCAAATGAACTTCAGGTGCATGCGCCACCTTCATGGGTACTGAGGAATCAAACCTGGGTCCTTAGGCTTCGTAGGCAAGCGCCTTAACAGCTAAGCCATCTCTCCAGCCCAAAAATCTAGGTTTTTTTTAAAAAAAATCTTTTCTTTAAACCTTTACAAAAACCTTCCCAACTAGAAGGTGTTTCCAAAGTACTTTCCCATCTATCAGTTTGTCCAAAATATTCTTCGAGACAAGGGAAGCAGGAACCCTCAAACCCATTTCACAGACGTGAAAGCTGCACAATCAACAGAGTGAACTGCTCTGCTGTCAGCCACTCAGAACGAGATTAAGTCCCCAAACATCAAGCAGCTGATTCACAACGGAACTGTGACGTGCATAAATCCTACACCTTCCTCTGATCTGAGCGGCTGCCACACACCAGAGGGGGAGGCAGAGGAAATGATTCTTTTCTCAATCCAGGTCTGAATCACACCCCCACGTAAGGAGGTCTAAAGGAGAGGAAACTGTGGCTCTACCTCAAACTGTCTACAATATCCATGGCTGTCACTCACAGCTGGATCCCAACCACTAGGGAAAGGGAGCGCCAGGCCACAAAGCAGCGCACCAATGGCAAGGGCTGAAAATCCATGCCCGCAGGAATGGCAACCTTGTTGTAAAGCCACAGCAACTGCTGATGTGGTAATTACCCAGTGTACACATACTCTTGGGAAAAAAAATTGTTAATGGGCACTGTCCCCTTTTCATGAGGGCATGTGAAAGTTATAAAAATTACAATTTGAAAAGATACAGAGAAGAAGTGAAGGAAGCACCAAACTGAGAAGCTGAAAGACAGGGCAGGACCACGGTAAGATGACAACAGTCTATGGCTATTAAAGAAAAAAAAAAAATGAATGAATTAGCTTTTATCATTGGGAAACAGGGTTTGTAATGAACAACAGTCAGAAATGTCTGATTTCTCAAAACAAACAAAAACTTGAGTATTCCTGTGACATTTTCTGATATTTAAATGACAGTAACTAGGTCAAATTTGATAGCACACAAAACCTCTGTGGGCTGGACATGACAAATGGTCCACCAATCTGTGGGCTCTGCAGAAGCTACTACAGGAAAGAAGAAAAAAGCTCCTTGTGGGTAGAAGTAGGAGCCCCTTTGCAGACAATGGGATGTTTTGGGGTGCAGATTTAAGAGATGGAAGGATGCAGGTGGCTGGGGAAGAGTGAAGAGGCCACGCAAAGGCAAAGAGGTGTGGGGTGCACTCAGAAGTGAAGAGACCTGTTATAAACAGAACGGCACAGGTGTGCCTGGAAATGTGGGGAAGAGACTCAAAGGAGACGTCTGAACCAAGCACAGAAATTCACATTTCACTGACGGCAAAATAAATCACTGGCTGTTGCTGCCAACACAGAAAAGCTATGATGAACGTCCATAAAGACTAAGATCCTAAATAAATGGTGCAGCATCTCCGAACATCAGCCCTGTTTTTCAGACAAGCGGTGGGAACTCATCTGCTGTCGGGTGTCATCAGAAGCTACGAGGAGCTCAAGTGCGGGCGCTCCAAAGGACCTCACCCCTCACAGCACAGACTGTGGTCTGGTCAGCTCTTCATCAGATCTGTCACCAATTTCCTAGTACCAAGGACAGAGGTGGTCACAGAAGGGACCTTTCCCTGGGAGGGGATTAGTGTGGCCAAACAAATGTGCTGAGTTCCTTGGAAGTTTTAAGGCTCTAAAGGGCACCTTTAAAAAAAGTTCCCTTAGCTAAAATTTAGTAGCTATAACCAAAGATCTCAAAAAGCTGGCGCAATGAGAGTAGGAAAATAAGCATTTTAGAAAATAATCCCATTCCATCTCCTTCAATGGCCTACCAAATTGCAGCCAAGTGCTACAGCTCAGTAAAGTCCACAGCGTTCAAGGTCAGCTGAGGGCCAGAAAGCCAAGCAGAGGAGCCAATGCTGTGGGGCTCAGCTTTCTCCTGAAGTGATGGAGAACTCAAGAAAGACTTGAAGCTAGAGAGATGAGTGCTGTGCAGTGAGGAGCAGGCAGCCGGGGGCTGGCTGAGAATCAACTAGAAGAAGGGCTTTTTGTATATGAAGACAAGTGTCACCACTCAGAAAGACCGATGGATTTCTTGGTTAATGCTTGTGAACTAATGACAATGAACTATGGTGATGACACGTAGACTGAGGCCATGGGCAAGAGGAGCTGTTCAACAATGTAACTATGTCAAAGAAAGCAACCCAACAGCTGTGGAGAAGGAAAGACATGGTTCCTGGAGCCCTGACCCACCATGAAGAAAATGTGACTGCCTTTGAGATACAAAACCGTCCCTTTAACTCTCTATGTATACCTGCTGTCGTGTCACCCATTCTATTCCAGACCTAAGAGCATATAGACTCATCTCGACCCATGACAGTCCTACCAGTTCTCTAACAGTTCAGTCTTCCTGACTGCAAACTTTGGAATGAATTCCTTCAGAGAACAGAGACCAAAGACCAAGGCAGGCTGGCCAGCCACACTCATCTTCCTACAGCGAGCACATGGAGAAGTATTAGCAAAATGAATGCTAGGAAATGCCTGCGACGACTTTATGTACTTGACCTTCCTCGAAGAGACTTCAGAAGCACACAAATAAAACAGATAGTCAAAGAGTTGTGAACCATCAATGGAAAGGAAAAATGGAGATGCGGTCAACTTATAAAAACCGGTGAAAACAGCATTTCATGAATGAAGGGAAACTTAAGTACATCAGCCAGGACAAAGTGAGCATATCACTACAAGCATTTTTGGGTGGTATACATAAAACCACAGAAAAATGAAATCTTAAGTGCCTCTGTTCAAGAACCATCTAAACATGTTTCTTCAGCCACTGACGTGAAGAAAGTCATCACATGTGTCACAGCTGTAACACCAACCAGTTGTGCCCCTGACACCTTTGAAAGTTGGTTTTGTTTCTGGAAGCCTTGGAAGGAATCCATGGTCACTGTCAATCTGGCATTCATATTCACTTGGGTCAGGCTGGTACTGCTGTTTATCTTCTACAGGCAACAGCCAGACTTTAAAAACTATCACAGTGGAAGGTTTGCCTGTTGAAACTTCTTGACGGTTAGTTCCTGCTGAGGAGTACCAAAAGGGTCCTGGATATTGATTACACCTAAATAAAAAGAGAACATAAGAGCCCAGACTTGACTGCATACTTATGGTAATTTGGAGCCTGCCCAGGAAGTGTCTGAAATGCCCCTTCCATTTAGCATCCACTGCTGAGCCCACCATGCATCAAGCACGGTGCTGGGCCAGAACAGGTGCCAATGCACCAATCCTCAACAGATCTTCCAGGGAGAACGATCATCTCGATTTTCTGCTGAGGACAACGAGGCTTGGTTAAGCACAGTACCTTTCTCAAGGTCTGAGAGTATCAAAGTGCGAAGCAGGAATAGAAACAAGCTTCACTTTGCATCCTACACAACACTAGCAATGAGCTTTGGTGAGACTGGTCCCCAAATAAGAAACTGCTACACAATAAACTATTCACAATTCACTGCAGCCAAAGCTGGCATTTGATTCACTTATCTTATCTCACTGTGTGTATGGGATTTTATTTTCATACATGGTTTAAGCCTGTCACTTACATGTGACATAAAATAAAACACCATTGACCAAGCTGAGAGTCTAGCAGCCAAAGGAACCCTTCCATGGGCTCATGGTGCCGAGGTATACAGAGGCCAGAATTCCTGTGTTTTCAATTCTGCTCCAGAAGTAGAACATGTCTGTGAATTCGTTTCCTGTCTGGGTGGACTTGGCATGAAAACGAGTAAAGCACTAAGAACACTGGCTGGCGCTCGGTGAGTTCTCAACAGTCTCTTCAAGCCATTGTACTTACGCGCTGGTTTGGTCTTGTGCTAGGGATCACATGTAAGTCTTACTCCTCCGAGCCTCTGACATAGTTACTGAGCTTAAAAACTGCAACCAGTCTCCACAATGCACAAGTAACCTTAGTGTGTCGGTCAGCTTTCTATTACTACAACAAAACACCAGAGACACCAACTCTTAAAGAGAAGACGTTTATTTAGCTCACAGTTTTGAAAGACCCAGTCCACGATCAACGTGCTTCATAGCTCTGGCCTTGTGGTGAGGCAGCACACCAAGGCAGAGCAAAGCTGCCTGCTTCGTGGCCAAGAAGCAATGAGAGAAGGGTGCAGGGGTGCCCCACAGCTCTCTTTGAGAGTGTCCCCACAGCCTGTCATAAGGGACTTCCCACCAAGCTTTCCCTCCTGTCTGTGCTTCACACCTCCAAAGAGCTGTACCCTAGAGACTAAGCCTTCACTCATAGTAGCGTGCTTGTCCTGGTCACTATGCAGTGCTAAGAAGGTGGCAAACATTCAGACCCCTAGGGAACATTCATCTAGGCAGCAACCCCTAACAAGATACATTCACATGGAAAGAAACTGTTACAGCAACAAGTGAGTGACTCAGATAAAGAAGGCTTGCAAAGGGGCTGGAGAGATGGCTCAGTGGTTAAGGAACCTGCTTGCAAAGCCTAAGGACCCAGGTTCAGTTGCTCAGTACCCACATAAAGCCAGATACACAAGGTGGTACTGGTGTCTGGAGTTTGTCCGCAGTGGCTAGAGGACCTTCCACATTCTCTCCAATTAGGAAGGACACGAATAAACAATCAAGTAAAACAGTGGTGCATCCTTGCTCAGTACATCACAGCCTCCCTTAGGAATACTGATGAGTCACTTATCCACTCACCATCCTTGAGAATAGAGGTAAACTGAGGGCCGAAAGCTAAGATGCCTCCCTTTCTCTCATTGCCCAATTTAAGTTATCTTCTGCCCTGTGCTGTCACAAGCTTTCAAGCCAGTGAGATGTGGCTTCGGTTAAAGGGATGAGGAAAAAAATAAAATAAAAACACGGAATGAGAAGGGACTCTTGATGTAGTGGATGCGTTATCCAATGAAGGCCTTCAGAGGTGGAAGCTGTTCACCTTCTAAAAAACAAAATAAAAACACGGAATGAGAAGGGACTCTTGATGTAGTGGATGCATTATCCAATGAAGGCCTTCAGAGGTGGAAGCTGTTCACCTTCTAAAACCAAACACTTTGCAGGCTGGGGAGCAGAGAAGACAAGTAGCAAAGTTATCACTGCGGGAATCCAGTTATCTTGAATTTCCCTGGGGGACTGCTCTGCTGCAGTTAAAAATGAACCTCAGAGTCTTGTATATATTCACATATGCCCTCCAAGCCAGAAGAGAGAAGACTGGTATGTAAATGAAAACATTACAGAACAAGCTTAGAATGCAAATGGCAAACTCTCAAAGTGTTGAGGAACCCCAATGAAACCAGGATCAACACCCAAGAATAGATAATCCAAGTAGATTAAGTCCAAGGAAAATAGTTAGTGAAGATTTAGGCCAGTTTCTTGTTCACCTGCCCTCTAATCTCTGTCTCTACTCATACCCACTCTAGGACTTACTATTCTCTTTAGTTATCTCCTGTCCTAACCCTATGCTCTGAAGGAAAAAGAGAGAATCACGAGAGTGAACTGTGAACACAGGTACTGAACAAATGTCAGTCAGTAGAGCAGATAAAAAGAATATGCTGCATTCATAGCTTGTTAAAGTAGCCAAAGCTACACTTTCAAAGTAGAACGTTTGATTAAAAAAATTTTTTTGTTTATTAATTCTTTATTTATTTGAGAGTGACAGACAGAGAAAAAGGCAGATAGAGAATGGGCATGCCAGGGCCTCCAGCCACTGCAAATGAACTCCAGAAGCATGTGCCCCTCCTGCATCTGGCTTACTTGGGTCCTGGGGCTTCACAGGCAAGCATTTAACTGCTAAGCCATCTCTCCAGCCCAGAAGGTTTGATTTTTGATAGTTACCTTATACATGTGGGCATAAATGACTACCTTAAATCCCAAGCTGCCGGAGGTTCAAGTTCTCCAAACGGAGCGAAAGCCTGATAACTCTTGGGCTCCTCCTGTTCTATCCTGTTCGAGGAGGGGACACTGAGAAAAGGCTACTGCTCAAGCATCCCACATAAACCTTGGCCAATGCTTCCTTAGTTATTTCCAGGGCAGATGATCCTCATCCTTCCACTTGTTTCCGAAGAGCTGCTGAAGAGGAGCCAAACTCAACTTTTGAGTTTTCTCTCTTGCCTTCCTCTCCCTTCAGATGCTATTTCAAAAAGCCATAAAGAGCAGACCACAAGACAAAAGGACAAAAATGCAAGGAATGAATGTCAGACTCTAGTCACCTGTGGAACAGGATCCTCTGGGTCCCCTGGGAGCTCACAGGCTGTCCGAGTAGGTGGGTAATGAGGCAGAGCTGTCAGCTTTGTAAGAAAATGACCCTCTTCCCCAGCTCCTGGTGCACTCTGGGAGAGCACGGGCTTTTAGGAAGAGTTGAGTAAATGGTAAGGTGGAAGCGCGACGAGGGAAATGGCGCACTGATCAGGCACTGAATCAGAAGCACCAGGAGAACACTCCGAAGAGGACGATTCAAGAGCTGATTACTGCACAATTCCGGAAATTCCTGATGCAGTTTCTGCTCTCACCTACCACTGTCTTCTGTCCTCCATGGACACAAGTGCAGCTACACAAGACATAAGACACCACTGAGGGGTTTCTGGTATCTCAATGTGGAAAGTGCACGTGCTTCTTTTTTACAGCAACAACTGAACTTGCAATTTTAAGACCTTGGTTCACATATGACACTGATTTTAATGTATGGCTCTGGGCTTCAATTTTATTATCTACAAAACAGAGATGAAATGGTTTCACAATGCCCCATGTGGGAGTGGAGGAAAGCACAAGGTAAATGTTTAACTCTACTGTACACCTATTTTCATTAGCAATCACGCAGCCTAGTTGGGGACTCTGTGTTCAAGACAGTTGACAAATACTAACAAGTGGAGAAATGAGTCTGGACCGGCAGCCCTGCTCAACAGCTGGCACTCAGTAGCTCCAGAGAACTGGGCTCACATCTGGACTTGGGATTGACAGAGCTGCCTTTCTTCCCAAGCTCACTTCTCACACAAGGACCAGATGCTCATTAGATAGGTCCAGACAGGAGGCTCGGACTCTGCAACTTGAAGAAGCCTGCAGGTGACACTGATGCTGCCATCTCCACACCCCACTGGAAGCAGTAAGAAACTGAGGGTCCGCCCCGGCATTTCAAGTGGTTAAGTGGCTGGCCCACCAGAGAAGAGATGATTAAGTCACCCACTGAGGCAGCATTTTAACTGGTAGCTGTTTCCTAGCTTCTGACGTTTATCCCCTTATACCCCAGTAAACTATTTCCTGAAACTAAACTTCCTGGCATGTAAAATTATCCCTGAGTCAGGGGAATGACAAGACATGTCCAGGGTCAACCTAGCACTGAATGACAAAACAGGCCCTGAGCACGACAGCAGGACTCGAGGAAGAATGTTGTCTCCTAGCCCTGCCTCACTGGCCACAGCACTGGGGAGGGATTCTAAAACCAGCTTTGCATACTATAGCCTGGTGGTCAACCTTTCCTTAGATGATTCTGGTAAGGGATTCACTATCTGACATGACCACAACTATCTCTTATGTGAGGGACCTTCACGGTTTCATGTCCTCTCTCATCTGGCTCAATGCTAGATGCTCAAATACATAAAAAGAGGAAAACATACCAACAACTCACCCACATTTACTGAGTGGGCGATACAATGGCCTAGGTGCTAAGGTGTATCAATATATGAAACAGATTCTCATGGCCACTAACTGCAGTTTGTTCCTGTATGTAAGTACCAGGCCACTTTATCTACACTGTCTCATTTCTCAATTCTCACTGTAAATATAAGAGGTGGGCATTCATATTTTCATTTGTAGTAAATGGGATGAAAAAAACTGTTCTATGTACAGAAACAGTGGCTGGAAAGCTAAGTTTTCTCCCCATCAGCCACAAAGGCTTTCCATTCCACTAATCAAACTGAACCTTGTGCCCACATCACAGGGCTGTGTCTCGGAATTGGTTCTCAACCTGCTCATGAGATTTTCACAGTACAACATAAAGTACTCTGTGATGAGTTCTGAAAGACAGATGAGACACAGAACCCCAGAAAGGTGATGCTCTTTCCCCCCTTTGTCCTCCTCCATAATCCCCAACATACAATCTTCTAAAACACTGCCACCCTGGCCACTCATTGCACACAGGTGACAGTGTACAAAGTGAGCTGAACAGTCTAGGATCTACTTCACAGCTTATCAGCTGTGTGGTGACTCTTAATCTTTGTGTATCACAGTGACACAGCAGCAACACTTTCCTATGGGGCTTGGGGAAGTGATAGCATATCAAGTCTAAGTCCTCTGCTCCATTAGCAGGGCTACTCTGTGCATCTACTGAGGAGAGAGTAAGAATCACAAGACATTGACTCATCTGATGAGAGCAAAATATTACATAAACAATGGTTATGTCAGGTTAAGGCCAATGCTAACAGTTATTTGAAGTCAAAGTCCAATTATGAGGCAAATGACAAGCAACTCTTCAGTTTAACTTGGAAGAGAAGAGAAGCCGTTAAAAAAGACGAATGAGATGCCTTCTTTTACAAGTAAGATGTCAAGGGTGGAGAGATAGATGGCTTGGTGGTTAAGGCACTTCCTGCAAAAGCAAAGGACCCAAGTTCATTTCCCCAGGACCCAAGTAAGACAGATGCACAAGGTGGCGCATGCACCTGGAGTTCATCTGCAGTGGCTGAAGGCCCTGAGCTCCCGTTCTTTCTATCTGCCTCTCTCTCAAATAAATAAATAAATGTTTGAAAAAAATAACATTAACATGTCTGAAAGGAGGGGACACTTGACAGGATGCAAGGGTCTTAGGGGAGGGGTAGAAATGATGGAGGGAGATTTACACAAAACTACCAACAATATATATTAGTACCATAGAAACCTTTCTCCTGGATAGCAAACTAAAATATAAAACCTTTAGCTGGGCATGGTGGCACACGCCTTTAATCCCAGCACTCAGGAGGCAGAGGTAGGAGGAGCACCATGAGTTCGAGGCCACCCTGAAACTACATAGTGAATTCCAGGTCAGTCTGGGCTAGAGTAAGATCCTACCTCGAAAAACCAAACCCAATCAAACCAAAAAAACTTAAATGGGAGGGAGGCGGGACTGCCAGGTCAGAAGGGCCCCAGAAAGGGTAAAATGCTAATCCTAAAATCATGGACAACGACTGGTGACCCCCGGTGCCAGATCTGGATGACATCCCACAGTAAGCTGTCGGGTCAGAGAGACCTATGAGGTCCCCTAAAGCTAAACAGTAAGACCTTGTTGCTGAAGACCCCATAAGCCACGGACACAGTACATCAAGCAATCATGCTGGAATTTAGAAGGAAGCCAATTTCCTGATAGTGCCAGAAAGTGCTATTTGAGCTGCTGGGGGATAATGGTCACCAATGGCATGAACAAACGGGATCCTGCTAGCTATGAAATCAATCAGCCGGTCAAGATATACACACCTACGTAACAGTGGCACATAATCTATATGCTTGGATAACAGGCCCATTCAGTGGGAAAGAACTCATACTGGGTATTGGAAACCAAGTCAGAATGCTATGGATGTTCATAGACTCCAGAGCGAAACTAGCCCCGGTCTTTGGCCAAAAACGTGGCTAAACCCATCAAAATCCTATCCCCTTTAATCCATTGCTCTCACTCATGGTAGGAGAAATCACCCGACCAAGAGCAGCCTGTGAGGGAAAAAAAGGGTTATTCTGGCTTACGACTTGATGGCAGGGGAAAACGATGGTATGAGCAGAGGATGGACGTCACCTCCTGGCCAACATAAGGTGAACAACAGCAAACAGGAGAGTGTGACAAACACTGGCAAGGGGACACTGGCTATAACACCCATAAGCCCACTGCCAACAATACACTGCCTCCAGGAGGCATTAATTCCCAAATCTCCATCAGCTGGGAACCTAGCATTCAGCACACCTAAGTTTATGGGGGACACCTGAATCAAACCACCACACATACACTATGTACTTTAGAAACAACAACAACAACGTGTATTTGTTGATAAACTGCAGAACATGGGCAAAGACGGCAAGCTGAACCAGAAGACTGTAATACAGGCTGGGGCGAGCAAGCCGGGTGTCCAACAGGTATGTCTGTGTTTCTGCTTGTTTGCCCAGAAGCCAGGGTGAGAATACCAGGGGATGCAATGGCTGCAAAGGAGACTGGAACATTCAAGGGCAGCCTGTGCCCTGGGCTACAAAAGCAGATGTTCTCACTTTGTAGCCTGGGGCACTGAAAAACCTGTTTGTTATCTTTCCAGTGCTCGGAGGCGCCAGCAGCAAATACTACCTTGGTGCTGTGTGTGTGTGTAAGGAGCTGAAGCAGAAGTGGGACACCAGTGGCATCAATGCCAGCAGACAGACATCACTAGCAAATCGAATCTCATCAATGCTAGCAGACGGACATCACTAGCAAATCGAATCTCCTCCCCGCTGGGTTGTGTGCCAGCACCACTTGGCATGGCACTTCTCTCACCCCCACCTCTCCTTCCAAAGGCTCTTGGCTAGCAATCTATGATATCTGAATTAAGCTGTAATATAATAACTTCCCATAAGTCGAGACAAGATAGAAAGGCAGACTACGTGCTGTACTTCAACAGTGGGGAAAAAGCAAAATGAATCAGACTTGTAGAAACTTTCTAAAGATGTTAAATAAGCTAAAATTCCACTGGAACAACAAAGACAGTTCAGAGAAGGAAAGTACGTTGCTATAGAAAGAATTGCAGGGGCTAGAGAGATAGCTCAGTGGTTAAAGGTGATGGCTTGCTGAGTGCTCAGGCTCACATAAACCCAGTACCCATATAAAGCCAGATGCACTGGTGTGCCCATTCTCTCCTCTCTCTTCCTCATCTTCCTCTCTTCTCTTTCAAATAAATAAATATTTTAAAAACATAACATTTCAAGATCACAAATAATGTGCTTCAGAGAACTATCAAAACCTTCACTCAGATAAGCAAATAGTGTAAACCAGTTAGGTGCATATTTCTTTAAAACAAAACAAAACAAAACAAAACAAAACAAAAAAACAAAACAAAACAAAACAAAAAACACTTGCTTGCCCATGCATCAGGAATCAGACTGTGAAATGAGCCACATATGCAGGACATGAAAGTGAATCAAACAAGGAATCGGGCAGTTACTTGAAAAACAATTCAGCAAAAACAAAACAAAAAACAAGCTGTAACACAAAGTTTCTTGGCCAAACAGTAAGAAGAAAAGGAAAATTAACACACACATACACTTGTAGGCTGACAAGTTCCCACAATTCACAGTGATCAGGCCATGGAAATAGACAACAGATGTGGCATTCAACCTTAATTAAGTATGGGAGCTTAAAATTAAGCCAGGGCAGGGCATTTAAATGAGCTCACCCTGTCATAATATGTTTTTCCTTTTAATAAAAGAAGCTAGGCATGGTGGCACATGTCTATAATCCCAGCATTTGGGAGGCAGTGACAGAAGGATTGCAGCAAATTGAAGGCCAGCCAAAGCTATCCCAGAAAACTGTCCAAGAAAAATAAATAAGAGGAAGGAGAGAGAGAAAACTTTTATATGACTGTTGTTTTCTGGGTTTTAGAAGGTGACACTATGCCTCGTGTACTTGGTATAAGCACACAATGTAAGTTCTCAGTTCAGGATGTACAATGAAATCATCCCGGAGCTGTGACACACTGCTCCCTCCGAACCCTCCCCTAGAGTGTTTGCCTTAACTGTTCTGGGGTATGGCCAGGGGTTTTCATAGTTCTCAGAATGGTTCCAATATATAGCTAAGGTAGAGAATCATGGTCATTACTTTTCACACCAATGACAAGTTCTCATGATCTGCAACAAATAAGATTAAAGAAACAAGCTCAGCTCAACTAATTTGAAAAAGTAAACATCTTTTCTTATCCCATTTCTGAACAACTAGAGTCTTAAAATAAAAACCCAAGCCTGGGTTAGCCAGGGGAGAGGAGATATTATGTGATCCTCTAGCTCTAGTGTGGCCCCAGATGCACTAGAAGAACATATGTCACAATGGTGATCAATCTCTAAGAAAGGGTCTGCCCGCACGTAGGGACCCGCAGGGGCCCTGCCTGCTCCCCGTGCATCCTCTGCCTATCTGTGAGGTAAGCAGTGCTAGGGTGAAATCAAAGCCCAGTCTGACAAAGCTGTTACAGAGCTTCTCCGCGGAGAAATTCATTCTCTCAGATGCATTTAAGAAGATGATGGCAAAAAGCCCATTAGCTCAGATGGATGTATGGGGAACAAGCATAAATACGGGACAGGACAAGCAGCAGCAGCTCGTATTTTACCTAGAGCCTCTTCAGATAAAGGCATAGCTGTTAGGCTGCCTTCCCCACCTCCCACTAAGTGACAGGAACCAAAGCCCACTCTTGCAGAAAATCTCTCCTTTCAACACGAATACTGTGCTTCTATTAGTCCACACAAGAAGATAGTAAGGTGCCAGACAAACAACGGAAACTGAAAACATGTATCGCGGTCTGTGGTGGTTTGAGTCAGGTGTCCCCCATAAACTCAGGTGTTCGGGATGTTAGGGCCTCAGCTGAGGGAGATTTGGGAATTGACGCCTCCTGGAGGCAGTGTATTATTGGGGGCGGGCTTATGGGTATTATAGCCAGTGTTGGGCACACTCTCCTGTTGCCATTGTCCACCTTATGTTGGTGAGGAGGTGATGTCCATCCTCTGCTCATGCCATCATTTTCCGCTACCATCATGGAGCTTCTCTTTGAGTCTATAAGCCAAAATAAACCTTTTTTCCCCCACAAGCTGCTCTTGGTTGGGAGATGAATATAATGTGTGTTCGAGAATGATGCTGTCTAAGAAGGCATACTGTGTACCCCGTCATATACCCAGAATAACTCGTCTAAATGTGATGTTGGTGACTGCATAACATCTGTTAGAATGAATGGTCACTGCTATCTCCACAAGTCCCTCTAGAGTAAGAGAATCTCCACGGGGAGACATTTACAGTTCTTAATATTTTTATTATGTATGTGAGAGAGAGAGGAGAGAGAGAGAAAATGGGCATGCCAGGACTTCCATCTGTTGCAACCGAACTCCAGCTGCATGCACCACCTGTGTCTATGGCTTACATCAGTCCTGGGGAACTGAATCTGGGTCCTTTGGCTTTGCAGGCAAGCACCAGATGCACATGGTGGTGCAGCTGGAGTTCATTTGCAATGACTAGTGGTCCTGACATGCCCATTCTCTCCCTCTCCCCACCCCTCTCTTCAATAACATATTTAAGAAAAATAAAAATTAAACAAAAAGAATTGAGATTTCAAATAAGAGGTCGACATGTTAATAAATAGTCTGTTTATGGCTGTATTCTAACATTAGGTAAAACGTGCATGCATTCACAGACACATACAACACTCATTTACAAAGTTTTTTTTTTTTTAATTTGAGAGACAGAGAAACACAGACAAAGACAGAAAGAGAGAGAGAAACAGAGAGGAAGAGGCAGAGAGAAAATGGGCGTGCCAGGGCTTCTCAGCTGCTGTGAACAAACTCCAGATGTGTGCACCCCCTTGTGCGCATGTGCAACATTACACGCTTATGTCACTTTTGTGTCTGGCTAAACGTGGGACCTGGAGAACCAAACGGGTGTTCTTAGGCTTTGCAGGCAGGTGCCTTAACCACCAAGCCATCTCTCCAGCCCTCACTTACAGTTTTTGAACACCATGTGACCACTGAAAAGAAATTGTACTAACCCTGTAAGAAAGTTCTCTCAGATTAGATAAACATAATGGAAATGGACAAGGCTGAGAGAAGAATAAGTATTTTAGAGGTGTTTGTGGTTTACTGGGGGTCATTAGGCACATTATTCACATATTTAGAATATATGCTACTATAAGTGGTAATCTCAAGAGTAGAGAGATGAAGAGAAAAGCTAAATATGAAGAGAACATTCCAAATAAAAACATAGGCTTTTACGGCAATACTGCCAGCTTCTCTGCATGGCAAACAGGAAGAACCGATCAACAGGGCAAGATGCTAATGGGCAATGAAAAAAAACAACCAACTTCTTTATCCAGATCAGCTGCCGTCTGTGGGATGGACAGTTACACTGATGGCCACAGGAAGAGGACCAAAGGCAGCAGCCGAGCCTCCTGGAGGGGAGCAAAGGCTTCATTCACTATCATCCAAAGGTGGCTCTCAGGAGCCAAGAGGCTTTGAGTTCTGGGCTAGAGAGAGCTGAATCACCAGAGGACTGTATACCATTAGGCCCTGAGATGACCACATGATAAGGCAAGAGGACATTAGGAACGAGAAAACACATAGATGAAAAATTCTCTAAAGCTAAGTATGTATTCAAAGCACTTTTACGGAATGAAATGGATTACAAGAAACAAGGGGGTTTTGTTTTTTGCCCTTACAGTGCGGGGGATCAAACCTGGGACTTGTGAATGCTAGGAAAGCATTCCACCACTGAGGTAAATTACAAGAAATTTAAGCCACCACAGTTGAAGTCTAATATCAACAATGTTAACCAGCAGTGGACCGTGCAAGCTTTACAGCTGGCTGCCCATGCCGAATGCACAACTGGTGCAATGGTGGTACGTCTGCTCTGAGAACTATGGATGCCATAGTGATCAGGAGCTGCTAGGGGATGAGAAGGGAAGAGATGTAGGCACAGAGAACACACATGGACCGGTCAGCAGACATTAATGTAGACACGAGCTACAGCGAGTGGCTCATTAACTGTCCCAAGGTCACACAGAAAGCCACTGTGTAATAAGAAGCCCCTGCAGCAGTGTGGGGAGGGAATCGGGGGTACACGAGAATTTAGTCCTTTCAACATGATTTCCCCCTACGTCTAAAATGGTCTCACAAAAAACCCACTTTTTTTTTTTTTTTTTTTTAAGTTTGTGAACAGAAAAGGAATCTTTTTCTAGACATTCCCAAGTGCACCTCCAGAAGGGGGAACAAATATCAACCAACCATTCACCATGGAGAAATACTGATTAAACATACAGCTTCTCCCTATCTTTCTGCTAAAAGCAAAAATTTTTTAAAAAGTACAGCTGGTAGAATATACTCTTTTACAGTGGTCAGAAAAGAACCCTTGTATATTATTTGCAGTTCTAAATATAAACAAATATCTAATCCCTAGTCATATCTGAAAATGTGAGAAACCCATGCAAACACAGGAATACCATTTCCCCTCAATTCTTCTCTAATCTACCATGACAATGCTAACATAATAGAAGAACAATGATACAACCAACTTTAATCCATAAATCTCACCACGTCTAGTAGAGTGCACTTTACAATGGGGCAAGGCCCAAGCTGACCTTCACCAACCAGCCCTATGCTGTGGAATTACAGTTACACAGTCAATGTACACAACACTGGCCTTTTCACTCTCCGTGTTCAAATGTCTGTGGGTGTTTCCAGCTTGATGCATAAGGTGTGTCTTCAAGTGGATGGCAGTCTCAGCTAAGCCTTCCCCTTCTGGCTGCGTTCTCTCCTCCCACGTCAAACCTTTGAGTTTATTTTTCCTAACAGCAGAGGGATCTTTGTTAAATGTCATCCTATCAGGTTGTCTGCCTTACTCAAAATTACAAGCTAAACAATCAGGTTCCCTATTTTCAGAGTAAGAAACAAAGATCATACAGTGCACACCAGGTCCTCTATGGCCTGGCCTTGCCATCTAGCCATCATCTTCCTTCCACACTGCACTTACCTTCCTCCGCAAGATCTTGTTTCCCGAACAGGCCTGCCACGCTCCTACCTCAGTCCTTTGCGCTGCTGGCCCTCATACCTCCGGGGCTGACTCCACCACAATTTTCAAGAGTTTGATCATGGAGCAGGCCACCCTGCCCTATGCCTCACCTCCATCATTCCTCCCTTACTGCAGTTCACTTGCCTTCCTAGAACCTCTCATACTGTCTTATGTGCTTTCTTGATTGTTTGATCCCACCACAAAAAGTCCCGTGAATGTACTCCTTAGTCTATTTTTATTGCTTTATCTATAGCATTTAGACAGCTCCTGCCACATTTTACGTACTCACAAGATGCATTCCTTCATCCATTCACTGATCCATTCATTTACATAACCAATCACTTAACCATTGTCATTTTTTAAGTGAGGGAATTAGAGTAGATCACTTATACTGGCATCAGGTCCAGCTGAGCATTATTCAGGTCCTTCATTAATCATTACTTCTCCCCAGACAATGTCCACTCAACATGCTTTGCAGCCCCCACCATCACTTGGGGCAAGCCATGAGATGTGTTCAGTAACTAGGCCTCAGATCAGAAACGCCTGGATCTTAAATTGCTCTTGGCCACCAAGTGACTATAAGATCTTTAACTAGGAAATTAACCTAGTTGAGTCTGAATAATGGTGATAGTAATACCAACCTTAAAGAGTTCTTGGAAGCATTTGAGAAGAATTAAGCAGTACCATAGGCAAACTGGCAGACAGGAACACTCAGCAGGTATCAGCCTTCACAGCATTATTATTTAGCAAGTCATTCACTCACTAAGGGACTTGCTGACTTCTCTTTGTGCAAGTCACTATTAATGTAGCCATAAGTGATTCCTTTCCAGGAGATCCTTAGGGAATGGCTTCTTCTTAATACGCTCTCCCCCTCCATATCCACAATCTCTTTAGCCTTAGATAAATGTTTTTTTTTTTTTTTTTTTTTTTTTAGGCTAACAAAATCAATTCAGAAGCAAAAAGAAAACCTTAACCATCCTCATTAGCATAAAGCCCCCAAGGATCCACATGGTCAAAGGTCTGAGTAGAGCCGGTCCTTTATCTCTCTAGAGATGAGGAGAAAGAGGTCAGTCACCTAAGGGCACCAAGGGAACAAACGAGCTTTTTCACGAGATTAAATTAGCAGATGGGAGGATAAAAGGAGCCATTTGATTTATATGCTTAGGGTATGCTCCCAGGTCAATCCCAATGGACCACAGAACCATTCAGCACTTGCTATGCAGCCATCATGTAAGCTAGCCTCTCTGGGTTTACCTCTGTGCTGTTCTCCACCTACAGCCATCATGTAAGCTAGCCTCTCTGGGTTACCTCTATGCTGTCCTCCACCTACAGCCATCATGTAAGCTAACCTCTCTGGTTTACCTCTATGCTGTTCTCCACCTACAGCCATCATGTAAGCTAACCTCTCTGGGTTTACCTCTATGCTGTCCTCCACCTACAGCCATCATGTAAGCTAACCTCTCTGGGTCTACCTCTATGCTGTCCTCCACCTACAGTCATCATGTAAGCTAGCCTCTCTGGGTCTACCTCTGTGCTGTTCTCCACCTACAGTCATCATGTAAGCTAACCTCTCTGGGTTTACCTCTATGCTGTTCTCCACCTACAGCCATCATGTAAGCTAGCCTCTCTGGGTCTACCTCTATGCTGTTCTCCACCTACAGTCATCATGTAAGCTAGCCTCTCTGGGTCTACCTCTATGCTCACAGCCATAACCTCTCTGGGTTTACGTCTATGCTGTCCTCCACCTACAGCCATCATGTAAGCTAACCTCTCTGGGTTTACCTCTATGCTGTCCTCCACCTACAGTCATCATGTAAGCTAGCCTCTCTGGGTCTACCTCTATGCTGTTCTCCACCTACAGCCATCATGTAAGCTAACCTCTCTGGTTTACCTCTATGCTGTCCTCCACCTACAGCCATCATGTAAGCTAACCTCTCTGGGTCTACCTCTATGCTGTCCTCCACCTACAGCCATCATGTAAGCTAGCCTCTCTGGGTCTACCTCTATGCTGTTCTCCACCTACAGCCATCATGTAAGCTAACCTCTCCGGTTTACCTCTATGCTGTTCTCCACCTACAGCCATCATGTAAGTTAACCTCTCTGGTTTACCTCTATGCTGTTCTCCACCTACAGCCATCATGTAAGCTAACCTCTCTGGGTCTACCTCTGTGCTGTCCTCCACCTACAGCCATCATGTAAACTAACCTCTCTGGGTCTACCTCTATGCTGTTCTCCACCTACAGCCATCATGTAAGCTAACCTCTCTGGTTTACCTCTATGCTGTTCTCCACCTACAGCCATCATGTAAGCTAACCTCTCTGGGTTTACCTCTATGCTGTTCTCCACCTACAGCCATCATGTAAGCTAACCTCTCTGGGTTTATCTCTGTGCTGTCCTCCACCTACAGCCATCATGTAAGCTAGCCTCTCTGGGTCTACCTCTATGCTGTTCTCCACCTACAGCCATCATGTAAGCTAACCTCTCTGGGTTTACCTCTATGCTGTTCTCCACCTACAGCCATCATGTAAGCTAACCTCTCTGGGTTTACGTCTATGCTGTCCTCACCTACAGCCATCATGTAAGCTAACCTCTCTGGTTTACCTCTATGCTGTCTTCCACCTACAGCCATCATGTAAGCTAGCCTCTCTGGGTCTACCTCTATGCTGTTCTCCACCTACAGCCATCATGTAAGCTAACCTCTCTGGGTCTACCTCTGTGCTGTTCTCCACCTACAGCCATCATGTAAGTTAACCTCTCTGGGTTTACCTCTATGCTGTCCTCCACCTACAGCCATCATGTAAGCTAACCTCTCTGGTTTACCTCTATGCTGTCCTCCACCTACAGCCATCATGTAAGCTAACCTCTCTGGATCTACCTCTATGCTGTTCTCCACCTACAGCCATCATGTAAGCTAACCTCTCTGGGTTTACCTCTATGCTGTCCTCCACCTACAGCCATCATGTAAGCTAACCTCTCTGGGTTTACCTCTATGCTGTCCTCCACCTACAGCCATCATGTAAGCTAGCCTCTCTGGGTCTACCTCTATGCTGTCCTCCACCTACAGCCATCATGTAAGCTAACCTCTCTGGTTTACCTCTATGCTGTCCTCCACCTACAGCCATCATGTAAGCTAACCTCTCTGGGTTTACCTCTATGCTGTTCTCCACCTACAGCCATCATGTAAGCTAGCCTCTCTGGGTCTACCTCTATGCTGTCCTCCACCTACAGCCATCATGTAAGCTAACCTCTCTGGTCTACCTCTATGCTGTCCTCACCTACAGCCATCATGTAAGCTAACCTCTCTGGTTTACCTCTATGCTGTCCTCCACCTACAGCCATCATGTAAGCTAACCTCTCTGGGTTTACCTCTATGCTGTCCTCCACCTACAGCCATCATGTAAGCTAACCTCTCTGGGTTTACCTCTATGCTGTCCTCCACCTACAGCCATCATGTAAGCTAGCCTCTCTGGGTCTACCTCTATGCTGTCCTCCACCTACAGCCATCATGTAAGCTAACCTCTCTGGGTTTACCTCTATGCTGTTCTCCACCTACAGCCATCATGTAAGCTAACCTCTCTGGGTTTACCTCTATGCTGTCCTCCACCTACAGCCATCATGTAAGCTAGCCTCTCTGGGTTTACCTCTATGCTGTCCTCCACCTACAGCCATCATGTAAGCTAGCCTCTCTGGGTCTACCTCTATGCTGTCCTCCACCTACAGCCATCATGTAAGCTAACCTCTCTGGGTTTACCTCTATGCTGTCCTCCACCTACAGCCATCATGTAAACTAACCTCTCTGGGTCTACCTCTATGCTGTCCTCCACCTACAGCCATCATGTAAGCTAACCTCTCTGGGTTTACCTCTATGCTGTCCTCCACCTACAGCCATCATGTAAGCTAGCCTCTCTGGGTCTACCTCTATGCTGTCCTCCACCTACAGCCATCATGTAAGCTAACCTCTCTGGGTCTACCTCTATGCTGTCCTCCACCTACAGCCATCATGTAAGCTAGCCTCTCTGGTCTACCTCTATGCTGTCCTCCACCTACAGACATCATGTAAGCTAACCTCTCGGGGTCTACCTCTGTGCTGTCCTCCACCTACAGCCATCATGTAAGCTAGCCTCTCTGGTTTACCTCTATGCTGTTCTCCACCTACAGCCATCATGTAAGCTAACCTCTCTGGTTTACCTCTATGCTGTTCTCCACCTACAGCCATCATGTAAGCTAACCTCTCTGGGTTTACCTCTATGCTGTTCTCCACCTACAGCCATCATGTAAGCTAGCCTCTCTGGTTTACCTCTATGCTGTTCTCCACCTACAGCCATCATGTAAGCTAACCTCTCTGGGTTTACCTCTATGCTGTTCTCCACCTACAGCCATCATGTAAGCTAACCTCTCTGGTTTACCTCTATGCTGTCCTCCACCTACAGCCATCATGTAAGCTAACCTCTCTGGGTCTACCTCTATGCTGTTCTCCACCTACAGCCATCATGTAAGCTAGCCTCTCTGGGTCTACCTCTGTGCTGTTCTCCACCTACAGCCATCATGTAAGCTAACCTCTCTGGGTCTACCTCTATGCTGTTCTCCACCTACAGCCATCATGTAAGCTAACCTCTCTGGGTTTACCTCTGTGCTGTCCTCCACCTACAGTCATCATGTAAGCTAACCTCTCTGGTTTACCTCTATGCTGTCCTCCACCTACAGCCATCATGTAAGCTAGCCTCTCTGGGTCTACCTCTATGCTGTTCTCCACCTACAGCCATCATGTAAGCTAACCTCTCTGGGTTTACGTCTATGCTGTTCTCCAACTACAGCCATCATGTAAGCTAACCTCTCTGGTTTACCTCTATGCTGTCCTCCACCTACAGCCATCATGTAAGCTAACCTCTCTGGTTTACCTCTATGCTGTCCTCCACCTACAGCCATCATGTAAGCTAGCCTCTCTGGTTTACCTCTATGCTGTTCTCCACCTACAGCCATCATGTAAGCTAACCTCTCTGGGTTTACCTCTATGCTGTCCTCCACCTACAGCCATCATGTAAGCTAACCTCTCTGGGTTTACCTCTATGCTGTTCTCCATCTACAGCCATCATGTAAGCTAACCTCTCTGGGTTTACCTCTATGCTGTCCTCCACCTACAGCCATCATGTAAGCTAACCTCTCTGGGTTTACCTCTGTGCTGTCCTCCACCTACAGCCATCATGTAAGCTAACCTCTCTGGGTCTACCTCTATGCTGTCCTCCACCTACAGCCATCATGTAAGCTAGCCTCTCTGGTTTACCTCTATGCCGTCCTCCACCTACAGCCATCATGTAAGCTAACCTCTCTGGGTCTACCTCTATGCCGTCCTCCACCTACAGCCATCATGTAAGCTAACCTCTCTGGGTCTACCTCTATGCTGTCCTCCACCTACAGCCATCATGTAAGCTAACCTCTCTGGGTCTACCTCTGTGCTGTCCTCCACCTACAGCCATCATGTAAGCTAACCTCTCTGGTTTACCTCTGTGCTGTCCTCCACCTACAGCCATCATGTAAGCTAACCTCTCTGGGTCTACCTCTATGCTGTCCTCCACCTACAGCCATCATGTAAGCTAACCTCTCAGGGTCTACCTCTATGCTGTCCTCCACCTACAGCCATCATGTAAGCTAGCCTCTCTGGTCTACCTCTATGCTGTTCTCCACCTACAGCCATCATGTAAGCTAACCTCTCTGGGTCTACCTCTGTGCTGTTCTCCACCTACAGCCATCATGTAAGCTAACCTCTCTGGGTCTACCTCTATGCTGTCCTCCACCTACAGCCATCATGTAAGCTAACCTCTCTGGTCTACCTCTATGCTGTCCTCCACCTACAGCCATCATGTAAGCTAGCCTCTCTGGTCTACCTCTATGCTGTTCTCCACCTACAGCCATCATGTAAGCTAACCTCTCTGGGTCTACCTCTGTGCTGTTCTCCACCTACAGCCATCATGTAAGCTAACCTCTCTGGGTTTACCTCTATGCTGTTCTCCACCTACAGCCATCATGTAAGCTAACCTCTCTGGGTCTACCTCTATGCTGTTCTCCACCTACAGCCATCATGTAAGCTAACCTCTCTGGGTCTACCTCTGTGCTGTCCTCCACCTACAGCCATCATGTAAGCTAGCCTCTCTGGTTTACCTCTGTGCTGTCCTCCACCTACAGCCATCATGTAAGCTAGCCTCTCTGGTTTACCTCTGTGCTGTCCTCCACCTACAGCCATCATGTAAGCTAACCTCTCTGGTTTACCTCTATGCTGTTCTCCACCTACAGCCATCATGTAAGCTAACCTCTCTGGGTCTACCTCTATGCTTTTCTCCACCTACAGCCATCATGTAAGCTAGCCTCTCTGGGTCTACCTCTATGCTGTTCTCCACCTACAGCCATCATGTAAGCTAACCTCTCTGGGTCTACCTCTATGCTGTTCTCCACCTACAGCCATCATGTAAGCTAACCTCTCAGGGTCTACCTCTATGCTGTCCTCCACCTACAGCCATCATGTAAGCTAACCTCTCGGGGTCTACCTCTATGCTGTTCTCCACCTACAGCCATCATGTAAGCTAACCTCTCTGGGTTTACCTCTATGCTGTTCTCCACCTACAGCCATCATGTAAGCTAACCTCTCTGGGTTTACCTCTATGCTGTTCTCCACCTACAGCCATCATGTAAGCTAGCCTCTCTGGGTCTACCTCTATGCTGTTCTCCACCTACAGCCATCATGTAAGTTAACCTCTCTGGGTCTACCTCTATGCTGTTCTCCACCTACAGCCATCATGTAAGCTAACCTCTCTGGTTTACCTCTATGCTGTTCTCCACCTACAGCCATCATGTAAGCTAACCTCTCTGGTTTACCTCTATGCTGTTCTCCACCTACAGCCATCATGTAAGCTAGCCTCTCTGGGTTTACCTCTCTGGGTCTAGCCATCTCTAACCTGCTGTTCTCCACCTACAGCCATCATGTAAGCTAACCTCTCTGGGTCTACCTCTGTGCTGTCCTCCACCTACAGCCATCATGTAAGCTAACCTCTCTGGGTCTACCTCTGTGCTGTCCTCCACCTACAGTCATCATGTAAGCTAGCCTCTCTGGTTTACCTCTATGCTGTTCTCCACCTACAGCCATCATGTAAGCTCTCCTGGGTTTACCTCAGCCATCATACAGCCATCATGTAAGCTAACCTCTCTGGTTTACCTCTATGCTGTCCTCCACCTACAGTCATCATGTAAGCTAACCTCTCTGGTTTACCTCTATGCTGTCCTCCACCTACAGCCATCATGTAAGCTAACCTCTCTGGTTTACCTCTATGCTGTCCTCCACCTACAGCCATCATGTAAGCTAACCTCTCTGGGTCTACCTCTATGCTGTTCTCCACCTACAGCCATCATGTAAGCTAACCTCTCTGGTTTACCTCTATGCTGTCCTCCACCTACAGCCATCATGTAAGCTAACCTCTCTGGGCTAACCTACAGCCATCATGTAAGCTAACCTCTCTGGGTCTAGCCTCTCCACCTACAGGGTCTACCTCTGTGCTGTCCTCCACCTACAGCCATCATGTAAGCTAACCTCTCTGGTTTACCTCTATGCTGTTCTCCACCTACAGCCATCATGTAAGCTAACCTCTCTGGGTCTACCTCTATGCTGTTCTCCACCTACAGCCATCATGTAAGCTAACCTCTCTGGGTGTACCTCTATGCTGTTCTCCACCTACAGCCATCATGTAAGCTAACCTCTCTGGGTTTACCTCTGTGCTGTTCTCCACCTACAGCCATCATGTAAGCTAACCTCTCTGGTTTACCTCTATGCTGTCCTCACCTACAGCCATCATGTAAGCTAACCTCTCTGGGTCTACCTCTGTGCTGTTCTCCACCTACAGCCATCATGTAAGCTAACCTCTCTGGTTTACCTCTATGCTGTCCTCACCTACAGCCATCATGTAAGCTAACCTCTCTGGTTTACCTCTGTGCTGTTCTCCACCTACAGCCATCATGTAAGCTAACCTCTCTGGTTTACCTCTATGCTGTTCTCCACCTACAGCCATCATGTAAGTTAACCTCTCTGGTTTACCTCTATGCTGTTCTCCCCCTACAGCCATCATGTAAGCTAGCCTCTCTGGGTCTACCTCTATGCTGTTCTCCACCTACAGCCATCATGTAAGCTAACCTCTCTGGTTTACCTCTATGCTGTCCTCACCTACAGCCATCATGTAAGCTAACCTCTCTGGGTCTACCTCTGTGCTGTTCTCCACCTACAGCCATCATGTAAGCTAACCTCTCTGGTTTACCTCTATGCTGTTCTCCCCCTACAGCCATCATGTAAGCTAGCCTCTCTGGGTCTACCTCTATGCTGTTCTCCCCCTACAGCCATCATGTAAGCTAGCCTCTCTGGTTTACCTCTGTGCTGTTCTCCACCTACAGCCATCATGTAAGCTAACCTCTCTGGGTCTACCTCTATGCTGTTCTCCACCTACAGCCATCATGTAAGCTAGCCTCTCTGGTTTACCTCTATGCTGTCCTCCACCTACAGCCATCATGTAAGTTAACCTCTCTGGTTTACCTCTATGCTGTTCTCCCCCTACAGCCATCATGTAAGCTAGCCTCTCTGGGTCTACCTCTATGCTGTTCTCCCCCTACAGCCATCATGTAAGCTAGCCTCTCTGGGTCTACCTCTATGCTGTTCTCCCCCTACAGCCATCATGTAAGCTAGCCTCTCTGGTTTACCTCTATGCTGTTCTCCACCTACAGCCATCATACAGCCATCAAGCTAACCTCTCTGGGTTTACCTCTATGCTGTCCTCCACCTACAGCCATCATGTAAGTTAACCTCTCTGCTGTTCTTTACCCTCTCTGGTTTATGCTGTTCTCCACCTACAGCCATCATGTAAGCTAACCTCTCTGGTTTACCTCTATGCTGTCCTCCACCTACAGCCATCATGTAAGCTAGCCTCTCTGGGTTTACCTCTGTGCTGTTCTCCACCTACAGCCATCATGTAAGCTAACCTCTCTGGGTTTACCTCTATGCTGTCCTCCACCTACAGCCATCATGTAAGCTAACCTCTCTGGTTTACCTCTATGCTGTTCTCCACCTACAGCCATCATGTAAGCTAACCTCTCTGGTTTACCTCTATGCTGTCCTCCACCTACAGCCATCATGTAAGCTAGCCTCTCTGGGTCTACCTCTATGCTGTTCTCCACCTACAGCCATCATGTAAGCTAACCTCTCTGGTTTACCTCTATGCTGTCCTCCACCTACAGCCATCATGTAAGTTAACCTCTCTGGTTTACCTCTATGCTGTCCTCCACCTACAGCCATCATGTAAGCTAACCTCTCTGGTTTACCTCTATGCTGTCCTCCACCTGTAACAAATTGAAGTTTTCTGAGCAGAAAGAGACAAATGGAACAAGAGCAGCACTGGAGCTCGGCCAGCTCTTCTTGATCCAGGCCCTTCTCACCTCTCCATAAGGGATCCATATGAAAGCCTTCCCAACCCCATTTCTACCAACTGACCCTAGTCCATTTTGTTGTTATTTGGGGATTGGGGCTTACTATGTAGCCCAGGCTGGACTCAAACTCACAAATCTTTCTGCCACCACCTCTGGAATGACTGGGAATACAGGTGTGCACCACCATTCCTGGCTAACCCTATTTCTTGTTTGTTTTGTTTTTCCAAGGTAGGGTGTCACTAGCCTCGGCTCACCTGGCCCTCACTCTGTAGTCCCAGCAATCCTCCTACCTCTATCTCCAAGTGCTGGAATTAAAGGTGTACTCCACCACTCCCAGCTCAATTTGTTTACCTAAACTGACCTGCATTGTCAGTCTCTCTACAAAGATGGAGCTGCTGTGATCCCTAGCACTTAGAACCAGCCTGAGACACGAAGTACTCACTTAATATCTCTCGAATAGGTGATTAGAGTGAGTTTTCAGAAATATTTAACTCCAAGTCAAAATATTTTACATGATTGTGTGGCACAAAATGAGGGTCCCCAAGTGGAAGCGGTTGACCTGCGGCATGCAGAAACTACCAACAGGCTGAGATCTAGGTCTAAGCTACACAAGCCAAATAGAGCAGAGATGCCTCCTCCTGTCTCAGTGGTTAGCTCCTGAACTAGGATAAATCTTACCTGCCACTCGCCTACCATTTTTCTCTTTCTCTCCACACAATATAGGTAACCTCTCCCACCTCTCATCTGAGCTTCGACACGAGGAACGGAGTTAACCATCTCTAACTCCTGTCCCTATGCTCTGATTTCCCATGATATGAAACCAAAAGGCTCTGGGAAGTCACAAAAGAGTAAAGGGCACTGGAATTGGAAACCAGGTACTTATGGCTCCCAAATTCTTCCTTTCTCAACTGACTGGAGTTACAAGTGTGCTCTGCCACTCCTGCTTTTTCTTTTCTTTGTGAGTTCTGACGCTTGAACTCAGGTCCTCATGCTTGCATGACAAGCACTTTACCTACAGAGTGACTTCCTAGTCAACGTGTGTGTGTGTGTGTGTGTGTGTGTGTATTGGTTTTTGAGGTAGGGTCTCACTCTCATTCAGGCTGACCTGGAATTCACTATGTAGTCTCAGGGTAGCCTCGAACTCACAGCAATCCTCCTACTTCTGCCTCCCGAGTACTGGGATTAAAGGTGTGTGCCACCACACCCGGCTAACATGTATATTTTTGACAGGCATAAAACATAACCCCAGTCCCCTCAGTGCCTTCAAGTGATAAGGAGCGAGTGCAGAGTAAGAGCAAAGCACCCACAAGGAACAGGACCAGGCTGGTGTGCTAACTCTGCCAAGATTACCCAAATCCTTAGGAAACACACATGCAGATGATTAAAAGGTGAGACGTGTCCAGGGAACCTCCGAACTTTAATACCCATTCCTTTCCAGGCAGCCTGGCATGTTCTGACAGCACCAAAATAAATAAATAAATAAATAAATAAATAAATAAATAAATAAATAAATAAATAAAAGGTGAGACGTGTCCAGGGGTGCTAGGCAGTGGGACTATGCATCTGGTAATCTTTGGGTGCTGATACTGCATTTAGAAAGCACACTGAATAAAGAAAGACACAAAAAAGCACACTGAAGCCAGGTGCGGTGGTGCACGCCTTTAATCCTTTAATCAATCACCCTGAGACTACAGAGTGAATTCCAGGTCAGCCTGGACTAGAGTGAGACTCTGCCTCGAAAAATAAAACAAACAAACAAACAAACAAAAGCATACTGAGGTATACTCTCTACTTGTAAGAAATTAAGTGTGCAGGTCAAATAATGGGCAGAAAGCCAGGTATTGGTTTTGGTTCCTCTAAAATGAAACTTAATACTAGTTAAGCACAGGCAATGAATTCATGGCCTTACAACCAAACATAAAAGATGTTACCAAGACAGCTTTCTAGGATTAGTTGAAAACCTCTCAGTAGCCCAAGCTCAGTGTGGGGCATTTACAGCAGGACGATCCTAATACTATACACAAGAATGAAACCCAAGTTCTCTTCTATACTTTACTGTCCCAGGGCTGAGACTCCACCGTACTGGCTGCAAGACGGAAATCCTAGGATCTATCATAGTGGGGGAGGCGCTGAGCCGATTCAGTGACAAGACTTTACAATGCACTGCAGTTCTCTACAAACGATAGAAAGACTTGCTACAGGCTCAGGTGATGGTACTACAGAACAGAGAATTATCAGGGGGAAGTAGCCTCAATGCATTAATTAAAATTAAAAGGACTTTCTTGATTAAGGAAGACAGATTAGCCACATCACTTATCTTTAACAGCATAAAACCACTTCCCAACCTCTCCTTGACCCCAGGAGTCATCAAGTAGATAGCAGGACAGATGGGTGAAGTGTGTAAACTTCATGGTGATGGATGTGTTATGAAGTGATTAACCACAAAGACAATTAAGTCATAAAAGCTGCAAGAGAGATATTAACTAGACAGAAGGCTCAGAGGATCATCTCTGAAAAGATCTCATTAGCCAAACCACAAAATCCTGCTGAAAACACACTAGCAATATAGTTAAAAATGGGTCACACTATTTATAGATTCCATCACTAAATCACATATTTAATTTAAAAGAAAAAAAAACTCTAACAATTTTCCTACATAGTATTACAACACACCAGTCAAAAGACACAGTGTAATTTCTGCCTATATCTGGCAGAAGTCCTCAATAGTTTCATTATCTTTATGTCCCTACACATTGGAACACCACTGTAAATAAAAGAGCTTCGCACAGATGCCAGCAGCGTGTACTATACTTCACTTGAGAATGCGCCATATGAGCGTGCGGTGAAAGACCGACCCAGGCCACATCGGGAAGTGGGGAGCATTTCCTTGAGGTTCCCTGTTAGACTTACTAGTTAGGCTCACGAAGAGCTGCTACTGGGGGGAGAAGAGTCCCGGAAAGTCACGTCTAGGAAGACTATCAAAACTGTCTGCCAGGGAATAAACCGCAGGCCTGGACAATGAGGTCTACACCGCGTTCTCATGTGCAAGCAGAGTGCTAGCTGTGGTGATGAGTGGGGGAGTCATGAGTCGTGTTGAAATGCTCATTTTGGGGGTGGTGGGGAGATGCTCAGTATGTGGAGTTCTTGCTGCCCAAGGTACAAGGACCAGAATTCAGATCTTCAGCACCCATGTAAAAGCTGGCATCATAGTGTGCAATTGTAATCCCACCACTGAGAAGGCACAGACAGTAGGATCCCTGGCACTCACTAGCTAGCTAGTCTAGCCTAACTGTAAAGCTATAGGGTCAGTGAGAAACCCTGCCTGACACTACCTACACAAGACCATCGTAACAGGAGGAAAAGATGATGACATCAAAATAAAAAAGAGACAGATTGGGAGGGGAACGTGTATGATGGAGAGTGGGGTTGCAAAGGGGAAAGTGGGGGGAGGGAGGGAATTACCATGGGTTACTGTCTATAATTATGGAAGCTGTCAATAAAACAATAAATTACGGGTCTGGAAAAATGGTTTAGTGCTTAAGGTGTTTGCCTGCAATGCCAAAGGATCCTGGTTCCATTCTCCAGGACCCACGTAAGCCAGATGCACAAGGGGCACATGCAACTGGAGTTTGTTTGTAGTGGCTAGAGGCCCCGGAATGCCCATTCTCCCTCTCTCTGCCTCTCTTCTGTCTCTCTCTCTCTCTGCTTGCAAATACATTTTTTAAAAATTAAAAAAATAGCCGGGCGTGTTGGCGCACGCCTTTAATCCCAGCACTCGGGAGGCAGAGGTAGGAGGATCACTGAGAGTTCGAGGCCACCCTGAGACTACATAGTTAATTCCAGGTCAGCCTGGACCAGAGTGAGACCCTACCTCGCAAAACCAAAAAAAAAATAATAATAATAATAATTAAAAAAATAAATAAATTAGGGCTGGAGAGGATGGCTTAGCAGTTAAGGTGCCTGCCTGCTAAGCCTAAGAACCTGGTTCCAATCTCCAGGTCCCAAGTTTAGCCAGATGCAGTGACGCGAGGGCACAATGCCGCACTTGCCCACAAGGTGGTGCACGCATTTGGATTTCGTTCACAGCAGCTGAGAGACTGCTGGTGCGCCCATTCTCTATCTGTCTCCCTCTCCATCTCTTTCTGTCTGTCTCTGTGTCTCTCTCCAAAAATAAAAAAAAATAAATTACTTAAAAAAACAAAAATATTAAGCAAATAAGACAGAGGCTGGGCATCATGGTACACACCTTTAATCCCAGCACTTGGGAGATAGGAGAATAACTGATTTTGAGGCCAGTCTGAGACTACACAGTGAATTCCAGGTCAGCCTGAAATAGAGTGAGACTCTACCTCAAAAAGCCAAGCAAGGGCTGGAGAGATGGCTTAGTGGTTAAACGCTTGCCTATGAAGCCTAAGGACCCTGGTTCGAGGCTCGATTCTCCAGAACCCACGTAAGCCAGATGCACAAGGGGGTGCATGCATCTGGAGTTCGTTTGCAGTGGCTGGAGGCCCTGGCGCACCCATTCTCTCTCTCTCTCTCTCTCTCTCTCTCTCTCTCTACCTGCCTATTTCTGAATCTCTCTCTCTCAAATAAATAAATAAATAAATAAATAAATAAATAAATAATAAAATATTTAAAAAAAAAAGCCAAGCAAAAAATAAAAATAATTGCTGGGCATGGTGGCACACACATTTAATCCCAGCACCCAGGAGGCTAAGGTAGGAAGAGTGCTGTTAGTTCGAGGCCAGCCTGGGCTAGAATAAGACCTACTTTGAAAAACCAAAAAATAAATGACTAATAGTAATAATAATAATAAAAGGCTGGAGAGATGGCTTGGCATTTAAGGCACTTGCCTGCAAAGCCTAAGGACCCAGGTTCCATTCCCCAATACCCACATAAGCCAGATGCACAAGGTGGTACATGTCTCTAGAGTTTGTTTGCAATGGCTAAAGGCCCTGGCATGTCCATTCTCATTCTCTCTCTGCCTCCAAAGTTAAAATAATGATGATGATGATGATAATAATAATAATAATAAATGAATAAAAATAAGACAGAAAGTGATTAAGGAACCTCTAGCTTCCACAGTTAAGCACATACATGTGCCCATGTATCCACACTGGCATGCAAACATACTCAGAAAAAAAAAAAAGAATGGGGCTGGAGGGATGGCTTAGCAGTTAAGGCATTTGCCTGCAAAGCCAAAGGACCCAGGTTTGATTCCCCAGGACCCACGTTAGCCAGATGCACAAGGGGGTGCACATGTCTGGAGTTAGTTTGCAGTGGCTAGAGGCCTGGCACACCCATTCTCTCTCTCTCTCTCTCATTCCCTCTTTCTCTGTCAAATTAATAAAAATAAAATATTTTTTAAAAAAGAATAAATGAACGAATAAAGTATCTTTCCTGTGTTCTGCACTAGTTTCAAGTTATTTCCCCAATGGCCATTACTCAATAATTTTCAATTTATTTTTTAACTACTCACATACTTAACTTTTTACATTAATTTCTGAACACAGTATGCAAAATGATAATGGGCTTCATCATGGAATTTTCATACATATTTTTCAATAAATATACATTTTCAAATTTTTTTTTCTAATTCATCCTATTCTGCTTTTGTGTGGCATGTTTCATTACCTTCTTTTTTCCTGTTTCTCCCTTCTCACAATCCCCTTTCTAGTTTTATTACTTATCTCCTCCATACATATACACATACACATAGATACACATCTGAATACATATACATATAATTTTAAATCTAGGTCCAATGGCCATACTTTATAAAACTAGAACAAGACAGAAACACAGATAGAAATTTTAAAAACCACAGGGAAAGTGAAAAGTCAAATGGTCAGCCAAGCTTGGTGGTGCATGCCTGTAATGAATGCCAGCACTTGGGAAAATTCTGAGTTTCCAGGCTGCCTGGAGAAAGAATGGAGGGATATAAAAAGACAGTGTGCTTTCCTCCTGGTCATTCTTTAATGCACATGTATTTTTCCACTTGTTAAATTATTTTTTTAAAGACAAAATAAGCAATATGTGTTTCTTTGCAATTGCAGAAAGTGAAGCTGTTAGGCAAGGCACCCTAAACCAAGCTGAATGATTAAAATCCATGTTTTAAAGTAACTTTTACTGAAGACTTTAATAAATGAACACAATGAAGACTGGTCATGTTCCCATCAGGTTATCCTCTTCTGTTCCCTCTCCCCCCCCATTTTGCTGAGGGCCCTCCTCAGTGGGGGAATTGGCAGTCACTGTGGGGTCATGAATGCTCTGTTTTGTAAGAGGACAATGTCCCATCCTGTGGCTCTTACATTCTTCCACCCCATTTTCCCCAACGCTCCCTGAGCCTCGGAGGACCTGTTAGAAATGGCCTTTAGTGTTGATCTCTTGTAGCCTCTGATTTTCTGCTTTGATGAGTTTTGAGTCTCTTCCATGTCTACCACCACCTCCATAGAGAAGGCTCTAAGGACAGCAGTGAGAACAACACTCAGATTTAACCATCACTTCATCTGCAATGTTTCCTGAGCTTTGGTGGGTTTGACAGAGATGACTTGTCCAGTGACAGAACTTGACTTTCTCTTGTCATTTTGATGGGTCTTGGGTCTCCCTGGTATGTGCCACCATCTGTAAAAAGTAGGTCCTCTAACCAAGAGTGAGAGCATCATTGATCAAAAGGGATAAACGTATACATTCAGAAGGCATTTGGATGGGCATAACCTTTCCATTTAGCCAAAGAACAGTGGAAGTTTCCCTCTAGGGTCTAGAACCTTCCGAGCCACAGGCTTCTGACTTGGTTCTCAGTACCATGAGTGGGTCTCATGTCCAACCAAAGAGCAGCTGATTACCCTCATCACTTATGTGCCACTACTACACAAGGGGTTAAGACATTTATAATTAAACCAAAACAGATCCAGATAACAATGCAAATTATCAAAATAATGGTAACTTAAATGTGAACCACAATGATGTGCACTGTAGTGCCTCTAAAGAGAAGAGGTCTAAATTCAGTCTGGAACAAGGATAGACAAGCTCATTCCTGCCTGGCACTTAGGTGAATTCTAAATGAATACCATTCACTGTAAAGACACCAAGTGTTGTGTCTTCCAGCTACCACTGCTTCAGGACATCGGCAGCTACTGCTCCTTCTGCCTTAGACACCAATGGTGCCATGGAAAGAGAGGCAAACATGATTCCAACTAGAACTACATTTCATCCAACATGCTTAAACACCACTATTAAATGAAAGGTGGGGTTGGAATTTTGGTTTACAAAGGATGTCTCCCCCAGTAAGTCTTCTCTTCCTTTGATAGCCAGCATCCTCCGCATTAAGGATCTGTCTAGAACTGAGACATAAAGGTTGCCTTAATTTATTACATTCAATGTTTTAGTCTAAGAAGTCCCCTGCAAACATGTTAGAAGGCTGAAGGGCAGATAAACAGGGTCTTGTAAAGACAGGCTGCAGCTTACGCAGGTCTTTTTAACACATCACTGCACAGATGGGGCGAACAGATCAACACATAAAAACACCTGGCACGAGGCCTGGCTCTTGATAAGGCCATCAATAAATGAAGTAGTATTGATGTCACACAGTGCCAGTATCTCATAGTTTGGTTTAAAAACGAGATATTCACAGGTGAAGCAGACAGTACAGATGAGCACCGAGCACTCTCCTGACTGCCCTTCTCAGCTGGGGTGTAGGTTTTCCTCAACCACGAAACCACACCAACCACCTTTCTGGAGACATTTTATCAGGTTTACAGAGCAGAACCACTAAACATGTCATCAGAGTCCGGAGAGAATTAAGTGACACGGCTTTCCTCATTGAAAGGATCTGCGCAGCCACTGGATATTTGCTTCATCTCACCGTGTTAGCTTTCCTCGGTGTTTGGCAGAATGCCTGACATAAACACCTTACAGGGAGACAAGATGTCTTTTCACATGAGCAATGCCATGTGGAATGATTCTTCGTCATCTTGGCCAGGTGTCTCCCTCATGTGGCCGTGCTGCATGGTGTGACCCTCACGTCTTTCTCCTGATATCTGCAGTTGCTTGGTCCTAGGGGAGGCAAAGTCATTGGACACGTGGACAGAAGCAGCCACAGGAAGGGCAGAGTCCAGCTTGTCCCTGAACCTGGCTCTGGGGAGTGGTCTGCTCACCTCCTGCTCAAGTGCATTGCAGCCCTGGAGCAGAGGGTATTCCCTGTAGACAGAAGGCAAACCATCCACAACACGCTTGAACAGTAACGAGGACGGTCTAGTGGGCCTCTGCATGCTGTGTTCTCTTGTATTTCACAAATTCATCCAGAACTCATGCCGAGAGGAGGGGTGCTACTTACAGGGCTGACTCTAGCCCAGCAATGCGTCATTCTTTCCTTGTGGCTGGCAACATAATTTCTCACTTTTTCTGAAAAATCACAATAAAAACAAATATTCTAGTTCATAGCCACTTTTCAGTTTTAATTTTTACCTCTGAATTGAATATGCTACAAGAAAAGCCTGGAGCCACAGAATGAGAAGTATGGAGACGGACTATCTACATTGTAAGATCTACGCTACCAATGAATTTTACCTTATTTCTTGCTATATTGACACAGTTCCTCCAGGTCTCTAACTTCAGACTGGTTCAGAGTTTAGATAATCTGTGTGAGGCCACAGAACTTTGCAAGTGGTCCAAGATCTAAATCTTAAACCACAGCTGACTGTCTGACCCCTCGTTCTCCTGTACAGAGACTGAACCACACAGAAATAGCCCAGGCAGCCCAGCCAAGATGAGAGCAGACAGGGGACTCTTGTCCCACCGGCTTCTGATGCCAAGAACCTGGCAGCCCAGGTTTATGCTGCTGTCAGCTCCCCCAAGCTGAAGGTTAGAGACATGCAGACTTCTCTTCTTGCATGTCTAAAGATTGTTATTTTGTCAGTATTCTGAGACATGAACAGCAAGGCAATCCACTTGCCAAAACGGCTTACCCTTCAAATTGCATGCTCAAGTGCAGGAGGCTTAAAGAGGCCAATCTACTGACCTCTGGGGTTCTGAATAAGGTCAGGGCCTTTGAGTCTCTATGGGAAAAGAACTGCCCTTTTCCTCGATAAAAACGGATATTCACTACTGGAGTCACCTCTAGGCCCGTCAAGTGCCACCAATATGTAACCCTATACACTTAGTCAATGTGTGGCCTTGAAAAAGTCACCTTCTCTCTCGTGACCTCAGGGACTACAATACAAGTTATTAAAGCTCCTTTCTGAAATAGCATATTGTTGCACTGTCAAAGCCACAGCCCTTCCCTAGCACAACCTATATCTGAACTGAGATTATCCCATGAAAACAAGTCTTGGTTTGTGGCCTTTAATTCTTAGGGAAAAGAAGATGCAGAGACTTAAAGAGATGCATTAAGCAAAACTACTGTGTTTTGTTTAGGTACTGATGAAACCACTGGGGAAATCTAAACATTGAACATTTCTTGATATTAGGAATTATTGTTAATTTTTAAGAGTACATTTTTAAGAGCCTGGCTTTTTGGAGATACATATGGAACTTCTACCAATGGAATGGAACTCCTGGGACTTCTTTCACACCCAGTGGGGACAAGCTAGGAAGCCTGTGGGGGTACTCCTGAAATTAGGGTGGCAGTAAGTGGGTCACTGTTGAAGCTGGGTGCTGAGAACAAGGGTGGGGGCTCATAACCTCCTCCTGACAGCTAAGAAAGACTTTTTGGTTTAAGTTACAAAAGCAGGTGCATAGGCCTGTGCCAAAAGCACCAAGTTGATGAAAACAAAGAAACTCACAGGGGATCAGTAATAGCCACCAGCCTACAGCGTTGGAACACATCTGAACTGGAGAGGTGTGACCCCACGGAGCCATGCGGTATTCCCTCCACCCCCAAAACATTCAGTCTGAGCTGTGTCTAGACTCTCAGTCTATTCCAAATGACCTTCTGCACTTCCCAGTGACTGCTGCACAGCTGGGACAGCTCTTCTGGACCTGGCTTTGCTTATGTCAGTAGTCTTCAGAGTGAGGTGCTGAACCAGCAGCACCAGCACCCACTGGGTGTTTATTAGAAATGCAAATTCTTGGGGCCAGATGTGATGGTGCACGCCTTTAATCCCAGCAGAGGTAGGAGGATCACCATGAGTTCAAGGCCACCCTAAGATTACACAGTGAATTCCAGGTGAGCTTGGACTAGAATGAGACCCTACCTCTAAAAACCAAGAAAGAAGAAAGGAAGGAAGGAAGGGAGGGAGGGAGGGACGGAGGGAGGGACGGAGGGAGGCAGACAAATTCTCAGTGCTGACTCTGTGACAATAGTTGCTTCAATTGTGTTGCCTTTTAGCCATACCCCACAGTTCTGGATCTGGGCTAGCGCTCGATGGAGGGGGACCAAGGACTGAGCACCAGAGAAAGGCAGCCAATGCCTGCCTAGAGGGCTCACCCATGCACAGCAATGACAGCCAGTGAAGGCGAGGAGACAGAATAGCAAGCACAGTCCTGATGAAAGGTTCACTTGGTGAGCAGTGATGAACTGCTGGTTTTTTTTTTTTTTCCTTGTTTTTTTAAAAAAATTTTTATTGACAACTTCTATACTTACAGACAATAAACCATGATATTTCCCTCCCCTCCCCCCATTCCCCTTCAGAACCCCATACTCCATCATATCCCTGCCCTCTCTCCATTAGTCTCTCTTTTAATTTAATGTCATCATCTTTTCCTCCTATTATGAGAGTTTTGTGAAGGTACTGCTAGGCACTGCGAGGTCATGGATATCGAGGCCAATTTCTGTCTGGACAGTTGCATTGTAAGGAGTAGTTAGCTGAGATCAACTAAGGAGCTACTGAACTGCTGGTTTTTAATCTTTCTTCCCTCAGAGTTTCTTAGTAGGTTATACCACAAGTATAACCAAATGCCCATGTCCTCCCTAATTTAGTTCTGGAGGAGCACTGGGGACAGGTAGGTGGGCTGAAGGACTGAGTGGGTGAAATCCATAGCAGAGACATGAGCAAAAAATCTCTACAGTTTTTAGATAATTTTAACTATTTTTGGTAGGATATCCCCCCTAAATTATATTTTGTCTTCCCTGTAATAACTTTGTAATGATTTTAAAGCATCTTAAAGCATCACTTCCTTCTCCCATCTCTGTTCTCCTCATTCTCAATGGAGATCATAACATACATTTTGTACTCCTTCCCAACTGCCAGCCTTAGAAAGGAAACTATTACTTTGCAATAATGGGAGAGGGGAATTGTTTTAAACTAACACCTTCATGCAAATTTACTGTAGGGTCATCAGCAGAGTAACAGACTAGCCCTGTGGTATTCCCGACTTACAGTTAGATTTCCAAACCGGGGAGCTGTGATTGGGAATGGGAAGCACGGTGCTGGCAGAACACATGGTCAGCCTCTTCCCAGAATACCAGGGGTTTCAGCTACATTTTCACTTCACCAACTAAACTACCAGCTCCAGAAGAGTCAGAGCATATGAATTTTTACCATAGATAGTGCCTCTATTCTGCATGAGCTTGAACTATTTTAACAGTGCTTGCAGAAGAGAACGAATACTCCAATGCAAAGCCATCCTGTCTGCAGAAGATGCCACCTTCCCAGAGATGCCACCCTCCTGCTCTTCGCTCTCCCCACTTCACAGCCCTAGCCCTTACATTCATGTTGGAAGTCCACCCTGAGACTGGCAGGTAGCCAACAAACCATTAATTCAGTGTCACAGGAAGCCATCTGAAAGTAAAAGCGCTGCTTATAATGACCACTATCAGTGAAGGCTAGAGTGGGTTACCTGTGCTTTGGTCAGAAAAGGAAATTTTTTAGAAGAGTCTACAAAAGGTCAACATGCTCCCAACTCACATCTACACATCCACTCTACTGACTGGGCAAAACTTTTATTTTTTAAATTGTTAAACTTTACTTATTTATGAGAGGGGGGAGGGAGAGAGAGAACAGGCACACCAGGACCTCTAACCACTGCAAACCAACTCCAGATGCATGTGCCATCCTGTGCATCTGGCTTATGTGGGTACTGGGGAATCGAACCTAGGTCCTTAGGCTTCACAGGCAAGCAACTTAACTACTGAGCCATTTCTCCAGCCCAAAACCTTTTAAATTGTGATACCCTCAACTTTATTTTTCAGCCTCCACACCATTTAAAATATATATAAATTTTTAGCGGGAGGCCAAAAATCAAACAATGAAATGAGGTTCGAAGCCAACCTTAGGGTTCTCTCCTTCCACCTTTTTTTGAGACAGGGTCTCTTATTGTTTTTGTTTCTGGAATGCCAGTCTAGCTGGCTCACAAACTTACTTTGTTTTCCATTTTAGGAACACAGACGCCATGTGCCACTTTGCCATGTGGCGTTATGTGGGTACTGGGGACTGAAGCCCTAGTCAGAATACTTGTGAAACAAATACTTGCTGAGCCGTTTATCTAGCCCTTTCCAAACCACCTTGTATGGGGGGGGGGAGGAAGAAGAGTGAGGTTTAAAGAAGTAGACAGGGCCCAAATCTTCTATGTTTGTACACTGTTGCAGTCAGGTTCGCACTGCTGGCAGAAATCAACCAACCAAGAACAGCTTATGGGAAAAAAGAAGTTTATTTTGGCTTATAGGCTGGAGAGGGAAAACTCCATGATGGCAGGGGGAAATGATGGCATAAGCAGAGGGTGGACATCATCCCTTGGCCAACATCAGGTGGACAACAGGAACAGGAGAGTGTGCCAAACACCAACAAAGGGGAGCTGGCTATAACATCCATAAGCCCGCCCCCAACAATACACTACCTCTAGGGTGTTAATTCACAAATCTCCATCAGCTGGGAACCTAGCATTCAGACCATATAAGTTTATGGGGGACACCTGAATCAAACCACTACAGACACCATTCATTTAATCGGGAGGCAGAGACTTGGAAATTTGGTCCTTGTCAACCATCTTTCTCTATTGAAGCTACACAACAAACCCTAATACTTTATTTAATGAGTTTCCCTCAGATCCACAATTCTTTCCATTCCCAGATCACTCTCAGCACTCTTGGCATCTGTACCAGTGACATTCAACCCTGACTGCTTCCATCTCTCAGTGGTGCTGGGCTTCTCTCTTGTCTAGTGCAGGTGCTGTCTGACCTTGAAGACTGCTTACTGCCTGTCCCAACATTCCCTCTCCCTCTCGCCTTAAGAATGGAGTCCTGGTTTCTAGCAGAACACTCTGCCATTGGGAAAAAGTAGACTACATTTCTCAGTTTTTCTTAAGGGCAGACGCAATTCACGAGTTTAGCATTAAGTGACTCAATTTTTGCTTTGTTTGTTTGTTTTATTTATTTTTTGAAGACAAAGTATCACACCGTAGCCCAGACTAACCTGGAAATCACTATGTAGCCTAGTGTGGCTTCCAACTTACAGCAATTCTGCCTCGGATTTCCAAGTGCCAGGATGATAGGGCCTTTTGGTTTTAGAATCTGCATATCAGAAATAGCTGGGGCTGGAGAGATGGCTTGGTGGTTAAGTCACTTGCCTGCAAAGTTAAGGACCCAGGTTCAGTTCCCCAGTACCCATGTAAAGCCAAATGCATTAGGTGGTGCACATGTCTGGAGTTCATTTTTAGTGGCTATGGCCTTGGTGTGCCAAATTCTCTCTCCCTCTCTCTCTCTCAAAAAGAGAACAGCACCAAAGCAAGTGAGGGTTCACTCACCCAGTCCCCATTATCACTATAGGCTAATGCTAAGCATCCTAAACAGCCTGGTATTCCTCGTCTCAGCTAACATCGGCTGAGCAGGAATGGCGCTTACAGAGAGAAAGACATCTCCACAAGGCCATAACACACCATCAAAGTCTACAGAAGCCAGAGAACAGGGTTGTGCTATGACTCCCTTAGCTTCCTCTGAGTGTCTGTGATGCCACAGTAAGGCACCACCAAAGAAAGAGTAAGAAGAGTAAGAACTGGACCTAATCTGACTCAGAATGAGCCCACGTTCTCTCCTCAAACCAGGCCGCATCCACCACGGTGCCTCCACTGGGGAGTCTACCTGTGTCCCAACGGGGACCTCCCAGTCTCCCGCATTCACCTGGGAGCCAGTTAATTCACTGCGAGCGCTGAGGTCCGGAGCCCTGTCGCCATCATGTTTTGTGTTACTGGCACTAAGCACATATGAAAGACAGCACATATTCAACAAATGGTCGTGAATAAATTAATAAAGTATGAGTGAGACGGTGAACTGGCCAGGGGGTTCGACATCATTTGTCAGTCTACACAGACAACGGGGAAGCCAGGTTATGCTGTGACTGAAGGGAGATGGTCAGAGGGGCGCTTTCCTCAAAGACCTAACGAGCTGCACTGACCCAGGCAGCAAGAACAACCTGAAACAGGGAGAGCGGCATGCAGGGAGCTCAGGAAGGGCTGCTGAAGAAACGGCTGCTGCACTCTGTCATGGCTGAAATAAGGAACAGGAAACTCTTTACAAATGGTGTATAGAAATCACCACTGGTAAAAGTCCTTTAATAGCTTGATGGAACTGTGGAGCAGATGGTGTTTTTCTAGTAAGGAGCGTAGTCTCTGCCGTGGGGTTAGAAGGAGACAAGAAGTGAGCTCTTACACACCGGGGTCTTGACCAGACATTCCCGTGAAGAGCTCCTTTCATCCGCACAGCCACAGTGTGTCGGCAGGTGAGACAATGTAGCAAATTAAAACAGCCACTGCTCCCTTTGTGCCAGCGTTCTCCCTTTCAGCATGCCACCCCAGCTAATCATCCCAACAGCCGGGGAGGGCGTATTAGCACATGCTTTCCAGACATGGCAAAGGACAGGCTCTCTTCCCAAGGTCTTAAAAGTGGTATGTGGCAAAGTTTGGGCTCAGCCCATGTTCATGCAAGAAACCTCACCCCATCTCAGAGATAAGATGCTGTTTGGAAATAGCCGTGGGGAGCAGACCAGCAACACAAAGCAGAGAGCCAGGGGTGTCCCTCAGGCACATAACCAATCACAACCAACACTGGATGTATCAGGAGAGTTGAGATGGGCAAATGCCACCAATTCTAACATCCAGACAAGGCAGTGAAAGCTGGGTTTCTGCATCATTTGAGTGGAACTGCAAGAAAATAAGCACCACTCCTTAAAGCTTATGACAGCCATTCCTACAGTCAGCACCAATGTCAGTCTGCTGAAGGGTTTTACAATGTTCACTTCCTCTGCAGCAACCACTGTGGTTACGTGGAGCAAAACTTGCAAGGGAGCTGAGCACCTCGGTGGAGATGCACAAAAGATGGCAGGGAAGCTCTGTGCAGCCAGAAATAGAATGGCACCCTCACATAAGTTACTGTGGCACTGACTCACGTAGCCAGAAGCAGCCTCTAGCTGCTGCTAATTTTAAGATAGCCTTGTCTGTCCTCCTCTATGAAAATAAGGTTAAAAAGGAAGAAAAATATGTTGAGAAAATTCCCTGGCATTTCCCTAACAGATTGTTACATCAGTGAGCAAACGTGAGCAGAAGCCAGGCCAAGAGTGGGTAGAGGTTCTTGCCTCAGGCCCTAAAAGAGGTTGTGGATCTCTTCCAGGCAGGCATGCTGGGTGCTGAGCAGTCTAGAAATGTCCTGCAAACCCTGAGCCTGGGGAGTCAGCACCTGCTCTGCCTGTGAAGGAAGGCAGGACACACTCATGCCCACTAGCGGGAGCATTACTGAGGCACATCTGTTTCTCGGAGTCACTGGAACGATGAAATGAGAAGCACACAGAACAGTAAAAGAGTGCAAAAGCTAACGTCAACAGGAATATAAAAGCAGGTATAGCTGCATCACGCAATAGGGTGATACCACAAAAACCAGGGTAGACATTTTATTAAAGTTTTATTTATTTACCTTTTATTTATTTGAGAAAGAGAGAGAGAGAGAGAGAGAGAGAGAATGGGAACACCAGGGCCTCCAGCCACTGCAAATGAACTCGAGATGTGTGCGCCCCCCTGTGCATCTGGCTTACCTGGGGCCTGGAGAGTTGAACCGGGATCCCTTGGCTTTACAGGCAACTGCCTCAACCATGAAGCCATCCCTCCAGCCCTAAATTTTTATTTTTTTTATGTGCAAATGAACACTGTTTGGCTTTATGTGAGTAGCTGGAGAATTGAACCCAGGCCCATTGGCTTGCAAGCCAGTGCCTTTAACCACTGAGCCACCTCTTCAGTATATGTCCCCCTTGTTATTTTATCTTATTTTATTTTATTTATTTGTTGGTGTTTCAAGATCGGGTCTCACTCTAGCCCAGGATAACCTCAAATTCACTCTGTAGTCTCAGGATGGCCTCAAACTCACAGAGATCCTCCTACCTCAGCCTCCCTGAGTGCTGGGATTAAAGGTGTGCACCACCACGTCTGCCCCCCCCCTTTTTAAAGGTTAACGTTTTTAACATAAAGAAAGAGCCATGTTACAAGTGATAAAAGCAAGCTTTTGTATAATACTGTATGTAATAATTACTTACAGGTGCTGCATAAAATCTTAACTGCTACTATCTCATGCATTCAAGTATATTCTAGGCATGCTCTCATCTAATCAATACTACTAGAATTCTCAAACGGTTATGGAATTTTGTTAATATTTTTATGAGGCAGTACCTTCAACATCAGAAAACAACATATTTAAATGTAAACCTAAATTCATCATGCTTTTCAAGTTGCCTGGTTTTATTATCAAAATGCAGTATTAATGAGCACATGTCACATGTGTCTAGGGTTGACTGAGAAGCTCAGGGAGCTGTGTGCTATGGTGCACACCCATAGTCCCAACTACTCAGGAACATTCTTCTGAGTCCAAGAATGTAAAAGTATTTGGGTAAGAGCAAGGCCCGATCTCAAAGAAAGAGGCAGGGGAGAAAAAGAAATACAGGCATAGTGAGACCTGCCACCGAGTTTTAAACAATGAGAATACAACTGGGAATTCAGAAAGAGAATTAAGGGGAAAACCAACTCCCCCAAATCCCCACAAACTAGACCTAACTTCTTATGATTTCAAGGGCAAGTACATTTTGGTTGTGTCCCTTAATAAAACAATGACAAAATTTCATACTTCCATAGCTAGTAGTAGACCACTCTGAGAGTAGATTTATCTATGGGAAAAAAAAAACTACCTACTCAACTACCGACCAGGTCAACAGACATCAATACCACTGTCCTAGTTCATTCTGCCACAGAAACACGCTTACTCTTCAATTAAAGGCACCAGGAGCAATAACACACATTAAAAAAAAAAAAAACAGCCCAGTCATTTAATCTCCAACAAAGAAAATTAGGTATTTGAGAAAACTTTTGTCCCATATCACACAAATAAGAAGCAAAGAAATTGGCCTACCAAACTTAAAGATGCTTTACATGTTAAAGTTCTGTAATTCCTTTATCCCATCCCATCCTAGAAGAGCAGCAATGAGATTCTCTGCGGGGAGTCAGCTCCCTGCAAGGGTCACGGCAGAGTGGAGGGCAAAGAGGCAGCCTGAGAAGGCACAAGCCACTACAACGTCGTTTATTGTTGGGCATTGCTAAACACAGGCTGAGACTGTGAGGAAGCTGGCCTGGGCTGTTGGACATGGCGGGGGACCTTGGGCTGTGGAGGTTATATAGATGGCCTTATCGTTGGGAACCCACTCTGGCAATGGAGACTGGCCCTCCCTATCCTTGGGCTAGGTTGTAGTGTGCCCTGTCTTTGCCCAGAGTAGGCAGAACTGATGAGGCTCTCCCTCCTTGATCCCAAAAAGCTCCTGAACATTCCATAGTCAGGCTTTGCCCCCCACAGTTCCTGACCTTGTGGCTAGCTGCCCAAGAGACCCTTTTGTGGCTAAAGTCGCAAGCTTTTCCCACCAGCTTCTCCCTTGCGACTTCTGCCTTCCAACACCTGCCAATTAGATAGCAACCCATAAACTATGTATCCAATCGCCATATAGTCTGTATGTACCTTCTCAACCTTTCTCAAGTGTTTATAAACCCATTCCCCTGCTGAATAAATGAGAGTGCTCTATCCATCAGACTGCCTCCTGGGTGGTTCACTGCCCGTCGCACTCACCCGCTCCAGGACCCTGCTTCCCCCCAACTCCTCCTACACTAGGGACGTTGGTGGCCAATGACCCCCGGGGACTGCGAGGACCCACAGTTCATGGTACTACGCCACCACTATGACTTCCACTGCTTTCCAGCTCTGTGTGTCCACCTGAGCGCAGAGAGGTGCTGGTCCAGCACTAAGGGTCTAGAGGAGAAGGAGAAGCAGGCAATGTGGCAAAGCAGAAGTCAGTGAACTGCAAAGTCAAGCCTCACCTTGGTCACCCCGGACAAAAAATGTGAGACCTTGGTTTCCACAACTACAAAAAGACTCAGCCGGGCGTGGTGGTGCACGCCTTTAATCCCAGCACTCGGGAGGCAGAGGTAGGAGGATCGCCATGAGTTCAAGGCCACCCTGAGACTACAAAGTGAATTCCAGGTCGGCCTGGGCCAGAGTGAGACCCGACCTCAAAAAAACCATTTAAAAAAAAGAAGAAGAAGAAGAAAGAAGAAGAAGAAAGAAGAAGGAGAAGGAGAAGGAAGAGGAGGAGGAGGAGGAGGAAGAAGGAGGAGGAGGAGGAGGAAGAAGGAAGAAGAAGACGACGACGACTCAACAAATGAGAGTTTCTTTCCAATTCTTCTATAAAGTACCTCTTTGAAGTCAGAGGCCATATCCTAAAGGGCTTACTCTAAATACAATGGTAATGTTTTATCACCAACATGTGTCCAATGTGTTGTATTCTTCTCTGTTTTTCATGATATTTTTGTGGATGTGTGGTGTATGGGCACATGTATGTATGTAGGTAAGACTGCATATATGTGCACATACATATGAAGGCCAACCTTGGGGTGTTGTATTCAGGAACATCAGAAATCTCTTTTTGGGACAGGATCTCTCAGCTCACCAAGGAAACCAGATTGGCTTACTCAGCAAGTTCCAGGGATCCGCCTGTCTCTACATCTAGGATTATCGGAACGCTGCTGCCACATCCGGCATTTACATGGGACCTGGGGACCTGAACTCAGGTTCCCATGTTTGCAAGGCAAGCTCTTTACTCACTGAGCTACTCCCAAACCATCAGAATGAAATAGAAAATTCATGACGAGTTATGTAAGTTGTCTAAGTTCACCGTGTCCTTCAAACCAAAATCTGAGTAAGACTGATGTGGTGGGAAAATATACCATGTCCTGTACTACCAATAACCCCCTCTCATTAACCCGTAAGCCCCAGGGAACTTATTTTCTAGGAAGTGCAAGGCAAAAGCCATCACAAAGTTATCTCTGAGTTATAATGTACTAGGATAAAATGAAATAATATATGTGAAGCAACTAGTATTGTGCCTGACTCATAAAAGATTGTCAAGATACAGAAGCTAAACCTGATTATAACTGATTTGTCTCATTAAACATTCTTGAAAAATTAACACTGCAACCAGCCCTGATGGCACAAGCCTATAGTTCTACTTATTCAGGAAGTCTACGGCCACGATACCCTGAACACACCTGATCTTGTCTAGCTACTCAGGAAATTAAGGCAGGAGGCTCACAAGTTCATGGTTAGCCTGGGTTAGAGTTTGCTTAAGGACAGCCTGGACACTTTAGTGAGACTATGTCTCAAAATAAAAAGTAAAAAGTGGAGATGGCTCAGTAGCTGAAGGCACATACTTGCAAAGCTGGCACACCTTGGTTCAATTCCCTGGTACCCCAAATGGCACAAGTGTGCAGAGTTTGTTTGCAGTGGCCAGAGCTGTACTGCACCCATACTATCTCTATGTCCCCTCTCCCTCTCACTCACATACATACATACACACATTTTTAAAGGTAACAAGAGGGCTGTGGTTATAGTTCAGTGGTGTAGCACTTGCCCAGTGTGCATGTCTGCAGATTCAATCCCCAGAGCAGGGTGTTGGGGAGGGACAGGAAAGAGTACTGAAGAACTCTAACTAGAAGAGTCTCTATAAATATTGCATGGAGGGTACTATTGCTGACCCACTTCTTAATCTCTAGAGCATCTTGCTAAGAAAGGTGAAGATGAGGAAAGACAAGAGAAAGTAGCAAATAAAACCACACAAAAGAGAATGTCAGTGAAGCACTTTATAGAGTAAGACTGATTAGGTTTGCTGAGACAAAGTACGTAAAACCCCGAGGGACAAAAGCACTCACTCTGGTTAGTACCAGAGTCTCTCTGAAGATGAATTTTAACCATTGGTGGTTAGAAAGAGAGAGAGAGAATGCTGTAACCATCCTCCTTCTGTGTCTTATATGCAGATAAATTAGAGTTAGTGCAATCTGCTAATTCAAGTCTCTTGAGTGTTTGCCTTTTCCTACAGAGACAGTCCATGGATAGTACATCACATCCCGAGTTACATTTGACCTTTACTCATTTTAGGCTGCCACCCATCTCCTTCAGGATAGAGATTGGACATATATCTTAAGTAACTACCTAAATACAGAACTAGGAGCAAGGAGTCAAAAGAGAAGTAAATATTATGAACCTTTCTAAAAACAATTCCTTCTGTACTTAGTGATGAAGACTCAACTCAAAATAGTGCTCTCTGGGCTCAAGTCAATCCTACAAATATTTATTGAGTTACTACAGAAAACACTCTTGTTAGGGATTGTGAAGAATGAAGACTCCTTGCTTAAGGGAGTTTACAATCAGGTAGTAAAGAAAGGGCACAAATATTAATCAGTGACAAAGGACCCTGTGGGAGTTTGAATAGATGGCCCCCAATATATTCAGTGTTTTATTAGTTTGTTGTTTGCATCTGCAATCACCTTGCTAGAGGCAATGTCACTGGGCAGATCTTAAGGAGTGGTGGTGGTTTGAGATTCCATTGTAAAGATATGCAAAGTGTGCCTAGCAGGAGTTCCTAAAGTGTGCTGTGCTGTGTGGCTGGCGGCTTTTCTCTCTCTTGCCTGGTCCTGTGAAGACAGGCCAGCTTCTTCTGCCATTATGGAACTTCCCCTGGATCTGTAAGCTTCAATAAATATCCCTTCCTCCGTAACTGTGCCTGGTCTGGATGTTCATCTCAGCGAACCTGAAGCTGTCTGCTACAGACAGCATGTGATAATTGCAAAAAGAGAGACTCAATAATGACGTGTGCTGTAGGAAGATGGAAAGGGTCGTTTCCAGGCCAGGGTTAATGAGAGGACTTCAGAAACGGCAGCGTGGGCGTTGGGGCTTTCTTGAGAGAGAGGCAGGACCAGCTCTACTGATGCTGCACACCACAGTCGGGATGTGTGGAATGAAACTCGATGAGAAAGTCGAAGACCTGACAGGACAAAGACCTGCTCATGACAAATGCACAAGCTCATGGGAGCACGGGTGTCTTCCACACCAGAAGCATCTACTCTCTTCAGTTATGGCAGAACCAAGTCACGTTCTTCAAGCTGGTCACAATGGGCTTGGACTTGCAGGACTAACTTCCCAATGCTGGAGCAGAACTGTTCTGCAAGAGGGGCAGAAACTTGATTGATGCAGAGAATGAAGAGTGTGCATACTGTCTTTCTCCATGTTTCTTAAAAAAAAAAAAAAAAGCAGGTAAATGTTCAAAAGCTCAAACCAGAACTAAGTGGGGAGGCAGAGTTAATTGACCTGGCTCTTTGAAGTCATCGCAAGGCCGAGATTTCTACTTGCCAGTCCCATGTTTTGCTGGAGAACAAAGTGCACAGCGCTCCAATGCATTCTGCTGAGACTCCTGCTTTACTTAAAACCCCATTTTGCTCCTCTTCCTTCTCTCTACTGCCCCTGTCTTCCTATTCTCCATTCCCAGCCACAACACTGCCCTCTCTTCTCTGTGTTCCCACATTCCTTTGCAGACATCGCTTGTACAATAGTCATCGTACTGTATTAACATCAGGTATCCACATGGATGCAAAGCTCCTAACACCAGGCCAGACAACTCAGCCCCTCCTGCCTATGAGGCTCTTTGTCTGGTAGAGAATGGGGCACAGAAGCACTTGTCTTACAAGCAACAGACTGAACAGAGCAGAAGCAGAGGGAGCATCTTCCTTTCTGCTCTGGGCCTTACAATGCTGCCCCAGTTATCACCCTGTTCCTCTATAGGACCCAAAACATGTTAGGCCATTCTCTCTTGCCCTGTCAGCTCTGATAGGTACCAAGTAGCCAAACCCTCTGAGTTGATCGTCAAGTCTGAATCCAACTGTCTGTTTGGGCCTGGAAGCTTCAAGTCAGTAGTATTAGGCAAGTTTGGGCAGGACGCTCTCAGGTCCTGCAGGAAAGATCATGACTCAGTCCCACCTGACCTCAGGCTGGCGGGCTGTCTACCTTTTCTGAGTGTCCAGAAATGTTAGGTGCACTTCTGTTTTCTGAAATGCAACGATACAGCAAGCCTTGAGGGTGAGGAAAAAGTAGGTCTGGGAGAACAGCCCGAAGTGCCTTGGGCTGTCTTGGAAGCAGAGAGAGCTTGAATCTCATAACTAAACTGGAGAGCTGGCGCCACTTAAGAGTAATTTTGTTTAGGAAAAACCAAGCTACAATTACCAGGCTTTAAAGATGATCTTAGTCTAACTTCTTTATCCTACCAAGGAAACAGGGGCACAGTGAGGGGAACTAATTCAGAAAAGCATTATGAAGCAGGACAGAAGCCGACAATATTGAGGTGACTATTCCAACTTAGAAACATACTTTAAGAGCACTTAAAGCATGATGTCTCTAATCCCAGCACCTGGGAGGCAGAGGTAGGAGGATCACTGTGAGTTCAAGGCCACCCTGAGACTACATAGTGAGCATGAGACCCTACCAGGAAAAACCAAAAAAAAAACCTAAAACATGACATCTCTGATCCTACAGCTATGCAAGACTACGGAGTGTCAGAACTCACACCTTCATCAGCTTTATTTAGATGTGTCCGAGTCCTGTAAGGAGCAGACACAAGGCCCCTATCTTTACTCATTTTGAGAACAAAAGCACACCCTTGTTTCCTCAAGTCGTGGCACATAATGTGGGCAGTGAAAGACACAGAAGAGGGCCCTAAACCATCTGCTGTGTACTCTGAGCTCTGCAAAACCAAGCAAAGGTTGATTAAATCTTGCAACACAAACTTACCACGAAACGCTGAGAGCCAGGGGTTCCGCTGCACACTGGCAGCTCCTCTTGTAGGCCCTTCCAGAAGCGGAGTGTCTTGTCCTAACCAAAACTTCTCATTAACTTGGAGTAAACTGTCTATGACCTGGGGCAGGGTGAGGGGAACAGCAGCAACAGCAATTAATGAGTGGGCCTTCATTTCTCCCTTTCCTGAAAAGCCAGTATTGTGTGCATCTAGCGCTCATCCAGAACCCAAACTGATGGCTTCTCTTTAATGGAGAGGAGATATGGGCAACTCTGAGAAGTAGCCAATCACAAACGGAATGCCTCAATATTGGATGTTATAGACTGTTAGCACTAAAGTAACTTCAGACAGCACACAGTGACAAAAAAAAAAAAAAAAACAGTGCCATGCCAGCCTTACCCAGGTAACCACACCACAGGCATCCATGTTAAAAGAAAGATGTCACAGGCTGCAGAGATGGCTTAGTGGTTAAGGCAAATGCCTGCAAAGCCTAAGGACCCCAGTTCAATTCTCCAGTTCCCACGTAAGCCAGATGCACAAGGAGGTGCACGCGTCTGGAGTTCATTTGCAGTGGCTAAAGGCTCTGGTGTGCCAATTCTCACTCTCCCTGCCTCTCTTTCCCTCTCTCTGTCTCAAATAAATAAATAAATAAATAAATAAATAAATAAATAAATAAATAAATGGAAAGATGTCACAACCATTTGTCATCCTGTACGCAAAGTAAGAGATGCCTGTCCTTGAACTTCGTGCTCCATAAATACAAATGTTCCTTCTTACTGGGTGACTGTTGGTAAGCCCTTGTGCTGTGCAAGGCACCTGGTGCACAAAGAAACGAGGACAGCTTCTGCTTGCACTTTTGTGACCGTAACGACACCTCAACAACGAGACTGCGCCACAAACTACCACAGGTGCTACCTCAGCTGCCCACAGTAGGTTAGGCCCTGGCTACTGTGTTTCCAGCACTGCTGTGGAGACGGATGCTTTTGTCCCAATTGGAGACAAAACTGAAGTTCAAAGAGGTTAACTGGATCCCAAATCACACCATTACTAACAATAACCCCCACAGCCTTACGATGTACTCAGAATGCCAGAAGTGGTGGTAAGTGTGGAATTTTCTCTCCTGTCATCACACCAAGCCCTAGATGAAGTGCTATCATTATCCTCAATTCACTAACGAAAATGCACAGCGTGAGCAACCTGTGTGGCAGGGATGGGTTAGAACATCGCTGTGTGTGTTTTTCCCCTTCCTTTCTTCACAGCACGCAGCCTTAACCAGCATCTAAACGTCTGTCCGGGGAGGGCTAGGGTGGGTGACACGTGACTCTGACGCAGCATCTCAAGGCTGAAGGCCACCACCCAGAGTACAGCCTTCACCACGGGGCTTGAGGGACGAGAACAGCACAAAGGCACGGCAGTGTGCCCTGACAGGTTAGCACGATTACAGCGCACATGTACCTACTTGCCGAGCCTGTAGGGGCTGTTCTTTCTATCTCCTTTCATTTTATGGAAGTTAAAACTGTGTTGGGACCCACAACTTAAGCACAAAGACACGGCATGCCTTAAGCAATTTTTCTCCCCCAAATAAAACACATTTCACGACAAACCATGAACAGACTGGTTTATGTGAATGGCATCCAGTGCACTCCTGGTGCAACAGGTTTCATTTCCATCTTCCCTTAAAGGGGCTAAACCAGCCTGCTGGATGCTAATCACAGTGAATTAGCAGTGTGTCCTATGGAGGCCTGCAAAGGGTGAGCACCAACAACAAATGAATACAAATGTTCTAACTTGACAGCCACTCAACAAGGGAGAGGAAACAGATTCTCTTAGGATAATCCCAACATTTAAAAGCAAAACATGGACTTACTGTGTTTCTCCACAGAATGTGTCCCAACCCTGGGAATGGAAAAAAACCCATGAAAGAGATCCAGGAATGAGGAGCAGCTTACTTCTCTCAGATCCCTTTTTTCCCAAGTCAGCTCAAGGCTTCGGGCACGGGCACATCACATTTACTGTGGCTATTCCTGCCCTCTCCAGATCAGTCTGCCTCCCGGGGGCATGACTTTGATGGGAAAAACTAAATGGATGCTACAGGAGGTGAGACACAAGCAGTTAAGAGAGCTTCCACAGAACTCACAGGATGACTGACAGCACAGACAGAGCTGCTGGAGGGAGCTGTAACTTCCTTTGCAGATGTAATGAATAATTCTCTCTGCACTCTGGCCCCACTAGGATTCGTACTCGGGCTCCAGACTGGCGCGATTTCCAGAGATGGTGATACCTACAGCACTGAACTGGGCTTGGTCTGTCTTCAGACAGCTTTGCTCAGTTGTAATCCAGGCTGGGAAGTGAGCTTCTGCTGCTCCCTGAATACTAGGGCTGGGCCTCAGCATGGTGTGTGCCTGGGTCTCAGCTAGGGCTTTTCTCGAAGGTCCCCAAGAACACTGGACAGCACAGGCTGCAGACAAGTTAAGAGTTCTTGCTACTTCTTACAGAAAATTATAGGGTGCCCAGGTGACTATAAAAGAGATCCAATATGGACATTACTTGCAATAATAACTACAAGGTCAGACAATAGCAGGATGGCTGCTAAATTAAGATATATCCACATAACATAATACTGTGCAATTATTAAAAGGCAAAGTTTAGAAATGTCCAAAATATACAATTCCATCAAGATACTAAGACTGGAATAGAAGAAGGGATGAAAGGGGAAATAACTGCTAAGGGGTAGGGGCTTTTCAGGTAATAAAAAATAGTCTCAAATTAACTGTGTACATCTCTGAAAACCTATCATTGAATTCTGTACTTTAAATGAAGCATCAACAAAGCTATCTTTAAAACAATATTGAGGGAGACTAGGGAAAACTGAGAGTTGTTAGTAGTATTTAATAGGATCCCAGTTTTGCCAAACAGAATGAAACACCATACAGAGACTTGTTATGATCTAGTTCTACCACCACTTCTGCAGTGGTTAACGTTTACTGTGCAGTTAAACTCTGCACCATGAGTTCAAGGCTACCCTGAGACTACAGAGTGAATTCCAGGTCAGCCTGAGCTAGAGCAAGACCCTACTTCGAAAAACAAAACAAAAAAAAAAAAAGACTTCCAGCTCTGTTACCATCTTGGTCTCTGAGGTGGATTGAATGAATGCCCCCCAACTGATTCAGAAGTTTATTAAAAACTTGTAATTTGGATCTCCACAGCTGCCTAGCTGGAGGAGGTGTCACTATGGACACCCGGGGCTAGGGCTTAGCCCTAAGGTGTGGAGTTGGATTTGGAATTCCAATGTAAAGATATGCAAAGTGCTTGAGCTTTGCCAGGCAAAAGTATGTGTTGGTTTTGGTTGCTTTGGGTTTTTCTCTCCTCTGCATGGTCCTGTAAAAGGGGGCCAACTTCTTCTGCCATTATGGAACTGCCCCTGGATCTGTAAACTTCAATAAATTTCCTTCCTCCCACAACTGTACCTGGTGTGGAAGTTCATCCCAGGGACCTAAGGCTGTCTGCTACATTCTCCGTCACTCCCCTCAAAATGTGGCACTCTGTCAGTGATGGTACAACAATGGCATGGAAGCTCCCTTGCCATACATTACAGAGCTTCAGAGTTCTGACTCACCTCTTTTCCCTTAAGATGCATGGATTTGCACACATGCTACATACCCTCCACAGTGATGAAGTTTAGGGCAAGGATCCTAGATCTTGGAATTATTCCTTCATTTCTAAGGGGATATTGTGCAAGAAGGTCAGATGTAGAAAGAGGCTGGCAGGACAGGGCAGGGGAGGGAGGGGCTCTCTATACAACGTGTACAAAGTTCTGCAGGTGGCACTGGTCTCTCCTGTGAAAACATGTTTCTGGACCATCATAAACATAGAACTAACAATAAATGCTAGGTATTCTCAAATTTTAAAAAGCTAAGAAGCTGGGTGTGGTAATTTGAATAGATGACCCCCAATATACTCAGTGCTTTATTAGTTTATAGTTTGCATCTACAGCCACCTTGCTAGAGGCAGTGTCTCTGGGTGGATCTTAAGGTGTGGTGGTGGTTTAGGATTTCAATCTAAAGATATGCAAAGTGTGCCTAGCTGGAGTTCCTGAGGTGTGCTGTGTGGCTTTTGGCTTTTCTGTGTTTGGTCCTATAAAGGCAGGCCAGCTTCTTCTGCCATTAGGGAACTTTCCCTGGATCTGTAAGCTTCACTAAATCCCTTCCTCCATAACTGTGCCTGGTCTAGAAGTTCATCTCAGCGAACCTGAAGATGTGTGCTACACTAGGCACGGTGGTGCACGCCTTTAATCCCAGCAATTGGGAATCAAAGGTAAGAGGATTGCAGTGAGTTCAAGGCCACTGTGAAACTACATAGTGAATTCCAGGTCAGCTTGGGCTAGAACAAGAGACCCTACCCTCAAAAACAAACAAACAAACAAACAAACAAAAAGAAAAACAGCCAGAGTCACTGAATTAAAAAATACATAGCCAGTTAGCAGTTAAGGCGTTTGCCTGCAAAGCCAAAGGACCCAGGTTCAATTCCCCAAGACCCATGTTAGCCAGATACACAGGTGGTGCATGCATATGGAATTTGTTTGCAGTGGTTGGAGGCTCTGGCATGCCCATTCTCTCCCTCTCTCTCTCTTTCAAATAAATAAAAAAAATAAAATATTAATTAATAAATAATTAGCCAGGCATGGTGGCACACACCTCTAATCCCAGTACTTGGGAGGCAGAGGTAGGAGGATTGCTGTGAGTTCGAGGCCACCTTGAGACTACAGTGAATTCCAGGTCAGCCTGGGCTATAGTGAAACCCTACCTCAAAAAAAAAAAATCAATCTCTATATATATATAAAGCTCTGAACTAGGAATCAAACAGAGGAATCACACAAATACTCTTAATCATGTAAGAACATTCTGACCACCGTGATTTGTCTGTCACGTGCTCTACTTCTGCTCTGAGCCAGCCTCGGCGCCATCCTCTGTTCTGTGATGTGTCACATGCTGTCCTCCCCCGTGGGCCATCCTCAACGCCATCCTCTGTTCTGTTTGCATGAGGAAAAACCACATGGCTCAGCCAGAGCCATATTTATTCATCAACTAGAGCAACTGGCTTATTTATTCAACTAATTTTTCTAGTCAACACGTCTAGTGGCCCTATATCACCCCTTCCCACCTGCCCTGCCTGCAGGGGAAGGATGCATCCTGTTAAAGCTAGTATCCAAGCTTTCAGGAGAGATGGGTATAATCTAATTCCTCAATTTGTCAAACAGGACATTTTCATTGCAGCTGGAGCCAGCTGGAAATGAATGTCTCCCACACATCCCCAGTGAAGCATAAAGCACAAAAAGCCTTTAGCAGAGAAAAATGCACATGGAGAGATTGAGTGCTTTATCAAACTGCACTGAACAGGAGAGAAATCAGAAGTCAGCCCCAGGGCCTTGAGGAGGCTGCCCCACACCACCCATCTATCCAGGGCAAGTCCCTGTTCCACCTGGAACCTTCTTCCTTCCAGCCTGCTCAGAAGTCGCCACCTGAAATGTTCTTATCTACCCTTCACATTCTAGGTTATGCTGGAACCAGTCGTGGCCTGTCATTTGTTCCCAGAGCAATCTGAGCTATCACCACAGTGCTGACCAGTCTCTGCTAGTTACAGCTGACTGTATCTCCATCCTCCTGTGAGCACCTCGCGAGCAGAAGCCACAGAGCTCATCCTGTCACCCGCTCCTTAGTATCTTCCATAAACCAAGGACACAGAAGGGGCTCAAAGAATGTCAGAATCAAATGAACCTAAACTTCCTTCAATGTGGGCCTTTCTGAGCAATTAAGATTTATATGGTCGAATGGAATCTCTTCTGTGGTAAGCTTTAGGATAGATCACCTTTTTGTTCCATGGTTAAATGTGTCTATGCCTATAAAGTGAAGAATGGGGAGAGACAGGGTTCTATCAAGCAATCCATGGGTTAGGTTTTTGTTTTCCTAAGGAAATTCTGCCTGTCTTTTCATACAATCCTTCTTGAGCCTATAAAAGTACATGAAATTGAAAGTCACGCATGCAAAGTCAGGAAGAGTACTCTGAATTCACGCTGTGTGGCCTCTAGATGTGCTCCGGAGGTACACGCAATTCCACGTCCACACCTAGCCCCATGTTTTCCCTTGGCAGATGACATGAAATGCCAAAAATGGGCCCCAGTGACAAAGACCTGGGTTAAAAACCTGCCTCACCTCTTCAGACAGATAATGCTCAATTCTTGCTGCTGCTAAACCAGGTGAGATCAGTTCCTACACAGAGAGACATAAGGCCATAAGGCAGCAGAAGAGATGGAAGTCCTGAGACCCACCAGGCATGCATCAAATGTCAGTGAATCTTAAATTTACATGTGCACACTGCAGAGGTGGGGAAGTGATGAGGAGAGAAGCTAGTTCATGGGCAGGAGCAAGGAGGACCCCATTACCACTGGTCCACACCATAGACAGTTAAACAAACCCCATAATGTCACCTTGCTGGAAATGGCAAGCCAGAGCAAGAATTCCAGGAAGGCAGCCTGCCAAGAAGGAGGAACACTGGCTGTGAGCAGGCCTTCCTTCACATCAACTTGGTCCCTCCTCCCTGGACATCAGGTGCAGATAATGAACAGCCTTAAGAATGGCCCCCATTCAAAGCCCACACTCTGACTGCTAACTCCAATACTGACCTGCCAGTGAAGCCTCTTTTACAAGTGACTGAAGTTAGCTTTAGGAATTAAGTATTCAAACATGGTAGTTAAGCTCACCAGATTTGAGATGCACCCTTACTCCTTGCCTCTACCAATGGAGGAAGGGACTAAATCTCGGAGCCTTAGATTCCCCATTGGCACTAACACAGTGTGATGCTCAGCCTTATCAAGTTTGCATAAGGGAACTATGAAAAAGAGTTCTCAGCATGGTGACTGGAGCAGAGAAGATTACCACACTCAAGACTCTGGAGCTATTAACAATATTCGGGGCTGACGAGATGGCTCAGTGAGTGGTTAAAGGCGGCTGCTTGCAAAACTTCAACCTGGGTTCAATTCCCCAGTACCCACCAAAGTGGATGCAGAAAGTGCCACTTGCATCTGGAGTTCATTTGCAATGCAAGAAGCATTAGTGCATCCATGTTTGTGCCCCCACCTCAAATAAATAAAAATTAAAAACTTAAAAAACACAATATTCAGCACTAAGTATATAAAACATACACTCTTAGGCTGGGCATTGCAGCACATGCCTTTAAACCCAGCACTCAGCAGGCAGAAGTAGCAGGATTGCTGTGAGTTCAAGGCCACCTTGAGACTACATAACGATAAGGAATCGGGCTAGAGCGAGACCCTACCTCGAAAAACCAAAACAAAAAAACAAAAACACTCACACACACACATCAAATAGAGAAAAGGATCAAGAATCCACAAAAGGGCTGGAGAGATGGCTTAGCAGTTAGGCGAAGCCTAAGAACGCTTGTTCAGATCTCCAGGTCCCACGTATAGCCAGATGCAAAAGTGATGCAAGGACGCAATGCCACTCGTGCACAAAAAGGGGCACACACATCTGGAGTTCATGCACAGCAGCTGGAAAAAAAAAAGAATCCACTAAAGAGCCAGGTGTGGTGGCGCACACCTTTAATCACAGCACTTGGGAGGCAGAGGTAGGAGGAACGCTGTAAATTTGAGGCTACCCTGAGATTACATAGTGAACTCCATGTCAGCCAGGGGTTAGAGAGACCCTACCTTGAAAAACCAAAAAAAAAAAAAAAAAAAAAAGAAAATGAACCCACAAAAGTGGGCAATGGAAAACTGAGCCCAGAAGCCACAGAACCACAGAGAGGACTCTACCTATGTGAAGTCCCATCCCCCAGTCTGTCTGTCTTCTCAGAACTACAGAATCCAGAGCGCACTGGGACCGAATAGCTCAGTGGGTCCCAGATCCCCTTTTTTTTTTTTTTTTAAATATTTTATTATTTATTTATTTAGTCTGTCAGAGAGAGAGAGAGAGAGAGAGAGAGAGAGAGAGAATGGGTCTTCTCAAATAAAGAACTACATGACCCCCCAGCATCTGGCTCACGTGGGTCCTGGGATGTGTGGAACCAGGGAATAGGCTTCAGTGGGTAAGCCATCTCTCAGCCCCTCTGCTCCATTCTTAAACCCCAGAACAAAAGCCTCTTCTTTAAATTTTTAAAATTTATTTATTGTATTTATTTGAGAGAGAGAGAGAGAGAGGAAAAAAAAAAGAGAGTGAGACAGAGAGAATGGGCACACCAGGAACTTCAGCAGCTGCCCACAAACTCCAGACACATACACCACCTTGTATATCTGGCTTATGTGGGTTCTGGGGAATCGAACCTGGGTCCACTGGCTTTGCAGGCAAGCACCTTAACCGCTAAGCCATCTCTCAAGCACAAAAGCCTCTTTTTGAGGCTACTCTTGTTTACTTGGCCCGAGGGCAGAGTCAGACCTTCTGATGAAACAACCCGATGTGGTATTGCTTCTTGGGAGACTCACTGAATTCGCGAGGAGCTTTGCATGCAGGACACTGCAGGCTTGTGTCCTAGTGCATCCATGGCCACCAGCGCTGCCAAGATCACAATGGAAACTCTTCCCTAGTGTAAAAGGAAACCTAATTTTGCTCAAACTCATCCACACCACCTACACTATTTGGATAGTCTATCCAATAACCACTCTTATGCTAGCTCTACAGTTACATAATTGTAGTTTATTTTACACTATCATTTTTATGTTGCCAAATAAAAAATAATGCACAAAAATCAATCTTTTTACTTCAACACTTAGGAAAATGTCCTAATTCCAAATCCCAAATGGAGTTCAACATCAGCAGGAACATTTCTAGACATATTCCACAACACAAAGGAAGTCCAATTTTTATTAAGAACTTTAGCATTGGGCTGGGGAGCTCAGTCAATACAGTGCTTGCCATGCAGGCATGAGGAACTGAGTTAAGTCTCTAGATGGTGTGAACCCAGGGGCAGAGGTGTGCGCCTGTAATCCCAGCATGCCTATGGACAGGCGGGAAGTGGAGTTCAAGAGCCAGCTAGCGAGGTGTGCATAGTGGGAGAGCAACAAAGAGACCCTGTCTCAAACGAGGTGGAAAGTAAGGGCTGACACACAGGGTTGTTCGCTGACCTCCACACACTCGGTGACACCTGCAAACACCTCCTCCCGCATGCAGGCAAACAAAATCAATTCTAAATGGCTGTGAATAGACTAAAAAGCCTGCTTCCCTAGTAATCCCAGTCTAATTCATTTTTGACTGTCCTTATCACTTCTTTCAAGTAAGAGTGGTCTTTATTAATTTTATCACTCCCCCCCCCCAAAGGAGATGCCTAGTAACATGCACCCAGGACTGTTGGTGACAGAAGGCACCTGGAGCATGACAGCAGTTTCCCTGTCATTACTGTAAGTTTTTGAAATCATGAGAGCTAGAGAGGTATTCTTTTTTGTTTTCCTCCAGTGTTGGGGACTGAACCCAGGGACTGTAAGCTCCAACTCATAAACGAAATCCCTAACTCTGAGAAGTGATTTTTTAAAAGAAAACAGATGACATGGTTATCCTTGCAATCTCAGTACACGAGAAGATGAGGCAGGAGTGCTGTGAGTTTAAGACCAGCCTAGGTGACATACTGAGTTTTAAAAGGCAGGCTTGGGTGAGAGAGTGTGACACTATTGTAAAACTGAGAGAAAGAATGAGAGAAAAGAACATACGGAAATAGTATTCACATGACAGAAACAACCAGCAATTCTAGCAATAGTCACAAAGATTCCAATACAAAAGTCAGGTCAATCTTTCACACAGAACTTTTGGTTAGAGGCCAAACCATGTCATGGTCTGCTTTGCTTAAACTTTATGGGAAAATATAATTACACATCTACCACACTGTCTTACTACCTGTTCCTTATTTCCTAAGCACCTACATTCAAGCTGCTCCAGTTATATTAGTTTAAAATGTTATTTCTGAGCCGGGCATGGTGGCACACACCTTTAATCCTAGCCCTTGGGAGGCAGAGGTAGGAGGATCACTGTGAGTTCAAGGCCACCCTGAGACTACATAGTGAATTCTAGATCTCTTGACTAGAGTAAAACCCTACCTCGAACGCCCCCGCCAAAAAAAGGTTATTTCACAACTCAACAAAATGTTGACTCAGATCATTATTAGTTCTTAGCTTTCTTTTTTCTTTCTACACTAAACAGACATGACTCTAACAGTAATTTTTAAAATATTTTACTTGTTTATTTATGAGAGAGAGAGAGATTGGTGTGTCAAGGCTTGTAGCCACTGCAAACTCCAGACACATGCACCACCTTGGCATCTGACTTATGTAGGTACTGGGGAATCAAACCTGGGTTCTTAGGCTTCACAGGCAAGCACCTTAACCGCTAAGCCATCTCTCCAGCCCTGCAACAGTAAATCTTAAAGTGTTCATAGGGCATTTCTCATGAAGCAGAAAGGTTTATAGCTGATAATCACAATAAGAAAGATTAGCACTTTCACTGATTGCACTGATAAAATAAACCTCTACCACTGTGAGATGGATTTACTCATTCAGAGATTTCCGGAAGGCCTACTCTGTGATAAGCCCCACAGGAGCTGAGCTTCCCGAAGAGATCTACAGCTGCAAGGGTGCAGCAGGACACATGAACGAGAGATAGCTATTAGCAAACATCTCCTCAAGGTGACATCTGACCTCCATAAGGAAAGATGGGCCAGTGCTCATCAGCTATAGGGGAGGCGAGGACACCTGAGAATCAAGTACATTTCTTCAGGTAGGACAGCAGAAAGCTCCAGGTGTGGCTGGGAAGGAGAATGGCCATAATCCCACAAGCCATGGAAAGTCAGAGAAGCCCACTCAAAGAGTAAGCTTTCATTTCCAGGTAACAAAAGTTGAGCTCATCAAGGATATTTCTTAGGTAATGGAGAAAATACATGACGAAATGTCACCATGGAACATTCCGTGCTTTTCTGACATCTTCAGCCAGCCTCCTCTCAAATCCAACTGGACTCCAGGAACAAACAGTAAAGAATTTAAATCGTGGTTCACTAGTTACCAAATCTGAAGGACTTTATGCCACAAAGCAAAAGTTGTCTCAATATTTACAATTCCTCGCAACCACTCTGAGGGCTTAAAACTTACTTCAGCTTCAGCTGAGTGTGGTGACACCTTTAATCCCAGCACTCAGGAGGCAGAGGTAGGAGGATCACCATGAGTTTAAGGCCACCGTGAGACTGCATAGTGAATTCCAGGTCAGCCCGGGCTAGAGTGAGACCCTACCTCAAAAACAAACAAACAAACAAGCAAAAAAAAAAATTACTTTAATTGCAGCAAATAAACTTTCATTTAATAATTCAGAGGAAATACAAAACAAGACGAATGAAAAGATCTATTCTATGTCAAGCGTGTGGTGATTTCCTGTTTCTTTCATGCTTTTGGCAGCCATGGACCATATTACAGAGTACTTTTTATATTACAACATCAACAAAAATCTCTTTTCACACTCTGGAAAAATTGGGCATCTCACTCAAATACCAACAGCTCTCCATTTAATAATATCAAACAGAAATAGAATTAAGAACCATCACCTCACTAACAAAGTACCTTTGTCTTAAATAAGCCTCCCTTCGTATTACCCGAATGCATATCAGCTCATCGAACGTCCCTTCCAGAATCCCAAGCATCCCCCTTTTCTTCACTACCTTCCCTTGCCTCCCTGGTCACTGCTGTCACTGACGTGAGAAGCATGATGCTTGATTTACCGTCACAACAGAGTGAACTGGAGTCCAGAGCTGGGTTGACTTCTTCTCCTACCACGTGCACCTCTAACCTAGTGTTTTAGGCTGTGTTTCCATTTGGTAGCACTGATCATCAACATACAGACGCCCATTAACTGGATACCCATCATACAGCAGACCCTCTGTCAGGCACTTACACAGATTAATTCATTCCGTTCTCTCATTTGTTAAGGTCACCATATGATTCTATCTCCATCCTCTTTTACTAGCACAAGTGGATTGAAACATCACTATATTCATGCATAGTAGAATACATAAAGATTGTGATTTAAACCCAGAAAGAGTGCCCATGGAGTGTACAAACACACTAGTGGGATAAGGTAGGATACAGTATTTGGAGATGTGGTTTGCATCTCATGGTTGATAAAATATACAGCAGTTCCTCCTGCTGAGGCTGTGTCCCTACACCACTCCATTTCTCTCGGAGCTACTTGGTCAAGGAGAAGTCATATATGACAAACCTCTGTGGGTACCACAAGAATAAGCACTCTGCAGACTTGAGCCCAAGGAAGTTAACAACCTTATTATGGAAACATATCCCTTTTGGTATAGTTAAATGACAGCAAAGTTTTAGGGTCTTTTCTTCCTTTCTTCCTTCCTTCCTTCTTTCTTTTTTTGAAGTACAACCTCCATACACCTTAATGATTATAAAGTGCAACTGCATGGAAATAAGATTTCCAAGTCAGACACGGGATGAGACCTAGTTGTATGCATAAAAGCCATTCAGCTTGCCTACATCCTTGAAATACACCGAAAATAAGATGGGCAAACATAAGACCAAAGGAAGTGAGAGATGACAAATGAGCACTTGTACCAGACAGTCAGCACTTCATATGGGTTATAAGGGAAATAATGGTGCAACAAGATGAAAAGGTGTCAACAATCTATCACCAAAAGGATCAAAAAAAGAAAAGCTCTTTAGAGAACAGAGGAGTATAACAAAACAAATCCACTGAGGGGAAAGGAGCACATTTTGACAGTCATCATTTCAACATCAGTCACCAAACAATAAGATGTAAGGTCCAGGAGAAAAGCTGGAATGGTGTTGAACCACAAATGAAAACACTAGAGAACATTCAAGAAAAACTATTTTTTTCTCCAGTCAAAAGTAAAAAATTCACATCTTACCTTAAAGGTATCCACTGGAGGCCACCTGACCCCAGGAGACAGACAGCTGCTGAGCGCAGAGGTACAACTGCAGCAAACACTGGCCTGTTCCTGGTCCATCTTTATACAAAACTCTGCAGGCCAACCCAACCTTCAGTATAACATTGATAACTAAACAGTACGCAACTAAAAATGAACAGTACAATACACAGATGATTATGGAGAGGAGCCCTATTACTGTGAGGAGCTTGAGAAATGCCTGCGGTGGCTTGAAAATGTGATCAAAGAGGATGGCTTATTACAGTTAAAGCAAATAGAAAATGCACAATTGTGTCTATCACAGTCCACAATTTGGCATCAGAACAGGAAAACCCACAACTATGAAGTAACTGGTTCATAAAAACAAAAACAGTCCCAACCTCTCTCTCACACACACACACACACACACACACACACACACACACACACACACAGAAGCTGTAAGCAACTTAAACACGGCAACAAACTTAGCCCAGCTCCAGGGAGATGACCAAATGATTCAGCGGTCATTCCCCCTTCAGCTGGCTCACGAGTACAGGAGGCAGGTGAGGGCCAGGCTTGGATGGGGTAACAGGACCATAGTGGGTCCATTCTTCCTCCTGGTTTTTGGTCCAAGGGTAAGGGGAAGAGAACCAAGCTTGAGGGGTCCAGAGTAGAGCGTTTCTGTTCCGGATGTAGTCATACTCAATCTACTCGACTGGACAGTTCCTACAAATGACTATTAATAAGGACATCCAATGCAGCTGGGAACAGAAAATAAAGACAAGGCTGGGCATGGTGGCTCACGCCTTTAATCCCAGCACTCGGGAGGCAGAGGGAGGAGGATTGCTGTGAGTTCAAGGCCACCCTGAGACTACATAGTTAATTCCAGGTCAGCCTGGGCCAGAGTGAGACCCTACCTCGAAAAAAACAAAAAAAAAAAAAAAAAAGAAAAGAAAAGAAAATAAAGACAAGGAAGAGAGAAATGTCCCTAATGACCCCATAAATGAGAATAAACTGCAGAAATGCAAATGTACCCTTCTTCTCTGGCCCACTCAAGACATTCTAGCACCCACAGCAGAGCCTCTTGGCTCTGCCAACTCCTTAGTAGAATCATCCCAGAAATGACAGCTTTACAGACCTCCTCCTTACAGCCAATCTCTCCTCGGCAGGTCAAGGTCTCCTCAAGGGACCACACAATTATTCAGACCAACTTTTCAGCAGTTATGTGCTATTAAGAAGAGCTCAACAGCCAGTCAGGGCTCTGAAGCAACAGTATGCACCTCCATTCATTCTACATCTGTTCTGTAATCTGACTGTCAATATAACTGACAAGTAGATAAGGGATTCCCTTCCCTGAAGAACTGAGGTAATGAAAATGAAGATGCATCACAGTGTGTATGGGTTCCCTGCTACAGCTGCTTAGAACTGACCCACAGACAGACGTAAGCCAGCCAGGCCAGTATTCCATTACACAGATAAATGGAGACCAAAGTAATTCATACAGCAACTCAATGCAGAAAAGCATCTAATGGTATTCTCCCTGAGAGAAGCTCTGATGTAACTGGGAGGAATGGGAGAGCTTCTCGGTGTAAGATGGTGAGAGCAACAGGAGGCACGTCAGATTTACAAAACTAAACTGCCTTCAAGAAAAATGAGTTCCATCCTCTGCAAGGCTATTGGCTGGGCAGAGTGGGATTTTAAAAAGCCTGAGACCAAGCAGTGGGGAACAGACTTCCACATCAGCAGGTCTCTTGTACCTCCCAGCTACTGAGCAAGAATGCTGCATGGAGAAAGGTCCTCTCTCGGGCTGACCCTTAACTGGACAAAAGGGCAAGTGAATGGCTAACACAATCATTCAACAGACACTTAATGAGCTATATGTGCTCATTAAATGAGTATCCAGCAAGGTATAGTTAACGTGTTTTTAGTTTGGTCCAGGGATAAATGTGAGCCTGAAAACCTGCAACAGGGGAAGGAGGTGGGGACCCTGGTGTTTATCTAAGGTAAGCAAGAAAACCTCACTGACAAGGATCACAAATGTAGATCAGAACCGGCTTTGGAGAGATCCTACACCACAATCCTTAACGCCGTCTTCCTCGCTGATCTCTGTCATAGAAAGAAGAATTTCAGATCAGGAAAAAAAGGTAAGGCACGATGTGCTCATGGCAGATCACTAAGGGAAGTCACACCTTTACTCCCAGCACTCCAGAGGCAGAGGCAGGAGGATCACCATGAGTTCAAGGCCACTCTGGGACTACATAGTGAATTCCAGGCCACCCAGACTTGATTACCGTTTCAACGTCCAAAACCTCAGTAGCACCCTGAGATGTCCCCACACACCATCATCAGTCCCCTCCACGCTGCTCTCCCAGGACATCAACTGCACTTTTCCCAGAGTTCAAGAGCCTTAGTGAAATGTGTGTGCTTGTTCAAATGGGCTTGATGCAACTGGGTGCCGGGCTTTGCAGACAAGAAGATGAGGAAGTCAAAGTCCTTTCCACAGAACAGTAGGACCAGGCATGGAAGCTCAAGCAAGTGGGTTTCACATAAAGAACAGGCTGGAACTACTGCGTGCAGCGGAGACTGTGCTCTTGTCTCCACAGTTGAGAAAAAGAATGGGTGTGGGCAAGGCAAGGGCCACTTCCTAGGGAATGAAAAACCACCCGATCCCGCGAGGCAGAAAATAGACTAACATAGTAATTTAGTGGACAAAAGAGCCAAACAAGGTTAGGCCCTTGGGAGGCAATGGCTGCAGCTTCAGAAATAAACACCAATTAAATCACCCTGGGTAGAGTTTCTGTTGGGGTATAGAGTAACCTCCCTCTCACTCCCTTCATATAAGCTTTTTAGGAGAAAAGACATGAGTAGAAATGAAAGATCTGATTAGTACTTGTGGCATATGCAGACATATAAGCTATGAAGTAAAAAAAAGTTCCTTCCACTTCTACTCTTCTAAGGCAACAAACTCTGTGAGCGAAGATAATCTTAGACTCAACCCTTCACAGCACCACCTGAGACAGGAAGCTGCTCCCTGCCAAGACTCAGGCCACTCGTCATTTGAAAAGTTCAAGTATGTTTACTACAGATTTATTGTTGGGGCTTCGTTGGAGATGAATAGACCAGTGGGGGTGCTTCTCATTGAAGGTGATTTCTCAGACCCCAAGTTCAGTTCTCAAGATACTACACCTGGACACTTTCCACTCTTCTGACCGGTGTGTCATCTTCTCCAGTGTGTGCTCCCATTTCATGACGATGCCATCCACCAGGAGGTCTTCACAGAGCCAGGCTGATGCTGGTGCCATGCCCTTGAACCCCCAGAACTGTGAGCTAAATAAACCACTTGTATTTTTAAAGATTACCTAGCCTCAGATGTAGCTCAGCAACAGTGTTTGCCTAGCACAGCATGCACAATGCTGGTTTCTACCAAAACTCACACTCCCTACAGCCAGCCTCATGAATTTCATTACTGTAACAGAAAAATGGGCTTATACAAAGGAATTTTTAGCTGAGGAAATGACCTAAGTACTTAGAAGTGAAAAGCGAAAATGTTTAAGCTGCAAGGGAGACAGCAGCAACCTGGGGACAAGGGATCAGGCTAGAAGATGACCGTATGCAGTCTTCACACACCTCTCCTTTCAGTGAATGCTCGCTCTTCATTTCTGAACCCATGAGTTAAGAAAGAGGCTTTAGCAAACTTACTTCCACAGTAAGCAGGAATGCAGGAAGAGAAGCTGTAGGGGTCAGATAAAGAAGCTACCATTAAGGAGCCAGGGCGTGATAAGGCAGAGCTGCCCACTTCCCCAGGACACTGAGACAGCACTGGCTTTCGGTTCTCCTCTTTGCAAAGCGGTGCGAGCACGCTCACACACTTGCCAATAACCCACAGTGCACACACTCATCTGAGCAACAGTGTCCTCACAGTCTATTTTCCCTTTGAGGGAGCTTTGTTTATGTGTTTTCTGTTTATTTATTGCAGTGCTGGGGGTCAGACCCAGGGGCCCTGTGTATGCTAGGCAAGCACTCTACCTGAGTCAAACTCCTAACGCCTTGAAAAGCTTTATTCAAGGTTTCACTCACTATTCCCGTGTGGAGAAAAGTACCTTCCCAGATTGCCCAGGACTGGGGTGTAACATAGTATCAATAATCCTTCTAAGAGAACATTCTAGCAAAATGATACCTGTACCAGAAATTTACATATGCCTGGCCTTGAACGACTCTTCTAGGAATCTGCGCACACTGGTGAGGAGTATGAGAGATGTATTCACACATTCACTGCTCCAATATGGACACCAGGTACTTCAGGCAACTACTAAGCCAACTTCAAAACACACACGCTTCTCAGTTGGGAGCGACTTAGGGAGGGACATGTATAATACTAGTGCATGCCTTTTTACATGTTATGTTACAATGAATGGAAATGCTCACATACGGAAGATACAGAAATATCCAGAAGAAATATCTAAAGTCATAGCACGGTTAATCCCTGATTAGTGGAATTGTGGATGACTTTTAAATTTCTGATCCTTTTCTTCATTTTTCAAAGGCAACATATTTTCCTTTAATAATAAAAACTCCTGGTAGCCAAAGTATGTTAAGAGTAGACTGTACTAGCATGGGAATGCAATCAACATCACTCACAGCACAAGAAAGTTCTACAGGCCAACTTAATTTAATGTTCATCAATTTCCACATATTCAGCTCATTTGGACCCTGCCTCGAACAACACATTTTCTTTTAAAAAAGACAACTAGGGAAATGTGAACATTAATTGCATAAAGATGTTGAGAAAATTTTCTTTTCAGGTACAGTAAGATGATCAGGTATGCTTTCTTCAAGTAGAGATGTATACTGAGCTGAAATATTATCTGGGACTACTTCCGGACATGAGGGAGGAGGGAAGGAGTAAAAGGCAGAAATGAAAGTAGAGATTGGCTAAAAGCAGGTTAACTGTTAAGGCTGGGTGACAGCTATATGGAAACTCAAACTAGCCTTTCTTCATTGTACTTCTGTAAAACTTTTTAAGTTAAAAACAAACTACAAAAGCAAGTGTCCAAAGTGGGGACAGGAAGGACAGACTACAACTGAGCTACTGAAGGAAAACTGGTTACAAAAAGGGGCAGTACTAGCTGGTAATAAAAGCAGAGTCTCATCAAGCTGGCCTTGAACTCGAGATCCTCCTGTCTTAGCCCCCTGAGTGCAGGGATAACAGAGACATGTTCCACGACATGGTTGGGCAGAGCCAAGGTTGTTTAAAGATATTCTTTAAGTTAATGAAATACCTCATACCACATAAGTAGGCCTCTGTCCTTTTCAAATGGAAAGTTATGGGGGAAGGGCAAGATGGGTAGAAGTATTCTTAAAACTTCTCAGTTTTGACATCCTTCAGCCTTAGTTTCACCATCTGTAAAATGAAATGGTGGCTCTGTTGTCTAACAAAGTATTGTGTGAATAAAAATAAGACACTATAAGCAAATACAAAAATGTTAGGAAGTAAACTCAGGGAACAACTGCTCATAAAATAACATTACCCATGAAGAAAAATCAGAGACGTCAACTCTTTTTGAAACTATCAGTTTTCTCATTAGTCCAGCTCAAGCCACATCATGAACTGGCTGCCCCAGACGGCTGATATAAATTCTTACATTTAAAAGACTCCCACTCAGATCTGCGCGCGTGTGTGTGTGTTGTACACACACTAAAGTAAATACTAAAACAAATTCTTCTGTATACCGGCACTCTGCTGCTAAATCACTAATAACAAGGCAAGGCTGGGGGGGGGGGTGGATCATGGAGCTTAGAATGGATCCCAGGCTCCATCATATCCCAGCCAATGTGAGGGTTGGAAATAGCACACACAAGGCCTTAAGAACACAACTGGGGCTGAGGACGTGCTAGCTCTCACTTTCTATCTCAATGAAGCCACAAACATCAAAAGGACACGAATGCAGCTAAGGATTCAAGATGGCTACAGCATAACCTTCAGAAAATGTAATTATCATAGGTTTGCTTGCACTGCCTTATACAATCAGAGGGCATACAGCCCAAGTCCAAAGAGGTAGTTATGGCAATATTTGGAAACCTTTACCAGATCTGCTTTCAATAATTATATATCAAGTTAAGTTTCACTATCTTAACTCTTATGATAACAATCATAATGCATCTTTCTACAATTCTCATCAAGTTATCTAAACACCAACAGGGTTAAAAAGGACAGGGAGGACGTGCACAGCTTTAATCCCAGTATTCAGGAGGCTGAGGTAGGAGGATCACCATGAGTTCAAGGATAGCCTAAGCTACAGAGTAAATTCTAGGTCAGTCTGGGCTAGAGTGAGTTCTTACCTCAAAAAAATAAATAAATAAATAAATAAAAATGTGGCGGCGGCGGGGAGTGTTACTGGCCATGGGTGATTCTTGTAATCTACTGACAGTAAAGACATGCATGACCTTGACTACGAACACCATTGTAGTTCTTTAATCTGTCATCAACAAACTGTCCTAAAATCCAAGGGAAAATCCCGACTTCCGTGACCATGGTGTTTTTTTACTCAGTCAGGAAGGATTTTATTTTATTTTATTTTTTACAAGTTTAACCTAAATAGCTCATGTTTTAGCAGAAGCTATTTTCTGTTTGCTCTATGTCATATGTATAGCACATACAAAGCATTTCTCTGAGGCTATGTGAGGTAGACAGGGCATGAACTGGGCAGACTCCTCTAAGCCTAGTTCAGCATCCATACAGAGAAGAACAACACTCCCTGCTAACTAGTGGGTTAAGTGAAGCAATGGCCGCTAGTGGAGCAACACAAAGCCCATAGCGCAGACTCTGATTTGTGGAATTCCGATTCCGAACCCGTTCAAAGTCTTAACACAAAATGCAGAAGCCTTAGCATGGTGACAGAGCTGGCACCATTTTATTGACTGGGAGGGAGGGCATCGCTTGCTGTGCTAGGAAAAAATGTCACTGTTAGTAAAGCAGCAGCAGCAGCAGCTGGACCCACAGCAAATGCTCATTTTCACTTGCACTTCGTGGAAACAGGGAGAAACGAATTTTATGTAAACACTGTTAATGTGAGTAAACATAACAAGGAAATGGGATTCATAAAAAAAGAAATGATTAATGAAGCATAAAGGAAGGCTCCCCACATCTCAAAACAATAAATGATTCAATAAAAGATTCTTTGGGCAGCCAAGAAGCCATTCCATGGAAGGAAAGCTGTGAGCCCTCGTGAGACTGTTTCACAGTCTGTTATTGCACACTGGGAGAAGGCCAATCCAAGCAGAAAATTTCCCAAAAAGAACCCAGTTGCGCTACCTCGTCCTTCATCCATCCTGGGTGCCCACAGAGAGATTACTGGAAGAGCATCATGTCACCACTCCAGATTGGTCCTGTCCACACTGTCCACACACTGTGCACTTCGTTTGTCTTTCCTGACCACGTCTGCAGTGCTACAACTAGACAGCACCAAGCTCTGACCACAGCGCTTCTCAGTATCCCAAACGAACACAGAGAAAGGGTCAAGAGTCGGTAAGACAGGCAGAGAAATGGAACAGACACTAACACCATCCAAGGGCCACAGGTGCTTTCACTGCCTTATATTACCTACTGGCTCACCCAACATTAGGTCCTATTGTCTCCATTCAGTGAAAATAAAAACATGAGGCCAGGAAACCTAGATCCCAACTTTGTCATCACTGTGTCATCTGGGCACACAGTGTGTATTCCCTGCCCCCTGCCTTCTCTGAGGACCATTATGAAGGACAGGAAGGGAAGGCTTAACTCCACCCATCATGGAGTCCCGTCATTCTGCCCAAAGCTGAAAGAACCAGTGATTTCCCGACCCAAGCCAATCCCTCTCCACCAGCCATGCCTGCCCCACAGCAGGGCACAGAGACGTCTATGGGCATGGCGAACTGGAACCACAGGTTAGGTAGAGAAAGGCTACCAAAAGCTGCCCCCGCCTAAAAATAAAATACTTTCAATTTGCTATCATTCTTCCCCTCATGTTACATAAAATGCTCAATTAGTCATTACGATAAAGCCCTATTTTCCTTAACTAGTTTTTTTTTTTTTGGGAGGGGGGGTGAAGACAGTAGGTATCTGGCCCTCAGCATTCTCATCCAGGAGAACCAGATGATCTCAAAGAACTTGTGTCATGATAACATAATTACCATCACACTCATGAAAGCCCACTGTGGACCGGATGTTACATTCAGCTCGGCCATCCTGGCCCTAGCCCTTGGGCACGATGGTTCAGAAATACAATGTAGCCATATTGTGTAACAACAGAGCCGGAAAGAGCTTATATATTCCTCCACCCAAAGCCCATTGGGCGGGGGAAGGGCTGGCCTCGATTAACTTAGTCAACTCTGCTTTCTGCTATTGTTGACACCAAAATGCAATTGTATTGGGCATTACCTCCCTGGCACATGAGGTTCTGAGTTTGTTTTCCTAGCTTCTGGGTGGCTAAACTGGGTACTGTCTTATCAAAGGGATGCATACTCCAGTTCTTCAGGGAAAATTATACCATAGCCTCAGCATTAAAATTCAGTTCTTATGTAACTGACCACAAAAAGCACAGAGCTGCTCAGATGGTACTCTGACCTGGGAAGAGTCTACTGTGAATTCATGCATTTGGGAGGCAGACAGCTCTCAAACTGGCCTACTCCTGTCCCCAGGTATAATTAAAATGCATTTTACTGACACTGACGAGTCTGAAACACAGAGAGATTCTTTTCACTTTAGGGCTCCTGCCTCTAACCAAAATAGAATTTCTTGTGACCTCAGTGCTTCAAGCTATAATCAGTAAAGTGTATGACCTGGCTGCTAGGTTCCATTCCAGGCTAGACCAAGGCACACATACTTCCATGCCAATGGGCAAGATCAGGTACCTGCATTCATTACGTAATAAACGGCTCATTATTTCACAGCTCCAGCAAAATCACAAGGAACAGTGCGGCTGGGATTTGATGTACCAATGGAGGGGACCAAGCAGGGAACATGTGGAAGTGAACAAATTAAGAGTGACTGGAGAAAGCATGGACCGTGAGGCTACACAGGGGGTTCATCCGGTTAGCCTGGGTCGGAAGGAAGACTGGGCACTGATTCCCTTACTTAAAGGCTGAATGTCTGGTTACACTGACTTGGTAGATCAAATTGGCTGTGACCATGACCCAAAATGGTCAAAGTGTTTAGTACTGCTCTGGTCTCATCTGGGCCTCCACCATCCAGGTCCTTGAAAGGTGGCTGTCATCTGACTTCCTCATCTCCTATCTTTCCAAAATGCCTCTACCAAGTCCTCTCTTCTCAGTGGTAATTCAATGGTCTAACAAAAGCACAAGAAACAGCAACAGTAACGAGTGTAATAATGGCCATCATTCATATAGCAATCCCCATGCCAGGCAGTACTGTCAGCACTTCACACACACTAATTCACTAAGATGACCTTTTCTATGAGGAAACGAAGATACAGTCAGCTGCAACGACTGGCTCAACACACCCTGGAAACAACAGGGTTGCAGATACTTTAGATGAAGGAACTTCGTTCTTTTCCACCCATATGTTTCCACTGGTCCACTGTCTATCTACATGCTCATCAAAGAAGGCTTCTGGCCTCTTACTGGCCTCCTGTCGCCTGGAAGGAAGGCTGACTAAGCAGACTACATTCATAGGCCACCAGTACCAGGACATGAAGTCTCTTACTGAGTGCCTCACAGGCACTATCTCCTTTAATATGCAAAATTATACCATGTATCAAATGAGGAAGCAAAGGCTTAGACACGACTGATCTCCAGCCCCATCACTTACTCATGTTTAAATAATACATATGAGTAAAGGCAGTGCCCAAGAAATCCTCAAATGACTATGTTACATAAATGGAAACCACCACCCTAAACTCCATGGATCTATACACAAGGAACTAAGACCAACAGTGTCTGAACATCCAGCGAGACTACATGACTGGCTTCTGATGAAAGCCTCTTAGCCCAGGATCAAGAGAGTGACCGTAGCCTCAACACAGCATGTCCTGGGAGACCAGCATTATCCCAACAGGCAGAGCTCCCAAGGTAAGTTTCCTAATTTCAGGCTTACTCCACTCGTCCTCCCTAAAAGCAAGTTCCAAGGAGTAGCAGAGGAGCAGACTCCCCCATTACATTCAGACATCAGTGCACAAAGAACCCGAGGTTAGGAGTCAGCGGCCCTAAATTCAAATTCTGCCCAAGTTCCTTCCCATCTTAAGGTCCACATTGCCATATCTGAAATCAACCAGGCTAAAAAATGCGTGTAGACCCCCATCACTCGTCGTCTTTGTCCCATGGGAACACAAAGCTTCGCTTCCCCACTCTCAGGCATCTATGGTTGGCAATCCTTTTCTGTGATCGGCAGTCAGTTATCAGCTCTGTGCTCCTGGCCTGATCAGTTACAGTCCAAATCAAACAAATCTGCATGAGTTATGGTGAACCACATTATTCAAGGTGTCTACTGATTTTTCTGTAATATGCTAAGTGGTTATTAGACATCCTCCCGCCCTGCCCACCCCCCACACAGGTTTTCACAAGCCTTTTAGAGATCAGGCTCCCTGGCTAATAGCCTCGGACCCAATTCTTTTAACTCAACAATTCAGTGATTTTCTGTGGAACTAACACCAGCAAAAAGGCAGGCCACGGATGGCCAAACAGCTTTCCGGCAGGCAAACAGGGAGCCTGCTGCAGCTCCAACTTGAACGAGCTTCCTCAGCTATGTCTGTGGGAGGCTCACAGGCAAAAAGCTGGTCAACGGTTCCAGAGCATAAGCCAGGGTGGAGCTGGAAGCCACATGGCCATTTTCACTTCTGCCCAGCCCAGTGGGGGCTGCTGGCAGCACTGTGTTGGACCACAAAATGCACAAGTTTAAAGAGCAGTCTCAAAAGAGAAAAGCTCTTTTCTTTCCTTCCCTCTTCCAAACTTTATTTAAAAAACAAAAAAAAGCAAAATACAGAGAAAATAAAATTGGTGGTTAAATATTCTGCATTCAGAGATCAACTCTACCCGTTACATACCAAGTGATCTTGAACAAGTCATTTAACCTCTGAGCTTTCATTCATATATGTAAAATTATTGCATGAAAGATGAAGCAATTTTAAACACCAAAAATGTATATAAAGGGCAAATGGCATACTGAGATACCATGTAGTCATAAATTCTAAACGGTCACAGGGAAGAAGCATACATCACTGTGCTCCGGTTGCTGAACAAGCAAGACACTGGCTTTTTGCTTGGAAAATATCCACAGACCAGGATAACACTAGCTGATCCAATCCTGCCACTCGTGTCGGACAAAACATGTGTGCCCCTTTACCCTCAAAGGTAAAACCCAGAGGTTAGCTCTTGGGTTAATTTCCTAAAGTGCACATCATAAAGGGTTTAAACACGAGCAACAGCATCAACCCAACGTGGCCAACAACATGCCAAGGAGACACAGCAACAAGGGAGAGCATGGGTGCATTTTTAAGTTAAGGTTGAAAAATGTTAACCAGGATTCTAAATAGCAGGACAGATCACAAATAAACAAGAAGTTCTTAATGACCAGAATTAGGAAAAGGTTGTTTAGAATATTCTTATTTTAATTTTTATTTATTTGATAGAAAGAGGCAGGAGGGGGCAGAGAATGGGTGTGCCAGGGCCTCCAGCCACTGCAAACAAACTCCAGATGCATGCACCCCCTTGTACTGGGGAATCAAACCTGGGTCCTTTAGCTTTGCTGGCAAGTGCCTTAACCGCCAAGCCATCTCTTTAGTCTGAAAAAGGTTTTATTTATTTATTTATTTTTGGAGAGAGAGAGACAGAGAGAGAGAGAGAGAGGGAGAGAGGGAGAGAGAGAGGGAGAGGAAGACAGAGATGGGAGCGCCAGCAGTGTCTCAGCTGCTGTGAACAAAATCCAGATGCGCGTGCCCCCTTGTGGTCAAGTGTGGCATTGCGCCCTTGCGTCACTTTGCATCTGGCTAAACGTGGGACCTGGAGATTGGAACCGCTGGAGATTGGAACCAGCATTCTTAGGCTTAGGAGGCAGGCGCCTTAACCGCTAAGCCATCTCTCCAGCCCAAAAGTTTTTTTTTTTTTTAATATTTTATTTATTTATTTGAGAGAGAGAAAATGGGCATGCCAGGGCTTCTAGCCACTGCAAACAAATTCTGGATGCAGGTGCCACCTTGTTCATCTGGCTTATGTGGGTACTGGGGAATTGAACCTGTGTCCTTAAGACTTTGCAGGTAAGTGCCTTACCCACTAAGCCCAATGTGTTTTTTTTTTTTTTTTTTTTTTTGAGTTCCAAGCTACTCAAGTTAATCCCTGTTCCATCACCAAAAAAGTTCTATTTCGTGGTGGTGCACTCCTTTAATCCCAGCATTCGGGAGGCAGAGGTAGGAGGATCACAGAGAGTTGGAGGCCACCCTGAGACTACACAGTGAATTCCAGGTCAGCCTGAGCCAGAGTGAAACTCTACCTTGAAAAGCCAAAAAAAAAAAAAAAAAAAAAAAGTTCTATTTATTCCTAAGAATATCCACAATATAAGCTACATTCTTGAAATTTAAAAATATGTCAACAATATTTTATAGTCGTGTCCTCAAAATTGTCATTGTATTTTGGGGGCAGTAAACTTCAGCCCTCTTGTCTTTTTTTTTCCTTTTGGTTTGTTATGTTTACGTATGTTAGGTATGCATGTGCTATAGAATGTGTGTAGGGACAGAGGACAACCTCTTGAGTGTCAGTGCTCCACATGTTCCACTTCATTTAAAACAGGGTCTATCTCGTGTATACCACTCACTCCACTGCCACCAGCACACTGGGGTTACAGATCCATGGGCTACTTATGACAGGCTCTATATGGGTGCTGGGGACCCTTCAAACTCTCATCAACAGAGTTGTGCAGCAAGTCTTTCTTTAACCACTGAACCATCTCCCCAGCCCCTATTTTATTGACAAGATCTTCCAAGGTATCCTGGGCTGGCCTGGAACTCGTAATCTTCCTGTACAGTCAGTCTCTAGAGTGCTGAGATCATAGCGCATGCCACCATGCCTGAACAAGCCCACCCCACAACAAACAAAATGTTTTTGAAATAGGGTCTCCCTCTGTAGCCATAGCTGGCCAGAACTCACACTGTAGACCAAGCTAATCACAAACTTGCGGGAATCTTCCTGCCTGTCTCCTTAGTGCTAGGATTACAGATATGCAGCATCATGTTCAGATCCATATTTTTAGTGCATAGTAATCTACGTAAGATGTTTGTAACAATGTACCCTACATGTACGCTTAGAAGAAAAAAAAAAAATCATGTTGGAGAGAGGGCTTAGCAGTTAAGGCACTTGCCTGTGAAGGCTAAGGCCCAGGTTCGATTCCCCAGTACCCATGTAAACCAGCTGCACAAGGTGATGTATGCATCTAGAGTATGTTTGCAATGGCTACAGGTCCTGGCACCCATTCTCTCTATATATCTGCCTCTTCCTCTATCTCCTCTAGCAAATAAGTAAAATTTTTTAAAAAATTTTTTAATTCAACAATGGGCCAGGCGTAGTGGTTCACACCTTTAATCCCAGCACTCAGGAGGCAGAGGTAGGAATATTGTCATCAATTGAAGAGAGTTGGAGGCCACCCTGAGACTACACAGTGAATTCCAGGTCAGCCTGAGCCAGAGTGAAACTCTACCTTGAAAAACCAAAAAAAAAAAAAAAAAAATTCTATTTATTCCTAAGAATATCCACAATATAAGCTACATTCTTGAAATTTAAAAATATGTCAACAATATTTTATAGTCGTGTCCTCAAAATTGTCATTGTATTTTGGGGGCAGTAAACTTCAGCCCTCTTGTCTTTTTTTTTTCCTTTTGGTTTGTTATGTTTACGTATGTTAGGTATGCATGTGCTATAGAATGTGTGTAGGGACAGAGGACGACCTCTGAGTGTCAGTGCTCCACATGTTCCACTTCATTTAAAACAGGGTCTATCTCGTGTATACCACTCACTCCACTGCCACCAGCACACTGGGGTTACAGATCCATGGGCTACTTGTGACAGGCTCTACATGGGTGCTGGGGACCCTTCAAACTCTTGTCAACAGAGTTGTGCAGCAAGTCTTTCTTTAACCACTGAGCCATCTCCCCAGCCCCTATTTTATTGACAGGATCTTCCAAGGTATCCTAGGCTGGCCTGGAACTCGTAATCTTCCTGTACAGTCAGTCTCTAGAGTGCTGAGATCATAGCACATGCCACCATGCCTGAACAAGCCCACCCCACAACAAACAAAATGTTTTTGAAATAGGGTCTCCCTCTGTAGCCATAGCTGGCCAGAACTCACACTGTAGACCAAGCTAATCACAAACTTGCGGGCATCTTCCTGCCTGTCTCCTTAGTGCTAGGATTACAGATATGCAGCATCATGTTCAGATCCATATTTTTAGTGCATAGTAATCTACGTAAGATGTTTGTAACAATGTACCCTACATGTACGCTTAGAAGAAAAAAAAATCATGTTGGAGAGAGGGCTTAGCAATTAAGGCACTTGCCTGTGAAGGCTAAGGCCCAGGTTCGATTCCCCAGTACCCATGTAAACCAGCTGCACAAGGTGATGTATGCATCTAGAGTATGTTTGCAATGGCTACAAGTCCTGGCACCCATTCTCTCTATATATCTGCCTCTTCCTCTATCTCCTCTAGCAAATAAGTAAAATTTAAAAAAAATTTTTTTAATTCAACAATGGGCCAGGCGTAGTGGTTCACACCTTTAATCCCAGCACTCAGGAGGCAGAGGTAGGAATATTGTCATCAATTGAAGGCCACCCTGAGACTACATAGTGAATTCAGGTCAGCCTCGGCTAGAGTGAAACCCTACCTCAAAAAAAAAAAAAAAAAAAAAGAGCCAGGCATGGTGATGCATGCCTTTAATCCCAGCACTTGGGAGGCAGAGGTAGGAGGATCGTGGAGAGTTCGAGGCCACCCTGAAACTACATAGTAAATTCCAGGACAGCCTGAGCTAGAGTGAGAGAGATCCTACCTTGGAAAACCAAAAATAAATAAATAAATAAATAAAATAATAAATAATAATAATAAATTTAAAAATTCAACAATGGTGATGATCCAATGATAAGAAAATTAACATACATGTACTTTAAATTTATGTAAAAAATAATCACCCAAAGAGTCCAACTTCATGAAATATGACTCAAGAGCTGAAAAATGCAGACTGGGAAAAATGATTTCTGAAGCAATACTGTACTCATATTCAGAAATCAAAATTGTGGCTTCACAAATGAAACACTGCTGTACTTAAGAAAATAAGAGCACATCAATGTACTCAGAGCATACCGCTTTTGATGTTCTAAATAGGTTTTATTTTCTACCTAATCTTGCAAGATGGTATTACACACACACACACACACACACACACACACTGCAAAACAAACAAAAACTATGTGTGACATTTAAATTTAGTTACCTTAGACTAAGAGCAAAGCAGCTATTTATATGAAATTAACTTTAACCTAAGATGCCACTCAGTATTCACAAATATCCCCACAAACAGCACCTTATCATCTGCTGAACAGACTACAGTAACACTATCTGAACACGAAGTAAAAGCTCTATAGCAGGGACTGACGAACTTATCTTGAAGTAAAATAACTCCACAGTCTAATCAATGATGCATCCTTTAGAGCCATATGCAATTAGTATCCAAAAAGGATGTAAAATACTTCTATATCAGCAGGCTCCAACTTAATACAATTGTACGGACAGACTGATCATAAGGTTGAGTGCCTGACTGGCAATTCTGTTTAGTTGCAGATAGTAACCGAAGGTTAGTATAGTGCAGCCTAGAGACCGCTTACAAATTTTAAAAAAACAATCCATTTATTTCTGGCTTTTAAACAGACTAGTTAGGTAGTATTTCTCCACTTCCTTCACTATCACCCAATAATGAGTCCTGACAGAACTCTAGAAAACAATCCCCAACTGGAACAAAACATCCAGATACATACATTCAGAGCACCTGGCAGGTGGTATGATGTGACCTAGCATAAGCAGAAGCCTCTTCCTGCCCAAAATTTGGGTTTCTCATGCTTCCAAATATGGTTCCTCATATATTGATTACAGCACAACCGTCAATGTCTATATTAAGAACATTATCTACAGGAACTCATTCCCAACATTGCAGAGGGCTGGCCAAGGTGGCCTTAAACCAGAAAGAACTCGGCAAACCTCAAACAACCCTTCCAGGGAAAACCACCTCCCTTTCACCCAATGCTGTCCTTTTCAGATGGAATAGCTTCTGGCTTGTTTAGGGAGGAACCAACGATGCATTGTGGCACTTAGAAATGGTGCTGACTTCCGTGGCAAATGTCTTATTTTCAATGAGGTTCCAAGGGCTTCTGAAGATTCCAGGGCTTGCAAATTCCTCCCTAATCTCCCTTTATCGCTCATCTAAATTTTAAAGGAAATCGCTTTGCCCTAGACCCTCCCCTAGAACATCCCCAAGGCTTTGCAGAAGGGTCCAGAAAAAGGGCTGTTCTTTCTCCAGACTCGGGTCTCTCTTCCCAGTCCCACCGGCTCTACAGGCTGCATGCATGGGCTTCAGATCTCTGCCCACAGCCCACAGCGTTCAGCGCGGCAGCCCTGAGCCTTACCAAACTGGGGAGAGGAGCAGGGTGGGGACCTGTTTGCGCAACAGATCTCCTTCCATCTGGGCTTTCCCGCACTTCAGGAACCCAAGACTAGCAGCGAAGAGTCCTGGGGTGGAGACAGTCCCAGCGTGAGCTCGCTCTGAGTCCTTTGGGATTTTTCCACTGGCCCTTATCTCTGCAGCTAAGCCGGGCTGCGGAGAAGTGCATTCACCGCCCATCTCCAAAGTCCCTCGCTGATGACCTTGGCTACGCAGCTTTGCCTTTCTGCCCTCGGTGGCCAGATGCCATGTACTTCGCGGGTCAGCAAAGGGTCACAATGATGCGTAAACGCCAAGCAGACTGCCTGGCACTCAGACATCAAGATGCAACATCGCTTAGAGGATGTCTCTCTTCTGCTCCTCGGGGTGTCCTGAGCTCCCGGGGCCTTTCAACCCGCAGGACCTCAGAAAGCACAGCGAATGGGGTTGGGGGGGGGGTGCTGCAGGTCTGAAGCCTCCTTTTCCCTGAGGGGGTGTGGCTCCCCTTCCCTAGCATCCCCTTCCTCCCCCACCCCGACCCCCGCCCAGCTCGGAAGGCGGCGGCTGCGCCCTTACCTCCTCCAGCAGCGTGACGGTGTTCCTGCAGTTGTGCAGCCGCGTGGTGAAGCTCGACGTGGTGGGCGAGTTGTAGTCCTCGGTGGTCTCGGCGATGAACTCGGAGACGGAGATCTGGTCCGGCATCCTGCCGCGGGGGTGGGGGGACGAGACACAAGCGAGGGCGAGCAGTGAGTCACGGCCGGCGCAGGCTCCCGGGGCCGCGGGCCGCCCGGAGGCTCATGAACGCCCCGCGCGCAGCCCGCACCGAGCCCGCCGCCGGCGCCCGGCCTGGCGCAGAGGGAAGGCGGGGAGGGCGGCGCTCGGCGCGGCGTCCTTCAAACTCCGAGCGGCGCGCGAGCCGGGGGGCTGCGGGCGAGCCGCGGCTCGGTGCTCATGCCGCCGGGGGAGGGCGCGCGGCCGAGGGCGGCGGGGTCGGGCGGCTCCCCGGGCGTTCTGACAGCAGCGGCGGCGGCAGCAGCACCCAGCGCGCCTCGGCCGACTGAGCGCGCACTGCCGCGGCAGCCAGGCGGGCGGGCGGGCGGAGCTCCCGCGCCGGTCACGGGGACAAACAAGGAAGTGCTCTGCGCACGCGCCGAGGCTCGGCCCCGCCCATCGCCCGCTACGCCCCGCCCACCGCCCGCTACGCCCCGCCCCCGCCTTTCCCCCGGCCCGGCCCGCATCGCCCCACCCACCCACGCACGCACACGCACACCCACCCCAAACCCACCCACGGGGACGTGGGGTTCGCGCGCTCGTCTAGGCTCCCGAACCGCCCCCGCAGCGGTCACTTCCACGAGCTGGTTACGCGAGCATTTTGCAAAAGAAAAGTTGTCATGTGTTCTTTTTTGGTCCCGAGTGGGTGCAGGGAGCGAAGCTGGGCGAGCCGCCTCCTGCTGCGAGGGCCTCGGCCCGGGCGATGGGGAGGGGCGGGTTGCAGCGCAGCTCAGGGCGGCCCGGGCCGGGGATGCTGCCCGCTGGCCTACCCGTTGCTCTGGGAAAGCTAAGGATGTGCGGGGTCGCTAACAAGCTGAGCGAGACAAATGAAAAGATTTTTTTTCATATATGTATATACTTTTATCTTAACATGTGCATTTTTTTTTCCTAAACCGAGAAAAAAAGTCGCCAGGTCAGGGGACTGCAAAGGTATTTCCCAGGTGCAAACGGTGTTCAGGGTTAAGCAGAAACCAAACTGCAGCTGACAAAGTATCACCAGCTCAGCCCCAGCAGATGGCTCTTTTATAAGCTAGCTCAGTCTGCTGTTAGCCCAGAGAATCCATCTAATTTCTCACCACTGATTGAGATGAAGTTGATGGGTTAAAAAAAAAAAGGCCCGCGGGAAGTGCCTCAGGATTGGCTTTGGTAATTGGAACTTACTGGAGCTCTTGAAAGCCACCTGGTAACTGGTTTTATCAATGCAAATCTTCGTTTTTCCTTTGGAAGGCTGACCCTGTGGCCTTTCCAGAACTAAAATGGTCAGCCATTGGGTAAGGATAAGGATGCATTCTAGGGCTTTTCCCCTGCCCAGAGCCCCAGGCAGGGATCCAGTCATGCTTGGGGGCTGGCAAGGGAGAGGGCAATTGCATGCCAAAAGGAAATGCATCCCCTGATGAACTGCATATAAATATTTACCAAGCACAGGAAAGTCAGCAATGACAATGACTTTCTCAAGGATCTTATCTTTTACTAGAGAATCAGACAATGAATTGATAAAGTGGAGTAGGTAGGTACAAATATCAAAATGATGGGGTGGTTACAGTATAAAGAATGCCAAGAATGCGCCGTCAAAGGCCTTGGACAAGGTGAGCAGAAAAAGAATGGATCACAAGATCATGCCCTGTTGGCTTTTGGTCTTGGGCCCTCAGTTGCCTCACATGAAGGGGAAAGAAAAGGGCACCAAGAAAGCTGTTGTGTCTTAAGGTAAATGGCTGAGAACCAGCTTAGTGCACCAGAAAGCCACTATTAAAAGTGTGAGGTGTTTATTTGCCTGAATTATCAAAGCTGGACCTAGACTGTGCCTCCAGCCAGGTGCTCATCACTATTTACCAAGGGCTGCTGCATCTCAGGTAGGAAAGTGTTTTGGTGATTGACGAAGAACTTTCTAAGGGTATGTGCACAAATAAACACTTCCCTCACAAAGTGATGTGCACTCTTAATAAACAGAGGCACCCTACAAGCAGTACTTTCTTCCCAGGTAGTAAGTTAAAAGCTTGATTTGGGACACTGGAGGGTGAAATTCCGAGGAAATGAGCAGGAGATAGGCAGCTAGGGACCCATACCTGGAGGGTCACTCAGCTTTCTTGTGTGCCATGGTTGGACAATGTGGCTTTTGAAGTATGAGCCACCCAGAAGGATAGCCTATCGCTTTTTCCATTGCATCTAGAAAGTTCTGTAACTTAGAGCAGATATGACCTCTACTAGCTAGGACTAATTAAGCTCCCTGAGCCTCAGTAATCCCATGCTCCCCCGCAGAGCACTAAGACCTAACAGCGAGTATGTGGGCTTCCCCCCCACTGGCAAAAATCTTTCCTTCCTCTAGACTGGAAATGAGTTTGGACTTTGATGTTTGCATGTACTGTTGTCTTCCCTCTCTTCCAGGTTGTCATCTGCTACCTGTCACTTCCACAGAGTTGCCAGCTTTTTCCACCCTCCATATCTAGCATAAACAATACATGAGAGCTGTTATTAAAGGGCTAGAGTTGGTGGATAAATGTGCCGAGTCCCAGAAGTCTTAGAGGTGCCACAGCTTTCTCTCCTAACCTTGGGCCTGGGTGCTATCACTACAAAATAAAATGACCTATATAGAGCCCTCCCAGCTGGAACTGATTTGTGCCTATGCTCAGCTCCGCGTATGCAAGGAATAAGGATTCGTATAGCTAGCTAAGCTAATTGCCATGGTAAACAGCCAGGGATTTCTTTCTTGACTGAATTCACCAGAGAGCCCCAAAACTGCTGCCATCAATTGCTGTTTCAGTTTCATTTGAAGATTATGTTATGTATCTGCTCCTCCCCCACCCACTCCGGCCAAGAAAGGGTAAGTGAACAATGGGATATTGTGCTCTGGTAAGCATATACCTCCTCGAACTGGTCTGCAATTAGAATTTCAAAGCTTCACACTTCAACCCACCATTTCTGAGGTTCACGTGCCATAATCCTCTTTAAATTTGAAGCAGTGCCCCAGTGCAAACCATCTGTACCTCCCATTTTCTCAAATGCTCTGAAACACCATTCCTGGATATCTGAAAGCAAATAGAGTCCGATGTGGGCGAAACGTAAATGCTATATTTCTTTGCAGAGCACTACCCAGAAATATACACCATCCTTTCCAAAGCCAGAAAGGAAAAAAAAAACCATGCACGTACATTTGGGCTTCTGCGCACCCGGATTTACATAAAGCAAGCATCATTTTGGTTGTAATCATTATAATCCTTCAATAGACCTGCAAAACACTGCTCACAGGGACAAGACAGTGGTGCTGGTGGGATGTTCTTTGTCTCCTTGATTAGAGACAGTGAGAATAGTGGTGGCTTACTCTTCTGGACAGCAAGGACACTGTTGACCTCACTGTCCTCAGGGAATTGGCTCTGAGTCACATTTCCAAGTGCAGTCCTCACTCTCCCATCTGCCCTGTAACCAAAACGATGCACTTACAAGATGACTGGAAATGTACCAGGGGTGGGGGCCTGGGGAACTCAATAGCACCAACAGGAGCCAGTTGTGCTCTGAGCCACAGTGCCAGCCAGCCATAGCAGCCATCAAAATGCCTTTATGACACAAGGGGCAGTGAGAAATAGGAGGAAAGAAAATGCTGCATGTTACCTGAACTTGGGTTTCTTTACTCCTCTTTGTCACTGGCCTTGTTCTGTCATAGGCAAAACTAGGGTAATGAGTAATAGGCCGCGTTTCAGATCGCTACATGAGATGGAATGAGACGTGGATAAAGAAGTAGACGCATAGTGAGGAATCAACCAATGCGAACTCCTTTTGAACGCTTTAATGTGAAGCAAGACTATAAATAGATCTCTTTTCATTTCACAACTCAGATATCTCTAAATTAGTCACCTGGAGGAAGGAAGAAAGAAGGGGACGGGAAGGCTGTGCAATAATTCCCAGAGTCTGGGACCATGGATTTGGGAATAATTGGTCTTCAGAGACCTTGCTTGTTTTCTGATGGTTTGAGATTCTGGAAGTAAATAAATAGCATCTAGAGTCAAATAAGATGAATGCCAGTCAGGATCAGAAAGTGAACAGAGATTATAACAGCCATACATTGATAAAACACAACTCTTACAAAGAAAAGAAGCCAAGCAAGCCTGGGGCTAGAAAGAGTGTTATTTTGCATGAGCATGAGTGATGGGCTGATTCTCAAAGGAGAATGACTTGGGCCCACATCTCTACCATGCAGCAGCTACCAGACTGTGTTAAAGTAATTCACTTCTCTGAGTCTCAGTTTTCACATTTGTAAAGGAGGTGTGGGAGGCCATGATGGTACCTACCTATTTCTTTTTCTTTATTATTTGAGAGAAAGACAGAGACAAATGGGTGCACCAGGGCCTCCAGCCACTGCAAACAAACTCCAGATACATGCACTACCTTGTGCATCTGGCTTACGTGGGTCCTGGGGAATTAAACTTTGGTCCTTTAGCTTTATAAGCAAGCACCTTAACTGCTAAGCCATCCTTCTAGCCCGTGCCTACCTTGTTTCTTAGTTCTGAAGATTCAGCTAAAATGCTTATTAGCAGGGTCTGAGACATCCTAAGTATATAATTCTTTTCAGATACTATGTGGACTTTTCAAAGTCTTACCCGGAGATAGAATTCACTTGCTACAAGCGAATCATTTTGCTAAGTATGGAATCTTGAAGACACATTCCCCCCCTTTAAATCACGCATCAACTTTGTATGTGTTATTACCCCAAATTTACCAGAAGGAAACTTGAGGCTGGAGTACAGGATCCTACTTTCTGAGCTTTGAACTTGGGCCAGACTCTATGCTGGTGCTATGTATGCAACATCAGAAACCATCCACTTAACAATCTTGAGGTATACGCAGCGCAGTATAATGCAAGCTGGACTCCAAACTCATGTGGCTGAGCCTGGCTAACTCCAGGCTTGGTCCCTGCCTGTGAAATTGGTCTCTACTGGTAGCTGGTGAAGGGCTAGATGTGTGTTAGATGCAAGGTTCGCCAATGTAGACAAATCAGGAAAGTTTCCTTATTTCACCTGCTAACTTACAGATTTGTTTCCTACGGGCTTAAAGAAGAAGCACAAGAAAGCAAGGCTGCCACGGGCAGCAGGGTCTATTGGACTCTATGTGTTGTTCTGTTTGGCTCATGTTACCACACCCTACATGAGCTAAAGGCCGTTTTCTTCGTGTTCTTTGTACAAGTGCTTTCCCAGTGCACTCATACAATTTCATGTAATATTGAAAAAGCCTATTCTAGTCCCAATTGTGCTTAATTTAATTTAAATACTTCGCTTAAAACCACTAGAGTGTTCTCAGTAAGAGAACATGGCTTGTTTGGAGACACAAAAAGCTCTCTATTTTACCTCCCTGTGCTCTGTCTGCCCCATCTGATGGAAATCTGTGCTCTGTCTGCCCCATCTGAGGAAAAGAGACAAGCAGAATGCTGAAAACCCAGGAGACTCAGAGCATGAACATCAAGTGAAAGAACTCGGGACTGTAATGACGTACCCTGCGCCATAGAGTCATGGCAGGTGCAGTGCAGCCTCTCATACGACAGCAACCATATTTAGCAGCTTATACGCAGGGGAATGGGGAGCTTAGGTTCCCTTGACCCATTACGGAGCCAGGACATTGTAATGTCACAGTCTTCTATGGGCTCAACAGAGACAACCAATGGGTCCACAGCCCCAGGATAACTTTTCTGTTGCAGTTCATCCACATCTATTTTTCTTCTTCAGGAACTACAAGCCCAATTCAAATCCAAGTTTGACTCTGGCTCCATTCCTTCAAGATTAATCTTGGCATGGATGTCCTCATACTGGTTTTTCTCTCTCTGCTAAAAGCCATGGAGGGATACTGGCATGTTTCCAAGAGACTTTAGATTCAGGTACACATAGCAAACTGTAAATTTTCCCCCAGGGACAAGTAGCTTGGTTAATGTCAGGATTTGGCTGAGAACTGAAATCTTCCTACTGCCTTTCCTACACTGCTGTGTTCCAGATTGTCAATCTCTGAGGGCCCTCAGGGACTCAGTCCTCTCCATGCCCCAGGAAATACAGGAAGGACAGAAGGTTCCTGGAGCTCTAAGCTTGACATTTTACATGCACTGTCTCCTGAAATCATCCTAGGGACCTGGTGAGCTTGGCGTCATTTCAACTGAGAACTGGACACTTGCACAGCTTGTGCAAGGTCAACAGGTAATAAGGGGAGTAGTGCTAGTCTCAGGCAGTCTGATTCCAAACCCTGCAGGCTATTACTTCCCTACAGAAGGATCTGCCCAGTACAGGTCCCTGGGCGCCCCCCATAAATGCATTTTGGATTGTGCTGCCTCCCTTTTATGAGCTCCATCATTTCTAATATAAGTAAAACAACCTCCAGAGAAGAAACATGGTGGTATTTTATAGGATTCCTAAAATCTGAAGTCTATACAAGTGAAGAATGTTAAATCTTACTTTATTTCTACAAAAGAAACATTCCCCTGAAAAAAAAAAAAAAACGGGAAAACTTATAGAATAACCAGGTGTCTCTTTTTCTTGGATGAACTGGTTTCGTTTTAAATTTAGCTGATCACACTTAATCATTCCCATGTCTGCGCTATCTCAAAACCAAGAATATAAACTCTTTTATGGCCCTTTTCCATGGCACCATTTTTCAAATATTTACATTTCTCCAATCACTGTGTCAGCTCCTTGAGATTGCGGGGGGAGGGGGGTGGAGGGGGGAGGTTGGGGAAGACGTCCATTCATTGTTACAGCCCCAGAGGCCCTAGATGCCTAAGAGGTATTTATTGGAGGGGTGGAAGGATGAATGTGAATGAATGAATAAGCAAATGTGTCCAAGGGGAGGGGTATGAGAAGAATTGAGGCAGCAGAACTTGAGGGAGAAATGCTGACTCTTGGAGTTCCTGTCACGATATCCGTAAACACGAGGGTCCAGAGAAAACTGCCTTCTAATCCTTTCACTTTTCAGGCAAGACAACTGATTCCCAAGCAGGCAGGTGGCTTGCCTGGCAAATGTGAGAGAGCCAGGGTCAGATGTCTTGTCTCCTAACTTTTTTCCACTTCGACACCAAGGGTACAGACTCCATGGGCAGCAGGGAATGTTGATTTTCACCACTATATTAAGAAATGCCAGGAAAATTGGGTCTGCTATTTCAAAATTACTGCAGGAGCTGGGGCTGTGATTCAGTGATGGAGTAAAGCCCTGGGTTTGATCCTTGGATTTTAAAAACTGTAAACTGTGGCACACCATCACTTAACTGACACCCATAATTTGGAGCAAGATTGCAATGCACAGAACTCACCTACCTGCATTCTCTGCTCTCCATCTTAATGGGCCCACCTTTTTCTTTCTTGCACTGCAAAGCTAATAAATGTTAAGTCCTCCCATGTCATCACCTGCCCTCCCTTCCTTAAGAGCTACAGTATAGCTGGAAACAGGGCTGCAATGCCTACTGACCTGGGTTCAATTCCCCAGTACACACGTAAAGCCGCATGCACAAAGTCATGCACGCATCTGAACTTCATTTGCAATGGCCAGAGACCCTGGCATACCCATATTCATTTCTCCCTCTTACAAATAAATTTATGCATCTGGTATTTTGTGACCTTGCCACTGTTAGTCAATTACATACTATTGTAATCAAACCACCCTTTCTCTCATCCCAGGATGGCCCTTCAGCAGATGCAGTGCACAGGACGATTTCTCCTTTGCCAAGTGCACTGTACTCTTGGGGTTGACACTGTTCTGGTGAGAGCCCTGCCCCCAGAATCCCTGGGAAGGCTCCAGTATCAGTAGTACTGGGTTGGATCCCAGTGGGCTCACTTCTCTTCTCCCATTCTGGGCAGTCTGCAACCTCTCCAGTGCAAGACCTGGATTCAGTTCATCCAGGTTCAATGCCAATTCTGCCATTCAACAGGGCTTGCTGCTACCTTAGGCAAGTTCATTTACATAAAAGGAGGATCATGATGTGACCAGTCTTCTGAGCGAGCGTGCGGTAAAGTTGAAATGAGTTAATCCATGCAAAGTGCTTAGCACATGGTATATACAGTAAGTGATCAGTAAATGTACTAAGTTAGACTCTCCAAGGTTAACAAATACCTAAGATGCAATGTGATAGAGAAACTCACATGTAGACAGACTTATCACTTTTTGGCATGATTAATGAAATGTTTGACCTATTCAAAGAGAAGAAAAAGTATATTTTAAAATGTGACTTATGAATGTAAAAGTCGGGTCAAAAGTAACAGACTATTAAAGCTCTAATTTGCCCAAAAGCCAGTCTGACATATTTATTATTATTGTTGTTGTTTATTTATTTGTATATACATGTGTATATGTGTATGGTGTGTGTGCTGTGTTTATGGGTGCATGCCTGTCACACCCATAGGACCTCAGGGTGTTTCTCTTCTCTTTCCACATCTTGAGACAGGGTGTCTCATTTTGCCACTGCTGCTTGTGAACTTCTAAATTGTGACTCCACCTCCCATTGCTGTAGGTGCACTGGGATTACAGATGCCCGCAGCACTTGGGTCGGCAGGCTTGGAAGCAAGTGCCTTTAAGCACTGAACCATCTCTCCAGCACCATTTAGACATATTTTTATGAGTACTTTGCAAAGCTGCTAATCATCTGAAATATTAAGTAAAAAAATGGTAACTATGTGTGACTTTCACACCCGGATGTATACCACATGGAATGCCACAGAGGCTGGCTCCTTTTTCTCAGCCAAATCACTTCATCTCCTTCTCCCTGTGACTGAAACTCTCAGCCTGCGGCAGATGCTTTCTGAGATCCCTAGGGCCATAGCAACACATAACTGAGAGGATCCCACTGTGCTTCTAGTGCGCCTGAGAAGCCAAGAGCTGTCTGAAGGTCGTTAGCTCTGGGTAGCTCTAAAGCACACTCTTATGAACTGGTCACAGTTTCTTCTTGCTTTTAAAAAATGTACTTCAGGGCTGGAGAGATGGCTTAGCGGTTAAGGCACCTGCCTCCTAAGCCTAAGAATGCTGGTTCCAATCTCCAGTGGTTCCAATCTCCAGGTACCACGTTTAGCCAGATGCGAAGTGACGCAAGGGTGTAATGCCGCACTTGACCACAAGGTGGCGCACGCATCTGGATTTCGTTCGCAGCAGCTGAGAGGCTGCTGGAGCACCCATCTCTATCTGTCTTCCTCTCCCTCTCTCTCTCTCTGTCTCTCTCCAAAAAAAAAAAAAGTGACTTCAGAACTAGGATATGGCTCAGCAGGTGAATGAAAACCTGAGTTTGACCCTCTTTCATCCACGTAGCAAGAAAACACTAGACACGGGTATGCGTGTCTGTAACCTCAGCACTGAGGAGGCGTGTGGAGACAGGAGAATCTCTGGTCTAACAAAATAAGAACAGTAAACCTCAGGTTCAGTGAAAGACTGTCTCAGGGAAATGGAGCAGACGAGCAAGAGAGGGACACACTGTGTCCTTTCTACAGGACTGTTACAGATGTCAGGGAGCGTGAAGAGGGATAGACCATTTTCCCACCAGGTCTACCTCGCAGGATGTAGCAGGCCTTCGGCTGCCAGGGACTGTTTTCATCACACATGAGAGGGATTGCCTCAGAGGACAAGAGATGGAGGGAGGGTAGGCAGGAGTCCCAGAGACACTGCTTGGACTACTGGCTCCACAGAATCTACCCCATGCCTGGCCATGCATCCAGTCCTTGGAATTCTCAAGGGCATAAGCAACTATACATCTGTCTTCCTCTCCCTCTCTCTCTGTCTCTCTCTGTGTCTCTCTCCAAAAAAAAAAAAAAAAAAAAAAAAAAAAAAAAGTGAGTTGACCCAAAAGTCCATAAACAAAATGTAACAGATCTACTCAATGGATTATTATTTGGTCATAAAACTGGAAAAAATGCTATGTCATGGATGGAAACAGTACATCAAGAGAAAAAGAGGCGATGCTACAGACCACATAGTGTGTGACCCCATTAACATTAGGGTAGGAGCATCTCTAAGGTCAGATCCCAGATCAGTGGATGTCAGGTGCTCAGGAAGGAAGTGATGGGCACTGACTTCCAGTGGTTACAGTTTCTCCAAGATGTGTTAAACGTTCTGGAATTAAGTGATGGTGACAGTCATACAGCCTATAAGTACACTAAAAACCATTGAATGGTACATTCTCAAAGGGCAAATTTTAGGTCACATAAATTACATCTCAATTTAAAAATACTGTGGAGATGCAGGTACAACTTACTCAACAATAACTATAAAGGCTATGATTAGTATCTATTGTATACACATGGTTCCCTTTAATCCTCACAAAGCCTCTATAGAGTAACTATTACTTTCTTCATGTTTAATGGATAGGAAATTGAAGTTCAGAGAAGTTAATTGCCAGGCCCAGGGTCCTACAATTAGTCAGTGGAACGCTGAGTCGCAAACACAAGTCTGTTTGATTCCAAAGCTTACAACCCTCCCACTACACAGCCCTCGCTGTTTCCAGTGGCACTCTGCTAAATGTGCCAGGATGACTGGTTACACACTCTCCACGCGGATTCCTTTCTTTGATAACTTGGCCCCAATTTGACTCAGGGCAGCACCAGACCAGCCAAAAGACCCACCTCCCAGCTTCTCTCATGACTGGTATGGTTATATCCAGCCACTAACGCATAAGCAGAAAGGCCATGTTGGACTTTTGGGAAAGTGTCTAATGAACAAAAGCAATGAAAAGGACCTAAAGGAACCAGGCACGGGGGCACACGCCTTTACTCCCAGCCCTTGGGAGGCAGCAGAGGTAGGTGGATCGCCAGGAGTTTGAGGCCACCCTGAGACTACAGAGTGAATTCCAGGTCAGCCTGGGCTCGAGAGATCACATGGACCTAACCTAGCTAGTGGTGGAATCCTGTTGTTCCTCTATTTTCTTCCACCCTACTGCATGGAATGTAGGTGTGATGAAGCACCCTCCAGAAGCCACTTTGTATCATGAGGCAACATGCCAAGGAGATAGAAATAGCAAAGTCTGGGCTTCTGATAACCATGTAGGTACTACCTGGCTTTGGACTCATTCCAAATTTCTTGGGGTGGAAGGGGGAGCACTAATTACTACTATTATTGGGGGGTTTTGTGTACATACAGTTGAAAACTAATCCTAACTTAAAAACTGGGCCCATGAACATGCTGAACCAATTAATATATATAAAAGCAATTAACCTCAGAAGTAGTCAAATTAAAATTATTTTACTCAAGGGGCTGACAAAATGACTCAGCAGTTAAGGTGCTAGCCTGCAAAACCTAACAACCAGAGTTTGATTCCCAGGACCCACATGAAGCCAGATGCACAATATGGCGCAGGCATCTGCAGTGCATTTGCAGCAGCTAGAGGCCCTGGAGCACCCTTTCTCTCCCTCCCTCCGTCTCCGCTTGCAAATAAATAATAAATAATAAATATAACTGTCTAAAATTATTTTACACAAGTCATCTTACAAGTTGTCCTGTACAGTTCAGATTCTAAACTCCGAGGCTGAGGGACAGCTTTGAGTTATTCTGAAGACACTTACCAAGGCCTGTTGTGTGGAGTTCAAGAATCGCTGGAAAGACTGGGTCTCAAGCCGCCAAGCACACACATTACATTTTATATGCACTTAAATTTCATCTTAGGAATTGCTTCAGAACACCAGCCACAGAGGAGCCAACAGGCTCCCACAGAGTGAATTTCTGAAGGAGCAAATTTATTTATACAACCTCTGTACCGTGTGGTTAAGGGAAAGGAGACAGCAGATTCCAAATACAAAGTAAGATAATTAGGCTTAAAGCCCTCTGTGCTTTAAGATCAATGTTCGCCGTGGCTTTTCCAGCACAAGTCATATCACATCCCAGAATTTTTTTTTCTCTGCAGTAGCCTTTCCATGGCTGAAACAGAATCCCAGCTTTGTCATTGGTTTACCTGTTTACTTAGGACTGATGCAATAGTTATCAGTGAATTACTCAGAATGTGATAGGAAATTGATTTGGTAACGTTGGGTCAAGGACGGCTTTTCCTTGTTTCCCTCCGTTTTCTACGGTTCTTGTAGAATTCAAACTACTCTGACACGAGGATGAAACATTTGGAGACAATGGACACCTTTATAGTTTGGTTTTTTTTTCTGTAACTTTTTTTCTTTTCGTCCTATAGCTTGACTTATCTAATTGTGCACGTGTTAGGGAGTGGCCAGAGGTAGTAACTCAAGTATTCTTTTTTAAAATATTTTATTTTTATTTATTTATTTGTCAGAGGAAGAGAGAGAGAATGGGCATGCCAGGGCCTCCAGCCACTGCAAACAAACTCCAGATGCATGTCCTCCTTTGTGCGTCTGGCTTATGCCGGTCCTGTGGAATTGAACCTGGGTCATTTGGCTTTGCAGGCAAACACCTTAACCACTAAGCCATCCCTCTAGCCCTCAAGTATTCTTTAGGAGGGCAAAATTCCTGTTTTTTTTTTTTTTTTTTTTTTCTGGTAATATGAGCAATTGTCTGAGACAAAGAATTCAGCTTTAAACCTCATGAATCTTTCCTGCAGAGCCTGAATGAAATTTTTACTCTAATCTTTCCTTTAAGAGTGTGCACATGTGTAAGCACACACATCCCATCTGTTTTACAACACAGGGATCAACAAGTAAACCATACAGATCCTCAGGCTACAAAGTCATCTCTGTAAAGTCTGTCTTTTAGGCTGGAGAGATGGCTTAGTGGTTAAGGTGCTTGCCTGCAAAGCCAAAGGACCGAGTTTCAATTCCCCAGGACCCACGTAAAGCCAGACACACAAGGTGACACATGCATCAGGAGTTCACTTTCAATGGCTAGAGGCCTTTGTGCACCCATTTTCTCTCTCTCTCTCTCCCTCTCTCTCTCTCTCTCTGTCTCTCTCTCTCAGAAATTTAGATAAATAATAAATAAATAAAATCCATCTTTGGAAACACATGTGAAAAGAACACAACCTGTGTACTTCGTGGCAAGAGCAGCCTCTCTCACTTTCCACATTCCACAGTTAATCTTCACTGTCAAGGTTACTAGGTGTGGGATCTCCTAGGAGATACACCCTTGCATGTGTCTGTGAAGGTGTCTCCAGGGAGGCTTAACATGAAGAGAGACCCACCCTGAATGTGGGTTGCATCTTCCCACAGGCGGGATCCCAGGTTGACGGGAAAGGAAACAGTGAGCCAAGCACGGGCATTCATCCCTGTGTCCTGTGACCAGCTGGGTCATGCTCCTGCTGCTATGCTTTCCACACCATGGCGTGAGTGTGTGTCCTTCCACCGTAAGGTAAAACAAGCCCTTCCTCTCTTAAGCTGGTCCTTGGCAGGTCTTTGAACACAACTGAGAAAAGTGACTACGATATATTTTTAGGTGCTTTGGGCCCAGCAACAATGAACATACCTAAATATCAGAGAATTCTAACAGGTTTGGTGTGCTGGGTTTTAGAACATGGAACAATAAGGAAGCAGGGAAAATGTACTGGCTACAAGGTAGAAAGACTGACAGACCACCCTAAGAGAAAGTCTGAATCCACTCGTGCTCCTGTCAGCGACGCACCCTACTCACCTGATCCTGGCTCAGCAATAATCATATTCAGAAGTGTTGAGTGTTTGGAATAAAGAAAGGGATAAGGGGTGAGAGTTTAGTCGAGGCATCATACTACATCCAACTATTAGAACAAAGAATAATATAAGAGAAATACTTGGTGTTCAAAGGCTTTGCAGAAATATGACTCCCTCCAAAAGGCAGCAATGGCCACACTGAACATAGACCTTAGAAAGTTAAAAGATGTGGGACTGGGACTGGGACTGGGGAGATGGCTCAGAGGTTAAAGGCACATGCTTACAAAACTTGCAGGCCCAGGGTTCGATTCCCCAGTACCCATGTAAAACCAGATCCACAAAGTGGTGCGTGCATCTGGAGTTCGTTTACAGTGGCCAGAAGACCTGACGTGCTCATATTCATTCTCTCTCTCTCTCCCTCCCCTTTCATTTTTTTTCTATATCTCATTCTTATTCTTTCTCATTCTCTCCCTCCTTTTTTTTTTTGCTCTCAAATAAGTAAATAAAATTAATTTTTAAAATTTAAGATGTGGGATCAAGTGTTAGCGCTACCATTTACAAGTTGCCTGACACAGAGCACAAGACTGGTTCAGACATACATTCCTCACTGCAGAACATGGCTGGCTAATGACAGCAGCTTCTATTATTAAATACTAATACACACGCAAGAACATCCGGGTCCCATCATTAGATATCCAACCCAACTAAGATTTTATTATGGGGGTACATCTTCATTCCTTCAATTAAACTATTGTAATTATCCTTTGCTCCCTCGATGTAAAATAGAATCAAAAGTAAATAAAAGCGAGTCATTTCATGCCTAGGTATCCACTGGACAGAATATGTATGTTTACCAAGAGACCAAAAGATTCATAGCGGTATACAATTGTGGAAAGGCTCAGAGAACAGAATCTGGAGACTGAGAGTACCAACTCTAGAAAGTCACGTGGTTGGTAGAGCTACACGTCCTCTCCTGGTCTCTAGGTTCCGGGCTATCTGTGGTACTGAATTCCATACACATTCTGCACACCTTTCCATTGCAATCTAGCAGCACGGGGGATACTACAGGGGAGAACAAGGATACATCAGAGCATCAGGAAGAGAGAGCTAACCGTCCACCCGGACATGTCACCTCCACATCTTCTGCCCAGGCCGTGGACGCAGCGACATGAATACTGCTCTCATGGCGAGCCTGAAAACTAGTTCCGGGGAGATGGCAACAGCGTGGTCACTCAAACCTCATAAAAACAGAGATCCATAGTTGACAGAGAAAGCAACACTAAATCAGATCCCACCTTGCCCACCAAGGCTCAGGGAGCATCACAGAAGAGGGACTGGAAGATTCTAAGAGCCTTGGGGTGGATGGGAATAGCCTGAGATTCCATGTTTCCCCATCCCTGCAGAGACCGAGTGAGGCCCCTTGATCCCCACAATGAACACCAATAACCCACCAAAGACCCTCAGCAGAATTGGGGCAGGAAAGAGGGAGTCTATGTGTGCAACCTTTTTTTTCTTTTTCTTTTTTTTTTTTTTTTTTTGGTTTTTCAAGGTAGGGTCTCACTCTGGCTCAGGCTGACCTGGAATTCACTATGTAGTCTCAGGGTGGCCTCGAACTCTCAGCGATCCTCCTACCTCTGCCTCCCAAGTGCTGGGATTAAAGGTGTGTGCCACCACTCCCGGCATGTGCAACCTTTTTATTAAAAAAAGAATCAATAAATTTAAAAAAACTGTCCTGTTATCTGAGGAATGAAAGAATATAAACACACTCACACACTTTTTTCTCACATTCTTTGGGACCAACAGAAATGGTCGCATCCCCAGAGAGCCTGTAGAACATCTGTCCGTTGAGCCGTCAAACCTATGTCAAGGTCAATTCCAGCACGTGTCCATTCACAACAGGGGCTGGATAATACCACCCGGTCTCAAGCAGGGAGAGCTAAAGATACTTAAGGAGGAAGAAAACTAACATGGCTAACTCACAGCAAGAAAAGGATGTGGTACTTTCAGATAACGATCCCATGTCATTCTCAAACAAACCCTGTAGAGAGAGCAACTTCATGGGGGTTAAGAAGCTTGCCCAGCCTTGCACACGTTCTAAGCATGTGCATCTACATCAGAATCCAATTCTGGTACCAAGCTCAACTTGACTTCAATCACAGCATAGTTGAAGGCCATCAGACAAAAAGAGACATTGGTGGGTCTGAAATAGATTTGATGCGGACAGAAGTTTTTTACTCTAGTGTTTAAATCCTGGATCTTCCCAATATCAACCCTCAAACTGCCAAGTTTTCATATCAAATTCCTATATAATACAGGCCCCTGATCAGAATGCAAGAAGGCATTTAGTGCAGAACCCATTTCTGGTCTAGAGGCACTATATTATCTGGCATAATTGCTTTTCAACGAGCTCATATATCTGTTGGATTTGATGAGGTTCATGCAGGTTTTGCCCCACTCAGTGAGTTGGCTTCATAAGCACTTGGTTCATGCTAGGGGAGCAGAACAGATGCTAAAGCCAGGCTGGGTTGAGTCTGAACTCCACCTCTTACATGGTGTATCCGACAACTTCGGGTTTGCTGAGATGAACTTCCAGACCAGGCACAGTTATGGAGGAAGGGATTTATTATACCTTATAGATCCAGGGGAAGTTCCATAATGGCAGAAGAAGCTGGCCTGCCTTCACAGGACCAAACACAGAGAGCAAAGCCACAAGCCAAAAGCCACACAGTACAGCACAGCACACCTCAGGAATTCTAATTAGACACACTTTGCATATCTTTAGATTGAAATCCTAAACCCACCATCACACCTTAAGATCCGCCCAGTGACACTGCCTCCAGCCAGGTGGATGCAGATGCAAACAAAGAGCTAATGAAACACTGAATATATTGGGGGCCATCTATTCAAACTACCACACATGGTGTTTGGGGCCTGACCTTCCAGCTCTGGGAAATGTAAGACCTAAACTTCTTTTCATACAAAGAGGAAAACAGAGCTCCCCATAAGAATAGTGGTGGACCTGAGCCAGGCATGGTGGTGCATGCCTTTAATCCCAGCACTTGGGAGGCAGAAGTAGGAGGATCGCCGAGAGTTCGAGGCCACCCTGAGACTACATAGTGAATTCCAGGTCAGCCTGAGCTAAAGTGAGACCCTACCTCAAAAAAAAAAAAAAAAAAAAAAAGAAAGAAAGAAAAGAAAAGAAAAAAAAAGAATAGTGGTGGAGTTGTTCAGCACACCCATCTACAAGGCCCCCTTCAGGATGGAATGTGGAAGAAATAACCCCCAAGAAGAGTCAGGACTCCTTCTGCCATTTGCCCCTTAGCAGTCAGCATTAGGATCTGAGCCCAACTCAGTTCATGCTAGCTGCCTCACCCACTTTCCCTCCAACCCCCACCCACCTGCATTCGAGGGAAACCAGGTAGATGGAGTTGGAGTCTCAGGACCATCTGAGCACAAGCTGGCTGAGATTTTCTTCCACAACTGCTCATCAAAAGGCACAGTAGTGTCTGACATAGTCTGAATCTGTTTCCGTATGGCTTGTAAATCAGTCGAGATATTAGCAGAGTTATCAGAAACATATACACATCATTTATGATACCATATTTTGTATAATAGCCTTCCACAGTGTACCTTTTAAAATTTGTCCTGGGGGTAGCTAGGGCCAAAGATTGGTATCATAGAGCCATTGGGTGCCACTTAAAGGCTGTACAAATATATTTTTGGTCTCACAACTTACTTAAGGATGTCCTGGCACAAGTTAGAAGAGATGCACAGTTGTTCCTAGCATAAGGATTATAATTACGTGACCTTTGGTCAGAGTCATCTATATATATATTCCAGATTTGAAAATAGCCCTTTTGACATCTATGGTTGTTTTTCCTTATTATATAATTGGAACTATTAGATCTGGGGACAACATGTCTTAAGGCCCTGCTTGTTTCCCCTCCTGGAAAGCTCTTGCTGTGTTACATAATAGGCCATTTGAGGTTTCCCTTTGTCTTTGGTAATACATTTCCCTCTGAGTGTTTAAGACCAAGCAGATAGCCAAAATTTAATCAAGGATTAATTTTGGAGGTCATTAATGACTCTCCAAAGGAGGCTTCAGGGACCCAGGAGTAGCCCCCATAGCTTCTCCAATAGGGATGTTTTCTGCTTATTAGGATAAGTCAGGGGCGTGCTGGCCGAGTAGTTTTCCCCTCTTTGGGAAGCCAGGAGGACTGATTGTTCTTCAGTTGTGACTCTCCTGGTTCAGATTGTGCGCTGATTGTTTGTTTGGGTCTCCATATCCTCCCTGATCAGGAAGACAGGTGACTTACCAAGGGACCAGTCTAGAAGTGTCCCATCATCTCCAGTGGCTCCTGACCTGGGAGCACAGGCCAAAATATTGGCCTTTTTGCTCCAATGATTCCAATTGGCTTTGGCTTCTACATAGGTGATTAACCCACTGTGATGGTTAAGTTTGTGTCAACTTGATCTGTTTAGGAATCCACAGACATTCCTCATAAGTGTGTCTCTGAGGTTGCCTCTAGGAAGGATTAACAAAAGGAAGAATCCTTCCCCCAGGGGTAAGCCCTTCCCCCAGAGTGGGTGGCCCAGAGTGGGCGGCCCCTCTTGGAGGAGGGGGCTGGTTGATAGAGAAGCTCTGGGAAGAAAGGCTCTCTCTCTCCCACCTGGCTGCCGGTGCTGCTCGCTCCTTGCCACTGGGTGCTTGGTGTTTTCTGTTTGGTACTTGCTGCTTGGTGTTGCTGCTCTCCAGTGTGGACTGAAGACCAAGGTGGACTGAAGAACAGCGTCTCTCCAGGAAGCCTCCAGGCCTTCAGTGCCGGATTGGGACTGCCGAGGCCTCCAGCCTCGTGGCCTGAGCAGCTACCGGGTTGCTTGACTCTCGGACCTACAACCTGCTATTGCTGGACTGTGTAAGCTAATCCAATAAATTCCCTTTTAATACAATTCATTCTATCCATTCTGTTTCTCTAGAGAACCCTGACTAATATACCCACTTAGAAAGGAAGTTACACCAACCTAGATGTAGGTACATATAGAGCACATTTGATTACTGAAATAAATTTAAAGAATGGCACAAAAGCTTAAAGTCATTTTGTCCAACCCTTTAAAAAATTGGCTGGTTTTGGACTGGAGAAATGGCTTAGTGGTTAAGGCGTTTGCCTGCAAAGCCAAAGGATCCCGGTTCGATTCTCCAGGACCCACGTAAGCCAGATGCACAAGGGGCACATGCATCTGGAGTTCGTTTGCAGTGGCTGCAGGCCCTGGCGTGCCCATTCTCTCTCTGTCTGCCTCTCTTCTATCTCTCTCTCTCTCTCTCTCTCTCTCTGCATGCAAATAAATAAATAAATAAAATTTTTTTTAAAATTGGCTGGTTTAAAATTTGGCTGGATAGATGGCTTAGCGGTTAAGGTGCCTGCCTCCTAAGCCTAAGAACGCTGGTTCCAATCTCCAGCGGTTCCAATCTCCAGGTCCCACGTTTAGCCAGATGCAAAGTGACGCAAGGGCGCAATGCCGCACTTGACCACAAGGGGGCGCACGCATCTGGTTTTTGTTCACAGAAGCTGAGAGGCTGCTGGTGCGCCCATCTCTATCTGTCTTCCTCTCCCCCTCTCTCTGTCTCTCTCTGTGTCTCTCTCCAAAAAAAAAAAATTTGGTTGTCCTATGGCTGTGTGGGCCATATCTGAGACATAGAAAGTAAGCACATATCCTTTAAATATCCCTGATTAATGCTCTATTGGCAATTTAGGAGTGGACCATGAAGAAGACCCGAGAACTGGGTGGGAAGAAAGGACCCAAGAGGCCTGGCTGTAACTGCGCGTGAGCAAAGGAGAAAGGAGGAGATGGGAAGAGGGAAGGAGAAGGTAAGGTCCCCTCTTCTGGTTTCATGAGAAACAGAAACCACAGGCAAGTGGATCTTGCGGGCATTAACCAGATGGAGTTTTTGGAAGGGTGCTCCTGTTACTGCCCGCCTCCCACTCACTCACTGCTCAGAGCTTTCCCTTTAGTAAGGATTGTTTAATTCTTATACCTCTCTGTGAGTGATGCAAGATGGCCCAAGTTGACTGATGAGGAAACTGAGGCACAGCAAGGTTAAATACTTTGCGTCATACCAAGTGTGATTTCACACCCAGACGTCTTTCTACATCGTTTGTCTTCAGTGAGTGGGATGATGTGCACTTATATTTAATCGAATAGAAAGATGCTGAACCCAATCACCACTCCATCAGAGACACAAACGCACACTGACACCCACATGTAATCTATGGTCTGGCCATGTATCCTAGGCTGGCCTAAAACTTGTGATCCTCCTGATTCCACTTTTCCAGTGCTGGGATGACAGGTGTGCATCACCATACTCAACCTTATTCACAAATCTTTTGACAAAGGAATGATCATCAATTTAGAATTACATTTTCTTTCTGGTCCTTCAGTCCAGCAAATGCAGGGTCAGACACTACCCATGAGGCTAGAGACATGGCCTGGCTGAGCATGATTGGTCAGGCCCGCACAGCAAGGCTTATGTGAACTCTGAACTGCAGCTGCTCTGTGTGTGTGTGTGTGTGTGTGTGTGTGTGTGTGTGTGTGTGTGTGTGTCTATATATATGACTAGGGTTTAGGCAAAGTGACTGTTTTGTAAGCATGAGATTCCCCAGAACCCATGTAAAACCAGGTGCTATGCATCTATAATCCCAGCAATGGAGGATCCCTGGAACTGCCTGCCTCACTTGCCTAGCACAATAGGTGAGCTCTGGCTTCACCTGGGAGAGATGTTGCCTCAAAAATATATATATAGGGCTGGAGAGATGGCTTAGCAGTTAAGGCGCCTGCCTCCTAAGCCTAAGAACGCTGGTTCCAATCTCCAGCGGTTCCAATCTCCAGGTCCCACGTTTAGCCAGATGCAAAGCGACGGAAGGGCGCAATGCCGCATTTGACCACAAGGGGGCGCACGCATCTGGATTTCGTTCTCAGCAGCTGAGACACTGCTGGCACACCCATCTTTATCTGTCTTCCTCTCCCTCTTTCTCTCTGTCTCTCTGTCTCTCTCCAAAAAAATAAAAATAAATAAATTATACATATATATATATATATATATATATATATATATATATATATATATATATATAAAGTGAAGGGTGATTTTGGAAGACACTTAACATCGACCTCTAGCCGCCCCATGCATGTACACACAGCTGCACACTCAGCCATACATACACGTATGCTGCACATGTGCCACACAAAATACTACTACTACTAATAATAATGTTAAAGCCTTATTTACATATTCATATTTGAGCTGCGATGAGACAAGAGGTGTGACATGTTTTCTGAGAGCCTCTGAAAAAAAACTTGGGCTGAAAGTTGGCGGTTTTCTGCTGCCATCTTTCCCGTCAGCACCTCCTGAACACTACAGACAGATCACACATATACACAGGCACACAGGCACACACACTCTCAGAATCCCTCTACCCACGTATGACCAAGCAGACGCAGGAAGGAGACTGTACACTTAAGGTAAGCCCTCCCGTTTCCTCACCCTGCCCAAGCCCCTCCTGACCACTGGCCTCAGGGCCTGATGCCACAAGTATAAACAGTAAATAGAAGGCGCAGCCCGAACTCCCTAGAAGCTATGAAGACAGAGCAGGTGGCCTTCCAGGCCCACTACACCTTTTCCTCTTCAGCTCTGGACACAGCTCAGGCCTCGAGGTCCTTCTGCTTTTATTCCGGTTTAGGCATGGGCCATGCTCACTTGCAACTCCAGTCTGTGGATGCTGGGGGCCCTTCCCACACAGCATCACTGGCTCTTCTAGAGACCTCCAAGGATCTGGGATGCCCTGCTCTGTCTTATGGCTTCCTTGCCTCCTGCCCCACTTCCCCTGTATCCAGTCTTCCCCATCTATCTTACTTTGAGTGTGCCATCTGCTTCCTGCTGGGACCGTGACTTATACAGGGAGGCAACCCTGTAAACCGACAATCACAGCATAATGCTGTACAGTTAAAAAAACAATACTGCTTCCCAGCAAGCTAGAGGAGTGCTGGGGTCTGATTGCTTGGGATGTGCATGCTGGCAGCACGACTTACTATCTCTGCTAACCGCTTGAACTCTCAGTGTGCACTGCTGAGAAATAGAGAGATGGCTCAGCAGTTAAAAGTGCTTGCTTGCAAAGCCTGACAGGCCAGGTTCAATTCCCCAGGACCCACTGAAAAGCCAGATGCACAAAGGAGGCACCTTAGTACAAGAAGGATGCCACACTCCAGACCCAGCACACTCATTCATTGTCCCTGCTCCTTGTCCTTAAGCTCAGAGGTCCAGAGACCCAAGGAGACCAGCCAAGAAGCCTGTCGCCTGTACCCTCACCTGACTCCACCCCCTCAGTGTGGGCAGCCAGTACTGAGCTGGGTGTTCCTCTACTGAGAACCTATTTCTTGGGTGGCTCAAATCTAGGACCAGGTCCCCCAGAAGCACAGCATGAGACAAGGCACTGAGTACAAGGACTGTATGTAGGAACTAATCCCAGGCAGAGAATGAGACAGGGATAGGAAAGAAGCCAAGTGTATTGATGAGGTTATGAGCAACTGTGGCTCAGCCTCGCTGGGGGCCTGGGGGGATGCTGTGGAGCACACTTCAGAGTAGGATGCCTGAGGACAAGGAAGCCTTGGCTGAGGCGTGCTAGGGGAGTTAGCTCCCAGCATCCCTTGTCTGGCCCATGCATAGGCTGAGAACCAGAGGAAGAAAGCCCCTGGAGAGAGCAGCCCAGGGAACCTGGGGTCAGGGACAAGCATGAGCCAGGTGGATCCAAACAGAATACCACAGTTGCCTAAAGACGTCAGAGACCAAAGACAACCAGCCAGGAAGCCTCTGGGAAATGAGCCTCTAGGCATGGCCAAGAGGGATTATCTTGATGAGTTTAACTGAGATGGGAGGACCTAACATCCTGGACTGTAGACAAAGGCGAGAGCTGGCTGAGCAGCAGCCTTCATCACTCTGCCTCCTCACTGTGGACTGAACGTGACCAGCCGCATCGGGCTCCTGCCACCATGCCTTTCCAACCACGATGGACCGTAAATTCAAACTGTAAGCAGAACTAAGCCTAATACACAGTGACTCAAAGGTGTCCAGAACACTTCTGTGTTCACCAACGGAAGACAGCCCAAGCCAGACGTGTATTCCAAAACGCAGTTGCAGTAAGAAAGAAAAAAAAAAAAAACAGATGAAATTACTATCAATAATATAGCTTATTTAACCCAATAGTTTAAAATATTACCATTTCCCCCTGTTATCAGTAGAAAAAGATATTGAGAGCACGCCCATCCTTTCTGCCCTCCAGAGTCACTGGGAGTGGTGTTTTACACTTACAGAACTCTCTTAAGTGGGGCACGCACACTCCAGTTCTTCATGGTGCCTGTGGCTGGTGGCTGTCACACCAGACAACAGTGCTAATGCGCCACTGAAGAGGAAGGGAGACAGCCTTCCAGAGCACTCATAATAAAAACTTAGCCCCCATAGTGCTGAGAAGAAGGGACAGAGGAGTGCCCGGCACTGAAACACCTCTGGCACACCCTCCAAGGCTCAGGGACCATTGTGGAAGAGGGGGTGGATAGAATGGAAGAGCCAGACAGAAATTGGCCTTGATATCCATGACCTTGCAGTGCCTAGCAATACCTTCGCAAGACCCTCAAAATAGAAGAAGAAGATGACGACATCAAATTAAAAGAAAGACTAATGGAGAGAGGGAGGGGATATGATGGAGACTGGAGTTCTAAAGTGGAATGGGGGAGGGGAGGGAAATATCATATGTTTTTTGTATGTAAGTATAGAAGGTGTCAATAAAAAAATAATAATAATTTTAAAAAACTTAGCCCCAAAGGCTAGAGAGATGGTTTAGCGGTTAAGGTGCCTGCCTCCTAAGCCTAAGAACGCTGGTTCCAATCTCCAGTGGTTCCAATCTCCAGGTCCCACGTTTAGCCAGATGCAAGGGGTGCAATGCTGCACTTGCCCACAAGGGGGCACACGCATCTGGATTTCGTTCGCAGCAGCTGAGAGGCTGCTGGCGTGCCCATCTCTATCTGTCTTCCTCTCCCCTCTCTCTCTGTCTCTCTGTGTGTCTCTTCCCCTGCCCCCTGCCACTAAAAAAAAGCTTAGCCCCAAATATGGTGGAAAGGCTTGGACACGGCCCAACCTTACATTCCAAGCTTCATCCTCTGCAGCACCACAGCCCTGCTGTTACTTCTGGAGTACTCACACCTTAGGGCCTTTGCATGTGCTCTCCTCTCCGATCCCTACAAAAACCCTTCCTGCCCCAGACCTCAGCATGCCTGCATGCTTGCCTCCTCATCCTTCAGGTCTCAGTCCACAGGGTCCTTCCTTCCTGCCCACCTTCTTCCCACCCCAGATCCCTTCCTCTCTTTACCCTCATTTGTTTTCTTAAGTTACACATCATCAGAAGTTATCTTATTCAAGGTTAGTTATTCTTTTTTTTTTTTTTTTTTTTTTTTTGGTTTTTCCTGCCATCCACTGAATCCCTGGCTTCCAGAGCAATGCCTGGCAAAATCCCAGGCACTTTATAAATATTTGCTGAATAAATGAATAAACAAGTAACTGCTCTGTTAAAAGAGAAACAGCAAAGGGGAAAGCTCAAACTAAGTCTGACACCAGCACTGGGATATATTCTCATTTCTATTCCCAGGACACAGCATCATCACCCAGTAAATGGAGGAGCAAGGTCCCCGCTAAGTGGGCAATAGGTTCCCCACTCCTCCCACCCCGAACCCAACCCAGACGTGCATATAGACCACCCACCCAGAGCAAAGAAGACTAAGCCCCTAGGCCCAAGCTCCTGGTGAATGCTCCAGAAGCTCCCCCTGCTCCTAACCCAGACACGATTGTAAGCTGCCCACCCAGAGAAAGGAAGACCAGGCTGCTCAGCACACATCCTTGGTGAGTGCAAAACACGCTGTCCCCCAACCCCCACTCCCACAACGCTGCCCAGCCCAGACACATCTGTAGTCCACTTACCCAGAGCAAGGAGGAGCAGGCCCCTCAGCATAGGTCTCTGGTTAGTGTTCAACAGACTCCCCCCTGCACCCAACCCAGACATATTTGTAAGCTGCTTGCCCAGAGCAAGGAGAATGGGAGGAGCAGCTTGTTCCTCACAGGCCACTACTCAGACTCAAGTAGATGACCTTGAGTAGTTCAAGCCCAGCCCCAGTGAGTAGGCAATCCAGGCTGCTAATGGTCCTGGTCCCAGGCTACATTGTGTTGCCCAGTACAGCCACATTCTCAGCAAGACAATGGGGTTATCTGCAAGGGGCCAAAGCTCAAAGCAAAACAAATCCCGCAAGAAACCAAGGCAAGATATCTAAGAATGCCTCTGGTCCCAGAGTTGAAGCTTCCAACAACAACTACTCAGAGGAAACGTCACACACAAAAAATTCCGAAACACAATCAGGTGAAGCACAAGCAACAAACCTACAGAGGCAAACAAAAACAAACAAACAAAAAAAAAAGTGAACAAACAGCTGAATGAAAGGCAAGAGAAGCAACTGGAAGCACTCAGTGGACACCTGAATGAATTCATATGGACAAACACCTGAACCAACGGGCTTGGAGAACAAGCCAATCAACTAAACGCCATGAGAAAGTCAAACCGAGAAAGGAAAACGGAACTCCACAAAGAGATGGAGATGCTGAAGAAAATAAAATGGAAATCAAAATGAAACATCTTAATAAAAAGCTCCCAGGAAAGCTTTACCAATAGAATAGATCACATGGAGGACAGACTATCAGGACCGGAGGACAAGGCCGAAATCAAGCTTAAGTCAGTATGAGCAGAACATGAGAAAAGGGCAGACATCTTAAAAATACCAAATGTTTGGCCCGGCTTGGTTACGCACACCTTTAATTCCAGCACCAGGGAGGCAGAGGTAGGAGGGCTGCCATCAGTTTGAGGCCAACCTGAAACTGCAGTTTGTTCCAAGTCAGCCTGGGTTGGAGTGAGATCCTACCTCGGGGAAAAAATAATATATATTGAAAACGTGGGAAAGCAGTTTACAGCAGGGCAATGGGGCTGGAGGGGAGAGGAAGCGGCTATCTTGCCCCAAGAGCTTCGCAGAGGAGTGGAGTCTCAGGAGATGAACAGGAGGGCACGGGGTTGGAAAGACATTTCTGGCGGGGGCAAGAACAAGTGCAAAGGGACTGAGGCCAAGGAGAGCACGGCCTCATGCCCACGTCGACTGCCTTCCCCCACCCCAACACTCCCTCACAAAACAAGGGCCTGCAGGGCTCTTCCTTCCGCCTGGAAATGGCACTGGGCCCCACTCCACTTTTGCCCAACTTGGTGGGCAGACTGGCCACTTCTGATCGCTCCCTTCACAGACTACCCAAGCTCTCGCAGCTGGGAAGAGCAGACGTGATAGCCAGCTGAGGCTGGGAACTGTCAAAGTCTCTGGGAATGGGAAGTACCAAACTCCCAGGGACCATCAAGGGGCCCCAGCCTGCCTGAGAATGGAGTCAACAGAGAAGGAGGCAGACAGAGCACAGTGGACATTCTGTGTGCCAGGCACAGTGATAAACACTTCCATGAGTTGGCTCATTTGCAGCCACATGCAGGAATTAATTGGCCCCAGATGAGCAAATCAGGGTTCAGGAGCACACAGCAGGGAGGTGTGAGGAAGCGGATCCTCTTGATATGTTTCAGTATTACAGAAGAAGGGACCCAAGCCTGTGACCTGCCCAGTGAATGAGAGACAGTGCCACCGCCTAGCTCCATGGGAGGTACCAGGATATGCCCAAAGCTCCACAGCAGTCGGATGCCACAAGCAAGACCAGGTCTCCTGGCTCCTCTCCCAAGCTGGCCACCTGCCCTTCACATAACCCAGAAGGAAGGCTGCCCTTTGTGACACACAACTGATCTCTAGCTGGGGAAGTCAAAGTCCTCTAAGGTTCAGCGGGCTATCACATGGGAAGTCAACACACTTAGCTTAGAGCCACAGGAAAATTCCAGCAGCTCACAGATGAAACCTCAAACCAGACAGCACAAGGAGGTAAGACGGAATGACCTCAAGTGACCAGCTGGGAAGGGCTTCTCTGGTGAAAATAAACACACTGGCAGCTCAGCCCTCAATGCCTGGGACAGACCTGCTCCAAAAAAAGCGGCAATTACAAAGGACTAATTCAGGTACGTCAAAAGTTGTCCACAAGCATTCATCCTGTGTCATAATTCTTATCTTCCTGCTGGGCAGAGGGGAGCAAATGGGACATTTGAGTCAGAGATGTGAGCTTAGACAGAGTGATGCCTCTGACCATATGGGTAAAGTTGGGCAAATAGCCCTGTCACACTTCATATCTCCGAATGTCTATGGTTTAGTCATTCATTCATTCAAAAAAACATTGACTGATGGGCTGAGGAGGAGACTCAGAAGTTAAAGGTGCTTGATTGCAAGGCCTGCTGGGCCAGGTTCAATTCTCCAGCACCCACTTACAGCTGGATCCAAAGCGGCACATACATCTGTGATCCCAACACCCTATGATAACGGAAGACTGAGCCAGGAGAAGCCAAAGCTCACGAGCTAGCTGGTCTGACTTTCATTCGCAGTCTCGCAGTTTGTTTGCCGTGGCAAGAGACCCTGTTTCAAAGTAAAGCACAGGTGCCTCGAAGTTGTCCTCTGATCGCCACACATGCACCAGGGCACGCATGTCCATGCGCAAGCAATAAATAAATAAATGAATAAGTGATATATCTAAAGAAAAGTTAATGCCTACCAAGTGCTAAGTACTGGTTAGAAGCTATGCATAGCAGTGAACAAAGTAGACCATCCCTGCCCTCCCGGAGGTCACAATAGCCTCAGAGACAGAACATGAGTAAAAGCAAGATGGCACCACCTGTGTAAACACAAGAGCACGCTGTGGGAAGTTGCATGGGGCCTCGTGGAGGTGCACAAAGCAAGAAGGGGAGCCATCGCCATCACCCAGGGTTCTTGCCAAGGGCCAGCATCCAGGAAGGCCCCAGGAACAACGATAACAGTTCTTTTTTTTTGCTTTTTGGTTTTTCAAAGTAGGGTCTGTGGTAGTTTGAATAGATGGCCCCCAATATATTCAGTGTTTTATTAGTTTATAGTTTGCATCTGCAGCACCTGGCTGGAGGCAATGTCACTGGGTGGATCTTAAGGTGTGGTGGTGGGTTTAGGATTTCAATCTAAAGATATGCAAAGTGTGCCTAGCTGGAGTTCCTGAGGTGTGCTGTGCTGTGAGGCTTTTGGCTGTGGCTTTGCTCTCTGTGTTTGGTCCTGTGAAAGCAGGCCAGCCTCTCCTGCCATTATGGAACTTCCCCTGGATCTGTAAGCTTTAATAAAATATTCCTTCTTCCATAACTGTGCCTGGTCTGGAAGTTCATCTCAGCAAACCTAATGCTGTCTGCCACAGGGTCTCACTCTAGCCCAGGCTGAGCTGGAATTTACGATGTAGTCTCAGGGTGGCCTCGAACTCACGGCAATCCTCCTACCTCTGCCTCCCGAGTGCTGGCATTAAAGGCGTGTGCCACCACGCCCGGCTGTTGATAACAGAGCTCTTTAACCAGATGAGCTCTAGTCTGGCTACAGTACAGGCAGACTGAAAGTACTGGCAGACACGAAGAAGGTGGGGGGGGGGGAGACAAGGTAGACTGTGGGGCGGAAGTTGACACCTCTCTGAGGACAAAGAACCATAGAAGGGTTCTCGGTGCTCGCAGTGCCTGCCCTGCTCCCACCTGCCTCCTGACCCTTCCCTCCATCTGCCACGGGTCCCATCAAACTCCTGTCCACTCTCATGAATGTGCTGACAAGAGAAGGCACAGGGGATGGAGGAGTGCCCAGCACTGAGACATCTCTGTCACACCCTCCAAGGCTCAGGGACCATTGCGGAAGAGGGGGCGGATAGAATAGAAGAGCCAAAGGAAGGGTATGACTTCTTACTATGCAACCGCCCAGAGAGAAAGTGGCCTCGATATCCATGACCTTGCAGTGCCTAGCAATACCTTCGCAAGACCCTCAAAATAGAAGAAAAAGATGATGACATCAAATTAAAAGAGAGACTAATGGAGAGGGGGAGGGGATATGATGGAGATTGGAGTTCTAAAGTGGAATGGGGGAGGGGAGGGGAATATCATGTATTTTTTGTATGAAAGTATAGAAGTTGTCAATAAAAAATAATAATTTTTTTAAAAAAGAGAGAAGGCACAGATTGGACCCACATTTCAGAAGAGGCTGGTAGACAAAATTTAGAGGTGCAAGGTGCAAATTCTTTTTTTTTTTTTTTTTTGGGAGGGGGCTTCAAGATAGGGTTTCACTCTTGCCCAGGCTGACCTGGAAGTCACTATGTAGTCTCAGGTTAGCCTTGAACTCACGGTGGTGATTGGCATGTTCCACCACACCCAGCTCCAAATTCTTTTTTAATCCAATGGAATGAGTAGAACAAAGGAGCTAGAGCACCAGTGGAAACACCCACAGCCTCTCTCTCTCTCCACACACACACACACACACACACACACACACACACACACACACGAGGAGTCATTGCAGAGGGGAGCAGGGATGTTGGTGGAGGTGTGTCTGAGTTTACACACACAGCCAAAGCAGAGCAGAGAGTCCTGAACGTCCACTGAACGAGCTGATTTGAACCCGGGGTCTGTGGTTTTACATCCCCAGTACTCCTTCTTCCAGTCAGTGTATTCCAACTTCCCATCGGGAAGCCACCTCTTCCTTTTATTCCTATGAGCTTGAACTTCAACCTCAGCTCCAATTCCAATGGTGATCAGGTGACACAGAACGGTCCTATGAGTATATTCCACCACCTGCTCCACAGTGACTGGTACAAGGCTTGGCATAGGACCCCAGCTGGACCAAGGGGAATCATCCCAAGCCTCTGTGAGAACATCTTGACGACAAAGCTCTGCCTTCTGAGATTGCTAAACTGTGGTAGCAGCGCAAGACAGTGCTTCTTCTGTAAGTCACAACATAGAGAAACCAGAGAATAAAGATGGCCCAGGGCAAAATGCAGCTCAGAGATAGTTATGGTTTGAATCTGAATGCCACTCACAGACTTTTTTTCCTAGCTGGTAGCACGATTCTGGAAGGCTGAGGAACCTTGAGGAGGTGGACTCTAGGTCACTAGGACAAGTCTCTGAAGATTATATATGACTCCTATTCTCATCTTCTCTCTCCTTTCTAGTCCACCATGATGCTACTAGACTCCACGACATGTTCCCCCTGCCATGAACTAAACTGTTCTACCATACTGTGTGTGGTGGTTTAAATCAGATGTTCCCCAAAAATCACGTGTTCTAGGACTGGAGAGATGGCTCAGAGGTTAAGGTGCCTGCTTGCAGAGCCTAACAACCTGGTTTGATTCACCAGTACCCATGTAAAGCCAGATGCACAAAGTGGCGCATGCATCTGGAGTTTGTTTACAGTGGCTAGAGACCCTGGCACATCCATTCTCCCTCTTTTCTTCTCTCTCTCTCCTTCCCTTCCTCCCTCCCCTCTGTCTCTCTCCATGCAAATAAATAAATTCATTAATTAAATATTTTTTCAAAAAAATCATGTGTTCTGAATAGTTGATCCATAGCCGGTGACAATTTTGGAGGCGGGACCTTGCTGGAGGAGACGTGTTGCTAGAATCAGGCTTTGGGGAAACACAGCCAACTCTCCCTCGCAGGAGTTTGGCTCTGTCTCTTGCTGCTGTCTTACACCTGCTGTTGCAAGGAGGGATGTCCACCCTCTCCTCGAGCCATGCTTTCTCCTGTTACCAGAAAGCTTTTCTTCCCATCAGCTGCTTTTGGTCACGTGTTCTATCCCAGCAATGAGAAGGCAACAATACCTTCCCTGCCACAATGGACTGAAACATCTGGAACGGTGAGTCACAATTTCTCTGTCACATATTGTGATCACACTGACACACAGGGAACTAACCCAGAGACGAATGGGAAGAGACACACTCAGCAATGAAGCAGAAAGCAAAACAAAGACCAGGTTTCCTGTTTACGTCTCTAGCAGGGATCTGCCCGCCAGGCGCCAGTCAGTGAAGGTGCATCTTCAATCCAGCCTTACTAGGTGTGTAGAGAGTCTGTTCTGAGCTCTGGCTGTTCATGCTTGCTGGTGTGGGTGGGTTTTTTTCTCTCTGCTATGGGTGCATGAAAGTGAGCCATCTTCCTCCACCATGGCGACACATCTCCTGCAATCTGAGCCTGAATTAAATCCTTTCCTCCCATCAGCTGCTTTTGGCCAGGTGTTTTCCCAGCAAAGGGAAGGAACTGCAGCACTGTGGATGCAATGCAACCAGCCACCTCACACTCCTGCTGCCATCCTGTCCTCCATCATACCTTAAAGCTTCGAGCCATAGTAAACCCTTCCTCTCTTAAGTTGCTTTTGTTAGGTATTTTGACATAGCAATGAGAAAAGTAATGAGTACAGACAAGCATCTGAGACAGGTTTCTATCACCCAAAAACGGTGCTGACACAATCCATCAACATGGCCCCTCACAATCCAATCTGCAATCCTCCGTACCCCAATCCTGACACCCTATCCTGAGAATGGAGTGGGGCATGTGGGAACTCCAGTATCAACTTGCTGACACACGTAAGGACGCAAAGTCCAAGTGCTGTGCCTGGAACACAGCAGACACGCAATCCCCACCCCCCACTGTACTAGTGAAAACTCCCATTTCCCCTGTGGGGAACTGAAGCGACTAGAAGCCAGCTCACCTCAGCCAGGCGCTGAGCTCTGGAGCCTAACAGTCAATTAACTTCTGCTGATGAAAAGGCAGCTGCAAATGAGAGTGGTGGCCCAGCTCACTGCAGCCAGTGTTAATGACCCGTCTGCAGTTGCTTTGTAAATCTCCCTCTTCAGATTCATGGCTCAGTCAAAAAGTCACTCTCCACCACGTCAGCTAGGCCAGCACATCTGAACTTTGGAAATGATGTCATTTCCATTGTCAGGAAAACCTGAGTAGTTGTTTATGAGCACCAAAATGCAAGTCTTTCCAAAGACCCCTTTCAGGAGCACATAGGGTTACATTGTTTTAATAGAGAAAACTGTTGCCTACTTAAATCTGTAAAATGCATTAATCAATTTTGATATGGATTGTATATCCAAGGCTGCTATTTCCCCGAGTATCTTAGTATAGCCTAACACTTTGGATGACCCAGCAAAGAGAAACATGGAAACATGGAAACAGAGCCCAAGGTCCATTAAAAAAATGAGCTGGAGCTATGGTTCAGTGGTCAAAGCACTTGCCTGCAAAGCCTACTGATCCAGGTTCAATTCCCCAGTACCCATGGAAACCAGATGCACAAAGAGCTGCATGCATCTGGAGTTCATGTCAAGGACTAGTGGCCCTGGCACACCCATTCCTTCTCCCCCCCCCCCATCCTGCACCGTGTGTATCTCTCTGATTGCAAATAAATAAAAAATATTTTTTAATCCCAGATCTCATCCAGTTTTCTTTTTTTAAAAAAAAAATAGCACTCGGGAGGCAGAGGTAGGAGGATCGCCGAGAGTTCGAGGCCACCCTGAGACTACATAGTTAATTCCAGGTCAGCCTGGACCAGAGTGAGACCCTACCTCAAAAAAAACCAACAACAAAAAAAAATATTTTGGGGCTGGGGAGTCGGCTTAGCGGCTAAGGCGCCTGCCTCCTAAGCCTAAGAACGCTGGTTCCAATCTCCAGCGGTTCCAATCTCCAAGTCCCACGTTTAGCCAGATGCAAAGTGACACAAGGGCGCAATGCCGCATTTACCCACAAGGGGGCGCACGCATCTAGATTTCGTTCACAGCAGTTGAGAGACTGCTGGCGCGCCCATCTCTGTCTCCCTCTCCCTCTCAGTCTATCTCTCTCTGTCTCTCTCTCCAAAAATAAATAAAAATAATAAAAAATAATAAAAAATATTTTCTTCAGAGAGAGAGAGAGAGTCTATGTGTCTAGGCACACCACGGCCTGCTGTCACTGCGCTCCAGATGTATGTACCACTTTGTGCATCTAGCTTTATGTGAGTACTGAGGGATTGAATCCGGGCTATCAAGCTTTTCAATCATGTGTCTTTAATCACTGAGTCGTCCCTCTAGCCCCAATTTTCAATCATTTAGCTAAATATATGAGGACTATCTTGTCCGTGAATGGATTCTAAAAGAAACAGAACTAGAACTGATATTTCCTGGTTCATATTTGAACTAACAGGGGCTGCTGAATGGATTTCAACAATTAATTTTTATTAAACATGTATTTATGTGTCACTGGAGTTAGCAAGATTAGCAGAGAAGCAGCCACCATAGTCTTGTGGCCTGGCCGGGGTGGCAGGCATATTTAAGAGAAATGCAACCTGAGAGACAGGAAATACACAGGGAGCCACTAGAGGGAAGACAGACAATGGGTGGGGAAAGATCTGTGGGAGGCTAGCACTTAAGCTGGGATACAGGAAGGTGAATGGCAGGGACCAGATGTCAGAACATAGAGGGACAGGGGCCTGAGCAGAGAGACAAAATGAAGGAAGAGTCCTGAGATGGGACAGCACTTATGAGTAAGGATCAGAGGAGGCCAGTCAGCAGGAGCCTGGGGAGGAGACAGGGCTGCGCAGCAGGAGGCAGAGTCGCGCAGGGGTGGGTACAGTTTGTTGTGAGGATAATGGGCAGGTGTTGGGAGTCACCGATGGGTTAAGCAGGGCACACTCCACTGTCATGAAGAAGTGGAAAGAACAAACCACGATGCCATGGAAGCTGAGTATTATGCATTATCAGAAAGACAAGGACCAGACAAGTTGCAAATTTCAAGTTTTCTAAGATTTTAGAAGATTTGCATATACATATTTTGGTGTCTTGGCGAGTAGGACTCAGTCTAAACACGAAGTGCATTTGTGTTTCATCAACACCCTATAAACTCGGCCAGAAGGGAATTTCAACTGTTTTTAATGCTTCATGAAATAAAGTCTCATGATGTGCAACTACCCACTTGTGGCATCCTGTTCATGCTCAAAACGTTTCTTACTTTTTTTTAAGGGGCCTGGCAGAGTCCCAAATACAGATATTAACTTGGCATTTGGAACGTTAAGTCTGAAACTGGAGGGTCAGGCACAGCTGGAGAGAGAACTAGGAAGACATTACTCTACAGACATCATCAAAGGTGTTCTACGATTGGTCAAAGCAGAGCGAACCAAGAAAGAAGGCGGAGTTATAAGAGAAGATCCAGAAGGGCTTGGGGGCTGCACAGTGTCCTTAGAGGGGGAAAGGGAACAGCTCGGTCAGCCGCTTCGAGGAAGCTGAGCCGACTTGCACATTAATTCCAAAGCCTTGAGACTCCGAGCCAGGTGACAGCCACAGGAGGGGAGCATGGGGCTCACCTTCCAAGGCTTTCCTGAGAGCACAGGATACAGTACAGCGAGGATGAGGGTGAAGGGCAGGCTCTAGGGCCAGACTGCACACAGCTGCATTTCCCTTCCACCATCTACCAACACTATGGCCTTGTACAATTTCCCAAACCTTCGTGGACTTCAGCTTACCTTTACCATGGAAACAATGATTCTGTCGACTCACAGGGTTGCTGTAAGGATGAAATGCGTTCATAAAGGGCAAGTGCTTATAAGACGAATGGTATGTGGGGCTCATGTCAAATGCCCAGGGTTGAATGTTATTGCTTCTGTTGTCCTAATAATTTCTGCTAAGGGCACATTTCACATACACTGACTAAGGTGACAGCAGCATTACACCCATATTATGGATGAGGAAACTCCTCTAGGAGTGGTGGAGCCAGCACTCACATCCAGGTCAGACAGTCTGTGCTCTTAATTACCGCTGGCAATTCTGCCTTGTGATGCTGCGATGTCTGGTTATGGGCATGTACGGGGAAATGGCTGACTAATGCAGTAATGTGCATCTCTGTGTGTGCACCCTGCTGGCAGTCTTTGCTTTCATATGGGCGCTGCTGTGTCTTACAGGAATAGCATTGAGAAATGTGTTACTAGGTGCTTTTGTTATTATGCAAACATCCCAAGAGTGTACTTACACACACCTAGATGGTATCAGTCAGGAAGCCCTGGACAGGGCTCCTGGAGCAGGGGAGAGACACAGTAAACGTGAGAGGTGGGAGGATGCAGGTGAGTTATTTGACAGTGAAATGATTTTCGTATTAGTAGAGAACAAAAATAGCTAAAAAAAAAAACAAAAGTAAATAGTAAATACAAAAACAAGAGTCACCGCCTTCACGTCATGGTATGTGCCATTCTTTTACATGCTGGCCATCAGGTCTGCTTACACCAGCATCACCACAAACACACCAATATACTGCAGGGTATGACACAAGCAGGAAGCCTGCTGCTTTTTTTTTTTTTTTTTTTTTTTTTTTTTTTTTTTGGTTTTTCGAGGTAGGGTCTCTCTCTAGCCCAGGCTCACCTGGAATTCACTATGTAGTCTCAAGGTGGCCTCAAACTCACAGCAATCCACCTACTTCTGCCTCTCAGTGCTGGGATTAACGGTGTGAGCCACCACGCCCGGCCCTGCTGCTTTTATAGGACCAGCACTGCCCATCTGGTCCAGAGTTGGCCAGAACGTGGTGATACAGGATATGGTCATAGTCACTGGAAAACCAAATCTCATTTGCATTTCACAGGAAAATATAAAGGCTTGAAGGATACAAGACGGGGCGTTTCTCAAATACATCAGAATCGCGTGTGGTGATTAAAATGTAGCTTCCTGACCCCACTACAAACACGAGGAACTAGAAACACTGGAGGGAAGGCACGAAAAGCTGCTCTGTGACCAGCTCCCGGGTGGCCAGGGGCAGACTCAGGTGTGAAAATAGGCAGAGATGATACATCTCCTACCCCATGGTTCACACAACAGCCACTACTATGGTTTATTTAATTTAAATGTAAATTCATTAAAATTCAGTGAACTTCAAGTATGCAACTTATTCGTTCACTAGACATACATATCTTAAGAGCGTGTGGCTAGTGGACACACGAGATAAAACATTCCCACCATCACAGAAAGTTCTGCTGGGATAGGTTGGGAAGTCTCGCCCTGTCTGAACATTCTAGCACTCTAAGTCAGTGTAAATTATGTAGCCCACGTGCTTCCTAGCAGGCAGAAAACTCACCCAACATTTCCTCTCATTTTTATCTGCATTGAAGGCATAAGGTGTGTGTGTGTGTGTGTGTGTGTGTGTGTGTGTGTATAATTACACTACTGAGGATCTATTATTACACCTATTAAACTGTCTTGAAATGACCTGCCTGAGTATCTGTTTTCCCAACACACTCCAAGTGTCTTGAAGGCAGAAACAATGCAACAATTACTCAGGTCTGTTTGTCTCCATACCTAGGGATTAAATAAATGCCTAGGAATTATTTACTGGGTCTAGACAGCATAAAAGAAGTATGAGTCTAGCAATGCTTTGTCTCAGCTGAAAGCATTCGCCAGCAGAAAGCATTCATCCCTATGAGAATGGACCATCACAAAAAGGAAAATTGCCAGTAATGGTGACAACGTGGAAAAACAGGAACTCTTGCCTACTGTGCCTGGGAAGGAAAAACTGGTGTAGCTGCTGTCTGTGGAAGGCATGTAGTGGTTCCTCGGAAGAATAAGACATAGAATTACCATATGATCCAGGACCGTGTACCCTTGATCACAGAAGAATTCCTCATAGTGGGTGCAAACAGCCCAGTTTCCGTCCATCAATAAATGAATGGATAAAGAAAAGGCGGCAAGCCGGGCATGGTGGCACACGCCTTTAATCCCAGCACTAGGAGGCAGAGGTAGGAGGATCGCTGTGAGTTTGAGGCCACCCTGAGACTACATAGTTAATTCCAGGTCAGCCTGGACCAGAGTGAGACCCTACCTTGCAAAACCAAAAAAAAAAAAAAAACAGAAAAGGGGGCAGATGTATGCACGCAGTCACACAATGGAATACTGTTCAGTCTTAAAAGGAAGGGAATTCTGACAATGCTGCCACCTGATGAATTTTGACGACTTTATTTTAAGTGGAAAAAAAAGAACAAATATTGTTATGGCTCCACATATGCAGGCATCTAGGATATCCAAATTCATGGATGGAAGGTAGAATAGTAGTTGCAGGAGCTGTGGGAGGAAGGGCGGGGAAATCAAGTGTTTAATGGACAGAGTCCTGGGGCTAGAAGGCTTTTGTTGGTTTGTTTTCCAATAATGGCAATCACACCCCGGACCTTGCACATAAGAACAAAATGCTTTACCACTGAATCACAACCACAGCCTTAGAATCTCAGTTCCATAAGCTACAAACATTCCAGAAACTGGTAGTCGTCATGGTTTCCCAACAGTGGGAATGTACTTACTACTACACAGCTGAGTACTTAAAAATAGGAGATGGGGGCTGGAGAGATGGCTTAGGGGTTAAGGCGCCTGCCTCCTAAGCCTAAGAACGCTGGTTCCAATGTCCAGTGGTTCCAAACTCCAGGTCCCACGTTTAGCCAGATGCAAAGTGACGCAAGGGCGCAATTCCGCACTTGACCACAAGGGGGGTGCACACATCTGGATTTCGTTTGCAGCAGCTGAGAGGCTGCTGGCACACCCATCTCTATCTGTCTTCCTCTCTCTCTGTCTCTGTCTCCCTCCCCCCCCCAAAAAAAAGAGATAGGGCTAGAAAGATGTTCCAGGGGTTAAGAGCCCTTCTGTGCAAACATGTGGGCTTGAGGAGGCCTGAGAGACCACTGGAGTTTGATCTGCAGGTCCCACATAAACAGCTGGGCATGGCCACATGCAACCACTGCATTCCCAGAGGAGAGCAGAGCCTTAGAATCACTGGAGCAAAAAAAAAAAAAAAAAAAAAAAGACTGAACTGATGCAATAGTGGCATGTCTGCTCTTGGGGAAACCAACTGTTCCCTAATTGGACTGAAGGCCCACTCTATGGGAGGGAATACATGCCTGGTACTGAAAACCTAAGCAAAAGTCTATGGCAGGTGAGGTCATGAATCTGAGGGGCATAAAGCCTGCTCTTGTCTGGCTAAATGTATATGTAATTCCCACCAAACTGCCCTGAAAGCATTACATTTAATGTTCATATTCACATATTAACACTACTCTTACTTCTGATTAGAGAAGCTTCTCTTTTCAGATGGCGATGACCACTGGGATGACCAAAAGGCAACATAGTGCTGAGAAGAAGGGATGGAGGAGTGTCCAGCACTGAAACACCTCTGTCACACCCTCCAAGGCTCAGGGTCCATTGTGGAAGAGGGGGCGCAAAGAATGTAAGAGCCAAAGGAAGGGTACAACTCCTTATAATGCAACTGTCCAGACAGAAATTGGCCTCAATATCCATGACCTTGCAGTGCCTAGCAATACCTTCACAAGACCCTCATAATAAAAGAAAATGATGACATCAAATTAAAAGAGATACTAATGGAGAGAGGGAGGGGATATAATGGAGAATGGAGTTCTGAAGGGGAATGGGGAGAAGGGAGGGAAATATCATGGTTTATTGTCTGTAAGTATAGAAGTTGTTAATAAAAAAAAATTTTTTTTTAAAGCTCCAGGATCAGTAAGACATTCCAGCTCAAATAAAAAACGGGCAGAACAATGGGGTAGGCCACCAGAAGTTCCGGTCAAGCCATGGCAAGCAAGTGCACTGGCACATACATGTATATACACCATAAATACTGCACATATATGCACCACAATACACACATATAAATTAAAAAGTAGGTGGTAATTTTTGCTATGTATATGTTGCCATGATTTACAACATTTTAATTAGTAACATACACACACACACACACACACACACTCACACACACATACAACACACAAAAGTAGGTGGTAATTTTTGCTATGTATATGTTGCCATGATTTACAACATTTTAATTAGTAACATACACACACACACACACACACACACACACACACACACACTCACTATTACCAAGCAGAAGAATGTCCGTCTCGAGGCACTGACTTTGTTCTGAATCTGTCCTTGGATAGTGGTGAGTACAAACAAGAAGCTGCATGATGGCCACCTTGGAATTCCAGCAGCTGGCACCATTCCCCAGCATGTAGCAGGTCTCAGAAAGGGTTTGTAGAGTGAGCAAGTGAAAAACTGAAGTATAGGGCTGGAGAGATGGCTAGGCAGTTAAGGCACTTGCCTACAAAGCCAAAGGACCCAAGTTCAGTTACTCAGGACCCACATAATCCAGATGCACAATGTGGCGCATGCGTCTGGAGTTTCTTTGCAGCGGCTGGAGGCCCTGGCACACCATTCTATCTGCCTCTTTCCCTCTTTCAAATAAATAAATAAATAAATAAAATTGAATTACCATGGTTTATTGTCTATAATTATGGAAGTTGTTAATAAAAAAATTAATTTGCTGGGTATGATGGTGCACGCCTTTATTCCCAGCACTCGGGAGGCAGAGGTAGGGATGATCACCGAGAGTTAAAGGCCACCCTGAGACTACATAGTGAATTGCAGGTCAGCCTGGGCCAGAGGGAGACCCTACCTCAAAAAACAAAAATAAATGTTTAAAAAATTGAAGTATAAACTCCATAAAAGTCATGTAGCTGGGATGTAGCTCAGCAGTACCTCAGCACCACCAAATGAGTCAATGAATGAATAAATAAACACCTAAGAAAGAGGAAGAACCATGTCTTTTTACCTCCACTAAGATACTGGAACAAATCAGGGGTTCAACACACATTTATTTTATGTACAAATATGAGACACAGAAGTAGAATGGGGACGGTTTCCAGGCTGAGGATGAGTGACAGGTGAGGAGGCACTGCAGGGAGTCGTGGGGGGATATGCACAAGAAACAATGATGTACACTAACTAAAAATTTGACTTAAAAGTGAAAAACTTTAAACAGAAAAAAAAACAGACATTTTTGGAACAGAAAGCTTTTAAAAATGAGTGTGTGTGAATGGCGTGTTCACGAAGGCTTTTTTATGATTCTTTTTCACTCATTTCCCCAGGACTTCGCACAGGGCCTGGTGCACAGCAGCTGTCTCTTCCTTTCTGAAGGAGAGAAGGAAAAAGGAAGGGAGGAGGGAGGGCATAGCATGGTCATATATGGCCACCTGTCAGCTTGGGTAGACCCTCCCTGCCTGAATGTGTGGAACTGAGGAATGGCCGAAGCTGGGAAATGGTCAGTGGAATTTTACACTCACAAAGTTGTCTCCTTAAATACTGTTTTTCTACCCCACATTTTCTTGTTCTTTTACGTCCAGACCCCTGAGGCTTCCGACTGCTCCTAGCTCTCTTAGGAACGCGGGGTTGAGAGGTCAGCCTTCTGTGTTTGGCTCTGAGGACACGTTTCCCGGCCATGTGCGGCACACATTCCTGACCCCTGCCCTGCGGCAAAAGAGCCATCAGCTGGGCGCAGGGAAATTCAATTTGGGCTGACAGCCCGAAGCACTCTAATGACAGGGCATCTGCCTTGACATTGGGAAGGCTGAGGGAGGAGCTGAGGTTTTTCCCAGGACTGGGCTCAGGAGGGTGGAAGGCTCAAGGCAGGTCATTTGTCCACATGGAGAAAACCCCTGAAAATAAGGCCAGCTCGTTCTACTGCTAGCTCAGAGGTCAACTCAGTTGCCATGCTTGTGTCCCTGCCTTCTTGGGGGAACCTGGGGTGACAAAAGAAAACAGCTTTGAGCTTTCTCAGGCACGACACCCACACTGCTGTGCATTACGACCTCAGTCATCAATCATTCATTCATAGTGTCTTCATAGATAGACTGAGCCTCCCATCCAGTGCCGCCCTGCTGCTTGGAATGCCACGTAGGCTCCTGGGACAAAGGACAGGCAAAGAGAGCTGACCCATTCCTAGCTCCATGAGGAGAGAGAGAGAAAACTGCTTTATATGGTCAGTTTGCTCACTTAACAAGGGAACTTTTTCATCCCACTCAGCAGAGATGCCCATGGGATGTGTGGCTATGGTGACTTCCATCCCCTCTGATGGTCCCAGGGCATTCTAGAACAAACCTAACCAGGTGGCTGTGAGCCTGCATGGTGTTCACCCTTCCCTTTTCTTCTAGCAAGAGCCCCACAAAACAAGCCATTATCTTCTGCACGTACACTGCATCCCAAGCACCCCAGCCAGGTTCCTGGCACATAAGGAATATGCAATGGGTTAATGTCCCTGGGATAAAAGGGAAGCAATTGACCTAAAATAGCAATGCAGGTGCAGGGCCTTGTGTGACAGTTCAGCGCAGAGGTTTAGGAATCAAGAAGTGTGGCACCCTCGTGTTCCACCACCCTCAAGCTACAGGACGTGTATTTATGAAGCCTAAGATAAATGCACAGAGTGGCTGGGGAGAGGATTGGTGGGTAAAAGCACTTGGTGCACAAGCATGAGGAACTGGGTTTGGTCTCTAGAACTTACGTGAGAAAGCTGGGTGTGGTGGCGCATGCCTTTAATCCCAGCAGAGGCAGGAGGATAGCTGTGAGTTCGAGGCCAGCTTGAGACTACATAGTGAAGTCCAGGTCAGTCTGGGCTAGAGCAAAGACTCTACCTCGAACAACCAAACAAAGAACTTACATAAAAAGCAGAAGCTGGGCATGGCTGCACTCTTGAAACCCACTGCTGAGGCAAGCAGAGCCAGAACCACTGGGGCTCCCTGGCCAGCCTGTCCAACCAAAACAGTGCAGAGCTCCACGTTTTGTTTAGTGGGAGGCTCTACTTCAGGGACAAAGGGTGGAAGAGCAAGAAAGGAGGATGCCCGATGCCCTCCTCTAGTCTCTGAATGCAATCACATAAGATACATGCATCTGCACACACACATGTGCGTACACCACATATGCCCACGTCAAAACAACTTAAAATTTAAAGAGATAAACACAAAATCATCTATGTATAATGTGTAACACTCAAGGAATTTGTTTGTTTGTTTGTTTGGTTTTTTTGAGGTACGGTCTCACTCTGGCCCAGGCTGACCTGGAATTAACTATGTAGTCCCAGGGTGGCCTTGAACTCATGGCGATCCTCCTACTTCTGCCTCCCAAGTGCTGGGATTAAAGGCATGCACCACCACGCCCGGTCCGAGTTTTTTGAGGTAGGGTCTCACTCTAGCTCAGGCTGACCTGGAATTCACTATGTAGTCTCAGGGTGGCCTCAACTCAGGCGATCCTCCTACCTCTGCCTCCCAAGTGCTGGGATTAAAGGCGTGCACCACCATGCCCAGCTACTCAAGGAATTTTTAAGATTTTATTTTTATTTATTTATTTATTTATTAAAGACAGAGAGAGGGAAAGAGAGAGAGGGAGAGTATGAATGGGTGTGCCAGGGCCTCTACCACTGCAAACAAACTCCAGATGCTTGCACCCCTTGTGCATCTGGCTTACGAGGGTCCTGGGGAATTGAACCGGGATCCTTAGGCTTCGCAGGCAAATGCCTTAACCGCTAAGCCATCTCTCCAGCTCCACTCAAGGAATTTTTACACCCCAAGAAACCGGCATCCAGGTCAGGAAACAGGACATCAGATGCTGTCACATGCTTCCTTCCAGCCACCGTGCCCCCAACCACCGAGGGGTCCCCTCTGGCTCTCATCTTCCAAAAGGGGAAAAAAGGATTTACTATGCTTCTGAGTGAGTATGCTATTCAACAGTGACTTCTGAGTGTGCTGTTCAACAGTGACTTCTGAGTGAGTGTGCTGTTCAACAGTGACTTCTGAGTGTGCTGTTCAACAGTGACTTCTGAGTGAGTGTGCTGTTCAACAGTGACTTCTGAGTGAGTGTGCTGTTCAACAGTGACTTCTGAGTGTGCTGTTCAACAGTGACTTCTGAGTGTGCTGTTCAACGGTGACTTCTGAGTGAGTGTGCTGTTCAACAGTGACTTCTGAGTGTGCTGTTCAACAGTGACAGTGGCATGGTTGTGACTGCTGAGTAGCAGAAGTAGAAGTGGCCTCAGCTCTGGCCACCCAGAAGCAGAAGGAACAGGGAGGGGCAGCAATGCTCAGAGAAGTCGTCATACGGACCACGGCAGAGTAACAGTGGGACAATGACAGCATCGGCCGGAACAGCACCAGTGGCACAGAAGCAGGCGTAGGAGGAACACGGTAATGGCCATGGTGGAGTAACAAGCAGCAGCGATAACAGCTTAGGCAGCACTTCACTTCAGCACTTGTTCCTGAGGGCTCTGTCTTAGCCCATCTACTGCTGGAAAGAAAGCTGAAGAGTTCTATGACAGGCTTTCAAGATGAAGAGGCTGACACACAGAGAGGTTCCCAAGCTCTTTCAAGGTCACATGATTTGTGTCCAGGACTCAAAACTCCAGCAGTCTGGCTACAGAGCTAATCTTCTCAATAGCAAATTTCCACTAAGCTTAAGCACGTCCAAGGAGGACCTGGCCTCTAATAGCTGTTCTTTTCTTCCATGCTAACAACCCTCGGGTTGGCGAGCAGTTGCTCACAGAATCAAGAGTATAGCTCCCAGGCCTTTTTTGCAGCTAAGTGTAACTACAAGATTAAACTTGGGACCATAAAATAGGAGCAAAAGCAGTATTGCCTTCCTTCCTTCCTTCCTTCCTTCCTTCCTTCCTTCCTTCCTTCCTTCCTTCCTTCCTTCCTTCCTTCCTTCCTTCCTTCCTTCCTTTTTAGAGAGACAGAGAGAAAAAATGGGTGCTCCAGTGGCCTCTCAGCTGCTATGAATGAATTCCACATGTGTGCGCCCCCTTGTGGGCAAGTGTGGCATTGCACCCTTGCATCACTTTACGTTTGGCTAAACATGGGACCTAGAGAATCAAACGGGTGTTCTTAGGCTTGGCAAGCAGGTGCCTTAACCACTAAGCCATCTCTCCAGCTCCCTTGCTTTCTTTTTGCTCCTTTCTTCTCCTAGTAGATGTGCTGGCTGGAGCAAAAAAGCATGGGACCGAGAATGTAGAATCACATGGCAGAGAAACTTGACAAAGCCTGAGACCCTCACACACAGCCATGCACTCTCTACATCACAGGTGTCTGAACTTTTAGATAAGGGAGGGGACACACTTTCTACATTTTTTCAAAAAGTGAATATATTTTAAGATAGGTTCTCCTGCATCCTGGGCTGGCCTTGCATTCCCTATGTAACTTGAACTCCTGCCTCCACTTTCCAAGTACTGGGATTACCAGACATGTGCCACCATACCCAGTTTATATGGTGCTGGGAATCAAATCCTGGGCTTTGTACCTGCTGGGCAAGCATTCGACCACCTGAACAATAGCTCAGCCCTATTTTCCCCTAAGTCAGTGTTATTTTAGGTTTTATGTCATTGATACAAAAACCTAATTCGAATGATGCCCTGAGTTCTTACAATTATGGTATAATTAATATCCCCCCCAAAAGATACTTGCAAAATTAATTCCAACAACATATGGGTCTCTTGACTCCAAAAACAAGACAAGGCATGAGTGAGTAATCCTGTTATAGATAGACTATCAAAGTAGGTACCAGAAAGCCTTGTTTCCATGGTAACATTTCCTTGTCACCTCCTCTGGGTCATATCAAGAGTCTCAGTTTTGACTCCTCTCTCATGTTCACGAGTCAGCCCATTCAAACTTTTGCTTATCTGACCAGCCTTAAAAGCTATTTTCTGGGGCTTGTTTATAAAGCTGTGCCACTGGAGTTCAACTCCCCAGGACCCACATAAGCCACATGCACAAAGTGGCGCATGCGTCTGGAGTTCCTTTGCAATAGCAGGAGGCCCCGGTGCATCCATTCTCTCTGTCTCTATTCTCTCTATCACTACTTGCAAGTAAATAACTGAAATAAATTTAAAATTTAAAAATACTAAATTTAAATAAATTTCAATATTTAATTTTAATTTAAAACTATTTTCATCCTAAAAATGAAACAATTACGGTGTTGTGTGCCTACCTTATAGAGGACCTTTTCCAGAGTAACTTCTCTAAGTTGTGCCAAAAAGTCTGAAACATAAATATTTATTACCCCCGTTCATAGATAAGGAAGCAGAAGAAACTGATAAAGTGAGCCTGTTGGCTGAGATCACACAGCAGCCAGAGGCAGGGTCAGGAGTGAGACACCCCTGCAGACTTGCCCAAGCTCCTTGCACCAAGGTAAGGTTTTAGAAACTCTTAGCCACACGCGGTCAGGCCACCCTGACGACTTTACAACACTCAGATTCTACCAGGCTCCTCTGCTAATTTTCCATGGCACTTCTCGTGCAGTCCTCCTTCCAACTGTCCACTAGCCCAAACCTCGATCCATGCAGGCAGGCCTACACCACTAAAACTGTCTCCTCCAAGGGACAACATGGCAGAGTGAGGACACATGGGGATTTAGGGCCAAGGAAACATGACTTCAAAAGTCAACTAGGTGGTTTCCTTACCTGCAGAGCGAATACAGTCCTACCTTGAGGCAGGACCAGTGGGTGGATTAAATGCAAGTTTCCAAAGAAACTAAGATGGCTAAATTAAATAACTACTATGGCTGGTCTTGTCACCAACAATATTTCCGATCTCTTTTCTGTACCCCAACCCCTTTCCCTCACAGCAAATGTGACAGATGATGAATAATATAGAACACTTGATGAAGCCCCCCACACTACAAACACCAAACAGCCCATCACCCCACTGACATCCACGCTGAGGCTGCTTCGGATGCATTCCCCGGTGCTGGCTTTCCATCAGTGTTGAACGTGAACCCCCCAAAGCACCCTGTGGGTTTCCCGGACTGGATGGGCTGGAGACCACTCACCGATTCCATAGTGAATCTCGCGAGGAAAAACTGGAGAGCCTGGAGGCTGAAGATCTCATGTCTCAGCCGTCACATCCGAAAACGACCTGCACAGAAAGGGAAGGAAAGGTGGCATGGTTAGTCAGGGAGTGGGACAAGAGACCCTGTCCCCACAGGAAGGCTGGCCAACATGTGAGAAGGACAACTAGCATGTACTACACCCCACCATGGGGCTGACACTTCCATCTCAGCAGCCCTGTGTGAGACGTGCTCAGGAGCCTTTCTTGCCTTCTATTTCTGGCTCTACCTTTGAGAGCAATTTACAAGTCATTAACTTCTAGATCCAGGCTCCTTAAACATGAATTAACTATGTGGTGGGTGTAACAGACATACAGACAGACACCTGTAGCTGTGTGCCCACAGAAAGACAGAAGAACCCACCCCAGGAAAGAGGTACCTGTGGATGAAGAATCATGCTTCAGGAAACCCCTCTGAACCTGGGAGAGGGTGCTAATTAACACATGCATACCAGGGCTTCATTAGTTACAGTGAGTCTGGGATAAAAGATGTTGCGTAAGGGAGTAGCTCCACCATTTGCAGAGAGGAAAGGAAAGAGAAGTGGGGGGGGGCGGTGGAAAACCACCCTGGGACAAGGGGTCTGCTTGATCCTTCCCCGCCGGTTTTTCAGGACCAGCAACTCTTGGAACCACCATCACCCTCAGCCCTATAGCCAATCAATCCCCAAGTCAGGTCTACCTGACTTCTGAAAACCTGCTCTCTCTCCATCTCTTGGGATACAGCTCTGGACCAGTACACTGTCACTCTCATTTAGGGGTCACTGCAAGTGCCCTGATATGTCCTTTTTCTAAATCTCATCTCCTAGGATGAAAGCAACATAATTCCTCTCTCTCTTTCTCTCTCTCTCTCTCTCTCTCTCTCTCTCTCTCTCTCCCCTTCCCTCTCTTTCTACTGTGAAAGACAGAGTAATAGATATTAAATGCATGTACCCATCACTCAGCCCAATCACCATCAACTCACCATCAATCCTAGTCACCCATCCTTCGTCCTTCACAAAAGTCCTTCAAGACAGATAGTGAGTCAGCTTTCTACAGGAAACAACAACGCCTGGGGCCATAAAATAATGTCTGAGGTAGGAGTGGAAGAGTGTGGTTCTGGACATGAAAGCTACAGCTACCCATGAGTCCCTGGGTTATGACTACTCACTCTCCCTTTCTCCCATCCCTTTGATGGGTTTTCACAGGAACTGCTGGGTAGGATGGCAACGCCACTGGGTTTTTAAGGACCTCTGTGTGGTGGCATATGCCTTTAATCCCAGCACTTGGGAGGCAAAGGTAGGAGGATCCCAGAGAGTTCGAGGCTACCCTAAGGATAGATAGTGAATTCCAGGTCAGCCTGGGCTAGAGTGAAACCCTACCTTGAAAAAACAAAACAAAACAAAAAAGCAGGGCCTGAATTCTAGCCCAGTGAACCCTTAACAGAGCCCCATGTGGACAGGTTAACCGCTCAGGTGCTCAGGTCCTTGTTTGTGAATCGAGGCCATAATCCCAGCCTGGCCAACGTCACTATATGTCACAAAATTCCAGGGTCACAGACAGAGTGAAAGAACTATGTAAGATGCAACACCAACATGAATTCAAGCCTCACTAAGATGAGGGCAGCATCCAGGCATAAGCCAGATCTCTCCCACAGAGCTGTAGGCAAAGCATGCAGGCTAATTTGTACTCTGACACTGATTTTACTTCAGAGATAATTCCTTTTATTTTTAAAAACTATTTTACTGGGGGGGGGGCTGGATGGATGACTTAGCGGTTAAGGCATTTGCCTGCGAAGCCAAAGGATCCCAGTTTGATTCCCCAGTACCCACCTAAGCCAGATGCACAAGGTGGTGCATGCATCTGAAGTTCATTTGCAGTAGCTAGAGTCCCTGGCATACCCATTCTCTCTCTCTCAAATAAATAAATTATTTTACTGGGGCTGGAGGGATGGCTTAGTGGTTAAGGCGCTATCCTGCAAAGCTAAAGGACCCAAGTTTGATTCTCCAGGACCCACCTAAGCCAGATGCACAAGGTGGAGCATGTTTCTGGAGTTTGCTTGCAGAGGCATAAGGCCCTGGCATGCCCATTCTCTCTCTATCTGCCTCTCTCCCTCTCCTTCTCTCTCAAATATAAGTTAAATATATATAATTTTTATTTGGGCAAGAGAGATGGCTTAGCAGTGAAGGTGCTTGCCTGTGAAGCCTAAGGACCCAGATTCAGTTCCCCAGTACCCATGAAAGCCAAATGCACAAGGTGGCACATGTGTCTGGAGTTCGTTTGCAATGGCTAAAGGCCCTCACATGCACATTCTCTCTCTTTCTCTATCTGCCTCTTTCTCTCTCTCTCTCTCTCTCTCTCAAATATAATTTTTTTCCTTTGGGCCTTATTTAAATATATTTTTAATTTATTTGCAAGGAGAGAGAGAGAATGGGCATGGCAGGACCTCTGCCACCGTAAACGAACTCCAAACACACATACCACTTTGTGCATCTGGCTTTATGTGGGAACTGGGGGATGGAACCCAGGCTGCCTGGCTTTGCAAGTAAATGCCTTTAACTGCTGAGCCATCTTTTCAGCCCCCAGAGATTATTTCTTTCCAGGGTTATCAGGAAAACGTTTAAAAGGCATAAAATGAAAACCATTTACTATCTTAACACTTGAAGATAAATACTGCTTGAATTTTAAGACCATTCCCTCCCTGGGACTGGTTCTTTTAAGTGCGAGATAAATAATATATTTCAATTAACATGATTTACTTAGAGACAGGGAACTACCAATAATTGAAAAGAAAAAATCCATTTCACATTCATTCAGCACATTCTTTTTCAAATAATACTTTAAATTGGCATATATGCATTGCACACGGCATTGAGTTTCACAAAGACATTTTCATACAAGTATATAATGTGCTTCGAATGTATTTCCCCCATATGATTCCCTACATTTTTAATAGTATAGTGGATCAAACACAGAGATACATCACTCCAAAAATTTTAAATCTGAGTCAATTCTCTAACTAATTAATTAATTTAATTGAGATAGGGTTTTGCTATGTAGCCAAGGCTAGCTTTGAACCCATGAGCCTCCTACCAGCTCCCAAGTGCTGGGATTGTGAGAGCACCACCACAACCCTGGGTTTCATTCAAGACAAATTCTCACAAAAGAACTGGCCAGTTCTCTTATAAGTCTACCGTTTGGCCAGGGAACTCTGGACCCCTACTATCCCTCCTATATCCCTCTTCCCTATCTGCCACATAAATCTTGAGTGTCTCTGCCCAGCTCAACCTATTGTACTACTACAGAGAGACACAGGCCAGACCCTAAAGAAACGCATCCCAAGAAGCCACTCTCCCTAACAATGCTGAAGCTGCTCCTTATTCTGGCTGTTTAAAATGACAGCAATTGGGGCTGGAGAGATGGCTTAGTGGTTAAGGCATTTGCCTGGAAAGCCTAAGGATCTAGGTTCAGTTCCCCAGTACCCACGTAAGACAAGGTGGCACATGTCTGGAGTTTGTTTGCAGTGGCTAGAGGCCCTGATGCTTGCTCTCTCTTTCTCTCTCTCTCAAATAAATAAACAATAGCAATTGATCAGTGAATGTGCTCACAGAGGGTAGATGGTGGAAAATCCTGGCGAGAACTAGGATACATCAAAAATAGAGAACGAGGGCTGGAGAGATGGCTTGGTGGTTAAGGTGCTTGCCTGCAAAGCCAAAGGATTCCGGTTCAATTCTCCAGGACCCACGTAAGCCAGATGCACAAGGTGGCACATGTGTCTGGAATTCATTTGCATTGGCTAGAGGCCCTGGTGAACCCTCTCTCTCTCTCTTTCTGCCTCTCTCTCAAATAAATAAAATTTCTTTTTTAAAAAAATAGAAGGGCTGGAGAGATAGCTTAGAAGTTAAGGCATTTGCCTGGAAAACCAAAGGATCCTGGTTCATCCAGGATCCATGTAAGCCAGATGCACTAGGGGGCACATACATCTGGAGTTCATTTGCAGTGGATGGAGACCCTGGTGTGCCCATTCACCCTCTCTCTTAAATAAATAAATGAATAAATAAATAAATAAATAAATAAATAAACAAACAAACAAACAAATAAAATATATTTTTAAAAAATTGAGAGCCAGGCTGGCGAGATGGCTCAGCAGTTAAGGCACTTGCCTGCAAAGCCTAATGACCCAGGTTCAATTCCCCAGTACAAATGTAAAGCCAGATGCACAAAGAAGCACATGCACCTGCAGTTCATTTGCAGCAGCTTGAGGCCCTGACGTGCCCAGATTCTGTCTTTGTTCCTCTCTCTCTGCTTGCAAATTAATAAATAAAACAGAAAGTTTCCAGGTGTGGTGGTGCATGCCTTTAATCCCAGCACTCGGGAGGCAGAGGTAGGAGGATCACCATGAGTTCAAGGCCACCCTGAGACGATATAGTGAATTCCAGTTCAGCCTGGACTAGAGAGAAGCCCCACCTCGAAAAAAACAAACAAACAAACATATATATATATATATAGATAGATATATATATATATATATATATATATATATATATATATATATATAGAGAGAGAGAGAGAGAGAGAGAGAGTTAGTTGAGCTGGAGAGATGGCTTAGCAGTTAAAGCATTTGCCTGCAAAGCCAAAGGGCCCAGGTTCGATTCCCCAGAACCCATGTATGCCAGCTGCATCTGGAGTCTGTAAGCAGTGGCTAAAGGCCCTCGTACACCCATTCTCTCCCTCTGTCTCTCTTTGCCTTTTCCTCTCTCTCAAATATATAAAAAAAAAAAAAGAGAGAGAGAGATAAGGCCAGGCATGGTAGCGCACGCCTTTAATCCCAGCACTCAGGAGGCAGAAATAGGAGGATCGCCGGGAGTTTAAGGCCACCCTGAGACTACATAGTGAATTCCAGGTCAGCCTGGGCTAGAGTGAGACCCTACCTCGGAAAACAAAGAGAGAGAGAGAGAGAGAGAGAGAGAGAAAGATTGATAGCTGAGTATTGACCATGAGATGGGTCACCTCCACTTCACCTGCCTGGGTCCAGAAATCATTGCAGAAGCAGTGACACAAGCACTGCTCTCACAGCTGGCCTGAAAACCAGCTCCAGGGAGATGGCGACAGACACTGTGGTCACTCAAACCTCATCAGGATCCAAAGGCTACAGAGAACTCAGCACCAAATCAGATTTCTATCACAACTGCCAAGGGTCAGAGAACACAGGGGACAAGGGGGTGGAAAGATGGTAAGAGCCTCGGGGTGGGGGGGAATAGCTTGAGCCACCATGTCCCCCCCCGAGCGACTGGGCTGCTTGGTCCCCACAATGAATATCAATAACCCCACCGAGGAAGCCCCCCAGCAGAACTGCAGCAGGGGAGAGGAATTTAAGAGTACAACCTTTCTATACAAAATCAAAACAATATAATAGCAATCAAAGATCATTTGAGTCTCTCCTCTCCAAAGAGATTAGTCAAAGGACTCCATTCAAATGGCCAGAACCACTGTCTGGCTGGATCCACGATGCCTGTGTTGCTCTTTGGTCCTGCTCCCTGAGGTTTGGGACCAGTGAGAAGACTGACCTAAGTAAACCAAGGTCACTGCCCATGGAGGGCTCACAGGCCAGCAGGGGCAGAGGACAGGCATAGAGATATGGGCAGCTATTGTGATTAAATGTGAGTATGTAGAAGATGGCATAATACTTGCCTCACAAACACTTATTAAGTGCCTATTGCATGCACTAGCTAGAGCTTTCCACGATGAGAATCCTCCCACCCATTAGTATGTTGGAAAAATATTTATTAAGATAAATGTCAAGAATATAGTGACTAGCAGAATAGATAAAGGCAAATGGGGTGCCACAGGAGCCTACATTCTACAAGTGATTAGTGAACACTCCACACTGTAAAGGGATTTTTTTGTTTGTTTGTTTTTGGTTTTTTTAAGGTAGGGTCTCACTCTGGCCCAGGCTGACCTGGAATCCACTATGTAGTCTCAGGGTGGCCTCGAACTCACAGTGATCCTCCTACCTCTGCCTCCCGAGTACTGGGATTAAAGGCGTGTTCCACCATGCCTGGCTGTAAAAAGAATTCTTAAAAATATTTGTTTATTTATTTATTTGAAAGCAGAGTGTGTGTGTGTGTGTGTGTGTGTGTGTGTGAGAGAGAGAGAGAGAGAGAGAGAGAGAGAGAGAATGAGCATGCCAGGGCCTCCAGCTGCTGCACATGACTCCAGATGCATGCACCACTTTGTGCATCTGTGTTAATGTGGGTGCTGGGGAATTGAACCCTAGACATTAGGCAAATGCATTGACCACTGATCCACCTCTCCAACCCCCATGAAGAAAATTTTAACGCTTCAGGAACTTGAGAAAAGAGGAACCAAGTAGCCTTGAGCCGCATGCTGGGCAGCAGTCCCAGCCTCTACCCACACTATCCACTCCTCACCTCAGCAGAAGCAGGTACCACTCAACCTGGGCCACCATGAAATGACACAGCACTGTCGGGGTCCTCTGGGAAGAACTGCAAGTGTGTGAGATGAGGGTTTGTTGGGATATTTTCCTGTTTTAACAGCATGACGGGGGTTCTTTCAAACCATCGTGTGTTCCTATCAGAGGACACACTAGGAGCGCAGACATCTGCGTTGCTGCCCCAAGCTCACTTCGTTGAAGGAGGGAGCAGCAGGCAGCCAGTGAGGAAGGGATCTCATGCAATGCGAAGAGGAAAGCATGTGAGCAGATTAAGGCAGCCATGCGGGCCCCACGCCTGACTGCTATGTCTGGGGTGATGATGGTTACTTCCTGTGAGTCTGTTTCCTCTGGAAAATGGGGCTGCAGCAGATGAGAATGCTCACATATACTGCTTCCAAGGCCACATGTCATTAAAGGCCAGGGCATCGTGTGGCAGGCCACGCCTGCTACTGTCTCCACTCCACCACCACCGAGCAAGCTTAGAGGTGGCCAGAGAATTAACACTTCCAAGTATAGCCCTCAGACCAGGATGGGTGGGAATGAGGGAAAGAAAGCCCAGCTCCCAGAACACTGAGGGTCCCCAGGGGAAGGAAGGCCAGCAGGGTAAGATTCCCTTCACTGGCTACTGTGTCTTCTCTAGCTCATTGCTTCATACTTTCTCTGTTTCCTCAGCTCCAAAAGAATCTACTTAGCCTTTCTTTCACATGTCCTCAGTGTGGGCTTCAAAGAGATCCTGTCCTCAGAGAGGCACAAGGTACTTTTTTAAAAAAAAAATTCAGATATCACTCACTTATTTATTTATTTATGAGAGACACACAGAGAGAGAATGGGCATGCCAGGGCCTCTGGCCACTTCAAATAAACTCCAGATGCATGCACCACCTTGTGCATTTGGCTTACATGGACCTGGAGAATTGAACCAGGATCCTTAGGCTTCAAAGGCAAGCGCCTTAACCACTAAGCCATCTCTCCAGCCCATGAAAGTACTTTTGATGCAGTGTTTTGGGGAGGAAAAAAGGTCATAAATGAGAATTACCATCATATAGCAGGTGTGGGACAGACAAAGTGGGAGGGTTCAATCCTCCTTAAAGGTATTTAGCTGGAGTTTAGACATGAAGACAAATTCTCTTCCGTTGTTGTTGTTTTGCTTTGTTTTTTTGGTTTTTCGACATAGGGTCTCAGTATAACCCAGGCTGACCTGGAACTCACTCTATAGTCCCAGGCTGCCCTCAAACTCAACGGTGATCCTCTTACCTCTGCCTCCCCCAGTGCTGGAATTAAAGGTTTGCACCACCACACCCTGTTAAGAAGAATCTTAATTTCATGTTCAATCTTTGCTACAAATATTCCCTAAGTTCTTTTGCCTTTTTTTCTTTTACCTTTTAAATGATTGAAGCCATCAGTTTAAAGCAAATCTGCTGCTTGACTGATAGCTGTCAGACTCATTCCCCATGCCTGGCTACAAGGGCAGCTGCCTACAAGCAGAAATGGATGACAGCCTCAGGGTGAGCAGGAACAGAGGCTGGAGCAGAACCAGTGCTGTTATTTTCACAGCTCCCAAGTCCTGCTGGGCTGGGAGCAATACTGCTACTGCTTCTGAGGCCTCTCAGGGGCAGCGGCGTCTGCAGGGTCATGCCTGCCTGTTTCACAGGAGCTGCTGGAGCTGTCAAACAGCCACTCTCAACATTTCCTGGAGCTGAACCATCATGACAGGCTACTTTAAATATCTTGCAACCGGGGCTGAGGCGATGACTCAATGGTTAAAGGCACTTGCTTGCAAAACTTACCAACCTGGATTCAGTTCCCCAGTACCCATGTAAGACAGATGCACCAAGTGGTGCGTGCATCTGGTGTTCCTTTTCAGTGGCAAGAGGCCCCAGAATACCCATTCCTCCCTCTTTCTTTCTCTCTCTCTTTTTCTCTTTCTCTCTCTCTCTCTGCTTACAAATCAATCAATAAAAATATTTTTAAAACTCTCTGAAATTACATATATTCTTGCAAGTGTTCAGGGAAAGACAATTCAGCCACTAATGCTCAGAGGAGAATTCGGACCAGTCCCAACTCCCCTAGGAAGACTTTGTTCCAGTCACAGGAAGTACGCACACGGTCACGATGGCTGGGGCTCCAACTTGGCTTGGCTCTGGGAGACTCTGCTTCAGTCACAGAAACTGTACACACTGCTACAGCTCCTGGAGACTTTGCATTGGCTGTGTGCTCTTCGGATGACTCCTACCTAACAGCTGTAGCAGATGGCCCCACACAGCCAGAGGACCCTCCTGAGACAGTTCTCAATCGGGTAAGGGAGGAACCCTAAGCCATGACAGCTAGTGTTCATGTGTGACTAGCTCTGCTATCACCCTCCAGCGCAGTACAAGAGACCTCCCTCCTATGCATGACCGGCTGGGGCTGTAGCCCAGGCCCCCATAACCCCACTGAGTGCTTTTATTGCCTGCTTGTGATCTTTATCACAAGAAGAACAAGCTGACTTGATGACAGGAAGAACAGACAACTCCTGGGGTTATCAGGCCCCAGCACACCCGCTGAAGAGTTCTGGACAAGAGGTGGGAACAGAAGCTATGAAGGGCTGAGACCGCGGAAGATGAAAGGCTATGAAGACATGAGACTGTACAACAGTTGCAAGCTCTGGCCACTAGGAAAATTCCAGAAGCCACCAAGAATCACTGGAGCTATAACATGAAGAGCTGAGGGTCCCAACATACCAACCTTTTGGGCCACTGGCACTTGAAACTCAGAACTTTAACATGAGAGCAGAGGGTCCTGATGCCCTAGGCTTGGAGCTTCTGACACTCCGGGAGCTGCACTTTGTCTGTTCACAATTTCCATCTACATAGAGCCAAAGAACCATCAGCCAATAGGTGACATGACAAGAAACCACTGCTATGGTGACAGCTGAAAACCAGAAACGTCACCTGCAGCTCAGCAGCATGAGTCAGGCGTGTTGTCAAGACTGGCAGCATGAACATGTTTCAAGTGGTGGTCACCGTGTTGGTGTCCACTGTCCTCCGCCCAGCGACAGTCAGAGAGGATACACTTCCCAGTCACCCTCCAGGATCAGTGTTCCAGGCTCCACGCAAGGACAAGGCCAGAGTAGGAAGGGTTTGCATGAGAAGTCTTACTCCGCCTGCGTGAAGCTCACTGCTGAATGCTTCCTCCTGCATGCAGGCCTGGGTGGATGTCAGCCATTCTGCCACTCACAATCTTCTAAGTTCTTACTCAGCCCAGGGCAGTGAGAAGCACAGCCATTACCTCGTCTTAAAGAGGAGACAAGCCCCGACAGACTAAGTAACAATTTACAAAATAATAAAGCCAAGATACAGAGCATGGTTACTATGTGTATCACATGCACAGCAAGAATTAACTTCTTTCTGGCTGGAGAGATGGCTTAGTGGTTAAAGCATTTGCCAGCAAAGCCAAAGGACCCAGGTTCGACTCCCCAGAACCCACATAAGCCAGATGCACATGGTGGTACATGCTTCTGGAGTTAATTTGTAGTGGCTGGAGGCCCTGGCGTACCCATTCTCTCTCTGTCTCCCCCCCCCTTCTTTCTCTAATAATAATAAATAATAATAATAAAACTCTTTTAAAAAAAGAATTAACTTCTTTCATAAAACCTAAGAGACAGGAATATGTTGTTTCATTTTAGAAGGGAATAGGTTAATATATAAAGAGCATTTAGCTGGAGTTTTGTTTTGCTTTGCTTGTTTGTGTGTATCCAAGGGTGTGTGTATGTGGTGTGTGTGGTATATGCGCATGTGTGTGCCTGTGTCGTGTCCCAGTGGCTGCAGGGGCTGGATATCCGGTTCCATCACTCTTTCCTCTGCCAGTTCTGTTTTTGAGCCAGAGACTCTAACTTATCCTGAAGCTTGCTATTTCTCCACAAACGTTTAAACGATTCACTGGCTCCCCTATGAGACGGGCCACACAGCCATGTGGCCATATGCAGCTGTGGATGTGGGTCCACAAGGATCAGGCGCTCTGCTCACACAGGAAGTGCTCTTGACCACCGAGTCATCATCTCTCCAGCCCTTGCTAAGGGTGGGCTGTTTTTTGGAGGGGGGGTTCAAGGTAGGGTCTCACTCTAGTCCAGGCTGACCTCCTGAAATTCACTATGTAGTCTCAGGGTGGCCTCAAACTCATGGCGATCCTCCTACCCTATCTCTGCCTCCCAAGTACTAGGATTAAAGACACGTGTCACCACGCCCAGCTAGAGTGTTTTATGATTAATAAATCAAACCTTAGATATGCCAAAGTCCCTCTTTCCTTTAAATCCTGCAGCCTCACAGGAGAGGCTTCTGCCACATACACCTCCCCATGCCCAATGTCAGAAATGAAAAAGGACCTTTAAGAAGCTAATTCATTCACGGTCATTCCTTACACCCACCACCCAGCAGCCCAGCCTCACTGATTCTTCATAACTGCCTGTTTCCTCCACTTTATGACAGGCATACTTTACATCTCAGGATGTCTGAAACAGAAAGTGCCTTCTTATCAATGCAATTCCAGTTTTTGCTTTCTCTGCCAACGCTGTTAGGATATCAATAATGCATCCCATAATCAAAGGACTCTCAGAATCAAAAGAAAGGCGATACGTCTAAGCTACTCTCAAATGCCCAACCCAGCACAGACCTTACAAGACTGACAACCTGAGAGACGCGAAGCCAAATCCTTTCCTTCAGATCTTCCAAACAACCCTTCAAGGCACACCTGGCCCCACAGAAGGCTCACCCACACAGCCCGAAGTCTCTCTGTGGCTCACCACTCCCAGGCCAGGCATTCCTGAATATCTGCACTGCTAATGAGAAAAGAGCAGGAGTCCCTCACCATAGGGAAGCGCAGGGAACACGTCTAATGAGTACCTGTTATACTGGGAAAATCTGAAATAGATACTTGACTGTACCCTCTCTTTGTTAGGCTCATTCATGCATCCCTTCATTCCTACGACAGGTGGCAGATGCTAATGAGGTACCGTGCCAAGCCAAGCTGGGAACTGTTTTCTGGCACAAGACAGACTAGAGAATTAATACTTTCAGGTGCCTGCAAAGGCGGAAGTTGCTATAAATTGGAGACATAATGCACGGGATTAGATAGACTGGTTCCATGGGGCTGAGGGCAGCGGCATCAGGTTTTGGGGCGAAACAGGAAGCTAACGGACAGTGACAGGAAGAAGAAATTCTGAGCATACAAACACTAAGTATGAAACCACAGCCTATGAAAGGCCACTCCCTGGATGTGTGTTGACGCTCTTCCTAGCACATCTGAGGAGTGACGACACCTCCAGAACCGTATGGAAGTGTGGGCTATTTCAAACCACTAAGTCTGAGTTTCCATCTAAACCACCTACACGAATATCCATTTGCATTTAGGGGGTTCTGGACCTGAATGTTCACTGGAGCCGGAGGAAAAGGACGAGTCTTTGGCTTTCTCTTGCTGGCCTAGGGTAAGCCACCTCACTTCACTGAAGCTGGTCTCCTCATTTGTAAAACTGGCGTAAGAATAGTCTCAAGCCAGGTGTGATCACACACAACTGGAATCCGAGCACTCGGGAGGTGGTGGCAGAAGGATCAGGAATTCAAGGCCATCCCTGGCTACGTAGTAAGTCAAAAGCCAGCTTGGGCCTCTATCTCAAAAAAAAAAAAAAAAAAAAAATTAAAAAGCCTCAAGGGCCTGCTGCGAGTTAGACTCTCAACAGCTATCTAGAAAGACATAGGGGGCTGGAGAGATGGCTTAGCAGTTAAGGCACATGCCTGCGAAGTCTAAGGCCCCCAGTTCAATTCTCCAGGTCTGACTTAAGCCAGATGCACAAGGGGACGCATGTGTCTGGAGTTCGTTTGCAGTGGCTGGAGGCCCTGGCACGCCCATTCTCTCTCTCCCTCTCTTTCCCTCTCTCTGTCTCAAATAAATAAATAAATAAATAAATAAATAAATAAATAAATAAATAGAAAGACATTGCCTTTTTTTTTTTTTTTTTTTTTGAGCCTCTAGTCTCAAAATGTTGCCAACTGGGCATTCCCAGAATAAGCCAAGACACAGATTCTATTGAACAATGAAGCTTCCTTTTCCACCTTTATGATAGCACGTCAAAATGTTCTGCTGATGAAACCAGGAGAACTGTTTTGTTCTCTTCCACACCTCTCAGAATGCTTGCTGCATAGCAGGGGCTCAGTAAACACCTCCAGTCAGAATACATTACCTCAATTAGATAAAAACAGGGCAACAGCAGGAAGACTTCTGCGTGAATTGTCAAAATGGGAATGTGAAAATGCCTTTCGTACGGCAGGGAAAAATACTTATGAGACCTCAAACCAGCCTTCACATACCACCTTCTTCAGCTGGACAGGAAACCCCACAACAAATTACTTTCCAACCAGACCCAAGAAAGCCCTGTGGCCTGGGAACACCACTGCAGGGGAATTCCGATCTTAAAAAAATCTGCCTTTGCCTCTTAGAAATGTTATTGCCTCAATAAGTGATGACCGTGTGCTCATTCCTAAACAGGACATCTCTACACCCCTCCAAAGCTCAGGGAACATTCCAGAAGAGCGGGTGGGAAGAATATTAAGAGATGGGAAGGAGAGCTATGGAATGTCATCTTCTGGGACACGACATGGGGAGGAGAGCGATGGAATGTCATCTTCTGGGACACGACATGGTCATTAACACTCATGAACTCAGAGCAGCTGTGGTTTCCTGCACAAGACTGAGCCATCAACATTCAATGATGAATGGGGGGAGGGGCTCCTGAGACCCCTGCTACCAGAGTAGCTATTGTCAGTTAATGGTTGCTAGGGGAGAGAGAGCCATGTTCTTCAGGGAACAGTTACCCATATTTAGCTAAACACACATACACATACACGTGCGCACACACACACACACACACACTCGTGCAAACAAACCTAATTCAGTAGGTCACAAAGAAAGACAGACGTGAAAGAATGCAGGAGACTAGTTGGAAAGAAGAAGTTTAGGGGTGGGAGGGGACGAGAGGGTAACGGCGAGGAATATGATCAAAATACATCAGATGCACGTATGAAGTTGCCAAAAATAAAACAAAAAATAAGTAATTTTTTTCACAAAGAAATTTTTACTGCCTGTCAATATGGAAGGATCTGTCCAATTCTATGAGACTTCTTTTCAGAATGATGTTCTTTCAGAATCTAGATTCTTTCCTTTTAATGAAGCTTTAAATATTTTTCATTTTGACCGCTATTTATCTTCAGGCGGCAGGATGCTTGGCTGGAAGTACTGACTCACTGTAGTTTCAGGGCCATTCCCTGAGCCACTTACCATCCCTCCAAGGCTGAACAAGCTGCTGGCTTCAGAGTGTCCACTGGGATGGAAACCCTTGGAAAAACTGTCCAGCAGGCAAAGAGACAATCGTAGGCGAAGCCACCCCACATTCCCCTCTGCCTCCTCGCCAGAGAAGCCCGGGGAAGGAGATTCTATAGCTAGCACCATGCATGGTCCAGTAAATGTTTGGTCGTGGGTGAATGAATAAATTCCTAAACACCCTCACACCAAGTCTTCCCTGTCAAAGTCCTCAGTTGCTAAGAAGCGAAGAGCATGCGGTCAGCGCCTGGATTCCTGCAAGTCTCCTGCCTGGCAACTATCTGCCACGTAGGATGTCCCGAGAGCCTGCTGTCAATCAAAGCGCTCTCAGACATCCACCAAGTCCTCCTGCTTTCCTCAAGGGCTCCCTGAACGACACAGGATTTCAAGAATCTAGTCTGAGGTAGAAGGTTTGGTAACCCAAGGGAGCAGATTCAGCTGAGGTTTCCTTCTAGTAGAAGGTCCACTGGATCCCAGCTGCCCTGGGTGCTGGTGAGGAGACTTGAGAAGCTCACAGCAGGAAGGGCATCATGGCATGGCATCTGAGCAGTTACCTCTTCTCTCAAATTCGACTATGACTGTGGCCCACACCAGTCACTGTATATATAGCAAGACTAGAAGAAACCAGAATGGGGGTGTGGCTCAGTCGATAGAGGGTTTGCCTCCAATGCATGAAGCCTGGGTTTTATCTCCAGCAATGCATAAACCGGGTGTGGTGACACATGCCTATAGTCCCAACACAGAAATCTAAGCTATCTAGTGAGCTCTAGACAATCATAAGATACATGAGACCCTGTATCCGAATAAATAAGTAGATAATAAATAAAAAATACAATAAAAGGAAGAAACCTTGCCCACTGCTCCCAGCACACACCGACACAAGCAAGCGCAAAAGAATATATGCATCCATGGTGGGGCGCTTCTATATGGTCAGCCCTCGGACAGGCAGCAGGGCAGTTCCCACGTGCCCTCCCAGGAGCTCTGAAAAAGGACTTCATGTGCTGAGTTGGGACATTCCAGAGTCAGCCTGTTTCCTCTATGCGAGCGGTTTTCCTGGCTCATTCTGACAGGAGATGCAGGCAGGAAGAGCAGCCCCCTCTCCACATGGTTGAGCACCATGGAAAGCCGGCTGCAAGGGCAAGCCTGGAAGTCTGGGTCCGCAGAAGCCGCACCCAGATGTCTCTTCCGAGGCAGGACACCAGGCAGCACGGCCTTATGGGGGCTTTACAGACTGTCAGTACCAACCATTAGGGAGGGACGGAACTTTGGCCATGGCCAGATTCCAGGGCTCACAGGACACAGTTAGCGAGGCTGCTCTCCCATCTGTGGGTTCTGAGCTCTGGGAGGGACAGGAGACGGAGTCTCCGGCAAGCTTGCCGCCTGGGGCCACTGGCCTCCAGACCCAAGTCCAGGCACGGCACAGCATCCTTCATGAAGGAAAGCCTCTCGGCTGACGGTTTTAGTAAAAGCCTCAGAGTGGACTCCAGGTGTCCATCCCAGAACCTTCTCTGCTGTCCAGCTGGGGCACTTGCATAGCTGGCAGTGCATGCCACGTGTGCCCAGACAGTACAAGGGATAGACGTAGGGAGGGGAATGGAACGTGTTGAAAGGAAAGTAGGGAAAGGAAGAGAAAGCAAACAAGAGGAAGGGATGGGGGAGAGAAAGAGAAGGCAAGTTCTTTCTCAGTGGTATAGAAATTGTTTCTAATGATAAAAGTGGGTGTTTTCACATGACTATAACCTAACTAACTACCAGTCTGGGGAAAAGCTGACACACAGGGCAGACCGGAAGAACAATAGGAAAGGGAGTAGAGGCGGTCTGCATCCCCACTCCTCTTGTCCACCACGTCCCACTTGACCTCAGGGACTCCTGGGAAAGCTTCTGACTACAGATGGTTTTAGCCAACAAGGAGTTCCAGGGGAGTTGGGAGCCAGGAGGTGTGGAGAAAGGCTGAGGATTTACTCTCGTCCCCCAGAGACTCTCTCTGGAAGTCTCTGCAAATAATCTCCCAGCTCTGCCTGAAGCTCAGCTCTGGCCAGAACCCCCTCTTTGAAGCTTTCACCACCTGTAGGACCCCAGAGCCATTCCCTCCCTGCCTCTCAAACCTGGCCGTCCACAGGAGCACAGGGCTGCTAACGTGGAGGCTGCACTATCCCATGCCTGCCCACACCTTCCTAGAGATCCTTTCCATGGCCAGCAAACAAAGGAGAAGCAGTTCAAAGGCTTGAATCATTGGGGAAATGTGAATCAGAACACAGTGACACACTGCTTCATACTCACTAGGTCTGCCATGGTCAAGAAAATGGCAAATAACTAAGTCTTGGCAAAGGTGTGAGGAAGCTGGCACCCTCGCACATTGCCAGTAGGAACATAACATGATCCGGTGACTTTGTTAAAGTCTGGCAGCTCCTCGACAGTTAAACGGGGACTTACCGGATGATCAGGCAATTTCACTCCCAGGTAGATGTTCCAAGGAGTTGAAAACATGTATTCAAATACATCCTTATAAATGAATGTTTACAGCATCCCTCTCCACAATGGCCCAAAGGTGGAAATAACCTAAATGTCCATCAACCAATGAACGACTGAGCAGTGCTGTCTGTGCACACAACAGAACTATTCAGCTATAGACACAGGAAAAGAGTGGCCGGGGAGACACAGCTCAGCAGGGAAGAGCACTTCCTGCACAAGCATGAAGGCCAGAGCGCCTGGGCTCAATCCCCAGCACCTGCAGACAGCGCCAGTTCTGTGGTGGGGGAGGGGAGGTAAAGACAGGAGAGTTGTTGAGGCTCACTGGTCAACCAGTCTGATGGTGGGAGGGAGGAGACACTCCGTCTCAAGGAAACAGCTCAGAAGAACAACAGAGGACACCAGATGCTCTCTCTGCTGGTCTCTGCACGCGTGCGCAGTAGGGCTTGCAGACATATACACAAACACCTGCTGCATACTATGTATACATACACCACTCTAGACCATGGACATATACACCAAAAAATAAAATAAAATAAAATAAAATAAAATAAAATAAAATAAAATAAAATAAAATAAAATAAAACAAAATAAAATAAAATAAATAAAATAAAATAAAATAATAAAATTAAATGGGAATGATGCAGATATGATGATATGTGTCTGTAATCTGAGGAGGGAAGGCAAAGGCAAGAGGATTGCAAATGGAAGGTAGCCTGGGCTACAGAGTAAGACCCTGACTCAAAGAAATAAACCAAAACAAACGATATAAACAGAAATGAAACTTTGGCACATGCTACATCATGGAGAAACCTGGAAAACACTGTGCTAACATGCTAAAGGAGAGTCAGGCACACGGTCTTACATGTTGGGTTCCTTATTCATGAGTCATCCAGGACACGTAAATCCACAGAGACAGAAGGCAGATTGGGTGTGACCAGGGACTGGAAAGAGGGACAATGGTTTCCTTCTGGGGTGTTGAAAACATCTTGGAACTGGGCAGGGATGATGGCTGCATTCTGTGAATGTCCTCGGGGACCCTAAATGGCATACTTCCATAAGGTTAGTAGTTACATGTCAATTTTCCATCAATTACAAAAAAAAAAAAAAAAAAAAAAAACCTTTATGAAATTATCCAGGGAGCTGTGTGGTCCCTATTGGGACAATGACTGTAGGCCTGCAGTTGTGACTTAATGTAATGTCCTCCCTGTCTCTTCAAATCAGACTTGTTATTTTCAGTTGAGAAGCTTCTGGATGGACTGTGCCGGCCATTTAATGGCCTCTCTGTTGCTTGACTTCAGACAACTGTCTCATCTTCTCTGAATCTGGAAAATACCACCTTCATTAGGTTGGTTTCAGGTTATTGTGACAGCTTCTAGGAGAATGGACAAGATGAACTTAGAACATTAGGTGGGGCTCAAAGGGTGACTTCATTCATTCCTTGTAGTACACATCATGAGTGTGCCATCCTCAGTGGCAATACTTCCTACCTGGGAGAACTGGTGTCAGGCTGGCACAGAGAATGTCAGAGAATGTCAGCTCTGTCACCAGCTCGTTGGCAAAGAACCTCAGCTTCACCCATCAGCTATGGGTGACTTTAGAAAACTGCTACTGTGAGCTCCAGTTCCCACACCTGTGGAAGCATGGACAATTTTAAGCGATTATGGAAATAAACCTTTCAGTACAATCTTTGGCAAACAGCAGTGGTTGGTACATGTCAGCTGCTATGGTCATTGTCACCGAGTGTAAGTACAGGACCCAGTCATTGGTGTAGTAGAGGTCCAGTTTGCTTCCTTCCTTCTCTTCCACCAGCACTGGTCCTCGGAGAGTACCCTGGCTACACTGAGCACAGAATAAATAGCATCCATATCTTGAGTTTGGAGGGACATTGGCTCCCTCTAGATCAGGCATGGCAAGCTATGGCCCCGATCACAAGTGTCACATACTAGGAGTTTTCTCTCTCTCTCTCTCTCTTTTTGAGGCAAACCCAACAGACTGGCCTTTTATTTTATTTATTTAAGAGACAGACAGAGGCAGAGAGAGAATGGGCACATCAGGGCATGCAGCCACTACAAACAAATTCCAGACACATGCACACCCTTGTGCATCTGGTTTACGTGGGTCCTGGGGAATCGAACCTGGGTCCTTTGGCCTTGCAGGCAAGTTAGGCACTAAGCCATCTCTCCAGCCCCTGGCTTTTTCCTTTAGTGACACAGAGAGAGATTTGGATTGCCAGGCCTCCAGCCACTGTAATAGAACTCCTTGTGCACATGTGCGACCTTGCACATGCATCACCTTGTGCGTCTGGCTTACATGAGATCTGGGGAGTCAGACATGAGTCCTTAGGCTTCACAGGCAAATGTCTTAACCGCTAAGCCATCTCTCCAGCCCAGGTTTTGCTTGTCGACACCAAGCATACCCATTCCTTCAGCCAAGCATTATGTGACAGGGTTTTGAAGCCCACCCACTTGTGACAGACCCTGCTGTTCCCTGGTTTCCTGGGCATGCTGCCAGACTACATTCCCCAGACTCCCTTACAGCTGATTGTGTGTCAGAGTTCTAGCCAGAAAGGAGGGGGCACTGTTATAATTTGTTAAAAGGCTTTTAAGAAGTGGGTGTGGCTCCTCCAGCTTCTCCATCTCTGCCCCAGGGAAGCAGGCATGGATGAAGCTCTGGGGCAAAGCAGGGCCACAGAAAGTGGAAGAGGCCAAAGTCTGAGTGAGGTCACTAGGGGAAAGTTACCCAATTAATAGAAATACCCAGTTTAGAGGAGGAGAAGGAAGAAGAAGAAGGAGAAGAAAGAAGAAAGAGGAGGAGGAAGAAGAGAAGAAAGAAGAAGAAAGAGGAGGAGGAAGAGGAGAAGAAGAAGAAAAAGGAGGAGGAAGAAGAGACACTTCTTATGTTTCGGACAGTGTGGGGACTGTTTGTTACTTCAGCTTTCGTTGCTCTATTACTATGACACCATACTCGAGTACTGAACTGTCACTGAGCTGAATTATACAAAGCTACAATTCACCCCAAATATCTACGTCTGAAAATCTACATGTCAGCGCCTGCAGATTTCAAATACAATTGTAAGAATATCTGCTTTGAGGAACCTACCCAATAGAAAGAGCCAGAGCATCAACAAAAATAAAAATAAAAACGTGAGAATGTGTCAGATGCCTGAGAAGAGCTTGGGAAGATCCAGGGAGGCAGAGGCAGAGGCAGGGTGAGGTCAGCCCTGTGGGAACCAGGCTGCTCAGGAATGGCTCTTGGGAGGGGAGTACACCAGCTCAGAAGGAGCAAACCATTATGGCAAGCATTCAGGAAAAGGGTGGAGGCCTGACCTTGAGAAGAGCACAGGGGATGGCGTAACAGGAGCACCAGCCACAGGGTGGAAGAAGGGAAGGAGGCCAGCAGGGGAGAAGATGAGGTAGGAGGCGCATGAAGCCTTATAAAGAAGACAGGCACGGGGGTACCTGCCTATAAACCCAGCACCTGGGAGGTAGAGGCAGGAGGATCAAGAACTTAAGAACAGCCTCAGCTACCCATCTAGCCAGCCTGCGATACACGAGACTATCTCCAAAAAGGAAAAATAAATAGTAGACGTAAGCTGAGCTAGAAATGGGAGGGTTATATAATGTCTATAATATCCCCCCGTCACTATGGCCACCTATATTCTAGTCTGTATCACCAAGTCCAGCCAACCAGTATCTAAGGACACTGTCTAAAACTCTAGCCCAGGAAGCTGATGCACCCGTTGGTCCAGCAGCCAAGTGTCCCCTCTCCTGTCACTCACACGCATGCCTCTGCCTCATGGACAAGCCCTAGAGAGCACTCCACTCACCAAGGGCCCTTCAGCACAGCTGACGCAGACGGCATGCCTCTCTGTATTTGCTCTTCCCTTCAAAAAGAACAGGGCCACCTTGTAGCAGAGGTTTTTAACGGTTTAATCTTCCCAGGGACATGCTGGGATCAGCACAGGCCCTGACTGGGACTGAAGCCTTGTTCCTCAGGTGATGAAAGAGACCAGGTGGATTTGTTCAGTCACGGGGGCAGTTCCTGAGGACCTAGCAGGTGGCAAGCACTGAGACAGCACAGTGCTTAGCAGTGGATCAAAGAGTGTCATGGAGCCCAGAGCACAGTGACACATCAGCGTGGCAGATGTTCTGATAAGGCCCGACTTTTATTGTAGGGATCAGTAAATGACAGGCTGGCCATCCTCATGAAAAAACAGAAAGAAATACTGCCACCAACATGAGGCACAGGCCAGGAATTAGGGCAGGTTAGAAAGAAGAGAGTTCTGTCCTTGGGGGAGGGACAGCCAGCAGACTAGATGCAAACTTGTCTCCAAAGCCCACCCGGTCTCCCCAGGCGGGCGTGCCTGCAAATGACCCGGCTTGGTGAGTGTGATGTTCATCCTGATGGTCAACATGACAGGATCTGGAATCAACGCCGGCTAAAACCTCACTGTTTCTTTCCCACGCCGGCCTGCTTCAGATTCTTTTAATATAGTGTTTCACACATAGGACCCCAGACGGCCACAGCTCGCTCTTGTAGCAACTTTGAGTGTTTGCTCAAAAGTCACCTTCTCAGGACAGAGGAGTGTTCAGCACTGAAACATCTCTAACACACCTTCCAAGGCTCAGGGTCCATTGCAGAAGAGGGGGCAGAAAGAATGTAAAGAGCCAAAGGAAGAGTAGGACTCCTTACAACGTGCTCCTCCAGACACAAAATGGCCTGGATATCCATGACCTCACAGTGCCTGACACTATCTACACAAGACCATCATAATAGGAGGAAAAGATCATGACATCAAACTGAAAAAGAGACTGATTGAGAGGGGGAGGAGATATGATGGAGAGTGAAGATTCAGAGGGGAAAGTGGGGGGAAGGAGGGAAGTACCATGGGATATTGTCTACAATTAAGGAAGTTGTCAATAAAAAATAATGAATTAATTACCTTCTCAGAGAGCCTCCTTGAAGCCCATCTAACAATGCAAGCATTACAGCACTCGCAAGGTTTCTTTCTTAACGAATTTCTCTCCATAAGCCCTTATCTCCATCTCATACACCAGGCACTAGTGTTTGTGTGTACAAGCTCTGGGAGGACAGGAACTCATCTTGATTAGGGTCCCAACTATCGCCCATCCCTTAGAATGATGCTCACATGCCACACAAACTCAACACAAACTCAACACAAACACCAAGGTTTCTAGCTGTGGTGGCTGGAAGCACGGTGCGTGGGGAGTCTCCTGTGGGAAGGACCGAGCAGGAGTGCGGTAGAGAAGGGACATGTCAGGTGACCAGTTCATAGGAAAATATCTTGGCTGCTCTGCCCAGTGATATATTTTTGTGTGTGTGCACAGCATACGGAGTGTGTGGTGTGGGCATGTGTGTGTGTGCTGATGTTAAGTCCTGTATGCTGCATGTGGTGGCCAGAGGAAAGTGTCAGGTGTCTGTCTGCATCCATGATTCACCCACATGTTTTGCTTTGCTTAAAAATTTTTTTTTATTTAGCTGCATGTGTGGGCATGTGTGTGCGGGTATGGGCATGCCAGGGTCTCCTGTAGCTACAATGCATACCAGATTCTTCTTGCAGCAGTTTTTTTTTTTTTTTTTTTTTTTTTTTTTGTTGTTGTTGTTGGTTTTTGGTCTGGCTTTATGTGGGTTTTGGGGAATGAAACCCAGGCTGAAAGGAAAGGCTTTGCAAGCAAGGCCTTTAACTGCTGAACCATCACCCCAGCCCAACTGCCTGTTTGTCTTAAAAGTGGAATCTCTTACTGATTGCAGAGCTTGTCATTGGGAGCCCCAGTGATTCTCCAATCTCTGCTACCCAAAGGGCTGATGTTACAGATGTGAATGGCCACATCCAGCTGTTTACATGGGTTCTGGAGACTCAAACTCTGGTGGCCTCAGGCCCCTTCAGGTTCTCAGGCTTTCACAGGAAGTGCACTTAACTGCTGAGCCATCTCTCTACCCTTAGTGACCATTTTTAAGCCATCGACAGTGGAGTTCCTTCTGCCTTTTACCTGCTTTCCCGTAATAATCTCAGTAACTGGAGAGCAATGGGGACTTGCAAGTTACTCCTCCATTATCTGGACAAAGGCTTCCAGAAACTTCCTCCAAGCACTCAGACCCTCTTGACACCAGCGATAAGCTTAATCCCACAAAGTTCAGGTCTTTCCAATCTCCCTTCTTCTGCTTCTGACATCTGATTTCACACACACTGACAAGCCCTTGGCCAGAGGCTTGCGCCTGCGCGGGGTTAAGTGGAAAATCACCAGCTTTAACCAGGGTCTCTCGGGAGCCAGGAACACATGCTTCCTTGACCACAACCCTCTGCAGAGGGTGTCAGCAGCGTAAGTGGAAAGATGAGGAAACTGAGTCAGAGGAAGGAAATCACTCAAAGTCACAATAGAAGAAACAGACCCAGAGAGCCACGGACAACCAAACTGAGGCTTGGAATGTCTCTGAACTTGCCAAGGCCATCAAGTAGCCAACACAAGGCCAAGTTAGGGCTCACGTGTAAGTCCAGAATCAAACTCTTCTGCAGCCATCCACACCTCTGTAGAACTACAGCCTTGGTTCTGATGTTACTACGCAGGCATGATTTCCATCTGCAAATGCTTCGTGTGGCTAATTTCTTCACACTGGAAGTTTAACCCAAGTATGCTTTAATTTAATTTAATTATTTATTTGAGAGAGAGAGGAAGAGGCAGATAGAGAGAAAGAATGGGCACGTCAGGGCCTCCAGCCACTGCAAATGAACTCCAGATGCATGTGCTCCCTTGTGTATCTGACTTATGTGGGTCTTGGGGAATTGAACTGGGGTCCTTAGGCTTTGCAGGCAAACACCTTAACCACTAAGCCATTTCCCCAGCCCACACTGGAAGTTTCAAATATCTACACTGAATCACCTTATCCCAATCAACTCTCAACTTGTTCTTCACGGGAATACTACACACATTCCAGTTATATCCATTAAGACTCTTTTGGATAAGGAATTTTATTTATTTTTTTAATTTTATTATTTATTTATTTATTTTGATTTTTTGAGGTAGGGTCTCACTCTAGCACAGGCTGACCTGGAATTCACTCTGTAGTCTCAGGGTGGCCTTGAACTCACAGCGATCCTCCTACCTCTGCCTCCCAAGTGCTGGGATTAAAGGTTTGTGCCACCACGGCTGGCTTGGCAAAGGAATTTTAAAAAGCAATACCTGTGTATTTCACTGACTCATTCATGCAGGCCTGCTTTGGCAAACACTGGTTTTAACTGTACCCTGTGATAGCTGCCCACAAGATCTCACCCAGGCAACCTGCCCCTGACAGGTGGGTCTTGATGCTCAGAACGGTACAGGGTGGCGGCTATAGGAAGAGCACAGACTTGAAGGGCAGGAAAGCTGGGCTTAAATCCTCTGTTTCTATAAGAACTCCCCTGAGCACCAGGACCCAAGTCCTTCTCATCCTCACAGACAACTCACAGGAATTTTTCAAATTTCACAAAACAAAAGTTGTCAAACTCTAAGCTAAAAGGAATGAAGGAAGAATTTATTTGTCAAAGATGAATGAATTAAGCTTCTGGTCTACCACATGTTGGCCACTTTGTTAAATGGATGTTAAGGACATGAATAAGACTCCAGGGGAGGGGCTAGACAGATGGCTCAGCAGTTAAGGCATTTACCTGGAAATCCTGAGGACCTGTGTTCGATTCCCCAGTACCCATGTAAAGCCTGATGCACAAGGTGGCACGTGTCTGGAGTTCATTTGCACTGGCCAGAGGCCCTGATGTGCCCATTCTCCTTCTTTCTCTATCTGCCTCTCTCTCATAAATAAATAAAAATATTTTTTAAAAGATTCCAGGGGAGAAAGATACCATGGGCATGTGTGTGTGTGTGTGTGTGTGTGTGTGTGTGTGTGTGTGAGAGAGAGAGAGAGAGAGAGAGGGAGGGAGAAATGGGGTGGTGGAGGATAGATGCTATAGTGTATTTTCTTACTCATCCATCTCTTAGTAAAAAAATTCATTCCCATTTCACAGTTGGGGAAATGGAGCCTTAACAAGTTAGGTGGCTTGACCAGGGATACGCAGAGACTGGAGCAGAGAGCCCAGCTGCTCCCGCCTCACCTAACCCATGGGCATGGCATGGAGAACAAAGCTTGTCAGGCTTTGAAAGGTGTCCATACCTGAAGGTTAGAGCTCTCTGCTGCAGCAGCCTGAAGAATGGACTAAGGAGAATACAGTGAACTACGAAAGGGCTGGACAAGTCAGGAGAGCTACACAGAAGCCTTGCCTGGAGCAGGGTCTATGACAAGGACAGTGGGGCTGGTCTGGAGATGTTAAGGTTTGGTGTGGGAGAGGAGCCACAGAGAAAAGCAGAGTGATGAGTATTATAAAAGTTGCCTCTCTTCCTAAGGTGCACGCATAGGAGGCAAGGACACCAGGAAAACCGTGGCACAGCTTCTCTTCTGGTGCCCTTAAAGCGGAAGCAAAGAGCTGCTGCTGTGGAAGAAGAAGACAAGGAAGAAGCGTGGACACAGGCTTGCTTCTTCCTCGCCCTGACTTCCACCAGGACTAGGAACAGCACTGGAGAGGATGCGGACACTAGTGGGGCCGGGAAGCCCAGGAGGCCGCAACACTGTGAAACGCAGGCATGGGGCGGCCTCACCTGGGGGCTCACAGTCACGGCCCCGCCCTCCTCATGCCTCCATCCGGTCACCGGTCACTCCTCACACCGGCCAACCCTGCTGCCCATCCATTTTCCCTCCCACACTCTTATCAGGGAATCCTAACTGGTCTTCCCACTTCCAGCCCTTGCCCTCCCCCATCTGACCACTCAGCCCCAAATACCTGGGACTTTCTTTCAAAGGACAGCGCCCCATCAGTCTGCCTTCCACCTTCCGTGGCTTTATGATAAAGCTCCTGCTGTCAGAGCCGGGCGTGGTGGCACACGCCTTTAATCCCAGCACTTAGGAGGCAGAAGCAGGAAGATCGCCGCCGTGAGTTTGAAGCCACCCTGAGACTACAGAGTTAATTCCCGGTCAGCCTGGGCTAGAGTGAGACCCTACCTTGAAACAAAAAGAAAAGAAAGAAAAAAGAAAAGAAAAGAGCTCCTGCTTTCAGGATATAGCTCCCACTCTCCCCTCCAGACTCACAGAAGCCGGTTCCAGCCATTCTCAGTCCCACAGCCTGCTCAAACACAGGGCTCCAGACCTCCTGAGTCCCTCCTAGCTGACAACACAAACCATCCATTCCTACTAACCACATCCTTCATCAATCCAATACCCAGACATTCCTTCCCTTCCTCTGCTTTTTTCCAGTTACCATCACTACAATGAAATGCCTGACACAGGACATTTATGAAGAAAACAGGCTTGTTTATTTATTTTTACAGTCTATGAGGCTTCAGAGCACGGTGCCTGTATTAACTCACTTCTAGGCAGGGCCTCATGGCCAGTGGCAGATGCTGGCAGGCGAGGCTGAGGGGTATGCGGGAACCTGTATCAGCTCATTTCTGGTGAGCGCCCTGTGGCCAGTGCAGATGCTAGCTGGCAAGGGCAAGAGTACGTGCCAGAGCAGGCAGTCACATTCTGAGCCAGGAAGCAGAGAGCCTGGGTGGGGCCAAGCTTGATCCTTTTATACTAAGCCTCCTGGGAAAACTGAAAGAGTGGCAGAACTACTTTCAGAGGGCTGGTCCCCTAGTGATCTAAGGTCCACCCACCAGGTCACACCTCTTCAAGGTTCACCACTACCACAGCAATACCATGGGGACCAACCTGCAATACATGGACATAGGGGTGACAATTAAACCACGTTCAAAACATGCAAACAGAACAGTGCAAGCTGCAGAGAGCCCACACCTCCACCCTTCTGCCCGTCTATTTTAAGTCGGAGGAAGTAGCTGTCCTAGGAGAGGAAACTTGCTGGAGGCTATTACGGAAAGGGCTATAAACGAGGCCTCTGCTTGCATTTCTACATCGGACGATAGTGGGGGACAGGAAACAACAGGGATAACTGAATTCCAGAGACAAACCCAGAATGCCATTTTATTTCAACTAAGAAGTTTACCTTTCTCCTTGGAGAAATAATGGTTTTTTTAAATTTTTATTTATTTATTTGCAAGCAGAGAGAGAGAAAGAGAGAGAGAATGGGCATGCCAGGGCCTCTAGCCACTGCAAACAAACTCCAGATGCATGTGCCCCTTGTGCATCTGACTTACGTGGGTCCTGGGGAATCGAACCTAGGTCCTTTTGCTTCACAGGCAAATGCCTTAAGTGCTAAGCCATTTCTCCAGCCCGAGAAATAATGTTATCCTTAGATTTCTGCCAAAATAACCACCACTTTCGTACCACAAGAACTTTGATCCATCTCTTTTCAACCTTGAGGACACTTCTGCACTGGCCACCTACAGGAAATTCTGCCCTGAGCTCAGACACTACCTCTCCATCACCAAGTTTTCTCCGACCACACCCCTGGGATGATGCCCTGGGCCCTGCACACTCAGGAAGGCATCTGACAGCTCTCCTATGGAGTGTACTGACTTGGATCTCAAACCACTACGTTATGCACCTTTCCCTTCTGCTCAATGCCAGGCATTCAAGTGCATGAACTCTGACCTTTCACCTTTAATCCTAAGTGGCTGTCACACAAAACAATGCCATGACAAGTCTTTCACCTGATGTAGCTTCTCCATCATGTAAATGAGGACTCTTATCTCACTCTGGAACCCATTCACTTTTGGCTTGGACTAGTTATATGCCAGGCACTCAGCCACTTTCCTTATATAATGCTTTGACACCTTAAAAAAAAAAAAACTGTGAGATTTTCCACTATTTACAGAAGAGGAATCTAAAGCATAGAGCAACCAAGAGAAAGGGTAAAAGCAGACCCTGCAAGGCCACAGGAAGAATAAAAACATAATTCGCCAGGCATGGTGGTGCACGCCTTTAATCCCAGCACTCGCGGGGAGGCAGAGGTAGGAGGATTGCCATGAGTTCAAGGCCACTCTGAGACTCCATCATGAATTCCAGAGCAGCTTGAGCTAGACTGAGACCATACCTTGAAAAAAAAAAAGAAGAAGAAGAAGAAAAAGAAAAAGAAAAAAAGAAGAAGAAAAAACAAACATACTTCAAGTTTTAAAAGCACTACTATGTCATAGCCAAGAGTGTGGGAAATGAGCTCAGATCTCCCTACTTGAGATCTGGCCACTTGCTGCAGTTACCATCTCATAGCAGAGACAAACACACCCTACCAGAACCAGTTTATGGAAAGAGAGAACGGGTTTACTTCCAGCACACAGTTTCAAGAGGAAGCTTCATCATGGCTGGGAAGGCACAGCAGGAACAGGAATCTGGCTCATCTCATCACCTATCAGCAGGGAGGAAGCAGCAAAAGGAAGTTAGCCAGCACTGGTAAAGGGCTAGACTATAAAATCCCACTGGCCTGCCCCCAGGGACACACCTCCTCCAGCAAGACTCCACCTCCCACAGGCTCCACCAGCTGGGGATTACATATAAGGCTTAATCACAAACCCATGAGGCTATGGGGGATATTTCACATTAAACCACACCACACTTATTAGCCCTACGACCTCGGGGAAGTTGGATTATGTGGATCTCAGCTGCCTCATGTTTAAAATGGAGATAAACACCTTGCTTATTCATAGAGCTATGATGGGGAGTGAATAAGCTATGCAGGAAACTACTGAGATGGGTGCTTGACATGTACTGATACACAAGAAAGATTATCTATCACTACTGTTGCCAAGTCCAGGGGTTTCGCATGACATCATTGTGAATGCTCCTCCTCACCACTGACGAGACAGATGACCTGGCCAAGGGGAGCGTCCATCACACAGCATGACCACCACCACCCAGAGGAACAGCCTCAGAGAACAGTGGTCCAAGATCAGGAAATACACAGATCCCACTCCACACTAACTCTCAGCAATAGCGCAGAGCTCATTTGTAGGGTCCCACTGGAACTTACCACAAGACCCAGCCAAAGCCCAATTGTTGACAGACAATGACCTGAACGCCTGCAGCTGCTCCTTGGAAAGCCCAAGACCACAGAAGTCAGTTAAGAGGCACAGCTGAGGAAGCCTCCAAGCACAGTGCTCTCTGGAAGAGATCTCAGCTCAAAGATGAGAAAGACCCTCTCCCCAATCTCCCATGTTCATTGTCTCCCATCATCTGCAGAGAGGATGAATCAGGCAGGACAGGAGCTACTGTCCCCTTAAGCAGGTAAGGAAAAGTGACCGAACCAGTCGGAACCAATCGTTATACTAGATTTGAGTCTAAATTCAGTGCATTATCTTATTGCATCTTTCATATCAGTATTGTCTTTAACTACAGAAATTTTTCCTCCTTCCTTCCTTCCTTCCTTCCTTCCTTCCTTCCTTCCTTCCTTCCTTCCTTCCTTCCTTCCTTCCTTCCTTTCTGGTCTCCCTTCCTCATTCCTTTTTTCCCTCCCAAACATTTATGGTCCTCACTGCTAGCCATGCTAGACACCAGTGGTCACCAAGAGGAACAGAGGGTCATCAGCCCCTCCCCCATTGGCAATAGGTACCTAGAGCAGGCAACCACGAAGCGCATGCTCAGGAAGCACAAGCCACCTTAGTCTGTTTCCTGAGACACGCTGTCACGTAGCTGAGGATGACGTTCTTCTGCTTCTGCTTCCCAAGTGCCGGGACGACAGGTGTACCACCACACCGTGCTGGGGATCAAAACTCAGAGCGAGGCAAGTGCTCTACCAAATGAGTCGCATCCCCAGCTCTGAATCCAATATTTGATGGTTAATGTTTTCACATGGGCTCTGGTTCTCTTTTCACATTTTCCTGAACATTATTTCTTTTCAGAAGACTGAGTGGATGAAACAGGCTGGTTCCAACTCCAAGTTGGCTGAGACTTCTTTACAAAATCCAGAGCCCAATAGGGGGTCAAAGCCTTCTTTAAAAAATAAAATAAATAAAATAAAACAGGGCCTCACCTATTCCTCCCATCAGTCCAGAGAAATGGTAAGAAAGCCTGTGTCTGTCTCAGGACCTGGGGTGAGGGGAAGGTGTGGGTACAGAGCCTTTGCCCTTACACCAAGCAGAAGAATCAGACCTCCCAGAAGCTCCAGCAGAAATTTGTTGAGGGCTGGGTGTGGTGGCACACGCCTTTAATCCCAGCACCCGGGAGGCAGAGGTAGGAGGATTGCCATGAGTTCGAGGCCAGCCTGAGAATACAGAGTGAATTCCAGGTCAGCCTGGGCTAGAGTGAAACCCTACCTCAAAAACCAAAAAAAAAAAAAAAAAAAAAAAAGAAAGAAATTTGTTGAGGACCCAGGAAACTTTTCAGGCTGCCATGGAAGCATAAACCTGCTCTATAAGGCAGTTCCACTACTCAGAGTTTGATATAAAATATATAAAAGCATATTAAAATATACAAAAGAAGAATCCAGACCCAAGGATAAAAAGGCAAGGCTGATTCAAAAGAGAACCGGAAGTAATTTCTAGAAGTGAAGTGGATAGTCACTAAAATTGAAAATTCAGTGATGGGAAGATTCTACAAGCAAGGCAACACAGCTAAAACAACTGAAAACCAAAGTGCCTGACTCCACCTCCCTGCTCACTGCTGCCACTTGAGGAGAACTGAGCCCCACCAATGCTCCCAGCCCCCTTCAGAGCTGTTTCACAAGTAAGACAACCAGATGAGCAAAGGGTTTTCCTGCAAGGTTGTTGTAACAAGGGCCACCATGCTGAGACTCCAAGTTCTGAGTCCTAGTTAGCTCAGTGAAGCCCCTTTGGTCAGGGCAGAGCAGAGCAGAAGAGGAGGCAGGGTCAGCAGTGGAGCGTAGGGACTCCTGGTTCCCCCCCCATCAACTGAGAGGGAGTACATGCAGGGTGACTGGACCCCTGAAAATGAAAAAGGACAGGAAAGTCTGCACTTGCTAGAAATCAAAGATGATCTGACTTCTTATCTCTTGCCTAGTTCCCTAGACCTGTTTTTCCACAAACAACCAAGACCTCTCCTGGGAAGGGAGGTTTTTTCATAGGATTTAAACATTGTGATGGGTCAAGTTCAGCTCCTGGAACTTGGTGTCATGGCCAGCCTCTTTCTGAGATAGGCCCTAGCCCTAACCAATCAACTATCCCTCTCACCACTATAAGGTTATAAATACCTTTACAAGGGGAGGCAGGCTCTCGGACCACTTGGAAACTTCCAGCTGTGGGTGGGTGCTGGACCTAATTTGGCTTGGGGAGGTGAGGTCCTCTTGGCCCTTATTCTCCACATGGGTTCTTTATTCCCTCCAGCTCCCCACATAGCAGGAGATCCTTGAACTTTCTCTTCTCTCTTTTCTTTTTGTTTTTTTTTTTTTTTTTTTTTGAGGTAGGGTCTCACTCTAGCCCAGGCTGACCTGGAATTCACTCTGTATTCTCAGGGTGGCCTTGAACTCATGGCAATCCTCCTACCTCTGCCTCCTGAGTGCTGGGATTAAAGGCATGCGCCACCACACCCAGCTAAATCTTCTTTCTTTTCTTTCCACGGTTTTCCCAGGCCCTCCACATGGGATCTCTAGCCACGTGGGTGCCTTTCCTTGGCTCTGTACTTCCCTCAATAAATATAATAATTTAATAATTATCCTTCTCAGTCTTCTTTTTTATTCAATTCTTTGATTAAAATTAGAAACGATCCTAGGGTTTGGGGTTCAAGGATTTCCTGAACCCCAAGCACCCTGTTACACAACCATTCTTCCAGGTGCCCTGTTTCTACAGAGGTCACAGAACTTGAGGACAACTACAAGGACTGACATTTATGATCCCAAGGGAAAATAAAACTGAAATGAAATAGGCAGGCAGGACAGTTCCACTCAAGCAGGCAGTTTGATGAAGGCAGAAGGAGCTCTGACCAAAAAATCCACGCTCAGCTTTGAAAAGGGAAGTGCGAGCATCTGCAGCATGGGAGCCAGCATTTGTCTTCACGTCCTTCTTCCTGTCCTGCCTCGACAATCCACCCCTGGCTGGCTTCTGCGGAACCCCACCACATCTGGAGGAAGTACTGCCTGGCACTCCTCATCTCCAACCAGACGCCACACAGGGCCCCTAGGCAAGCCACACTTGCTTACTCTTCTGTTTTTTCTAGCTCTGTGCACCTTCACACTTCCTGATTTGGGCAGGTGGAGGAAGAGGAAACCCCAGAAAGCCTACAAGATGAATTTAGTCCCTGGCATTTCCAAGGGACAGGAAAGTGTAAGGGGCAGGCAGGGGAACCCCAGGCAGCTAACCCCTGACTCTGTAGTCCAGCTTGCTGGTGGCCATGGGAGCTTATGTGGCTCTACAAAGTGCTTAAGGTCTTGGGAAACCATCTGTTTCCCGGGAGTATCTGGGACAGGGGCCCATTTTCTCTAAGTAACTGAGAGCCTGGAGAAATCTGGTCTTAATTACTCCCTCACAGCAACGTGGCTGCACGAAGCATCATGGCCGATCCCCTCATTGTCAGAGGACAGGGTCAGCCAGCCCGCAGCCCCCAGCAGGCCAGGTCCTCTGTTACTTCTGGCCTAAAATTTCTGATAGATCTGCTCTAATCCAACCACATGATCCACCGCTCTTGTGGCCAATGCCTGCTCTAGAAACAGGGCTGGCTCAGGTCAGAGACACAGGCTATGGCTTTGGAAACATGGTTTTAGTGGTGCAAAAGGCCCAACTGTTGGGCTTCATGCTGTGCCAGGAAATGAACGGAGCCAGCTTGAAATGAGAAGAGCAGTCCTCTCCCCCACCCTCCCCTCCCACCGGGCTTCCTGGGAAAGAGCATGAAGGTAGGTGAGCTGGGAGGACTTTCATGGAGGTAATTTAATTCACCCATGAGGCACGGTAAGAGTCCGTGTCCCTGAACTGAAAGGGAACTATTGAGCCAGCTGCCTAAAGACTATGCAGGGAAGGCCTCAACCCTACATAACTCCTCACCGAAGAGCTGGGAAGACCAGACATTCATTAGTAATGTCACAGGACACTTAAACTAGGTTATACACACAGTCCACTGCAGACAGTTAAAGGTTCTGAAAGGGAAGGAGAGAGGCTCAAAAGAGAATCAAGAGCCCAGTGCAGTGGCGCACGCCTTTAATCCCAGCACTCAGGGAGGCAGAGGTAGGAGGATCGCTGTGAGCTCAAGGCCAGCCTGAGACTACATAGTGAATTCCAGGTCAGCCTGGGCTAGAGCAAGACCCTACTTCGAAGAAAAAAAAAAAGAGAGAGAGAGAGACAGAGAGACTCAAGAGAGGGCAGCGTGAGAAGGACTAAGGCCAGCACTGCTGACTTTGAAGAACACACAACTGGAATTATAAAATGACAAAGTTATATTGTGTAATGAAATGTACTACCTCAGCAATAGGAAAACTAATATAGACGATCTCGATGCTCATCATGAAAGAATGAGCGTCATTGTCATTGTCATTGTCACGCCTGCCACTCCAACGACACCAACAGCAGCTGATGGCTGTGGCGCTTATACTTGCTTTTAGTCCCTCTTAGGTAGACTGCTCCAGATTGTTTATAGGTATGAGAGTCTAAATAAAGGTAACTTCAACTAGATACAATGATGTGGGAGTTCAAGGATCCAGGAGTGGGTCAGAGAGTCAGAGGCATCTTCCAGGACTGAAAGACACATGTGCATTTTACAAAATAAGTGGGAGTGGGGGGAGAGCATCCCAGGCAGGGAGGGGCAGAGCAGATGCCCAGGGAAGTGACTTAGCAGGAAGGATGCTAGCAAGCACTTCAGTGGCTCAGCTCCAGGCTGAGAACAGTCTCCAGCCCTGACATTTTGCTCTGAGATTTAGTGTCACGCCCTCCAGCCTGTCTCAGCTCTTCCTATAGATGTCCACACTTCTGTCATCTTTCCTGTCTCCCAAGATGATGCCACCATGTATCTGGCTGCTTGAGCTGGAAGCCTGGGAATCCCATTCGAGTCCTGACTCTCTGCATCATCTCGATTTAATCCATCACCAAATCACATCCATTCTATCTCCAAGCCCTACGAGGATCCACCAGCTCCTTTCCACTTCCACTGCTCTGGTGTACACCACCATCTTTCCTGGATTAGTGCAAAGGCCTCCTAAATGGCTTCCCTGTACCCACTTTTTGCCCTCTGTGATGCACCCTTCATAAATGCCAGTAGGATTCCACTCCTGAGTTTAAACTCCCCAGTGCTTCCCGTGCACTTGGTAGAGGATTTCCCAGCTGCATAAAATGAGCCCTGACCCTCTCTTCAATCTCACCTGGTACTATATTCATCATTCCATCTGACCCCGTGACCCTTGCTCACTCCTTGGAGCACATGGACTTCTCCTGTGCACAGAGGACTTTGCACAGTCCCATCCTTCTGCTGGAAATGCCTCGCTGCTTCCTTCTCCACTTTCCAACTTCAGAGCAGGCTTTCCCAGGTAAACTGAGAGCCAGCATTGTACCTCCATCCTCCACTTGGCTCTCTGGTCCCTTCCCTTGATAACTCATCTGTTACAACCTTTCCTTTGTTCGAAGTTACCCGCCTCTTCCTAGTTGCCTACCTATCTCCTCTGGTGGAATGCAAACTCCAGGGGCATGGGACACCATCTATCTTGTCCAACACTGTATCTTTCCACAGGGGTTAGTGTGGAGCAGGTGCTCAATATATGGTTGTGGAATTGATTAATTAAAAGAAAAAGTGTGAACCTGACATTGAAAGATGAGGCTGAAAATAGGAGGCCTTTGAAAAACAGAATCCTATTATCTTTGCACGATGGCACCTCCCACAGTGGAGCCACTTCACAAATGTTTACTGGATGCATGCAGGAATGACTCAATGCCCCATGAGTCTGAGGAGGGCTGTCCTTTCTGGGAAAGGCTCCCAAAGGGTTCTTAGGAGGAAACAAGCCTAGGGTAAACAACAAGTGCTCAATAAATGCTCGAGATCACTGTCAACACTGCTTATGTGGGGATCGTTTGTATAGATTTTCTCCTAGAAAAGACCTTTCGAGCCCATCTCAGTTACAACCGTGAGAGAAGAGGGAAGGGAAAATGAAAAGGGGCTAACAGTATTCAGCTAGACACAGCCAAGCCCGGGTAGGGAAGACGCAGGAACGTGGGTAACGTGGGTGCTCTTTGTCCCCTAGACTGCAGCCACCTGGGTGCAGCCGGGAGCAGCCAGCTGGGAGGTGGGTCTGCATGAGAGGAGAGGACAGGACGTGAATGCACACATTCATCTCAGGCCTGCAGGGCTAGCAATGGTTTTAAAAGTCTGGCTGTCTGTGGTTGGGAAAGACTGGGAGGTGTAGAGAATTTCAATTTCCTTCACCAAATGGCAAGCTTGAGAAGAAGTACTCTCTCTCCAACATTATCACATACTAAAAATGAAAAACCAGCCACTCAGAGCTTTCATGAGGGGGAAAATAGGTGGGTTGCCTAGCTCAAAGAAAGAGGACTGAACATCAGAGTACATGATGTGCTAAGAAACTGCCCTTTTTTGAGACTTGGGAGTTTTCTATTTCACACACACACACACACACACACACACACACAGAAAGAAAAAAATCCCCATAATACATTTGCACCCATTTTATATTTCAAATCCACTTGAACCCCAAATCCAGTTTTGTTGGTGAACAGCAGGGGTTGGGTAATTTTTTTAACTCAATCTCTCAAAATATGTACTTTGCGATAACAGCATATCTCAAAAACAGCGATAACGGATAAGACAGAACAGGAGAAGGCGCTAAGGTGGTTTCAAGGCTGGCAGACAAGTCAAAGGAGCAAGTTTGCGGACTTGGAACATACTAGCCAGGCCATTACCAGGTCATGTGACCGTGGACAAGTCAGGTTGCCTCTCTGAAACTCCTCCACATGCACATAACAAGAAGGAGCTAAAACAGTTGTTTTCTAAAATGTGTTGCTGTCTAAACTATTGCTTGAGTGATTCCACACGACCTAGAAAAGGGTCCTCCAATGGCCAAATGGAAAGATCTGGCAATGAAGGCCGCAGTGAGAGAAAACTGGCCTGAAGATGGAATTCGGTGTTTTACAATCTCACAGCATTACTCAGCAATCCGTATCCCTCTGACGTGCTAGATTCAATCCTGCTAGGACAACCTGATAGAGTAAAACGGAGAGAAAAGCAGGAGAAAGTTCTTGGTCTCTCCCTGCAGTACAGCTGAAGCTGAGGTCAAGTTAAGATGATCAGGAATTGACTATCCTGTCTTCCCCAGGCCAAGGAAACCACTTTTAGGAGTTCCTGGGATGTACTGAAACAGAAAACGGGACACCGGCGAGTTTCTTTTCATCTTTTAAACTTCTCGCTCCCAGAAAGAAAGCATCAGGTCTCCAAAACGATACAAATGGAAAACATGAGCTCCTTTCCCGGCTTCCTAGTGGGATTCTTCCCGCCCTCCCTCTTTTCCTTGGATTTTTTTTTTTCTTTTTTTCTTTCTGAACGTGGTCTGGGGCCTGCCTGGCAGCGCCATGTCCAGGCCGGCCCGGGGCCCCGCGGGGAACTTTTCGTCGGCCGCGCTGGAGACAATGCAGCCGGCCGGGGCCGCTCCGCGCCGCGCCAGGGAGAGCGCCCTCCGGGGCGGGCAGTCCGGGTCGAGCGCGCGGGCAGCGGGGCGCAGCGCCACCCGGGGCGCCCCCCCCACCCCACCCGACCCGACCCGACCCGACCCGGCCAGCCACCCCGGCGCCGCTCGCGAGCAGGCCCGCAGAGCCCCGCACGCCCCGAGAAGCGGCGTCCTCCCCGCCGACCCCGACTCGGGGGCATCCCGCTGGGGCGCGGAGGAGCCGGGAGTCCGCGCTGCAGCATCTCTCCGCATGCCAGGCTAAGCCGGGCGCGCTGGGTGACCGTGGATCGTCCAGCCCCGTGCCGACGCCCCGCAACTCACCGGGACCGGGCGGGCCGCTGGGCATTATTCCATGGCGGGCTCGGCGGCGCCGGCTCCCCGGCAACAACGCCCTGGGCCCCGGCGGTGGCGGCCTGGCCGCGGCGACGACAAGCGACGGGGATCGCGGCTGGCGGGAGCGCAGAGGGGCCGCCCGCGGCGCGGCGAGGCCAGGCGAGGCGAGCGCGGGAGCCGAGGCGCGGCGCAGGAAGGGGCGGGCGACCATGTGCCGGAGGAGGGGAGGAGGCCGGCGACGCGAGTCGCTCGCACGATCCCGCTCGGGCTCCAGGAAATCCAAACACATCGACAGGAAATCGGAATCCTGACCAAGCACTCCCGGCACCGCGGCCGCCCCGCGCCCGCCGGGGGCTCCCGCCGCGCTTAACCCTTGGCGGGCCAGGCGCACAGCTGGGGCGCGCGGGGGTGATGCCCACCCGGGCCGCGGCTGCAGCTGGGCTCCGACGGAGTCCCGGCCTGGAGACCGGGGGTGGTCCTCACGTCCTGGCGGGCCAACTGGCCTCCACTGGGGCCCCAGAGATGGCAGGGGCGGGGTTTATTCATGGCCTTGAAGGGAACCTTTTTCTAAGGCCCGGGCACTGGCAAAGGACTTCAGCCTCTCTCCTGACCTGCATGGGATAGATTTGCAATCTGCGGGCGCTTGCCCTTTCCATCAGTAAAAGCAATAACTTCTCCCAAGTTCAGTTTCACTGCTTCCTCTCCGCTCATTTCCCTATTATTATTATTATTATTATTATTATTATTATTATTTTTTTGCCCAGTTCCAGGAGGAATATATATGGTATGGTACAGTAACAGTATGACCAGCATATACATTGGACTTCGCTCTCTGACCTGGTTTGGAATATAACCTTGCCTCGGCTTCTCAAATATGGAAAGGTGTGTTTATAATACTATCCTCATAGGTTGAATTTGGAAGAACAAATGCTTCCACTGGGGCCAGCACGTTGAAAACTAAACACGCACGTCAACCGTAACCATGCTGAGCGGCGTCACAGAACGTGCTTTGTGTTATTGCTCGTGTCTGTGCCGACTTACAAAGCCAGGGACAGAGGTTTGGTTTTAGGTCAGTTCCCTCCAGATCACCAGTGTATTGTTTTTCTTTGCAGCCTTCCAGAAACTTCTTCTCTGCAGGCGAAAAGGTCAGCGACTGTGCGGAGATCCCTTTCTGGTGAAATCTGAAACTCAGCAAACCTCACAAAATTTGGGGGGTTTGTTCTTAAACTGAGGGCTGGGGTGTGGGGGAGGGGTGTTAATAAGTCTTGGGATGCTTTACAAAGTTTTGGGAAACCAAAATCAGTCCCTGGCCAGGGAGCCTGTGGGCGTCATTCATTGTGGTTTCCCAAAGAAATGCCACATGTGGGGTTTTTCTACCTGCAGGATGCAGTTCCGTGGTTTTGCTGTAAGTGTTTCGGATTCCTTTGAAACCCACACCAACATACAGATGAGTAAAAACTGAAATGAATGTGCGGGGGATGGCAGGACTGAACGTTCCAGCTCAGCTTCTCCGAGGGAGGGAGGGAAGAGCGAGACGGTTTCTACAGCCAGGTTTGTCTCTTTTCTGCACCTCTCCAAGCAGGGCACCAGCAACTGCCATCCTCCCGGAAGAACCTCTGCCTGCCTGAAGTTGGCAGACAAATCAAAGCCCAGAAGCCAGTGCCTGGAATTTTCCCCAACTTGAACAACCAGGAACTGCCACCTCACACGCACACACACACACACACACACACACACACGATTCTATTGCTCCATAGCTCTTGTCACTATTTTATTCATCCAGCTGCTATTTCTTGTTCCTATATGGCTAAGTTGCATTACAGCAGGTTCGTTGCCTCTCTCCTTTTTGTGTCCCAGTGCCCAGAACAGTGTGCTATCCCATAAAAGCCTTTGAATAAGGGTATGTTGAATGAATGAATGAATGAATGAATGGGGCAAATTCAACACCCACCAAGGCAGGGCAATTAACTCCATCCCTAAGCTTCCCGGCATCTTTCACCAGAGACTCAACAGCGGTGTTGAGTGTAATGGAAGGAGTGCTTGAGCTCTGTCAATGGTCCTGGGAAGTGAACCGTTGTAATTAAGACTGTCAGATGAGGTAACGGCAGTCTCATAGGTACAGCCCCAGTTAATTACTCCCTCTTTTGTACTTCCCCATGTTTCTGTTCATTAAAGACCTTCTCATTTGCCTGGGCATGGTGGCACATGCCTGTAATCCCCAGCACTTGAGAGGTACAGGCAGGAAGATGGGGAGTTCAAGGTCATCTCAGCTACATTTCAAGTTTGAGGCCAGCCTGGGATACACAAGACTGTCTCAAAAACAAAAACAAGCCAGGAGTGGTGGCACACACCTTTAATCCTAGCGCTCAGGAGGCAGAGGTAGGAGGATCACTGTAGGTAGGAGGATCAAGGCCACCCTGAGACTCCATACTGAATTCCAGGTCAGCCTGGGCTAGAGTGAGACCCTACCTTGAAAATCCAAAAAAAAAAAAAAAAAAGCCGTTAAGAAAACACTGACATGACCTCCCTCCACGCTCTTTTCCTCAGCCTGCTGGAAAGGGCAGATATTCAGATGGAGTGAGCCTACCTGAAGCAGCCTGGCATCTTTCAAAACAAGAAGAGAGGGCAGGAGAGATGGCTTAGTGTTGAAGGCGCTTGCCTGCAATGCCAAAGGACCCAGGTTTGATTCCCCAGGACCCAAGTAAGCCAGATGCACAAGGGGGCACAAACATCTGGAGTTTGTTTTCAGTGGCTAGAGGCCCTGGCATGCACATTCATCCTCTCTCTCTTCTCTCTCAACTAAGTAAATAAAATATTTAAAAATAAATAAATAAAACTTATTTACCAACTCACAAAAAAAAAAAAAAGAAAGAAAGAAAGAAAGAAAGAAAGAAAGAAAGAAAAAAAGCGCCAAGGCACTGGGAATATGCCCTGGTGCTTAAAGGCATTTGTTTGCAAAGCCTGGCTGCCCAGGTTCAATTCTCAAACTACCCACTTAAAGCAAGAGGCAAAAATGGTGCAAGCATCTAGCATTTATTTGCAGTGGCAAGAGGCCCACGCACACACACACACACACACACACACACACGCACACACATGCACACACACGTGCAAGTAAATTTTTAAAGCCGAGACAAAACAAAAAAAGACCTTATTCCTCACGTATCTCACTAGATGGCAAACTCTTAAATGGGGTAGAGGAAAGGGTCCACATTTATTGACCACTTACCCTGAGCAGAACCCCTAGAACAAGGTAAATCTGAATCCCTCTAACGGTGCTTCAGTGCTCCTAAGTGCTCAGTAACCTTCTGGGCACCCTGTCTGCACAGAGGAAAGAGAACTGTTCTACTTCTCCAAGAAAGACAGCCAAGCAAGTTCCATTAAAAAGCAGGGCAGTACGCCGGTATGTATGTCCAGAGTGTCATGGACCGTGCAGAGCAGGGGTGAGGGTGAGGTACGGGGAGATTGGGGAACATTTCTAGGAAGTGAGTGGCCGCTCTTGAGCAGGCAGAACAACAAACATATGTTTCCTTGACAGTTGGCACCATGTCCCCTGGGGCCCACCTCTCAGCTCACCTGTAGTTGCAATGTGGTGCCCTCTGTCCACCTGAAACATGTACACTCCTCTCTGCCAGGGGCTTCCTCCATGACAGGGCAGTCTTGCCTAGCCTAGAAGCACTCAACAGTCCTAGGAAAACCCTCTACCAATCAGGGGATTAGTGCCTCTGCTTCCTGTTCCCTAACAAGGAGCATGTGCAAACTGCTCTCAGAGGGTGACCAGTGTGCCGTTAAGTCCGGTGGACCCAGCAGTACTCCTCCTATTGACTCATCCTTTCACTCTTCACCCTTCCCTGCCTCGACTTCTCACTCCCTCCTTTGTTCTCCGTGGGATTGCCTCCCAGATAAGAAACCACACCTTACTTCTCCTCTCCAGGTTTGCTTCTGGGGAAACTCACTTCAGAGCAGCATTCATCTACTTCTTCACTGACGCTGGCTGGGCACTCCCTGTGTGCCCAATCCAAGACAGCCTGAACAGGCTGTATCTTTGAATAATGCTATCATGTTCAGCATGAACAGAAGAAAGGGCACACTCCAGAACAGAAAGCAATGAGACTCAAAAGCTCTTGCACCAGTTTATAGCTGAGGCCACTGAAGCATCAGACTTGTAACGCCATGTACTGGGTAGAGAAGGTTTGGGTTCCAAGCTCTCTATCACCCTGTACATTCTTCACTGGTGCTTGAAACTGCCAGTGCAAGCTGAAGTTGAATTCATCCTTGAAGAGTGGAAGAGCCAAGTGGAAGGAAAACCAGGGATCAAGGGAAGAAATGATCCCCAACGGGAAGGGATGGCCAACAAACATCCAAGAAAGTCCAGTCCAGTGAGCACTGGAAATTGAGTAAGCATTGTATTTGACAGTCACGAGGCTGGTGCCTTTTACCAGAGCTGTGTGGATGGAGTGAAGGGATCACAAGCCAGATTGCAGTGGGTTGAGGAGTGAGTGGGAAACTGCAAGTGTAGACAACTCTTTTCAGAAATGTGGCTGTCTAGCAAGTGGGAGGCAAGGGTGGAGGTTTTTCTAAGAGGGCAGGCGTGCCAGCATCTGTGGGTGATGGGAAGGTGGAGTGGAGCAGTTGCACAGTCAAGGTGGGTCCAGATGGAGAGGGGTAGGATGGGGCTGGTTCTGAACTATAGGAGAGCCGCTTTGTCCACTGGCGGGGAGGGCCAACAGGAAAGAGACAGAACAGCGTGATTTATCTGGATTCCTAGACCAGGAGTTAGGTAGGTTCCTTAAGTTCCCCTGGTTTAATTCCTTATGAGATTCATGTTCGCGATGATCAAATATGGATGAATATAAAGTGACTTCAGCCTCATGATGGAAAAACGGATCGCATAAGAAGCTATTTTGGCCCAAAGTAGGTTAGTGAAGTGGGAACAGCAAGGCTGAGCAGAGAGTCTTGGGAGACAGCCTGCGCAGCCTGTTAGCTGATGGGGGTACACATAAGGAGGGACAATGGTGCTCACCTGTGAGGAGGAGGAAGGTGGTATTTTTAACCATGATAAAGAGCACAGAGAGGAAGGTTCTGAGGAGGAAGATAATGAGTTCCTGTTTGTACTTGGTGCAGAGAAGGCAGTGTGGGTGGGGGTAAGAATCTGAGGCTTTGCATGGCTGGGGTGGGGGCCAGGCTGGAGGGTGGAGGGAGGGGGTGGCCAAGGAGCCTGCACAGTTGGATGAGAGGGGGAGCTGGCACCCAAAAAGGCAACACCCTATACCAGCTTTTCACTATCTTGCTTCACACTGATTTTTCCAGTGCAGAATTTCCCATGGTTGGTACTGGTTGACATGTTGGACCAGTTCAGTCCTTGCTGTAAGGGGTTTCTTGTTCGCTGTAGGATGTCAAACAACATTCCGGGCCTCATCCCACTGCGTGGATGTCAGCAGCAAACCCTAGCTGGGATGGCCAGAGCTGTCTCTTGGCAGCAAAATTGCCTCTCCCACACCCCAGTTTAGAACCACTGTTCTATCATTTTTGTTCTCAGATCACTTCACCATTGTTGATGTAAAAGTCAACTCTGGGGACTGGAGAGATTGCTTAGTGGTTAAGGTGTTTGCCTGTGAAGCCAAAGGACCCAGGTTCAATTCCCCAGGATCCACGTAAGCCAGATGCACAGGGAAACGCATGCGTCTGAAGTTTGTTTACAGTGGCTGGAGGCCCTGGCATGCCTATTCTCTGATGGTCTCTCTTCCCTCTATCTTTCTCGCTCTCTGCTTGGAAATAAATAAATTAAATTAAATTTTAAAAGTCAACTCTGAATGAGTGTGGTAGTACTTGTCCATAGTCCTAGCACTCTACAGGCTGAGGCAGGAAGTCTGCAAGTTTGAGTGCAGCCTGGGCTACAGAGGGAGATCTTGTCTCAAACAAAAACTAACGAGGATGCCAGGTGTGGTGGCTCACCCCTATAATTCCAGCACTTGAGAGGTGGAATCAGGAGAATCCGAAATTCAGGTCATCCTCAGGTATACAGTGAATTCAAGGCTATCCTGGACTATATGAGATGATCTCAAAAGACAAAAGTAGGGGCTGGAGAGATGGCTTAGCGCTTGTTTGCCTGCACAGGCAAAGGACCCCGGTTCAGTTCTCCAGGATCCATGTAAGCCAGATGCACAATGGGGGCAAGCATCTTGAGTTTGTTTGCAGTGGCTGGATGACGTGGCATGCCAGTTCTCTCCCTCTCTCCCTCCCTCTCTATCTCTCTCTCAAATAAACAAATAAAATAAAATAAAAAGACAAAAGTATACAAAATTAATAATTGAACTTTTGGGTTATTTTCTTTTAAATTCCTTTTATTTATTTGCAAGGGGTGTGTCAGAGCCTCTAACCACTGCAAATGAACTCCACATGCATGTGACAGACACTTTGTGTATCTGGCTTTACATGGGCACTGTGAAATCGAACCCAGACGGAAAGGCTTTGTAAGCAAGCATCTTTAACGGCTGATCCATCTCCCCAGTCTGCATTATCTCTCTCTCGTTTTTTTCATTTTAGCAGAAGTTCCAGTTTCACAACTAGGCTCCACCACTTCCCTAGCTCATGCATGTCCTTGCATGACTTTCTTCCCTTCTCTGGGCTTCCATGGTTTTGCTTTTAACTAGAATGCAGCTTTTCAGGGGATGGAATGAAACAGCACACATAGAGTTCTAGGCTCAGGGAGGGCCTCCAGTAGTATTGCTGATGAACTCAGCCCAGGAATTGCCCATGGTCTAGCAACAAGAACAGTCAGTCATACTGACCCTGTCCTTATTTAAAATTTTTAATATTTTGTTCATCTTGGAATTTTAATGTGAAGACTTCCTTTTAAAAACTACATTGAGAGCTGGGTGTGGTGGCGCACACCTTTAATCCCAGCAGAGGCAGAGGTAGGAGGATCACTGTGAGTTCAAGTCCACCCTGAAACTACATAGTGAATTCCAGGTCAGCCTGGACTAGAGTGAGACTCTACCTTGAAAAACCAAAAATAAAAAATACATTGAATTTTTAAAAAATCTTAATTACTGAAATTGTTGGCAGTTTCTGGGATTAATCAACATCATGCCAATTTTTTTTCAGCCACCTTTACCTTGGTACTTATGACTCAAATTCCAACCAGGGGCACTCCCTGTATCTTAGCTAAGAGAAGGCAAAAGATTCTTATTTCAAGCCTTATAGCCCAAGAGCTAGTTGATAACTACTATTCCATGGAAACTCAAGGGTTTCCATGAATAGGAAATGGATGCTGGACACCCAAAGCCTACCAAGTGTCTACTAAAGAGGTTCCATCTTGGGCCACCTGGAGATGTTTGGTGCAAAGTAAACGTTGTGGGAAGCTGAAGAGAGGAAAAAAAAAAGGCTGAGGTGGGTCAGCCTACATAAACAGAGCCAAGCGGTTGAGAACCCACGCTGCAGTTGGGTAGCCTGGGTTTAAATTCTAGCACCACCATCTCCTAGCAGTGCAATTTTTACCTAGCATCTCTAAGTGTTGAACCTCAATTTCCTTGCTGAAAAAATAGGGGGCTAATAAAGCATCCTTCTATTAAGGCTGCTATGAGGATTACATGACTTTAGCCCATGTATAAGTGCTTAAGGATAGTATTCAAGGGGCTGGAGTTAAGGGGCTTGCCTACAAAACAAAGGACCAGGTTTGTTTCCCGAGGAGCCACATAAGCCAGATGCACAAGGTGGCCCATGTGTCTGGAGTTCGTTTGCAGTGGCTGGATGCCCTGGCATGCCCTTTCTCTCTCTTCTTCTCTCTCAAGTAAATAAATAAAAATAAAAATATTTGTAAAAAAGGTAATATTCATTTGGAAGCAGTGTTGAAATAAGGTCTCACGTAGCTAAGGCTGGCCTTGAATTCCTCTCCTTCCTGACTCCATTTCCCAAATGCTGGAATGTCAGGCATGTGCCCTTGTAGTTGACCTACTTCTTTTCTTTTTAATATTGTGGCTGTGGGGCTGAGGAGATGCTCAGTGGCTCAAGTCCTTGCTGCACAAGTGTGACTACCTAAGGTCAGACCCCCAGCAGCCACATAGACTCCAGGCGGTCATGGCAGCTGGCCTGTATTCCCATCACCTGGGGAAGACAAGATCCCTAGAACAAGCTGATTAGTTAGACTAGCTGAAATGGTGAGCTCTGGATTCAAGTGAGAGACCCGGCCTCAGTAAATAAAGGGAAAGAGTGAATACAAAAGACCTTTGGCCTCCATGCATATACTCACAGATGTGCGTGCACACACAAGTGCCCACACACATGCAAACATATGCACATGTATGCATCCTATATACATCTGCACATTGAAAAATACATAAAATAAAATTGCAGTTGCTGTGGTTTGAATGTGTCCTCCAAAATGTATGTGCATCATCTCCAGTGTAAGTGTTGAGAGATGGTTCCCTTAAGATGTGATTAGGTCACGAGAACTGTGGCCTCATGAATGCATTGATGTCGTCACTGTACGAGTGGGTCCCTGATGAAGAATGAATTCTGCTAGCATATTCTCTCTCCCTCTCCCTCACTCTCTCCCTTTCCATTCCTTTCCATGCATATTTCCATGACTTTTGCCACGGTATGACACAGCAAGAAGGCACTCACCAGATATGGGTTCCTTGACTTTGGACTTCGCTTGTAAGACATAAATATTCTTTATAAATTATCTAGTCTACAATCTCGAGTATTTTGTTATACCACATGAAATAGACCAAGACAATAGTATTGTGATGGTTTGAATGTAAAATGTCCCGCATAGCCTAGGTGTTTGTGATTAAGCCTCAAACTTAATCCCCAGCTGGTGGATTCTTTGGAGATGGAGCCTCGCTGGAGGAGGTGTGTCTGGATGTGGGCCTTGGGGTTTTATAGTCCAACCCTGCTTGCTAGTGCTAACTAGCTAGCTCAGCTCTTGCTGCTTCCTCCCAGCTAATGTGACAAGGTATGATGCTGTGCTGTCTGTTGTTGTCATACTTTCCCTACCAGGATGAAACTTCCCCTCAAGACTAAGCCAAAATAAACTCCTTCCATAAGCTGCTTCTGGTCAGGAGTTTTGTCCCAGAAATGAAAAGGTAGCTTCTACAAGTATCAGCATTTTAAAAATTATTATTATTGTTTCAGGGCTGGGGAGATGGCTCAGCAGAAGAGACCCTGATGCATGTGTGCAAATAAGTAATTTAAATTATTTAAAATATTATTTTCCAAGCTACTGAGTAATGACAGTGAGAGAGATGGAGCACATCAGGCTGAGAGGGAGCCCAGGCAAGGATTTGTTTTGTTTCTGTTTCTTCCTATTAGCAGAGCCAGAGAAGGGTCCAGCAGAGAAGGTGAGGGTCGGTCAGAAATACGCAGGACTGAGTCCCCACCTGAGCTAGGAATACCTGTTATGCATCCTTGAGTTGAGCTTGTTGAGTCAAAGAAAAGTTCATGACTGGAGACCAGCCACACATGCAGCCATGTTGGAGCCAGGTCATGAGAATGTGAGACATGACCATATCTTCCCCATCACTCTGTTATTGCAGCTACCCCCGAAAGGGCCTCGGGAGATGAACTCTCAAAGGCATTTCCTCTGGAGCTGCTGAGCATTGGGGAAAATGCTTTCTGTTCGTAGGTTATTAATTTTAAAAGCTTCATTTCCAGCTATAATGGACCTTTGTGATAAAAGGGTCTGACAAGTGAGTCATTGCAACAATCACTTAAGGAAGTTAAAGCCTGCTTCCATCGTGTGCAAAATTAATAAGGGCTTCACCTTCTTCACCTGGGAACCCCAGGTGGCCCAGAGCAAACCCTCTCTGACCTTGAGAGAGGGCTCTTCCCCTCATCTACATCTCCATAACATTCTTTTTAAAAAATATATTTTATTTTTATTTATTAATTTATTTGAGAGAGAGAGGGAGAGAGAGAGAGAATGGGTGCGCCAGGACCTCCAGCCACTGCAAACAAGCTCCTTGTGCATCTAGCTTATGTGGGTCCTGGAGGGTCAAACCAGGGTCCTTTGGCTTTGCAGGCAAGTGCCTTAACTGCTAAACCATCTCTCCAGCCCTCCATAGCATTCTTTTTTTTTTTTTTTTTTTTTTTTTTTTTTTGTGGTAGGGTCTTGCTCTAGCCCAGGCTGACCTGGAATTCACTATGTAGTCTCAGGGTGGTCTTGAACTCACTGCGATCCTCCCAAGTGCTGGAATCAAAGGAGTGCACCACCACGCCTGGCTCCTCCATAGCATTTGTTCAGCCTGCACCACCAGGCATCTTGTCTCTCCCCTGTACCCTCCAAGGACAAAGACTCCTTTGCCTCTGTGCCTCCAGCACCTATCAGAGTGTGAGGCCACAAGGTACTCTCCATGTGTGACACAGAACTGAACGCATGCAAGCCTTTCATTGAACATCACCACTAACATTTACAATGGGAAACAGCCTCAGTCAGCAGAGAATGAGTGGGGGGATCTGGCTCGTCAGTGTGGAAGGGACCACATGCTGATAAGGACTATGACCAACAAAGACACCAGTCAAAGTCTGTCAAGTCCTCCCCTGTGCCTGGTGCTGTTCTGGAGAGTCCTCTGAGTCTTTCCGATGGTTATCTCATCCGGTCTTGAACTCACAAGGGAAGACTAGACATACATTTGACAGGGAGGGAAACTGAGGCTCTGAAAAGTTGTACATGGAGTGTCCACCTGTTTCTAGTCACTAGTCCTTTCAGGCTCTCTTGTTGCCAGCTGAGCTCCAGCACCAAATTGGGTGTGGGGTTGGCAGACTCAAAACAGAAGGACCTTTTCTGTGTGTGTATACGTGTGTGTATGCATGTATTCATTACATATATCTATGTATCATATATTATATATACAATGTATATATGTATACAAATATATATGTGTGTTTATCACTGTATATATATATTTTTTAATTAATTAATTAATTTATTTATTTGACAGAGAAAGAGGGAGAGAGAGGGAATGGGCATGCCAGGGCCTCCAGCCACTGAAAATGAACTCCAGACATGTGCACCCTTGTGCATCTGGCTAATGTGGGACCTGGAGAATAGAACCTGCGTCCTTTGGCTTTGCAGGCAAACGCCTTAACCGCTAAGCCATCTCTCCAGTCCTACCACTGTATATTTATGAGCTTTAGATTTTTTATTTTATTTTAATTTTTAATAAATTTTTTAAAACTTATATTTGATAGAGAAACAGGCAGAGAGAGGAGGCAATTAGAGAGAGAGAGAATGGGTGCCCCAGGGCTTTCAGCCACTGCAAACAAACTCCAGGAGCATGTGTCACCTTGTGCATCTGGCTTCCGTGGGTCGTGGGGAATTGAACCTATGTCCTTTAGCTTTGCAGGCTAGTGCCTTAACCACTAAGCCATCCCTCCAGCCCTTATTTTAATTGTTTGCATGTGGTGATTGTGCATGTTTGTTTGTATATGGGTGGGCACATAAGTGTGCATGTGTACTGGAGGCCAGAGGGCAGTGTTGGAGGTCTTCCTTAGCTGTTCTCCAGTTTTGACTCTGGGGGGGAGGTTTGGAGGCAGCACTGGGGGTTGAGCCCAGAGCCATTGTGCATGTGAAGCAGGGACTGTACCGCTGAACTACATCCTTAGCCCTATCTTCACCTTATTTCTTGAGGCAGGGCCTCACACTGAGCCTGGAGCTAGACAGCAAGCTCTAGGGAACCTACTGTCTCTCATGTCCCCAGTGCTGAGATTAGAGGTGAGTGCTTGACATGTTTGCATGGGTACTGGGTGTCTGCTCAGCAAGCACTTAACTCACTGAACCATATCCCCAGTCGTGAGCCTTAGATTTCTTTAGAAAGGAAGAGAGAAAGGGAGGGAAGGAGGGAGAGAAGAAGTAAGGAAGAAAGAAAGGCAGGCACACAGAAAAAATGAAAAAGCTGGAGCAGAGGCAAATGCCTATAATCTCAGCATGCAGGAGGCTGAGGCAGGGGAATTACTATTTATGTGTTCAAGGTCAGCCTGGGCTACACAGTGAGTTCCAGGTGAGCTTGAGCCACAGAATGACACCCTGTTTAAAAAAAAAAAAAACACTTTAGCTGTATGGAGCCTTAGATTTATAATGTAGAATAATAGGGCTCTTCTAGTCTGGGCCTACTGTTTCAAAAAAAGCAGAAAATAGCTTCCTGTTGCTTCTGTAAATAGTCCTTAATTGAACTCAGCATTGGTATCATTACACTGAGTTCTGCATTTAACGGGTCTGGAGATTGCTTGCTAGTTGCTGCTCCTGGATATTTACATGTCCCTGTTCTTACTCTAGGCTAGACTTTCAGCCTATGAATTGCTTATCCACTGTAATCTTAGCTGCTAGGAAACTGCCTGGGGCCTTTTCAGGGAAATGAGGAGTAGAGAAAATTCCCCCAAAGCCTACTGTTGCCACCCCAGAATACAACACTAACAATTAAAAATTAACATTTGTACTGTGCTTTAAAAATTATGACACACAGGAGCAGGGCGTGGTGGCGCACGCCTTTAATCCCAGCACTTGGGAGGCAGAGGTAGGAGGATCGCCGAGAGTTCGAGGCCACCCTGAGACTACGTAGTTAAGTCCAGGTCAGCCTGGACCAGAGTGAAACCCTACCTCGAAAAACCAAAAAAAAAAAAAAAAAAAAAAAAAATATATATATTATGACACACAATTTCATAAGTGCCTTGCCTCATTTTGAATTCCCAGGCTAGCAGAGGGGAGAGAACTAGGATGAAGGTTATCAGTTTGTTTGTATGTTATTCATTCATTCATTCTCACACTAGCCAAGGATGACGTGGAACTCACCCTGTAGCCCAGATTGGCTTTGAATTCATGGTGATCCTACATCAGACGCCCAAGTGCTGGGATTAAGGGTGTGAGCTACCACATCTGACTGAAGGTTATCATTGTAAAGAACCCACAAAGATCTATTTACTAAGACTAAACTGTAAGCTTTGCTGGGGTTGGGGAAATGGCTCAGAGGTTAAAGGTGCTTACTAGCAAAGCCAGCTGGTCTGCATTGAATTCTCCAGCCATCCAAGTAAAGTCATATGGGTGTTTGTTTGCAGTAGCAAAGAGACCTTGGTACATACACACACACACACACACACACACACACACACACACACACACACGCATACACACACAGAGATGTAAATTTCAGAATAAGATTTTGTGCATGTGTGCATATACCTTCGTGTCATGTCACATGTGTGAAGGTCATGTGTGAAGGTCAGAAGACAACCTCTGGTGTTCATCTCTCCTGAAACCTTGTAAGCTTTTATTTAATAGGAATTCAGTGAGCACCTGGTATGTGTTGGGAATGGTCCCTGGTCTCATGCAGTTTTAGTCTAGTGAGGGGAAAAGTCTGCAGCAGAGTAATGTCCACAAACGAATAAATGTGAAATTACGACTGCAATGTGCTGCGACTGATTTTTCTGGGTCAGAGTTCGTTGCCTCACGTGAACATGGACAGTAGAAGAAGGGCAATCTCCAAAGTTTCCTGAGGAGTGTCAGTAAAGAGCCCCTTGCTGCAGAGAAGGTTCCGGAAAGTGGATTGCTGTTCAGCGTTCTGGACCGGGGCTTTTATCCAATGAGAATGAGCATGGTTGGTTTGGTCCTTTATGGCAGCGAGGCATCGAGTTGGCATGAGTCTGATAGGCTAATTTAAGTGTACATGGGGACTCTGGTTCATAGATGAAAGGCACAGGCACAGAAAAAAAGCACCTCAGTGGGAGGAAGAAGGACCCAGAAGTCAAAAGAACAAAGGGCTGGTTGCAGGGCCCATGTGCTAAGGATTCAGGGCTTTTGGGATTTCAGTTCCTAAACTGGAGCTGTCTTCTCATCTTGCCAGGGCAAGTGATGTTTTCAGGCCTTTGGGGCCTGTTTCTGACCAGCTGCCTACAGGGTGGAGGCTGCCTTGTCCCTAAAAAGTGCCTGCAAGCTGACAATGCAGGGACCTAATCTAGACCAAGGAGAACTTTTCTGAGCTTCGATGAGTAAGAATTCACTATGCAAAGAAAGAGAGAAGAGTGTTTCCTGCAGAAAGAATGACATGGGTAACGACCCTGGAGCTGAAAGGAGTGTATCAGTTAGTTTTTGCCACTGTGTAACAAGCCAGTCCAAATCTTGCTGGCTTAAACAACTGTTGAGTCCTTAATTCTGTGGACTGGTGATTTGGGTGGGATCAGGGACAGGGTCTTCCTCTGGTCTCAGCAGGCTTCTTCATACACGTGTGGCCATGTCCCAGGCCAGCAGGAGGGGAACACCTCTGCTTTGGGTTGCTTGTCCTCCAGCAAAGTAGACCAGGATTGCTGATAACACAGCAGGATTCAGAGGGAATCAGAGAGAATGTTTTTCTAGCTTTCCATAGCCTTGGCTGAGAATGCACACAAACTCATGTCTGCTACATTCTATTGGTTAATGTCAGTTTTCTAAGGACCAATCTGATGCAGAGTCTTAGAAATTGTCTTGTTAGGTGGTGTTCTGATTGGCTGGGTCATTGGTATTGTGTTCCTTCCTCCCCAGGTTAGTTTTGGAAGTTTGCTGACTTCCTGCAGACTGATTCATTCCCCAGTCTTCTTTGCTCATCTTTCCCTGCTATGGGGACGTTCTTCCATGCATTCTCAAAGGTGAAACTGGCTTTCTTCTGTCTCTCTGTATAGTATACCTTTAAGAAATTTCTGTAGCCTAGGTCTGGTTGTCATGAATTGCCTTAATTTGTGTTTGTTTTGGAATGTCCCTATCTCTCCATCTATTTCAAAAGATAGGGCGTGGTGGTGTGCCGCTTTAATCCCAGCACTCAGGAGGCCATCCTGTGAGTCTGAGGCCATCCTGAGACTACATAGTGAATTCTAGGTCAGCCTGGACTAAAGCAAGACCCTACCTCAAAAAAAAAAAAAAAAAAAAGAAAAAAAAAAAAAAAAGAAAGAAAGAAAAAAACTGTAAACTAAATTCTTTATATGCTAATAAAATTTGTTAATAAAAATGATTTTTAAAAAACTAACAATTACTCAAAGAAAGATAAAGAAAAGGATTGGGGCTGAAAATGTAGCTCCATGATAGAGTGATTGCCTAGTGTGTATAAGCCCCTGGGTTTGATTCCAGCACCATGAAAAAGAAAGAAAGAAAGAAAGAAAGAAAGAAAGAAAGAAAGAAAGAAAGAAAGAAAGAAAGAAAGAAAGAAAAAAGAAAGAAGAAAAAAAGAAAGGAATGTTTCTAGTGCCTAACTTCAGGTAAGCAAACATAGTCGTGCATCTAATACTGAGCAGATGGAAATATCAACACATCACGTGCCCATCTCAGCATCTGCCCTCCGTGCAATGCTTCTCGTGAAAGGACCAGAACTGGTTTCTCTACCTTGGGTTCTTTTGAACTCTGCACTCTTGCTTTCTCCAGAGTGAGGCCAGAGAAGTTTACCTACAAATACAAACCTGAACTTGTACCCTTGTAGATTTTCCCCATGCTGCCAGGCTTGTTCATACTTCAGAATCACTGGAAGAGCTGGTTTAAAACCCACTTTAGATCCACTCAATACATATGTCTGGTCTGGAGAACTGGGCTCGGTATATGATTAAAAGCTCTTTCGAGAGATTAGATGCGACTAGCCAACTTTGGAGACAGTGACCACAGGCTAGAGAGAGTCCAGAAGCAATGTTACGGGATTTTGAGGGTGATGGGCCTCACGTGGCTCAGATGGGCTGGATGCATGTGGCTGAGGCTCCCAAGTTCGTGGAGCCAAAGAAGATAAGGAATACAGACGAGGGGGTGAGGAGGGCAAAAGTAGACTTTATCCAGGAAAATATAGAAAGAAGAATTAAGGAATACAGACGAGGGGGTGAGGAGGGCAAAAGTAGACTTTATCCAGGAAAATATAGAAAGAAGAATTAAGGAATACAGACGAGGGGGTGAGGAGGGCAAAAGTAGACTTTATCCAGGAAAATATAGAAAGAAGAATTAAGGAATACAGACGAGGGGGTGAGGAGGGCAAAAGTAGACTTTATCCAGGAAAATATAGAAAGAAGAAGGAGGGAGACTTTATCCAGGAAAAGATAGAAAGAAGAATTAAGGAATCCAGGACTTTATCCAGGAAAAGATAGAAAGAAGAATTAAGGAATACAGACGAGGGGGTGAGGAGGGAGTAGGGGTGAGGAATACAGGAGGGGGTGAGGAGGGCAAAAGTAGACTTTATCCAGGAAAATATAGAAAGAAGAATTAAGGAATACAGACGAGGGGGTGAGGAGGGCAAAAGTAGACTTTATCCAGGAAAATATAGAAAGAGGCTCCCAAGAGTATTTCCCATAAGAAAGTGAGAGGGAGTGGTGGATCAGGGGCTTGGAGCTGGGAATGTAAATGAAGGAAGAAAAGCGCCAAAGTGTCGGGGCAAGCATGTTTAGGATTCCTGCCGGCACCCAAAGAAGAGAAAGGAAGGAAAAGAAAATGCAAAGTTTTACTTTTTGAGTTAGAACTCAGAGAAGCGGGCAGACTCAGCAGTGAGAGTGCCAGCAACTGCGCTGAGAGGGGAGGGACTTTTAGGAGGTGGGTCCATTATCTCTCTAAGGGATTCTTCCCGCCTCCTTAGCATGTCTGTAGGTGGGTGAGGGTTGGTCTCGTGACCAGGTGAGCGATTGACAAGCTCCCAGAACCAGAGGACATTGTTCCTCAGGCCAGGAAGAAATGTCTCTTCCCTTTCTTTCTATCTTTTTTGGTTTTTCAAGGTAGGATTTTGCTGTTGCCCAGGCTGACCTGGGCAATCCTCCTACCTCTGCCTCCGCGGTGCTGGGATGAAAGGTGTGTTCCAAGAAGCCTGGCTGTCTCTTCCCTTTCAGTATTACCATGGCAACAGAAGGTGGCTCCTAAGCAGGTGACCATGTGGTGCTTGGACTGGAGTTTCCTAACAAATGAAGACCACCTAGCTGCTCTTCTCTATCAGCAAGTTTTGTAATTTAAAAAAAAAAAAAAAACTCTTCAATTAATCTCACCAGCTCAGACCTTGATTTCTTTGCGAAATGCTCCCATCCCTCCGTGTACACCACCCCAGAACTGATGTTGGCCTTCATTGTGAACCATTGTATCCTCTACTGATGTACTGGTTTTCTTTTTTGCTTTTCCTTTTTCTTTTCTTTTCTTTTCTTTTTTTTCTAGGTAGGGTCTCACTCTAGCCCAGGCTGACCTGGAATTCACTATGTACTCTCAGGGTGGCCTTGAACTAATAGTGATCCCCCTACTTCTGTCCCCTCCCCTCCTCCCCCCACCCCAGTGCTGGGATTAAAGGCATGTGCCACCATGCCCTGCTCCTGGCCTGATTTTTCTTTTGATACAGGGCCTTGCTATCGATGTTGCCCCCAAGGCTGGTCTCAAGCTCATGATTCTCCTGTCTCCACCTTTCAGGTGTCTGGGACTATAGACAGGCATGGCCACACTCAGTCATCACTGTGACTTCCGGCCATATTATTACTCAAAATATATTACAAAAATTGGCTTAGTTCTCTGTCACACTCCTATTCCCTCTCCCCAGTTTTCCCTCCGCTCCAAGTAAAAAAATGAAGTCCTTGAAGGGTGCGTTCATGGTGTTAACTTTAGTGCCGTCTGGAGAATCTGTACAAAATGGAGCTGACTAACCTGTGTCCATGAATGGGTGAGTGGATAAGAGAAACACAGTCTCCACAATGGGATATTATTGAGCCTTACAAAGGACATACATTGTGTTACGTGATGCAATGTGGATAAACCTTGAGGACATTATGCTAAGCCATAAGGCAGACAGATAACACAAGTACTTTATGTGCTTGTGCAAATATGCAGGCATCCTTGCACTTACATGATGTATCCACAATAGTAATTTTCAGAGTAAACAGAAAGGGTTGGAGAGATAGCTCAGTGGTTAACACACTTGCCTGCAAAGCCTAATGACCAAAGTTCAATTCCCTAGTACCCATGTAAAGCCAGACACACAAAAGGGTGCATGCATCTGGAGTTTGTTTGCAGTGGCTGGAGGGTCTGATGCACCCATTCTCTCTCTCTCTTCTTTCTTTCTATCTGCTTGAAAATAATTTTTTTTTTTTTGGTTTTTCAAGGTAGGGTTTCACTCTGGTCCAGGCTGACCTGGAATTCGCTCTGTAGTCTCAGGGTGGCCTTGAACTCATGGCGATCCTCCTACCTCTGCCTCCCAAGTGCTGGGATTAAAAGGCGTGCGCCACCATGCCCGGCAATTTTTTTTTTAAAGAAAGAAAGAAAACATATTGGTGGTTGCCAGGGGTTGGGAGGTAGAGGTGGAGAAACAAGGAATCGTTGCTTAGTGAACACAGAGTTTTGCTTTTGCTGGGTGAAAAGTGTCCTGGGGATAGATAATAATGATGTTTACATAAGCGATATGGCAGCACATAATACCATGATTTGAAATGCATTTAAAAATGGCCGAGATGGTAAATTTAAATTTCATGAGTTTTACAACTGAATAAAAGAATAAAAACAAAAAACCAACAAAATTTGAACCTATGAAAGTAGGAATGGTTACCAAGCATTTGTTGGCTAGCTCTGTCTGAGTTTGTGTCATTTCCTGACACAATAACTGCCAGAAACTAACTGGTAGCTGGTCTCTATCATCAGTTGCATTTTTTAAGATAATGGCTCTATACATATGCTTACCGACACTGAGGCTGGACCACAGCCACTGGCTCAATCTGGCTCTAAATGCTCAACTCTTTTCTGTCCTCTACCACTTTCCCACCAGATGCTGCACACGGATCTCACACACAGACTTGGCACATGTCTGCCAGAGTGTCTTCTCTGTCCCCAGATGCCCCAGCTGGGCTTGGAGAGCACAGCCCTTGGCCTAAGCTCCCTTCCTTGAGCAAGGAAACCTGATAGAAACTAACTTTCCTTCCTTCCTTCCTTCCTTCCTTCCTTCCTTCCTTCTTTCTTTCTTTCCTTCTTTCTTTCTTCCTTTCTTTCTTTCTCTTTCTCTCTCTTCCTTCCTCCCTTCCTTCCTTCCCTCCTCCTCCCTCCCTTTCTTCTTTTCTCCTTTCCTTTCCTTTCCTTTCTTTCTTCTTTTTATTTATTTACTTTTTAAGGTAGGGTCTCACTCTAGCCCAGGCTGACCTGGAACTCACTCTGTAGCCTAGGCTGACCTCAACTCACAGTGATCCTCCTACCTCAGCCTCCCCAGTGCTGAGCTTAAAGGCATGCACCACCACACCCTACTAATCTCTGTTCTTTCAACTTCCACATTTTATTTGATGTGATAATCCAAGACAAGTCCTACCTTCCTTCCACACAGCCACTCTTCAGACACTAAGACACAGTTCTGATGGCCCTCCACAGGTATCCCCAGACAGTTGCATTCTTGGATAAGAGAATTCTAACCTAAACTCTGCCCGGTTGCCCTTTCCTAACCCCATGGCAGCTGAGTCATGTCCTCTGAAAACATGGCTCTCAGAAGTAAATAAATTCCCCAGATGGCATCTGACCAGCACAGAGGAGAGCAAGCATATTCTTTCCATGTCGTGGGCCCAGTTTGCTGACTCCTGAAATGAATCCAAATAGCCATTAAGTTTTTAAACCATAAGCCTCCAGCTTGCTTGTTTAATCATACGTTTTGTACTCTACGTGAAATCCAGTCGATGTCCGTCCTTAAAGCTTACATTGAGCTCTCTGTGCTATACTCAGAGGTATACCTTTGAGCCATTTTTATTGTGCTAATCTCTTTTTTTTAACTGTTTTGAGAAGTTGAGCTATTTGCCTCTACAGCCAGCAGTCTACTGGTGAGCACCTGTTCAGTCGTGCCCCTGGCTGCCTGTCCTCTATTGTCTGGGTAGGAGCTGACCTCCCTTCCCTCAGAATCTAACCCACTTATTTTTGGGACCCTCAAGGTGGTCTCAGATGTGCTCTACATACGGACCTCTCATCCCCAGGTCCACTGTGGGCCTCAGCTGCCCTGAAAGGCTTCCAGGAGCGACAAGAGCACCAAGTCTACCCAGGCTGGATCTCTCAGAGTCTCTAAGTCAACGAATGCCACTTCTGCCACCCTGACACCACTTTGTTCCTGACCTTGTGGGTGTTCTGTTTGTGTCTTTCTCTCACAAAGCCTCCTCTGCCCCCAGTCCCTTCTGCAGGCAGGGCCTCAAAGGAGCTTTGAGGGAGCCTATTCTTTATCATTCACCCCAAACAAATGAAGACGTATAGCTAGATGCATCTAGTGAACTTGGCCATTTTTAAAATCCATTTCTTTCCTTTTTAAGTATCTCTGTGTGTGTGTGTGTGTGTTTAAGGCAGGGGCACTATTTGTTGACCACCACGTAATGTACACCAGGCTAGCTGGCCTGCAAGTTTCCAGGGACCCTTCTTTCTCCACCTCCCATCTTGCCACTGGTGTTTTGGGGTGACTGACACTCATACCACTGCGTCACGGCTTCAGGGAATCCAAATTCAGGTTGTCAGGCTTTCACAGTCAGTGCTTTTCCACAATGACCCACTCCCCTCCCCAGCCCCCATTTTTTGATCTATGACACGTAAAGTAAGCAAAAGCAGTGTGACTTCATGTACACAAAACTCTGAGTCGTTAGAGACCATCTGACAGGGACCCCATTCTGTTCATACAGTAACAGTGAGATCCAACCTGGACATGACTTACAGAGAGAGATAGTGTCCACATATTAAAATCAGGAACAAATCCCACCTTCCTGGGATCCCTAGGAAAACGTACAGAAACAATCCCCAACAATGTTAAGCATTAACTTTATGTTTATCTAGGAACTAGTAATTTTTTTTTAAAGAAGTCATTGAGAAATTACATTTTATGTTAAATCCCCACCAGCTCATCCAATTCATAACTCTCCCTGCACCCCAATCTTTTTCTGTTCCTTCCCATTAGGTAGCACTCATGTTTCAGTTAGGAGAAAATAACAAAAATCCATCGGAATATTGCTAGAAGACATGATTTTTTTTTTTTAAAAGCTCTTAGTCGAACAAGTTTTTCCATGAGCACAAATGCTAACAACAGCAACAAAAAACAAACAAAAAACAACAACAACAAAAAAAACCTCAAGCAAGCCGGGCGTGGTAGTGCACACCTTTAATCCCAGCACTGGGGAGGCAGAGGTAGGAGGATCACCATAAGTTTGAGGCCAAGCTGAGAATACAGAGTGAATTCCAGGTCAGCCTGGGCTAGAGTGAGACCCTACCTCAAAAGAAAAAAGAAAACCAAGCAGTTAATGTCATATTCTTTCTAAGATTGATAGCTGATCTTCTTTTCCTATTAGATTTGTTCTTTTCTCTTTATTTTGTCTCTGACCCAGGCTTCTCACTAAACTGTGGAAAAATTATTATTTCTACCTGTGCCTCAGTTGCTCATGTGGGCGATGAGCTGCCAGAGTGTCTGAATGACCTTCCCGTGGCACGGTGGTACCCAGCAGAGCAGAGCGGGTGGCATGATCATTCCACTCACTCCTGTGCTCAGGAGGGATGTATGGAGCGACTCCTAGCTTCACTGATACAGAGAGTTCTGAATAGCTACGTGACAGGCACTGTGCTTGGCGCTTAGGGAATCTGTGACCATAGAGGTCATGCTGCTGTCTTGGGAATTTGAAATCAAGCTGGGAACGGAGGGACACTTGAGCATGTTGTTGTCTCTCTGAGCATCCGTATACTTATCTGAGGATAGTACTTCCTGTGAGAATGAAAAAGGAGACCATGACAAGCACCCAGCACAATGGCAAATGGAGGGGGCGTTTCTCAGGGAGCCACAGACGGAAGAGCTGGATTTTTCGTCCGGAGGAGGTTGGTTAAGCGTCTGTGCATGATCCACACAGGGAGGTGGGCAGTGAGGGGGAGGGGCAGCTAGCTAACTCTGGCTTATTTTCATTTATGAGCCACACGGCTGCAGAAGTCTTGGGGGTCAATAAATAAAAGCCCTTCCTTCGCAGTCTGAGTACAGAGCCCACGGAGAGATGCAGAATGTGTAACTCACAGTGCTATCTTTAGAGCTGACAAAACTGGTGAAAAATAATCTCGATTTTACACGTCGCCTAAAGGATCGGGCAGCAACCTGTGTACCCCACTATGGTTTCCCTAGAGACAGGCTAACCTAGAGAGAGCCTGGTTGGGCAGCAGAAATTCCTGGTCAGGCTTGCTGCCTCTCATACTCACCCCAGTGGAGTTTGGACTGCTTTTATCTGAGTGACTCTACCCGATGGTGGTCACGTGTCACATGAGGAAGGGCCAAGTCTGTAGCTCTAAAGGATGCGCCATGGAGATAACACCACCATCCTCACCGTGCGGCTCCCACCTGGCCTGGCTCTAAAGCCCTATGGCTGTGGCACAACCTGGGAGCCATCCTTTAAGAATGGCCTTAGGGGGCTGGAGAAATGGCTTAGCGGTTAAGGCGTTTGCCTGCCAAGCCACAGGATCCCGGTTCGATTCTCCAGGACCCACGTAAGCAAGATGCACAAGGGGCACATGCATCTGGAGTTCGTTTGCACTGGCTAGAGGCCCTGGGGTGCCCATTCTCTCTGTGTCTGCCTCTCTTCTATCTCTCTCTCTGTACTTACAAATAAATAAAATATATTTTAAAAAAATTTAAAAAAAGAATGGCCTTAGGGTGTGTTCATAGTTCCTTTCATCTCCCAGTCCAGACTCTGCTTCTGGAAGTCCAAGGGGGGTCTCAACAGAGGGGACACTTTTGTAAGCACTGTCCCAAGACATGCTCTGCCAGGTCCCCGCTGGGACCCTATCCTAAATGCCAAGAGAACCATTGGAAAAGCCAATGCCCTCTGAGTCAAAGAGACCCTAGGTCATCGCCCGCAACAGATTTTTTAACAGATTGTTGATGAAGTCCCGGGGCTTCCTGTACAGGCTCCTGTAATTCCAGTCCACCTTGAGGAACCCTGGGTAACTATACCCAGGGTATAGTGGCACAATATACCATAAACCTCCTCATTGACTCAGGGGCACGCTTTTCAGTGCTTGACTTTTGTCTGGGGCTAGATCTGACCAGACAGCCGCCTTTAGGGGCATCTCAGGTCAGGTCCAAGGGAGGTTCTTCACAGAGCCTGTGGCTTGTTCCTGGGGAGGTTATCTTTTCCATCACTCCTTCCTTCTAGTCCCAGAGAAACCAACTCCTTTGCTGGGCAGAGATATCTCTTCTAAATGTCAGGTAAAATGATTTTACTTCCAGGGAAAAACCTGTCTTCCTTTGATGGGGAAAATGTAGACCCGTTAGTTTGGATAGATGGTCAAACTGTGGGTTGATCTGTCACTGCCACTCCTGTCCAAATACAACATGGGGACCCCCACTTACTTTCCTCACCAAAAAGAGTATCCCCTGAAGCCAGAAACAATGGTGGGACTTAAACCCATAGTTGTAGCCTTAAAGAAACAGGGACTCCTGAAAGAGTGTTCTAGCCCATATAATTCTCCTATTCTTGGGGTACAAAAGGGCCCCAATAAATAGAGGCTAGTCCAGGACCTCTGATTAATTAATGAGGCAGTGGTACCCTTCATCCTGTGGTACCCAATCCTTACATGCTCTTAACCCAGATTCCTCCTGGGACTATTCATTATTCAGTCTTGGACCTAACAGATGCTTTTTTTTTCTGTACCCAAAGGATGTCTCACCATGGAAGCAGCGCTTTTGCTCATTTTGCTAATTCCTCTGTGGTTTCACCTGGGCCCTGGCTGATGTGTGAGGGGTGGTTTATCTCCTCAATTCTCACTGCCTTGCTGCATGCATGCAGGATCCAAACAGCCCCACACCAGTATTAGGGGAACTGGGTGTCCAGGAACCTGGAGCTGGGGAAGTGGGAGCCCAGGCCTACTCACACTGCATGCGCCTCGGGATCCCAGCCACCCCACACCAGCAGCAGGGTACCTGGAGATGGGGAACTGGAAGGTGGCAAACTGGGAACCTAGGTCTGCTCCTGCCACTCCAAAATTGTTTTTAAATAAAGAAATATATGGAAAGGACGTGTGGTAGTTTGAATATATGTCCCCCAATATATTCAATGTTTTATTAGTTATAGTTTGCATCTGCAATCACCTTGCTAGAGGCAATGTCATTGGGGGCCAGTCTTGAGGTGTGGTGATGGGTTTGAGATTCCATTGTAAAGATATGCAAAGTGTGCCTAGCAGGAGTTCCTGAAGTGTGCTGTGGCTTGACTGTAGTTTTGCTGTGTGCTGTGTGCCTGGTTGGATATTTTCTCTCTCTCTCTTGGCTGGTCCTGTGAGAGCAGGCCCCTTCCTGCCATTATGGAACTTCCCCTGGATCTGTAAGCTTCAATAAATAATATCCCTTCCTCCATAACTGTGCCTGGTCTGGAAGTTCATCTCAGTGAACCTGAAGCTCTCTGCTACAGTAAAGTGGTACCGAGGAGTGTGGGGTGAGATGAACCAGATCATGTGGATGTTCATCTTTTGGAACCTTTGTTTTGGAGGAATGGGCATGGACTTGGTGCTTGCAACTGAAGATGCCTTCTGGAGTGGTAAGCCAAGTTTTATGGGCTATTCTGATGAAAGTTTGAGAATGCTAAGTGCAGACAGTATTGAACTTCGAGGCTTGGCTTATGAGCTTTCTAAGGGGAAGGAAAGACTGCAGAGGACTTTGTTGGAACTGGGCTACTGGCATAAGGGATGGCTGCATTCCGCTACCCAGGCCCAGAAAGTTTGATCAAGGTTAAATTTGTAATGTACTGATGTGCTTGGCTAAAGATAACAGACTGAGATTTTAAGATTTTTAAGTTGGAAAACCTCAAGCAAGTTAAAATTAGAGGCACTGAGACTGATTTTAGGTTAATGGAGTTGCTATTGTCAACACATTAGCAATCTTAAGGAAGATGGAAGGAAGGTGGCCTGACTGCTTTACATTAAAACAATGGAGAGGATGCCTGAGGAAAGACTGTTAGGAAATGCAAACTCTTGGAAAGAGTTGACTGGAGAAGGAACCTGCTTTTCAAGGCTATGATTTATTTCATTCCTGGATGAAGAATATGGCTGTGTCCTGCACACCTGGTATTAGTTTTGGAAGCATGAAAAATGCATGGAGTGGTCATGAATTGCACATGGTTCCAGGAGCCACTGCTGAGATGCGGCATGAGGCAGGGCATGAAGACCCTCAGGAATAGGCTGGAAGAGCCTTTGGAAGATGGACCGTTGTTTGCATGGAGTCCTGAAGATGTTTTGGATATACCAGGACTATGCAAGGACTACCATGTAGTGCAGTGTTGGCATGGGATAAAAGTTTTCCCTGGCTACTCTGGCCAGCTGGAGGGGTGGAATTGGAAAACCTGGAGACTGTCAATCTCTGGTTATATTGAACTTGAACTGCAGAAGTTTGATGACTGCTGATGGTGGTTGAGTTTGCATTATTCTAGTTTCTCCTTGCTATGCCTTATACCAGTTAAAAATGTTTACTCTTTGCCTTTACATGTTGAAAGTATTTAACTTATTTGATTTTACAGGACTCACTATCTTAAGTTGATCAAGACTGTGAGAACCTTTGAAATTGGACTGAATATAATTTACAATGTGTGATAGTTATAAATCTATTGGGGGCCAGGAACTAAATCTATTGGGGGACAGGGGCAGAATGTGGTAGTTTGAATATATGTCCCCCAATATATTCAATGTTTTATTAGTTATAGTTTGCATCTGCAATCACCTTGCTAGAGGCAATGTCACTGGGGGCCGGTCTTGAGGTGTGGTGATGGGTTTGAGATTCCATTGTAAAGATATGCAAAGTGTGCCTAGAAGGAGTTCCTGAAGTGTGCTGTGGCTTGACTGTAGTTTTGCTGTGTGCTGTGTGCCTGGTTGTATATTTTCTCTCTCTCTCTTGGCTGGTCCTGTGAGAGCAGGCCCCTTCTGCCATTATGGAACTTCCCCTGGATCTGTAAGCTTCAATAAATAATATCCCTTCCTCCATAACTGTGCCTGGTCTGGAAGTTCATCTCAGCTAACCTGCTACAGAGAGTATATAAATATGTATATATATACATATGTGTTTTCCATGATGATTATGAATTTATCTACTTCTAATTTTAGTTCCATACCAGAACTATGCCAAGTTTCTTCTGACAAGAATTTACATTGCTTAACTTTTTCTTTTTAAAAAATTATTTATTTATTTAATATGGATTTTTGAGATCGGGTCTCACTCTAGCCTAGGCTGACCTGGAATTCTATGTAGTCTCTGAGTGGCCTTGAACTCTGCCTCTCAAGTGCTGGGATTCAAGGTGTGAACTACCATGCCCAGCTTGGTTTTAATGTTTTTGGTGCTTTTTTAAAAAGATTTTTTTAAAAAAATATTTTATTTACCTGAGACAGAGAGAGAGAGAGAGAGAGAGAGAGAGAGAGAGAGAGAGAGAGAGAGAGAAGAGAGGGCATGCCAGGGCTTTCAGCCAATGCAAAGAACTCCAGATGCATGGGCTACCTTGTGGATCTGGCCTACGTGGGTCCTGGGGAATTGAACCTAAGTCATCCCTCCAGCCCACATGACTTAGCCTTTTCTATCTTGCTTTATTGTGGTGATTTGAATGTAAAATGTGTCCCATAGCTGGACCTGTTTGTGGTTATGCCTCATACTTGGTCCCCAGCTGGTGGAGCCTTTGGGAGGTGGAGCCTTGAGGTTTATTAATCTAGCCCACTGGGTGTTCAGAGCTGGCTCACTCTGGCTGTTTCCTCCCAGCGGATATGACAAGATGGCATGCCCCGGCTGTCTGCTCTGCCATGCTTTCCCGTCCATGATGAAATGTCCCTTTGAAACTATAAACTAAAATAAACCCTTTCCTCCCAGCAGCTGCTTCTGGTTGGGTGTTTTGTTCTCGCAATGAAGAGATAACTGCTACACAGGTGCTGTGCTGGAAGCATTCATGTTTCTGTATTGTCTCAGTTGTGTTTCTTATAGGTTGTTTTTATTGGAGGATGGGATATGATGGAGGAGGGTGGATTTGTGAGGGGGGAAGAAGGAATGGAGACAGAATTATCATGGTTTATTGTCTGTAATTATGGAGACTGTCGATAAAAAGCTTTTTTAAAAATGCAAACAACCTTTACCCTTTCATGTTAATATTTGGTTTAGTTATAGCCAATGCAATTATTAATTATGTTTAGGTTATGTGTATGCATACTTAATCCATCATTTGTCAAAATATAAAGATTGGCTCATCATGTTATTTGAAACCTAATCTTTTTGTGTGTGTGTGTGTGTGTGTGTGTGTGTTTCAAGGTAGGGTCTCGCTGTAGCCCAGGCTGACCTGGAATTCACTATGTAGTCTCAGGGTGGCCTCAAACTCATGGCAATCCACCTACCTCTGTCTCCCAAGTGCACCACCATGCCCAGCTGAAACCCTAATCTTTCCTCACTGTTTTCCATTGCTAGAAAATAGAGTTGTTAAAACCAGATTACAATAGCATAAATATGAAACCCTTCCCAAGAATCATGTGCATTCTTACAAACTATGCTGGCGTTTTTTTGTTGTTGCTTCTTTCTTTCTTTCTTTCTTTCTTTCTTTCTTTCTTTCTTTCTTTCTTTCTTTCTTTCTTCCTTTTTTTCCCCAAGGTAGGGACTCGCTCTAGCCCAGGCTGACCTAGAATTTACTCTGTAGTCTCAGGGTGACCTCAAACTCATGGCGATCCACCTACCTCTGTCTCCCAAGTGCTGGGATTAAAGGCGTGCGCCACCACACCTGGCCTCATTCTTACAAACTATGAACTGCTACTGTAAGCAACCACATGGGTAAATCTCACAGATAAAATGAGAAAAAAAATTCCCTCAGGTACAAAGGTGTACAAAGAGTAGATAATTATATGGTTCTATCTACATGAAGCTCACAGACAGGCAGAACTAATCTATGGTAATGTTATAAAAGGGAAGATGTATTGACCAGAAGGAGGTCCAAGAAAGATTTCTGAAGTGTTAGGAATATTCTTTATATATTGGTTACACAAATATAGGTGTATTTGAAATGTAATATTTGTGCACGGAACTCTTTTCAGTTGTATCTTAATAAAAAAAAAAAAAAAAAAACCAAGCCCAGTAGCCCGATGGTGTCCAGTTCGGCAGCCTTGGCGCCTGCACTGTAATTAGGCTGTTGCTGTGACATGCTCTTGGCTGTAATCTTGGCTACCCAGACTCTTTGGTTCCCGCCTGCTGTAGGAGCCAGGTTTCCTAGCCTGACTGCTGAGCCTTGAACAGCCAGCCTACTTGCATTCCTGCCAATAAATTCTTTTTATACTCGGCGTTGGCCCCAAGTCAGTCTCTGCTGTTTGCCGTCAAGTCCCCTAACGGTCACACATTCTGGAAGAACAGAGTGGGGGATGAATGCGAGAAGCTCCCAGCTTTGACCCCTGGTTGTGTTGCCCACCCAGTCCCTCGGCAGCTCCCTGAAAACTGATGGGCTTCAAGGTGTTTTTATATTGGAAGATGTGGCCATCATCATTCCTGTCATTTTAACCACAGTGTGATCATGGGACAGTTCTCCTGGGGTCTGATATTTCTGAAGAAGTTCACTTTAGCCAGGCATGGTGGTTCATACCTGTAATCCCAGGCCTTGGGAGGCGGAGATAAAAAATTGCAGGGAGTTCAAAGCCAGCCTGGGCTATAGTGAGGCACTGTCTTAAAAAAGAAAAGTCAGTTTTAATGCTTTGAAAATCACTACATTTAAGTTGAGTATTAAATTATTAAATTAAAATAATTAACTATAAGTTAAAAGTTATAAGTTTCCTGTCCCTCTTCACTGCTGCCTTTCTCCTCAGCAGCTCTGTTTTGTTGGTGACCTAAACTGTTGCTTAGCACGTAATCTCTGCAAAGGAGGATCAAATGAAACAACAAATGTAATTGTGTTTTGTAAACTGTAAGGAACCAAGATACATGAAAGGCATTATTATTAGTTTTAAAAGAAGGCAGAGGAAGTTAGTGCGTGAAGTGCTCAGCTAGTCTGAAGCATTAAAAGCATTGAGGACTATGCCTTTACCAAGCTGCCTAATTGCAAAAGCCATCAACTGTCTTGGGAACCAACCATGGAGAAAAGCATGACATTTCAACAGTGTAGCACTAGTCAAGACCAATTGTGTGGTGATGGTTATGCAGAAGAATTGTTATTTTGGTTTCATGGGACGCTTTAAAAATACGATTAGACTTTGGACTCTGGCAGAATAAAAGCACCTAATGAAATGAAGATAGCAGGTATATGGAAAGATAATGTTACATAAGGGAATTATTTTGGTGAACTTTATTTGAATCAGTATGATTCATAAGTGTATAATTAGATTCTTCCATTTAAACATGAAATGCAGTAAATTATACAAGTAGCAAACAGAACCTCTCTTCCTGGTATTTCTCAATGAAATATATTAATGAGACATTGACATTGGGTTTTTTCCCAGACAACCAGTTTTGATTACTTGATAGCCTGATGTCTGCAAACATTTCCTCTTCTGCTGAAACATGAGTGTTCAGGGTACCGGTTGCCTCTTGTTTTTGCTCACCATTCCCTTAAGTCCGGGTCTCTTGCAGAGCTCATCAGCCATGTAGCCTGGGGACCCTGGAGCTCCTGAGGGGCCACATCAGCAGGGTATGACAGAAGCCACTTGTGCATTTGCTAGGCCGCCTCAGGGCTTTGTCTGTGAGTCAGATTTCCCTGCCTTCAGTGCCAGAATCTCAGATGGGTGCTTTCACTCTGGAATCAGAGCTCTGTTATCCCTTCCTCCTGAATCTTTGCTCACACAAGAGGTAGCCAATCCATGTATTGTAAATTGACATTTGGATACAGTTTTCTAAACTACACAATTCATCTGCCTTATAATGCCCCAGTGGAGACATAATCACTTTGTGGTTGGTGTGTGTGTGTGTGTGTGTGTGTGTGCATGTGTGTGTGTGTGTGTGCGTGTGTGTGTGTGCGCACTAGGAATTGAACCTAGAGTCTTACATCTGCTAGGTAAGCACTTTAGTACTGAGGGTATTGTTTCCAACATAATAGTCTTTTAAAATGTATTTATTTATTTAAAATGTATTTATTTGAGAGAGAAGGGGAGGGAAAGAGGCAGATACATATAGAGAGAATGGGCATGCCAGGATCTCTAGTCACTGCAAACAAATTCCAGATGCATGTATCACCTTGTGTATCTGCTTTATGTGTGTACTGGGTAATCAAATCTGGGTCCTTGGGCTTCAAAGGCTAAAGCCTTAATCACTTAGCCATTGCTTAGTCTTTTTATTTTGCATATGAGAAACCCACCAAGGGATGGTCACAAGCCCTTGTGGCTAGCTGCAAAAGAAGATTCATGGTCACTGAGGTCATTTGGGTCCAGTGCAAAATGAAATCATGAATTAGAATTTTGAGACAAGATCTGGGCATGACATGGCACACCTTTATTCCCAGCACTCAGGAGGCAGAGGTAGGACAATCACTGTGAGTTTGAGACCAGCCAGGGGCTACAAAGTGAGTGCCAGATCAGCTTGGGCTAGAGGAAGACCCTACTTTGTAAAAACCAAAATCAAAACCAAAACAAAAACAAAAATCTTTCACAAGACAGTGAAAGCAGAGCCTGATCCCAAGCCTGAGCCCATGGGTGCATCCACAGGCTGTGCGTCCAGCAAACCTGTTCACGTCGGTCATATTCCAAATTTCAGGCTCTCTTTCAAAAACAGGATTTGAGCTGGTTATGGTGGCACACGCCTGTAATCCCAACCTTTGGGAGATGGTTGCAGGGGGATCAGGAGTTCAAAGTGATTCTCACCTACATAGTTGGTTAAAGGCCAGTCTGGGTCATACAAAGTTCTGTCTCAAAAATAAAAAAGAAGAAATAAAATAAAATGGGAAAAAGGGCAATTCTTCCTGGCCTGCATTCTGAACCAGTTGGGAATCCCAATTGTCAAGAAGATGAGGATAAAAATGCCAGGTAGGCTCTGTACAAAGGCAGGACTAGAGATTGTGGTACAGGCATGTGGGTACTGTGGGCTTCTGACTCTGAACACAGAACGGGGCATTTCTCATCACAGGTTCTAGGAAAGGGAAAACGTCACCCAGGAGGGACAGTGTTCTGAGGTGGCTGATAGCACAGCAGAGCTGGATCTCCGCAGACAGATGCGCACACAGGGGAGAAGAGAAAGGAGGACTGGCCATCACATTCCAGCTTCTGTTCCCACAGCTCACCTCATGGAGATGTCTCTTCTGTCTTCGAGGAGTACCAAGGAGGTAGTAAGAGCCCAGATGTGCCCTGTTGAGAACACAGACTCTTGGAATGTGTGGTGGGTTGAGTCATGTGCCCCCCATAAACTTAGGTATTCTAAATGCTAGGCTCCCCGCTCTCCCCAGCTGATGACAATTGGAAACTAAAGCCTCCTGGAAGCTGTGTATTGTTGGGGGCGGGCTTATGGGTATTATAGCCAGTTTCCCCATGTCAGTGTTTGGCAAACTCTCCTGTTCCTGTTATCTACCTTATATTGGCTAGGGGGTGATGTCCACCCTCTGCTCATGCCATCATTTTTCCTTTCATCCTGGAGCTTCTCCTCAAGTCTATAAGACAAAATAAACCTTCCCCCCCCAAAGCTGCTGTGGTCAGATGATTTCTGCCAGTAATGTGAACCTGACTGCAACAGAATGGCTCTCCCTGATCCCCCACCTCCTCTTGTGTTGAGTGTCGGCTGGACTTGGTAATTTGTAAGACACAGAAGTGATGTCATCTCCATGATGAAGTTACCAAAGATCGTGACCTCTCTCTCTCTCTCTCCCCCTCCTTCACTCTTTTTGATAAAGTCCAGTTGTCATGTTATGAGCTATTATTTTATGAAGAGGCCTGGGCAGCAGGGAACTGGGGACAATTTCTAGGCAATGGCCAACAAGGAACTGAAGCACTCACTGCCTCCAAGGGCCAGCAGGTTCTTTTATCAGCTACATGTAGGAGCCTGAAGCAGATCCATTTGGGCACCTGTATTAGTTATTGTGGTAGTTTAAATATATGTCCCCCAATATATTCAGTGTTTTACTAGTTATAGTTTCATCTGCAGTCACCTTGCTAGAGGCAATGTCACTGGGGGCCGGTCTTAAGGTGTTAATGGTGTGGGTTTGAGATTCCATTGTAAAGATATGCAAATGTGCCTAGCAGGAGTTCCTGAAGTGTGCTGTGTGACCTTTTGGCTGTAGTTTTGCTCTGTGTGCTGTGGTGGCTGGTTGGCTTTCTCTCTCTTGCCTGGTCCTGTGGAGAGCAGGCCGCTTCTCCTGCCATTATGGAACTTCCCCTGGATCTGTAAGCTTCAATAAATAATATCCCTTCCTCCATAACTGTGCCTGGTCTGGAAGTTCATCTCAGTGAACCGGAAGCTGTCTGCTACAGTTCTGTTTCTCATTATGTGACCAAATACCTGACAAGAAGCCGTTTAGGGGAGGAAGGGTTTCTTTCGGTTCATGGTTTGTGATTATAGTGCAGCGTGGGAAGGACAGCATGGCACGCAGTGGCTGGTCCCATTGCAACCGCAGTCAGCAAGCAGGAACGCTGGTTTTTTTTTTTTTTTTTTTAATTGATTTTTTTATTGACACCTTCTATATTTACATACAAAACAAAAAAAGCATATATTTCCCTCCCCTCCCCTGCCCTCCTCCATTCCACTTTAGAACTCCAAGTCTCCATCATATCTCCTCCCTCTCTCCATTAGTCTTTCTTTTAATTTGATGTCATCATCTTTTTCTTCTATTTTGAGGGTCTTGCGAAGGTATTGCTAGGCACTGCAAGGTCATGGATATCGAGGCCAATTTCTGCATTGTAAGAATTCATACCTTTCCTTTGGCTCTTCCATTCTATCCGCCCCCTCTTCTGCAATGGTCCCTGAGCCTTGGAGGGTGTGACAGAGATGTTTCAGTGCTGGGCACTCCTCCATCCCTTCTTCTCAGCACTATGTTGCCTTCTGGGTCATCCCAGTGGTCATCGCCATCTGAAAAGAGAAGCTTCTCTAACCAGAAGTGAGAGTAGCGTTACTATGTGAATATGAACATTAAGTGTAGTGCCCCTAGGGCAGCTTGGTGGGAATAATATATACATTTAGTCAGACAAGAGCAGGCTTTATACCCCAAAGGTTCATGACCTCACCTGCCATAGACTTTTTTTTTAAATTACTATTTTTTATTGACTTTTATACTTATATACAAAAAGAAAAACCACCTGATATTTCCCTTCCCCCCCCCATTCCACTTTAGAACTCAAGTCTCCATCATATCCCCTCCCTCTCTCCATTAGTCTCTCTTTTAATTTGATGTCATCATCTTTTTCTTCTATTTTGAGGGTTTTGCGAAGGTATTGCTAGGCACTGGAAGGTCATGGATATCGAGGCCAATTTCTGTCTGGGCAGTTGCATTGTAAGAAGTCATACCCTTCCTTTGGCTCTTCCATTCTATCCGACCCCTCTTCCGCAATGGTCCCTGAGCCTTGTAGGGTGTGACAGAGGTGTTTCAGTGCTGGGCACTCCTCCATCCCTTCTTCTCAGCACTATGTTGCCTTTTGGGTGATCCCAGTGGTCATCACCATCTGAAAAGAGAAGCTTCTCTAACCAGAAGTGAGAGTAGTGTTAATATATGAATATGAACATTAAATGTAGTGCTTTCAGGACAGCTTGGTGGGAATAATATATACATTTAGTCAGATAAGAGCAGGCTTATACCCCTAAGGCTCATGACCTCACCTACCATAGACTTTTGCTTAGGTTTTTCAGTACCAGGTATGTATTCCCTCCCATAGAGAGGGCCTTCAGTCCAATTATGGAGCAGTTGGTTACCCCAAGAGTAAACATGCCACTATTGCACCCGTTCAGTCATTGAGCCTGTATGGACAAACTTGAATATTCAGTGTCCACTGTTTTCACTGCTGATGACTTCTGTCTCCCATACGGCTACATGCAGTGCAGCTTTTTCCAGCTTTCAGTTGGCTGGTCTACAGGAAGAAGGTTTTCTGCTCTGAACCAGCTTGCTTTCTCAGTGACCTTGCTTCTCAGGCAAGAGATGTCTTCAACAATAGGGTCTTACTATCTGTTTCTCAAGGGAAACCAAGGTTCTTTGGCAAAAGCTTTTAATGTTTTGGAGGCTACCGGGACCTCCTTGGCCAACAACTCACTGGAAGGAAGGTATCCCATCCCAGGCACTGAAAATTTTCCAGTAACAGTCTACAGCTTCTAGATGTGCCATTATTCAAAACAGTAAGGAACACTGGTTTTCTGAGGCTTTCTTGCTCCACCCCCACAATCCTTTTACTCAGCTGGAGGACCCAGTCCACATGCAGGATGGGTTTGCCCTCCCTGGGGAAACCTCCTTGGAAATGTCCTCACAGACATGTGTACAGCTGTGTTTCCCCGTCATTCCCAATGAGGCCATGAAGCTGAACCTCACAGCCTCCTGGTGAGCGAGTGATCCTCTTCCCTCTTCTCCCCTTGCCCTGCTCAAACATTTATGCTCTCATCACACTTAATTGTGATTTGTGAAGATCAGAGATTTACCATTTTTGATTTTATACTATTTCAAAATCCACTGATATCCAGGGCGTTAGCTGCTCTGAAACTCACGTCTCTTCCTGCTCTTCCACACTCACCCTGCCCCCTTAGTGACCTCATGGAGAACCTCCACGGAGCACTTCTCTGCTGAGCACGACTGGAAAACCAGCAAATAGAACCGAGTCATTATTAGTCTTTTATTTATTTTATCCTAATTTGACATTCATAGTGGTGACTCCCTTATCCTCCTCCCTGTCCTCCCGCTTCCAGCAGGACCCTCATCAGTGGGGAATGTGGGTCATACATTGTGGGAGTAGTCAAGAGTTCTGGGGGATAGGCCAGGTCTCTGTGCATAATGCCGCAACTTGTGGCTCTAACATTCTTTCCACCCCCTCTCCTGCGTGTTTCCCTGAGCCACGATGGGGTCATTAGCTCTGCTTCAGCGGTGAGGTCTTGGGAGTCTCTGTGACTCTGGATATTTGGTTTAGTAGGAATTGGATGTTCTCATTATTACTCTTTGTAATCAATCGTCCACCTTTATCCTGTCTTCTCTCTTCCTGTCTGGTTTGTTCTGGAAAAATTGCCTTATCCCTTCTCAAAAGCCGTGAAGGCAATTCCATTTCTTAGGTAAAATCTAAATCCATCAGTTTTCACATTCAAAGTATTTCACATTCTAGTCCCAACTGACTTGATACACTCTAGGTGTGATCTAGGTGTGAAGGAGGAGAAAATGCTGATTCATGGGGAGTTGGTGGAGAAATTTTGAAATTCAAGTACATGTCGAAGCCCTACACTAGTAGGTGGCAATTGTCCCAATGATTCTGGCTTGACTCAGTTGTTCATTTATTTATTCATTCCTTCCACAAATACTCATCAGCCAGACATTTTTCTAGATACCAAGGAAACCCAACAGTGAACAAAATAATTTTTGTTCCTTGAGCTCATGTGTTCTGGGGAGAAGCAGACCATAATCAAACAATTAAAATAGTAAAGGATGCTGGGCGTGGTGGCGCACGCCTTTAGTCCCAGCACTTGGGAGGCAGAGGTAGGAGGATCGCTGTGAGTTCGAGGCCACCCTGAGACTACATAGTGAATTCCAGGTCAGCCTGGGCTAGAGTGAGACCCTAACTCAAAGAAACATAAAACAAAAAACAAAACAACAAAAAAAGTGAAGGATGTACTCTCTGTGCTAAGTAAGTGCTGTGGAGAAAAACCAATTAGCAAAGTGTGGACAGCCATTGCAGTTTTAGGTAGGGTGCTTAAAGACCAGTGAAAGGGACACTTGGACAAAGGCCTTATAGGTCATTCATTGTAAGGCTCTGGTTTGCTGACCACTGAATGAGGACATGCTGCCTCAGTGCTGCCTTGACAGGTCACTCATCTTTATACCTGTTTCCCCTTCTGAATCGTAATGGTGACCACCTCAAAGAGTTGCTGTACATTCTAGAAGAGATCATGAATAAAACTCAGGAGTAGAAGCCAGTAAGCTAGAAAGGGGATATAAAGGGAATAGAAAGGGAGGGAGGGGGGACTTAATAGGATGGTATTGTATATATTTAAGTAGAAGAATAGATTAAAGGGGGTGAAAAGGCCTAAGTGAGGTCAGGGGAAGAGATTGAGTAAAGGAACAGTAGAGGGAGGGCTAATCAAAATCTAAGAGGATATAAATAAGTCATATGGAAACCTACTTTTCTGGACAATGGAACTCTCAGAAGCCATAGATTGTTACTAGAAAAATTTCAGTGCCAGGGATGGGATACCTTCCAGTGAGTTGTTGGCTGGGAGGTCACAGATACCCCCAAAACATTACAGGCCATTGCCGAGGCCCTTGGTTTCCCACCAGGAATAGATGGTAAGACCCTGTTGTTGAACACTCCACATACTTGGGCTGAAAGGTCACTGAGAAATCCTGCTGGAGCTGAGCTGAAAGCCTGCTCCATGTGGACCAGCTGACAGAAAGTTGGAAAAAGGTACACTGCATGCAGTTCAATACGAGAGAGAAAACACCAGTGAAGGTACTCGACAGTGAACACTGCAAGTTTTAAATTTGGCCAGCCAGGACAAATGAGCCAACAGGTGCAATAGTCCCATGTCTGTTATGGGGGAAACCAACTGCTCTCTAATTGGACTGGAGGCCTGCTCCATGGGAGGGAACACATCCCTGATACTAAAAACGTATGACAGGGGTAGTGATGAGCCCTAAGGGTGTAATGTCTGTTGTTGTCTCTCTAAATGTATATACTATGCTCACCAAACTGCCCAGTAAGCACTTCTCTTAATGTCCACACCCATATATTAATGCTACTCTCACTTTTGGTTAGAGAAGCTTCTGTTTTCGGATGGTGGTGACCTTGGCATGACTCAGAAGGCACCATCGTGCTGAGAAGAAGGGACAGAGGAGTGCTCAGCACTGAAACATCTCAAACACACCTTCCAAGGCTGAGGGTTCATTGCGGAAGAGGGGACAGAAAGAATGTAAGAGCCAAAGGAAGAGTAGGACTCCTTACAACGTGCTCCTCCAGACACAAAATGGCCTGGATATCCATGACCTCACAGTGCCTGACACTATCTACACAAGACAATCATAACAGGAGGAAAAAATCATGACATCAAAATAAAAGAGAGACAGATTGAGAGGGGGAGGGGATATGGAGAGTGCAGTTTCAAAGGGGAAAGTGGGGGGAGGGAGGGAAGTACCATGGGATATTGTCTACAATTAAAGAAGTTGTCAATAAGAAAAATTAAAAAAAAATAAAAGAGATCATGTATGTAAGTAGGACATTCATTCACCCATTCTTCCCACAGAAAATCTGTATGCCTGCTATTTGCCACCGATTTATCTAGCACATATAAACACACGTATTTAAAACAGACGAGTTGGGTATGGTATTGCATGCCTGTCCTCCTAGCAATAGGAGGCTGAGGCAGGAGGAACATGAGAGAGAGAGAGAAAGGAGAGAGAGAGAGAGAGAGAATTGGCATGCCAGGGCCTCCGCCACTGCAATCAAACTCCAGATGCTTGTACCACCTAGTGTGCATGTGCGACCTGGCACTTGCCTCACCTTTGTGCATCTGGCTTACATGGGATCTGGAGAGTCAAACATTGGTCCTTAGGCTTCACAGGCAAGTACCTTACCTAAGCCATCTTTCCAGCCCAACCTCCTCCTTTTATTCAAAATAATAATTGTCAACACCTGGGCCTGATTCATGAAGGACCATGGGATGATACAGCTTCATGAGTCATTGTTGACCACTCAGCCTTCTTTTACATCATAGCTTTACTTCTCACTTAAGAATCCACACGACTTACTTGATAGGCAATCATTTCCTAGAATAAAGTCACCAAAGAGCTTGTGGGAAACTTGATGCTAAATAGTCAACGATACAATGTCCCATCATTGGTCCTTCCGATTCCCACTGGGGCAGACTGGATTTCTTCTGGGAGCTTGGAGCCATCAGGGAAGGGGCCCTCTGGGTTTGAAGTTTCCCTGGACCAGTCAGGAAATCCATCCCCCATGCTCTGCACCTCATCCCAAGAAGGTCCCAGTGAGCCTAAGGAGAGAGATCCTGCGCTGATTAGCAGGGGGAAACCCCTCAAAGAAGCCTTGAGGACCCAGGATTGCCTTGCCACCTCTCCAGGAGTATCTGAACTCAGTTTATTTCCAGTTCAGCCGAACCAAATGCAGTGGCCACTAAGCTGTCGATGCACTGTCAGCCATTGGAGTGTAAAGCTGAACTTGACAGAGCCTTTGCCCTTGAGGAACTCACTGTCTGATGGGTGACACACACAGAGACAGACAATGACGATGCTCCCTGACAAGGGTTATGAAAGAGGCCATCATGAAGTGCTGTGGGAAAGTGGCTATGACAGAGTAATGTGCGCGCTCTCTCTCTCTCTGTGTTTCAGAATGCTGGCTGAGAGTTAGTGAAGGCTACCAATATTTCCAAGACACCACTGAGTGTGAGCTGCTCTCTGACTTAATATCAGCTTTTGGGTAAACAACAAAAAGCACAGTCCTATTAAATGACCACAGCAGTTGTGATAATACGTATCAATTACAGAATGTGAAAATATGCTGTTAGAAATCCCTTTCTGCTAAGTGGGGATTCCTAATTCTGGGTCCAGGGATGCTGGGAAAGTTTGTTCTCAGCATTGGGCATGGACAGGACTGGTGTTAGGACTCGGTTCAGTTCTGACACAGATGCAGAGACAGCTAGGTTCTCCTAGGCAGGAAGTAAAATATAAGTAACCCACACTGCGAGTGTGCCTTCTAAGGAGACGACAAGCCATGGTTGTAACAAGCGTCTAAGAAATACCTTCATAATGGCTGGGGAGATGGCTTAGTCATTAAGGTCACTTGGTTGTAAAGCGTGCTGGCCTCGGTTTGATTCCTCATGTAAAGCTGAACATAAAGTGGTGCATGCACACGCACACACACACCCACACACCCAGATAAAATTTTAAAAGGAAATACCTCCATAAGGTACTAATGAGGTGTGGGTGGGAGTAATTTCCTAAAAGCCTGCTTGGCCGACTAACTGACTTCCAGTGGGGCCAGTTGTAGGTGCTCTGGTTTTCCAAAGTGGGATGTGCAAACATGGGCCAAATTGCTGAGACCATGGAGGAGAGGCTAGTGGTAACCAGCAGCCCCTCCCCAATCTCTTCTTACTCCTTTCAATAAGTGCAGAATGGATGTTCAAGAATATCCATTCGAGGGGTCTGGAGAGATGGCTTAGCAGTTAAGCGCTTGTCTGGGAAGCCTAAGGACCCCAGTTCGAGGCTCGAGTCCCCAGGACCCACGTAAGTCAGATGTACAAGGTAGCGCACGCATCTGGAGTTTGTTTGCAGTAGCTGAAGGCCCTGGCACACTCTTTCTCTCTCTATCTATCTGCCTCTTTCTCTCTCTGTCTGTCTCTCTCTCAAATAAATAAATAAAAATAACAAAGAAATTTTTTTAAAAAAGAATATCCATTCAAAGATGATTTGCCTGCCTGGGATCCCATCTGTTTCCATCCACCTGACTGAAAGGCAGTGTTCAGAAACAAGAGCCAAAGCCAGCAGTGTGGATGGTGTCCACCTAGAGGCTGGGTTGACAGAGGCTGTGAATGTAGAGTCACCTGGGTCACCAGAGCAGAGCAAGAGGGTTCAGGATAGAGTGGAGGCAGCTTGGTGCTGAAGCCTTGCATAGGGGCATTGCAGGCCCAGGTGGCCTCCTTCCTGCAATGAAGTAGAGCTATTCAGGGTGCTGGGTGGACCACATGCACATTCCAGGACGCAGGCGTGGTTCTCCTTCATCATCAGTTGGTGGATTATCTTCTCCTTGACTGCCAACTGCCTTTACTAGGAGTGTGTGTGTGTGTGTGTGTGTGTGTGTGTGTGTGTGTGTTTGAGGTTGGAGGGAACTGGGGACAAGGAATGGAGAAGGAGCAAAATATGGGCCCAAAAGTCACCCTGGCTCACAGCTTTCTGGGTGCTACCCTGAGTGGAACGGGGCTCTAGGATAATGGGAACTCATGGGCTTCTTTTTGGACTATGGCTCTGGTGCTGGTCCTTGTGACACTTGGCAAGTTACTACTGTGCATATGATCTTCAAACATTTTAGTCAAGCTGGATGTGGTGGCACACACCTTTAATCCCAAGACCTGGGAGGAAGCAGAGGTATGAAGATTGCTGTGAGTTTGAGGCTACCCTGATACTACATAGTGAATTACAGGTCAGCTTGGGCTAGAGCGAAACTCTACACTGAAAAAAAAAGTTTTAGTCTCCTGGTTTGTAACATCCATCTTGTAAGACTATTGACAAAATTAGCCCAGACCAGGCACCACAGAAATGCAGTGTCGCAAAGCAAATGTTTGTGAAGAGTGCTTATCATTGCTAAGACAATTACATCAACATATTCATAGTAGGACTCAGTTTTGGCCTTTTAAAAATATTGTATTTATTTATTTATTTGAGAGAGAGAGAGAGAGAGAGAGAGAGAGAGAGAATGGTTGTGCCAGGGCCTCTAACCACTGCAAACGAATTCCAGATGCATGCACTACCTTGTGCATCTGTCTTACGTGGGTTCTGAGGAATTGAAACTGGGTCCTTAGGCTTCACAGGCAAGCACCTTAACCACTAAACCATCTCTTCAGCCCACATTTTTGTCCTTTTGAAGTAACTGCAAAGAGCAATCAATGGGCTGAAAGACTACACCATGTATTTCCAAGTAAGATTATCTCATCATTGAAACCCAAGGTCAAGTGAAGAGGTCCAGCCAGGCTTTGCTATTTTCCTGTTGAAGGACCTTGAATAACTCTCTTGATGACTCTGAGTGGATCTTCCCACTTACCGAACAGAGATGGAGGCTCTCAGCACTCATATCCTGGAAAGTGGATGCGGTCCAGCACTCTGAGCAGCTCTAATCCGTTGCAGGAAGGGCCACTTGTGCTTGCCATTCCCCTGCAGAAAGCACCAGCGCCAGGCAGCCTGCAGCACAGTGACTCACAACCTAGAGGGCTGGGGATTCACACCAGGGGCTGGGGATTCACACCAGGTTTCTAGTCCCAGGAAAAGGGAGACTTTTATGAGCATACCTTATTAGCTAGGATTTCCGCCTTGCTCCTTCTGTCCAGACTCACACTTCAGAGCCTGTTGCAGTCAGGTTCATATTGCTGGCAGAAAACACCCAACCAAAAGCAGCTTGTGGGGGAAAAAAAGTGTTTATTTTGGCTTAAAGACTCGAGGAGACGCTCTATGATGGCAGGGGAAATGATGGCATGAGCAGAGGGTGAACATCACTTCTTGGCCAGTATCAGATAGACCATAGCAACAGGAAAGTGTGGCAAACACTGGCAAGAGGAATCTGGCTACAACACCCATAAGCCCACCTCCTCAATCATATCCTGCCCACAGGAGACTTTAATTCCCAAATTGCCACCTGCTGGAGACCTAGCATTCCGAACACCTAAGTTTTTGGGGACGCCTGAATCAAACCACCGCAGAGCCCATCATGGACCTATGGTAGGGACCATCTGGCTTATTAATGGATGAATACACAGATTTGCCCTTACACACACCCGATAAACACATGTGACCCGGGGAAGATTTGCTGGCCAGAGAATGTTCTCAGCCTCTGGCATCCCAGAAGGCCCTAACCTTCTCAAGTGGAACCCTCCATCCTCTTTCCTAGAGAGATTTGGTCATTGTCAGTTCTGGTCCCCTAAATGGCAGGAAGTCATAAGACACATTGTGGAAGAGGGGTCAGAAAGAATCTAAGAGCCACTGGGTGAGAAAGAGTACTTTCAGATGCTCCTCCTGCCACAAATTGACTAGTGAATTCATGACCCCACAGGTTACTAAGACCCTCCCAAGACCTGCACTGTTCTGAGCCCATCAACATTTTGACATGAATTTGACTGGGCGGAGGGCAGGGGCTTGCAGGAGTGACTGGGAGACTGTCACCGCGCCTTTCCTGGAGCATCATGGAGAGGAATGGGAGCTGCTGGGCTCCCTCTTTCTTCTTTCTTTCTTTCTTTCTTTCTTTCTTTCTTTTTAAAATTTTATTAGAGACAGAGAGAGGGAGAGAGAGAGGGACACAGAGAATGGGCGCGTCAGGACCTCTAGCCACTGCAAACAAACTCCAGACACATATGCCACCGTGTGCATTTGGCTTACGTGGAACCTGGAGAATTGAACCTGGGTCCTTAGACTTCACAGGCAAGTGTCTTAATGGCTAAGCCATCTTTCCAACCCGCTGTGTTTCTTTCAATGCTGCTGCACTCAGAAACAAACTGTGTAGGCCCCAAGGTTTACAAGCTAAAGGGTTACAGTTAATGAGCATTCACAAGAGCTGGGCAAAGAGTGAGATACAGACCTGTGTTAATAGAGGCATTCCCTGCAGAGAGTGTTTCCTCCTGTGGATGCTTCACTGACACTCATAGTCACTCAGGTACATGAGCTCCAGGGCTACAGTGAAGGGATGTGTAAAATGTTGTCAGTGAAACACAGGAAGGCTTTGCAGAGGAGGTACACGTGAGCAGGATCTTGAAGGGGAAGAGGTTCAAGTCGTGGGGAATTTACAACCTAAAAAGAAATAGAAAAATGTGGGTCTCTATGCATCTTCAGAGTCACATGGGATGTGAGTGTGTCTAGTGAGTGTATGAGTAAGATGCATTGGGATGGCAAAGGAAAGAGGGGCTGCATTTGCTGCTGGGAGCAGTTCACAGGGGACATGACCCTTAACCTGGGGCTTGCAGGATGTGTAGGCATTCACTGGGTGAAGACTGTGAAGAAAGACATCCGAGTCTAGTGTAAAGAACATTGTGTGTGGCGCTCAGGAGGCCCCAAGACCCTGTAGGTGGACCGATCACACTAACTTCTGATGCTTGATCCTGGCCTGTCCGGGCCCGAGCACTCATGCTCTGTGTTTCAAGTGTGGAGAGAACTGGCCCAGAGTGCGTCTCAATGGTAGCATTGTTAGTGATGGAACACGCAGTTACTGTGTGGAGAGAAATGATGTCACATGGTGAAGTCACCTTTCCAGAAAAATAGTCCCATCCTGGTTGAGTTCTGCATATCCACCTGCATGGAGGGCCTTTTGTCTTTCATGGAAACAGGCCACTGAGCTTTGGGGGGAATGGTAGCCCTGGGACCCCAAACCTCTTGCAGCTGTGGTGAGAAAGAAGCCATGGCCACAACGTTGGCCTGTGCCTGCCCCTTATGAGCATCATGGACTCAACGTTCATACATTCAGATATGTTCAGACATTTATCTCAAGGTCATTGACATATTTGTCATGATGAGCATGGTGGGGATGTAGGCAAGGATGGCCTGTTAGGGAAGATGTGACGGAAGCTGGACTCCAAGTTTGGGGAGCACGTGGATAATTGGGGTGGACAATGGTAGAGTGTCTCTCTCTTGAACTGTATAGGGTATCATCTGAATTTTGGGTATGGAGGATTCAATGAGAACATGCCCTCCCTCTTGTGCCATCAAGCAGGGAATCTGAGCCCATCCCCTAGCTGAGCCCACGGAGGCCTGGGGCGTGGTACTCAGTGCACAGTAACACTCGCGCCATCATCTGTAGTTGTTATTTAGTGCAGTTCCTTTCTCATTGCTGAGACAAACACCTGACCAAAAGCAGTTTAGGGTTTATTTCAGAATTACAGAATCCAGGGCAAGCTCCATCATGGCAGAAGAAGCTGGCTCACTCCATAAATCCATGAGAGAGAGAGGAGAGAGAGAGAAGCCAGCACCAGCAAGCAAAAATAGTCACCTTAGCGTTAGACTATAAGATCCCCCCCCCCTTAACACCTCCTCCAGCAGGGTTCTAGAGACTTAAGTTGGAAGCTTAACCTTAATCAAAAGTCCCTGAGGCTATGGGGGAGGGCATGTGTTCACATTCAAACCACTACATTATTGTGATCATCAGCATCCCAGGCACGTGGACTGATGGGGAAAGGATGTGAGCTGCTCACTGGTCCATCCCTGTCTCTGCACTGCTTAGAGCCACACCGGTGTGTAGAGGTACTCGGTATGGGTTTGTACCATGGATGGATTCCTCATTTCTCCACTTACTGCTTCTGAGTCTAGACAAGCCCCTTAGCCTCCCCACATCTCAGTCCCCGCGTCTGTATAAGGGGAACACTAAGCGTTGACACCCACCCCGTGGCATTACTGAGATTAATAAAGTCTGATCTGGGTTTATTACTCCTTGGCCATGACCAAGACTGTCTGCTTGGAGATCGTATGGATGTGGGAGATGTTTGTCACCCTCCTCCCTCTAAAACAAATCCCCTGAGAGTTGTTCTGCTGACGTCTCCCATGGAAGAGAGGGAGGGCGGACCAGCAGAACTCAGTGTGTACAATGGTAGGGGACATTGTGGATACATGGATGCTGGATGTGCCGATCACTATGTGGCCTTGAGTGTGCCATTTGATTTCTCTGAGCCATGACCTTGCAGTGGAAAAATGAAGGTCGTTACAGCTTCTGGTCCTGGTCCAGGGTTCTTCAATGGCTGTGAGGGCAGTGAAGGCGGAGTCCTTTGTGGAACTGCCTACTGAATGAATGGCATCATCAGCCGGGTCCCCGACACAGAGGAGGTCATGGACAGGATGACTTAATCATACAGTTGGCAGAGGAAAGTGGTGGTGACTGGATCATTATGCTGCGTTTTTCAGAGATGTAGGTAAGAGGTTGCTGGAGGAGACGCCTTCTGGCCTCTTCCTTCACCTCACTGCATCACTTTCTAATTGGATTTGTTTCCTGCCAAGATTTTTAAAACCAACTTCATATCCTCCATAGAGAAGGACTGACACGTTCTCCCAACAAGAAACAAATTATCCTGCTTGCCAGCCACACTGGGATATGTTCAGCCTTGGATGTCTGACAATGATCCCATTGGCTTTGGCAGACAAGGCCATGGCTGGGGACAGACAGGTGAGGTGGATTTACTATGCATCTGACGCCAGCAACTCAATTCAGCAAGCATTCAGTCAGTCAGTCTCCACTCCATGTGCCCAGGGCTGGGTCCCTGAGATGAGAGTGAGGTCAAGGACACAGGAGTGCTTGCTTGACAGGGCTGAGAAGAGACATTTTGCTCCTGTCTTCAGACCTTTTTTCACTCCAACTTGCCTTTAAAATGTGCCAACCATACCTTTGAATGGGGACTTAGTATTTGACTCTTTAAAGACATATGTTCATTCATCTGGCAAACGTTTTTTAGGTCCTTCATTTTGGCAGACATATGGATGGAGAATGGGGAGGCTCTAGGGACAGAGAGATGTCTGAAGAGGCTATTGCACTAATCGGAGGGACACTAGTGAGGACCTGAACCCACATGATGCTGATGATACAGAGAAGGATACAGGGTTGAGGAGGGGCAGAGGGTACAGGACCTGATGACAGATTTGCATAGAATGAGAGGGAAGAAGGGCTCTAGACTGTGTTCACGTTGGGTTAGCAGTTGTTGCTCACTGTGCCCATGGTGATGGCTCCCATGTAAGTGGGCCAATGTTTCCACAGGACCACCTGTGTTCTACCAGTAAAGTATGTCTTCTGTGTGCATGGAGCTGATTAATAAAGGATAGAATTGACCATAAGACTTCTTATGAAGAGGCAACATTGCAGCTGTCAGTTGGAGAATATATTATAAAGTTTTCAGACAGTATACCAGAAACAATGTTTTTATGTGTACTATAGAAATGTAATTTTGGGGCTGGAGAGATGGCTTAGCAGTTAAGGCACTTCCTTGCAAAGCCAAAGGACCTTGGTTCAATTCCCCAGGACCCAAGTAAGCCAGATGCAGAAGGTGGTGCATGCATCTGGAGTTTGTTTGCAGTGGCTGGAAGCCCTGGCACACCCATTCTTTCTCTCTCTTACACTCTGCCTCTTTCCCTCTCTCAAATAAATAAACAAAACAAAATATTTTTAAAAAAAGAAATGTAATTTTGCTGTTAATTCTGTACTTTTTAAATTAAAATGTTTATGACTTTGCTTTTAGAATTTTTTATGAAACCATTTGCAAATTACATACTTAATTTAATAAAATATTTTAGTCACAAAAATAAGATGGAACATTAATATGGGATTAATTTTAATGCACAATGTGAGGTAGATAGTGACTTTTTTCTTTTCCCCTGTGATAACATGGAAGAAATTTTATTTTGAGCTTTAAACGTGTTATTTGCCTGACCCCTTTCCAATCTTCTTTTTGAACAAAGCAAATGCCCTAAGGCTATGTCAGTATTTGCTGGAATTATATGTTGATTTCTGTTTTCATTGTAGTCTGTTTACTTACAGCAAGCACTGTGCATTTTCTATACCAAGTTCTCATTGTAAACACACTTAATGAATTAATTCATTTTGAGATAGGGTGTTGCGGTAGTTTTGAATGTAATGTCCCCATAGCCTCGTTGTCTGTGATTGGTCCCCACCTAGTAGAGCATTTGGGAGGTGGAGCCCTGCTGGAGCAAGTGTGTCACCAGGGTGGACCTACAGTCCTACAGTGTGTTCAGTCAGTTCATGCTTGCTGGTACTGGCTATTCTCTCTCCTGTGGGGGTGTGATGAAGTAAGCCAGCTTCTCTGCCATGATGAAGCTTCCCCTGGAAACCATAAGCGTAAAGTAAACCCTTTCTGGGCTGGAGAGATGGCTTAGTGGTTAAGGCACTTGCCAGCAAAGCCCAAGGACCCAGGTTCAATTCTTTAGAACCCACGTAAGCCAGACGCACAAGGTGGCTCATGTATCTGGAGTTCATTTGCAGCAGCTGGAGGCCCTGGTGTGCTCATTATTTCTCTCTTTCTGTTTCTCTCTCTCACTCTATCTCAAATAAAAAAAATAAATTATAAAAACCCTTTAAGATTTTTTTGTTTTTTGTTTTTTGTTTTTTGTTTTTCAAGCTAGGGTCTTACTCTTAAAATGTTTATGACTTTGCTTTTAGAATTTTTTATGAAACCATTTGCAAATTACTTACTTAATTTAATAAAATATTTTAGTCACAAAAATAAAATGGAGCATTAATATGGGATGAATTTTAATGCACAATGTGAGGTAGATGGTGACTTTTTTCTTTTCCCCTGTGATAACATGGAAGAAGCTTTATTTTGAGCTTTAAACGTGTTATTTGCCTGACCCCTTTCCAATCTTCTTTTTGAACAAAGCAAATGCCCTACAGCTATATCAGTATTTGCTGGAATTATATGTTGATTTCTGTTTTCATTGTAGTCTGTTTACTTACAGCAAGCACTGTGCATTTTCTATACCAAGTTCTCATTGTAAACACACTTAATGAATTAATTCATTTTGAGATAGGGTGTTGTGGTAGTTTTGAATGTAATGTCCCCATAGCCTCGTTGTCTGTGATTGGTCCCCACCTAGTAGAGCATTTGGGAGGTGGAGCCCTGCTGGAGCAAGTGTGTCACCAGGGTGGACCTACAGTCCTACAGTGTGTTCAGTCAGTTCATGCTTGCTGGTACTGGCTATTCTCTCTCCTGTGGGGGTGTGATGAAGTAAGCCAGCTTCTCTGCCATGATGAAGCTTCCCCTGGAAACCATAAGCCTAAAGTAAACCCTTTCTGGGCTGGAGAGATGGCTTAGTGGTTAAGGCACTTGCCAGCAAAGCCCAGGGACCCAGGTTCAATTCTTTAGAACCCACATAAGCCAGACGCACAAGGTGGCTCATGTATCTGGAGTTCATTTGCAGCAGCTGGAGGCCCTGGTGTGCTCATTATTTCTCTCTTTCTGTTTCTCTCTCTCACTCTATCTCAAATAAATAAAAATAAATTATAAAAAACCCTTTAAGATTTTTTTTTTTTTGTTTTTTGTTTTTTGTTTTTCAAGCTAGGGTCTTACTCTAGCTCAGGCTGACCTGTAATTCAGAATTCACTATGTAGTCTCAGGGTGGCCTCAAACTCATGGTGATTCTCCTACTTCTGCCTCCTGAGTGCTGGGTTTAAAGGTGTGCACCAATATGCCTGGCTTTATTTCTTTTTTAAAAATTTTTAGGGCTGAAGAGATGGCTTAGCAGTTAAGGTGCATGCCTGGCAAGCCTAAGGACCCATGTTAGATTCTCCAGGTTACACGTAAGCCAGATGCAAGGTGGTGCATATGTCTAGAGTTCATTTGTGGTGGCTATAGGCCCTGACATGCCCATTCTCTCTCTCCCCCTCTGTCTCTAATAAATAAAAAATAAAAATAAATTTTTTAAAAATTGACAAAAATAAAATATTTTTAAAAAATTAGAAACAAATCCTTTCCTGCCATAAACTGCTTCTGCTCAGGTGTTTGTGTCAGCAGTGAGAGGGTGACAGGTTTCATGTGTCCCAGGCTGGCCTCAAATTTGCTACATAGTTGAAAGTGACCTTGTACACCTGCTCCCCTTCTACATGAGTGCTGGGATCATAGGCACGCCCCATTAGGCCTGGTTTATGTGGGTCTGGGGACTGAACCCAGGGGTTCCTACATGCTAGGCGAGCACTCTACTAACTGACCCGCATGCTGATCACTTATTTAAATTCAGCCTCCTCTTAATGGGAAGGCTGATCAAGACGTGCTTGTTATCCTCTACTAGCTGGTTGAAACTGATAGCGGATGTAGGGAGTGGTGGTGTGGGGACAACAGGCCCAGTGGAGCAAAGCGCTGCTGTCGACAGTTACACAGCAAGATGGTGGTCTCGGGAGACTGTCACAGGGCCTGGCAGGAGGAACAGGAATGCAAGCTTCACAGAAAGACAGGTGCCAGAAGAAGCTGCAGTGGAAACACCCATAAGATCAAACACCCCCAAATCCATCTTGGGCTACGTAACAGCTGGTAAGGTGTTCATTCACCGCGAAAGCGTGATAGAACACTCTAGAGCACAGACTGCCCCGGAGCTCTCAGGCAGGGTGGGCAAACACACAAGACAGGCAACGAACGAAGTCAGGGTCCCAACAGCCCTGAAAACTCAAGTCAAATCAGCATTGTCAAAAGTCCCCTCTGCCTTATTTCCTCACAGGAACTCTGGGATATTTGTCATCTTCCCATTTCCCCAACAAGGACACTGCATGTAATTTTCACCTTCTCTGCATTTAAACGCCCTCCTCTGAAGGGGTTGGTGCCTCCTCGCCCAGCTGCAGCATCCAATTATGCTCAATCTGAGGAGGAAGTGATCCCCGGAGCAACCTGCCAGCAAAGCCCATGTTTACTCAGTTCTGTGCCCGCAGTACTCATATTTGGGAATCATATTTGCATAAATTCACAGTCACTTTGAACAGTGATAAGCACGCTGCTTGGTATGTATAGACGTGGAATTCCAAATTATCCTTGAGTGTCTGTGATGACTGTCAACAGTGTTCACTCAACCCTGAGGGCGCAGAGATGAGGGACAAGGAGGGGACACTGGAGGTCCTGAGATGACTTGGGAGGGAGGCAGCTGAAGGCGCCCGAGGGTCTGGAAGTGGAGGAAATGCACTGTGAATAACTGTGACTCTGGTAGACCAGTTATACTGAGAACCTTCAGAGATACAGAAAGGTATAACTTTAGATTCAGAGCTCAGGGAATCAGTCATGGCTGAAAAAAACACTTATATGGGTCTTTTTGTTTTTACATTTTCACACATTAAAAAATATTTAATTTAATTTATTTATTTGAGAGAGAGAGAGAGAGAGAGAGAGAGAGAGAGAGAGAGAATGGTTGTGCCACGGCCTCAGCTTCTGCAAATGAACTCCAGATACATGCTCCACCTTGTGCATCTGGTTTACATGGGTTTTCGGGAATCAAACCTGGGTCCTTTGGATTTGTAGGCAAGTGCCTTTACTGCTAAGCCTTTCACACATATTTTGCATTTTGATCATATGTGTGCCACATTACCTCCTATATCCCTCCCCCCAGTGCCATTGTATCCTTTCTGCTCACCCACTGTGGTGGTTTGAATTCAATGTCCCCTAGCCTTAAGTTTTTTTTTTTTTTTTTTGGTTTTGCGAGGTAGGGTCTCACTCTGGCTCAGGCTGACCTGGAATTAACTATGTAGTCTCAGGGTAGCCTTGAACTCTCTGCGATCCTCCTATGTCTGCCTCCCGAGTGCTGGGATTAAAGGCGTGCGCCACCACGCCTGGTTTCAACCTTAAGTATTTTTTATTACACTTCCTATTTAGTCTTCATCAGGCTGGCTCCTGCTGGGGCAGGTGTGTCACTGGCGGCTGATCCTGAGTCCAGCCCTAGGGCGTGTAGAGAGCCAGCTTGAGTTCTGGCTGTTTGTGCCTGTTCTGGTCTCTCTGCTGTGGATGTATACGAAGTACTTCAGTTCCTTCCATCATGAGGAACCTTCCCCCAGAATCTGTAAGCCTGAAATAAACCCTTTATTCTCATAAGCTGTCTCTGGTTGGGTGTTTGTCCCAGTAACGCAGAGGTAATGGCAACACTACCAATAGCTACGTCACAGAAGGAGAAGATTCCCCACTGTCTCTGCATTAGCTCCTCGGGGAGGGGTGTGGCCTCATAAGCCCTTCCCCTATGCATAACAGCAATGACTATTCATTTTTAAATGTTTCTTTATTTTTTTATTTTGACATTTCCATATTTGTATGCAATGTATTTTGATCCTATTTTCCCAGATACTCTCTTCTGGCCTTCCCAGTAACACCTTCTTCTTCCTCATTCCTCCCCATCTTACTTTCATGCTTTTTCCTTTTAGCCCATTGAGTTAAATTAGGGCTGCTTGCATGAGCTTGCATGGAAGGTATGTACTGTGGGACGGCCAGCTTACCAGCGGCTACACCACTGATGAAGCTGACTCTCCCAGCAACCATTAGCTCGTCTGGGAGGTCTGGGTCTCACTCTTCCTTCCCCCATCAATAGTGAAGTAGCAACAGGCTCAGTTTTGTGCTGGAAACCACAAATGGTGTGTGTGCGCACGAGCTAATAGCCATGTCTATCCAGATACAATGTTTCACAGCCCTCTTTTCTATCCTCCTTTCTGCCTCTTCTGAGGTTCTCTGAGCTTTGAAGGGGTGGTTTAGATGTCCTGTTTGAGGCTGAGTACACACTAGCCCTTATTCGCTACAATGTTGACAGTGATGATCTCTGCACTAACCACTGCCCATTGTAGTAAGAAATTGCTGTGATTGAGGCTTCCGATAGCATTAACCTCTAGCAACTAGTGTAGGTATTTAGAAAGCAGTTTGGCATGCTGTCTGTTTAGCATCTACAGTACTAGGTCCCCCCCCAGGACCCATGCCCCTAAGCCATGGGCTTTTGGCCAGCTTTATAGCACCGGGCATGGAGTCCATCCTATGAAGTTGATCTCAAATCCAATCAGAAAACAGTTGAGTATTCCCATAAACTTAAATGCCACTATTGCATTGTTGGGCATATCTTGCCTGGCAGATCGATTGTGAAATATACAGGGTCCACAGCTGGGTAGGACTGTTGATGTCTGGCTAGAGAGATGGCTTAGTGGTTAAGGTGCTTGCCTGTGAAGGCTAAGGACCCCAGTTCGATTCTCCAGGTCCCATGTAAGCCAGATACACATGATGGCGCATGCATCTGGAGTTCGTTTGCAGTGGCTAGAGGCCCTGGTGCTCCCATTCTCACCCTCTCTCTGTCTCCAATAAATAAATAAATAAATAAATAAATAAATAAATAAATAAATAAACAAAAACCCAAATAAATAAATAAAAAAAATAAATCAAGACTGTTGATGTCTTTTCTTACCCAGCAGCTTGCATAGCCCCTTCTAGCATACAGAAGGCTAGTCGGAAGGGAGGACATTTCCAGTTCAGTTCCAGCTTAGTGCCTCTGTGTCCTGCAACCAAAAATGTGTGGTGTCTTCAGGAGGGACTTAGCATCTAGTTTTGGTGGGCAAGCACGAACAATGACAATAGCCTGCACCAAACGGTTTCACATTAGTATGAAGGGAGGATGATGTAAGAAGCATCATCGAGTTTAAGAAGGCATACCGAAGGGCTGGCACAGCTCAGTGATAGAGTGCCTGCCTAGCGTGCACAAAGCCCTGGGTTCCGTCCTCAGTCCTGCAGTAGTAAATACGCAAGCAAGCCATCAGACCACCTCAGGAAAAGTAGGTCCAGGTCCTAGACACACTCTTTATCAGCTGTGCCATGTCGGGCAAATACCTAAACAGACAAGGTCTCCTGGGCTTCGGTTTCTCCTTTGGTTAAATGGGAGCGATGCTGGTGCATACCTTCTAGGATTATTGTTCTTTTTCCAGTTTTAATGGTTATTTAAAAATATTTGTTTATTTGAGAGAGAGAGAAAAAGAAAGAGGCAGATACATATATAGAGAGAATGGGTATGCCAGGGTCTCCAGCCACTGCAAATAAACTGCAGATGCATGCACCACCTTGTGTATCTGGCTTATTTGGGTCCTGGGGAATCAAACCTGTGTCCTTTGGCTTTGCAGGAAAGTACCTTAACTGCTAAGCCATCTTTCCAGCCCTTAATTTTTATGTTTAGTGTGTATGTAACTGTGGGCATGTGTGCACCATGGTGCACATGTGGAGATGAGAGAACAACCTGAGTGAGGGTCCTCTTCTTCCATCTCGTTTTGAGGCAGGGTCACTCTTGTTCCCAAGGAGAGCTGGCCCACTAGCTTTGACTTCTCCTGTCTTCACCTCCTTTCTGTAGGTGCACTGGGATTACAGATGCTGGCGATAGTCTTCTGGCAGTATGGGCAAACGAGCACTGCATTAGTTCAAGCAGAGCAGACACTCAGTGCATGACAAGAAGCAGGGAGATTTGGGAGGTGATGGTGATGGCAACTAGGCAGAGGACAGCATGAGGATCAGCAGACATCCGCTTTATCGTGCAAAGGACTTAAAAGGATGGAATGTTACAGGAGCCAGTCACAGACCCATGGCCTCAGAAAATACAGAGATGGACTTGAGGGACCCTCTAGAGGACATGGTTTGACAGAGGCTAGCTCTGCCAAAGAGGAGACAGTTGTCTGGTCCCTGCCTTGGAGTTTTAGTCCTCTGGCCCCCTCAGAGTGCAACTCCCAGAGTAAGATGGTTGAAACTCCTTCCGAATCCAAAGGACAAGCAGGTGTCTGCAGAAGGGAAGGGTTCTGCCGGCAGCCATACGAAGGCCATCTGGGTACAGGAAGAGCCCTGTTCAGGTGAGGCAGACGCCTCTGGGTGTCGTCTTGAAAAACACAACTGCCTGGTCCCCTTCCCCCAAGGCAGCCTGGGTGGGAAGGCATTCAGTTTCAGGGGGGTCCAGGGAGCTGTGTCACTGCAGTGTGGGCTACCTGGGGAAGGAGAGCGTTTCCTGAAGGAAGACTTTCAGTGCTCTCTGCTGAGTCCTGTGTCTCCATATCAATGCCTAACAGGCACAAGCAAGAGGACTTCCATGGGGAAGATGCAGTGAACATGGCAGTGAGCTTCCTTCTAGTTGGGTCTCAGTTCTGAACTGAAGCTGAGGCCACAAGTCCCATGTTGCACAGTGGCAAGGGGGATTAGCTATGGCAGCCAGGACAAGACTCAGAATGTCTGAACGTACCTGGGATCTGGGGGTGACATCACTTGTCTGGGCCATAGTACATCCCACAGACTAGGACCAAAGTCTCATCATGTGTGCACCTCCCAGCAACCCAGAAGGACCCTTCCTGACCATCATCAGTACTGCTCCCGAATCCCAATTTGGTGAATGTTTACCACTTGGCAGACATAGCACTTTTCTCTTTCTATACATGCCCTTGGTTATTTCTCACTAGACTTGAAAGGTACATGTGCATGTCTGGGATATAGACAAGGCAATGGATCTTAGGAAGCCTGGTGTGGGGAAAGGTGTGCGTGGGGTCAGAGTTCCAGAACTGTTTAAGAAGCTGAGCTATCCCGCAGACCTGGGGCATCTGGAAGGAGACCCCAGCCATAAAAGCCATCCAGTTCACTGTTCTGGGTCTAGGTTTCCTCATATGTGCCCACTTTCTGGCCCTTCTGTGCTTACAGTGGCTTCTACTCTCTGTGTCACTGGCTGTCATCTTCTGATGCTTATGTGGACATCTTATTACTTAACAAGTCAGCAAGGAAGAGGCCTTGGGCATTTTTCAAGATAGCTGTCTAGATTAATAAGAGAGCTTTGTTTTTGATTTCAGCTTAATACAAATGCTGAGAGATCATAAATAAACAAAAAGAAGGTAGAATAAAAACCCTCATATGCTTCTTGGCTATTTCTTTTGGTCATGATCTTGTCCCTGTACCACTGATAATCTTGATGGTTTTCATATCAGTTTGCTTAAGAATGCTGTTGATTACACGCAGAATTGTAGTGGGTGTCTCTTCCCCCTTCAATATCTTATTTGTTACTCTATTTTATTATTTTTTTGTTATTGCATTTTTAAAAAGTGGTTTTGGATGTTGGCAGGGATTGTGCAGGTTTTAATGGCTTGGTTCCTTGCCCTGCAGATAGATATCTCATTTTGGTATTGGGCTGCACCATGGGCAGTGGCAGGCTGACAGGACCTGACATGGGCTGAGGCGAACACTTGCCCGAAGGTATCAAGGTTCTTCTCACCCAGCTTGTCTTAGAAAACAACAATCCTGCCCTTGAAGGCCTCAGGGCATCAGTCAGAAATGCCATGACCATTTATTTTCCTTTCTTGGCAAATACAGGGCATGGCTTGGGGGCCAAGAGCCAGACCACAGAATTGTACCGTCACCCAGGTCCTGGGCGCCTGTTGCCTCAGCCTGGATGTGATTTCAAGGTGATGTTTCCACTTGGACAGTGAACTGTAGTAAGTGCAAGGACAGTTTGTGTGGCAAGAGGACTGTCCGCTGCTTAAAGGTCATTGATAATGGCCTCTCTTGATGGCTGACCCTGCTGTTTGCACAGAGTGGTTTCAATAGACATTAAAGAGGTGAGGAAAGTTGTTATTAATGGTATATAGTTTTTAGGTGAGGAGTTGAGGACTTGGTTGTGGGTCCTCGCTGTTCCCGGGGGTAGTTGGCCACCGACATCCCGGGCACAGGAGGAGTTGGGGGAAAGCAGGGTCCTGGAACGGGTGAGTGCGACGGGCAGTGAACCACCCGAGAGGCCATCTGACTGATAGCACGCTCTCATTTATTCTAAAGGGGAGTAGGTGTATAAACACTTGAGAAAGGGTGAGAAGGCACATACAGACTGTAAGGTGATTGGATACAGAGGTTTATGGGTTATTATCTAATTGGCTGGTGTTGGAAGGCAGAAATCACAAGGGAGAAGCTGCAAAGGAGATAACAGAAGTGGCGGGAAAAGCTATGTGACTTCAGCCACATATTGGATGGCTACAACAGAAGGAAGACTGTTTATAAGGGTCTCTTGGGCAGCTAGCCACAGGTCAGGAACTGTGTGTGTGTGTGTGGGGGGCAAAGCCTGACTATGGAATAGTCAGGTGATTTTGGTATAGGGGGCAGGGCCCGCTGGTTCTGCCCACTCTGGGCAAAGATAGGGCACACTACAACCTTGAAGAGGAAGGGCCAGCTCCGTTGCCAGAGTGGGTTTCTGACGATAAGGCCAGCTGCAACCCCCACAGCCCAAGATCCCCCACCATGTCCAACAGCCCGGGCCAGCTTCCTCACAGTCCCAGCCCATGTTTAGCAATGCCCAACAGTCCTCCACTTCAAAAGTTTCTTCCCAGAATTTTCACTAATGATGATAAACTTCTATTAATAAGTAGAAATGTCATATAGCCGTCAAGAGTAGGGGTGGGCCACCCAACAGCAGAAAATGGTATCAAAGGAAAGGAAAGGTCCTCCCTCTACTTTCCCTTCTTCTCTCTTCTCAGAAGTGTCTATCCACAATCCGTTCTTGCACAGGCTTCCTAAAATTCTTTGTGCATATATGCATGCAAATGTATATGTGCACAAATGCATTTTCACACACACACATAGAATCATACTATGCTTTTTTCACTTGCCAATATATCTTGGAGACTCTTCCTGTCAGCACATAACGTGTATCCCATCGGCTTTTTCATGGCCTCCTCACCAGCGTTTGCATTAACGTATTCCAATGTTGAACCAGTCTCCTCTGAGAGCAGCCTAGTTGATAAAACACACACTCGGTATGTCAGGTTTGGTGGTTAGTTTCATACATCATGTACTTAGCTAGCCTATGTACTCTGCTATTTGATCAAGCACTTATCTTGGGGTTGCTGAGCAGGTATTTATTTTACAGATGTGATTGGCATCTACAGTCAGTTGATTTTAAGTAAAGCAGAAATCACTCACATCACATGAGCTGAGCTCATCCAATCAGCTGATGGCCAAGAGCATAAACTTTAGCTTCCCAGAGAGAAGGAAATTCTGCCTTAAGCCTGCAGCATCAACCCCTACCTCCGTTTCTAGCCTACCTCCCTGCTCTGCAGACTTCAAGTTTGCCAGCCCCACTGCTACCGCTCTTAAGAGAGTTGTCTTAGGTTGAATTTGGGTTCCTGGCTGTGATGGTTAAGTTTGCTGTTTAGGAATCCACAGACATTCCTCATAAGTGTGTCTCTGAGGTTGCCTCTAGGAAGGATTAACTAAAGGAAGAATCTTCCCCCAGGGTGAGCCCTTCCCCCAGAGTGGGCGGCCCCTCTCGCAGGAGGGGACTGGTTTATCTAAAGAAGCTCTGGGAAAGAAAGTCTTCCCTCCTTCCACCTGGCTGCCCATGCTGCTCGCTGTTCTCTGCTTGGTGCTTGGTACTTGGTGCTTGGTGCTTTCTGCTTTCCAGCATGGACTGAAGAGCAGCATCTCTCCAGGACACCTCCAGGCCTTCAGTGCTGGATCGGGACTGCTGAGGCATCCAGCCTCGTGGACTGAGCAGCTACTGGGTTCCTTGACTCTTGGGCCTGCAACCTGCTATTGCTGGACTATCGTAAGCTAATCCAATAAATTCCCGTTTAATACAATTCATTCTATCAGTTCTGTTCCTCTAGAGAACCCTGACTCATACACCTGCCCTAATCCTAAAGGCAAATCACAGACCAATGGCTGACTCTCAGACTTGCAGGCCAGATTAACTTTGTCTCCTGTCAGGACGAACTCCGTAGTATGATTCATGCTCCAGAGAGTGCCATGGGACTGGCATGTGTGAAGCTCCCTCCAGCTTGGACTCACCTCATCCTTGTTGAGCTCCTCCCCTGCCCGATCAGCTTCCTTCTCTCTCTGGCTCCTGAGAGCACACCCTTGGTAAACCATGCACACCACACGCCTGCCTCAGGTCTGCTTTCAGATCTGAGGAACTGGGTCATAGGGCTTTTGATAAGATTAAATAAGTGAGAGAACATATATGCTTAGAAGAGGGCTCAGAACTATGTCAGGGCTCACTAAATGTTAGCAGATGCTCCAGATTTCTATACAGTTGAGACTCCTGCTTCCACACCCAGCAAGCAGCTTGGCATGTATTCAATTTTTCATTGAAATGTGTGTGTGTGTGTGTGTGTGTGTTTGTGGCATATGCATATGTGCATGTACAGATCCTTGCACTCCACAAGAAGAGGCCAGAGTAGAACAATGGGTGTCCTAGGCTGCTCTTACATCTTACTTACTTGAGAGAGTCTCTTGCTGACCCTGGAGCTCACCATTTATGATTAGACTGGCTGACAAGGGAGTCCCCGGGATCCTCCTGTCCCTGTCTTTCTCAGCATTGGGGACATGGGCATGTGTGACTATGATCAGATTTTTACATTGGTGCTATGGCTTGAAATCAGGTCCTCATGCGCTTAGCCCCTGTGCCATCTCCCCAGCCCCCGAATGGATCATGTTGACCTCCGTATCACTTACAGTCCAGCCCCCGGAACCCTATCCATTCCCAACAAATGTTTGTTGAACAATATTTATTTTCCTCACTATCCACAGGGACCAAGTGTCGCAATCTTTTGGAATGGTCTTAGTTTCAAGCATTGCGGTGATGTTCCCATAAATGCCATTCAGTGTCAGGCCACACGGCCAGACTCAGCGCACAACATCATCACCGTATTGACGTACACCTCAGGTAGACAGGCTCAGCCAAGTTCTTCAAATCTCCTCTCTGAAGCCTGTCTTCAGACAACACTTTCTCTGTGGGCCGAAGCATTTTGAAAAGAGGTTGACATCACCTGAGGCATAGCAGTGTCATTTATTTCCATGTGACTGTCCTCCCCACCTCACCCCCCCCCCAGGGGAAACTATCATGGATTTATGCACAGTTGCAACCCAGGAGTCTGCATGCATTGGTGCCCCACATTGCTGCTATACTGAACGATATCACCACTTCCCTTTGTGATGTCTTAGAATTCAGTGTACCCCACTAGATAAGGGTTTACTCAAAAGTGGACCTGGTGTGGTGGCACGTGCCTTTAGTCCCAGCACTTGGGAGGCCCAGGTAGGATTGCCATGAATTTGAGGCCACCTGAGGCTACATAGTGAATTGAAGGTCAGCTTGGGCTACAGAAAGACCCTCCCTTGAAAAACCAAAACAAACAAACAAACAAAAAACAAAACAAAAAAGGGGGGGCTCAATGAGCTACTGGCATATGCAATAGTCCAGGGCCACAGGACTCATATTATTGTTACAGACAAGGAAAAATACCCGATAATGTTAAGTGACTTAAATGCTGATTTACAAGTGGTTCAAACTACAACTGGGTCCCGACCTCATTCCCAGCCTGCTTCTCTTTACAGTGTTTTGGGTGTATTCTTAAAAAGTAACCCACTGGGCTGGAGAGATGACTTAGTGGTTAAGGCAATTGCCTGTGAAGCCTAAGGACCCTGGTTAGATTCTCCAGGTCCCACATAAGCCAGATGCACAGGGGGGCGCACATGCCTGGAGTTTGTTTGCCATGGCTAGAGGCCTTGGCACGCCCATTCTCACTCTTCCTCTCTCTCTTTCCCTCTCTCTGTCTCTAATAAATAAAAAAATAAAATAAAATAAAAGTAACACATTGGAGGACAGACTCAGCTAGAGTGAGATCCTCCATCCAAAAAAAAAAAAAAAAAAAACAAAAAACAAAAACAAAAAAAAAAAACTAATTGGTGGAGGCAAAAAAATCAGGGGTTCAAGGTCATCCTTCGTAACTTGATGAGTTTGGAGCCAGCCTAGGCTACACAAGAGTTTGTTCAGAAAGCATAGCCCCTACCAAAAGTAACTAACACTCATGTCTTAACATTTTTTTGATTTTTTTTTTTGTCTGTGTGTGTGCGAGTTTGGATGGAAAGACTGTGTGTGAGTATGGGTGAAGAGGTGACATGGCTTGCAAATGTTGGCTAGGGGATAAGGTTGGGCGAGAATCCCCTCCTTCCACCCTGTTTGAGGCAAGGTCTTGTGCATGCCTGGGACTGCTGGCCCACGGGACCTTTCAGAGATCCTTCTGTCTCTGCCTCCCATCTCGCTGCAATTACAACACCAGCTACTGTATCTGCCTTTATGTGGGTTTTGGAGATCTGAACTCAGGTCCTCACACTTGCACAGCAGGCCCTTTGCCCATTGACCTATCTCCTCAGCCCCAGCCTTTTAAACAAAAACTACGTACACTAAAATTCAGTTCTCATGCTTTCCTCTGATCCTCAGCTACCCAGTTTTCTGAAGAGTCAGTTTATTGCTAATCTATCCAACCTTTGCAGACAGACAGACCATAACTATATGTTCACACGTGGTATGTATCACCTTTTACTTGCATCAGCAGTGGCAGAGTTTCCATATTCTAGATTGTGGCATATTCATAGGTAATGAAATCAATTTATTTAATCACGATAAGTGTGATCTTGTTTGTTTGTTTTGCTTTGTAGTAATAAAAAGAATGAGCTGGAGGAAATTCAAGTGCCATATGGTACACAGAAAGGTCAGGCTGTTTCATAAAACTTCCTTTTCAGATCTTTTGTATAAATCAAGTATATTAAGATATAATTTGCATGTAATAGATATTTACTCTTTTTACTTATTTATTTACTTGCTGTTGTTTTGAGGTAGGGTCTCACTCCAGACCAAGCTGACCAGAAACTCACTTCATAGCCACCCAAGTGCTGAGATTAAAGGCATGAGCCACCACACTGGACTTTACCTCTTTTATGTTTAAGTAGGTTATTTTTATTTTTTGCTTGTGTGTGCATGTGAGTGCATGTGTGGTGTATGCATCCATATGTGCCCTTGATGTACCCCATTCCTTTCACTGTGGTGGCAATCACTAGCTTGCCGTGGCTGAAGTAGAATTCAGGCAGTCTCGGGATCCCTCAGGCCCCTCATGCTTGAGCAGGAAGCACTGATGAGCCATCTCTCCAACCCTTATTTTATTTTGAGACAAGGTCTTCTATAGCCTAGACTGGCCTTGAACTCTATGCAGTGAAGGCTGGCCTTGGACTCCTGATCATCCTGTCCCCACCTCCCAGTGCTCGGATTACAAGTCAGCCCCACAGCTAGAACCACCCTTTGTAATTAAGTATAACACCCCATAAGTTTTAACAGATGCGTTTAAATGCAGAGCCACCATCACAGTGGACATGTGGGATGGTTCCACGACCCCTGGAAGTACCCTGTAAAGTCAGACACCTTCCCTCATCTTCAATCTGGAAACCACAGGTTTGCCTTGTTTTATTAGAGTTTGGTTTGTTTCAGTGTTAAACAATGTTTGTTCATTATTTAAAATTTCATGAAAAGTTTTTATCTATTCTTGTCACTTTGGTCCCCTTTAAAGGGCCAGTTTATGTCTAACAACATAGCAATCACTAAATATTTGTTGGAAGGAAATGAACAAAGGAACCTGTTTGTGATGGAAAGTACAGTCCTAATGGTGGTGGATATAACAAAAAAGATTTGAAGGTCAAGCATTACTGATAGGGTGAAATATTAGAGTGTCTGGAAGCTTGACCCATGTCACTATAAAGCTGTCAGTTGTTTCTTACTCTTCTTAAAAAATTATTTATTTATTTTTATCTGAGACACAGAGAAAGGGAGAGAGAAAGGATAGGCATGCCAGGGCCTCTAGCCACTGCAAACAAACTCCAGACATATGTGCCACCTTGTGCATCTGGCTTATGTGGGACCTGGAGAATTGAACCTGGGTCCTTAGGTTCACAGGCAAGTGCCTTTACCATTAAGCCATCTCTCCAGTCCTGTCCCTTACTCTTAGAGAATCTCACTACAAGAGTGTGACCCCTACTGATACATAGGGAAGGTATTTCCAGACCTTTTGTCATTGCCATCCTTATGCACGCATCATTGAGCACCGTGGATATCGACATTCTCAGAAGTGGCCCTGCTGATGAGGGACACACATGTGCTTTGTTCTGCACGACGCTGCCATGCTCTATGGAGAGTTTGTATCAGCTCATTCCCCACCCTTGACGACAATGTGTTAGCATACATTACCGGCACCTGTTTCGTAGGTGAACATGGTATCTCACGAGATTGTTAGCGTTTCTTTTTAGCAGTGAGGGTGACACTCTTCATGTTCTTAAAGACCATTCTTATTTATTTTCTGTGAACTTGAAGCTCTGCTCATGTCCTTGGCTCTCCTATTTTTTTTTTTTTTGCCTTCTCCTTAGCTCCTATAGGAGTTTATGCAAACACTGAGGAAATTACCTTTGTGTCTGTTGTGCATTGAAAATACTTTCCCAACCACATTAGTTGCCCATCTTTGGACTTCCTAGTAATTGTTACAATGTGGAAATTTTAAATTTTACAATATAACTTTACTCAGTCTTTTTATGGATTCTGGGAACTGTCAATACTTATTTACTTATTTAGTGAGAAAAGGAGTATGACTGGGCTGAGGCTTCTTGCTGCTGCAAGCACATGTGTCACTTTGTGTATCTAGCTTTATATGGGTACTGGGAAGTTGAACCCAAGCTGCCAGTCTTTCCAAAAACTAAACACCTTTGACCACTGAACCATCTCCCCAGACCCCAGACTATTACATTATAAAAAGACAAAGCTCTTGCCCATGTTTTAAAAATACACTTTTTTCTCTCTTCTTTTTATTTATTTATTTATTAGAGATGGAGAGGAGAGAGACACAGAGAGAAGGAGTGAGAATGGGCACGCCAGGACCTCTAGCCACTGCAAACGCTCCAGATGCATGCACCACCATGTGCATCTGGCTTATGTGAGACCTGGAGAATTGAACTGGGGTCCTTAGGCTTCGCAGGCATGCGCTTGAACCACTAAGCCATCTCTCCAGCCTGCTCTTGCCCATTTTGATATTACTTAAATAAAAGTCTCCAATGTTTGGTGGCAGACACTGAGGAGACTCAAAATTCATCAAAGCAGAAAAGATGAGGTTGCCTAGAGCTCAACACTTCAGGAGATTTCGATCATACCCGCCAAGGCTCCTGGGAACGTCGTAGAAGAGGAGGTGGAGAATGTAAGAGCCACAGGTGTGTGGTCTTTGGGGTGCTCTCCCCCCAACATGAACTGATTGGTACATTCATGAGCCCACAGTGGTTACCCATTCCTCCACAAGACAAATACAGTTCTGAGCCCATCGACACTTTTCTGTGAAGGATGGACAAAAACAAAGGAAGGAATACCTTGGAAAAAGAGGGAGGGTCCTCAGGGGATAGGAGTGGGAGAGGGGACAGCAGAGGATAATAAGATTGGACCATGATCAAATTCATGTGTGTTCATATATTAAAGTTCCCAATTTTTAAAAATCTCCAATGTTTTCTTTTAATACATTTAGGGATTTAAAAAAATTTAAATCTTTGCTCCATCTGGAATTGATTTAGCATTTTGGTATATGGAACTAAGAGGGGATCTAAACTTCATTTCAGATGGCTTCCATTGTTGGAACGTAATACCAATTATTAAATAATATTGTTTTTCCCACTGGTTTTTGAGAATCCTCTTAATCACAGACTCAACTTGTGAATTTATATGGATCTATTCATGGACTCAACATGCTATTTTGTTGGTCTGTCTGTTCATACTCCATTATGAAACTGCTTAACTTATTTTAGCTTTATGATGTTCTTTAATATCACTCAGGCCTAGACTAGCATATGTTGTTCAGAATTTGTATATTTTTTCTCATCTGTTTCCTTTTTCACATCAATTTTAGCACATTTACTTCCCGAAAATGTATTATTTAAATATTAATTTAGGGACAGTAGACATATGTGCAGTATGATGCTAAATCTCCTATAAATAGTTCTTTCCATTTATTTTTGTATTTGCATATATTCCTTAACAGTATCTTCAAACTGTCTCCATATCCGAGTATGAGTGTGTGTGTGTGTTTATGTGTTTGCATATCCCATTGTTTTTTACAGCTGGGTCAGGGATGCTAGAGAACATAAAGAAACAGAACAGGCCCAGACAAATGAGTGAATCAGGTGAATTCAGTTTGTCCAGCCTGAATACCCATGGAGAGGCGTCTTCCTCTTCCCTTCTCATCCTCTATCTTAGGACAGGTCCTTTCCCCAGGCCTCCCCAGGCCCAGGACCTCTTCCTCTACCAGGAAAGCTTACAGGTGCTCAGGCCCTCACCTTACCTTGCCACCAAGTGTTGAGCATTGCAAACCACAGGCTTTACATTTTCCTGGTATCAGTAACATACCGTGTCATTTTTCAGAGTTAAACCACATGAAATGGAGGAGGGAGGGGAAGGGGCGATTGAAGGGTGGTAGAGAGCGGGGGCACTGAGCTCATCAGAGGCCCTCAACATAGCACATGGAGCCAGGAAGGTGAAAGCAGTGTGGGAATGATATTTGAATAGTGGGAATTTTGGAAGAAGACTTCCCCATAGTTTACTGTCTTTTGCTACAATATGATGAGGGTGGGGAAGGACATGGTGACAACACTTTTCTTGTTGTCAGGGAGTTGTCATCCAGACCCCAAATGAAGGACAAAGAGGTGCAAGGTGTCAAAGACTGGAAGGGCTGGCATCTCCTTTCCAGGGTGTCGAAGAGGAGGACACCGAAGCCTCATTCTCTCCCATGGTCCTGCTGGCATCTCCTGAGACTACTGGCCTTACTCTGGCCACCCATTCATAGAGGTGGGGAGGGTGCTTGGTACTGAGCCTGGACTTTCTCTCTTTAGTTGAACATCACCTGACCCAGACTTCCACCTATTTGAGTGGCCAAGGGGACAAGAGAAGCAGCTTTGGCGCACCAAGATCACATCAGTTTCTCATGTGCCATGTGGATGCCTAGAAGGTGGCAGAGCTTGAGATGTTTTGCAAGGTCTAGGGGACTCCATAAACAGGAAGCGACGAGGATACCACAAGGTGCCAGACTCCAAATAGGTTACATTAGAGTAAATCTCCCAGAGAAAGAACCATGCCAAGTAAGACTTCTCCCTAGGTGCATGACCGTGGGCAGGTGTGGGTTCACAAATGGAGCTCTAGGGATGATCAGAGTTCAGATGTATTCTGGGGATTGTTATGGCTTGAATAAGCAAAGTGATCAAAAGACTTGTGTTGGTGGCTTGGTTGCTCACTAGAGGATTTCTGGGTAGTGGCTGACTCCCGGTGGCTCTGGTCTAGTCAATGGATTAATGCCTTGGTAGATTCATAATCTGATGGCATTATCAGTGGTGGTGGAAAGAAGGAGGCTGAGGCTAGTTGATGAAGTAGGTCAGTGGAGTGTGCTCTGGAAAGATGACCTGTCTTCTGTCCTTTCTTCTCTCTCCCTGCTTCCATACTATCAGGGGGAGCTTCCTTGCACTTTCACGCCCACTCTGCCATAATGCTCTACCTCACCACGGCTCAGAACCAAGAGGGCTGGCCAACCATGGACTGAAACCAGGAGGCAAATTAAATCTTTCCTTCCTTCAGTGGTTTCCCTCATGTGCTTATCCCAGTGGTACCAAGTCTGACTGGCACAGAGATGTATCTTCATACAGATGCCAATCAAGAACATGGGAGTTACTACTAGGGAGACAGAGCAGGTATGCTGAGGAGGTGAGGGGTGGTATGGTGGTTTGGATGGGGAGTGTGCCCTGCAGCCTCACGTGTTTGTGACTAAGCCTCATACTTAATCCTCAGCTGGTGGAACCTTTGGGAGGTGGAGCCTTGCTGGAAGAGTCTGTCACTGGGGGTGGGCCTCGCATGTTATGATCTAACCTCGCTTACCACACTAAACTAGTCCTGGCTACTTCCTCTCTGCTGGTGTGATGCTTGGCTATCTGCTCCTGGCTGCTTTCTTGGCCATGATGAAACTTCCTGTTGAAACTGTAAACCTTCAGAAATAAACCCTTTCCTTCTATAAGTTACTTCCTGAAGTACTGTTTTGTCCGAGCCAGGAGAAAATAGCTGCTACAGATGGGATTGGAAACCCTTGTAGCATCACTACTGGGAACCAGGCAGAGGAAGAGTTCAAATGCCACTTTAGAGAATTAGGAAGACACGGGCAGAAGCTGACATAACTACTCCATGATGGCCTCAGACCTAAGCCCGAGTCGCATTCTCTCGAGGCTGGGTTCTCCCAGCCCCACAGGTTAACTGGGAGAAGACTGACTTCCCCATGGTGCAGTTTGCACTGACTTTTCCCTTGTTTTATATTCTTATGTACATCACAGTTTCCCATATGCTGTTTTGGCAGTGGTCTCTGTGTAAATATGTTGACATGTATACATGCATATGTATTTGTAGGCACACACAGACATTTAAGTCAATCAAAATAATATTTATTGATCATGTGTGAAGTATTTCACATCCCAGGCAACTGGTTTAGCCAGATGCCCTGCAATATGCCCAGTGCTGGGATCCAATGGTGGGGCAAGCATAAACAGATGGCTCTTAGGCAGGGGTCTCCCTCAAACACAGGGCCTCAGAGCAACAAGTGATCTGTCTAGGATTGAATTGTGAAGCAGATAATCCATTGCCTGATGCTATGGTTTGAATACAGTTTGTCTCCAAGACTCATGTTGAAATTTAATGTCTATTATATTTAAGAGGTGATTAAGGCTATGTCCTTATGAATAGATAAATCAATTTATTTGATTAACAAATTAATGGGTCACCTCCAGGGTGAGGTGCTCTAAAAGTCAGTCTGGGTAGGTCTCATGTGTTTCCATCTCTTACACTAAGATGTTTTGGGATTCTGACACTCTGTCAGCAAGAAGGGTATTATCAGACTATGAGCCAAGCTAACTCCTCCAGTCTCGTGTGCTTGTGCTTGTGTGTGTGTGTGTGTGTGTGTGTGTATGTGTGTGTGTGCTTGTATGTGTGTGTGTGTGTGTGTATGTGTGTGTGTGTGTGTGTGTGTGTGTGCATGTGTCCTTGGTGTGTTGGTCCTCTCCTTCCCCCTTGCTTGTGTCAGGGTCTGTCTTGTTATTTGCTTCTGGGAACAACAGACAAGTTGGCCCATGAGCATCTGAATTCTCCTGATTCTACCTTCTGTTGCCATTGGTATGTTGAGATTCTAGACACCTGTGCCAATTTTGTGTGGAAGCCAGGGATCTGAATTCAGGACCCCTGACTGTGAGCTCATGGCTTGTTTTACCTTATTCCCATGTTATCCACCTCAGCCTCCCTTAGTATATGAAAGGAAATGTCATCCCTCATACAGCACCATCTATGATTATTTCACCATCGTAAACACTTATCCATAAGTGTATAGCTTTTAAAATTAGAACCTCTGGGCTGGAGAGATGGCTTAGGGGTTAAGGCGCCTGCCTACTAAGCCTAAGAACACTGGATCCAATCTCCAGCAGTTCCAATCTCCAGGTCCCTCGTTTAGCCAGATGCAAACTGAAGCAAGGGTGCAATGCCACACTTGACCACAAGGGTGCGCACACATATGGATTTTGTTCGCAGCAGCTGAGACACTGCTGGCGTGCCCTTCTCTGTCTTCCTCTCCCCTCTCTCTCTCTCTGTCTCTCTCTGTCTCTCTCTGTGTCTCTCTCCAAAAAATAATAAAAAAAAATAAAAAGTTTTAAAATTAGAACCTTTAATACTTATAACCCCAAGTCTATTATCACTCTAAAATGTTTTCATAATATTCTTATTTACATGGGTGGTAGTTAGGTGTTAGTTGTCTGGTATATGCCATCTTTTTCTATAGGCTCTCATCAAGATCCACATACTGTAATTGGCTTAATATGTCTTTTAAACACTCTCTAATCTATAGTCTCCTTTCACTTTTTTTTCCCGAGAGAGAGAATTGGCATGCCAAGGCCTCTAGCCACTGCAATTGAACTCCAGACACGTGTGCCACCTTGTGTGACCTTGTATGTCTGACTTGCATGGGTTCTGAGGAGTCGAACCTGGGTCCTTAGGCTTCACAAGAAAGCACCTTAACCACTAAGCCATCTCTCCAGCCCTCTCTGTTTTTAACCCTTGCAGTCATTTATTCTTGGGTTGGGTCCTGTCTAGTACACCCATGGGAGTTCATTTTTGAACTTTAAATTTCCTTCAAATTGATAGTTGATCTAAACTTGCATTATCTGTCATAGTAACAACTAGCTATCCCAAGCTGTTTAAACTTAAATTAACCAAATAGAAGTCAAGGGCACAGAAGCCACGTGTGTTATATGGAGCAGTACAGGTTGTAAAAATTTCTCTTTGATGTTTAGTGGTTTAGTGGCTTAATCAGACTTAAATTCGAGTTTGGGGAATGTCTAGTGGATACCTAACACCCGAGTGTCCCTCTTTTATGAGGGACACTGTCAGAGCTTGTTGCCAGCTACACTGCATTACGTCCGTTCACTGGGAGAAACACAGGTCTTTGAACTAAGTGATCTCAAAGATGGCCACTGCCCTTCCTCTTGTCGCTGCTCTGCGAACTAGAAGTCTGAGTCACCCTTGATGCCGCCTTATCCTGCTGCTTACCTATTCATTTCACCTCTTAAATACTTCCGAAATTAGGCCTCAGTTCTCCTTTTTTTTCAAGGTAGGTTTCACTCTAGCCCAGGTTAAACTGAAATTCACTATGTAGTCTCAGGGTGGCCTTGAACTCCTACTTCTGCCTCCCAAGTGCTGGGATTAAAGGCGTGCGTCACCATGCTCCGCTCAATCCCCATTTAAAAAATTTTTTTTCTTTTTGAAGGTAGGGTCTCACTCTAGTCCAGGCTGACCTGGAACTCATTCCGTAGTCCCAGGCTGGCCTTGTACTCAGTTACCTCTGCCTCCTGAATGCTGGGATTAAAGGCGTGCACCACCATACCTGGCTAAAAAAAGCCTAGCTCTGAGCTCTCAGCTCTCCATTTTTGACACTTCAGTCTTCCAGAAGCTGGACCTGCAGCTGCTCCCAGTAGTCCCCTACTGCACCCAGTACTGTCCTTCAAATGTCACCCTTTGGGCTCAAAGCACTTGGATGAGAGGGCCACTGCCCCGAGGTAGGGCCCCAGCTCCCGGGCAAAGCTATGGTCTCCTCCATGTCCTCTCCTGTGTGCGGTCACCTGCAGGGATCCCCATTTAGCTGCTTGGGCAGAGTTAACCCCTAAGTTTCTGGATCATGGGGAGAACTCTGTTGCGATGGTGCTAAAATTATCAAGTGGTATGGGAGTGTTCCCACATGTTGCATCTGGTGAAGTTTTTATTAATTATGCACATAATATGAATACATTCATGTTGGTACCATGGATAGCTTCCTCCCTGTCCTCCCTCCTCCGAAGGGACCCTCTTTGTTGGGGAATGTGGGTCATGCATGGTGGGGTAGTCATCAGTTATGGGGGAGAGGCAATGCCTATGCATAATGCCCCAACTTGTGGCTCTAACAGTCTTTCTGCCCCCTCTTCCATGAATTTCCCTTCAAATCCCATGAATTTGGGTTCGTTTTAGTTCTACTTCAGCGATGAGGTCTAGGGAGCCTCTGTGTCTCTGGATATCTGCTTTAGTAGGAGTTGAGTGTTCTCTGTGGCATCTGGTAAATTTTTACCTGTAAACTTCTACTTTTTTTCTGTCATACTGGCTCTCTCCTGCTTGCTGTCACTTTCCCAATAACCTCCCATCCACGGTACTGGCTCCCCAACTACTATTATCCTGGAATGTCAGTCCAAGGTTCACTCCACTGGGACACCTGCAACGGTCTCCTATGCATCTGGCTTTGTTTCATGCTTATTTGGGTTTTGCTCGTCCATGCCTTTCTGGCTCCACATTATATCCCCTGCAGTTGGTGGTGGTGCCAAGCAGATACACAGTCGTCATTTACTGCTAAAGCAATTGAGAATTGAGTTAGGAGGTTGGGCTTTTTCTTTTTCTAAGTCAATATAAAAATTGTAAAATGTAAGGAGTATTACTATGGTATTTCCACATATGTGTGTAATTTGCTTTGATCTGCTAACCCCTCCTCCCTTTTACCCTTCCACACCTCTAATAGGTCCCATTTTCCCACTCCTCTAGATTTTGCCAGTGAGAGAAAGAATGTGATGTTTAAAAAATTTTTTTAATTATTTTATTTATTTTTTGGAGAGAGACACAGAGTGAGATAGAGAGGGAGTGTGAGACAGAGATGGGCGCGCCAGCAGTCTCAGCTGCTGTGAACGAAATCCAGATGTGTGCTCCCCCTTGTGGGCAAGTGCGGCATTGCGCCCTCGCGTCACTTTGCATCTGGCTAAACATGGGACCTGGAGATTGGAACCACTGGAGATTGGAACCAGTGTTCTTAGGCTTAGCAGGCAGGCGCCTTAACCGCTAAGCCATCTCTCCAGCCCAGAATGTGATGTTTTTTACCAGAGCTGTTTGGGTTAAAGCCTGCACTGGCAGCCCTAACAAACTAAGTGTGGCCACCCATCCTCAAGAAACCAATTGAAGAGACAACTACCAGGGAAAAGCAGAAAAAGGAGATTTATTTAATGTGGCTACAATGGGAAGAGGAACAAATAAAGGGGTCAAGTGATCCCCCAAATCCATCTTCATAGTCCTGATGTGAGTTTAGGTTTATTCATTTTATTATTTATTTGAGAGAGATAGAGAGAGGGAGGGAGAGAATGGGCATGCCAGAGCCTCCAGCCACTGCAAACAAACTCCAGACGCATGCACCACCTTGTGTGTCTGGCTTACGTGGGTCCTGGGAATCCAACCTGGGTCCTTAGGCTTTGCAGGCAAGCACCTTAACCTCTAAGCCATCTCTCCAGCCCTGAGTTTAGGTTTAAACAGAAGGCAGGAGAGGTCCATAACTAAGCCATGTTGGTCATGATGTGGTTTCTACCCCTCACTGACTGATTGTTGTCTTGGATCCTGACCTCAGATCTGTCTTGCAAGTTGTCAGCGATGTGAAATCCTTCACTGTGGATGGCACCAGGGTCCTGACCTTTCCCTTCTCCCAGCATGAGATGCCTGGGGAAGTTTCAATTCCTTCAGAAACCATTGTCTCAATAGTCTGATTGTCAAGGGAGTATCTTTCAAGAATATCTTCAGTCTTTTCAGGTCCATTTCTGTACTTGTCTCTGTGACACTTTAATTTCACTTACCATGATCACCTCTCGTCCTGTCTATCTTACTGAAAAACAATATAATTTAATTCTTCAATATGATTGAATAAAATTTCATTATGTATACATGCCACATTTTCTTTATCCATTCATCCTTTGATAGCCAATATGGCAAATTAAAAAAAAATTTATTTATTTGACATAGAAGGAGAGAGAGAATGGGGAAGAGAAAGAGAGAGAGAGGGAGAGAGAATGAGTATGCCAGGGCCTCTAGCCACTAGAGATGAGCTCTGGCTTACGTGGAGAACTGAACCTGGGTCCCCAGGCTTCACAGACAGTGCCTCAACTACTAAGCTCTCTCTCCAGCCCAAACCTTTTAAAAATATTTTATTTGAAAGAGAGAGAGGTAGAGAGAGAGAGAGAGAGAGAGAGAGGGAGGGAGGGAGAAAGGAGGCAGATGGGGGAATAGGTGCAACCAGTACCTCTAGCCACTGCAAAGAGACTCCCGATGCATGCACCACTTTGTGCATCTGGCTTTACATGGGTACTGGGACATTGAACTGGGTTCCTAGGCTTTGCAGGCAAGCTCCTTAACAGCTAAGCCATCTCTCCAGTCCTCCTTACCTTTTTTTTTAGGCATGGTTTCACTGTATCCCAAGCTGACCTGGAACTCATTTTGTAGCCCAGACTGGCCTTGAACTCATGGTGATCCTCCTACTTCAGGCTCCTGAGTGCTAGGATTCGAAGGTGTGAGCCATCCCATCTGCCTTATAGAGGACTTTTAATATTATGCTATTTGCCCTGTTGGGTTCTTCCTTTTGCTTTGTAGCTTTTTGGCATTATTTTCCTCCAAATAATAGCTAGCCCTTGATCACACAATGCCCAAGTTTGTGTGTGTGCGTGTGTGTGTGTGTGTGGGGGGGAATCTCATTGCTACATCCTTGCAGAGACGCTTTTACTGAGTAGATACTCAAACTGTTCGATTCCACTTTTCCTCGGGGAGGCATACAGAAACACCTGTTTATCCCACATAGAGAAGGCAATGACAGAGCCAGGAAACGATTCTAAGTGGAGTCTGGTGGGCCAACAGGTTGTTTGGAGCTCCTTACAGGAGCACTGGTGACTCAAATGCAACAGAGTCACTGAAAAAATCCTACCCCAGCAGGGGTGATGACTGTCAAAGACTGCATGGCTGAAGTTCCCTGCACAGCTTCACCACCTCTCTCCCTCAGAGATTGATTACTGCTTACTGAATCTTAAGATGTTTTGAGATTCCTGGGTCCTGTAAGATTCTTGTGACTTTCAGGAGCCCAGTGATCCTCTTGGCTACCTCCAGGAAGGAATGTTTCAATTCACAGGAAACAGTCACACGGCACTCAATGGTACCTCCTGCCCAGTGGGTAAAAGGGTGCACGAGTGTTCCTGCCATAGCCTGTAGTGTGCAGGAGAATCACATCAGTACAGTGAGCAAGGATGTGGAGGAAGCCAGGGCACGCCTTGACTGGTAAACCAGCTGAACAGTCGGTGGAAAGCTTTATTAAGTCCCTGCCCTCAGGGAGCTTATGTTCTGGTGGGAGAGAGATGCTCTGATTTGGTTGTTAAGGAACAACTGAGGCAGCTTAGGGGTAACGGGGCCCCTGAAAGGAAACTGAAAGTGGCCAATGAAGGGAAGTGTTCTTGAGTCTGTAGGGGGAGAAATGTCCTTGAACCTGTAAGGTGTGTATGGGGGGGGGGGCGAGGAGATCTGGTTCTTCTTCATCTCCTTTCCCCTACATGTGTCCTCGCAGTCTCTACCTTGCTAGAGACCTGAAACACCAGAGGAGTCTGGATTGTCCTTATTCTTTTCTTTCCTGGAAGATCACCCCTTTCAAGAAGGAAATTCCCTTTCCTAGGAATGTAAATGGCTAATTCCTTTTCCTGGAAGATCACCCCCTTCCAAGAAGGAAATTTCCTTTCCTGGGAAGTAAATGGGCTAATTCCCTTTCCTGGAAATCTGGTGAAGCCTGGACACCTGGTATGAGAACTAAACTGACTAGCTCAACCCTCATCCAATAAATTTCCATAAAATCCCAATTAGGGTCTCTTGTCAGGCTTTCTCATTTCCGGGAACCACCTCCTGCCTCCCAGCAGGAACTCTGTCTTCTTTCCTTCTCTCCTATAAGGTCTACTCTATAAGCTCTACAATAAAATCCTTCTAAACTTCACCCTGGATGGTCTGCAGATTTCATTTATCAAAATTCATAAGACAATAGCCTGGAGGCCACCAAATCAGTGGAAGTTTTGTGTGGCTGTGAGCATCTGGTACCCCAACTCCTGAGTTACAGGCTCACTAAGAGCTGAGAAAACCTCTGTCGTTCTCAAAGACACCCCAAACTCCCATTCACAACCGCAACACAAACTTTGTCAAGTCTGTAAAGCTTGAACGAATTGATAGAAATGAGAATGAGTTGATGGAAACTAGTTGCTGCTGTAGAGGATGGTCAGGGCAGGCTTCTTGGGGGAGGCGCCCTTTGAGCTGACTGTGAAGGATGAAGGGGGAGGTCTCAGCTGAAGACGAGCTTGGGGAGAAGAGTTACAGGCAGATGAAAGGGCCACGTCTGCGGAAAGGACTCGAGCTGGGAGTCTATGGTGATCCGGCGAAGACAACTTCAGCTTCACTTTCCCCACCTGTAAAGTGATGACAGTGGCACCTGCTTCCGGGTGCAGTTTTCACTCTGAGGTCATGAGGTTAGGAATAGTGTCAGTCAAGTAGCCTCTTTGGGCTGATCCAGCAAACAAAATCAGTCAATAGACAGCATTACTGAGACCCTGGAACGGACAATGGAAGCATATACATATACATATACATACACATTCATGAGTGCACGGGCACATGTGTGTGTGCATACGCAGACTGACACACACACACACACACACCACCCACACTGGATCTTGGCTGTGGCTGTAGGATCTCACGCCCAAACTCTGCCTGGGAGAGAGAGAGAGTGCATATTTTGGCATTTAAGGCACCCAGAAATTGACTCCTTTCCCCCAAGTCTGTGGGAGGAGCGGCTGTCAGAAGCACAGGAGGGAGGGGTGAGGCAGTGGGTGGGGATGGAGTCTCTACTTAGCATACTTGTACGAGGCTCTGCAAAGGCCCCCACCCTAAGCTCTCCTGCATGATGATTCCGCAGTGAAAAGAGACCTGTCTGCAGCCCAGACCAGGGGCTTGAAGGCAACCTGGATACCAAGCCAGGGCAGGCAAGTAATTGAGGATGAGGTGAGATGATCACCTGTGGATGGGGGTGGGGAGGGGCAACAGGTGCCTCCTGTGGAAAGTGAAGGAGCAGGGAGAAGGAAGGTCAAGAAAAGGAGAGGCAAAGACAAAGAAGAAAGGGAGAGAGAGAAGTCAGTCTGCTTTCAGATGGCAGCCTCTCCTCAGTAGCAGAATACAAGGTGCTCCCTGTCTTTCCATGGTGCGAGGATGACATAGGTCCTTAGAATCTTCCTCGTCAGGAAAAATCCTAAAACCCATGAAAGCATGCAATGATACATTTCAAGCTCTGAAAAGTAAATAACTGACCACCATGATTGTGTTATCCAACAAAGCTACCTTTTAAAAATAAATAGAGAAATGGTGACTTTTCAAACAAAGAAGAAGCTAAAGCAATTCATGAGCACCAAGCTAGACGTGTACAAGACACCTAAAGGAATCTTAGACCCCGAGGAGCAAGATGGACATGTCAATCATGGGATGATAAGAAACCATGCATTCTAAGGAAAGAAAGAGGTGAGCAAAGGCAAATTCGGAAGGAGTCCACGCTCAACTCAGTAAGCCAGCAGATTCCCAGTACAAACAGGGGGGAAAGGGAAGAGCAAATGGTAATCCAGCCAACCACAAAAATGCCACCAAAATTACAGGAAAACCCCCTCAATTGTAACTCTTCATGAGTGAAAGAAAGAATATAAGAGCCAAAGGAGGGGAGGACTGCTTTGAAGTGTTGCCTTACAGACACAAGGTGGCCTTACACTTGTGATTTTAGTGTCTCTCATTATCTGCATAAGACTTGCACAGTACTGGTCCCATCAACATGTCATCATGGATGATGGAGAAGGGTTTTTTTTTTTTTTTGGAGGGAGACGGAGAGGGGGAGGGAGAAGGAGAGGCAGAGAGAGGGAGAGAGAGAGAGAGAGAGAGAGAGGAGAATGGGCATGCCAGCAGCCTCTCAGCTGCTGTGAATGAACTCCAGATGCTTGTGCCCCCTTGAGGTCAAGTGCAGTATTGCACCCTTGCATCACTTTGCATCTGGCTAAACGTGGGACCTGGAGATTGGAACCGGCATGCTTAAGCTTAGTGGGCAGGCGGCTTAACCGCTAAGCCATCTCTCCAGCCCTGGAGAAGGGATTTTAAAAAAAGACATCAGGGCTGGAGAGATGGCTTAGTGGTTAAGGTGCTTGCCTGCGAAGTCTAAAGACCCATGTAAGCCACATGCACAAGATGAAACAAGCATGCAAGGCTGCACATGTGAACAAGGTGGCATACATTTGGGGTTTGATTCCAGTGGTTGGAGGCCCTAGCATGCCAATTCGCTCTCTCATAAAAAATGACAAAAAAGACATCAAAATAGAAGAGTATTGAGTTGGAAAGAAGAAAGGGTTCAGTGGAAGGGGGTGAAAGAAAGTGATGAGGGTATTATGATCAGAATAAACTTCATACATGTATGAAAAATTGTCAATAAAAAGTTTACAACTAACAACATTAATAACTTAATGTAAGTAGTCTTTATCTCTAATTAAAAGACATAGATAAAATGGTTGGGATAGAAAATAAGATCTAACTTTCTGTTATCTCTAAGAAATATACCTCATGGGCACAGAAGCAGAAGTTAAGAATTCAAAGATGGAAGTCGTTATAGTCATTATACCAGGCAAATGGAAGCTATAAACACTGTGGCATAGCTATTTCACATGTTATAAAGTTGTCTTTCAGCCAAAATTAGTAAGAAGAGACAGATAAAGAAATAAGGCCACTACATATTAATAATGGGATCAACCCATCAAGAAGATACAACAATTATAAATATATATGTACCAAACATTAGGCACTAGAGAAGCCACCTTCTTGTTGCTGGGACAAGACACTCTACCAGAAGCAGCTTATGGAAGGAAAGGATTTGTTTTGGCTTATAGCTCTGAGGGGACATTTCATCATGCCAACAGAAAGCACCAGAGCAGACAGCCAGTGTACGTACCACACCTTGTCACACTGGCTGGGAGGAAGCAATGTGAATACCTAGTGAGACGCCTAACAAACCTCAAGGCCTGCCCCATCAACATAACTCCTTCAAGGCTCCGCCTCCCAATGGACCCACAACTTTCCCCAATTGCCACCAGCTGAGTATCAAGTATTCACAACATATGAAGTCATGCGTGACATTTTACATTCAAATCACCAGGGGCATCCAGTTTCATAAGAACAAATACTAATGGATATAAAAAGACAAATAGATCCTGAAACAATAATACTGATGATTTTAATTCTCAACTTTAGAATTAAATTCCACTATTTATCAAATGGACTTAATACACATGTGTAGAATATTCCATCCAATAGCTGTAGAGTAAGTATTCTCAGCAGCCCATTGAGTAATGCATAAAATAGATCACATCTTTGGCCATAAAGCTAGAGAAAGCAAGTCTTAATATATACAATGAAATGAAAATAATTCCTTGTATCTTATTAGATCATAAAAGAATAAAACTAGACATTTATAGTATGAGAGACAAATATAGAGAGACAGAACAATACACTTCTGAATTACCAGTGGGACATTGAAGAAGTCAGAAAGGAGGTTAAAAATTTCAGGAATTAAATGGAAATGAAAGCATGATTTATCATAACCTTTGGGAGATGGCAAAGGAAGTTCTAAGAGGAAAGTTTATAGCGATGAGTGCTTACAGTAGAACATCAGAGAGATCTCAAATCAATAACTTCATGCTTCACTTCAAGGTCTTAGAAACACCTGAGCAAGCCAAACTTAAAAGTAGTAGATAGGAAGAAATAATAAACATCAGAACATTCATGAATGAAGCGGAGACTAAAACAACAATAGAAATAATCAATGAAACAAAATAATTGGTTCTTTGAAAAAAAATTAAACAGACTGACAAACCCTTAGCCAAACTAAACAAAAGGTTGAGGAAGATCCAACTGAATAAAGTCAGAGATGAAAAGAAGGGCATTGCAATAGATACCCGTGACGTGTCGAGGGTCATTTGGGAATACTTTGAAAATCTATTTTCTGAAAAAGCTGGATTACTGAAAAGCTGAAGAAATGGATAAATTTTTAGATACAGGTGACCATCTGAATCAAAATAGAGGATATAAACAACTTAAACATATGAATAATGAATGTTGCAGTTAACCTCATGTTGCTGCACAAAGCACCCAACCAAGAGCAGCATGTGGGAGGAAAGGGTTGACTTTGGCTTACAGACTCAAGGGAAAGCTCTATGATGGCATAGGAAACTATGGCATGAGCAGAGGTTGGACATTACCTCCTGGCCAATATCAGGTGACAACAACAGCAGGAGAGTGTGCCAGATACTGGCAAGGGGAAGCTGACTATAACACCCAATGCCCTCCAGAGACTCCAGTGTCTAAATTGCCACCAGCTGGGGACCTAGCATTCGAACACATGAGTTTATGGGGGACACCTAATTTAAACCACCACAGTGAGCAATGAGATTGAAGCAGTAATAATAGTTATTAAGAAAGAAAAGCTTAGGACCAACCAGATAGGTTCATTTCCTAATTCTATGAAGCATTTAAAGAAGAACTGGACCAATGTTCACAAAGTAGAAAGGAAGAAACACTACCATGCTTGTTCCAGGAAGTTAGCGTTACCTCGATACTAAAACCAGGGAAAGACGAAAGAAGAAAACTAGATTTTCCTCACGAACATAGGTGTAGAAATTCTCAGAATCCGTGCAGATTGAATATCATGTTGGTTTCATTCCAAGAATGGTTCAGCATAATCACATCCGTAAGTGTAATACAGCTCCTGAGTAACTTGTTGATGGAAATCACATTACCATCTTAATAGATGTAGAAAAAGTAGTATTTGACAAAGTAGAGGGGTTTTGAGGCTTTGGGTGGGTCACCTTCATGAGCATAGTGGCACGTGGCATAGTCTTCATGAATGGTGGAGGATACGATGGTGCACATACATCCCTGCCCTGGCTCAAGCCCAGCCTTTGCCTAAGGTAGGTGACAATCTGGACCTCACGGGAGAAACTCTTTGCTACCAAAAATTGCAACTTAATTTACAGCCAGCCATCAACTGGGAAGAGTAACGAGGACAATTACCTTTTCTTTCTTTTAAGACAAGGTCTCGTGTATCCCAGGCTGGCCTTGAATTCACTATGTGGATGGTCTTTAACACTGGCGTCTCCTGCTCCTACTTCCTGAGAGATAGGATTCCCAGCATGCACCACCACACTCATTTTATATAATGCTTGAGATTGAACCCACACAGGCACTCTTCTAACTGTGCTACATCCTCAGCACCACACTTCACCAAGCACCATTTGAGATGCAAAATCTTGTGGCTGTCTTTGCCTTTTTCCACTTCCAGCCCAGGCCCACTCCAATGGGAAGGGCAGACACAATGAACTCATCAGACACTGGAGGTCAAGAGCTGCATGTATGTATGTATGTTTTTAACAATTGTGTCTTGCAAAGGAAAAAAAAAAAGAAGTGGAAATTAAATCCAGCAATTAAGTTCTAATTGTGCAATTTCTTCACTTTGTGGCTTCATGCCAGGGTTGGGAGAATGGTTTCCACAAAATTTTTTTTTGTACAATCCAGTGGAGGGGAAGGCAGAAGGGGGGAGTCTAAGGAGGTGATGTCTAGGGATCAAGAAACAAAGGCATTTTATAGATTAAGACATCTCACCCAGGACTTTTTGCCAATGTCTGGCTGGCAGGGCTGCAGGATGGGTCTTCTCATTGCTGGAGCCAGTAAACAGGCCGAGCTTGGGGCTTCCTGGGAGCAATTCCACTGGCCTGTTCTCTACTGGGGCAGGTGCTTTGAGGTTTGTACTTGGGGTGGGGCACCTCTCTGCAGACGGGGTGTCTTGCACATGGTGTTAAGAGGGAGCTGTAGCAGCGTCCACACCAGGGCTGCCCCAGAACCTTCCAGAGAACAGGGAAGGGCAGGCAGTGGTAACTGTCAAGACTGTCTGGATCTGTCCTTGTGTGCTAACAAGATGGGACAGGAGAGAAGCTGCTGCTGCTGCAGCCCGCGGATTCCTTCCTTCCTTGCGGACGCGCTGAAAGCTGCTTCTCTGCCTCTTTCTTTCTCTCTCACTCATTTACTCACCTTCCTGTTCCCTTCATTTGCTAATTCTTCACCCGCTGCTGATGGGACATACGATTTGTACAAGGTACTCTGCCAGGCTTTATGGGGGACAAAGAAAGAAGATTTATGATGAATCTTGCCCTCAAGGGATGACAGAAACATGAAAGATGATCTGGTATTTATTAAGCACTGACTGTTTGCCAAGTATTGTCAAAGGTTAGGGGTAAACCCACAATTTCCCAGCGAGGGACATGGTACCATCATGTCCATTTTGCAGAGGGAAAAGGCTGGTACTGAGGTTTGAATGTTTCCCTTTCCAAGGTCATGTGATGTGTCTGGGAGATCTGAGAGTTCCACTAACTGAATGTGGACAACAGCAGTGCCGGGAGCACGCACCCAAACGTAGCTGCCCCTCTCTCTCCTCCTCTCAGTGGAAGGGTCCAAAAGCAAACTGTGGAAAACAGAGAGGACATGTTGCTGACGTCATCACGGGGGATGACGGCAGGCTTGGTCCTTCTGGCAGGATCTCTGGCACTGTCCTGTTCTGAGCAGCTGGCGTGGCAGCCGTTGGGTGTCCTGGCTCCCAGCCCCTGAGTCCTGCCACGTCATGCCGTGTGCTCAAATCGCACTCAGGTGGGTTGCCAAAGATAAAGCATCGCTCAGAAGGGAAATTCCATATTTTATTTTGCAGCCAATACCAAAGCTCTGGAACTCCAGCTATAAAGGACATGAAATACTGGTGTAATGACTGCTTGCACTATGGCTGGGAACCTTCTAGAGCAGAGCTACAGACCAGCAGCAGAGAGAAGAGACCCTCAGGGTCTCCTGTCACCATCTGGTCTGCCTTGGCTTTTCCAGCCTCATCTGCTGCCATGTCTTCCCCCAATGTAGCTGATATTCAGTCCCATGTATTGTCCTCACCCACCCTGGTCCCTTCTTGCAGCCAGCCCACTCTCTAGTTTTTGCGTAGCAATCACTTCCATTTACCATCCTGGAATCCAATTTACTGCCTCTTTCCTGTGAGCTATCCAAAGGCACAAGGGTTAAGGGGGCTTAAGGGGATGGGCTGAGTCTAACCCTGCAGCCTGTGTGTGACCTTGATCCAGTGACCTCGCTTCTCTGAGCCTCAGTCTCTACATCTGTAACCTTGAGGCCAGACCAAGGTCATCCCCCAGGGTCTTTCTTCTCAGGCAGATGCTTCATAGTGCCCACTTGGTAGCAGACTTTGTGCCAACACTCAGGGTACAGTGACAAGGCAGGCAGGGCCTCTCTAAGGCTTTCATGTAGCAATGCATGGCCTGGACTTAGTGCAGTTCCTGGTATTAGGAAGAGCTCAGTAAATTGGCTCTATTTGTGTTGTTTGTTTGTTTGTTTGTTGTTTTTGGAGGTAGGGTCCTGCACTGGCCCAGGCTGTCCTGGAATTCACTATGTAGTCTCAGGCTGGCCTCGAACTCACAGTGATCCTCCTACCTCTGCCTCCTGAGTGCTGGGATTAAAGGCGTGCGTCACCACATCTGGCTGGCTCTTTGGTTCTGTTGTAGTAGCTTTATGTTTTCTTTGAGCTAGGTCTCACTATGTAGCCTGGGCTGGCCTTGAACTTAGGTTTTACTGGCTCAGCCTCCTTGGTGCTGGGATCATGGATGGGAATTACCACACCTGACTTGTAAATTTTTCTGTGTGTGTGTGTGTTTGTGTATACACGTGGAGGTCAGAGGACAGCTTCAGGTGCTGTTCTCCAGGAAGGCTGTCTACTTTTTTTTTTTTTTTCTTGAGACAGGGTCTGTCATTGACCTGGAGCTGGCCAATTAGGCTAGACTGGCTGGCAGTGAACCCCAAGGATCCACCTGTCTCCACTTTCCCAGTATCGAAATTCCATGCTTGCCACCATGCCCCAGTATTTTTCGGTGTTTCTGGAGATTAAACTCAGGTCTTCATGCTTGCCAGGCAAGCTTTTCTCTGACTGAGCCACCTGCCCAGCTTCTAATAAACTAGCTCTTAAGATCTTGTCCTGCAGTCGTTAAAACACTCCCTTTCTAGGTTTGTACACTTTGCACTGGTGCCTTAGGGCACATTGACATGGTCTTACTCATACGGGCTTTAAGAATAGAGGGACTGGGCTGGAGAGATGGTTTAGAGGTTAAGGATCTTGCCTGCAAAGCCAAAGGTTCTCGGTTTGACTCTCCAGGCCCCACGTTAGCCAGATGCACAAGGGGGCGCATGCCTCTGGAGTTTGTTTGCAGTGCCTAGAAGCCCTGGCACACCCATTCTCTCTCTATCTATCTATCACTCTCTGCCTCTTTCTCTCTCAAATAAATAAATTAAATATTAAAAAAAAAGAATATAGGGACTATTTGATGTTGTCTTATATTCTCAGTGCTCGTCTTATTCCTGATCTGTAGAAGGTGTTCTGTTACCGGAAGGCATGACTAAATATAGTAACCCAGCACCTATCAGCTCTTTGGCTGTAGAGGTGGCTTGCAAAGTAAGATCCACAAGCTGTGTGTGGAGGAAAAGCCATCACAAGACACGTGTTAAATTTATCCATGGAGTTTGGTCTGGTACCAGTCTCCTCTCCTCTCTCCTCTTCTTTCCCCTCCCCTTCTTGCCCATCTTCTCTCTTCCAATCCCTTCCTTCTGCTCTCTGTCTCCAGTCAAGAGAGGGATGGGTTTTCTGTTCTTCTGTCTCCAGCACTTAGCCTAACACCCAGCACACGAGAAGCTAGTTGAGTGAATTGGTTGATTGGGTCAAACCCCCAAAGGAATTAAGTGGTGAGAGAAAGGATGAGGGGGTCCAGGGGCAGAAGGTAAAGGGAAAATGAGAAGGTGACAGAGGAGGAGGGATGGCCGTCGCTCCCACTGCAAACAAAGCATGTGTGGCATTCACACACAAAGTTCAGCTGGTCCTCCGAGCCCTGGGAGGAGAGCACCATCTTGCCTCACCACTCCAGAGGCCACTGCCTCCCTCTAGCCCTTCCTTGTTCCTCCTGGAGTTGTGAGGATAACTCTTTGCTGGGCTTCTGGCTCCTAGTCCATCCCCCTGGAGTTCACAGTTCCTTTCTATAACATGTAATTGCCCAGTTCTGCACTCTGAAGGTTCTTCAATGGCTCCCAGTGCCCCTTGGAATAAAGCCAGAGCTCCTTGGAATTGCAAACCACCCTGCTCTTTACCACATGCTCCCATCGTGATCTGATCTTCCTCTCGCTCCCTGAGTGCATCATCTGCTTTTCCCTTCCTTTCTTGGCAGACATCTACTCATTTTTCAATACTGTCCAGGCACTGCTGTCTATTTGAAGCTTTCTCTGTCTCCCACATCCCTGCCTCCTTGCATAATTACCCACTGGAACCAGTACAAAGCCCTTGCATGGTGCCAACAACACTTGAATACACTTCCTAATAGCAGCTCACCCTTGCTGGATGGCTGCTGGGTGCCAGCATTGAACAAGACCTTCACACCATGGTTTATTTGACACTTCAGAGCCATCCATGAGGGAGGTGCTATTATTATAATTTCCATTTTGAGATGAGGGGACTAAGGGTCAGTGAACAAAGGGAATGAACGTGCCCAGGATCACATAGCTGGTGAGCTCAGAGTACACATGGGTGCCCAGGTCTGTTGTACTCCAAGCCCATGCTCCAAACCAGGGTCTTCTTCTCACCAAAGAGAGATCTTTCTCAGTTAGGGAAGGGCTTACTGATCTTATATTCCCAGCACTTAGCACAACTGCCAGCATGGAAGAGTAAGTTAAGCAAGAAGTTGAATGGATTGATGATTGTGATGGCCATCTGCTTTAGGGAAACAAGCTCAGAATTATTAAATATTCTACTGGCAAGCAGCTAATCAGGATTTAGGGCCCAGGATTGACTGAATAAAGAAGGAAATCATCTCACCATCCCTTCCTGCTCCTATTTGTGTCTCCTTCATAGACAGAAGTGATTATTTGGAACTTCAAACAACTGGGCTGTTTCAATGATAGAGGGTTTTCTTTTTTTTTAAAATATTTTATTTATTTATTTATTATTTATTTATTTATTTATTTTTGGTTTTTCGAGGTAGGGTCTCACTCTAGACCAGGCTGACCTGGAATTAACTATGTAGTCTCAGGGTGGCCTCGAACTCTTGGCAATCCTCCTACCTCTGCCTCCCGAGTGCTGGGATTAAAGGCATGCACCACCACGCCCGGCAAAAAATATTTTATTTATTTATTTATTTCTAGCATGTGCAAGAACCTCCAGACTCCAAATGATCCAGATCATCACTTTGTGCTGTCTGGCTTTACGTGGGTACTGGGAATCAAACCTGGGTCCACCAGTGCCTTAATTGCTAAGCCATCTCTTCAGCCTGATAGAAGAACCATTTTCACTGACCAAGGAAAGTCTCCTTTACATGAACCATTTTCACTACCAGGGTGCTTTTACATGGGCAGGGTGCATGGGCATTGGAAAGAGATGGAACAGCTGAGGAGGAGGAGCCAGCTCCACTGTCATCAAAGCCATTCCCCAACCATCATCATCTCCACCCGTCATCACTTGTCATCCTCTTCCTGTCCATCATCCTCACTGTCATCACTGGCTGCCTACGGTACCACGGGTGCTGTTGAGTGTTCCATTGGCATGACAGGACTCACCGGATCTTCAGGATCAGAGAAAACATTGGAATCCTTATTGGAAGAGGAGGCATTTGAGGCTGAGAGGTGAGTAAGTCATCGGGTAGAAACTCATACATCTTTTAGCCCCATGCTGTAGCTCTTTACCTGACATGTAGCTGTTCCCCTGCTTGACATTGGCCTCTTTTGGAAGATGCCATTAAGTGTACAAAGCAAAAGTGTCAGAGTTTTGCCATTGATGCGAAATGGGGCCCCGTTTTGTTGGCATAGCAACTGGCCTTGACTCTCCAAGGCATCAGGAGAACATGATTGGAAGAACGATGTTCTAAGTCCACACACAAAAAATACTCGGAGACTCAACTTGGCCAGCTCTGGGTAGAAGGAGACTGTGCGTATGTATTTTCCTGGTAAGGGAGACAGTTGGACCTTAAGGAGAGGGATGTTTAGGGTGAGTATAAAAAGCATCCTTTGATTACTCATAGCCAAATGTGGCCCTTGTCCACCCAGGTGGGGCTGGTTTCCTGGGGATGGGCCTCTGGGAAGGTGGAAGTCCCTTAGGGCTGAGGAATCCCTGGTCTCCCCTCCCACTCAATGGAATCAAAGCAAAGCAAACAAATATATTCCCTCTACTTACTCCCTGATTCCTGATACCCCTTGCCCTGGGGCATTTAGCTTTTCTCTGTTAGAGACAGTTCTTCACAGCCTTCCACCTACTTCTGCTTCCAGAGTGCTAGGATTAAAGGCGTGCACCGCCACACCTGGCTAGACAGTTCATTTTGTAAACTAGTGTTGTTAGAACTTAAAATTGAGTTCCTTTTAAGAGACGTTCAAACCTATGGTGGCAGACAGTGAAGGATAATTCCCTCCCACTGCAGGTCTGGAGTTCATGAAGTGAGAAGTAAGCATGGCTGATGGCTTCTGTGTAGACTTTCCTAAGCTGTCTTTCAAAGTAAAATCAGGGCTGGAGAGATGCCTTAGCGGTTAAGGCACATGCCTGTGAAGCCTAAGGACCCTGGTTCGATTCTTCAGGTCCCATGCAAGCCAGATGCACAAGGGGGTGCACACATCTGGAGTTTGTTTGCAGTGGTTTTAGGCCCTGGAATACCCATTCTCACTCTCCCCCCCTCTCTTTCCCTCTCTCTGTCTCTAATAAATAAATAAAAATAAAATCTTTAAAAGTAAAATCAGGGCTGGAGAGATGCCTTAGTGGTTAAGGCACATGCCTGTGAAGCCTAAGGATCCCAGTTCAGTTCTCCAGGTCCCACGTAAGCCAGATGCACAATGGGGCGCACACGTCTGGAGGTCGTTTGCAGTGGCTAGAGGCACACCCATTTTCACTCTCCTTCTCTATCCTTTCCGTCTCTAATAAATAAATAAAAATAAAATCTTTTTTAAAAAGTAAAAACATATGTACACTCTCAATACAATTGTCAATGAAGAGAACCTAGGAACCCCAGATGAACAGCTTTTCCAGCCTGGGAATTAAATGCAAGAGACACTTGGGACACTATGACAGTTAATCTCTATTATCAACTTGGTTGGATTGGGAACCAAGTGAGAGACAGGATTCTCGGGTAGGTCTGTGAGGACATTACCAGGAAGAATTAACTGACAGGGGAAGACCTTTCTCCAGCACGAACAGCTTCTCTGTGGAAGCCTATGAATAAAGAGGTTCTGGAAAAAAGTGGCCCTTCTCCCTGCCTGCCTTTGCCTCTTGCTGGTGAGTACCTCTACCCTGTTGCTGTCATCGGTTGATGACATTGAAACCTGGCTTTTTTGGCTTTCTAGCATGTACTGGAAAGTCAGAGGCTCTCAAGGAATCCTGCAGACTTTCAGCACCAGATTGGGACTGCTTAGGCATCCAGCTTTGTGGCTGAGCAGCTACCAGGTTTTCAGAGTCTTCAGCCTGTAGACAACCATTATTGGACTGTGCAGCTAGCATCAAGTAAGCCAGCTGAATGAATCTCCTTTACGATATGTGTTCATTCTATTGGTTCTGTTCTTCTAGAGAGCCCTGACTAGTATAGACCCCTTCTCACGCAGGGAAGAAAAATAAGCCTCCTACAATCAGTGACCACATCAAAATGATCTACAGGAAGTGACTTTCACTTTGCTAAAGATGGGACAACCGAAGCCTCATATGGATAGTAACTACAATGGTCTGAACCCGTATTGTATATATAAAACAGATGGTTCAGAAAGGCTACATGAAAAAAAGAAAGTGAAGCCAGGCATGGTAGTGCATGCCTTTAATCCCAGTACTTGAAAGGCAGAGGTAGGAGGATTGTCAAGAGTTCAAGGTCACTCTGAGACTACAGAGTGAATTCCAAGTCAGCCTGGGCCAGAGCTTCCCTCTACCTCGACCCTCCCCACCACCAAAAAGAAAAGAAAAGAAAAGAAAAGAAAAGAAAAATTAAAAAGCAGATAATAGAACAACTACTCTAAAAATTATTTTGTGGGGCTGGAGAAATCGCTCTGTTGTTATAGTAACCCAGCACCTATCAGCTCTTTGGCTGTAGAGGTGGCTTGCAAAGTAAGATCCACAAGCTGTGTGTGGAGGAAAAGCCATCACAAGACACGTGTTAAATTTATCCATGGAGTTTGGTCTGGTACCAGTCTCCTCTCCTCTCTCCTCTTCTTTCCCCTCCCCTTCTTGCCCATCTTCTCTCTTCCAATCCCTTCCTTCTGCTCTCTGTCTCCAGTCAAGAGAGGGATGGGTTTTCTGTTCTTCTGTCTCCAGCACTTAGCCTAACACCCAGCACACGAGAAGCTAGTTGAGTGAATTGGTTGATTGGGTCAAACCCCCAAAGGAATTAAGTGGTGAGAGAAAGGATGAGGGGGTCCAGGGGCAGAAGGTAAAGGGAAAATGAGAAGGTGACAGAGGAGGAGGGATGGCCGTCGCTCCCATTGCAAACAAAGCATGCGTGGCATTCACACGCAAAGTTCAGCTGGTCCTCCGAGCCCTGGGAGGAGAGCACCATCTTGCTTCACCACTCCAGAGGCCACTGCCTCCCTCTAGCCCTTCCTTGTTCTTCCTGGAGTTGTGAGGATAACTCTTTGCTGGGCTTCTGGCTCCTAGTCCATCCCCCTGGAGTTCACAGTTCCTTTCTATAACATGTAATTGCCCAGTTCTGCACTCTGCAGGTTCTTCAATGGCTCCCAGTGCCCCTTGGAATAAAGCCAGAGCTCCTTGGAATTACAAACCACCCTGCTCTGTACCACATGCTCCCATCGTGATCTGATCTTCCTCTCGCTCCCTGAGTGCATCATCTGCTTTTCCCTTCCCTTCTTGGCAGACATCTACTCATTTTTCAATACTGTCCAGGCACTGCTGTCTATTTGAAGCTTTCTCTGTCTCCCACATCCCTGCCTCCTTGCATAATTACCCACTGGAACCAGTACAAAGCCCTTGCATGGTGCCAACAACACTTGAATACACTTCCTAATAGCAGCTCACCCTTGCTGGGTGGCTGCTGGGTGCCAGCATTGAACAAGACCTTCACACCATGGTTTATTTGACACTTCAGAGCCATCCATGAGGGAGGTGCTATTATTATAATTTCCATTTTGAGATGAGGGGACTAAGGGTCAGTGAACAAAGGGAATGAACGTGCCCAGGATCACATTGCTGGTGAGCTCAGAGTACACATGGGTGCCCAGGTCTGTTGTACTCCAAGCCCATGCTCCAAACCAGGGTCTTCTTCTCACCAAAGAGAGATCTTTCTCAGTTAGGGAAGGGCTTTCTGATCTTATATTCCCAGCACTTAGCACAACTGCCAGCATGGAAGAGTAAGTTAAGCAAGAAGTTGAATGGATTGATGATTGTGATGGCCATCTGCTTTAGGGAAACAAGCTCAGAATTATTAAATATTCTACTGGCAAGCAGCTAATCAGGATTTAGGGCCCAGGATTGACTGAATAAAGAAGGAAATCATCTCATCATCCCTTCCTGCTCCTATTTGTGTCTCCTTCATAGACAGAAGTGATTATTTGGAACTTCAAACAACTGGGCTGTTTCAATGATAGAGGGTTTTCTTTTTTTTTTTTTTAAATATTTTATTTATTTATTTATTTATTTATTTATTTATTTATTTTTGGTTTTTCGAGGTAGGGTCTCACTCTAGACCAGGCTGACCTGGAATTAACTATGTAGTCTCAGGGTGGCCTCGAACTCTTGGCAATCCTCCTACCTCTGCCTTCCGAGTGCTGGGATTAAAGGCATGCACCACCACGCCCGGCAAAAAATATTTTATTTATTTATTTATTTCTAGCATGTGCAAGAACCTAGACTTGATCCTCAGCACCACACACATTGACAAGAACCATTTTCACTACCAAGGAAAGTCTCCTTTTACATGGTGACACCCAGGGTGCACGGGCATTGTGGAAAGAGATGGAACAGCTGAGGAGGAGGAGCCAGCTCCACTGTCATCAAAGCCATTCCCCAACCATCATCATCTCCACCCGTCATCACTTGTCATCCTCTTCCTGTCCATCATCCTCACTGTCATCACTGGCTGCCTACGGTACCACGGGTGCTGTTGAGTGTTCCATTGGCATGACAGGACTCACCGGATCTTCAGGATCAGAGAAAACATTGGAATCCTTATTGGAAGAGGAGGCATTTGAGGCTGAGAGGTGAGTAAGTCATCGGGTAGAAACTCATACATCTTTTTAGCCCCATGCTGTAGCTCTTTACCTGACGTGTAGCTGTTCCCCTGCTTGACATTGGCCTCTTTTGGAAGATGCCATTAAGTGTACAAAGCAAAAGTGTCAGAGTTTTGCCATTGATGCGAAATGGGGCCCCGTTTTGTTGGCATAGCAACTGGCCTTGACTCTCCAAGGCATCAGGAGAACATGATTGGAAGAACGATGTTCTAAGTCCACACACAAAAAATACTCGGAGACTCAACTTGGCCAGCTCTGGGTAGAAGGAGACTGTGCGTATGTATTTTCCTGGTAAGGGAGACAGTTGGACCTTAAGGAGAGGGATGTTTAGGGTGAGTATAAAAAGCATCCTTTGATTACTCATAGCCAAATGTGGCCCTTGTCCACCCAGGTGGGGCTGGTTTCCTGGGGATGGGCCTCTGGGAAGGTGGAAGTCCCTTAGGGCTGAGGAATCCCTGGTCTCCCCTCCCACTCAATGGAATCAAAGCAAAGCAAACAAATATATTCCCTCTACTTACTCCCTGATTCCTGATACCCCTTGCCCTGGGGCATTTAGCTTTTCTCTGTTAGAGACAGTTCTTCACAGCCTTCCACCTACTTCTGCTTCCAGAGTGCTAGGATTAAAGGCGTGCACCGCCACACCTGGCTAGACAGTTCATTTTGTAAACTAGTGTTGTTAGAACTTAAAATTGAGTTCCTTTTTAAGAGACGTTCAAACCTATGGTGGCAGACAGTGAAGGATAATTCCTCCCACTGCAGGTCTGGAGTTCATGAAGTGAGAAGTAAGCATGGCTGATGGCTTCTGTGTAGACTTTCCTAAGCTGTCTTTCAAAGTAAAATCAGGGCTGGAGAGATGCCTTAGCGGTTAAGGCACATGCCTGTGAAGCCTAAGGACCCTGGTTCGATTCTTCAGGTCCCATGAAAGCCAGATGCACAAGGGGGTGCACACATCTGGAGTTTGTTTGCAGTGGTTTTAGGCCCTGGAATACCCATTCTCACTCTCCCCTCTCTTTCCCTCTCTCTGTCTCTAATAAATAAATAAAAATAAAATCTTAAAAAAGTAAAATCAGGGCTGGAGAGATGCCTTAGCGGTTAAGGCACATGCCTGTGAAGCCTAAGGATCCCAGTTCAGTTCTCCAGGTCCCACGTAAGCCAGATGCACAATGGGGCGCACACGTCTGGAGGTCGTTTGCAGTGGCTAGAGGCACACCCATTTTCACTCTCCTTCTCTATCCTTTCCGTCTCTAATAAATAAATAAAAATAAAATCTTTTTAAAAAAGTAAAATCATATGGACACTCTCAATACAATTGTCAATGAAGAGAACCTAGGAACCACAGATGAACAGCTTTTCCAGCCTGGGAATTAAATGCAAGAGACACCTGGGACACTATGACAGTTAATCTCTATTATCAACTTGGTTGGATTGGGAACCAAGTGAGAGACAGGATTCTCGGGTAGGTCTGTGAGGACATTACCAGGAAGAATTAACTGACAGGGGAAGACCTTTCTCCAGCACGAACAGCTTCTCTGTGAAAGCCTATGAATAAAGAGGTTCTGGAAAAAAGTGGCCCTTCTCCCTGCCTGCCTTTGCCTCTTGCTGGTGAGTACCTCTACCCTGTTGCTGTCATCGGTTGATGACATTGAAACCTGGCTTTTTTGGCTTTCTAGCATGTACTGGAAAGTCAGAGGCTCTCAAGGAATCCTGCAGACTTTCAGCACCAGATTGGGACTGATTAGGCATCCAGCTTTGTGGCTGAGCAGCTACCAGGTTTTCAGAGTCTTCAGCCTGTAGACAACCATTATTGGACTGTGCAGCTAGCATCAAGTAAGCCAGCTGAATGAATCTCCTTTACGATATGTGTTCATTCTATTGGTTCTGTTCTTCTAGAGAGCCCTGACTAGTATAGACCCCTTCTCACGCAGGGGAAGAAAAATAAGCCTCCTACAATCAGTGACCACATCAAAATGATCTACAGGAAGTGACTTTCACTGGCTAAAGATGGGACAACCGAAGCCTCATATGGATAGTAACTACAATGGTCTGAACCCGTATTGTATATATAAAACAGATGGTTCAGAAAGGCTACATGAAAAAAAGAAAGTGAAGCCAGGCATGGTAGTGCATGCCTTTAATCCCAGTACTTGAGAGGCAGAGGTAGGAGGATTGTCAAGAGTTCAAGGTCACTCTGAGACTACAGAGTGAATTCCAAGTCAGCCTGGGCCAGAGCTTCCCTCTACCTCGACCCTCCCCACCACCAAAAAGAAAAGAAAAGAAAAGAAAAGAAAAGAAAAGAAAAATTAAAAAGCAGATAATAGAACAACTACTCTAAAAATTATTTTGTGGGGCTGGAGAAATCGCTCTGTTGTTAAGGCATTTGCCTGAAAAGCCAAAGGACCTCGGTTTGATTCCCCAGGACCTACGTAAGCCAGATGCACAAGGTGGCACATGCATCTGGAGTTCGTTTGTAGTGGCTGGAGGCCCTGGTACATCTGTTCTCTCTCTCTCCCTTCCTCTGCCTTGTTCTCTCTCTCAAATAAATAAATAAATAAATAAATAAATAAATAAATAAATAAAAAGAAACATTTTGTGATGTGTGTGGTATGTATGCATGTGTGTATGTGTGTTCATGTGTATGTAGGTTCATGTGCCTTCTGTTTTGAATTGAGTGTGTCATATGGGAGATGTGTGTCTGTGACTACATACCGGACATGACTTCCCCATTCTAGTGATCGTAAGCTGCCACTCGCTCCTCTGGGAGATGTGGGGTCTCGTGAACCCTTCCCTGATTTTAAATGTCCATTGCTCTCACGAGTGTCAATGGACATTTAAAAATAATTTTAATAAAAGCATAAAGCACTAGTTGCTTATTCTCAGTACCTTTGCTAGCTCTGCTCTCACAATGGACATTTAAAAATAATTTTAATGTAAAAGCATGTGTTACGAAAAAATGTTTTGGATAGTGCATGAGTCATACTTACACTAAAACATTGCTTCTTTTTAATCTGAAATGCCAGTTTAATTGGATGTCCTGTATTTTTTAAATTTTTATTTTGGAGAAAGAGAGAGAGAGAGAGAAAATTGTACTTCAGGGCCTCAGCTACTGCAATTGAATTGCAGATGCTTATGCCCTCTAGTGGGCATGTGTGACCTTGCATTTTGCCTCACCTTTGTGCGTCTAGCTTAGGTGGGATCTGGAGAATTGAACATAGGTCCTTAGACTTTGCAGGTAAGTGCCTTAACTGCTAAGCCATCTCTCCAGCCCGGATGTCCTGTATTTTATCTGATAAAGCCACACAGGATGGCAGAAACCAAATAGAAAGTCTCCCTTCTTTAAGTGTAGACAAGAGGAGTTGATGGTGTTGTTCATCTTCGGGAAATCTGGGAGAGAAACGTGCCAGGAGAAAGGAGGATCGAGGGTCTCGAATAGGATGTTTTTAGTGTGCTCAAGGAAAAGCAAGAAGGTAGATGCAAAGAAAATGCAAGCAGCTGGGGGAGGGAAAGCAGCAGGCACCGAGGTTTGAGAACCAGGAGAAGGTGTGTTACAGAAAGCCAGGCAGCTTAGCAAAAGGAACATGTCTTTTGTTCTGAGTGACTGGCAGAACTGTTGGACAGTTGAGCTGAAGGCAGATGTGAAAGCCCTTTCTCTCAGTGTCTCTACTGCAGCTGTACTGAGGGACAAGTCAGGATGCTGAAGGCGTGCCTGCGGTGATGGCTGCGAGCAGAAGTGGTTGGATGCTGGTTCCATATAGAAGCCTGAGCTGTTGGGCCAGAGGGTGGTTGGGGAGGTAAGTCAAAGACTCCTAGAAATTTAGCCATATTCAAAAGAACACAATTTTCATGTGTGGAGTTTGGGAGGTTTGAAAGCAACACAAAGATGGACGTTAGGGGACAGGCAGAGGGCCAAGGTCCCTTCTGGGCATGCAGAATTAGAGATGTCTATTCGAGACTAAAGGTGATGCTGAGCAGGCCTGCATTTTAGGGAGATGTCTGCCTGGAGATAAAAAGCTGAGATGGAGTTGGGTGTAATGGTTGCACGCCTTTAATCCCAGCAGTTGGGAGACAGAGCTATGAGAATCGCTGTGAGTTCAAGGCCAGCCTGAGACTACATAGTGAATTTCAGGTCAGCATGGGCTAGAGCGATACCCTATCTCAAACAAAACAAAACAAAACAAAACAAAACAAAACAAAACAAAACAAAACAACCCCCCCCCAAAAAAAACCCCAAAAGCTGAGATGGTACATAGAGCCAAGAGAGTGGGGAGGTCCCAGTGAAGTGAGCCTGTGATGGAGGGAGAAGGGCTCGTGGGCTGATGAGTTGGGTTGCAGTCCCTTCACCAAGCCCGTGAGAAGTGTCATGGAAGGATGCGCTGAAGCTTACACAGCCAGATCTGAGATCTGACACGTGCCTTGGGTTTTGTTTCCCTGTCATATCTCAACACACCAGCTGGAAGGCTCAGTCTTTTTTTTTTTTTTTTTTTTTTTTTTTTTTGGTTTTTTGAGGTAGGGTTTCACTCTGATCTAGGCTGACCTGGAATTAACTATGTAGTCTCAGGGTGGCCTTGAACTCACAGCGATCCTCCTACCTCTGCCTCCCAAGTGCTGGGATTAAAGGCGTGTGCCACCATGCCTGGCTAGGCTCAGTCTTAAAAACATTTGATTTATTGTTAAGGTTTGAATCTTGTGGACAATATAAACTTAAAATCCAGAATTAGAACCACATTTTTGATTGTGCATGTGTGTGTGTGTGTAAAGTGGTGTGTGTGTGTGTGTGTGATGTATACATGCACATGTGCCCTCGTGGTGTCCCATTCACTCACTTGCAGAAGGGTGTGCTCGCCGTGGTGGCCGGAACTGAACTTTGGTTGTCTTGGTCTATTGCTGTCCTGCCTGGTCTGTAGCCCAGGTTGCCCTAGCTCTCACTCTGTAGCTCAAGGTCATCTTGAACTCATAGTCTATCCTTCTACCTAGCCTCCCAAGTGCTAGGCTTTAAGATGTGTGCCACTGAACCTGGCTTGGCTCTGGCTTCTGGATTACACTGTTGGTGCAGCAGTGAGGGGCTGGGCTGGGCTGGTGGGCACTTCTGAGCTTGGACATTCTCTGCTTCACAATGCAATGGGCTCATCTGCTTGTTTAACGCTGCCTTTGGTAATTAATATGACTTACCAGGTGAATCTGTCCATGTGAAGTTCAGGGCCAGAGCATCCTGACCTCGCTGCCTGGCAGCGTGGGGTTGGCACTGCTGCCTGTCACGTGATTTCCTGTTGTGGTGTCAGGAGTTACTTCAGAGTCGTCCTCTGCGATCTCTCCTTGTGTCAGTGGTGAATAGTTGGCTGCTGTTTTCAGTTCAGTGTAGGTTCTGAGGTGAAAGCGAGGGAGAAAGGGGCTCAGTACATGTCTATTTCCTTTGGGCATAGACATCCCTTGCTGAGATATTACTGTAAAAATATCTCAGTAGTTGATTTTATGATTAGGACAGGAAGGAAGTCTCTTTGTGGAGGCCCGAAAAAGAGACGCATATGGAAGAAAGCATACATTCCCTCCCCTTCATGCCATCCCGGTGCCAACAGGTAGTGCCTTCACTCTGCGACTCTAGCTTTACCCTCGATTTCAAGGCACATGTGCACCCAGACTGACACCCAACAGTTTTCCTAACTCGTGTCATGTAAAAAGTCATTTAAGGGCTTAGTGGTTAGGTGCTTAAATGTGAAGCAAAAGGACTGTGGTTTGAGGCTCAATTCCCCAGTGCCCACGTAGGCCAGATGCACAAGGCGGCACATGCATCTAGAGTTTGTTTGCAGAGGCTGGAGGCCCTGGTGCATCCATACTCTCTCTGTCTCTGTGTCTGTTGCTAATAAATAAATTTAAAAAAATTAAAAAGTCATTTAAGGTCCAGAGATAGCTTAGTGTTTAAGACACTTGCCTGCAAATCCTGAGGACCCAGGTTTGACTCTCCAGAACCCACATAAGCCAGATGCACAAGGTGACACATGCACACCAGGTGGCATAGGTGTCTGGAGTTTGATTGCAGTGGCTAGAGGCCCTGATGTGCCAATTCTCTCTTTCTCATTCATAAAAAATAAATAAAAAGTCATTTGCTATTAGTGAAGCCTCAACATTGCACGCAAACTTTTGTAGAAATGAGGAAGAAATTCATTGTCAATTTGCACCACCAGAATGAGAAATTAAAACTGAGGTCCAGTTTTCCCTTGGTTAGCACCAGTGATAACAGTGGCAAATATAAAGTGTTCCCTCTGCCCAAGTCCTATTGCTCTGAGCATCGCCTCCCACCCCAAGCTCGTTTATTCTGCACAGCAAGCAATCAGTAGGAGTGATGATTATGACTCCCACTTTAGAGATTAGGACACAGGGCAGAAAGGAATCAAGTAGCTTACCGGGGATCCTATGATTATCATGTAGCAGAGCTGGGACATCAGCTAAGATGGCTACCTGGCTCCACCCAGGTCCTCCTGCCCTCTGCTGATGTCCAGTGGCTTTGCATGGGAAGAGGATGAGCTGTGTGAAGGCAGGACATCATCTCTGTGTGTAGCAAAAGTACTTAGTAGAGAATTATCCAGTGAGACAAGTTGGGTTTGCATCCTGGTTCTGTCTCTTAATTGCTCTGCTGAGCTTGGGAACTTTGTAGCTACTGAGAAATTAACTCATTCAGCCCAAGGGCAAGTTCTGTCTTCTTTCAAAATATGTTGCTTACCACCATGCCTGCCACTGCCATCTTGGGCCAAGGTGCCCATCATCCTTCACTGGAACTATCCTTTTAAATTTATTTTTTTTTCATTTTAAGAGAGTGAAGGGGGGATGGGTGTACCAGGGCCTCAGCCACTGCAATCAAACTCCAAAGGCTTTCACCACCTAGTGGGCATGTGTGACCATGCACTTGCCTCATCTTTGTGCATCTGGCTTACGTGGAATCTGGAGCATCGAACATGGGTGTTTAGGCTTTGCAGGCAAGCAGCTTAACTGGAACTATTATATATATATGGTTATTTATATATTTGTTAGAGAGAGAGAGAGAGAGAGAGAGAGAGAGAGACTGGATATGCCAGGGACTCTCACCACTATAATCATTATGTAGTCTCAGAGTGGCTTTGAACTCACTGTAATCTTTCTATCTTTGCCTCCTGAGTGCTGTGATTGAAGGTGTGTACCAGTCCTGGCTAAATAATCTTCTTTAATATCCTAAATGCCTTTAGATAAAGTTCACACTTTCTTTTTTAAATTTTTAAAAAATTTATCTATGAGAGAGAGAGAAAGTGAAAGAAGCAAAGAGAGAGAGACACACACAGAGAGAAAGAATGGGCATGTCAGGGTCTCTAGCCACTGCAAATGAACTCTGAATGTATGTGCCACCTTGTGCATCTGGCTTTACACAGGTACTAGGGAATCAAACCTGGGTCCTTTGGCTTTGACAGCAAGCGCCTTAACTGTTAAGCCATCTCTTCAGCTCAAGTTCACACTTTCTAGAAATGACTCTTGAGCTGGTCTCCACCTCATTTGTCCCTTCCAGCCTTAGTAACTTTTGTCGTTGTCTGAATGTCCTATCTCACAACTACTTACCCTTGCATACATGTGTCCGAGTTCTAGGAAAGTCTTTGTTCTCCAGTTTTTCCCTCTTGGCTGGCTCCTCTCCATCTAACACCCAACTCAAATGCTGTGACTAAGCATTCCTCTCAAGCACTCTGTGGTTAATTCTTTCAGAGCTGTCACACCCATGCCATGCTGCCATTAGGGTACACGTGATAAAAGGATGAACCTTGTCTCTCTAAAGTCATGTGCTGAAGCTCCATTTCCTAAGGTAAGCTCTGTTCATTAGGTTAAATGAGGTCATAAGGGCGAGTCCTAATTCCACAGGGCTGGTACCTACATGAGAAAGGAGACATCTGAGGCCCTTCCTCTCCCCTGTGAGGACACACTGAGAACATGGCCTCTGGTAGCCAGGAAGGGAAGCTCACCACAAATCAGATGCTGCTGGAATGTTGATCCTGGATTTTTATAGCCTCCAGAATGGAGAGAAAATAAAATTCTTTTAAGCCAGTGGCTTTTATGGCATCCCGAGTGACTAATCCACAAAGGTATGTCCAGTTGCTTGTTTACGGCTGTGTTGTACTGTGAATGGATGAACAATCAGTCCACAGGCTGGATTCCATGATCGTCCAGTGCTGGAATATTTTGCACATCACCCCTGCATGCAATTCTTTGTCTTCCTTACTCCACCCATGGGACAGTGAGTGTTTTCATTCAGGAATATGTTATTCACCTATCTTTCCCAAGGCTTCACTAAATGTTTATTGCATGAGTGGATCCGTCTTACTCTCCTTCTACAAACAAAAAGATCTTTTGTAAGATTATAACACTCTGAGCATTTACTTTTTTAAAAAATTAAGAATATACTTTGTATGGATACACATCATGGGTTGGTACCATATTTTCCCTCCTCCCTGCCCCCATTCAACTGAAGGCCCTCCTGATTGAATATTCTTTTGTTCACCCTAGCCTCAGCTTCTTGGTATGCTTCTTGTGGAGGGCTAAACCTGGATAGAGGGTCCTGCCCCACACTAAGAGCATGACTTGCAGAGCCCGAAAGCTACAGGATCTGGAGAAGGAGGCACAAGTATTCGTCACATGTGAGTGAGTATGCATAAATGTGTGGGTTGCAGTCAAAATATATATTGGGTTTTCACGGGAGGGTCTCGCTGTAGCTCAGGCTGACCTGGAATTCATTTTGTAGTCTCAGGGTGGCCTGAACTCACAGTGATCCTCCTACCTCTGCCTCGCCAATGCTGGGATTAAAGGAGTGCATGACCACATCTGGTACCTTTTATTTCTTAAAGGACCAGCAACATCAGAGGTTAAAGAAGGATTGTGTGTGTATGTGCTGTGAAATTATTTTTTCCTTTTATGCTGAGAACTTCATACATGATCAAACAGTAACTTGATCATGTTCCTGTCCCTTTATCCTTTTTTGGTTTCCTTTCCCCTAACCCCCATCCCCTGAGAACCTTCCTCTTTAAAGAATTCTGTCCTCGGTCCTGTTGTCTTGTTCGTTTTGTTCAGTTTCCTGCTTTGATGCGTTTTGAGTCTCCGTAGTGTCCACTACCATCTCTGCAGAAACGGTTCTCTCTGCACTCCCTCGGCAATGTTCCCTGAGCTCTGGCTTGTGTGATAGACTGTCCAGTACTGAGCCCTGCGCTGTCTCTTCTTGACATCTTGATGAGTCTTGGGTCACCTCAGTATTTGCCACTATCTGTAAAAGCAAGGGATTCTAACCAAAAGGGAGAGCAGGATTAATTAAAGGTCTTAAACATTCATATTTATTTTAAAATATTTAATTTAATTTATTTATTTGAGAGAGAGAGAAAGTGAGAAAGAGGGAGAGAGAGAGAGAGAGAGAGAGAGAGAGAGAGAAAGAAGGAGAGGAGAGAGAGAGAGAGAGAGAGAGAGAGAGAGAGAGAAGAGAGAATGGGCCCGCCAGGGCCTCTAGCCACGGCAAACAAACTCCAGATGCATGCACTCCCTTGTACATCTGGCTTATGTGGGTCCTGGGAAATTCAACCAAGGTCCTTAGGATTCACAGGCAAACGCTTTAACTGCTCAGTCATTTCACCAGCCCAACATTCATATTTAGCAGGCTATTTGATAGACATAATATCTAATAGAAAAAGGACAGTGGAAACTTCTCTGGGGTCTATGACCTATAATACCACAGATTTTTTTAAAATGTATTTTATTTATTTATTATTTGAGAGAGAGAAAGAGGCAGAGAGAGAGACAGGGAGAAAGAGAGGGAGAGAAATGGGTGTGCCAGGGCTTCTAGCCACTGCAAATGAACTCCAGATGCATGTGCCCCCTTATGCATCTGGCTTACATGGGTCCTGGAGAATTGAACCAGTATCCTTTGGCTTTGCAGGCAAATGCCTTAACTGCTAAGCCATGTCTGCAGCCCAATATCATAGATTTTTGACTCAATACTCAGTACTGGGTGTGAATTTCCTCCCACTGAGTGGAGCTTCTTATACAATCAAAGAACAATTGATTACCCTCATAATTCATGTGCCACTATTGCACCAGTGGGCACATCTTGGCTGGATTATTGATTTTGTAGCTTGAGAGGATCACTGCTTGTTTGGACTATAGATAACTTTTCTTCCCAGCAGCTCACATAGGGCCTTCCAGCACTATGGCCCCTATCTGGCAGGGAGATGGCTTCCATCTTGGTTCCAACTTGATTTCTTTCATTTATTTATTTATTTATTTATTTTGGTTTTTCAAGGTAGGGTCTCACTCTAGCTCAGACTGACCTGGAGTGGTGATACTCCTACCTCTGCCTCCCACGTGCTGGGATTAAAGGCATGAGCCACCATGCCTGGCTTCCAACTTGATTTCTTGATGTCTTGCAACTGCAGCCTGTGCTGTCTTTAGTAACAGAATCTTACCATCTCATCACCACTTGGATAATCAAGTGTTTTGGCAGTGGTGTGATTTTTTTTTTTTTGTTCTTATGGGCTTCTCTTACTAGCAGCTAAATGTGTGTGTGTGGGGGGGGGGTGGGAAGTGGGGAGTGACTCATCTGGCACTGGGGTTTACCTGAAACAACTCATGGCTTCAGAGGAAAGCTTCTCCTAATGAAAGATTCAAATATCAAAGATTTTAATTCTTCTACAGAGGTGAGGTAGAATAATAGGGAGAATCCAGATTCTAGAGTCAGAAGTTTGAGTTTGCATCCTAGCTCGGGTCCTTACATGGGTGATTGCACACAAGTAACTTGTGAAGGTTAAGGCTTAGTTTCCTCATCTATAAAAGGGTACAGTTATTAGATGTTATGAGGAAAGTTAGGGTGCAATCAGTGGGCTTTCTATTGGTGGAGCAGGATTACTAGAATTGTGCTTTGGTGTAGGTAGACTCTTTCCCCACGAGACTCACAGGGAAAATACCAATATAAAGGACAAGGGCTAAGGAAACAAGCACCATTTTATCTGTAGCTGGCTGAGGCCTAAACTGTGTGAGTTTGGCTCAAACCCATGTAGACTATGAGTTCAAATCTCAAATGCCAATGCAACACAGAATACACCCAGAGAGGGACAGAGGCATGGAGAAGATGTTTCCTTCTGTGTCTGTGATGAGCTAATGTACAGTGTTCCAGAAGGAGACACAATAGATATAAGCTACCTTATGCCAAGGCTTCCTTAAAGGGGGTCATTGAAGAAAGGGGAGGGGGCCTCCAGAGACCTCACTGTGCCTGCCCCTTGATCTCCTAATACCGTCACTGTGGGAATAGGTAACCACAAGATAACCAGACTTAGGCATACACACTTAAAATATTTTTGGAGGGGTTAGTTTTACAGAAAAATTTTGTGGAAACTATAAGAGATCCAATATATTGTTCCACTCCATCTCATTTCCCCCTATTATTAACATTTTTAGTTTAATTTTATTTGCAAGTGGAGAGAGAGAGAGAGAGAGAGAGAGAGAGAGAGAAAATGGGCATGCCAGGACCTCTTTCCACTGCAAATAAATTCCAGATGCATGTGCCACTGGGGAATTTGACTGGAGCCAGCGGGTGTTGCAAGCTAGTGCCTTTAACTGCTGGACCATCTGCCCAGTCCATTAACATCTTGTTACCATTGATGAGCAAATACTGATCGATTATTATTCTTGAATGCCATCCTTCGTATTAGTGTTTGTGTTGGTTAATTATCTTGTCATTGTGATCCAATGCCTGACAAGAGGCAACGTAAGGGAGGACAGTTTATCTTGGCTCACGGTTTGGAGGGTTAGGCCATCATGTCAGGGAAAGCATGGTGGTGGGAGTGAACTTGGCTGAGGTGGCAGGAGCATGAGGTTGTTTATTCACATCTCAGCAGACCATGAAACAGAGATAGAACAGGAAGTGAGGCTGGCCTATAAACCTCATGTCTCTCCCCAGAAATCCACTTCTTCCAGGTAGGTCCACCTTGCAAAGGGTCCAGAACCTCCTGAAACATTACCAAGTGTTCAAACACATGAGCCTGTGGGGGGCATTTTATGTCCAAACTGTTACATTCAATCTTGGCCCTGATAGGCTCACGACCATCTCATCATGTAAAATACTTTCAGACCAACGTCAAAAGTTTCTGTCGTCTTAAAAGTTTCAAGACTGTTGAAAAGTCTAAATAAAGTCCAGAGCTGGGATGATGGTTCATCACTGGTTGACAGGATTTAGAACCACCATGTAAACCAATCTTTGGGAATGTATGTTAGAGAATTCCTAGATTAGGTTAATTGAGATAGGAGATGTACTTCAACTGTGGGCAGCTGACTAAAAGGGAGGGCGGCTGAGCAGCAGCATTAATCTCTCTCTGCTTCCTGGCTATGGATTCAGTATGACCAGCCAACCTCTTCTTCCTGCTGAACATTAGGTTATATAGAAATTCCCTCTGCCAAGCAACTTAGTCCACTGCTTTTAAATTCAGTCTCACTTAAATTTTTGGGCTACTGGCAGAATGCAGCCATATCCATTGGCCATTATCCCTGTTCCTGATAGAGTCCTTATTCCCCTCTGAAATCTCTTGGGCTTGCTTTCTTGACCTCTGCTATCAGCAGTCCTATTGCCATTTTCATCTTGTGAACTCCTTCTAGAATAGCCCATTAAGCCCTGTTGAAAGCACTCCAGGGTGACTTTATCCTGCAGCACCAAATCCTTCCACATACTTCCTAAAAACCAGTCCCAAAGCCCTACAAAGTTCCTCGTCAGGACTATTTCAGTAACGACCCCACTTCTAATACCAAATATCTGACAAGAAGCAACTTAAATGAGGAAGGGTGTGTTTTGGCTTACGGTTTGAGGGTTCACTCCATGATGACGAGGTTGGTATATTAGTTACTTTCTCATTGCCAGAGATTGATGAGTGCTAGTACTCTGTCTTCTTCTTTTTTTTTAATTTGGAGAGAGACACAGAGAGACACAGTGAGAGAGAGAGGGAAAGGAAGACAGATAGAGATGGGCGCACCAGCAGCCTCTCAGCGGCTGCGAATGAACTCCAGATGCGTGCACCCCTTGTGGTCAAGTGCAGCATTGCGCCCTTGCGTCACTTTGCATTTGGCTAAACGTGGGACCTGGAGATTGGAACCACTGGAGACTGGAACTGGTGTTCTTAGGCTTAGTGGGCAGGCGCCTTAACCGCTAAGCCATCTCTCCAGCCCCTGTTTTCTTCTTTTTACACAGTACAGGACCCCAGCCCATGGAATGGTGCCACCCACAGTTAAGGTGAGTCTATCTGCCTCCATTAACCTAATCCATATAAAGCCAACAGGCATGCCCAGAGGGTAACCTAATCCAATCCCTCACAACAGTACCTGGAAGTTCATTTCCTATGTGATTCTTTTTTTTTTTTTTTTTTTCCGGTTTTTCAAGGTAGGGTCTCACTCTGGCCCAGGCTGACCTGGAATTCACTATGTAATCTCAGGGTGGCCTTGAACTCACGGCGATCCTCCTACCTCTGCCTCCTGAGTGCTGGGATTAAAGGCGTGGGCCACCACGCCCGGCTCCTATGTGATTCTTGGTTCTGTCAAGTTGATAATCAAGATGAATCATCCCAGGAGGCATTGGGGAGGTGTGGATCTTAGCTGTGGTGGCAGGAATATGAGGTTTCTTGTTTATACCTGGGCAGATCAGGAAAGAGAGAGAGGACAGGAACAGGGACTCAACTCCTCTCCCCCAAGACATTCATTTCTTCCCCATAAATTTACCTCATAAAGGACCCAGTTTTTAGGACAGGGTCACCAACTGGGGACCAAGTGTTTAAGCACACATGCAAGTGGGACCTTTTACATGCAAAAAATAACTGTGTTCACTTTTGGTATTGTTAACTTTATAAGTCTTGACACATATTAATGGCATATATTTATGCAATGTTCCCCATAGTATTTCCTTGTCTTACTGCTATGACTAAATTCCTGACAAGAAGCAGCTTATGAAAGGGAGGGCTTATTTTATCTTACATTTCAAGGGAATAGAGTCTGTCATGGTGGGGAGGCATGGTGGCAGGAGCATGATGCAGCTATTCACATTATACCTGCAGCCACAAAGCAGAGTGAGACACAAGGTAATGTTTAGCTTGCTTTCTTCTTTTTATTCAGTCTGGGACCCTGGTCTGTGGTATGATGCCTGCTACATGTAGGGTGAGACTTCCCACAATTAACCTCACTTCCCTCAATTAACCCAATATAAAAGCTCCCTAATGGACATGCCCAGAGAGTTTTTTTTTCCTGCTAGAAGATTTTAGATCCTGTAAAATTGACATTATTAAACACCATAGCCTGTGCTCTCCCTGTTCAAGTTCCCTACCACCCTTCAACCCTTGAAAGCCACTGATCTTTGAACAGATTTAATGCCCAGTATCCCTGCCAACTAGAACATTCCCAATTCTCAGGGTCCCAGATATGGTAAGTCCTTCTAAGTTCCTGTGGGTGGGAGTGAGCACTGAGGTGAGCAGAGCCACTTCCTGCTTCGCCTCATACCAGACCACAGCAAGAATATGCACCCTAGACTGAGAAGGACTAGATATACAGAAAATGAGCCTCAACTCAATGGATATTAATTAAGAATATGCACCCTAGACTGTGAGAAGGACTAGATATACAGAAAATGAGCCTCAACTCAATGGATATTAATTAAGAATATGCACCCTAGACTGTGAGAAGGACTAGATATATGGAAAATGAGCCTCAACTCAATGGATGTTAATTGTCACTGGAGTCTTTAATTTTGGTTTTTGGTAACTTCATCAGAAGTTAGCATTTATTTTAAAATGTAAAATGGTAAAAACATCTTGGGACTGTAGGACAATATTTGACTTAGAGAATGAGGTTTTAAGGCAAAAAAAAAAAAAAAAAAAAAAAAAAAAAAAAAAAAGAGCAACTGACCATGACCACAGCTCTGTTTGAATTAATGTGCTATCGTTGGGTCAGTCCTCAGGCTCCATCTTTACCACTCCTCCCCTGCCTCCACTCACATCATCACTCACTTACCTTCATGGCTTTTCTCATTTCCTTTTGGATATATCCAACATGTATCTGCAGTGTGTCCTGAGTCATGGTTGTCACTTCCCACTGTCATCCTGCCCTTATTCAGAGGGGTCAGACACAGCACCTCTGAGTATGGGAGAAATTGGTTTCCATGTACTTGGTTGGTTACTTGGTGGGAATGTAAAACTGTAGCAACAGAAAATGGTATAGTGCTTTCTCAAAACAAAACAAAACAAAACAAAAAACTAAAATTAAAATTATCATGATCCAGCGATTCCAATTCTAGGCATATAGTTGAAAGTATTCAAAGTGTCTGCATACCCATGGCCACAGCTAAATTCTTCACAATAGTCATACCATGGGATATAGTTCTACAATGGAGTATTATTCATCCTCAAACAGAAAAGAAATTCGAGCAGATGCTACAAAAGAGAAAGCGCTTGAAGGCATCATTCATTCTAAGTGAAATAAACCAGAAGAATGAATACTGTGTGAGGAACCTAGAAACAAATGCTGGTGATTGCCGGGGACTTGAATGAATGCAAGTGGGGAGTTTTTTGCTTTCTAGTTGTTTTTTAAAAATTCAACAATTGCTTCAGCCAACAAGTATTTATTAAGGATATGTTATGTATCACACAGTTTGTATTTGGGAACGTTTTCAGTAAATCCCCTAGTGGGCTTCCACTGGGGAGATAGATCAATGGATAGGATAATAACGAATTAACCAAAGTTCATCTGGGAGCCACTCAGTTAAGAATGGAATGGAGAGCTGGAGAGATGGCTTAGCGGTTAAGGCGCCTGCCTGCCAAGCCTAAGAATGCACCTTTGATTCTCCAGGACCCCCGTTTAGCCAGACACAAAGTGACGCAAGGGTACAATGCCACACTTTCCCACAAGGGGGTGCACGTGTCTGGAGTTTGTTTACAGAGGCTGAGAGGCCACTGGCGCATCCATTCTCTCATCTCTCTCTCTCTCTCTGACTCTCTCTCTCAAAAAAAGAGTGAAATGGAGGGTTCTAAACTGAGAGTAAAGGGACATTTGAACTCAGTGGTGGAAGTGGTGAGTGATCAGTCCTACAATACACATTTTCTGAGCGCAACCAGGCTTTTAAAATTATTATTATTATTATTATTTTTTGGAGAGAGACACAGAGAGAGATAGACAGAGAGGGAGACAGAGATGGGCGAGCCAGCAGTCTCTCAGCTGCTGTGAACGAAATCCAGATGTGTGCGCCCCCTTGTGGGCAAGCGCGGCATTGCGCCCTTGCGTCACTTTGCATCTGGTTAAACATGGGACCTGGAGATTGGAACCAGCGTTCTTAGGCTTAGGAGGCAGGCGCCTCAACCACTAAGCCATCTCTCCAGCCCACAACCAGGCTTTTTGGATGCTGTGTTGAATCATGCTACGGCTACAAAGTACTTCTGGTTTAGCAGGCAAAGAGTTGTACACAAAAGTAATTCCTAAATATTTTCTGCTGTAAGGACTTTTTATTCTTTCTGTATTGACAACATAGATTACTTCCAGTGAGGAGGCACTGTGTCTTAAAGTTAGAGAGGTACTGCTTGAGTAGTCACAACCACATGGTCTCAGTGATCAAATCAGCTACAAGTTTTCAGAGTATAACTAAAAAGGCCGAGAACAACTGCTGGCATAATATCAGCAACAGTCCCTAAAGCAGGAGATAACTGAAGTCATTTGTCCCCTGGGTGTCTCTTTGCATGTGTCCTTTCTCCACTCTAACCTGACAAATGAATAAGCAGAAATGTGTGCCTGGCTGACGAACACTCAGGAGTACATGTGGACACTTCAATATGAATAGATACATTTTCAAAATATTAATAAGATGTATTGAATCCTCAGATTACTCCTTAAAAGAGTCTAATCATGGGCTAACAAATTTAAAAATATTTGCAGTCTCTAATTTTTAGTATATATTAATTATACAGAATTGTGGGTTTTATTGTGACATTTTGATACATGCATATAGTATACTTTGAACATAGGTATCCCATTATCCTTTTTGGTCTCCTCTCCTGGTCCTCTTCCTCTTTCTTTGTAGTCCCTAATTCTAACTTTCTCTCTCTAGGTTATATATGTGATGTAAGTCTTACTTATTCATTTAACATGATGATCTCCAGTTCCAATTATTTTCCTGAAAATACAGTTTGTTCTTCTTTGTGGCTGAATGATACTCCATTGTGGGCATACGTTACACTTTATGCATTCATTCATCCATTGATAGGCACCTAGGCCGATTCTGTAGCTTGTCTATAGTGAATAGTGCTGTAATGAACATGGCTGTGCAGCCCCGTATGTGTACTGAATGCTGACTTAAATTCCACTAGGAATGGTATAGATGGAGCATATGATAGCTCCAGAGCTTCCAGAATGATTTCCATGGCTTGAATCAATTTACACAATTTATGTATTCATTTATTTTAAATATGTTTATTTGTTTGTGTGCATGTGTGTGTATGAAACGTATACCAGATGCTTGCACTACTTCTGTTTCCTGCTTATGTGGGAAGCTTAGGAATTGAACCTGCTTTGGCAGGCTTTGCAAAGAAACCCTTTTAAAATATTTTATCCGTTTGTTTTAGAGAGAGAGAGAGAGAGAGAGGCAGATAGATATCAAGAGAGTATGGAGGGCCAGGGCCTCCAGCCACTGCAAATGAACTCTACACACGTGCCCCACTTTGTACATATGGCTTTGTACATATGGGTACTGGGGAATTGAACCTTGGTCCTTAGACTTTGCAGAGAAATGCTTTGACCACTGAGACATCTCTCTATGCCCAAACAAGCACTGTTAATAGCTGAACCATCTTTCCAGACCCCACCATCAACAGTGGGCACTGCCCTCCTGTACCCTTGACAAATTTTTGTTGTTTTGTTTGGTGATAGCCATTCTGATTGAGTGAGCTGAAACCTCCTTGCACTCTCCATTTGATGACATGAGATGTTGAACATTTTTTTCAGGACTTATCAACTCTTTGTACTGCTTTTATATTGTCTTGATTTTTTTGTATTTCTTGTATTATAATGTAGCAATTTTTGCACCTTGGGCTAATTTAATGCTTGGGTTTTCTAATTATCTGCAGTAATATTAGATGTATCAACCAATCTGATGTTATATATCTTCAGGGTAGGAGCTTAGGGTGCTAGATGTGGCTCTTAAGACTCTCAGAGTAACCAGAAAAATGACCCTAGGCGTTGGGTTTGTCTGCTATGAGAGTATTCAAGGAAGCTGAATGGTACAGAATATGGACAAATTCTAAAAAGTTAACTAAACAATGCACACATTCAATGAAAAACAGCACAGAGTATTTATGCAAAAGCAGGTATTATGACAAACAGATCCTCTAACAAAGTCACAGTCCCTAAGCATGTGTGTTGCCCCACACCCTTAATCCTGTCAACTGGGAGGCTAAGATTTTTGGTCTGTAGAGGGTTCCAAGGTCAGCTTGTGACCAAGTGAGACCCTTCCCCAATGAATGACAGCAGAGGAAACAAAGGCACTATAAATCAGGAAGCAACAAATGAGCAGCCCCAAATATAGCTTATTTAAGAATGTCAAATCCGACCATCCATCAGATTTAACATATAATTTACCCTGATATTGATGGTACAATTAGCCCTTCCAATGCAAGCCTATATATCAGGTTTATATGGCGGGTACTGACCTAGTGTAATCCCAGTTACCTTTTGGGACAGCTTTGATCTCAGCTCTGCTGCAGGGCTGCTTGGGTCCCTCTTTGCTGTGCTGTGGGCTCAGGAAGGCTGGCTGGGTCTGTGGGTCACTGCTCTGATCATCTGTGCTGGGTGCTGCATAGGTGAGCTCCCTTCCCCAGGTCTCTGGTGCTTGCTGGCGCTTGTGCTGGTGGTGGGGGAGGGGAGGCTGTGGATGGAGGCTGAAGTCCGCCCACTGGTCCACACAGTTCTCTTCCTCACAGCTGCTTGGTTGGTGTTGCAGACAGCTTCAGGTTCGCTGAGATGAACTTCCAGACCAGGCACAGTTATGGAGGAAGGGATATTATTTATTGAAGCTTACAGATCCAGGGGAAGTTCCATAATGGCAAGAGAAACAGCTTGCCCTTCACAGGACCAGGCAAGAGAGAGAAAAGCCAACCAGCCACCACAGCACACAGAGCAAAACTATCGCCAAAAGGTCACACAGCACACTTCAGGAACTCCTGCTAGGCACATTTGCATATCTTTACAATGGAATCTCAAACCATCACCACACCTTAAGACCGGGGCCCCCAGTGACCTTGCCTCTAGCAAGGTGATTGCAGATGCAAACTATAACTAAAAAACATTGAATATATTGGGGGACATATATTCAAACTACCACAGTTGGTCTCGGCCATCCTTCTTCCACATTTCTTGTGTTTGTGAGGAGGCCGGTGTGAGTGGAAAATCCCCTCACCTGGCTTTAAAATCCTGCGGCTCAGCTGAGTCTGGCGACTGCAGCCGCGTGGAACTTACCGTCACTGCTGGAGCCACTTCTGCCTGCCTCTGTGGGTTCTAGACGCTCTGGGTCTCTCCTACTTCTCTGCTGTGGCTGATAATTTACTATACACCTCTCTTTTTAGTAGAAGAGTGTATTTTGCTGTTTTTGTTTCTTTTTCTCCCCTAGGCTGTTTAGCGTGGTTCCTATGCTGCCATCTTAACTGGCCCTTTGTACTGCTTTTGTGGAGTGTCTGTTCGGTTTATTTACCCATTTGTTGATTGCACTATTTGTTCTCTTAGTGTTTAATTTTTCGAGTTTGTATCAGTTCCTGGCACAAGAGATGGGTCCTCTTATAATCACCATGACAATGGGCAGCAGGAGGGGCACTGGGAAATGGAGCGGTGGCGTCCTGCGGGATGGAGCAGAAAGATGTGGCCTTGGCTTCTCTATGCAGCTCCTCTGGCAGAGGCGTTCTTCCTTTCCTTGTTTATTGTTCTGGAAGGGATCAGGGGGTGATTTCTTATCCTCATGTGTGCATCTCTGAGCTTTGAGGCCGAGCCTGCAGCTGGAGTGGGTGGGAAGATACACGCTGATCAGAGATCACAGTGGACGGCTCTCCGCCTTCTCCTCCTCAGTCACATTCCTGACTGGGAGGGAATGCGCAGGGTTCTCTGGGATGGGCTCACTTTAAACGTTTTTAGAAACTGGCTGGGGTTGTTCTGCCAATCAGAGCTGCAGGCTCCTTCATCTTTATTTATTTATTTATTTTGGAGAGAGACAGAGAGAGGAAGAAGAAGACAGATAGAGATGGGCGCGCCAGCAGCCTCTCAGCTGCTGCGAACGAAATCCAGATGCATGCGCCCCCTTGTGGTCAAACGAGGCATTGCGCCCTGTGTCTCTGCATCTGGCTAAACGTGGGACCTGGATTTTGGAACAGCTGGAGATTGGAACCAGCATTCTTAGGCTTAGGAGGCAGCGCCTTAACCGCGAAGCCATCTCTCCAGCCCAAGGCTCCTCAATCTTTGACTGTGTCCAGAACCTCCCAGTGTGAGAAGCAAGCCTTCCATCTCACTGAAAAAGGCATTGTTAGAAGGGTAAGTGGGATGTGGGGGGTCTTTATCCTCTCTGAGCACTTTCTGGCCTCAGGAATTGCCTACTGAATTAAGAGCGAGCGATTTATAACTTTCTGTGAGCCACACGCATTGCCTTCCATGTTTTCTTTTCTTTTTCTTCTTAGTTCAAATTCAACTTGTCACCCAGGTGCTGGGCTCAGGCAGAGCCAGTTTCCAAAGGAGGAATTCCACGCAGCTAATTGCTTTCAGGCGTTCCTGCCAGCCTGCTCATTTGCACTCTGTACAGTCCTGACAGGGCTCTGTTTGGAAGCTGGCTGCTGAGGGAATTGGCAACTTGAGGTGATGGGAATGTGAGAGAAGGAGGGAGGGAAAGAAGGTCTTGGGAGAAAAGAGAACAAGTGAAAAATTAACAAGGTGCCCTGATGTGATGTCATCGATCTATTAATATTCACTCCCCACCAGTCGTCTCTCTTTCAGATGGAAGGAACAAGCCCTAATAGCCCAGTTATGAAAGGTGTTGGCACAGCGAACCCTGCTCACCTTCAGAACCCTGGGGTGATCTCTAGTCCTATGTCTTAATCCATGGGAAAGGACTCCAGGGTCAAATCATATGACTGAAGATTTAATTTGCATAAAGAACTCAAAGGACCCTGCAGGGAGACAACGTGAAAGTTTTACTTCAATTAAGCTAGCAATTCTCAAACTACACAACCCCCTACCTCATCTCTGCTCCCTCTTTTCTTCTCCTTTCCCCTTCTCATTCTCCCTGGTTCCACATCCTCCTCCCTCTCTGTTAAAACTACCAGTTCCCATTATGCCTGCAATTCTACCTTAACCCCAGTGAATTCCGTCTGCACCCCCTGCCCATCACCTTCCCTTCTTGGAACTCTTCTCTTACAGCGTGTGACCGAGTCTCACCTGTTCACTTCTAGAACATACATGTTACCATCATGGTGTTGCTGACCTCGACTTGACATTGTGAAAGACAAGCCTACCACCGGAAGTTCAATATTTGTTTATAGTCCTTTCTGTTGTTAGCCTGAAGGCATTTAGTCAAAACATTGTTGAAGATCCACATGGGTTCTTTTCTTTCGTCCTTCTTTACTTCGGCTGTATTTTGAAACACGTGTCATGTATTTCTAGTCGTATTCCACTTTTTCCTTTCTCTCTAGGCCATGTTTCTCTTCCTTGAGTATGCAAAGCATAGTATGGTTCTAAGAAAGTATGTTTACTTCCTCAGCTCTTGCCCCAAGTCCCATTCAAATATCCTTTCCACGCCCTCCACCTCCACCATATGAAACTCATTTCATTAGTTTCTGATTTATCCCTCTGGTGATTTCCTTCACACGTGTGTGTGCTCACTAAATCTCCCCTTCTGTATTATGGTTTTGCAGAGAAATAGAACCAGTAGGCTCTACAGGCTGATAGAGGAGAGGGGTTTATTAGGGCAGTTTGCTCATGTGGCAGGGTCTGAGGAGTCCTCTGATGGGCTGTCTGAAAACTGGTCACATGACTCAGAGGAAATCTGAAAGCTGAGGATCAAGGATGCTGATGGTATGACTCTCCGCTGAGGTTGAAAGCCGGGGAAACAGGGTTGAGAGGGAGGGAGGGTCTGGTTCTCCAAAGACTGGATCTGGGTGTCCAATGGCAGGAAAAGATGTGCCCAGGCGTGTGTGTGTGTGTGTGTGAGAGAGAGAGAGAGAGAGGGAGAGAGAGAGAGAGAGAGAGAGAGAGAGAGAGAGAGAGAACATTTCCTCTACTCTAGTTCTATCCGAATTCGCAGCCAAGTGGATGGTGCCCACACACATGGGCAAAGCTGGACCTCTATTCACCAATTCAGATACCAGTCTCTTCTGGAAACATTCTCATATCTGCAAACAATGCTCTGGAAGCTATCAGGGCATCTCTTAATCCAGTCAAACTGACATATAAAATTAACTATATATATACATATTTTTACACAAGAGATGACATAACACAGATATTTTCATACTTTACTTTTTTCACCTATTTTGTTTCTAAAAATCACTCCATTTAAGCTTGCTTTATAGCTGTATAGCCCTCCATTGTGTGCACATACTATCTGCAGCATATGCATATTTAGGTTTCTAACATTTAATAATTACAGAAGAGGTTGCAATGAATAACTTTGTTAATTTGCATTTTCATAATGTTGGCGGTGGATCTTTAGAGTAAATTTCTAAAACTGGGACTGCAGGGTCCAAAGGTGAGTGCATTTGCACTGGTGTCTTACATTGTCCAAATCTCTTCCAGCAGCACTGTGCCTGTTTGGATTCTCCTCATTGTGCTCAGCGTCTTTTGTCCTTGCTGAATGTATTATCATTCCTTTTAATTTTGCCAACTCAGTAGGTCATGAGACTGATCTTTTGATATATTTAAGGGCCATTTTCATTCTTTGTGAATTATTGATTCAAATTTTCCATTTTTCTTTTGAGAGCTTTTGGTATTTTCTTCCCATTTTCATAATATATATTAGGGAGATTAAATTTTTTACTTTGATAGAAGTTATTAATATTTTTTTCATAAATTTCAGTTTGACTTAGTTTATGGTGTTTTTGTTATATGAGAACTTAATTCCCCACCTTATGGTCAAAGTGACCAATCTTTTATTGCATCTGAATTTTGAATTGTTTATTAGAAAACCTTTATATACTTCCAGGTTATAAAGGAAGTCTTTTCTCCTCAGACTTGTGTGACTTCTATTTTTGTTACATTTAGATCTGTGATCACACAGCATTCATTTTTTTGTGAATGGTGTGAAGTGTGCACATAATTTTATGTTTGCCAAATGGCTACTTGGTTGTCTTAGCAATATTTATTAAAAAGTCAACTTTTGCTCCTGAGAGTACTTTTTTAAAAAATATTTTTAAATCTTTATTTTAGAGAGAGTGAGACTGAGAGAGAGAGAGCGAGTTAGTGAGCAAGTGAGCGAGAGAGAATTGGCATGCCAGAGCCTCAGCCCCTTCAATGGAACTCCAGATACTTGTTCCACCTAATGGGCATATGTGACCTTGCACTTGCCTCACCTTTTTGTATCTGGCTTATGTGGGATCTGGAGAATCAAACATGGATCCTTAGACTTCACAGGCAAGTGCCTAAATCACTAAGCCATCTTCCCCAGCCCAGTACTATTTTTTTTTTTTTTTTGAGGCAGCATCTCACTCTAGCCCAGGCTGACCTGAGACTCACTCTGTAGCCCCAGGCTGGCTTCTAACTCATAACAGTCCTACCTCAGCCTCCTAAGCACTAGGACTAGAGGTGTGTGCCACAGTTCCAGGCTTTGAGAATACTTAAAATATATATATATATATTTGATTTATTTATTTGCAATGAGATAGAGGGAGAGAGACAGAGAGAGAACGAGCATGCCAGGGCATCTTGCCACTGCAAGTCAACTCCAGATACATGTGCTGCTTTGTGCATCTGGCTTCATTGTGGGTACTGGGGAATCAAACCCAGACCATTAGGCTTTGCAAGCAAGTGCCTTTACCCACTGAGCCATCTGTCCATCTTGATAGCACTTTAAAAAATACACTCATAGGAAACTTGGTTGGGCTAGATAAAAATGCTTGGCCAGTGTTTTGGGCTAGACCATACTGCCCAGGTTTATTTATCCTGGTTGAAGTAACTGACCTCTGGCTGGCCAACTAAACCCCAGGCAGTCAGGCCAAGCTGGTTTTGTGATGACAGATCTGTAGCAGCGAAAGGCCATGTGACCAATTCAGCATCTGAATTCTGCCCTCTGGCCGTGTGGAATGGATCCTGTGGTAGCGTTCCAATTTCTTTGCCTGTGGTTATTTCCACATGTTGAAACATGACCAGCTGCTCTTAGTTCTAAATTACTGTGGTATATTTTCCTGTGGCCTCTAAAAATGCAAGGCATCCTTTTAAATGCAGGTTTCCTAGTTTGCTTTGCATTATTCTTATTCTAAATCCAGATGACACAGAGAAGTAGAGAAGGGATGAAGGGACAAAGAAAAAGACTCAGTTTCTCTTGGAGCTCTCCTCATCTGTCTGGACTGGTGTTACACAGAAGAAACAGGAGGCATCTTTAGCTCTTTCTGTAAAGAGCACATATGGAATGTGTACTGTATGGTCATTCCCAGGCTAGCTCTGGGCAAGGCCTTCCGGAGCACACGGCCTGATGGAGGATGTAGGCAATAATAGCTGTTAGGTAAAAATATGGAATGCCATGGGAAGGATAGGAAGAGAGTTTACAGGATGAGAAAAGCAGCCTTTACAATAACAACGAGGACAGCTACTGTTCTATATTTAGAAAGTCTTTCCCCTCTAGTGTCTCGTTGAGCTTCTGAAAACCACCATAGGTGTCAGTGTTATGCCCCCTTGGCACGTGTGGAAAGTGGGGTCTGTGAAATTCCGGTGTAAGCAGCCTGAGTGGCATGTGAATTCAGAGTGTCTGACTCCAGTGTTTGTCTTCTGTCTTCCCTCTCCCAGAGTCCTTCCCCTCTAAATGGGTTTTGTTGCCTACTTTTCTGGGACTTGAAGGAAGATGGGGGCATATACAGCCTGCCTGCTTCGTGTGTGTGATGTCCACCCTTCAGAGTGGGAATACGTCTATGCAAATTTCCTCCTATTCTTTCCCTCACACCTTCCTTGTCCCCTTTCTGCTCAGCATTCTTCTTCACAGGTGCAATCAACAACAATAATCAAATCTAGCTCAGATGGCTGATGAGAACAAAGCACATGTGACATGGATGGAAATGACAACTATTGTCCTGACAAGGATGATTATTGTAATTACCTGCCTCCCCCCACCCAGCATATGCACAAAGATCAGACAGCAATAGCCAATAGTATGACACCTTGACAGTTTGCTATGTGTGTTTGGCTCTGCAAGGTGCTTCGTATGCTATAACTGAGTCCTGCTACAAGCCAGCATGGGAGGCGTCCTTTGTTTATACATGAAATTCACAGGCGTGAAATCACACATGCAGGGTTGGAGTTCGGCATGATGTCAAAGCCTGCTGTCCAGAAATCTGGGTCAAATAAGGAATAGGGAAAATAGATTTCTGGTTCCTTCTATGCCATGTCTTCCATGGGCCTCATTTCATGACCACCAGTTTCCCGACTCTACCATGTCCAGCCTCTGCTTTGCCCCTCTGTCATCAGCAGGAATGGAGGTTCACAGGGAATTTGGTCCTTCCTAGCCCTGGGGAAAAATCTCATTCACCCCTTTGAGCTGCAGCATGCGTTCTGGCATTGTAAACTGTAGTACATATGTTCTAGCTGAGGGCCAAGATGAAAAGGGAAAACAATGAAGGAGGCATGGTATTTCCTTCGGACCTTGACGTGGCTACTGCCTTCTTGAATTCTCAAAAGCTGTGGCTGTGAATGCTGGCAGGAGACTGGCCTAGGATATAGCTTATTAATGTCCCATATGGTGGGCACTCATGAGGATATATAAGCAGTTAACAGTCACTGCTGAGAGGGGCTCATGACACCCTGACCCTCTCCAAGCCCTTTAGGCAGTTGCTAGCGGAGGGAGGGGGGGGTGCTCACCAGGTCCCAGACCTCCCTGAGGATACATTATCAGTTAATGGCTGCTGGGATAGATAAGTGGCCTGTTCTCCAGTAAGTAACTCCAATTAAGCTTATTGGTTCGCCAAGCTGCACTTGGGTGGAATCTTTTCTTTATTCCTGTCACTGATGCCCTATCTGGGGTGAGTAAATGTTTGTTCATGTCTCCTCAGAAAAAAGCTGAACTGGACTCAGCTTTCTGTGAAGGACATTTGTCACCAGTGGGTGGCTGTGGGATTATGGGAGGCTGGATTGAGTGGGAGCATCGTTCACAGATTTTCCAAAGCAAGAGTCCAACTCACGGGCAGAAGCTCCAGGTACGTGTGTGGTTTGGGTTGTCGATGTTTGCCGAGACCATCATTTGTGCTGCCGCCCAGTGCCACGCTGTGCCTGTTCTTGGCTCTGTTCTGGTGTAGACCATAAGTATCCTTCCAGATATGTGCAACATGTGGTTCCTCTTTGCTTGTTTTTGTCTTTTCTTGGAAAATGTGGGCTGTCTTGTTCTTGGAGCATGTGGGCGTCTTCCACAGTGGTTGGCCAGGGCGTGCCATTTGCTGAGAAGAGGAAGTGGGGGAAGGTGCCTGGTGTATTAGAATGGTGTAGCTACAAGAGAGAGGAGTTGAACTGGACCTGGCTTAGTGTGAAAGGGCTCTGTCCAGGGTGGGTGCTGTGGGAGCACGGTGGAGTGGGTTGAGTGAGTGAGATCATCTCTCATGGCTTGTCCAAAGCAAGAATCCTCACCTGCCTTTGATCCTTCTCTTAGGACCTACCGCTTTTATTCTCAACTGGCCAGAAAAGCCACAACTTGATTTCCCACGAAGAACCAGCCGTGCCTCTTCTACGTCTCTTCTCTGTGTGTGCTACCCACACAGTCAATGTATCTGACGTGTGGTGATGATAGCAAGGTCTACGTACATGTCAGTGCACCTAACATGTGTTTATCAGAGAACACCTATTTTCACTGAAAATTGGTTCGAGCTGTGCATACAGACACACTCACTGTGTGCATGTGTGTGTGTGGTTTGTGTGCACGTTTGTGTATGAGGATGCATATGTATATATGTACATGTCGATGAAATGCCATTCATCTCTTCCTTTTTTTGGTGACTGTGCAGAGTATATGTAGTGTGGTGTATGGTGTATACATGTACTTGTGCAGATGGACAAGTCCTGTGCACACATGTGTATCTCTTATTTGTTTGTTTACTTGAGATGGAGTCTCTACCTCAACCCAAAGCTGTTGCTTTTTTGTCAATAAGCCTTTGGGGACTCTCTGGTCTCTGCCCCCATAGACGTGTGTGGCCATGCCCAGCTTTTTGCATGAGTGTTGGGGAGGAGAGCTCAGGGCAAATCAGGCCCGCTCAGGACTCTTGCTTAAGTACCAAGTGGTCTTTTCTGCTGCGCCACCTCCCTAACCCTGCACCTCTCTCTTGAGGCAGTGTCTCCTAGTTGCCTAGAGCTCACGAATTAGGCTAGACTGGCTGGCCAAGGAGCTCCAGAGATCCTCGTCTGCCTCCTCAGTGCTGGCGTTATGAGCGCGTGCCACCTTGCCCAGCATTTTTACATAGACACTGGGGATCAAACTCACACCTGCATGTTACAAGTTAAGGTCTTTTCTGACTAACTCATTTCCCCAGTTCCTCCACTTTTGAACTTTCTTTGGTCAATTTTTTCTTCTCCCAAATGACATCTCATCCATCAGCTTAAATTATCATCATTGTCGTATAACAATGATCCCAAACCTGGCACTGAGCTCAGCACGTCTCATCCCACAGTTCCTGGGAGTCAGGAATCTAGACGCTGCCTGCCAGCTACCTCTGGATCCCACTGTCCCATGGAGCTGCCCAAGGCACTGTTGCCACTTCCGGGCTCCCCTACCTTTGCTTTATTCCCAGACCGTGGGTTCTAGGCATTGTCTTGATTTGATCTTTGCTTATAAGTGACTTCTACCTTTATAACACTGTTTTCCATCTCGAGAAGAGGAGAATTTCAGAACCACTAAGTCCTACCTCCATTTTATTTATAGCCCTTTCCTCAGTTTATCAGTCTCCTCTCACATTTTATTATGCGCTATATGAAGACACCTGATGGAACCTTCAAAGCTATACTTGGAAAGATCATAACTAAATTTTCCAGTTTGCTAGGTATACTTTTACTTTTCACACACCTATAAAAGAGTGTTGCCAAGCTTTCTACTATGCCACAACAAATGTCCTCCTTTCCTTAGTTTGCAGTAAAATTTTCTTTGATTTCCTGTGTTGTCAAAGTCCAAAACTCTATGGACAATTGGGTTGAAGGTGATTGAAACGTTTGTTAGCACTCTGCCATAAGCCCATTGCCTGGTTCTACTGGCATTTTTGTTAATAAACACCCAATTCTTACTAACCAAATATGTATTAGTTTTCTATATTGCATGAGTTAACAAAGAAACATTATCTCACAGTTTCTGTGGATCAGGAATTCTTGGTAGCTAAGCAGGTATTTCTGGCTTAAGATCACTGACAAGATAGGTTGTGAGCCAGGTCTCAATTTCATCTCAAGACTCAACTTGGGGCTGGAGGGTCAACTTGCAAATTCATATATTGTTGGCTGGCTGCATCCCTTCACAGGCTGTTAGGCTGAGGCCAGTAGAAAGGAGCCTTAATTCTTCACTGAATCATGCAGCCTCTTCACAAGGCTGTTTGAAACATGAAAGCTTTCTTCTTCCAGCATTAGTAATCAAGAATGAGATGACCCTCTGTATTTATAATGTGCTCTTGGAAGTGACACGCCATAGCTTATGTCATATTCAGTCTGTTAAAAGTGAGTTATTGAGAGGCTGGAGAGATGGCTTAGTGGTTAAGTGCTTGCCTATAAAGCCTTAGGACCCTGGTACAAGGTTCGATTCCCCAGAACCCACGTAAGCTAGATGCACATGGTGGCACATGCATCTGGAGTTTGTTTGCAGTGGCAGGAGGCACCCATTCTCTATCTATCTGCCTCTTTTTCTCTGTTTGTCTGTTGCTCTCAAATGAAATGAAATGAAATGAAATGAATGAGTTATTGAGCTGAGTGTAGTGGGGCATGTATGTTATCTCAGCACTCAAGAGGCTGAGTTGGAGGCCAGCCTGGGCAACAGAGCAAAGTTTCAGGCCAGCCTGAGTCACATTGTTGAGATCCTTAAGAGAAAAGCAAAAGAGAACACTGGACTTGATCTCTACAGACAGACTGTTTTTTATTAGAGAAAACAGTGAGGGGCCTCAGCTTTCCTGTGGGATGAAGGCTGAAGCACTGAGCCAGGCTAGGGTGTAGGTTTATAAGATCCTAAGAAAAAAAGACTGGACCAGGTGAAGCTGATAAGAAAATTGTAGCTGTTGTGTCCTTGTTCAGAAGAGGCTTCTTCAGCTAGGAATATCTAAGGGAGGACACTCAGATGGTCTCTGATCCTTTAAGGCCATCTAGTCTAAGGGAGAACATCAGTCAGGGAAGGGTGCCCAGCTTCTTTATTACCTGCAAGCTTTATGGATAGCTATTAACTCTTTAGTTCCCTTTAGTTTTCAGGAAAGGCTATTAACCCTTCAGTCCAGACTCTGAAGGATAAAAGAAATTGGGGAGAACTGGGGGTGAGTGGACATTTAGGGGCCGGGACTGGGAATGATGACTCTGCTTCCTGCCTGGGAGGGCAGTAGATCTCAGGGTGTCCCACACAGTCTTGTGGAAGTTGGATGTTCAGGGGTTGATATTCAGTGGCCATAAGAATTCAGTGACTCACTGTGCAGTGCAGGCATGTATTCTGTCCAGGAGGAATTCAGTGAGGCTCTGAGTATGCAAGGACCAAAAGAGAGGGTGAGCATTATCATAATCAGGGGAATAAAGTACATGTCAGAGACAGGATAGATTTAACTTGAAGGGAGTAGAGCTGTGAGGTTTTTTAACTTATAGCAATAGATATCTTAGTTACAGAGAGATGTCAGGTCACATACAGAGAAATAATACTATTGGTCATTAAAAAGGCTAATACAGCCCAAAATATTATTGGCTCTGGATTGGTAACATTTCCCTCTCCACAATCACTGTAGTCCATCACTGAAGTCTTAGTCACACAGGTGTGAAATTTTTAGCTTTTAGTTTTTCATATGTCAAACTTCATCTTGTAGTTTGTGTACATTCTAGGCTATTATCCCACATCAATGTTATGAATAGGCAAGGAGGCAGCTCTTCAGGAGAGTGATAGTAACCAGAGCCATTAGGAAAGAAACACCTAGATCATGTCAAATCTATTAGCCATTATGATCTGGTTATTATCCATGTATGAGTTTTCTTGCATGTGACATGACATTTATAGGTGACATGAACATTATATTTAAGGTAGAAAAAATAACAATAATATAGGAGATGGGTAAGGAAGAAGGAGTTGTGAACTTGGATGGGTGGTTAATTGGAATTTGTGGAAATATAAAGATTTGGTTTAGGTAAGGTAGGAAGTATAAGAGTACTGAAGCAATATTTGAAATATCTTAAATGATTTTAAATTCAGATATGATGGAGATTAAGAAATTGACTAATTTTGAAATTTAGGTTTACAGGGTTTTTTTGTGTTAAGTCTTTAATATAGAAGGTTTATGGTCTTTACTTACTTGTTCCAAAGATCAATAAGTCTTCTCTTTAGGAGAACTAATGAAAGTACATTAGGCTGAAAGGCTAAAACTTTGACTAGTTTTGATATTTTGTTATTATCAGTTGTTTATTTTATAAACATAATGAAATTGTGTTTTATAGAATTATACTGGTTATACAATGCAATAAAATATATTTTATATAATTAGACCCAGTTTTATTTATTAGAATAAGTTTATAGCAAATAAACAAAAGTCTTACCCAATAGGAAAACATATAAGAGTGTAACATTTAAGAAACCTATTGTTGTAAATAGGTGTCCTATGTAACAAAATAAAGACATAGTTTTGATTTTTATGTCACATTCATATAGAGTTTTAAATAAACAAAACTAGTTAAAGTATTTTAATCTTGTTAACTTTGATACTGATATGGGAAACTAAAGCTTACAGAGCACCAGAGATGTAGTGGAGAATCAGTCTATTTTTATATCAGCATGAATCCAGGGAAATCTCTTCCAAAGCCTAAGAAAAATGGTTAATTAGAGAGATATCTGTAGCTGTGTTGTGGAGTTAAGTAGAAACACAAGATAATTTTAGTACTGGCCAGAATCTGTAATACAAATTATGGCCTTGAAACAGTACAGAAACTACAGTGTCAGTACAAAAGACTACGTAGTACGGGACATACATAATTAGCATGAAAGTTTATTACAGTACAAGACATAACTTTGTGCCAGAGGCCTTTAACTTTTTTTCTTTATTGTAATATGAGGTATGACATTATAAATAAATTTATTACCTTATTATAGAGAACTGTTTGAACTATATAAATAGTTAAGGTAAGAGAAATACAGAGAAACATCTTTCATGAGGTAGGCACATCTTTTTTTAAAATGTGTAATAGTTATAAGTACAGGCAGAACATGTCAAGTAAGACAGCATAAAGTTTTGGCATTTGTATTTGGTAACATCTTTGATTAGTTTAGATACCTGTGTGGGTACTAATTACCCCACAAACTGGAAGCAGAACAGGAGCATTTAAGATCATTTTTCTAGAGCAGGAAACATGTCTTAAGAATCAATATGTCTATAAGCAATGAACTTAAGATACAAGAAATGAGACAATTATTTAAGTAAAATCTTGATTGAGACTGAGTATACATAGCTTAAGAATAAAGCCAAACTTGGTTATTGTTGAGCTAAATTAGTCTGATTTTTTAAAAAAATTATTTTATTTTATTTATTTATTTATTTTAGACAGAGAGAGGAAATGAGACAGAAGGAGAGAGAGTGAGAATGGGTGTGCCAGGATCTCTAGACACTGCAAATGAACTCCAGACGCATGCACCTCCTTGTGTATTTGGCTTATGTGGGACTTGGAGAATTGAACCAGGGTCTTCAGGCTTCACAGGCAAATGCCTTAACCGCTAAGCCACCTCTCCAGCCCAATTAGTCTGATTTTAACATATATTAGAGACATTATGATAAGACATAAAGTGATTCCTTCATCTTACCTTTAATCATTGAATCATTTTTAAGTTTAACATAAGGCAATATTTATGAATGGTAGAATATATGAAGCCTAGACAAGCTATATTAACATTGTTTGGATATTGCAGGCTTTCCTAGGACAGGAGGAATTTCCTCAGTTTCCCTAAGAACAAAGTCATAATGACTAAATCACCTTTTACAAGACTTAGACGATGATCTCAGTGATAATCACCCAGTAAAACAGCAGGAACAAGACAGGAACCATCTGAAGGTTACAGTTTTTTTGTTTGATTTTTAGGTGAAATAATCTTATTAAACTGTAAAAGGTTGACAAATAGAGGAATATAGCAAACTTGGTTGAGAGCTTTAAAGTCAATGTTTCATAACCATTATCTGACCAGATTAGTATCAATGAGTAAAGTTTTTAAGTTTACCACTGAATGTCATAGGTTCCTGCTCCCAGCCAGGGCCATCCTTTATTAGTGTGATATAAGCCCTAGGCATTAACCATCTTATATATCACAAAGAGTCTGTAATCTGATCAAGTACTTTAAGACATCATCAACTTTGTCTTTAACCTTCTGTTGAAGCTTACTCATACCTTCATCTATATAGTTTTACCTTATAATCTAGGTAACTACTCTGTATCAATCTTTTTTTTATCAAACATTTATCAACATTTAATGTTTTCTCTCCAGTTTACTTTTCTTAGTCAGTTCATCTCATAACTACCAACAAAAATTGTCTTACCATAAGACTTTTAATATAACCATTTGAGTTTTTTTCTAACTTCTGTTTGTATCTCCCCCCATGGTTAGTTATAAATAGACTGTCTGGATTCTGATCATCTGTCTTCCCATTTCCCTGGGTCAGCAGTCCCCCTAGGCTCCATTTAGAAGGTCAGTTATATTAATTTTACATTTTTGATTTTTTATGTTACATTTAGATAAGGTTTAAACAAACAAACAAAATAAACAAACAAAAACTCATTAAAATGAATCTTTTTTAATATTTCATTTTTATTTATTTGACAGAGAAAGAAGGAGAGAAAAAGAGAGAGAGAGAGAGATTGAGAATGGACATGTCAGGGCCTCTAGCCACTGCAAATGAATACCAGATGTGTGCGTCCCCTTGTGCATCTGGCTAACATGGGTCCTGGGGAATCAAACCTGGGTCCTTTGGCTTTGCAGGCAAATGCCTTAACCACTAAGCCATCCCTCCAGCCCTAAAATGAATCTTGATTTTGTTAAACATTTAGGGTTTTTTTGTAGGAAATATAGGTATAGCTCAATTTAATTTTGATTTGAAACATGACAATATAAGTAAATTTATCAACTTATTATAAAGAGCAAAGTCTGAACTATGTGAAAAAATATGAAGAATGAAAACTTTTAAGTTAACCCATTTTACCACAGGCAACCCAAACCTTCTTCAGTTTAAATCCCATAACCTTTTCATATCATTCTTTTAATAACATACCTTACAATAATTTTTTACCTTATAAAGTCTTTTCTGATCCCCAAACACATCTCTTTCTGTAGAAACTAGATTAGAATTTGGTATACAAATATGTCTATTATTGTAGTAAACATGAACAAGCATGTTATCAAAAATATAGAGGTAAATTATTTTAAATATATTGTAAACCTGGTTTTAATAATTTAATAGCATCTTAAAATATATGACCATCAGAACATTTAATGACCATAAGCCCTGGAACAATTAATAACCATAAATTTAGTCATACATAAGGACAGACAACATGAAACATAGAACATATGACATGACATGGTTGGCCAACATTAGACATGACAACATGAAACATGGAGAGACATCCTTTTAAGATTTTAGTTATGTTTTAAATTGGTGAGGACTTAATCTTAACAGGGCAACAGCCAGTGGTTTGAATTTTAAGTTGACATTTTTTTCTTTGGTGGCTTGAAATGAAAAGAAAGGAAAACCCCTAAAAGCTATCTAGTGATTTTAACTTTTAGCAAGGAGAGAAAAATTAGATATCCATATGCAGAAGAAGTTAAAGAGGCCCAGTAAAGACAGGAGTTTCTGTAAGAGGGTAGAGTTTGCATTTGATTTAGTGAGATGGCTTGAATTTGGAGTGAGAGGGAGAGACCCTGGAAAGTCATAGCCAGATGGCAGAACTGCGTGTAAGAGAGTTTTAGAAGGGACAGGATTTTTGGTGATAGAGAAGAATTTGGCAGGTAGAACAAGAAGTACAAAGGGAAGGACAGGAATGAAGGTCAAAGAAACCCTGAAGGTAGGGAACCTCAGATCACTTGTCATGTCTTCTGAGGAAGTTATCAAGATCAATAAGAATATTAAAATCAAAAGTACCAAATTCAGGCCAGTGTTGGCCATTATCTAAGAAATATTGTGGCCACATTTTTTTAAAATTTATTTTTTGTTTTTTATTTTATTTTATTTTTTGGAGAGAGAGAGAGAGAGGGAGAGGAAGACAGAGATGGCCCACCAGCAGTGTCTCAGCTGCTGCGAACGAAATCCAGATGCATGAGCCCCCTTGTGGTCAAGTGTGGCATTGCGCCCTTGCATCACTTTGCATCTGGCTAAACATAGGACCTGGAGATTGGAACCGCTGGAGATTGGAACCAGGTTCTTAGGCTTAGGAGGCAGGCTCCTTAACCCCTAAGCCATCTCTTCAGCCCTGCGGCCACATTTGAACAGAGAGCCAGAATAATTTGGCAGGCAGGAGCTCAGGAAGTTTGAGATCCTTTAAATTAGCCTGAGACAAGCCAATGGAGTGTCTTTTGGAACAGATAATTTAGAGCTGATTTTGGAGGACAAAGACTAGAGTGGACAATCCCGACACCAGGGATATCTCCCAGGCTCAGGGAGGGCAAACAAAACCCAAGGGTTAGGAGGGACGTCCTCACACTCACAAGGCTTGGTGTGTCTGGTGGAACAACCCATGGCAGGCTCCTGGAGTCTCCAATTGTCCACCGACTGTCCACGGACCATGGAAACTCCTGGAGTTTCTAAGGTCTGGGACAGGGTGCCTCTGCCACTGAGACCAAATACCTTGTCCTGAAGTTGTAATTTGATGAAGATGTGGATGCAGTGGATCACATGGTATGAGGCCTCTAGTCTGGAGTTCAAAAGTTGGTGGGAGAGATGAAAAGAAGAAGAAAAGGAAGAAGACCTCAGGTATCAACTGGAAAGACTGAAGGTTTCAGGTCACAGGCTGTTTAGTTCAGAGTAGTGAGCACAGTGAGGTTTTCTATTCCTGAGAGAGTGAAACATTGGCAAGGAGGTAGAGAGGAGAGAGGAAGGGGGGGGGTGTAGCCCAAAGCCCCAGAGGGGTATCTGAGACACAGCACCAGAAATGTAAGGAAAGTATAAGAGAAAAACAAAAGAGAACATTGGATTTGATCTCTACAGACCGAGATTTTTATTAGAGAAAACAGCCAGGGGCCTCAGCTTTCCCAAGGGATGAAGGCTGAAGCACTGAGCCAGGCTAGAGTGTAAGTTTATAAGGAGAATCCTAAGAAAAGCAGACTGGACCAGTTGTAGCTGATCAGAAAATTGTAGCTGTTTGTGTCCTTGTTCAGAATCGGCTTCTTCAGCCAGGAGTGTCTAAGGGAGGACACTCAGATGGTCTCTGGTCCTTCAAGGCCATCTAGGCTAAGGGGAGCACATCAGTCAGGGAAGGGTGCCCAACTTCTTTATTTCTGCAAGCTTTAGGGATAGCCATTAACTCTTTAGTTCCCTTTAGTTTTCAGGGAAGGCTGTTAACCCTTCATCCTGTGTAAAAAGAAGAACAAGGAGGAGAAGGAGGAGGAGGAAGAGAAGAAGAAAGAGGAAGAAGACCATGATGAGAAATATCCAGCCCACAAAGGGCTTGCTAGCAGAGAGAGGATGACTGGGACAACCTTTGAAGTGGTCTACATATGAATTCAAACATTTGCAGACACAAATATTTATTAAGCAACTTCTCTTGGTCAGACAGGTGCTTGAGATAGATGCATTTATGAGAAAAACTCACAAAGATGACTGGTCTCAAGGTGCTTCCAGAGGGAATGATTCCTGGGAAGTTTAGAAGGCTGTGAGAACAGAGTATCTTTGAGGAACCACCCATCAATAGTTCAGAAGAATGAGAACCTAGGAGGGACCTGGCTACGTGGTTGACATAGATTACAAAGAACCTTCCTTGCTTTGTTGAGCAATTGGATTAATACCAAAAACAGTAAGAAGTTTTTAATGGGCTGTAGGTGGTCGAGTCATATTACACATGGAAAGGCTGGATCCAAGTCAGCTGAGCAGGAGGTGAAGGTAGTAGTTCAGGCATGAGATTCCCATCTACTGTTGAATGAATTAAGTGTGCTGCTGTACAAGGGGTTAATAGTCAGCAATTGCAAGGAATGATATCGTAGCAGATGTTACAAGTTGGATGAACCTCGAAAACATTATACTGAAAGAAGTGAGTCACAAAGGGTCACAGATTGTATGATTCCATTTATATGGAATTCTCAGGATGGACAAGTCACCCATAGAGATGGAAAGTAGATGAGTGGTTTCCTATGGTTGGGGAGGATGAGATTGTGGGTGAGTGTGAATGACAGCTTAAGAATGTGGGGTTTCATTTTGGGGAACTGAAAAATGTTCTTACATCAATGGGCTCAATTGTGCAACTTTGAACAGAATTGAGGAAAACCTAGCCATTGTACACGTTATACAGACAGATCGTATGGTATGAGAGTTATATTTCAACAGAGAAGTTTCAAAAACACAAAACAGCAAAAGAAATGTGGCAAAGCCTTAGCCCTCACAAACCCCTGTTGTAGGCACCTTTCTTCTCTTCTCTTCTCTTCTCTTCTCTTCTCTTCTCTTCTCTTCTCTTCTCTTCTCTTCTCTTCTCTTCTCTTCTCTTCTCTTCTCTTCCCTTCCCTTCCCTTCCCTTCCCTTCCCTCCCCTCCCCTCCCCTCCCCTCCTCTTTCTTTTCTTTCTTTTCTTTCTTTCTTTTCTTTCTTTCTTTCTTTCTTTCTTTCTTTCTTTCTTTCTTTCTTTCTTTCTTTCTTTCTTTCTTTCTTTCTTTCTTTCTTTCTTCTTTCATGTTTTCATGGACATCTCCTTACTGCCAGTTTCCTATTTCCCTGCCATTTTCCCACCCTTTTCTCCCCTTCTGGACCTTGTACGGATCCTGGACTCCTGTTCTTAGAGTCACCTCTGTTCAGATGTGACCATGTCTGCTGATAAGCTACCCCCTGCCTCCATCTGTCTCTCGCTTTGTCTTCAGTACATATTCCTGTCCTGGGAGGCCCACCTCTTCCAGATCCTTCTGACTTTGGTTGGTTCCTTCCTTCCTCCCTTCCTTCCTTCCTTCCTTCCTTCCTTCCTTCCTTCCTTCCTTCCTTCCTTCCTTCCTCCCTCCCTCCCTCCCTCCCTCCCTCCCTCCCTCCCTCCCTTCCTTCCTTCCTTCCTTCCTTCCTTCCTTCCTTCCTTCCTCCCTTCTTCCGTTCCTCCCTTCTTTCCTTCCTATTTTCTTTCTCTCTCTTTCTTTAAAAAAATTTAGTTAGCATACAAAATTTTAAGTAACATTCATTCTGGCATTTTCAAAGCTGATCCTTCTCCCCACTCCTCTCCCCACCACAACCTCCCCTCCCCTATTTACTTTTCTCATGGGTCTCTTTACCCTCTCTCAACTTCTTTCTAATCATTTCTTGATCATGGTATCTCTCTTACCAGGTGAGTATCCAATCATTTCTCTTAAAAAATATTCATTTTCAAAGAGAGAGAAAGAGAGAGAGAGAGCGAGAGAGAGAGAGAGAGAGAGAGAGAGAGAGAGAGAGAGAGAGAGAGGAGAGAATGAATGAACACACCAGGGTCTCCTGCCACTGAAAATGACTTCCAGATATGTGCTCTACGTTGTGAATCTTGCTTTAATGTGGATACTGGGGAATCAAACCCAGGATGTCAGTCTTTGCAAGAGAGCACCTTTAACCACTGGGCAATCTCTCCATCAGATATCATTTCTTTATATCCACTCTTGGTCACCATTCTAGCTTTGTAGGTTTTCCCTACACTTTTCATACATACATACATACATACATACATACATACATACATACATACATACATTTCCAGCTAGGATCCACATATTAGAGAGAACATGCAGTTTTGGTTTTTCAGATTTTGGATCATTTCAGTTAATAGACTTCTTTCCAAATCCATCCATTTTTCCTGCAAGTTTCATGATTTCACTTTTCTGTACTGCTGAATAAAATTTCATTGTGTACATGTACCACATCTGTCAACGGGCATCTAGGCTGTTTTCATTTCTTAGCCAGAGTGGCAATAAACATGGATGAGCAAGTACCTCGTGATGCGTATTTCCATCTTGGCTGTGCCCTTTTAGAAAAGACCTAGTTACTCTGTGTGGCCTGGGCTGAGTGCCTGCTACCTGAGGGAGAGCTGCGACTGGTTCTGTGACATTATCAAGGTAGAAGTCCACAGGAGAAATGGAAGCTCAGAGTGTCTCTTCTTGGGGAATTATCTGTAAAATTTAATATAGATTGAATGCATGTGTGCCGAAATAGTCCCTTGTATGACTTCTCCACCACAAGCCTACTGTGTGTCAGGTGATGCATGTATATATCATTTGAGTTTTCACACCACCCTTTGAGGTTAATATATGGAAAATCTGAGCCATGGCATGACATAACCATAGGCACAACTAGAGTCACAAAACAGTTCTGGCTTCCTGTGGCTTGAACGTTTCCCCTCCTGTAACACTCCTGTTGGGACGTATTCCCCAGTGTGACAGTATTGGAGGTGGGGCTTGATGGAACATGCCTAGGCTCCACCCTCACGAACATGCTGACTATCAAAGGAGTCAAGCCTGAATTCAAGCTCTTTCTATCTGCCCTTCTGTTTTCCACCGTGGGATGGACACTATGGTAGTTTGAATATATGTCCCCCAATATATTCAGTGTTTTATTAGTTATAGTTTGCATCTGCAATCACCTTGCTAGAGGCAATGTCACTGGGGGCTGATCTTAAGTTATGGGTTTGAGATTCCATTGTAAAGATATGCAAATGTGCCTAGCAGGAGTTCCTGAAGTGTGCTATGTGACCTTTTGGCTGTAGTTTTGCTCTGTGTGCTGTGATGGCTGGTTGACTTTTCTCTCTCTGCTTGGCCCTGTGGAGAGCAGGCCGCTTCTCTTGCCATTATGGAACTTCCCCTGGATCTATAAGCTTCAATAAATAATATCCCTTCCTCCATAACTGTGCCTGGTCTGGAAGTTCATCTCAGCGAACCTGAAGCTGTCTGCTACAGACACCATATACAAGCTCCCAGTAAATGTGCTCTCCTTAACCTTGGACTTCAGCGTAGAGAGCGATAAGACACAATTCTTTGTTCTTGATGAATTCTTAGCCTCAGGGTTTTGCCACAGCAGCACAAAGTGGACCCGGATGTTGTCAGACAGGCCCAAGCTGAAATCTGATCATGACACTTTTCTGACCAAAGCCTTCCACGGTATCCACTTGCTCATAAGATAAAGTAAAAATCTCTCATTAAGCACAGTCGGACTTGGCCTTCTTTGCCAGAATGTTCTCCCTGGACATTTGTCTGGTTTTTCCCAAACACTCTTAGGTCTTGCCTTAGGCACTGCACATTTTAGGAAGTCCCGGGCTGTGTCAAGCATATCTCTGTTTACCTTACCAACTATCCTCCTATCCTCTAATTTCTTGTTCGTTTCTCCTACTTTCCCCAATGGTGTGAAATTTGTGGCTTTCCTCAGTGGCCCTCTGAGGATACTTCAGCAGTTGTTCACTAAAGATTGGAATTGATGACTGCAACTTGTGTCCGGCACAGAATCATATTGTGCATGGTGTAATTTAGCTCGGAATTCCATAGTACTGAAAGATGGGGTTCTTCACTTACTCTTGCTTGGGCGTCCTCATAACCTGAGTACTGAGGGACCCTGGTGACTATGCTGTTGTCTCATATTAAAGTACATTATTGCTGCCTTTTAAACTTACACCTGGAGTATAATGCTGCTATCAGGACAAGCCGTCTTTGGAGTGAGACACAGCTAGTCTCCAGTCCTGGCGTCTCTCCTTCCCAGCTGTATTGATGAACCTCTTTGAACTTCAAATCTTTCAGAAAGAAAATGGAAATAATAGTACCTGCCTCACAGGTTTAATGTGAGCACTGATTGAAATAATTCATGAAAGGTACTTAGAACAGGGGCTGGCACAAAATAAGCACTTTAAACATGTTAGTCATTATCAGTGTTACTAAAAGAATAATAAAAGCTATCTTGCCTGCCAATTAGATGCTTGACAGATGGTAGTTGTATTATTGTTATTATAAAGGAATGCTGCGGTTTTATTGTAATGACTCAGCCTGATTGGCAGGAAGCTGCTCTTTGGGGATTTAGGGAAGTGTAGCCAGTGCTGGAAAGTCCTGCCCCTCTCTGATTTCCTGGAGGTAGACCGAGGGTGGCTGGGTCAATTTGGTCTGAACTGGGCCCAGGAAGAAGTTGGGCAGGGCATCCTGCCCAGGGCAACACCTTCTCCGCACAGCTGGTGTCTAGGGTCACAGTGCCCTTGCTGAGGACATTGGAAACTTTTCTCCCATCAGTCTGAAGGCTGAAGAAACAACTAAGGCAGCATTTGCAGTCACACAGGTGGAGTGGGGTGAGGGTTCTTAAAAGACAGCTTTGAACTTGGAGTAGTCTGAGCTGCGAAGCTCTGTTGAGACTTCCTGGGAACATGGTGAGACAAGCATGGGATTCCTCAGGAGGGCTCCACTCTCCTCTGAAGTCACGTTGGCTCTGGCCTGCTTTACGATCAGGTGCTCCTTGGGAAAACCCGTACCCTCTTTAGGGGGTGCATATTTATGTTCGCATTGTCAAGAAGAGCCAGGGGTGTGCTGGGCCCAAGGAAAATGGCTGCCTCTTTGGATGTGGATGTCTGGTTTGTGACCACACGCCAATGCTAGTACCTCATGTGTGAGCACACACCAATGCTAGTACCTCATGTGTGAGCACACCCCAATGCTAGTACCTCATGTGTGAGCACACACCAATGCTAGTACCTCATGTGTGAGCACACCCCAATGCTAGTTAGTACCTCATGTGTGAGCACACCCCAATGCTAGTACCTCATGTGTGAGCACACCCCAATGCTAGTACCTCCTGTGTGAGCACACCCCAATGCTAGTACCTCATGTGTGAGCACACCCCAATGCTAGCTGTGTGAGCACCCCAATGCTAGTACCTCCTGTGTGAGCACACCCCAATGCTAGTACCTCATGTGTGAGCACACACCCCAATGCTAGTACCTCATGTGTGAGCACACCCCAATGCTAGTACCTCCTGTGTGAGCACACCCCAATGCTAGTACCTCCTGTGTGAGTACCTCATGTGTGAGCACACCCCAATGCTAGTACCAGCACACCCCAATGCTAGTACCTCATGTGTGAGCACACCTGTGTGAGCACCAAACCTCCTGTGTGAGCACACACCAATGCTAGTACCCGTGTGTACCCCAATGCTAGTACCTCCTGTGTGAGCACACCCCAATGCTAGTACCTCCTGTGTGAGCACCTCCAAGTACCTGTGCACACCCCAAGCACAGCCCCAACGCTAGTACCTCATGTGTGAGCACACCCCAATGCTAGTACCTCGTGTGTGAGCATATACCAATGCTAGTACCTCATGTGTGAGCACACCCCAATGCTAGTACCTCCTGTGTGAGCACACCCCAATGCTAGTACCTCGTGTGTGAGCACACCCCAATGTGTGAGCACACCCCAATGCTAGTACCTCCTGTGTGAGCACACACCAATGCTACCTCTGTGTGTGAGCACATATACCAATGCTAGTACCTGTGTGAGCACACCCCAATGCTAGTACCTCCTGTGTGAGCACACCCCAATGCTAGTACCTCATGTGTGAGCACACCCCAACGCTAGTACCTCGTGTGTGAGCACACCCCAATGCTAGTACCTCATGTGAGCACACCCCAATGCTAGTACCTCATGTGTGAGCACACCCCAATGCTAGTACCTCATGTGTGAGCACACCCCAATGCTAGTACCTCATGTGTGACCACATACCAATGCTAGTACCTCATGTGTGAGCACACCCCAATGCTAGTACCTCATGTGTGAGCACACCCCAATGCTAGTAGCAATGTGTGAGCACACCCAATGCTAGTACCTGAGCACACCCCAATGCTGTGTGAGCACACCCCAATGCTAGTACCTCATGTGTGAGCACACCCCAATGCCAGTACCTCATGTGAGCACACCGCAATGCCTCTACTTCCTGTGTGAGCACACCGCAATGCTAGTACCTCCTGTGTGAGCACACCCCAATGGTAGTACCTGTGAGCACACCCCAATGTACCTATGTGTGTACTAGTACCTCATGTGTGAGCACACCAATGCTAGTACCTCCTGTGTGAGCACACTAGTACCAATGCTAGTACCTCCTGTGTGAGCACACCCCAATGCTAGTACCTCCTGTGTGTGAGCTAGTACCTCATGTGTGAGCACACCCCAATGCTGGTACCCCATGTGTGAGCACACCCCAAACACAATGCTAATTACCTAGTACCTCATGTGTGAGCACACCCCAATGCTAGTACCTCCTGTGTGAGCACACCCCAATGCCCCAAGTACCTCCTGTGTGAGCTAGTACAGCACACCCCAATGCTAGTACCTCATGTGTGAGCACACCCCAATGCTACCCCAATGCTAGTACCTCATGTGAGCACACCCCAATGCTAGTACCTCATGTGTGAGCACACCCCAATGCTAGTACCTCATGTGTGAGCCACATACCAATGCAATGCTATGTGTACCTAGTCATGTGTGAGCAGCACACCTGTGTGAGCCAATGCTAGTACCTCCTGTGTGAGCACACCCCAATGCTAGTGCTAGTACCCCCTAGTACCCTGTGTGAGCTAGTACACCCCAATGCTAGTAGTACCTCCTGTGTGAGCACACCAAAGTTAGTACCTCATGTGTGAGCACACCCCCCAATGCTAGCACACACCCCAATGCTAGTACCTCATGTGTGAGCACACCCCAATGCTAGTACCTCATGTGTGAGCACACCCCAAGCTAGTACCTCGTGTGTGAGCACACCCCAATGCTAGTACCTCCTGTGTGAGCACACCCCAATGCTAGTACCTCATGTGTGAGCACACCCCAATGCTAGTACCTCATGTGTGAGCACACCCCAATGCTAGTACCTCCTGTGTGAGCACACCCCAATGCTAGTACCTCCTGTGTGAGCACACCCCAATGCTAGTACCAATGCTAGTACCTCATGTGTGAGCACACACCAATGCTAGTACCTCATGTGTGAGCACACACCAATGCTAGTACCTCCTGTGTGAGCACACTGCAATGCTAGTACCTCCTGTGTGAGCACACCCCAATGCTAGTACCTCGTGTGTGAGCACACCCCAATGCTGGTCCCTTGTGTAGCACACCCCAATGGTAGTACCTCGTGTGTGAGCACACCCCAATGCTAGTACCTCATGTGAGCACACCCCAATGCTAGTACCTCCTGTGCGAGCACACCCCAATGCACAGCACACACCAATGCTATGCTAGTACCTCGTGTGTGAGCACACCCCAATGCTAGTACCTCATGTATGAGCACACACCCCAATGCTAGTACCTCCTGAGCACACACCAATGTGAGCATGTGTGACACACCCAATGCTAGTGAGCACACCCCAATGCTAGTACCTCCTGTGTGAGCACACACCAATGCTAGTACCTCACTGTGCTGAGCACACACACCAATGCTAGTACCTCATGTAGTACCTCATGTGTGCTAGTACACACACCAATAGTACCTCATGTGTGAGCACACCCCAATGCTAGTACCTCATGTGTGAGCACACCCCAATGCTAGTACCTCATGTGTGACCACATACCAATGCTAGTACCTCATGTGTGAGCACACCTGTGGAGCACTCTTGCTAGTTCTGTGTGAGCACACCCAATGCTAGTAATGAGCACACACCTAGTGTGTGAGCACACCCCAATGTAGTACCTCCTGCAGCACACCCCAATGCTAGTACCTCCTCCTAGTACCTCCTGTGTGAGCACACCCCAATGCTAGCTAGCACACCTCTGTGTGAGCACACCCCAATGCTAGTACCTCCTGTGTGAGCACACCCCAATGCTCATGTGTGAGCACACCCCTAGTACCTCCTGCTAGCACACAATGCCTGTGTGAGCACACCCCAATGCTAGCTAGTACCTCATGTGTGAGCACACCCCAATGCTAGTACCTGTGTGAGCACACCCCAATGCTAGTACCTCGTGTGTGAGCACACCCCTGTGTGAGCACACCCCAAGCACATGTGTGAGCACACCCCAATGCTAGTACCTCATGTGTGAGCACACCTCATGTGTGAGCACACCCCAATGCTAGTGCTAGTGAGCACACCCCAATGCTAGTACCTCATGTGTGCACACCCCAATGCTAGTAGCATGTGTGAGCACACCCCAATGCTAGTACCTCTAGTAGTACCTCCTGTGAGCACACCTCATGTGTGAGCACACCCCTAGTATGCTGTGAGCACATACCAATGCTAGTACCTCATGTGTGAGCACACCCCAATGCTAGTACCTCATGTGTGAGCACACACCAATGCTAGTTAGTACCTCATGTGTGAGCACACACCAATGCTAGTACCTCATGTGTGAGCACACCCCAATGCTAGTACCTCATGTGTGAGCACACACCATGCACTACCAATGCTAGCACACCCTGCTAGTACCTCATGTGATGCAGTACCTCCTGTGTGAGCACACCCCAATGCTAGTTAGTACCTCCACACAGTACCTCGTGTGAGCACATACCAATGCTAGTACCTCCTGTGTGAGCAACTAGTACCTCCAGCACACCCCAATGCTAGTACCTCCTGTGTGAGCACACCCCAATGCTAGTACCTCTCAGCACACCCCAATGTACCTCTGTGTGAGCACACCCCCTAGTACCTCATGTGTGAGCACACACCAATGCTAGTACCTCCTGTGTGAGCACACCCCAATGCTAGTACCTCCTGTGTGAGCACACCCCAATGCTAGTACCTCATGTGTGAGCACACCCCAATGCTAGTACCTCATGTGTGAGCACACCTGGACCCTGACAATTTGCAGGAAGTGATGACAACATTTTACATTTTACAGCATCAAAAGGAGGTGAACCTGAGGGCCTAGCAGAGCTGAACTTGAACTTTGTCCTATGTTTTCACTTGGGCACCAGGCCACGCAACATTTCTCTGAGTCTATATGTGCTCCTTTATCTCCAAAGTGGGGCTCATGTCTTCACTTCATGTGAGTGTTGACATGTTTGGACTTGGTTCTACCATTTTATCATTCATCTGTTCTCATTCTCTTGACTCATTTGATTCCATTTTTCTCTGGTTCTGGGGATAGGGTGCACATACAAGGCAAGTGCTCTACCTCTGAACTACAACTCAGTGCTCCAGTGTTCCTGTGCATTTATCTATGGAGGCATGTTTCAAGTAAATGTGCCCATATTGAAACATGTTCCTCAAATTTAAATGTTGAAACTCTAATTCCTAATGCCTTAATGTGATAGCTGGTGATGGGATTGCAGTTAGGTTTGGTTAAGTCATGATGGTGGAGCTCTCATGATGATGGGATTAAGTGCCCTTAGAAGAAAAGGCACGAGAGAGAGAGAGAGAGAGAGAGAGAGAGAGAGAGAGAGAGAATGAGAGCACACACTTTCTTTTGCTTTTCAGCTTCATACAGGTGTGATGACACGGGGAGAAGATGGTCATTTACAACACAATGAGGGAAATCTTACTAGCCCTGCTCACATCTTTTTTTTTTTGTTATTTGTTTTGTTTTTATTATTATTATTATTTTTATTGACAACTTCTATACTTACATACAAAAAACACATGTTGTTTTGTTTTTTGAGGTAGGGTCTCACTTTAAGCTCAGGCTGGCTGACCTGGAACTCTTGGCAATTCTCCTACCTATGCCTACCAGGTGCTGGGATTAAAGGCGTGTGCCACCATATATGGCTCCTGCTCATATCTTGATCTTGAAATTCTAGTCTCCAAAAATCTAAGAAATATACTTCTTTTGTTTAAGATCTAGTTTATGGTATTTTATTTTTTAAAGATTTTATATTTATTTATTTATTTATTTATTTATTTATTTATTTATTTATTCACTTAAGAGAGGGAGAGAGAGAGAGAGAATGGGTGTGCCAGGGCCTCTAGCCACTGCAAATGAACTCCAGATGCATGCGCCACTATGTGCATCTGGCTTATGTGGGACCTGGAGAATTGAACCAGAGTCCTTAGGCTTCTCACGCACGTGCCTTAACCACTAAGCCATCTCTCCAGCCCCAGGTTATGGTATTTTATTAAAGCTGCCTGAGCAGACCAAACAATTTTTTCTTCTGTGTATTTTTCCTTAGTACTTACTCTAGGCATTATAATACTCACATTTAACTTTGCATAGTCTAATTAGAATCAATATTTTAACATTTCTGTACTTAAAAATCTACCCATCTTCTAGTTTCCTGAAACTTTCCCTTCTTATGTCATAGTTGTGATATGTATTTCAGTATAAAAAATACTGAAAATCATGACTATCAAGATTAATCAATTTTTGCTTTTTAATTTTTAAAATTTATTTGTTTATTTGAGGGTCTTGCTCTAATGCAGGCTGACCTGGAATTCTCTATGTAGGTGGCCTCAAACTCATGGTGATCCTTCTACTCTGCCTCCCTCATGCTGGGATTAAAGGTGTCTGCCACCGCGTCCAGCTCATTTTTGCTTTCTTAAGTGTGTGTGTTTGTGTGAGTGTAGATATAGGAAAACCATGTGTGTCATCTTTAGGAATGCTGGTGTGGTGGTTTGATTCAGGTGTTCCCTATAAACTTAGGTGTTCTGAATGCTAGGTTCTCAGCTGATGGAGATTTGGAAATTAACACCTCCTGGAGGCAGTGTATTGTTGGGGGCGGGCTTATGGGTATTATAGCTTGCTTCCCCATGCCCGTATTTGGCACACTTTCCTGTTCCTGTTGTCCACCTGATGTTGGCCAGGAGGTGATGTCCACCCTCTGCTCATGCCACCGTTTCCCCCTGCCATCATAGAGCTTCCCCTTGATTCTGTAAGCCAAAATACACCTTTTTCCCTCCCACAAGCTGTTCTTGGTCAGGTATTTTCTGCCAGTTATGTGAACCTGACTGCAACAGCTGTCTACCTTTCTTTTTTTTAAGACAGAGTCCCTCATTGCCCCAGAATTTACCAATAGGCTAACCATTAAGGGAATCCTCCTGTCTCTGCCTCTACCTCCCCAGCACTGGGATCATGTGCCTATGCGATAAGGAGGATTACTGTGGGTTCAAGGCCACCCTGAATGTCATTTTTGGCTTGAACTCACATCCTCATACTGGTAGGACAACTACTTTATGACTGAGATATCTTCTTAGCCCCTTATTTTTACTTTTAAGTATCATAATGCTTTTTATAGTTTAAGAGGAAAGGGCTGTAAAGTGCTTCCTTTGCAAGCATGAAGATGTGAGCTCAATATATAGAATAGAACCCAGGGAGAAAAGCTAGGTAGGGTTGGGCACGCTTGTAATCCCAACACTGGGGAAGGGGCAACATTGGGGTCCTTGTGCTTGTTCTCCAGTCTAGCCTGATCTGGTAAATTCTAGATCAGTGAGAGACCCTCTCTGAGAAAAAGATGGACAGCTCCTGAGGAAAAACACCCAAGATTTAAAAAAAAAAATGAAGAAAAACCAAAAGTCTAGGTGTGGTGGTGCACACCTTTCATCCCAGTACTTGGGAGGCAGAGATAAGGAGGATCACCATAAGCTTGAGGCCATCCTGAGACTACAGAGTGAAGTCCAGGTCAGCCTGGGCTAGAGTGAGACCTTACCTCCTACCTCGAAAAACCCAAAATACAAAAAATACAAAAACAAAACCCAAGATTGTCCTTTGGCCTCTACATGTATGCACACATGCACACTCAACAGCACACACACACACACACACACACACACACACACACACACACACAGAGAGAGATGGAGGAGCTTGGGAAGCATTAAAATTGTAAGGGCACACACACACATCCAGACACACTCTAATTCCAGCAGAGACAGGGGATCCATGGGGCTCACTGGCTGACTAGTATAGATGAATTGGTGAGCTTGAGGCCCAGCCAGAAGGAATAACACGGAGAACAGTAAAGTAAAAAAGTAAAACATCTGATGTTTAACTCTGGCCTTCACACACATGCACCCCTGTACACAAACACTCACATATACATAGGAACCTCAGCATTAAAATGCAGACAGCTTCAGGTTCGCTGAGATGAACTTCCAGACCAGACTTCTCATTATTTATTGAAACTTACAGATCCAGGGAAGGGAAAAGCAGCTTGTCACAGGGCCAAGCAGAGAGAGAAAAAGCCAACCAGCCACCACAGCACATACAGCCAAAGGTCACACAGCAGCATGAGGACCATAATATCTTTACAATGGAATCTCAAACCCATCACCACACCCAGATCTGATTGCAGATGCAAACTATAAACTAATAAAACACTGAATATATTGGGGACATATATTCAAACAATTCATAGATTTATAACTATAAGTGCTAGTGGTTCTCACAGTGGATAGTGAGTCCTGTAAAATCAAACAAGTTAAATCTCAAATTCCAGCACTGACTAGAATAATGAGGCAGAGTTCAATATAACAGGGGATCCATGGGGCTCACTGGCATGACTAGTGTATATAGATGAATTTCCAAAAGGCTCTTCCAGTGAGCTTGAGGCCCAGCCTGGAAGAAGGAATAACACAGGTGGAGAACAGTAATCCAGGGACAAAATAAAAAGCCTTGAAAAAACATCTGATGTTTAACTCTGGCCTTCACCTTCCTTCCACACATGCACCAGCTCCAGTAACTAAAACAAACACTTAAAATCTTAAAACATCCAATACATAGAACCTCAATTCACATGCAAACCACACATAGTTAAACATGCATAAAAGCCTTCAGAAGATGAAATGGTCATGTAAGAAATGTGTCATTTTTCCTTGGTTGTTTTCAAGATTATTCCTTTGATTAGGGTGTTTCTGGTCATATAAGTTCAGACATTTGGTTGTATTTTTTTCAAGGTAAGGTTTCTCTACAGCCCAGGATGTCCTGGAATTCACTATGTAATTTCAGGCTGGCCTCAAACTCATAGTGATCTTCCTACCTCAGCTTCCCAAGTGCTGGGATTAAAGGCATGTGCCACCATGCCTGGCTTGGTTGCATTTTTACTCAGGGAATATAAGAAAGACTTTGTTCTCATGATTATAAGCTAGACAAAGTTGCATGAAATATGCAACATTTAATTTGGATATATTAACTGTTTTATAAGAACTGTATAGTCCTATGAATTTGAAAAATGTACAAATCCATCAAACCTCAAAGTTTTAACCGCATTTCTTAGAATAACACTAATTAAAAAAAAATTGGGTCTAGAGGGAGAAAAATATTTATGCATAGACGACTTAGCGACTGGAGTAGGAGTTTCAGGCTTTACCAGAAGAATTAGGCAACGACTGCCAAGAATGGAGGCTCACGGCTTGTTCTCCTCTTTAAGTTGTGGAAGAAATGATACCAGCATTTGTAAATAGGATCTTTAACAAGAATGCGGGCAGCCTGTCTGATGTGTCCTCTTGGTAGATGAAGTCAAGTGTCACAAAAAGCAGGTCTCACGTGTCCTGAGGCCTTTCCAGTTGTCATGATGAATATGAGGCCTGCAGTTCAAACCAGACGACACCATCAACGGGCGCTTTGATGTGTCCGGTCCCTGGAGGACATATTGCTGTCTTAGTCCAAGACACATTTCGGTTCCAATTCCTTCTTATCATAAGTGCGATCTGCCAGCACAGAACTGGACTCACGCCAAGCCAGCCATTCCAGCATGGAGGTCAGTCCACAGGAAGGAATTCTGGATAAAGATTGTCTTTTGCACATGGATGGTGCCCTGTGCAACTAACTACCTGTAAGGCTGGTGAGTCCATTTCCTACCAAGTTGAGACCAGAGGACATAGTTATACCAAGACCTTCACCCAAAGACGGTAAGCTTAGCTCCTCAGAACATTACAGTATTCAAAATCATTAACTCAAAAGCCCAAATTGGGCTGGACGTGGTGGCATGCACCTTTAATCCCAGCACTTGGAGGCAGAGATAGGAAGACTTCTATGAGTTCAAGACCAGCCTGGAACTACAGAGTGAGTTCCAGGTCAGCCTGGGCTAGAGTGAGACCCTACCTCGAAACAAGCACGCAAGCAAACAAACAACAATACAAGGCTAAGTCTTTGCCACTCTACGCAGCTTTGACTTGGAAGGTGAGAGGTTACTCTGCTGTGTCTGTTGCTGAAAGTGAATTTCACAACCTTGTCTGGAAGAGCATTCCCAGGATACTGGGTCAGTGACTTTTTTTTGCAGGGGGGTTTCAAGGTAGGATCTCACTCTAGCCCGTGTAGTCTCAGGGTGGTCTCAAACTCATGGCGATCCTCCTACCTCTGTCTCCCAAGTGCTGGGATTAAAGATGTGTGCCACCATGCCTGGCCGAGTCAGTGACTTTTTAGGGTAGCTGGTATGAACTGGAAAGCCACTGAGCTGATCCCAACAGTGGGGCTCACAAAAGTCTTCACCGATGGGTGGACTTGTCCTCTCATAGTATGGTAGCAACGGAGGCCCTAATCAAGAAAACATGGTGGCATATATTCCAACAAACAAATAGAAAACCCAGTGTTTCATTCCTTCCATATCCAACTCCCTTTCACTATTCTGAAGAAAAACTGTGACTCTTTTTTTAAGAAGTCTACATTTTCTGCAAGTATATATTGACTTATCACCATTACAGTTGCCCCCTCAGTTGCAAAATTAGCACTGGAATTTTTTTTTTTTTTTTGGAGAGAGACAGAGACAGAGAGAGAGACAGATAGAGATGGGCACGCCAGCAACCTCTCAGCTGCTGTGAACGAATTCCAGATGCATGCTCCCCCTTGTGGGCAAGTGCAGCATTGTGCCCTTGCATCACTTTGGGTCTGGCTAAACGTGGGGCCTGGAGAATCAAACGGGTGTTTTTAGGCTTAGCAGATGCTAAGCCATCTCTTCAGCCCTAGCACTGGAAATATTTACACATTATCAGCAAATCCTCCCAGAATTATTTCTGAAAACTTGGTGGTGATTTTGGGTCTTGGGTTCCCCTTCTGTATGAATGGTAACTGCTAAACTGAGTGTGTTAAGAACTATGTGGAATAGTGTCTGGCCTTGTTTTTGTCATTATTTGCTTTCTCAAGTAAATGATGAAAGCCAAGTCTCCCAAATTCCCATCTGTCTTCTTAAACTGGGTGGAACTGCATTTCTTTCATAGATAATGGTACAAGAGTAGGATACTGGCTTGACATTGGGGGACCATATGATTCTGTCATGTGCTCTATTGTTCTCCATATGTAGATGCCTTTATGTGATCAGGATGTCTTTTTAGCCTCTCTGTCATGTGTGTATTCCAGACAGGGGCTATAGAGAAGATAAGGGCAGGCCCACTCCTTTCTTTTCCAAGTATCTGCCTCCGCAGTCTTACCACTAGTGGTCTGACTGTGCTGTGTGCATGAATTTATCATTGCAGAAAACTATGACTCAGCATAATGGGGTTGTAAACAGCTGTATACTTGGTTTCAGGACCTTATCCCAAACCCATTTATCAGAAACCTAGACTATCCATAGAGTCCACAGTTAATGAACTGCGCCTTCCCAGGACAATGGAATCCTTGAGGAGCCTCATCATACTTGACAGTTGTGTGGTATCCACAGGATCTCATTCTGTCAAACCCCCCTCTGATGTCATAATTCTTTGTCCATCCTAATCAACCCTCCCTCCCCTAATTGAAAGATCAAACTGAAGCTCAACTTTTGAATGTTATTTTAGCCATTCCTACATCACAACACTAAGATTTTGTTAGGGAACTGATGATAAACAAGATAAGCAGTAACGTCACCTAGCTTTATCAATAGGTCATTGTCCTGGTGACTTTAGGGAATCAGCAGTTGTCATGACTTGGAGGTTGCACACACAACTGCCTTTTGGCCAGAACTTGGTCACATGACAATATGTCAATTCTAGAAAGTTGGTGTGGTGGTTTGAGTTAGGTGTCCGTCATAAACTCATGGGTCCTGAATGTGTACCTTGCTGATGGAAATTTGGGAATTGGGGGCTTGTCGAAGGAGGTCTATTATTGGGGGTGGGCTTGCCAGTGTTCAGCATACACTCCTTCTGTTTTTGTCCACCTGATGTTGGCCAGGAGGTGATGTCCACCCTGTGCTCATGCCACGTTTTCCCCTGCCATCATGGAGTTTCTCCTCGAGTCTGAAAGCCAAAATAAACCCTTTTCTTCTACAAGCTGTGCTAGGTTGGATGCTTTGTGCAGCAAGGAGAAGGTGGCTGCAACAGTTGGGAATTGCCGTCTTTTAGACAGGCAGTTTTGTGCTTCTCTAAAACTTTTGCTATTGTAGTAAAAATAGAAAAAGAGTGATGGGGGAGAATAGTGTTACCACTGTCTGTACGGCTACCTATACTCGTACTGAATCCGTCCTCTGGTCATACACTAGAAAAACACGTTCTCACGGATGGTCTCAGTGACTCTCAGAATACCATATAGCAAACATTTTTATTCTGTCCATTTTGCTGAAGGACTCGAGGCACAAAGAGACGAAGTAGTTTGGCCTTGTTTACAAAGCTTATCCATGGTAGAACTGGGTTAGATCCAGATTGCTCTGGAGCCTAGGGAGCCACGTTATATATGGCTTTGTCTGAGCTGTCTCGGAAGGAACTTTACCTGTAATGATTTTCTATTTTATATAGCTGATTACCATACCAGATGGCTTTAAATAATTCATATTTATTATGCTTCTACTGGTCAGGAATGTAGGCATGTCTCATGTGTAAAAGAGACCACCTGCTCAGGGTTTTAAAAGGCTGCATACAAGGTCTCAGCTGGGTGGTGCTATCATATGGAAGTGGATGGGAAGAGTCTGCTATCAAGCTTAGTCAAGTTAACAGAATTCAATTCAGCTTTTTGTTTGTTTGTTTGTTTTTCAAGGTAGGGTTTTACTCTAGTCGAGGCTGACCTGGAATTCACTATGTAGTCTCAGGGTGGCCTCAAACTCACGGTGCTCCTCCTACCTCTGCCTCCCAAGTGCTGGGATTAAAGGCATGCACCACCATGCCCAGCTCAACTCAGCTTTTTTTTTTTTTTTTTTTTTTTTTTGAGAGAGAGACAGAGAGAGGGAGAGGAAGACAGATAGGGATGGGCACGCCAGCAGCCTCTCAGCTGCTGTGAACCAAATCCAGATGTGTGCGCCCCCTTGTGGGCAAGTGTGGCATTGCGCCCTTGTGTCTCTTTGCATCTGGCTAAATGTGGGACCTGGAGATTGGAACTTCTGGAGATTAGAACCGCTGGAGATTGGAACCAGTGTTCTTAGGCTTAGGAGGCAGGCGCCTTAACCACTAAGCCATCTCTCCAGCCCTCAACTCAGCTTTTCTGTTGGCAGTAGGCTGTCCTCAGACTCTGGAGGGTTCCCACAGTTCCTCACCATGTGGCCCTTGAGATAAGGTGGTCACACCATGGCAGGTGGTTTCTTCATTACCACTAGCAGTGCCTTCTCCAGTTACAGACTTGTGTAAAACAACAGGTAACCACAAGGACAATAGCCATGGTTTTGCCACCATCAAGCAGTGGCATTCCATCTGCTTTGCCACATTCTAAGCCAGTCCTGGGTGCTACTTGAACTTAAGGGGAAGGGACACTGCAGGTCACTTTAGGACATGTTTGCCACTTCAGGTTATGGGGCAGACACAATGTCTCCTGACCACACCATTTACTGAGTGCGTAGGTTTCAGTGAGCCATTTCACTTCTCTCAACACATACATTCATCTCTAAATTGGAGCTAATAATCTGCTCCCTCTCCAGTTTCTGGGAAGGTTAAATGAGATCATGCATGTGCAGAAGATATAAAACTATGAGAGTATAATGTACGCATTAACATAAATTGGTTCCCCATCTGAAGCCTTCTAATATAAGTAGCAATTGTCCTTGGGACTGAGTAAATGTTGGGTTGCATAAATTCATGGTCTGTCCTAAGGGGCATTATATGTCCTTGGATAACAAATGACTGTGTTTAATTTTGTAGAGGTATTTATAGTTTAATCAATTATGAAAATGGAAATGTATATGCACAAATCTTGACAACCAAGTAAGACTCTCAGGGCACTTTTCCAGAATGATTTAAACATCATAAATATAGATTATATAACTTTTGCATAATACACTGCTAGCCAGGCACTTTTGCCAAATAAATGAAAAGCTGGAGTCATGTTGAACTAGTTCCTTTCCTGGTTGCTGTGACAAAATCCCTGACAAGAAGCAACTTAATGGAGGAAAGGTTTATTTTATTTATTAAAAAAAATATTTTATTATTTATTTGGGAGAGAAAAAGAGGCAGGAAGAGAGAGAGAAGAAAGAGAGAGAGAGAAAGAGGGAGAGAGAATGGGCACACCAGGGCCTCTAGCCACTGTAAATGAACTCCAGACACATGTGTCACCTTGTGCATCTGGCGTATGTGGGTACTGGGGAATCGAACCTGGATCCTTTGGCTTTGCAGACAAGTGCCTTAACCACTAAGCATCTTTCCAGCCCAAGGAAAGATTGATTCTGAAGGAAGGATTTGCGGGTACAGTCCATCATGGCAAGCAAGGCATGGCAACAGGGGCACGAAGCCGGCCGTCATGTTCAATTGGCAGTCAGGAAGCAGAGAAGAATGAGTGCTGGTGTTCAGCTAATTGTCTCATTGTTTTTAAATCCCATGAAATGGTGTCACACATAGTTAGGGTGGGTCTTCCCACCTCAGTTCTCCTGTCCTAGAAGCTCTGTCATAGACAGGCCCAGGAATTTGTTTCCATGGTGATTCTAAATCTTTAATTGATAATCAGGATTAAGCTGTCACACATGTCATGAAGTAAGAGTCAAAAGAACAAATTTCTTAGTCCACTGAATGGCTCTCTCAATCTGACCTTATAAGACTCTTGTTGCCTCTTGAGATTTTTAAAAATATATTTTATTAATTTATTTATGAGAAAGAGAGAGAAAAAGAGGCAAATAAAGAGAAAGGGGATGGGCTTAGGTCTCCTGGCCCTAAACAAGTCCTGAGTTCTTCCCCTTGTAGTAGTAGTAATATTACCTCAGAACAAGGGCACTTGGATTCTAAGCAATAGAAACCAACTCTGGCAAGCATAAGCATAAAAGGATTTCCTTGGAACTGTATCAATCAGGGCTTAGTGCAAAAAATATATAAAACTTGTATAGGTATTTTAATTAGAGTGGGACTAAACATAGAGAATGTGGTGCTAACGAAGTTATTGGGAGGGCTGAGAGATTTTAGGCTAAAGTTCTGGGAAACACTCAGAAGAACATGCATACTAACACAAGAGATGTTCTCCCTTTGAGGAGGCCACTGCTGGAAGCTTGGCTGGCCAGAGAGCCTGCTGTTGCTGCCACTCACAGCGAAACTGTGGAAGTTGGAGAGGAGACAGTGAGATGATGCTTCAGGCAAAGGATAGGATCACAACATAATGTAAAAGTAATCAAAGGTGCTGCTTTGAACACCAGAAGTACTACTGGATTGCACCATTCAAAACTTTAGTTGGGGGCTGGAGAGGTGGCTTGGCAGTTAAGGCACCTGCCTGCCAAGCCTAAGAATGCAGGTTCCAATCTCCAGGTCCCATGTTTAGCCAGATGCAAAAAGTGATGCAAGGGCGCAATGCCACACTTGCCCACAAGAGAGCGCACATGTCTGGAGTTCATTCACAGTGGCTGAGAGGCCGCCAGTGTGCCCATTCTCTCTTTCTCTTAAAAAAAAAAAAAAAAAAAAAAACTCTAATTGGAAGCGAGTGTCACAGAAAGCCTTTAGAGTGTAACACAGGTTTTCTTTCCACCGGCAATCGCAAGAACTGCCATGCTGGCGAGACTTTGTGGGCGGCTGTTCTATTCTTGACACTTTCAGAAGTAAGTTGCTTAGGTATTTTAAAACTAATTATTTAAATTTGCATGCAAAAGGAATGGGTCTCATTGTGGTATTTTTCATACACATATATCATCATAATTTGGTGTTATTTACCCCCCATCCCACCACCCTGCCCTGTTCCTATCCCCTCCCCTCCTGCTTTTTTGTCACATATATTCCATTACCCTCTCTTTTCCCCCTCCTTGCTTCATACAAATTTAAATATAAATACTGTATAGCAGAGAAAACATGTAATACTCAATTTTTTGAGTCTGGCTTATCTTGCTTAACATAATGATCTCCAGTTGCATTCACTTTTGTCACTTTTATAACATATACAACAAAAGCAACTCAAGGAAGGAAGGGCTTCCTTCCTTATTTTGGCTTAAGTTAATGTCATAATTTCATTATTGCTTGTGGCTGAATAAGAGTCCATTGTGTATATGTGTCCCATTGTTTGTTTGTTTGTTTATTTATTTATTTATTTATTTATTTATTTATTGTGGGAATAGGGATCAAATCCCTTGCATGCTAGGCAAGCACTTCATTATGAACCCAATATCATATCTTCTTTTTCCACTCATCCATGGATGAACAGCTAGGCTGGTTCCATATCTTGACTGTTGTGAATCCTGCAGCCTTTAAACACCAAGGTTCTTTCAGGCATTAAATAACATTACATCAGTCTTTCTTTATCTGTGAGGGTGGAAAACAAGAGCTCCAATGAGGACCAGGAACCACAGATAGATCCGAGCCTTAGAGGGGTTATTTTCCCCATACACACACAGATGTCTAACTAAGCCCTTGTCATGCAATGAAACTGTGACGTTTGCAGGTTGAAGTTTGATGATGAAACTAGCATGGCGTTTCCCCCCCTTCACTATGATTTCATGGAAGAAGATCATTTTTAGCAACTTCAGTATACATGTTTTCCTGTTCTTATTAAGTAGAGAATCACCATCCTTTTCATTTCAAGGTAATACTTCCCATTTTCTCTTTGGGGTATGTAAACTGTCAGCCTCATTACTCTTGTGCTTTAGGGCCACCATTAAGTCAAACAGAGGATACAGAGAAACAAACAGTGATTCCAGGGTGGTAGACATGACAGTCACTAGGTGACTAATAGGCAAGAAGCATATACAGTATGGGTAAGCTGGGCACAGGCATGATTCACGCCTGGAGTAGGACAGGGAGGCGAAGTGGGATCTTATGCCACTCACAACAATGCACACCTTAAAATGCATGAAGAGTTTCTTTTGGGAATTTTCCATTGAACATGTTCAGATTGCTATTGACTGCTGATATATAAAAAGACGAGTAAGTGGGGACTGTGTACGGAATTCCTTAGTCATTCTATCAGGCCCCTCTGAGCCAGTGGGAGGTGTGCCCAAGATCCACACTTTACCACAAGGTTCAGCATTGTGACTGTAATCTCTTCATTATTATAGCGTCTGGTCACAGGAACCTCAGATCACTTCTCATCGTTTCGGCTGAAATGAAGTATGACAGGAACCTCAGCAAAACCATGACCTTTCTCCTGCAGCCACTTAAGGCAAGGGGACTGAATATTCATGGCAGCCAAATTTGGCCTGGGAAAAAACTCTTTAAACAGAGCTAATGGATTATTGATTTTCCTCAGATTTGTAATAAGCTGCAAAAGCTTAAGTGTGGACACTTAAGGAGAGAAGTGATTTCTTGCAGAAAATGTAAGGAAAGGGAATTTTATGCCATGGACTCATACTAACATATAATTTATTATTATATAACTTATAATATTAGATAAGTAAAAATAAGATACACAATTACAGTTGGTCCTCTATTATCTGAGTATTCATGTATATATATTTAACTAAATGTAGGTGGAAAATGCATTAAATATCATACTAGTATTGAATATACATTTTGTTCTCATTTCCTATACTTCATTATAATAAGTATATATGTAGCATTTAAATTATATTGTATAAGTAATGTAAAAATGATTTGAAATATATAGAAGAATGTGTATATATTATATGCAAGCACCATGTCATTACATATAAGGGAACTGAGTATTTTCTCATTTTGGTATGCACAGGGGCCCTAGAACAAGCCCTCCATGAATATGGAGGGATGATTGTATTTTCCAGACATTCAAATGAGTCACCCTGATTGCAATTTTCTTCTACTTTTATGTTCCACCACAGTTAACACTTAGATTGCTTAGTCATAGTATTGACCAGTGGTCATTCTGAGTTATGCAACAGAAATACCAAAGCAGTTTTAAAATGACTGATTCTCATGGCTGGGCATGGTGGTGCACACCTTTAACTCCAGTACTAGAGAGGCAGAGGTAGGAGGATTACTGTGAGTTTGAGGCCAGCAAGCCTGGGACTACACAGTGAGTTCCAGGTCAACCTGGGCTAGAATGAGACCCTGCTTCAAAAACAAACCAGCAGAAAAAAAAAGACCTCCAAATTATGGATTCTCAGGACCAATCATAGGGATTCTGATTTAGGAAGGCCACAGTGGGGCCTAGGATGGAGTATGCATAAACATGTTACTGTAATTCTGATGTATCTAGATCTGAGCAGCCCTGGTATACATAGAAATGTGAACACATTCTTTTTTTCTGATCCAGTGTAGTGGTCACTTGTAAATGTAATGCCTGAGTCAAGTAAAACATAACAGGATTCCACTGATCAGTTCTTCCCAATGAAGTTTTACATACTCATTATCTTTCCCAATGGCACTCAGAAATCTGATGAATATTTTAGACTTTTTCTTCCTTTTATAGGGATTCAGTTAGTCCTTAGCGCAGCCATCTTGGATCAAAACCACTACGATAGCCCCTAAGTAACTCTGATTGGTTTTCCTCACATGCTTTCCCAAGGAAAACCATTAGAGTGCTATAAGGCACTTTATGACCTGGACCCTGCCACAATGAGCACTGGGAATGTGTCTGATGTGTTTGCTTCTATGGATCAAGTGTCATAATGTATGTGAATACACTTTTTAAAGTTGTTACACAAATGCCAATTGCTATGTGGAAGGGTAGCTCAGCTAATATATAGGGAAACCAACCTGGGAATGAAGAGGAGATATAATTTCTAATTTTATTTTTATATTTGAAAATGGAAATTGTAAAAGTAGCATGTTCATCTGCTCAGTTTTTGGACACCTGGGATATTTTGGTATTAATATTGACAAAATGTCTCTATGTGAGGATACTGTTAATAACATGTTAGTAGTCTGTCCATCATCTCATGACAAAGCATGAGCAACCAAATTTAAAGCTGAGTTATATAATTTTCTTTATACAAAGCAAGTGTACTGTGTTTTCCAATGTTCCTGCATATCCATGACTTCACAGTGCCTGTTACTTCCTACACAGGACCATCATAATAGGAGGAAAAGATGATGACATCAAAATAGGGCTGGAGATATGGTTTATTAAGATGTTTGCCTATGAAGCCAAAGGACCCAGGTTTGATTCCCTAGGACCCATGTAAGCCAGATGCACAAGGGGGTGCATGTGTCTGGAATTTGTTTGTAGGCCCTGGTGTGCCCCCATTCTCTCTCTCCTTGCCTATTTCTGTATCTCTGTCTCTCAAATAAATAAAAATAAAATATTAAAAAAATAAAAGAGAGACTGATTGCGAGGGGGAAGGGGTGTGATGGAGAGTGGAGTTTCAAGGGGAAAGTAAGGGGGAGGAAGGGAATTGCCATGGGTTGTTGTCTATAATTACGGAAGTTGTTAATTACAAAATAAGCTAACAAAAGAAAATGTTAAGACTGAAAAATTTAGCAGATAGAATTTAGTATCACATTAGAGGAATTGCACATGAGATGATAGTGCAGAAAAAATACCCAGAATGAAACAAGGAGAAAAATGGATAGAAAAACTGAAGGTAAAAATGGAACTGTGAAGGCCCGTCTGGTAATACATTAGAACTTATGTTGAAACAGAATGGGGTGTGATGTTTGAGAAAGCAATAACTGCTAAATTTCAAAACTTAGATATTAAATTATACCTATATATGTATTTTATATATAATATAAATACACCTGGATACTTTATAGTAATACTGCTAACAATCAAATCAAAGATGAAATATCAAAAGTAACTAGACAAAAGATCCCATTACCTACAAAGAAGCAAAAGTTAGAAAACTAATTAAGCACCAGAACAGTGGTGCTGGAGATAAAGTCATGTTGGTTCCAATGTGTTAAAAAGATGAAACCCACCTGCAAAACAAGAATTTCCTACCCACTGAAAAAGCTTTTCAATAATGAAAGCAAATAAAACCATTTAAAAAAAAACAAAATAAAAGAATTTCCATGCTTATTAGAGAAATATGAGTGAGTATTCTTTGTAAAAATATATTTATTTATTTGCGAGAAGACAGAGACAGAGACAGAGAAAGAATGGGCACACCAGGGCCTCTTGGCACTGCAAATGAACTCTAGATGTAAGTTTACAGAGTGATTACAATGTATAATAAATGAAAACACAATTAATGGTGAAGAATCACAAGACATAGAGGAGAACAGTTTCTAATAAATACTGATAACAAACCTTAAACATATTTAAAGTTAAATTTCACAGACAATGGAAAAATACATAAATTTACCACCAGAGTAAGAAAGGAGCGCACACTCAGAGCAATCATTTCACAATATTTTCTACACCAAGAATAGACAATGCAGTCTTTTCTCTAGTTTGGTTGACTGAAATGTACTTTTTTATTATTGTTATTTCAGGGAAATTTCTTTCATCTTTACCATCTGTTATTGGTAATGCCAAAGTTAGAGAGATCGCTATCAAATTTCTTTTAGATAAATAAATGAATAAAACAAGGGAGGTGTCTACTGACTTTGTCAATTGTTTCATGTCAATGTTTTGCATGTCAGGCACCATAGAAACCATTCATATCTTGATAAATAATATCTGGCTGGGGACATTATTTATATTATGACTATGTGGGTTGGTGAATTTATTAGTTGATTTTTCTCATTGCTATGATAAAATAGCCAGCAGAAATAGCTTAAGGAAAGGTTTATTTTGGCTCCTGATTTCAGAGAGACTTCAGTACATCATGGTGGGGAAAGTCTGGCAGAGCTCCAGGAGATGGGAGTTATGCTACAGAGACATCTTCATTGTGGTTGAACAAGAAGCAGAGAATACAGTGTTCTGAGCTACTGTTTTGTTGCAGTACACAATACCCAGCCAGATGCAATTTATGGAAGGAAAAGGGTTTAATTTACCTTATAGCTCCAGAGGGGAGAGTTTGTTAAAGACATGTCAAAAGCAGGAAGCCAGGATCACATTGTCACATGGGCAGACAGGAAGTGGATAGAGAAGAAGTAGCATGTGGGGTCTAGCCATAACCACAAGGTCTGCTCCCCACTGACACACTTCCTCCAGCAAGGCTCCACATCCTTAAGGTTCCATAACCTCCTGAACAGTGCTACCAGCTGGGGATTAAGTATTAAAGTACATGAGCCTGTAGGTGACATTTTAAATTTTAACCACCACGTTGGGGAGGGGTCACATCCAGGGGCAGTTATTATCTCTACAGGCCTGCCCTTATGGTGATATATTCCACCAACTAAAGGTTCTATGACCTTCAAAATAGCAGTATAAGCTGAGGACCATACTGTGGGTATGATTCCAGATTCAAACTATAGCAGCATAGTGGATAGTAAAAACATCTCTGATAGTTATTCCTTTTGGCCAGAGCTAACATTAATGAAGACATACATGGACGTGATTGCAGCCACAGAAATATATCATATGAAATCCACTCTACATGAATCTCCAAGATGCCACAACTATCCCCACATCAGTCACCACAAGGCATGGTAAGAAGGAAAGGTGAATTGGAGGAGATCCAGTTTTAACCAGCATGGATAAAATACCATGCTTTGTATTGTACTTTGACCACTGAAGTCCTTGGAAAGGGTCTGTATAAATGAGAAGCCCTGATGTTTATATATGATTAGCTTCATGGAAAATTTGCCCTTTCTTGTCACATAGTAGGACTTAAATAAAGATGTTTTCAATGAATAAAATATTTGTTGAATGAATAATAAACATGAAAGAACAATGCAAATGAGAAGCCCTGATGTTTATATATGATCAGCTTCATAGCAAATTTGTCCTTTCTTGTCAAACAGTAGGACTTCAATAAAGATGTTTTCAATGAATAAAATATTTGTTGAATGAATAATAAAATGAAGGGATAAAGTAAGCCTCAGTCTCTCAGCACTTGGAGCAGATCCTAGCCCTAAACTGTTGGTATAACCATCCCAATGAGCACCAGCTTACTGAGGAATCTCAGAATTACGTTGTCAAAAGAAGCTACCTCTCAGGGAAGATTTATCCTTCGTATATAATTAAACAGCCGGAATCTAATTTAGAACCATATCATAGAGTGTGACTCTTGAATTTGTGAATAAGTCACAAGGACCCAAATTTAGCTCCTCTAAAATTGCCATCTTGGCCCCAAATGCAGGATAAAATTTGGGACAGTCACTTCTGCATTGTCTGGAGTTAACACCTTACAGCTACACCCTCAGCTCAAAAGCACAAGACACTCAAAACTCAACTATCTTGCTGTTGAAACCATTTTGTCTTATGTTCCATTAAAAGCATTTTGTATCTTTTACATTGAGTAGATTGTTTTATAACCCACGTCTGGTTTTGAATATCATGTGTTGGTCACTTGGAAAATCTGAGCTTACCAAGTTTATATGGTTCTCCCCATTGTTGACATTTTTTTTTTGTTGTAGAGTTTCAAAAAATTGCATCCATTATTGCCACAATTGCCACTTATTTAATTATGAGTCATTAAACACTTGGGAACTGTCAGAAACTTTAATCTTCACTTGGAAAATTGAATTTTATTATTGGCAACAAACATTATAAGCTGTCTTTCTGGAAGTGACTGACTTACTCCATTCATTTTCAGGAAAATGCTTGCCAAATACCCAAGAGTGAAAAATCATAATTTGTTGGTGTTCATTCAAGTAAAACTGGTGTTCCATGAAAAAACTCATCTATTTCAGCTGGCAACACAACTGATCTCAAGAGTCCCTCTCCTGGAGTTAGATAGTCACAGTGTAGTAGTAGAGAGAAGTGTCCTGCTCTGCACACACTTTCCATCTTGTCCATGGAATAGAAAAGACTCAATGATCAAAATGACATAAAATAGACAGTTTTGTTATGATTTCATGAAACATGTTCTAAAACGGAAATGACTTCAAATGTTCAAAAATGCCTCTTTTACTGTTTTCCTGTGAGTTTGTGGTGGTCAAGGGCATTGTAAACACTAGCACAGTTTGGAATTCCTCCTTTGATTCCTGTAAACTTTCAGGAGTTTGCCTCATTGCTGATTTTTCTCCTTCAGTGCAAGTGTGAACATGGTTGAAAAGAGAATAACGCTGGGAACATCCTGGAAAAGTCTTTGGGACCTCTGAGGTCACTGGCTTCCACTTTGGGGATGTCCATTCTAAGGCTATGTAGGTATTTCCTCTATCCATCAGTGACATAGGACACTCGAAGCTGCTGCCCACTATCTCCTGCTCTGAAGGATAAGTAGAAGCATCCAAGGGGGGAAAAGCACTCAAATCTAGGGATTCTGTTCAGAATAAGTAGCAGATTTTAAGGTTATTAAATGTCAGTCAGGTGAATGTGAGTGGGTTGAAAAGTTTAAAGGCATCGGCAGTCTCCCGAATGGAATGGACTTAGTGATTCAGACATTGTTTGAAAGCATCGATCAGTGACTCCTGAACACAGTTTGTTTAGTGTCAGTAACCCTGCTTGCTCAGCTCTTCCCTGTAGGTACCTCTCCGTGGCTTGGAAGGCAACTGCATGGTGGCCTTGAATCACTTGTCTTCTCTGAGTTCAAGTACCTTCAATTTATATTCTTCTCCACTGATATGCTTCCATAGAAAATGTCATAGATGCTCAAGGGTGTGACAAGCACCTCTGTTCATGTTGCCTCCCATTCCAGGGCCTTTGGATAGGAGGCTGTCTGCTGGCAAAGTTCTGCCTATTGTTTGCATCTGGCTGAATCCTACCAGCTTACTGCAAAGGACTTTTGTTCAGCAAAGCCTCCCCTGACATTCTGAAGTATATCAGATCTGCTGTTCACTCCTCCAGGATGTGGGCTTCACAAGAGATTGAGTTGTTATTTGAATACATCAGTCTCCCCTTATCTGTGGCTTAGCTTTCTGTCATCTTAGATACCTGTGGTCAAGTGCAATCCAAAAAAAAATCTATAAAGTAGAAGATATCAGAAATAAACAATTCATTTATTTACATTTTGAAAGAGTGCATTCTGAGGAGCATAATGAAATTCCATGCCATCCCTTTGTGTTCAAACTAGAACATGAATTATCTCTTGGTCTAGCATATTCCTGCTCTATGCACTATCTGGTATATTCAAGGTTCTAACCACTTGTGGTTTCAGGTATTAGAAATATTTCCCCTCATGTAAGAGGGACTACAGTAACTGGTGGTTTTGAAAACCAAACTTCAGAGTCTGACTGCTTAGTTACGGTTCCCAGTGGAAACTTGATCAGATCAGGCACACAACTACTTTGTTGACCTCTGCATCACTGGCTGTTAGCCAGCTAGGAGCTTAATATTTCTTAGAGGAAATTAATAAAAGAGTCTACATCCAATGCTGTTTACTTCACACCTAGCCCACACTGGTGCAGCTAGACATTTTCATGTAGATACTGCCTCCTGAGCTCAAATTCATTATCATTCTTCCAGTCCTCTGTAATCCAAGCTTGTACAGACCCTTTGATTTGTTTGCTGCAATAATTTTTCAAATGTCTCCTTTTCCTCTGCACTTCATTATATCTCAAATCTATTGTTTTGAAAATGCAAATCAGATTGTGTTCAAATTCTTTACCTCTAGGTCACAAATCCTTGCTTTCCTCTGTAGTCTTATTTCATATTACTTATTCATTACAAACACACCAAGTTCATTTTTCTCTTAGGATATTTGCCTTGATTGTTCCCTCTGCCTGAAACATTGCTCTCCTAATCTGCATACAGCTGGAACTCTCTGGGCCTCAGACTTCATTTTCAGTGTCATGGCTCAGACCTAAACAGCAAATGTGAGTTTTTCCCAACCAGCCCTTTGATCATTTTTTAAAATGGACACACACACACACACACACACACACACTTGAATACTCACTTCTTACTTTTCATGACTAGCTTGCCTAATGAAGGGGCTCTTTGTTACTAGCAGTTTGAAAAAGTGCTCAGGGGATTCCACAGCAGTGTGAAAAGCCTCTGGTCTGGTCTAGCCTTGTGGCTCAGTGTGGTTTGTGGAGCCATGGAACAGTTATTGCCTGGGAGCCTATCAGAAATACAGTATAATTAGACCATACCTCAGATCTACTTAAACAGAACCTGCCTTTTAAAAATTCATGTGTATGTGAATGTGCATGTTCATGTGTGTGTGACTGTGTGTGTGTGTGTGTGTGTGTGTGAACGTGTCTGAATGTGTTTGGGGAGACTACAGGACAACCTTATTTGTTATTCTCAGAAATTCCACCCCTTTTATTGAGATGCAGACCGTATCATTGGCTGAGAGCTTGCCAATTAGGCTAGACTGGCTTGGCCAGTGAGCCCCAAAGATCCTCCAGTCAATACCTTCACAATGCTGTGATTACAGGTATGTCACCACACCTGGACTTTTTATGTTGGTGCTAACGATCAAACTCATGTCTTTATGCTTGACTGGCAAACACTTTACTGACTGAACCACCTCTACAGACTCCAGAATATGCATTGAAAAACCCTTTAATATTGTTTTTTGTAGTTAACATACAAGATAATGGGTTTCACTGAGGAATTTTCATGCAGATATATCTTTAGACTTGGATGGAATTTACTCCCATATACACTGCCCTCCTCTTTCCCATTTCTGCCATTAAGCTGGTCCCCTTCCTCTCACAAATAGTGCCTCTTTCTGTCTTTTAAAAAAATATTTCATTTTAATTTATTTATTTAAGAGTGAGCAACAGAGGTAGAGAGAGAGGGAGAAAAAGAGGGAGAGACAGAAAGAGAGAGAGAAAGAGAATGAGAATGTCAGGGCCTCCAGTCACTACTTCAAATGAACTCCAGATGTATGTGCCACCTTGTGCATCTGGCTTATGTAGATACTGGGGAATTGAACCTGGGTCCTTTGGCTTAACAGGCAAGTGCATTAATCATGAAGCCATCTCTCCAGCCCCCTCTTTCTGTTTTAAATGCATTATTTGGAGGAGGAAGTATATCCTATCTATCCTCCTCCCATTCCCTTTTATCTTCTTGTGTCATCCCTTTTCTACTTTACACACACACACTCTCTCTCTCTCACATTCCAAATATGAAATAAAACATGCAATATTTTTCTTTCTGAGCCTGGATAGTTTCATGTAACATGAAAATCTGTAGTTCCATCCATTTTCCTGAAAATGTCACAATTTCATTCTTCTTTATAGCTGAATAAAATTCCATTGTGAATATGTTCACTTTCTTTATCCATTCATCTGTTGATGGAGACTTAGGCTGGTTCTACATTTTGCTTATACTGAGTAGAATAGCAATAAGGCAGCCTCTAACAAATAATACTGGGAAATGAGATATCTATATATACAAGTATGAAATTAGCTAGTTCTTTCCATGCCCAAGAATTGACTCCAAATTTTTCAAAGAGGTTATCATCAGACCTGAGACTAAAACTGATGGAGGAAAATGTAAGGAAAATACTTAACATAGGCGAGGACTTTCTGAATTGACCTCCAGTGGCTCAGAATACAAGGCCAATAATCAACTAATGAAACCTCATGAATTAGAAAGCTTTTGTACATCAAAGGACACTTAATCAAAAAGAAAGCATGAAGAAGGGGAAAATTTTTTGCCAGATATACATGTGACAGAGGGTTAATATCTAGGTTATAGAAAGAACTCAAAAAAGAAATAACAAGACATTAAAAAAATCTAATAAAAATTTGCTATAGAACTGAATAGAAAGTTCTCAAAAGAAGAAATACAAGTGGTCATAATTTTTTTTTTAATGTTCAACATCTTTAGCCCTCATAGAAATGCAATTTTAAAATCACTTTGAGATTCCATCTCACTCCATCAAGAAATCAATAATAAATTCTGTCAAGGGTGTAGGTAAAGATGAACCATTTAGCACTGTTGGTTGGAATGAAAGCTGGTGTCATTATGGAAATCAGTGTGGCGGTTTTAGAGATAGCTAAAAATAGATCTACCATGTGACCAAGCTACTTCGTGAGCATGCACCCTAAAGGACTCTATACTTTACTATAAACATACTTGCTCAGGCGTGCTTGTTACTGCTCTATTTGTGACAGCTTGGAAATTATATGAGCCTTGATGTCTGTTAACTGATGAATTGATAATGAAGATGTAGCATATATACATAACAAAGTTTTATGCAGCTATAAATAAAAATGAAATTAAGAAATTTGCAAGAAGTGTATGGATCTGGAAAAGTGAGATAACCCAGGCTTAGAAAGTCAAGCACCACAGGTTCTCTCATGTATGTAGATTTAAGCATCAAATTTTTAGATGCGTATGTGAGTTGGACTAAGAGTCTGTAGTAGAAGGCAGGAATCTAGAAAAGAGCCATGAGGGAGAAGAAGAGAGAGTAAGGGGAGGAGATAGTAGATATTTAAGTAGAGGGGTGGGATGGTTTAAATGGGCAAGGGAGGAAGGATGGATGAGAGGAGGGGGTGGAAGGTTTAATCAAAAATAAAGGTGGGGGCTGGAGGGATGGCTTAGCAGTTGGGGCATTTGCCTGCAAAGCCAAAGGACCCAGGTTTGATTCCCCAGGACCCATATTAGCCAGATGCACAAGAGGGTGCATGCATCTGGAGTTTGTTTACAGTGGCTAGAGTCTCTGGCATACCCATTCTCTCTCTCTCTCTCCCTCTTTCTCTGTCAAATAAATAAGTAAAAATAAAGGTGTTATAAATAATATGAAAATCTACTTCTTTGGTAGCTAATTAAAATTATGTTAAAAAGAGAAAGTTTGTGTAGAAATACCCTGTAGAGGTGGATAATGCTGCGCTCAGAAGCTATCAATTGTTACAGAAAGATTCCAGTGCCAAGGGTGGAATACCTCCATGTGAGCTGTTGGTCAGGGAAGCTTCTGAGGCCCCCAAAACAATAAAGTCTATTGCCAACTCTCTTGCTTGCCCACCAGAACTAGATGGTAAGACCCTGTTGTTGAAGACACCACATGTGTCAGTCATAGAACACTGTGATATCAAGGTAGATCTTAACTGGAAACCTTCTTCCTGATGTCATAGGACTGGAAAGTGCTATGAAGGCTTCTGGAGGAGGAAATTCATCCAGTCTTACCCAGCAGTAGACCCTGCAAACTACACAAATGGCTAGCTAGACAAGATGTGCCCGCTAGTGCAATAGTGGCATGTCTGTTATGGGGATAATCAATGGTTCTCTGATTAGATTTGTGGGCTGCTCCATGGGAGGGAATTTATGACTGATTCTGACATCCTAGTAAGAAGTGTATAGCTAGGAGGGCCCTATGCCCTAGGAGGGAAGTTACTACTGTTGTTGGGCTAGAAGGACATATTATACCTGCCACACTGCCCTCTACATATGTGTTTATGCCCATATATTAGTGTTGCTCTCACTTTTGGTTAGAGAAGTTTTTCTTTGCAAATGGTAGTGACTGCTGGGGAGACTCAAAACTTATCAAAGTGCCAAGAAGAAGTGACAGTTGAGTGTTTAGCACTCAATGAGAAATCTCTATCACATCCTTCAAGTCTCAGGGACCATTGTGGAAGAAGTGGCAAAAGGAATGTAAGAGTCAAAGACTGGGAGGAGTGCTTTGGAATGCTGACTTCCGGACACACAGTGATCATTGCATTCATAATTTCAAAGTAGTTGTTATTACTTGCATAAGACCTGAATAATACTAGTCTCATTGATGTGCTGTCACAAGATGAAAAAAAACAACAAAAAACCAAAAACCCCCAAAGGACAAGATATCACACTGGAAAAAGAAATAGTTGAAAAGGAAGGGGAATTCATGACTGGTACAATCCCCATGAAGAGGGCACTCAGTGTACTGGGATTAAAGAGGATAACCATATGAGAATAAAACCAATTTGCAATATGTTCATATATTAAAGTTGTCAACAATTTTTTTTAAAGAAGTGTAGGTTCAGTGGCAGCGGAATGGAAAGAGGGGCAAAGGAGGATGTTGGGAGAGGTTTATGTAAACTTTTAATTAAAATTTAGAAAAAACTTAAAAGATAGAAAATATTTCCCAATACTAAGAAAGTTTAAAATGAAAATTGACCTAATGCAAGAAGAATCAAAATTAAAAATATAGGAACCTTTTTTTTTTTTTTTTTTATTTTTTTATTTTTGGAGAGAGACACAGAGACACACACACACACACACACACACACACACACACACACACACACACACACAGAGAGAGAGAGAGAGAGAGAGAGAGAGAGAGAGGGAGGGAGGGAAAGGGAGACAGAGAATGGGTGTGCCAGCAGTCTCTCAGCTGCTGTGAACAAAATCCAGATGCGTGCGCCCCCTTGTGGGCAAGTGCATCATTGCACCCTTGCATCACTTTACATCTGGCTAAATGTGGGACCTGGAGATTGGAACCGCTGGAGATTGGAACCAGCGTTCCTAGGCTTAGGAGGCAGGAGCCTTAACCGCTAAGCCATCTCTCCAGCCCTGTTTGTTTGTTTTTTGAGGTAGGGTTTCATTCTAGCCCAGGCTGACCTGGAATTCACTATGTCATCTGAGGGTGGCCTTGAACTCATGGTGATCCTCCTACCTCTGCCTCCTGAGTGCTGGGATTAAAGGCATGCACCACCACGCCTGGCCTAGAGCCATTTCATTTCATTTCATTTCATTTCATTTCATTTCATTTCATTTCATTTCATTTCATTTCATTTCATTTCATTTCATTTTTAGAGAGATCAAGCACAAGAGAGACACAGAGAGAGGTAGAGAATTGGTGTGCCAGGGCCTCAGCCACTGAAATTGAACTCCAGAAGCTTGCACCACCTAGTGGGCATGTGCAACCTTGTGCTTGCCTCACCTTTGTGCATCTGTCTGGCTTATGTGAGATCTGGAGAGTTAGAGATGGGTCCTTAGGCTTTGCAGGCAAGTGCCTTAACCACTAAGCCATCTCTAAAAATATAGGAACCTTTAATAAAAGATATGATAGTTGTGGGGAGGTTGCTCAGTGGATAAAGCACTTGTCACTCAAGCCTGAGTACCTATGTTTAATCACCAGATCCCACAGTAAAAAGCCAGAAGACTTAGTGGGCTTCTGTAATCCCAGCATGTTGAACTTGAGATGGGAGGTGGAGACAGGAGACTTTCCCAGAAGCTTGTGGCAAGACAGTCAAGAACAGAGCAGAGCAAGAATCCAGGACTGACATAAAGTTACCTTCTGACCTCCACACACATGCTGCAGCAAGAGTGCATCCACACTTAAGAGCGTGCATGTGCGCACGCACGCACGCACACAAACACACATGTGCACACATACATACACAAGATAAAGTCAAAACACTACTGGAAGTATACAAAGGAAAAAATGGGAAATGGGAAAAAATGAAAAACATTGCTCAGTAATGAAATACGTTACTGGGATGTAATGAAATGAAATGTCGCATTAGTTACTTTTGTTGGTGCTGTGACAGAACACCTGACAAGAACCAACTGCAGGGAGGAAGGGTTTATTCTGGCTTACTGTTTAAGAGTATACAGAGTATTGAGGGTGATGCATGGTGACCGAACTTCAGTCCCAACGGGAGACAGGCATGGAAGCCAATCCTGTTAGGATTCTGTGGTAAGGGCTGTGACAAATGACAAAGGATGGGTAGTGCGCAGGAGCACTGGCCTCAGGTCTTAGCAGTAGAGCTGTGTAACCTTGGGCAAGCACTGAAATTCCTGAGCTTCTGTTTCTTCATGTAACCTGGGATTGTCCAACCTACACTGCAGACCTGCTGGAAGATGAGTGAGCAAACGTATCTAAATAAGTGTGTGCTCTACAAACATCAGTGAGGCCACTGTGTGTCCTGGGGTGCCCAGAGAGTGGGCTGGAGAGCAGATAGGTCTCAGAGTCAATGCTCTGACTCATGCCTTTATAATTGCTATAGGCTGCCACAGAAGGGAAAGTGGCTATCAGCCAGAATCAGATAGGAGTCTCTTGGCAGCAATGGGCTGCGAAGTTAGAATTAAGTGGAACTATTAAAGAATTCAGAGGACTGGGAAGAGCAGATGGTCTGTCTAGTGAAGGGACAACGCTCTTGTAAACCGACCTCTGGGCATGCTCATAAATAAAAGAGCTGTCCATGTGAAATGGGATCGATGAGGCTGCAATCCCACCTTCTGTGAGATTTTGGTTTCAGGGTGGTCTGTAACCCTGATGTGGAAGCAACTGGAATTTGTAGGGTGGTACCTTTCACAGATGTTGAAGCATGCAAGGCCTCTGAGTGGCTTCTTGAAAAGGGAAGTCAGTGAGGAATGAAAAGGAGAATCCTGATGGCAGACCCTGGATCTAGTTGCTTTCCTGGAGGGTGTGCACAGCACAGGCCCTTGCTGTGTGTGGATCACTGGCAGATAGGAACATGTTCTTTTGAGGGTTTCCAGACACTTCACTGTACTTTTGTTCTTCGGTACACTAATATTTGCATAGAAGACCCCTGGGAATACCTTATGACCAGTAAGGAAAATATTGTAACAATTGATCAAAAATAAACATGCTCAAAAAAAAAAAAATACGCTCCAAAGTCAAGGCATTCTTTACTTTTTTCCTTGTGAGTCATTTTTCAGTTCATGCAGTCTCATTTGTATGGGGAACCAGGAACAGGGAACTATGGAATCTACCCTTTTACTGTACCCTCCCTTTCTACCCTCCTTCTATTTTCTCTTCTCCTCTACCTTTTTAAACTTTACTCTCTTTCTCTCCTCCACGTCTGAGGAAATTTTCTGATCTTTCAAAGCTTTTAGGGTGGAGCATCTGCAAAGAGACAAACTATGCTCTGTATGTATATGGGAAGAAAAGAAAGGGAGGAAGAGAGGGAGGTAGAGAGGAAGGGAGGGAAGAGAGGGAGAGAGAGAGGAAAGGAGGGAAGGAGGAAGGGAGAGAATAAGAGAGGGAATAAGGGAGGAAGGGAAGAAGAAGAGAGAGAGAGAGAGAGAGAAAGAGAGAAAGAGAGAGAGAGAGAGAGGGAGAGAGAGAGAGAGAGTCCCTTCCATAACATTATCTTGAGATATTAGGCTCTCAAGATGTTTTCTTTCCCCATGGAGTTACCCAAGATCCTCACAAAAGATAACAAGAAAGTGAAGGAACAGATCTGGATGAGGAAAAAAGACCCATATCTGGCTATTGATATATGTTCATTTTTCTTTGGCTGTGAATAAAATTGAAGTCATATGTACTATTATGTAGCTGCTTTAAAAAAACTTAATCAGAGATCATAAACATTTCTCCATATCATTATCTATAATATGTTTTTTCTTATCCTTTATTGGAGTATAATTTCTGTGTCGTAAAATACACAAATCTTTAGTGTATTGCTCAATGATTTATGACATATATTCTCAAGTGATAATGATCTATGTCCACATATAAAGCATTTATATTACCCTAGTTTATTTCCTTATGTTCCTTCCTGTTTAATCTACTCCTTGTCCTCAGCTCTGAATTATTTTCTGGCTTTTCTCATTATAGCTGAATTTTTCCTTTTTATCCAGATCACTTAAAATGGAAACATGTAGTGTCTATTCTCCTGTGGCCTCCTTGTTTTCCTCATCATAATGTTTTGATATTGGTGTTATTACTGAATTATACACACTTCATTTGTTATCTAGAATTCAGTTTTTAGTGAGGAGAATTTCATATATCTTATTAAATTACTCTTACATATTTGTGAAAAGTTTTAGTTTGCTTGTTTTCTAAAGTTGTGACTTTTGTCTTTTATTCTCATATTTGTAGTAATTATTTGTATAGTCTAGATAAGTCCCTTTTAGATATGTTTTATGGATATTTACACTAATTTGTGAGTTGCATTTTTAATTTCTGAAAATGTCTTGGATGAATCAGTTTTAATTCTTATGATTTCATTGATCAAATTTTAATTTAGGTTCCTGATTTTACAGACCAAGAGATCTTTGGCTACCCAAAGTTTAAGAAGATATTTTCCTATTTCCTTCAAGGAGTTTTCTAGCTTAGCTTTCACATATGAGTCTATGAATTCTGTTGAATTAACTTTGCTCTGCTGTCAGAAGGAGATGAAGATCATTTTTTGTCATGTATATATTGTTCCCGTCATCTATCATGAAGACCTTTCTTTCTTTGCGATTTTTACTGATACATTTTGCCACAACACATGGGGTCAGATACATATATGATGACTTAATCCTGGACTCATTCTCATTGATTAATCAATCTGTGAGTAACTACTTATAATTAACCATGATCTCATTTCTGTAGATTTGTAGTGAGTCTTGAAATAAAATAACGCAAGTCCTCCAGCTATGCAATGTTCTTACTTCCATATATATTTCAGAATGAACTTATTATTATTGCTTTTTTTTTGAGGTAGGGTCTCACTCTAGCTCAGGTTTACCTGGAATTCACTATGTAGTCTCAAGGTGACCTCAAACTCATAGTGATCCTCCTACCTCTACCTTCCCCCGAGTGCTGGGATTAAAGGCGTGTGCTACTACACCTGGCTTTATTAATGATGTTTTAAAAGCTTTTTGAGATTTTTGATTGAAGTTCACTTACTCTGCAGATTAATTTTGGGAGGAGAATTTGTATTCACAATGTTAATGTTTGGTTATAGTTGCAAGGTATATCTTTCCTTTTTTGCCAAAGTTTCATTAATTTATAATGTTTTGTAGTTTTCAGTGAAGAGAGTCTCACACAATTTATTAATTTATTATTAGATACTTCCAGTAATTTTTAGTTTGTCAGTATTAATTTTTAATAACTAATATATTGGTCTTGTTTTCTTCTACATCTTAAACATTATAGTTTAAGTATTTCTTTCTTTTTCATTTATTCTTTGACAATTTTATATGCACACACATAATGTTGTAATTTGATCATATGGATCCCTTATTGCACATTTTTGTCCCACTTACCTGAATCCCTTCTTCTCTTCCCTCCCCAATATACCAATGGATACACCATTGAAAAGAATGATTCTCTCTTAGTATTGACTTATTAAATCCTCAGGAAAGCCAGTTTGGTCATCTGTTCTTTCCTCAGCGATATACTTCCTAGAGGGAAAGGCATGTTTGCAAAGTGCTTGTGGGGCAGGGGAACTTCCTGCCGGTTACTCCCGTGCAGTCAGACTAACGGTGCTGTGCGACGCAGTTTATGAAGCTCAGGACGGGGCTCACAGGAAGCACTGTGATCAGTCTTTAGTGGGGGAAAGAATGAAGGGAAGTCCAGGTGAGCCATGAAGGGAGGGCCAGTACTATCCTGCAAGTTAGTGAGCTCTGTGTTTGTCCACCTGTATTCACACTCCTCAAGTAAAGGACATGGACCTCAGGACACGACGCGGCTAAACAAGAGCCAGATTCGATAGGGCAGCCAGGAGGGACTGTTGACAGATAGGAGGGGAGGAGACAGGTGAATGTGACCTTGAGAAAACCTATCCTGAGGAAAGGTGACAAGACTAGTTTGTGTGTCTTCAGATGGGGGAGGATGACAGATAGGAAAGGGTGCTGCTGACTCCCTTAGTGAAGTGTTTGCCACACGAGCATGAGTGCCTCCATTCACACCCTCAGCACCCATGTCAAAGCTGGGTTTAGTGGTATACACTGCAATCTCAGTGCTAGGGAGATGGAGACAGGCGTCTCCCCAATGCTTGCTGGATAGCCTGTCTAGTCTAATTTGTAAGCTCCAGGTTCAGTGAAAGGCCTTGTCTCAAAAAAAAGTGGGGGGGGGGCTGGAGAGGTGGCTTAACGGTTAAGGTGCTTGCCTGCAAAGCCTAACCACCGGAGTTCAATCCCCTAGTGCCCATGTAAAGCCAGATGCACAAGGTGGTGTCTGCATCTAGAGTTCATTTGCAGTGGCTGGAGTCCCTGGCATGTGCATTTTCTCTGTCTCTATCTCTTTTTGATGCAATTAAATAAATTAATAAAGAAAAAAACAAGGTGGGGCATGATTGAAGAACACTCCCAATGTTGCCTCTGGCCTCCACATACAAGCACACACATGTTCCCACACATACATGTTCCTACGCATACGTGTTCCCACATATACATGCTCCCACACATATATACACAGGCATACATAGGCATGCACATACACAGGAAAAGATATGGAAATGGAAATTTAGGAGGACATCCAGAATCCCCGTTCAGAATTAAGTTCCATTTCTGACAGTCTTCCAGGAATGCAGAGTAACCAGACCTTGGCTGCGAGGAGACGTGACTGAGATGTGGATCCAGGTGTGAGTACTGATCAGGTTTCAAGCACTTTCATACTGTGGGATTTTGGACTATTAGCTAAAGTTCTTTGGGTTTAAAAAAAAGTTTTATTTATTTGTTTATTTGAGAGAGTCAGAAAGAGAGAGAGTGCGAGAGAATGGGTGCGTCAGGATGTCCAGCGACTGCAATCCAACTCCAGATGCATGTGCCACCTTGTGCATCTGGCTTATGTGGGTCCTGGGGAATCAAACCTGGGTCCTTTGGCTTTGCAGGCAAACACCTTAACCACTAAGGCATCCCTCCATCCCTTTGGGTTTTATTTCTTTGTATGTAAAGGGAAAACATGTCTGCAAAGCTCATTTTTAGATGGTCTTTATCATGATGCCTACAATTAATCCACACAGTGTGAGAAGGGTGTATACTTAGGTAGATGAGGGTGGGAAGGCATGCAACAGATCATCTTGAATATCTTACCCTCTTACCTGAGGAGACATATTTCCAACCAATGCCTGAAACCACAAGCAGTATACATCCTTGTGCATACTGTACTTTTCTTACATATCCATACTTATGATAAAGTTTAATTTATAAATTAGGTACAATGCAAGATCAGTGACAATAACTTATAATAAAATAGAATGATTAAACACTATACTGCAATAACAATAACATTGCCAACAAAAAAATAAATTGAGCATAAAAAAAAAAAAAAAGACAATGGCCAGGTTGCCTCACCAACTACAGACTTGGTTTCTATATTTTTTCCCTTATCATTCCACAAACAGTTTGGTTGGCTAGTGCATGATTACGACCATGTGGAAGGTTCTTACAGTGACAGGCTCTGGGAAAACACTGGTCCAAGCAGGTCCCTTGGACCAGGTCAGGCATCCAGTTGGCAAAGTTTGTCCTTTCTCAGTCCCTGAGCCAGCTGGCTGCTGTATTGCTCATGGTGAAGGGTCCATTTGGCTCCACTCCAGACAAGTTGAATGAACATCATTAGAGAAATATAAAAGGGTGATGGATGACTTGGATGAAGTCACACAAATAGTGCTCATCGCATTTGCATTTGACTCAGGGGGGAGAGGAAGGGATGAAGCCCTGGGTGAGGTAATGAGGAGTCTCAAAGGTTCATGTGGCCTGTCACCATGCATTGAAATGAAGTGGGCCAAGTTTAACAGGAAGAAAAATCAAGGCCCTGCGTCGAGATTATCAAATGAATCAAGCTTTGTAAACATAATGACAAGGCCCAACTCCAATATGAGAAGACTGATTAATTTGGCTCCAACAGACTATAAAACATGCGTGTCAAAAACACTATAAACAAGATGGAAAGGAAAACTATAAACGGGTTAGACTAATGGTGGCATATGATAAGGAGAGTGGGCCGGCATGTACAAGAAGTCTTTCAGATCAATATGGGAAAGAAAAGCACCCCGTTAGGAAATGAAGGACGAATGTAAACAAGCCGTCAGAAGACATGGGGCCTAAAATGGCCACTCACTTTGTAGAAAATGTTCACCCATGGCACTGAAAAATGTAGAAAAAACCAAACCAAACCAAGTGAACGACTTCTATTTTCTTTGTCAGATCAGCAGTGAGTCAGAGGCGTAATGAGAATCCACGTTGGTGGACTCAGGAGAAGCAGATGGGCTCAACTTCTGCTTCAGAGGACGAAACACCCGCCTTCATAGCGGCCCCTTTGTGCACGTCTATGAAGGTACGAAGAATATCTAAACACTCTGATGTAGAATTCCACTTTTAGTAACTTATCCTAAGGAACTAAACCATGGAAGGGTACAAAGATGAAATATACTAAGGAATTCACGGAAGCATTACAATAGCAAAACACAGGTACTCACTTCATCTCATTAAAAATGCATTTTGGGGGGATGGTCAAGAGCAATGAAAATACCGTGCAGTCAGTAGAAGTTCACTGATGTGACCAATGCTGTGTGACGTGACGGCGGTCTGCTGAGGTCCTCTTCATGGACGCACTTTCCATCTCGCGTGTGAGTTCCTTCCAGGGTCACCACCACGGAGTTCAGCCAAGGGCACATGCTTGCTGACTCCTGGGCAATGATCGTTTGAGGTACAAATATAAAGGCCCTGTTATTTTCTGCCCAGTACAGCAGAGTATTCTAGTTCACCACTTACACTCCCCATGAATTTGGAGCGGGTTGTGCTCAGTTCCCTATAGGGAGATGGTTCTTCATGAATATTTTTATGATTATTATAGGTCCTAAAATGTCTGAATGAAGAGGACCGGTTGGCTGAAAGATGACTGAATTATTAACATGCCTTGAGAGGGAGGCAGAGTGTATGGCTTCAAAGAGATTTAGAGATGCATCTTCACTGGAGCCATTTGCTCACACTCCAGGGTCATAAATCTGCAGAGACATGCACTTCCACTCCCATCCAAAGAACTCTCGTGCTCCACAAGAGTGGAGGGATGGACGTGCCCATCAGTGTATATGCTCTGAGTTCATGATTTAGGGCTGTAACCTATGGCGCAGGTTTGCTGAATGTGCAGAGAACCATCTGGCTTTGTTGTCTTTGTCCAGTGTAGGAAACTGATGCAAATATGCTCTGAGATTGAAAATGATTGATTCTTCCTCTCCCTCTCTCATTCTCTATACAATAGATGCATGTCCGTGACACACACACACACACACACACACACACACACACACACACACTTAGTATCTCCTGCTTGTTCCCCTCCCTGTTCTCAGACATTGGTCCCTAATAAACATTTCACACATCTCCACAGCTGTCCAGTTGTTTGCTTCTGGAAAGCCCATCCTTCAATAGCTGTTGAGGTAAAAAGAAAAGTAGTCTATAGAACATACATGCAAAATCATACTTTATAGAGCACAATTCTTATTGAAAGGAGAAATACAAAGCTATGAAATATTGATCATAGTATTTTCGTGGCATGTATATAAATGCATGTTTTTCTTTGTGTTTTCCTGTGCTTTCTATGTTTCCTCCACTGAGCATTTATTGCTTTTAATTAGAGGGTCATCCAAAGACTCTTGCCGTAAGCTGTTTGGCAGCAAGTGAAAGTAGCTATGTAACGATCTAGTATCTACAGACTACGAGTCACATGGTTGGGACTGTCTTAAGAACTTTACATTTGATTTATCCTTAAGTGTTCAATTTAGTCTTATAAGGAAACATTCTTTTCCCTTCCTCTGAGATCTGGAAAGGATAAATACCTTGCCCAAGGGGGTGGGTGGCAGGTCCCTAACCCAGCTACCTGTCCTCTGCACCTGTGCTTCCAACCCTACAGTCCCACCTTCACCTTGACCTAGGTGTCCTTGTTATGAGGGCTCCTGATAAGTGCTGTGTGACATGTCTTTGTTTTACTCTGCACCCCTTATTTCACTTATAAGGCCTGACGTGGCCCTGCCTTTATCCAAAGGCCCCACATATTGCTTCTTCCATTCTCTGAGATCCTGTGGAGCGGCCAGTGAATTCCATTTCCTCATCCTTGAGCCAAGGACCGAGATGCTCTTCCTCAGCTCAGTGGGGGGCTCCCTGCTTCCACCCTATGCATTCCAGCTCTTTCAGAACTGCCTTAAAGTTCACTCATGGTGAGAACATGTTTTCTTCACCTGTGTATCCTCAGCAGCCACTTGTCGATCATGCTTGGCATATAGTGGGTTCTAGGAAAAGTATTCGGTTCAAAGAAATAGTACTGAACTCTGCAAACATTTACTCTGTCTTGGTTGGTGTGCTGATGTGATGACGTTTCGGCTTTGGCCTGCCACACCTTCCCTGCCATGAAACCTTTAAGCCAAATTAAACCCTTTTCCTACCAAAGCTGCTTCTGCTTGTGAGTTGTTACCAGCAATGAGAAAGTAACTGATGCAGGAGGAAAACCTGAAGACTGATTGAATGAGCAGGCTGCTGGTGGATCTGGTTACACCATAGCTTGCAAAACAGCAAACACAACCCTCAAAGCTACGTCTTTCCGGGCACCTGATTTCCCAAGGGAGGAGATGGAGTCCCCTCAAGGGAACTACAAGACACAGACTGAGGTTAAAAAAAGAGCTGAGAAGGTGTGTTAGAGAAGTTTCAGTGCTGAGCACTGCTCTGTCCCTTCTTCTCAGCACTATGGTGCCTTCTGAGTCATCCCAAGGTTTCCACCATCTGAAAAGAGAAGCTTCTCTGACCAGAAGTGAAGAGGGGGCGGAAAGAATGGAAGAGCCAAAGGAAGAGTAGGACTCCTTACAACGTGCTCCTCCAGACACAAAATGGCCTGGATATCTATGACCTTACAGTGCCTGACACGACCTACACAAGACCATCATAATAGGAGGAAAAGATCATGACATCAAACTGAAAAGAAAGACTGATTGAGAGGGGGAGGGTATAAGATGGAGAGTGGAGTTTCAAAGGGGAAAGTGGGGGGAGGGAGGGAAGTACCATGGGATATTGTCTACAATTAAGGCAGTTGTCAATAAAAAATAAAATAAAATAAATAAAAATAAATAAAATCTTTATTGAAATAGAAAAAGAGCTGAGAAGTGTTGGTGTTTGCAAGAGAATGCAAAACAAAAATAAAAGAATAACTGAAGAACTGAAAACTTTATTCAGGGTCAGGGTCAAGACATATAAAGGATATCAATAATCTTTTTTTTTGTTTGTTTTTCATTTTTTTGGTTTTTCGAGGTAGGGTCTCACTCTAGCCCAGGCTGACCTGGAATTCACTATGTAATCTCAGGGTGGCCTCTAACTCATGGCGATCCTCCTACCTTTGCCTCCCAAATGCTGGGATTAAAGGCGTGCGCCACCACGCCTGGCTAAGGATATCAATAATCTTGAGTGGGATCTGAATCCAAGACAAAGTCTGGTGACACCAGCAGTGGCTTTGGCTAGGGCCTTCAGCTCTGGCTGCTGCTAGTGATCAGTTCACAGCAAGACCATATCCCTTTTAAAGCAGCAGCGACCTCGTTCTCCTATGTAATGTATCCTTCACAGCCACACTGTGTTGCCAGGAGTTCAGGATTTATACCATGACCAGGAAACCCCTTTCTTGCTCGCTGGTTTTCAGGTGACATGCATGGATTCCTACTGACTCTTCCTCTTGGCTCATGAACATTCCATTTTAACCCTGCCCTGTGTTACATCTACATCAGAATGCCTCAGGATGCCCTAGTAAGGCCATTTAGTGCCTGGCTAAATATTGTAATGAGTCTGTGTGAGCTGGTAAGAGATCTTCACCAACAGACTCTCCCGTTATTCTCTCTTCCTGCTATCCAGCAGCTTAGCCCTTGGCTGGGTCTCACAGAGATGGTCTAGGGCCTGGCAAGAGGACTTCTGGACCTTCTTGCATTCCATTTGGCTGGAACCCACTTGATACTATTTGGTGAATACTGTTACTATCCTGAAAAGTGTTTATTTCGGTGTGTACCTCACCCCAGTCCTTTCTCCAAACTGCAGCCACAGAGAGAATGGGTACACCAAGGCCTCTAGCCACTGCAAACAAACTCCAGATGCATGTGCGACCTTGTGCATCTGGCTTACGTGGGATCTAGAGAATTGAACCACGGTCCTTCAGCTTTGCAGGTGAGCTCTTTAACTGCTAAGCCATCTCTCCAGCCCCCCCCCTCTCAATTCCTGATGCCTCTGTGTAACTGACAATGATTCCTTGGCGAGTCTCATATTGATGGATTCCTCCATCAATGTGCTTGTCACATTCATGCTTTTATGCATTTATTTATTTATTTATTTGAGAGGAGAGAGAGAGATAGAGAGAAAGAGAGAGAGAGAATGCCACTATAAATGAACTCCAGAAGCATGTACTGCTTTGCATCTGGCTTTACATGGGTGCTGGGGAATTGAACCCAGGCCATCAGGCTTTGCAAACAATGCCTTTAACCACTGAGCCATCTTTCCAGCTCGCATTTTAAGCCATGTAAATGTCTGCCCTCAAAACTTCTTACTTTCTGAGGACCATGTCTGCCAGGCCTACCCTTGTGTTTTCATCATTTTCCAGAGTACCAGACATAAAAATTGGGTGAAGTCAATGTGGACCCCATTTCTCCCATGAGGAGATGATCTCCTTGAGATCTGGGATCATCTAGAAATGTCTCTGTCTCATTTCATGGGGGCATAATTAAGTGCTAAGTGAATATGTACTGCATCTTTGAACAGCAGTGGTGCTGGATGAAAGATAACCAGGTTCATTCCATGCTTATTACTTATCTCTGTGATCTTGAGCAAGTCAGCTGTCTTGAGGTTCAGCTTTCCCACCTCTAAACCTGGATATGTGTAAACATTGCAAGTGACCCGTAAATGGAAGTCTGCTCCATGGAGCTTCACTAGCCGCAGGTGTGAGATCGGATGGAAGAGACAGGAAGCTGACTTTGAGGATGGAAGGGCTGGGGCCAGAAAGAAGTCAGGAAACTGTGAAAGGTAACACGTCTGCAGAGAATTAGTTCATCCTTAAGTCTTGTTTCTGTGCCAGAGAGTGTCTAAAGGTGCTGTCGGTATTTTATCTGATGAAAGCCAACTCATGGGAGGCAGACATCATTTCCTCTTCGGCAGAGATCCCGAGAGATCAACTCACTCACCCGAGTCCAGAGTTTATGCTGTCTTCCTTGCCACGCCCCGTCTTTGTGGAAGGACTAGGCATGGATTTGATATTCTGTGTACTTATGTATCTATCCACCCACCCACCCAACCTACATCAGCCCAGTGCTTGGTTCGCAGCAGGACATGCCATCACTGGTCACTGGAGATGGCTTATGTTCGTTGTAGGTTTTGAATAAGGTGATCTTCCTGGATCCCAGGAATTTAATATGTGGAGATAAAAGAAGATGAAAGTCAGGCTTAGCCTTGAGTCCCCTCAAGCTAATGTTCCAGTAGTGTTTGCTTAATTCCTTAACACAAGGTGGCCAATTTCCAATGGGCAAAGGACTGGATGTCCTGTAAACTTGGTAATTGCCATCTCATAGCCTCACAGAAAGGGAGAGGCATATTCACTACTCACTTGCACACTTGTTTCCATAGTTACATGGATGCTGTGTGAAAAATTAGTAACAAGCACCATTTACTGAGACCCTACTCTGTGCCAGGGCAGTGCCAAAGCTGCCATCTCAATGCCTGTGATGCCTGTGAGCGGCAGTGACAGCTATGGACATGGAGAAACCTTCCTGACTCAGAGCACAGAGCTCAGAAGTAACTTACTTGCTCAGATTTGAACCTACTCCTGGCTGCATCAACGTTCTTCCTTAAGCTCAGCCTTGGACACAGTTCAGCTTCTCAAGGCCCAGGAGATGCGGAGGGTGAGACTGTCAGAGATTGTCCTGCTTGTGCATGCCAGGAAGAGTGCCTCTCTTTATAAGGCAGAGGAAACCCACCAGGCCTCTGCTCCAGTTTAGGGCTTAAATCAGAGATGCTGACACAAAGCAGATAGAAGACCTTAGAAGACCCTTAGAAGACCTCCTAAAGACCCTTGAATAGACCCTTGCATGTCCTGGTCATTTCCCAGCTGAGTACAGAGGTAGGAAGATCTTTGAGATGGAGACTGATGGGATGTTCTGTTCTCTGCCCTGTTGTTACTGGCTCTATGACTGTCTAGGTAGGACATGTCATGTCACTGCCTCCCCTGTGCCTGGGCCTCCTCCTTGTCACTGGAATTAAATGGGATAACGATGAGGAGAGCTTGGAGCTCTGTGAATGTTCAGGAATTGGTAGAAATCAGATTAAAAAAAAAAACCCTAGGCTTGGCTTTTGCCATCAGCTTTTCCCTACATCTGATGCCTTTTTTTTTTCCCTTCCACCCCAAAGCCCACAAGCAAATATGAGATATAGAGCAGGGAAGCAGTCTTCACCTCTCCCTATAGGAACGTTCCTGAGGTTGTTAACTCAGCCATTTTCCATTTAACAAAAATAAATAGTCCAGAAACATCTGGGCCACATTCATCAGGAGTCTGAGTTGTGTTGCATCTCACTTTCAAACTTGAAAGTCATAGAGGTCCTTCTGCGACGCCCTTGCAAAAACACACGAGTTTCCAAGCCTGCCAAGGCCTCCCCTGCCTCCTGTCTCCTTTTACTCATACAAAGTCCGGAGGCACCAACAGCCAAGAAGTGTTTCGGTGGGCTGGTGAAGAAAATCCATCCTCGCCTGGGCTTAACTCTCTCTCTTCCAGCTCTTAGGCTTTTGTAATGGATCCTGAGCCTTTAGGGCAGGGATTTGGGCTGGAGATGGCTGCTAGAACCTCAGAGTTCTTAGAGATAGGGAGCAAGGCTATATTGCCCAGGCTCAGAAGGGGCCAGGAAGTGGAGCCTTCCATCACGTGAGGCTTGCTGCTGTTTACTCTGGCCCCCTGCTCCAGTGTTTATCTCTGAGGACTGAAAAATATCTGCCAGCCGAGCTATGACTCAGCTGGAAGAGCTGTTCCCTTGGGGCTTGATGGGCTCTGGAGATGCCAGTGTGCCTGATGTCTCTGCCGGCTGCTGTGGAAGCCAGGGAAATGGGAAGGAGGCTGAAATGATCGGTTTGCTTTTCTCAGCCTCATGTCTCAACCCTTGAAGGAACTACAGAAAGAACAATCACGATTCAATGGAAGGAGGTTTGGAGATCATCTCAAATGAGATTCTGATTTACTGATCTGGAAAGTCAGACCCAGGAGGAGGAAGTGACGTGCAAGGCTGTGGCGCGTGAGGCTCAAAAGCAGCTCTTGCGGCACAAGCACACTCAGAGTTGCATCGAAGGAGGGCGGAGGGAAGCCATCTAAGAAATGTGCTGTCCTGGGCTCATTCTAGTGACCCGGAAGTGTGATCAATCTGATGTCAGAAGAGCAGAGAATCTGAGTAGGTGTTTAGGGGTGTGTGTGTGTGTGTGTGTGTGTGTGTGTATGTGTGTAGTCAAAGTTAACTAATAACCATTGTTCACCACTTCTATAATAAGAGCAAACATAAGCTACGGTCTGAGGAGGGCTGGACGAGGGAGGGCTGGAGAAGCAGAGGTGTGGTTCAAGGGCAGCAGTGCTGAGGGCCGAGGCAAAAGTCAGGAGCTTAGTGTTCAATGAGACAAAAACCTCTACTTTGAGTTTTTCTGTCAAAGCAGTGTTGGGAGCTGTCAAACGTCATCACTGTGAGTGTGTATGGTGAGAGCATCAGCTAACAGCTCACTCCAATTAGTTACCTTTTCCCGAGATAGTTTCAACAGTCTGCTAACTGCTTCCGGCCCCTAGCTCTCCTGTCTCCTAAGTCATCTTCCTGTCTCTCCTGGCCAGTTTCACACCCGCTGGATCTTGATGAGGTGCACTTCCGTCTCACTGCCTCTGGGCAATGCTTCCCCAAAGCCTGGGGTGGGGGCACGAGAGCATGAGGTGGGGAGGGAGAAGAGATCCTTAGCTCTGCCGCTCCGGGCTCCTGGCATTTTGTCCATAGCTGCTTGGTGGGAGGTGGGCAATGGCTGGAATTATAAGGCCGTAGTTGAGTGAGCGGAAATGCAGTTTAGAACTTAGGCTTCCACGTCCCTGCTGGCACCTGTCGAGATGGCCACATATGTGCTCACCTTGTGGCCTCCCTAAGTTCTCTGTGAAGATGGTGATGGGACTTTTGGGGTGTCCTTGAGAGTAGCTGCTCCCAGGTGGGCTGTGACTCAGGAACTCAGCACTCATGGTCACACAGAGCGTCCACTGAGTCAGTGGCCTTCTTGGGCTCTTGTCTTATGAACTCAGTGAATGAAATTCACAGACCAAAGGAATTTAGAAGAAGTATGTTAGAGCTTGATAGAAGGGTGAGGGTGGAACGCCTGTGGGACAGGAGGACGTTTCCAGGTAGAGAACTCATCAGGTGATTTTGGTTAGGGTTGGTTTATTTAGTTATTTATTTAAGAGAAGGTGAGAGAGAGAGAGAGAGGGAGGCAGATAGAGTGAGAGAATTGTCACAACAGGGCCTCCAGCCACTGCAAACAAACTCCAGATGTATGCAGAACTTTGTGCCTCTGGCTTACACGGGTCCTGGGAAATAGAACCTGGGTCTTTTGGCTTTGCAGGCCAGCACCTTAACCACTAAGCCACCTCTCCAGCCCTGGTTAGGGTTTTTATGGGCAGTGACAGAGGTCTCTAGAGGAGAAAGACCAGGTTTCACAGGTCCCTAGGGGATAAAGAGATAAGGAAAAAAATTCCAGGTTCTACTTGCAAGCTTAATGACATTTCTGGCTTTTAATCAGGGAAAAATCTATTTGTTCTGGGGTCCTGTTACCCTAAATTCCTAGCTAATTTCTGTCTCCAGTCATAGGGATTACCTACCTTCTCGAATGTGAATGTTGACCAGGCCACCGGCATTGGTCCTTCTACCACCTTCCAGTCCCTAAAGCTACTGAGAGAAACCCATCTTCTGCCTGCGTGTTCTGGTTCCCTCTGATATTGTAAGCCATCTCCACTCCTTCTCTTAGTCCTCTGCTCACCTGGCTCCCCGAGGTTCAAGGTTATGAGGAGCTCATTTCGCCAATGTATCCATATTGAAGAAACGCATTTAGTACCAACCGTTTATCCAGTTTTTTCAAACCTGAAAGTTAGCTGAAAACTTCAGCCCAGGTGAGAGAGATCTAGGATGCCTTGGAGGGATGGTGGTGGCCAGCACACCTGGGAGAGGAGACTTTGACGAGGGGTCCAGTGTGCAGCTTTGCTGTTTATTCCTGCTTAAGGAGGGCGATGGGCTGTAGCAGAAGAAACGCTGGCCTTGAGAGCTGAGCAATTTGGTCCCACGAGTTTCCTAACCATGATCTTATGCTAGTTGTTTTGCTTCTTTCTGTCTCTGTTTAAAGGAGGGATAGCAAAGATGCCTTCTAAAGTTCCGTCTGGCTGTGACATTTTGTGACCTCTGATAAGCCAGCCAGGCTCATGAGCTGAACACCATGTGTGTGTTGAGAACCCACCTAGAGGAGGGTCTTGGTTGGTTCCCCAGCCTTGTTCTAAAACCCTCTCCTAGCCCCATAGCTATTCTAAGCTTATCTATCAGGCAAGGTCTCAGCTGTCATTCCTCCATGCCAACAGTATGATCAGAGATTACTTTCCTTCTAGACATAAGAACCAAAACTGAAACTGTGCTATAACTTCTGATCAGCCTGCACCTCTCATTCCTCATCAGTGGCGAGATGATGTGAAAACAGGTCTGTTGGGGCTACTGTGTCCCGGTGTGGGGCAGCAGGCCCATGCAGGCATATGGCCAGCAGGCCGGTTGCTCTGAATGTTCTTTTCAAGACTCAAGTGGAATGTGCCTCAGGCCAGAGCACAGTAGGTGGTCTCAGTTCCTGCGCTGTAAATTACTGGAGGTAACTGTTTTTCCTGGCCCCTCCTGTGACCTCATATAATATTGTTGGGATTGCAAGGGCGATGGAGGGAGGTTTCCTTCACTGTGGATCCCCAGAGCATATAAATCTCTACCTTCAGCTTGCTAGAGCTCGTGGGTGACGGACAACCTGGGCAGATGGAGTTCTCCAGGTGTCTGCCGCGAATTCTGCATGACCTTGGTCAAATCACCTCTGTTTTCTGAGCTGTATTTTTCTTATGTGTAACAGGAGGAGTTTGAATTAGTGGTTCTCTATGGCTCCTTGTAGCCTACATTCTGGGCTTCTGCGAGAAAAGGTGTTCATGGGACCAGCATTGAATGTCAAGTCTCCCAATATCAAAGTGCCTTCTCACCTTGTCTCCAATCTCAATCTTCCAACCTTCCTCCCGGGCAGCCTTCCTATGCCCCTCTCATTCCACCTAAGTCTCCTCATTGTGGCTATTTTGTAATTTGATTGCTGGCACACGCAGTTTTGTCGACTTGGAATTTCTTTTCTAAATCATCACACGATGAACCCTACCCATCCTTCCAGGATTCCATGCCATCTTCTCTGTGGAGTCTTCTTTAGCTCCCTCCAGCTGAACGAATGAGTGAGGGCGGCCTCTGGGTGCTCCCAGAGTGCAGGGAATGGCCTCATCATGACAAGTGCCTGTCTGAAATAATTTAGATCATGGCCCACTCCCTATCACTGCAGAAAGTCATCAGCATCTTAGAATGTGCCTTGAAGCAGATAGAACATCTTACAAGGGGTGTCTTTTCCCTGTCCCTTTATGTCACCATCCCTGTTCCTGTGTTTAAACTTTCTCTTCTCCTAAGGTCAGCATTCAGGGTTGATTGAGGCCCACCCTCACAACCTCTTTTAATCTTTTTCCTTTAACTTGAATTACAAGTAGACACGGGCCTAGGAATTTGCACTTTCCCTAGATACTTCTTTTATAAAAACCTTTTGCGGGCTGGAGAGATGGCTTAGTGGTTAAGTGCTTGCCTGTGAAGCCTAAGGACCCCAGTTCGAGGCTTGATTCCCCAGTACTCACGTAAGCCAGATGCACAAGGGGGCACATGCATCTAGAGTTCATTTGCAATGGCTAGAGGCCCTGGCACGCCCATTCTCTCTCTCTCTCTCTGCCTCTATCTCTCTCTGCCTCTATCTCTCTCTGTCTGTTGCTCTCAAATAAATAAAAATCAGCAAAAAAAGTTAAAAAAAACCTTTTGCTTGCATGTGTGAGGTGTGTTGTATCTTGTGTGCATGTGTCTGTGCAGACGTGTGTCCCACATATGCAGTGTGTGGAGGACAAAGGAGAATGTCAGGTGTCCTGCCCTGTCACTCTGCCACTTTTCTACTTGTTTCCTTGAGATAGAGTCTCTCACCAAACCCAGAGCTGCCGTTTTTGGTCTCTGCTCTCCAAAGAACTGAGTTACAGGCACATGTGGCCACACCCAACTGATTATGTGGGTGATATGGAGTTGAATTCAGGATAACTCAAGATCTCTCAGGTTACCAGACATGGTGGTGCATGTCTTTAATCTCAGCACTTGGGAGGCCAAGGTAGGGGGATTGCTGTGAGTTCAAAGCCATCCTGAGACTATAGAGTGAGTTTCAGATCAGCTTTGCCTAGACTGAGACCCTGCCTTGAAATACAAAACAAAACAAAACAAAACAAAACAAAACAAAACAAAACAAAAAAACAGAACAAATGTTATAGTCCATGCACGAGAATTACAGTCCACCACGCTTTGCAAGCCAATTAAGAGTCCTTTTTATTAAGCCAGAAACTGAGATGGGCTCACATCTGGAAAACTGCTTCATAAAGGAGCTCAGGGGTATGGGGTTTTAAAAGGCAAAAGACCATAAAAAGTCACAATGACATCGTTGCCAGACGTAGTTTAGGGTATCCTTGGAATTGCAGGTGTTCCACTGGCATATTATCCTGGAGTTATCTTGAGTTTATACAGCTAGGTCATGCTTGAGGTTATGGGAAGCCCTGAGAAAGTTGTCAGTGTGGATATAACTGTCCGGGGGGTGGGAGTGTTAGCGGCTGAAAGGCACCTGAGCAGGCATGCAGGAGTCAGCACCTAAGTAGGACAGGATGCGTTAGCTTAGTTATTCATTCCAGGATATAAGATGGCTTTTACTTAGCTACTTCAGAAAAGAGAAAAGATCTCTCAGGCCTCCATGCCTGGGCAACAAATGCTTTTTACCGATCCATCTCTCCAGCCCTGGTGCTTTTAAAAAAAAAATATTTTATTTTGATTTATTTTACAGAGAAAGAGGGAGAGCGAGAGAATGGGCCTGCCAGGGCCTCTAGCCACTGCAAATGAACTCCAGATGTGTGCACCCTCTTGTGCATCTGGCTAATGTGGGTCCTGGGGAATTGAACCTGGGTCCTTTGGCTTTGCAGGCAAATGCCTTAACTGCTAAGCCATCCCTCCAGCCCCATTTATTTTCAATACCTGGTGCTTTTTAAAAATGTATATGTGTGTGTGTGTATGCCTGCATGTTTGTGAGTATGTGGATGCATGTGTCTGCGAATGTGTATGCAGGCAAGAAGATAACCTTGGGCAGCAAAAATATCTGGTACTTGACTGGAGTGATGGCTTAGTGGTTAAGGTGCTTGCCTACACAGCCTAAGGACCCAGGTTCCATTCCCCAAAACCCATGTAAGCCAAATGCACTTAGTGGTAGATGTGTATGGAGTTTGCAGTGGCTCTAGAGGCCCAGAGCACCCATTCTCTCTCTCTCAAATAAATAAAACAAAATAAAACGAAATAAAAATATATCTGATACTTAGGTGATGTACCAAGGCTCCACGACCCAGAAATGGCTGGCCAGGATGCATGTTGGTCCAGAGACCTTGACTGGTCATAGATATTTTGAGGTCTAGGTGTCATCTGGGAGACTGGACCCTTTTGCTTATATCTAAGAAAAAGTATCTTGTTAGGTAGGATTTCTGAAATCATCTTCCCTCCAGTGAAATCCACTGGAATAGATGATAAACAGATGCTTTCCAGGTAGGGAAGGCCTCTTCTTGGCTGTTCATCTCTCCTGAGGCCTGAACCCCAGGTCCCTACTCTATAACCCTCCCCCCACTGTCTGAGCTGGGACTGGGGGAGGGGACCTTTAGTATTTGACCTCTTAGCTTTTTTTTTCCTAATGTGAATTGAAAGGCTTACATACTTTTGTTCCGTGTGTGTTTCTTTAAGCTTTGGCCCTTTTCAAAATTTTCTGACAGTCAGCACTAGCACTGAGGATCACCAAAGACCTTGATTTGTGTCCTGTTTGACATATAAACATCTCTCATAGCCCAATCCAAATATATGGCCTGGTTTTTACCTGAAGGTTGTTATGGGACTCTACTTGACCCTACATAACAAGACCAGAGTTTGAATTTTTCCAGCCTTAACTTGTACATCTTTGAGTTCTATATCTTCGACCAAGCACACCGGTCCATACTCTTGAAGTCAACCCTGATCAAACTCCCTGGACATGGGCAGCAGAACACAGCCAACCTTTATGCCAGTATCCCGGTTCCAACAAAGTTATCTGCTGTCTTGTCTTCCCTTTGAAAGTTTGTAAGTGAAGCCTCCAAAAACAATTCTCTGTACATTTAGCATTTTCAAACTCTCACCAAAATAGCCTATAAAATTTGGATTGCTGCTGTGTACGTTTTCTGCAGTCACAAGTGTCAAATCCAAACACATTCCTCTAGCACATAAGTTCCAAGGGACCAAAATCCACATGGGCAGATTCATCTCAGAAATATCCTGACTATCAGTACCACATTCTGTTGTAGATAGCTCCACAGGGCAGGGATGAGCACGCAACCAAACTCAGTTTTATGGAAGGAAGGGATTTATTTCAAGCTTATAGATCCAGGGGAAGTTCTATCAGTGGAAGCCATAGGCTCTCATTAGTTTTCAATACCAGGTAGGAATTCCCTTCCACAGAGTTTGACATCTAATCTGAGAGCAGTTGGTTTCCCGCTAACACATATACCACCCTTGCACCAGTGGTACATTTGGCCCGGGCTGGCCAGTTGTAAAGCTTGCAGGTTCCAGTGTAGGTTAAGACTGTTGATGAGTTTTCTTCCACAACAGCTTGCTTAGGACTTTCCAGGTAGTCAATAGGGAGGAGGCTTCCAGCTCAGCACCAGCTTGATTTCTCAGTGACCTGCAGCCCAAGAATGTGGAGTCTGCAGCAATAGGGTCTTATCCGTGTAGTTCTGGTGAGCAACAAAGAGCATCATTCCAAGATTTTCTTGATTATTTTCTTGATTTTCACTTATAATATGAGGATAAAACAGCATGCCTCCCAGAGCAGTTGTGAAACACCATGAATGTCAGATTGCCTGCCTGTATCACACATGCGTAGCTATGAGCCAATCAAACCGCTGATGGAGGGGAATCATGAGTACAGTGGCTGCTTTACATGACACTGTTGAGACTGTTGAGGTGGAGGAAACGGTGATTGAGAGGAGATAAGGAAAGATGGACGAGTCAGGGCAGTGCTGCTCAAGGGGCAGGACAGGGCCAGGTATAGTGGGATGGAGATTAGTTAAAAACAATGGGAATCAGGTTAACTGAAGTAAGAGGGAAGGAGTGGAGTGGCAAGGAGAGCTTTCTGAGATGGATTGACAAGAAGAGCACAGAGAGGTGGGTGGCATTTCTGGTTCTGACATTCTGCTGTGTGACTTTAAGCCCTGGCTCTGTGTCACAGTTCACAGCTGGAGGGCGTGTTAGGAAATTCTGTAACATCTATAAAATAGGTATTGATGATAAAAATGACCACTGTCCTTGATACTTTTCTCATTACCAAGACTGAGCAGCTCACATCATTGGGGTGGGGGAGCCAGGAATTGGGGAACGAAAATGATGGTCCTCTGCTGGTTTTCTTCTTTTCCCCTTTGTATTTCGTCTGGAAATGTCCTCACAGACACAACCTGATATGTGCCTCAAAATTAAAAAAATATTTTATTTATGTATTTATTTGAGAGAGAGAAGAGGCAGAGAGAAAGATAGAATGGGCACACCAGGGCCTCCAGCCACTACAAATGAGCTCCAGATGCATGCGCCGCCTTGTGCATCTGGCTAATGTGGGTCCTGGGGAATCGAACCAGGGTCCTTAGGCTTCACAGGCAAACACCTTTACCACTAAGCCCTGTGCCTCAAAATTTTTAACCTAGTGATTCTATGTCCAATCAAGCTGACAATGATTATCAACCCTCACAACCATCATTACGGTGAGAATTAAGAAAAGCAATACAAAAGTAATTAGCCACATGCCTGGCTAATTGATGGCTACAGGAGAGCTGTTATTTTATACCCTATTGCTGCTGTCATACATTATCACAAGCATAGTGACTTAGAGCAATACGGGAGTCATTCGTTTATGTTCTGGAGAACAAGTATGGAATCCATTTCATTGTTCCAAAGGTACTTTGAAGATTGGTTTCTTTCTGGAGGCTCTGAGGGAGCAAAAGGGGCTTCTTGACCTTTGCAGCTTCTCACCAGAAGCTGTATTTCTTGGCTTGTGGCACATCACCTTCAAAATGTAGACTTCCGATCCCTACTTTCACCATCATGTCACTTCCTCTGTTGAACCTTCCTCCATGCCCCTCTTTTAAGAGGTTCAGGATTCTCTTAGTCTGAAATTACATTTAGGGTCTACTCCCAAAATTAACTTTTTTTGAGCTAACTGTAACTGAAAAGACCTTTTATATCTATGCAGGTAACATGTCCAGGTTTTGGAGTTAGACCATGAACACAGAGCAGGGACAATTATTTGTCAACAATAAACATTAACAATAGAGGGATAGGAAGCCTGAGCTGTGTAACAGTCCGCAGGGAAATCTGGTATATTGAGAGGGTACCTGTCACCTTCTTCATCACCTGCCTCTCTAACCACACCGTGCTCAGGTGAGTCTGTCTGAAGGCAAACCAAAGGCCATTGTTCTTCAAGAGCATGGAGAAGGTCTCCTGTCCACAAGTTTCACAAACCCCTGGGAGTGACAACTTTGAATAGTATCTCTGAACCCTGTGTATCAAGACACAAGACAGGCAAAGTGATAATAATTTCTTTATCTAGTTTTAGTCATGATGCTTGGTCATGGGGAGGATTAAGTAAGATTCTACCTGCCTGGAAGATTCAGTTCTCAAAACCTAGCAGCTGAAGTGCTATCATATTTCTTTGATCTTTAAAAATCCCTCTATGTATAGACCGATCACTATCTTCCCAGCTGTACCTCAGTCTCAACTTTCTGTCATTGCCTAGTGGATGATTTGAGAGTGGGCTGAAAAATCGTCTGGGCCTGGCAGTGGACCCAGCAGTGGAAATGTTAACTAGACTGGTGTAACCCAAACGGACTTACGCTGGTTATGAGAAACCCCATACATACGGGTATCACTGTACAAGAAAGAGACCATCTAATGATGGAGCCGGTACACACTGAGGGTGGAACTAAATTGTGCTGCGTAGAGCCAGAGCTCTGGTCAAACTGAGGGGGAATTAACCAGTAGCTTTATTTTCAGGTAGTCATCTGGGGGAGAGCCTGTAGTAGTTGGATTATATGGCCCCACAGACTCAGGGGTTTTATTAAAGTCGAGTTTGCAGCTTCAGCCCCCAGCAGGCACACTCCTACTGCAGGGGGCGTGTCACTGGGGTTGGATCTGAATTCCGGCCCAAAGGTGTGTAAAGCTGTGTGAGCTCTGCCAGGTTTGTGCTTGCTGCTCTTTGGTGTCTGCTGGCTGCTGGCTGCTGCTGGTGTCTCTCTGTGCTTGGATTTATGAATGAAGTGGTGCAATGGTTGCATGTCTGTTTTGGGGAAACCAACTCTGTGGAAGAGAATTCCTTCCTGGTACTGAAAACCCAATGAAAACCTATGATGAGGAGGTCGTAAGCCCTAGGGGAGGAACTGCTATTATCATACTCAACGGATATACTATGCTCACAAAACTGCCCTCTAAATACTTATGTTTATGCCCATATATTAATGCTGCTCTCACTTTTGATTAGAGCAGATTCTTTGTCCAGATAGTGGTGACCACTGGAGTAACTCAAAACTCACCAAAGTGCTAAGAAGAGGGACATTGGACTTTTGAGCACTAAATGAGACACACCCTCCATGGCTTGGGGACCATTGTGGAAGAGTTGTTGGAACGAATGTGTAGCAGACAGCTTCGGGTTCACTGAGATGAACTTCCAGACCAGGCACAGTAATGGAGGAAGGGATATTATTTATTGAAGCTTACAGATCCAGGGGAAGTTCCATAATGGCAGAAGAAGTGGCCTGCTCTCCACAGGACCAGGCAAGAGAGAGAAAAACCAACCAGGCACACAGAGCAAAACTACAGCCAAAAGGTCACACAGCACACTTCAGAAACTCCTGCTAGGCACATTTGCATATCTTTACAATGGAATCTCAAACCTCTTAACACCTTAAGACCGGCCCCCAGTGACCTTGCCTCTAGCAAGGTGATTGCAGATGCAAACTATAACTAGTAAAACACTGAATATATTGGGGGACATATATTCAAACTACCACAGAATGTAAGAGCCAGAGGAAGGGTAGGAGTGCTTACAATATTGTCTTCCTGGAGCAAAGTGGCCTTGATATTAGTGACCTCACCGTGGCTGACACTACCTGCACAAGATCTCCATTATAGGAGGGAAAAAAAACCCCAGGAGACATAAAAAATGAAGAAAGACTATTTGAAAAGAAGGAATTCAGGGGAGGGGGGGTTTAGGATTGGGAAAATGGAGGATGGTGGGAGGAGATTGCAATAATGTTATATTGTTTAGATTTATGTAAATTGTCAATAAAATGTTAAAAAAGAATCGTAGAATGTTATGTAGCTCATCAGTGGTTGTGGTATTTCAGGGGTGGATCCAAACCAGCCCGTGAGCCACCAGACTCAGATCCTGTCACCTTCTTCATCACCTGCCTCTCTAACCACACCGTGCTCAGGTGAGTCTGTCTGAAGGCAAACCAAAGGCCATTGTTCTTCAAGAGCGTGAAGGTCTCCTGACCACAAGTTTCACAAACCCTGGGAATGACAACTTTGAATAGTATCTCTGAACCCTGTGTATCAAGACACAAGACAGGCAAAGTGATAATAATTTCTTTATCTAGTTTTAGTCATGATGCTTGGTCATGGGGAGGATTAAAGATTCTACCTGCCTGGAAGATTCAGTTCTCAAAACCTAGCAGCTGAAGTGCTATCATATTTCTTTGATCTTTAAAAATCCCTCTATGTATAGACCGATCACTATCTTCCCAGCTGTACCTCAGTCTCAACTTTCTGTCATTGCCTAGTGGATGATTTGAGAGTGGGCTGAAAAATCGTCTGGGCCTGGCAGTGGACCCAGCAGTGGAAACGTTAACTAGACTGGTGTAACCCAAACGGACTTACGCTGGTTATGAGAAACCCCATACATACGGGTATCACTGTACAAGAAAGAGACCATCTAATGATGGAGCCGGTACACACTGAGGGTGGAAATAAATTGTGCTGCGTAGAGCCAGAGCTCTGGTCAAACTGAGGGGGAATTAACCAGTAGCTTTATTTTCAGGTAGTCAGCTAGGGGAGAGCCTGTAGTAGTTGGATTGTATGGCCCCACAGACTCAGGGGTTTTATTAAAGTTGAGTTTGCAGCTTCAGCCCCCAGCAGGCACACTCCTACTGCAGGGGGCGTGTCACTGGGGTTGGATCTGAATTCGGCCCAAAGGTGTGTAAAGCTGTGTGAGCTCTGCCAGGTTTGTGCTTGCTGCTCTTTGGTGTCTGCTGGCTGCTGGCTGCTGGTGGTGTCTCTCTGTGCTTGGATTTATGAATGAAGTGGTGCAACGGTTGCATGTCTGTTTTGGGGAAACCAACTCTGTAGAAGAGAATTCCTACCTGGTACTGAAAACCCAATGAAAACCTCTGATGAGGAGGTCGTAAGCCCTAGGGGAGGAACTGCTATTATCTTACTCAACGGATATACTATGCTCACAAAAACTGCCCTCTAAATACTTATGTTTATGCCCATATATTAATGCTGCTCTCACTTTTGATTAGAGCAGATTCTTTGTCCAGATAGTGGTGACCACTGGAGTAACTCAAAACTCACCAAAGTGCTAAGAAGAGGGACATTGGACTTTTGAGCACTAAATGAGACACACCCTCCATGGCTTGGGGACCATTGTGGAAGAGGTGTTGGAACGAATGTGTAGCACACAGCTTCGGGTTCGCTGAGATGAACTTCCAGACCAGGCACAGTTATGGAGGAAGGGATATTATTTATTGAAGCTTACAGATCCAGGGGAAGTTCCATAATGGCAGAAGAAGCGTCCTGCTCTCCACAGGACCAGGCAAGAGAGAAAAAAAACCAGCCAGGCACACAGAGCAAAACTACAGCCAAAAGGTCACACAGCACACTTCAGGAACTCCTGCTAGGCACATTTGCATATTTTTACAATGGAATCTCAAACCTCTTAACACCTTAAGACTGGCCCCCAGTGACATTGCCTCTAGCAAGGTGATTGCAGATGCAAACTATAACTAGTAAAACACTGAATATATTGGGGGACATATATTCAAACTACACAGAATGTAAGAGCCAGAGGAAGGGTAGGAGTGCTTACAATATTGTCTTCCTGGAGCAAAGTGGCCTTGATATTAGTGACCTCACCGTGGCTGACACTACCTGCACAAGATCTCCATTATAGGAGGAAAAAAAAAAAAACCCAGGAGACATAAAAAATGAAGAAAGGCTATTTGAAAAGAAGAAGGAATTCAGGGGAGGGGGGATTTAGGATTGGGAAAATGGAGGATGGTGGGAGGAGATTGCAATAATGTTATATATTGTTTAGATTTATGTAAATTGTCAATAAAATGTTAAAAAAAGAATCGTAGAATGTTATGTAGCTCATCAGTGGTTGTGGAATTTCAGGGGTGGATCCAAACCTAGCCCGTGAGCCACCAGACTCCAGATCCTGTCACCTTCTTCATCACCTGCCTCTCTAACCACACCGTGCTCATGTGAGTCTGTCTGAAGACAAACCAAAGGCCATTGTTCTTCAAGAGTGTGAAGGTCTCCTGACCACAAGTTTCACAAACCCCTGGGAATGACAACTTTGAATAGTAGCTCTGAACCCTATGTATCAATACCTTATGTACAAGACAGGCAAAGTGATAATAATTTCTTTATCCAGTTGTAATCAATATCAAATCAAGATAAGGTAAAATATATGGACAGCCTGTCTTAGTGCTTGGCAGAAAGTAAGTTCTCAATAGCTAGTTATTGTTTTATGTTTATCTTCTTAAACATAACATATGCAGAAACATTATATACACACATAAATACACATGCTTATATGTTGTACTTATGGATCTATAAGTATATATATTTTAAAATTATTTTTATTGTTTTAGAGAGAAAGACAGAGAGAGAGAGAGAATTGGTGTGCCAGGGCCTCAGCCACTGCAATTGAACTTCAGATGCTTGCAACACCAAGTGGGTATATGAGGCCTTGTGCTTGCCTCAGCTTTATGCATTTGGCTTATGTGGGATCTGGAGAGTCAAACATGGGTCCTTAAGCTTCACAGGAAAGCACTTTAACCCTGAAGCCATCTCTCCAGCCCTTAATTTTACTTATTTTTTATTTTTAAAGCTTTTTATATTTTTGGTATTATTAATTTTCTACACAAGAAGTTGGATGTATTTTTCATTGTATTTCTACACTTTGAGGTAGTTTGATTTAAAAGTTTCTCATTTAGCATCCTTGGAATTCAAAGGACATGGACAAGGAAAGAAATGTCAGATAATGAGGAAGAAATGTCAAACATGAACATGCTCAAGTCCAGAGTGGTGAGGCCGGCCCTCCTGATCAGGTGTTGATATGTCATACAAGCTTCTGCTAAGCCCCTGAGCAAGGCATATCAGGATGGATGTCACTTTACATACCAAAGAGTATCCTGCGCCCAGCTGATGAGTGACACAGGTCAGGAGTAGAGGCAGGGGCAGGAGCCAAGGGGCAGGAGGAGTCAGGGAGGTCCCATGAAGATGCACAGCACTGAGTGAGGAAGGTCAGTCCCTGGGAGGCTGACATGAAGGGTGGACGCTGGTCTGAGAAACGGAGCATGTACACCCAGAGGGTTGGAGGCAACAACAAACAAGAGGAAGTGAGCAATGTGTGTCATCCTGCTCAGATTCGCTGTATGGGAGCACAGCTGCCAACTGCTATTCTTTCTTTCCGATGAGTGTTCTTTCCTGCAGTCATGACAGACAGATGTGGGGTGTGACACTGCCTTATGAATCTGAATCTTGAGTTTTATCCAAACTGTACTACTCGAGGTAGGGAGCTTTTCTAATTCCTCATGTATTAGGTTAAAGCCAACATTTTCCCCACCAGAGACCCCTATAAATATTTTCACACAGTGAAATGCTTGTTGCAAGATATCTTCTGATACAGTGTATTTATCAAATTTGGGATTTTTGTTTTTGTATGAAATATCTACCTTGCTAGGTGGAGAAGTACTTTCAGGCAAAGGCAAACAGGCTAATTTAATCAGAAAATTTGAGATATCCAAGTTTTTTTTAATTTATTTTTTATTTATTTTTTGGAGAGAGACACAGAGATAGACAGAGAGGGAGGAGAGGAAGACAGAGATGGGTGCGCCAGCAGTGTCTCAGCTGCTGAGAACGAAATCCAGATGCATGCGCCCCCTTGTGGTCAAGTGCGGCATTGCACCCTTACATCACTTTGCATCTGGCTAAACGTGGGACCTGGAGATTGGAACTGCTGGAGATTGGAACCAGCGTTCTTAGGCTTAGGAGGCAGGCACCTTAACTCCTAAGCCATCTCTCCAGCCCAGGTTTTTTTGAACCTGTAGCTCAAGTAGCTTATTATTTCTTGTCTATTTGAATTACCAACAAATTATTCTCCAATATTAGACCCACTAATGGGTCAAAGGAAGAGAAGCAGACAGTATTTAAATAACTTTATATCTTTATCTGTTGAGCAGATGAACATATACATTATGCATTGAGTATATGGATTATGTATAAAGTAATGCAGAAAAATGTCTGTGGTGATTAATTTTATATGCTTGCTTGGATTGGCTACACTGCTCAGTTATTGACCCAAACACTAATCTAGGTGCTTTGCAACTATGGTGAACATTTATGATCAAGCATATTTCCCTTGACAACTTGAGTTAGTTAGCATTAGCTAATCAGCTGAAAAATCTTCGCAGTAAAAACAGGTTTCCAGAAAAGAAGAAATACCATCTCAAATGCAGCATCAGCTTTGGATGCAGTTTCCAGACTGGACACTTGTCCTGTAGACTTTGGACTTGCCAGCCCCAAAACCATGTTGATGATTAAAAAAATATATATTTGTTTGTTTATTTGTTTATTTGTTTATTTATTTATTTATGATGGAGGGAGAGAGACAGAGAGAGAAATAGTGAGAATGGGCACACCAAGGGCTCTAGCCACTGCAAATGAACCCCAGAAGCATGCGCCACCACGTGCATCTGGCTTACATGGAACCTGGAGAATTGAACCGGGGTCCTTAGGCTTCACAGGCATGTGCCTTAACTGCTAAGCCATCTCTCCAGCCTGATGATGATTTATTTTTATTTTTGGAGAGAGACAGAGAGAGACAGAGGGAGAGGGAGACAGATAGAGATGGTCACGCCAGAAGCCTCTCAGCTGCTGTGAACGAACTCCAGATGTATGTGCCCCCTTGTGGTCAGGTGTGGCATTGCGCTCTTGAGTCACTTTGCATCTGGCTAAACGTGGGACCTGGAGATTGGAACCCGGTTCTTAGGCTTAGCAGGCAGGCACCTTAACCGCTAAGCCATCTCTCCAGCCCCTAATGATGATTTTTAAAAGAAGTTCTCCTTCTCTCCCTCTCTTTATCCCTGTCTCTCTTACACACACGTGCGCACATGCACGCGTACACACACACACACACACACACCCTTTTGGTTTTCTATCACTAGAGAACCCAAGCAATGGCCATGAACAATAGGCAAAGTGAAACTCATTGAGAAACACAATGTACACTCTTGTTCATTTACATGCAAACATGCTAGGGTCTAAGATCATCTATATATTATTAATAACTCATAGGTTACTGATAAGGAATGGGAAGGCATGAGCTACAGTGTTCTTTCAAGGTAACAAAAGGCCCTTTTGTGCAACAAACCACATCATAAGGCCTGGGAAATAAAGCCATCATGTGTATATTCATTTATTTGTTAAATAACCAAGTCTTTATGGAGTGTTTATCATATGCCAAGGTTATAGAAGTGTCTTTGAAATGAATATAGATAGCAGCATGTGTAATCAAATGCAAAGGGACCTAAAACATTTCTGAATTCATAATCCTTATCTATTTGAATTGTCAATAGATTCAAAGGTACAATGATTCTCATGGGGCTGTTTGTCATAAGCTTTGACATTGAAAAGGCTTCTTTGTGTTATGAAAGGTTGAGAAGCAAAAGCCAACAACACCTGGATTATAAATCCAAGAACTCTGCAATTAGATGTGGACTAGAGGCAACATGGTCCCTGTATTAGTCAGGGTTCTCTAGAGGAACAGAATGGACAGAATGAATCATATTAAAAGGGGATTTATTGGATTAGCTAACACAGTCCAGCAATAGCAGGTTGCAGGTCCGAGAGTTAAGAAACCCGGTAGCTGCTCAGTGCACGAGGCTGGAGGCCTCAGAAGTCCCAATCCGGCACTGAAGGCCTGGAGGCTTCCTGGAGAGACGCTGCTCTTCAGTCCACCCTGGTCTTCAGTCCACACTGGAGAGCAGCAACACCTGCAGAAAACACCAAGCAGCTAGTAGCACGGCAGCCAGGTGGGAGAGAGAGAGCCTTTCTTCCCAGAGCTCCTTTTTATCAACCAGCCCCCTCCTCCAAGAGGGGCCGCCCACTCTGGGCCGCCCACTCTGGGGGAAGGCTTACCCCTGGGGGAAGGATTCTTCCTTTAGTTAATCCTTCCTAGAGGCAGCCTCAGAAACACACTTATGAGGAATGTCTGTGGATTCCTAAACAAATCAAGTTGACACAAACTTAACCGTCACAGTCCCCTTCAACTTGGATGGAGTGTGAAGGGGCTGTCAATCACATGCATCGGCTCGGAATCACCATACAATTGATGCATGGACACTGGACCATGTTGTTTTAAGGAAAGGGGCTCGGACCCAAGGCTCAGCTAGTCAGTAGTCCCTTCCATTGAACTGAATTTACCACCAGGCCACACACTGAGCAAGTGGAAAACTGCAGTCTTGTTCACATCCTGACCTTGGGCAGAGAATGCCTTTGGGCTTACCGTAAGGGAGATGGGTCTAGGGTAAGAATATAAGTTGGGAGGGACAGAAGGAAAGAAGGAAGAGAGAGAAAGAGAGAGAGAGAGCAGGGAAGAGGAGAAGGGATAAGAAGGTTGTTGGATTATTAGCCTGGTTTTCTCAGTGCTTCCTGCTTATGAGTTCACCAGTTAGATCACTCATTCCCTTGCTGTGTAAAGGACTAAAGGGAATATTCCATTGGGAAACTGAGGCACATGCTCATAAGTTTTTAAATATGATCTCTCAAAATTTCCTAATTTTTTTTTAATTTGAGAGAGAGAGAGAGAGAGAGAGAGAGAGAGAGAGAGAGAGAGAGAGAGAGAGAATGGGCATGCCAGGGCCTTTTCAGCTGCTGTGAATGAACTCCAGACACTTGCGCCCCCTTATGCCCATGTGTGACATTTTGTGCTTGCATCACTTTTGCACCTGGCTATATGTGGGACCTGGAGATTTGAACAAGCGTTCTTAGGCTCCACAGGCAGGCACCTTAACTGCTAAACCATCTCTCCAGCCCAAAATTTCCTAATTTAAAAAAATATTTCATATTTATTTATTTGAGAGAGGGAAAGAGGCAGAGAGAGAGAGAGAGAGAGAGAGAGAGAGAAAGAGAAAGAAAGAGAGAGAAAGAGAGGAAGAGAGAGGATGGGGACACCAGGGCTTCCAGCCACTGCAAATGAACTCCAGATACATGCACCACCTTGTGCATCTGGCTTACGTGGGTACTGGGGAATTGAATGGAGGTCTTTTGGCTTTGCAGGCAAGCACCTTAACCACTAAGCAATCTCTTGAGCCCCACCCCTTCAATTTCTTTTTGGTAAAGTGGTCATGAGAGGAAAGACTCCTGGGTAGGTCCTTCGAATGCAGAACGGCATGAGGCTGAGCTCTGCCACTTACTAGATGAGCCACTGAATTCTTTGTGCCTGTCTCTGCAGATATCAGCTGGGGTAGTTACAATACCTGTCTAGAAGATTTCTTTAAGTAAATGAGTTCATAAATAAAACCACTTGTAAGAGTACTTGCCAGGGAGTATTCTGTGTCAGTGTTAACTATTACTAAATTAAGATAGTTTTATCGATATAGTTAGACCATGAACAAAAGTTTAAAATGATTATGAACTGATCAAGGTATAGTCCTCAAGAATCTTTGATTTATTCATTCAAATCATATGTAGACCAGACACTGTGCAGGAATATAGAGATGGGAGGTGGGAATACTCACTGTGCTCAAGGCCCTCAGATTCAGGTGAAGGAAACCAGTGGAAGTAATTTATAATGATGAAACAGAAAGAGGAAAAAAATCAAAGGTATGCATCCAGTCAACTTCATGTGTTTGCTTGACTGGGTCACAGGGGCCCAGAAATTTGGACAAGCATGATGGCGGAGGTCCCTGTGAGAGTGTGTTTGGATGAAATCACCGTTTGAATTGGTAAGCTGAGCTAATCAGCTTCCCTTCCCTAAATGGGGCTTCATCTAATCAATCAAAGGCTTGAAGAGAGCAAGAAGGCTCATTCCCCAGCGACTTTCTGGAAGGGAGGAATGCTAGATCAATCCGATGGCTCCATAGCTAAGGGACAGATGCTTTCAGGAAGGAGGAGGAAATCGTGGTGCTGAAATTACGAGTGAGATGCCAGAGTGAGACATGGGGTCAAACTGAGGCAACTGGTCAAAATGCTAGACTGTGCAAGGAGTGAGGAAGATGGGGTTGTTCATGGGAGGGAGCTGTGAGCTCACGACAGGGCTAATCTGAGTTGTTGCGAAGCTGAAGCTGGAGGGACAGGGCAGATAGAGAGGGGGCAGGAAGGCAGGGAGAGGAGAAAGGTCATTGCCAATGTTGCAAGGTACCTGTGGGGCTGTGGGTTTTTGCTAGGATTTCTCTCAGACCAGAGAGACCCTGTAGCCAGTCCTCTCCTGGCCAGGAGGGAAGGAGGGAAGCATAAGATGGATACAGGTGGTTGCATAGGGGTGACAGCAGGACGTTGGGCAATTCCTTTCTCGTGGCTTCTTGCTCCTCTGACAAGTGAGCATCAGGCTGTCTGCTAAGGGTAAGGCATGGGAAGAAGAGCAGGTTATATAGAATAAAAACACACTGGGGAAGGAGTGAGCGGCTCCATTAGAGAAATGAGGAAGGACTGCCCAGCATGTTTAGGTCTTAGGAAACCTGGAGACTTAGAAGGTATATTCTTTTTTTTTTTTTCTTTCTTTGAGATAGGGTTTCACTGTAGTCCAGGCTGACCTGGAATTCACCATGTAGTGTCTGGGTGGCCTTGAACTCATGGTGATCCTCCTATCTCTGTGGTCATGGCTTCTGAAGGAAAAGACTCAAGCAACTACTTGATTGTTCCTCGTTCCAGCTTCTCACTGTTTTATACCTGGGCAAGCCAAGGGCCAGAGAGAACCATGTTATTTCAGAAGCATCTCACTGTGAACCAAGAACAGAGCATACCAGAACCCAGTCTTCTGGGCTCCCAGACTCCTGATCTTTCTGTCCTGAGCATAGAAAGTCCTGCTCTGCTCATCAGTGGAGTAGCTAGCATTTGATGCTAGCATAGTTCTGGGTTACATCGCCATTACGTGCAAAAACCTTTCCTTCTCTCAAATGGTCTCCATCGTGCAGACAACATGAAGTGCTCCCTGGGTAAATGTAACCATATATCACCACTATGGACAACATTGGCTGCTACACAGCCCACATCCCCATTACTCAATGAGATGCGCATCCTTTGTTCCTTCACTCTGCTTTGTATACAATCATCCTGTACAAGGCAGACCCTGCCGAGACTGCGTGCATCCACCAAGGGCAGGATAGATCACTGAGAAGACTTCAAAATATGCTGACCAGGGAAACTGAATATTTAAAAATGATAGTAAATCACTGATTGAAAGTGTAGTACTCAGAATAATAGAATAGCTAGAAATCTGATCAAGCATGAACAAGCCACTCCTAATGCATGTGAATTAATCATCAATATGTATATGGGCAGAGGACAACTTCAACAACATGTCAAGGGCAGGCAGGTCGGACTCAAAAGGCCTTAGCTAATCAGACTAAGTAAATCCATTTCCAGGTGACATTCGCTTTATGGAAAAAATTAAATTCTCCTAGGTGCTTGGGGGCATTTCTGGCATTTCTGGCTCAGCATGCACGTGCAGGAAAGGCAAACATATTATTTGCTAAATGGAATGTTAACATTCTATACTGGTGAGAAACTGCATGTCTTGGCTCTTGATTTTCTTCCAGATCAGCAAATCCCCCTTTAGGTGAGCCCATGAGGGCCATAGTCCAGGTAAATTTATGATTAAAGATGTGGCTGTGTTCTCTTGAGACCACTGAGTGGTAAGGTGAGGCTCGTCATGCATTCTTTTGTTCATCAAATTCCTTTACAGACTGAACAGCTACATGTGGGAGGAAACTGTGGTAAGAGTTGGGATTATATGGATGTATGGGGTCTGGCCTTGAAGGAAAGACAGACAAGGAAGTATTTTGTGCGTCCATAGAGGCAAGAACTTGAAGGGACTGTGTCTGCTCTGTGGGGAGGAGGCTGAAGACATTGGAAGACCACATGGAAACTATTAACACTTCACTCCTGTCTATCAGAGAGATTTGTAAGAGTGACTGTCTGTCTGCACGCATCTCATGTAGCAGATGCTACAGAGAAGACGGCTCAGGGCAGAGAGAGGGGTGGAACATGCTTCCGTGGTGGAACTTTTCTCACAGAGTCATGAGCACAGAGGGAAGGAGTTGTCTCTGACACAAGGATCTGAGAAGATACACCATGGGGAAGGAGTCCAGCTGTCTTGGAGATTCCCCCTCTGTCTTTCTCCCCTCTTTCCTCTCTGCTCTACTCTTCTCTGAACAGGAGTTCTCATTCTTTCTTCCGCGGATCAGATTCTTGCATGCGGTGAGGAACACGGTGGCTGGAACTTTTAGCCAAACATCATTCCAACCTAGAAACCCTTCACTGAAAAGAGAAAACATTCTACATTTCAGCCAGAAATCCCAGGGAAGCAAACTGGCCCAACCTGAGTTGCGTGACATTCTCTTAGACCAGTCCCTCCTGATGCTTGTGAGATTCTAAGTCAGGAGCGAAAGCTGAAGCCCAGGCCAGTGGTGGCAAAGGGGCAATACTCTGGTTGCGAGCTCCTTCCCAACACAGAGCAAACAGAACTCCTTAAAGGGAAAAGTTTTGTCATGACCAGAAAACCAGATAAAGATTTCAAGAAGATAAAAGAATAACGTCAAAATCAGATCAAAACACTCAGTCCCAGCACTTGAGAGGCAGGAGGTAGGAGGATCACTGTGAGCTCAAGGCCAGCCTGGTACTACAGAGTGAGTTCCAGGTCAGCCTGGGCTAACTAGAGTGAGACCCTACCTAAAAAAACAAACAAAAAAATAACAACAACAACAAAAAATTAAACCACTGGGTTGGTGAGATGGGTCAGTGGGTAAAAGTACTTTCTGGCAAGGTCTGACAGCCTAGGTTCAATTCCCTAGTGCTCACATAAAGCCAGATACACAAAGTGGCGCATGCATCTGGAGTTCATTTGCAGTGGCAGGAGGCCCTATATGCCCATACTCACTATCTTTCTTTTTCTGGCTCTTTCTCTACCGCTCTCTCTCAAATAAATAAAAATATTTAAAAAACCAGTTTGGCTGGGGAAATGGCTCAGCAGTGAAGGTATTTGCCTGCGAAGCCTAGGGACCCCAGTTCGATTCCCCAGCACCCACATAAGCCAGATGCATCTAGAGTTTGTTTGTAGTGGCTGGAGGCTCTGGCATACCCATTCTCTCTTTCTTTCTGCCTCTTCCTCTCTCTCTCTCTCAAATAAATAAATAAATTTAAAAAATATAAAAACCAATCCTATGCCCACTTTATAAGAGAAACCTGTATATTGAGATGTAGAGATTCTTGGAGTCTTTAACTTTTCTTAAACCAGGGTTTCCTAACATTTTCCAATTTTCTGGAGTAAATTGACCAAGCTGACTCCATAAGAAAGGGAACAACCTTGGGTTCCAGTAATTCTAGGTTCGTCCGTGTTATCTGAGAGCCTTCTGGTATTTTGACCCACCTATTAACCACTAATTAGGGGGCCAGACTTTGTGTTAAGTTTTTTGCTTTTAAGACTCTTAGGGTGGAAAACATTAAGCTAATAATAACTGTTTTTTTAACTCCATCATCATAGTGTGACAATAAAGGATAGTGTCCCAGCATATTCAAGCTTTTATAACAAAAGAGCATATACTTAGTGGCTTATAAATAACAGTTTAAGAGGCTTCCTATTCTAGAGACAAGAAGTCCAAGATCAAAGTATCAGCCACCAAGTAAGGCAGGTTAGGGACAAACTCACATATGAAGTAACTTTTCCTTCACCCCTCCCCAGCTCAACTGTAGAGAAAACTGAGCATGCCCAGGGGTGTTCTGTCTGCCATCTTAACCCTGCGAATTTGTGCTTCTGGACCTTGAGTCAAAATATGTCTTCCATCTTTCCTTCTTAAAGTATGACCTTAAATTGAGCACACATAGGGATATATTCTTAACTAAGCATGCTCAGGACTGTACTTAGCCCTCAAGTGCTTTCTGCATCAGTATTCACAGGTTTCCTCAATAAAATCCTCATGCCTCCTTTATTTGAGGAGAACATTGTTTTAGAAATAATCACTGCGTACATCTCACCTAGTTCAGGTTTAGATCTGTCTCCATTCTTAACTCTTTTTAAAATTTATATTGAAAGAAAGGAGAGAGAGAGAGAGAGAGAGAGAGAGAGAGAGAGAGAGAGAGGAGAGAATGGGCGCATCAGGGTCTTCAGCCACGGAGAATGAACTACAGATGCATGTGCCCTCTTATGTCACTTGTGTATCATTGGGTGCTCACATCGCTGTGTGTCTGGCTATGTAGGACCTGGAGAGTCAAACATGAGTTCTTAGGCTTTGCAGGCAAGTGCCTTGACTGCTAAGCCATCTCTCCAGCCCCACTCTGAATTCTTGGTTGTAGTCGATTTGGGCTTTGCACTCATCAAGATTTAAACATCAGTTTTCAAAGGCACTAGCAGATTTGATGTCTGCTGAGGGGCTCTTTCCTGGTTCATAGATGGAACATTCTTGTTCCATCGTTACATGGGAAGAAGGGGTAAGGTAGCTTACTGGGGCTTCTTTCTAATACACTATACCCACTCATGAAGACTATATCTTTATGACATAAGCACTTCTAATGGCTCTATCTCTTAATGTAGTTGCAATAGGGACTACATTTTAAAATATGAATTTTGGGAAGATACAGACTATAGCAAGATTAAAGAACATGAAAAGGGAAACTGTTTAATCACTTCTTCTAGACTCAGAAGCTCCTCGTTGGATCAAGGGAAAGTGCATGAGAGTAACTTCCCTATACTTATGGTATTTGAAAACCAAGCACAAGTTTAAGAACAGATCTCTGGGCAAAACTAGGAGAGCTAGTTCAAAAAGGCTGCAGGAGACTGTGACTTAGGGATTTTGAAGGGAGGCAGGCCAGTGAGGTAGGTAGCTGAACGTATGACATCAAGTACCAGTAGGTTCCAACAATCAGAACACAACAGCAAAATGATTGTTGGCAAGAGAAATTTCTGCCTGAGGCTGGACTTCTATATGTGCTCAGAAATATGTTGCAGGGGCGAGCTGAATGCACAGAAAAGGGTAGGAATAGAATGGACATATGGTGTTTTTTTTCTTTTTGTAAAAAGGAAATAAGCCTGTTATACAAATGATACTCTTTTATAAAAATGCTCTTCTTTCCTCTCCCCCTCCATATATCAAATAAAGGCATTCTATGCTTCCACTCCTATGGTGGAAGTTTATAGAATACTGCTTAACACTCACTAACAAAATAAGTCTAGAAAGATTATTTGTGATTATCCATACTATCCTCTCAATTTAAAGAGGAGAAAACTCACGCTTGGTGTGGGAGGTACCTGCCTACTTCACTGACCTAAGAAACAAACTAAATGGTCTCTGGTATCTCACAGTTCATGGCACCATCTCTGGGTATGCAGTTCTTTCAGAATCTGATGCGTGAAGGATGACATGAAACAGAACCTGTCTAATATGGAAGGAGTCATGTTTGGGCTCAAATTCCAACTGCACTAACTTTGTGGACCCTAGATTAGTTATTATACAATCTAACCCCAGTTTCTCTGTGATGGAAGATTATGTACTTTTTAAGGTTGTTGTGAGGATTAAGTTAGTTAATATAAAAACTATTTTTCCCAGCACTTGGGAGGCAGAGGTAGGAGGATCGCCATGAATTCGAAGCCAGCCTGAGAATGCATAGTGAATTCCAGGTCAGCCTGAGCTAGAGTGAGACCCTACCTCAAAAAACTCAAAAAACCAAAAACCAAAAACAAACAAACAAACAAAAAAAGAACCCAAACTAATTTTCCATTAATAGACTGAACTATAAAAGAAATCTCAACTGTGACCATACAGTCAAGAATTTTAAACAATGGTCTGGGAATAAAATCTAGCAATGCCCAAAGAAGATAGAAGAGCAAGCAGTTTTTGTTGTAAGAATGCAAGGCTAGTTCAAAATCAGGCAAAAGCAAATAATCCGTTATATCAACCAATAAGGGATTAAAAAATTATATTCATAGAGGCTAAAATCAGTATGTTATAAGTGTGGAAATAATTATTAACATTTTTAGCCTTAGTGCTTGACACATAGTAAGTCCTTTGGTAGCTATTATCAACCCCAGAACCATGAATAGTCTGCACCAGTGGATTATATATAAAGACACTTATTTATTTTTATTGCTTAAGGTATAACCTGAACTAGATCTCAAAAAACTAAGCCAATAAATTGGACCATATTGAGCACATAAATATGCTGATTTTATTAGATATGTCTGAGACCCTCACCTCCTGCTCCTCAGGTTCAAAGTTATTTTTTATTATCTTTAAAAGAATGGTTTTCCATTAATAATATGGAAATGATAAAATATCTCCACAAGCCAGTCCATGAGCCAGCACTAGGCAGACTGCCTATACAGGACAATCACTTGAATCCATTCCTGTCTCCTAAGAGGGACCTTTGCTTTGGCCTTTTTTTTTTTTTTTTTTCTCTAAACACAAGTATAAATGCTGACATGGCAGGTCTCTGGTCCAGGTTAAAATTAAAAGGCAAGCAAGCTTCTTGGGTCTACATTAGCTATAGTTAACATCAGCTATTATGAGACTATCAGGACAGTTATGCCAAAGTGAAAAGCACTTAGGGTCACTTTGCAAGGAACTCATATGGGGAAGAGGAAATACTGAAAAGAGAATATGCTGAAAGTGAACTTCAGGAAACTAGCAAGGTAAGACTTGAGCTAGTATGGTAGGAAAGACTCAGAAAGAATGCAGAGAAGGTCGTGCCTCTTCCCAAAATGTATGGCCTCAACAATTTCCAAAGGACGTTTATTTGTTATTCATGTTTAATTTGAAATAATTGCAAATCTATACAAAAAATAAAAACAGTCTAAAGATTTTCTCAAATTCTTTCCTTAGGGATAAACCCAACTTTATTATCACTATTATTAAGGTGCATCAATAAAACCCATGTAGCAAAAGAATCCAGCAAGAATCAGTCAGTCACTCTTGTAATTAGTCTTCTTCAGTGTTGAGCTCTCAGCAGTCTCTAATTTTCCATTTTAATGAATTTTGAGTCCCTGCAGTGTCTGCCATCATCTTCTGAGGAGCTTTTTGCCATGACAGCATCACTCATATTTAGTCCACCAATTCCTCTGTAACTTTCCTACCATTTGACCCAACTATACCACTCCTGAGCATATGCCCTAAAGACTCTATTCTTAATGATCAGGATAGTTGCTCAGAGAGAATGTTCGGGTGCTTCAGGGCCTCTAGCCACTGTAAAAAACTCCAGATGCATGAGCCACTTTGTGCAACTGGCTTCATGTAGGAACTGGGGAATCAAATGTGGGTCATTAGGCTTTGCAGGCAAGTGCCTTAACTCCTGAGTCATCTCTTGATCCTCTTTAAATTTTATTTATTTATTTATTTTCAAGCAGAGAGATAGAGATAGAGAATATTTTTAGATTTTTGAGGAACCTCTGTAATGATTTCCCTAATGGCTATAAGAGAGCTCACTCCTACTAGCAACAAATGATATTTGATATTTTGATGATAGCCATTCTGACTGATGTGACATGGAATTTCAGAATAGCTGTATTTTGCCATTCTCTGATGGCTAAAGATGTTGAACTTCTTTTTTAGATGTTTCTTGGTCATTTGTATTTCTTCCTTTGAGAACTCTCGGTTCAGTTTTCTGCCTCATTATTTTGAGTGTGTTAAATGATCTATTATTGCTTATTTTTTTGAGTTCTTCCATATTCTAGATATTAAACATTTGCTGGATGTATAGCTGGTACAGAATTTGTCTCATTCTGTGGGTTGTCTATTGAGTTCACTCATAGTTTGCTGCCCGTACAATAGCCTTTCACTTTCATGAAATCCCAGTGGTCTACTGAGGTCTTATTCAGAAAGTCTTTCTCTGTGCTTATATATTGGACTATTTCTCTATTTTTTGGTGGTTTTTTTGAGGTAGAGTATCACGGTAGCTCAGGCTGACCTGGAATTCACTCTGTAGTCTCAGGGTGACCTCAAACTCACAGCAATCCTCCTATCTCTGCCTCCTGAGTGCTGGGATTAAAGGTGTGCGCCATCACGCCCGGCTTATTTCTTTATTTTTGGATGGTTTCAGGTCTTTGATCCATTTGGAGTCAATTTTTGTGCAGGATGAGATACAAAGCTCTAGAGTCATCCTTCCATATCTAGTTATCCAGTTTCTTCAGCACCATTTGCTAAAAATGTCCTTTCTCCGGTGAGCATGTTTTAGCCTCTTTGTCAAAGTTCAGGTGTCTGTCTTTCCTAGAACTTGTATCTGGGCCTTCTATTCTGTTCTATTCTGTTCTGTTCTATTCTATTCTATTCTATTCTATTCTATTCTATTCTATTCTATTCTATTCTATTTATTCTATTTTATTTATTCTATTCTATTCTATTCTATTCTATTTATTCTATTCTATTTATTCTATTCCTATTCTATTCTATTCTATTCTATTCTATTCTATTCTGTTCTGTTCTGTTCTGTTCTGTTCTATTCTATTCTATTCTATTCTATTCTATTCTATTCTATTCTATTCTATTCTATTCTATTGAGTGATGAGTCTCCTTTTGTGCAGTACCATGCTGTTTTTAATATTAAGGCTTTGTAGTATACCTTGAAATTAGATATGGTGATGCCTCCAGCAAGATTCTTTTTGATGAGGGCACTTTTGGCTATATGAAGCCTTTTGTTCTTCCATTTTTGTTATTCCATGAGATTTCTTTCCATTTCTATGAAGAATAGTACTGGAGTTTTGATTGAAATTGTGTTGAATCTGTATATTGCTTTTGGTAGGATGGTCATTTTCATGATATGAATTCTTCCAATATGTGAGCATGGAATGTCATTTTATCCTCTCATGTCTTCCTCAACTTCTTTCTTCAATATTTTACTGTTTTCATTGTAGAGGTCATTTACTTCCTTGGTTAGGGAGATTCTAAGATATTTAATTTTCTGTTGCTATTGTAAATGGCACTGTCTCCTTGATTTTTCCTCAGTTTATTTGTCATTTGTATTTATGAAGGCTACTGACTTTTGTGTGTTGGTTTTATATCCTGTCACTTTGCTGAACGTATTTATTAGCTCTAGTAGTTTTTGGTGTCTTTAGAGTTTCTTTAAAAATTATTTATTTATTTATTTATTTATTTATTTATTTATTTATTTAAGAGAGAGACAGAACACACCAGGGCCTTTAGTTTCTACAGATGAACTGCATGTGCCACCTTGTGCATCTGGCTTATGTGTGTCTTGGAGAATCGAACCTGGGTTCTTTTGCTTTGCAGGCAAGAGCCTTAACCGCTAAGCCATCTCTCCAGCCTGAAAGTCTCTTAAGTATAGAATCATATCATCTTCAATAAGGCAAGTTTCAATTCTTCCTTTCTAATTCATGTATTTTATTTCTTTCTCTTATCTTATTGCTCAAACTAAGCCTTAAATAGCAGTGATGAGAGTGGACACCCCTGTCTAGTTCTCAACCTTGAGGGAAATGCTGCAAGTGTCCATTTAGAATGTTCTATGCTTTAGGTCTGTGGTATAGAGCCTTCGTTATGTTCAGATATGATCCCTCCATCCCTAGTCTTTCAAGTGTTTCAGTTGTGACAGGATGTTGTATTTTATAGAAGTCCTTTCCTGCATGTATTGAAATTATCATGTGATTCTTGTCCTTAAGTCTACTTACATGATATATTGTATTTATTGACTTCCATATGTTGAACCATCCCGTCGAACCTACTTGATTAAGATGAATAATGCTTTTGATATGTTCTTGGATTGATTTGCAAGAATTTTATTGAGAATTTTTGCTTCTAGGTTCATCAGGGCTATTGGTCTATAATTTTTTTTCTTCTTGTATCTCTGTCTGGTTTTGGTATTAGGATAATGCTGACTTCATTAAGGAATCAGGGAACATTCCTGCCTTTTCAGTTGTGTAAAATAACTTGAGAAGTGGTTTTAGTGCTTCTGTGAAGGTTAGGTAGAATTTGGCAGTGAATCTATATGGGCCTGAACTTGTTTTGGTTGGGAGGCTCTTTTTTTAAAAAAAGATTTTATTTTATTTCTTTATTTATTAGAGACAGGGTGAGAGAGAGTGAGAATGGGCACACCAGGGCCTCTAGCCACTGCAAACGAACTCCAGACACATGTACCACCATGTGCATCTGGCTTATATGGGACCCGGAGATTTGAACCAGGGTCCTTAGGCTTCGCAGGCATGTGCCTTACCCACTAAGCCATCTCTCCAGCCTGGTTGGGAGGCTTTTAACTACTCTCTCAGTCTCATTAGCTGGTACAACTCTATTCAGGTAGCATGTCTATCCTGGGTTTAGTTCTGTGGGTCATATTATTCAAGGAATTCATCCATTTCTTCTTGATTTTTCTAATTTTGTAAAATATAAGTTTTTGAACTATGTCCTGATGGTTATCCCAATTTCATTGGTATTTGTTGTTACATCTCCTTTTTAAAAATATATTTCTAATCTTGTTTATTAGAGTCCTCTATCTTCTTCTGATCAATTTGGCCAAGGATTTATCAGTCTTGTTGATTTTTTAAATGAACCATCTCTTTCATTTCATCAATTTTTAAAATTATTTTCATTTCCAACTTATTGATTTTTCCCCCCAATCTTATTTCTTTACTTCTGGTATTTTTGGTTTGGATTGTTCTTGTTTTCCAAAACCTTCAGATGGATCATTGAGTTATTTATTTGAGATTTCTCTGTTTTTATAATGGGCCTCTTATACCTGAATGGGTCTCTCATAAGGTTCAGGAAATTTCTGTGTATAATTTTATTGAAGATGTTCACCTTGTTCTTGGCCTTTAGCTCTTCCTTTTCTACATGTCCATGATTCAAATGTTTGGTCTTTTTAAGGTGTCCCATATTTATTTTTTTAAAATTTTATTCATTTATTTGCAAGCAGAGACAGAGAAATAGAAGACAGGAAGACAGAGAGAGAATGGGCAGGCCAGGGCCTCCAGTCACTGCAACCAACTCCAAATGCATGTGCCCTTTGTGCATCTGGCTTACATGGGTCCTGGAGAATCGAACCGGGATCCTTTGGCTTTGCAGGCAAACGCCTTCACCACCAAACCATTTCTCCAGCTCGTGTCCCATATTTTTTCCCTCATGTTCATCTCCATATGTTTTTTTAATTTGTCATTGATTTTGTCCTCCCACTCTATTTTGTCTGTATTGTCCTCCACATGATCTATTCTGTTGGTCAGACTTTCTTGGGGGCCTTTTGAGTTATTTTATCTTCAATTTACATTATGTTTTTCTTCAGCATCTCTATTTCTTTATTGAATCCCATTTTTATTTCTTGGTTTGACTCTCTCATTGTCTCATGAAATACATTCATTCATTTGATCATGTCCTCTTTGAGTTTATCTCACTGTGTATTGAGTTCTTTGTGTTGACTTTCTCATTTAATTCAGCCACTACTGAGTTGTTTTTGTTGTTTCTCTTCCATTTTATTCAGCCATTTGTTCATGGCCTCATTAAGTTTCTTAATATGCTTATTGTAATTGTATTTTGGAATTATTTGTTTGGAGTTTTCACTAAGTTTTTTTCATTGAAGGCTTCCATTATGGACAGAGAGAGAGACAGAGACAGAGAGAAACAGAGAGAGAGAGAGGAAGAGGCAGAGAAAGAGAGAATGGGCCCACCAGGGCCATTTCAGTGGCTATGAGAGAACTCCAGACATGGATGCCCCCTTGTGGGCAAGCACTGCATTGCATGCTTGCATCATGTGTCTGGCTAAACATGAGACCTGGAGAATCGAATGGGCGTTCTTAGGCTAGGCAGGCAGGCGCCTTAACTGCTAAGCCATCTCTTTAGCCCTCATTCTTTTTTTTTTTTTTTTTTTTTTTTTTTGAGGTAGGGTCTCACCCTAGTCTAGGCTGACCTGGAATTCACTATGTAGTCTCAGGATGGACTCAAACTTATGCCGATCCTCCTACCTCTGCCTCCCAAGTGCTGGGATTAAAGGCGTGCGCCACCATGCCCAGCTTGCCTTGGCTTTTTGTGTTATTTCTTTTGCATCTCAAGATTATCCCTTAGCCTTATCCAAACTGCAGCAACATTGCAGCTCCACTGGGGCTTGTGTTGAGTGGCCTGGTTTATCTTGGTCCTGGAAGGCCTGGGTAGGTGATTTACATAGTGGTCTGAGCAGGGTGTGAGGGTGACACTATGGCATGCTGTTCATCAGGGACCTGAGGACTAGTGTGTTTTGCTCAGAGCTGAAATGGGTAGAAGATCCTGAGCACACTGGGGTGGGCACTGGTTTTGTGCAGGGGAAGAGCAGGTAGTTGGGGCATCACATCTTGTCATAGCAGAAGGAAGCAGTCTGAGCAAGCTAGCTCTGAACACCCAGTAGGCTGGACTAATGAGCCTCAAGTCTGCCGCCAGCAGCATGCCTCTTCCAGCAAGGCTCCACCTTTCAAAGGCTCCACCATCTGGGCCTTGAGTATGAGGCTTGATCACAAACATAAGCTGCTATAGAGGGCAGTTCACTTTCAAAGTATCACAGCAAATGTTGATTTTCCACCTTCACAACTCTTTCTATTCTATTGGTCAGCATTATAGTTACAGGAAGAACGTTATGTTTTTTTTCTCATTTATTCACTTCTTTATTTTTATCAATGGCAGGGGATAGATTTTTAATTTGTCCATTGTCATTATCCTTATTTACTTATTTTTAAATATTTTGTTTTTATTTATTTATTTGAGAGAAAGAGAGAGAGATTACTCATGCAGAGCCTCTAGTCCCTGCAAATGAACTCCAGATGCATGCGCCACCATGTGCAACTGGCTTACGTGGGTCCTGGGGAATTGAACCTGGGTCCTTAGGCTTCGTCAAGCACCTTAACCATTAAGCTATCTCTCCAACCCTCCTTATTTACTTTATACTGAGAAATTGCCTTAGATTTAGTCATTGTGATCCTGTTCAAACTGGATTCTGTGTCCTTTGGTCTCTATCACTCACTGAGCATGTTGGGCATATTTTATTCTTCAAACTTGGTTTCCACAATCCCTGTCCTAGTTAGTGAATGAGCCTTTTCTCTAAGGAGCGCTGCTTCAATTGAAGGGAGGGCAGTATTTAGAAACCAATGGATGGGCAAGGTATGCTCAATGTTACTGGGGTGTCTCGGCTTCTAGAGTCTTAGTCTTTGAATTAATGCATTTCATTCTAACATTTTCTTTTTCTTTCTTTCTTTCTTTCTTTCTTTCTTTCTTTCTTTCTTTCTTTCTTTCTTTCTTCTTTCTTTCTTGTTTCTTCTTTCTTCCTTCCTTCCTCTCTTTCTTCTTTCTTCTTTCTTTCTTTCTTTCTTTCTCTCCCTTTCTTTCTTTCTTTCTTCCTTCCTTCCTTCCTTCCTTCCTTCCTTCCTTCCTTCCTCTCTTTCTTTCTTTTTTCTTTCTTTCTTTCTTTCTTTCTTTCTTTCTTTCTTTCTTTCTTTTTCCCTTCCTTCTTTTTCTTTCTTTCTTTCTTTCTTTCTTTCTTTCTTTCTTTCTTTCTTTCTTTCTTTCTTTCTTTCTTTCTTTCTTTCTTTCAGATAGGGTCTCACTCTAGCCCAGGCTGACCTGGAATGTACTCTCAGGCTGGCCTCAAACTCACACTGATCCTCCTACCTCTGCCTCCCAAGTGCTGGGATTAAAGGCGTGTGGACCACACATAGCTTTTTCTACATTTCTCACTCTCCTCCATGATAGTGAGAATCATGGACCCCTACTGTCCCTGCATGTTTAGCTATTTGTTCATGGTCCCCTCAAATCTAGCCATTCTCCCAAGTTTTCTAAACCAACATTCTGTTTGGATGCTTTTCTCACTTGGTCTGAATCTCCATGGGAGCACCTTCCTCTTCCTCATTCAGCTGACCAAAAGGATATGGATCGTGGACTAAATTGTCCAAGAAGGAAGAGAAGCCAAAATTTCATATATATGGCTTAAGGCTGGATATGAGGGTTTGGGCATGTGCATAAATAAAGTCAACAAAACTGTTTATTTGTATACTGTTTTATTATCAACATAATGCTCATAATGCTGTATTCTTATATGTTCACCATAGCTGATCACATACATATCCATTCATAGTCTTTGACACAGAAACTTCACTTGTGAGAAGTCACCCGAGGGTGGGAGAGATGGCTCAGTAAATAAAAGTGCTTGCTACCCAAGCCCAGGGTTTGAATCCCAGAACCCATGTAAAGAGCCTAATGTGGCTGTGCACTGGGCGGCCATGGAGGGGGGGGGGCACGTCAGAGACAGGAAGATCCCTGTGCTTCATTCAGAATAACGGAGAGCCCCAGGTTCAAGGAGAGATCCTGTCTCAAGGACATAAAGCAGACGAATACTTCAAAGGTCATCCATCATCCTCCTTTGGCCTCTAAGTGGGTTCACACAGGGCATGTACACATACATATACTACATGCACACACCATGCACATGCATGAAGAAAGGAAGCTCACCATAAATAAGAAGATAATTGTACACATATTATTAACAAAAGTACATCAGCATGTGTGGCAACATTATATATAATGGCCAAACTCTTAAAGGTGAACATTCAGTATTTGTGGTGCATCAATCCAGGGCTTCAGTAAAGATTGGGAAGATTTATATTTTCTCATAGAAAATGCCAATAACAAAATCGTAAATGAAGAGTACACATGCACAAGAGCAAATATGCATTCCTTTAATTACACATGCACATATTTACAACTGTGTATGGAGGGAGAAATCATCTCAGTAAATAAGGCAGAGAGCACCCAAGGGTGATACCTGACACACGCTAACAGGAACATACACTTGCACACACATGTGAGCCCACACACATATGAGCCCATACACATACAAACATGCATACATAGATACATACACATCACACATTTGTTGGGATATTTTATTTTTTTCTCTTGTGTTACCATACATACATTCAAGAAGACACATGTGTCATATATTTTTAAAAGGCTGGCTGATCATGAGACCCTAAACTCAACATCCTCTCTTAAAAACTTGCATCAGGGCTGGAGAGATGGCTTAGCAGTTATGACGGCTGCCTTCGAAGCCTAAGAATGCTTGTTCAAATCCCCAGGTCCCACGTTTAGCCAGATGCAAAAGTGACACAAGCACGCAATGTTGCATATGTGCACAAGGGGGCACACAAGTCTGGAGTTGGCTCACAGCACCTGAAAAGGTCCTGGTGCATCCATTCTCCTTCTGTCTCTTCCTCTCTCTCTCTTTCTCTCTCTCTCAAAAAAAAAAAAAAATAACTTGCATCAATTCCATAAGCCTATACCAAATTCACAATATTTCCTTCCTACTGGTTACCATGGGTAATAATTACCAACAGTTTATGTCAAGCTCACAGCACAGGATTGAAGAGAAACTGAAAGCAGTAATAGGCATTATAATCTGTAAAGTGCTATAAAAAGCAATGAACTACTAGGAGCTCTGCTGTTTCTATCATTACATGGTTGACTTTACAAGCAAGTGATTTTAACCAAGCAATATTCCCAGCTCCTATTTTCTTTTTATTATTATTATTATTTTATTTATTTTTGGAGAGAGACACAGAGAGAGACAGACAGAGAGGGAGAGGGAGACAGATAGAGCTGGGCACGCCAGCAGTCTCTCAGCTGCTGTGAATGAAATCCAGATGTGTGCGCCTTGTGGGCAAGTACGGCATTGCACCCTTGCGTCACTTTGCATCTGGCTAAACGTGGGACCAGGAGATTGGAACCCAGTTCTTAGGCTTAGCAGGTAGGCACCTTAACCGCTAAGCCATCTCTCCAGCCCTCCTATTTTCTTTTTTTTTTTTTAAAAATAATTTTAATTTTTTAAATAAAATGCAAAGCAAGGGCTAGACAGATGGCTTAGTTGTTAAGACACTTGCCTGTGAAGCCAAAGAACCCAGGTTTGATTCCCCAGTACCCATGTAAGCCAGATGAACAAGGTGCTGTGTGTATCTGGAGTGGCTGATGGCCCTGGTGCACCCATCCTTTCTCTCTCTCTCTCTCTCTATGCCTCTTCCTCTCTCTCTAAATAAATAATAAAATATTTTAAAAAGCTCATGTAACGTTTGTCTGTGCTCCATCTTCTTTGAGACTCTGTTGCTGCAAATGAACTGCCAGACTGCAATCAAACAGCAGACTAGCTGGGCCATGAGCTTTGCTTTCTCCTGGCTTTATTCCCCATCGTTGTAGAGTGTGGGGTCACAGATGCATGTGCAACTTTACATTGGGTTTAATGTGAGTTTTGAGGAATTGAACCCAGGCATACATGTTTTGCAAGCCAGCATCTTTAAGTGCTGGGCTATCTCCTCAGCCCTATGACTATTTTCCTAAGACCAGAAGGGAAAATTCTAGTCTCTGTTAAGCTGTCTGGGGGCCAAAGACAAGCATTTTGCATACACATCCTCTGAAGGATCTTAAGATCTTGTTAGTTGAGAAGATAATATACAAATACTCCACTCAACAGGTAACCAGAACCAAGGGCAGTCTAGGGGAAGATATTGGCCAGAGTCTCCATTGGCTAGCAGCACACGGTCAGAGCCTCAGGTGGGCTGGAGACAGGGGAAGGTCCCATAGGCTGGAATAGTGTGCTCCTGTTAGACTGCGATAATATATTGTTAATTGCTTTTCAAATGCTGTGACTGGATTTATCCATACTTTATGGTAACTCTGCAGTACAAGTTTAGAAACCAGCTAGAAGGCTGAAAATGATGTTGAGAATAAAATCTACTTTGTTCATCTTTTTAGAGATCCTGCATGGCTTAGCAGGGTCTAGCACTCATTTTATCCAAGACAAGAATATCCCAAAGACAGATGTATGGAAGTGTGGGCAGGGATGTATGTCATCCTTTCTGGCTTCCATACTAGCATCTTGGAAGCAAAAAATATCAACTTCACAAAAATAAGCTCAACTCAGGGGCAAGGACCCAGTCTGTTTTGCTCATGGATGTATTCTAAGAGCTTGGAATAGTGTTAGGGCATAGAGCAGGTGTGGAACACACGCTTATTGAACATGTGATAACTCTCACTTTCACTTTCAATGTGAAAAGTGATAGTTTTTTTCCAGACACATGGGGTTTTGATCATTAGAATGTCAGCATGAATGGATAATAGTAATAAGAAGTGTGCTTGCCTTGCACAAACGCATCTGAGGATTGCACAGGTTTGACTTGGAAGATGAGGTTCTCTGTCCAGCGCCTGGAATCAAAAAGCAAAGCTTCAGGGAAGAATTTGGCACGTGGCCTCTCCATCTTGAGGGTTTCCAAATCCCTGATTTACTGACGGTTCACCCTCTCGAGGAGGACTAACAGGCTTTCAGGCTGAGCTTTTGAAATTTCCTACAAAAATGTCCCTAGGGGGTTAGGTGGTTATAGGCTGGTTAAGCTGCAAATTTTCGCTCTGTTTTTATGTCAAAAGCAAATGAATTTGCTTTCTATACTACTAAGTGTGTTTATTCAAATATAAAACATAAGGAGGCTTCCTTCCAAAACATTCATCTAAAATTAATCCTTCAATAGCCACTTTTTACTCTCAGGGAAGAATTTAACTTCGATCAAGAGCCATCAGGAGCTGGCCTCTCCCTCCCTCCTGGTCTCCGCACTTAGCGTCATCCAGTACCACGGGCATTCGGCTCTTCCTCCATAATGGCTGCTTTATTTCCCTTCCAGCTCTCGTGATCTCTTGACACTAGGGCCTGCTTCTTCTGTCCTTTCTGTGTGAAATACCAATCCCACTCTTCTCCCTCAGAAAACTCCTTCTATGTCCAGACACCTCCTACCTTTGCCTCTGCAACAGAGAAGAGGTGATGGCTCTTTCATGTCCTTACAGCGCCTTCCTCTCCAGTCAGAATGCACCACATTTTATTTCTACTGCTCAGTCAGGTTTTCCTAGGTTGAGCTCTGTTTGGTAAGATTATTGCTGAATTCTCTCCATTAGATCTCAAAGCCTCCCTCCGCACTATATTGGTTTATATTTATTCTGAGCATTGAATCCTTCTGATTCTAGCCTCGACAAAGCCCTCGTGCACCAGCAAGTTCTAGAACTTTGTCACAGAAATACTCCGTAGTTGTTGATGGTGCAACTTTTTATTACTATTATCCACTCGTGCTGGCATACTAATGATCGAAACCCCCATGTTTCTGAAAAAAATTTGGATGTTGGTGGTGTGGCTCTTGGCCTGTGGTGCTTGTGTGAAGGAGTGGAAATTTTAGCGGGTGGAGACTATGGGAAGGAACTTAGGTCGCTGTGCGTGTGCCAGTGAGAGGAATATTGAGCCCTCATCTCATCCTGTCTCTCTTTGCTTCTCATACATGAGATAAAGAGCTTTGCTCTTCCACCATTTTCCCACCATGGTGTGCTACCTTGCCCCTGGCAGGAAGCAATAGGCCAGCTGGCCATAGGCTGAAATCTCCAAAACGGTGAGCCAAATAAACCTCTCCTTGCGATTGCATTATCACAGAGCTATTTTGTCACAGTGACAGAAAGGCAGGTAACATATGTTAGGAATAACAAATAAAAGATAACTTACTTGATTCATTTTTGGATTAATATTATTTCTGAGACAGGCATGGTAAAACATGTCTATATGTATAACCCCAGCATTCAGGAAACAGACACAGGAAGATTGATATAAGTTCAAGGCCAACTTGTGCTACATAATAAGTTATATAGCAGCCTGACCTAAGTAGCAAGATCCTGTCTCAAACAAAAGAAAACAAAACAAAACAAAACAAATAAACAACAAAAAATAAAACAACTGGCCGGGGGTGGTGGTGCACACCTTGGTCCCAGCACTTGGGAGGCAGAGATAGGAGGATCACCATGAATTCGAGGTCACCCTGAGACTACATAGTGAATTCCAGGTCAGCCTGAGCTACAGTGAGACCCTACCTCGAAAAAAAAAAAAAAAAAAAAAAAAAAACTCACTATCTATATATATATATATGTGTATATATATATATATATATATATATGCTAGAATTTAGATTTACCAGCTCTCCAAAATCTTAGTGGCAGGTATTGAAGTTAACAAAGTAGATAAATGTACCAGAACTATCACCTGGAGCCAGAAACAGAGAGAAGGTGGGTGCTCCATGCTCGTGGTCCATCCATCCCCCTGCTTCTGCCAGTTGCTACTATCTGCCCACTACCATGCAGCTCCTGACCACAGCACAGGGCCATGCACAGCAGCAGATGGTTTCCAGTTATCAGGGTAGCATGATTCCTTAGGATGGCTAATGCCTTAAATTTTTTATATTGATTCATTATTTTGTAGGAATTCTTCTTGAACACTGACTCAAAGATAAACAGTCTTCTACTCATAGAAATTGTGCTGCCTGGGGCTTATTTACAAAATGAATGATCATTCCTTAGTCCACACTGAGAATGCTGATGCATTCATGATGATTTTAATTCTGAGAGTGTATTGACTGAGGTTAGGAATGGATACCTAAAGGTTCAGCCAGTATCGACCACCTCCTCACAGGCAGTAATGACTGCAATAAATGCTGGGAATCTCAGTTGAAACAAATAGATAAATAGACTCACAGCTGAGGAGATCTGTAATGGCTCTTAAAACCACTGTAATCCCACCCCATCCACCAGTCCTGAGTCTTTATGAGCGAGGTGCCTTTAGGCTGTGGCCAGCTGCTTGGCTTGCACCCTATGAAGAACAGAAATGCCTGTGAATCATTTTGAACACAGCTCTTCACCAATGCCATTTATTCGGCACCCTCGCACTCTGATGGCACAACTTGAGTATGATCTGTGCTGTTTCCACAGCAACTCCGTGTGACAGAGCTCCAGTTTCCCTCTTTGACACTGTAGGCCTTTGCTTCCTTCTCTTTCCTCCCCACAATCTCAATCTCCTATTGTTTCTTTCCTGAAAATTATTTCTACAAATCACTTTCATGTGGTGTGTGTGTGTGCGTGTGTCCGCCTCTGGGGAATCTGGCCTATAAAAGTATTTCCCAACAGAACTACAAATGTAGTCATCCTAAACTGGTTGTTAGGTCCCCATCAAGAATATTAACCCAAGTGTGCCAACGGTAGGACTTTACAAAATTGTGCAGCTGACGTGGCAAAAGCCCCTAGGAACTGTCATTTCAGATCATCAGATCATCTTCCGTGATTACCTTGTCTAAAATACACTCCACTTGCTCTGGTGCTCTGCAGTGTGGCATCTTGTTAGATTCCATCAGACACTTGTGACAGGGCCTGCAATTAGTGGATCTGTTTCTCCCATTCACTTTGCCATCTTTACCCCTAGACTATACATAAATCCTTTAGGCCAGGAATTTCCTGCTAGATCAGGATCCTCATTTGTCCCACTTCCTGCTGTGATCTTTATGCAGGCTTCTGAAAAGTGAGTTTGTTAAGTGGATGGAAACCATTGGCAATTGCCTTTTCTTCCCACTATGTACTTCATCAAGACTGACCTTTGTCAAAGTTGCTGATGTAATTTTGTACGTCCAGTCCTATAAAAAATTAGTAGGGGATTGATCTATAGAATTTTTGGAAAATTCACTTGCCCAAGTCATGGAAAAAGATTGTTGCGCATCTATTTATAGGGATTGTTTAGCCTGGGACGTACCAGCCAGTAAACAGATTGTGCCTGACACATCTTCATGAAAGGTGTGGAAGTTTTTGAAGTCAAAAGTGTTGCTGGCATTGATTTGGTTCTTGGAAAACATAAACCCTCTTTCCCCTGAGTCCTTCCCTGTGACTGTGACTGATGTCTAAGTCAGAGTCTCCTGATGCACCAGTGCTTTGTGGGTTTAACATTAACCCTTTGGGGGGCAGTTAGGAGTTCTCCAAAGCAGCAAAGGCAAGATGTGTGCTGGAAACCTCAACCCACTTGGGTACAATGAATGGAAAAGAATTTCTAAACGTGGCTTTCACAGGACACGGTCACCACAGTGTAGTGTGATGATTCCACAGCAACAAGATGCATCTGGGAATGGGAACATATATGTGGAGACAGCCCTCACTCTGTCAGTGTATTTTCTGTATCATCATGGCAGTTATGTGACCATAGGATATGTCTCTGAGCGTGGAAGTCACAAAGGTGGAGAACCTTGCATTTGAGACCATCTGTGCATCAACTTTGCTCTTTGCTCTTCTTCATGAGCCACTTCACCCAGCTCTTCCGTGAGAAATATCTCAAGGGCTTCCTCCATCTCTCTGCATCTTATGCTCCTTCCAAAGTCAGACTAGCCAACAATTCAGAAATATTCTGCTGCCTTTCCCAACTGCGCTTCCTAACAAGCTGTCACAACATTTAATGGCTTCAAACAGCAAACGATCACTAATTTAGCTCCTGCATCCATACTGGGGCAAGGCTCAACTGGGAAGGCTCATATCTCTCTCTCTCTCTCTCTCTCTCTCTCTCTCTCATATAGCATCAACTGTGTCTGCTGGGACTCAAGCTCCACTTCCAACACAATGCATCCACGTGCCTGGCACTTGGTTATGGTTAGGGGCTCAGATTTCAGCTGGGAATGTCTGATGGAGCAGTTATATCTGGTTCCTTCATGGAATTTTATGGTATCCTCACAACCTGTCAATTGACTTCCAGGAGTGAGTATTCAATGACACAGGAAGTAGACAGGCATTGGAAATAATTTTTCAGTCTACTGGATCCTCTGAGTGAGAGAGTCATAGAACGCAGATTCCAGTGCAGATAACATCAGCTTCATTTCTTGATGTGACAAAGAATTTGGAAGTCATCTTTTAAAAATGACTACAGCAGCTCTGAATTTGCTCTTACAATTCCCTTTGTAAATTTTCTTCTCTCCCACACCCAGCTTGCCACCTGGAAAAGTACTGATTCTCCAAGGCTTGCATCCAGTATACTAGCTCTGAAAATATTCTTGCCTGTGCTTTCTTAGTATGCTGTTTGTATTGGTGGTCTCCTGTGTAACACATTGTATTAGTGTTGTTTTTCTCCAATAGGACAATAAGACTTTTTGTTCATTCACCATTCTTGTTTCTGGCAAAGGACTTGCACTGAATTAATTGACTAATTAAAAAAATATTTATTTATTTGCAAGCAGAAAGAGATAGAGAGAAGAGAGACAGTGAGAATGGGCACAGCAGGGCCTCCAGCCACTGCAAATGAATTGCAGATACAGGTGCCACTTTATGCATCTGGGAATGAAACTTGGTGCATTAGACTTTCCAGGCAAGTGCCTTAACCATGAGCAATCTCTCCAGGCCCTGAATTTTTGATTATATATTATTGTAACAATTATCATTACTGTTCAATAGGCCCTAAATAGTTCCATAGCCCATTTTTTAATTGGGTTGTTTGATTTCTTATTATTTAATTTTTTGGCTTCTTTGTATATCCTAGATATTAACCCTCTGTCAGATGGATAGCTGGCAAAGAATTTCTCCCATTCTATAGGTTGCCTCTTTGCTCTATTCAGTGTCCTTAGCTGTATAAAAGCTCTGAAATTTCATGAGGTCCCAGCGGTTGCTCTGTGGTTTTATTTCCTGAGCGATTGGGTTTATATTCAGAAAGTCTTTTCCAAGACCAATATGTTGAAGGGTTTTCCCTACATTTTCCTCTAACAGTTTCAGGGTTTCAGGTCTGATATTAAGGTCTTTAATCCATTTGGACTTGATTCTTGTGCATGGAGAGAGATAAGGATAAATAGAGATGGCATATAAATATCTAAAAAAGTTCTATATCCCTAGTCATCAGGGAAATGCAGATTAAAACTATGTTGAGATTCCATCTCACTCCTGTCAGATTGGCTACCATCATGAAAATAACTATAAATGCTGAAGAGGATGCAGAAAAAGAGGAACCCTTCTACACTGTTGGTGGGAATACAATCTGGTCCAGCCATTGTGGAAATCACTGCGGAGGTTCCTGAGACAGCTAAATATAGATCTACCATATGACCAGCTATACCACTCCTAGGCATATATCCTAAGGACTCGTCTCACTGCCTTAGAGATACTTGCTCGACCATGTTTATTGTCACTCTATTCACAATAGCTAGGAAATGGAACCAGCCTAAATGTCCCTCAACTGATGAGGGGATAATGAAGATGTGGCACATGTACACAATGGAGTTCTACTCAGCGGTAAAGAAAAATGAAGTTATGAAATTTGCTGGAAAATGGATGGATCTGGAAAGGATTATACTTAGTGAGGTAATCCAGGCCCAGAAAGCCAAACATCACATGTTCTCTCTAATATGTGGATCCTAGCTACAAATGATTGGACTTCTATGTGAGTAAAAATAAAACTCATATAAAAGGAATAGAAAGGGAGGGAGGGGGACTTAATAGGATGGGATTGTATATATGTAAGTAGAAGAACAGATTGATGGGGGGTGAAAAGGCCTAAGTGAGGTCAGGGGAAGAGATTGAGTAAAGGAAAGGTGGAGGGAGGACTAATCAAAATCTAAGAGGATATAAATAAGTCATATGGAAACCTACTTTTCTGGATAATGGAACACTCAGAAGCCATAGATTATTACTAGAAAATTTTCAGTGCCAGGGAGGGGATACCTTCCAGTGAGTTGTTGGCCGGGGAGGTCACAGATACCCCCAAAACATTACAGGCCATTGCCGAGGCCCTTGATTTCCCACCAGGAATAGATGGTAAGACCCTATTGCTGAAGACTCCACATACTTGGGCTACAAGGTCACTGAGAAATCCTGCTGGAGCTGAGCTGAAAGCCTCCTCCATGTGGAGCAGCTGACAGAAAGTTGGAAAAAGCTATGCTGCATGTAGTTCAATGGGAGAGAGAAAACACCAGTGAAGATACTCAACAGTGAACACTGCAAGCTTTAAATTTGGCCAGCCAGGCCAAATGAGCCAACGGGTGCAATAGTGGCATGTCTGATATGGGGGAAACCAACCACTCTCTAATTGACTGGAGGCCCGCTCCATGGGAAGGAATACATCCCTGATACTGAAAACCTATGACGGGGTAGTCATGAGCCCTAGGGATGTAATGTCTGCTGGTGTCATGCTAAATGTATATGCTATGCTCACCAAACTGCCCAGTAAGCACTTCTCTTAATATCCACAACCATATATTAATGCTACTCTCACTTTTGGTTAGAGAAGCTTCTCTTCAGATGGTGGCGACCTTGGGAGGACTCAGAAGGCACTATTGTGCTGAGAAGAAGTGACAGAGGAGTGCTAGTGCTCAGCACCGAAACATCTCAAACACACCTTCTAAGGCTCAGGGTCCATTGTGGAAGAGGGGGCGGAAAGAATGTAAGAGCCAAAGGAAGAGTAGGACTCCTTACAACATACTCCTCCAGATACAAAATGGCCTGGATATCCATGACCTCACAGTGCCTGACACTACCTACACAAGACCATCATAATAGGAGGAAAAGATCATGACATCAAACTGAAAAGAGAGACTGATTGAGAGAGGGAGGGGATACGATGGAGAGTGAAGTTTCAAAAGGGAAAGTGGGGGGAGGGAGGGAAGTATCATGGGATATTGTCTACAATTAAACAAGTTGTCAATAAAAAATAAATTAAAAAAATAGGCCCTAAATAAAATTTGTACTTTATAAATATTATCTTATTGAGTCTTTACATATAGCAAACTAGTATTATTCACAAAACAATGTAAGGTGAGTCAATTCAGGGCTCCACTTTCCCCTCACGTGGTAGTTTGAATGTGAATGTATATCCCCGATAGCCTGAGGCATTTTTGGTTAAGCTTGCAAATGTTGGAGCCTGTGTTTCTGGGGGCAGATATTAAGTCCAGCCCTAAGGTGTGTCCAGAGCAATTTGAACTCTGGCTGTTCTTGTTTACTGGCTGTTTGAGCCTACTGCTGCTGGCAGCTGTTTCTCTGTGCTGAGGATGCTGAAGTGGTCCAGCTTCTTCTACCAGTGACTGAGTTTCCCCTGGATTCTGTGAGCCTGGAATAAACACTTTCCTCCCCTAAGCTGCTCTAGTAGGTGTTTGACCAGCAACACCTCCTTACTTCTCCTCGGTGTCAGGCAGACCTACTGAGAAGCTGCATCTGTGAGTCAGTGAGGCTGACGGAGGTGGCAGAGGGGAAGGCTCACTGTTACCACATGGGCTCTCTCTTTTCCTGTGACTTCAGCAAGAGCCTGCATTCTGAAGCAACAATACAGGATGAGTGAACCTTCTCTTTTTTTCTCATCCTGGTAGCAGCAAGGGCCAGTGGAGAGCTGAGCTTACCCCCTAACTTGATGACAATCTGTCGGTACAAGATGGTGTTCCACCTTATGTAAAAGGTGCCAGTGGGGCCAAGGCAGTAGCTATACTCCTACCTCACATGTCTGTACAGCAGCAGTGGGAGTCAGCTGGGTGGGACCCAGTGGGAAGCTACACACACACACACACACACACACACACACACACACACACACACCAGACCATCTACAGATCAACAGGAACAATCTGGTGTAAAAGAAATGTTGCTGCGATGTGTTGGCGCATGCCTTTAATTCTTGCACTTGGGAGGCAGAGGTAGGAGGATCGCCATGAGTTGAGGTCACCCTGAGACTACATAGTAAATTCCAGGTGAGCATCAGCTACAGTGAGACCCTACCTCAAAAAATCAAAACTCAAAACAAAACAAAAAATCTTGAGTTTCACAATATACTATCCAAAATGTATGCAATTTCAAAATCATAGCATGAATCAGGCAATCACACATGAATGGGAATGACAGCTAAACTCTGCCAACCACAGGATAAATCCGAAAATTGTCTGACTAGGATTTTAAGGCAACCATCAAAAATGCTATTGAAGGCACCAACATGAATGTAAAATTAAAATAAAAAAGTTAAAAAGAACTCTAAAAAAAATGCTTTACCAAGCCACTCAATTCTCTTAAATGAAATCAATCGTGAACTATAACAAAGACATAGAAATTATTAAAAACAGCCAAATGGAAATTGTAGAAGGGACAACTATAATCATTAAGATAAAAGTCTCAGTAGTAGAGTGAAGGTGATAGTGAAGATTTTGAACTTGAAGACAGGACAACAGAATTTACCCCACAACAGGAAACAATTTTGATTAATAGGAAAAAGTAGACTGCACATATAAATGAAAGTAAGAAGTGCCATGTAGCCTGTTGGGTAAGGAAATTCATCAATAGGCTTACCCAATTGCAGAAAAATCATGAGTGCTACATAAGTGGTGAGCCAGCCCATCTGCACTCATTGGTACAATAGTGACATGATTGATGTGGGTAACCAAATACTCTCTAATTGGGTCTGAGACCCACTTAATGGGAGAGAATACATGCCAGGTACTGAAAACTTAGCCCAGAAATCTGTGGATGTGAAGTTATAGGCCCTAGAAGGGGCAGCCATGAGTGTTGTCTGACTAAATGGTGTGCTGTGCTGATCACACGCTGTCAGGCATTTACATTAGCTTATCCTCATAGATGAGTGCGGATTGCACCCATGCTCACAGAGGCTGGCTTTCTTTCTTTCTTTCTTTCTTTCTTTCTTTCTTTCTTTCTTTCTTTCTTTCTTTCTTCTTTCTCTCTCTCTTCCTTCCTTCTTCTTTCTTTCTTTCTTTCTTTCTTTCTTTCTTTCTTTCTTTCTTTCTTTCTTTCTTTCTCCCTTCCTTCCTTCCTTCCTTCCTTCCTTCCTTCCTTCCTTCCTTCCTTCCTCCCTCCCTCCCTCCCTCCCTTCCTCTTTCTTTCTTTCTTTCTTTCTTTCTTTCTTTCTTTCTTTTCTTTCTTTCTTTCTTTCTTTCTTTCTTTCTTCAGATGACAGTGACCACTGGGGAGAATAAAAATGCCAAAGTGCAAAGTGCTGAGAAGAAGTGCACCCTGGGTGATCGGCCCTTGATGGATCATCTACAACATGCCTTCCAAGGCCCGGAGAGCATTAAGGAAGAGGATGTGGCAAAGGTGTGGGGAGAGAAAGAGCACTTTGGGATTCTATGTTCTGAACACAAAATGACCTCTCAGTGGCTGTTGCTACCTCCATGCAAATGAGTTCATTGACATGGATGATGGAATAGGGTGGAAACATGTGCACGCGCGCACACACACACACACACACACACACACACACACACACACACTCCAGTCAGCAAAACAGAAGAAGGAGGTCACTTGTTGGAAAGAAGGTGCCAGTGAAGGGGGATGGGCTAGGTAGGGGACAAAAATCAAGGGTATTGGGAGGACTTATGATCAAATTACATAGCTTCACGCATGACATTGTCAACAAAAAGGAAGTGAACAGAGCTTTTTGAAGAATAACAGAAAAGCTCATATTTGTATCATTAGAGCCCGTGGAAGGAAGAAGAGAGTAGAAGGTAAAACTATTCAATAATACTTGGTCATTCACCCCAATCTGGGTGAAATATGTTAACGCAGACGATCAAGAAGCTGAGAAAGGGCTGGAGAGATGGCTTAGCAGTTAAGGTAGCTGCCAGCAAAGCCAAAGGACCCAGGTTTGATTCCCCAGTACCCACATGAAGCCAGATGCACAAGGGGGCACATGTGTCTCGAGTTCATTTGCAGTGGCTAGAGGCCCTGGGTCACCCATCCTCTCTCTCTCTCTCAAATAAATAAATAAATTAAATATTTTTTAAAAAGAAGCTGAGAAAATCCTAAGTATGATAAATGCAAATAAATTCAAGAAATATTATAAATTAAAATTCCCAAAGCTAAAAGCAAAGAAAAATGTGGAAGAAAGCCAGAGAGAAACAACAGATTACTTTCTTGGGAAAAACTCCCACTGCTGCAGTACAGACATGTGAAGTAGAAGTGCAGCTACTGCCTTGGCCCCACTGACACCTTTTATGTAAGGTGGAACACCTGGAGCTGTGCAGGCCAGGAGGAAGCAGTATAACTCTTAAAAAATTTTTTTTCTGTTTATTTATTTATTTGAGAGCTACAGATAGAGAGAGAAAGAGGCAGATAGAGAGAGAATGGGCACACCATGGCCTCCAGCCATTGCAAATGAACTCCAGATGCATGTGCCACTTTGTGCATCTGGCTTACATGGGTCCTGGGGAATCGAACCTCGAGCCAGGGTCCTTAGGCTTCACAGGCAAGCGTTTAACTGCTAAGCCATCTCTCCAGCCCAGCACAACTCTTTCTGAATATTGAAGAAAAAGAACTGTTAGTGGTCAAGTCTGTCAGGGGACACTATTGTTTAGCAGTGAAAGAGAAGCGGAGACATGCTCACCTGAAAGGAAGCAGAGAGAGCTCACTGTTAGCACACTTCTTACAAAGCGTAGCTAAAGGAAATTCTCTGCCCAGCAAGAACCTAACAAAATGTCTGTAACTTCAGAGAGGGAAGAAGAACACTGAAATGGGATATCTGATTTCTACAATAGATATTTTCAAATAATTTTTCATGTGCATCAGGATTTTCTCTGTGTGGCCAGAACAAAAGAGAACTGAATGCTGGAGCTGATCTGAGATACATATAAATGCTTTTGTTCTAAGGCAAACTTGCTGTTAGCAGTGATTCATTCTAAATAAGTAAAAGTTGTACATTTCTAACTTATTTTTCTATTTATACTCCAGACATATGCTATTATAAAATATTGGAATGCTTCAAAAATTTTCTCTTCATATGATATTCCTCTGCCCATAAGTATGTTATGAATTTTTGACTTTCCTCTCAGCACCACACAACTCAGGAAAAATAATTTCCTTTCATTTTATACAGACAGTAACAAAACTTGTTATTTACTATTACTGATATGAAGAATCATATTTCTATAGCTTAAATTTTCTTTGCAAACGAGAGGGAAGAGATTGCTGCAGTTTTCAAACTTGGAGCAATACTCTGATTTTACAGCTCCTGAGCTGCTTCTGTCCTTATGGGGACTAATCAGCTTAAGTTTTTGCTGGCAGATAAATGTTGAAACTGGTATCTTAACATGAATGGGAGCAAGAAGCTGAAATAAAGCCATGTTGATTATTTAAAACTGGTAGGCAAACCTTAGAGGATATTCATCAATACCAGAAACAAATTTACAAGACAAGCACTTAACCAAGAGAATGCCACGTTCATAAAGAATGAAAATAGTGATATGCTCCCCCTTTTCTGTGAAATGTTGTGCAGTGATGTGACATAGACGGAACTTCTGTTTTAAAATTTATTATTATAAATTATTATTTATTTGGGGAAGTATATGGGCACTCCAGGGTTCCTGCCACTGCAAATGAACACCACATGCATGTATCACTCTATGCATCTGACTTTATTGTAAGTACTAGGGAAATGAACCAGGCCACAAGGCCTTGTAAGCAAGTGCCCTTAACCTGAGCCATCTCTGCAGCCCTAGACTGGAACTTCTGACAGCATGTTGGAAGACGACTCTGTATGGGTCTCTCATGTTTCCACATGTCTCGCGATGAGAGACAATGATGGCTTTTACTCTGGACTTTGTTCTCGAGAATGGATTGTTAGTCAGCAGGCTCAGAAGATACAGCTTTCTCTTCCAAAGCAAAGAACAGGATTTCTCACAGGCTTGGAAGGTGAGACAACTTCGTCTGGAGCAAAGGGCAAGTGTCATTGTCCCCCTTACAACAGAATGAGGCTCCCTAGGCTCCAAGTCCCTCTCTTGGAACAGGACACTCCATCTATGCAAATGTCACCCGTCTTCTTTGTGTCACTTTGTAGAAATTGGGGTGCAGAGAACTGGCTCAGTGACATGCTAACTCTACTGCTGTAAATTAGTAAAGTGCCTTTTCTCTGAGAAGGGATAAAATTTCACCACAAAGAAAGCACAAGTTCTGGAGAATGTCATAGTAAATCCTGTTAACATTTAAAGAAGAAAATAAGATTCCTTTTATACAAAAGTGTTATGAAAGTAGAAATGGAAATAAACATATCCTCAATCATTTTATAAGGTCAATATTGTCTGATGTCGAAACAAGACAAAGACAGTGTACGAAAAGAAAACTATAGATCAATAACCCTCATGAGTCTAGATATAAAAATCTTTTTAATAAAAGTTAGCAAATAAAGCCACCAAAAAGGATAATACATCATAACCAAGTAATATTTATGCCTGGGATGAAAAGTTAGTGTGGTATTAAAAAATTAAACAATGTATCTCATGATATTAAAAGATTTAAAAATAAAATTCATCTGTGTTAGTTTACTTGGTGTGCCCAAACAAAATTATGTACACTGAGTGACTCAAGCAACAGAAATTAATTTTCTCAGGGTTCTAGAAACATAGAGTCTGTGTCAGTACTTTCCTCATCGCTGTGCCCAAAGGCCTAATAAGAAGCAACTTACGGGAGGAAGAGTTTATTTTGGCTCACAGTTCCAGGGGATACGGCACATTCTGGTGAGGAAGACATGAGGCAAAAGAATGAGGTGGCTGGTGATATTACCCCTGTAGTCACGGAGGAATTGAGGCCAGGCTTTCAAAGCTGAAGATCCGGGCTTTCAGTTAAGATGGACATCTGGGAGCCATGCCAAGAAAAAATGAAGGAGGATAGGAGAAAGCTAACTTTGTTTATTGATTTGAGAGAGAGAAAGAAAGGCAGATAGAGTGAAGGAATGGACATGTCAACAAACTCCAGATGCATGTGCCACCTTGTGCATCTGGCTTTTGTGGGTATTGGGGAATTGAACCTAGGTCCTTAGTCTTCACAGGCAAATGCCTTAATTGCTAAGCCATATCTCCAGCCCCAAAGGTAGCTTTTTAAAGGCAGTTTTAGTACTTTAAGACTGAGTCCCAGAGAGAACCAGGAGATGCCACCCCACATGCCATCTCCCCCTGACACAAGAACTGAACTCTTGGCAGAAATGCAACTAATGGGGCTTAGTGGTTAAAGCACATGCCTGTGAAGTCTAAGCACCCTGGTTCAATTCTCCAGGTCCCACGTAAGCCAGATGCACAAGGGGGTACACACATCTGAAGTTCGTTTGCAGTGGCTACAGGCCCTGACATGCCCATTCTCACTCTCCCTCTCTCTCTTTCCCTTTCTGTATCTAATAAATAAACAAAATCTTAAAAAAAAAAAAAAAAAAAAGAAATGGAACTAGTGTCTGACCAAGACTGATACACCATGCTACCTAGATAGACAACCCAGGTGGCTGGCTCTGGGATTCGCCCTCCAAATCTACAAACTAATCAGGTCTTCCCCTTGCCTGTAAAGGCTCTGTCTTTTTCCTGTTGCTAGCTCCGCCCTGCTCCGTCCAGCTCCTCTGTTTTTCCTGACTCTGCTGCTCTAGTCTGCCCCTCTTTACTTGGGCCTCAGGGACACATGTGACTATGGTTTCCCCTCTCCCCGCCTGGCTGGGTGAGGAGAGAGCATAAAACTGTTGCTTGGTCTGGAGAACTTTTCTGGTGCTTGGGCTTTATAGTTTGGAGTAACTTCTCACTTTGATTACATGCGTGGTTTTCATCTGGTTCCTGAGTCTGCCATGTGCGTATTTTCCTAACACTCCTGATCTACCCCGTGGGTGCTCTCACCAACTCTAGGATTCCTACCTGTGAAATCTCTTTAAACTCGGGGTAACCACGAGTGTACCTCTCTTCATTACTCAGCTCTCCTCTGAATTTCTTGGTCTCTGTCTTGATACCTGCCCTCTCAGTTTTTTCCTGAGCCTCACTGTTTGTCTTTTTAACTTCTCTGAAAGCACATGACAGGTGCCACACAGTTTCCCCCTAAGTCTCCCTACACAAGCTCCTAGGTCTTACTTTCTACACATTTGTGACTTTACTCCACTTTCTCTTTAAAAGCTTCAGTTTCTGTTAAATCCCCATGCTTGAGGCTCTACTCCAGTATTTCCCCCCAAACCTCAATTTCTTTTACATAAACCCCACAATTTGTGATCTTCCCCTCAATAAATTTAATAATTCATATTTTATGCTTCTTCAGCCAATTTTTATGAATTCTTTTTTAAATTATTTTAGTTATTTTTGGATAGAGACACAGAGAGAAACAGACAGAGAGGGAGACAGATAGAGCTGGTTGCGCCAGCAGTCTCTCAGCTGCTGCGAACGAAATCCAGATGTGTGCGCCCCCTTGTGGGCAAGTGCAGCATTGCACCCTTGCGTCACTGCATCTGGCTAAACGTGGGACCTGGAGATTGGAACCAGCATTCTTAGGCTTAGCATGCGGGCGCCTTAACTGCTAAGCCATCTCTCCAGCCCAGTTTTTATGAATTCTTTATTAAAGGTAGTACAGAACTTAAAAACTTGGTATTCCTAAATTCTGGGAGGCCACTCCTGAACCCCAAAATTCTGCCTCAAAACTATGGGGGAAAAGATCCAACATAACACACTCTCCTACCAGAAAGGGAACGTGTGTAAGGCATTATTTGCTTTGGAGATCCCCAGCTTTGAAGCTGAAACGAATGAAGAATGCCCAGCAACCATGATACAAATGAGAGACGTTCCAGAGATCTGCAGCCAGGAATCTCAAGGTCCTGCTTGGGAAGGTCTCCCACCAGCCAGGCCCAGGCCTTGCCTCAAACAGCATTAGCAGATCTGCTGGGAAGAGAGTCCCACAAGTGAAAAAGAAAAGAAAAAATCCAGAAGAAGGGTGTGTGTGGAGAGCAACAGACACCTAGAGCTAGTCTCCAGGAAGTCCCCTAAACGATCTCACCCCCAAGTTCCAGCCTCCACTACAGACCAGAGGAGGGATCTAACTCCTAAACTGCATGCTGCTTTTCAACATAATACTTGAAGTCATAGCTCAAGCAGTAAAGCAAGCAAAAGAAATCAAAGGGACACAAATTGGAAAGGAAGGAGTCACATTAACCCTATTTGCAGATGACATGAATCTTTACATAAATGATTCAAAGACTCCACCAAAAAAACTCCTAGAAGTGATTAACTTTTTCAAAAAAGTGGCAGGATATAAAATCAACATGCAAAAGTCAGTGGCATTTGTATATACCAATGACAAACATACAGAGAAAGAAATCAGTGAAACAGTCCCATTTATAATAGCCACCAAAAATTTAAATATCTTGGAGTATCTCTAACCAAGGAAGTGAAAGACCTATACAATGAAAATATAAAAACTCTGAAGAAAGAAATGGAGGAAGGTATGAGAAGATGGAAAGACCTCCCATGCTCACAGATCAGAAAAATTTTTATTATGAAAACGGCCACCCTACCCAAAGCAATATACAGATTCAATGCAAATCCGGTTAAAATTCTAGCAGCAATCTTCACCAAATTAGGCAAAAAGTCTCAGAATTCATATGGAATCCCAAAAGCATTAGATAGTCTAAAGTATTCTCAGCAAAAGGAATACCTCTGGTGGCATCACCATACCTGATCTCAAGGCACACTATAATGCCACAGTAATAAAACAGATTGGTACTATGACAAAATGAAATGTAGATCATTGGATTAGAATAGAAGATCCAGGTATAAGTTCCTCTAACTACAGTCACCAATCTTTGACAAAGGGGCCAAACATGCACACTGGAGTAAAGTCAGCATTTTCAGCAAATGATCCTGGACAAACTGGATAGCCCCATGTAGAAGAAACCTGGACTCTCTTCTCTCACCCTGCACAGAAGACAACTCCTGGATAGCCCCATGTAGAAGAAACCTGGACTCTCTTCTCTCACCCGGCACAGAAGACAACTCCAAATGGATCAAGGACCTCCATATAACATCTAAAACTCTAAAATGACTAGAAAAATAAACAGAACACTCCAATGTATAGATGTAGAGAAGAAATTTTTGAACAAGAACCCAGTAATCCAGGCAATTAGACAAGCATTCAACCACTGGAATCTAATGAAACTCAAAAGCTAACCATCAACAGAGTTGATAGACAACCTACAGAATGAGAAAATATTTGCCAGTTATACATCTGACAGGAGTCTATATCTAGAACTTAAAAATAACTAAAAAAGTAAGCAATCAAAAGGCAAACAACCAACTCAAAAAATGGTGAAGGACATTGAACAGAGAGTTCTCAAAGGAAGAAATTCAAATGTCTAATGAACACCTGAAGTGTTGCTCAACATCCCTAACAATCAGAGAAATGCAGATTAAAAGGACTTTGAGATACCATATCACCCCTGTCAGAATGCAGCTGTCAAAAGACAAATTGACAACAAATGCTGGTGGGGACACAGGGCAAGAGGAACCCTTATCCACTGCTGCTGGGACTGCAAACTTGTACCACCTCTACGGAGATCACTATGGAGACTCCTCAAAAAGCTGAAAGTAGACCCACAATTCAATCCAGCTATACCGCTCCTGGCATATGCCCTAAATACTCTGCTCTTTACTGCTTGCTCGGCCATATTTGTAGCTGCTCTGTTCACAGTAAGTAAGATTTGGCAGGTGTTGTTGAAGCATGGAGATTCAGCTTTTGGGGATCCCAGTGGATAGATAGAATTAGTTATTACAAAGATGAAATTATTTCCTCTCCACTCAAAATAGATTTTGGCTGGTGACATTCTCCAACAACCCCAAAACAACCTGGAAGAAAATGAATAATTCAAGTCCATAAAGCAGACTACATTCTCACGTATGAGGCAACTTCCAAATGGAAGAGCAACTTTTTGTTTGCCATGTAGGAAGCAAAAAATAGTAGGGAGAGGAATGTTTCCTGAACCAGGGGGGCAGGTCATAAAGTGCCTCTCACACTCACTACCCAATGACCTAGACGTCTTTGTGTCTATGGATACTTAGTGTAGTAGTTGGCCTGTGGTGGGAACCGAAGAAATACTTAATAAGTCAACACAAGTATGCAATGAACACCTGATTTGCTACATATTAAGCACTTATACTCAAAGAGAAAGGGACTCATGCATGGCCCTTGAGAAACTCGTTGTCCTATGGAAAAGAAAGATGCATAAACCTACCATGGCCACTGTCGTCTCTATCACATCTTCCAGGGCCCAGGAGACCTTAGAGAGGGAGTGTCAGATTAACCATGAGTGCTGCTCTTATTGCCAGCCTTCTGGGAGATGGCAGTAGACACTGAGGTGACTCAAAACTCATTTAAGCAGAAAATCTTAGGCCACTATGAGGTGAGCACTATGAGGTGAGGAAAAGGAGACTTATGATACCACTTGCAATGCTCAGGGAATATTACTGAAGAGGGGCAGAAAGAATGTGATTGCCTCAGAATGAGAAGGAATATGCTGAGCTATTGTCCCCTGCCACACACAGAAGGACTGGTTCACTTATAACCCCAGAGTGAATGGGGGGTGGTGGTTGTGGTAGTTTGAATAGATGGCCCCCAATATATTCAGTGTTTTCTTAGTTTGTAGTTTGCATCTGCAGCCACCTGGCTGGAGGCAGTGTCACTGGGAGAATCTGAAGTTGTGGTGGTGGGTTTGAGATTTCAGTATAAAGATATGCGAAGTGTGCCTAGCTGGAGTTCCTGAGGTGTGCTGTGCTGTGTGTAGCTTTTGGCCTTTCTCTCTGTGTTTGGTCCTGTAAGAGCAGTCCCATTTCTTCTGCCATTATGGAACTTCCCTTGGATATGTAAGCTTCAATAAATATCCCTTGCCCCATAACTGTGCCTGGTCTGGAAGTTCATCTCAGCAAACCTGAAGCTGTCTGCTATAGAAGTTGGTACCAGGAGTGGAGTGAGATGAATCTGACGATGTGGATGTTGGTCTTTTGGAACCTTTCTTTTGGAGGATTGGGCATGGACTTGGTGCTTGCAACTGAAGATGCCTTCTGGAGTGCTAAGCCAAGTTTTTTTTTTTTTTTTTTTTTTTTTCGATGTAGGGTCTCACTCTAGTTCAGGCTGACCTGGGATTCACTATGTAGTATCAGGGTAGCCTTGAACTCACAGCAATCCTCCTACTTCTGCCTCCCGAGTGCTGGGATTAAAGGCGTGCACCACAATGCCAGGCTGTAAGCCAAGTTTTATGTATTGAACTACTAGGCTTGGCTTATGAGCTTTCTAAGGGAAAGAAAAGACTGCAGAGGACTTTGTTGGAACTGGGATACTGGCATAAGGGATGGCTGCATTCTGCTACCCAGGCCCAGAGAGTTTGATCAAGGTTAAATTTATAATGGACTGATGTGCCTGGCTAAAGATATTAGACTGAAATATTTAAGATTTTAAGTTGGAAGCCGGGTGTGGTGGCACACGCCTTTAATTCCAGCACTCGAGAGGCAGAGGTAGGAGGATCGCCGAGAGTTCGAGGCCACCCTGAGACTACATAGTGAATTCCAGGTCAGCCTGGACCAGAGTGAGACCCTACCTTGCAAAACCAAAAAAAAAAAAAAAAAAAAAAAAAAAAAAAAAGTTGGAAAACCTCAAGCAAGTTACAATTAGAGGCACTGAGACTGGTTTTAGGTTACTGAAGCTGTTATTGTCAATACATTAGCAATCTTAAGGAAGGTGGCCCAACTTCTTTACATTAAAACAAGGGAGAACATGCCTGAGGAAAGACTGTTAGAAATGCAAACTCTTTTGGAAGGAGTTGAATGGTAAAGGAACCTGCTTTTCAAGGTTATGACTTATTTCATCCCTGAATTAAAAATGTGGCTGTGTCCTGCACATCTGCTATTAGTTTTGGAAGCATGAAAAATCCATGGAGTGGTCATGAATTGCACACGGTTCCAGGAGCCGCTGCTGAGATGCGGCATGAGGCAGGGCATGAAGTCCCTCATAGGATAGAAAAGCCTTTGGAAGATGGACTGTGGTTTGCATGGAGACCTGAAGATGTTTTGGATAAACCAGGACTGTACAAGGGCTACCATGGAGTGCACGGTTGGCCTGGGATGGAAGTTTCTGCCCATCTAGAGGGGCAGAATTGGAAAATCTGGAGACTGTCAGTTGTATTGGTTGTATTGAACTTGAACTGCAGAAGTTTGATGATTGTTTGATGGTGGTTGAGTTTGTATTGCTCTTGTTTCTCCTTGCTGTGCCTTATACCAGTTAAAAATGTTTACTCTGTGCCTTTACATGTTGAAAGTATGTAACTTGTTTGATTTTACAGGACTCACTATCTTAAGCTGGTCAAGACCATGGGGACCTTTGCAATTGGACTGAGTACAATTTACAATGTGTGATGGTTATAAATCTATTGGGGGCCAGGGGTGGAATGTGCTAGTTTGAATAGATGGTCCCCAATATATTCAGTGTTTTATTATTTTGTAGTTTGCATCTGCAGCCACTTGGCTGGAGGCAGTGTCACTGGGAGGATCTTAAGGTGTGGTGGTGGGTTTGAGATTTCAATGTAAAGATATGCGAAGTGTGCCTAGCTGGAGTTCCTGGGGTGTGCTGTGCTGTGTGTGGCTTTTGGCTTTTCTCTCTGTGTTTGGTCCTGTAGGAGCAGTCCTGCTTCTTCTGCCATTATGGAACTTCCCCTGGATCTGTAAGCTTCAATAAATATTCCTTGCCCCATAACTGTGCCTGGTCTGGAAGTTCATCTCAGCGAACCTGAAGCTGTCTTCTACAGTGGTCGACAAATACAAGAAGAGTATAACCCAATGGGAATGTGACTAAGCCGCAACATGTTCTTAGAGTAACAGTCACAATTAATTATGAAAACAAAACTCATCTGTAACATGAAGGGTAAAGAGCATCCAACTAAAAACCTACAGCAGATATTCTTTAATTACCTGATAAATGCCTCGTGTCTCATGTTTTCATAAATAGCTGCATTGATTCCCTCTGACACTTGTTTTGTCATTATGATTATATGACAGGTATTTGAAATCACTACTGAAAACCACTGAAAGGGATTTCTTTGTCCCTGCTGAAGCGAAGCTATCTCCTAACTCTAAAGTGGCCGCCATCACTTGGCTTTTCAATTGAAATTACACAACAGGAAATCTAGTCTTCATTTTCCTTAAGAAAACCATGTCATCACCATGTAGCACATGTAATCCTAATGAAAATATAATGATGTCAGGTACAGACAGAAGATTCTGCAGATCAGAAGCCAGCGACCATGTCTGAATGGAGCAGAGACACCTTGAAGTTATCTTTTCATCTTGTACTCAGCTTCACATTGCTGGCACAAAGAACCTGATCAAAAGCAGCTCGTGGGAGGAAAGAGTTGACTTTGGGCTTACAGACTCGAGGGGAAGCTCCATGATGGCAGAGAAAAATGTGGCATGAGCAGAGGCTGGACATCACCTCCTGGCAAACATCAGGCGGACAACACCCACAGAAGAACATGCCAAACATTGGCAAGAGGAAGCTGGCTGTAACACCCATAAGTATGCCCCCACCCTCAGAAGAATACACTGCCGTTTCAGTTCCCAAATTGCCACTAGCTGGGTACCTAGCATTCAGAACACATAAGTCTCTGTGTGTGTGTGTGTGTGTGTGTGTGTGTGTGTGTGTGTGTGTGCGTGTCTGAATCAAATCGCCACAATCCTCAATGTACAAACTGTGACACAAGCAGCCATATGTACACCCATACAGACTGAAGAATCTCAGGAAGTGGAAAAGTCCAGTTGAGAACCACAGTCTCACCTCCACACTTCCACCAGTGAATCTCAGGATCGCTGAGTCTCAGTGCCACCTACATATCTCCACCCAGGATCTCCAAGTCCTAGGGCCACCAAAATGTCTGTTCTGTATAGATGTTCATAGACACTTTAAGCTTTGAAATTACTGAAGTGTATCCACACACACATAAATGTCTACAGTAAAAGGCAGGAAGGATATTGTTATGGTTTGGCTCTGAACTGTCTCCCACATGTTTTGAATCTCGGTCCTCCTATGATGGTCTGATTTTTGCAGGTTCTGGATGATATTGGGTTGTGGGGCATCCCAACATGCTTTAGAAGGTTATACTTGACCTCTGCTTCCTGCCTTGCTTTCTGCCTCCTGGTCTGCCACGTGAACATCTTCTGCTGCATCCTCCTGCTTTCACCAGCTAAGCTGCTGTGCTGTGCCTTCCTCATGCATGTTCAGGGTTGTTTCTGTAAGATGTGCCACAGCCACGCTTACTCAGAGCCAGTTCCAACCCCGTCTCTGTCCCTGTTTTCCTCTTTCAATGTCCATCTTTCTGTCCTCAATGCATGCATACCATTCTGCCATTAGTAAATCTTTCCCTGCCTGTCTCTCCCACTGGAAGGTGAGTTTCTTGAAGCAAACTCCCATGTAATCATGCACCTCGGTATCCTCAATGCCTATTTTAGGGCCCTGAAAAATTTACAACTTCAGAAATATCTGTTCATGGATGAATAAATGAATATAGCCAGCAAATTGTCTGTAATGAGAAGGGAGGGAGTCATGACCAGTAGTGGCCTTTCTGAGGATAATCTGTGTAAATAAACACATTAACTCTCTAAGTGCTCATGAAATCATTATGAGGCAGACAGTTACTGCCTTTGCTCACAGGATGGGCAGTAAAGTAAGTAAGAGTTAAGCTCATGGGAGTATGCAGGCAGACTACTTGGTTTTGGATCATTGCTGCTACTTCAAGCTATGTGCACTTGACATATAGTCTCTGTGCCTCAATCTTCCCTTCAGGAGAATGGGGATAATGGTCAAGCAAGTACCCACCTCATTATATTTTCTGGGAGGACTCAATAAACCAAACATGTGGCCTGTAGACTTACACGGTGTGATTTAGACATAACACATGAATTTTTTTTTTTAATATATATATATTTTTTATTTATATTATTTTGATTTTACATTCATAGTAAAGGATCCATTGTCCTCCTCCCTGTCCTCCCTCTTTCAAAGGGACCCTTGTCAATGGGGAATGTGGGTCAAGCATTGTGAGGTTGGTTAAGAGTTCTGGGGGGTTGGCCCCAGTCTCTGTGCATAATGCCCCAACTATGGCTCTAACAATCTTTCCGCCCCTCTTCAAGTTTCCCTGAGCCACATAGGGGTCATTTTAGTTCTGCTTCAGTGATGCGGGGAGCCTCTGTGTCTCTGGATCTCTGGCTTAGTTGGAGTTGGATGTTCTCTGTGTTTAGAGCCTTTTGCTGGTGTCATGACGCCATGAATACTGAACTCTTGCCCTTCCCTGCGTTGTTCTATGGTTTCAGCTGGGGCCCTGGTGAGGTGTGGTTAGCTGATCCTCCCTTTAGGTTCGATGTCCACCTGAAAAAAGATAAGCAAATTCTCCATCGCAGAGAAAAGTTAGTACTAGGTAGAAGGGATGACCATCTATGTTTTGGAGGGAAATTTATATGCATTGGCTCTCTTCTAGCCCACATTTGGTGGTATCTTGATCTTGGAGACTGAGCTCATTTTTTGTACCTGGTTTTGACTTATTTCCCAGTTCCAGCAATGAGTTCCATACCACTGAGTGGATCTATTAGCCAAATCAAGAGCAGTTGGTTACCCACCATGGCTGATTGCCACTACTGCACTTGTATGAGCATTACGTCAAGTTGTTTCCAGCTGGGTATCTTAGACTGCCAGTTGTTTGGACAGATGTCGGTCATTTTCCCCCAGTTGCTTGTATAGCGCCCTCTGGTACTAGACTAGCTAACTGTCTGGGGACTGACCCTCTTCCAGATTCTGAACATATCTCTTCGTGTTTGGTCTCACACACGTAAGCTGTCTTCAACAGTAGGGTCTTGCCATTAACCTTTGGTGGGTCACCAAGAACTCTGACAGAAGTCTGTCTATTTTGGGAAACCTTGTAGGTATAACACATGAATTTTAAATGGTAGCTCATGGGGCATTAGAGGGGTGAGGTCACCTGTTCAGCCTCTCAGACACCAAGGGACTGCTCTAGAGGAGAGCCTCATGACCAGTGCCCCACGCCCTGTCCCCAAGCCATGCATGTAATAGACGCAAGCTGACTCTCGTCCCGTGCTTGGGGGCTTTGCCCACCACTCCCTGCATGTGGGCTGGTGACAGAAAGCAGGGCTTTCCCCAGACTCTGGGTGTGACTCAGATAACACTCACTGTACCAGCGCCCTTGAATTCACCCTACACACCCAAGAAAGCTTACAATGGAGAGGCTTCCCTAGAGCTGCGCAGGCGCACATCTCCAGCTTGGTCTCTTTTTCCAAACACTCAGCCCAGTCCGGACCTGCAAGTCCCACAGCTCCAACTGCAACAGTGGAATTTGGAATTTTGTTTTAAGGACTTGAGATCCTGAGCCCTTAAGAACCAGGTCTGGGGCATAGATTCTTTTTTTTTTTTTTTTTAAGATTTTATTTTTATTTGTTTATTTATTAGAGACAGAGAAAGGGAGGGAGAGAGAGAGTGATAATGGGCTTGCCAGGGCCTCCAGGACTGCAGACTGCATGTGCCACCATGTGCATCTGGATTATTGGGACCTGGAGAACAGAACTGGGATCCTTAGGGGTCACAGGCAGGCACCTTAACCGCTAAGCCATCTCTCCAGCCCCCGGCACATAGATTCTTGATTGGAGGAGGGAAGGAGCCTCAGGGCTGGGAGGGTTTTAGAATGTTTGAATAGATATAGTTTAGGGAGATATTTCCTCCCCCTTTTGAGCTCTCTGGCTGAGCTGACTTGTTCTATGTTAGTTTTTATGTTGAGGGGAAATAGAATTAAACCCTGAGGAAAGGCAGAAATTCTTTCTCCTTTTTTTCTCTCCTCCCTCCCTTCTCTCTAGCCTGCAAGCCACACCTGTCTAATGGCATGCTGCTAAATGTTTAACAACTATCCCTAGAGGAGAACTCATGATTCCTGTTTATCCCTCTCTGCACTGTTATATTCCTAGCATAGGCCATTGTAAACCACTTTCATGAGACCACTGCCTGTGGGTTGGGGAATGATGGATACTACCAGATCAGTAAAGCTGGCTTGGGCCAGCCACCCATGGAGGCTATGCATCTAGTCTTTGACAGCAGAGGAACCAGATACATCTGAGTCCAGCATTTACTAAGTGGAGAATTGCTTAACTGTGTACTATAGATTCCTTATCTGTAAAATGGGATGATGCATGGTTACGGTGCTGTGACGAGCAGTCAGGTTAATGCACAGGGAAGGCTTGGCTGATCATTTCATTTCACTTGTTGTTGACTTGATTGAGAAATGCCTAGGGCATTAGTGAGACACACCTTTGGGGTTGTGTCTGTGAGGGTTACCCTAGGGAAGATTAACTAAGGGAAGAAGGCCAACCCTGAGTGTAGACTGCCCCATTCCACGGACTGGGTCCTAGACTGAATTCAAAGGGAAAAAGGAGAAAGCAAGATGATCAGCAACATTCATTTCTCTCAACTTCCTGACAGCAGACACAATGTGACCAGCTGCCTCATGCTCCTGCTGCTATGCCTTCCTCAATACGATGGACTGGACTGCATCCTTTCAGAACACGAGCCCAAATCAATACTTCCTTACATTGCTTCAGGTGTTTGATCATAGCTGTGAGAAAAGTAAGCGATATACCGAACGAGGTAGCTAATACCAGCTCTTATTGCAGGGGAAATGGCTCAGAAGCTAAAGGCACTTGGTTGCAAAGCCTTCTGATCCCAGTTCAATCCCTCCCAGACACAAAGCCAGACACAAACTGGCACATACGTATGTCTGTGATTCCAACGTGACCACGACAGGGGGAGGCTGATCTAGAGGAATCTGAAGCTTTCTGTCCAACTAGACTGGAGTTTGTTTGTGTTTCTCTGAAAAGGTGAAGGAAGAGCACAGGCATCTTGTGGTTGTCCTCTCTCCTCTGCAACTACTGTGTGGCATGTGCAAGCCCAAACACACACATATACATACACATATGCACACCAACCTATCAATCAATCCATCATCAAGTGTCCCCTGAAGTAAATAACTCCACAGCCCTCAGATATCCAGATCAGTTCTGTGTTGGTCAAAGTTGAGAGCAAAGGCAGGAGCTGTTGAAGCACTGAGGTTCAGCTTTTGGGGAGCCCAGTGGATAGATAGAATTAGTTATTACAAAGACGAAACGATCCTCTTCACTCAAAATAGATTTTTGGCCATTGAGATTCTCCAACAACCTCAAAGCAACCTGGAAGAAAATGAATAATTTAGGTCACAAAGCAGACTACATTCTCATGTATGAGGCAACTTCCAAATGAAAGAGCAACTTTTTGTTTGCCATGTAGGAAGCAAAAAATAGCAGGGAGAGGAATGTTTCCTGAACCAGGGGCAGAAGCAGGTCACAAAGTGCTTCTCACACTCACTACCCAATGACCTATACGCCTTTGTGTCTATGGATACTTAGTGTAGTAGTTGGCCTGTGGTGGAAACCAAAGAAATACTTAATAAGTCAACACAAATATGCAATGAACACCTGATTTGCTATAGACTAAGAACTTATACTGAAAGATAAAGGGAGCTCATACGTGGCCCTTGAGGAACTCATTGTCCTATGGAAAAGAAAGATGTCTCAACCCTCCATGGCCACTGCCTAACAAGATGCTAATCATGGGTCATGGACCAGAGCTGAGGTGGAAGTTCAGTTTGCCTGGGGACATCATGGAATGGTTTACCCATGAGGTGACATATAAACTTGGTCTTGAGCTGTCAAGAACTTTCACTCATCAAAGAAGGGACAGAGACCATCGTGGTGGGCCATCCAGCACTCAGGAAGTAGGCAGTATTCCAGGATTAGTCAGTGAGGTGCTCTCTGTTCCGGTCTTCAGCCCTCCAGCAATCCTTGAATTCATCCACCGGTTCTCTGAGGTAAATCCAGGCCAGCAGCATGCTAATGTGGGCAGTGCAAAGTGATTGCCAAGTACAGGTCATAAGGGGTGTATTGCCTATAGATCATTAAAAAAATAAAGTCAAAATTTCTCTGTTTTATATGATCAAATGTATAGTCAATTCTAAGCAATATCAGTGATAAATTTTGTCACCTCGTCTGTGCTTGCTGTCCCCAGCAGGGGCAGATTATTCCTCATTCTCTGTCCCAAAGTGCAATGGGAGCGGACTCTTACATTTTGAGTCAAAATCTGGGCCAGTTGGTGGAGGAGGAACTACCAGAAACAGCTCCCTTAAATTACTATCTTAAGTGTTTTACGTTGTCACTGCTCACATCTCCGGGATGCATTTCATAACACTTCCTTTACGCTTTCACTTTCATCACAGTCCTAATAACCACCCTGGCGTCAGTCAGTCGGGGACAGGCCGTGCTACGCTGCAGAAACATCCAACTTCCAATGCTTAGCGGGTTATTACAGCCAAGGTGTTCTCCGCATCTGTGCTTCATGTCTTTGGCTCCTTGCCAAAGGGGTTTTCTCCACACTGTTCTATGGTGAGAGTGCTCCCCCATTATGGAGGTGCTCCCCCACAGTGAGGGGCTGCTCCACGGAGTTAGTGTTGTTCCATGGTCAGGGGACTTATTCACAGCCAGTGTGCTTCTTCATTGTTCGGTTGCTGCTCCATGGTGAGGGTGCTTCTCCATGGTGAAGGTGCTTCTCAACTGTCTTTCCATTTGGGATTCATGTTGGTGGAGTCTTCTCTTCAAGGTGAGCTGCCGTGAGCACCAGAGCAGGGGAGGGGAGATTGCGACATGGGGCACAGGCAAGGAATCTTTCTGTCAGAATGAACACACGCCATCTGTGCTCATACTCCATCGACCAAAGCAAGTCATGTGTCTGACTGAACTGAAGATGGAAGAAACATGTAAACTTACATATGGGCTCAAGAGAGCAAAGGCTGAACAGTGTGAGCACTCATAGTGATTGTCATTGTAGCAGACAGCTTCAGGTTTGCTGAGATGAACTTCCAGACCAGGCACAGTTATGGAGGAAGGGATATTATTTATTGAAGCTTACAGATCCAGGGGAAGTTCCATAATGGCAGAAGAAGCTGGCCTGCCTTCACAGGGCCAAGCAAGAGAGAAAAACCAACCAGGCACACAGCACACAGAGCAAAGCTACAGCCAAAAGCCACAGCACACTTCAGGAACTCCTGCTAGGCACATTTGCATATCTTTACAATGGAATCTCAAACCCATCATCACACCTTAATGCCCAGTGACATTGCCTCTAGCAAGGTGATTGCAGATGCAAACTATAAACTAATAAAACACTGAATATATTGGGGGCATATATTCAAACTACCATAGCCATCATCATACGAGCATTTATAATGACTCGCATTATCATATGGACTGAAACAATAGTTGGAAAGTGCCACTTCTGAGAAATGTTTCTGGGGCTAGGGAAAAGGAACACATGATCTTCCACTTCCTCAGCCTTCTGGTCAGGTTTCTTAAACTCTGGTACCTCTGACTTCCCCATTGTTACCGTTACTGTCTAGATGATACCCACCAACTTTGGAACTACCAACAAAATGCAAACCCCCATATTAAAGAAAGTGGTAAAGGTAGAATGTGCCTAAGCTTGGTTGGGGTGGTGAGACTGTGTTAGAGAAACATGGTTCTTGGCGCACAATGAGGAAAATTAGGAAGTGGATAAACAGGAGGCCCAGGAGTCCAACAAGAAGGTTCTCACACAAGGCTGGGCAGAAATCATAACTGTGGGACAGGCCATAGCCACAAGAGCCATGTGGACAGCAGTGGGTTTCTGAGTGGCTTTGGAGCAGAGTTGTCTGAATCTATTGCTAAAGGAAAGACAGATGTTGGGAGCGATTACCTGGACCCCAGGGAAGGGAACATAGTCAATTGTGATTTTAGTGAAACCCAAGATATTGGAAAGGGAGTATAGGAAGCTTTTGAGTTCCTGTCTGGGTTCTTGTGTCAAGTCAGCTCTTATGGATATTTAGTAAGAACAAAGGCCAGATGTGGACATGTCCTTGACTCCAAGGACCCTGCAAATGCACCTGGCTCACAGCTGGTCTCATGCATAAGATTGTTCAAATGAAAGTAAATCAACTGTGTGCTTCACTGAACCATGGCCCCAGATTTAGTAAGTGAGCAAGAGAACCTATTGTCTGGAAATAGACAATAGAAACACTCTCTGGTTCCAGATCCCAAGAGTAGCAAACCTACATTTGAAAGAGAAAAAGTGAAGAGATAAAAAGAATCACTTGAACTCTAGAGTTCAAGACCAGGTTGGGTAACACAAGGAGACTGTCTTAAAAAAAGTGTATACCTTTGGTTTTAAATGTCCACATTTCTATATGCCATTGAGGTTAATATTAGAAGTATGACTGTAGGAAAGAGAATTGTATTATCTTGACAATATGTTGAAAGAAAGAATGGATGGAAAACCCACACTGTCCATCCTTCTGGTGGGAGAATGTTCGCTTCTGCCTGAGTTCTCTGCTTGTGTGTGGATGGAGAACTGGTTCTGAAGTCTCGTATGCCCAGCTGTGACCATTGCTGGGCACACCAGCTCCAGGTCCCAAGAATGCATCTATCCACCCTGGCTCACTGGTGCCCTGATGTTCAGCTCCTCCCAGGCAAGCAGGGCTGCCTGCAGATATGCATCTCCTTGGAAGGGACACTATCCAATACACAATTTGCAGTAGCAATTTTTGTCTGTGCCTTTGTGTGACTGCGTGTGAAAGCCTAAGTCCATTAAAAATTCCTGCTCCATTTAGAGCTCTTCCTGTGTGCTTTCAGCCCTGAGGGTGCTGCCGTTCAGCTGGAGATTCAGTGATGTCTGGCGGAAGCAGCATGGACCCAAAATCACTGGGTCACGATCAGGTGAAGAAGACGGAAGCATATCCTGCTGGGGCAGTCTGGAGAACGTCAGCTCCAGCTGTCAGCTCCGTTCTCTCCTAGGGTCAGTCTTAGCAAGTGCACTGTCTCAAGGGTGCAGCTGCTGGGGAGCCACTTAGAATGGATCCTGTTTGTGCTAGAGTTCACAGACAGCTGAGAGGTTGATGTTCATGAATTGTGGGAGGGAGGAGTGTGTGTGTGTGTCTGTATTTACACTTGCAAAAGGATGCTATAGCAAAACATGGTGATAGAAGGCAGCACGCCAGCTTGGGAGCCTCAATCTCCCAGTTCAGATTTTAGCCAAAGCTCTTGGAGGCTTACTTTGTGCTCTGGATGGGGAGGAGGTGGTGGCTTGGAAGCTAATATCTGCCAATGAACCACACTGTCTCAGATATAATATCTGTTATCCTGAACCACCATTTCACAACTAGCATAGTTGACACTGCACTAAGCAGTTCAATTCATATTTCTTTTAACCAGGGGTGTCTAGCTTTTTAGCTACTCTGGCTCACAATGAATGAAGAATTGTCTTGGGCCACCTGTTATTTTTTAAATATTACTTTATTTCTAAATTTTTAAAAAAAATTATTTGAGATAGAGAGAGAAGGAGGGAAGGAGAGAGAGAAAGAGCGAGACAGAGAGGACAGAATGGGTGCACCAGGACTTTCAGCCACTGCAAATGAACTCTGGACACATGAGCTACTTCATGCACCTGGCTTAAATAGTCCTGGGGAATCAAACCTGGGTCCTTTGGCTTTGCAAGCAAGTGCCTTAGTAGCATCCATCTCTTCAGGCCATTATTTTAACTTTCCTAAATAAACCTGGGAGTGGGCCATTCAAGGTTTGTATTTACAGATGAAGATACTAAGCCTCATGCTAAACCACTGTTAGAAGTCACCCAGATGATTGACTCTGAAGCTGATGCCCACAGTTGGCATATGGCATCACCTTCTTGCTTCCAAAATGGGGTCAGTGATGTCTCTTGTAGAGCTGAAAATCATCTTCATTCATCCAGAGTTCATGTTCAAGATAGCCTAGTGATACATTTCAAGCACTCGCTGAGGGTCTGGCATATGGCAGCTCTCATTGCAAGGTTTATTTTTAAAGTTTAATTATTTTATATATTTGTAAGGAGAGAGGGGAGAGGAAGAGGGAGTTGAAGGGAGGGAGAGGAAGAGAGACAGAGAGTCGGGGGAGTGAATGGGCGTGCCATGGTCTCTTGCCATTGCAAACAAACTCCAGATGCATCCACCACTCTGTGCATTTAGCTTTACATGGGTACTGGGGAATTGAACCCAGGCCAGCAGACTTTTCAAGCAGTATCATGAACCACTGAGCCATCCCCTCCAGCCCCTGCATGGTGTTCTTAATAAGAGTTCTGGCCAGGCCCTTGGTCTTTGGTGGGGGACTTCTCTTAGCCTTAGCCTGTGAAGTCCCTGTCTCTTCCACAGGCACACACTTTCTTCTCCCCACTCCGTTGCTTCTGATGGTCATCACACATTGAAGGCAAATGAAAACCAGGCTCATGACAGAGTTATGACAAGTGGTGCTGTTATCTTTTCCATCTCTCTCTGTATCTGTGGAAGGTTCTGGAATGGTACTGCTATTAAGTATAAATAGTCATCAGACAGAATTGAGTTTTTTCAGCCTCCTGAGAAAGAAAGAATACTCCCTCTCTCAGCCACTGACTTCATTCCTCTGGGTGCCTAATCAAGGAATCACTTTGTCCTTACTGGTCCCTAAGTGATAGATATTTTCTCCCTGTCTTATCTCCCAGCCAGGTAAGCAATAGTGACTGGTACTCAGCAGAAAGAAAAGCCCCTTGAAGAGGCCCTATTCCTGGGCCAGCCACACTTCTAATCTTGTGGGTGGCAAGGGGCGGTTGGCAGGGGTGGGGTGTGGAGCCAATCTCCAATCTACTTCAGGCTTTTCTGCTCTTACCCACGTCTGTGGTCTCCCTGCTAAACTGCTGCCATATGTGCTCCTTGGCACCAGCCCTAAAGACCACCCAGGCACTGCGGCAAATGTAAAATGCAGCCCCTGACCTCAGCCCAAAGCGAGAGCCTCTCACAGCCAAGCATGCCCTGTGGTCGCCCTCAGCGAGGGGTCTTTGCTTAGGTGAGCGCCCACCATTTAGAGGGGAAGAATGCACACAGCAGCTCCTACGTGCTTAGGATACTCACTGCCATTCTGGCTCGTTGGTAGGGTGTCCGAGTTCCTGCCAAGGCAGGTGGCCCTGTTTCCTGCAGTCAGTGCCTTTCTGCAATGCTAGGTAGAAAAGGGTCTTTCTCATCAGAAAGTTTAACTTATTAGCAGGGCTTATGCTTTTTACAGCATCATCCTGAAATCCTTTTTGTAAAGGGAGTTCCTACCCTAGAGTACACCTTTATGTGTGTGTGTGTGTTTTGTGCAGTATGGCATGCTGTGTGATTATTGCATGTGTGTATGCAGGTGTGTACATCCCATGCATGGGTAGAGACCAGAGGAGAATATCAGGTGTCCCTTCCCATCTCTCATCTCCATGTTCCCTTAAGACAGAGTCTCTCACTGATGTTCATAAGCCCCAGCAATTTTATGGTTTTTACTCCCCATAGAACTGGGGTTACAGATGTGTGGGGCCATGCCCAGCTGCTTATGTGGGTGCTAGGGAGTGTCATTCAGGCAGTCAACCCACCCCTCAAGTGCTCATGGTTCTGCTTTATTCATCTCTCCAAGCCCCCCCTTTAAAATAAATTCTTCTAGCTCCCCCTTTTAAACTAAATTATAGCCTGTACATTTTGGTTGTGTTTTTTTGCTGCATCAACTTGGTGTTTAGCAGGACAGAGACTTCTTCACACAGCTTAGCCCTTCTCTTACTGGCTATTTGGCCTTGACCTTGGAAAAACCACCTAACCTCTTACATTTGCTATTAAATGATGCAATGCATTTAAAATGATGGTACACTGCCAAGAACAAATTAAGACTCAACAAATGGCAGGTTTTTTGGAGGGCGGGAAAGGTGTTTTACAGTTTTTCTTTCTTACCAAAATGTTATCTGACCTGACTCCTTGTGGAGTGTCTGTGAGTATAGATCCTCGAACAAATTAAGATTTTATTTATTTATTTATTTATTTATTTATTTATTTATTTATTTATTTATTATTTATTTAGCATGTCTTTTGAGTGTCTACTAGACATGTATGGTCCTGGAATAAGTGATCACATTGCAGTTTGGCTGTTATTTTATGGAGGTTAAAATAAAGGAGAGTGGACATGGGAAGTGTGCGTCATGTCCCCAGGGAGGATGAGTGGGCTTTGCAGAGCAGGTATCCAGAATGGCTAATGTATATTGAGTTCTGATCATGTGCCAGACACTAAGAGTCTGCCAGGCAAATAGGTACAGTAGGGGGTGTAGTCAGAGGGGAGTTTACAGAGGAATTGTAAAGAGCACATTTAGGGAAGAATCTGAGGTTCACATGAGATTATTAATAACTGAACGTTGCTGAAGGACCGTGGGAGCTCCCCATTCAGGTAGTTCAGTGGCGCCTCATAAAGTACTTCTTTTTATACCATAGAGGCTTTTCAGCAGGGCACTAGCACTTTTTAGGAAGACATTTGGAAATGTGGGGAGCACATACTTCACTGTCATCAGTGTGAAGTATGACATTAAAGGAATTTAATGCTGAGGGCCCAGGGATGTTGAGTGCCCTGCAAAGCACAGACTGTCCCACCAAAGGAAGGATTAGGCTTCCCCAGATGCCAGGCTACCACCTCTGGGCCCCAATATAGAGTCTTTTGGTAGATGTATTGGTTTCTTTCTTGTTTACTGTGGGAAAATACCTGACAGAAGAGACTTAAGGGAGGAAGGATTTGTGTTTGTCTTATGGTTTTGGATGGTACAGTCCATCCTGATGGGAAAATCACGGTGGCTGGAGTGGACCATGTCCGTGGTTGTAGGAGTATGGTGGTGTGATTCAGGTGTCCCCCGTAAGGTGCATTAAGGTGTTCTGAATGCTAGGCTCCCAGTTGATAAAGATTTGGGAATTGTTGGGGGTGGGTTTATGGGTGTTATAGCCAGTTTCCCCTTGCCAGTGGTTGGCACACTCTTCTGTTGCTGTTATCCATCTGATGTTGCCCAGGAGGTGATGTCCACCCTCTGCTCATGCCATCATTTCCCCCTGCCATCATGGAGCTTCTCCTCAAACCTGTTAGCCAAAATATATCACTTTTCCTACAAGCTGCTTTTAGTCGGGTGGTTTTCTGCCAGCAATGCAAACCTGACTGCAACAATCAAGTTGGTACCACAGGAGTGGGGTTGCTGCTAGACACCTGACTGTGTGGCTTTAGCCTTCTGGAGCTGATTTTCAAGAGGAATGTGGGAGGATTTAAAACTTTGGCCTAAGAGACATCTTGCAGTGCTGTAAGTACAGCTTGATGGACTCTTCTGGTCAGAGTTGAACGATCTGAACACAGTAAGAACTATGGACTGAGGTTTGGCTAATGAAGGTGAGAAAGCACTTTGCCTGGACTTGGCTAGAATCAATTTGTGTGAGAGGCTTGCTGTTATGTCCATGTCCTGAGAATTTGTGAGGGTTTTATTGCATAGAAATGGGCTGGTGTGAACAGATGGATAAGGCATAGAAAAAAAATTTTTGGTTCTGAAACTTCTGGCTGTTCAACTGCAATAATATGAGAGATCACAACCATTGAGACTGGGCCAGCTGCCTGAATTGGGACAACAGAAAAAAAAATGCAGTCTTTTGAAGGATCCTGAATACTGAAGAAGTGTTCTGTTCTTCAAAGTCTGCTTTATTCCCCCCGGATTAACAAATCGGCACCCTACCTGGTATTATGGAGTAAACGAACTGCAGGAAAGAAAGGATCATTGAATTTGCAACATGTTCTTGTGTTTTGGAAATGGCCATAGGCAGTGTGAAGCAGGACTGCCTGCATGGAGACCCGATGGCGCCGTAGGTTGCAGTAGAGACCCAGTGGAGATGCCACTACAAGCAGCGAGTGAATGCCTTGTTAGGAACAAAGTGAATGATGAACTGCAAAGTTTAGATGACATGACCACTAGGATGCTTTTGAGCCCCAATGTGATTCTGGCGGGGGAGGAGTGTATTTCCTTGACATTGACATTGTTGGCAGACCTAGCAGGCCCAATGGGCACAGCCACGGTTTCAGTTTGATGTGCATAAGGCATTACTGTGAGATGATGATATTGCTTTCAGATTCCCACGTCAGATTCCTCGGAGAGGCTCCACCAGGCATACCTCCCCCCCTCTGAGGGTGGATTTGATTTGTTTTTAAAAATAGACATAATTTGTTCTGAGCTGCTTCTTATGAATAAGATGGAGAACAAGCATAGCAGCACCATTTTGGCCTCCTAAAAAAGAAATAGAGGGCTGCCTGTGAGGCCAGAATACCAATGTTCATTCTTAATTTGCAAGCCAGCTACAAAGGCAATTTCCCAGACACATTCCAAATGTGTCTTGATCCTAACAGCATCATGAGAATAAGCCATGGTGAGTCAGGAAATAAGGAGGAACTTTTGGAAGGACTGGCTGTCATAGGGAGGGCAGGTCTGATGTGTTACTTTAAGACACCTTATGTGCCTTCTCATGTAATGAGATAAGTCTAGCATTTACAGAGGACCTAGAGCTTCAAGGGACTCTTGCATGTGTTATCTCCCTGGGCCTCATGGTGATTTTGTAGAATATTAGGCGTGAATATTATCAGCTCTCTGTGACACGGGAGGGGATAAAGAATCAGGGAGCAAAATGATTAGCTAACGGTCTCATAGCAAGAAGGGGCCTCACTTGCTCAAACCTGCAATATTGAAGAGACATACCAAGAACACGCTGCATGTGTGAGGATCCCAGTGGTGGTTCAGGGCATCTCATAATCCTCTTTCAGGTGAAGAGCAGTGATTGTGTATGCTTTCTGAAAATCTACTCAGGTTCACAATTCATAAAATTCCTGTATTTATGAGGCAACATAGTGGAGTGGACAGGCAGGCACTGTGTCTATGAGGTAACAGGGGAGTGGACAGGCACTGTGTCTATGAGGTAACAGGGGAGTGGACAGGCACTGTGTCTATGAGGTAACAGGGGAGTGGACAGGCACTGTGTCTATGAGGTAACAGGGGAGTGGACAGGCACTGTGTCTATGAGGTAACAGGGGAGTGGACAGGCACTGTGTCTATGAGGTAACATAGACTGTGGACAGGCACTGTGTCTATGAGGTAACAGGGGAGTGGACAGGCACTGTGTCTATGAGGTAACAGGGGAGTGGACAGGCACTGTGTCTATGAGGTAACAGGGGAGTGGACAGGCACTGTGTCTATGAGGTAACAGGGAGTGGATAGGCACTGTGTCTATGAGGTAACAGGGGAGTGGACAGGCACTGTGTCTATGAGGTAACAGGGGAGTGGACAGGCACTGTGTCTATGTGGTAACAGGGGAGTGGACAGGCACTGTGTCTATGAGGTAACAGGGGAGTGGACAGACATTGTGTCTATGAGGTAACATAGACTGTGGACAGGCACTGCATCTATGAGGTAACAGGGAGTGGTCAGGCACTGTGTCTCTGAGGTAACAGGGGAGTGGACAGGCACTGTGTCTATGAGGTAACAGGGAGTGGACAGGCACTGTGTCTATGAGGTAATAGGGGAGTGGATGGGCACTGTGTCTATGAGGTAACAGGGGAGTGGACAGGCACTGTGTCTATGAGGTAACAGGGAGTGGACAGGCACTGTGTCTATGAGGTAACAGGGGAGTGGACAGGCACTGTGTCTCTGAAGTAATAGGGGACTGGACAGGTACTGTGTCTATGAGGTAACATAGGCTGTGGACAGGTACTGTGTCTCTGAGGTAACAGGGGAGTGGACAGGCACTGTGTCTATGAGGTAACATGGGAGTTGACAGGCACTGTGTCTATGAGGTAAAAGGGGAGTGGACAGGCACTGCATCTATGAGGTAACAGAGGAGTGGACAGGCACTGCATCTATGAGGTAACAGGGGCGTGGACAGGCACTGAGTCTATGAGGTAACAGGGGAGTGGATGGGCACTGTGTCTATGTGGTAACAGGGGAGTGGACAGGCACTGTGTCTCTGAGGTAACAGGGAGTGGACAGGCACTGTGTCTATGTGGTAACAGGGGAGTGGACAGGCACTGCGTCTATGAGGTAACAGGGAGTGGATAGGCACTGTGTCTATGTGGTAACAGGGGAGTGGACAGGCACTGCGACTATGTGGTAACATGAGGTAACAGGGGAGTGGACAGGCACTGCGTCTATGAGGTAACAGGGGAGTGGACAGGCACTGTGTCTATGAGGTAACAGGGGAGTGGATAGGCACTGTGTCTATGAGGTAACAGGGGGGACAGGTGTCTATGAGGTAACAGGGGAGTGGACAGGCACTGTGTCTATGAGGTAACAGGGGAGTGGACAGGCACTGTGTCTAATCGGTAACAGGGGACTGGACAGGCACTGTGTCTATGAGGTAACAGGGGAGTGGACAGGCACTGTGTCTATGAGGTAACAGGGGAGTGGACAGGCACTGTGTCTATGAGGTAACAGGGGAGTGGACAGGCACTGTGTCTATAAGGTAACAGGGGACTGGACAGGCACTGTGTCTATGAGGTAACAGGGGAGTGGACAGGCACTGTGTCTATGAGGTAACAGGGGAGTGGACAGGCACTGTGTCTATGAGGTAACAGGGGAGTGGACAGGCACTGTGTCTATGAGGTAACAGGGGAGTGGACAGGCACTGTGTCTATGTGGTAACAGGGGAGTGGACAGGCACTGTGTCTATGAGGTAACAGGGGAGTGGACAGGCACTGTGTCTATGAGGTAACAGGGGAGTGGACAGGCACTGTGTCTATGAGATAACATAGGCTGTGGACAGGAAGTTTCTATGAGGTAACAGGAGAGAGGACAGGCACTGTGTCTATGAGGTAACAGGGGAGAGGACAGGCACTGTGTCTATGAGGTAACATAGGCTGTGGACAGGAAGTGTCTATGAGGTAACAGGGGAATGGACAGGTACTGTGTCTCTGAGGTAATAGGGGACTGGACAGGTACTGTGTCTATGAGGTAACATAGGCTGTGGACAGGAAGTGTCTATGAGGTAACAGGGGAATGGACAGGTACTGTGTCTCTGAGGTAACAGGGGACTGGACAGGCACTGTGTCTATGAGGTAACAGGGGAGTGGACAGGCACTGTGTCTATGAGGTAATAGGGGAGTGGTCAGGCATTGTGTCTCTGAGGTAACAGGGGAGTGGACAGGCACTGTGTCTATGAGGTAACAGGGGAGTGGTCAGGCACTGTGTCTCTGAGGTAACAGGGGAGTGGACAGGCACTGTGTCTATGTGGTAACAGGGGAGTGGACAGGCACTGTGTCTATGAGGTAACAGGGGAGTGGATGGGCACTGTGTCTATGTGGTAACAGGTAACAGTGGACAGGCACTGTGAGGTCTATGAGGTAACAGGGGAGTGGACAGGCACTGTGTCTCTGAGGTAACAGGGGAGTGGACAGGCACTGTGTCTATGTGGTAACAGGGGAGTGGACAGGCACTGTGTCTATGAGGTAACAGGGGAGTGGATAGGCACTGTGTCTATGAGGTAACAGGGAGTGGATAGGCACTGTGTCTCTGAGGTAACAGGGGACTGGACAGGCACTGTGTCTATGTGGTAACAGGGGAGTGGACAGGCACTGTGTCTATGAGGTAACAGGGGAGTGGACAGGCACTGTGTCTCTGAGGTAACAGGGGAGTGGACAGGCACTGTGTCTATGTGGTAACAGGGGAGTGGACAGGCACTGTGTCTATGAGGTAATAGGGGAGTGGTCAGGCATTGTGTCTCTGAGGTAACAGGGGAGTGGACAGGCACTGTGTCTATGTGGTAACAGGGGAGTGGACAGGCACTGTGTCTATGAGGTAACAGGGGAGTGGACAGGCACTGTGTCTCTGAGGTAACAGGGGAGTGGATGGGCACTGTGTGGTAACAGGGGAGTGGACAGGCAGGTAACAGGGGAGTGGTGGATAGGCACTGTGTCTATGAGGTAACAGGGAGTGGACAGGCACTGTGTCTATGAGGTAACAGGGAGTGGAGGTAACAGGGGAGTGGACAGGCACTGTGTCTATGAGGTAACAGGGGAGTGGACAGGCACTGTGTCTATGAGGTAACAGGGGAGTGGACAGGCACTGTGTCTATGTGGTAACAGGGGAGTGGACAGGCACTGTGTCTATGAGGTAACAGGGGAGTGGACAGGCACTGTGTCTATGAGGTAACAGGGAGTGGACAGGCACTGTGTCTCTATGAGGTAACATGGAGGCACTGTGTCTATGAGGTAAAAGGGGAGTGGACAGGCACTGTGTCTATGAGGTAACAGGGAGTGGATAGACACTGTGTCTATGAGATAACATAGGCTGTGGACAGGAAGTTTCTATGAGGTAACAGGGGAGAGGACAGGCACTGTGTCTATGAGGTAACATAGGCTGTGGACAGGAAGTGTCTATGAGGTAACAGGGGAATGGACAGGTACTGTGTCTCTGAGGTAACAGGGGACTGGACAGGCACTGTGTCTAACAGGTGGAAGGCACTGGGGAGTGGGAGTGGGCACTGTGTCTATGAGGTAACAGGGGAGTGGGCAGGCATTGTGTCTCTGAGGTAACAGGGGAGTGGACAGGCACTGTGTCTATGAGGTAACAGGGGAGTGGTCAGGCACTGTGTCTCTGAGGTAACAGGGGAGTGGACAGGCACTGTGTCTATGTGGTAACAGGGGAGTGGACAGGCACTGTGTCTATGAGGTAACAGGGGCTGTGGACAGGCACTGTGTCTATGAGGTAACAGGGAGTGGATAGGCACTGTGTCTATGAGGTAACATAGGCTGTGGACAGGAAGTGTCTATGAGGTAACAGGGGAGTGGATAGGCACTGTGTTTCTGAGGTAACAGGGGACTGGACATGCACTGTGTCTATGAGGTAACAGGGGAGTGGATAGGCACTGTGTCTCTGAGGTAACAGGGGACTGGACATGCACTGTGTCTATGAGGTAACAGGGGAGTGGACAGGCACTGTGTCTATGAGGTAACAGGGGAGTGGACAGGCACTGCATCTATGAGGTAACAGGGGCGTGGACAGGCACTGAGTCTATGAGGTAACAGGGGAGTGGACAGGCACTGCATCTATGAGGTAACAGGGGAGTGGACAGGCACTGTGTCTATGAGGTAACAGGGGAGTGGACAGGCACTGCATCTATGAGGTAACAGGGGAGTGGACAGGCACTGTGTCTATGAGGTAACAGGGGAGTGGACAGGCACTGCATCTATGAGGTAACAGGGGATGGGACAGGCACTGCATCTATGAGGTAACAGAGGAGTGGACAGGCACTGAGTCTATGAGGTAACAGGGGAGTGGACAGGCACTGTGTCTATGAGGTAACAGGGGAGTGGACAGGCACTGTGTCTATGAGGTAACAGGGGAGAGGACAGGCACTGTGTCTATGAGGTAACAGGGGTGTGGACAGACATTGTGTCTATGAGGTAACATAGACTGTGGACAGGCACTGCATCTATGAGGTAACAGGGGAATGGACAGGCACTGCATCTATGAGGTAACAGGGGAGTGGATAGGCACTGTGTCTATGTGGTAACAGGGGAGTGGACAGGCCCTGTGTCTATGAGGTAACAGGGAGTGGATAGGCACTGTGTCTATGAGGTAACAGGGGAGTGGACAGGCCCTGTTTCTATGTGGTAACAGGGGAGTGGACAGGCACTGCATCTATGAGGTAACAGGGGAGTGGACAGGCACTGTGTCTATGTGGTAACAGGGGAGTGGACAGGCACTGTGTCTATGAGGTAACAGGGGAGTGGACAGGCACTGTGTCTATGTGGTAACAGGGGAGTGGACAGGCACTGTGTCTATGAGGTAACAGGGAGTGGACAGGCCCTGTTTCTATGTGGTAACAGGGGAGTGGACAGGCACTGTGTCTCTGAGGTAACAGGGAGTGGATAGACACTGTGTCTATGAGGTAACATAGGCTGTGGACAGGAAGTGTCTATGAGGTAACAGGGGAATGGACAGGTACTGTGTCTCTGAGGTAATAGGGGAATGGACAGGTACTGTGTCTATGAGGTAACAGGGGAGTGGACAGGCACTGAGTCTATGTGGTAACAGGGGAGTGGACAGGCACTGTGTCTATGAGGTAACAGGGGAGTGGACAGGCACTGTGTCTATGAGGTAACAGGGAGTGGACAGGCACTGTGTCTATGTGGTAACAGGGGAGTGGACAGGCACTGTGTCTATGTGGTAACAGGGGAGTGGACAGGCACTGTGTCTATGAGGTAACAGGGGAGTGGACAGGCACTGTGTCTATGAGGTAACAGGGAGTGGACAGGCACTGTGTCTATGAGGTAACAGGGGAGTGGACAGGCACTGTGTCTATGAGGTAAAAGGGGAGTGGACAGGCACTGTGTCTATGAGGTAAAAGGGGAGTGGACAGGCACTGTGTCTATGAGGTAACAGGGGAGTGGATAGGCACTGTGTGTATGTGGTAACAGGGGAGTGGACAGGCACTGTGTCTATGAGGTAACAGGGGAGTGGACAGGCACTGTGTCTATGAGGTAACAGGGGAGTGGACAGGCACTGTGTCTATGAGGTAACAGGGGCTGTGGACAGGCACTGTGTCTATGAGGTAACAGGGGAGTGGACAGGCACTGTGTCTATGAGGTAACAGGGGAGTGGACAGGCACTGTAACAGGGGTGGACAGGCACTGTGTCTGTGAGGTAACAGGGGAGTGGACAGGCACTGTGTCTATGTGGTAACAGGGAGTGGACAGGCACTGTGTCTATGAGGTAACAGGGGAGTGGACAGGCACTGTGTCTATGAGGTAAAAGCAGGAGGACAGGCACTGTGTGGTAACAGGCACTGTGTCTATGAGGTAACAGGGGAGTGGACAGGCACTGTGTCTATGAGGTAACAGGGGAGTGGACAGGCACTGTGTCTATGAGGTAACAGGGGAGTGGATAGGCACTGTGTCTATGTGGTAACAGGGGTGTGGACAGGCACTGTGTCTATGAGGTAACAGGGGAGTGGACAGGCACTGTGTCTATGAGGTAACAGGGGAGTGGACAGGCACTGTGTCTATGAGGTAACATAGGCTGTGGACAGGAAGTGTCTATGAGGTAACAGGGGAATGGACAGGTACTGTGTCTCTGAGGTAATAGGGGACTGGACAGGTACTGTGTCTATGAGGTAACATAGGCTGTGGACAGGTACTGTGTCTCTGAGGTAACAGGGGAGTGGACAGGCACTGTGTCTATGAGGTAACAGGGGAGTGGACAGGCACTGTGTCTATGAGGTAAAAGGGGAGTGGACAGGCACTGTGTCTATGAGGTAACAGGGGAGTGGATGGGCACTGTGTCTATGTGGTAACAGGGGAGTGGACAGGCACTGCGTCTATGAGGTAACAGGGGAGTGGATAGGCACTGTGTCTATGAGGTAACAGGGAGTGGATAGGCACTGTGTCTCTGAGGTAACAGGGGAGTGGACAGGCACTGTGTCTATGTGGTAACAGGGGAGTGGACAGGCACTGTGTCTATGAGGTAACAGGGGAGTGGACAGGCACTGTGTCTATGAGGTAACAGGGGAGTGGACAGGCACTGTGTCTATGAGGTAACAGGGGAGTGGACAGGCACTGTGTCTATGTGGTAACAGGGGTGTGGACAGACACTGTGTCTATGAGGTAACAGGGGGGGACTGTGGACATGCACTGTGTCTATGTGGTAACAGGGGAGTGGATAGGCACTGTGTCTATGTGGTAACAGGGGAGTGGACAGGCACTGTGTCTATGAGGTAACAGGGAGTGGACAGGCACTGTGTTTATGAGGTAACAGGCACTGTGTCTATGTGGACAGGCCCTGGACAGGCACTTTCTATGAGGTAACAGGGGAGTGGACAGGCACTGTGTCTCTGAGGTAACAGGGAGTGGACAGGCACTGTGTCTATGAGGTAACAGGGGATGTGGTAACAGGGAGTGGATAGACACTGTGTCTATGAGATAACATAGGCTGTGGACAGGAAGTTTCTATGAGGTAACAGGGGAGAGGACAGGCACTGTGTCTATGAGGTAACATAGGCTGTGGACAGGAAGTGTCTATGAGGTAACAGGGGAATGGACAGGTACTGTGTCTCTGAGGTAATAGGGGACTGGACAGGTACTGTGTCTATGAGGTAACATAGGCTGTGGACAGGAAGTGTCTATGAGGTAACAGGGGAATGGACAGGTACTGTGTCTCTGAGGTAACAGGGGACTGGACAGGCACTGTGTCTTTGAGGTAACAGGGGAGTGGACAGGCACTGTGTCTATGAGGTAATAGGGGAGTGGTCAGGCATTGTTTCTCTGAGGTAACAGGGGAGTGGACAGGCACTGTGTCAATGAGGTAACAGGGGAGTGGTCAGGCACTGTGTCTCTGAGGTAACAGGGGAGTGGACAGGCACTGCATCTATGAGGTAACAGGGGAGTGGACAGGCACTGTGTCTATGAGGTAACAGGGGAGTGGACAGGCACTGTGTCTATGAGGTAACAGGGGAGTGGACAGGCACTGTGTCTATGAGGTAACAGGGGACTGGACAGGCACTGTGTCTATGAGGTAACAGGGGCTGTGGACAGGCACTGTGTCTATGAGGTAACAGGGAGTGGATAGGCACTGTGTCTATGAGGTAACATAGGCTGTGGACAGGAAGTGTCTATGAGGTAACAGGGGAGTGGACAGGCACTGTGTCTATGAGGTAACAGGGGAATGGATAGGCACTGTGTCTCTGAGGTAACAGGGGACTGGACATGCACTGTGTCTATGAGGTAACAGGGGAGTGGACAGGCACTGCATCTATGAGGTAACAGGGGAGTGGACAGGCACTGTGTCTATGAGGTAACAGGGGAGTGGACAGGCACTGTGTCTATGAGGTAACAGGGGAGTGGACAGGCACTGTGTCTATGAGGTAACAGGGGAGTGGACAGGCACTGCATCTATGAGGTAACAGGGGAGTGGACAGGCACTGTGTCTATGAAGTAACAGGGGAGTGGACAGGCACTGCATCTATGAGGTAACAGAGGAGTGGACAGGCACTGCGTCTATGAGGTAACAGGGGAGTGGACAGGCACTGAGTCTATGAGGTAACAGGGAGTGGACAGGCACTGTGTCTATGAGGTAACAGGGGAGTGGACAGGCACTGTGTCTATGAGGTAACAGGGGAGTGGACAGGCACTGTGTCTATGAGGTAACAGGGGTGTGGACAGACATTGTGTCTATGAGGTAACATAGACTGTGGACAGGCACTGCATCTATGAGGTAACAGGGGAGTGGATAGGCACTGTGTCTATGTGGTAACAGGGGAGTGGACAGGCACTGTTTCTATGAGGTAACAGGGAGTGGATAGGCACTGTGTCTATGAGGTAACAGGGGAGTGGATAGGCACTGTGTCTATGTGGTAACAGGGGAGTGGACAGGCCCTGTGTCTATGAGGTAACAGGGAGTGGATAGACACTGTGTCTATGAGGTAACAGGGGACTGGACAGGCACTGTGTCTATGAGGTAACAGGGGAGTGGACAGGCACTGCATCTATGAGGTAACAGGGGAGTGGACAGGCACTGTGTCTATGAGGTAACAGGGGAGTGGACAGGCACTGCATCTATGAGGTAACAGGGGAGTGGACAGGCACTGCATCTATGAGGTAACAGAGGAGTGGACAGGCACTGAGTCTATGAGGTAACAGGGGAGTGGACAGGCACTGTGTCTATGAGGTAACAGGGGAGTGGACAGGCACTGTGTCTATGAGGTAACAGGGGAGAGGACAGGCACTGTGTCTATGAGGTAACAGGGGTGTGGACAGACATTGTGTCTATGAGGTAACATAGACTGTGGACAGGCACTGCATCTATGAGGTAACAGGGGAGTGGATAGGCACTGTGTCTATGTGGTAACAGGGGAGTGGACAGGCCCTGTGTCTATGAGGTAACAGGGAGTGGATAGGCACTGTGTCTATGAGGTAACAGGGGAGTGGACAGGCCCTGTTTCTATGTGGTAACAGGGGAGTGGACAGGCACTGTGTCTCTGAGGTAACAGGGAGTGGATAGACACTGTGTCTATGAGATAACATAGGCTGTGGACAGGAAGTTTCTATGAGGTAACAGGGGAGAGGACAGGCACTGTGTCTATGAGGTAACATAGGCTGTGGACAGGAAGTGTCTATGAGGTAACAGGGGAATGGACAGGTACTGTGTCTCTGAGGTAATAGGGGACTGGACATGTACTGTGTCTATGAGGTAACAGGGGAGTGGTCAGGTACTGTGTCTATGTGGTAACAGGGGAGTGGACAGGCACTGCGTCTATGAGGTAACAGGGGAGTGGACAGGCACTGTGTCTTGAGGTAACAGGGGAGTGGACAGGCACTGTGTCTATGAGGTAACAGGGGAGTGGACAGGCACTGTGTCTATGAGGTAACAGGGGAGTGGACAGGTACTGTGTGTATGAGGTAACAGGGGAGTGGACAGGTACTGTGTCTATGAGGTAACAGGGGATTGGACAGGTACTGTGTCTATGTGGTAACAGGGGAGTGGACAGGCACTGCGTCTATGAGGTAACAGGGGAGTGGACAGGCACTGTGTCTATGAGGTTACAGGGGAGTGGACAGGCACTGTGTCTATGAGGTAACAGGGGAGTGGACAGGCACTGTGTCTATGAGGTAACAGGGGAGTGGACAGGCACTGTGTCTATGAGGTAACAGGGGAGTGGACAGGCACTGTGTCTATGAGGTAACAGTCTATGGGAGTGGACAGGCACTGTGTCTATGAGGTAACAGGGGAATGGACAGGCACTGTGTCTATGAGGTAACAGGGGACAGGTGGACAGGTAACTGTGTCTATGAGGTAACAGGGGAGTGGACAGGCACTGTGTCTATGTGGTAGGCACTGTGGACAGGCACTGTGTCTATGAGGTAACAGGGGAGTGGACAGGCACTGTGTCTATGAGGTAACAGGGGAGTGGACAGGCACTGTGTCTATGAGGTAACAGGGGAGTGGACAGGCACTGTGTCTAACAGGGGAGTGGACAGGAACTGTGTCTATGAGGTAACAGGGGAGTGGACAGGCACTGTGTCTATGAGGTAGTGGACAGGCACTGTGTCTATGGTAACAGGTGGACAGGCAACAGGGAGTGGATAGGCACTGTGTCTATGTGGTAACAGGGGAGTGGACAGGCACTGTGTCTATGAGGTAACAGGGGAGAGGACAGGCACTGTGTCTATGAGGTAAAAGGGGAGTGGACAGGCACTGTGTCTATGAGGTAACAGGGGAGAGGACAGGCACTGTGTCTATGAGGTAACATAGGCTGTGGACAGGAAGTGTCTATGAGGTAACAGGGGAATGGACAGGTACTGTGTCTCTGAGGTAATAGGGGACTGGACAGGTACTGTGTCTATGAGGTAACATAGGCTGTGGACAGGTACTGTGTCTCTGAGGTAACAGGGGAGTGGTCAGGCACTGTGTCTCTGAGGTAACAGGGGAGTGGACAGGCACTGTGTCTATGAGGTAACATAGACTGTGGACAGGTACTGTGTCTATGAGGGAACAGAGGAGTGGACAGGCACTGTGTCTATGAGGTAACAGGGGACTGGACAGGCACTGTGTCTATGAGGTAACAGGGGAATGGACAGGCACTGTGTCTATGAGGTAACAGGGGAGTGGACAGGCACTGTGTCTATGAGGTAACAGGGGACTGGACAGGCACTGTGTCTATGAGGTAATAGGGGAGTGGACAGGCACTGTGTCTATGAGGTAATAGGGGAGTGGACAGGCACTGTGTCTATGAGGTAACAGGGGACTGGACAGGCACTGTGTCTATGAGGTAATAGGGGAATGGACAGGCACTGTGTCTATGAGGTAACGGTAGTGGACAGGCGCTGTGTCTATGAGGTAACGGGAGTGGGCAGGAAGTGTCTATGAGGTAACAGGGGAGTGGACAGGAACACAGATAAGGAGCCAGATGGCCCTGACATGGTCCTTGCTGTGCTACTACATGTGTGACATTGGCACCTCACAGTATCTTCTTTCTGCCTTCATCTCTTTCTCTGTAGAAGATCAATGACCACATGTAGTGAGCAATGCATTAGCATATTGTTTTAGCTACACTTCGTGTCATTGTGACCAAATACCTGACTCAAAGCAACTTAAGGGAGGAAAGGCTTATTTTGGCTCATGGTTTGGGGAGTTATGATTCATCATTGTGGGGAAGGCTTGGTAGGAGGAGCAGCTTGACGCGGTGGCAGCAGAAGCATGAGGTTGTCTGTTCATAGCTTCATAGACAGGAAGCAGAGAATGAGGAGGCATCTGATTGCTTTTCCCCCTTGCCCCTTTTTTGAATTCCAGCATCCCCAGTCCATGGAAAGTACTACTAACATTCATGGTATGTCTTCTTTCTTCAATTAATCCTGATTAACAGGCCCAGGAGAGGCGTGTTTCCTAGGTGATTCTAAACTCAGTGAAGGTAGCAGTGAAGATTAACCATCCACATATGTAAAGTCTTTGTGTGTTTTGCAGCCAGAATACTGAGCCCATCATCATTCCAGCTGAACTTTTCAAGAACCACATGAGCCTGGTGTGTAACCCCCTGAATTGTAGGTGGGAATACTGAGGTCTTGATCATGGTGTGCAGTGATTGTGCTCGGTGATCAGTGGGTGGCCATGTTCATGATGAATATTAAATCAGGCTGATTTTCCTATATTATGTTCCCCAGAAAATTTATCTAAAAGTCAATGCCTCAAAGTTACATCCTATCCATCAATATCACCAAAGGATCTTCATCCCTAGCGGACTACAAAATACAATTGAATCCTCAATTACAATTCACTTTATAAGCATCTTTGATTGTGTGCTTCCTTCATCACTATACACATAGATAATCCTCTTGAGGCCAGAAAGATTCCAAACGTGGGACATGCCTAATGACCCCTATCTCTGCCACAAATATCTTAAGCCCATGAGACCCATGCTTTCCATTGTCAATGTCAATGCTGGCTTGCTTTCCAGAGCAGCTCATTTACAGAAAGCAGTGGATGCAGTAGAAGCATTCCAATAATCAAACAAAGAAGAGGGAGGATTGTATTAGCTGGCAGCCACTTTGAGACTACACAGTGAATTCCAGGTAAGTCTGGGCTAGAGCAAGAACCTGCCTCAACAACCCTGCCCCCAAAAAAAAGAAAAGAAAAGAAAAGAAACATGTACCCTTTGCTGTGCCATATGGCGGCCCAGCTAACACTAAACTGTTGTCTCTCAGGACAGTACAGCCTGGATCATCCATCCTTGCTTAGCAACATTGAGAAAGTCTGCATTGAACATATGGAAAAAAAGTGATCGTGTCAACCTTGATGAGGAGGTAGCAGTAAGAAGGAGTGGTGGAGAGAGGAGTGTCTCATAGTGAGGAGCAATCAAGGTTGGTAGAGCATCCTGCTTTGTCATGCGTGAGGAGCAGTCAAGGTTGGTACAGCATCCTGCTTTGTTTCACTATTAACTATTCTGTAGACTGAATGCACTTTACTAAGTGGAAGCCTCAAGTTAACTAGTTGGTTGAAAATTTCAAAACTCGTTGGGTTGTGGTGGATTAAAAAATACTCCTAATTTTTATTTTACTCACTGTGACTGTCTTGTTTCCCATGGGAGCAGGTACAGTTTTCTTTCCTTGTTGAGTTTAGGCTTTGCTAGTAAGACCAGTTTTGGCCAGAGTGTGGTTATTTCCCCTTAAGAAGACAATGTGCCGAAGCCCTTTGGGACTTCACCTGCACACCAGGAGAGGCGCACAGACCAAGCAGCACTCCTTCATCCCGTGCCAATCCTAGAATGATAACAAATGAAGAAGGCCTGAACATAAACCTAAGTCAAGGGTGCAGCCTAGTCTTGTTTATCTGAAATGCAACTTCAATATTTTTGTGACAAGTTAATGAAACTGGGGAATAATTTTTATGCACTATTATTGCAAGAACCACCGCAACAATGGCAACACAACACTGACTATCGTGCAATTCAGGCTAACAGAAAAGTTCAGAAGTCTGTTTCTAGTTAGGGACTCAAATGATATTTTCTTTCTCCAACTTTCTAGCCATCTACTCATCTGAATATCCATCCATTCATCCATTCATTTGTCCTCTTTTCACTCTTTCCTGAGTTTGATCCTCTTTATATTTTGACCTCATTTTCTTCTGGAGTCAAATTCATGTTGTACATTTTCTACAGTGTAATTTCTTGAACATTATTTCAAGAAGATGCTTTGGGAGAAAGCAAGTCCTGATGGGCTAACAGACATGAGAAAGAATATATACTATATTTCAGAGTAGAAATTCACATGGCATCTTGACAAGTAAGCAACTAAACAGACCAAAAAATAAACCCACAAACAGGAGAAGTTTTGCTAATAGAAAAAAATTGTTTTTCTTTTTAAAAAACATTTTACTATTTTATTTATTTGAGAGAGAGAGAAAGAGAGGCAGAGAGAGAGAGAGAGAGAGAGTGAGAGAGAGAATATGATTGGGCATGCCAGGGCTTCGAGCCACTTCAATCGAACTCCAGACGCATGTTCCACCTTTGTGCACTTGGCTTGTGTGGGTCCTAGGGAATCCAACCAAGGTCCTTTGGCTTTGCATGTAAGCGCCTAAAGCACTAAGCCATCTCTCCAGCCTGAAAAACGTATTTTAGCATAATTTGGTTAGTTTTGCCCTTCCTAAGATGGTTTGACCACCAGAAACTGTTCTTGGTGTGTGTTAGGGGAAGTGGTGCTGTGTTGGGAGGGTACTGATAGGGGAATAGAAGACCTACATTAAGATCTTGGCTCCTCCACAAAGTTACTTACTTCCTCTTCTTGAGTTTTGGATCCTCAGTCACACAGTTAAATTGGTTGGTCATTTAATGCTTTATTGGAGTCAGCAATCTAATCCATGACTCCTGAAGTCTACCATATTTCATGGAAGAAAGGGTAATATAACTTGAAAAGCAATGGTCAGCTTTTGGATGAGAAGCACCATATGGAGCTACAGAGACTATTTGGTCAATACTCTCTGAAAAAGTTTTAAGTAAATTTTTTTATGAGAGAGAAAGAGAGAGAGAGGGAGAGAGGGAGAGGGAGAATTGGTGTGCCAGGATCTCCAGCCACTGCACTCAAACTTCAGATGCATAAGCCATCTTGTGTGCATGTGTGACTTGCACACTTGCATCACCTTGTGCATCTGGCTTATGTGGGACCTGGAGAGTTGAACATAGGTCCTTAGACTTCACAGGAAAGTGCCCTAACCACTAAGCCACAGATTTGCTCAATTATTTAGAAAGGTTCAAACATTGGCCCAAGACATGTCTGAGAAAAGAGGATGGTGGGGATACAGTCGTGGCAGCTCTAGTTTATTGAACTTGCTTTATTCAACAGACATAGAGCCTTGCCCTGGGTTTATGAACATACTCCATGTTCTGTTTCCTTCTCTCATGCTTTTAGTCTTTGTCTTCACCCCCCCCCCACCACTCCTCTGTCCATTAAGCTTCTTGGATGCCATCGTTCTACCTCAGTCTCTCTTCCTCTGTGTGTAACCTTTATGGCAAGTTGCTGGTTATTCTCCATGAAGATCAGCCCGGATGCTGGGTGGGGAGGAGAGGAAAGATAGTTTACTTTGAATCTTGCATTATTTAGGATGATTTTAGTGGCAAGAAGCAAAATCCTTACTTAAACTGGCTTAAACAATGGGCAGTTTATTATTGTGCATATCAGGAATTCTACAGGGCAGATAAGATGCAAGTTTGGTTGAATTAGCCATTCAACAATGGCATTCAGGACTTCTATGCTTTATCATCATTATTTGGCATCTTAGGTGAGAATCAAGATGGTAGCAGTAGATCTGAGTATACTCTCATGACAAGATCTAGAAAATGAAGGAATACATCATTCTGTTATTCTTTTCTAGATGCAAAGACATTTTCTAAATTCTTTAGGCTGCCACCCACCTGGAAGAAGACTTCTTATGTTTCATTGGCCAAAATTAAGATGAGCATTCCTGATTCTATCACCTGCAGAGAGAATGGAATCGTCCTTAGACTAGCCACACTCTGAAGGTAAGATCAACTACTACTCTGATGAGACTGTGGTAGAACAAAACCTTAGTATGTTAGGAAATGGGCTATGTTATGAAAGGAAAGAGGAAAGCTGTGGTGATTTGAACCCATAGCCTCAGGTAGTTTTGATTAAGGTTAAGCTTCCTGCTTAAGTCTACAGTAGCCCACCGGAGGAGGTGTCACTGGGGGTCAGATCCTGGAGTTCAATCCTAAGGTGTATATGTGAGCAGATCTGAATTCCAGCCCAAAGGTATGCAAGAGCAGTTTCAGCTCTGGTGGTTCCTGCTTGCTGGTGGTGCTGGCTGTTTGGTTGTTTCTCTTTGCTTGGATCTATGAAAGGGAGCCCGCTTCTTCCACTATTGATGGAACTTCCTCTGGATCTGTAAGCTGAAATAAATCCGTTCTTCCTATAAACTGTGTCTGGTTGGATATTTGTCCAAGCAGTGTGGAGCTGACTACAACAGAAGGAAAGGAGGGAGGATAAAAAATGGAAAATAGTAAGATCTTAAGAGTAGAAAGGGGAAGGGAAATAAGCCTTAAAACAATCTGTCTTAACGAAACCTCTCAGCTGCCAATATTAACCCAGAGCTAACCTTTCTTTGGTTTCATAATGTGTTTGCTCTGAGTTTATAAGACACTTCCACTTACCTTTGTATCTGTACACACTAAACTCAGTAAAAAGAGGAAAGAAACCCAGTGCATTCTATTTTAGTAATTCTATTTACACTATGACTATTCCTGCATTTTAACAGTTTTGTCTGCTCACCTCCTATGAGGACTAGCCAGTCAAAGAGTACTGTTCAACCTGGCAGAGACCTGATGGTATGCTGGTCCTTGTTTCCTGTGAGAGTGAAGAGTGTAACATCTCTGTTCTTTCAAGGCAGAAGCTACAGTAGGAAGTAGCTGTGTAGTTCAGGCCCCATCTCCAGCCTTGCAGCCAGGCTGATGAGAGCTGGAGTTTCACATCTACCATTTCTTAGGAATAGAATCTTGAGCAACCTACTAACTTCCTTTTTTCCCTCACTTTACTTCTCTATGGCAGAAATAATAATAGTGATTCCCACTCCTGGGATTACTGACAAGATGAAAGAAGAGAAAGCTAATAAGTGCCTTACCATAGTACCTTGTGCTGGCTATTTGAGAGCTCTCGATGGTTGCTATTTTTCAGATTATAGGGATATAGATATTATTGTGATATCATCTGGAAAAGTCTTGCAGCAGCCAATGGAGCCATGCTGAGGCTTCCAGTCTCACTGAGAGCTAACATTTCCTCTCTGGTAGCATTCATCAGTACTCCCCAGCTCAAAGGACACAGCATCACATGGCATAAGGAGGGAAGCCAAGAACTCCGCTGATTCTTGATTCAGTGGAATGACTTGGGCTGCCAAGTATACTTTTGGAAAATTTCTTGCTCCCCACTCTCCTGGAGCATATTTTGGACGCCTTCTTGTCATATTGCAAAGTGTGTATATGCAACAATCTGGGCTTCACTGACAATGCTTCCCTTCATGCTGTAGCTCAGAATTGCTTGGCTCAGTGTATGTGTTCAGCTCCACAAACTGTGTATGAAGCTATCCCAGAGCAGAGGGCCCCACCCCACAAGAAGGTTCAGAGGCAGGGCATGGGCAGGAACCTGTGCAAAGCCATATGGATATTTCTCCATCATTCTCCAGCCCAGACACCTCTCTCAGAAGTCTCTCCTTAGAAAATAAGAGTGTTCTAATGTTGGCTGGGCAATGAAAAACAACAGATAATAGGAGCAGAGAGCATTTGATAAGCCCATTTATTGAGTTTCTGAGGGTTGCTATAACAAATTTTCTCAAACTTGGTGGCTTAAAATAACAAAGCTATTTTCTCAATTCTGAAGGAACCAAACTCTGCCATCAAGACACCACAGGACCTCACTCCTTCCAGGGGTTCTAGAGAGCATGCTTCCAGCATTTTCCACTTTTGGATGACTGCAGCATCCCTTGGCTTGGGGCTGCATAGCATCATTCTTTGCTTCTATTTTCATATGATCTTGTCTTCTATGTGTCTTTTCACTCTTGTCTTATAAATACACTTACAGTTTGGTTTAGGTTCACCTTAATCTGGAATGACTTTATCTTGAGATTCCTAGCCTGATTACATCTGTGAGGGCCTTTGCTTAATAGCGTCACTGTCATATAATTCAGATGGTTATGGCTTTTGCTGGCTCATCATTCAACCTGCTCAAGTACCTTCTGAGTAACAGGTGGCCAACCTTGACTGAATGTCACCTCACAGCAACTCTGAGAGCCTGCCTTGGTTCAGTCACCAGGGCAGGTGAGGACACTGAGTTATTGGTATTCTTTTAATTAAGAAATAAATAGGGAGACGGGGAGAGGAGGCCCAAGTAAACATGTCAGATCTATGGGGAATTAAAGTTGTTGTAAGAACATATCTGGAGTACAAGATGTTGGGCTGGGCTGAATGTATTCCTGGAAGGCTAGAAGAAATTCTTTAGAGTTTTTAGATTAAGATCTAATCTGATGCCAGAAACCGTCATGATATCATCCCTTTTTGTATTATAGCATCAATCTGTTTTCTCCATATAAAGAAAATATATACACATGTGTATCTGTTATAAAGAGCTTTGCTATAAGGAATTGTCTCGTCTGATTACAGAGGCTGAGAAATCCTAATATCTGAACTGTAGTCAGTAAGCTGGAAATCAGGAAAGCTGATGGTACATAGCTCCAGCCTGAGTCCAGGTCCTGAGAACCAGGGCACCCCTTGGTACAAGTTCCAGTCCTGCAGGAGAAGATAGATGCCCTGGCTTGAACACAGGCAGAGCATTTTTTCTCTCATTTAGCCTTTTTGTTCTTTTCAGGGCTTCCATAGGTTAGATGAGATCCCCACACTGGTGAGTACCATATTCTTTCCTCAGTGTACTGATGCCAATGTTAATCCCATATGTTAGGGTGCCTCAAACACCCTACAGTAATGCTTAGCCAAGTATCTGTGGTGCAGTCGAGTTGACACATAAAATTAGCCACCTCACCCCTTTAATAAACTTTACCCATCCTTGGCTGCAGAAGCACTTGTCTTGGACTGCACCCTGTCTCCTGTGGCTCTTTTTGTGATATCGGTTCTATTCAGAGAACACAGTGAACTCTTGCTTTATAATCCATTTGGTCTCAGCAACCAATGTTCTCTTTAAAGATGTAAATTGGGTCAGCAGTATCTCTCTCGCTTCCATTCTTTTGAAAACTCAGCCTCTTTACAGGGCTCTGGCTGGAGGGATCTGGCTCCTGTCTAATGGTCCCACCTCCTGCCTTCCTTCCATTCTTAGTCTCCACCGTATTGGACTTCCGTTTGCTGTACATGCCAGGTTCATGCTGGCCTTAGAGTCTTTGTATGTGCTGTTATGTCTGCCTGAAATGCCCTTTCCCCAGAGCAAAGCAGCTCTTTCCCCTCACAGTGCTTTCTGCTCCAATGTAGTCTCTGTGAAGGTTCTGCTCCAATCATGCAATGGTGGTAGCTGTTTCCCATGGTCCCTCACTCTCTTCTAGCTGTGGGCTTTGTTTATCACACTGGCTCCTGTTTCCTCTCCTCTTCTCCTCTCATGATCACTGCTATGATGGCAAGGATTTTATCTATTTGTTTTATTTATTTGTTTGTTTTACTAATACAGCTCCAACATAGAGAATGCCATAGACACTTGATAGACATTTGGCGAAACCATAAAGTCTATCTTTTTTGGTGACAGTACCTGAGATTGCATGGATGCCTATCCAGGCCACTTGGGAATCTCTTTAAAACTAAGCACTACTAGGAAGCCTCACTAAAAATATGATTTGAGGACTGTGGAGATGGTTTGGTTGGTAATGTGTTCTCTACGTAAGCATGCCAGCACCCATATACTTGATGGGCGTGGTGGTATGCACCTGTAACCCCAGTGCTGAGGAGGTAGAGGCAGGAGGATCCTCGGGCTCAGTGGATACTTAGTCTAGCCCTAGCAGTGAGCTCCAGATCTAGGGAGAGACGTTGTGTTGCAGTTATTTGTGTTGCTGGGACAAAACACTTAACCAAAAGCAGCTGATGGGGGGAGAGGGTTTATTTTGGCTTATAATATTGAAGGGAAGCTTCATCATGGCAGGGAAGGATGGTGGAGCTGGGGACCCCACCTTGCAACAGCAGCTTGCAGGAAGCCGCAAAAGAATGAGCTAGCTCTGACAAGCTGGGCTAATAAACTTCAAGGTCCTACCCCAGTGACACACCTCCTGAAGCATGGCTTCTTCTCCCAAGTTGCCACTAGCTGGAGATTGAATTCAAAACACATGAAGTTATGGAGGACATTTCACATTCAAACTCCCACACCCTGTCTCAAAAAATCAGGTGGAGCAGGGCGTGGTGGCTCACGCCTTTAATCCCAGCACTTGGGAGGCAGAGGTAGGAGGATCGCCATGAGTTCGAGGCCACCCTGAGACTACAGAGTGAATTCCAGGTCAGCCTGGGCTAGAGTGAGACCCTACCTCGAAAAACAAAACAAAACAAAACAAAACAAAACAAAACAAAACAAAACAAAACAAAAATCAGGTGGAGAGAGGTTGAGGAAGACAGCAGACACTGGCCTCTGGTTTCCACACATGTGCCCACACACATGTACAGAGCAGGAAAAATGCTCTAGATGCAATCTGGACCACTGGATAGAATAAGTTATTCACTGTTGGTTGATTTGTCATCCTCAGAGCTTTCTTTCCCTCCTTCTCCCTTCTTTCTCTCTCCCTTTCCCTCTCTCTCTCTCTCTCTCTCTCTCACACATACATACAGAGAGAGAGAGAGATGGTGAGAGAATGCATGATCACATCTCACATTTTATGACCTTAAACTTATCCATGTTTAAAAGTTAAGCAATGAGGGGCGTTTTCAAAATGATCCACACAATCACACCATGCATTTACACACCCATGCACACATGCTTCCTCACGGCCATGCTAATTTTGCATGTCAAGTGGATATCAGCCAGGCCACATGACTCTGACCAAGGCAGTGCCAGCTCACTCTCTCTCCTATCTATCTATCTATCTATCTATCTATCTATCTATCTATCTATCTATCTATCTATCTATTCCTTTACTGTAAATGCCATTGTTCTAAATTATCTACTGTGAAATAGTAGCTTCTCACCATTCATCAAACCTGAGGGAAAACTTCACATTCCACAAGGGAGTCAGATGCACTAGCAGCAGCCCAGTAAGAAACAGTAGGAGGAAGAACATTGGAGCTGAAAGCAAAAGACACATTCACACCTTATTAATTAATTCCGTGAATGCTTTTGGATTTCTGTAAGATGTCAAAGACTATTACAGAATGTGAGGTCTAGTTAGACAAGGCCCTGATCTTATGAGTGTTAAATTACATGAGAAGCTGTGACCAAGGAGTGATTGGATGGCAGGAGATACAGGGAATTTAAGTGATCTGATGAGGAGTGGCCAATGGTTACTTTGGAATGTGTGGCCCAGGAGTGATAGTAACCTGAATAATAACTGAATAAGAAACAGAAGTTAGCTATGCATAAGGGTAGTTCCTTACGTGGGAATGAACTTGCCCAGCTGGAAAGAAGAAACAGAGGGCTAGCACCATTGGACCAGAGTGAGCAAGGGAATGGGGCAAACAGAGCAAGCTTAGAGTATGTGAGGCCAGGTCCAATGTAAACTGCTCAGACCTGGACTAGACCCTCAGTGCACAGGAGTGGTGAGCTTTGATCAGCAATGACTTGAAGACAAAACAGTGTTTTTTTGTTTTATTTATTTATTTTTTTTTGTGGAGCAGGAGGAAGGCCAGCTCAAGGCCCGAGTAGCCAGTAATTCCTTCTGCCCACTTGGCCTCTATCTCCTCACAGTGGGGTAGGAACCATAGTGAGGTTTGAGAACCATTAGTTGGGCACTTCCCAATCATCTATCATTCTTTCATTATTTATTTATTTAATTTATTTATTTGAGACAGGGAGAGAGAGAACAGCATGCCAGGGCCTCTAGCCACTGTGAACGAACTCCAGGCACATACTCCACAATGTGCACTTGGCTTCCATGGGGCCTGGAGAATCGAACCTGGGTCCTTAGGCTTCGCAGACATGTGCCTTAACCGCTAAGCCATCTCTCCAGCCCTGTCATCTGTCATTCTTAAAACAACTCATTATCTCTGTTTCATCCAACTTACAGGGTCGTCAGAAGCATTCCCACTGGTGAAGAAGTAGGTGACATAATTCTACCTGACACTTAGTGCTGTCCCACTCTACCAGAGATAGAATACTCTAAACAGTGTCCCTGCTTCACAGATCTGGAAAGCAAGGCTTTTAGAAGTAATACAAGTTAATCAGATCATGAGGGGGCAGCGGGGAGCAGAGTCAAGATTCAAGCCTAGCCAATGAGGTGCGAAGGTCTGTATTTGATAGTGACACTCCATTGTCTCTCAGGCCCCGGATGTAGCCTTCCCTGTTTTTTTGTTTGTTTGTTTGGTTGGTTGGTTTTCCCTGATTGTGAGGCACAAGGTTACAGCTTTGTCATCTGCATAAGTGATCAGCTTGAACAAGGGTGACTGTACTTTCTTAGGCAGAGGCAGTGAGCTTGTTGACCTACCCAGCCTGTCTGGGCTATCTGTCATGGCTGTCAACAAAGTCTGGCTCCTCAAACTCTGTCATTAGGTTGTGCTAGCATTTGCAGCAGCAGCGGTACCAGATAATTAGTTTGCTCCCAAACTGCGTGACATGATTAGTGTTTTCAACATGGTGTTGAACAGATCTCGCAGAGAACTGCAGGTAGCTGTTAAATTTACATTTCCTCTTTGGAAGAAGCCCCACCTGCTAATTACTGCTTTAAATTCCCTGCTGAAAATGAGTCAACAAATCACCTCACCATTGACCATAACCAAAGCCAGGAGCACCTGAATTCTGCTTAGAATGGCAAAATCCATGCTGGCTGCAGGGGCAGTAGATGTGGGCTTCAGAGAAAACGCTAACACTTTTTTTTTGCATGTGTATGATGTTGGAGTCACCTTTGTTTTGCTGAGACAAAACACGCAACCAAAAACAGCTAATAGGAGGAAAGCTTTACTTGTGGCTTAGTCCTCAGAGAAGCTTCGTGATAGCAGGAAAAGAATGGTACAGCAAAGGCTGGACATCACCTCCTTCCCACAGCAGCTGGCAGAAAGCAACCAGAGAGTGAGCTGAGCTCTAGCAATGTGGAGCTGATTAGAACACCCCTAAGTCCATCCCCAGAAACACACCTCCTCCAGCAAGGCTCCCCCTCCCAAATTGCCACTAGATAGGGTCCAAAGCATTCCATATGGCATGAATGTCACATATGCACACTTGCATGTGTGTGGCTGCACATGTGTGTGGGTACATGTGCAGTAAAAACTCTCCACTTTATTTATTGAGATACGGGCTCTCCCTTGTATCCAGAGTTCACTGATTTGGTTGGCTTCACTAGCCAGCTAGTCCTGGGGATCCTCTGCCTTTATCTTCTGAGGGCTGAGAGTTCATGCACGCTGCCATGCCTGCCTGTGCAATTGTGGGAGTGCTGGGGTCAAATTTCAGGTCCTCAGATTTTTGTGGCAAGCACTTTACTTAGTGAGTCATTTCTTTAGCTCCTCTTACAGTGGTCTTGAACAGACCAGAGATTGTTGTGTCTGCACATGGTGTCTGCACACGTGGTGGCCAGCTTGGGTCACACGGTACAAGGTTGATGAGCAGAGAGTGAGAACAGAAGAAGGTAAGAGGGCCCAAGGTTTTTGAAAGTGTTGTTGAGAACCAAATTAGCCAATTGTGAGACTATTTGTCTATGAAACAGTCATTGTGATAACTGAGAAAATGAATGGCATTGTTGTTTAAGCCATTTTGAACTGGGCTCCCTGCTACCTGGAATGAGAAGAATGCTAATCTGTGTGTTGGAAAATCACGAGATGCAGCTGAGGCAGTGTGCATAAATTCTTTTTCTGTGTAGTCTGGGATGAGGTGGATTAATAGACAATAAAGTATCCTGGAAATCAAAATTTCAATGCTTTTGCCATTATGTTTGCTTTACTTAGCACAGGAGGGAGAAATTTCAATTTCAGGGAAGAGGGTGGAATAGAATACAGAAGGGCCAAAGATTCTAACCATAACACAGGCATAAGATGTGGTGGAGTTTGTTAAGGACTCTTGTCCATCCCAAGGTAGACATCAGAAATTAAGCACAGGCTTCCTTATCATGCCTGAAAATACTCTTAAGATAGTAGCTCAGACAATGGTAGAGTTCCTCTAATTTGTTTCCCATCTCTTAGACATCATTGTTCTTCCTTGCTTTTTATCCATGGGATGTTATCATTATTAAATTATTATATCATAGACATGTTTTTATATTTATATTATGCATTAAATGTTATGTAACAATTATGTAACATATGTCTACTTTCTTTTTAACTATTCTAGTTAACATAAATATAAAATGATCTAATAATAATAATATTCTGGTACATTATACTTCCAAATGGATTTCTTACTGTGAAAGGAATTGTTTGGACTCCCATTATAACAATGTGCATATTATGTGTAAGTACATACTTCTATAATGTAGTGTTGAATTCTAATAATAACAATTTCAAACAGATCATACATTGTGAGGGTCGTAGCTTGGTCTTTTATGCCAGCAAGCAGCAGGTAGAGTTGGGAACAGGGCTGTCTTCTCCCTTGCTCCTGCAATCACATCTCATAGTCTTCAAGCTGCAGTGAGGAAAGTTGCCATTTGGAAATTATGTAACCTCTTGGCACAAATCCAGTTGATTACTGTTGCCCGAGTCTCACCCCAAATGGCCAGAACCAGGGTGGGTGACATAGATTCATAACATCTGTCCTAATGTTGCCTCCCTCTAACCCTTGAAACTAATTTCTGAATAATGCAATGTGGTTTAAAATGAGTGGAATTGTGGGTTTGATTCCTGAAAGGAGGGAGATTACTGAGTTCCTCTGAGCAGGAGACAAGCAGACAATGGTCTACCCACTCCCCAGTTAGCAAAGCTTCCTTTGAGATTCATCTTACATCTAAAATTGAGGATGGGAGCCCTTGCCCAACCTTCCTGAAGTGGCAGAAAACAAGGAATTAGCCAAGGTAATGCCATATAAAATAATGTTCATCTCTAAGACACTGTATAAATTGGTAAGGGTAATGCACCCTAAAATTCCAAATAGCAAGATGAAGTAATCACACCTAGTAGACAAACTCATTCTGGTACTTAACACTGGTCAATTGCAAAAATGGCTGGCTCTTCATTCCTTCCTTTCCTGGCAGCTCCTTGAGCAACCCATCATTTATAAGAAATAATAGGCAAAAACTTAATTATGAAACTGGCTCAGACATCAAAATGAAATGTCAGAAAGAAATTTGGCCATATGCATTAAAGGCTTTAAATTATTTTTAATGTCTGGTACAGTGATTTCTCTTATGAAAATACTTCCTAAAGTTATTCAAAATGAAAAAGGTTATTTTCACAAAATGTTCTTCTTTATATATAAATATAGGAGAGCTATATTAATTCAGAGTAAAATTAATTATGATACATCCACTAGCCAGAAAATTATACAGCCCTGAAAAATGCACATGAAGTCTATTATAACAAGATTATTATGAAATATGCCAAATAAGATACAAAATATAATATGTATGTATTTTTGGGTGGGAGGTTAAGATAGGGTGTTGATCTAGTCTAGGTTGACCTGGAATTCACTATGTACTTTCAGGCTAACCTTGAACTTATGGCAATCTTCCTACCTCTGCCTTCTGAGTGCTGGGATTAAAGGCAAGTGCCACCATGCCCAGCTCTAAAAATATATTTTCATAGTATTAATACTATATAACAAAATAAAGATAATGATAAAATGCTCTTAGTGTTTATAATGGTGTGATACTGCGGCTTACTTTCTCGTTGCTGAAACAAACACTTGACCAGAAGCAGCTGATGGGGGAAAATGGTTTATTTCAGGCTTACAGAATTCAGGAGGACACCATCAGTGGCAGAAGAAGCTGGCTCACTAACACAGATTCAAAGCAGAGGGACACCACAAAGCAGTCAGCAAAAGCAAATAGCCAGAGCTCCAACTGCTTCTTCCCACTTTGAGCTGGACTTAAGATCTGCCCCTAGTGACACTTCCTACAGCAGGGTGCTGGAGACTTAAATAGGAAGCTTAACCTTAATCAAAAATCCCTGAGGCTATGGGGGACATACATTCACACTCAAACCTCCACATTCTGCCCCTGGCCCCCATAGACTCAGGACCATATTATACTACAAATTGCACTCCGACAAACTTCAAAGGTTCCTATAGTCTTTATTAACTTTAATATTGTTCAAAAGTCTAAACTCTCATCTGAGATTCAAGATTGTCTCATAAATGTGAGACCTGTAAGATCAAAACACAAGTTATATACTTTCCATTGCAAAAACGCATAACAAGGAGAGGTTGGACCAATGCAAAATCAATAACCAGTAGGCAAACATCAAACACCTGCAGTTCAAGTCCAACATTCATAATATTTATAAGAAACAATATCCAGTATGAAAGCCTCTGGATTCCAATTCCACTGCTTCATCCGGAAGGCAGCCATGCTCACCACTATGCCAACAATGCCTCATTGCCCAGATTCACCCCTCCACATGGGCTGAGAAGCCCAGGGAAAATTCCATCCCAAGCCAGCAGCTCTCCATGGCACCCATTCTACAGTTCTAGTATATCCAAAACATCTTTGGGTCTACATTGCAAACCGTGGTTCATTTTAACAGCTCCATCCAATAGCCTTACTTTTATCCATTGGCCTTACTTGTCCTCCAAAGCAGGGACTCCAACCCTGTTTCCCATGTTACATCTCAGCAGCAGCTCTTGAACTGGTTTATCTTCCTATTATGGCCTCACTGGGTTTCCATACATGGATTTTGACCCTGCTTTACTTGGCCACAGGAGCTTTTTCCAAACAAAACAACACAAAACAAAATAAAATAAAATAAAACATGTACTACATGAACCACTTCTCTCCATTTTCTGGCTTCAAAAACCAGTATGACCATAGCCAAATTTGTATATCCAGTGGGGAATAAACCTTGACCTTTAAGACCATGGTACTTCTTTAGAACTCTTCCTTAAAGCTTCCTCCTAACAAAAGAATGTGTATTCTTACTCATTTGAGCCTTCCATGGGTGGATTTTACCCTCAGGCATCTTTTCCATTGCCCCAGTGTGAAGCAGTTGGTTCACACTTAATTGTGGCAATGAGTTTAGCAGTTATAGTTTCAGTAACCTAAAACTAGTCTCTAGTCTCTGTGCCTGTAACTTTAAACTTTCTTGAACTTTTCTGTTAATAAACTGTTCATTTTTCATATCTTTCTGTTCTATACTTTCCACCAAGCACACCAGTTTATTATTTTTAAACCCAACCTTGAGCAAATTCTTTGGCCATGGGTGGAAGAACCCAGCCAGTCTTTTTGCCGGTATCCCAGTTCCAACAAATGTCTCTTTCCCCTTCAAAAGTTCATCAACTTAGCCTTCACAGTCCACAAGTCTGTGTGCATTTAGCACTTTCAAAACTCTCACCAGAATAGTCCATTAACTTCTTACAGCACTGAAAGTCTTCTTCAAAGTACCAAACCCACCACATTCTTCTTGCAGAGGTAGCAAAAGATCAAAACCCCGTTATCAGATTCATTGCAGCAACCACTCCACCTTTGGAACCAATTTGCTGTTGCAGTTACTTTCTCCTTGCTTGGACAAACCCCCAACCAGAAGTAGCTTACAGGATAAAAGAGTTTATTTCAGGCTTACCGAATCCAGGGGAAATACCATCAGTGGAGGAAGAAGCTGGCTCCCTTCCATAAATCTACAGGTGGTAGAGAGAGAAATCAACACCAGCAAACACAAACAGCTAGAGCTCTTTCCTAATTCTGTCCTCCCATGTATGAAATTCCTCTGGATAGCCTTTACAAGTGCATAGACATTTACCCTGTGTTCCTAGCATAGAATCTTCTACTTGCCTACTTAATATCTGTTATTTCCTTCTACCTTAGCAATAGAACTTAAATAGCACAGACAAAATAGCCTTACTTAAAGATTACATTCCCCAGTCCTCCCTTGCAGCTAGCTAGGGCAATACAAATGAATTTTGGCCAAAATGGTGTAAATAGGAGTTGTTGGGAAAGACTTTTCAGAAAATTCTTTAAAGGGGTATTTTACCCTTCCCCTCTTCACTTAGAGTGGAGACATGATGGCAGTAACTCCAGCAACCATTCTGGAATACAAGGCAACCTTGAGCCTGGAATCCAGAGAAGACCAGAAAACTGAAGGGTTCTGGTCTCTATGGAGCTGCTAACACTTTCCCACAGGCTTCTTACACACAAGGTTGGTGGGAATGTCCAGCCACTATGGAAATCAGTATAAGGATTCCTCAAAAAAAAAAAAAAAAAAAAAAAAAAAAGGCTGGAGAGATGGCTTAGCAGTTAAGGCACCTGCCTCCTAAGCCTAAGAACACTGGTTCCAATCCAGCAGTTCCATTCTCCAGGTCCCACGTTTAGCCAGATGCAAAGTGACGCAAGAGTGCAATGCCACATTTGACCACAAGGGGGCGCATGCATCTGGATTTCATTCGCAGCAGCTGAGAGGCTGCTGGCGCTCCCATCTCTATCTGTCTTCCTCTCCCTCTCTCTCTGTCTCTCTCTGTGTCTCTCTCCAAAAATAAAAACAACACTAAAACTGGAACTATCATATAAAACAGCCACACAGTTGTTAGCATGTAACTGAAGGAATCAAAGTCAGCATTTCACAGAGATACTGGCACATCCCTGTTTAGCACTGTACCTTTGACAATAATACAGCAAGGCAAGTAATGAGATCAGACTAGATGTCCACCAATGGATGAATGGATAAAGAAAGTGTACTGTGCTTGCCAGTGGAGTTTTTATTTAATCACAAAGAAGAATGGAATGAGGTGATTTGTAGGAAAATAGTTGTGCAAATGGAAAATACATTGTTATGAGAGTGAGGTTTCAGAATGGGTAGAAGTGAAAACATGAGTGTTTGTCTCATAAAACAGGGGGTGCGAAGTGGGGAATCACAGAGGATCTCAAGAAGAACAGAGGGAAGAAGGGAAGAGGCCTGCCAGCAGGTCTCTCTGCTTCATCTTCTTTCAGCTGGCCTCTCCAGATGTCTAGCATGGCTACGAGGACAGGAGGGTTGGAAGCAGAACAATTTGGGTCTTCCACACCATACTGAGTTTTTTGACATGATGAGCAATGCCTTCTGGATCTTAGCTTGGAGCTTACATCCAGGGACATCCCGCAGGTCCCTGAAAGAATGATCCAGGCTTAAGCTGATGTTCTGAGACATAAACAAAAGGCTGCTTTCCACTGTGGAACTAAAAGCATCCTGAGGCATCTCTGCTGTCTGTGCTGCCACACTGTAACCTCAGAGGCCATGGCTTCATCTGTGATTCTCAGTTGCACCATGCCTGGCGCCCAGCTAAGGCTTAACATGTACACTTCGATGCGCAGACATGTCTACCTCAATCCATTAGGATGAATGCTACAAATTCAACTGAACAGTTTTATGGGATGTGAGTAGCTAGTATAATTGTGAGCAAAACCGTTATTCTTTAGCTAATATGGGAAGTGGGGGAAAGAACCAATACGGCTTAAAATTCTTGCTATAAATCTGACTAGCCTGGAACTCACTGTGCAGCCCAGGCTGGCTGTGAACTCCTGACCCTCAAGTCTCAGCCTCCCAAGTGTGTGACTAAAGATGTGTGTCACCAAGTTTAATTTACAAATGACACCCATCTTTTTTTACAGGTAAGAAAATTATTGTCTTCAGACACCAAACACTCTGACCAAGTTCAATAGAGATAAGTTTCCCACGTGTAGAATTCATATGTATACTTTCTTCAGCTATCCTAAACTTGCACATGATCTCCCTTCCACTATTTCTGCTTAGTCCCAGGTTTGTTTTTCTTCCTATTGACTCATATACTGGAAGTTTCAGCATATCTTGGGCCTGAGCATGTCCATATATTAAAAAAAAACAAAAAACATTAATTCTCAGAGCTATTGACCCCTGTTTCATAAACATCCATTTAATGCTAATCATTGCTAACTGACTTTGTACTGTTTATTGAGAACACAGACAGATGGACCCCGCCCCCCCAGTACTTAGTTTTACTATTTAGTAGATGAGGAAACTGAAGCTGAGTGGTTAGCAGTCTTGACTGTGATGGCATCTCTTAGACTAGACACAGAGAACATCCCCACCGTGTCTTAGTGCCATGTCCCCTCCACCCAATTCTGATGGGGGAAAACAATAAGCAACATAGCTCCCACCCTGTGGTGGTTTGATGCAGGTGTCCCCTGTAAACTTAGGTGTTCTGAATGCTAGGTTCCCAGCTGATGGAGGTTTGGTAATTAACGCCTCTTGGAGGCAGTGTATTGTTGGGGGCGGGCTTAGGGGTATTATAGCCAGTGTCCCCTTGCCAGTGTTTGGCGCATTCTCCTGTTCCTGTTGTCCATCTGATGCCATGGTTTTCCCCTGCCATCATGGAGCTTCTCCTCAAGTCTGTAAGCCAAAATGAATCCCTTTTTTTCCCAAAAGCTGCTCTTAGCTGGGTGATTTCTGACAGTAATGCGAACCTGACTGCAACACACCCCCACAGACCTTGTTTGCACATTGTGGCATGAGCCAAAACCTCTGTTTTCCGATGGCCTTTTTTGTCCAATCCCTTGCAAGAAAAAAAAAAAAAAGCAAGCAAACAAAAAACCCCCTTAGGGGTGGTTGGAGAGGAGAGCTTCTTCCCTCTACTCCTTGAACTTTTCATCCTCCAAGGCTCCTTTCTTCCTGGATGCTGGTCTTGTCACCTGTGCATTACATGATCATGAATACATCACTTCATGATGGTCAGGCTCGATTCTCCTCTGTCCTGGGGGCACTGATATAAGATTAGGAGAATTCTGCACTGTGTTTTGCAAAGATGGCATGACCAGTACATGCATGTCTTCCCATGTACTATGGACATGGCTGTACTACATCATGTGGTAGGATGTATGAACTTCACAGAACCTAAGGAACTGCTTTGTCCAACAGACCATGACAGAAATCAGTCCACGGGTCCAGATCGTAGGAAGAATCATAGTTTCTGCCTGGTATTCTGTCTTTGGACAAGCATCTTGCAGCTCAGAACGGACCTACAGGAAGAGCTGTGCTTGTTACAAAGACCACATGGAGATGTGGAGGGTGTACGAGGATCTTTTAGTGTTCCACTCCCATGTGCACCAGTCTTCCAAGCCCAGGAGACAAGCAGCCAAGACCTTCTGAAAAGAGCAGCCTTCACACTGCCCCACCTGTATTGGTATCTCCACTGGACAAGAGATGAATGAATGTTCCTGCTGAGCACTGCTCTGTGCTTCATATTCTAGGACAAGTTATTGCAGTTTGTAGCCAGTATGTGTCCGGGTGCTTGATGACACAAACCACAGTCCCAGGCACGGGGGATGAGGATGGATCCAAAGCAATGGAAGTTCTGTGCACTATGTGTAAGGTGCACTGGAGTTCACCTGAGCAGGTCAGGTTTGGAGCAGCCTCGGGACGGTGAGACTTGGGTGTTTGGCTTTCATAAATCAGAAGCAGAGTTTTTCAAGTGACTCAAACTCCTTGGGAGGTAATTTTTTTTTTTTTTTATCAAGTTCAAGAGCTACAAGCCCACAGGAATGTAAAACCCAGTTCAAAAACACACTATAAATTGACTCATTTTCATGAGACTATTAAAAAAAAACATTGAGCGTGTGCTTAATTTTCTTAGGGCTTCCAAAAACAATAGGAAAGTCTTTGTGTCGAGCCATGTGTGTGGAAGATCTGTCTAGAAGCCAAATCCTCCCTTAACTTAGTTAGCCAAGGGAAAATTCTTTTGTTTCATTGAACCTGGACCAGAGAAAATTGCTGGATTACAAAAATGGCTTCTTGTCATGTGCCTTGAAAAACAACATGAGGCAGTGGGCTCTGAGTGAGCTGGGGCAGTGGGCTCTGAGTGAGCTGGGGCAGTGTGAGTGAGCTGGGGCAGTGGGCTCTGAGTGAGCTGGGGCAGTGGGCTCTGAGTGAGCTGGGGCAGTGGGCTCTGAGTGAGCTGGGGCAGTGGGCTCTGAGTGAGCTGGGGCAGTGGGCTCTGAGTGAGCTGGGGCGGTGGGCTCTGAGTGAGCTGGGGCAGCCTCCCACTAATGTACCTGCCTCTCCATTTGACTCTTTCTTATATAAACGGTGTGGTTGACTTCAGGTTTTCTGAATCCTGATGGCATGGAGGGACAAGGGAAACACTTTGAGTGAAGAAGCTTCGCATTAGTAGACTTGTTTGGACCCTGTAGCTCAAGCCCTTTGTTGCCACAGGTTGAGAAGTTGGAAGTAAGTGAAAGAATGGGGCTCACAGAGCTGGAGACAGAGCCGGGACAGAATCTGAGGATGCCTGCCTCTTCCCTGAAACACCCACAGCCTGCCACTTGTCATTACTCATTTTTAACTTGCTTTTGAAAGTACTTAAACCCCCAATGGAAAGCTGTGAGCAGACCGTTCACGTTCTTAACACACAACAAAATGAAAACAAACAAAACATGGTCACTATGTAAGGTGATAGATATGTTAGCTCACAGGATTGTGCTAAACATTTCACTGTGCATATGCACAGGGTGTGTGTGTGTGTGTGTGTGTGTATGTGTATACACATACATACATCATGTATACTTATGTGATATGATCTGATTTATCAATTATATCATTAAAACTGAGAGAATAAAATAAGGAGGACTAAGGTATATTAAAAACAATGGAAGTCAATGGGTTGAGATATTTGTGTAATGTTTTCTGAAATTGAATGCCATTCTGCATATCAATCACTTCACTTACATTGCATGTCAGAAATTTTTTGTTAGATACCATCCTTTACACTCTTCACTCTGCATACTCATACATACATACTTACCAATAAACTCCATCAATGCAATACAGTTCTGATTCTTCCATCAAATATGTTATTAAGGGGCTGGAGAGATGGCTTAGGGGTTAAGGCGCCTGCCTCCTAAGCCTAAGAACACTGGTTCCAATCTCCAGCGGTTGCAATCTCCAGGTCCTACATTTAGCCAGGTGCAAAATGACACAAGAGCACAATGCCGCACTTGACCACAAGGGGGTGCACACATCTGGATTTCATTCTCAGCAGCTGAGACACTGCTGGTGTGCCCATCTCTATGTCTTCCTCTCCCTCTCTCTCTGTCTCTCTCCAAAAAAACAAAAATAAATAAATAAAAAAATATGTTTAAAAAATGTTATTAAGTCCTCCTGCAGCATGAAGGGGTGGGATTTTCGTGTCTCATTGTCAAATACAGGGGTAGGTAGGGTGGACTGTGTGTGAATGGCAGGCAGGATGGTCATATGTGGATGTAATCATTGTTTAGGCTGAGAAAGGAAAGACTTATGCACTGGTGTTTGTCCAGTGAGGGTGAATGAAGGGCTGTTTGGGGCTTCATAACCCACTGGAATAGGTGGGTGTGGTTGAGATGTTCCTGAGGTCATAAGCAAGGGGCAGATTGTGAAGGCCATGTAAGCTCCAGGGAGGAGTTTCCAGTGTTCCCTGAGTAGGGAACAAGGAGATGTTGAGGGTCTTAAGCAGAAGAAGGAGTTGCTCACATTTATTTTTCCATCAAAATCATTACTGGGAGTTAGAGAGAAAAGCATTACCTCTAAGGAAGTAGAGACCTGTAGTAGTAGAACTGACTTGTTCAGAAGAACTAAGTTCTCTGTCATTCAGAGGACTGACTGGCATGATCCAGATGACCTATTGATAGGGGTGATAGAGGGAGAATAGAACTGGTTAGTGCTAAACTCCAAAGCCATGTGATCGTTTCAGTTCATTACAGTCTATTTTTTTGTATGTGTGTTTATTAGGGTGTGTGTGTGTGTGTGTGTGTGTATGTGCATGCACGTGCTTGTGTATACCCATGTATGTGTACATGCAGAGGCCAGAAGTCAATATCCAGTGTATACCTGTATTATTTCTCCATCTTGTTTATTTTTGGTGTGTGTGTCTGGGTGTGTGCTATGTGTGGTATTGTGTGTGGGTGCAGTGGATGCACATGTGTACATAGACACATGTGTACACACGCAGAGGCAGTGGTATCATCCTCTGGTGTGTGTGTCTGGATGTGTGCTATGTGTGGTGTGGTGTGTGGGTGCGGTGGATGCACATGTGTACATAGACACATGTGTACACACGCAGAGGCAGTGGTATCATCCTCTGGTGTGTGTGTCTGGGTGTGTGCTATGTGTGGTGTGGTGTGGTGTGTGGTGGATGCACATGTGTATATAGATACATGTGTACACTCACAGAGGCAGTGGTATCATCCTCTGTTGTGTGTGTGTCTGGGTGTGTGCTATGTGTGGTGTGGTGTGTGGGTGCGGTGGATGCACATGTGTATATAGACACATGTGTACACTCACAGAGGCAGTGGTATCATCCTCTGGTGTGTGTGTCTGGGTGTGTGCTATGTGTGGTGTGGAGTGTGGGTGTGGTGGATGCACATGTGTATATAGATACATGTGTACACGCGCAGAGGCAGTGGTATCATCCTCTGGTGTGTGTGTCTGGGTGTGTGCTATGTGTGGTGTGGAGTGTGGGTGCGGTGGATGCACATGTGTACATAGACACATGTGTACACACGCAGAGGCAGTGGTATCATCCTCTGGTGTGTGTGTCTGGGTGTGTGCTATGTGTGGTGTGGTGTGTGGGTGCAGTGGATGCACATGTGTACATAGATACATGTGTACACACGCAGAGGCAGTGGTATCATCCTCTGGTGTGTGTGTCTGGGTGTGTGCTATGTGTGGTGTGGAGTGTGGAGTGCGGTGGATGCACATGTGTACATAGACACATGTGTACACACGCAGAGGCAGTGGTATCATCCTCTGTGTGTGTGTCTGGGTGTGTGCTATGTGTGGTGTGGAGTGTGGAGTGCGGTGGATGCACATGTGTACATAGACACATGTGTACACACGCAGAGGCAGTGGTATCATCCTCTGGTGTGTGTGTCTGGGTGTGTGCTATGTGTGGTGTGGAGTGTGGGTGCGGTGGATGCACATGTGTACATAGACACATGTGTACACATGCAGAGGCAGTGGTATCATCCTCTGTTGTGTGTGTGTCTGGGTGTGTGCTATGTGTGGTGTGTTGGTGTGTGGTGGATGCACATGTGTATATAGACACATGTGTACACGCGCAGAGGCAGTGGTATCATCCTCTGTTGTGTGTGTGTCTGGGTGTGTGCTATGTGTGGTGTGTTGGTGTGTGGTGGATGCACATGTGTATATAGACACATGTGTGTACACGCAGAGGCAGTGGTATCATCCTCTGTTGTGTGTGTGTCTGGGTGTGTGCTATGTGTGGTGTGTTGGTGTGTGGTGGATGCACATGTGTATATAGATACATGTGTACACGTGCAGAGGCAGTGGTATCATCCTCTGGTGTGTGTGTCTGGGTGTGTGCTATGTGTGGTGTGTTGGTGTGTGGTGGATGCACATGTGTATATAGATACATGTGTACACGCGCAGAGGCAGTGGTATCCTCTGGTGTGTGTGTCTGGGTGTGTGCTATGTGTGGTGTGGAGTGTGGGTGCAGTGGATGCACATGTGTATATAGACACATGTGTACACGCGCAGAGGCAGTGGTATCATCCTCTGGTGTGTGTGTCTGGGTGTGTGCTATGTGTGGTGTGGAGTGTGGGTGCAGTGGATGCACATGTGTACATAGACACATGTGTACACGTGCAGAGGCAGTGGTATCATCCTCTGTTGTGTGTGTGTCTGGGTGTGTGCTATGTGTGGTGTGGTGTGTGGGTGCGGTGGATGCACATGTGTATATAGATACATGTGTACACGTGCAGAGGCAGTGGTATCATCCTCTGGTGTGTGTGTCTGGGTGTGTGCTATGTGTGGTGTGGAGTGTGGGTGCAGTGGATGCACATGTGTACATAGATACATGTGTACACGCCAGAGGCAGTGGTATCATCCTCTGTTGTGTGTGTGTCTGGGTGTGTGCTATGTGTGGTGTGGTGTGTGGGTGCGGTGGATGCACATGTGTATATAGATACATGTGTACACGTGCAGAGGCAGTGGTATCATCCTCTGGTGTGTGTGTCTGGGTGTGTGCTATGTGTGGTGTGGAGTGTGGGTGCAGTGGATGCACATGTGTACATAGACACATGTGTACACGTGCAGAGGCAGTGGTATCATCCTCTGTTGTGTGTGTGTCTGGGTGTGTGCTATGTGTGGTGTGGTGTGTGGGTGCGGTGGATGCACATGTGTATATAGATACATGTGTACACGTGCAGAGGCAGTGGTATCATCCTCTGGTGTGTGTGTCTGGGTGTGTGCTATGTGTGGTGTGGAGTGTGGGTGCAGTGGATGCACATGTGTACATAGATACATGTGTACACGCGCCGCAGAGGCAGTGGTATCATCCTCTGGTGTGTGTGTGTCTGGTGTGTGCTATGTGTGGTGTGGTGTGTGGAGTGCGGTGGATGCACATGTGTACATAGACACATGTGTACACACGCAGAGGCAGTGGTATCATCCTCTGGTGTGTGTGTCTGGGTGTGTGCTATGTGTGGTGTGGTGTGTGGGTGCGGTGGATGCACATGTGTATATAGACACATGTGTACACACGCAGAGGCAGTGGTATCATCCTCTGGTGTGTGTGTGTCTGGGTGTGTGCTATGTGTGGTGTGTTGGTGTGTGGTGGATGCACATGTGTATATAGACACATGTGTACACGTGCAGAGGCAGTGGTATCATCCTCTGTTGTGTGTGTGTCTGGGTGTGTGCTATGTGTGGTGTGTTGGTGTGTGGTGGATGCACATGTGTATATAGACACATGTGTACACGTGCAGAGGCAGTGGTATCATCCTCTGTTGTGTGTGTGTCTGGGTGTGTGCTATGTGTGGTGTGTTGGTGTGTGGTGGATGCACATGTGTATATAGACACATGTGTACACGCAGAGGCAGTGGTATCATCCTCTGTTGTGTGTGTGTCTGGGTGTGTGCTATGTGTGGTGTGTTGGTGTGTGGTGGATGCACATGTGTATATAGACACATGTGTACACGTGCAGAGGCAGTGGTATCATCCTCTGTTGTGTGTGTGTCTGGGTGTGTGCTATGTGTGGTGTGTTGGTGTGTGGTGGATGCACATGTGTATATAGATACATGTGTACACGTGCAGAGGCAGTGGTATCATCCTCTGTGTGTGTGTCTGGGTGTGTGCTATGTGTGGTGTGTTGGTGTGTGGTGGATGCACATGTGTATATAGATACATGTGTACACGCAGAGGCAGTGCAGTATCCTGGTGTGTGTGTGTGTCTGGGTGTGTGCTATGTGTGGTGTGGAGTGTGGGTGCAGTGGATGCACATGTGTATATAGACACATGTGTACACGCATGAGAGGCAGTGGTATCATCCTCTGGTGTGTGTGTCTGGGTGTGTGCTATGTGTGGTGTGGAGTGTGGGTGCAGTGGATGCACATGTGTACATAGACACATGTGTACACGTGCAGAGGCAGTGGTATCATCCTCTGTTGTGTGTGTGTCTGGGTGTGTGCTATGTGTGGTGTGGTGTGTGGGTGCGGTGGATGCACATGTGTATATAGATACATGTGTACACGTGCAGAGGCAGTGGTATCATCCTCTGGTGTGTGTGTCTGGGTGTGTGCTATGTGTGGTGTGGAGTGTGGGTGCAGTGGATGCACATGTGTACATAGATACATGTGTACACGCGCAGAGGCAGTGGTATCATCCTCTGTTGTGTGTGTGTCTGGGTGTGTGCTATGTGTGGTGTGGTGTGTGGGTGCGGTGGATGCACATGTGTATATAGATACATGTGTACACGTGCAGAGGCAGTGGTATCATCCTCTGGTGTGTGTGTCTGGGTGTGTGCTATGTGTGGTGTGGAGTGTGGGTGCAGTGGATGCACATGTGTACATAGACACATGTGTACACGTGCAGAGGCAGTGGTATCATCCTCTGTTGTGTGTGTGTCTGGGTGTGTGCTATGTGTGGTGTGGTGTGTGGGTGCGGTGGATGCACATGTGTATATAGATACATGTGTACACGTGCAGAGGCAGTGGTATCATCCTCTGGTGTGTGTGTCTGGGTGTGTGCTATGTGTGGTGTGGAGTGTGGGTGCAGTGGATGCACATGTGTACATAGATACATGTGTACACGCGCAGAGGCAGTGGTATCATCCTCTGGTGTGTGTGTCTGGGTGTGTGCTATGTGTGGTGTGGTGTGTGGGTGCGGTGGATGCACATGTGTACATAGACACATGTGTACACACGCAGAGGCAGTGGTATCATCCTCTGGTGTGTGTGTCTGGGTGTGTGCTATGTGTGGTATTGTGTGTGGGTGCGGTGGATGCACATGTGTATATAGATACATGTGTACACGTGCAGAGGCAGTGGTATCATCCTCTGGTGTGTGTGTGTCTGGGTGTGTGCTATGTGTGGTGTGGTGTGTGGGTGCGGTGGATGCACATGTGTATATAGACACATGTGTACACACGCAGAGGCAGTGGTATCATCCTCTGGTGTGTGTGTCTGGGTGTGTGCTATGTGTGGTGTGGTGTGTGGGTGCGGTGGATGCACATGTGTATATAGACACATGTGTACACACGCAGAGGCAGTGGTATCATCCTCTGGTGTGTGTGTCTGGGTGTGTGCTATGTGTGGTATTGTGTGTGGGTGCGGTGGATGCACATGTGTATATAGATACATGTGTACACGTGCAGAGGCAGTGGTATCATCCTCTGGTGTGTGTGTGTCTGGGTGTGTGCTATGTGTGGTGTGGTGTGTGGGTGCAGTGGATGCACATGTGTATATAGATACATGTGTACACGTGCAGAGGCAGTGGTATCATCCTCTGGTGTGTGTGTCTGGGTGTGTGCTATGTGTGGTGTGGAGTGTGGGTGCGGTGGATGCACATGTGTATATAGACACATGTGTACACACGCAGAGGCAGTGGTATCATCCTCTGGTGTGTGTGTCTGGGTGTGTGCTATGTGTGGTGTGGTGTGTGGGTGCGGTGGATGCACATGTGTATATAGACACATGTGTACACGTGCAGAGGCAGTGGTATCCTCTGGTGTGTGTGTCTGGGTGTGTGCTATGTGTGGTGTGGTGTGTGGGTGCGGTGGATGCACATGTGTACATAGATACATGTGTACACGTGCAGAGGCAGTGGTATCCTCTGGTGTGTGTGTCTGGGTGTGTGCTATGTGTGGTGTGGAGTGTGGGTGTGGTGGATGCACATGTGTATATAGACACATGTGTACACGTGCAGAGGCAGTGGTATCCTCTGGTGTGTGTGTCTGGGTGTGTGCTATGTGTGGTGTGGTGTGTGGGTGCGGTGGATGCACATGTGTATATAGATACCTGTGTACACACGCAGAGGCAGTGGTATCATCCTCTGGTGTGTGTGTCTGGGTGTGTGCTATGTGTGGTGTGGTGTGGTGTGCGGTGGATGCACATGTGTATATAGATACATGTGTACACACGCAGAGGCAGTGGTATCATCCTCTGTTGCTCGTCTACACTATTCCTGACACAGAGTCTCTTACTGCACCTGGAGCTGCTGATTTTGGTCAGACTGGCTGACTAGTGGGCCCCAGTCAGTCTCCTGTCCCCCACGGGAATGGGGGTTACAGGCATGCATAGCCATGCACAGCTTTTTATATGGATATGAGGGATTGAGCTTGGGCTGTATGCTTGCGGGGGAAGTGCTCTTAGATGCTAAGTCTTCTTCCTAACCATTCATCTTACTTACTTATTTATTTATTTGGTTTTTTGAGGCACAGTCTCACTCTAGCCCAGGCTTACCTAGAATTCACTCTGTAGTCTCAGGGTGGACTTGAACTCAAGGTGATCCTCTTACCTCTGCCTCCAGAGTGTTGGGATTAAAGGCGTGCACCACCACGCCTGGCTTCCATTCATCTTATTTTTTGAGACAGGGTCTCTTGCTGAACCCAGAACCCACTCATATGGCTAGAGAAGCTAGGCAGCAAGTCCTTGGTATCCTCGTGTCTCTGCCTGCCCCGCATATGACCACACCTGGCTTTAATATAGGTGCCGCCCAGCATATGACCACACCTGGCTTTAATGTAGGTGCTGGGCATCTGAGCTCAGGTTTTCATCTTGCATGGCAAGCACTTGACCCACTGCTCCATTTCCCAGTGTTGGTTCATTCTATTCTTCTTCTCTTTATAAAAATTTTTATGTTAATTTATTTATTTGAGATAGAGAGAGAGAGAGAGAGAGAAAATAGGAGTGCCAGGGCATTTAGCGACTGCAAATGAACTCCAGAAGCATGTGCCACCTTGCAGATCTGGCTTACGTGGGTCCTGGGGAATCAAACATGGGTCCTTAGGCTTTGCAGGCAAGCACCTCTCTGCTAAGCCATTTCTCCAGCCCCTCATCTATTATTTTTTTAAAAAATATTTTATTTGTATTTATTTATTTGAGAGACAGAGATATAGAAATAGGGAGAGAGAGAGAGAGAGAGAGAGAGGGAGAATGGGTGTGCCAGGACCTCCAGCCACTGCAAATGAACTCCGGATGCATGAGCTCCCCTTGTGCATCTGGCTTACATGGGTCCTGGGGAGTTGAACCTTGGTCCTTTAGCTTTTCAGGCAAGTGCCTTAACCACTAAGCCACCTCTCCAGCCCTCATTCTATTCTTAAACTCATTCACATCTTGAGATCTAGTCCTGTCTTCCCAGTAAGTTTCTTTTCTTCACCTACAATATATCAGGCAGTGCTAGGTGCCAGTTTGCAGTCAGTGGTCACTTAGTACAGTTTTTTTCTTATTTTATTTTATTTTATTTTATTTTATTTTATTTTATTTTATTTTATTTTATTTTATTTTATTTTTGTTTTTCGAGGTAGGGTCTCAGTCTGGCCCAGGCTAACCTGGAATTCACTATGTAGTCTCAGGGTGGCCTTAAACTCATGGCGATCCTCCTACCTCTGCCTCCCGAGTGCTGGGATTAAAGGCATGCTCCACCATGCCTGGCTTCTTATTTTATTTTTGAGAAAGGGAGAGAGGGGGAGAGAGAGAGATGGACATGGTGCCAGGACCTTTCAGTTCCTGTGATTTAATTCCAGACATGTCTGCCCCCTTGTGCACATGCGTGACATTGCATACTTGTGTCACTGTGCATCTGGCTACATGGGACCTGGAGATTTGAACATGTGTTCTTAGGCTTTGCAGCCAAATGCCTTAACCACTGAGCAATCTCTTAGCCCCTAGCACAGTTTTAATGTGTAGGATGTGATGTGCTATTATGGGAAGAGAATGTGATAAGAGCTTATGTATCAGGGGCTGGAGAGAGGGATAAGTGGTTAAAAGCATTTGATTGCAAGCATGCTGGTCCAACTTCAATTCCCCTGCACCCGTGTCAAGTCAGATGCAAAGTGGAACAGTCATTTGTGATCCCAGCATGCCTCAGCAATGGCAGAAGGAGCCAGGAGAATCCCAAAGCTTGCAAAGCTTATCAGACTGGTACACAGGGCAGTAAAACAAAGAGGGAGAACCTGTCTCCAAAACAAAGTGGAAGGGCTGGAAAGATGGCTCAGCAGTTAAGGTGCTCGCCTGCAAAGCCTAATGACTCAGGTTAAATTCCCCAGTACCCACATAAAGCCAGATGCAGAAAGTGGCACATGCATCTGGAGTTCAGTTTTTGTGGCTTTCTCTGCTTTCAAGTAAGTGAATAAATTAAAACAACAAAGTAGAAGGAAAGGACAAACAGCCCAAGACTGTCTTCTGATCTGTACACGTGTGCTGTAGCATGCCCTCTCTCATATACACATTAACAAAGAGGTGACATACCGCAGTTTGGTTGCAGGCCTTCTCAATGCCATCTGTCCCTGGGAACAACAAGGAATGCATGCTACCCGCTCATTTCCTGCGCCCTCTTTTCTTAGTTGCTGTGGCGTCCTGGACTCTCATCTGTGTTCCACCATTCTCATCTCTGTTGGTCCAGGTTGAATACTGCCAAGTTCTTCAGTTTTGTTTCTGCAGTCATTCATATCTTAATTTTGAAAGTTTGGAATTATTCTTTTTCTAGATTCATGTTTGGACCCACATTTCCTTTCTTTTCTTTTTCTTTTTCTTTTGTTAATTTTTAAAAATTTGTTTGCAGACAGAGAGAGAGAGAGAGAGAGAGAGAGACAGACAGAGAAGATAGGTGTTCCAGGGCATTTAGCCATTGCAAACTAACTCCAGATGCATATCTGGATCACATGGGTACTGAGGAATTGAACCTGGGTCCTTTGGCTTTTCAGGCAAATGTCTTAATGGCTGAGCCATCTCTCCAGCCTTTGGTCCCACATTTCTTTAGTCTTGGTTGGCTGATTTGCCAACATATGAAGACAAATGTGGCAATGCCATAGGGTTCCTCCTTCTCTAAAATGCTTTGCCCTTGACCTCCAGCAACTCATTCAGCCTCTTAGAACCTGCTTCCTCACACATAACATGGGAATGTTGTTGCCTATGTTGAAATGCTTTTTAGGCAGAGGTGGGAGTGGGGCATTAAATGGGTAAGGCATGTGAAGTGTGGTGCCTGGTCCAGAGCCAGGTATTCAGGTTATGAGGTGAAAGTGAAGCACAGGGCTGTAGATGGCCTGTGGGAACAGTATTTGGGCAGTAGGAATGGGCTTGGAGCATCTGTGAGTGGGAGAGTGGTACATGAGGCTGTCCAGTGGCCAAAGTGGTGTGACAGGTGACCGTGTTGTTGGGGAGAGCCGAGTCTCTCCTGTGGGGCACAGTGTAGACTTTGGAACATAATGTGTCTATCTGGACCTTGCTCTGAATATGGTAGGAAACCTATGGGACAGTTGTAGTCTGGAGAGATTTGTAAGAGCAGGGGTGCACGGTCCCAAAAGCCAGGTGCACTTCTGAAATCTGCTCTAGGAGCAGGTGTGAGGGAAGAAAGGGCTGGACGCTGAGACTGAGTTGTGCCGCTCTCTCATTCCTGTTCCATCTTTCCTGACCTCCTTTTCTCCTCACTTCTCTCCCAAGACTAAACAGTGAAGTCTATATTAAGACCAGAAAACAACGCTGAGATTGACTCGCCCAGACAAGGTCCTTGCTCTGTCCACAGCAGAGCTTGGCTGAGGCCCCAGGCATGCTGCCCTCAACCAAGGGTTCTCTGAAACCCACTTCTCCTGAGTGCGCCATCCTAGGGCTGGCAGGGTCTTCTAGAGACCCCAGTAGAGGAGTCGCTGCAAACCCCTTCTCTGGAAGCAGAAACACACTGGCAGGGACTTGGCAGACTGAACAGTGTTACCCACGGAACATCACCCCAGTGAAACCATCTGCTTCAAAGAGCAGCCAAGGAAGACATCCACGTGGCACCCGCACGGTGCTTGTGATGAGCTTGTGCTAAAACCCCAGGGGACACCATTGTGTAGCACCCACTGCAGACTCCCAAGTGGCAGACACCGTGCTTCATGCCTTCAGAGGTGTGCAGACGCGTAACTGTCTTTGTTTTCCTCCCAAGGGAATCTTGCTTTGAATTCAAGCTGCTGCCAGGTGTGGATGGAAGTGTAATGTCAGCCCACTTGGGCACCTTCACCTGGGGATGAAATGAAGCTCACCTCCCTGAGTCTCACTGACCTCCAGAGTGCTGAGCAGAGGAGTCGGTTGGAGCTGAGTGCTGTCATTACTCCAGGCTAATGTTCCCACCGGAGCCTTAGCCATGTCTTCATCTCTGCCTCCTCTCTTGCTGCTGACCATGAGTCCATATCTCTTGGCCTTCTGGGAGAGAGAACGTGTGCCTGATTCTTGTCTTTTGTAAACAAAGCGCTGTTTCCAGGCTCATTCTGCTAGCTGCTGATGCGCAGAGGCTGTGAGGACTCAGTGAGCTCTCTCACAGATGTCTGGATCCAGCACAACCATTCCTTCTGCTCCCACACTAGTCTTTTCCCACCCTTGACTTTGTCTGATCATATATATATATATATATATATATATATATATATATATGTATATATGTATATTTTAGGAATATACTGGGGGTGGAGGGCAGAACCCAAAGTCTGTCACTTCTCCTCTGTCCTAACTCTAGCCCAGACAACCTTCCCGTAGTGCCAGGGAGTCCAAAGCATAGTCTGAGCTCACTGTGTATTCTACAGACCTTGTGACTTGTGCTAGAGGGTTAGGCTTCAGAAACAGAAAGCCCCAAATTGCATTCTTGGTTCTGTCTGCTTTCTACTCATTTGCCTTTTCCCTGGGTCAATAAACACTGAGTGTCCTGCCTGCTACTTCAATGTGGAGAAAGAAACACAGGGCACAAAGAAGCACGAAGATCAGAAAAGCAAACAAGACACAGCAAAGAGAATCTCATTAGTATTTCAGTAGAAACCCGTGCGTTCCATTGTATGCCTGATGTTGAAAACATCTGCTTGGATGTAGAGACACTTGAATACTAACAGCAAGGTGTTTGGTTTATCAGTTGAGACAAATATATGACTTTGTCACTTATCTATAAAGCAGAATTATTCCTGTATGACAGGTTTTTCTGAGGACTCCAAAGGACATCAGTCGAACTGCTGGCCCAGTGCTGAGAGGGTTGTTATCAGCCGAGAAGACTTCCAGTTGGTGTTAACATAATGTTTCTCCACCTGTACATTTTGGAAAGTCTCCGAGACCACCTTTGGGTTCAGTGATTTCCTAGAAGTTTTCCCAGAACTCAAGCCGTTAAACTTATCATCATCACAGTGCTTTAGACCAAATCTTCCGAAAAGAGCAAAATTCATATGTTGGCAACAACCCCTGAGGGACATATTAGAAGTGGATCCTTTGGAAGGTACTAGTGATGCAGGATTTTAGTGTTTATGGAGGCCTGTGAATCCCAACCTTTGGGTCCTTATCCAGTTTGATAAAGTGGACTCAGAGCAGGGTAAATTATGAATTATAAGATTTATTTAGGGTGAATTAAGATCCAGGGGGAGAGTAGCTGAAAGAGCCAAGCCAGAGAAGAATTCTCCTCCTCGCTTGGAAAGGGAGAGGGGAGAGAGAGAGACTCCCTCATGGAAAAATCTCTGGAGTGAAAGGGTTCTGGAGGAGGCACACCCACCCACACATGGAAGGTGAAGTTTCAGAACCAAAAGATCCCCTTCACATAAACATCCAGAGAGGATTAATAAATACTGAAAAGATTAAAGAGAGATCATACCTGTAAAAAGTGAGACAGCACCCCAAAACAAGACACATGTAGGAGGCAAGCAGGAAAATACCCAGGCAGAAAGATATGCACTCCTCTTCCCAGCCAGGCCCAGCAGGGGAGAGAGAAACATACACACTGGTCTAGATGAGGCTTACAGGGAGAAGAGAGAGCTTGCCTCCCTGATTAGGCTCTTTTACACAGCTCAGACCTCCAAGAAGGATGAGCTTGTTGACACGCAGGTGTGTGTTGGAGAGACCTGAGTGGCTGGTGAACTCAAGAAGCTGACTCAGGAGGTTCCAGCACACCCAGGTGTGCTCTGCTGAGGAAGAAGCAGGAAGTTGCTGCTGGGGAATGTTGTTGCAGCCATCTTGGATAGGATTGGATCACACGTAGGTCCTATTCCTACCAGGGAAGGCAAGGTGGCAATCCTTGGGCCTTTGACCTTGGCTAACTGCCTATAAAAAATCTTCTGTTTCTCCTTCACTAGGAGAGAAGGGAAGATACCTTGTGGGTGGGGCTAGTTTTTTACCCATGCTGCCCTGTGAGAATACAGTGAGATCTGTGTCTGACCAAGTCAGCCAGTGTGGTAACCTTGGAGACCTTCCAGCTTTGAGAACTGTGAGAAATAAATTTGTTGTTCATAGGCCACTCAGCTGATGGTATCGGTAATAGCCTTCCTCATGGACTTGTGCATACAAACAGAAGAAGGACACAGGTCGGAACTAGCAAAATCAAGTAACACACAGACCAGGAGAGGTCTAGGTTGGGCTTCAAGCTGTCATCGCTTGGTGGACTCAGACAACACTTACTCTTCCCGACCACATGACATAACACCTGAAGGGTTTTAAGAGCAGGGAAACTCACCTGAGCCTTGGGTTCAGAATTGATTGTGTTTGCTCTCACAGGTGAGTTGGCTGCCCATATGGCTGTCCTTCCGAGATCAAGTGGACACCATGTGACTCCTCACCATAGATCACACTGTTATCATAGACTGTCTGGTGTAGATTACAGCCTTCAGGTAATTAAGGGACATGCCAAAGGCTTACAGCTGGGAACAAGGGATGAATATGTTCTTTTATTTTTATTTTTTTGGTTTTTCGAGGTAGGGTCTCACTCTGGTCCAAGCTGACCTGGAATTAACTATGTAGTCTCAGGGTGGCCTCGAACTCTCGGCGATCCTCCTACCTCTGCCTCCCGAGTGCTGGGATTAAAGGCGTGCGCCACCACGCCCAGCTGAATATGTTCTTTTGATCTATCTATCTATCTATCTATCTATCTATCTATCTATCTATCATCTATCTATCTATCAATCATCTGTCATCATCTATCAATCTATCTGTCTTCTATCTCTTCAGTATTGGTGATTGAAGCCAAGGTCACATTCATTCTAGGCAAGGGTCTTACCTCTGAGCTACATCCTAGCCATTCCAACTTGTCTCTATGGGCTAACCCTTTACCACACAAAACCCATCTCTGTTCTGTTCTACCAAGTCACTCAGTCCAGTTTCTGCCTTCCTCATGATCTTGCTTTGTCTTCCTCGTCCTCCCTTTGCATTATGCTTCCTTCCCACCCCAAGCTCAACACCCACTTTACTCTCAAGCCTTCTCTCTTCTGACCTCATCCCACTGGCCTCCTGAGCACCTGACACCCTCCATCTCTTGCATCTGTACCTCCTTTCCATCCTCACTGTCCAGGCTGCTGCTCAGGTAAGCCTGGTCCTTCCCCTGGGCCAGGAAAGACTGTCTAACTGGCTTCTCTACCTTGAGTCTTGTGGGTCTTTACCTTTCCCGTTCCCATTCCCGGAGCTGTTGGCCACTGACGTCCCGGGCGAGGGAGAGAGGAGTTGGGAGGGAAGCAGCAGGGTCCTTCCTGGAGCAGTGGATGAGTGCAACGATGACATGACGGGCAATGAACACCCGGGAGACCGTCTGATGGACAGCACTCGTTTATTCAAAAGGGGAGCGGGTTTATAAACACTTGGGGAAGGTTGAGATGGCACGTACAGACTATATGGCAATCAGATGCATAGTTGATTGGCTGTTATCTACATAGAGGAAGGACTAGTAACTTCAAAGCTATGGGGGAGGATAAAGGAAGGGGAAGGGTAGATGAGATTAACAGAAAGCTGTGGGGGGGAGAGAGGTGGTGGAAAGGCTACGTGACTCCAGCCACATGAGGGTCTCTTGGGCAGCTAGCCACAAGGTCAGGAACTGTGGGGGGCAAAGGCTGACTTATGGAATGGTCAGAGCCTTTTGGGGTCCGAGGGGAGGGCCTCACCAGTTCTGCCCACTCTGGGTGATGACAGCACGCTACAACCTACAACATAGGGAAGGCCAGTCACTGTCGCCAGGGGCTCCTGACAGAGGGCCAGCTGCAACCCCACAGGGTCCCTGGCCATGTCCAATTGTTCTGGCCAGCTTTCTCACAGGTCCAGCCCGTTTCTAGCAGGCCCAACAGAGTCTCTTTGCTCCAACCCCCATACTGCTCCCCACCCCCACCACATCCTTGCTCAGACAGTACCAGTCAGGCCTTACCCTCAGCTTCCCAGTCTTTGGAAGTCCCTGGTATCCACAATGTTCATGCCATCTTGGCAAACAGCTTTGCTTCATTTTCTGGCCCCTTGCCCTGCTGCTTCCTCCCCTGTCTTCTAAACCCATGTTGTGATCCAAGTACAATTACTCACACCCCTGGGAAATTGCTCTCTCCATCTGGACTCTTTCCTCCTCTCAGCCCTTCTCTGAGGACCTCTTTCCTGTGCCCATTACCATCTGCCAACCAGGACAGGACACTTCCTTGGGCTCAACTCAAATGTCACCTCCCTGAAGAAACCTTCACAATCCTCCCTGGCTGTTTCCACAGTGCTGCGGGCAATTTGATGCTGGAGTGTTTTTGACACTGGTTGAGAATGTTATTAAACGTTATTAAGCCTGGGCCTGCACATGGGAGACACTTGGTAAATACTTGTTGACTCAATAGACAGTGAACTAAACACAAAATCGCAGTACCTCTATCTGACGCCACATAACGAAGAATCCTGCGCACTGAGCTCCGTTCAGATCGAACATGGGATTGGATTTCAGACTCTCATTTCCTTCTTTATTTAGACAGTGGTTGTAACTTTAAAATATTTTATTTTTATTGTTATTCTCCATGTAGCTTCTTCTTCTATCCTCCCATTGTTTTTGGTGCTCTACACAAATCATTTTTTCTTTCCTCGCTGTTCTACGATCAGGAGTCAGCAGGCTGGCCACTTTGTCACGTAAAGCCCAGCTGTAAAGCAAATCAAATACTCCTGGAAGCTTCTGTGTTTTGAGAAGGTATTTATTATGCTTGTGCTCTGGTGTGGAAGACCGTTTTCACTTACTAGCTGTGTTGTAATACTGGGTTGCTTCTCCCTTGTTGCTTTGGCTGTTTGGAGGAAATCCCAGCGGTCTCAGATACTGCCCCCTGGTGGTGAAGCGCAAAGACAAACCAGTTTTGTAGCAAAAGGAGGTTTGGCCACACATGCTTGCTGGGGAATTGAGGATACAGGGAAGGGAAGAACCACACCAATTTTGGAAAGCTTCCATGCTAGTAATTGAGAGGGGCATGTGCCAACTGGTAGCTCATCCAACCCCCTCATGGCCTTATTTAAAAGGGAGATGCTATGGCCTCATTTTGCAGATTTGGAAAAGAGACTCCGAGAAGTCAACTTCCAATGAGGCTGAGGCTTGGGATATTCATGCTGAGAAGCATCTGACCATAAATCCCTGGCTCTTTCCACAGCCCTAATTATCTCCTGCAGATAGACCATACTTCTAGAAAATTCAGTCTCATAAATACTCTATGTTTTGCACTTATGAGGACAAATTGTCTGCACACTCAGATATCTGGAAGGATGCCACTTAGTAGAGAAATTAGGTTGGTATCCCACAAGGGTGGAGCCATTAAATCAAACAGGTAGAAGCTACCTAAAGATAAACTTCAGGTCTGGGGATGTGGCTCAGTATGAAAGTGCTTGTCACACAAGCATGAGGACCTGAGTTGGCATTCCTAGCACTAATGTTAAAGGCCAGTGTGGTGGCATATGTCTGTCATCCCAGCATGAGGAGGTGGAGAGAGGAGGTGTAGCTGACAGCTTCAGGCTCACTGAGATGAACTTCCAGACCAGGCACAGTTATGGAGGAAGGGATTTATTTATTGAAGCTTACAGATCCAGATGAAGTTCCATAATAACAGAAGAAGCTGGCCTGTTTTTACAGGACCAGGTAAGAGAGAGAGAGAGATGCAAAAGCCTTACAGCACAACACACCTCAGGAACGCCTACTGGGCACCCTTCGCATATCTTTACAATGGAATCTCAAACCCACCACCACACCTTAAGATCCGCCCAGAGACATTGCCTCCAGCCAAGTGTCTGCAGATGCAAACTATAAACTAATTAAACACTGAATCTATTGGGGGCCATCAATTCAGACTACCACAGGAGGGTCCTCAGGGCTTGCTGGCTAGCTACTCTAGCTGGTGAATTCTAGGTTCAGTGAGACTGCCCCAAAAATAAGGTGGAGAGACATGGAAGAGGACACTGATGACCCTCGGCCTCCACATATACTCAGGTGTCCATGTACCTCACAACCACACATGCATAAATGCACACATGCAGAACACACACACACACACATCAACTCAACATAAAGAAAAGCTCTTAAGGATCAGGATCATGTCTTTCCTTGGGTGACTTCTTCAATTCTTTTATTTTAATTTATTTTAATTTTTTTAAATTTATTTTTTGAAGAGAGACACACAGAGAGACAGACAGAGAGGGAGAGGAAGACAGATAGAGATGGGCGCGCCAGCAGTCTCTCAGCTGCTGCGAACGAAATCCAGATGTGTGCGCCCCCTTGTGGTCAAGTGCGGCATTGCGCCCTTGTGTCACTTTACATCTGGCTAAACGTGGGACCTGGAGATTGGAACCCGGTTCTTAGGCTTAGCAGGCAGGCGCCTTAACCACTAAGCCATCTCTCCAGGCCTCCTTCAATTCTTTTTAAAAAATATTTTTAATAAAACCCCCTTACCCTTGCCCCAATTCTGGTATTTTCTATGGTGGGGTTATTGGTATTTGTTGTGGAGACCAAGAGGCCTCAGCCAATCCCTGGGGTGGGGGTGTACAGTGCCTCAGGCTATTCCCACCCACCCTGAGGCTCTTACAGTCTTTCTGCTCCCTCTTCCACAATGTTCCCTGAGCCTCAGCGGGCAAGATAGAGTCCCGATTTAGTGTTGTTTTCTCTGTGGGCTCTGGATCTCCGATTTGATGAGGTTTGTGTGTCCACAGTCTCGAATCTCTCCAGAGACAATTGAACTCTCTCGTGGGTGTGGTACACTCCAAAACAGTACAGCTTTAGATCATTACTGCTGAACATGGGAGGACATGTGTGGTCTTGGGAGAAGAGTGTTGTTTTTTCATTAATGAATCAAATATTGTTGAACAAAATGTTAAAACTCTCAAAAAAACTCTGCAAGGAGCTGGTTGGCCACTACAAGCCTCTTTAATCACTTGGCTTCTCCCCTCCCCCTCCTTAGACCCCTCCTGTCCATAGGAACCCTGTTACGTGTAGCCCCTGCTTCATCAAATATCTCAGACAACAAATAAAAGGCTACTACTGCTCAGGTCCTCATGCACCATCTAGCTCGATCTGAACCTAGGAGAGACTATAAAGATGTCTCTCAAGAAGATGACACCGCCCCATTATAAAAGCAAAGGGGGAGCTGTTGGACACAGGCAGGGCCCTGGTGAAAGCAGGCCTAAGCTTTCAGACACAAATAGAGCCCCCAGGCTATGGAGAGGTCACAGCAGCCTGGACCCCAGGTGAATCTCGGGTCCCAGGAACTGGCAGAAGTAAGGCCCCTCCCCCATCCTGGGGGTCGCAGTGAACCTGCCCCCCCAGGACAAATCTTGGGCCCCAAGACTGGCAGAGGAGGACCACTCCCTTTCCCCAGCCCAAGGTGCCTGAACGTCCTGATAAGACTTAGGCTTCCCTCATAGCCCTGTGACCTTTGGCCAGTTACCTAGGAAACTACTTATAGGGTATCAGCTAACAGCCTTTACACAGCCTCATTCCCCTATGACTCATACCCTATACCTCTTCTCACCACTATGTAGGTCACCTGACCCTCTCCCTACATACTGGAATGAATGTCCCTGTATGCCAACTAGGCATCAGCAAACAACCTTTAAACCCACCTATCCCCTTGGGACCCTGCTCTCTCTCTCAACTGCTTATAAGAGCCAAAGGAAGGGTATGACCTCTTACAATGCAACTGCCCAGACAGAAACTGGCCTCGATATCCATGACCTTGCAGTGCCTAGCAATGCCTTCGTAAAACCCTTAAAATAGAAGAAAAAGATGCTGACATCAAATTAAAAGAGAGACTAATGGAGAGAGGGAGGGGATACGACGGAGACTTGAGTTCTAAAGTGGAATGGGGGGAGGGAAGGGAAATATCAGGTGTTTTTTTGTTGTATGTAAGTATAAAAGTCAATAAAAAATAATAATGAAAAAACAAACAAATCCAGTTCCGTGTTGAATAACTGAGAGCTGTTCTCTGAAGATGTCTCCTGTTTCTTCCCATCCCACTCACGGCTGCTCAAGACTCTGCTCCACTGTTGCCTGGACGCCTCTGGGACATCGAGGCCACAGCTCCAGGATGACCAGGAACCACACCATAGCAGGTGGGAAAAGGCAGCAGAAGAGTGAACTGAATTATTTGGCAGGGAGACACTCATTAAAACATCCCAAAGCCCTCCCCTGACAAGACACCGCCTCCAGCAAGAATCCACTTCCCACATGGCCATCAGCTGAGAACCAAGTACACAGAACACATGAGTTTATTGGGGACATCTGATTCAAACTGCCAAAGGTATGGATCAAATTTTGTTTTTCCCCAAAATGGAGATATTTAAGCCTTAACCCTTGATGTGATGGTATTTGAGACAGTCTTTAGAGAGGTGCTTAAGCTTGCATGAAGTCATAAGGATAAAGCCCTAATCTAATAGAATTGGTGGCCTTGTAAGAAAAGTAAGAAGGAGGATAAAGAAGAAGAAAGAGAAAATGAGAGGAAAAAAAAAGAACAAGCAAGAGACTGAGATTGCAAACCAGAAAGGGTGACCTCATCATACCGTGACCTTGGACTTCACAGGCTCCATAACTATATGAGAAATACATTTCTGTTATCCAAGCCACAACATCTGTGAAATTTTGATCTGGCAGCCAGAGCAGACTGAGGTCTTGTGAGGTCATGTAAGGGTCTCAGCGTGGTTATCCTTGGCCTCCACATACACACGAGTACATGTACCCCACATGTCATATAATAAGGATTCTGTGCCTTAAGAAACTCATTGTTATTGGGCTGGAAAGATAGCTTAACAGTTAAATCACTTGCTTGCAAGGCCATACAGCCTGGGGTCTGTTGCTCAGTTCCTACATAAGGCCAGATTCAAAGTGGCCCATGCATTTGAGGTTCATTTGCAGCAGCTAGAGGCCCTGGCATGCCCATTATCTCTCTCTCTCTCTGCTTATAAATAACTAATAAAAGAATTAAAAAAAGAAACTCCTTGTTCTTATCATACAGGTCTGATTCTTAGAATGTTAATTGGAGCTTAAGAAATATATACTACATATCTTGAGAATGTGTGACTTTCAAAATATTGTCTTGAAAAACTGTATTTTAGTGTCTCAAATATTAATAATAAATGTGCTTCCTTTTCTTGTTGCATCTTTACTCTGAGAGTCTTAATCACACATGCCCCCCCTTTCTTGCCAGGGTAGATGGGTGCCTTTGTTTGATGAGAATGCACAGGTAAAGGCATATAAGCATTAACACCGCCTCTGCTTCATTGTAATGTCTTTGACAAAAGGGTCATATTCCACTTCTGTACCTCTCCATGGCATCTAACACCTGGGGTGACCTGAAACTTTTTCCAGTTAATGTGGGACTCTAGTAGTTTTTGTTTAGGACACTCCTCCAACAAGGGCACAAGGACAGTTGTCCACGCCTATGCTCACTATCTGTAGTTATTGTTGAGGAAGATGGTGATTTGTTTGAGGTTATACGATCATCTCTGGAGAAACACCAGTCTCCAAGTAAATAATACCATGCTTGAATTTCCCTCAACGGTGACCCTTGAGTTTCAGAACAATGATTCTGCTTAGCCAACAAAGAATTGACTGATGATATTTCATTTCAACTAACACATGATTATCCATCACAAGAGAAGAATAAACACAGTCTAGATGAATACATTTGCTAATTGTTTGCCCTGACCCCGGGTCTTAGGCCATAGCAAAGGCTCGACTTCAAAGGACTTGGGTAATGGTTGACTTGGGTACAAAGGTAGAGGAAAGCAGGATTCACTCGTGTGTGTGTGTGTGTGTGTGTGTGTGTGTGTGTGTGTGTGTGTGTGTGAATATGCTGAGGTCCAAGGGAGATGTTGGGTGTCCTCTGTCACTCTTTTGCCATTTTCTTCTGAGGCAGATTCTCTTACTGAACCTGAAGTTGGCCTTTGTTTATTATTTATTTTCATTACACTGGCTGACTAGCAAGCCCCAATGATCTTCTTGTCTCTGCCTCTCTGAACATTGAAGTTACAAGCAGCCATGCCTGGCTTATTGTATAAGTTCTGGGCATCAAATTCAGACCTGCATGCTTGTGCAATAAGCACTCCATTGCTCCAGTCCAGGATCCATCATTTTCCCCAGGATCCATTCTTTTTTTAAAAAAAATATTTATTTGACTGTGGGGTGGGGAGGGAGAGGGATGGAGGGAGAGAAAGAGAGAGAGAGAATATGAGAATAAGTATGGGTGCACCAGAGTGTCCTGACTATGCAAACAAACACCAGATGCCTTCACCACTTCATGCATCTGACTTCTTGTTGGTACTGGGGAATTGAACTTAGGCTGTCAGGCTTTGCAAGCAAGCACCCTTAACTGCTGAGCCATCTCTCCAGTCCTAGCATCTACTCTTTAAATCTATTAAATTCTTGTCTTGATGTTTCCAACTGTAAGTAATTGCATATTATAAACAATACAAGGACCAAGGAGGAGAGATGGGCTCATGACTAATTTACAATGGATGGAAATCTTCTGCATGGTGTTTGGCTCAAGACAGTGGAGAGCAAGGAATTGGATTCAGGAGACAAGCTATCCCATGCTGGTTGTGCTACCAATTGGCTTTCATGCTATAACTAGAATTTCTCTTTGCTGAAAGGCAAAGAACCTTTAGACTCATGGATTAATTAATGATTAATGACTCATTAAATATAAAGCCTTAATATAAAATCACCCATGGTGTAACTTGTCCCAACATTTCCCATGTCTGGGTACATTTTGCTGGCCTTCGCCATAATCACTCTTCTTTACCTAGGGCACCCTCCACCATTTTGCCAGGGCATTTATTCTTCCCTTAGTCTTGGCATAGGCTGCACTAGCTTCCAGTCACTAGTTTCATTTCCACATTATCAGTAGACATCCCTTAAAAAACATGACATTTGTATGTTTTCTTCACATATTAATAGCTTAGCCTTGTCCCACCCATTTCCCTGCAGGACTCCATAGGATTGCATAGATGCCAGGCCAGGCACAACACTATCTTGAGCCCAGTGTCCTTCCATCACATCTCTATGTTTTTGATAGGGTCTCACTCTAGCCCAGGTTGACCTGAAACTCATTGTGTAAGCCAGGCTGGCCTCAAACTCTCAGCTATCCTCCTACCTGAGCCTGAGCCTCTTGAGTTCTGGGGTTATAGGCATGGGCCACTACGACTGGTCTACTATTTAAGTTATGACAAAATGTGTACGAATTTTCCATTTAATCCAGTTTCATGTCAGCACTTCAGTGACATTAATTACCTTCACAGAGTTGTGCAACTGTTATCATTATTCCCAAAACTCTGTCACAAACAAGCAATAACTCCTTCTTCATCCTTCAGTCTCTTATAACCTCTCATCTCCTTTCTGTGCAGCATTGTGTGCGGTGACGTGACAGATATAAGACTGTACCAAGGTTTGGAAATTTATTGCCTGTTGTCCATTTTTCTGTGAAGTATTGATGCTTTTTTAAAAGAAAATATTTATTTATTGTGTGTGTTTGGGAGGGGTTGTGGTTGTGGGCATGCTACAATGCATGTGTGGATGTCAGAGGACAATTTACAAGTCTGTCCTCACCTTGTACCTCCTTTGAGGCAGGGTCTCCCAATGTTGTTCACTGCTCCACTCAAGAGCTTTAGAGAAATGCTTCTGTCTCCATCTTCCCTTCTAAAGTAGGCACACTGGAATTACAGAAGTCAGCCACAGCTACTGTCTTTTCACATGGGGCTTGGAGATCTGAAATCAGGTACTTAGAGGTGCCAGGCAAGCATTTTATTCACTGAGCCATCTCGCCACCCCCCGAGATCATTTCTGAATATCATTGTGAAGAAAATATGTTGTGTGGGATCCCTAGCCTGGCCTTTTAACCCTAATGTAACCTCTCCCAACTGTTTGCAGATCTGAGTAAGTTTTGCTGGTCCTCAGCCATACTCAATCTCCTTTTCTAGAGCATCCTTCCATCCTTTGCCAGATAAAGGCATTTACTTTTCCAATATTTGCCATATTTAAATGGCCACACTAATTATCTGGGTATTAGCTAAAAATATAGATTCAAAGTTAATAGATCCAGGATGGGGGTCCTACTTTCTGAATTTCCTATAGGCTTCTAAGTCTATGAACACTTCTGATTCATGGACCACATTTAGGTAGCATGCTTTCTAAGCAGTAGGTGCTGTAGGTCACCATAAAATGGACTTCCTTGAGTCCATGCCCTCAAGATTTCCACAGTCTGTGTGTAGAGAACACTCTGGTGACCTCTCTTAATGTAGTCACCATATATAAACATGCGCCATATGACTGGGTGTGTGTTGCTGCGAGTGGGTGTAGGGGTGTGGTAGCCAGCACTCCATTTCTAGAGTTTGGTGAAGCGCCCGCTTCTGTTTGGCACTTGCACTACCATCTTTCCCCTGCCATCATGGAGCTCTTCCCCTCAAAATTGCAAGCCAACTTTCCTCCCATCAGCTGCTTCTGGTCAGGTTTTGTGCCAGCACCTGTAGCAAACACTCAGAACCCCCTTACATTTGGCTTCTATTAGAAAGGCATGTCTATTGCCACAGTAAACTGGCACACGAATTGTTTGCTCTTGTATAACTCTTTCAACTTTATACAAGTTGATCCCTTATAGGCATAATTGAACTTAATTCAGCATATGGAGTGGAATTGATGTTTTATTAATGTGTTGACATGGATGGCCCTCATAACAATTCTATCAGATGAATAAACATGTCACTGCTAATACTTCAGGAAGGTGACCTAGCAGACCAAGGTCACAGAGTGACATAGGAAAATGGCTGAGCTCAGAATCCAGAGAGAGGCAGGTTAGTGGAGATCATGTGGGAGCTTTAGAGACCTAACTTCATTTCTCCTGTGACACAGAGCAGGAGTGATATTCAGTCCCTGCTCTTGTGGAGGTTTCATTAAGCTCAAACAGGACAACAAATGTGAGCTTACATCATGAACTTGGAAGTTATTCAAGTTCATTACTATTGTTAGGATAATATACACAGTGTGTGAATCTAGAAATACATACATAGCTCCATAAATCACAATGTTTCAGACTCTGTTCCATTAACTTGAATATAGATTGAGCTTCTGGTGTAGACTTTGCCCTATTACTATTAAATTAAAGAGTTGATCTGGCTGGAAAGATGGCTTAACAGTTGAGGTATTTGCCTGAAAAGCTTAAGGACCCAGGTTCAATTCCCCAGTAACCATGTAAGCCAGATGCACAGAGTAGCGTCTGCATCTGACATTCATTTGCAGTGGCTGGAGGTCCTGGTGCACCTATACCCTATCTGCATCTTCCTCTCTCTCCTCCCCTCAAATAAATAAATAAGTAAAATATAATTTTTTTAAAAAGTTGATGTATGTAACTATTTACTCTTGAAAAGCAATATATAGATGCTTCCTCTTACCAGCCTGTTGATCTTTAACTCTTCTTGTTTCCCTACATATCCTTGTCAGGTGAGAAGGAAGTAGGTGGAAAAGGTGTAGGTTTTAAGTCACATGGTGTTGGTCTTTGGTCTGCACGCTGTCTCTTAGCCTTCAGCACCGCCCTCACCCTTTTCTGTGGGCTTTGCAAAGTTCAGGGCGGGAGCCTGGGAACTCTATTATCTTTCCTTGCCTGCAAGCCTGCTCCAGATATGGTTTTAGGCTCCACCGTGGAAGCACGTTTGCGTGAAGTAGAAGAAAACAGGGAAGGCCCTGACATCCCTGCCCCAGTATTTACTAGCTGTGGTGGAGATGTAGTTTGTGCAGACATGAGATTCCTTGCAGTAGATTCTATGTTTCCACAAAAATCTTTCTTTCTTCCCTGGGGGCTTTGGAGGGATCTTTTGGACTTACTTTATGCCACAGCTGTGGCTGACCTGAAAGCTGGTGATGGGCAGATGCATCCTTCATTCCAACATTTACTTCATGGATCCTCCCAACCATTTTGTAAGTTTCTAATTCCTAATTAAGACACTTCATCGCTTTCCACTGGAAACAACAGGCTATTGTTTATTGACTAATCCTGGCCAACCTACCCTGAAATCTTGGGTAAGATATTTTTTTGCCCTTTGAATCTCAGTTTCTTCATCTGTGAAATGGTTGCAATGATTCATAGAGCCACTGTAATGATTGGACACATCACATACATCAAGGGCCCAACACAAATCAGGTATGGTAATGGCAGTACTTTTGCTTTTAGCTTGGCCCACCCCTCCTGCCCTTTATGGCTAATGAGCAATCTTTCAGGTTCCATTTATTTATTTATTTTTCTGAATTGATTAGAAATTTAGGTTCTAGGAAGCCTAGTAATGCTTTGGGGTGAACTGTGTCTGCCAGCCAAATTTCGTTTTTAAAGAGAGAGAGAGAGAGAGAGAGAGAGAGAGAATTGGCACGCCTGGGCCTTAGCTACTGAAAATTAACACCAAACACTTGTACCACCTAGTGGGCATTTGCAACCCTGCATTTGCCTCACCTTTGTGCATCTGGCAAACAGGGGATCTGGAGAGTCAAACATGGATCCCTGGGCTTCACACAGGCAAGAGCCTTAACTTCTAAGCCATTTCTCCAGCCCTTCAAAGTCTTTTTAAAACTATCTGATTCATTTGTCTTGTCCCTAAATACAGCAGGTACATTCCTGGCCAAAGAAAAAGGCTTCCAAGAGCAAAGTGGTCTTTTTATAATTCCTGGTCTACTTACAGGAACCTACATGATTGCCTTTGAGTTTGAATGACCTCAATGGCCATGTGGGATGTCACAGATGGACTGAGGAGTGTGACTGACCTGAGAGCTTCTCCTTTGATCCCAGCTCTCACTACAGGTCTCTAGCCAACAACTGCCATGCATAGGGCTCCATTTATAAACTTCTAGAACTTGTAGATTCAGCTCTCCAAAGGGTCTTCTCAACTCTGACATTTATGGAATGAGCAGGACCCTACACCTTCACTTGGCTTCTTTGTGTCTGACATGGCATCAATTAAACACATTGTCTCTTACAGACATTACTTTTTCTTTTATAAAATACCTTTTATTTATATTTATTTTTATTTTGTGTGTGTGTGTGTGTGAGAGAGAGAGAGAGAGAGAGAGAGAGAATGCCAGGGCTTCCAGCCACCACAAATGAACTCCTGAAGCTTGAACTACCTTGTGCAACATGGACTTACGTGGACACTGGAGAATCAAACCTGGGTCCTTTGGCTTTGCAGGTAAGCGTGTTAACCACTAAGCCATCTTTCTAGCCCAGACATTACTTTTTCTATTTCTCTGCCCATCCTTATGTCCACCCCTCTAATGAGCATGCCATGGCTTCTCCGGTGATTGTTGCCTCACATGGAAGGCTGGAGGAACTGACCCCTGTGGTTGTTTGTTCTGTAATTATGGGACCATTTCAACTCAGTTCACTTCTTCACTTTATTGCATGTCTCACATGGGCTGGGCCTGAGGTGCCATGATGAAGGTGTGATGGGTGCCAATCAAGATCACTGAGTGATTGACAGGCACAGACCCCAACACAAGAATCAAACAAGAATCACTGAAGTATAGAGCAGGTTACAGAATACTAACCCTGTTGTGTGTGGAGCTGCTATGGCAAGTTACTTGGGCTTGGAGTGAAGTGACATCTGGTTTGCATTTGACAGATGAAGGGGGATTGGCCAGAGGAATTAAAGGAGAGTGAGGAATCCAGAGGGTGGAAAGCTGTGAAGGCTGAGCCAGTGTAGAGTGGCAAGGCGATGCTGAAGCACAGAGTTCAAGGACAGGAGCTATGTGAGAATCGAGGACCTCAGATGAGAAGGACCCAAGGATACAGGTCCTTCGTTAGAGTGATCTGAGAATCATCAGACTGAAATCAGAGCATCAACCTAACACAGGATTCAGAGAGTGCGGGAACAACACTGCCCAGGTTTGATGACTAATGCTGTGGTCTACTAGGATGTGACTGTGCCAAGGTTGGTTAGACTCCCTGAGCTTTAGGTCCTTGTTGCAAAAAGTGGGTTTTTAGCACATTCCTTCTATAATTGTGGTGAAAATCAGATGTATTTAACTTGAAAGATACAGGAAACTGCCTGGTATATAGTTAAATGCTCAATAACACTGGCTTTTATTGTTGCATTTCATTGATTCTCAGACACACTTCTTTAGAACAGCATCTGCAAGCATTGGGTGTGATACATCATGCTTGCTCAGTGGTCAGCAGACATGATGCTGTCCATTTTGTCTGTGCATATATGAATGAACTTGGCATAGGTGCCTGTGCTGTTTCAATTTCAATGACATGATATACATTGTCGGAACTGTGAATGTTGAATTTAGCACCCATTTAAAATATCTTTTTAAAAAAACTTCTTATTAACAACCTCCACACATAACAATGTGCTCTGATCATAATTCCCTCTCACCACCTTCTTTTGTCCCTCATCCCATCTGCTTTACTGAACAGCCTCTTATTTCCAACTAATCTTTTTCTATTTTGATGTCATCATTTTGCTGTCCTGCATCATCCACAGCAGAATGTGGATGGGCCCAACATTATTTAGGTCTCGTGTCGGTAACAGTAGCTGCAAATACGACTGGACCTTTGTGTCTGGACGAAGTATTCCAAAGCATTCCTCTCTATCCTTTGGTTCTTACGTTTCCCCTTCCAGCTCTTCTGCTGTGCTCATTGAGCCTTATTTAGTGCTGAACACTATTCTATTACTTTCTCACCACTTGGATGAGTTTTGAGTCTCTTCAGTAGCAACTGTCATCTGGAAACAGAAGCTTCTCTAACTGTTGTAGTTTGAATAGATGGCCTCATAGACACAGGCTTGAATTTTGAGTGTCCAGTGGGTGGAGCCCTGCTGGGGAAGAGATGTCACTAGGGGCAGATCTTGGAGTGTGTTTGGGGATGGATTTGAATTCTAGCCCTTGCCAGGTGTGTTTGGAACAGCTTGAGCTCTGGTGGTTAGTGCTTGCTGGTGTTGGTGTTTGCTTGCTACAGTCATTTCTCTCTGCTTAGATCGATGAAAGGACGCCAGCTTCTTCTGCCATTGATGGTGTTCTCCTGGAGTCTGTAAGCCTGAAAGAAAGCCCATTCCTCCATATTGGATGGTCTTATTGGATGTTCATTCTAGCAACAAGGAGCTGACTGCAAAACTAACCCAAAGTGAGAACAGCATAAGTATATGGACCCATTTAAAACTTCTTCAAAAGAATACACTATGTTTGGCTAAATGGTTTGACACTGGATCAGAAAGCTTTTGCAGGCCTGGAAACAGAGCAGTGAGAGGCAGATTTGTAAATAGTGAAATAAATATTCCCTGATAAAATGCCATATATATATATATATATATATATATATATATATATATATTTTTTTTGGAAAAAGCAGAACCAAGTGTTTAGAGGCTCTGAGAAGAGTGTCACTCGAGAGAGATGATGCAGTATTACATTTCATTAGTGTGATGTATGCAAGAGGATTTCCTGCCAAACATAAAACTTTGCAGGTGGTAGCAACATAAATTGTCAAATTCCTAAAAATAGATGAAAAACTTCAAAGCAACAACATGCTGGAGTAAGCAGTTCAGATGTCGTGTGTGGCTGCGTGACTGTGGGTCTCGTGCTGTGGGGTCTTGTTCCATTCCTGTTCCCCTGGGTCATTGGCCACCAACGTCCTGGGAGAGGGAGAGAGCAGCAGGGTCATTTCGGGCTGGGTGGTTGAGTGTGACGGTGGACACATGACGGGGCAATGAGCACCCGGGAGACCGTCTGCTGGACAGTACTCGTTTATTCAAAGGGGAGGTGGGTGGGTTTATAAACACTTGGGGGAGGTTGAGATGGCACGTACAGACTATATGGCAATCAGATGCATAGTTTATGGGCTGTTATCTAGATAGAGGAAGGACTAGTAACTTCAAAGCTATGGGGGAAGGATAAGGGGGAAGGGCGGAAGAGGAGATTAACAGGAGGTTGTGACTTCAAAACTGTGGGGGGCTTAGCCACATGAGGGTCTCTTGGGCAGCTAGCCACAGGTCAGGAACTGTAGGGGGCAAAGTCTGACTTATGGAATGGTCATAGCCTTTTGGGGTCTGGGGGGAGCGCCTCACCAGTTCTGCCCACTCTGGGCAATGACAGCTCACTACACCCTACAACATAGGGAAGGCCATTACCATCTCCAGGAACTCCTGACAGAGGGCCAGCTGCGACCCCGCAGCCCAGGGCCCCTGGCCATGTCCAATAGTTCAGGCCCAGCCTCCTCACCGGTCCAGCCCGTTACTAGCAAGGGCCCAACATGTGTCATAGTCTGATATTGTTTTCTTTCTAAGCAGTGAACAAAATAATGACATAAGTTATAACTGATGACAGGTTGCAGTCAGTGAAATATAGTTGTTGCAGGCAGCTTTGGTTGTTGGCAGAAAACATCCAGCCAAGAGCAGCTTGTGGGAGGAAAGGGTTTATTTTGGTTGACAGACTCCATGATGGCAAGGGAAAATGAGGGCTTCAGCAGAGGGTGGACATCACCTCCTGGCTGACATCAAATGGACAATAGCTGCAGGAGAGTGTGCCAAACCCTAGCAAGGGGAAACTGGCTCTAACACCCATAAGCCCTCCTCCAGGAAACTCCCAATGCCCCAAAGTGCCTTTAATCCCAGCTGGAGGATCCCAGAATTCAAGCCACCCTGAGACACATAAGTTTAGCCTGGACCAGAGTGAGACCCTACCTTGCAAAACAAAACAAAACAAAACAAAACAAAACAAAACAAAACAAAACAAACAAAACAAAACCAAAACATGCCACCAGTGCTGCCATTATTGATATTACAGTTATCCTGAAGCTGACGAGGGCGCTGAATGTGGGATTGGATTTGATTGGCTGAGACCCCTTTCTTCTCTAAGAGTCTCTGGACTGACATCCTGATGTTGAGTACATCTCCTTGGAGCGTTTTCCTCCCAACCTACCACCTAGCGCCTGGACTCCCCACCAGGATGCAATTGCCAAACGCCTATGACTGCTAATGGCAAGGCAGGCCTGACTCATTTGAGGAAGAAGGATTTGCAGAGCAGAAAAACCATCTACAGATGGAGTAACAGCGTTGGTCTGCTGCTCCTTGAAAACCAGTGCCCGTGCAGCGGTAGTCCCTGGGTGAGAAATGCCGGACACTTGCCTTCGCAAATAGGGCCATTAGCAGGTAAGGACTCTCCAGTGAACGCCAGAATGAGGCAGCAAATGGCTTTCCTCAGAGACGGGCCCCAAGACATCACATTCACCTCCTTGACCCCAAGACTTGAGGAAGGTAAAGCCCACCTGACACTTGTCTCTTGACTCTGGACAGGTCAGAGTGTGGCTTACAACTGACTCAGAGTCTCTTACATCCCAGTTGGGGGAGCTGATCCATCTTTTGACCCCCTGAGATCCAGGTTCCTCCTTTTTAATAGGACCATGGACTCCTAATTTATAGTTGCTGCTGAGAGGACAAAGTCAAGGGACAAATTAAGTGTCCCTGGCAATGTGGCTGCAATACTAAATGGTGTTCTATTTCATTTCTCTTCTTCATTTTATGCCAAGGTTCATTTTTCCTTTTCCACTCTCTGCCTAGAATTAGATTAGATGTGAAACAAGAATCCCAAGTGAATCAAGAATTCCTACACACCGATTGTAAAGACATAAATATTCCAATTAAATGTAGGCAAAAGTCTTAAGGAGGCACTGAACACAGGAAACAGAAAATGAGGGGATGTTAAATGCCGATAATCATGAAATATCTCCGCACATTGTCAGAATGGCTAATATGAACAGTAAGAGTATCCAGCGTTGGTGAGGGAGGGAGCCAATGAAATGCTCAGAGTTTGCCTGAGGTAGAAATACTTTGGAAACAAATGGCAGTTTCTCATAGAGTTAATTCACATCTACCACATGACAGCTAGCCAATTCAAACATGATCACATCTACCATCTTCTTTTATGGTACAGCTGAAGGGTCATAGAGTGATAAGTTAAATTGTTATCAAAATCATCAAAATCGATCACTAAAGTCATGTGTTCCTTAGGATTTTTTTTTAAATTAAACATTTTATTTTTTATTATTTTTTTTGGAGAGAGAGACACACACACACACAGAGAGAGAGAGAGAGAGAGAGAGGAAGACAGATGGGCGTGCCAGCAGTGTCTCAGCTGCTGCGAACGAAATCCAGATGTGTGCGCCCCCCTTGTGGTCAAGTGTGGCATTGTGACCTTGCGTCACTTTGCATCTGGCTAAACGTGGGACCTGGAGCTTGGAACCACTGGAGATTGGAACCACTGGAGATTGGAACCATTGTTCTTAGGCTTAGGAGGCAGGTGCCTTAACCCCTAAGCCATCTCTCCAGCCTTTCCTTAGGATTAAGTTCCACCAAGTAAGGCAGTATACACAGGTGCTGGGAATCTGCCCTGCCTACCTTCCCTCCCTAGATGCTCCTGATTAGGGCCTGTAGTGGTTTGGAATTACAGTGACCCGCCCCATTCCCTCCTGTGTTTGAATGCTTGATTCCCAGCAGATGGTGGCGCTGCTTGGGAAAGTTGTGGAACCTTTAGAAAAATGAGTCTTTGCTAGAGGAAGTATGTCATCCAGAGTGGGCTGTGAGGTTTTATAGTCCAGCTGTTTATTTGTTGAGACAGGGACTCACATTGAACTGAGAGCTCACTGGTTGAGCTAGACTGCTTGGCCAGCAAAGCTCAGGGATTCTGTTGTTTCTACGTCCCCATTGCTTGGATTACAGCCACACACCACCATGCCTGACAGTTTACATGAATGCTGGTGATCTCAACTCAGAACCTTTTGCATGTGTTGTAAGCGCTTTACCAACGAAGCCATCTCCCCAGCCCTCCAGATCTTTCTTTCATCCAACTTGCTCCTTTAGAGTTGGGTGGGATGCTTACACCTGTTCTTGGAAACATTGACACCTTCCACGTCTGGGTCCGAGCTTGCTTGCGTTCTCCTGACAGTAGCTTTCCCTGAGCCCACAGTACAAGCCACCACATATCCACCGGGATATTCTTTCACAGGATCCGCTGTGGCCCTTTCATAGCTTCATCATAATACAATTACATGTTTTACTTGTTGAGTGTCTGTTCCACCCCATGGACTCTGGCTACCGTGAAGGCGATATGTCTGTTTTGCTGCCCTGCTGCACAAGCACAGTAGAACCCAGCATGGTGCCTGGTGCAGGTCAGCATCACAGTATGCAGGCTGACTGGGAATCGTGCCTGTTAGATGCATCAGTGTATGACCAGAGTAATGAGGAATCTCAATTAAGAACCCCTTTGCTGGCAGAACTGTTTACTTGGTTGATATCAGAAGATCCAAATACTTTGTGCTCAATTAAAAATGTTGATTTTTTTACATTACAAAAATAATGCATGATTACTGCACGTGGAACGAAAAAAGCCAAATATTAAAAAATTAACAACTCCACTCTTACAACCCCTCCCCTTTATATTAACCAGCACTAATAGAGCCTTTATGTGAAGATTCTCCCCTAGATTTTTACATATATGCATGTATTTTTTTCTTTCACATGTGTATTTACATAGTGTACGAAGTCTTCCTTTTTTAAATTAAAAAAGGAATGGCAGTTTAACATTGCAATGCTAACTTGTTTTTTCACTAAATGATATGGGCAACACAGTATTGGGTAGGGTGGATTTCATAGTTCTTTATCCCATTCCCCACTAATGATCCTGAAGTTATTTCCAGTGCGTTTCCATTATGAAATCATGCAGTAATTATCCTCACAAATAATGTGTCCTTATCCAGCGGGTTCTCTCAAAATAATGCAAATTCTGAGAGAAAGCAAGTGTATTTTAAAATCAGAATAACATAAATAAAAAATAAATTATATGAAAAAGATAAAAACATTTACACAAATGGAAAAAAAAAATAGGTATCACCAGACTAGTTTCAGGAGGGGGATATCTACTTCCTTCAGCGATGGGTCTGTTTTTCTGTATCTTTGCTAAGAATGAATGCCCTCATTTCTAAAAATGCTTTATAATATCCTGTTATTTGTTGATGATGGCCTGTAGGGATGGCATCTTCTGAAGTCCCGAGTCCTAGAAACTTGGGGACAGATTTGTTCTGATTGTAAATGGGAAACAAGCCCAAAGGGAGTGGAGTCACCTGCCCATTCTGCAGCTCAGGTCATGCACGGAGCGATGACTGAGTGCAGTTTTCTGAACAGTAGTGAGACGGTCACTGTAACTGCGTGCAGTTTGGTAATAGGAACCTACTGGATGCAATGAAGGTTCGTGTAATGTTTTGTTCGGGGCGGGGTGGTGTTAAATCCACGTGGGCTGCTCCACTCACTCGCACCCAGAGGACGGAATGGTGAGCAGCATCTAGGCTGTGTGCTCGCTGCAGGGCATGTGGGAGGGAGAGGAGTGGGCTTCTGGGACTCTCAATCACTGGAGTGAAGACTAAGCTACCCTGTTAATGGAGACGCTTTTCACAGAGTCTGAAGATGCCTCAGCTGTTTCTCCTGCCTTAATGGCAAATTTCTAGCCTCTTCCTTGCAGTTGGAGTCCATATTTTGATAATTCCCTCACCTGAGAGTGGTTCAGGCAGTGCATTTGCAAAGTGCTGGGTGATTCTGGGAAAGGCTGGTGGAACAGTTCCAGATGTTTGCTTCCCTGGTGCTTTTGTTTCTTAGAGCTTAGCTCACATAGTCCCACGTTATGGAGACAACTGGCAGCAACAGTGGGGGATGAGGGAGCAGAGGATGCCTTCAGAAGGTGGTTTTCAAAGTATAATGACATTTATATGAAGATGTCATGATGAATCCCATTAATTTGTATACACATCCAAAAAATAACTCCCTCTTTCTCTCTGTCAAATAAATAAATAAAAAAAAGAAAATATTTTAAAAAATAATAAAAAGAAGGGGTTTGGAGCAGGAGAGATGGCTCAGTTGTTAAAGGCACCTGTTTGCAAAGCCTGCAAGCCCAGGTTCTGTTCCTCAGCATCCATATAGAACAAGATGCAAGGTGGCACATGCATCTGTGATTACAACGTGCTTATGACAATGGGAGATGGATCCAGGGGAATCAAAGCTCGTGATCCAGCTCGTTTGACATTGGTTTGCAGTCTGGCTGTTCACAGTGGCAAGAGATTTTCTCTCAAAGAGAGTTGGAACACTTTGAGGTTGTATATGTGCATGTGTGAATACACACACACACACACACACACACACACACAAATAAATAAATATTTTAAAAAGAAAGGATTCTCATAATCCACTTTTACTAATAATAACATTTACACAGTCTTTGCCATATTGCTACATGTTCTGTGCTGGTTTGCACCAATGGCTTCCCTTTATGTCAATGCACTATTAAGTTTAGCCTTTATCATGAGCAAAATATGCTTGAAATTCCAGCACTAATGTTGTAAATATACATATTCATGCTCACTGACCCAAAACACAGAGAAAAATAAGTATCAGCCTAGGATTATATCAAAAGCCAAACAATTGCTCAAGGATAAAATAAAGGTAAAGGTATAGTAGTTATCAAAAAGTAAAGATGGTTACAGCTGTAATAGCTTTAAAATAATAAAATCCACCCAGAAGAAATGTGAACATAGATGGACAAAATGAAGTACTGGAGAGAGAAGCGCAAACACAGACACTGGGGAAGCATGCAGGTACCTCTACAAAGAATAACACTATACAAACACACTCTATGTCAGTGAAATGGTACAATTAATCAGCTGGAAATACAGTGTCATGAAATGTGGGAATAGGGGAGCTACAATGATTTAACATCAAATTTCTCGTTCTATTTGCAAGCAGGATGGAGGTACTAAATAAATTTAGACTTTATGGAAAAATACAATGTGGTATTAAATTAGTAGGTCAATATTAGTCATTATCCTAAATATTTAGTATCATTGGAAGTGAGAAGGAGCATTGCATGTGGCAGACTGATTTTAAAGCTGTATCAGTTCATTGCTCCTCCTTATATAAGGGACCTTTTCTCCCATCAGGAGTCTTTTTCTTACTGTCCTCCACAGTGGGAGCAGCAAGTGGCAGCAGCAGACAGGTGGGGGCAGCAGCAGGCGATGCTCTCTGGTGTTGTAGCTCTCCTGCTGGCCTTGGGCTCTACAAGAACCACAGATCTTGCACAGGCCTAGGAAGTAAGGATTCCTCAGCCCCTGGCATTGGGTCCCATGGCAGATTCTGGGCCAAGGCATCAGACTTCTGCTAGGTTGCTTTGACCACTGTCAGCCACTGGCCTCATGGTTCTGAGTCTTCTGTAGCTGTCAAAACAGCCAGGTGCCCTGAAGGTCCTACAGCCTGGCCAACTGACTTCACCTTTTCTGCACTGTCCACTTATGCTTTAAATGATCACTGTAGAATTAAAAATAATTTAGAATAAAATGTCAAGATATTATCATGTATTTAAAAAGTATGAGATGCCATGAAACAGTATCTGAGAATAAGCTTATAATTTGAATAATATTTACTAAAAATTCTAGGAATATCTCAATTTAAGAAAAGACCATTGAGACCAAAAATGGTGAAACCATGGCAATAATAATAAACTATAGGCAAAATCACATATAAGAAGCCTGAAGATAGGGGAGTCATCACAAAGAGAACTACTACATAATAATAAAAGGCTTAAAATCTAGGAAATACAACAATGCTAAACTTTCATGTACTAAATAACAGTTTCAAATGATATAGATCAAGAAAAGAACTATGAAGAAACATAAGAGGTTATAAACACATACACCATTATCAACTATTCAATATTTTTAGGTAAGGAGGTAAGAGGTAAAAAAACAAGAAATGATACCTAGATTTTGGAGACAAAGGGACATATTTTTATGTTTTATTATTTTTTTCCCCTTCCTTCCTTCCTTCCTTCCTTCCTTCCTTCCTTCCTTCCTTCCTTCCTTCCTTCCTTCCTCCCTCCCTCCCTCCCTCCCTCCCTTCCTTCCTTCTTTCTTTCTTTCTTTCTTTCTTTCTTTCTTTCTTTCTTTCTTTCTTTCTTTCATTTCTTATTTTACAAAGGTTATAGTCTTATAATCCCTCTCCCCTGGCCCACTTTCCCTGAGGGTTCTCCTCAGTGGGATCATTGGTATTCAGTATGGGTTCAAAGTAAGACCTCAGTCAATCTGTGTGTGTGTGTGTGCTTCAGGAGATTTCTGCCCACCTCTATGGCTCCTACAATCTTCCTACCCCTCTTCCTCAATGTTCCCTAAGCCATGGAAGGCCTGTTAGCAGTTGGATTTAGTGCTAAGTTCTCTGTAGCCTCTGGGTTTCTGCTTGGATATGATTTGATTAACAACAGAGTCTGTCCCTGTTTTCCTGGAGCTGGTTGTGAAGCTAGCAGTGGGAGCAATACTCATGTCACTGCTTCCTCTGCCACTTTCCCCTGGGCCCCTGTAGCTGTGGTATAGGTGGCACATCTCCTGGAAGGCAGTCAGATATCTTCACTTGTGACACTGATGGATCTTGGATCTCCCCATTATTCTTTGCCATCTGTAAAATAAAGCAGCATTTCCAGTCAAGCATGAGAGCATCTTTGCCTTAGGGGATATGCATAGTGATTGGAGAGACTTCTTGATGGGTATGCCCATTCTACTTATCCAGAGAGCTCTGGGGGATTCTCTCTGGGGTCTATGTGATTCCTAGACATGGGATTCTGACTTGCTTCCCAGTACCAGGTGTGAGTTCTCTCCCACTGAGCAGGTCTCATGTCCAATTAGAGGGCAGTTGGTTACCTGCATGAGCTGTGTGCTACTATGACACAGTCTGTCATACTTCTTGCCTGGCTGGCTGGTTGTGTAGCTTGCAGGATCCCCTGCTCATTCATGCTGTTGATGATTTTTGTCCCATGGCAGCTCCCATAGCACTTTCCCATGCCATGATGGTCTGCCAGGAGAGGACTGGGTTTCTTCTCCATTCCAGTGTGGTCTCCCAGTGTCCTATGACAGCGGCCTGTGGTGTCTTCAGAAACAGGATCTTAACTTTTAGCTCTGGTGGCTAACCAAGTGCTTTGGCAATAGCTGTCATTGCTTTGGGCTTTGTGGGCCTCCGTGACCAACAGCTCAGGGTAATCCAATTCTGGTCGGGAGATTCATCAGCCAGGGCCAATGGCTTAGGATTAAGCTTTCTCAACCCACTACTGGGTATTTTTGCCTAGCCTGCCCACCCCCCTTGATTATATGATGCTATCCAGGAGGAAGGTATTGTAATGATTGATTCTTTTCTTTAGTTTTGTGCAATTCCCTTCCCCACTCTTCCTTCCCACCACCCTCTCCCCCTCCTGACCTTTAACTTCTCTTCCTTTACTAGTCTGTCAAGAGTCTCCTCCTAGTCTCCCTGCCTATTTCCCCCCTTTTTTAGAGCCTATTCCTAATGCTGACTCCTGTTTATATTCAGCTCCAGCTGATCTAATGTAGGAACCACATGCAAGAGAGAACATGTGGTGTTTGCCTTTCTTAGCCTGTGTGACCTCACTTAAAATGATAATTTCCAAGTCCATACATTTTCCTGCAATTTTCCTATATTCCTTTTTCCTTACTGCTGAGCAGAATGTCTACCACAGTGTGCTGTGTCTTCTTTATCTCTTCATTAGTTGATGGGCATCTGGGCTGATTCCAATAACTAGCTATTGTGAATAGAGTGGCGACAAACATGGCTGAGCAGTAATATTATTATCAATCTCCAAAGACAACAAAAATTTCAAATTATGAAAGTGAAGTCAGTGGTACCTCTTTTGTTAAGTTGTTGACAATTTTCATGCATAGACACAATATAATTTCTATCACAATCCCCTCTTAATACCTTTTGTTCTCTGTGTGCCCACCCTTTCCACTGAACTCCTTCCAATGACAACTTCATTCATTCAATTTATTTATTTGAGACACAGAGAGACAGAGAGAAAAGAGGCAGATAGAGAGAATTCAAAAGAGCATGAGCATCCCAGGGCCTTTTGCCACTGCATGTGCCACTTTGTGCATCTGGCTTTATGTGGGTACTGGAGAATTGAACCAAGGCACCAGGCTTTGCAAGCAAGTGCCCTTAACTGCTAATCCCTCAGCCCCAATGACAACTTTTAGTACCATATAGCCAACATTAGCATGTAAAACTGAATAGCATTCTTACACAGAACCAAAGACAGCTTGAAACATAATGTAAAAAAAGTATGTAATGGGATGCAGAAAAAATATGAGTTATAATATAAAGGTAGTTGAATAAAAATCAATGAAAGTGATGATTATCCTATACAAAATTACAAAGTGTGTTAGAGGATATGAGGGGAATACAGAAGCTTCATGAAAATCCTCCAAATAATTTGATTTGTAAGATAGAAATGGATATAATAAAGCTCTTGAAGAAGGAAAATATAAACTCTAACCCTTCTTGAAGATGATTAGCTTTGATTACAGGAAAACTACAAAACATGCCTCTGGTTGTGAATGGATTTAGCTTATCTAACTTTTAGGCTAAATGCCCTAGTTCTTGCTATCATTTAAATATCAAACTAGCAATTTTTTTTGTTAAATATCATATAAGGTTGAAGTAATGATCTCAAATAGGTTTGAATTTTACTAAATTCTGTTATTTATTTAGCTTAAAAATATTATAAACACTGCAGAGTGTACAAAATATAGAATCACAGGGGATTATTACAGTTGTGTACTGTTCTAACATTCATCATTGGATTCAATTCTTTATATTTAAAGATTTGGAAAAGAATATGAAGCTTTTAATAAGTTGAGACATATGATTTGAAGAACACAAGGAGTATGTTATTTAGAAATTTTTTATTTATATGTGTGTACATTTGATGTGGGTGTGTGTGTGGGTGTGTGTTTTGGGGGGTGCATATACCATAGCACTTGTGTGGAGGTCAGAGAACAACAACCATGGAGTAATTTTCCTCTCATTCCACCTTTTTGAGACAGGATTTGCCTTGTTGTTTTGATTTTGGGTGTGTCCCAGTCTATCCCTAGCTTCTGGATTCTCCTGGCCCCACCTCCTGGTAGGTGTGTGGGTTATTACAGATGTGCATGCCACTTTGTGTATGAATTTACTTAGCTGCTAGGGAATCAAACTTAGACTAGCAGGCTTGCAAGCAAGCACTTTTAACTGTCGAACCATCTCCTCAGGCCCTAGAAATAAATTTAATGTTTTTCAAAATTGTGGACATCTATAAGTAATATAACAAACTTATAATGTAGAAACAGACTTACACATAAAATTGGGATCTTGACATATAATTGAGTCAGTGAGGGTTAAAACTATTTAATAAATATTTAACATGTAGGGTGATACAATTAACTTCTCAGAAAAAAATAAGTGGAGTCCTTTGATATAAAAAAACAAGTTCCCAAAGGCTAGAAACTCTAAAAGTAAAAAGCTTTAACAGAAAATATAGAGGACAAGCTTTTGATTCAGTGGTTCCAATGGGCCCTGCTGAGACTGCGAAGAAAACAGGAGGTGGCAGGGACCTAATGAAACACACTGCTGTGTACCAAAGTTCACTTGGGAGTTCCGTGGGCAATCTTCTATGACGTGACTCTGGGACTCAGAAACCTTTTGTCTGCTGGCTCCACGTTACCTTAAGGACTTGTTTCTCTCTTGATTTTCTGTACCTAACTATGGGATCAATGAATAAAACAATAAAAGAGGGCTGGAGAGATGGCTCAGCAGTTAAGGCACTTGCCTGCAAAGCCTAGGGGCCCTGGTTTGATTCTCCAGTACCCACATAAAGTCAGATACACAATGTGGTACATACATCTGTTTGTAATGGCTAGAGGTCCTAGAGGCCATTATGTTTTTTTTTTCTCTTTCTTTTTCTCTCTGTGTCCCACTCCTTGCAAATAAATAAATAAAAATTAAAAGAAAGAAAAAAGAAGGTGGAGAATCATGCATGAAGTTTCAGGGGTCAAGCCTGGAGTTGCACATCATTTTATTGAACCATCCCTCCACTAGGCAACGGGGGATCTGTAGGACATTAGGGCATACTGTGGTCCCTAGTGCCTCAAGGAGAAGAGAACACAGCTTTTAGTGTGTATCTCTGCCCCACTGCAGGGGTTTTCTTAAGTAAAAATATCTGTGGTTATTAAGGAAAACTTGGTCATTCAGAGGTTAAAGTCGTTAGTGAGAAAAGTCAAACATGAAAAATTAAAAGATGAACTACAGATGGATGATGTAGCCCCATTCCCAAGCGACAGTGTGCACAAGGCTCACGGAGTGCACATTCTATGAGGCCACGTAAAGCAAGCAGCATAACAGGAGCATGCACTTAACTAATCATGGGAATTCACAAAGAAATCTGGATGTCATTGAAACACAAGACAAAATGTTCAGTCACTGGGCTGGAGAGATGGCTTAGCGGCTAAGGCACCTGCCTCCTAAGCCTAAGAACGCTGGTTCCAATCTCCAGCAGTTCCAATCTCCAGGTCCCACTTTAGCCAGATGCAGAGACGCAAGGGCGCAATGCCACACTTGACCACAAGGGGGCGCATGCATCTGGATTTCATTCACAGCAGCTGAGAGACTGCTGGTGTGCCCATCTCTGTCTCCCTCTCCCTCTCTGTCTATCTCTCTCTGTCTCTCTCTCCAAAAAAAAAAAAAAAGTTCAGTCACACCAGTAATCACAAACATCCAAACTAAACAACAAAATAAGAACACATTTCAAATCCATAGTTAAAAGCAGAAAATACCAATAGTTGGCTGAGATGCAGGAGATTAAAAACTTGTACACATTACCTATGGGATTACAAATTGCTACAATCACCTTGGTGAGAAGAAAACAGTTTGGCAACATCTAGAAAAGTTGAGCATGTACACACTCTGGAGAATATACTTGGCATTTCCACCTCCATCTACAGCCCTTGAAGGACCTTTCACTATGTCTTCCCCAGGAGAGTCAAATAAGGACATTCACCCAAGTAATTTTTAATAGGATAAATCTAGATCAAGCTACATTAGAGTGAATGGAAAATGAACATATTATTCATAACAGATGAGTAAAATGTCCCTACAGATATCAATATGAATAGATTAAAAATTTAATATTGAGTAGGATATAAAAGTTGTAAAGGGTTTAACATAATGTATCATTTAATTAAATTAGAAAAATAAACCACAGATATGTATTTATGGATGCATATCTATAACAAGACAGGTGACATTTGTGACAGTGTTACCTAGGAAAAGGATGGAGAGTTAGAATGAAAACCATGACATATGTGGGCTAAAACTTTGTATGTTTTTATATATTTAGTTGTAACCGAAGCTGGGAGCTAGTATGACATAAATTTTAAAATCTGGATATTATACATTTGTTGTATTTTTGTGTATTCACAACATTTTAACTTGCAAAGAGAAATCTTCACCTTACCCCTTTTAGCATATGCCTCACTCTTAATACTATTTCATACTAGAACTAAAATGGTTTGATGTTTTAGGGAAAAACATGAACTGGGCATACTCATGAAATTAATAAGCCACTGTCTATTCATACTTTTATTTATATTTATTTACTTATTTATTTATTTGACAGAGGGAAAGCAGCAAAATTAGAGAGAGAGAATGGGCATGCCAGGGCTTCTAGCCACTACAAATGTACTCCAGATGCATGCACCACCTTGTACATCTGGCTTACGTGGGTACTGGGGAATCGAACCGAGGTCCTTTGGCTTTGCAGGCAAGTGCCTTAATGCTAAGCCATCTCTCCAGCCCTGTATATTCACATTTTGAACATTTTTTCCAAGTATCTGTCAAAGGCTTTTCTTGACACAAGAAGATAGGGAGATGTTTAAAAAAGTTTATTGTTGGGCTGGAGAGATGGCTTAGCAGTTAAGGCATTTGACTGTGAAGCCTAAGGACCCTGGTTCGATTCCCTAGTACTTATGTAAAGCCAGATGCACAAGGTGTTACATGTCTGGAGTTTGTTTGCAGTGGCTGGAGGCCTTGGCACACCCATTTTTTCTCTCTCTTTGTCTTTCAAATAAATAAATAAATAAATAAATAAATAAATAAATAAATAAGAAATAAGTAAAATTATATATAAAGAAGTTTATCTTTGATATCTGCACCAAAATATAAGATTAGGATAGTTACTAGTTGTTCTTCTCATTGCTGTTGACATACCAGGGTTTATTTTGCCTCACAGTTTGAAGGAAAGTCCATTATGGTGGGGAAGGCATGGTGACAGGAGCATGAGGCAGCTGGCCACGTTGTGTCCTCTGTCAGAAATCAGAGAAATGAATGCTAGTGCTTAGCTTTCTTTCTCCTTTTAATTCAGTGTAGGACCCCAGCCCACCTTCAGGGTGGGTCTTCCACCTCAAGCCAATCTAGAAACTACCTCACAGATACACCCAGGGACTTATGTCCCAGACGATTGTAGATGTTATCATACTGACCCACCACCAGCCATTTTCCAGGCTTAGATCAGTGAGAGCGAGGGAGGGAGCACCATCAACAAAGGTTCCCACAGCCTTTGCGGCCCCTGGTTTGTTCCCACGGCTCTTATCACAATGGCGATTCTGATTATTTTAACAACTGCATGTGTTTTCTGTGTTTCTCAGCCAGGCCAGAAGTGTGTGAGCAAGAACTGTGTCCCTGGCCTGCTCACTATTGTTCCCTCCACTTGAGGAAGACTTGACATTGACACACGATCACTTTGTGCGTGTCACTTGAATGGAATCAATGAATGGAAAAGACGCACACTTGAGATGAGTGCTTCATTGCTGGAGCATGTCTCATCAGCATCTAGGGAACAGGGCAGCCCACGTTTAATGCTGCTTTTCAAAATAACGACGGTCAAGGAAGAGTCTGGTGTAAAGCGAGCAAATCATTCCACTGAGGAAATATGATATTTTTTGGCTCCTGTATTAACTAAGAGCTGCTATTTCCAGGCTTGGGCTAGGACAGACATTAGTGAACCCTGCAAGTGGCTACAGAGCACCCTTGAGAAGAAAAGAAACTTGAAAATTTCCCATTTTGACTTGTTCAGGAAATCTAACAGCAATGTGCTGTGTGGAACAAGAAAAAAAGTGAGCAAAGAGGAAAGAAATGATCATGCCTATGGGATCTCAGTGAAGGAAAATTTCAAAATCATTGGATTCAAAAGGAAAAATATATGACCTTTGAAACAGAGAGGTGGATTGTGCAGGCTGCCCTGAGAAGTGCATTTTTGTCATAGCTTAGTGGATGACCTGAATAATTATAGACCTTTTAGCCTGTGGCAATGGGGACTCCATTATATGACACTGACATTATTTCAGCTAGATGGTGTTCTGTTCCAGTAAAGGCCTGAGAAGGGTTTTCCCTTCTAATCACTGGAATAAGCCATATGATGAGTATTATTAACCTTATTTTATAGACAGGGACGGCTGATATGTGGAGAGGTAATCCACTCAGAGTCTTGAAGCTCAGAAGTGCTGATTTCCAAACCACTACATGGAGCCCCAGCTGCAGTTTGCAGCTGGGTTCAAAGTCAGGTTTTCCTTTTCTTTACTGGTTGAGCACTCAAAGGCAGCTGGGTCTCAGTTCCCTCAGCAGTAGAATGTGGCATATGCTTTCCTTGCAGGGAGTTGTGAGAATTCGACACAATAAACAAAGAAGCCTTAGCACTCAGTGGCCCTCAGTCCATGGCACTGTCTTATACTATGTTATATGGCAGGAAGGGAGGGTGCTCAGGAGCTGAGGTTGGTGGTATTGAAGATGCAGGATGCACATAGACTGTACTGTTCCAGAGTTCTCTAGAGGAACAGACTCAGTAGAATGAAGTTTATTAAAAGGGAATTTAGTGGATTGCCTTATGGCAGTCCAACAATAGCAGTTGCAGGCCTGAGAGTCAAGGAACCCAGTAGCTGCTCAGTCCGTGAGCTGGATGCCTCAGCAGACCAACCCAGCACTGAAGACCTGGAGGCTTCCTGGAGAGGCGCTGCTCTTCAGTCCACAGTGCTCTTCAGTCCACACTGGAAAGCAACAAGCAACATGGAGCACAGCAGCCAGGTGGGAGGAGGGGATCCTTTCCTTCCCAGAGCTTCTTTAGATAAAGCCCCCCCCCCCGAGGGTCCTCCCACTCTGGGGAAGGGCTCACCCTGGGGGAAGGATTCTTCCTTTAGTTAATACTGCCTGGAAGCAACCTCACAGACCCACTTATGAGGAATGTCTGTGGATTCCTAATGAGATCAAGTTGACACAACTTAACCATCACAAGTCCACCCCTTGTCAACTTGACACCAAACCATATCTCCTTATGTCATACTTAATTTCCAAATGAAGACAGTAACAAGGTCATAATTACCCCTTGTACAATCAGAAATGCACAATCTTCCCCCCCAACACAAAGCGAGGTTCCTTGAAGAATGCTTAGTCTCTAATATAATAAGTCAAATATAAATTCAAAAGCAGTTAACTAGCAATGTGATCTTAATCAGTATTAATTACCTAATAGAGAAATAGAGGAAGAACAAAAGAATCTTGGTATTGCTGTAGGTATGTACACTCTCAACAAGGTAGGACAGAAACACTCATGACAATTACAGTCCTCAGTTTTGTAACTGGTCTTGTAGCCTTAGCTGGTATTTGTAACTGCCTTCTACTGCCCATTCTGCATTTCCTCCACCTTCAGCAAGCACCCCTGCTGGTGGTACTGAAGATGCAGAGTGCATCCAGACCCTGAGATCCTTTGTGCTCCAAACTTACCAGGTGCCATACGCTTGGAACACGGGGCTAATCCTGCTAACTCCAACGGGCTGCTTGGGTTCTCCACAGAAGTCGCAGCACTCAGGAGGGGTTTTCCATGAATCTAATTACAATCAAGGGTCTGAACTTGTCCACTGAATTTTATTCTACTCTCCTTGCAGTTGTCCCACACCCTCCCTCATGACCCCAGGTAGCCATTGATAAGCTTTCTGCCATTATAGATTAGTTTTTATTTTCTGAGAATACAATGGCAGTATAATATCTCCTGATCTGGGTTTGTTCTTCCAGCACAAATGACAGATGCATCCATACTGTTTCTTGTGGTAGCTGTGTAGTCCTTTTCTTTGCTGAGCACTGTGGCTGTGTATAAAGATGCCACAGGTTTAGCATGCCTTTAATGGTTAACAGTGTATTGATATGAAAAAACTTGCATGCTTAATGTAGATCTAATGTCATCAGTGCAAGCAAGGTCATAAGTATTAACATTTCCATCTTCTCTAAGAGTTTCCTTGTGTCTTTGGTTTTTGGTGGTAAGAATGCTTATGTGAGTTCTGCCTTATTAACCAAATTTTTACATGTATAATATTATATTGTTAACTCTAGGCACCAATTTGTACAGCAGTAGTGTACATAATTTAGTCACCTTTCATATGTGAAGGTTTTTCACCAGTGAAAAACTGCTCACCATTTTCCACTCCTTCCTAAAGTCCTTGGGAACTATTTTTATTCTCCATGAGTTTGGCTATCTTAGATATATTATACATGTAATACAGCATTTGTCTTTCTGTGATGGGTTCATTTCACTTAGCTCAATGCACTCCAAATTCATTTGTGTTACAAATGTTAGGAATAGGCTTAAGGACCCCAGTTTGATTCTCCAGGTCCCACGTAAGCCAGATGCACATAGTGGCACATGCATCTAGAGTTTGTTTGCAGTGGCTAGAGGCCCTGGTGTGCCATTTCCTTTTTCTCTCTCTCCCTCTCCCTGTCTTTAATGAATAAAAAATAAAAATAAATTAAAAAAAATCTCTCCTATACCTGTGGGCCATTTGGTATGTTTTATTAGAGAAAATATCTTTTCAAGTCCTCCATCAATTTTAGAAATTGGGTTGATTTTTCTTCTCTTGAATAGGCATATCATGTATATATTGGAGATCAAAATATAATTTGTAAATATTTTCTGCTATTTTCTTTTTATTTGATTTTTGAGAAAGTGAGAGAGAGAGAGAGAATTGGTACACCAGTGTCTCAGCCATTGCAATTGAACTCCAGACACTTCACCACCTAGTGGGCGTGTGTGACCTTGTGCTTGCCCTCCTTGGTGTGTCTGGCTTATGTGGCTGTTAACAGTAGATGAGGCTCCACTTCCGCTACATCTTTATCAGCAGTTGTCTGTTTTCTTGATGATAGCCATTCAGACCGGGGCAAGTTGTTTTGATTTGCATTGCCTTTGAGGTTATGGATGTTGAACATCTTAAAAATGACTTATTGGCCACTTATGTTTCTTCTTTTGTAAATTGTCCATTTCATTAGCCTATTTGGTGGTTGGCAGATTTTTCTTTTCTTTTTTCTTTTCTTTTTTTGGTGTTTAATATTTTTAGTTCTTTGTAAGCTCTGGCGATTAGTCACCTGTCTGAAGTATAGGCAGCAAACGTTTTCTCCCCTTCTGCAGGCTGTCTGTTCCCTTTGTTGGTGGTTTCTTTTGCTGTGTAGAAGCCTTTTAATTTCACATAGTTTGTTGATTCTTGGTGCTATTTCCTGCGCTATTTCCTATTTCAGGTCTGTTCAGAAAGTTCCTGCCTATGAAGCATGCTCCCTAGTTTTCTTCCAGCACTTTCTGTGTTTCAGGTTTTAGACTGAGGTCTTTGATCCACTTTTCTGCTTTCTTTTCACTCTCTCTGCCCTGTGCTGTGAACTGGCCAATATCCAAAGGGAAGAAAACAGCGCTGATAGATGCACATCTCTGGTGTAGGCAGTCCTTCCTCTTCTCCGGAAAGGGTGAGGGTGTGGGGGTGGGGCTGTTTGGTCTCTTCAGTCTCTGCTCCTTTAATTACTTGATGATACTTTCAACAAATGTTTTTCTTTTCAATTTATACAAATTTTATTGGTGTTCTTTTTTGGGTTCATACGTTTGATACAAACAATTCCATTATAGATGAAAGCAGAGTTCTTCTAAATTTCTTTAAATGCATTCATTTTTATATAAGACAATTATTGTTTTCACCTTGTTCTAAGGAACAATATTCATAAAATGACTGGTTTGACGTGCATGTAAAATTTTCTTTTAGAGAGAAAAGCTATTGTGATGGTTAAGTTTTATTGTCAACTTGATCTGTTTAGGAATCCACAGACATTCCTCATGAAAGGGTCTATGAGGTTGCTTCCAGGAAAGATTAACTAAAGGAGGAATCCTGGCCCCAGGGTGAGCCCTTCCCCCAGGGTGGGTGGGCCTCCTCTCAGAGGGGGGCTTTATCTAAGGAAGCTCTGGGAAAAGTTCCTTTCCTCCCACGTGGCTGCAGTGCTGCCTGCTGACATCCGGCATAGACTGAAGACCTGCGTGGACTGAAGAGCAGTGTGGACTGAAGAGCAGCGTGCACTGAAGAGCAGCGTGGACTGAAGACCAGTGTGGACTGAAGACCAGTGTGGACTGAAGAGCAGCGTGCACTGAAGAGCAGCGTGCACTGAAGAGCAGCGTGCACTGAAGAGCAGCGTGCACTGAAGAGCAGTGTGGACTGAAGACCAGTGTGGACTGAAGAGCAGTGTGGACTGAAGACCAGTGTGCACAGAAGAGCAGCGTGCACTGAAGACCAGTGTGCACTGAAGAGCAGTGTGGACTGAAGACCAGCGTGCACTGAAGAGCAGCGTGCACTGAAGACCAGTGTGCACTGAAGAGCAGCGTGCACTGAAGAGCAGCGTGGACTGAAGACCAGTGTGGACTGAAGACCAGTGTGCACTGAAGAGCAGCGTGGACTGAAGACCAGTGTGGACTGAAGACCAGTGTGGACTGAAGAGCAGTGTGCACTGAAGAGCAGTGTGCACTGAAGAGCAGTGTGCACAGAAGAGCAGTGTGCACTGAAGAGCAGTGTGGACTGAAGAGCAGTGTGCACTGAAGAGCAGTGTGCACTGAAGAGCAGTGTGGACTGAAGAGCAGCATGGACTGAAGAGCAGTGTGGACTGAAGACCAGTGTGGACTGAAGAGCAGTGTGGACTGAAGACCAGTGTGGACTGAAGAGCAGTGTGGACTGAAGAGCAGTGTGGACTGAAGAGCAGCGTGCACTGAAGACCAGTGTGGACTGAAGAGCAGCGTGGACTGCAGAGCAGTGTGGACTGAAGACCAGTGTGGACTGAAGACCAGTGTGGACTGAAGAGCAGTGTGCACTGAAGACCAGTGTGGACTGAAGAGCAGTGTGGACTGAAGAGCAGTGTGGACTGAAGAGCAGCGTGGACTGAAGAGCAGTGTGCACTGAAGAGCAGTGTGGACTGAAGACCAGTGTGCACTGAAGAGCAGTGTGGACTGAAGACTAGTGTGGACTGAAGAGCAGTGTGGACTGAAGACCTGCGTGGACTGCAGAGCAGCGTGGACTGAAGAGCAGTGTGGACTGAAGACCAGTGTGGACTGAAGACTAGTGTGGAATGAAGACCAGTGTGGACTGAAGACCAGTGTGGACTGAAGAGCAGTGTGGACTGAAGACCAGTGTGGACTGAAGAGCAGTGTGGACTGAAGACCAGCGTGGACTGAAGACCAGTGTGGACTGAAGAGCAGTGTGGACTGAAGAGCAGTGTGGACTGAAGACCAGCGTGGACTGAAGAGCAGCGTGGACTGAAGAGCAGTGTGGACTGAAGACCAGTGTGGACTGAAGACCAGTGTGGACTGAAGAGCAGTGTGGACTGAAGACCAGCGTGGACTGAAGAGCAGCGTGGACTGAAGAGCAGTGTGGACTGAAGAGCAGTGTGGACTGAAGAGCAGTGTGGACTGCAGAGCAGCATGCACTGAAGACCAGTGTGGACTGAAGACCAGTGTGGACTGAAGACCAGTGTGGACTGAAGACCTGCGTGGACTGAAGACCTACGTGGACTGAAGACTAGTGTGGACTGAAGAGCAGCGTGGACTGAAGAGCAGTGTGGACTGAAGAGCAGCGTGGACTGAAGACCTGCGTGGACTGAAGACCAGTGTGGAATGAAGAGCAGCGTGCACTGAAGACCAGTGTGGACTGAAGACCTGCATGGACTGAAGAGCAGTGTGGACTGAAGACCAGTGTGGACTGAAGAGCAGCGTGCACTGAAGAGCAGTGTGGACTGAAGACCTGCGTGGACTGAAGACCAGTGTGGAATGAAGAGCAGCGTGCACTGAAGAGCAGTGTGGACTGAAGACCTGCATGGACTGAAGAGCAGTGTGGACTGAAGACCAGTGTGGACTGAAGAGCAGCGTGCACTGAAGAGCAGTGTGGACTGAAGACCTGCGTGGACTGAAGACCTGTGTGGACTGAAGAGCAGTGTGGACTGAAGAGCAGCGTCTCTCCTGGAAGCCTCCAGGCCTTCAGTGCTGGATTGGGACTGCTGAGGCATCCAGCTTCGTGGACTGAGCAGCTACTGGGTTCCTTGACTCTTGGGCCTGCAACCTGCTATTGCTGGATTGCTGTAAACTAATCCACTAAATTCCCCTTTAATACAATTCATTCTATCTGTTCTGTTCCTTGAGAGAACCCTGACTAATATAGCTATGGAACTAAATACATATTTAAACTTTATCCATGCACCTTGTAAAATCATTTTGTATTCTTCTGGCATGTGTCATACTTTGAACAGATTTCTGGTATTACCCAAAGACCATTCCCAGGATGTTTTCTCTGTCCAGGAAGAAATACAGGAGGACCCCTCACAGTCTAAGTCTAATCCCCATCTTGCTGCTTGCCTGCTTTCTATAGTTTGATTGTGTCACTTCACATTCTCTTTTCAAATCTATCCATTAATATCATAATATCAAGAGCTAGGTCTTTAGGAAGTGATCAATTCAGGATGCTGGAGCCCTCATAAATGGTATTAGTGACCTGATGAAGGAAGAGTGAGGAATCTGCCTGTCACTGATGTATAGTCACCATCTGGGAAGCAGAGAGCAGCCTTCCCCAGGCATTGAACCTGCTGGTGCCTTGAGCTCGGACTTCCATTTAACAGAAATATGAGACATACATTCTATTCTAGTCTGAAATCCTTACGTTATCAGACTAAGGCATTGCTGGACCCTATATTGCCAATCATCTTACTCCTCTGGATATCATTTATAAAACCAGGCATGTATGTGCACTCTGACTAGTCTGCAGGATGGCATCTCAGATGGTGGGACAGGTCATGGGCTTGCTGATTCCCTGGTTCTGGGTTCTGACTGAGCTTGTAAACCTTGTTTGATTTCCAGCATTTCCAGAATGTTCTCCTGTTTCTCACTTAGGAGATTATCTCTCTCTATCGCTTTATGGTGAAATTTAAGGAGCTATTGTAGTTGGGTATCTGGGGTCAGAGTGCACCTTCACAGACTCATGACTGGATACTCTCAGTCCATCCCTGAAAACAGTTGCAGAGTGTGGTAGTTTGAATATATGTCCCCCAATATATTCAGTGTTTTACTAGTTATAGTTTGCATCTTCAATCACCTTGCTAGAGGCAGTGTCACTGGGGGCTGGTCTTAAGGTGATGGTTTGAGATTCCATTGTAAAGATATGCAAATGTGCCTAGCAGGAGTTCCTGAAGTGTGCTGTGTGACCTTTTGGCAGTAGTTTTGCTCTGTGTGCTGTGATGGCTAGTTGGTTTCTCTCTCTCTCTGCTTGGCCCTATGGAGAGCAGGCCGCTTCTCTTGCCATTATGGAACTTCCCCTGGATCTGTAAGCTTCAATAAATAATATCCCTTCCTCCATAACTGTGCCTGGTCTGGAAGTTCATCTCAGCGAACCTGAAGCTGTCTGCAACAGTAAAGTGGTACCGAGGAGTGTGGGGTGAGATGAACCAGACCGTGTGGATATTCGTCTTTTGGAACCTTTGTTTTGGAGGAATGGGCATGGACTTGGTGCTTGCAACTGAAGATGCCTTCTGGAGTGGTAAGCCAAGTTTTATGGACTATTCTGATGAGAGTTTGAGAATGCTAAGTGCAGATAGTATTGAACTTCGAGGCTTGGCTTATGAGCTTTCTAAGGGGAAGGAAAGAAGGCAGAGGACTTTGTTGGAACTGGGCTACTGGCATAAGGGATGGCTACGTTCCGCTATTCAGGCCCAGAGTGTTTGATCAAACTTAAATTTGTAATGGACTGATGTGCTTGGCTAAAGATATTGGACTGAGAGATTTAAGATTTTAAGTTGGAAAATCTCTGAAGCAAGTTAAAAGCAGAGGCACTGAGACTGGTTTTAGGTTATTGGGGCTGCTATTGTCAACGCATTAGCAATCTTAAGGAAGGTGGAAGGAAGGTGGCCTGACTTGATTTACATTAAAACAATGGAGAGGATGCCTGAGGAAAGACTGTTAGAAATGCAAACTCTTTGGAAAGAGTTGACTGGAGAAGGAACCTGCTTTTCAAGGCTATGGTTTATTTTGTCCCTGGATTTAGAATATGGCTGTGTCCTGCACACCTGGTATTAGTTTTGGAAATATGAAAAATGCATGGAGTGGTCATGAGTTGCACACGGTTCCAGGAGCTGCTGCTGAGATGTGGCATGAGGCAAAGCATGAAGACCCTCAGGAACAGGCTGGAAGAGCCTTTTGGAAGATGGACCGTGGTTTGCATGGAGACTTGAAGATGTTTTGGATATACCAGGACTGTGCAAAAGGGCTACCATGGAGTGCAGTGTTGGCATGTTATGAAAGTTTTCCCTGGTGACTCTGCCCAGCTGGAGGGGCAGAATTGGAAAACCTGAAGACTGTTAGTCTCTGGTTATATTGAACTTGAACTGCAGAAGTTTGATGACGGCTGATGGTGGTTGAGTTTGCATTGTTTTAGTTTCTCCTTGCTATACCTTATACCAGTTAAAAATGTTTACTCTGTGCCTTTACATGTTGAAAGTATTTAACTTGTTTGATTTTACAGGACTCAGTATCTTAAGTTGATCAAGACTATGAGAAACTTTGAAATTGGACTGAGTACAATTTACAATGTGTGATAGTTATAAATCTATTGGGGGCCAGGAGCTAAATATATTGGGGGCCAGGGGCGGAATGTGGTAGTTTGAATATATGTCCCCCAATATATTCAGTGTTTTACTAGTTATAGTTTGCATCTTCAATCACCTTGCTAGAGGCAGTGTCACTGGGGGCTGGTCTTAAGGTGATGGTTTGAGATTCCATTGTAAAGATATGCAAATGTGCCTAGCAGGAGTTCCTGAAGTGTGCTGTGTGACCTTTTGGCAGTAGTTTTGCTCTGTGTGCTGTGATGGCTAGTTGGTTTCTCTCTCTCTCTGCTTGGCCCTATGGAGAGCAGGCCGCTTCTCTTGCCATTATGGAACTTCCCCTGGATCTGTAAGCTTCAATAAATAATATCCCTTCCTCCATAACTGTGCCTGTTCTGGAAGTTCATCTCAGCGAACCTGAAGCTGTCTGCAACACAGAGCTTGCCCCACATCACCTGAAGAGCAAAGAGCCCGTGGGATGAACCAACACACCAAATTAACAATTTCTTCTGTGACATTTACATGACTTGAGAAGTAGGCCAGAGATTATTCACAAAACACTTCCTCTGGGGAGAAATGTCACCTCCAGAGACTGAACCACTGACCACAGGGATGTTTGAAGAGTGTAAAATTGAGCACACACACAGAGAGAGAGAGATCGAGAATGTATGCCTCAGGGTACTCTCCTTTCTGCTTTTCAAACACTTTTGTTCATTTGTCTATTTGTTTAGTTATTTTACATCTCTGGGATCTGCCCTGTGCTCAAAACTAGAAGTGCCAGAATGAATGTATTTCAGTCTTTGTTAACAAGGTCCCAGTGAAGTGGAATCGGTAGGCAAAAAATAGCACACTCAGATCTCCTTCATCTGAAGATGCATTGTTAATTTACACACAGCTGATAAGATCAAAGAAACACTGTTAAGTGTATACAGTGCTTTTAAGAGACATAGCAATTTCTAAAAGGTTTCAATGTGGAAGAATGTGCACGTGTAGGAGTGAGGAAGCATGGCTCTGTGATGATGTGGGATGTGCTGGGAGGGGATTACAAACCATAGGGTAAAGAGAGATGATGGCAGAGGGTACGCCACTCCTTGGGAAGGTCTCCCCTTAATAACAGTGATCATATCAGAAAGACTGCTGTGACTGAGTATCTGTTTCCTCCAAAATTCATATATTAAAACCTAGGGGCTGGAGCAATGGCCCAGCAGTGAAGTACAATTTCTATGCAAAGCATAAGGGCTTCCTGATGGCAGGAGAAAGCATGGCATAAGCAGAGGCTGAATATCACCTTTGCCACACCAGGTGGAAAATAGCACAGGAGAGAGAGAGAGCCAAGTTCTGGCAAGGAGGAGCTGGCTATAACATCCCTAAGTGCACTCCCAGAACCACACCTCCTCCAACAAGGACCCACCTCCCAAATTGCCACCAGGAGCAGACCAAGCATGCGGAGCACATGAGAATATGGGGGTTTTATAGGAGCAGTGCCTGGCAGAACTTGAGGAGTCTTGTTTCCCCCTTGTACCACATGAAAACAAATGGAAGGCATCATTCATGTTGATTGAACCCTCATCAGATACCATGTCTGCTGGCACCATGACCGTGGAGACGTGTCAGCCTCCAGAACTCTGAGTGATGAATTTCTCTTGCTTTATAAATACCTGGCCTAAGGGGTTTGGCTATATAGTCCAAATGGACGAAAAGTGTGGCCATTGATATTTGAGATCTGTACGTAAAAATCTGTGGATACTCAGGCGAAAGGAGAGAGCTCTCTCTCAGGACAGCACCACTTCCTGTCCACAACCCCTTCCTAACATGCATAAACTAACACAAGAAACAAGGCTGAGCATAACTGAAAAGGTCAAATGAGAGAATTGTGGGACAGAACATCAGAGAGGTCTCTGTATGGACATTAGCCTGGGACTTCCAATGAGTTAAAGGCAAACAGCGTTGGCTGTCTTGAGGTTTGTTCTAAGGCCGTGCGAGAAAAGCGTCTCGCACATTGTCCGCTTCACCCCAGTGAGCACCCCCTCTGTGATCGCCCCGAGCTTGTGTCTGTTACTGTGCTGAGTCCTTGGCCTACTTTCTCTAAACTGAGCTGTGAAAATTCCACTTTCTGGGCTGGGAGGTATGTGTAGCATATTTGAGGCAGGATGTAGATTCCTGTCCAATCACGCCCCATTGAAAACACTCTTCATGGTTCACCCTTAGCACTGCCCTTCACTTTTGTGAGTGTGTGTCCATATTTGTGTGTGTGCGTGGACACGCAGGGGAGTGTGTGGGTGTACTTGCACGTGGAAGGCAGAGGACAATCTTGGGTGTCATTCCCCAGACATTACTCACCTTTTGTGAGACAGGGTCTTTCAGGGCATTGAACTCACCAAGCAGGTTATACTGGTTGATCACTGAGCCCCAGGGATCCGACCTTTCTTTCCTCCCCAGTACTGGATTACAAGCGTTCCCCATCGTGTGCAGCTATTCAAAAAAAAAAAAAAAAAAAAAAAGAACATAGATTCTGAGGCTCAACCTCAGGTCCTCATGTTTGCAAGCCAAGTGCTTTAGTGACTGATCCGCCTTCCCAGGCCCTACCCTTCACTCTTGAAAATCAGCCCCGTTGACTCACCAAACAGAGAAGGTGGTTGTTTCCATGGACTCAATGCTGAACTCCAGGCCAGCGAAGGCAATGACCCTGGAGGGAGCTGCTTTGTGTGATGGGCATGGGAGCACAGCAGACGTGCTTTCATGGGAAGGCTTAGAACCCTAAAAGTGGAAGGGACCGTAGGTGCCCTTGTTCAGACTACAAAGGAACCAAGCCAGAAAGACATTTGGATTCCTCCAGAGATGGAGAGCTTCCCGACTGTTAGGGCAATTGATTCCATTTTTGGATGCTAATGGTATAAAATAATTTTGTTTTGCTTTTGTTTATGACTCACCCACTAGCACCCTCTCTGTTGTTGGTCCCCATCCTTTGCACTTGACATAGTTTTGAGCACTGGAGGTACATCAGTGAGCAAATTGTAAGAAAAGTTCATGTCCTAACGCCTTGTATTCTAACCGAGGAAACACGCAATGAACAATAAATACAATTACGTATTGAGTACGATGTATGTAAAGTACGGATAATAGAGGTATAATATTAAAAGGACTTGACCTTATTCACACCGCATCCAGGGGTTTCCAAGAGGAAGAGCAAAGGTATCCAAGGACTCTGAGGCCTGGAGTTGGAGGTGCTAGCAGATGGATTTTACTGTTTCCTATTGACCAAGCAACCCATAGGGCCAGCCCCGATACAAGGCATGGTGAAAGAGACCTCTTTCTGTCAATTCAAAGAGCTTTAATGTGACATTGGAAAGTTCACAGATGAGACACAGAGGAAGACTGTGGCAAGTATTTTTGCATCTGACTTCGATGACCCATGTGTCCATGCAAGGTTGAGGTTAACTAATACAAGGGGCTCAATTAAACTAAATTTGGCCTCAGGATTCATCCATACAGCACTCATTACAACCTAAGTTAGTATGTAACGTGGCTCTGTGGTGCAATGGACAGTGCTTTAGACTGCTTACTGTATTCTTTGAGACTGGGTCTCTCATTGAACTATAGGTTTCTAATTTGGCTAGTCTAGGTAGCCAGTGAGTCCCAAACATTCCCAGTTTCTGCCTTCCCAGTGCTGGGATTACAGATACACACCATCACACCTGGCATTTTACATTGGTTTTGGGCATCCGGACTCAGGTCCTCATGATTATGTAGTGGCAAGCCACTTTACCCACTTTACTCCTCAGCCTGGATTTTATTTTTAATTACCTTATGTGTTAGAATCCTGGTCACTAGCATAATGTATAGGAGAGGAAGAATCTTTAAGTACTAGAGCCCAGTGGGAGGGTCTTAGGGCGCTTGGGTATGTGACCTCAGAAAAGATTAAGGTATTTTCATGAAATCTAAGTTAGTCTTCTGAGAGGGTTATTATAAAAATCTAAGCCTGGTGCATGCATGCTATCTCTAACTTTGTTTAGAGATGTGTTCTTTCCCTTTTACGTCTAAAATGCCCACCTGCTATGCTGTGTAGATAAGAGACTCCCCACCAGGGTTGAGCTGGTACATGTACCATTTCCTTGGACCTCCAAAACAGAGCTAAATAAACCTCTTGTCTTTATAAAGTTCCTCATCCTAGATATTTCATTATAGTAATATAAATGGACTTGGAGAGGCTGTGTGGCATAGAGGAAGTCTTTTCAGGAAGCCTAGTATAAAGGAATTTGTTTTAAGCATATAATGGAAGGTCATATAATATATATAATGTAATAGCTGGGGAAAATCTGTAAGTAGTCATCAAGTTGTGATGGGTTAGCAGAAGTAGATCAAGAGATTCAAGTTCAGGGTTGTGAAACAGATGATTCTATAATAACATTTGAATAGGAAGAGAATGAGATTTTTGTAAATACCAAGCAACTGCCATATTGTTTTTCTGAGCTGGAGACACCTGCTAAGGTTCCAGAGTTATCCTGGGTAATAACTCGGCAATGAATTGGTCAGTGCTTTGGAAAAACGTTCTAAGTTCTCAACATAGCTCTTGACTTATTGAAAACTCTCAACAAATGATGTCCATGATATTATTATTGCTATTTTTAGCTTAGATACAATTCTGTTCACTGGATGCTTTTGGTTTTCAACCCTATCCGTTTGCCAAGCTGCTCCATCACCGGGAGAACTGCTGTCAGACAGGTGAGTGGGCACCCAGCTCGAGGAAACAGCTGGGAGGGGGTGGCATGGAGGTGGTGCACGCAATAAGATGCAATCTGTATCCTTCCTAAAAATGGCTCTCCTGGGAGAAAATTACTAATCACTGCCATTCTTCCACATGGGGTGTTAATTATTCCAGGTAAGGACACTATAAATGGAATGTTAACTTCTTAATTTAGGGTATCGGGGGGAGAAAGTTGTTCATTTTATTAGTCACTATTCCAGGCAAAAAGTTTGGATATTGAAGGAAATGGCTAACTTAAAGGGGTCATATTTTTTTTTCTTTTGAAAGCTGTATCCCTTTATCGGAAGTCAGTGGGGCTGTTGCTGTGTTTGGCATGTTCTGCTATAGATGGAGGCAGGAGGTGATAGGGAAGAGGTTCATACCCACCAGATAAGTGCAACATTCTCTCTGTTTGTCTGTTGCTCCTGCTTTGTTCCTGTCCAATCCAGTCTCCACGTGGTGGCCAGAGTAGTCCTCTTAAGGTTACATGTTGGTACTGGTATCAATAAAGCAAATTCCTGTTATGGTGGGTAGAGTCACATTCTTTACTTCAGAGCTGGCCTGCTTCAACCAAACCTCTCAGTGCCTTCTCTCTGGCTGGGCTCTTTAGGTAATTAAAAGCTTTATAGTGTTGTCTTATTTTGTAAGCACCTAGACCATGGTAATGTTATCCCTGCACCTGTAATGTCTTCACTCATCATTAGCTTCTTGTCCTTTTGGTTTCAGCTTATATCATCTTCCAAGAGAGGTTTTCCATCTCATCAGCCAGTGTTTTCCCCTCCCAAATTGATGGTAATGACTTCAATAGATAATTATTAAATATTACAAGTGCCATTCAATCCCACTAGACCATAAGTCCCCTCCCCCCCAAATTCACGTGTGTCTTGTTATTGCCCAGAAAGAGTCAAATTGTCATTCAAATCCCAGTCAGCTGGATACTAGCTGCATGCTCAATCTTGGGGTAACTTATACACCCTTTTCATGCTAATTTCCTCATTTATTAGAACCTGAGTTGGTATTTAATAAACTCTCAATATTTTTTGGAAAAAATAAAAATAATAAAGGAAAGAAACAACCTAAAATGTATTTATTATAAAGTAGTTTAAACACAGGAAATGGACAAGTAGGTTTCAATAATGTGTTTTTCTGTCACACAAATGCTCCAGTTCCCTAGATATAAAACTAGCCCAGGAGGAATCAAACACCACTATTAAGTTACATTACCAGTTAATGTTCATAATAGGTATTTTCTTTTTTTTCCTATGGTTTATTCATTTGATTATTCATGTATCCATTCAGAAACCATGTTTTTGTTCCCTTTTCTGTGCTGGATACCATGCATCTCTTGAGGGAGTTGATCATCCATCTGAACATAAAGAGGAACTGATACTGTAGGATGGATACTGAAATAGATGGCTATTAGAAGGTAGAATGGCTCACTGATACTGTGATGAACTGATACTGTGATGCTGTGATGCTGAAATAGATGGCTATTAGAAGGTAGAATGGCTCACTTTCTTGCTGCGATTTTCTGCCTGCTGTGGCGCCTGTGATGTCCACTCTGCTTGTGCCATGTGCTCCGCTAACATCACGAGACTGTCAGCCAAATAAACTGATTCACCCCATTACCTGCGTTTGGTTGGGTTTTTTGTCCCAACAGCAAACGCCTACAAGAAGAACTCCACCATGAAGGAAGCACTGGACAACCATGTAGATTACATGATTTAACCAACTGACACCATCTGTTGAACATGTTGGTGCTGATGAGATGAGCTCCACAGAACAGTAGCTACACTGGAAGGCGTGGAGGCTGTGCAGGACCCAATAGCATGAGTCCCTCCCCACCATGGCTGATTTAGTTACCACTGAGCTGTATGTGTGGCCTGACAGCAGAAGCAAGCATGGCTTGCTTGTCAATATGCACCCACCTTTGAGGATACAAACCAGATGGGAAGTGGAGATGGTAATCCAGTTCTGCAGCCCCAGTACTGGGTCAGTTCCCTTCTTCAACCTCCCCAAGAAGAACCAGCACAAACAGCTGACGGGACTGGGGAGATGCCCGTAGCCTCTGTCATCCACAGTATGAGCATTGCATTAAAAGCAAGGGTGGGGCTGGAGAGATGGCTTAGCAGTTAAGGCACCTGCCTTCAGAGCCTAAGAATGCCTGTTTGTTCTCCCGGTCCCATGTTTAGCCAGATGTAAAGGGACACAAGCACACAATGCCGCACTTGCCCACAAGGGGGTGGATGCATCTGGAATCTGTTCATAGTGGCTGAGAAGCTGCTGGTGCACCCTTTCTCTCTCTCTGCCTCTTCCTCTCTGTCTCTGTCTGTCTCTCTCAAATAATAATAACAACAAAAAATCAAGGGTGGTGGGTGTACCTATTGCATGTGAAATTGAAAAATCTAATGGGAGGGCCCCATGTTGGTGACTGAACATTGAGAATGCCTTCCAATACCATCTCAGGAATTTGAGTACAATGCAGTAGTTTCTGAGCTTTAGCACCCATTTGTTTATCAAGAAGGCTTTCAGCTTGCATTCTGACACCACATACTCAAATACCTATTATATGAATCACAAATCAACATGTAATGGGGCTGGAAAATCAGATGAGTAAGAGTTGGGGGAATCTAAGGCCCACTGAAGGAATAGTAAATTCTCTCCTTTCTCTTCAGGGGTGTCCACTGGCGGACACATGGTGGTGAAATTTCCCTCTTCTATTGCCTTACTGCTGTGGTCCAATAATAGAATGTGCCTAAGTCAAACACAGCCGGGTTCCAGCATAAGCATTAATATTGCATTTGGCAAATTGTAAGCACTTAGTAAACATTCACTACCTTAATATTTCTCTATTACAGGCAACTGCTGAAATGGTACTCTAATGTGAAGCAGGTTGTATTGATTGAATCTGCCAGTGCTTTCTGTGGGTGGTGAATAACTTTCTTCACCGACATCTGCAAGTAGACAATAACAGGTAATTTAATAGTGGAGCCACTGGTCTAAATTTTCAACATAGGAAAGATTCCATCTTCATGAGAGAGTAGATCTATACTTTCTTTCTTTGGTCTATGGATGCTACTGATTGGCAGGAGTCTGGATGTTATTCATCAAATCAGACAGTGATATGAAGATGAAATTTTATAATGGGAATATATAGCTATAAAATTAATTAAAATACTTCAGGATCCACAAGTCCCTTTGTAGACTATTGGGAACGTAAACTATTTAGAGGTGTACATGATTCTATGAATGAACAATTTCCAAAATGTTTGTGTGTGTGTGTGTATGTGTGTGCCTTCCTGTGCGTATGCATGCATGTGTATGTGCTAGAGCATGTAGAGGCCAGAGGACAAGCCTGGGTGTTATTACTCAGGCACTTTCCATATTTGTTGAGACAGAGCTTCTTAGTAGCCTGGAACTTGCTAAGTAGGCTAAACTGCTGGCTTGTGAGCCTGAGGGATCCTCCTGTATCTGCCTCCCTAGTCCTGGGATTAAAAGCTCCCTCTACCATGCCTGGCTTTTGGTTTGTCTGGGGAGCTAATGTGAAGGTGTTGAATAAGGAAAGGCTCTAACTAGATGACTGGGCCACTGACCTGAGGGGGTTGACTCTGTGCTCCTAGCTGTGTACTGGTGGGACTGTTTGCTTTTATGGGCCTCGTGGAATGAAGAAAATGGATTCTGTCTAAGAAGATACAGAGCTCAATCAATACTTTGTCAGTGCTGATGAAAGCCTTCTGCACTTGAAAGTTGTAAGAAATAAATAATTTGTTTTCTGTTATTTTAACACTATCCACTCTTCATTTTCTTCCCTTTCTTGACCTGCAGCTATTTCTTTTTGTTGTTGCTCTTGTGCCTGGTGTGGTTACCAGAGTCAGAAGTTGGATTAAACTATTGATTTCCATCCTTCCTATGGGACTAGAGGACATTATGGCAAGAAAAGAGAATCTTAGCCAGCACTCTTAATTTTCAGTTAAGGAGATTTAGACCCAAAAGAGGTTAGCTCAAGCCTTATGGAGTTAGTAAAAGATTCCAAAACAGGACTGTGACCTCACGTTCTCCTGCGTGCTCTTCTCCATTAGTGAGACTCGTCTTAGAAACGTAGGGCCTGCTACTCTCCCTTTTGTGACAGAGATGGGTAAAAAATGAAGGCTGCCTGGAACAGAGGTGGCTGTCCATGCCCCTTTCAGACTGAAACACCCCTTCCTGGCCCATGCACCAAGAATTCATGTGGAGGCGTACGCCATGAGGCTTTCTCCAGGTTATGGTCTGTTGTTTGTTCTTATTAAGAGATCTTAGAGAAACAATTTTAGAGATCTTCTGGTTAGATTCCATATAAAAACACAACAACAACAACAACAACAAAAATAACCCAGACAGCTTGCTTGTCTCTCCTACTATGTGAAGACAGTGAGAAGATGGTGTGTACGGATGAGTAGACAGGTCCCTCAGCAGACATCTGAGCACCTGGATCTGAGTGAGGCTTCTTACCCTCTAGAACTGGGGAAATACATTTCTGCTGTACATAAGCTACACGGTTGATGGACTTTTGTTATAGACATCAGAATGGACTGAGATTCTTTGATACACATGGTAGCATTCCTGACTCCGTAGCTTGTAGTTCTGGAGTATTATGAACCGGCTGCATATATGTACTCTTTAAGCTTCGTGATAGCCTCACAAGTGCTGTGCTGATCTGATGTAAAGTGAAAAACTGAGGCAGAGAAATGAATAAATGCCCCCAGCTCACCTGTACTGTAAATGAAGGAGAAAAAGGTATGAGCTCTTCATGCTGTCATTAGTGTTTTACTAGAATTGATGTTGTGACTTGGGACCAGTGGAGAACTGAAGGTCCTTGTAAAGGGAGTGAGTACTATGGGCCACAGATTCCCTGTGTGACAACAGCAGCCTCAGTCAAGTACACACACTCACATAAGTCCTGATGACATGGGGTGAAGGGAGGATGTTCTCTGCTTTGCCCTCTCTTACCTTCTTTTTTTTTTTTCTTCCTAATCAGTGTTTATTACCAGAACACTTATTGTCACAAAACCATATATAAATCAAATTGTGTTTCTATCACAGCTCCCCAAAGTCAAAGATATCCAGCATCATCTGCAGAATGTGTACCATGTTCTAGGATGAATTTGTGGCTATTTCATTTTTATTTATTTTACTTTCTTAGTTCTGGGAATTGAATGTAGGATTTTTTGCTTAGTAGGCAAAATTATTCCTAAATGAACATGTTAAACAATATTTTAAAAAGAATATTAATTTTTTTATTAGTTATGGACATACTCAATGAGTAAACAGCACATGTTGGTACCATCCTTACCCTCATCCCTGCCCCCCTCCGAGGGGACCGTCCTCGTTGGGGATGCTGGTTGTCCCCATGGGGATTGTGAGTCATGTGTTGTGGGGGTAGCCATCAGTTATGGGGAAGAGGCAATATCTCTGTGCCTAATATCCCAACTTGTGGCTCTAACAACTTTTGGCCCCCTCTGGTTTTGTTACTTTCTCCACAGCTTTACCTTTCCTAGAATGTTCTAGAATCATCCAAGAGTCACCTTTTTCAGATAGACTTCTTTCACTAAGGAATGCATGTTGAGTTTCCTTTATGTTGTTTCATGGCTTGACAGCCCAATTTCTTTTTTAAAAAATATATTTTATTTATTTATAAGAGAGAGAGAGAGAGAGAGAGAGAGAGAGAGAGAATAGGCATGCCAGGGCCTCCAGCCACTGCAAAAAACTCAATATGCACGCTCCCTCTTGTGCATCTGGCTTATGTGGGACCTGGAGAGTCGAACCAGGATCCTTTGGCTTTGCAGGCAAACACCTTAACCGCTAAGCCATCTCTCCAGCCTGACAGCCCATTTCTTTTAGTGCTGAATAGTATTGCTCTGCATTCTAGGTACACCATGGTTAATGTAATCCATTCACCTACTGACAGCCATCTTGGTGGCTCCCACGTTTTGGTGAGACCAAGTAAAATTACTATAGGCCCCCTCCATTTGTTAGCTTTTTTAAACTTCATATATATCTTTTTAAATTTATTGAATTTTTAAAATAAAAATGTTGCACACATAGACCCCCTCTCCCCTGCCCCAATTCTGATGAGGGTCTTTGGTGGAGTTATTGTTATACATTGTGCGGACCAAGAGGCCTCAGTCGCTACAGAGATGGGGGAAACATGGTTTCTCAGGCTATTCCCACCTTCCCTGAGACTCTTATAATGTTCCCACGCCCTCTTCTGTGATGCTCCCTGAGCCTTGGCAGGCAAGATAGAGACATGATTTAGTGTTTCTTTCTCTGTTGACTCTGGATCTCTGTTTTCATGAGGTTTGAGTGACCACAGAGTCTGTCACCCTTTTTCTGGAGCTGGTTTTCAGGTTAGCCATGAGGGCAGTATTGGGGTCACTTCCTCCATAACTTCTAGGCCCCTGGCAGATGAGGTGGAGGTGACCCATCCCCTGTCGGCTTTCTCTTCTTGAGTTTTGATGTGTCCTTTTTCTCCCATGTATTTTCCTCCATCTGTAAAATAGAACAGACTTTCCAGCCAAAAGGGAGAACAGTTTGAATAAAAGGGGATAAGCCTAGTCATTAGAAAGATATATTGATGTGTATATGCATTCTTCTTAGAGAGGAGTGGAGGTTCTCTCTGGAGCCTATTGGATTCCTGATCTAGGGAATCTGGCTTGGTTCCCAGAGCCAGATATGGGTTCACCCCCCACTGAGCAGGTTTCCTGTCCAATCTGTGAGCAGTTGGTTACCTACATTGGCTGTGTGCCACTATTGCAGAAGTGTATACTTCTTGCTTGGCTGGTTGACTTTGTAACTGCCTAACCAATCAGTTGTCAACTGTTATTCTCCTGCTGCCCTCACAGCACTTTCTAGCACGATGAGGGGTATTACAATATATAGTAGATTCTTTAGGGTACATGCCTCAAAGAGGTATAGCTAATGGTAGTTCTATTTTCAGTCTTTTGAGAAGTCTCCATAGTAATTTTACACAGTGGTTATAAAAATTTGAAATGCCATCAGCAGTGCATGAGGGTTCCTCTACCCACACCCTCACCAGCATGTGCTGTCATTTGATTTTTTGATGCCTGCCATCCTGACTGGAGTGAGATGGAATCTCAGAGTAGTTTTAATTTGCATTTCCTTGATGAGTAGAGATGTTGAACATTTCTTGAGGTGTTTAATGGCCATTTGCATTTCTTCCTTTGAGTGCTCTCTGATCAAATCCATGTCCCATTTTTTGAGTAGGGTGCTTGTTTATTTATTTATTTATTATTATTTTACTATTTAAGTTTTTTTATTTGGAGAGAGTCAGAGAGCAGGAGAGAGAAAGAGGGAGAGAGAGAGAGAAACAGATAATACAGAATGGGTACACCAGCAGCCTTTCAGCTGCTGTGTGAATGAACTCCAGATGCGTGTGCCCTCTTGTGGGCAAGTGCGGCATTGCACTCTTGTGTCACTGCATCTGGCTAAATGTGGGACCTGGAGAATGGAACAGGCGTTCTTAGTCATAACAGGCAGGTGTCTGAACTGCTAAGCCATCTTTCCAACCCACTGTTTAGGTTTTTAATTTCTTTATACATTCTAGATATTAAACCTTTGTTGGAGGTATTGTCAGTGAAGATTTTCTCCCATTCAGTAGGTTGTCTATTGACTCTGTTGATGGTTTGCTTATCTTTACAATAGCTTTTTATTTTCACGAGGTCCCAGTTGTTGAGTGTTTGCCCAATTCTCCGGGCCACTGGAGTCTTGTTCAGAAAGCCTTTCCCTATGCCTATATCTTGTAGTGTTCTCCTTACCTTATCTTCCAGTTAATTTAGAGAATCAGGTCTTATATTGAGGTCCTTAATCCATCTGGAGTTGTTTGGTGCAAGGTGAGAGGACGGGATTCAGATTCAGTCTTGTACATGTGGCTACCTAGTCTTTCTAGCACCATTTCTTGAAGGCGCTGTCTTTGTTCCAGTGAGTGCTTTTGTCTGCTTTGTCAGAGATCAGATCCCTCCTTGTACTGCTCCATCAAGACAGCCTGTGTGGTTGAGATCTAAGCCCAAGGGACCAGAGAAATGGACCAGCTAATCACACCCCAGATCAGGAGTATTCCTCCTGCCCAGCCCCCACCCCCAGAATCCAATGTGATGATTTCAAAGGCCTTGATATGCACATTAGACAGTCAGAACCTGAAATCAGGCCAAGGTGTCCTGATTTCCCACTGCCCTGGGCCTGCTCAGCAGAGTCGTTTGATATTCTTGAGATTTCCAGCATCCGAAGGTTTGGTAGCATGCTGAGATCACATAAATGTGGCGTGGCAAAGACTGGAGGATGATAATCTCAGCTGTAAATACCTAAGATGAGTCGGCGCATGGAGGAGCTTAAGATCATGTTTTCATTTCGTTTAAAGAAAGTAGCTTAGCATCTTGCACTTCTCTTGCCGTGGGAGGTTTCTCATTTTATCATAATTATATGCCTTTTCTGTCCATGTGTAGGTTTGGGAAGCTTCACTTTTTTCTCCGTATTCTTAAAACTTTGTACAGAATCAATATATATATTTGTGAAATGAATGAATGAGTCTTGGGAGTGGTAACATAGCTCCAGCACAGGCCACCACAGGGCTTTCGCTGTGTCATTCAGTAGAACAAAGGGGTTGGGGGTGGAAATAAGCCCTGCAGAGGAAGGTCCTAAAGCACAGTGTCGATATGATTCAGCCCCTTCCTCTTCTCCCCGCCTTTCACACCTGCTTACCAGATGTGTTCTGCTAGGTGCTGAGCTTTCATAAGGAAACCTGGGCTACAGCCCTAGCTAGCTTTCTCTCTCACTGTCCTCTTTCCCTCACGAACCCTGGGCTAAACAGACAAGCTAGAGCTGGTTGGTGCCATGGAAGAAATGGAAGGTCAATGACTGGTGGCTTTAGTGAGAAAACACACACACACGCACCACGGTTGACAGAAGAAACTACAAATAACTTTAGAATGCTCTCTGTTTTGAAGGACTTTGAGCTGGTGGTTATTGCAAGAGGAGAGTGAATGCTGTTGGCACAAAACAAGTACAAAATTGGACTAAGTAAAAAATAAGTCCTTTCAGGACTATGAAAATTGAACTCCGACAGACAAGAAACTGAGAAACCTGTCTGTCCATCATCCATATCTGTCTCTCTATCTATGTATCTATCTATATATCTATCATTATATATATCCTCTATCATATATATATATATATATATATATATATATATATATATATACACATATGTTACATGCATGTACATACCATACATGCATATTATTTATGTATGTACCTATCATGTATCATTTGTCTATTATCTGTCTAATCTGTTTATCTAACATCTATTTATGATGTATGATTTATTTATTTGGATGGATCTTGCTCTGTAGCCAAATCTAATCTTCAACTTGCAATCCTTCTATCTTAGCTTCTTGAGTGTTGGGATTACAGGCCCGTACCACCATACATGGCTTGAAAAACACTCATTTCAAAAATATTTTCATTGGGGTATTGTTTACACAATATGAAGCTTGTTATTCTAAAGCAAACAGTTCAATGATTTTAGTATTTGTTCATGGCGTTATGCAAGAGAAGTGTTTTGAAAACCTGTAAACTTTGGGAGAGAAGTGGGGATGTTTGGCTGTCTTGCCTGGAACTGTTCCTTTGTATCCTCTGTGTGGGGCTCTCCTCAAATACACACAATTCTACTGAAACAAAGAGAAAGCCCTGGTCTCTGGGCAGGGGCTGAACAACTGGCACTTTGCTAGGGAATTTGGTAACCAGATGGGGAAGCAGCATCATTATTTTATGAGCTACAAACAAAAAGATGTTATTAATTAGCCTTGATTTGGTTGTAAAATGTGTCCAAATTTCAGAGATTTTTAATATGTGTCATGGTAGAATAAATGGGATATGGCAAGCAATCAAATTAGTGTGTGTGTGTGTGTGTGTGTGTGTGTGTGCACGCGCACACGCATGCTTGCGCATGTGTATGTTCACTCAGTGGCAATAGTGTATGTTCACTCAGTGGCAATAGTAAGGTTGACCTTGACTTACATGCAGGAAAGAGAGATGTAGATGTCATAGAAAGGGAAACAGAAGGGATCCCAGGAGTGTGGATGAAGATCTATGTGTGAGGGTACAGGTGTCATTTGGCACGATGGGAGAGCACATGAAAGCTCAGGAGGGTGAGGAGTTCAGGGTCTCTCAACCTTGGCCTTATTCCCAATCCTGTGCTGTTACAGCAACCCTGATCTCTCCTCTGACTCCATCAAAGATCCTTACCTCAACTGTGACAGTGGGAAGTATCTGTGGACATTGCCAAATGTCCTTCATTCTCATACCCCCATCCACTGTTGAACAGAAAAGAATGAGAGAAGAAAAATTTCCAATGACCCTAATGCTTAAGATGTACTCACATACAGAACATAGTAAAAGATTGTGAAGAAACAGTATCAATTAAAGAATGGTGTATTTGTTTGGTCTTTTATTCTTTCTTTTCTCTTTTTTCATTCTACATAGCATGGGTGCTTAAACCTTGCAGACACCATGCAGGCCCTGCTGGAAATAGCCCCATTCCAAGTTTAACTGCTACCTACGTGATTTGCCTTGACCACACCACTCCTACCTGCATGGCCTTGGGCACTGCATAGTTGTGTGATCCTGTTCAGTCCTCAACTACATGGCTCTGAACTCTTACTTTAGGCATGACCTTGATCTCTACTCAGCTGTATGACCTAGACTGCTTCTTAACTACGTGATCTGAAATTCCTTATTCGTTCTCATTCCCTAGCCACCTGTCTCCTCCTAACGCTTTCCTTTCATAAGTATTTATGAAAGCTAGCTTTTTAAGACAGTTGCAGTTAGAGATTGAGGCCCAAAGAGAACCAGCAGATGCCACGCCACATGCATCCTCACTCTGGCACGAGAATGGAGCTCTTGGCAGAAATGGAACACGTGTCTGATCAAGACTGATGTAGGTACAGTGCCCCCTGCTGCCCACAGTCTAGTGTGTTACCTGGATGGGCCAGCTCAGGTGATCTGGCCCTGGGGTCTGCCCTCCAAATCTGTGAGCCAATTAGGTCTTCCCCTTGCATTCCTGAATCTGATGCTATAAAAGCTGTGGCCTTCCTGTCCCTCCCTCTCTCTTACCTTGACGTGACTGTGTGTGTGTGTGTGTGTGTGTGTGTGTGTGTGTGTGTGTGTGTGTGTGTATGGCTTCCCTTTAATCTCTGCTTGGACACATGTCAATCTGGCCTCTACCCACACCCAGCCTGACTGAGTTGGGGTGGGAGAACATGAAAATGTTTCTTAATTGGAAGTTTTCTTCTTGTCTTAATTTTATAATTTGAAATAATTCACCACTTTGATTACTTATATGATTTTCCTCAAATCTACCACACACATTCATCCCTTACACTCCAGATCTATATCATCAGCAGTCTACAGGGACTAACCTGGAAGGTCACTTAAACTACAGAAGAACCCAAGGGTAGGAAAGGCAGTCAGGCTTGGAAACCGTGGAGGTTACAAAGGAATCATTAGTCCTAATGATCAGGGTAAGAGGGTGTGGTCGTTTGAATGTATGTTCTCTAATCGACTCAGATGTTTTATTAAAGCTTGTAACTTGGATTTCTAGCTATGTATCTGGAAGAGATACCACTGTGGGCAGAATCTGGGGTCCATGCCTAAGGTGTGTTTGGGGGTGGATCTGAATTCCACCCTAAGATATGCAAAGCAGTCCTAGCTCTGTTGGGGTCTCTGCTTCTTTGCTGCCCTTGGTGATTGCTTATGGTGCTGTGTACTGATGGTGCCCCCTGGCTTAGATCTGTGAAAGAGGGCCAGTCTCTTCCACCATTGTGGAACTGCCCCTGGACCTGTGAGCTTCAAGTAAATTACTTCTTCCTCTAAACTGCCTGGTTTGGATGTTTATCCAGCCGCAGGAAGCTGAGTACATCAGAAGGCGAGCCTCAGAGAGCTGGAAGCTTTGAGGCTATCTCACCATGGGCAGGCAGCCTAGAAAGGAACGGAGACTTCACAAGCTTGTGACTTCCAAACGCTGACATAATGACCGCGCTTGATATGTGTTCACAGGAGCATAAATGACCACAGGTAACACGCTTTTATGCTGTCTGTGGATGACCATATTTACTTAGTGTTTCCTTAAGGCCACTCAAAGGGTGGTAAGGCCTGAACACAATCCCAAGGCTCTTTAATTTCGGCGCTTCTCTCTTTTCTTAGGATTTCCCACATGCCCTCCCCCACCCTTAGTCATCATGCTGACCTCAGCATGCTTCTGAGAAGGCAAGGGGACACCATATAAAGGGAGGTCTAGTTCAAGTTCTACATAGACATTTGTAAGATGTGTGGTGTGGGCAAGTGTTTTGACCTCTTCAAGCCAAGTGCGAATGATTCTGCCTTTGTCCAGCATAAGCTCCAGAAGGGCAGGACCTTCTGGTCTGCTGCTCTGTCTTCAGCACCAGGGTCCAGAACAGCGCCACACCTAGCAGCTACAGGGTTAGCCACCTCGACTTCAGACTGCTGTTCCCACACTTGACCACAAGATGGCAGCAAAGGAAAGCCTGCACCAAAGAGGAAGGCGTCATGGTTAATTTTTTTTTTTTTTTTTTTTTTTTTGCCGGGTTCCAGGACACAGATCTCCTGTGTCAGGACATGAAAGACTTACACTGTGTCCAATCCTGCTTGCGATTTTATGAGCAGCTTAACGACTAATGCTCCTTGAAGTGGCCCAGTGCTGCTGGGTGTGTGAGAACAGTTCGTCCTCTGAGGTGTTTGGCGGCCTCTATTCATTCAGCAGGTTATATAAACTTCCACAAAGAAGAGTCTCCTCCCATCTTGGATCTTAACTCTTTCTCACTGGGGCACTGGAGTGGGGATCAGGAGTCAGTATGTGGCACGGTGTAGCTGTTGGGGTTAGAAATGTCCAAACATAAATCTCCATGCATGTATGTAGTGATCCATTCAGACTCTACACTATTACCTCACTAGAGGTAGGCACTATTACCTATAGGTCTATAGCAGTTACCATCCTGTTGCTGAGACAAAACGCTTGACCAGAGACAGCTTATGGAATGAAAAAGGGTTTATCTAGGCTTACAGTTTAATGGGAATTTCAGCATGGCAAGGAGAGCATGGCCAGAGCAGGAAGCTGGCTCACATCGTCACGTGTCCATTGCAGGGAGGAAGCAGCAAGAGTGAGAAAGCTGGCCTATGAAGAATCAAGGCCTGCCCCCCGCCAGTAACACTTGTCCTCCAAGGTGCCACCTTTCAAAGGCTCCACACACTGGTGATTAAGTATGAGGCTAAATCACAAAACATAAGGATATGCGAATTATTAAACCACCTCAAGCTCCATTAGGTTTCAGCCTAAACATGTCCTTTTCAGTGATGACTCCTTCAGTTAAAGCAGCCCCGACTTCCTTGCGCACTTCTTTGAAGCCCTTCCCCTTATCAGCAGTGCTGCCATTCCTTCATTTTACAGAAGGCTTTGGCCTGCTGTCATCTTCTAGTCACAAGGATGTTGTGTTTCCTATGTGTCCACAGATGGACCAAGATTTGGTGTCTCATAAAAGCTTGTAGAGGAACTGATGGGTGCTGAACAAAGGATTCTTCTCACGCATGAAATCCTCAACTTTATGTTGTACAAAGCACATCTTTGTTTGGGGATTTGTTGGTCAACTAGCCCATTCTCCAGAGTTCTGGAAGGCCAACAAGGGCACAAATCACACTTGTATTTCTTGTTCAGTACCCTTACCTGTTTCTTGTGAGCAAAGAGGATTGAGTATGAGCCACAGAGCCATAAACAAGGTGTTCTCCTAGTTACACATCACTTTAATGTCTCAGAATATCTACAGGCTCCAGTGTGAAGTGGATAGCAGTTAACATTTATCAGATCATTAACTGTTGTAACTTGAGAGGGTGTGACTACTGTCCCCATGTCCTGTTGATAGCAGCATGCAGACCCCTTTCTTTTAGTGGTCATTAGCGTGACATTGAATTGAGCCATGGATCTCTCTGTTAAGTCCCTCTGGTCTTTTTGTATGGTTATGGAAAACTGAGACCAAGGAGAGTGATTCTTATTTGGTGGATTGCAGGTGGGGCCAGCATGGGACTCCCTACTCACCCCTCTGATTGCAGATGTGACCTGAGCTGAAGAAGATCAACAGAAGCATTCTTACTTCCTCCATCTCTCTTTTCATGGTTATTTTTCTCGAATGCCTTTACCATCTCTCAGTCCTGGTATCTATAACCTTGGCCTCCAAAGATGAGTCAAACCACTTTGTCTCACAGGCCTTTTCACCATGATCCCTGAACTCTCTGTAATTGGCACTTCTACACATATTTGAAACAGCCTTGCTCTCCTTCCTGCTCTTCTTGCCAGCCTCCCTGCCTCTTCTGTGTATCTGCAGAAGTGTCTTCCCAGCACAAGCTTCCCGTTTTCCTGGGACTGGATCCTGCTTATAGAAAGGCCAGAGCTTTACCTCAGGCTTTCTTGTTCTCTAGGAGATGCCTGTCTTTCCCTTTCCAACCCTGGGGCAGATTCTTGTCTCCACTTCTGCACTGTGGACTTGAAGCTAATGACATTTCCTTCCTCTTCAGCTCTTAGAAACATGCCAAAAGCCCCCACTCTCTGCTGGCAGCTCTTTTGCTCAACCTTCACCAAAACAAATGGAGGGGAAAAATGAAAAGAAGATGGACGGAGAGCGAGTCTGATGAGCAAGGGAGAGCCTGGGAGCTAAATGGGGCTGGAGCATCTTCAAGCAGCATGGGAGCGCAGTAAGCAAAATAATCAGATCAGGGTCTATCTTGGAAACCCACAATTTTATCTAAAGGGTTCTGCTGGCAGACTGAGGGCTTCAAAAGGCACAGCATGTGTTCTAGTGGTTCATACTTTCTCCTAGCCATCTTCTCCTGCCTTCCCATGACTCTGTCTTGGGTAACTTTTGGATCTGTTTGTCCATTGTCTGACAAGAAGGTAGTGTGGACTGTGTGTTCCCTAGCTGTCCTCTTAGACCTCTCTCTCCCCAAGGAAAGAAGTGGTGCTCCACCTGTGAGATCTCAGGGAAATTTCTGGGCAATTGTTTGGTAGTTAGCAGGGTTACCATACTGCAGTGGAGAAGCCCATAATCTACAATTTTTCTGTGTTTCCTAGAATTGGTCAACTGAGGCAGGACTACCCTGCTATTCTTTCCAATTTGGTTCCTCTCAAACTTTTCATCTGCTACTCTGCTCTACTCTGCTGGTTCCAGGGTTCCCACTGGGTGGAGAAGAGGCTCCGTTGAGGTTATGACTATTGTTGATCCTCAGCTTCCATTGGTGAAGGGGAACCAGGAGCCACCACTGCTGGTCCAGCTGCTAGGACGGTAGCATTTGGTTTCCTCTTCTGTTATTGATATATTTTTACCCCTTCCTCTCTCCCTTTCTGTTACAGTTACCTTTGTTTTGCTGGAAAACATCTTGCCAGAGCATTTTGTGGGAGGAAAGAGTTTATTTCAGGCTTACAAATTCCAGGGGAACACCATCAACAGTGGAAGAAGCAGAATCACTTCCATAGATCTAAGGAAATAGACACCCTCAAAAGCTAGCACCACAAAACTGCTAGCGCCAAGAACATGCAAAACTCAAACAGGCTCTGAACACACCTTAGGGCTGAACTTAAGACTCACTACCAGTGACAAAGCCTTGCTGGAGACTCAAGTTGCAAGCTTAATCAAAAGTACCTCAGGGGAGCTGGGCATGGTGGCGCACGCCTTTAATCCCAGCACTCGGGAGGCAGAGGTAGGAGGATCGCCGTGAGTTCAAGGCCACCCTGAGACTACATAGTTAATTCCAGGTCAGCCTGGACCAGAGTGAGACCCTACCTCGAAAAAACAAAACAAAACAAAACAAAAGTACCTCAGGGGGATGGGGAAATCGCTTAGTGGTTAAGGTGTTTGCCTGTGAAGCCTAAGGACCTTGGTTCTATTCCCCAGGACCCAAGTGAGCCAGATGCACAAGGGGGCACATGTTTCTGGACTTTGTTTGCAGTGGTTGGAGGCCCTGGTATGGCCATTCTCTCTTTCTCTCTGCCTCTTCCTCTCTCTCAAATGAATGAATGAATAAATGAATAAATAAATAAATAAATAAAATATTAAAAAAATACCTCAGGATGTAAGGGACATACATTCACCTTCAAACTACCATATTCTGTCCCTGGCCCACATAGACTAATGGCCATGTCACAATGCAAACTGCACTCAGCTCAACTTCAAAGGTTCCCATAATCTTCACCAACTTTAACATTGTTCAAAAGTTAAATGTCCCATCAGAGATTTAAGAATGTCTCTTAACTGTTATCCTTGTAAAATCAAAACAAGTTATACACTTCCAACACATAATGGCACAGAGTAAATATTTCCATTGTCAAAAGGCACAATAAAGAGAAACAGAACCAATGCAAAATTAGTAACCAGAAAGCAAACATCAAACACCTGGAGTTCAAGTTCAACAGCCATAACCAGTGATGAAAGCCTCTGGATTCCAGTTATGCCTCCAGCTGGGCTGGGGGAAAATTCCCTCATGAGGCAGTATCTCCCCATGATAGTAATTTCAAAGCCCTGGTAGACACTGCAAACTACTGTTTATCTTCCTAGCTCCATACAATGGCCATACTGGGCCTCCTCCCAGGGATTACAACCCTGTTTCCCATCTTGCATCTCAGCAGTGCCCCTGAAACTGATTCACTTTTATACAATGGCCTTATGGGGTCCCCATACAGAGAATTCAATCCTGATTCACTTTGCCAAGAGACCATTTCCATAAAATAAAACTGTGTTGCACTTCATGACCTACTTCCCTGCATTTTTTATGCTCTCCAAATGAATACCAGTCAAGTGGCATAACCAAATTTGTAAATTTGGGGTGGGGGGAGGGTAAACTTGACCTTGAAGAGCAGGATACTCCTTTATCAGTCTTCCTTCCTCTTTTCAATGGCTCACCTTCAGGGCATCATTTCCACTGTTCCAATGCAAGGCAGCTGGAACACCTTTTATGGTGGTAATCAGCTTAACAATTGCAATTTCAGTAACCTAAAATTAGTCTCTGTATGTGTAATTGCAAACTTGCTTGAATTTTTGCTACAATAAGCCATACAGTTTTTATATCTTTCTGTTCTATAACTTTCTGTTCTATAACAAGCATGTCAGTCTATTACTTTTAAATTCAACCTTGATAAATTTCTCTGGGGATGAGCAGAAGAACACAGCGAGTCTTTTCACCAGTAGTCCAGTTACAACAAAGTGCTCACTGTTCCCCTCGAAAGTTCATAAGGCAGGACATCACAGTCCACAGTTCTCTCTGCACTTAGAATTCTCAAGCGCTCACCAGAACAGCCCGCAGAGCTCTGCTTATAGCACTTCAAGGCTTTTCCAGTCCAAAGTACCAAATCCTTTCACATTCCTTCCAATAACACATTTATAATAGACCAAATCCACATGGTCCGATTCACCTCAGCAATGGCCCCACATCTTGATATCAATATTATTGTTGCAGTTCCCTTCTCATTGCTAGACAAACATCCAACCAGAAGCAGCTTATGGGAGGAAAAGGTATATTTCAGGCTTACAAATTTCAGGGGAACATCATTATGGCAGAAGAAGCTGGCTCACTTCCATAGATCCAAGCAGAGCAACACCATAAACAGCCAGCACCACAAAATCACTACCACCAAGAACAGCCGGGACTAAATCTGTCTCTGAACACACCTTAGGGCTGAATTTAAGATCCGCCCTAGTGCTATCTCCTCCAGCAGGGCCTTGCCTGCTGGAGACTCAACTGTGGTACTTTGGATCTATGTCCCTCCGTAGACTCAGGTGCTACTAGAATGGAGTTTGCAGCTTCTGCCCCTAACAGGAAGACTCCTGCTACAATGGGTGTGGATCTGAATTCCAGCCTAAGGTATGCAGAGTGAGTTCTACCTGCGTCCCTGTCCCTGCTGTTGATTTGGTGCTCACTTTTTGTGTTTGTGTTTTTTTTTTTTTTTTTTTTCTCTTTGCTGGATCTGTAAAAGGAAGCTAGCCTCTTTGGCTATTATGTATCTGTAAGCTTCAAATAAATTTCTTCTTCCTTCCATAAATTGTGCCTGTTGAGAAGTTCATCCCAGCAATGTATAGCTGACTGCAGTATCAAGTTACAAACTTAATCAAAATACCTCAGGCTATGAGAGAAATTCATTCCCATCCAAACTACTACATTCTCCCTTCCCCTCTCTGCATTAATGAAGAAATTCTGGATCAAAGCAGGAATAAGAACATCACAGATTCATGCGCTAAAGTCAGATTAAACAGTCACAATATGTTGGGGGAAAGACAGTATACTTTTTTTCCTGGAGCATGGAAGGAGGGAAGATTAGAAAAATGGCAGGAAAAGGCCCAGTGGATAGTCTGGAAGGGTCTTTCAGGGAGTGGGGGCTGTTTCTGTTGAGCAGGTAGACCTGCCTTTATTTATTTATTTATTTGTTTATTTATTTATTTATTGATTGATTGATTCATTCATCATATAATTTTGATGACTAGGCTTTTGGAAGGTGCTGGAGTTGTGCAAACTGTGGGATAGGTCTTGGGGGGCGGTTGCTGGAGGTGTGGAGAAAGTTAGTCACTGCTGGCAGCATGGCTTTGAAGGGTGTGTCTGGGCTGTGGTCCTGGCTGCCATGAGGCAAGCAGTTATACTCCACCTTGCTCTCCCACCACTGTGTTCTGCCTCACTATAGATCCAGAAAAAAGGCCAGTGCTGTCCGAGAGCTCTAAAAGGTTATGTCTACCAGGATATTTGTCATAACAATGAGAACAGTCTAATCCAGCTTAGAACAGAGTTCAGCAAACTTTTTCTTAAAGGGTCAGAAACTAAATAGTTGAGATTTCATGTGGTCAAACAGTCAAAGAGATATCAAGGTAGAAGTGGGATTCATTGGGAAGAAGGAGTTCAGCAGGGCTGGGAGGGGAACAAGAAGAGGTAACGGGGTGACTAAGATAAAAATACATCATGTGGATATATAAAATTGTCCATAAAACTAGTAATTAAAAATGAATCAGAGCTGGATAGACAGCTTAGCAGTTAAGGCGCATGCCTGCAAAGCCTAAGGACCCTGGTTCAATTCTCCAGGTCCCATATAAGCCAGATGCACATGGTGGAGCACATGTCTGGAGTTTGTTTGCAGTTGCTGGAGGCCCTGGCACACCCATTCTCACTTTCTCTCTGTGTGTCTCTCTCTCCCTCTCTCCCTGTCTCTAATAAATAAATAAAAATAAATCTTTACAAAGATGAATAAAAATTAAGGATATGATGAGGACTATAGACTCTTAGGAGTTCATTTAAAATGTCACTAATTCTTGCACGTGCCCACTTGTGAAGGACAGCACGCAATGCTCATCTTTCTGGGTCTGGCTTTGCTTCACTTCAGATAATGTCCTCTAGTTCCATTATGTATATAGTGAGAGGATATGAGGTTGAAGGCTCCAAATGCGATGAGGAGATAGAAATGACAATTTCTCCAATTTGATCAGTGCATGCTGTTCATGTGTTGAACTATACTACATGATGTTGATATTTACAATTATCTAGTTTAAAAATGAAAATAAATAAATAGAAGTTAAATAACATAAGCATCATTCTTGTTCAGAGGCTGGTGATGGGTCAGTGTGATGGTTTGAATGTTTGTGATTAAGCCTCATACTCAGCCCGCAGCTCGTGGTACTATTTGGGAAGTTTGTGGAGCCGTTGGGTGGGAAACCCTTCCTGGAGGAGGTCTGTCCCTGTGGCTGGGCTGTTATAGCCCAGCTCTCCTTGCCATACTTAGCTAGCTCATTCTCTCTCTTTCTTCCCTGATGACAGGATGTGACACTTGGCTGTCTGCTCCTACGACTCTGTCCCTGCAAGGATGAAACTTCCCCTCAAAATTACAAGCTTGAAATAGACCCTTTCCTTCCACAAACTGTTTCTGGTTAGGTGCTTTGTCTCAGCCATGAAGGTCCCTGTGGTACAGTCAGATTTGCCCACGGACTGCATGCTGTTCATCAGTGCATAACTTATATGGACCGTGACCTGTCACCTGAGATTGGACATATGGCCTTCCTGAATAAAGCCAGGTATAGATGGGAGGGAACAATTGTTGGTCAAACCACAGGGTCTGCCATAAACAGGACAAGGCACTGTGGAGTCTGGGCCGTTAGGCTGTGGGATGGCACTGCATGACACGTCTTTCTTCTCCTTTGGTTGGAAACTAGTCTTCTCAGGAATGGTCAGGCAGGGCTTCAAGGGATGCTGGTGACCATTCATCTTTGCTGTGACAGGCAGCAGTTTATCCAAAGTGGCCTTGGTGCTGGCAATAGTGTCAGGAGCTCCTGTCTCCACCACTGGCATCAGGACATGGTGATCAGCAGATCAGTGCACCTCTGCACCTCCCTGACACTATCCACAGTTCTGGCACGTTGGCAATCTGGCTTAGGAACGTGCAGGAGTTCTTAACCTACTGTTTATCAGTCACAGTAAGCAATCACCAGAGATGATGGGGGGGCACTGTCAACAGAACTGGAGGTACTTAGAAATATTTTAAGGAGATGGGTGCTCTGGGAAAAAAAATGATAGAGATCTTTCGATTCCAGCAAATGCTTGGGCATCAATGTTAACTTATTTATTCAGGCTGTGATCTCATTTGTAGCTATTAAATGACGCTGTCACATGCAGCGATTGCTCTATAATGAAGTTGTGGAGGATGTATGGATGCACACTCCTGGGCCTCAAGGCCACAGCATGCAGTGGTGGTGGCTTAGAGGGAGACAGCTAGTGTGCTGCTTGTCCTCTGTCACCCTGGTCATTCTCAGTTCTGATCTCTGCATTACAGAGCAGCCAGCATTGTATTTCATATAATCCCTTCTTCCTGTAGATGTGGGCTACATTTTTTCCAAGCTGTACATTGACTGAGGAATTTTGAGTATGACAGAAGAAAAATCTATAACTGTGAGGTGTTAGACACACATACAGGGGAGAGGAGGGGATTAGAGGGATGGAAAAGCCTAAGCGACATCACTCCCCATTTGTAGAGGAGAGCCCCCAAGGGAAGTACTGACTTGGAGTCTTATCACTGCAGGGCTCTGTCTTATTCTGACCAGAGGGGGTAATGGACATGGTTTTGCAGTGAATGCAAGGCAGAAAGTTCCTACGTGGCTACAATCTGCTTGTAAGGGTTATGTTTGAAACAACTGGGGAGGGGCTGGGAGATGTCTCAGTGGGTAAAGAGTGTTTTCTGGGTTAGCATGAGGACTTGACTTCAATTCCCAATACCCAGGTCAAAAAACTGGTTATACCAGTAATCCTTGTACTAAAACTTAGAGACAGAACAATCACTAAGCCTCTCCAGTCAATGAGACTGACGCAGTGAGCACCAGGTTCAATGAGAAATTCTGTCTCAAAGAAGTGAGGTGGGAGAGCGATGGAGGAGGATTCCTGGTAACCTCCTCTAGGATCTCGTGTGTGTGTGCATGGGGTGCATGTATCTTTGCACACACATGCCATACACACACTCATACACGCACACACACAATTATATATACTAAAAATTTGAGTTTGGCAAATGGATCTCAGCCTCCAGTGAAGAAATAAACCACTCATGAACCAGTGTACAGAGGTGTCTGTGGCTAATTTACTCCCCCAGGAAAGGCATCTGTGGAAGAGCCAGAAGACTGAAGAGCAAGAGAACCTGCAGCCTCTCAGGACGTGTGTGAATCATAGCAGCTTCCAGGGAAGCCTTGCTGAGATCCCCAGATGCCCTTCTGGCTCCAGGGCAGCTTTCTGGCCTTCCAGGTCTCTGCTCTGCAGAGGTTGTATTAGCCTCCAAGGGCCACTTCTAGATTTCAGCTCTGGCCTTCACTCCGCGTGCTGCGATGGCCTCATCCTCCACACCTTCCTCTGTCAAATGGGGTAAGAGTCCTCCCCATGCGTGGTTTGTAGGAATCACATGAGATGCTTACACAAAGGACCATCTCCGGCAAGTAGCAGATATGATAAATGTTACTCCTTTCTCTCTACCGCTGGGCATCAGAAATGTATGACAGGTAGTGAACAAATGGAAGCAGGGAACAATGACATGAAAATAAGCTGTTCAGTGGCTGGGGAGCTGCCTTTCAGTTGACAAGGGCCCAGGGCAGGTTTATGATGGAGTGGGGATGGACGGGAGGAGGCAGGTGTTATTGGATAGGGGAGTAAGGAAGTAAAGTTGGACAAGGAAGTGTGCGGTTGTGTTTGTGTGTCTCTCTTCTGCTATTATAGGATGCAGAGAGCACAGCAGGAGCCTCTTGGTAATCTCCTAACTGCCTGAAGCTACTTAGCTTGCCAGAGACCTTGGCCATCGCCAGACTGAATAAATGCCCATAGCACGTTCAATTACTGCGGCAAAGATCCTCGGATGGAAAAGGTCAGAGCCACTGGAGCGCATCAGGGAGCTGCTACAGTATATCTCAGATGTTGCTCGGTGGTCTGTGAGCCATGGTTTTATATTTCTCTAAGGAGAGGAGAGTCCATATGTGAGAAAGATATTAATCCGATTAATCAGCTGTCTCTGTGAGAGGTCCCTTTACTCTGACATGGACCTTTTGCTGTGGTCTTCTGAAGGTCTCCTTGGGCTGAGCCCCAGTGGTTGAGATATGTGCAGAGAAGGTTTCTTCCTCCAGAAGGAATGGGCACTGAAGGATGAGTTGGTAGCTCCTGCTTATTGAGCCTTTGTCTTGTGCCAAGAAATGGCTGACTGCTTTTGCACAAGTATTTTCATTAAGTGTTCACAAGTTTCCATGTAAACAGCTGCTAATTTTACTTAGCAAGAGGTAGACTAAACCACTGAGTCCCCTTGCCTCAGGCCAAGCATCCAGGAAGTGGCAGAGTTGGGATTCTACTCAGCCAGATTGAACCATGTTCCCCTGTCCCACTTCCCCCATTCCCACACTGGAAGTGTCCATGGCCTGAGCACCTGTTAGATCTCCTTAGTGGCTTTCTACCAGGACCATCATCTGTAACCTTCCTGGGGATGGCCAGGATGTCACAATCATTGGACTAATCCTCTCGTCATTTAGGGGTCATCATGCATTCTCTGTGTTAGGGTATAAAACCATAGCCTCTAGATTCCACAAGTACAATTTTAGGAGTAGGACTGGATGGGAATATGCTCTGGTCCATTCTGGGTTTATCCAAAAGGAACAAACATTTCCCGTGTGTACTAGCTCTAGCCAAGTTCTGCCATGCACATACACAGACTCTATGGGTGTGCATTGTTCAAGTATTTTACTTTATTTCGCTGACAAGTAAAACAACATATATTGATGGTATGTCACATGACATTTGGTAATAAAGACACATGGAAAGATAATGAGATGTAGCTAAGTAGTCCATGTATCACCTTTGCTGCAGTTACCATCTTGTTGTTGGGACAAAGCACCTGACCAAAAGAAGGTGATGGAAAGAAAGTTTTTATTTTGGCTTACAGTCTCAAGCAGAAGTTTCATGATGGCAGGGGAAAGCATAGCATGAGCAGAGGCTGGACATCACTTCTGTCACAGTGGGTGTAAAACAGTAGTAGGAGAGTGAGCCCAAGCTCTGGCAAGGTGTAGCTGACTATAACATTGCTAAGCCTGTCCCCAGAGACACATCTTCTCCAGCAAGTCTCAACATCCCAAATTGCCATCATCTGGGGGCAAAGCATTTGGAGCTCGTGAGTTTATAGGGAATATCTGATTCAAATTACATTCTACATTTTTTTTTTTGTGGTTGCTGTGAGAATGCTTAAAAATATATCCTTTTAGGGACTGTCAATATTGAAAACATTGTTATTAAGTATAGCACATATCTTGATTCCCCCAGTCTAGCTGGCATTTTGAATTCTCTGACAAGTATTTTTCCAGTCCTATCTTCTCCTCCTTATCATCGCTGGTAGTCAACTCTCTGCCTCTATGCATTTGATTTTTTTAAAGATTTCATATGTAAATGAAATCATGTGATACTTATATTTCTGTTTATGGATTATTTCATTTAACAGAATGTCCTCCAGGTTCACCCATGTTGTCACAAATGGGATTGTTCAAATTTTTCAGAGAAGCCAGAATTTTAGATTTTAATGTAAAATCTCCTAATGCTTTAAATACAGATCATTTATCAATTTAAAGCCTTGGCCTCCAATCCTCCCTCCAAATAAGTTGAACTAATGATCTACCTTCTTCCTCAAGCATTAATTTATTCATTATTATTATGTTTATTCATTGCATATCTACTGATAGGCAGAGGCACTGGGAAGCCACGTGAGCACGACAGGGAAGAACAACATTGTAAGAAGCAACATCCAGCCAGTGTGACTCACACTGAAATAAGAAGCAGACGGAAGAAGCTTCATAAAAGACAGGACATAGTACTTAAGATTTTCACAGTTGTGCTTTGAGAATGTGGACAATTATGGAGGTTATTCATAAAATTTAAATTGTCCAACTGTTAATTGAAGGAAGTGGGACTCCACAGCAGGGGAGCAACAAGATTTGTTAATGGCCTACCACTCTGTCTGCTGAGTGGAGAATTGTGGAGGAAGGGAAAGGCTTTTGGTGAAGTACCAGTGAGGAGTCCATAGGATGCAGAGAAAGTCAATATGGTGACAGAGGACAGGGAAGGTACACAAGATCTATGAGTGGATTATAGGAAAGAACTGTGAGAATGCTTCTTATTCATCTTACAGATAACTTTCCTGAGATTATATCTGTGCTAAGCCTTTTCTGTTAAATTCCTAACTAAGTTAAAGATATGCTCTGAGGTTAATTTACAATCATGTAATCAGCTTGCTTAGTTTTCTCTCTCTCTCTCTCTCTCTATCTCCTTAAAAATAAATAAATAGTGCTGGAGATGACTTAGTGGTTAAGGCACTTGCCTGTGAAGCCTAAGGACCCATGTTCGACTCTCCAGATCCCATGTAAGCCAGATGCACAAGGTGATGCAAACACAAGGTTGCACCTGCGCACAAAGTGGTGCATGTGTCTGGAATTTGGTTTCAGTGCTTGAGGCCCTGGCATGCCAATTCTCTCTCCCTCTCTCATAAAAAGAAAAATAAAAAATAAATAAATTTAAACAATGTAGCCAGATTTTCTCTGCCTTAGATTGCCTATGCCTTGAGTAGCACAGGTGATCAATATTGACAAGGAATACTAGACATGGTGATGTGACTTTAAGATAAACTCTTTGCTTTAACTCTTCTGTGACATAACTGTACTGTTGGCCCAGAACAATATATGTGTGTTTGAGGTATGTTGGCTACCTTCAAAAGCAATGGATGGTAAAGTAACCAGTTGCCTACAAAATATGTTGAAAGTAACAGTTGGGCTTAGAATGATAACTATGCATGGTGTGTGTGTGTGTGTGCGTGTGTTGGTCAGCAAAGTTCATCAGTCCTACCCACTACATCCTTTCTTGTGAGCAAATGTGTAAGGAAATTTTTGGATAAAGTTCCTTGTCCCTTGCCCACATATTGCTGATTCCTTGCTCAAGTACTTCTTTTGATGTGAGAACTGTGCTCTTTGCAGTGACATAGTTAAGACCTTTGACAGGGCTGTCACCCCATTAGGACTGAGTTGGCTAGGGGATCCATTTCTAAGATGGCCTTCCCACACATTTGGAAGCTCAGCTTCCTGCTGCCTCTCATTACATGGCCTCTCCATTGGCCTACCTCATAGCACTGAAGCTGGCTTCTTTCAGAGCAAGCGACCTGAGAAGGAAGCCATATTGCCCTTCTTTAGTCACACACCTTCACTTCAACCGCATTGTAGTCTTTAGAAACAAATCACAAAGTTAACCCACACTCAGGAGGAGGAGAGTTAGGTTCCATACAGGGAAAGAGCATACTGCATTTTGAAGCTACAACATTCAAGAAAGTGGAGCACACATCCAAGTTCTCTGCCAGCCCTAGACCATCTATAGTCTTCTTTCTGCACAATTCAGAACTATAGCACTATCTTGTTTAAGGTCCCCATTGATTGGACTTTTCTACACGATTCAGAACTATAGCACTATCTTGTTTAAGGTCCCCATTGATTGGACTTTTCTGATGATTCAGAACTATAGCACTATCTTGTTTAAGGTCCCCATTGATTGGGCTTTTCTACACGATTCAGAACTATAGCACTATCTTGTTTAAGGTCCCCATTGATTGGACTTTTCTACACGATTCAGAACTATAGCACTATCTTGTTTAAGGTCCCCATTGATTGGACTTTTCTACACGATTCAGAACTATAGCACTATCTTGTTTAAGGTCCCCATTGATTGGACTTTTCTACACGATTCAGAACTATAGCACTATCTTGTTTAAGGTCCCCATTGATTGGACTTTTCTATCATTTGCACCAAAGGTCAATCCAACTAATGCACCTTAAGTCAATGAAAACATAAAAAAGAGTAGTTCTCAGAAAGGGAAACTAGCTTCCTCCTGGCTATCCCACACAGTGCTGGAAAGCCCTATGGGAGCTACTGGAAGACAATGGTCACTGACAATGTGAATAAGCAGGGGACCCTGCAGACTATGAAATCAACCATCCAGACAAGAAGTCCACACTTGTGCAATAGTGGCACACAGCCTCTGTGGGTAACCAGCTGTTCACTGACTGGACATGATGCCTACTCAGTGGGAGAGAACTCCTATCCGCTACTGGAAACCAAGCCAGAATCCCATGCTCAGGAAACTCATAGAGTTCAGAGAGAAGCCCACCAAAATGTCTCTCAAATAATTTTACATAGCTCCTTTAACCCAAGCTGTGCTCACTCTTGACTGGAGAATCTGTTTTATTTTAAAGAAAGCAGAGAAAATGGAGGAGAACCAAGGTCTATCAGTAAGACAAAAAGATAGCTGACTGCCCACTGTGAGACGTGCCACCTCTCTCACATCTGCTGGGACCCAGGAGAAATTGCAGAGGAAGCAGCAACATAGATACTGCTCTTGTTGCTTGCCTTAGAACCAGCTCCAGGGCAAATGGTGAAAGACATATGATCAATCAAAACCCATCAAACAGAATTCTCGAGGTTACAAAGAGCTCAACACTAAATAAGGCTGCCAACAGACCTGCCACGGCTCAGAGGACATTGTAGAAGAGGGGGTGAAAAGATTTCAAGAACCACAGAGTGGTTAGGAATACTCTTAGGCATAGTCTCTTCTTCCCCGCTGCTATCCCACAGGGACTGACAGAGGCCTTCATGACCTCACAGTGAATACCATAACCCCACTGAGCAGTGCCCTCAGGGTAACAGGAGCAGGGGTGAGGGAAAAAGACACACACACACACACACACACACACACTCTTTTGAGCAGTCAATTGCATACTCATCTTTCTCTGTCAACCCTCAGATCATTTCTTAAAGCTCTCTAGCAAAGAATAGGGACTTGGAAAGGGTGATATCAGTGTGAGCATATGAAAGGAGATGATGACAGCTGGAAGACTGGAAATCTTCCCAATGGTGGCTACTTGTAGCAACAGAACAGGAGCAAGAAAAGCCTAGGATATACAATGGTAGTTTATTTTGAGCATGGCGGTACCTGCTGGTGATCCACATAATTCAGAAGGGTAAGGCAGAATGTTGTGGGTCTGAGGTCAACCTGAAATACAATCTAAGAAAGACCCTGTTTCCAAAATGTAGGCAATTTTCCCAACAAAGCAAAGCCTGTAAGTGGATTCCAATTCAGTTCAACTACCTTCCAAACCCACACAGTTAATGATTAGATTCTGTGATCTTCTTGGGAAGGTAGGCTTAAAGTCACTCATTTATGGGCAGAGATGATGATGATATGTGTAACTTAATGGTGAAGAATTAAAAGTAAGGAGGGAAAGGATAGTTGGAAAACCTGTAGGATGTCACTCAGGTATAAGGAGCTACTCTTACCTTCCAGGTTACAGCCAGCATACAGTGAAGATGAGCTTTTTACAGTGACTGACTTGGACTAGAAGTTTCATGCAGTGTCCAGGTGGAGCTGCTTTGGAACCAGTCAGACATTTGACCTCCTAGTTCATTTAGACTTGAGAATCATCAGCAGAAAGGGGTGGGTGATGTTACTGAAAGAATTGTGACTGGGCATGGATATTTATCATTGGGAAAAAGGCAGCAGAGGAGGAGGTGGGAAGTTGCACTGAGATAGGTAGAATCATTATTCGTGGTGGGATGTGATCACTCCACAAGGAGCAGTTGCTTGGTTGGATAGACTATTACCACAAGGCCAAGCAGCATGACTCTGCAGCTTTATTCTTCTGTTAGACCCCAGACTCACACATCTAGATAATCCCTAGCCCACTTTTCTGAAGAAACACTTGATATTCCTTCATGTACTCATACTTCTTGTCACTCCTCATTCTTTTACTTTATCAGGTCCCAAGTTTTGGAGTCATTCCAGATATTTTTCCTCTCACATCTTACATGCAACCCATCACATATTGTGAGCTCAGTGTTTCTATGCCCAGATCTAGTCAGAATCCAACCACAACCCCACAGCTCCTTGTCAGTTGTAAGCACATTACTTTCTCACCAGTTTGTTGCCTCAGCTCCCAACTCATCTCTGTTTCCACCTTTGGCCTTACTTCTGCCTCATAGCATGGCAAAAAGGGTGCTGTAAAAGTGCACACATACACCTTTTCTGCCAGAAACTTTTCAATGGTTACCCATTTCATTCTGAGGAAAAGCTTTAACATTATAATTGTCAAGGACTCAGTATCCTGGTGAAGGGAACCACCAAAGGTGTGAGGGTGCCATGGGGTCAGGCCACTAATTTATGTTTTGGTCACAATGGCAGGATGAGGGATTTGTTTAAATTCTCAGTATTTGCCAATTCCTCACCTCAGGTGTCTTTGCTAAAAACAATTTAATAATCCCAAGGATAGATTACTCCAATAAAAAAGAATGTTCTTACCTGAGCAGATATTTATTTCAGCAGAAGCTGTGAGAGTCAATGGGGTCAAGTTTCAACTGTACATGTTTTCCAGGATGGACAGGGTCTGGCAGTGTTATAGACTGAATATGAAATATACCCCACAGACTCACTTTTGAATATTTTTTCTCCAGTGAGTAGTGATATTTTGGGAGACTGAAATCTTTATGAAGCAGAGCCTCAGTGGTGGAAGATCACTTGTGCAGACATTTGATGGTTAAGTACCTGGTTTCAGATCTGAAGTCTGCCTCCTGGGCCAGTTCCATATGAGCACCATAATCCTGCTGTCATGGACTGAGTCGCTCCACCACTGCCTTTTCTATTATGATGGACTGAGACCCTATGAAACTGTGAGCCCAAAACAAACCTTTTCTTACTTAAGCTGTTTTGGTCAGATACTTTGTTACATGATACACAAGCAACTAATCCCCAAAACTGGTACCAGGAGTGGGATCATTGTTTTGACCAAATGTGACCACATTGTTATCATGTCTTTGGAAGTAGCTTGAAGGAGGAATGTGGAAGAGTTTTGAAATGCAAGCTATAGAAGCCCTAGAACACTATAAGAATGGCATAGATTCATTGATGAACCTTGGAGAATCCAGAAGACAATATTGATATAAATGTAGACAGTAAAAACTGTGTTCATGAAGTTTTAGACGAGGACAAGAACCCTAATGAGAATTGGACTGGAGGCCATTTGTGTCATGGTCTGGTAGAGAATCTGGCTATATTTTGCTCATGTTTGGAAGAGTGGAGTGAAGCTGAGTGAAAAAGTAATGTACTAGTTTACTTCACAGAAGAACTTTCAAGACAGCTTAGCATTCAGATAGTGACAAGATGATTGCTGATTTTAGCCAGGTTTACACTAACCTGCCCATCCTGGACAAAGCAGGGCAGAATGATATGAGCATCCTGCAGTTTGGCGAGGAAAGGAGTGTGAATGTGATTAAAGCTGTGGACAAAGCAAGTGCAAGCATAGTGGTGATCTCACTTCTTAGTGAGACCATTGTCATTAAAGAGAAGTCACACCCTTTGCAACAGAGAGGTACCTTAAAGGTAAGACCCCACCAATTGAATTGGGTTATAAAATTCAAAAATGCATTTGAACGACTTTGAAGAGAGAGCTTCAAAGGATTGCTGCTTGAACAAGTCAGACTAAGTGTTTTCTTGGTTTTAGCCATCTAGGTACTCAGAGAGGGAGCTCAGATACTTGTTAAACTGGCAGCAGAGTTTGGTATTATCCATATGATGCTGGTTTTGCAGGCATACTAAATGCATGAATGAGTAATGGGGTGATGGAGGCTAGAGGGATGGCTTAGTGCTTAAGGTGCAGGCCTGTGAAGCCTAAGGACCCAAGTTTGATTCTCCAGGTCCCACATAAGCCAGATGCACATGGTGGCACATGTATCTGGAGTTCACTTGCAGTGGCTAGAGGCCCTGGTGTGCCCATTCTCACTCTCTTTTTCTCTCCCCCACCCATCTCTCTGTCTCTAATAAATAAATAAAAGTAAATCTTTTTTTAAAGAAAAAGATTTTTTAAGAAAAGTCTTGAAGGGTGGGAAGTATGGTGGTGCATGGTCAGATTACTCATTCCTGAGTGGCTGCATGAAGCAGTGAAGGTGAAGACTAAGTTGCAGAGGATATCCCAGGATTTTGGATATGACAGAAACATGAGTCATCTGCCAAGACACTGCAGGCACAGAGTAAATCCAATCAGAGAGAGGCCATAAGTGCTACAAGTGACAAGGACTTAGGAGCAATAATGTCCAAGCTAATTGGAGCTCACTTTATGTATGATACCATGTGCCCTAGATGCCAGATATAATGTACAGGGATTAATGCTTATCCTGATGGGTTTTGGGGTTGATTTGGTCCAGCATTTCCTTATTATCCTTCCCTCATTCCCTTTTTGAATGGAGATGCTAACTTTGTATGATTGTATATTAGAGATATTCAACATTCTCATTGAATTGATAGAAGCTCACAGTTAAGCAATTTCTTTGAGTTTCAGATGAGATATTGAGCTTTGGACCCTTGAACGTTGGTTGGCTGAGGCTATGGGAACTTTTGAATTTGGACTAAACATATTTTGTATTATGAGAAGGCTATGAGCCTTGTGTGGGTCGTGATGGAATGTTCTAGTCTAAATCTGTCTCCCACAGTTTCATGTTTTGAATGCCTGTTCTCCAAAGTGGTGCTGTTTGGGGAGGTTGTGCAGCCTTTAGGAGCTGGGGCCTAGCTGGTGGAAGTAGGTCACCAAGGACAGATGGTTACACCTGGTCTATTCTGGCCTATGCTCTTTGATTCCTGGGCTGCTTCCACGTGAACAGTCACGACACGCTCCTACCACCACAGTCTGAGTCACTCCATCATGCATTCCCTGCCACAATGAGAGGAGACCATCTGGAACCTTCCTCTGTTGTTATCTCTGTCAGATATTTTGTCACAGAAATACAAGAATAATTCATATAGCCCAGGTATTTGCCATTTACCAGAGGCCATCTAATCTTTGATTACTACCAAGGACAGCTTCTTTTATAGCTGGTGTCTAAAGGATGATGTCGTAAGACCCCATAACCCCATAATTGTTTCTTTGGTCATTTTTCTGCCAGGTAGTCCTTTGTCACTTAAAAGAACTGATGATCCATCATTGATCACTGGTGGCTTCAGGCATGCCACCCAAAGGACCTTCCATTGATGATGTAAGATTCCAGTGATGAAGGGAGGGCTGAGGTTGACTGTTGGTACTGGATTTACAAATGTGCATGTGATAGAAAGATGAAAGAAAATTAATGAGATGTCTGTAAGGAATAACTCGTCTCTGCTGTTTTTCTATTGATGAAATGTTTAGATTGGAAACAATTTTTTCATGTGTGTAGCTTAAAGGATACTTTCTTTGGGAAAGGACTTGGGTACTGAAAGCAAAAATATTTATTTAATAGAACTCAAAGAAACAAACAAAAAGTGGTCTGGAAGAGCTGGCTTCTGACAGCTCCTCTGACCTTGTCACGTGCCATGCTCACTGTCTCCCCACATGCCTTATTGGTTACTGCCACAGGGCCACTTCAGTGGTGCTTTCCCTGTCAGAAGCCTCTTCTTTAAGATGTCATTACTTCATGTCTTGGATTAAATGAAATCTTCTATAGATCTTCTCTAACATGCATCAAGGAAATAACAGATAATCAGTATGTGTGGATCAGACTAAGTGCTTAGTGACTGTTGAATAAATACAAGCAAGTTTAAGCTGCCTTTTGGGAGACTGTAAGAGGGATTTTCTTTTCTTTTATTTTTTTGAAAAGTATAAAAGATAATGAAAAAGATCAGAGAAGACAGGATTGAAGCAAGTGGCATGGTGTGTATCTGTGAGTTAGCGTGTGAACCTTTGAGTATGTCTACAAGTGTGTGAGCATCTGTGTTTGAGTATGAGAGATAAAGATGTTTATGTGTAAGAGTGTGTGAGCATGGGAAAAGTGTGTGAGTAGGTGTGTGATGATGTATACGAACCGATGAAGTAGTGAGAATGTGTGTGCTTGTGAGATGGTGTAGGTGTGTCAGTGAGCATGCAGGAGTAAGTGTGTATATGTCCCATAGGTGCGTGTCTAGGAGTGTGAGTGCCTGTGAGAGTGGAGAGGGGCTGTGTTTGAATGCTGTGGCATGATAGAGGTGGGTAAGAAGCAGTGGGAACCTGACAACGGGATGGTGGGGAGGGGCCAGGGCTGGCCGGCCTCGCACCCTTCCTGCTTCCATGGAGGCATGGGCCCATCTCATTTAGGTCGGGAGGGACTGACAAGAGCTCCTGATCGCAGGGCTGTCTTATTGCCATACACAGAGGAAAAGTGGTCAGATCTGGCACAATGGAGCCCAAGCACAGCAAAGAACCTGGCTCTCTGAGTTCTAGCCTTCAACAAAGTCATATAAAACCGAGACTTTGGACCACATCTGATCGTTCTTCTCATTGTTAACACTCTATGGAGCTGATTTTTATTACTTTTTTTATGAGCCCCAGTTGCCTGGATAATTGACATAATTATCTCCCTCTGAGTTATCACAAAGATAAATAAAAACCGTATTTGCAAATCGACTTTCAAACTGTATAGCACAGCACTCTAAAAATGTTAGTTCTTGTTATTATGATGATAATGTCCTAAGACTGGCCAGTGTATTATGAGGGGATGTGAGTGAAACAGTTATTTTCAAACAGAGCAGGCTGTCTTTGAGCCGTGCTGTCTGATTTATGAAAAGTGAAGACAAGTTCACAGAGTCCACTCGGAATGCTTAATACCCACCCAAAGAATGGCAATTTGATCTCCCAGGCCAGAGAGAAGTAGTCGGAAATGTGCGGCTGATGCACAATCAATAATTCAGAAATGCACATTGTGTTATTCTGCAGAGCACCCTGCCCCTGCAAACTCATCAATAAAATATTGGGTGCAGTTGGAGCCCACAGCTAATCTGAGAACAACATGCTCATGTGCAAATGCTGGTTAACACAGTCAAAAGAGCACCAGAAAAGCCTGTGGCCTGGAATAGAAATGTCAGGGAAGGAAATAAGCTCCAATACCCTTGTGTTGCTGTGCCCAGAAGGGCATGGTATGATCCTGAAATCAGGGTCCATAGTGGTAACTGTAGTGCAGGAGAAATTCTCCATCCACTGGAGTGCTCCAGGCACAGGCATGCCAGACAGTAGGTCAGGACCCTCTGCAGAATGCCCACTCCATTCTGCAACTCGTTCAACGCATGGCTGCCTGCTGCACTCGTCACAGCCTTATGTGGGTTCACTGGTTTGTATGCACAAGTCCAAAGTCCAAAGAGTTTCAAAAGAGGCTGGGGAGACAGCTCAGTCGTGAAAGGTGCTTATTTGCAAAGCCTGCCAGCCAGAGTTCAGTTCCCTAGGCACCCCACAAAGCTAGACAGGCATTTGTCACACACACATTCACACACACACACACACACACACACACACACACACAGACACACACAACACAGACACACGAAAACAAAGAGTTCTATAAACTGAAGTCAGGGCTGGAGAAAAGGCTTAGCAGTTAAGGCATTTGCCTATGAAGCCAAAGGACCCAGGTTTGATTCCCCAGGACCCACATAAGCCAGATGCACAAGGGGCACATGCATCTGGAGTTTGTTTGCATTGGCTAGAGGCCCTGGCATGTCCACTCTCTCTCTCTGTGTCTCTTCCCTCTCTCTCTCTCTGCTTGCAAATAAATACATAAAATTAAAAAAACCCTGAAGTCAGCCATACATGAATTTTGGACCATACATGATCTGATAAGAGTTGAATATACTTAGAGATTTTCCTTATTCTGCTTAGCATGAACATTCATGTTTCATTATAATGTTATTAATGAATATTCCTATTTCTTTATAAGGTAATTAATGGTTTTAATTACCAAACATTGCCCCAGGCCCCTGGGATGCTCCTTAGTAAATGGGGTCTTCACCACGTATCTCAAATATGAATGCTTTAGAATGCCAAATCCCAACAGCTTCCTTTGTGATGATGCAGAATTCATGCCACTTGTCCAGTGTTAAACTGGGAAGCGGTAGAGACAGGATTCAAGTGAAGAAATGGTCCTTTAACTCTCAGTCCAGCCTTCCTGACCTTGTCCACATCACAGCACACAGAGTAAATAGCAGCAGTTTGAGCTTGCAACTTACCTGTCTCAGCTCCCATCTCCAACATCCTGTGCTTCCAGGTCTCACCATACTCCCTTTAGAGGTATTTCCCCACCACTGCCCCCCTCTCTCTCCTCATCTTCCATGAGAATATTCTCAGATTTACTCTGAGACACCCTTCATCTCAGATCCAGAAAGAGTGGATCCAGACAGCATTACTGAAACCTCTGAGACTGTGAGCCAAAATAAGTACTGCCTCCTTTAAGTTGTTGTTCTCAGATATTTTGTCACAGTGATGCCAAACTGACACATTTATTAGGCTTTCTGTATGACAAACTTCTTAAGCTGTGTTGGGGCCTCATGTGCTTCTCTGAGGTGCACACAGCTTGCAAGAGCAAAAGGCATTTCAAGCAGGGGTATGAGTTCCACACCGACGCTGATCAACTTCTTCTCTGTGCTTTGCTCTGCACTAGAGAAGACAGTTTCACTGCTCTCATGATGGTGGCACCAGAGGCTCTCAGCTAGGCATTTTCTTGAAAGCCTATCTATTCGTGAAGTTGCTAGTTGGCACTATTTCTTTCTTTCTTTCTTTCTTTCTTTCTTTCTTTCTTTCTTTCTTTCTTTCTTTCTTTCTTTCTTTTAAACTGGCTACTGTTCAGATTAACAACTCAAGGAATAATTGAGACTTCCTATTTTCTCCTTTGGTTTCCTAAACCTTGTACTTCCAATATAGCCTTAATCAGGATAGCTTCGTATTTACAAACATGGGCTTTGGGTTGGACAAATGCACATTTTTTGGCAGTGGTGACACTATCTTTTAAATTTTAATTGCCTGAACGTAAGGAAAGATTGGAAGAATCATTCTCTAGTTTCCTTCACAGTGACGTAACAAGGAAACATCGCTGTCAACTTTCAAGTGCCCCAGGGCTTCTGGTTGATAATATGTTCCTTAGCTGACTGACTATGGAGGGCCAAACAGAGAACTCTGATGCCTCAGTTGATGGAGTTAGATTGCAGACACATTCAGTGGAAGCCCAATACCACATAGCCAATACAAGATGAAGGAAAAATCAGGGGCTGGGGAGATGGCCCAGCGGTAAAAGGTACTTGTTTGCATGGCTTGCCAGCCCTGAGTTCAGTCCTGCAGTCCACATGTAATGAGTTCATTTGCAGTAGTCTTATTTTCAGGAGTTCCTTTGTAATGGCAAGAGGCCCTGAAGCATCCATATTCTCATAAATTCATAAATGAATAATGAATATGTTTAGCTGGGCATGGTGGCACACGCCTTTAATCCAGCACTTGGGAGGCATAGGTAGGAGGATTAGCATGAGTTCAAGGCCACTCTGAGACTACATAGTGAATTCCAGGTGAGCCCAGACTAGAGTGAACCCCTACCTTTAACTCCCCCCCCCAAATTAACCAAAAAGTCAACCTTTTATTACGTCTTAGCCACTCAGCAGGGCTATCATATGTTAACAGAATTCAGCTTCTGTTGGCCACTGTAGCTTTACAGCTTGCTCTACATCTTTGTGATCTTGAGAAAATATTTTATTATTATCTAATCTGTGCAACAATTTCCTTGCAATCTTGTACTCAGAAGAGAAGAGGGTGCAATATAATCTTTCCAGAAAACCATGACCATGCCTCTAATAACTCATCTGCCCATTGACTTTCTGAGGGTTCCTCCAGCACGAAGTCAGTATAAGGTTCATGTTGCTGGCCCCTTTGCTCATATTCTTATTCTCCAAGGTCCTGTGTAATTTTAGTTATTTTCATATTATTTAGGGCTAATATTCAGTGTTATATACTTAAAAAGAGCCTTCCTCGGTAGTTTGGTCAAACCCCTACCATCTAATTCTTTCTTGTAAAAGTCATAGTAATATTATTATTATTATTGGTTTTACGAGGTAGGGTCTCACTCTAGCTCAGGCTGACTTGGAATTCACTATGGAGTCTCAGGGTGGCCATGAACTCTCAGTGATCCTTCTACCTCTGCCTCCTGAGTGCTGGGATTAAAGTCGTGCACCACCACACCCTGCCTAAAGTCATAGTACCTTTTAAAATTGCTTCGTAACCTAACTGAAAGTATGCTATTTATGTATTGCTTCCTAAGTGTGTTATCTATTATCCTCTGTGCAGAGTGTGATCTCCATGAAAGAAACACTTTTGCCAGAATTTCTCTGGAGCATGAGCTAGCATAGGCATACTGCAGATGCTGAGTGAATACTTGTTGAGTGAACTATGGGTATTTTGAGTTTGTAGCATGAGAAACTTGATCCTTGTTTAGAAATATGACAAGTGTTTAAAACATAGTAGTTGCTATTGCGTACTGTTTACATAATCGTGAAACTCTCAAAATCAGAAGCTTGGCTTTTCCTTCATTCTTTGACGGACCTTGTGATATAAGATGCGGTCAGTAATGTCTGTGACTGAAGGGAACATCAGACTGTACCCATGATATAGCACATTCAAAGACCAGTGAAGCCATCCTTGTTCTAAAAAAAATTAAACCTTTTTATTAGTATATTTATTTTATATATAAAAGAAATAAAAAAAATGAAACACAAAGAAAATGATTTTATGGCAAATCAGACTTATCGGTGCCTTCGGCTTGTGCTCCCGGCTCTGGCCCACTGGGTGTCAACAAAGTCCGCCGGTTGTAATGCCCCTTGATGATGCCCGTGTTGCTGTTCTCATTAAGTAGTTGCTTCTGCCTTTGCCTGTTGAGGGACTGGACCAGGCCCAGGACAACTGCAGCCAGGGAGTACTGCCCAGGTACTCTTCTTGGGGGCAAGATGAATGGGTTGGGCTGGACCCGTCCCAGGAGAAAGTATGTTTTGATTTTCCCTTCCTGCTCACTGATGCCTTTCACATAGATTTCCCCCCGGTAGTCAAAGGCAAACCCCTGGTCCTTCAGGATGAGATAGGTCTCCTCAGGAACCTGGATCCGGCCACTCACTCCTGTGCTGTCCATTCGACTTGCCAGGTTCACAGTTTTGCCCCAAATGTCATACTGTGGTTTCTTAGCGCCGATCACACCTGCTACCACTGAGCCGTGGCTGATGCCTGTGGGTGAACCAAGAGCAAGACATAAGGGACACAGGAGGTGGCGAGGTGTCTGGACCTATTAGGAACATGATCATCATGTGTGTGGTCTCTGTGGAGGACCTGCCTGGTCCAGGTCCTGCCTCCATCACTGACTAGACCCGTGACTTGGGTCAGTTACTTAACCTATCTGGACTTTACCATCCCATTTGTAAAGTGGGAATCATAAAAATAGGTTTGTATAAAACGAGAGATTCACTGGAATGGTATGGCCACTCAGAGTGTGTTCTACATAATGGAGTCACTGTTTTCACATACACTTGGCTCATCTGAGTCTGTGGGGTGATCAGAGTGCTGACATGGAACCAGAGCCTTGGGATCTCATGCTGCTTCTGCTTCTGCTTGCACAGTGCTCGGAGAGCTTGGGCAGCCAGCTCTCGACCCCTTTTATCCAGGTCCTCAGCACCATTCTCTCAGCTCATTACAGTGGCTTCCTCATGGGCCTCCTGGCTCCCCCGACCTCTGGAAGCTCACTCTCTCCACTTTGGCAAGAGAGAAAGGGCTTTCTGACATGTACATCTGATCCACTGACAACCCACTTACACATCTGCCAGGATTCTTGTGCCCCTGGAGAGAAATTCATTGCTCCTTATGGTCCCCAACTAGGGCTCCTTCAATACGGCTATTGCGTAACTTGCCAGCCTCATTCATCCTCACGCTTTCCCTTCCCTGGACCATGCCTTACTGGACCACTAGTTCCCTCACCTGGCTACTCTGTCCTCCTTGGTGCCTTAGTCCTGCCTTTTTGTCTGGGCTGTTTCTTGCTTCCAATCCCATAGCTTATTTGGCATATGTATTGTGTGTGTGTGTGTGTGTGTGTGTGTGTGTGTGTGTGTGGATGGAACAGGTTGATGTTAGATATCTTCTTAAATCACTCTCCTCTTTATTTATTGAGGCTGGTTCTCTCGCTTGAACCCAGAACTCTCTGAATTGGTTAGTCTAGCCAGCCAGCTTGACCTGGGGATCCCCATGTCTGCACCGTGAGTGCTTGGATCACAGGTGTTTGCCATGCCCACCTGGAATTTATGTGGGTGCTGGTTGTCCCAACTCTGGTCCTCATACTTGTGAGGGAAGTACCTTAACTAATTGAGCTATCTCCCTAACCCAGGAGCATTCATTAAATGGTTGTTTAAATGCATCATTCTTTAGGAAATGTGGGTAACCATTCTAGAAATGATAACATTTTACTAAATAGGTTAGTAGGCTTGTCTGTCTCCTCTAAAAAATGTTTTGCCATTCTACAAACACCAACTAGGCACTACTATGTCAGATCTAGGTGGGGGCGGGCAAGAAGATATAGGTGTGGCCCTCACCAAACCTGCCTCCTAGCCAGGAGAGAGAAAATAATTACAAATAGGCAATATAACATCAGGAAATAATAGCTTATAACCAGCTTAAAAATATAGATAAAGATAGGGGTTGCATTTTTGAGTAATTTAGTTAGGAAAGAAGTTTTGAACTCATGTCTGAGAAAAGTGATAGCATTAGAAATATAGATATCTGGGTAAGAGCATTCTGGGCAAAGGGAAGAGCAAGGCACACACATACATGTGTGTGTACACACACCACGATGCTGCAGAAGGGGTGAGAATCACAAGGATGGTTAACTCTTTACAACTTTGAGACCCTTCACCCATTTTATTTTCATGTAACTTCTATGAGGCAGCAGAAGTAATCATGTAACATGTAGCTCACCTCACCCACAAGGAAACATCATGTTTCATCATCTTACCCAAAGACATGGAGCTGGTTTCAGCAGACATGAAATACAAAGGGAGAGCATCAATCCAGTGGGGACTGAAATTTTTTAGCCTTGGAGATCAATGGAATGATCATAATAGTTTAATATTGGCAAGGGTGAGCCCTTGTCTCAGCAATGCCTTTGGAATTTACTTAGAATCTTTCTGTTCAGGGCGAACATTCTAGTTTGATTCCTGGTTCAATTGTACAGTCAATGAAAGGCCGTGCATGGTTTATGGAAGTCGTGGAAACAAAGCCTGAACATCCCATGCATAGATCAAAACAGACAAAGAAAGAAACAAACAAACAAACAAACAAACAAAGAAACAAACAAACAAATCCAAAAAACAAAGATGTGACACTCATTAGATCTGACCAGGCAGATGTTGTCATTTCTCAGCTTCATTTTCTTCAAGCTACTAAGGTAAAGCCAAATGGCATGTCAACTATAAGATGTCTGCAACGTGGGGACAGCAACAAAGACATTTTGAACTACCCCTTGGCAGTCAGAAGGTCACTTCTCTCAGAGTCAGGTTCCCTGGAGCTGCCGTGGGCATGGCTGGCTGGGTAGTGTTAGGCTAGTTTCTGGGTCTGAGTTCACGCATCTACTAATGTGAATGTGGGCCAAAGTCATGGCTTCCAGCCTGGACTTTTCCTGATGTCTCAGCAGACATGGAGAAGCGACTGGAAACTCGTGCAAACACAAAGCATTATGATTCAGTTACAATGGCTGTGCTGCTAACTTTGTATAAGGTGCCTGTGCCCCAGCCCAAAGGAGAGCGAGCAGCTGCTCTAAGGTTCCCTACCAGCAATCCTTGTTCAACACATCTCCAGGAGTAGAGTCCTGCTTTGGCCTGAGGCATTATCAAAAGAACCAGAGAGCAACACATTGGCCACTAGCTTTGAACAACGCGAGGCTGTCAGAATTAGTGATTCTTAGGTCACCTGCTACCTCTGTTGAACTTGATCTTCCCGTGGCTGGGACACTGGACAGATATATTGGAAAAGAGACAAATCACAGTGGAAGGTACAGGCCAAGACCCTGCCTTGCTTTTAGCATCTTGAATGCTAGGAAGCTAAGACAGGCCTGAGTTGACTCTGGGCCTGTCTTTGTCTTGGTCATACTGAGCCTCACACATTCAGCAAGAAAAAGCTTTCTTGTGATTGATGCCCAGGACATGGCAGGGGCTGATGGGACAAAGGCACTGGGCTCCATGGGCTCCACACTTCCGGCTGCTACTCACCAATCCGGAGCTCGAAATTGTTGAATGAATGCTTATTGATTTCTTGTATGCTTTCAGTCAGGGCGAGAGAGAAGTCAGCCAGAGCACACAGATGTCCCCACTTGTCTTCACATTGCTGGAGCACACAAGAGGAAAGAGTTCATTCAGTGTGAAGAGCATGCTGGCACAGGCGCTTTCTGTCCCCAGTCCATCCACACATTCCTTAGAAGAAAGGGGCCTTCCTCTGAGTGAGCTGCTGAACACTCAAGCCATCAATCAGTATCCCAGAGGCACTGGATCATGGGAGAGTCACCTAGGAGTGGGTGGGGGCCCATCACGTGTTTCCTTCTTGCCTGTGGTGGCCTACTAAAGTGGACACATCATGGATTTCTGAGTGTGCTCGCTAGTGCGAGGGCACTTGCCTGACTGTCCACGTGGAAATATTCCTGGGCTTGTGTGCCTCTCTCTTCCAATCTAGGAGCCATGTCTGTTTCCTCTGAAGTGCTCACAGTGTCTGTTTCAGGGATGTTTCTCACAGACATTTGCTCTTGAAACTCCCAAGGGAAATGCAAAATGAGCCTCTTTGTCACTCTGAGCCTCAGTTTCCGAATGGATATAGAGGGAGGCTCACTGGCCCTGACTCTTTCCTCTTCAGAACTGAATGGGATTGCTCATGTGAGAACTCTGGAACCCTACAAAAGCTAATAGTTTATGTAAGACACCAAAAAAAGGTCTTTTAGGTTTTTTTTCCCCAGACCATATGATCTTTGCTATAATTACTCAATAGAGTTATTTTGGCTAGAAAATAGCAAATATTATATATATATATATATATATGAATGAATGGGCACGGCTGTATTCCAATAAAACTTTATTTACACATATGTGTGTTGGGTCAGTTGTGGCCTGGGAGGCACTAATTTTCTAACCCTTTGACATTGAGGACCACACTCATGGTCTGGCAAGGTTTTCATCCAAGTTAGCCATGCTGTAGTTAGAAGAAGTTTTCAGGAGGAACAAGAAGAATTTAATGCACAGTCCATCTCCCCCTAGAGACTTGGACACATAGTCATTTAGCATTTCTCGAGGATTGATGAGGTACAAGTCTTTGTATAGGTTCTTTGAGGGTGTCTCAGGAAAATCATTGGATCTGGCAGGCAGAGGCTAGTGTCCCCATTAACACTAATGCCTGGCACATAGTCAAACCTCACCCAAAGCCATCTGCATCATCACTGAACTTTTGAAGGAGCAATTGAAATATAGAATAAAGAAATAGGCTAGTGTTAGGGATTTTGTACCTTCCAAATCAGTCACAGTCAGGGTATTGCTTGACACAGATATTTTTGTTCAAGTGAACAGTGAGGTTGAGGATGAAACCTGAAAGTTTCTCAGCAAAGCAGTACCATATCATTCATATATATATATATATATATATATATATATATATATATATATATATATATATATATATATACATACATACACACACACACACATATAGCCTAGTTCTGATTTTTCAGCCCCTCATCATTTCCCAAGCCTCCTCCAACACATCCCAACAACAAGGGTCTTGCATAGGTGAGCTGAGTCTATAGTTAGTCCTTTACCTGTTTTTCTGGTGACAGGCCTGAGACAGCCATGTAGGTGCTACCAATGGTCTTAATCTTCTCAATGTCTTGAAATCGATCTTCCCCAAGCAGCTGAAACAGATGCAGACAAGATGTTAGCTCTTGTGTTCGTTGATGCAGGAGCCCCGGGCTCCTGAACACTGCCTCTGGCTCACCATGGAGAAGGCTCTAGCTCCATGGCTGAGTGTGGTAGTTTGAATATATGGCCCCAATATATTCAGTGTTTTATTAGTTTATAGTTTGCATCTGCAGCCACATTGCTGGAGGCAATGTCATTGGGAGGATATTAAGGTGTGATGGTGAGTTTGAGATTCCATTGTAAAGATATGCAAAGTGTGCCTAGCAGGAGTTCCTAAAGTGTCCTATGCTGTGTGGCTGGTTGTCTTTATTCTCTTGCCTGGTCCTGTGAGAGCAGGCTGCTTCTCCTGCCATTATGGAACTTTCCCTGGTTCTGTAAGCTTCAATAAATAATATCCCTTCCTCCATAACTGTGCCTGGTCTGGAAGTTTATCTCAGCAAACCTGAAGCTGTCTGCTACACTCAGCATCTTCAACATGGCTGCTATCCTCTCTGAGGTTCCTGCATTCAGCCAGCCTGAGCTTACTGAGCGTCTGCCGAGAGTCAAGAGCCGCATTGCTATGTCTAGATGCTCTTGCAGGAGTAGGTATCTCCCGTGAGTCTTTGAAACAAAGGCTCTTTGATTAGTTTAAGAATGTCCCCCAACCCACCAACAGATCTTTTAGGCTTTACTTTTGACATGTACTTAGAATGTAGTCACTCCTGCACTTTCCTGTGAACTAAGCCATAGTTAACACCCAGCTGGACTTTCTCCTGCCCTTGTCTCCTTTCTCCCAGGATGATGGCCAGAAAAGGTCATGCATGGGTGAGTCAGACCACGTCCCCATTTTGTTCAACATCGTTCAATGGTTTGCAATTCTACAAAGGGTCACAGCCAGTTTTCATTGTGACCTGTCATGACCTGCCTCTTTCCTTTTTGGCTCCTCTGTTTCAGACACTGTGACATCCTTGCTAATCTTTGAACAGGTCAGATCTACTTTTGCCTCAGGACACTTGTGTCACCTACGGGACAACTGTTCCCTCAGACAACGATTCAGTCACTCTCATGCTTCTGTCCCATCTCCCCCGGACTCTGTCAGTGCATTCTTGCTGATCACCATCGGAAGGGAACCCAGGTCCTCTCACCACACATCCTTCTCATATTCCTTCTGTGTTTCATCTCTCCTCCTTAGACTTATTTCTGTTTTTGCTTATTAACTGTCATGTGCCCCACTGGGAAGGAAGACTCCTGAGGTAGGCATTTGTGCTTTCCATGTTTACAAGTCAGCACTTAGAGTCTAGAGCAGGGTAGAAATGAACAGAGTGACTCCATTAAGGTTTGCAATTTCCTGTGTGTTACCTCCACGTTAGTTACTGCTTCTTAGATACCAATGCCAAGGGAGGGAAACTTCAGTCTCTTATTTAGTGATGATGTAGAAATGCCCCCAACTGAGCCAGACCCCAGATATGTCCATGTCATAATCTCTAGAATCCCTGCAGATGCTATTATACACGGCCAAATGACTCTGTAGGTGGGATTAGGCTAAAAATCTTGTGATGCACCAGTTACATCATAAGGTCCCTTATAAGCCAATGAAGGAAGCAGGAGAACTAGAGAAGGGATATGGTGGTAGAAAATGAAATCAGAGTGACATGATCACTGCCTTTGCAGACAGAAGAAGAAATCACAAGCCAAGGAGTTCAGGAGCCTCTAGAAACTGGAGAAGGCTGAGACATGCATTATCCTCTGAGTCTGTAGAGAAGGAGCACATCCCGCCAAGACCCTGATGACAGTCTCACGAGATCCATTTCAGATTTCTGTCTCAAACTGTAAGGTGATAAATCCCTGTTGTTCTCTGACACTAACTTTGTGGTAATTTGTTACAGCTGCAATAGGAAAGTCATACAGTGATACTAATTCACTGAGCTCCTCCATGTGTGATGAACAAAATACATGCAGTTTCATTCATTACAGAGCTAACGGACCAAGTCAGATGTTAACAATACTTACACAAAACATTCCTGGGCTTAATTTTAATGAAATTTATGATGGAAATGTACAAGGTGTAAGGACAAGGAAAAGGGGCTCTCTCTCTCTCACACACACTCCCTACTTCTCTCTCTCTCTTTCTCTGTGTGTGCTAGAGAGAGAAAGAGAGAAAAAGAGAGACACACACATAGAGAATGAATCAGGGAATTTGTCCATGAGCAACTGAGTTCTAACTTCAGTTCTAGAATGGGCGAGTTTCTGTGCAGTGGAGGAATGATTCTCTGTGTGTTTGGGAGGTTGGGAGCATGTAAGGGTTGGGGGCACATCCAGGCAATAGGAGAAAGCATAAGCAAAGCATGGTGGGATCAGAGAATTAAGAAAGCCAGTGTGGTAAGCCAGACTTGGGCTGAAGGAGGGCTGGAGCACACAGATCCCTGCTGGATACACAAGACATGGAAGACACGAGTCCTGTGGCCATAGCAGAGGCAAGCACCAAAACAGTATAAAAGAGAAAGACAGAGGCTGGTTTGGGCTTGGGTTTTGGAAAAGTAATCTGGTTGCTGTGGGATTGAGGAAATGTGTGTGATGGCTAGGCAGGAGATGACAGTGATGGGGGATTGGGTTAGGGATGAGGATGGATTTGTGGATATTTTAAGAGATTTCATTGGCAATAGAATCAGCAATGCCTGGTGATTTGTGGACTTTCTGAGCAAAAGCTAATAACACTTGCTAGTATAGCATGGAATTTGTATATGTGTTCCTATGTGCATATGTGTTTTGGATTGTAGTATTCGTATGTACATGGTATATATGGGCACATATAACCTCAAAAGTGCATATATGAGTGTAATTTGTGTAGGCAATGTTTTATGCACATTTGTGTGTGAGTATGCAGATGTTCTGTTTGTGTATGTGTCTGTATGGGTGCATTTTCATGTTTAAATTCACTCATAGGTGTTTGCAGGTATGGTCGTGTATGTGCATGGTTGTGAACAAGTATGAAAGAAAGAGAGAGAGGGAGACCAGGAGGCAGAGAAGAGGCAGGCAAGAAAGTTAAAGCTAATTTTGAATTATACGACTTGCTTTTGTATCTTTTACACTCAGTTTATATTGACTGTGCACAAGCACCAAGAAGTTGACACTTCAGAGATTGCCAAGTTATGAACTCTTAAGTAATAATTCTCTACACTCACATAGGCTGGGTGATCTGAAGTGATGACCTGCTTGGCAATATGAACTGTGTCCCCGTGCCTGGCTAATCCCCTGAATGGGATCCCTGAATACTTCACCTTTCACCCTTAGACCACTTCTGTTACTGTCATTTTACCATGAGTAGTCATTGTTTGGCATCTCTAGTGACCAGAGCTATTTTTGAGGCTGAAGACAAAGGTATGTGTTTTCTTGTACCTTCAGTCTGAAGGGCTGAGATGGGTTGATAATTATTAACATTCCTTGGAAACTTTAGGTGATATTTGATGGCTTCTGATTCAATATAGTCTATGAAACCTTCACCTAGGATCTAGCACGTAACATGTAGTCCTATCTAGTAACTGTGTTATGTAAGAGAAAACTGAGGCAGCTAGCAGGAATCAGGGCTGAAATTGCAACCCTGATGACTAACTCCAAAGTCATGCATTCTTGTCCTGTATCTTGCTTTATAGCAGTGCTTTTCAAAATTTGATCCCAGCGGCATCGCCAGAAGTGAAAAATCATCCCCATCTGAATCAGGAATCCTGGGAGGTGTCTGAACATGATTCCTGGTGATTTTAGCACCCACTCAAGTTTGAGAAACACAGTTTTAGGTAAAGGAAAAGAACCAATGCCTGAGGGCGAGTCACCCACCCATTCAATTCCTCATTGGAAGTAGGAGCTAAGGATGTAAGGCTGAGAAAGCTAACACATGCCTTCAGTGGGTTTGAAGGGCCCCAAATTATCCTCTGCAACCTTCTGTGACATTTGCATATGGCTTTCAAGGTTCAAGCTAACATGGATTTGAACTTTCTTTCCTGACATGAACTATGAACCATGTAACTCTGCTATGTGTGCCATCTAAGCATCAGATAAGTCATGGGACTCTTCAGTCACACTTCTGATGACATTATGAGACAAACCTATAGGAGGCTTCTGTCTATTCCTTCTTTTCTGAGGCCTCTGTGCTGGCTCCACCCGCAGCCTGGTACCATCCTCTTAAGCTGTTCTTCTGGCTTGACTTGATTCTATAGCATCACTTCTAGGGTTTACAAGCACACAACCTTCTCCCTGACCCCTTTCTGATGATCTTATCTGAGGTTGCACTATGGGCATCCATCCATCCTGCTCATGTGGGTCAGAGGGGCTTCTTCAGATGTGAAACATTAATGGCGAATAACACAAAAGTCCCAGGCTAACGGATAAGAACATCTACTCCCCAAAAGTACTGCCCTCCTATTCTGAACTACATAATTTGTAGGGTCCGGTGCCAAGATGAAAACATGTGACTGCTGTTTTGAAAATGTTAAAACAGAATGTCCACAGCACCTCATCAAATCAAGAGCTCGTCCCTGTGTCACTATGTGGGTTGGACACCCATGAAGCTGGCCACAGATGGAAAAGACAGGGATACTGGGCTCTCAACTCTAAATTTTTGCCTCTTATTTCCCACTGTTGGCAGGTATTTATTTATTTATTTATTTATTTATTTATTTATTTATTTATTTATTTATTTTGGTTCTGTGAGGTAGGGTCTCACTCTGGTCCAGGCTGACCTGGAATTCACTATGTGTTCTCAGGGTGGCCTCGACCCCTCGGCAAACCTCCTACCTCTGCCTCCTGAGTGCTGGGATTAAAGGCGTGCGCCACCATGCCCGGCTGTTGGCAGGTATTTAGAGGTAACACCAGTCCTACCTCCCTCTAAGTCTGTAATGTCCTTAGGATCTCATGCTCTGGATATGTATAGGCAGGCAGGATAGATAAGTAGACAAGGTGGCTTCTTTTGTTTGTTTTTAAGAAATAATTGTGCTATACACATCTTCTCAAAATGAATCAAGAGCTAAAAAACTGCAGAAAAATATATTGCTAAGAAGAAACTGTTCTGGGTTCATGGGGACACAAACAGGTCCTTTTGTACTTGTTTTGTACTTGTTTGTGCTGTGGTGTGGTGTGGTGTGGTGTGTGTGTGTGTGTGTGTGTGTGTGTGTGTGCATGCACACACATGAACAAGTGTGTACCCAAGGCAGCTTTTGTTCACCACGCCTACTGTCTTCTGCTCTCACTGAGGTTCTGTGCATTGCATCCAGGGAGTGCAGGTGCAGTGTGAGGGGTTGACATTTCCTTGTACACTCCACCACATAGGTCTTGTTTTTCATCAGTCCTTCACTGCTAATACTTTAGCTCAAAGATCTTGGGGATGTGTTCAGCTTCCCACCTCCGTCTACCTCATACGACTGAAATCTTCCAACTTTCTGCTGGCTATGGCTGATCTGATAGGCTCCTTCTATCTTCTCCTTGCCCAAGAGTCAAGTTTGTCCAGGCAAAGATACCCAGTCCTTAGATATCACTTTGGAGGAAGCAAGAGATTTCATTGTTTCATTCAATATCCATGGAACAAGTTACCTACTCCACAGCTAAAAGTAATTGGGGGTCTAATGGGGTCTCTGGTCACCCCTTTTCAATAGGCAAAGGGAGAACTGAGATGCGAGAGTTCTCTCTTTTTAACACCTTTACGGAGGAGGATGGTGCTGTGGAGTGGGGAGTCCTGGGCATCAAAAGCAGTCTTGGAGAGGGTTCTCTGCACAATAAGCATGTTGCCTCTGTGCCAATAAGGATGTTTTCAGGATCTCAGGTTCCTGGAGTAATTATGTCATTCAGAAGAGCAGTATTAATATTAAAATTAGCTCAGCCAGGAAGACTCTAAGGGGCCTGTGTTGTGCTAATGAAGAGGAAAGCATATCTGGGTGAGCTAAGGATCCATGTGGGGAAAGTTAAAAGCACTTGGGGTCAATTGGGAACACTTATTTTTCCTGTTGATTGCTTTTTCTTTTCTTCTTTCCTAGTCCTTTGACTCTTTTACTTTATCTTCTTTTAAAAATATTTTATTTATTTGAGACAGAGAGAGGGAGAGATGAGAGAGAGAGAGAGAGAGAGAGAGAGAGAGAGAGAGAATGGGCATGCCAGGGCCTCTAGCCACTGCAAACGAGTTCCAAATGCATGTACCATCATGGGCATTTGGTTTACGTGGGATATGGAGACTCGAACCTGGGTCCTTAGGCTTCGCAGGCAAGCACCTTAACCTCTAAGCCATCCTTCCAGCCCATCCTCTTTTCTTTCTCTTTTTTTCCTTCTCATCTCTGCCTCTCCTCTTCTACCTCTCCCTTTACTTCCTCCTCCCCTTCCTCTTATTCATTATTATTCATCCAGCTTCAAGGACATGAAGCCCATGTTCTGAAGGAGAGAGCTGACTGGAACAACTCCCTCGTCTCCAGCTTCCCTTTGCAAATACTCATCTCTACAGTAGGGGTGCTGCCTCCTTTTCTGCTCTGGAAGACTCCAGAGTACCACAATTTAGAAAATTTAGATGTAAATTTAGTTCAAATTTACTTTATTATAATCTAAAAATATGCTATGATCACTTTTGAGAGAGACTGTTGCAGTCAGGTTCGCATTGCTGGTAGAAATCACCCAACTGAGAGCAGCCTGTGGGAAACAGAGATTTATTTTGACTTACAGTCTTGAGGGGAAGCTCCATGATGGCAGGAGAAATGATGGCATGAACAGAGGGTAGATGTCACCCCCTGACCAACATTAGGTGGACAACAGGAACAGGAGAGTGTGTCAAACACTGACAAGGGGACACTGGCTATAACACCCATAAGCCTGACCCCAACAATACACTGCCTCCAGGAGGTGTTAATTCCCAAATCTCCATCAGCTGGGAACCTAGCATTCAGAACACCCAAGTTTATGGGGGACACCTGAACCACACTGCCACAGATAGGTTGTAATAATCTTAGAGTACAACAAAACCTGATGTCTCAACCTTTAGTCAGATAGTTGTTATATTTTATTTTTTGTTTTAGAACATGTTTTGGATTATAGTAGCTTATCTTCAGCTTACTATTTGCCAGCTAGTTTCTGTCCTCTCAGTAATTAATTTCTTTATCAAACACTTAACAACCATCTGATACATCTGTCTACTATGTCTTGGATGTGGTTTGTCCCTTCACAGATCACGTTGAGATTTATTTCCCAGCGTATCAGTGTTGAGAGGTGGTGGGGATGTAAAGAGCTCATTATGGGGATTAGGGTCCTTCTCCTGAGACTAGGTTAATGATCACGAGTCAGTGTTGTAAAGAAAGGCTTCCCCTAGTTTTTTTTTTTTTTTTTTTTTTTTTAATTTCTTTTACTTGAGCCAGCTTTCCTTGCTAATTTTTTTTGGTCATTTTATGGCTCAAGATGAAGCTGCCTTACTAGTACAGAGAACTAAATGAGCTTCTTTTCCTTAAATTCCAGTCTCAGCATCTCTTCTCTCTCTCTCTTCCTTCCTTTCTCCACACTTCTCTTTGCAATGATTGGATCTCACACATGCTAGGCAAGTGCTCTACCTTTGAGCTATATTCCAAGCCCAAGACACAATCTTTAAATATGCTCGACTCAGTGGTTAGTTCTGAGGCCTTAGAATATGGAAGGTTATAGTTCTGATCTGTGGCCTTGCCTGGAGGGTGGGAGCTGGAGGTGTTGACACCATGGAATCATTCTCTCCGCATGCCAGAACTCCAGTGTTACTCATAAACTGGACAGCAAGATCACAAGAGGTATTACGTGACCGTGTTTCATTTACTTTGACTCTATATACCCTATCAGGAGAATTTCACCCATATGATGAATCTATCCATGTCAAGCTCAGAAGCAGAAAAAGAAGGATGGTTATTGGGGGCTAGGATCTGGGTGGAAAGCGGGGGTCCTTGTTACAAGGTGCAGTGTTTTAGGCTGACTGCAGGAGTGAGTTTTGGAGCTGTAGAGTTCGTAACAGTGCACAGCATACTTGAAAATTGCCGAGAAACTAGAGTTTCATGTATATCTCTCAAAAATGTGAGGCGATGGATCTGTTGTCTGGTCAAATCATCCTCCAGTGTATATATTTATCATGCCGCCAGTTTATACAGGGGACAGTTATGACTGTGAAAATTAAATCCAGTAATGCATTTTAGTGTTTATAATGCATATTAGAATTCTGTAGGTACTAAAAATGACAATAAATAAATACAATAAATAACATAATGTTATGATGAGATAGACGCCCACTTGTGATTGTAAATTTCCCAGGTTTAGATTTACCTCATCGAAGTCAGCAATGATCTCATTCAGCAAGCGCAGGCATTCCACCCCTTGGTTATTCATTTCAGTCTGAGAGTAGAAGTCTGCAAATCCTGGGATGGAGGCAAACATCACCCCAACAGCATCGTAGGATTGAGAATACAGTTCCTGGGCAGAAGGACAAGAACGAGGCCAGAAGAGATTATCAGAGGTCAGGCTTTACCACGATGCTACATGTGCATAAGGCCTAGGCACTCAGACACAAGTACCTAATGTAATTTTCACATGTGTAGCATGGGAAATACAGTATTAAGGTGCTGGCAGATTCAGTGTCGGATAGCCTTCTGGTTCAAAGGTGACATGTTCTTTCTGTGTCTACACAGTAGAAGGAGCAAGGCAGACATGGGAACTTTTGAGTGGACACTAATCCCATGGTTATGGGTTGGACACAAAGTGTTTTCCATCAGCTTCATGTGTTAAAGACGTAGTCCCTACCTACTGGATTCAATAATTGAGAGTTATGGCATCATGAGGATTAGGCCATCATCAGTAGTTTGAACCTTTGATGGACGTATAACATGATGGTGGGCACATTTGGAGGAAGTAGGTCACTCGGAATGAGTCCAGAAAAGATACCCTTGTCCCTAGCTTCTTTTTCCCTTTCTGCCTCTTGGGTACCATGTGAAAAAAGCTCTGTTCCTCCGCATACTCATTGTCAGTCCTGCTTCACCAAAGCCCAGAAACAATGCAGCCAGCCAACATGGATTGAAATATCTGAAACCGTGAGCCCAAATAAATCTTTCTTCCTTGAAATATTTCTCTTGGGTATTTGTCATGTTGAAAAACTAACCACCCACTCATAATGGCCCTTTTCTTATCTGATCATCATCCAGAGTGCACACCTCCTAATACCATCACTTTTTGCTTTAGGATTTCAACAAGGAAATTTATTCCATCCATTGCTCTAAACTCATGGTATCATTACATGGACTGGGGCCATCAAGAATATGTGAATCTCAGCTAGGCCTTCACTTCTGAATGCAGGTGCAGGTGCTGGTGCATAGATCCATTATTACATATTTTGTCTTACCCTACCATTCTCCTTAGTCCTGTTAACTATATTCCTCTCAGTAAATTGTCTTGTCTCCTACCTCACCTAGAAAATTGCTGGTCTGGATTGCAACTCAACCTTGTTCCTGACCTCACACATGCATTTACATTCAGATTCATCCCTTACATCAATTCGAAGCATATCTTTCCTTTTCTTCCACTGAATATCAGAGCTTTTAGCTTTATAAATTCTTCAGCAATTTACTCCTCTGGCAACCCTTTCCTTTCTGCTTTCTCCTGTTCTCTCTGTGCTTCTCCCCACCCTCTAAGTATCTTTTCTAAAGGAAAGAACAGCATGCCCTGGACCCTACAGACACTTGTGTCTATCAACCTGTGCCCCTTCACCCTGGCTTACAACCTTTTGGCACTGCTTTTTCCTTTGTTTATTTTCTTTTTAACAATATTTTATTTATTGGTGAGAGAGAGAGAGAGAGAGAGAGAGAGAGAGAGAGAGAGAGAGAGAGAGGAAAGATGCAGATAGAGAGAATGGGTAAACCAGGGCCTCCAGCCACTGATAATGAACTCCAGATACATGTGCCATATTGTGAATCTGGCTTATGTGGGTTCTGGGGACTTGAACCTGAGTCCTTAGTCTTCACACAGGCAAATGCCTTAACTGCTAAGCCATCTCTATAGCCCTCTTTTGTTTAATTTCATTGACATCTCAAGCTTAAGGAATAGCGAACATGCCACCCAGCCAAAGTGGGAAAACCAGTGATGGGTGCCAGTTCTTATCTTCCTGGGTATCTCTTTAGCTTCACATATTGACCCCAAGACCTCAGTTCTCTTCACTTTCCATGCTTCAGTGAAAGACATAGTTTCTTCTACGTGCTCCTTCTAAGGATGACTTTCTTCTTGCTAGTCTTCCATTTTAAATATTGATGATTGCTAAGTGTTTGTTCTTGGCTCATTCACTGATTCAACTTTACCTGCCTACCTGGCCCACCCCATTCATCTGGCGTCTGTTTGTGGTCAGTGGTTCCTAAATGACTATCTCCAAGTCTTCATGGGCTTGAAGTGTCCACTGCTCATGCTGGGTTGTCTTCATACTGTTAAAACTGTAACACTATAAACCTAGTATGAATCTTCCCCAGCTAATTCTGTGTCTTCTTCCTTCATTCTTTAACTTCCCAGGAGGCACCATTTTTTTTTTTTTTTTTTTTGAGGTAGGTCTCACTGTAGCCCAGGCTGACCTGGAATTTACTATGTAGTCTCAAGCTGGCCTTGAACTCACAGAGATCCTCTTACCTCTGCCTCTTGAATTCTGGGATTAAAGGCATGCGCCACCATGCCTGATGGCATCAGATTTTCTAAATCACCAAAGTTAGTGCTAATCTCAGCCATCCATCTTTGACCTGTTCTTTGCCCCATCTATATTCCACAAATAACTACATCCCATTGCTCTTGTTTTTATCTCTTAAACACATTTTGATGTGGATTTTCTTTAAAAGGATAGTTTCCAGTTCTCTGCTTGACTAATGTAGCAGTTACTTTCTTATTGCTGGGACAAAACACCCAACCAGAAGGTGTCCATGGAAGAAAAGAGTTTACTTTGGCTTACAGTGTACTTTTTTCTTTTTTTGGATTTTCAAGGTAGGGTCTCACTCTAGTCCAGGCTGACCTGGAATTCACTATGTAGTCTCAGGCTGGCCTCAAACTCACAGCGATCCTCCTACCTCTGCCTCCCAAGTGCTGGGATTAAAGGTGTGCACCACCATGCCTGGCTTTTGGCTTACAGTTTTGAGGAAAGCTTCTTCATGGTGGAGAAAGCATGACAAGCTTGGGAAGAAAGCTGGCTCACACAGCCATTTACCAGCAGCAGCAGCAGCAAGGAAGCAGCAAGAATGAGCTAGCTGTGATCACACAGTATGACTTGACTAATAAACTTCAAGATCTGCCCCAGTGACACACCACCTTCAGCAAGGCTCTGCCTCCCAAAGGCTCCATGACTTCCTTAAACTGCCTAGTGGGAGGCTTCCAGCCTTGTGCCATTCAAATACATCCCCCACCTGCCATCCAGAGTGGATTTTTAAAAAAAGATGGGATACTGCACTTGCTTCTTTCACTCTTTTAAAATTTTATTTATTTATTTTTAAAATTTATTTATTTTATTTATTTATTTTACAGAGAGGGGAAATGGGTGTGCCACTGCAAATGAAGTCCAGATGCATGTGCCACCATGTGCATCTAGCTTATGTGGGACCTGGAGAATCGAATTTGGGTCCTTAGGCTTTGCAGTCATGTGCCTTAATTGCTAACCGTCTCTCCAGCCCTCTTTCAGTCTTTGGGCTTCAAGCCACACTTGCCTCCAATATAAAGCTCAAACACCATAGTATGGTATATATTCATGAACTCACCTTCACCTACTACTTCAATATAATTCCCAAATTGGACTTTGGGCTTCAAAAGATGCTCAGGATTTTTTTTTTTTTTTTTTTTTTCTGAGGTAGGGTTTCACTGTAGTCCAGGCGGACCTGGAATTCACTACGTAGTCTCAGAGTGGCCTCGAAGTCATGGTAATCCTCCTACCTCTGCCTCCCAAGTGCAGGGATTAAAGGTGTGTGCCACCAGGCCTGGCTGCTTCTTTGCTTGTTTTATGTTTTTGGCATGTTGAAGTATATCACCAGCCCACTTTCACTGCAGTGTCCATGTGAACTAGATGTAACAGCCTCCTGGCTGCAGGCATCTTACCCACTCCAGGGCCAGCAGATCCTTGTGTGGCTTTTCTCTAGACACTAGAGGGCACTCTGCCCATGTGAGCAGCAGCTTAGAAGAGCCAGGAAATTCATGCCTCTTAGGTGCAGCTCTCCACAAAGAAAAGATGGGTTGGAAGTGGTACTTAGTTCTCAGCATCTTCACTCTTAGAACCAGGTAACTTCACTTCATCTTCCTGAATTCTTCTGTCAGAGTAAGCTCCAGTTGCCTTCTGAGGTCTACTCAGTAACAAACTGTATATATCAGTTGCCTCCCCATCTGCATTTTCTGGGACTACACTTGTGGAAAATGCTGCCTTTCAAAGCTTGGTTTCAAGGTTTGCTTCTGCAAGAAGCCAAGCAAAGGCACAGCCACTTTGATTTCATATTTAAATGCTTTTATTCCCAGATGGGAAATGTCCTTCTAGGCATGAGGTTAGCCTCATTAACTAAGTTGATTCTTGTTTTGTGTTTTCAGTATCTATGTAGAGACTATGTCTTGCATGAACTTTCCCGACTCCCAAATGGGACCAGGAGGCCCAGTTGCACTCAAACAGCTCCACAGTGCACCCAGCACTTGCATCATTTCTGCTGTCCATGTCTGCCTTTAAATAGGAACCCTATGAGGGCAAACACCACTTTTCCTTCATCTTAGTGCATTTAATACAGTTAGTATTTCAGATGCCTGTAATGTAATGTAACCCTGTGTAAGGGCTGGCATAACGCAAACTTTCAGGCAAACACCTTAACTGCTGAGCCATCTATCCAACTCCCTTTTTAATATTTTTATTTTTATAAACATTTGTTTATTGATTTAAGAGAGAAAGAGGGAGGGAGAGAAAGAAAGAGAGAGAGAGAGAGAGAGAGAGAGAGAGAGAGAGAGAAGTGTGTCTAGCTTTTATGTGGATGCTGAGGATCCAAACTCAGGTCCTCATGCTTGCACAGCAAGTGATTTACCCACTGTGTTATCTCCCCAGCTCCAACTTTTTATTTTATTTTTTTAAAGCAAACATTCAAAGCTATTTGCTGAATTAATGACTTCCTGGACTTTGAAGGGATATTAAAGCTTAAAAAGTACTTTCACATGAATGCAGTGATTTTCAAAACTCTATGAACTAGACTAATTATTACCTCTACTTATAGATAAGCTGTAATGGATCACATAGCTCATAGAAGAAGAGACGGAGCTAGAGAATTCCCAAGGTTCCTCACTCTGCACATCTGAACGTGCCTCCTCTACCTGCTATACCCTAGGCCTGAGAAAGATGATACCATTGACTCAGCATAAATATATCTTGAGTTTTATCTGTGGCTGAGTCTATTACTTATCCAAATGGGCACAGGCAGTTGGTGACTGGCTGGGCTGGGTTGAAGGGGGTAAAGAAAAGATCACAGCCAAGGAGCAGAGCAATAGCAGATGGATTGCTGAAGTGGGGCCTTGTTTCCTTGACTTTGAAAGGTGGTGATGACTAAAAGGAGGCTGACTGCTTCAGTGGTCAGAGAATATGCTTAAGTACAGAACCACATCCTCCAAAGGCTGTGATTTTGGAGAAAAAGTCTATTAGTTAATACAGAAGCATCACCTTGTACAGGCTGCTATCACAAGTGGTTTAAATGGCAGAAATTCACTTCCCACACTTCTGGAGGGTGGAGGTTTGAGATCAAGGGTCTCCTGAGGTCTCTTTCCTCAACTTGCAGATGGACACATTCCCTATACATTTATGTACTCTTCACTCATCCCAGCTTCTTTTTGTATGAGAAAAGCATAGGCTGAGCCCTCTGAAACCATGAGCAAAGGACATCTTTCCCGTCTCAAGTTTCTTTCTCAGGTATTTAATCCACCAGTGACAAAAATTAACAAACACACAGACCTTGATCTCTTTCTTACTGCTTCAAGTAGGGACACAAAAGCAAGAAGGTGACACATTCAAGTCAAGACATTTAAGAAGTTAGTTTACAAAAGCCTTAATTAAAAAGACAAGAGAAGAGGTAGGAGACCCCAAGATATCCCTCAGAACTCAGGGTTAGTGGCAAAAGACCCATCATCTCTCTAGACACAGAGGGGTGAGGAGAAGTTAAAGGTGATTTTACACTGGCTTCAGCACAAAGTGGTCTTGAGAGGAGCTTTGTGGGCAGACACAGACAACCTCACGTGGTGCCAAGGGAATACATATCTCTGTCTCACTGTCCTTCCTCTCTCTCCGATGTTTCTAGTGGTTCTCCTCAGCTGGGTGAGAATTCATGGGATGTCATTGATATGGTCCATGCAGGTCAGAGAGGAGGGTTAAGGGGATTGGAGGGTCATATGGAAGAGCTCCAGCCCACCTCCCCACAACTTTAGAGAGGATTCTTTATTCAGCTCATTCTAATTAACCACTTAGAATGTGCCATCTGTTACTTGCTATTCTGGGCTTAAAGAAGATAAAAAACATGCTGTAAATTGGGGAGGACTGATGAATATAGAAAAGCTATAATTGTTTTGTTGTCAACTCCTGGGTTGGAAGGACAGGCTTGGGCTTTCTAGTGGATTCTGAAAATTTGCATGCACCGCTCCTCCATTCCACATGCCACCATAAGGACTTTGTTCTCTTTGCTCAGGAATGGTGGTCTGATCTGTCACCTTTCCAGGCCTGTCTCATTCCAATCCTGTCTTTATACCAAGTGAAGTCAAATCCCTACAGGATAGAACGGCTGTGTTGACCCCATGCTCTTTCATGCCATTCAGGTCTCTACTTGAATGCCACTTTCTCAAAAAGACCATCCATGAACCTGCAATGGTCTGAATTCATGTCCGAATTCACATACTGAAACTTAGTATGTGAATTAAGTATCAGGAGGTGGGAGTTGTTGGGAGATGGTTAGGTCATGAGGGTAGAGCTCTCACAAATGGATTAGACCCACCCAGGGCATGATGGAGTGTGTTTCTTCTTTTCTGCTGTTTGGCAAAGTGGGGATGTAACATTCAAGGTTCTATCTTCTTAACACAGACATGATCCACCAGACATCAAGATCGCTGTGCCTTGATCTAGTACTCCAAACTATGTGGAAAGAATTTTCTGTTGTTTATAAATGACCTAGTGTGGTGGTTTGTATGCAAAATGTCTCACATAGCTTCCAGTGTTTATGATTAAGCTTCCTATTTGGTCTCCAGCAGGTAGATCCCTGATGGAAGAAGAGTGCTGCCTGGGGTGGGTCTTGAGATTTTATGGTACATCCCTGCTTGCCAGTGCTAGGAGCTGCTGTGGGATGGGAGCTCTGCTGACTGTCTGCTCTTGTCATGGTTCCCTGCCACGGTGAAACTTTCTCCTGAAATTGGCCTCCATTTGCATCTTCTGAGAAGGTAACTGCTCTACTTGGTCTCTGGTATTTTGTAAAACAACATAAATGGACTAAGATATCATCGTAAATACCCTTACAATGTTCTCTGTCACAACTCAGTCTTTCCTGTCCTTAGAATTTATTATCACTGTCTACTTACTGTCTGTCTTCCACAGAGAACAAATGTGTCATACCAAGGAGGGCTTTTATTGCTCTGCTTTGCCTGTATCTACAACAACACTGGACACCAAGTTGATCCACAATAAACACACGCTGACAAAACAGGTGATGAAGTGATAAGAGATGGTGTGGTAGTTTGAATACATGTCCCCAATATATTCAGTGTTTTATTAGTTATAGTTTGCATCTGCAATCACCTTGCTAGAGGCAATGTCACTGGGGGCCGGTCTTAAGGTGTGGTAGTGGGTTTGAGATTTCATTGTAAAGATATGCAAAGTGTGCCTAATAGGAGTTCCTGAAGCTTGCTGCAGCTTGGCTGTAGTTTTTGCTCTGTGTGCTGTGTGGCTGGTTGGTTTTTCTCTCTTGCTTGGCCCTGTGAAGGCGGGCCAGCTTCTTTTGCCATTATAGAACTTCCCCTGGATCTGTAAGCTTCAATAAATAATATCCCTTCCTCCATAACTGTGCCTGGTCTGGAAGTTCATCTCAGCGAACCTGAAGCTGTCTGCTACAGTAAAGTGGTACCTAGGAGTATGGGGTGAGATGAACCAGATTGTGTGGATGTTCATCTTTTGGAACCTTTGTTTTGGAGGAATGGGCATGGACTTGGTGCTTGCAACTGAAGATGCCTTCTGGAATGGTAAGCCAAGTTTTATGGACTATTCTGATGAGAGTTTGAGAATGCTAAGTGCAGACAGTATTGAACTTCGAGGCTTGGCTTATGAGCTTTCTAAGGGGAAGGAAAGAGTGCAGAGGACTTTGTTGGAACTGGGCTACTGGCATAAGGGATGGCTATGTTCTGCTATCCAGGCCCAGAAAGTTTGATCAAAGTTAAATTTGTAATGGACTGATGTGCTTGGCTAAAGATAATGGACTGAGATTTTAAGATTTTAAGTTGGAAAACCTCAAGCAAGTTAAAATTATAGAGGCACTGAGACTGGTTTTAGGTTACTAGAGCTGCTATTGTCAAACACATTAGCAATCTTAAGGAAGGTGGAAGGAAGGTGGCCTGACTGCTTTACATTAAAACAATGGAGAGGATGCCTGAGGAAAGACTATTAGAAATGCAAACTCTTGGAAAGAGCTGACTGGAGAAGGAACCTGCTTTTCAAGGCTATGATTTATTTCATCCCTGGATTAAGAATATGGTTGTGTCCTGCACACCTGGTATTAGTTTTGGAAGCATGAAAAATGCATGGAGTGGTCATGAATTGCACACGGTTCCAGGAGCCGCTGCTGAGATGCAGCATGAGGCAGGGCATGAAGACCCTCAGGAATAGGCTGAAAGAGCCTTTGGAAGATGGACTGTGGTTTGCATGGAGACCTGAAGATGTTTTGGATATACCAGGACTATGCAAGGACTCCCATGTAGTGCAGTGTTGGCCTGGGATCAAAGTTTTCCTTGGCAACTCTGCCCAGCTGGAGGGGTGGAATTGGAAAACCTGGAGACTGTCAGTCTCTGGTTATATTGAACTTGAACTGCAGAAGTTTGATGATTGCCTGATAGTAGTTGAGTTTGCATTGTTCTAGTCTCTCCTTGCTATGCCTTATACCAGTTAAAATGTTTACTCTGTGCCTTTGCATGTTGAAAGTATTTAACTTGTTTGATTTTACAGGACTCACTATCTTAAGTTGGTCAAGACTGTGAGAACCTTTGAAATTGGACTGAGTACAATTTACAATGTGTGATAGTTATAAATCTATTGGGGGCCAGGGGTGGAATGTGGTAGTTTGAATATATGTCCCCCAATATATTCAGTGTTTTATTAGTTATAGTTTGCATCTGCAATCACCTTGCTAGAGGTAATGACGCTGGGTGGATATTAAGGTGTGTTGGTAGGTTTGAGATTCCATTGTAAAGATATGCAAAGTGTGCCTAATAGGAGTTCCTGAAGTGTGCTGTGGCTCTTGGGCTGTAGTTTTGCTCTGTGTGCTGTGTGGCTGGTTGGTTTTTCTCTCTTGCTTGGCCCTGTGAAGGCAGGGCCAGCTTCTCCTGCCATTATGGAACTTCCCCTGGATCTATGAGCTTCAATAAATAATATCCCTTCCTCCATAACTGTGCCTGGTCTGGAAGTTCATCTCAGAGAACCTGAAGCTGTCTGCTACAGATGGGCTGTGACAGGAGGAGTAGAAAGAATAATGGTAACAATGATTCACTTTGATTAATAATAATAATAATAAATAATAATAATAAAACAAACCACATGCTCTTAAAATATGCCAGTCATTATTATTATTTTTTTTTTGCATAGCAATTAATATAAGTGTGATCACAAGTTGGGTGAAGTTGGGAAGTGTTTTGCCAATGAAGAAAGTTCTATGTAAAGGGTGTGAAGGGTGAAGGTTCCTGATACCTTGTGGTATAGACGTTGTTGCACACATAAGACATGTTGTTACTTCTCTCTTTGTACACATATATGCCTCTTGTCTGACCCACAAATGTCATGAGCAAAAGTGACACAGAAGCCATAAACTTAAAGGCTAAAGGACTGCATGGGAGATGTACCACTGCTTTTAGAGAACAAGAGGCAGACCATGAGTTCTTGAGGCCTCTACTTCTTTCCCAGTAATGTGGAGATGGTAAGAGGGTAAGAAATCTAATTTTCATGCATTACCTATCTTAGTACCTGGCATACAGTAAATGTGAGAATTCTCTGCTCAATGCAAACATGCTTTGTGGTTAATTATAGTTGAGTTTGAGCTGTTTAAATATTTATACAACCTCACTGAATCCTGACTGCTTTTACTGGAAAGGTCACACCCCCACGAGTAAGGTAGAAGCTGCCATGATTGTTCAGTGACATCTGGTCCGAACTCCAGTTGACAACTGGGGGTCTCATGGATCCCCAGTTGGTTTCTTTCATTTAGGGGTGAGACCAGCCTCTTGTTCCTCTTTCCCACTGGTCTAGGTATCTAGCTGTTTTCTTGTCATGATTGAAAAGCAGCTATGAGTTTTCCCTCTGAGGTTTGCATGCATGTTTGCTTCTCTTCATCTGCTGGTCATGCTTGACACTCATTCACATTTGCTCTGCGCTCATGGCTCTGTCAAGAAGCTGTTGTAACAAAGCCTTTGTCCTCAGCAAGGCTTAAGGCAACAAGACCCATCTGTGGATAAGGGTGGGTGGCTTTGATCTGCTTCAGAGAGGCCCTGCAGGAGCCAAGTACTTCCTATTATGAATCCCTCCTCCCCTTGGATTCTCTTTCATTGAGTTTTATTCAAGGTGATTTACAATGTCGTTGCAGCATCCTTGGGTAAGGATTAACTGGTCCTGGTTGAGTGCCTTGGTCAGAGAAGAATCAGGCTTGAGGATCAGTGGTGACCAAGGCTAACATTGCCACCATCCTAATGAAGCTCCTTGTGAGGCTGAGCCCAAGGCTGGCCATAGTGGATCTGTCCATGGTGCTAGGGCTGTGTTGTGTGTCACAGAGTGAGGCCAAGCCCTCTCACATATGAACCCTCAGGCATTTGAAGGTTATTGGATGAACTCAATTGTTTGGGTGTTTTAATTTCTTATCTTTTACATCAGCTCCATCACTGAGTCTATTTGTGAATTCCAACTCTAACAGTATCCTGGAATTCACCTTCCCTCTGTCTTTATTGCCTCTATACTCGATCTTATATAAGGGTCTTATCTGGGTTACTTTAGGGTATTCTATCTGGCTTCTGATGCAGTGGTCCCCAGTTCTATGCATTACCAGTAGATAATTGACTAGGTTATGCTTTTTAAATTGAGAACTTTATTGTATAAACATATTGCCATATTGTATATTAGTCATATTCAATCTGGTTATAGTCTTTTGTTCCCTCTTCTCCACTCCTATTTCACTGAAGGCCATACTTAGTGATTTATCAGTATTCACTGTGGGATCATGCACCAATCAGCAATGCCCTGGGCTCTGGCATTCTTTCACATTCTCTTCTGCCCTGTTCCCTGAAAAACTAAAGGTTATACTTTAAACTTTCTTGAGAGTCTTATTCCACTTAAATGTTCTGATTGCACTTAAATGTATCCCTAAGTTGTGCTGGAGACATGGCTTAGCAGCTAAGGTGCTTTCATGCAAAGCCAAAGACCCAGGTTAGATTCTCCAGGACCCACATAAGCCACATGAACAAGGTAGCACATGCACCTGGAATTTGTTTGCAGTGCCTAGAGGACCTAGTGCACCCATTATCTCCCTCTATCTGCCTCTCTCTATCAAATAAATAAATAAATAAAAGTAAAAATAAAATTTAAAAAGTATTTTTAATTCTTGCCCATGAAGCCTGACTGACAGGCCCTGGCCATGTTTCTGTACACAGAACTCATTACTCTACCTGTATCTTTCTAGTGAGTAAATAGTGTTCCTATACAAGTTATGTTTTTGGGGGCATCAAGACTTATTTAGAAGTGGCATCTCTGTAGATGTAATTAAGTGAAGATGAGACCATACTGGTTGAAGGTGGTCCCTAGATCTAATGACTGGTATTTTAGAGGAGAAAGGAGGACGTGTGTCTGTATAGACAGGACCATGTAGATGTAGGCACAGTTTGTAGAGATAGGCCCATAGGACAATAAATATCTGGGGTTATCAGGAGCTCAGAGGCAAGGAAGTATTCTCTTCTACAACTTATGGAGGAGCCATTACAGCATCTTGATTTTTGAATTCTGTGTCATGTTCCCAGTGTGAACCTTCAGAAATGATGTAAATACAATTACTGTTTGTGAGCATCTATTGTATATGGGGAAATATGTCAAGAGTACATACCTTATACTGACATAAATACATGCACACATGTTTATGTGTATAGATACATAATTATCATTCTAATAAAATACGTGCCATGCACCACTCACCATTTGTGTAATTCAGGAGTCATAAGCACATTCACATTACTGTACAACCATCACCACCATCCTAAAACGTTTTGCCTCTTGAAAATATGAAAACTGAGTATCCATGGAACAGTAATCCCCCATTCCATATTGCCTCTAGCCTCTGCCAACCATCATTCTAACTCTCTTTCCTGTGAATGTGACAACTGCAAGTACATCACACACATGGAGTCATATGTAGCATTTGTTCTTTTGGACACTGGCTTATTTCATTGAGCATGAGGTTTGTTTTTCCTATACCATGTGTCAGAATGTCCCTTCTTTTCATGGATGGATAATATTCCAGTGATGTAAATATCACATTTTCTGCATCCATGCATCCTTCGATGAATACTTGGGTGGCTTCTGTCTTTTTGCTGTTGTAAATAGTAAATATAAATATTTATAAATAGTAAATAATAAAAATATATCTCTTTGAGTCCTTTCTTTCAATTCTTTTGGGTATATATTCAGAAGTGGAATTTCTGAGTATATACATATGTGTATGTTTATAGTTGCACCAGTGATTTTTTATGTATTTAATTTCATAAGCACACACACGAAAAACTGAAATTCCAATTCATTCATATAATGAGAATCTTATATCCATCTAACTGAGGAGGTACTAGAGGGTGGGGAGGTCAGGTATAAATCTCATGGCACCAGACAGGTTGGCACCGTGGAGTAGGCATGGTCTTTGTTGTCATGTCCTCACATGAGGACAGCAGAGTGTCTTCCCAGAGCTCAGGATCAATGTGAGCATCTTTCCACCACCACCAGGAAGGCCTAAGCTCACCTCATTGTCTCGGTCCTTCTCCAGGAAGTGGCGGGCCACGTGGCTGGGTAAGATGTTGTGCAGCATGTTCTCGTTGTGCTCCCTCAGCTCCTTCATCTCGTTGATCTCCTCTTTGGCCTGCACTCGCCAGAGGAAGTCCAGGCGGGCTGTGTACTCCAGCTATAATTCACAGGAGACAAAGAGAAACAAGGGGTGAATTTCTGGGACCCAGGCTTTAAGGACATATATCTGAAAGTGGGTGGGGCAGATTTGTCGAGGACTCTGCACAAGTGAAAAAGATCCTGGGTGCGGGGGGGGTCTCATTTTGAGGCATTCACCTCAAAGCCAAGTGATCTGGGATGATTAGAGGTTGCAAGAGTCTATATCTACCCTTACGGGCATTATTGTACATGTGATTTTGTTCTCATTTGTGAGGTTATCTGACAAGTGATCTGGGATGATTCTGACAGTGCCTGGGCATTATTGTACATGTGATTTTGTTCTCATTTGTGAGGTTATCTGACAGTGCCTGTGACTTGAATAGACTGTAGGTGCTAGGTGTTTGTGAGTCTGTTTACCTGATTTATGTTACATGCTTCCAGTTATGCATGGAATGTGTGTACCCTTCATATTGTGAGGCCTAACTCCTGATGGTATGGTATTTGCTAATAGGACCTTTGGGAGGTAATCAGGGTTAGATGAGGTCTTGAGGGTGATGAGATTAATTTCTTTACTAGAAAAGACACAAGGAACCTTACTTTTCTCCTCTCTATATGCCCACTCCAAATGAAGGCCACGTGGGGCATAACATGGTGGTTGTCTACAAGCCCCAAAAAAGCTTTCATAAGGCACTAAACCCTGTCAGACCCTGACATTAGATTTTCTAGCCTCCAGAACTATGACAAAATAAATCTCTGTATGCAAAGCATGCTATGATATTTTGTTAAGACAGTGCAGGTCTATGATATTTAACATGAGGAGATGCATCTGGCACAAGGCAGAAACTGGTCAGCATTTGTCACCTCAACAAATATGAATTATGAAAGTTAGTAGCACTTAGGTGTTAGTTACTGTATGTTAGGCTCTGGCTGAAGCAGCACTGAAATACTAAGTCTTTAAACAAAACCTTAACAAGAACATGCTGTTTTCATGCTTTATTTCTCAATGATGAGTTAAAGCAAACACAGTTGAGGAACTTGACTCTGCAGATCATAGTGAACTTGACGGTGAAGCTGGGATTTGAGGTTAATTCCCAAACTGGTTATGAGGGTCTGAGCTATTGACCATAAGATCAATAAGATGAATCCAAGCATACTGAAAGGTTCTTGGATTTAACATCAGGCATCCAAGTCCACAATCAGACACTGCACACTGGACTAGCAGGAAATCCATCTCAGTTTCTTCACTCTGTGTTTGAGAGGAATACCACTGATATGCGGCGTGGAATAAAAAGTATTTAGGATGTTAGACTTAATACAAACTTGTCCCTCTTGTTCTAGCTGCTCTTCACATTGGAGGTAGGCTGCTTTCTTTCTTTTAATTAATTAGAGAGAGAGAGAGAGAGAGAGAGAGAGAGAGAGAGAGAGAGAGGCATATATATAGAGAGAATGGGCACACCAGAGCCTCTAGTCACTGCAAATGAACTGCAGATGCATGGGTCCTGGGGAATCAAACCGGGTTCCTTAGGGTTGGTAGGCAAATGCCTTAACAGCTAAGCCATTTCCCCAGCCCAGGCAGCTTCCTTCCTAAGGCAGCTCAAAGCACCTTCATCACAGCTTTAGGGATATTATTATTATTTAACAATTAACACAATATGCTACACTGTTAAACAAATGGTTGGATGTCCCAAATTCAAAGGCTTAAAACATTCAGCTAGTTTCTTTGTCATATTTTCAAGTCTCAGTGGATAGCAAAAACATGAAAAGCACAAGGTTATTCATTCAGTGACATTTATAACAGCAAAAGCTGGAAAGAACCCAAGTGCTCATTCTGTTGGCTGTACAAACTATACACACAATAGAACATGATGCAGCAATAAAAAGAATGAATATGATTTCTCTGTGCTTTGATGGGCTGATTTCCAGAGAGAAAACATATATGCTATCACTTTATAGATCACTTATCTAAAAATTGCCTCTCTCTCAACACACACACACACACACACACACCCTAATACACAAGTCTTTGTTAAAATGAAAGTGTAGCACAATAAAAGGTGGTGATCTAGAAGACAAGGAAGGGATGGGATAGGGAAGAGGATGGCGTACTCTGCACACAAAAGCAGCTTAAATTCTATGTCTAGTACTCCATCCTTGTTTTTTGGACAGTTTCATTTATCCCAGGCTAGTTTTGAACTCACTACATAGCAGAGAATGGCCTTGAACTCCTGATTCTCCTGCCTCTACCTCCCTAATGCTGAGATGAAAGGCATGCACCACCATGCCTAGCCTAAATACAGATTTTTATAACCTCATTAATCTTTCATCTGTACATCCTTTTTCTCCTCCCTAAACTTCCTGTTTTCAATGGTGTTGTAGTTACTTTCTCATTGCTGGGAAAAAGCACCTGACTACAAGCAGCTGATGGGAGGAAAGTTCTGCCTTTTGTTTATAGTCTTGAAGTGCTTCATGACAGCAGGGTAGAAGATGGCATGAGTTGAAGCTGGACATTACCTCTATCACAGCAGGTGAAAAACAGCAGCAAGAGAGTAAGCTGAACCCTGGCATGGGGGGAGGTGGCTATAACACCCCTCAGCTTGCCCCAGACTATGGCCTGGTTTATAGGTGCATCTGTACACCAATGTTAACAGAAAAGATTGTTCTAAAATACCTGGGGTAAGTTGAGATGCTCTTCCACAGTAGAGGTAGGAAGAGTATGTCTGGACTTCAGGAGATTCGTTAGGGATCCCTCTTTGTGTCACCATGTCCCGTGATCTAGGTCAATGGGAAACTACAGCAGCCTAATTAAGGCAGTGTGATATTGTCTTCATTCAGGAATGAAGGTATGGGTCACTCCCCCCCCCAGTTAAAGAACCAAGACTTGCTCAGGTGCTTGCTGAAGGTGGAGGAAATACAGAATGGGTAGTAGAAGGTAGTTACAAATACCAGGTAAGGCCATGGGATCAGTCACAAAAACGAGGACTGTAATTGCCATGAGGGTTTCCATCCTACTTTGTTAAGAGTGTTTGCATACATGTACATATTTCTTTTCCTATATTTCTCTATTATGTAATTGTTATTGATTGATATTATATAAGTAATAAGTAGTTAACTGTTGTTGAGTTAATATTAAAACTATTGGATATTAGAGACCAAGCATTCTTCAAGGCACCTTGCCATGTGGGGGAGGATTGAGTGTTTCTGGTTGTATATAGGATTTTAACATCAGGTTAGACAGAATTATGATCTTATTATCTTCATTTGGAACTGCGCATGGTATAAGGAGATATAGTTTGGTGTCAAGTGGACAAGGGGCGGATTTGTGATGGTTAAGTTCTGTTCTCAACGTGATCTGATTAGGAATCGACAGACATTCCTCTTAGGTTGCTTCCAGGAAGGATTAAGTGAGGAGCAAGCCCTTCTTCCAGAGTGGGCAGCCCTCTCCGTTGTGGGATACACATAAGGAAGCTCTGAGAGAACATGGTTTCTTTTTTGCCCACTGTCTCCTTCCTGCTATTCACTTATATACACACCTGTCCTATTCAGCTCTCCTCCCTTGGCATTGGAACAATGTGTCATCAGCATTCCAGTGTGGGCATGAAGATCAGTAGATCTCCAGGAATCTTATAGAACTTTAGTGCCTGATTGGGCACTACCGGGAGACATTCAGCCACATGGACTGAGCAGCTGCCAGGTTCCTTGATCCTCAAGCCTGCAGACACATATTATGGGACTGCCGTAAACTAATTCAAAACAGCCCTTTTCTAGTACTAGCTCATTCTATTAGTTCTGTCCCACTAGAGAACTCTGACTGATAAAAATTACACCACTACGATTTCCCATTTGCTTTATTATACAACTCACATACAATAGCCCGACTAATAAGTGAATATTACCACCTACAGTATAAGTATTATAATAGCTTTAGCTTTCTCTTTGAGCTCTTTTTATCCTTTGGGGACATATCTCTTGGAATGGGCCATCACATATTATAAGGGTATAAAGAAAAAAATAATATCTCAACTGACTGCAATAGTCATACAGTACAATGGAAAAGACAGAGAAATCATTTGATCTGTGCAGTTATTGCTAATTAATAAATTTTAACTTAAAATTATTGTTTAAAAATACAATTGAGGGCCTGGAGAGATGTCTCAATGGTTAAAGGTGCTTGCTTATGAAGCCTGATGGCCCAGTTTTGAAGTACCCATGTAAAACAAGATGTACAAACTGGCACATGCATTTGGAGTTTGTATGCAGTGGCAAGAGGCTCTGGTATGCCCATTCTCATTCTCTTTTTCTCCTTATACATAAATAAATAAAATATTAAAAATACACTTGATATATGTATTTCAGTTGTGTGGATAGACAGGAAGGTTCATTTGACTATTTGTTTTTAGAGAAAATTTTAAAGTCTATTTAGTTTTGTAATTAAGGTAGCTCCATGGTTCCAACGTAAACTTTACTCAAAAGAAGATATTAGTAAAGAAGTCTGCGGCTAGGAAGATGGCCCAGTTGGCAAAGTACTCGCCCTGTAAGCATGAAGACCTAAGCTCAGTCCCATGTAAAAATGCTAATTGTGGTGGCACATGCTTATAATTCCAGTTCTGGGAAGGTCAAGACAGGCAGATTCCTATGGCTTGCTGATCAGCTAGGCTAGTCTACTTGGCTAGTTCCAAGTTAATGAGGGGACCTGTCTCAAAAAAAAAAAAAAATTATAAAAGGAAGAAAGAAACAGAAAGAAGTTGGACAACAACTGAAATGAACAATTTCGTGGGGTGTCCTCCGGCTTCTACTCAATGTGTACCTGCACACATATGCACCCCTCCCTATACACACGAAAATTATTATTAAGACTGACAAGATTATAAAAACTTGTGTTCAGGCTGGACACAGTAGTGCATGTCTGTAATCCTGGCAGGAATAACAGGGTTCAAAGGCCATCCTCCATTACATAGTGAGTGGGAAGCCAGCCTGGGCTACGTGAAACCATGTGCTGAAATCTCACTGAGAAGTGAAGAATCCCATCTTTTCCCTCTGAAATACAGGTCGGGGCACAATGAGCATGTACTAGCAATGAGAATGTTAGGTGGTAGATCCAAATGCCAACACAACAAAACCAGTCTCCACTCTTTCAAACAATGGCTGAACTTTAGAGTAGAAAATTTAGAGAACTAAAACATACTTTTTATATTGTATAAAAGAAGCCTTTCTGAAGACTACTGGGTTATGTCAAAGGGCCCAGAGCCAGCATGAACAGGCTTGGAGCTGTCAGAGATGTGACAAACTGAGCTCTCAGAAGAGTGACAATTGCAATGGAGGAGAACACAGAAATTGTATTAAAATGCATAAATTCATAGGGACACTGAAGCAAGACCTTATCTGCCACCTTTGCATGATGCTAGGGGAAAAAATGGCAACTTTATATGGAACAGACTTAAAGGGTAAGAATTTCCTACTTATCTTTGCTTTAGGATGCACTTGTAGTTGACAGCATTGGCAAGGAACTCACTCTACTTTATAATGGTTTCACCTGATAAATTATGGGCTGTTGATAAGATTGGGCTACCACCATAAAATAAGTGCATATAGTTTAGTAAGATGAATAGCTGTTAATATCATCAAAACATGACAAGAGGATATTATGTACTTACTAATTGTAATTCATAAAACCAACCAATTAAATATTTTCTAGAAAAAAATTGAAACTGAATATCACTAAGCTTCTCCACATAGCAACCCACAAATAATAGAGGAACGTGTTTGATAACCTTAGAGGTTGCAGTAAACAAACTAGCCAGGGGGATGTTATAGGAGTCAGATGGGTCCTAGGTGTGTGCACCTCTTTCTTTTTTCCTGTTTCCCTCTCTCCTCCTTTGTCTCTCTCTTTTTCTGGTGCATATACCACTTTTCTCCCTCCCTCCATTTCTCTTTCCCTCTCCTCTCCTCCCATTAAAACAGTCTTGGATTGAGTAGGATTATACACACACACACACACACACACACACACAAATCTCCCAAATGACTATGCATATTCCATTTAGTCCAAGCTGCTCTCACTCTTGGTTGGAGAACCTGTTTTATTTTACATATGGCAGAGAAAGCTTGAGAAGATCCAAGGCTCATCAATATGACAAGAAAAGATAGCTGGCTGCCTATCATAAGACATGCCACCCCTACCACATCTGCCAGTGCCAAAAAGAAATTGCAGAGGAAGCGGCCACGTGAGCACTGCTGTCACTGCCAGCCCCATCACCAGCTCCAGGGTGATGGTGACAGACAATACGGTCACTCAAAACCCATCACAGTGGAAATCCAGAGGCTGCAGAGAAGTCAACACTAAATTAGGCTGCGTATGGCTCAGAGAATATCGTGGAAGAGGGGAATGGGAAGATTGTATGAGCCACAGACTGAGTAGGAATATCCTGAGGCTCGTTCCTCTACCTGACAGAGACTTCCTGCAGCCTTCATGACCCAGCACTGAATACCAATGGTCCCACTGAGGAGGTCACCCGAGGAAATGTGAACAAGGGGCAAGGGGATAAAAATGTATACCTTTTTATAAAAAAAAAAAAAAAAAACAGGGCTGGAGATATGGCTTAGCAGTTAAGGTGCTTGCCTACAAAGCCAAAGGACCCAGGTTCAAGTAAGTAAGTCATGTGTCCAAGTTGGCGCATGTGTCTGGAGTTTATTTGCAGCATCTGGAAGCCCTAGTGTACCCATTCTCCCCCACCCCTTCTCTCATAAATAAAAGAAAAGTGTTTTCACATCCATAATTATTTCTAAACATTTTTTTTCCTTAAAAATGTGTACTAGGTTGAAGTATATAATAATTGTTTTTTCTTCTCCTGTTTAAGTTTTTTCATTTAATTGAATTCAACTCAAAAACTCAAAAACAAGTATAGAGACATTTGGAAGCCTGAACTCAAGCAAGGATTTTCCAGTTATTATACAAGAAGATAGTTTACTTTTCATACTATTGACTGCAAACAACTGTATCTAAGGCAGGTCCATATAGAGATGCTCTGGTCCAAGGCAGCCCTATGTCCTGGTAAGCAAGTGTGACAGAGAAAAGTGCTACCTGTAGCAACATCCACAGATTAATATCCCCTTCAGATTACTAAAGTACTAGGGTTCCTGCTGGATGCTAGATGTTGGATGCCAGGAATGAGTGAAACATAGTCTTTGCGTTTGAGTTGTGGCCAGAGAGCGTAAGGAAAGAGTCCAGCTCAGCATTGTGTACTTAGTGCAGGTGTGGAGAGAAAGAAAAGCATATGGAAGGCCCAGACATGATAGTTAAAAAATTTTTTTTTTTAATATTTATTTTTATTTTGGAGAGAGACACAGAGCGAGACAGAGAGATAGGGAGAGGAAGACAGAGATTGGGTGTGCCAGCAGCCTCTCAGCCACTGTGAATGAAGTCCAGACACGTGTGCCCCCTTGTGGGCAAGTGCGGCATTGTGCCCTTGCATTACTGCATCTGGCTAAACGTGGGACCTGGAGATTGGAACTGATGTTCTTAGGCTTAGTGGGCAGGCGCTTTAACCACTAAGCCATCGTTCCAGCCCCAGGCATGATATTTTAAAGGAAAAGATTATTTAGCATTTGATCAAAAATATTAACCGAAGTAGACTGCATTCTCTTTCCTGATTTTGGTCAAACCACAGAGAAGCCTGCTATATGGAAAGATTAGCAAGGGAACAGTTACGTATTGTTCCTGAACTTTGTGCCAGGCTTGTCACACAACAGCTGATGCTGATGGAGCCTTGTCTTGGATCAGCGGCTGTTCTAGCACTTTCATATGTAGCCTCATTTAATCCAGCAAGGATTCAATAAAGTATTCAATAAAGAATTCACAAAGCATATACTTTATGGTTTATTTCACAGGTGAGGGAATGGACACAATGAGGTGAAGGCAGTTTTGTAAGGGCTCCCAGACAGAGGTTGGCTTAGAACCCTAACTGTGACTCACCTGTATATATACTGTACATATATGACCTCATTCAGCTGTTCACTAACTTGAACAGGTAACTATGATCAATTTCAGATATTTTTATTTGTTTGTTAAGAGAGAGAGAGAGAAAGGAATCTATCATCACTTTCACGTTATAGATAAAATAATGACAACTCTGGGAGGTTGGCTGTTTCAAGGTCACCTATTTGTGAATGGCCTTGTTAGGGTTCCAAGTCTTGGGCTGGAATTTTCCTTCTAAGTCACACAGTTTCTGGGACCAGACTTAGAAGCAGGTGAATAGCTACGTGACCTCATTAATCTCTGACCCCATGCACAAATGTGGCTTCCTCTGATACAAGTAGAAATGCCCAAGAAAAACCTGAACCTCCAGGGCTGTGAGTGAGTCAGCCACGAGCTGGGAGCATCTGACTGCTCTCCTGCCCAACATTCCAAACATTCACCTGCCTCAGAGGAGGAGAAAGTGCTTTGCATATTGCTTCCACATATGCGCAAAATGAAATTTTCCAATTATTCAGTTACATAACCACCTCCGTCACTCTGGAAATGGATAATTCCCCACACTCCCACCGGACACTGCTGTGTGCCAGGCATCAATGGGCATTATTCAGCATCTATTAAAAATAGAGGGCCTCTGAGTCACAAAGGGAAATTGATGGAAGCAGGGAGCAAGCCCAGGAGTGGGCAGGCTGTATCCAGGATGAATGGGACCCTGCTGGAAGCTATAGATAGACACCTGAATGATGCAATCCTACAGCAAGCTGCCTCTGCCACAGGGAGGCAGGGCACGTGGAAGAGACAGCATGGAACCAGAAACTCCAGAACACTTGGATTCTTATTTCAATCTAGAAGCCAAGGGGACTTAGAAGACAGGGCACCAGTTCTCCAAGACAGCCAGAGACCTAAATTCAAGAAATTCTGCAGCTGGACATAGTGGCATACGCCTTTAATCCTAGTACTCGGGAGGCAGAGGTAGAAGGATCACTGTGAGTTCGAGACCACCCTGAGACTGCATAGTGAATTCTAGGTCAGCCCAAGCTACAGTGAGACCCTACCTCAGAAAAACAAAAAAGAAAACAAAACAAAACAAAAAAAGGAAATTCTGGAAATGTCTAGACTTCTGTTTACTTCATTATCATAAATTCAATAAAGACATAAATTCAATAAAAACAGCTTAAAGTTACACTGTAGAACTAAATGACCCAGGTCATCATATTGGTATAGAGATAATGTTTTATTCTTCTCCAGTCTGATAAAGTAGAAAGGTGGGCATTGGAGATAGAATAGGGTTTGAATTCTGGTTCAAACCAGAATAAAGGAAGGAAAGTGCTAGGTATACAACAGTAAATTCGCAGTTAACTGTTTGCCAACTTTTACTTCTAAGTACCCATTCTTCATTGACACATTTTACCCTCCCCTTTTGTTGCAAGTGACTTTACATAGGTATCTCTAAATTCTTGGGACTTTTTGACTGTTTCATCAATGGTTTTCCAGGGCTTGTTACTTCCTTGTTTCCATGGTGATTCTCCAGTGCTGTGTTTCTATTTCTGCTCTGGCTGACAGTCTTCTTATTTTCTTTCTTTCCTTTCTGGATACTCTTTTTTTTTTTTTTGAAGTACACACAGACCAGAGAAAGACAGACCAATATCCAGAGAAAAGCAGCGAGGATGGAAGAGCCTGATTTCTAACAGGAAGAGCTCTCTGTGGAGGGTCATTGTTCATGGGTTTTAGCATGCCTGGAGAGATCCTATCTGTTTCCGAGACCAGGCACCACCTCTGCATAAAGCCTTCTGTACTACGTAGGATGATTTCCTCTCTTGAAGACCCTGAGCAAGTGTGTTGTACTCATAATACTTTTGCATTATTAAGGGTCCAACCTCTTCCAAGAGAGTTTACCAGAATGGTTTTTTTAAATATTTTTAGAATATTATTATTTATTTATGAGAGAGAGAGAGAGAGAGGAGAGAGAAACGGGCACACCAGGGCTTCTAGCCCTGCAAACGACCTGCAGACACATGCACCACATTGTGCATCTGGCTCACGTGGATCCTTGGGAATCAAACCTGGGTTCTTTGGCTTTGCAGACATGCACCTATAAACATTAAGCCATCTCTCCAGCCCTAGAATGGTTTTATTTTTCATTTAACAGCTTATATACCAGATGTTTATCAAAAATTGTTTACCAAGCTAACTATGATGTTAACATACCCAAAACTCCAAGTATTATATAGCAACTAACTCCTCACCACACAAGAATGGATTTGCAAAGGACATAAATAATATTTGGTCATTGTGAAATTAGCCCTAGTAAAGAATGTCAGCAGGGGTTGGGGGATCTTGCCTTGTGCAGTGGTTTGATTCAGGTGTCCCCCATAGCTGTTCTGAATGCTATGTTCCCAGCTGATGGAGATTTGGGAATTAACGTCTCCTGGAGGCAGTGTATTTTTTGGGGTAGGCTTATGGGTATAACAGCCAGCTTTCCCTTGCCAGTGTTTGGCACACTCTCCTGTTGTTATTGTGTACTTGATGTCGGCCAGGGGGTGATGTCCACCCTCTTCTCATGCCATCATTTCCCCCTGCCATTGTGGTGCTTCCTCTCAAGCCTGCAAGCCAAAATAAATCCTTTGTTCCCCCAAATCTGCTCTTAGTCAGGTGATTTCTTCCAGCAATGTGAACCTGACTGCAACACCTTACAATGCCACTTCCTTTATCCCAGCAATGTTAATCTGGAAAGCTAAAGACATAGCTCAGTAATACAGAACTTGAATAAGTGGGTTTTATCCCAAACACACACACACACACACACACACACACACACACACACACACACACACAGAGAGAGAGAGAGAGAGAGAGAGAGAGAGAGAGAGAGAGAAAGTCTTAGACATTGCAGCCTATGGGATGATAGCAGCTATGTTATTCTTGAGACCCTCCCCTCAGAATGAGACCAGCCTTGGCTACATGAGACACTGTCTCAACATAGAAACCCAAAATTCCCCTTTGTAAGTAGGAGGCTTGTATTGGCTGTTTCCCATTTATTCAACAGTGTCAGAATTTTGCATAAGAACAGGACATCTGTTGGGGATGGCACACACTAGGACCCATGACCCTCTATTTCACTTCAGTGCTTCATTTTCAAGGATTTCATCATGAGGGGCTGGCAATCTGGGTATTTCTGTAAGGCTGTCCAGCAAGATAAAATGACCTAGAAATTCCTGAGGTTTTTATGATTTGAACACACAGGGCCAGAGATGCCTTCCTCACATAAAAGGATTTTATGCATTAAATCCCATTCCAAGTCACATTAAATAATAGGGGATGGGTTGGAGAGATGGCTTAGTAGTTAAGGTTCTTGCCTGAGAAGCCTAAGGATCCACGTTCAACTCTCCAGATACCATGTTAGTCAGATGCACAAAGATGAGGCAAACGCAAGGTCTCACACGCCCACTAGGTGGTGCAAGCATCTGGAATTTGATTGTAGTGGTTGAGGCCCTGGCATGCCAATTCTCTATCTCTCCTCTCTCTCTGTCTCTTCCTCTCTCTCTCCTCTCTCTCTCTCTTGCTTTCTCTAAAAGACATAATAGAGACTCAAGGAATGCAGAATCAATATGGTAGGCACATTGCCTAATGAGGACAAACCAGCAATGAGGTTTTTCCTATGCTGTGTGGTTTGAACATAAAATGTCCCCGTAAGCTCATGTGCTTCAACACTGGGGCTCCAGATGGTGGGGCTGCTTTGGAAGGTTGTAGACCATTTAGATGGTGGAACATTTGCTGAAGGAAGTGAGTTGCTGGGGACAGAACCTGACGGTTGATATTCTGGCTCCTCTTCTTATCTACTCTCTGCTTCCTCACTGTGAAAGCACTGTAACCAGCCAGCTTCATCCCCTCCCCTCCATGATAGATTATATCCCTGAATAAATTGTAAGCCAAAAATAAACCCTTTGGTAGCAGTTACCTTCTTGTTGCTGGGACAAAGCCCAGCCAGAAGCAGCTTATGGAAGGAAAGTGAATATTTCTGCTTACAGTCTTAAGGCAAAGATTCCTCATGGCAGAGAAAGCATAGCAGGCTCACACTGTAACAAATCGGCAAGGAGGGACTAGCAAGAGTGAGCTAGATAACCCAGGCAAGGTGGGTTGGTAATAAGATTCCAAGGCCTGCCTTCAGTGACACACCTCTTTCAGCAATACTCCACCTCCCAAAGCTTCTACTTCCTGGGATCAAGTATAAGTCTTATTCACAAAAACATGAGGCTATGATGGATATTTTCTTTTTCTTCTTCTTCGTCTTCTTCTTTTTTTTTTTTTTTTTGGAGAGAGACACAGAAAGAGACAGAGAGAGAGGGAGAGGAAGACAGATAGAGAATGGGTGCAGCCAGCAGCCTCTCAGCTGCTGCAAACAAACTCAGATGTGTGTGCCCCCTTGTAGGCAAGTGCAGCATTGCACCCTTGCATCAGTTTTGCATCTGGCTAAATGTGGGACCTGGAGATTGGAACTGACGTTCTTAGGCTTAGCGGGCAGGCGCCTTAACCACTAAGCAATCTCTCCAGCCCTATGATGGATATTTTGCATTCAAACCTCTCCACCTTCTTGTAAGGCGTTTGGTCACAGCAATGAGAAAAGTAACAAATACACAAACATTTTCCTATACACGTACAAGGCAGCACACCAAATGTAGGTATAATCATCTCAAACAATTCTTCAAAACAGACTGTTCAGATATTATTATTTTATTCTAGAGTTGAGGAAACTTGGATTCAGGGAGATGAGAACTTGTCCAAGGTTATATGCTGCTGAGAAGAAGAGTTGGGATGGAACTCTGGCTCAGCTAATACTCAAACATGAATGTTTATCAACACCTTCTCTAGTAAAGCTTTTATCCAGGCAATGGAAGTGGGACAGATGCCAATTTGTCTTAGCTAGAAAAATGAAAGCTATTTTATTAGGACAATTGTCTTCTTGAAACAGACAAGCTGAAAGGACGTTAAAACCACATGCCTTACCCACTCATTGTCTCTTGCTCAGCTTTTCATTAGGGATTCTTTATTAGAAATGGATTCACTACGAATCACAACCTGATGCAAAGGGCTAATAGTCATTTGCTGCCAAGAATAGGGAGGCTGTGCAGAGCACCTTTATAACAACAGGAAATGCCAGGTAACTATGGGTAGTTGGAGAAAAATGTCTGATTACCTGTTGTCCGTGATAGAACACAGCCAGGAGAAACATGGCCATCAGCAGCAGTGACGCCTCTTTGGTCCCCAGGAAGTCTCTGTGGGAAAAACAAAGACAAATGGTGGCATGGTGACTAATAACCACGGAGGGTCTTCAAGGACACTCGTGAAGAAATGAGTTTGGCAAGGAGTGTGATGAGGAGAAGCAGTTATTTTCCAAACATCTGCTATGTGCTAGAGGCTGCCCTGAGAAGTTACATGGTAGCTCATTCCGAAGCCAAGTGACCACCAGGCACGTAAGGTCACCCTGGACACATCTGTTGCAAGAGATTCGAGGATTTAGAGTTTGATAAAGTGCACACATTAAAAAGTCTCTATTTATAGACAGAGTTTTCTAGACTTCAAAGATTTTCTCATCACAAAAGTCCATGTATTTTTCCATACAGTGTTTAAGGTATGATCCACTCGAAGAAGTCATTATGCAGGGCTTGTTAAGTTATGGTATCTATTCTAAGTCCTCGCATGCTTAAATTCTTGTATCAGTTACACAAATTGGACTTTAGTACCTATATCATTTCTTTTATTCCTTATATCAATTGTAGGAGTGATGGACTACTGGTCCTGTTTTTATTGTTTTATTGCTTACATCTTGTTCTTCTGTACTGTTTTTTTCCCTAAAGTAAACCCTCAACATTCAACCCACGAGTCTTGTGTGTCAGAAGCTGAGCTGTCACTGACCTGGAATACCCTGGGATGTTTAGAAGACCAAACTGAAAAGATCAGTGTCTGGGGATATTTACACACCGACATCACTTCCAGCCATGAGGGGCATTCAGAAGGAGGCAAGGATTCCTTGCTTGACTTTTGAATACTTTTTCTCTTTCTTTCCTCCTTTTAGTCAAACATGAAACTGGCCAGGGGCTCAGGGATGGTTTGGAGGAAGAAACACTGGACTTCCAAGGAGGGCACAGGTACATGTGGAAAGAGATGGCCCTAATGGCAGGCTTGCATTGGCTAAAGAGGAAAATCTAAAAGAAAAATGTTCAAATACAAACCAGTCCTATGCATGTTGCAATGAGCTTTATGTCAGTGAATGTTATTCCCCCTCAACTCCTTCTCTGTCTCAGGAAATAGCCGTTGATGTATTCGTCTATGTTCTTGGGTCAGAAGCAGAACTACAAGTCAGTCCTTGTCACCCCATACTATCTACAACCAAGTCCTGTCTCCTCCCCAGTGCAATCACTATTTCTCACCCCCACCGCCTCAGAACAGCCATTAGGATCTCCATCAGCCTCCCCTCACTGCCCTCCACAATCTGTTCATAGTGTTGCCACAGTACTCTTTTAAATCGCTCAAACAAAATCACACCATTCCCTGGTTCAATGTCTCCCAACACTCGAGAACATATCACTCAGAACTTTCTATGATGTGGCTGCAGGACATGGAGGGGCCATCAGAGATGAGACGCACTGTCTAGAGGGAGAAGTTGAGTGGGTATCAAAGTGGATGCTTGAAGGCAGTCTCAAGTCTTTCCTTCTCTGGTTTTGTTGGAAAAAAGCAGGTACAGCAAGAACTCAGGAAAAAGAAGGCATGAGGCCAGCTTCTAACTCCAGTTTCTCATACAGCTTTATGCTAAAAGACCATGCAAGCTCATAGTGGCTTAGGCTAGTTTAGCTCATCAGGACACACCAGGAATCTAGGATTGGAAATGTACTTTCTCTTAGGGAGATATTGTGTGGAGACCAAGAGGACCAAGGAGCTATGGGGGTTGAAATAAAGCCAAGTGTGTAAATTCCTAGTTCTATCTTATTTTCCTTGGAGATAAGATGCTAACAATAGATTTTATTACTATATTTCTTATATATAGTCTCAGAGAGACACATTATTATTGAGCATGGATTGCTTGGTAGACATACACTGAGAACAGAGATGAGGAAGGAACATTGACCCTGCATTCAACATAGTCCAATATCAACAAGAATTAAATATGCAGATAATTTTATCATTTAACAGGCTCCATGGAATGGAGACATATTCTTGCTGCTGTGGGACTACTTGGGTGGAGAAAGTAACCAACTGAGGCAAGGAAGACTTAAAGAATGATAAGACTTCAGAGAGAAAAGGTGGGATGGTTTTTCTATGTACAAGCCATATGTTTTCTTTAGTTAGCTTATTTACAAGTCTCCAGGCTAGAGATAATAAGCAAATGCCATATGTCATATTTGAGGACACATGAAAACTCAGTTCAATAAGAGAGAGTGCTTGAATGTGTTATAGTCATCCAATACAAGTGCTGATGGGAATAAGGTTGGACTGTAAATCAGATATTAAGGCAGAGATCCATCCGTCCATCCGTCCATCCATCCATCCATCCATCCATCCATCCATCCATTATTCACCATTGTGCCTGCCGTGAGGGGATAGATTCACTTCAGGTCTTTTCCTTCCTGTCACTTAATTCTTTAGCCTCTGATGTTTGAGGACCACTGGAAAAATTGTTAAAGACACACATTCAAGGCACCCAGGTTCCTAGCTCAACTCTGTTAGTGATCAGTTGTTGACCTTGGACAAGTCATTTAATCCCTCTGAACCTTTGCTCATTCATCTGTGAATGACTCCACAGTGTTTACTTCAGCAACTCTCAGGATGAAATGAACAATCACGACAAGGCACTAGTCTGGTGCCCACGCCTGCCTCCCTCACCTCCTGTGAAGTATTTGGTACCTAATCTTGTTCATGGTGATTTTGCTTTAAACGGTCATTTGTGCATGATGCTTAGTTTGAAGGGCAATATCCTATGTTTAGAACCACCCCTGGAATCTGAAAATCTGCCCCACACTCCTGTTCTTTGGATATCCTATTCTTTGTGATGTAGACAACTTATTTTAAGCCTAGCAATTTATCATTTGAAATGCACAAATACTTCTTGAATCACTTTCAAAACAGCGATTGGCCAGAAATAGAGACATGACTAGTCCCAAATTAGAAATAAAAGAAAGTTATGGACAATCTTTGAATGCTCAGCTGTATTTCAGATATTAAAAGAAGCCTGAATAGGGAGTACAACACATAGGTAGTAATCCACCTACATTGAGGAAAGACCCAAAAGAATTTTCATTTGAATTTGGAAGTTTTCTTTGAAGATTCTTGTCTATTTTGAAACATTTCTTGAGAGCCAAGTCACTGACGTTTATGCCACATGACAATACTTTGCTTCATGTTGGGTTTCATGGACTTCAAACCAAGGGCATTTTGGGATGATTTATTTGTATCAATAAAAGCACTGAAGTAATGCTGCCATCACCCTATAGAAAGAGGCACTGGTATTTGAAAACACATGTAGGATAATGGAATTCACAGGGCTATGATAATCTTTAGAGATCATCTCATCTGGTACATCATAAAAATTAACATTTAATTTGAACATGACTCATTAAAGAAACATTTATGCTAATTGTAGTGAAACAGGAAGGTTAAAATAGATAAGAAATAAGAAAATAAAAATCATTTTTAAGCTTAACATCCAGAGAAAACAATGATGAATATTTTGGGATCAATTAAATGTCATTTTCTTTTTTTCATGCAAAAGTATGCTTACAAATTTAGGACTACATGGTTCATGGTGTTTGTGAAATACTTTTTGTGCTAAGGTGGTTTATGAGACTGATTCTATGTAATTAGATACTTTACACTGTGCACTTGGTAAATCTGTTCTCTGCTATGTTATAAGTATTACATGTAACAAAACAGACATTCCTGCTAATTGCTTTATTTTACAGGTATGAGATTGAGGCCCTGAGAGACGAGATCACTGGGTCAAGGTCACATAGCTCATCTGTGTAAATATCCAGCTGAGAGCCCACGTGCCAGATGCCAATTTCTGAACTTCCTCTGTGAGTGTTCACTTTTTTTTTTTTGTGGGGAAAGAATAGGTTTATTTTGGCTTAAAGGCTCAAAGGGGAAGCTCCATGATGGCAGGGGAAAACAATGGCATGAGCAGAGGGTGGACATCACCCCCTGGCCAACATAAAGTGGACAATAGCAATGGGAGAGTGTGCCCAAACACTGGCAAGGGGAAACTGGCTATAATACCCATAAGCCCACCCCCAATAATACTCTGCTTCTAGGAGGCTTTAATTTACCATTGCCATCAGCTGAGGAGACTAGCATTTAGAGCACAAGTTTATGGGGGCCACCTGAATCAAACCACCACAGTTAACTTCTATTAAGTGATTACTTTATGATCACCTTTCTGCTGTTTAGCATATTTTAGTAGGTTCTATCTGCATTGTCACTGACCTCCCTGTAGCCATGTTTGTTGTTGTAGTTTTGTGGAAGAATCAGTGTTTATCCAGCCTAGGCCTCAATAAGCTTTGAATCTCTCACATTCTCTCTCTGCCTCTCTTTCTTTCTTTCTTTCTTTCTTTCTTTCTTTCTTTCTTTCTTTCTTCTCTCTCTCTCTCTCTCTCCTTTCTTTTTCATGCTTATACAGCCATGCATATGTGAACCTTGCTGAGACAGAATGACTGCCCAAGATAAACCACAAACTCATGAACAGTAATAAATAATTATTTTCAGACATTGGATTTTGTCCATTTGTTACATAGCAGTATCTAGCTGATTCACACATCCTCCTTCCAACAGAGCGTGAAGTAGTCCCTACCATTCATTCCATTTTACAGAGGAGCATAAATGATGCTTTCTACTTGCCTCCATGAAATCCTAAAAAACCCTTTAAATTGGTTTTGTATTCTGGTCCCATACTGGTGGTGTATAGTTTTGAACACTTATTTCATATTCTATCTGTAGTAGCTGTCACTTCATGTGTACTTCTTGCTTTGTTATATCAAGCATCAAGGTGCTATAATTCCTGTTCTAGAAAAGACACCAAGGCTCAGATGTGCAGTACTTTGCTCCAGTGTATGCAGCCAGTGACTGGTGAAGACTGGCTATCAGTCAGTATCTCTGTGATGTTTGAGTAGCTATGTTACCCTCCTATATACACCTACTTATAGTTACTTGCCCCTATGCTCCTAATTAGCATAACTGATATCCTATTCATTTGTGGACCTTAGGATCTAGCCAAAGCCCTCAGCAGAAGGTGTGATATGTATTAAATGAATACATGGATGGAGGATGAAGGCTGTATGATATCAGGTGAATCCTTTTTGGCTTTCATCCTGTATGTGATTATCCCCAGCTATTATGCTCCTGATATCTACTATGATCTCTTACATGGGTGAATACAATAGCCAGGACTGTCTCCATACTTTTGTGGGGTCAGATGCAAAATAGCCATGCAAAGTGCTCATTAAAGTATTAAGAAATTTAAGATAGTGACAGAAGAGTATCAAACCATGTGTAGGATCCCCTGGAGTACTAATGGAGATCAAGTGGATTCAAATTTAGGTTAGAAATCTGTTCCCATGACACATGGCTTCTAAACTCTGCCAGCTCCAACTTTTATTAGTTCTCTCCAGATGTCCAAATGCCTTTTCATGCACAATTTTTTCTTGACTTCATCTTATACAACTCATTTTCACTTGTGAGAACATCTGCTAGCAAATTTTACTTGTGAAATGTCTTCAGTACCTAACACTGTTGACATAATCTTGCAAGAATAATTTTGACAACACTGACTTATTTGTAGCCTGGAGACCTCACAGAACCTTTTTGCATACTGCCTAGCTTCCAGATGCCAGAAGAGAATAGGCAAAGTCAGGATGTATGGAGTGTGGATATGTGTGCATGAGGGATGGATATAAAGGAGGACAGGTGGATATGCAAATGAGAGAGAAAGATGGTACTTGTTCTGTTGGTAAGCACCTAATTCAAAACACCATGTGCATAGTAGGGCTGGGGAGATGGTTAAGTGGTTATAGGCACTTGTTTGCAAAGCCAGATGGCCTCGGTTCAGTTTCCCAGTACTCATATAAACTGAGATGCACAAAGTGGTGCACGCATCTGGAGTTTGTGTGCAGTGCCAAGAGGCCCTGGTGCCCATTCTGTACCTCTCTTCACTCTCCACCTCTCTCTGCTTGCAAATTAGTAAAATACAATTTTACAAATAAGTGCATGGTAAATCTTTAGAGATTTTTTTGAATCAAATATCCTTGCTATTGTGCTCAAAGTAGAGGAATAGCACCAACACAATTAATACCATATCTAAAATTTGATGGTGAGATTGGAGAGAGACCCTCTCATAGTACCATCATTTACAAAGTGGGGTAATTATTACTAGAACCAGAAAAGTTGATTCTGTTTTATTTATTTATTTATGAGAGAGAGGGCACATGACAGAGAGAATGGGTGTGCCAGGGCTTTCAGCCATTGTAAATGAACTCCAGATGTATGTGCCACCTTGTACATCCAGCTTACTTGATCCTGGGGAATCAAACTTGGGTCCTTTGGCTTTGCATGAAAATGCCTTTACACTGAGCCATCCCTCCAGCCCTTGATTCACTTAATAAACAAATAATACTGCTTTACTAAACTAACATTATGGTCATTGGTGAGCAGGAGCACTAGACATAACTTTATTCTTGTTTTATGTTGACCTCTATTTTAATGCAAGAATGGATTCCAGTATTTCTAGAAATTTACAAGGAATTAGTGATAAAGAAATAGATCTTCTGCTTATCAGTTAGGACATGTTGTTAACACAAACTACAAGGATAAGAATGGTAAAAGTTCTAGAATGAGCTAGAGCTAAGTGCAATTATATCACACTTAAGTCCAAAAGCTATTGTGATTACAGGATAGGGGAGGTGTGGTGGTTTGAATGGATGTCCCCCAGAGTTGCAGGGATTTTTGATTATGGTTAAGCTTCCTACTTAGGGCCCCAGTGAGCAGAAATGTTCTGTAGGAGGTGTGTCACTGGGAGAGAATCTTAAGTCCATTGCTAAGGTGAGTAGACAGCCATTTGAGTTCTGGCTGTTTGTGCTGGCTGTTGGATTTTTCTCTCTTTCTGCTATGGATCTATGGAAGTGAGCCAGCTTCTTCTACCATGATGGAACTTCCCAAGGACTCTGTAAGCTTGAAATATGCTGCTTCTGGTCCGATGTTTGTCCCAGCAACAAGAAGGTAACTTCAACAGGAGGCCACACAGTTTAAGGGCGATAGTGACACAAAATCATAAGTGTTGTAGATGAGAGTAGGCTTATGACGAGTCAATATAATTATATGGTCTCAAATGAGCTAATGCTTTTCTCAGGCACTCATTCACTTAATATTTCATCTCACGCATACTTTATTGGACACTTATTTGCCAGATACTCTAAGTGCTGAAATTATGAACATGAGTAATGGTCCTTGACCTCAAAAGCTCCCAGCATAAAGGAAAAGGAACACAAGGAAATTAATGACTAAAACATGGAGAGGTAATGCAATGTAAACAATTATTCACAAAGATCTGAGAATGAGGAATGATTATGGAAGCCATCCCTGAGAAGATTGCCTTTGAGTTGAATCTTAAGTGTACTGGATTGGCATTTCAGAGATGCATGTCACTTGGGAAATGACACGTGAATTTTCATGGCTTCAGTACATATTATAAATGGTGACCTGTGGAATAGTAGGCCATAATTAAAGAGGTCAGTGTGAGCAAGATGAAGGAAAAACTGGGAATACTTAGTAAAATTGTTCAACTTTTAGTTTCTTAGAGGTAACAGGGAGCCTTGGAAGGGTTTGAAGGAGTAGATGTTGACCAGATCATTTTGAGATAGGAGAATTAAGAACAGATAGTGGGAGATTAGTTAGGGAACAGAAGTCCTGAGATGAGAAGGAGGAAATTTCAATAATTAAAGCATTTGTGGGATGGAAAGATCATGTTTAATAGGAAACGTTAACACTGGTCAAGTTTTGCCAAGTTTTCATGATCTCATTTGATCCTTCTACCATTTTTACAGCACATGAACTAGCATTATTCCTGTTTCACTGATGAGAGTGCTTACACATATGTGTATGGAATATGTGTGATGTGGTGTGGAGTGTATATACATACATGTGCAGATGTATGTAGAGAGCAGAAGAGAATGTTGAATGTCTTCCTTTATAACTTATCTGACTTGTTTTCTTGAGATGGGGCTGTACACCATGGGGTTTGAATCAGAAGTCCCCTATAGCCTCATGTGTTTTGCAAACTTAGTCCCCAGCTGATGGCAGTTTTGGAGGTGGAGCCTTCCTGGAGGAACTGTGTTGCAGGGGACAGGCTTAGAGGTGTGACATCCCAGATGTCCAGAGCTTGGCTCATTTAAAATTTCATGCAGAGATGATGTGATGATAGTTGTCTGCTTATCCTGTGATGGAACTTACCTGAAACCTGCAAGCTGAAATAAACTCTTTCCTCCCAAGAGCTGCTTTTGTCTCAGCAATGAGAAGGTGACTAAAATATAGTCATTACAACTGAACCTGAAGCTGCTATTTTTAGTCAGACTGGCATGCCCCAGCAAGTTTCCTGTCTTAGTTCTCCTCAGGAATGAAGTTACAGGCACACATGACCATACCCAGCTGTTTACATGGGTGCTGGTGAATCAAGCCCAGGGCAGATTGTTCCCTCTCAGACCCTCACACTTCCATGGCAAGTGCTCCTACCTTCTGAGCCATCTCCTCAATCTAGAATCATTTTAAATTAATTTTATCAAGAGTAAGTATTTGGCTGGTAGAAGAGCTGATATTCAAATCCATTATAAATTTAACTTCTAAACTTATACTAATTTATAATACACTGTGATGCTTCTAAGTACCAGTGAGGGACTCTGAGAAAGATTAGTCTCTAGTGATTGACATGACACTGGGGGCAAGACTTCTCCTGAGGCACTTTCTTCTGAGACAGGAAGTTGTCATGGAGGGGGCATGATAAGCAGGTTGGGAGACAATAGTCTGAAGCATTGGGACCAACCAAGTTGAGAGAGTCCTGACTATGTCCAAGGTTCTCTGTGATTGCCCTATTTTATATCTTGCTTTCCTTTCTCAGGAGCAATCAGGAACAAGTAGAAGAAATTTTTCTAAACTAGATTCAGCTCCTAAAGCACTAGTTAAGTCAGTCCTATCAGCTTGTGATGGTCAACTGAATGCACAATGCCTACTGACCAGTTACCTTTGTATGTTAGAGTCCTGACCCCAAACACACAAAGGAATACTAATCAGCCTTAGAAGAGAAGGACACCTTGCTATTTTCAACAATATAGATGATCTAGAGGATATTATGGTAAGTGAAGTAATCCAGATGCAGAAAGGCAAATACTGAATATTCTCACTTATATGTGAACTTGAAAAGGTAGAACTTAATAGCAGTAGGGAGTAAAGTTGTGTTTATAAGAATTGGGAGTGGGCATTGGGATTGTTGGTCAAAAGATTTAAAATTTCAGATAGATATGAGGAAAGAGCTCAAGAGTCCTATTGGACAACACAGTGATTAGTCACTAAAAATGTCATGTATACTTGAAAATTGCTGAGTGGATTTTAAGTGCTTTCACCACAAAATAAGTTCCAATCTATGCACCTGTCAATCATCTGTACTTAGCACAATGTATTTATCAATAAAAAGTCATGTTGTACAACATAAACATATACAATTTACTTTCCAATTAAAACCAAAGGAACACTTGTAGATTTGTAATAAAGTTGTGAAGAAATTCAGGTCAAAGGAACCCAAATGGAAAACAAATAAACAAACGGTGCCCAGACTTACTCATAATCAGGGAACTAGAAGTGAAAATAGTGAGATAAAAATGTATGTCCATTACTTCAGCAAGATTTCAAAGATTTATCAATGCTATGGATGAAAATAAGAAGCAACAGAACTTCTATGTGAAGGAGGAAAATGGTTTCAGATATGTTGGAGAGCCATTTGGTAGTATGATATTTTTTAAAGTAGCAAATACAGGTAGCCTACAACTCAGTAAATGTGCCCTTCTATACTGCCACAGGGGACATGTGCAGGCTAAGATGGTCACAGCCTATATGTCTATTCATATGTCAGTATATACAATATATTTTGATATGTTCATATTATGTGATACATACAGGCCCCCCTTCCTCAGATCAAAATGAATTAAATCTATAAAACCAACCTATTGGGATCTCTAAGAGATGGGAGGAACTCACAGGGTCACACTTCTTCCTGAGAAGTTATTGGCAGTTAGTGGTTGCTGGGGTAGGGGTAGATATTCACTTCAGTGATATAGCCATTGGTAAATTACCTATGCACTGGTAAATAATCCCTCATGTAAGGCACCCTCACTGAAATCATTAAGTCACAAAAGACATGAAAGTAGAAGGAGGATGGGTAGGGAAAAAGAAGGATTTCAGCAGGAGTGGGAGGGGAGCAATAGAGGAAATGGGGGTGAATAAGATTAAACTGCATTATATGCATGTAAGAAATTTTCAAAAGAAAAATAAGAAAATTATAAGGTAAATACAAAGTAGTGTTATGTTTTATAGATACAGAAATAGCTAAATAGAAATTCACAACTGAGAAGGATATATATTCAATGTATTCGTTGTTTGATCCTGAGAGATTAGTAAAGTGAGAGAATGCAAACAATATCTGAGACAGTAGGCAAAGTAAATGTGACTAATTATTACTATTGCCTGTTTTTCTGGGGTGGCTTCATAAATGTTCATACTACTTTCAGTCCAGTTTTGGAGGCTTCTTGGGTTATCTTGGTCTTTTTTATTTTTTCTGAAGGTTGGAAATGTATTCTGGTCTCAGTTAAACACATGTACTTTGCATACTTGGGTCCAACATTCAATGTCTAATCCCTCCTGCTATTTCCAAGGTGAGGCTTTTGTTTCCCAACTGGCTGCCACATGGGCCAGATGTTGTCACTAGACAAACTGAAGTATGGCTAGTGGGGAGAGGAGAGTGAGGGAGCCAGAAGACACTTTCTTTGCCTTCTCCTGCTCTAAGACACATTCTCTCCCCTCATAGCCTATCCACCAACACATCAACTGATGAGTTAGTGGGGCTTCCAAGACCCCAGCTGAATCTCTTCACAACTTATGCTGTCTAAACCATGGGCCTGAGCTTGCATTTACTTCCACTCTTTTCGCCTCACTGTCATTACTCTGGATTTGCATTAACACTTGTCTTGCTCCACATTCTGTTATCTAAAGATTCTTGATTGAGATATCAGTCTTTGTACTTTTCTGTATTTCTAAAAATAACAATTGACAGTGTCTGCTGTTATAAATATTGCTATAGCTAAATTAAAAGTAGATACTACAGGTCTTAGAACTGTGAATCATAAATTGCTAGGCATGAGGGAGAACCAGAGCTACTGCTTACATATGGTTTAGTACAAGTTCTGAATGATTAATTAACCTATGAGTTCATACACTGGAAATGAGGGATTTTTCCTAGAACTGTATGTTGGAGCAAGCCCGAGTTGAGATGTAAGTGGGTATCACACCAGTCTTCATAACTACATCCATCACCTCACTTCCTGCGAAAGCAGAGAACTTTCAGGAACACACGGTGGTGTGGCACTTACTCTCCACTGTGATTCAGGTTGTCGTAGCGCAGGAACAGGCCTGCGTAGAGGGTCTCTGTGAGCAGAGCATAGATGGCTATCATGATCAGTAGCACGGCCAGCTTCAGGACGGAGTTAAGTCGGAGAAAAACTGCACAGGTCACCATGGCCAGCACCCCCGTGAAGACGAAGTACTGCAAACACAGAACGAGGGTGGTCAGACTGCTCAGGAACCCCCAAGACCCCCTCTTCTAGTTACGGGTGCCCACAAGTCTCTTTGGACAAAGATTTGCTGAGCATTTGCCCTGGGAGTTCTCAGGGTCTCCTGAAATGAAAGGAGTCCCAGATTGAAACTAAGTCTCCTATCCCCAAACCTCTGTTCGCTATTCTGTGAAGGACGCCATTGCTTGTATTGTCCCCTAAGCCAGAAGCCACAGTGTCAGCGTCAATGCCTTTTTTGCACCCATGCCCACCAGTCAAGTCAGGTCAGGTTCTATTTCTTCAACAGATCTCACGTGCAGCCAGCTTCTTCCTTCTGCCCTGCTTGTGTCAGTTCTCGGGGATCTCTTGGGAACAGTTTGTCTTGGCAGCTACACTTGTTGTTGGGTTTCAGCCTCCCCATTACCCAGCCTCTGAAACACATATCTTATGTGGTAACTTCAGAACAATAGGCTGCAACACATCACATTGCCTTTCAACCTCTAAACCCTTCTCGCATGCCCCAGTGCATGGTTGCTCAACTCTCATCCATGTGACTAAAGCTTACTCTGACAAACGCCAGTTCAGGTGTTGTTTCCCTCTGGAAGCCGTCCTGGATATCTGCATAGCATCCTGCAGAGATCAGCGTGGCATCTGACACCCTGTGTCCAATGTTTTGTTTCAAATTTGGAATCACCTTAGAGCTGAAATACTGGAACAGTCTGACTGTCCAGATTTAAGATGCAGGTCCTCAGCCTATTTTCCTCTGGAAGTGTTTATAAGTCTGGGTGGTGGGCTCATATTGTGATTATTTAATGGGAACAAAGTTTGATGTTGTCAAAGGCCCATTTAATGCAACATTTTGATCTTAATATCTTCAAAATACCTTTTCTTTTATAGTTAAAATTATACTTATAGTAACTATTCAATATGAGACTCACAACTCTCGTTGTATAGGTTAAGAAACTGAGGTCTATAGAGCTCAAGTGAGTTGTTCAAGATCTTGAGTCTTAGAAAAGTGGCCTCAGTCCATATAAATGTAACTCTAGTGGGAATGTGGGGCTTGATAACTTCTACAATCCCTTCCTGAACACAGTTTTCAATGGACAGCTTCTCTTTTCTGTTGAACAAAAGTTCAATTGTATATCCACATACAGCCAATTTCTGAGTGGGTAGGGGTATGGGTAAAATTTTCTGAATATCTCTGAGTAACTCATTGCTAAAGATTTGCTATGATTTATCAGGGAAACTGATGTATTTATGTAACTTTTCAGCAAATATTGATATAAAATATAAATGTCCTAAGTAATATTGGTGCATAAGGTGGGATAAGAAAGTAATCAAGTATTGTCTCTGTCCTTAAAGCATTGTCCCATGTCTGGTGTATCCTACCTTTTTAACCTTCTTTTCTTAGTAAAACTGATTTCTGATCCTTGTATCAAATGAGATAAGCTATCTTAGCTTTCCTTTTGGGTCTTCTCTTGAGTAAGATTTTTAGGTAATTCTTCTTAATACCTTGTGTAGGAAGTTGTGTGTGAAGTGACCCAAAAAGTGCATTTTCAAGAGTTTATTTTCTCCATTCAGAGAAACTTCCAGGACACTCAATGTGAACAAAAGCTATAGGAAAGAGAAATTGATCCAAGAGGTCTTGGTTCATTGGTTCTAGCATTGCAACAATGGCTCATGTATGGCTTTATTCATGCAAGCTATGAGTCATTCCTTAAATCAAAAATCACTGAAATGACTGTACTCTTGGAGCAAAAGTTTTGGGGGCAAAAAGTAACATGTATTTAGTGAGTGTTTATTGCAGTCAAGGTATTTAGTGGACACTGGAAATCCAAAGACGAATAAAAGACAACCTAGGTCTAAAGGAAGTCATGATAGAAAATGTGAAGAAGGCATGCAAGTGGCAAAATTAACATGCTTTGTCAGCAGTGAGAACAGACACAACAGAGGCAGGAAAAAGCACACTCTGTGGAGAGAAGATGTGTCTGAAGAAAGGTGCACAGCAGATCTGTGCTCAAACTGGACATTGATTGAGGGAGATTTTTATGGATGTAGCCCCTCGAGCTCATCACTGAAGTAGACTTAAACCACACCCACAAAGGCTCAGGGAATTTTGCTGAAGAGGGGGCAGAAAGATTGTAATAGCCAAAGGTTAGGACATCAAGCCTAGAGGCATTGTGTTCTCCCCAATAACTGACTGCTGCTCTCACAATGCATAACCCACAACTCCATGGGGCATACCAGAAACCCCACCAAGGAGGGCACCCTGTGGAATGGGGGCAGGGAGGAGGGAAAAGATGGTACCAACACATGACGTATCCATACAATGTATGTTATTAATAAAAAACTGGACAATGAAGGATGGAGAGGATTTCATATGAAAGAAAATTGGAAGACAAAAAAAAAGCATAAATTCAAGTTTAAGGAGCAAAGTTTCATAGGAATTAATTCTTTAGATTAAACTCAAGAACCATGCACCTAGTTGCAAGGAGAGCAAAAGATGTTTTGTCTTCCCAGTTTCTCTACCAAGCTTATGAAGGCATAATAAGCATATAGAATCACACATTTGAAAAATGAATGGTGCTCTTTTCTTTAGTTGTTTCAATCAGCCGAGTTAACAAGTTCTTCACATTTCTTCCCACCGTCCTTCATTGCACCATCCTTCACTGCTCTGTATGGTTTAGCTAAACTTCCACCTTTAAGTATAAAGTGGAGCCTCATGGAAATGCTAAAAACTATAATTTATCAAAGACAATGAGGCCCCGGACGACTGCAGGAGCATCTCTTATGTCCTTTTTCTAACATGTGTGACTAGTTAGGGTGGGACTGGGACATGGGTAGAAGGTTGGGAGTTACAGAAATATTATAGTTTTGTGAACAGTTCGTGGAAACCTCTCTCCACGAGTCTGGGTCCATTGTCTGCATGAACTTATAGCATGGGAGATTCTAGATCCAAAGGAATGGTCAGATTTCTGTCAATCAAAGGATGATTTTTGTGCTCTTTTCTGTTATCCAAGGAAGCCAGCTATGGCATATGTTTACACATCTCGCATAGTTGAAGTTATAGGTGTGTATAAAAAATACGAAGGCAGAAGGCTCAGTTACTAAATGTACAGATGTGTACATTGCAGTCCAGGTGTGAGGGACTGTGGAAAAAGAGAAATAAGTATTTATTAGGGGTTCTGGGCATGTGAATATCGGATCTAGAAGATAGTAGTAAGAAACCACATACCCCCAAAAACTCAATGTCCTATTACTAGGGTTACTAGAAGGCATTTAGCAATATAGGAAATTAAAAAAAGATTAGACTGGAAAAGCAGGATTCAAAATTGTATATGTACTGTAGTTACAATGTAAAAACATACACTGATATAACATACTTTATGAGTGAATTATGTACTTTTGCAGTGTACGATAAATCTTATTTTAACATGCCATATGATAAGAGGTGCGGGGGATATTTCGGAGTGAGTTCTTATACCTATGAACTCAATGTCTTACACAATAATGAAGTTCCCAGTTTCTTCCTAGATATTTTAGTAATAAAAATAACAATGCCAAGATTTGTATGAGAAATGTTAGTTCCTGGGCAAAGTTCCCAGTAATCTCTGGTAATGGAGACAATCTGTACATTACTTTTCCTTGCAAAAAATAAGAGACTCAATAATAATAATAATATCATTTTTGACCATTGAAAAATAGTGCATGTTGCAATGTATATTGGTACTTTTTTGTAACCAAGTGAAGAAAAAGAAGTGAGTGGCAGTTCAGGAGACAGGATGAACTATGGATAGATACACAATCATTAAAGACGTGAAGGTGAGATGGGGGACCATCCTGAGAGTGATGCCTATGTGTGAGGGGTAAGCTGGTTGAGGCTAAATCTAGTATCTCTGACTAAACATTAATTTGGCACATATTCTGTGCAAGGTACATGAGTAGCCGTACATACATCATCTTATTCACTTCTTAAAATGACTCAGGGATAGGTACTATTATGTCTAGTCAATGGAAAAGGTACTGTCCACATAGCACCTCTTAAAAATTAATTTTCTATTTTTTCACCTTTTTAAAACTTCTAAATACTCAAGGTTTTCTTTTGTCAGATGATATACTTGCCTGGGAAATCATGAATAAAGCAAATACTTCTAAGTCTGCAAAAACTGACAGCAAAGGATAAAGGGAAGGAATGTAAGCCTCTTTGCACGAATTAGCCATTTTATGTATTAAACATTGTATTCATTAACCCACAATTATTAACTACTAAAACTGTGCCAGGCTGGGATACAACATGAAGTTTCATAATGTGCCATAAATTACCTTGGAAACATAAAGAAGAGGAGAAAGAAGACTTTTACACATTGGTAACTGAGGAAGGGACCAAGTGTCTACCCACACAAGTCAGACAGACTGGACTTGGTCATCTTTTCCTCACTGTCCAGATCTCATGGTATCATGAAATCACATGTCAAGAAGAAAGAATTCAAATTCCAAAAGTCCTGATGGTTCAAAGAAATCATCCAAACACTGACCATTTCTCACAGAACCTGATTCTGAGCAACTCCAGAGTTCCTGGAGAGATGGACAGACTAAACCCTGCCATTCTCTGAGTCTCAGCCTGAGTCCCCCATGTGTTCAAGGAATGCGGAAGTTACAATACTGGGGTCACCACTTGTGCAACTGGAGCATACTGGGTTAGTGATCCAGGTTGCTTAAGGGGACACGTTATGTCAGGAGAGGAGCATTTTTGTATGACTTTGGTGCTGATACACTGTCATGATTTTAAAAAAAATTCTTATTTTTCTATTTGGCATTTAAAAAAATTTTGTAATTCCTATACTTTAAAAAAAAAGTATAGAACATGTTTCCCCATTGTGCTTGCTTTAAAAGATTTTTATTATTGGTTTTAAGCAAATTGGTTAAGGTGTGTATATATGTGTAGGCACATGTTTGTGAACATGTTTAATGTTTCTTGGACATCAAAAAATTTTCCATTAGATATTTAATTTTTTTGTCTCCATTGTCTTCCCTGTTTTGTGGGGAGAGGACCCCAATTGTATCTGTATCCTATTTCTTGAAATCATACCCAGTGACATTTTTAATTCCTGTTTTCATTTTGTAATTTCTTCTGGATACTTCTCTTGCTATGTTTCAGTAAATTTTTTGTTCGAAATGTCTATTTCTTTTTCTGCCAGTGTAATTTTCATCTCACCCTTCATAGTGTTAATTTCTAGATATGCAATTTGGGCCTCATATGTATCTCCCACCTCTTAGGTTTTGAACAACTGGATCATAGTTATGGTAACTATTTTATTATCTATGTTTGCTAATTATACATGACCAGTTATGGCTTCATTCCCATCAGTTCATTCTTTTCTCCTTCCTCATCATTTTTCTGCTTTAAATGTCTGATAATGTTGATTGGATGCCAGCTACAGCGACTTTATCATGTCATATCTTGGATGTTTATACATTCCTACAGATGCTCTTGAAATTAATTCTGGGAACATAGTTTGATCGTTTTGGGCCTTAACATTTACATATTTTTAGTTAGGGGAGAAGCTGAGCTGCATGGAATTTAGGAGCATAATTTCTTGCTCCCAAAGCAAAGCTCCTCTGATTGCCAAGTGTGCAGTAAGTTGCGATGCCTTTTGTCCGAGTTGGGGAATGAATGCTGCTTCCAGCTCTGAGTAAATCGCAGAACTGATCCATTCTGATGGCTCTTTCCTCATCGATTGGTCCGTTCCTCACCTGCTTGCACTGATTGGACCCTCTCGATAGCTCTTGGCTTCTCTCCATACAATTTTTCCTATCTGGTAGTGTGTTCTACAAACTCCAAGCCACCTTGACCTTCCCTACTCAGGAGGTCTGGGTCTCAGCTGCGCTCGCTTTCCTGAGCCATGCTCCAAAAATCCTCTTTAACAAAGCTCAATCACAGGGCTCTTACTTCATTTACTTTCATCTTTCAGGGATCACCGCCCTCACAGCTTCAGTGAGTGTGCCCAATCTCATCTGACCTCGCGAGCTAAGCAGAGTTACATCTGGTTAGTACTTGGATGGGAACGCCCTGAAACTATCATTTTATTTTATATTTGCTTGCTGTAGAAATGTAAATCTTGCAAGGTACTCTAGTGGAAGCTGCCTTCTTTCTCCTAAACATTATTAATCAGGTATTGGCCTCTATTCTGGGTGGAACCTTTGGGTAATTTTAATACCTTTACAATATTATCTACTTGCTTTAAAGACATGCTTAAAAGCATGCCGTGGTTAGATAAGTGAGTATAGGAAGAATGGAGTGTGAGTCCTGTGGTTGGATAAGTTAATACAGGGAAAATAGAGGGAGAGTCCTATGGTTAGATGAGTCAGTGTAGGAAGAATAGAGAGTGGTTAAATAAGTCAGTGTAGGGAGAAGGAGTGTGAGTCCTATGCCTAGATAAGTTAGTGTGAGAAGAATGGAGTGTGAATCCTGTGGTTGGATGAGTCAGTATAGAGAGAATGGAGTGTGAGTCCTGTGGTCAGATGAGTCAGTGTAGGAAGAATGCAGAGTGAGTTCTAAGAAGATGCCATCAGTGTGTGTGAGGCTGTGGAAGGAGAGAAGTCTGAAGGGGTTGGATCTGCCAAAACACATGCAAAGGAGACATAAAGGCCTGGCATAACTCCAGGACTCATACTACAGCCATCTCTGAATGCTCTTATAGCACAGTGGGCTGCTTGTGCAGACACAACACATAGCACAGGAACTTGACTCTGAAATGAGACTCTTTCCACAGAGTCTCCTGTGCACCACGAGTAGATATTGGGGATGACGACACTCAGGGTTCATACATGTGATCTGCATCCTTTCTATAGGCCTGTGTCTTTCCTCTCCCCCAGACTGCTCCTCAAGTCAGAGCTGGAATGTGGCTTTCTTCACTCAGTTTTTGCATCTTCCCTCTTTTTGAGAAATTGACAGGTTTCCTTTTAGAACTAAATTATTTTACACCATGCATTGTAACAGCCTCGTATTTAAATCACAGCATCCAGTTTGGCAACATGTTTTTAACTGAGCACGGTTTCTCACATGGTGATACAGAGGCGTCACATCTATAGCACAGGAAATGGAGACTCAGAGAGATGCAGTGCTTTGCTTGGGGGCAGATGCCTGTGAGTCCTGGGAGTAGAGCAAGCAGTTCATAAGGCCCAGTTGTCGAATTCTTTCAGTTTGGCAAACAGATGGCTCTCCATGCTGCACTGGCCACTGATGGGTCCAATCAGGTGGTTGTCACAGTTGGGGAATTTGTTCTGCGATCATTGCTTGCCAATCCTTGAGTGAGATGCTCCTTTTGTTATAGAGAAAAACAATCTCCAATTCATATTTATTTGACCTTTTTCCCCTTTTTTACATTTATGTGCATATCTATGTATGTGTGTTTGTGTGTGGGTATAAATGTGCACGTGGCTGAACATGCATGTGCATATGGAGAGATCACCTTAGATGTCATCCTCAGGAATGCTGTCCACCTCTTTTTTTGAGTCAAGGACTCTCATTGGCCTAGAGTCAACCAATCATGCTTGCCTGGCTGGGCCAGTGAGCTCAAGAACTCTCCCTCTCCACTTCCCAGTGTTTGAATTACAAGTGTGCACTATCATGCCAGGCATTTTTATATGGATACTAGGGATCAAATTAAGGTCCTCATGCTTATTGTTTCCTATTTGATCTCTTGCATTTTATTTCTGTGTGATGAACCTGAATATTATATATGTTTGTTTTGTTTTGTGTGTGTGTGTGTGTGATAGGCTAGAGATTGTTGTCACATGTTCTTATCAATAACTCTCTACCTTTTTGAATCAGGGTCTTTTACTGAGCTTAGTGCTCACCGACTCAGCTAAATGAACTAGCCACTGAGTTCCAGGGATTCCCTGTATCTGCTTCACCAGTGTTGGGATTACAGACACACACCACCATGCCAATTTCTCTAAATGGGTGCTAGGGACCTAAACTCATGTCCTCATGTTTAAGTAGCAAGCATGTTACCCACGGAAGCTCCTCCTCTGCCCTGTATTTCTGTTTTTGAGGATGTTTATTTATAAGCTATATCGACAGTGCATGCTCAAGATATTTGTACTGGAAATAATCATGGCTGACATCTAATAATCAGATACCTTGTGCAGATGGTTCTTGGTTATATAGATCAGTTCATTTAACACTTATAACCAGTCAGTAAGGACTACTTTTATCCTTATTTTATGGTTAAGGAAACTGAGGCACAGGTACAAAGCTGTGTGATTATAAAGCTGGTTCATCCCTTTCCTAATGCTGGCAAATCTATGAATGGTATGGTCCTGAGGTTGGAAGCTCAGGTGTGTGGGCAAGAGCATGTTGATTTAGAGTGGCATATGGTCACAGATCAGTAAGTCCCAAACATATGCTTCATGTCAGACACATGTTAGGAACTATGTATTTGCTAACTCAAACAGGCAGGCACCATGAGAATGATAGCTCTGTGAAGAAGGTATAAATTATCCCGTTTTATAGATGAGGAAACTGAGGTTCAGAGAAAGTAATGATTGACTTGGTTTGACGTGAAATCCAACGTTGTCAAGCTCTAATTATCCAACTTTTAGCCAACTCATTTCCCCCCAAAGTTGGGGCATTACCCATGCTCCCTAAAACAAGAAGTTCTCAGGAAGCTGGCATTGCACAGAGTCATATAAATTAGGGTGGAAGTCCCAGGCCATGTGGTCTGCCCCATTCAGCCATGCACTTCCCTGAGGGGTCTAGTTCCTCCTCCAGGAACTGGAATTGTGAATAAAGCAGCCTGGGAGCAAGTGACCATCCCGAGTCATTGTAACTGAGTTGGAAAGAGGAAGAAGGAAGGAAAGATTAAGAAAGGAAGTCAGGCAGGAAGGCTGGTGAATGCCCCTAGTAAGCTACTTCCTGAGCTTTTGTTTTACTACCTGTAGCATTAGGATAGCAGCAGCCCTCGCCCCGTGTATCCACATGATTTCACAGTGCTCTCCCTTCAAGCAGGTGCTCTGTGCATGCAGGTGAAGAGAGAGAGGGGTGAAGAGGCGAGGCCTGCTCTCTTTTCCAGAGGGCTTCTCAGACCAAGCCTGGGGCCCAGACAGACTCTAGTGCCTCTTGTCATCTCGCATGCTGAAGTGATCTCAGAGTTGCAATCTCTTAGTTTGGGAGCTTCTTGGTTCTCCCAAAGTTCTCAGGGGATGGGATAGGTTGGGATTTCCTGGCCCTACCATAGCTGTTCTCCTAGAATTTCTATTCCAGAATATAAATATCTAGACTAACAGATCTGTTAGACTGACCCTGATGAGGTCAGTGGTTTTATGGTCAAAGGAGGGTCAGGCTTGCATGGTGATCACAGGTGTCTTGTTGGGTATCTTCTGACCCAGTGGTGTTCTGGACACACCCCTTACCACTTTGACTTAAGTTGTAATTTTTTTCTAAGGCTCTTCTCTTCTCCTTTATTTACCCTTCCTCCCTCCCTCCCTTCCTTCCTTCCTTCCTTCCTTCCTTCCTTCCTTCCTTCCTTCCTTCCTTCCTTCCATCCATCTTCCTTCCTCTCACTTTTGAATGCACCAGGTGGTAAGTAGTAAATTTGCTTGACAACAACATCCCTGATAGATGCTACTATAGGTGATATTGGAAGAAGTGAGTAGGAAGGAAAGAAATAAAGGAAAGCGATAACTGGCTAGAAGGAAAGGTGAAAAAAGCAGACAGATGGGGAGGATGGAGGGAGAAGCAGGGAAAAGGCAGGAGAGCGGGAAGGAGGATGAGGAGGCAGAAGATCTATGGGGAAGGGAAAGGCAGAAAAGGGGCAAAAGATAGAAAGAAGGAGATAGAGGCAGAAAAGGGAGAGAGGGCCTCTGGAGCTCTTTCTAAGGCCCTTCAGCCAGGTGTGTGTGCTTGAGCTGCCGGACGTGTCTGCGTCCACCTCTCACCAAGGGAGCTTATAAATAAATACCTCTGGGTAGGAGCAGATATCTGTAAACACAGCTGAGGAATTGAAAGTCAGGTTCTTCAAGGGTATCGACTTGTCAAAATCACACCACAGCTGCGGATTAAAAAAAAGAAGAAGAAGAAGGAGAAGAACAACAACAAAAAAACAAAAAGACACAGGAACAACAAAGTCAGTGTGAGTGCTGGGAACGGAGCTGTGAGCCAGCAGCTGCTGGGCTGCAGCCAAAGCTGGGGTAGGTGGGCCTAGAGGGGCTTGACTGCCAGGAGGAGGTACCAGCTTGATTGCCTCTTTGATTACAAAAACAAGTGCTGGCTCAGAAAAAGTTTTGGCAAGCCAGTCACGAAACAGGGAAACGACTGCTCTGTTGGCCCTGCCACTTAGAGTTGCTGGAGTGTGCTTGTAGGGAGGGGCTCAGAAGACAGAGGTGGATGGCAGGGAAAGAGGTCTGCTGTGAAGCTTATGTCCAGATCCATAGCTGGGAGGATTCAAGGGACCTGAAAGGACACCTTTTCCAGAAAGACTTAGCATAGGGGTGATGGACATTTTTCTAGGAAAGAAGTGGCTTCAGAGAGTTTTGGTACTCTGAAAAAACCAACCAAACAAAACAAAACAAAAAAACTACCATTGGCTGAAAACCTCCTCTGTGCCAGACACTTTGTACAAAAAGTCTCACCATCATCTCAATGTAGCTACTATTTTTTTATCCCCATTTTACAACAGAAAAATATGAAACTCTGAGAAGTAAAGTAACTTGTCCAGAGTCACCGTGCTGGTGATTGGTGGTGCTGAGTTTTGAGCACAGGTCTATCTGACTCCAAAGCCTCCTATCTTCCTGCCACACCAGTGTGGCACAATGACCCCCACTCAAGCCAATGAGCTCCTTTCCAAATCCTGTACCTTCATCAAGCATCAAGATCCTGGCTACCACTCCACTGCCCGTGATGAGTGATTCACCTGGTTTTGTTTCAATTGCCATGACCTATAAAACATTCCTTAGATAACCAGCTTCATTAGATGAGGCTCTGCCTCTCCTTTATTCCCTAGAGTCCTTTGAAGGTAAGGACAATGCCAGAGCCCGAGCAAGGTATTACAGTGTCAGTTGGACAGTGAGTTGCCGGCAGTCTAAGCCTCCAAGCCATAAGTTGACAACATGATAGTCTACAGCCTGGGTCACAGGATGCTTGGAGATATTCGAATCCTCATGGCCCAAAGGGAACAATGATGGTTTCAGCCAAATGATGACAGTGCCTCCACTAGAGTGTCTCAACATACCAAGTCTAAGACCCAGAACCAGATCAAACACCTGTAACAACTAGCTGCCCGAGTCCTAGACAACACAGGCTGTATCTACATGGAAAACACCTACTGCTATCATGGTATGTCTATAGAGAGAACACGAAGCTATTGGAATGCAGGATCATCAAATTAAAAGCACTGATGGATAGTATGGCAGTTGGAATCATGTCTGAGTTCTGCGTGTCACAGTAGATATCAGCTCTGAGAACATCATAGGCAAGGCACTCAGCCTTCCTGAAACACAGTTTCTCGCCCATCAAATGTGGATAATAATACCTACCTGTTTTACACAGTAGGTGCTTAATATTTGCCAGCTAGTTTACTTCCATTTCCCCACCACACCCCTCCTCCCAGAGGTACAATTTAGTAATTAGAATGAGCATGGGTCATGGAGTCAGACAGACCTCATTAGCAAGTTATTTCATATCTCTGAGCCTCAGTTTCCTCAGCCATAAAGTGGGGATAAATGAGACTTACCTCATGGGGTTTATGTGAGGATAAGCTTGAAAAACATGTAAAGCTCCTCCTTCAGTGCATGGCACATAGCAGGTAGATTCTTGTGCTTGCTAGATAAATGGTAACTTTTCTTTGCCATTATAAGAGATTGACCATGATTGGAATAGAAACTGGAGGACTCCTTTAGAGACATTTACCTCCCCTGCTGGGAAAAAGACAACTTTCCCAAAGTAAAGCATTCTGACAATGGTCACCTTTTTGCTGTCTGTCCCTAAGCTTGGGGCTGGACTGGCACATACAGGTAGGGTACCAAGGAAGGGTAATGCAAGAAGCTGCTGGTTCCATAAACTCTTAATTCCCAACTTTAAACTAGGTATCAGATGGTTGGAGGGTTTGGGATGCTTACGATGTTTAGTATGGCACCCAGGAAGTTAATCAAGATAGAGGCAAAGATGATGACATTCCGGGCCAAATAGGTTTCATTAATCCAACAGCAGGTTTTCCGGAGGACGAGGGGGAGACACTTATAGTCCTCTGCCGTGGTGACAAGGACCAGAGCAGAGTGCAGCACGATCAGAATGGAGAACTGGACGGTCATGAGCACCAGCCTGCAGGAGACACAGAAGTTACATCATTGGGCACCAACTGCCCGAACCCTGGTAGAACATAGATGTGATAATCACTTTAGTCCCCCAAACTCTGCTGCCCAAGCTGTCGCAACCTTGAATTATAACAGTACCCTCTTTCCTATGTTCCTTCTTGTCTCACTCACCCCAAACCCCATCCCACCATGAGAAGGAACAGAACAACCCCTCCCATGTAGAGACTTTGAAGGACTCAAGGATTTCTTTAACTCCCACACCTCCCTCTCTTCTCCATTGCCTCTGTGCTGTCCCTCATGTGTAAGCTGAGTCACATGGAGTGGGTGGAACTTTCCCTTTCCCTCACAAAACATTATATGGGACCATGTTGCTTTATTTAATCTTTCTCTTTCTCTCCTCTGTCTCTCTCTTTCTCCTTCTATGCTCAGCCTGGAGCATGGTACTATAACTCCCTTAAGAAAACTTTAATTCTAAAACCTTGTGTCATCTCAGCTGCCTCTCATAGCATCAACCTGATGCTCTTTCACATCTCCAGCTCTCAAAAATATTTCTGAATCCCCACTTGTTAAACATCCATGACAATCATGTTCATGATCTCTCTTCCTCACCCCATGTGTGCACCAGCTCTTCCGTAGTTCTGCTTGTTCAGGAAAAGAGCTGAGGCATACAGCCATTTACTACTTTACTTTACGATGTTCTCTGCTGACTGTAAGGACTCTGTAAGGACTGTGAGCTGTTCTGGCTTGATGTGTTGCTTCTAATATTTAGCCCCTCTTCACTTACCTGTCACCATTTGCACTGGGCAACTACTGTGAAAATGACACACCTTGGAATTGTATCACAATACTGTGGTGGTGGGAGGAGCCCACGTGATCTTCTCTTTCAAGATCAGCCTTTATGAAATTTTCTCATTCCATCTACTCTGAAGGCCAGAAAAGACCTGGCATTCCGTCCAAGTTTCTCAGTTTGGTTAATGATTGCTATGGTTTGCATGAAACATACCATAGACTATATATGTTACTGGTAAGGGTGTAGTTTAGGACAAGGATAAATCATTCTTGGACACCTTGGCTGGGTATCAGGTTGTTTACAGCAACTTAAAGATCCAACACTCCCTCTGGAGGTGTCTTTCACTGCTTCTCCTCCTTATCAACAGCTCATTCTCACCAGGTGTGTTGGTTCTACTTGGGACTTCCTCCATTGTTTTTTATTTTGTGTCTGTGGTAGTTTGAATATATGGCCCCCAATATATTCCATTGTTTTTTTTATTTTGTGTCCAATCATTCTTAAGATGTTAATGGTGGGTTTGAGATTCCTGCATTGGCAGTTTTGCTCTGTGTGCTGTGGTGGCTGGTTGGTTTTTGCTCTCTCTGCCTGGCCTTTCATTTCTCCGTTATGGAACTTCCCTGGATCACCCATAAAATCCCTTCCTCCATAACTGTGCCTGGTCAAGAAGTTGTCTGCAACAGTGTCCAATCAAAGACTGCCTTTATAAAACTCTTGCTAAAGACTGCCTTTATATTTTCCTTTTACAAATTGGTATTTATTTTTCTGTCTTTAATATCTTCCATTGTCTGGTACTCAGTAAGTATATGTTTAATGAATGAATTTAGACTCATCCTATTAATACTGTCTCTTACTATCTTCCTGCTCAAGGCTTATTTATTATTAACCACATGAGTAAACCATGATTGAGCTTTGCATATGAAGCATTGTGCTGAGTGTTTTATACGTATCTAATTTCCATTCCTCAAAATAAACCTAGATTTTTTTTTTATTTTTTTTAGATGAAGGTCTAAAGCTCACAGAAAAATAACTTCCAATGTGCCATTCAGTTGGTGAGTGTCAAAGGTAGTATTCAAAGTTCCCAGGTCATATCATTCTGCCTTTAAATCACTTAAGTGATTAGTGCATGCTTCTTGTGTCTGCAATAAGGTTTTTGCTTCTGTGGCTTCATAATGATATTTATTTAGTCAGCAGGCTTTCTTCTTATGCACAGGATCAGCATTGGGGTACCAAATCCAAAGATACATTCCCTCATATTCTAGGAGGTCATAACCCAGACAGGACGATGGGCACACAAGTGACAATATTGTATGATATGCTCTAATCCCTAAAGAGTAACAAATAGTCATTATTTGGAAAACAGGGAAGGGTTTCAAAGGAAGCTTCATGAAGGAGGTGTCATTCAGAATTGTCCTTGCAGGCTGAAGATTGAAAATCCAAAACAAAAAAAGATTTTTATAAAGATAGGGGAAAATGGAGAACATGATTTAGGCATCCTAAGAACTTGAGTGGACATTGTGTTTAGAGTTTTCCAATGACTGGTGGTACTGTGAGGCTGAAGGGAAAGGAACTTAGCAGCAGTTGTATTAGGAAGCTTCCTTCTAAAGGCTTGAGGTTACCAACTAGAGAAAGATGTGATCAGATTTGTATATTGGAAAAGCAACTGAAGATAGAATGAAGAAAAAGAAGGTTTAAATAGTCAAGGCAGAAGTCACAAAAGCAGAAGTGCAGAAAATGGGCACTGATAACTGGGAGCTATAGGAAAAGTTGTGAGACAATCTAGTAAGTGTTTTGTAGGTGTGTGTAGGGTCATTTTTGAGAGAGAAAGGTTTTACCATCTTAAATGGGTAAGTATATGGAGAGAAGCTAGTTTGTGTAGGAAAAAGGAGTTGGATTTGGGAAAGTTAACTATTTAGTGCTTGAGAACCTTCCAGCTGTAGCTATTTAAGTGTTATGGGGACGCTTCAAAGGACAGCTGTGGACTTCTGAGGGTGGAGAAAACAGGTGATGGCTGAAGATCTGGGAATGATCCGAGGAGGTTCTACACAGCAGGAAGCAAGAAGACTCATGGTGGAGTTGTGAGAGCATGTGGTGGCTTGAGGAAGAGGAAGCAGTAAAAAGAACATAGGAACTGTCGTGAGACACATTGGCGAGTGAGAGTGTTTGGTATCATGGTGGCTGGTGGTGGGAGGACGAGAAATTTACAAGGAACTAGAAAACAAGGACATGAACTCCTTCCGCATGGTCAGGCAATGGGAAGGCTAGAAAATGGTTCTTCCACATTGGTGGCTATTGTTACCAAAAGGTTTCTTTTTAAATGCGGTTTTGATTTTATGGGTCACCTTCACAAGAAATCTCTGTGGGTGCTCTAGATAAGAACAGCAGGTTTGTGCAGTAGTGAGGTCCCGGAGGGCTCTAGGCAGATGGGACTCCGCTTACCAACAGGCTGGAAAAACACTCCCTGACAGGGCTCCATTACTCACCAGCACCCAGGGGAGGTGAATGAATGAGAATACAGGTGGATCACTTTGTCAGGCAGTCCCACAAGAGAAGAAGCCAATTCCAAGGCTGGTGTGTCTCAATAATGTGAAGCAGCCATGGAGAATAAACGTGTCTTGTTTCCAAGTGTGAGGCAGGAATAAACTGGGAAAGGCAACTTTGAAAGGTGCTCAGCTGATTTTCAAGCTATTTTTCCTGTGTGTGTGGTGCATGCATGTGCCACACACATGTGGGTGAGCAATCACAAGCCAGGGGACAACACTGAATATCGTTCCCCTCAGAGGCCACCGGCATTTTTTATATATCCTCTTACTTGCCTGGAATTCACCATGGCTATTGTATTTCTGGCTAGAAAGACAGGATACTTCTGCCTCTACGTTGCCAGCACTGAAATATCAGGTGCATGTCCTGATGCCTGGGACTTTTCTGTAGCATCTAAGGATTGAGCTCAGGTTCTCATGCTTGCTTGTACTCTACCAACTGAGCTGTCTCCCCAGCCCCAGATCTTCAAACACTTAAGGGGCCACCATTGCAAAGTATATGTGGCCATGAAGGATGGATCCTGGCTCCATGATCTGGACAATAATGAATTACAGGTCTCTTGCCCCAAAGTTATACTACTTCAGCTTCTGTGGGGCTTTTTTTTTTTTTTTTTGGAGAGTCAGGAAGAGAGAGAAAGAGAGAGAGAGAGAGAGAGAGAGAGAGAGACAGAGAGAATAGGTGTGCCAGTAGCCACTGTGAACAATCTCCAGATGCGTGCACCCCCTTGTGGGCAAGTGCAGCATTGTGCCTCTGCGTCACTTTGCATCTGGCTAAACATGGGACCTGGCGAATTGAACAGGCGATCTTAGGCTTAGGAGGCAGGTGCCTTAACCTCTAAGCCATCTCTCCAGCCCTCTGTGGGGGTTTTAATGGCGCATGTCCTGTCCATCCTACAGGGTCCATCTTTCTGGTGGCCTCTTCTACAATACCTGGGAGAGGGCTGAGCACTCAGAAGGCACTCAGTGAAAAGTCACTGACTTGCACTTTCTGTATTGGAAAATGATGCCTTTTTTTCCCTTAGCAGCATGCATTAGGAACAGGACTTCCATCCACAGCTTCAGACATGACTTGCTTGCTGGGTCCTCCCAGATAGGAATAAGGCTGATGCATTTTCATCCACACTGGTGGTAATGTCATATATATGTCATTCCCAACATCGGAGCAATGAGTTCTCAGACTGAAATTTGAAGATGGTTCTCAGGGCAGGCACAGATTCAAGAGCAAGCATGCTATCCACCTGGTTTCTCAGCAGTAGTTAAACTCTCTATTCCAGTGTCTGCCATGGGTTTGCAGGGGCATTCGTTTGAGAGATCCATGAAATCAATGCCTTGGGGTTCATTTCACTACTGGACTGTTGTAGATGGTCTACAGGGGGGCAGGGCTCCTCAGGGAATGCTGAAGGCCATGTGTGATTATTTTCACCAGAACCCACTTGAATGTTGGCATAAATCTTAATGATTTTCTCTTGGGTTTGCTGAGAAAGGAAAACGTGATGTGAAAGACATGTGTAGTCCAGCAGCAAGATCAAAGTCTCCTATGTTTCAGCTTGTAGTTTCAAAACAGAACTTGTAGTTGAGCCTTGGGAATCATAACTAACTCTTCTAAAAAATCCAAAATACCCAGATTTGTAGAATTACCTTTTAAAGAAGGCTCTGAATTCAAATGACGTAATAAAGAAATATGATTACTCAGACATGGCAACTTTCTTTCTCTATTCATGATGAAATACAAGAGATTAGAGGTATTTTAAAGATCTATGATTCAGAGTATTGATTACAAGAAAGACTTTGTAAGCAAGGTACTGACAATACATATGAAATTCTTCTGGAAGTCTCTGCAGAAGCTCCTCAGTGTTTGCTTATGTCTGCACACATGAACATTATAACATCGACTGTAAATTTCATTTAATTATAGAGCTATTCAGGCATCCAAGGGTTCTGAATTTGTGTTCGCATTGGAGCTGTATACAAGAGGCAAGGAAACTTCTTATTTCTGAAATCAAGTCTCACAAAGACTAACAAGGGATCTGCAAACAGCTCTGTCCAAGTCATTTCTAGACATTGAGTTCTAATTACTTTCTGCAGTCTGTGTTTAAAACAGGGATTGGATTGGCATTCTAGTTTGACATTTGCTGGGGGGTCACAAAACAGTGAAGAGGACTGAACAGCCCAGAGCAACATGTGGTTCAATAGGAAACAGCACCTCAGACCATATCCAAAGATGACATTTGCATGACACTAGAACTGACAAGGAGCCCGTGAGCACAATCACTCACAGGATTCTGAAAGCAGCGCTGAGAGGCGGTCTTCTTAGTTCTTTCAACAGATACATTATGTGGCTTGGAAAGATGACAGAATCAGAACTTGTCCCAAAGGGGCATGTGTGATTTCATTGAATTATTATGACAAACCTGGGAAGTGGGCACTGTTATCCCCATTATACAGAGGCAGAAATTGCAGCTTCAGGGAAGTTTAAAATACATGCACAGCTGATAAGATGCACAGGAAATAATTAGAGTTGATGACTTTTTTTTTTTTTTTTACTTCCTTCCCTTCCTTTCTTGTTTAGTATTTTTCCCTTTTCTTTTCCCTCTTCCCTTCTCTCTGCTCTCTACATCTCTCTTTCTTTATCTCTATTGTCACTATCTATGCAGATTTAGATGCATAGTTCTATAATCACAAACAGTACTTAGGGCTGTCTCCTGTTCTTTTCCCCAGCTTACTCTTCTGGAAGAGGACCAGCTGTGGGTATATGGAAGGAAGAATTGGGCTAACGTTGTCTGCCTTTGCCTGGGCTTATTAAGGGTTTGCTTCCAAGGCAGGGAATTAGTTGTGGTCATAGGAGTAGAGATTGCTTCATCTGCTAAAATATCCATCCGTGACAGAAGAAATGTGAGGGAAAGGTACCCACCATCTGTTTAGTTGCGAGGCATCCACCAGCAATAAAATGAGTCAGAGAGGAAATGGGCGCATACTGAGAAAGCTTCAGCTCTGTCCAGGGTAAATGGGCCACTCAGTTTCCACAACAGGGGATTGTTTGGTCAGAGTTCAACTTCAATGTTTTCTTCACGGACCTGGGTTTCTGGTCACTGTGTAAGTGAGATGGGGGCATTGTTGGACTGTAGTCATGAGCTGCAGTTGGAAGCCAGGTCAGAGGTGCCCACCCTCCATCTGGCTGTTTAGCCAGCTTCTTGGTTTGTCCTTGAATCTAAGATTCAGGCTGTTGAGCCTGGTTCACCCTCCTGGTTATGGCTCCTGCAGAAGGAACATACCCAGGCTCCCCGGAATCCTCTTCTCACTTATTCATTGTGTAGAAAATGCACATCTATACATATCTACATACATAGCATCTAACTAGCTGTATTTTAAAATTTTTTTATTTTACTTTCATGTGTGTGAGGGCTGAAGTCGGGCTGCATATGGGTGACTGAGGAATTGAACCCAGGCTGTCAGGCTTTGCAAGAAAGTGCTTTTAACTGCTGAGCCACCTCCCCAGCCTCCTAGTAGCAACAGTTTTAGCATATATATTTAGACAGACACATAGAGTTTAATTATTTTTGTCATATTATGCTAGATTATAAGGGCTAGGCTAGAGGTCTTTTTTTCCTTTTTTTTTTTTTTTGTTTATAAAAGTGCTCCCAACATCTAGAGCAGTTCTAGCTTATAATAAGCACTCAACGGCAATTGGTGGAAGGTTTTTCTAACTCACATTTGACAGGGGTACACAGACCTTCCACCTCTCTCTCCCTTTTCTCTCATTATTAAGAACTATTATTAAATTATAGAAAGGAACATAAAAAAACACACAAAATATAACTTAATTAATTATTATAAATTTTCTGTCTATGTAAGAAAAAAGCAATCTACCAACTGAGCTACCTCCCCAGGCTGTTATATTTTAATTTTATTATTTCCTTAAAATTTTGTTGGAATACTCTTTATGATACTTCTCCTTTATTGTTTGGTGACCTTTGGTTCAGTTCACATAGGAAAAATGAAAAAAATCATAGTTTTCATCTTTTTCTAGGATAATTATCCACTTTTTTATTATCCAACAAAGATCACCAAACTTCAAAAATTAACCATCCTCTCTAGAAGTTCAATATATTTTTTCTGAGCTCTGATTGAATATTTTGATATTAATTCTCACTAAATCTCAAATGATCCCATCTTTAAATACTGGGGGCTCTTTAGCAGCTTCTGAGTACTTAGCCCATAACTCTCACAGTACATGAAGGCTTCCTTGTTTTCTTAAAGGAGGAGTTGCTCTCAGGCTTGTATCATTAGTCAGGTGTCTCCAGAAAAACAGAAACAACAGAATATATTATTATAAGTGGTGATTTAATAGATTGGCTTATAGTATGAAAGGCTGAAACGTTCCATAATGGTTGTCTGTAAGGATAGGGAGCCAAGAAAACCCGTAGCTGCTCAGTTGAAGTAGCCCACAGGCTCAGAGGAAGAAAAACCAATATTGCAGCCCCAGTCAGAGGATGAAGGTCTGGACACCACGTTCAAAGCCTGGAGAATCTGAAGTCTGATGTTGCAACAGCAAAGCACACATTTCTTTGCATGAGTCAAGTGCGTGGGGGCTACAAGCTGCCTGGTTGTCTTTGGTTCCAGGTGGGCTCTCGTCTGCCCATTGGATGGAGCTGCCGACATATAGAAATGGGTCTTCTCCATTCAGTTTGTTGACCCATATGCCAATTTTCTTTGGAAACACTCTCACAGACATACCCCAAAAGTGCTTTACCAATTTCCCAGAAACATTTTGGTTCAGGCAAGTAGATAACCACTATTAACCATCACAAGACTCATCTTGTACAGTTCCTGTCCTAGCCCTTGTTATCAATCTTGGCTTTGGGGATAGGTCTCCTGGGTTTGAATCCAGACTGTAACAGCTTTCATCAGTGAGATGTGGGGCAACCTGTTTTGCTACTCTGAGCCACAGGTCTCTCTTCTTTATGAAGAGGACATCCACAGTACCTACTTTATATATAGTTACCACAAAGATTTCTTGAGTTATTATATGTTCAGTGTTTGGAGGTGATGGGCTCACTTACAAGTGTTTCTAGTGTTGTTAAATTGCCAGTGTTGCTGATCTAGTGTGGTGGTTTGACTATAAAGTGTTCCCCATAGACTCATGTGTTTATGATTAAGCCTCATAATTAATCCCCAGCTGCTGAAGCTTTTTGTAGGTACAGCCTTTCTGGAGGAGGGGTGTCACTGGGAGTGGGTTTATTAGGCGAGCCATACTGGGTGTTAGCTAGCTTGCTCACTCTTGCTGCTATTTCTCAGCTGGTGAGACAAGATATGATGCCAAGCTTCTGCTTTGTCATGCTTTCCCTGCCATGGTGAAATTCTGAGACGGTGAGCTGAAATAAACCCTTTCCTCCCATATGCTGATTTAGGGTGTTTTGTCCCAGCACAAGAAAGGCAACGACAACATCTAGGAAGTTTTGATGTTGTATCTCTGAATAACTCATGTGGACAAATGAATAAGTAAATGGTGATTGAGGCTCTTGCAATACTTATTTGCTTTCTGCAATGTTCAGTAAGGGTAGGGACTATTTCGATTTTACCTGTTGGTTTTATTTATATTTGAAAAAGCGTTTTGCCTTGGCAAAGTAATGAAGTTATTATGTAGTGTGAGATAATCAGAATAGACATCTTGCTACAGATCCTGCACCCAGGCATTCAATTCTGATCCTTTGCCAAAGCCGAAGGCTAGCTCCAGATGAAAGGCCACAGCCTCTCGACTGATAATGTAGTCCTCTCATATTTACCTTGAAGAAGGAAGCAAGCTTTGAATTGCAGTGATAAACAGAAGAACGATAAATGCACAGACCAAGTTTGACTTGAATACTTCATCCCTCATTTGAGAATACTGTAATTAAAACAAAGAGAATGAATTACTTTGTAGCAGAGGCAAGGTTTTGGAAGGGTTACGTTTCATCACTATTTGACATCACAGGAAACAGTATGAGAAACAAGGCATGTAAGTCTTTTTTTAAAAAATTAAGAGGAACCTCTATCTTCTAAATCTATTATAGAATGCTGTCTCAGTTCCTCTCACCAATGTTCTCTGAAGTACCAGGAATTAATACAACTCCCTCTGCAGTAAAGGCCCTGTGAAGACTCTGTGCCTGAACTTACCCAGCCTCGCCCACACCATGAGCTGTCATTACTCGAACTTTCTTCATGAGTAAATTTAAGTCATGTAACGAGGTTGTGGTATTTCTTATAAGGTTTTGGGACAAGGAAGCATGTTTTATCAGTGAGTCTTTCTGTACCCTTTTAAATGGTTGAAAATAAATTCCCAGTCTCAGAATTTAAAGCTGTCCACAGCTCTCCAGGTGTATAATCTCTTGTTTCACAGAAAAGACACTAAGATTGATAGACCAATATACTTGAGGCCCTCTGTCATCTGTTCCAGGCAGCCCTGTGGGATGTTGCTAACTTTTTTTTTTTTTTTTTTTGATTACCCAGAGTACTCAGTAATTCAATAATTTCATTGTTCAGTTTTGAAAGATTTTTAAAGTTTGACATTGTATACATGTCTCCTCCTGCCTCATTTCTCAAACCATTTTTAACTCACTACACTCAGGAATAATCTTTCAGAAGGAGGAAAAGAGGATTTAAATATTGAAAAAGGCATTAGAGTCGGGTTTATCCAAGTCCTTCATTTTCCCTTTAGTTCTAGAGAGGTCTAGTAACTTGCTATAGATGACACAGCATGGAGCTCACTGTATTATGAGGTAGGGAAGGAGGACAAATCTGAGCCTGACACTGCAATTTTGTAATACTTGATTTGAACTTCAGAGTCAGTTTACTCAGGACAGCACTGGTCAACCCCCTCTGGCAATCTCCAGGCTCTATGTCTACAATAGTGAGGTTTAGGTTAGGTCAATGAAGCAAGAAAATTAGTTCAATTTATTGGAATGGTGTTTGCAATAGCAGTTACAGGACTTTTTTCTCTGTCACTGACTTAGTGCTCAGTGTATGTCATGGCTGGGCTGTGGGGAAGGACCTATCAATCATAACTGGTGAGAAGCCTAAGGGAAGCCCAGTACTGCCTACCATCTCCACATTCATTGCTTTTGCTAGGCAATACCTTTCCCTTCCCCAGTACTGAGGCTTCTGTTCAGTTGCTGATAATCTGCTCAGTATATGGAGGGTATCCAGGAACATGGCCCTGAAGAATCACTATAAGCCATTCTCACTCATGATAAAGCCACAGAAAATCCATGTTATGAATAATTACCACTAGTGCTGCTGAGAGCAGGACAGAAGGACAGAACCTCAGAGACCCTCCACAGGCCAACTGAAAAGCAATGAAAGTTAGCCACAAAGCAACAAACACAGGGAGTATGCAACGAATGCATGCCTCGCTTCCTTCTGACAATCAATCACACAAAATTTATTTTTATTAACTGATATTATTTTTCAAACCAGCTGGAGTATATGGATTTGATAATGGAAACTTATAGCCTAATCAATGCTTAGTGTACTGAATCCTTCTTTCTCTGCCTCATCATCCTTGTAACCTTTTGCCATTATCTTGAAGTTGTAATGGACCACCAACCTTCCCAATTCTAGAAGCTTTTCCATGACATCCTTATTGTATACTCAAATATCTGCTGACTAACCTCAGATGACGTGCTTCTATTTTGTCAGAGAAGTGGGTTTCCCCTCTCAGCAGGGGCAGGACATCCTAGCATTATAAAATACCATCAGCTTAAGCCCTCCCAGTGCCTAAGTCTAAGTGTTCCTCTCTCTTTTACACAGGATCCCTTCCTATTTCTGGGCCTTTTCACACTAGGAGAGTATCTTCTCCTGTAAATTCCGAACATAAATCTCTGTGAGTCCTTCCATTAACCTTTCTTACTGATGACTTTTTAAAAATCTCACAGTTATCATCTGTTCCAATGCAGTTTTGTCCTTTTCCTTTCATCAATATAGCAAGCTGGTGGATACCAGTTGGAAGATTTGCCTTGCTTCCAATTCTGTGAGCATCCCCCCTGCACAGTGCCAATGTCTGTGAACTTTGCTTCTCTTTTCTGCCAAATGGGGACAACAGTACCATCTGTAGGTTGTGCAATGCTAGAGCATTCTATTATTTTCATATTTGAACTCCAGTGCCTTGCACATTCATATAAAAGAATCTCACAGTATGTGTGAAGTCATGTCAATCAAACATAGAATCATGGATTTCAGAATGGAATGCACTGTCATTTTTAAATGAAATGGGAGAAGGCCTATGAATAGAAAATTCCTAATTGGTTCAGGATGATAGGGTGATGAGACTGAGTGGTGATTCATTTAACTTCAGTTGGGCTTGTGAAGTTCTGAATACTTGGGTTCATGGCTATATTAAGTTCATCGTATACTTCTGCTTGCCAAAATTAGACACACCTTATTTTGAGTGTGCTCTGTCTAACCTCACACTATTTATTTTTTCTATACTTTGTTGTAAGCATGGATTATTCTAGAGCTAGATTACATGGATTTGAATCCCAGCTTCAAAATTTACTGGCTTTGCAACCTTAGACAAGTCTACTAAGCATTCAACATCTTACTTCCTCATATAGAAAATGAGTATGATAATAGGAGTTACCTCACAAGAGGTAACCTTTATGTAGGTGTTTCCTACTGTTACCCAATTAATTATAATTATTTTATTGCTATCCTGTTTGTTTGTGAAACCTACCTTCTTAACAACCATGGTGTTGTCTTCCAGAATGTTGTTCTCCTTTCCTCTGAACACAGTCGCACTTTGTACTCCCCAAGTGCTATTGACTGGCACATAAGCATGAGAAATGGCTCTTCAAAAGGGACTAGGCTTACATGTGGGGTCTCTTGACTTGGGTAAACACCCTGCCCTTCTTTTTCCCTTTGCTTCCTCACATATCCTCTAGCACTGGCTAGAGTTTTCTACTGCTCCAGTGATTGTTAAGGAAAGGTCTTCGCAGGGACAGTCACTACACCTTCAAGTTTACTAAGTCTTCAGGATCTGGAAGAGGGCTTGGCAAGCTGTTTTTTCCCTTAAGGAACTTAAGGACCAAAGACTCATCATGGTTTCATGGGTTGATAATGTTCAGACAATGAGCCACAGTGAAGTCAATCTTGTTCCAGTGGAACCCCATCTATTATCAGGCAGAACCTAAAACAACTACAAAGGGGACTCAGATTAATGAAGAAGGTAAGTCCTTTGGTACAATGTATAAGTGCTTCATGCTTGAATCATAAAGAAAGAGGCTAACCCATATCTAAGAGGAGTGGTATCAACAGCATAAGATGGAAGGAATGACTTCCACCCAGGGTGCTTTGAATGACAGCACTTTTAGAAGGGTGCTAAACTGACCAGCACCCACACCAGGTAAGGCAAAGAGTGGTAACTTTTCTGTGTTCTTTGCTTAGGAGACCCTATATATACACATTGTGCACGAAGACTTAGATTTCTTTCAAGGACTGGACCAATGACCTTTGGGTTGAAATGGTCACAATTCACTCATTCTACACCATGCCATTGTATGTGGATATGGTATTTCTCCCTTGGAATGTGCTGGCTTATGGGACAAGAGCTGGACAATGGTCTGATTAAAAAGAAGGCAGTGGGATGGCCTTTAAAATTATTTGGCTACCTAAAGGGTGAGAGAAATAACAATTTTACAAAGGTGATTCTGAGAACGTACAGGCTCTTATAAAGCTATTGTTTGAATAAGGGTTATAGTTAATTTCTAAGCCTCTTTGCAACCTGTCCACCATATATGAAGGAAGAAACCTAAATACTCATCTAGTTTCAGGACTTTCTGGGGCATCAAACATGTAAGAGTAGCAAGATTCTGCAACAGAATCATTCTTTCAAAATAATCTTAAAAATAAGGTCACAAAAATGACAAAATGTCTAATTTAGAAAAGTGAAAGACATTTGTTTCAAGGTCCATGTTCCCACCTAAGCATCTAAGCAAGAGATAGAGGGATTCAATGAGTGCAATATCCCTGACAAAAGTATATTCTTACTACATTATTCTAGAATTAAATTTATAACAATTGGAAAATTCATTCATTTTGCAAGCCTTCTTTTCTTTGCCAAATTTCTCCCTTATTTTCTTATTTCAATCAAAACTCAAATAAGATTTGAAGTATGTGATACATTTCTACTGTAATTGTTAATATTCCATATAATTTTGATTCTTTTTATTAAGGATAGAGAACACAGAGAAATTCTAAACATAGATAGACTATCAATTGTACTCAGCAAAGAATTATCTAAAGATTCTTTTGTGTGGTAAGTAGGCACTTTTATGTGGCAGGAAATTGTAACATTAAGTGTATGCTTTGAAAATAATACAGAACTTGGTTCATACCAAGTACAGTTATGATAGTTATTACTAAATAAAAATGAGTACAATATGATAGCTAATTTGTGTATAGAAAGTAAAGCTCCTCACAGTTTGTTTTAATATGCTTTGGCAATTTCAGGACACTATCTATTGTATTGTAGTTCTCTGAAACCATTTAGTCACAGAGCTGACTCCTCGACAGCTAATCTGTCTCCTTTTGCATACACAACTCAGGGGTCATTCAAAGATTTATCATTCCTATGTCCTCTGTCTTTAGAGAAAAAGATGTTTCACAAATGTATTCCCTTATTTGATTGTCATATCTGCACACCTAGCTGGGTGACAGAGTCACTCCTGTGTTGGTTAATCTTTCTCAATGTTCTCCATACTACCAAGAACTTGTGGTAGATCACGTGCATGTGCATGTGTACATGCTGTGTATGTGTTATGCATTTGTGCATCAGAAGGAGAATAGGGGCTAACAATAATGATCATGAATTTAAGTTTGCCTTTTTCCTTCCTCCAAGTCATCTGCAATATGAGTTGCTATATAATCTCTTGCATGCAGGGGCTAGGAAAATAGTAGGATTTTTTTAGTTTCATTTCCAATAATATTGGCTTGGAAGACATACTGAATTAGATTTGAATTCTAGATTAGCTGCCTTCTACAACTGTAGGCCTTGGAAAAAGGTATTTAAACTCTCCGAGGCTCCCTCACTTGTCAAACAGTAAATGTAATATCTACACAAAGGGATGTTGAAACGAACTAAATGATAACAAGTATACACTCTTTATCATAAAGCTGATTATATTAGTTTCCTTGGGACATTGATGGATCAATAGCAATTTATTATAGCCTCTGAGGCACTTATTAACTATTAACTACATTATTACTACATATTACTTTGCATAGCAACTTTAGGAGTGTTGGCTATAATGATACCCATCTGTAGGATAGGAAGGTCAATGTTTGCGCTAAGATTACAAAGTAGAGTGAGTGTAAATTCCTAGGAAGAAGAGGCCATGGATTTCTTGATAAGTGATAACTGTGGGAGCCTGGGTAAGCAAAGCACACATTGAACAAAACAAATGTTCTGGGCCATGCTCAGACTTCCCAGGAATGACAAGAAGAGTGGCCAGAATGATAGCAGCATAAAGAAACTACTGTGGGCATTGATATTGAAGCTGCAGATGGCTTGACCTCATAGGAAGAAAGGTATAGCATTTGGGGATGGTCCAACCTTGATTGCCCTTAAAGAGCAGTCTTTCCCATCTTATTTGAATGATGGGGCATTTGTAGTAATCAAATAATGTAGTGACATTGCAATCAAATGATGCTTATCTCTTTAAATACATCTCAAAGGCTGAAGTTGTCATTGCTTCTGTTTCAACCATCTGGAGCTACTGATGAGAGTACTAAAAATGTGTGTTAAACCTGTATTTGATTGGATGTTTGTATACCTGGTGCTCTTAGATACGAGATGTAGGATGTTTCTTACCGCTGTTGCTCATGAAGCAGTTTCTTTAAAGAGTTCTAAAAGTATAAATTTATTTTAGTGAATGTTTAGCCTCACTCAGATTTGAGATTAGCATGGGAGTAATGAAAACTAGGGAAAAAGAAAAATATTGAATTAACTGAAGTATCTATTATATGAATATTGTATCATCTGATTTTCATATCAAACTCCAGGGACAGATGATCATAAGCATTCTGGTGAGATCAAACCCTTTGTCCTGAATCTCCCAGCACATACAGTCAGGACTTGCATTCAAGCCATGGGACTCAGGAATTGAGTCTATGCTCTTCCTCTTTTTCCCCTAAGCATTTGGGGACAAAATAAGGATTTTGCAGGACCACAAAGATGTCTATGTGAGTGACAGCAAGTACTTGCTACTGTAAATTAATCAATATACCTTTGTGTTCACTTTTCTTTTCAAAGTGGGATTTGAATCAAAGTCTTTTTTCTCCTGCTTCTACTGTGAGCCTTCCAGAAACATCCTGTCTAGACTGTCAAAGTCCATATTGGCACAGTATGGACCCAGAGACCTTCTGAAGTGAGCCAACCTCTGAACACGAGGCAACTGACCAGCCCTGGTCTCCATGCTCAGCTGAGGGAAAGACGTGACTCCAGTGATTCAGAACAACAGAAGCCCCAAAAGATATTTCTCAAAAACCAATCCCCTGAAAACAGAATTTTCAGGATAGGTGGTCGGTAGGTACTTGCATTCCATATATCTTTGCAAGCAATCCTCAAGTTTGAAAACTATTCACCTAGGATAAACAGAGTACTGCTGTATAACTTTTTACAAGAACTTAAAAAGGCCTTTCCCCAAAGAAGAGGTTTCAGAATCAAGCAGAGAGATGTCAGTATTGAAAGAAGGAAGGAAATCACCTTCCCATTGATATGATTTTAACAGTTAATCACTAAAATTCTTACATCAAAAGCACAAAAATCCAGTCATCTTGGAAATGCATATTAAAAATATCCTAACTTTGTTCCACAAATGAAGAAATCTCTCTATTGTAAGGTGGTGCCATGGTTTTGAAACACTGTGCTTAATTAGCTCTTTGTACATGTGTTCTTTCAAGTGCTCCCATGTCATAAGCTCTTCTAAGCCTCTGAAGGTTTTCAGTGGGGTTCTCTGGCTTGGAAATATCCATTTATCATTGCCACCCTAAACTTCATTCAGAGTGAGTCTTATCCCAGAGGAGAATGAAGACCCGAGCCTTTCATGTAAGTTCTCTGAAAATGGAAGGCAAAAGATGAATGATTCCACAAAGGCATAAGTTTATAACTGGAAAAAGAAGGCTTACAACTCACAGCATAAAAATGAGCATCACAATAACAGATGGGCAATTACGATGAATGTGCATCACCAAGAGGGAAATGTAGACTAAAACATATACTGAACAACCTTTAATGTCAATCTCAATTTTAAAAAGAGAAACAAAATGATGACGCTGTTTGCTTTCCTTTCCCTTCCTTCCTTCCTTCCTTCCTTCCTTCCTTCCTTCCTTCCTTCCTTCCTTCCTTCCTTCCTTCCTTCCTCATTCCTTCCCTCCCTCCCTCCCTCCCTCTTTCTTCCTTCCTTCCTTCCTTCCTTCCTTCCTTCTTTCTTTCTTTCTTTCTTTCTTTCTTTCTTTCTTTCTTTCTTTCTTTCTTTCTTTCTTTCTTTTTTGGTTTTTCAAGGTAGGGTCTCACTCTAGCCCAGGCTGACCAGGAATTTACTCTGTAGTCTCAGGGTGGCCTCGAACTCACAGCGATACTCCTTCCTCTGCCTCCCAAGTGCTGAGATTAAAGTCATGCGCCACCACACCTGGGTTTTGTTTGCTTTCTATCAACTTGATAATTAAAAAAAAACAAGCACCATTCTTCAGGGCAACAAAGCATTTTAAATGTATATTATATTTTAGTTTTCTTAGGATTTTGTTCCAAGAAAACAAGTAAACATGACAATGACCATGATAATATAGTTTGAATTTACAATAGTAAAAACTAAAAAAGTCAAAAGTGACTAACATATGCAATGGAACATCATGCAATGCTAAAATTATGTTCTAATTAATTAGCAATGTAGAAAAAAGCTGAAGTAAGGAATACTTAAAATTATGTTATAGTCCATTATGTGTGCAATGGTCTGTATATGCATGAACAATATGTAGATGCACACTCCTTTTAGTGGGCTGAAAGACCAAAAATGATTCAATTTTACTTTTTTGTCTTCCATGCTTAGTATAAACTTTTGTTAGTAAAAATATACTATTTTAATAAGAAAAATCCAATATGTAACAACATGATATATTTTCTAAATCTCTGTTCTTCTAAAGTTGTAATTTCTGCTAGGCCCTGAAATCTGCAAGCTTCTCTAGAAAATATGTAGCCTTTCTAATGAAAAGCAAAAATTTCTCTGTGACATTTGGGCTCTTTGATGTCTTTCCCCCATCCAAAGCTCTGCCCAGAGCATCTTCATGAAGCTCTGGGAAATAAAAATATTGAGGAGCACCGATTCTAGCCTGGCGGAGGCCGAATGTCTTCTGTGCTCTGACATTTACATGACATCCACATGGGTTCTCTTAGGAAAGTGAAAGGATTATGACTAATTACCTAATACTAATAATGACAATGGAATGTAGCAGCAAACTTTGATGGTCTTTGGCAACCTGATTGCTAGATGAGCTGAAGAGCTGTCCAAGGTCCCAATTTTACAGATGAGGAAACAAGGGGGGGGCATGTTGTTCAAAGGTAGCTAAATCACATGAGTGATAGCATGGTTTTCTGAAGCATTGTTGGATATGAGAGCAAGGAAGGAGTAAGCTCATTGAATTCTATGGTACAGTGTGAGCAAAACTGCTCTTTTCTTTTCTCCTGAAAACCCACTGAAAAAGGTCAGATCATAACCCACCCACGTCTTTCAGGTCTTTGTTTGCACAAATTATGTCGAGACAAATCACGGAAAGTGAAGCATTCCCCTTCAATATTATTACCCTAGATGATGATGATGATGATGATTATTATTATTATTTTTGGTTTTGTGAGGTAGGGTCTCACTCTGGTCCAGGCTGACTTGGAATTAACTATGTAGTCTCAGGGTGGCCTCGAACTCTCGGCAATCCTCCTACCTCTGCCTCCCGAGTGCTGGGATTAAAGGCGTGTGCCACCACGCCCGGCAGATTATTTTTTTATTAAGTAGAAACCCTGTGTGAACGAATCATGTGTTGGTACCATTTCCCTCCTCCCTGTCCCCATTCCACAGAGGGCCCTCCTCTGTGGGTTTGTTTACTTTCTTATTCATTCAAAAAGTGCAGTATTAGATGCATAAATGTCCTGTTGCACATAATGCTGTTTTGGTAAAGATATCGATTCCTATATGACATGAATAAGCAATGCCTGAATGATATGTCTATACATTTCAATGGGGCTTTGTATTCTATAATTCACTCATAAAGGCAGAGAGGCGTTATGTTCTTATTCATGTATCTTCTTATTGTTGAAACCGAATAAAGTGTTTTCTCCCTTACAAAAATGGCAAGGGTACAATTATTGTTTCCATTTTTTTCTTTTAGAAATCATGCTTTTATGTGCCCAGTTTGCTCTCAGGAGGTAGGGTAGGAGAAGGAAGAAAAAAGGGGTTTGGAATTGTACATTCTGTCTGTATTTCAAAAATTCTCAGATGCAAAGTTTTAATTAAAATGTGAAAATTTTGATAGTGCACACATGAAAACATCTTTAACAGCATGCGTGTTACTCTTGGTGGGATCTTAAAGACCTTGAGGTTTGGTGGGGGGAGTTTTGCTTTTACTGGCCACCAGGTGGCACTGGCAACCCAGTACCACTTTAAATTCTTTGCCTGAGGCTTTTTTAAAAGCTTGATTTAATATTTTTATTAAGGACTTACTTAATATGTATACATCATGTATTGGTACCATTCTTTCCCTCATCTCTGCCTCCATTCCATGGGGCCCCTCCTCAGTGGGGTTGCTGATGTGCCCCATGGGGTTGTAAATCACATTCGCAGTATTAATTCAGGAGCAAACATAGGAGATTTCTTTTTTTTTTTTTTCTTCTTTTTTTAAATTTTGGCTTTTTGAGGTGGGGTCTCACAGTAGCCCAGGCTGACCTGGAATTCATATGTAGTCTCAGGTTGGCTTTGAATGCACAGCAATCATCCTACTTCTGCCTCCCAAATGCTGGGATTAAAGGTGTGTGTGCTGTCATGTCGGGCTCAGATTCCATTTTGAATTTTAAATCTTGTGGAGTGCATCTACTCACTAACAGGTGTAGGGATGCAGGGTTTCTTGTGGCCTTTGTGTACTGTGTGGATATTTTCTTGCTCATCCTCACCCTGAGGGGGCTAGCCCAGCTTAGTGTGTGTGTGTGTGTGTGTGTGTGTGTGTGTGTGTGTGTGCGTGTGTGTCCAGAGACACCTTTTATCGAATGATTCTACTTTCTGAGTGCTGCATAGGAATAGAGCATCTCTTGTGTGCCAATAGCTTAGAGTCAATGAAATATGGTTTGTGGAGTTGGAGCTCCATGACCTCTGCTTAACTTCTTGGAGGTTCGCTTTTCTTTTTGTAAGTGTGCTAATGTTTTCCTGAGGATGTGATAAGCTGGTCTGTGTAATATCAGAGAGCAGATGCATATTGATGCTATTCTCTGACCCTGCAGTCCTGTGGTTTGGCCATCTCCGTGTACTTTGCTAAGATGTCACAAATCTTTCATACTAAACCTTTTCCCTAGCACTTTCCCTCTGCTTCTCACACCATCCAAAGACCAAATAATAGAGAATGAGGATGGAGAGGCAGGCTTATCTTCCTCATGCATGAGCTAGGGAGAGTGAGCCCAGGCAGAGGAGGTGACCTGTGCAAGAACACTGGTTGTTAAGATAGTTTTATTGCAAACAGAGAGAGATGGAGAGAAGAGAAAGGGAGAGAAAGAGAGAGAGAGGGAAGTAGGGAGGGAGAGAGAGAGAGAGAGAGAGGGAGGGAGAGAATGGGTGGTGCCAGGGCCTCCTACACAGCAGAGAAATTCCAGAAGCATTTGCCACTTTGCGCATCTGGTTTTATGTGGGTCCTGGGGAACTGAACCTGGATTGTCAGGCTCTGCAGGCAAGCACCTAAGCTGCTGAGCCATCTCTCCAGCCCAGAACACTGGTTTTAATGTCATGAAAAACTCCATTCCTGCCCCACTGCTGACAGTTTGACTCTGAGATGGATTTATAATTATTCCTTCCCTCAAGCATAAGCTGAAGCTCATAAATAGCATCTACTTCATTAGGCTGTTTTAGCAAATTTGTACTATCCACTGCAGATACTTAATTTATATCACTTATAATATATTCTACTTAGCAGTAGCCTAGTCCACAAAGATGGTCTCAGGACAAGAGTCAGTGAGAAAGTCTCCATGATGACACACACACACACACACACACACACACACACACACACACACACGCATATATATATATATATATATATATATATATATATATATATATATATATATATATATATGAGATATATATATATGAGATATATGATGTGACCCATCATCCTCACCACTAGCAAACCCATCGAGCACATGTTAGATGGTACATGCATGGCTGGACCATCAATGAGCAGATCCCATGTCTGTCCAGGGTGCTGCCCTCTGAATGTTCTGGATGACCCTCCCTTGGTCAAAGGAATCACCCTCAGACAAGCTTGGCCTCTTGGAGGACCATTTTTGTCCCAGAACCAGGTGGCTGCAGATAAGACACAGGTAATATTAACTGAAACGCATGAGAAGCTGTATTCTGTAGAAGTTAGGTCATTAGTGAAGCCAGAAGGAACAAGAGGGTTTTTGTCTTCCTCTGGACACAGGAACCTACAAGCTAATTGACAAAGTTCTTTGTAAAGGCATCCTACTCGCTGTCCCAGCATCTTCTCAGATTATCCAGTGAAGAAAATGCATTTAATTTGGTCTTTGATCCCTTAAAAAAATACCTGCTATATTTGTTGGGGGAGCGGGTGTTGAGTGAAGCTGGGTGTTCCTTTTCTTTCTATTTGCTAAGTACACAGACACAATGAATTTCTGATTGAGAATCTCAGGTAAAAGTATTCATTTTGGAGTTTGCATTCTGCAGGTAGCTACTGAAGAGACTTATTGGGAATGGTTCATGTGCACAGAAGTGTGAATGCTTCAAACCAAGGAAAGCAAAATCTCTCAGGCAGCTGAGCAAATTCACAAAAGAATTGCTCACTGGAGCTTTACAGAGTATTGGATCAAACTCCTGAAATTCACTTGCAAATTCCCCACTGCTCTTGCCAGAGGCTCCTGCAAAAGCCGAACGAACCCCTCCTGTGCTCAGTCAAGGAGGGCCTGTCTGTTTTTGTCAGTGCAAAGGAGCAGCTCAGATAAGCAGGACATTTCTCCCAGTCTCCCTCTTTGTTTTGGTTCACAGCTAGGGTAGGGGAAGGGAATTGGAAAGAGGCATCATCAATATGGTGATGGCTTGTGTCTTTGAACATTTCTCCTATGTCCTGAAGTCCTTCCTAGTCACCTGTAAGGGAGGCATGCTTCTTCTCTTCATTTTATAGAAAGGAACACATGCTCACACGGGGCACCTCACTTTTCAAAGGTCACATTGGAAGGAAGGCGAAGTGCAATTCAACCTGACTTGAAATCCACACTTTGTTCCTAGACCTAGATGAGGAGCTGAGTCTGATTCGGCAGCACCTAGAAAATTAGATAATGTCTAAACGTAGAAGAAAGACGTCCTGATCACTTGTACCCACTTCAGGTTGCTGGGTGTTGTTTTGCTAGGGTAATTCACCTAAGAGCAGAAGAGAGTGACTGACAATACTATCTGGCTTCAAAGTCCACCGAGGTGAGGACACTTTGTTGTTTTAGTGTCTTTTCCTTAAAGCACAAAGCTGAGCATCTCTTGATCTAACCAGCTTCTCCATTCATGACCCTCACATGAGGCATTCTTTTCAAAGAAAATAATAAAAACACTTTACCAAGCCAAACCAATCAAAGCAAACCAAACAACAAACCAAGGTACCAAGACCCCAGCCCTTGGGTGCTCTCTCTGGCCCCACGAACATTCACAGTCATTTACTTGAGAAAACGAGCCACTGGGAGACTCAGCTCTACCTTGTGCTCCAGGCTGGAGTCTTTAAACATCAGTGAGAATGGCTTGATATGCTCTCTTCTCAATTTATCGCCACTCCGCAAGTCGATGGTATGTTCTATTCTCTTGTTAATTTCCTCAGGCCCAGACTGGACATGCAAAGCTTGTGCAAGATGGTTTGGAAGCAGATTTATTGAATTTCTTGTTAGGGCAGCCAGAGTCTAGAGGGAAAGCACATGCAAACACAATAAACCTGCAGGTCCCCTTTGGATCACAGAGAAATGCACTGTTTTTAGATCACGTTGCATTGCAAACAGTATCAGCATCCCATGCAGTTGTATTCAATGAGACCTACAACATTTGGTCAGTTAGCACATTGTTCAGAGAAACACAGCCTGGCAGAAGGTCACATCAAGAGGGACACATCCCTTTCCTCTGTGTCAGTGCACTGCATTCCTTTGGTTGAGGAATTTGGAGCAGAGTTGCCTTAGACATGGGAATCACTACTCTTTCTCTAACCAGGGGAAGCCTGGGAAAGAGAGAAAGAGAACCAAAGACATAATAGAAAGTCAAAATATTTGAAAAACCTACAGAAATGACCATCTCTCACCAAGCAGAATCCACATTTTAACGTGGTCTTTTATTTAGTGGTGGTGAAGAGACTTGAGGTGCCTCATGACTTGAATTTTCCTTTTAAGCATTCTTCAAAGACTGATAGTCATATGTACCAGGCTCTGTTCCTTAAACATGATAAATATTACTAAACTTTTACAATACAATGTCCTCCCCAGCATAATCCATTATATATCTATACCTTCATATAGATATATGTATAATTTCCTTTAGGAAAAAAGTGTGCAAGCAACATCAGCATCTCAGTTTCCCAGTGTTACCTAGCATGAGGTGGAGGAAGGCTCACCGCATGGCTGGTAACCAGATGTGGGTACATGGATGCAGAGATTGCATTGGCTCATGAGGACACACCAGAGACCTTGTTTCCTGGAGATTCAGCATCCAGTGATCAATCAACTGGCTGGCTCTAGCCAAATGCAATACTCACTCAGAACTCTGATCAAAGACAGTTTCTTTACAACAACAACAAAAAAAAAAAAAAAAAAAGAAAGAAAGAAAGAAAGAAAGAAAGAAAAGAAAAGAAACAAAGAAATGAATTGGCCTAACAGGATACAGGGGCTGACAAGCCCATCCCACCTTTAAGGATTTCCTTGAGGGAAGAGATCACACACAGTGCATCTGTGCAGTGAGGGTGTGTGAGTTCCCCAACCTCAGCACATACCACATCTGCTGGCCACGCAGCCAGGCTAGGTTTGGAACACAGGCTAAACTGAGATGAGATTGTAAAACCATCATGTAGGAGCTGGTAGAGGACAGAGGTGATTCCCCCTGCCCTAATCTTTCATGTATCAATGGCCCTGGGGAGACTTGTTCAAGAGCGAGCAGCTGAATCAAACTCAGTGATTTCAGGATTAGAGCTGGAACCTCAAGCTTTCACCTCTTTGAAACAGCTGCTTCTTGTGATACTGTTCGATGCTCCTGTTCAGCCCTCCCAGGAATGGTCACTGTAATCTAAACTTGAAGTCTGTACAGATTCCCTAGCAAAGCTTCACTACAGGTAGAATTTATTGAAACTTTCTTCTCCAGCCCCAGGATAATGGAAGGAGTTGAATGTAGCCACGTGGCACAGCAACATAAATGCTCTTAAGGCACTGAGGCAGTTGATATCGGTTCTGAGGATCAAGCAGACTACTAAAGAGAAAAAGATAGGTGGTTGGGATATAAGGCAGGATGAGTGACAAGGAGAAGGGCTGGACTGGAAGAAAGAAGCAGGGCCAATGTTTCAGAAAATTAAGCAGCAGGATCCAGGCAGGACCAAAGAGTTTGAGCCCCCAAGCAACAACAGGATGATGCAAAATGTCACAAAGCAGAGGAAGCTGGACTGGTGCCAGTTGGTAGGTTCCCCACTGGTTTCATAGGGAGTAATTCTTCCCACACAGCTTGGATAAGAACGTTCTGTCTTAGAGAGGAGGTGAGAAGGATGCTTGGGTTGGCCTTGTTGGGGCCTATGTTGTGACTGAAGGATGGAGTCCATCATCAGGGGATGAAATCCACCGCAATAGCTTGTGCATTCATAGTTCTTTATCATCTCTATTCATGTCTATCACTTTCTGGAATCTTAATTTTCTTAGTTTCCTTTCTTGAATTAAAATAAGCTTGTCTAGTCTACCAGTCCCTCTTGCTTGCAGTGTCTCTAAGACTTCTGGGTTTCTTAGAGCAGGGGAATTTCAAAATATGTTTTTGAGTTTGATGCATTTAAATTACAGGAACAGCCACAGCAGCTACAACCATGACTGCAGCTCCAGGGAGCATCAGGTCAGGGAAGACCAAGAGGAATTCAAAAAGCCAAGCACACATGAGCGTTATTTCACAAAGGAAGGTCTTGCTTTTAAACAAGAATGATACAGTCTCATAATAAAAGGTCATTCTTCATGTTCCATTAATTAATATCAATTGTTTTCTGGCAGTCTGAGGCTCAAACCTAGTGCCTCTGCCTATGCTAAGTATGTCCCTGATTGATATATTTAATTGAATTAACAAACGAATGACATATTTTATTTTGCCTATAAAGTTATACCAGAATAAGCTATTTTGGTAGAACAGTTTTTGTTTTATTTTTAACATTTAACAGCATATGTGAGCTACATGAGGATCAGGTTCAAAGATAGATTAAGCTTTCCAGTGTGATTCCAGTCTTAAGTTGACCTGCAAAATATTGATGTAGTTCATTTACATAAACAATTGGCTACAGAACCAGAAATACCACTGGATAAGATGGAAGGAAATGGGAAAGACCATGAGAATATTTGACTATAACACATACAAATATAATTAAATACACATTAAAATATATTTAAATACACTATTGAAGAATATATTAAATTAACACTCAATAATACTATGGATATAATCTTTTAGCTGGCACTTTTAGATATCTGGGGCTCAGAATAGAGTAGCAGTATTATGTTATATTCTTATATGTGTGTTGTAATGTAATAATTATTGTTATAGTTTTACCAATAAACAATTTTATACATAAGTGATGCTATTTGTTTATACCTTATCTGGTGTCTGAAATATGTGAGGGGTCAGAATGGAGTAGTAGAAATATCTAGAATAGCCTCTCCTGATAGAGTTCTTTCACAAAGCAGAAATTGTAGTCCCTAACTATCTTTGTTGGAAACTACTCTCCCCAGGTGTTTCTCAGCATATTATCTCTTGCATTCATTCTTAAGACACACCAAATCCAGCTGAAAACCACAGACCCTTTTGCAGGTAATTTCTGAAGGTAGACTCTTGCTTGAGAGTCTGGGAGTTATGGAAATTATCATTAGAAGGTCTTTTGTCAGCCATATTTTAGTGGCTGGCAGGTCCTGGTCCTCTTAGGGCCATCACTGGGTTTGTAACATGAAGATTGTTCTTAGGGTTCTCTTTTTACCCACTGAAGCCCTGTTTCCCTGCAGGTCCTGTCACTGCATGGGTGGCCATAAGATTGGGACTGTTAATCGCCTAATAAGATTTCAGATTAAAAGCATACTGGTGAGACAGATCTAGTTTTATGAGTCAAAAAATAGCTCTTGGGCTGGAGAGATGGCTCAGCAGTTAAGGCACTTGCCTGCAAACACCAATGACCTAGGTTCAGTTCCCTAGTACTCACATAAAGCCAGATGCACAAATTCATTTATGGTGGCTAGATGCCCTGGCATGCCCATTCTCTCTCTCTATCTATCTATCTATCTATCTATCTATCTATCTATCTATCTATCATCTATCTATCTATCTATCTGTCATCTATCTATCTATCTATCTATCTATCTATCTATCTATCTATCTATCTATCTATCTATCTATCTATCTATCTCCCTGTCTCTACCTTCTCTCTCTCCTTTCTGTCTTTCTCTGTTGCAAATATATAAATAATGAAATTAAATAAAATATTAGTTCTTATGGTTCACATCTTCCAGTCTCAACACTCCTCTACAGCATCCCTGTAGATTCTGTGAACCATCTCATATAGAGTCAGTGATGAGGGGTGGAGGCTGTTTCATGACTAGATCTTCTTAATTCATTATTTCTCAGTAACATGTTTCCAGAAGCACAAGAATGTCATGATGCTTCATGACTGGGTTTCTGTGGAGCAGTCAGCTCTGAAGATATGGACTATTAATTGCTCTCTGCCATTTTTCTCACTACTCTCCTTGAGACAGAGGACTTGGCATCTTCTTTTTAAAATAAATATTTCATTTTTATTTATTTGCAAGAGAGAGGAAGAGGCAGAAATAGAGAAAGAGAGAATGGGCATGCCAGGGCCTCCAGCCACTGCAAATGAACTCCAGATGCATGCACCCCCTTGTGCATTTGGCTTACTTGGGTACTGGGGAATTGAACCAGGATCCTTAGGCTTCACAGGCAAATGCCTTAACCACTAAGCCATTTCCCCAGCTCCATGGACTTGGTATCTTTTGTTGCCCATTGCCTATGCCAATGCCTGACACTCTTCAGTTCCTTAGTGTGAGTTTCCTGAATTAACAAATTTTTACATGTGCACACAGGGAGCCAAAATTTAACTTTTTATTTATTTGCATGTGTGTGCATGTGTGCTTGTGTGTAGGTGTACCAGTGCCTTTTGCCATTGCAACCAAACACCAGATGCTTGTGACACTTTTTGTACTTGGCTTATATGGTGGCTTAGGAATTGAACCCAGCCTGGATTTGGAAGGCTTTGCAAGCACATGTCTTTAACTGTTGAGCTAATTTCCAATCTCAAAGGAGCAGAGATTTTAAAATGTGAGTTGGAATTTAGATAAACACTGACTTGGGAAAAGATCCATATAGGTTTTCTAAGGACATGCTGTAACAAATTTTTCTTCATATGGGAGTGGAGGTGATAGAAAACTGAACTATATTCTACATGAAAAGTATAGTTATGACAAAGGTTATAATTTTGTCTACACGAGGAAAATAAAATATCACATCCAAATGATCTGTTTCATGTATGGTTTAGTTAAGAATCCTATTTACTTTTCTTTCCTTTTTTGGATATTTATGTGAAGATCTGCTTTCCAAACAAAGCTGAGGGATGTCTAATGAGGTCTTACTGTGAGAAGAATTCTAAGGGACTCTGCCTCCAGAAGAGCTTCCCATAATTTTCATAGTAGTGTCATAGCTTATTCCCCAAGAAATTAAATAACAAGGGTCAGAATGTCCTTTCTGTTTATTGAAATAATAGTCTAGATGTATTTAGCAAGCCTGATGGAGGATTTCAACACCCTTTGTAGCTTGGTTTCCAATTTCCAAATATGAGCAAATGATGTCCAGTTCAGAGTCCAGAGTACTGGGACCTGATTACTTTCCATCATTAGGCAGAGCTGAGAGCTGCCAAATATTAAATATTAAATTTGATAAGAATTAAAAGATATGTGAAATTATATGATTGGCCATTGTCACCTTGTGTTCTGAAATTTTGATCACTTTGAAAGAGAGTAACTGAAACATGATGGTTTGTTTATAGGGACATGCCATAGGTGTAAGTCAAGGGCCTCTAGTACTGAGAAGGTTGTGGTAAAACACTATAGGCTGTGGCTGGAGAGGTCACCACCACTCACTGACTAAATAATCTTGGTCACAACCTGGAGAATTTCAGCTCAAGAAGTAACTGGAAAACAAATAATCAGGAAGTTTACAAGTTACTCAGTTTTCTTATGTATATCAAAGATACATTTTTCAGAAATGTCAAGGTCATAAGAGAGAAAAAGTTCAAGTAGATGTGTGTTGTGTGTTTATGTATGTGGGTGTTCTTAATAAAAATTGAAGAAAATATAAATATAAAGATTATCTAACCCTTAGGTTCCTTTAGGAACAGTAGTATTTCTTGTTTTTATACATTGAGAGAAGTCTTACATTTGGGTTGCTGGTTAAGTTGATTATGTTTAGTGTCTTAAGTCTATTGGGATGAGTTTTTCTTTTCAAATTCATACTATGCAATGTACTAATAAAATTTAATTATTATCCTTTTTCTTAATTAGGTTCCAATGAAGGTATAATTACTGACCCTAAAAAAATCCAAGGAATGTAAAATTAGAATAATATAAACAAAATAATAAATTGTTAAATAAAAAAAAGAAAAACCAACAAAAATTTTTCCCTGGTAAATGCATAGATTTAATTGTAAATGACACTTTATATTAGTATATTTTCCGAGGATAAAATACTGACAGTGATTTTTAAAATGATTTTTAATTGTGTGTTGTTATTTCTGAATGATGTAATAAATTTACATTTGCTTATGCTTTTATCTCAACAAAAAAATCCAGGCTCTATAACTTTCTGACAGTGTTTTCAGGAAGGGCCAAACTGAGAAAAGAAGGATGAAACTGAAACTTTGTGGTTTCTAAGTCTTAAGACACACTTCTGTCACAGTTGACTCATTCATTCAGCTTTTCTGTGTTGTTATGTTCAGTGTTTCTTTCTGAGTTGGTCTCTTAAAGAATGTTCTTGCAGCTAAGTTCTCCAAAGATATGGACTCCTGAGTGGGTGATACTACATATGGTGTATGCAAAGCTCAGCTAACTCATAGTTTAAAGACATCCTCAAGGAGCTAAAGGATATTCAGTGCCACAGAACGAGAACAGACACTATTCAATCTATTTCACAGCCTGTGATTCACAACAATACTTCAAAGATCTTTAAGAAGCATGAGAATTTTTCAAAAAGTTTAGTCAGTTCTATATATTGCCATGGGAGGATCCACTGCAATTGCTTTTTGACAATAGTTTCAACTGAAAATAACCACAGACATGAATAGACAACATGACCCTGTCCAAGCCAGCATGAATATGAATATCTTTAATCTGGCTAGATTAAAATCACCCCAGGGCGATGAGACTCCCTTGTTGGCACAGGACAGTAACCCTGGTGGGGCATGGCTACAAGGTCATTAACATCTAACACAATTTTAATTGGCAAGAAAACCCTTTATAGATATGAATTCAAAACAATAGAAGTTTTCCTTGATGTCATAAGTTTGGGATAATAGGATATATCTTAATAAAGAAATTTTAATAGCTTTAAGATGGAAAAGGGTTCCAGGGTCAATATAAAGTAAATACCAGTTTATTTATTTGTTTTCAAATTGATAAATTAAGTCAGGGAAAGCTTTTCTATTTTTCTCCAGATCAATTTTTCACATATTAAAGCACTATATGCAAGCTAAGTCTACTGGTACAGGCCTATAATGACAACTATTGGGAGGCTGAGGCAAAAGATTACAACTTCAAGACCAGCCTGAAGAACTTAGTGAGACCTTGTCTGATTATTAAAGAATGAGAATGTAGCTCAGTGGTTGAGAGCTTGTCTAGTATGTGGTATCATTGGGTTTAATCTCTGGTACTGCAAAAACAAACACACACAATCAAGTAACTCCTACCTAGTATATGCACATTCATTGATTCCTGTTTGGCCACTGTTCATACCTGCAAACAACTAGTCAACCCATGGTGAAGAAGATTCCAACTTGTTCACATAGAAAAGCTCCAACCTTTTGGTTGTTATTGGCCATGGAGTAATCACAGACTGTCTATTGTATGTTTACTAATTTAAGTTCAGGTTTCCAGATCTATTTACCTTTATTTCTTCCACCTATATCTACCCAGGAGCTTTGGAGAAAGGGTGGGTAATTGTCTGTTTAACCCACTCTATGCTCCCTGGAAGGCTTCAAATCCACCTGCCTTTCTGAGCAGAGTGAAAAACCAGACCTTCTAATGACTCTCTCTGGCTGAAACTAGCAGCTGTGCAACATCAGGGCTCAGGGCTCTCTGGGGAGTTGTGTTGTCAGAAATAGCCCTGTTACTGGAAGCATGTAAATTAACCCCAAGGAAATTCCCAAAGCCTTACACAAACCCAATTCTGTAGATGCCCCAACCAGTAAACTCCAAAATCAAATCTGATGTTTAAAATCTTTAAAGGCAAATTACCTGTGGAGAAAAATTTGTCTCTAAATTTTTGCATGCTGAGTTTGAAGGTGATCAGTTAGATATTTGGTATATCTCAGATCTAAATTTCTGCATACTGAGTTTGAAGGTGATCAGTTAGATATTTGGTATATCTCAGATCTAAATTTCTGAATATTGAGATTGAAGATGAACACTTAGATATTTGGTATATCACAGAACTAAATTTCTGAATATTGAGATTGAAGGTGAACAGTTAGATATTTGGTATCTCATCACAGAAACAGTAAGTTTTGAAAACATAGCTTCCTTTCTGAGACCAATATCCAACATTTCTGGTGTTTTTGGCAGAAGGAATTCCAGATCATGCTGCGTGGAGAAAGAGAGGCTTTCTCCAAATTGCCCGTAGTTAATCAGTAAGAAGCCACACTAAGAAGGTGGACTTAATTTCCCCTCGTTTTGGTCCCGTTCCCTCCTTATCTCCTCCTGTAGATCTCAGCTTGAGAATCACTTCTTGGGAATGTCTTTCCTCCTTCCCTTTTTTGCTTCCCTGTTTAGCTATAATCACACCAAAGTCCACACTGACCACAGTGAGCCATCAGTGATGGCACTTGAGCTCCTGAGCCTTTCTCATTTCATGTCCCTGTCCCTCACTCTAGCACCTCTCTTAGCCAATCGCAATTACCCCAAAGTACCCGATGGATGAGTATCAGAATAAATAAGTAAACAAGTGAGCATCTTGGTGGAACTCACTCCTCTTGAATAGCAGAACTAGAATGAATTGAACTTGGTGTTTTCTTGTTCTCATATGCACAAAAAGGCCCTTATGCTTTTTTGTTTAGGGGTACAAACAAGAACCCCAGGGATAAAAAGATCATGATGTTGAAAGCAGGACCCTGAAAATTGACAAAATGTGATGGTGCTTGGGATGATGTTTATCACCATAAAATCAAAACTCAACTATCCAGAATGCTGAGAAAGGGGGTTTATTTCCTAGTTATGTGAGTTTTTATTTTGGATTCTATTTAAACATTTTTGCATGAACTGCATTCAGTTTAGTAGGATGACAGTTCAAGCATAATTCTTGTCCTATACTAAGTTAACTGTAAGTAGTGGGTGTCCCCACTTGTTTGCAAGTCATATATTTCCTGGGCTGTGGATGGTAGGATTCTGAAATGGATGTAACTTGACAGCACAGGCCCCAGCGTGTGTCTGTGGTGGAGATAAAGAACGGACAGAGCTGGAAGGGATGCCAGTTCTGCCATTCTACACATGCAAGCCCTGGGATGTGGAGAGAAAAATGTCTCAAGCTCAAAATTACATTTAGGCCAGTCTCATAGAGGGTCATTATGGGCACATTTTGGAACTTGTAGAGATTTTCCCAAAGCTCACAATATGCAGCAGCCTATTATAGGATTCCCAGTCTTCTATTCAGAACCTGGAGATCAGCATCAGATCTATGTGACTCTTCCAGTCAGGACAGCAATCAGATGAGGATCCTCCTTCTCCCCCCCCCACACCCCCTCAGTGGATTCAGAACACAGGATCTAAGAAAACTCCCAGCTGGGACTGGAGAAGACCCAGTATCCTCAAGGTTCTTGTCCAGCCTCTCTGTATTTCCTTTTCTTCTGCTCTCAGCGTTCTCCAGTCCAGATGGGATGAAATCAAATGGTTGCTTTTTTTAATTGCCTAGACACTAAGGCAACAAACAGCGAGCTACTGGTAAGGTGGAAGGAGACTCGTCATTTCCTGGAGTTACCACAGAAAGTATCTAAATATGCTTTGAGAGCCAATGAGCCATTATAGTTCGGAAGGGGTCTATCTATCTCTCTGCCTTTCTAGGATTGACTAACCTGAAGACAGGGCATTAACTAGAAACTTGGCACGTTCTGAGGGCACACTGGACAAGTTGCTATGGTCTGATGGCAAGAACAAGTTGTGTCTGAAGTCAGACATAACTTGATTCTTTATTCTAGCTGTGTAATTTACTGATCACATGTCCTTCAGGGAGTGAATTAGACTCTGAATCACATCTGTCTGAGTTGCAAAACAACGTACACCACACTTATCCTGTTACATGGTTGTGAGAGTTAAATGGAAAGGATGTGTTCAGTGTGCTCGAAATGGCCTCTGGCCCAGAGCTTTCTGCTTTCCCAACATTCCTGACCCATGGATGTTGACCTGCATTCTGGACAGTGACACTTTAAGCTACACAAATACCATTTATGTTTAAAATCCTCATGGTGCACATATTAATGTTAAGTCAGTAATGTCAGTCTTTGGTGGCACTGAATGTATACTTTTCTCCAGGTGACTTTGTTAAAAGCCCTTGAGGAGTAATTTGCCAACACCTGAACTCTCAGGCCATCACACATGTGAAAGGAATGGATGGAGCAAAGGTGACCATTTCACATTAACGGGAGACAGACCTCATGCTCCAAAAAGGGACCTTGCACTTGAAAGAGTGGCTCCCTTTCTCCTGGCATTTTATTTTGCTGTAAAAATCCAGTTAAAGTTATTAATATTCTTTGTATAAATTTCATAGTGATGTAAAAGCCCCACTTTTTGTAATCCAGAGTCTAAGATGTATTTTGCCTGACAAGTCCACCTTAACCCTTACACTCCATTCTCCAGAACGCACAGTGATCTCGTAGCCATATAAATGAGATAGTGCCACTGCCATGCACAAGACTGGGCAGTTACTGCTCTTGGAGTACCATACAGACTCTACAAGGATTGAGAGACTGAGTTCCCACATGCTTGTCTTCTTCTGAAGTCCCTCTCTCCCCTGCTGTGCTCTGGGCAGGAAGGCCTTTCAGTCTTCTAACACACTATTCTGTACCTCGGTTCCTTTGTGCTATTTCCTCTGTTTAAAATGTTCTTGTCCTGGTAATTTGCCTGCAGGACCCTGTTAGCACACAGACCAAGTCTTCAGGGCGGTCTTCTCTGACATTCCCACCTGCAATACGTCTACTTGCTTCGTAATTACATGTCCCCATTTCTTTCACAATATTTATGTATTTTGGCTAACCATCTGCATTTCTCATTTCCCTGAAATGTAAGCTTCTGAAAGATAGGAAGTAAGCCTGTTCTTTTACTATTAGATTCCCACAGTGAGGGATACTGTCATGTCAAATCACAGCATAAATGACAGCTCGAGCCCAAGAGATTTGAGTCAGAGAATGTGCCGGAAGAGGAAATGGTCTTGAATATAAGGAGCCCTTTATTTTCCCTTTCATACTCAATTTTGTTTTTATTCTGAAAGATTCCAACAACTTCCCCTTGAAATTTGTGTGCATCCTTTCCCAAACACTAAATGTGTCCATTTTAGTCTACTTCAGCTACCTACTTGTGTAATCTTAAATTTCAGTTGTCAGCTTGTCTTCTAGTGAGATTACTTTCCACGACATTTAGAAACTCAGGGCACAAGAGGCTTTAGGGGTAACCTAAAGGTCCATCGAGTCTATGGACAGGTCATCTACGCATATTTGGAGTCAGGGGTGCTCAGGATGTTCAAGCCAAATCTAGAGAACAGCAACCAGCCTGGGTTAAATCAAGATGAAAGGAGGGTGGCCAGGCAGGGACTGGAAATCTCACAGAAGGAATCAGCGATAGATCTTACAGTCTGCTCTTATTTCCCCTAAGTTACTGGTAGGCAACTGAAGTGGAAAGAAGGGAAGGGGTATGCATGGAGTTGGAACTCTTCTTAAAAACCCAAAGTCCTCTTTTATCAACTATGACAACCTACCTTTTGGTGCCTGCATCTCACACTCTGCCTCCTGCCGATCATGCTTTTCAGTCCATTTCCAGAGGGAACTTTGAGTCTTGTGTATCTTCCTGGGCCTCTTGGCTATTTTTGTCTTACTGATGGCTGGTCCTTTCCAATATGTGCTGCTTGCTGGCTTCCGTGCCAGTATTCTACCAAGTCCTCTTTCAACTGCTCTGCTTCTTCTTGGGAATCATTATTCTCTTTCACTCTCCAAGGGTGCTCAAGATCTGCTGTGTGCCTTCTCATGTCCTACTTTTGAACATTACCTGTATGAACCCTTCCCCTCCGCTGGCTTCTCGTAGCATTCAGATCTGACAATGACTAGATCTGCCTCTATTGCACCACTCTTCCTGACTGAGCTGCTGAAGCCCAGCTCAAGCCAGCCTGTCCCAAAGTCTCTTCTTCTGTTCCTAGTCTTCTCTTTTCAAGCTCCTTCAAACTCAGCACTGCTTATATCACTTAAGTGTTCTAGTGTCCAAGTGGTTACCCAAGACAAAGAACCACAAGTCCGATTGGACTGCTTTACCTCTTTTACTGCCCATAGCTATAATTTCATTCATTCACTCACTCGACAAACTTTAAATCAAACCCTTCTATTTATTAGATATTATTCTAATTATAGGCCAGCAAAAACAGTTATGGGGAAACTGTATGTATTTAGGAAGTATATAAAGTCCTGGGAACCTTAGCTCACTAAATTTTTTCTTTACTTTTTCCTCCACCTTTATTTTCCCTTCCTTCCTTCTTTCCTTCCTCCCTCTTTCTCCTGCTGTGTCTTTATCTTTATAGTAGTTAGCATTAAATAGATGCTCAACTATTTCTTATTGAATGAATGGAGATGTGAGGATGTAACTATGAATATTTGCTGAATACACAGCATAGAATATGACACAGCATTCTGATGTCCTTAGCACTATTTCTAAGCACATATTGTAAATCAACAGAAACAAAAACATCTGGCTAATTTAGTTGGAAAATCCCCAATGAAGCATAAATATGCTTTATTTGCATTATGCAAACACTCAGATGGTCTGAGCTTCTGTGGAGTTGACTGGTGTTCTGGCACCGGGTAGGCTCAGCCAGACCAGTCTTGATCTCTTCCATTATGTCTCTGAATCACACACATGGCTCATTGACTTCCAGAGTCAAGCATAAGTACAAATTGAATGGTTGTGATCATTTTAATCAGCTTAATCATTTCCAAAACCTTGTTAGCATCATATGATTATTCACGGAGATCAGCCCAGACTCACTCACGCTTAAGTCTGAAGACATCAAAGAAACTTGAAATTGTTCCTGCAGAGGATGATGGCACAAACGAGTTGCCCAAGGCAAAGCTCAGATGACACCAGGCATATATAGTATGTTATACACTTAGAATAATCATAACACAAACATCTTTAGGAAACTAGCAAATAAATATCATAATTACATTTATAACATTTTATCAAGTCCATCCGCCATGGAAGGAAACCATGTATCTCCACCTCTCTCTTCTTTTGGTTCTCAATTATTGGTACCCAGGACAGAGCCAACTGAGCTTAAAATGAGAGAGAACTATAAAATGCAAAACAACTAAGAGAGAAGTTTATGCAAAATTATAGAGATATGTCAGGGCAAAGCACGAATCTCCTTCTTGGTAAATAACCAACATTAGCAAGCTAATAATAGGTGGAAGAAGCAGAGTGGGTACTGTCAGCTGGCCGTGCACCCACTGCAGGAAGCATATGACTTATTTTACATAATAGCATTTTGTACCATGCACGACAATTCAGGGGTGGAAAGAGGTAGGCATTGCAACTGACGATGACTTGTGTGTGAATAATATTTTTTTTTTGCTTGTAAATTTAACATGCACAAAAGAGTACTTAAGACCTAAGGGTAGACTTTTGCAAGGCATTCTGGGTAGATTCAGCCTGCACTTTTTCTCAGTGGAATCTGGTACATGCATTTTTTCATAGCTCCTTTCCACAGAACTGGAAAGAAATAGCAGTTAACCTGGCTTTAGAGTGCCCAAAAAATCTTACAATGCAGAAGTAAGTGGGAAGACTTTCAGCATTTTAACCATTTCCCCTTTATTTTTTACTTTTTAAATGTTTTATTTTTATTTATTTATTTGAGAGAGAGAAAAATAGGCAGAGAGAGGCAGGTGCACTAGGGCCTCCAGCCACTGCAAACGAACTCCATGTAAGCATCTGGCTTACATGGGTCCTGGGGAATTGAACCTGGGTCCTTTGGCTTTGCAAGCAAGTGCCTTAACCACTAAGCAATCTCTCCAGTCCACCTTTTGCACTTTAAATTGCTTTAAGTGGACAGATGTCTGTCAGGTGCCAGTTAATGGTAAAAGTTCAAGTATATGGATGTCAGGAAAAAAAAATCACCCTTAAATATCTTCATAAAAGTCTGAACACTGTTGATTTGGTTTGTTGACTTTATAATACTCTTAGTCTTTGCTTGGCTTGGGAGCACACCAGCAGTGATTCGTTAAGTCTTAGATATTGGCCTTTTCTCTTTTGTTATTTTTAAAAGCACAGAACAGTTACACTTTCTAACATAAATTTAACTACATGTGCTCTGTCTAAATGCTGAATATACAGCACAGGATATGACACAGCATTCTAATGTCATTAACACAATTTCTAAGCACATATTGTAAATCATCAGAAGCCAAAATATCTGTCTAAATGGATAAAAGGAAACACCTATCAGATCAGGTGCTGATGCTCTGAGCTGGAGTCTGGGCTGAATGACCCTCTCTTTCCACTCTGAAACTTCACCCTGTTCTGGTTCACTTCTTGAGTGGCTCTTATTGGTTTTAATGAGAGTCTGATAGATGAAAAATAATTCAAAAAATAATTTTGATTATTGAAGATTTGTTCTCTGTGCATTGATTTTGAAGCTCCATCCTTCATACAAGATGCAAATCCCCACTGTGTATAAGCAGACCATGTGTGTGCTTTGAAGTTGCTCCTCTTGGATACCCTTACAGTCATCTCGAGTGTCACTTAGTGCTGCTGCCATATTTCCAAATCAATGGTAACTCCTGAATTTGAATCTCAGTGGGCTGCTCAGAACTGCTGCCTAAAATGGGCATTCTCATATACTTGACCATACCCTTTAATTTAATAACATCAGGTCTGCCTTTTCCAGCATGAGTGATGTTTTTGGATCAAGTTACATTCCACTTCACATGATATTTATTTTTAGCTTAAAAACGGAGAGGGTGTCAGGAACACTGGCATTTCTGCCATTTCCTGAAATTACATGCATAGGTTAATTCTGCCCTGAGGAGATTTGCTTGATCACTTGCAATTATGGTGCTCAGTGGAGAAAAGGGTAAGGGTGAATCGGTTCTCTCTGAGGCACCTGGGTTGGAAATGCACCCAGGCATGCATTTGTTTCAAACCAGAAGAAGGAAGAGAGGACTTACATTCTGCTTTCCCACAATGTTATCAAAAGGCAGTTCTGGGCTCCAGGATCCTTCTGTGAACGTTGCGCCACTGTTTCTCCTGTCTGAGGAGCTCACCGATTCCTTGACGATGTCTTCAGGCAAGGAGAGCAAACTCTCCTCAGGTTGCTTAATCAAATAGGTCTCTATATTATGCTTTCTTAAGAATTCATTCCTCTCTTTACCATGACCCTCTTCCACATTATAGTCACCGTTGAGGCAGTCCAATGTGGCTTTGGAAATGTGGATCCTCCTGTGTAGACAGACCATAGGTCAGTGCAATTCCTTATCTTGTCTGCAACCGACATTGTGTTTTCTTGTTCCATGCAAAGCCAACAAGAGGACTACACATAGGATACTGCTAAGTCATATCCTCAAGGAAAAATAATCTGTCACCTTCAGAAGTGGAAGGGAATAAAAGGAGCTAGAGGCATAAACATAAATGCAAGCAGGGTCTCACCAACTTCACCCAAGGTCTTGCAGCCTTGGGTAAGCAGCCCTGTTGATTACGCTGAAGAACCTCCTTTGGCTTATCTTATTACTGTCAGCATTCTTTCTGCATGTGTATGCTTGTGTGATGTGCAAGCACATGTGCATGCATGCTTGCATGTGTGTAGGTGCATGTGTGTGAGTATACATGGTGGGCAGAGTGTGATGTTGGGTTCCTGCTCAGTTGATCTCTATTGTTCTGAGACAGGGCCTCTCTCTCTCTCTCTCTCTCTCTCTCTCACTGAACCAAGAGCTCACTGTTTTGGCTGTCTTAACTACCCAGCAGATCCTAGAAACCTAGAAACTCTGCCTCCCCAGGGCTGGGATTATAGTCATGCACACCAGGCCTGACATTTTATGCAGGTACTGGGATTTGAACTTGGGAGCGCATGCTTGCCCAGCAAACACTTTACTCACTGAGCCATCTCCCGCTCCTACTGTCAGTATTCTTTAAGAATCAGTGTTTTTGTTAATTGCATTGACTGTATTGGAAACAAGTAAGGTGTCTGCTTCTGATTGCAAAAGACAATTATCTTCCATGTCCTTTTGCAGTAGAGTTCCCTTCCTGTCTTGGAACTTACTCCTGTCTTAACACTTTTCAGGTATTTGTGCTTAGTATCTTTAATTTGTCCAAAATCCTCATAAGCATGAGGGCACCCTTGCACACCCATAGAATTACACTGAGGGGACTTTTGGAAAATAACTAAGATGTGATTCCCCTGTGAAAGGAGGAAAGAGTAACAGATGCTTGAATGCTGGCAGCTGTCTGGGCTCTCACATAAACAGCAACTCATGTAGCTTATGGGTCCAGTTTGTTTGTTTGTTTGTTTGTTTGTTTGTTTTTTTTTTTTTTTTGAACACAATGACATATGACAAGAACCTTAAGGATCAAACCTGATTTTGGAAACTTTATGTAGTAGTTCCTTTTGGGGAAGAGATTTTCTTTTGTCTAACTGTCTGACTCAATCAGATGACTTATTGTGTCCTGCTGTTGTAAGGAAGGCTAGCAAAGGAGTTACGTGCATGGATTTTGCTGCTAGATGGCCTGTTTTCAAACCCTGGCTCTACCTGTTGATAGTTGAGAGATCATGGGTAAGAGCACTTAATCTCGCTGAGTCAATTTCTGACCCATAAGTTCTGTAAAAGTAATACTTCCTATCTCGGTAGATCATTATGAGTATCATGAGAGTTGGTGAATGTGAAGCAGTCAAAGCACACTGCAGCTACAAAAGCCAACCCTTTTACATATTAGGAGGATTCTCAACAACAATGCTGTGATCACGTTGATGTTCTCTACCCCATGCCTCCGCAAGGCTCACTGGACAATCTGACTTCTGAACTAGGTCTCCATAGATTCTGAGCTTCTGTCCTGTCATCTCAAAGCCCATTTTCTGACATTCTTTTGTTATTGACCCCATACTGTCTTCATCTATTCAAACAATGGGCGTCTCTTTCAATTCCACATTTGATTATATATGCACCATTCCCTGTTCCCTAAGCCAAGGCTGGGAGGTGGCTTGGTTTGTAAAGCACCACATAAGCATGAGGACTTGAGTAGGGGCTCCCAGAGCCCACATAAAAGATGGGCATGATCCTGTGCATCTGTAACCCGAACCCTGGGAAGGGAGAGACAGGACGATTCCTGACACCTGCTGGCTTAGTTCTTTGGCTGAGTCAGTGATTTCCAGTTTCAATGAGAGACCCGTGTCATAAAAAGTAAGAAGAGGGCTGAAGATATGGCTTAGTGGTTAAGGCACTTGGCTGCAAAGCCCAAGAACCCAGATTTGACTCCCCAGGACCCACATAAAACCAGATGCAAAAGGTGGTATACACATCTGGAGTTTGTTACTAGTGGTTAGAGGCCCTGGTGTGCCCATTCTGTTCATTCTCATCTGCCACCCCTATAAAAATAATAAATAAATAAATAAATAAATAAATAAATAAATAAATAAAATATTTAAAAAAAACAAGGTGAAGCAATAGAAGAAGACCCCCAATGTTGACCTCTGGCCTCTACATGCATGTACTCACAGGGGCTTGTGCCCCCACATAACACACACATACACCATATAAATATGAACGTGCATATACATATAAGTGCATACCAAGTACACATGCACCTGCAAATTTTTTTTCTCTAAGCCAGCTTTGCGCTTCTCAGAGTGAATAAATGAATAACATAGATACTTGATACTCTGCTTGGATTTTGTGATTCTAGAAATAGTTTTTGAGAGTGGCATTTCTAAGTGCATTGTACTTTCAGTACTAACCATATTGCCCCCCCTTTTCCTTCCCATAAATTCTTATTTACAGAGAAGACAGTTCATTGCAAAGACAGGAAAAAACTACAGATAATTAATTTCTGTCCATTTAAGGCACATTCTCTATATCTTCTAAATATATTGATTTCAAGTGCAAGCTAATTAAAAATATGTAAAAGTAGTTTGTTTTCTTGATAAATGTGCTAAATAAATACAAAATATTCTCATAATGTCTTTTATTAATGTATGCTATTGACCTGGGAGAATAAAAGAAAATCATTTGATCGCCCAGGAAGCTGAAATCCCAGATTTCTTTCTCAGATCAAGTTAAGATTTAAGATACTAGGAGGCTGCCTTTTATTCTAGGCATATGAACTTCCTAGAAAGGTTTAGCATTTCATCTGGAGTTTACATTTTCTTATTCTGCTCTCAGTGTGCAGAGGGACTAATACCTTCCTATGTTAAGTCAATATTATGTTTTTAGTAGAGAAGGGCATCTTTGCTTTCACTTATTACTGATATGTCTGCCAAAGTTCTAATAAGTACACACTAGATTTTTTGCTTATAGAAACTGTGTTTCAGATGTTTCTTTTCATCTTTTCTGCTAACTTAAGCTTTGGGGAAAGGCATTTACAGAGATAATAGTACAATGATTGCATTTTCCTCTAAGGAAATGAATCTGTTCTCAGAGAATGTTCTCATATATTGAATGTCAGGTAAGCATGACATTTTCTTATAATTTTAAATGCCAGGATATAATAATGATAGTCATGATAGTAAATATCTGACAATTGTGTAATTTCTTTACATAAATGATATTGTTTAGCCAAAGATATGACTGCATATATGCTTGGCACCATGGACTATCTCATACAGTTTCCATATAGGTAATAGGCATTTATTTCTTTCTTGTCTCCTTGTTCAGATGGTAAAACTTGCCAGAAACAATGAGTATTTATACACACTGAAGCCCCATCAGAAGCTAGCAGCAGGTTGGATGGACACAACCCTTGTAATTTCAGAATCTCTTTTAGACACCATAGCCGAATCATATGGTAGGAACTACTACAACCATGGCCATAACTGGTGTCTCATGATCTTAGGACAAAGGACTTCATATGCATTGTCTCACTTAAAAACTCTAGAGTCTTCATCTTTGAAATGTAGTATGGAGGCCAGAAATCTCACTATTATTTGGAAATTTGCTATAAAGGTATAATGTGCGGGTCCCACCACAGACATATGCTTGAGGGTGGGGCTCTGCCACCTGTGGTTTAACAGGCTCTCCTGTGCAATGTCCAATGAGGATCTTTGCTCTGTGAACCCAGTGCTTAGAGACTTGAAAAGTCCACACATTTCAAAAGGAGGAAAACATACCAAAATTATGTTAAACCATGAGAGTCTAGATATTTGGTTGTTCTGACATTTCTGCATTTCTGTGGGTGGGTACATACTGTGCCTACCCCTTTACCTATGAGGTGTATGATACAGAGGACTGTAAGTTCTCTGCAGACATATCAGAGACTCATTGTTGGGGGGACAATGGTATTTTGAACTTCATTCCATAATGAGGTAACTGGGTTAGGAAATGAATAAACTTGCTCCTAACGTTGATAAACACTAAGTAAACGCATGTCAGATTCATTACTTATGATCTCAGTTACCAGTTTTCTGTTTCTTTTAAAAGGACTTTTATTTATTTATTTATTTGACAAAGAAAGAGAGAAAGAGAGAGAGAGAGAGAGGGAGAAAGTATAGGTGTTCCAGGGCCTCCTGCCAGTGCAAATGAACTCCAGACTCATGCATCACTTTATGCATCTGGGTTTATGTGGGAAACTGAACCCAGGCCACCAGGTTTTATAAGCAAGCTCCTTTAACAACTGAGTCATCGCTCCATGTCTGCAGAAGGAACTTATTCATTGTGTTGGGAATCCAGCTAGCCTTTGAATACATATGCCCAGAAAACCTGGCCATCTGGTTTGTTTTAATTCAACTTCCTGTGAGAAAATCCCAAAGAATTTAAAGATTTAAGAAACCCAATGGAAAACAGTGGTACCATACTGCAGATAGTGAGGGAGCCCTTATCAGAATAGTAACCAGCATGGTTGATATCTGTACTCATCTTACAAAGTGTTTAGAACTCATGGCCCCAGATAATTTTCAGCCAAGCTCACAGTACTCCTCATGCCAGGTGCTGTCCATGCTTCTTTTAAGTTGCTGATGATAGCAGAGCTTAGCATGGGCGGGCTGGAAGTTGCTGATTCTACCTTCAGGAATTTTGTAATTATGAGATAATCAACAAGCAATGATGACAGATACCAGAAAAGGAAAGACTTTCCAAAGAAAATAGTAGGATTTAGGAAAATAGATAACAGAAGATAAGTAGACACATAGATGAAGCTACACATATAATACACCTCGTACATATCTGTCTATCATCTGTCTCTATCATCTCATCGACCTATCTATCCATTCATCCATCATCATTTATCATAATCAGAAATAGAGGCTTCAACCTATATAACATACATGTATCATTCAGAGAGGGAGAGAGAGAAAGAGAGAAAGAGAGAGAGAGAGAGAGGGAGAGAGAGGGAGGGGTTGCAATGAGCTCAACTTACTGGATCGCATATATCTTGTTAGCCTGATCTATTGTTAGCCTTTGCGATTACTTTAATTTTAGACCACTACCATCTTCATGGGTTCTATATCAGTCTGGACAGCCAAAGTTGAAGTTCAACTACGTTTTCCAAAAAAGCACGGAATGTCTGATCTTATATAAAGAGATGGTCAGTAGGCTTGGTCAAAAGGCTTTTTCTTGGCTTACCCAGGAATTCCACCAGATTCAAGTTTATTTGCAATGTCCACATCCCAAGACCAGACATCAAACTGCCACTTCCTTAGGCCCAACACACCACAGAGCACCGAGCCTGAGTGGATTCCAATACGCATGTCGACGTCATGCTTCGTCCTTGACCTCACGTACCTGCCGACATCAAGGAATAAAGAACACATTTACTAGACCAGCATGAACGACCTTGTCTTCAGTCCTAGTCTTTCCTACTCCGTAAATTCATCTCACACTCACTCAACTACCATCTCTTTCATGAAAACTGCAGGTTCCCTGGTAAGTGGAAGGATTTTCTCCTCCTCTGAACACTTTTTTAAAATTAGTTATGTAGATAGTCCGTATACAGTCATGCTGGTACCATCATTAGCCTCCTCCCTATCTTCCCCCCTCTGAAGGGAGCCTCCTAATTGGGGAATGTGGATTGTGCTTTGTGGAGGTAGCCATCAGTTATGGGGAACAGGCAATGTCCCTGTGCATAAGGACCCAACTTGTGGCTCTAACCATCTTTCTGCCCCCTCTCCCATGAATTTCCCTGAGCCATGTTGGGATAGTTTTAGGCTTCACCTCAAACTTACTGCATAACCTGTTTTAGGAAATGGAACCAGCACTTTTTGTACCCAACACTGAGTAAACCTGGGGCAGACTACTGATCCTGCACTTTAGTTCACATTCCATTTCCAACTGAACGCTTCCTTCAAGCAGACCTTATACTTAGTCTGGGATCCCAACCTCAGCCTTCCCACTTCCAACCCATGCTGTGCATGTTCTCCATGGTCTCCTAAAAGTTATTAATTTGGTCTCATCGCTTCATGGCTTCCGGCTTAACTTTCCCCTGACCTCTTATTCCTTAGGGCAATGGCCTTGACATAGATTGCTCACAACTTGGGTCTCAGCTAGTTCATTCATGGAGATGCAGGAAGGAAATGCTGGATTTCCATTTACAATGTTCACTTTTTAACCTTGTAAAGGCTTTGCCAGGATTTCCCTTTAGCACCTTACAAGGTCCATGGCAGGTTGTCTTCTGTAAACATTAAGGAGGAAGCTTGGTAAAAGAAGAGGTTTCCTTATTAGGGTGTCCTACAAATATAAGCATCCATCTGTCCTTTACTTTCAGAATACCTCAAACAATTTCACTTATAGTTAAAAGACAGCATTTCTGTAGAATTTAAAACAGTAGAATATAATACTTTTTGGGGTGGAAATGTTTCAGTAAGGGTGGAGGTGGGATTACAGAAAAGTGGAGGCAGCCAGGTATGGTGGTGTATGCCTTTAATCCCAGCACTTGGGAGGCAGAGGTAGGAAGATCACCATGAGTTTGAAGCCACTCTGAGACTACATAGTGAATTCCATGTCAGCCTGGGATAGAGCAAGACCCTACCTGGAGCTGTCCCCCTCCAAATAAAAGTGGAGAGTGCAGGACAGATGGCTTAGCAGTTAAGGTGCTTGTCTGCAAAGCCTAAGGGCCCATGTTCAACTTTCCAGATCCCATTCCAGGTGCACACAGGTGAGGCAAGCACAAGGTCACACATGCCCACTAGGTGGTGCAAGCATCTGCAGTTCAATTTCAGTGGTTGAGGCTGTGGCACGCCAATTCTCTCTCTATCTCTCTCTAAAATTAAAAAAAGTGGAGGGGACTGGAGGAAGAGTTAACCAAAACTGAGGATGTATGAAATAGCTACATGGAAATCTAATATTTTATGAGATACTTAAAATATAATTTTAAAAAGTTTAGATGAAGGTACTATGCATGGGTAGATAGCTCCCAGAAGCTGTGGAATATTAAATGAAAGCCTTAGTGCCAAGTATGGGATACCACCCTATGAGTTATTGTCATGGAGGCTACAGAGGCTCAGCCCCCAACAATACAGCCTATGCCATTGCTCCTGCTTGCCACTAGAAGTAGATGGCAAGTCCTTATTGCTACAGACACCACATACTTTGGTTACAGGATGTGCAGAAAACAAGCCTGAACTAAGTTGGAAGTTTCTTCCATGCTGGCTAGCTGGCAAAATGCCAGAAGATGTTATGTAGACTGTTGGAGGGAAAAATATAGGGTTCCAACTTTAGACATTGTGAGCTACATAACTGAATTACCAGGCAACGGTGTGCTCACGGGTATTATAGTGCCATGACTATTATGGGCGTAACCAATTATTCTCTGCTTTGATATGAAGACTGCTCTATGGGAGGGCATTCATGACTGACTTTGAAAACATGGTCAAAACACCATGGCTTGGAAGGTCCTAGGTCCTAGGGAAGTACCTCCTACTCTTAGTTTGCTCAATGGACATGTTGTTAAACTGCCTTCTAAATATTTATGTTGATTCCCATGCATAGTGTCACTCTCAGCATTGGTTGGAGAAGCTTCTTTCTGGAGTGGGCAGAAGAGATCCAAAACTAGTCAAAGTGCTGGGCATAAGTGACTGTTGAATGCTTATCCCTAAATGGGACATCTATGACATTGTCTTCAAGGTTTAATAAACACTGTGGAAGAGGGAGTAGAAAGATTATAAGAGCTCAGGGTGAGGAAGAATGCTGCGAAATTTTGTCTTCTGGTCATACCATGGCTGTGGCACTCATGAAGTCATAGCAGCCATTTTTAACCTGCCTAAGATTGGGCCCATCAACATTCTACCATGGCTGGAGAAGGACTTATTAGGCCCTGCTCCTCCCCTGAGGTGCTGTGGCAGTTGATGGCTCTTGGGGAGTAGAGGTCGTATCTCCGATGGTATAGTCCTTGCCATGTTGTGATGCTCTAGTAAAACTCTCAGCCCATGCTCATGAAATCCACCTTGATTAAACACAGTGGCCCACATACACACAAAAATGACAGGAAGGGGCTGGAGAAATGACTAAGCAGTTAAGGACCCCATTTCGATTCCCCAAAACCCATGTAAGCCGGATGCACAAGGGGCCACATGTGTTTGGAGTTCGTTTGCAGTGGCTGGAGGCCCTGGCATGCCCATTCTCTTTCTCTCTGCCTCTTTCTTTCTCTTTCTCTCAAATAAATAAATAAAATATATTTTTAAAAATGACAGGAAGCAAAAGGGGGAACTAGCTGGGCAGAAAAGGGGGTTAGTATGAATAGGAGGGGGTTAAGAATGGTTAATGGAGGGTGAATGTCATCAAAATGCATTTTATACATGTATGAAATTGCCAAAATGTAAATTTAAGAAAGAAATTAATGACATTTAAAAATAAAATAACTTTTTAAACATTTAAAAACTTAAAACATGTTAGTTTTTTTTTTTTTTTAAAGGAAAGCAATGATTAGACTATAATGGCTAAAATGAGAAAGCCAGATGAGTGCCGGCATTCATTTCTATCTGCTATCTGATCTGCCCAGATATGAGCAAGCAGCTTCAAGCTCCCACTGCCACGCCTTCCCCATGACAGACTGAATGCACACTGTCAAACTGTAAGCCAAAATAAATCATTTCTTCCCTTAGTTACTTTCTGTCAGGTATTTTGTCACAGCAGTGAGGAAAGTAAAAAATACAAGTGTATACAGTGACATTTTAGACATGTATGAGAAGGGGGACCTTAGATGGAAAGAACAAGGAAAATGGCAAAAGGACAGGAGAAAGTGAGGGAAAAGGAAAGATGAATTGGAGGAGGAAGAGGAAGAAGACAAAGAGTAAGAGGAGATGGAAGAGGAAGAGAAGAAGGGGGAATGGAGAGAAACAAAAACAAAAACAGTAACAACAAAATACCAAAATATGAGCAAGAGCGAGAAGGGTTCCAAGAGGCAGGCTTCGGTATTCTTGCCTCAAGTGAGGAGAAGCAAGTTCATTACTACTTTGTAGTCCTTGTCGTACCATGCTGCTTGGCAGAGCAACCCTGGCACAAGGATTAGGACCTTTGCTCTAATTAACTGCTGGGGAAAAGCCAGTTTCTACTTGGCATTCCGGTGTCATTCCTGTGGCTTTTTAGCAACAGCACTGAAAAGACTCGGCTCTGCAAATGTCATTAAGATTCATCAAGGACACCTTTTATAGATGATTAGTAAAGAAACTGCACACAGCAGAGCCTGGTGTCAACTCTGGCATCTTCTCAGCTATTAAGACTCCCTTGAATAGACCCAGCATGTGAGGAGAGGAGCCACCTGGAGCCACTTTCCAATCTATGTAATAGAAGCCTGTTTTAATTAATTTAATTTTATGAGCAGACATGCTTGCAATGGCACTAAATGCTTTATTAGAAATAAGGTTAAATTCAGTCTTTTTTGTTATTCTAGTTAATACAATATCTCTAAAATCAAGTATTTTCTTTTAAAAAATATTTTATTTATATTTATTTATTTTACAGAGAAAGAGGAGAGAGAGAGAGAGAGAGAGAGAATAGGTGCACTAGTACCTCCGGCCACTGCAAGCAAACTCCAGAAGTGTGCAGCCCCTTGCACATCTGGCTTACGTGAGTCCTGGGGAGATGCACCTGGGTCTTTGCATTTGCAGGCAAGTGCCTCAACCTCTAAGCCACCCTTCCAGCCCTAAAATCAAGCATTTTCAATGGAATGAGCTTGTTATGAGGTCCTTTTGATTAGTGATAGTTCTCTTATGATATTCCTGGATAGTTACTGACTTTTTCTGCATCCAACATCAGTTTTGTTAATTTATTAGGGATGGCCATGGCATCTCCCAAGCTGTACACCAATCCTTTAGGTATTGATGTCAATTCCAGGCATCAGGAGCAATTGAATAAATCTAGATGTGAGAGGCAGACACCATAATGGTTATGGCCATGGAGCCACATGGTTTCAGATAGTCTGCTCAAGGCTGGATTGACTAGTTGGGGCAATTATCCAATTCTGTATGTTCTAGTTCCCTCAAAGTGCAGCTTACTTCCAGTGGCTTCAGTAGTCAGGATATGTTCATCCAGCCATGCTAGCTGTCCATGGAGGACACCCTTTCTGGTCAGTGGCTCAGGACTATTCTGATTAGTACACATGTAGCTGCACCAAGTACTGAATAGTTAGCCCATCACCGTAGCTCAACTCCTAGAATCAGTTACCAGGACTTAAGGAGCTAACACTGGTAAAATACTTTTTTTTTTTTTTTTCAGGGCTTGGTATACTGTGTTTCACACACTGAAGCTACTATCATTATCTTGGTAGCTTTGGACAGAAGGTATGATAATGGGTTCCTGTCAATTAGTTAATGCAAATTTTCCTCCACCTAAATGATCTACTTGCCAGGGTCTATTAGAATATGTCTGTGGTGCTAATGCACATGTCACCTATTTGGATTTTGGAGGGAAGACTCACATGTTGGGGTATAATCATCTCTACTTTGCAGACAAGCCATGGGGCTCTAAGTTGTCATCCTCCTATGACCACCTGCCCAACAAGAGGAAGAGCTGGGAAACAGACCAGTCTGTTGCTGTGAGTGGAGAGCCACCTAGTGCATACAGCATGGCACCTGTAAGTCACTTCCTGGGGGAAGATCTGCCATAGTTACATTTATCATAAAACTACATTGTTGTAATAATCATGGATTCCTAACTGTCTTCTTCTGGTGATTTCAATAGGAGATAAGGAGTGAGTTGTTTCCTCTTTATGTATTTTTTTTTTTTTCCTAACTGGATTTTGTTCTATTCTGTTGTGTTTGGAAAAGATATTTAATATTATTTCAATTTTTTACAATTTGTTGTGACTTTGTGGCTTACCATATGATGCCTCCTGGAGAATGTTCCATTTGCTTTTGAGAAGTGTATGAATTCCACAGCTGATAACAGAATGTTCTGTAACTGTGAAGTTTGTCTGGCTTAGGGTGCAGTTGAACTCTGCTATTTCTTTTCATCTGTAGGATCTGTTTATTGACTAAAAGCACAATGTTAAAGCTACAGTGAACTCACTACTCTCTTTATTAGTATTAATATTTGTTTTATATATCTTAAGGCCATGACATTGAGTGCATATTTGTTACAGTTGTTATTTCTTCTAGTTGAATTGGCACTTTAGCATTACATAGTGACTTGGTTTCAGGACTATTTTACTTGATATAAGTATGGATATTGTCTTTTGGATTCCATTTACATGGAATGTGTTTTCTCATCCTTCCAACTCTCAGCTTATTTATTCATGTGCTATTTATGCAGCGAGGTTCATTTAAGCAACATATAGTTATGTCTGGATTTTGTAATCCATTCTGTCACTTTATGTCTTTTAATTGGAGAATTTAGTCATTTACATTTTAGGCAACTATTAATTACACAGTCGTCTTTTAAAAATATTTTTTAAAAATTTTACTTATTTGCAAGCAGAGAAAAAGATAGAGAGAGATAGAGAGAGGGAGAGAGGAGAGATAGACAGAGAGAATGGGCACGCCAGGGCCTCTAGCCACTGCAAATGAACTCCAGATGCATATGTCTCTTGTGGGTCCTGGGGAATCAAATGGGATCCTTTGGCTTTGCAGGCAAAAGCCTTAACTACTAAGCCATTTCTCCAGCCCTACTACAGTCATTTTTGCTTGTTTTCTACTGTTATTACAATTCCAATACAAGTAAAGGCTATATAATTTGTTGGTGAATTATTAGTCATAATAGCCTCTTACTATCTTTTTTGTTTTATGGTATCAGCTTTAATTTCTCCTCTTTAATTTATGATAGTCCTGGTTAACATCTTTCTCTGCTTTTCTTAGTCTATGTAAAGATTTACAGCTTGTAAAAACTTTAACAAAGTTTTATGGATTTTTTTCCTGTCATTTTTTCTGATCTGATCTTTGTTACTTTTTTTTCTTAAACTAACCTTAAACTATTTTATTTCTTATCAACTTCTTTTTCTTTGAGAGAGACAGACAGAGAGAGAGAGAAAGAGAGAGAGAGAGAGGAAGAGGCAGAGAGAGAGAATGGGTGCGCCAGCAGCCTCTCAGCCACTGTGAACGGACTCCAGATGTGTGCCCCTCCTTGTGAGCAAGTGCAGCATTGCGCCCTTGCACCACTTTTTGTGTCTGGCTAAACGTGGGACCTGGAGGATCGAACCAGCATTCTTAGGCTTGGCAGGCAGGCCCCTTAACCACTACACCATCTCTCCAGCCCTGTTTCTCAACTTTTGAGGGACCACATTCTTTTAAAATTACTTCTGCAATATTCCATAAGTTTGTATGTCGTGTTCTTCTCTTCCTCTATTTTTCATATATTTGTGTTTTTTTCCAAAGTTCCTTCTCCATTATCTTTTTTATTATTTAAAATTTCAATGAATAATATATGAACATATGGCAATTTTCTTACATTGCTGTCCACTTTCTTTTGTCCCTTCTCCCTTGCTGCCTGACCATTGAGAAATGAGACAACAACACGGAAGAAGGATTAATTGAAAGGGGAAGGTCCTCAGGGAGGGGCACAAGGGAGCAGGGACAAAAGAGAACAGCACAGGAACATAATCAAATTACTGCATGTCCATATATTCAGTTCTTGAAAAAATTAAAATAAAACAGGAAAAACTGCCATTGTTTTTTGATTGGATAATTTAATTCATTTATATTGAAGAGAATTACTGATAATTGTTACTGTTAATTGTTTTCTGGTTGTTTTATAGATTTTTGTTCTTTTCTTCCCTTATTGCTGTCTTCCTTGTAGGCAAAGTGATTTTTCTCTAGTGGCACATTTTATTTCCTTATTTTTCTATTTAATGCTTTGTATATTTTTAGATTTTTGCTTTGTTATTACTAAAAGCCTTACAAAAAATCTTATAGTTATAACAGATTTTTTTGAAGTTAATGAAATTTTTCGTTCAGCTAGAAGAATTCCCTTCACCATTTCTTGTCTAATGACAAGCAATTTTATCTACTGTTTTCATAAGAAATCATTTTTCTTTTCATTTCTGGAACACAGCTTTGCTGGGTGAAGCAGGTATTTTCAATCTTCAGTATTTTGAGTATATCATTTTACTCTCTCATGATCAATAAGTTTTACTGCTGATTAATAACTTACTCACCTTAATGAACTGTTTTTATGTTATTTGTATTTTTTAAAAAATATTTTGTTAGCTGGGTGGGGTGGTGCACACCTTTAATCCCAACACTTGGGAAGCAGAGGTAGGAGGATTGCCATGAGTTCAAGGCCACCCTGAGAATACAGAGTGAATTCCAGGTCAGCCTGAGCTAGAGTGAGACCCTACCTTGAAAAAACCCAAAAATATATATATATATATATATATATATATATATATATATATATATATATATAATTTTATTTTATTTATTTATAGAGATAGAGTGAGAGAAAGAAAGATGGGCAAAGAGAGAAAGAGAGAGAATGGGTGTGCCCAGGGTCTCTAGCCACTGTAAACGAATTCCAGACACACGTGCCACATTGTACACCTGGCTTATGTGGGGTACTGGGAATTGAAAGTGGGTGAATAGAACCTGGGTTCCTAGGCTTCACAGGCAAGTACCTTAACTGCTAAGCCATCTCTCCAGCCCTGTATATATTTGCATGTGTACGCATGTATGGTGTGTTTGCATGTGTGCTAAATTGTGTGTGCACATGTGTGTATATGGATGCAGAGGCTATACATTAATGCCAAATGCCTTCCTCAATCATTCTCCACCTTATGTATTGGAATAAAGACTCTCACCTGAACCCAGAGCTCACTTATTCAGCTAGTGAAGCTAGCCAAGCTGCCCTGGAGAACCCCTGTTGCTGGCTCTTGAGTGCTGGGATTACAGGCTGCCACACCTGCCTGGCATTTTACATGAGTGCTGGAGATCTAAACTCAGGACCTCATGCTTGCACAGTAAGTACTTCACCAGCTGAGCTATCTCCTCAGTTACTGTTTGCTTCTTTTTTTTCTTTATGTTTTCCAAATGACATTTGCTAATTGTTAAAAATATTTAAAAATTATTTATTCATTTATCTGAGAGTAAGAGACAGAGAGAGAGAGAGAGTTTGGGCACACCAGGGTCTCCTGCCACTGGAAATGAATTCCAGATGCATGTGTCACGTTTTGCATTTGGCTGTAGGTGGATACTGGGGAATTGAGTCCAGGCTGTCAGACTTTGCAAGCAAGTGCTTTTAATTACTAAACCATCTCACCAGCCCTATTTTGTGATTTTTGACAGTCTGATTTGAATATCTTAGGCAAGTCCTACTTAGATTGCATCTGATTAAAGACTATTGACTTTGCTTAACTTAAAACTTTATATCTTCCTATAAGTGTAAGTTTCTTTTGTTACATTTCTTTAAATAAGATTTCTATCCCTTTGTCTTCTTTATCTTTCTGTTTTCATTCTTTTTCTTTCTTTTCTTCCTTTTTTTTTTTTTTTTTTTTTTTTTTTGTTTTCAAGGTAGCCTCTCACTCTAGCTCAGGCTGATCTGGAATTAGTCTCAGGGTGGCCTCAAACTCACAGCAATCCACCTAACTCTGCTTCCCAAGGGCTTGGATTAAAGGCATGCACCACCACACCTGTCTTCTGTTTTCATTCTTAAATGCCTATGACTCAAATTGCTTTTATGGTACCATTCCAGAAACCTTATTAATTTTTTGTGTTCTTTTTCCTTTCCCTCTTCAGACTGTATATTTCCTTTTTTAAAAAAAGATTTTTTTGAGCAGGCAGTGGTGGCGTACGCCTTTAATCCCAGCACTTGGGAGGCAGAGGTAGGAGGATTGCCATGAGTTCGAGGCCACCCTGAGACTAATTCCAGGTCAGCCTGGACCAGAGTGAGACCCTACCTCGAAAAAAAAAAAAAAAAAATCTTTTTTTAAGTTTATTTATTAGAGACAGAGAGAGGGAGAGAGAGAGAGAGAGAGAGGGAGAGTGGACATGCCAGACATATGCGCCCCCTCGTGCACATGTATGACATTGTGCACTTGCATCACTTTTGCATCTGGCTAAACATGGGACCTGGAGATTTGAACAGACATTCTGAGGCTTTGCAGGCAGGCACCTTAACCACTAAGCAATCTCTCCCTGTCTTAAATTTCTTTAAAGGTCTTTTTTTTTCCAATTTTTAAAAAAAGTGTATTTATTTATTTGCAAGCAGAGAGAGAGGGAAAGATAGAAGAGAGACAGACAGAGAGAGAATGGACACACCAGGGCCTATAGTCACTGCAAATGAACTCCAGATGCATGTGCTCTTGTACAACTGGCTTATGTGGGTCCTGGGGAATCAAACCTGGGTCCTTTGGCTTCACAGACAAATGCCTTAACTGCCAAGCCATCTCTCCAGCCCTATTGTTTTAAATTTTAGTCTCTCTTTTAAATCCCTTGTTCTGGTCACTTTTTGTCTCCCTGTTTGGTGAGTTGATTCTGCATATTCTATGTTCAGTGAGATTCCTTTAGATAGTCATTGGGAATTCTTTGTCAGGCAGTTTGAGTCTGTCCCTGGCACTTTATTTTATCCATTTCCCTGATTATCTTGATCCTTTGAGGTCACATGTTTCTGTCTGTCTGTCCACTTGACAAACCTGTCAATTGTGGTTTCCACAGACCGACTTTTTCTGAGAATGTCCTACAACCAGAATCCTAGTTTTTTAAGGCCTATGACTGCTGGCATTGTATGACAGATGCTAAGGGCAAGAGGTTGATTTCCTTATAGTATTCTAATGCCACCTAGAGCTAGGGAGGATCTGGAGTTTTGGTCAATAGTTGCCAGCCTAGAATCTCATATTGTGGAATTTCCCCCCAAGTAATGGATTTTATTATGGCACCCCTATTGTTGAGGTCCAAAGCAACGCCTTCTTCTTACCTCCCCGTATGTTCTCAAGTACATAGGTAGCACTCTCCCATTCTGCAATTGCAGTTATGGAAGAGTGGGTGCCAGGGATGCAAAACTGTCCTTCATGTATTTTCTTTTTATTGTATGTATTTTATTGCATGTATTCATATATTTTTTCTTTGGGGGGATGACTGTCAAGCTACTGGCATCCCTTAGCTGGCTTCTTCAGTTCTTGGGAAGGTAGTTTTCATATGAAGATACTCATCCAACATAATGCTTCTGTAGTGCCATGACCTTAGAGACTCACACTCTGCCATCCTCTCCCTCATCACCTACTTTGAAACATGCTGATGTTTTGAAAGTCGGAGATGTTCCTGGCCAGTCCTGATGATGATTGCAGGAAAACTTCCATCCCTCATCTAGACGTATGTGTGAGTAAAAGAACCAGGCTCAATTTGCATACTGGTTTTTGAATTTGTTTAAAAATGTTAAATCTTCTTGCCTGAAAAAGACAACTTTTGGAGTTGCTGGCTTCTAATAATAAAAAAATTCTGAATACCATTTAATCATCACACCATTAGGCCCCTGTGGTGGTTTGATTCAGGTGTCCACCATAAACTTAGGTGTTCTGAATGCTAGGTTTCCAGCTGATGGAGATTTGGGAATTAATGCTTCCTGGAGGCAGTGTATTGTTGGGGGCAGGATTATGGGTATTATAGCCAGTTTCCCCTTGATAGTATTTGGCACACTCTCCTGTTGCTATTGTCCACCTTATGTCGCACAGAGGGTGATGTCCACCTTCGGCTCATGCCATAATTTTCCCTATCATTATGGAGCTTCCCCCTTGAGCCTGTAAGCCAAAATAAACCTCGTTTTCCCACAAGCTGCTCTTGGTTGGGTGATTTCTACCAGCAACACAAACCTGACTGCAACAGGCCCTCTTTTTTTTTTTTTTTTTGAAATGTCAAAAAGACAGAAAGAGGCTGAGACACAATACCTCTAAGTAGGACCCACTTTTCACAACCAACAGAGTGGTCATGATATGGGGATACCAGTTAATAAATTATTTATTGCTATTAAATTCCAACACATGCATTATGTTATCATGCAACCTTAAGATTTTATAGCTTCCATCAAGTATTCTAGCTGGAAAAAGTACTTTGTGGTAGAATAAATATTGCATGTTCTATAAGTGATAGTGAAGATTGATAACTTTTTGTTAAAACTATATAATTTAGATGCTTGTCAATACACATTAATGTGCAAATATTTTTCAGCAACTATTTCAGAGTGCAATTCATAGCAATAAGGGAAAACATTCTAAAAATCTGAGCCAAGTGGAAGTAAGGTTTGCCTAAATCCAAAATTCCTGTTCATTCCTCTGTGCCATGATTTCTTGTTAACTAGAAGAAATAATGCTGGACCTCAAGTCTCCTACGTTATAATCAAGGAGTTCATTGAGTATTAATAGACTCTCTGAGTCATACAGTTAAAAAATATGCAACAAAATTGTCTATCCTAAAGAAGTAAGTGCAGTGCTTAATAAACGAACAAAAAAGAATGCTCTTGAATTATTCAACCTATCTAAATTTTACTCCTTATTGTTCAACTCCAAAACTCCAGGAAAGCCTCAAATTGGCTATCGAGTTGTCAGAGAACATGGTTCTCTCTAGAAAGAGAAGTGATGCTGATGAGCATACGGTGAAGCGTTGTAACACATTTCAACTCAGTCAATGCCCAGGATGTCTTCTGCTGAAGGTTAAGATATGAGGTTCTAGGGAATGTCTGCAAAACCTTGTGCTATTTGAATGTGATGTGCATGTGGTGACATAGCACAGATTTTCTGAACTGATAGAGACTCAGAGATACTGTCTAGTTTCCTCCCTGTATAGGAGTGAACTCCCCGTGGCCACACTACTCACGACTCTATTTCCAGAGCTTGGGACAGTCTCTGGCACGTGGTAGAACTGTGTTAACTGGCTTACTGGACTGGCTGACAGAAAAACGTTCACACATGTACCTAGTTGTGGAGATCACTGGTTCTCTGGTGTCAGTCTTGTTGTTGCTCTTAAAACCCACTAAACACTATCACATCTGATGCAAGCTTTCAGGCTAAGCTTCTCAAGTCTTGAGCAGTTGGAAGCATCTAAAAGCTTTCCCACTCATCAAAGTTTGACCAAAAGGGAGCTTTGGTTTCTTCTGTCTATAGTCTTCAAGGAACTTCACATTGTTCCAGAAGATAGAGGAATATGGAGATTTTCAGTGTGTTTATCTGTATCTACCTTCCTACTTAGGATGGTGATGAGTGGAGTTTCTCACATGAATGTAATAGCGTTGTACCTCATTTTCTCATTTACCGGATGCCCTCCAGAGTCCTCCCCTTGGCTTCACAGAAATACTTTAAAAGTCCTGACAATGGAGGATGAGAATTGTTTGATCTTCTCATTGATATTCAAAGGCTTTCTGTCCCAGAAGATCATGTGGTATTAAAAGCAAGTGATAATTTTTAAGATAGGATAAATAACATTTCCATCACCAAAGGTAATCTAGTGCCACAATGGGCATAGGACTCATGCAAATCCTGAAGTGTGGCCACACAACAGAATTACATTGGAAATGGCATATAAGGAATGAGAAGGTTTCTACAATTTTTTTGTTCCCAAATCCTCAAATTCTTTGCATTTTAAATGAAAGACTTATAATATAATACTGCCAGACAAAGAATGTAGTCCAAAGTTTAGTCTGCAGGCACCATGAACCATGACTTCTGCCCAAACTCTTGAGCTCTTGTGCATCGAGGCTTGGTCTAGTGAGTTCCTGGTGCTAAGACTACATGCTCCATCAGCTGTGCAGAGTCCAGAAAAAGCCCTGTAGGTCACATAGAGCACTCCCCCTATAACATCTGCTTAATGACAATCCTTGTTACTTAACTTACATTTACACCTTTTGTTTTAACCAGGGGGTGTATCAAAACATTTGTTCAAAAAAAGTGGCCATTCCATAGGGAAATCTCATACCAGCTTTTGGGAGAATATTATTTTCTAGTTTACTTCCGTTAGGAAAATATCATTGTCTATTCTATGGAACTCCAAGGCCAAGTGGGACTGTCTATTGAGAAACTCCAAGCCTTAGAAGTACATTTTAAGCAATCTTCTATTTCTACTGCTTTTTTTTGGCATGCTGAGACGTCACTCTGATGCAACAGTTTTTCAAAGGTTGCCATTATTTTTCTTAGGAGAATAGTTTACAAAATTCCTATGCTGTATTTTAGACAAGTCTGATATTTTTTATTTATTTATTTATTTGTTTGTTTATTTATGAGAGAAAGAATGAGAAAGAGGCAGATAGGGAGAGAGAGAATGGGTGTACCAGGGCATCCAGCCACTGAAAACAAACTCTAGATGCATGCCCTACCTTGTGCATCTGGCTTACTGGGGAACTGAATCTGGGTCCTTAGGCTTTGCAGGCAAATAAATGCCTTAACCACTAAGCCATCTCTCCAGCTCCAAGTCTAATTATTTTTTAAATCACACACACACAACACACACACTCTCTCCCCTTTCTCTTTCTCTCTATAGGTACACACACACACACACACACACACACACACACACACACACACATATCTGGTATACTCTTATTCCCTCCCATTACTTTGGGGCCTTTTTCATTGGGATCTGAGATTCAGTGTGGAGTCGGGAAGGTCTCAGTCAGTCCCCATGTCTCTCCCCTCTCTTTTCCATCGTTGTGAGTATATAATACTGAAGAACATGAGATTTCTGACTAGGCTGAACTTGTGTCCCAAGGCCATAAGAAAGGTAGTTGTATGGTATTCAACATACATTCAATTCATTCCTCTTGATTGGATCCTTACTTGCCAGGTGTGATGACTGAAGCCGGAGTCACTTGCAGCACATGTGAAGCCAATCATAGTTGTTGTTTAATGATTTCTACAGACATTACAACATATAACTCCTGAACATGCCTTATAAGGCCCTGTGTATTCTGGCTGCTATGAGTCTATAGCCCATTTGTAACCATCCTTCCCACCCAGGCCTCACCAGATATTGTTGGAGCACATCCTTTTTTTTTGGTTTAACTTCTGTTGTTTTGTTTTCTCGAGGTAGGGTCTCACTCTAGCCCAGGCTGACCTGGAACTCACTGTGTAGTCCCAGGCTGGCCTCAAATTCATGTCAGTCCTCCCACCTCTGTCTCCTGAGTGCTGGGAGTAAAGACCACCACATCCTGATTTCTGCATAAGCCCATACTTCCTTCAAAGCTCTTCACTCTATCACTAAATCCTGCTGCAGTATACTTACACATCTCTACGCTGGAAAGATGAATCATCCTTCTTCTATTCCCCTACTTGTCTAGACTTTCATATAGAGCTTATTGTATTGCATTGCCATTGTTTATGCATTGCCCGTTTCTCCCTGTACATGGCGACTCTAAAGAGAAGGGCCTTGCTCATTTTGTTCCTCCTGGGTCCCCACAAAGACATTCACAAAACATAGTAATTGAAATTAGGAAGTCAGCGGGTCCACTGGTTTTATATGTGAAAAAGACAAAGCTTCTCTGACACTTACTATGACTCACAAGAAAGGATAGCAGGAAGGGACCATGTGTCTTTCTCACTTTATACTGAAGGCTCAGGAACTAGGGGGGAGATGAAAAACTACCTGATGGTTTTGATCATGCTGAGGCCCATCTCAACACAGCAGTGGGCGTGGTCCTGGCGGGGCTCAGGGAGTCCAGAGACGCAATAGTAGCAGTCCCCAAGGATTTTGATGCGAAGACAGTGATGCTCCTGGAAGGAACAGAGTGGGAAGGAAAGGACTGTGTCAGCAGGAGGAGCAGGTCTTCAGCAAGCCTAGGAAAAGATGCAAGCAAGGTCAGGTGGTCTACACCATGGTGTCAAGTACACTCACCTTTAAAAGGCCCTCTACCATTCCTATAGTTCGGATCTGCAATGTCCCCCAATGCAATGTTTGGATGTATAATTCCTATAGTTTAAATCTTCTCAGTGTATTTGTAAAGTGCTGGAAACATCCAATCACTAGATTTGATGTTTCCCTGGAAGATGCTCGTGGGACCACACTGCCACATCCCCTCTCTTTGATTCCCAACCACCATGAGGCTAGTAGCTTGCTTCATCATGTGATTCCTGCCCTGTTGTACTGTCTCACTGAAGTCTTAATGCAGTAAGACCAACTAGTCATTACTGAAACTCAAAACTCTGAGCTGAAATAAGTCATTTCTGTTTAAGTTATCTGAGATATTGTGTTATAATAAGGGAAAGTTTACTAACACTTTCTTGGGACTGAGACAGTGTGTAGATTTCAGTCCTTGGTACCTATGACTCTAGCTCCATGGGTAGGGAATCTTGGGAAGGCAGGGCCCCAAGTCTGGGAAAGGGATTTATTAACAAAAAGGGACAAGCTATAAAGTACTGTGCTGATGTCCTGGTTTCACTGAGAGTAACCAATGGATAAATTCATTTTCCCAATAAAAAATAGTCAACAGGAAAAATAGAAATGGAACTAGTTATATTGATTTCCCATATGAATCAAATTTCCAGAGCTTTGCTAACTTCCCAAATGGACATAGTGTCACTCTGTAGGACTGTAAAATGCACTGTATTTGTGGAGCTCAGGCTCTGACTATTGGTTGCCACAGGGAAGCTAATATTGCAAGAGAGTGAACCATGAAGTCTAGTTAGTAAGGGGAGCTCAACCTTTCCATTTCTTATAAGACCTTGAACACCATGGCTGGAATGAAAACCTTGTTTTTCCTTGTTTACTGGTATTGCCCATGCCCAGAACTGTGGGGTCCACAGACCATTATTGAACAATAATATGAAAGGGATTGGGGTATTGTCATAGGGGAAAATGTTTACAATTTTTCTCCCAAGAACTATGAAATATCTGTTGACAAGGACAAAAAACCATATTGGAAACACTATCAGCCATATAGGTGACACACACCTGTAATCCCAGCACTCAGGAGGTAGGGGCAGGAGAATCAGAAGTTCAAGGACAGCCTTGGCTGCACAGAATGTTTGAGGCCATTTTGGGCTTCATCATACCCTGTCTCAAAAAGCCAAAGAGGAAAAAAGGAGGAAATGAGGGAAGAGAAGAAGAGGAAGAAGATAAGGAAGAGGAAGAGAAAGAAGAAGCAGGAAGTGGAGGAAGAAGAGGAAAAGGAAAAAAAGGAGGGGATGAAGAAAGAGAAAAAACATTATATACTAGACTTATTTCTTCAAAAAAAGCAAGGGCATTTTTAGCTTCCCAAAACAAGAAAGATACATTCTTCAAATAAAGAACATACTTAAATAAATTCAACATTGTAAAACTCACTATATTGCTCCCATCTTTGTTGTTGCTTTTCCCACCTCATGCCCACAAGGTAAAAATTTCTGTTTTTAAATGTAGATTTCCATAGTAGAGAAAACACTTGATATTTGTTTTTCTGAGGTTAGTTTCTTTACCTTAACCTAATGGTTTCCAGCTCTACCCTTTTTTCCTGTAAATGTTATAATTTCATTCTTCTTTACAGCTGAATAATTTTCCACTGTGTATATTTGTCTAGATTTATGTTGATAGGCATGCATATCTATCTATTTATTTGTCATACATGGAATGGGACCATGAAGCTAGGGATGATGGCTCCCATGTTTAATTCCAGCACTCGAGAAGCTAAGGAAGGAGGGTTTCTGTGAGTTTAAGGCCAGTCTGGGTTATTGCATGAGTTCCAACTCTGCCTGGAACCTGCTTCAAACAAAAACCAAAAAAAAAAAAAAAAGTAAAAAGAAGAATGAAAGAAAATAAATGGAGTTTGAGAGGGGAAATGACATCTAAAGGGAGGGGATAAGAGAGATTAATGGATTCCAAGTGATGCAAGAAGCAGCAGTGGGGGCTAATTGCAGGAAGAAGATGAGCAAGGAGGGAAAAGGGGGTGGGGAGGGCTTTGGAAGTGCAATAAGGGAGAGGGACAAACAAAAAAATATAATGACACATATGTGTCAAATACCACAGAAAAACACATTTCTTTCTATACTAACTTAAAAAAAAATTTAAAATTTCTGCAACTTTTGTCAGTGAAGGAGAACTTGAAGACCAGGGTTCAATCCCTTGCTCTGCCTTTATAGCACAGAACTCTGAGGCTGGAAGTCAAGGACTGGTGATTTTATCTACAAATGGTCACCTGGGGATAGCACCTGGTTGAGTGATTCAGGCTGGTGGGAGATGGTATACCTCCCTGTTGGCTATGGGGAGAGAAGAGAGAAAGAAGTAAAGCAAAAAATGCTTTGGTCTGAATTCAGTGATCTGCATTCCAGTCCCATGAACAGGCTATGTGTCTTTATGTGACATACTGAAACCACTGATATGTGAGCTGTGAATAACTATATGTGACAAGTGCCAAAAGAACCCACCTAACTCTTCATGCATAATAGTGTAAACGTGGCCACCCTGTAGCAGTGACAATGACACTTGGAAGTAGCCTTCCCTGTGTTCAACATATGGTTCTATCCTTTCACTTTAAACTTCCCAATAAAACCTTGTAAACCAGGGCAAGTGGATGCCACATCTGTTTTACAGTTCGGAATAGCACAGCATGAAGGATGCAGGAAACACGGATGAGCTATAGATCAGCTGGCTCAACTGCATCACCTGGAGAGGGGTGGCACTCACAGCTTCTCATCAGCGATACCCTCATGAGTACAGAAGCAAAAACATTTGGGGAAAATCTAAGTAAATACAGGAGCCAATACCCATGAGCATGCGCCACATGCCAGATGTGTGAGACGCATCCTAACTGTCTTGCATATTTCCACAGTCATTTTCTCTGTTGTGAACCACTTTCCAGTGAGCTGCAGGCTTGAGGAGGCACAAGCCACACTGACCATGAGAGGCACAATTGGAATTCAAGTTTATACCTGTCTGACCCTGGGCCTCTATACCTTTGCTCCACTGTAAGAACTATGGAAAAAATTAAGAGTGGCAGCTCACCTGGTAAAAATATGTGCAAGGAAGGAAAACATGTGTTGTGGAAGGAGATTGTACCAAATGATTTCTTATCTTTCCAGGGAAGACATTAAAAACTGATGTCCAGGGTCCATTCTTTCTTATAGACACAAAGCAAAGGTGCTGGCTTTCTGGAAAATCTGTAATCCCTAGGTAAATGAGGAATCAGCCTATCTAAATATTTATCTATCTTCCTATCATGTATTTATATATACTTAAGTATATTGCATAATATATATATAATATATATATATATATATATATATATATATATATATATATATATATATTATATGTTTCACATATAATACAAGTATATTAGGGAGATATGTAAGTGTCTACATATCTATGTGAAGGTAAAATATTTATATTAGAAAGGTCTGGCTTCTTATCTGACAAGTTCTGTCCATTTTTCAGATATTTTATAAATCATGTTGATGAACTGTCAGATAACTTAATAGAATGTTCCAAGTAAATTCCATCTTCCAGAAACTGCTTTGAAAAGTTCACATTGGAGAAGCCAGGCTGCTTTGGAAAAGATATCATTAAAAAGAAAAATAAAGAAGGGTGAGGGGCTTCTTCCAAACTTTATCAAGTTAGTTTTATAATAAATCTTTTCCTCTCCTCTTGAAGATTTGGCATTAAAAAACATGTTGGAAAAATCTAAGGAATTTATTAAATCACATACATAGATAGTAGGTAAAAACTGGGATATTCATGTACTAGTTGTGAAAGTTGGTTATACTGTTTTGGAAAGATTAGTATTATAGCAATGTGTATGCCCTGTTAGGTACAGCTGTGATGTGTCAATTTTATAAAACAAACAAAAGTGTTCCTTTAATAGGTAGAAAAAAAAAAACAGTAAAAAATGAAAAACAAATTCTCAAAACAAATCCTATGCTCCTGTAAGTAGCCTCTCACCACATTCCAGTAAGAAAGAACAATAAACTCCTTTGTTTACCAAGAAAAAATTAACATCACCAATGCAAATTAACAATGGTTTATATTGAAAAAATAACAAGTTTTTTTGTTATTTATTATTATTTATTTATTTGAGAGAGAGAAAGAGGCAGAGTGATAGAGATAGAGATGATAGATTATATATATATAGATAGATAGATAGATATATAGATAGATATATAGATATAGATAGATAGATAGATAGATAGATAGATAGATAGATAGATGATAGAGAGAGAATGGGAATGCCAGAGCCTCTAGCTGCTGCAAACAAGCTCCAGATACATGTACCACCTTGTACATCTGGCTTATGTGGATCCTGGGGAATCAAACTTGAGTCCTTTGGCTTTGCAGGCAATCACTTTAACCACTAAACCATCTCTCCCGCCCAAATTTTAGTTATTTTATCTAATTGGAATCAAAGTAGTACAAGAGTACATTGTCCCAGTAAACATTGAACTATACATAAGGTTAGAGCCCCCTTTACCACTATATATGGAATGCCTTGAGAACCCAGTTCAAGCCTCCTCCTCAGAGGCTGCGGTGCAGATGCATGTGTGCACACATGTAACACATATGTGCTATACTTCATGACCTTCAGCAATGTTTTTATCATGCCATGTTCATAGATTTCAAACATGATTTTTCCATGTCATGAAATCATCCTATTCCATACACAGAAATGCTACCTTGCTCTTAATCTATCCATTAGCTCCCAATAGTGATGGGCTTGTTGCTTACTGATCAAAAATTGAGGCTACTTCTCGTTTTGCAGAAAGTTAATAAGAATTTGTAAGATACTTATAATGTCATTAGTATTACAATGTAACAACCTTTGTCTTAAGGTCTTCATTAGGTATGTTCTTCCTCCCTTCCTAATTTGCATGGGGGAAATGGCAGATTTGTGTGTATGTATGTGGAGTGGGTAGTATGTCTGGTGTGTATATGGAGTGTGCATGCATGTTCAGTGTGTGCACATGGCTGAGGAGGCTAGGGAACATCTGCTGTCCTCATTTATCACCATGCTATTTTGTTTCCTTCAGAGCAAACCTGGCTGGCCAGCCAGCCTCAGTGATTTTCTGGTCTCTGCTTCTCACACGACTGGAGCTCCAGGCAGTCATGGCCATACCCAGCTCTTTTTGTGGATGCTGGAAATTAAACTCAGGCCCTCCTGCCTGCACAGTTACACAGCAAGTGCTCTTATGCACTGAGTAATCTCCCAGCCCAGGACTATGCTATTTTTAAAAAGATCAAAGACTATCATTCCCAAAGTTTGTCAAGGGCACTATGAAGGGTCAAAAATGCTCTAAGGTGGACAGCTTGAACTCTGAGAGCACAGAAGAATTCATACTAACTGGACCTTTGATAGAAGACTTTGAAGTTATCCTTGTGTTTTAACAATTCAGTCAATTAATGATACAGTATAAGCTACTTCATATGTGAGGTAGTTCTCTCTGATGGCTATGTGTAATGAAAATCCACAGAAAGGTATCAGGACAAGGCAAGTAGAGCATCATAGAACCACAGGTTGAAAAAAAACTAAGGGTTGGAGAGATGGCTTAGTGGTTAAGGCACTTGCCTGCAAAGCCAAAGAACCCAGGTTCTATTCCTCAGGGCCCACGTAGGCCAGATGCACATGGTAGCACATGTGTCTAGAGTTCATTTGCAGTGGCCAAAGGCCCTGGTGCACCCACTCTCTCTCTATCTGCCTCTTTCTCTCTCAAATAAACAACAACAACAACAACAACAAAACAATTAAGCAAGTACAATTCCCTTTTATAGAACAGCAAAGTTGTAGCCTAGCTGATTAAATGACTCTTTCTGGGGCAGAACAAGTTAAGAATTTTTTTCTAATATCCAAGTGAGGAGAATCATTTTCACTAACTCATTGACAGAGGTTGGCAAAGTTTTTTTTTTTTTTTTTTTTTTTTTTTTAGGGTTTCACTCTAGCCCAGGCTGACCTGGAATTAACTATGTAGTCTCAGGGTGGCCTTGAACTCCTGGCAATCCTCCTACCTCTGCCTCCCAAGTGCTGGGATTAAAGGCGTGCACCACCACACCCGGTTTGGCAAACTTTTTAAGACAAGGTCTCCTATAACAGCAGGTGCTGAGGCACGTGGGGAGGAGAGTAAAGGAGCTGACTGACTGGGAGTGACTGGGCAATGAGGACTGATTATGAATTGAACTGTGCTGAGACGCTTCACACGTTCTGTTTAAGGTATTTTTCATTTTGGTTTTGGTAGGAAACAGTGACTCAGAGAGGCAGTCTGCCCAAGGTACATTCAAGGGAAGCCCATTCCTGTAGCTCCCTCTTTAAGGCATCCTGCATGAGCACCTTAAGCCTCATCCTTTCCTCCCTCACATGGCTGTCTCGCACCTGACTTGGTGGTCAGGAGCATGCGGCTGCCCTCAGTTGGTCTGGGGTTGAGTCACAAATGTACCGGCTGTGAGCAGTTCTAGATCATCGGCTTCTTTGAGACTCAGCCGCTTTGTGTACAATGGGAACAAGTGACTCTGCCCTGCAGGTTTGTTGTGAGCGCACAGTGAGTGATCAAGGAAAACTTCATCACAGGACCACACTCAGCACTAGATGGCCTGTGGTATTTAAATTTAACATCCTTACCAACATCAGTGATAATATACTCTATCATAGATCTCTCAATATTCATTTCTCCCTTAAAATCTTTTTTAATTGTATGCATGTCCCAGGTGGTAGATGTCTTCTTGCACCCATTAGTCCTTGGCTAGCTATGTCTTCCATCTTAGCCTTCCCTCCTACTGTAGAGTCAGTAGGCTGCAAAGCCCACGCTTGAGATACACCTTGCCCTCCAAGACTTGTTATACCTTCTTCTTCAGGTTCATTTAGGACCAGCATCTTCCATGACCTCCACCAAGCAGCCTTCAGCTTCTCAGAACTCCCCAAACATGTAAGGCATTTTAACACTTCTCTGTCTTCTCACTGTGTGAGCTAAAAACACCCTCATCTGATCTGATACCAGGAAGGCTCCTGCTCTCCCTCAAACTCAGCCAGCACACGGCTTCCTCCCTGCACGCTGCCAGCTCACTGCTCCAGTCCCGGACCCTTGGAGGCTCCATCCATAGGATGCTTGTATTTATTATTCACTATTGTATTTATTATCGCGTTATTGCTGCAATTGTTATAGACTTGTTTTCCCTTGCCAGACTCTGAGCTTCCTGAGGGAAGGGACTGGGTTTTTTTTCCCAGAGTTGTATTGTGCTAAGCACATAGCAAATATGCAATAAATGATTGAACGATTTGGATTAAATTTGATTTTGCTACTTTTTCCTTTGGATCAGTGGGGTTTACTGTGAAGCTGACATTCACTGTATCTTTTTAATCTCAATGGAGACATTTTATTCATCTTTATATCGTTAAGCAAGAAGTGAATGGAATAACTGTAGCTCATGCCAAACATCGCTGATGCAATGACAAAAAAGAAATTATTTATAAATTGTAAAACAATATATAGTTCTCCTAAATCTCTAGTTTCAGATAACATGTAATGCTCTTACTAGGAGGAGACCTTTGTCCTCATCTCCTCCCTTTCCCTGTCAGTCTCTTATCAAATAATTTTCCAGTAACTTCAACTTCAGAGTTTAGGTTTCCTTTCAGATTTCCCCTCATTTCTACCACTTGCCACCTTGTATTTTTCCATCATACGATATCTTCTATTTTCATATAGAGTCACATGTCTATTCTTGTATGAAACACCTCTGTATAAAACACCCTTCCATGATTTTTTAAATTTTTCTAATTGGTATATAAATTATGTTCAACAAGATATTCTCCTTTGACACATGTTCAGTGATACAACACAAGTCAGCCATGGCACCCTGCAAGTCACCCTACCCCAGACCCCTTCCTAGCAACCCATCTGTTTCTATACCAGCATTCCACTGTCAGAGACAGGGTCATTTGCTAGGGATCCATCCAGTCCCACCCCAGTACTCCTTGCATTTACTTAACTGCCCTCTGCTCTGTAACTTTACCTTGTATAGACTGTCTTATGAATAGAATCACAAAATATCTATGTTGTATCTCTTGCAGTTTTCCCTTGACATATTGCATTTGAGATTCATTAATATTGCATGTATCAGATCATTTTTTTTATTTTTGAAAAATATCCCAATGTGTTTAATTATCCCATTATTAAGAATCAGCTTCAAGACAGTTTTTCCAGGAAGCCTGTTTTGATCCAAAGGTTATATGCTGTGATTCAGAGTTAACTTTGTCATAGCATCATACAACCTGTGCCCTGACTATCCACTGATGTGTCCCCAACAAAACTTAACTTTAGAAAAAGAAACATATCCAGTATGTCCCCATTATTTTCATATGTTCAATATATAGTTTCATGTACAACATATAGTGGAGGTTCTGTTGTGAGATCTCCCACTTGAGGTAGTCATTATCTGTTTTTCACTATGACCTACAGAGTTGGCACTGTTATATGTACTTTACAAAGCAGGAACTTAGATCACTCCTATTTGAACCCAAACTCCACTCTAAATGTGACATGCCTCTGTACCTTGAGTGGCTTCAGGAATACAAGTCTGTTTTGATAGCAAATGCCCAGTTCCTTTCCTATTTTCTAGCTCAACTCTGCTCAAGCCAGCTGAAAAGAGAAGGTAGTGTCTTGTTGGCTGAAAACAAAGCTCTCAAGTTAGGTCAAACAAAATAGTGGTGGGATGGTCCAGCACATTATGGGTTCTTGAGAACAGGCTAATTCACTGCAGATGGCCAGGGTTGGCTAGGAAACAACAGGCAGCCGGCTCACTGCACACCAGCTCTGAGCCTGCAGCTGGATGGCACCTGGCCACAAGAAGGGGGAATGGAAAGCAAAAAAAGAAAAGGCTGGTTTGATTATCACCCAACCAGCTGTCTCTCAATTGGGGAAAATTAATGTGAAAAACCTCCCACCTGAGACTGATAAATAACTAACAGTACTCAGAATGTGAGAGGGTCAGAGGTCCATGCTTGGGGACAGGATGCAGAACAGTAATAGCACTGATGGTGAAGGCTGACTCCTTTTCCTTTCTAATTCCACATGCAGGCTCTCACTTTTGCAAAAGACTAGGAGGGAATTAAATTTGACTCACATGGGCCAGCCGATCAAATCTGGCAAAGAGCTCGTTGAGCATCCTGACCAGCTCCTGAGCAGACAAGGTCGTAGAGAGGTTGGTAAATCCTTTAACATCTGCAAAAAGAATACTAAACAACAGGAAAGGGGAGAGGTGGGAAAGGCATATTAATATTCTAACCCATTCTGGGAGACACATAAGCTCCATTCAAATCAATCAACTGTCTGTGTCTGAGATGTTAGCTCCTCCTGCCATGGCATTAAGAGAAATGGCTCAGTGTTTGACAACTAGGTCATCAGAGTGTCCACTTACAGATCAGGAGGGACAAAGGGACAACTGAAAATGTCTTGTCCTGTGGAGTGGAGGTGGCGTAAACCACTCCCAAGGGGATAATTGGTCACTATGAATAGGTCCATTTGTTATGCAAAGCAAAATGAAACTTTAGGAATTATCTTGATGTTCTCATGATGAACAGTAATGCAGATGTCATGAAGATAGAACAGATCAGACTCTGGGTGTGGAGGAGACACAGAAGCCTATCTAGAGCTCAGTGACATGACTTCTATTCCAAATAGCAGCCAACTAGAACGAACCCCCCCCAAAAAAAAAAAAAAGATGGGACTTCGTGGCAAATCTGGGAGACCTCAGCAGAATGATCATCTAAAACATTCACATTCTCTGAGAATTTCCGTGAGGTGAGGTATTCTATGTTTATGGCTTAGGAGAAGGGAAGGGGAAGGTCTCTGAAGCCTCCTCTGAGCCAGATACTATCTGAGCACTGTCTTGGTCAATCTGTGTGATTACCCTGTTGGGTTGGCATTTTACAATCTCTCCAGTCTGGTGACAGATAGCAGAACTGAGATTGTCACCCTTGGGCACTTCTCCACTCCCCTGGCCATGCCATCTGAGGGAAGGATGGCATACCAACCAGGATGTCACATTTTATCATTCCTTATGCTTCATCCCCCGCAAAGTTTCAGAGCAGACTATACACGGCTTATCTCTGGGCAGCACCTGGTTTTTCTTTGCTGTTTCACTCCTACCTGTGCTTCATGACCTCCCTATTTACCTCCCACATTTTATAGGAAGTGTTCCAGATGCAGCCTGTCACAGCCACCTCTAGTGTCCTGCCTGGCCTCTGTCCCCCTCTGTCCATGGCACTTTAGAATAGTCATGTGGGGATAGTGTGACAAAAGTCACCTACCAGCACAGCACAAGGTCAGCTTCATTCCATTGTTTGCTGAGTCCAACTGGCATAAAACTTCAGAATTAAAAAAAAAAATTTCCTACCCCAGAGTGTGTGGCCACAACCTTCAAGGGGCTCTACCTACTAGGGATTGTTCTAAAGCAGAACCTCAAACAAGTTTCTCCCTGGCCACAGTCTCATCATCTACTTTAGCCAGGGTCCCAGGTGATCCTGTGCATGCTAAAGACCAGAAGCACCTTTTGTCACAGTTGCACAATAAAAGTTTGGTTATTGACAGTGGCAGACAGATCCCAGCACCATGTCATTGTTCCATCGCCTAAGGTCAAAAGTCTCTTGATTCTGCAATAAACTGATCAGCTTCCAACAGGAATAAACTGCACTCTTCGCCAGCCATAGGTAATGAATTGTGCAATATAATTAATACTTAAGACTTAGAAATATACAAGAGACAATTTTTCAATGAAAGATTCTAAAAACAAACAAAAACACTGAAAAAAAACACAAGACAGTGGAGAAGAAAGAATGAACAAGAGAAGTTTCTATGAAAAGGATGACAGGATTCGAAATGATTTCAAAACACTTTTAACACCCCAGTGGGTGGATTTGGGGGCTGAGGAGGGGGTGTAGCAGCCGGTCTGGCTTTGTTCTCAGATACCAGCTAATAAATATCCTCCTCCACTTTCCTTGTCTCTGATCTTATTATAGCACCTGGCAGCCTCCCCAGCCAGTGAGGACTCTCTAGCCCTGGTTAAGTTCACCTCCCAACTCCATGACTCTGGATATAGGTACTTGTCACTGTCACTCTCCACCTAGCCAGTCCTTGGGACCTCTGTGTGTGCAGGGCTCTTCTTGTCATTACTCACTCTCATCACCCAGGGGGCTAAGAATGTAGGGCAGGAAGCCACACGTTCACTGAGAGTGGTATGGACTTTAGGAAAAAGCTCTCTAGCATATGATAGACTCAGTAAATGGGTAAGGATGAGGGGGGCAGAACGAACTTGAGCTGCTCACCACAAGGAGTACATTAAAAACAGAAAGCAAGCCTACTTGTTGACTGAACTTCAGGCTCCCAAATCTGCAGGTGTAGATGTGTGGGCTTGTTTTATCCTTATTAATTTTTCAAAAGTACTTATTTTTCTTTCTCCATGGTAACTGGCACTTTCATATGTCATATACACTATTTATATATGGTTATAGAATATACATACATATTTTCATATTAATTAATAGTGCATTTACTTAGTTATTTCTGTATTTATTTCCTTCCAAAATATCCATCCAATTTCTGTTCTCCTTGCACTTGCTTGGTCATCAAGCCACATTGTGAAGTGAAGAAAGGTGGGGCGGGGACCAGACATCACTGTATATACCAAGGCCCAGCCTTCACTCAAAGATATCATCTGTATGTACCGAGGCCCAGCCTTCACTCAGGGATACCCTCCATATACACCGAGGCCCAGCCTTCACTCAGAGACACCCTCTGTATACATCAAGGCCCAGCCTTCACTCAGGGAAACCCTCTGTATATACATCAAGGCCCAGCCTTCACTCAGGGAAACCCTCTGTATACACCGAGGCCCAGCCTTCACTCAGGGGTCACACAGCACACAGCCTTCACACATTTGCATATCTTTACAATGGAATCTCAAACCATCACCACACCTTAAGACCAGGCCCCAGTGACCTTGCCTCTAGCAAGGTGATTGCAGATGCAAACTATAAAGTAAAAACACTGAATATATTGGGGGACATATATTCAAACTACTACATTCCGCCCCTGGCCCCAATATATTTAGCTCCTGGCCCCCAATAGAGATTTATAACTATCACACATTGTAAATTGTACTCAGTCCAATTTCAAAGGTTCTCACAGTCTTGATCAACTTAAGATAGTGAGTCCTGTAAAATCAAACAAGTTAAATACTTTCAACATGTAAAGGCACAGAGTAAACATTTTTAACTGGTATAAAAAGCAAAGAGAGACTAGAATAATGCAAACTCAACCACCATCAGCAGTCATCAAACTTCTGCAGTTCAAGTTCAATATAACCAGAGACTGACAGTCTCCAGGTTTTCCAATTCCGCCCCTCCAGCTGGGCAGAGTCGCCAGGGAAAACTTTCATCCCATGCCAACACTGCACTCCATGGTAGCCCTTTGCACAGTCCTGGTATATCCAAAACATCTTCAGGTCTCCATGAGTCCATCTTCCAAAAGGCTCTTCCAGCCTATTCCTGAGGGTCTTCATGCCCTGCCTCATGCCGCATCTCAGCAGCGGCTCCTGGAACCTGTGTGCAACTCATGACCACTCCATGCATTTTTCATATTTCCAAAACTAATACCAGGTGTGCAGGACACAGCCATATTCTTAATCCAGGGACAAAATAAACTATAGCCTTGAAAAGCAGGTTCCTTCTCCAGTCAACTCTTTCCAAAGAGTTTGCATTTCTAACAGTCTTTCCTCAGGCATCCTCTCCATTGTTTTAATGTAAATCAAGTCAGGCCACCTTCCTTCCACCTTCCTTAAGATTGCTAATGTGTTTGACAATAGAAGCTCCAGTAACCTAAAACCATCTCAGTGCCTCTGCTTTTAACTTGCTTCAGGTATTCCAACTTAAATCTTAAAATCTCAGTCCAATATCTTAGCCAAGCACATCAGTCCATTACAAATTTAACCTTGATCAAACTTTCTGGGCCTGATAGCAGAACGTAGCCATCCCTTTATGCCAGTAGCCCAGTTCCAACAAAGTCCTCTGCAGTCTTTCCTTCCCTTAGAAACCTCATAAGCCAAGCCTCAAGTTCAGTACTATCTGCACTTAGCATTCTCAAACTCTCATCAGAATAGTCCATAAAACTTGGCTTACCACTCCAGAAGGCATCTTCAGTTGCAAGCACCAAGTCCATGCCCATTCCTCCAAAACAAAGGTTCCAAAAGATGAATATCCACACGGTCAGGTTCATCTCATCTCACCCCACCTTCAGGTTTTCTGAGATGAACTTCCAGACCAGGCACAGTTATGGAGGAAGGGATATTATTTATTGAAGCTTACAGATCCAGGGAAGTTCCATAAAGGCAGGAAAAGCAGCCTGCTCTTCACAGGGCCAAGCAGAGAGAGAAAAAGCCAACCAGCCACCACAGCAACAGAGCAAACCTACAGCCAAAAAGGTCACACAGCACACTTCAGGAACTCCTGCTGGGCACATTTGCATATCTTTACAATGGAATCTCAAACCATCACCACACCTTAAGACCGGGCCCCAGTGACCTTGCCTCTAGCAAGGTGATTGCAGATGCAAACTATAAAATAATAAAACACTGAATATATTGGGGACATATATTACCCACTGGCCCCCAATATATTTAGCTCCTGTCCCCAATAGATTTATAACTATCACACATTTTAAATTTACTCAGTCCAATTTCAAAGGTTCTCACAGTCTTGATCAACTTAAGATAAATAGTCCTGTAAAATCAAACAAGTTAAATACTTCAACATGTAAAGGCACAGAGTAAACATTTTTAACTGGTAAAAGCAAAGAGAGACTAGAATAATGCAAACTCAACTATCATCAGCCGTCATCAAACTTCTGCAGTTCAAGTTCAATATAACCAGAGACTGACAGTCTCCAGTTTTCCAATTCGCCCCTTCAGCTGGGCACAGTCTTTAAGGGAAAACTTTCATCCCATGAACCAACACTGCACTCCATGGTAGCCCTTTTGCACAGTCCTGGTATATCCAAAACATCTTCAGGTCTCCATGCATTACCATCAATCTTCCCAGGCTCTTCCAGCCTATTCCTGAGGGTCTTCATGCCTGCCTCATCTATAATCTCTGGCTCCTGGAGATATGTGCAACTCATGACCACTCCATGCATTTTCATATGGGCAAAACTAATACCAGGTGTGCAGGACACAGCCATATTCTTAATCCAGGGACAAAATAAACCATAGCCTTGAAAAGCAGGTTCCTTCTCCAGTCAACTCTTTCCAAGAGTTTGCATTTCTAACAGTCTTTCCTCAGGCATCCTCTCCATTGTTTTAATGTAAATCAAGTCTGGCCATCCTTCCTTCCACCTTCCTTAAGATTGCTAATCGTTGGAGCTCCAGTAACCTAAAACCTCTCAGTGCCTCTGCTTTTACCTTATTGAGGTTTTCCAACTTCAAAAATCTTAAAATCTCATCCAATATCTTCAGCCAAGCACCATTCCATTACAAATTTAACCTTTCAAACTTTCTGGGAGGGATAGCCATCCTGCCAATAGCCCAGTTCCAACAAATCAGTCTTTCCTTCCCCTTAGAAACCTCATAAGCCAAGCCTCAGTTCAATACTGTCTGCACTTAGCATTCTCAAACTCTCTCAGAATAGTCCATGAAATTTGGCTTACCACTCCAGAAAAAGCATCCAGTTGCAAGCACCAAGTCCATGCCCATTCCTCCAAAACAAAGGTTCCAAAAGAAGGCACGATCTGGTTCAGACACTCCTCGGTACCACTTTGTTGCAGACAGCTTCAGGTTTTCTGAGATGAACTTCCAGACCAGCAGGTTATGGAGAAAGGGATATTCCTGAAGCTTACAGATCCAGGAAGTTCCATAAAGGCAGGAAAAGCAGCTTGCTCTTCAAGCCAAGCAGAGAGAAAAAGCCAACCAGCCACCACAGCAAACAGAGCAAAACTACAGCCTCACACAGCACAGTTAGGAACTAACTAGGCATTTGCATATCTTTACAATGGAATCTCAAACCATCACCACACCTTAGATCGGCCCCAGTGACCTTGCCTCTAGCAAGGTGATTGCAGGGCAAACTATAAACTAAAACACTGAATATATTGGGGAGCCTCAAACTACCACAACCTCCATATACATCAAGGCCCAGCCTTCACTCAGGGAAACCCTCTGTATACACCAAGACCCAGCCTTCACTCAGGGACACCCTCTGTATACACCGAGGCCCAGCCTTCACTCAGGGAAACCCTCTGTATACACTCAAGACCAAGCCTTCACTCAGGGAAACCCTCTGTATACACTGAGGCCCAGCCTTCACTCAGGGATATCCTCCATATACATCAAGGCCCAGCCTTCACTCAGGGATATCCTCCATATACATCAAGGCCCAGCCTTCACTCAGGGATATCCTCTGTATATACCGAGGCCCAGCCTTCACTCAGGGACACCCTCTGTATACATCGAGACCCAGCGTTCACTCAGGGAAACCCTCTGTATACACTGAGGCCCAGCCTTCACTCAGGGATATCCTCTGTATACATCAAGGCCCAGCCTTCACTCAGGGATATCCTCTATATACATCAAGGCCAAGCCTTTACTCAGGTACATTCTTTGTCCAGAGTTCATGGTTTGCTTTTTCCACTCGGTTGACCCCCATCTCCGACAAGGCCAGTAAGGGTAATCTCTTCCCTTTGCTCCCTACCTACCTCCGCAAGTTTGTCAAAAAAAAAAAAATCATGATTTTTTGCACATTAAAAATAAAGTCTGGGGCTGGAGAGATGGCTTAGCGGTTAAGGCGCCTGCTAAGCCTAAGAACGCTGGTTCCAATCTCCAGGTCCCACGTTTAGTCAGATGCAAAGTGATGCAAGGGTGCAATGCCGCACTTGACCACAAGGGGGCGCACACATCTGGATTTCGTTCACAGCCGCTGAGAGACTGCTGGTGCGCCCATTCTCTCTCTCTCTCTCTCTCTCTCTCTCTCTCTCTCTATGTGTGTGTGTGTCTCTCCAAAAAAATAAATAAAATAATAAAAAAAATTAAAAAAATAAAGTCTGACACTGTGTTGAATAATAGGTGTTATGGTCCTACAAGTAGCAGTGATGAGCTCCTGTATTCCGTGGAACCCATTTCTCTGTGAGTGCATCTCTCGTTGGAGTCTCTTCTTATGAAGGACTACCAGGCAAACTCAAGCATCCACATCAAGGATGTTGTATGGCTGCTGAAGGACTGGGTCTGAATTGTACTGTTTGCTGGACATTGTGTCAGAAGGTGTGTCCTGCATACCAGGTGCAGAACATCTACATGTACTTCCAGCAATTGCTATTCCCTTCCACTAGAGATGGGAACTAAGAGTGGCTTGCCATTGACAGAGTTCATCCACGTTATGGGCTTTTTCCAGTGTTTGGGAAACATTACGATATGTGGCGGGAGGAAAATGCAAGTCCACTGTGTAAGCTGAATATATCAGATCCTTACTTCCCTGGCATGTGCGGGAAGTGAACAGACTCACCCACTGGACACATTGGCCTTGGGCTTTAACTTGAGACCCAAACATGCTGGAGGAGCAGAAAATGGGGTGAGGTAGCAATTATCCTGAGGCTTCAGGGGGAACTGTGGTGGGGGCGCTCTTACTTGGTCTGCTCAAAGGCAGAAGCAGTGGCTTCTGACTGGCTTAACGTCTGCTGTGATTTTAGCTGTTTGGCTCTATGGCCACTTGTTTCTTTCTCGAATACTTCCCCAGCTGGCTCTTCCACTCTTCCCTAGATAATCTGTGAGCTGCTATTCTCTTTTGTGTTTTTTTTTTTTTTTTTAACTCAGACAGGGCTGGATTCCTAGGAAACATGTCTGAAATAATCTGCAATATGGTTAATGTGGTATTAGATGCTTAAACCTGTATTTTGTGCATACATATCTTCACTCATGCAGTCTACAGAAAGTGGTGGCTGCTCAAACATCATTTTTTTTAAAGAAAGGTCTTGAAATTCAAGGAAGTGAATTGGTTAAGACACTCTGAGGAGTGAAAATTATGATCTAAAAGCTGGACTTTATCACTATTTTTTTTACTCTTTGACTTTCAGTATATACCATGTATACTACTGTAGTGATGGGCACAAAGAAGGCACAGATGGACTGATAGATGGATGTGTGACTATACAGATAGATGAATGGATGGGTGGAGTATGAATGCATGGATAGATGGGTGGGTGACTTATGGGTGGATGGGTGCATGGCCAAGAATGTGTTTTTAAAGGAAAGGAAGTTATAGTCTCTTTTTGTATTGATTTAATGATGCTTATGAGGATATGTGAGATGTGAGTGATTATAGCTGAAGTCTCCAGATTGCAGTTTTGGATTATTTTTCCCTCATAGTCTAAATGGCTTTTGGGTTGAAAATAGAGAAAGCCTACCATAAGTATAATCAAATGCTCTGACATTCTTCTCCAGAATCATGCTGGAAATGTAGACTTCTCAGATGAATTACCACTAGTTAATAGATTAATCAGGTGGATGGAGATATGTACCAACACCCAGGCAGACAGCATACACAACAGTGTGATGAGAGTGGCAGGCACGCGTGGATCACAAACCCTGCTGAGACGAGAGGAGGGCTGCATTTCTCACCTGACATTCTCATAGCGGTGGATGTAGATGCGATGGAACTGATGCTGCAGGTGCTCGTCCTCCACGTTGGTCATGTCATTGATCATTTCCAGGACCACAAACCGGGGGAGCACTGATAGCACAAGTCGCTCCTGGAAGAAGCAACAAGAGGACAGGCTTGTTCAGCTAGTCAGTGGGTATGGTGCTTTGAAGGTAAAATGTGCCCATATCCTCAGATGTTTGTAATTAAGCCTCCTATTTGGTTTCCAGCTGGTGGAGCCTTTGGGAGGTGGAGACCTACTAGAGAGGTGTTGCTGGTAGTAAACCTTGGTGCTGATTAGTGAAGCTCACTGGATGTCACAGCTAACTCACTTGGACTGCTTCCTCCCTACTACCTGATATAGGACAATGTGAGCTGGTTGCTCTGCTTTCTCCATCATAATGAAACTTCCCTCTGAAATTGAAAGCCTTCATCCCTTTCTTCCCACAACTTCCTTTTGATTGATTGGGTGGTTTGTCCCAGCAATGAGCAGACAACTGTTACAGTAGATTTGGGTGTAGCAGCCAATGGCCTCTGAGACGGATTTCTACAGGTCATTCTAGTGTAATATTATTTGTGAACAGGACCGATACCTGTTGAGTAATTGTTGTTTGCCTGGTAGGGGGTTGAGTGTTGGGGAAGCTACATGAATTAAATGGGTGTGGTTCCACTGTGGTGGAGCATGAATTATATACAGAGAAAATATACACTAAATATTAGCCACTGAGATACATCTGCACACATTCATAAAATGTAATAAGTGGCATGGAAGAATAAAACCTGAGGACAGGGTAGGATTGTTGATGACATGATTTGAACCATGGATTATGAATGATCCATCTCTGGAGGTGAGCTGAGATCTGAGTGTTTGTCATGAGCCAGTTCCCCCATAGAGCAGAGAGAACCCCAGGTGGAGGAAAAGAGCAATGTTGTAACTGGAGGGTGGTGAACAGGCAGAGGTAGCAAACAATGAGGAGGGATGTCGGGATAGATCTTGAAGCATAGATGTTTGCATTTAATTCCAATCAAAAGTAGAAGTCGTTAAGTCATACTAAGCAGAAGAATGACATAACCTGATGGATAATTGAAACTATCATTATGACTGTAGTTTGGAGAATGAATTGTGAGGCCAAGGATGGGGCAGAAGCCAGTTGGGGAAGTTCCTGAGGTGGTTCTGGTCAGAGATGTGCTGGAGAGAAAAGCCATAGGACCAGCACCCAGTGGGGAAGGCAGGAGGGAAGAGTGAGCCACTGCAGTGGCTGAGTGCTAAGGTGTGTTGATGGGAAGAGTCTGCCACAGATATGGAGCTAGGAGAGAAATAAGGCTTACAAAGCACTGTTAGAGATGTGAAGAACTGAGACACAACAGCCTGGAAGTGAGGCTTTCAAACCTTCTATGATCATATACTTTTGTGATGACATACAGAACAAAGAATGGGTCTGGGACTCAATTGGTAAATGCTTGCTCCACATGCATGAAGACCTTCATTTGACTCCCAGAACTCACAAAAGAATGATGGATATAGGGCTGGAGAGATGGCTTAGCAGTTAAGGCTCTTGCTTGCAAAGCCTAAGAACTCATCTTTGACTCTCCAGGTCCTATGTAAGCCAGACATACAATGTGATGCAAGCACACAAGGTTTCACATACACAAAAGATGGGATATATATCTGAGTTTAATTATAATGGCTGGAGGCCCTTGTATGTCAATTTTCTCTCTCTCTCATAAAAAAAAAAATCCTGGTTGTAGTAGGAACTTCAGTGCTTGGGAGGGTACAGTGAGAGGCAGGCAGATCACTGGGGTTTGATGACCAGTCAGTCTAGCTTGCTTAGTAAGTTCTAGGACAGTGAGGGCCTCTATATCAAATAATAGGTTGACAGTGCTTTAAACTATACCCAAGGATGTCTAGCCTATACACACATCCCCACAAACAAATACATACATACATACATACATACATACATACATACATACATACATCCATCCATCCTTCTGTAGCAAGAATCCAGACAAGTCTGGCTTCTGGCATATGGTGTTCTGAATGGTTGAACATCCATTGTAATTACCACAGTTTTTCATATCCCTGTGGTTATGTATAGATTTTAAGCATTGTCAGTATTCATTCTATCATGTTTCTCACCAAATTCTGAAAATAAACATGCAGAACTTATTTTCATTTAATACAAAAGCTGAATCTGAGAGAGGTGTAACGACTTGCACAACCTGAGCTGTTTAGATCCATTCTTCATCTTCTTATTGCCTTCCAGGATTCCTGGTGAGACCCTGAACTCTTTGAATCACATAGAAATCACTGGATCCCACCCTATCACTTAGTGAAAGTGCAGCATTAGGTGAACTAAGTCATCTCTTTATGATTAATTCTTTATTGTGGCAGGAAGGCATAATACTTCATGAGGTTGCTACGAGCATCCAGTGAAGTAAAATGTGCAAGGATCTGGCATTCTCCCTCTTTCTCCTCTATTTTATCTTACCTCTCATGCAAAGGGTTTTATTAATGAATTGCCCAGTGAGTGGCATATTATGATTCTTCACTGTCTCTTGAAAACTGCCCCATGATGAAACCTGGAGATGTGTTTTTTGTTTTTTGCCAAGGCCCCTATATCAGGTCCTTCTCATGATCATTGGTGCTATGTGTCAACTGCTCAGGTACTTGTAACCATGTTCTCATAATTGTCCCTGGTTGGGGGTAAGGGCTAATAATGGCCCCATGGAGCTGTGGTTTTCTAGGGTGGTGGGTTTAATTAAGATGCCATCTGTAGAACTTGGGATAGCCTGGTAAGTAAGGCAGTGGAACTGGAGTACTAGGTTCTCACACTTGGGGGAACCCTGATGCCAGTTTGTAAAAATGTGCAGCTAGGAATTATGTTTCACTGGAGTTGCATTTGGGGAGGATGTCTAAGAACCAGAGTGATACAAGTTGGAAGGTTCACATGAGGAGCAGAATGGCAAAGAAAATGAAAAGGAGGTAATACTGAATATAAAATAGGGAAGGGATGGAATCTGAAGGGAGCACATGGAAGGCATTGTTTCCCCAGACACCATTAAGAAGAAGTTTTTCCTTGCAATCCAAAGCCACAGCATGTTCAGGACACTCTCCCATGCTTTGTGCACTTATCAGTGAGTATTCAGCAAAATGGCCAGGGGCCACACAGACCCATTGAATTGGATTCTAGGGAGCAGGACCAAGGAGTTCATATGTGTAAAGTTCTCACAGTGTTTGGAATAACCATACAGGACTGAGGACTGCTAGTCTACTCTGAGCCAAGCATTATTAGGCACAAAATTGTGTTTAGGCTTTCCTGTAGTCCATAATTGATGGTATTTGCAGAAGAGACCAAAACATGCCTTTAGCAAAGTGATCCCCAAGCTTATCAACAACAGGGGATTCAAACCAAATTGTCTGCTTCTAAACAGCACTATTTCTCTCTACCATCTCTACTTCCTACAAACTATTCTAATGCCCCATAACCCAGTCCTTAAGAAACTTTCAAAGATAACCTCTAATGAGGGCAGCAGATGGATATTGCTGTGACAGGGTATTCCAGGATGCAACGGGATCCTAGAGATGAAGGGAAAGCAGAGAGAGGGTTCTGAAGGCGAGTCCTTGATAGATGGATGGGGTTTCTTTTTCTCAGCTCTAGGGACCAAATCCAGGGTTTTGTATTTGCTAGACAAGTGATCTACCAGTGATCTAAGTTCCCAACACTTCATACATTTTTTTCCACTAATCATTATATCCATTTAATCATCCACCCAACAAATATTTATTGAAACTATCCCAATGCTATCTCAGTTGTGGGCATAGAAGAAAAATGAGAATAAGATAGGCAGGTCCTAGAGGGAGGTGTTATATAGGGCTGGAGAGGGTCCCTGATTGCATGTCTGGATAGTGCCCTTACTAGCCATCATTTATGTGTCTCTGAGAGGACCACTGAAGGCCAGACACTGAGACAGGAAGTTTTATACAGTAGCAGACAGCTTCAGGTCACTGAGATGAACTTCCAAACCAGGCACAGTTATGGAGGAAGGGATATTTATTGAAGCTGACAGATCCAGGGGAAGTTCCATAATGGCTTAGGAAGCTGGCTTATTTTTATAGGTCCAAGGAAAGAGAGAGAGAGAGAGAGGCCACAAGCCAAAACCCAAAAGGCACACCACTAACAAGCACAGTTCAGGAACTCCAGGCACTTTGCATAACTTTAGAATGGATTGTAAATCCATCAAAACACCTTAGGGCCTGGAGCCTAAGATCTGCCCAGTGACAGCTTCTCTAGCCAGGTGGCTGCAGATCCAAACTACAAACTAATAAAACACTGAATATATTAGGGGCCACCTATTCTAACTACCACATTTTGTCCCTGGCCCCCAAAGATTAATAACTATCTTAAATTGTAGATTGTATTTAGTCTAATTTTAATGATCTCTAAGGTTTTTTTTTTACCAACTTTGGATAGTTTCAAAATCCCAATTTTTTTTTATTTAAGATTGCTTTTTAGCTGTGAGTCCTATAAAATCAAACAAGTTATATATTTTAATATATAATGGCACAGAGTAAACATTTTTAACTGTTATAAGGCATAACAAGGAGAGACCAGAACAATGTAAACTAAACAACCATCAAGCAAACGTCAAACTTTTGTACTTTAAGTCTAATATCATAACCAGTGACTGACAGTCTCTGGATTTTCTAATTTTGTCCCTCTAGCTGGGCTGAGTAGCCAGGGAAAACTTCCATTTCTAGTCAACAGCCTCCATGGTAGCCTTTATATATAATCCTGGTATGTCTAAAACACCTTTGGGTCTCTATGTAAACCATGGTCCATCTTTTAATGGCTTTGTCAGCCTATTAGAGTTATTATACTCTGCCTCATGCTACATTTTAGTAGTGGCTCCTGGAACTGTGGGTGTAGTTTTTGATTCACTCTATGTACTTTTTATGTTTTTAAAACCAAGATCAGGTGTGCAGGACATAGCCATATTTTTCATTTAGTGATGAAATAAATCATGACCTTGAAAAGTAGTTTTTTTTCAGTTAACCCTTTTCCGAAAGAGTTTGTATTTTTATCATAGCCATATTTTAGGCATCTTTTTCTATTGTTTTAATATAAAGCAGTAGGGCCATCTTTTTTAAGATTGTTAATGTGTTTGACAACAGCAGCTTTAGTAAACTAAAGCCAGTTTCAGTGTTTGTAATTTTAACTTGTTTGAGATTTCTATCCAAGCAATAAGTCCATTACAAATTTAAATCTAATCAAATTCTCTGGGCATGGGCAGCAGAACACAGGTAGCCCTTATGCCAGTAGTCCAGTTTTAACAAAGTTTTTTTGCAATTTGTTTTTCCCCGTAGAATGTTTATAAGCTGAGCTGGAGAGATGGCTTAGCAGTTAAGACACTTGCCTATGAAGCTTAAGGAGTCATGTTCTACTCTCCAGATTCTATGTAAGCCAGACATACAAAGGTGAGGCAAGCACAAGTTTGCACATGCACACTAGGTGGTGCAAGCATCTGGAGTCTGATTGCAGTGGCTTATGCCCTGGCATGCCAATTCTCTCTCTCTCTCTCTAAAATAAGAAAAAAATGAAAAAAAAAGAAAGTTTATAAGCCAAGCCTCCAAGTTCGATTTTTTATGTACTGAGCATTTTCAAACTCTCATCATAATAGTCCATAATATTGGTTTACCACACTAGAGGTACCAAATCTATGTCTGTTCCTCCACAACAACAGTTCCAAAAGACCAAAATCCACATGGTCTAATTCATCTCACCCCACATTCTGGTAGCAATTTCTGTTCACTGAGATGAAATCCAGACCAAGCACAGTTATGGAGGAAGGGATTTATTGAAGCTTACAGATCCAGGAGAAATTACATAATGGCAGAAAAAAGCTTGCCTGTTTTCATAGGCCAAAACAAAGAAAAAAAAGCCACAAGGCAAATCTCAAATGCCACACCACAAACAAACACACTTCAGGAACTCCAGGCACTATACATATCTTTAGACTAAAATTGTAAATCCACCATCACATTTTAGGGCTAGTTCCTAGTTGCCATCTATTCAAATTACTACACACACTAATCTAAATATTAATCACTAAAAGTCTATAGTGGGCACATTTCATTGTGAATTAACAAATAAGAAAGGTAAAGTAATTTCCCCAATGATATGCAGTGAGGAAGGACCAGTGTCTGGTCTGAAAGATTCCAGAGCTTGCTGGAAGCTTTGCCTCACCTTACTGGACAAATCTGTTTCAGAAAAACATTCCTTCAGGGCTGGAAGAGATGGCTCATCAATTTAGGTTCTTGCTTGTAAAGGCTTAAGGCCCAGGTTTGATTCCCCAGTACCCATGTAAAGCCAGATGCAAGATTGGTGCATGCATTTGGAGTTCATTTTCAGTAGCAGGAGGCCCTCCTGTCATGCCTCTTATCTGTCTCCCTCACTCTCTGCCTGCTTAAATAAATAAATAAATAATATTTAAAAAATTCCTTCAATGATGACTTCTTTGAAATAGAAAATCCAAGTACCACTGAAGTTAGAAGTGCATGGCATTTCTATGGTTAAAAAAGCATCACGACCTGAATACAAATGAATACCACCAGTCAAGCAGAACAGAACAGCTAAAAATCAATGACAATATGCAAATGATCCCTGTAAGTTGTGATACTGAATATTCTGCAAATTAAAATCTGCTTTAAAATAAAAACTATTTTACCATCAATGAGGGAAGGATACACGAGACCTCACACCTCCCAGAGTAGCTAACGGAACCTAATGGCTGCTGGGAGAGGCGAATCAGGTTTCTCAGAGGTGTAGCCACTGGTACATTGCCCTCTCCCTTGTCAATAACCTTCCACCCCATGATCCTGCAAGCAACCCTACATTAACTCAATGAAGCATGCAAGTTTGATGGTGATTAACGGGATGAAGAAGGGTACTAATGGGAAGGGGAGAGGAATAAGAGATGGCAGTTGGGGGAAATAAGATGAAACCATGTTATATACATCTGAAAATGGCACAAATGGAATATATCAATAAAAATTTACAATGCTATAGAAGGAGTGATTCCTTCTGTTGTGTTCTGTGGAATGAAACTGTTTTGGAGACATGGAGATTTAACTTAGATCTTTTTATGTGAAGAAATACTTTCTTTTTTTTTTTTTTTTTTTTTTTTTTGGTATTTCGAGGTAGGGTCTTTCTCTAGCCCAGGCTGACCTGGAACTCACTATGTAGTCTCAGGGTGGCCTCCAACTCATGACAATCCTCCTACTTCTGCCTCTCAAGTGCTAGGATTAAAGGTGTATGCCACCACAGCCAGCTGTTAAGAAATTCTTAATAATGAATAAAGAAATAAAGGAATCCCTCAGAAGAAGATAATTAAAGGAATTTTGTACAATAGCAGTGGTGCCAGTATAATGACACAAATTACTGACATGGAAAGAGACTACAATGCATTGCTGAGAATAATGCACGTTGCACTCCTGTCTTGGATTCACATGTGACTTACAGTCTAGTTGCACATTTGTCTAGAAGGATATTCACTAGGGTGTAAACAATGGCTACGTCTTGGGCCATTTATTACCTATGCTGATTCTTTCCTTTCTTAATATGGTTTCTTACTATGATTACATATTTCCTAATTAAAAATATTTCATGTTATTTGATATATAGAGAAACAGAGAGAAAGACAAAGTATGGGCATGCCAGGGCTTCTTGTCACTGCAAAGAAACTCCAGATAGATGTTTCACATTGTGCATCTGGCTTTATGTGGTACTGAGGAATTGAACCCAGGACTGCAAGCATTGCAAGCAAATGTCTTTAACTGTTGAGACATTTCCCCAGCCTTTTATTTACTAATTATTTATTTCATTACATGCACCTTAGGGTCTATAGTTGTTGCAAATGAATTCCTCTTAGGATTAATGTGGGTTGCTGGGGTGTTGAACCCAGGCAGGCTAGCTTTGACAGCAAGCACCTTTAACTGCAGAGCCATTTCCCCTTTCCCTATTTCCTAATTGTTATTTAACAATCACAAATTTCCCCAGAAAACACAAAATGATCTTGTAATTAAAACAAGCAAACAAATAAAAATAAATAAATAAATAAAAGCAACTGGCCTGAGATTAAATGCTTTGAACCTGACAGTTGGGTCTTTGGGTGAGATAACACACCTGTCCCCCATTCTCTGACTAGCTCTTGTCTTCTTCCCTGACCCGCCGCATGCACTGTCAGATCCTATTAGGCTCAGGTCACCTTGCTGCATGCAGCATGTGCTGTTGTAATTTCTATCTCAGATGCACTTTCCGCCTTGCTTCCTGTGGTTAGCACACGGAGTCCTGCTCTTGAAACTTTAGAACAAATCTCATTTCCTTGGTGAAAGGGATTACTCACTTCTTCCCATGTCTCCCTCTGTGTGGATCTTTCTCACAGCATCTCTCTCACCACATGTGCTAATCTGTCTATGGACCACTCAGTGAACTGAGCTCTTTGAGTTCATCTTTCTATCTAGCAGGCCGCAAGAAAGCTTTGCATGAAGAGATTTGCATAAATGCACGTGCAGTGAATGGGCAAACAAACTGCAGGTCAGAATACCAGATGCCAGGGGTGATTCAAATGGGCTGCAAAGAACACTAACCTCAGGCAGTTATCTGCCAGAGTAGAGGACTGACTCTCACCAGAGGCAAGGGTTTTCATTCCTGAGCTCTCCAGTCCTGAGCTGGTTGCTGGGAGCAGCTCCAGGGCTGGCGTGGAAGCTCCTCCAGTTTGGAGTCTGGACTGTGGCTGCTTCCGGGTTGGGCTGCAGGGAGGCTCATTCTGAAAGCTCACAAGGGGAGTGAGCGGGTCAATGTCCCCCTTTAGAGTGTTACACGAGGGAAGGAAACACTTTATGAAGAAGCATCATCCATTGGGACACTTCGAGAAGTCAGCAACGTGCAAGCAGATCTGTTTGTTCATAAGTGATGATTTATAAGCACGTGCATTGTGAAAACAGCCACTTCGAGGGCTTGGAATCCCAATGTATAAGTAATTGTAGCTAATTGAATCAATGAAAATAATACTGCATTCACTTTTTTGATGCTGTTACCTTAAGGTCATTTTCTCATGGAGACCCCCCCCCATTATGTCCATATTGAAACACTTATCTGCACACTTCATGTCCAACTTCTTTCTTCCTTAATCTTCATCACAATTAATTTTCTACATATTTTATGCTTTCGCCCTCTTCTTTTTAAAAAATCTGTCTACCTCAACTGTATGTGAGCTCCATGAGGGAACACTGTTCGCATATTCTGTTCACCTCAACAATCCCCAATAACTAGAAAGGTACCTACTGCATTATAGGCTTCCAGTGCTTATGTTATATGATCTCCTTCTATAGTGAAGGACTTATTTATTGATCTATTTGAGACAGAGAAGGAAAAGAGGGAAGGGAGAGAATGAGCATGCTAGGGCCTCTAGCCACTGCAAACAAACTTCAGACACGTGCACCACCATGTGCATCTGGCTTATGTGGGTTCTGGGGAACTGAACCTGGGTCCTTAGACTTCACAGGCAAGTGTCTAAGCTGCAAAATCATGTCTTCAGCCCATGGATGACTTTTCTAATTGACTCGTGCCTTTCTGCTCCACTTTTCATAAGTAGTAATTGTAAAGTAAGAGTATATAATACTTTAGAATTTAGAAATAACCCTTCTTATGTTATTGGTTATTAAAATGTTAAACCAAAATAAAATAAATTGACATATTTTAACATGTTATGTATTTTGATAGATTTATAGAACATTTTATTTATGCTATCATTTTATTTAGGGCATAGAAGCAAAATTCCCATATATATCTTAGTGTCTGTCATGTGCTGTGTGACAGAGAGAGGGAGGGAGGCAGTGGGAGAGGGAGAGAAATGGGGTGTATGCATATGAATGTGTCCATGAGGATGCCCCCTGTGCTTCCTGAGAGGAGAGAGAGAGAGAGAGAGAGGAAGACAGAGAGAGATGGGGTGGAGAAATGTCCATGGGGATGCCCCTGTACTTGCTGAGAGAGAGAGAGAGAGAGAGGAAGACGGAGAGAGATGGGGTGTATGCATGAATATGTCCATGGGGATGAGAGAGAGAGAGAGAGAGAGAGGAAGACAGAGAGAGATGGGGTGTATGCATGTGAATATGTCCATGGGGATGCCCCCTGTACTTGCTGAGAGAGAGAGAGAGAGAGAGGAAGACAGAGAGAGATGGGGTGTATGCATGTGAATATGTCCATGAGGATACCCCCTGTGCTTGCTGAGAGAGAGAGAGACAGAGAGAGGAAGACGGAGAGAGATGGGGTGTATGCATATGAATGTGTCCATGAGGATGCCCCCTGTGCTTGCCTGCAGTGGCTGGAGCAGAATCTTTGGGTGTTCTGCTCCATTGCTCTTCCACCTGTTCTTGTTCTTATATCTGGTAGAATCTCTTACTGGTTTCAGATCTTGCAGTTTGTCTTTGTGAGCTTTGATGATTCTTGAGTCTTTGCTTCCCTATAGGGGACTAGAGTTACAGATGCACGTAGCCATGCCAAGCTGCTTAGGTGGGTCCTGAGGATCAAACCTGACCATTGGTCAGGCCTCTTCAGGCCTTCTTGCTTGCACAGGAAGAATAAAGCTTTTAACTGCTGAGTCATCTCTCCAGTCCCTACATTCATATATTTTTAATTTAATTTTCTTCACTACTAAAACTTTATCTTGTGTGAAATTTAAAAGAAAATAAAGTAGCTATAAAACTATAACTCATATTCCCTGTAAGAATTTTTTAGTACCATATACTGCATTAGGCAGTCAGAATGCAATGAAAATAAGGTAGAGTCTGATGACTGTGTGGACTGGTGGGAGAGGTAGATATGAATGAAATGATCATAGCAATAACTATACAATGACATCTATACTGAGTACAACAGAAGAGACCTACTTGGTGTATTTCAAGTCTGCAGCAGGTGGTGGGGGATTACTTAGATGAGTGGTTAATTGATTGAAGAGCCCATGTGTGCATGAGAGCATATTCATACGTGTGCTGGCAGATGTGAAATAGTGTTCTATGGGGAGAGAATAGCATGTACAAGGATCCGTTAGAAAAGAAGGCACAACATGTTTGAAATGACAAGAAGGGCAATGGGTAGAATCCAATAGAGGGCAGAGGATGGAGTGAGGGTGACATGCTGAGCCTGGTTGTATCTATCTCAAGAGTAATGAGTGACAGGACCAAGTTTGGACCTTTTTTCATGTATTTATGTATGTAGTATACATGTATGCATGCATTCATGTGTTTATGTCTGCTCGTCTATGTGTTAGCATACATACCTGCACGGTTACATGTGCACGTGTGTGCATCTGAGTATGGTGTATGGAGGCAGGGGTTGATGTTTGATATCTTCCTCAATCTCTCTCTCTCTCTCTGTATGTGTGTGTGTGTGTGTGTGTGTGTGTGTGTGTGCCATTTCATTCTTGTAGAGATCAAAGGACAACCCTGAGGTGTTGGTCATTGCTTTCCTCAGTATTCTCCTGTCTCTGTTTCCCATTGCAGTAGGTCCATTGGGGTCACAGATATGTGAACCACTCATCAAGCTTTTCCTGAGTTCAGAGGATCCAAACTCCAGTCATCAGGTATGTGCAGAAATTGCTTTCACCCGTCTCCTATCTCAGTTATTATTTATGCTTGTGTGGTTGAATGTAGACACATGATCCAAACAGGGATAAGAGACTCTCTGTGAAGAACCTGCAAGTGAGAGGTGGCCCAGCAGTAAATAAGTGGGGACTGGCACAGGCTGGTACTGAGTCCCATGTGACGTGCATCTCCCTAATGGCTCTAGGCCATGCTCCAATGGGCAGGGACAGCGTACTCCACAAATTGCTGACTTGGTTCTGGATTAATATGGCTCCTACATATGATTATGTCACACCTAATATTTAAAGTCCTTAGGAGAAATTCTAACTCTTCCTGTGATTCCAAGTCCATTCTTACCCGTCTCCTTCCCTCTTGCTCTTGGTCAAGTGTACAGTGAGGGGTGTTACTACCTTAAGAACCCCCATCACGTTCATGACTGTGGATCTTCACACGTTTCTGCCCAGCCTCCAGTGAGTCTCATCTGTCCTTCAGGGTTCTTCTCTGGAGTCATTTAATTCCCTTCCTTCGGAGATCTAGGCCCTCTTTCCTGTAGTTCAGATACTTCTGTCCTTCCCCTCCTACCATGCTCATCACATTGCTTGGTTGTCTCACACAACAACAATGCTCTGAAGACAAGACAGTGTCTTCTTTGGTGACTTTAAGATCCTTAGTAACTTCCTTAGTTCTTGAAAAAAAAAGTAGCCTTTTGCTCATCCTTCACAGGAAGATAATAGGAGGGATGGAAATCAACAAAAACATATCGGATTTGAAAATGCCATAAATTAAAAAAATGCAAAATAAATAATATCTCCTGAATCAATTCACCAGTACTAGCTCTGTAAATACTCTATAAGGCAGAGGCTGCTCATGAATGTCCTCTACAGTGGCCAGTACTGGGCCTGATATAGGATGTTCAGGGATTGTTAAAAAGCACCATTAAGTGACAAGACTCATTCATGCTTTCATGGGAGATTTTGAAAATAAAATTTTCATAGAAAAATCCTCCAGCACCCAAACAGGCCAGTCTCCTTTCATTTGTGCTTCTGGCAACTGTCCCAGGCCCTTCCTCTATAAAGCATTTTCTACAAGGCCATGGGAGTTTGCTTGGAGTTGTTTATGAAAGCCTGCTTTCAACACTTCGGTTTCCCTTGGATTTGTTCACTGCCTGAAAACATCATCTGAAAGGAAACAGGGAAGTTTGTTACAATTCCTTGCTCCTGCTGAGGCCCAATATATGCTTTTCTGGCTTTGGAGATCATAGATACAAGAATCTCTCTTGGAGCCAGACTGTGGCTCTGGGTGGGTCGTCTTGTGCTCTCATTGAACACCTCTTTTCCTCCCTGGGCTTTTACATTTGCATGAAAGAGACCCTGGACAGATTTAGTCTATCAAATAGCTAGCTCCTTTCTGGATTCCCCTCATGTCATATAACATCCTCTATTCATGTCATCAAAATGATTTCATTGGAGGGCTTCGATTTACAGTGCATGGAGTTCACATAAAGTGAAAACAATGAGGTATTCAGGCTCACCTCTTTAAATTGAGAATTGTAATCCATGAACATGCTTCAATTGGATCATAATCTCTCCTCATTACTAGCTTTTGTCCCCCCTCTCCCACTCCATCCATGGAATCCCCTCCTCTTTCCAAGCAATACTTCTTCTATTTTGATGTCTTATTCATTTTGCTGTCCTCCATCTTTTATTTTTTAATTTTTTAAAAAGTATTTATTTATTAGACAGAGAGAAAGAAGGAAAGAGAAAAAGAGAGAGAGAGAGAAAAGAGAGAGGGGGAGGGAGAGAGAAAGAGGGAGAGGGAGAGAATGGGCAAACCAGGGATTCCAGCCACTGCAAACAAACTCCAGAAGCATGCACACCCTTGTGCATTTGATTAATGTGGGTCCTGGGTAGTCCAACCTGGGTCCTTTGGCTTTGCAGGCAAATGACTTAACTGCTAAGCCATCCCTCCAGCCCTGTCCACCATCTTTATTTATTCAAATGCTTATGTGGGAAGAGAGGGAGCCAGGCAGCCTGATGACCACAGGACAATTCCTGATTTACTTGTAGCTGCAGAGTTTCTGAGTGACTTCAGGAATCCCTCACCACTCTCAGATGCTCACAAACCCTGAGATTTCTCCCTTGGCTCCTTTACTTCACTGCAGGCAGCGTGAGATACTTGTTCTGGGCTTGGAGGCAATACCAGCTTTTTATTGATCACATGCTATGTAGGATGCCACTTCCTTCACATCTAGTGTTGAACTAAAATCTCTCATTCATTCGAGTTGCTAATTCCATCACATTGTACCTGAAGATACTTAGAATCAGAGTTTAAACCAAGTAATCCAAAGTCTTGCATGTAGAGCCAGTATGGTGGCTCAGGCCTCTTATACAAACCCCTCGGGAGGATGGGGCAGGAGGATAGCAGACAATTTGTGGCTGATGGTGTTACTAAGCCATGCTGAGGTAAGTCAGTGGTAGGTCCTCACTAGAAATATGCACAGATAAGCAGGGATGATCAGCAGGATAGTTATATCAGAGGCAGATGAGGTGACAACATGAAGGAGGAAAAGCAGACTTCGATGTAAATTAATAGTCAGGGGCTGGAGAGATGGCTTAGCGGTTAAGATGCTTTCCTGCAATGCCACAGGACCTCAGTTCGGTTCTCCAGGACCCATGTAAGGCAGATGCACAAGGTGGCACATGCATCTGGAGTTTGTTTGCAGTGGCTAGAGGCCCTGGCATGCCCTTTCTGTCTCTCTCTCTCTCACTCAAAAATAAAAATAAAATATTAAAAAAATTAATATTCAGGCTCAGGTGACCAGGAAGAGAACTGGCTATTCTGTCTCAAGAATAAAGATGTGCTCAGCACTGGCCTAGGGTTCCCCATCTTATATTTTCATCCATGTGGTTCACTCAGCAGTCATGTGACCCTTTGATGAACCTAAGTCTGAACTTAGGATGCTTTTGCTGAAGGACTGTCATCTTTGAGAAGGTTCTATGTGAGGTGCATCCCCCTTTCTGCTCCCAAGTAAACCATTCCACCAGCTGAAAACTCAGTATGGTCGAAGGTCTCCTGATGGTCTCCACTTGACCATTGTCTTGCTTAACTGACTTGTTGGATGAACACATTTTCCATGCTTTCTTATACAACAACTAAGCAGACCACTGCTGGGTGAATGGTCTCTGGGTGGTAGGAAGCTCTAAATGTGTATAACTTGGATTATTTCTTTAAATCCAAGCTGACCATGAAGCATAGACCGTGAGTTTTATCTGGTAGTGCACTTACTCAATTTAATTAATTAAATAAAAGAAAATAATAAAGAAGTGGGGGCAAAGAGATGTTAGTATGAAATTGGTGGGGGAGTAGAGTTTGGGTGTAGAAGTGTGGAAGCAAGCCCCAGAAAAGTGAGGGAAGGGTGGGATAGGAATGTAAAATATGACAGCCAATGGAAGGAACGGACGAATGAAAACTAAGCCTGTGATCAGAACAAAACAAGTACAGAGTTCTAACATGAGGGAAGCAAATGAGGGCAGGTAGTGGCAATCTAGACAGGTATCTAGTTGGCATAGCACAGGAGTCATATGCCAGGCCCAAAGCTTGGCTTCTACTTTGAACCCTAGCCCTGTTCCTTTCTAGCTGACTAGGGACACCTACTTTCTACATCACAGCTTCCTCATCTGTGAATTGGGGATAATTATGTTAACATTTATTTCACAGAGTTTGTGTGCAGCTCACAGAGCTAATGGTTGTAAGAGAATTAGACAGTGTCTAGCGTCTTGCAACCAAAGCCCAGATGTTTGCTACATTCACTGGCTAGCATGCTCTATTTCAAGCACTGTCTAAGAACTCTAATTGCACACTGGTGTTAAAGCTAGTGTGTGTTTAGAGTATAGACATACCTTGGAAATACTAGGGGAATGAGTGGACATAATATGTGGAGAGGCAATTGTGAACTCAGTGAAAAAGCCTCAGTGACACTTCTAATTTAAAAAAAATGACAAAAGTTGTATCTTGACTCTGAAATTTAATTTTATGTTTTAATTTAAAGGGTTGTTATAGTTTGTTTTTAAAAAGGACCGATTCTGAAAGCTAAATGTGAGCACAGTATACAGACATTGCTGCTTTCCCAGCTCTTGAATACATAATCTAGATACACCTCAGACAGATTCAACAAGGAACTGTAAGACTGGGCATCACTCTGCCTACTCATACTTCATACTCAAGTATGAAGCGTTTTGGAGTAATCAAGCTTGAACGGAATCTAGAATTTCTTTATAAGTCTGGTCACTCATCTAGTTTCTTGGAGCCTCCTTTTCTTTGTCTATAGAATGGGAATAAGCATTTCTGCCTACAGTACTGTTGTTTAGACTAAGGTCACAGCTCCTTTTACTGACCCTAGTTCATAGTAGGTGCTCAGTAATCACCAGCCGTCATCAAATGTGTTTCCTCAGCAGCCCACTCACAGGCAGGCCATGGCCTTGGTTACACTAGTCTATACTCCACAAAGTGGAGTGCAGTTTAAAGGGGAAGGCACACAATTTACTTTCAGGGCTCTTTTTATTTTTTTAACCTTTCCAAGGAGTCTTTGCTATTTAATTTTTCAGTTTCCTCCATTAGCATTTTCCATATACACCAAACTGGAAACCTGGGGAAGAAGGTCTTTCTTCCCTCATTCCTTCTGTTAGTTCACTCACGGTTAATCTCATGATAAACCAAGAGACCCTAGCAACATTGCAGACCAAGGCCACACCTTGACCAGCCTGAGCTGTACATTGACACTGATCTGTGTGACCTTAGGCAAGCTCCTTGCCCTCTCCAAGCCTCACTCCATTCATTTGTACGTTAATAATGAGAGCAGCTTCCTCCTAGGAAGGTTGTCAGAATGCAGTGAGGGATGTTTGTTAACATGCAGAGCAGCAGAGGCATACCATGGTGCGGGGGTGGGGGTGGAGAGGGAGTTAGTAGTGGATTGTGCCAGGTGTGGGAGATGGGGGGACAGTCGTCATCTGTAAAGGATTTAAAATAATTACAGAAAGACTGAAAGATGGTCTCTGTTTATTGTCCTCATGCATTGGTGGCTTTGAAAAGAGAAGAAATAATTCCTCTTCACTGGGTTCCTGCCACCCTGCCCTGCTCCCCAATGTCTCAGCATTAGCTCTTCAGTGATCTGTGACCTGGGAGGAGTGTTGTCTGCACCAGTCTAACCAGCAAAGCCATGGTAACCTTTCCTCAAGGTCTTGGTATGAAATGGTAGAAGATTAAAGTGAAACAAAATGAAGGCACTTGTGGGGGAGGGGTAATAAAATGATAACTAAAGGCAGCATAGCACGAGGACAAAACGCGGCACTGTCCTCAAAAGGAATTAGTCAAATGTGAGAAATAAGGGGAAATTTTACTGATCCCAGAAAACATTAGGCTTTGAATCCACTCCTAAGCAGCTCCTCTGGGGAAAATCTTTCTTAAAGCATTTCTCAGGGTTGAAGACTTCAAAGTGTTTTTAGAGATTGCTCAAAGGTATTTTTATACAAGTTTTGTCACTTTTCTCAGACCTGAAAACACATAGCTGCAAAAAAGAAGGTGATGAGAGTTTTAGTGTCAGCTTTGCTGGCGCCCAGACATCTGGTTAAACATTATTTGTGATATTTCTGCAAAGGTGTTTGTGGGCAAAGTTAACATTTAAATGGATGGACTTGGAGTAATGCAGGTAGTTTTCCAGAAAGTAAGTGGCCTTCATCTGAGCAGGCCAGAATGAGGCAAAAGATTGACCTGCTCCCAAATAGAAGATCATTCATAGCTAAGGGACCTCGGGTGCAAACTGCCATAAGAGAGCTTTCCCCCATCTGCACTCTGAAGGTTTTAGGGACAGACTGCAAATTTAACCCTTTTCAGCCTCTATAATTGCATCATAAGACAAATGCTTAGAATAAATTCTCTCACCATGTAAATACTGTTTCTCTTTGAGGCAGACAGACAGATATGTGCATCCCATCAGTTTTGTCTCTGTTGATCCTAAAACACATGGTAAGATTAATCTCCCTGCTACTGTTGTGATTACTGTCAACGCCATCATTTTCAACTACACTCTAGTCAATGCCATGTATACTGGGCCACAGTGATATGCCAAGCACAAGTATAGGTTATAACCAGGGTATTCAATACTTGGGATGGCCAGAGCCTCCAAGACAGTCACTTCCTGCCATGAACAGAATCTTTAGGTAGCCCTAGTGCAAATACTATTTTTTTTTCTCATGAAGGAAATGATATGGAAAAGTTAGAAACCATTGCTACTTTAACAGCAGCTCCAACTGTCTCAATAGATGTCAAAGTGAAGCTCAGAGGATTGTCCAGTGTTACTTACAAGTGAATGATAAAGCGGGCATTTTAGTAGTGTAATTCTCTCTGAGGCCTTTGTTTTAGACAGTCATCAAGTGAATGATAGAGCCGGCATTTTAGTAGTGTAATTCTCTCTGAGGCCTTCGTTTTAGACAGTCATCAAGTGAATGATAGAGCCGGCATTTTAGTAGTGTAATTCTCTCTGAAGCCTTTGTTTTAGACAGACATCAAGTGAATGATAGAGCCGGCATTTTAGTAGTGTAATTCTCTCTGAAGCCTTTGTTTTAGACAGTCATCAAGTGAATGATAGAGCCGGCATTTTAGTAGGTAATTCTCTCTGAAGCCTTTGTTTTACACAGTCATCAAGTGAATGATAGAGCCGGCATTTTAGTAGTGTAATTCTCTCTGAGGCCTTTGTTTTACACAGTCATCAAGTGAATGATAGAGCCGGCATTTTAGTAGTGTAATTCTCTCTGAAGCCTTTGTTTTAGACAGACATCAAGTGAATGATAGAGCCGGCATTTTAGTAGGTAATTCTCTCTGAAGCCTTTGTTTTACACAGTCATCAAGTGAATGATAGAGCCGGCATTTTAGTAGGTAATTCTCTCTGAAGCCTTTGTTTTACACAGTCATCAAGTGAATGATAGAGCCGGCATTTTAGTAGTGTAATTCTCTCTGAGGCCTTTGTTTTACACAGACATCAAGTGAATGATAGAGCCGGCATTTTAGTAGTGTAATTCTCTCTGAGGCCTTTGTTTTACACAGTCATCAAGTGAATGATAGAGCCGGCATTTTAGTAGGTAATTCTCTCTGAAGCCTTTGTTTTACAGAGTCATCAAGTGAATGATAGAGCCGGCATTTTAGTAGTGTAATTCTCTCTGAGGCCTTTGTTTTACACAGACATCAAGTGAATGATAGAGCCGGCATTTTAGTAGTGTAATTCGCTCTGAAGCCTATGTTTTAGACGGACATCAAGTGAATGATAGAGCCGGCATTTTAGAAGGTAATTCTCTCTGAAGCATTTGTTTTAGACAGTCATCAAGTGAATGATAGAGCCGGCATTTTAGTAGTGTAATTCTCTCTGAAGCCTTTGTTTTAGACAGACATCAAGTGAATGATAGAGCCGACATTTTAGTAGGTAATTCTCTCTGAAGCCTTTGTTTTACACAGTCATCAAGTGAATGATAGAGCCGGCATTTTAGTAGTGTAATTCTCTCTGAGGCCTTTGTTTTACACAGACATCAAGTGAATGATAGAGCCGGCATTTTAGTAGTGTAATTCTCTCTGAGGCCTTTGTTTTACACAGTCATAAAGTGAATGATAGAGCCGGCATTTTAGTAGGTAATTCTCTCTGAAGCCTTTGTTTTACAGAGTCATCAAGTGAATGATAGAGCCGGCATTTTAGTAGTGTAATTCTCTCTGAGGCCTTTGTTTACACAGACATCAGTGACATCAAGAGCCGGCATTTTGAATGTAATTCTCTAGAGCCTATGTTTTAGCGGATTTTAGTGAAGTGTAATTCGGCATTTTAGAAGGTAATTCTCTCTGAAGCCTATGTTTTAGACGGACATCAAGTGAATGATAGAGCCGGCATTTTAGTAGGTAATTCTCTCTGAAGCCTTTGTTTTAGACAGACATCAAGTGAATGATAGAGGCCTTTGTTTTACATTTCAAGTAATGATGCATTTTAGTAGTGTAATTCTCTCTGAAGCCTATGTTTTAGACGGACATCAAGTGAATGATAGAGCCGGCATTTTAGAAGGTAATTCTCTCTGAAGCATTTGTTTTAGACAGTCATCAAGTGAATGATAGAGCCGGCATTTTAGTAGTGTAATTCTCTCTGAGGCCTTTGTTTTACACAGTCATCAAGTGAATGATAGAGCCGGCATTTTAGTAGTGTAATTCTCTCTGAAGCCTTTGTTTTAGACAGACATCAAGTGAATGATAGAGCCGGCATTTTAGTAGTGTAATTCTCTCTAAAGCCTTTGTTTTAGACAGTCATCAAGTGAATGATAGAGCCGGCATTTTAGTAGGTAATTCTCTCTGAAGCCTTTGTTTTAGACAGTCATCAAGTGAATGATAGAGCCGGCATTTTAGTAGTGTAATTCTCTCTGAGGCCTTTGTTTTACACAGTCATCAAGTGAATGATAGAGCCGGCATTTTAGTAGTGTAATTCTCTCTGAAGCCTTTGTTTTACACAGTCATCAAGTGAATGATAGAGCCGTCATTTTAGTAGTGTAATTCTCTCTGAAGCCTTTGTTTTAGACAGTCATCAAGTGAATGATAGAGCCGGCATTTTAGTAGTGTAATTCTCTCTGAAGCCTTTGTTTTACACAGACATCAAGTGAATGATAGAGCCGGCATTTTAGTAGTGTAATTCTCTCTGAAGCCTTTGTTTTAGACAGTCATCAAGTGAATGATAGAGCGGCATTTTAGTAGGTAATTCTCTCTGAAGCCTTTGTTTTACACAGTCATCAAGTGAATGATAGAGCCGGCATTTTAGTAGTGTAATTCTCTCTGAGGCCTTTGTTTTGGACAGTCATCAAGTGAATGATAGAGCCGGCATTTTAGTAGGTAATTCTCTCTGAAGCCTTTGTTTTACAGAGTCATCAAGTGAATGATAGAGCCGGCATTTTAGTAGTGTAATTCTCTCTGAGGCCTTTGTTTTAGACAGTCATCAAGTGAATGATAGAGCCGGCATTTTAGTAGTGTAATTCTCTCTGAAGCCTTTGTTTTACACAGTCATCAAGTGAATGATAGACCGGCATTTTAGTAGTGTAATTCTCTCTGAAGCCTTTGTTTTAGACAGACATCAAGTGAATGATAGAGCCGGCATTTTAGTAGTGTAATTCTCTCTGAAGCCTTTGTTTTAGACAGACATCAAGTGAATGATAGAGCCGGCATTTTAGTAGTGTAATTCTCTCTGAAGCCTTTGTTTTAGACAGACATCAAGTGAATGATAGAGCCGGCATTTTAGTAGTGTAATTCTCTCTGAAGCCTTTGTTTTAGACAGTCATCAAGTGAATGATAGAGCCGGCATTTTAGTAGTGTAATTCTCTCTGAAGCCTTTGTTTTAGACAGTCATCAAGTGAATGATAGAGCCGGCATTTTAGTAGTGTAATTCTCTCTGAAGCCTTTGTTTTACACAGTCATCAAGTGAATGATAGAGCGGCATTTTAGTAGTGTAATTCTCTCTGAAGCCTTTGTTTTAGACAGTCATCAAGTGAATGATAGAGCCGGCATTTTAGTAGTGTAATTCTCTCTGAAGCCTTTGTTTTAGACAGTCATCAAGTGAATGATAGAGCCGGCATTTTAGTAGTGTAATTCTCTCTGAAGCCTTTGTTTTAGACAGTCATCAAGTGAATGATAGAGCCGGCATTTTAGTAGTGTAATTCTCTCTGAAGCCTTTGTTTTAGACAGTCATCAAGTGAATGATAGAGCCGGCATTTTAGTAGTGTAATTCTCTCTGAAGCCTTTGTTTTAGAATGACATCAAGTGAATGATAGAACCGGCATTTTAGTAGTGTAATTCTCTCTGAAGCCTTTGTTTTAGACAGACATCAAGTGAATGATAGAGCCGGCATTTTAGTAGTGTAATTCTCTCTGAAGCCTTTGTTTTAGACAGACATCAAGTGAATGATAGAGCCGGCATTTTAGTAGTGTAATTCTCTCTGAAGCCTTTGTTTTAGACAGTCATCAAGTGAATGATAGAGCCGGCATTTTAGTAGTGTAATTCTCTCTGAAGCCTTTGTTTTACACAGTCATCAAGTGAATGATAGAGCCGGCATTTTAGTAGTGTAATTCTCTCTGAAGCCTTTGTTTTAGACAGTCATCAAGTGAATGATAGAGCCGGCATTTTAGTAGTGTAATTCTCTCTGAAGCCTTTGTTTTAGACACAGTCATCAAGTGAATGATAGAGCGGCATTTTAGTAGGTAATTCTCTCTGAAGCCTTTGTTTTACACAGTCATCAAGTGAATGATAGAGCCGGCATTTTAGTAGTGTAATTCTCTCTGAAGCCTTTGTTTTAGACAGTCATCAAGTGAATGATAGAAGCCGGCATTTTAGTAGTGTAATTCTCTCTGAAGCCTTTGTTTTAGACAGACATCAAGTGAATGATAGAGCCGGCATTTTAGTAGTGTAATTCTCTCTGAAGCCTTTGTTTTAGACAGACATCAAGTGAATGATAGAACCCGGCATTTTAGTAGTGTAATTCTCTCTGAAGCCTTTGTTTTAGACAGTCATCAAGTGAATGATAGAGCCGGCATTTTAGTAGTGTAATTCTCTCTGAAGCCTTTGTTTTAGACAGTCATCAAGTGAATGATAGAGCGGCATTTTAGTAGTGTAATTCTCTCTGAAGCCTTTGTTTTAGACAGTCATCAAGTGAATGATAGAGCCGGCATTTTAGTAGTGTAATTCTCTCTGAAGCCTTTGTTTTAGACAGTCATCAAGTGAATGATAGAGCCGGCATTTTAGTAGTGTAATTCTCTCTGAAGCCTTTGTTTTAGACAGTCATCAAGTGAATGATAGAGCCGGCATTTTAGTAGTGTAATTCTCTCTGAAGCCTTTGTTTTAGACAGTCATCAAGTGAATGATAGAGCCGGCATTTTAGTAGTGTAATTCTCTCTGAAGCCTTTGTTTTAGACAGTCATCAAGTGAATGATAGAGCCGGCATTTTTAGTAGGTAATTTCTCTGAAGCCTTTGTTTTACACAGTCATCAAGTGAATGATAGAGCCGGCATTTTAGTAGTGTAATTCTCTCTGAGGCCTTTGTTTTGGACAGTCATCAAGTGAATGATAGAGCCGGCATTTTAGTAGGTAATTCTCTCTGAGCCTTTGTTTTGGACAGTCATCAAGTGAATGATAGAGCCGGCATTTTAGTAGTGTAATTCTCTCTGAGGCCTTTGTTTTAGACAGTCATCAAGTGAATGATAGAGCCGGCATTTTAGTAGTGTAATTCTCTCTGAAGCCTTTGTTTTACACAGTCATCAAGTGAATGATAGAGCCGGCATTTTAGTAGTGTAATTCTCTCTGAAGCCTTTGTTTTAGACAGACATCAAGTGAATGATAGAGCCGGCATTTTAGTAGTGTAATTCTCTCTGAAGCTTTTGTCTTAGACAGACATCAAGTGAATGATAGAGCCGGCATTTTAGTAGTGTAATTCTCTCTGAAGCCTTTGTTTTACACAGTCATCAAGTGAATGATAGAGCCGGCATTTTAGTAGTGTAATTCTCTCTGAAGCCTTTGTTTTACACAGTCATCAAGTGAATGATAGAGCCGGCATTTTAGTAGTGTAATTCTCTCTGAGGCCTTTGTTTTACACAGTCATCAAGTGAATGATAGAGCCGGCATTTTAGTAGTGTAATTCTCTCTGAAGCCTTTGTTTTACACAGTCATCAAGTGAATGATAGAGCCGGCATTTTAGTAGTGTAATTCTCTCTGAGGCCTTTGTTTTAGACAGTCATCAAGTGAATGATAGAGCCGGCATTTTAGTAGTGTAATTCTCTCTGAAGCCTTTGTTTTACACAGTCATCAAGTGAATGATAGAGCCGGCATTTTAGTAGTGTAATTCTCTCTGAAGCCTTTGTTTTAGAATGACATCAAGTGAATGATAGAACCGGCATTTTAGTAGTGTAATTCTCTCTGAAGCCTTTGTTTTAGACAGACATCAAGTGAATGATAGAGCCGGCATTTTAGTAGTGTAATTCTCTCTGAAGCCTTTGTTTTAGACAGACATCTCGGCATTTTAGTAGTGTAATTCTCTCTGAAGCCTTTGTTTTAGACAGTCATCAAGTGAATGATAGAGCCGGCATTTTAGTAGTGTAATTCTCTCTGAAGCCTTTGTTTTACACAGTCATCAAGTGAATGATAGAGCCGGCATTTTAGTAGTGTAATTCTCTCTGAGGCCTTTGTTTTAGACAGTCATCAAGTGAATGATAGAGCCGGCATTTTAGTAGTGTAATTCTCTCTGAAGCCTTTGTTTTAGACAGACATCAAGTGAATGATAGAGCCGGCATTTTAGTAGTGTAATTCTCTCTGAAGCCTTTGTTTTAGACAGTCATCAAGTGAATGATAGAGCCGGCATTTTAGTAGGTAATTCTCTCTGAAGCCTTTGTTTTACACAGTCATCAAGTGAATGATAGAGCCGGCATTTTAGTAGTGTAATTCTCTCTGAAGCCTTTGTTTTAGACAGACATCAAGTGAATGATAGAGCCGGCATTTTAGTAGGTAATTCTCTCTGAAGCCTTTGTTTTACACAGTCATCAAGTGAATGATAGAGCCGGCATTTTAGTAGTGTAATTCTCTCTGAAGCCTTTGTTTTACACAGTCAAGTGAATGATAGAGCCGCATTTTAGTAGTGTAATTCTCTCTGAAGCCTTTGTTTTACACAGTCATCAAGTGAATGATAGAGCCGGCATTTTAGTAGTGTAATTCTCTCTGAGGCCTTTGTTTTAGACAGTCATCAAGTGAATGATAGAGCCGGCATTTTAGTAGTGTAATTCTCTCTGAAGCCTTTGTTTTACACAGTCATCAAGTGAATGATAGAGCCGGCATTTTAGTAGTGTAATTCTCTCTGAAGCCTTTGTTTTAGAATGACATCAAGTGAATGATAGAACCGGCATTTTAGTAGGTAATTCTCTCTGAAGCTTTTGTCTTAGACAGACATCAAGTGAATGATAGAGCCGGCATTTTAGTAGTGTAATTCTCTCTGAAGCCTTTGTTTTAGACAGACATCAAGTGAATGATAGAGCCGGCATTTTAGTAGTGTAATTCTCTCTGAAGCCTTTGTTTTAGACAGTCATCAAGTGAATGATAGAGCCGGCATTTTAGTAGGTAATTCTCTCTGAAGCCTTTGTTTTACACAGTCATCAAGTGAATGATAGAGCCGGCATTTTAGTAGTGTAATTCTCTCTGAGGCCTTTGTTTTACACAGTCATCAAGTGAATGATAGAGCCGGCATTTTAGTAGTGTAATTCTCTCTGAAGCCTTTGTTTTAGACAGACATCAAGTGAATGATAGAGCCGGCATTTTAGTAGGTAATTCTCTCTGAAGCCTTTGTTTTACACAGTCATCAAGTGAATGATAGAGCCGGCATTTTAGTAGGTAATTCTCTCTGAAGCCTTTGTTTTACAGAGTCATCAAGTGAATGATAGAGCCGGCATTTTAGTAGTGTAATTCTCTCTGAGGCCTTTGTTTTAGACAGTCATCAAGTGAATGATAGAGCCGGCATTTTAGTAGTGTAATTCTCTCTGAAGCCTTTGTTTTACACAGTCATCAAGTGAATGATAGAGCCGGCATTTAGTAGTGTAATTCTCTCTGAAGCCTTTGTTTTAGAATGACATCAAGTGAATGATAGAACCGGCATTTTAGTAGGTAATTCTCTCTGAAGCTTTTGTCTTAGACAGACATCAAGTGAATGATAGAGCCGGCATTTTAGTAGTGTAATTCTCTCTGAAGCCTTTGTTTTACACAGTCATCAAGTGAATGATAGAGCCGGCATTTTAGTAGGTAATTCTCTGAAGCCTTTGTTTTACACAGTCATCAAGTGAATGATAGAGCCGGCATTTTAGTAGTGTAATTCTCTCTGAGGCCTTTATTTTACACAGTCATCAAGTGAATGATAGAGCCGGCATTTTAGTAAGTAATTCTCTCTGAAGCCTTTGTTTTACACAGTCATCAAGTGAATGATAGAGCCGGCATTTTAGTAGTGTAATTCTCTCTGAGGCCTTTGTTTTAGACAGTCATCAAGTGAATGATAGAGCCGGCATTTTAGTAGTGTAATTCTCTCTGAAGCCTTTGTTTTAGACAGACATCAAGTGAATGATAGAGCCGGCATTTTAGTAGGTAATTCTCTCTGAGGCCTTTGTTTTAAACAGACATCAAGTGAATGATAGAGCCGGCATTTTAGTAGGGTAATTCTCTCTGAGGCCTTTGTTTTACACAGTCATCAAGTGAATGATAGAGCCGGCATTTTAGTAGTGTAATTCTCTCTGAAGCCTTTGTTTTAGACAGACATGAAGTAAATGATAGAGCTGGCATTTTAGTAGGTAATTCTCTCTGAGGCCTTTGTTTTGGACAGTCATCAAGTGAATGATAGAGCCGGCATTTTAGTAGGTAATTCTCTCTGAAGCTTTTGTTTTAGACAGACATCAAGTGAATGACAGAGCCGGCATTTTACTAGGTAATTTTCTCTGAAGCTTTTGTTTTAGACAGACATCAAGTGAATGATAGAGCCGGCATTTTAGTAGTGTAATTCTCTCTGAAGCCTTTGTTTTACACAGTCATCAAGTGAATGATAGAGCCGGCATTTTAGTAGTGTAATTTTCTCTGAAGCCTTTGTTTTACACAGTCATCAAGTGAATGATAGAGCCGGCATTTTAGTAGTGTAATTCTCTCTGAAGCCTTTGTTTTAGACAGACATCAAGTGAATGATAGAGCCGGCATTTTAGTAGGTAATTCTCTCTGAAGCCTTTTTTTTATACAGTCATCAAGTGAATGATAGAGCCGGCATTTTAGTAGTGTAATTCTCTCTGAGGCCTTTGTTTTAGACAGACATCAAGTGAATGATAGAGCCGGCATTTTAGTAGTGTAATTCTCTCTGAGGCCTTTGTTTTAGACAGACATCAAGTGAATGATAGAGCCGGCATTTTAGTAGTGTAATTCTCTCTGAGCCCTTTGTTTTACACAGTCATCAAGTGAATGATAGAGCCGGCATTTTAGTAGTGTAATTCTCTCTGAGGCCTTTGTTTTAGACAGTCATCAAGTGAATGATAGAGCCGGCATTTTAGTAGTGTAATTCTCTCTGAAGCCTTTCTTTTAGACAGTCATCAAGTGAATGATAGAGCCGGCATTTTAGTAGTGTAATTCTCTCTGAAGCCTTTGTTTTAGACAGTCATCAAGTGAATGATAGAGCTGGCATTTTAGTAGTGTAATTCTCTCTGAGGCCTTTGTTTTAGACAGACATCAAGCCTATAGACGTCAGGACTGACATCTACACGGAGATCCATGACTAATGAAGCTAGGGCCTCCCCATGCTGGGCAAACACTCTGCCACTTAACTATGTCCCCACCTCTTCTTTTACTTTATTTATTTATTTTTAGTTTTGAAGCAGAGTCTCACTAAGTTGCTCGCCTGGTCTTGAACTCTGTAATGCAGGCTATCCTTGAACTTGTGATCTTCCTACCCCAATCTCTCAAGTATGTATGACTACAGGCTTGACCATCAGGCTCAGTAATTCCTCTTAATTTTGGATCTGACTGTATGTACTTGAGTTTTGTTTATTAAATATAAATTCCTTGGTCCCCACTACAGAAACAATGACTCTTTTGTGAGTTTCAAAGTAGAACCCTGGTCAGTGACTCACAGTTGTTCCATTTAATCTTTCTAAGTCTATGCAGACTTCCAAAGCTTCTTTAGATGCATTCTCCTTATGCCTCCTTGGTTTCTCCAGCTGCAATTGACCAGCTATGGTGGTAAGCCCTTGGAGGGTTCAAAATACTAAATGCTTCTTCTTTTGCCAGGCTGCTCTTAATGAGCATGACTTATAAGGAAGCAAGAATGGAAGGGGACAGCTAAATTATTGTCAAGAAGTGACAGAGGGTTGTAGAATGGTGGGGGCAGTGGAGGAAAGTGGATGGATTTTAGATCTGTCTTGGACTTGGTGTGACAGATTAGATGTAAGAGGTGACAGGAAGAAAGGCGTTCTGGATAACTTATGTGAAGGTTTAGTATGTGGAAAGGTGTTAATAACTTTTAGTTGCTGAGGTTATGATTAATATTCACTTCAAAGTCTAGTGAATGTTACATATCTATAGGCCTACCACAAGTCTGATACACTGTAGAAGCTCAGTGGATGTTTGTGCTCCTTCCTGTGTGGCTGTGATAGAAGTGGGATTGTCATGTTGCTCATTGCATGTCAGTAATAAATTATTGGTTACATACCATTAGAGTTAACTTTCTTACTGCTGGGACCAAACAATTGGCCACAAGCATCTCACGGAAGGACAGGGTTTATGTTGACTTGCAGTTTTGAGGAAGAGTTTCCTGATGGCAGATCAGGCATGGCAGAACCAACAGCCAGGGTGTCACATCTTGTCAAAGCCCCAGGAAGGAAGCAGCCGGAGTGAACTAATACTAACAAAGGGCTGGACTCATAAACCTCAGTGACATGTCTCCTCACACAAGGGTCCACCTTCCAAAGGCTTCACCAGCTGGGGACCAAGTAGCAGGCTCAATCACAAACACACTTAGCCATCTCCTTATCTTTGTTTCTCTTGATTCGATTATTAAGAAGTATACGCGTTGCTTCCAGGTAGAAAAGCCCTGCTCAGATGGGTCTTTTCACCAGAGTTCTGTGTGGATTAAACCGATGCTGGGCATAATGAGATGTACAGAGAGTGCCCAATAATCTGTACATTATTGCAGAAGGCACTGCTCTGGCTTTCTCATTCTCATCCCCCTGCGATTATAATACTGAGGAGGAGGGCAGTACACACTTACTCAAATCATCATTCCTCAAGTTTTTAAGCTTGCCCTCAAAATGGTATAATTTACTAAAAAAAAGGTGTGATCTTACATAATTAACCATGGAATCATGGGGGAAAAACAAAGCAAAGATGACCCAGGTGATCACTTGACCCAAAAAAGTGATGGCCTTGAAGTCTAGCTTTACAAAATTTGAAGGAAATGAGTACAGATACCTGCGAATGGTGAAACTGGTGATGAATGGGAGGTCAAGACCATGCAAGTCCAACTAGAACATCTATTTCAAGTCAGGGAAGGCTGCTGAAAAGAGGTGATCCTGGAGTTGAGTTTGAGAGAATGAGCAGGGTTTAACTGGTTGGCTAAGAGGGAGGAAATTGTGAGTGACGCTGTGTCCCAGAGATGCTGCTTTCAGCAGCTAGATACAGAGTTAGACAGAGGCCAGATCATCTTGGTGTTTGTGAACTAAGCTAGGGAATGTTAACTCTTCCCTGCAGGGAGCCACTGAAGGACTCTTTTCTAGTTTGTGTTGAAGGATCATTTGTATCGGGAAGCGTGTACACATCCAATCGCTATGGAGCTCTGTGAATTTTCACAAAGTAAACACACATCAAGAACTCAGACCTGAGAGCAGAGCAATCGTCACCCCCAAAGTCCCTTCTACGCTTATCAATTCCCTGTTCCCATAAGGAGAAGCAGATGCACTCTTTCACTGAGAAAGCAGATGCCTCCGAGAGGAGAGAAGTTGTGCAGTCATCACCAACAGGCCTCTCCTATGTTTCAAGCTCTTCACAGTAGACATCTCACTCACAGCAAGCACTGAGGGCCACAAGCTATTGTCACTGCTTCACAGATGTGCAGATAGAGAGATGGAGAGCTTAGGCCACTGATCCAGGGGCCAGAGGAAGTAACAAACAACACCCGGATGTGAAGATGTGACCCAGGTGTCTACCCATTTGTGAATTGTAGGCAGCTGGCTCCGTGCTATGGAGGTTGACTGAGAGGCCGTCACTTTCTTTGGTGCAAGGGATCTCCTGAGATTCCCTGATCTTTGTCATGACTCTCTGACAAATTGTATAGGATCACATCTAGTCATTCATGATTCTGCTGAAATGCTATTCCATGTTATTCTCTGTACTGGGGAGGGCAGTGGGTAAACTTTTCCTGTCTTTAGTGTGCTTGGAGTCTAGTTGGCCAAAGGACTGATAATATCTGGAGTAAGCACTAATGACATTAGGATGGGAGTCAGCACAAAGTACCACATGTCTATGTATAATCAAGATATATATATATATATATATATATATATATATATATATATATATATATGCATATATATCATATGCAAGATAATAGTTATGAAAACTGAAACACACCTCTTCAGTTTTTTTGGGAGTCAGGATTTCTAGCACCATAATTTTTTTTTTTTTTTTTTCTGTATAAGCTTCATGTGATGGAACCATCTTCCCCATGGTTCCTCTTTCTTTCACATCATGGAGAAATGTGTCACTTGTGGGACGGTGTGATGCCTGACTTTTCTGCACCAACACTGAAGCAGTCATCCACCACTTCTCATCACGAATTCTCCAGGACACTGCCAGTTCCAGCTTCTTACACGCTCTGCTCTTCTGGCTTTACTGTCATTAGGCACGTGGCTTTGTTTTGAGTTGTTTTTATTGTTGTTTAACTTTTCTAGTACCTTTCCCAATTCTATTTCTTCTGTTCATCTTTAAATGTTGGGGAATCCCAGAGTTCAGTGTGGCAGCCCCTGTCCTTCCATATCTCTATTCCCTTCCTCAATTGCCTGCTCTAGGAAAATAACATGTGATGTTAATCTCTTCCCGGGATTGTATTTCTATCTTAACTTCTATTCTGGGCTCTAAGATCATGTAACAAACAGCCATCCTAACAGCTCTAAGAGGTTCCATAACAAGGAGTTTAAATCAACAAGACCAGAAGGCAGGCTTTGGCCTCATTTCCCATCACTATCTTTTTGAGCACCATCTTTTATTATTATTTACTGTTTTATTTGAGAGAAAGAGAGAGAGAGAGAATGGGTGCACCAGGGCCTACAGTCACTGAAAACAAACTCCAGATGCATGTGCCACCTTGTGCATCTGGCTAATGTGGGTCCTGAGGAATAGGTTCTTTGGCTTTGCAGGCAAGTGCCTTAATAATTAAGCCATCCCTCCAGCCCCCTTGAGCACCATCTTTTAATTACTTATATCCTTCTGCTCCTGAACATAGTCAGCTTGTGCCCGTCATACAGCTATTACACCATGCTTCTTCTGCTTGGAAAGTTCTTCTCTGTTCCTTGTGTAGTTTTTCTATTCATGTAACTTTATCCCAGTTTGGAGCCACATTCCAGGTTCTCTGTCACTTCACCAGCTTCTATCTTTCTTCTGTCCTTCCTTTCCTTCACTCATTCTTCCTTTTTTTCTTTATTATTTCTGTCAGTCTTTCTGCATGTGTGTATGTGGTGTGCATGCATTTGAGGGCACGTGTGTGCACATGCATGTACAGGCCAGAGGTCGAGGTTGGCTTCCTTTTCTTGTCTTGCTCTCCACTATGTTATTTGGGATAGGATGTTTCACTGACTCCAGAGCTCACCGATTCAGCTAGACTAGCCAACCAGTGAACAAACTAAGGATTCTCTTTCTCTGATTTCTCAGTGCTGGGATTGCAGGTGTACACCACCACCCCTTGTATTTCATACACGGATGCTAGGCATTGAACCAGGTCCTCTTGTTTGCAGAGCAAGCATGTTACCCAATGAGCTGTCTCACCAGCTCTATTTTTTTGAAATAATCTTACACAACTTCCCATATGTTCAGACTTGGTCATTTGTTTATTTATTTATTTTAGCTGTTCCATCTTCCTTTAAGTCCATGAGAGAAGGTTTCTTCCAAAGGTATCCTTGGTGCTTTAAGCAATGTCTAATACGTATTAAGTGCTCAATAATTAGTTAAATGACTGATTTTCTTTGAATCATTAGCAGAGATTCAAGTAAGGGTATGGTGGGTGCATGGGAGGAGTTTAAGTGAGCAGCAGACAGATAAGCATAGACCAGTTAAGATGACCCAATATCTAAGCCTCAGGAGATTCAAGTGGTACTGAAAGAGTGCCTGGGGTCCCTGGGGATAAATACTGGAGAATAGTGACGCTACATGATCGGCACTGTCTATTCGCTGGCCTATTTGATTACATAGAACACCAATTTATTCCACACTTGAGAAGAACAGAGATCACAGTGCATGCAGGTCCATGCAAGCCTGTTATCATCTCCCATCATGTGTGTTTTGTCAAATCTTTGTGTTCAAGTTGCCAACAATGCTGGGATCAATTTGCAATAAACACATAAGCACACACAGACAGACAATGAAACCGATCAAATCATAGACCATTGAGATTCATTTGTTTTGCCAGAAAAAAAATTACAAGGCACTAATAATGAAATCAGAAATAAGACAACATCAACAATATTAAAAAAGCCCAAAGCATTTCTTAGGAATTACTTCTTGAACCTGAAAAATGACATTTCTTATGTTGTTTGTGGAACCAATGCACTTTTACATTTTTCCCAGGGGCCAATTTGTACTTGCAGATCTGTTTTATAGTCAGTGTGAAAATGCTTTGTTCATTTTAAATGAAAAACAAAATTCTGGTGGGCATTAGGAAACTATAGGTATAAAGCCTAATATATTTACCACCCAGGTCTTCAGGCTACCTGGAAGAAGGAATCAATTTGTTCTGGAGTCTGACAGCAGGTTTCAATTTATTTTATAGTGGAGCAAACTTGCTTTAGCATAACTTTTTGCCTCTAAAATGGGAGCTATATTGAGCCTCCCACAGAGTGTTCCTTGCAGCAATGACAAGCCAAGTTATGACATGAAATGGGGGTTTAGTCCATACTGATTGCTTCTATTTCTCTTCTTTCCTTGTCTCTACTTTCATGCATTAAATGCTTCATAGTAACCAGAAAATGGTCAACATTAAAGTATTCTGTTTCATTTCTATCTTTGAGGAAATCACAACCCACTCTCTCTTCCTATGAACATGTAGTTGGGAGGAGTGGGTTTTTCATTCGGTATCTTGTAGAGCTTTTGGGTAGGGAATTATAGACAACCCCAATTTACTGAATGTTGTGGAGTTTTTGCAAACACATGCAAATAACTCTGCTTAAGAAATGACTCCAACATGGCTTGGTCACATTACAGACACCATACACACCCCACATCACTACTACATACTTGCCAAAAAGAAAAAGGAAATAAAAGAACTAGGTCAAGATAGAAATCATCAGACTCAATGACTCGACTGCAAGTGTTGTTCTGTGGATATCATTTTTGAGATATAAGCCCTTTTGAGCCACATGGTCAAGCAAAATGGATTGCTGTCAAGAAAGGTCACAGGTAACCCTTCCTGAAGCAAAGGTGTAGACAAGCCCATCACTGTATTTCCCGTGGTCCGTGCAGCTCTGGATGCGATTTGAGTTTGGGGACAGATACACTCCTGCAAAGCGGAGGGGTGGATGTTAGAAGCAAGTAATGTTTCAGCTTCTTCTACTTTTGTCAGCACTGCTGTAGTTAGTGTTCATGATGAATTCTGGCAGCTGTTCCAGAGGTGGCCAGTGGTTCACATTTTGTTGGGGCAGCTCTAGAAGGCAACATAGCTGCAGAACTAATGGTTGTGGCAGTGGTGGCTTGCTGACCACTGACCTTCACCATCAACAGAAAGCCAGTTCACAAGGTCTAGAAGAGAAACACTAATCTCCCCACACAGGATTTTGTCTGCCTCCAAGGCCACTGGACAAGAAGAGTGCCATCTTCTTGTTTTGTGGTGGCAGAGGCGAGTGGAGCAGGAAGAAAGGCATTTTAAAATTTCATCAGTATTCTGAAAAGTCCTTTCTAAAATTCATCAGAACCTCACAAATTATGTATGCCCTGGAAGTCCTTCTGATTATGTATTTGAAAATGTCACACCACACATCTTTCCACCATTCCATTATATGCCCAAAGAGCATGCATATTTGACTCTATTTGACTATTCGATTCAATTTCCCTCAATAAATAATAATCATGCCTGATATGAGCCAGGCTCTGAGTGTACTGCTGGATGCCAGTTATAGCTCTGGCCCTGGGAAGCACGCAGCCTGGGATGAATGCAGGGGCAGAAACAATCAGCCATCCAGGAAACTCCACTGTAGAAGGCAGAGCCCCAGATTCTAGAGACAGGCGTTGGGAGTAAGAACCATAGACAACAAGGAGGGTTAGCTAAGGATGCTAGTCTCCAGTCAGTCCTATCACAGATGTTTATTCCAGATACATCTCACAGTGACTCTGCAAAGTGGGCTGGAATATTCCAAATCAACTGGTAAGATATGTGAGGCACATAGAATTATATCCATTTACCCAAATCTATACAGCCACTATGGTGCAATGTTGGGACTCAAAATCAGATCTGTGTGACCCTGCTGTCTATACAGCAATTATGTCACCTACATCCCCAGCTAATATTCTCTCACAAATAAGCTTTTCCTGTGAAACTCTAATACTTTGTTGTTATTAAATATTTCCCTTAACAATGAGACATTCCTTTCATACCTCACAATGCTTTAAATATGTGCTATAATTGGTGTGGGGGACAGGAGTGATGTTATCCAAGCTACCAGTATGCTGGAAGACCACATATCTTGTGGATACCTGCAAATGCTCACACAGACAAGACCTGTCTACCTCCAAGGCTATCTGGGCATACAAGCTGAACACATCAAATTTCCAGCTGACGTCGATGCCCAGGACAGTGTGGTATTTGTAAGACGGGGGCTTTGGTACTGATGGTACAATGGGGCAGAGGCTCTTCTGTCTTCTCTCAGGGAGCAACAACCTGTTTCAGGCCGTGTGAGTCTTTGGTAAGTTGGGGGAAGTGAAGGATGAAAAACTATGAAATCAACGTCTGTTAACTTGCTGCAGCCCTTTCGAAGGCCTGGAAAGTTCTTTCCAGTGAAGGACCTTGAAGCTTGGCCTTCATCAGCCATGTGAGAGTACATATCTGAGAAGGAGAACTATATGACATCATCATAACTATTAGAAGAGGCCAGCATCTTGGAGAACTACCTAACCTGAGGCTGCATGTGGACAGGTAAGACAAATTATTGCCTATTTCAAGTAGGACTCTATCTGTTTCCATAGAAACCTGCTTAGCACTATGCCATGATACAGATTTCAGAAGGTCTTTGCAACACCATTTTGGATCAGTCATTGCTTCATTTCAGGTTCAAGTTTTATGATTCTACTATATTTAAGTATATTTTTATTGATTGATTGAGCTAATATACTCATTTATTTAAATTTGACAAAAATATGTCTGGTGTATTTTAACGGTATGTGCTGCTGAGCTGGAGCTTTTCATGTTAATTCAAGAGTGCCACATTGTATCACTATTTGGATTGCCTAATTTGGAGATTGAAAGAAAAGTTTAAATCCAAATAAATAGCATTTTACCTGAAGCATTACCAGATTGTATATCTTTGTCAAATACAACACAAAATAATTCTGTTAATAACTATTTAAATAACATATCTGCAGTATGTTTACACATAAAATTATTTTCACGTTTACTATCCCATTTCATCATGAGCACAACCCAGTGAGGCAGGAATTACTGACATCATGCCACAGGTCAACAACCAGTCTCAGGAAAACAACTTAGTCAAGGTCTGCCTGTCCAGGCATGCAGGGTGCTAAATCACATGTTCTGCGTCTGCTGTATCTGAATGGTTGCATCTGAACAGGCAAAATAAGTGAGCGACAGGCAGATGGAGAGGTAGGTAGATGACAGATAGATCGATTGATGGATAGATTGATTGATTGATCGATCCCATGGCTGTCCAGGTCAGTGTCACAAACATGTGGCTCAGAGGCTAGCTGGAGGGCACAGGCCCTTAGCAGTTACACTGGTACTTTCGGTGCGGTGTCAGGTTCCACCACTCGGGGCTTGCAGCTCCCCACTCACTGTCCAACCTCTACACTTGGTTAACCAGCAAATAAACTGAATCATCACTTTTAGCTCTGAACTTGGGTAGATTTTCTGCTCAGAAGAACAATTATCAATCAATCCTTTCCAATTTACACATGAAAACTGCCAACTAAGACCAGCTAGGCTTATCTGGCCTAATGCACACAATACTCATGCATTCATTAGTTTTCTCTTTTGTTTTTCCAGCATACGGTATGATACAATTTCCTTTGGTTTTTCTATCTTTTCACATGTCAAACATCTCAATTTGTTTCTCTCTGTACTTATTTAAAATCAAGTCAGTATCTGGTTAGGCTTAGGAATTTGTTTATTGTGGAATGAATTTTCTTGTTATTAAAGAAAATATCTAAATGAATATGGTAGCTCGAGTCTGTAATTACAGCCTGCAGAGGTTAAGGTAGGAGGATCACAGTGGGTTTAAGGCCAGCCTGCACTGCACTATAGAATGCGTTCCTGATCAGCTTGGCGTGAGACCCTGTCTCAACCCCTCCTCTCAGAAATCCTAAGAAAAAGTACCAATAAATATTGACCATGCCAAAACACTAGTCCCCGTGGCAGACTTTCACTAGGCACTTACTTTGTGTGTCAGGCTCTGGAAACGATTCATCTCATTAGGCCTCACTAATGAGACTGATAAAGTAGACACGTTTATTGTGACTGGTCATAGTTGTGGAGAGTGAGGCACCGAGAAATTAGGTAACTACCCTAAGGCACGGTAAGTGGCAACGTCTGGATGTGACTTCAGGTGGCTGCATCTATTTGTGGGTTATGAACAATAGGCTCTGGGCTATTGGAACCTGACTGAAAATCATCCTTTTCTTGGGTACAAGGGACCACCTTGGAAAGTCCTGATCTTTTTCCTTGTTTCACATTGTATTGTGAAGCTACTTTAGTGCTCAATCATGCATTTGATGAACTTATCCAGTGAGTGTGTGCAGGGAAGGAGTTTGTTGCAGGCATGTGCTCTATGCTGGGTTAGCATCTCTTTGCCTTCACAGGGCATGCCATCTAGTTGGCTGACAGCAGCAATGACTGCATACTAATGGCACTAGGACTGGGCATTGGGAATATGCCTTAGTGGTTATAGGTGCTTTCTGCAAAGCCTGCTGGCCTAGGTTCAATTCCCCAGTCAATCTCATGAAGCTTGACTTGATGTGAAAAGTGGCCAAAGAGCTGTTTGGCATTCTTGGCATTCTTTTGCAGCCCTATGAGCTCCTGGTGTGCTTGTGTGTGTGTGTGTGTGTGTGTGTGTGTGTGTGCTTGCTTGTGCGCGCACACACACACACACACACACACACACACAAAACCACATACACACTCTCACCAATTAAAAAAATACATAAAACCAAACATCCACAAAATCATCCCTTTGCCTAAAGTGGGAAGATGATCGATTCCTTCATACTTGTCAATAATATTCACATATTTGGAGAAGGAACTGTGTGGGAGATGCTCACTGCTCAATTCAATCACAATTCAACTCATTCAATGCAGAGCTACCGAATGTGTAAGTGCCAGGGTAGAGGGACACAAGCCCATCATGAATCCAGGCACTTTCTATTTAATGTGGAGACACATATAATTCTGGGACTAAACTGGCAAATGCCAACATTCCAAAATTCCAGTTTACTCTGAAAAATTCTGTTTTATAATCTCATCAAATTTTTAAAAATTATTTATTTTCAGGCAGAAATGAGAGAGACAGGGAGAGAGAGAGAGAGGGAGAGAATAAGCACACTTGGGCCTCTTGCTGATGCAAATAAACTCCAGATGCATGTGCCACTTTGTGTATCTGGCTTTACGTGGACACTGGGGAATCTAATTCAGATCATTAGGCTTTGTAGGCAACCATCTTAACTGCTGAGCCATGTCTCTTTCAGGAACCTAACCCAGAGTGTGGCCTGTAGCATGTGTTCTGTGATGCACTAACCTCACTACATAGTAAATATACATGTGTTTATAATAGAAAGATCTAAAGGGTGCTTTAAGGGGTGGGGTGGAATTTTGATCGAAATTTAATTCCTTAGATGATCTCTGAATAATGGCGTGAAACTAGTCAGGGTACCAGAGGGATCCTGGACCAAGCTGTGCCTCAAGCCAATTAGGAATGGGGCTCTGTCAGGACTAAGGCTGGCTGGACGGAGGACCATCCACCGATGACTGCAGTTTTTCTCACTTGGTGGGTAGGTTGGACAGCGCTTGAACCTCCAGGAGAGTTAAGAAGAACCATGAGACACCTCATTAAGAAAGGCCAGTGGGGCTTCATGAAGAATGTACTCCTATTCCTTTTTCCAGGAAGTATGTGGCACCAGGTGAAGGACCCTTACAGTAAACCTACATGGGAAGGGACACTGGGGTGCTGGGTCTCTAAATCTGAGCACCTTTCATGTGAGTTGAACTACATCCTTTCCCTACATAAAAAATAAAACACATTCAAATACTCCTCTGACTTCCTCAGATCTTCACGTGTGTGCAATGCATGACATTGCAGTCCTGTTGTCAATTGCGTACCTATGCCTGCATAATGAGCAACAGGAGAGGAAGTACTGCCTTTATTGCAAAGACCATAACTTGAGTTTCCTACTATTTGAGACTCACGGAGAGTTTCCAGTTAAGAAGAGAGGAGCATGGCTCTCCTGAAGGAGAAAATCTATTCATAAGGCATAGATTGTGAGATGTCATTGGGCATATGAGCTCTGGGGTAAGACTGTCAAGGTTTGATTACCGGCTATGCAATCTGCCAGGTATTATTTAGCTTCTCTGTATTGTTTCCTCATCTACTTGATGGAGGCAAAAATCCACCTGTTTCAGTGGTTTCTGTGATGATTAAATCCAGTATTTTATGGAGAGTGCATAGTAGAACTCTGTAGAGTAGAAATCTATGTAAGGGCTAAACATAGTTAATTCTATCCATGAAACATATTATGTGGGGAGAGAAATAAGAAACGGACTGGAGTTAATATCAAAGGCAGTGGGAAGGTGCATTAGTTTCCCAGCGTAGCCATAAAAAGTAACTACAAAATTTGGTGGTTTAAAATAATAATTTTTTTATGCATTCTCTTCCCATGGCCTTGCTTAGGCCATTCCCCTCCCTGTAATCAGTTCTTTTACTTACATATGTGCAATACCATACACTTGGCAGGGGGAGGGTCAATCTAAATTCAAGATATTTTGAATAAGACTTATGTAAAAATACTTTTTTGAATAATGGCACATCTAGAAGCTGTTGACTGTTACTAGAAAATTTTCAGTATCTGGGATGGGATACCTTCCAGTGAGTTGTTGGCCAAGGGGGTCCCAGTAGCCTCCAAAACATTAAAGGCTTTTGCCAAAGCCCTTGGTTTCCCTTGAGAAACAGATAGTAAGACCCTATTGCTGAAGACATCTCTTGCCTGAGAGGCAAGGTCACTGAGAAAGCAAGCTGGTGCTGAGCAGAAAACCTTCTCCCTGTATCTGCACTGCATGCAGCTTATGGGAGACAGAAGTCATCAGCAGTGAAAACAGTGGACGCTGAATATTCAAATTTGTCCAGACAGGCCCAAGGACTGAACGGGTGCAATAGTGGCATGTCTACTCTTGGGGTAACCAACTGCTCCATAATTGGACTGAAGGCCTTCTCTATGGGAGGGAATACATACCTGGTACTGAAAAACCTAAGCAAAAGTCTATGGTAGGTGAGGTCATGAGCCTTAGGGGTATAAAGCCTGCTCTTGTCTGACTAAATGTATATACTATTCCCACCAAGCTTCCCTGAAAATAGTACACTTAATGCTCATATTCACATATTAACGCTACTCTCACTTCTGGTTAGAGAAGCTTCTCTTTTCAGATGGCGATGACCACTGGGATGACCCAAAAGGCAACATAGTGCTGAGAAAAAGGGATGGAGGAGTGCCCAGCACTGAAACACCTCTGTCACACCCTCCAAGGCTCAGGGACCATTGTAGAAGAGGGGGCGGATAGAATGGAAGAGCCAAAGGAAGGGTACGACTCCTTACAATGCAACTGCCCAGACAGAAATTGGCCTTGATATCCATGACCTTGCTGTGCAAGACCCTCATAATAGAAGTAAAAGGTGATAACATCAAATTAAAAGAGAGACTAATGGAGAGAAGGAGGGGATATGATGGAGATTGGAGTTCTAAAGAGGAATGGGGGGAGGGGAGAGAAATACCATGCACTTTTTGTATGTAAGTATAGAAATTGTCAATAAAAAAATTATTAAAAAAATAAAAATATATAGTTTTGTGTCTATATAAAATAATAATAATAATTTAGTCTCTCTCATACTTGTGGAGATCAGAAATTTGAAACCAAGGCTTTAACAGGTTTTACAGTACTTTATTCTGTTGCTGACAGCACCATAGACTCTAAATAAAGGAGGTTTACTTTGCCACATGGTTCTGGTGCAAGGTGAGGAGTCCCAAGGCAAAGCAGGCATCACATGGCAAAAGCCTGGGAGTGGACAAGAGACCTAGCCAAACACCGTTGAGGTAATCTATTAACCCAGAAAACCATTAGTGATATGGATGGATTAATCCATTAATGACAGAGGTCTCGTCATCTTTTCAGGGTCACATCTAGTCCTACTTCTTAGCATCTCTTAATAGGGAGTACATTTCATTATGGGGTTCAAAGGGGGCAGCCTGTACTACAATCACAGCACCAGGGTGGTTCTTTTGGGACGGGATGCTCTGTAGACAAACTGTCTAACGACACTGTCACTCTCCTAGTTAAGTGGCTGCCAGTCCCAGTAGATGCATTGCTCCCTTCACTGGCTCTTTCTGTACTCTGTGACTTCCCTGTGGATTTCTCCCTTCTCTTCTGGGTTTCTCTCCTCTTGTGATTAGGACACCTGTCATGGGAAATGACGATGCATCTTGATACAATATAAATTCATCGTAACTTGAGTACATCTTCAAAGATGCTATTTCCAAATAAGGTTGCCTGCTGAAGTTCAAGAGGACATAGATTTCGAGAGGACACTGTACCATCGATTATACAAATTAGAAATGAGGGGAATAGAGTTTTCTGGGAGGAGAGTTAGATATATGGAATAAAACATGAAAGATGGCCATGAAGAGAACTAACAATCATGATTGTGTCTGGACATCAGAGAGAAGCTGTGAGCATGTGCTGCTCTTTGGTACATTAGGAAATCCTGGAGGAACAAAAGCTCTGGGGAAGGAAAGATCAATGCTCATGTGAATGAGAGTGAAAGTTATTTTTCTTGTGCTAATTTTCTTCTTGCCTCTAAGAAGAGTAAGCCCGTTGAGCCACTGAGATTCCAATGGCTAACCAAATTTCTATAGTTTTTAAAAACCAACTTGTTATTTTGAATTTTTAGACATTAATTTACAGAATTTAACTATATGGCATGGCAGTAGAGTACCCACCCATGGAACTGATTCACTGGCTTATTCTCCTGAGGATAGCTTCGAGTATGTTGGACTTTTTAAGCCTATCCTACATCTGTTCTCTTAGCTGTCTCCTCTTTTTACCATGGAAAAACAATGCTTGCTTCCAGATCCATTTCTGCCAGTTGTATTGGCTATTGCTATACTCAAATTTAGCGGAACATGGCATAAACAATGAAATTCAAGCATAAAAAGAAAAGAAACTTTTGTGTCTAAGAAAAATGAGTTGCGTATTGTAAAAGACAGAAGTTTTATTCTGAAAATATTGCCTTCAAATGAGACATGGGCAAAATATTTGCAAAGGAGTAGGAAAATAAAATTCTAGAGTGGAGGGCTGGAGAGATGGCTTAGCCTTTAAGGCATTTGCTTGCAAAACCAAAGGACCCAGGTTCAACTCTCCAGGAACCAAGTAAGTCAGATGCGCAAGGGGATGCATGTGTCTGGAGTTCATTTGCAGTGGCTGGAGGCCCTGAGTGCCCATTCTCTGTCTGCCTTTTTCTCTCTCCTTCTGTCTCTCTCCTTCTGTCTCTCTCATTCTCTCTCAAATAAATAAAATAAAAATATTAAAAAATATTTTAAAAATTCTAGAGTGGACTTGCACCAAGATTATTCTGAAAGTGCTTTTACATTGTTTCCCCTTCCTGGTGAGGAATCTATTTTGAGTATGTTTATGTAAAATAAAGGGTGTAGAATTAGAATCAGGGAGGTGCATGCAATGAAAATAATCTACTTTAGGCCTGGATCATTAAAAAGGCATATATATATTCATATATTATTCTTATTCTTTATTGTGTAACACCTTTGGAATGTGCCCATTGTTGTGTCTGTTGGGCATTGCTAAAAATGGGCTGGGACTATGAGGAGGCTGGTTTGAACTGTTGGACATGACCGGGGACCTTGGGCTGTGGGGGTTACAACTGGCCTTATCATCGGGAACCCACCCTAGAGATGGTGACTGCCTGAGGTTGTAGTGTGCCCTGTCATCATTCAGAGTGGGCAGAACTGATGAAGACATCCCCCCTTGCCCCAAAAAATCTGGCTATCCATAAGTCAGGCTTTGCCCTTCCTCCACAGTTCCTGACCTTGTGGCTAGCTGCCAAAGAGACCCTTATGTGGTTGAAGTCACTTAGCCTTTTCTGCCATTCCTGTTATCTCACAGACCTCCGCCACAGCTCTGAAGTCACAGTAGCCTTTCTGCCATCTCTCTCACAGCTCCTCCCCCACAGCTCTGAAGTCACATAGCTCTTCCACTTCGATAGCAACCCATAAACTATGTATCTGATCGCCATATAGATTTATGTGCCATCTCGACCTTCCTCAAGTGTTTATAAACCCACTCCCCTTTTTAATAAATGAGTGCTGTCCATCAGACAGTCTCCCCAGTGTTCATTGTCTGTCACCTGCTGCTCCAGGATGGACCCTGCTTCTCCTCCCCCCCATAACTCCTGTGTCCAGGAGGAGAGTGGCCAGTGACCCCGGGAAATGGGGAGAACCCACATGTGTTGATGTAATAGAGCAGGCTTTCTTTTCAGTGCTTTTTGGGTGTGTTGTATCAAGCTCCCAGCTCCATTTTCTTTAGTTATAATTCCCTGCATGGATTTGTGGGATAAGAATCCCCCTCCATGTGGCTTCAAAGCTTCTCCAGGCTGGATCAAAAGTGTTGAGGGCTCTCATTGTGATTGATTTCTTCTCTGTGGACTACCTTTGGAAGTGCTAATTGTATGCAAATGAACACAGTGTGATGGCCTATCTTTGAATTGGGTAGTACTTAAAATTAGTACTTCTCCTGGATGCCAGATCTGAACAATAACACAAATAATCACCATGCTATTAAAATCAGAGTTTTCTGCTGAGAAAGTCAGGATGGGGCCTTAGTGGTCCAGACATTCAAGTTCAACCATGACCCTCATCTTATACAACCATCACCCCCATTTTATATCTGTTGAGGTCTTACTAGCTCACCAGAGTCTGCACTCTTATATTGCTTGATTTTCTGACAGCAACCTTGATAGGTATGGACTCTTATCATTGACAGATGAAGGAGCAAAGGCTCCAAGAATGTGAACTATGAACCCAAAGTCACCTAGGAAGGGTCTTAGAACCAGGAGTCCAGTCCAGGCTTATTCTTTTGTAAAGTTTTCACTCATTTCACCATCCCAGAAAATGGAAAACAATGCACTTGAAATTATGCAGATGGAATGCAGGGTTGGAAGACTTCCCACATGGGGCAAAGACAGTCCTTTGGGTAAAAACAGATGTGACATCAAGATCAAAGGCCACTACGCTTGAGTCTGTGCTCATGACTTGGCACTCCTAGCACCTAGAGGAAACATGGGGATCCTGTGTCTGTAGCTATTTCCTCCAAATTGAAACGTTCCATTTTGAAGGGAGGATCTTAAGACTCAGAAAGCTAATGAAGTGTACAAAGCTCACAGAACTTACAAGACCCTCATGGTCTGTCTCAGAAGTTATGAAAGTAGCCAGTGTTTGCTCCAGTGGAATTCACTGCAAGTTGTGCAGGTTGCTCCAAGAATATGGATTTCGTGAGTTGTCACTCATGCTGGAGCTTTAAAGTGGCTTTTGATCACCCACATTCCTGGAAGTCACCCTTCACCATGCTCCTTGAGAAAATCCTATAAACTTACTGGTTTGCCAGACCACATGACTAGATGGGGGTGAAATCACTTCATTCGTCTGTGTCCTACCTGAAGTGAATAGATGTTTGCTCTGATTTGCTCAGGAAAAGTCATGCAACACCCTATCACAGACAGAATGGGAAAGACCCATGTTAACTAACAGATTATCCATGCCAAGCCAGAAGAAAGAGCTTCTGGCTAGAAACATTTCTAAATGAGAGGCAGCTGAGCATCAGATTGGTGATATTTTCACAGAAATAGCCCTCACATTTGTAAAGTTCTTTGCGGTTGAAATCACACTTTTTCAGGGATTGTGTTATTTGTCTCTCAATACACCCTCATGGATTATGGCACAAATTATGAAATTTATTTCCAATTGAGAGATGAGAAAACATAAGCAAAGTGGTTTAACAAGTTGCTCAGTCACATCAACGAGTTAGTAATAGAAAAACAATTGCATCTAGACCAATAAAATGCAGAAGAAATGTAATATGAGCCATGTACAGAATTTAATCAATCATAGTATCCCATTAAAAATTGCAAACACTTGAAATTCATGTTAGTAACACGTGCTACTTAATGACGTATATCCAAAATATCATTTTGATGTGTACTTTATAATCAGTATGTATAAAGTTATTAATATTATATATTTTCTTTTAAAATGTTCATTGTGTATGTTTTATTTTCACAGCACATCTCAAGCTAGACCAGGCAAGTTACTGGTGATTGATACCCATCTGGAGTGGATAGTAGCAGAGATTTTGTGACTCCTAGCCCTGTATCTTTCTGTTCTACTAAATTGCCTCACAGACATTGATGAAGAAGGGACATCCAATGTAAAAGAAACAATAGCAATAAGTCATTTAGGATCCTGACAGAACATAACTGGCAGCTCAGAAGAGGCAGTGAAGGAATGAATGTACAGTGACTAATAAAGATACCCAAGGATGGATGGATAAGCATCCCAATGTCAGAAGAGTGAGCAGTCACAATGAGTTCTGAAACAGGGAAGGCCTGATAAGAGTGTCTAATAGGAGTCTTTGGTAGAGAAATGCAGCTGTTGTCAGCTTCCAGCCCAGGGCATGTATATAATCCCATTGACCTTTCCTATCCTCCCACCTCAAGACTCTTTCCAGTATCTCCCACAGGCCAGATCCAATAAGAAGCCAGGGGGCAATGAACTTACTTGATGGTACAATCCATCAGCCTTCTGGCTATGAGAGAAAGGAAGAGAAGGAAGGTGATGGGGTCTGGAGGCAACAGGAATGATCATCAGTGGAACATCACAGAAGGGCAGCTTGAGTGACATGCTGAGATGAGGAGGGATGGAGCAACAGACATGATGCCAGAGTGAGGCAAAGCAGGGTGGTTTGTGTGACAGAAGCAGTTCAGGGGCTTTGGCCTGAGGTCTTGAATGAGCAACATGAGAAAATAAGATCTTGGTGCCAGGAGTACTCCTTGCTGGGGTTCTGAGTTCAGCTAATTACACACCTCACCACTCAAATGAATCAGTTGAGAAATACACAGACAAAAATCAAGACAGATGCTATATGATTGTCAGGAGACTGGGGATTGGACTGGACTGTCAGTGAACCTAGGACTGTCAGTGAGGCACAGCTCCTGAGAGGGTCAGAGAAGCTGGACCTTTGTGGGACTCACCACATTGCTGCACTCATCATGGGTTCCCAGCAGCCTGGTGGAAGAGGTCTTTAAGGGGATGAGAGGAACCTTACTCTTGTTTTTAAATGTTTTATTTTTATTTATTTATTTGAGAGAGAAATACAGAGAAAGGCAGGGAGAGAGGAGAGAATGGGCACACCAGTGCCTCCAGCCACTGCATCCCCTTTTGCATCTGGCTTGCGTGGGTCCTGGGGAATCAAACCTGGGTCTTTTGGCTATGCAGGCAAGTGCCTTAACCACTTAGCCATCTCTCTAGCCTAGGAACCATACTCTTTATCATATAAAGGCCTGAAAAAGAATAGATAGTGATCCCAACACATGCATTCTACTCACTGGAGGAACCAACAGATGACTATCTTATCACCTCAATGTCAGGTGGCGAGCAAGCTGACCAGAGAAGAGAAAGCAGTGGTTTGGGCCTCAGATCACCTATAGTTCTGTGAAGCCCAATATCATGAAAGTACAAAAGAGGAAAACATGGTTTGTTTTCTAGAAACAATTGAGGGCAAAATGATTCTAGGTAGTTAGACCAGTTCATATCGGTGAAGAATTTGTTAGCACCAGTTAGGAAGTTATTTTTCTAGGAAGAGTTACTCCAGAAAGTACTAGTAAAGAAAATACAGGGACACTGAACACATGCGTGATGGAGATAGCACTGCAGATGTGGGTATAAGAATATGCCACAGACAAAGAAGATGAGAGGACGAGGGGCCGTGTACATGGGACACAGGCTGATGCAGCTGTCCAACAGGGTACTGGTGATGGGCAGCAGGGGCTCAGAAGAGAACGTGAGACTGAATGCTCATATGCAAATGATCCCGCAGTCATGATAAAGAACTAAAACAGACAAGGGATGAACAAAAGAGAGCACGAAGAGCCCCCCAAATGCTAACATTTAAGAGTTATGAGCAGGAAAAGGGATCTACACAGGAAGCAGAAATCTGAGAGACAGTAGGAACGCCCAAGAGCTCCCCAGAGGAATGAAGGGAAGAGAGTTTTTCAGAAGGGCATGTGGGGTCATATGATGCAGAAATCCAGAGTGAGTGGATGCTGTTGGTTTGAACGTGTCTTCTGCAAGTTCATGCTCTGAAAACTGACTGCCCAAAGTCATGTGTTAATGGTATTTGGAGAATGGGCTTTGGGGGGTTAGTTGAAATCATGAGATTGCTCCTTTCCATCCCCACTGATGGCATTTGTGGCTTCATCGAAGGAAGGAAGATCCTCGCTAGCAGGTATGCTTTGTCTCATCATTGCGATGCCTCCCACCCATTCATGATACAGCCTGGAGGTCCTCATTAGATGCTGGCCCTTGATGTTGGACTTTCAAGTCTCCAGAACCCTAAGCTCACAAATCTCCATTAAAAATAATAGTTATCCAGTCTATAATATCCAATTATAGCAACAGAAACCAAAATAAGGCAAAAGTGAGAGAAGTTTTTAGAGAGTGGAGGGCAATAGTAGGCATTTGTCAGTTGTCTGTTAGAGTTTTCAGCTCACAGTCTGGAAAGGGGGCCCAGTGAACATGTTTCTGACAGGGAGTAGTTACCGATCCAAAGATTAGCCTGTCAGATTTAAGTTCCCATGCTTTCAAATTGGCAAAGAACTTTTTTTAAACATATGTATGCATGTGTGGTCTGCTTGCATGTTTTACATGTTCATAGGTGGGTGTGCAAGCATACAGAAGCCAGAGCTAGATGCACGGTGTCTTCTTCTTCAATGGTGCTTATATGTTTTCTTTTGAGACAGGGTCTTGCACTAAACCTAGAATTCACAAATTTGCATAGACAGGCTGCACAGGAAGCCCCAGGCATCTAACAATAATGGCTTTCTGGTCTTTTCACTTTTTGTACAATTATTTTCTACTTTTCTTAGTTATTTGTGTGCATTTGTATATGTATGTGTTTGATGTGTGTGTATGGGTATGTGCTTGCCATGGTGCGTGTGTGGAGATCAGAGAGCAACATTGGAGTGTTTCTCCTTTCCACCCCTCTTGTGAGACTGGATCTTTCTTGCCATTGCTGGCATTTTAAAAATGTCTTTTTATTTATTTATTAGAGAGAGAGAAAGAAAGAGAGAGAAAGCGAATACATACACCAGGGCCTCCAGCCACTGCAAATAAACTCCAGACATATGTGCCACTTTGTGCATCTGGCTTATGTGGGTACTGGGTAATCGAACCTGAGTCTTAGGCTTAACAGGCAAGCACCTTAACTGCTGAGCCATCTCTCCAGCCCTTTAATAGCTTTTTGATGACACAGGTATGAACCATATCATTGCTTGATATGAAATTTCCTCCATGCTCTTGTGTTTGAATATTTGTCCCCAGTTGGTGTCACTTTCTGGACATGTTGGGGAACCTTTAGGAAGTGGAGCATCACTGGAGGAAGTGAGTCATTGGTGGTAGGCCTTGAGGTGGTACAGCACAGCCCCACTTCCTATTCACTGTTTCTGCTTCTTGACTGTGCCTATCGTATGACCACCTGCCTCCTATTCCTACCACCATACCTTCCTCTCATTATGGGCTGCATTTCCTGGAACCATAAGATAAAACAAACTTCTTCCATTAAGGTTCATCTTTTTTGTTTTGTTCAAGTATTTGGTTACAGCAATGAGAAAAGTAACTAACCTGAGACATTTCTAGGAAGTTAGAGAACATTACATATTGTGGAAAGGGTGGTGACTGAAATAGCCTTTTTTTTTCTTCTAAAAAATTTGAATGAAATGATACTGGAACTGTGAAAAGAAATGAAACTATGAAAGAAATGGAATATAGAAAAACAGATGCCTGCAGGAGTAAGATGATTATGAAGATGTCTATACAGAATGCTTATTTTTTTTTTTGTTTGTTTAGGCAATGTTCTATGCACACTGAAGTTCTTTCACTTTCAGATCAGCTTGCTTCTTTTTTCTCATTTTGGTGTGTGTTATAAGTATTGTGTGTGGTATGGTATGTGTATAGAATATGTGTGGTACATACATGTGTGTATGTGAAAATGTATGTACCCCATGCATCCGTGTGGAGGCCAGAGGAGGACATTGGATACTCTCCTCCTTATGCTCATCCACTTGTTTCCAAGAAATGGATTCCCTCACTCGACTTAGAACTGCTGTTTCATGAGCCCCAGTGCTTCTCCTGTCTCCACTCCCCGCAAGACTGGCATTACTTGTGAGCATGGTCACACATAGCTGTTTATATAAATGCTGAGGAATCAAACTCAGGTTGAATTATCTGCTGAGTCATGTCCCCAGCCCTTTCCCTTCATATACTATGTGTGCTTGATTGAGTGTGTATAGTGTGTGTGTGTGTGTGTGTTGTATTTACCTGTGTAAGTGTGGGTACGCATATGCCACAGCACATATGAGTAGGTCAGAGAATAACTCAAACTTTGCGTTCTACCTCTTTTGAGGTAGGATCTTTCACAGGTCACTGCTCCACTTGCCAGGCTACCTGGCCTATGAGCTTTTGGCAGATTCTCTTGTCTCTGCCTCCCATCTGATACAGCCATGCTGGTTTCAGAGGCCCACAACAGTATCCAGCTTTTAGCTTTTACATAGGTTCTGGGGGTCCAAACTCAGGTACTCTTTATCCACTTCCCAACCCTTGATTCTTTGTTATTAGTAAGCAATGTCTATACCTTAAAAATATCTTAGATATTGTTATAAAGCACAAACAGGAATCAAACCAACCAGCTCAGTGGGAAACCCAACTTTCTAATCTATTGTCTAACCACTAACTCAAACCAATATTGTCTAACAAAGACATTTAAGGTAAACAGAATTGCTTTAATACAGTGAAAACATCTGCTGCATTTAAAAATAATCTTCTGCTGCCGCAGCATATGGTATCATCAGAAACTTTATTCCACGGCCCCTAGAGCTTCTGAGACACCTCAAAATGCCATGATTACCATAAGGATGTTTATGCAGTTCTCAAAGCTGAAAGAAAAACAATTAATTCATTTTAATATTTAAAATAAATATGAGCCATTTGGATCATTTGGGAGGAGAAAATGGGATGGCAAAAAACTATAATAATTAGAATCTAACTCCCCAAAGAGAGATGTTCTAAGATGCAGCTTCCAGATGGGAAATTCCCCCAGCAGGCTGTTGAAGGTATGCGTTCAGCCTATCCTAGCTCCTAGTCTCCTAAGTGGAGGTAATAGACCTTCAGCGGGGTTTGTAATAGGCACATGTCTGTCTATTTGTACTTATAACTTATATTTTAATGTTAGTGCAAGTTGATGTGAAGTTAATAGCCAGTTCAAGATCACTATAACTCAGTTAAAAATATTAATCAGAAGAGCTTATTCTAGCCTCTGTGTTAGATAAATAGCAGAAAATCAACTGGATATTTAAAAGGCTCCCAAGAAAGCTTCACTAACATCATGAGGAGGAAAGACTATCAGGCTTAAGACCAAGACAGACATAATAGATCCAGAGGCCAAAATCAATAACAAGTTCTAAAATATGTATGAATAGATCATGCAAGATATGTGGGACACCTTCAAAAGGCCCAGCATTAAAATCATGAGAATGAAAGGAGTGGAGGAACTACTAGGCAGGGGATAGAGAAAATTTTCAGTAAAATTATAGGAGAAAGATTTCCAAATGTGATAAAAAAGAGGCCCCTGGAGCATTGAACTACACCATAGATCAAATGTACTTAGCAGACATCTATAGAACATTACAACCAAACACTACTAAATATATATTATTATCAGCAGATCATGAAACCTTTGCTAAATAGATAATAAATTAGAGCAGGGCATGGGGGCACATGCCTTTAATCCCAGCCCTTTAGAGGCAGAGATAGAAGGATTGCTGTGAGTTCTAGGCCACCCTGAGACTACATAGTCAATTCCAGGTATGCCTGGGCCAGAGTGAGACCCTACCTCAAAAAACAAACAAACAAACAAACAAACAAAAAAAAAGATAATAAATTAGGATACAAATCAAGGCTCTAAAAGTTTAGGAAAATTAATATAACGCCTTGTATTATATATGACCATGATGCAATCAAGCTAGGAATCAGCAACAAGAGAAAGAAAAGAAAATACACAAACTCATAGAGATTGAACAAACCACTTTTGAACAATGAATGGGTCATTGAAGACATCAAAAAGGAAATAAAAGAAAACTTAGAACTGAATGAGATGAAAACACAGCATAACAAAACTTATGGGACACAATGACAACAGTCCTAAGAGGGGAGTTTATAGTTCTAAATGTCTACCTTCCAAAACTAGAGAGCTCTCAAATAAATAACAATCCATCTGAAGTCATTGGAAAAAACAAGAACAATCCAAACCTAAAAGTATCAGATTAAGAGAAATAATCAAAATCAGGGTAGATATCAATGAATTAGAAATGAAAATAATTTTAAAAATTGGTGAAGAGCTGGTTCTACAAAAGACTAAAGAAATTGATAACCCCCCAGCCAAACTGATTGAAATAAATACTCAAGTCAATAAAATTAGACATGAAAAGGGAGATGTTACTACAGATACCAATGAAATTAGGAGAATCAAAAGACATATTGCAAAACATATATTCCAAAAAATTGGAAAATCTGGAAAAAAGATGAATTTATTGACTCATATTACCTTCCAAAGGAAGACTCAGAAGACATAGAGTACCTAAATAGAGCTCTAACATCTAATGAGATTGAGAGAGTAATTAAAAGTGTCCCAGCCAAGTATAGTCTAGGCCCAGATGATTCAATGCCAAGAGCTACCAAACCTTTATAGCAGAACTAAAACTACTTCTTCTCAAGTTACTTCACAAAATTGAAAAGGAGGGAATGCTTTCTGACTCCTTATATGAATCCACCATTATACTAATACCAAAACAGGACAGAGACACAACAAAAAGCAGAGACCTATATCCATGATGAATTTAGGTGCAAAAATTCTCAGTTAAATTGGTCTAGGAACATAAGAAATTATCATCCACCTCAGTCAAGCAGGTTTTATCCCAGGAATGCAGGGATGGTTCAACATATGGAAATTGATAAATGTGATACATCACACTAATTAACATAAGTAAAGTCATGATCATTTCAATAGATGCCGAAAAGGCTGTTGATAAAATACGCTGTCCCTTTATGTTTAATGCACTGGAGAAACTAGGGATGGCAGGATCAACATAATAAAGGTGATCTAAACCAGACCTAAAGCATATAATATACTAAATAGGGGACAACTTGAAGCATTCCCACTAAATTCTAAAACAAGACAAGATTGTTCATGCTCTCCAATGCTATGTGGCATAGTACTTGAAGTCTTAGCTCAAGCAATAAGACAACATAAAGAAATAAAAGGAATACAAACTGGAGAGGAAGAAGACATATGGCTTTATTAGAAGAAGATATGATTTCATACTTACAAGACACTAAAGATTCCATCAAAAATTGACTCTAGTCAACTGATAAACACTTTCAGAAAAGTAAAAGGATATAAAATTAACCATCAGGGATGGAGAGATGGCTTAGCAGTTAAGGTGTTTGTCTGTGAAGCCTAAGGACCCTGGTTCGATTCTCCAGGTCCCACTTAAGCCAGATGCACAAGGGGGCGCACACATCTGGAGTTCGTTTGCAGTGGCTAGAGGCCTTGGTGCGCCCATTCTCTCCCTCTCTCTCTCTTTCCCTCTCTCTCTGTCCCTAATAAATAAGTAAATAAAAATAAAATCTAACAAAACAAAACAAAACAAAACAAAAAAACCTAACCATCAAAGCCAATAGTCTTTGTATATACCAATGGCAAACATATGAAGAAAGAAATCAGAGTAGCATTTCATTTACAATAGCCATGAAAAAATAAATATCTTTGAATATCCCTAAGCAAGGAAGTGATAGACCTCTATAATTAAAATATTGAGAAATATTGAGAATATTGCAGAAAAAATTGAAGAAGACACAAGATGGAAGGATCCCCCATGCTCAGGAGTTTGAAGAATTAGTATGATAAAAATGACTATTGTACAAAAATCTATATAGAAATTCAAGGCATTTCTATTCAGAATTCCAGTATCATGCTTCACAGAATTAAAAAAAAAAAAAAAAAAAAAACCTCAGAATTCATATGGAACATTAAAAGATCTCTTACTGCCAAGAGTGCCCTCATCAAAAAGAATACTGCTGGTGCTATCACCATCCCTGATTTCAAGAAAATAAAAACAAGATGGCAGTGGCACAAAAATAGAATCATATATCAGATGAATAGAATCAAAGGTCCAGGTATAAGTTCTAGTAACTACAGCTACCTGATCTTTGAAATAGAAGCCAAAATCTCCACATTTGAGAAAAGAGAGCATTTTCAACAAATGGTGCTAGGGAACCTGGGTAACCACACATGTAAGAATGCATATAGACACTTTTTCTTCATCATGCACAAGAAATCACTCCAAATGGGTCAAAGACCTCAATATAAGACCTGAAACCATGAAATAAGTAGAAGAAATATTAGGGAGAACAAAGACTTTCTGAATAAGACTACGGTGCTCCAGGGTGTTGGGGTCCCCCCAGGGCCAGCCCAGGAGGGACGGCAGGGTCTCTGCCGAGTTGGGGTGAGCAGGGCAGAATCACGACACAGACTCCGGGAGTTGGGTGGAAGCAGCAGAGGGCGAGCTATCGCAAAGTCATTTATTCAAAAAATTGTAGGGGGTTTTAAGGGGCTTGGCTGGTCAATCATTGTATGGGGTGGTCCCCTTTTTGTGACCAATGACAGCCTGTCTCCGGATAGATCATCTTGTAGCAGGTTTCTCACGACCATGGGACTGTAGCTGTTGTCATACTAGGCCTGCGCAGAATGCCATGTCCACAGAAGCCACTTCCTGGTGTCTTCTGGCATGTGGTGTGGCTAGGGCCAGACCTGCATTGTGCCATACACCAGGGAATGACACTCAACCATTGGGATCTCATGAAACCAAAGAGCTATTGTAAAGCTAAGCCAACCATCAACAGAGTAAATAGACAACCTATAGAATGGAGAAAAATCTTTGTCAGCTCTACCACTGACAGAGTTTTAATATCTAGAATATATAAGAACTCAAAAAAAAAAAAAAAAAAACTGAAGTAGTCATGAACCGGGGCAGGGAGTGGAGCAGAGAGTTCTCAAAGGAAGGAATACAAATGGACAATAAAATGTACAAAATTTTTAACTGTTGCAGAAATGCAAATTAAAACTACTTTGGGATTCCATCTCACTCCAGTCAGAATCAGAAAACCCAATGAAAACAAGTGCTGATAAGGGTGTGGGGAACAGGGAACCCTCGTTCACTGTTGGTGGGAGTGTAAATTTATACAGCTATGGAAATCAGCTTGGAGGTTCCTCCAAAGAGTTCTATCATTTGATCAGCTATACCACTCCTGATCATATTCCCTAAAGACTTTACTCTTTACTATAGAGATAACTTGCCCAGCAATGTTTGTTGCTGCTTTATTCACAGTAGCTAGGAATAGGAATTAGCTCAGATATCAATTGATGGTATGGATAATAAAGTCATGGTACATATACACAATGAAATTCTACTCGGCCTTATGGCAAAATGAAATTATGAAATTTGAAGGAAAATGGATGGGCCATAGGCTGAGATCCCAGGACATTGAGAGATCATGTTGGACCTAAGTGAGTCTTACTCTCTGTATATCTACAACACGAATGGGAGTGTGAATAGATGAAAAGATGAATGAATAATCATGAGAATGTTCATAATTTCATCCTGCAAGCTGTTAGTTTTCTTCAAGATGTTCATATGTTTTTGCCCTTTGTGGGGTACTTGTCACTACTCTGCTTAGCTAAATCACACCCACCCATCAGCTTAGATACTTTCCTCTGAGCAGCCATCTGTAAGCCTGCAGTTTTGCTTTGACCCATCTACTACTCCCTTTGGTATCTGTGCAGCACACTCATAAACTCTGTAAGAATCCCAGAACTTGGGAGGCAGAGGTAGAAGGATCACCCTCAGTGAGTCTGAGGCCACCCCGAGACTGCAAAGTGAACTCCAGGTCAGCCTGGACTAGAGTGAAACGCTAGCTCGAAAAACCAAAAAAAAAAAAAAAAGTCCTCTGAGTGCTGGCCTTCATTCTACTACTGTTCCCAGAAGAACTCTCCTGACAGAATCCATTCTCAAAAATCAACAAATATGATGGGTCATGATTGAACAAAAAGCCATTAAAATATTTCATTTGTATCCTATCATAAGATAAACTAGTACTTGGAAAATACCATGAAATTGATCATATCTGTTCAATATGGTTTCTGCATTTATAATTGTAAAAAACATTTCTGCTAGTATCCTTAGAGATAATTATCCAAGGAAAAAAACATTTGTTGTCATTTATTCTCTTATTGTGTCTCCTTTGCATGGTTTAGGATTATTGTATTACAGTATTATAATTCACTCTGACAAGAGGTAAATGGGATGAATTTGTCAATGATTTGTGAGATTTCTAAAAATATAGATGAACTATAATGTTCTATAAAAACTATAAAGTTCTAGTTGCTGTCTACCCAAGGAGAACCCACATTCTGATTTGCCCACATATAAATCACCTTAAGTTATTTCAATGGAGAAAAACCAATTCATAATGTTTTCATAATTTTTTTTTAAATGAGTTCTCTTGGGACTGAACTGTTTGGCTGACTCATATAATTATACAAAATACTGCTAATGGAAACTCTTTAGTGAGCTGCAATGGCATTGCACACAATATTTCAAACGGTTCAGCAGACTTTTCAGCAGGGTATTATTATCCCCTTGCTCTAGATAGAGAAGCAATGCTCAAGCTCACCAAAATAGCAAACACGCAGCCTTTCCAGTCCAGTCCGGTCTTATTTAAAAGCCTGAGTCTTCTGTGCTAGACTTCACTGCCTTTCACTACCACGAAGGAAGTTCCCAGGGACAACAGAAACCTGCAGCCAAGATCAAGTGTCAGTGGAAAGGAACTTGAGTGCTGGGTCATTTAGAGTCAGCTATCTTAGATACTAGGGGAAGCGGGAGGAGACAATATACCTGCCCATAGTTTGGTACATGTGACTATAAGTAGTCTGCAAATTATTTTACTTAATCTGTAGCAAAAAGAATCTTCCACCAAATGAAAGTCTTTCCTTGCCTTTTATCCATGAAACCAATGAGGCTGGTTTATGGTTTTCTATTTTCTTACACACCTTACCTAGTGTGATGTAAATGTAATGTTGAAAAGAAATGTGCTGGACAGGAAACCTGAGGATGAGAATTAAGTGGCACAAGTGAACCAACTAGGAAGTAATGGAGCCTTGGCACAAACTCTCATGGCCTTTCCCCTATATTTGAATTATTTCTTGCCTAACCTGATTATTATTATTATTATTTTCCTCTTTATACCAATTTAAAAGTCAATTAAGATGGGCTGGGAAGATGGCTGAGTTGGTAAAGTACTTTCTGCACAAGCATGAGGACTTGGGTTCAGAGTTCTATCACCTACATAAATGCTGTTTGTGGCAGCCCACATTTGTACTCCCAGCACTCAGCAGGTGGAGACAGATGGATGCCAAGGGCAATCTGGATAGCTAGACTAGCTGGGTCAACATAGTTTGAGTTCACAGAGAGACCCTGTCTCAATAAATAAGCTGGAAAACAAATGAGGAAGACACACACGTCAATCTCTGGCCTGTACATGTATGTACACACAATTGCACATGCATGGTCCCAACACACATATTCCTACATGATACAAACATGCATGCATACTACACATACATATACATGTAAAAAATCAATTGCTATCAGAGAAGATGGTGGAAGATTCTCTCCACCATGTTAAATTACTAGATCAAGGTGATTCTACGACAGTTGACATCAGAATTAGAATTTTATGGAAGGGAGGCAATGACTGTCACCGTCTCTAACAGTCCATGAGCACTGCATAAGAGGCACCCTGGGAAACAGCCACAGTGCAGCTTTTTTTGTGCTCGAGTGTCGAGAGCAATTGAATACATTATTAATATGGCAGCATTGTCTGCATTGGCACAAGTCCCATGGAAAGAGTGACGTGTCAGTCTGGCAACTACTCTGTTTTGCCCAGAAACTTAATACACAGTCCTCCGAGATACTTGTGTCTGTTGTACAAAGTGTTTTCTTTCTTGAAATCATCTTCCTGAATTATCCTAAGAGCTATCCAGAGAAACTATAATAAAACTATTAATGAGGCTCCATAATTGCTTTAGGATTTACTTAGAAATTTCCTCTTCTGAAGCCTGTGATGTTGATGTAGAACCTGCTGGTTCAGTGGTCTTTTCTGTGCCTTTAGCCACAATGTACAGTGGTGGGAAGTGTGTCTTAGTAAGTTACACCCAGCTTGTCTGCGTCACATCCCTTATCACGTAGAGCTGGATCCACATACTCCAATGATCCATCTTTTCCTAATGATTGCACCAAACTAATAATGAAGAAAATGATGGCTCTTTTGTTTCACCTTTTACCTTATGTTCTGAGTCTCTCACATCTACACTGAGATTTCTCAAACCATTAGTTCAAGAATTTTAAAAACATAAACAAAAGTCTATGGCAGGGAAGATCATGAGCCTTAGGGGTATAAAGCCTGCTCTTGTCTGGCTTAATGTATATACCCACCAAGCTGCCCTGAAAGCACTACGCTTAATGTTCATGTTCACATAGTAATGCTACTCTCACTTCTGGTTAGAGAAGCTTCTCTTTTCAGATGGCGATGACCACTGGGATGACCCAAAAGGCAACATAGTGCCCAGCACTGAAACACCTCTGTCACACCCTCCAAGGCTCAGGGACCATTGTGGAAGAGGGGTCGGATAGAATGGAACAGCCAAAGGAAGGGTATGACTCCTTACAATGCAACTGCCCAGACAGAAATTGGCCTTGATATCCATGACCTTGCTGTACAAGACCCTCATAATAGAAGAAAAAGATGATGACATCAAATTAAAAGAGAGACTAATGGAGAGAGGGAGGGGATACGACTGAGATTGGAGTTCTAAAGGGGAATGGGAGAAGGGGAGGAAAATATCATATGTTTTTTTGTATGTAAGTATAGAAGTTGTCAATAAAAACATTTTCATTAAAAAATAAAAAATAAATAAAAGTGAAGAAAAAAAAGAATTTTAAAATGGCAAGTATGTCTGTTTCAGTAGACACAAGGCATAACCTTAAGATAAAAAGCTGAGTATGGTATAATTGATGCATCTGTTGTGCACAAAATTCCCAGGAGCCTATAAATTTAGGAGATCATATGTTGATTCTAAAGTGAATTTTCAACATAGTTCTAATATTTTCCTTTAAAAATTACTTTCAAAAGCAAAGGGAAGCATGGGGCTTGAATATATGAAAGGCCATGATAGGGCCAAATCTTCATCCTCTGAAAGTAATCTTCATTCGAAGAATGATGCTACTTTTTAAGCCTGTATATAATCTTCTCAACCAAGATGTCCAAGAATCTCCTTCTTTCAGCCTTTCCAAACAGTGATGCATTGCTCTGACCTCCCTGCCTCTTCTGACCTGTTTTTATTACTGCCTACCTTATTGTAGGCATCAATTCAAGTTTATAACATTTCTTTTGTACTCTAGGCCTTCTGAAAACCAGAGTGAAGAATTAGGAACAACTTCTATAAGTTTACTATAGAATTTAAATTGATATGCAGGAAATAGCCTTATCATAACAATTTTTAGTTTCAAAGAATGAGAGCAAAAGATGAGAATGTTGATTGTTTAAGAAGCGTGAGCATGTTTACAAATATAGATGTTATTTAAAGGTGTCAGAAAAACAGTTTATGACCAAAATTATTCATTTATTGTGGTAAACAGTGTGAAGGATAATACCAACCAACTTTGGTCTATAAGTCTAACTATTTTAGCCCCTGGAATCCTACGACTTAAACTTTGAAAGAACACTTGCAAATCAGGATGCATCCACAAAGAAAAGAGTTGGATTTGGAAGAGGAGGAAAATGTCCCTATAACTGAGAGACTGGCTCAGTGGTCAATGGGAAACACAGCCTTTCCAGTTTGTACCTGTCTTTGGTTCTCTGTCTCCAGGCGCAGCCTGGCCTCCACACACCTCCGTGTCTCCAAGAAGGCCTGTCGCTGGGCGCGGTCTGACAGGTAACTGATAAAGATTCCAGCTGTGTTCATGCACATGAATAGCACTGCCTGGGCCATGACCTAAAACAAAATTTCAAACACAATGTGGTTAGGTGGTTAAAACAACAGTTGTCTAGAGGCAAAGATAAAGATAAATAACGTTGCAGAGGTTGTGTACCACACGGGTAGAACCATACTCTTCCTTTTGATCTAGATAGAAATCACCCTTCAGAGAGTTCTTTCTTGACCACTCTGCCCAACTTAAAAGGTTCTTCTTCCTGAAGCGGAAGAAACTGGACTGGGAACCTAGATAGGAAAGGAGATAAGGCTCCTTACTGCATCACTCCTTACTCTGTCATCAGCTGAAGTTTTGGGTTTTGTATAGGCTGGGGCTGGAAGGGGTTAAGAAACCACGAAGGAGAGGAGAAGGTGTTCATGATGGTGAACATGCTGTGTTGTGATACTTATTCCTGTTTTCAGGTGCTCTTGGGGAGATAACTTCTTGTCACTAACTCAGATGAAGACATCACAAGGTCTTCTTTCTTTCATCTCTATTTCCATCACCCTGTTAGTGGCATCAAAATCTTGCTAAGCCATTAGATAGTTTCCTATTATGCATTTGCTCCCTTTCAAATTGTTCTCCAGGGAAGAACAGCAGGCAGATTTGGGAAGAAAGGAATAGCACAGCATGGATTTCAATATTTTTATGGTTTCCATTTAAAGCTAGAACACAGTTTGCTCTGCGTAGGATAGCGTAATCTGCAGTGGCATGTCCAAAAAGTGCCCCCAAAAGTCAAAAACAACTAATGCAAGGAAAGAATCTTTCAAAGAATAAGGGTGTGGTAGGTCACTTGCCTATAATCCTAGTACTCTGGAGGATTGGTGTAAGTTTGAGGCAGTCCTGGGCTATAATGTGACTATGTCTCAAAAACAAAAATAAATAAATTCTCTCACAATAAAAGAACCAGTGAAGGGAGCCTGAGTTTTGTAGGAGGTACAGGGAATCAAACTTTGGGATCTTGGGCATGCTCAGCAAGCACTCTGCCATGAAGTGTATTTCCAGATTCTGAAGTTCTGGTATGAACAGTTCTCTGAACCACTAGAAAATGCTCATTCTGACGAAAAGAAAAAAGTGTTTTTAAAGGTTTTGGTGACAAACATGACAATATAAAAAGGCCTAGTATACATGCAATTTAGATCGTCATTAGAAAAGGAAAAGAGACCGGGACAGTTAGGTTGTTTGATCTTTTTTTAAAAATCTTTTTAAAAAATTTTTTGAGGTAAGATCTCCCTCTAGCTCAGGCTGACCTGGAATTCACTATGTAGTCTCAGGGTGGCCTTGAACTCACATGACCCTCCTACCTCTGCCTCCTGAGTACTGGGATTAAAGGTGTGTGCCACCACACCTGGCTTACAGTTAGGTTGTTTGAACAATTAATAGTTTACAACTTTTATAAAGGCAGTTACATATTCCACATATGTCATCCTCTACAAATTACATGTGAACAAAATCTGTGTGTATCATAACCAACATGTTAAAAGCCAAAGTGGGGGCTGGAGAGATGTCATAGTGGTTAAAGTGCTTGACTGCAAAGCCTAAGGACCCAGATTCAATTTCCCAGGTAAGCCAGATTCACATGGGAACACATGTGTCTGGAGTTTGTTTGCAGTGGCTGGAGGTCCTGGGCCCATTCTCTCTCTCTCTTTCTCTCTCTGCTTCAATAAGCAAATAAATAATTAAATAAAATATTATGAAGAATGATAAAATTGATGTGCTTGAAAAAAATACTATGATAAAACCTATTAATATAATAACTAACAATGGAAAACATTATTTAAAAGTAAAAATAAATTTTGAAAATAGAATATATTACATACAGGGACAAACTCTCCAGTTATTAGAATGATTTTTGGATTAAATATAAATCAATAATAAATATTCTTAAAATAGACCAATAGAAAAAATTTGAAAGTGAAAATAAAATAAGATTAATTTTTGGTATAGACATCAGATTAGTGTAAAAAATATTACAAGCAACAACTTGGGTCATTATATAATGATAAAAGTTTAGCATAATGACAAAAAAAAACCAAAAAAAAGTTTAGCATAATGGTCTATTTTAATACAATTTTGGCAGTTAATGTAAAAAAGATTTTAAAAAATCAATTTGAATATTCTTGCAATTAATACCCTCAAAATGAAACACAGTATACAAAGATTAGTAGTGCAAATTCTGCCTGGGCACATACTGAAAACTGAAACATAATCTTGTGGTGTAAAGATAATAAATGGCTACAAGGTAATTAAGTTCCAAATCAGTGTAAAAGAAAAACAAAACTAGAAAATACCATGTGCTCAGAAAGTAAAAACATTTCTCAATAACTCATGAATCTGAGGATATGTCATCATAGAAAATCTAATTGTCCTAGGAGAATGAAAACACTATAGAATGAATTTTAATAGTCCTCAGGAGGAATTTATAGTGATAAGCTTCAATTTTAAAAGGTTAAATGGGAATGAACTGGCTATTCAACTTGAGCATTTATCAAAACCAAACCAAATAAAAAAAAAATCTCAACATAAACTCAAAGTGTACAGAAAGAAAAAAAATAATAAAATTGGGGCAGCAAATAATAGAATAAAAGATAATGATAAAGAGGACCAAAAAACAAAGTTTGTTCTCTGTAAAGAACAGATTTATTACTATAAGCTTAATAAGGAGAAAGGCACAAGCATCCAATATCAAGAATATGAGATTGGGTAATTAATTAAAGATTCTGAAGAATTCAATAAATAACAAAAACATATTCTGAACTTTAATGCTAATAAGATCTTAAACAGAATTGAGATATTTCTGAAAGTACATCTTTGTTAAAGCTGATTTTAAAAGACAGGAAAAAAAATACATATAATCATAATTAACAACCTTTCCACAACAACAAACACAGTTGGCCTCATTGAAGTACTCTCCAAACAACTGTGAAATAAATAATTTAAATGTTTTATCTCCTCCAGATAATAGAAAATATAGAACACTCCAAAACCCGCTTTATAAAGCTAGAATTAACCTTGGGATGCCTGTTTGCTTGTTTGACAGGGCTTTACTGTAGCCCATGCTGGCCTTGAACTTGAAATGTCCCTGTCTCAGCCTCTCAAACACCAAGAATGGAGGATGGTGGCACATGTCATCATACCTGGCTTGGGCTAGGTATGTCAAAACAGATATAGTATGTTTATATAAATAACAGTTAAAATTTTTCATGATAATAGAAATTCTAACATAATAATACCAACTTAAGTCCCTAGCTCAAAAAATAAAAACATAAATAAAAAATATAGATAATGCAACTAACTTTCTTGCTTTCATTGCATTTTCCCAGGGATTTAAGGATAATTTATCATTTGCAAATCAACTAATGCAATTTTCCATACCAACAACTAAAAATACACAATAGTTTTATAATGTGAAAAAGAGAAGTATTCATAAAATTCAGTATCCTTTAATTTAAAAATTCTAAGATTACAAGTCAACTTTCCCAATCACAAAGTAATAAATTTGCATGAACAGAAACCAAGCACTTAAGCAAATCTGTCACTCCATGGCTGAAGGTTGAACATAGGGACCCGGAGTGTTAACTCAGCAGGGAAGAATGCTTGCTGTGAGCATGAGGGCTCAAGATAACCTGAGCTCAAGCCTTAGCCTCCACATGAACAGCTGGCAAGGCCACATATACCCATGACCCCAGCCCTGTGGGAAGCAGAGACCAGAAGATCACCGGTGAACATGAAAACGGAGGTTCTCAGTTGGGAGACAGAGTCCATGTCAAGGAAATATGTGGATGAGTGAGAAAACAAGCCACTCAACAAGAATACCCAATGTTCTCCTCTGATCTCGTCACATGAACACATGTGGACTGTGACTGTGCATCTGTATGAGTGTACACACACACACACGGGCACACACACACACACACACCATATATATATATATGTATACACACACATACTACACCTTCAGAAACAAAAAAATACAACCAAAATGATCTGAACAAATTTGTTGAAAGACCAGAATGCCACCCATCACTAAATGGTACTCAATACCATTCTCAATTACTGTCCACTTTGGCAGGATAAAACAAACTAACCACAAATAACTCACAATAAGTGTCATTACTTGCAGATGACATTATTACCCAGGTGGGAAGTAAGTCTCTGCAGAAAATTGCTAGCATGAGTAAGACTTTACTAACTGATGCTGAATCCAAATAAAATTCAATCACACTGTTATTCACACATGGACTCATGATACACAGAAAATAAACTTTCATTTATACACATACATACATAAACTACAGGTAGCTCTTTCTCTGAATATCAATCACTATATTATCCACTTCTGAAATACCTAGAAATTATGTACCAAAATTTGTGCAAGTACTTGAGAAAATAACAGAATTTAAAGTAAGAAAAGAAGCCCTAAACAGAAAGATGTGCATCACGCTGTAGCTGGAAAATAATTACTATAGTAGAGATCTAGAATCTTGGTATTTATTCCTCGCAGTGGAACTTAAGAAGAACTTCAAAATCACATGGAACAGTGAAGGGTCAGAATTACACAGCTTAGTCCTAAAGCAGAACACAATGGGGAGAGCTTTAGTGCTACAGATGAAGATTTTTTATTTTTATTTTTAAATTTTTTATGTATTTGAGATAGATAGAGAGAGGGGGCATGTCAGGGCCTCTAGAAAATGAACTCCAGATGCATGCACCACCTTGTGCATCTGGCTTACGAGATAGATAGATAGAGAGAGAGGGGGGGGGGCATGTCAGGGCCTCTAGAAAATGAACTCCAGATGCATGCACCACCTTGTGCATCTGGCTTACGTGTGTACTGGGGAATTGAACTTGGGTCCTTAAGTTCCTTAACTGTTAAGCCATGTCTCCAGTCCTGAAGGTTTATTATGATGGTACAGAAATCAAGACACCAACACTTGCATAATGACATACACTTTGACCAGCAGATGTGAATAGAGAACCCAGAGACATAAATTCTTTACATGGAAACTGAGCATAGGCAGTCTGAGGAGAAATGAACTTTTCAATAGATGGTGCTGAGAAATTTTGTTATTCACTTGGTGAAATAAAGCCAAATAAAAGTAAATTTCTACCTAATCCTTCAAATAGAAGCACACAGCTGCTACATTAAAGTCTTACATTTGAAAGGTCAAAATGTGAAAGTTTAGAAGATAACATAGAATGATATTTCATTACCTTGAAAAGTTATTAAGATAAAACACAAGAACCCATGAAGAATAGATTAATACATTAAGTAAATTAAAATAAATATTCTCTTCCATCCAAGTACTAAGCAGGCTTAATCCTGCTTAGCTTGTGAAATTGGGAGCATGCAGGGTGGTGTGGGTACAGACAAAATAAATAATTCCTTTTTTAGTTTTAACTTTATTTTTATATTATTTTATTTTGACATAGGGTCTTAGTCTATCTAGCCAGGGCTGACCTATAACTCACTCTGTAATTCCAGGTTGGACTCAAACTCAGAACAATCATCCTACCTCTGTCTCCTGAATGCTGGGATTAATGGCGTATGCCACTATGTCTGGCAATAATTTCTTTTTTGAAAAAAATATTTTGCAGTGGCTGGAGGACCTGGTGTGCCCATTCTCTCTCTCTCTCTGTCTCTCTCTCTGTCTCTTTCTCTCTCTCAAATAAATAAATAAATAAATAAATAAATAAATAAATAAATAATATATAAAAATATTTTATTAACTTATTTGAGAGAGAAAGCAAGTGAGCATGGAGTCACTAGGGCCTCTTGCTTTTGCAAATAAATTCCAAATGCATGTGTCACTGTATATCTGGCCTTATGTAGGTACAGGGGAATCGAAGCTGTACTGGAAGGCTTTGCAAGCACATACTTTTATCCACAGACCCATCTTCCCAGTCCCAAATAAGTAATTTCTATTCTTTCAAAACTCAACATAAATAAAATGGATTAATCCTGATTCACAAATTAAGATATTTACAACACTGTAGAGTTAGGTTTCAAATAGGGTAAATTTGTTTTGATTATATAAGGAAAGATGTTATAGGAAAAAGGCATGCCATCTATTTCAATGATGAGACAATGCCAATATGAAAATAGATGTGATATTATTAATGAAGTAGAAACTAAATTAACACCACCACCATAAGCCATTTTTATACCCACCAGGTTGGTTCCAAAAAAAGGAAAAATAAAGTGTGACATTTTCAAATTGTCAAGCATGCTGCTGAGGATGTGAACTGACTCAGTACCTTTAGCTTTATGCATAAATATTCAATTTACACATCCCTACAACTGTACCTTCCCACTACTGCACCCTGCTGAGCCACTTTGCATGTGTGTCTTGTGAGACATGCCAAAGATAGTCAAAGTGGCATTTTCTATATGGGCACTGAATAGAAATCGTCTGAATGAAAAGGATCAATGTTTTGTGAGATATTAAAACAATGAAATGCTACTCAGCAGTGAAAACAAGTAAACTACTGATGTATGCATGAAAATGGATAAACAGAAAATGTTATTAAACCTGAAGTATGATTGAAATGACCTCATGTTAAAACAAGAAAAATTAAACACAACATTGCTTATGAATTTAATGTCACTTTTTGTTCCACAAATTTCCAATGACCAAAACTTATGTAGGAACATATGACTCTGCCTAGGTTGTGGGGGAAGCAGTCACTCTCATAGTAGGAGAATAAATGAATTTGGCAATGTCTATAACAGTATTTGTGCTTATTAGCCAAGGAACTCCACTATAATAGACTTACTTTGGAAATGTGACCAACCATGTACAAGGATCACAGTAAGATTGCTTTCATTAGAAAATTACTGGAGATAACATAAATGTCTATAGACAGATGATTGGTTAAATTGTAAATCAATATGTTTGAATAGTATAGTAAAAGGGGAAAAAGCAATGGGCTAGCATTTTCTGTCATTCACATGTAAAACAAACTCAGTAAGGTATGGGATAATCCTGATAACAGAAATTGAAGTTTTGGGTCATATTCACTGCCCTTTGTACATTTTTTATATATGTGCATATTGCTTCTACATTAATGTAGATTATAAATGGATATATTTATTGCTAAAAAGAGTAAACTGCCAACTCCTCTTTATCTCCTTCAGGCTCATTTCACATTCCTTCCTTATCCTTTTGCACCAACAAATCTAGTTTAGCTTCTATAACACCCACAGATCTTTATCATCTCTGGGTCATTCAGATGGCTTCCCTCTTCCTCACTCCTTTCACTATACTTTTTGTAATTCATACTCCCTTTATTCTCCGGTGCTTGGATTTATTATAGAGACATTTCCTGATCCCTACATCAAGATTTACCTTCTGTTCTTTATTCTCACTCCTACAATATATATTTACTTCCCTGCTTGGTTAGCTAATATGAATCAGCCACATTGATTTTTACATCTGTCTACAAAGAGATAATGGTTCTGTTTGTTGTTAATTGAAGGCTAGTGTCTTACACAATAGACAGGTGTTCAGCAATGTGTCTTTGAATGGCTTGGCACTTAATAAGTGCTCAATATTTGATTAAATGGTACATGCATGGGTGAAGAGCTTTTCTATGCATCACTCATCATCATTGACAAGATGTAACTGAGCAAATATCTTACAATAGCAATGATAAGGTAAAAATCACCAAACAATATCTTTAACAACAGTGTAACAAGTGCACTAAATACAATGTGAAGTTTGAAAAGACAGACAGAGCAATTTCTGGTAAGGGAATTCTAACTATTGTTAACAATGTAAATAATAGCCAATTTACAGTTTATTTTATTACACTTAAGATTCCATGTTGAATTTTCATTTAAAACTTGAAAAAAGATTTAAAAGTATATCTGAAAATGGAAAAAAGCATGTCTGAAAGAATTTATGAGCTAGAATGCCAATGCATCTTAACAGAAGGGACTAGAGTGGGTCTTGTCCAGTGAGACAGTAACAAAAATCTTCATGCTGTGATTCTCAAAATGCTGCAGCAACAGAGAAAAGCCAGCTGTAAATTAGTGGAGTATAATGATAGCACATGACATGGAAATTGATGATGGAAATCATACAGAGTTCGTGTATGATGCATATGCCTCACAACACCATGGAAAAATGTTCCTAAAATGATAATTGGTCAACTATTAGAAAAGAATTGATCAATAGTCACCTCAGTCAATGTGCCAAAGGACTGGAGTGAAATATGAAAACAAATCATTAAGAAGAAAAGGGAAGATGAATGGGAGTGATGTTCTAATCTAGGCAGTAAAGTGTTAACGGTGTTGCAAATGAAAGCTAATTATCTTTCATTAATGAAAACAATCAGCTACTCTGATGCTGTGGAAGGACTTTGCTGTTCTGTGTCTGTAAAGCAAATTAGCATCACATTTTACACACTTTTACTTATTTCTACTGACTCAGGGATATAGCTTCTGAAAATGTACCTTTAAGAAAACATTGACCAATCATATCAGAAATTTTCCATCATATTTACTAATGTTCTCATAAAATAAGAAAAAAATAGATAATGCATAATTTCCCCAGCTGAAGGATGGTTGAGTAAATTTTGGTGTGCACAAATAAATAAATATGATATTCCATCTGACGATATTTTCTATATTTAATGACATGAGTAAATCTAATACATTAAGTAGAATGTAGCATTTTAAATTCTATATAAATCTATTAGTCAAATGCATTCATAACTCTTAAAATGAAAAAGGTCCATTTACATACATATATAAAAGAAATACACATATACATATACTTTTATGTCTTTGTGCATGCATATGTGTACAGTGGGTATCTGTGTATGCACGTTGAAATAGTAAGACTCACTTGTGACATAAGGTGTGAAGGTCTAGAATACTAAGGCAGGTGAAATTAGCCTTGGGCTTCTTCCTTCCTAGGTACATTTGCAGACTTCAAAGGAAGTGACCAAGCATCTGAGATACAGAGAATGTTCCAAACTCATGATGCCAGATGACCAAAAAGTAACATCCACGACCAGTGGAGAATCAGGAATCAGACCATCTATCCACTGCCTTTTGAACCTTGGTCTGTAATTTACCTGACAAATGACTTTACAAACAAGTTTTTGCCATTTTGTATCTAGTGTTCATGAATTCCTGAGATATTCAAGGATTATGATTGTTACTAACTGCGATGCAGAAACTACTACTCACGGTGGCAGTGGTACAGACATCAGTCATTCCAAGAGGGAGTGTGTCCTGTTAGTCCTGTAGGGCTGTCTCAGATCAGTTGTGGCTTTTTTCTTTATTATTTTCTTATAAGTTTCTATTGAGAGCTTTTTTTATAACATTTATTTATTTATTTATTTCAGAGAGATACAGGAGGGAAAAAGAGAGAGTGGGAGAAGGAGAAAGAGAGAGAGAGAGAAAGAGAGAGGGAGAGACCGAGAGAGAGAATGGGTGTGCTAGGGCCTCTGGCCACTGCAAATAAAGTTTAGCTGCATGTGCAACCTTGTGCATCTGACATATGTGGTACTGGAGAATCAAGCCTGGGTTCTTGGGCTTCACAGGCAAGCACCTTAACCTCTAAGCCATCTCTCCAGCCCTCTATTGAGAACTTTAGTGTATGAATATACTGTCAATTGGTTTTATTAGTTTTAATTTATTTAGCTGTGTGTGTGTGTGTGTGTGTGTGTGTGTGTGTGTGTGTACACATGCCAGGGTCTCTTACTGCTTCAAATGAATATCAGATGCTTATGCCACACATTTTACCATACAGCTTTATGTGAGTGGCTGGGGAATTCAACTTAGGCCTGCAGGCTTTGCAAAGAAATGCCTTTAATTTCTGAGCCATCTCTCCAGCCCCCCCCCTATATTTTTCGAGTTTATTTCACACAAGCCAATCTGTTACTTTTTATTTTTTACTCTTCCAGTCAATAATTACTTATATAGCATTTATGACATATATTAGGCAGGGTTCTCTAGAAGAGAAGAACTTATAGGGGATTATACAATCACAAAAAATAAAAAAATAATAAAGAGATTCACTGGATGGAGTTGCACAATAGGAACGGAGTAATTCAACAATGACCAGAATCTGTACATTGGGGAGGCCCAGAATTTAGTGAGTGCTCGGTCCACAAAGCTGGATGCCTTGGCAGTCCCAGTCTGCAGCCGAAGGGCTGGATGATTCCTGGCGAGCTTCTTGGAAGGCTGTGTGATGTCAGTGAAGGATTGTAGGAGCAGCAGAAGCAACACTAGTCTTGTTCACTAACAAGGGGCATAGCAGAAAGGCAAGCAAAACTGCTCCCCCATTTATTTTTTTAATAAAAACATTTGTTGACATTTCTAATGCACATGAATAGCATATTTTTGGTCATAACTCCCTCCTGTTACCTTGTCTTGTTTTTACTCTCCATCTACCTTTCATTAATCCCCTTCTTTTTTCCACTGAGTCCCTCCTTGATGTCTTTTTATTTTTTTCCTCTGCCATCATCATTGATAGGGTGCTGATAGGCCCAGTATTGTGCAGACCTGTGTAGGTGATGACACGCACTGACGTCATGAATGCAACAGCTGCTTCGTGTCTGGAAGACAGCGTCCATCAGCACTCCTCCCCGTCCTCTGCCTCCGAGAGTCTTTTCTCCCTCCTCTTCCACAATGTTCCCTGAGCATTGGAGGGCGTGGCAGAGCTGTCCCAATTACTGCTGATCACTCAACAGTCACTTATTCTCAGTGCTTTGATGACATTTGAGTCTCCCTAGTCGTCATTACCACCTACCTATGAGAAGAAGCTTCTCTGCTCAAAGGTGAGAGCAGCACTAATCTATGGGCATAAACATACATGGACCCAGGGCAATTTGATGAGCACAAAGTACCCATTTAGTGAAACAACAGCAGTGGATTCCCTCCTACAGCCTATGACTTTCCTTGCCATAAGCATTCGGCTAGCTTTTCAGTACCATGCATAAATCCCCTCCTGTGGAGTGGGCCCCCAGTCCAATCGGAGAGCAGTTGGTTAGTGCCATAATGGTCAGGGTTCTATTGTACCAGTGGGAATATCTTTCCTGTCTTGATCTTTCCTGACTGATCAGTTGTGTAGCAGCTCGTGGGATTTACTGCTGGCTAAGACCACTGATGATTCTTCTCCTCCAGCAGTCTGCTGAGCACTTTCCTGCACTAAGATGGCTAGAAAGCAGGGACAAGGCTTCCAGCTCAGTTCTGGCTTGATTTCTCAGTGAGCCACCACCGCAGTATGTTAGCGTCTTCAGCAACAGCATCTTGCCACCCAGTTCTGGTGGGCAACCACAGGCATTGGCAATAGCCTGTTTTGTTTTGGGAGCCTTGGTGGCCTGCGTACAAACAACTTGCTGGGCAGTGTTCCTCCTCTGGCACTGGGAATTTCCTATAACCACCTCTGGCTTCTGGGAGCAGCATTATCCACCTCCGCAGGGTACTTCTGCTCAAACTGTTTTTAAATTAATTTTCTCACAAAGAAGTCGGTTTCCATATGGCTCTTTCATATGTCTTTACTTCTGGTTAAGAGCAGATGTAACTTGTGATCACACAGTTCTGCCTGGGTCCCTGCTTGCTGTCTTGTCCTAGCTGCAAGCCCCATCTCTCACCAAGTGCTAATATGCTAAGTGTTAGATGTTACAGGGATATTGCTGATTAATGTTTTCTCTTGCCTTTTGACATGTGAAAACTTCATTCGAGACACTTTTCTAACTTCCCATTTGTATTATGTAGAAGTAACCTGCTCAAGATGATTTATGGAGAAAGTTCTATCACTCATGACCTGTTTTGGGCAAACAGGTAAAATCCTACTCTTGCCCTTCTGAGGGAAGGGGATGGGCAATCAGCAATTAAATCAGAAATACTTAATACATGGCAGCCGTGTGTTTCATGATATAGCCATGGAGAACACAGCAGCATAAGGAGCATGGACAGTGATGGAGAAGGGCTCTGGTCACTAACTTACAGAAGTGACTGCCTCCTCTGTCCCCAGAGTTACCTTTATTTTAAAAACTTTAGAAAGGCCATGAAGGAATAATGTGTTCCAATCTGGTCTTGACCAAGAAACATTTGGATATGTTCCATTATTCTCTTTTATGGATTGTCTTTAGGATAAATGTTTCATCACCAATTTTGGAGGGTGCACAAGGTGAAAATGGAAAACTAAATAAAAGCAAGAGTAACTAACTTGAATTGCATTCATGTCAAGTGCAGTGCAGTTTGATAACTGTTTTACATATACAGCCTTTCATCTCAGTCAGGATTCTATTTGACATAAGAAGAAACTAGTTCAGAAAGGTAACTTGCCTAAGGAAACAGCTTCATTGTAGAAAAATGATTTCTGCGAAGGATTCTGATTTTAGGGATATGAGCAAAAGCTTCCTGAAGGAGACCCAAAGGAAACAGAGTCCGCTCAGGACTCAAGGGAACAATTTAGCAACCAAGTGCTAGATAATACTTGAGGAAAACTGAATAACTTGCCACCACATTATGGGGGGTATTCGAATAATGGTGGTAAAGGTCATAGAGTGAAAGGTGAATGGACCTGGCTGGAGAAGGTCTGGAGTCACTGGTTAATAGATAGCATGTATTCAGCACTGATTATGTGCCTGGAATCATTTAACACATCCTTCATGTTTCAATTTATTGAGTTTTCCCAATAGTCCCAATAGGAGGACTTCGTAGATGTAGGACTGAAATTCAAGGTTTAATCATTTGCTCAAGATATAGCTTACGTGTGTGAGACCAAACACAGAGAGATATGTTCAGAATCTGGAAGAGGGTCAGTCCCCAGACAGTTAGCTACTCTAGTACCAGAGGGCGCTATACAAGCAACTGGGGGAAAATGACCGACATCTGTCCAAACAACTTGCAGTCTAAAATACCCAGCAGGAAACAACTTGATGTAATGCTCATACAAGTGCAGTAGTGGCAATCAGCCATGGTGGGTAACCAACTGCTCTTGATTTGGCTAATAGATCCACTCAGTGGAATGGAACTCATTGCTGGAACTGGGAAATAAGTCAAAACCAGATACAAAAAATGAGCTCAGTCTCCAAGATCAAAATATCACCAAATGTGGGCTAGAAGAGAGCCAACGCATATAAATTTCCCTCCAAAACATAGATGGTCATCCCTTCTACCTAGTACTAACTTTTCTCTCCGATGGAGAATTTGCTTATCTTTTTTCAGGTGGACAACGAACCTGAAGGGAGGATCAGCTAACCACACCTCACCAGCTGAAACCATAGAACAACGCAGGGGAAGGGCAAGAGTTCAGCGTTCATGGCGATCACAACACCAGAAAAAGGCTGAAGGAGATAAACACAGAGAACATCCAACTCCAACTAAGCCAGAGATCCAGAGACACAGAGGCTCCCGAAACCGCATCACTGAAGCAGAACTAAAATGACCCCAATGTGGCTCAGGGAAACTTGTGGAAGAGGGGCGGAAAGATTGTTAGAGTCATAGTTGGGGCATTATGCACAGAGACTGGGGCCAACCCCCCAGAACTCTTAACTAACCTCACAATGTTTGACCCACATTCCCCATTGACAAGGGTCCCTTTGAAAGAGGGAGGACAGGGAGGAGGACAATGGAACCTTTACTATGAATGTAAAATCAAAATAATATAAATTAAAAATATATACATATATATATATATATAAATGTAACAGTTTGCCTAACAAAAATTAAAAAAAAAAAAAGATAATGTCTGGAGTAAGTGATAAAAGTGGGGTTTACCCCTGATAACTGGGGAAAGAGCCTGAATCTCAAGTGTTGTGCTCCATAACCCACCCAGGCAGGCCTCTGCTGCACTCACACTGTCAAAGGCCACTAGAGAATTTGGTGGCCATTCACATGGCCCAGTTCTTGAGCTCAGTAAGGGAATGGAGTTCTGAGAGGGATGTGCCCATTGCTGCACGGTCTGGATGAAGGAGGCAGGGAGACCTGGGAGGGATGTCTGTGTTGTCTGCACAGTGTGAAGGAAGGAAGTATTGACTTCCATATGACTCTAAAATATTAAAAATAACTCACTGAGTGTAGAAAAGGGATATTTGAATGCGCCTGGAAATTAGTTACTCATTTCATTTTAAGATATTTATGATGCATTGCAGGGTAGACGAAAAGTGCCCATGGCTAGTCTCCCTGCTATTTGACTTGCTCACAGTGACAGTCACGTAAGTGTTAGTGGGGGCACATTAGGCAGAAGGAGGTTCTGTAGGAGAGTGTGAATGAACCAGGGATGGGGTGAGTAAGGGAGAAATCTTGAGAGAGATTGTGATACTTTCTTCAGCTCTTATGGGGATGCTAAAAAAAAAAGTAAATGGAGTCTTCAAACATGCCAGTGCTAGACTTCTTATCACCAGAGGCCTGGATGTACATTTTTGGGCTTTTTGTTTGTTTGATGCTCAGCTTTCTCATCTGAAAAATGGAGCAAACATTTCTCTCCAAGAAATGGCAATGCCAAGCTGAGAGTCCATGCCCAATGTCTTAGTGACTTCAACTGTTGCTGTGAACAAATAGCAGTCAGAAACAACTTAAAGTGAGGGAGGATTTCTTTGGGCTCATGATTCCAGAGATTTCAGTCCACAGTTCTAGGCTCCATTGACTCTGGGCCCATGGTGAGGCAGGGCATCATGGCAGTATGGGCATGTGGAAGAGGAGGCTGTTCACTTCATAGCAATTAGGAAGCAGTACTGCAGAAGCAACTGGGGACCAGGCATGGCCTTCAAAGTCATGTTGTCCTTCCTCCAAAGAGACCCCACCTCATAAAGTTTCCAGAAAGTTTCAGGTTGTGACATCAACTTGGGACCAAGCATCCCACAATGGCCTATGAGGGACATTTTATACTGAAATGTTTTGATATAAGAAATTGTTTTCCTATAGTTCATGGTATGTTTCTCAAGTTTTCTTTCTTTCTTTCTTTCTTTCTTTCTTTCTTTCTTTCTTTCTTTCTTTCTTTTTTTTTTTTTTTTTTGGAGAGAGAGACAGAGAGAGAGGGAGAGGAAGACAGATAGAGATGGGCACACCAGCAGCCTCTCAGCTGCTGCAAATGAAATCCAGATGTGGCCAAGTGGGGCATTGCGCCCTTGCATCACTGCATCTGACTAAACGTGGGACCTGGAGATTGGAACTGCTGGAGATTGGAACCGGCATTCTTAGGCTTAGGAGGCAGGAGCCTTAACCGCTAAGGCATCTCTCCAGCCCCCTCAAGTTTTCTTTCTTTCTTTTTGGAACTCACTCTGTAATCCAGGCTGGTCTTGAACTCATGGTGATCCTCCTCCCTTAGCCTCCTGAGTGCTGGAGTTAATGATGTGAGTCATCACATCCTGATCAAATGTTCTCACATTTTATTTCTGGATAAATGACACATTATAAATGTTCTTTCTGTAGGCTAAGAAACATGACATTATGAATTATTAAAGATTTCTGTACTTATGCTAATTTATAAGGAAATGTTTTTTTATAGTACGATTCAGGGAAAATAGTGGGGAGGGGATTACGGAGCCAACTCTGGGGTCATATTGGGTGGGTCTTAAGTTCCATCTCTATTATTTGTCATATGGTCACATGGTGAGTCATTTCTTTCCTGAAAGATGCAGATATAACATATTTGACTTTGCTATACCAGTACTCAGAGCTCAGCAGTTCACTCCAGTGCTTAAGAATTTGGACTCCTAATAGTGGCCTTTACTTGTGATGTTAATGACCTTGGCATAGTTTAATTTTTCTGGACCTCAAATTTTCTTATCTGTAAATTCTTCAGAATTTTGTTGGATAATAAAAAAAAATAATGAAAAAATTTAAAAAGCAGTTAGTAGAAAAAGCCTATAACATAATCATTGCTTAATATACATTGACTCTTGTTGCAGCTATCAGTAACAGTTTTGATTGATACAGAATAATTGTAAATATTTATGACATAAAATTTGATGTTTTGAAAGGCAGAATGATCAATTTAGGGTAATTAACATACACATTACCTTCAATTTTATCACTTTTGTGGTAAGAATATTTAAAATCCACATTTCTGGTATTTTTAATTGCACAGTACATTATTCTAACTATAGTCCTCTCCCTGGGTGATAGGCCACTAGAATGCATCTCTCTTGTCTCATATTACGCTCTTAATGTATCCCTATCTTTTCTCTTCCATACACCCCAGTGTCTGCTCACTATTCTTCTACTCTTAACTTTTGGTTCAGGGTTCTACATGAGCGAGAATATGTGATAATTGTCTTTCTAAGCCTAACTTACCTCACACATTGCCCCCTAGGCTAATTCACATTGCATCCCTGTATGGCCAAGTAGCATTACATTGTGCAAATAGCTCACATTTTATATTTTCCTCTCTTTTAATTTGCAAACACAGAGAGAGATAGAAGAGAGACAGATAGAAAGAATGTGTGTTCCAGGGCCTCCAGCCACTGCAAATGAACTCCAGATGCATGCATCACTTTGTGCACCTGGTTTTATGTGAACACTGGGGAATCAAACTCAGGTTGTTAGGCTTTGCGAGCAAGTGCCCTAACCGCTGAGCAATCTTTCCAGCCCAACTCACATTTTCTTTATTCATTCTTCCATAAATGGACACATAGGTGTTCTTAGGTCTTGAGTATTATAGTGTACTATGGTAAACATGTAATTACAGTATATCTCTCAACATTCGGATTTAAATTCCCTTTTCATATGTACTGATGGGATTGCTGGATCCCAAGATAGTTATATTTTAGTTTTATTTTTTGAGAAGCTTTCATACCATTTTTCATAGCAGTTGAACTAATTTACATTCCCATCACCAGTGTCTAAGAATTCCCTCTTTTCTATATTGGTATCAATACTCATTATCTTTTATATTTATGTCACAGCTCTTCTCACTGGAATGAGGTGTAATCTCTTGATGGTTTTGACTTGTATTTTACCAGTGAGATGCACTGGTCATTATTATTGTTTCATTTGTCTCTTATGTCACTATAGTTACCCACTGAGAGACTTGAGCAGGTTAATGATATGGTCAGACTTGAGGTTTGGAGTCACTTGAGATGTAGCCTGAGGAATACATCTGACCCAGACTAAATGCTTCAAGAACTCAGTGAAGAAAGGAATGAGGAGTGGGTGAGGGGATCTTCACGAGTCTGTAGATTTCAGGAGATAACAAATGGTCTCTGCCAGCAGGCCCTGCCAGGGTTGTGGGATCTCCCTGCAGCTGTCAGCTCTGTGACCATGCTTCCTGCCTGGCATTTATAAACAGTGCATACTGAACTGGAAAATGACTTATGAATAGCACATAGGGAAATTTGAAAGTGACAGAACAATAGAGTAGTACTTAAGTGAAAAATCAAGAAAATTACAAAAGATGAGGATGGTGGACTGGCATAGCTGTGACACACAAATGACAGGGAATTATGGAAAACCTACAGGAGCCCTTCAACTTCAAAGATATACAGCCTGGGGAAATTATAAGCTGAAGGAGGGAAGATGTAGTGTTATTTTTTTCCCCGAAGATAGCCTCCTAAGCCTAAGAATGCTGGTTCCAATCTCCAGCAGTTCCAATCTCCAGGTCCCATGTTTAGCCAGATGCAAAGTGACGCAAGGGCGCAATGCTGCACTTGACCACAAGGGGGCGCATGCATCTGGGTTTCCTTCGCAGCAGCTGAGAGGCTGCTGGTGCACCCATCTCTATCTGTCTTCCTCTCCCTCTCTCTCTCTCTGTGTCTCTCCAAAAAAAAAAAAAAAAAAAAAGGAATTCTGGAGTGGAGAAGAAATAAAAGGAGAGATTAAACTTAAAAAAAAAATAGATGAGGTCAAAGTGAATTTAGGAATAAAAAATAACAAGAGGCTGGGGAGAAGGCTCAGTGGGTAAAGTTGCTTGCCTTGCAAGCATGTGGGCTTGAGAGGGCACCTCCATGAACAGCTGGTTATAGCCATACATGCCAATAATACCAGTCCATGGGGAGCAGAGACTGGAGAATTGATGGAGTTTGTTGGTCAGCCAGTCTGGCGGAAAACGGCAGCTCCAGTTCACCGAGAGACTTGTTGCAAGGAAACATGTGGATACATGAAGAGAAGAGCACACTCAATATCCTCCTTTGGCCTCTAGCATGAGCAGGGGGCACATATCTACAAACACACACACACACATACACACTATACGCCAGAGCATAATATAATGCACAGATACACACATACACACATGTGTGTACAAATGCAAAGGATATTACATCAATAGGAAATATAAGGGCTGAAGAGATAGCATAGTGGTTCAGGTGCTTGCTTGCAAAGCCTAAAGGCAGAAGTTTGATTCCCCAGTACCCATATAAACTCAGATGCACAGAGTGGCACATCCATCTGGAATTCATTTGCAGTGGCAGGAAGCCTTGGCATTCTCATTCTCTCTCTCTTTCTCTCTCTCTCTCTCAGTCTCTCTGTCTGTCTTTTTGCTTGCAAATAAATAAAAAAATATTTTAAAACATAAATATAATAGGTCAGAGTATACATTTTATAAATAAACTGTGGTAATGCAAATTCACTTAAGAGGTTAACATGTCATAAATGTCTATGCTCACAGAGGTGGGCCAAGCAGCAGTCATAGTTATTTTGAGTGATCCCAGCATGAAATGATTCTACTGATTATAGATTCTCATCAAATTCTTCACAAGGGGACTTAAGGAAACTACCCACCCAGAGGTGTTCTAGACAGGGTTCTTTGGCATTTCCATACACTATTCTAACGTACAAACGTGTCAATCCACCTTGATCTTACTGATTTCACTGACAGAAAATAGTGACTCAGAAAAGTTGCACGATTGTCCAAGGTCATTGAATAGCATCAGGATTATCAACTGTCCTGGTTTTCTGGAGTACAGGACTTTTTAATCCAAACTTGACAAGATAATTTTTATCCTTGCTCACCCCTAGTGTTTACAAAGCACAACATACCAATCAGGCCATGACCTTTGGTCAAGTTAATAATAACATTAATGTTTTTAAAGACTTGAGGAGGAAGAAGGAGAAGAAGCATAGAGAAGAGATGGATAAGCAGAAGTGGAAGTGCTGGGCGAAGGGGGATTAACTGTGGCAAAGCCTAAAATAATCACTTATTTGCTGGTGGGATCTTTATGAAAACAGCAACAACAGCAACAAATTTGCTGACCCCATTCTGCCCTCCATTCTGGAATAAGAACAGAAAAAGAGGGAAGGCATTTTTAATATCTCCATTTGACTGGAGTCTTGAGGTGTGTGTGTGTGTGTGTATGCATGCGCGCATGTGTTCACATATGTCTCAGGAAGTTAGAGAAAGGGAACAGGACACTCAATATCCTCCTTTGGCCTCTAGCATGAGCAGGGGGCACATATCTACACACACACACACACACACACACACACACACACACACACACACACACACACACACACCAGAGCAAAATATAATCCTTTAATGACCTCATCAGTACCCATTTGTAAAGGAAAGAAAGGGAATTTACTGGAGCATAAGCTTTGTGCTTCCCAATCTGGTCTTCTATTTCTGGTGAAGTAGGAGGGAAGTGAACAACAGAGGCACCCCAGAAGTCCAGCAAAGTGAGGGTGAGTGAGGAGGGGGCAGCTGGTGGGCACATTTACCTCTGCTGAGATAGGGATGGAAGACTGGACCATTGGCTTCAGAGATGCCACTGTCACCAGAAATAGTCATTGCTTCTTTAGCTGCGTGGCTGGATTGATATCCTCTAGAATCTATTTGGAATAAGGTCACAAATTAATAGGAGTAAAAGAAGCAGAGACTGATTCTACACCCTGGGGAATACTGTTTTAAAATTTTTCCAAGAGATAGGGCAAGATCTGGGATGGAATAAGTGATTAAAGATATTTTTGTCTAATATATTTTTCTTCCATTTTATTTCTTAACACAGGAAAAAAGTCATCTTTGTTATCAATTTTATGATGGGAATGCTCTGGTAGAGATGGAAACTCTCTGATGGATGGCTCAGGAGACAATCTGGCAGAATGAGGTCCTTGAATAGGTCAGAGAGGATGTTTCTGGTCTGCTGCACCTTGAAGAGTTTAGACTTGGATAAGCAAAGCCATAGCAAAGTAGTCCAATAAAAACAATAAAATAAAAGGTAGGGTGTTAACAAGAGCAAGAGCAGGAGGAAGGCTGCCTGGAACCCTGCTCTTTGCCATTTCTCTACCATCTTCCTTTATCATTCTGTCTTGCCTAGCCTCACATGCACTCCCCTCCCTATACTCTTGTTGAATCCATGCCTATCCTGGCATGTTCTTTCCAAAAAGCTCTTTCATCTGTCGGTCATGCACCTGTTTAACTCATGGAGATGATCAAGGCTCAGTGGGCTGACCCTTGTTTCTTTCCTAATTTCTTAGGCAGTATCTGTACAGACCTCTATGACTACCCTTCCTTCCTGAGTCTGCTGTAGACTCTGCACTCACAGGGCTTTGCATATTTTCTTCTCTTTCCTTTCATAGTCAACATTTGTGTATTGAGTGCCTCCTGTGGAGCTAATAGTATGCTGGAGTTATCTGTAAATGAACAAAATAAACTCAGAATATGTCCAGTTGAAACTTACAGGATAATAATGTTGCAGGCTTTGAGATACACTTGTTGATTGACTAAATGCACAACTTGTTGACTGAAGAAATGCAGGAGCTTGGTGGAGGGAGTTGAAAGGATGTAAGCCTTCAGCTTTTTCATAAGGGAGGCGTCAATTGTGCAGACACTCATGGGGCCGTTTCTGTTCTCGGCTGCTCATTTTCCACTTCCAGGACTGTTCTGTACTTTAGGAGTTTAGACTTCAGGAGTTGGTGTTTTGTCTTCTTTCTCATTGTCAGAGTCCACTTTGTTTTTATTGTAAGCACTTGCTGGTTGGGTCCTGTAGTCACCTCCATGTTGCTGGGATGAACATCCAACCAGACACAGTTCATGGGAGAAAGGGATTTATTTCAGGCGTACAGAGTCCAGGGGAATACCTTCAATGGCAGAAGAAGCTGGATTCCTTTCATAGATCTAAGCAGACAGAGCTTATCAACAACCAGCAACCAGACATAACCAGTCAGAGTTCAAACAGCTCTCTCCACACCTTTGGGCTAGAATCAAAATTCACTCCCAAAGACCCCTTAGGACTGGACCCTAGGATCCACCTCCAGTGATACTTCCTCCAGCCGAGCAGCTGGAGACCCAAGTTACAAGCTTTTAATTTTAATAAAACACCCGAGTCTATGGGGCCATACATTTACACTATCACATTCAGACTACCACGGCCCTCATCAGTGTGTCAGGCAGCATCCCATGCTGTGAAGATGAAGCTACTGTCTTCCTAGACCTTGTATTCCTATGAAGCTACTGTTTCTTCTCATGTATTAGAAAAACTAATGAATTCTAGTGACCCTGAGCTCCAGCGAGAATAAAATAAAACAATGTATATGAAACGCCTGAGGAGGTAATTAGAACTTGGAAGCCAGTGAGTGATGACTCTTCATGAGCATTATCAAGATTAAATGAGAAGACTGCATCAGTGCATACGAAGTACCTAGTATCTGCCTGATGCCCAACAGTACCAAGAATGCTAACCACTAGCACCAACATCCTGCCTCGGCTGTCCCTGCATCCAGGAGGAGCCTGAGGCCTTAGATCTCTCCATATCCTCCCCCATCCCTTCTCCTGACTATTTTTTCTCCCCCATATGCTCGTTGGCATATGGTTACTAGAGGTAACTTGGAGGTAGCTGGACCAGCTTGTGGTTATTCTCATTCAGCATCCAAGGAATTCTTTTCTGTGTCCCATTCTGTGCTCACAAACACTGAAGTCTCTGGACTGTGTCTGTTAGGTGTCCTGATCCTCAGTTGCCATGTGGATTCTGCCTTTTCTACTACAAGCAGGAGGTGACAGGGAAGCGACAGAGGAGGGAGGAAAGGAGGAACGAGGGGACAGGGGAAAGATCAGCAAGGGGAGGACAATTGTTCCTCTACAATACTACAATTATCTCTAGGATCTGGTGATACCATCCCTAGCCTTGTCCCGTCACGTCCCTAGGGGTGGTAACAGCTTCTTTATGGATTACCTGTGGGTGCCTTGTCATGGCTTGTGTGACTTTAGGCATGTCTCACCCTTTTCTTAAGCCCACTTCAATTCACTCCTTTGATTGTCTGCACCCTGCTAGAAGTCTGAATGATACATGACACAAGCCCTCTTCATATCCAAGTTTTTGGACATTTTTTCCCCTTTACCTAAAATGTCTCATTCCTTCCACACTTTATTTATTCATGCACACTTGGCATGTGTACACACACACACACACACACACACACACACACACCTTTTCTCAGCATTCAAGCCTCAGTAGGAGCCTCTTTCACACTCATCCCTGAGGGGTCTATGAGACCCCCAAACCTCACACAGTAAATATAGTGGAAACTAATGATTGCTGAGAAAAGGGAAGTCATGTCATCTAGGGGGACAGCTGCTGGAAAATTGCCCATTCTCCAGTAAATTACCTCCCACCCATGACTGTGCAAAAGACCCTAATGTAAATAAGTAGGTCAAAAATAAGATAAATCAAACAAATCATTAAAATAGGAAGGGAGTCTGATGGGAAGAAGGAGGGCTTTAGTGGAAGGGAGAAAGGGAAACAAAGAGGGTAAATTGGGAGAACCAAAATGCATTTTATATAAGTATTAAACTGTTAAAAAAAATCCTCCCCTGAAGCCTGTTATCTTGGGCTGTTCTCGTTCACATTTCCTGCCTGTTCAATCTTATCATAATGTCTGGCAGCGCCTGTCAGTTCCTGGGCCTCATCTGTGTGGTCCTAAGGGCAGTGTCTGCTGCCTTCCAATCCTGGGTGCCTGACTTGACATGCAGCCGTCATTCAGTAAATGTTTGTTGACAGGACACTCTGCAGTTGTCTGCAAGAGCAGCTGGGAGCTTTGGCAGCAGAGTCACTGAGGAGGCACGAGTGACCTCTGCATGCTTATAGCTGTAAGAAAGGGTATTTCGTAAGGGAAAACTAGATGCCTTATCAAGAGACTGATTTCCTTGGGCAGTAGGGCTTTTTCAAGTTCACGTATTCTGGCAAATATAAGTGTTTTCATTCCTATAATTTGCTTCTATTAAGGAAGAAATCATAAACCAAAGCATTCTCATAAATATGGCTCTTGGGTTACTTCATTTGACTATGGAATATAAAATCTTTGAAAAGTTTTACAGTTTCACATCACCACAACCCTTTGTGATGGAGGAATCATTTCCTGTGTCATCAGTAGTGGTGACCAGCATTTAAAAACAGGCAAGCAAGTTTAGGAAAAGTAAACAATAATTAGTTCACATGCCAGTGTGAAATTTAAAAACTGATGGTGTCCAAAAGATGTCCCTAGAAAAGGGTAGTTGAGTACCAAGGCCAGATGACAGCTTTTCCATGGTGTATTTTCCTCAAATAGTGCATTTTATTTGTTTGATGATGCTGACTTTTAAAACACATCCCCATTCTTGTTTACATTAAGTAAATACATGATGCTGTGTGCATTAAACCAAAAAGGGGAAAGAAAAAATTATCATGTGAAAAACCATAAAACGTAAAGGTCCACTCCATAGTAGTGAATGTACAACCAGAAAACATATGAACTATTTCATGCATAAATATTATCTTTCATGAGTTGATTAAGCTTTATCAGCTGTGATGGTTAATCTCTGGTTGTCAACTGTGATAGGACTTTTAATTGCCATGGAAACAACTCTCTGCGAATGTCTGTGAAGGACTTTCTAGAACAGGTAAATTGAATTGGGAGGACTCACACCAACTATGGGTGGCATCATCCTATGGGCTGGGAGTCCTGAACAGAATAAAAAGAAAAAGCCTGGTGAAATGCAGCCTCATCACCCTCCATGTCCTGACTGTGGCACAATGTGACCAGCTACCTCAGGCTCATGCTGCCATGTATTTTCTGCCATGATGGACTGTAAACCTTTAACTCTAAGTTTAAATAAACTGTTTCTCCCTTACATTGCTTCTTGTCAGGTATTTGGTCACAGCAATGAAGATGCAACCAATGGATCATGTGAAAAAGAACACTTGTTACTGAATAGACACTAGGAATATGAATTGCTCTGGCAAGAATTCAGAAGCCTCTATAAAAATGTCAAGATTGTGTTTGTGGTATTTCTCCTACAATTGCACAAGTGCCAGGTATGCTAGCTTCTCTAGGGTTAAGAATCCACCTTAAATACATACAGTGTGAGCCAGCCCCCCCTCCTCTAACAGACTTATAGGCTTCAAATATCAGTGATTCAGAGACCAAGAAAGAAATGCTCACGCACAGCTTCACAGTTGCCAGCACATGGTAAATGCTCAGTCGATCATCGTCAGGCCGATGGTAGGCATGCAGCTCAGTTTTCAAAACTTGCTTTGTGTACAAAGTACAACAATTATCTTTCAAACATTTCAAATTTCTAACCCTTTCTATACGGATTTGTTTCCTCTGTGTAAATATGACTTTAAGATCATTCTGGAGGTACAAACATAATCAGAATAAATGATATACCCACTGGCAAGCAATTCAAGTTTGGTGAGAAACAGGCAATGAGACCTACACTCACCTAGCAAGAAGATGAGTGTTAGAGCAAAGGTCTACCAAGGACATCCATCTCTGGTGTGTGGACAGCTAACGTGATTGAGCACCTGCTGTCCCAGGCACTGCTACAACCATTGAACCTATATATCCTCATTTACTTCACAAGGAAGCTAATGGAATAAGGATTGCTACTATTATAAGTGTCACCATCACACTTGTTCAGTAAAAGAATGGTTTTGGTAATAAAAAGTATCACTAGTAAGAATTCTGGTAGGGCCTGAGGCATTAGATCTGGTCACCCTAATCCCATTTCTATGTTAAGAAACTAAGGCAAAAGACTGCTCAGTCTTCTGCTTTAGGTTGCTCCTCTAAATGTAGAAGGGACATACTTGGAAGCCATCTAATCTGGCTTAAGGGCCTATTTGTGAATGCACTAACCACACTGTTCTATAAAGATTGTGCAAAACAGTAGTCTAAAGAGGATGGTGTGTGGGGGGGGGTCAAGGAAGGCTCTCTGGAGGAGAAGGAATTTTTGCCAAGGACTGAATAATAAATAGATTTGGACAAGCAGAAATGGAGGAGAGGAGTTTTGGAAGAGTGGTCTGTAGAAAGACATTAAAAAAAGAGATAATTTGGGTTGGTGAATTTCCAATATTCTTAGAGAATAAGACAGTAAATTTAGCTATGAAGTTGACAGCAAAGAGGACCAGGAGAGGTGCTGACTACCCCAAAGTGCTCTACATATAGTCCTATCATCTCATTAAATCTCTTTCACAGTGTATTACCTCACCAACTTTATGTATAATGGAAACCAAGCACTTCATTAACTTGTACCAGAATTATGTCAAATTGGGGAGAACAATGATTCTAAAATTCCTCCCATGTGACTGTAGCATATCTGGACCTCATTATTTTAGGATTCACAAACATGTCTTTAAACACTCCAGAAAGCAGCATTTATTAAAGAATGGATTCAGTTTTAGGGAGAGTTACTACTTCCCTGATCATTTAAAAAAGTTAACTATTACTTTCCAAGGTATGACAGTTTGAATAGATGCCCCCCAATATATTCAGTGTTTTATTAGTTTGTAGTTTGCATCTGCAGCCACCTGGTTGGAGGAAGTGTCACTGGGCAGATCTTAAGGTGTGGTGGTGGGTTTGAAATTCCAATCTAAAGATATGCAAAGTGCCTGTTTATGCCTGGAGTTCCTGAAGTGTGCTGTGTGGCTTTTGGTTTTTGTGGCTTTGCTCTCTTTTTTTGGACCTGGGAAAACAGGCCAGCTTCTGTCATTTTGGAACTTCCTCTGGATCTGTAAGCTTCAATAAATGAACCTTCCTCCATAACTGGGCCTGGTTTGGAAGCTGATCTCAGTGAACCTGAAGCTGTCTGCTACAGAAGTTGGTACCAGAATGCAGGGTGAGATGAACCTGATCATGTGGATTTTGGTCTTTTGGAACCTTTGTTTTGGAGGAACGGGCATGGACTTGGGTGCTTGCAACTGAAGACACCTTCTGGAGTGGTAAGCCAAGTATTATGGACTATTCTGACCAGAGTTTGAGAATGCTAAATGCAAACAGTATTGAATGTTGAGGCTTGGCTTATGAGCTTTCTGAGGTGAAGGAAAGACTGCAGAGGATTTTGTTGGAACTGGGCTACTGGCATAAGGGATGGCTGCATTCTGCTGAATAGGCCCAGAGAGTTTGATCAAGGTTAATTTTGTAATGGACCGATGTGCTTGGCTAACGATATTGGACTGAGAGATTTAAGATTGTAAATTGGAAAATCTCAAGCAAGTTACAATTACAGGCACTGAGACTGGTTTTAGGTTGCTGAAGCTGCTATTGTGAAACACATTAGCAATCTTAAAGGAAATAGACCGTGGTTTGCATGGAGAAGTGAAGACATTTTGGAAATACCAGGACTGTGCAAGGGCTACCATGGAGTACACTGTTGGCCTGGGATGTAAGTTTTCCTGGCTACTCTGCCCAGCTGGAGGGGCGGAATTGGAAAACCTGGAGACTGTCAGTCTCTGGTTATATTGAACTTGAACTGCAGAAGTTTGATGTTTCTTTAATGGTTGTTGAGTTTGTATTGTTCTAGTCTCTCTCTGTTATGCCTTATCCTAGTTGAAAATGTTTACTCTGTGCCTTTATACATTGAAAGTATATAGCTTGTTTGATTTTACAGGATTCACAGCTAAGAGACAATATTAGATCTCAAATGAGACTTGGGACTTTGGAACTATCTTCAGTTGGTAAAGACTGTGAGAACCTTTGAAGTTGGACTGAATACAATTTACAATGTGTGATGGTTTTGAATTTATTGGGGGCCAGGGATGTAATGTGGTATTTTGAATAGATGGCACACAAATATATTCAGTGTTTTATTAGTTTATAGTTTGCATCTGCATCCACCTGGCTGGAGGAAGTGTCACTGGATGAATCTTAAGGTGTGGTGGTGGGTTTGAAATTCCAATCTAAAGATATGCAAAGTGCCTGTTTATGCCTGGAGTTCCTGAAGTGTGCTGTGTGGCTTTTGGGCTTGTGGCTTCTCTCTCTCTGGACCTGTGAAAACAGGCTAGCTTCTTCTGCTATTATCCAGGAACTTCCCCTGGATTGTAAGCTTCAATAAATATCCCTTCTTCCATAACTGTGACTGGTCTGGAAGTTCATCTCAGTGGCTTTCTCCTACACAAGGAATAGCAAAAGCCAGGTCCACACATGTTCTGTCATATTCACATTGGGTATACAGGAAAGATTCTGTGTTTGAATTTAAATCCCTTAAGGTAGAAAATTGCAAAGTGGAATTTTCACATTTCAGCATTGGGACTGAGAAGGAGGAGGAGAAAGGAAAGAGAGAGGGGAGGGGTACATAAAGCACTCTACACATTTGTGCAATGTTGACTACAATCAGTCTTCAACAGAGTATGAGACGATAAGGACCCATTTCAACCCTATGACTTCCCTAAATATTCACTGCAGTGGACTTAGATTTAAAGCTTCATCTTTTACATACATGATGGTCCCTAAACAAAAAAAAAAACTCCTTTACTGGGAGCTCAGTCATACTGAGGGCAAACATCGGTTTTTGGAGTTGTTGAGATGTGATACATACATCTGCTGAATTTTGTGGACAGTTAGGAGATTTTGTTTAAAGTACCATTTCTCAGTCAGGTGTTAGCTTTAAAACCTAACCCCAGTGAAGCAGGGATTCCCAAGGTAGAGTAGGTTTCAGCCCAGCAGCAAAACAGAATATGTGTCAAAGTCCCATTATGACTCATGTGACAAGGAATGTGGAAGTGAGTGAGAGGTAGCCACTGGAAAACCCACCACCTTCTGTGCCTCTAATCACTGACAGATATACACAGCTCTGCCCAGGCACTTAGCCATAGGAGGTACATACTAGATGTTTGTTGGAAGAAATACTAAATAAATGACCTGTATGCCACTGGCTGTCAGAAAAGAACCTGAAGCCTTTTCTGAAAACACTTGTCCTGTGGAAGCAGGGACATTTTTAGCTTTGCTTTGAAAATGAAGTCTGTAAATATTTGCAGTCAGGCAAATCAGATATGCTTTGCAGAGCAGAGTGGACACTGATTCAATTGTCTTCTCTCTTTATCCAGGACCTGTCAGACATTGCATCTAAAGTGCTTTATGTATGGAGCAGGAGGGAGCAAGGGCCTGCTGAGACTCAAGTGGATGGTTCCTCTGTAGGATGGATCCTGACTGGGTCATGGGCAGGTCATGGATAGAAACTGCTGTATTTACTGCATTCTTGGCAGGGTCAGGGTAGCTGGGGATGCTCTTTAGTACTGTGCAAAAGAAGCTTGCCTAAGACTAGTTTTAAGTATCTAAACATGGAGGTGACAGTGTGGGTCTGGAGTGATGTATTTGTGTGGTGGTGGTGGTGGTGGTGGTGGTGGTGGTGTGTGTGTGAGTATAGACCAGAAGTTGAGGCTTGGCATTTTCCTCAATTGCTTTTCACCTTAGTTTCTGAAACAGAGTCTCTCAGTGAACCAGGTTCTCACCAATTTGGCTAGTCTACTGGAACAACAAGCTTCAGAGATCCATCTGTCTCTCGTTCACCAGTACTGGCATTATAGGCACATACTGCCATGCCTGGCTTTTTGCCTAATGCTAGGGATATGAGCTAAGATCCATATGCTTGCAGAGCAAGTAGTTTACCAATGGCGCCATCCCCCGAGTCCCATGGAGTCTTGTTATAACTTTGGGTCAGATGTCTAGGAGGGTCTTGTTTGGCAGAATCCTGCAGTCACCTTTAGATCTATTGTAAGATTTCTGGTACAAAAGAAGGTGAAGGAATAACACAGGGCTGGAGGATTGACCAGTGCCAACCCCCCAGACACAGCAAACACTTTATCTCAAAGGCCTCCACTGGGGGCTGTGTCCTCCCAATCAGTTGAACCCCTGAGTCTGGGAAGTGAGGAGTAGAAACAGGAAGAAACTCACGTACCATCACTTCCACTAACTGATCCCCGTGGTGATCTTAAAACTCTGCATTTCTGTAACTTTAGATTTCCAAATTGTCAAAACTTGCATAGTCTTACCAGTTGATAAGGCAAAAATCCCCATGAATTTCACTGAGCATATTGGTTTTTCCCAAGCCAAGTGGCCAGAAAACAAGGCTCATCTTCTAAGAAGGAGTAAGATCCTGGCATGAGGGAAGCATAGTGACCAGAAACACTATAACTCAGGGCTCAGAATATGGGTCACACAGGTAAGCTGCCAAAAACAAGCAGAAGTGCTCGCTGGGAGTAAGGGAGTCTAGGGCAAAGAGTATAGGAGGGAGGTGGTGTACATCCTTTAGGGGCCCCAAGAAGCAGCTGTGAGGACTGCAACTGATCCCATTCATCTTCCTCCTGCAAGCTTCCCCAGAGAGTAGAGGCCTACTGGAATCACAGAGGACCAGATCTCAGAGCTTGTACGATGGGGATCCTACTGGGGTGGCTGAGGTAGGTCCTGGGGTTCCTCATCAGCTATCTCCTCAGGAGCAAAGGACACGGGCTCCCAGGATTACTTCTATCAGGCAGTCCTCAGCCATCAACCTTTTTTCAATTACCTCACAGAAGAGGGTCCTGTCATTCAAATTCATGCTCTAAGGAAGATAAGCATGGATATATAAAACCTTATAACCCCAATGCAGAATATCACGGGAAAAAATCACCTAAGCTTCAAAACTGCTCATAGGATTCAGGTCTGTTAAGGTCACAATTTAACTGAATGTGCCAATTTGTCCATTTCTGCTCCTCATTCTTGCCTTCCATGGGTACTGGTCTCAATAGTTTCACTGATATATTTCTAATACATGTATCTCCTTCTTCAGAGAATTTTCTGATACTTATAAGATCTAACCTGGTACAATGGGTAGATGTTTTTATTTATTTATTTATTTATTTATTTATTTATTTATTTATTTATTTTTATTTATTTATTTGAGAGTGACAGACAGACAGAGAAAGAGGGAGAGAGAGAGGGAGAGAGAATGGGTGCACCAGGGCCTCCAGCCACTGCAAATGAACTCCAGATGCATGCGCCTCCTTGTGCATCTGGCTTATGTGGGTACTGGAGAATCAAGCCTTGATCCAGGGTTCTTAGGCTTCACAGGCAAGCGCTTAACTGCTAAGTCATCTCTCTAGACCCAGATGTTTCTTACTATTGCTAATGTACTCAGTTTCCAGGGTTTGTTGAAGGAATGATTTAATCAACAGCTTTAGTTGTATCATACAAATCATTATATGGATGTTGACAGTGACTATTTCATAGCTAGTTTTCTCCATTTTTAATTCATTAAAAATTATTGGTTTGTAAGTAGGACTGAGACACTTAGATTCCAATGGTTAGACTCCAGTCAGATAGCTGAAGACTCTTTCCAGTGAGACTTTGGGTTATGTCTCCAGGGAAATCCTTTCTGGGGATGAAATATTTATCTGAGACTTGAAGAAGGAGAAGAATCAAAGAGCCACACAGCAGTCATTCAGGCAGAGGAAAGAACATAGGTAATCTACAGTAATGTTGAATGAGGGAAAATGAAAGAAGTACCCGTAGTGTGACGATGCATTATTTTGGCCTGAAGATTTTAGGTTGTTACCTCAAGATTATGTTAAAAACCACAAAAGACCAGCACAGAAAAATTATTTTTATATCAATATATACACTACAAACCTACCTTCAGTGATTTGAACAAATATTTTCTTTTCTAATCTTTCCCCCATATCCTCCTCTTTCTCCTCTTCCACATTCTTGCTTGCTTGGCCCTCCCTGTAGAACAAATGGCCATGTCACGATGTCATGAAGGGGCTGTGGCTTCCAAGGAAGTTTTTAGTGTGAGTATGGGCATGTGTGATGTAATATGATGGTTACTATTGAAATTAAAAAAAATATTTTATTTTTATTTACTTCAGAGAGAGAGAGAGAGAGAGAGAATGGGTGCACTAGGGCTTCCAAGCCATTGCAAATAAACTCCAGATTCATATGCCACCTTGTGCATCTGGCTTATATGGGTACTGAGGAATGAAACCAAGGTCCTTTGGCTTTGCAGGCAAGTGCCTTAACTGCTAAGCCATCTCTCCAGCCCCCACTATGGCAATTTTTCTATAATTTATTTTTTATTTATATTATTCTGATTTATCATTCATAGTGGTGACTCCATTATCCTCCTCCCTGTCCTCCCTCTTCCAAAGGGACCCTCATCAATGGGAAATGTGGGTCATGCATTGTGGGGGTAGTCAAGAGTTCTGGGGGATAGGCCAAGTCTCTGTGCATAATGCCCCATTATTGTGGCTCTAACATTCTTTCCGCCCCCTCTTCCATGAATTTCCCTGAGCCACATTGGGTAATTGGATTTGAAGAAACATTTTGATTCATCATTAGTTACTGAGTTTCAAATAACAAACTTACGCAGATCTTCTTTTCTCTTAAAATACGTCTCTCATTCAGCTTTGTTAAAGCATCTCCCACTTACCAAAGGTGTGGAGGAGATCCAAGTGTCTCCTGTTTCACTTTACCAACGAGGTGAACCTACTGTTGCAGAGTAATATATGACACTAGCCGACATCAGAATGTAGTTTGCTAAGTCTAAACCAAGCAGTCTTTTTATAAAGATGACTTCAAGTGGAATAACTTTACAAAGTTTCTCAACCGTATTATTTACAGGATGGGTGGGACCTAACATTTTCAACACTCCTATTTCCTTCTCTGAGAAGTAGTGAAAGTATAGTGATTTAAGAATGACCACCAAGCTAAATATTAACACTGGCCAACATCTACAGCAGGGAATAAACATTAGCAATCTTTAAATTTTTTATATTATTTATTGATTTTTTTAATTCAAAGGTTGTTAGCAATTTTATCACCAAGTGTTTAGTGCACCTTTGTATTTTCAAGTTTGATGTTCAAATCAAACAAAATGTTCTTCCAAAATGTAAGAGCATGGTACTTATGAATAAGTGTAATGTGTTTTGGTTTATAATGCTCAGCTCTACACCCTGTGATATATTTAGTAGTGAAAATAAAATGGAAACTAGAACATGAAATGTCTTCACTCCACGGGGACTCATCCTGCCAACATTTTTTTAGAAAAATAAATATGTTTATTCTACATATGAATCCTAATTTTGCCACTTAATATGATTAGGCTTATTTTGACATGTTCAAAGTGAGATAATTAATCACCACCTTCCAGGATTGCCACAGGATGAAACAAGGTCATGTCTAGAAAAGCCCCACCACTGTGTCTGCTTCTAGAACCTAGTGCTTTACAAAGTCCGTTTCTGGGGCTTGGTTCACAGCTCTGCCTTTTCTTATGTGTGGGAAGACAGAGTATCTACTTAACCTCTTTGAGCCTTGGGCTTTTCCTGTGTCAATGGAGACTCTACTGCTCCCTACTTCACAAGCTGTTGTGATTAAGTGAGGTAATTACCAAGAGCCCTGGCAGGTAATGAGCATGCAATACCCGTTAGCTGCTGCCATCAATGGTAATTTCTTTCTCACCGTTCATTTAGTGTAGGATTATGTGTCATAATTAATTCTTCTGGACATCAAGACAATGGTGACAATGGCATTTATCATGCAAGCTGGTACACCTTTCAGAGAAAGAGTAGATCAGTACTGTCAGCACACATACTGCTGACCAAGGAACAGGCCAATCGTATAACGCTTCACACTGGGGAGGGTGCTCTCTAACAGAGGGTGATTCTCAAGTCAAACCACCAAGTGAAGTTCAAGAAGATGGAACATCCGACCACTGTAAGGCCATCATGGCATGTTTAAGGCATTTCTGTCAAGTACGTGAGGCTAAAGCAGAGTGATGAGAGAGACAGCGGTGGGAGAAAGGACAGAAGAAGGTGCAGGGACAGACAGAGGTCTCGTGGACCACTTCAGGTACATTCCCTTTCAGCTAGTAGGAAATGCGGAGTCAAGGTATTTTTAGAGTAGAGGGTCCTAACTTCATTTGGTTAAATGGTTATCACTGAAAAATCCACTGGCCCATGTGTTGGAACTAACAGAATACAAAATAACAAGTAGGCTACTTTCAGAACTCCTCAAAGAAGCTTCCTTAGCCAGGAGACTGGCCCTCCTGTTCCGCTCAGGATACTGGAGAAAGGACTCCTTCCTTTGACTGGAAAAGGCTGTCACTGGCCTTGTACATTCCCCCCTGTATTAGTTGCTTTTCTCGTTTCTGTTACAAAATATCTTACAAGGAGCAACTAAAGGGTGGTAGGGTTTATTTCAGCTTAAAATTGGATGAGATCCAGTGCATCATGGAGGGGAAGGCGTGGCAGGGAAGGCACCACAGCAGAGGGGGAAGAAGCTGGTTATACTGCATCAGCAATCTGGAGACAGAGGGTGATGAATGCAAATGGTCAGCTTGTTTTCTTCTGTTTTTATTAAATTCAGGACCCACTCCCAAGGAATGGTGCCATTTACACTTAGGGTAAGTCTACAGTCAGGGTAGGTCTTCCTACCTCAGTTAATCTAATCTAGAAACTCTCTCAGAGACATGTCCAGAGATTTGTATCTTAGGTGATTCTAGAGCCAAGCAAGTTGACATCAAGAATCCCTATTTGCTAGGACACGCAGAAACAACACCAGAGGGCGCTTTGCTCAGTCATGCCCTGGAGAGCCATGGTTGGGTGAGAGGGAAGTCACCGATTAATGCTTGTATGGTTTTCTGGGCACAGACCAACAGTCCATTTCCATTGTCCTACAGTCCTTATATAAATAGCAGGCAAAGAATATGCCACAAAAGAGAAGAATAACTCTAATTAGTAGCCTGTGCCCCATGATTGGGTGTTAAGAAACCTTCCAGGGCTTTGTTTCCTTGTCTGATGAGTGGCAAGGCTAGTAATTTTCTTTCCATAACCAAGTTACTCTACCATCTGGTACATGAACTATCTGACAACTTTCAAATATTAATTGTATTACAAATGCCAAGTATATATTTTTTGTATATGAGTTCTCTGAATGAGTGGGTCATTTCATGTAATGTTGATTTGAGGGGGGAGAAGTGGGCTTTGAAATACATGTTGTACTTCAATATTTAATCAAATAGTGACTCAATGTAGTTCCAATACTGTGTCCTTTAGCTATTAATATTTTTAAAGGTTAAAAAGAACAGAAGAGAAGTAGCACTTATTTTTAAATCATTTTAGTTAAATACTCTATGTTTGTATTTTTAAAAAAATTTAGCTTTCAGATGAGTGATCTGGGCATAGGAGTCAAAATTATCAAATATACACATTTTCATTATTATTTTTTCTAGTGCTTTGGTCAGAGTCTAAGGCTAACTTTTTATTGGCAGCTACTTCCATTTCCCCAGTAGTTCTGTTTAGTCATTCAATGAAAAAGGTCCCTGGAGCATCTCTCATGTGGTAGGGCCACATATCCCAAGCTTCCTCTGCAAGATGCACAGTGAGAAGTAACATCATGAATTAGGAGCTGCTCTGGGACTTTATCTGTATCCATTGTGCTGATGCCTGGCCTCCTTTATAAAATAGACAATACAATATTTCCCATCTTACAGATGAAGGAGCTGAGGTTTATGGAAGTTGGATAATCTGGTAAGTTATACATCTGGCGGCAGTTGGTATTAGGGACCAAACCCAAGCAAACTGGTTTCAGAACATCTTTTATTTGGGAAGGAACATAGGCATGTGAATTTCCTGAGGATTAAAATGTAGTAAAAGATGGAACTGTGAGCATCTAATTTTTTTAGTAATGGAGGTCTAACTTTGTAGCCATACAATTTTATTAGTTCCTCTAAATCTTACCCTTCAATATCCAGTTCACATGCCACCTTTCATTTCTGACTCTAAAAATGCAGAAAAGTCAGGGACTCTTGTAGACATGATGAGATGAAAATAAACTAGACAGAGTATATAGTGGTATGAACGTGATCAAGATATTGATATTAATAAAACAAGGTCTTCCCTGTGTTAGGCAGCACTGGGATTTTTGCAGTGTACACATATAGCAGCTTTCTATATTATGTCAACAACACATTGTTTTATACAAATATAGTTATTACATGAACTTGGATAGAGTCAACTCCCTTCATTGGAGCATTCAAGCCAAATCAGGATATTTTATAGAAAATTTAAAAAATAAGTATATCAATCCATAGTCTACTTCATTATAGCATTCACTAGTACTTTTAGTCCTATTTCCAAAATTGAAAGGACAAATAAATGAAAAAAACCTCCACAATAGCATCAATGTATGTATGTATGTATGTATGTATGTATGTATGTATGTATCTATCTATCTATCTATCTATCTATCTATCTATCTATCTATCTATCATCTATCTATCTATCTATCTATCTATCTATCATCTGTCTGTGGTGGTTTGATTCAGGGGTCCCCCATAAACTTAGGTGTTCTGAATTCTGTCTATCTATATCTAGCTTTCTATCCATTGGACGGTTCCTATTCAAATATTAGCACTAAATTCACCTTTACAACGTCAATTGATTCCATGCTCTCATTTGATAAGTCAGCCTTATTGAGAACTAGCATAATATATCAGCAATAAGACAAGAGCAATTATGCTTAATAAAAGCTATACTCGTCTCTTTAATGGTACAATCTATTTAAAGATGTAGAAACCACAAGTGTTTTTACCAGGACATGATCTAATAAAAGAAGTGTATCACCTTGGCACAATGATTCTGTGTGGGTTCCTTTGACAGATTCATTAGGTCATTTTCTCTTGGTACAATTCCTATTAAGCTGTTGGTACTGGAAAACATTTTATGTGCAATTTTTAGCCTTGTTCAGGATTTGAGCCAGAGAGAAGCATCCAGAAACTTGGTAGAATCAACACTTGAACCCTGACCTGACTCAGTGTTATCTCACTTTCTTGTACATTACCATTTTGCCAGCCTACCCTGGTATCCTACACTTATAATTCCAGCAGAAGGATAATGAGTTCATTACCTGGAGGACATTAGCCTTGAGTACTCCTATTCACTTACTCTTAAATTCTTATCAAATGAGGTGCTAAGAATGTTTAGGTGAGCAAGCAAATCTGACATACTTCCTATCTTCAGTGTGCTTACTGTTTGATGGGAAAGCCAGCCATAATAATAGGGAGGAAAGGAAGGAAAAAGGGAAGGAAGAGGAAAAGAAACAAAACAGGAGAAGAAAAGGAGGAGGAAATGGAGAGAGAAGGAGGAGGAGAGGGTTCTAAGGACAGCAAGGGGGATTTTAAAGTGTAATTAAGTTGTGATATAAGAAGACTTCCCTAAGAATGATTTCTCCAGAGAGGATGTAGAAGGATTATCTTGGGCAAGGGAAGAAAAGAAACTCAGAAAGCTTAGGTGTAGAAAAGGTATGAGTCTTTAATCACTTTTCAAGAATTTTTAAAAATTATATTTTTTCTGGCATATAGAGAGTTAAGTATCATTCATTCTGGCAGTTTCATCACAATTTGTTTTAGTTGATTCTCATTCCCTCTCTCTCCTCAGTTTCTTACCCCCATTTCCCCTTCCATCTAGTACCCCCCTTCTGTTTTACATGCCACATGTGTCCTCTCACTCTCATCTCTCTCTTCCTGCTCATCTCTTTCTACTCACTCTTGGTTGCCATTCCGTCTTTATAGGTTTTACCCACAGCTGCTTCCATATGTACATACTTATAAGCCTGAGTCATTTGAGGATCTGAGAGAAATATTTCGCCTTGAAGAATGAAAACATGTTGAAGGATGGCACTATCTGAGGGAGAGAGAGGACAGATGTAAGGTGTGGGTCTCAGGGAAAATTTAGTCTCTGCTATATGAGAAATTGCAAGCTACTGACATTTACTAGAGGATCCTGAGGCATCATCAAGGGAAAACCTCTTGTGACAACACTGGATGGTGTCCTGAAAAGGGACAAAAGTGGGCAATGGGAGGCTGATGGGATTCATAAGAGAAGAAACAGATCATGCTGGATGATTGGAAAGTTATGCAGTAGACACAATTGTCAGGAATATACAATGCATGGCCATGAAGCCATGGAGCAGAAGCAATGGTGACATCCTTTGAGCTTATTTTATTTTATTTTATTTTATTTTATTTTATTTTATTTTATTTTATTTTATTTTATTTTATTTTTTGACAGAAAGAGAAAGAGAGAGAATGGGCATGCTAGGGCCTCCACCCATTGCAAATGAACTCCAGATGCATACACCCTCTTGTGCATCTGGCTAACATGAGTCCTGGGGAATCAAACCTGGGTCCTTTGTCTTTTCAGGCAAATGCCTTAACTGCTAAGCCATCCCTCCAGCCCTCCTTCGAGCTTTATGGCTTGTGAAACCACACAAGTGCTCTACAGAACCCTAGATTCACTGAGACTGAGGTCTGCAAGGAGAACAGGTTTCAGAAAATAGCTCACATTTCTCTGACATATAGAATATTTCCCTAACTTCTCTCCTTTTTACAATCTGATGTTGTACATCTACCCAAATTATATGTAAATTCAAGAGACCCTCAGTCAGAAGTTTCAAATTCAATATTCATAATATTCAAATTCAAATACAGGATGTTAAAAAATCATTTTGTTCAACCCTTCCTCCTTTGCCCCAAATCCCTAGCCATGAGCATCTGGCTTCTGCTGAGCACCTCCAGGGATGACTTTTTCATCTCACAAGGCAGGGTACATTTTCAAAGCTTTATAAATAGGAAAGCATCAGTTTCTTCCCTTGGGAAATGGTCCCACCTATCCTCTCCAGCCATGACTGTTGGCTGGCATTTATTCTAGTGATATAAATTATACATCAGATGATACAACCTCTCATCTGGTTCTTTCTGATCTCTAAATTTTACTTATGCAGCAAAAAAGTCCAAACACCCCCTAATATGAAAATGGCTATTTTCTTCCTTCTTCCCTAGAAATCCTACAGTCAAAGTCAATGACAGAAGTGATGCCATTTATTTCGAGGAGTAGTTTATGATTCCTTACAGAGGACACATACCACAAATATGCATTGCAGCTGCTTTCGGTTAAAGTTCTGTTTAGGTGTTGGTAGTGGAGAATTGAAAATGGATGACTAATCTGTAGTATATTTTTGTACCACTTAAAAATTCTTGTCTAGGTATTGCACATGGTGGCACACATTTGGATGCTCAGGACTCAAGGCTGAGGCCAGAAGATCAAGAACTCTGGACCAGCCTGGGCTATATAATGAGTCTGTGGTTAGTAGGGGCTACATAATAAAACCTGTCTCAAAAACAAACAAGCAAGTGAATCCACTCTAGCGTCCCTACTGTGGGGTTGGTATGGTGGCAGAACCATACAACCAGTATCCCAAGAGTTCTTTGCCTTCTGTTTTTCTGTGTGCATCTGTCCTTCCTCCTGGCAGATATTGCTGGTGAATGTATCATGGTATCTGCTTTCCAGACATAACAATGGATAAAAGGGGGAAATGGAGCAAAATAAAAAAAAAAGTGAGTAGGTCTGGTAGACCAGGTATTTTTTTTTAAACAAAGGTTTCTAAAGTCGTCCAGTAATGCAAATGGAAACATTAACTCCCAGGGTGAAATCTTAGTTCTATTGGCAAGAAAGAAGGGACAAGGCATTTTTGTCAGGCAGAGGACAGTTCCTGAAACATGGCCAGGCACACAGGCCTCATATCCTCAAAAAGCTTTATCATTTTTAAAGCACAAGCATAAACAATTCAGGGTAATTTGGAGTCATATGGGCTACTTTCAGAAGTATAAGCCATCATGCTAACAGGAATCTGGGTAGAAGTAAAAGTTTCATCTTCCTATCTAAATAAATTATGTGATTATTTCCCCCCTTTTATATCTGGTGTTTCTACTACACTGGTCTTGAAGAAAGATGAACTGTGGAGTCTCAAACTCTTCTAAGTCTGGATTTCCTTACTAAATGTGTGCGCTACTTCAAGCCTCCCCTGACACACTAACCGACACATGAATACACATGTACATATACAAATTATAATTAATGCCCTGCCCCTTAGAGGACCATTTCTTGCCTGATGCATAGTAACCTCAAAAAAAAAAAAATTAGGAAGATATTGCCAAACCTGAGTACGTTCTACCTTACTCTCCTTTTAGGAACATTGAAACTAAGTCTTCCATGACAAATACATACAAGGGGTTTCTAGAAGCACAGTTCTCAAATATTACTCACTAGGAGCTCAGTGGTGTCTGGGTGGATTATAGAGCAAAGATGGCATGTGATGAGGAAAGGCCAAGGGGACCTTCTTTCCTTTATATAACCCCACTGTACAACTTTTTTTTGATGCAGCATTTTGTTTTATTTTATTTTTTTAAGAATAGTAAAACAATATATATTTTCTCTCACGTATTCTAGAGTGAATTACAGACAGGATGAGCCACACATCTGAACTCTCTTAAAACAGACATTCTCCTATACAAGAAACAGCATCATAGCAGTTGCACCATGGGTGAGCCATGACACATTCCTACTATGTACTCCATTAAGCCTGTTCAATTTGAGTCAATTGTGTCACATAACACTGTAATTACACAATTATATAAACCAGGACCACATATAAGAGAGAGCCAGTATCCTGTTTCCTTGAACATAGAAGAGTTTCTCTTTTACTCTCACTGCACAGGGAGAAGGCTAATGATGGTACCATCATGGCTGTATATATACTATATACATAACTAATTTTTAAAAAGGTGATATGCAGTACAATTTTCATTGTTTACAATTTATTATTTGATACAGTTGGCCAGGCAGGTTGCTATTATTTCAAATCTTCTTTCGTTTATCCCATTTATTGGGAGGAGCTTGATATTTAATTTAGTATGGGGTTTCCCACTGGTTTTATCAAGACTACATTACCTTTTGCATGCATGCATGCTTGGGTGCACGTGTGCACGTATGTGTAGAGTATGTGTAGTATGGTGTGTGGTGTACACATGTATGTGCAGATGTGTATGACTAACGCACATGACTACAAGGAGAACGTGAAGCATCCTTCTGTTATCATTTACATATTTTCTTGAGACTGGGTCTAGCTTTCAATCCAGAGATGCTTGAACCCATCAATGTGCTTCTGCACTCTGACTCCTGCTGACTGGCGCACAGGGGTATGTAGAGTATGCACTCACAGTAGCCTTTTGCATGGGTTCTGGAGCATCTAGTTGCTTATCTCCACCCTAAGATGCCTTCATGCTAAGCATCAGGCACTCTTATTTTCTGAGCCATCTCCCCAGCACACGAACACATTTTGCTTGCTGTCACTTAAGCTTGGTTGACATAGGGGATAGATTGATAGTTTGAAATATGTCTATATTCATGAGATAGGTCAGAGGAAGTAAATTAACTATATTATTTTCAGAAGATTTTACATCCAATGACCTTGAACTGATGGCTAGTAGGATCTTTTTTTTTTTTTAAAGAACTCCTTTGTTCTTTTTTTTTTTTAGATTTTATTTTTATTTATTTTATTAGATACAGAGAGAGGGAAAGGGAGAGAGGGACAGCGAGAATGGGCATGCCAGGGCCTCTAGCCACTGCAAATAACTCCAGACATGTGTGCCCCATTGTGCAGCTGGTTTACATGGGACCTGGAGAATTAAACGGGGGTCCTTAAGCTTCGAAGGCATGTGCCCTAACTGCTAAGCCATCTCTCCAGCCTGAGTAGGATCTTTTGTGCAGCATATTAAGTGGAAAACTTTTATGTGTCTTCCAAAACATTGGCTGTACATACCAAAGGACTTTCATGTGGCGATATGTAGAAAGACATATCATCAACAGTAGCAAAATGGTTTCCCTTCTTTATAAGACTACTCTAGGACTGGAGAGATGGCTCAGTGGTAAAAGGTGCTTGTTTGCAAAGCTGGTAATCCTGGGTTTTATTCCCTAGTACTCACATAAAGCCAGATGCACAAAGTGAACATGATTCTGGAGTTCGTTTGTAGCAGCATAGGCCCTAGTGCCCCCCGCCATGCTCTCCCCATGTCTCTATCTCAAATAAATAAAAATATTTATTGATTAAAAAAATAATACTTAATGCTCATATTCACATATTAACGCTACTCTCACTTCTGGTTAGAGAAGCTTCTCTTTTCAGATGGCGATGCCCACTGGGATGACCCAAAAGGCAACATAGTGCTGAGAAGAAGGGATGGAGAAGTGCCCAGCACTGAAACACCTCTGTCACACCCTCCAAGGCTCAGGGACCATTGCGGAAGAGGGGGAGGATAGAATGGAAGAGCCAAAGGAAGGGTATGACTTCTAACAATGCAACTGCCCAGACAGAAATTGGCCTCAATATCCATGACCTTGCAGTGCCTAGCAATACCTTCACAAGACCCTCAAAATAGAAGAAAAAGATGATGACATCAAATTAAAAGAGAGACTAATGGAGAGAGGGAGGGGATATGATGGAGACTGGAGTTCTAAAGTGGAATGGGGGGAGGGGAGGGAAATATCAGGTGGGTTTTTTTAGTATGTAAGTATAAAAGTTGTCAATAAAAAATAATAATTAAAAAAAAGAAAAAAAAAGAAAGAAAATTCTTGGAGGAGTCTTCATGACTGGGATTTTGTGCATGTAAGGAACACTGAAGAGTGTCACTTGGTATTTAGTGACTTTCTTCTCCCCTGAGGTAGAAGCCTGGTTTCCGTTGTGCAGTAATCTTGGTGCCACAGCCCTCCTCTTCCTTTCGTCTACTGCTCAGGTCACTGACAGGTGGATTCACCTGCGGTCCTGGGTTTGGCAGAGTTTCATACCAACTGCAGAGCACGGGCCGCCTGGTACTGTGAAGTCACATCGACATCTTTGTTACAGCAATGATAACATCATGCAGAGCTTGATAACTACATTCATTTCTTCTAAACCCTTTCTTATTCATTAATTCCATGATAAGGGGAGACATTTTGACAGAAAGAATCTGATGAAGTGACTAAGCGACACCAAGGTGCCACAAGGCCACCTTGCCCATTTCCTGGGGTCTAGAGTCCAATAAGAGAGAAGCCAGGCTCCCAGAGATAGATATTCAGGCTGTATAAGCAGCAGGTCAATCACTGCTGAATAATGTTGACACAAAATGGCTTGTTGATTCCAGCTAACATGCACACTTTGAAAGAGCCAGATAGGCAATCGTGACAAGTGCCATGGAGTCATTAATCAGATATTCAAAGGAAACAATTATCTGTCAAACATCACCATCACTAGTCGCTTCACAGCAAATCAAATGCCTAAAATGGCACATGGTTTTCACAACCAACGGTAGCAATGTAATTAAACCACCAGGGGAAATTAAATAAAAAACCATCCAGTAGGTGCCTCTGTCACCGTTTGCTCCATCACTTCTTATAATTCTCCTGAAGAATCTTAAAGATGAAAGACATTTAAGGAAATATAATTTCTATAAGATTTATCATCAGCTGATGTTGAAGGTCAAATAACCCAGGGTGGTGTACAACTCCCCACATTCATGTTCAGTGTTGCACATGGAAGTTAAACATCTCGGCACTGTAAAGAGTCTGAGAAATCATATCATAGGGTTAGAATTTTAGGGCTGTGCAGGATGCAAAGGAAAGTTGCTCAGTGCATACATGACTACACTGTGTTAGATGCCAAAATCCAAGCTTGGTCTGTTGATGACTTTTCTGGTGCTGTTTTTTGTTGGGGTGTGTGTGTGGTATATGTGTATGATTTAGACATATTGTGTGTGTGTGTGTGTGTGTATGTTCACGTGCACTTATGCAGGCTAGAGGTTAACTTCAGGTGTTGTGTCATCCTCTATAATTCTTCACCTTATTTTTTTCCTTTACTGAGTTTTCACTCAGCGAACACAAGCCAAATGCATCTCTTATGGGGTCTCTGGTCCTCCAGTCTTCTGGAGAGGTAACCAGATGCTCCTAGTGCCACTCACGAAGTGTCCACTCTCTGGACAGTTTCATCAAGCACCCCAATCTCCAACATTCCACCTTATTTTTTGAGACAAGTTCTCTTCTTGAACCTGGAGCTCACTGATTGGTCTAGACTAGCTAGCTTTTGAAGTCCAGAGTCCCCACTGTCTCTGCCTCCCCACTGCTGAGCTCTGAAGCACACACACTGCATGCCTGGCTTTTAAATGGGTTCTCACACTTGTGTAACAGGCACTTCACTAAGACATCTCATAAGCCCCTCAGGTATTGTTGTTAATACCAGGTGGCATCTTTCTGGCTCCACAGACCAATAAATATTGTTATAAACATGGCTGCTATTTGGAATGCAAATTTCGCTCTAGATTTTCTTTGTTACTTTAATTCATTGCCTCTGAAGTAAATAACCCACAGTAATTGTGGTGAAGTGGCCACAACAGACCTACAAACCCAGAGGGTGGCTTTGGAATTGGAAAACCGTGTATTGGAATCTTTTATCAGTCACAGGACCAGAGGAACATGAAGTCATTCCTCTAAGCTCAGCAGCCTCATCTGTAAAGTGGAAAGCAGCAAGACCAGTGCTCCTATGAGTGGTCCATCACTTTTTTTCACCAAGAACACATGGGTTAGTGGTAAAAACAAATAAGGAAAACATAGTTCCAATTCACAGGAACTCTCTGTGAGTTCTTCTTCTTCCTCCTTTACAAAGTAATATTAATGTTAAAATACTAGCCCTCCAGGGATCATGAAGCATTGTATCAGAGGGGCCCGAAAGAATGTAAGAACCATAGGGTGGAAGGAGTGCTTTTGGACACTGTCCTCCTGACATGAACCAATTGGTACATTCATGATCTCACGGCAGTTCCCAATACTCCCTCAAGTCCTGCGCTATGCTGAGCCTGTCTACATTTTGACAAGGAATACCAGGGAAGACAAAGGAAGGAAACAAGGAAACAGAGGAAGGACTACCTGGAAAGAGAAGTCTTCAGTGGAATGGGGGAGGGGATGAGGGGACAAAAGAGGGTAAAGGGACAGGTATAAAATGTAATTACAGTATGTTCATATATTGAACTTCTCAATAAAAAAAAGTGCTAGTCAAATTTTTCCTTTTAAATGGATGAATCAAGTTATCTGCCCAGTGTACATTTAAGAATCACTTCCTCTCAGAGTCACAAGGTCAGCTCCTGGGAGTAGATGTTTTTTAAATCTGTGTAAACTGATGCTTCATTTTCCTCCATCTAGTCATGCCTGAACCTGGCCTCACCACACTCAACTCAGTTTGGAGTCATTCACTTATTCAAGTCATTATTTGATTGATGGGTGCCTCTGGACCAAGATGGTCATCTATTAGTAGGATCCTGTCTTGGTTTCCTTACCACTGTATCGCAACTGCTTTCATCTAGCACATCTTAGTAGTCCAGAATTTTCTTTTTCATCTGAAATACTAAGTGAAGAAAAGGATTGGTGAGTGATGGAAGAATGTTGCTATAGTATAAATGTTTATGTAAATTCATATTTTACTTGCTAAACCCCAAGGAAGTAGAGCCTCTAGGAGGATATTATGTCATGAGTGGGATAAATGTCTTTATTGGACAGCTGCCTTGTCTTTTTGAGTCCAGGAGGACACAGGAGGAGGGTAGACATGTGAACTAAGAAGCAGACCCTTATTAGATATTGATTCTGCCATTTCTTGACTTTTGGACTTTCCCAGACAAAACATAACAATATTTGAGAGATGGGTGGATCTTAGAGACTCTATAAGCATAGAAAGAGCAGGACAGACCCCAACAGTGACAGGCTAGAGTATCTATCAGTTTCATAGGGGTGTTGGATATGAGGGAGCTCGTGGGTGACTTGCCGAGGTTAAACAGCCTGGTGAGCACTCCAACAGGGGTGTCCAAGAGGTCATTAAGAGGGCCTGGCTTCAGGCCTAGTGAGGAAAACTGATTGAAAACACAGAGCAAGGGGTGAGCTTCACACCGAGGAGGGAGATGTTCAATGGTCAGGAAGAGATATGGAGTGAAAGAATGGGCTCAGTATGGGATGGAAACTTAAGGGGCTCCAACAGCAAGAGATGAATTAAAGAGCTAGTCCTGAAGACACCTTAAGAGAAGGGTTTATAATGGGCTCTAGACAATATCATGGACACTCAACAGTGACTTAGGTGCCACCCCTGACGCTGAAGTTCACAGCCCAGCTGTCAAAAGAGACATGGAAATCATGAGCAGGGCAGTATGAGACAGAGAAGATGGGCAGGAACATGGTGATGCAGCTGGAAAAGGGTGTCAAGAAACCCTTTATATTACCACAGCCTTTTAGATGTGAGGAAAACTTGGCCCCAAAGTAGACAAAGCCATTCCTTTAGCCAATGCCACTGAGAAAAATCCATAGCAAAAATAGGATGAGACTGTGGTTTGTATGTTTTTAAGGAAATGTACTTACATGGTTTTAAAAATATCTCTAACTGCCCATTGGCACAGTTTCTCTCTGGCTGAGACAACTTGGGCAGGGCCCCAAGAGCTCATATGATGTAATTATTTACTCCATAAGAGACAAGGACAATGTCTTTTCCTCATAAATAGAAAAGGCGAGACTTGGTGTCTATTGATAGGTGACCACCTGGAGCCCTGGGCCCATCTTCAAGGGAGCTGCCCACCCACAGGCCAGGAAGGCTCACCGAGGAATGTGGGGGTGTGTGACTTTGAGTTTAGGAGAAACAAGCATGCTGTCATTGATTTTGTTTCTTCAACTATTGAAAGTAGAAAAAGTGAGGTAATGAGGATAATACTCCACAGAACTAAAGACGGAATACTTTCCCAGAACTTTCTGAGAGACTTTTAGTGAATTTCAGCGGGTTCAGGATTTAGTTTGCACTGTGACAGTCTACAGATAGACTATCCTGGTCAGGATACAACCTGGTCTTTCTATGATGGAGTTTAAGCCAGAGAAAACACTCATGTAGTTTTGATGTTCAGTGAAGTTATCCTGATTTGTTCGGTGTTCTCTCCTGACCACTGAGGCAGACTAGCCTTGCATGTGGTACTATCAGACTCAGCTAGGAAGGTGGGAACACCTCTTACCCTGAGACACAACTATATGGAACCAGATGGTAAACAGTGGAAGGTTACCACTGACATGTCAAATCAAGTCATCTCTATGACACCATCTCCCACCCCTCAGGGCCCAAGAAACATCACAGGGGACATGGTGGATTAAATGAATGTTGTTCCGACTGTTTGCCTGAGAACATCCTCCAGGGAGATGGTGGTAAACACCAGAGGAGGCTCAAATTCATCAAAGCAGAAAATCAGAGGCTGCATAGAACTCATCGTTAAAGGAGACATATAACAGCCCCTCTGCTGCTCAGGGAATATTATGGAAGTGAGAACAGAAAGAATGTAAGAGACATCAGGTGGGAAGGAGTAACCTGGGCATTGTCCCTTATGAAAACTTATTGGTGCATTCATGACCCAATAGTTAAGACCAATAATGCCACTGAGGAAGACCCTCAATGCCCAATGGGGAAAAGAAATATAAGAGTATAACCCAATGGGAATATGACCAATATGCAATATGTTCATATATTGAAGTTCTAAATAAAAATAAATAAATATTTTTAAAGTAGGTATTTCAAGTGTACCATGAACCAATGAATTGATGAGGGTCCTAGGATTCAAAGCCAGGATATCAAAGAGCAGAAAAGAAAGAGGTGAGGATTGTCATTTTATTAGTATTTGAATTCTACTTTGACCCGATGGGTTTGATCTATTCAGAATTTTTGGGAATGGACAATTCAATTCTGTAGTTTTTATATATTTATTTTTCTTTTTGTTTGACATTTATATACTTGTATTTTACATTTTGATCATATGTACCCTGCATTGTCCTCCTTTGTCCTCCTTAACCTCAGGTATATCTTCTTCACACATCTTTCTAGTGGCAATGCTGCAGGAGAGAATGCCTCCCCCTCTCCCAGCATCAATTTTTAATAAGATAATCAGGATAGTTAATTGAATTTTCTTTTATATTATTCAACAACTTCTTTAGCATACGTGGTAAAAACTGGAGTTGAGGCTTTTTTGTGCAAAGCACATCATGGCATAATTTCTGATGTATTTTTGTCTGTATTAAATAGATAAACTGATTTCTCTCGTTCCCTGTTGACTGCATGATTATGGGGGAAGGAGATGCTTATGTCGTTATCATTCATTGCATTCATTCACAGTATGGTGTCCAGAGCTTTCCTTGGTGATGTGCCTTGCTAGTGTTAGAGACACAAAGATGAATGGAATACAGTGGTTGACCTCCAAGAGCTCACTGTCAGGTGGGCACGTGGAGATATTACTACATTGCTGCCACAGAGTAAAGTGTGGGGTACAGCCGTGTGCCAAGGCCAGACATGAGTTTTACCAAAGCTTCCATCAGTCCTTCCTTCTATAGTGATGGCATGTCTGGATCCTCAGGTAAGCTACCCAGCTTATCATGGGATGAAGAGAATAACTGAGAATTCCCAGAACTACAGAGCAGCCTGACTTTGCCCAGTGTGAGACAGACACTTGCTTCTGCTATGTCTTCTGCTCTCCAGACATGGGCTTTATTCATTTTGTGATGAGGTGATGCTTAGATAACTGGCCTCTGAGTCTGCCTCTAGTGTCCTTCACAGTCTCTTCACAGGAAGGAAGGGCCATATACACTAACTCTTCTTGAACCTGAATGTTCCTTTGTTCTACCTCCTAAGAAAGGGTTCATAATTTACAGATCTACAGTTTTTTTAAAGCCAAAATCTGAATTTGCGTATTTATTGAACTCTGTCCTCAAGATGTGTTTTGAGAACCAGGAGCAAACTTCCAAGCCTCTGCACTACAGTCACAAGCTAGTTTTCCAAGTCCATTCATTTATCAGCTCCATTAGCAATAACCTGGTCAGATTAGTACTCAGCTGTGTTCTAGGACCTGAAATGCAGCAGGCTCTTAGGAAACAATTTACTGACTCTGTATTCATTGCCTTCTTTTTCTTTTTATCAGATTGAGTAGTCACATACCCCAATAATGCCGGTGCCTAAAATATAAGTGGGCTTTTTAGACAGGGTTCTCAGAGGAACATTTAAAAGAGAAGATTTAGTCAACATTGTCCCTTTACCTTAAAGATCTCTTGACTTTTGTCCTTTGTCCTTTGATTTTTATTATATTGTTTTTCTGAATGCAAACTAATCACAACTGCTTGTAGATGCAACCAAATGGCTTTTAACTGATCTGGAGGAAAAGGTGACCCTATTTGGGATGCTCCCTTATGACACCCTTAATGGTGCTCTGTAGACAGAGCTTTCCTTTGAATAATCCTCACGACAAGGAGCTCATCGTTTGAAAAAAACAACTTTCTGCATTATAAAGGCTCACCTTTCTCATGGTCATCCATCCACCCACTGGTCTTGATTCTATCCCATAAGAGGTGCACATAAAATAACCAGTTTCTGTCAGGGCAGAGTCCCAAATATTTGATAACTTTTACTATTTGTCCATTTAGCTTCAAGTATTTGAGTAGTAGTATTTTATATTTATCTCCAGCTGCTGTTCTGTTAATTTTTTGCTACATTTCTTATGTTCTGCATTGAGGAAAAATCCATGTGTTTTAATTATGTATTAGCTATTCTTTAATAGTCTCTATTTTATAGCCAATCCCATGCATTCACCATGCAAACACACACACACACACACACACACACACACACGTACATGCACATGCACATGCACTCACACACCAATGAAAGAAAGAGTCTGAAACAGCTTAACTCCAGTCAACTGGAAAACCAGCTGACACAGAACAAGGATGTGTTGTTTACAAAGTGAAGTGAATATAGCTTTTGTTTTCAGGTGAAAATTTTACATAGATCTGCACTTTATATATAGATGGCAGTCCACTTACTTCAACAGACACCTCAAAACATTTGTGAATTTTTATATTTAGTTTATATATTAGCAAAGTTTTGTGCTACAAAGATATATTTCCATTTGTAACACAAGAGCTGAGGCATATAATGCAGGAAGTAGAATAAGAGGGATAAAAAAGAAAAATGTCCAGTAACTAATGGATGTTTAAGATTTGCACATATTAAAATGTGTAATTTAGGTAAATGAAAATCAAATTGCAGGCATTTATTCAGGCCCTGTGCAGAGATACTGAAGAACAAGCAAATGCAGATTTACCTGACTATATGTTGTAAATGCAGTTCATTTGTTGGGAAGGTGGTCACGTGGAGTCATTTGCTAGGAAAATGACTTTCATTTTGACCAGGCTGTGGCTGGGCCTACCATAGAATGTCTGGCATCTCCATGGTTAATTAATCCACTCTGCATTCTTCCTCTACCCCATGGGGCTGACTGTGAAAAATCTTGCAGTGAGAAAAGCTGGCTTTCCAACTGCTGCTTAAATGACCTGACTTCCTAAAATAGTTCTTCATAAACAAAACTCACAAGATCTCATTTGAGTATATAAATCCAATTTCATTTCCTGGGGAAGCACATGACAGAGGACACTGGCTTCCCTGCTCTAGTGTCTGACAAAAGCAGCATCCCTGTGCTCTGGCCCCAAGATGATCCTTGGGGAGATATTATTTACATAACCCATTATCTGGCCAACTGAAGCCCAGACTCATGTGTCATAGACATTCTCCAGTGTTCAATGTTGCTGTCAAACTTTAGGTTCCCTTACTTCAGTTACAGAAAAAGAGCCATTAGTATGCTTCAGAAGTCATCTGTCAAGTGAACTGATAAGGCTGCCTAAATGTGTGTTCTGAGTCTGCTGGCCTCTCAGAGGAGCAATATTGTGTCCTGTCTTTGATGAAAAGAAAGGTTTGGAATGCATATTGAAAATGTCTTCTGCATTCTGTAAATAAATACATATAGGATCAACATGAATAGACTTACTTGTGAAATGAATAAATTTGCATCCCAAGAAATATTTAGATGGCAATGAAGTAGCATATTGGATGATCGCAATAGTGTCCTCTGATTACATGCTGCTAGCTGCAGCACTGAATTTGGGATAAATTGCTTTCCCTTCTTAAATCTTTTCTTTTGATGCTTCATTTCACTTATTTTTGATGAGCTCTTAAAGTGCCATCAATCATCAAAGTGTAAATATGACTAATGCATTCGTTCTACTTAGCACGCCATTGCAGCAGCTGCTCCAGCATCACAGCCCCACCCGGTCTTCCCAGTGCTAATCTAATTACAGCCAGGTCCACTGATGCTAGTCAGGTGATAGGACTAGATATGAAGGAAACAAATTCATAACTCAATCTTGCAAAGCACACACCACACAATCCATTTACAACTCTCTCTACACAGACACCAAATCTATTTGCAACTCTCAGGCAAAAACATCTATAGGCCAGGACTAAGGGACCAGCAGTCACAAAATTCATGTAAAATATTTTACAAACACCCTTGTCCACAAGTGCAGAGTCAAAGGAAGAAAGAAAGAAGAAAGAAAGAGAGAGAAAAAGAAAGAAAGAAAGAGAGAGAGAGAGAAAGAGAGGGAGAGGGAGAGAAAGAACAAAAAGGACCAGGCTCTGGTATTTTTTCATAAGGAAAGGAGAATAATATCTCCATTTCCTGGCATTTAGAGGAACCTCTTGGGAAGGTTCATCGCAAATCTGTTTTTGAAAGGTATTTTTCTGAAACACACTTTTTTTTTAGTCTTTATGAATTTTCTGAAAGAATGTACAGAAATGGAGGCATTGGGGTTTGAAAATGCACACAGTAGCCAGGGAAGAGCGTTAAATTGTAGCCCAGCCATCGTCACTTAATGGACCACTGTATGTTCTGAAGTGGATGTTTACCTTCATACCAACTACCAAATGGAAGTGGTTTAAGTTACATGTCATTTATTGTACATTAAGTAGTCACAGGATCTCTTTATTTGATTTGAGATAGCTACAAAGACTAACACAAAGGACATATGACATCATAAACTTATGTCTAAGTTGTACCAAGAGGAGAGAGATCTTCAAATTCTATTATCCTGCTTTATTTTTACTGTGAAGCCAATGCTTCATTTAACTTACCAGAAACATTTATTTAAGCCACATACAAGGCCTGCTTTTCTCTCAACTCCCAGCTGCTCATAAAATAGACTGCTATTTTACCTAGTATATATATTTTAAAAAGTGTGTTCTAAATGATAATTTACTAGACAAATAGTAGGCTAACTGGCCTACATGATTACTTGATTTTAAGAATCATTAATTAGCATTTTTGTCTCTAGTCTCTGCTCTTTGATGGAATCTATGGAAGACAGGAAAGGAAATGTTGCATGGAAAATTCATATCTGACAGCATGACCTTGAGTGCTGACTTACCTGGATTTGCATACCTGGCTGCCTTTACTTATAGAGTTATCTTGGAGAAATGACCTCCCCTCTGACACATTTGCTTATCTGCCTTACCAAGAGGACTGAAGACTAATTAGCTACTAGCTGTAACATTTTAGGATCCTCAAGAGGGAGGCACAATGCAGCAGTCTTTCTGGTTAAATATTACTGCTCTCCGTTTTCCAATAACTAAATGATTTCCACCATGCTATCACTAATGAGCTGAAGAATGAGAACAAGATGAGTTTAAAATGTTAGGTGGCTCATATTATTGTCAATTGCAATTAAAATAGAATAAAATGCCAATTATAGTATATAGTGCTTAGGATTTCTCTGCTCTGTGAAAGAACCCAGCAGATATAACCTTATTGTTGATATTTTCTTTATGCACATAATACCATCTGTTCATCCATTTTCTGATGGACAGCTTGAATTGTCAGTTTAAAACTTTTTTGAGACATGGGAAAAATGTCAATATCTTAGAGTCTGGCCAAGGCATTCCTATATTGATTTGAATCACATACACGAAGCTGAGTTAAGTTAAATTGGGTGAAACTTCCCAAGAGAGGAGTCATGACAGCCCATGTGTGTAGGCGCAAAATGAAAAGAGCGATTCCAACTGGATTTGGCATCTTCTGAAGGTCCCTCAATATTTCCAATATTATTTGACTCAGAAAACATGTGGCTAATCCTATCTTCCCTGGAAAATACTCTGTTTTATTGGAGTGGAAGAGTGATGCTAGTCTGTTAATTGAGCAGAGAAGACACAAACCATGTCTTTGCTGAGGATGAGGCTCCAGCGTGGTCTTTTTCAGGTTCCACCTCCTATGTGGAGAGGAAGCAAGTTCCAAAGGGGTTGTGTGTTCTCATCTAGAGGGTCTGTGGAGGACTGAAGCAAGGACACTGCCCCTTCAATGCACAGAAATCAGCTCTTTGGGGAGAGAAAAGAAAAGAAAAGAAAAGCAGATACTCATAGCTAGGATTCAGGGGAGGCAATCACTGGCCCATTTATTACTTTTGAAAATGACATTTTCAGTGAAGGGAAACAGCTGGCAAGGTGTGTTGACTCTCTGTTTTCATTGTGGCTCCTTGATTCTTGAAAATGCTATGTTAAACCTGAGCCATCCTCTTAAAGGGAATTAAGGTTAATGGAGAGAGATGATACTGAAAGGTTTATGGCTTCCATTGACAAATTTGTATCCAGCTGAGCAAAATGATGAATTCATTACAATGAATTTGTGCCCAGCCATTCTGTCATGTTTTTTTCTCTCATAATTTCCTCTGGGCTTTTTCATTGAATGCTCATTCATGTACTGTGTGTGCTATTATTCTTTTGAGTAGTGAAACAGATCTTCCTCAGTCTTGCACATCTCATATGTATATGCATTTAGAATAGCCCCTAAATGCTTACTGAGGAATGGCTAACATTGGAGCCTTGATTTTTTTCTGCTCCCTCCACTTGTTGGCTCCTGGTCTCTAGGATGTCTCTATGCTTTTACGAATCTACTGTCTCTTCTTGAAAATGAAAATGAAGCATAGCTTCACTTACTCATCATCATCAACAGAGATGACAACACCCACAAAGACACTTGGCTGTATGTAAAATGTTACAGCAGTGTAAGGAATTCTGCTTTGATTTCTTCAAGAGGTTCTTACGGATAAAGCCTGCCTTGTGACTTAATCGTGTGTCAATCTACATGTGCGAGTGTGCAGGAGAAGTCTTTCATCAACACCTCTTATGTCTCTGAATATTACAGAAGTGGCTAGTAGTCTTAGTGACCTGGTGAATTTCATTGGGTGCCCATCCAATGCCTGGCTAAGAATAAAGTAGAAACTGGCAGTAGTAACTTGCCATTTAAGTTTTATGTTCTTGTAAGCATGAGACCTTCATAGAGATATAGAAAAAACTTTTTGAAAAGCAGATCATTTCAGATAATCTATGTGTTCTGGAGAGACTGAAACAAGCCATGTACCAGAGACAGTGACTCCTGTGAGTCTAGAGTGAGTGGAATGTGCCAGTCACGTGAGGACGGGGGCAAATGGCTCTAGAGAGTCAGAAGTAGGGCATATCTTGAGACATCAGAAAGACAGAGAAATAGATGGAGAGTTTGGGGCCTTAGGAGAAAGCAGCAGAGGAATAAGAGTGAAGCAACAGCTAGCTCAAAGGATGAAGTATGTTGCAGCCAGGAGTTACAATTCACTGCAATTGCCCTGAGAGGTATTATGCATTGTTTATAGTCTACAAAACAGAAAAATTATGAAGCCAAATATTGAAAATTACAGATTTTTTTTTTTAAAGAGTAACACTCCGTCCACCTGCAAGGTCTAAGAGAGAAATTTAAACCTGTAGGGGGCACCAAAGTTAAACGTTTAAAAGATCTTTCAGCACCTAGGGTGCGGGGAGAGCGCTCGGGCCCAGGTTCCTTCAATCTAATGAAAGGTGATTTAACCTACTAAACTGATAGTTCACCCCAAACAGAAAGTACACGGGTTTGGTGTACATGCACCAAGACCTTGGTTTGCAGGGTGGAGGACTGTTTATGATGGGATAGGAGTGGGAAGATATTGGGGTTATTTTTAATCTTCTCCCATCTGCTAGTATTTGAGTATAGATTATAAAACAAATATGGATCCAAAATTTACTTTCTGGATTCATTTGGCAAGAAAAAAATGTCTATACTTAGAACTTTGAAGATATTCATAACTTGACACTTAGGCAGTGTTCTGCTAAATACTACTCCAACCTGCTTGGCGAAGTCTTTTATTAACATGCACCGAGAAAGGCAACTGCTTGGAGAGCAGTGGGTTATAATAACAAGGACTTGCTGCACACATCTGGTAGCTACGATATATTGTGAAAACAGCTAAATGAGGTTAGGTTTGCACAAAAAAAAAAAGGTGAGGAGCAGGAGAAAGCAGACAATGTGAGAGGAAGAAGAACAATCAAAGAAAGAATAGAGACACTGGAATCTAAACGTATAATAAAATGCAAAAAGAATAAGAATCTTTGGAGGTTTCAGATTAGTGTGTACACAGCATTGGAAAACAGTTGTTGTATGGCATTTACAATCCCAAACAAAGAATAGGATCCTTTTTCCTCTATTGAAACTTACCTTAGAGTCAAGCAGTAAATACTTGTGATGATACTGATATAAAACTCACTATTGCCTTTAATAAGGAAAAGTTCAACCGCCCAGCTCTTAGCCAGGCTCTTATCTCCTCATTTCATGCCCGATGATCACAGCCATGGACTTTACATAGTCTTTGCTTTATCCGAAGGAAACATTTCCAAAAGCACCATACAACAGTCAACCAGATAAGTCACCTGAGTAAATGGACAGAGAACCAAGAAGACAGAAGCCCAAACCCAGATGAACTCCAGAAGTCTATAATGGGTAAAGCCCTTTAACAGGGCTCATTGAATCTCAGAATTATTTATTCAAATTCAACCCCAAAGCAGAAGAGTTAGGGTTTAACCTAACAAAAGCAACAGGCTAATGCCACAGTAGGAGCAGATCCAACGTCCGTCCTGAATGAAGACCTCATAGCAATTTTCTACCCAAATCACTTCCTTTAACTTTTCCTCCTTACTAAGAAGCCCCCAGATAACTTACTAGATAACTGGCCAACAAAATGTCAGGCCACTAATTATCAATTGGCCTTAGTGAATCTTCACAAGAATATTTGCCTAGCTTCACCATAGCCAACGTGTACTTTGGTCCCACAAACGTTCATATTAAATGAGAAAGGGGAGGAGAAATGGGGGAGAAACGAGATGCATGGAGAACAGGATTCCACCTAATGTTTTCAAACCATCTGCATAAAATGCACCTTTTCATTCAATCAAAGCCTATACCCTTTGCCACTCTTCAGTTTCTGAGGCTAATGCATTCAGAGCACTGGGTTTGGAACCTGTGATGAGAGATCCCCAAGGTGGTTTTGTGATGGGAATATATGCATGCAGGATGGGGAGAGAACACTTGTAATTAGATATTTGGCAAAGGTTGGGTCCACCTAGAACTGAGTCACAATGAAACCCAAGTCTGAACCCCAGAGTCCCTCACAACAACCTGCTCTGACTCTTTGGGGTTCAGCAACTTAAAAGGGGGTGGCCATCTAATTCCAGCTACTTCCCTTCCACGTCTCTCTCCTGCTCTGTGCCCTGCAGACCCCGAGTGTGAGTGTGAGGCCACAAAAAGAAACTTTCCTAGAGGAGGTCAGAGGAAAATAGGAATGGAAAAGTAAACTTAGTAGCGACTGCTAGAGGTCATTTTGTTTCACTTGTTCCAGAGACAGTTACCAGCCCACTGGACACTCAAAGCCTCTTAGGTTCAAGGCTGCAGTGCTAGGCTCGGGCAGGAGACTCACAAAGATGGAGCTAGCTTTCTGCACTCTATTTATGTAAAATCCAGGAGAGCCAAGGGGAGACAGTAAGGAAGCAGAGATACCTGATTCATGGGAATGACTGCCAGCCGAGGGATGACCACTTGGAGGGTCACTTGCAGTAGCGACGTGCCCAGGCCCGCTAGGATGGCCCAGGTCAGTGGCAGGGGAAGCATGCTGTAGGTGGCGAAGAGCGTGAACAGCACATAACCTATGCCGTCCCCCAGAAGCCCATAGCCAAGGCCCGCTGCCAGGATCTGGGTAGTCATGGCCACCCAGGTGACCACACCGCTGTATTGCAGGTACGTGTGTGAGGTGGTGTCCTTCCTGACCACTACGAGGGCGCAGATTACCACCTCGATGCCAGTGAAGAAGCCCAACAAAATGCCCTTGAGTGGGTCCATCGGGGCAGAAGCCAGACTCAAATGGAGGACCAAAAGAGTGAGTTTGGTCAGCACGTCCAGCACGTTCATGACCACCTCTGATTTGCGCCTCTGGCCCAGGAAATAGCGCTGGTAGAGGCGCTCCAGATCCCGAGACTTGAAGGAGTTGCGCAGGGTGGGGAAAATAACCCCTCGGTAGCTGTAGCCCCCATTGAGGAAGAAATCCGAATTGCTCGGGGCACAGTCTAGGTGCAGAAAGGCCAGGTCTCCGCCTCCTCCGCTGCCACTCGCACTGCCGCTCCCGCTGCGTTCGGGGAAGACTTTGGTGCCTCCGGTGCTGTGAGCTCGGTCCCCGGGGCCCAGCGAATAGAGGGGCAGCGCAGAGTCGCCAGACAGCTGCGGCGCGTGGTGGTTGGGATCGCTGCCCGCGGGGTTCGAGGTTTTTCGTGATCCGCCGCCGCCGCCGCCGCCGCGGTGTCCGTGGATGAAGCGCTGCTCGGTGATGTGTCGCACCGCCGTCTGCCACAGCAGCCGCTGCGGCCGCGAGCCGCTCCCGCCGTCGCCGGCCGGGGGCGTCGGGTGGATGGTGTAGAGTTCCTCGCTGCCGCTCAGACAGCGCACATCCGAGAGCTCCATGGCGCGGGGCAGGGGGGCGCAGACAGTGCCCGAGGCAGTTGGGGGCGGCGGAGCCTAAAGACTCGAAGACTCCCTGGTGGGAAGCTTAGCAGCGATCCCCTCTTTCTTAAGATTGCCTGGTGGCAGGAGCCCCGGCGAGGCCCCCTCGCACCCCAGGTCAGGTCATAGTGCACCTGGAGCAAAGAGCTCCGGGTAGAAAGCGGAGAACCCCTTGCGTCCTGGCCAGCCACCCTCCCGCCAATCAGCTCAGCTTGGGTCCGCAGTGACGGAGGTGGCTCTGTGTCCGCACAAGCCGCGGCGCTCCGAGCCACGCAGCCCCTTTGCCAGGCTTAGGCTCCTTGGCTGGCTCGAGATACTCAGCGTCTTGGCGCAGCTTTTGGGCGCCTGGGCGCCGCCGAGCTTCTGCTGCGTCGTCGGGAGGGTGCAGGCTGCGGCACAGGGCTCCGAACGCCCACGGCTCGGCAGCTTCACAAGGGCTGGCCAGGGGTGACCTGCGGCTAGGAAGGATGTGGGTGCTAAGTTAGCAGCTGTGGCTGGAATCATCGCCCTTCTGAGAACTCCATTGCGCCGGGATGGGGAGCCGGGGCGGAGCTGGAGGCGGGAGCAGGCAGGAGGAGTGGGTGACAGTGAGGTGGCAAGGTGCCCTGCGGGAGGCTTGGAGAGAGGTGGTAGCCTCCGCGCTAAGAAGTCACCGAACAATTGATTTACAGGAAGAGGTGTGGGGAAGCTCTCTCCTTTGGCTCATGCCTGGCTGTCGCCACTTGCAGAGCTAATAGTGACCGCGCCACGCTGGCTCTGGACATGAGCATTCCTCGGTGGATTCCTCGGGCGATAGCCCCAGGGTCCCAGCCTCAGCTATGGGACGAGGTCACCCCTTCCAGCAGTGAGACTGAGGCTTCGCAGCACACAGTTCCCATCCCCTTCACGTCTCTCTTTGGAGTCCATTTGGCCGGGAGCTGGGAGGACTGGAAAGAGAACAAGTAGGGAGGAAGGCTCCAAAGCCACCACCTCTGAGTACCGAGCAAGCAACAGCGCGGATTCTTGAGCCTGAGGATGGAAGCTTGGAGGGCGCGGTGGGAGGAAGGTTTGGACGAGAAGAGAGGCCCGGACCGCCGCGAGGAAGTCCAGACGCCTTCGAGATCCAGGGACCCGCGGCGTGCCACCCCAGAGGCGCTCAGAGGCGCGCTGCAGGACTGGGAGCCTGGGAGGAATTTGGAGACCTGTCAGAGCGGTCAGACACTCGCGGAGACTTAAACCCGCCCCCGCGTCAAGCCACGCCCCCGGAACTCGGGACGGAGGCGGTGGGGGTGGAGAAGGGGACCCAGCGCCTCGGTCCTGGCCAGGACGCCGGGGTTTGGAAGGGGCAGCGGGCCCCTGGAGCCCCCGGCCCTCCCAGAGCGCAGCCACCCAGCGCTCCAGCTGGCGGGGCCCGCTGGCTCCTCCGCTGTTCTTTTTTGGGCTCTGGCTGGGATCCTTGGCAGGTGCGGAGCCAGGACTCGTAGGCCGCTTTGCCTACGGACTCGAGAGCCCTGCGCCACACAGTGGAGGGGCTCCTTGCCCCACACTCTCTTTTTTTCTTTTTCTTTTTTTTCTTTTTTGCAATGCTAACTTTCAGGTTAAAACCCAAATCCAGCAAGCTGCAATCGTACCGGCAGGAACCTTCCTATGAGAGTCTTTCTACTCCACAGATCCGGAGGGTGGTGGAAGAGGGACATCAAACCCCGGTGTCTCCTGTATGTTTCGCACATTACATTTCTTCTCTCTTCCAGTAGGGGAGGAGAGGAGAGCTGGGGAGAGGCTTCCGGGGTCCGCGTGGAGCATCGGTTTCCCGCCAGCTCAGGCTCCCGGCTAGCCTTGGAGGAGAAAGCCGGGGCAGCGCTGTGGGTACACTAAGTGGGCATGCCCGCTCCAAAGCCGAGTCAAATGGGATCCTTAGGGGTCTGTAGGGTCAGTGCGGCCCCAGCAATCTGGAGTTCGGCTGTGGGTGGTGGTGGGAGCCTTGGTAGCCACCTCCGCGACGGTGACTGCAGCCGGAGGAGCCCGCCCCAAACACTGTCAGCTGATGGCCAATGACGTCAGGCCCTGGACGCTTTCGCGGCTCCCCGCGGCGTCCCATGAAAGCCCAAATGTTCGCCTCGGTAGCCGAGAAAGAGAGAGAGAGAGAGAGAGAGAGAGAGAGAGAGAGGGAGAGGAGAGATCCTTTCCTCTAAGGAAGAGAAACTCCCCTCGCTTCTTCGTGAGCAAGAACAGTTGTCCACGGGATGCCCGTGCCCTCTCCCCAACCTCACACGCCATAGCCAGCATTATTTGTAGTGACCGCGTCCCAGAAACGCGCAGTTTGAATTCTTTTTATTTATTTATTTTTTTAGTTCTCTTCTTTCAACACATATGGGTCACTTGCCTTGAGTACAGAATCCCAGAAGGGAGAATAAAAAGTCCCGCAACGTTTCTCCCACTCCTAATGAGGAGATTTCTAGATCTTGAAAAGATTCTTTTAATTCTAGCCCTCTAGACTCGTCATGTTTCCTCAAGGGGGGAGGAAAACGCAATTAAACGCTGAATTTTAAATAGAAAGGAAGCTGGGTTTATTTTTAATTGGATTTGTGGATGAATTAATTTGTTAACTGTAGGATTCCCCCAGGGTGGCTAGTGTGGTCGACCCATGGGGGCGAGATGTTGAGGGCAAAGCACCTCACAAAACTGTTTCGCCGCAGTTTTCCAGGCCTTCTTGGGATGCTTGGAATCAGGCCTCCCGGACTCTAGAATTCCAGAGCATAGAGTCACTTGGTTTGTGGTGGGATCCCAGGGGGATAGAGTGCAAAAGCTGGGAAGGGTTGACCTGAGCCCCTGAGCCCCTGAGCTTGGATGTAGTGTGGGGGGTGTCCTCTCTCCTACAGGCACTATCCCTAGTCATCAGTGCAAAGGACCATCTTAGCAAACTTGGCAGTGAAAAGCACCCCTTCTGTTTCACAATTCTTTCTCCTTGGGGTGTGAGGATTCAGCTCAATCTACGAGGGATTGGATGCAAGTAGGACTTTCCTATAGAAAAACCTTCTCCAAGTGGTGGCCCCGGCTTTTAATCCCAGCACTTGGGAAACAGAGGTAGAGGTAGGAGGATCAGCGGTAGGAGGATAGCCATGAGTTTGAGGCCAGCCTGAGACTACATAGTGAATTCCAAGCTAAAGGGAGACCCTGCCTCAAAAAAAAAAAAAAATTCCAGGGCTGGAGAGATGGCTTAGTGGTTAAGGCACCTGCCTCCTAAGCCTAAGAACCGGGTTCCAATCTCCAGGTCCCACGTTTAGCCAAATGCAAAGTGACGCAAGGGCACAATGCCGCACTTGGCCACAGGGGTGCACACATCTGGATTTCGTTCACAGCAGCTGAGAGACTGCTGGTGCACCCATTCTCTATCTGTCTCCCTTTCCATCTCTCTGTCTGTCTCTCTCTGTGTCTCTCTCTAAAAATAAAAAAAATTAAAAATAAAAAAATTCCATAGTATAGATATACCACATCTTTGTTATCCATTCATCTATTGATGTACAGCTGGGTTGATTCCAGCTCTTTGCTATTATGAATTGAGCAGCTATGAACATAGTTGAGCAAATGTCTCTGATCTGAGGCTTGGAGCCTTTAGGGTAAATGCCCAGTAAGGGCATAACTGGATACGTTGGTAGGTCTATGGTCATCCTTTTCAGGAGTCTTCATATAGTTTACCAGGAAAGATGAAATAAGGAAATTTGAAAAAAGATGGTCAAACATGGAACAGATCATCGTCAGTGAGCTCACCCAAGCACAAAAAGATAACCTGAATCCATCTGATATGCGGCCAAACCTAATAAGCACTATGAGGACCAGACAATAGGGAGGGTGGGATGGAGGGAAGGTAAGGGTGAGAGGGAACGAGAGGGTGGGACGGAGGACAAGGGTGGGGGTATACAAATTGGGACCCAAAAGGAAAAGATACTATAAAACCCTTTACTCTGAACAACAGGCTAAAACATTGATCCTTCAGCAGGCCCTCAGAGGGAACACCCGAACCACAGGAAACTGGAGAGAGCATCTTGAAGACCAACCTTAATCTTTTTTTGCTTCTCTTTCTCTTCTTCTTCTTTTTCTTCCTCTCCTCCTCCTCCTCCTCCTCCTCCTCCTCCTCCTTCTTCTTCTTCTCTTCTCTCTCTCTCTCTCTCTCTCTCTCTCTCTCTCTCTCCCCTCTCCTCTGTATACTCACTTTCTCTTTTATATTATCTATCTTTTTCCTTCCTCACCTTCCTAGGTGCAGACTTATAACTCCCAGGGCCAGCACAGGGTTAACTTCCACAATGAACTGTTGATCCTAGACACCTACAAGGTTTCCCAAAAAAGACAGACTTCTGTCAGAGTTCTTGATGACAGAACAAAGATTAATGGTAAGACCCTACTGTCGAAGACAACATATGTGTGTGAGACCAAACACCGAGAGACCTGGCCAGAATGTGGAAGAGTGTCAGTCCCCAGACAATTAGCTAGTCTAGTGCCAGAGGGTGCTACACGAGCAACTGGGGGAAAAGGTCCGACATTGGGCTAAACAACTTGCAGTCTAAGATACCCAGCAGGAAACAACCTGACGTAATGCTCAAACAAGTGCAGGCATGGCACACAGCCATGGTGGGCAACCAACTGCTCTTGATTTGGCTAACAGATCCACTCAGTGGAATAGAACTCATTGCTAGAACTGGGAAATAAGTCAAAACCAGGTACAAGAAATGAGCTCAGTCTCCAAGATCAAGACACCACCAAGTGTGGGCTAGAAGAGAGCCAACTCATATAAAATTCCCTCCAAAACATCTATGGTCATTCCTTTTATCTAGTACTAACTTCTCTCTCCATTGGAGAATTTGCTTATCTTTTCAGATGGACAACGAACCTGAAGGGAGGATCAGGCAATCACACCTCACCAGGGCCCCAGCTGAAACCATAGAATAACGCAGGGGAAGGGCAAGAATACAGCATTCATGGTGATCATGACACCAGAAAAAGGCTGAAGGAGATAAACACAGAGAACATCCAACTCCAACTAAGCCAGATATCCAGAGACACAGAGGATCCCAAAATCTCATCACTGAAGCAGAAATAAAATGACCCCAAAGTGGCTCAGGGAAATTCACGGAAGAGGGGGGTGGAAAGAATGTAAGAGTCACAAGTTGGGGCATTATGCACAGACTGGGGCCTACCCCCGAGAACTCTTGACTACCCCCACAATGCATGACCCACATTCTCCATCGATGAGGGTCCCTTTGGAAGAGGGAGGATAGGGAGGAGGACAATGGAGCCAATACTATGAGTGTAAAATCAGAATAATATAAATAAATTAAAAAAACAATAAGGATTAAGGCAATTATTTTCACTCAATTTTATATCCTAGAATTTCTATAGTTAACAAAATTCTTATTTGTGAAGAAATTATATCATGGGTTGCAGAGATTGCTTAGTGGTTAAGGAATCTCACGAAGTCAGGGGTTGAAGCAAATGAAACAGGGGAAACATCTCCTCCTAGCTGACCTTTCTTTCCTATAGTGGCCTTATTTCAGGCTGTTGTAAAGTAAGAGCATGCCATAAAGTGGGATCATGTTGGGGCTATGTGGAACCATTCACTTCAGAAAGCATTCTGCTTTTGAGTGACAGCATTGGCTCCACAAAAATATGCTACATTTGGAATATGCCTACCACCGATTGATTTTGTTTATCACTTGCCACAAGACATGCCAACCCATTGTGTTGAGGCCAGGATAGCACTTCCATGTTTCTGCCATTTATTCAATACTTATTTAGTAAGGCAGGGTTTCTACTGTGATCCAGGGACAATATTTTGACAGCTGTGTTTTAAAATTTTAATTTAATTTTTAATTATCATGCAGAGTGTTAGGTATCATTCTGACATTTTGAAACACAATATGTTTCAGTTCATTCTCTTCCTGCCTTGTCTTCCCCATCCTCCCATCTCCCATGTACCCTCCACCCCCTTTCTGTTTATACACCACACACTTCCTTTTGCCCTTCCCCTGTCATCCCGCTTTGTCACCCCTTATTACCCTCTCTCTTCATTTAAAACACCATTCTCCTCTTTTGGGTTATGCCACCTTACCTCCCCAAACACTACACACCTCATCCTTCAAAGTCTGAGCAATGTTGTTGTTGTATGAATCCTGCTTGACTTCCTTGGTGAAGATTAACGACTTCCTTCTGTGTCGCTTGAGTTTGGTCTGGATGAGAGGGACTAATGAGCTTCCATTTGTTCATATGAGCTCATGTTTCTCATTTCTTCCCATGAAACCCTGAGCTTGAAGGCAGGCCAGACTTTCCTTATTATCATATCACCTTAGAGATAGTAAGGCAACAACTTCTGCAGTTCCTATCAGCTGTGAAGCTCCTCCCTAAGATCTTTTATAAGCATCTTGCTTAATCGTCCCTCCCCTTGTATGGATGATTTTTACTTTGCTGAATAGAGGCATGCACACTGAGGCTTCCCGTGGCTGAACACCTTGCCTAGGCTCCATCCCACTCTTAGCAGATGGCACAACCTCACTGATTAGAGTTGGGTGGCATAAATCTAGCATGCTCATGCCTTAGAAGAGTGCTATAGTAAATAATGGATAAGTCAACTACTACTGATAGATGTGCACATGTCAAGTATATATTGGTATTTCAAAACCAAATTAAAAGAAACGTTTGAGGTTTTTATATGTGGAGAAATCTGGTAGGATGAGTCCAAATGGCAGATGCGTGTAATGGAACTCATTCTTGTTTAATGGAGGGAGGGTTTGTTCACTTTCGCTCACTTCAGGGCATAGGCGCATTTCATAATTGTGAAAAACAGACTTTCACATATTGGATTTAATGAAAATAATTGACTTGGTCTACTTTAATTCATTTGGATGGCTGTCATGGTGGAAAAAACCGCCTCTTGCCTCCTTGGAAAATAGCGTATTTGTGTAGTGGTGCTGCTGGACACCATAGGCTACTGTTATAGTAAGTATGCTTAAGAAAAAGAGATCAGCTTTCCCTCTGGAGCACCTTTGACTTCCTAATCTGATTATGTTCATGCATTAATTCAGGTTTTATAAAAGCTGTGTCCTTTGTAAAATACCCATAGAAACCCTGACCTTCACTGAAGACATAAAATATTTACATGCCAAAGAAAAGATGGACTCAATTCAGGAAGGGGACCTGACACCACAGAGATCCTATTTCCAAAGGGAAGGATGGTGTGTGTGACAAGGCAGCTTCCCAAGCCTAAAGTCCTTAAAGGATGCCTTACCTGTCAAATGCTCATAGAAAACAGTAAAGCATCATGGCTTTAACACAATTCCGGGTCAAGTCAGAGTCTGAGGCAGGTAGAGCCTACGGAAAAGTCTGAATTAAGCACTTTGACTTACATTTCATTTGGAATGTAGCACAATGCACAGTGGGAAAAATGAAGCATCAAATTTATTCCTGTGTTTTCTCTGCCTTGAAAAATGTGGGAGAAAAAATGTTTATAGACATTTTAGATTTTCACAGGAACTAGTTTAAATTAGATTCTGGTGCCTGGAAGGAGAAAAGTGTCTCATCAGTAAGAAAACAATTCTGAGACAAGAAGGCAGAGCTCATGAGGCAGCCAGACAAGTCCTAGGCAGAAAAGCCTTCAAGGAAGAGAGACTCAAACGTTTCTAAAACATGACTCCCTTGTCTGTCTTTAACCAGAAGATGAGATAACTGATTCCTCTATGACTTTGTTGCTGAGATTCTAAAATTACAAGGATACGCGTGCGCATGCACACACACACACACACACACACACACACACACACACACACACACACACTAAGAACATAGACAAAATGGTAACAAAAAGTCAAACACTAACAAAATGCATAGAAATACTAGTTCACTCATATCTTAGACCTTTTGTGATGGTGTTCAACCTTCTTTCAATTTAACACATGGACTCTTGTGGCAAAATGTACAGACATAGTGGGGGAATAAAGGAGATTGTTTTCCCTTCTTAAAAACCAATCTAATTGTTATTTTAATATTGCAAGCATTTCTTGTTTCTTGAAATCTTTCACCCAATTACTGGTTTCCTCTTAGAACCTTATGGGGTTCATGTGTAATATTTAAACTGACACTGTATACACAACAATGAAAATATCTTGACATGCATTTATGTCCTTGCAAATAAGGATCTTAGTTCATTCAGTTTTGAGGAGGACACATCCTCTTTACCTTTAGAACCAAATGTGTTTCTATTTCTACCCACTTGTATTTAACTCATGGCTTTCCCAGTGGTTTCAGCTTGCTAATCCCAGGAAGCTGCTGTAGTTCTAGGCTTTTAGGTAGTAAAGAGGTGTGTAAGTGTGGGGAGGTTGTCACTGGAGCATGAAGCCTTCTGTGGTCTCTGACCACTCGTTCACAAAGGTCAGCACTGGGATATTCTTTTCCTTCCCACCTGGTCCTATCCTCCAGGACCAGGAGCACTCTGCGTTGCTTCCTTTTAATAGGCAGTCTTCTCACAGATCCCCTGTGTCACACTTGCTGACATAGCCCATTGCCCTTCTACTTGAGGATTATTCCATCAGTTTTGGAATTCCTCCTTTTACTCTAGTAATAATCCTTGTCGATCAGGCTCCTCTCCTTCTCTCTGTGCACCCCTTGTCTCCCTTCACCCTGTGTTCATCAAAAAGCTTTACATGTTCTTTTGGGGTCATGATTTTGGACAGGCAAAAGCCAGATAAATGGAAACTTTACTTTTGCTTTCTGTTCCTCCTCTTTGGAAGTGATTGACAGATAATCTAAATGAAAGAAAGGAAAACAAAGAGCACAGAAGAGTCTATCCCCTGAGCTAATTTCTTCACCTGATATCCATGTTGCAAAATGCATCAAATCTTCCCAGGCTAGAATTTATTATTTTCATTATGGTAGGGTCCAACTGGATAATGGGTTTGTGAAACCAGCTTCATTGGTCAAATACATTAAAATGGATAAGCAAACTTGAACAATAAAGGTAAGTATAGTTTTGTTACTATCAATATGAACAGCTTTTAATGTGCAAATTCTTCCTCATTGGAGTCTGTAACTGCAGACAATGAGAGAAAATTCCTGAAAAAAAATTTAATTCTACTCTTGGTGCTACATTATTGTTCCAAACTCGTAAAACACGATTTTTGACTTTAACATGGTGTTTCTCACTGTCTTGATATTTGAATTCCTATCATTCAATCAAGATTGAAACATATTTGTATAGCAAGGACCATGTACATACAAGCACACTAATATCTATTTTGGGGGGCACAGTAGAAAGCCAATTTAAGTAGTATGGATTGGTATAAAATAAATGTTTAGGAGGCATTGATTAGCCTTGAGGTCTTTATTAGAATGTGAATTAGCTGAAGACATTGGTTAGTGAAGTGTGTAGTTTGTTTTGGGGGGAGGCTATTTTCATGCGTTGACTTAAAATGCTCTAACCCTATTCCTTCCTGAACGAGTGATTGAATGGTTTTGGACTTTCTTAATATGGTAGAAAGTGAGTGAACAGTGTTTTTTTTTTGGTTTTGTGAACACAAAAAATATACACATACATCTCCTGACATGGGAGTGTCCTCAGCCAGATGATCAGGATACACAGGTTGACCACACCCATCTGCTCAGTGAACATGACCTGTTGGCTACTGACAGAGTGGTTCACAACTTACTTCTGTTTCCTCTATTTACACTGCTGTTGTCTTATTTTTGGCTACAATCCTGTCTCACATAGATAATTTCAATAGAGATTTTTAACATGTCTCTAGCTAATGTCTACCTCCTCTCTCCAGTGCTTGTGATTATTCTAAATTAAACATATGATCACACCACCTTTTTTTAACTGTGGGAAAATAGCACATAACATAAAAATCACTTCACAACAATTTTCAAGTGTGCAGTATGACACTGCCAAACACATTCACTTTGTTGACTAACAGGTTTGTAGTCCAATCCTGCACAACTGCAATTTTATACATATCTAAGATCAAAGCGTCTCCTCTCCATAGCCCACTGTGCCTCTTTCTTCCTTAACACATTAGGAAGGGTCAGGTTTGCCCTCCCAGGAAAGATTGGCTCTAGGATTTGGGATTATATCTCTCTTGAGCTCCATCTCTCACCAGTGCCCCTCTTGCTCTCAGCTTTCAGCATCATTCACTATTCCAGATGTGTCCTGCTCTCCCTTCTCTGTGGATCTGATGTTTCCTTTTCCTAGGACCTTCTTTGTACTCATTCCTTTGTTCTTAGCATGAGTGTCACTTTCTCCATCAAACTTAATCTCCCATGTCTAGGTGAGATGTTTTATAAAACTTTTGCCTACAAATAGTGAGGATGTTCAACTAAAAGTGGCCTAATGAAAATATTTTTCTGACACAAGGAGGATAGTGGGTGCAAAGATTTGTTTGCTTACTTCAAGAAGTCAGTTCTATGATATATGCTGACAATTTTTGAATTCTTTGCATGTAGGATTATTGGCCCCACCTTTTGGGTGATTACAACTCCTGTAAGTATTCACCCTCTCTCTCATCACAGAAATATAAAAGCCTGCCTGTAAACGCAGCTAAGAGAGTGAAAATGGTCACTTTTTAGAAGCCTGTATAAGACTTCCATGTACAATATTTTGGTCAGTACTGTGTCTTATATTTTCCTGGAAACCAGAACCTTTCCAGAGCTCAAGAGATGTAATACAAGGGGCATTCCAGGGCTGGGTCTCAGCAGGCAGCAGGGATTTCCACATAGCCCTCAGTAGCTATTTGCTGAGTAAGCTGTGCTCACTCATTTCAGCCTTGTCACCTCCTCTTTGACTGTGACAGTCAGACTCCAGAATGATCCCCAGGATGCCCCCTACTCATGTTTGTGCTCTTGCATAGTCCCATACAGCACTAGGTTAGAGCTCGTTTGTGTGGGTAAGCAATAAAGGTAAACGTCCAAGGCTATATCATAAACCTCTGTGTTCTTGAAGTACCTACTCTTGGAGAACCCAGCCACCATACTCTATACTCACACAACTCCTCAGAGAAGTGTCTGTGTGGACAGAAGCTGGGGTATAGCACTCACAGCCAGCAGGGGGCCAGTGCTACTTCTAGTATCCATCTGAGTGAATCATCTTTCATGGGAATTTCCCAGTCCCATTGAAGCAAACAATTTAGTCCATCTCTAGTTAGAGCTAGAATCCAACCTTATGACAGCCTCTGAACTGGAATCACCCACACAACTGCTCTTCATTGTCGGATCCACATACACAGTGAAATCATACATGTTTATTATTTAAAAGCCCCTAAATCTGGTGGTCATTTGTTATACAGCAATATATAACAAATATACCATCTGACTTTCTCAATGGGCTGTAAGCTTCAAACCTAAAACAAAACCATTGCAACAATAGCAGCAACAACTTTTAGGTACATGAAAGTTATTTTATTTTATTTTATTTTATTTTATTTTATTTTATTTTATTTTATTTTATTTTATTTTATTCTTTCCAGGTAGTGTTTCAGTCTAGCCCAGGGTGACCTGGAATTAACTATATAGTCTCAGGGTGGCCTGAACTCATGGTGATCCTGTCTCTGCATCCTGAGTGCTGGGATTAAAGGCATGCACCACCATGCCTGGCAAAATCATTATATTTGTGTGATTTCAGAGATTTTTTTTCCTTTTAATGGAATCATGAATGACTTGGAGCAAGGGACAGTATGCAAAATGTGTCATTACTACTTTGCTTAAAACAGTTTGGTAGATCCTTGTTATCTTTAGAAATATGTTTTCATTTCCCACAGTCAACAGATGCGTGCTCATTAAGTAACTGAAAGACAAATTTCACACACACACACACACACACACACACACACACACACACACATATATACATACATACACATGGGAGATACCTGGAGAAGGCATTTACCTAAGTTTTGAGAGATGAATAGGCAGTGCCCTTAATCATTAGCTAAGACTTAAAGGACAAGAGGGTTTACTGCTCTGTGCCAATGCTTTGGGTCCCCATCAGAGTGTTTTCCTATAGCATTGCTTAGCTGTTCCAATCTACTCTCACAAAGAATCTACCTCTTCAGAGAGTTGATCCTTGACCATCTCACTTAAGCTACTTTCTCTTAAAATTCCCACTCCTCAACTGTTCATTTACTGTCTAGCACACCAGACCATCTGCAGTTGTGAGTTTCTTTATCTTTCAGCTTTTCTCACTGGAGTATAAGCTCTGAGAAGGTGCAGACCATACTATTTTTTTTTATTACTTATTTACTTAATTTATTTGAGAGAGAGAAAAAGAGAGGGAGGGAGAGAGAGAAAGAGAGTGTATGGGTGTGCCAGAGCCTCTTGCCACTGCAAACAAGCCACAGACACATGTGCCATTTTGAGCATTTGGCTTTACATGGGTGTGGAGGAATGAATCCCAGGCCAGCAGGCTTTGTAAGCACATACCTTTAACTGCTAAATCATCTTTCCAGGTCCCATTTTGTCCCTCTCCTCAGTGTTTTTCAGTAGCAGAAAGAGCACATTAAACAAGTTTGGGTGAATGGATGAATGAACAATGACATAGTTACACTAACTAACTGGCTCGTGACTCTGGTGAAGACAAACCACAGTAGTCGGCTTAGCCAGATTAGGAGAAAAGTCTATATGTCATGAATTTAAGCAAGGAAAACTCAGAATAGAGAAATGAAAAGCTATGTCAATAAGGATGTTCCAGTAGTATATGTCCCTGGAAGAAGTCTCTCTCTCTTTTTTCTTAATTAATTAATTTTTTATTGACAACTTCCTTAATTGTAGACAATATCCCATGATACTTCCCTCCCTCTTCCCCCCCTTTTCCCTTTGAAACTTCACTCTCCATCATATCCCCTCCCCCTCTCAATCAGTCTCTCTTTTCAGTTTGATGTCATGATATTTTCCTCCTATTATGATGGTCTTATGTAGGTAGTGTCAGGCACTGTGAGGTCATGAATATACAGGGCATTTTGTGTCTGGAGGAGCACATTGTAAGGAGTCCTACTCTTCCTTTGGCTCTTACATTCTTTTTGCCCCCTCTTCTGCAACGGACTCTGAGCCTTGGAAAGTGTTTTAGAGATGTTTCAGTGCTGAGCACTCCTCTGTCACTCCTTCTCAGCACTATGGTGCCTTCTGAGTTATCCCAAGATAGCCGCCATCTGAAAAGAGAAGCTTCTCTAATCCAAAAGTGAGAGTAGCATTAATATATGAGTGTGGACCCCAAGAGAAGTATTTACTGGGCATTTTGGTTAGCATAGTATATACATTTAGCAAGACACTAGCAGACATTACACCCCTAGTGCTCATGACTACCCTTGTCATAGGTTTTCAGTATCAGGGATGTATTCCCTCCCATGGAGCAGGCCTCCAGTCCAATTAGAGAGTGGTTTTTTTCCCCCATAACAGACATGCCACTATCACTGGCCAAATTTAAAGCTTGCAGTGTCCACTGTTGAGTACCTTCACTGGTGATTTCTCTCTCGCATTGAACTGCATTCAGCATAGCTTTTTCCAGCTTTATGTCAGCTGGTCCACACAAAGGAGGCTTTCAACTCAGCTCCAGCAGGATTTCTTAGTGACCTTGCAGCCCAAGTATGTGGAGTGTTCAGCAATAGGGTCTTACCATCTATTCCTGGTGGGAAACCAAGGGCCTCGGCAATGGCCTATAATGTTTTGGGGGTATCTGTGAACTCCCTGACCAACAACTCACTGGAAAGTATCCCCTCCCTGGCACTGAACATTTTCTAGTAAGAATCTATGGCTTCTGAGTGTGGGACAAGTCTCTCTTCACATGATTCTTCCCAAGGAAAATGGGGCCAGAGCTCGAGAGAACTACTGTATTACCCTTAGTACTAGTGTTTTCTGATACAGTCTGATTTGTTCCTTGTAAGATTCTCAAGAAGTTACTATGAGTGCATTAGAATGCATCTAACATAATTCATCCACTTGAATATGGTTTATAAGAGAATTGTATACAGAGTTTTCTTCAAAGATCAGGACATTCTGAGTATTGCTATTTTTAGCTGCAGTTTAGAGTATACAAAAATAGCTGAAGTAGATAGTGGGTTATTTTTCTCATGATGAGTGGTTGCATGGTGTGATTGAATATGTCAAAACTGCTTGGGTAAAAGCTTTTCTGAATTTCTTGGTCATATAGTGGTTAGTGTAGGTCCAGCTATCACATCTAGCTTCTAGACATAAAGAAAAGGATGAAAATAGAGCAGCGCCTGCCAGCCTTGCCCATCCATCCTGTTAGAGAAGCAAAAGTTTTGCCTCAATCACCTTCTTGGCAGACTCTACTTAGATGCCATTGCCCATAATTGGGTCATATGACCACAGGAGATTGCAAGAAAAGAAGCTGGGGGAGTGAACAACATGGTTGGCATTACTGACTCAGCCATTGTGACATGAAAAATAGAGTTGGGGATATACTTTAGGCAGAAAGAGGAAAGGGATTATAAGGTAACAGCTAACCCGTGTTAATAAATAAATAAAAAACAAATAAAGAAAATAATTAAAAACTCAGAAACATACAAATAAGACATCCTTTACATTTACATATAGTTTACTCAAGATCATGGTTATTGCTGTGAACTAATTTCAAGTGCCCAAAGACATTTAATTTTCCAAGTATCCGAGTGATCTTTGTCTGATTCTCTGTGTTGACAGTCAATACAACTTGTAAAGTAGGAGCTGTCAGAAAAGAAAGCTGGTCTCTCTGTCTCCTATTTCACTGTGTGTTTCTCACTTGCAGCTATGTCAAGAGAAAGATTATATCATTATAACAACAAGTGAGAAATACTTTTATCATTTTCCACTTAGGATAGTATTGTTATTTATTTTTTCTCACTTAGCTTAGACTGACCTGAACTTAATGCTAGGATTAAAGTGTGTAACACCACACCCAGCTGAATATTATTCTTGTGTCATGTTTCTGACAAAACGTGTTACTTGTCCTAGACATCCATGAGACTCTACAATCGAACATGTCTGATGACTTCCTAGAAGCAAGAGAAAGGGAAAGCTGTGAAGGGGAGAGGACATAGGGAAGAAGCAAAGAGCAAACACACTCCACACCTACCAAACCAGAGATCTGGGGGCTCCTAAGAGACCACCATGGGAATAAGATTAAAACACGCCCAATATGGCTCAGGATATTTTGCGGAAGAGGGGGTGGAAAGATTGTTAGACAATCTTTGGGACATTATTCACAGAGACATTGCCTCTTCCCCATAACTGATGGCTACCCCCACAATGCACCACCCACAATCCCCATGGGGATGACCTGCATCCCCAGTGAGGAGGGTCCCTTTGTAAAAAGAGAACGGGTGAGAGAAAGGATGGTACCAACATGTCTGTTTACATACTAAGTATGTCATAACTAATAAAAATAAAATTAAAAATACTGCAGAAGAAAAAAAAGTAAAACAGGAAAGACTGTCAATCACTTCTCATTATTTTTTGGCAAATGAAACTCTTACATAAATATATTATTGTAAAATAACTTGAATGTGGAACAAATCATTCAGTAAATATACAAAAAAGGTGGATGAAAAGAGAAAGGGAGGAAGAAGGGAAGGAAGAAAGATGAGAGACATCTTGACGATAACAAGATATAAAGGGAAAATGAAGGAACAGATGGAACAATGAGGATGACAGAGGGAAGAGAAACATGTGGTAGCCTGTAGTTTCTCAGTGTAAACCTGGAACTTTCAAACATTTTACCATAGATCTGCCCAGTAGTTCTGCAAGGTGGGGTGTCACCATCCCCATGGTACACACAAGAAAACTCAGTTTGGTTTTTTTTTTTTTTTTTTTTTTTTTTTTTTTTCAAGGTAGGGTTTTCACTCTACCTCAGGCTGTCATGGAATTTATATGTAGTCTCAGGGTAGCCTGGAACTCACTGCGATCCTCCTACCTCTGCAACCCCAGTGCTAGGATTAAAGGCATGCGCCACCATACCTGGCTGAAAACCCAGTCTTATCAGCTCACAGTGGTTCACTGAGATGATTCAAGAATGGGTCCAACTTTCATCTTCACAAAAACTTTCAAATTCATTCACTTCCCACCAAATTCCAGGAGAAGAAATACCAGGAGGCTGGTTAGAAACTGGAAATGAACAAAATGGGGAGAAGTTAGGCCAGCTTACCTCCCAGGCAGGGACAAGATGAACTAGCCTGGGTTGCAGATGAATGGGGACATCTGGTGACCTTTTGTCTTCACTAATTAATTAAATTCAAGTGCACTCCTTATAGACCCAGGGAAGATTGTGATAAAAAGTACTCAGGCATTATGGCTAGGAGACCTAGAAGGAGTTCAGCATAAACTGAACAAGTCTGGCTCAGGTTCACGGTGAAGCTGAAGGCTCCAGGTAGGATTTGGTAGTGAGCTTTCTGTGTGCTTAGAACATAAGATAAACCAAACCTATCTGAGAATCATCATGTAAGGATGACCTCTAAATACAGGTTCCAATATAGGTGGGGTCTTTGTCTTAGCGACCCAGATTGAGGAGAATGTGTAGAAGTATGGTGACATCATCTGGGAACACTTAGAGGAAGCTTTCCAATTAAAACTTGAGGAATGGAGTGATTTGGAAGAATATCCAGAAGAAAAATGAAAAGAAAATGTAGATTTTTAAAAAATTTCAATTTATTTATTTATGAAAGGCAGAGTGAACGAGAAAGAGTGCACTAGAGAGAGATAGGAAGAGAGAGAGAGAATGGGCATGCCAGGGCCTCCAGCTACTGCAAACCAACTCCAGATGCATATGCCACCTTGTGCATATGGATAACATGGGTCATGGGGAATTGAACCTGGGTCCTTTGGCTTTGCAATTAAGCACCTTAACTGCTAAGCCATCTCTCCAGCCCAATACTATTTTTTAAAGAACATATTTTGTATGGATACATTATGTGTTGTAACCATCTTTTCCCAACTCCTTGACCACATTCTGCAGGGGGCCGTCCTCAGAGGGGTTGCTGGTATTCCCCATGGGTTGTGGACTGTGTTGTTGGGGCAGCAGTCAGTTATTGTGGGGGTCAGGGGCGGCAGTGCCTCTGTGTATGACATCCCAGCCTATAACTCTTAAAATCTTCCCTCCCACTCTTCTGCAAAATTCCTTGAGCCCTGGTGGGTGTATTTTAAATCTACTTTAGTGATGAGCTCCTAGGAGCCTCTGGATTTCTGGTTTAGTATGTGTTGAGTCTCCTTAATGTCTGTCTCTTTCACCCTGGTGCTGACTGTCATGCTTACCATGGAAGCAGCACTCTTGCTCATCTCCCCACTTCCTCTGTGGTTTCTCCTGGGCCTTGACTGAGATGCAAGGCATGGTTTAACTCTTTGGGTCTCACTATCTTCTGCAAAAGAAAAAAAAACAGACTATCTAATGGAGAGTAAAGTCAGCATAGGTTAAATTGTTTAAGCATTATTAATTTAGGGAGAGTTTGGTAGATGTAGCCCCTCTTAGCCAAAGAGTAGCGGGAGCTTGATAACGGAGGGCATAATATTTGTCTCCATAGGATTTAGACCTGGTTCTCAGTTCTAGGCATGGACTCCTTTCCATTGATCAGATCTCTTAGACAGTAAGAAAACCATTAAGACTGTGCCACCATTACACTGGTGTGTACTTCTTGTCATGCTGGTTGCTTCTGAGTAGCTTAGACCCCTGCTTGCTTACACTCTTGTTGGCCACTTTCCCCCAGTAGCTCATGTAGCACTTTCCAGTACTAGACAGGTTAACTGTCTGGGAACTGGCTTTCTTCCAGATTCCAGCCATGTCGCTCCATGCTCTGTGTTGGCAGCATATGGTGTCTTTAGCAATAGGGTCTTGCATTTTATTTCAGGAAGGTAATCAAGTGCTTTGACAGAAGCCTGTCTTGTTTTAGGGACCTTGTTACTCTCTCATCAACAGTGTGGGTAGCACCCATTTCTTGTATTGCAAGTTTCAGGAGAGAGCCAAAATTGTTTAAGGCTAGGCTTCATCCCACACTCTCCAGGGCCCTTCTTTTTGGGCTAACCCCCTATACTCCTGTTGAGGGTTATATCTTTGAGTCTACCTTCAAGGAGAAAGGTTTGTATGGTACCAGTTCATTTTGGGTTTAGTTTTGTGTTCATCCCCTCATCTCCTTTCCCCTCTCACCTAAACCTCAAGGAGTTCCCTTTGAGACTGGGAGCCAAACAGGGGTGCCCACTCTCACCCTCTCACCACTGCTCTTCAACATAGTAGAAGTCCTAGCCCAAGCAATAAGACAGGAGAAAGAAATAAAAGGGATACAAATTGGAAAGGAAGAAGTCAAGTTAGCCCTATTTGAAGATGACATGATTCTATTCATAAGTGACCTCCATCTCAAAACTTCTAAAGGTGATTAATTCCCTCAGCCATGTGGCAAGATGCAAAATCAAGATACAAAAATCAGTAGCCTTTCTATATGCAAAAGACAAATATACAGAAAAAGAAATCAGTGAGGCTGTTCCCAGTCACAAAAATAAGTAATACCTTGGAATAACACTAACCAAGGATGTGAAAGACCTAAATAATGAAAATACAAAAACACTCAAGAAAGAAATTGAGGAGGACTTAAAAGATGGAAGACCTCGAAGAAATATACATATTTAATGCAATGCCAAGAAAAATACCAACATCATTCTTCACAGAGATAGAAAAAATGATCTAAAAATTTATATGAAATGGCAGTAGGCCTCATATATCCAAACATATCCTCAGCAAAAGAAAAGCCTCTGGAAGTATCACCATACCTGATCTAAAGCTATATTACAAAGCCATGATCACAAAAACAGCATGGTACTGGCATAAAAACAGAAACATAGACCAATGGAACAAAATTGAAAGCCCAGATGTTAGGTTAAGTAAACTACAGCTTCTTGATCTTTGACAAAAGTGCCTGTAAAGCAGATTGGAGAAAAGACAGCATCTTCAACAAATGGTTATTGACAAATTGTATAACCACATGAAGGGAAAGGAAACTAGACAGACTCATCTCACCATATGCAAAAATCAAGTCCAAACGGATTAAATACCTCAACATAATACCTGAAATTCTTCAACTACTGGAAGCAAAAAAATAGGAAGACCTCTCCATGATATAGGACTGGGAAAGAACTTCTTGAACAAAACCCCAGTATCCCAGGAAATTAAATAATCTCTCAATCAGGGGGATCTCATGAAGCTAAAAAGCTTTTGCACAGACAAACATAACATAAACAGAGCCAATAGATTACACACAGAATGGGAGAAAAATTTCACCAGATGCACCACTGACAGAGGCTTAATATCTAGAATCTACAAAGAACCAAAAAACCCAAACAATAAAGTCAAACAACCCACTGAAAAAAAAATGGGGTAGAGAAGTGAATAGTGAATTCTCAGAGGAAGAAATATGAATGGCTAACACACACTTAAGAAAATGTTCAACATCCCTAACCACCAAGGAAATGCAAATTAAAACAAGTATGAGATTTCACCTTACTCAAGTAAGGATGGCAAACATTAAAAAAAAAAATGAAAACAAATGTTGGCAAGGATGTGGACAAAGCATTACTCTCATTCACTGTTGGTGGGAATGGAAGCTGGTACAACCACTATGGAAATCCATATGGAGGTTCCTCAAAAAGATGTATATAGAACTAACAAGAGACCCAGTTATTCCCTTACTAGGCTTTTACCCTAAATGTTCCATGGTTCACTACAGAGATTTGCTTAACCATGTTTATAGCTGGTCAATTCATTATAGTTAAGAACTGGAATTAACCCATATGCACATCATTGGATGAATTGATAATAAAGTTGTGGTACATTTATACAATGGAATTCTACTCAGCAGTAAGAAAAATATGATACAATGGAATTTGCAGGAAAATGGATGGACTTAGGACAGATCATACTCAGCAAATGTGCACAATCACAGAAAGGCAAACACCACATGTTCTCACTCATCTGTGGTTCCTAACCTGGGTCAGCTCGTGTTTCTGGCATATTAGATAGGCAACTTGAGGCCCAGACAATAAGGATAGACAGTTTTTTTTTTTTTTTTTTGGAGAGAGACAGAGAGAGAGAGGGAGAGGACGACAGAGATGGGCATGACAGCAGCTTCTCAGCTGCTGTGAATGAAATCCAGATGTGTGTGCCCCCTTGTGGTCAAGTGTGGCATTGCACCCTTGCGTCACTGCATCTGGCTAAACGTGGGGCCTGGGGATTGGAACCGCTGGAGATTGGAATCAACGTTCTTGGGCTTAGGAGGCAGGTGCCTTAACTGCTAAGCCATCTCTCCAGCCCAAGGATAGACAATGTTTTAAGAAAGGAAGTGATGCAACCATTTTGGTTGAATGGGAGATAGTATTTTCTACAACACATGGACACTAATGACTTTCAGCTAAACAGTTATTTAGAGGAGTAGATCTTGGAAAGTCTCAGGAGTATATTTTGCAAGTTATATCATTTGAAAATTTCTTTTTACATAACCCCAAGTGTAATATATGTTAAATTATTTAGTTATGTATAAGCATGCTTTCTGAATAGCATAAAATTAAATTTCAAAATGATTAAAATTGCTTCATACTTTGATTAGCATCATTATTTATTTCTTGGTAATGTAAAAATAATGTGATATCTTACAATTTATACTGTCCTGTTCTAAGAAATGTAGTATGGTAGAGTCATAATGAAGCCAATGACTTAGAGCAAAAAGGGATCTTAGACACCCTTTCATTTCACAGATGAGGTAAGCTGAGGTTGACAGTGGTTGAAAGAACTAGTCAAGACCCTGGTAGTTAAGTATGGAGCCAGTGCAGGATCCCACACCTCACTGCAGGACTGCACATTCATCTGTATGAGATAAACACAACCCAGGAGTTGGATGTGGCTTTGAATCCTGACTGTTCTGCTTGGCAGCTCCATGGCCTTGGCCTTGTAACTTGATTTCTCTTCAGTTCAGTCAGTGTTCCCTTTGGCAAATTGGGGATAAGACTACATGTCCTAAAATGTATCTCAGATGCAAATGGAACACTGTGACGTCTGTTTCTTCTCCCTCTCCTTTCCTCCCCTCCCTGCTTCTGCCCTTCTCTGCTTCCCTGCTCTTCCACCTTGTTATCTTGCATTCTTCCCTCTCTCTTTTCTTTATTAAATAAAGATGACTTCTTGCAAAGAAGAAGGGTTTAGAATGGGTTGGAGGGGAATAAAAAGAGTAATGATGGGGTGAATATGATCAAAATACATTATATACATGTGTGAAATTGACAAAGAGAAAATAAATTTAAAAACACAAATTTTAAAATATTTTATTTATTTTAAAAATATTTTTATTTGAAAAAGACACATACACACACAAAGAGAGAGAGAGAAAGAGAGGAGAGTGAGTGAATTGGCATATATGGGTCTCTTGTCACAGCAAACTCCAGATGCATGTGACACTTTATGCAACTGCTTTTAAGTGGTTATTGAAGAATCAAACCTGGGCCATCATGCTTTACAAGCAAGCAGCTTTAAACCCTAAGCCATCTCCCAGGCACTGACCTGGCTTTTGTTTCTTTCAAGGTGAAGCAGGTTGCATCCATTCTAGGATGTGGGTCTTGTTCTGTTCCCATTATCATTTCCCCAGGGTAGTTGGCCACTGACGTCCCGGGTGAGGGAGAGAGGAATTGGGAAGGAAGCAGCAGGGTCCTTCCTGGAATAGCAGGTGAGTGCGACACAGGAACACATGATGGAGCAATGAGCGCCCAGGAGACCTTCTGATGGACAGCACTCGTTTATTCAAAAGAGGAGTGGGTTTATAAACACTTAGGGAAGACTATATGGCAATCGGATGCATAGTTTATGGGTGATTATCTACATGGCGGAAGGACTAGTAACTTCAAAGCTATGGGGGAAGGATAAGGGAAGGTAGGGGAAAGGGTGGAAGAGGAGATTAGCAAAAAGATTAGCAAAAAGCTGTGACTTCTGTTACTGGGGGTGGGGTGAGAAGGCTACGTGACTTTACCCACACAAGGGTCTCTTGGGCAGCTAGCCACAGGTCAGGAACTGTGGGGGACAAAGTCTGACTTATGGAATGGTCAGAGCCTTTTGGGGTCTGGGGGTAGCGCCTTTCCAGTTCTGCCCACTGTGGGCGATGACAGCTCACTACAACTTACAACATAGGGAAGGCTGTTATCATTGTCAGGAACTTCCTGACAGAGGGCCAACTGTGATCCTGCAGCCCATGGTCCCTGGCCATGTCCAATAGTTCAGGTCAGCCTCCTCACAGGTCCAGCCTGTTACTAGCAAGGCCCAACACTGGGATGGGGAGTTCTGGAAGCCATAGTAATGCCAAGTTGAATCTCTGAAAGAATGCTTCGATCCTCCAAAGGAATAGAATGGCCTCCTGCTCCCTCTGTGGAGAAAGGCAGATCTAAGCCATGACTGGAGGAAGGAACACTTGAATCACGGAACATTGTCAGTTGAGGAAGAAGGAGTGGGGAGACTGGAGCCATGAACCTTGCTCTAGGCCAGCCTGCAGGATGACCTTACTTTCAAAGCTCTTTGTTTTTCTCATTATTTGAACTTTCTCTGCTTACACCATTATGTTAGTAGAGTTTTGTTGATTTTTTCCAAATATATTTTATTTATTTCTTTATTTGAGAGAGAGAGAGAGAGAGAGAATGGGTGCACCAGGGCCTCCAGCCACTGCAAACGAACTCCCAATGCATGTAAACCCTTGGGTATCTGGTTTATGTGGGTCCTGGAGAATCAAACCAGGATCTTTGGTTTTGCAGGCAAATGCCTTAACTGCTAAGCCATCTCTCCAGCCCCAAGTTTTGTTAATTTTTGCAGTCTTCTCTGAACTGCTCTTTGTATCTTTGCAGATATCAAGGGAGAAGTGTGTGCGTGCATGCATGCATGTGTGCATGTGTGTGTGCGTGTGTGTGTACGCACATGTCTATATTTAGAGAGAACAAAAGAACAGCTTGAGAAGTAAATACTTGTAATGAGTAGGAACCATTGGTGCTGACTAATGTGGCAAAACTCTGCAAGATGGGAGCAGAGTGGTCAGGTAAATGTTCCAAATGGTGCTTGAGAGGAGATTGAAAGACCCAGAAAGATTAGCCATGTCTACAGGTGGAGAGGACTTCCGGGCAGAGACAATGGCATGATTAAAGGTTCATAGGAGATAGCTGCATGATGAGCATGATCTGAGTGTGGCAGGGCTTTATGCCAAGGAGGCTGAGAGGACATGGCATCCAGTCACAAAGGACCTCAACATAGCTGCATTCCAATGTCCAGAACACACTATTTTAAAGTGAGAGTTGCACAGAAGCTGGGGTACTTGTTACATGCAAAATCCAGCATGCCACCCCAGACCTGGGTAACCAGGGTCTCTCTGCAGCTGAAGGGCATTTTTTTTCAAAGGTTCAAACAGAGCTTGGCAAAAATCCTTTGCAAGGACCAAATAATGAGTATTATAGACTGGTGGCCTTGTGGTATCTATCATCCCCTACAAATGTGATATTACAAATGACACAGAGAGAGTCAACGAATATGACTATGAATGATAGATGTTCCATGAGTGGGGATGGCTCGCCTTCAATGAAACCTTGTTTGCAACAACCTGTAGGCTGCAGTTTGTTGACCTCAGCTATAGGTGATTGTCACCCACTCGAAGCTTGAAGAGTACTGTTACAAGTCATGGCTTTTCTTCTCTCCTTTTGTCCATCCTGCTCTACTAAGAATCTCTTGCTCCTCAAGATATCCTTCTGTCTTATCTCAGGCTATTCTAACAAAATACTAGAGACTGGATATCCTTTTATTTATTTATTTTTTAAGATTTATTTTTATTTATTTATTAGAGATAGAGGGGAAAGAGAGAGATGGATATATATATGGATATATATATCCATATATATATGGAGAGAGAGAGAGAGAGAGAGAGAGAGAGAGAGAATGAGTATGCCAGGGACTGCAAACGAACTCCAGATGCATTCACCACCATGTGCATCTGGCTTATGTGGGACCTGGAGAATCAAACCTGGGTCCTTAGGCTTTGCCAGCATGCACCTTAACTGTTAAGCCATCTCTCCAGCCCTATTTTTTGTATTTTTTAATGACACACACACACACACAGAGAGAGAGAGAGAGAGAGAGAGAGAGAGAGAATTGGTACCCTAGGGCCTCCAGCCACTGCAAATTATCTCCAGACATTTGTGCCACCTTGTACTCAAGTGTGACCTTGCATGCTTGAGTCACCCCATGAGTCTGGAGAGTCAAGCAAGTGCCTTAAATGCTAAGCTATCTCTCCATCCTGAGACTGGACATCTTAAAAGCAGACATTTATTTTTCTTTCTTCTTGATATCAGGGTCACTGCATGATTTGGTTCTTGGCTGGTTGGAATTCTTTTCCTGGCTTCAGATGCCTGTTTTGCTGTGTCTTCGCCAGAGGGAGAGATGTGCCTTCTGTCATGAACCTTCATGTGAGGCACTGATTCCATTCATGAGGGTGCCATCCTGGTGTCTTATTCTCCTTCCACAGGTACCACATTGGGTGGAGTGGATTAAGCTTTCACTCTGTACATTTTGGAGAGGCAAAAAATCCAGTCTATCAAACCTTCTCACGTTATTTTAATTAGTTAAGGTTATTTGGTTGTGAACTATAGACAGACACTCCAAAGTTTAAGTCAATGAAAAGGGAAGATAGAATTTCATGGTGGCAAACTGATACAGCTCATGGAGTAAGAAGAAGAGCTAGATAATACAACGTGGAAGGATAAAGACCAGGGTAGTTCAGGATTCCAACAGCCAGAATTACCTTTCTTCCCTCCATGGTACAGTCATTAATACAACTCAGCTTCAAGGTCTCTCCAGTCTCCTGCACTTTCCATTTCCACAAGGGAGAAATGGCTAGATTACCATACATACCTGGATCAGGCTTCTTACATCTGTGGTCTGGTTAGGAATGGTTCCACGATAATCCAATATGACACTGAGGTTTGGATAGAGGGTCACTCAGCAAGGGTTGGTGTTTAATGCATATACTAAGCACTTATCATCTGCTGTCTGTCATCTAGCAGAATGCAACATGGTTCATGTCTCCATCAGATAGAGTATTCTTGGAGAGCTCCTCTTCACATATTAACAACTTGTCACACATCTGTCCTCACTTAATTCACTTACAAATGTTGACTCTTTTGTCTTCTTTTACTGGTGTGCACTCAGGATATCCAGCTCTGGTATAAGACACATTTTGGTTTGAATTGGCCTAATTGTGGCTCTGGGCCTGTCATTGAATATTGAAATTTCCTTGACCTTATATTTTCTTGTGTATAAAACAAAGTAACAGCACAGGCTAAGTTAATTGTGTATGTACATGCATGTGTGTGTGTGTGTGTGTGTGTGTGTGTGTGTGTGTGTGTGTGAGAGAGAGAGAGAGAGAGAGAGAGAGAGAGAGAGAGAGATTGAAAGAGAGGGACAGAGAAAAGAAAAATAGAGACAGAGATACACAGAAAATTAATTGTACACTGGTACCCAATACATGTAGGCAATTGCTGCTAATATTATGCTATAAACAGGCTCAGAAACTGTCTTTCATTTCTCTGTCTACATGTAGAACCAACATTTTCCTTTAGGTGGGCATTAGGAGCTCCTGTATACAAATGACTTTGAACTCCAACCATAAGATAGCATAGTTGGATTGCAGAGCTGCAGAGTATCAAGACAGCCACTGACTGCCATTCCCAATGGAACTGATGCCCAACAGGACTTTGAGGTGACATTTCTGAAATTACTAAGGAACAATGCATGTGATGAGTGTGTAGGTCTATATGTATGCGTGTGTGTGTGTCTGTCTGTGTGTGTGTAAGAGACAGAGAGAGAGAGAGAAAGATATAAATAAAGATTGCTCATGTACATACTTTAAAAAAAATGAGCTCCTGAAATACATTTAAAGGTGTTGTTTTTATGTAAATTCTTGCCAAGTTGGAAAATGAACACTTTATGGAAAGTCAGAAAATAGGCATTTGAGAATCTAATAACCAAATCCACTTAGACCCATGAGAGGAAAACACTGACAGACTTTAGTCAAGTTGCAAATTAAGCTGGAACTCCATACAACCTCTGGCACATCAGTCATTAATATCACCAAAAGTATGAATGAGTCTATCCATACTGAAGGTCATACTCCTGAGAAAGTAGTTCACCTGAATATCCAGATAAAATTAGCTGGCTATGCATGGTAAAGTATATGGGCTTCTTCAATATTTATTTATTTATTCAATTTATTTACTATTTTTGATCCATGGTAGTCCATGCTGATCTTGAATGTATGATTGATTTTACCACCTCTCTCTCCCAGGTGCTGGGACTCCAGGTGCATGCTATCATACTCTTCTTACTTATTCATTCATTTGTTTGTATACCTATCCCCCTATTGAAAAGCAACAGTAGGCTAAACAGAATTATCAAAATCAGTATCTGTACTTTCTGAGGAAGGACAGTACTGAACAACATGGGACCTCTTGCTCTCCTTGGCTCATGACCACTTGGGAGTTTGAATCTGAGGGTTAGAGATGTTAAAAGAGCACTACATTAGAGAGGGGAGACACATTTCTAGGCATTGTGAAATAGCTTGGATTAGAGTAATGCCAGAAATGACTGGGAAAACAGCAGGTGACCCCTAGCTCTTCATTTAAATCTCCTAAACTCTCGTAGTAGTCAAGATGAGTGAGTTAATTTCTTGGAGAAATTAGTAAGGGTGGAGCTTGGGTTTGTATCAAATGCACCAGACGTAACACAAATAAGTCCCCTACCGCATCAGAGGAACCACAGATGAATGAGAGGCTGAGAAGTAACAGAGGACTGGGAAGGAACAATAGCATCTGTCCACAAACTTTTCTTTTCTGGAAACCTAGTAAGATCTAAAGTTTTCAAATTTGGTCAGAACCTATGACTGGCCAGGTCAATAAAACAAAATATGAACAGAAGCATCCTGTGTTTGTCTGGGAGACACTTTATGAATCTGTGTGAGTTCTTTTGCCACTGTGGTCATGTCTGATAAAACAGGGTGAAGAAGGAAACTTTGTCTTCTTGAGGTCATGAAGACTGTCATGAGGAGAGCCCCTTGTTAAGTGCTATTAAACGTGTGGTGTGGGGTGACAGGTAATTCTTATTTGTATTAAGCCTTTGAGATTTGAGGATACTTGCCATTATGGAATAAGCCATTTGGTCTTGACTCTGACTATAAATTTGAACCCAGGGAGGCAGTTATGACGGGATCTTTAAGTGTGGGCCTCTAACAAGGGATTACTTCATGAACATCTATCAACTTACTTATTCCAGGTGATACCATAACCTGGTGTACAAATGTGGCTTTTCTCCTTTTAAGTCATGGGCATGAAACAAACCAGTAATATCATGGCCAAGGCTCACAGGACCTCAGTGTGGCATTGGGTGACAACAGGGGCAAGAATACACACCATTTTGGAAGAACCATGGCTGCTCCCAATGTGAACTTCTTGAGCATGGCTTGTGATAGGACTGAAGGTGAAGTAAGACAGAACGGAGCTACTTCAAGTGCAGGGGAAGTCTTTGAGAGACACAGACTAATAATAAATGCTGGCTCATGTGGGGAAATGCAAATGTGTACTTCATTTGGGTCATTCAATTGAAGCAAAGCTAGAAGACCTTCTAGATAGTTTGTTAGGGATTACAGAGTTCAGTTGATATACCATGAGATGTTAATGAAAGATATTTTTTTCACTGTGAAATATTTTTATAAACAGTTATCTATTTTTATTAAAACACTTTACAGCATTTTAAGTTTGATGAAATATCAAATTGCAAAATCCTTTCTCAGTTATCTCAATTTTCACTATCTTTAATTTTTATTAAGTAGAAATTTTGTATAGACACATCACGTGTTGTCATCATTTCCCTCCTCCTTGCCTCCATTCCACTGAGGGTTTCCTCAGTGGGATTACTGGCATTCACCATGGGGTTGTAGGTTATGGGTTGTCAAAGAAGCAGTCAGTCATTTTCTGGGGGGGGTTATCTCTGGATATTTCCTCCTACCCTGTGGCTCTTACAGTTTTTCTGCCTGCCTCTTCCACAAAATTCCCTGAGCCTTGGTCAGTGTGCTTTAAATCTTCTTTAGTGTTGAGCTCTCAGCAACTTCTGGATTTCTTAAATTTTTTTTTTATTATAAGAGAGAAAGAGAGAGAGAGAGACATTGAGAGTGAGAGAATGGGTACGCCAGGGCATCCAGCCACTACAAATGAACTCCAGACTCATGTGCCACCTTGCATATCTGGTTTAACTGGGTCCCGGGGAATTGAACCTGGGTCCCTGGGCTTTGAAGGCACGTTTCTTGCCCACTAAGCCATCCCTCCAGCCCAACTTCTGGATTTCTGGTTTGGTGCATTATAAGTGTCCTCAGTGTCTATCACCATCACCCTGGCATAGGTTGTCAGCCTCCCTAGTGTAAGCAGCACTCTCGCTCATCTATACAATTCCTCTGTGGTTTCACCTGGGCTGTAGGTGATGTGCAAGGAAGGAGTGGCTCATCTCAGCTATCTTTTATTGTCTTATTGATATATTTTTGTTGTCTTTGGTTTTTGCTGCCTTCTGTAAAAGAAAAACAGATTCTCCAATGGAGAGTGAGATCAGCATAGGTTAAAGTGGATAAGTATAGTTAATTAAGAGTGATCTTGATGGGTGTAGCCTCCATCTTGGCCAAAGACTAGTGGTAGCTTCTTATTGAAGTCCATTATCCTTGTCTACATAGGATTCTGAAAGACTTTTCCAGGCACTCATTCTAACCCTAAGGTAAAAGTATCATTACTTCAAATATTGATAGTTAAATCTAGGTTCCAAGAGAGAAAATGTGACATTTTGACACCACACAACTCATAAGCAACCAGTTGATCTTTGAATGCTGTTTTCTGAGCTTTACAATATCTAATTAAGCTTTCTCCCTTGCTTAGGACATTATGAACACAGGAATATATTTCTCCTTCAAGGCTTCAGAGTTGCCCAGGTGTTAAGCTTTTGTGCTGTCCTTACCTGGATAATCACTAGGTCCTCAGCGTTTTCTTTTATCATAATATTTCTCTTTCGATATCATCTCTTCAGAACACTCCGTCTAAGTCTCACCTCAGTTTGTCTCATCCCTCTTCTTTCCAACTTATACTTATTTTCATAACATTACTTGCTGAAAATTGTCTTTGTCACATCTTTCTGTCTTTCCCTGATTCCTTCATTAGAATACAAGCTCTATGACAAGAGGACTGATGCGGATTTCATTGGCCATCATCTCCCTCACGTGCAGCGCAGGGTCATGACTCAGGGTTGAGATGGATGACTGGTGTTTGTGGAAGGAATGAGTGGCTCAGTCAGGTTGGGTTCTTGGGAATCATTTAGGAGCACAGGTCTATGCATCATGCTAAAGTTCGTGGAGGTGCTCCTATGAACCAAGAAAGGAAGCAGCTGCTGATTTCATTTCCACCTAGGGATCCCCTCTGTGTCTATCTGCTACTAGATGGAGGGCCAAGAAGTTCAAGAAAAGAGGCTCACTTTCAAAATTATCAGCAAAAGAAGAAACATGTGAAGAAAGATAATCCTTTAAGACAATCAAGAAAGGTCATGTGCTCAGAAAGAATCTTTTGAATTCATCTAAGTGACATGTAAAGTTAGGCTCATTTTTTTCCTGCTTATACAAACATAGACCCACATCCCTGTTCATATTATCCAGGATTGTGTCTCACTAATGAAATTATTTTGGTGTTCTTTGAACTTACAGAAATAACATGAATAATATTTGATGTTGTGGAAGTCACATAGTTCCTGAGGAAAATTAAACAAATGGAATGATATGAGGTTACTTGATAAAACAAAGATCACTGTGGTAGTTTGAATGTAAGATGTGTCCACATACATATATGTTTGAACACTCAAGCCCCAGTTATTGGCACTGCTTGAGAAGTTTGTGGAGCCCTTAGGAGGTTGAGCCTTGTGGGGGGCAGTGTATCCTTGGAGAATAGGCCTTGGGGTGTTATAACTTGGGGCACTTGCACTTTTTACTTCCTGCTGATGTGAAGATGTGGTGTCACCTGTCTGCCTCTGCCATGGTTTTCTGGAGATAATGGGCATTTCCCCTTGAAAATGTGAGCTGGAAGAAACCCCTTTCTTCTATAAGCTGCTTCTGGTCAGGTGTTTTGTCCAGGTAATGAGAAATTAACTGATACAATCACTTTCTAGAATTTTACAACTTGTGGGGCCTCATACATACTTTCAGGGCATATCTTTGGTAGTAGAGAAAATAGCAGAGCACAGATATTGGGTGACAGATATACTTAGGGCCACATATAAAGTAACTGAGTAAGTTAGTTCTCCTAATGCCTTAGAGGCATTCTGGTGTAGAAAATGAAAATTTCAAAAGGAGAGGAAAGAGGAGTGCTTTCTTCCATTCAAAGAGATATTTAACCACTTTAAAGGAACATTATCAAGGAACTTTGTGATGAATCATGATTTTTCACTGGATAATCATGCAGCCAAAGAAGGCCATTAGCAGAATTATTTTGGACTCTTTATCACCTCACAAGACCTGTGGAATAAGAATTAACTTTATTCTTTTTTATTAAATTATTATATTTATTGAGGAAGTACAGAGCCAAGGAAAGGCATCCATGTGGCTAGAGAACCCACGTGGAGGGCCTGGAAAAAAGCTTGGAAAGAAAAGAGAAAAGAAAGTTCAGGTTCAAGCTCCTGACATGTGGGGAGCTGGAGGTAACAAAGGAGCCTGTTTTATGAGCTGTTACTTGGATAAAATTGCACCTTGGTGTTTTTAAAAAAATACATTTTATTTATTTATTTATTTGAGAAAGAGAAAGAGGCAGAGAGAGAGAGAGAGAGGGATGGAGAGAATGGGTGCTCCAGGGCCAACAGCCACTTCAAATGAACTCCAGATGCATGTGCCCCCTTGTGTATCTGGCTTACATGGGTCCTGGAGAATCAAATCGGGATCCTTTGGCCTTGTAGGCAAACACCTTAATCGCTAAGCCATCTCTCCAGCCTGCACCTTGAGTTTTTATTTCCAACATACATATATTCTGCTCTATTGACTCATGTTCACCTTTAAATTTCAAGCTAAGTGTTTGTCGTTGTGAGTTAAAATTCCCACATTCTCAGACAAGCTCTCAGAAGAAAGAGCTGCATTCCATTGCATGGTGGATGAGGCCACTGGGTACCAGAACTTGTTGATTAGAATCTGATTATCAGCTAGGCACGTGGTGTCACACTTGTCATCTCAGCATTGGGGTGCCTGTAGGAGGTAGACCAAAAACTCCAGGACAGTTTGGAGAAGGACACCCTCCCCAGTATGGTCATACTGAGTTACTAGTCTTTCATGCACACACACACACACATACACACACACACACACACACACGCATGCACACACGCACACATGTTCTTGCCTTTTCTGGTACTGAAGGTAGAAAGTTCTTCTAAGTTGGGGGTCTCCAGCTCATGGTTTGAATGGGGTGGGTCACTGAGATGTCCATCAGAGCAAGCTTTATGTGTAACAAAATCCAAGGCCATTGACTTCATAGATTCCTAGGAGTTCTGGCAAAGGGTAAAACATGATGACTGAGGTCACACGAGGCACCTGCAGGCTATGAGTAGAATTGGGAACACCTGGATCTCTGTGTTGTGTGCAGCAGGTATAATCAGGCAGGGCCATATAGTCTCTGGGGAACTAGGCACATGAAGAGGGAAGGAGAGCTGATTCTCCAGGTGTCCACAGAGTGCTGCAAAACAGGGAAGCTATTTCTCCATAGCTGGCAGCCACACTGCCCGGGGCAGCCTTGTGGGTCTATGCTCACTAATATTAGATTTTGTGTTATTTGCAGGTGATGAGTTCTAGTGATAGTTTTCATCTTTATCCCTGAAAATGAACTAAGGTGAATAATCACTTTTCACAGGTTTTCAAATAAAAATTTCCTCATCAATTTGAAATGCTCCATGTGAAAACACTTGAAGGCATTTGAAACCTGCTCATATTAGCATATGAAATAATTTCATTACTTTTACCAGTGAAAGAGAATACTTCTGAATTCTATAACTTTAATTTTAGTCCTTGCACATTTTGAATGATTATAAAAATTGTTTTACATTTTATTATCACATACTCACAAAAAAGACCACTTATACTTTGGACCACCATAAAAACTTTCAAAAGAATTTCATTAAAAATATCAATCAGGAATTATGGGTGAGTAATTAAAAAATGAAATCCACTGTCAAGGAAAAGTTTTAACACAATCAAGGTCAAGTTGCCTATTAGAATTTTTTATTAATTATGTAGATAGTGTGTATATAGTCATGTTAGTACCATCATTAGCCTCCTCCCTGTCCTCCCCCCTCTGAAGGGACTCTCCTCATTGGGGAATGTGGGTCATGCATTGTGGGGGTAGTCATCACTTATGGGGAAGAGGCAATGTCTCTGTGTATAATGTCCCAACTTGCGGCTCTAACAATCCCCCCCCTTTATGCAAATTTCCCTGAGCTACTTCAGTGATGAGGTCTTGGGAGCCTCTTTGTCTCTGGAAATCTGGTTTGGTAAGAGTTGAGTGCTCTCTGTGTCTATCTCCTTCACCCTTGTGCTGGTACCAAGAAAGCAGCACTCTTGCTCATTTCCCCTATTACTCTAGAATTTTGATGGAATTTTATTTGGACATTTAATACAAGTATAACACATATCTTTTCATACTATAATTATATTTTATAAAGAAAATTTAAAGAATTTCTCTACCACTAGTGTTACCATGCTAAATCATAGAATCACATTTCTTATGGCACTAAAAAAAATTCTATACAACATTGCACTGTGACAAATAATACTTTTATAATTTCCTATTTTGGTGGAAAAATGATCCTTGCTATGATTTATTTGATTAGAAAACTCTTATCAACTTATACAATAACCTGGTGAGTGAGGCATATTGTTTTCTATCCTTGTTAAGAAGAGGATGAGAAAGCAGGGAGGTGAAGCATTCCCTATGTTGATATGAAATGTACATGGCCCATCATCTCTTCTCTTTCCCACTCCTGTGCCTCTGCAGAAACATGCAAAATTCCTTGAGAAGAGACAAGTCTTCTTTCCAAACCAGAAAGAAGAGGTTGGTTGTTATAGATATGCGTTCTACTTGTGTTAGTTATTTTTCTTGTTTCTGTGATAAAAATTCCTTATAAAAGCAACTTAAGGAAATGAGGCTTTACTTTAGCTCACAGTCTATGGGTACAGTGCATCTTGGAAGGGAAGGTAGGGTGGAAAGAATCCTCCAGCTGTTGTTACTGAAACATGAATTGGTTGGTCACATTGTGTCCACACTCAGGAAAGGAGAGAGAGAAAGAGCGAGAGAGTGAGAGAGCGAGCGAGAGAGAGAAAGAGAGAGAGATAAATGCTGATGGTAGGCTCATTTTCTCCTCATTCCATTTGGGACCCCCAGATCATAGGATGGTGCTTCCCACATTTAAGATGGGTCTTCTCTCCTCCATGGACTTCTTTAGAAATGTCCTCCTTGACTCATCCAGAGGTATATCTCCTACATGATTATAAATGTAGTCAAGTTGACAATAATGACTATCATACCAGTTTTATTGTTTTTTAAAATTTTTTTAAAAATTATTTTATTTAATTTTTTGGAGAGAGACACAGAGAGAGACAGAGAAGGAGACAAATAGAGATGGGCTAACCAGCAGTCTCTCAGCTGTGAAGGAAATCCAGATGTGTGTGCCCTCTTGTGGTCAAGTGTGGCATTGCGCCCTTGCATCACTTTGCATCTGGCTAAATGCGGGACCTGGAGATTGGAACCGCGTTCTTAGGCTTAGCAGGCAAGGCGCCTTAACCGTTAAGCCACCTCTCCAGCCCCAGTTTTATTATTTTTATAATGCAAAACACCTGTATTCATCTTAGCATATTACGAAACATTACAAGAGAGCGAATGGAAGAATAATCTTTCCATATATATAGTGAATGTTGGGGAATGTCAACCTTATAGAAGAAATGTTTTACTTATTCTTTTTTTTTTTTTTTTTTACGTAGGGTCACTCCATCCCTGGCTGACCTGGTACTCACTTTTTAGGGCTAGGCTAGCCTCACAATGTTCCTCTTACCTCTGCCTCCTTAGTTATGGGATTAAAGGTATGTGTGACCATACCTAGAATGCTTACTAATTCTAAGAAGAGGGCTTAACATGGGAAAATATGAGCTGATACACTGAGAGAACAATACATCAAACCTATGAGTAATCCACAGTTTTCAGATCATGTGAAACTTGGGGTAAAGTTATGTTTTTGTACTAGTCAGCTACAACCCTGCTGTGGTCTTGATCCATTGTTATTGCAAGGCATCTAGCCAAATATTACCAACTTCCAACAGTTGTTTTTTTTTTTTTTTCATCTTTACCATTTCTTTCTGAGTGTAAGCTATCATAGCTTCTTTATTGGTCTTTCTCCCTTGGTTCATTCTCTTCTGCAGTCTTTTGCCAATATTATCCTAGTCAACAACATCAATCATATCAGGCATACTAACCCCCTGTGGTAGCTTCTCAGGACCTTCCTAGTTAAGACAGAAAGTATAGACTTCTTAGCTTTCTTTCTCCATTGTCACCTGGCTGGCTCCAGAAGTTTCTTTCTTTATCACAATTGCTAAGCCCCTGCTTTTCATTGCCAATGGCTTCTGTCTACCATTGTTTCTCTGCTCAGACTCTCCTTCCCTCCTCTCATGACATTTATAACTCCTTTCATCTTTTATATTTCTTCTTCACTTTATATCCTCAGAGAATTTTGTCCTGGCCTCTTGAGTTAGTCATGAACTATCACAGGATCTGTGACGTTGTCATAAGTTTTACTGGGTTGTGCTCCTCATATTTGCAAATTTTCAGGTATATACCAATCATTTGATTAATGTCCTTTTTGTTCCTCACCAAATATTTCAGCTTTCTACAAAAAAAGGTTTGTGACACAGTTTTGATTTCCCATAGTCACCTCAGGGCCTATTATTGGATCTAGTCCACTGCAAATACTTAGGACATTCAGCAGTTGTTCATTATTTATTATCTTTTAGTGAATCTAGTTGGTGTATTTCTGATGAGCTGCTTCGGCCTGGCATCACCCCCTTCCTTTTCCCAGCTGTGGCTCCTGCTGTGCTAGCAGTAAAAAAACCTAGCCATTGCTTCATTACCTATACTCTGCCAATATTTCTTCTGTGGACAAAAGTCTGGGACCAGCATGGTCTTCATGGAGCTAGAAGCAGTAGTAGAGTTTATATCTGTCTCCATTGGGCCCAGAAAAGCCCAGTTTTTTCAAGAGGATTTGTAGAGGGAACTAGCACTAGGGGCAGATTGATTTCCCACAGAAGGAGCATGTGCCAATAATAACTCAGAGAGAAAGATTGCAGTGAAATTGCTCATTCCTTGTCCCTTGGGAGCCAGTGAGGCATAGTGGCCACATTTAGCTTTTTCCAGGAGATTATCTGTACCAGTTACCTTCTGATTGCTGGATTAAAATACCTGACCAGAAGCAATTTAGGATAGGAAAGGGTTTAATTCAACTTTCAGTTCTAAGGAGATGCATTTCTTCTGGCTGGGAAGGCATGGTGGCAGGTGGAGAAGCCTGATAGTCATATGACATCCATAGTCAGGAAGTGGAGAGAGGCCAATGGTGAGTAGGGCCAGACTATAAAACCTCAAGGCCTCTCTCTGGTGATTCACTTCCTCCAGCAAAGGTCCATCTCTTAAAGGTACCATAACCTTCCAAACAATGCCACTATCTGTGAATCACATGTTCAAACACATAAGCCTATGGTGTCATTTTACATTCAAGCCACAATGTTCCCCTTAAGCAATCAATGTCCCTATATTTGTTTGAGGCTCAGATTGTTTCAGTGATATTCACCCCTATTAGTCAGATTCTTTTTTAAAATTTATTATTTTTTTATTGACAACTTCTATACTTACATACAAAAAAAAAACACCTGATATTTCCCTCCCCTCCCCCATTCCACTTTAGAACTCCAATCTCCATAATATCCCCTCCCTCTCTCCATTAGTCTCTCTTTTAATTTGATGTCATCATATTTTTCTTCTACTTTGAGGGTCTTGCAGAGGTATTGCTAGGCACTGCAAGGTCATGGATATCAAGGCCAATTTCTGTCTGGGCAGTTGCATTGTAAGAAGTCATACCCTTCCTTTGGCTCTTCCATTCTATCCTCCCCCTCTTCCGCAATGGTCCCTGAGCCTTGGAGGGTGTGACAGAGGTGTTTCAGTGCTGTACACTCCTCCATCCCTTCTTCTCAACACTATGTTGCCTTTTGGGTCACCCCAGTGGTTATCGCCATCTGAAAAGAGAAGCTTCTCTAACCAGAAGTGAGAGTAGCATTAATATGTGAATATGAACATTAAGTGTAGTGCTTTCAGGGCAGCGTGGTGGGAATAAAATATACATTTAGTCAGACAAGAGCAAGCTTTATACCCCTAAGGCTCATGACCTCACCTACCATAGACTTTTGCTTAGGTTTTTCAGTACCAGGTATGCATTCCCTCCTGTAGAGAGGGCCTTCAGTCCAATTATGGAGCAGTTGGTTACCCCAAGAGTAGACATGCCACTATTGCACCCGTTCAGTCATTGGGCCTGTATGGCCAAACTTGAATATTCAGTGTCCATTGTTTTCACTACTGATGACTTCTGTCTCCCATAGGCTGCATGCAGTGCAGCTTTTTCCAGCTTTCAGTTGACTGGTCTACATGGAGAAGGTTTTCTGCTCAGCACCAGCTTGCTTTCTTAGTGGCCTTGCCTCTCAGGCAAAAGAGGTCTTCAGCAATAGGGTCTTATTATCTGTTTCTCAAGGGAAACCAAGGGCTTTGGCAAAAACCTTTAATGTTTTGGAGGCTACCAGGATCACCTTGGCCAACAACTCACTGGAAGATATCCCATTCCAGGTACTGAAAATTTTCTAGTAACAGTGTATAGCTTCTAGATGTGCCATTATTCAAAAAAGTAATTTTACATAAGTCTTATTCATAATATCTTGAATTTAGATTGACCCTCCCCTTCCCTTCTTTTATGCCTTCTCTTCTTATTGTTGCTGAGACCAAATCACCTGCAAAGGCAACTTAAGGGAAGAAGGGTTTATTTTGCTCATCGTTTCAGAAGTTTCAGTCTGTTTATTATGGCAGGAAGGTCATGGTGGTGGAAAGGAGGGTGGGAGAGAGGAAGGGAGAGAGATGAAGAGAGAGAGAGAGAGAGAGAGAGGAGAAAGGGAGAGGAATTAAGGGAAGGAGAAAGGAGAAAGAGAGAGAATGCAATGATACAGTGCCCAAAGATACATTCTATGGCTAGATCCTAACCTCTCTCTGAAAGTTTACAGAGCTTGAGAAACTTGAGCCTTTGTAGGGAGAGGCACTTCGTATCCAAAGCACAACAGCACCTGATATTCTTTCCTTTCCTCTCTTCCCTCCTGTTCCCTTCTCTTGTGTCCCAGCAGTGCATGTCTCCCATCTCATTAAAAGTGCATGAGTCTGGAGTTGGTCTGCAGTGGCCAGAGGCCCTGACACACTCGTTTCTTCCCGTTCTCTCTCCTTGCAACTAAATAAAAAATATTTTAAAAATTAGCTATTACCATCTGCATGGGGATGTTTTCTACAAGTGTCATGCTTACATGTGTTCTCTTATTGATTCAGATAGCACTGTGTTTTTCCTTGGGGGAAACAGTTTAAACCATTAGAAAACAAAGGACCTCATCCATGCATTTATTAGCTAAATGATTGTTAAGGTCATACTAAAGCATAGAATTTGTTCAGGGTCTCTTAGGCAAAATATACAAAGTAAGTTATGATTGAAATTTGGCAAAATGCCTTAAAATCCATTTTATATAGCACACAAAAGTTAGGTTTTATTATGAGACCACATGAAATTAAAAGTTTTTACACAGCAAAGGAAACTATCAGCTGGGCAAAGCACTTTAAAAGGAGGAGTTTGGGAAGCAGAAATTCAGACAAACAATCTGAGATTGTAATAAGTCTAAAGAAGGGTATAAGTGGGAATGTAAGGGGAATACAAGAGATCAATAAATGGCGAATATGATAAAATACGTTATACATGTGTGAAAATGCTATTATTAATCCCATTATTATGTTTAATAATAGCACATTATTAACATATGTCAATAAAAATTAAGAAAGAAAGAAATTACCACTCACTGTGCTCAGAACTGTAAAGAAGGTCCCCCCCCCAGGGGACATAGAATTTCCCAAAAGTCAAGGTAGGTCAGAGACTGAGACTGAGAATACAAGAAGTCTCCTTAGACAGAAAGAACTATGGACACATTTGTGCAAAGTAGGAGGTCATGGTCATGACACATTTGTAGAAATCACAAGAGTTTATTTAGATGAAACACAGCTGGAAAGATGTTGGGCTCAAAGTAGAAAGAACATTCACTTTTTGCTGTGGCCTGAGAACCACATTTCTGAGAACTGTGGTCAAGAAGGTCCAGTGGAGCTTCAGGCTAAAATGAAGACCATGGTTGTGGTATCTGGTATAAAGCAGTTTTGTTTACTTCTTCCTTATATCATTTTGTAGAAATATTTCTAGAACTCTCAGATGCTGAAGTCCAGAAAGATAGAGAATGAGAGTTGATCTAATCATAAACCTTGGTATTTTTAGATCAGGTAGAGAGACTTCTTGTCCCTGGAAACTCAGTCAAGTGGCAAATCTTGCATCATTGGTACTTGAATCATTTGAAGCAGTTTTGGTTTTGATACCTCTTACCCATGTAGAGAAGAAGTATCATGTAATAATCATGAAATGATAAAATGTATGTTCTCAGGGTAAACTGAAATGTGTGCTTATCATACAGAAATAGTTCACCTTATGTTTCAGTGTTTTATTTGAAATTTTGAACAGAAATAATCATCTCATGTGGTCACATAGGATGACAAGTAGAAGCATGTCAGATTCTTTCTCTTTTCCATTGGAGTGTGACATCATGTTTTATCTGTTGGTTGAATATAGGGTTTTGTACTCCCACAGTGGTGGAAATATGAACTCCACATGGACCTGAGGTAAACTCGAAGAAATCTTAACCATTACCAAGTTGCTGCAGAGTCATTCTGTATGGCTGGATCTGTCAGAAGCCTCCTCCAGAATTGAGTTTTCTAAATTAACTTCTGTTCTATTAATAGAGAACAAATATATGCTAATTTGATGCTCATATTCACATTAGTAAATCTCAACAGCAGCCATACTCATTGTTTAGACCTTGAAACCACAAATAATTTTGGGATCACGTGTTACCTCCTTGACATAGTTTATAATTGGCAGTGAATGTTGACATGTTGACAGTAAACACAGGCTGCCATTTGGCCAGGTGTGTTATTGTTTTGAAATTCTTTAATACAATGTAGTTCCTGATTGCACACATCCACTGTGGATTATATCCACTGTGGATTGCACCCCCATCCTACCATGGGTGCCACTAAGATTTTTGTGTGTGAATTGTAGAGATAAAGAAGCAGGCTAAAATCCAGGCTACTCAATTTCCTAGCTATGCAAGTTTTGGGACGTTGTAACTTTACCAGTTTATATAACTTGAAGAACATGGTTACATTAGTAACTGTCATAAAGTTGTGGTGAAGGTTAGTATGAAAAGTCTTAAAGTGCATAGCTGAAAGAAAATAAAAGCTAACACATATTTATTCTTCAATAATCTGTTCTCAGAGCATGATATGAGACCCAGTGAGAGAATGAGATACAGCAGAGATAGGACTAAAGTCCATGTTTATCCAAGTTTGCTTTAGTTTATGGATTCTATATGATTGATTATTGTGACTATGGAGACAAATGGATTGACTGATCAATAGGACTAGAAGATGCAGAACTTTGAAGTAGGGAAAAAGTTAATCTGGAGAAATTATTTATGCAATGACAGTATCCCGACTAGCATTCCAGTGTAGACAAGGAAGGTGAATTTCCCAAACTCCATTTGCCATGAGGTGTGATTTTAAGAAAATTGACAAGATATGATGTATCTCCAGGAGTCACTTATGTACCTATATTTTTTTTGCTCAAAATTGCATAGCTTTACTAGTATAACTATATGTCAGTAGTGCCTAGTAGAAATACAATGTGATCTACAATATAAGCCACATATGCATGTTTAAATTTCTCGTCACCATATTTCATGAAAGTAAGAAGAATCAGATAAATAACATACAGTTGCCAAATATTAACAGCATTGGGACTAATATATAAATTAGTGATTAAAGTTGTGGCTGAGGGTACAACCCTGCAATCCCAATTATTCTGGTAGCTAAAGCAGGAGGACCACAGGTTCAAGGACTGCATACATCACAGAGAAAGTTGAAGGTCGTCATCATAATGAGACCCTATCTTGAAATAAAAGGTGAGAAAAGCTGGGAAAATAGCTCAGGGCTACAGTGCTGCTTATCTGGAATGCTTAAGGTCCCAGTAATACACATATGTCATTAGACATTTTACACCTTTGGACTCCAGTGTGCATTGTGCAGGTGGGATGCATGTTAGTTTGAGTTAACCACATTGCAAATACTTAGGAAGCATAAGTAGCTAAAAGTTGCTGTTCTTAATGTGGAGGTATAAACAGTTACCCCCAAATACAGGTCCACATGCTGCAAGGTAAGCCCTTTATTCACTGAACGATCTCCACAACACAGAACAAAATTATTCAAAATAAATTTAAATTTCAAGTTATTTTCAAATTATTTCAAATAACAATTTTCCTGAAGAACAAACATGCTTATTTTATTGATCATATTTTCAGATATATAATTATTTCAGTATATATATATAGAGAGAGAGAGAGAGAGAGAAAGAGAATTAGTATGCCAGGGCCTGAGCCACTGCCTTAGATTCCAGGTGCTTGCACTACCTAGTGGACATGTGCCTTACCTTTGTGCGTCTGGATAATGTGTGATCTGGAGAGTCAACATGGGTCCTTAGGCTTTGCAGGCAAGTACCTTAACTGCTAAGCCATCTCTCCAGTCCTCATTTAAGTTTCTTGCATTGCACTTTCTGACTTGACAACCAAGAAGCTCATAATTAAATTGAGCATGATACTGCAATGGGTACCTGTGATAGTTTGAATGTATGTCCTCCAATAGATTCAGTTTTATTAAAGCTTCTTGGATTTCCAGCCATAAGGTGTTGCTGAGAGTGGATCTGGAATTCCAGCCTAAGGTATTGTGGTAGTTTGAATATATGTCCCCCAATATATTCAATGTTTTATTACTTTATAGTTTGCATCTGCAGTCACCTTGCTAGAGGCAAGGTCACTGGGGGCCGGTTTTAAGGTGTGGTGATGGTTTGAGATTCCATTGTAAAGATATGCAAATGTGCCTAGCAGGAGTTCCTGAAGTGTGCTGTGTGACCTTTTGGCTGTAGTTTTTGCTCTGTGTGCTGTGGTGGCTGGTTGGCTTTTTCTCTCTGCTTGGCCCTGTTGAAAGCAGGCTGCTTTTCCTGCCTTTATGGAACTTCCCCTGGATCTGTAAGCTTCAATAAATAATATCCCTTCCTCCATAACTGTGCCTGGTCTGGAAGTTCATCTCAGCGAACCTGAAGCTGTCTGCAACAGTAAAGTGGTACCGAGGAGTGTGGGGTGAGATGAACCAGATTGTGTGGATATTCGTCTTTTGCAACCTTTGTTTTGGAGGAATGGGCATGGACTTGGTGCTTGCAACTGAAGATGCCTTCTGGAGTGGTAAGCCAAGTTTTATGGACTATTCTGATGAGAGTTTGAGAATGCTAAGTGCAGATAGTACTGAACTTCGAGGCTTGGCTTATGAGGTTTCTAAGGGGAAGGAAAGACTGCAGAGGACTTTGTTGGAACTGGGCTACTGGCATAAGGGATGGCTACGTTCTGCTATCCAGGCCCAGAAAATTTGATCAAGGTTAAATTTGTAATGGACTGATATGCTTGGCTGAAGATATCGGACTGAGATTTTAAGATTTTAAGTTGGAAAAACTCAAGCAAGTTAAAAGCAGAGGCACTGAGACTGGTTTTAGGTTACTGGGGCTGCTATTGTCAAACACATTAGCAATCTTAAGGAAGGTGGAAGGAAGGTGGTCGGACTGATTTACATTAAAACAATGGAGAGGATGCCTGAGGAAAGACTGTTAAAAATGCAAATTCTTGGAAAGAGCTGACTGGAGAAGGAACCTGCTTTTCAAGGCTATGGTTTATTTTGTCCCTGGATTAAGAATATGGCTGTGTCCTGCACACCTGGTATTAGTTTTGGAAGCATGAAAAATGCATGGAGTGGTCATGAGTTGCACACGGTTCCAGGAGCCGCTGCTGAGATGCAGCATGAGGTAGGGCATGAAGACCCTCAGGAATAGGCTGGAAGAGCCTTTTGGAAGATGGACCGTGGTTTGCATGGAGACCTGAAGATATTTTGGATATACCAGGACTGTGCAAAAGGGCTACCATGGAGTGCAGTGTTGGCATGGGATGAAAGTTTTCCCTGGCAACTGCCCAGCTGGAGGGGCGGAATTGGAAAACTGGAGACTGTCAGTCTCTGGTTATATTGAACTTGAACTGCAGAAGTTTGATGATTGCTGATGGTGGCTGAGTTTGCATTGTTCTAGTTTCTCCTTGATATTCCTTATACAGTTAAAATGTTTACTCTGTGCCTTTACATGTTGAAAGTATTTAACTTGTTTGATTTTACAGGACTCACTATCTTAAGTTGATCAAGACTGTGAGAACCTTTGAAATTGGACTGAGTACAATTTACAATGTGTGATAGTTATAAATCTATTGGGGGCCAGGAGCTAAATATATTGGGGGCCAGGGGCGGAATGTGGTAGTTTGAATATATGTCCCCCAATATATTCAATGTTTTATTACTTTATAGTTTGCATCTGCAATCACCTTGCTAGAGGCAAGGTCACTGGGGGCCAGTCTTAAGGTGTGGTGATGGTTTGAGATTCCATTGTAAAGATATGCAAATGTGCCTAGCAGGAGTTCCTGAAGTGTGCTGTGTGACCTTTTGGCTGTAGTTTTTGCTCTGTGTGCTGTGGTGGCTGGTTGGCTTTTTCTCTCTGCTTGGCCCTGTTGAAAGCAGGCTGCTTTTCCTGCCTTTATGGAACTTCCCCTGGATCTGTAAGCTTCAATAAATAATATCCCTTCCTCCATAACTGTGCCTGGTCTGGAAGTTCATCTCAGCGAACCTGAAGCTGTCTGCAACAGGTATGCAGAGGGAGCCATCCGAGTTCTGCCTGGGTTCCCTACTGTTTTCTGGTTTTTGCTTTGTGATGGTTGTTCTCTCTGAGTAGACCAGTGAAAGGGAGGCAACTTCTATCACCATTATCCCCTGGATTTGTAAGCTGCAGTAAATCCCTTCCTCCCATAAACTGTGCCTGGTCTGGGAGTTCATCCCAGCAATGTGAAGCTTCATGTAATTTTAGCAAACTATTTTCCTATTGTTCCTACTTATGACTCTTTTTTTGGTCCCAATTATTATTTCATAATAACTTTTTCTTAGTTATTTATCACTGTGTACAAAAAACATGAGAATAATTGATACTTCAAGGAATGAGGGAATATATCATTTTAACAAGCATCTCTTGCTACTCACTTCTGGCAGAACATTTGGTTAAGTGAATCACAGCCCAATGTAAACATGGCTTACAGATGAACTGTCTTGTAACAGTAATTATATATCATGCTGTAAATTCTGAAATTGGTAGAGCCTGACCAGACGGAGGCATGATCTGGTTTGACTCTCATGTTTGATGGAGACTCAGAGAATTTCATCAACTTTCTTAAAGGCTTTAAGATGGTTAATAGCAAACATGAGCTGCAGGATAGCCTATGAGCTGTCTCTAACTCTACATCCATAAGATTCTGGTGAGTTAATCTCGTGTATCAGCTCTTCTGGGTAGGTGGGTCAGGATAGAACATGTGGTACTAGAGGTTAATCCAGTATTTGATAAGAATAAACTGTGTTGGGCCTGGTATCTATTCTATGACGCATTCTGGGCTTTCCCATCCTGTTGCAGCCAGGTTCGCATTGCTGGCAGAAATCACCTGACCAAGAGCAGCTTATGGGAAAAAGAAGGGTTTATTTTTGCTTATAGACTCAGGGGGAAGCTCTATGATGGCAAGAGAAAAAGATGGCATGAGTGGGGAAGGCATCACCCCCTGGCCAACATAAGGTAGACAATAGCAACAGGAGAGTGTGCCAAACACTGGCAAGAGGAAACTGGATATAATACTCATAAGCCTGTTCCAAACAATCCACTGCCTCCAAGAGGTATTATTTCCCAAATCTCTATCAGCTGGGAACCTAGCATTCAAAACACCTAAGTTTATGGGGGACACCTGAATCAAACTACCACACATCTGGTAATACAGCCATTATTTATGTGAAATGGCATTCCCCTAGAAGTTTAGACTAAGAACTATGGTGACAAAGCCATACCATGCTAATTGCAGAAATTAGTTAACATAATTTGGCATCAGTTTAAGAGATAAAGTAGATATTCTAAACCACTAGTGGGAAATTGGCTCAAACCTTTCAAAGAATATTATTTTAAAATTATTTGCAGGCATGGTTTGGATACATTGTGTGTTGGTAGCATGCTTTCCTCCTCATTGGGGTCACAGGTTTTCCTCTTGGGGTTGTGGGTTATATGTTGTGGGAGCAGCAGTCAATTGTTGGGGAGAGGCAGTACTTCTGGGCATGATGTCCGTACTTGTGGTTCTACCAATTTTTCATTCCCCTCTTCTGCAAAATTCTCTGAGTATGTTGGGTGTGTTTTAAGTCTACTTTCAGTGATGGGCTCTTAGAAGCATCTGGATCTCTGCTTTGGTAGGTGTTGAGTGTCTTCAGGGTCTGCCTCCTTCACCCTGGTGCTGATTATCAGGAACCGCATGGAAGTAGCATGCATTCTTGCTCATCTCCCCAATTCCTGTGTGCTTTCAGCTGGGGCTTGACTGAAGTGCGAGGGGTAATTTATTTCCTTGAGTTTCCCTACAGTCTGAAAAAGAAGAACAGATTCTACAATGGAGAATGCAGTCAGCACAGGTTGAATGGGATGAGTGTTATTAATTTAGAGAGAATTTGATGGATGTATTCTCTCTTTTAGCCCAAAATTAGTGGGATCTTGACATTGGAGAACATAATCATTGTCTCCATAGGATTCTGACTTAGTGAGGTTCTGATATTTGTATGTACTGTGACAGCCCTATCCTGTGATCATCAGAGATCAGGCCTGAAGATAATTAGATGAATAACAAGGATAGTGGAAGGTATGATCTACTCAGCTTCAATCTTTTTTTTTACTGTATTTTTATTAGTTATGTATATAGTGTGTATACAGCCATGATGGTACCATGATGGTTAGCTTTCTCCCTGTCCTCCCAGCATGGGAATTTTGGGTCTTGCATTGTGGGGTTGGCCATCAGTTATGGGGGAAAGGCAATGTTTCTGTGCCTAATGACCCAACTTGTGGCTCTAACAATCTTTCCACCACCTCATCTGTGAATTTCCCTGAGCCATGTTGGGTTCATTTTAGGTCAGCTTCAATCTTGATGTCTAACAAAAACAGCTTTGTAAGACTTGAGCAGCTATAAGTAGTAGAGCTCTTACCAAAGCCAGAAATTTATCTAGGCAGGATGCAGTGAATGTCTTAGTTTTGTTACCATGAAAAATAAATTCTAAAATCTTTGAGGGGGGAGTGTTTCAGTCATTGAAGAGTTGGTCAATGTAGACAAATAAGTCAAGAAGATCTATTGGTTATTACATGAAATATTATGAAAGAAGAAACAAAAATAAACATTTGATAAGAGATAATATGTTTATGGTGGTGAAGGGGCAGGAATGACTCAATAGGTCACAGTTAAGTGTATTCATTGGACATATAATTGAAAGGGAAGGAAACATATAAAAGCAGAATGTAATCAATGTCATTATTGCAATTTTTAAATGAGCAAACACAATATAGGTAGATGAATCTTGCCAGGTTTCCTGGACACACATGTGATATATATGCAAGAGGTGGTTGTTGTAATACACTTCAAGGCAAGTCGGACCTGGACACATAGCAAGTGGCTTGTCCCTCCGCATAGACCTGTCATTGAATGAGGACTGCTCTGGAAGGTATGTGATCTTGGGTGAGATATATCCCTTTGGCCAAAGGCAGTTTCTAGACAGAGGCAAAGTGGTTATTTCCAAGGGGTAGCACCCCTAGGAAAATGAATGCATGCCTTAAAGGAAACCCAGGGAAGCTGACCACAGCATTGCTGACCACAGCATCCACTGTTATATTCCAGGCTATGCTCTTCATATTTTCCATGTTAAGTTTAGTCCACAGGGACCAACTGCTCCAGGATCCAAGATGTACCCATCATGAAACAGCAGATCTGTTACTGGCCACCAGGCTAATCATCACCTACCTCCTCCATGTGACCCATAAGTCATTTCTGCCAGCATTGTGAGTAGTCTTCCTTGCTTGCTATATCTTAGCAACAGAAGTCTGAAAGAACTTATGGCAGCACAGCCTGAAGTTCTGTAGGACTTTTATGTACACACTGTGTCTCTTCCTAGCTCTATCCTGGTGGAGCTAGGCAAAGGAAGGTGACAGAGGTATAGGACTGGTTCCAACACTTGTGACCTGTTGTCAGTTGTGATCTTCCAGGGGGCAGCCACATATTTTTCCTATGTACATCAGTGAAAAGATGTTGAGAGGGGAGCTCATGACTACCTCTTTGCATTTATGGCCATTTATTTGGCTAGCAACTGAAGAATCTGAAATCCAGTGCATCTGGCCTTCAGTCACTTTCCTAGTATAGCACAGCAATGGAAATACAACTGCAGAACAAAGGTCTATAGGAGCTGGGTGACAGAGGAAGCCATTTGGAGGTGGACTGCAGCATGACAATTTGTCTATGCTACCCAAAGTGTCAAGCAGGTCCAAGTACTAAGTTTACCCATCGTTCTGGCCCTCTCAGACTTGTTTCTTATCTATGTGTAGATCCCACAGGTCATCATGTTTGTTTGCTGAGTGATGAAAGGTAGAGATAATGTGCATAATTACATACCAACTTCTGGACCAGTCTAGTTACTAAATATCCATCTGTTTTCTATTTAATTTTAATTGTCAGTCTTTGAAACACTTTGAAACAATACCTTTTTCTGAAATTACAGAAGACAGGAAAAAAAAAAGCAGAGGGACAGCAAGGCTTCCCTACGATATCAGTTTTATTTGATATTTAAATAGATTTGACATGAACATGACTGATGAAATGATGCTGGGCCTCATACCACAGGTTAGTAAACATGCACGCTGCAGTGAAATTGTCACTGGTTTGGAGTTGCTGCTGAAGCAGGGATCAGCCTTGAGCTCTAGCGTTACTACATGGGATTTCTGAAACTGAGGCTCACTGGGATACACTATTTGGATTTTTATGTCTATTCATTTAAAGCCAGGTAAACCAAAATAATCAGTTTTTAGGAGAACCAGAAGCAACATGCTATTTTAGCTTATTTAACTATTATTACTACCTTAAGCTAATGGAATAATTCTCTTTATTCTAAAGTGGAAAATAGCTGAGAAATGGATAGTAAAAACAGGTTTTGCAACATTGCACAGCCAGGACTTCCAATTCCTGTGTTAGTTCCCATTTACCTACACCTTCACTTCATGTTCTTGATTTCCCTCTATAATTTATTTTTATTAAAAATTGATATTTTCACTGGGATACTTGGAAATCTAGCCCCCAAAGTAAAGGTATTTTGAGCAAGGATCTTTGGAAAGTGGTAAATTATGAAGGTGCAGCTTTGAATGGAGGCATTAGCGTCTTTTTGAAGGGGGCTGAAAGGAGCTCAATTCTCATGTAGCATATAAGGGCACAGTAAAGGAGTATGCTCTTCAAACAGAAAATGGGCCGCACCAGACACTGAAGCTGCTGGTGCAGATGCCCCAGCCTCCAGAGCAGTGAAGAAAGAAATGTTTCTCATTTAAGCCAAACTGTCTATAGTTATTTCAACAGTAGCCAGAGCAGATTAAGACATAGTGATTAGAATAGTCATGTTGGCTTTGATAAAGCAGTTAACATGTGTATAAGAACATGAACGAAAAGAACACAACAAACTCTGTTAAATGATATCCTTCCAGTGGTCATCTTTCAGTCATCAGCCCTGGGCTGAGTTCCACTTGAGTCCTTTTGAGTTCTTACTTCTATTGTATTCTGAGAATTATTATTATTAAACATGAATTCACAAAATTCCTCTTAAATTGTTCACAAAATTAGTTTCACAATTCTCTTGTTCATTTTAAGTTAATTAAGTTCATTGCTAATTCCATTGTCAATCTCAGTGTGTTTCTCCAGTCCCATATTATTCTTATTCTCATGTCAACCCTCTTGATTTTTCATTGACACTTTTTATTGTCATGATTCTTAAAATTATTTTGAGTGAAACTGATGAGTTTTAACTGAAAACATTTGTGGAATTATAAATTGATGTTATGATTATTGAATACAATATAGAATAATGAAACCAAACAAGTTAATATGTGTGTTACTTCAAAATTTTAATATATCTTAGTGAGAATGTTTAAAGTCTACTCCCTTAGCAAGCTTCAAATATACTCTGATTTTAACTGCATTTGCTATCTTGTTAAATAGAAAAAAAAGTGAACACACTTCTCTTAACATATTTTTTGTTATTTAACTTCAATTTTAACCAACTATATTCTAATAGAATTCCAGATATTCAGTCATTGGGAGAAGTCTCTGGTTTTGGCCTCACAACTTTTGTATTTTGGGATCTTATAATTATTCTTCAGTTTTCTATGTATTAGTAAATATTATGGTGAAGTTAGCCAGGTTTCTGGCTATAAGGTTGTCATAGTAGGGATTGTGAGGTGGTAAAAACATGTACCAAACCTCCACAAATACTTCATCAAGTGAGATCCAAATATTGAGTGTGACAAGGACAGTCATGGAATTTACTCTGGAGAAAGTGCTATCTGAGCAGCGTTTTGAAGATTAGATGAGCTTTTCATGAAGAAGTTGAGGAAGAAAGTCATTGTGAGCCTGAGGATTGACAGATGACACTGCTTTGATTGGAGGTTAGGATGTCTGTGCCCTCCCAGAATTCAAATCCAGCCCAAAGATCTAGACTGACATGCATGTTATATGTTGTCATGTAAGATAAATCTCAAGGTGAATAAACATAACAGGATGAGAATATTCATAAATATAGGAAGTCCATCTAGAAGACAAGGTTTTGCAGTCCTCATGTGACACAACAAAATTTTTCTTTCATATTTTATGCAATACAAAGTCCTGGGAGTGCTTTCAGGAAATTACCAATTGTGTTAGACACTTTCATTGTTGTGACAACATATCCTAGAGTAATCAATTTAAAGGAGAAATATATTGGCTCATGGTTTCAGACCATGGTTGACTATCTCTATTGTTTGGGGGACTTTGGGAAGACATCGTGAGAAAAGGGTATGGCAGAACATATCTTCTTACCTCATGGTGGCTGAAGGCAGAGGGAGAGAGAGAGAGGGAGAGAAAGAAGCTATACCTTTCAAAGACATACCTTCAGCAACCTACTTCCTTCAACCAGGTTACACCTCCCAATAATGCCATCAAATTATGAGTCCAGCAATGGATTAATATGTTTATTAGTTCCCACTACTCATGATCCAATCACTTTATAAGAGCCTCACCCCTAAACTTTACATCAGGGGACCAAGATTTTAAGAAGACATAGACCTATGTAGTTCATTGTGAAGAATAGTTTGGAAAAAAAATAAATCAAAAGGGAAAACAAATGTTTGAGCAGCTACTTGTATAATCTACTTAAATATAAATATCTGACTAGAAACCACAATTAAAGAAAATAAGGATACTTTATTCTTTAGGCTTTCTGTGCACTTTTGAGGGTGGAGCTGCAAAAATATTATGGTGTTATTAGCAAAGACACTATTTTTTGTTTATTTTTATTTATTTATTTGAGAGCAACAGACAGAGAGAAAGAGGCAGATTGAGAGAGAGAGAGAGAGAATGGGCACACTGGGCCATCTAGCCACTGCAAATGAACTTCAGATGCATGCGCCACCTTGTGCATATGGCTTATATGGGTACTGGGGAATCAAGCCTCGAACCGGGGTCCTTAGGCTCCACAGGAAAGCGCTTAACTGCTAAGCCATCTCTCCAGCCCCAAAGACACTATTTTAAAGGTGCCTTATAAAAAAGGCTGCAAAATCAAGCTAAATTATTTGTAAGCTCATCCTAAAATGTAGACACAGTATGCTAAGTGTTTAGTGTAGTTTACTTCAATTTAAATTTGTTTTAATTTGTTGCAGTCACATTCCCTTGCTGGAATAAAGCACCCAACCCAAAGAAGCTTGTGGGAGGAAAGGGCTTATTTTGGCTTAAAGACTAAAAGGGGAGTTCCATGATCAGAAGGGGAAGGACAGCATGAGCAGAGCCTGGACATTACCTCTACACTGCAGCCTGACAGTGAGCCCCTCACACTGGCAAGCTAGGGGTAATAAATCTCAAGGCCCACCCCCAGCAACACACTTCCTCCAGCAAATCTCCACCCCCAAATTGAAATCAGCTAGATTGTAAGCATGCAGAACACATGAGTCATGGGAGATATCCCACACAAATCACCACATTCTGCCCTTGGACCCATAAACTGATAACCGTCTATGATGTAAAATGTAGTACATTGCACACTTCAAAAGATAACATTGGGCATAGCAAGGGAAGATTGAATCAGTGCAAAATCTAAAACAAACAGGCAAAACATTAAATCCTATAGCTCCAAGTCTGACATCTCTAACCATTGTCAATGTCTCTGTAGTTCCAAAACCATCCCTCTAGTTCAGATGCTCACATCCCAGTGCAAACACCATCCCAAGGAAGTTTTTACCTTGGCAGCAGTCCCATAGTCCTGAAACCCTTGGTTATGCAAGGACTTCCAGCTTCCCTGTCTCACATTACCCATTGCCATTTCCAAAAGAGTAAGTCTGTTTTGCAAATCCAATGACCCTTTCTTTCCTGCATTTGTTTTACTCCAAAGTACTAGGCAGGCTACCAACTTATTAATCCACAGGGGGAATGAAGCCAACTTTGAAGACAGGACACTTCTTCAAAAGACTCAGCATTCTGGGGCTGGAGAGATGGCTTAGCAGTTAAGGCACCTGCCTCCTAAGCCTAAGAAGGCTGGTTCCAATCTCCAGCAGTTCCAATCTCCAGGTCCCACATTTAGCCAGGTGCAAAGTGACACAAGTGTGCAATGCCACACTTGACCACAAGGGGACACACGCATATGGACTTTGTTCGCAGCAGCTGAGAGGCTGCTGGCGTGCCCATCTCTATCTGTCTTCCTCTCCCTCTGTCTCTCTTTCCAAAAAAAAAAAAAAAAAAAAAAAGGATGGCATTCTATATGCTGTCCCAATGCAGAACATCTGACCCAATCTCAATCTCAAACAACTGCAGCTGAGCAGAGACTATTGTCTCTAGGCTGAAACTTTCATTTATTTCATTTATTTCTATGTCATAGCTTTCTACTCACACTAGTCCTTTTCTACACAACAGAACCCTGCACAAGTTATAAGGACACAGGAAAATCAGGAGCTATTTCACACAAGCTGCTTCTCTCCCAGTGTGCACAAAGTTCGTTTATCTGCTCATAAGCCAAAACTCACAGTCCACAGTTCTTAAAGAAGTTAGGTCTTTCAACACTTACCAGAATTGTCCATAAATCTGTACCTTCTGTCACAGAACAAGATTTCAAATCCTTCCACATTCCTCCCACAAATGAGTTCCAAAAGGTCAAAAAACACACATTCAGGTTTCTAGCATCAATGACTCTACTTCACAGTAGCAATTTTCTTACTGCAGCTATCTTTGTATTGCTGGCACACAACACCCAACCCAAAGGAGCTTGTGGGAGGAAAGGGTTTGCTTTGGCTTACAGACTTCAGGGAAAGTTCCATGATGGCAGGGAAAAGGATGTCATGAGCAGAAGGTGGACATCACCTTTGCCTGAGCAGGTAGAAGACCATAGCAAGAAGGTCTGCTGACTAACACTAGGAAGCTAGCGTTAATAACCATCAAGGCCCACCCCCAGAAACATTCCTCCAGCAAGCCTCCACATTCCAAACTGCCATCATCTGGGGATTAAGCGTTTATATTTATCAATGTTACTAATTTATAAATATTCCTTCTAGCTAATGGCAAGAGAGAACCTTGCTGTTTATTAAAAAGAAAAGAATGTAGAGCTAGGCAGGAGGAAGTCATATGCCAGGTAACAGTTGAATGGGAGCACAAGAAAGGACAATATACCCATAATGAATTCACAGAGAAGATAAGCAAGAAAAGCATCCTATTCACAGTAGGAAGCTCCTGAAGAACAGCTCCCCTCCAGAGACAGAGGCCCTAATTACCTCACAGTGAACATGAATAACCCTGCTGAAGATGTCCTTCGGGGAAAGGGGAACTATGGGGAGTGGACATACTACAACCTATATTAAAATTTAGTTAATAAAGAAAGAAAAGACACAAATATAAAAAAGTTAGACCTCAAGGCTGAAAGCAACATGACGAATCATCTTATGCATTCCTGAGAAGTGAATGCACCATGTGCTGCTGTGGGCAGTAGTGCTACAGGTAGAGGGTTTGCTTTATAGGACCCAGGTCATAGTCCTGATAGGAAGCCACCAGTGACTGAATTCTTTGCTGTACCAGTGACAGATAAAATCTAGTCACTAGTGTTTTTAAACTCTCAAACTTTCAATAAACACTCTTTTTTTCCTTTTATAATTTATTTTTATTTATATTATTCTGATTTTACATTCATAGTGTTGGCTCCCTTATCCTCCTCCCTGTCCTCCCTCTTCCAAAGGGACCCTCATCAATGGGGAATATGGGTCATGCATTGTGGGGGTAGTCAAGAGTTCTGGAGGGGGGTAGGCCAAGACTCTGTGCATAATGCCCCAACTTGTGGCTTTAACATTCTTTCCGCCACCTCTTCCACGAATTTCCCTGAGCCACATTGGGGTCATTTTAGTTCTGCTTCAGTGATGAGGTTTTGAGAACCTCTGTGTCTCTGGATATCTGACTGAGTTGGAGTTGGATATTCTCAGTGTTTATCTCCTTCAGCCTTTTTCTGGTGCGGTGATCACCAAGAATGCCTTTCCCCCGCATTACTCTATGGTTTCAGCTGGGGCCTGAGGTATGATTGGCAGATCCTCCCTTCAAGTGCTTCATTGGTATTTGGAATTGTATGTCTGAGAGTACACTGTTGTGATAAACTTCAGACAATACTTCACAGGAGACTATAAATAATTAAAACATTCTGTCCTCTCCTTGTTATATGTTAGCTATGTGTTTGAGGGCAAGATAACATCTTAGGTTCTTGTGTTTCAGTTTTCTTCTTTCAGAGGAGAATAATAAAAGGGAATATGTCGTTGCACCATTGTATATGTGGCTTAGTGACATAGTACATTTTATACTGACCATCAACAATGTTGGTTATGGGGTTAGGGAAATGCCTCAATTGGTAAAGTGCTTGCTGTGCGGGCATAATGAGCTGAGCTTGTGTCCTCAGTATTATGTAAAAGCAGGGCATAGTGGGACATTATGTAACACACCATTGAGAAGCTGGAGACAGAAGGATCCTTTGGGCTTGCTGGCTAGCTGGTCCAGTTGAATCAGTGAGCTTCAGATTCAATAAGAGATCCTGTCACAAAAAATAAGGTGGTGATTAATTGAGGAAGACATCCCATATTGAACTCTAGCCTCCACATAAAGATGCACATATGTGCATGCATACCCCCCACAAATACACACACACATACTATTGGCTATTACTGTGGCTACTGCAACACTACTCCTCTCAAACATTTAAAAGTATAGTTTTATATGCAAATAAATCACATTAATCATGCTGCTTCAAACAGTTTTTTAAATAAAACAAATAAGCATATTATTGGGTCCATTTCCTATTTAGCACACATGAATTATCATAATTATTTAAAATAACATAACTGCTAAGAACATGGACTGTGGAGTCAGGTGGTCTGGGTTTGAACTCTTCTCTCCCACTCACCAGCGGTGTACACTGAATGGGCAATTTAGCACCTCTCCATTCTTACTTTCCTATGTATAAAATAAGGAATATTAATAATACCTATCTCAGAGTATTATTAAGCAATCATCATTTGCAAAGACTTTAGAGTGGAAAGTTTGTATGAGGGGTTATTCAAAAGATAAAGGTTGGAGGGAAGGAAGAAAGGGATGAAGGACATCCTTTGCTGATTTTTTTCATCTGTCTACTAGTTCTCTCAAATTTTATCTATAATTTCTTTATTGTGCCTTTACTCCTCACTGAAGGTTTAATGGGCATTTAGTGGTATTCATTTTCCTCTCAAAACTCTGACAATATTATTTTGTTACATATTAAATTTTAGTATTTCTGTATTTTTATGCTCTTTCTGATGGTTTTCAGTGCTTGCTCTTTATTTGGTTTCTTGTATTTTTTCCTAAGGTGAGTAGATTTGGATTCACTTTTATTTGTCCAACATATAACCTGTTGTTCTTTCTATGGATGGTCATGCTTCTCTTCAGTTCCTCACAGGAGCTTTTTCAGAAACCCGTGGTCCTGAGGTGGTAAGGCACATATACTCACAGGTGATAGCTTTACACCTCTTTTTGAGGTTTTAGGGAGATTTTTATCTCTGTAACATGTTACATTTTACTTCATAGGGTGTTTCATTGCTGAACTCAGGGAAACTATGAACTGAACCCCTAAAACTGAGGGTCATCAGGATCATGTTAGGATTTCAGGAAGTTCAAAAAAATTGTCATAGAAAAGAGGAATGGAAAATAAATTTGGAAGCCTTGCTGTCTGTTCTCAGACACAGTCCCATGTTGCTTCTGTTTCACCTGTTCTTTCCTTTAGACATCACTATTAGACACATGTTGGAACATCGCAGTCTGTCCAGTTCCTTCTCTCTTGTTCTCTCTGGTACATCAAGGGTATTTTCCAAAGATCTATTACAATAGTTATTTTTTATAAAGAACTAGTTGGAGCTAATTTATTGTTGACTTGTCCATTGTTTTTTCCTCATTTGTGGAAGTTCTAAGTGTCTGTTCCTTCTTTTATAGAGTTCTTTGAGTATATATCCACTTTCTACTTTTATGGCTATGATCATTCAGCACATTTATGTTGAAGTCTCAATTTTATGTTCCTATTTTTAAAATATTTGGTGTTCTAAATGATTTTTTTGCTGTTGTTCATATATTTCTTGCTTGTTAAATGATTAAGAGGTTGAGAAAAGGATTTTAAACATTGTGAGACCACAATGCATGGTTTTTAATCTTGACCTTGCCACTTACTGGGTGGGCAATCTTGGACTAATTCCATGAACTCTCTGTGTCTTACTATCTTCAGATGTCAATTCAGCAAATCACTAGAACCAACCTTATTAGTGCTGACACATAATGATCGCTTAGAATTCACAACTGTCATCTTTGCCACTATCATTTTCATAGTCAATTTGGTTTGTAAACTTCCCTTCAGTGGGTCTTTCTTTTCTGGAATCCTCTGAGCTCCTATCTAGTATAGATTCTCTACATTGTCGTTTTCAATTTATTTCTCTCAGGAGTCTCAGGAGAGACTTTAGTCTGGACCCATCTTATATTTTAATTTTAGGGCTTTACTTTGTTCAGCAAAGAGGCAATACACTTTTGGCTGAGGGCCAATGGACTCATATTAAGATTTGAGGATGCCCAGTAAATAGTAACAATAAATAGGAATGGTTGGTATATTCACAAATTGAACTATCCAGTCATAAATGCACCAGACCTCATCTCTATATTGCTTCTAGTATGTGCAAGCCAATGGAAAGGCACACTTATTTTGACTTAAATAGGAGAAAGACTGAAGTTGAATGTGTCCATTGCTTTCCTAAAGTCATAGCTAGGCTGGTCTTCCTCCCATGGGAAGGATGGGAGTCAGGAAAGGACAGTACCATAAAACTAAAGACCTTCCCTCTCGATGGAAACATGAAGCCTGCAGAAAGAAGGTTGTTTTGGACTATCACCCCCTGCTCTCTCTGCCATCAGGCCACTAAATCATTTGGATTCCATGCCAGTGTGTGTGTGTGTGTGCGAGCGTGTGTGTGTGTGAGAGAGAGAGAGAGAGAAAGAGAGAGGGAGTGGCACATGGTTACTTTTCACAGTAAATGGCTTCTTCAAGTCTGCACATTTACCAGGAACACCATACCTGGAATGTCTGAGCGTGGAAGCAGTCTCAGTTTCAACTCTTCACCCATTGCATCCCAGATTCTCAGAATCTGAGTGCATGTTGAATGCCAGTTGAGGTTTTTCTAGTTGAACAATCACATCTCTTGTACTTGAAAGTTCAACTGTACATGTCAAGGAGAGTTTGTGTGATCGTTACATTCTCTTGGAGCTGTGAGCACTTAAGGCAGGTAGTTGGGATGCTTTTAGCTCCTGAAGCCTCTCTAATACGTTCTGCACACTGGAGCTTGATCCATGCACAGTCTTTTCCTGAGTCTTTTGCTAGCTTATCTCTCCTTTTGTTTGTTGGTCTGTCTCACTCATGTTGTATGGCACAATGCAGGTCTGGCCCTAGCCAGACCACATGCTAAAAGAAACCAGGCCACACCCCTTGGGTTTTCTCACTGGGATGGCTGGTAGTCAATGATGGGTAAGACTCCATGAGATGGGGCAACCTAAGACAGGCACCGTCGCATGTGATGATCCCTTGGGGCCTGGGTTCAACAATGGCTTGGCAAAGAACTGTGCCTCCCAGGGTTGCCAATAAGAAAAACAAAAGGAAGATATGTATGGCACAATGCAGGTCTGGCCCTAGCCAGACCGCATGTCAGAAGAAACCCGTAAGTGGCTTCTGTGATCATGGCGTCCTGTGCAGGCCTGGAGTGACAACAGCTACAGTCCCATGCTCGCCAGAAACCTGCTACGAGATGATCTGTTCGGAGACAGGCTGTCATCGGTCACAAAAAGGGAACCACCCCATACAATGATTGGCCAGCCAAGCCCCTTAAAACCCCCTACACTTCCTTGAATAAACGAGTTTGAGGCAGCTTGCCCTCTGCTGCTTCCACCCAACTCCCGGAGTCTGTGTTGTGACTCCGCCCCTCTCACCCACCACTTGGCAGAGACCCTGCAGTCCCTCCTGGGCTGGCCTTAGGGGGGACCCCAACACTATGTCTCTCTGTTTTTCTGTATATTATTACATTTTTGTTACCTTTCTCCATATCTATTGTGTGCATTTTTTACTTTGTTGGCTTCATTTCTCTAATTATATGACATTATTGCAAAAGTTTGTTAGTTCAATCCTAGAGTCTAGCTTAATGTGTGATACAGGGGAAGAATTCACTGAGTATCTGATGAACACAGGACTACATTTCCCCTTTTATGTAAGATATGTTTGGCTGTTTTTCATTTAGGTTGAAAGCAACCATCTATGAGATGCTCGGCATCCTATAATGCACAGGAAAGCAACTGCAATAAGGTTTATATAACACAGTTTTGATAGGGCTGAAATTTAAAACCCTGGAAAATAGAAAACATAACTTTCTTTTAGTTACACTTAACTTTATAAACTATTTTGTACAGTACTACATTTTAAAAGATCAAGTCTCTATTATTTAAACATAATATGCTATTCTCTCTCTCTTTCTCTCTCTCTGTGCGCATGCACATGTCTATGGGGGGCATGTGGTATGTAAACATGTATGTGTCCACAGGGTGCCCCATGTGCTCTCCTACAGTGGCTTGAGCAGAATATCAAGTGACCCACAGCATCACTCTTCTGCCCATTCTTATATGTGTCAGAGTTTCTTGCTGATCCTGGAGTTTGCCTTTCATCACAAGCTCTGGCAATTTTCAGGTCTCTGCTCCCCTATAGTACTGGAGTTACAGATGGGTGTGGCCATATCCAGCTGTCGATGTGGACCCTGGTGATTTAACTGAAGTGATATCTCAGGTCTTCTTAGGTTTTCATTCTTTCAGAGGAAGAGCTTCTAACCCTGAGCAACCTTTCCTGCCCTTAATCTGCTATTCTTTATCTCATAAGGGAAAAGTTTGGTTAATTTTGATTATATAATAATTGATAATTTTTGTTTGTGTATATAATCTTATCACTGCAATCCACTTCTCTTATTTTTTCATTCTCTTTAAAAACTTGGTATATATACCAGATATCATGAGTCCATTTGGATAATGAGATAGTTAGAAGGCATTAATTAATTTCAAATTGAATGTTTTCAGGGAGAAGAACCCCTCCTTTTGACTCTACCTATAAATGAAATTACTGAATTTGACAATTTGAAGACTCAAGTTAAACTATACATTTAAATATTTTTGTGTCAAAACCATTACTGTATCTCAATGTCTATCACCCTAAACTTTTATACATCCTAGCAGATGGACAGTGCCATGTAGAATCTTGTGCATGATCTCTCTGGATTGAGATACTTGAAAGCTAGTGTGTGATCTATGATCTGTCACTTTCCCTGTCATAAATAACAAGCCTGCTTCCTTCTGAGATGATAAAGAATCCCCAAGTCTGAGTCTATGATGAATTATCCATAGCAGTCCCTGGATGACATGTCATGGGAGTAAAAATGAATTTTTGTTGGGATGGGCTACTGAGACTCTGGTGTCGATTTTGTTAGTATGTCATAGTTTATGTTATGCCTTCTCAGTGTAACGGTTGACAGAAAGTTTGATCCAGAACTGTTTCCAGGTTTATTGAAAATTGGCAAGTACAGATTTTATATCTTCAATGTAAATAATATAATGACATATATATATATATATGTGTGTGTGTGTGTGTGTGTGTGTGTGTGTGTGTTTGTCATATATATGTTAGTGATGACCACAAATAAATTAATGTAGAATAACCATTTTAAAGGAGTAGAGTGGAGGTCACAGTCACAGACAGGATGGTAGACTTACTGTCTTTTTGTGTTCTTATATCATTTAGTGCTTATCTGAAATATAACACATTACTCACCTGAATTGTAGAATATATTTTTAAATACCCACAAAACTGTTATCTTTAATGGGGATTATAAATCAGAATTTATGTTCACTGTTGTAATCCTACTCAGAACTCTATTTTCATAAAAACACTTAAATAATTGAATGAATGAATGCAGTAGTGATTGAATGAGGCAATTCTATACAGAAAGAAAAGTAGATGTTATAATGGGACCTTAAAATCAAAAGTGAAAGATCCTGGGGCAAACTATTAGCAATGGCAAACTTGACTGGACAGAGTAAGAAAAACAGCATAAAAGAGTGTCACTCATTTTGGTTGGGTCTTTGCCAGTGGGTGGGAAGGGAATGACGTCTCTGGGCTCATGAACATGAGATTATTTCATGAGATGAAGCATGTGTATTAGGAAGGAGGCTGTTACAATGCTATTGTCCACATCTAGGACTTTAGGAAAACAGAGTGGATGGGAAAGGACAGGGTCAGGAGAGGCTTATGCTTCTGGAGCCGCCACTAACTGGTCAGGTGTTCCAGGTTTGACTTGGGCATTGCACAGTGGCTACATTCCTGGACCTAGAAACTTGGTCACTGTTTTGGGTCCATCATCAAATCAGCAACTAGGAGTGCTCCCTTTGTGGCTCAGATACCCCACCACCTGAGCTTCTCTTCTGGAATAAGGTGAGATGTCAGGTTTCATGCATCTGCTCTGAGATTGCTACTGGAAATGACTTCTTCTGGCACTAGAATTGCTTTTAAGCTGCTACACTTCTTTGCTGGTGGTCGATGGGGAGAGATGGTGAGCGTGCCCAAGCACTGCATGCTGGGACAGGTAGGAGACCTCCTTGACTGTGAACTGTGAGAGGTGTGAGCAGGGGACGTGTATGCTTTCTATGTAATGACAAAAGATGTCACATTTACTGCTTCTTCCTAGATTCTTGTGTACTCAGCTAAGAAATTTTTTTTCTACAAAAAGCATAACTTCTAAAAATATATCCAATGAAATGACTTTAGGAGGATTATTTAAAAGTGTCAAATCTCACCTGGCCTATCTTTCGAATTGGGATAATAATTGCATTAACTTGTAGAGATGATGTGAGCATGTACTGATGTAATCAAAAGGTGGGAAGACAAAAGTCCAAATTATTATTGTATTGTGGTTAACATAATTCATCGGGTGCCTTTGTTGTTCTCACATTCTCCACACAGAATTGAAGGCTAAGTTAGTGAGACTGGTAAGTCATGTAGGTAGGACAAGAACCTGTACCTACCTCACTTTGGAGCCTGGTCTTTGAAGTGCTGGAAAGAGTTCCATTGTCCATCTGATGGGCAGCATAGTCTCCTGCTTTTTCATGCTGTTGGTGACCATTGTTACACTGTAGCTCCAATAGCACTTTCCAGTGTTGCCATGAGGGTTTGTCAGGAGAGGGCTGGCTTTCCACATGGGTCTCACATAGTCTCTTGGTGTCCTGGGATGGCATCCTGTGATTTCTTCAGTAATAGGGTCTTACCTTTTAGCTTTGTAGGTCAAGTGATTGGAAAAGGCCTACATTTTTGGGAGACCTCACAGATCTCCCTGGCCAACTGCTGATTGTTGGTGAGGCAAGAAGCATATGCTTGTGCAATAGTGGCACACAGCCCATGTGGATAACCAACTGTCCTCCCATTGACCATGAGGCCCACTCAGTTGGAGAGAGCTCACAACTGGTTCTGGGAAGTACGCTAACATCCCCTACACAGGAAACTCATAACCACCACTGAGAAGTCCCAATTGTTCTCTGGATAAAATGGGTGGGAACCCTCATCAAAATGTGTCTCAAAATTATAACACACACCCCCTTAATCAATGATACTCTCACCTTTGCTTGTAGATTATGTTTTATTTTACAGATAGCAGAGTATATGGAGATCCAAGATCCACCAAATCAACAAGAAAAAAGAGCTGACTGCTCACCATAAGATGTGCAACCTCTACCACATTCACCAGGATCCAGGAAAAACCACAGAGGTAGCAGAACACAAGTATTTCTTCTAATATCACCCTGACAACCACCTCCAGGGAAATAGCGTCAAACATGGAGGTGAACTGAAACACATAATAACAGAAATACAGAGGATATAGAGAACTCAATGCTAAAAACAAATTGCTAACACACCCAAGGCTCAGGAATTGTTTTTTTTTAACTTTTTATTATTTATTATTTTTTTGGAGACAGAGAGAGAGAGAGAGAGAGAGAGAGAGGAAGACAAAGATGGGCGTGCCAGCAGTGTCTCAGCTGCTGAACGAAATCCAGATGTGTGCGCCTCCTTGTGGTCAAGTGTGGAATTGCGCCCTTGTGTCACTTTGCATCTGGCTAAACGTGAGACCTGGAGATTGGAACCGCTGGAGATTGGAACCAGTGTTCTTAGGCTTAGGAGGCAGGCCCCTAAGCCATCTCTCCAGCCCAGGAATTGTTTTTGAAGAGGGGACAGGAAGATTGTGAAAGCTGTAGGGTGGGTAAAAATATATTGAGGTACAGCCCCTCCAGAAACTAACAGAGACCCTACTTACCCCACAGTGAACACCAAAGATCCTGCTGAGGAGGGCTGTCAGGAAAATGGGGACTGAGGGTAAGGGGATACAAGACTATAACCTATGTAAAAATGTATATATTACAATTTTAAAGAGTTCAATTTTGTACCTTTAATTCATGGAGTATGAGAATGAGACCTTATTGGGAAATAAGGTATTTGTAGGTATTATTCTAGATGATTCAGGATGGAATATGTTCTAAACCCAGAATGACTATTGACCATCTAGTAGTAAGAGGAAGAGATGTATAAGACACATACACATGCCTGCATGCACCTGCCCACAGCAGCCAGGCAAAGGTGAAGGCTGAAGCTGGACAGATGTCTAACAATACCAGGAACTGGCTGGGCTCCAGTGAGCCACCAGAAACCAGGTTAGGCAAGATCTGATTTTTTTTCCTAGAGCCCTTGGGAAAGTCATGGCCCTGCAGACAGCTTGGTGTTAGTTTCTTGGCCTTTAGACTTAGAAGAAAATGAATCTCTGTTATTTTAAACCACCTAGTATGGGGCTCTTTTCTTTGGTGGTCCTAGGAATCAAAAAGTGCTGTGGTGATGTCTGCTAGATGGATGCTTATCTGAAGGGTGTGCTGTGACAAAGCCTGTGCTATGGGTATGGAGGGTATGGGATTTTCTGTGCAACCTTTCCTGTGCCTGGATGTGAAAATATATATATATTTTATATTTTAGCTCGTGAAGCTTTTTTTGAGGAAGTCTTTCAGTTTTCTATGAGTCTGGCTCTCTACTCAGCATAAAACATATCTAAAGAAAATGTGTAGCCTTTGCTTTGGTAGTTGTAATCTCATGAAAAATCCATCTCCATGAAGGTAATTCACAATCCTTGTGCCCAACACTCTACTAAATGCATTAAGTGAACCATCTCATTTAATTCTCACTAAATTCTATGGGGCCATTACTATTACCCCATTTTAGGGAAAGGAACGTTGGCTTAGAATATAGCTATAGGGGGGTGGGTGTCATGCTAGGATGAAGTACAGCTGGCCACAACACTTGTCCCATGCCTTTAAACACCCTCAGACACATAGGTACTTTAGAAGCTTTGGTGGAAGGAGAAGTGACTAATGCCCTATATTCTCTGTTATATCATATGAGAATGACATTCACACTGGTATCTTGGATTCAGAATGCTTTAAATGACTGAAAATTAATCAGTAAAATCAATTTGCTACTTTCAGTGTGAGAAGTTACAAAAGAAGAAAAAGCAGAGAGAAAAAAAATCATAGGTCCATTTGGAACCAGTGGTTAGTATTTTGTGTATTCAGTCCACCAAGAAAATCATTTATTGAAATGGTATTGGAAAATATTTTGTATCTCAACATAGGTATGAGGAAAACTTTCACAGCTAAAAAATAATAATAATAACAGTGATGGATTGATAGTTCAGTGGTTAAGAATACTTTCTGTGCAAGAATGAAGGCCTGAGAAAGACAGAGAGCTTGCCAAGTTTGAATCCCCAGGACCCACATAAGAAGCTGATTGTGTCACATGTATTTATAAACCAAGTCCAGTAAGGAAGCAAGGTAGGGGAATTTCCAGAGATCACAAAAAGACAGTAAGCTCTGGGGTCATTGAGAGACTTCAGCCAGAGTACAGGAGCAGGACATTCAACTTTCCACTTCTGCCATCACAGGCAAATATGCCCCACTGCTGGGGAGCACATGGGGCACCATACAGGCACGTACATGTGCATATACCACCCCCAACACCACACACCACATCTCTCTCTCTCTCTCTCTCTCTCTCTCTCTCACACACACATACACACACACACACACACGCACACACCCATACACACACACACACCTAAAAATAATTAGTGAAATGCAAAAAATTTTAAGCTAAAAATGGAAACTTTCAAAGCATTAGACCTCACTAATATGTACTGATTTTCATATTAATTGCTACTATAACCTGCAAAATAGTCATCAAATGTCCTCATTTTAGAGATAATGAGGGGTAGGCTTAGAGATGTCACATGATTTGAGGTAGGTTTAAATATATATTTCCTTTTCTTACTTCTAATGATACTTGCAATTAATGTAAATTGAATAGATTAGAATGTTATAGAAAGTATTTTAAAGGATTGAACATAGACTGACTCACTCCTCTCAGCAACTTCAAGATATAGGTTTTGTTACTATGGCTGTTTTTTATTTATTTGAGAGAGGGGGAGGGAGGTGGGGGAATGGGCATTCCAAGGCCTCTAGCCATGAACTCCAGATGCATGTGCCACCATGTGTATCTGGTTTACATGGGTACTTGGGAATTGAACCCGGGTCTTTAGGCATCACAAGCAAGTGCCTTAACTGCTATGCTATCTCTTTAGCACCTATGACTATTCTTAAATGAGGGTACTCAAGTGGGTTAAATCAATGTCCCAGGACACAGTATAGCAAAGCCAGGATTTGACCCAAGTTACTTGATCCTGCAATTTGTACTCTGTGACTTTTTGTACCGGCAAATAAGCAGCAATTGTATTTTCATCCAATACTATCACTACTAATGATAATAATAATAAATAATTTCCAACTAGTTTAGAAAGCTATTGCTAGTATCATAAGAATTTCTCTTGAATGGTCTACCAAGATTTGATAGAATGGTAAGGGGGACAGGTGAGACAATCAACATAAATGATCTAGAATTTAGAATAAAATAGGGAGAAAAAGGGAAGAATATGAAGAGTAGAGAGGAAAATTGGGTCTGTAGCAGGAGGCATACATTGTATGTGGCATCCTATTATAGTTTAATGGCATTGGGGAACCATCAGGAAAGAGCAGAGTAGTTCTGAGGCTGTTGAGCAGAAGCAACAATGGAAGAAGCAGGAGTCCAAGGTGCAGATGAGATTAAGAGAATGTTATCTTCTAGGCACTGCGAGAAGATTTTCAGAGAAGCGTAGAGTTTGTCAGGTGATGGCTTTGTGGTCTGTGGAGCTGATGACTGTGTCCAAGATTCTCAAGTGTGCAGGAAACCCACATGTTAACTTCCTGGCTGGTGTCATTCAGGTCCAAATCAACCAATGCATAGGAATTTTACTATAACCTTTTTAAAATTAACTTCATTTTCTCTGTGATACACTTTTCTGCTTACAGAGACCAAACACAGAGACACCTGGCCAGAATCTGGAAGAGGGTCAGTCTCCAGACAGTTAGCTAGTCTAGTACCAAAGGGTGCTACACGGGCAACTGGGGGAAAATGTCTGACATTGGTCCAAACATCTTGCAGACTGAGATACCCAGTATGTAACAACCTGACGTAATGCTCATACAAGTGCAGTAATGGCAAACAGCCATGGTGGGTAACCAACTGCTCTTGATTTGGCTAATAGATCCACTCAGTGGAATGGAACACATTGCTGGAACTGGGAAATAAGTCAAAAACCAGATACACAAAACGAGCTCAATCTCCAAGTTCAAGAGACCACCAAATGTGGGCTAGAAGAGAGCCGACGCATATAAAGTTCTCTCCAAAACATATATGGTCATCCCTTCTATCTCGTACTAACTTCTCTCTCTGTTGGAGAATTTGCTTATCTCTTTTCAGATGGACAACGAACCTGATGGAAGCATCAGCTAATCACACCTCACCAGGGCCCCAGCTGAAACCATAGAACAACGCAGGGGAAGGGCAAGAATACAGCGTCCATGACGATCATGACACCAGAAAATGGCTGAAGGAGATAAACACAGAGAACATCCAACTGCAACTAAGCCAGATATCCAGAGACACAGAGACTCCCAAAACCTCATTACTGAAGCCGAACAAAAATGACCCCAATGTGGCTCAGGGAAACTCGTGGAAGAGGGGGCGGAAAGATTGTTAGAGACACAAGTTGGGGCAATAAACTCAGAGACTGGGGCCTACCCCCCCAGAACTCTTGACGGCCCCCACAATGCACGATCCACATTCCCCATTGATGAGGGTCCCTTTGGAAGAGGGAAGACAGGGAGGAGGAAAATGGAACCAATTTTATGAATGTAAAATCAGAATAATAGAAATAAAATAATAAATTTAAAAAAAATTATCTTGTTTCTATTAAATTTCTACATTTTCTTTGTGTGTAAGTTTAAACACCTAACAAGTTCCTATCTCTTCATGAATTCTCTTTTATAATACATCTAGAAAATTGTTTAAATTAAATTGAATATTACAATAATGCATGAATAGATTGTGTTACAAATGAACTTCATTTCAGAATGACTCCAAAGGGGTCATTGCATTTACTTGTACAACTTAAGTGCTGAATCGGATAGGGCTGAGAACTATCTATTAAGCTAATACTTGCATCTTGTTCCCATGCCTGTGGCTGGCCTCCACCAGACATTTAGTAAGTGTGGGGAGACTGATTGAAAAGATGGGTAAATTTTCTGCCTCCAACATTAGTATGAGTTGCATAGTGGGCACCAGCTGTGTGTTGTTTGAAACAGGTTGTTAAAACACATACCTGTAGGATTGGGAATAATTTATGCAATATACTATGCCCAAAGAATGAGACAAATTCTATCTTGAGTGAACTTTTCCTACAGATGACATTTTTCTGGGGGCGGGGGAGATGAAATAGTCTCTTATTTGGTAGTGTATATCATCTAAAAAAGGACGGACGTTTCATACTAGTAAGCTCATGAATGGAATGCTGAAACAGAAACAAAACCAAAGGCTGTTTAGTATTCTTTGGCAGTCTGCTGCTGCTAGGGACCACGGATTTGACCAATTGTCACAGTTATTTATTTTCCTATGCATTTTCTCAGTGGCTTTCTTTACTGTAGAAATAATTTGATTTTCTATCAGTCCTTTCAAAAGAGCACATTTAAACTTCTCAGAGATGATATTGCTCCCTTTCTCACCCAGCCTTTCCCAGTTGTTTGCAGATGTGTCATGAATCCTTGTGGGTAAATTGCAGTGTATAGTTTTGGACACTCAAACTTAGTTTTAGTGAAGAATAAATGGGGGTTCACAAAGCTAGATGAGTTGCGTCACATTATGCAGTGTGACTTACATAGCTTGTGTCACATTGTCCAGTTGGTCCATTGTACTTGGACTTAGAGAACTTGACTAGATTCAGTTTCTACCCCTGTCCTACAATGTTCCCTGGGCCTTGGAGAGCATGTGATAAGTCTCCTCATTTCCTTTTTTTAACATTTTTATATAAGTAAATGGTTAGAGTATTAGAAAATAGATTTTTTCATTTGAAGCGGTCCCTGATTCCCAGGGATCTGAGTCAAGTAGGGGGTGGGGAGACAAACCACAAGCGCTCTGCTATCAGGGGAATTTAAAGCCACGTGGGTTATGGCCTTAGGTCCTAAGGTCCTATTTAAAAGCAGAAGAGCCCATCCTTCTCAGATACCTTAAAGGACAAGAGACCATTTTTATCTCTTATTTTCCATTTCCTCTATGACTTCTCTTATGTAGTCTGTGTAGCCCAGACACACTTCTTTCCCTAAGAAACCCATAGTCAGACTACCTTGCTCTGTTCTTCAGACTTCTTGAGTATTTCTCTCTCTCTTTATCTCTTTGGATTTAGATTACATCAGGCCACTTTAACATATGACTTTCACCTCTTCTAATAAAGTTTTAGCTCTGAAAGGGCATTTCATCTCATCTCTCTAGAATAGTTCTCCCACATATTATCACTGCCACATTCTCTCATCTTGTTACCAGCATAGTTTTATAGCTTCTATATCTACATTGGATGACAGGTGATCCCTCAAAATCTTACATTCATCTCTCAATTTTATAGCAGCTCTCCAACTCTTTCAGGGTAGAACCAAAGCTTCAGATTGATGTGAGAGCCTTGCATAAAAACAAAACAAAACAAAACAAAACAAAACAAAACAAAACAAAACAAAACAAAACAAAACAAAACAAAACAAAAAAACGAACCTTCATTTTCTCTCTGACTTCCTCCTATACACTATTCCCTTGTTCCATGATCTTCCTTTTTGAGCCATCCTGAGTACCTGACTGTCCTTCAAATAGCCCAGACATATTTCCTCTGTGGGTGCTTTCCACAGGCTGTTCCCCACAACTGGGAGGCTCTTTGCTGTATAGTACTATGCCTTGTTCTCCACCACTTCCAAGTCTTTGACAGCTGTCACCTCCCTAGTAACCTGATAGGACTGAAATGAATATTTAATTCCCTACCTGGGACTCTTTATTCCCATCACTATTACTTGTTTCTTTCTCTTTTTAAAATATTAAACTTTAAAAGCTAGGCATGGTGGCACACGTCTTTAATCCCAGCACTTGGGAGGCAGAGGTAGGAGGATCGCTGGGAGTTCAAGGCCACCCTGAGAACACAAAGTGAATTCCAGGTCAGCCTGGGCTACCTCAAAACAAAACAAAACAAAGCAAAACAAAACAAGACAAAAAAATATTAAACTTTTTTTCTAACAAGTTACAGAATATATTTAGGTTTTTTTTGTTTTTGTTTTTCTGTTTGTTTGTTTTTCCGAGGTAGGGCTTCCCTCTAGCCCAGGTTGACCTGGAATTCACTATGTAGTCTCAGGGTGACCCCAACCTCATGGCGATCCTTCTACCTTTCCCTCCCGAGTGCTGGGATTAAAGGCGTGCGCCACCACGCTCGGCTTGGTTTAGTTTTTTATTGTTAGTTGTTTATTTGCACTTCCATAACTGCCTGCCCAACACAACACATGCTGAGAGCAATAATTTTGCAGATCTTTGTGCCTAAATCTGTGTCTAGAAACATAGACAGGGTTCCATAAGTCCTTGTCAAATGAGAATACTTGGCCATGATCCAAAAGTCCATCCTCATCATTTTTCTCCCTCTCAGCTTTGTGTGAAAAGCTACAGAATGTTTTCTAAATTCAGAAGAGGACATGGTCACCAGCTGTCCTCCCTCTGACCCCCGCTATGCTAACACCCATCCAGTCTGGAAGATTATCAATGCTGCCGAGCTGAAATTTTCCACTTGGGGAGGCATTTGCTGATCTTGACCTGGGCTCACTTCTTATTGCGATAAAGGCCATGTCCCTCTCCCTCGTTATGTTGGCTGCCACATTCCACTGCATCTTGTGAGCAGAGCATTGTGCTCCTCACCTGGAAAGCACTCATCCCTCCTTCCATTTCCTCTCTTTGGCTGACACTGCCAGATCCTTCACTGTTCAGATCCTTCAGTTTTATGACTTTTTGCTGAAAACATTCCTTTTTTCTTATGTGTGAGAAGTTTCTGGCTTTCTACTCAGTTGCACTGTGACTTCTTAGCCTGTGGGATTTAATCCTGGCCTGGCCTTGCAAGGGTCAGGATATACTACCAACTGCAGCACATTGCCCAAACAGTGTCTGTCATATTGGGCTTCCTATTTGTTGATTTATTCCATTTCCCAAACGGATTGGTCTTGCTGTGATATTTGGAAGTAAATGGCATTTGGAATCAAATCTCCCTGAATTCTGAGCTGAGCTTTTCCCACTTATCAGCTGTGTGATCTCAAATGTCCTTCATGGCTTCTCTAAGCCTTACTTAGATCACATCTAATAATGGAGTGACATAAAAAGCATCATCTAAACTCAGTTATTAATGGGCTAGAAATTGAGTAGTTTTTAATCATATCAGGATATGATGTAGACATACATTGGCTGATTCTGGGTCTACATGTGATCTCTTATTAATTATGATATTAATAATGATATTCACCATTTATAAAGCCAATAATAATAATAATACAATGACAAGACTCACTAATGAGAATAGAAGTGATAAGTGCTTATGTCACTAAGCAATTATGATGATTAATCATAAATAGTTAAAATATATCATTAAATATTCTTTAAATGCCTGTTGTTTAATTAAACACACAGAGAGATACCAGATAGATGATTTCTGAACATGTAGCTTTGAAGTTCAGATTCAGGGATACCAGGGGCCATTCTGGGTCACCATCTTATAAGTGACAGAGTTTGTTAACTCCGTTTGAAATGGATACTTCTTTTTCCTTTTCTGCAATATACACAGGTATCCAATGCTATCCATCTAACGTCCTGTGCTCAGGGATGAACTCCTTGGAGCAGAGCCTCACCTGTCCATCTGTGTTCTTTCCGCACAATGGACCCTGTGCCATACATACTGTGATGAAAGGGTGGACATATTAGGGAGTGAAATTCTGAAATAATGATCTGCACAGCAGGTATTGCCTTTTCCCAAAGAAGCCACTGAAGAAAAAGACAAGGGATCTGGGTACAGTCAGTGTGGCAGTTCCTGTCTAAGCTGAAAGTGCCCAAAGGGTAACATGGTGGCCTTATTGAAGGTCTATCTAACATGTTCATACTTGTGCTGTCAACTTTTGACACAGTGCTGGCACATTTGCACCTACCAGATACTTTGAAGTGTGGAATGCATGCATCGTGTGCACAGTTTCTCTCTGTCTAATATGAAAATGAGATGAATGTTTTTCTTAGAAAATAGTTAATTTGTTACACATCTTTAGGCAAGAGAATGGAGTTAGAACATTTCATCCTAAGAGAATGTGGAAAAGTCACAGCACATGGCAAGAGGTAGAAAATTTTGTATATCCAACAAAATTGGAATTGCTCACTGACCTCCCCTGTCTGGTGGTTGGTCTAATTAGTGTTCCTCAGCCAGACAAATGGACTGTTGGTTCTCTTGCATTGGGTTGATCTGCATCTTTCTGAATTTTAAGGTAACTCCCCCCAAAGATCCAATCTATGTTCATTCCACTAAATCTTGGCTTCTGCTGGTCGTCACTTAAAGTTTATTTTTCCACAAGGTTTTCAAGTTAAGCAATCTCTAGAAAGTTTAGTATATCTAACACAACAACCTATTTCTTGATCAAAGTGACTCACTTGTGGAAAGTAACACTAGACTGGCATCATCTCAAAGTGGCTTCCCATGGAACACTAATCAAGCAAGAAGCTACATGAGAATAAAATCCCATGAATCATTTGATGAATGAATGGGGTCTGTTCACTTCCCCCACTTAAAGCCTCCTTAGAACACCTAAGAGACTCTGAGAAATCCTTCAACAAGAAAAAAATGACCAAGTCTGTAAAACACAGCATCTTTTTATATTTACTTTATCTTCATTTCTTCATCCTTCCCAACTTAATAACATCTTGCCGTTTAACACTGCAAGATTGGGAAATGCTGGGCTGGGTGAATTTCCAATATTCTTTACAATTTTAAAACTCTACTGATTTATTTTCAGAGAGCAGCTAGTGTCTTACCGAGAGAACCCTGAGTCAATGTTGTTGGTTCCTGACTCATATTTTAGTGATTCTTGTTCTTCTTTTTAAGGCTGAGATTAGGATACTAGAACAGATGAATTAGAAAATATGAGTAATTCTCATCTAGAGAATTTTCTAGAAAACAAACTTTTCTGAAGAGCAGCATCCTCCCAGATGCGGTGGGAGGACTGGGTCATTGATGAGCCCTGTGATGCTCATCTCAGGAAATGCATGCAAAGGGGACTTCTGTCACAGGGAAGGAAATGAGAAGCATAGGGCTCCCTGCTCCACAGGGGCTGGGGGGTGTTGGAATGAGGAATCATTCATTTTAGTAGCTGATCAAGGATAAGGCAGAGTTGTGTTTATGGTCTTACCTGTAAGCCTCTGGGGTTCCAGTGTAGAAGAACTAGTACCTTTCAGAAAAGCATTTACATAACTCAGAGTAGAACTCTGTTGTTGGCATTGCTAAACATGGGCTGGAACTTTGAGGAAGCTGGCCCCGGGCTGTTGGGCATGGCCGGGGACCTTGGGCTGTGGGGGAACCCACTCTGGTGACAGAGCTGGCCCTCCCTTCTCAAGGTTGTAGTGTGCCCTATCTTTGCCCAGAGTGGGCAGAACCAGCGGGCCCTGCCCCCTTATCCCCAAAGCACCTGAACATTCCATAGTCAGGCTTTGTCCCCCCCCCCACAGTTCCTGACCTTGTGGCTAGCTGCCAAGAGACACTTATATGGTAGTAAACAGTCTCCCTGCAGCTGTAGCCATCTAATATGTGCCTGAAGTCACGTAGCTTTTCCCGCCACTTTTACTGTCTCCCTTGCAGCCTCTCCTTCACAACACTAGCCAATTAGATAGCAACCCATAAACCTATGCATCTAATCACCTTATAGTCTGTATGTGCCTTCTCACCCTTTCTCAAGTGTTTATAAACCCACTCCCCTTTTGAATAAATGAGAGTGTGCTATCTATCCATCAGACCATCTCCCAGGTGGTTCATTGCCTGCCACACTCACCTGCTCCAAGACCCTGCTCCCCTCAGCTCCTCCTGCACCCTGGACGTCGATGGCCAATGATCCCCAGGAACAGAGAAGACATATTACCTAAAAAAAGCTATGCTCACATTATTTCCATCCTGTCTTCTGTGATGTTCCCTGAACCCTGAAGGGGATGTCACATATAGGCCAAAGCACTCATCAGCTACTTATTTTCAGCACTTGGCCAGTTATGATTCATTAACCACATCTAAATGCCAGGAAAAAAGCAATACAAAGTGTTATTGGGCTGGAGAGATGGCTTAGCACTTGCCTGCAAAATCAAAGGACCCAGGTTCAATTTCCCAGGACCCACATAAGCCAGATGCACAAGGTGGTACATGCGTCTGGAGTTTGTTTGTGTGGCTGGAGGTCATGACATGCCCATTCTCTCTCTCTCTCTTTCTCTCTTTATCTCTCTCTATCTCTCTTTCTGTCCCTCCTTTTATCTCAAGTAATAAATAAATAAAAATAAAATATTAAAAAATTGTTATTGACTAGAATAAGTCTGAGAGCAAAACTAATCTATGGGTATATAGATAAATATTTAGGAGGCACTTTTACAACATATACATTTACCAAAACAACAACAATAGGTTCTTTCCTAGGGTCTACCTATAGCAGAAGAGGGGCAGAAAGGACATTAGAGTTGAAGGATGGGAAGGACTGTGACACTCTATCGTCTGCACATGACAAGGTCATTGTGTTCCTGAACCCATATCTGCATAAAACATGCACATGATGGCAGCCATCAAAATTCTGTTGTGGCTCAAAGAGGCTTGGCAGGCCATTTTACTCCCTGCTGAATTAATGACAATAAGTGAGTGCCAGGGCAAGCAGAATCATTCTCTTTCATAGCATAGTCACTGGAAAGTGATGAGAAGAAGGAATACAAATGGACCAAGGGAGATAGGGGAGGAAAGTGTGGGGCACATACAAGAGCCAAAGGAAGAATAGGACTCCTCACAACGTGCTCCTTCAGACACAAAATTGCCTGGATATCCATGACTTCACAGTGCCTGACACTACCCACACAAGACTATCATAATAGGAAGAAAAGATCATGACATCAAAATTAAAGGAGAGACTGATTGAGAGGGGAGGGGGATATGATGGAGAGTGGAGTTTCAAAGGGGAAAGTAAGGGGAGGGAAGGAAGTACCATGGGATATTGTCTGCAATTAAGGAAGTTGTCAATAAAAAATGCAGTATGTCTCTATGAAAATGTAAAAAAAAAAAAAAAAACATAAAAAAATCACTGTCAGGGCTGGTGAAAAGGCTCAGTGGATAAAGGTGCTTTCTTGCACAGCCTAACAGCTGGGTTTCATTCCCAAGTACCCATGTAAGCCAGATGCACCAAGAGGCACATGTGTCTGGAGTTCATTTGTAGCAGCAGAAGGCCCTGGCATGTCCATTTTCTCTTTCTCTCATAAATAAACAAATAAAAATATTTGTTTAAAAAAATCATTCTCACAGATTTTCCAGGCCATTTCTGTGGGTTTCACTGGTAACAAAGCACAGGGGAGAAGGAAAACTCTTACTATTTCTTTCCCTCATTTCCATTCACCCATTCACTAAACAGCAGGCCAGGACACAGCCTGTGCAGCTTTGAGCAGTGAGCAGTCTCAAGCCAGTCAAGGAGGCTTTTTTTGATTGCATGCAGAACTACTTTGAGGAAAGACAATGGTGGAGTGAAGCTGGTCAGAGTAAAGATTCAGTGCAAGTTGGCTTCAATTATGGCCCTGGAACCTGCTGCTCTGAGCAGCATTCCATGAACTTTGATTTAGATGAAGGGTTGCTCTGTTGCAGCTCATGATTGCTAGAGATGGGAGGCAGAAGAGAAGAGATTATAAACACAACATGGGTGAAGAAGACAATTTCAAATGACTATACCAAACGAAAGAAGAGGAAGTATGTAGTGATGAGTTTGGGGGAGAGTAGGTGACCAGAGAAACCTCCTGAAGAGGTCTGGATTGAACTTAAGCTTGTGTAAAAGGAAGAACCCCACTAGAAGATTCATGGGCAGTGTTTTCCATTAAAGGAACAGTAGTGTATTACTTATTTTACTTGTAGTTGTGACCAAATACGTGACATGAAGAAAGAGGCATATTCTGACTTACAGATTTTAAGGATATATTCCACCATGGCAGGGAAGGAATGGCAGCAGGAGTGAGAAGTCAGATGGTCACATTGCAGTCCCAGTCAGGAAGCAGAGGATGAACAGGAAGTCGGGCCAGACTATAAATTGTCAAGGCCTTGTGACCCACTTCTTCCAGCGAGGATTCACCTCCTAAAGATTCCACACCCATCCCAAACAGTGCCATAGCTGCGGAACACGTGTTCAAACCCATAGGCCCATGGGAGACATTTTGCTTTTACTCCACAACTGCTCCAGCAAGAGGATGCGCCTGGCAGCTTCAAGCTTCAATGAACAAAAAAGGATGTTCTTGGCAACTGGAGTTTTTGGAATGGGTGAATAACAGGTTTGTTTCCTCTACCCTCCCATGGAGTCAGAAGCCATTAGGAATTTTAAGCAAAGTCATAATAGAATGTGATCTTTACCTTCCAAAACTAGTTCTGTTTTACCATAGCCAATAGGTGAGGAAGAATAGAAGCTGTGAGGTGAGGGGGGAAAGGATAATGAAGAAAGACATGTTAAAGAGGAGGTGTTCAGGAATTGTGTCATATTGGACATGACTATTTCATGAAGGTGATTATGAGTTGTCACACATGTAGTCAGCAAATGCTAATTAGCTACTGTTGACTTGATGACTTGATATTACTTTATGCTCTATAGATGTCTGTGTGGCTCTCACATCCTTTGTGGTAAAAAGGGACGACATACTAGTGTGCTTCTAGAAGGGAACCCTTTTCAAGGTCCAAAGAGCTGGCAGTATTAGGCTAACAGGGGAGCCAAGGCTGTGTCAGGAAAGCTCTTGTGTAGTTACTGGTGATGGGTAGGGCTCAGCCTAGAAGAAAGGAAGCCCTCGAAAGAACAACTGCTAAACTGGCTCAAGAATTTACATAGGAAAAGTCCCTGTTGGGTAAGTGCAAAATTGCTATAAATAAAAAACTCCTACGGCTTCTTCCATAATACAAATAACATTAATCTATACTAAATCTTGCATCTTCTGGTATGTTTAATGAAAGTCTATTTTTAAACACTTTCTTTAGCCCATAGTCACATGGGTGACAGATACCTTTGATGTAGTTTTTTTTCCCCTTGATTTATCTGCATTGGGTGAGCACAAGAATCTTCTTGATCATTAGATTGCATTCTTCACATCTCTTTTCTCCTCCATCTGTGTTAATCATGTACTTTGCTCTTTTTCTCTTGAGCTGAGCAATTCTTGGGCTCTTTTCATATTTGCTTTCACTTCATGCACCTGGAGAGGAAGATTAGCAAATAAAGACACCTTCACCCAACTAATAGGAGTAACAGTAGTGACAAACCACTGCCCCTATCCTCCAAGATCATTTTAGCAACAAATGGCCAATCATCTGCCAGACTACAGGATTCCTTATAGGGATATTTGGGTTCCAAATATCTTGGTTACTTGAATACATCTGTTGAGATATGAACATTCCATTTTCAGGCTGGGGAGATGGCTAAGTGGTTAAAGGTACTTACTTGCAAACGCTGCCCACAAGGATTCAATTCTCCTTATCCACATAAAACAGGAAGCAAAGAGACCCACGAGTCTGTAATCCCAATGCAGCAACAGCAATGGGAGGTGGAGCCAGGAGAATCTGAAGCTCATGACCAGATCGTGTAACAGTTCACAGTTTGACAGTTCATTTGCAGGGACAAGAGACTCTGTCTCAAAGTTGTCCTTTGTCTTCCACATATTTTATGTGGCATATGTGTGTGTGTGTGTGTGTGTGTGTGTGTAATGTATATGGTATAGCAGTTAAGGCACTTGCCTGAAAAGCCTAAGGACCCAGGTTTGACTCCCCAAAACCCATAAAATCCAGATGCACAAGGGGGTACATGCATCTTGAGTTTGTTTGCAGTAGCTGAAAGCCCTGGTGCACCTATTCTCATTTTCTCTCTATCTCTCTCTATAATGAGTAAATAAATTATTTAAAAAATTAATCCCATATATATTTATATATAATCTATGTATATCTATATATAATAATTTAGATATTTTATTTTATTATTTTAAAGAAAGAAAGACAATGTCATTCTCACAGTTTTCAATTTGTGTCTCCACACACACTTGTACAACTCTGGTCACAGAGCTACAATGTGCTAAGCAGTGTAGTGGTAATCCACACAGGGTTTTAGGTGGCTTGCTTATTATTATTTACTTAAGATAGAGAAATTGTGAGATGTTTGGAAGGAACAACAATTGGGATACAGGAACCCTCAACTTCAGTCTTCACTGATTTCACAAAATCTGTGACCTTGGAATGCGATTTTTGCCTTTTGCATTTCATTTTCTTATTTGAAATGATTTAACTTTTATCTCTAGACTTCATATTATTTGAGAAATATTAAACTATAGGATTTATCAACTGATTTCTTAAAGAGCTAGTAATAGAAGTCATGGACTTCTGTGATGTGTGGGAAACTTATACCAATAGATTTTTTTTTGCATGTTTGTTTGTTTGTTTTCAGGTAGGGTCTTGCTCTAGCTGAGGCTAATCTGAGGCTGGAGTTGAACTCAAGGTGATCCTCCTTTCTCTGCCTACCAAGTGCTGGGAGAATTTTTAAACAATTTATTTACTCATTAGAGATAGAGATAGAGAGAAAATGAGAATGCGTGTTCCAGGGCCTCCAGCCACTGCAAACAAACTCCAGATATATGCACCACCATGTGCATCTGACTTACATGGGTTCTGGGGAGTCAAACCTGGGTCCTTCGGCTTTGCAGGCAAGTGCCTTAATTGCTATACCATCTCTCCAGCCCTTAGAATAAATTTTTATATCATATGAAACACAAATTTTAAAAATATTTTATTTATTTGTGTGTGTGTGTGTGTGTGTGTGTGTGTGTGTATGGTATGCATGCCAGGATCTCTTACCATTAGACATGAATGCCCATCTGGCTTTACATGTGTGGCTAGGGGATTGAACTAGGGCTGGCAGACTTGGCAAGGAAGCACCTTAAACCACTGAACAATTCCTTACCCTGAGAAATACAGCTTTTTTAAAAGAGAAACAAATAGAAAGGTACATAGATACTTTCCAAACCAGATAAATCAGGCAACTAACCTGGTATGAGTAGAAAAATGCCATACGTACTTTTTCCAGATTACTTCAAGAAAGGACAACTTTTTGTTTGTTTGTTTGTTTGTTTTTTTATAGAGCAGGATGGGTAAAGCCAGGGGTTTTCAAATGTCTAACTTTTTTAGGGCAATAGGAATTTTTCCCAGTACCATTTGTTAGAGACAGAGAGACTGAGAAGAAGAAAAAGCTGGCATTTTAGAATGTTTCAGAAGCCATCATAAACAAGATGTATTTACATGACCTGTCACTGACTCTAGCTTCCTATAATCCCTCACCATAGTCCTAAACTGACAACCAGGGAAGTGGGCTCCAGTAATGAAACATACAACAATCCATTACTTGTTGAAAGGACCAGTTCCTGGTCAGCCTGTCTTTACTGCCTGTTGCCATCTTTTATGATCTGTGCAAGCCCAGGGAGGAGGCATTTTTACACAGCCTTTATAGGTGTGAGAGTGACTGAGTATTGCTTGACTGTGGCACCTTGCCCAGCTTCACCCACTCGGGACTTGGTTTGCATGCGTGTTTGCTTAACCCCAGCCCAGCTTTACCCACTTGGACTTAGTTAACCCCAGCCTGCACTCTCTATTCTGACTATGCAGCTTCTGGAGTCAGGCTGTCTCCCACATCCTTCCTTCCTCTTCTCCTTCTGTATTCCCCTTGACAGTCCTTCCACTCCTTCTGAAAACCTGCAGTGAACATTGTTTGACTCTTTATTAAATTTATAAAAATCTATATAACATGATGAAGAGGAGGGGGAGGATAAAGAGGAAGAGAAGATGATGAGGAGGAGGAAGAGGAGGAAGCATGAGACAGGTCTTACCACTTCTGATTTTTATCCACTTGTGTTTCTAAGGCTTGAAAACACCTCCCTCTATTCTGAGAATAAAATACACTTTCCTCAGGCCTGCAGAGCACAGTGGGATGTGGATTCCAGCCATCTCGGGGTCAACAGTGCTCACTTCCTTTGCTTGTCCTTCTCTATTCTGTGGCCATCTGTGGGTGCCTCAACCATCCTGGGTATGCTCTCATGTCAGAGCCTGAACTCTGCCCTCTTTGCTCTCCAACTTGCTCTGCTTCGAATTCCAGCAAACACCTAGGACCCCTTGCCACCATCCCATTTTCTCTCTACTTATATTCTATTTTTTTCTCTGCTTATAATCTTCAGTACCTATCATCCCTTGAACATGTCAACAGAAGTAGCAACTTTTAGTTATATTATCAAGCTAGTTTTCTGTCTTGAAACACTTATTATTATGTAAAATTATATTCTTATATTACTTAGGTGCAATGAAACTCTTGGAAATGCCATAGCAGATATCATCACCTTTATTTTACAAGAACACCTTAAGTGCAGCAAGCCTGTGAACTTCACCTAATGTAAAGATAACACTCTAAGCCATTCCTCTACACTCAAAGATCTTTCCCCCATCACATGCACCTTGTTCTGTAAGTGATAGACTCTTTTATGCTTACTTAAATTATCTTTTGCTCATTTTAAAGTTAGTTTCCTTGCCATATCATTTCTAAGAGGTAGTTACTGAGAATAGATGCTTCTGTTGTACCCTTCACAATATTTGAATGAAGAGATACTAGATTAGTGCTGAGTGTGTGAGCAGATGAATGTGTCTCTGGTTGGAAATCCTTCCCATTCACATCTCATTTGGCATGCCATGGAATGCTGCACTGTGCTTTGCCTGTGTTATTCTCTGCAGCTTTGAGACCTAACACAGTGTGAGGCACATAACAAGCGGTCAGCAGATGTTCCCGGGAATAAGGGCATGTTGCACCAATGTTGTCCTATTCCAAACATTTCCCAAATGGCCTCTACAATCATTTCCCAAAACAGCTTCAAAACCCAAGTCATATGCCAGGAAGTTTGTTCAAATTTAAGACTGACATATCCTACTGGGAAAATTTCAATGGCTACTGTATTGCCTTTGGGCTGGATGCTGCTTGCTTCTTGCAGTAATTAAGGGTGAGAGATGACTCTGCTTTTCATTTCATAGCATGATGGCACAGGAAGGGTGTGTATTTCCTGTCTGAAAGCACTCTCACTGGGCAGAATGAACATGCATACAGTCCTGTGGTCACGTGAAAAGTTCTGATAATAGAGGAAATGAAGTACAAGAGTGGATGTGACCAAATCATGCCCTATAAATTCTTAAAGTCATTTCATAATTGACAGTGATTCATTGCAAACTTGTTTATTTTTCCCTTGGGTGGCCAGGGGTAGGCTCAGATGGCAAAGTGTCTGTGGAGCTCTTTGCTGATTTTTGGAGAGGTGTGCAGAGATGTCTGCTGAGGGTTTCAGTGAAGCAAAATGGGGAGTGGAGGACTTGAGGATTCAAGGATCTTTAAGCTTGGTGTCTGACTTTAGATGCTTTTCTTGCTGGAAATCTAAAAGATGTCAATAGATCAAAGATAAAAAAGATAATCTTCATAACGTAATATCAACAGAGTATGCTTTACTCTTGTTTGGTGCAGAAGAGTTCAGAAACCACATTGTTTAGAAGTATTGACTTTTAAATATTTTTACTAATTTGACAGAGAGGGAGTGAAAGAGACAGAAACACACAGAGAGAGAGACAGAAAGTCTGAAGCATGCCAAGGCCTCCCTCCACTGCAAATGAACTCCATACTCATGTTCCTTTTTGTACATCTGGTTTTACGTGGGTACTGGGAATCAAATCCATGCTATCAGGTTTTGCAAGGAAATTCCTTCAACCACTGAACCATCTCTTCAGTGCAAGAAGGATAAAATTTTAGATATACTTAAAATCTCTTGTTTCTTTTTTCTTTCCTTCTCTTTCTTTCTTTTTCTTTCTTTCTTTCTTTCTTTCTTTCTTTCTTTCTTTCTCCTTTCTTCCTTTTTCTAATTCTCTCATTCTTTCTCTCTCTTTCATTCTTTCATCTATCTAGTTATCTAGCTATTATCTATCTATTTATTTTTTGAGGTGGGAAGTGAGATCCATTCCTGTTCTGAACAATAATTTAGTCAACAGCTGTGTGCAATTGGTATAAATTGGGATCTGACAAAAAGTATAAACAAAACACCAGATTTTAAGTAGCAAAGAAATAATGTTTAATTAATCCCAATACTAGTGATCCACCCATAGTTGATTGATAATTGTTTGGTAAATTGAATTTGAGCAAAATAATTAATTTAAAATGAAATTCACCTTCTTATGCTTAAAAAATATGGCTACTGCAGCTGGAGAGATGGCTTAGTTGGTAAAATGCTATCAATACAACATCAGGACTGTGTTCAGATCCCCAGCTGTCTCGTAAACATATTGGGTATGGTGGAGCATGCACAGAGAGGCAGAAGCAGGAGGATTCTTGAATACTTGCTGGCTGGCTTGAACAGCTGAACTGAGAACTGGTGAATTCTGATTGTCCTCACATACCTAGCTCATCGTGGTCCATGTGGAGACTCTTCTGATTCTCCATCCATGTGTTACTGCTCACAGCCTTGCTCTAGCTCAGAACTGGCAGACAGAAGCAACCATCAACAGTCCACTTTGTAATATTTCTATTGCCTCAAAAAGACATCCTGACCTTTCAGCTGTCACCTCTCTGTCATCATGTCTCCTTAGCTGTAAGTGACTTTCTGTCACTGTAGTGTCCTCATTTAGCAGTTTTGCATACATGAAATCATTTGGCATGCGATATTTCACAGTTTTCATGTCACTGAACATAGATTCGGGTCACTCACACCTTTAATGACAGGCACCACATATGAAAGGAATCCATGACAGTAGCAATCTTTTTTCCTTATCTCTCCCTCTCTCCCCCCTCTCTCTCTCTCTCTCTCTCTCTCTCAGTTTTTTCAAGGTAAGGTCTGACTCTAGCCCAGGCTGACCTAGAACTCACTTTGTAGTGAGTTCTCAAACTCACAGCAATCATCCTACCTCTGCCTCTTGAGTACAGGGATTAAAGGTGTGTGCCACCATGCCCGGCTCTCCCTTCTTTCCTCCCTCCCTTCCTTCCTTCCTTCCTTCCTTCCTTCCTTCCTTCCTTCCTTCTTTCCCTCTGTCCCTCCCTCCCTTCTTTCTTTTTTCTTCCTTTCTTCCTTTCTTTCTTTCTTTCTTTCTTTCTTTCTTTCTTTCTTTCTTTCTTTCTTTCTTTCTTTCTTTCTTTTTCTTTCTCATTTCTTATTTACCTACCTATTTATTTACATAGGTTATTGTCTTAGATCCCTTCTCCCCTGTTCCCCATTTCCTTGCAGGTCCTCTTCAGTAGGGTTCCTGGTGTTCATTGTGAGGTAATTATGCCCTCAATCAGTCTGGGCTAGGCTGTGCCTCAGGTTATTCTCAGGATATTTCTATCCACTCCATGGATTTTACAATCTCCTGGCTCCCTCTTTCCCAACAATCCCTGAGCCTTAGCAGGGATGTTAGCAGTGCATTTTAGTGTTGACTTCTCTGTAGTCTCTGTATTTCTGTTACAACGCATTTCAGTTCAGGGCAGTGTTTGTTGCTGTTTCCCTGGAGGCAGTTGTCAGGCTAGTACTGGGAGCAGTGTTCTTACTGCTACTTCTTCTGTAGGTTTTCTTAGACCCAGGTAAATATAGAGGTGGCACATCTTGTGGTGAGGAGTTGGCTATCTTTTCTTGTCATTTTGATGGATCTTGGATCTCTCCAGTATTCTCTTCTATCTGTAAAATAAAACAGATTGTCTAACCAAGAGTTAGAGCAGCTTTGGTTAAGGGAGATATGAATGAAATTTGAAAGACATTTGTTTTCTTTATTTATATTTGTTTATTTATTTATTTGAGAGAGAGAGAGAGAATAAGCATGCCAGAAACAAACTCCAGACTTACTCATCCTCTTGTGTATCTGGCTTATGTGGGTCCTGGGGAATTGAATCTGGGTCCTTTGGCTTTGCAGGCAAGTGCCTCAATTGCTAAACCATCTCTCTAACAACTTTTTAAAATTTTTATTTATTTATTAGAGAGAGAGAAATAGGCAGCGAAAAACATTTTGATGAGGTGACCCATTCTACTTATCCAGAGAACAATAGGGGCTTTTTTTTTTTTTTTTTCTGGGGTTTGTGATTTTTTTTTTTTTTTTTTTTTGACCATGGGATTCTGATTTGGTTCTCAATACCTGTTATGAATTCCCTCCCACTGTACCAGCTGCATATCCACTTGGAGGCAGTTACTTACCCACAAAGGCTGGGTGCCACTACTGCACAAGTGTGTACTTCTTGTCTGGCTGGTGGATTGTGTAGCTTGCAGGGTCTCCTGCTTATCCACACTGTTAGTGACCATTATAGCCCCCATAGCTCCTTCAGCCCCATGAGGAAACCAGAAAACTAGCTTTTCTCTCAGTTCCCATGTGGTCTCTCCGTGTCCTAAGACAACAGCCTGTTGTGTCTTCAGCAATAAGCTCTTAACCTTGCTGTAGCAAGCAACCAAGTGCTTGGCAATGGCCTGCATTGTTTTCCAGACCACGTGGATCTCCCTGGCTCCCAGTTGAGGGTAACCCAGTTCTGGGGCTCTGACATTCGCCTCCTTCTTATATTAGCTGCTTTGAGCAATTTTGGCTATTCTAGTCAGCTCCCAGGAACTGTCATTGCCTCTGCTGCCTCAAGTGGCACAATTTAATTTTCAGTACTAGGCTGCATATTTTCTTTACTTTTTGTAGGGGGGGGGGTGAGGGGGACACACCTGCAGGCTTTATAACCAGGGGCTTGTTGGTAAGTTTATTGAGGCAAGTATAAATGGGGGGTGAGTAGGTGTCAGGTTTCAGTGGACTGAGGAGTTTCAGTGAAGTGAATAAGTACAATCAAGCTGGCTCCACACTTGAGTTGTCATGGCTTGAGAACAAAATGGAGTAAAATGGAGCTACTATTGAGCTGGGAGAAAATGCCCATAGCATCCTATAATGGTCTCTTAGATAGACTTTATCACTGTTTTGTGTCCACTTATCAGTATTTGACCTATAACTCCTTAGGGTAGGATTTCTACTGTGGCCATTTAGAAGCCCAAATCCCGTGGCACATTACAAGTGGACAGTCTGATGTTAAGGGCTGTTTACTAAGAGAGAATGAAGAAGAGGAAACCTTGGGGCGTTTTTGAGCAGAGACATGCTATTTTGCCTTGGTGATGCATTTACAAAGTGTACCTATGAAATGTCAAACAGGAATGTTCAAGATGTTTCTGCTGGATCTGAGGTTGCCATGTTTTCATTTTTTTTGCTTCCTTCATGGTACCTGATTGTTGCAGTCAGGTTCGCATTGCTGGTAAAAATCACCCAATGAAGAGCAGCTTGTGGGAAAAAGAGGTTTATTTTGGCTTACAGGCTTGAGGGGGAAGCTCCATGATGGCAGGGAAAATGATGGCATGAGCAGAGAGTGGACATCACCCCCTGGCCAACATAAGGTGGACCATAGTGACAGGAGAGTGTGCCAAACACTGGCAAGGGGGAGCTGGCTATAACACCCATAAGCCCACCCCCAACAATACACCGCCTCCAGGAGGCGTTAATTTCCAAATTTCCATCAGCTGGGAACCTAGCATTCAGAACACCTAAGTTTATGGGGGACACGTGAATCAAACCACCACACTGATACATGGTAGGTACTCTGTAAAGGCATTTCCTTTAACAGGATAGTGACTGATGAATAAATGGATGAGCAGTATATGGTTAGTTTGAATTAGACCTGAGGAAGAAAAGATTCTTTTGTATAGTATGTGAGAAACTGATGGCACTATAAAGATTAGGTGTTTTTCTCTGACCCCACGGAATAGCACTGAAACAAAAAATATTAAGTATGATACATAAATTAATGTTAGTTGGGCTCTCTAGTCAATAACATTCTAAAAGATTAAATAAAATATGAAATAGTACTCTGAAATATATGCAATTAGAATATATTTACATGAAATGTAAACTAAATGCAAACCAATGTGTAAATTATATTTCTATAAAATGTAAACTTAAAGAGATTAAAATTATTTTACATATGTTCCTAAAACATTTGTCTCATAGAATATTCAATATTGCTTGAATTGAAATGGGCATAAATTATAATTGAAATAAATTAATGTAAAACAGGAAAATATTCAAGTACAGATATTTATTTTTAAAGGTGTGTGTGTGTGTGTGTGTGTGTGTGTGTGTGCACTACTGGGGATCAAACCCAGGTTCTCACACATGCTAAGCAAGGGCTCTACCTGTGATCAGCTACCATTTTCAGCTCCCAAAATTATTCATGTTAAAATATAGCCATAAAAATTGGGATGGAGGGTTGGAAAAATGACTTAGTGATTAAGGCATTTGCCTGCAAAGCCAAAAGATCCTGGTTTGATTCTCCAGGACCCATGTAAGCCAGATACACAAGGGGGCACATGCATCTGGAGTTCGTTTGCAGTAGCTGGAAGCCCTGGTGTGCCCATTCTCTCTCTCTCTCTCTCCCTCTTTCTCTCTCTCTCTCAAATAAATGAATAAATAAATAAATAAATAAAATATATATTTTTAAACTGGGATGGAGAGATTGCTTAGTGGTTATAGCACTTGCCTGCAAAGCTAAAGGACTCAGGTTCAATTCCCCTGGACACATGTCAGCCAGATCTACAAGGCGGCACATGAGTGTGGAGTTCATTTGTAGTCGCTGAAGGCCATGGCACACCCATTCTCTCTCTCTCTCTCTCTCTCTCTCTCTCTTTCTGCCTCTTTCTCTGTCTCTCAAAATAAATAAAGAAATTTTAAAAATAAGCTGGGCATTGTAGCTCATGCCTTTAATCCCAGCACTCAGGAGGCAGAGGATTGCCATGAGTTTGAGGCCACCCTGAGACTACATAGTTAATTCTACTTCAGCCTAAACCAGAGTGAGACCCTACCTCAAAAAAACAAAAAAAATTAATAATAAATATATTCATAAAAATTAAATATTCAAGGTCAAGGAGATGGCACAGTCATTAATGTGCTTGCCTTGCAAGTATTAGGACCTGAGTTTGATGCCTAGAATCCAAAAGCTGGGAGTAGTGGCATGTGCTTGTAATCCGGGTGCTGGAGAAGTGGAGACAGGAGTGTCCCTGGAGTGCAATAGCCAGCCAGTCCAGCCTACTTGTCAAGCTCTAGGCCGGTGAGAGACCCTGTCTCAAAACCAGTTGGCAACATTACCTGAGGTTGTCTTTTGGCCTCAATACCTACATGTGTGTGCACCCAAACATGTGTACCTACCACACGTGTGCTTATATACATATGCATCCAAGTATATATACACAAACATGCACTTAAACACATATATTCACATACACACAGAAAATTCACTTTTCTTCCATTTAACACTCACCAAGTGAGTAACCGGGGAAACATTCCACATATGGTGTGACTGAGCTGAAAACTGAACAATGTGAAGCATGAAGTGCTTGCTTTCATCTTGCTACTTGTCAGTCAACATGTACAATGACAGTGAATACTGAGATCATCCTAAGTACCTTCAAAACCACAAATTACAATACAAAGAAAATCAAAACCATTTGAATTGCCTGAGAAACTGGTGTTTTATTAGCTCAAATACCAATGCACTCATGAAGGAAGATATAGACAAGGTGGTTATTTTACCTCTTTCATTGATTAAGCTTTTTGACGTCTTATAACCTTCATAAAAACTTGTGCCTTTCTCCAAAGCCAAGAGTGGCACCATTCACAAGTTTCCCTGGCATGACAATATGGTAAGAGATGTTATTAAGCTCTTCTGTGGGGCCTGAGCAGTGTCTGTAAAGGCAGACATTTAGGTTGAAGGGCTGTGCTCTGCCTTCGTGAGCACTAGATCTCAAGAGACAGGCATATATATATATATATAACTATAGACTTATTCCCTAAGTATCTGCTTGGGGTTCTGGGAAAGGTTACTTCTTGGGTAAAGGTCTTAAGGAGCTACATGGCTCACATGGAAAACCAAGATTCAAACTCCCCAATCTCTATTTCCTTATGTACACTTTTTTTTTTTTTTTTTTTTTTTTGGTTTTGCAAGGTAGGGTCTCACTCTGGTCCAGGCTGACCTGGAATTAACTATGTAGTCTCAGGGTGGCTTCGAACTCTCGGCGATCCTCCTACCTCTGCCTCCCGAGTGCTGGGATTAAAGGCGTGCGCCACCACGCCCGGCTTGTACACTTATTTTTATAAAGCTGCAAATCTAAGAACAACATCTCCCAAACTTATTTATAAATAGAGATCTGGTTAAATTTAGTTTCTAACATAAGTTGAGTAGTATGTCATTACTGTGTAGTGTCAGGATAGCCTCAAACTCACAGCAATCTTCCTACCTTTACCTCCTGAGTGCTGGGAATAGAGATGTGTGCCAGCATGCTCAGCCACATCATTACATTTTATCCTTTATTTACTGTCATAAGGGTGAGTGATATAGTAAATCACCTAACATTAAGGTCCCACTAGGAAGAGGCACAGTCCAATTATTATCAAATCTGTCTTGTCAATGGGTTCTCACAGCAAAACTATGCACTATTGATCTTGATTCTACAGATCAGGAAATTAAAGCTCAGTGAGATTGGCATCACAAGTCAATCAATAGCAAATTTAAGAGCCCATCTCCTATCATACAAGGGATGGAGATATAGTTAAACAATGTGAATGACTCAGGTAACTTCTCATGGGTTACATGTTAAAATTGCAATTTTACACTGTTATTTTTGCCTATGAAAGGGTAATTGCAGACTTTTCTTTGCAAAAAAAAAATTAATTGACTTTTTCTTACTTCAAAATAATGGTTATTGTGAACCTCATTAAAATATTTTGGTTGATGCATGAAAGCATTGTAAGGAACATAAAATTTGGCTGGGGAGTTGACTCAGTGGTGAGAATTCTTGTTACGCAAGTACGTGGGCCTGGTTCACCATGAGTTTGATTCTGGAAAATGGAATGTGGAAGGACACACTAGACCTGGTCAAGCATCCTCCTGGGCAGCTCTTTACCTTAGGCACACATAATGGAGGCCACCACCCAAAGATAATCTTCCAGACAGATACAGGTGGAGTTCCAGGAATGATTAACATGGGCCTTATTACAAAATGCAGGTATTTACTGTTACCTAAGGAATGGGATGACCCATCTGTGCAAATGTACCATGACCTTCCTGTATCTCTTAATTGTGATTACATAGCATAGACTGTTTCTTGCCTCAGATCCACCTATGTGACTTATGTACCCTTGTGACATCTTGTAATAGCCCCCCTTGTTTAACAATATGCAAATTTGTGGTTTAACTCCCATCCTGTTTTTACTATGAACATCATGTGGTTATTTCCAATAAAAGCTGACCCTCCAAACAGTTCAGTTCTACACCCTGAGATCCCAAACTCTGGGGTGTAGACCTGATGTACTGGCCTTTCTTCTTTGTCTTTTCTTTCTTTTTTTACCCAATAATACTTTGCCTCACATTCCATGAGTCAATGGTCTTACTTGTGTGACACTGGACCCCATAACCATTCCACAGAACTCATAGAAACATCTGAGCATGACCACACACACACCTGTAACCCCAGTTCTGTGAGAAGCAGAAACTGGAGAATTGCCAGGGCTTGCTGGTCACAGCCAGTCTGATCAAAATGGCAGGTCTTGGTTCAGTGAGAGAATCTGTCTCAAGGAAACGTGTGGATGAGTGATAGAGTAGGACACTTGATGTTCTCCTCTGGCCCCCCACATTTGTGTGCATCTGTATGAATACACATGTATGTATCACACCAATCACACCACTTCATACTACACACACTAAACACACACACACATAAAATGGTCAAATCCTAAACTTTCAATAACCTATGTGCATATCTTGCTATACATCCTCCTAGACATCAATATTCCCTATATAAGGAAATTTACTTAATGTTTTATGTAACTCACACTCTTTAATAGCTACTCATCATATGCTCAAAATGATGTCCTGTGTTGTTATTTTTTTCCCAAAGTCATCAATTTAATTCCATCTGATACTCCATTTAGTTTATACGATTGATTTCACTGATCTACTTTCCACCATTTCTTTCCCCATGTTTTCCCCTTTGATCAATGCAGCATGTGATGTTTCACTGATCATACAAATTTCTTTGTCTTCATATGCTTAATTTTTTCTTTAGAAAAGAGATTTTGGTACTTGTGGGTCAAAATGCATTTGAAGGCAGGGTTTAGTGGCACACACCTTTAATCCCAGCATGCAGCAAGCAGAGGTAGGAGGATTGCCATGAGTTAAAGGTCAACCTGTCACTACAAAGTGAATTCCAGATTAGCATGGGCTACAGTGAGACCCTATCTCAATAAAACAAAACAAATCTGGGTGTGGTGGTGCATGCCTTTAATCCTAGCCCTCTAGAGGCAGAGATAGGAGAATCGCCTTGAGTTGGAGGCCACCCTGAGACTACATAGTGAATTCCAGGTCAGCTTGGGATAGAGTGAGACCCTACCTTGAAATACAACCCCCCAAAATTGGAGGTTTCACATATATTACCATATTACCTTCCAAAAGGATGTGCCTTGTGCAATTGTCAATATTCTTTAAGAATATATGTACTCCATTACACTGCTGTGATTACTGTCTTTAAAAACAATTGAAGAAACCAGGGAGATATCTCAATGAATAAAGTACTTGCCAGCCAGTGTGAGTACATGAGTTTGGATCCCCATAACCCACATGAAGCTGTTGTATTGAAAAAGAAAGGAAGGGCTGGAGAGATGGCTTAGCGGCTAAGGCGCCTGCCTGCTAAGCCTAAGAATTCTGGTTCCAATGTCCAGCAGTTCCAATCTCCAGGTCCCATGTTTAGCCAGATGCAAAGTGAGGCAAGGGCACAATGCCGCACTTGCCCACAAGGGGGTGCACGCATCTGGATTTCGTTCACAGCAGCTGAGAGACTGCTGGTGTGCCCATCTCTGTCTCCCTCTCCCCTCTCTGTCTATCTCTCTCTGTCTACCTCTCTCTGTCTCTGTCTCTAAAAAATAAAAAAAAAAGAAAGAAAAAAAAAGAAAGGAAGTGATGACAAGAGAATCAACAAGATGTTGGTGGGCCAGCTAGCTCTGTGAACACAGCAGTGAATAACAAAAGACTGGCTTCAAGGTGAGGAGAAACACATAAAGGTGTTTTCTGACCTCCACACATGTACTGTGGCATGTGCATGTTCATACATAAATACATGAACACTCACACACATACACACATATCATCACACACACACACACACACACACACACACACACACAAAATATCATCTTAAAGAAGTTATTCTAAGCCAGGCATGGACACTCATGCTTTTAGTCCCTGCACTTGGGAAGCAGAGGTAGGAAGAGTGCCATGAGTTCAAGGCCACCCTGAGACTACCTAGTGAATTCCAGGTCAGCCTGGGCTAGAGCGAAACTCTACCTTGAAAAAACCAAAAAAAAAAAAAAAAAAAAAAAAACCCAAAAAGTTATTCTTAAAATAAATCTATGTTAACATTGAGTTGTGGGAAGCATTGTGGATTTTTCTGTCACTTTGTGGGACTGATCTGATCTTTGTGGGACTTTGGAAAGAATTCCACCTCATTTATTCTTTTCCTACAGTCAAAACTGCCTGTTAGAATTTGTCACCTTCTCACACCCTGAGTGAGGTTTGATCTCCACTATCAAGATGTGACACCATGCTGTCTAACTAAAACCTTTTTTCCTGGAATCCAGGTCTCTTTGGAAAATGTGATATATGTTTTATCAGTTTAAAAGATGAAAAGACTAATCTCCAAATATCTGAACTATGCCAGTGAATTCTCAGAACTGATTTTAGTGTACCTATTTTTAAAACTGGGTTTTGTACCTCACTCTTTGATGTTATTTTCCAAATTCCTTTTGTTATGATCAAAATCAATGTTGAGGGAGTTACTTGTCTGGGTTACTTCAAGCGTCCATGACGCCTCTGGCTGGTGATATTATGTAGGATAGCAGGAAAGAAAAGTCTCCCTATGATCTGAGGGTTAGAAAGTAACTGGGGTTTCATCTGGTCCAGTCTTTCTCAAGCTTGCTTGGGAGAACAAAGGAGTATGTTTTCCGTTGCTTCTAGAAATGGGTTCAGTAATGACTGTTATGGCTATGCCCTGCAATGCTAAACACCCTGTATGTATTATCTAACTCTTTTCTCTTTATGATGGCCTGAAACAGTGGGTCTAGAAATATTGTTCCTTTGCATCTGAAGGGAGTGAGGCACGGAGGGATTGTCTTGTGTGAGAGGATGTCACAAGTGTTAGAGCCCAGGTGCAAACCCAAGGAGCTATATTCTAGAGCCGGCACTACTCAGCACTTGGTGCTTTGGTGAAAAGCTCTTGAACTTTAGGCAGAAAACCTGTGTTCAAACCCTACTGGTGGTGCTCTGGCTTTCTGGTCTCCTCCACACTGTGCTGTCTTCTGTGTTCTGTACTCGTTGGGCATGTGGTACAGGGAATGAAAAGGGGCTTCCATTTCCTCCCACTCTTGACTCTTCAGCTCCTTAGAGCAAATTTCTCCACTTCTCAGAAGCTTTGCTTACCTTATCTGTATGGAAGGTAATCACAATACTCACAATAACATTTAGCTGTTATTTTTCAACAATTACTTAGAATAATGATTAATAAATACTTAATTCTCTCTTTTGAGAACAGGGACCAATCCTCACATACCCTGTGGCTCAAATAGATCTCATCTTCTCTGGTTTCAACATTCTCAACTGCATTATCCTTTAGTAATAATAAATTAATGACTAACATTTACATCTGTTTTACATAATCCCTTCTGGTATATTGTCATATAAACCTCACTGCAATTTTTTTTTTTTTTTAATTTTTGCAATTTTTTTATTATTTTATTTTTTGGAGAGAGACACAGAAAGAGACAGACAGAGAGGGAGAGGGAGACAGATATAGATGGGCGTGCCAGCAGTCTCTCAGCTGCTATGAATGAAATCCAAATGTGTACACCCCCTTGTGGGCAAGTGCGGCATTGCGCCCTTGTCTCACTTTGCATCTGGCTAAACGTGGGACCTGGAGATTGGAACCCGGATCTTAAGCTTAGCAGGCAGGCGCCTTAACTGCTAAGCCACCTATCCAGCCCTGAAATTCTTTTTTAATAAAAAAATTATTTACTTATTTACAAGGAGAGAGAGAGAGAGAGAGAGAGAGAGGGAGGGAGGGAGAGAATGAGTGAGCCAGGGCCTCTAGCTGTTACAAATGAATTCCAGAAACTTCTGCCACTTTGTGCATCTGGCTTTGTGGTATTATTGCCATCCCACTATACAGAGGAGGGAATGGGGGATCAGGGAAGTAGCGAAGTGACTGGAGTTGGAGCCACTTCAGGTGATTTGATCTGTGACTGGAATACAGGATATCACGTGATGATCTTGTTTGACTTCTTCTACTTCTCAGCTGACTACTTTCCTTTAGGTCAAAATTACTGTCAATACTTGGTGGTGGGGCTTGAAAGAATTGGTTGTTATATAGGTTGTGTCTTTATTTTATTACATGACATTGGTCAGGTTGCTCTCTTCTTGCTGGTCCTTTGTTCCCTCATTTTCAGTAGGAAGATTACACATATATGTCATATATATATGTATATATATGACATATATATATATATATATATATATATATATATGTCATATGTCAATAAACCTCTCTCTCCTTGTAAATAAGTAAATAATTTTTTTTATTAAAAAAGAATTTCAGGGCTGGATAGGTGGCTTAGCAGTTAAGGCGCCTGCCTGCTAAGCTTAAGATCCGGGTTCCAATCTCCAGGTCCCACGTTTAGCCAGATGCAAAGTGAGACAAGGGTGCAATGCCGCACTTGCCCACAAGGGGGCGTACACATTTGGATTTCATTCATAGCAGCTGAGAGACTGCTGGCACGCCCATCTATATCTGTCTCCCTCTCCCTCTCTGTCTCTTTCTGTGTCTCTCTCCAAAAAATAAAATAATAAAAAAATTGCAAAAATTAAAAAAAAAAGAATTGCATTGAGGTTTATATGACATATATATATATGTTTTTAGCCTTCAGTAAATCTTGTTTGCTTAATTGAGGAAATCAATACATTAATGCAAAAACCTAGGTAAATTTTTAATTCTTTATATCTCTAAACTACATTAAAAGAAGAAAAATAATGATCTTTATCTACATGATTGACTTTATTTCTTTGGGAAGTATCTAAATTGAACCAGAAACTTAGCTCTCTTCAGTGGCAATCTCCTTCCCCTTGGTTTCATGTTTACATGCAGAAGGTGCTTATTACAGTAATATCTTGACCTCTTAAAATCCATCTTCATCCTTTGGAAGCAAAAGCAATTTATTTGATTGGTGAATTGCTCTGTCTCTTTTAACTGTTCTTGATATATTCTTGCTCAGAAAAAGAAAATATCTAGTCCACTCCCCACTATGCACAATTTAGTTGGGCAGCTTCGTATGCCCAAGGGAGGATATAGTGACTTGGGTTAAGTGTGTTAGGAAGCCCGTTAGATGTACATGAAAACTATGTCAATAAATACAGTCTTTTATCAGTAATGAAGCTGACATTTGATCTTCATCTCTCCAGTTCTAGGTCTATTTATTGTCTGGCTTCCTAGTTAGAAAAGACTGAGAGATGATTTATTGACTATAAAAATTGACATTTGGCATCTATAGATCTTCTAAAAGGTACAGATAAATAATATTTTGGGAAAATAAAACACATTGAGATGGGGCCTACATTGCCCAGGAGCATGGGCATGGGCCCACAGCTCTAATTTGTGGTGCCTTTGTGACTAGTGTTCCCTGGCTTGTGTGGCTAAATCTCCATGACCTCCCAGGGTTTGAATCAAGGACGTGTGGAAAATATTTCAGATGCAGACCACAGTCACTGGCACACTTGGTTCTGTTATCTGGACCACAGCGCTGGAAGACCAAATGTAAAGCCCAACAAGAAAGTCTTGAAACAGAAACCAGACAATATTTCCCCAGAGACATATTTACACCACAGAGGAATAACTGGCAAGTATAACTGGAGAATAAGAGGTTAAAAAGCATGATAAAAGATCTGGAAAGTAAAATCAGTCTGCATCTTAGGATAATTTCTACAAAGGGGGCATTAGAAAAGAATAAAATATTTTAGATGTTATTATAATAGAAAATGTGACACATGTACAACAGAATATAGTAGAGGGAAAGAGAAAAATCTTGAGCAATAGACTGGAACAAATATACCATGACGCTAGAATTCACTGAGGTGATTATATAAGGAATCCACAATAGGAAACATCCCCTGAAGCCTACCAGGAACATGTAAGTTATCCGGAAAGTAGTAGGAGCTCAACAGAATCAAGGAAACCAGTGGAGAACACATGTGACATATTTCCAAACCCAGAATTCTTAAGCCTCCATCCAAAGATAGGATTTAAACAAGTAGACTAATTATATGCCAATGCAGTTAATATTCCTTTGATTAAATCAATGCCAATTGATGAGCAGTTTTCCTCAGTTTTCCATTTATCATGTAGTGGAACACAATGGTTATTGCTATCTTAGAGATCAGGATGGAATATTTCTGTAAATATTTTAGGATTTTGTCCACCACAACATATATTATAGGAAAACTAGACAGAATAATAACAATGAATAATTGTGTCTAGCCTATGTTAAATGTAGTCTGATGGGCGATTATCTCCTGAGTGGGATGATTCAACTCAGGGAATGATAATAGACAAGATTTATTGGACTGGTAGATGCTTTTGACAGAGCAATACATTATTAATTTCATATCTTTCCTTGTAGGAAGTCATATGAGATAAAATTTAGAGGCTAATGTTGGATAAACAAATATTTTGAGCAGAAAACAGAGAACAATGCAAACGAACAGAGGAAGGCCTTCAATTCTAGCAAACAGTAGAAATCCTCCTTTGTTAGAGAAGGAAAGGGGCCAAGCAAAACACAAGATTAGCTGGAAACTCAGTTTAGCACTCCTTTGAGATTCCACAATAGAGCAGAGGGGAGGAAGCATTGAAGGCATAGTCTGAGCACACCTGGTGCGTTCTTGTTTGCTAATTAACCTCTGTGAATTAAGATTCACACAGTGTACAATGTCATGGAAAAGGCTTCTTTTGTGTGGCTTCTAGCTTTGTATTAAGGGATCCTCATTAGAATAAAAGCTCTGGCCTCTTGCTCCATTCCTTTTTCCGCCTCATCTTTACCCTAGCCCTTAAAGAGCTAGTGTTTCTGATCTGTGAGTGAGAATACAAAAAAACTTGACATATGTGGCTTACTTTCCTCCAGTTTTTCATTGAGGATTCACCTGCGGGTGAGAGGAAGTCAGTCTACTCTCCCTACCAGCTGGCTATCTTGAAGAACAAGTTTTATCCTCCACAAAACGTCTTAGCTTTAAGAGACCATGTTCATTTTACAACTAAGTTTACACCAAATTGGTTGTTCAGTGTCAAAGGTAATTTTAATCTACAATGTAGCAGACATGGCTCTCTTCATCTCTTACCTTGAGTCTAACTGAGGTTGGTTCCATGTGTTGACAGAATCTTAAGAAGGACAAGCAAGGGGTGGAGGTCTCTGCCCTAATTCTGGACCTGCTCCTTCTTGCTGTGTGATGATAACTGGAGGATCTTATCTATTCCTCAACTGGTGTTGTATCAGGTGTACTATGAAAAGGTAGAACAAGATAATCTCTAAAGATTTTTCTAGTTTTGAGTAGCAAGATGTACTCAGAACTTTGAGAGGTGGTGCTTACGTTTACAGCTGGAGTGGCGTGTGGATCACCTGCCTTTGAACATTGGAGAATCACACTCTCTGTTTATCATGAATGTGTTTAGGGGAAGAAATTACCAAAATTACATATGACAATATGTGAGGCCCATTGGTTACTGCTTTGAGGGTCAGTCCAGCTGTAGCTGGAGACATTAAAATGAAAGAGTATTTTTAGTTTCCCTGTTCTTTCATATTTAGATACATTTTATAATTAAGATTGTGGCAACCTAGACATTTTTTCCTCAGAGCAACAGTACAAGTATATCCAATACCTCTATGTGGCTTTTATTTGAATTTGGATATATTTATGAAGTATGGCTATAAGATTGAGTTAAAAATTATTTGGGGCTTAGACCCCTGCCTGTAATTATTATGTCTGCTGCATGGTAGATTAAGATTACCTTTGACACTGAACAACCAAATGGACTTAAATTTAGCTGTAAAATGAACATGGTCCTTAAAGCTAAGACTTTTTGTGGAGGATAAAACTTGTTCTTCAAGATAGCCGGCTGGTAGGGAGAGTAGACTGACTTCCTGTCACACGCAGGTGAATCCTCAATGAAAAATTGGAGGAATGCAAGCCACATATGTCAAGTTTTTTGTATTCTCACTCACAGATCAGAAACTAGCTCTTTAAAGGCTAGGGTAAAGATGAGGCTGAATAAAAGGAATGGGACAATTATCTAATTACCATCTTTCTATTCCTGGCTTTGCATCTCCACTTGTCTCTCACTGTAATACCATTTATATTTCCAACCTCCATAGCACCTGAGTACCTTGACAATCAGTTTTTATATTTTATCATGAGGCAGACAAAGGAAGCAAGCAAATGTCAGTGCTAAATAAAACTCTACCTTATGTATGTAGTTTTGAAATAGTTTGAAAGGGGTCGGAGAGATGGCTCAGTGGTTAAAGGCACTTGCTTGCAAAGCCTGATGACCTAGGCTCAATTCTTCAGTACTCAAGTAAAACCAGATGCACAATGTGGAACATGGGTCTGAGTTCACTTGCAGTGGCAGGAGGCCCTGGTGTACTAAGACTCATTCTTACTCTGTCTACCTCTTGCTCTCTGTCTCTCAAATCAATAAATAAAATATTTTAAAAATAGAAATAATTTCAAAGATTGGAGTAAAAATGCCAGGATTTTTCCCCTTTACACACAATTTTTCTGTAGGATACCATCTCCTATGTTCACATAGACATTATTATGTGAGGAGCTGGCTCTCATTGAGATGATACAGCAGAATAAAGGCCTATGATTTGGGATCTACCTCTGTAGCTCTTTTATTACGATAGTAGAAGAGAAGAGAAAAAAGAGACAAGAAAGTCAACATTGGCATTCGGAGAATCTGTGTGGATATGTGTGACTTTTGTGTTCTTACAAATTTTATATAAGTTGGAAATTCTATCAACATGAAGAGACTTTTTCAAAAAGTCATGTCTTTCTAGGCCCAGAGATACTCTGTAATATGTTAATAAAAATAGTGCTTACAATGACATGCTTAAAATGGATAGTTTATTCATAGAAGCAGTTAAGGAGTCTTATTCTTGGGTTGGATTACATTGTGGACATCTAGTTTAAGTTATCTTGAATTTCTGTTGAACACAATACTGGCCTGGCTATATTCTGTAAAAGGGGAAAAAACATTGATGTTATTAGAAAATGAAGGTGATAGTTACTGTTTTCTCATTGTGTGTTTTCTATTTCTTTTTAAAAATACTTTTATTATTTATTTGAGAGAGAGAGAGATTGCATTATTGCTTCTTGAGCTACAAACAAGCTCCAGGTGCATGCTCTATTTTGTGCATATGGCTTTATGTGGGTATGAGTGAATCTAGCATGGCTAGCAGGCCTTACAAGCAAGCACCATTAACCAATGAGCTATCTCTTTAGCTCCTCTATTTCCCACCACCCCTTCTCACCAGGCTCATACTCTTAGTTGGAATCATCTTTAAGTTTTTTTTGTATACAGCTAAGTTACTGATTCTTATAATTCTCTGTAGGTGATAGCTTGGGTTTACATCCACTTGTCAAAACCCTTTCAGTGGTAAATGAAAATTCCATCCACAACACTTACAGAAAATCCAAATACCTAAGAATAAACCTAACTAAAAGGTGAAAGACCGGCGCAATGAAAACATTAAGACACTGGGGGTAGCAGATAAGCTTTGCAGACTGGCATGCTCCAAATTGGCTCAAGGTTTACATAATTTTGGGGATTCAAGAATTTCCCAAAAGTAGATATAAGATGCTTCTAGTGATCTGCCCAAGGCAATGAATGAGGCAGCAGTATGAGTGGAGAGAACCTTTGTAGAGGGCACTGGGGAGTTAATGCTATAACAGTATATGCCCTACAGGATTTTGAGGATGAAGGAACCACTCACTCCCCAGCTACTGATACAACCCAAGCACCAAGCACCTGTTTAGTTTAGCAAGATCATCTTACAAGGAATATATATATATATATATTCCATACATAAGTGTGTAGGCTTAGTATTTTACCTTTTATGTGCATATAACACCAGTTTCCAAAAGCTCACCATCTATTTTCAGATGTTGGCTGCTGGACTATACAATTTTTAGCACACTGGCATATAATGTGAGAAACACACAAATAAGCTCAGGAGCTCACTTGAAAAGGCTGAAAAATGTCACTTCTTTTATTTTAGGTATACATATATGAAATTCAGGAGAAGTTGTGGAAAAGCTCATCTTGCTGCTGGAGAGGTGAGGTAAGCCCCTCCTCCATGGCCGGGGTTGACTCTCAGTGTCCTGGGCCGAGGCAGGGCAGTGTGTGCAGCCAGGACGGGGGAGGGCCTGGTCTTCTACAAGCAGGACCCACATTGTCATCATTACCTTAGAAGATGCTGCAACAAATAACCGTGTTCACCCAACCTACGAGTTCTGCAGCAAAGTTGAAGAATTTGCATTTCCAGAAAGTTTTTCAGTTGCAGTTGACACTATTGGCCCAAGAACTACAATTTAACACACACACACACACACACACACACACACACACACACACATGTTAAAGTGGGAGGAAGGGAAGAGAGAGAAAAAAGAAAGAAGAAAGTCAACAATGACATTCAGAAAATCTGTGTGACTCTTTTGTGTTCTCACAAATTTCATGTAACTTGGAAATTTGTCCAAATAAAGAGAAAATTTTTTAAAAGTCATGACTTTCTATGCTCAGATATACTATGTACTCTTTTAAGAAATAGACACACACTACACATATATTAGCCATATATATATATATATATCTAATGTGGGTAAAATGTATAAAGATGGAATGACAACCAAAAGTGAGTACCAAGAAATGAGCTAGAAGAGGTGTGAGTCAAGGAAGACAGGAGACACGTGGCATATAAACAAAATGTGAAAAATATTAAGAAGAGAGACATTAATTTGTGTGGGGAGGAGATGGGGATAGGAACAGACACAAGAATCAACAAGAACAAATTATGTTTTAAAATGCCAGAATGGTTAATACCTAAATATTTGTATGCCAAATAAAAATAATAAAAATCATAGATTAAAAAAAGAACCACTATTCTTGACATTCTGCATCTATATAAAGACTGAGTTCCATTTGAATGTGAGGCTGGAAAAGAGAGTAATGAGCAGGAGGCCACTGAGTCTGGACCTCTCAGTGTAGAATTCTCCAGGGCTCCAGCTGGCTCCTCCTATTTGTAAACCGTTTGCTTTGGTTGTGCTCACCACTGCAGAGTAGGAGGCTGGAATTTCCTCATTTACCACTACGTTCTAGGTTCTACCATGGAGCAAATACATGATGAGGAACATTGAGTAATTTAGTGAACTACTGAAAGGAAGTGTTTGCTGGCAATGTCCCCCCACTCTTGATGGTTACTTCTCACTGAACGGACCTTGCAGTATAGTAATATTCAAGGCATTTGCCCTCTTTTCTTGGTCTTAACCCCAAGAGGAGTGGCTTGCTCTGTATAGCATATTGAAGTGTGTCAATAGCTCAGCCTTCTTCTTGGTAGTCTGCTGGTCCATCAGAAACATGAAACAGTTCCCTCCGTTAATGTTTCAGAGTGTCCAGCATAAGGAGACCTCAGGCCAGTATTTTGAGTTAGAAAGCTTTATCTTGGTGTATAACATTTACTGCTTCTTCAGTTCAACTTTTATCAGCAATAAAGATGCTCAAAATCTGTCTTAATCTTTGTTTAATGTTGTAACTAGTTTAGAACTTGAATGAAGGGATTAATAATAGGCCCCACAAGTCCTAACATAAATTGTAAGATTTTGTTTTATTTCTTAAAAGGAGTGTGAATTTTAAGCCAGGCATGGTGGTGCACGTCTTTAATTCCAGCATTCGGGAGGCAAAGATAGGAGGATCGCCATGAGTTCGAGGCCACCCTGAGATTACATAGTGAATTCCAGGTCAGCCTGGGCTAGAGTGAGACCCTACCTTGAAAAAACTGAAAAATGAAAAAACCAAAAAAAAAAAAAAAAAAAAAAAGGAGTGTGAATTTTCAAAAAGATGGAAGTAGTGTAACAATAAATATAGAACCTTTGAAAAAAGATCTACCTGACCAGATACATCAATCTGACAAACATTTTTTGAATTATCTGCTCAGTACAAAGGGCTGTGTTCGAAACTGTGGGAGATATGGAGATGAATAAGAGCTATTCCAGTCCTGTTGAAAACTAGCAGTCTATCAGGAAGACAGCCACATGTATAAACTCTAATGCAGAAGCAGACTATGTATGAGAAGTGAATGAACAACATCCTATAGTTTCAGGGACAGAGAAACCGGATAAATTTCTTAGAACTTGTGGGAGATGTTGAACACAAATGAGGAAGGTAATGGGAATATTAGAGGAATGCCTGAATTCTAGTATATGGAATACAGTAAGGAAGCCCATAGAGATTACAGGGGGCTAAGTGAGAAATTTTTCTTAAATAAGCTCTATATACATTAAAAACCTAGCAGTTGGCATAGGGTGAATCAATGGGTAAATTTCAACAACCTGAGTTGAAGTTATGTTGCTTTTTAAGTCCTCTGAAATTGTTCCTCCCATAACCATGTCTTCCTCTTCTCCTATCTAGACTATTTTGGTGGGTTGAAGGCAAAAAGATTCCCTTCCCCTCATGGCCTTATGTGTTTGCAAAATCCCCAGCTACTGGCACTGTTCAGGAAGGTTGTGGAATTTCTGCAAAGGTGGGATCTTGCTGAAGGTAGCATGTCACTGGTATAAGCTCTTGGGGGTCTTATAAAGTCCAGTTTTACTTGCAATACTTGGCTACTCCTCTCTGTTGATGTAAAGATGATACTGGCTCTCTGCCCCTGTCATGCTTCTCTGCCAAGATGAAACTTCCCCTTCAAACTGTGAGTCAAAATAAACCCTTTTCTTCTATAAGCTGCTTCTGGCCAGGTATTTTTCCCAGCAATGAGAATATAATTGTTTCAAATATAATAGATGAGGTTTTTGGTAGTGCCCAAATTTGTTCTATATGTGATTTTCTTCTGAATGATATATGTAGTATGTGGAGGCATTAATGTATAAACAAATGTTTGAGTGTGTGGTCCACATTATGGAGTGGGGATAGGTCTATTTTTCTGGTACATCAGCACCCATGACTTTTTCAGAGTCATGGTAACATACGTGATGATGTGGTGGTTTGAATGTAAAATGTCCCCCATAGGCCAGTTTATTTGAACACTTGGTATCCAGCTGTTTGGAAAGGTTATGGAACGTTTAGGAGGTAGACCTTGCTGCTGGAGGAAGTGTGCACTTGGGGAACACGTCCTCATGTTCTTTGAGGTGCCATAGCCTGGCCCCAGTTACTGTTGCTCTCTCTCTCTCCTTTCTCCTTCCTCTTCTTCCTGTTCTTCTTTTCCTTTCATTCTTCTCTTTCTCTTCTCCTCCTTCTCCTCTTCCTTCTTTTTCTTCCTCCTCCTCATCTTCTTTCTCTCTGCTTCCTGTGATACAATGTTATGCTGGCTTTCCCACTCCTGCCATGCTTTTCTGTCATAATGGATTTTTCACAACTGTAAGCTGAATTAAATAAGGTGATTCTGATTGGGTATTTTGTCCCAACAATGACAAGATAACTGATACACAAGGTTTGAATAAGAGCCCTCACATAAGACTTATATGTGATCAGAATTATTCCCAACCCAACAGAGGCATGCCTCAAGCATACATTTTGTCCTGAATTACCTAACTTATCCATCATGGAAATACATCATGGAAGGCATTGACTATTTTTCACTTAACTAGCATTTAGTCTCTTTCTGTTACTAATGCACTACTTTTAGGCTAGTATTATTTTTCCTCTATTGTTCTAGAGTTTAATTTAGAAACAAGAATGGAGCATAAGCCTAAATTTTGCTCTGTGTGTGTGTGTGTGTATGCATGCATATGTGTGTATGTGTGTGTGTGTGCATATGCACACATGTGTGTAAAAGACTGTTCTCTGTGGTTGCTATCATGGTTGGTTGGAAGCTTGGAGTTTGGTCTCACAGAAAGAATACACAGTTAAGAAAGTACAGTATAGAATATATGCAAACAATAAAGAAAATTATTAAGGGATTACCTGTAATAAGCAAACATGAAACCAAATGAAAACAGTACATATATATATATATATATATATATATATATATATATATATATATATATGGTACAGTTTTTTCGAGGTAGAGTCTCACTGTACTCCAGGCTGACCTGGAATTTACTAGGTGGTTTCAGGGTGGCCTTAATCTCATGGTCATCCTCCTACTTCTGCCTCCTGGAACCCAGTATTTTTGAATTTGAAGTCAATACTCACCTGTTATGGCTGAAGTTGGTTTGGGTTTGACTTAATCAGTCATAGTTAAAAGGGTAGTGATTAATTCATCCAGATGGCATGCCATATTTGAGAAGTATCTTTCACATTTTTGCCTTATGATTTACTACTCATCATTATTTTATGATCTCATGTTCAGCTTCAGATATGCTGCTAGTGTCCTTTTCCTTAAATGGCTACTCTCTGAACTTCCTCTCTAAGCCAATGGTGGCCTTGGTATAAGGTCAAGATGGGCTCCCAAGATGGAGTCACCAGAGACATAAGGAAGTAGAATATCCACATTCTTCAAGAAACTGCTCAGCTGTTATCCCCTCCTTTCCTGCAGTGTCCCCAGGTCATGGTTTCCTGCCCCCTTATTTTGTAAATCACATGGCCCTGGTCGCTGTTCTGATGTCACACCCTGGCTATCTTAGATCTCCCCTAAAGGAACCTTTCTTGTCCAAGCTCTTTCTTTCTTCATCTTCCCCCAAGTAACCCTAAAAAGCCCGCTGCCTGAGGAACTCAGGTTGACTGTGTTCCTCTCTTGTAAGTCAGTCCTGGCAGCTTGTGCTTTTCCCGAATAAAAGCTTTCATCTTTGCCTCAGAGTGGTTTGAACGGTCATAGTCACTCCCCAACCTTACACTGGTCCTGGCTCTGGATTTTTAGAACCAGGGTCAGTACTAAAAATAGTCTTGAGCTAGCTTTTGAACATCTAGATTTTAAGGGAGATGGCACCAAACAAATAAGTTGGTAGTCATCAGAATAAAGGTCCCATGTAGCCCAGGCAATGGTTCAACAACAGAAAAATAAGGCAATATAACCCAGGGTAGTGAGTCTGAGAATGAAGCCCAAGGGTCAAAATCTGTTCATTAAGCAGAACATTGAGGCTTAATACAGTTTTTAAAATAGTGTTCTTGGCAGATATCTTGAGAGAGAGCATGAGTCTGTAAGTCAAAGCAGACTTGTAGAGGGCTCTGACAGTCAAACCAAGGAGTTTTGACTTCATTGTATAATAAGTGGACCTTCAGAACTCGAAAAATGTGAGGAATTAGTGACGTCAGAATCTATTAGTGTGATCCCACTGTAATGCATGATTAGTCTGGCTTTCAGTCTGGACACCCTAGAGGGCGATGACACCATACCCAGGCCTCTACATGGGAAGCTGGTTTACAGGGCAAAGGGAAAAGATGCTGAGGAGATTTTAAGGCATGTGGAATTTCATGTTTCAGACTGTAAAGACATAATGAGTTGCTGCAGAAAAGAAGTCGAACAGACTGTATGGCCAGAGTCATTCATTCTCTTGGAAAAAAGACCAATGCTAGGCTATGTTGGGCATTGCCAAGCACAGGCTGGAGCCTTCAGGAGACGGGTCTGAGCTGTCAAGTGTAACAAAGGACCTCTGGGCTAGGAGGTTGCAATGAGCCTAGATGGTGGTCTGGTCCTAAGGCCAGTAAAGTGGGACTTCCCCTCTCTGTGAAGTCATACCATGCCTCACCCCCTGACAACCTCACCTAGAGATGCCGGTGAGCAGGGCCACTCCCTCCTCAGGACCAGGACACCTGGACATTCTGATTGCCTTAGGTTTCATTTTCCTCACAGTCCCATGACCTTGTGACCAGTTGCCCTAGAAACTTTGTGACCAGTTGCCCCAGAAAGCCCTTACATGGCAACAGCTAACCACCTTCCTATAGCTGCAGCCCTTCTCTTCACGACTCAGGTCACGTAGTCTTCCCGCCACTGCTTAGACCATGTGATCCTCCCCTCCCCAGTCACTATACACTGAGATAACATCAACAAGCAACCTTCAAATCAACCAATCCGCTTGAGATCCGTGTCTCCTCCTGCTCAGAACTGGTTGTAAGCCCATTCCCCTGTTGAATAAATGAGCTGCTCTCTGAAGCTACCTCCTGGGTTTTTCTTCCTGTCACACTCGTGGCAGCTCGAGATGCTGCTGCGCAGTTGCCTGGACACAATGGCTTCTCGCAGAACTAGGGACCCATAAGGCTATGCAGTCAAGTAACTTATCTGAGCAAAAAAGTGCTGAGAAAAATTTGTTGCTTGATCCTTTTGCTTGCTTTATAGAATAATACTGGTAATTTATAAAATATTATCAGCTGCATGGACTGATTCCTTTTGGGAAAATATCTAGAGCTCCTTTCCAATCCATTCTGGTATGAACAATGCAGTCCTCCAAAACACCACACGGAAATTGGAAACAATTGGGAAAAGAGTAATAAAAGGCAACTTTTATTCAAAAATCATCATTCACATTTTTATAGTTTATTTGCAACTTCATGGCAGAGAGCCTTTCTGCAAATCATGACTCACAAGTGACACCAGTTTTGTCAGGAATGTGTGGGTCCTTAAGGATGTCAAGAAAAGAGACAATGTTTCAAATCAGAAGCAGTGTCTTGTGGATTACTTATCACTAGCCTTTCCATTTCCTTGCATTTCAGCAGTCACTACTCAAGATTCATACTTTCTGCTCATTGTGTATTAGAGAAGTTTGCGAATCTGTGCTTATTGTGAACATGTACATAATACTGGACAATCAAAAGCAAGGATACAGTGTGGTTTCTACCATGCTGAAGAGATAGCTTAGATGGTAAAGTACATACTTTTCAAGGATGAGGACCTGAGTTCAAGCTGCAGAATCCATATCGAAAATACCAAGTGTGGTAGATGCTCTTGTAGTACCAATACTGGGAAGACATCCCTGGGGTTGTGACAAGCCAGTCTATCCTAGCTGGTGAACTTCATGCCAATGAGAAATCCTGTCTCAACAAAGGTGTATAATGACTGAGAAATAATCCCTGAGCTTGTCCTCTGGTGTCTACACCTATACGTAACTGTACACACACATGAACATACACACATACTGACACACAAGAAATGGGGCCGGGAAATGGATAGTTGGGCAAAACACTTGTTTTGAAGAATGAAGACTCAAGTTTGGATCCCCAGAACCCGTGTGAAACTGAATACCATAATGTGTGTCCTGGTGTTCCTATGATGACTGGGGAAGTGGAGACAGAATCCCAGGAAGCTCATGGTCCAGCTAGCCTAGAATATTCCATGGTGAGTAACAAGATGGAAGGCATGGACTGACACCTGAGTTTGTCCTCCAACCTCCATGTGCATGCTATTGCATGCATGTATCAACATTCGCAAATATGAATGCATGTGCACACACACAAACACAGAGAAGGAATTAGAAATGATTTTGATATAATTTGTTTAAAACAAACAAGAGAACACTAAGCGTGATGTGTTTAACATAACTACAGTTATTCTGATTCTGTGTAACCATGGAGAGATACTTCATCTCAGTTTCTAGAAATGATATCTCCCAGAGAGTGATATTTCATATGTTATTTAGGACATGACATGAAATACAAGTCGGAATTATCCAAACAGAACATGAGGGAAGGGAATTTCATGTAGAGAGAACCTACTGGAAAGTATTACTTATTAATCAATTCATTCTACCAACACTTATTAAAGATCTAGACATAGCACTTGGCATAGGGGATACAGAAATAAATGAAATGTACACCAGACAGTGAGCGTTATTTTTGGAATCTATTTTCTATGCCCCCAAGACATTATTCTTACATATTTCGCTTTGTCTCTTCTACATCCTTGTTTTGATTGACAGTTTCTTTAAATAAATATGGATTGTTCAAGTTTCCATGAGGAAAATATTGAGTCTTTGCATGCTATGAGCACATCACATCACAATGAGGTCATTGTTTGGTAGTGCATTTTGTTCATTTTTTTCGAAAGCTCATTTTTTTTTCTGTCCTGAGGATTAATGATCTCTCTTTGCCAAGCCAAGATGGTTGCTGTGACTTTGGATTCCAGGAGTAATTAGAAGTTCCCCTGCTCAGTTGCCTGGAGAAGTGTCCTGATTTCAGTGCTGTCACAGATAATCCTGCCTTGGTCAAGATGCAGCTGTGTCTGAAATGACAACATAAGCCCAATACTCTATGTGGCAGATAGAATTGCTACCAGATCCATTGCTACCAGAATCACAGTGAATGGCACTCTTTAGTTTCTGAGTTTTCAATTTTCTTTTTTCTAGCTCCCTCCCTGTTCCACTTTATGAACCTTCAACCATATGCAAACCAAATATAGTGTCCGGATGCCATGGGCCCTCATTGTCCAAGCTACTGTCTTCAGATACCCAGTGGAGTAACTTGGGTGAGAACATACCACAGTAAGGTGAAAAATTCATTCTGTCAATATCTTGCTTTCACAGGAGTAAAGTCCAACACTTAGGTTAATGTTAGAGCAAATTAAATAGATGTGACTTTGTGAGGAAACAAGTCCCCAGCAACCATATGGCCCAGGACACTTGTAAGCATCTCGTGATTTTTATTTGATAAACTCACAGTGTCTTCCGAGGCAATGCCAGGCACAGAACCATCTTTTGACCAAACTTTCTCTTCTGACTTTCACCTTCTTACTGGTTATATCCTTCTCCCAATCTAGTAATTTTCAGTTGTTTAAACCCGATCTTTCAAATGTTTCAGGACTTTCCTATTCTTTCTTTGCTATTTCTCTCCTCTCCATCTGTCCTTTCCCATTCTCACATTTTCTGCCATAAGATAATATTGTTCATCTGATTCTAGATGCTTTAAGTCAATCCACATTTCTCCAAGGCTTCTCTTCAACAAGGTCTGCATCAGTCACTTTCCCATTAAAAATAACCCACAGTTCTTTCTAAATTCTGATTATAAACTCCATTCTGAAGAATACCTGGAAAAGATTCTATCCTGTTCTGGAGGCTGTAGGTTCACTCTGCTGATTTTTTTTTTCCTGTGTAGAAACTTAAATTTCAAGTAGTCCCATTTGTTAATAATTAGGAATATTCCCTAAGCTATTCTAGCTTATGCTTATATCTTCAAGTCTACATCATGTTTTCTTCTAGCCATTTCTGCAATTTGAGTTTTAGATTATGGTCTTTGTTCTACTTTGAACTTATATGTGTACAGGATGAAAGATACAGATCTAATTTCATACTTCTGCAGGTGGTTCACCAGTTTTGTCAGCACCATTTGCTGAATAGGCTGCCTTTTTTTTCTACTGAATGTTTTCAACTTATTTGCCATTGATTAAGTGGCCAAAACTGTGTGGGTTTATTTCTGGATCTTCTGTTCTGTTTCATTAGTCTATATATCTATTTTGGTACAAGTTCCATGCTGTCTTTGTCACTGTGGCTCTGTAGTATATTTTATTCATTTATTTATGAGAGAAATGAGAGAAAGACAGATTAAGAATGGGCATACCAGAGCCTCTTGCCACTGCAAACAAACTCTGGATGCATGTGCCACCTTGTGCATCTGGCTTACATGGGTACTGAGGAATTGAACCTGGGTCTTTAGGCTTTTCAGGCAAGCACCTTAACCACTATGCAATCTCTCCAGCCCTGGTTCTATAGTAAACTTTGAGGTCTAGCTGTGTTCTTTCTCTTTTGGCTATTTGTGGTATTTTGTGTTTCTATATGAATTCTTGGATTTTTTTTCTAGCTCAGTGAAACAAATAATTGGAATTTTTGTGGGGATTGCATTGATTATGTAGATTATTTCTGGTAATATGGCCATTGTCACAATGCTAATTCTGCCAATCAGGAGCATGAGAGTTCTTTCCATTGTGTAGTATTCTAGTGTTTGCTTTTATTTCTTATTTTAATATCTTGGACAGATTAGTACACATATCAGTTTCATTTCAGAGGCCTTTCATATTTCTGTTTGGGTTATTTCCTAGGTATTTAGTTTCTTGAAGTTATTATGAATGGAATATTTTCCTTAGTTTCTTTCTCGTCAACTTCATTATTGATGTATATAAAAGCTATTGATTTTTGTGTGTTAATTTTGTATCCTAAAACTTTGCTGAAAAGGTTTATTAGATTTAGAAGTTTTCTTATAAAATAGTCTGGTACTAAATAGGCTAATAAAATAAACATGTAATTCACAAGAGAAGAAACAAAAAAGACCAATTTCTATTATAAAAACTGTTCAACATTCCTAGCCACCAAGGAAATGCAAATTAAAATAATTTAGATATCATCTCACAGCAGTCAGAATGGCTATGATAAGGAAAACTGACAGCATGAAATGCTGGAGAGATTTGGGGAAAGAGGACCCTCACTCTCTGCTGTTGGAAGTGCAAACTAGCACAGCCATTATGGAAATAAGTATGGAGGTTTCTTGCAGTCAGGTTTGCATTGCTGGCAGAAATCAACTGACCAAGAGTAGCTTGTGGAAAAAGAAAAAAAGGTTTATTTTGGATTACAGACTCGAGAGGAAGCTCTATGATGGCAGAGTAAAACGATGGCATGGGCAGAAAGTGGACATCACCTCCTGGCCAACATCAGGTGGACAACAGGAGCAGGAGAGTGTGCCAACCACTGGCAAGGGGAAACTGGATACAAAACCCATAAGCCCACCCCCAACAATACATTGCCTCCAGGACGTGTTAATTCCCAGATCTCCATCAGCTGGGAACCTAGCATTCTCCTAGCATGGGAACACCTAAGTTTATGGGGGACACCTGAATGAAACCACCACAAAGTTTTTAAAAAAATTAGAAATAGAACTCAAATAAAATTCAGGAAATACCATTCCTAGGCATATACCTGAACTACTCCACTTCTACTGCACCGATACTTGCACATCCATGTATATTACTGGCTTGTTCACAATTTATAGTGGAGCTAGCTTAGAGGACCATCAGCAGATGAGTGGATAATGAAAGTGAATGATAATGAAATTATATATACATATAAGCACATGCATGCATACATACATACATACAGTAGCATTTTGCTAAGTAGCATGGGAAAAAATTATGAGTTTTGTGGGATAATTGATGGATTTGAAAAGAATTGCATTAAGTAAAGTAACCCAAATTCAGTAAGCCCAAAACCACATGTTCTTTCTCATATGCAGATCATAGCTTATAATATCTATATGTATGTGTATAAAGGTTGGCAAGTGTGAATAAAACCTTAGAAGCTAGAATGGTAACCAAGATAGAGTATCAAGAAATGGCAAGGAAGGTGGTGGGTGGGGGAAATGCAAAAGAGCACACATGATATGTTAACAGAAGGGCTGGGATACAAGGCAGAGAAACATCTAGAAGAGGAGGTAGGAAGGGGGATCAACTAAGACTAAATGTATTCCAAAAGGCCAGAAAGATGCCTAAAACTCCATGATGCTAAGGAATAAAACTAAAAATAAATCTACAAATCTATGTGAATTTCTAATCATCATGATTCCTCCCACTACTATTCTGCATCTCTCCCTGTCCATAGAGCTTTTGTGCTTGCTTTCTCCTATATCAGGGAAGGGCTCTCATCTGTCCATAGACATTTGTCTGGCTGCCCTTGGAACTAGCCCTGGAGGACTACCAGGCCTAGGGCCCTTAGTACTGGAAAGTAGGCTTCCCCTCAACAACCTGACAGTTGGCTTGCATTCATGTGTCACATGTCATCGTCTTGTGCCTTCTAATGTGACATGTTGCTGCTGGTGTTTCTCTGGACCCAGATACAGTTTCCTAATACTTAGCAAAACAAATGCATTTGAAACTGGAGAAAGCAATTGAATGGCTACTTGGAGATACTTGTGAAGCCCATACTATTTGCCAGCATCTTTGTACTTCCTTTTATCTACTTTCTACAGATCTAAGTTTTCACATTTGCTTAATGACCATAGACTTTTCTTCTATCCAGGAAGATCATCCGTTTTCAAGGTAACAGAATCACTTATCTAATCATACATTTCAATAAGAATACACATTGATTTTAATTTTCTGAAGTCCCTAAGGCAGTCAATGGTGAAATAGTTCCCAAGAAATAGTAGTTAGTCACCACCTTCTACACTGCAGCCTCTCAGCAAGAAAGGTTTTGTCTTATTATAGTTACTCAGAAGCCTTGGACTGAAGCTGCCCTTTCCTAGTAGATGAGTTCTCATCTCTTATGTTAAAAAATATGAGAACAGCTGGTTGTGGTGGCGCATGCCGGTAGGAATTTGCTGAAGAGGCAAGGCAGGAGGACCATGAGTTCGGGCCAGCCTGGGCTACACATTTTGCCGGGTGTGGTGGAGCATGCCTTTAATCCCAGCACTCTGGAGGCAGAGGTAGGAGGATTGCCAAGAGTTCGAGGCCACCCTGACACTACATAGTGAATTCCAGGTCAGCCTGGACCAGAGTGAGACCCTACCACGCAAAACCAAAAAATAAAAATGAAAAAAAATGAGAACAGCAGAAAGGTGTTGGCACAAGTATGTGTGCATTCTTGTGAGAGACATGCATTTGGGCTATACTTTACCTTGCCTGGTAAGATATGTAAGTTCAGCTGTAAGACACATGGATGCATGGATTAAATGTGATCTGCTTCTAAGTGCAACAACTATTCAGTCTGTTATAATATATGCAGTGGCAGCAGTGTATGTAGGGGAAAATCGCCTGCTTGAAGCTGGGATGAATGCTAAGGCATGCACACACATACATATATGCGGGCGCACACTCAGATTATTTATATGCGTGTATCAGCCTGTAGTCTCTAATACAAATACCTATCAGACTCACCTCAGTCATTAGAATATATCAACGCATTTCTTATTCCTTTGCTTCCTGCTGGGAGAGCATTTTCAGGTTGTTTCTGAATTTTACCCATACTTGCCTAAAGCCTCTCCTTTCAGATGTTTGCATTCAGTAATTATAAATAAATCCAGTGGGAGCATACATTGGTTTTAATTTTCTGGGGTCCCCAAGGCAGTAATTGGTAGTGGGAAGAAGCAGATTTTAATTTCTTTTCAAGGTTTTAATTCTGCTTGTGTACTTCTGAAAAACTACAGAACACTTGGTTGCTCCCCTTGATTTCTCAGGAGCCCTTTCCTCCTCTCTGAACAAGGTGGCATAGCTGGACAAATACAGGATGCCCCCCTTTCTACACACCCCTTTGATGTAAAATTCTATGCTTTACAGTATCAGTTCTTTTGTCATATCCTATTCATATTTATAATTTACTTTTTATCTCCATGTACATATACTCTATCTCCTCTAAAAGGACATAGACTCCCACAATAGTAAGGGTATTATGGGTGTCTTTTGTAACCTATAAAAATGTAAATTTCTCATCACATATAAAAATTCCTGACATATACTGTTGTAGCAGACAGCTTCAGGTTCGCTGAGATGAACTTCTAGACCAGGCACAGTTATGGAGGAAGGGATATTATTTATTGAAGCTTACAGATCCAGAGGAAGTTCCATAATAGCAGAAGAAGCTGGCCTTTCTTCACAGGACCAGGCAAGAGAACAAAGCCAACCAGCCACACAGCACACTGAGCAAAACTACAGCCCAAAGCCCAGCACACTTCAGGAACTCCTGCTAGGCACACTTTGCATATCTTTACAATGGAATCTCAAACCCATCACCCACACCGACCCCCAGTGACATTGCCTCTAGGAAGGTGATTGTAGATGCAAACTATAAAGTAATAAAACATTTAATATATTGGGGGCCATATATTCAAACTACCACAACTGTGTTCAATAAATATCTATTAAATGCATGAATGAGTAAATAACTAATTACATAAACAAAGAAATAAATTTCCTCTTCTTTTTATTAGACTGTGGAGTCTTTCACTTTCCTCAGTGGACCCTGATTCCAAGAGCACTTCTCTATGGAGAGTGTGGTCACTTGCTCACTATATATACATGGTGCACCACTAAAGTCTTGCATAGTTTCAGTTTAAGCTGCCCAATAGCGGGTGGGAGAGCCTTCCTTCTGACACACTTACTTTCACTTGATTCTTCAAAAGGCATATTGAACTGATTACAGGCAGTGTGAGTTCCAGCACCACTGACATCTCTTTCTTATAAATGCTTTCACTCCTTGGGTCTTGATTTCTTTCAAAGCTGTGCTTGTGTTGGAGGGAACATTATTATCAGGAAGGGTTCACACCATGAAGTATGCAGCAACATGACTTCTGATAGAAAAGAGCAAGAGAGGGTCTCTGGCATAGGAAACAGTACGGAGACAGTTATTCAGAGTCAGTGAAGACTTGGTTAAGGGAACAGAAGGGATGCTTTAGTGATGGAATTACAGGGTCCAAGTAAGACCAAGGTAAATTCAGTTCCTTCATTAGCTTCTGAATCTATCCTAAGTGATAGGATTAGCTCAAGACCCCAGGATTCAGCCCAGATGCATAGTACCCTCATTGGTTGTATGGTGACGTGGGTTAATGGAAAATGGTGGGAATGCATGCATTCAAGCTGTAGGGCTGGGGTAGGGAAGTTTCTTTGTGTATTTGTGGTCCCCACAAGGAACATCTTTTATGAACATTTCTAGGTGACTGCCCATGTCGTGCTTACCCATGGGGAGGAAAGAAGAGTCTTCTGATCATGGAGTTCTCCTGGCACACATGAGCCAGACTCTTGTTGTTGCTTTCACATTGTCATAACTTCATCCTGTGAAGGCTGGTGGTTTTCTACTTCTTTTTTTTTAAATAAATATATATATTTTTATTTATATTATTCTGATTTTACATTCATAGTATTGGTTCCATTGTCCTCCTCCCCGTCCTCCCACTTTCAAAGGGGCCTCATCAATGGGGAATGTGGATCATGCATTGTGAGTTTGCTCAAGAGTTCTGGTGGATAGGCCCCAGTCTCTGTGCATAATGGACCAACTTCTGCTTATGAAAGAGTTGATAAATTTGTCCAACTTTAAGGTCAAGTCTTGAGAAGTTCACCAGTGTACTGTATAAACTGTATGATCTAATATCAACATCATATCTGTGTTTATGATAATTTTGGTGTCATGAGTGTTGTTCTTTAGTCTTCTATTTTATTTAAGTTAGGATTTGGGTGAGCAGTGATTGATTTGGTCCTGTTACTTTCCATGCAAACAGAATGCCAATCAGGTCCCAGTGCCTACTGAATACCTACTATGTGCCTAGCATAGCAGCAGGGAAGTTAAAAGTGGACAGGAAGCTATGATTCTGGAGCATTGATATGAAGCAGAAATACTCTCCATCCATTACAAATGTTTTTATATAAAGCCTACAGTGACTTTAGAAGCAGATCTACAGTTTCCCTTTGATTAATGAAACAACTGTGGCTCAGAAATGTAAAGCCAAAAGCAAAACCCAAATCATACTTCCAGTAAGCAAATGTTAAAAATGGAAGAATCAGGATATACATTTTGTTACATCAGTTTTTCAGCTCACAGCCCACTTATATGAATAGTTAAATAAATCTTGAATGACAAGCATTTCCAAACTCTGGGACCTGTTAGGTAGAAGTTGAAATGGGGACAAAAGAAGCATTTACTGAGGTTGAAAGGTGATGAAGGTGAGAAGGGTGATGATGGATTATGGGTCAGGTAATTCTGCATTATCACTATATATTTAACTTTAGGCAAATAATTATATTAACATGTTTAAGTCTCATTTGTGAAATAAAGATAATTGTTTCCCATTGACTTGCAACATGCAATAATGATTATGTTTTCTGAGTATTCATTTTTATACATTCTCCACAGTCTCCTCAGTCCAGAGTGAGTGTGCTTTAACCGTGGTATTCCCTGAATTCACATTATCAATCTCAGTACTGGAATAAGAAAGGGTTGTGTCATCAAGAAATTCCTTGTTCCTGAGTATAGATGATTTAGTTGGACATAGTTTTGATTTCTGGGCATGAACTTCTTGGAGTGTGATTTTCATAGGTAACTGCCAGAAATTTAGAAGTGAGATAGCTGAGTCAAAGAACAACAATCACCCCTCAATGGATCACCACCAACATACCCCAATGTCAGCTGTCTCTGATGCTAACAGCCTTCTCGAAAGAGTAACAGACCCAGATGTTTAGGGAACTTTTATTGCTTATGTAGCTGTTTTAATGGCTCTGAGGAGATATTACAATCCCAGAGTCCCTGTGCTTACCCCGGAAAACAGACGGTAATTATCATTTTTGTGAGTGCCCGGAGCACTTTGAAGCATTTTTCACCATCAAAATATGAAAAGGAGGTAATTTTCATTTTATTTGTTTAGCTCCTGATTGTTTCTTCCTCTTTTATGGAATCAAAGAAAAGAGTGGTGAATACTGCATTTGCCTTGGGATTAAAACAAATTGCATCCTCAAATTGTTTTTGTAAAGACCATGGCTGCATTGTTTTCTGAGTTGTAAAATGGCCAGGTCTTGCCCCCCCCCCAAAAAAAAAGTTTAAAGTAAAAATTCACTAATGGAGTTCTTTATGTTTATTTTTCTCCTTTTATTCTCTGCTATATGGAAATAACCAGTGTGGCTTTCAAATTTCCTCTGCCCACAATTCTCAGCTGCTGTTTCTGGAGGGAGCATTTTCAAGTACTGGTTACTCTACTTTCAACCTTGGCACAGACGTGCTCTTCTCATGGCAAAACCAAACCATCTACAGCCCACAGCACCTACTTAATATTGGAATGAGGACCCTAGACTAACCCGAGATGGCAACAGTGCTGAAGAGGCCATCTGAGAACCTGGTCTCTTTCATTTTATTTTCCAAAAATAGTGTCATCGTTGGATTCTTATTCATCTCAAGGTCTGGAAAACACTGACAGTAAATTTGTATTAAAGCACAAAATAACAGGTCCCTGCTTCTATTTCACCAGTAGTTGGACAAGATGCTCAGAAATTTGGCTCAGTTTGGAGAAGGCTGACCCCGCCTCCAAGTCCACAAAAATAAGATGCTTTATAAAAATCTGGTCATCTCCATATACCTCTCCTTTGCCTCCTACTTCTCATTCATTGATTCTCTCCCTATCCCTTCCTCTTTCTCCCTCTCTCAGTATTCCAGAATGTTCCAAATGGATGTAGTGATTTTGGCCCTCAGCAAAGCTTCTGTTACTTTTGTATTGCTGTGACCACAATACCTGACCAAAGGGAGGGGAGAATTGTTTTTGAGTCAATGTTTCAGATATTTCAGTCTATTGTGGTGAGGAAGGCATGGCAGAGCCACTCAGCCCATGGTAGCAGGAGCATAGTGTGGGGAGGCAGCTTCCATCCCAGCAGATGGCAACATACCAGAGCCAGAGATATTCCCAAAAGGACCTATGCTCAATTAGCTGCTTGTCCAGCTAGGAGCTACCTCCTAAAGCCTGCACCATCTCCAAAAATAGTGTCCCAAGTTGGTGACTACACATTTAAAATATGAGTCTGTGTGGAGGGCACACCAGTATGAATCTGAAAAGCCCAAGGGAGAAGAAAAAGTTTGAAGTAAATTTCAGGGGTGGGAGTATACCATGCCAGGATGCCTTGTGCCAGCTCCCGTCTTGCCCTCTACTCTAGTACCATGACTCCCAGCCTGATTTGGTCTTCTCTATTTACAAAGCAGTCTTCAGTTCCCACCTGGAGTTAATCTCTCCCTGTTATGCAATGCCATGATCATTGTCTCATGTGATTTACTCATTCCTGTTTTTCCATACATTAAGTTAAATGTTCATTGGGTAATGTTCCTTAATCTCTCTCATTCTCTGTTTCTCTTTTCATTAATCTGAATGGACGTTACTACTCCTTGGTTTCAGAAAAGGAATGGCAAGGATAAGGATGTCCCCAAAGATCAAGAAATTAGTTCATTATGGAGACAGATCTTCTACCCAATGCACTGTCCCTTATATAAGTCATACAGTTGTGTGCATCTTTAATCAAATTACACATTTTTTCATTAACTGAGAACTTTACTGCATGAAGATATTGCATATTGGTCATATTACCATATGGTTATACTCTTATATTCCCTCTCTCCCATCCCCATTTGACAGAGGTCTCTTCTGAGTGGGCTTATTGGTATTCCCTGTGGGGTCATCTCTATCAAAGTAATAATATTAAAATGGTGGTAATAATCGCAATCAGGTATTATGCTTATTATTTAACTTTAAGATGTTGGCAAATTTTGAGACGATACCTGTACCTTTTCAAAAGGTATTTCTTTGCCACCTGTTACCTTCCCTTCTGGTACTTCAATGATGTATTGTGAGACTTTTTGCCATTGGTTTACATGTTGAAGCCTCTATTCATTGCTTTTTCAAAGCTTTATTACTTTTGTTTTGAGAGAGAGAGAGAGAGACAGAGAAAGGAAGAGAGAGAATTGGACAACGAAGGCCTTAGCCACTACAGTCAAACTCCAGGTGCTTGTGCCACCTACTGTGCATGTGTGATCTTGCTCTTGCATCACCTTTGTGCATCTGGCTTACATGGGATCTGGAGAGAGATGGAACATGGGTCCTTAGGCTTTGCAGGCAAGCAGCTTAACTGCTAAGCCATCTCTCCAGCCCCAAAGCTTTATTCTTGATCTTGTTCAAACTGGTTAATTTCTATTGATCTACCATCCAATTAATTGATTTTTCTCTTTTTCATTTCCATTCTACTATCAAGACTGCCCTGTGACTATTTTATTTTTTTGATACTGTATTTTTCAGTTCCATATTTTCCATTTACTTCTTTGCTATAACTTCAATTTATCTGAAATACTCTTCATTTTAAATTTTCATTTAAATATTTCTAAATACCATATACAATATTGGGTTTCATTTATTATGGAAAATTTGTTTCTTCTTAATTCTTCTATTCACCTGCCTTATCTCCTTGACCCTTCTTGTACTCCCATAAAATCTTTTCCATTTTCATGTCACATGTGCCCTATCATCCTCCTCCAACACTCTTCTTTTTCTCCTTTTGTGATCTACTTTCTCATTTAATAGCCTATACCCACACTCACTCTGCGTATGTACATCTATATAAACATTATAAGCTAGGTTCTGTATATGAGAGAAAATATACACATTTTGTATTTTTGAGTCTGGGTTACCTTGCTTGATATAATACTATCTCATCCATTTTCTGTGTATTTCATTTTTTTCTTTACAGCTGCATAAAATACCATGATCTCATATCTATTCATCCTCTGATGGGCATCTAGGCTGGTTCCATTTCCTTGCTATTGTAAATAATGCAGCATAAACATGGATATGCAAGTATCTCTGTGACAGGAAATAGAATTCTTCACATGTATGCCTGTTGCAGTTAGCTTCTTGCTGTTGGGACAAAACACTTGACCAATTACAGCTAAATATATAATGAGAAGGAAGGGTTTATTTCAGTTTATAGTCTTGAGGGGAAGTTTCATCATAGTAGAGAAATCATAGTAGAGCAGAAGTCAGGCATCAAAGAATCTGGGTAGATGTAGTCTAAGTACTGGGTTTGGAGTTTGGCTAATAAACGTCAAGGTCTATGCCATGGGACACACCTCCTTCAGCAAAGCTCCATCTCCAAAGCTGCCACCAGCTTGGGATAAAGCATTCAAAGCACATGAGGCTTTGGGGGACATCTCATCCCAACCACTACAATTCCCAAGAGTGGGATAGCTAGATCACACATTTCAAAAATGCCGACATTTTCTTTGCAGAGCATGGTTAAAATATTGTCTAATAACTATAGCACTAGTGTTATGTGAGGTCAGCAACTGTTTTCAGACTTAATTTAAAGCCTGTTCAAAATGTTTTTGCTCATTTGTTTTGGTAGACAATTGATTCAAAAGGAGCCTGCAAGTTGCCACCTGCCTTCTCTACCAGCTGTGGTTTCATTGCAGGTTCGGTTTTCTCAGGCTTTGAAAAGTCCTACATGAATCTGTACCATCTGTGTATCATTTGGTGACCAATTTAATACACAGCAGAGGTTTTACTACACAATCTAGTTCCAATAGCTGTTGGATGCAAATTTAGGGCTGCATTCCATAAATGACCAGCTTGTAGGTGAACCCAACAGTTCATATACAATTTTATGGGGTATCTTTTTTCATTTCTATGAGTCCCCAGGCATACTCTGGTCTTCAGAATCCATCACATTCTATCTCAAACCTACCATATTTTTAGATAAGAAACTGTTACTTCGAGTATAATCTGTTCTGGCTATGTCCTTCTTGCAGCGTGTGCATCAGGGATCAAACAGTAAGGAGGCAGGAAGCAGTAAAAAGCAGGTATCATGTCCATTCTCCTGAAGCCTCATTTCTTATGGTCAGTAATAGTTTCTGTTATGTTTTAGATGTCTCTTCAGTCACTGCTGACATTTCCACAGCAACAGCCAAGGATCTGCCTGGGGTTTGGGAAGGGAGGGAAGGGACAGGCAAAACCAAACCTAGAACATTATCTCTGACCCCTCTGGGAACAAAAATGAGAGTGTTTTTTGCTTGTTCTTTATGGGGGGGGGATGGAAGGAGGTAGAATATTGTTAGCATTTGAATTGTATTCCTCCAAGACTCCTGTGTTGAAGTTCTAACTGCCAGTACCTAACCATGTAACATTAGAAGTGAAATTACTGAGGATGCAACCAGTTAAGATAAGATCTTATTGAAAAGCATGGGGGACTCCTAGTGAAACATGCTAGATGGTCTTAAAGAGAGGTGAATTTGAACATGCACATAAGGGAAAGATGATCCACAGAGACTCTGAAAACACTCATTGGCATGCTGGAGTGACTTGGAACAGATATTTCCCTGCTGGCCCTCAGATGGAACTGACCCTGATGATACCTGCATTCTGGATGCCCAAGGTCATGATATCATTAATTTCTGTCAGTTAAGGCATCTAGTATTCTGTGCATTGTCAAGACGGCTCTAATAAGCTAGTATTCATTTTCCCACACTTTATACATCCTATATGCAGTGTGCACTGGTGAATTTTAGGTTGTCCTTGAGTCCAGGCTAAGAGCTACTGAACGGAAGAAGAGGAATAGCAATTCTCCTGTATGATGTTACCTGAGTTCTGTCTTTCTCTCAGTGGGTCTGCTTCCAGTTACTTTTGACTTTAGTCAAGCAATTTTTGTATCCATTACTTCCAGTGTTCTTAATTGCATTTACTGAGTAAGAACGAGGGGGACAGGATAGAGATCACTTGGCCTAAACCAAAATTAACAGGTTTAGACATATGAACGGTCACAGGATTAAGAGACAAAGAGAAAGAGAGAGAGAGAGAGATATTCATATGCTATTCACCAATACATAAAAGCAGGGAACCCTTAATCATCACTTTTGCATCTGTGACTAAATTCCTCTAAATTCAGTAAAGTTTAAAGTCCAAAGTTCATTCTGCTCACTTTTTGCCCAGGACTGAGGGCCTTTTGGACTTTGAGGCAATCTGAGTGCATTTTCTCTTTGTACCTTTAATATGAAAGAGATAAAACTCTTTGGTGAAGTCTGTCTTAGGAAATATATTACTGATTCATCTAGATTTTATCCAATTCAATTTTATAGACACTTATTGATCCTATAATTTAAAAAATTGCTAAGGACAGTGAAAGGGTAGAAGTGACATGTTCTTTCCATTAGGAAATTCAGGCAAATTTTATTTCAGACTTGGTACTCTCCAATTGAAGGACAGAAATGATGATATTCACCATATACAACTTGAATTGGCACTTTGAAAAGTGAAATAAAAGACTTACCAACATGAAGTGGCATGCCAACAATAAGTACTATTTGGGTTTTGCTGAGTAACACGGTGCTTGCTCTTTCTGAAGCACTTCAGATTTTGTTCCCACCTCTGACCTTAATATTTCAAGACAAAACAATTCTTATGTATTTAGTCTGAAATGGCACAGCATCCTGTGCTGGATCTTGGCCTTTTGGGAACACCTAAGGCACCATTATGTCCTTCTGAAGAACATTTGCACATGGTATTCCACCAGTAGACACCTGGGTCTGTAAAACAAGAAAATGTAATATATCCAAATTTAAGAAAAAAAGTTAGGTTTGAAAGTATAGAACCCTTTATACTGATGGAAATTTTGCTTTGCTTTTTCAACTATTCCCAATCTCTAATGTCTTCACTGTCCCTACTTATTTACATATTAATTTTTTATATTTTTTATTTTTATTTATTTGCAAGAGACTAGAGAGAGAGGCAATGGGTAAAAGCCAGGGCTTCTAGCCTCTGTAAACAAACTCCAGCATGTGCTCCTTTGTGCATCTGGCTTTATGTGGGTACTAGGGAATCTTGAGGGCATGCCTGATAGCTCTGCAAAAGCAAGATGAGATAAACCATTTAAATAGACCTATAACAACTACAGAGATCCAAGCAGTTATAGAAACTCTCCCAACAAAAAAAGCCCAGGCCCAGATGGATTCACTGCTGAATTTTGACATTCCTGCAAGATCTCTAACACCAATGCTTCTCAAACTTTTCCATAAAATAGAACAGGAAGGAATTCTTCTGAATTCCTTCTATGAAGCCAGCATCACCCTGATACCCAAACCGGACAAAGACAGATCAAAAAAGAAAATTACAGACAAATCTCCATCATGAACATAGATGCAAAAATTCTCAACAAAATCCTGGCAAACAGAGTACAAGAATATATCAGAAAGATTATTCACCCCAACCAAGTAGGCTTTATCCCAGAGATGCAGGGATAGTTCAACATATGCAAATCCATAAATGTAATACACCACATAAATTGTCTGAAGGGTAAAAATCACATAGTCATTTCAATAAATGCAGAAAAGGCATTTGACAAAATCCAACATCACTTCATGGTAAAAGTATTACAGAAACTTGGATACAAATTGGAAGGGAAGAGATCAAATTATCATTATTTGCAGATGATATGATTCTATACATAACAGACCCTAAAGACTCTACCAGCCATCTGTTAGAGCTGATAAACACTTTTAGCAATGTAGTAGGATACAAAATAAACACACAGAAATCAGTAGCTTTATACACTAACAAAAAATCAGGGAATCTCTCCCATTCACAATTGCCTCAAAAAAAAAAAAAAAACTTGGAATAAACTTAACCAAGGAAGTGAAGGATCTCTACAATGAGAACTTTAAAATAACTCGAGCAAGAAATTGCAGAAGACACAAGGAAATGGAAAGACATCCCATGTTCTTGTATTGGAAGAATCAATATTGTGAAAATGTCAATCTTACCAAAAGCAATCTACACATTTAATGCAATCCCCATTAAAATCCCAATAGCATTCTTCACAGAAATAGAAAAGACAATCCTAAAATTCATCTGGAAACACAAAAAACCTAGAATAGCCAAAACAATTTTGTGCAACAAAAATCAGGCTGGTAGTATTACCATACCTGATTTTAAATTATATTACAAAGCCATAGTAACAAAAATAGCATGGTACTGGCACAAAGACAGACAGGTAAATCAATAGAACAGAATAAAAGACCCAAATATTAATCCAGGCAGCTACAGCCACCTGATTTTTGACAAAAATGCCAAAAATATTCATTGGAGAAAAGACAGCCTCTTCAACAAGTGGTGCTGGGAAAACTAGATATCTGTATGTAAAAGGATGAAAATAGATCCTTGTCTCTCTCCATGCACAAGAGTCAAGTCCAAATGGATCAGGGACCTTAATATCAGACCCAAAACTCTGAAACTGCTAGAGGAAAAGGTAGGGGAAACCCTTCAACATATTGGCATAGGCAAGGACTTTCTGAATATAACCCCAATTGCTCAGGGAATAAAACCACTAATCAACCACTGTGATCTCATGAAATTACAAAGTTGTTATACAGCAAAGGGCACTGTGAATAGAGCAAAGAGACAACCTACAGAATAGGAGAAAATCTTTGCTAGCTACACATCTGACAGAGGATTAATATCCAGAATATACAAAGAACTCAAAAAACAATAATAAGAAATCAAACAACCCAGTTAAAAAATGGGCTATGGAACTAAATAGAGAGTTCTCAGAAGAAGAAATACAGATAGCATATAAACATCTAAAAAAGTGTTCTGCATCCTTAGCCATCAAGGAAATGCAAATTAAAACCACTTTGAAATTCCATTTTACTCCTGTCAGAATGGTTACCATCAAGAAAACAAATGACAATAAGTGTTGGCTTGGATGTGGAAAAAGAGGAACACTTCTACACTGTTGGTGGGAATGTAATCTGGTCCAGCCATTGTGGAAATCAGTGTGGAGGTTCTTGAGACAGTTAAAAATAGATTTACCATATGATCCAGCTATAGCACTCCTAGGCATATATCCGAAGGACTCTTCTCACTACCATAGAGATACTTGCACAACCATGTTTATTGCTGCTTTATTCACAATAGCTAGGAAATGGAACCAGCCTACATGTCCCTCCACAGATGAATGGATAATAAAGATGTAGTACATTTACACAATGGAGTTCTATTCAGCAGTAAAAAAAAAAAAAAAAAAAAAAAAGAAATTATGAAATTTGCAGGGAAATGGATGGATCTGGAAAGGATTATACTAAGTGAGGTAACTCAGGCTCAGAAAGCCAAATGTCACATGTTCTTTCTCATATGTGGAACCTAGCTACAAATGTATAGACTTGTGTGTGAGCTGGAACCAAAAATCGGTTGCAGGGCCAGTAAACTGGAAAAAGCCTATAAGGGAGGGAGGAAAGGGAAGGACTTATGTGTATGGTATTGCACATAGATAAGTAGAAGAACAGATTACAGGGAGTGGAATGGCCTAAGCGAGGCCATGGGAAGAGAATGAGTAAAACAAGGGCAGGGGGAGGGTCAATCAAAATTCAAGATAGTGTGAATAAGACATATGTAAATTTTTTTGAATAATGGTGCATCTAAAAGCTGTCCTGGTCAGAGTTGAAAGACCTGAATGCAGTAAGAACTATGGACTGTGAGGTTTGGCTTATAAGGGTGAGAAAGAGCTTTGCCTGGACTGGGATAGAAGCAGTTTATGTGAAACACTTCCTGTTATGCCTGTGTTCTGAGAATGTGTGTAGGGTTGCATTGCATAGAAATGGACTGGTGTGAGCAGAGAAATATGGTGCAGAATAAATTAAATCTTTGGGCTGAAATTGCTGCCTTTTCAGCTGCAATTGAGAGATTACAACCATTATGACTGGGTCAACTGAACTGCATTGGAAAGAATGCAGACTTTTGAAGGGGCCTGAATGCTGAAGGTGTGTCTTGTTCTTCAAAGTCTGCTTTATTCCCCCTGGATTAACAAATTGGCACCTTCCTGGTATTATGGAGTATAAGAAATGCAGGAATGAGAGGATCATTGAGTTTGCAACATGGTCTCGTGTTTTGGAAATGGCCATGGGCAGTGTGAAGCAGGTTTGCTGGATGCCTGCATGGAGACCCAATGGAGTCATGAGGATGGACCATGGGTTGCAGTGGAGATCCAGTGGAGATGCCAGGACCACGAGATGGCTGCTAAGGAGAGCTGCCAGGCCCAGATTAAGTTTTCCAGGACTGTAAGTAGCCTAGCTGGAGGGGCAGAATTGGAACTCCAGAGACTTGTCAATGGTTAGAATTATTGGACTTGGAGACTTGTCACTGACTAGAGTTGTTGGAATTGGAGCTACAGAGTTTGATGTTTGCCCTGGTTGTTTTAAATCTTGTTTTGGTTGAATATTTCTTTGCTACACACAATGCCATCTTTTGCAATGTGAATGTTTATTCTGTGCCATTATGGTTTTTTTTGGTATTATAGCTCAGTTAAAAGACCTTGGTTTACAGGGATGTTTTAACATCATTGGGATTGATAAAATTATAAGGACTTCAAAAAATATTTTTATTTATTTATTTGAGAGAGAGATACAGAAATAGGCAGGCAGAGAGAGAGAGAGAGAGAGAGAGAGAGAGAGAGAGAGAGAATGGGCACTCCAGGGCCTCCAGCCACTGCAAACGAACTCCAGATGCATACGTCCCCTTGTGCATCTGGCTTATGTGGGTCCTGGGGAATCGAACCTGGGTCCTTTGGCTTTGCAGGCAAGTGACTTAAGTGCTAAGTCATCTCTCCAGCCCAACTATGGCAACTTTTAAAGTTGGATTGAATGTATTATATTTTATATCATATAAGGTTATGGAGGCCGGGGGCAGAATTTGGTGGTTTGATTCAGCTGTCCCCCATAAACTTAGGTGTTCTGAATGTTAGGTTCCCAGTTGATGGAAGATTTGGGAATTAATGCCTCCTGGGGGCAGTGTATTGTTGGGCGTGGGCTTTTGGGTATTATAGCCAGTTTCCCCTTGCCTCTGTTTGGCACACTCTCCTGTTGTTATTGTCCATCTGATGTTGTCCGGGAGGTGATGTCCACCTTCTGCTCATGCCATTGTTTCCCCCTGCCATTATGGAGCTCTCCTTGAGTCTATAAGTCAAAATCAACCTTTTTTTCCCCCACAAGTTGCTCTTGGTCAGGTGATTTCTGCCAGCAACGCTAACCTGACTGCAACCATGTGTGTGGATAGTATGTGTTTGGTATGTGTAGTGTGATGTACATGTGTGCATGGATGCACATGTCCTATGCATGCACATGTGAAGGCCAAAGGAGAACATTGCTTATTCTCTTAGTTCCTTGAGATGGAGGCACTTTCTGAGCCTGGAGCTGCTGTTTTTGGTCAGACTGGTTGACTAGAGAGCCCTGGCCATTCTCCTATCTCCACTTCCCTCAGGACTGGAGTTACAGGCATGCACGGCCATACCCAACTTTTGACATGGGTGCTGGAGAATCTAATTCAGGCAGTCTGTGGCCCTTTGAGGCCTGTATGCTGGCATGGCAAGTGCTCATACACACTGAGCCATTTCCCAGCCTCACATTTTCATACATGTTTATTACTAACAAGTTTAATATCAGCACTATCTTTAATAGTTTTCAAGTTGTAAGGGCCAAGTGAATGTTGACATTTACATTGTTGCATTACTCTATGTTTATCATAGTGATTACTTTCACATACTAATCTAATCTCTGGTATATATTTTGGAAGACAGCTATGCTCATCAATATACCACCAACATTCCTTTGGTGTTATATTTTGAATGATGCAATACCGTCTAACTTTTCCCAATCTATAGAATAAAACTGCCCGGGAAAGGTGTTTTTCCTTGCTTGTGAAAATGAGAACCAAGTCTTGACACCTGTATTCTGACTCAGGAGAAAACAAGCATATCTGATAATGGGGGCGGGGGGGTACTAGAAGGGAAAGAGGAGATTATGAGAGAGCCTCATATAACAGTCACAGTATGCAAGGTGACAAGAGAAGATAGTAAAGGAAAGGTAAGGAGAACAATGAGAAAGGATGGGAGTCCCCAAGTTCATTGCCACAGACACATCCTCTATGGCACTACTTGGTACACACCTCATTTATGCTGTTAAGAAGCTCATTGACTCATTCCAAAATGATAAAATATATCCAAGATAACTTAGAACTGAAGGTCAATGGGATTCTTCCTGTGCAGGAGGCAGGGCTAAGGAAACATGGGTGGGAAAAGCAGGAGATGCTTGGCAAGTATGCAAGAAATATATTTTTTGTTTATTGTTATTAATTATTTTATAATGGTGGGATAAGAATGTAACCCTATTTTTCTCAGTTTCAGAATGTTCCAGGCCCTGGGTTCATTCCTCAGTAGCAACACACACACACACACACACACACACACACACACACACACACACACGTGCATGAGTAACAACAAAAGGAAACTATGCCACACCAAAAATGTGGTGACTCACTTGGGTTATCTTTGGGCACATGTCAAGATGACAACCTGTGAGTTAAATATTTAGAAATTTTGATATCAACTGTCTCTAGCATTTCTTGAAGTTCTTATTTTGAGCCCAGTCTTTCTCTTAAGGTTTATACCCAGCGTTTATTTGCCAGAACCCAGGACTCTTGCTAAACTGTGCTTCATGACTTTATTTGTCACCAATCTACATTTATTTTGCCATATTAGCATTTCCTAAATATGCTTTCTCACTTTAATTTTAAAATTAATTTTGGCTAATTATCACTAAAATTACACTTGAAAATACTTTTTTGAGGCAATCCCAACAGACTGTCTTTATTTATGAGAGAGAGAGAGGTGGGGGGGGGAATAATTAGTGAAACAATTAGTGTACCAGGGCCTCCAGCCACTGTAATCAAACTCCATATGCTTGCACCACCTTGTGAGTAGGTGCAACCTTGCTTGCTTGCATCACTGTGTGTGTCTGGCTTACATGGGACCTGGAGAGTTGAACATGGTTCCTTAGGCTTCACAGAAAAGTGCCTTAACCACTAAGCCATCTCTTTAATCCTTGAAAACCTTCTCCCTGTAGACCAGCCAACTGAAAGCTGGAAAAAGCTGCACTGCATGCAGCCGTATGGGACAGAAGTCATCAGCAGTGAAAACAGTGGACACTGAATATTCAAGTTTGGCCAGACAGGCCCAATGACTGAACAGGTGCAATAGTGGCATGTCTACTCTTGGGATAACCAACTGCTTCATAATTGGACTGAAGGCCCTCTCTGCGGGAGGGAATACATGCCTGGTACTGAAAAACCTAAGCAAAAGTCTATGGCAGGTGAGGTCATGAGCCTTAGGGGTATAAAGCCTGCTCTTGTCTGACTAAATGTATATTTTATTCCCACCACACTGTCCTGAAAGCACTACACTTAATGTTCATATTCACATATTAATGCTACTCTCACTTCTGGTTAGAGAAGCTTCTCTTTTCAGATGGCGATGACCACTGGGATCACCAAAAGGCAACATAGTGCTGAGAAGAAGGGATAGAGGAGTGCCCAGCACTGAAACACCTCTGTCACACCCTCCAAGGCTCAGGGACCATTGCGGAAGAGGGGGCGGATAGAATGGAAGAGCCAAAGGAAGGGTACGACTCCTTACAATGCAACTGCCCAGACAGAAATTGGCCTTGATATCCATGACCTTGCAGTTCCTAGCAATACCATTGCAAGACCCTCAAAATAGAAGAAAAAGATGATGACATCAAATTAAAAGAAAGATTAATGGAGAGAGGGATGGGATATGATGGAGATTGGTGTTCTAAAGTAGAATGGGGGAGGGGAGGGAAATATCATACGTTTTTGTATGTAAGTATAGAAGGTGTCAATAAAAAAATTAATAATTAAAAAAAAAGTGAAGCAAGGCTACAATGCTGCACACATCTGGAGTTCATTCACAGTGGCTGAAATGGCCCTAACAGGCCCATTCTCTTTCTCTCTGCCTCTTCCTCTCTCTCTCTGCCCTGACTCTCAAAAAAAAAAAAAAAATCACAAATGACCATGTAACTATTTGAAACAAATATGATTTACCATTCTACACCTATGAACATAGTTTAAAGATTGTATATCATACACATAAACTTGAACTCAACAGAAAACAGAGCTGATTGGTGCCTTTTACTGCTGTAGCCTCTGCAAACCAGTCTCTGTGCCTCTAGTCACAGTTCCTCTCTGAGTGTATGTCAACTTGTCCCTATTTTATTATTTTACTTTATCTTATATTTTGTAGCCATTGAGGTCAAGTCAATGCTATCATATCTCCACCCCTTTTTAAATTTTAGTTTCAGGCAGGATCTTTTTTTTTTTTTTTTTTTTTTTTCCCCAAGCTGGCTTTGAACTTGAAATCCTCCTGCCTCAGACTCCCTAGTGCTCAGATTGCTGATGTGCACAACTGCATTTGGTCCCTCACCTGTACTTTTGTATTCCCTATCTGAATCTTCAGTGTAGTATGGCTTACTGGGTGGTAGGATGGTGTCCATTCTGTTCCTCAAAGTGTCTTCATGCTCAGTGGAGAGTCTACAATACGGTCGACATCTGGTATGGCTTTGTTTTTAGGCTACACTTATTCTAATCCCCCAAACAACTGTGGTTTTAAGGAAAGACAAACAGCACTGGTTATGACATTTCGAAGGTGAGGTGTGTGTGAGGCAGAATAAGACACTTGTTAGTTAGGAGGTAATTACTTAGCGTCATTCCCTCCCACCGTAATCCCTTGGTTCAGAATGACAAAGCAGGTTACGGGCACAAGGTTATGGGAAGTCTGTGGAGCTACTAAGCTTGATTTGTGTTTAGCAAATGGTATTTATCCATCATCCAAATGAACAGTCTCTAGCAATGAGCTGGTAAACATCTAGTGCAGTTACGCAGTACAGGGACACAGTGTGGGTATTTCAGCATATTTGAAAACGAATCGAGTGTAAAACAAGCAAGAAGGCTACTACAGAACAAGTGGTTAAAAATCATCCTGACTGCTCAGCAGACCTTTAAGCCTATGAATAATATTTTCCATGAATGAGGAAAATGTTAGGAAATGAAGTAATGTTTTAATAAAATCTGAGACATGATAACCTCTATAAAGTAGAAGCAGAGAGGCTTAAACAGAAGCTAGTTGAAATTCATCGACAGCAGTCTGCAAAGACAAGAGGTCTAAGAGAGATAAGGTAGGACTGCAAAGGAATCAATAATTCAATAGCAGAATTAAAACCCCTGTTGAGGTAGCAGCAAATTAACAATCAGGCGTGACATTAGTGGAAGGCAAATTTGACAGCTTTTCAAATGAAAGTTTATTCTGTGAAAAAATGATATCTAGACTGAAGAAAATATATGTACAAAAATAATAAAGAGGGGCTGGAGAGATGGCTTAGTCGTTAAGGTGCTTGCCTGTGAAGTCTAAGGACCTAGGTTTAATTCCCCAGTACCCACATAAGCCAGATGCTGAAGGTGGCACATGTGTCTGGAGTTTGTTTGCAGTGGCTGGGAGCTCTGGTGCACCCTTTATCTGCCTCTTCCTCTCTCTCCTTCTCTCTCTTTCTCTATCTCTCTCTCTGCCTCTCTCAAATACATAAAAATAAAATATTAAAATAATAAATGGGTATCAACAGTTACTTTAATTGAAAGAAAGTGAGATTTATTTTTTTTATTTCTATCTTTCTTTTTTTTTGGGGGGGGTCAGAATCTGTTATATTGCCCAGACTAAATTTTAACTCACAATCTTTCTGAATTAACCTTCTAAGTAGTGGGATAGTAGGTGTGTGACACAATGCCTGGTTTAAGGAGTTGGGATTTTGATCTTATAGTATTACACACATTGGCATTTTGTTTGTATGAAGTGTATCTTCCTTTACACATGTGCCTTTATCCTTGTCTATTTATCTATAAATACCAACCTTCTCTTATTGCATTGCACAGAAAGAGAGAGCTGTACTATTCAATTCAGGGTCCTAACTTCTTTTCATACTATTTGATAGATTCTGGGTATTTCTGTAGTATGAAACTTGATGAGGGCATGCAGAGAAAAAGAATAGAATTGAATATACACAATGGAATATTATTTATGGTATAAAAAGAAGGATCTCCTGGCATTTGTGATAACTAGGTTCAACCTGGAAGACATTATGCTAAATGAAAGGAACCAGGCATGAAATGACAAATATTGTATGATTTCACTTGCTGGAAGAATCTCACAAAGCTTAACTTAGAAAAGTAGACAGCAGGATGGTGAAGCCCAGAGGCTAGCAGTAGGATGGGGAGGTTGTAGGGGCATGGGGGTTATAGTAATCAGCTTCATGTTGCTGGAATGCACCTCCAGATCAGAAACAGTTTGTGGGAGGAAGGATTTGTTTCAAGCTTACAGATCCAGAAAAAGTTCCCTAATGGCAAAAGAGGTTCGACACCTTTTGTAGATCCAGATAGAGAGAGAGGAAACCACCACCAGTACCACCAAAAGCAAGCACTCTCAGAGAGCCCCAGGCAGAGCTCAAGCATTCTGTATACCTTGGACTGTAATTCAGATCCATCCCCAGGGACACCCCCTCATAGTGGGGATCTTATCAGCTAGGGACGAATCTGCAAACTCAATTTTAATAACACCTGAGTCTATTATGGGACATAAATTCAAATTACCACAGGGGATGTTCGCATAATCAAGTTTGAAAGATCCTAAGTCCTCCGAAGTCTTTATAAGAACATGAATTTCATCACACATCAGAGAGAGTTCTTCAGGTTGTCAATCACCCATTTTCAGACTCTTTAGATATGAGGTGTCTGTCCTTTTGTCCCTGCCTTTTCATTGACGTGCAGCCCAGCAGCAAGAAGACTGTGATCTCCTCCCAGAACCTGTATGGGCTGCTGTCCCTAACTCCTGGCCACCCACTCCTTCACATGTGACAAGTATTCAGCCATACTGGTCCTTTCTTTAGCCTAGTTTTTACTTTATCTCAGCAATTTCTCATAGTTTTTGTTTTTTCAAGGTTAGGTTTCACTCTAGCCCAGGCTGACCCAGAGTTCACTCTGTAGCCTCAGGGTGGCCTCGAACTCACAGTGATTCTCCTATCTCTGCCTCCCAAGTGCTGGGATTAAAGGAGTGCACCACCACACCTGGCTAGTTTCTCACAGTTACACATCTTCCATTTCTAAAAAAATAACATTTTTCTTATTTTAAGTGTTCTAGATGTATATGTATCTTTTAATTCTGGGAGAGAGGACCTATATCTCATTTACCAAGAAATGCCTTATATTAATTTTATAATAAACTAACTCAATAAAGAGACATTAACTGACTTATTTATAATTTCTGCATACTCAGATTTTCAATTATTTATTTGTATGTGTGCATGTTCATGTGTATGAGGGCATGTGTGTGCATGTGAGGAGGTGAGAGGACATTTTTCAGGTGGCTCTGTGTCTTTGCACCTCATGGGAGGCAGCGTTTCTCTATCTGGATTCTGGCTTTGCTGTTCTTTGCTGTGCTCATTGTGAGCTTCAGGGAAACTCTTGGGTCTGCCTCCTTGCCATCGATCTGACACTTCAGTGTCAGAGTGCCTGGAGAGTGAACTCTGGTACTCCAGCATGAGCAGCTAGTGCTTTACCTATTTTTCCACCTGCCCAGCTCTGATACCAGATTTTTTATAAAGAACATATTATTTAAATAATCAGAGAGAATAAGTTGTGAGAGTCATCAATATTTTTTTAGGAATGCCATTGCCAAGGGATTGCTTTAGATATGCAGAGAGTAGACCCGCCTAATAGGAATCATATGCTTGCAATGGTCTGTTTATCATTAGGTTATTCTTTAGGCAAGCTGCCAGAATGAGAGCTCCAAGGCAGAAAGCTTCTTCCCTGTCTTCGTCATGTTATGCCACCAGAACCCAAGACAGCCCGTGGCACTTGGACCTCATGAAGTTTTGACTGGATCAGGGAAGGGATGGTGAGAGCAGGCTTACAAATTCTGTGTGGTAGTTTGAATGGATGTCCCCCAGTAGATTCTTTCGCTCCTTCTTTTTTTCTTCCTTTCTTTCTTCCTTTCTTTTTTCTTTCTTCTTTTTTCTTCCTTCTTTCTTTCCTTCTTTCTTTCTTTCTTCTTTCTTTCTTTCTTTCTTTCTTTCTTTCTTTCTTTTTTTTTTTGTTTCTGGAATTCACTATGTAGCCTCAGGGTAGCCTCGAACTCATGAGGATCCTCCTACCTCTGCCTCCCAAGTGCTGGGATTAAAGGTGTGTGCCACCACGCCTGGCCTGATTCAGGTGTTTTATTAAAGCTTCTTGGATTTCCAGCTACCTAGCTGGAGGAGGTGGCACTGGGTGGATCCTGGGGTACAACCCTGTAATGTTTTTTTATTACTGGGGGCAGATTTGCAGAGTGTTTGAGTTCTGCCTGGAGCCCCTGCTTATGTGCTTGTTTGTGCTGTGGTGGTAGTATCTCTCTCTCTCTCTGCATAGACCTGTGAAAGGGGGACAGTTTCTTCTGCCATTATGAAACTCCCCCTAGATCTGTAAGCTTCAGATAATTTCCTTCCTCCTATACACTGTGCATGGCCTGGAAGTGCATCCCAGCAATGGAAGCTGACTACAAATTTGTGCCATGAAGTATAAACTGAGAAGCAACCCAGTATGCTTTAGGCTACAAGGCCCCTGGCCTTGTGTCTGTCATTGCAGGTTGTTCCTGAGGACATCTGCAAAGGCTAAATTCTGCTGTCAACTTACTAAGATTAGGAATCAATAAACCCTCCTCTTGGGTGAATCAGTGAAGTTATTTTAAAGAAAGCTTAACCAAGGGAGATATTCTTTCCTCCAAAGTGGGCATATTCCTTCCTGTAGTGAAATATATATATAAACCTTTCAACAGAACATAGGTTCTTTTTACTACCTGGCTGCCTGTGCTAATGCTGGTGAGTGCCTTTTATCTGGCTGCCTTGACTATTCACTCCTAGATGCATCTACCCTACTTCCACGATCCTTCATTGGCATTGGAACCAAATTTCATTAGCCATCCAACATGGACTAGACCAGCGACTCTCTAGGAAGCCTTCAGGCCTTCACTGTAGGAGCAGGACAGCTAAGGCATCCAGCCACATGGACTGTGCAGCTACTGGGTTCCTCAATGCTCAAGCCTGCTGCTGTAAATTCATCTAGTAAATGGGCTCATTCTATGGGTTCTGTTTCTCTAGAGAACCTGACTCATAGAACCACTTATGGACACTGGTTTTCTCCTCTGAAGCTGCTTGTTCTCTGAACATTTGTTCCACTATCTGCTCCATTGCCTCTGTTTGCCTTAATTCTCTTTGACTGTCATCAGCCCACTGTCTCACCTGGGTCCTTCCTGACCTGAATGGATCAGTTCTTGACCTAGGAATTGCAGGTATTTGGCTTTTTTATAAATATTTTATTTTATTTATTTATTTATTTATCTATTTATTTGAAAGAGATACAGAAATAGGCAGGTAGAGAGAGAGGGAGAGAATGGGTGCACCAGGGCCTCCAGCCACTGCAAACGAACTCCAGATGCATGCACCCCCTTGTACATCTGGCTTACGTGGGTCCTGGAGAATCGAGCCTCGAACCGGGGTCCTTAGGCTTCATAGGCAAGCATTTAACCGCTAAGCCATCTCTCCAGCCCCAGGTATTTGGCTTTTTGCTTTTAATCTTCTACTTCCCAGCCTTAGAGTCTCATAATGCAGGATTCTGGGGCTCAGGAGGGGTCTTTTAAGTTTATGAGCCCTGGTTTTGAATCCTATTTTTATCAAAGAATTGATAAAAACAGACTCAAGAAGGATAAAATATGAATTATTGAGTGTGTTTAGGGAGAAATTACAAATTTGGGGGTTTATTTAAGGGAAATTAGGATCTAGGAAGAAGGTTAGAACAGACTCATAAGGACATGGAAAGGGGGAAATACACACTCAGGGGGAAAACACAGTATAGTCCTATGAGATTCATTCAGGAAAAAATGGCTGGAGCAGAGCCATATACATGTGGAAGACAGAACCTAAGTGCTTGTGTGGGGACATTTAGAAGAGACACACGGCATCACCGTGACCTTCTCCATAGAAGAAAGAGGGTAAATGGTGGTGACTTAAGGACGAATAACAGGGGGAAAATATCAAAGCAGAAACCAAGAAATTCAGATGAGAAATGATTAGTGAAGAGAATTGTACCCACAGTTACCCCAAGTTTAGTGAAATTACAGAGGTAGCATACCCAGAGTTTAGAGAAAGCACCCATGTGGGAGATTGAGAGTATAAGGGAAATAAACATCTGGTATGGTCAGAGAACAGAGGAAAATCACATACGCAATTAAAGTGAGAAGTTAGTCCAAAGCATACAGCAGAGACAAGCAGAAAATTACCCTGGCCAAGTACTCTACTAAAGCCAGACTCATGTGTATCCAGAGATCACAGGTCAGAATGAGGAGAGGCAGAGAGAGAAAAAGAGGGCTGGAAACAACCTTTAATAATCCACTGAAAGTGTATTCTTTTGTCAGATTCAGTTATATAAAGGCAAGAACCAGTTGGTTTGTAGATTCAAAGGGCTGGCCCCAGGCCCAGCCCACCTGGGCAGGGAAGGCCACTCATCTAGGTAGCCTGTTGACTGTGGGCAGCAGGGGTCACTACAGCTGTTGTAGATGACTCTTGATCAGACACAAGTTCCATTCCTGCCAAGGCTGGGTAGCATCAGTTTCCTCACTGGGCTTCTGTTGTTACTTAAACTGTGTAAAAGAAGCTAGCTTTCTCCTCAGTCTCCCACAATAACAGTCTATGATTCCCATAGTGAATAACAGTGTGTGGGGAGAGGGGCGGATTTCATTGCATATCACTACCTCCTTGTCTTGGAGGACACATTGATGCTCCAGCTCTTTTATTTCTGGATAAATGATATTCTAACTTGCCTCTTGGTGCTTCATGTATTTCCTTTCCAGGTTTCCCCTGTAATCTTTGAACCTACTTCAGCAGTTTAAGTTGCAAAGATAATATGCTATTAGCTGCCAGGTTGGAAGCTTGCCACATACATGACTACATTTAATTCGATTGATGGAAATTACTGTGGGTGTGTCTCTTGTTTTTCACATTCCTAACTCTTAGAATGCTTGAAGGACCCAATACTGCATGAGTCTTATATGGTAACTGAGAAAAGACTGAAAAATTGTGGGAAAATGAATGCTTAGCTGCTCTGCTTACATACCCTGTTGATTCATCCATCCTTTATATGAAATCTCCATCCATAGAGTTTATCAGGACTCAAACGATGAAATTAAAAACTAGACTCTGAGGCATGGAGATTATAAATGGTGTTTACTGATAATTTGCAAAGAAGGGTTAACTTAATAATTATAATACTGGGAACACATCAATATTAATCCTGCTATCAATATCAGCTTTTAGATATTGCACAGCTTGCTAGACCAGATTTACCTATAGTATTATCTTAATCTTTATGATATCTCTGTGCATTAGAAATTAGATTCTCACTTAACAAAAGAGGAATCTCCATATTGGAGAGCTGAGTGGTAGATACTTGTGTTTCTCTCCAAATATATATAATCAATAAATCTTGTATGTGTGTTTGTGTGGAGGGTATGCAGGATTAAAGCCAAGTAAAACCCAATGTCTCACCTCCAGAACCCCAGGCATAGTACAAAATTGCTCTCCCACTGAGCTACACCCCAGTCCTTGATCACCGACAGTATACTCTGGGTTTGACTAAAAGCATGATGATAAAGAAAAACAAAACAGATCCCGTAATTCAGGAAAACAAAATGGACCAAGGGCAGGACATTGGTATGTCAAACAGGAAACCAAGGAAGAAATCATTTGACCTCCCTGAAAGGGAGCTGAAAGATAGTTCTCAGGAGAACAATTTTTCTCAATCGAGGAAAACATTAAAACAAATCTGTCCATGTGGATTGAATTGGGGAATCAATTCAAAGACTAAGAACTTCAGTTCAGATAACGACTAATTGGACTTTCAAACCTCAACCCAGCACTTGAACACTGAACTTGGCCCAACATTTTGGCAAGTCTGGATTTTCTGCAGCTATAGACACTTCCTTGTTTAGAATGGCTCAGGACATGTACCTTTTATGGGCCAGCAGAAGCCTCCACACTCTGTCACAATTTGCTGTGAAGTTCATGGATCTAGAAAGTCAGTTTTACTTAATATAGCCAATTGTCCTCACTCTGAATTACTGATTCAGTATTTCTGGAGAAAGTTTCGACCATTTAACTTTCCAGGAAAGGCTCGGTTCTGAAGGTTCTCACATCCCTTGGCTATAACAAAGAAGAAACACTTTCTAGAATATCTTTATTTTTTCTTTTGTGGTAGAAATTAGGAAGGATAACCTGAAAGAAGGCACAAAGAAAGAACACCCAAACTTTTCTCATCCTTGAGGAAAAATGAACTGGGTTGGAAACACTTCTATCTTATAAGGTGAGCTCTTTTGCAATTGCAAAATGTGGATGTCCATCAGACCAGCAGACAGCTCCTATGTGACCTTCAGGAAAGGACAAAAGCTAAGAGATAGGGTCAGGAGAATAACTTTGCTCAATGGAGGAAAACATTAAACCAAAACTTTCCATATTTAGAAGGAGCTATATCAGGAAATAATCCATATATCAGGAAAAAACAAGTTACCAGACATTATCTATTAGATGTCAGATAAATATTTGACAGATGGAGCAGCACTCTTATGTAGGAGATGAAATTCATTTTTTTTCTTTCAGTTTTGTATCAGTGAGCCATGGCTGAGTAATAAATCATTTCAAAATTCAATGGCTTAGATGGGATAGGGAATGGCTGGTCCTCTTGTCAGCTCAGTATGAAGACAGAGAAGTGCTGGTACCCTTGGCAGCCTGCTTGTGGGAAGAGAGAAATGCCAGGACCCTGATGGTGGTGCGTGTCAGGCAAGGGAGTGCCAGTACCCTATACTAATCTTGTGAGACAGGGAAGTCCAGCCCCCCAGAGTAGGAGGAATGTTCCCAAAAACCCAGCATGCAGGAAGGGACCACCTGATCCCCACACAAGATGTGTTGGGAAAAACGTACAAAGAGGGAGATACATGCAATTATCAATAATAGACCATCACTACAAAAGCATGACCCAGGTAGGCACCATAACTATGAGAGCTGAGGTTCCATACACACAATTGGAATTTGCATTATTCTTTTGCTTACTGGTCAGCAGTTCCACAACCAAGAGCACCAAGGGCCAGGAAGCAAGTGTCAGAGAAACAGAAGGACCCTGTCTATTTGCTGAGTTGGCCAGGAACTCCAGGGCCATCAGATTTCCCAAAAGAGTGAATATACAAGAAACACCTAGCTCACGCTAAAGAACACCTAGCATAACCTATGAATATACAATCTACCACCCAGTGTTGCCCTGACCAATCTCAAGAACACCCAGCATAACCTATGAATATACCATCACCCACTGCTGCCTTGGACAAGCTCAAGAACACCCAGCATAACCTATTAATATACAATCTACCACCCAGTGCTGCCCTGACCAATCTCAAGAACACCCAGCATAACCTATGAATATACCACCACCCAGTGCTGCCTTGACCAAGCTCAAGAACACCCAGAATAACCTATGAACATAAAATATACCACCCACTGCTGCCCTGACCAAGCTCAAGAACACCCAGCATAACCTATGAACATAAAATATACCACCCACTGCTGCCCTGACCAAGCTCAAGAACACCCAGCATAACCTATGAATATACAACATACCACTCACTGCTACCCTGACCAAGCTCAAGAACAACTAGCATAACCTATGAATATACAATATACCACCCACTGCTGCCCTGACCAAGCTCAAGAACACCCAGCATAACCTATGAATATACAATATACCACCCACTGCTGCCCTGACCAAGCTGAAGAACACCCAGCATAACCTATGAAAACCCCAACACAAATATAAAAATAAATATATATTTATATAAAATAAAATATACAATATACCACTCACTGCTGCCCTGACCAAGCTCAAGAACAACTAGCATAACCTATGAATATACAATATACCATCCACTGCTGCCCTGACCAAGCTCAAGAACACACAGCATAACCTATGAATATACAATACACCACTCACTGCTGCCCTGACCAAGCTCAAGAACACCCAGCATAACCTATGAATATACAATATACCACCCACTGCTGCCCTGACCAAACTTTAATAAGGAAATCAACAGATATTCAACAAAAGATAATAATTGCTACAGTCCCTGCAAAGTAAAACAACTACCTCAAGATGGAAAACCCCAACACAAATATAAAAATAAATATATATTTATATAAATATAAAAAATAAATTTCACAAGACACCAAGCCAAAACATTCTTGCCAAGGGCACCTAGCTCCATAATGGAAGCCTCATTGTAAACATAGAGGAAACTCCAGCCATAGAACCCCAGAATAAAGCTCTGACAGGTATGTTCAAGAAGCTAAATGAGGACATGGACAAAGGGATGGAAGAATTAGTTGATAACCAAAATAAATAGAAAGAATTTAAAGAATTTAAAGATTTAAAGAAAATCATGTATTGGGGCACAAAGCATGTCTCAACAAATTTAGGAATATCAACATAATTCCAAGCATTATAAAAGACCACAATGTGATAAAGCTAGAGATTAAAAGCAAGGGGAGCAACAGAAAATTCACCAATACCTAGAAGCTGAACAATTCATTATTAAGGCATAGGTAATCAAAGTAATAAAAAAAATTAAAAATTCTGGAGTTGAATAATAATTAAAATACAACAGGCCCAAACTTATATGAGACAATGAAGGTAGTCTTGCATGATAAACGCAATATACAACAGGCCTGAAGCCTATACTCAAGCATTCCTATTAAGGTCATGAACTACACAGGGGTGCCCACTCACACCACAGCTTTTTAACATAGTACTTGAAGTCTTAGCTCAAGTAATAAGACAGGAAAAGTAAATAAAAGGGATACAAGTTGGAAGGAAGAAGTTAAACTAAACCTATATAAAGATGGCATGATTCCATGGCTAAGAGATCCAAAACTTCCACCAAAAAATTCCTAAAAATGATAAACTCTTTCAGCAAAACGGCAGGATATAAAATTAGCCCACAAAATTTGTATATGTCAATGACATTATAGCAAAATAAGTCAGGGATATTGTCTTGTTTCCAGTACCCACAAAACAAATCATATACCTTTGAATCTGCCTATATAATTAAAGCATAAAAACATTGAAGAAAAAACTGGAGGAAAACAAACATGAGAAGATGGGATGGTCTTCCATGCTCATGTATTGGAAGAGTTAATGTTGTTAAAAGTGCCATATGCCAAAAGCAATATACAGATTCACTACAATTCTAATCAAACCCCCAGGTACATTTTGCCACGGAGTTAGAAAAAAAAAGACTATAAGTTAATATAGAAGCACAAAAGGCTGGGGATAGCCAAGACTGTGCTGAGTAAAAGGAACCTTTTTCACAGTATCACCATACCTGATTTCAAGCTATATTATAAGGCAACGCTAAGAAGAAAAAAAATACAGCATGGTATTGGCATAAAAATAGGCATATAAATCAATGGAATAGAATTGAAGATCTACATATGAGTTCTAGTAACTACAGCTACTTGATCTTTGACAAAGGGGCCAAAACTTCACTGGAGTAAAGACAACATCTTCTGCAAATGGTGCTGGAGAAAATGGATAGCTACATGTAGAAGATCAAAATTACCCTACTCCTTTCACCTTGCACAAAAATCAATTCCAAATGGATTAAGGACCTCAATAAAAAAACCTGAAACTCTAAATTGATCAGAATAAAAAGTAGGGAGAACACTCAGAGATATAGCCATAAGGAAAGATGTTCTGAATAACACTACAGTAGCCAAGGGAATTGGGAAAAGATTCAACAACTGTGACCCTGTGTAAATAAGCAAACTATTGTACAGATAAGCAAATCCTCAACAGTGTCAATAGATAACCTACTCAATGGCATGAAATCTTCACCAGTCTGGCAAAGGTTTAATATCAAGAACTTACAAAGAACTTGAAAACTTTAACAATAAAGATATCAAGCAACTCATTCAAAAAATAAGACAGAGAATTAAACAGAGAGTTATCAAAAGAAGAAACACAAATGGCCATTAAACACCCAAAGAGATGTTCAACATCTCTACTCATCATGGGAATGTAAATTAAGGGCTGGAGAGATGGCTTAGAGGTTAAGGCATTTGCCTGCAAAGCCAAAGGATGCTGGTTCGATTCTCCAGGACCCATGTAAGCCAGATGCACAAGGGGGTACATGCATCTGGAGTTCGTTTGCAGTGGCTGGAGTCCCTGTCATGCCCATTCTCTCTCTCGCTCTCTGTCTCTCTCTGCCTCTTTCTCTTTTAAATAAAGAAAATATATATTTTTAAAAGAAATGTAAATTAAAACAACTATGATATTCCATCTCACTCCAGTCAGAATGACAATCATCTAAAAATCAAATGACAGCACATGCTGGTGGGGATGTGGGGAAAGAGGAGCCTCATCCACTGCTGGTGGGATTGTGAACTTGTACAGCCATTATGGAAATCAGTATGGGGACTCCTCAAAAGGCTGAAAATAGAACTACCATTAGATCCAGCTATACCTCTTTTGGGCATATACCCTAAAGACTACTACATACTACAAAGACACTTGCTCAACCATTTTCTTATTGCTCCATGCAAAAGAGCTAGGAACTGGAATCAGCCAAGATTTGGAACATATGCACAATGGAATTTTACTCAGCAGGAAGGAAAAATGAAATAATCAAATATTCAGGAAAATGGAGGGGCTTGGAAAAACCATGTTAAGCAAGGTCTCACAGGCTCAGAAAGACAAACACTGAGTGTATTCTCTCATGTATTAATTGGAGATGAGTGCAAGTGGTGGTAAGCACCAGGAATATGGGCACAAAACTAGAATTTGACTAGTACAGAGAAGAAACAGTCTGAAAAGCAGCTCCAGGGTGATAAAGACTGACCAGGTGATTAATCAAACTTTATCAAAGCAGAAATCCAGAAGCTATAGAGATCTCAACACTAATTCAGACTGCCCAAAGGCCCACCATGGCTCAGAGAACATTGGTGAATAGGGGCCAGAAAGGTTGTAAGAGCCTCAGGGTGGGTAGGAATATCCTGAAACATGGGTTCTCCACTACCCCACAAGGTCTGACTGAGGCCTTCATGCCCCACAGTGAATACAATAACCACACTGAGGAGGACCCCAGAGTAACAGGAGCCAGGGAAAGGGGATAAAAGAGTATAACTTGTGCATATATATTTGATATAAAATATTTTTTAAAAAATGGTTCAAGTGGCTTAAAGCAGAAAGCATTCATAATCTTACATAATCTGTTGTACAGTTGGTGCTTCTTTCATTCTTCGTAGGGATCAATCAGCTGATCAAGGCATGCATGGCTTTGCTGATGCTGGCTGGGCTTGTCCCTAAGAGTGGAGTGACTGATGGGAGTGGGGTTAAGGACCATAGTGACTGTGACGGACAGTTAGGTGGATGCTCTTCCATGAAGCAGCTTGTCTTTTAGTAGGCTGGCCTGTACTTGCTCATACACTACTCTCAGACATCTGAAAAGTAAAGCATTCAGAGCTTCATGAAGTCCATCCTTAAAATTCATATATTTATTGTGTCTTATTGGCCAAAATAAGTTAAGAGGACAGTCAGAATTTAAGGGGCAAACAGACTTAATTCCTCCAATGAGAGGAGTTCAAATAATAGAAAGGACATAGATAGTGGAAGTGTGAAAAATATCTACTCCTTATTTGTTTTGGCCACAATCCTCTTTTCTTGTAAAGAATCAATAATTTTAGTAGGTTTAGTACGCTTGTAGGTCAGTCTTGCTGATATTATAGATAGGCTGTGATTTTACTTACTTTTTCTGCTACTAATACATATTCTGTCCCACACCTAATGGATTTATGGTTCCTCATAATGCTAAATAATAGCCATTAGTTATGGTTTTGTGCACAATATATCAGCAGCTGAATTTTTTCCTCTTTCTTTAAATAAGTCTTGGGAAAATCATCAAAACAACAATCTTGTGATATTATAATCAATACTATTAATAATATTATTGATACTATTATACTCAAAGCTTATAAGCCAATGAATTTATGTGACCTATACAATGAACTTATTTTTTAAAATCTTTTCAAGTTGTATTGGACATTGCAAAGATAGTCTTTCCTTCTCTTCTCTACACACACACATACATATATATGTATTGTTGTCATAATACTCTTTCACTACCCTCATTTCCTCATTCCACAGCTACACAGATGGCAGTCAGGCAAAATATGCCTACTGATGCAATAGTTGTTTGTCTGTTACAGGAGTAACTAACTATTCTCTAGTCAGATTTGAGGCCTGTTCCACCAAATTTATGCTTGATTTTGAAAATCTAGTCAAAAGTCTCTGGCTGGGAAATCATAAACTCTATGTGAGAAGCTACTATTTTTGTTTGGCTATATAGATTATACCTGTCAGATTGCTCTCTATTTATGTTTATGTACATCTAACAGTGCTACTCTCACGTTTGGTTAGAAAAGCAGCTGTTTTTTCAGATGGTGGTGACTGCTGAGGAGATTCAAAACTAGACAAAGTGCTTAGAGGAGGAAGTTACACTTGAGCGCCCAGCACTAAGGGACACATCTCTATTACACAATACAAGGCTCAGGGACTACTGTGGAAGAGGTGGCAGAAAGGATGTAAGAGCCAAAGGATGGCAATTAATGCTTTGAAACACTGCATTCCAGACACTCTGGGGCCAAGATTTTCATAACCTTCCAGTAGCAGTCATCATCTGCACAAAGCCTGCATAATCCTGTCATGCACATTGGAGAAAATGACAGTAAAAGATGACAGACAGCGAGCAACTTTTTGAGGCAGGCAGAGAATCCATTTGACTGAAGAGAAACCTGGGATCGAACTATTTAAGGAAATTGTCCGTTGGTCATGCAATGAAATTTTTTATCATCAAGGATGTTCCCATTTTACACCATTAGATCATTTTACTGTTTTAAGAAACAAAATATTTCTTCACAGCCTGAATTCTTATCCCTTTGCAGTGTAAATAATGTATTCATTGAGTATCATGATGAAATTTTTACAAATTATAGTGATCATGTTCCATCCTGCCTTCCTTTTATTCTATGTTCTACTTTGTACATTTCAATAATGCCTAATGTCAAGCAAGTATCAATTCCTGACAAGCCTAGTCATTTTATATGTATTATCTGATAATTCAATGTAAGTATATTATATGTTATTATAATAATTAGAGTATTATTGAAAGTAGAGAGAAGAAGGGTTAAATTGCTCTTGGGGTAATAGAATTCTTTGAGGCAAAGTCAGAATTTGAAGCTGTTTAAGGTAGATTATAAATTCCATATCATTTTTATTGTATTCAAAACTTCCTTCTATTATCTCATTCTCTTGAATAGATAATACAATACTTGTATCTTGATGATACTTTAAGTCCTTTTAATCACTGTTTTATTTACTCATGTTATTGAATTTATTACAGAAAAGTTGGCAATAGATGTTGGCCAGTGGAAGAAGGAAAGTAATGAATATGAATAGGGCAATTAAGTGTTCCAAAGCTACTTAATACAAGACTGGGACTTATAATCAGATTTGCTTTAAATCCTAAGATTATTTCTTTTTCAAATATCATTTGTTTGAGACATGGTGGTATGTAGCACACACTGACCTCTGACTCATTATCTTCTGGCTTCCACATGTTAAATGCAGAGTTTACCACTACACTCTGTGTTTCAAATATCTTTACAAATCTTTAGATTTGACAATATCTGTTTACTCTTGGTTCACCTTAAGTGTAGAATATGTATGCATTGATTTTTTATTGAGAAAAAAGCAACACTTTTAGTATGCTTTCTAACTTGATGGTTAACATCTCTCTACACTTGACTTTCTCATAAGTGCAATGGGTATTTTTCAATGTAATAATGTGGTTACTTCTCCATGTTCCTAAAAGAAGAAAGAGAGAGAGAGAAAGAGAGAGAGAAAGAAACAATGTTTTTCTATGAAATATTTCTTGGAGGAATAGATTGACATAAAATGCTAATAAAATGCTAATTGTATTAGGTATTCACTCTTCTACAAGCCTTTTATTTAAGATAGAACACAATGATAAGAATGACCAAAGACAGAACCCCAATTCTAACCTGATCTGTCCAAGGACCACACTTTGAGAACTAGTGTTTCTGAATGAAGACTGCCACAGCCTTGGGAGTCAAAGAGTAGCTAATGGCAGCTAATAATTTCTGGGAGAGGAAGAGTCAGGTTCATCAGTGATAAAGTAACTGCTATGTTGTCTATTACACAATAAATAACATTACCCTTGTGATCATGCAAGCAATCCGAATTCAACTCAATGGGCTAAAAAGAATAGAAGGCCTAAAAATAAGAAGGGAATCAGCAATTCGTCTTCCATCACCTAGTCCCCCTGGCGTACACACTCTCCTAGTCCCCCTGGCGTACACATTCTCCTAGTCCCCCTGGAGTACACACTCTCCTAGTCCCCCTGGCGTACACACTCTCCTAGTCCCCCTGGAGTACACACTCTCCTTGTCCCCCTGGAGTACACACTCTCCTAGTCCCCCTGGAGTACACACTCTCCTAGTCCCCCTGGAGTACACACTCTCCTAGTCCCCCTGGCGTACACACTCTCCTAGTCCCCCTGGAGTACACACACTCCCTAGTCCCCTGGGGTACACACTCTCCTAGTCCCCTGGGGTACACACTCCTAGTCCCCTGGGGTACACACACTCTCCTAGTCCCCTGGGGTACACACTCTCCTAGTCCCCTGGAGTACACACTCTCCTAGTCCCCTGGGGTACACACACTCTCCTAGTCCCCCTGGCGTACACACTCTCCTAGTCCCCCTGGGGTACACACTCTCCTAGTCCCCCTGGGGTACACACTCTCCTAGTCCCCCTGGGGTACACACTCTCCTAGTCCCCCTGGAGTACACACTCTCCTAGTCCCCCTGGAGTACACACTCTCCTAGTCCCCTGGGGTACACACTCTCCTAGTCCCCCTGGGGTACACACTCTCCTAGTCCCCTGGGGTACACACACTCTCCTAGTCCCCTCCTCCAGTCCCCTGGAGTACACACTCTCCTAGTCCCCCTGGGGTACACACTCTCCTAGTCCCCCTGGGGTACACACTCTCCTAGTCCCCCTGGGGTACACACTCTCCTAGTCCCCCTGGGGTACACACTCTCCTAGTCCCCCTGGGGTACACACTCTCCTAGTCCCCCTGGGGTACACACTCTCCTAGTCCCCCTGGAGTACACACTCTCCTAGTCCCCCTGGCGTACACACTCTCCTAGTCCATCTGGAGTACACACTCTCCTAGTCCCCCTGGGGTACACACTCTCCTAGTCCCCCTGGGGTACACACTCTCCTAGTCCCCTGAGTACACACTCTCCTAGTCCCCCTGGCGTACACACTCTCCTAGTCCCCCTGGAGTACACACTCTCCTAGTCCCCCTGGAGTACACACTCTCCTAGTCCCCCTGGAGTACACACTCTCCTAGTCCCCCTGGCGTACACACTCTCCTAGTCCCAGTGGAGTACACACTCTCCTAGTCCCCCTGGGGTACACACTCTCCTAGTCCCCCTGGGGTACACACTCTCCTAGTCCCCCTGGAGTACACACTCTCCTAGTCCCCCTGGAGTACACACTCTCCTAGTCCACCTGGAGTACACACTCTCCTAGTCCCCCTGGAGTACACACTCTCCTAGTCCCCCTGGAGTACACACTCTCCTAGTCCCAGTGGAGTACACACTCTCCTAGTCCCCCTGGAGTACACACTCTCCTAGTCCCCCTGGAGTACACACTCTCCTTGTCCCCCTGGAGTACACACTCCTCCTAGTCCCCCTGGAGTACACACTCTCCTTGTCCCCCTGGAGTACACACTCTCCTTGTCCCCCTGGAGTACACACTCTCCTAGTCCCCCTGGAGTACACATTCTCCTAGTCCCCCTGGAGTACACACTCTCCTAGTCCCCCTGGAGTACACATTCTCCTAGTCCCCCTGGAGTACACACTCTCCTAGTCCCCCTGGAGTACTACATCCTCATTATGCACTGATTGACTTGTTCACTGGACAATGCTCACCTTTAGCTTGCTTCGTTGCTTCTTCCACTTGTAACTCCAGTAGCTGTTTGGCTCCTAGTTTGTGAGTTACATGGAGAGATCTTTCTGCTTTCTAGGTATGTTCCTTGTTGGATCTGTCCCTCACTAATCTTGCCTCCTTTCATCTAGCTCATTCCTTCCTATCAGTAGTGTGGGAGGAGGAGGCCTAATGTGAAGTCTTTGGGCTCAAATTCACTGTGAAAAATGTGAATTAAGGAATTGAACAAATTTTTATTAAGGCCTTATTATTAGCAAGTCTGGACCTTCTGAAAGTACAGAACTTTAATTCACAGAAATTTTACATAGAAAGATTATAGATATTTTGATTAGCAAAAATAATGTTTAGTGTTTTTCCTTAAACATGTAGCTGGCATAGCTAAATTGATTTTACAGGTATTAGTGTGTAAGACTGGGTGAGTGCCCAGGCACACAGACTGTCAGCCTGTTCAGACCTGCCCAGTTGGCTGAAACATCTGGAAAGCATTGTGACCATCATACCCTAGCAGCTCTTGTAACACCTGCTAGCACTATGAGGGCTAGCCATGAGGGAACTAGTTTCCCTCTCAGTTCCATCCTGGTGTCTTGTGAAGACAGCCTATTGTGTCTGTAGCAGTAAGGTTTTATCTTTTAGCTCTGTTGGTTAACGTTCTTTGGCAATAGTGTGCATTGTTTTGAGGACAGCATGGGTCTCCCTCTCCAACTGAGATTTACCAATTATTTCCCAAGGTTTTAGGATTAAGCTTTCTATACCACAGTTCTGGCTGAACCGTATCTTTACTCCTTTATTAAGGGTTATGTCTTGTAGATTGCTATCCAGGATGATGTTTTCTATGGTACTGATTCATGCTGTCCTTGGTGTTATGTAATTCTCCCCACCACCCTCCTTTTCTCCTACCTCCCTCAAGACCCTTCTATGTGCTGCATTCTGTCCCTCATCTAGCCATTCAAATATCCTGTCCTCTCTTCTCTCCCTAGTCTTATTCTAGTTCTATGTCAACACTTCTGTGCTTACTACCATTTACAGTTTACACTCAACTCAAACTGATTCAAGTTAGGAACAGCATGTAAGAGAGATAACACGTAGCATTTGTGTTTTCCAAGTCCATCCATTTTTCTGTAATTTCCATTATTTCACTTTTTCTTACTGCTGAGCAGAATTACATTGGTTATATGTACCACGTCTTCATTATCCATTCATCACTTTATGGGCATCCAGGCTGATTCCATTTCATAGATATATATATATATATATTTTTTTTTGGTTTTGCAAGGTAGGGTCTCACTCTTGGTCCAGGCTGACCTGGAATTCACTATGTAGTCTCAGGGTGGCCTCGAACTCTCAGCGATCCTCCTACCTCTGCCTCCCGAGTGCTGGGATTAAAGGCGTGCGCCACCACGCCCGGCTCCATTTCATAGATATTTTGAATAGGGCATTTAAAATATGGCTGAGAAAATATCTTTGCAGTGAAGAGTGGAGTCTTTTCCAAGAGTCTCCATACTTATTTTCATAGTGAATATACAAGTTTATACTCCTACTAGTAGTGAATAAACTTTCCTCTTTCCCAAGAATTTCACCAGGATTTGTGTCATTCAATTTTTTTGATGATTTCCATCCTGACTAGAGTGAAATGGAATCTTAAAGTTGTTTTATTTGCATTTCTCTGATGACTAAAGATTCTGTTTATCCCCTTATATGTTTACTGGCTATTTGTATTTATTTTTTGAGAACTCTCTGATCAATTCTCTGACCCATTTTTTGATTGGATTTATTAGTTTTTTTTTTTGTTGTTGTTGTTTTGTTTTTTAGCTCTGTAAATTCTAGATGTTAAACCTCTCAGCGGTACAACTGGCAAAGATTTTCTCCCCTTCTGTAGGCTGTCTATGAGCTCTGTTGATGGTTTGCTTGTCTGTACAATAGCTTTTGGTTTCATGAGGTCTCTCTGCTTGAATGTTTTTCTAATTCAATGGGCTACTGGTGTCTTATTCAGAAAGTATTTCCTCACAATTATATCTTGGAGTGCTCTTCCTAATTTTTCTAGTTGTTTTAAAAGTTCAGGTCTGGGGGGAGGGGAGGGAAATATCATGTGTTTTTTGTATGTAAGTATAGAAGCTGTCAATAAAAAAAAGTTCAAGTCTTGTATTGATGTCCTTGATAATGTTTAGAGTTTTTTTTGTGTGTGTGTGCTGGCTTAGATGAAAGTGTCTAAAATCATTCTTCTTGCACATGTGGTTATACAATTTCTACAGCACTATTTATTGAAAATGTCATTTCTCCAATGTGAATTTTTGTACTTTTGTCAAAGATCAGATTGCTGTCAATACTTGAACTGGGATCTTCTGCTCTATTCCATTGATATATGTGTCTGTTTTATGTGTCAGTACAAATTAGATTTTATTATTATAGCTTTACATGTATCTTGAGATCAGGTATGATGATGCCACACAAGTATTCTCTATGCTGAGGACATTATTGGTTATCTGAAGCCTTCTATATTTCTGTATGAATTTATAGACTAATTTTTACTATTTCTATAAAGAATGATGCTGGAATTTTCATTGGAATTATGTTGAATGTATCTATTGCTTTTGGTTGAATGAAAATTTTCACAATATTAATTTTTTTGATCCATGAGTCTGGGAGGTCTTTCCATCTTCTCATGTCATCCTCAATTTCTTTCTTCAATGTTTTTGTTTTCATTGTAGAAGTCTTTCATTTCCTTTGCTATCTTTGTATCCATCAAACCTCCTTGGGGAATATGTTAAAGATTTAAATATCTTATTCTAGGGATGTGGAGAGATGGCTTAGTGGCTAAAACTTGCCTGTGAAGCCTAAGGACCTTGGTTCAAGGATTAATTAACCAGGACCCATGTAGGACAGATGGACAAAGTGGCACAGGCATCTGGAGTTCATTTGCAGTGGCTGGAGGCCCTGGAACACTCATTCTCACTCTAACTATCTGCCTCTTTCTCTCTCTGTCTGTCTGTCACTCTCAAATAAATAAATAAATAAATAATAAACAAAAAATTAAATATCTTACTCTAACTTCTACTTTATAGTAATTTAAACAAATATTCCTTTTGAAATGTCTATTTTGAAATGGCGAACAAACAGCAACTATTAGGAAATCAGCAAAAGTTCCAGAACTGCTAATCCACATAACTTTTCCAATCACAAATAGAAAATACTTTAAATAACAAAATGCATGATATTAGGAAAAATAATCAAAATCTAAAACCCAATTTTGGGGTTGAAGAGATGGCTCAGCACCTGCTTGCAAAGCCTGGTGTACAAGTTTCAATTCCTCAGCATCCACACAAAGTCAGATGCAGATGGACAAAATGGCACATACATTTGGAGTTTATTTGCAGAGAGGTAAGAAGACCTGGTGTACCTTTCTCTCTCTCTCTCTCTTTCTCAAGTCAATATAATTTTTGAAAAAAAATTGTGTTTTAAAACCAATACACAAAGTATTTAAAACTGTATTTGAAATGCTGTCTAAATAATAATCACAGACATACAGTAGAGATGAATTACTATAACAGAAAATACTCAAGATTTGTGCATTGAAAAACAGAGAATATTGATGGGATAGATGAAATATTGTCTAAAAATAGCAGGGTATAACATTTGACATTCTAAAAGACTCAATACTATTATGATATCATTTTTCTTCAATTGAGTAATTACTCAAGGTAATCAATTCAAATCCCTCCAGGCATCTTTGTAGGAAAGAATAGCTTATTGTGAACCTCGAATGGAAATGAAAATGAATTAGAACAGGTATTGACACTCTTTCAAAAAAGTTTGTATTTGAAGAAATTATTCTATTAGATTTCAACATTTAATATAAAGCTAACCAATATTGGATTGGTTTAAAGATACATATGTGTAACTTGGTGGAACAGATAGAGACTATATATATATAAAACAGGTACATAGGCCTGGAAGGGCAGGTTATGGGTTACCTGTTTTTGGTTGGCTTTAACATTTTCAAATAAGCTGTACTTGGGAGTTGAATATTGATGCCTTTAATGCTGTCAGATTTATAGGGCCTTTGTCTTTTGCTTCTGTCATTATTGGGAACAGGGTCTGATCCAGATCCAGGCTGTCCTGGAACCCAATTCAGAACAGATTCTCTACCTCCAAACTGACAGGATTAAGGGTGTACAGCAACACACACCCTTAGGGATTTTGGCCTTATAAGACTGTTTGTTTTAATCCCCACCCTTGTATACTCTGTGCTGGTCTTTATTGAATGTGTATATTGCTCAGTTGAAGTTTAGAATTTGCCAATGAATTGTTCCACCCAGTCAACTAGAATACTTGCTTAGCAAACAAACTCAACATCTAGGATTATTCTGCAGTTGGATTGAGGTACAAGAGCTACACTTGGCACCTTAAACTCATATCCTGAAATATAAAGGTGGATGGCCACATCTAAGAACATTGCAGGTAAGTAGAGCACCCAAGCATCAAATCAACTCAGGATGCAAAAGTCACTATATTATGATATAAGAAACACAAAGAATCAAGACAATGCAATCCAACTAAAAATTATAAATCCATCAGAAATGTTCACCAATGAGACTATTTTAGATAAAATACCAGACAAAGATTTCCAAAATAATGATGTTATCTATACTCAAAGAAATGAAATAAGAAATGAAAGGAATCAGAGAAGAAATCAAAGTAATTAAAGAAGAAAACAAACTGCTGAAAGTGAACACAAGAAACTAGGTTAATGAAATGAAACGGTCATTACAGGACATGAGTAAGGAAATACTGAAATACTGAAGAAAAAACAGGCTGAAATCCTAGCTCTGAATAACACAGTCAGTGAAATAATAATAAAAAAAAAACTTTATGGAAACTCTCACTAGTGAAATGGATGAAGGAGAGAACAGAATATGTAAACTAGAAAACCAAGTGGCAGACCTAAAAATACAGTCCACATGTCAGGTGGATTCAGGTTAGGAGCGACTTAAACGAGATCATGTGATGATTATCATTTTGTGCTTGGGTGAGCTCACTAAGGATGATCTGTTCCATGTTTGACCATTTTTTTTTCAGATTTCCTTATTTCATCTTTCCTTACTGCTACATAGAATTCCATGGTATAGATATACCACATCTTTGTTATCCATTCATCTAGTGATGGACACCTGGGTTGATTCCAGCTGGTTGCTATTATGAATTGAGCAGCTATGAATATAGTTGAGCAAATGTCTCTGATGTGAGGCTTGGAGCCTTTAGGGTAAATGCCTGGTAAGGGAATAACTGGATCTGTTAGTAGGTCTATGGTCATCCTTTTCAGGAGTCTCCATATAGCTGTCCATAGTGGTTGAACCATTTTACATTCCCACCAGCAGTGAAAACTTGTTCCTATTTCTCTACAGCCTCGCCAGCATTTGTTTTCATTGATTTTTTTTTTTTTTTTAAATGTTAGCCATCCTTACTGGGGTAAGGTGAAATCTCATAGTTGTTTTAATTTGCATTTCCCTGATGATTAGGGATGTTGAACATTTTCTTAAATGTGAATTTGTTATTTGTATTTCTTCCTCTGAGAACTCCCTGTGCAGTTCTCTGCCCCACTTTGTGAGTGTGTTGTTTGGTGATTTATTGTTTAGGTTTTGGAGTTCTTTGTAGATTCTAGAAATTAGGCCTCTGTCAGTTGTATAGCTGGTGAAAATTTTCTCCCATGCTGTGGGTAATCTGATGGCTTTGGTTATAGTATATTTGTCAGTGAAAAAGCTTTTCAGCTTCATGAGATCCCAATGGTTGAATGATTGTTTAATTTCCTGAACTGCTGGGGTTTTGTTCAGGAAATCTTTTCCCATTCCTATGTCATGGAAGGTTCCTCCTATTTTTTTCCAGTAGTAGCAGCGTTTCTGTTTTTATATTAAAGTCTTTGATCCATTTGGACTTGATTTTTGTGCATGGAGAGATGTGTGGGTCGGGTTTCATTTTCCTACATATGGTTGTCCAGTTTGTCCAGCTAGAAGAGAGCCAATGCATATAAAATTCCTTCCAAAACATCCCTTCTATCTAGTACTAACTTCTCTTTCCATTGGAGAATTTTGCTTATCTTTTTTCAGATGAACAATGAACCTGAAGGGAGGATCAGCCAATCATACCTCACCAGGGCCCCAGCTGAAACCACATAACTGTGCAGGGGAAGGGCAAGAATACAGCATTCATGGTGATCACGACACCAGAAAGAGGCTGAAGGATATAAACACAGAGAACATCCAACTCCAACTAAGCCAGATATCCAGAGACACAGAAGCTCCAAAACCTCATTACTGAAGCAGAACTAAAATGACCCCAATGTGGCTCAGGGAAATTCATGGAAGATTGGGTAGAAAGAGTGTTAGAGTCACAAGTTGGGGCATTATGCATAGAGACTGGGGCCTACCCACCAGAACTCTTGACTACCCCCACAATACATGATGCACATTCCCCATTGATGAGGGTCCCTTTGGAAGAGGGAGGATAGGGAGGAGGACAATGGAGCCAATACTAAGAATGTAAAATCAGAATAATATATATATATATCCAGTCCAAAAAAGAGAAAGACAAGCTAACAGAAAGGTATGAATGGGAATTTCAAGATATCTGGGACAGTATGCCAAGATCAAACATAAGAATTCAGGGTATGGTAGAAGAAGAATTTCAATCCAGAGGCTTAGTAGGTGTTTTCAACAAAATCATAGGAGAAAAATTTCCCCAAATTAGGACAGAAATGCCAATGCAGATATAAGAAGCCTTAAGAATACCAAACAGCCCAAACCTAGAAAGAACCTCTCCTTGCTATGTTATAATTAAACTACTAAACATGCAAACCAAAGACAATATATTGAATGCAGTTAGAGAGAAAAAACAAGTGACCTTCAAAGGCAAGGCCATCAGGATCACAACAGATTGCTCAATACAAACTTTAAAAGCCAGAGGGGCTTAGAATGATGTATTCCAAATTCTGAAAGATAAAAACTGTCAACCAAGATTACTTCATACTGCAAAGCTATCTATCCAAATTGATGGAGAAATAAGGACATTCCACAACAAAAACTGGCTGAAGGAATTTATGACAACTAAACCAGCTCTACAGAAAATACTTGAAGGAACCCTTCATGCTGAAGAGAAAGCAAAACAAACACAAGAAGAAATAGGAAAAAATAAACCATATTCAAATAACAGTTAAAACAAGTGAGTAAAGTGAAAACAGGAAGAACTACAAAACAAGAAGAATGGTGAGAATAAATCATATCTTACAATAATAACTCTTAATATCAAGGGCCCAACCAAAAGGCACACACTTTCAGACTGAACTAAAAGGCAGGATCCTGTCATCTGTTGCCTTAGTAAACTCATCTCTCAATAAAAGATAAACACCTTTTTAGGGTGAAAGGATGGAAAATGGTATTTCAAGCAAATGGGCCTAGAAAACAAGCAGGGGTTGCTATCCTAATATCTGACAGAATAGACTTCAAACCAACATTAGTGGGGAAAGAGAAAGAAGGTCACTTTATACTGATTAAAGGAACACTTCAACAGGAGGACATTACAATCCTAAACATATATGCACCTAGCATGGGGGCTCCCAATTTCATCAAACAAACACTATTAGACTTAAGGTCAGAGATGTAGTGGGTGACTTCAAAACCCCACTCTCATCACTTGAGAGGTCATCCCAGCAAAAAATAAACAGAGAGACATCTGCATTAAATGATGTCATGGAACAAATGTACCTAACAGATATATAAAGAAGATTCCATCCAAACGCTGCAGAAAATACATTTTTCTCAGGACCACATGGAACATTACCTAAAATAGGCCATATATTAGGTAACAAATCAAATTTTAACAAATACAGGAAAATGGAAATAATCCCTTGCACTCTGACTACAACAGGATTAAACTGCAAATCAGAAACAAGAAAATCTACAGAACATACACAAATTTTTGGAGACTAAACAGTACACTATTGAATTATGAATGGGTCATTGCATAAATTGAAAACAAAATCAATAAATTTATAGAATCAAATTATGATAAGAGAACAACATAGCAAAACCTTTGGGAAACAACGAAGAAAGATTGGAAGAAATAATAAAGATTAGGGCAGAAATTAATGATATAGACACCAAAAAAATCCAACAATCTCAACATAATAAAAGTCATTTATGACAAGCCTACAGCCAACATAATATTAAATGGGGAACAACTAGAAGCTTTTCCACTAAATTCAGGAACAAGACAAGGGTGTTCACTTTCCCCACTTTTACTTAAGATAGTTCTGGAAGTCTTAGATATAGCAATAAGGGAAGAGACACTCCACTCATAAAAATGATACAAATTGGAAAGGAATAGATAAAATTATTATTATTTGCAAATGATATGATTCTGTACATAAAAGACCCTAAAGACTCTACCAGCAAACTGTTAGAGCTGATAAACACGTTTAGCAATGTAGCAGGACACAAAATAAACATAAGAAATCAGTAGCTTTTCTATGTACTAACAACAAACATGCAGAAAATGAAATCAGGGAATCTCTCACATTCATAATTGCCTCAAAAAAAGTACCTTGGAATAAACTTCACCAAGGAAGTAAAACACTCAACCAAGAAATTGTAAAAGACACAACAAATTGGAAAGACATCCCATCTTCTTGGATTGGAAGAATCAATATTGTGAAAATGGCAATCTTATCAAAAGAAATCTCCACATTTAATGCAATACCTATTAAAATTCCAATGGCATTCTTCACAGAAAAAGAAAAAAACAATCCTAAAATTCATCTGGAAGCAAAAAAAAACCTCAAATAGCCAAAACAATTTTGAGCAACAAAAATCAAGCTGGTGGTATCACTGTACCCAATTTTAAGTTATATTACAAAGCCATAGAAACAATAACAGCATGGTACTGCCACAAGGACAGACATGTACATCAATGGAACAGAATAGAGGACCCAGATATGAATCCAAGCAGCTACAGCCACCTGATTCTTGACAAAAATGCCAAAAATATTCACTGGAAAAAACATAGCCTCTTCAGCAAGTGGTACTGGGAAAACTGGATATCTCTATGTAGAAGGATGAAAATAGATCCTTGTCCCTCTCCAGGCACAAGAATCAAGTCCAAGTGGATGAGGAACCTTAATATCAGATCTGAATCTCTGAAACTGCTAGAGGAAAACCTTCAACATATTGGCATAGGCAATGACTTTCTGATTATAACCCCAATTGCTCAGGAAATAAAACCACTAATAAACCACTAGGATCTCAAAAAAATTAAAAAGCTTCTGTACAGCAAAGGACACTGTGAATAGAGCAAAGAGACAACCTACAGAATGGGAAAAAATATTTGCCAGCTATACATCTGTCAGAGGATTAATATACAGAATATACAAAGAACTCAAACAAAACAGAACAATAAGAAATCAAGCAACCCATTTAAAAAATGAGCTATGGAACTAAATAGAGAGTTCTTAGAAGAAGAAATACAGATGGCATACAAACATCTAAGAGCAATCTACATCCTTAGCCATCAGGGCAATGAAAATTAAAATTACTTTGAGATTCCATCTCACTCCTGTCAGAATGGCTACCATCAAGAAAACAAATGATAGTGTGGGTATGTCTGAAATATGAGTGAACAGGACACAAAGGCTGTGTTTTCCTAGGCACAACACAGCCCAGCTAAGAAGATGTTATAAGGCTGAGGGAGGAGGATGACAAGGAGTTCAAAGCCAGCTGGTAGAGAGTGAGACTGTGAGTCCAATATAAAAAGTACAGAGATTTAAAAATCTTAGAGGAAGTTTGAGTTCAGTGATTTGGACTACTCGCTCATCATTGTAGCTGATGATCAGAATGACTCAGCTTTCCTGAAGTGCACATGGATGTTGCTGCAGGATTCTTGAAAGAGGGGAAGGGGCTGGACAGATGGCTTAGTGGCTAATATGCATGCCTGAGAAGCCTAAAGTCCCTGGTTCAATTCTCCAGGTCCCACATAAGCCAGATACACATGGTGGCACATGTGTCTGGAGTTTGTTGCCAGTGGCTAGAGGCCCTGGTGTGCCAATCCTCTCTCTCTCTCTCTCTGTTTCAAATAAATAAACAAATAAGTAAAATCTTAAAAAAAGAAAGAGGGGCAGGACTCCATGATGTAGTAGAAGCAGTGTTTTAATTCTAACTGCTGGCACAGGCCAGTAGGAACTCTTATTCAGAGTTTGAACACTAATAACATTGAGGTTTTCACTTTTATTTATTTTTTATTTGTTTGTTTGTCTTTGATATTTTTTTATTCATTTGTTTTACTTCAGATGAAACTTTGTAAGTGCCCATTATATATTCATACCATAATGCCCCTCTTCCCTTGCCCCATTCAATGGAGGGCCAATATGTGGGGGATTGTGGGCATTTACCATGTTGTTATAGTTTATAAGTTTGGGAGCAGCACTGGGAAAATGGAGGGAGCCAGTGCTTCTGCATATTGCCTCACACCCTCTGGCTCTTCTGCCTCCTCTTCCTCACAATTCCCTGAGCATTTGTGGCTGTATTTTCAGAATATTCTAATATTGACTTCTTACAGATTCTACATATTGGCTTCCATCCATTCTGTGTATCTCCCCATCAAACTGGTGCACAATTTCAAACTCTCCCTACAAGCAGCACTATGCTCATCTCATCATTTCCTCTGTGCTATCTCCAGGGTCGAGCATAAAATAGGCACCTTGTCTCATCTTTTGTTAGGGGTTCAGGTATCTTTTCTTGAATTCTTGGTTGATTTTTGTGGTCCTGTGTTATTGTTGCCTCTATAGAAGAAAAACAGGTACCCAAGCACAATCGGAACTGGTGAATCTGTTTGTATGTCACATAAGGGAGTGGGACGTTACATGGCAGCATACTATTGGGTTCTACGTAAAAATTCCAAAGTACCAGCCCTAATCCAGGCTAAGGTTACTTCATACATAGTTGTCATTCTTTGGTTCTCAGATGTTCTTATTCACGATTTACTTTCAGGAAAAGTGTAAACAACTTCTGAGATGTCCCAGTCTCAAAATTAATCCCTTCTAGTGTCTTAACATAGTAAATACCACATAGCAGCATCCTTTTATCTGAGTTGCAGGGAGTCTCTGATATGATGTTGTCTTTTCAATTGGTGAAACCACCCTGTTTTAGCATTGATTATGTAGGATTTTCATTTGCAAAAGTTCTTGTGGAAAGGTTTGGAAACCAATACTGAGTTTTCATTCTCATGATAAAAAGTTCTGGATGGACTGCAGAGATTGCTAAGTGGTTAAGGTATTTCCTGCAAAGCCAAAGGATCCTGGTTTGATATTCCAGGAGACATGTAAGCCAGAAGCACAATGGGGCACATGCATCTGGAGCTCATATGCTGTGGCTCAAGGCCCTGGGTTGTCCATTCTTTCTCTCTCTCTCTTTTCTTTCTCCCTCTCTTTCTCTCAAATAAATAAAATATATTTTTACAAAATTTCTGGATAGCAGTATGTTTCTCTCCTTAAGAGATAGGGCTCTATAGTTTTTTATCTAATTATAAAACAATATTGAGTAGTTTCCTTAGAAAGACATGATAGATGTTTTCCAAAAGTGATATATAGCATGGTCTTTTTAAACTAATCTCAGTCTTTTGGCTATTCACACTGAAAGCTTCAGTCAGTTTCAAACATACTTTAATTTAATTATTTTTGGTTTTTCAAGGGAGGGTTTCATTCTAGCATAGGCTGACTTGGTACTCACTATGTAATCTCAGGCAGGCTTTGAACTCATAGTTGATCATCTATATCTCCCTTGTAAGTGCTGGGATTAAAGGTGTATGCAATCAGATCAATGCAATGGGTTTATTATAATCATCCTCCTGCTATTGAAAATCACAGATAAAATGAAAAGATTGCATAATAGTCCAAATTGAACAAATAATTTTAAATATTTTTAGTTGAACAGGGATTCCCAAAGAAAGAACATGTATTTGCCATAGATTCCTCTCTCTTGCTATTATGTCCTGGCAAATAAAGGCGTAATTCCAATGAAAAACAAATTAAAGTCTTTCTAAAATTGGCATCATTCTCTGAAATGATATTTTCAATATGAGCAAAAAGCTCTTTTCATTTTCATCAATATTGGATTGGGATTTTTAAATTATTTTGTGAGTGAAGTAATACCATAAGAAATCTAACAGTGTTAATGGTGAACCTTTTATTTTTTATGTATCCTTTCTTCATTACCAATTGTGAATGAACAAATGTCATATTGGTGAATTTCCAATAGCTTACTCTTATTGTGGTCCTCAACATACTTGCATCTAATGTGGGGTCATGAAAGTTCTCAAGAGCTGCATCCTCATGGGGACACCATCCCTCAGGGTACACTTCCTAACCCTGAAGCTCTTAATCCTTTCTGCCCAGTCTTCAGCAATTTTCCCAGAACTTGCAAGACAAAAGGAATGTCAGTATTTGCATATGGGTCTCAGCTGCTCATATTTTCTCCTTTGAGAAGTTAGGAGTCTCCTTAATGTTAACTGAATCACCAGGAGGGTGATCCGCAGGCAGGAAGGGAGCTCAACACTCATAGACAGTGTCTCAAGTCCACTGTAAGGTCTGCAGGTCCCAGTCAGGTGTGACCAGATGACTCACATGCACGTCAGGTGCCACATTTTCCTACCACACAGAGATTCCCTGAATCATCCTGGTATTCTTTTTCACCTGGAAGTTACAGATTCTCTAACCTAGGTTAGATTCTCTAGGCAAGAGAATCTGCTCTTTCCAGATAAATTGTCAGATAGGTCGACTGAAAATAGACTGCTGAGTCAGTGACCATGTGCTTGATGGAATCGTTTTTTTTTTTTTTTTTTTTTTTTTTTTTTTTTTTGAAATGGAGAAATATCTTAGACTTCATCCCACCTCTTAGAAGTTTAAAGCCTACTAGAATGGGGATTTCTGAAATATGAGTGAACAGGACACAAAGGCTGTGTTTTCCTAGGCATAACACACCCCAACTAAGAAGGTGTTATAAGGCTGAGGGAGGAAGATCACAAGGAGTTCAAAGCCAGCTTTGACTCCAATATAAAAAAATGCAGAGATTTAGAAATCTTAGATGAGGTTTCAGTTCAGTTACTTGGACTATTCGCTCATCATTGTAGCTGATGATGTAGAGATGATGATTCTGAAGCGCACATGGATGTTGCTGCAGGATTCTTGAAAGAGGGGCAGGACTCCATGATGTAGTAGGAGCAGTGTTTTATTTCCAGGTGCTGACACAGGCCACCAGGACTCTTATTCAGAGTTTGGACCCCAATCACATTGGAGTTTTCCCTGTTATTTATTTGTTTGTTTGTTGTTTGTTTTTGAAATTTTGTTTTACTTCACATGAAACTTTGCAGGTACATATTATGTGTTCATACCAGCATGGCCCTCTTCCCTTGCCTCATTTTATGGAGGGCCCTCATCTGTAGGATTGTGGGCATTTACCCTGTTGTTATGGTTTATAACTTCAAAACACTCAAGAGAGAAATTGCAGAAGACACAAGGAAATAGAAAGACATCCCATGTTCTTTGCTTGGAAGAATCAATATTGTGAAAATGTCAATCTTACCAAAAGCAATCTACACATTTAATGTGATCCCCATTAACATCCCAATAGCATTATTCACAGAAATAGAAAAAACAATCCTAAAATTCATCTGGAAACACAAAAAAACCTCGAATAGCCAAAACAATTTTGTGCAACAAAAATCAGGCTGGTGTTGTCACCATACCCAATTTTAAGTTATATTACAAAGCCATATATTACAAAAACAGCATGGTACTGGCACAAGAACAGACATGTAGATCAATGGAACAGGATAGAAGACTCAAATATTAATCCAGGCAGCTACAACCATCTGATTTTTGACAAAAAATGCCAAAGATATTCGTTGGAGAAAAGATAGCTTCTTCAACAAGTGGACATCTGTATGTAGAAAGATGAAAATAGATAGATCCTTGTCTCTCTCCATGTGAAATAATCAAATCCAAGTGGATCAGGGACCTTAATATCAGACCTGAAACTCTGAAACTGCTAGAGGAAAAGGTAGCAGAAACCCTTCAAAATTTTGGCATAGGCAAGGATTTTCTGAATATAACCCCAATTGCTCAGGAAATAAAACCACTAATCAACCAGTGGGAACTCATGAAATTACAAAGCTTTTGTACAGCAAAGGACAATGTGAATAGAGCAAAAAGACAACCTACAGAACGGGAGAAAATCTTTGCCAGTTATCCATCTGACAGAGGATTAATATCCAGAATATACAAAGAAGTAAAAAAAAAAAAAAAACATAACAATGAGAAGCCAAAAAAAAACCCAGTTAAAAAATAGGCTACAGAACTAAATAGAGAGTTCTCAGAAGAAGAAATACAGATGGCATATAATCATCTAACAGAGTGTTCTACATCCTTAGCCATCAGGGAAATGCAAACTAAAACCACTTTGAAAGTCCATCTCACTTCTGTCAGAATGGCTACTATCAAGAAAACAAATGACAATAAGTGTGGGTGAGGACATGGAAAAACAGGAACACTTCTACACTGTTGGTGGGAATGTAATCTTGTTCAGACATTGTGGAAATCAGTGTGGAGGTTTTTGAGACAGCTAAGAATAGATTTATCATATGATCCAGTGTGGTACTTTGAATAGATGGCCCCCAATATATTCAATGCTTTATTAGTTTATAGTTTGCAACTGCAGCCACCTGGCTGGAGGCAGTGTCACTGGGCGGATCTTAAGGTGTGATGGTGGGTTTAGGATTTCAATCTAAAGATATGCAAAGTGTGCCTAGCTGGAGTTCAGGAGGTGTGCTGTGAGGTCTTTGACTGGGCTTTGCTCTCTCTCTTGCCTGGTCCTGAAAGAGCAGGCCAGCTTCTCCTGCCATTATGAAACTTCCCCTGGATCTGTAAGCTTCAATAAATATTATCCCTACCTCCATAACTGTGCCTGGTCTGGAAGTTCCTACAGAAATAGGAACCCTCATTCACTGTTGGTGGGAATGCAAGCTGGTACAACTACTATGGAAAGTAACATGGAGACTCTAAAAAGGATGACTATATACCTACCAACAGACCCAATTATTCCCTTACTGGGCATTTACCGTAAAAGCTCCAAGCCTCTGTTCAGAGATAATTGCTCAACCATGTTTATAGCTGCTCAGTTTATAATAGCTAAGAGCTGGAATCAACCCAGATGTCCATCATTAGATGAATGGATAACTGAGACGTGGTATAACTACACAATGGAATTCTACATAGCAGTAAGACAAAATGACATAATGCAATTTGAAGAAAAATGGTCAAACTTGGAACAAATCATTCTCAGCAAACACCCAATCATAGAAAGACAAGTGTGGCTTGGTCTCACTCATCTATGGCTCCTAATGTAATTTGTCTGAGATGCTTACACACCTAAGAAACATTTCTAGGACTGGACAGTAGGAATGGTGGGGAGGGAAGGGAGGGTAAGGGGGGACAAAAAGCTGTACCCAATTGGAAATGGTACCAAAAAATTATATAACCTGTAAGACTCACTAAAAGGCTGAACCTTCATCAGGTGCTTAGAGAGAACATCTGAATCACAGGGGTTGGAGAGGGTAGGATGAAAACTAACCTCAACCTTCTCCTGTTCCTCTCTCTCATCCCCTCTTCTTACTCTTTTCTCTCTCTCTTTCTCTTTCATACTACCTATATTTTTATTCCTTCTTTTCCTGTAGCACTGACCTGTAACTCCCAGTACCAGCATGTGGTCAAAATCCACAATGAGCTGTTGATCAGTCAGATCTACAAGGTTTCCCAAAAGAAGACAGATTTCTGTCAGAGTACTTTATGACCCACCAAAGGTTAATGGTAAGACCCTATTGCTGAAGACACCATATGTTATTGGGATGGAACTTGTAGTGACCTAGATGGAATCTGGAAGAGACAGTCCCCAGACAGTTAGCTTGTCTAATGCCAGAAGGTACTACTTGAGCAATGGGGGGAAAATGACCAACATCTGTCTAAGCAACTTGTGATGTAAACTTTCCAGCAGCAATCAACCTGACCTGATGCTCACACAAATGCAATAGTGGCACACAGCCATAGTGGGTTACCAACTGCTCTTGATTTGTCTAACAGATCTGTTCAGTGGAACAGAACCCATACCTGGAACTGGAAAACAAGTCAGAACCATATCTAAAATGAGTTCACCCTCCAATATCCAGCTCCCACCAATAGTGGGATACAAGAGGGCCTACACCCATTAACTTCACTCTAAAACAATAATGGCTATACATGTACCTTGCACTGACCTCACTATCCTTTGGAGAATTTGCTTCTCTTTTACAGGTGGACATAGAACCTGAGGAGAGTACCATCACACCTCACCAGGGCACCAGCTGAACCCATAGAATAATTGAGGAAATGAGCAAGAGTGCTGCTTTCTCAGAGAACCTGGTATCAGCAGAGGGGTGAAGGAAATAGACACAGAGAACACTCAACCAGTACCAAACCAGAGATCCAGAGACATAGAGACTCCCATGACCTAAATAGATCTAAAATGAACCCAACATGGCTTAGGGAAATTCATGGAAGAGGGGGCAGAAAGATTGTTAGAGCCCTAAGTTGGGTAATTATGCACAGAGACATTGCCTCACCCCTATAACTGATTGCTGTCCCCACAATGCAAGACCCACAATCCCCGAGAAGGGAGGGCAGGGAGAAGACTAATGATGGTACCATCATAGCTCTATGTACATTATATAGATAACTAATTTTAAAATATTTTAAAAAATTAAAAAAGCATAGAAGTTATAAATCTAAGAGGAAACATTTTTTAAAATATATATATATTATTTATTTATTTGAGAGAAAGAAAGAGGCAGAGAGACAGACAGTGATAGAGGGAGAGAGAATGGGCACACCAGGGCCTCCATCCACTGCAAATGAACTCCAGATGCATGTGCCCCCTTTTGCATCTGGACTACGTGGGTCCTGGAGAATTGAACTGGGATCCTTTGGCTTTGCAGGCAAGCACCTTAACTGCTAAGCCATCTCTCCAGCCCAAGAGGAAACATTTCTAAATCTACATTTAACTAAAAGTCAATAACTAGAACTTTTATAAGTCAATAATAACAAAACAAACAATCATATAAAGTGGATGAAATATCAGAATAATTAGTAACATTCAATATCTGAACTTCATATATGTCCGTGGAAATATGTTCAGCTTCATCAGTCATTAGATAAATGCAATTTAAGGCAAAATGAATTACCAGTATAGATCTGCTGGAATGACTAAGTTACAGTATTGATTGAAACAGATTATTCATTTTACAATTAATTCAGATATTCAGAAACTGGAATCCTAACTCTTCACTAACAAGTGAATGAGTAATGTAAAATGTAGTATATCTGACAAGAAATACTGCTTAGGGGCTGGAGAGATGGCTTAGGGGTTAAGGTGCCTGCCTCCTAAGCCTAAGAACACTGGTTCCAATCTCCAGCGGTTCCAATCTCCAGGTCCCACGTTTAGCCAGATGCAGTGACGCAAGGGCGCAATGCCGCACTTGACCACAAGGGGGCGCACACATTTGGCTTTCGTTCGCAGCAGCTGAGACACTGCTGACATGGCCATCTCTGTCTTCCTCTCTCTCTCTCTCTTTCTCTCTGTCTCTCTCTGTGTCTCTCTCCAAAAAATAATAAAAAATAAAAAAGTAAAAAGTTTAAAAAAATACTGCTTAGCAATTAAAAAGAATCAACATCAATACATACACCAACCTAAATATAATTATGATGTATGCAAAAAAACAGGGAAAAAAGAACATGCAGTTTACATTTAATTATATAAAACTCTAGAAAATGCAAACTAATATTTAATGAACAAAGCAGTAAAATGTTTGTGTATTTACTTTAACAATTGCTTAAGTGGGTAAGATGTGATAGGTTAATAGGGGGTGAGGAAGTATTTGTGTATAATGAATAACTTATCTCTTAATTGAGCTTTTCTGGATTTATGATTGTGGCTAAGCTCATCTAATGGCCTGGAGAGATTTCTCAGCACTGAAGGCACCTGCTTGTAAAGGCTAACGACCTGTGTTCAATTTTCCATGTAAAGCCAGGTGTACAAAATGGTACATGCATAAGGAGTGTGATTCCAGTTGCTAGAGTCCTTGCTGTACCCATTCTCTCTGTGTGTGCCTGTCTTTTTCTTCTCTGTCTTTCTCTCTGCTTGTAAATAAAATATTAAGAAAATCTCATCTAAATGCACAGAAAAAATATGCTCAATTTGTTGCGCAGGAAATATAGTTCAGTAGATAAAGTTAATAGAAATCAATATAAAAAGGAATGAGTAAGTGAGTGAGGAAGGAAGGGAGAGAGAGAGAGGGAGAAAGACTGAAAGGTGGCAGTAAGAAATAGTTCACATATAATAGAAATACCAGAAGAATACCATAATAATGGAAGAGATAAATCATATGAAGGGAATATGATGAAAGAAAATATTGACCTAGGAAATCCAAAATTTCAGTGAACACTAAGCAGGATATATTACAAATACAACACCATCTAAATAAGACACAGTAAAACTACTGAAAACTAAATACAATCAACACCTACAAAACAGATTAAAAAGGGAAAATAATTATCAATATCTTTAAAATTATAACAGAAAAATAATTAGAAACATGGAATTCTACAACCAGTAACAAATCTTTTAACAATGTGAATGAAACAAATCTATTTTTATAAAATTAAAATTGAAAGGGTTTATTGTGAAGAGCCATTTATTATAAGAGATATTAAAGTGCCTTGTTCAAGCTCTCTGAACTAACATTGTGTGGGGACTCAGATCTATCAGAAAGAACAAGATTACAGTATAAACATTTAGCTAAATTAATAGAAAATAAAACTGCATTGTATCACTATCTCTGCAACATACATGAAACCCAAAAGATTTGACAACAATGACACTAAAATGGGAAGTGTAGAAAAAGAAATTACAAACACATGGACTGTGTAATGACCTTTTAAGCAATAATGTTCTGCATGTGGTTGGATGGCCCCGTAAGATTACATCATCATTTGATGGTTTGCACACTGAGAAAGCTGTTGAGGATACATTTACTAAGAACATTACCTCCATTGCTGAATAAGCATGACTGCCTGGGCATTTAGGAGGTTGCCTTGATGAAGTGCACAGTAGCAAGAGAAAAACACCATGTAGGACTTATGAAAGCTCCTCTGCATGGTGTACCATGATAATGTTGGCTCAAGAGGCTTAATAATTTAATGATGTATGTTTTTAATTTTATGGGAATCACTAAAAATAACTATAGCTGAGACTAATCGACACAATGTAATAAAATGCTATACAAGCTAAGAAAAAGCTAAGAAAAGAACAACAGAGGTACAAAATGCTAGGGAAAATGGGAGAAAGATTGTGGACTCATTCAATCATATCAATAAGTGCATTAAAGTGTAAGTAGGCTATCATTCTAATAATAAGCAAAATTATAAAATTAAAAAACTATAAAATTATAAAAGAACACTAGGAGGAGGTGGAACAATGGCTCTGCAGTTAAAGCACTTGCTTGCAAAGCTAAATGGACCTGGTTTGATTCCCCAGTCAGTATCCATGTAAAGCCAGATGCACAAAGTGACACATGCATCTAGAATTTGTTTACAGTGGCAGAAGGCCCTGGTCACCCATTCTCCCTCCCTCTTTCTCTTTCTCTCTTGCTCTGTCATTTTCTCTCTCCTAGCAAATAAATAAGTAAAAATATTCTTAATTAAAAACAGTAGAGTCAAGTGTACACTCCCCACCAGGGATGCAGTTTGCATAGAATCACAACTAAGTTATGTAAGATGATGCAAAAAATCTGTAAATATTAATCAACAGGTCACTGAACGCTTAATATCTGAGAAGCTATCATTCAAACTAAATAATAATTACAAAGGTTAAGTTGGGAAAGGATTTGATGATAACATGTGTGTCCATTAGGAAGAAATACCAATTTAACATATTAGAAACTCTGAACTAATGTGCAAAACTCACAAGACATAAAGTGAAATAAGTCCAGTAATAGAAGTAGAAATTTTAAGACCTTTGTCAGTAGGATTAGTGTTGCAATGAGAGCCTCCTACAGCGTACACACACACACACACACACACACACACACACACACACACACTCAGTAGGTCTATTACCAGGTGTGTGGATGGTGTCCCTGGGAGTTCCTCCACCAAAATTCTGTGTAGGTTCTTGAGCAAGCAAGACTTATGTGCTGTGGTTCAGAGGGAACAGAGCTAAGTTATAGGACAGCTTTCTAATCTGTTGGGGATCAAGGTAGGCAGGCTTGCTTCTGGGCACAGACATGGATCCTGTTGGTCTGGAGTGGGGAGACTTGTATCAGGGAAGAGTATAAGGTGCCTGGAATTGACTGAGTAGGACTCTTTCAGTCTTGACAACCAGAACAAATATCTGTGGTCCTGTCATCTGAGATTCAGGTGGCCATACAATTTCTTGTTACAGCTCTTCCATTTATGAATTAAAGGTACTTTTTTGACACTAAATGTTTTACTTGGATCACTTAACCTTTTAAAATCAGGACCAGATGATGCATAAAGAATCACAAAGAGCAAATGTATACATACCCAATAATGCATTCTTTATGCTAATTACTCTCACTGGTGAGATCCTAAAACTCACTTATAAAACACAATTTGATGGATTTCTCCTTTCTTCTGGTTGCATGATGGCTTTCAGGCACTCATTTTCCTGATGTCTCTGTTTTCAGATTGCCTATATTTCCTTTCTCCAAAACAGTCCAGCATGGACTATGCTAATGTTCTATTGAATACCTTCTTTATTTTTTTGATAGAAAGTAAGTGTACTTTTGTTTTAATTCTCCCTGAAAAGATTTTTTTAATTCTTTTTCTGTTTACTGTTGAATGCTGATATTACTTATGCAATGCTGACTAAGGAGCACAGCAAACCCTTTCTGAAAAAAGCAATGCTTAAAATAGGCAAAATTAATCAAAATAACTCCTCCAGTTTAGAGCATTCATTTAAGAAAATAACTATTATAATAAAAGCTGAAAAATATTGGTTATGAAACATAATGATTTTCTTTTCCTGCTCTGTTTTTTCCATTTTTTAATGATTCTTTCACCTCTTCTGTCCTCCAAGGTTTGTTGAACCTGGGTTCTCTAGCCAGAAAACAAAGTCTGTAAGGTAGGAGTTAAAACTTCCATTTCTATACAACTGATAATGAGTGATTCTTGAGGTAAAGTCAAAAAATAGACAAAAGTACACTCAAAAAATACCCCGATGTGTCACTTCTATATGATTTCATTCCCTCCCATAGTTTCCTCACATTTGTATACTGCTAAGAGGCATCACAATGTCATCAAGAGAGCAGGACAGGAGATCACCCACTTGGATTACAACACAGCAGCAGAATTTTCAGTCATTTGCAGACAACAATCACATTTTCAAGAGGTTACAAAACATGGTTGTGGTGGTTTGATTCAGGTGTCCCCCATAAACTTCAAGTGTTCTGAATGCTAGGTTCCCAGCTGATGGCAACTTGGGAATTAACACCTCCTGGAGGCAGAGTATTGTTGGGGGCGGGCTTATGGGTATTATAGCCAGCTTCTCCTTGCCAGTGTTTGGCACACTCTCCTGTTGCTGTTGTCCACCTTATGTTGACCAGAGAGTGATGTCCACCCTCTGCTCATGCCATCATTTTTCCTGCCATCATGGAAGCCTGTAAGCCAAAATAAACCTCTTTTTTCCCACAAGCTGCTTTCAGTCGGGTGATTTCTCCCAGCAATGCGAACCTGACTGCAACAGTAAAGTGGTACCAGGAGTGGGGTTGCTGCTAGACACCTGACTGTGTGGCTTTGGCCTTTTGAAGCTGATTTTCAAGAGGAATGTGGAAGGATTTGAAACCTTGGCCTAAGACACCTTGCAGTGCTGTAAGTAGAGCTTGATGGACTATTCTGGTCAGAGCTGAAAGACCTGAATGTAGTAAGAACTATGAACTGTGAGGTTTGGCTTATGAGAGTGAGAAACAGCTTTGCTTGGACTGGGTTAGCAGTTTGTGTGAGAAGCGTCCTGTCCTGAGAAGATGTGAAGGGTTGCTTTGCGTAAAAATGAACTGGTGTGAGCAGAGGGATATGGCACAGAAAAAATGAAATATTTGGGTGAACTCTACCCATTCAGCTGCAGTTGAGAGATTACAACCTTTGAGATTGGGCCAGCTAACCTGCACTGGGGCAACAGGAAGAAGGTAGACTCTTTTGAAGGGGCCTGAATGCTGAAGGAGTGTCCTGTTCTTCAAAGTCTGATTTATTCCCCCCTGGATTAACAAATTGGCACCCTACCTGGTATTATGGAGTATAACAAATGCAGGAAAGAGAGGCTCATTGAGTTTGTAACGCGGTCTTGTGTTTTGGAAATGGCCATGGGCAGTGTGAAGCAGGTTTGCTGGATGCCTGCATGGAGATCCCATGGGGCCATGAGGATGGACCGTGGGTTGCAGTGGAGACCCAGTGGAGATGCCGGGACTATGAGATGGCTGCCAAGGAGAGCTGCCGGCCCTGGATGAAGTTTTCCAGGACTGTGAGTAGCCTAGCTGGGGGCGGAATTGGAACCCAGAGACTTGTTGCTGCTCAGAATTATCGGACTTGGAGATTTGTCACTGAGTAGTTGTTGGATTGGAATTACAGAGTTTGACATTTGCCCTGGTTGTTTAAAATCTTGTGTTGGTTAAGTATTTCTTTGTTTTGCCCAATGCCATCCTTTGCAGTGTGAATGTTTTATTCTGTGCCATTATGGGTTTTTTTGGGGGATATTTTTGGTATTATGGCTCATTTAAAAGACCTTGGATTATGGGGATGTATGAACATCATTGGAATTGATAAAAACTATGGGGACTTTTAAATTTGCATGAATGCATTGCATTTTACATCATGTACGGTTATCAGTTTATGGGGGCCAGGGGCGGAATGTGGTGGTTTGATTCAGGTGTCCCCCATAAACTTCAAGTGTTCTGAATGCTAGGTTCCCAGCTGATGGCAACTTGGGAATTAACACCTCCTGGAGGCAGAGTATTGTTGGGGGCGGGCTTATGGGTATTATAGCCAGCTTCTCCTTGCCAGTGTTTGGCACACTCTCCTGTTGCTGTTGTCCACCTTATGTTGACCAGAGAGTGATGTCCACCCTCTGCTCATGCCATCATTTTTCCTGCCATCATGGAGCTTCCCCCTCGAGCCTGTAAGCCAAAATAAACCTCTTTTTTCCCACAAGCTGCTTTCAGTCGGGTGATTTCTCCCAGCAATGCGAACCTGACTGCAACAATGGTTAAATCCCTAGAGCAAGCAAGGCCACCTTGAGAGGGCAGCCTTATCTGCAGGTTCCAGGCTGTGTCACTGTGGTCCTGACATCACCTGCAGAAATGGTTCTATCCTTTAATGGACCACTGAGACCACCAGCTAGAGGTTGTAGGAGGATCCATGCCCACCTAAATCTCAGGAGACAAGTCTACAGATCTTGGATCTGGTTGAAACTGAAACTGAAACTGAAAGAGTCCTACAGATTTCATACATGCACATGATGTAGTTTTTGAAATATTTAAATAATTTATTTATTTGAGAGATGGTGTATGGCACAATGCAGGGGAGAAAGAGATGAAGAGGCAGATAGGGAGAGAATGGGTGCACCAGGACCTCTAGCCACTGCAAACAAACTCCAGACGCATGCACCACCTTGTTCATCTGGCTTGTGTGATTTCTGGAGAATCTAACTTGAGTTCTTAGGAAGCCTAAGAAAGCACCTTAATTGCATCATAATGTATTTTGATCACAATACCCTCCAATTGTTTTTTTTTTTTTTTTTTTTTTGGCCCCTTGCCTAATAGCCTATGGTAGTTTGAATATATGTCCCCCAAAATATGCAGTGTTTTATTAGTTATAGTTTGCATCTGCAATCACCTTGCTGGAAGCAATGTCACTGGGGGCCAGTCTTAAGGTGTTGGTGGTGGGTTTGAGATTCCATTGTAAAGATATGCAAAGTGTGCCTAGCAGGAGTTCCTGAAGTGTGCTGGACTTTTTTGGCTGTAGTTTTGCTCTGTGTGTTGTGTGGCTGGGGGCTTTGCTCTCTCTGCTTGGCCCTGTGAAGGCAGGCCAGCTTCTTCTGCCATTATGGAACTTCCCCTGGATCTGTAAGCTTCAATAAATAATATCCCTTCCTCCATAACTGTGCCTGGTCTGAAAGTTCGTCTCAGTGAACCTGAAGCTGTCTGCTACATGGCCCTTTCATATAACCCCTTCTTTTCCAGCTATTTCTTTCTTTTTTTTTTTTTTTTTAATTTTACCTTTCTCCATCATCAATGACAACACAATGATGGGTCCAATATTGTGCAAGTGACAATGGCCACTGTTGGTGAGGTCTTGAATGCAATGGTCACTTTGTGTCCAAAAGACAAAGGAGTTCCAAAGCACTCCTCCCCATCCTCTGGCTTTTCCATTCCTTCCACCACCTCTTCTGTACTAATCCCTGAGCCTACATAGGTGTGATAAACAAGTCTAAGTTGGTGCTGAGAACTTAAGTGTTACTTCTTCTTAGCACTTTGATGAGTTTCCCTAGTAATTACTGCCATCTCCAAAATAGAAGTTTCTCTGACCAAAAGTGAAAACAGCATGAATTTGCACTGATTTCACTCAAGATGGTGGGTTCTGTGTATTGTAGGCTGAAAGGGAAAGCTAAGGGTGATCCTGTTGCTAGATGAAATTAAATTCTTTTAAGAGATTAATTATATGAGTTAAAAAGTTAATCTTAAAACATTTGCTAGAGTTTTTTTTTTTTTGAGAGAGAGAGAGAGACAGAGAGAGAGAGAGAGAGAGAGAGAATGGGTGCGCCAGCAGCCTCTCAGCCTCTGTGAACCAACTCCAGATGCGTTCTTCCCCTTGTGGGCAAGTGAGGCACTGCACCCTTGTGTAACTTCGCCTAGCTAAATGTGGGACCTGGAGAATGGAATGGGTGTTCTTAGGTTTAGCAGGTAGTAACCTTACCCACTAAGCTATCTCTCCAGCCCTGGAGTTCTGTTCTTAATCAAGATTTATTCTTTAATTTTTTTCACATTTATAGACTGTGTGTGTGTGTGTGTGTGAGAGAGAGAGAGAGAGAGAGAGAGAGAGAGGGACAGAAAGAGTACCAAGGCCTCAGCCACTGAAATTGAACTCCAGACGCTTGTGCCACCTAGTGGGCATGTGCGACCTTGCTCTTGCCTCACCCTTGTGCATTTAGCTAACATGGTATCTGCAGAGTTGAACATGCATCCTTAAGCTTCACGGCAAGCACCTCAACTCTAAGCCATCTTTCCAGTCCAGTTTTTTTTTTCTTTTTAAGATACCTTACACATCAAAATATATAAACATGAAATCAATGCAGTATCAAAGCCTTATATATTTTACACTGTGTATACTTGTATACAGGGGATCAGGGAAACTCCCTGCTCATCACACTCTCTTCAAAACCTGGGGATGTCACCATGTATCAAAAGTAAATAATTGGAGAGGATTGTGATCAAAACAATATCAAAATACATTTTGTACATGTATGAAAATGGTCAATAAAAAGATAACAAATAATTTCTTTTACTTAATTTCATAGTTATCCTTAAGGACCACTGATAAAGATAGTGATCAAAATATTTAGGAATATATTCATAGGAACTTCAGAAATGTTCTTCAAACAATTATTTCTTACAATGGTGCAATAAAAAGGCAACCTAAGGGCTGTGAAGATGGCTTAGCTGTTTAAAGAGCTTGCTTACAATGCCTGTTGACTTAGGTTCAATTCCTCAGCACCCACATAAAGCTAGACACAAAAAATGGGTCCATTCATCTGGTGATTGTTTGCAGTGGCAAAAGACCCTGACACATCCAAACACATGTGCAAGCTCTCTCTCTCTCTCTCTCTCTCTCTCTCTCACACACACACACACACACACAAATAAATAAATAACTTTTTTAAAAGTCAATATAATGTCTACTATTAACATTATTTTTGTTGTTATGTAATTAGTGAATTATGTCATATAAGTATTGAGATTAACTTTTATTTCTTACTTTTGCCTTTTAATTCTGATAAAAACAACCCCAAAGAAACAGCAGAGCTCATAACACATTAACCCTGTGCTTTTTTATCTGAAAAGAGATGTGTCTAGTACTGTGATACATTTCCCCATTAGTTATTTTTTCTTATTTCTTAGGCTAGGGTTGGAGAGGTGGCTTAGCAGTTAAAGTGTTTACTGGTGAAGCCCAAGGACCCAGATTCAATTCCCTAGGTCCCATGTAATCCAACTGCTCAAGGTGGTGCATATGTCTGGAGTCTGTTTGCAGTGGCTAAAGGACATGGTGCACCTGTTATCTCTTTCTCTCTCTCCCTCATTCCATCTCTCTCTAAAATAAATAAAATTAAATTAAATTAAAAATTATTTCTTAGACTATAAATTTGAGCCCATTTTCTGGTCAGTAGTTGATTTTCTGGTCCTATATACTCAGTTTATTTCTTATTTGTAATTTTGCTATTGATCTTTTGCTGAAGGGAAAATGCTATAAGAAATAATTTCTACAGCCCAGTGTCAGTCATGTTGGAGCCACCTTATCATCACCAATGAATATATACATATATACATATATGCATATATATTTAAATATATATATATATATATTTAAGTGATTTCTGGGGAATCGAATTTGGATTCTTAGGCTTCACAGGCAAGTGCCTTAACCTCTAAGTCTATTTTCTAACTTTGTGCCTTTCCTGGTGCCTTTCCCACAGCTCAGGGAATCCACCAAACACCAAACACCGGGACCACGTTCTGTTCCTTTCTGTGCAGCCAACGAGCTGGACCTAGCCCTCAGCCATATATATATATATATATATATACATACACATACATAGCCTGTGTTGCAACAGAAATCCCGGCATAGCTAAAGGGAAGTACAGTACACCTTTAGGACACTAGGGGGAAGCGAGTCCTGTAATTCTGTCACTGATGTCCACTATTATATTTTGCCCATCACATCCCTTAGCAGTCTTTTGAGAACAATCCTGGTTTGGCTTTAAGAAAATGCTCCCTCCTGGCCTAGCTACATGCATGAAATGAGCAAGAATGATTTGACCCCCCCCCTCTCCCCAACACACCTTCCCCCCATCAGATTTCAGGTGTGCAGATCTTAACCAGATCTTCACCCAATTTTGCAGCCACAGCAATAGATTCAGCTGTAGCAAAGTGACCCAACTTAGATGGTTCACTATCACCAAGCCTCAGTCCCCTGACTTCTCTCTGTACTCACAAACATGTAGTGGTCTTTTCTGCTGAACAGATAACCTGGAACCACTGTTCCTAACCTCAGGTGAAACTCAGCATGTGCTCCACCAGGAAGGACCAGAGGATGAAGTGAAGCAAGCTAGAATGACGTCATTTGGATCCTGAATCAAAGCTCTATAAACATTGGATGTTTCTCTGATCATTTCAGCTTCTGTGAGCATCTCACCCATTTCCCATTCTTGTCTAGCTAGTATGAATTTGGTTTCTCTTCCTAGTCCTGATGGATGCAAATACGAATCAGCTTCATGACCAGGCAACACTCAATGACCTTCCCACATGCCTCAGCTTCTCCTTTTACTACAAGATGTAGAAAATATATATATATATATTATATATATATATATATATATATATATATATATATATATATATATGTTATTTGAGGTAGAGTCTCAGTCCAGCCCAGGCTGACCTGGAATTAACTATGTAGTCTCAGGGTGGCCTTGAACTCATGGCGATTCTCCTACCTCTGCCTCCCGACTGCTGGGATTAAAGGTATGTGCCACCATGCCCAGCTAGAACTATATTTGAATAGATGGCTAATCATCATGTAAATTAGAAATTATGATTAATGTTTCTGAATAATCTACATTTCTTGAACATTTCATTTTCCATTTCATTTAATTTCTTATTGCTTCTTTATATCTGAAATACTTATCAAGGTGCTGTCATTTACTTGTCTTCAAATGTATGCCCCAAATTTCTAGGGTTAGAAATATACAAATGAAGGACATGGTCATCTTTTAACAGCCTTCTCTTTATTATAGACAATTAGGGGATAGGGGAGAGATATACCCATTTTATATGGTAGTTATGGTAACATGTTTCAGAAGAAGTGAACATAACATTTGGGACTACATGCAAAGTAAGCTTGTTCTGTCAAAGCTATCTACTTTTGATGGATCAAAAACTAAAGAAACATGAGAAAATTACCTTTTGAAAATAAAGATTATGGGTTATATATTCATGTATTATCTCAGTTTTATTTTCTCTCATCTTACTGTAACAATTGTATTAATTCTTATTTTATAGATTAGGAAATTTTAGGTGATAAGAGCTTGAATAATGTCATACAGTTAATCTATGACAAAATCTGGATCCAAACCCATGTCTAATTTTAGCATATATGTTATTTATGTAGTTTGCTTTAAAACCAAAGGAAGTCATGAGAATCTATAGAATCATAAGTGAGAAATGACCTAAGAAGTTGCCAAAGCTCCAAGGTCCCTAGTGAGCACCAGTGCAGGAGCACAAGATCTGTACCTCTGTTAGGCGATGAGCCTTTTCCCTGGGGAGACACGGGCACATGTATATTCACCCAGAGAAGACACAGGTGGAAGATCAAAGCACAGTTACATCAAAACCAAGTTTTAGTAAGCAATGAGTTTAATGAGGTTACTTACAGAGCAGGGTGAGGTGTGACTTATGGGAATGTGGAGACCCCCAATGCAGTCATACCACCAAGAAGTCTCTTCTCATGACAGGTGTCAATCTCCCCATGGCCTCTTTGAAACTCACTGTCAGCTTACTGGAAGATGCTCTTCCCTCACCCTCAGGGTGAGAGCTTATACATCATGGAGACCCCAAAGCCCCCATTCCATTGAAAGCCTTATTCCAGCAAGGATGACGTCTTCCCCATGGGTGTTTAGGTGGAGCTCTTTGTCCCTTGATCTTTTACTCTTTATTTACTTGACCTCTCGTTGAGTCCTCAAGATCTCTTGCATTGTTGCACACAGCTGAAACAGGATGCCTGATGGGGTCTGATGGGGCCTGATGGTCTTTCCCTCACCCTTCCTTCCACTGAAGAGTTCAACAGGCATGAACTCTCAGTTGCTCTTGATAAAGCTGGCAATAGTTGTTTACTATTTTCAATTCAGAGGAATTGGCCAAACAACAGCCACCAATACTGAACTTGGATGCCAGACAGGTGACTTGCAGGCCAGCTGACAATAGAACATAAATGGCTATGTTACTAATGACTTCACAATACAAGCATGCCTACAATTACAGGGCCCTGATCTCTAAGGAAGCATTTGACTAGTGTAACTTGTCTAAAGAGTGCAGAACTGAGAAATGATATCCTTCCACATTATATCTTGACATTATTATCTGGATTGTCATTTAAATGCATACATAGCCTGAAAGACAGATATTTCATATACTTTACCAGTTCTGAAATCTATTTTTTTTTCTGTATCTGAAGCACACATTTGCCATTGCAGACAGACAAAATGTGTCAACAAGATTTGATGAATGCAACTGTCACAAAAAATCATTAGAGTTGAGCTGGAGAGATAGCTTAGTGGTAGGTGAGCTTCCTATACAATAAGGGGGGGTGGGCTGAGACCCACATAAAACAGCTTAGAGTGGCCATGTATATCTATACCCCCAGCCCATCAGGGGAGCAGAGGCCCAAGAATCATCAGCAAGTCCAGAATTAGGAAAAAGAGACTTTGGCTCAAAAACAAGACCATGTGGAAGAACAACAGAGTGGGACACTCGATGATTCACACTGGCTATTTTGGGCTCACACACGTGCATACAACACACACACACACACACACACAAGCAAAACAACACAACAATAAGTGATTAGAATCACATGGCTATTAATGTTTTTATTTATTTTCCACTGTTATTAAGTATGTGGGTATTTGGTGTTCTACACACATAAGGAAGGCTATCATTTGGGAAATGAGAGCTATATAGCAGAACAGTCAGAACTAACACAGATGAGAAAAACACCAACACTCAGGGCTTCAACACATGCTAAGCCCTGGCCACAGGTCTGCTAACACTACATGGAGCTTCCCCCAGCAGTCCTCAGAGGGAACTGTTTTTAGTTGTGTCTCACAGGCAAGACTCAAAGGAATAAGCAATAATTTGCAAAATTTCAATTTATATAGAAAGGCAATCATAGTTTGGATATTTAACATATACCAGGTGCTCTTCTCCATCTGTGACACTGAAACGATCCTGTCTTTGTAAATAGGCATCCAGGCTCTGAGGTCAAGCACTGCTCAAGATAACACCAGGGACATGTACAGAGCACAACACTGGAATCCAGTGCTGAGGTACTCAAGCCCTCAGGGGGCTTGGTTTTTCCTATCCCTTCTCTTCACTTGTTTAAGGGTGCCATGCAAAATTATGAAGTAAAATTCAGAAGTAATATAACCTAGGTATACCTAGGATTTTGAGAAAAAGCCAACAGTAAGACCTGGATATAATACACAAAATAGATAAATTAATTTATAATAAAATAAAAAATTAAATCCCATATAATATATATATAACTAGATTTTGACTATGTGTGATATACTGACTCATTTCTTATTATCATGAATATTTTATGCATGATGTCACATGCACACTCTTGATGACTTAGTACATTATATGTATTTTCCCAGAAGATGACAGCTACAGAGAAGACCTTCACTATATCATCTTGACAATTCAAATGTGTTGGTGATAGCTGCTGTGGTAAGCAACCCTTAAAAGCAGCTTAAAAATATCAAGTTAAACTATTTCCTTCCTCTGCAGGGTAGTTGCATCCTCTCCAATGATCTTTAGCACCATAACAAAGCACACAATGTATAATTATTATACAGTATTTATGAATGACTATAGCATCATCCTTGAAAATCTCACACGGCCCACTCACAAACATGCACTCTCCATTTTCTTTTTCTGTTCTTTTTCTTTTTTGAGGTAGGTCTCACTCTATCCCAGGTATACCTGTAACTTACTCTGTAGTTCCCAGATGGCCACCAACTTATGGTGATCTTCCTAGTCCTGTCTCCCGAGTGCTGGGATTAAAGGAGTACACCACCATGGGTGCAGTTTCCATTGTCAAAGTGGAGCATTCACCACTTCCTGTTGAGAACTGCTGTTGTCAGCGTCTCTGGCACTGCACCCAGTTCCCCTTGAAGGCAAAATTGTGCCAACGGTCAGTTAGAAACAGACCTAACAGAGAGCTGACTGCTCCTTCCACAAGCCAGTCACTTCTCACCCCCTCAGACATTTCTTTGTCATTCTTCAGAATGTCTGTTATATATGTGAAATCAGTCATTAATATTCGTCCTCTTTTAATTAATTTATTTAATGATTTTTCATTTTTTTTATAAAACATATTTATAAGGTACGAAACAGAGGTACCACTGCAAGACAACAGTAAAAAGCCAACCAGCTATAAAAACATGATCATTTTGTCTACAAAGGGAAGGTTTTCACTTCTGGGAAAAATCAGTACATTATTATTTGAAAAAAAAAAGGACAACAGGCTTCTTTTTAATGTTGATAATGCAAACCAGCAACTGTATATCATAATGATCACATAGTTCATTGACTATGACTACATGCATGAACCCCAAAGGAGCTACTGTTGGTCACTGTTACATTACACCTGACACCTTCATATCCCAATTACAGTGCATCTTCTACAAAGTATAAAAAAAAAACCCAGGACAAACAGCCATGATGGTACCATTGTTTTCAATAAAAAAGACTGTACTCTTTTATCCCCTCTCCCTTGCTCCAATTTGAAAGAGGATCCTTCTTGGTAGGAATATTCATTTATTTTAGTGGATTCTCTTTGCTGTAAAAAATTCCCACAATACCCATGGGGATAACTGGCATCCCCAACAAAGAGGGTCCCTTTGGGGTGGGGCAGTAAGGATGGTACCAACATGTGCTGTTTACACACTATGTCCATAACTAATGAAAAATTCACATTTGAAAGAAACTACTCCCTCAAGTGGAAGATAAGAATTGCCGAAAGAAAAATGAAAGCTCGAAAATGATGTGATGAATAAACCATGAAACACACAGATGACGTTGAGCTCCTGCTGCTTTCTCCTGCCAGGCAGTGAGTCTCAGTTTGATGTCTATTCTCTACTGGCGAATTCACCTCGTGAGGCTCAATTTGTCCTCTCAGAACTTCAACATCCCAGATCTTGGTCTGGCTTCCAGAAGAACAGAAAGAAAAATCAATTCTCCTCACCTCATGACAACGCGGTGACTATCATCTTATTTCCCCACCACCACCCAGAAAAAAGATAATGCCGTGTTTTTCTTAAAGCAAAATAATAATAATAATAATAATAATAATAATAATAAAGTTTTGGTCAAAACATATCACTTCAATATAGCAGTTTAGTTTTTAAGTAAAGAATGGATTTTGTGGCATGTGACTGAGCGCTAGACACACATTTTAAAACATTCCAGGTTTTTCATTTCACACTCAAAGATAAGCTTCAAAGCACCCATTTTACAGATGAGGAAATGAAGGCACACTGCATTTACATTATATTAATTTGCCTAAGTGACAGTTAGTAGCAATGGCAGAATTCCAACTGAGGGTGAAAAAGTCCAGAGAACTCACACCACTTCTATTCACTGGCCATGAGATTAAACAACACATAACCCACAACCCCACTGAGTAGGGTCCCCAGTGTAATGGGGGTAGGGATGAGGGCAAAGAGGGTACCAACACATGATGTATCCCTAAAAAATGTGTTGTTAATAATAATAAGCAATTTTGTAAGGTTAAAAAGAGCCATAGTTACAGACTTGCCTGACTACCGTGATAAGGATTTGAGGTAATTAAAACTCCTCTGTCTAAATGAGATATTTTAGTCTTAATCCTATAATGACCTAATGCAATCTAAACAATTTTGGTTGAAACCTCATCCCATTATTTACAAAGGTAACTAGCCCACATCAAACCACTTTATTCCTCTATTGTTTCTTAATTACGCTAATGTATATGTATATATAGCTTTTAAATGGTGCACAAGTCTACTATAAACAAAATCAACTGTTGGATGTTCTGGATGTTAATGATGTTCCTAAGTACCACACTCTATGACAATGGCTGACACTCCCAGAGTCAGGGGGAGGCAGGTATTGCAATGGGGAATGTATAAAACGTAGGTCATTCGGCCACTCTCTAGGACACATGCCAGTCACTCTGAAATTAAAACATGATTTTGCCTCTTGTCCCAGCCAGGTCTTTCATACTGTCTTGGAACACTTCTATTTCAAATCTCCATTTTCCTTTCAAACCTCTGACCCATTAAACCATCCCTGGGCTCAATCTTAGGATGGGTTCAACCTATCTGCTACTTTACCAAGGGCATTTCAAGTCACCTCCCCCACATGCTGCCTGTACCTGCTTTTGTATTTCCCTCATTCCCTTCTGTCACAGTGGACACTGTGTACCTCTTGAAATAGAGCTGGGCTGCTACTTCTTGTACTGGCAGATTTTATTCCTCTCTCAGGGAGCTTGCTTCAAGGATTGACCTCATTGTCTCTGCATGGCCTCACTCTGCCACCTCTTTCCCATCATCCTTCATTCATGGAAAATTCCCTCTTTTTGCTGAAAATCATGACCTCTTTCTAGATCATTCTGCCATATACTCTGATTATCATGTAGTTACTATTTACGTTTCAGTTCTTGAGGCCAGAAACTTCTGAGTTCTAGAATCATACACGAGATACAGACAGGAATTTCTCTACCTCTCCATCTGGGTGGCTCATAGCACCTCATCCATCTTCTTTCAAAATAGCTCAGCTTGACTTGGACATCTGCACATTGTCTGAAGCAGGACCTAGAAGGTCAGTCTTGGCCTTTTCTTCTCCATTTCTGCAAAATTCATATAGTGATTGGTCCAACTGAAGAGATTACTGATGTCCCTCAAACATCCTGTCTTGACTTCTCCTCTACCAATGGCTGCCCAAACTCCAGTCCCCTCCCTTCTCCTTGTTTCTGTAGGACATCAATTCCCCCTGAACTCCCCTTAGCCAGCCACATGCCCTGAGATTCACTCTCTGCACAGAATGGTCAGTGGAGACAACTCATCTAAGGACAGTCTTCTCTATACATAACCTCCAGAGTAAAATACTAATTAGCATTCATGGACTGTGAGTCTTACCATGCTCTAAAGTAGAACTGCCTCTAGTCTTTGCTACTTTTCTTGTGACAATGACATTCCCACAGTTTTGCCCCTCTAAGGTCTAGGCCAAACATCTTACCTGGAACCTGGCACTATTGATGAACACTTTTCTCTCTTGTTGATTAACTGTATACTTATTATTTACCAGGTGCAATGCATTGGTTTTCAGAAGGGAAAAACTTTTCTCTGTGTTTTTCCTGTGCATGTTGCAAGTGGGGCATCATATTTACCCTTTTTCTCAATCTTTGCTTTGCTTACACACCCCTGCCCTTATCCAAACACCCCCCCCCATTTCTATGGGTAGCGTCAAGAAGGGACTCATTGTTATCATGAAATCCTGGAGGACATTACACAATGGTTGAGGCTTGACATAAAGTACACTGGTTTAAAAACGGTTGATTGCCTTTGTTGCATAAAATTTACCCATGAACCTTAATTACCTAAGTGTGGACTCCATATCCTGGTATGTTTTATGTCAGTGTAGTAAATACCCAAGAGAGTCATGTACAAGTAAGAAAGAATTTATTTTGGCTTATTTTTCAGAGATTTCAGTCCATGGTCCACTGGCTCCATTGCTTTGGGTCTGAGGTGAGGAAAATCATGGCTCGTTTCTGAGACTCTAAGGTGGGGTAGAGCAGAGCTACTCACTTCATGGCAGCAAGGAAGCAGGTTGGGACAGAGGGGAAGGTGCTTGAGACAAGAAGTAGACCCATGAATACATCCTCAATGATCTTCTTTCTCCAGTTACATTATATCACTTTCAAGTAATGCCAAGATATTATGAACTTATCCTTGGATTAATACAATAATTATAGTAAAACTCTTAGGAACTAATAACTTTCATATGATTAGTAGACCTATAAGCCTTCAACAAATAAGCCTTTGGGGGATGATTTTATATCCAAATGATAACACCAGAATTACTCCCGTTATAATACATGTGCAATGACTTGTCTAAAGTCACACAACTAATATATGAAAGAAGAATTTAGTTAGATGCAGTTAAGCAATAAATCACATGCTCATAAGGACATTATACTGCACTCTTTCAAAGAGTGGATAAAAATTAAGAAGCAATATACACATGTATGGCATATATCTGATATACATCATGTAATAATATATGCATATTATACAATGCATATTATTATTTTGTTTTAACATATCATTTCACATACTAATTTATATAATATAAATGTTAATATATATTGTTGACTGCTATGAATTTATCATGAGAGTGATACCACACTCCACATGTGACATATCTCAGCTAATTTTAACACATTGGGTATTATTATTCTATCTCTACACATGATAATAAGATAAGCTCACTTGCATCAATATTTTTATTTTTGAGAGATTGTGCAGTCATAGCCAAGCTGTTATTTGAACCCCAGGTTCAATGATGATGCTTCAGCACTATACCATACAGAACAACATTCATTAATATGCCACAAACAAATTAATGGAGAAGATATTTTATATACTAAGTGGAGTGACTCGATTCACCTAGCTAATGGCATGCCCTAAGGTTGAACCCAGATTTTATGAAAAACTTACAAGGTATAGGTTTGCGTTGGCCTGAGGGTTGTGTGTACCCACAAGGTCCTGTCTGGTCCTGTAGAGGTCTAACAAGGAAACTGCTGTGGAGAGTGCTATAACACATTGGCTAAAGGCTTGGAGTCTGCTGTGGGAGCTCGAATTGGATCTCAACTGAGTGACAAATGCACGACTTGGTCAAGTTTCTTCAGCTTTATAAAGGAGAAGAAATCATGCCTGTATCGTGATTGTCTTGTGGATTATGGAAGTGCAGAGACATAGTCAACAAGTTTCTGGAACACATTAGGTGCGTTTGATAGACATTGGTTGTTCATGCTTCACAGTGTGGCTTTGCAATGGCCTGCAGCATACTTCTGTACTCTGCCTTTTTTGTCAATACAAAAAAAAATTTGCTTTACATAAAATATCACCGTATATCTATCCATTAATTTATTTCAATGTATCAGGGATTCCTCAGGGGCCTAGGAATAAATAATAACAGGATGTGACTTATGTCCTCAAATGACTCTTAGAATAACAGAGCTGAGAAGCCACATATCCAAGCAGCATGTGACAGTGTGAAAACTGCTGTAATTCCACAATTTAATATGACAAGTTCTTACTCATCTTTCAAGAGTGGTAAGTGTGGATATCACCTTCTTCCTGAACCCTCCTTTAATTTTCCCATTTTAACAAACATTTCCATGTCACTTGTCAACATTATTTACTCAGAGCAACCACAACATTTTATAAATACTCCTAAAAATTAAAGGCTATTTAAAGACTATGACCTGGTATTGTTTATTTATTTTTACCCTTTTGTGAGGCTTTAGGGTTCTGGACATTGTCCTAAATACAAGAGACATTCAGATTCTAGATAATGGACAGAAGAAGAATGGACAGCGTGGTGATGGGATATGGGGTGGCAAGTTTGGACTGCTGTATAAATGACTCCAGGGTAAACAAGGAACGTTTTAGAGTAAGGCAGAGATAAAAGAATCAGATGATATGGGGCACTGAGGTATGTCTAAAGGATGAGAGCAATTTCGGTACAAACAGAAAAGTCAACAAGGGTAATGAGAGGTGCTGGTAGAGGCATTCTTGGCAAATGAATTCATGGATAAAGGCACAGGGTATGATGCACAATATAGTAGTCAGTGGTGAACAGATATTAACAAAAAGATTTGGGATTGAAAGCTAGAAGGGAAGGGCAGATAGAGGAAGGCTGCTAATACAGGCTTCAGACTACATGGGGACTTGGCAGCCATGTTAATGAATTTGGATCTTCAACCGTAGAGTTTTCTCTAGAGGTGAGCTTACCTGTCTCTCTAAAAGGTCTTAACTGTGATTGAGGACATTATTTCCTCACATCCAAGTAAATGCTAAGTGCTTGATGAGAAATGAGGTCAGGCAGAACGCTCCAGTGGTATTTCCTGGGAGCCTAAATCACAGGGTTTTGACATCTCTGAAATCACTTCAATGCTCATTCAGGCTGAAACTACTTTTGGAATATCAGAGAATAATTCAAAACACAAATGTGCTTCTAACCAATGCTTCGGCTTTAAATGTCTTCCTGCCTTTATTCTGTTGAATGAGACAGACTGGGAAGAATAACATACCAGACAAGCACGTATACTACATGTGTAGAGAATTGTCACAAAACTGTTCTCATTTGATCTTCATAGAAACCCTGTAATCTAAGCACTATTAACTTTATCTCAGTAGCACACAGTCAGAAGCAGGAACAGTAAGGCTAGAATTCATTCTCTTACTTCTCCGTTTCTCTGACTCTTCCAGTTAGTCAAGGTTGGAGGATCTCCATGGGTGGATAAAAGGCTTCCTCTAGGGCTCAAATCAATCACCCAGGAGGGGTAAGGAAGCTATGCCCTGCATGTGAAAATGTGTTTTGTTAACTTTATTCTGCCGTTATCCTAATATAATCCCATCACTACCCCAGATCTGAGGTATAATTGCATGTCATTTGTAAGAAAGGATACTGAAATATGGAGCAGTTTATAAGCTTCTTCATGCTAGCCTACCTTCAGAATAGTATGGCCAGTTTTGATCTGTCTGTGGCCATGGCATATTTGACTTTTCATCAGCTCACACTGCAATGTTCAGGACCTCATAAGTCAGATTGCCCTGTTTGACCACTGGCCAGCCTTGTAGCCTTGGGACTAGCATTATGACCATGAGAATCTGTGCTGCAAGTTGTCATTTTTGGGGGCGGGAAGGAGTTTCTAGGTAGGGTCTCACTCTAGTTCAGGTTTGACCTGGAATTAGCTATATAGTCTCAGAGTGGCCTTGAACTCATGGTGATCTGCCTACCTCTGTCTCCTGAGTGCTGGGATTAAAGGCATGCACCACCAGGTTAGCACAGATTGTCATTTTTAAAATTTTTCTTTTAATATTTAATATTTAATTTGTTTTTGGAGAGAGACACAGAGAGAGACAGACAGAGAGGAAGAGGGAGACAGATAGTGGGTGCGCCTGCAGTCTCTCAGCTGCTGTGAACGAAATCCAGATGTGTGCAACCCCTTGTGGGCAAGTGCAGCATTGCGCCCTTGCGTCACTTTGCATCTGGCTAAACGTGGGACCTGGAGATTGGAACTGCTGGAGATTGGAACCAGTGTTCTTAGGCTTAGCAGGCAGGCGCCTTAACCTCTAAGCCATCTCTCCAGCCCCAGAATGTCATTTTTAAAGTGAAAGGATTCAAAGAAGTAAACAAACTCCTGAAAGAGCACAGAAAACCAGTTTAATGAAACAAAAATGTCATTACAGGACATGAGTAAGGAAATAGAAATACTGAAGAAAAACCAGGCTGAAATCCTAGCTCTGAGAACCAGAGTCAGTGAAATAAAAAACTCCATGGAAAGTCTCACCAGTAGAATGGATGAAAAAGAGAACAGAATATCTAAAGTAGACTACATGGCAGACCTAATATAGTTCAACAAAGAGAAAGACAAGCTAATAGAAAGGTATGAATGGGAATTCCAAGATAAGAATTCAGGGTATAGGAGGAGAAGAATTTCAATCCAGAGGCTTAGTAGGTGTCCACAAGATCATAGAAGAAATTTTTCTCCAAATTGGGAAAGAAATGCCAATGCAGATACAAGAAGCATTTAGAACACCAAACAGACAAAACCTAGAAAGATCCTCTCCTTGCCATGTTATAATCAAGCTACTAAATATGCAAACCAAAGAAAACATATTGAAAGCAGTTAGAGAGAAAAAGCAAGTGACCTTCAAAGGGAAACCCATCAGGATCACAGCAGATTACTCAACACAGACAGTAAAAGCCAGAACGGCCTGGAATTATGTATTTCAACTTCTGAAAGATAAAAACTGTCAACCAAAATTATTTTATCCTACAAAGCTATTTATCCAAATTGATGGAGAAATAAGGACACTTCACAACAAAAACAGGCTAAAGGAATTTATGGCAACTAAACCAGCTCTACAGAAAATACTTGAAGGAATCCTTCACACTGAAGAGAAAGCAAAACACACAGCAGGAAATAGGAAAAAATAAACTATACTCAAATAACACTTAAAACAAATGAGTAAAGGCAAAACAGGAAGCACTACAAAACAAGAAGAATGGCGAGAATAAATACATATCCTTCAATAATAACTCTTAATATCAATGGCCTCAATGCCCCAACCAAAAGACACAGGCTTGCAGATTGGATTAAAGGGCAAGATCCTACCATCTGTTGCCTCCAGGAAACTCACCTCTTGATAAAAGGTGGAAACTTTCTTAGGGTGAAAGGATGGAAAACAATATTTCAAGCAAATGGGCCTAGGAAACAAGCAGGGGTTGCTATCCTAATTTCTGATAGGACAGACTTCAAACCAACATTAGTGAGGAAAGATAAAGAAGGTCACTTTATACTGATTAAAGGAACACTCCAACAGGAGAACATTGCAATCCTAAACATATATGTTCCTAACATGGGTGCTCCCAATTTCATCAAACAAACACTATCAGACTTAAGGTTACAGATAACTCCAAATACAATAGTAGTGGGTGACTTCAATACCCCACTTTCACTACTTGACAGGTCAACCTAGCAAAAAATAAACAGAGAGACATCTGCATTAAATGATGTCATGGAACAAATGGACCTAACAGATATATAGAGAACATTACATCCAAATACTGCAGAATATACATTTTCCTCAGCAGCACATGGAACATTCTCTAAAATAGACCATATATTAGGACACAAATCAAATCATAACAAATACAGGAAAATTGAAATAATCCCTTGAACACTATATGACCACAATGGGATTAAACTGCAAATCAGCAACAAGAAAAACTACAGAGCATACATGGAGACTAAATAGCACACCATTGAATGATGTATGGGTCATTGAAGAAAATAAAAGGATATCAATAAATTCATAGAATCAAATGATGATGAGAACACAACACACCAAAACCACTGGGGCACAATCAAGGCGGTCCTAAGAGGGAAATTTATAGCTCTAAGTGCCTATATTAAGAAATTAGAGAGTTCACAAGTAAACAATTTAATGCTTCACCTTAAGGCCTAGGAAAGAGAAGAACAAGGCAAACCAAAAATCAGTAGACAGGAAGCAATAATAAAGATAAGGATAAGGGCAGAAATTAATGAAATAGAAACCAAAAAAAGACAATCCAAATATCAATGAAACCAAGAGTTGGTTCTTTGAAAGGATAAACAAGATTGATAAACCCTTTAGCAAATCTGAGAGAAGAGACAAAAATTAATAAAATTAGAGATGAAAAATACACCATTATAACAGATACCAAAGAAATTCAGAAAATCATATAGACATACTTTAATAATATATATGCCACTCAGTTTGAAAATCTGAAATTAATGGATGATTTCCTTGATTCATATGACCTACCAAAATTAAATCAAGATGAGATAAACCATTTAAATAAACCTATAACAAGTACAGAGATCCAAGCAGTTATAAAATTCTCCAACTAAAAAATGTCCAGGCCCAGATGAATTCACTGGTGAATGTTACCAGACATTCATGGAAGAACTAACACCACTGCTTCTCAAAATTTTCCATAAAATAGAAAAGGAAGGAATTCTTCCAAACTTCTTCTATGAAGCCAGCATCACCCTGATACCAAAACCGGACAAAGACAGAACAGAAAAAGAAAATTACTGGCCAATCTCTTTCATGAACATAGATGCAAAAATTCTCAATGAAATATTGGCAAACACAATGCAAGAATATATCAGAAAGATTATTCACCCTGACCAAGTAAGCTTTACCCCAGAGATGCAGGGATGGTTCAACATATGCAAATTGATAAATGTAATATACCATATAAATGGTCTGAAGGACAAATATCACATGATCATCTCAATATATGCAGAAAAGGCATTCAAAAAAAATCCAACATCCCTTCATGGTAAAAGTATTACAAAAACTGGAAATAGAAGGAACATATCTCAATATAATAAAAGCTATTCATGACAAACCTACAGCCAATATAATACTAAATGGGGAAAAACTTTAAGCTTTTCCACTAAATTCAGCATTTACCATATAATCTGCTATAGCACTCCTAGGCATATATCTGAAGGACTCTTCTCAGTACCTTAGAGATACTAAAACAACCATGTTTATTGCTGCTCTATTCACAATAGCTAGGAAATGGAACCAGCCTCGATGTCCCTCCAGAGATGTATGGATGATAAAGATGTGGTACATTTACACAATGGAGTTCTATTCAACAGTAAAGAAAAATTAAATTATGAAATTTGCTGGGAAATGGATGTCTCAGCATCAATTGCGGAAGAGGGGACAAAAAAAAAAAATCTAAGAGCCAAAGGAAGGGTATGGACTCCTTACAATGCAACTGTCCAGACAGAAATTGGCCTCAATATCCATGATTAAAAGGGAGGGAGAAGAGGGAAGGACTTAAGGGGATGGTATTGTATATATGTAAGTAGAAGAACAGATTACAAGGAGGGGAAAAGCCTAAGCGAGGCCAGGGGAAGAGAACGTGTAAAAGAAGGGTGGGGGGAAGGATTGATCAAAATTCAAGATATTCTGAATAAGACTTATGCAAACCTACTTTTTTAAAAAATTGGTTTATTTTTATTTATTTGAGAGTGACAGAGAGAGAAACAGGCAGAGAGAGAGAGAGAGAGAGAGAGAGAATGGGTGCACCAGGGCTTCCAGCCACTGCAAATGAACTCCAGATGCATGCACCACCTTGTGCATCTGGCTTACGTGGGTATTGGGGAATCAAGCCTCGAACCGGGGTCCTTAGGCTTCACAAGCAAGAGCTTAACTGCTAAGCCATCTCTCCAGCCCCCAAACCTACTTTTTTGAGTAATGGCACATCCAGAAGCTATAGACTGTTACTAGAAAAATTTCAGTGCCTGGGATGGGATACCTTCCAGTGAGTTGTTGGTCAGGGAGGTCCCTGTAACCTCCAAAACATTAAAGGTATAGCCAAGGCCCTTGGTTTCTCTTGAGAAACAAACGTTAAAACCCTATTGATAAAGACCTCTCTTGCCTGAGTGGCAAGGTCACTGAGAAAGCAAGATGGTGCTGAGCAGAAAACCTTCTCCCTGTAGACCAGCCAACTGAAAGGTGGAAAAAGCTGCACTGAATGCAGCTGTATGGGAGACAGAAATCATCAGCAGTGAAAACAGTGGACACTGGAAACCTCAAGTTTGGCCAGGCAGGCCCAATGACCGAACGCGTACAATAGTGGCATGTCTACTCTTGGGGAAACCAACTGCTCCCTAATTGGACTGAAGCCCCTCTCTATGGGAGAGAATACATGCCCGGTACTGAAAAAACTAATCAAAAGTCTATGGCAGGGTATGTCATGAGCCTTATGGGTATAAAGCCTGCTCTTGTCTGGCTAAATGTATATATTATTCCCACCAAACTGCCCTGAAAGCACTACACTTAATGTTCATATTCATATATTAATGCTACTCTCACTTCTGGTTAGAGAAGCTTCTCTTTTCAGATGGAGATGACCACTGGGATGATCCAAAAGGCAGTATAGAGATGAGAAGAAGGGACAGAAGAATCTCCAGCACTGAAACATCTCTGTCTTACCCTCCACGTCTCAGCATCAATTGCGGAAGAGGGGACAAAAAAAAAAAAATCTAAGAGCCAAAGTAAGGGTATGGACTCCTTACAATGCAACTGTCCAGACAGAAATTGGCCTCAATATCCATGACCTCACAGTGCCTATCAATACCTTGACAAGAACCTCCTAATAATTGAAAAAATGATGACATCAAATTAAAAGAGATACTAATGGAGAGAGGGAGGGGATATGATGGAGAGTGGAGTTTTGATGGGGAATTGGGCTAGGGGAGGGAAATATGGTTTATTATCTGTATAGAAGTTGTCAATAAAAAAAGATTGCACACACACACAAAAAGAAGATATTGCTATCACTTACCTCTAAGAATCCTGGTCACATGTAAAGTGTTTCAACAGTTCCTCATGTAAACATATATATATATATATATTATATATTACTCAGCCATTCCATAACTGTGACCAAATACTTGATAGAATCAGTTCAAAGGAAGAAAGGTTTATTTTAGATCATGGTTTTTCAGATGTTTCACTTTGTAGTCTTTGGATCTGTTCACTGTGGGTCTGCGGTGAGGCAGGGTATCATGAAGGAGGGTGCAAGTGGAAGAGACTACTTACCTCCTAGAAGGCAGGATGCAAAAGAAAGGTGTGAGAAGAGGCCAGGACCAAAATATCATCAATGATCCACCCCAGTGCTCTCAGTCTTCCTCTTTCTTCATGACTTCTTAAATTGTTCATACAATGTATTGCAAATAGCCCCCAAAGGCTGAGTGGCTGGAGACAGTCAAGGCTTATTTTTTGTTTATGAACAGGTTCATGGTGTGTTTGTTTTGTCTTTGCTCTGCAATGCCCAGCGTCTAGGACAGACTCCTGAAGCAGCCACGGTCTGGAAGGTCACCAGCTGTGAAGAAGTTGGAGGCAGAGCACATAAGGATGGGTTTACAACAGATCTACAAAGTTTGATGCCAAAGAATCCAAATATCTTCTGATAACAGTGAAGAAATTTGGATGACATGCTCTACCTTTAAGGAGCCAAGGAGAGACAACACAATCATCTACCAGGAAAAAGGGGGACCTAGAATTATTTGGGAGACAGGACTAACAAGTAATACAGTTCTTCTTCTCAAAATGTTTATTTTCCTTCTCACCCTTCCTCCATTCCAAGAGAGATCAACCAAATATGCCAAGTGTTGCATACCAAATGAAACATGAAGGTGAATATATATGAGAATATGGGCTTCAAGGATTAAGCAGGCTGCTCTGTCACAGGTCACAGCATTGTCTTCATTAAACAGACAAGCTTCATATGGTCAATTTGTTTAATCTAAGCCAAACAGTAGTAAAACCAAGATTTTAAGCATCTCTTTCTGTCATTTCAATTCTCATTGTTTTATTCCCAACAATGAGGTAGCAATATGGGTGACGTAGCTTGCCTTTATCTACCATTATTCTGGGTAAGGGGTGAAGCACATGAACATACAGTCACTCTATCTCATGACCAGAGCTATGGTAGGCACGAGAAGCATGCTGAGAGTGAGGGTTGAGGATAAGGGAGGCTTAAGGGGGTTATTGAAGAACGTAGACTTTCCCAGATAGGCAAGAGAAAGTAACTCCAGAGATGAGAGAAAGACAATGAATGTCAGACACACAAACTGAAGAATAAGGTCCGCTGAGTCCAGTTTTATGTGAGAAGAGTTGTAGCTTGAAGTGGGCATTGACCTAAGCAACTGTTACAGAGCTGTGAGCTCGGTGGGAGAATCTGACTTTCATCTTGTGATAGTCTCAAGAGACTTTAAGAAAGAAACCATGTGCATCTTCAGACTGTTTTTCCTTCAGAACTGCACACACACACACACACACACACACACACACACACACACACCTATAGGTACACTGCTTGTACGTAGTACAGTAGTCACTGATTCTAATCACTCCATGACTGATGTAACTCCTCATGATTTTGAAATGAGGATCCAGCTCTCTTCTTTGCCATCTATAGCTCTGCAACCCATCTTCAGTTTTCAGAACCAAGCATCAGTGTCTCATTTATTGTTCTTCTTCTATCTCATCTTGGGGATAAAAATCTCCCTTCATTTTTCAGCTTCCATGTTGTTGCTTTTATAGCCAGTGGGCTTTCAGATATACAATAGGTACGAGTTATTTTTTCCCTGTTGAAGTATTTTTGCTGTGCTTTTCATTAAGGTGAAAAATCAAATGATGCTTATGTCTGTCTTTAGGACCTTGTAGACAGGATTTTATATTCCAATTTCCCTTGGTAGCAAACACAAGCCCTGGCACTTAGCAAGTTTCCAGTGAACATTTCTATAATGAATAATTAGATTAATCACTGGGAATAGTGACACTCAGCTGAGTATCAAATAGGAGGGGTAAGTTACATGTACACTCACAATCTTCCCCTCAGTCTTCTTTTATATTCCCCGCTCATGCTAAACTCTCATTCTCAGATTTATACTTTATCATTCTGCTTTTTAGAGAAAACAGAAACCAAAACAAGGGCAAGGAGACTTTTTATATTTTATATGCTTTTAGTCTGTGCATTTAATTCATTCCAAACAGGCAGCCTGCTCCATGTTTTACTCTTTTTGTTCTTAAAAGTCTTTTCTTAAGAAGGAAAAGAAGAAAGAAAAACGTGTTGACTATGTTTCTTCAGGAGCTGCACAAGGCATTTTCAACACATTTTTGTCACTAAGTCCACAGTAATTCACAGCTTAGGTATTTTTATTTTTATTTGAAAGTTGAGAGAATGAAGATGCAGATTTGGATGCAATCTTAGCCCAGAGTTAAGCAGCCAAGAAGCAGAGCTAGGAAGTTCATTCATTCATTCACTAGAGACTCAAAAATTACTGTGCACTTTCTGGTACCCAGATAACCCTCAAATGAATTTCCTAAGAAAAAAATCATTGCAAATTTCTTATAAAATTCCCCCTCACCCATTGGGAAAGGTGAGTTCAGGTGAAAGGAAGTGTTTAACTTATTTAGTTGACTTTTAGTTCTACTTTGATTCTCTGTAGTTTTTCCCTACCTCACTGTATTGTAGACTTGTGATTGTTTAAGTAGATAAACTAGGACATCAGAGCCCTGGAGAAAACAGGTAGAATGAGCAACCCTATGTGGCTGCTTTAATTAAAAATTTGCATGTAGAGTTTGATGTCAGGAAGGCTCAAGTTCAAATTCCACCCCTTCTAGGAGGAAGGAGTTAATTTCAATGTATGCCAATTTTAAGACATAAGACATAAATGAGATGAGACATGTCTATGGCTGAGAATCCATATTATCTTTACAACTGAGCATGCCAAGCCCAGAAATGCATAACACGTCCTTCATGTCAGTTCAGTAGAGAACAATTCTTGTTTCCTGACCCCTCCTTTATACCATGTATGTAAGAGATGGCCAATTTAAGTTTCTCTGTCCCTATCTAACACCCTGAGTTAGGCTTTATAACTCTTAAATTCTTAGTATTTCTAAAAATGTCAATCTTTTCAAAATTATGCTTTGGAAAAAGAAGTTTCTCTTTTCTTACATGCTACCAGCTTCCTCCCAATTGGCTTTAATCTTTTTCGTTCAGCAGACCTAGAACTTGAGAGAGTGTTGCTATGGAGAAAAATGTGATATCATTAATAATAGAAATGCCTTCAGGTCACTTACATTGTGGAGCCACTGGCTTTAAGAATTTCAAGTTTCCAGAAGTACTTGCAATTTTGTAAAAAGAACTAAGATCTTAAATGATAATTTGTTTGATAAAATAATTATCATTTGTGGTGAAAGCCTAATGGGGAGAAAAGCTCACAGGTTTTGGAGTCAGGAATATCAGCTTTAATACTCTGAGATCATACCTTATAAGTATGGCTTACTAAATGTTAGGGGGTACTCTGTATCTCAGATTTTTAAATTTCCAAAATAGACCTCAATATGCAACTTTGAAATATCATTATAAGCATAAAATGTGAGTTAAATATTGCCTTATGTTGAGAATACTAAAAAATGATAACTCTGTTTCCTATTATATAGTGGTATCTTGTCCTGTATTTGAATCTTATTATATTCTATGATATCTATGTAGCCAAGTTACTTATTTATTTGAGCCTGAATATCTGGTATATACAATAGAGATAGTATATTAAAATCTCCATAGAATTTGGTTATGAGGGGCTGGAGAGATGGTTCAGTGGTTAAGATGCTTGCCTGCAAAACTTAAGGATCCTGGTTTGATTTCCCAATAATCAAGTAAAGCCAGATGCACAAGGTGTCTCATGTGTCTGGAATTTCTTTGCAGTGGCTAGAAGCCCTGGCAGACCATTCTCTATGTTGCCCCCTTTCTCTCTGCCTTTTTATCTCATAAATAAACAGATAATAAGTATTTTTTAAATGTTGGCCATGATAATCAAATTAATTAGAGTAGGAAGAGTGTGGACACTATTGTTTTGGACAATAATTCCATAAATTTCCTTTTATTTGGTGTAGTATGTGTACCCAATATGCATGGTATGTTGTGTGTGCAGTGAATGTATAGTGTATGCACCTCTGTGGGAACAGATGTGTGTGCATGGGTGCAGACTGGAGGAAAATATCAAGTGCCTATTGCTCTATTGTTTCCTTGAGAAAGAGTCTATCACTGAAGCTTGAGCTACCATTTCAGTCAGATTGGCTGACCAGTGATCCCTAGTGAGTCTCCTACTTCTGCATCCCCACTGGGTGAGGGTCTCAGGCATGTTTGGCCATGCCTGGTCTTTTATACTGATTCTGGGGACCAAACTCAGGCCCTCAGAGTCCCTCGTGTTTGTACATAAAGTGCTCTTACTCACCAAGCCTTCTCCTCAGCCTCTCCATAATTTTCTTCCTCTTTTTCCTCTAATTTTTCTTTCCTCCACCTCCTCATCTGAGCTTTCCTCTTTACTCAGGGATGAGCTTTAATGGGCTGACATGGTCCTCTTGCATTTGAATGCCTATTTGCCCTACTGCAGCTCCTCCTGTGCCCTGCTCCCCACAATCAGGCACCAGTTCTGACTCTTTCCTTACCATGAGAAAAAGTCATGCAGCCATAAAGAAAAGTGATAGTGAGCCACCGCAGCATTGCACACCCTGGTCCATTCCCTTCAAGGTTCATAATGGGCCATCTGTCACCAAGACGTTCTCATGGTGTTCCAGCTGCCTATGCTGTGATTGATGGACATCCTTTGTTCTCCCCTGAGTGAATAAGAAACAAGCATACCAGCTTTCCCGGGGCCAACTTGTATTATCAACGTCTAGTTGATTGTATGATGCTACATCCAAGAGAAATTTTGCCAAATGTGATGGTTCAACTTTATCATTACCAGTAGGAATTATCCAAGATGTGCCCCAGGATTTTAACATGGTCATGGTTTCTCGCTCACTCAGTTCATAGAAGATAGACAATGGAGCCAGGCGTGGTGGCGCACGCCTTTAGTCCCAGCACTCAGGAAGCAGAGATAGGAGGATCACTGTGAGTTCGAGGCCACCCTGAGAATACAGAATGAATTCCAGATCAACCTGGGCTAGAGTGAGTCCCTACCTTAAAAAACAAAACAAAACAGAGAGAGAGAGAGAGAGAGAGAGAGAGAGAAGATAGACAATGGATATGCATGCATGCATGAATGAATTTTATCACCACTGGTCCCTATGTGGACGTATCCCTTTTAAAATAACATGTAATTAGGCCTGGTTTTAAGGAATGAATCTTCTATTTGCTATGGGATTTGGGGCACTTACTAAGCTTGTCTGAACATCAATAAATGGTGACCAAAACAAGGATTACTCTTAAGCATAAACAAATTCAATGTGTAGGAAATAATATGTGTCTGTGTATATTATATTATTATTATATATTATATATATATTATATTATTGTATATTATTGTAAGAATCAAAGAGACCTGACTCTGAATGTGCAGCATGTCAGCATTTTGTTATTGAAATGAAATGCACGAGGCAGGTTACTTAGGAATAGTGTTTTATTTAGCTCTGGCTTGTGGAGGTTCATAGTCCCAGTTGAGCAAACTCCATTGATAAGACCTCCAGTGATGACCTAACAGCATAGTGGTGACATTGTGGCAGGCTTCCGGGTGGAAGGAAGCATCCCAACTCAAAACAGGAAGCCAAAGGGAGACGCAGCTATCAGCTTCAGGCTCTTACGAACTCTCATCCCGTGGAAACTCATTCCAGGACATTATTACTCCCTTCCTTATGAGATACAAATTAGCTCCCTGTAAGCAGGGCGGGTAAGCGTCATGTAGCCCAAGGACAGACCAGGAAAATGGCTCAGTCAACAGCCGTCAGAAAGACTAAAACCAATTGGGACAGGGAAAGGACCAAGAAATTACAATGTTGACCACTCTCCTGATTGGACAAGCAGCACGTGATCAGCTTTCCAGTTGGGGCATGCGCAGAGCAGAGTCCCCTCAAGGTTCTGCTTGCGTTGCGCGTCAGGATCTGAGCCTCGTTAAAGACGACCTGAACCTCTCACCAGCTTCTACTGTAGCTCACATGGAAGGCCAGTGGCCAGTGGTTGTTCAGTGGCAATCTTTCTTGGAAGTTCTTCTCACCTCTTCCTAACTAAATCCACTTTCTTCTTGCTTCACCCTTTTTCTGAATTTCTAATTTTTCTCTCGCATGAGACACTGACTGGGTCCTGCCCGTGGTCAGGTCATCCTTGACTGTCAGGTATCTTCGCCCCTGGGTTAAGTGTACCAGAGCTGAGGCAAATGCCACATCATTTGCAAGTCCTACATCACTTAGAGAGTGTCTTCATGACCTAAGGCATTCCTATTAGGTCTCACCTCCTAAAGTTCCAACTTCCCAATATGTCCACAAAAATGATCAAACTTCCAGCGCATGGACCTTTGGGAGACAAATGACATTCAAACTATAGCACTACACACACACACACACATACACACACACACACACACACACTTCCATAAACATGCATACCCACATATGTACCCTGGATCTGCCATAATCATCCTCTGGTTTGCAATCGACTAGACTTTTCTCTCTTACTTTTCTTTGCTCATAGCAGTAGTTTTTCTCTAATTACTAGTTGTATGGCTTGGCATGCATTTTTTAACTTTTTGGAGCTTCAGTGAACCCACCTGAGAAATGGTCATAATGATTCCTCAAGGCCTGTAGTAAAGATTAAGTCACATGCATATAAAATACCTGCCTAATGTCAGAAGTATAGCAGATGCCAGCTTGCTTCCTCGTTCTCTCTGATAGCCTAGATAGTGCACGAGAAAGCATCTGTAGAAAACAGTATCACAGCTCTTCCGAGCGTTTCAGGAAGACTATTCAATGCTTTGTGTGCAATTCTCTTCCAAACTCAAGGTCAGCTGCTTTCTTCCTGTGCCAAATGTTTCATAAATGACCAGTTTAATATTTAATGTTATCATTTTAATTAGCTGTTAGGAGTTCTACATGTTTTTTGGGGGGTGGGGTGGGAGGTGCATCTTGAAGATAGGGATTCCAAGGAAACAAAATCTTTTATTTTAACTTTTTTTTTTTATAATCTTCGTACATATACATTATGTATTTTGATTGTAAGCCCTTCCCATTAACTTCTTTTGGACCCCTTTTCTCATCCACATTCCACTGAATGCCTTCTTGGCTAACTACTCCCTCTTCTATTTTGATGTCTCTTTTTTCTCTGCTCCATCATCTATGATGGAGTATTGATGGGCCAATATTATGCAGGTCTTGTGTCATTACTGACAGTCACTGTGAAGTCATAAATATGACAATCATTTCATGTCCAAAGGTAGCATTCTAAAGCACTCTTCTTCATCCTCTGGCTCTTACATTCTGTCTGCCTCCTCTTCCTCACTGTCCCATGAGCCTTGGAGGGGATGATAGACATGTCTCATTTAGCACTGAGCACTCAACAATCACTTTTTCTAAGTACTTCATCGAGTTTTGAACTCCCTTAATAGTCATTGTCATATGCAAAAAGAAGTTCCTCTGACCAAAGATTGGAATAGCATTAATCTATAGGCATAAACATGAATATTTAGTAGGAAATTTCTTGAGCACAACATAGCCATCTAGTGAAACAACAGTAGTCTAGTGCCTTTCTTAACCACCAAGGGCCCATGACTCTTCAGTCATAGGATTTGATAAGGTTTACAGTACCAGACATAAATTCTCTCCCATGCATGAAGCCTAAAATCTAAAAGCCTAAATCAGGGAGCAGTTGGTTACCCTCCTACCAGTAATGTCACTATTACACCAATGGGTGCATGTTGCCTGGCTAGTCAGTTGTATAGCTTGAAGTTTCCATTTCTGGTTTAGCACTCTAAAAATCTTAAGTGTTGTGGTAGTTTGAATAGATGGTCCCCAATATATTGAGTGTTTTATTAGTTTGTAGTTTGCATCTGCAGCCACCTTGCTGGAGGAGGTGTCACTGAGTGGATCTTACGGTGTGGTAGTGGGTTTGAGATTCCAATCTAAAGATATTCAAAGTGCCTGGAATTCCTGAAGTGTAGTGTGTCTTGTGGCTTGGGGCTTCTCTCTCTCTGCCTGGTCCTGTAAGAGCAGGTCAGTTTCTTCTGCCATTATGGAACTTCCCCTGGATCTGTCAGCTTCAATTAATATCCTTCCTCCAAAACTATGCCTGGTTTGGAAGTTCATCTCAGCAAACCTGAAGCTGTCTACTCCAAGTATGAAAGTATTATTGTGGGTTTTCATGATAAGTGTACCACAGTCCACATTTCAGTAAGTTAATAGTAATAACCTGGCTTTAAAAATTAGGCATACAACACTAATAATTGTATAACCATCCACAATATTTTAATTAAAATGCCTAATTTTCATATTGAGTCAAAAGATTTAATTTACTTACTACTGATAGCACAAAGTTGACAGTTGCCTTTGTTCTAAAAATACTATGAGCATTATTGAACTTCACCACTTTTGTAGAATTTTTAGCTTTTTTTCTTTTTTTAAATTACTTATTTATTTATTTGCCAGGAAAGAGAGAGAGAGAAAGAGAAAGAGAGAGAGAGAAGAGAGGCAGACAGAGAGAATTGGCACACTAGGGCCTCTAGTCACTGCAAATGAACTCTAGATGTATGTGCCCTTTGTGTATCTGGCTTACGTGGGTCCTGGAGAATCAAACCAGGATCCTTTGGCTTTGCAGGCAAACGTGTTAACCACTAAGCCATTTCTCCAGCCCAACTTTTGTAGAATTTTTATTTTATTTTTATTTATTTGAGAGAGAGAGAAAGAGAGGGAGAGAATGGGTGCACCAGGGCCTCCAGCTACTGCAAATGAATTCCAGCTGCATGTGCCACCTTGTGCATCTGGCTTACATGGGTACTGAGTTGTTGAACCTGGGACCTTTGGCTTTGTAGCCAAGCACTTTAACCACTGAGCAATTTCTACAGCCCCTTCTGTAGAAATTTTAAACATTGACAATGAATAATTTTAGTTTTAAAACTAGGTATTTCCAAAGAAAGAGAAATTACTGTATATCTGTAAATGTGTTAATCATTGAATTATTGAGTGACTTCCAGTGGCTTTTGGGTGAATATTTAACAACCAGCTTTTTTATTTCAGTTTGGAGAGCCTGGGTTTTCAATGTTTATTCATTTCTGTGGTGAAAATATTCCCACCATGACCAATTTCAAGTTAATTGTTTGTAACAATTGACTTGTAAAATTCCTGAGTTATTTCCAGCACACCATGACTTATAAGAAGTGCTCTGATATGAAATGATGCTCTAAATACCCAGTAAGCATTGACTTCATTTGTAATTTTAGAAACATGACAGAGCAGCAAATGTAGAATGCAGTTAAGTTGGAGTAGAAAACTCTGTGTTTTTTTTTTTGTTGTTGTTTGTTTGTTTTTTTGGTTTTTTGAGGTAGGGTCTCACTCTGGTCCAGGCTGACCTGGAATTCAGTATGTATTCACAGGGTGGCCTCGAACTTACAGTGATCCTCCTACCTCTGCCTTCCAAGCACTGGGATTAAAGGCGCCAGGCTAACTTCATTTGTTAAATATTTTACCCTAAATAGAAATAAGATTAATAGAAAAACAAATAATCTTTTAAATGTTAAAATATTCTGGTGTTGGGCTGGAGAGATGGCTTAGCCATTAAGGCACTTGCTTGCAAGGCCAAAGGACCAAGGTTTGATTCCCCAGGACCCATGTAAGGACACAAGATGGTGCATGCATCTGGAGTTCATTTGCAGTGGCTAGAGACCCTGACATGCCCATCTCTCTAATCTCTCTCGCTCTCTCTCTCTCTCCAAATATATATATATATATATGTTCTGGCACTACAGGAATAATGACAGGATTAAATCAACATTTATTTTGTGAAACTTTACCACGAGTGGTAGTGGATGCCATGTTCCATTGGTAAAGCGTGAAGTTTACTGTGTCCTACAATAGTGGATGGTGGGCCACTGGGAGTAGCATGGCCCTGGGCAATGGAGGGATCACAAACCACCATCTACTTTTCCACTCAAAAGGAAATATGCGTAGACAGATGTCCCTTGAGTTATGATGAATTTACCCCTGATAAATCCAACACAAGTTTAAATATCACAAGTTGAACACAAATTTGGCAACAAAATATATCATCTTAATGACACAGTAATTATAGACTGCTACCATTGAACCTATGTCACCTGGCTGTCTGGGAGCTCTCTCTCTCTCTCTCTCTCTCTCTCTCTCTCTCTCTCAGAAACAAAAACAGATTGCCAGACCTAGAAAAGAAAAACCATTCAAAGATAGCTTCTACAGTCCAGATGTGACTTCTACTAAATACTGTTACTTATAAACTATTATAAAATTTAAAAATTATAAGTTGAACTGTCATAAATTGGAGACCATCTGTGCCAATCACCACAACCACAGATTTAGAACAAATGAGCCTCAGAGAGACCACATGTACAGAATGACACATTTGATTAAAGATGTTAATCATGACAATACAATTAATAAGTTAATAATGATTTGATGCTTATGGCACACATATAAACTTTTATTTCAATTATTTCACTTAACCCTCAAGTAATTAATTTAAAGGGCATTTAAAAGTTTCAGGAAAAAAATTGCTTTCTATTTTCATTTATTTTTTTCAGATTTAATAAATTTCAAGCATAACATTAAACTTGGCAAAAAAAAACAAGGGTCTCACTCTTCCAGGCTGACCTGGAATTAACAGTCTCAGGGTCTCACTAATCCTAACTCCCAGTGCTGGGATTGTCGCCACCACGCCCGGCTCAAGGGTTCTTTTTGAAACATGGTCTCACTAATAACTCAGGTTGTCCTCAAACTCATAATCCTGCTTCAGTCTCCCAAGGCTGAGATTACAAGTGTGCACCACCATTCCAAATATTACAACTATTATCTTTATCCTAGCCCTTGCTCTTGTTAGGAGAAAGATTGCTCTATACATAAACCAAAAGTCAACATTCCTCCAAATAATTGCATATGTTACTACCTTAGAAACATTTTCTTATAATATTTTTTCCTCTTTTCTGGGACTTCAGTTGTTCAAAATAAATGCTGTATATTTCTTATTTCTTCCACTTGACTTCAAAGGTGTCCGAGAAAGGTGACTTCAAAGGCTCTGAAAAAGGAGCAAATATCTGAAACACTTGGCAAAACTCAGTCTTGCCAATGTCTGTCCTTCTCTGGCTGAAAGCATTGATGTTTTCCGTATCTTAAACAAAGTTTCATCTATTTGGTATCCTGACTTGTCCAATTCTTTAACCTCCTGTGACCAAACAGATCATCCTTTCTACACAAATAGTGGTCTTAGGTTTTCTGCTCCTTTGTTTTGCAGAACAAATTCAAAAAATTGTCCAGCACCAACAATCCTTTATGCTCAAGCTCTAATTTCCCTTTCCAACTTTGGTTTTCATGACACACACATGTGCATACAACTCTAGGCACATATACTCACATATATGCATAAGACATAAACACACACATTTTACAACTTGTTAACAATTTCATACAAGCACATACAAGCACATAATACGCTCCTTCCATTAAATTCTACCTTCTCTTGCTTCCCTCCCCTCCCTTTCCACTGAAACTCTTCTTCCTTTCCACTAGTCCCTCTTGTCCTTTGATTTCTTTATATCTCTTTATTCTACCATCCATGATGAAATGTTGATGGACCCAGTAATGTTCAGGTCTTGTGCAGGTAATGACAGTCTCTGCACACACACTTTTTTTTTGCACCACCATATGATTTGCCATATCCTCTATGTTCCTCACTAGTTGTAAGCCCTGATACTGCTTTGTTCATAGCATTTCTTATTCCAGTATTCCTCCTCTGACTCATATTGATCAGCGAGTGCTTGTGTGTATGTGTGTGTGGCAGTTACCTTCTCATTGTCAGGACAACGCACTGGGCGGGAACAGCTTATGGATGGACAGGATGTATTTCAGCTTACAGTTTCGAGGGTACATTTCATCATGGACAGGAAATCATGGCACAAGCAGGAAGTTGGCTCACACTTTCACATATCACAGCAGGAGGAAGCATCAAGAGTGAACCAGCTTTCAACCCCCAGTGTGCTGGACTAAATACTCAAAGTCTACCACCAGCCCACAACACCTCTTCCAGCAAGGTTTCACCACCCAAGGGCCTCTCAATCTTCTCAATTTGATTTCAGCTGTGTGTAAAGTATTCAAAATATATGAGCTGGGGAAGGCCTTTTACTCAAGCCATCACAGTGTATATCATAAATATCTCATTACTTAAGATTTAGTTCTGCAGTAATCTCCTCTGAGAAGCACAACTAGATCCTCCTTCCAAGACACACAGGCACTACAGTGCTCTCTCCCTTCTGAGCTAAATTAGCATTGGGGTCATGATGTTACAAATGAGCACAGATTCTCCACATTTTTCTCAGTTAATTATGAAGCTGATAACTTAATAGTCATCATGAGAATATCCCAAACAAAATTCAAATTTGGATTCATAGATGTACCTTGCAAATCTATTGGGAAAGCACACCCACCCACCATATTTCTCTCAATCTTTCTTGTGGCTTTTGTTAACTTAAAAAAATATACCATATGCCTTGCATTAAGAGAAAGTGGAAAATACAAGATGATAACTATTGTTAATAAATACATTTTCAAAGGGCCATGAACTTGAAGAAGGAAAAGTTACTTCTCTGTTTTTACTGGGAAAAAAGGACATGAAAAATCCTCATTAGATTTATTGCCATTGACTCTGGGAGGAACAGATTGGTTTTCCAGGGAATACGGTACGAAAGGGATAGCAAACATAGGCTGAAGAAACAAGCATTCTCTCAAGAGGGACAGAGAGAGGACCTGAATACATACAGAGCAAATGTGTGAGTCCTCACCTGTTCCTGGGGCTCATTGGCCACAGATGTCCAGGGTGCAGGAGGAGCTGGGGGGAGCAAGGTCTTGGAGCAGGTGAGTGCAACAGGCAATGAACCACCTGGAGATGATCTGATGGACAGTAGTCTCTTGTTTATTCAAAAGGGGAGTGGGTTTATAAACACTTGAGAAAGGTTGAGAAGGCACATACAGACTATAAGTTGATTGGATACATAGGTTTATGGGTTGCTATCTGACTGGCTGGTATTGTAAGGAAGAAGTTGTGAGGGAGAGGCTGCAAGGGCAATAACAGAAGTGGCGGGAAAAGCTACATGACTTCAGCCACATGTTGGATGGCTACAGCTGCAGGGAGACTGTTTACTACCATATAAGGGTCTCTTGGGCAGCTGGCCACAAGGTCAGGAACTGTGGGGGATGCAAAACATGACTATAGAATTTTCAGGTGCTTTGGGATGGGGGGAGGGTCTGCCAGTTATGCCTTCTCTGGGCAAAGATGGGGCACACTATGACCTTGAGAAGGGAGGGCCAGCTTGGTTGCCAGAGTAGGTTTCCAACAATAAGGCCAGCTGCAAACCCCACAGCCCAAGGTCCCTGGCTATGTCCAGCAGCCCAGGCCAGCTTCCCTTCAGTCTCAGCCCATGTTTAGCAATGCCCAACACAAATGCTACTGAGATCAGTTGGAAGTATTTAAAAATTATTTTTACTAAGTGATACATGCCATTATTATTATTATTGTTAGCATACTTAGTATGGATACACCACGTGTTGGTACCACATTTTCCCTCTTCCCTGCCCCCGTTCTGCTGAGGGCCCTCCTCCATAAGGTTGCTGGTATTCCCCATGGAGTTGTGGGCTATGTGTGGTGAGAGCAGCAGTCTGTTATTGGGGGGTGTGGGAAATGCCTTTAGGTATGATGTCCCAACCTGTGGCTCTTACAATCTTTCTGTCCTCTCTTCTGCAAAATTCCATGAGCAATGGTGGGTGTGTTTTGAGTCTACTTCAGTGATGAGCCCTTAAGAGGCTCTGGATCTCTTCTTAATTTTAATAGGCTTACAAGAGTGATGTTTTCCAGATTCTGTGATTAATTTATTGCGAAGTCAAAACTAGTCAGGGAGACATCAGAATGTCACTAAAAATCATTCTGTTGTCATCTGAATACTGAACTCACCTTTGCAACTCCATAGCTTTTACCAGGAGTCAGGCTAGTGTCAGGATATCTCATAACCTATGCATTCTGCCTACACCGTGGAAACAAGGGTGAGAATTACCAACAATATCTAGGTCTTGCTACACTGACCTATGCTCTTATTTAATTCCTATAAAAGCTTTATAATAGAAATATAATGGTTATCTTCACTTTATATACATAAAACAGCTAATTATTGGAGAATTTAAGAAATTTGTCCCAAATCAGACAGCCTACAAGTTACAGAAGTGATATTCAAACACCTGTCTGTGTGACTCTATAGCTGTATGTGTCTAAGTAACATAGGCAACTTTGTGCAACTCTGGATTGTCATGCTTGATCTAAGTAGTTTTTAATCTCTATGTTCCAGATAATGGATCCCAGCTGGTTTATGGAGACAACCTGGCCCAGTATGTTGAGATGAGGCAGGCAAACCACAGAAAAGCAGAGTGAGGATCTGTCTTTATCATAGCAGTGTTATTTAGCACTCTGTGACATGAGACGTCACTGAAGAAAACCTTTGCTTGCTGACCCCTTTTAAAATATATTATTTATTTATTTAATTGAGAAAGAGAGGGTGGGTGCCAGGACCTTCAGGCACTGCAAATGAACTCCAGATGCTTGTGCCCCCTCATGCATCTGGCTTACGTGGGCCCTGAAGAGTTGAACCAGGATCCTTTAGCTTTGTAGGCAAACACTGCTAAGCCATCTCTCCAGCCCCTCACCCTTTTTATTAAGCTCATTTTACCCTAAATTCTGTACCATCTCAACTAAATAACAGTAACATTGATAATAGATTTGATATTCCCCAGGCAAATGCCATGTACCAAGCACCAAATAGATACACTGCATATTAGAGCATCACAAGTTTCTCTGCAACTCATGCTCTGGTGTCAATGCAACCAGCATTCCCCCATTATACAGAAGGTAAAGTCAAGGTTCATCAATACACTCCATCAACAAAGGTTTAGAGTAGACCTCCATCTATGGTTTTAGTTAAATGATCAGCACAGAAGAAGGGAATTTAAAAATAATCACTAAAAAGAGCTTGTGATGTAATGAAGGTGTGTCCATGTGTACTTAAAATGGTCACTAAGAAGTCACAGCACTGGAATTGGTGGGTCATGAATAGGGAGTTACTCATCAGGCATGTGAGCTCTTAGGGTAAGACACAGAAGAAAATCAAGGGCAGAGCTCTATGTTAGAGTTTTAAGTAACAGAGTCTTGTTAGTGAATTACAAAACCAATCATTTTGTGTTCTACTTTCTAATCCACATACTATGTCAATTATAGGGAATATCATGAAGATTTAAAAAATAAGAAGTGAGTTATAAACTCTAACAATCAATGTGTGTACTATGGTTGAATGAAGAAGGTCTTCTTGCTGAAGACAGATAAATAAAAGCATCAGGACTCAACATTGAAATCCTGACTCTGTACCACAGACTGGAATCAGACTTTTACTAATCACATTGGCACTTGTATCCTTTTGGTTCATTTGCCTAAATGCACTGCATCACAACTCCTTTGTTGGGAAAATGATGATTGTGTTACTTTTTTCCTCATGAGAGACAGAATTAACTAAAGCAATGGAAGCAGAGTATCTGATGTAGAAGCCTGAGAAATAGATTTGGTTTGATTCTATGCCCTGTTGGATTTTTTTGTTTGTTTGTTTGTTTTTGTTTTTTGTTTTTTGAAGTCGGGTTTCACTCTGGTCCAGGCTGACCTGGAATTCACTATGTAGTGTTAGGGTGGCCTCGAACTCACGGTGATCCTCCTACCTCTGCCTCCAGAGTGCTGGGATTAAAGGCGTGTGCCACCACGCCCAGTTCCTGTTGGATATTTTAATGTGCATTCAAAATTTCTGTTGCAAAGTGAGTATTTAGAAATAAATCAAAATTTGAACAAAGAGTCGTGGGAAAGACTAGGACAAAGAAAGGAAAAATCGTTCCTTACAAGTGGCAGAAGTCAAAGGGAACAGACTTAGTATACGAAGTTAATAGGAGTATAAGTCTACACTAATAAGAAAAAAATCATGCGGAGTTTTCCAGGAAATAAATGTCATATGATTTTAATTGGTCATTTATTAGTGGCCATGATTTATGGACCCTCACTATGGGCCTGGCCTTTGAACCACCAATGTGAGTTAAGAAATTACATGATTTAGTTAGGAAACTGAGATGAGTAGTGGCCTTTTGCCGGGGCTTTTTTCCCTCACCACCGGCAGGTAGAGCAAAAGAGAGAGAGAGCCGGGCCAGCCGTTTCTCTTGAGGCTGAGCGAGAAGGCGGGTGTCGGCGACTCAAACCTCCCCAAATCACCGGGGAAAAGAAAACCACATTGAGTCGCGGAGAAACATCTAAGGCGAAACTCGTCGTTTATTGTCAGGGGAGATATTTATGTGCTTTGAGGAAGGGGGCGGGAAGAGGGGATGAGAGAAAGGTATAAGGGCCAATATACTTTGAGGAAGGGGTGGGAAGAGGGGATGAGAGAAAGGTATAAGGGCCAACAGTATTTCATCACGTCAGCAGCAGCTGGGTGGAGGCAGTTTCAGTTTAGGTGCTGAGTCAAGGGCAGGTACTCAGGCTCGACTAGGCCTTACCGGGAGTAGGCCAAGATTGGCTGGGCTAACCACTCGGCTTCACACCGGGCAGGGCCCAACAGCCTTTCAGATGGGTTTCTATAGAATCATGTTTCCTTTTTCCTTTTGAGATGGGGTCTCTCACTATGTAGTCCAGGCTGGCCTAGACCTGGTGATCTCTGGATGTCATGATCCCAAGGGCTGGGATTAAAGGTATGTATCGCCATGCCCAGTTCTTGTTTGCCTTTAGCCTTCTCTTTAAAAATACTTGCATAATGGGTCCATTGTTCAATATTAGCTATGTTATCCTAGAGTTAGAAGTAAACTTTGAAATTTCAGTGAAACAAGCAAACACGTGTTTATTTCCTGCATATATTCCTGCAGATGAATGGGAGAGACGTCTATTCACTTGAGGACCCATGGTGTGGCTTGACCATTCACTATGCCAGAGAAAGAGAAAGAATAGAGAATGGTTTAGGATTTTGCACTTGCTCAAACTGGAATAAATATACACTTTTGCTCACATTTTAGGGACAGGAGATAGGTATCTGGCATCCTCTTGCTGAAAGAAACTGGGGGGTACTATTTTCTATTGGTCAAGATAAAATCATATGAAGCAGTATCTGCCAAATATATAGCATTGGCCATCTGCCCAGTTAACAATTATATTTTTCCATGAATGATATAAATAACTATCACCTTTTCTCCTTCTGAAGTTGTAGGTTTCTTGCCTCACAACACATATTAATTCCTTATGCACCTTCCAGAGGCTATCATAGAGCTGGTGTTCAGGACAGAGCTGCCAATTTCCAGCACTGGATATGCATGAGTCATCAATAGTCTCCATCAGCAGAGGTTTAGAGTAGACCTCCATTTATGGTCTTAGTGAAATGATAAGCACCGAAGAAGGGAAACTTTAAAAAAAACAAACCCAAACACTAAAAAGATCTTATGATATAGTGAAAGTGTGTCCATGTGTACTTAAATATGGTCGCTAACAAGTCACAATACTGGAATTGGTGGGTTATGATTATGGAGGTACTCATTGGGCATGTGAGCTCTTAGGTAGATACAGGAGCAATCCAAGGGTGGAGTTCTATGTTAGAGTATTTACCTTGCAGGAGACTGTTCATGATATAAAAAGACTATGCTGCAAAAGAGGGGGGGAAAAAAGCTAGCATTGCCAGCATATATACCACCTCAGACACTGTCATCCAGCCAACTCTGGTTCTATCAGGATTCCTCTTTCATAGATAGAAACAGAGGGCCTGAGAGATGAGAAATTGGACCATAATCATACAACCTTCCATGCAGAAATCCTGGGTTTAAGTCAGTGTTCATGCCTTGGAGCCCAGCCCTCTTTATGCCCTACACTATATAATGAGAAGAGGACTTCACAAGTTGAAAACTCTTGCTGGGCTTGGGGTCTGCACTAGATAATCTTGAAAGCACCTTCCACAACCAGGATTCAGTAACCAGTGCCACTTCAGCATCAAATGCTGCACGTTTCAGCCTCCAGGATTCCTGCATTCAGAGGGTTGGAAGAGGAAAAATGCATCCATCAACCACCTTTCCCAGTGTGGCCTGTCTCAGATGCCAGTGCTGTTATACCTTCCATATGCTGCCCTCAGTGCTTGAACCTTGTAAGAACTCAGAGAGAGAAGCCCCAGAGGAATGTAATTGCTGCAGTTTTGTCAGATTGGGATTTCTAAGTGTCCACTCACCCTCTAGTTTTCTTGTTAAATCTATTCAAGTGGAAATCTCTTGACAAGTGTAATTAAGGTCATTGCAAGAGCAAATAAACACTTATTTCAAAGTCACTTGCTCAGAAGTCTCCCGAGATGTTTGCCAAGCCATATCCTTCCCCTATCCCCAGAGGCTGAACAAAAGCAGTCAGCAGATTAGAAGAGGATGCCAGGTGCTCAATGGGGCCATAATTTATCTCCCTGGGCTGAATGCAGTATGTGACATTAGGGTTAGGGTTGTTCAGAGATAAGCTGACATGCTCCCCATGTGTTGTCCCCAATCCATTAGCTGTAGTGATTTGAGTGGAAAGGAAAATTATGCTGTAAAAGTTCAGGAGGCCCCAATCATTGGCACTAGTTTTTCAAGCGACTGTAGCTAAATCATTTGCCTTCTGTAGGCCCCAGTTTTCTCATTTTTCATGCACCAGAGGTTCTTAAAATGAGGGTTTTAAGCCTTTTCATGCTATGGAGGCTTAAATTATGGTCCAGGGCTATGTGAAGACATGTCTGAAAGAAAGTAGCTGATGTATAAAGCAGCGTTTTACACTAAGTTTAATACCAGGAAGGCAGATGTGGCTACCAGGCTTCCAGTTCTGTTACCTACTGGCTTTGGGCAATTTTGTTAGAGAAAATTAGAATAATATTATTTGTGCTTTAATGAGAACTAAGTCACACACATGTACACACACACTGTGAAAGTGAAAAAGAACATTGCAGTGGTCAAGCATTCATGAGATTAGCATATTCAACTACATAAGACTCAAGTGTTTCATTAGTGACAAAAATCAAAGCATTTAATTAACATAGCAAGATAGATGAAAAGCTCAGGAAACTATATTTAATTAAATGGAGGAATTCTTCTAGTTCCCAATTTGAATAAGCCAAGTTCTCACAGTTCAACTGATATGTAGATAGAGAACACAAAGAGAAGTGCCTAAGCTAGGAACAAACAGGAAAATTTAGTGTTACCAACCCTCTTGAGATGTGTGGAATGAAATGTAAGAGTTTGTTTCACTTGTTAATTGTCATTCTCCAAATACTGTGACCCACTGGAGACGACTGGGAGGGATCTAGTCACTTCACACATTGTGGCTGGCTGGGAAGAGACTCTAGTTACCCTACACACATTGTGAGTGACTCTTACATCGCTGCACGTTGCAAAGTCCATTTGTCATCCTGTGTTATGAGTCACTTCTGGCTGGGAAGAGACTCTAGTTACCCTACACACATTGTGAGTGACTCTTACATCGCTGCAGGTTGCAAAGTCCATTTGTCATCCTGTGTTATGAGTCACTTCTGGGACACTGAACTACACAAATTGTCCCAAAAAGGAAAAAAAAAAAAAAACACCTCCACAAATATCTATTTTTAATAACAAAATGTTGGAGGCAACACAAATCTCAGATAAGCAAGCTATGGCAAATTCATTCAGGGGAACACTCATTACATTTTTTCTTTACCTGGAATTGATAATAACATGATAAATATGTCATTATGATGCTTAGAGAAAATCAAGATACAAAATAGCTTATAAAAGCTGAACACATTTAAAATGAAAACTAAATTTACTAAAAGTAACTCTGTTTCTAAGTTTATGTTTGGCGTCTTCTATCTAAAATGCAGTTCCCCCTATTTTTCTGTTTCATGAATAACTCTTGATTCATTTCTTTCTTACACTTGAACATAAAGCAGTATGGTCATATCCATGATTCAGCACGCTGTCTTATTCACCCTGCCCCTTCCTCTCTCCACATATCTGCTGTGAACTTTCTAAAAAAAAATCTAGGCCCTGCAAATGAGAGAAACAACTATGTGTTTGTGTTTCTGATTCTGGCTTATTACCCATCACACTATAATTTCCAGTCCTATCATGTTTTCCTGCCTTTCACATGTCACTACTGTAATTCCTGTTGTTCTTTTGAAGACTTTCCTGTTAGTATTTGCTCATGGTACTTGACAGTATCAGCCCTCAGCTGAATTGATCCTCATCCCCCTTTTCATTCTCTTCCTTGGACTCCCTGGACACCTCATTCTTTCACAGTGCTCTGTCCTCTTGACCTATCTCTGTGTCTTCCTATTTTTACTTCTCCCTTTCTTTGACCTCTCAGTAGAATGTTCCACATATTGGTGTGTAGAACCCATAGCCCTCTGTTTTTGCCTATCCCCTAAAATAAGTTCAGCTAAGGTAATAGGTTCAGGTAGCAGCCTCATGGTGTGTACCTGATTGACATTCCCAGTGCTGACATCTCCCTGAGCTCCAGGCTAAGCCCTTATTAATTGGTTTGCCAGGTGTGTGCTTTCCCATTTAAGAAGCCTCACTGCAAACACAACGTGACCAAACAAAATATTGATGATCACTTTCATCCACCTCAGTTTATACTAATCTCAGTCATCACATTTCAGAGCATGACATCACCACTGTTCTAGCTGCCCAAATTTAAGACCTTGGGGTCTTCTTTCACCACATCACTATGACGTGTCAGGGTTTAATTTATAGATCAGTGTAATTCCTTCTATTTATGTGGACACCACTTTCAGTCTCATCTCTGTAATTTCTCTTCAGAACCATTCTTCTAGAATCTGAATGCTGTCTCTTCTGCCTTTGCCTGTATCTCCTATGGGTTATTATTTATAAGGAGCAAAATAATTTTTTAAATGGTAACTTGGAACATGCTCTTATCATTTAAGATTTTCCAGTGAGTCTCCATTGGCCTTCAAATAAGATCCCATGTCCAAGACCAAGATGTCTTTGTCCTCTTGTGGAAACTTCTCTTTCACTCATCTTCCCTTTACATTGTTCTGTCCAGGACCTGGGCTGAGCTCACTCAAACATCACAGTCTTGTCATTGTTGTTCTTCCACTTGGACACTTTGTTTCTAAATATAGATAGTACCAAACTTCTTGCCATCTAGAGCTCATGTTAAAAATCATCTCTTCTACAATTCCTTCACTGACCTCCTCACCCATCTATTTTCCTCATCATATTAACTTATTTTTATCACCTTTTTCATTTAATTTTCTTTCTTTTATTGATATATTTTCTTCCAATTCCCCTTGGGAAGGAAGCTTTATGGATCTCAGTGTTTATCTGTTTTGATCCCCACTATGTCACTGACATCTTCCAGAGTCCTTTGTATACATAGTTCTTAATGAATATGCATTGTATATGTGAATCCCCCCAAAAAGGAAAAAAAAACATTCAGTATTTTTCTCTCCATTTTAGAGTGATAATATGTTTCTATGTGTAATGAAAAAAATATTTATGTGTTTTAGCAAAGGAAACATTACTACCCGAATACTTACCTACTCTACTCTTTTTTAACTTTTGTGAACTTACCAATCTTTGACTGTTCATGACCATAGTAGCCTCGCTTTCCTTGATTATTTGTTATTGAAAGTACAAGCGCACAATATACACGATAGTACTCATTAGATTGCAAAATGCTTCAGAAAAAAAGTCTAGCTTTACTTACTTTTGTGATTCCAATTGCTACTTTGCCCTTAGCTCTCCTTCTTCTAGAGGAGTGAATAGGTTAGGGAAGCTCTCCAGGGTCCTGAAAGTGAGCGATGGCAGGTGACAAGGGCAGAAAGACTGTCTACGGTTATACAATCAGACGTTATTCATTTCCCAATGGCCAATCTCTTTTCTCTGCAAGCATCTTTTCCTTGGTTTGAATGAAAATATCCCTTGCATGAAAATATGCCTGATTTGTGTTCTAGTGCATTATGTAGGTTACATTCTATTCTTTCCTTTTGTTCCTCAATTTATGTTACAATCTATGCAATCAAAGAGCCAAGCAGCTTTCGCTAGAGTTTTATAGCCACCTAGAGAGATATCAATTTGTTGTAGATTTCTGACACTAGAACAATGAATCAAAGTGGCTATAGGCCAAATTACCCCTGCAGCTTCCCCCAGTTCATCGCAGTTAATCCTGTGCAGGTCCAAATGGAAAGAGATTAGGGGAAACCACAGGAGCTGCCTATCCTGAGAGGCAGAACTTGAAGCCTTGAGTTTGAATTTCACCTCTGTCTCTCATGGCAGTGTGACCTTGAGAAACGAAGAGGGGCGCAAATCAATCACAAGGTATAATTGGAGTAACATCTCTGACAGTGTATTTAAGCTACACCATGCTAGGTAGCCATAAAATATTGTCAGAGACAATCAAATCCACTGATTGGCTTGTCAAAGGAAATCGATTTAGAGCAGCAATACACTCGCCCTTTTCCACTTGACACTGACCTGTACATGCTGGGAAACTCACATCTCTGAGTCAACCTTAATAACTCCATCTATATAATATGGAACTTGTTACTCATCTTGGATTCCTTTTTTCTTGGGTTGAGTGATAGATAAACCAATGTGCGTATGTTTGTCCAGTAGGTGGCGCGATTGAGCACCAAATTTTCTTGGCGGGCACACTCCCCCACCCTCTACTACACACACACATGTTAAATAAAGAGAGGAGGTTATCAAGATTGATTTTTACTAACTGGGAAGTTCTAATCATTCTATTCCCACTACGTTTGAAGTTACCATGAAGGAGAGAGGGAGGAGAAATGATGGAGAATGGAGTTCTGAAGGAGAATGGGGGAGGGGAGGGAACTATCATGGTTTATTGTCTGTAAGTATAGAAGTTGTCAATAAAAAATTTAAAAAAAGAATTGGAAAACAAATTTATAAACGACGAAATGAGGGGTTGAGAGATGGCTTTGTGGTTAAGGTGCTTGTTTGTAAAGCCTAATGACCCAGGTTCAATTCCCCAGCATCCACGTAAGCCTTATGTACATGGTACATGCGTCTGGGGTATGTTTGCAGTGGCTGGAGCCCTTGGCATGCCCATTCTCTCCCACCACCCAGTCATAAATAAACAAATAAATAAATAAATAGAAATAAAATATTAAATGTCAAAAAGAATGTTTGTCAATCAAATTCTTTTGTTTTAAAGTTCTGAAAAATCACTGAGCCCTACCTCAACCACACTGAAGCTAGATTACAATCTGGTCTACCAGAAAGAGGAAGAAAAGATTTTACACCCTCCATTAACAACTTTCCATTAATTTGAAAGTAGGAATAATTCACCGTCCCACTAGGGTTTTCCTGACACTTCCAGTGTGGTTAAGATGAAATAGCTTGAGATATAGGGAAAGAAAGACAAATACATTATATTTAAATAATGCCTGCTCTAGGGCTGCAGAGATGGCTCAGCAGTTAAGGCACTTGCCTGCAAAGCCTGAAAACCCAGGTTTGATTTCCCAGTACCCACATAAAGCCAGGTGTACAAGGTGTTCGTCTGGTGTTCGTTTGCAGCGTCTAGGGTCCTTTGCATTCCCATCCTCTCTCTCTCTGTCTTTCTCTCTGTCTCTCTTCTCTCTCTCCTTGCAAATCAGTCAATAAATAAATAATTGTTTGTTTTTCAAAAAAGAAGCCTGTTTTATATCACTTGGGGTAGTTTAAGTGCAGCTTTCATATCAATTATGATTTATACTTACTTACATTTTATTAGAAAACAAAGATTTGGATGAAAGAGGCTAGAAATTGCCATAATGAGGACAGCCCTCAGAGAAAGTGGAACCAGGAGAGAGGGGATATAAAACTATGAATTTGTAAAAAACAATAATAATAATAAATAGGGCTGGATAGATGGCTTATCAGTGAAGGCACTTGTCTGTGAAGCCTGAGGACCCAGGTTCCACTCCACAGAACCCATGAAAGCCAGGTGCACATGGGTGGCACATGCATCTGTAATTGTTTGCAGTGGATTGAGGCCCTGGTGTGCATATTCTTTCCCTCCCCCACTCTCTTTCTCCCTCTAATAATAAATAAATAAAAACAAAATAAAATTAAAATATTAAAATAAACAAGTAAGATAAAAATATCAGTCAGGTACTCGAGTATTAATTCATTGTGATTGGCTTCAAAGGTAGAGAACATTTTCAGGCTCCAAAAGTATTTCCACCAATATTGCAATGTGATACTACACATCATCTATACTGTCCTGGAATAAGAAGAAAGCATGGTGCCCAAGCTTATGGAAAAATGCCATGAGCAGAAAATATGCCCCAGTTGGCACAGGACAAGTTGATTTAGGTAGAGCTGGAAAGAGAAGTAAGGACAAGGTGACAGGAAATGGAATGAGTGTAAGAAGTGTCTTAAGGGCTTGGGGAGATGGGTCAGTGAGCAAAGTGCTTGCCATAAGGAACAGAGTTTGAGCCCCAGGACCCATGTATGCCAGTGGGCATGACAGCCTGTTGGTAATCCCAGGACTTGGGAGGTGGAGGCAGGAGATACCTGTTGCAATCTGGCCAGTACGACTTGCCCAATAGGTGATCTCTCTGCTCAAGTGAAAGACTCTCTCTTGAATACAACAAAGAAATAAAACTTGAATTAGAAAGCAAAGTGGAGAAGGAATTGAGGAACACACCTGATATCAACCTTTGGCTTCCCCATACACTACACAAAGCTTTATTAGTGTATTGCTAGTGAATGCAGGCCCATGAGTGTATGTGGCAACACACATGTATCTATCAGTAGCATTTTAGTAAGAATAAACCTCATGCTTAGTCTATGGCACAAGCCGTGCAGCTATGTAAAAAGTTCGCAGCTTGGATTTGATCCTTTGAGAGAATATGACTCTGACAGATGGTTAATATTTAGGACTTTGAGAAACCACCGGGCTTTGAGGAAAGAACTAAATGAGACCATGTTCTGAACTGAGTGCTCTAAACTTGGCATTGACATGTATCATTGATAGTAACTACACTCAAGAAGTGTGAGTGAGCTCCAGTGATCTATTTGTACCAGGTTGAAACCCCAGGCAGTCACCTCATGAGCTCTTCATGTTCCCAGGTGGATGGAGTCTTAAGAGTAGGAGTAAGTGTAGCCAGGAGTGGTGGTGCATGACTTTAATTCCAGCACTCTGGAGGCAGAGGTAGGAGGATTGTTGTGAGTTCGAGGCCACCTTAAGGCTAATAGTGAATTCCAGGTTAGCCTGTGCTAGAGTGAGACCCTACCTTAAAAAAACAAACCAAACCAAACCAAACCAAACCAAATAAAATAAAATAAACAAAAAGAGTTGAGTAAGTGAAGAGTGATGATGCTGAAAACACATGGACAAAACTGCATTAGTTTCCCTGTTGGTGGTCAAGTCATATCCTCCCCGTCTCTGCTTTCCACGTCCTGCATTACTGAAGATGCAGGACTGACTTCTACTTCTCCTCTGTTAGATCGCTGAGCAGTGCAGATGAACCCTCCTGGCCAGAACCATCACGATCATGTCTTTGGCCTAGGATTGTGAGGCAAGTGCAGGTCATTTCAGACTGTAGATTAGCAGCAAATCCACACATGTATTTAAATAATTGTTAGTTTTGAAAGTTTTGCTTTTGAGACATAGGACTGATCCCATCTTTTTATGTAATCCTGTTTAGAATCCTCTTTCATCTATCTAGACTCTAAGAGTACCAAATTCCTGCAGGCTGTTTTAATTACCTAGGATATACATACATACATGCATACATATTTACATATACATACATAATACATATACATCAAATATACTTATATGCACATACATGCACACATACATATACATAGACATACATGCATAGACATACATATACACATATGCATATATCATACATGCATGCATAAATACATGCATCAATATAATCTCCCCTATCTCTATCTCCCATCTGCTGGGATTATAGACAGGCTGCCATGGTCACTGACATTTGCATGGCTGCTAGTGATTCACACTCTATTCATCATGTTTGTGTGGTGATCACTTTGTCCACTGAGCCATAAATGTGAAACATATTAAGTATGTATATATAATATAGACCTTATGGTTGAGAAATAACACTTCCAAGTTCATGACTGAATTATGGGATACCTAGACTTCAGGACATTCAATGCTAAGCAACTGCTTCCCACACATACTTTAGGCTAATTGGCTCTGAAGGTCTTCAATGGTGGCCTCATTACTGCTGTGCTGAGGTATCCCATGGACTTATATGGGAGCTTAGAGCCTTAAGAGGAGACAGGTGGTCAAGAGCTCCTTATAGTCATTCCCTGCTAATGAAAATAAAAGCCATACAATTTCAGGGAAGAAAGAAGAGGCCATTCTTAAGTGTGGGTATATTTATGAACCTAGACAGTTGTGGACTGTATCTTATGGCAAATGCCCCATGTCAGCACTTGACATTTTCCCTTAACCTGTGTTAGTTGAAAGGGTTGAACAACATGGATTAAAGAACCCTCAAATTTGAGGTGCAAAACCGAATAAAAATTTATTTTCATTATCATATTCCTATTATCATATATTAATTGTACATAGTGATGGGTTTCATATATTCTCAAATATATTCTTACTATGACTGTACTCACCCCCTATTTGTTCCCTTTTTTCTACTCACCCCCATCCTGATAATTCCATTTCTTTCCCTGCATAGTCTAACTTCTACTTTCCTGTCAAATATGCTATATTATGAATTGTTTAGGAATGAATATATATATACATATATATATATATATATATATATATATATATATATAATAGTAATATATATATATGTATATATATATGTATATATATGTATATATAAAATAGTAATAATAATAGAATACATGTGATAGAATAATAGAATAATAGAAATAATAGAATAATAGAAAACATGTGATACTTGTCTTTTTGAGGCTTTTTTAGCTTAATATGATGATCTCCAATTGCGTAGATTTTTCCTTCAGGCAATGTAGGTTTAGTCTTATTTATGGCTGAATAAAGCTATATATACACACACTATATAGATATAATATATATTTAATATATATAATACATATGTAAAATATATAATATATACAAATGTATGTAATATATATAATATGTGTGTAATATATATAATATATATGTATCTCTAGTGAGCTGACTTGTGCTCCTTTGGGTATATGTACAATAAAGTATGGCTGGATTGTCTGGTCATTTGATAATCCATGTTCAATTAAGTTCATAATCTTTCTTTTTTTCTATTTTGTTCTTTTTCTGTTTCTATCTTTCTTCCTTTCCCTCCCTCCCTTCGTCCCTTCCTTTTTATTATTATTGTGCCTGTATCCAGCTTTGGTGTCAGGATAATGCTGGCTTCATAAACTGATTCTGATGGTATTCCTTCCCTTTCTATTCTACAGAATTGTTTTGGAAGCCTTGGCGTTAGTGCTTCTTAAAAGGTCGGGTACAATTCAATAGTAAGTCAACTTGGACCTGGACTGTTTTTCAGTTAGGTGACTTATTATTGCTCCAATCTCACTGATTTTTATATATTAGTTTAAGTTGCTTATATTTTCTTGGTTTAATTTTGGTATGCCATATATTGCTAGAAATTTATTTATGTCTTCTCAATTTTCTAGTTCGTTGGAATATGTTTGCAAAATATTTCCTAATAATTTTAATATCATTGTTATCTGCTATAATATTTCTCTTTAAATTCTAATTTTATGAATTTTGCTATTCTCTGTTCATTTTGTTGTTTGGCTTTTTGTAGATCTTGGTTATCTTTTCAAAGAAAAGTTTCATTGATTCTTTGTATTGTTGCATTCATTTAAATTTCCTTTATTTCTGTCCTAATAATTTTTATTTATTTCTATATACTGAATGGGGTTTGGCTTGTTGTTGTCTTCCTAAAACCTTGAGGTATATCCTTAAATTATTTATTTGAGATCTCTCTGAATTTTTAATGTGGGCATTTACAGGTGCAAACTCCTCTCTTACAACCACTTCCATTGAATGGCACAGGTTCTGGTATATTGTAATTTTATTTTCATTCAATTCTGGGAGTTTTAAAATGTCCCTCCTGATTTTTTTCAATGGCCTGTTCATCATTCAGTACTGTGTTGTTCAATCTCCATAAAATTGTATATTTTTGTCATTTCTCTTGAGATTGATTTCTCATTTTCCTCCACTGTGATCACACAGGATACAAGAAGTCACTTCAATTGTTTTATATTTGTTAAGACTCACTTTGGTCCTAAAATATGTTTGTGAGAAAATGCCATGTGCAGTTGAGAAGAATTGGTAATCTGAAATTGTTGCAAGGAATAATCTATATGTAAGTTAATCTTGTTATATTCATAATGTCATCTAACCCACATATTCTTTTGTGGATATTTGGTCCAGATCACCTGACTGTTGATGAGAGCATGACATTGAAGTTCTTATTATTGTGCTGAGGTCAACCTGTGCCTTTGATTGCAGTAGAGTTGATTTGATGAAATTTGTTGCATTGGTGTTCAATGCAAATATGATTATTTATTTATTTATTTATGTCTTTTTTTGTTTTGCAAATGTGTTTAGGATCATTATGTCCTCTTGAAGGATTGTTCCCTTAATCAATATGAAGCCAGTTTTATCACAAGTCTCATAAGGTTGGGAACCCTGATTTTGAACAAAATAAAAATAAATAAAATTAAAATAACAGTGGCTCATAAATGGTGAATTGTATTATATGGGCAAGGACAGCATTTCCTACAAACAATTTCATAAGGATTCAATCTGATCTTTATTAAAATGCCTGAATAGTCAGCTAACAATTATATCTTTAAGTGGTGGCTTAAAACACTAAAAGAATAAAGTAATTGGGATGATCATTTAAACAGTGGATATTCTTGTCATTTAGAGTGGCCTACATGAAATGAGTTTGCTTAACTGCAAATGACTTCCTCCACAAGTTCCCTAGATAGGGACCAACTAAGGAGCTGAGCAGAGCAGAGCAGTTTCTTTGGCTACACTGAACACACGTATTTCCCAAGGCGTCTTGGATGCCCAAAGCATCACAGACATGTCTCCTCAGGTGGACCTCATTGTGATTTCTTTTCTTCTCCCAAGAGAAGGCCACCCTGGTGATAATTCCACATTAATGCAAGCTCACCACGATCAGAAAGTCAGAAATGTCAGCTTCTACTTACCTACAGTTTCCCTCTTACTCATTTACTTTGTGCTAGCCTACAAGTGAGGTTGAGACAATAACTATTCAAGAAGAAATGTGGGGAGGTGAAGGTGGGGAGAAGCAAGGGTGATCAATAGGTAAAAAGTTAGGACAAATGCATTTGGTGTTCTGTTTCATGGTGGAATGATTATAGTTACTAATATGTAGCATTCAAAATAGTAAGAAGAAGAATTTTAAACATCCTGACTACAAAGAAATATCAACATCATTACAAAATGTATACATGTACATCAAAACATCACATTGTACCACACAGATATGTAAATCATTACACTAAGTTAGAAATATAAAAGTTGAAAGAAGATACAAGATTTTATTTAAGTAATCCAAATATACTAAATCTTATGGTAGATAAAAATAACAATGAGGTGTCTACACACTCCATCCTCTAGAAGGGTATACATAAAGTTATAACTCCCTTCCACTTGAACAAAGGCTGTGTGTAACAAATATCTTTTGAACAGTATGGGATGGAATTGGGAAGCAATGTTAATTTCAACTTGGAAAAATCTGAAAAAATCATGCTATCCAACTAAACTAGCTCAACATCAAAAATAAAATCATACTGGTAAAAAATTCCTTCTGTATGTAATGAAAATGGTGCTTATCACTGTGGTCCTCCTCCCAAATCCATAATACCAGTGTAATCAAATGAAAACCATCTAGAAAACTGACTAGTACTCCTCAAACATCAAAGTCATCAAATACTAGGAAAGTATAAAAAATTATCTTAGAGAAGAGGAATCTAATTAAGAACTGTAGCAACTAAATATAGCATGACTCATGAATGGTATCTTATGGCAGCAAAACATTAGGTTAAAAAAACTAGAGAAATAGATGACTGGAGAGATAGCTTAGATGTTAAGGCACTTGCCTTCAAAGCCAAAGGATCCAGACTGGATTCTCAAGGGACATGTAAGCCAGTCACCCAAAGTGGCACATGTATCTGGAAGTTTTTTGCAGCAACTGTAGGCCTTGGCACACCTATTCTCTATCTCCCCCCATCTGCAGCCCAGACAAAACACCAGTCTGCTTTGACCCATTGCCCCCCACCCCCTAACCCTTGGGCCACCTGACCACACACTCCCATACCCTGAACCACCGAGGAATAAGCCCCTTCATCAGACCCTCAGACCCTCACCAGACGCTCACGGGCTCCCGCTCTCTGATCAGGCAGGCCTCACTGCCATCAGAAGCCTAATCGAAACAAACATGAAAGGAAATAATCACTGAAGACACTTCAAGGTAAACTACAGCTTCCTGCTAAAGTTAACAAATTCCTTCACTGTGATGGGCAGACCACAGTGCAAAAGGAGTAACATGAAAAATCAAATGCAAGTAAATTCAACAAGACTGCCCAGTCCTACAATGGATGTCTCTAATCAAAACATAGAAGAGACAATAGGATGAGAACCCCAAAATGAAGACATAAGCAATGCAACCCTGGCCAAGAAAATATCAGTACTTGCAGAAAATCAACAAAGGGCCAATAATTGTATGAATGCTGTTCTTGCTAGATTAGACCTAATAGAAAAGAACCAGGAAGGGCTGCAAAGACAGTTAAATGACCTGAAGGAGAGCAAAAAAAGAGAGGACCTCAATAACCAGCTAGCTAAACTCAATAAAGACAAAAATAAATGCAAGGATGAATTCCAAGAAGCACTAAAAAAATCAGAAATGATGTGAAAAGGGAAATCAACAGAGGGTTGGAAACTTACATAAAAAAGCAGTAGAAAATACTTCAGAGATTTCTCCACACAGAAGAATCAAATAACCAACCTCAAGAGCCTACAAGAAGCAGATCACCATAACCAAACTCAGAGAAGGCACTAAAACAAACAAACAAACCACCACAACATGGCACAGATTAAATCAAACCTCACAGTTATCACCCTTAATATCAATTGCCTTCATTCACCCATCAAGATGCATAAGCTGACAGGATGGATCAGAAAATTAGACCCCTCAATCTAATGTCTTCAAGAAACCCACCTCACCACTAAAGACAGACATCGTCTCAGGGTAAAAGGGTGGAAAATGATGTTCCAAGCAAATGGAAATAAAAACAAGCAGGTGTTGCTATACTAATATCAGATAAAATAGACTTTAAACCAAAAGTAACCAAAATAGACAAAGAAGGCAATTCTTTGAAAAAATTAACAATATTGATAAACTCCTGGCCAATTTCATCAAGCGAAATAAAGAGATGCTTAAAATTAACAAAATTAGAAGTGAAAAAGGAGAGATCACAAGACATAAGTGAAATTGGGAAAATCATCAGGACTTAATTCCAAAACCTCTACTCCACAAAACAGGAGAATATGCAGGAAATGGATGAATTCCTGGACACATACCACCTACCAAGGCTAAGCCCAGAGCAGATTAATCTCCTAAACAAACCCATCACATCCTTTGAGATTGAAGAGGTAATCAAACACCTCCCCCAAAAGAAGAGTCCAGGACCAGACGGTTTCTCATCAGAATTCTACCAAATCTTCATGGAAGAAGTGAAATCAATTTTTCTCAAACTGTGCCACACAATCAGAAAACAGGGAAAGATCACCAACTTTTTATATGAAGCTACCATCACCCTAATTCCAAAACCAGGCAGAGAGTTCTCAGAGGAAGAATTACAAATGGCATACACACACTTAAGAAAATGGTCAACATCCTTAATCATCAGGGAAATGCAAATTAAAACAACTTACCCCAGTAAGGATGGCTAACATTAAAAAAGAAAACAAAAAACTAATGAAAACAAATGCTGTCGAGGCTGTGGATAAATAGGAACCCTCTTTCAATGTTGGTGGGAATGTAAAATGGTTACAACCACTATGGAAAGCAATATGGAGACTCCTAAAAAGGATGACTATAGACCTACCTACTGACCCAGTTATTCCCTTACTGGACATTTACCCTAAAATCTCCAAGCCTCAGATCAGAGAGATTTGCTCAACCGTGTTTATAGCTGCTCAATACATAATAGCTAAGAGCTGGAATCAACCCAGATGTCCATCATTAGATGAATGGATAACTAAAATGTGGTATATCTACACTATGGAATTCTACACAGCAGTAAGGAAAAATGACACAATGAAATTTGAAGAAAAATGGTTGAACATGGAACAGATCATTCTCAGTGAGCTTACCCAATCACAAAAGATAATTGTCACATGGTCTCACTCATCTGTGGCTCCTAACGTGAATCTGCCCGAGATGCTGTCATATCTAATAAGCACCTTGAGAACCAGACAATAGGGTGGGTGCGATGGGAGGGGAGGGTAAGAGTGGGAGGACACAATTAGGGACCCAAATGGAAATGGTACCATAAAATCCTATCCTGAATGACAGGCTAAAAGACTGATCCTTCAGCAGGTCCGTAGAGGGAACACCTGAACCACAGGGCCCTGGAGAGGACATCATGAAGACTAACCTTAACCTTTTCCTGTTTCTCTCTCTCTCTCTCTCTCTCTCTCTCTCCCTCTTCTCTCTCTGCTCTCTTTCTCTTTTATATTATCCATCTTTTTCTTCCTTCATCTTCCTTGGCACTGACTTGTAACTCCCAGTGTCAGCAAGCAGTTAATGTTTACAATGAGCTATTGATCAGAGAGACCTACAAGGTTTCCCAAAAGAAGACAGATTTCTGTCTGAGTTCTTGATGACCCACCAAAGGTTAATAGTAAGACCCTACTGCTGAAGACACCATATGCTACTGGGACGGAACATGGAGTGACCTCGCTGCAATCTGGAAGAGGGTCAGTCCCCAGACAGTTAGCTTGTCTAGTGCCAGAGGATGCAAATGAGCCACTGGGGGAAAATGACCAATGTCTGTCCAAACAACTCACAGTCAAAGCTACTCAGCAGTAAACAACCTGACATGATGCTCAAACAAGTGAAATAGCGGCACACAGCCATGATGGGTAACCAAATGCTCTTGATTTGGTGAACAGATCCACTCAGTGGAATGGAACTCATAGCTGGAACTGGGAAACAAGTCAGAACAAAATGAGCCCATTCACCAAGATCCAGCTCCCACCAATTGTGGGCTATAGGAGGGTCCCTTCAGAGGGGGAGGACAGGTAGGAGGCTATGGAAGGCACCAACATGAATGTAAAATTAAAATAAATAAATAAAAAAAAGAAAGTTGATGATAACAGGTGACCATGTGTAGATAAGATAATAAATTTGCCTAATAAATTCAAGTTTTTGACATAAACAAGGAAGCCTATATATCTTACCATGCTACTCTGAGCTTCAGTTTCTAGAAATTCTGAATTTCACCTTGCAATTCAACTACCAGCATCTGGAGGTAAGTTTTTCAAGCTCCATTTGTTCAACCACCCGTCCTCCACCCACAGGCCCAGGCCATGTCGTTCAACCCCAGTGTTCTAAAAATCACAGTTCACCCTGAGTCCTGTTCCTTACAAATGGCGTGTAACTCTCATCACTCAGAGGCTTGTTTTCCCTTTTCTAGTCCTTGACTGTTTCCACTTTCTTTATTCATGGGCCTCTTTTTCTCTCTGCCTGTCTCTTATCTACATCAATTAAAAATTATTTCACTCTGCATGAGGAAGGTGTCTAGATGTTACAACCTGGGTGCTTTTTTGTTTTTTTTAAGCAACAGACAAATGGAGGTTTATTTTCTATTCTAGCCTTTGAACCCCATAGGTGGGAATGTGTGGGACTAGTATGGAATGAGCTTGCATGCCTATATTAAGTGTTTTGTAAAAATCATAGTTGCTGGAATTGAATAAAGGCATGCATGTGTCACCAAAAAAAATTATTTCATAAAAAGTCAGTTCATCCAATACACAATTTATTTCTATGTTGTGTCCCCATCCTATTGAATGGTTCCATAGACATTTGGAAACTCTAGCCAGAAACTTGGACTTTAATTCTGAATCTTACATCTTTTATACATTCTTTTTAAAAATATTTTATTATTTATTTATTTATTTATTTGAGAAAGAGAGAAGGAGATACAGAAATAGGCAGGTAGAGAGATAGAGAGAGACAGAGAGAGAATGGGCATGCCAGGCCCTCCATCCACTGCAAACAAACTCCAGATGCGGGTACCCCCTTGTGCATCTGGCTTACGTGGGTCCTGGAGAATCAAGCCTTGAACCAGGGTCCTTAGGCTTCACAGGCAAGCACTTAACTGCCAAGCCATCTCTTCAGACTTTTATGCATTTTTATCTAGTTAGTTCCCAAACTTACTGTATTATATCTCTTAAGTATCTCTTAAATTCAACAGCTTTTATCTATTCATACATGGTTATCTGCTATTATTATTATTGCAGTCAAGTTTGCATTGCTGCCAGAAAACACCTGACCAAGAGCAGCTTGTAGGAAAAAAGATTAATTTTGCTTACTGACTTCAGGGAAAGTTCCATGATGGCAGGGGGAAACAACAGCATGAGCAGAGGGTGGACATCACCTCCTCACCAACATCAGGTAGATAATAGCAATAAGAGAGTGTGCCAAACACTGTAAAGGGGAAACTGGCTTTAACACCCATAAGCCCACTCCTAACAGTACACTGCCTCCAGGAGGCATCAATTCCCAAATCTCCATCTGTTGATGTGGTAGTTTGAATAGATGGTCCCCAATATATTCCGTGTTTTAGTAACTTGTAGTTTGGATCTACAGCCACCTGGCTGGAGGAGGTGTCATTGGGTGGATCTTAAGGTGGGGTGGTGGGTTTGAGATTCCAATCTAAAGATATGCAAAATGCCTACTTCCCCCTGGAATTCCTGAAGTGTGCTGTGTGGCTTTGGCATTTTCTCTCTCTCTGCCTGGTCCTTTAAGAGGGCCCAACTTCTTCTATCATTATGGAACTTCCCCTGGATCTGTAATCTTCAATAAATATCCCTTCCTGTAAAACTGTGCCTGGTTTGGAAGTTCATCTCAGCGAACCTGAAGCTGTCTGCTACAGTTGGGAACTTAGCATTCAGAACACCTAAGTTTATGGGGGACACCTGAATCAAACCACGACAATCATCAACTTTCATATTGAATACTTGTAACAGTGATCTCATAACTTTCATTCTCGTCCCAGACCCTGAAAACGATAGATTCACCAGCTGCTTGAGGATCATGGAAAAATCACGCATGACTCTTTTTGGCTAAAGTCTTGGATATACCTGCTGCATATACCACATTGTCATCTCTGCTTTCCAAAGTCCAGGAGTCCTTCCCAGGTTAGCCTCAGCCCTCTGTGAATGATGCACATCGTACCTGCTGCTTTCTTGTGTCTTGCCATATGTAACTAAGGAATTCGGCCTCTGAGCTTTCATCTTGCTCTTCACTCTCTCCCAAAATAGTACTATTTCCAGTATCACCTGATAACTATACACATTTTTGCAAAACTCACTTCAAGAGTCACTTCTTTATAAAACTTTCTGAATATGTTTTCTCTTCCTGCATAGAATAGATGATTTCCAACTACATGCCACCTCTGTAGGTTCTATAGACGGTTCACTCAGTGCCTAGAACTTTCACTATACTGCTCATTCATGCTCCCGTCTCCTGATCCAGACTGAAAGTTTTTTAGGCTGAAGATGTTCTCTACTAATCATAATATCAGCATGTATTAGAATTTCTGCGAATTTGTTGAGTCAATGGGAAAGATAACCCCTAAACTATTAGAAATCCATACTTTGTAAGCTATTTAGGGTCTGAATAACATCTCCTGGTTCCTTTCCTTGTGCTTTAGTTACCAAAGAAAGCCAGGGACCTCAAGAGTAGGGTCTAGATATAAGTGGCCCTTAGAGTGTGGTGCATCACCAGCATGACATGAGGTTAAATGCAAATGCTCAGGACTATTTCCCATTCCATAATCAGAAACTCTGTATGCGAGATCAGAAACCTTGGCCTTAACATTTCCACACCTCCTCAAGTCTGAGAACCCCTGTCTTCTTAATGTAGAAATGTTGCAGCATCTTAATTTCCCATGTTGGATTCTGTTGCTACTCTGTAGGGACTGATATAAACAATTGCTCTATTATTCAGTTTTCTAACCCTTCTCCATATCCCTCTATCCCAGTAAAAGGATTAATAAATTACCAAATTAATAAGATAAAAGTTATTCAAATATAATCCCCTCTTTGTTTTCTCACCTATTCATTCTCATGTTCAGAACTCAGATAAAATTTAAACATCCTGAGACAGGGTGTGGTTGTGCATGCCTTTATCCCAGCACTTGGGAAGCAGAGGTAGGAAGATCCCAATGAGTTCAAGGCCACCCTGAGATTACATAGTGAATTCCAGGTCAGCCTGGGCTACACTGAGACCCTACCTCGAAAAAAAAAAAATTAAACACCCTTAGCATTGCTGAGCAGATTTTCATAATATACACTATCTCCATCCTCCGTTAAAGTTGCTTATTCATTTTTCCAGTCACATTCACAGACAAGGAATATTCTAGCACAAAGACTATGACCATAATCACATGGAAAAAAAAAAAAATTTATTCTTTCTTAGCATCACTTGTATGTGTACACATGTGCACTGTTTCTTGGCACATACTTAGAGATCAAAATATGGTTTTTGAACTAAGAAGTAGTGGAGATTTAAGATAAAATATTGATTTCCATTGATTGCATATTAAAAATTGTTGAAACAGGTGACAGCAGGAACCATAGGGTTCATTACGCTATTCCCTGCAATGTTTTGTGTGTTCAAGTTTTCATAATAAAGTTCTATTTATAGGGGAAAATTCTTGATTTCAAGAATAGTCAATAATTTTTATCTAGTTAAAGCTAATAAGGAAATTTTAAATTTTTTTCATTATTTTTATTTAGTTTTGGAGAGAGAGACAGAGAGAGATAGACAGAGAGGGAGAGGGAGACAGAAATGGGCGCGCCAGCAGTCTCTCAGCTGCTGTGAAAATTCAGATGATTTCAAGAATAGTGGGACCAATAATTTTTATCTAGTTAGCCATCTCTCCAGCCCTAATAAGGACTTTTTAAACAACATCTACCTTAAGCTTAACCTTAGGAGGCAGAGCAAGACCTTCAACCCATGTAAAAGATGCCTAACTAAAGGAGTCTGCGGGAGTTGACAAGAAGTAACCACAGAGCAATTCCCAAAGATGTCAGACAGCCCTCTCCAGTTGTTTTCTAAACTGTTGACACTGTACCAGACTTAAAGACACAGGAAAAGAATCTAGAGTGGCTGAATTTGGGTCACATGCAACATCTAAGCCACAGGAGCTCTTTTTTTTTGTTTGTTTGTTTGTTTTTTATTTTTACGAAGTAGGGTTTCAACCTAGCTCAGGCTGACCTGGGATTCATTATGCAGTCTCAGGGCAGTCTTGAACTCATGGTGATCCTCCTACCTCTGCCTCCCGAGTGCTGGGATTAAAAGCATGCACCACCACTCCAAGCTAACAGGAGCTCTTTTAATATGAACTTCTTCAAAGAAGATGCAGAGTAAAAGAACTTAGTGCTTATAATTTATTTGAGAGATCATGCCATGAGAAAACAGGAACAGCGAGGCAGGGAGAAATGAAAAGGTTATGTGATAAATGATACAGGGTGGGAAGCTGGAGCAGTCTTTGCTGAGCAACAGGCAACATTATCTGAGAGTTCCCTGATTCTTTGCTATCCCACATACTTATTGTTACTCAATGCTGTGGTGTGTAAGAAAATGAGGCCCTATTTTGAGAAACCTAAAGAAGACAAAAGACTACGTGTCAGGGATCAAAATAATATCTGCTGCTATAAGAAGTCAGGGCACTTCTCAAGAATCCAAAGGTTACATGAGTCATTCTCTATGAAATAATTCCAGTGTATATAACCAGGAGGGGAGAGGAAATCATAGGAAGACACTCACCTCAAGGAATGAGGAGATCAATGAATACGAGACGTTCATAAACAGGCCCTTGGATAGGTACCATGAAAAAAGTTTAACTCCTGAGAAAGTGTTATAGAAAACTTCATGGAGAAATTGGTTTTCATGCAATAAATGTTGATCCAGCACAATAAAGTCTACCTTCCTGGTATCTGTTCTTCAAGCATCCAGTGTTGTATGAACTATGTCAAGTTCACAAGATCTCAGCATAATTCAAAGTTTTGTGGACTTAACAAATCATTAGTCCAGTGTGTTTGCTTAGATCTCATTGATGTTCTTTTCAGGTGAATAATTGCTAATTTAATTCTTGCTAGGGAAATAACATTGCACTCAAATTCCTGTGTGTGTGGTGGAAAGTACTAATGACTAGACCAACTCAGGTTTCCATGGCTACATATTGCTCTCACTGATCAAGTGGAATATTAAAGCAGTGGTTCACTAGGTGGTGAAGGTTCATTTTTTAAGCTATAACATATGCAATATCAGTAATGCAGTCCATCATTTAGGGTCTTTACACTATTCTCTAAAGCAGTGACTCTTATTTTTAAAGTTATTTCACTTTGTAAAAATAAAAGCTATTTCAAAGGTGTTGCTGTATTACAGGAGTTATTTTTTTCTTCAAACTCTTATTTGTATGGAGCTGAATACAGACATCTGCATATGTCTGTCTAGTCTTCATACATCAATCATCTATGTATCTTCAGCTACCAGACATTGTTACATATATTTATAAAACCAGGCCAAAACCTGAGAAGAGAAGCAAAACTTTCTATGGGCTTGTACCAATGTCTCTCTTAAAAGTATTCCAAGGACCTGGCATTCAAACTCTCCAGGTCTAGATCTCATTGTTGTGATCCTTCGCACCAAGTTACAGTCACTCCTGTCTCTTCACAATGCTCTTTGTTTTCTTTTCTGCCAGCCATGATCCAGCTCTGTCATCTTCTAGAAGATTCTTCCTTCACTCCTTTGTTTGTGCAGAGCCTCCCATTCTTTTTTATAGACATTTTATTTAGCTATTTTATTTATTTGGGACAGAGAAAGTGAAAGAGAGAGACAGAATGGGTGCATCAGGGCCTGCAGCCACTGCAAACGAACGCCAGACGCATGCACCACCATGTGCATCTGCCTTTGTGGGACCAAGAGAATCGAATCTGGGTCTTTAGGCTTTACAAGCATACGCCTTAATCACTAAGCCATCTTTCCACCCAGAGAGCCTCCCATTCTTGAAATGCTCCATACTCTGTCTTCCCAGGATCTCCTCAAAGACATGACTTGACAAGCCTGATCCCCTTCCAAGTTGATCTGTTGGATTTAGTGTTGATCCACAAGTCTTTCTTCCCATTTTCAATGAATCACATTGAAATCAGACAGATCTGTCTGTACATCTCTTTTTTTTTTTTTTGAGGTAGGGTCTCACTCCGGTCCAGGCTGACCTGAAATTCACTATGTAATCTCAGGGTGGCCTTGAATTCATGGCGATCCTCCTACTTCTGCCTCCCAAGTGCTGGGATTAAAGGCATGCGCCACCACACCCAGCTTTGTACATCTCATTTTTCTCCTCCAATTATTGCCTATCTGTTCTGGGGACAGAGATAAAACTCTCTAAATTTTGTTGTCTTAAAATGGATTTATAATCAACATTCCTCTATGATACAGTAAAGATAAAATGTATGCTAATTAACAATGGTGGTTAGGATGTTGATAGTGGACGGGATGACATACCTCAACTGGCTTGGATGTGCTAGAGCACTGGAATAAATCTCAGACAGCAGAAAGAACACTGGAGGATGAAGAAACGTGGTTCAAAAATGCAGTAAATGGTACAAGACTCCCTCAGGAAGGAATGTGCTTCCTAAAGTGTTTTGACCATTTGCTAATCGTGTCCATGTACTGGTCATGAGGATGGATAAGCACAGCAGGTGCTTCAAGTCTCTAAGTTCAGTCTGTTTCCTACTTTGGAACAGGACCCTTTCCTGGAATCCTACTGGATCCCCTTGATTTTCCTTGCTATTGTTTTTCTGGATTCCATAGTTCCCTTGGCTTTCTTATTTTCCAACTTAAAGCTTCCTTTCATGGAAAATTTTTCTTTTCTTACCATTTTATTATCTATAGTTGCCTCAAGATTTTTCTCAAAGATTATGATTTCCTCTTCTGACAAAGTTTCTTTGATTTAAGAGAATATAGTCAAACAGAATAGAATAGAATACCTCTTGCTTTCTATAGCTCCTACATGTATCTTTCAGTACACTTATGTTCTGTTTTGTTTTAATCTTTTATTTATTTGTAAAGGATAAAGAAAGATGAAATGAGAGATTGATAATGAGCACATCCACATACATCAGGTCCTCTTGCTGCCACAAATGAACTCCAGCTGCAACTGCCACTTTGTGCATCTTTGCAAACAAATGCCTTTAACCTCTGTGCCATCTATCTCTCTAGCCCCATGTTCTGTCTTTTAAACATATTACTTACTTGATTTTCCATGAAAACATATTAAATTGCTTCTTATTTCTCACTCCCATTTATAAGGGAAGTATCCCTCATGTCTTACCTGTGACAGAGCCCACATCTTCATCTTACCACATTGACTATTAAGTTGTAATTCCTACATTTTGGAGAGGAGGCATTCAAGCAAGAGAAAGGACCAGGTCACATCTTTAGTCTGCTGTGAGTGATTGATAGAGTCAAGGTCTGAGCCAAGATGCTTCATTTTAGAGCATGTGCAGTTTATAAATTTATCTTATATTTACCCATTCAAGTCTTAAAGTTAGTTAACTGTGTGGCAAATTTTATTCCTACTTACAGTAGAGTCAAACAAGCTTAGCTACACAAAACCACTTGTCCATTCTACATAATCACTCTGTGTTTCTAGGAGTTGCTTCATGATAGTGTATCACTAGACTTGGTTGCTTAGCTCAATGGCAGTCACCTATCTAGTGCATGAATCTGCCTTCAACTTGAACTTTTGAGGGTCTCAGATTATTTTTCCTAAGATTGCCACAGCTTTATGGATCTTGAGCCTCATACCTCAAGACAAAGGACTTTGCTTTATACAGTACAGAAAAATAGCATGAAGCCTTGCTAACCCAAATTTGTTTTCTGCAGCTCTCAAATGGCTTATACTAAATGGCCCAGGTAGAAATTACATACACTGAGGGATTGTATGATAACTAAGGAATTCTGAATTTAAATAACGTGGGGCTTTTCAAGCAGGGTGCAAACAAACTTACCTCTCTGTTCAGTAGGGAGACTTCCTCCATTATCCAATCCTGACTGCTTTGTACTATAAATGTTAGTCCAGGGCTGGAGAGATGGTTTACCAGTTAAGCACTTGCCTGTGAAGCCTAAAAACCCCCATTCAAGGCTCGATTCCCCAGGACCCACGTAAGCCAGATGCACAATGTGGAGCTTGCATCTGCAGTTCATTTACAGTGGCTGGAGGCCCTGATAGGCCCATTCTCTCTATAAATATCTGCTTCTTTCTCTCTTTGCCTGTCTGTCACCCTCAAATAAATAAAAATAAAACAAAAAAAATTCAGTGTTAGTCCAGTACAAAATGGAAGAGCTCCATTCTCAAGATAAGCAGAAATGTGAGAGATCACAAAGAATTGTCACTCGACATCTGATCCTCTTCTGCCTAGTTCATTGAGAGCTGCAGGACCTCCTTTCAAGTTGGTTTCTCACCTGGCTGAAAAGGTGATAGTTGCCAGGTAGGAGCTCAGCCAAAGAAGCAAAACAGTGGCTTCCCTCATCCCATTTATTGTCAATGTGGGCTGTATAGGCTCTCTCACACAGTGGCTGAGTGTGTCCTTGATTGACAAGTCATGGGCATAACTTCTTCTGTACCCACAAATCCATCCTAAGTTAATCTCTTGATAGCAACAGTATTAAATTTATTGTGCAAAAGGAGCATGCATAAAAGGAAATAATGCCATTTTTTGAAAATTCAATCAGCCATAAAATCATGTAATAGCCGCTCGTCTAGCATTGATCGTATTATGCCAGGAACCAGGCTTCATGGTAAATATACAGAGAGGACACACTGATGCTGGCACAATGAAATCCACACCTAGTTTAGGAATGAGAACAATAAAGGAATAAATTACCAGACTGTGACAACAGGAAAAGATGGGCACCTGTATACACTGCAGAGTCACGAAACAAGTCTAAGAGTAAAACTTCGGTTGTTCTGAGTCCCAAGCCAGTGCCAGCTCTCAGTACTTTATCACTGACTTTTGATCATGACATCTGAACATGTCTTTATTACCTAGTACATTGTGAGCTCCACAATAAAACCAAAGGGGAAGGTGACATTACATTATTACATAATAAAATAGAGAACCAAGTTTTAGAAAGGGAAACAATTTGCCTAAGCCACATTTTTTTTTTTTTTTTTTTTTGGTTTCTTGAGGTATGGTCTCACTCAAGCCCAGGCTGACTTGGAATTCACTATGTAGTCTCAGAGTGGCCTCAGACTCATAGCCATCCTCCTACCTTTGCCCCCCCCCCAAGTGCTGGAATTAAAGGCGTGCACAACCACACCAGGCTAAATCCACAATTTTTTAAAGTGCAGGCCTTTGAATAAGTTTCAAAAATTTCAATTTCCAGTGTTTATAACTATAAATCATATGCTTTGTACCATATATTGGCCTTTGTGTCTCAATAACTAAAACAGTATTTTACAAATATCCACGGGTCCCTTTACTCCATAGTGTTAAAGGAGATTATTATTATTATTATTATTGCATTTGTTGAATCTGAACTTTACCATGGAATTAATTAAGGTCATGGTGGGCTGAGAATCTAGAGAGGGTAGTTTGATTGGTATTGGAAAAGAGCAGAGACCAGAAAATTATTACAGAAAGAAGAGAGACTATTCAGGTGAAGGTAAAGAACACCCACAGATATTTGAGTTATATTTAGAGAATTTTAGGAAAAGAAAAGAAAATAATAGCAGATTGGATTTTAGGACACGTTGTAAAACCTGTTATTATCTTTTGGATAAACTACCACAAATGTTCAATTGCTTCTTAATTATTTTAGATGGCAAACTTTAAGTCTTTATTATCTTTTAAATGCTACATGATTCCTAGGTGTAAGGACTACAAGGGAGCTCCTTTTATGGCGGTTGTATCTACATGAAATCATTCCAGATCAGGAAATACCTATTGAGTTGCTTCTGTGACTAAGCCATTGGCTAGAAGCTGGGCATATGGAGATGCAGGAAGTGTGGATCTTGTGAATAAACTTGCAGTAATGGACAGCTGTATTATTGTAGTGAGTAAGAAAACACAGGACATTGGGAGACAGGGAAGAGGAAATGAAAAACTAGATTTGTGGATGAGTGTGAGTAGTCCTACAAAAAAAGGGGATCCATTGCAGTGATTGACACTTTTATATTCAAAATAATCAGACATCTCTAAATTTTATTAAAAAGAAAGAAAGAGGGTGGGGGAGGTCAGAGGGAATCCTAGGAGTTACCTTGATATCAATATCTTAAGAATAGGGGAAGGATTAGTTCATTATCTGTGTAATTAATTTGAGGAAAAGGGCGCTTTTCTTGTCCAAAGAGATCTACAATCTGGCGACAGACAGGCTCATATGAAACAACAGGTCATATTGCACAACACCCGTCAATACACTCATCTCTATGGAGTTTCCCATGGAAGTGAGCTTTTCCCACTTCTGAACTAAACAGCAGCCCACCAGAACTATGTATGTGAACTATTTTTATATCTGTGCTACTTCCTAGGCTGCCCTTAACTGGCTTAATTAAAATTTTAAGCACTATATTATGTGACCTTTGACTCCAATTTATCCTTTGGAGGATCACAATTCTTAATTTTGTTCTCTTGAAATGTGGCCAATAGCTTAACTCTTTTTTTGGTGGGGGGAGCTTGGAAATCTGTATGGTTATAGGCACTAGTAGAAGGATTGGAAGTTATGTGCCAACCTGTGAAATGGATTTTCTCTCTCTCTCTCTCTTTTACATTTTTTAAATTTTTATTTATTTATTTTAATTTTACATTCATGTTGGTGCCTCTGGTAGCCTCCTCCCTGTCCTCCCCCTCTGAAGGGGCCTTCCTCATTGGGGAATGTGGGTCATGCATTATGGAGGTAGCCAACAGTTATGGGGAAGAGGCAATGTCTCTGTGCATAATGACCCAACTTGTGGCTCTAACACTCTTTCCTCCCCTTCCTTCATGAATTTCCCTGAGCCACATTGGGTTCATTTTAGTTCTACTTCAGTGATGAGGTCTTGGGAGCCTCTGTGTCTCTGGATATCTGGCTTAGTAGGAGTTGAATGTTCTCTGTGATTATCTCCTTCAGCCTTGTTCTGGTGTCGGGTTCACCAAGAAAGCTGCACTCTTGCCCATTTCCCCTGTTACTCTATGGTTTCAGCTGGGGCCCTGGTGAGGTGTGATAGGCTGATCCTCCCCTCAGGTTTTATTTATTTACTTATTTGTAAGAGAGAGAGAAGGAAAGACAGAGAGGCAGAGACAGATAGAGAGAGAGAGAGACAGAGAAAGAGAGAGAATGGGTACACCAGGGCCTTCAGCCACAGCAAACTGAACTCCAGACACATGCACTACTGTATCCATCTGGCTTTACATGGGTCCTGGGGAATAAGACCTGGGTCCTTTGGGTTTGCAGGCAATCACCTTAATCACTAAGCCATCTCTCCAGCCCCATATTTATTTTTGAATGGGAGGCTCCAAATAATTTGTCATTCTTATTGTTTTCTTTTCTGAGTTGTCTAAATTTGGGAATGACTCCTGTGCTTTACTTTTATAAACAGGTAAAACAACCAGCTATTTCCACTTCGGAGGGAAAAAATCTCTTGTACATGTTTAGAACCTTGTGATTCAGATTTCAGCATTATAGGAAAATCCTAGGGATTATGTAACACTGACAAAGCTGCTTGAAATGCAGTCAAAGCTGAATAAGGTTCTTCCAACCCAGTGCTAACAGGTCAGTGCTCACATCTACCAGTGTGCAGGTATGACTGCTCAGGGATCTTGTGGTCTCTGATTGAACAGCCTGTCTTTATGTGCCACCTCACACTTCAAAAGATCTTTTCCTCTGGTCTTCTCTTTAAACTCAATCACTCTTTATAGAGGGCGAGAAGCTAGGCATTTATTTCCTTTTTCCCTCCCTTCCTCCCTCCCTCCCTCTTTTCTTCCTTCAGTATTTAGATGAAGAACTTGAGATCACTTGCTAAATTGCAGTTGCACATGGAGCTGAGGTAGAGAAGTCAATAAAGGTTATGCCTCACCTTCATTACTGATTTTTCTGTTTGTTTTTATCATTTCTACGTCTGTTGGTTGAATTAGATACTCACCACTCTGATAAATAGTGTGCACACACACACCTGGAATTTCATGAAAGTATTTGCTCCCACGCATCCCCTCCAGGGAACACGGCAATCCAACTGAATACTGCTTTTCTTATCATCTGGAATACAGCAGATTCTTCACCCACATTGATTGAATGAATGATTGAATAAATGAAGTAATGAGTGCATGCATGTCTTGAATCCTAAAAATCTTTAGTGCAAAATAGTTATAGAAAGCAAAAACAGAAGATTATGGGGCTCTATGAGATAGAGGTGGGCTAGAGGTAGAGCTATAGCCCTTCATGTACTGTCTAAATTATACCAATATCTGGATCCTGGAGCTTGCTTGTATCAGTCCTAAGAGATAATAGAATTTTGAGGAGTTTTTTTGAGTGATGGGACCCATCTTGATAACTTGATATTGGTTATGGTGGGAATGTTTAACTTTGGAAATTTAAAAATGACACAAAGTAGGATTTTTTTCCCTTTTCTTGTTAGACTAAGGCTTAATGTAGGATTTTCTTTCCCTTTTCTGGTCTGACTAGAGGCGTCAGTATCATATTTGTTTGCATGTGCCATGGATCCATCTGTCCATACAGAACACTAACACACCAGGAGTATTGGGGAGTCCGAGTTAGAGAGGACATGACTCATTCTGGATTACTCAGTGGATTTGAACCCTCTCTTTCAATTACTGCATCAATTCTATTTTTCCAGTCATATTAGCAGGGCTGGTCTTCCTGCATGGAAGTCACTCCATTACTTACTTACTTACTTACTTTCTCATTACTGTGACAAAACCCCTGACCAGAAGCATCTTACACACGCTTATTTCCAGGATATAGTTTCAAGGGGAAGATTCACCATGGTGGGGAAACATAGCAGTATTAGACAGCCATGCATCACATCTCCATAGCAGCAAGGAGGAAGGAGAGAGGGTGAGCTGCAAACACTCAGAGATTCTAGTCTAATAAACCTCCAGGCTTGTCTCCAGCAAGACTCCACTTTCAAGGGCTCCACCATCTGGGGCCTAAGCATGAGGGTTCACCACTAGCACATGAAGCCAACACAGGGGCATTTCACATCCAAACCCCCACACTCAGGCAGGAGTCAGTCTCTGGAAAGCAGTCTCAGCATGGCTCTATATCTCAAGCTTGACCTCAGTCGGGGGCTGGAATAGTTAAAAAAGACCTGACTTCTCAGAAGAACAACAGGAAAATAACAATGCTGGTGGTGATGATAAGATTATGATGTATCCAGCCCCTTGCTGATCATGCTCATGTACAAGGAAATTGATACTAATGGCAACCCTGTAATAGCAACACTGTCTATGATCTGTAAAACCAGAATTTTGTTTGCTTCTGCTTCTGCTAGACTCTAAGAATAAGAAGTTAGTTTATCAATATACATCTTAAAGGACCCATGATCTAGGAGTAAAAATGATGTGTATGTATTTAACCAAGTACATCCCCATCTCTTCACTCTATATTTAACCCAGCAAGAACAGCATCAAGAAAAACAATAGTAAAGGGTTACTTGTTATTCATTGTATGTCAAAGCCTGGTCTAGAAGTCTTACTTGAATTTTCTCTTCTTCCCCTATGGGGGAGCTACTGTCATTACTGAGAGGCCATAATAATAGGTTATTAATAATAATAGATTATTAATATATTACTTTGTTCCTTATCAGAAATCCCTTTGATCCCTTTGATAAACAAAGGAAGGTGGGATTTAATCCAGTACTCTTTAGCTTCACAATTGGGTTATCATATTTCCTTTTTATCTTTTGTTGTTTCAATAGTTTTTACCATGGAACTAATTATGGTAGTTGTAAAGAAAATTATGTCACATCTCTCTATATAAGATTCCTCATGTGGACACAATCTTAGAGAAAATAAGACATCATTGATTTCCATTCATAGACAGTAGGTCAAGTCCAACAGTCAGAGCTATCAAACCAGTTACATCAAGTAGCTATCACAGTGTCTTCTCAAATCCTTGCATCCTATTCTTCTGCTTCCCTGTGGACTGTGTTCCCATGAGGACCCCAATCCCAAACATTGGGGTTACTGCTTTGCATCATTTCTTCAACTCTTACTCCTGAGGTAGGAGCTACAATTTCTCATCACTGATGGTTCTCAGGCCTCTATCCTGGAGGATTTTCCATTTCCTCCAAGAAAACTAACGTGCATTCGAGGACATATTTAATGATTCTGAATGTTGCTTTAAGAGCTTATATTATATTCTAAGTTTAGCTGGGGAAATAGTTTGCTGAGAAGAAGTCACACTTTATAGCTTCAAGTGGAAAGAGGCTCTAGGATATGAGATTTTGGAGAATTAAGAAATCAGCTGGGCCACAAATGGAATAACACTGGCAGATCCTCAGGGACATGGTAATTAAACCAGAAGCAGATTAACATTCTACAGAAACAGATGTCAACAGAAAGTAGTGATCTGTCTGACAGCCTCTAAGAAACCTTCTCTAAGTGTGCAGGTTAGAAAATGAGCTAGAACCTAGGAAGTGAAGAACTGCTACAGGAAAATTAAAATCAAAGAAATATTCAGTAAGGAACATATCAATACACTGAAGCAATATTATTGAACACTAAAATCAGAGGGAACCATTGATATCAAGTTTTATCAAGTGTGAAGCACGAGTGACACCCAGGGAATGTTGTCATAGTCTCTGCTGCATGGTCCTCTCATCGGTGCAACTTCTGGTTCTTCAAGAATTTGGGGTCTCATCTAATGACAGGGTAAAACTACTGCTTTAGAACTTACGCATTTTACAAGGTTCTGTAAAGGAACAGAAGTGATAGACGAAAGTTGTACTAATAAGGAGGATGTTTTGGATTGGCTTACAGAATATGAGCTGGGAAGTCCAATAATACCTGCCTGCAGGCTTGAGAGTCAAACAACTCTGTAGCTGCTCAGTGCACACTGCTGGGTGCCTCAGAGTCCCAAGCTGGCACTGAAGACCCACAGGACTCCCGGGAGATGCTGGTCTTCAGTCCATGTTGGAAGGCTGTTGAAATTCAGTTCCAAAGTCCACGAAGGATAGCCATAGGAGAGAAGAGCAAGAACAACCAGATAAAAAGCATTCACCAGCAAACAGCACAGGCAGCCAGGTTAACAGGGACTGTGTTTTCTTGGAGTTTCTTTATATGCACCCCAGCACCAGAAGGAAGGCCACTGTGGGGGAAGGGCTTCCTCCTCCCTTTGTTAATCCTTCCTGTCAGCAACTTCGTAAATCCACCCAAGAGGCTTGTCTCTTTCGATTCCTAATGTGATCAAGTTGGCAAGGGATTTAACCATCACATGTTGAGGTGGGAATGACAAGACCTGAGAATAAATCTAATGCAGACAAAAGTGAGGGCTGAGAAATCAAATAAAACCTAAAGCATAACTTGAACTCCCAAATAAGGCCATTTCCTTTTGAAGGCAGAGTCAATACTGCTCAATTTTTAAAAGCTATTTTTACTGACAATTTTTATAATGTATTTTTATCACAATTTCCTCCCACTGCATTCCTTTGACCCTCTCCTCATCCTTCTCTCCCTGAACCCTTTCTTCATCCCAACTAGTCTTCTTCTACTTTGATGTCTCTCTCTGTCTCTCTCTCTCAATGTATTTTTAGTGCCTTGAATCTTTGGACTAGTTTAGCCTTTAATTTGCAATCAGAAAAGTTCTGGTGCCTAAAATACAAGCTGTTGATCTTATGTAAGTATGTGCATGTATTGTGAATGCCTAGATAAAATAATCACACCATTTTAACACACACTGCAGTGCTAAGAGCTCATCATCTAAGAACTGTTACTCAATTACGACAGCCAGAGGTCCTCAGAGAATTGGCTGAATCTAGGCTTGAGCCAAGGAAAATGCAAGAGAAGTTTGAGGCATCTTTTGCTCAAAGATTTGGTGGATCATTGCAAAACGCATAAGAGTAGAGGGAACGAATGTCTATTGACCAAATTTGTAAATTCAAGTAATTTAAAAATCCATAAAGCTGTGATTATATGCAAGGGGAAGAGGGAGGAAGAGAGATACAAACTAAAAAGGTTTCTTTCAGATAGACAACTGTTAGCCTGACTATGTAGCAAGAATTGCAGAGTTAACAAAAAACAACACAGGTTTTAGATTGATTGAGTCAGCAAACATCAGTGAAAAGGAAGCTATTTCTATCTAACACACTTCCATTCCATGAGGGAGGGTTTCCACAACCACCAGTTCTCCCACTCTCCTGGCAGAAACTGGGTGTCCAAAGGTTCAGCTGAAATCATACATAGTCCATATGTGAAAGAAAGCTTGGTCAAACAAAAACGCCCCCATTTTAGATGCTATTTGTGAGTTTCTGGACCTCCTATCTCTCAGTTAGCTAGCTAGCAATCAGTAGTTCTTCTTGATAAATTTCTCCCAGAATTCTGGAAGCACCTCACTGATATTTTCTGACTTCGTGTTAAGGTTACAACTCTGGAGCAGCCCAGTGGAACAAACAATTTGGTATTTCCTTGTATTTTTGTATTATTGCTATTTTCTGTTTTGCCTCTAGCTGTTTCTTATATATATTTGATAATACGGAAAAACTTTTCAAATTACCCAGGACTGCTTTTATTGATTTCCTCAGTTACTGACTATAAAACACAGGATAAGCCTTGACTATATGGAAAACTTATGCAGGAGATTCATTCCCAGTGGAATTATCACAGTGTTTCCGTTTTTTTTTTTTTTTTTTTTTTTTTTTAATGGAGGAAGGGGTTTATTGAAGCTTACAGATAGAGTGGAAGTTCCATAATAGCAGAAAAGGCCGGCCCACTTTCACAGTCCATGCAGAGAGAAAAGCCACCACCAACACACAAGCAAGCACATTCAGGAACTCCAGGCAAAGCTCAAGCACTTTGCATATCTTTAGACTGGAATTCCCCAGACACACCTAAAGGCTGGACTTTAGGATCTACCCACAGTGACACCTCCCCCTGCCAGGTGGCTGGAGATGTAAATTACAAGCTTTAATAAATCTCTGAATCTGTTGGGAGACATCCATTTAAACTACCACAGACAGTCTTGCTGATGACCTGGCCAATCTGTGCAACGAGACTTCCAGTTGGACAGTGTCGTTGTTTACGGGAAGGAACAGGATTTATGTCAGGCTTACAGATCCAGGGGAGGTTCTGTAAGGGTAGAAGAAGCTGGCCCATTTTCACAGATCCACGCAGAGAGAGAAAAATCACCAGCAGCACCACAAGCAAACACACTTCAACAGCAGGGAACCCAGGCAGCTCAGACTGCTCTCTGCAGACCTTGGGCTACAATTCCAGATCCTCCCCCAGTAACACCTTAGGCCTGGGCCTAGGAGCTGTACACAGTGACAACTCCCAGGAGGCTGGAAATCCAACTTACAAGCTTTAATAAAATTCCTGAATCTGTTGGGGGACATCCATTCAAACTACCACAGAGGGAATAGAATTGTTCTGTAAGGTTGCCGCAGTGTGAGAAATTCTTGGGGACATTATTAAACATGTCAACTCTTGGTTTGACTTTCAACTCACTGAGTTTGAATCTTCAGAAGTAAGGCTTATCTGTGTCATGCTTGTTGCTACCAGGTATATTTTTGAAATGTTTCTGTTCTATTTCTAGACAACCTTTCCTTAAACTGCTATACCTTTCCCAGCTGCCCTCCAGCAGTTTAGTTGCGTCACTCAATTGGCAAGTCTTTTTCTTACTTAGATGTCCCTTCTCTGTGCTTCTGTTGTACTTAGGCCTACTGTCCTTACCTGGCCCAGAGAAAGCAGTATTTGACTGATATCTATTTTACAAGTGTTCCGAAAACCCACTATTTATTTTCACTTTGCCACTATATAAGAAGCAAATAGGCATTTGAAAAAAATTGCATTCACACTTGAAAAAGAAGTTCAAAATAGTTAGGATATTTTTTCCTTTTGGTTTATCTAAAGTTAGGCATAAAATAAATACTGTGAAAATACTGAAAAAATACCCTAGCCAGGGATGGTGGCACATGCCTTAATCCTAGCATTCGGGAGGCAGAGGATCACTGTGAGTTCGAGGCCAGCCTGGGACCACAGGTACTGGGGAATCAAACCCTGGTCCTTAAGCTGTTTGGGCAAGTGCCTTAACCACTGAGCAATCTCTCCAGCCCATAATCTGTTTTTAATGTTAACCAAAATGTTCTGAGGCAAGTGTGGGTATACTATTATAATCTCAGCACTAAGGTGACAAAAGCAGAAAGCTTACTTGGCCTAGCTTACATACATAGCAAGTTCCAGGCCACTCAGGACTACTAGATATTAAGATTCAATTTATTTTTTACATTTTTTAAAGTCATATATTTATTTCTTAGCATGTTTTCCCTAGCATTTTATTATAATATTTTCATATATTGAAGAATATTCTTAAGCTAGGCATGGTATTACATGATTATAATTTCATCACTTGGGACTTTGAGGCAGGAGGATCATGGGTTTGAGACCAGCCTGTGGCTGAATAGAGAGTTCCAAGACAGCTTATCCTATATGGTGAGAATCGCTTTCAAAACAAAACAAACAAAAAATTCTTCTACTATATGAATTTTAATAAGTGATAGCAATTAGGGTATTTACAAATATATAAATTTATAAAATATATATTTATATATAATAATATAAAATATATAAAATAAATATATATATATATATTTTAATCATTATTTTTTATTGACAACTTCTATACTTACATACAAAAAAAACCACCTGATATTTCCCTCCCCTCCCCCATTCCACTTTAGAACTCCAATCTCCATCATATCCCCTCCCTCTCTCCATTAGTCTCTCTTTTAATTTAATGTCATCATCTTTTTCTTATATTTTGAGGGTCTTGTGGAGGTATTGCTAGGCACTGCAAGGTCATGGATATCGAGGCCAATTTCTTTCTGGGCAGTTGCATTGTAAGAAGTCATACCCTTCCTTTGGCTCTTACATTCTATCCGCCCCCTCTTCCGCAATGGTCCTTGAGCCTTGGAGGGTGTGAAAGAGGTGTTTCAATGCGGGGCACTCCTCCATCCCTTCTTCTCAGCACTATGTTGCCTATTGGGTCATCCCAGTGGTCATCACCATCTGAAAAGAGAAGCTTCTCTAACCAGAAGTGAGAGTAGCGTTAATATGTGAATATGAACATTAAGTGTAGTACTTTCGGGGCAGCTTGGTGGGAATAATATATACATTTAGTCAGACAAGAGCAGGCTTTATACCCCTAAGGCTCATGACCTCACCTACCATAGACTTTTACTTAGGTTTTTCAGTACCAGGTATGTATTCCTTCCCATAGAGGGGGCCTTCAGTCTAATTATGGAGCAGTTGGTTACCCCAAGAGTAGACATGACACTATTGCACCCGTTCAGTCATTGGGCCTGTATGGCCAAACTTGAATATTCAGTGTCCACTGTTTTCACTACTGATGACCTCTGTCTCCCATACGGCTGCATGCAGTGCAGCTTTTTCCAGCTTTCAGTTGACTGGTCTACAGGGAGAAGGTTTTCTGCTCAGCACCAGCTTGCTTTCTCAGTGGCCTTGCCTCTCAGGCAAGAGATGTCTTCAGCAATCGGGTCTTACTATCTGTTTCTCAAGGGAAACCAAGGGCTTTGGCAAATGCCTTTAATGTTTGGGAGGCTACTGGGACCTCCTTGGCCAACAACTCACTGGAAGGTATCCCATCCCAGGTACTGAAAATTTTCTAGTAACAGTCTACAGCTTCTAGAAAGGCTATAAAGGAGGGAGGAAAGGGAAGGACTTAAGTGTATGGTATTGCACATATGTAAGTAAAAGAACTGATTATAGGGAGGCGAATGGCCTAAGTGAGGCCATGGGAAGAGAATGCATAAAAGAAGGGCAGGGGGAGGGTCAATCTAAATTCAAGATATTGTGAATAAGACTTATGTAAAATTACTTTTTTGTTTTTGTTGTTTTGAGGTAGGGTCTCACTCTAGCCCAGGCTGACCTGGAACTCACTCTGTGGTCCCAGGCTGGCCTCCAACTCACAGTGTTTCCTTCGGTAGCAAACTACTCTACTTTGACAGCTGGGGCCTCTGGGATTTCCTATAGCCTCATTTGAACCAGAAGTAGACAAAGAGTCATTAAGGGAGTTCATTGGTTTGGAAAACGCAGCACTCAAAGGTCCAAGGTAAACAGACTGGATGTGCTAAAATGATATTCCTTCCCTACCAATCAGTATTCAGCCAGCATTTTGTCCAAGTTAGCATTATAGAAAGAGTCTGCGTTCTTCTGCCTAGCCCCACTGCTGTTGCCAGAGATCTCTGTGTGCCTCTGCTCACACAGGGTGACAACCTGTGCTCTCACTGGATTGGCAATGGTCTTACTGGACAGAACAGCCTGTCAGAATGGGCCAATGGGCCTGATTTGGCCATTAGGTTAAAGGTACATGTCTCTTTTATTTGCAGACAGAACTATGGGTGCCTCTTTAAGGATAGAAGGAATTTCTGAAAACATGGCTTTGGGTGACATTAATGACACTGGTCTGGGAATTGAGAGATCACAGTTCTACTCTAAGCCTAGCTTCATGTAGTCCTTTGACCTAAGAAAACAAATCCTCCTCCATAGGTGGTGCATGCCTTCGATTTCACTACTCCTCTATTCACGAATTTCTGGTTTTCTTTAATTTTTTTTCTTTTATACACCTCAACATAAGCACAAGTTTCTAAAATAGTTTGTTAAGCTATGTAAACTGTAACTTATGAACTTAACAGATAAGGAAAATAGTGACTAAAGAAAATACACTCACACATATATAAGTGTACCTACCAACGTTGTGATAGGATCTACTGAAGATAAGCATGAAATAAACAAAAAATAAACAAGAAAAACTTGAGAAATTTTATTAAATTGGCATGTTCTTGTCCTTATTTTTTAAAATATGTATTATCTATTTTAAGAGAAAGAAAGAGAGAGAGAATGGATGCACCACGGCCTTTAGCCACTGCAAATGAACTCCAGATGCATGTGCCACTTTGTACATCTGGCTTATGTGAGTCCTGGGGAATTGAATCTGAGTCCTTTGGTTTTTCAGGGAAATGCCCTTAACAGCTAAACCATCTCTTCAAACCCCTGTCATTATTTTTAAGTGTATCTATGTATGTGTGTTCTTGTGTATATATGTTGGCATGTGTGATTACAGATGAATGCATGCCATGCTGTGCCTGTGTGGAGGTCAGAGCACAGCTTTCAGGATCCATCTCATTCTGAGGCAGAATCTTTGAACTTCCTAGACATTCTCCTGTCTCTGCCTCCCTTCTTAACACAGGTGCGCTGGGTTTACAGACGTCTCCTCACAGCTTCCAGATTTTATGTGGGCTCTGGGTATCTAAACTCAGGTACACAGAGTTACAAGATAAGGGCTTAATCCACTCAGCCACCTTCCCAGCCCTTATGTCCTCCTAGTCATTCTTATCAGAGTAGAAGGAGAGAGATGGACAACTACGTGATTTCTTACTTCACCTATGGCAAGCCTGTCAAAATCCTACCATAATGTGTAGTATGTGCAGGTATCATAATTGACCCTTGTGCATTACTTTTGTTGTTCTTCCTTTCTCCATTTGACACAGTGGAAATGTATGTATGGTATTTCTCAAACATCATTTTATTGTCAATTTCCAGTGTATTACTACAAATGTAACAGTTGAATCAAATAAAATACAATAAAATCATCTACTTCAATGAATCTTGGAGCTGACCACTTGCAAAAAGACTTTTTGAATCAATGAAAGCAGATGACATATCTGGAATAGGAAGAGATACAGCTAGAATTTAAACTTAAATGTGGGGCTGGAGAGATGGCTTAGCAGTTAAGGTGTTTTCCAAAACCAAAGCCAAATGTGGTGGTTTGATTCAGGTGTCCCTCGTAAACTTAGGTGTTCTGAATGCCATGTTCCCAGCTGATGGCAATTTTGGAATTATATCCTCCTGGAGACATTGTACAGTTGGGGACAGGTTTATGGGTGCTAAAACAAGCTTCCTCTTGCCAGTATTCAACACATTCTCTTGTTGAGGTTGTCCATCTGATGCTGGCCAGGTTATGTCCACCCTCTGCTCATGCCATCATTTCCCCCTGCCATCATGCAGCTTTCCCCTCAAGTCTGTAAGCCACTCACTGTATCCCAGCCTGACCTGGAATTCACTATTTAGTCTTAGGTTGGCCTGGAACTCTCAGTGATCTTCCTACTTTTGCTCCTCAAATGCTGAAATGATAGACGTGCACCACCATGCCCGACATCACTGTTAGATTTTTGATACGATTATGATGCCAACGTCCAAGCAAGTCTCAAATTTAATACGTTGCCCATAAAATTCCAACAGCATTTTTCCACTATGGAAAATATGTGATAATTCTTCAAAAATATTAAGTATATAATTGCCTTTTGGCCCAGTATTTTTCCTCTAGATATGTAGCTATAGCAGTTATAGCAGTTACTTTCACAATCCTGGGTATGGGAAGAAAGGATTTATTTCAGGCTTACAGTTCTGAGGGGAAGCGTCATTGTGGCAAAGCAAACTGACTCACTTCACACATCTATAGCAGAGAGAACAGCAAGCTTGAACTGGCTTCACACACACAGTATGCTGGACTCCTCAACTGCCAAGGTTCTCCCCTAGCAATACATGTCCTAAAACATGACTCCACCTCCCAAAGTCTTCATTAGCTGGGGACTAAGTAGGAAGCTTAATCAAAAATATCTTTCAGTATGTCTTTCAGGATATAGGATTTTATGGTACCATTTCCATTTGGGTCCAGCCATGGGGGGAGAACAGGGAAAAGGCTAATGATGGTACCATCATGGCTGTATATATACTATATACATAACTAATAAAAATATTAAAAAATATATATCTGTGGAGGGTTGGAGAGATGGCTTAGCGGTTAAGGCGCCTGCCTGCTAAGCCTAAGAACACCTGTTCCATCTCCAGGTCCCACATTTAGCCATATATAAAGTGACACAAGCACGCAATGCCGGCTTGCCCACAAGGGGGTGCACATGTCTGGAATTTGTTCACAGTGGTAGAGAGGCCGCTGGTGCACCCATTTTCTCAATCTCTCTCTGCCTCTTTCTCTGTCTCTGTCTGTCTCTAATTATAATAATAATAATAACAACAACAATAATAATAAATCTGTGGATATGGGGACATTTACAGTCAAGCAACTACGATGCTCAAAAGATTTGAACAGAGGATGTATTTTTGTTTAAATCAGCATTTTTCATGGTAGTCAAAAGGAAGAAACAACCTATGTATCCATCAACAAATGAATGAATAAATAAAAAGTGGTCATATCATATGTAACATTTTCTCATTGTTGTGATCAAATACCTGACAGAAGGAACTTATGAGGGGTGTTTTTTTTTTTTTTTTTGGCTCATAATTTAGAGGCTTCCATCTATCATGGTGAGGGAGGTATGGTATCAGGATTGATTCCTACTCATGTTGGTGGGTGCCTGAGATGTCCGGTTGTGTTACAACAGCACTCAGGAAGCAGAGAGCTAAAGCAGAAAATGGAGCCAAGCTCCAATACTCACAGGCTCACCCACAACAATCCACCTCCACCAATCAGGCATATCTCCTGTCTCAAAGATTTACAGTGCCACCAGGTGGGGACCAAGTGTTTAAATACATGAGAATAGTGGACATTTTATGCTCTAACTTCAGCCCTGGAATATACATAACATGGCATGCTATTCATAAAAACAGGTGAAATTTTGTTGTAGGCTTTATGGTTGAAGCTTGAATACTGTGAAATAAGCCAGTCATAAGAGGATGGCTATTGTATGATTCCATGTATATGAATAGTCAAATTCGTAGAGACAGAACGTAGAAGACAGGTTTATAGGAGTTGGGAGAGTAAGGAATGCTGAGTTATTATTTAATGAAGACAATTGCCCCGACCAGCGGGAGTTCAACAAGAGCCTGAGGGGAGATTAACCTGGATGAGAGAGACAAACAGACACAAAGAAGTAGACTAAGCCTAATACCTGGTCAAAGTCTCAAATTTTTATTTTTCACACAGAGGTTTATATAGGGGAGGCAGGAGGAAGGTAAACTAGAAACTGACCCAGGGTCACAAGACTTTCTGATTGATAAGGTTTGATCATGGGACTCTTAATCCCAGGGGTCACTGACCCAGGATTACAAGATGCTCTGATTGATAAGGTTTGATCTTGGGACTCTTAATCCCAGGGGTCATGGGAAGGTCTGTTGTTACATTCCGATAGGCAGATAAAGTAATCGCCTGCAGCCAGGGCTTGTAGCTGGGGCAATTCTGATCCTAAGGCCTTTTGAGTCCATAAGATGGCTTCTCATACAAGATGGCTGTTATGCTGTTCATGGTCTCCGACAGACAATTTATCATATGGGTAATATACAATTTGTGGGCATATAAAGAATGGTAGTGGTTACACACTACTGTGAATGTATTTAATATCATTAATTTCTACACATATAAATGGTTTAAGTGGCAAGTATTATGTTGTGTATATGCATTCATGACCCCAAAGTGACTACCAATACTCCCAGTGAGGAAGGATAACATGATGGGAATATGACCAATTTACTCTTTGTTCCCAATAAAATTTCTAATAAAAAAGGAAAGAAAAAGTATGTCATGGGAAATAATTCTATTAACCTTGAGTTCTATGTCCACTTCTTACTTGGTTCAATGGGTTTTGGTTGAACTTAGGATGGAAATGTTGCATAATACATGATTGATGACCTCACTCAGACTGCTGAAACGGGGATTATTCCTCCAAAAAAAAAAAAAAAAAAAGACCAAGAAAGCTGAAGAAGCAAAAACACATGGTCATTCATTTCAGAGACGACTGAATGAATGGAGATTAGTTCTCTGTGTTCATACATGGTTAATCTCTTAAATTCCTGTGTGCATTAACAAAAAGTGATTTGCCTGCCTCCATCAAATGTAATTTCTCTCTGACTCACTAAAATATTCATCCTTGGCAATTTAACACATATCTCAATAATAATAATTCTTATGGAAAGGCCCCCAAACTGCTGTGTCCAAAAGGGATAATTTTTTGAGTAATTATACTTGGATTTTTTGATACAGGATGCTTATAAGATGATTTTCTCATTTCATTAAATATTCTTTAAAATTGCAATGGTTTGCCAGGCATGGTGGAACAAGCCTTTAATTCCAGCTGTTTGAGGCCAGCATAGAATTACACAATGACTTCCACATCAGCACAAGCTAGAGTGAGACCCTACCTCTAGAAAATGAAAATAACATAAAATAAAATTGCAATGACTGCTTATCATTGCAACGTTTGGATCACTCATTCATTGATTCCCTGTCACAGACACTTTTATATCCTTTCACACTGAAGTAATAGTTGCCTCGATTTGTCAATGTGACTTTGATGTCCTTCCTGGTCTATATGATAAACAGAAAGTGGTAGAAATGACATTTCAATACCCCTATCCCTCTAGCATACTTCCCCGTCTCACTGATTTGTATTATCTACCTGGTCTATGTGGAGTTTTAAACTGCAGCTTAGACTTAGGTGAGTGGGCAAAGATGTGAGCAAAAGACTATGTTGACTTATGAACTCTAGTTCCCAAACTGGGTAGTATGACTCCTTGACCTTCTGGTGATGTCCAGAGAGAGGTCTCACATCTTTAAAACATTTGAGAAAGGAGGAAAACTGGTGGCAGGACATCATGCAGCACCCCTTTCACATATTCCCAGAACCTCTTGTAGCTCATTGTTTTTTCATTTTCCTGAAAAGTATTTACTTAAATGATATTTTATTTAAATAAAATAAATTATTTATATTGTAACTTTAAAACAATATTTCACATGAAAAAATAGTTCACTATAATATTCTTATGGAAAGTACATCACAAAATTCTGATGTTAATATAATATTGGAGGTTAGGCTGTAGCTAACAGGGGCAAGTAGTATAAACAAGCCTTGGGTTCAATCCCCAACGTCATATAAACTGGGCATAATGGTGTTTTTCTTAAATTGCTTTATTTCAAGCACCTAATATAGTTTGGGAATATGAAATAGATTTAATGTGTGATGAAAGAAAAGGTATGCCAGCATCACTCTACTGCACTCTGTTATGTCAAATGGATATTGTGTTAGTTACTTTCTTGTTGCCATAAATGAATGAATGAATACTAGGAGCAACATAAGAAAGGAAAGGGCTTATTTTTAGCTAACAAATTTGAAGTTTCATGATGGGGAAGGCCTGGCAACAGGCATGGGGACAGAGCTGGTTACACTGATAGAAATGAGCCAAGGACTGACAGAAAGAAAAGCCAGGAGGCAGTCCCAAGATCCACTCCAGTAACCCATCCCTCCCAAAATATCCAAAACCTTCCCAAACAGTGCCACCAGCTGGAGAGAGTGTTCAAGTCCATGAGCCTGGGAGAAGTATTTCAAATTCAAACCACAACAGGGAGACATCTGAGACACCTACAAGGTTTCCTTCAGAGTTCTTGATGGCCCACCAAAGATTAATGGTAAGACCTACTGTCGAAGACAGCATATGTGTGTGAGACCAAACATGGAGAGACCTGGTCGGAATCTGGAAGAGGGCCAGTCCCCAGACAGTTAGCTAGTCTAGTGCCAGAGGGTGCTACACGAGCAACTAGGGGATAATGGCCGACATCAGTCCAAACAATTTCCAGTCTAAGATACCCAGCAGGAAACAACCTGACGTAATGCTCAAACAAGTGCAGTAGTGGCACACAGCCATGGTGGGTAACCCTGAGACTACATAGTGAATTCCAGGTCAGCCTGAGCTAGAGTGAAACCCTACCTAGATAAACAAAAAAAAAAAAAAAAAAAAAAAAAAAGTAATCCACTCAGTAGAATGGAACTCATTGCTGGAACTGAGAAATAAGTCAAAACCATGTACAAAAAATGAGCTCAGTCTCCAAGATCAAGATACCACCAAATGTGGGCTAGAAGAGAGCCTACACATAAAAAATTCCCTCCAAAATATCTATGGCCATCCTGTCTATGTCGTACTAATTTCTCTCTCCATTGGAGAATTTGCTTATCTTTTTCAGATGGACAACAAACCTGAAGGGAGGATCAGCTAACCACACCTCACCAGGGCCCCAGCTGAAACCATAGAGTAATGTGGGGGAAGGGCAAGAATAAAGCCTTCTTGGGGATCACAACACCAGAAAAAGGCTGAAGGAGATAAACACAGAGAACATCCAACTCCTACTAAGCCAGATAGCCAAAGACACAGAGGTTCCCAAGACCTCATCACTGAAGTAGAACTAAAATGACCCCAATGTGGCTCAGGGAAATTTGCGAAAGAGGGTGTGGAAAGAATGTTAGAGCCACAAGTTGGGGCATTATGAACAGAGACTTCACTTATCCCCCATAACTCTTGACTACCCCAACAATGCATGACCCACATTCCCCATTGATGAGGGTCCCTTTGGAAGAGGGAGGACAGGGAGGAAGATAATGGTGTCACCACTATGAATGTAAAATCAGAATAATATAAATAAGAAATAAATTATTAAAAAAAAACATTATGTTTGCTCATTTGTTGGCCTTCCTACTGGATTCTCAATCCTTTAAACACAGAGGCTGTGGAAGTCCTTTTTATTACTCTAGAATGAGTATGGTAATACATGATTTGGGAAGTCATCTTCCACTAAAGGGAAGGCTAACAAATGAACTTAAGACAGAACGTAATTCTTTCTAACACTATCCATCAAATTCAAGAAAGGGCATTGGTTATGATGTACTGCCCTAGTTATTTAAGCTTCTTGTGGCTAGCAGAATACATCTAGATTAAAAGCTAAAGATGGAGAAAAAGAGGGATTGTAGGATGCTAAAAATAGTCTCATTGTTTATGAACAATTCAGTGTAGTAGGATCCGCCTTAATCCTGGATTATTTGTATTTTTGGTCAGTCATATGACAGATAACACAAAGGCCACATTAGAAGTTTTGATCATTATAAATGAGTTCCCAAAGTTCACTTGGGTTCAAGAATATGTGGACCAAGGCCAGGCATGGTGGCTCACGGCTTTAATCCCAGCACTGGGGAGGCAGAGGTAGGAGGATATCCTTGAGTTCAAGGCCACCCTGAGACTACATAGTGAATTCCAGGTGAGCCTGAGCTAGAGTGAAACCCTACCTCGAAAAAAAAAAAAAAAAAAAAAGTGGATATGTGAACCAAATGAAACCAAACACATTTTTTTATCATTTCAAAATTTTATTTTTTCCTCATTGCCACACAAATATATGAAATTTTTTGAAAATATGGTCTTACTTTTGAAGGTATGGCTTGCCCACAGTGATCTGGAATTCACTATGTAGTTTCACTCTGGCCTTGAACTTAAAGCAATCTTCCTAGCTCTGTCTCCTGAGCGCCGATGTGAATTTTTTTGTTTGCTCATTATTTGAGGCTGTGTCTCATACTATAATCAAATGTGTCCTGGTACTCACTATGTAACTTAGGTTGTCCTTGACCTCATAAGCAGTCATCTTGCCTAAGCCTTTCAAGTGCTGAAGTTACAGGCATGAACTACCACACTCAGCCTCCCACATAGGAATTGTGATTGTAGAAAATCTGATGAGTAAATGTATTTCTGCATACAAATACAAATGTGTCTACATAATTTGATAGTTCATATGTGCTTTGTACATGATATTTCCTCATTTCAGTAAGTATTCTTTAAAATGCAATTGTTGGTCACTATTGCAACATTTGGATTGTTTCATTCATACAATCCCTTCTTGTAGGGAATTTATATCCTCTCTGATTGAAAAAAAAAAAAAGACAATAAGGTTTTACCCACCTTCTTGTTTCTGCCATCTTACAATGTGACTTTGAAGTTTTGCTAACAAAAAGGGTGGTTACTTTCACACTGCTATGCATAACTTGCTTTCACCAATAGAATGCCACGGAAGTGGCTGTCAACTCATACACTCCAAGGCTTTGGATACTTATAAGCCACTGATAAACATGTGGCTTTGCTTGTTTGTTTGTTAGGTGTTTATCATACCTAGTGTCCTCTGATCTTCCAGTTTCTTTGATTTGATGTCTATCATTTCTTTTGGAAAGTTCTTGGCCATTATTGCTTCATGAAAATTTTTTTCTATTTTTTATCATTTTTTTCCTTTGGGAATTTACATAATGCATGTATTATAATGGTTCAAAGCATTTTGAAGTTCTTTGTTCTTGTTAAGGCTCAGTCTTTCTTTTGGTATGTGTCATAGAATTGAGACCTTCTGAAGTGTTTCTTTGTCGGCATACATTCTCCCATGTCCCTACCCTGCTGCAGAATATTCCCCTCCATAGTTGATACAGAGTCTAGAGTCTAGAGTGGGAAAAAATGCTCCATTCCTCAGTGGACTTAGGTTTTCCATGGAATGTAGATGTTTGCTATTGGGCTCCCTAGTGTGTTCTACAGGATTGACTTTTCTCCACTTATTCTGGAGCCAGAAGAGGATCTCCTTTGGACATTTACTTTGAAACTCAGCCAGGATTGCTTTGTGTAATGTGGGGGTGTGTGTGTGTGTGTGTGTGTGTGTGTGTGTGTGTTTCCCCATACACTTGCCTGCAGTGGGGCGGGGGTGGGGGTGGCCAGATCAGAATGTTGGGTATCTAGTGCTATCCCTCCTCCACCAGGTCTTGGTTTGAGCCAGAGTTCCTTTATTGAGTCTGGATCTTGTGGGGCTCCGTGAGATCTTGGGACTCTGCCACCCTATGGGACTGGGTAATGGTGGTAACAGTGGGTGGTCACACCCAGCTGTTTGAGTAGAATCTGGAGATTCGAACGCTAACAGCCTCAGGCCCCCTCAGGTCTTCATGCTTGGGCAGGAAACACGTTGAGCGTCTGAGCCATCTCTCCAGCCATCTGGTATGCTTTCTTGATGCAATTTACATAAATGTATGCAGTCCCTTTAATATGGTTCCCAGAAGGGTCTTACTCTCATGCCAGCACACTCAGCCTCCGGAAGTGTAATGAAATTACGCTTTCAGCGTCCCCACTGGGTAAGTAAGGCTCCACTGTCTTCAACTTCAGAAAGGCTATGTTTCTCCACATACATTCAGCTCAGCAATTTGAGACTTCTGCATGCCTTGTGACCTCAGTCTCCTGGAAAATAGAAGAAAAATTATTCTTTAGATTTTGGCCATTTCTTATTGTAAACACAAAAATGAGGACTTCTAAACTTAAAAATATTTATTTATTTATTTATTTATTTATTTATTTATTTATTTATTTATTTATGAGAGGGAGAAAGAGGTAGAGTAAGAGAGAGTGAATGAATTGGTGAGCGAGGGCCTTCAGCCACTGCAAACCAACCCCAGATTCATGTGCCACCTTATCTAGCAGGCAAACACCCAGCATTTTCAGAAAATAAAATGAATACTGAGCATAGTGAGTTTTGAGGAAAAGCCTTAAGAGTTCTGCTTAGTTTATACATGCATGGAAACTGGATGGAGAGAAATCGCTGAAATGACCCACCAGTCCTTTTGAGCTGCTCTGTATCTGATGACCTGAGGTCCAGAGGACGGAAGACAACAAACGAAATGAGCTCTCCCATAGTTCTCATTAAATGCTCAGGGAGTCAGACCACTGCTGAGTTGGCACTTCAACGGTTTTGGAAAAGGAAGCATGATTACCTATTTTACCACCTTCGTTGTGCTGGAGGAAATAAGAAATAGCTTTGAGACTAATAATCACAGAAGCAGCATCCAAGGCAGAAGAGCTCAGTTGCACTTCCTAAAGGCGGTATAAATAATTCAGCATCTCTCCAGGCAAACCTGTAGGGATACAGGAAAAAGAGCTGAAAAGCGTTGGTGCCGTTTCAGCTTAGTTCTGACCAGATTCCTTCAACAGAAAAGGTGATAGAATGCCTTCAATAAACCTTTAGAACTGGAAAGACCATGCAAGTGTTCATTGATTTATTCATTGATCAGGCACTCATCGCATACTGTTCCTAACACCACCTGCTAGCAGCTTTGGTAGCTTACATTCTTATTGTTCATTCTTTTGATGAAGAATCAACCGAAATGTGAATCTGCAGAGACATTCTGTCTTTTTTTTCCAAACCTGGAATGAGTCCCTACTCCCAAGAAGATGTTTACAATTAGGTTCCACATTAACTTTTAAAAATGTGGCCTGTGTTTACACAAAAATGACATTATGACATTTTCAGAAAAATGGTTGGAACTGGGGATTATTATGCTAAATGAAATAAGTCAGATTCAGAAAGACAAATACTTCATGTTTTATTTCATCAGCAGAATAGAAATTACAGTGTGTGTGTGTGTGTGTGTGTGTGTGTGTGTGTGTGTGTTGAAAGTAGAAAGGGGATATCCTTGTAGTTCTGTATGGAGATCAATATCATCCCCTCTGAAGGCTCAGTGAACATCACAGAAATTAGGGCAGAAAAAAGTGCAACAGCTAGAGAGTGGGGAGGAAAACTGTGACACATTGTCACCTGGAAATGCATGGTTATTTCATTCATGAACTCACAGCAGCTGTAGCTAGCTGCACAAAATAGAGCCAGTCACCATTCCTTCATGGATGTATGTAGCTGTGTCTGTGAGAGCTGGTCTAGGAGTGGAAGCAAATAAATAAAATTTTAAAAATATTAAAAAAACTCAAGTAAAAAGAATTATTCCCATGATGTGAGGCTGTAGTTGAAGTAAACTGGGTGTGGTAGTTTGAATATATGCCCCCAATATGTTCAATGTTTTATTAGTTTATAGTTTGCATCTGCAGCCACCTTGCTGGAGGCAATGTCATTGGGCGGATCTTAAGGTGTGTTGGTGGGTTTGAGATTCCATTGTAAAGATATGCAAAGTGTGCCCAGTTGGAGTTCCTAAAGTGTGCTGTGCTGTGTGGCTGATGGCTTTTCTCTTTCTGCTTGGTCCTGTGAAGACAGGCCAGCTACTTCTGCCATTATAGAACTTCCCCTGGATCTGTAAGCTTCAATAAATAATATCCCTTCCTCCATAACTGTGCCTGGTCTGGAAGTTCATCTCAGCGGACCTGAAACTGTCTGCTACACTGGGAGAACAACTAAGAATGGATGTAGCTGTGTCTGTGGGGATGGGTCTAGGAGTGGAAGCAGAGTGCTGAGTTGGAAAGCAAGGGAGGAAGAAAGCTGTCAATCCCCATGCCTATTGAAGGTGTAATTCTTGAAGTAATTGCCAGGGATTTATATGAATTCTTGCAAAATACTTCAGCATGGTAAGTGTTGGATGTTTTTTTTTAATATGTTTCTGACATAGAATATAAGTGTGGTTATCTTAATAGATGTTAAGAAATCATTTAGGAAAATTCAACAGCTATTCCCAATAAAGCTATGTATATTATTTGGATTTTTGAGGTAGGGTTTTGCTCTAGCCTGTGCTGACCTGGAATTCGTTATGTATTTTTTTTTTTTTTTTTGGAGAGAAACAGAGCGAAAGGGAGAGGGAGACAGATAGAGATGGGCATGCCAGCAGCCTCTCAGCTGCTGCAAACCAAATCCAGATGCATGTGCCCCCTTGTGGTCAAGTGCGGCATTGCGCCCTTGAATCACTTTGCATCTGGCTAAACGTGGGACCTGGAGATTGGAACTGTTGGAGATTGGATCCAGCATTCTTAGGCTTAGGAGGCAGCTGCCTTAACCACTAAGCCATTTCTCCAGCCCTCGTTATGTATTCTAAAGCTGGTCTTGAACTCACAGCCATCCTTCTACCTCTACCACCTGAGTACTGGGATTAAAGTAACCCCCATGCCTGGCTCATTGTTGTTATTTATAAGCATTATTATTATTTATAGGCAATGTAATAAGAAAATTCAAGTTACCTGAAAACTGTTATATCTGACCAAAACTTGAGAAGACCTTGCAAATAATTCATCATTCCCTACACTGCAACTATGACCAGATAAAATATATTATGAATATAACATCAGTCTCATAAAAATAATGTGGAATTAAAGGAACACATAGAAGGGCTGGGGAGATTGCTTGGTGGTTAAAGGCACATGCTCTGTAGATCTGCTGGCCAGAGTATGTCTCTGCAGCACCTATGGAAAGCTGGACACAAAGTGTCACGTTTATTTGTAACCCTGACATACTGATAGTAATGGGAGGTGGAGTCACTTGGAATGACAAAATTCACCACCAGCCATTTAGTCTTGCCTTCACGATGGTAAGATAGCAAAAGAGACTAATCATAGTGAATAAATTCACAGAAATCCTTTGAACAAATATATCAGGGTTTATATGGGAAATTACAAAAAGACAACATGGCCAAGTAGCTTTTAAAAAGTATAAAGAATGCTAAACAGGACTGGAAAGAAATTTTTATTGCTATTAGACAGATATTTGTAAGTTATCTTAATCAATTTTCCACGGTGAATCTGTAATTTCTATGTAACATACTTGAATATTTTATGAAGAGAAAATGCCATGTATAAATATTTGAATTATTGCAGTTACCTGAGAGACTTGTCAACACTTAACCATGTGTTGCATCTGCTCTCTAATTGGACTGGAGACCTGCTGCATGGGAGGGAATACATCCCTCATACTGAAAACCTATGAAGGGTAGTCATGAGCTCTAGGGGTGTAATGTCTTCTGGTATCTGGCTAAATGTATATACTATGCTCACCAAACTGCCCAGTAAGCACTTCTCTTAATGTCAATACCCATGTATTAATACTACTCTTTTTTTTCTTTTTTTTTTTTTTTTTTTTTGGAGAGAGACAGAGAGAGAGGGAGAGGGAGACAGATAGAGATGGGCACGCCAGCAGCCTCTCAGCTGCTGCCAACGAAATCCAGATTCTTACGCCCCCTTGTGGTCAAGTGTGGCATTGCGCCCTTGCGTCACTTTGCATCTGGCTAAATGTGGGACCTGGAGATTGGAACTGCTGGAGATTGGAACCAGCATTCTTAGGCTTAGGAGGCAGGCAACTTAACCACTAAGTCATCTCTGCAGCCCAATACTACTCTTACTTTTGGTTAGAGAAGCTTTTCTTTTTAGATGGTGGCAACCTTGGGACGGCTCAGAAGGCACCATGTGCTGAGAAGAAGTGACAGAGGAGTGCTCATCACTGAAATATCTCTAACACACCTTCAAAGGCTCAGGGTCCATTGCAGAAGAGGTGGTGGAAAGAATGTAAGAGCCAAAGGAAGTGTAGGCCTGCTATAAAGTGGACTGGATATCCATGACCTCACACTGCCTGACAATACCTACACAAGACAATCATAACAGGAGGAAAAAAGCATGACATCAAAATAAAAGAGAGACAGATTGAGAGAGGGAGGGAATATGATGGAGAGTGAAGTTTCAAAGGGGAAAGTGGGGGGAGGGAGGGAAGTATCATGGGGATATTGTCTACAATTATGGAAGTTCTCAATAAAAAATTAAAATTAAAATCATGAATAGTTTATAAAGAAATGCTAAAAAATTACATCATAATAATATCAGGATAAGAACTGAATTTTGAAGGCTGTACTTCAGCCAATCAGATCTTCCTTAGATAACACATTTTGCTTTGAAAACATACAATTATTGTGCCTCATGTAGAATTTTTTTTTCAGGGACATTAGCTAATTGTATACCAGTTAGAGGCAGTCTGTAATCTCAGTGCCTTATAACAAGCATTATGATTTGAATGAGGTATCTTCTTCAAAATTCATGTTAGAACTTAGTCCCAGTGCAGGAGGGTTCTATTCTCACTAATCAGTTAGAACCCTAATAAAGGGCTTGAGGCTGCAGGATAGATTCCTTCCTAGCTCTGGTGCTATGTGAGCATAGTGTTTGCTCATTCCAGAGGGTGAGGCAACAAAACACCATATTGACAGCAGAATCAAAACCATCACCAGACACTATTTATGGCAGTGCCTTGATCTGGGACCTTCCAGCCATCTCAACTATGAGAAAACAATCTTCTGCTGTTCATAAATTGCCCAATCTCAGGTATTTTACTGTAGAACTATAAATAAGCTATTAGGTTAGCTGTCAGTAGCTGCAGTAGCGGCTCTGGTCTCCTCCTTGCATGTTTTCATCTTGGGGCCCAGGTAATGAGGTCTAGCTTCAAAGGTGGACATCCAGTCCAGATCATATTATCCTGGTGCTGGGAAACAACATGAGTTCTGTGGGGGTGTTATGTGGCCTTTTATTATGTCACCTTGGAATAACCGATACCCCATCTGCTCTCATTCTCTTGCTAACACAGGCTGCAAAGTGACCCTCTCCACAAGAAGTTCTTCATGGTGATGATAGAGAGTACATACTGCACAGAGAGCAGATGTATTATCTATCCTTTTATACAGCAAAGGGTGAGGAAGAATAATTGGGGACGGAAATACTTTTGCATCTATACATCTTGCTTAAATAGCAAATTAAATCATGCAATTCAATATATTCATAAGCAAGGCTGAAAATTTAGTGGAACAGTGTTGCCTATCAAGCACAAGGCACTGGGTTCATTGTCCAGCACCACAAACCCCTGAAGTATTCATACAACCATCTGACAATACTGCAGAGGTTGGGGTAAAGCCTTCTGTAAAATTATTTTATCTGCCAGCTGTTGTCTCATTAGTACACATTTTCGTTCTACTACCTGCTATCTTTTGTCACACTGGCTATGTTAGTTAAATGTCTGCTCTTCGTTTTATTTATCTCCAAAGCAATGATAAAAATCCTAGTCTTACAGATTACAACCGAGGATTCATCTCTGTGCGTGCTTACTAAAGCTTGGCTCCAGCTTGTTCTTTTAGCGTGTTGTTCTATATATGGCAGAGGATCTGATCTGATTCTCCAGGCTTTAGCCCCCTGGTCTGTCTTTAGAGTGATGAGTAAAATCCAGTGATGCTTCCATCCAAGTAATAACCACTCCAGACCCTGCTTAGTTTCCAAGATCAGACAAAAGCAGGAGCCTCAAGGTGGCAGAGCCACAGACAAAGTCCAGCCTTTCTAGATGGATAAAGGCTATCTGTAGTCACCCTTGTAACCTGGAAGGCTAGAATAATACGCTCCAATTTTTGTTTAAAATAAAGGGCAACTAGAGCCAGGCTTGGTGGCTCAAGCCTTTAATGCCAACAGTTGGGAGGCAGAGGTAGGAGGATTGCCATGAGTTCAAGGCCATCCTGAGACTACAAAGTGAACTCCAGGTCAGCTTGAGCTAGAGTGAGACCCTACCTCTAAAAAACAAAATAATAATAATACTGATAAATAAATAAATGGCAACAAACAAAATAAAAGGTGACACTAAGTGTGATGCCATGTCGCTACTAATGCCCCTCAGAGATGTTCCCTTGTCTGCTGCATGGAATCCAAGCTCATGCATTTGGTATGATTCAGCTCAGGTTCATCCATTCAGTATCTAGTCCCATGTCTCTACATATTCATACATTCTCCGAAAAGACCCAGGACTTCTTTCACACAGAATTCTGCACATTGCTACAAATTGTCTTTCCTATTTGACATCAAACTTTTTTTTACTGATAACATTAATATATGAGCATACTTTAATTTGAGCATGTTCCCATCCTATTATACTATTTTTGTCCTCTTGCCCCCAAGCCCCCATCCACTGAGAAACAGCCTCTTTCAAGATAGTTCTACCTCTGTGTTGATGTCTCATTCCTTTTATCTTCCTCCGTCCTCCATGTCAAAAAATTGATGAGCTCAGAAGATTGTAGGTCTGGCGGTGGTTTCAGCAAGCACCATGAAGTGATGAATTCACCAATCAATTTATGTTGGGAGGCACACCCCGTCTTGTGGCTCTTACACTCTTTTCACCCCCTTTTCCACAATGTTCCCCATGAACTGGAAGGTGTGGTAGATATCTCTGCTGGTGTTGATCTCCCGACAGCCTCTTGTTTTCTGCTTTGATGAGTCTGAGTCTCCTCAGTGTTTACCACCATCTACATGGACAGGGCTCTCTGACTTGAAGTGACAGTGACACTCCTATTCATTCTGCCACATGCTTTGCAATGTTTCCAAACTTTTCTTTTTTTTTAATGGTTGTCATCTCATATTCCCTCTCATCCAATCCCATTCCCCTGAGGACCCTCCTCAGTAGGGTTACTGGTATTCACTGTGGGCTCAGGAAAGGCTCAATGCATCTCTGTGGTGGGGGGAAACTGCGCCTCAGGCTATTCCCACCCAAGCTGAGGCTCTTACAATCTCTTTGAGCCTTCTTTCTCAATGTCCCCTGAGCCTTGACAGACAAATTAAAGATCTGATTTAGTGCTGAGTTCTCTGTAGCCTGTAGATCTCTGGTTTTTTTGTTTTGTTTTGTTTTGTTTCGTTTCGTTTCGTTTTGGTTTTGCAAGGTAGGGTCTCACTGTGGTCCAGGCTGACCTGGAATTAACTATGTAGTCTCAAGGTGGCCTCGAACTCTCAGCGATCCTCCTACCTCTGCCTCCCAAGTGCTGGGATTAAAGGTGTGCGCCACCACACCCGGCTAGATCTCTGTTTTGAGTGACTAAAGTATCTCTTGTAATCTCCCTGGGGCTGGTTTTCTGGCTAGCTGTGTGAGAGCGGTTCTCATGTCACCTCTTCTGCAATGACTTTGGGACTAGGCAAATGTGGCTGGCAGTCAGCTAGCTATCTTTTCTTGTTGTACTGATATCTTGTGGCTCTCCCCAGGATTCTCTGCCATCTGAAAAATAGAACACATTCTCCAACCCAAAGTGAAAACAGCTTGGATTAAAGGGGATAAGCTTAGTGGTTTGAGAGACTTCTTGATATGGATGACCACTCTCCTTAGCTAACGAGTAGTGAAGGTTCTCTGTGGAGTCTGTGGGTTTCAAATCCATGGGAATCCCATTTGGGTCTTAGTAGCAGGTATGAATTCTCTTCCACTGAGCGGGTCTCATGTCCATGCTGACAACACTGGCTTACCTACATAGGCAGTGTACCACTATCGCACAAGTGTGTACTTCTTGTCAGACAGGTTGGTTTTGCAGCTTGCAAGGTCCCTTGCTTATTTATGCCGATGGCAACAATGACCCCCAACAGCACCCATAGCACATTGCAGCACGGTGGAAGCTAACCAGGACAGAACTGGTTTCCTTCTCAGTTTTACAGTGGTCTCTTGATGTTCTGTGACCACAGACTGTGGTGTCTTAAGCAGTAGGATCTTAGCTTTCAGAGATGATGGGTAAACAAGTGCCTTGGAAATTGTCAGCATTATTTGGGGGACATAATGTGTACCCTTTGTGTGTAAGTATATCTGTATATATGCATAAATTTGTATGTATGAATAGATGTGTGTCTGTGTATGTGTATATATGCAGGTGGATATGTGTAGGTATGTATTTGGTTTTTTTGGCACATGCTTTTTTTAAAATTATTATTTTTTTATTGACAACTTCTATACTTACATATAAAAAAACCCACCTGATATTTCCCTCCCCTCCCCCATTCCACTTTAGCACTCCAATCTCCATCATATACCCTCCCTCTCTCCATTAGTCACTCTTTTAATTTGATGTCATCATCTTTTTCTTCTATTTTGAGGGTCTTGCGGAGGTATTGCTAGGCACTGCAAGGTCATAGATATCGAGGTCAATTTCTGTCTGGGCAGTTGCATCATAAGAAGTCCTACCCTTCCTTTGGCTCTTCCATTCTATCCGCCCCCTCTTCCGCAATGGTCCCTGAGCCTTGGAGTGTGTGACAGAGATGTTTCAGTGCTGGGCACTCCTCCATCCCTTCTTCTCAGCACTATGTTGCCTATTGGGTCATCCCAGTGGTCATCGCCATCTGAAAAGAGAAGCTTCTCTAACCAGAAGTGAGAGTAGTGTTAATATGTGAATATGAACATTAAGTGTAGTACTTTCAGGGCAACTTGGTGGGAATAATATACACATTTAGTCAGACAAGAGCAGGCTTTATACCCCTAAGGCTCATGACCTCACCTACCATAGACTTTTGATTAGGTTTTTCAGTACCAGGTATGTATTCCCTCCCGTAGAGAGGGCCTTCAGTCCAATTATGGAGCAGTTGGTTACCCCAAGAGCAGACATGCCACTATTGCACCCGTTCAGTCATTGGGCCTGTATGGCCAAACTTGAATATTCAGTGTTCACTGTTTTCACTGCTGATGACTTTTGTCTCCCATATGCTGCATGCAGTGCAGCTTTTTACAGCTTTCAGTTGGCTGGTCTACAGGGAGAAGGTTTTCTGCTCAGCACTAGCTTGCTTTCTCAGTGACCTTGCCTCTCAGGCAAGAAATGTCTTCAGCAATAGGGTCTTACTATCTGTTTCTCAAGAGAAACCAAGGGCTTTGGCAAAAGCCTTTAATGTTTTGGAGGTATGTCTGTACACTTCTGTCTGTCAGTCTGTCTGTATGTGTATATAATCATAGGTACATTGGGATGACATATGACGTGTGCTACATGGTGATGAATTCTTGTTCCATAATTATAATTTAAAAGCCAAGTAATATCAGCCACTTTCATTAGTATTCAGAGATGGGAGATATCTTAATTTGGCTTAACAAAACAAAACAAAACAAAACCCTCTTGTCATGATTAGTGTTTTTAAATTCTTCTCTTATTACATGATAACAGAACCACTGTCAAGGGGAGTAATATAGGCAAAGAAAACACAAGTCACCAAAAAGATGTCACAGGTGATTAACAATATCAACCCTGGGTTCTAACTCCAATGCTCTCGATCATTCCTATTCCAGATAAATTTCATTTGCTTAGTTAATTGTGTATTTTACTGTAAGAACATATACCATATTGGTCACATTCCCATCAGGTTACACTCTCATGTTCCTGGTTCCTACCCAAATTCACTGTTTGGTCAAGAATTCACCAGTTTGTTCAGGTAAATTTCTTGATTGACTGACTGTAAATGCATTGCTTAAATTGGAATTATGTCTCAGAATGAATCACATTTGAAATTAGAATATTATCTTAACATTTATTTCAAAATTTTAGGAAATACACTCCAGCTCAGAAGAAGTATGCATATTGACAAAAGTGTGTAGAGGTCATAAAACTCGAATAGGTATCAGGAGAGGGAGGGAGATACCCCGTGGAATGAATGCAGTGAAAGAGCAGGTGTGGAGAGTAACTGAGAAATGACAAGGAACTAAGTGGAGAAAGAGAGGGGAGTGAGTAACAGGAGCAAATAAGAACCAACGATAATGAATTGTGTGAGAAGATTCCACAATGGATTCTGGTAATTTTCAGTAGTGAATATGGATAACTGCACTGAGGAGGGCCTTCTGTGGAATGGGGTGGGGTGGGAATGGGTACTTAAGAAGATAACTCAATGGGAATGTGACCAATATATTCACATAGGTAAGTTCACAATAAATAAAAATCAAAATATTTAAAAAATAATGTGCTTCTTTTAACTATAGTATTATTCTAACTTGTTTACCTGTTATATTTTATTCTTTGTTCTTTATATTTTGACATTTTCATTTATCTACTACATTTTGGTCATGTGTATCCTACATTACTCCTTATTGTCCCCCTTAATCTCATAGAAGAGATTATTTCACCCTCCCTGTGAACCTTTCTTTATCATTAGCTCATTATGGAGGATGTGCCAAGCAAGCTCCTCCCTTTTTAAAAATTATTTTTTTATTTGTGAGAAAGAAAGAGAGAGTGAAAGTATTGTATGGACACACCAGAACCTTTTTCTTTATTGTTTCTTAAGCCATAGAGTTATAGGGGAAATGATCAAGAGTGCTGCTTTATCAGTGAACCTGGTACCAGCACAAAGGTGAAGGAGAGAGACACAGAGAACACTCACTTCCTACCAAATCAGATATCCAGAGACACAGAGACTCACAAAACCTCATCACTGAAATAGACCTAAAATGAACCCAACATGGCTCAGGGAAATTCGCAGAAGAAGGGGTGGAAAGATTGTTAGAGCCATGAGTTGGGTCATTATACACAGAGTCATTGCCTCTCCCGCATAACTGATGGCTACCCACATAAGTAAGACCCACATTACCCATGGGGGGAAGATGGGGAGAAGGCTAAAGATGGTACCATCATGGCTGTATATATACTATAAACACAACTAATAAAAAAAAAGGTTTGTACTCTCATATCCCCTCCTCCCTGCCCCCATACTACTTAGCGTCCTCCCAGGTGGGTTATTGGTATTCCATGTTGGGTCATAATGGCCTCAATCAGTCTCTATAGGAGGGAAGATGGTGCCTCAGGCTATTCCCACCCACCATGAGGCTCTTGCAATCTTTCAGCCCCCTTTTATGCAATGGTCCCTGAACCTTGGAGGGCAAATTAAAGATCTAATTTAATGTTGAGCTCTCTGTAGCTTCTGGATCTCTGTTTTGATTAAGTATGACTGACCACAGTTTCTGTTGAGATCTCCCTGGAACTAGTTTTCAGACTAACTGTGAGAGCAGTGAACATAGGCTGTGATGTCTTCAGCAATAAGGTCTTACCTTTCAGTTTTGGTTGGTAACTAAGTGTTGCCTGTATTATTTTGGCAGCATCATATCTCCATGACCAACATCTTACTGTGGAGGACCCATTTCTTTTCTTGGGATTTACACCAGCCAAAGTCCATGGCTTTTTGGGTAAGCTTTTTCTTCTTTCTATGGGGCCCTTCTGTGTGGGTCTTCCTCCCCTTTATAGAGGGTTGTAACGTACAGAATTCTATCCAGGAGGAATGATTTCATGGTACTGATTCTGGCAGGAACTATGTCCGTTTTCAACTCCACTGTATCCTTGACTATCAAAATGCCTAACACATGGAAACTGTATAGCAAACATTTAATGTCTAAGTAGAAAAATTTAACCAAGTCCATTTTTTTTTTTAGAAAAACATTTTTTTAAACTTTTTTTTATTTTATCTTATTTTATTTGGAGAAAGACATACACAGAGACAGACAGAGAGAGAGAGAGAGAGAGAGAGAGAGAGAGAGAGAGAGAGGGAGGGAGGAAGACAGAGATGAGCGCACCAGCAGTCTCTCAGCTGCTGCGAATGAAATCCAGATGCCTGTGCCCCCTTGTGGCCAAGTGTGGCATTGCGCCCTTGCGTCACTTTGCATCTGGCTAAACGTGGGACCTGGAGATTGAAACCGCTGGAGATTGGAACCAGTGTTCTTAGGCTTAGGAGGCAGGCGCCTTAACCCCTAAGCCATCTCTCCAGTCCCCAAGTCCATTTTTATGAGGACAAACAAGTTTCTATCTTCCTCATTGCCTCCTTTAAAAAATGTTTGCTGTGTCTGTGCATGTTTGTGTGTACAGGTGTGCACACATATAAATGTATATATCAGTGGAGGCCTGAAAACAATTTTGGGTCAGTTTCTTAGGAATGCCATCCACATTTTTTTGTTTGAGGCATGGTTTCTCATTGGAATGGAGCTTCCCATTTAGGTTAGACTGACTGGATAGTTAGTCCCAGATGTTCACCTGTCTCCTTCTTCCCACATCTGGGGTTACAGACACAGAATACCATTCCCAATATTTTGCATAGGTACTGGGGATTGAATGCAGGTTCTCATGTTTTGAGGCAAGCATTTTACTGACTAAGCTATCTTCCTTGTTTTTGATCAAAGCATACTCCCACCTAGGGGGGAAAAGATTTTTTTTGTAATAAGTTGTTCATATTTTTCTATGACCTGAACCTTATAGACAATTACTTGAATGTCATTGGTTTATTAAATTTGACATATATGCAACAAGGTTGAAATATGAGCTTGGCATAATGATAAATAATAAATAATGTTATTTTTCATCTTCAACTCATGTATATACATACCATCACAAAGATAATCATAGTGGGTTTCTTAGAGCCATTGGATTATATATCACTTTTGAAAGCCAACAGCTAGAGGACAGTTAATGTTGACTGGATACAAGGGATAGAAGAAATGCTATTAAATAAGAGGAATTCTGTCAGGCATTTTCCAGATGACTCTCTATTGACCCTGATTTATTTTAAGTACCTGCAGTTTAGAGAAATTGTTATGACATTGTGAGCCATACAATGGCTCTTTAGAGAATGGAATTGGCAATGGGCTTCAATATACCTTTAAATTGATGAATCCTGGATGGCTTCAGAGTTCGTGGTTGTGTAACGGCAGGAATAATCACTTACAAAATGGCAATATGACCTTGACTATATCTCTTTTCTTCATTGCATCTTGTTTATTACATTTGTAAGATTAAAAAAAAAAAGATATATGAGCCAGGCGTGGTGGCACACACCTTTAATCCCAGCATTTGGGAGGCAGAGGTAGTAGGATTGCTGTGAGTTCGAGGTCACCCTGAGAATTCCAGGTCAGCCTGAGCTAGAGTGATACCCTACCTCGAAACACCAACCCCCAAGAAAAAAATAGTTCCATGATCCTTGATATTTTTTTTTCTAATTCCCTTATGATTTACTTACAAACCAAAAAAATGAAATCATTCTGAGCCTGGTGGCTGCTGCCACTTGAGCTGTCTGTTTTGGTTGGCCTTGTATCTAGACACATGCAGTACTGTGGTCAATGTGACATTGTGGTCAAGTGAATGCTGACCTCTTCCAGTTTTCTTGGTGTCACTGTAACATATCAGTCACAGGAAATAATGAGTTTAGAGTGTTTTCATAAGCAGACCCATTCTAAAGCAATTAAGTCCAAGTTAAATGATAAAGCTCTGTATTATTTCTGTCAGGACTGGCAAGGCGGTGGGTGAGCAGATCATATTCAGCTGCCATAACAAATGAGTGTTTTGAAGGATGATGTTAACTGGTAATATGCTAAGTCTCCTGGAGTTGGAATAAAAGTGGTAGTGAGTAAGCCTACCACAGTAAACAGTGCAGTTGCCACAGGAGTCACTTAGATGCACCTTGAGGAGAAATCCAAGGTTTCAGATGCTGAAGGGACATCACTGCAGATTACATAAATGCCTTCTAGAGACATGATGTCGTGTCCATCATTTCATGTGCCCGCATTCCTTTCAGGAGGAGTGCCTAGCAGCTGCCTTCACTGTATTATATCCTTAGGCTCGAACAAAGCAGATTCTGGGAAGATCCAGAAGGACCTAAATGTTTTAAGATCCTCCTGCAAGGACTGCATCACGGAGCTCGTTTACATGGTCAGTGTGCCCCAGGGATATCTAGACCATAGTGATGAGAAATTGGTCTCTGAGCTCAGGCTGCCTAATTTCACAGTCTACTGCCTAGAACATGACCGTGCATGATTGAACAAGTAATTTCACCATTCCTTGTTTCAGTTTCCTGAACCAAAAAATAGGAAAACAATGCAATTGAATTATCCTTTGTCTAATAATCTTCAGACTAGAAATGTTTCCAATTTCAAGATGCTTTGGAATTTTGAAAGCTCACATAATACAAGTGCAATAGTTTATGTAGCAAGTCCTAAAGTTTTCCAATAAAAAGAAGTACCTGTCATAAAAATGCATTGATATTGTCACAGTTAAAACATGATTCATAATAGATGAGGTAAAAATAAGTGATTAATAGCCTCAAATTGCTTCAATATAGGTCTTTCTGCCAAAAATAATTAGTAGAAAGATTATATTAATACATCTGTATGCATATGTATATTTTATAGATATGCATCCTTCCTTCTTATCTATCTACTTAGCTGTAGCTCTTTCTTTGTTATACAATACTAAAATTGCAGAAGAGTCATTATTAAGTAACAATTTCCATTTTAAGGGATATAAGATATGAAGGCATTAAGTTAAATATAAAGCTCTTGAATCAGTTAATTTCTCATTGTTGGGACAAAGTACATGACTAGAAGCAAATTAGAGAAAGAATAATTTATTTTGGTTCACAGTTCCAGAGGGTAGAGTCCATCATGGCCAGGAAAGCATGGTAAGAGCATGGAACTGACACCACATTGTCACATCAACAGGAAGAAGAAGAAGAGAGAGAGAGAGAGGAAATAGCAAGTGTAGCTGGACTATAAAACCTCAAGGCCAACCCCCAGTGACATAATTCATCCATCAAGGCTCTACCTCCTAAAGGTTCCACAACCTTCCCAAACAGTATCATAAACAGGTCATCAAGTATTCAAACATGTGAGCCACAATTCTTAAAGCAAAGTTAATCAGACTTTAAGTGATTAATTGAAGCAGTTCTTATGATCAAAATAATGGGTCCAGAGAGAACCAGCCCTAGACCATAGAGCTTTATATGTATATCTTAGTTGATTTGTGCTACTATAGTAAAAAAAAAATCTAGATTAATTTATAACTAAAGCAAATTGAATTGTTCACAATTCTGGAAGCTGAAAAGTATAGGACCAAAATGCCAGCAGGAGCAATGTCTAGGGAAGTCTGTTTTGTTGTTTCTGAAATGGCAATGTGTAACTGTTCACATGTGGTAGAAGGTGGGGGCTTGATCAACATTGTGTCTTCACATGGCAGAAAGGATGGAAGAACTGGGCAACATTTCAAAGCCTCTTTTCCAAAGGAATTAATCTCATTCACAAAACAGTATAGTACTTGAAATATATATATATACATACATATATATATATATGTGTGTGTGTGTGTATTATATAATATATATATGTGTGTGTGTGTGTGTGATATATATATATATATATATATATATATATATATATATATATATATATATATATATATGATGGCATGAAGTGGAGAGGAGAGCCAGGAATAAACATTGGCAGTATGATCAGATAACTTTTGACAAGAGTGCTAAAAATATTTAATAGAGGGCTGGAGAGATTGCTTAGTGGTTAAGGTGCCTTCCTGCAAAGCCAAAGGACCCAGGTTCGATTTCCCCAGTTCCCACATAAGCCAGATATACATGGTAATGCATGTACCTGGAGTTTGTTTTCAGTGGCTGAAGGCCTTAGTGTGCCCATTCTCTCTCTCTCTCTCTCTCTTCCTTTCTCTCTCTCTCAAATAAATAAAATAAATAAATATATTTTTTAAATTAATGGGGAAAAGATAGTCTTCAACAAATGGGAACATTGGATATCTACATAGAAAATAATGAAGTTGGATCATTAGCTATATCATATGCAAAAAATAATTAAAATGGACCAAATATGTACATATAAGACTCCAAAAATATAACTCTTAGTGAAAACAAAAATATAGTGACAAACTTTACAAAATTGAATTTGCCATTGGTTTCTTGGTGTGAAAGCAAAAGGAGAAGCAACAATATGAAGAAAATATACAATGGGTTTGACAAAAAAACTTAAATTTTTGTTGACATTTTAAAATTCCTAATAAAAAGTGACTAAAGGAAGTACCGATATAACTGAAAGACAGTCAATACACTCAGTTTTCAAATTACATCTGGTTAATTTAACATGTGGAGTATAAAGAGAGCTTCCAAAATGCAACAAACAAGGAAAGAAACATGTAGTAGTTTGAATATATGTCCCCCAATATATTCAGTGTTTTACTAGTTATACTTTGCATCTGCAATCACCTTGCTAGAGGCAAGGTCACTGGGGGCCCCAGTCTTAAGGTGTGGTGATGGTTTGAGATTCCATTGTAAAGATATGCAAATATGCCTAGCAGGAGTTCCTGAAGTGTGCTGTGTGACCTTTTGGCTGTAGTTTTTGCTCTGTGTGCTGTGGTGGCTGGTTGGTTTCTTGCTCTCTTGCCTGGCCTTGTGAGAGCAGGCCACTTCTTCTTTCGTTATGGAACTTCCCCTGGATCTGTAGGCTTCAATAAATAATATCCCTTCCTCCATAACTGTGCCTGGTCTGGAAGTTCATCTCAGCGAACCTGAAGCTGTCTGCAACAGAACACAATTCCAAAGTAGGCATGTCTTCATTTTGGGAGACATTCAAATGGTCACTAATAAAGGTGACTAAATAAGTTGCCTGAGAAATAAAAAACAATAAATAAAAAGCTGAGATTTCCCCCAAGACGTCATTACTGAAATAGACCTAAAATGAACCCAATATGGCTCAGGGAAATTCATGGAAGAGGGGGTGGAAAGATTGTTAGAGTCATGAGTTGGGTCATTGTGCACAGAGACATTGCCTCTCCCCATAACTGATGGCTACCCCCACAAAGCAAGACCCACAATCCCCGAGGGCAGGGACAGGGAGAAGGCCAATGATGGTACCCTCATGGCTGTATACACACTATATACATAAGTAATAAATAAAAAGCTGAGATTTGAGATTTTGCTATAATTGATGCAGTTAAACATGTGGTTCACAGACTGGCAATGTCTTTGCTACTGAGGAGTTGATTGGAAGCTTAGATGCTCTCCTTCTCTGATTAGGGACCCACATTTTAACAAAGTGCAGTTTTTTAGGGTGGCACTACTCTGGCTGTTGACTCATGTTCAATGGACTAATGGGAAGAAGTGGCTTAGGAGAAGCGGGCTCTACTGTCATCACTTCCCAATTTGAAGCAGCATGTTTTTTTGACAGAGCCCATCTTTGCTCAGAGCCCAGACCCACCACACACTGCTGCTCATAGCTGGACCTTTCTGATTTGATTTTTATTTTCCTCATTTTCTAATAAAATACAGTATAATGTATCTGTGGTGGTTTGATTCAGGTGTCCCCCATAAACTTAGGTGTTCTGAATCCTAGGTTCCCAGCTGATGGAGATTTGGGAATTAACGCCTCCTGGAGGCAGTGTATTGTTGGGGCGGGCTTATGGGTGTTATAGCCAGTGTCCCTTTGCCAGTGTTTTGCACACTCTCCTATCCATTTGATGTTGGCCAGGAGGTGACCTCCACCCTCTGCTCATGCCAGCCATCATTTTCTCCTGACATCATAGAGCTTTCTCCTGAGTCCATAAGCCAAAATAAACCTTTTTTCCCCCACAAGCTTCTCTTAGGTGATTTCTACGAGCAATGCAAACCTGACTACAACTGTAATGTTGGTACCCAGGAGTGGCGTCATTTGCTGTTAGACACCTGACTGTGTGGCTTTGGCCTTTGGAGCTGATTTTCAAGAGGAATGTGGGATGATCTGAAACTGTGGCCTAAGAGACACTTTGCAGTGCTGTAAGTACAGCTTGATGAACTATTCTGAAAGACCTGAATGTGGTAAGAACTATGGACTGTGAAGTTTGGCTTATGAAAGAGAGAAAGAGCTTTGCTTGGACTGTGCTAGAAGCAGTTTATGTGAGAGGCTTGCTGTTATGCCCCTGCCCTGAGAACTTGTGCAGGGTTGCTTTACATAGAAATGGATTGATATGAGCAGAGGGATATGGCATACACAAAAAAATAAATAAAATATTTGGGCTGAAAATGCTGCCCATTCAGCTGCAATTGTATGAGAGATTACAACCATTGAGATTGGGCCACTTGACCTGCATTGGAACAACAGAAAGAATGCAGTCTTTCGAAGGGGCCTGAATGCTAAAGGAGTGTCCTGTCTTTCAAAGTCTGTCTTATTCTCCCACTGGATTAACAAATTGGGACCCCCACCTGGTATTATGGAGTATAAGAAATGCAGGAAAGAGAGGGTCATTGAATTTGCAACACGGTCTTGTGTTTTGGAAATAGCCTTGGGCAGTGTGTAGCAGGTTTACTGGGTGCCTGCATGGAAACCCAATGGAGCCATGGGGATGGACCATGGGTTGCAGGGAGACTCAGTGGAGATGCCAGGATCATGAGATGGCTGCTGAGGAGAGCTGCCAGCTCCAGGTGAAGTTTTCCAGGACTGTGAGTAGCCTAGCTGGAGGGGCAGAATTGGAACACCAGAGACTTGTTGCTGGTTAGAATTATTGGACTTGGAGACTTGTCACTGCCTAGAGTTGTTGGTCTTGGAGCTACACAGTTTGATGTTTGCCCTGGTTGTTTTAAATCCTGTATTGGTTGAATATTTCTTTGCTCTGTCCAATGCCATCTTTTCAGTGTGAATGTTTATTCTGTGCCATTATGGGTTTGGGGGGATTTTTTGGTATTATGGCTTAGTTAAAAGACTTTGGATTATGGAGATAGTTGAACATCATTAGGATTGATAAAAACTATGGGAACTTTGAAAGTTGGACTGAATGCATTGTATTTTATATCATGTATGGATATCAGTTTATTGGGACCAGGAGTGGAGTGTGGTGGATTTGATTCATGTGTCCCCCAATAAATTTAGGTGTTCTGAATACTAACTTTTCAGCTGATGGAGATTTGGGAAGTAACGCCTCCTGGAGGTGGTGTATTGTTGGGGGCGGGTTTATGGGTGTTATAGCCAGTTTCCCCTTGCCATTGTTTGGCACACTCTCTTGTTGCTGTTGTCCACTTGATGTTGGCCAGGAGGTGATGTCCACCCTCTGCTCATTGCATCAGTTTCCCCTGCCATCATGGAGCTTCTCCCTTGATCCTGTAAGCCACAAGCTGCTTTTCATTGGGTGATTTCTGCCAGCAATGTGAACTTGACTGCAACACTAAGAGGCACCTTTATGTGTTTTAGAGTGACAGAGGTTTTGATAGCAAGCAGTCATTTTTCCTCATTTTCCACTTAGTGATTAAGATTGATGTCATTGATAAGAAAAACACTAATATTTAAAGTATGAAATAACCCATAGATAAGGTTAATCAGGGAAGATAAAGAAGGTTATTAGGGATGGAGAGATATCTCAGTGGTTAAGGCACTTCTCTTCAAAGCCAGGTTCAATTCCCCAGGACCCAGAAAGCCAGATGCACACGGTGGTGCATACATGTGGATTTCATTTGCAGTGGCTCAAGGCCCTGGTGCATCCATTCTCTCTCTCTAGCTGCCTCTCTCTATCAAATAAATAAAAATATTAAAAAACAAAGATTAATATGCAAACTTTTCTCTCCTGTAAGATGTAAGCTTTGCCAATCACAGGGTACATAGTATTTAAGTTCAGAGAAACTAGAGGACTTTCTTATAGTCTCGCAGCTAGGAAATATTTGAAATGGAATTCAAACCCAGGAAAAAACCAAGAGCATACACCTTTAACCACCAAGTTATGCAGGTCTTGGTGGCACACACATTTAATTCCAGCACTCAGGAGGCAGAAGTAGGAGGAGCACTATGACTTTAAAGCCACCCAGAGGCCACATAGTAATTTCCAGGTAACCATGGGCTAGAGCAAAAAACAAACAAACAAACAAACAAAGCCTACTTGGAAAAACAACACAAAAAATAAAAAATAAATGCCCTGGGTTTTACTGTTAATATAAGAGTGTATGGTTAGTTTATTCCATCTCTGTTTCAGCATTCATGAGATAGAGATAAAACTTTCCTCTAGTTAAGACAGACACTGTAGTCAAAGGAATTGCCTACACTTTAATGTGGTCTATAAATGTTTGGAATCAGGCCTATATAATCCAGAACCAAATATGTGAGAGCATTGTGGAATAGAACTTCGACCCAATGAGCCCAAGTTACTATTTTCCCTAATTAGCAGAATATATATCTAATTTTCTGAGGAAGCAGAAAATCACAAGAAAATGAGCTGACATCTAACACTTTAAAAAAAGAAATGTATAAGAAGTATCTCAGTATAAAATCATTTCAATTCAATCTGAAATATGTAATTTCCTTCTGGGCTTGATAATGGAGAATTTTCACTCATGGTCAATGGGATTAAACTATGAAAATGAAACTCCACACCTTCCAGAGCGAATAGTGGAAACCAATGATTGCTGGGAGAAGGGAGGCCTGTTGTGTGGAGCAGCACCCCTTATTGCAGTCAGTTTCATGTTGCTGCAATGACATCTACAAGAAGCTGGATCCCATTCATAAGCCCAAGCAGAGAGAATAAACACCTCCAGCCAGCAAACGCCAAAAGCAACAAAGCACAAATCAGTAGCAAACAGTTCATACCTCTCTGCATACTTTTGGGCTGGAATTTAGATCTGCCCACCAAGCATACCACTGGGCTGGAACACAGGATCCACCTTTAGTTCCTCTAGTCAGGTTGCTGGAGAGAGGATTGCAGTACAAGTTTAGTTTTAACACCTGTGCCTACTGGAGAAATACATTTCAAATTACCACACCTATTCTCCAGTAAATTATCTTCCACCCATGAAAATGTAATTGATCTTAATTTATATCAGTGGTTCAAAAGTAAAATGAAACCAATAAAAATTGATGAAGAATAGAGATCTAATGGGACGAGAAAGATTTTAGTGTGAGGGAAAGAGCAAGAGACAGTAAGTGAGGGGATCAAAAGCATTGCATACACATATGACATTGTATACACACAAACAGTATAGATGATAGATGATAGATAGATAGATAGATAGATAGATAGATAGATAGATAGATAGATAGATAGATGTGTTACTATTACCCATGTGCAGATGGGGGATTGTAAAGGGAAGGGTATGGTAAAATGAAGGGAGCAAATAAATAAGGGGATATAGCACTGAAACATGCTACAGCAAACAGCAATGCCTGCTCCCAGGTACCATAGGGTTCTCTCTAAGCCTTTAATACATGAATGTATTTAATGCTCAAAACAACACTGCAAGGTAAGAACTGCAATTATTCCCAGTTTACAAATAACAACCAGAAGCATAGAAAACTTTATTTGCTTAAAATCACAGGGCTAGAAAGTGCTACTTTTAGGAGGTGAGCCTGAAGGTCCAGCCCCAGGTTTGTGATGCCCACACTCTGTATTCTTCACAATTCTTTTCAGCATAGGCTCTCATCTGATGATGAATCTTAGTTGAAAACAAGTACTGATTTGTCATCTGTTGTGTGTATCCTAAGAACATTCTATATAGCCTAATATTTCCCAATGCTACCATATTTCCTAATCTTTATCCCAATTGACTGATGATTTAGTACCACAGACAAAAGTAACCCTGTTACATCCACCTCCTCTTTGGGAAGTGTTTTTATGATCAGAAAATCACTGTGTTTCCAAAAGTTATACTGCTTGTAACTGACAAGGGCACTTTGTCATTGGAACATTTGCTATTCTCTTGAAATATGAAACCAAATTTGTCTGCTAAATAAGAAACAGAAAACTAACTCTGGTTTTGATATAAGAATTATGACTTGGAGGATGATGTGATTTGTGTCATTGTGAGTTCTCTGAGAAATTCATACCAAAACGGAGTTAGTTAGAGTAATGGCTCTGAAAGACAAAGACAGAAAAAAGCAGGAATGTGCAAGAAGTCCCTATAGAGCTGGTTATGCATTTAATTGACATTCTATGAAGAAAAAGGAAAGGGGGACGTGGTGAGACGAGTGTTAGAGTGATTGGATAGAAGGCTTTGACCATGATGTGAAGTTCTAAGAAGGTCTTGACCCATACAATGGTAAGAGCTCTAGAAAGACTAACCATTTAGGATTCTGTGCTGAGAAGCAATGCAAGAATGACCCAATTGAGTGGGGGGCGGGGCGGGTAGTGAAGAGTTCATGTGAACTGCAAGTGGTAAGGACAATGATGCAGGACTTCACAAGCCCAGTGGAGCTGACATCACAAGACCATGTACCCTATATGCTGGACATGGAGGTATAGGATTTATTGTTTTCCCTGCTATGTTTCTGTCTTAAGTCCTATTACTCCTTTCTATAACCCCATTATTCCTTTTTGCAGTATATATGCTTACTTTGTGTTATTGTATACTGGAAGTATGTAACTTATTTTGAATGCTTGTTCTTCAGCTGGTAGTCCTAATTTCAGAGGCTGGGGTGCTTTTACAGTGGGGAAATATAGCTGGCAAAAGTAGGTCATGAAGGGTGGGACTTTGGAACTGGCTTTTGGCTCCTCTCTCATTCTTGACTTCCTGTTGCACAGTGATATGAACAGTTTTCCCCCCTTGGTCCTAACTCCATGCACCAAAACCTCTGAAACCAAGAGTCAAAGTAAATCTTTTCCCTTTTGAGTTGCTTTTCTTGGGTGCTTTGATCACAGTAATAGAAGAACGACAGATGCAGTCTCTGTGGGTAGAGGGCTCACATTAAGAGTGGAGCAAAATGTCACAGTGGGCTCTCTTGAAGAGATAATGCAGTGGCAAATCTAATGGTAACAAAAGCACCTTGTGGAAGTTCACAGAAAAGGAAAATGCTTGGAGAAAGTTTATTCTGTGGGATGTGTGTCAGTGTCTGTGAATGCAACTTTCCTTCATATCATATATATTTTAGCTTTGAAAGAAGAAAGAGAATGCAGATATACAGGAGGGGAGCAAGGGAACAATATCTCTTCATACCTTATCTTTCCACTCAGTGGGCTAAAATCCTGACAACATATTGTGGAGGGAGATTAATACCTTTTGTACATACTGATCATGGGAGTAGTTATAGGCTTAAACTAAAAAATTTGATGATGTTCCTGATGTTAATCATGTACCTAATAAATAGAATTTCTCCCTCTCACTCTCTCTCTCTCTCCTCTTTCTCTTTCCATTTTTTCCTCCCGTTTTACTAAAACATCAATTTTCTTCATAGATAGTTTTCCAGTTTATACTCATTAACTGCAATGCCACACTTCACATATACAAGGTCTTCAAGTACAAATGCAGTGGGAAAGTCATAGTTTAAAAAAAAAAATCTGAACACATATATCAATACTCAAAGATGCCTAATTGGGCATAGATTGATCATCACTCAAAAATTAAGCTGAATGCAAAGCAAGGTCTACATAACAACTGCTAAATTAGTAGCTATTGTCTTTTCTGGAAATTGTTTTTGCACAGTGTTTGCTGTGAGTCTCAAGTCAGTGGTAAATAGGACCTTTCAAGGGTTTTGATATGAACTCTTAGCCACACAGGTATGTGATAGATAAGGTTGGTTTTATTATTCTTTGGTATCATGCAGCTGACTGCTTTAAGTCTATACACATGGCTGAATAGGTCCAGTTATCACTGCTGGCTTTCTTTGGCAAGCCCAAGCCTACTGTGCCTTGTAAGTTTCAAAATTTTTCTCATTATGTGACTTAGATCAAAAAAAATTTTTTTAACCTTCTGTCTCTCTCACAGATATTATGCCTTCTTGTCTTTTTTTCTAGGCATGCAAGTTGAAAAGATACTGCTTGGGTTTTGTTTTGACACCTATTTTCCTAATTAAACTTGACAAATCCCTGATTCTAACAGAGCAATCCTCACTCCCATTACCAACTCAATGTCTCAGAAAATATGTACAGAAGTTTTACAATGTAAAAAGCTCTGTATGTACTAAATAAGTGAGGCCCAGTAAAATACAAGGGGCTGAGGCAGAAGGTGAATGATGAGAGATAATATAGAACTTGAAAAAAAGGAAAGAGCCTGGACCATGGCATAAGGACAGGTAGGGCCCTGGAGGCTTTGCAAACTCTGGTTTTAATGATGGGCATCACTTGGTGGATTTTAGTTCATTTTCCCATGCTAAACAGATCATTCAGGTTGCATTTAGAATAACGGACTAGGAATTTTAAGGAGGAGTGGGCTAGGAGAGATGAGAAGAGGGACAAGAACAAGGTTAATACATGTGGTAGACAGCGTGCATCTCCCTCATGTATCCCTCATTTCAGCTTTGGGATAATATGACCCAAGTTCTATTTTATTTTATTTCATTTCATTTTAATTTAATTAATAACTGTATTTGATAGAGGGAGAGAGAGGGAGAGGATGGGCACACCAAGACCTCCAGCCATTGCAATCGAACTTCAGACACATGTGCCCCCTTGTGCATCTGGCTTATGTGGGTCCTGGAGAATCAAACTGGGGTCTTTTGGCTTTGCAGGCAAGCGCCTTAACCACTAAGCCATCTTCTCCAGCCCTGCAAGTTCTCTTAAATATTTACTTCTTTTCCCACTCATAGACCATGTATTTCACATGCAGTTATTTCATTCAAAGCTTCTGCTGGGGTTATGCAGTGGTAGATGGGCCAATAACAACATTATATATCAGCTATTTTGATTGTCCAAGGGATGGATACAAGATCCATGTGGTCCGTAAGATGGAAATAGGCTTCTGCTCAGACTGTGGATTGAGGTAAGTACTTCTTCTGTTGTATTGGAGTCTAGGAAGGTACAGACCTGTAGTCCAGCAACAAAATAGCTCGGAAATGAGCTCAGCCAGGATTCTGGTTTGACTCAATTCCTGGATAAAGACATACATGGGGACAATTCAGGAAATTCATTTAGGTAATACATTTTGTACTTTCTTTAAAGCCAAACTGAAGTTGAAATATCTGAAATTTGGGGGGGGGGAATCTCAATACTTTAGCCAGAAGACACCATGAGATTTTTCAACTGGACAATATATAGCCTTATCACTTATTTATGGGCCTCAACTTTCCTGTCTATAAAATGGATAGAGTTGAGCAGCTTAAGAAATTTTGCTGTCATTCAGAACAGTGCTGAGTTTTGTGCTGATGAATTTTCCAGTCACAGCGATGGAAAATACCCACTCACCTCCTAGTTGGACTTACCTGAAATTTTCCTGATTCATTCCCGAGCATAGAATCTGAAATTGGCTGAGATTAAGCGGGGAGATTCATAGCTATGAGGAAATTTTCAAACACTTGCTCAATTATTCTTCTTTTTGGAGAAGTTATAAGAGCCCTGAGTTGGCTATACATTCTCTTCCCTTCACAGTAAGGAAGATTGTTCCATGAAAAATTCATTAGTGCTCTGGGTCTCAAGTGCTCCATTCCCCTGCCCCAGAGGCTTCATAACTCCCACTGAAAAGACAGTGAATTTAATCTGTACTGAGGAATGCATCTCTACATACTCAATCTTGCTAAGACAGGAGGTAAGATATGCATTTGCCTCTTTGCAACATTCTGCATAGCATTACCTGTCTCTCCTTTTGTTTGTAGCAATGAGAATGTAAAAAGGTTATTAACAGATGGTATGAAATGAGAATTCATTTGAATTATATGGCAACATCCATGGAGTGGAATTTAAAGTCCTGCACTTATGCTTTCATGCATGGCAATAATTTGGCAGGTTACAGCCCTAATGTGTTGGAAGCAAGAAGAAATTCTCTCCTTTATGATGTAGGCTTGATGGACATGAATGTATACTTGCCTAATGAAGTCATGCTTCTTGCTTCTCAGAGAACACATTCCATTTGATTCAATTCCTCTAGCATTACTGAGCTCTGGGTTGAATGCTGGGAATATAAACATGAAAAAGACATGATTCCTGCCCCTGTCAAGCTCAAAATTTGGCAGTGGAAAGAAGCAAGTAAACACAAATTTAGTCTGGCATAACAAGTGCATTGAAATGGCTCTGTCAAATCTCATGGCTGGTGCAGAGGGAGGGATACACCAATGATGGGAAGAAATAATACTGGAGATGGATTTTCAGACAAATGAGGTAGAAAGGCAGAGGCTATTACAGTACACCAAAGAGAGGACAGCATGTGTAGAAGCACCCAGAAGGAGGCTGATTTGTATCTGGCTGCTAAGTGGTGCATTCTGGCTACAGGGTAAAGCGTCAACAGAGGACTATGATGGGAAAGAAAAAGTCAGGGAAATCAGCTTGGACAGGAAGAGAAAATAGAACGTAATTCTAATAGACTAGATAAGGAATGAGTGATACAATTCGTAATAGGTATGATAGTTTGAACGGATGTCCCCCCTATCCATTCAGGAGTTTCATTCAAGCTTGTAACTTGGTGTCACTGTGGGAAGATCCTAGGGTCCAGCCCTGGAGTTGCAATCTAAAGATAACACAAAATGCTTGAGTTCTGTACAGATACTTGGCCTATCCCCCATAATTTTTGACTACCCCCACAGTGCAAGACCCACATTCTCCATTGATGAGGGTCCCTTTGGAGGGGAGAGGACAAGGAGGAGGATAATGGAGTCACCAATATGAGTGTAAAGTTAGAATAATATAAACAAAATAATAAATCATTTTAAAAAATGCTTGAGTTCTGCCATTATGGAGTTCCTGAAGTGCACTTGATTGTGATGCTCTTGGTGGCATTTTTCTCTGTGTATAGATTTGGTAAAGGGGGCCCACTTCTTCTGCCATTATGGAACGTCCCCTAATCTGTAAGCTTCCATAAATCCTTTCCCACCATAACTGTGCCTAGTTTGGAAGTTCCTCCCAGCAATGTGGGGCTGTCTACTATGGTAAGGATGAGAGCTGGGGCCAGGGTTAATGGCATTTTGTTGGTGGGACTAGAAAGTTTCAGAGCTGTGAAGTCAGGAGTGCTATGTGGGACTCTCTCCAATAATTGAGAATGTGCTTCAACATTCATACTTGCAACCTGCCTCCATTGTTTGGTGGCAGACTGAGCCAGGACCCTCTTCCCCTGAAGAGCAGGATTCTCTTGTGGAAGCTGAGATTAAATTATCAGAGAAAGGATTCAGAAGTCCCCTTAGTCTCATACTTAAATGAAATTTCCTAAACTCATTAGTGTTTGCGAAATTTATTTTTTTGTCTGCCTGATCTCTTGTATCCATATGTAATTTTATTTGGATTGTGGGGAGGAAAGAGAGAAGTTCTATTCATAAATCTCTTCAGATGACACTTCCTTTACTTTTTTATGATTTATTATTTTGTTTATATTATTCTAATTTTACATTCATAATGGTGACTCCATTATCCTCCTCACTGCCCTCCCTCTTCCAAAGGGACCCTCATCAATGGGGAATGTGTGTCATGCATTGTGAGGGTAGTCAAGAGTTATGAGGGATAGGCCAAATCTCTCTGCATAATGCCCCAACTTGTGGCTCTAACATTCTTTCTGCCCCCTCTTCCAGGAATTTTCTGAGCCACATTGGGATCATTTTAGTTCTACTTCAGTGCTGAGGTTTTGGGAGCCTCTGTGTCTCTGGATATCTGGTTTAGTAGGAGTTGGATGTTCTCTGTGTTTATCTCCTTCAGCCTTTTCCTGGTGTCGTGTTCATCAAGAATGCTGTACTCTTGCCCTTTCCCCGCCTTACTCTATGGTTTCAGCTGGGGCCCTGGTGAGGTGTGATTGCCTGATCCTTCCTTCAGGCTCGTCGTCCATCTGCAAAGGATAAGCAAATTCTCCAACGGAGAGAGAAGTTAGTACTAGATAGATGTAATGGTCATAGTTAATTTATTGGAAGATTTAGTGTATTCATGAGCTCCTGGAAGGTCTCCCTAGTCCCTAGAAGGGACTCCCTAGTACACAGTCCACTTTTCACAATGTTTCATGCTCCAGTACTTGTCCTTGGCAAAGGTCATAATTTTATACAGCAACCTTAAGCTTGTAGACTTCACACCCTATTTAGCCACATGGCTAGGATTTTAAGCTTTAGCCAATTATACTTTATATATCTACTTGGAGAAATTTCTAATTGGCCTTTTCTCAATTTTCCACAATTAATAAGGTTTGTTCACATAGTGGGTATCAAACTAAAAGAATATTCCATTATTCTTTAAAAGAGCTAAAATGACTTTTCAATTAGCTGAATGGCATCACAGAATTATCTGGAGTAATTACTTAATCATTTCTTTAAACTGTTCATAATACTACTGGGTCAAAGGACTATTCAGTATGAATAAAAAACTTTAAAATATTACTTCTACAGTGGTGCCAAACGAATGTAGTTTAAGAATTTCTAGCAAATGATCCAGTTACCTGCCAATACCATTCCATTGACCAAGCCGTCTCTCTGGTCCTTCTGGTTCTCTATGTTTAAGCCATAAAATTCAGGATTTTTATTATGAAAATCTGATTATCTAGTACCCAGAAGTAAAGGATTAAACAAATATGTTGTGGGTTTCTAATATGTATCATATTCTAAGTTCGAGATACTTATTTGATTCTCACATTTTTAAAAGTTAAAAGTTCTTAGTTGTTGACTGATCTGCCTGATGTAACACAATAAGTTATAAAATAGTCTGAGAACCAGGACTTTGTAACTTGTGTCCTATTCAACAACTAAAAGAAGTGTCAGGTGGATTATCTATCTGGTCTAACATGTGCCAAAATGTTGTAAGGAGTTTGAATTTTGTAGAAGCCTTCTTTGTCACCTTTGTTCTTTCTGAAAGAGAGTGTGGAGCATCAGATTCATCCTTGCCTTTTGACAGAAGGAAACTCACATGCTCAAGAAGTGGGAAATGTCCAAATAACACTGATATATGCATAGGAAATATTCATCCATATTTAGGATATGGTATCTTAGCCAATTCAAGAGAAATGGTCCTTCCGCATTGAAAACCAGAAATGTTTCTTTTCTATTTATGAATCAGCTTATAGAGTTTGAGTCACAACAAAGAAATGTGCACACTATATTATGTGTGAACCCAAGGCAAGAGAATTTAATTATTGCATTTAAGTCAATAATGACAATAAAACTTTCCAATATACCTCTCTTTCAATAATAATAATTCCCTTGAACACTGGTAAGGCTTTTTGTTTAACAAAGTGCTTTTAATAATGCAAGTTTATTTTATCCTTAAAACAGTGCTAGAAGGGATTAATATCTTACTATGTTTAAAAAGAAGTTGGAGATCCTAGGTGTCCAACACTGGAGATGGTGTATTGATATTTAAATACTGGGCTTTCTCATCTATCATATACTGTTCCCAAATAACAGTTTTCCAAACTGTTGGGGGCTTAAGTGAATTTTGATTTTGTGAGATTATGTTAGAGACCTATGGTTCAGGGTCTTTTATTAATCTTTTTTAATATATCTGATAAACAGCATTGTTCTTGATCACCTGGCTTCTGAAGGAAAAAAAAAAAAAAAAAAAACATGGCTAATAGAGCTTCAAACATGTCTCTTTGTTACTGGTAAAAGAAGAGCTGGGAAGTAAACCTTGGGCCAAAAGCTTAATGAGTATTTTTGTTGTTGTTGTTGTTGTTGTTGTTGTTGTTTTTAGTCCATTTTACACTTCTAAAGACTGGGTGTAAAAACAAGAAGTTTATTTAGCAGAGTAATTGTGTCCTGGGTGAGCTTAATATGTAAGTCACCATTACTACTGCCCTTTAATTCTCTCACACTGGACTGCTTCCACTTCTAAGTTTTTCCTAGAAAGAGTAGACAGTAACATACTACTTGTCCCTAAGTAATATAGGATCTCACCTTCAGTCTAATTATATGTTAAATACCAGAAAGCCACTTGCCACTTACTCGGGCTGAATTAGCTCCTTCCCCTCCCTTTGACCTTTATGTATATTTTATCCATAGCATTTACCATTAAAAGCTGCTTTATATAACTATTTGTTTATTTTTTTAAATGGGAAGTTTCATAAGAGTGGACTTATTTTACTCACTCTTCTCATTCCAGGGTCTAGTTCCTTAGTAGTCACTCACTCAGAGACTATTTGGTAAAAGAGAGAGAGAGAGAGAGAGAGAGAGAGATTATATAAAAAGGTAACCTGAACATCATGAGGAAACAAAAATAATATTAACATCTGTTGCTTAAAGTAGTACTTAATATTTACATGAAATTGGAATTAACTGTGAAAGAGAGAGATATGTCACATGTTTTTCTTGACTCCTGACATTATGTGATATGTCAAATGGCTTTGATGGTCATACATGGCATAGTTATACAATAACTTTAGAAAGCCTCTGGAGATAAGAGCCATCTCCACAGATATGAAAAACTTCATTAACTTCAAGAGGCAAAATAGCCTTTTGATTAAGTGTTCACTGGCCCATATACACTAAGTGTACTTATCTAAAATAATAATAATAATTACCTTATGGGGGTTGTGGCAATGAAAGGAGATGGCTCATACAAGCATTCAGTATAATGCAGAAACATGTTAAACTCTCAACAAAGCTCAGATGAGTTGATTGCTCTCATTTTCAGACCTCAAAGTCATGGATCTTGAGGGTGATGTAATCACTAAGGCCACAGAAGAGCAGCCACTCTTATATCAAAAGACAGTTTAGGGCTGGAGAGATGGCTTAGCGGTTAAACACTTGCCTGTGAAGCCTACGGACCACGGTTCAAGGCTTGATTCCCCAGTACCCACGTAATCCAGATGTACGTGGTGGCACATGCATCTAGAGTTCCTTTGCAGTGCCTAGAGGCCCTGCCATGCCCATTCTTTCTCTCTCTCCCTTTCTCTGTCTCTAATAAGTAACTAAATAAAAATAAAAACTTGTAAAAAAAAAACAAACAGATAAAACAGCACTCTTGCTCATTTCCCCTATAATTCTATGGCTTCCACTGGTGCCCTGGTGAGCTGTGATGGGCTGATTATCTCCTCAGGTTCTGTGTCCATCTGAAAGAGAGAAGCAGATTCTCCAATGGAGAGTGAGGTCAGTGCAAGATACATGGATAACCATTATTATTTTAGAGAGAATTTAATAGGTGTAGGCCCTCTTGTATCCCACTATTGGTGGGAGCTTGATATTGGAGAGTGGGCTCATTTTGGGATATGGTTCTGACTTGTTTCCCATTTCCAGGTATGGGTTCCGTTCCACTGAGTGGATCAGTTAGCCAAATCTAGAGCAGTTGGTAACCCACCATGGCTGTGCACCACTACTGCACTTGTGTGAGCATCATGTCAGGTTGTTTACTGTTGAGTAGCTTAGACCACGAGTTACTTAGACAGATGTTGGTCGTTTTCCCCCAGTCACTTATGTAGCACCTTCTGGCACTAGACAAGCTAACTGTCTGGGGACTGACTCTCTTCCAGATTCCAGCCAGGACCCTCCATGTTCCATCGCAACAGCATATGGTGTCTTTAGCAGTAGGATCTTACCAATAATCTTTGGTGGGTCATCAAGTACTCTGACAGAAATCTGTCTTCTTTTGGGAAACCTTGTAGGTCTCACTGATCAACAGCTCATTGTGGATGTTAACCACATGCTGGTATTAGGAGTTACAAGTCAGTGCCAAGGGAAAAGAAGGAAGGAAAAACATAGGTAATATGAAAGAGAAAGAGAAAGAGAGAAGAGAGAGAAAAGGGAGTGACAGAGAGAGAAACAGGAGAAGATTGAGGTTAGTCTCCTTTATACCCTCTCCAGGCCCCTGTGATTCAGGTGTTCTCTCTAAGCACCTGATGCAGGTTTGACCTTTAGTATGTCTTTCATGATATAAGATTTTATGGTACCATTTCCATTTGGGTCCGGTTTTTGTCTCCCCCCCCCAACCCTTGCCCTGCTCTCACACTCCACCATCCCTATTGTTCAGTCCCCAAGCTGTTTGTTAGGAAAATACAAATTAGAAGCCACAGATGAGTGAGACCATGCAATGCTTATCTTTCTGAGATTAGGTGAGTTTGCTAAGAACAAAGAACATTGAACTCCTACCAAATCAGATATCCAGAGACACAGAGATTCACAGAACCTCGTCACTGAAATAAACCTAAAATGAACCCAGCATGGCTCAGGGAAATTCACGGGAGAGGGGGCAGAAAGACTGTTAGAGCCATGAGTTGGGTCATTATGCACAGAGACATTGCCTCTCCCACATAACTGATGGCTACCCCCATAAGGCAAGACCCACATCACCCATGGGGGGAGGACAGGGAGAAGGCTAACAATGGTACCATCATGGCTATATATATAGTATCTACATAACTAATTAAAAAAAGATGGTTTAGACATGTCCTCTTCCCATCTGGTCTAAGGTACATTTTTCTTTGACCCTTTTTACATCTTAGCAACTTTGAAATTAGAACGATTTTGTAAATGCTAACGGTCATGTTACATCCATGACATCAATCTTTATAGACTTTACGTATGTCAAAAAGCAGGCAAAGAATATCAACATCATGGAAACAAATTCCAGAAGCAAAAAATGTATCTTTGGAGAAATGCTGGAATCATAGCACAGTGGTTAGAGAGGATGATATTATACATAAAGAAAGTACAGCCAGTTTAGTGGCTTGAATGCAATACTATTTTGGAAAAGTCAGATATCGTGAAGAAAGTTTAGGAAGAACTTAACCAGTATCTTTCACTTTGACTTTCTTATTGATGCATCCTCATGGGTGATATTGGATGACTCTATTTTTTATTAGCATAAAATTGATTCTTCTATAAGAGTATAATAAATATTTCAAATGGTAAGAAACATTATAGGGTCATTTAATTGTATGTTTTCTCTGTATTAGATACACATAAATTAATAGTGTGACAGAATTGATTGCATTTAAGATGTTATAATTTACCATGCAGGTAGCTGTTGAAAGCTGCAGGAAGTAAATTGGAAAATATGCTAAATGTTATTCTTTATTTCCTTCTTTTTAAAAACATTTTTAAAATTTTATTTATTTATTTGTAAGAAGAGCGAGAGAGGGAAAAGAGATACAGACAGAGAGAGAATGGGCACTCCAGGGCCTCTAGCCGCTGCAAACGAACTCCAGATGCATGTCCCCCTTGTGCATCTGGCTTACATGGGTCCTGGACAATCGAACCTGGGAACGTTTAGCTTTGTAGGCAAAGGCCTTAACTGCTAGGCATTTCTCCAGGTTTTATTTCTCCAGAGAGAGGGGAAAGATAGGGGAAAGATAGAGAGAAAGAATGGGAACACCAGGGTGTTGTGCCACTGCAAATGAACTCCAGATGCATGTGCCAGTTTGTGCATCTGGCTTTACATGGGTACAAGTGTTATAATTAAAATGTTTGCAGGTACTCAACGTCTATGTTATCTGATTATATAGATGTAATGTGCCTAAGTCAAATCTTCAAGGAGTCTTCTGGCAGATCCATTAGCCCTGTGTTGCTCTATGGCCATTGTGATCACTGCTGCCGAAAGGCTGAATCTTGGTAATAATAATGATTACATGAATTTGAACAAATTGACAAGTTCTTTGGATAATAGCACAACAACTACTATAAACCATGTTTCCAAAACCATGCAAGCCTATTTCTAGTCCTTAATTATGCATCTTCTCTTGAGTATTGTATTATGTATTGAGATACGCATCTACGAATCCAGTGGAGAGTGTTGTGCATGACTGAGTCCCTCTGAGGTTCATGACTCAGAACTTGACTCCTCCGTGAGCAGTGTGGAGTGTACCCTCATGGCATTTTGTTCAAAGGGCTGTGGAGCCTTCATGAATAGGTGAAAATGCCTTTCTTGTGAGAATAGGAGGGCTCTCTGGAAGCCTGTACCTTTTTCTATCTTTCAAAGTTATCCAATCCCCTGGGCTTTCTGCTTTCAGCTGAAGCCACGTGAAAGCCTCCCCAGTTTTGCCCACATGTTAGACTTCAGAACCACAAGTCAGAGCAAACCTTCTTCATTTATAAGTTGCCCAGTTTTCATATTTGGTGATAGCAACAGATGAATAGACAAAGATGGCCAGCTACTAAGAATTGTACCAAGGCAGTAGATTCAAACAAACAATATCCCAGGTAAATGAGAAGTTCATTTGCCTATAGTAACTGCACTCGTCTGAACAATTCCGTCAAATAGCTGTTACGTGTAATGTAAATGCCTCTGCTACCTTTTCTTCTTCAGTGCTCCCCTCTCCACCCACTAAGGGATGATTTCCAACTCCATTGTCAGAAACATTCAAAGGGCCACAGTTTGACCCCAATTTAACACCTACTAGACTAAGTGTAGAAGACAGCTTCAGGTTCGCTGAGATGAACTTCCAGACCAGGCACAGTTATGGAGGAAGGGATATTTATTGAAGCTTACAGATCCAGGGGAAGTTCCATAATGGCAGAAAAAGCTGGCCTGTCTTCACAAGACCAGGCAAGAGAGCAAAGGCAACCAGGCACACAGCACACAGAGCAAAGCTACAGCCAAAAGCCATAGCACACTTCAGGAACTCCTGCTAGGCACACTTTGCATATCTTTACAATGGGATCTCAAACCCACCAATGACATTGCCTCTAGCAAGGTGGCTGCAGATGCAAACTATAAACTAATAAAACACTGAATATATTGGGGGCCATATATTCAAACTACCACACTGAGGTTCATACTATACCAGGCCTGACCCCAAATATTTCCTGCTTGCCTCATCTGCAATAAAGTGTTTTGAGTCACTTTATTTTTACTAAGCTTTGCCTCTAAAGATACATGATAAACATTGAGGTAAAACCAGTTGTAAAAACACTCTGTAGCTCAAGATGAACATGTTTTTCCTACATGGCAACCACATAATTTACATCTTTATGAAACTGAGTGTAAATTAAAATAAAATTATGATAATTTCTTTGTTTCGCCTTGATTAGAAGTAGCAATAAACATAAGGAAATGCAGTGATAACTTCTATGCCAGCTTTGGAGATTGCTTCATTATCCTATTTGATGTGCATGGTCCTAGAGGTATTACTCCCATTTGACAGACAAAATAATGAGGCTCCAAGACATCAATGGGTATAATGAGACACTGAAAAATATGGGGAAGCAGAAACATTTTAAATCAGAGGCAGAATTCATTAAACATTCTTTTGGAGATATATATATATATATATATATACATATATATATATATATATATATATATATATATATATATATATATATATATGTCTGTAATGCTCTGAAATTTAGAATCATAAGAGAAATAACACAAACTGGCATTTTAAAGGGAAAATATCAATGTTATAAAATAAGATTTAAAGTTCAGCTGTGATTTATATATGATCTCAGAGTTTTAATCAAACTTTTTAAAGGAAGCTCAGCTGTGTACTATAATAGGCTAACTTTATTTAGAAATAAGGTATATGCATGTTTTATTTTTTCAAATGCCTACTACTAATAATGATTTATTACTTTTCAGACTATGTATTATTAAAAATAAGAACAACTTTTGACATAGTAGCAATGCCTAGAAACCCCCAGGAATGGTGCATTTTGTCATGATTTCAGCATAGAAATGTCAAGAAAATGTAGCAATAATGTGGTATTTTGAATAATGAACATCTTATCATTAATCATGATGTACTTGTTTCTGCACTGGAAAAAACTGGATGCAAAATGTCATTTGAAAAAACAAAAACAAAATTAAGAGCTAGAGAGATGGTTGAACACTTAAAGGTGCTTGCTTGCAAAGCCTGATGGACTGGGTTTGATTTCCCAGTACCCATGTAAAATCAGATGCACAAGGTGATTCATGTGTCTGGAATTCTTTTGCAGTGGAAAGAGAGCCCAAGGGCCCAAGTTCACCAATATTCTCTCTCTCTCTCTTTTCTCTCTCTCTCTCTCTCTCTCTCTGTCCCCCCTGTGAAATAAATTGATTAATATTAAAAATATGTTGGCACATGCTGATAATCTGACTTGTTTCCCAGTTCCAGCTATGGGTTCCTGGGGTTCCACTGAGTGGATCTGTCTTTAATCCAAGCACTCAGCAGGCAGAGGTAGGAGGATCTCCATGAATTTGAAGCAAGCTGGGACTACTACAGAATGAGTTCCAGGTCAACCTGGGTAGACTAAGACCCTACACATTCTCCCCATCAATGAGCAATTCCCTTACCAGCATACTTATCATCCAAATATTTTATTGTCTAAAAAAGAGAGAGAGAGAGAGAGAGAGAGAGAGAGAGAGAGAGAGAGAATGGGTGTGCAAGCAGCCTCTCAGACACTGTGAATGAACTCCAGATGCATGTGCCCCCTTGTGGGCAAGTGTAGCATTACACCCTTGCATCATTTTTTTGCATCTGGCTAAACGTGGGGCCTGGAGAATCAAAGGGATGTTCTTAGGCTTCACAGGCAGGCACCTTAACAGCTAAGCCATCTCTCCAGCCCTACATCCCTTTTTAATAATCATGAACTATGTTCTTTTATAATATTTTCTGTGATTTTGATATATAGAAATCATGAGAAACTAAGCCTTAGATGTTAAACAAATTACTAGCTGCATAGCTAGCTTATTTCTAGTTTGGTTCTCAGATCTCAGATCTTATGTAACTAATTTTTATTTTGTTTGTTTAAATGAAGGCATTCTCTCAAGATCTGTGAAAATCCAGTCCAAAAAGAGTGCTCATAGTGTCCTCTAGGAGAGTTAGCTCCCACATTCCTTCAGCTCTCTGTGCATCTTCAATGTGTGGAGAAGGGGTCTGGTAATAAGTAGTACTTACTTTCCCTTCCATCTATATAACTTGCCATTCTAAACCCAAAGCACTTCCCAGTGGTGTCACCAGGTAGCCAGTTATCTCTACTAGAAACTCAGGCATCACCCTATACTTCTGCTTAAACACCACCCACAGGGCGTCATGAATACTCCCCTCAGTTCTCCCTGCAGGGTGTCTCTCAGATTCAGCCACTGTATTTGTCCTTTCCCAGATGAGCTTCATCATCTGAAGCACACTCCTGCACACTACTAATGTGTCTCCCTACATGCAGTCATAGACCACATATGTTGGAAGATAAGAATAATTGGGAAAAAATAATTGGGGACAATAAAATCAAAATACATTAAATATATGTATGAAAATGTCAAAAATTAATATATATATATAATAAAATTATTGCTTAATGAAAATGTTTATTGAATATGTGAGACACCAGAAATTTATATATATATATATATATATATATATATATATATATATATATATTTACAATGAACAAATGTGAAATGTTCAATTTGTTTTATACTTCTTTTAAAGAAATTAAATATAACTATGGAAATCCCAATTTGTGCATCTCACACTATAGATTTTTTTCTACTCACAAAGATGCATTGAAATAGGTGATTACAGGTTCAGGAAAGTCCTTGAACCCCAAACCCTGGGTTTGGGTTTGCATTTAACCAAAGCACTGGGCCAATCAAACTGATATAATAAAAAGTATGTTACTCACTACTGACTTGAATTATCCCTGTATTTTTATTCACTTTAGCTGTGTATTTTTTATTTTTATTTATTTATTTGAGAGACAGAGAGAGAGAGAGAATGGGTGTGTCAGGGTTTCCAGCCACAGCAAATGAACTCCAAAGACATGAGCCATCTTGTGTATCTGGTTGATATGGGACCTGGGGAATCAAACCTGGGTCCTTTGACTTTTCAGGCAAGTGCCTTAACCCCTAAGTCATCCCTCCAGCCCCCAAATAGTTTTATTTTCTTTTATTTGAGAGAGGAGAGAGAAAGAGAGAGAATAGCTGTGTATTTTTTTCACTTCTTAGAATGCTTCAGTAATATTATCTTCTACAAAGGAAATTAGAAAATAATTGACTCTTTCACCACCAACGTTGATTAAAGATGTGTCTTTTTATTATGGATAGTTTAGAGTAATTTATTCAAGCTTTCATATTGGTAATATCTTATAAACTTGAAAGATTGTCCAATTTTGAGAAAACTTGGTCAACCTGCATTCATAAATGAGCTGCACTATTTGTGGGTGAATCAGGTTTTCTTGTGTAGTAACTAATCTTTAATGCATGGTACTGACAGCATGGATTAATCACCACCCACTTGTTCTGTTGCCTTAGGAGACACACAAGCCCTGTAGCTTTGTTTCAAAAGCCAGTGTAGAAAATGATTGAGTGCTCCCGAGTATTCCCTCCCAGGATGCTTGACAGTACCTGAGAACACAGGGAAGGGACTTTCCTCTCAACCCAGACCACATAGAACTTCAACCTTCTCTGAGCTCATCCCTAAACTCTTGTAGATTATTCCTAAACCACTGACAGCAAGCGGAAAATCAATGAAGTGAAACAGAATGGAAAGAGATAATGGTCTTAACCTGGTTATGGCAAAATATCTTAACATTGAAAATTTACAAAAAAAAAAAAAATTACTAAATTCTGACCATGAAAGCAGATTAGGTAAGAAATCTCTGGAGGCTGTAGAACAAGAACAGTCCTTAGATGATCCTTCATATAGTATTCTCCCATAATAGATGCCTGGCTCTAAAGAGTCAATTAACATCACAGCAATCTGCCTTGGATGATGCTGGCTCAATTGCAATGCTGTGGGTCTTCACTAGTCTATGTGTGTGCAGTTAGTAAAGAGGCACTCACACACATGGCTGTACCTTTGGGAGGGAATGGCAGCATCTTTGTTTGAAGTAGATGGTGTTGCCATCTCCAGATAGTAGAAGCTCTGACATGGGTGATGTTTGGTAAGGAGGAGGGGGATGGATGGATTGATTTGGGGGCTCTTTTCAGATGATTGTCCCACACAGATTAAGGTGTTGTGCACTGTAATATACAATGGCTCTGTGTGCATCCAGATTCTCAGATGAATTAAAATTTTATTTGAATGAATCTATACTGACATAGCATTCTGTAGTTATCTTCCTTGTAAAATAGGTTTCCAGGCAACATGCCTTGCTGGAACTGGAAGCTCAGACCTGTAGGTTCAACTGCCTGGTAGGCTGCGGCAACATGATCTCAAGTTCAAGGCCTGACTGGGCTATAGTGTTAGTTCAAGGCCAGCCTGGGTGACTTTGTATAGTGGTTTCCTTCTTGTGGATGAGACAAAACACCCCATCAGAAGCAACTCATGGGAGGAAAGGGTTTATTCTGGTTTTGAGTTTTGAGGAGGAAGTTTCATTGAGGTGGGGATGTGTGAGACTAAGTAGCTGGGGTGTAATATCTTGTCAGAGCAGCAGAAAGAAGTCATCTGAGTGAGCTGAATTTGAACACCCGGTGGGCTGGACTAATACGCCTCAAGGTCCACACTTAGGGACACACCTCCTTCAGCAAGGCTCCCCTCCCAAATGCTCCACAACCTTCCCAAATTACCACTAGCTGGAGAATGAGTATTCAAAGCATATGAGCCTATGGGGGACATTTGATACAAAATATCATACTTGGTAAGACCTTATCTCAAAACCTAAAAAAAAAGGTGTGTGGGGGTGGGGGGAGGAAGCATTAGGGATATATCTCAATAGTAAAGCATTTACCTAGCATGCCCTAGGTTCAGTCCCCAGTCCATCTCCTGAAAGAATGTTCCTGATTATTTGAAAAGATGCATCATCAGATATATTCAGTCATTTGTTTATTATACATGAATCTATTGTTTGAATATTTCCCATTGTTTTAATTCCATATTGTTTAGTATTTATACTGTTCCCAATATCACCTTCCTTTTCCCTTCTTTCCTTCCTTCCTTCCTTCCTTCCTTTTCTTTTCCTTCCTTCCTTTCCTTTCTTTCTTTCTTTCTTTCTTTCTCTTTCTTTCTTTTTCTTTCTTTCTTTTTTTTCTTTTTTTTATTCATTTATCTATTGATTTTACAAACGAGATAGTGACATACATTTACATGTATTCTCTCATGTTCACAAGTCTTTTCTGTCTAGTCCATGGATAGGATTGTCAGGCTGTGTAGCTTGGTCTACATTTTCAGGCATTGCTGAATTATTCTCTGGCTTATTTAAATCAATATCTCTTCCAACAACAAAAATATTTCTCAAGCCATGTATTCTTTTTTTAAAAAAAATTGTTTATTTATTTGACTGTGTGTGTGAGAGAGAAATGGTCACACCAGGGCCTCTAGCCACTGCAAACGAATTCCACATGCATGTGCCACCTTGTGCATCTGGCTTACATGGGTCATGGGGAACCGAACCCAGGTCCTTTGGCTTTGCAGGCAAGCGCCTTAACTGCTAAGCCATCTCCCAAGCTGAAACCATGCATTCTTAAAAATAATTGTCACTGAAAAAAGACATTGAATACAAACATTATTATATAGGAATTTACATTTTTAAAATTTGTTTGAATTTTGAAATTTTGTTAACCTTACTTGTATTAACAAAATTCAAAATTCAAACAAATTTTTAAAATTTAAATTACTATATAATAATGGCCAAATTTAATGTCTTTTCAATGACAATTATTGGATTTTTAAAAGTAATTGACAAGGTGATGCTTTTTTCAAAAGATTTTCTTAACTTGACATTTGTATTTATTGGTTAAAACAAAGTTTTTGACCCCATTAATTACTTTTCAACTTTATGGTGAATTTTTAACCCAATAATTCAGAAAAATTTTGTTAGTTGTAGTAATTAGTCTTTTTTACCATTGACATATTTCCTAAGTGTTTGTTCCTTTTGTCAAGACATTCTATTTGATAGATTTCAAGCATCTTAATTATAATCTTTTTATTAACCTAATATTTTTATGTATGGAGTGAGGTATATATCTATTTATATTTATTTTAACAAAATAACCAGTTTTCCCCAAATGCTATGACTAAGTTATTCATCTTTCATCTTCCAATTGGAATCCAATTCTTTCCATGAAAACCTTCCACTTATAAGTTCAATGGTTGCTTCATTTTTTTTTATTGTGCACCACATATTAGTTTGTTTATTCCTAAAAGAAACTAAACTTTAATCCCTTTAAAATGTTTTGCTACTTTACAGATCCTTTTCCTTGTCTCCCCTTTCTCCATCTGCAAAGTTCTGGCTAATTACCTGTTAACTTTTCCATGTACTAGAATCAACTACTTAATTGTGCACATACATACATATCAAAGCTACTGCCATGTTGTTTGGAATTTCATTATGTTTATTGTTCACTAGGGTTCACAGCAACATAATTATCATATTTTAGTTTTCCTATCCATAGACATGGCCTATTGATTCTATTAATTTAGGTCTTTAGGAGAAATTAACCAAGAGTCATCTCGGGATGAAAGGATTAAGGAAATCTAGGAGTGGAGTCATTGGCTTGCAAGTAGAAACCTTCTGCAGGAAGAATTGTTCTTAGTAACACTGGAACACTGACTGCCTTCTTTGCCTGGATGTGAGAAGGAGCCTACAGAGAATTTGTCTGCAAACATCAGTCATAGTTGCTGAGATCATTAGTACAGGTAATATAATTCTGACACTCATATATTACATAAAAGTGTAAAATTGTGAAGATGTACTGTGGTAGTTTGAATATATGTCCCCCAATATATTCAGTATTTTATTAGTTATAGTTTGCATCTGCAATCACCTTGTTAGAGGCAATGTCACTGGGGGCGGGTCTTAAGGTGTTAATGGTGGGTTTGAGATTCCATTGTAAAGATATGCAAAGTGTGCCTAGCAGGAGTTCTGAAGTGTGCTGTGTGACCTTCTGGCAGTAGTTTTGCTCTGTGTGCTGTGGTGGCTGGTTGGCTTTCTTTCTCTCTGTTTGGCCCTGTGAGAGCAGGTCGCTTCTTCTGCCATTATGGAACTTCCCCTGGATCTGTAAGCTTCAATAAATAATATCCCTTCCTCCATAACTGTGCCTGGTCTGGAAGTTCATCTCAGCGAACCTGAAGCTGTCTGCTACATGTACCAAGTTTACTTTTTTGCTGAGATCCAACAGGACCTTCTCTTCACATGAAGATAACTGTGGACATTGTGGTCTTGTTCATTACCAAGAGCTAAGGATAAAGGTCCATAAGTGAAACTGTTGAGCCATTTCAGGCTCACACATTTTGAATCCTTAGAATTCTTATTAGAAAGATCTGTAGTCATTTCCACCTTTTCATTGAAAGCTTGTACTTTGCTTTTAAATTGTAAGCAATATTGGAGGTTATCTAGAAAAACCTTTAACAGAGACTCAAGCACATGTATTGCGGGAGATGCATAAAGACAGGATGGGTCTACACAACCAAATCAAGAACGGAGCCAGGCTTCTCAAGTGTCGTAGCTCTTGCGGTATATGATTTGAGTGGTGATTGAAGTTACTTTGCTTAAAATATTTAAAGGTTAAGTAAAAATACCTTGTATACCTTTATTCAGAGAACTTTTAAAAATGAGATTATAAGGTAGGTTTTGAGGTACATTATAGAGGATGACAGTCTGACAAGATAAAAACATAGGTCAAAAAATTTCAAAGGAATTCTTATGAAAGGTAGGTCCCAGTGTAGTCAAGGTACCTATTTTGATTCCAAACATGCTTTGTAATCTTATCTGTGGGATTGCTTTTGTTTTTCTTCTCAACACGCAGGGGTGAGTTGCTCCTTTACCTTCTATGCCCTCTGATTTTCCCTTTCTTTCTTTCTCAACTCAGTTTCCCCTTCTAAAACTTTTACCCATTAATCTTAAGGAAAAGTAATAGCCAAATTTCATTTTCTGAAACTGCTTCATGCTTTTGAGTGACACACATTCTGCTTGTTCAAGGATGGAAAATCTTGCCCTCCCTGCTGTAAAGTGAACAAAGGAATGCCCCAGCCTGCAGGATTTGTGGAGAATTCACTGGATTTAAGGATTCATGAATGTGAAAAGTTCATAAATATTTTCTCTTTAGATATTGCTTCCCTCCATCATTCCATTCATTTGACATGGAAATGCTTTTAGCTATATTTGACCTGGAAGTCTTTTTAGTTATATTTGACTCTTCTTGATCTAGTCTTCATAATGGCACCTTATATCTTTTGAAAATATATTTTATTTTCTCACATCTATGACCTCCATTCTATGTGATGTCCTAAGATTGCTATTTTAAACAACTGTCCAAGTCTACAATTTTTTTCCTAGTTGCACACATGTCTCATATATACTGGGAGGGAAATAAAAACCTCTGGGCCAGAAACAAGATGCTTTATTACTCACAACAAATGTAATGTTACTCTGGCTAGAATGACATTATGGATTTGGATCCCTGAGCCCCACAACCAAAGGGCCAGTGATATGAGGACATTCATACAATAAGGATTTGTGATAGGAGAATAACCTAAGGTTTCAGCTCATTATTTAAATGCTATTGGTAATGCTTCCCTCCCCATTATTAAGAGAAAGACACTATGTTTTCTTTTTGTCTTTTGTTGAATTGTTGGGGTCCCTCCTAGGGCCAGCCCAGGAGGGGATGCAGGGTCTCCACCAGGCAGGGGGTGAGAGGTATGGAGTCAAGACACAGACACCAGGAGTAGCATGAAAGCAAACAGAGGGCGAGCTGCTGCAGACTCATTTATTCAAGGAAGTGTAGGGGTTTTGAAGGGTTTGGCTGGCCAATCATTGTATGGGGTGGTTCCCTTCTTGTGACCAATGACAGCCTGTCTCCAGGTAGCTCGTGGGCATGGGGCTGTAGCTGTTGTCATTCCAGGTCTGTGCAGAATGCCATGTCCACAGAAGCCACTTCCTGGTTCCTCCTAGCAGGCGGCCTGGCTAGTGCCTGACCTGCACTGTGCCATACACTGAATGGAAATTTCCTCAGCATTGAAAATAGTATACAACTTCATCAAAGCAGCTAGGAAAACTCATGAGAGACTCTTGAGTTTGGGCCTGTTGATCTTTCCCCATAAAAGGAAAGGTATGGGGAGGATTATCTGACCCCTGTCTAAAACCTTAGCTACTCCCTGTGTCAGCTGTGCGCAACAGCGCTTGAGATCTAGTGGCCTCAGGCAGAGTATTTAGAGGCTAAGGATCAAGGGACAATGAACTCCACCTAAGTGGTCATGAAGAGGTCATCATCTGTGCTGGGATGATGAGACTTCTTGGTGGCATGGCTGCTTTGGGGTCTACACACTCTGTAAGTAAACCTTCACCCTGAGGCTAGGAAAGAGCATCTGTGGTGATAGTCCCAACAGAGTGAGTTCCTTGGAGCAGCCATAGGGAGGTCATCATCCATGTTGGGATAATACTTCTTGGTGGTACAGCTGCTTTAGGGGAATCCACATTCCTCTAAGCAACCCCTCAGCCTGCTCTCTAATCTGTGTCCTATGTAGGGTGTGTATACTTGTGTTTGTGTCTCAAAGAACACCTTTTCACTGCAGCAAAATGTCTCTGCACAAAGGAGGAAACTCTCTGATTCATTACTAGAGGACCTCTTTTTGGAGAGAACATTTAACACCTCTCCACCAGGAGTCACTGCCTTGATCTTTGTTTACCATAATGTAAGTATATTGGCTCCTTGAGTAGATTCTTGTCTCTCTCTTTCCAGGGAAACCTACCTGTATAAAATTTAGGAAACACTGTCCTCAAACATATGCAATGCTAATGCCTGGGCATGTCGTAATGTGATAAAGTCACAGAACTCTCTCTCAAGGTTCCCCTATGTTTACTACCTGTTCTTTCTCACATGCTGTTATAACATGCTTTTTGGCCCTCCTGCTAGATATTTTAACTTGGCTATGTAATTCTCTGTGTAGAAATTTCATTTCTTTCAATCTATCTAAAAATAGCTTTTGTTATTGATTTATAATCATATTTTGAATATTGAACATTCTGTGTGCTGTGGTGGCTGGTTGGTTTCTCTCTCTCTGCTTGGCCCTGTGGAGGGAAACACCTATATAATCATATTTTGAATATTGTCAAGAAACACTAGAAAGTCTTGGTGGAAATAATTATTTCCACATACAGGAAGTTATCTGGTCTTGGCTAAGTTCCTAAATTTCTATGCATTAATTTGGCATAGATTCCATATCATTATACACTATTTTTTTATGCACTGAGTTCACATACATAAGTACTTGTCGCAGTCAATATTTGGCAGTCAAACCTGCAACACTGTCATAACACCTTTCTTTCAAGATATGCTCCCTAGAGGATGGAGCATGAACAGAGAGGAACGTGAAAGAAAGTAAGGAAATCTTCAGAATGGGTGACAGTGAGAAGAGAAGAGAACATTAATAAGCTGGAGAGAAGGGATCAGACTGAAGGAGTCTTAAGACCAAAACCCACTGGAAGTCATAAGATAATATCTATTGTATATGAGCAAAAGGGGAGGAAAAATCCATCTGAGAAACAGGGAGACAGGGAGACACACTTTGTAAATGAAGCCAAATTAAAGCACGTTGTTTTTCAAGATAGAGCAGGGCAGACACAGCCTGGGCAGGTGATATAAGGTATGGGTGTAGACATAAGTGTTGCCAGAACTAAGAGCCAAAGTGTCAGGCTCCTGAGGATTTGTTTTACATTTTAAATTTTATTTCCTTCTCTACTTCCTCTTGTACTTTATAAAATTGTGAACACTTGGAGAAAGGTGGAATTTTCTTATTTATTGTTAGTGACATCTATCATGTGGCCTACCAATAATAGGGATTAATAAACATTTGCATGAATGCAAATTAACTCTAGACCAACATTTGCATGAATGCAAATTAAACTCTAGACCATGTGGACCATATTCTATGTTCCCACAATACAGAAGATTAAGGGATATAGAAGTTCTGTCAGATGACACTAACTGATATGTCATAATAATTTAGAAAAATGTGATTCTTTCACCCTTCTGTTAATTCTTCCTCTTTTTATTGAGAAATTTAATATATGAACATATTGAAAACTGGAGCTGGGCGTAGTGGCGCACGCCTTTAATCCCAGCACTTGGGAGGCAGGGGTAGGAGGATCTCCATGAGTTCAAGGCCACCCTGAGACTACATAGTTAATTCCAGGTCAGCCTGGGCCAAAGTGAGACCCTACCTCAAAAACAAAAAAAAAAAAAAAAAAATTGGTCATATTCCCATACTGGTTAGACTCTTGTTTTTATTAGTTATGTACATAGTGTGTATACTGTTATGTTGGTAATATCATTAGCCTCCTCCCTGCCCCCCCCCGAAGGGACCCTCCTTGGGGATTGTGGGTTGTGTATTGTGGGGATAGCAATAAGTTATGGGGAAGAGGCAATGTCTCTGTGCATAATGTCCCAACTTGTGGCTCTAACAATCTTTCCTGCCCCCTCTTCCATAAATTTCCCTGAGCCATGTTGGGTTCATTTTAGGTCTACTTCAGTGATGAGGTCTTGGGAGCCTTTATGTCTCTGGATCTCTGGTTTGGCAAAAGTTCTCTGTGTTTATCTCCTTCATCCTTGTGTTGTTACCAGGTTCACCAAGAAAGCGGCACTCTTGCTCATTTCCCCAATTAATCTATGGTTTCAACTGGGGCCCTGGTGAGATACGATGGGCTGATTCTCTCCTCAGGTTCTGTGTCCATCTGAAAAAGAGAAGCAAATTGATCAATGCCGGTACTTTTCCTCCACCACCGGCAGGTAGAGCGGAAGAGAGAGAGAGTCGGGCCAGCCGCTTCTCTTGAGGCTGAGCGGGAAGGCGGGTGTCGGCGACTCAAAAAACCTCCCCAAGCCACCAGGGAAAAGAAAACCACATTGAGCCGGGAGAAACGTCTAAGGCGGGAATCTCTCCGTTTATTGTCAGGGGAGGTATTTATATATTTTGAGGAAGAGGGTGGGAAAAGAGGATGAGAGAAAGGTATAAGGGCCAATATTATTTCACCACGTCAGCAGTAGCTGGGCAGAGGCAGTTTCAGCTTAGGTGCTGAGTCACTCCAAGGACAGGTCGTGAAACTCTACTCAGGCTCCAGAAGTTCGACTAGGCCTCACCGGGAGCCAAGTACAGGTAAACTCTGACTGGCCTCACACCGGGCAGGGCCCAACAGATCAATGGAGAGTGAAGTCAGCACCCGATAATTGGGATAAACATTATCATTTTAGAGAGAATTTATTAGGTGTAGGCCCTCTTGTAGCCCATGATTGGTGGGAGCTTGATATTGGAGAACGGGCTCATTTTTTGGATATGGTTCTGACTTGTTTCCCAGTTCCAGCTATGAATTCCATACCACTGAGCAGATCCATTAGCCAAATCAAGAGCAGTTGGTTGCCCACCATAGCTGTGTGCCACTATTGCACTTGTTTGAGCATCATATCATGTTGTTTGAGGCTGAGTAGTTTAGACCATGAGTTGCTTGGAAAGATGTTGATCATTTTCCCCCCGTCACTCATAGCCTCTCTCCCCCAATCCTATTCTTCAGAGGACCCTGTGCAATGGGGTTGTCATAGCTGTAGTGCCATGAATACACATTGAAATACAAGATCATTAAATTAGCTGTAACTAATGATTTTTTTCATAAAACAGTTGTTATATGAGCAAACTACTCCAGCCTTTGAACATAGATCTTTTATGTTTATATGAGTTTCCCTTCTATACTACATGCATGGCAAAGTAAATTAGGAGAGACGACCTCATGAGAAATGCTTTTGTCAGTAAAGGACAATAGCAAATACCAATGTAGACATGCCCAGTGGCCCTAAGTGTCTGCTGTCCATGCAGAGGTAAGCAGATTTGACTGTTGTCAGACATTATTACAATTTTCAATAAAGTCTGAAGGCAATATGCTTTCATGATAGATGCTGTTTATATGGAAGGACATTAAAATGGATTTAATTGAGGGAAAAAAATCACAGGTGCAACAGTTGGAAGGGCTGTGGAATTTATAGCACCATATGCCCAATGTTTTATGTTTTTATATAAAGTTAGACCCTTCAAAGTCAAGAAAGTATGTTCACACATCATTCATTTATTTATTCAATAAAATTTATCAAATTGCTTGCAAAATTCAGGAATAAGAAAGAATAAGTGACTCACACAGGTTCTGATATCTAAGAATAGTAAGCCACCCTTTTAAACATGCTCAATAATAGAACTTGGCTCTATTGACCAATTCCAGCTCTCCTGGGAAACATCTAGAGAAGAAAGATGCTGGGGTCAGGAGCTTGGGCAGAAGATGTCCTTTCCCAGTGCTACAGTTGCATGTGAGTTCATGCATTGCAATTTAATCTTATTGCAAAGTACTAAGAAAAGGGATACCTAATCTATGATATTTAGAGTAGGGTCTCTGGGTAGAATTAGAATGATGTAAATTCATTAGGATGGAGTCCCCATGATAAAATTCTGGTGGCTTTGTAATAAGACAATTAGACACCAGAAGAGACACAAATGCTTCCTATCTCTTGACATGTGATATCCTGGACTCTTTGAGCACCCTGTCAACAATAAGGCCATTTCTATATACAATACCTTGACCTTGGATCTACAGAAATGTGAGCCAATAAAGCTTCTTTCCTTTAGTTCATAATTGTTGCTTTCTGGCAACAGATAATAGACTAAGACCCAGTGAGCCAAGTCGAGTCTGGAATTAGTAACTCATGTTGTCTCTGTGGAATGAAAAGTAAAGCCCTGTGTAAAAAGTGATATTTTTAAAACTAATGATAAATATGATAATAATTGCTACAGAGAGGTGAACAAAGGTTAGAGGTGGACACACCCAGCCAGAACAGGTCAGGGAAGGCTACACAGCAGAAATGGCATGCAGTTTTTAGCAATGGGACCCATCACTGTACACTGATAAGAGTCCATGAATGTATTGTGAAAGGTCATAAACTCATGGGCAAAGGAGCTGTGTTGCTTGTTCAAGATCAAAACTCAGAACTCGTAGTTCCTGTTATTTTAAATCCTTATCTGTTTGCCTTATATTAACTAACAATGATGGATAACCCCTCATTGGAAAATTCTCCTCATGCTATTTAATACTGGGTGGTTGATTTGCACCAGAAAGCATTTTATATTTATTTAATTCTATTAACAACCCTGTGAGATAGATACTGTGATGCCTTGCTTGACAAATAAGGAAAATGAGGCATGCAGGAATTATTCAAAAGTTTAGTTACCATAAAAGCTAAGTTTTCAGGAATGTCCCTGTAACATCAAGTCTTTAAAAAAAAAATTTACTTATAAGCTGAGAGGGAGAGAGATTGACAAAGGGAGAGAGAGAGAAAGCGAGAAAGGAGGAAGGAAGGAAGAAAGAAAGGAAGGAAGGAAGAAAGGAAGGGAGGGAGGGAGTGAGGGAGGGAGGAAGAAAGGAAGGGAGGGAGGGAGGAAGGAAGGAAGAGAGGGAGGGAGGGAGGGAGGGAAGGAAGGAAGGAAGGAAGGAAGGAAGGAAGGAAGGAAGGAAGGAAGGAAGGAAGGAGGGAAGGAAGGAAGGAAGGAAGGGTCCTCCAGATGCATGTGGTACTTAATGCATCTGGCTTTATATGGGAACTGGGAAATTGAACCTTCAGGCTTTACAAGTAAGTGCCTTCAACTGCTGAGCCATCTCTCTACCCCACATCCACAATATTAATCAGTGTTTCACTTCTTAAAAACCACCAATAACCCTCACTTTATTAACTTATTCCAGGGCATGAATTTAACAAGGGAGGGAACTAAATCTAGGAACACTAAGGTTCTAATATATATTTTTCCTGCTGCATATATGTATGCAAAGGAGTCAAGTGAACCTTAATATCTCTATAAGACAATAATGAAACTAAGAAAGCTGAAATAAATTGAAGAGGTAGAAAAAGTAAATTAGGCAAACACTACAAGAAAAAGTGATGGAGCAAAATTAAAACATCATTATTAAGAATTTTTAAGAAAAAAATAATAAGGGGAAAATAATTATAAGTAGAAAACTTTAATTATAATATTCACTAAAAGTGATGATAATTCTTAAAATATTAGAATTGAAAGTTAAAATTGCAAAGAAATTAACACATTAAAAATGTGTACACTTCTCAGTAAATTATAGCAGAATAAATACAAAAATAATACACATGTATATTATCTGAGCTACACACTAACCTTAACTAATAGACATATATACCACCCTGTACCCCAGAGTTAGACAATAGATATTAATCTGAAGCACAAATGTGACATTCATACTAATGGGACAGATAAAAGGTTATAAGAATTAATCTGTGTAAGGGAAAAAAGCTGCTATTATAAAAAAATAAATGGGGAATGGAGAGATGGCTCAGCAGTTAAAGGAACTTGCCTGCAAAAGCCTGATTGCCCAGGTTAAATTCCCCAGGACCCAAGTAGAGCCAAATGCACAAAGTGGTGCATATATCTGGAGTTCTTTGTACTGGTAGGCAGTTTGTACTGGTACTGGTGCGCCCATGCTCTCTCTGACTCTCTCTGTATCTGTCTCCCTCTCTCTTTTCAATAAATAAATAATTTAATTTAATTTAAACCATTTGGCTTACTCTTAACATTTGGGTGGAAAATGAGTATGTCCACATACCCTTAAAGGGAAGCAATTTCTACTCTGGCATAGAGATGACATTGTGAGATTGTGAGTCCAGAAGTGAGAATTGGCATCACCCAGGTGCAGAACTGGAATGAGCAAATCAAGAATAAATGGCACGAGTATTGCCACAGCCTTCTGCTCATATGTCTTTTGTAGAAGCTATGCCCTGTCTGTTGCCTGGCAGGCTTTTTAAAACATCTAACAGGATACTTTGAGAGACTTCAAAAGTGTGAAATATAAAGTCCAAGGAGGAATTCTAGCCTCTTCCAAATACATTGCTATTGAACGGATATTTGTCCCAAAATTTTAGTCATACTTAAAAACTCAATGAAAATTGTATGTTTTTACCTCATTTCCTATTTGCAAAAATATTTGTAAAAAAATTCTAGCCTAGTGTATTTCAACTTCTATTTGAAATGAGATGGTTATTACATTTCTTTCTAAGCCAGTATATTTAAAAGAAAATCAATGTATATTGTATTTGAGTCTGGTAGGAATCTATTCCTACAGTAATTTCAAGTATGTTGCTTTTTATTCATTCAATGTGTTTTTCAGCATATGGAGTATTATTCTATTGTTACCAAATCATAAAACACCAGAAGAAATGATTCAGTAGAAAACACAACAGTTTGGAAAGTTTCATTCTAAGAGATTCTCAGTTTCAATGACACGTTAAAACATGTCCCTGACTTTCCCAGGAGTATCCAAATTTCATAATGTAGCTTTCAAAGCATGCAGGGTGCCTAAGGCTTCAATAGACTGGACAAACTCTGAAAGAATCATTGCAAAATGGATGGAGGGTTAGAGATGATGTGAAAGCAGGTCATATGGATGACACACATTTGTGCAAAGACCTAGGTTCTACAAATGTGGATCTCTTCACACTCATTTCCACATCTGGGAATTTTTAAAGAGGTTTAATTTAAACTCCGCAGTGATCATCAGACTATACTTACAAAGCTTCCAAGAAGGCTATTTTATTTATCCCCCCCAAGATGCAAGTGAAAACCACCTAACTGTCCTACTTCTTTCATTATGCAGCTATTTTTAATTTGCATCTGTTCTTTGAATATGTCATACTTATGCACTGTGGTTTTTGTGGTGTGAGGAAAGTTCTGAAATCCATGAGTTCTATTGAAATTATCCAAATTTAGTCTTTTTTCTTCTTTTTATTGAGAATTTTAATATATGAACATACTATAATGTGATAATAATCCCCTGCCATTAATCTGTTAGTTCCGTACCAGTGAACCCCTCCACTTTCCATGTAGTAATGTTCTATTTTTGATGTCTCATTCTCCCCCCCTCCTCTATCGTCTATTTCAAAATGTTGATGGGATAAAAATTGTGTAGGTAGTAAGGAGGTAGCGTCCTCCACTGCAAGACCCCCCTGCACCATCCTCTTCATGTCAGAAGGATGGCATCCCAAAGGACTCCTGTCCACCCTGTGGCTCCTACCATCTCTTTAAAATAACACATCTTGAGGCCACCGAGAATGAATAACTGCCCCCAGGGCAGGCCCTGGACCTGGGTACCTGCTCATCTTTCTGAAGGTTTTTATTTTCCTACCTGATTTCATGTTGTATTAAGCAAGATTCTTTAGAGAAGCAGAACCAATAGGAAGGAGATAGACAATATGTTATTTCGCTTGTATTGTCCTTGTCACTGAACACTTGGTGGAAATAAAGGAGGCACCGCTTACATTAACTTATGTTCTATTGTTCCCATGGGTTTTGGCTGAACATGACAGTGGTGGAAGCTGGGAGGAGGAGGAGGCTGTTTCACATTGCAAACAGGAAGCAGACAGAGAAAAGAATTGGGGAACACATAAAACTTTCAGCAATTCACTTCATTCAGCTAGATCCCACTTTCCAGACGTCTATCACCTCACAAAATAATACCACCAACCAGGAACCAATCATTCAACATAGGGACTTGTAAGGTCATTATTCAAACCATGACATTCTCCCCTGGTCCCTCAAGAACTCAGGACAATTCAATAATTGCTTTTAGTCTTCTCTAAAGTTCCCGGAAAAGTTCCAAAAAATGATTTCTAGAGTCTCTAGTTAGTCTAAAGGAAAACTCTTTTATTATTATTATTTTTATATTTATTTTTGGAGAGAGACACAGAGAGATACAGACAGAGAGTGAGAAGGAGACAGATAGAGATGGGTGCACCAGCAGTCCCTCAGCTGTTGTGAACAAAATCCAGATGTGAGCGCCCCCTTGTGGTCAAGTGCGGCATTGCTCCCTTGCATCACTTTGCATCTGGCTAAACATGGGACCTGGAGATTGGAACTGCTGGAGATTGGAACCAGCGTTCTTAGGCTTAGGAGGCAGGCGCCTTAACCGCTAAGCTATCTCTCCAGCCCTAAAGGAAAATTCTTAACTGTGACCCCAGTAAAGTCAGAGAGAAAGTTATGAATTTCAAAGATACAATGACATAGAATTCATATTTCCCCTGCCAAGTAGAGGAATGGTGGCATAGAAAGGAAGGGTACACAACATCCAAAGCAAGCAGGACACACATTCAATCCTGTAGCTCCTTGTCTGGCACTGGGGTATGTGTAGGAATGATGTAAGCTTCAGTGGGATTAGGAAGCTCAAGCCTCATGGCCTTGCCCTTTGCAAACCACATAGTTGTTTTTAGGCAAAGTCTACTGATTTCTGTGGTTTTTCTCTGTAGATATTCCATATTCTTGGAACTTCCAACATCTCTAGGGTCTTCATGGCAGCTCAGGTTTCACCTTGAAAGCTTTGCATGTTGCCCCCACTAGGGGCTTCCTGATGGGGTTTTGGCCCTCTCAAGGTGCCTGAGCCTGAGTATAATGAAAAATTCCTCATGAAAATATGAGGGAAAGCTTATGTTCAGGTCATTTCACTTAGGCTGTGATGTCAGAGAGCTAGCTAGAATGGAGGACTCGGAAGGGCTAGAAAGTTGAAACCACAATATTAGGCATGAATCCACTGGGGGCACCTCAGGGTTTCCTCCAAAGAATAAGAGTGGTGTCAATTCACTCAACAATGTTAGGAGCATAACCCTGGGAAGTGATACCACTCTGAAATTTTAGGTGTGTGCATATGCAAAAGTGACTGAGCAGGATTGTTCTAGATATCCCACATGGCTAGTGTAGTGATATCTGAATACAGTTGATTGCTACAGCAGAGTCCCAAATCAATCATGTGTGGCATCGACTATAAATATATACACAAGTGTTTTGCTAAGGAAAGATGGGTGACATGGTAGGTCACCAAAACCTACCTTAAACCTTACTTCAAAGATCTTGTACTCAGGCAGTGCATCTTGAAGAAGATCAAGCCTTAGACATAGGCACAGTGCTCCTTGTTAAAATACACATACCATGCCACCAACCTGGCTTATTTACATTGGCCCTATGCCTTGCCTGCCTCCATTTTATACCAGGAAGGAAACCATTATGTTCAAATAGGAGAATTACACTCTTTTAAATTGTTCCTGAAATCCAAATAGGACAACTTAATACCCAAAGATATCAGGATTTACACAAGGAGAAGTTGCTAGAAGTTACGAGGAGGTAATTAATATGACTGAGCCATCTGAGGATGGAGAAATGAAAAGCTACAGGAATGTCTTTGGGGCACTAACTCTTCAAATCAGTATAATCTGCTGAGTATTTTAGAGTTGCCACATTTTAGTGCAAGCTACTCACAGGTGTCAAAGGACCTCAGAAGAAAATGAGCTCTTTCTGACATATCTCAGATGTTTAGTACACATCAGATAACTTGTAGAAAACACCTAGGTAAGAGATGACTATTAGTTCAGGAACATTGCAGAAGAGGGATGAGAAAGACTGTAAGAGCCACAGGGTTGGAAGAACTACCCTGAGGCATTGCCCCTCCACCCCCTGCCCTCCACTGACACTGGTACATTCGTGACCCCACAAATGAGTACAAATAACCACACTGAGGATGGCCCTCAGTGGAATGGGGGTGGGGAATGGTGAAGTAAGAGTATAACCCACTGTGAATATGACCAATATACAATATGCTCGTACCTATAAAGTTCATAGTTAGTGAAAAGATGACTAACATTGTCATATTATATTTACAATGAGTAGAGAAATGTCATGTGTTGACTTGAGAGAAGTAATGGGAAAGATGCAGTGTACAAACAGAGGAAAGGCCTGATTTCCAATTCATTTCTTTCTCTGATACATCATGCTGGGAAACTCAATTATACCTTCCTGAGTCCCTTATAAACTGTGTATTGGCAAGAGGTAAGGAGTTTGTGAGCTGTGTCTGTACAAGGTACTACTCATGTAATCCAGGCCATATTCTTTTGGTTCTTTGAACTAAATGATACTAACCACAAACAAGCAGAAGACAAAAATGTGTGAAGGTTCTTGATGTATAATTTTGGAATTAATTAAATAGTAAAGCAAGTGACTGATGAGGTTTCTGAGAGCAAGGACAACTGTGCGCTATCACCAGAAACTCAGAGAGAAGAGGTACTTCATGCATTTCAGTGACCATTGTGTGCCCTGCCCGTAGATGTACCCAGACACAAGAGAAGTCAATAGATAGCTTTTTGAATGAACATGTTGAATGAATGGATGTGTGGTGCTTTCTTGGAACACTGTATGATGAATAAATATATGAATAGTGTTTCTCTCCCAAGTCATGATTCTGTGCCAAGGTGAAGAATGTCCACCATCCTGATCAGTTTGCTTAGCATGTGCGAGCTCCCAAGCGAGGCCTGCCATGAGGGTTCTACATCCTATAACACTTTATACCACAGGTAATGGCCTGATTCAGAAGCAAAAAAAAAAAAAAAAAAAAAAAAAAAAACAGTTGCCACCAAGTGATGTGGGATCCTTAACGTGTCTCTAACCGACAGCGGAAGAACGCTCACAGGCTTGTTCACAGGAGGAGGGAAACTGGCTTTCCTGAGGAGTGCCTCCCATTTATTCCACTTGAAAAAGTTGGGAAGCATTTTAACATGTTTGTCTAAATGTAATTTTCTTTCAGATACTTCCCTTTAGTTTCTTTCAATAATAACTTTCCCATTCATCATTCACAGAATTAGTGGTCTCCAATTGTCTCAGTGTGAAGTTGTAAAAGTGGGCCTGAGTTGTGTACGGGAGAATGTATATGTGCAGAGGATAGGGCAGCAGTCAGGGGTCAGAGCCTGACAACCAGATTATGAGGAAGTGGTGAGTTGTGTGTGTGCAAGGTGATGCATATGTCATCCAGCTCATTTTCACTTGCGGTAAAGGGTTCAGTCCATAGATATTTCCTGAGCAGTTAGTGAAATAGTGAGTTGGTTTGCCTTGGGGAGAAGGAGATGAGGCCAATCTGGTCCCCACTCTGTTAGGTCACCAGGGAGAAAACTATACAGAACACCAGCTGGCCATGGTGGTAAATGCCTGTACACCAGTGCCAGGGAGACTGAGACAGGAGGATTGGCACGAGTTCAGGACAGCCCAGGCTACAGAGTGATACCTTGTCTCAAAGAAACTATGTGAAGTGTGGCTGGGGGAGGGAAGAAAGAGAGAGAGGGAGAGAATATTTGCTCAATGATACAGTAGGTACCTGAAAACAAAAGTGAAGCATTTAGAAAAGATAATTACATTTTGATGAGATAATATGACAAGTCTATTCCAGTGTGATAAGTTTAAGAGAAGAGTCCTGGGTTTCAGTTAAAGGTGGTCCCAAAGGAGAAAGTGTTCAGAAATTTAAAGTGTTCAGAAAATTACATGGAGCTTTTTCTGAAAATTGCCCTGGAGCTGAGGTTAAGATGTGTTGATTCTGCAAGGGAGGATGAAGGACAAAGGAGAGGAGTCTAAGTGAGCTTATAGCTGGACGACTACACATAAACAATGACAGGCAGACCAGCATGACAAGAACTTGAAGCTTACCCTCGTAATACTGATGTCAGAGATGTGGGCTCTGGACTCAGAGCCTCCAGATTTACTATTGCTTTCCTCCTTATTAGATGTGCAACCTCAAGCATACCAATGAATGAGAACTACTCATAATAGGATCTATCTCTATGCCATTGGCAAGAGCATATAAAGTCACACAGTAAATGCCTTTTGCATTGCAAATTGTTAACAAGTGGATGCCCTCCCTGTCATCGTGATCCACAGCACAGTTAGGACCCAATGGCTCTTTTCTCTTTAGTGCTAGAGATTGACGGAGATTCAGAACGGTACCAGGACGAGCCATAGGGGGAATAGAGATAGGCCTGCACACCCTTCTTGTAGGATAACATATGATTCCTTAAGTAGGCACCAAATTATTCTTTTCTGTGTGATGATTTCCTCCACCCTAATGATGCTGTCTGTGCCCAAAAGCAATTACCTCTAAATGGGAACACGTTTTTAAGCCACAGATCTGTTTGGGCTACTTTTCCTACAACAAGAATCTCCCATTTATCAAGTAATGCGAATGTGACCTGGGTAAGAGATGAAAACCTGGAGGTCACTGAGCAAGACCATGAGATGAGGCAGTCACCACAGTCTGAGTCAACCCTCTCCACCTGTGATGTGAGTGGAAAGCCCAGCGTGGCATCCTTCCCCAGGACTGGTAAGCACCATTGTTGTGTGAGAGATGGTACCAGCCTCCTCTCTATCTGTGTTACTCAGAACGCGTGCATGAGCTTGAAGCACGAGTAGCTGGTGTGAGCAGGCTAGAGAGGCAGAATGTCAGTAACCAACCCCAGCTATGTAGATCATAACCTGAATTGCAACAGGCTTGTAATGAGATAGGAATGGCTGTTCCAGATTAAGAATTGTTGCTCTCGCTGGGCTTGGTGATGCACATCTTTAATCCCAGCTCTTGGGAGGCAGAGGTAGGAGAATCGCTGCAAGTTCAAGGCCACCCTGAGACTACATAGTGAATTCCAGGTCAGCCTGGGCTAGAGTGAGACCCTACCTCAGAAAAAAAAAAATAAGGCTAACTGAGGAGGAATATTTTATAATTTGTGATAAATCAAGGTTTTGTTATTAACATGTAGGATGAATTACGGTGCCTTAAAAACCAACTTTTATAAAAATTGTATATAAAAGTTGGTTTTTAAGGCACTGCAATTCATCCTACATGTTAATAATGATAAACTCTGGCTGAACTCTTTCCATGAAGTCGTTCTCTTAACTGAGGCAAAAAATGAATTTAGATGAAGGTCTTGGGGATCCACGTTCATTAACCTTTTTGGCATGATATTTGGATACATGCTTTCTGGCTCACGTCTATTGTGGGCTGACCTAGGACATGCCATTCCATCCCTGGTCTTTAATTTTCTGACCCCCATATTGGGGTGGTTGATTTGTTTCCCCCTTGCTCACCTCCCAGCAGTGTTGGCTTTCTCTGAATCTGGTCACACTTGAATACTCCCATGTATGTGTGTATTAAGGAGGAGATCACAGTACATGTAAAATGACGTTTGCTTTGATACCAGCTTCTACATTAGCATGAGCAATATATCTGCATACTTATTTGTGTTTCTTTTTCCATTCAAGGCAAAAATAAAATGTCTCTCAGAGAATAACTTTCTATTGATTCATAGCTTTTCTTAGTTGTCAAATTAATTGCATCTACTTTGATTGGTGACCAGAAGGGCACAGTGTTTTGGATTCAGTCTGATGCTGGTAAAAGTTATTATCTGTTTGGAAATCTGCCTGCTGTCAAATTTTAATAGCACCAAATCAGCCCCTTAATAAGAATTGTAATGACAACCGACATTTTATCCTGCTTTATATTTTCCAAAGCACTTTCAAGGGAATTACACACATACATTATCTCATTGATCCTTTGTGGAAGGTAAGGGTTGGGTTGAGGTCACAGTGGATGGTCAGCATGAAAGCCGAGACTGACCTCCCTGAACAACTGATGCCCGGTTCACGTTTCGGGAAACAGAGAGTCAATGTCAAGTGTGGCCGTTATTTACTGTGTGTCTCCTGAGGGTTCTGTCCAGCCATTATTTCATTTGTTCCTCACCACCATGCCTGGAGGTAGTTATTTTCACTAGTTTTCAGGTAAAAATAATGTCTCATAAATGAAATGCAAAGACACAGTAAAAGGATTAAGAAGCAGCCTCCAGCCTCTTGAATTCCAGATAGTGGGTCCTTAATTTCTACATAATAGCAAATACACCACCGTGTTGTATGAACCTTGGGGGATGAGCTGGGGATGGTAAAAGATAGCGTCTCACATCCCTCTGATACATGTTTGTTGAAACTGGCATGGCCACACCTTTGAAGATCTCTTTGCAGCAATTATTATTTTTTTATGGGAGGAAGAAGGGATTTATTGAAGCTTACAGATCCAGAGGAAAGTTCCATAATGGCAGAAGAAGCTGGCCCACTTTCATAGGCCCATGCAGAGAGAGAAAAGCCACCACCAAAAAGCAAGAGCAAAAAATCTGGCAGCCAAGCTGCAGGGAATCCAGGAAGAATGCAGGCTCTTTGCTTATCTTGGGTTGGAATTCAGATCCTCCATAGGGCTGGACCCTAGGATCTGCCCACAGTGACACCTCCTCCAGCGAGAAGGCTATCTTTGCAGCAATTCTTTTCATGAGCATTTTTATTGGCATTATTTGACAAAATAACATTGTACACTTTATATATATATATATACACACATGCACATATAAACATACTCCATAGATGGGGAAACAGCAAAAAATTAACTTCTCCTTACTTAGCTGGTAAAAGGATTATCCAGAATTTTACCCCAAAAGCCTGAACATTTCATAAGCCACTGTTGTGCTATAGCTATGTTTACTTTATGAGGCATTTAGCAGCTCTTCTGTTACCTAGGAGTCTGACAGATCACAATTGCTTTTTCTATTTATTGAATTTTAAAGCCATACTCATTGGGAGAGCTATTACCAAAAATTCATTCTTTGATTAAAAATCCAGAAAATAAGTGTTGGGGAGTATGTGGAGAATTAGAACCTATGTAAATTTTGAGTAGAATGTAAGTGACACAGTCACTGTGGGAGATAGCTATTTTAAACATAAGCCATAAAATTACCATATAATCCAGAAATTCTGCTTCTGGGTATAAGACCACAAGAATAGAAAGAAAGGTCTCAAGATCATAGATGCTCATGGCATCTTTATTCACAAGGCCTGAAAGTGGGAAGGAGTACAAATGTCTAATAGCAGATGAAAGATTAAACAAAATGTGCTATATTCAGACAGTGGCTCATTATTCATCTTAAAATGAGTGAAATTATGAAACATGCTTTATCATGGATAAATCATGAAAGTTATATTAAGTGAAACCAATAAGACAATCACAAAAGGTTAAATAATGTTTGTTTCCACTTATTCCAAATATTTACAATGGGCAAATAATAAAGACACAAGGTAAAATAGAATGCTAAGGGTTAGAGGAAGTGACGTGTGAGATTGCTATTTAATGAGTATCGATTTTCAATTTGACACAATGGAGAAGTTCACAAAATCAGTTATTGTTACAGTTTCATAATGATGGAAAGAAATTTGAAAGGCAAAATTTTTAAGGACTAGTATTTGTGGAGCATATTTATTGTTTACTGAGAGCAATGATGCAATAATTGGGGAAATAACACCAATTATTTCAGGAGGATTATTGTTATTCTACCTGGAGAAGTAGATATATAACAATCAATGCGGATACAGAAAGAAAACATCTCTAATTTGAGATATGATGAATATATGAGAACTTTCTATTAAAATATTGAACAAATTTTAAACGTGCTGTAGGAACTTGTGATAAAAATAATTATAAAACCATTACCTATTTCTCAATGTAACTGCACTAGAAAACAAGAATGTATACATTATTTATATTTCAATCTTATATTTTCATTTATTGACAAAAATTCATCATACAAATTTATGCAAGAGGTACTCTGTAAGGTCTGAAGATAAGGAGAGGTTAAGACTGTCTTTTCATATGATGGAACATCTGGGATGCACAGAGTAGATATATCAGAAACAGAAGAGCTCTAATGAGGTGAGAACAGAGTACAGGTAAGTTCAAAGCTAGGTAGGTGGGTTATATGTTTGGGCAAAGGGTAGTCAGAGAATACTACTTGGAAGCAGTGACCACTAAATTGAATCTTGAAAAGAGTGTATGATTTTACAAAGAAGTCCATGGAAAGAAAAGGGTCTTGGGCAGTGGAAAGGAGAACATGAAACCTAGAAGTTTGATCAATCCACCTAGTTGGGAATGGCTAGGAATTCAAAGACCAAATTCTGAAAGATGTTGTGTATGATCTTGACATACTTTCTGTCACAATGAATTATCTCTGAAGGGCTTAAGGTAACAACAGTGGTCCTTGATGCTTCTAAATCAGAGAGACCAGCTTGATAGGTTTGTCTTGGATATATTACAGATAATGAATGTTGGAAGGAGACAGATAGGAAATTAATGCAATAATCTGGGCCAATGTCAAGATGGGGGCAATCCAAAAGATTGGCAGACGAAATGGAGAGAAAATTATTTCTGTGAAAATTATAGGAGTTGGTCATAATTTAAAGGGGAAAAGGAGTAAGAAAAACTGAAGTTTTTCCTCAAAATATCCCCCATTATTAAGCATATCAATTAATTCTATTAATTCACTATGGAGATATATCTGAAAATTAGGAATTAATTGGTCTGTACTTCCTGGCTACAGATTTAAGTGTCCCCCTCCCACTGCCTGTCATTATTCAGTATTACCTTCCAACAGTTTTTTTTTTTTTTAATTTTGATCTGTTATCAATTTTAACCCTGAAGAAAATGAAATGGATGAAGATGTTGACATAGTTAAGCCATTATAATGTCACACAGAAAGGAAGCCATCTGTGAAGACCATATTTATCCACTTCTTGGTCTCCTACTATAGTACTTGGTATATAATAGCTCCTCAAAAAGTTTGTCCCATACAAAACGTTAAAAAAAAAGAAAATGAAAATGACAGACCAATCTCCCTTATGAACATAGATGAAAACTTTTAAACAAAATACTGGCAAACAGAATACAAGAATAGAACAAAAAGATAATTTACCCTGACCAAGTAGGCTTTATTCCAAAGATGCAGGGATGGTTCATCATATGCAAATCAATAAATGTAATACATTACAGAAATGGACTGAAGGACAAAAGTCACATAATCATCTCACTAGATGAAGAAAGGGCATCTGATAAGATACAACATCCCTTCATGATAAAAGTCCTAAAGAAACTGAAAGTAGAAGGAACATATCTCAATATAATAAAGGCTATTTATGACAAACCTACAGCCAGCATAATACTAAATGGTAAAAAACTTGAAGCTTTTCCACTAAAATCAGGTACAAAACAAGGGTGTCCACTACCCCACTTTTGTTTAATATAGTACTATAAATCTTACCTATAGCAATGAGGCAAAAGACATACAAAAAAGGGATACAAATTGGAAATGAAAAGATCAAATTATTATTATTGGCAAATGATATGATTCTATACATAAAAGAACCTAAAGAGTCTATCAGCAAACTGTTAGAACTAATAAACACTTTAAGCAATGTAGCAGGATACAAAAAAAGAAAGAAAAAAGAAAGAAAGAAAGAAAGAAAGAAAAGAAAAGAAAAGAAAAGAAAAGAAAAGAAAAGAAAAGAAATCAGTGGCTTTCCTATTTACTAACCACAAAGATTCTGAGATTGAAATCAGGGAATCACTCTTATTCACAATTGCTTCAAAAAATAAATAAAATATAGTACTTTGGAATAACTTAACCAAGGAAATGAAGGATCTCTACAATGAAAACTTTAAAACACTCAAGAGAATGTGTAAAAGAAGGGCAGGGGAAGGTCAATCAAAATTCAAGACAGTCTGAATAAGACTTATGTAAACCTACTTTTTTGAATAATGGCACATCCAGAAGCTATAGATGGTTACTAGAAAATTTTCAGTGCCTGAGATGGGATACTTTCCAGTGAGTTGTTGGCCAAGGAGATCCCGGTAGCCTCCAAAACATTAAAGTCTATTGCCAAGGCCCTTGGTTTCCCTTGAGAAACAGATGGTAAGACCATATTGCTGAAGTCATCTCTTGCCTGAGAGGCAAGGTCACTGAGAAAGCAAGCTGGTGCTGAGCAGAAAACCTTCTCCCTGTAGACCAGACAACTGAAAGCTGGAAAAATATGCACTGCATGCAGCTGTATGGGAGACAGAAATCATCAGCAGTGAAAAATGTGGACACTGGAAAACTCAAGTTTGGCCATACAGTCTCAATGACTGAACAGGTACAATAGTGGCATGTCTTCTCTTGGGGAAACCAACTGCCCCAAAATTGGACTGAAGGCCCTCTCTTTGGAATACATGTGTGGTACTGAAAAACACTAAGCAAAAGTCTATGTCAGGGAGGTCATGAGCCTGAGGGGTATAAAGCCTGCTCTTGTCTGGCTAAATGTATATATTATTCCCACCAAGCTGCCCTGAAAGCACTACACTTAATGTTCATGTTCACATATTAATGCTACTCTCACTTCTGGTTAGAGAATCTTCTCTTTTCAGATGGTGATGACCACTGGGATGACCCAAAAGACAGCATAGTGCTGAGAAGAAGGGATGGAGGAATGTCTGCCACACCCTCCAAGGCTCAGGGTACATTGCGGAAGAGGGGATGGAAAGAATGTAAGAGCCAAAGGAAGGGTACAACTCCTTACAATGCAACTGTCCAGGCAGAAATTGGCCTCGATATCCATGACCTTGCAGTGCCTAGCAATACCTTTGCAAGACCCTCATAATAGAAGAAAAAGATGATGACATCAAATTAAAAGACTAATGGAGAGAGGGAGGGGACATGATGGAGATTGTAGTTCTAAAAGGGAATGGGGGGAGGGGAGGGAAATATCATGTTTTTTTTGTATGTAAGTATAGAAGTTGTCAATAAAAAAATTTTAAAAAAAGAAATTTCAGGAACATCCCATGTTCTTGGATTGGAAGAACCAATATTGCAAAACATTAATTTTGCCAAAAGCAATCTATATATTTAATGCAATTCCTACTAAAATTCCAAATGGCAACTTTCAAGGAAATAGAAAAAAAAATCCTAAAACTCATTTGGAAACACAAAAACCTCAAATAGCCAAAACAATTTTGAGCAACAAAAATAAGGCTGGTGGTACCACCTTAACTGATTTTAAAATATATTACAAAGCCATAGTAACAAAAACAGCATGGTACTGGCACAAAGACAGACATGTAGATCAGTGGAACATAATATAGGGACCTGATGTTAATCCAGAAAGCTATAGCCATTTGATTTTTGACAAAAGTGCCAAAAATATTCACTGGCAAAAAGCTAGCCTCTTTACAAATGATTCTGGGAAAACTGAATATCTATATGTAGAAGAATGAAAATAGATCCTTATCTTTTTTTCATGTACAAAAATCTAGTCCAAATGTATCAAAGATCTTGATATCAGACCTAAAACTCTGAAACTGCTAGATGAAAAAGTAGGGGGAACACTTCAACATAATGGCATATGAAACAACTTTCTGAATATAACCCCAGTGGCTCAGGAAATAAAGCCACTAATCAACCACTGGGTGCTTATAAAATTAAAAAACTTTTGTACAGCAAAGGACACTGTGAATAGAACAAAGAAGTAACCTACATAATTGAAGAAAAATTTTACATCTGAGAGAGGATTAATATCTAGGATATAAAAATAACTCAGAAAATTAAATAACAATAAATCAAGATATTATAAATATAGCATATGGAAACCTACTTTTTTGGCTAATGGCACACCCAGAATCCATAGACTCTTACTAGAATAATTTCAGTGCCAGGGATGGGATATCTTCCAGTTTTTGGCCAGGATGTCCTCATGTCCCCCAAAACATTACATGCCATTGCCAAGTCTCTTGGTTTTCCACCAGAAATAGATGGCAAGAACATATTGCTGAAGACTCCACATGCCTGGGCTGCAAGGTCACTGAGAAATCAAGCTGGAGCTGATCTTAAAACCTCTTCTCTATAGACCAGATTACAGAAAGCTGGAAAAAGCTGTATGGGATACAGCCCTATAGGAGACAGGAGTCATCAGTGGTGAAAACAGTGGACACTGAAAGCTTTCAGTTTGGATAGCCAGGCCAAATGACCTAATGAGTGCAATAGTGGTATATCTGTATGGGGGAAACCAACTACTCTCTAATTGGAATGGAGGCCTGCTTCATGAGAGGGAATATATGCCTGGTACTGAAAACCTAACCAAAAGTCTATGGTGGGGGAGATCATGAGCCCTTATCATGTAACGCCTTCTCTTGTCTGACTAAATGCATATATTATGCTCACCAAACTGCCCTGTAAGCATATCCATATATTAATGTTACTCTCAGTTTTGGTTAGAGAAGCTTCTCTTTTCAGATGGCGGTGACCATTGGGATGACCCCAAAGGCACCATACTGCAGAGTAAAAGTGACAGAGGAGTATCCAACACTGAACTATCTCTATCATATCTTCCAAGGCTCAGGGTCCATTGTGAAAGAGGTGGTAGAAAGAATGTAAGAGCCAAAGGAAGGGTAGGACTCCTTAGAATGCAACTGTCGAGACAGAAATTGCCTCGATATTCATGACCTCGAAGTGCCTACCAATACCTTCACAAGACCCTCATGATAGGAGGAAAAGACAATGATATCAAATAAAAGAGAGGCTAATGGAGAGAGGGAGGGGATATGATGGAGAGTGGATTTATGAAGGAGAAAGCGGGGGAGGGACTGGAATTATCATGAATCAAATGAAATATTGAGCTGTGGGAAACACTACTTCATTAATTAAGGATATTTGGGCCTCTTGAGGGAGATTTGATGTCTCCTTCATGAGAAATTCTTACTGTAAAAGAAAGGGAGAAAATTACAAAGATATTCAGGATATAATGTAAACAGAGCAACATTTGCTAATGCAAATGGATAATATTGGGCTGGGGAGATGGATCAGTGGGTAACAACACTTGCTGAACAAGTATCAGGTCCCAAGAGGATCTGAAACCCTCTGAGCTCAATCCCCTGCATCCATGCAAAAAACTGGGTGTGATTCATTTTCCATGTTGCCTCCCATTTGGGGCTCCAACCTTACTGGGAAGATTAGTTCTCCAAGTGAGTCACATTATTTGTTTCCTCAGAAACTTTCCTCTTTGTTAGAACCATAATATTCACCTAATTACAGTTGCTTCCTTCTCTGTGGGGTCAGAATATACCAGACAGTCTCTATGGTGGGCATAGGGGGATATGGTTCTCAGAATAACCCTTCCTGCCCTGTCACTCTTATATCTCTCCACTCCCTTTCCATCATGCTCCTTGAGCCTTGGAGAGTGTGCTGTAAGTCTCCTTTAGTATTGAGCTCTCTGCTAGTGCTGATTTTCTTCTTTGGTGAGTTTTGAGTCTCCTTAGTATCTACTATCATCTCCCTGGAGGAGGTTCTTAGAGTAGTGAGAGCAGAACACCTGATCAATGTCAGTTTTTAAAAATTCAGATGTTGGGATGGAGAGATGGCTCAGGGGTTTAGAAGTTTACCAGCATAACTGAATGACCTGAGTTTGATTCCCCAGTATCCACATATAGCCAGATGCACAAAAGGGGTGCACAAATCTGTAGTTTCTTTGCTGTGGCTAGAGTTCTTGGCACACATATTCTCTATCTATATCTCTCTGTGTGTCTGTCTCTCCCTGTTTGCTAATAAATAAATAAATAAATAAATAAAAAATTAAAAAGCCAGATGCACAGTGATTCATTCATCTGGAGGTTATTTGTAGTGCCTGGAGGCCCTTGCATGCTCTGATTCTCTCATTCTTTCTCCTCTCTGCTTGCAAATGAATAGATATTTTTAAAAATGTATAATATTTATCTTTTTAAAATATCAAAAATATTATATTTCTGTGATAAATATACTCAATATGGGATTCTTAGAAAGTCCAGTGTATGAAGACCAAAAGGGAAATAATAAGAATATCACCCACAATACAACTCCATTATCTCAATCATGGCCAGGAGAGGGTTGCAAGTTGCAATGGCTAAAAAATTTCATATATACTTCATGATGTGACCATATCTGATGATAATTCCTTGAAAGGTAAATAGGTAAAAAATAATACAAGTGAATTGGTATATTAGTCAGGGTTCTCTAAAGGAATAGAAAGAATAGGCTAAATGTCTTATAGAAATCTCCCTCAGTTCTGAGGTCTCTGCAGCCTCCGTGTTTCCCAAAGTCTAGATAGTGAAGGTTTTCTCTGTCTATCAGTGAGAGCAGAACCTATACTCATTCTGCCACTTCCTCTGCAATGTTCCCCAGGCCCAGCAACATTTATTTCATGAAGTATGGAAGACAACAAAAGGAATGAAACAACAAAACACAGCAAGGACTACCTTGAAAAAGGAGGGTTCTCAGCAGATAAAGGGCAGGTATGAGGAAACTAAAACGGGACAGAGAAACAATAAGATTGTTGTATGTCCACATATTGAAGTTCTCAATAAAAATTCAAAATATCAAAATAGAATTAATTATAAAGGAGATTTATTAGATTGGCTTACTTGATACCAGCTGTGAAGTCCAAGAGTGACTCTCTGAAGGTTGGGAAGTCCATGGGGCTGGATACCTCAAAGTCTAATATGATGCTCAAGGCCTGGAGGATTCCTGGCCTTAAATCCATGTTGGAAAGATGAAGCAACTACTGATGTCTGCAAAGTGGGGAAGCAACACAGTAGATCTCCTCACCAGTAAGTAGCAAGGACAGTTGGGAAAAGGACACTGCTTTTCCCTTGAACTTCTTTACATATCAGCTGCCACCAGAAGGGCTTCTCACTCTGTGCACTGTCCCTCTTCTTCAGGTAATGCCTCCTGGCAGTGTCCTCACAGATCTTCCCAAGAGCCATGACTCTTACTTCATTTCCTTTCCAGCCAGGATGACATCAGAGCAGGTCCCATCCATTATGACTGGCATCCAATTAAGAAGAGAAAAACTGGACACACAGAGTAACAAAGGGAGACTATGAGAAGACAGGGAGAAGGCAGTCCTCTCAACATGAAGAGCTCTCGGAGGGTGCCACCTCTGCTGACACTTGGTCATTGGGCTTCCATCCTCTAGAACCAAATGAAAATGAAATTTAATCAGTGCAGCCATCCTGCCCGTAATACTGTTTTAACAGCTCTGTCAGACTATGGCAGAAGTATCAGGATGTCTACATAATTCTCCAGGTAGATCTCGACCATGACAAGCTCAGGCTCCTCATGGGTAACAGCACAGTGGTATGGACCCCCTTATTTATTGTCCAGGAGGAGCAGAGTAGGATCTCAAGAATGTGCCTTGTTTGTGTCAAAGACCAGCTCTTTATTACATCTACTGGCATTCCTCCCATTCAGAACAAACTCTTTCTGTCCTGCTTTTCATTGGCTGTTTTTACTCATGCGGGCTTCATTGGGAAACGGGAGAGTGACAGTTAACTTTCTGCAGCCAGTTTTCTCATAAAGAAATGGCTCATAATTTATTTTGGTTCAGCAATTAATACTTTATGTTACCTACAGTGACAAATTCAATAAATCAAAAATTTTCCTTTACCTGAGGCTTGTTGACTATTGCAAGGATATATTTGAGGTTATGAAGCAATTTAAATAAAATATGTTCATGCTGTGAATTTGAACTGTCAGACATAGTGGGCTTTTTTTTTTCTAACCAGTAAAAACAAAAGCAGCTAGGAAAAGAGGTTGAAACTCATTCTGTATTCCATCTTTACTGACAAGTGTTGATAACAGCAGTCCATCACTGTCATATCTGTGGCACGATGACTCTCAGAGAAATAATAACGAAGTTCATGGACTTAAGGTCATATGTGTAGTAAATGTCAGAGTCAGGATTTGACCTTGAGTCTCCCTGATCCCCTTTGACAGACAGGTTACCTCATATAGAGTAAGTGCTCCCTTTACCAGCAATCCTTGAATTCTACTCTAAATGTTTCTGAGTCACAGCTTAGCTAATGCCTGATTGTGGCTGGCAGCATGCTATTTATGGAAGAAAACAAAGACTGTGATTCTTTGAATCCGAGCCACTGGGTTTTTTTCCTTGTTAACTCTGAAGGCTTATCATTGGAGATTTCAAAACCTCTTGCCTAGTTTTAAGTTATAGGTAATTATTGCATTGGAAAGAGGAGTGTGTGGCTGAATGTTTCTCCTCTGCACTAGCTTCCACATCTGGTGACAAGTTTAAGGGGGTCTTCATTTGCAGGGGAAAATGTTAGGTCTTTTCAAAGTCTCTTGCTCCCTGTCAGAGACAGAAAGGATTTAGCATTGCCTTCTGTCAGGAGAGGGTAAGGTCATGGCTAACTGTCTTCATGGTTGCGGGCTGTTTACCATCAGTTTGCTTCATTGGAAGAGGATGTGATTTCTCCCTTGGTATTATAGTGAGATAATGAGCATCTTTCCCCAGCTAGGGCAGGGCATCACATAGCAGCACAGAAGGGTCCTGAGCCACACACTCAGAACAACAGAGCTCAGAGAAGGAATGAGTCCATGACAGGAAATGGAGACTGTGAAGGTGAACATAGGCAATGGGGCTTTAAGGCAATTTTGCCACTGGTGTGCTGTGGTCCCTCTGGGGACATGACTCTGCTTATCTATGAAATTTCCAGTTTCTACACAAGCTACCATGAGCCCAGGTCCATGCATGAATTCATAACTGGAGCATCCATGCCACCCAAGGCAGTCCTGATTCTCTGTGCTCAACAACCATATTGTCAACTTCTCTTCTAGTTAATAGATTCCTTGGAAAAATGTTCTCAGCAAAAAAAAAAAGAAAGAAGGAAGTGATGAAGAGAAGAATAGAAAGAAAAAAGATGAAGGAAAATTAACAAAAAAGGAAAATAATTCTTTCTTGAAATATCACCATTGAAAGGAAGGGAAGTAGAAAAAGAGGAATGGAATGAGAGAGAGAGAGGTTGAGAGAGAGACAAAGATAAAATCTGTTGAGTGCTTCTGGGAAATATATTTTGCTTCTTGAAACTAATTGAGATTGCATTTTGCTATTTCTTAGTGTTGAGTAAGTGAATGTGAGGATATATTAAGAGCTGAGGCAAACATCTTGTAATCATAAAGTAACAAGAATACAAAAAAAAAAAATGCTAGCATGCTGATGATCACAGAAAGATACCAAGAGCTCATGTCTTCCTCATATCACTGATCTGTGAAGGAACATCAGAAATGCTTACTTGACTTTTAGATCTCTCATTGAATATATAATGACTGTATGATTTATACCACCATGTTTGAATCTTCTGTTACAGATGGTAGAATTCTAGTTACATTAACTAAATCAGTAATTAGTCTTCTGTTCCTTTCTCCTCCCCTCCACCTCCCAGGCTGTGCTCATAAATCTTTCTTTCACGTTGAACCTGATGTGCTTATGTATTATTGGAGCTGCTGGAATTGAAATGAATTGTTGCAGCTAATTTTAGGAGACATTCTCTGGCATAAAAGAATGAGAATCAGGCTTTATTCTTTTACAACAGGTAAACTAAATTGTTTGTGTCCCTTGCTATGGGCATTTTATTTCCTTACTCCAAGAACACAGTCGTAGCCCTAGGACCCCAATGACATCGGTCTTAGCTATCGGAGACAAAGTGATTTTATGCAACAGAAAGATTAATGGTCTTCCAAAGAGGTTCACATCCTGATCTTTATGAACTAGGGAGATTGTAATGCTATTTAGGTGAAGCCAATGTCGTCATTAGGATCTTTATAAGAGAGACACAAGAGGGTGAAAATGAGAGAAGGAAATATGACAAAGTAAAGAGAGAGGATAAAAGAGAAGGAGGAGGGAGGAAGAGGAGAAGGAGGAGAAACGGAGACAATCTTCATGTCAGGCCCTGCATGAAGCGTCTAGAGGCTGGAAGAGCTATCAACAACGCAGAACTCCTGGGACTCCCAGAGCAGCCAGCTTGCCAACATATTGTCATTAACCCAGTACAACTGACTAAGGACCAAAAGAGTAAGTCAATAAATTTGTGTTTTAGTAATAAAGTTGATGGCAATTTGTTAAAGCTGCAATAGGAAAAATTCTTCAAAAGAGAGATGCACATCTCCATTCCATGGAACCCCTACCTGGCTGTGCTATTTGGTTTTACTAACTGAAACAAGGTAGGAGGGATATTTGAAATTAAAAAAAAAAAATCTGACTAATGAATAAGAGATTTGTAAGCCAAAAGCAGTCCGAGAGGAGCCAGAGTTTGTGTTTGAGATTAATGGATGGGTAAGATGGTTAAAAAGAACGTAAGAACCAAAGGAAGGGTACAACTCCTTAGAATGCAACTGTCCAGACAGAAATTAGCCTTGATATCCATGATCTTTCAGTGTCTAGCAATACCTTCACAAGACCGTCAGAATAGGAGAAAAAGATGATGAAAAAGAAAAAGACCAGAGGCCAAGTTCATGTGGTCATTGTGAGAAAGAGCCCAGGGCTAAGAAGAGAATTTATAGACTTGACAGCTTGTATATAAATACAATGTATTTGGAGCCCAGATGTAAGCAGATGGAGATCTGTGGAGATCCACGAAAGTCACTGGTAGTTTGATTTTTATTTGGGAGACACAGGCTACTGTGCTTGTTTTAATCATGGTACAAAACTCAAAGCTTTGAAACTCTGACCATTTATATTCATAACCCATACCTGCTCATTATTTGTCTCCAAATATTCTTTCCAAACCATGTAGGTTTTTATTTGTCATAGAAAAATTATGCCCATTCTCTCTCACTCATAAATAAATAAAATATTTTTTAAAACAATAACTGGAGAAATGGCTTAACAGTTAAGGTGCTTTACCCTGAACCCTAAGGACCCATATTCAATTCCACAGTATCCACATAAGCCAGATGCATAAGTGGCACATGCATCTGGAGTTTAATTACAGTAGCTAGATGCCATGGCATGCCCATTCTCTCTCTCTATCTGCCTCTTCCCACCCCTTCTCTCCCATAAATATTTTTTAAAAAAGAAATAATTAAAATAGATGAGAACCTGTGTCATATATTCATTTAAATATATTAGGAAGAAATAAAATTTTTCTACATAAATTAAGATTATTGGAAACTGAAGCCTACCATTTTTGTTTATAAAACTTCTTATAATATTATCTTATATGTATGCATGTAATACTAATTCTGGTACATTCTATAGTGTATACTTTATGCTTTATCAAAACCAAGCAGGATGTTGTTGATATAGCAACATCTGCATTAATCTCATTAATTTAAGGTTTTCATGAGTCTTGATCCTCTCTTGGACATGGGTCCATGGTTTGGAGGCCAAATCTAAAGCAAAAGAAAGGTAGAAGCACAAACAAATCTTTGATTTGAAGTTTCCTTTCCACCTTCTTTTCCATGATATATTATGTCAGTCTGCTTTCCAAGTAGTGCTGAGTCTCTGAAGTAATCTATTGAGATTGTATCTCTCCCCATTTTTGATTATCCCCTTGTTCATAGCACTTAGAAAAGGATGGGCATGCAGTGGGATATTTTGTTTTATTTATTTATTAGAGAGAGAGACAGAGAGAGAGAATGGGTGTGCCAAGGCCTCTAGCCACTGCAAACAAACTCCAGATGCATGTGGCATCATATGCATGTGGGATCTGGAGAATTGAACCTGGGTCCTTAGGCTTCGCCTGCAAGCACCTTAACCACTAAGCCATTTCTCCACCCCAGATTTCAGTAAATATTCTGAGTGAATAAATTATTTAATTGATGGAATTTCTATTCTGTACAAGATGCTCATACATTTTTCCAGTGGATCTCATTTATGTCTGGTGTAACCTGGTGGTTAAGTATACAGAGCCACAATGTCTGGGATGACATCTTGGCTTTGTCAAATTGTTGCCCTTGAGAGAGTCATTTAACAACTTTGTACCTTTCTTCTTATCTGTAAACTGGATCAGTAATATTTCTTGCATCGTGATTTTGTTGTATGTATTGTCACTCTCTCTAACACAGTAATTACAAACAGTGCCACATTAACACAGAAATAATTACCAGAGATGTGAGGGCATTTTGGGTAAGGGTAAGTAATTACTTCCTGGCTTAGCAGTCTGTGGGTCTAAAGGGCAGGACCACATGCTATAAAACATGGAAAATTGTGTGTGAAAAAGATTACTTTCAAAAATAGCCTTTAAGGAGCAATCACATAATGTGGGGTTTTTAATGGTGCAATTAGCATGTCCAGAAGACTTCATGAAAAGAAGATGGAAGCTAAAAGAAGATAAATAAATCACACACAGATGCACATACACATGCATGCACACATGCATGCATGCATACAGACAAACACACACTCTCCCTAATTGATAGCCAAGCTATGAAAGAGGCTCTGCTAACTGTAATACATATGCTTTCTATGGAACAAGGTGAACATAGTTAACATGCAGCTACTATATATTATATACATATATTACATACTACTGCTTCTCAATATAAAACTTGTTTTTTAAGCATATTTTACTTTTATTTATTTATTTGAGAGACAGAGAGAGAAGCATAGTGGGGAGGCATATATAGAGAGAATGTGCATGTCAGGAGCTCCAGCCACTGCAAACAAACTCCAGATGCTTGTGCTATCTTGTGCATTTGGCTTATATGGGTCCTGAGAAAATGATCCTAGGTCCTTTGGCTTTGCAGGGAAACACCTTAAGTGCTAAGCCATCTCTCCACCCCAAGATTTGTTTGAGTAAACAGATAATTGATGAATTTAGATGATTTGTATGACCCACACAAAAAGAAATATCGTGACTTTGAGGCCAGCCTGGGACTACAGAATTTCAGGTCAGTCTCGGTTAGAGTGAGACCCTGTCAAAAAAAAAAAAAAAGAAAGAAAGAAAGAAAGAAAGAAAGAAAGAAAGAAAGAAAGAAAGAAAGAAAGGAAGAAAGAAAGGAAGAAAAAGAAAGACAGGAAGGAAGGAAGGAACAAAGGAAGGGAGGTAGGGAGGGAGGGAAGGAAGGAAGGAAGGAAGGAGAGAGGGAGGGAGGAAGGGAGAAAGGAAGGAAAGGAAGGAAAGGAAGGATTCTATATAGACACAGGCTTTCCCATGCTATGAATTTTTGTCCTTTATTTTCAGGAAAGCAAACAACACAAACAACCTTATTTCTTGTGTTTCTAGCAGTTTTATGGTCCCAATTTACCCAGACTACCAAGGCCATAACTATATTTCACAGATAAGTGAATCTCCCACTCAAAATTTATTATAGTTCATGGAAAGTGTTTGAAGGTTGTTAAACTCTAACAATAAAATAACTGAAAACTTGCAGTTTCAGTAAAAATTGCTGAAATTAATGTCCTTAGGGTTGTAACCTGCATTCTAATTGTTCTGTATGTTTTATGAAGGTCACATAGAGACTTGTGAGTGCAGTGTTGGGCTGTTCGGTGAGTTATGGAAATGAGTTCTAATACTTATTTGGTATAGAAAGAGATTCACAAGGTGTCATGTTTCACGTTGGGGTGATATCCATTTTCTTATTATAAATCTGTTTTAATTTATTTAACTGTATTATATTTGTACCAATTCATTTATTAATTCAAATGCTATTTATTGGAGCATAATATATGTCAGGTATTTTTCTAGACATTGGAGCAAAAAGAAAGGTAATAAGCAATCCCACAATTATTAAAAGGCAGTATCTATGGGCTGAAGAGATGGCTTAGCAGAAAGGCACTTGCCTGCAAAGCCTAAGAACTCATGTTCAAATCTCCAGGCCCATGTAGCTGGATGAACAATGACACAAAGTGCACAATGTTGTATGGGCGCACAAGTGGGCACATGCCTCTGGAGTTCATTTGTGGTGGCTGAAGGTCCTGGCACACCCATTCTCTCTCTCTGTCTCTCTACCCCTGTGCTTCTTTCTCTCTCTCTCTCTCTCTGTCTCTCACTCAGAGTAAATAATAATAATAAAGGAAACAGGTTTTACTATAAACACACCTCATGTCCAAGTCTTATATATTATTAGGAATGAAGAAAAATAATTGTTCCTTAGATTTTATGGCAATATTGTCCACCCTAAGTTGTGTATACTATGACTGAAGAGTGTAAACTTTAATTCCACTGACATTTTATGTTATCGATTAAAAATGTACAGGATATTTTAGGTTAGAGGTATGAAGAGAGGTTCTTTAATTGGAGATGTAAACACTTTGAATTCATACAACTATGGTTCTGATTCCAAAGTTAAGTTTACTAACATGTAAACTCCAGGTGTTGTCATACTGCTCACATGTGTTACAATATATACCCTGGTTCATAATAGATGTGCAATAAACATTTTTTTCAAGAAGATTTCAAGAACATACAATGGAGAAAGGATAGTCTCTTCAACAAGTTGTGCTGAGAAAACTGGATATCTTCAAGCAGAAACTTGAAGATTTTAAGTCATGTTTGTAAAAATACTTTAATGAACACCAAACAAAACCTTAGTTTTTTGGTGCAGAGAAAGTGCTTTATTTTTTTTTACATATTCTCATTATACATATTCTCATTAGCCTAGACATAAACTATTTGTTTTTATTATCATTATTTTCTTTTTTAAAAAATATTTTATTTTTATTTATTTATTTGAGAAAGAGAGAGAGATACAAAAATAGGCAGGTAGAGAGAGAGAATGGGTGCACCAGAGCCTCCAGCCACTGCAAACGAACTCCAGATGCATGCACCCCCTTGTGCATCTGGCTTACATGGGTCCCGGAGAATCGAGCTTTGAACCGGGGTCTTTAGGTTCCACAGGCAAAGTATTTCACTGCTAAGCCATCTCTCCAGCCCTGTCATTATTTTTTATATAAAAATTTTAAGTTAGTTGCAAGCGTACAATTTTTAAAATTAGTTTATTTAAAGTGTTTTAGTAGGAATTTACATAAGAGAAAATATTTAGGATACATTATACACTCATATAGGTGCCTACTGTCTCAGGTCATTAACCCGATTATTGTGTAGCAACCCAAATTCTTTCCTGCACTTTCCTCTTTTACCTCTGTCATCTTTGTAAAGTTAGTTACTGTGAATAATGCACATTTCTTTCTATTCAATAATTTAGGGATGGAGAGATGGCTTAGTGATTAAAGGTGCTTGCAAAGCCAAAGGATCTCAGTTTGATTCCCCGGAACCCATATAAGCCAAATGCACAAGGTGCTGCATGTGTCTGGAGTTCGTTTACAGTGACTGAAGGCCCTGGTGCACCCATTCTCTCTCTCTCTCTCAAATAAATAATGTAAATATTTCAAATGCATTGTAAGTGTTGACACTATCAATTGTAATTACAACTGAAGTATTCCAGGTTTTAAATATCTTTTCATTTAGTCTTAAATTTAAACTTTTATTTTGTAATTAATTAAAATTATAGAAAGTATAATTCTGGGGCTGGAGAAATGGCTCAGCAGTTAAGGTGTTTGCCTGTGAAGCCAAAGAATCCTGGTTTGATTCTCCAGGACACACGTAAGCCAGACACATGAGGGGCACATGAATCTGGAGTTCGTTTGCAGTGGCTAGAGGCCCTGGCATGCCCATTCTATCTCTGTGTCTTCCTCTCCCTCTCTCTCTCTCTCTCTCTGCTTGTAAATAAGTAAATCAGAAAATATAATTCTGGAAAAATAATTATAGATAACCAATGTGTACATATTGACATATGACTTCCCATACTATTATGCATATATACAAACACATTATAATTTATGATTTATGACCAAATATTAATTCAAGTTTATGCAACATATGCTGAAAAGTATAAGCCTCCTTCCTTAAGTAAATTTTATCTAAAATCTCATTTTATAGCTGGATAATTTATCCTTTTGAAAACAATATTGTATTTAGCTAATGTGTATTTTTGAGTTTAAGACTTTTTTAATAAGAGAGCCAAGGTGGGTAGAGAGAATAAGAGAGAGATAGAGAAGGGGAAGAAGAAGAAGGGGGAAGCAGAGAGAGAGTGAGACACAGAGCAAGAGGTACCCCTGTGTTTTAAAAATGAATAAAATAACTGCTCAATTCATAATAGCAAAGAGCTGGAATCAACCCAGGTGTCCATCACTAGATGAATGGATAACAAAGATGTGGTATATCTATACTATGGAATTCTACGTAGCAGTAAGGAAAGATGAAATAAGGACATTTGAAAAAAAATGGTCAAACATGGAACAGATCATCCTCAGTGAGCTCACCCAAGCACAAAAAGATAATAGTCGCATGGTCTTGTTTATTGTTGCTCCTAACCTGAATCCACCTGATATGTGGCCAAACCTAATAAACATTCTGAGGACCAGACAAGAGGGAGGGTGGGATGGAGGGAGGGTAAAGGTGGGAGGGAACAAGAGGGTGGGAGGGAGGACAAGGGGGGATACAAATTGGGACCCAAAAGGAAAAGATACTATAAAACCCTTTACTCTGAACAACAGGCTAAAACATTGATCCTTCAACAGGCCCACAGAGGGAACACCCAAACCACAGGAAACTGGAGAGAGCATCATGAAAAACAACCTTAATCTTGTCCTGCTTCTCTTTCTCTTCTCTCTCCCTCTCTCTCTCTCTCTTTCTCTCTCTCTCCCTCTCCTCTCTTTACTCACTTTCTCTTTTATATTATCTATCTTTTTCCTCCCTCACCTTCCTAGGTGTAGACTTATAACTCCCAGTGCCAGCACGGGGTTAACTTCCACAGTGAGCTGTTGATCCCAGACACCTACAAGGTTTCCCAAAAAAGACAGACTTCTGTCAGAGTTCTTGATGACCCACAAAGGTTAATGGTAAGACCCTACTGTCGAAGACAGCATATGGGTGTGAGACCAAACACGGAGAGACCTGGCCAGAATTTGGAACAGGGTCAGTCCCCAGACTGTTAGCTAGTCTAGTACCAGAGGGTGCTACACGAGCAACTGGGGGAAATGTCCAACATTGGTCCAAACAACTTGCAGTCTAAGATACCCAGCAGGAAACAACCTTACATAATGCTCAAACAAGTACAGTAGTGGCACGCAGCCATGGTGGGCAACCAACTGCTCTTGATTTGGCTAATAGTTACACTGAGTGGAATGGAACTCATTGCTGGAACTGGGAAATAAGTCAAAACCAGGTACAAAAAATGAGCTCAGTCTCCAAGATCAAGATACCACCAAATGTGGGCTAGAAGAGAGCCAATGCATATAAAATTCCCTCCAAAACATCTATGGTCATCCCTTCTATCTAGTACTAACTTCTCTCTCCGATGGAGAATTTGCTTATCTTTTTTCAGATAGACAACAAACCTGAAGGGAGGATCAGCTAATCACACCTCACCAGGGGTCCAGATGAAACCATAGAACAACGCAGGGGAAGGGCAAGAATACAGCGTTCATGGCGATCATGACACCAGGAAAAGGCTGAAGGAGATAAACACAGAGAACATCCAACTCCAACTAAGCTCTTAAAACCTCATCACTGAAGCAGAACTAAAATGACCCCAATGTGGCTCAGGGAAATTCGCGGAAGAGGGGTAGGAAAGATTGTTAGAGTCACAAGTTGGGGCATTATGCACAGAGACTGGGGCCTACCCACCAGAACTCTTGACTATCCCCACAATGCATGACCCACATTCCCCATTGATGAGTGTCCCTTTGGAAGAGGGAGGACAGGGAGGAGGAAAATGGAACCAATACTATGAATGTAAAATCAGAATAATATAAATAAACTTTATATATATATATATATATATATATATATATATATATATATATATATGAATAAAATTCAGTAGCAGAAGCCAGTAAGCTAGAAAGGGGATATAAAGGGAGTAGAAAGGGAGGGAGGGGGACTTAATAGGATAGTATTGTATTTATGTAAGTAGAAGAACAGATTAATGGGTGTGAAAAGGCCTATGTGAGGTCAGCAGAAGAGATTGAGTAAAGGAAAGGTGGAGGGAGGGCTAATCAAAATCTAAGAGGATATAAATAAGTCATAGGGAAACCTACTTTTCTGGACAATGGAACTCTCAGAAGCCATAGATTGTTACTAGAAAAATTTCAGTGCCAGGGATGGGATACCTTCCAGTGAGTTGTTGGCCAGGGAAGTCACAGATACCCCTAAAACATTATAGGCCATTGCTGAGGCCCTTGGTTTCCCACCAGGAATAGATGGTAAGACCCTATTGCTGAAGACTCCACATACTTGGGCTGCAAGGTCACTGAGAAATCCTGCTGGAGCAGATTTGAAAGCCTCCTCCATGTGGAGGAGCTGACTGAAAGCTGGAAAAAACTACATTGCATGCAGTTCAATTGGAGAGAGAAAACACCAGTGAAGGTACTCAACAGTGAACACTGCAAGCTTTAAATTTGGCCAGCCAGGCCAAATGAGCCAATGGGTGCAATAGTGGCATGTCTGTTATGGGGGAAACCAACTCTCTCTAATTGGACTGGAGGTCTGCTCCATGGGAAGGAACACATCCCTGATACTGACAACCTACAAAAGGAATAGTCATGAGCCCTAGGGGTGTAATGACTGCTGGCGTCTGGTTAAATGTATATACTATGCTCACCAAACTGCCCAGTATGCACTTCTATTAATGTCCACAGCCACATATGCTACTCTCACTTTTGGTTAGAGAAGCTTCTCTTTTCAGATGGTGGTGACTTTGGGATGACTCAGAAGGCACTATGGTGCTAAGAAGGGACAGAGGAGTGTTCAGCACTGAAACATCTCTAACACACCTTCAAAAGCTCAGGGTCCATTGCAGAAGAGGTGGAAGAAAGAATGTAAGAGCCAAAGGAAGAGTAGGACTCCTTACAACATGCTCCTCCAGACACAAAATGGTCTCACAGTGCCTAACACTACCTACACAAGACCATCATAATAGGAGGAAAAGATGATGATATCAGAATGAAAAGAGAGACAGATTGAGAGGGGGAGGGGATATGATGGAGAGTGGAGTATCACAGGGGAAAGTTGGGGGGAGAGGGAAGTACCATGGGATATTGTCTGCAATTAAGAAAGTTGTCAATAAAAATAAGTTAAAAATTAATTTACTTTCCAATAAGTGAAAAAATATATAAGCTAAAGTGCTTTATATGCAATCAGGAGGACCTTAGCATTCATATAAAATGCTACATGTGGTAGCACACTCCTGTAATCCCTGTGTTGGGCTGGTATAGACATCCAAATCCCTAGGGCTGGCTATATAGCTGGTCTAACTAAATCAGTGAGCTCTCGGTTCAATGGGAACACTTGTCTCAGAAATATGGTAGATGGCAACTGAGGAAGACACCAGATGTCAACCCCATATACATGCCTACACATGTATACATGCATCTGCAAACACATACACACATGCTGTACATACAAACACTTGCAAAAGGAAGAAAACATTGCAAAGTAGCAGCAGTCAGAGTGCAACAGAGCATGAGGAAGTCTATTTCCCTGCAACCATGCTAACACCAGGTGTTACTACCATTTCATTGTGTGAGACAACAGAAATTATCACCTTCTGTTCCCAGCAAAACATTCCAGCTTGCAGGCGCATTTCACAATGCCAGTGTCTTGTCCTAACCATGCTATTTTGAGTGGGATATGACTGTTAATATAAAATGCCATCCTTGTTCTCAATCCAGGTATCATGGTGGTTTGGGGCAGCACCATCAACTGGTTTACAACACAGGGATTCAGCTCCCTACACCCATTCATTAAATTCCTTTTCTTCTGATATCTGCCCTTCCAACACAAACCACTGCACTTGAGCTAAATGCAGCAACTCCAAAAGCCAAGATTAGTGAACCCTTACTTCCCACGGAGTAAAACAGTTAAAATAAAAATGCACAGTGTAATTTGGAGAGCTTGGAATCACGGGATGGGATGAAGCGTGCAAAAGGGAACTTCAGATGGAAAACAATTAGCTTTGCTCTTGCAGCAGATAAAAGGATATTGTTGTTTCAAATTTTCTTTTGATTCTATTTAATTCTCTTTCATGGGCAATTATCCTATTAAACTGGCTCCTTTGTTTTGTCATAAGTAATTAAATCCCCAGAACTTGAGACTGCCTGCTTCAATAGAAAAATTTAGCCCCATACATTTTTTTTCAGGAGCAGTCAAGTTGCATAGCTTTTGTAAAAGTGCCTGTGCTCCAGATTTTCCTGACACCAGACACCAAGAGACCCTGAGAAGAAACTGTGATTATAGGCACTAGAGAGAAGGGAAGTAGATGTTTGCTGCTCTTTCTAGGCATGTGTTCTTGCCAGCAGCCCAGCTAGAGGCTGGTGCTCTCATTGGATTACTCATATCCAGCTCAACCAATGTTTATAAGCAAGTCCTGCATGTCAGGAGTACTCAGGGAGAGGATCCTTCCCTTTCTCAAAACAAAAGAAAAGAAACCATAGTTCAGGAATAAAAATAATATTTTAAAGAAGTAAGGTCAGTGGTTAGTGGACATTGCAATGAAATAAATCTAGATTAATTAATTTATTTGAGAGAGACATAGACAGGTAGAGAGAGAGAGAGGCAGCCAGAGAGAGAGTGTGTGCACCAGGGCCACCAGCCACTGTAAACAAACTCCAGATGCATGTGCCACCTTGTGTATCTGGCTTACATGGGTGCTAGGGAATCAAACCTAGGTCCTTATGCTTTGGAGACAAATGCCTGAATCAGTAAGCCATCTCTCCAACCCCATAAATCTAGGTTTAAATAGAAATTTTTATATATTGACTCTGTGGCTTGGATAAGTCATTTGAACTTCATGGCCTTGATTTTTTTTTTTTAATTTTATGGGAGTGTGCATGTTTGTGTGTGTGTGTGTGTGTGTGTGTGTGTGTGTGTGTGTGTGTGCAAGCACATGCATTTATGTGTAGACCAATGGACAGTCTTGGCTATCATTTCTCAGGCAGCACTGTCCACCTCTTTTTTGAGCTAGGGTCACTCTTTGAGAGGGCACAACCCATCACAGTAGGGAAAGCGTGAAAGCCCAGCAGCAGCAATGTGAGGCTCCTGGTCATGTTGCATCCATAGACAGGAAGCAAAGACAGAGCAAAGCTGTTGCTCAATTCACTTTCTCTTCACCCCCAACAACACTTTTTTAAAGCTTTTGTCACTTCAGAGCCCCAGCTCATGGGATGGTGTCACTTATATCTATTGTGTGTCTTTCCTTATTAGTTAAACTTCTCCATAAACTCCTCAGAGATATGTCCAGAAATATTTCTCTAAGGCAATTCTACATCCAGTCATGTTAACAATGGAGATTAAACATTATAGAGGACCAGGAAGTAGTATTTCTCTATTTATGGTAGATATGTCATTCAAAGTGGTTAGGCACAGAATCCAAACAACAACAGCAGCAACCGATGACAACAACAACAACAACAACAACAACATGCAGTACGGAAGGACAGCCTTGAGAATTCTAGGAAACAAAGCGCTATAAAGAGAACTTCAAATACTACAGATGTCCTGGGGGAAGGCACCTGGCCAGAGCTAGAAGGGTGACTTCCAGGCATATGAAGTTTTAGGGGAACCAGATATAATATCAGCAAAAGAATCTTTACAGCTCATCAAAAATATTTCACCCCTCCCAGAACTCAGGAGGCACAGGTAGGAGGATCACCATCAGTTCAAGGCCACCCTGAGACTACAGAGTGAATTCCAGGTCAACCTGAGTGAGAGAGTAAGACCCTACCTCAAAAACACAAACAAACAAAAATTCATCCCAGTGCATAGACTTTAAGGATTCACAGTTGGACCTGGAAGAATCTATTGATAAGCTACACAAAAAGCAGTTTTCTGTGGATATTTTCAGTAGCCATATAATATTTACAAAGAAGTTCATTGTCAGGTATATAACAAGTAAAACCAACTGGTCAAACTAAAGGAGAGTTTTCCTGCATTAAATCTGAAATTTCCTGACACTGGATCAGATTCAATGAAATATTCTGAAATTTCACACTGTATGTGGTGTGCCTATAAGATATGACATGCAACCAACCAGCAACAGGGACATTATAGAAATAGTGCCAAACTCGCAGAATTCTTTAGTGACTTGATGTTGATGTTTTTTAAAAAATATTTTTTTTTTAACTTATTTGGGAAGAGAGAGAAAAATGGAAACAGAATTGGCATTTCCAGACCTCTTGCCACTGCAAATGAACTCTAGAAACGTGCCACTTTGTGCATCTGGCTTTACTTGGGTACTGGGAAATTGAACCCACGCCATCATGCTTTGCAAGAAAGCACCTTTAACCACTGTGCCATCTCTATAGCCCTTGGTCTTGAATGCTAAGACAGAACCTCTGTGATTCTCAAAGCATTTTTAACTCTCCATTTCACTGGTACATTACCTTACATGCTGAGAACATAATTACTATGAAGTTGTGGGGTTTGAGTGTCCCCCCCCAATAGATTCAGGAGTTTTATAAAAGGTTCTAGGATTTCCAGCTTCCTGACTGGAGGAGGTGGTGTGGTGTTTGAGTGTACCCACCCCCAATAGATTCAGCAGTTTTATAAAACCTTCTTGGATTTCCAACTTCCTGACTGGAAAAGGTGTCACTGTGGGTAGATCCTAGGGTTCAGTCCTAGGGTGTGTGTGGGGGGAGGGGGTAAAACTGGAATTCCAGTCTAAAGATACATGAAATGCTGGAGCTCTGCTGATGGTCAACCTTGAGTTCCTAGAGTGTGCTTGCTTATGCTGTTGGTGCTAGCTTATCTCTCTCAGCATGGACTTATAAAAATGGACCAGATGGTCTGGAGAGATTGTTTAGAGGTTAGGGTGCCTGCCTCCTAAGCGTAAGAATGCTGGTTTTAATCTCCAGTGGTTCCAATCTCCAGGTCCCACGTTTAGCCAGATGCAAAGTGACGCAAGGGCACAATGCTGTACTTGACCACAAGGGGGAGCAATCATCTAGATTTCATTCACACAGCTGAGAGGCTGGTGGCGTGATCATCTCTATCTTCCTCTTCCTTTCTCTCTCTCTCTCCAAAAAAAAAAAAAAAAGGACCATCTTTTTCTGCCATCCCTTCCTCCATAGCTGTGCCTGGTTTGGAAGTTCCTCTCAGGTGACGTGAAGCTGTCTGCTATAGAATCGGTATCAAGGAATACGATACAGAGAGAGAAAGCCAACCAGCCACCACAGCACACAGAGTAAAACTAACTACAGCCAAAAGGTCACACAGCAGACTTCAGGAACTCCTGCTAGACACATTTGCATATCTTTACAATGGAATCTCAAACCCATCACCACACCTTAAGACCGGGCCCCCAGTGACCTTGCCTCTAGCAAGGTGATTGCAGATGCAAACTATAAAATAGTAAAACACTGAATATATTGGGGGACATATATTCAAACTACCACATTCCGCCCCTGGCCCCCAATATATTTAGCTCCTGGCCCCCAATAGATTTATAACTATCACACATTGTAAATTGTACTCAGTCCAATTTCAAAGGTTCTTACAGTCTTGATCAACTTAAGATAGTGAGTCCTGTAAAATCAAACAAGTTAAATACTTTCAACATGTAAAGGCACAGAGTAAACATTTTAACTGATATAAGGCATAGCAAGGAGAGACTAGAATAATGCAAATTCAACCACCATCAGCAGTCATTAAACTTCTGCAGTTCAAGTTCAAAATAACCAGAGACTGACAGTCTCCAGGTTTTCAAATTCCGCCCCTCCAGCTGGGCAGAGTCGTCAGGGAAAACTTTCATCCCATGCCAACACTGCACTCCATGGTAGTCCTTTTGCACAGTCCTGGTATATCCAAAACATCTTCAGGTCTCCATGCAAACCACGGTCCTCTTCCAAAAGGCTCTTCCAGCCTATTCCTGAGGGTCTTCATGCCCTGCTTCATGCCGCATCTCAGCAGCGGCTCCTGGAACCGTGTGCAACTCATGACCACTCCATGCATTTTTCATATTTCCAAAACTAATACCAGGTGTGCAGGACACAGCCATATTCTTAATCCAGGGATGAAATAAACCACAGCCTTGAAAAGCAGGTTCCTTCTCCAGTCAGCTCTTTCCAAGAATTTGCATTTTTAACAGTCTTTCCTCAGGCATCCTCTCCATTGTTTTACTGTAAATCAAGTCAGGCCACCTTCCTTCCACCTTCCTTAAGATTGCTAATGTGGTTGACAATAGCAGCTAAACCAGTCTCCGTGCCTCTACTTTTAACTTGCTTCAGGTTTTCAAACTTAAAATCTTAAAATCTCAGTCCGATATCTTCAGCCAAGCACATCAGTCCATTACAAATTTAACCTTGATCAAACTTTCTGGGCCTGGATAGCAGAACGTAGCCATCCCTTATGCCAGTAGCCCAGTTCCAACAAAGTCCTCTGTAGTCTTTCTTTCCCCTTAGAAAGCTCATAAGCCAAGCCTCGAAGTTCAATACTGTCTGCACTTAGCATTCTCAAACTCTCATCAGAATAGTCCATAAAACTTGGCTTACCACTCCAGAAGGCATCTTCAGTTGCAAGCACCAAGTCCAAGCCCATTCCTCCAAAACAAAGGTTCCAAAAAGACGAATATCCACACGGTCAGGTTCATCTCACCCCACACTCCTCGGTACCACTTTACTGTTGCAGACAGCTTCAGGTTCGCTGAGATGAACTTCCAGACCAGGCACAGTTATGGAGGAAGGGATATTATTTATTGAAGCTTACAGATCCAGGGGAAGTTCCATAATGGCAAGAGAAGCGGCCTGCTCTCCACAGGACCAAGCAGAGAGAGAGAAAGCCAACCAGCCACCACAGCACACAGAGTAAAACTAACTACAGCCAAAAGGTCACACAGCAGACTTCAGGAACTCCTGCTAGACACATTTGCATATCTTTACAATGGAATCTCAAACCCATCACCACACTTAAGACTTAAGACTTGGCTCTAGCAAGTGACCTTGCCTCTAGCAAGGTGATTGCAGCTGTGTGCTGGAAGGATGAGAAACTTGGTGCTAGCAACTGAAGAGGCCTTCTAGAGTGGTAAGCAAAGTTTTATGGACTATTCTGATGAGAGTTTAAAAATGCTAAGTGCAGAGAGAATTACATTTGGGGGATTGTCTTATGAAATTTCTAAGGGGAAGGAAAAACTGCAAAATATCTGTTGGAACTGGGCTACGGGCATAAGGGTTGTATGTGTTCTGCTGACCATGCTCAGACAGTTTGATCAAGGTTAAATTTGTCATGGACTACTGTGCCTGGCTAAAGATATGGGGCTGAAGCTGGGTGTGGTGGCACACACCTTTAATCCCAGCACTTAGGAGGCAGAGGTAGGAGGGACTTGGAGAGCTCAAGGCCACTCTGATACTACATAGTAAATTTCAGGACAGTCTGAGCTAGAGTGAGATCCTAGCTCAATCCCCCACCAAGAAAAAAAAAACAACAACAACAACAACAACAACAACAAAAAACACAACATGGGATGGAGAACTACAAGATTTACTGACATAGGGACTGATTGCTGACGATGCTATTGTCAAGCACATTAGCAATCGTAAGGAAGATGTCCCAACTGCCTTTCATTAAAAGAATGGGGAGACTGTCTGAGATGATCCCACCCCAGAAAGATTGGATGGTAGGAATGTAAACTTTTTTGAGAGGAGATCTAAAAAGAAGAAACATGTTTATTCTTCAAGGTCATGATTTATTTTGTCCCTGAATTTGGCATGTGGCTGTATCCTGCACATCTGGTATCGGTTTTGGAAACATGAAGAATGCATGGAGTGGGTAAGGTACATATGATTCCAGGAGCTGCTGCTGAAATAAGGTACAAGGCAGGGTGAGCTAACCCTGATAGCCTGGCAAAGCCATTGGAAGTTGAACAGTGGTTTGGAGAGTCAAAGATGTTTTGGATATACCAGGACTGTACAAGAGCTACCATGGAGCGTTATTGGCCTGCCATGGAAGTTTTCCTTGGCTGTTCAGCCAAGCTGGAGGGCCAGAATTGAAAAATCTAGAGACTGCCACTCACTGGCTATGATATCTATACTGTAGATGTTTGATGCTTTCCTGATGATTATTGAGTTTGCATTGGTCCAGTGTGTCCTTACTATGCCTTATAGCAGTTGAAAATGTTTACTCTGTGCCTTTTTATATGTTGAAAATATATAACTTGTTTTGATTTTACAGAACTCACACCTAAGAGACTATGTTAAATTTCAGATAAGACTTGGTACTTTAGAACTACCTTAAGTTTATAAAGACTGTGGAGATCTTTAAATTTGGACTGAACACAATATACAGTGTAATGTGGTTATGAATCTATTGGGGTCCAGGGCTGGAATGTGGTGATTTTGAATGACCTGCAATATATTCAGGAGTTTTATGAAAGCTTCTTGGATTTTGAGCTACCTGGCTGGAGGAGGTGTCACTGTGGGTGGATCCTAGATCCAGCCCTAAGGTGTTTAGGGTGAATCCTAGGGTCTAGCCCTAAGGTGTATTTGGGTAGATTTGGAATTTCAGCCTAAATATATACAGAATGCTAGAGCTCTGCCTCAAGTTCCTGGAATATGCTTGCTTATGGTTTCAGTGGTGATTTTCTCTCTCAGGATGGACCTGTAAAAGCAGACAGCTCTTGCCATTATGCACCTTCCCCTGGATCTGTAATTTTCAAATAAATCCCTTCCTCCATAACTGTGCCTGGTTTGGAAGTTCATCCCTGTGACATGAAACTATCTGCTACAGAAGTGCAACAAATGCCTTGTGAGTGATGGCAGAGCATAATTCATGGAATGCGAGACTGGAAAAACAGCTTCTATGCCATATGTGAGCTCATTCGCAGCCACTTGTATTTCTGTTCACCAACATCACTTGATCTGACTGACTCTGGGTTTGCTTTGCTTTCTGTGTTGATAGCTTTGAGTAAAAGGTGGTGATGTGTGTAAGTCACCCCCAGAGCAACACACCCACCAGGAAACGTGGAAATCACAAGCTAGCAAAGAAACAGATGGAAAAGTTCAAATAAAACCTCAAAGAGTAGTATGCTAGAATTCTTTAATGTAGGAGTAAAAATTCCTATGTATTTCAGTAGATTTTTGTAGAACATAACTATAGTAGAGCTTTCAAACTGCCAGAAACATTTTAGCAAATTTTCCTTTCTTTAAATCTTAGGTTAATATTGCTTCTTAGTGTAAATGTAAGAGTATTATCTACTCTGGATATTTGAATGAATATATATATATATATATATATATATATGGTGTACATGTATGCATATGTATATGTTTTATATTTAATTTCTCCAGTTATGATTATCTCCTTCATGATTAATTTAAAATATATAAAGTGATTCCAAAGGGGGTATAGGAATTTTCTATGTTGCTTAAAAAGAAAGATAAGTGTTTCTAGAAGGCAGAATCTAATATGATGCTTTTTTTACTTATTGGTATTAACTATCTAATGACCAAGTTGTTTTCCAAAATTTTAAGCTCATAGTTTAAAAAGTTGCTCAAAAAGGACTTAGAGCCTAGCAAGTATGTTACAAGAATGAATTGTGCACCTAATTAGAATTTAAAACAGTAAAATAGCAACATATTTTTTGATCAAAGAAGTTGATTCAAAAAGATACAAGAGAATTTCCATACCAAATTCTTATAAACTCCGTGCTTGCCATTTGTACCCACGTGTACTTCATAGTATATGATTTCTGTCTGCTGAGTAGAGAGATAGGGGGAATATGGAATGGTTTTGAAGGTCGTCATGAGTTATCCATTTGATATTGAATAATTCAATGGCAGGAAAAGTTGTATTTATGTATCTCCCAGCAAGTCCTTTTCATCTTGTGGAGAAAGATGAGATGGAATATATTATTGTTCTGCCTAGAATCTCATAGAATTGACAGAAATTAGCAGTAAAATAGGCCCCTTTTTGTATAGTCAGAGTTACAGGCCCAAAAGAACAAGCAGATATCTGTACAGCCTGACAGTCAATGAGCACAGAGACTTTAGACTAAGTTCCCAAAGCAGATCCTGGGAACTAAAATCCAAGAGGCTCTGACTTCCAAAAGGACAAAAACCTTGAGTCATGCTGACTCTTCAGGAAGCCAGCTGGCTCACACATACAAAGCAAGCAATCCTTTGTCTACCTCATCTGCCTATCAGAAGACCCCCAATGTATGTTCACACTAACCCAGGCAATTCTTAAGTTCCATCCCCATGGATATGAAAAACCGGATTTCTTCAGAGTCACTAGCTGGCTACCTGCTCCAGACCCCTGTGTTGAGGAGCATTTCTGTTTTACTTTCACTGCCTGCCTTATTTTCACTTTCTTTTCTAGGAAGCCTTAGTTTAACTGACCTTTCTACCAAATCTGCACTTGTCAGTTCGTGAATCCCACTAGCCACTGACTTGAGTGTTTCCATCACTCTCAAAACTAGTAACAATTGGGCTGGAGAGATGGCTTAGCGGTTAAGGCACCTGCCTTCTAAGCCTAAGAACGCTGGTTCCAATCTCCAGGTCCCACGTTTAGCCAGATGCAAAGTGACGCAAGGGCGCAAGGCCGCACTTGGCCACAAGGGGCGCACACATCTGGATTCACAGCAGCAGATCCCAATCTGTCTTCCTCTTCCTCTCTGTTTCTCTCTGTGTGTCTCTCCAAAAAAAATAAATTAAATTTAATTAAATTTTAAAAAAACCTAGCAACAATCAAGTTAATTAGTATCTCAGATTCCAGATAATAAGTTAAAAATATATTACAAAATAAACGTACTTATGGTTAGGAGTTACAAGGAACTCAAAAAGGAAAATACCTTCACCAAAGTTAGAATGGGAAATCAGAGCTCAGGAAAATGGGAGCCAGCCTGGTATGAGTCTTCCTCCTCAAGCTTCAGACTTGGTGACATGAGTCCACTGAGAAAGGTGGATCTAACCTGAGGCAAAAGACATTCTAGACTCTGCAGAAGATTCAACAACTTTTCCATAAAGTGGTCCTGTTATAGCACATGGAGGTGACTCATACAAAGTCTCTTTTCCAATCTTTGTGTTAGAAGACTTAGTCCTTTCTCCTAAGGGTTACCTGCCAGGGCATAGTGCATGTGATTCTTGGAATAGACAAACACACACAAACATGTTAGTGTGTGCATACACACACACACACACACACACACACACACACGTGATTTCACACACTCCTCCCTCTGTCTATTTCACTGCTGTGTCTGCAGGTAAAATTGTCATCTGAATTGTCCATTTCCACACTCTCCTTTCTTTCTAGCTCAGCAGTGTAATTATAAATTAATCTCTGCTCAAACTGGTTTCCTGGAAGCTTCAACATAACAGAGTCCATCACTGGAATCACAATGCCTGGAATCTCATACCAACCATACAGTCATTGCCAAGTAAATGATGTCAAGCAAACAAACCAAGCAGAGAATGAACCTCCTTTCTGGATGGCCTGTGGTGGCCTTCTTTACTCTTGACCCTCAATTCTACTTCCCTATGTGTTCAGACTTCATTGCTGAGATACAACAGAGAAACTATATTCCTACAGTGGCCTGCTAAGCTCTGACTTAAACCCATTACTGGAAGTGTGAACTTCCACATTTTCCACAAGGCAATGATATCAATTGATTGGTGGGAGATAAGAAACATTAAGATTTTCTAGTATAGGATTAATTAGCTATGCTAATCTTTTAAACTTATTAGTGACAACCTCCATAAATATAGACAATATACCATAATTATAATCTCTCCCACTACCCTTTACCCTCTCCTAAATCTCATCTCCACTAAATTCCTTATGCTTTCAAATTAGTATACCTTCTATGCTAATCTTTTTATTTTTATTTTATTTTATTATTAAGAACATGCTTTGTATGGATACATCATGTGTTGATACCATCTTTTAACTCCTCCCTGCCCCCATTCCACAGGGGCGCTTCCTCAGTTGGGTTGCTAGTATTTCCCATGGGGTTGTGGGAGCAACAGTAAGTCATTGGGGTGGGGAGGGAATGCCTCTGGGCATGATGTCCCAACCTGTGGCTCTTACAATCTTTCTGGCCCCTCTTCCACAAAATCCCCTGAGCCCTGGTGGGTATGTTTTAAGTCTACTTCAGTGATGAGCTCTGAGGAACCTCTGGATTTCTGCTTTGGTAAGTGTTGAACAACCTCAGCATCTGTCTCCTTTACCCTGCACTGATTGTCAGGCTCACCATGGAAGCAGCACTCTTGCTCATCTCCCCAATTCCTCTGTGGTTTCACCTGAGACTTGACTGAGATGTGAGGGGTGGTTCATCTCCTTAGGTCTTGCTGCCTTCTAGAAAAGAAAAACATAGTCTCCAATGGAGAGTGAACTCAGCATAGGTTCAATTGATAACCATTATTAATTTGGGGGGATTTTATGAATATAGCCCATCTTTTAGACAAAGACTAGTGGGAGCTTGACATGGGGGAGCATAATCTTTTTCTCCATAGGATTCAGACCTGGTTTCCAGTTCCAGATATGAGTTCCTTTCCACTGAGTGGATCTCTTTGCCAATCAGAAAGTTATTGGTTACCCACCAAAGCTGTGTGCCACCATTGCACTGGTGTGTACTTCCTGTCAGGCTGGTTGATTCTAAGTAGCTTAGACCTCTGCTTGCTCACCCTGTTGTTGGCCACTTTCCCCCAGTAGCTCATGTAGAGCTTTCCAGCACTAGATAGGCTAACTGTCTGGGAACTGGCTGTCTTCCAGATTCCAGCCAGGTCTCTCTGTGTTTTGTGTCAGCAGTATATGGTTTCTTCAGCAACAGGGTCTTACCTTTGACCTCCGGTCAGTAATCAAGAACTTTAACTGAAGCCTATCTTGTTTTACGGACCTCGTTGGGCTCTCCAATCAACAACTCAATGTGGGTAGCACTGATTTCTGGAACTGGGAGTTACAGACAAAATTTCTTAAGGCTAGGCTTCATCCTAACCTCTCCAGGGTCTTTCTTTTTAGGCACTTCCCGTATATATCTGTTGAGGGATATATCTTTTAGTCTACCTTCAAAGAGAAAGGTTTCTATTAATGAATGATTACAAGGAGCCAACAATCAGAATGTCTGCAGAAGTTTTCAAACATGTTTGCATTTATAGGCTTTTATGGAACCAACAGCCTGTCCTTTCCATTATTTCCTGTTTTCATCACATATAGGTTTTTGCTACAAGTAGATATGGGCAGGTACCTTCTTAAAGTACCAGATCATTCTCTGATTCTGCAGGGAAACAGGTGGATGGGATATAGGAGAATGTATAGAGCCACTTCCTTTTAAAAAATGTTTTAATTTTTTAAATTATTTTAGAGAGAGAGAGAGAGAGATAGGGAGAGAGAAAATTAGTTACCAAGGCCTCAGTAACTGCATTTGAACTCCAGATGTTTGAGCCAACCAGTGGGCATGTATGATCTTGCACTTGCCTCACTTTTGAACATCTGGCTTCTGGATGTGCCAGTTTTCAAAAAAAAAATAGGCTTTCATATGTCTTATTCAGAACATCTTGAATATTTATTGACCTTTCCCCCCCACCCTTATTTTACACTATTTCTCCCCTTGGCCTTGCTTAGGCTGTTCCCTTCCATGTAATCTGTTTTTCTACTTACATATGTAAAATACCAAACCCTTAAGTCCTTCCCTCTCCTCCTTCCCTTTTAGCCTTTAGCTTATTGGCCTCTGCTACCAATGTTTGGTTCCAGCTCACACACAAGTCTATACATTTGTAACTAGGATCCATATGTGAGAGAGAACATGTGACATTTGGCTTTTTAGGCCTGGGTTACCTCACTTAGTATAATCCTTTCCAGATCCATCCATTTCCCTGCAAATTTCATAATTTCATTTTTCTTTACCACTGAATAGAACTTCATTGTGTAAATGTACCACACCTTTATTATCCATTCATCTGTGGAGGGACATCTAGGCTGGTTCTATTTCCTAGGTATTGTGAATAGGGCAGTAATAAACATGGTTGTGCAAGTATCTCTAAGGTAGTGAAAAGAGTCATTAGGATATATGCCTAGGAGTGTTATAGCTGGATCATATGGTAAATCTATTTTTAGCTCTCCCAAGCACCTCCACATTGATTTCCACAATGGCTGTACCAGAAAATATTCCTACCAACAGTGTAAAAGTGTTTCCCCTTTTCCACATCCTTGCCAACATTTATTGTCATTTGTTTTCTTGATGGTAGCCATTCTGACAGGAGTAAGATGGAATCTCAAAGTAGTTTTAATTTGAACTTCCCTAATGGCTAAGGATGTAGAACACTTTTTTAGATGTTTATATGCCTTCTATATTTTTTCTGATGATAACTCTCTATTTAGTTCTGTAGCCATTTTTTAATTGGGTTGTTTGACTTCTTATTGTTCTGTTTTATGAGTTATTTGTATATCCTGGATATTAATCCTATGTCAGACGTGTAGCTGGTAAAAATTTTCTCCATTCTTAGGTTTCTCTTTGCTCTATTCAGTGTCCTTTGCTGTACAAAAGCTTTGTAATTTCATGAGATCCCAGTGGTTGATTAATGGTTTTATTTCCTGAGCAATTGGAGTTATATTCAGAAAGTCATTGCCTATGTCAATATGTTGAAGGGTTTCCCCTACCTTTTTTCCTCCAGTAATTTCAGTCTCAGGCCCCTGATATTAAGGTCCCTGATCCACTTGGACTTAGTTCTTGTGCATGGAGAAAGACAAGGATCTATTTTCATCCTTCCACATATAGATATCCAGTTTTCCCAGCACCATTTGTTGAAGAGGCTATCTTTTCTCCAATGAATGTTTTGGCATTCTTGTCAAAAATCAGATGGTTATAGCTACCTGTATTAACATCTGGGTGCTTTATTGTGTTTCATTGATCTATATGTCTGTCTTTGTGCCAGTACCATGCTGTTTTGGTTACTATGGCTTTGTAATATAGCTTAAAATCAGATATGATGATACCACCAGCCTTATCTTTGTTGCTCAAAATTGTTTTGGCTATTCGAGGGTTTTTATACTTCCAAATGAATTTAGGATTTTTTTCCTATTACTGTAATTACTGGAATTTTAATGGGGATTGCATTAAATGTGTAGATTGCTTTTGGGAAGATTGCCATTTTCACAATATTGATTCTTCCAATCCAAAAACATGGGTTGTCTTTCAGTTTCCTTGTGTCTTCTGCAATTTCTTGCTTGAGTGTTTCAAAGTTCTTATTGTAGAGAGCCTTCACTGTGTGTTTATTTATTTATTTTGTATCCTGCTACATTGCTAAAAGTGTTTATCAGCTCTAACAGTTTGCTCATAGAATCTTTAGGGTCCTTTAATATATAGAATTATATCAGTTGCAAATAATGATAATTTGATCTCTTCCCTTCCACTTTGTATCCCTTTTATGAGTGTCTCTTGCCTTATTGCTATAACTAAGACTTTCAGTAGTATATTAAATAAAAGTGGGGACAGTGGACACCCTTCTCTTGTTCCTGAATTTAGTGGAAAAGCTTCAAGTTTTTCCCCATTTAATATTATGTTGGCTGTAGGTTTGTCATAAATAGCTTTTATGTTGAGATATGTTCCTTCTATTCCAAGTTTCTGTAATACTTTCACCAAGAATGGGTGTTGGATTTTGTCAAATGCCTTTTTTGCATCTATTGAGATTATCATGTGATTTTTGTCTTTCAGACCATTTATATGGTGTGTTACATGTATCAATTTGCATATGTTGAACCACCTCTGCATCTCTGGATAAAGCCTACTTGGTCTAGGGAAATAATATTTCTGATATATTCTTGTATTTTGTTTGCCAATATTTGTTGAGAAATTTTGCATATATGTTCATGAGGGAGATTGGTCTGTAATTTTCTTTTTTTGTTCTATCTTTGTCCAGTTTTGGTATCAGGGTGATGCTGGCTTCATAGGAGTTTGGTAGAATTCCTTCCTTTTTATATTTTATGGAAAAGTTTGAGAAGCAGTGGTGTTAGTTCTTCCATGAATGTCTGGTAAAATTCACCAGTGAATCCATCTGGCCTGGACATTTTTTTAGTTAGGAGACTTTTTATAACTACTTGCATCTCCGTACTTGTTATAGGTCTATTAAAATGGTGTATCTTGGGCTGGAGAGATGGCTTAGCAGTTAAGGCGCCTGCCTCCTAAGCCTAAGAACCCAGTTCCAATCTCCAGGTCCCACATTTAGCCAGATGCAATGTGACACAAGGGTGCAATGCTGCACTTGACCACAAGGGCACATGCATCTGGATTTCGTTTGCAGCAGCTGAGAGGCTGCTGGCGTGCCCATTCTCTATCTGTCTCCCCTCCCCCTCTCTGTCTCTGTCTGTGTCTCTCTCCAAATAAATAAATAAATAAATAAATAAATAAATAAATAAATAAATAAATAAAAGGTTCATTTAAAAAAATGGTTTATCTCATCTTGATTTAATTTTGTTAGGTAATATGAATCAAGGAACTCATTCTTTCAGATTTTCAAATTGGAAGCATATATATTCTTATACTTGTCCTTTTGACTTTCTGAATTTCTTTGATATCTTTTTCATCTGTATTTTTCATCTATAATTTTATGAACTTTTGTCTCTTCTCTCTTTCTTCTGGTCAGATTTGCTAAAGGTTTATCAATCTTGTTTATCCTTTCAAAGAACCAACTCTTTGTTTCATTGATTCTTTGGATTTTTTTTGTTGTTGTTATTTCATTAATTTCTGACCTAATCTTTATCATTTCTTCCCATCTACTGATTTTGATTTATCTTGTTCTCTTTCCAAGGCTTTAAGTTGCAGCATTAAATTGTTTACTTGTGAACTCTCTAATTTCTTAATATAGGCACTTAGAGCTATAAATTTCCCTTTTAGAACTGCTTTCATTGCATCACAGAGGTTTTGATATATTGTATTCTCATTATCATTTGATTCTATGAATTTATCGATTTCCTTTTTTATTTCTTCAATGATCCATTCATCATTCATGTCTCTCTGTTTATTTTTTGCTGGGATTACCTACCAGTTGATGACAGTGGGATATTGAAGTCACCCACTACAATTGTGTTTGTTGTTATCTGTGATCTTAAGTTTAATAGTTTTGTTTGATGAAATTGGGAGCCCACATGTTAGGTGCTTATATGTTTAGGATTGTAATGTCCTTCTGTTGGAGTGTTCCTTTAATTCAGTATAAAATGACCCTCTTTATCTTTCTCAATAATGTTGGTTTGAAGTCTATCCTGTCAGAAATTAGAATAGCAACCCCTGCTTGTTACCTAGGCTCATTTGCTTGAAATACTGTCTTCCATCCTTTTACCCTAAGAAGGTTTCTATCTTTCATTGAGAGATGAGTTTCCTGGAGGCAACAAATAGTAGCATCCTGCTTTTTAATCCAGTCTGCAAGTCTGTGTCTTTTGGTTGGGGCATTGAGGCCATTGATATTAAGAGTTACTATTGAAAGTTATGTATTTATTCTCACCATTCTTGTTTTGTAGTGCTTCCTGTTTTCTCTTTACCCACTTGTTTTTTACTATTATTTGGGTATGATTTGTTTTTCCCTATTTCCTCCTGTGTGTATTTTGCTTTCTCTTCAGCGTGAAGCATTACTTCAAATATTTTCTGTAGAGCTGGTTTAGTTGTCATTAAATTCCTTTAGCCTGTTTTCTTGTTATGGTATGTCCTTATTTCTCCATCAATTTGAATAGATAGCTTTGCAGGATAAAGTAACCTTGGTTGACAGTTGTTATCTTTCAGAACTTGGAATCATTTCAAGCCCTTCTGGCTTTTAAAGTTTATGTTGAGTAATCTGTTCTTATTCTAATGAGCTTGCCTTTGTATGTGAATTGCTTTTTCTCTCTAACTGCTTTCAATCTATTTTCTTTGGTTTGCCTGTTTAGTAGTTTAATTATAACATGGTGAGGAGAGGTTCTTTCCAGGTTTTGTCTGTTTGGTGTTCTAAAAGCTTCTTGTATCTTCACTGGCATTTCTTTCCCAATTTGGGGAAAATTTTCTTCTATGATTTTGTTGAAAATGCCTACTAAATGTGTGGATTGAAATTCTTCTCCTACTATAGCCTGAATTCTTATGTTTGATCTTTTCATAGTGTCTCAGATATCTTGAAATTACCATTCATACCTTCTTACTAGCTTGTCTTTCTCTTTCTTGTACTGTATTAGGTCTGCCATCTGGTCTTCTAGTGTAGATATTCTGTTCTCTCCATTCCTTCTACTGGTAACTTTCCACAGAGGTGTTTTTTACTTGACTAACTGTGTTCTTCAAAACTAAATTTAAAAGCCTGGTTTTTCTTCAATATTTCTATTTCCTTATTCATGTTTTATAATGACCTCCTTATTTCAGTAAGCTGGTTTCCTGTGCTCTCTTTCAGGAGTTTGTTTTCTGCTTTAATTCCTTTGTTTTCTTCTTTGACTCCTTTGATTTCTTCTTTGATTTCTTTGAGTATAGGTAAAAACATATTTTGAAATCTTTATCAGGCATTTCATCTAAAACAGTCTTATTGGTTATCATTTCTGATGGATTTATAATTTTTGGAGGGATTGTATTGTCTTGATTATTTGTGTTTCTTGTATTATAATGACTTACATCCTGAATTAATTTGATGCCTGGGTTTTCTCCTTATCTGCAGTGTTCTTAGATGTGATGATCCACCTTTATATACTTTCACAATATGAGTTTTAGGTGCCAAGTGTAGCTCTTGTACCCCAATCCAGAAGTAATCCTAGGAGTTGAGTTTGCTTGTTAAGCAAGTATTCTAATGGACTGGGTGGAACAATTTACTGGCAAATTCTAAACTTCAACTGAGTTATATACACATTCAATAAAAACCAGCACAGAGTATGCAAGTGTGGGGATTAAAACAAACACATAGTTTTATAAAGCCAAAATCCCTAAGGGTGTGTGTTGCTCTATGTCCTTAATCCTGAAGGCTGGGAAGTAGAGAATTCTCGTTTGAATTGGGTTCCAGTTCAGCCTGGATCTGAATCAGACCCTGCCTCCAATAATAACAGAAGTAAAAGACAAAGGCCCTGTAAATCGGAAAGCATAAAAGGCAACAATATTCAACCCCCAAATACAGCCTATTTGAAAATGGTAAGGCCAACCAAGAATATGTAACCCCTAACCTTCCCTGACATGGAAAGAGAGATTAGCAGTTACAATACAGGCCTATGTACCTGTACCCTTTTTTTCTTTGTTGTTTGGTTGGCATCCTTGCCTTTTGGGGTGGCTTCCAGTCTCACCCATGCTGAGTGCCCACCTTGATCCCTGTGTGTTGTGTTGTGGATCTGGAGTTCTGATCAGCTGTGCTTGATGCACTGCCACTGCGGGCTGTATGTCAGGGGTTCACAGTTCTGATGGTTGGGGGATGTGAGAGTGCAGGAAGCCTGGAATTGCTCATGCATTCCTGCTTGTGTCCCTTTCAGTAGCTCCTTAGTTGATCTCAGCTATCTTCCCTTCAGATTTCTTGACTTTGCAAGGAGGCTGATGAAGTTGGAAAGTCCCCTTGTTTGCTCTTTGCTGCTGCAGCTTGAAATGCCTGGTGGGCGGTGATGGGAGGGTGTGTGGAGCACACAGATCTGCAGGCTGCAAGCTTCTCAGTGGGATTCTGTCCATTTTACTCCTTTCTGATGGATCTTGGTCTCTCCTGCTTCTCCATTGTGTCTAAGAACAACCTATACTTCTTCACTTTTCAGAAGAAGAGTGTATTTTGCTGTGGTTTTGCTTATAGCCCTCACTAGGCTGGTTTGGTGTGGCTCCTATGCTGCCATCTTACCCGGAAAATAATATTTATTGCCTTGTTAGTCTTTATCCTAGACTGACCCTTAAATAATATAATTATTATTTATTGTAGATGTTATAATTCTAAAATTTCTGGAAAATTATATATATATATGTGTGTGTGTGTGTGTGTGTGTGTGTGTGTGTGTATTTTTACTGGCAGTTGGGGACATTGCTCAGTGGGTGACAGCACCTGCTCTTCAAGTATGAGAAGTTGGTGTGTATCTCCATAACTAAGGTAAATCTGGATGTGGTAGTGCCTGTCTGGTTTCCAGTGCTCCTTCAGCAGCAGTGACAATGGAGACAGGAGAATCCCTAGAAGCTCATGGGCCAGGTATTCTGGTATACACAAGGACAAATGACAAGACACCCTGCCTTAAACAAGAAAGAAAGCAAGGACCAACATCTAAGGTTACCTTCTCATCTCCAAGTGCAAGCTGTAGCACACAGAGGAACTTTTTTAAAAAGCTAGTAGTTGTATGTTAAAAGTTTTGTTTGTTTGTTTAGTTTGTGTTGACTTAGAAATCTCAAATGGAAAGGCCCTGACTCAATATAGCTATTTCTTTCCAAGAACTTGAGCAACATGAAATTCTCAAACTTGTGCTTGCTCCATTGATGATGTAATAGTGTCATTATGCCATGGAGAGAGGAGGAAGTCAAAGCCCCAAGAGTTTAGCTTCTGTGCTTAGAGTTAGATGGTAAAATGAGCAACAGAAGAAAGACCCAAAGCCAGATGTCCTGGGTCTCTGTCCCCAGTGCCCCATGCCACATCTTGCACTTTTGAAGTCAAAACACAATTACCTTGGTAGAGACTCAGTCACCCATGGTGAAGTTATTCTTCTTTATTTATTCATGTTTAGAACAGATTTTCCAGGCATCTCAGAGGGTCATATACAACATTTTATTGTAAGAAACAAATCACAAGAAGCACCTCTTTCCTTGGAATGAAATGTATAATTGATATTTCACACTTCAGCATTATTCAATCTTAATCTTCAGTGAACTTAGTAAAATATCACTTGGATCAGAATAAGTTTCCATATTATAATGTTATTTCCCAGTCATAATTGGATTCCAAAGTCACTGTGGGAGGCCTAATTGCTAATACAGAGCAATTTTACAATCACTGGCTTGTGTTGTCCGGGCTAAAAACCTTAAGGGGAGCCTTTACAGAAAGGAGTTATTTTATTTCTGGATGAATTTCAAAAGCTAGCATAATACCATTACATTTCTTTCCATAATTTCTAGCAGGCCTGAGTGACCCATACAAATTTCAATCATTCCCTTTCTAAAGGTATTGGGGATATAATATATCAGAGACAAATTTAATGAAACTGCCACTGAACCTTAAAAAAGTGAACTGGATTTGGTAGAAATGAATGAGATGACAACCTTATATAAGCTATGATTCCACCATTGTATATTTTCTCTTCTCAAGGTTTGACTGGACTTAAACGCTTACCTCATGGCATCATCAATTGAATTGTTTTCTGTAATCTTAATATTTAAATTCAATATGTTCTAAACTCATCCTGATACAGATTAAAGGCAAAAGGCCTAGCTGTCATATTTCCTGGGATCTAGTACTATTTTGTCCCTGTATTCTTAGTTTTCTTGAACAAATTGCTTTGTTTCTTTTTGCTTGTGTATGTTAAATCTGATGTGTGATGTGTGCGTGTACAAGTGTGCATGCATGTGAGTGTGTGTGTTGCAGTGTAGTGTGTATGGTGTATACATGTCCTTGTACCATTGCTATGTCCCATGTGGTTGTCTACAGTGGGAGCAATTGCCTGTGGTGGCCAGAGCAGAAAGTCTGGTGTCTTACTCTAGCTTTCTTCTGGAGATTCTTATTTTATCTGTAGTCTTTTGTGATGCTAAGCTTCAAGTTTTTAACCAGCCTAGACAATTCTCTGGTTTCTTCTCTCCTTTGCAGGACTGGGCTCACAAGTGCACATGGCCATGCCCAGCTATTTACATGGGATGTGGAAATTCTAACTTGGATGGTTTCAAGCCCTGTCAGGTCCTCTTCTTTGAGCAGAATCACACTTAACCATGGGGTAATCTCTCCAGCTCCACATTGTTCTTTCCTCTTCACTTCTGTGCCATCATGCATTGGGAAAATGAAGATTAAAATCCTATCTTACCACATGGGGTTCTGTGTGGATCAAATGATGCTACATCTGGGAACATGCGTTAGAAGTGAAAACCCTAATTAAATTCAAATGCAAGGCAGTAGGTGTATATTTACCAAAAACTACTGCATTTGGGATATCAAACTAAGCTTTCATTGATTGCAATTATTTTATTCCTCATAGCAACCAAATGCAATAGGAACCATTATTGTTAAAGTATAGAGAAGTGTAAGCAGAGAACAGAAATAGAAGTAAGTTTACCCTAAATCACACTGCTAGTAAGTGGTGATCAGAACTGAGAATTCATCAAATTAGTTTCTCTCAAACAGGAAAAATGTTCATGCTATTATGGGTTGCATCAAACACCTCTCAATATTAACATGCTGGTTTTAATAAGTACCTCAGATCACCAAGAACGCTTTATTTTTGCCCTTCCCCTGCATTACTCTATGGTTTCAGCTGGGGTTTTGGTGAGGTGTGATTGGCCGATTTTCCCTTCAGGTTCATTGTCCATCTGAAAAAGATAAGCAAATTCTCCAATGGAGAGAGAAGTTAGTTCTAGATATATGGGATGGCCATGGATATTTTAGAGGGAATTTTATATGCATAGGCCCCCTTCTCCCCCACATTTGGTGGTGTCTTGATCTTGGAGACTGGGCTTGGTGATCACGATACCAGAAAAAGGCTGCAGGAGATAAACACAGATAGCATCCAACTCCTGCTAAGCCAGATATCCAGAGACACAGAGGCTCCCAAAACCTTATCGCTGAAGTAGAACTAAAATGACCCCAATGTGGCTCAGGGAAATTCATGGAAGAGGGGGCAGAAAGAATGTTAGAGCCAAAGGTTGAGGCATTATGCACAGAGACTTGGCCTATCCCCCATAACTCTTGACTACCCCCACAATGCAAGACCCACATTCCCCATTGATGAGGGTCCCTTTGGAAGAGGGAGGGCAGGGAGGAGGATAAAGGAGTCACTATTATGAATGTAAAATTAGAATAGTATAAATAAAAAAATAAGTACCTCAGAATGTGCTCTTTTTTCAACATAAGGTCATTGCAGATGCAATTACTTACAATAAAGTTATGGTGGAGGAGCACAGGCCTCTAATAAACATGATGGATGTCTTCATAAAAATTAGATATCTGGAGACACAGACATGCACACAGCATGCCATATGCCAACTGGAGCTACACTGCCATAGCCAAGGAACCAACAGAGGCAGGAAAGAATCTTGACAGTTACTGTACAGATTTATAATGAGTATGGATCTGCCTGCACCTTGCTTTCCAATGTCTAGTCTTCTGCTAGAAGTCAGTGTTGACAGCCATAGAAAATAGCAGCTAAGGTGGATATGGAGTGCTGGGGTGGCTAGAAATACTCCCGGAACCCCAAGCCATGAGTTCATGTATGTCAATTAACCAAAGAATTGCCAATCCAGAGTAAAGAAAATGATTTTTAAGTCACCCCATTTTATTCAAATATAACGTGACACCCTACCCCACCTTGAAAAACAAACCAAAAAACAAGTAAAAATAGTAGTAAATAGTGTTCCTTCCCAGCCTGGTAGCCTGAGATAAACTTCCCAGCAGGAAGACCCAGGCTGTTGTGTGCTGTTCAAGGGCCAGATAGGAGAAGAAACCTTTTTGTGGACCTAGGATGAGGTGAGCATCGTCTGCCAGGTATCCCAGCCAGTCAGCCAAGGCTCAGAGAAGGAATCCCCCAGCAACTGTGTGCCTGCTCAAGAGAGATCTGATTGGATGAGAGGTGCAAATGTTGAATCCTGCAAGGGAAGCAGGCTGGGCCAGCTGAGATGGGAGGGGATGGGGAGCCATCTCTGATAGGCTTGTGTGGTAGTTTGAATATATGGCCCCCAATATATTCAGTGTTTTATTAGTTTATAGTTTGCATCTGCAGCCACTTGCTGGGTGGCAATGTCACTGGATGGATCTTAAGGTGTGGTGGTAGGCTTGAGTTTCCATTGTAAAGATATTCAAAGTGTGCCTAGCAGGAGTTCCTAAAGTGTGCTGTGCTGTGTGGCTAGTGGCTTTTCTCCCTCTCTTGCCTGGTCTTGTAAAAGGCAGGCCAGCTTCTCCTCCCATTATGGAACTTCCCCTGGATTTGTAAGCTTCAATAAATAATATCCCTTCCTCCATAACTGTGCCTGGTCTGGAAGTTCATCTCAGCGAACCTGAAGCTGTCTGCTACAGTAAAGTGGTACCTAGGAGTATGGGGTAAGATGAACCTGACTGCGTGGTTATTCGACTTTTGGAACCTTTGTTTTGGAGGAATGGGCATGGACTTGGTGCTTGCAACTGAAGATGCCTTCTGGATTGGTAAGCCAAGTTTTATGGACTATTCTGATGAGAGTTTGAGAATATTAAGTGCAGACAGTATTGAACTTTGAGGCTTGGCTTATGAGCTTTCTAAGGAGAAGGAAAGAGTGCAGAGGACTTTGTTGGAACTGGGCTACTGGCATAAGGGCTGGCTGCATTCTGCTGCCCAGGCCCAGAGATTTTGATCAAGGTTAAATTTGTAATGGACTGATGTGCCTAGCTACAGATATTGGACTGAGAAACTTAAGATTTAAGTTGGAAAACCTCAAGCAAGTTAAAATTAGAGGCACTGAGACTGGTTTTAGGTTACTGGAGCTGCTATTGTCAACACATTAGCAATCTTAAGGAAGGTGGAAGGAAGGTGGCCTGACTGCTTTACATTAAAACAATGGAGAGGATGCCTGAGGAAAGACTGTTAGAAATGCAAACTCTTTTGGAAAGAGTTGACTAGAGAAGGAACCTGCTTTTCAAGGCTATGATTTATTTTGTCCCTGGATTAAGAATATGGCTGTGTCCTGCACACCTGGTATTAGTTTTGGAAGCATGAAAATGCATGCAGTGGACATGAATTGCACATGGTTCCAGGAGCTGCTGCTGAGATGCGGAATGAGGTAGGGCATGAGGCCCTTATAGGCTGGAAGAGCCTTTGGAAGATGGACCATGGTTTGCATGGAGACCTAAGATGTTTTGGATATACCACGACTATGCAAAGGCTACCATGGAGTGCAGTGTTGTCCTGGGATAGACGTTTTCCCTGGCAACTCTGCCCAGCTGGAGGGGTGGAATTAGGAAACCTGGAGACTGTCAGTCTCTGCTTATATTGAACTTGAACTGCAGAAGTTTTATGACTGCTGATGGTGGTTGAGTTTGCATCATTCTAGTCTCTCCTTGTTATTCCTTATACAGTTAAAAATGTTTACTCTGTGCCTTTACATGTTGAAAATATTTAACTTGTTTGATTTTACAGGACTCACTATCTTAAGTTGGTCAAGACTATGAGAACCTTTGAAATTAGACTGAGTACAATTTACAATGTGTGATAGTTATTAATCCATTGGGGTCTAGGGGCTAAATCTATTCGGGGCCAGGGGTGGAATGTGGTAGTTTGAATATATGGCCCCCACTATATTCAGTGTTTTATTAGTTTATAGTTTGCATCTGCAGCCACCTTGCTGGAGGCAATGTCACTGGGTGGATATTAAGATGTGGTGGTGGGTTTGAGTTTCCATTATAAAGATATACAAAGTGTGCCTAGAGGGAGTTCCTGAAGTGTGCTGTGCTGTGTGGCTGGTGGCTTTTCTCTCTCTCTTGCCTGGTCCTACAAAAGGCAGGCCAGCTTCTCCTGCCATTATGGAACTTTCCCTGGATCTGTAAGCTTCAATAAATAATATCCCTTCCTCCATAACTGTGCCTGATCTGGAAGCTCATCTCAGTGAACCTGAAGCTGTCTGCTACAGCTTGCCTAGGGTGGGCCAGTCCCTGTCTGCCTTAAAGAACTGTGCTCTTAGTTTAGAGTTTTACTTGTCAGACATGTGATTTCAGGCAAGCTACTTCCTTTCTGTGAAATAATGAACTCTATTGTCTAGGCCACTTGTTTTGTTCTACTTTAGTATGGCAACTTCTGAAAATTAATTTATAATTACATGAGTTTTCTGAAAAAATTAATTCTCTGCTTCATTCATTCACCTTTTGAAGACCGCAGAGTGAGAGTCTTCTGTAAGGTGTGCACAAGGATGAATACCAATCAGGCTAAGGTAAGTAGAGAGGAAACTATGAACTCTAGTGGCTCTCTTCCTCCATGGATCACTTGTGAAAATCAAATGTAGGATCATTCCTGGAAGCAGCAGTGAAGATACCCAGTGTCAACCCACAGAAAGCTAAGAAAGTCAAAGTTTCTGGATCTGTTATAAACTAATGCATAGAAAACACGCTTCCCTGACTTCCAAGACCTGAACACTAGGATTCCCTCTTGCCTCCAAGACAACAGGCCTGGCAGTCACATGTCCTGGGCTTAAGACTTTTCATTCCTGCAGTGACCTCATTCCAGCTCATCTCTGTACGATGGGAGCTTCTAAGGTTGTCTCTATATACCTGCTGTGTGAACCTGTCCTTTCCCATGGTCCAGGTGACTCTCCATGATAATACTCTTGTAAAATGTAGTAGCTGAAATCCTTAAAAATGCTCACAGCAGTGTTTGGGAGATATCTCAGCAGTTAAAGATGCTTGCAAAGCCTACCATCCTGGATTTGATGCCCCACCCACCCACATATAGCAAGAGAGGCAGGCATTTGTTTGCAGCAGCAAGAGACCTGGCTCTCTCTCCCCCTCTCTCTCTCTCTCTCTCTCTCTCACACACACACACACACACACAAACATTTTTAGAATATTTATTTATTTGAGAGTGAAAGTGAGAAAGAGGCAGATAGAAAGAGAAAGAATGGGTGCACCTTGGCCTCTAGCCACTGCAAAAGAACACCTTGCTCCATCTTGTGCATCTGGATTTATTTGGGTACCTGGAAATTGAACTCAGGTTCTTAGCCTTTGCAGGCAAGTCCCTTAACTGCACAGCTATCTTGTCTAGCCTAACATAAACATTTATTTTTTTTATTGGTATTTTGAGGTAGAGTCTCTCTCTAGCCAAGACTGACCTGGAATTCACTGTATGGTCTCATGCTGGCCTTGAACTTACAGTGATCCTACTGAGTGCTGGGATAAAGAAATGTGCTACCACACCCAGCCATAAGCATTTTTGAAATGCTCATGGTATCATTGTCCAAGAATATAATTATCAAGATGATTGTCCACTTTACTCACTTACAAGACACAGATAACAACGTGAAAATGGCCTGGATATCCATGACCTCACAGTGCTTGACACTACCTACATAAGACCATCATAATAGGAGAAAAAGATCATGATATCAAAATGAAAAGAAAGACTGATTGAGAGGGGGAGGGAATAGGATGGAGAGTGGAGTTTCAAAAGGGAAAGGGGGGGTGGGATATTGTCTATAATTAAGTAAGTTAGTAAGTTAATTAAGTAAGTAAAAAATGTAACTAAAAATGTGAATGCTTTACAAATTTTGGGGAGGATTTAATGTATTACATGTTTATTGGAAAATTTTGTCTGGGAGGATGGGAGAGATGGACAGAGATTTCATCAGATTTTTCCCACTCTTTATACTTATTCTAGAAGACACGGTGTACTTGCATTTTTAGGGGATCATCTCCAGGCTCCTTTAGAAGCTGTGGGCAAAGCCCAAAGAATCACAGAGAGTGATTGATTCAAGGTGACTCACGTACTAATGCGGAGCTAAAACTTGAAGTCGCATCCATGGGTGGTGAGCCAGGGCTGGTGTTTCAGTGGCTCCTGAGACACTACTGGTTATGAGAGCTGAAACCACACGCACAGCTTGTAACCAAAAAACTGCAGGAAGTGAGAAAAGTGCTTTGGACCCTGAAGCTAAGGACTGAGAGTACATGTCTACATATAAGTGCTATCTGATATAGCTACTTCTAGGTTCTCGAGAGCCCCTAAAGTAAGTTAGTGGCCACCTTAGTCCATGTCAATTCCCTTGTTTCCATTCAGTATTTAAGAGACATGTGCAGAAGTTAGAGGGTGCCAACCCTGGAGCAGAATCCAGCAGAGTCTGACAGCTCCAGACCAACAATCCTTCATATTATACGATCTTTCTGTCATTTCACAGATGGATAACTTATGTGAGAGGATCCCAGATGATTTATCATAAATGTCCTCCTATTAAGAAAAGACAAGTTGATACTAGTGTATCAAGACTTACACTGAGGGCCAGAGAGATGGCTCAGCACTTAATGGTCCTTGCAAGCAAAGCGTAAATTGGGCCCAGGTTCAATTCCCCAGTGCCAGATTCACAAAGTGGTACATGCGCTTGGAGTTTGAAGTGGCAAGAGGCCCCAACATGCCCATGCTCACTCTCATTCTCATTCTATTCTCTCTCACCTTGTAAATAGGTAAACAAAAATTTTTAAAGACTTAATTTTAGAAGTTTCCCAAGATTCTTGACATCTTGTCAGGTGTATACATTCTCCAAGGTAGATGAGCAAATATGGAGGTATGTCCCTATTATGAATGGATATCTTCTATCAGTTGACCTAAAAAGGAAGATATGCAAGATAGGCCCAAAATATAGGAAAATTTCAATATTATTTTTATTTTTATACATGTTATAGTCTAATATTCCCTCTTTCCTGTTCCCATTCCACTGAGGTCCTCCTCAATGAGCTTAATGATATTCACTGTGGGGTCATGAAGGCCTCAGTCAGTCTCTGTGACACGGGGCGTGTCTTGGAATATTCCTACCCATCCTGTGGTTCTTACAATCTTTCAGCCCCTTCCTTCACCATGTTATAGAGAGATTTTAAAATCTGCGTCTGGATGTGAGAGGTAAAAAGATTCAAAGCATGTCTGAGAAAGATTGTGTGTATCACTGCTAGCTTGATATCTGATAGTTACATTTTAAGGATTATAAGTGGCCTCTAGTTGTTGCATGTGTTTCCCAGATTATAGGCACAAGAAAATGGTGACCTTATTTCTACAAGTCCAAGCCACTGGATTCTGCCTAAAATTAAGGAGCTTAAAGTAGAGTTTTCACTCCAAAGCCAAAAGATGAAACTCAGGTTGTGGATATTCTGACCTGAGCCTTGGAACACTTTAAGAAGGGAACACAATCAATCCCTGAGAAACCTCTGGACTGTAAAACTGGAAAGTAATACTTGGATGGTCTTTTAAGCCACTGTGTATGTATTAATTTATCAAGAAGCAACATAAAACACTGGAAATCAGGAAAATTATTTCCCCCTTTCCTTCTTTCTGTTGTTCTTTCTTGCCCTAAAATATTCTACAATTATTAAGTCCAAGATACTATACAAATAAGAAAAGAATGAGGCTGGAGGGATGGCTTAATGATTAAGACATTTGCCTGCACAACCAAAGGACCAGGTTAGATTCCTCAGGACCCACATAAGCCAGTTGCACAAGGTGGTGCATGTGTCTGGAATTCATCTGCAGTGGCTGAAGGCCTTGGCACTCCCATTCTGTCTATGTGCCCCCCCACCCTTTCAAATCAATAAAAGTTATTTAGAACAAAAGAAAAGAATGAATCGGGCATGACTTCTAGTCTCAGAAATCTCTGTTAAGCATGTAAATACGACATAGGTAAAGATAATCATAAGTGATACCATGTGTTAGGTCTAGAACAGATGAGAAGTGATAAGGATATAGAAAACAGCTATGACATGATCTTAATTAAACTAACGCAAACATATGGACTTGGGGTGACATAATCCTAAAGAAAGAAGCAAGGTATATATGTCAGAAAAGAAGGAAACTGAAAACAGTCCAGTTATATTAAAGTATGGAATATGTCAAATCTTAGCATTTTATGATAGATATTGCTAAAACTCTAATATAAGTATTGTTCAAAATCTTACATGAGATAAAATATAAAGTATTTTCAAATAGTTATGTTTTAAAATGACAAATTACAAAACTCAAGGATTGTTCAGAAGTCCTCAGTAAAGAAATTAGGTCTTGGATATTAAAAAACCTCAAAATTTAGGATCCCTTAGAGTCTGTTTATGAAAATATCTCATTTGTCAGATGAAATTGATTTCCAGTGGAAGTAGTATTGGTAGTAATGTGAATATTAATATCTTTTTTCACAAACAAAACATAAAGCACTTTAATATAAATTGTGATATTTGAGGAGACTGATGTGGTTTCCCTAGTTTAAAACTATGTAGAAAACAGGTACTAAACATGGTATCCATTAACAGGTACAGTGTACATGTTTGTATTTATCATATAAAATATATTCAATATTCATATTTTAAAAGTATGCTTAACGAAACTACTATACAACAAACGAATCTGTTAAGGGTAAAGGTTACTAGATATGATATTGCTACTTTTCATTTATGTGACTGTTATTTTCACTTGTGGCAGTCTCACAATAGATACTGCTAGGCATTGTTTTGTGAGGCCCATACATCTTGAAATTTACAACCATCCAAATAAATGAGGCATTAGCAGGTAGAACTGAATTTTACACCAATGCTGTCTCATTCTTCCTTTACCGTGCAGGACAGCTGCTGTTATCTCACCCAGATAGGAGGAACCAAAGATTACATAATGAGTTGGGTTAGGTTCCCAAAGTCAAGCCGCTGGTTAAGTATGGAGCCGTGCAGGAGTCAGACCTAGTTTTGCTTGACAGAAAACTATTCCATTATTGCTTTCCCAGAGACAGCATTTCTCCAAATGGGACACAAGAGTGGCATTCTATGCTGATACTATGCCTAATGGTAGTTCATTCAAAGAGAAAGGATTAGAATAGAATGTAAGTCTCTTGGCAGAAAAATTTCAAGTACAACGAGGCAAACAACCAAAGATAGCATGTCCTCAGAATTTTTTTCAGGATGTATAATAACTGGGAAAACATTAAGAAGATCAGAGAAGATCTGATTGAATAATATTTAGATAAAATAAATGTTCTTAAGAATTAAAAATGAGAAAACTTTTTTGAGATAACCTAGTAATTGACATTCAAGAAACAAGGAAAAATGTGTAACATTTTCCTCCATCCAGTCTAATATACATGCTATGATTTCTCATGTGAGCCAGAAGTGTGGCTAGTAGGGCTGAAGTAGTTTGCTTGTGAACAGTACTCCACTTTACCAGTAGATTGCCTGAGAACAGAGAGAAATGCCCAGGAGCTCATATAACATGTAAATAACCCACACTTTGCAATCATTTTGCCTATATTTGTCTATTTTGGAATCCCATAAAGATTTCTTTTTCATTTCCATTCATTCCAGAAGCCTATCCCTTTATTCTTTTCTTTTCTTCTCTTTTCTTCTCTTTTCTTCTCTTTTCTTTTCTTTTCTTTTCTTTTCTTTTCTTTTCTTTTCTTTTCTTTCTTTCTTTCTTTCTTTCTTTCTTATTGCTGACCTTATTTTAATTTTTTTTTAAAATTAACCATTTTTTCTTTATTAATTATGTACATACTCAGTGTGTAAACAGCACATGTTGGTACCATCTTTACCCTCATCCCTGTCCCCCCAAAGGGAGCTTGCTTGTTGGGGATGCTGTTTATCCCCATAGGGATTTTATGTCATGCATTGTGGGGGTAGCCATCAGTTATGGGGAAGAGGCAATGTCTCTGTGCATAATGTCCTAACTTGTGGCTCTAACAATCTTTCTGCCCCCTCTTCCATGAAATTCTCTGAGCCATGTTGGGTTCATTTTAGGTTTACTTCAGTGAAGGGCTCTTAGGAGCCTCTGGATCTCTGTTTTGGTAGGAGTTAGGTGTCCTCAGTGTCTATCTCCTTCACGCTCGTGCTGATATCAGGTTCACCAAGAAAGCAGCACTCTTGCTCATTTCCCCAATTCCTCTATGGTTTCAGCTGGGGCCCTAGTGAAGTGCGATGGGCTGTTTCTCTCCCCAGGTTCTGCTTCCATCTGAAAAAAGAGAAGCAGATTCTCCAACAGAGAGTGAGGTCAACACATGATAAATGGGATAACCATTGTTAGTTTAGAAAGAATTGTAGCCTGAGATTGGTGAGAGCTTGGTATTTGAGAGCAAACTTGTTATCTGGATATGGTTCTGACTTGTTTCCCATTTCCAGCTATGGGTTCCTTTCCACTGAGCAGATTTGTTAGCCAATCCAAGAGCAGTTGGTTACCCACCATGGCTGTGTGCTACTATTGCACTTGTGTGAGCAACCCATCAGGTTGTTTGCTTCTGAGTAGCTTAGACCTCAAGTTGCTTGGACAGATGTTGGCCCCTTTTCCTCAGTAGCTCATGTTGCACCTTCTAGCACTAGATGGGCTGTTTGGTGACTGGCTTTCTTCCAGATTCCAGCCAGATCTCTCCCTGTTCCTTACCGATAGCATATGATGTCTTTGGCAGTAGGGTCTTACCATTAACCTCTGGTGGGTAATCAAATGCTCTGACAGAAGTCTGTCTTATTTTGGGAAATCTTGTAGGTCTCTCTGATCAACAAACAGCTCATTGTGGGTGTTAACTGCAACCTGGTACTTGGACTTAAAGGCTAGCACCAAGGAAAAAGAAAGAAAAAAATACAGAAAATATTTTTTAAAAAGAAAGAAAAAGAATAAAAAGGTAGAAAAAAAAGATATGAGAAAAAAAGAAAAGGAAAAGAAACAGGAAAAATTAAGGTTAGGTTTCATCTCAGCTTCTCCAGGGCCCTTTGATTCAGGTGTTCCCTCTAAGTTCCTAATGATGGTTCAACTTTTTAGTCTGTCTTCCAAGATATAGGATTTTATGGTATTGGTTCCATTTGGGTTCAATTTTATGTCCTCCCCCCCCCAGCCTTACTGTCCCCCCATCCCCCAAAGTTCTACCCTCCCTATTTTCTGGTCCCCAAGATGCCTATTAGGTATTTCAGCATCACTGGTTGATCTAGGTTAGGAGCTACAGATGAATGAGACCATGCAATGATTGTCTTTCTGTGATTGGATGAGTTCACTGAGTATGATCTGTTCCAAGTTTGATCTGTTTCAAGTTTGACCATTTTTCTACACATTTCATTGTGTCATTTTTTTCTAACGACTGAGTAGAATTCCATTGTGTAGGTATACCACATTTTGGTTATCCGTTCATCCAATGATGGGCATCTGGGTTGATTTCAGTTCTTAGCTATTATGAATTGAGCAGCTATAAACACAGTTGAGTAGATATCTTTGAACTGAGGCATGGAGCTTTTAGGGTAACTGCCCAGTAAGGGGATAACAGAGTATCTTATTTGGGAATTTTTTTCTTATTAATGATCAGAAAAATCCTCATGGACCATCCAGGAAATATCACTATCTATTGAGGGAGAAATTGTAAGGGAAGTTTAAAGATCAAACCAGAATCTACTCACTACAAATGCTTTGATTTAATTATGGCACCTGTAGCCTCCCCCAGCATCAGAGAATTTAATAAAATATTCTAGTTTTGATTGGCAGGAATATAGATCAGACCTCTTCAGGGCATAATGAATAGATAGCTAGGGCCATAGTCAAGGCAGTCAGCATCTAATTCTTATCAATCCAGGAGGTCCCAGTGCAAACTCTTTTCTACTCTCCTGTGGTAGCAGGCCTGTGTCATTAGCCATGCAACAATTTGCCTAGCTCATTTTTATACATGGTTTTGAGTTATTTTCCAGTTCCAGCAATGAGTTCCATTCCACTGAGTGGATCTATTAGTCAAATCAAGAGCAGTTGGTAACCCACCATGGTTGTGTGCCACTACTGCACTTGTTTGAGCATTACGTCAGGTTGTTTCCTGCTGGGTAGCTTAGACTGCGAGTTGCTTGGACAGATGTTGGCCATTTTTCCCCAGTTGCTTGTGTAGCACCCTCTGGCACTAGACTAGTTTCCAAGATCAAGAGATGAGAAGATGGCCTATGCATATAAAATTCCCTCTAAAATATCTATGGCCATCCCATCTATCTAGTACTAACTTCTCTCTCTATTGGAGAATTTGCTTATCTTTTTCAGATGGACAACGAACCTGAAGGGAGGACCAACCAATCACACCTCTCCAGGGCCCCAGCTGAAACCATAGAGTAATGCTGGGGAAGGGCAAGAGTACAGTGTGCTTGATAATCATGACACCAGAAAAAAGCTAAAGGAGATAAACACAGAGAACATTCAAGTCCTACTAAGCCAGATATCCAGAAGACACAGAGGCTCCCAAAACCTCATCACTGAAGTAGAACTAAAATGACCCCAATGTGGCTCAGAGAAATTCACGGAAGAGGGGGCAGAAAGAATGTTAGAGCCACAAGTTGCAGCATTATGCACAGAGACGTGGCCTATCCCCCATAACTCTTGACTACCCCCACAATGCATGACCCACATTCCCCATTGATGAGGGTCCCTTTGGAAGAGGGAGGACAGGGAGGAGGATAATTGAGTCCCCATTATGAATGTAAAATTAGAATAATATAAATAATAAATTATAAAAACAAGAATTTGCCTGGCATCTAGCTTAACAGAGTTGGTTCTGAACTCAGACCTATGTTGGTTCAAATTATGCCTATGCTATTGACAGATCGTGTGGCTTTTGGAAGAATTACTGACATTCAGCTTCTCTGAATTCCCTTATCTTTAAAATGGGAATGAAGACATCCATCCCTAGAGTGATAGTGAGGGTTACAGATAATGTACCAAGTGCTCAATAAATATTAAATTATGTTCTTTTGATTACTTCTTGGTTCAAGAGAGCATTTTGTTTTTCTATGTTGTTATCAGCAGTGACTCACCATTTATTTCCCCTGGAGAAGGAATTCCTAGAATCTGCTGTTTTCTACAAATAATTTCCAACAAGTCTTGTGCAAGGGCAGGAGAGGCTCTTCTAGAAGAAAATATTGTTCAAAGAGCATTCCCCATGTTCACAGAGAGGAACAATTTCCAGCCCCCTCTTCAGCAATGAAGAGTATAAAAGGACATTGCACTACGGTCCCAATTCTTGACATAGCCAAGCTTTGGAGAAAAGAAATGGTAAAACAAGTAAAATGCCTGGGAGAAGGCTTTTGTCCTTGCAAGCTCCCCAGGTTTCCTACTTCTAGGTGATATTTCTCTTCCTGCCACCTAGCTGAATGTTTTATTTTTATTTTTTATAATTCACTCTGGAAGGAGTGGTGACATGCTCAGTTTATGCTTCCAATATTACTTCAAAACGTCCCTTTCACTTACAAGCTGTGTTACCTCAAGCAACTTAATGTTTACTGTTCCCTACTTTCTGGATCCAGAAAACAGCAATAATGATGACCACTTTTAGAGTTACTATGATGACAAAACATATTTACAAAGTGCTTAGAAGAATGTATGACACAAGTGAAACCCTAGCCCCCAAAATGAGAATGTATGACACAAAATATACCTATCAAGTATCCTTAAACATTTCTTTCCCAATTATTCCGATTCTGTAGGGGCCAAGAGTAGAGTTACTAATAAACACACAATTACTATTTTTCAGGTTTTATGACATTCAAGGGACTGTTACAGAACATCTGTATTCCTTAACTTCGTTTGAGGTATATGCTATAATGATCTCGACCTGAGAAAAGAGATTGTAGAATGATATGTCATATTGGCACAGATATTGAGAAGGACGAATAAGCTTTTCTGTAAAAGAACAGAAAGTAAAATTTATAGGTTCTTCTGGCTGTATAATTTCAATCACAATTTTTACACTTTACTCCAACCCAGACAAGGAGAATATATCTACAAATGAATAATTATTTACTATAATGGGTTTAAGTGAGACTTGGACAATGGGCCAAAGTTCACTCCAGAGGAAATGGATATTAAAGTAGGATCCAAATGCATACTGCTTCTCCAGAGTCCTGTACTTAATCCCTGCCTTACATACGAAGTCTCACATCATGTAAGTGGCTTCAAAATGAACTGTTTTCTTTCATATGGCAATATGCACAGGTCTCAGTGTCTTACTGTTTTTTTTAATTTTTTTATTATTTTATTTATTTTTGGAGAGAGACACAGAGAGAGACAGAGAAGGAGAAGGAGACAGATGAGAATGCGCGCGACAGCAGTCTCTCAGCTGCTGTGAACAAAATCCATATGCATGCGCCCCCTTGTGGGCAAGTGTGGCATTGCGCCCTTGCATCACTTTGCATCTGACTAAACATGGGACCTGGAGATTGGAACCAGCATTCTTAGGCTTAGGAGGCAGGCGCCTTAACTGCTAAGCCGTCTCTCCAGCCCAGGTCTCAGTGTCTTACTGTTAATTGAAAAACAGAGAAATAGGGCTGGAGAGACGGCTTAGTGGTTAAGCGCTTGCCTGTGAAGCCTAAGGACCCCGGTTCAAGGCTCAATTCCCCAGGACCCACGTAAGCCAGATGCACGAGGTGGCACATGCATTTGGAGTTCTTTTGCAGTGGCTGGAGGCCCTGGCCTGCCCATTCTCTCTCTCTCTCTCTGTCTCTCTCCTTCCCTGCCTGTTTCTGTATCTCTCTACAAATAAATGAATAAAATAAATTAGAAAAAAAAGCTTTAAAAAAACCAGAGAGATAGCATAATATCTATGCAGTTGTATGAATAAAATAAAATTTAACAAATCACCAAACAATATTGCATGCTGTTAATAGTTGCATAATTATTTCCTTAGAGACTTCTTGATTTCTCTTTAAGTTTTCAGGGCTTTGTAGCTTTTGAGGGTAGGATTTATTTCAAAAGCATTGGTGAAATCAGGGAATACAAAATAGAAATTGTTAGGGTGCCATGGTCATCTAGTGCCCGCTTTATTCTTGTAGTCAGTAAGCCAAAATGTGTTAATTTCTACTAATAACAGCCATGGACACCGCGGCCCTTCCCCTCATGAAGGCCAAGTATTAATCACATGGTTGATGTTCCCAGAGTCACCAGTGCACCTCACCTGCTTGTGAACTGTTAAGAAAAGCTCCCTTGGGAAACTGATGCTGTCTACGAATGAGGAGGAATTACTTCTGTGGAGAGAAAGTAGAGTTTTTCATATAAAGACAAATATGTGTGCCAGACCCTTGGGCAAGAGAAAGCCTGAATTAGTCAAGTACGTGAACGAGTTTCTGCAGACTGGAATGAGACAGATCAAAGAAATTCATCCCTTCCTTCCTTCCTTTCCTTTCCTTTCCTTTCCTTCCTTCCCTCCCCCCTCCCTCCCTCCCTCCCTCCCTCCTTCCCTCCTTCCTTCCTTCTTCCTTCCTTCCTTCCTTCCTTCCTTCCTTCCTTCTTACTTTTGAGAGAGTCAGACAGAGAGAGAGAGAGAGAGAGAGAGAGAAAGAGAGACAGACTCTCAGCCACTGTGAATGAACTCCAGACACATCTGCCCCCTTGTGGGCAAGTGCAGCATTGCCCCCTTGCATCACTGTGTCTGGCTAAACGTGGGACTTGGAGAATTGAATGGGTGTTCTTAGGCTTAGGAAGCAGGCACCTTAACCCCTAAGCCATCTCTCCAGCCCTTCTTTCTTTCTTTCTTTTTTTTTTTTTAATTTTTGACTTCATAAAATGTGATCTATTCTGTAGAGAGTTACATAGACTGCTGAGAACAATGGGTATATCATAGCTGTTGGGTAGAATATTTTATTTTATAGAAGTCTACTAAGTCCATTTGATCTTGGAGTGATTTAACTCTGATGATTCTTGGCTGACATTTTGTATTAATGATCTAGCCATTGATGAGAGTGGAGTATCAGCCCCCAGTCACCCACTGTAGCATCTGAACTCATTTGTTTCTTTATATCCATTAGTATTGTGTGAAATTGTCCACACACCCACACCCACACCCACACCATATATATATATAAAATCTTCTTGATCATTAGTTCCCTTATTAATAAATAGTGATCTTTCAACCCCTCAGACCCACTTTGGCTTGAAGCCTGTTTTGTGTAATATGAATATAGCTACCCCCACTTAAATTAGTAAGTATATTTCCCAGTGTGGTAAATTTCTTACAGATAGCAAACATTTGTGTCTTGATTTATTATCCACCCACCAGTTTATATCTTTTAATTGGATAGTAAAGATCATTTATAATTAAAGTGATTGTTGAAAGGTATGTTTTATTTTTTCCTCTCTTTATCATATAGATTTGCTCCTTTACTGAATGTATAATGACTGATTCTTTCATAACTGTCATTTATCCAATTTTCCACAGAAGTTTATTCTTTGCCAAGCTCTCATGTTTTGAAATATCTTTCTTCCTCTATGTCTAGCATTCTTTCAAGTATCTTTGACAATGCTTGCTTAATGGTCAGGATTTGTGTTTTCTTTTTTTTTTTATTTGCAAGGAGATAGGAAGAGGGATGGAGAATATATATATATATATATATATATATATATATATATATATATATATATGTATGTATGTATATATAGAGAGAGACAGAGACAGAGAGACAGAGACAGAGAGAGACAGAGAGAGATAAGAAAGAGGGAGATAATGAGGGTGAACCAGGACCTCATGCCACTGCAAAAAGAAAGAAAGAAAGAAAGAAAGAAAGAAAGAAAGAAAGAAAGAAAGAAAACAAACTCCAGATGCATGCACTTTGTGCATCTTGCATTATATGGGCACTTCAGAATTGAACCAGGGTCATCAGGCTTTGCAAGCAAGCACCTTTAACCACTGCGTAGTCTCTTCATCCCATATTCCTCAGTTTTAAAGGATAACTTCTCAGGATATAGTGATCCTGTTTTGTAAGTACATTACTTACTCCAGGACTTAAAATACATCAAACCATGTTCTCTTTGTCTTTAGAGGTACTTTGGATAGTTATGCTTCTGTAATTCTGGTTCGTTTGCCGTTGTGACTGAGTTGGCATTTTTCTCTGAACCTTTCACTAGTTATTTGTATTTTGGAAATTTTAACTAGAACATGATGTGGAGAGATTCCCGTTTCCCCTCTCTCAGTATTGACTTTTTCTTTTGTCTTAGTCACTTTACTCATCGATGTGACCTAATACCTGACAAGAGACAGAATACGGGCCAAAAGCTCACCTTTGTGCACAAGGCATGGTGGCTAAAGGTGCTGCATCCATTGTGGGGAGCGTGGGGCTGTGTTTGCTCTAACTTTCCTAACTTTTAACAGATGGGATGTATGGACTTTGGGTCAGAATTAGGACTGGGGTGTATCAGTAAAAACCTACTTCTACTGCACCTAAATCTGCCAGCTATTTTGCATAGCCAGAAGGTTCCACAGCCTTTCACAAAAGTACCATGAGATAGGAACAAACCGTTCAGATGCATAATCCTGTGGGGGATATTTCAAATTCAAGCTATAGTCGTATTGAGCAATCTTCTTTCCACATCCTCTATCATTCAAATCTTCCAGTTCTGGTGATGATGTAGATGGCTGTATCTTAAGTCTATCTTAGTTGTGAGGGGTATTTCCCAAGTGTATCAGAGTATAGAGCAAGCACTGCATCGTGGCCTGAACTTGAGAGGGACAACCAAGGAGACCTGGTATTGTGCCTGCTTGTCTCAGTTCTTTCGATCCCATCCAGCAGAAGGGAGACTGGATAATGGATAATACCCTAGACCTTTCCAGTGGGAGACCCCTTATGTCAGGTATGAACTGAAGTTCCCAGAAAGCAGCTGTATCTGCTGCGCCAACTTCCAGAAAGGCTGAATGGACTAAAGGCTCCTGTGGTCAAAGAGAGATGGAATATTGCAATTCAGAGCCAAATTACCTTGGGCTACCTTTAACCCCTTAATAGCTATTTAATGCCCACCTCTATGTCTGAACTAACATCCTGGTGACTATCAGTTGATCGTGTGTGATCCTTTTTGAAATGCAAGAACAGACCCCAGCTTCCGCCAACTCAAGGGCTAAGAATGTCAAGAAATAGCACCTGAGGCCAAGGGTGGAGATTTCCCCCCTTGCTGTAACCTGCCTACCTGATGGTCAGCCAATGTAGTTCAAAAGTGCCTTGATTTATGACTTTCTTTTGTTCTGTAAGTATAAAACCTCCATGAAATTGTTAACGTATGAAAACATGGAATTTGGGCTAAAGCTGTGTTCCCAGGCCATGGTCACTCATGTTGGCTCCAGAGTAAACTATTTTTTTTTTTCCTGCAGAATATACTTTTTTAGCAGCACACGGAACATTTTTCTAAAATAGATCAAATGCTAGATGACAAAGAAAAAACATTTTTTTTTGGGGGGGGGGTTTCAAGGTAGGGTCTCACTCTAGTTCAGGCTGACATGGAATTCACTATGTAGTCTCAGGGTGGCCTTGACCTGATGGCAATCCTCCTACCTCTGCCTCCTGAGTACTGGGATTAAAGGCATGTGCCACCAAGCCCGTCGCAAATTTTTATTTATTTATATTATTCTAATTTTGCATTCATGTTGGTGACACCAGTAACCTCCTCCTTGTCCTTCCCCCTCCGAAGGGACTCTCATCATTGGGGAATGTGGGTCATGCATTATGGGGGTAGTCAACAGTTATGGGGGATAGGCAAAGTCTTTGTGCGTAATGCCCCAACTTGTGGCTCTAACACTCTTTATCTTTTATCCCTTTTGAAGTGGGAGCTATGTCTTTTGCATTGACACAGGAATGCAAGCCCCAGAGGGATGCCATCTGCAGGGCACAAACTCAGTGCCCTCAGTTTCTGTAACAATCCACAAAAGACGAGTCTCACTCCTTATTACAGTCTATGACTGCCAGGTCTCTCACAGACAGAGCTCCTGCCTTCCAACACTCCATTTCTTAGAATGGCCTCATATGGCCATTTCCCAATACAGACTCTGTCGCACGGCATCACCAGGCTCCTCATTTCAGTTCCCCAGAGCAGCTCAGTCTCAAACAACATGTAAGCTCTCAAGATGGTGCCTGACAGTAGCATTCTGAGATACAGAGCATGACTCAATGAATTTCTTATCTCGTACTGGCCTACCACATAGGACTCAAAGATATAGCAAATGCCTGCACTGAAGATAAGGCATCTATAATGTAGGTTACCAGCTCATCTATAATGTTTGGGGGAAAGCTTTGTAACCTTTTAGATATGTAAAGAGTTAGAAGATATAGGTCGAAAGAGGCAGGTTTTGAGCATTATACCCCAGCCCTAATTCTGACCCAAACTCTCTACTTCCCGTCTGTTGCTAAAACGAAACAAGCCACACCCCAAGTTTCCACCACATTGGTTCAGCTGCTCTAGAATAATTAATATAACATGTTATAATATAATAACTGTGGGTTTATCATAGTTTTACTATTTCCTTTTGTTTTTCTTTGTCTTCATTTTCCTACTGTTGGGTTTTGTTGCAGTCAGGTTCTCATTGCTGGCAGAAATCATCTGACCAAGAGCAGCTTGTGGGAAAAGAGGTTTATTTTGGCTTATAGACTCGAAAGGAAGCTCCATGATGGCAGGGGAAAACGATGGCATGAGCAGAAGGTGGACGTCACCTCCTGGCCAACATCAGGTGGACAAAAGGAACAGGAGAGTGTGCCAAACACTGGCAAGGAGACACTGGCTATAATACCCATAAGCCCACCCACCAAAATACACTGATTCCAGAAGGTATTAATTCCCAAATCTCCAACAGCTGGAAACAGCATTCAGAACACTGAAGTTTATGGGGGACACCTGAATCAAAGCACTACAGATTTATTATCTTCTTTGCACTAAAATTAGGTTACTAATGCACAACATTTCTTACTTTCTAGTATATGCAATAATATTGAAATGTACTTCTTTCATTTACCTTATTTCTGATTATGTATATTTTTTGTTATATTTGTTTTTCTGTATTGGTTTTGTATCAAGAAATTATTTTTATGTGTTTTTGTCTGTTTCCAAATGTATCTTTATATTATTTTCTGGCAATCTGCTGTGTGTTGTTGTTGTTTTTAGACAATACTGCTCTGAAGATATCGTTTCTCTGTATTTGTTGAAACATTGAGGACAGTTTTTAAACAATTTATTTCTATGAATCACTTATCATATTCATATTTGATCCCTGATGAATCAAAGTCATGCAACTGATTTTTGTCTGCACTGTGTCTGCCTATTTATTTTGAACCAGGGAGAAGTGTTGTCAGCTCAAGCAGAGAAATCTCACATAGACCTGCTCAATTTACCTATTTCTGCAACTTTCAGTATGTGTTTCCTCACTTCACCCAAATACTGAAGGTTGACACATTTCAAAAACATGTTAATTGGTTTATTATGGGCACCAGCCTTTGGGCATCTCATTTACATGTTTTTGTGCATTTTTTTGCCAGTGTTCAAGCTTTCATTTTCAAAATTAGATTAATCTTGGACATAAGCTTATTTCTTTTCTCAATCACATGGTCAATTGGATCAGATTACAAGGAGAAAATACAAATATATCATGCTTGTTAAAGAACAAATATCAGAAAAGAGTCACTTGGCTCTTTTGTGTCTGTTTGTGCTTTAGGCCATTGGGGTAGAGATAACACCACAAGAACTAGGTAGGTTTTGATTTGGCCTCTGTACACTTTTTACTGTTGTTCTGGTGTCTCTTGGAAACATCTTAGTGATCAGATCAAACTTTTACAAAGACACACATTGGACAACCTGGAACCACCCCCCCCCACACACACACCTCCTGACACACATGGGACCTACCCCCAGCCATCTTTCATATACACACTAGAACCTTCCCCCAGCCACTCACCTGACACACACTGGTACCTCCCCTGAGGCATCCACATGACCACTACCCACCATCCCCCAACACACAGGAGATCTTGTTCAAGATATCAACTTGATATACCCTGGTACCTCACCCAGCCATCCCCCTGACACACATAGGAATGCCCACCCCCCCAAGCCATCAATCTGACTCATACTGGTACCTGCCCAAGCAGACCTTTCCCAGGAATCTCCCTGACACACAGAAGATCTCTCTCAGCCATTCTCCAGACACACTCTGGACTTGCCGCAGCCATTCCTCCTTCATGCCATCCATCTGGCAACCTCCTGAAACTCCTTCCTCTGCTTGTACTCTAAGGTATGCCCACTTCTACAAAACAATGTTTGCAACCTTTTTAATTCCTTTACACCACTTCCTGGACTAATTCTCACATGGTTATTGCAGCTAATTGCCATTCATCCTGTCTTTAAGTATGAACCCCCCTTTACTCACCTTCTTGTTCAAAGAATTTGAAAGTATTTGGTGGGAACAATATCCTATGCCATTTGGTATAAAGGAATTGGTGGTCTTTTCTAATGCTAGGGCAACTGAAAGCTCTATTCCAATGAGAAGACAGAGGGTAAATTCTTAGTTATCTCTGTAATGATGACAGCACCCAGCATAGTGCTTGGAACTTATTTGATGTTCAATAAAGACTTGGAGCTGATTTTAACAAGTTTGTGATTCCTACCAGGAAGTTAGGCCAGAGTGATTTATTTACTAATTTATTAGTATTCATGTAGTAAAAATAATTATAATTTAACAAACACAGGTATGTTTAAGGAATCTTCAATTACATGTTGTCTCAGTTTCCCATTACTATAACAAATGCCTATGATTATAAAGTGAAAAAATATGAAGGGGGTGGGTTTTTATTTTGGCTCGCAGTTTCAGACTGTGGTTTGTTGGTTTTGTTGCTTTGGAGCTTGTAGTGAGGCATGAAATCAAGGTGAGAGCTTGGTGGTGGGGACGCAAAGAGAGAAGAGGAGGCCCCAGGATCTCATGCTCTTCATGAGCATTCTCTCCGTATCCTAACTTCCTTCCTACCTACGATGGGTTCTAACATTTCCTAGTGCTATCCTGGGTTGGGGACAAAGCCTTCAACACTTGGGTCTTGGCTGGACTTCCTAGTTTTAACTTTGTAATATTTATAAGTGCAACTTTGGGATATGACCTTTCATAAATTTTTCACTTAACATGGTGATTTTGGTAGTCATCTGTGAATGTGTGTATCAGTAATCCAATCTATTCTATTCTTGAATAGTAGCTTATTTATATCAGTTTATCTGATGATTTTTTTGTATTTGTATTGCTTTCTGGTATTTGGTACTGCAAACAAATCTTTAATATAGATTTGTGTGTAAGTCTTTGTATAAGTGTATGTTTAAATTTCTTGGGGAAATACCTGAGTGGATTTTTCTGAAATACTTGAGGAAATCTTTAGCTGTGTTAGTCAGTTTTTGTTGCTGTGACATAATATGTGAGAAGAGCAACCTAAATTAGGGAAAGTTAATTTGGGCTCATGATTTCAAAGGGTTCAGCCCATAGTTGGCTGATTGTAGTATTTCTGGATCATGGTGAGACAGAACATTGGAGTCGAAAGGCACAACAAAGCAGACTTTTCTTACCCCATAGCAGTCAGATAGGAGACAGTGAGACAGAGAGGAAGTGCAGGAACAGCGACATGCAACCTCCTAAAGTTTCTGCCTCATACCAATAGAATCATCATATTATGAACCCACCAAAAGATGATTATATGGATTAGGTTATACTCTCAGGAAACAATGACCTCCTCAAAGCCTGTGATACATGACTCTTTTCAGATACTTTATATCAAAACCATCACAGATCTTAGGAAGAAAATCTGTGGCTTTTCTGAACCACAGGTGATTCCACTTTATATTCTCCTCAGCAAATGTACAGAGCCCGCACTCATCTGCCTCTTCTACAAGTCTTGCTATTGTCAATCACTTCTTTGTTTTTTTTTTTTTTTTTTTTTCTTTTTGGTTTTTCGAGGTAGGGTCTCACTCTGGCCCAGGCTGACCTGGAATTCACTATGTAGTCTCAGGATGGCCTTGAACTCATGGCAATCCTCCTACCTCTGCCTCCCAAGTGCTGGGATTAAAGGCATACACCACCACGCCCAGCTCTGTCAATCACTTCTTAATGTCAATTTTGTAGTAGTGACATAATAATATTCTTCATTTTAAATGTGCAAATGTGGATGTTTTAGAAAATTGGTATGCAAATTGAGATATGGAAAATTTCTATCATCCCAAAGCTTTCCATATGACTATTTTCAATTAACATATTTCCCCTGATTATAGTTCTGAAAACTAATGAGCTGTTCACTAAAGGTTTGCCATTTGTGAAATTTAAAAATGCATTAATGTGCTATGCAGTCTTCTGCATACTGATTGGGAAATTGATCCATGTTGCCACATATGAGTAACCATTCCTTTTTTTTTTTGCCCTCCTACTTTTGCCTCCTGAGTGCTGGGATTAAAGGCATATGCCACCATACCAGGCTGAGTATAGATTTTATTTTATTTTTTAAGTTTGGCAGGTTTTATTGGACTATAGATAGAATTTAAGAGAAGGAAAGAATACAGAGCTCATGCCCAAGAGACATAGGCAGGGTTCACATAAATAGAGAAGCCCATGAGAAGGAAGGAACAGGGTAAAGCCAAGAGTGTAGAGAGCTCCTGCCCATGCAGGCAAGAGTGGAATAAAGCCCTTGTGTATAGATTTGAGAGAACCTGTTTTCAGTTCTATTAACCTTATCTATGAACAGAATTGCTGGGTCATAAATTACAGTGTTTAACATGGCCACTTCTGAGTAACAGCCAGACTGTTGAGAACATGCTGTGCTTTTATTTCTTACATTATTGTTGTATTTATTCACTTTTTTTTTTTTTTTTTTTTTGAGGTAGGGTCTTGTTCTAGCCCAGGCTGACCTAGAATTTTCTGTGTAGTCCTAGAGTGCCTTGAACTCACAGTGATATTCCTACTTCCTAATCATTCTTTTATATTGGTATTTTATTTTATTATTATTTATTATCTTATAGTAATGGGGTGCTTGGGGTCCAAGAAAGTCTTTGAACCCCAAACCCTTGGTTTGTTTCTAAATTTATTTATTTATTATTTGTTTGTGTGTGTGTGTGTGTGTGTGTGTCTGTATATGTGTGTGTGAAAGAGAGAGAGAAAGAGAGAGAGAGAAAGAGAGAGAATGGGTCCTCCAGCAACTACAAAAGAGCTCCAGATGCATGTGTCACCTTGTCCATCTAGCTTGCATGGGTCCTGGAGAATAGAACCTGTGTCCTTTAGCTTTGTAGGCATGCACCTAAAATGCTAAGCCATCTCCAGCTCTTTGTTTCTAATTTTAATCAAATAATTGAATAAAAAATTGAAAAGGATAATTATTAAATTATTATATTTATTTAGGGAAGTACAGAGCAAAGGAAAGGCACCCAAGTGGCTAGAGATGCCATGTGAAGAGTTTGGAAAAAATCATGGAAAGAAAGGAGAGAAAAGACTGTTTAGTGAGCTCTTGCCCTGTTGAGTTGGAGGGGATAAAGAGCCCATGGGGAGAGTCAGGGCTAAGGGGCTCTCCCCTCAGCTCAGCTCAGCTGCAAGTCCAGCCCAGCCCAGGGAAAGCTCACCAACAGCTGAAATTCCCAAGTGGCTGGGCAGCTCCAAAAGCAGGCCCTTCACTTTTAAAGATATTTATAACCCTAGAGTGGTGGGCCCAGTTTTCTGGCTCAGGTGAACCAACTGGACAGCTGGTTGGTTAGGGATAGGGGATGTTTCAGGAAGAGGTTAGCCCTGACACCAAGTTTCAGGGGCTGAACTTGACCAACCACAATGGTTAAATCAATGTCTTCCCTCTCAGGAGGGGTTCAGGTTGTTTGTGGCAAAACAGGTATCGGGTACAAGGCAAGAGATAAGTAGTCAAATCATCTTTGATTTCTAGCAAGTGCACACTTTTTTGTCTTTTTACTTTCAGGGGCCCAGTCACCCTAACTGCCCTCTCTCTCTCAGTATCACTTAATATAAGCTTTTCTTGATAATATTTCTCAAAAACCAAATGTTTTAGTGCTTTTGTAGTGAAAAGGTTAATTTGAACAGATGTGACAACAATAAACCACACATAAATACTACCATAATTTCTTAATTCTAATAAGTCTTAAAGCCAGTTTTTATATTTGTTATTGCTATTTTAGTTTGTATATCCATATAGCAGTTACCTTTGCAATGAGACAAAACATCTGATGGAAAGCAGCTTATGGGAGAGGGCTTATTTTGGTTTACAGTTTTCAGGGAAAGTTTCATCACAGCCGTCATGGCAGGGAAAGAATGACAGAGCACACAGCTGTAGCATCCTGTTTTCTCATCAGGAGGGAGGAAGCATCCAGAGTGAGCTAGCTCTCTCTGGCAAGTGGACTGCACTAATAAACCTGATGTACTCACTTCATTTATTTGATCCACATAGCCCTTGATCTGTACCATGTTATCAGAATGCTTGGATCCCAAATATCCGCTTTATTAAAATATCTCTCTATCTGCCATGTAAAACAGATTGTGCGGACATCCATCAATGGGCCGGTAAACTATTTCAATCATCCTGGGGATATTTTAGCATCTTGCACTACAGTCATAATAATGCAGATAGTAAGGAACTGGTAAGGAAAACAAGGTCTTTTCATGGTGTTTTGAAGGTGGCACATATGTTAAGCAGTATTATAATTCTTTATTTTTGATATCTAAGCATGAAATGCATGTGTACATATTTGCATTTGTGCACATGCTGATGATGTGTATATGCAGGGTGCATTGGATGGATGTGGTTGTGAAAGCCAGAGGTTGCTATCATGAGTTTTCATCCATGACTCTCCTTATTTTAAAAGCAAAATACACTGATTTTGGCTAACTGGTTGTGGTAGTTTGAATAGATGTCCCCCAACATATTCAGTGTTTTATTAATTTGTAGTTTGCATCGGAAGCCACCTGCTGAAAGCAGTGTCACTGGCAGATCTTAAGGTGCGGTGGTGGTTTGAGATTTCAATGTAAAGATATGCAAAGTGTGCCTAGCTGGAGTTCCTGAGGTGTGCTGTGCTGTATGGTTTTTGGCTGTGGCTTTTCTCTCTCTGTTTGATCCTGTGAAAGCAGGCCAGCTTCTTTTGCCATTCTGGATCTGTAAGCTTCAGTAACTATCCCTTCCTCCATAATTGTGCCTGATCTGGAAGTTCATCTCAGCAAACCTGAAGCTGTTTGCTACAATGGTGAACCAGTAAACTCCCAGGATCCTCCTGCCTTTGCCTCCCCAGTGTTGGGACAGTGTGGGTCACTGCTCAGCATTTAACATGTCTACTGGAGATCAAACTTCGGACATCACTCATGTGTGGGAAATGCTTTAACAACTGGTCCATTTCGTCTACCCCTCTATGTTGATTCTTGTTGCTGAGACCAACATAGCCACTGCATATAGTATTGTAGTATTTCAAGAATTATTTTGTACTTATTTGCTTGCATGTCTACTGGTCCCATTCTGTACTATGTTTCTTCAGAACAGAGAATATGTAGTTTTATCTCAATAGCCCACAGTACTTTGTAGGACTCAAGTATTGGCATGAGAGCTGTCTAACTAAATTTGTATCCTCTGATTCTTCTCTGGAACTTAAGGCTACATAGAACTAGTCTTATTCTTCTTCAAAAAGCTCTCCAAGCCTGGTGTGGTGGCGCACACCTTTAATCCCAGCACTCAGGAGGCAGAGGTAGGAGGATCGCAGAGAGTTCGAGGCCACCCTGAGACGACATAGTTAATTCCAGGTCAGCCTGGACCAGAGTGAGACCCTACCTCGAAAAACCAAAAAAACCAAAAAAAAAAAAAAAAAAAAAGCTCTCCATATATCTGAAGCCACATCCTGTCCTCTCTTCATTTCTTCACATACCTAAAATAATGAAGGTGAATATGTAATAGGTATGCGGAGGACTTCAGTGAAATTGATTGAACTTAGAGGGCCATTTTCTAGCCATACCAAGGAGCCCAAAATATGCTCCCTTTCTGGTAAACAACAGTGATTCCAAAAAGCTGGGTTAAATTAGAATGAAAGAAAAAAAACAAAACAAAACTAAAGGAATAAAGGATGGAAACTGCTTTATTTAGCAAACCTAATTTTTTTTTTCTATTTAGTGAGTTCCTTCTCTTAACATCAAACACACACCTTCACTGTTGCTGGAAGGTACTCTGACTCAGAACAGTTTTGAGGTTGTGGGGCTTTGTATCATGATCCTGGTATGTGAGCAGCAGCTAAAGAAACCTCATGCCAGGGCTACCCTGGCCAAGACCTGGGCTGATTCTCTTTGTAAGGCCCTTGCTCTTTCCTGCCTGCCTCAAGTTAGAAGATTATGATCCTAGGATTAACAAGTACAAAGACATTATTATACACTTTTGCCATTTACACAGCCTTGCTCTGTATAATTTGCAAAATGCTTTCACATGAGTTAATTCACTGAATACACCTAGCAGTTTTGCAGTTGTTTATTTTTATTTAAATCTTTATTGAATTTATTAAAGATACAAGCATTAAAAAGTCCCACAGAGGTATTTCAAGTCGATCAATTGTTACCCTAGTGGGATACAGGAAGTGAGAATAGCTAAGGATATCATGAAGATTCTGGAAGAGTGAGGATGTCTTGTTTAAAAAAATAAATAAGGACTGGAGAGATGGCTTAGCAGTTAAGGCACCTGCCTGCAAAGCCTGGGAACGCCCATTCGATTCTCCCAGTCGCATGTTTTGCCAGACACAAAAGTGACGCAAATGCGAAATGTTGTACGTGATCACAAGGGGGCGAACACGTCTGGAGTTCGTTCACAGTGGCTGAGGGTCTGCTGGTGTACCTGTTCTCTCTGTCTCTCTTTCTCAAATTAAAAAAGAAAAGAAAAAAAAGTAAGAATAAATTAGTATTTCAAATAAGAAGAAATATTAAAGAAAAGGTGGTCATGACATTCATTCTATATCAGGGTATTGTATCATCTCTCTAGAGATGGCCAAACAAGTACTTATTATAGCTTTCTTGGAGTGGAAGGACTCAAGGTGCCCACAGTTGGAAGAGATAAGCGTGAAGCTACAAGGTCAGTAGAGATTTGTATTACATGTAGAGCTTGTGTTTATGAAATAAGAAATGACAATAAAAACAGTAAAATTAATACACCTCAGTTCTTTAGCTTAGACAAATAATCAAATTCAATTGTGTACATAAACCTTCTCATCTTTTTGTGACCTCAATTCTGACTGATATGATTTGAGAACATTCCCATATTTGACATGAGGAAGCTGATTCAAAGTTGTGTCACTTGTTCAAGGTAAAAAAATTATAATACTTAAATCCAATACTTAATTTTTTTTTTTACCATGAACTTCAGAAATATTACCTTTCCACACTGGGATTACCAGCCTTTTCTAAAGTCATGAGCTATAGGCAAGGTTGGCTCAAGCACCGATACAGGTTAAAAGAATCTCATTTTCCCATGGTGAGATGGCAGCTTAATTTCAAGTAGGATAGATGCTATAATTACTTCATGAAACAGGCCTCTGAGATAATGAATCCATTGAGTTAAACTAGGCTATAGGAAATAAGAAGATCACATCCAAATTTCAGCAGACTAAATCAACAAAACATGTTTATTCATGAAAAACTCAGTACAGAGCTGGAGAGAATTCCAAGGCAAATGTTATCCATGTAGCAACTCAGCAATTTGAGCCCACAAAGTCTCACACATTCTGTAGCTGCTTCACCTTTAAATTTAAATACCGCCACTCACCAATGGTGTGTAGTTTTCAATGTATGCCCCCCTCCATAGACTCAGATATATATATTTTGGAGAGAGACACAGAGAAAGGGAGAGGAAGACAGATAGAGATGGGCGTGCCAGCAGCATCTCAGTTGTTGCAGATGAAATCCAGATACATGCACCCCCTTGTGGTCAAGTGCAGCATTGCGCCTTTGCGTCACTTTGCATCTGGCTAAACGTAGGACCTGGAGATTGGAACCGCTGGAGATTGGAACCAGTGTTCTTAGGCTTAGGAGGCAGGCACCTTAACCGCTAAGCCATCTCTCTAGCCCAGACTCAGATATATATATTTTTTTTTTGGTTTTGCAAGGTAGGGTCTCACTCTGGTCCAGGCTGACCTGGAATTAACTATGTAGTCTCAGGGTGGCCTTGAACTCTCGGCGATCCTCCTACCTCTGCCTCCCGAGTGCTGGGATTAAAGGCGTGCGCCACCACGCCCGGCTTCCAGACTCAGATATTTTTAATTAAGATTTCTACTTAAGTCTCCAGCAGGCAGAGCTGTGCTGGAGGAGGCATGCCACTGGGGACATATCTTGAGTTCAGTCTTACTAGGTGTGCAGAGAGTAAGTTTTTAGCTTTGGCTGTTTGTGCTTGCCTGTGTTGGCTTTTCTTTCTGCTATGAATGTATGAAGTGAGCCAAGTTATCCCACCATGATGAAGCTTCCCTTCAAATATGTATGCCTGAGGTAAATCCTTTCCTTCCATAAACTGCTTTTGATTGAAAGTTTGTCCCAGCAATTAGAAGTAAACTGCAACAAACAGCAAGTGCTTTAACTCCTGAAAACCTCTCACCACCAATACTGTGGCCCCAACTAATATTCATTAGTTATTCATATTCACATTCATCGTACTTTATGTATCAAAATCTAGTCATATGGGCTGAAGTGAGAGGATTATAAAATTTCTCCATTCAGAAAGAAGCAGCAAATCAAAGATGATTTGTGAAACAGGTGTGCTGTCCACATGTTGCCAACTTACATAAACCTAGTGAGATGAAACCCACAGTACAATAAGCTAGGAGAACTGAGTTGAAGATTTAGATACATCAGGTTTATTACTTAGAGATTGGTAGCAAGGGACAACATATGCCTACATTTTATTGCTAACCAATATTTTGAGACTTGGGGAAGCTAGTTGGAATAGATAGACTTATCTATTAATGCAACACGGCTATAGAACACACAGCACAGCCTGTCCCGTATTTTATAGCCTGGGTTGACAGGAGCAGCTAGGATAAAACACTGAGGGACAGATCATTTCAGGGGCATGGGTTTCTGTGGCTACTACCTTCCCCTAGCAGAATGTTGCCTTCCTAAGATATTCCACAGCTGTGTTTGAGAAATATAGAAGCATGAGGGGGAGAAGCGCTAGGTGCTAGGCCACCTGGAGAACTGCTGTGTTCTGCTTAAGCTAATTCTAGAAGCTTTTACTATGCCAAGTCTTAGAGCATCCCAAATAAATATAAGCTTGCAAATAAGTACACACCAGCTACTTTATACAATCATTTCAGGAGCAGCAGTTCTATCTTCTATTTATCAAGCACTTCAGGATCTTAAGTTCTTTCATGGACATAATCTCATTAAAGTTTCAAAGTTCCTATAGTGAGATAGCACTCCAGATATACTCTGCCTTTTCCCACTCATCTATCAGCTGCTTTTAGGCAAGAACTCCATCTTTATCTTGCCTTTCTTTTACCTCTTCTTAATGCACTTAGTTTGGTAGCTAAGTGAATCTGAGTTATTTGTGGCCTATAATAACAACTCACAGCAGTTAGATGACTTATGCAAGCTCTTACAATCAGGCATATTAACCAGGACTGGATCTCCAATCTCTTAACTGTGTGACCTCTAAAGTCCCCGTTGTTGAGGACTTCTAGGGCTTCTGGCCTCATGTTAATTGAAATGTATGTTGCCTTTCACCAGGGCCAAAATTAAAGCATTCATCAAGCATTCAGGCCAGGCTGAGAGGTGGGAGGCTGGCTACTCGGGCATGATGATGATTGCCATGTTTAGCGAGGCAGCTGGAAGCAAAGACACAGAGCAGGGCGCTGAGGGGGCTTGGCCTTGCTCAGGCGTGTAGTGATGGATGACTCCTACAGAGAGGTGGCAGATGTGCTGAGATGCTGGGACCAGTGCCTTCATTTGTCAATCATCCAGCACTGCTGTGCGGCTCTCTTCTGATGTTGCTTATGCATTTGTTACTTCCTTCTAAGCAGCAACTTTATTTGAACAAAACAACTTGGGGACTCAGTCCAGAAGAACAGCGACTTTGGATTAATTATCTATTTTACATAATTGTCTTTCCTGGGAACATTGACAATGAAAGTGAAGTGATTGACATTAAAGGTACAGGAAAATGAATCGTCTATTAATTTTGTCAAGCCAAATGGAAACCAAAACAATTTCATGAGTGGTTTGCGGTAGCAGGGTCATTTTCTGAAGGCTTGAATTTGCCATTTTCTTTGAGGAAAAAAAAAGTCACATTCCTTTATGAGAAGAATCCTAAGTTCTTGGGACTGAGCTACGGTAAATTTATTTTGGATCTATGAATTGTCTTATAATAATTTATCTTACTGTCAGATCTCAACATCAGTAACAAACTATATAGGCAAGTAAATTAAATTCTGATTTGTAGACTCCAGGTGCCTCCCAGAAAGCAAAGCAAATTGTGTGCAGTTGGTTTTGTTGTATATGACAGAAAAACCCTGAATAACAGAGGTTTAAACAAAAAGTTTATATTTCACAAATAGGGCATCTAGAGATAGAAAGCCAGGAGAGATGGTAATAGTACAAGATCCTGGTACAAAGTCTCTACCCTGCATTTGCCCTAATCCCACTGCCCCACCCACACTCACTCTGGAAAATATCAGAACGGACATTATTATATGTTTTGTATTGATTTATATAAACCACATGAGAAGACCAGGATTTCCAGGATATGTTATCCCTGGGATCCTCACCCCTATAATTGCACCTATCTCTCTGATATAGCTCTGCTCCTTCCCATGACCCAAAGACTCTTCTATGATGGCATCATATATAAGGTCCAGTCATCAACAAAATTCCCCAGAAATTTATCTCTCCCTGTAAAAAGTTTGTCCTCCGATACTATTTTTGTAGTTATATTTGCATTGCTGGGACAGAAACACCAGATCCAAAACAGCTGATGGGAAGAAAAAGTTTATTTTGCCTTACAGTCTTTGGGGGGGAGGTTTTAGCATGGCAGGGAAAGGATCATGGAGCAACTGGCAGGAAGTGGTAAGAATGAGCTGATTCTGGAATGGAGAGCTAGTTATAATACCCCTAAGTCTAAGCAAGCAGCCCACCTCCTCTAACAAGGCCCCGCTTCCCAAATTTCCACGAGCTGGGGACCAAGCATCCAAATCATACAAGTCTGTGCGGGACATCTGATTTAAATCATTAAGTATGCAAATATTTATCTTTTGTACTTTGTCCTAGGGATTTCTTTGATCCAACAATGACACTTTTAGACTGGTCTCTCTCCTTATTTCTACACTACTAATTTTATCCATCAGCAGATTTTTGGTTAAGAGTGTTTCTGTGACAGTCATCTGCGAACAGAGAACATCCCTCCATGTTCCATCAATAATTTCAATGATCAGCTTCTTCTGCTTCACTATGATATTATTAATAGGGAGATAGGTAGCATTAGGGAGAGGCAGTTAGACAGCAGCAGAGTGCATGAGAGAAATAGTTTTGCCTTCTGTCTGCCAAGTGAAGCGTAAACAAACCTGACTGCTCACCTACTACCCTGCCATCTACAGAGCAAGAAGTAGCAGAGTTCAAGCCCAGCACCTTCTCAAAGCTGGACCCCGGTGTGTCGGCTTCTCATTCACCCCAGAACCATAATTTAAAAAGCCCCCATTGGAGCCCACAACAGGGCTTCTTCCTCCTTTCCTGCTGCTGGGCTGTTCTTCTCCCAGCACCTACAGTTTGCACCATTGGCAAGGTTTTATCCTACCAACCCTGACAGCTGCTGCCAGGGTAGAAAAGGATTTTTTCCCCGGGAACATGGACATAGGCTTCAGACCATGTTGGTACATGTATATGCATGTGCGGAGGCCAGAGGACAGCCATGGATGCTGTTTCTCTCAGACATTCTCCACCTTTTTCTGAGACAGAGATTCTCCTTGGCTTGGAACTCACCAATTATTCTAGACTGAGTAGCCAGTGTGCTGCAGGGATCTGCCAGTGTTCTGCCTCTCCAGTGCTGGGATTATAAACTTGAGATACCACCCCCTGCTTTTTTTTTCTTTTTCTTTTTGGTTTTTGAGGTAGGGTCTCACTCTAGCTCAGGCTGACCTGGAATTGATTATGTAGTCTCAGAGTGGCCTGAACTCATGTTGATCCTCCTACCTCTGCCTCCCAAGTGCGCCACCATGCCAAGATTCATTTTTTTTTTTTTTTTTTTTTTAATGTGGGCTCTGATAGTTGAACTTAGGCCTTGTACTTGCAGGGCACCTTCCCAGCCTAACTATATACTCTTTTGTTATTTTTTTCCCTCATCTTAAGATTTTTGATGGTCATTGATATTGTTGCATGTTTTGATATAACTCAATTGTTTTAAATTTAGTATTTTGTTTTTTATTTATTTTTAACAAAGATGTAGTGTTATATTCCCTCTCCCCCCTACCCACTTTCCCCAAGGGCTCTCCAATGGTTAGATTGGTGGTGTTCACTGTTGGGGGTAATTAAGGTCTTAGTCAGTCTCTGGGGGGGTGTGTGCCTCAGGATATTTCTACACATTCTGTGGCTCCTTACACTCTTCCTGTACCCTTTTCTGCAATGGTCCCTGAGCCTTAGGGGGCATGTTAGCAGTTTGATTTAGTGTTGAGTTCTGTAGCCTCTGGTTTTCTCAATCAATATATTTCTTTTGTTTGAATTGTTTGATTTCTTGATTTAAAAGTTATAGAGAGTTATAATGTCAAATTCATAGATTTTTATCTATAAGTAGTAAGAAATTTACACTATTTCAAGTTAAGCCCCATTTCCTTCCTTCTTTCCCCTCTTCCTCCTTCCATAATCCTTTCTTCTCTTATTCCTTCCTCTCTCATTTAATTTTCCGAGAATATCTTAGATCATTTACACAGATGTCTGGGAAAAGAAGAGGTGACCCAGGAGTTTTTCCACTAAGGGAAAAGTAAGCAGTGAGTTGAACAGTCTGGTACAGAGCACTTTGACCTATTTTTAAAATTTATATTTATTGAATATGGACATACTTAGTATGTGTTTTGATTGACCATGGTGTCTGTCGCTGTTTCCCTGGAGCTGGCTGACAGGTTAGCAGTGGAAGCAATACTTGTGTTGCGCTATCTTCTGTAATTTCTTGTCGGCCCCAACAGATGCATTCAAATAGCATGCCTCATGGTAGGCAATTGGCTATCTTTTCTTGTCATATTGATGGATCTTGGATCTCCTCAGTTTTCTCTGCCATCTGTTAAATAAAATAGATTCTCCAACCAAGAGTGAAGGCATATTGAATTAAAAGGGATATGCATAGTTATATGAGAGAGTTTTTAGTATGTAAGCCAAAAGCTTCTTATTCACAGAGCATAGGGGCTTCTCTCTGGAATTTATGAGTTTCCTGACCATAGAATTATGACTTGGTTTCCAGTACCTGATATAAGTTTTCTCATATCCAATGTCCAATCAGAGAACAAATGTTTGTCTACAAAAGCCATGGGACACTGGTGCACAAATGTGTACTTCTTGGGTGCTAGAGAGATGGCTTAGTGGTTAAGGCATTTGCCTGCCAAGCCAAATGATCCTGGTTCAATTCTCCAGGACCCACTTAAGCCAGATGCACAATAGGCACATACATTGAAGTTTGTTTGCAGTGGCTAGAGGCCCTGGCGTGTCCATTCTCTCTCTCTGTCAAATAAAAAAATAAATAAATAAATAAATAAAATATATTTTTAAAAATGTGTACTTCTTGCCCAGCTGGCTGATTCTGTAGCTTGCAGGGTTCCTTGCTTATTAATGTTGTTAGTGACCATTGTCCCCCAGCTATCCCCATAGCATGTTGGGGACCTCATGGGTCTCCTTGGCCAACAGCTCACTATGGGTGCTAACTCAATTCTGGGCCTGGGATTAACCAGCCAGATTCCAGACTTTCAAGGCTAAGCTTTCTCCACCCTTCTCCAGGACACTTCTGTCAGGACCATCCTCCTCCTCCTTTACTGGTGGTTGTATCTTGAAGAACGGTGTCCAGAGGAGGCTTTCTATGGTGTAATTTTCTTGCCACCTTCCTCGCACCCCACCCCTCCAATTCCCTCTCTCCCCCATACTCTGTTCCTCAATAGCCTGTTAAGAATTCCCCCCCTCCTCCTTCCCTGTTTCTTCTTTCTCCTGATTTCATTCAGTTTTATGTGCATATTCCTGGTTCTTTCTGCCGTTTACCCTCATCACCACTTGATCCCAGTTAGGAACCACAGATTAGAGGGAATGAATATGGAACTTCTATTTTTTTTTTTTCGGAGCCTGTGTATCCTCACTTACCATGTTTTTTTTCAAACTCCATTTCCTGCAAATTCCAATACTCCTTTTTCTTACTGCTATGTAGAATTTCATTGTGTATATGTACCACTTGTGCATTATCCATTCACCAGTTGATGGGCATCTGTGCTAATTCCAAATATTACCTATTGCAAGCAGAACAGCAACAAACGTTGCTGAGCATGGATCTCTCTAGTAAAATTGCTGTCTTTAGGGTATATGCACAGGAGTGGCATATCTGGATCAAGTGGTAGATTTATTTTCATCTTTTTCAGGAGTCTCCTTATGGTTTTCCACCATAGTTGTACAAGATTGCACTCCCAGAGGCAGTGGCTGAGGGTTCCTCTGTCCCCACCGTCTCACCAGCATTTGTGGTCTTTTGCTTTTTGGATGAAGGCCATCCTGTTTGGAGTAAGATGGAATCTCAAGTTTGTTTTGATTTGCATTTTTCTGGTGAATAAAGATGCTGGCCATCTCTGAGTATGTATTGGCCATCAGTATTTCTTCCTTTGAGAATTCTCCGTTCAGTTATCTACCCCATTGTTTTTTACATTGTTTGGACTTTCATTGCTTAATTTTTTGTGATTTTTTTTTTATTAACCACGTATTTTGTAAGGACACATCATGTGTTAGTACCCTTTTTTCCCCTTATCCCTTTACTCAATACCTACCAAAGCAGAGATCCAGAGGCTCCTAAGAGCTAATCACTGAGTAGACTTAAAACTCATCCCCTATAGCTCAGGGAATTTTATGTAAGAGGAGCCATAAATATTGCCAGAGCTATAGGTTGAGACATCATTGCTTAATTTCCTGGCACACCCATTCTCTCTCTCTCTCTTCCTCTGTCTTATTCTCTCTCTCAAGTAAATAAGCTTTCTTGGTGAACAAGACACCAGAAAAAGGATGAAAGAGATAAACACAGAGAACATCCAACTCCTACTAAGCCAGATATCCAGAGACACAGAGGCTCCCAAAACCTTATCACTGAAGTAGAACTAAAATGATCCCAATCCTGTTCAGGGAAATTTGTGGAAGAGGGGGAGGAAAGAGTGTTAGAGCCACAAGTTGGGGCATTATGCACAGTGGCTTGGCCTATCCCCCATAACTCTTGACAACCCCCACAATGCATGACCCACATTCCCCATTGATGAGGGTCCCTTTGGAGGGGGGGAGGATAGGGAGGAGGATAATGGAGTCACCAATATGAATGTAAAATTAGAATAATATAAATAAATAAATAAATCATAAAAAATATTCTAAATGGCACACATGTAAAGTAGTTAGATACACATATGCACAAATCTATACACTGAAAACTGTAAAGCTTTGTTATACAAATTCCTAGGAGTTTTAAAGAGTCAGAAAGATCAACCATACTCATGGATTTATGGAATGAAAATCTTGATCATCTTAGAATATATTCCCCCCCCCCAATATTTCAATAAACAGAAGACAATTCCACTCCAAATACTAGCAAGATATTTTATGAATAGGAGAACAAGGCTAAAGAAATAAGAAGCAAGAACACTCTAATTATCAAGAATATAGTCATAACACTCACACTATCCAATTTCAAGGATCACTGTACAATGACAATTGTTAACACAGTGTAACATTGATCCAAAAGAGATAAGCACACAAATATAGGATGAATTTATGCTATCATAAGATTTCCAAACCATTTTATAGGAAACAAGGATAGTTTCCTCTGAAATAATACTGGAACAACTGGATTTCATGAGAAAAAGTTAAAACTTGCTCCGTAAATAAAACTCCATGTAAAATCAACTCAAATTACAACTTTAAGCTTAAATGTAAAGCCTCAATCTAAAATTTCTAGAAGAGGGCTAGAGGGCTGGTTTAGCTGTTAAGGCATTTGCCTGCAAAGCCAAAGGACCCAGGTTCGATTCCCCAGGACCCATGTAAGCTAGATGCACAAGGGGATACATGCATCTGGAGTTTGTCTGCAGTGGCTGGAAGCCCTGGTGCTCCCATTCTCTCCCTTTTTCTTTCTCCCTCTTTCTCTGTCACATAAATAAATAAATAAAAATAGAATATTAAAATTTCTAGAAGAAAGATTAATAGAATTTTACTTGTTTAAGCCAAAAAAATCTTAAAATATTACCAAAAGTATAAATCATAGAGGCAAAATTTAATGGATTAGACTTAGTTAAAATAAAAATAAAACTCTTTTGTATGAAAATACAAAGAGAATATAATAAAGAAGCTTCAGTTGAAGAAAATGTTTGCAAATAAACATAATTCTCAAAACTATATCATTAAAAAATCTGTATGATTAGATGGGCCAGAGAGATGGCTTAGTAGTTAAGGTGTGTACCTGTGAAGTCTAAGAAACCAGATTTGATTATCTAGGTCCCATTTAAGCCAGATGCACGAGGTGGTGTATGTGTCTGTAGTTGGTTAGCAGTGACTAGAGACCCTGGTGTGCCCATTCTCTCTCTCTTTCTCTCTGGCTTTCTATCTCAAATAAAAATACATCCTTAGAAGTGATGCAATTTTAAAAATTGTTCAAAAGAAGCCGGGTGTGGTGGTGCACGTCTTTAATCCCAGCACTCAGGAGGCAGAGGTAGGAGGATCGCTGAGAGTTCAGGGCCACCCTGAGACTACATAGTGAATTCCAGGTCAGCCTGAGCCAGAGTGAGACCCTACCTTGAAAAACCAAAAAAAAAAAAAAAAAAAAAAATTGTTCAAAAGATATGAGCAAATACTTTCTCAAGGAAGTATACAAATGCCAAATGTGCAAATTAAAATATGCTCAACATGTTTGGTGATTAATGAAACACAGTCTAACCTACCATAGTTTACTAGAGTGCTGAGATAATGACATTCTGAAAAGGATGTGCCATGGAATTTTTGTATTATTCATGGGAATGCAAAGTAGGATGGTCTCTGCAAAACAGTTGGGCAATTTTGTGTAAAGTTAAGCATGAATGGACTGACAGTCAACCCCATCTTACTCTGAACTGTTTAAAAAAAGGTTGAAAATTCTCACTTATAACAAAATGTCTAAGTCATTGTTTGTAGTCTGATTGTTAATAGTCTAAAAGTAGAATTAGCCCAAATGACCTCCAACTGGTGAATGGACTGAAAAACTGATATATCCACACAATTATATACTTTTTATCCATCAGACATACCAAATCACACAATGATGGGCATGATTTTTGGGTGCAATCTTAAATGAACGGTTATAGATTCAAAAGGCTCACACAATTTGATCTCATAGGCAACTACTGGCATGGACTAGACATGTTGTTAAGTAGGAACACAGGTGAAGTTGTGTTTATTGTTTTTATTTATGATTGTAGACACAAGTTATTTCTTTATATGGTATCTTGATCCTGGCAGTGAATCAAAGGCATTGTAAACATATCACCAATTATATAACACTGAAAAGAGGGAATTTTACTTTGGAGAATTACATTTTAGTTTGAAAAATACAGTTAAGGCTTATTGAAGTATTCCATCAGATTTTTCTAGAATAAATGAGAAGTGTAGATATACACAATTATAGCCTTGACACTGGCAGAAATCTCAATGTCATGTGAATTTAGGAATGTGTAGGCTAAGGACAATAGCATCAGGCCATTCTGCTTCAGCAATGAAGATGTACTGTTAACTAACACTAGAATCACAGGGCTGTCACACTTGCAGTTTTTTGTTGTACATAGTTCGTGTATGTCCATTTAATTTTTAGGGAATCTACTGCATAAACTTATATTTTTAGTTAGTAGTACAAGTAGAGCAACATCAGCTTTCATAAAATTAGAATTGAGCAGTGCTTATTTTTATAGGATAGTCAGGCCTTTTGAGGAGGAAATAAGGTACAGCCAGAGGCCACCTTCCTTTTGTCCATTCTGAAGAACTTAAACCTGACTCTGAACGATCTTCTGAGAGATATGACTTCTCCCACTATTTGTCCATCCAGAAGAACATCCGAATAACTCCACATTGATTTCTGAAATGCAGAACACACAAATTCAGAAAGCAGTCTTGTTATAAACCCATGGTCTCATGGGGGCTGCTTACTTATCAGCCCACTCATGGTGGGATTTACCAATCTCGTTTCCTGCTACATAAAAGTCTGTGGGAATTCTTCAACTGAAATATCTGCTTAAATTGCCATTAGCTGTTAGTAAGTCCAAGCTTTGGAGACATCCAACATGCAGCGATGGGTAGTGTGAAATATCATTCCAGAATACCAAACCTAATCAACATGTTAGTATCAACTTGTTAATGAATTAGTATCTATTTAACATGATACTTCATGTTCCTGAGAACAAGCCATTAATACATGTTCTTACATGTCCTCATTTCATCTGAAATCTATGAACCACGTCCTGAAATTCCTTTGTGGGATGAACTATCTGTTTTGAGAGAGGAGACTATAATATCCTTGCTGGTATGTGCTGATACTTAGCTCTGATTATTGCCTTGAAAGCAATAAAGGGTGGTTGCAGAGAGTGATAAAGGGAGCAAATATTTTCTTACAACACATTGCCCTATGGTTGAAGAAAATAAGAGCCTCTTTAAACTGCCATCATTGGCCTACTGATTTTACTAGTAAGGATTATATTGGTAATTCACTGTATAAACCTCATGCTTTCTACTTGAGAGGCCTCCAACATTGTCAAAGGAAGAGCCACACTATAATATTTTAAATTATCATTTCTTTTATATGGTTTGATATAGCTCCCCCTTGACTTTGCAATGACCTGATCTCATCCTGTCCCTCATTATATTATTCACAGATAGAAATTTTAATAAATGTGATGCATGACATGGTAGGAGTCATAAAGTCTCACTCACTAGCAGCAATGAGGCTCCAGTTGCTTCTGGACATAGTCAATCTGCTGGTAACAGTCTCATATAAGTCTGCTTTCTCGGCTACTCCTCAAACACAGTGATGTCCTAGTTTTGAGTTAAAGGTTAAAGTTAAAGCTTGTGATGCTCAGTCTTTACTATTAACTGGATGAGATTAAGAAACACCCAGGAGATTAGTAAAACACATCTCTGAGTGACGCTGCCATGCAGTTTCCATGGATTATTAGCTCATAAGTACTCTGACTAAATGAGCAGGTTAATTCCTTGATGGTTGAAAATATGATGGCATTATTCAGAGGCCATGAAAGGCAGACATAAGGCATAGTTGGAGTAAATTAGTCGCTGGGGCCATATCTATAGGAGCTCTTTCCAATCCTGACCCCATCCCCTGTATTCTCTTTAATCTGCTTCCTGGCTTGCATGATGTGTCACCTGCTCTGCTCTGTTATGCCCTCCTCATCATGAGGGAGTCACACCTTTGAAACTATGAACAAAGATAAATCTGTTGCCTGTTAAATTGTTCATTTCAGGTATTCTGTTACAGTAATAAGAAAACTAACTGATACAATGCTTTAATGGGAAATTCAATTCCTAGCAAATAAGCATATGAGAAAGAAGTAAAGTAGGGAAGAAGAGAGGGATTCAGATTGGTGAATAGATCCTAAAGTTACAAGTCAACAACAACAACAACAACAAAAATAGTCTCTCTCTGTCCTTGAGGCATGTGTGGTTAAAATTGGGGGCAGGTGATGTTGAATAACACTGGATGCAGACAGTCTCGCATTGTCTCCCTCCACTTGGCTGAACTTTGTGTAATGAGTTAATGACTCCACTATGAGTTTCAGCATCTAGCCCATTTTTGCAGCTTCTCAGAAAAATGACATCTCATATTCTCTGCTGTGGTATACCACTCCAGACTAGAGGAGGTCGGAGGACCAGATCAGACCTGAAATACCTCAGTGCTGCAGCTACTAAGATTCACAAAGAGATGCATGTGGAAACCTTGCTCATTCCCAGGACTTGAGCACATTTAAGCTGCTTCTCCTTAGCTGCATTTTTATTTCTAATCTTTTGAGTGTACTTCTCTTTCATGTATTCACTTGAGCTCAGGGGATGGGAAGATAGCTCACCAGTTAAAGAGTGCTTGCTTACAAAGCCTGCTGGCCAGAGTCCAATTCCCCAGCCACCCATGTAAAGAAAGATGAGCATTCATTTGCAGTGGCAAGAAACTCTGGTTCTGTGCGCGCGCGCGCGCGCACACACACACACACACACACACACACACACACAATTTTTTTAAAAAAATCACTTAAGTTCAAGGACGGAAGAAATAATACTCAAGTTCAGGTATTGCATCTGTTTAAAGGCAGAAGTTGGAGAGCAAATTGTGGGGGAATCATGAGGACAAGGATGACCTCAGGCAAACCCCTTGTTCTGATTGATTTTTAACGAAATGCTGATTCTAACAAGTGTCTGTTTAATTACAGTAACAATCCATCACTTATTTAGGTGACAGATGTTTTGGGAGTATTATTTGCTTTTCGTTAACCTGTAGAAATTTGACTCCCATAACATGGAGATTGACTAAACATCTAAATGATGTTTATACCTTTTAGTTGTTAGACCAGAAGTGAATTGAGGAGGAGGCTCATACTTGTGCACAGAAGCCTACTAATTCTAAGAGAGATAGAGAGAGAGAGAGATAGAGAGAGAGAGAGAGAGAGAGAGAGAGAGGTAATGGTGTAATAATTTCATGGTCCGGATAACTAAATATGGGCTTCCATGGTTTCTGCATATCTATCATTCATCTTCTACTTGTCTATCTTCCAGTCTTCTACCTGTCTATCATCTACTTATATCAATCATCTATCATTATTCATACACATCTATATTATACATGCACATGAATGCATATATTCTATCTGTAGATGTCAGGGAAGATGAGGCAGGCAACCATAGGAAACAGCTTAGCCATGGGGGTCCCTGCTTGGCATGAGTAGTAAGCACTGTCTCCTGAACAGTCCCTTTGAGCATTGTGTTGACAACCTGGGACCCCACTTGCACCAAAATGCATGCATACCTCACTCAAAGCAAGGAACAAGCTATCTCTTCCCCTTAGCAATCACTATTCACAATCAGTTTCTAGTCAATGTGCTTTTAGATAGATACAGGATAAGGATAGCTGGGTCCATCCAGCCTACACTGGTTTTGGGTTCATGCATATCAAGGGAAACTGAGTTTCAAGTGAAGTTTTAGGGAGAAAACTCTATTTATCATCTCATGCTATGTATAATTGGGGTACCTATAATGCATCATGGGAAGGAACACATCCAGTAGAGAAAATGTTATAGAACAAAAACCTAAGGACCAACCAAACTATGTTTTCTTCAACCAACCCATCCTAAAAATCACATAAAAAAAAATCAAAGACCACTTCTTGAAGTCCTTGAAGACTCTCCCCTCAAGTGGCCCTCTGCCAGTTTAGCAATGTATTCAAACCTTTACTATCACTTTGCTCCTAATTAATTTTCTTGCTGCTTATCTGCTTGTGTGTCTTTCTTCAGTTGCCTGAGTGAGATGCCAAGAACGTGTGAATAACCAGAAAGCGAGAGACCACCAATAACACAAACATATGTACATATCATCTTTCTTTTTGGTAGACTTGCATTTTCAAGGTCAAAACATTTAGTTTGTGTAAAGAGAGATTTAATTACAAGTTCTTAAGGTATCTAAGGACAAATGTAGCTTTAAAATTCGGGCAGTTAAACAGTGTTAATAGAAAGAGTGCCTTCAACATTATTATCCATTATTTAGTATTTTTGTGACTCTACAGACAAAAACAAACTGCCATTGTGAATGCGCTATAGAAAGAACAGAGGATCAAAGGAACAAACAATATTCATTTCTTGACAAGTAGCTGGAGTTTAGAAAACATGCTGGGATACATACTAATATCTGAATTGAGAAGAGAATAAGTGATTACATTCTTAGTGCTTAGCACAAGCAGGAGAAAAAAATCATCACTGTCTAATAATATGAATCAACCCCCACTCAGCTAACACCATATGTCAGGCATGAGGTCAAACATAACACACTGACTATCCTTACTGGCCACTCACAACATGCCTGAGTGTGGGTATCATTGTTTTGCCAGATGAAGAAAACAAATCTCTGAAAGTGTGAAAAGAATTAACCCAATACACATGAACTTACTGGAGCCTTCATGACCCTACAGCAGTTATCCATGCCCTGACTCACTCAAGCGGTCCCTCAGGGGAATGGCGGTTGTGGAGAGTGGACAACAAAGGGTAACCTGATGGGAACACAGTCAATTGGCAGTATGTTCATATAGTTTAATCCCCAGTAAAATTATTTTTAGAAACTAATCTAATGGAGAGGGCATTTTTAATTCAGATCTGTAAACTGAAAGGCCCTCAGTCACTGCCACATGCCTTTGTGTTCATATTTATGATGTTTCTCAACATGCCAGATTACCCTGCCCCCCATGATCCTAGGACTCTTCTCTGCCACACCATGTCAAAGGATGACAGCATCAGAAATCGTCAGGTAAAAGGGCTTCTCCTAAAGCCACACACTAAATAAGTGATGAAGCCTATTCCTCCAATCCTCAACTTTCCCATGAATAGTCTAATTTACAGGAAAGAATTGTTTTAAATCTCTCAGGCTGTGCTAAATTCAAATATTATAAAGGTTGAATGTCACTTCTGTGCGGTTATTGGGACCAAAGCATTCTAGATTTCAGGTTATTTTTATTATTACTAATATTATTATTTGGATTTTGAAGTATTTGGATATGCCTAAAAAGATATCATGAGATGAAAACAAAGATTAAGCATGAAATTTATTTGCTTTACATAAACCTTATGAATGTGGCCTGAAGGTACATTTATACAACATTTTTAATAATTTTTTCTTTGGCACAATATTTTATTGTGTGGAATTTTCTACTTTGGGCATCATGTAATCCTTTACAAAGCTGTGGATTTTAGACCATTTTGGATTTTACATTTTTACTCAGTAAAAGGCTACACTGCTATTTTGCCTTGGAACTTCAAATATAACAGTGAAGAAAAACACATAGGAGTCACAATATACATTTTCCCATATGATAATCAACTGAGTGATAATTGAAAATAAAACATTCTTCACAACTAAGGTGCATTTATGTGTATATATCACTTTCTGGATTATTCTTCTGTTATAGTTTCAAGTTAACATTTGATTGTCCTTAAATGAACTATGCCATTCGTAATAGCTAAGATTATAAAATTTTTAAGCCTGTAACAAAAAACAAAAGAAGATAACTGCACATCTGTTCCAGTTACCATCTCATTGCTGGAACAAAACATCTGACCAAAAAGAAGCATATGGGAGAAAAGGGTTCATTTCAGGCTTACAGTTTCCAGGGCAAGCTTCACCACAGTGGAAGAGGCTGGCTCACTTTATCATACGCCCATAGTTGAGAGGGAACACAACAGTCAGAGCTCAAACCGGCTATCATAGGCTAGACTCAAGATCCACCCCCCCAGTGACACACTTCCTCCAGTAGAGCTCCCTCTGCTGGAGACGAAGTAGACAGCGCAAGCAAAAATACCTGAAGGTATGGAACAATGGATTCAAACCATCACAACGTCCCAAGATCCAATGGCCACAGAGCAAATACTATGGTAGTTTCGCTCTGATCGCTCCTGAGATCATAAATGCATCAGGGTCCTACTGGAAGAATCAGTTCCCTGCTCTGGTCAAGTTCTGACAAAGGTACTTGCCTATGAGTAGAGGTACCAGGAATGCTGGATTCATTGGAAGGATCCCTTTCATTGCCAAGGGCACTGACAATTTGAAATCTCTGTTAAAAAGCTTCCTGCTGCCCAGGATGTGGAAGTGGGTAAGATCTCTGGACAACAATGCTGTAAAACTGAGTAGGCCAAATGCTACTTTCCCTGGAGATAGAATACATGTATGACATTCACCTAAAATGGGATGGTTATAGATTGAATGAGTTCTTAGCACTGATCTTTAACCTACAGCAATAGTGGAGCTACATGGACCAATCAAATAAATATAGCAACCCCACTGATTGGAGCAGTGTGTGTCAGCTTAAACGGAGCCACGTCACATGCTTAAGAAGTTGACTAACTATTATAAATATAATATGATACCTAATGTAGAAATTATATGAATCATTCCAGTCATCTTTCTTCCTCACCTGTACTCTCTTCCTCAAATATAAATATAAAATTACATAAGAATATAATATATAATTAATATATAACATATATAGTGAATCTATCATATATGTATTGAAAAAGCAACTTGGTTTCAACATTTGGACACAATACTCTATTCCAGTGAATTCTGTTTGGCACAGCAAAATGAGAGCAGGTTAGGGACACTTCATTCACAGCCTCCCAAGTCACTGTTCTAATCTATTTGGTATTATGTAAACCTCAATTTAAAGAAACACTCTTTAATTAAGTCATTTAAGATTGCCTAGCTTAATTGGATTCTAAATTCTCAGTGAGGCAAGAAGCCAGTGGATTTGTTGATGTTAAGATATAAAGAGAAATTTTTGTCATGGAAACTATTTTAAAATATTTTTTCCTTATTACTTTCCTGAGAAAATGATGTTACAAATAAGAATTGATATAATGGGAAATAGACCAAACAGAGTTCAATATTTCAGTCAGAAAGAGGTCATCTTAATTGTCTCATATGCTTTAAACAGGCTAAGAGCTTAAAATAACAATTTCACTGAAAACTATGGAACATAACAGAAAAAGAAAATCCTTATAGACACATTTCAAACATTCAACTTGAAGTATGTTTTAGTAGACAATCTTTCCTTGACATATTCAGACATCACAAGGATTCGTATGCCTTCCTTTGGAGTCTGTGTTGATGAGATGGAATGGAAACTGACCTGTGTATGACTTGCTAGCTGTCTTGCCTATAGTGGAGGATTGGAAATCAATCCAGATGCACAGCACAGACATTCACAATAAGGAGTATCAAATCAATTTTCCCACACCTTAAACAAAACAGAATCAGTAAATGGAGTTTCAAGGAATCTAATATTTGAATCAATATTTAAGTAACACTTCTATAGAGTGAACACTGTGCTGGCACTAATTATTCAGCAGTGAATTCATAGTCATTCATTAAATATGAATAACAAACTCATCAGAAATAATCTTCAGCAGATTGAAAATCTGAATTGGGGAGAAATGGGTACATAAACCCTGTTCTTTCTGTGTTTAAAAATGTCAGAGTTGAAGGTGCCATTAAATGGAATAGGGGTATGCAAAAAGGGACAAAAGAGGGCATCAGGACAGGAATATGATTAAATTATACTATCATCATATATTAAACTTCCAAACAAAAATATTCTTAAAAATCATAGTTGACTAAAATATAAGAGCTGGGTTGAAATCATGTTCACTTTTACAAATATTTTTTAGAAATTTTTTCAATTGAGAAATTTAATATATGAACATCTTGAAATTTTGTCATATTCACATATGGTTATATGCTTTTAATCCTTTCTCCCAAACACCAATTCCACTGGGAGCCCTCCTTAGTAAGGTTATTGGTATTCACTGTGGGGTCATAACAATATCTGGAAGGAAGTGGAGAACAGTACCTCAGAATATACCTTCCTGCCCTGTTGCTCTTACATTCTTTTTAGCTCCTCTTTTGCTGGATCCCCCCAAAACCTTGGAGGGTGTGTTATAAGTCTCCTTAAGTGTTGAGCTCTCAGCATCCTCTAATTTTCTGTTTTGATAAGTTTTTAATAGTTTTATATTTATTTGTTTATTTATTTGAGAGAGAGAGAGAGAGAGAGAGAGAGAGACGCAGATAGAGAGAGAAAGAACAAGCACACCAGGGCCTTCAGCCACTGCAAATGAACTCCAGACACATATGCCACCTTGTGCATCTGGCTTAAATGAGTACTGGGGAATTGAACATGGGCAATTCAGGCAAGAACCTTATCCACTAAGCCATCTCTCCATGTTTTGATGAGTTTTGAGTCTCATCAGTGTCTACCACCATCTCTCTGGAGGAGGCTCTCAGGCTAACAGTAAGAGCAGAACTCTTCTGGGCCCTGGAAGATATGATAAAGATGGCAGCGGTTTTCTTTCCTCCACATTCTGATGAGTCTTGGGTCTCCCTGGGTCTCACTGCCATCTGTCAAGTGTGTTATCTAACCAAGAGTGAAGGCAGCATGAATCAAAGAGGATAAACATAGATAGTTTGACATTTAGTGAGTTATAATTTGACAATTTTTGAGGCAATGTCATGGGGACTGGTCTTAAGGTGTGGGTTTGAGATTCCAAAGAACAGTGGAGGCTGAAGTGTGCTGTGTGACCTTTTGGCTGTAGTTTTGCTCTGTGCTGTGGTGGCTGGTTATGACTTTCTTGGCCCTGTGGAGAGCAGGCTTCTTGACTTTATGGAACTTCCCCTCTGTAAGCTTCAATAAATGAATCCCTTCCTCCATAACTGTGCCTGGTCTGGAAGTTCATCCAGTGAACTGAGTTGTCTGCAACAGTAAATGGGGTGAGATGAACCTGACTGTGTGGATATTCGTCTTTTGGAACAGAATGGGCATGGACTTGGTGCTTGCAACTGAAGATGCCCCTGGAGTGGTAAGCCAAGTTTTATGGACTATTCTGATGAGAGTGTGAGAATGCAAAGTGCAGACTACTGCACCAGTGGACTTTGTTGGAACTGGGCTACATCTTGGGATGGACTGGTTGAGTTTGATCAAGGTTTTGTAATGGACTGACTTGGCTAAAGATGGACTGATTTTGTTGGAACACCTGAAGCAAGTTAAAAGTAGAGGCATTGAGTTGAGCTGCTATAGTGACCAATCTTAAGGAATCCCATTTACATTAAAACAATGGAGAGGATGCCTGAGGAAAGACTGTTAAAAATGCAAAATTTGGAAAGAGCTGACTGGAGAAGGAACCTGCTTTTCAAGGCTATGATTTATTTTGTCCCTGGATTAAGAATATGGCTATGTCCTGCACACCTGGTATTAGTTTTGGAAGCATGAAAAATGCATGGAGTGGCTTGCAGACTCCATTTCAAGCATGAAGACCCTCAGGAATGAGCCTTTTGGAAGATGTCCTATGGTTTGCATTAATTAAGATGTTTTGATAATCAGGACAAAGTCAGTGCAGTGTTGGCATGGGATGAGGTTTTCCCTTCAGCAGGCGGAATTGGAAAACCTGGAGAATCAGGCCATGGTTATATTGAACTTGTAGTTTTGACTGCTGATGGTGGCTGAGTATGCATTGTTCTAGTTTCTCCTTGCTATTCCTTATACAGTTAAAAATGTTTACTCTGAACAGAGGTATTTAACTTGTTTGATTTTACAGACTCACTATCTTAAGTTGATCAAAGAGAACCTTTGACTGAGTACAATTTACAATGTGTGATAGTTATAAATCTATTGGGGCCAGGAGCTAAATATACCAGGGGCTGGTCCCCCAATATATTCAGAGCAATCATAGAGCAATGTCACTGGGGGCTGGTCTTAAGGTGTGGGTTTGAGATTCCATTGTAAAGATATGCAAATATATGGTTCATCCATGTGGAACTTCCCTGGATTTGACTTTGAGAACAAATAGGGAATCCTGGACTGAGCTGGTCTGGAAATCCAGTGGGTTGTCTGCAGCTGACATTTAGAGGACTTTGCTCCCTTTAGCCAAAGAACAGTGGAGGCCTCCTTCTAGAGTCTATGACTTTCTAAGCCATAGGCTTCTGAACTTATTTCTCAGTATCAGGCATGAATTCTCTCCCACTGAGCAGGCCTCATATTCAATCTGGTTATTCATTGCTGCATCTTGCCTGACTGGTTGATTTTGTAGCTGACCAGATGGACTGTTTGTTCATGTGATTGGTGACCATTATAGCTGGGAAGTAGGGAGTTTTCAAGCATGAGCTGTCCTAATTAATTATAATATTGATAATCACAAAGTCGTGATGTTATAGGCACTCTTCCAGGCTGGGGCTCACGTTATGGTTCATCCATGTTTGGGTTATGATTTGACTTTGAGAAAAATAGGGAATGTGGACTGAGCCTAACCAGTGGGTTGTCACAGCTGATCTCTGCTGCTGAGCACCGTGCCACAAAGGTGGACAATGGTACCATTCTGGTTATTCATTGCTGCATTTCCTGACCTACCTAGTACGGTCTCGGTTTTCCTTTGGAAAGTTCCACACTTGGGGCTGTGGATTTAGCTCAGTGGAAGAGTGCTTGCCTAGGAAGCACAAGGCCATGGGTTAAGTCCTCAGCATAAATAAATAAATAAATAAATAAATAAATAAATAAATAAATAAATCTCATGCCTCACGGTAACCATCCAGCAAGCAAAAGAACCCATTATCACAAATATAGTGGTTAAAAACAACAATGTATTACAATATCTCAGTTTTGTGGGTGGCTTGGAAGGAGCTGGATGGCAATTGTCTGGCATTTCTCATTTCACTGTGATAAACAGTAGCTGGAGCAAATATGCAAATATGGCTGGAATGGTGAAGGTTGTTGACTTAATTGGAAGAGCTTACACTGTGGCTGATATCACAAGGAAGACCCAAGCTGAACAAGGAAGGAAAGGAAGGGGGAGTGTCAGCTGAAGGGAAGAAGGAAGGAAGTCTATGTCAGGGTCCACTCTGGCAGCCAGTGTTCTTGGTGTTTTACACACTTCATCTTGTTACTCTCCCATTGATCTCAACAGTACAGAAGCTACAACTAAGCCAACTTTACAAGTGAGTAAACTGGGGCTATGAAAGTGTAATGTACCCAAGATCTCACTGAAGTGGAACTGCAATTGAAACCCAGACTTGTGTTTGCACACCTATACTCCTCCCACCTGTGCACCTGCTTTGCAGGAGAGCACAAACAAGTTCCCAAAAGTTTTCCTGAAAGTCAAAACGCCACCAAAAGAAGTCATTAGCATAAAAATTACTCCTTTGCCTGAAACATGCAAAAATCAAGACAAAAATGTATGAAAAAAAATATAAGACATCTTACAGAAGGAAAAAGAACTAAGAGAACACACAAAGTTTTCTCAATGGTTGTCAAAGCCTACTACTTTGAGGAAGTTTCCAGCTCATTCTAGGACTGCAGGGCGGGGATCTAAACTAAACTATGTCCACATATGGGGGTGAGGAAATAGAGTTGGGGAAGAAGGTGCTTTGAAATTTCAAGAGACAGGATGAAGAAGGAGAGAGGCTACACAGAAAGATTAGCAAAGGACCTCTCAAGTGTTCAGCTAGGTCCTGGTTCATGCATGCATTGAGGAAAAGACCAGAATGAGCAAAAGAGAGCCAGCTGACCACACCAAGCAGGGACCGGTACACAGAACCACCATCAAGACTGGAAAAACCTCATCATTCAGTTGTGCTAGGGAGCATATACAGAAGAAGGCTATTGCTTCATTAGTGGGAAATAACAAACATCAGCTAGGCGTGGTGACACACGCCTGTAACCCCAGCACTCAGAAGACAGAGGTAGGAGGATTGCCCTGAGTTGGAGGCCACTCTGAAACTACAGAGTGAATTCCAGGTCAGCTTGGGCTAGAGGGAGACCCCTACCTTGTAGCTGGTGGTCCGGTGTGGACCCTTGGGGTTGGGGGTGAGTTGGCACAGAGTCAATGACACAGACTCCAGGAGTCAAGTTGGTGGTGAAAATTGACTCGTTTATTCAGGGAAGTACATGCTTTTATATCCCCCCAATGTTCTCCATTGGTCCCGTGGTGGCTGTCTGTGGTGGTGTCTCATGCTGGATGGTCCTTCAGCCCCCTCTGATGGTGATGTCATTTGTCACTGGGTACTCAGACAGGGTTTACTTTGGCACCACACAGAAGAACCTGCACCCGCTTTGTTGTATCAGCCACATCTGGCTGCACCTGTCACATTTTCAACTGCCACATTTTCACCCTTTTGTTTTTATTTTTTGCTCTTGCCTCAAATGACACCCAGTATTGTGGACTGTGCCTGTCTTAGGTTGTCCCCCTCAGAGTCAAGCCTTTACTTGTCATTGGAGCATGGACATGGTCATCCAAGTCCTGTCTTATGTGGGCATGACCTAAGGGAATCTTACCCGTGATTGGCTACCAGGCCTCAAAGCGCTGTTCATCTGAGTTGTACATGCGAGAGAAGGGTGATCTTTATGATTTAAGCGGAGGCTCTGTCAAGGTTGGCCATCCAAATTTGGATAATTTCTCTCGGTGGCTTAGGACCAGGGCATTCAAGTGCCATGGAGGGTTGTCTTGTTGATGGAGTGTTGTCTGCGAACATGCTGTAATAGACACTTAAACAGAATTACTAATATAATGATAATTCCCCCTAAGATGGCATAGGCCAATATCCACGAAGGGTCAAAAAGTCTTTTAATATTATTCCATACTCTGGTTATAATATCAGCATCCAGGGTCATAGCGGAGACCCTGGTGATGTTTAATTGATGGATCTGTTCTCTTAGTAAGATTGAATAATTTAGAAATTTCTCAGACCAGGTACTTTTAACATATTGTGCTAATTTAATTCTCTCTAGGGAGGTGTTATAAATTTTATAGGGAGATAGGCAGATGGCCTGATAGTGTGGGTCACGTGACAATAGAGACATGTCCCTCAGAAGTGTTATTTCCTCAGCTAGGAGGTCAATTTGTTGTTGTAAGATGTGGATGGCCTGAAAGAGATGCTGATTAATAGTTTCTTGGGAGTGTAGGGCCTCGGCTGACTTGGTTACAACCTGATTTAAAGTTTCTGCTGTGGTTGCTGTCTGTACCATAGCAATGGCTCCAGCCGTAGCACCCCTCCCCCCCCACGCCGAGAACAATGGCGGCAATTATAGCTGCGGTGATACCAAAGTCTCTTTTGATTCTTTGTAATTCTTCTAATTGAGTTTGAGCCATAAGGGTGATAGCATGGACGTGAGTAGTAGTTACCACTGGGTACCAGATAGCTGCAGGCTGTCTTACCAAAACGGCTAATTGGGTGGTTCCGTCCCAGCATGCTCGCAGTTGGCATGTATGAAGGGAACAATGAAGAGAGTCATGTATGTTAGTAGCATTGGATACCAGGAAGAAGAAAGGGGGCCTAACGCAGGTGGGGGTAGTTGCCCATCAGGGTATTTTCTTTGTTATGGATACATTAGCTGATTCATTTGGGTTCCAAAGTGGCATATCCATAAAGAGATCAAAAATAAGAGTAATTTGCGTATAAGTAAGTTCCATTAAAGAGATTTCCTTCCTTCAGAAACATAAAGGGGTGTAGATCTAAGCAGGCCAGGCTGTTGCATAGGTCCCACCTTGGGAGACAGACTGACTAGTTGGGGGCATTAAGTCCTTCCCAAGTTACTTGTTTTATCATTAATTCATTGTAGGGCCTGGATCTAGTCTCTGTGCCACCGCTTCCGTGCCATGAGTGAGGAAGTCAGTAAATGAGTCCCCAGATTGTTGTATTAGGTTACGGAAGTAGGCAGAGGGGTCGTTAGGAGTGCAAGATTTACGTGCCCTAAAGGAGAGGTCAGAAACCTACTGAAAGTAGGCATATATCCCAATGGTAGCCTGTGACACGGGGTCAATGTATTGACCATGGCCCGTTAACATATCCAAGGTGATGTTTAGGCCGTACTGAAGGTTGAGATGGGCTTGAGCTTTGGCCTGGTCATCATAGGCAGACCGCCAGTTAAGAAAGGCCCAGGGCTCTAGGACTACCTTAAGTAGATTGTACCAATCATGGTGATTGGCGGAGGACCTGTTCAAAATAAGGCAAGTCGGGCCAAAGTTGGCCACTGCCTTCCTTATGAGGGCCAAGTCAGCCAAGGGGGTAGGAATCCAAAGCTGCCTGGCAGCATTGGCACCAACATTAACAGGGAAGGCCTCAGGGTGGCACTTAAGGGGCAAAACAGGTAGGCGATGTAGAGGCCGGGAGGGCATGCCAACTGAGGGGGGCTCCCACCTCAAGGTCCTGCACCTCTTGCCATGGGTAGAGGGGTGTCAGTAGGGGGAGTGGGGGGAGAAGGGGCAGGAGGAGATTTAACAGGTTGAGCAGGAGGCATGGATGCCTCAGTGGGTGGTCCCTCTTGAACATAAGGGGGAGCAGGAGGAACACCCTGAATAGTCAATTCAGAAATAACCTCCTCAGCGAAGAGGACTTTAGGCTGCCAATAATGCCAAGGAGGATGGGAACAAAAGACATGCGAGGGGTGATTCCCTGTTGAACTTCTTTTCTAGCTAAAAAGAGGACCCGCATCCAGAGGTCAGAATCCCACATGTTGTCAGGGGAAATCCAGGGGCCCAGGGTGGTGGCCTCCTCCCAGAAGGCTTCAATATCATGGGATTTAACCTTGAGGCTGCGCGTTACCAGGAGAGATTTTAGGGCCTTAATTTGGGGATCCCTACAGTGTGGGTGGTTGAATTACCCATAATGAAGCTAGGAAGGGACGAGACAAAAGTGAAAGAGGCCGAGGAGTCTTGTGCTTAGTGGGGGACTTCATGGTTTGTTAGGCCACGGCTGTATGTCCACACGGTGACTCCGGTATGGAAAGGACGTTGGGGCAGTCCAGTCGGTGGTTCTGTCTCTTGGGTGGCCAAGCCTTAAGTGGAGACTCCCGTCGACCCGAAAACGACAGATTGAATGTGCCTCCCTAACAAGACAGACCAACGCATAGGGAAGAGATAAGAGAGAACCTGCACGCTTACCTCACGGCAGGACAAAGGACACACAACATGTAGCGGCCAAGTCACCAAAGAACTGCCCATGGGGGCACCTGGCTGTGCCACGAGACGGAGGAGCTCAATGCGGACACAGGCGAAGAGAGCAAAAGGAGAGCAAAATGAGTACAGAAAACAAAAGGAAGGAAAGGAGAGGAATGACCCAAACGGGCCCAATACCCATGCCCACACAGGTGAAGGGGCCCCATGTTGGACTACAGATGTAGCCGGTGGTCCGATGAGGCCCCTCGGGGGCGGGGCGAGTTGGCGCAGAGTCAACGACACAGACTCCGGAGTCCAGTAGGTGATGGAAATGGACTCATTTATTAAGGGAAGTACATGCCTTTATATCCCCCCAATGTTCCCCATTGGTCCCGTGGTGGCTGTCTGTGGTGGTGTCTCATGCTGGATGGTCCTTCAGCCCCTCTGATGGTGATGTCATTTGTCACTGCTTACTTAGGCAGGGTTTACTTTGGCACCACACGGAAGTACCTGCACCTGCTTTGTTGTGTCAGCCACATCCGGCTGCACCTGTCACATTTTCAACTGCCACACTACCTCAAAGAACCAAATAAATAAATAAATAAATAAATAAATAAATAAATAAATAAATAAGCATTAGACAATATTCCAAGCTCATATATCAAGATTACAAGCAAGAAAATTTTCTTGAAAGAAAAGAATTCAACTATTTCCAACATGGGTACTGAATCCCTTAACAAACCTTTAAAATGATTATAATAAAATAAAGGGAAAAAATTTAAAAAAAAATAAAAATAAAAATAAAAAATAAAGGTATTATGTGGTGGCCACAAGAAAGACTCCAGAATGTTTGGAATATAATGAAATATCACAACTTCAGAAAATATAATCCATAATGAATGAGAAAATCCTTCCATCTCAATTGACCAAAATTGGCACAGATGTAATGACTGGCATAAAAGGACATTGACAGTTATTTTAACTGCATTCTCTAAGCTCAGATACACGGATATTCCACTGACATCAAGAAGATGCTTTTAAATCTCAAATTGATCTTAGAGAGGAAATAAAAGTATCCAAAAGAAGCAAGAAAATGCACTGGAATAAACCAAATATAGACTTGTCACTGCCAAGAAAAGCTTAGAAAATTTGATGAGTTGGTGGTACACCCTGTTTAAAAACTTGCTAAGAATGAAAAAAAAAAAAACCAGAAAAAATAAGGTAGTTATTGAAGTTCAAGTATCTTGATAGGCATTTAATTTGTGTCCCAGGAAAGGAAAAAAGAAAGAATAAAGAAGCAGAAAACAAAGTTGAATAAATGAATAAAAGTTGATGATGGCATAAATATGTTATAAACTCCAAATTCACAGATCCAAGCCTCCTGGGGCCCTAGTCACAGAAGCACATTACAACAGCAGCTGTGCCTCAAGAAACTTCTTTTAAGGACTGTTATAAGAACGTTTCTTCATGACATTCACCAGCATCTCCCAGGTTCTGTGCTTGAAATCTCAGCAGTAGACTTTGCATTAGCCATCTGTGAGGACATGCTTACTCGAATTACTACCCTCCATTCTTTGAGGAACTGCCAACACCAGACAGTGGCAATAATCCTGTCTGCGCGGTGCAGAGAATGCCAAAAATAAAGCCCACGGCACTCCTGGCAAGCTCAGGCTTTTCCTTTAATGAAAACAAAAGCCCCTGTACCCTAAATCCCCTTCGTCAGCTGAACCTTGTCTCCTGATTGACATGGCTCCTCTGTAGATTCATTTCGTGGATCTCCTCAAGCACTTGCCTGCTATGTCTCAACATCCAATCCTATTCGGGGTGGTTGGAATGTAAAATGTCCCCTGTACCCCATGTGTTTGAGTATTTAATCCCCAGTTTGTGTTGTTTGGGAAGGTTGTGGAGCCTTGGGGAGGTAAAACCTTGCTGGCGGAAGTATGTAGCTGGGAATGGGTCTTGGTGTATTATAGTCCAGCCCTGCTTGTCTCACTCAGTTCTCTTTCTACTGCCTTCCTAGAGATGTGATGATGTGATGCTAGCTGTCTGCTCCTGTCACGCTTTCCATGCTATGATGAAACTTCTTCTCCAAACTATAAACTGAAAACAAACAAACAAATAAAAAACCTTTCCACGAGCCACTTCTGGTTAGGTGTTTTGTCTCGGCAATGAGAAGGTAAATGCTTATGGCTTCACTACGTCCAAGTGTGTTATGGTCTCCCAGGTCTTGGTCAAGGCACTGGGAAGAGGCATGTCTGGCCCTGAAGATGAACTTGACACTATTGAGTGGTGTTTTACAGGACAAAACAAATAACAGCAACAAAAATATATACCAAAAAAATTAAAAATGAGCTCAGCATCCTTTGTATATGCTGGCAATAAAATTACAGAGAACTAGAGAGAATTACAGAATGGAGAATATCCTGTCCTGATAGTGTGCATTTTTTTTTTTTGAATGGATTCCTTTATCAAGTTTAAAACTCGCCTCTTTTCATTGTGACATTCTTAGTCAATTTGCAATGGAACCAGATTTTAGGAGGCAAGCTCTGTGGAGATTCAGGATTCTCATCCCGGGCCTGGCTCTCAAGCTCTCATCAGCTGACTTCTCACAAGCGGTTTTACTGTGTGACTATACTGGATGAGGACTTTACAGTCTTGAGCTTTGTTAATGCTTTTCCATTAACTCAATTAATGATTTCAAAAACATTACTTAATTTCTCTGTTCAGCTGCAAACAGGCTGAACTGCCTGGTGAAACTCAATCAGGCTTCCTTAATGCTCCTTGATTGGTGAGCACTTATTTTTTTTTTTAAGTAAAATCTAAGAAAGAGGACATAAGATAAAGAAAGCAAAATTCTGACTTAATCATGGGTGCTGGTCATGGGGGTTCTGCTAGAATTCCAGCCACCAAGACCCTCTCTCTCCTCTCCAGTGTTCTCCAAGTACTTTCTCTGAATGCCAAATATGGAACACAGACTAATGTGTCACATCTAATCAGATCCAAAGTCAATTGAGTCCATTTCTGTTTAATAATGTATTAGATCCTCATTTGGAAATGCTAATAAAACCCTAGATATTATTTCTTTTCATAACAGCCCATCAACACAGCACAACTGAGCGGATCAGGGGCTGAGCTCTGGCCATGGTTATGCCACTGCTCGTCTGCTGGGACTTTGGGCAATTCACACACATTTTCATGTGTAAGGACAGTGTCTGAGGGTTGAATATTTCTAAGGTCTCTATATGGATTCAATTCTGTCTAGAATCTAAGCTTTTCTGACCAAAACTTTTCTGTCTATTAGCAGCTCACTTGGTAAGGCTGTTCTGGCAGGACAATTTTCTGGGATAAATTATGTTGTAATGAGTGGGCAGGAAGTGTGTGCCCTCACAGCTAGAACCCATTCCAGTGTGTTTGCAAATATACAAACTTCACATTCATCTTTATGAGGTCCCGTTTTTCTTTTGGCATTTTGATGAGTAAAACAAATCCAAACTAATTTGGAATGAGCAACACATATTGTCATGAGATATTTGTTTTCTCAAATGCTTGTACTCACAAAGTCTCTCTTTCACTCCCCTTTTCTCCCTCCATCTTTCTTTTTGTGGTTTGTTGTTTCTGAATAATTATCAGAAAACTGCAACTCAAGGCATAAACATAAATTCTGAGCCCAAAGAGCTGGGTGGTGATGCACATGAATCAAATCAAAGAGAAAAGGCAAGAACAAGAAAAAAAGAAAAACAGATATAAAAATTTTTATTTCTCTTCATCAAACTTTCACACCAAAATACCCACAACACTGGCTCCAGCTGGAAAAAGAATGGCCCATTTGCCATCTGCAGAACTATACAGTGGAACAGCAAGTTAAAGACAGCCACCAGAAATCAAATTAAACAACGTTTGTCAGAATTTGGTATAAAACTCTGGTAAGACCTTGGGGTGAATGTGTGTAGTTCAGGCAGGATGAGTTAAATCCTTTGACAATAAGAAAGTAAATGTGAGAAGTATTTAGGGGCATTGCATAGAAGACTTTAATTGAAAACCACAATTTTCTGAAGAGAACATAGAAGGCAAGTGACAGCAATGAGGAGGCATTTGGCAATTTTATGGGGCTAAATGTACTCACACCTGCCACTGATACCTGAGAGTCACCACCCAGGTGATTGTATGTATTGCATTATTTTTTTTTTTTTAAAAAATGGACTGATTCAGAAAGCTATCTGAGGAAACTCATGCCAAGCATTTGTTGTTCTTGAGATTCTGTGGTCAAGGTCATCCTTCTGCCGTCTGGACTAGGAACACTCACTGCACTGCCAACCTTTCCATTCTGCTCACACATACTGAAGAAATCGCATGGACTTTCCTTCCTGTAGGTAATATTTCCCTCTCTGTTCCTTGGTTGGATTGGTTTGGGTAAGTTTCTTCACCCATCTGGTCTCGGGTATCCTCCTTTATAAGATAATGATTGCAAAACAAACAAAAAACCCCACAGAGACCCAACATGTGCCAGATGCTGACATAATTGCTTTACATACATTAACCATTTAATTATTGAAATTAAATGGAAGCCCCGGGAAGAAAGCACCGCCTAATGAGGAGATCCAGTCACCAGGAGATAAGTTCCTTGCTCAAGGCTACATAGCTAAATAAGTGGTGGAAATGTGTGTCCAGAAAATTTGAAAATACCCAGATCAGTGGTTTATATTAGAAATTCAACAATTATTTGCATGTTACTGTTATTCCTAGTAAATAATTTGCATATTTAATGAATAGTTTTTAAAGACGCCTCAATGCAGGGCTGGGGATATACCTCAGTTGGCAAAGTACCTGTCTGGCAAGCATGAGGATATGAGTTCAGAACTCAACACCCACTTAAAAATATCAAGTGTGGTAGGTAGCACACTTCTGTAATCCTAGCACTAGGGAGGCAGAGACAGGCAGATCTCTGGAGCTTTCTGGTCAGCCAGGCTAACCTAACTGATAAGCTCTAGGACACTGAGAGACTCTGTTTCAAAAAGAGGTAGATGGAGGTTGTTCACTAGCCTCCATATATATGTGCACACACACATACAAATAAGCATACACTCATGCATACACATCACGCACACACACACGAAGTGCACAAAAACATGGTACCATCATGGCTGTACAGACACTATATACATAACTAACAATAAAAAAAAGATCCAACTGTGTACCTGTGACCAGGCTTGGTGACGATATTTTATTAAGTATTTAAGTCTCAGTGGCACCTCTGACATTGGTATTGACAACTCACAAAAGAGAACGTTCTGGTTCCCCATGTTTGAGATGTTCTCCCCCAGATTCCTACCTGGTTGATGTCTGATTTACCCAGGGAAATGAGAGAACTTCCTGAAGTGCTGAAACTAAACATGAAACTATGTCATCACATGCACCCTTACCTTGCTTTCTTCTGCATTAGACCATATGTGTCCTTTGTGATCTGTCTTCCTCAAAAGATCGGATGTTTTTTTATGGCATGAGTTTTGCTCTCTTCCTAACTTCTATTCCATATACTTTCTTCTGCTACACACATCTTTCTTGAATACACGAGTGAATGAATGATTTTCATTTTCAAGTTGCAAAAACTGAGGCACAGAAAATTTCATAACTTGTACCAAAGTGCAAAGGCATAAAGTGGGAAGGTGAGATTTAGTGCAGGCAAGACTATGGGAATCACAGAGCTACTCTGGGGATGCAAAGATACATAAAGCCCAGCTCTCATTCACAATGCAATGGCGAGAGCTTTACCCAAAAGAACTCTCTTTCATCAGGCATGGGCCAATTCACCTAACATGCATTGAGTCCCTGGCAGTTGTAAAAGGCACCAAAGATGCTATTACAAGGACATGGAGCTACATAAGACTGTTCTGTGTTGAGAACACTTCAATTTAATAGTGTAAATAGGATGTTGAAGTCAACTTCTTGTCGCTGGGATGAATATCCAAGCAGAGACAGCTTAATGGAGGAAAAGGGTCATTTCATGTGTACAGAGTTCAGGGAACATCATCAATGGCAGTAGAAGCTGACTCCCTTTCATTGGATCCAAGCAGGAAAAAAAAAATGATTACAGCAAGAAAACGCCAATACCAGCAAGCACAAACCACTGGAGCTCAGTTGCTCTGTCCACACCTTTGGGCTGGACATAAGATATGCCTCCTTGTGACATACCCCCTCAGCAAAGACCTACATGCTTTGGGCTTAAGTAAGGGGCTCAATTTTAATAAAAATACTTGGGTCTACGGGGTCATATATTCAAATCCTCACATTCAATCTACCACTAGAGGTGTGAGTAATCTATAAAAATTCAAAACCACGATAAAATGCAAATATTGTTTGAAGACAAAAGCCATATGATGTTGGAAACTATGTATAAGTGTTTGAAGGTGAGAGCCATAGAAGATCTAGTAGAGAAGGCAGTGTTTGACTTGTTCTTCATGTGAAAAGACTCTTTACCCTCTGGGAAAAGGAGAATAAGCCACAGCAGAGAGAACAGTTAGAAGAAAAGAACTGAAGGATGAATGGAGGGATGGTTATCATTTTAGAAATTAGAATCCATGGAAGGAAAAGACACCAAAAAAAAAGATTCCCCAATGATGAGGGTCCCTTTGGAGCAGGGAAGGACAGGGAGGAGGCTACCGGAGTCACCAACATGAATATAAAATTAGAATAATCTAAATAAAATTTTTAAAAAGTAGGCTGTGAGGATATCATGGAAGTTCTTATGACCGTACTAAGGAACCTGAACTTTATGCATAATTAGTTCCAATGAGTTTAAGTAGATCCATGAAAGATTGTGGGGCTGAAAAAGAGAACCAGGAGGGGTGACAGCAGAAGACAGTGACAATTTCCTAGGGCACCGAGGATGAGGAGTAGGGAAAAGCCGGTGAAGGAAAGCATGGGGAGAAGATGCACTGGAGTCAAGGGATTCAGTCCTGGATTTACAGGTGAAGGGATGGGAAAGAGTCTGTGAGTTTGAGATTTGGAAGTGACTCTAGAGAAAGGTAACTGCTTTAAGAGAGGTTGAACCTATGAAAGTGAGGCAAGCCATTGAGGATACCCTCCTGAGGCTTTTCTTTTGGAGATCATTGGGGTGCCTGGAGGGAAGGCCAAGAAGAGAGAGAGGCTGTGAATGATCTGTTTTAACTTTATCTGAGAAGAGATTTTTCTCTTTATTGTACTGAGGTCTTCCGAGGACAATTTTCTTTGAATGGAGAGATCAGATGCCTTAGAAATCTTTGGGCAGGATGGCACTCGTCATGCTATGAAGAGATCAGATGCCTTAGAAATCTTTGGGCGGGATGGCATTCGTCATGCTATGTTTCAGTGGCTATGACATCTAATTTTAGGCTCCTTCTAAAGTCTGAGTTTTCAAGCATTATAATTTTATATCTGAAAAAAAAAAACATTGAGGCTCTTTAAAGGCTCCCACATAAAAGTTCTAAATTATTTTGAAATATAGCTTCCATTGTTTGATGAACAACCTACAACTGTATGTTTTACTGAAAATAATCCAATCTCTTCCTTCCTCCATATTTTGATCTGTTGAGGATATTCAAGCCCCTGATGCGTCTCCAACAGGACCATGTTTACACTTTATTGAGCAAAACCCAAATGTGTGTCTTATTCCACTTGCCTTGGTAATTGTGGTAATTGTCATTAAGCTATTCTAGAGACAGACACATGTATGAAGAATGTAAGAATTCTCTTAGTAGCTGCTTTTTGACTGGGTGAAAATTGGAAACAATCTAAATATTTAACAAAAAAGAATGAATTAAAATGTAACTAGTAAAATGGGTGCATAGAATGTCAAAGAATTGAACTGTGTCTCGTTGTTACTGGCATGCAAAAAAAAAAAAAAAAATCCCCAAATAATGTTTTCATATTTAGCAAAGCAAACAAGAGAAAATAACATGTTGAAAAACATTTAAAAACTTATACTTTACATTTTCTGTGATCTTGTGTATATAGCACAGAAAACAGAGAGATGATTCACTCAAAATCAAAATAATGTCTTTCAAGGAATAAGTGAGGCTTAGGGTGGGCCAGTATGATGGTTAAGGTGTTGTCAACTCGATCTGTTTAGTAATCCACAGAAATCCTCGTTCGAGTGGGTTTCTGAGGTTGCTTCCAGGAAGGATTAACTGAAGGAGGAAGTCCTTCCCCCAGAGCAGGCGGCCCTTCTCAGAGGGGGACTTCACATAAGGAAGCTCTGGGTGAAAAGAGCCCCTTCCTTCCACTTGGCTGCCTGAGCTGTTTGCTGCCTTCCAGTGTGGACTGAAGAGCTGCATGGAATGAAGACCAGTGGTAACTGAAGACCTGCACAGATCGATGACCAGAGGCTCCTCGGAAAACCTCCAGGCCTTCAGTGCCAGATTGGGACTGCTGAGTCATCTGTCCACGTGGACTGAGCAGCTACGGGGTTCCTTGATTCTTGTGCCTGCAACTGCTATTCGACTGCCATAAAGCTAATCCAACAAATTCCCTTGTTAATGTAATTCATTCTAGTGGTTCTGTTCCTCTAGAGACCCTGACTCATACAGCCGGTGTTTGAAGAAAACCATCTAAGACACTCAGGACCATTGGGAGCTAAGACTTTAACCAAATATTCTTGAAACATTACGTGATTACTAAAAGCAATAACTTGATTTAAAACATGGATAGAAGACAGTACCATGTTTTGTGTTAATGTGTGTCTAGAGTACATGCATGAATGTATGTGTGTTCATGTGTGTCTGTGGGATATATGTTTATATGTGTGTGTGTGCATGTTTGCATGTGCATGTGGAGTACAGTGATGGATGGAGATCAGGATTCTTCCTCAGTCCCTCTCCACCATATTTTTTATTTTTTTTTTTTGGAGAGAGACACAGAGAGAGACAGAGAGAGAGGGAGAGGAAGACAGATAGAGATGGGCCTTGCCAGCAGCCTCTCAGCTGCTGCAAACAAAATCCAGATGCATGTGCCCCCTTGTGGTCAAGTGGGGCCTTGCACCCTTGCGTCACTTTGCATCTGGCTAAACGTGGGACCTGGAGATTGGAACCAATGGAGATTGGAACCAGAGTTCTTTAGGCTTAGGAGGCAGGTGCCTTAACCGCTAAGCCATCTCTCCAGCCCCTCCAACTGCATTTTTGAGACAGAATCTTTCACACTGTTTTGGCTCCACAAGATAACCAGCAATCCTCCTGAAATACCAGGAACTCACCACCATTGCTTAGCAGTTTACGTGGGTTCTGGGGATCTAACTTGGGGTACTCATGCTTGAGCAGCAAGCATTTTAATCTCTGAAAGATCTCTCTGCACACATCAACTTTTGTTCGGCAGTTTGGTCTCATTGTGGGATTACATAGTGTTATATTTCATACTCTCTTTGAAAAGAATATTTATTTGAGATAGAGAGAAAGAGGAAGACAGAGAAGTAGAGGGACAGGAGAGACAAAGACACAGAGGCATGCCAGGGCCTCCTGCTACTGCAAATGAATTCCAGATACATGTGCATCTGGCTTTATATGGGTATTGTGGAATTGAACCCAGACCATCAGGGTTTACAAGTAAATGCTTTTACCACTGAGCCATCTCTCCATCCCCTCTTTTATACACTTTCTTATACATTTTAAATTTCATGACCCTAAATCTAAGTCCATATGCTTAAAAATTAAACTTCTAGATTGAGGTAGAACCCTTGCCATTCTCCATGCTTTGAGTTCAAATACAAGACACAAAACAAAAATCAGAGAATGAGGTTTCCATTAAGGAATCCTAGTGTGCAGCATTGGTTTTGATCAGTTCAGTTACAGTTGCTCAGCTCACACAGTTCATCCTGGGTTTCTCAGATTGCTGGCAGAAACCCTATTAGAGGGAAGCCACAAATCAATGTGATAGGAAGGTGAGCTAACTGTGAATGTGTGAGCAAGATGTGGGCCTGGGTGGATCTTGAACACACAGGTTTTTTTTTTTTTTTTGAGTGTAAGAAAGGATCATATATCATGCCAATGATTCTGTGCTTTTGTGTATATGGGATACCAATAGCTTCACAATGGAACCACATGGCCAAACCTTAGGACTACCTAGAAAAAGGGATAAAGATATGACATACAGATTGAGCTCTCCCTAAAATCTTCAGTCTTGAGCATACCACAAGCAATCTGCACTAGTGATGTTTAATGAATGTATGAGGGGGAGTTACAGAATATTTTCTGCTTGTTAAATTTCTTAAAATAACTTTATGACATGAGAGATGGTCTCAGTTTCAGGAATCTGCTGGAGATCTTGGAAAGGAGACTATGCTGCCTGACAATTTTCTGTGAAGGCAGTGACCCGGGAACCTTTGAAAAATCATGCCTCATGTAACAGTATGAACCTAGAAGGGTTATGGTGCTTCTAGGAGACAGCTTATGACATGGTGCTATAATTATGGTTCCCCTACTTTGGCTAGCCAACTAAAAGTGTTGAAAGTCAGACATGAATGTTGCTCATTAATGTTCTCCCCAGACTGGCCATAGATCTTGACAATGGAGGAGTTGAAATGTGGCCTTCACTGATGGATGAGTTACAGCTTTCTTAATTGGAGTTGCCTACTTGTATCATCCCAAACCCATGCCCCTCAAGGCTATATTAGATCTCCCAAACATTGCTTCTTCTTATTGACACATCTGCAAAATGAGGGCAACATGTCAATCATTCCTTGACATGAATCATTTTAGAGAATCTATCACAGACAGGCCCATCTTTCAAGCATGAGTTAGTTGGTGGTGGGCTAAGTAAGAAATTAACTCCCTATAGCCCAATGAGGTACTGAAAATTCTGTGTTTTTTCTTTCTTTGAGTTAGTTTTGCCGGCTGTTTTCAGGTCAGATATCCTCAAAGACAGCTACTAAACATTTTAGTTCTCAGGACCCTGGGTCAACAAATGACTGGACTAACTGCCTTGGTATGACAGAAACCAAGATGTTCACCACAGAGAGCTAAAGAGAAAAGTTAGCAAAACCCAAGGAAGGGGGAAATAAGTGGAGGTGGGGGGGTGGGGAGACAAGAGAGGGAAAGGGGCAGGGGCAGAAAGTGAAAATGTTACTCTTTTTCTTATATGTGAATCTAGATTGAAAAAAACATATATATGTGTGTATGTGACATTAAGCAGAAGAGGAAGCAACCAGAGGGAGGGAGGGAAGAATAACAGAATGGCAAGTAAGATCCCAGTTTTAAATAACATATACATAAAATGATAGATACAGATAGACATAGGTATATAGATGTATGAAAATTATAAGGAAACCCATTATTTTTTATTCTAAATTTTTAAAAAATATCCAATGGCTAGGGAAAGAAAAAAAGAGATGGGGAGTGGTGAAAATGAAAGACACAGACACAGCAATGGGAGGAGACGCATGGGCGGGGAGAATGGAGCCCACTCCACCTATGACTGGGAAGACCGAGCCTACCCTGCAGAGCATGGAAAGTTAGCGAGGCCAGAGAATGCTCTGGGCGCAGGAAATAGTGTCCAGCCATACATGTATGAAAGTGTGGAGCACACTAGAGAACAGCCAGTCACCAGAGGAAACGGTGTGCAGAGAGTAACAGCGAAGTCACTGTCACGTGCCAACACTCTGAAGTCCGTAGCAAGACCCACATTCTGCAGTAGGACGTTTGTCTCATCTTTATCTGAGCACAAGGGCCGATGGTGAAAGTTTTCAGTCGAATGGTCATTTTTGTGTATTAGAATAAGGAAGACATTTGGAAAGCTACAGAGAGACTAGACAGGAAAAGAGAAAAGCATATTTGCTTTGTAGGAAAAGAATGAGCTAGACAAGTATCCCACTCCTGGACACCTAACAATGACCTTCACGAAATTCCCAGTCTAGGAAGTTGTCTTCTTATTCCCTGGAAGAGAAGGGACAAAGTTGTGTGCCATCAGTTTAGTGTTCAGGTCCACATGGTGCTGGAGCACCTGCCAGAGACAGACCTAGGAGGAAGGGTCACCCTGTCAGATTAAAGAAAAAAAAAAAAAGACTATGGCCTAAATATAAAACTCAGAACCTGACCTCAATGTCTGACAGCCTGTCTTGCTGTCCCTGCTGGAAGCCTCATAGCTGTATTCTAATGAACTGCCGGGTTTCACTAGCCCATGCGAGGAGGTTTTGATTTTCTGGAGGCAGACTTGCTAACTGCTGGCCTTTCTGGTAATAGAGAAGTATGAGTTTTGCTTTGGAGCCACAAAAAACATTCCCAACATTCCTGAATCTCCCGGGGGAGAAAGCAAGCGGACCGTGTGACAGACAAGCCTATCTAACTGCATATAGGTGTGGGGCAGGGGCTCCCAGAACTGAGAGCCGTCCACACAAGCTAGGGCCACTTCGGGGCTCTGTATATTTGTTTGTCAAGGTGTCCACAGTCCTGGATACCACCTAGGCCTTCCCCAGCTTCACATCCTTTCTTTGCTTACTGCTTCTTTTGCATCTGGAAGTTTTGTCTCTTCATTTCCCCTCTAATTAGCCTCCCATTTTTTCAACTCCTATCAATGATGGCCTAATGTGTTCCAAAAATCACCAAGCTCTTAACTCCATATTTATAACCTTCTCCTTCTACATTTGCTACCATCCTATGGTGAATATCATCTTCTTTTAATTTTTTTAAATTAAAAAATTTGTGATTGGTGCATGTGTGTGTGTATTGTGTGTGTGTGTGTGTGTGTGTGTGTGTGTGTGTGTGAGTGTGGTGGATGCACCTGGGCCTCTCTCTGCTGCAAATCAATGTAAAATGCTTGCACCAATTTTTGTGTCTGGCTTTAAATGTGTTGCGTGGCAATTGCAGTTGGAAGGCTTTTTCAAGCAAGCACTCTTAACCACTAAACAATCTTTCTAGCCCATCCTTTTGCCACAGCCTGTCAGAGCTACATCATACATCTACCATTTTTATGGCTCTCTAGAGCTAATATGGAATAGTTATCCTGTGAGAGACACTAGTCTATTTATTTATCTGTCTTTTCTCAATGTATTCCTCACAACAGCCCTATATTGCAGGTACAGCTAATTATTTGATAAAGAAACGGAGACACATAAAGTGCACATATGGGAGCACCAGCAAATATCCAGCAAGCCCATATCACTGAACTTTTCCACCACATTGCCTCCTCCCTGTCTAAGGTTATCTTCCCTTTGACTTTGTCCTCAGTGTTCAAGTAAGATCCTCTTTCTAAAGCAGAGATCTGATTATCCATTCTGCTTTGTGAATGAGTCTTTCTCACAGAACTTAATTTTTTTCATTTATTTATTTGAGAGAGGAGAAGACAGAGAAAAAGGCAGATAGAGAATAGGCATGCCAGGGCCTCTAGCCACTGCAAACTAACTCCAGACACATGCACCCCCTTGTGAATCTGGCTTACTTGGGTCACTGGAGAGTTGAACCTGGGTCCTTTGGCTTTGCAGGCAAATTCATTAACTACTAAGCCATCTCTCCAGCCCTCTGATGGAACTTAAAAGCCTTTTCGATGTCCTCTTATCAGGCAGAGAGAATTTATGGTATTCTAACTTGTGGATTTCATTACCAAGGGCCAAAATATCTAGAAATACATAAACTATTTTTACTATTGAAATTTTGTGTGATTTTATGAAAGAAATTCTTAAAATGACCTTAAGATTTCTTTTACACTATTTGCTTAGATGGGAAGTGTTCAGTCTTATGGAAGACATCCCTGGAGTATAACCACATGTTGACTCCAATAAACAATCTCAGACCCCAAGGAGGGAATCTGTTTCTGATGAAATAAATATTTTAGCAATTGTCAAGGGCCACATAGGTGCCCAATTGGCGCCTGTGTAGATATGGAGTGATTTTCTTTGAAATCTTTCCATCATAAATTATCTGATGATTGGTTATCTGATAACACCTTTGCATGATTACTATGTTGTAGTACACTATCCCCCAGATGGTGAACAAGAAGTGCTTCAGAGGGCTGGAAAGATGGCTTAGTGGTTAAGGTATTTGCCTGCAAAGCCAAAGGATCCCAGTTCGATTCTCCAGGACCCACGTAAGCCAGATGCACAAGGGGGCACATGAGTCTGGAGTTTATTTACAGTGGCTGAAGGCCCTGGTGTGCCCATTTTCTCTTTCTCTTAAATAAATAAGTAAGTAAATAAATAAATAAATAAATAAATAAATAAATAATACAATATATTTTAGAAAAAAGAAGTGCTTCACTGAAAGAAATAGTGACACTCCTTACATGTGTTGTGTCATTTGATTACTGTGCATAGGAATGTATCAAAAATGTGAGAGGGCTTCCTTTTCATTCTTTTTAAGGTAGAGGAGTCATGGCTTAATGAAATTAGGCACTTGTTCCTAGCCTTCTACATTTATGTTGGATGCTGATCCTTCTGACTCCAGAAATAATTTGTGCTTAATCAAACCCTTGCAGATTTCTACATAGACCTGGAACTTCTGGGCGTCCATCTGGTATTGCTGACTCAGCCTGGGTTTTTGGCCTCTTGAGGTTACTGAGGAAGTTCAGGCTTAAGCTACTTCCTATTACTCAAGGTACACAGATCCCAGTGTGAGCTCATGTCAGGTTGATTAAACAAAACATTTCCTGGTCCCTGGTATCAAGATACAAAAAAACAAACAAACAAACAAACAAACAAAAAGGATATAAGCTAAGATTCTTAGAAAAATACCTTCAAAAGAACAACAGTTCTAAATTAGATTTCTACCAAAAATTTAAAACTTAGAAAGCCCAAGGGAACCAAACTTGAATTGGTTTGAGTCAAATGCCCCCGTCCCCATAAACCTGTGTGTTCTGAATGCTTGTTTCCCAGCTGGTGTCAATTTGGGAGGTGCAGCCTTGCTGGAGGAGATGTATTTTTGCAGGGCAGGCTCAGCCCTGTCCCCTGCTGCTGTTTTCCACCTGCCTTGCTAGAGGTGATGTCCAGCCTCTGCTCCTGCCATGCTTTCCCTTGCCATTGTGAAGCTTCCCACTAAGACTGTAAGCCAAAAATAAAGTTCCCTCCCATCTGTTACTTCTGGCCTGGTACTTTGTCCCAGAAGTGTGAAGGTAACTGCAACACTGGTAAAAACCCAAACAGATGCCTAAATCTCTTGCTTACCTGTCCTGCTGTTTTCTCAAACTCTAATCAATTTTCCTAGAGTTTTTTTTTTTTTTTTCTGAAACAATTTTTCAATTCTTTTATCTGCAACCCAGACTTGCAGAAGGGATCCTATGTACCCTGGTGACACTGAAATTACAGCTAGTTGTTTTCATTATTTCTGTATATTTCCAAAATTTCCTACTGTCTGAATTATCACTTCTATAAAGCAAAATGCCAAAAAAAAAGAGAAAAAGAATAAAAGATATAACCCAAGTTCAATTAAATCTAGGTTCCAGATTCTTCTCTAGCATAATGGAAATTTTAATGACTCTGAGGGACAGCTTACTCGTGCATTAAAATTGGCCATTTCTATGTAACTTATAAGAGTTTGATAATTAAGTAAGCTAATGATTGTGAAGATCATATCCCTGTCTTTAGCACCTTTGAATACAACACTAATTGTATCGTTCCCTTCATAAAGAATAGCAATTGTGCCCAGAGAGCACTGGCACTTTTCTGAGATGATTTACTCTTGTATTTGGTGTCACAGGTACTGCACTGCTAAAGGCACACATCACAGTCCTTTGATGACGAGGGCCTGTGCCCTGTGTGTGTTGACTTCCCTTCTCTGCTCAGCTAATGATGCATCCAGCCAGTGCTGTGCATTTATCCTCTTGCCCACAGGAAGAAAAGAAGAAAGGTTAAATTTTAGTGTCTACTAGTCTTTGGTGAACATTTGCCCATGTGGTAAAGGCTTGCTTTTCATTCAGGAAGTGGTAGCATCTAGGAGATGGGGCCTTAAAGAAAGTCAATCTTTTGTGCATAGCCTTCACGTGGATATTGGGAGCTTCTATCTTTAGCTACAAAAAATGTTTTCTGTCACATCTGAGAAAGCTAATTTCTGCATCCACTGTAAATATCAATATTTGAGGATATTCAAGTCAATACTGTTGCCATCACTATACATATAATCTATGCATATTTTCCCATGTACTTTAAACTATTTATATACTGTTTAAAATACCTAATACAATGCTTGTTACATGAACAATTACTACACTGTATTATTTAAGGAATAATGACAGGAGAAATCTGTTTGTATTCAGTAAGTCTCAATTTAAAATAAATATTTTCAATATTTCATTGCATGGAAGGATGATGAACCCAAGGACACAACAAGACAATGAAAGAACAGGGGTAAGGGACACCGAGGGGAGGCTTACATGTGAGTGATCACAGGAGCAGTCCTTGTTCCTCCCATTAAAGAGAGGTCATGTGCTTCCATTCACCATAAACTCATTGTTGCAATTTAGTTATACTAAAAGAAACAGGCAAGAAAGAGTTGAAATATTTTTACATCAGAAGTAATTCCATTCATTATCGTAAAAGAAACTCAAAACAAACACAATGTATGGAATGTTTCAACAGGAGAGAAAATTTTTAAGTGTGTGTGTGTGTGTGTGTGTGTGTGTAGGCACAGGTGTGTTACAGTGTGCATGTGGAGGTCAGAGGATAACCTTGGGTGTGGATCCTCTCCTTCTACCTCATCAGAGTCAGGGTCTCTTGTTCCCTACTGTGTGCACTAGGCTAGTTGACTCATGAGCTTCCTGAAATACTTGTGTCCCTGCCTCCCATGCCACTATAGGATGCTGGGGTGCTACTGTGTCCAGCTTTATGTAGGGTATGCAGATCCAAACTCATGTCCTCACTCATGTGTAACAAGTTCTTGACATACTGAGCCATTACTTCTCATCCTTAATGAAAATGAATAGAAAAAGATGGTCCTTCCACCATCTACCCAGAAGGAGAGTATCTAGTACTAACTTCTCTCTCCGTTGGAGAATTTGCTTATCTTTTTTAGATGGACAACGAGCTTGAAGGGAGGATCCGCCAATCACACCTCACCAGGGCCTCAGCTGAAACCATAGAGTAATGCGGGGGACAGGCAAGAATACAGCATTCCTGGGGATCACAGCACCAGAAAAAGGCTGAAGGAGATAAACACAGAGAACATCCAACTCCAACTAAGCCAGATATCCAGAGACACAGAGGTTCCCAAAACCTTATCACTGAAGTAGAACTAAAATGACCCCAATGTGGCTCAGGGAAATTCATGGAAGGGGGGGGTGTGTGGAAAGAATGTTAGAGCCACAAGTTGGGGCATTATGCACAGAGACTTGGCCTAACCCCAGAACTCTTGACTACCCCCACAACGCATGACCCACATTCCCCATCCCTTTGGAAGAGGGAGGACAGGGAGGAGGAAAAGGGAGCCAACCCTATGAATGTAAAATCAGAATAATATAAACAAAAATAAATTATGAAAAAAATAACACTACCATCCACCCAGCAGGAGGAGTGGAAATACTTATTAAACAACATTAATAACTGCTGCAAACTACTTTGTTCTTTGTAGTAGCATCTATTGCTACTTGACATTTTTTTTATGTTTATTATCTGACTCCCTGCTAACAGGAAAGTCTCAGATGGCAAAAACCTAATGTCTGAAATTTCCTGAAGCATCTTTAGGATCTTGAACAGTGTCAGGAACAGATCTGACGGTCAAGTTCTCTTTGTTGTTATTAAAGAGCTAGTGAGAACAAGGTAATTCCTATTGCAGAAGAAGTCCAAATGATAAAGACAATAGTGGACAACATCTCGGGGATCACAGCAGAGTAAGAGTCCACAAAGAATATAACCATCCATTGAGTGAGTTTATTCTCTCGTTTATTCAGTGGCCACTCAGCAGACATCATGAAGAACATGTTATGAGACAGATGAGACAGGCATGGTGTTCAGTACTGTAGGCAGCAACGTCATGAGTGAACCACAGTTCTTGACCCCAAGGCACTAGCAGACTAGTTAGATGTATGGACACATAAACAAACAAATGCAGAGACAGATGAGCCTTGCCAAAGAAAAAATGCCAGGATTTCTCCAAGTCCTTGAAGAAATGCATTGTGCCCCACCCATGTTCTGTGTAATCAAACACATGTAAGCAAAGGAAACTGGACTACCAGCCTGGATCTTTCTGTCAGGGCTTTCCCTCTATGATGTCCAATTGGTCCATCAAGATACAATTCTGGTCTTGAATTTCTAGACAATGTCTCCTTGCAGGGAAGGGACACGAGACAAGGAGGATGACAAATCCTCTTGTGTTACATGAGGCAGAGGATTTAGAAGGAAAAATCGAGACATCTTCAGCTCGTCAGTGGCTGAAAATAAAGATGATTTTGCAGGATACCAGATGTTCTTCCTCACTGGAATTACCACGTATGTGAGTGTGGCTAAGGCACACAAGAAGGCTGCAAAAAAGGCAGCTTACCGCAGAGAAACCTGGACCCTCAGACCGTTTACGCTGTGAGAGACCATGAGAAATTACATGTAGCCCCACTTTTTTCCTTCTTATGAATAAGGACAAGCAGACCCAGAAAGGCTTAGAAGTCCAATTCAAGAAGACTGTTAATGATAGAATGATTTATCTTCTTTATTTTTCTCTGCTTGTATAAAGTATAATTCATTTCTCTTTTTGTAAATAAGAGAAGAAATTTCCCCTCCAGATTATGAAATAAGTAAAATCAGCTATGTCAGTCCTACATAGTTTAATATGTGTGTATATATATATATATATATAAATGTAGGGGAACAAAAGAAATATTCAGTACATCAGCAAGTTGGAGAAAGTACAAACACACACACACACACACACACACACACACACACACACATACATAACTTAGATTATCTGGGAAGCAGATGTTACTTTATATAAATTAAATGAAAAACAGTGCCAGAATATGCAATAATTACAAAAAGACCAAAATATTCCTCCTTTGTTCATGATGATTTTTAAAAATTCTTATATCATACTTCAAATACTTAACTTTTTAAAATTATCATACTAGGCAGCCATAAAAATCTATTCTTTGGATATCTTGCTACAGAAAATGCAGGTGGATGGTCCCCTTATCATTTTCCCCACTATATATTAATTAATTAGTCATAAGCATTACACTATATGCACTAGGGCAAGTTCGGCCAATGGCTAAGAATATCGGCGTGATGTGTTCAGTGAATGACTTTGGTTAAAGGGTTCCCATCATTCAGCAACTTTTCTCATCATTCACCAACTTTTCTTGGAATCTCACCCACATCTGAGTCTGATCCTCCAACTTCCAGAGCTGTCTGACCTGCAGTGCCACCTGAAAACTCTTTTCTTCTCTGACTCTCCCCTTTGCTTTTTATAGTATGTACCCTAATAAATTTCTTGTGCACCTAATAACATCCACTTCCCAGAAAACACAAGATAACCAATGTTAGTGTGTTTGTAGCCCTGTGTGTGTATGTATGCGTGTGAGTGTGTGTGCTATATCTTCTCCAACTTGCCAGTGTTCTGAACATTTTGTTTTCGTAAAGGGGACCCAAGCTTGTATGTAGTAGAAAGTAAATATAATAACTGCTAATTTGACCTAACATTGAATCCTCCATGCATGAGCTGGAGTGTATTTTACTTTTTGTAGTTTTTGTATTTTTCCATGGGGATGCTAAGCACATGATGTTAACTGTCACATTAAAACAAGGGTTTTGTCTTATTTGCCAGTAAATTTTAAAATTGTAGTTTAGTCTTTGTGCTATGCTAATAGGCTAGGGTTGTATTCATAGTCAGGTTAAGAAATGATAGACTTCCAGTTCAATAGGCAAGACCCACCATACAGAACTAGTTTTACTTCTCCTTGATGTCCCCTACAATGACAATAATTGTCTTTTAATTTTTATTTGTGCCTTTTCTTACATTTTCATACAAATATATGACATATGCATTTGATCATATGCATTCCTCATCACCCTCCTTTATCCAACCATCCCCACTGCACTCTCTTCTCAACACCTACCATTGGCGATGCCTTGGAAGAGAATAATTCCCCCTCTACAGCAATCTTTAACTGTCTTTAGCTCATTAGTGAAGGGAGTGGCCTCAAAAGCCCTTAATTATTTAGGAGTGAAAAAATATAAATATCAGAGATAGTAGATGGGGAGGTAGAGAGGAAACTGATGAATATTTTTGCAAAAAAATCATATTGCCTGAAGAAACAATGAGTGAGAGGCAGAGTGAAAGAAGCTACAAACTGGAGCCTCCAGGGCTTCCCAAGTAAGGACAATCCACTTCTTTTCCAAAACCTGCACCAGGGCTGACTGGAGTACAAAGCCTTACCAAACAACAAGATGAGGTGCTGACAGAAGGGGCTTGCTGAAAGTCATCAATACTGATCCTTGAGAATCAAAGTTAATCTCTTGACTCCTGTTGTCTGTCCAGAGGAAGACTGGAGGCTTGTTTGTTTGTTTTCATTCTCTAATTTTCTTTAACATGGCATGAGAAATGTGTGGCTCAGGGTGAGGAAACAATAAAGTCAGAGGGAGACGTTAAGGATTAAAACAAGTTTTCAGAAAATTTGCTCCCATCCAAAACTGTTGTGGAAATACAGTTTCCCCTATTCATTTTTCTCAGGCAGAATCATAATGGGTGATCTTCTATGGAAATCTTGGAGGCTTTGAGAGAATATAATCTAGAAATTAGGATACGCAGGTATAATAACAATGCATCTTGATTCCAGGAGCCCAAGTGCTACTGCAAGAAATACTTTAAAACATGGAAGTAGGGCTGGAGAGATTGCTTAGTGGTTAAGGCACTTGCCTGCAAAGCCAAAAGACCCAGATTTGACTCCCCAGGACTCACATAAGCCAGATGCACAAGGTGGTACATGCATCTGGAGTTTATTGGCAGTGGCTAGAGGCCCTGGTGTGCCCATTCTCCCTCTTTCTCTGTCTCCCTGCCTATTTCTGTATCTCTCTCTCTCTCTCAAGTAAATAAACGAATAATAAAATACATAAGTAGGTTTAGAATTATGTAATAGTTGGGAGAAGTTTGTGTCATATCAGAGAAAACAGATGATTGGTAGACATATAAAGTTTCAGGCAATTTTGGAAAGGACTCAAAGAGAAGGTATGTGAATACAGAATTTCCATGACCATGTATGTTATTATGAACAGAACATTAAGTAAATAAATGACAAGTATCTTTCAAGTCCTTAAAAGTAAATATTTAACATGTTATTTAAAAAAAATACTAGGGAGAATTCAAGAATGCTTGGTGTTAATTGGTATAAAACTCCACTGAATTATACTCTATTAAGTAATGAAATACCATATTTAAAATGATGAACTTTAGAATTTAATTGAGAATATTTTCAAACAAAATGTTGAAACTAGAGCCTGGTTTCTTCTTTTTGACTGAAGTAATATTTTAGAAGAAAGAGGCAAATTGGAAGAAGTGTTAAGCAAATTAAACTTGTAATTGAGGATTTCAGAGGTTCTCTACAAATACAATTTCAAAATGTGCTAAATGAGGAAATCAACTGTCAGAAAAACATTCTCTAGTGAAGTAACACAGAGTGCAGCTGACTGATGTTCAGCTAAGAGATGAGTTGTGTGGGTTGTAAATCCAGTATAAGGCTCATTTGTTCTGGGGATGGAGAGAGGGCTTAGCTGTTAAGGTGTTTGCCTGCAAAGCCAAAGGATCGCGGTTCAATGCTACAGGACCCATGTAAGCCAGATGCACAAGGGGGCACATGAGTCTGGAGTTCATTTGCAGTGGCTGGAGGCCCTAGCACCCTAGCATGCCCATTCTCTCTCTCTCTCTCTCTCTGCCTCTTTCTCTCAAATAAATAAAATAAATGATTTTTTAAAAGAGATTCATTTGTTCTATAGTTGAAATATATAGGTTGCCCATATGTTCTTTTTAATTTTATTAATTTATTTATTTGAGAGAGAGAGAAAGATAGTGGGGAGAGGGAGAATGGTCATGCCAGGGCCTCCTTCCACTGCAAGTAAAACCCAGACACCTTCACCACTTTGTGCATCTGGCTTTATGGAAATAATGGGGATTTGAACAAAGACCATCAGGGCTTGAAAAAAAGCACCTTTAACCACTGAGACATTTCTTCAGCCAAAATAATTATTGGTGACATTTAAATTATTTTTTTATTTATTTGAGAGAGAGATGGAGGGGGGAGAAAGAGAGAGAGAGAGAGAGAGAGAGAGAGAGAGAATGGGCATGCCAGGACCTCTAGCCACTGCAAACAAGCTCCAGATGCATGTGCCACCTTGTGCATCTATTATGTGGGTACTGGAGAATTGAACATGAGTCTTCAGGCTTTGCAGGCAGTTATCTTAACCACTGAGCCATCTCTACAGCCCCAGTAGCATTTTTTAAGACAGAGTCTCACTGTAGCACAGGCTAGCCTCTAACTCATAGCCATCCTCCTACTTTGTCCACCCAAGTCCTAGGATTATAGGCATGCACCACCATGTCCTGCTGTCCATATGGTTTTTGACAACATAATACTAGAACAAATGTACCAGTTTGTATTGAAAGAGACATATGCTAAAAAAATGAAAAAGGACATCAGATTCGTAAATTCCAGTAGTCAATGAATGAGTTGTAATTTTGATAAATCTGTTGCAAAGACAAAGAGTAAACAAAGCCATGTCCATCTTGCTATTCCACACATTCTTTTCATTATAAATCAACATCTGAATGAAGAATTCAAAGAAAATCTCCAATATAAATGATGGACCAGAGTAGTAATTAGAAACTGAAGGTAAATGGAATACTATCCAAAATAGGAAAGAAAAACAACTTTTACCCACACATGCACACTAAGCTATCCCAACTGGAATTAATATCCTTGGAGTACATTGCTCTCATAAAATAAGACAAGATGCTAGAAAAAAGAAACAACAAGAAAATGAGAAAAAGCACTTGAAATATACAAATCCAATTGTTAAGGTTAAAATATCATTAGTAATGTTGGAAAAATATGGTTGATTAATATAACTCAGAAATCAAATTTAAAGGTGAAAAAATGGAAAGCACGTGGAAATCAGAACATTTTTTCAATGTGGATGAATCTCTAATCAGCATGTCTTGCAGTCAAGATTCTCTGGAGGAACAGAAGTAAGCAAAAGAATATATATTATAAAGGCAATTTATTAAACTGGTTTACACAATATCGGCTGGGCAGTCCAAAAATGGCTATATGCAGACTAGAGTCTGATAACCTGATAGCTGCTCAGTCTGTGAGGCTGGATGCTTCTGACATCTCAATCTAGCACTAAAGACCTGAATAATTCCTAGAGAGTTAATGGCCTTCAATCCATGTTGGAATGTTGAAGAAGCTGGGCTTCAGTGTCCAGGAAGGTAGATGAACTCACCAGCAGTCAACACTGGTAGCCAGGCCTAAAAGTAGCTTATTTATTTTTTTTTTTCCTGAAACTACCACAAGAGCTACCTACTCTGTGGGATGGACTTCTTCCCTCAGTTAGTCCTTCTAAGAAAAGTCCTCACAGACTTGTCTAAGAGGTGTGACTTGTACTTAATTCCTGATCTGATCAATGTGACAATAGAAATTGTCACAGGCATTACCAACGACAAAACAATGAGACAAGATGGATACAGGAACAGAATAGGGAAATTAAAAACCAAAAATATAGTACAGAATAATTTTCCAATGCTTAAAACCAGGTGTCTTCTATAGTATATGTTTAACACTGAAAGAGAAAAAGAAAGAGTTAAAGTTGCCTTCTTGTCACTGGATGAACATCTAAACAAAAGCAGCTTACGGGAAAAAAGTGTTTATTTCAGGCATACAGAATCCAGGGGAAACACCATCAGTGGTGGAAGAAGCTGGTGGCAGTTCAGAGATCCAATTTCTCTGAACACACTTTAGGGCTGGACTTATATCTGCCCCCAGTGACACGCCTTCAGCAGCCTGCCGGCCACTCAAGTTGAAAGCTTAGTCAAAAACACCTCAGGGAAAAAGTTTTCAGCTCAGCACCAGCTTGATTTTTCAGTGACCTTGCTGCTCACACATGTGAAGTCTTCAGCAATAGGGTCTTACCATCTGTTACTCCTGGGAAACAAGAGCCTTGGCAAAAGCCTGTAATGTTTTGGAAGCAGCAGGGACCTCCCTGGACAACAACTCACTGGCAGGTATTTCATCCCAGGCACTGAAAATTTTCTAGTAGCAGTCTATGGCTTCTGGATGTGCCATTATCCAAAGAAGTAGACTTTCAGAATACCTTGAATTTTGAATGACTCTCCCCCCCACCCTTCTCTTACTCAATCTCTTCCCCTGGCTTCACTTAAGCCATTCCACTCCCTATAATCTGTTCTTCTACTTACATATATGTAATACCATCCTCTAAAGTCCTTTTTTCTCTTCCCTCCCTTATAGCCTTTTTCCAGCTTACTGGCCTCTGCTACCAATTTTTTGGTTCCAGCTCACACACAAGTCTAAACATTTGTAGCTAGGATCCACATATGAGAGAGAACATGTTTCCTGGGCCTGAATTACCCACTTAGTCTAATCCTTTCCAGATTCATCCATTCCCTGCAAATTTCATTTTTCTTTACCACTAAATAGAACTCCATTATGAAAATGTACCATATGTTTATCATCCATTCATTTGTGGAGAGATATCTAGGCTGGTTCCATTTCCTAGCTATTGTGAATAGCGCAGCAATAAACATGATTGTGCAAGTATCTCTAAGGTAGTGAGAAGAGTCATTAGGATATATGCCTAGGAGTGCTATAGCTGGATCATATGGCAAATCAATTCTTAGCTGTCTCAAGAACATACACACTGATTTCCACAATGGTTGTACCAGATTACATTCCCACCAAAAGTATAGAAGGGTTCCCCCTTTTCCATATTTTCACCAACATTTATTGTCATTTCTTCTCTTGATGATAGCCATTATGACAGGAGCAAGATGGAATCTCAAAGCAGTTTTAATTTGCATTTCCCTGATGGCCCAGTGCCTAGCAATACATTCATAAGACCCTCATAATAAGAGAAAAAGATGATGACATCAAAATAAAAGAGAGACTTATGGAAAGAGGGAGGGTAATGGAGAACAGAGTTATGAAGGAGAAAATGGGAGAGGGGAGGGAAATATCATGGTTTATTGTCTGTAAGTATAGAAGTTGTCAATAAAAAGTTTTTAAAAACCCCAGGCTATGGGGCACATATATTCACATTCAAATCACCTGACATACTAAAGATTCAACTGAGGAATTTTAGAAAAACAAGCATGAAGAAAGATCTTTAAATGCCCCAAAGAAAAAGAAAATCCAATTACTTATCAAGTGAGTTTATAATATTTAGAAGGGTGTAGGTAAATATAAAAAGGGTTAAATCTACAGCTTTACATGAGATGGACTAATTAGAGCCAGGGAACAGAAAATTTTAGAAGTATTTATCTTTTAAACAGCGGGCCTGCATGATTTCATACAATTATAGACTAAGACAACATAGCATGCCTAAGTCCATAGTATCTACATGTAAAAGGACACGGAAATCATGTCGAAGTGCATCTCTTAGGATTCAAATACTTTGGAAACTGCAGTTAACTAAGTGTGTATAAAGGGAATCCACCTAGCTAGTTTGTACATCTATGCATATGTATAATGTTTGGCAAATTGGACTGAAACCCCTTTATGTTACTCATGCATTCCTGCAGGAGCAGGTCTCTGCAGGCATTCCCTTGGTGCTGCAAAACAGAATATTTTGTATTCAAAGGGTAAACTTTTATTACTATTGATCCCACTATGAACGCCACAAACATCAGTATAGTGACTTGACTCCTCTTGCATACCTGACACAGTGCTACCACTAATTTTGTTTTTTAACCATAATCTAATCATAGTGGTTTGCTTAGAACACCACAACCAAAAGAAAGCAAAAATAATGTATCTGCAGAAAACCAATTGCTGGGGGAAACTGCATTTTCTAATGCATATCCTTCCTCTAAAATTAAGTCTTTCTTTCAAACATTCATTCAATTATGGAAATAACTATATTCACTTAGCCCAAATTATTTTAAAAACACATATTCCAGTGAAACATAGCTTTTATATCTTTATTCACAACTAAGAAGCCCCAAGTATTTATGGCATTAAGTCTGAGTATTAAGAATCTAAACTTGCCAGGTATGGTGGTACATGCCCTTAATCCCAGCACTTGGGAGGCAGAGGCAGAGGCAGAAGGATTACCATGAGTGCAAGGCCACCCTGAGACTACACAGTGTATTCCAGGTCAGCCTGAGCTGGAGTGGGACCCTACCTTGAAAAGCCAAAAAAAAAAAAAAAAAAAAAAAGAATCTAAACTTAGGAGAGAGAATGGGTGTGCCTGGCCTCTTGCAGCTGCAGATGAACTCTGGATTTATGTGTCACTTTTTATATCTGGCTTTATGTGGGTACGAGGGAACTGTAAGTCTTTACAAGCAAGCACCTTTAACCACTGAGCCATCAACCTAGCCAACTCTGAGTTATTGATTCAGGAGTATAGAATAACTTATTTATTCAGCAAACATTTGCATACCAGGAGACAGGCAAATACTATGGATGCTCAGTGTTGTGGTCAAAGCCATCTGCAAAATGCCCATGGGATAGATTGTCCCTCTTTGTACTTCACTGGGTTTGTAAAGTTGGAGATTAACTGGAGTCATAATTTAGTTTTTCTTCTTAATATAGCACCTGCACAACAAAGCCAACTGGCTTGTCTTCACACTGCACTGAATAATAACTACCAGTGAGTGTGCTGGCTCGATTAACGTGACTGTAAGTAGTATGTTCTCCGCCTTTTATTTTTGACAGTGGCTCTCGAATGTAACTAGCATTGTTCCCAGTTAAAGATATGGAAACTGAGGTTTTAAAGTTTAATTCTCTTCTAGAGTACAGTTTTATTTTTTTCTATTTCTCTTGTTAAAATTTGCCTTATTTTCACTCACTTATGTCTCATTTCAGCTATCACTTACTTGCATGTATCTGCACTCTGAAAACTCATGACCAAAGAACACATTGGTCTTATGAGAAGTACTGGTTTAATTGTTTTGCTCCCTGTATGTGCTTGCTTGAAAGCAGAAACATCAATATTTTGTTCACTCCTATAATTTTGGGGATGGAACCAATATTGAACAACAGAAATTAAATGAACAAATAAATGTGTAAAATGAATCTGATTCCCCTGCTTTAAATACATGTGCTAACCATCAAGCCCACACCACAGCCCTTCTCTGATTAGTGACAGTAATGTGACAGTAATAGACGATGTGAATGGTTGGTGGAAGAAGTGACTACAAGTTGTCTTTTTATTTTCCTGTGTGTTTGTGTGTGAATGTGGGTCAATGATTCTGAGATTTATTCTTGGGGTCAAATATCTCCAGTTCAGTGCCATCGAAGTGCTGTTTGGTAGATTTTAAAGGGCAAATATTTTCCTCTAAATAGTGGCTTCACTCTAGCAACTTAATAAATGACACTAATCTTTCATTTTTACTTAGAGAAATGAATAGAGGGAGTGACATATATTTGTAGAAGTTTGCTGGAAAACAAGTGACAACCAACCTGTCCATTCACTCCTCCTTTCACCACTTGATTCTCTCATGTTTTTTAAAAACTTTTATTTTGAAAGAAAAAGAGAGAGAGAGAATTGGCACACCAGGTCCTCAGTCACTGAAATCAAACTCCAGACACTTGCACCACCGAGTGGCCATGTGCCACCTTGTGCATACCACACCTTTGTGTTACGTGGGATCTGGAGAGTTGAAAATGGATCCTTAGGCTTTGCAGGCAAATGCCTTAACTACTAAGGCATCTTTCCAGCCCTCTCATGCTTTTGCACTTTCATTATGTCCAACTCTGACTCTAAATGGTATCATTTTGCCAAAGGTCAACTGTCATAGATTTTGTCAGGTATAAAATGGAGACAATGCACTGCCAGCTATTGAAGTAAGGACTAAATAATCTCATGTATTGAAGATCCTAGCATATGGGACTTTTACTATCTCTACCCATCACCAGATATTGATTAGCACTCATGAGTCTTTAGTAGAGTCCAAAGGCCTGGATTCCCAAAACTAAACAGAAACATTGAACTTACCCTTGAGAAAAGGCAAACGACTAGAACCACAAGTATGGTTTTTAGAGGAAAAGGATTCTATTCTTTCCCCTTTCTTCTGCTTCTCTAGTAAACAAGACCCATGAAGCAATTCTTATGTGGGCAAGTGGAAGACTTTAAAAAGCATTCTCTAGATATTAACATCAAGTTATTTAGTGAGTCAGATTCTCTGGGCAGACTGCACGAGGTTCTCCTTTCAGAAGCAGACAAGATTCTTCATTGCCAACAACAGGCTATCCTTGCTTCATGGTTGGGCAGGAAGTGAGGCAAACACACCCCATGGCTGTCAAGATGACAACCCTTCCATTGTTCCTCAGTGCCATTGGAAGTCAAAGCCAGGTTTTGGTCACAAAGAGCCCCACAGACCTACAGGTGTGTCTGCCAAAGTGAGTAGACGTTTTCATAAATCCCCAGTGTGACCTGGACAGGCTGAACGGACACTGTGAACACAGATTAAGGATTAAAGATTAAGGATGATGTGTGGATTGTTTTAGTCCATTTTGAGCATAGTGTGATGTAACTTCATGTCCTTCCCCTCTACTAAAATTCATTCTCTCCTTCAATAGAAAAAATAGGAACCTTGGAATCTGTGAAAATTAGTTGAAAATCTTAGACTGACAACTTCCTACCAAGGAGGGTGTAGGTGAACATGAGAAGGCTGTGGCTTTCTGTCCATAGGGGTGTACTGCCTTGCCACTTACCCAGGCTCCCAAGTCACTCTGGAAAGACTGAATCCTGACTCATTCCTCATTAATTAGTCAACTGTGACAATTCATTTAACATTTCTATGCCTTATGTTCTTCATCTAAAATATCGAAATAATAATGATCATTATCTCTTATCATTGTGAAGATTAAGTAACTCAATTCTCTGAAAGTCATTAGGAAAGTGCCTTTGCATATACCAAACACTCAACAATACAAGATTTAAATATTGCCAACAAAATGGAAATGGCAATATCATTTTACATTATTGTCATTAGGTTCCAGTATAATTATGGATATGAAATTCTTTTTTTTTCCCTAGGTAGGGTCTCACTTAGCCCAGGCTAACCTGGAATTCACTATCTAGTCTCAAGGCAGCCTCGAACTCACAGTGAACCACCTACCTCTGCCTCCCAAGTGCTGGGATTAAAGGCATGAGCCACCACACCCTGCTGAAATTCCTTTTTAATCTATGAAGTTCTAGAAGAATATAAAGGAGTATTACCTCCCTTATTAAAGAATCTCAAGAGCTTTTGTTTTCATTAGTTTAATTTCCATAAATAATATCAATGGGTTTGGGTCTATCTTTTCTAATTTCTGTTACAGTTTTTTAAAAAAATATTTTATTTTATTTATTTATTAGAAACAGAAAAAGGGAGAGAGAGAGAGAGAATGGGCACACCATGGTCTCTAGCCATTGCAAACAAACTCCAGATGCATGCGCCACATTGTGCATCTGGCTTACGTGGGTACTGGGGAATTGAGCCTTGAACCGGGGTCCTTTGGCTTCACAGGCAAGCGCTTAACAGCTAAGCCATCTCTCCAGCCCATAATTTCTGTTTTAGTTTTAACAGTCTTTCATATCCCAATATTCAAACAGCCACTGAGTTTTTAAAAAATATTTTACTTATTATTTGAAAATTTCATACATATGCATAATGTACTTTATTCATATTCACCCCATTACCATTTCATTTGCCATGATTTTACAAGTTCATCTTAAATATACTCCAAACTATAGACTATGATTTCCTATGATTTTTATTAAAGTTAACTCAGCTAGATTATTGTTACTATATTTGATGAGAAACATAGAAAGCTATCCAATGCAATAATTGGCTAGCACCATGAAAGACAAGTAGCATTGGTGAAATTGTGAGAAACTAGACAGAATAAACAGTTAACAATTGTTTCATTTTATTTATTATGTTTACTGAACAATCTCTACATATAACATGTATTTACTAAAGAGATCATAGAATAGAACTTCTCTTAGCATTACAGGTTGAGAAATGGTTACTATCTCTGTCCTAGTATCTGCTGCTCTTGTGCCAACTCAGTTTCCTTAGATTTGTTTTGTATCCGCCTTTCAGTGTTTTCCAACTGAATTCTAATATAAAATCTGTGAGAAATATCAGAATGAGTTACAGAAAGAAATAACTCTATTCTGCCCCAGTTCTGAAAAAAGTACTGGTGTGAAATATTTATTACATCTTAGTGCTACACTCTGGTCCACTGGGAAGACTTATATCAAAGTGTGACACCCTTTTCTCTTTCTTTGCTATTAAAATTTCCCTCAGGGGGCTGGAGAGATTGCTCAGTGGTTAAGGTGCCTGACTGCAAAGCCTAAGGACCTGGGCTCTATTCTCCAATATCCACAAAAAGCCAGATGCACAAGGTGGTGTATGTGTCTGGAGTTTGTTGACAGTGGCTAGAGGCCCTGGTGCACCCATTGTATATATGTATGTATGTATATATATATATATATAATTTATCTGTCTATATCTATCTCTCTCTCACATACACACATCAATCAATAAAATATAAAATTGCCCTCAGGAACATGCATTGGCATAAGACAGACAGCAAGTGGACACACAGCATAGACCCCAAATGTAGAGTTATACAGATGTAGGGAACTGATTGTTGAAAGACTTTTAAAAATAATTGTTACAGAAGGCATAATCTGTTAAAAAGTTATAGTGGAATGCCTACTTATGTGTTTATAAGAGCAAAAATTCAGAACTTTAACCCTTATCCCATATTATATGAAAAAATAACTTGAATATAAACATAATGTCTAAAGCTATGATATTATACAAGAAAACATTGAAGTAGGAGAAAATCTTTGAAGTACTAGACACAAATACATTTTACTAATTAACACAAAAGCATGAGACATAAAAAGTTCATAAGTTGAATTTTATTAAAATTAAGCCCTTTTACTTTTCCAAAGAAACAGGTGAGATGGGTGAGGATACAGACTGTGGGAATACACTTGTCAAAAACATATTTGAGCCAGGCGTGGTGGCGCATGCTTTTAATCCCAGCACTCGGGAGGCAGAGGTAGGAGGATTGCCAGGAGTTCGAGGCCACCCTGAGACTACATAGTGAATTCCAGGCCAGCCTGAACTAGAGTGAGACCCTACCTCGAAAAACCAACAACAACAACAAAAAAAACATATTTGAGGGCTAGAGAGATGGCTAGTTGGTTAAGAACTTGCCTGTGAAGCCCAAGGACCCCAGTTAGAGACTTAATTCCCTAGTACCCATGTAAGCCAGATACACAAGGTGGCACATGAATCTGGCATTTCTTTGCAGTGGCTGGAAGCCCTGGTTTGCCCATTTTCTCTCTCTCTTTCTCTCTCCCTGCCTCTTTCTCTCTCTCTGTATGTTGCTGATAAATAAAAATAAAAACAAAAATTAAATAAAACATTCGTGAAGATTCCTTGTATCCTAAAAAAGGTAATGATATCTTAAAATTCAATGTTACAAAAATTAATAAGCCAATACAGATGTAAAAGTGACAAGTAGGTACATGAAAAGAGGGTGAACATCATTCATCCTCAGGAAGATGCAAATTGAAGCTATAATGAGATTCCATGATCTGCACACTAGAATGTCTTAAAACTAAATGGCAACAACAGTAAGGCAAGAGTATTCAGTGGTGTTCACAGGCACCACTGGTGGAAATACACAATGATATAGCCATTCTGGAAGAAGGTTGGCAATTTCCAGTCAACTCGAGTTTAGATTTACTATACACCCAGCAATCCCAGGACTAGCTCTTTCCCCTCAAAATGGAAAAAAAAAAATCATTCATACATTTTTATTCAAGTACTCATAAAATTTTACCCTAAACAGTCAAAACTTGAAAATGATGCAAATGACTGTCTAGTTATGTATACATAAAATATGATTATGTCATCAGCAGCACAAATAACAGATTACCAATATGTTCATGTACATGAATTAATCCCAAAAGTGTTATTCTTGAGTATAACTAGTCAGACAAAAAATGTGTAATTCCATTTATATGAAACTCTAGGAAGTGCAATAAATTTTACTGACAATGCAGAGTATAGCTTGGTAAGGAAAAAAGGATAAGGAAAGAGAATTGACTTAAAAGGAGCTTAATAAAATATTAGGATGGTGAAAATGATTTTCTTTAAGTTGTGGTGATACTAGCATATTCACTTCTCAAAATGCCCTGTTAGAGCATTTAAAATTGTGTATTAATTACACATCCAAAACCAATTGGTAATTTAAATCTTTTGTAAGGATCACTTGTACAAAAGACTTGTCTCAGCCTTTGGACTTTCATACTGACTTGCTATTTTCCATGAAATATAATCTTTAAGTCACTGTTAGGTTAACACTTCAAGTGTTTGTCTTATTTCTTCAACAAGCAACGATATTTAAATTAACATATGTATTTTACTGAACAGAATAAATAAGGTGATGACTTAGTTAAATTAGATGCAGACTTCAGAAACTTCTTTGTCTTATATTGGTCACTTCTTCATTTGGGGGAAAATTATATTTCATCTATTTCTATTTCTATATCTAAACATGTGGGAGTTGCATTTGGGTTATATTAATTTTGTTCTTCATTTTGTACTCCATTGTATACTTCTTATTTTAATACACGTTAAATTAGTATTATGCTGCTAAGGATTTCCATACTCTTTGTATCTGAAATTCACCCATTTAGTCCTGATATTTCCCTTTGTTATGGACCAAATGGCTTTACAGAACAGTTCCCCTTTATCATTCTTATAAAGTTCAAGTGAATAAATATATAAGATTTTTTATTCTTGCAAATATATGTAGGAGGGTGTATTCCCTCCCCGACTTGAGTACAGAATATGTGAAGGCTCATTCTTACAAGATAATGTCAATTGCTTTACAAAGTGGATAGGAATATTAACATTCTTAGCAGGAGTGAGACATGCTACCAGCGTATACATCTTCTCTGCAAGTTGTTACCATCATCTCTCCTTATGTTAGCTTTCAAAATGAGTGTCAAATATTGTCACTTTGTGGTCTTTATTACCAAAGATTGGAATTTATTAAAATGAAATTATTGAAGATGTTTTGATTATCTTTTTAAGAGAGCTTATCTATTTATTTACTTATTTCATTTTTTGAGAGACAAAAAGAGGGGGAGAGAGAGAGAGAGAGAATGGGTGTGCCAGGGCCTCTAGCCACTGCAAATAAACTCCAGACACATGCCAGTTTATGAATCTGGCTTATGTGGGTGCTGGAGAATCCATCCTGGGTCCTTTAAGCTTCACAGGTAAGCTCCTTACTGGCTAAGGCATCTCTCCAGCCTTGTTTTGATTATCTCATGCTTAAACTGTACAGGATTTATGCAAGTGAATTTTTAATAATACTCAAAGATTTAAGCAAGATGACTATAGCTAATGTCAATATGAAATGTCATTTTACTATAGTACAAACAAAACAAATTGCTAAAAGTTTACATTTTAAGTGATGTATAGAGCATAAATAAGAAAATTTTTGTAGAATTAGCAACAAACTAATTGTGTACATTAATAATAAGATATAAACTTAGAGAAAAGAAACAGAACACAAGGTGTATTGCTAGAGTAAAAATAAAATAAATATTGTCAAATTACTTCAGATGCAGTATTAATCCTAATGAAGACTTTATTACCAGGCAAAAGGAAACAAATAACACACTCACTGAAGATAAGGGGATGATTAGATATTTCACAGGTAATCAAAATATCCAGGGAGAAAGGCTAGAGAGATGGTTTAGCAGTTAAGGTGCTTGCCTGTGAAGCCTAAGGACCCAGGTGTATTTCTCCAGTATCCACATAAGCCAGATGCACAAGGTGGCACATGCATCTGGATTTTGTTTGCAATGGCTAGAGACCCTGGGGTGCCCATTTGTGTATGCTCTCTTTCTCTCTCTCTCTCTCTCTCTCTCCCTCTATTTCTTCCTCTCTCTGCTCTCAAATAAATAAAACATTTTTAAAATGTCTAGGGGGCTGGAGATATGGCTTAGTCGTTATAACACTTGCTTGCAAAGCCTAAGGACCTAGATTTGATTCCCCCATAGCCTACTAAACCAGATGCACAAGGGGGTGCTTGTGTCTGGAGTTTGCAGTGCCTAGAGGCCCTTGTGTGCCCTCTCTCTCTCTCTCTCTCTCTCTCTCAAAATGGATAAATAAAATAAACAATAAAAATCCAGGGAGAAAAAGCTAGAAAAAAGGAGAAATTTATTTTTACAAGTAACTGGAAAAGCTTCCCAAATTTGATGAAAATTATTCATCAACAGATCCATGACTTACTGAATCACAATAAGTATAAACGTCATCAGCCTCACCTCAACCTCACCTCAACATATTATAGTCAAACTTCTGAAAAACAAAAATAGTGCTGAAAGCAGCAAGAGAAAACCAACTCATCAAACATGTAAGGCAATGCAATTGTGTGAATTGTCCTCAGAGAGAGGCTAGAAGACAGTGCAATGATGTATGGGAGGATAAAAACAGTCAGTGAAGGTTGAGGAATTTGTCTATTTCTTCCAGGAGGTTGAAGTTATGACTATACATTTATCTATATTTCATCTTTGTTATTTATTGGAAGTAGCATGGGGAAACATAATAATATCCTCTCTCATTTCTGGTATTGATTATGTGAGTTTTCCTTATCGACATTATTCTTGGTTTTGAGAGATGATTATGAATTTTATTGATGTTTTTGAGGAATTGACTTTTTATTATTTTCCTATTTTCAATTTTATTAATTTTGGATGTTAACTTAGTTGTTTCCTGCTGATTTCTTTGGATTTGTTTTCTCTATCCTTTCCCATTTTCTGGAGGAGAAAATGTGTGCTATTAATCTGATATACTAATTTCCCTTCTTGTAGTACTGTATTTCCATAAATTTGTACTGGTTAATTTGTATTTCCTGTTAGATTTCCCTTTCCACCTGGGCATTACTAGAAGTCTGTATTTAATTTCTGAAAGATCAAGAGAAGTGGATAAGGACATTTATATCTCACAAGGGCACATTTTTGCTTCCTATGGTAGGAAGGAGCCCGGAGGCACAGTGTGAATAGCTTATCACAGACGCACTGTTCAGGATTTGCTTATTCTCAGTTAACCCCAGTCCAGGTGGCTTTGAAAGGAACATGGGGCTAAGAGCAGCAGACACTAACCTAACTAAGCATCTTTGGGCTGTCAAAACCCAACAAGACTGAGATGAAATTACGAGAGATGTGCAGGAGATGATCGGGAACCCCAACACCGCACACCTCAGGAATAAGGGTAACAACCTGACAGAGATGCAATATTAAGTTCTAGACTGCCTTTGTCTCCCCTCCCCTGTATAACTAGCTGCCTGAAGTTGACATGGGTGTGAACCTGCTGCCTTCTCAGATCACTGGCTGTTTGAACAAAGCCCAAATTAAATATTCAATTCCCATTTGTTTGTTTGTATTCATGGCAACACCAGCTCCATTATTATGGTTACAATCTGTCATTTACACTAGGCTGATGTCATGGACACCAGGGGATAAACTCTAAGATGATTTCAAGTCTTTTAATCTTGTAGAGGTGTGTTCTGACAGCTTATATCCTTCAGGCCCAGCTACCAGCCACTTGTGCTGAGGAGGCATATCCCCTCCCTCTCTCCATTAGTCTCTCTTTTAATTTGATGTCATCATCTTTTTCTCCTAATATTAGGGTCTTGTGAAGGTATTGCTAGGCACTGTGAGGTCATGAATATCAAGGCCAATTTCTGTCTGGACAGTTGCATTGTAAGGAGTCGTACCCTTCCTTTGGCTCTTCCATTCTATCTGCCAACTCTTCTGCAATAGACCCTGAGCCTTGGAGGGTGTGACAGAAGATGTTTCAGTGCTGGGCACTCCTCCATCCCTTCTTCTCAGCACTATGTTGCCTTTTGGGTCATCCCAGTGGTCATCGCCACTGAAAAGAGAAGCTTCTTTAACCAGAAGTGAGAGTAGCGTTAATATATGAATATGAACATTAAGTGTAGTGCTTTCAGGGCAGTTTGGTGGGAATAATATATACATTTAGTCAGACAAGAACAGGCTTTATAACCCTAAGGCTCATGACCTCCCCTGCCATAGGCTTTCCTTCCCGCCAGGTGAGGCGTGTTTAGATGGACACCATCTTGACTGGAAGTTTTCTTCACTTTCTTATCACACATATCAAAATAAATTTCAAAATAAAGCTTCAAATCTTTTTAAAATTTATTTTTATTGATAATTTTAATGCATGAACAGTCTATAATCTGACCACAATCCCTTCCTATTTTCCTCTTATGCTCCCCTCCCTTAGTCCATTGAATCTTCTCCTTTCTCCAAATAATCTTTCTATTTTGATGTTACATTCTTTCAGCCCTCCTTCATCATCTGTGTCAAAGTGTTAAATGGGCTCAATATTGTGCAGATCTTGTGGAGTTAATGGCATCCGCTCTGAGATCATGAATGCACAAGTCACTTCCTGTCTGGAGAATAGTGTCCCAAAGTCCTCCTCCTCACATTCCGGCTCTTACATTCTTTGTGCCCCTCTTTTGGGGGTGTTCCCTGAGCCTTGGGTAGTGTTATAGACACCTAGGTTCAAATCTTATCACTCCTCTCAAAATCCTTTAATGATTTCTTATTGCCCACAAGTTCAAGCACCAACATAAGCATGGTCCAAACCCTCTTCAAAGAAGATTTCATTTAGGTAAAAGATAAACATTTTAAATTTTCTTGATCGGGGATAATTTTACATTGTTACTTGGAAAATGAAACATTATGGCTTATACTTAGATTGTATTATTGTAAGAACATCTAAGGTTGCTCAATGAGAGGAAGGAACTTGATAAAGATTTTTTTTTAATATTTATTTATTTATTTACGAGAGAGAGAGAGAAATGTAGAGACAGAATGGGCATGCCAGTGCCTCTAGCCCCTGCAAATGAACTCCAGATACATGTGCCATCTTGTGCATCTGGCTTTATGTGGATACTGGGGAATTGAACCTGAGTCCTGGCTTTGGAGGGAAGCACCTTCACTTCTAAACCATCTCTACAGCCCAATGGGGACTTTGCAAAGGGATTTTTTTGCCCTTCCTACACACCCAAGATCACTGGTACTGTCACAAGTGAAAAAGATGGCAAGAGAGTGGATGGGAAACATAGAGTAGGCTTGAGAAATCAGAAGTTCTACTTTAGCAATTTGGAACAGGGATGAGAAAGTTGTCTTGCCATGCTTCTGGTATGCCAGATAACTGATTATTAATTGGTCTGAATCCTCCAATCAGCCAGGTACTGTATAAATAGCTGTCAATGTGGTGGAGGAAGATGTTTTCTGTTTAAACATCACTGAGGGCTGTCAAGTTCTCTCTTCATTTCCAATCTCAGTTTAGATTGAGGGAATACTAGCAAAAGACAGCAGTACCTTCAGCCTTCATAATAAGCATACTAATTGCCATTTACCCTATGTCTAGAAGGGAGCTCATTTTTCATTTTATTCAGGATCTGGGTAGAGGTCCAATTCTTATTCTAGTCCTACAGTGAGACAGAGGACATAGGATTGAATAAAAGAAAGAATGAGGAATAATGAAAGTTCTGGAAGAATTTACTGATAAAAATTATTCCAGAAATAAATTGGATGCTTAATGAGGGGAAAAAACACATACTTAAAAAACCAAAAAAAAAAAAAAAAAAAAAAAAAGAGAGAGAGAGAGAGTAAATATACTTTCAATATTTATTTATGTTTTTTTTAAAAGAAATAAATGCATAGTTATAGACAAAAAATTAAAAGAAACTATTTGGAAGAGAAAAAAGTATAAATAAATTTGGCTGTAGGTGGAAAATATTTTTTTCTTTTTAAAAATATTTTCTTTTCATTTATTTACTTGACAGAGAGAGAGAAAGACTGGGCTTGCCAGGGGCCCCAGCCACTGCAAATGAACTCCAGATGCATGTGCCACCTTGTGCAACTGGCTTACATGGGTCCTGGGGAATTGAACCAAGGTCCTTTGGTTTTGCAGGCAAGTGCCTTAACTACTAAGCCACTTGTTCAGCCCCAAAAATGTTTAATTAGAGGGTTTTATCTCACATAACTGAAATAAAGACAGTCTTTATACCACATAAATAGTTATCTGTGTCCAACATGGTGCCTGGAAATCATTTTTCTAATTTAATTGACACGAATTATGAGGATATTGCATTCTATATTTATGTTTTCAGAATTTATTTGAGTGACATTAAATCCTGGTCTTCTCCTAAGAAAAATAATATATTTTCTTGTTCAGAGTAAAGCAATTTTTATTTTTGTAGCATACATTAAATTTTACAAATTTATCTTGCATTAATTTCATTTAGATTTAGATTAATATGACCAAGTCATGGGTTTTAATAAGATTATTTATTTGTTTTTAAAATAATATAGCTAATTAACAGAATAAATATGATTAGAATACAGATTGATTCCCAAGACCAGGTAGAATTTCCATTTTATCATGCCACTCCTGGTTTCCATCCTTGGAAAGAATTTCTGCTAGAACACACTATTTCAGTACACTGCAACAAATATCGTGGCCTATATTGGAAGATGCTCTGTGATATGGCTTTATGAAATTCGATATTGTTTCTATTATAAAGATGTGATGGAAGATATTGTCCATTAGTTTTCACTGCATCTTTCTGTCTGGGTCAATTATACCTCTCTGAACATTGTGGATATTTTGACCAAAAGTACTTACAATCACTTTTTCATGTTTCTGCTAGAAATCCTAGTGCCATTTATGTCTCTTCTTTTCTTTGCTGCAAGAAACAGTGTGTATATTTTTAGATGCAGGATCACTATTGCCCTCCTTCTTCTCCTGTGTCATATTTAAACACTTGCTTTTTCTTATACACCTTGAATTTAACCATAGCTATTCTATTGGGTACTTCTAATTGCTGCAACAAAATACCTTGCAAAATAACATAAGGACGAAGGGTTTATTTTGACTTATGGTTCAAAGCATGGAATTCAGCATGGTAGAGAAGGGGTGGCAGCAGGAGAATGAAGCAACTGGTCACGTTGCATCCACCATCAGAAAACAGAGCGTGATGAATGCTGATGCTCACTAAGGGTCTTCTGCTTGTCCAGTCCAGGAATGCAGTGCATGGAGTGGGACCACCCACAGTGAGCATGGGTCTCTTCACCTCATGTACCTAATCTAGAAACTCTTCCTAAATATGTCCAGAAATTTGTTTCCATGGGGATTCTAAGTGCTAGCAAAGTGACAATCAAGATTAAGTATCATACTGATGTTAATCTCTGGTATTTTATGTCACATAATCTCCTCACATACATGGTTTATGAACAAGGAATCATTTGAGATAAACAAATGCATAATTTTACAAATATTTATTATGAATCTTGTAATTTATCATTAATCATTTGCCAGGTGAATTCATTCCTCTCAATCTTTCTACAAACTGTAAGAATATAGATTCCTGGGTTGGAAAAACAGACACTTTTCTATTTTAAATATGCCAAGATTATATAAAATATTTCATTTTCTACATTGAGACATGGAACTTCCTTTTAGGACCCTAATTTCTAGAAAGCTTATTAATGATTATGCACACTGAGGAATTGCTGCTGTTCAAGAAATAGTTTCTAATGTCCAACATTTTACAAATGTTAACCATCCTCTTCATATTGGACCGAACATCTTACTAATATTAATTTTTGAGTACCAGTTGTAAAATGTACTCATTAACTGTGTTATCACCCACACACTTCATTTGGTAGGATGAAAATGATGCCAATTTAGCAGTGACTCTTGCAAATTTGCATTTGTTCATGGCAAGATTTAACCTGAGTCATATCTCATTGTTTGTGTATTCAGATTGACTAATTCAAGTCATCATTGGAGAGAAATAGATCTTGACATGATGTAGTTGGATGAATATGTAACATTAATTAGCAGAGTCTTTCTGCAATATGAAGAAGTGCTACCTATTAAAAGACCATGCCAGATTGCTCAGAAATCTCACTAGTGAGAATTTGGCTCATATTTGTCTATCACTAGTTTTTAAAATGTTATCATAGGCCAGGTGTGGTCGTGCATGCCTTTAATCCCAGCACTTGGGAGACAGAGGTAAGAGGATCACCATGAGTTCAAGGCTACCCTGAGACTACATAGTGAATTCAAGGTCAGTGGGAGCTAGAACGAGAACAAAAACAAAATAAATGTTATCACATATGACATGCAAGATATGGCACAGAGGAACTTTCAATTCAAGAGTGAGACACAAGACCTTTCTTTTTGTCACACATAGATAGCTTTGCCAATCAACATAACATTTCAATGTACCTGTGAGGTGATAACTCCAAGAGAGGTATAAGCCCATTGCTGTTGGAAAAAACGTGGAGAAACTATTGATTCGATCTTACATAATCAAGGAAAGAACCCTGGAAGAAGTGGCATTTGTGATGAATGTTGGGAACAGATAGAATTTCAACAGATTACAAAGAGAAAATGATAAGGTAACATCAGGAATAAAGATGAGTGGTGAAATCTGTGGAACAGCAAGAGTGATAAACACAACTGTTACTACCATTCTGATCTCATTGCTGTTGCTACTAATATAATTATCAGGACCCTCCTGCGACCACAGCTACTGCCAACCTCTACTGTTAATAAAAGATAATACGGGGTTGGAGAGATGGCTTAGGGGTTAAGGCGCCTGCCTCCTAAGCCTAAGAACGCTGGTTCCAATCTCCAGCGATTCCAATCTCCAGGTCCCACGTTTAGCCAGATGCAAAGAGATGCAAGGGCACAATACCGCAGTTGACCACAAGGGGGCACACGCATCTGGATTTCGTTCGCAGCAACTGAGACATTGCTGGCACCCATCTCTGTCTTCCTCTCTCTCTCTCTCTCTCTCTCTCTCTCTCTCTCTCTGTCTCTCTCTCTGTGTCTCTCTCCAAAAAAAAAAAAAAAAAAAAAAAAAGGTAATATGTACCCAGAGCCAAGGAATTTTGGACTTAAAGGATCCCTTCTGAAGTAAGATATTGCTCAAAAATTCCTGAGTGATCCACCCACAGACCCTTTCATGACTTGTGTATAGCATATATATGCTTCTAAATTTCTAGGTCAAGTGACACTTATTTTTTCTAACATATTATTCAAAGTACTAAGCCTCTTATATTTATTGAAAATATTTATTTATTTATTTATTTATTTATTTATTTATTTATTTATTTATTTACATGAGAGAGAGTGGGAGAATGAGTGCACCAGAGCGACCTGTCACTGCAAACAAAGTCCAGATGCATGTGTTACTCTATGCATCTGGTAGAACATGGATACTGGAGAATCAAACCTGGGCCTTCAGGTTTTGCAAGCAAGGGCCTTTTACCACAGAGCCATATACCCAGCCAAGCCTCTTACATTTTGGTTTGTGAATTCAATTAATCTTAGTCAAAATATAAAAGTCATTAAGAATCACTGGAGTAAACATGAACAAATAAGCAAAGTAAACAGCAAGAATTATCTGGTCATATCTACATGGTCAAGAATGAACCACAAGAGATATATTTTATAATTCAGAGCATGTAATTTTAAACTATCAATTCAGTTTGGGTGGCAGTATTTTAGAATTTTCTGAAAGCTTTCTATACTCTCTGACTCTCAAAATACATTGATTTACACTGAAAAGATCCAAACTATTAGGTATGTCATCTTGAGGACAGGAAAATAGGGAGGGTAAAGATAAGGGGGTACACAAAACCAGACCCAAATGGAACTGGTGTTATAAAATTCTATATCCTGAAAGACAGACTAAAAGGTTGAACCTTTATCAAGTCCTTAGAGGGAACACCTGAATCAAAGGGCCCTGGAGAGGGTATGATGGAGACTAACCTTAATTTTCTCCTGTTTTTTTTTTTCTCTCTCTCTTTCTTTTTGATATTACTTATCTTTTTCTTCCTTCTTTTTTCTTGATGCTGGCCTGTAACTCCCAGTACCAGGATGTGGCTTACATCCACAATGAGCTGTTTATCAGAGAGACTTACAAGGTTTCACAAAAGAAAACAGACTCCTGTCAGAGCACTTGATGACCCACCAAAGGTTAATGGTAAGACCCTACCGCCAAGGACACCATATGCTGTTGGTATGGAACATGGAGAAACCTGGCTGGAATTTGGAAGAGAGTAAGTCTGCTCACACAAATCTTGGGATACAAGAGGGCCTATACCTCTTAAATTCTCTCTAAACTAATAATGCTCATCCCATTTGTCCAGTTCCGACTTCACCCTCCATGGGAGAATTTGCTTCTCTTTTCCAGATGGATGCAGAACTTGAGGAGAGAATCAGCCCATCAACACCTCTCCAGGGCCCCAGCTGAAACCATAGAGTAATTGGGGAAATGCTTTCTTGGTGAACCTGGAGTCAGCCCAAGGGTGAAGGAGATAGACACAGAGGACACTCAACTCCTACCAAACCAGAGATCCAGAGACACAGAAGCTCCCAAGATCTCATCACTGAAGTAGACCTAAAACAAACCCAACATGGCTCAGGGAAATTCACAGAAGAGGGGTCAGAAAGATTGTTAGAGCCACAAATCAGGACATTATGCACAGAGACATTGCCTCTTCCCCATAACAGATTGATACCCTCACTATGCATGATCCACAATCCATACGTGGATTACTGACATCCCAAATGAGGAGGGTCCCTTTGGAGGGGGGAGGACAGGGAGGAGGCTAAGGGTGGTACTAATATGTGCTGTTTACAAACTGAGTGTGGACATAACTAATAAATTTTTAAACATATGTTCTGTTTAGAGGTAAAAAGGAGGCAGGGGAAAAAAAAGGAGGTAGAGAATATGGCATCAGTGGGACACACGTAAGATTTATCAACACAGAATTCTTAGTGACTTGTACCTATACAATGTGGAGAAGTTAGTTAATTTTAACTTAGTATTGTCTTGGTTTGATATTAAATAATAAATTAATATTTTATAAGCCAAATTTGGATATCTCTAGAGAGAGCTCAAGGGTCTATCATCCTTGCTCTCTTACTATGCCCATCAAGAGGTAATAAAGAAGTAATATTCTTAGAGATAACAAATTGTTGACACTATCTTTTAAAGTGTTCTTATAACCATTCAACAGTGTGAATTTACTGTGCTCTTGAGACAACGCTTGGGGCAACCAAAACATTTTAAGCATGGAACCTTAGAGAAACTCTAATTCTCTTCGATTCACCATTCCTCCATACTTGAGAAGGCATTAGATGTTGGCTCAGGATAAAGAAGTAGAGAAGTTGTTTGGACCCTGTCTCTGATATGAATACAAAAGAACTTTCCTATATGACTTGAAGATTTGGGAGGTCGCTGGTTGTGGTTAAATTCCAATCTATTGTCAAGTGACATGTGGAAATCATTTAGAAAGACTCAAAACACACACCCACAACCTCCCCCTGCCTACAATTTGGTGCTCTGTGAAGCAGAGAGGACTTGATGCCACCCATAGGCCCTATCAGTGAAAAGAATATGATGGTCTCATGGCATGACATGGCCTTGGAAAAATATGAATATGATTTATAATACAGAAGTAATAATTTTGGTTATGATGCATATTGTCATAAAATATAATGATGTATATAATAATAATTACAATGAATGTACAAACACAGAGGTGGTCATTATACAAGTCTACCAATGACCAATGTGGACCAAATTATTTTTAATTAGCTGAGAAAATTCTAGTTGCACTATCCAAATGGCCATAGAAAAATGGAGGAAAATAGGCAAATTAACTCACAAAAGCCCCTTGGATTTTTTTCAGCAGAGACTTTGTAAATTTTCATTTGGAACCAATTGTTTAGCAATTAGTGAAGAAAGCTGAAGATAACCTGTCTCAGTAGCTCAGTGACAAGCCCAGTGCCCAGCAGGGAGAGCTAACAGCTCCCTGGACAGTTTGACATAAAGGTTAATGAATTCAGTGTCCAACTTTGAAGTTACAGATATGTAACCAGAAGTCTCTCAGTTTTAAATAACGAAGAATTTCCATAAAACATGGAAAGCATTTGAAGATACACCCATTATAAATGCTGGAGCTAAAATGGACACATGCTAAGAAGCACAGAAGCCTAGAAATGATAGAAGTGACCCAATGTGAACTCTGGAGAAACCATGTGTACTTGGGAATCCCAATTATATCACACTAGCTGTGCGAGCCTCGGGAAGTTATTCAACTCCTTTGGAAGCTTGATTTTTTAAAAAAATCATTTGTGAAGGTAGTTGGAATAGTCATTGCTTTATGTGGTATCTAATAAATCTGACTAACTTTCCAGCCTTGAATTCATGCATTTCTGCAATGCGGTTTTACAAGACTTCTATTCAGGATTGAAGCCATCTGTGCTTTTTGATCCACTCGTCAAATAACAGAACACAGGGACCCACACTTGGTCCTCGTTCTCAGGCCAAACCTTATGAGTATGTATATACTGCTGCTGCTTACACTTTTGGAGCCCTGATGCCAATGGACTATCCTGCCAAGGATGAAAGATATTTATTCACCTTTTTTGATCCTACAGCTGACACCTCACTATCCTGTACTCGCATGAATCAAGCGATCTGCATTGGTAATCTATTATAGAAAACAAAACTCAGTGGCTTAAAAATGTAATTACAGGGTGTCTGAGATGACTCAGGGGTGAAAGGTACTTGGAAAACCTTCAGGCCTGTGTTTGATTCCACACTACCCACATCAATCCAGATGTACAAAGTGATACATGTGCCTGGAGTTTGCAGTAGAAAGAGATCCTAGTATGCCCATATTCTCTCCCTTTCTCTCTCTCTCTCTCTTTCAAATAAATAAATAAATAAAATATTTTAAAGTTAAATTCTGCTTTATGATCCTGGGTGTTGATTTGGCTCAGCTGGGTTCTTCCTCTGTTCAACATGATGTCTGATAGTATAGTTATTCTGGGTTACCCCACACTAAATGTCTCACAAACCATCTAGATATGTGGTGTCACAATAGGGGATTTGTGATGCTGGAAAACTGGTCCTGCCTTCTCCATGTCTCTTACCTCCCTACCCCCTTTCTTCTCACTGTTATCTCCAGTTCTCTCTATGTGACCATTTCATTGTCCTTCCATATCATAGTTGCTCATGATATCTGATGTTTTACATGGAAATTGAAGGCTTTCCAGTGGGAAAAAACTTTAAAGGTGTCAGACTTCATTAAGGCAAAGACTTCAAATCGACATAGAGTTACTTTCTCTGTATTAAATTAATTAAAGCAAATATGACCATCACTGATTGGATGTGAGAAGGAAATTTGGAAGAGTAAGGAAGCCAGGAGGTGCAGTTAATTGAAAGCCACCTGGGAACTAGAGTCTGACTTACCAAATAACCTAAAACACAAGAAACACAAGAGTAAATCCAGCCAATATCAGTTAGACTAACCCAGATTGGAAAATGGGGTCAGTTGAATGAACAGAATCCTGATTTCAATGCATGGTGTTTTCTATATAGCAATGGGAATTAAATACTTTGTGATGGTTAACCATCCCTGTCAACTTGACAGGTCTAGAGTCACGGTGGAAACACTCTATGTGTTCTATGAGGATGTTTCCAGAAAGGTTTAAGTGACTATGGAAGACCCACCCAAAATGCAGGCAGAACACTTCATGGGATACATCTCAGACTGTACAAAATGAGAAAGAAAACAAAATTGAGAAAGCCAGTTTAGGATTGGACCATACCCCTGCTTCCTGACAGCGGATGCCCTGTTTCCAGCCGCCTTGTGCTCCTGCAGCCAGGCTTTCACAGCCATGATGGACTGTAGCCTCAGACTGTGAGCCAAAATAAACTTTCCTTCCTTAAGTGGATTTTGTCATAGCAATAAGAAAAGTGACTAGTGCAGGTATAGTTCAGCGGTAGAAAATAGATACATATATATCAAAAAGATACATATGTATGTGTATATACATATAATGTTCTTGTACACATATATTGCTTATTTGGATACTTTTTATTACATAGATGTGTCATACTTTATTTTATATGTGTACATATATCAGAAATAAAAGGAAATATAAGAGAAAACATTTAGGGCCTTCCTTAAATATATTAGACATTTATTATATTTTTACAAAAATTATGTTAACAGTGTTTATATGAGGATGCAGAATATCAACTAGGCAGGAGGAAAATGGTCAAGAGATCTACTATGTCCGTAGTTAACAACTATGCCGTGTATCATTGAAAAGTGCTAAGAATGTAGACTTTAAGTGCTTTTGTCATACAAATAGACTGTGTGAAGCAATACATGTGCTGATAAGCTTGGTTTGGTCATTGCACAGCAATACGTTTTTCAGAACATCACATTGTATACACATTTGTATACACAGTGCTGTAAATTCAACTTAATATCAAAAATGACAGTGTGGAGTTACAGAGATGTCTCAGTGGACAAAGCACCTCCTGCTTAAGCCTGAGAACTCGAATATGGAAACCCAGACCCCATGTAAAAAGTTGTAATGGGTTTGTTTAATCCCAGAAAAATGGGAGGTGAGGGAAGGAGAACTTCCTACAAGCTTGCAGGCCAGCTAGCCCGGCAGTCAAAGGAGTGGACAATGAATCTTGAGAGATCCTTGAAGTACAAGGCAAGGACCCACACCAAAAGTTGTCCTCTGACTTCCACATGTGTATAGTGGCCTGCACATGTGCGCACATATGTGTGCATGCATGCACACGCACACACACACACACACCACTGAAAAATAATAAAAATCCACAAAAAATTGATTATAAGATAGGCATGCTATACACAACAATGGCTATTTAATTACTTTAAAATGTTGATGACTATCCATTATTCCCTGAATTCAGTCTTGAAGTGGACTCGAAGATTAGAACTCACACAACAATTCCACCCCATGAGTCTCATTTATGAAAGCTCTTGGCCTCAGGTAATCAATTAGAATCTATTCAACTTTTATAGCACTGGGAACCAGGCACATCCATCAAGTGAAAGGGCAGAGGAGTGACAAGCTTTCAAGGAAGGTTGGCAAAAGATTTATGATTCTTGGCAGCACACTCAGCCCCAGGTACCCTGTAGGAAGACACTTCCCTGCCTTCCAGTAGGAGATGGGATTGTTCAGAAGTCGATTCAATTATCTTTTTAGTCTCCCTTGAAAAGAATGAAGGAGTTATTCCACGATTTCATCTGGACCATGCTTCATCCATCAGATTATTTTAGTGGGTCTATAATGGATAGTCTTTGTTTGAAATCTGTAGTCATTTGGAAAATTGATAGCAAAAGGTACCTTGAGGATGGATGAAGTTGGGCCTGAAGCTTTCTGGTTAAGGCTAAGTGCAGTCAACAGTGGCTTACAGTGACTACAGATTTCTATCTATGAGGATTACAGAAAATATCAGAGCTTTTACTTCTGGGCACAATTGTTGTTATTATTGTTGATGTGTGTGTTTAAGAGAAAGCAGTATAGACAAGTTGGGGTGGGAAAGGAATGCACTCCGATCTTTGACACTTGACATTCCAATAAAACAAATGTATTGTTCTCCAGCTTCAGGACACACGGGAACCCTGCAGCAGGGTGAGAGGCTTATGTACAGGTGGACCTGAATTACATGTCCATTTCCGTGACTCACTAGCACTGTGACTTAAAGGCAGGCAGCCCCTCTGCACTGATTCTACCCAGAAAGGTTCCTTAGGTGTGAACCTGGCACTGAGGAGGTTGCTGATGTCACAACCTTCAGAAGACAGTGAAGGGAAAGAGACCCAAGCTGCTTTGTAGCCTGGGAGACAATGAGCTTCATTCTTCAGCCTTTACATCTTTTCATTAAAGGAGAAAAATTCCTCATGAACCTGGAGGGAACTTTTGGTGCTTGATAGCAAGTTTGGCCTTCCCTGTGCAATCTTCATATTGCCAGTTATCCCCCAGGGAGACATACAGTCTTGGAATTTAAACACACCATGGAGGAAAGGAAATTGAGACTGTGTTTCAAATCAGTTTCAAGGGGGAAACATGGCAGAATTTTTCTTGTGTTCTTGGATTGGGATAATTCAATGTAGTTAGCCGTAGAAAGAGCCCCATTTTGGTGTTGGGGAACTGGACCCACATGCCTGTGTGGCACTAACTGGTTCAACACATAGCCTACTTAGGGTTCATATTGTGGAGAACGGGCTTGCAGCTCTTCTAAGCCATGGGTCAGCACTGTTCAGTGGGGATGATGACTAAGTATCCTGCAGGTAATATCTCATGGTAGGAAAAGGCAGATCAGCTCAAGCCTCAACTCATCAGCAGAACAAATGGAGAGTCTGAGTGACAGCAATGAAGTCCAGAGACTTCAGGGACTTCTCAGAAATTCTATTTCACTCTACTTTGTATAAGCACAGATGTGGTATTTCAGGGATGAAGCAACTCACAAGGCAATTGGAAACTCCTGGGTATGGAAGACATGCAGCTGTGGGTACTGGAAATTCTACTAATTAAAACAAATGGAAGTTCAGGTACTTTGTTGAAAAAACAAAATTCTAGATAAGCTAAGAGCATACAAAGTTCTTGAAACTTGTATCGATGAGCAAGCATTGGTACCACAGCTATCCCTCTAATTATGAATGAAGTTGAAAATGGTTTCTTTTGTCTGTCAGTCTTAGTACAAGTCAGAAATGACAAAGAGAGACTTAGACAGAAATATCACTGATGGTTACAATTCGCACAGCCAACTACCTAGGGATAGCTTCTCTTTCCTGTTGCACTAGACAATCATGACGAAAAAGTAATGGATTTGAGTGGATTTGTGGAGAGCAGAACGTGTTGACTTTGAACAAAGTCCAGGTGGAAAGTCACTGATTTCTGGCCACTTCACACAATATGGTGGGGGTAATGGATGCAACCAATGCTTTCTTTCTTAATGTTTTATTTTTATTTATTTATTTGAGAGAGGTAGAGAGAGAGAGGGAGGGATGGAGAAAGAGAAAGAATGGGTGTGCAAGGGCTAAAGCAGCTAAAAATAAACTCCAAATGTATGTGCCTCCTTGTGTCTTGCTTACATGGATTCTGGGGAATCAAACATGGATACTTTGGCTTTGCAGGCAAAGCACCTTAACAACTCAGCCACCTCTCCATCCAACAATGCTTTCTTTCATGGACCTCATCATAACATTTGCCTTACCCAGTCATTCTAGGGTACTGTACAACAGGAAATAATTGTAAAAGGGGAGCTATTATCTGATGGCTAGATCTGTGTCATGCTGGCTGGCTTCACTTGAATTATCTATCCAGTCTTCTGAGAGAGTTACTATTATGCCTCTGTATTGGTTGAGGGAGTTTTAGACTAAACTCAAAATATATATATATACACAGCTAGTGAGTGGTTATGCAAAGATGTGGAGCAGGATGGCCAAGCTCATTAATCAAGCTCTTAATACTTGTCATGAAGCAGTCTTCACGCTGAGAATACACTGGTGAAAAGTTCTAGGTTTATAGTTTAATCCAACGCTCTTTGAATAAGTAACCTTAGCTCCTGTTTTGTGCCAAAAGATGATATGTGATGTGCTGTTTACACACTGAGTATGTACATACCTAATAAAGAAAAAAATAAGGTTTGGGCAAATATCATAGGTTGTTATAAAAATTTTTGTATAGAAAATGTTGACATGTCTCCCAGTGAATTGTTGGCCAGAGAGGCTCTTGAGGTCCCCAAAACAATACAAGCTTATTGCCGAGATTCTTGGCTACTCACAAAAAGTAGGTGTAAGATCTATTCCTGAAGCCACATGCTTAGGTTTCAGGACACAGAGAAATGAAGTTAGAATGGAGTTGGAAGCCAACTCCTTGCTCACTAGTGGTCATTGTGTTGGACAGCGCTATGAAGCCTGCCAGAGGAGAAAAGTCATTGGCAGTCTTAACCAGCAGTGAACCCTTGTTCAAGAGAACAGCTTGTAGCTGTACAACTGGCCACTTGGGAAAGATATGCAATAGTGGCATGTCTATTATGGGGATGACCAACTGCTCTCTATTCAGATTTGAGGCACCGCTCACAGGAGGAAATTCAAGCCTGATACTGAAAATCTACTCAAAAGCCTATTCTAGAAATTCCTAGCAGGGAACTTACTACTGTTGTTTGGCTAAATGAAAATATTATGTCCACAAAGTTTCCCTGTAAGTACTTATACCTATAAAGAGTGCTGATGAACAAAATGGAACATGTTATGTTTCTGGAGTTTGTTTGCAGTGGCAGGAGGCCCTGGTGCACCCCCCCTCTCTTCACAAATAAATATATACAATTTATAAAAGTATATTTTATTTATTTACAAAAATAGAGCAATATAGAGAAGAGAAACAGAGAGAATGGGTGTGCCAGGGCCTCCTACCTTTGCAAGTGAACTCCACATGCACCACTTTGTGCATCTGGCTTTACGTGGGTACTGAGAAATCAAGCCCAGGTAGTTAAGCTTTATAGGGAAGGGCCTGAACCACTGAGCCATCTCTCTAGTCCAATAAATACAAAAAGGACACTCTTTTGCTGCTATGTCTAGATAGAATTTTGGCCAATCCAAAGCACAGATTTCCAGTGAAAATAAACAGTTTATATAAGTGTGCTTGGTTTCCAGATCAAAGTGACTCATTTGTTTCAAGTAATTTCCAATGAATGCCTCAGAACCAGGATTCAGGAACCCTGACAAAATCATGTTGTGCCAATCTAACATAGAAGGAGAGAGGAGCTGTCTCCCGATCTCTCCTTCTCTGTCACTTTCTCTCTCACTCTTCCTCTCCTTCTCTAAATGCCTCACTGATAATCAACTCTCCTAAATATGCTGACCTTTCAGAAAGCTTCCAGTGAAGCTAGATCCTGTGACCTATAGCACAGCATGGTGTCCCACCTGAGACTTGGAGCAGGGTGGAGTGAGGAGGAGGCAGTGGGTGTTGAGTCTCAGGAAAAATATAGTAACCAGTTTTCAAGGTGCTTACTAAGGCAGGGCAAGACACTGATGCTTTGGACAAACAGATGAAGCTGAAAAACTTCTTAAGAAATTGTGTTCAAATCGAAAGATCTATAGAGAAGATTACCAGTCTCCAGCGTGTGAGGCTCCAGACACCGTGTCCAGCACTGCAAAAATAACTAAATAAATATAGAAATACAGAAGCCCTGGATGCAGGGAAGAGAGAAATGAGATGTTTTAAACAGTATAAGGTAGAATTAAAATGATAATAAAATTAAAATTTTATCAGTGTGCAGGACAAATTTGAGAAATAATGATAGTCCAGCCATATTAGAGTCTTGATGTGGGAAAATGACTGGTGTTGGCGTCAAACAATGAAGGGATCTGGTTTGCATGCTAGGGTTGGAAAGCAATGACATTACAAGGTTGTTCCAGTAAGGAGCTAACCTTGGCATTGAGGGCTAGAAAGGGGCAATGCCAGTACCTGAGTGACTTCAAAAGGCATCTTCCACTCATGTCTATATTCAATTATACCATTCACATCATACACTGATACCTGGTACACGCAGGATAATGGCAGGGCTAGGGGCCATCTCACAGCCTTTATTCCAATATCTAATCTATTTATCCAGATGTCAGAGTTTCCTTAAATAACTGTTAGGGAAAATGTTGCCATCAAAGCTTGCCACCTGTTAATTACTGCACACATACAGCAGAGTCCAAAGTCATTATTGTGTGCTGTAGATAATTACAGCCGCATGATTGTGATACGTACTCTTGGATCTTTTTTTTTTTTTTCTTTCTGTGCAAATGTGCAGGCTGAGATGCCAAACAGGTGATAATGATTTGCAAGAATAATAAAGACTGCCAGTGGGACACAGGTAATTAAGAGATGTAAGCTACAGACCGGGTAGTCTGAGTAAGTCTGGTAATAGGCCAGCAGAAATGGAGGCAGCTTCCTGCTGGCATAGATGTCTTCTAGAAAGATTGACTAGCACATAAAAGAAGTGAAATTTCCCTGTTGCATGACCAGGCAGGCAGGCAAGAGAGCAAGGATGGGTGAATTAGTAAACACCATTTCCAATACAAGGATAGGCTTACTGTCCATCTCCGGCTGGGCATGCAACATAAAACAAGTATGTCTTGGAACAAGAAACTGAATGGATGCGATGCCGTAATCCAGCAGCTGATACACATAATGAGAATGACTGGAGACATCTGCATGGCTGGAAAGAAATCTAAAAATCAAAATTAAAAAAAAAAAATCCCCAAATTTCATCTAGGAACTTGGCATGCTAGTGATCCAGTAAGCAATGAACCATGGGAGATTTCATGTCCAAGTCCAGCCCTGTCAGCTGCCAGGATTTTGCCTTATGCATTTCGAAGTCAAGCATAATTAATAACACCAGCCTACATTTTAACTCTGACAGGTGTGTCCCAAAACTGCAACCTTATATTCACCATCAAAAATCTGTAGTCCAAATCACAAGTGTCCTTTCTAAATAACTTTAAATGAACTTTTTAAAAGCAACTTTAAAATAAACTATTATTAAATATTTATTATACTCAGGATATTAAGGTTGCACTGTACATAACAGGTTATAGGCACTTTTACACAATAGTTATACATTGTATTTCCAGTGTGCAAGCCAGAAAATGAAGACCTAGAGTGATTAAAAATTTTATATGGCTACAGAAAAAATTCACCAAGTTAGTAACAGAACTGTAATATAAATGCACATGTTCCTGTGTTACATGGCTTTGAAGTCATTGGCTCTCTGTCACGTTCTATTTCTGCCTAAGTTCCTTCCCCAGATGAACACTCAAGTCCTTGTGAATCTCCTGTCTCTCTTTTTCTCTCTCTCTTTCTCTGTCTCTCTCCACTAATTGTTACTTTTCTTTATTTCTTAAGGAACAATCTTACATTTTATAAAACTATTTTGAAAACAGCACAAAGAGTTCCAATATGCTTCACATTCATTAACACCTATTATTAACATTTTAGCTTATTAAGGTTTCTTCATTAGAATTAATGAGCTAATGCTCACCCAGTGTCAAATCCCATGCTGTATTCAGACCTTGTCAGGTTTTTTTTTTTTTTTTCCTATTTCCAGTTCCAGGATACCATCCATTTCACCCTCAATGGTCACATCTCCTTGAGCTCATCTTTGCTATCAGAGTTGATCCACATTTTCTTGTGTTGGGTGAACTTAATAGTTCAGATGGTTAGCTGTCATTTCTTCCCTTAATGTCTCACAGGGGAAGTTCTGTTGATTAGATATTCAAATTTCAGTGGTTTCCTGGATATTCACAACATCTTGCAACCATCAGCTCCACACAATTACAGAACATGTTCATCACTACAAAAACCCCTAAGCTGGTTAGTGATTATTTCAAGTTCCCCCTCCCTAAGGCCTTTGGTAACCACTAATTTATTCTCTGTTTCTACTGGTTTGAATACTGTGGACATTTCATGTAAGTGGACATACGCAGTAAATGAATTTCTTTCCCTGACCTTTTTAACTTAGCAAATTTTGAAGGTTCATCATGCCATATAATGTATTTACACTTTGTCCCTTTCAGTAACTGAATGATATTCCATAGTATGAGCAGATCACATTTTCTTGATGGACATTTGACTTTACATTTTTTTATGTATTACAAACAATGCGGCTAAAATTCGCATGTAAGTTTTTACGCTGTCTAAGTTTCTAATTATGTTGGTCATATATTTAGGAATAGGTTTTTTAAATATATTTTATTTATTTATTTGAGAGAGAGAAAAAGACAGAGAGAGAGAGAGAGAGAGAGAGAGAGGTTTTGGTTTTATGTTAACTCTGTTAACTGATTTCCTGCCCAACCAATTTCCAAGTGGTTCTACCATTTCACATCATGTGTTGCAGGAGAGCAACTGTTTCTTCATTTATTTTCAGCATTTGTTATTTTTAAGTATAGCATCATAGTGCCAAGTGGTATTATATGTGGCTTTAGTTAATTTAATTAAAACTAGAAAGATTACATGTTTATGACATACAACATGACATTATGAAATATATATATATTTTGAAATTGCTAAAAAACAGTTTTTTTTTAAAAGGTGTGTATGCTTGGATGTGTATGTATGGTGCATGTGTGAGCACACATGTGAGCCATGGTAGATATGTGGAGGTCTGAGGACAACCTTGGAGTGTTTGTCCTTCCTTCTACCTTGCTTTACACAGGGTTTCCCTTGTTGTTTTGTTGCTGCTGCGTGTTTCCAGTCCAGCTGGCCATGAACTTTGGACGTTCTTGGCTCTACCTCTCATTGCATAAGTGCATTGGGGTTAAAGACACAGGTACCACTTTGTGTCCTGCTTTACATGGGTTCTAGGGACTCTAAGTCAGGCTTCAGGCTTGAAAATGAACATCTTTTTATTTATTTATTTTTTTTATTTTTTTATTTTTGGAGAGAGAGACAGACAGAGAGAGAGGGAGAGGGAGACAGAAAGAAAATGGGTGCACCAGCAGTCTCTCAGCTGCTGTGAACAAAATCCAGATGCGTGCGCCCCTTGTGGGCAAGTGCGGCATTGCGCCCCTGTGTTACTCTGCATCTGGCTAAACGTGGGATCTGGAGATTGGAACCAGGTTCTTAGGCTTAGCAGGCAGGCGCCTTAACCACTAAGCAATCTTTCCAGCCCTCTCTTTTTTTTTTTTTACTGTTTTTTTTCATTCCAAGTTTTATTTAAGAGCTTTTAATCCTCCACAGTTATTCAGCTCATGATCTTGCTGCTGGAAAAACAGACAGAGAGTCTGTACATGTGAATGTTCTCATTAAGGTAATATACTTTATTTATTTATTTATCTGAGAGAAAGAAAGAGGCAGAGAGAGAGAAAGAGAGGAAGAGAATGGGCATGCCAGGGCCTCCAGACACTGCAAATGAACTCCAGATGCATGCACCCCCTTGTGCATCTGGCTTACATGGGTCCTGGAGAGATGAACCGTGATCCTTTGGCTTTGCAGGCAAATACTTTAATTGCTAAGCCATCTCTCCAGCCCCCAAACAAGCATCTTTAAACTGCTGAGCTATCTCAGATTATTAACCCATGTATTACCATGAAGCTATCATTTCTATGTTAATAACACTTAAAGTTTACTCTCATAAGACTTCCACTTAATAGGAAAAATTATTTTAGGCATCTTATTATAGTTATATTTTCCTTTTTCTAATAATCAATTGTGATGAGTATCTTTTCACATGGTTAGCCATTTGTGTTTTTAGAAATGTCTATCCAAATCCTTGCCCCGCCCCCCCTTTTTTTGGAGAGAGACAGAGATAGAGGGAGAGGAAGACAGATAGAGATGGGCTCGCCAGCAGCCTCTCAGCTGCTGCAAACGAAATCCAGATTGTGTGCCCTCTTGTGGTCAAGTATGGCATTGCACCCTTGCATCACTTTGCATCTGGCTAAATATGGGACCTGGAGATTGGAACTGCCGGAGATTAGAACCAGCGTTCTTAGGCTTAGGAGGCAAGTGCCTTAACCGCTAAGCCATCTCTCTAGCCCCTTGCCCATTTTTGTATCAGATTATTATTAAATTGTAAGAGTTCTATGTTCTGGATAGAAGTCCATTGCCAGATATATAATTTGAAAATATTTTCTCAAATGCTATGTGTTGTCCCTTAACTTTCTTCATAATGTCCTTTAAAACATATCACTTTAATTTTGATGAAGACCAATATATCTATGTACTTTTTGCATGTGTGTAGGTGCTTTAAGTGCTATAGTTAAAGAAAACTAATTTCAAATCCATGATTTAGCCTGCTTTCTGCTAAGGATTCTGCAGCTTTACTGTGAACATTTAAGTCCTGGGCATGCTGGGAATTGAATATTGCATACGCTTTGAGACAGGGATACAATTTCATTCTTTTCCCTGTGCCCTGGCACTACTTACCTGAAAAAACTACTTTTCTACTCTTTTATGACCCTGATCTCCTTATGGATAACCAGTTTACCATTAGTATATAGGATTATTTCTAGACTTTCAAATCACTGATCAATGTGTCCGCCCTTGTGTCAATACCACATAGTATTGACTATGTGGGTTTCCATGAGTCCTTCTACTTGATTATTCTTCAATGTTTTGGTCATTTATAGTCCCTTATATTTTGATATAAATTTTAGAACCAGCTTTGAAAAGCATAGTGGAAATTATCAAATTATCAAACGCATTAATTTTACACATGAATTTGAGGTGTCATTACCTTCTTAACCACATGAAGAATAATGTCTACGATTTATTTTGGTCTTTTAAAAATAGTTTTCAAGACAGGTGTGGTGGCACACACCTTTAATCCCAGCACTAGGAAAGCAGAAGTAGGAATATTGTAATGAGTTTGAAGTCACCCTGAGATTACACAGTGAATTCTAGGTCAGCCTGAACTAGAGTGAGACCCTACCTCGAAACCCAACCCCCCAAAAAATCAATACTACCTCATAGTTTTTGGTTTATAGTTCTTGTACTCTTTCTGTTAAATATCTTTTCTTCTTGTGATGCAACTATAAATGGAATTACCTTCTTAATTTCATTCTGATTTTTTTTGCAAGTATACAGAAAGACAACTGGATTTTCTTATATTGATCTTATAACCTTGCTAAAAATAATCACACATTAGCCCTGACAGGGTTATTATCATAATTGTTCCTTGGGAATTTTTATAAATATGATCATAAAAGGATGAATAATTTTACCTTTCATTTCCCATATACATTTATTTCTTGTATTCTTTGGGAATCTTTATAAATATGACCCTTATCTCATTATTCTTATAGGGTCTTCAAAATTGATAATTAGGGATTTTTAAATTTTCCTTTTCAAGGTAACAAGCTACCTCTATTATTGGGTTATTGAATGATTTTAACATGAATATGTATTACATTTTGTTATTTCTTATGAATCTATTGTGAGATTGGTGTGTTTTGTACCTTATTCTATTAATAGAATAATAGAAATAGACAACTGGCCAGTTTTCATGTTAAGTCAACCTGTTTACTAGCATTTTTATGAAGATTTAAGTGTCTATATCCATAAGGAACATTGGACTGTACTTTTCTGTTTACTTATTGTTGTTATCAGGCTAATACTAGTGTCTCAGAATGAGTTGATAACTGTTCCCTCATAGTGCTTTAGAAAAATTTGAAGATTTGTTATTAGTTCTTTAAATGTGATATGGGAGATGGCTCGGTGGGCAAAAGCACTTGCAATATAAGCAGGACCACCTGAGCTTGTATCCCCAACCCCACATAACAGACAGACAGCAGCAAACACCTGTAACCTCAGCCCTCCCACAGAAGATGGAAGGCAGAGATAAAAGAGTTCTTTGAAACTTCTGCTTCAATTAGTCTTGCATTTTCAGTGGTAAATGACAATAGACCCTGCCTCAAATAAAGTAGACGGCAAGGTCCTACATCTGAGTTTGTTCTCTGATTTCCAAATATGGACTATGGCACATACATACCCACACATACATTGTCCACCCACAAGGATGGTGATGATGATGATGGAAAAGGAGAAGGAAGAATTAGGACTTTGGCTTCTACTTATAAATTATTAGGTTTGAAGAAAGCTGAGCTTGAGATTGTCTTGAGAGTAATTCTTAACTTCCCAATTTCCTATCCACTCTCCCTACTTTATTTTACCCATATTACTTACCACCTTTAAACACATAAAATTTGCTTAGTTATTTATTGCTGCCATCCTCAATAAAAAGAAGCTTCAAAACAACAGATTTTGTTAATTTTGGGTTCACTATAGCCCAGATACCTGAAACAGGGCTAATTTTTAATTAAATAAATGAATGAATGAATATATGCAAATATTCTATATGTTATGTGCATGGATATATGTGTACATGGTATGCATATGAACAGAGACTGGTATCAATAAGGCACTCAATAAATGGGGAATTTTCATTCCCTAAACAGAGATAAAGAAAGAAGGCAGGAGAAAATAACAGAACACATCAATCTTTGTTTATTTCTGGCTTTTGTTTAAGATTCCAGGTTCTGTTTTCAATGGCAAATCTTCCTTAATAAGCAACCTCCAGGAACAGTTAATAAATAAAGAATAAGTACATTATGAAATCATGGAATATCTAAAAGGAAAGCAATTAAATGCAAAGTTTTTTTTGTTTTTTTTTTTTGGAGACACAGAGAGAGACAGAGAGAGAGAGGGAGAGGAAGACAGATAGAGATGGGTGCACCAGCAGCCTCTCAGCTGCTGCGAATGAAATCAAGATGTGTATGCTTCCTTGTGGTCAAGTGTGGCATTGCACCCTTGCATCACTGCATCTGGCTAAACGTGGGACCTGGAGATTGGAACCAGCATTCTTAGGCTTAGGAGGCAGGCGCCTTAACCACTCAGCCATCTCTCCAGCCCAAATGCAAAGTTTTTAATGTGTCCATGTCTGAAAAGAGAGCAAGAAATCAGGAGATACTGTGATCAGACTGACTATAGATACTATGGAAAATTAAAATTCTTATCTACTGCATATGTTGTAAGTATTTTCTGTTGTTTGGATTTTCAATGACTCAGCATTAAAAACAGTAAGTACATTCTAAAATTTGCATGAAATGCTAAATAGTTGGACACATAGAAGGCATTTATAAGAGAATGAGGGTGAAAGTCAAGGGTTTCAATGAGCATTTTGTCTCATGGTCACAGAAGACAAACAACTCTCAGGTATCAAGAATGCTATAATGCTAAAGATGCTACTGCAAACAACAAACATAGTCCTAACCTTCCAACATTCTGTACGTTATTGAATAAGATGCATCAAACCAAATGCTACACAAATAATTTATGAACTACAATCATAAGGACTGTAAGAAAATAATCTATAGTGGACAAATAAATGAATAACAAGGTTCTTAACCTAGCCTGTGAATCAGGGGAGATTGTCACTGAGAGCCACATTTAATGCACCCACGAGAGTCATTGATCTAAAGGTGGGGTCAACATGAATTGCATAGGCAAATCCAGTCCATTACATGGTTTGAAAAATAAACCTGTTAAAGCATGATCACCTTTATTAATTGTCACCCCATGTCTTAACTTAGCATCCCTGGCTGCTTTTATATTATCAGATTTTTGTAGTAACCTTCTAATTGCTGGGATAAAGCCCCTACCAAAAGAAGCTGATGGGAGGAAAGTTTTTATTTAGGCTTACAGTATCTAGGGGAAGCTCTATAATGGCAGGGAAATGACAGCATGAGCAGAGGCGGGAGATCACGTCTGCCACAGCAAGTGGAAAACAGCAGCAGGAGGGTGAGCTGATCTCTGCCAAGGGGGTAGTTGGCTATAACACTCCTAAACCCACTCCCCACAACACCACTCCTCTAGCACAGCCCCACCTCCCAAACTGCTGGGAACCAAGTATTCAAAACACATGACTTTATGGGGTCCCTCTGATCCAAAACACCACAAGGTCTAAATAGCTCTGATTAAGATTATGTGTTCCAAAGGCTTAAAACACTTTCTAGTTGGCTATTGGTATTTAAAAAGTTGCTAACTTATCCCTGATCTAAAACAATAGTTCTTAGAGATATTGGAAGTATGTATCACCCAATAATTACCAAATGAATGATAGCAAATATACTGTTGCAGTCAGGTTCACATTGCTGGCAGAAATCACCTTACCAAGAACAGCTTTTGGGAAAACGGGGTTTATTTTGGATTACAGACTCGAGGGGAAGCTTCATAATGGCAGGGGAAAACAATGGCATGAGCAGTGGGTAGACATCACCCCCTGGCCTACATAAGGTGGACAACAGGAACAGGAGAGTATGCCAAACACTGGGAAGGGGACACTGGCTATAATACCCATAAGCCCACTCCCAACAATACACTGCCTCCAGAAGGCATTAATTCCCAAATCTCCATCATCTGGGAACCTAGCATTGAGAACACCTAAGTTTATGGGGGACACCTGAATCAAACCACCACATTTGCCCCTGGCCTCATGAACTGATAAGCATCCATGATATAAAATGCAATGCATTCAGTCCATCTTTTAAAAGTCCCCATAATTTTTATCAATACTAGTGATGTTCAAACATCCCCATATTCCAAGGTCTTTTAACTGAGCCATACTACCAAAAGAAAACCATAATGGCACAGAATAAACACACTGCAAAAGGTGGCGTTGGACATAGCAAAGAGATATCCAACCAATACAAGATTAAAACAACCAGGCAAACATCAAACTCTGTAGCTCCAAGTCCAACAACTCTAGTCAGTGACAAATCTCCAAGTCTGATAATTCTAACCAGCAACAAGTTGTTGGATTTCCAATTCCACCCCTCCAGCTAGGCTACTCATAGTCCTGGAAAACCTCATGGTGCTAGCAGTTCTCCTTAGCAGCCATCTCTTGGTCCCAGCATCTCCACTGGGTCTCCACTGCAACCCACAGTCCATTCTCATGGCTCCATCTGGACTCCATGCAGGCATCCAGCAAATCTGCTTCACACTGCCATGGCAGTTTCCAAAACACAAGACCACATTGCAAACTCAATGACCCTCTCTTGCCTGCATTTCTTATGCACCACAATACCAGGTGGAGTGCCAATTTGTTAATCTAAGGGAGAATAAAGCAGACTTTGAAGAACAGTAGACTCCTTCAGCATTCAGACCCCTTTCAAATGACTGCATTCTTTCTGTTGTCCCGATGCAGGTCAGCTGGCCCAATCTCAATGGTTGTAATCTTTCATACAATTACAGCTGAACAGGCAGAAGATTCAGGCCAAAGATTTCTTTCTGTGCCATATCCCTCTGCTCACACCAGACCATTTCTATGCAATGCAACCCTGTACAAATTCTCAGGACAGGGCCATAACAGCAAGCCTCTCACACAAACTGCTTCTACCCAGTCCAAGCAAAGCTCTTTCTTACCCTCATAAACCAGACCTCACAGTCCATAGTTCTTACTGCATTCAGGTCTTTCAACTCTGACCAGAGTAGTCTATCAAGCTGTACTTACAGCACTGCAAGGTATCTCTTAGACCAACATTTCAAATTCTTCCACATACCTCTTAAAAATCAGCTCTAAATGGTCAAAGCCATACACTCAGGTGTCTAGCAGCAATTCCACTCCTCAGTACCACTTTACTATTGCAGTCTGGTTTGTATTGCTGATAGAAATCACCCAACCAAGAGAAGCTTGTGGGAAAAAAAGAGGTTTATTTTGGCTTACAGGCTCGAGGGGGAAAGCTCCATGATGGCAGGGAAAGCAATGGCATAAGCAGAGAGTTGACATCATCCCCTGGCAATATAAGGTGAACAATAGCAGCAGGAGAGGGTTCCAAACACTAGCAAGGGGACACTGGCTATAACAGCCATAAACCCGCCCCCAACAATACACTGCCTCTAGGAGGAATTAATTCCCAAATCTCCATCAGCTGGGAACCTAGCAATCAGAACACCTAAGTCTATGTTGGACACCTGAATCAAACTACCACATACACATATAATTTAAACCTTATCATTCAATGTCACCTATATCATTTTTATCCAGTGTTCACAATAAGTCTGTGTGTATAATTCCAGGCTGACTGCAACCTTCTGCTGGCATCACATCACATACTCAGCTTGGTGAATAGTTTTTAAAGATTTTTTTTTGTATTTTTGGCATGTGTATGTGGAGGGCTGTGTATATGCATGTGTATGTGACCTTATAACACCCTGTGTGCTTGTCTGTGGGGGAAGAAGAAGGGGATGGGAGGTGCTCACTTGCAGTTGTCTGAGCACTGAACTGGGGTTACAAGCTTGCATGGTTGTGACCGGCTATTTGACAAGGGTTCTGGAGATTCACATCTGGGTAGTCTGTGGCCCCCCTCAGGCCCTCATACTTGCACAGGAAGTGCAATTAACTGCTGAGCCATCTCTTCAGCCCTAGGTAGATTGTATTTCCATCTTCATTTCATGATCAAGAAAGGGATCTTTCTACAATTCATACAAATAAACGCTTAAATCCAGCCTCTTTTTCTGGGACAGAGGCTATAGACTAGACTAGTGGTATATTTGAAGGTTGTGACTTACTGAGGACTAGTTTTTGCAACTAATGCAGTCATGAGAGATTCAAACTCTCTGAGAGTGTGTTTGTTTGTTTATGAATGAATATATGAAATCAGCACCTCACATATCTGAGATAAGTGTTCTACCATGGGCCAACACCCCCTTTCTGGGAGGAGGAAGGACAGGGACAAGGCTGACGATGGCACCAACATGCCTGTATACACACTACCTACATAACTAATTTAAAAAGTAAGGAGGAGGGCTGGAGAGATGTCTCAGCAGTTAAGGCACTTGCCTGCAAAGCCTAATGACCTGGGTGTTATTCCCCAGGACACACATAAAGCCAGATGCACAAAGTAGTAAATACGTCTGGAGTTTATTTGATGTGCCTATAGGACATTCTGTGTCTCTTTCTCTCTTTGTCTCTCTCTTTAAAAAAATATATGAGGAGGAGAATAATTGAGAAAACTCCCTCCATCAACCTCCACACTCTCTATACACAACACATGGCCACACACACACCAACATGCATGCAACTCTTACATCGACCTCTGGACTCTACACACACAATACATGACCATGCACATACAAACATGCATGAATGCACAGACACCATACACACATACACACTGGAAATAACACTAAAGATTAATACACAGCAGGGCATAGCAAAAAGCCAACCATTCGCCAGCAAAGGGGGCCTGGGGGTTTCCCACCAGCAGTGTATCTTGATCTGTGATTTTCAAGATTCAGAAGCTGAGGAAATGAATATCTCTTGTTGAAACCATCCAGCCTGGGGAGTTTTGTAATGGCAGCTTCAAGACTAAGCCAAGCCCCATTTCTACTGTTATATAAAAGGGAAATGGTTTTCTTTCCAAACAACTGTCTCTTATCTTCTTTATCAAAAATTTCATTTATAAGTTGTAATTATATTTTGGTTTGGTTTCATAAAATTCCCCATCATTTTCAATTAATCTCCATTCCTTCATAAAGCTTCAATTGCCAACTTGATTTAAATTTCATTTCCACTTCCCTTGAAGTTATGGCTAGAGGGATATTCGGTGAGACAAGGTGAATTGCCTCCTGCTCTCCCATCTTCCTCAGCGTTTCATCCCCAGAACTTGTACTCAGGGTGCAGGTCCTGGACAGATTCAGGGGTATGTCTCTTCCTAATATTGACCCCTCGAGGCAAAGAGAATCAGGTGCTGTTATAAAATAAAAAAGAGGTCAAGGAAATCTTACAACAACAACTGCCTGACTAGGGGACTGAAAGGCAAGTGTGAGATTGGTTGAAATACTGTTCCAGGCAGGGGCATTTGCATGGGTGAGATGCCCAATGGCAAGGGGAGTTTGATGATATTTTATGCTTTTTTTTTGCAATATCCCAAAGATGAAGTAGACAGAAGCCACTGTTCCTGAGACTTTGCAAGAGCTGTCATGGTTGCATCTGGAACTGAGTAATACCAGTGATCAGGAATGAAAATACAAGGCTCTTCAATTTTTCTCCTCACTGACAATATACAAACAACACACACACACACACACACACACACACACACACACACACCACATCAGCTCTATTTTGCACTAAAAAGTAGAAGTTCAAAGAGGTATCTAGCTTGTTTGTCTCAGTGTTTCAGACCAATTATTCCAGTTATCATCAAAGAGTAAGAGATTGTGTAAAAGAAAAAGTCAGACTTTTGGCTTTGCTGTAGGTCAAAGCACCCCTCTGAGCTGAATACTATCTGTCCCTTTAGATGGGTCATTCTCTGACTACTTGTGTTTCCCTATACCTGTCCCATTTCACTTATTTATTCTTTTTGCCTCATCCTGAATGAATTTAACATTAAAGCTTCTGATAAAATCCTGAGAAAAATGCTCAGTGGGCATAGCACTTGCCACATAAACAGGAGGACCTGAGTTTGAACCATTGCAACCACATGAATGTCCAGTGAGCATGGTGGCCTGGCTGTCACCCCAGCATTTGGGAGTCAGAGACAGGATCCCTGGGGCATGCTGGCTAGCTAGACTAGCTGAATCAGTGAGCTCTGGATCCAATGAAGAAAGTTTAGTAAACTAAATTGACAGCAATCAAGGATTGCAAGGACCCAAAGTTAACCTCTGGTCTTCACATGCATGCAATACATATATGTGTTTGCCTGCACATATATGTACCCACATGCATACACACATGCATGTTACACACAAAAAAATACACACATTAAAACTTCAGAAAAAGTGCTGGAGAGATGGCTTAGTGGTTAAGGTGCTTGCCTGCACAGACTAAGGACCCAGGTTTGATTCCCCCATTACCCACATAAGCCAGATGTACAAGGTGGCACATGTGTCTGGAGTTCATTTGCTAAGTGGCTGAGCGGCCCTAGAGTGCCCATTCTCTCTCTGTGTCTGCCCCCTCTCTCCCTCTCTGTCTCTCTCTAATAGATAAGTAAATAAATAAATAAATAACTTTTTAAAAATTTAAAGTAAAAGTTTCTTTAAAAAATTTCTGGTGCTTGCTTGCAAAGCCTAAGGACCCAGGTTCAATTCCCCATTACCCACATAAGCCAGATGTCAGATGGCACATGTGTCTGGAGTTCATTTGCTAACTGGCTGAGAGACCCTGGCATGCGCATTCTCTCTCTCTATCTGCCACTTTCTCTCCCTCTCTTTCTATCTCTCTCTCTCTCTCTCTCAAATAAATAAATAAATAAAATGCTTTTAAATTTAAAAAAAAATTAAGGCCTGGAGAAATGGCTTAGTGGTTAAGTGCTTGCCTGTGAAGCCTAAGGACCCCAATTCGAGGCTCGATTTCCCAGGACCCACGTAAGCCAGATGCACAAGGTGGCACACGCATCTGGAGTTCATTTGCAGTGGCTGGAAGCCCTGGCACACCTATTCTCTGTCTATCTGCCTCTCTCTCTCTCCCCCTCTCTCTCTCTCTCTCTCATCTGTTGCTCTCAAATAAATAAATAAATAATAATAAAAACATTTTAAGAAGTAAAAGTTTCTTTTAAAAAAACTTATGAAATATTAAAAATACATTGATTTTTTTTTTTTGCTTATATAAAAACATTAGGGATGGAGAGATTCTTTGGTGGTTAAGGTGTTTGCTTGCAAAGCTTTAGGACCCAGGGTCAATTTCCCAGTACCTGCATAAGTCAGATGTACAAGGTAGTGCATGCATCTGGAGTTCATTTGCAGTAGCTAGGTGCCCTGGTGTGCCTATTCTCTCTCTTTCTCTCTATCTGCCTCTTTTTCTCTCATAAATAAATAAATAAATAAATAAATAAATAAATAAATAAATAAATAAGCATACATGTCTCTGGAGTCATGAGGTAACAACTTCAACTGCATAAGCATTTGGGACTGGAAAATGTTTGCTAAATCATCATCTGGCATTGTACTCTTACCTGCTTCCTGTTGTATGATGCTAATAACACTGTTTGGAATATTAGTGAGTGCAAGTCAATAAAATATCATGGGAGAGCTCTAGATTTCAAAATAAATTGTTAAGCTTCAGTGAGTGTAAAGATAGATCACGATGATGTGCCACTGGGAAAATAATGTTCTCCTCTTGTGGATAGTCAGATGGAAGTTTGAAATTGCTGCTCTGATCACTGAATAAAAAATATTACCAGCATCCACTTTCCAGCAAATGTACCCTGACTTGTTAATTGCTTGGCCACTCATTATTAATAATTGAAGACTTAAATGCATTCTTACTGTGTAATCCACTTCTACACTTAACCATTCAGGATAATGTTAACAAGGTCACTTCTCATGAGGAAATGCATTAATGTACCACTCTGTGAGAAAAGTGAATGCTTCTCTAAATGGACAGAAGGGGTTATATTAGATACAGAAAATATACTGGAATAATTCAAATGGGGACCATTAAATGGATGGGTAAAGTTTACAGACAAAATAGTTATTGTGAGCCTGTTATATATCACTCACTGGGCTGAATGTTTCATGGGAATTTATATTCTATGAAACTATCGATTAAAGTGTTGCTAATTTAGTAACAACAATTCAATCATGGAAGGAGTTAATTCATCAAAGCAAAAGAACCAGGTTTCTAGATTTACTAATGATAACCTGAATAAATAGAGTCTCATTCCCCTCTTGAAAAAAGGATACAGACTGAATACCATATGAATTTTATAAAAAAAGGATCAATAATAGAAAAAAATAATAATTAATATACACATGTGTTGTCATATTTATGTACATGTCCTCCAGTATCCCTCCTATTTGCTTTGTTCAAATCACTTGCAGGCAATATTCTAGTTTGATTTGGATATTCAAAATAACTGTTTATAAGGAACATTAGTTTATTAACTTTATATGTAATAAATGTTATGTACAATATATTTATTCATTTTTAATCATATGTGGTAGTTTGACTGTATGCGCCCCATAGACTCAGGTGTTTTATTAAAGTTTGTAACTTGGTCCTCCAGTTGCCTGGCTGGAGGAGGTATCACTGGCTGTGGATCCTGGAGTGTCCCTCAATGTGTGCTGGGGGCAGATCTGGTTTCCTGCTCGGAGGTATGCTGAGAGATCGGAGCGCAGGGCTCCTGCTTGCTGCAGTTCTCTGCTGTTTTTAGTTTTTTTTCTGGCTTTTGGTTGATTCTCTCCACCTTGATGTATGGAAACAGCTTCTTCCACCAAAAATGGAGCTTCCGATCGATCTCTAAGCTTCAACTATATATATCTATATATCCTCCTCCAAACTGTGTCTGGTTTGGATGTTCATCCTAGCAACCTGAAACTGTCTACAACATAAGTGCTCAAGGAAATGGTAGCTATTTATATCTTGTCTTGAAACTTTCCTGATAATATTGGCCATGGCAGAGCAGAGTTGGGGCATGACCTAGACTACTGGGTGCATATATACAAGTAGCAAAAATCTGACCTACTGAGCTTAAACTATTTCATAGAGGAACAGAAAGAAAATGTGGTCACTCTTTTGAAATAGGTGTTGAGCTCTCACCTGTGAGATTCATTCAAAAGCAGCGACTGAGCACCTTCCCTATGCCAGTCCTGTACAGTGTGTTGACAACAGAATGACAAATCCGACAACATTGTGCTCATAAAAAGTGTCAAAGTTGAGTTGGGATATGAATGAGCAAAGGCTGATCATGACTGGCTGAATGCATGAATAGTGCAAGAAGCAACGTATTTGGGATGTGAGCTAAGATATATTGATCAGTTCTAAGGTGATGCGTAAGAGCCATTGCATGTAGATGGCATATCTTTTTATTCATCTATTTGTTAGTGGATACTTGCATTGTTTCCACAATATCACAAGAGCAAATTAGGATACAATTAGCCCAGGGGAATGGACAGTATTTTAAGACCCTTACTTCAGTTCTGCTGTATATATTTTCAAAAGTAGAATTTCAGGACCAGAGGAGCAGACAGTATTTTGAGATCCTAACTTCAATTCTTCTGGATATATATCAAAAGTAGAATTTCAGGAACAGGCAGTTCTTGAGGCACCTCTATCCTGCTTCCCACAGCCCACAGTAACTGAACTATTTTACTTCATGCTATGTACAATGATTCCAATTTCTTTTTTTATTTTTTTAATTATAGACATAATAATGAGGTAAGTAAATAAAAATCTCACATTGATTTACATTTCCTTCAACACTTAGCTTGCTGACTATCTTTTCTTATGTTTATTAGATATTTGTACTTCTTCCATGTAGATGTCTTCTATTTAAATACTTTGCTCACTTATAATCAGGTTATTTGTTTGATTTGGTAGTTAGCTTTTTGATTGTCTAATTTGTTTTAGGAATTATCAATTTATCTGATCTATGCCTTGGAAATTTTGGGGGTAGTTTCTCCATTGTGTAGTTTAGCTTTTAAACTACTCAGCACTCAAAAAGAAAGGAATTTTACCATTTTCCGCAAATACAAAATAGTCAAAGACATAGAAGTATAAGACAGAATGGTGCTTTCAAGAGGATGATGGACAAAGCTATAGGGGTCATGCAACAAACACAGTTATGGTTGTTCCTGTTGAGTGACATCCAGAGATTCGGTTTACAACATAGCTAACAATACAGTACCTTGTATTTACTATATGTTTGGGTCCTTACCACAAAACAAAAAAGTACCAAAGCAACCATCAGAGACCATGAATATGCTTATTAACTAGATGGTGAAAGCAACCTGAGTGCTTATATAGATCTAAACTTATGGCAAGGTATATGTTAATTATGTCCATAGTTTTGCATGCAAAGTATTCCTCAATAAGGACAAATGATAAAACTCTTTCTAGGGCTGGAGCGATGGCTTAGGGGTTAAGGCGCCTGCCTCCTAAGCCTAAGAATGCTGGTTCCAATCTCCAGCAGTTCCAGTCTCCAGGTCCCACGTTTAGCCAGTTGCAAAGTGAGGCAAGGGCACAATGCCGCACTTGACCACAAGGGGGAGCACGCATCTGGATTTCCTTCACAGCAGCTGAGACACTGCTGGCACGCCCATCTCTGTCTTCCTCTCCCACCCCCACCCCTCTGTGTCTCTCTCCAAAAAAAATAAAAATAAATAAAAATTAAAAAAAAAAAAAACTCTTTCTAGAGCAGACTAAGAGTGAGCGTAATCATTGATTAGCTTTCTGTCCAAAAAAGTTAGAGTTGTTCATTTGGAAACTGGATGAAGGGAGAGACTTACCTAGCAAAATGCTTTCATGTGTGAATGTTTTTCCATTATTAACTATGACTCTATACTGTAGAGGAGATCGATAGCACTTACTCATACATCTGAAACTTCAAACCCTTTGCAAACACCTTCCCAATTCCTCCTACTCCTAGCCTCTAGCAAGCTCTTCTACCCTCTTCCTTTAAGAATTTGGCTACTTCACATTCTACATATCAGTGGAATCATGCATTAATTGCCTCTCTGCTTGTGGCCTATTGTACTCTGTCAAGAGGATAGGTCTAATGTTAAGTGCTTTCATAAATAATAATAAATAAAGATTATTAAAAGTAATGGATATGTTTATAGAACACGAATATAAACATATTGCCATACTCATCAAATTGTATACATTACATATACACAAATTTCTATGTAAATTATCCTCAATAAAGTAATTAAAAAACTTGAATATGTAAAAGGCTGGAGGCATAAAAGAATGTGAACCAAAGAACTATGGTTTGGAAAGAAGAAGATAGTTCCCGTGGTTTGTTGAAAAGGGAGAAGCCCCAGACCCAAAACCACACACTCCAGACACCATGAAATTTGACATAATTTGCCCACCATGGTTGACTGCACCTTCTCAAGCTAGGACTCAGTGTATATACTTCTTTCCAAAAACTGAAGCTTGTCATACATTTGGTGGATTTGTACAATGCCTCCTTGCCGTTCTTTAAGAGATCAGAGATCAGAGCTGCAAGTTCCAGATTGCTGCTTGCCTCTCAAGATGGAGGAAGAATTAGGCATAATCCTCATTATGCTAGCTTTTTAGGAGTGGAGAATGTTAGTTATTTTCTAACATATATATGATGTCTTCCCAGCCATAATAGATGTACCCTATCAAACCATGAGCTCAAATAAACCTTCCTCTATATTAAAAAAAAAAGCCAGGAAAAGGTAAAGAAGACATAGAAAGATGCCAATGTGTTAGTTTCAATGCAGATGCATGTCCACTGTAGCCTGAGACATTTTTGATTAAGATTGAGCTTGCTACTTGTCTCCAGCAGCCTGTGGTAGAGGTGTGTCATTGGGAGCAGTTATTGAGTCCAGCCCTAAGGTGTGTTAAGAGCCAGTTTGAGCTCTAGCTATTAATGCTGTTTGTTTGTTTGTTTGTTTTTGTCTCTGTTACTGATTATGGAAGTGAGCCAGCTTCTTCTGCCATGATGGCACTTCCGCTGGATTCTGTAAGGCAGAAACAAACACTTCCCTACCATAAGCTGCTTCTGGCCAGATGTTTGTCACAGCAATGAATAAGCAACTACAACAGAAAACTAACACCCAGAGTAGAGCTACTGCTACGATGAATCTAATAATGTGTGTTTTGTTCATTGGGAAAGTTTTTGCAGAAGGAGTGTAGAAAAATTTGGTAGTTTATAGTGGAGAAGCCTTGCAGTTCTGGAAGCAGAGCTTTTTGGGATATTGTGGTACAAGTTTGAAAATGATAAATGCAGAGAGAATTGTGAACTGTGAATGCCTGGTTTATGAACTTTCAAATGAGGAAAGAGAGAGAACTTTGTTGTAACTAAGCTACTGGTGAAAAGACTGGTTGTGTACCACCCATGCCCTGAGAATTTGATCAAAGTTTAGTTTAATAGTAAATAGACTAGTATGCTTGGTGTGAAGTATATAACATACAGATATAAAAGAGGTATCATTTATCACAGAAAAAATTCAAGCAAATTTGAAGTTGTAGACAGAGTCTGGTTTTAGATTACTTAACCTACAATTGTTAAGGTTACCACCATTTAGTGAAAACCAACTGCTTTGCATTAAAAAAATGGAAATGGTGCCTTGAGGTTAAGCCATGGAGGGCTTAGGAATGATGAAAATTATTTTGAAGGAAGGTGGCTTGAAGAAAGACTGGTAAAAGAGCATTATTTTCAAGGTCAACTTTTATTCCCTCCTGGATTTACAAATTTAGCTATGCCACTTACTTGGTACTGGTTTGGGAAACATGAAAAAATACAGGGACGTAGACCATGAAGTGTACATGGTTCCAGAAGCCTGTTTGATGTGGCAAAAAGAAACAAGTTTAAAGTCCTTGCGTAGGCCCAGTAAGGCCATTGCATGAATATAAATTGGCTCCAGGATCCACAAAGATATAGCAATGTGAAACAAGGTTGACATTCCTGTGTGGAGCCTCGTAAAGCCATTGTATGAAGCTATGATAATAGACGTGGTTTGCAGTGAGGAGCTGAAGATGTTCTGGATATCCCAGCCCTGTGGAACACCTGCTATGGGGTGCTGCTGGCTTGAGATAGAATTTTCTCTGGGTTGCTCAGCCCACCTGGAGGGTAGAAATTGAAACCCAGAGACATCATCTCTGTTTATTAATGCAGGCCTGGAAGTGCAGATGTTTGATGTTTGCCTACTGGTTATTGATTTTGCATTGGTCCCGTCACTCTTTAGTAAGCATTTTTGCAATGGAAATGTTTACTTTGTGCTATTATGTGCAGTAAGTATGGAATTTATGTTTTGATTTTACAGGGCTCTCACAGTTAAGAAACAGTCTTAAATCTCAGATGAGACTTTGGAATTATGTTAATGTTGGCAATTTCTGTGGGGACTTTTGAAGTTGGAATAGGTCTAATTTGCATTGAGATTTCTGGGGACCAAGGGAAGAATGTAGTGGTTTGAATTGTGGATGTTTGTCTCCTATAGCCTGAGGTATTTTTGATTAAGACTGAGCTTGCTACTTAAGACTCCAGCAGCCTGCTTGAATAAGTGTGTTACTGGGGGCAGATCTTGAGTGCAGCCCTAGGGTGTGTCTTGAGCCAGTTTGCGCTCTGGCTGCTTGTGCTTGCTGCTGCTTGGTTTTCTCTCTATCCTACTGATGTATGCAAGTGAGCCAGATTCTTCTGCCATAGTGGAACTTCCCCTGGAATTGTAATCCTAAATAAAACCTTTCCTCTCTTAAGGTGCTTCTAGTCAGATATCTGTTCTAGCAACAAAGGAGAGACTACAACAATGCGCAATCTCTATGACATTGATCCACAATCAGGCAAACTATGGAAAGTGCTGTCTATAGGACTTGAATTTAAAAGCAAATATCAATACACCAACCAATGACACGTTTTTACTGAACACTTCTCCACAATTCAGTCATGTCTGGTAACTGGATAAGATTGAGAAACTAACATACTATGATAATGACCATTCAGAAAGTGAATTCTACCAACATTTATTGAGCGCTTTTGTCCTACATTCTGACAAACCAAAAAGGGAAAATGCTCATTACTAATTCTGTTTTTTTCATAGCACCCACCTTTTCTACCAATCCCCAAGGACTAAGGACACCACAAAATCTTGGCCAAATTCAATGTGTGAAATATGAAGAATTCACGCTCCTCTGAGTAATAGAAAATATATTCTCAAGAGATAGGTATAAATATGTTTATATCATAGAATCCCCACTTTTCACTTACACTTCTTGGGAAAATATTCTACCTGTAAATTTAGGGTGTTAACCCCATTGCATAAATTCCCAATACAGTTAATTAAGACAAATTATGGAAAGATTCCAAGTACAATACATAAGTTGCATTACCTTCTCATTGCTAGGGTAAAGCATATGACCAAACGATGTGGATGGGAAGAAAGTTGTTTGCCTTGTATTACAATAGCAAGGGGAAGCTCTAAGATGGCAGAGGACAGAATGGAATGAGGAGAGGCTAGACATGACTGTTATAGCAGGTGGAAAACTGCAGCAGGGTACTGAGACAACCTCTGACAAGTGGGAGTTGGTTATAATATCCCTAAGCCCACAGCCAATGACACACCCTGGTCAGCAAGACTCCACCTCCCAAATTGTCACCAGTTGGGGAACAGCTGTGGTAGTTTGAATATATGTCCCCAATATATTCAGTGTTTTATTAGTTATAGTTTGCATCTGCAATCACCTTCTTAGAGGCAATGTCACTGGGGGCTGGTCTTAAGGTGTGGGTTTGAGATTCCATTGTAAATATATGCAAATGTGCCCAGCAGTAGTTCCTGAAGTGTGCTGTGTGACCTTTTGGCTGTAGTTTTGCTCTGTATGCTGTGGTGGCTGGTTGGTTTCTCTCTTCTCTGCTTGGCCCTGTGGAGAGCAGGCCGCTTCTCTTGCCATTATGGAACTTCCCCTGGATCTGTAAGCTTCAATAAATAACATCCCTTCCTCCATAACTGTGCCCGGTCTGGAAGTTCATCTCAGAGAACCTGAAGCTGTCTGCTACAACAGCGTTCAGACACATGAGCTTTTCTTTCCTTTTATCTTTTTCCTCATGGAGCACAGGAGTTTCTACTCTTCTATACCCAAAGACAAAGGTGTTATACAAACCTTGATTTAGACAGCCAAGATTTGCCCCAAGAATCCCCAGGAGTAAGCGTAGAAATATGTCCAAACCTCATGGAAACTTTCTTCTGCAAGCTCCAAATCCCTGAAGCATCTGTCTGATTCTTCAGGTGGTAAGCCCCATCATGAATCTTGCACTCCTCTAAACAACTCCATTGTCTCTACCTCCTTCAACCCCTCTTCTCCACTGTCCTTTGTTATCATAGAGTATTTAACACAGGGTGAAATTTCTTCTCTCTGAAGCTGGACATGGTGGTGCACACCTTTAATGCCAGCCCTCAGGAAGCAGAGGTACAAGGATCATTGTGAGTTCATGGCCACCCTAATACTACATAGTGAATTCTAGATCAGGCCGGGCTAGAGCAAGATCCTACCTTGAAAAATAAACAAACAAAAAAAAGAAAGCAAAAAGCAAAAGAATTTCTTCTCTCTTGCACTCATGTAGTTTCAGTCTATCATGGATGGCCCTCCCACTCTTCCTGTAGTACAGGGAGCAAAAGCAGTGACTTCATGGCATAGTCAAGACAAGCATGATGAACTTTCATATTTATTACCCAGGAACTTGTTCAGTTGTCCCCGTACTAGTAGTAGCAGAACTGTAGCTGGAAGCCAGATCTTTAGATTCTGGAGCAAAGGAAATGTCTCACCATTTCAAAGTATGTTTATGAAAATAAAATGTATAATATTTAAAATCTTAAATGCTTAAAAATTCCCTTTAATAACAAAAAATTAAAGTGGATAATATATAGTATATTAATCTCTGTAATATTAATTTAATTTTTCACAAAAATGCTGGATTTAACTGGGTGTTAGAATACCCAGAGCACATGAGAGTTGCTCAAGAGAGGAATTCCAGTGATGTTTTTAAACTGTAACTAAAATAAAATAAAAACTGTAGCCATTTATGGAAACAATAACATGTTGTAAATGGGACAAAGGTAGAAAAGATGATGACTAAAAATAAGTAGATACATCTGAATGACACCCAGCGCAGGCCTGGATCCAGAGAAGGATGGGAGGAGATTAATTGATAAAGAATTTAAAAAGGAACACGTGAGAGACTGACATCCTTACAGAACAGTCATACTGAGAAAGTCTAAATAATTTCTAAATGTGGTGTTGGGTGTCATAAAAGCATGTTTTTTTTTATTTCAAAAGTGATCAGCATTTCCTGGCAGATCTGTTTATAAAAATGCAACACTTACATTAAAATATTTTACTATAATGTCTTCACTTATGTTATTGAAAAATATTATTACTCACCATTCTTCACTTTCTTCCTGAGAACATAACTATGTCATCTTGGTGTGGTACACTAATTATCAATAGTAAAATACATCTTCTGAAATATTATGAATCAAAGGAGACAGCGATCTATAATATCTTTTAGATCTGATATCTCCTATAGAGATCTATAAGAAATGGTAATTCTTTGAACTGAATTGACCAAGCCTGCAAATACTAAATGGTATCACCCTGAAAACACATGATCACAAGGTGAGATTTTTGCATCCAAAGTAAATTATAAATGGGAATAGGTTAAGAGAGTAGGGGAGGAAGGTGTGGGGGAAGGGTTAACCCAAACTAAAGACTTACTAAAAGGCCATATGGAAACTTACTCCTCTGTTAGAAAAAAGTTTTTAATCCATAATTTAAACAAGTACTTGAGTCGAAGTACTCTGCATGTGTGGATAATGCCTCAGAAAACATAAGAATTATGGGAAAATCCCAGTGTAGGAGGTGAGATAACTCCCAGTGAGGTTTTGGTTAGGAGGCTCTCAAGCCCTGCACCCCAAATAATACAGGCTGTTATCATTGCTCTTGGTTGCCTACCAGAACCAGATGGTAAGACCCTATATATAACTGAAGACACTACATGCTTTGGTTGCAGGACAGTAGGACATCAAGCTGGAACTGAGCTGCTGGCTAGCTGTCCTAGTGCTGGAAAGTGTTATGCAGCCTTCTTGGAGAGAAAAGTTAATGTCAGTCTTACCCACCAAGTGAACTCTGCACGATATATAACCAACCAACTAACCAACCCAGTAAGATGTCCCCAGTGGTACAATATTGGTATGACTGCTATGGGGTACCCAACCTTCCTCTGATTAGATGAGAGATTTGAGGCACAGGAGGGAATTCATTCTTGGTACTGAAAACCTAGTCAAAAGTTTAAGGTTGGGAATGCCATAGAACCTAGGAGGTAAGCTGCTTCCTTTTTTGGCTAAATGGATATGTTCTTTCCATTAAATTTTCCTCTAAATATTTATGTTTCTGCCTATAGATTAGGACTACTCTGACATTTAATCAGATAATTTATTATTATTTTTTTTGCAGTTGATGCTGACTGCTACTCAAAACCCATCAAGAATGCTGAGCGGACATTGTGGAAGAGGGCATGCAAAGAATATAAAAGCAGAGGATGGAAAGAAATGCTATGGAATGCTGTCTGCTGCACATGAAGTGGCTCCTGCATTCGTGACCTCACAGAGACTACCTTTACCTGCACAAGACCTGAAGAGTGTTGGGTCCATCAACATTTTTTTTTTTTTTTTTACAGCAGGTGGAGGAGGGCAAAAAAAAAAAAACATTAAAGTATTTGAAGGACTAGTTGGAAAGAGAAATGGGTTCACTGGATGGGGCAATGAGGCCAGAGAAGGTAATGGGAAGGGCTGACCATCAAAATACACTATGTACATGTACAAGAACTGTCAAGAGCAGTTTAACAAAATATGCTTTAGGCTGCAGGATTCACCTCAGCTGGTTGAGTGTTTGCTTAGCATATATGAGTCCTTAGGATCAATCCCAGGACTGTCAAAAAATAATAATACTTAAAATATGAGGGATAGAGAGGGGGTATGGAAAAAGAGGAAAGTGGAGAATAATAATGAAGAGTAATAGAGGACATGAATATGATCAGTTATCTACATATGGAAATGTCATACTGAAAGACCTTTCTTTGTGCAATGAATAGGAACTAATGAAAAGAATTAATAATTAAAAAAACTGACAGCATCATTTTTCTCTTAACTGAAGAAACATTATACCTACAACTAAGGAATATAATAAATATGATAATATGTAATTAAACATCACTAGGCACATCAATCAGCATTGCCACCACTCGAGAAATGTCAGTTTCACTCTTCTCTCAATTTTGTTAATTTTGTTCAATAATTTCATACATCTGTGTTTATGTCAGCCCATCATTTTTCTGTTCTATTCTTCCTTTTTTTTTTTTTTTTTTAGGAAAGGTATAGTTCTAGACCAGGCTGGCCTCGAACTCACAGTAATTCTCTGACTTCCCAAGTGCAAGGATTAAAGGCATGAGCCACTACCACCTGCTATTTTTTTTCTTCTCTTTCCTTCTCTCCATTCACAATTTTACCCCTATTTAGAATATGGAAACTATTTTAAGACAATATTCCATTCCATTTTGTTTCCTATATGAAAATTCTCATTCTTAATATACACCTAGAATTTACTAGTTTGAAATATAGGTTGTTTTTAGAAACTATATATACCATTTATTTACAGGAACTTTCAAATCTTACACAAAATAATGACCATACATATTTTCATCAAATTCAAGATAAGAAATCTTAAGGATATCCCTTAACCTGGCTCGTCAGGACTCATGTTTGACTTGGAGCACAAAATTCTACCTGGTGCTGTGTTCTTTCATTCCTGCTGTGAGGGTAGATTCTATAACTCTGATGGTGTGAAATATGTGGTCACATTATCATGTGTCACAAATTGTTTTGTGGCTAAAAGGGAGGAAGGACACTTAGTACCTTATGTATATTTGTGTCTGCACACACATCTGTGTATATGTGTCTATGTACATGTATATAGAACAAAAAATAAGAAAGGAAGATTAGTTATTTGTTTATAAGAAAGACATGGATATATCCACAGAGGAAAGCTAAATAATGAGATAATTTAATTTCCTGCTTAATAGTTCCCATAAACTTTGTGCCTACTCTGCAGAATTTTCGAGGTTTGGCTTTGTGTTATTCTTCACAGTTGAGGCCCAAATTTCAAGAAAGTTGGGAAGGAAAGGTTTGTTATTCCTACAGTTAAATCATAGAGGGATGCTTAGCCTGCCTTGTATCATCCCTGAGAAGGTCAGAGTGAAAGCTGCTGCACATAGTGACAGAGACTGGTAAGGAGAACAGAGGCCTGAGGCAGGACAGAACTTGGGACGGAAAAGGAGTCAGTTTATTTAGTTCCAGGAGCAACAAGAAGTGTCACAGGTAAAATAGAAGAATGTCATCCTTCTGGCAAAAGTAGACTCAAAATCAAGTTACGTGGATATGAGAGCTGTGACTGCAAGTTAGTGCAACTTGAATGTGAAGCATTTGTGTGTCGAAGCTGACCTGTTCTTCTCTTGACACTCCAGATTTGTGATAGATTGCACATCTACTCAACCCTTCTTTGTTGCAAACTGCCTGTAGTCAGGGTCTGACACTGGGTGGAGAGGTGGCCACTTAGAACACTAAAGTAATCAATTGATCTCTCTTAAAAAGAGCTTTTTATCTAATGGAAATGCCCTTGATGCATACTCAAAATCATGATTTTGATAACCCTTAAGAAGTGTTGAGAAATATGAACAGAAAGGATTCCAAGAATAAAAATAACCCTATTCTAAGAAACTCTTAGCTGCCCCAACTTCATAAGGCCAGCACTATACAAAATGTCAACAATATTGAAAAATAATTGTATGGGACACAAAATTGTGGTGATGGGTATCAAGTATACAGTTTTTTAAATCAGGAAGTTCTAGAATTTAATTCTAGTCCCTCACTGCACTTTATATTTCTCTGAATATAATGCCAGCCACAAACCTGTACATAGAATATGTATATGTATATACAATCATGTATATTTACTTGTTGTACATAGTTAATAAACATGAATTTGTTTGCTTTCATTTGTCTTTTCCTTTATATTATGAACCATTGATTCATACCTATCTTCCTTAAGTCAAATGAGTTGTGCTTATATCCAAGAATTAAAGGGTAAACAAAATAATATATAAATGATCAGATATAAACAAAAATCAACTGCACAAAATAACAACATCATATATTAAATGTATGTAGATCTTAATAGAATACTGATGTGAAATTGAGAGAGTGAGCTCATTAAATAATTTAAATCCTTGTCTTGGTAAAGAAATAGTAAAATTCTGAATTGTACTATCTTCTGATAATGAATTTAAAAATGAAAATAAAATAATCTATAACAAGATAACTTGAGTGAACAAAATTAAAATGAGTTATTATATTGTCAAAAGAACAAAAAACCAAGTAAACATATAACAAAATAACAATGTAAGTATAAAACAGCAGTGTGAAAATTGAACAACAATAGAATTGGCAGAAAACTTATAGGAAGTGATGGGTGTGGACCTCCACTAGTGGTCAGGAGAACTCTCACAATGGGATGATGGTTTTGCTGAGTTATGATTGATGAGTTGGAGCGAGGACTGCAAAGCTCTCTGTGTTAAGCATTGTACACTGGTAGAATAAATTACAAGTGTAGAATCAAGGTTGGCCACTGAGAGGAACAGCAAGAAGGTTCAATTAGAGTGGAGTCAGAATTCAGAACACTCTTCTGCCATATCTTACAGCCTGCCATATGTTATTGGAACTCTACAGGATAAATATTTTCAGCTTTAATTTATAGAAATGGCAGCTGACATAGCAAACATTTTAGTGCATTGATTGAGTTTGGATATGATTTCTTGAAACATGTTTTATAGATAAAAATTTGAAACTAATTCTGCCATTTCTGAGAGCAATTTGGAAATTTAGATGGATCTAGTAATTTTGTAAGTTGAAAGGATAAGAGAGGCTGAGCACAGCATCGGATGATATAAACTGTTCTTCCCAATGAGGATTAACTTAAAGTTTTTGCACTAATATCCCATATGATAATAAAATATGGTAGGATTCTAAACTAAATTACATGTTGATAAAACCCTGCTCCTTACAACTGTACTTCTTCACACTTTAAATACCAGTGAGAGAAATATGAAAATAGAATAGTGATTACCACAGGCTGGGAATGGTGTTGGGATGTGAGAGCTGTGCTAGAAGAAGGTAGCTGGACATGACAAATGTATGGAAATACTAAACCCTATCAATATATACAATCAATAAGTGTAAATAGATACATTACTCTGAAGTATCTGAAACAAAAGGCTATGGGACCGGGAAGTATGAAGGCGAGTTCAGCCTCAGGGATTCAGGCTTCAGCAGACACAATAGAGAAAGGGATAATAAAACTACACCTTGGGCTGGAGAGATGGCTTAGCGGCTAAGGTGCATACCTACGAAGCCTAAGGACCCAGGTTAGATTCTCCAGGTCCCATGTAAGCCAGATGCACATGGTGGCGCATGATTCTGGATTTCATTTGCAGTGGCTGGAGGCCCTGGAACACCCATTCTCCTCACCCTTCCTCTCTCTGTCACTAATAAATAAATAAATATGTTTTTTAAATCTTTTTTTTAAAAAAAAACTACTCCTTGGAACAGGAGGACCTTGATTTATTCCACTTTATCTCTTAGAAATTTCCTCCCAAAGACAGTTGTTTACAATTCAGTGTTGTTGTTGTTGTTTTTTTTTCTGCATGACAGGCAATATGGTTATATCTTAAAGAAATATCACTTTGATATTCATTAATTTCTATTTTATTTATTTTCCCATTTTTGACAATTCATACATGTATACAGTGCATTTTAATGGGCATTTCTCTTTCTCTTTCCCCTTTCCACTAAAACTCTTCTTTTCCCATTAGATGCCTACATCCTACTTTTATGCCTTATTTTATTGTTTTTTGACACACTGATTTAAATTAGGATCATTGCAAAATTATGAGTAGGAGGTTATTTACTGGAAAATGGGAAATTCTTCAGTGGTTAACCACCTAAAGTCTATGACTTCCCCTCTCCCATAAAACATGTTTCCACTATTTACCCTGGGAGGTATGAGGTCTTATGGGCCCCTCCTTCAAATATGAGGAGATACGGACAGCCTCTGTCCCATCTGCTGTGACTCCATGAGTGTAGCAGATTTCTCTTATCCAGAAGACTGCGTTCTCCAGCTCCACTTCTCACTCTCCAGGTCTGACATTCTTTCTGCCCCCTCCTCTGAGTTTCCCTGAGCTCTGGAGCATTGTGTTTCAGATGGCCTGTTAAGGAATGAGCAGCACAGACTTGTCACTTATTCTTGGTAACCTTGTCATCTCTGTAATCACCTCTACCCTTGTCATAAAGACACACCTTGCCCTCCTTCTTAACCACTGGAGAGCAGAGAACTTTCTAGATATAACTCACAATTCTTTGCATCATTATAAAATGTTTGGCACTACACTGTCTACTCTGAAACATGGCCCTGCAGTCATGTAAGAGTCGTTACTATGGCATTGGTGGAAAGTGAGTTTTCAATAAGGCTAGTTGAGTCAGCATACATAATAAACACTTCATATTTTTCTTAAGCTGATGTTGAATGTTAGAACGAATATAAATTTAGAAATTAAATGAATATATGAATGATGTGTAGGTGGATGTATAGATACACTGGTAAATAGTTGAATAGATAGAAGAGGAGCAATCATAGATTGAGGTCACAATTCTGAGATGAATTTGATGTTTTAAAATTTCTAAAATATGGAAAAGTCATAAAAAACCTCAGTTTCTGAAATTTTCTCCTAACTTCTGCTCTCGTGATGGATGCTTGTTTTTATCTTTTAGAGTTTTTGCCTCAGTGCAGCCTCAGATAATTAGGAGATCACAGAACATTTTATTTTGCTTTGTTTTCAATATTTTCAGCCTCCCATAACTGTCTTTCTTCTTTCTTATCCCAGCAAACAATTCACTATTCCATGATGGGAGTGGAAAATCCTCCAAAAGGAACCATACTGAAAAGGCTTTTACAAAGCACATGAAAAGTTTATTGGAAGGCTGGGCATGGTGGCACAAGCCTTTAATCCCAGCACTTGGGAGGCAGAGGAGGGAGGATCACCATTTGTTCATGGCCACCCTGAGAGTACAGAGTGAATTCCAGGTGATCCTGGGCTAGAGCAAGACCCTACCTCAAAGAAACAAAAGACTACCCCCACAATGCATGATCCACATTCCCCATTGATGAGGATCCCTTTGGAGGGGGGAGGAGGATAATGGAGTCACCAATATGAATGTAAAATTAGAATACTATAAACAAAAAATAAATTATAAAAAAAAGCACATTGGAAACTCACCTGCCTTGAAGGCAAGCTTCAAATAGTAAAGGCAGACATTTCACAGCGAGGTATATTGCTAATAGAGAGAGGGTGCTTGGTTAGAGTTAGTGGGGAAACTCTGTATGTTTTAAAGGAAGTTACTCGATACTTTCCAACTGCCTGTATTTTGGGGATAGATATCTTGCCTGCATCTTATGGTTGAGGAATTAGTATATATGTCAAATAACTAGTTTGTGCAAAGTACTTCATCTAGCTCTTGGTACATATTGCACTTGGAATTCATTAAAATTAGCCAACAAAGACATCAGTGTTAGCCTCCTTTCCATTGCTATTATCAAACACCTGAGAAAAACAACTTAGAGGAGTAAGGATTTACTTTGGCATGTCATGCCATGATCACTTGGGTATCCTGCGTTTGGGTCTCTGTGTAGTAGCAATAGCATGAGTAGTGAGGAAGAGCATTATGGTGCAAGGCCTTGGAGCAGGATGGCTTATGCTTTGTGAACGAGAGACACAGAGATAGATGGCTTCAATGCACCTTTAAAACCATGTACCTCATGACTAGCTTCCTCTGGCTAGGGTCCACCCCTGATATTTTTACCATCTCCCACTCAGTAGTGCACCAAACCTTCAACACATGTAATGCTTTACAAGTTACAAGACAGATTCACATATACCATTTAATTTTTACTATAATTGTGTGGAAATCAAGTGAATTGTGTTTCAGGAAATGTCGTTTTTAGTGCTGAGCTTTCAACAGGCTCTTATTCAATTTCGATAAGTTTGAGTCTCCTCAATATCTACCACCATCTCAGTACAGAAGTGTCTAACGCAGACAAATTTCTTGTGATACATTCTAGCTGAAGTTTGAGAGCTCAGAAATCTTCTATGGTAGTTATTGCTGCACTAGGTGAATGCATACAAAGACTGAGGACCTCTTGGGGTCCTCCTTGAAGCTAGGAGTCACATCTCATGGCATTTCATGAGTGAATAATTGTAATCCCCTTACTTATTACACTCCATAGGAGTATATTTGTTCAATGGGAACTTTATTTGAAATGCTTCTTGGCAAGCGCTGAGTCCCAGCCTACAAGAACATGAGAAACATGAGGTTTTCATTATGAGCAAAGGTTTCTCTGCATTATGAACATTGGGAATTCCAGCAGGTGGGAGAAAGGAAGACTAGGAGATATCTGTATCGTAACTGCATTCAAATGCAAAGATATATATATATATATATATATATATATATATATATATATATATATATATATATATATACATGAACATGCTCCAGTCATGACAGGGTCAAAGCAACAATACCCTGCTTTTCCCCCTAAGGTTTGGAAAAGTTAAGAGATTCCCCATAGCTAGAATTAGAACATTATTTAGGGACTGGGCAGATGGCTCCATGGGTAAAGTGCTTGCTGCACAAGTGTGAGGACTTGAGTTCAGATCCCCAGTACCTGCATAAAAGCTGGACATGATGGTAAGTGCCTGTAATCCCAGTGCTAGTGAGGAAGAGACAGGAGGGTCCCCAGGGCTTGCTAGGTAGCTAGTTCAACCAACTACATTAGCATCCTGTTCAGTGAAAGATCCTCTTTCAAAGATAAGGCAGATGGCAGTTGAAGATGATGCTGACTCCACATACACATGCACAGATATGCATATGCACCCACACACATGCATGTACTTACACACATAAAAACATACACACCCACATGGATAGATATATAACTTGCCACACACACACACATACACAGAGAGAGAGATCATTATTTAAGTAGCATAGAAGTGGAATGAGCCTCATGAAATAGAATAATAATACTTCAATTCTTATTGTCAAAATTGGGAAAATTGGATGCTACCTTCAAGCTCAAAGGGGAGCTTAAGCTCGTAGGTTAAAGATTGATTGGATTTTGAGGGGAATAAACGTTTGACAAAGAATAGTCTAAGAAAGCAAACTCAAGTACACACTTGATGTGAGAAAGATGTTTTATAGGGTCTGACAAGTTTCTCCCTGCCTTTCTGAGCACTTAGATGTTGTAGCCTAGAATTAAGACATAAGGTAGAGCTGACAACTTTGCTGTCAGCATTGATGAATAGTGGAGATGATAGACGGCTTCTCCTTTTAAACTTCTCACTACCTTAGAAATACTTGCACAACCATGTTTATTGCTGCTCTATTCACAATAGCTAGGAAATGGAAGCAGCCTAGATGTCCCTCCACAGATGAGTGGATAATAAAGATGTGGTACATTTACACAATGGAGTTCTACTCAGCGGTAAAGAAAATGAAATTATGAAATTATAAAATTATAAAATTTGCAGGGAAATGGATGGATCTGTAAAAGGATTATACTAAGTGAGGTAACCCAGGCTCAGAAAGCCAAATGTCACATGTTCTCTCTCATATGTGGATCCTAGCTACCAATGTATAGACTTGTGGTGAACTGGAATCAAAAATAGGTACCAGAAACTAGTAAGCTGGTAAAAGGCTATAAGGGAGGGAGGAAAGGGAAGGACTTAAGGGGATGGTAATGCACATATGTAAGTAGAAGAACTGATTACAGGGAGGGGAATGACTTAAGCGAGGCCATGGGAAGAGAATGCATAAAAGAAGGGCAGGGGGAGGGTCAATCTAAACTCAAGATATTGTGAATAAGACATATGTAAAGTTACTTTTTTGAATAAGGGCACATCTAGAAGCTGTAGACTGTTACTAGAAATTTTTCAGTACCTGGGATGGGATACCTTCCAGTGAGTTGTTGGCCAAGGAGGTCCTGGTAGCCTCCAAAACATTAAAGGCTTTTGCCAAAGCCCTTGGTTTCCCTTGAGAAACAGATGGTAAGACCCTATTGCTGAAGACATCTCTTGCCTGAGAGGCAAGGTCACTGAGAAAGCAAGCTGGTGTGGGGCAGAAAACCTTCTGTAGACCAGACAAATGAAAGCTGGAAAAGCTGCACTGCACGCAGCATATGGGAGACAGAAGTCATCAGCAGTGAAGACAGTGGACGCTGAATATTCAAGCTTGGCCAGAAGACCCAATGACTGAACGGGTGCAATAGTGGCGTGTCTACTCTTGGGGTAACCAACTGCTCCATAATTGGACTGAAGGCCCTCTCTACGGGAGGAAATACATACCTGGTACTGAAAAACCTAAATAAAAGTCTATGGCAGGAGAGGTCATGAGCCTTAGGAGTATAAGCCTGCTCTTGTCTGACTAAATGTATATATTATTCCCACCAAGCTGCCCTGGGGACACTACACTTAATGGTCATATTCACATATTAACACTACTCTCACTTCTGGTTAGAGAAGCTTCTCTTTTCAGATGGTGATGACCACTGGGATGACCCAAAAGGCAACATAGTGCTGAGAAGAAGGGATGGAGGAGTGCCCAGCACTGAAACACCTCTGTCACACCCTCCTAAGCTCAGGGACCATTGTGGAAGAGGGGGTGGATCAAAGGAAGGGACCACAATGCAACTGCCCAGACAGAAATTGGGAAATATCAGGTGGGCAATTTTTGCAAGACCCTCATAATAGAAGAAAAAGATGATGACATAGAGACTAATGGAGAGAGGGAGGGGATAAAAGTTGGAGTTCTAAAGTGGAATAAAAATAATAATTAAAAAAACAGTCTATTGTTCTGTTTCCCAAAGAAAGCCACCTGTGTGTGCAATGTACATGATTGTGTTCATAAATATCCACTCATGTATAACTTCTCAGCCCAGAAACTATAAAAACGTTTTCTTTTGTTCAATATCATCCTCACCATAGGGCTCTTGTTATTATTTATTATATGTTTCTTTATATTTTATTAATACTAATTTATTTTTTTTAATCTTAGAAGCACCTCATATCCTCTCCACCAAAGGAAAGTCTATTACTCCTTTTTGTACTCCTGAGCCTTTTTCAGCTCCTTTCCATGGACTAGGCAGGAGTAGATCTCTGGCAGTTGATGGTTTCTCAAACTGCTCAGGATCCTAGACTTTGTTCAGGCCTCATTGAACATGCTGTATGACACAGGTAGACCTCAAACCAATGATATTTCACTGTCAGTAAGTGAGATATGATTTATCCTAAATAATACTTTGTGGGTTGGATTGATGACCTCTGAGGATCTGTGACCTTGGTGAGCTTTAATAATTGTTAAAATTTATTTATTTGACTCTGTGTGTGTGTGTGTGTGTGTGTGTGTGTGTGTGTGTTGTTTCTGTGTGTGTGTGTCTATTTGTCTCAGGGTCTCTTGCTACCTCTAGTCCAACCAAATACATTAACCTCCTGTTAATGCCTGTCTGGCTTTATGTGGGTGGGTGGAGAATTGAACCCAAGGCTGGCAGGTTTTGCAAGCTAGACCCTTTAACTGCTGAGCCATCTATACCCAGCCCTTGCTTTTATCATTTTTTTTACAAACCTGGACCAGTTTTCCTGGATGTTCCCTTACCATCTCCTTCTGAGGAAGCAGGTCTGACCTTACATGTTTTGGCCATGTTTCAAAAGTAACTGGAGAAAATGAAGAACTACATCCCTGCAGCTGAGCCCCAGTTTTGAGAATGCAACCTCATAACCACTAAGCCCGGTCTAGCTTTTGAAGGTCACGTGAAACAGATGGCTTTGGGCCTGGGGTGTTAACCCACAGTTGACATTATGAAGAATTGGAAACAAGTGTCAATGAAACAGGTCAATGGAGAGGATAATGAAACATACCTACAAGAAAAATAAATAAATAAAAATCTGTTACAGAGAAAAAATAGAGTAGATTGTCTAATGATGTCATAGTTCTTCTGCCTGTTTAACTTCTTATATCCTAAATGAGTTCCCTGCATTCTTACCAAAAGAGAAAAAGAAAACCAACTCCTTAAACTTGAGAAGATAATTATTCTTGGCCAAAGTATCCAAAAGTGGTTCAGTATGACAAGCTAAAAGGAAGACCTGGAGGTAGAATGCCATTGAACAGTGCCCCCAGGATGAATGAGGTGATAGGCATGCTAGTTACCCTGATTTTATCATGGCACAATATGCCAAAGTACATATCACACCCCACAAACATATATAATCATATGTCAATTTAAAAAGAATAAAAGAGGGATAAAGAGATGGCTTAGTGGTTAAGGCTCCCTCATGGGAAGCCTAAGAATGCCGTTCAATTCTCCAGGTCCCACGTATAGCCAGACACAAAACGTGATGCAAGGGCACAATGCCACACTTGACCACAAAGGGGTGAACACATCTTGAATGCGTTCAAAGTGGCTCTCTCTCTCTCTCTCACACACACACAAATAAAAAAGAAAAATAAAAGAAAAATATATTTCAAGAACCTGTCAAATTGGAGCCATTGAGCACCCAAGTTTCCAGAATGTAGCCCTAAGCCTAAAATGCTAACTTCATTTTTTTAAATGTATGTATGTATGTATGTATGTATGTATGTATGTATGTATGTATGTATGTATTTCAAAAGAGAGAGAGAGAATGGGCATACCAGGACCTCTTGCCACTACAAACAAACCAGACACATGCACCACTTTGTGCATCTGACTTTATGTGGTTACTGAGGATTTGAACCCAAGCCATCAGGCTTTGCAAGCAAGCACCTTTAACCACTGAGCCACCTCCTCAGCCCTTTGATTTTAAGATATAGTGTATGACAGCCCTTGTGGGATATTTAGCAAGGATTTTGATCTTAATTATTTAGCACATTTAACCTGCAGGTCATTCATGAATAACTTTACCTCTGTTGCCTTATGGGTGGTAGGCACCAGCCACTACTATTGCACATGGCTAAATACATTATGATTGAGTTCAGCTGATCATTACAATGGAAACTGAATATAATTACTCAGATGGCTTAGAAGTTGCTCAGAAATAATCCCATTGCATTATGATTAAAAAGAGAGCCGATTAATCTATTGACAGTAGGGAAAGAGCCATGAATAAAGTTTCTAAGTACTTTTGACTCATATCTGAGTCATAAGCATTACCTTTACACTAAGGGAGGACACTTATGAATCACTGCTCTTATCAAAACACATTTAACAAGGCCTGTAGGATTTGATTTATCTGAGGACGATACAGGGTTCCTGGAGGCTGATATTTGTTAAAGGTAGGTCAAGCACAGGTACTTGTTTATTCCTTATCCCATGTATTTCATCAACTGTCTCTTTTATCTCCTTGCTACAAGTCTTCACCACACCAGTGCCACATTCACACAGCAGCCTGTGAAATCTTTCCAATTCACAAATCAATTAAGCACCTTCAATGCTTACAATTTTCTGGTTATCATATGATGATTCTCAAACTTTCATGTGAGTAAAAATGGCATTGGGAAATTGTTTTATATGCATGTTGGTTCCCACACTTAAAATTTCTAATGTACTACATAGCTAATTGAGCCTATGAATGTTATTCCTTATGTATGGCCTAGGAGAAACTAGAACAGAAGCCCAGAAAGTTTTCATTGTCTTTAAGCTACAAGAGCTTGTCAAAGAAAGCTCATAGCTCTTTAGCATGGCAAGCAAAGATGTGCAGATTCAAATCCCTCTTGGGTTCTTTCAGTCAGGGTCACTTTATCTCCTGGTATTTCTTTCTCCACTCAGGTCTACTAGGGCTGGATAAATAGTTATATGGGCTTTTGCTAGCTCTGAGGTGACAGGTCTTAACTAGGGGCTAAAATGTAGTCTGTTTCAGAGCTGTGGCAACCTGAGGAAGGGATGCCATCACATAACGAGATGTTCAAACACTTTTATTTGTGTCTACTCAAAGGGAGCTCTTTTCCTGGTGCTGATAGAAAGTTTGTACCTGGAGAGAGTCCTGTCGCTTTCTTCACCTGGCTACAATTCCACCATTCCCCAAGACACAGCCAGGCTTCCACTATTTTCTGAATTGAGTATCGCTCCTCTCTGCCCTTGCCTTCCTCTAGTCTTCTTCACTAGCCACCCAGTGCAGTATATGCTATGCCTTTTTAAGGCTGTGGGGCTCATAAAGGTCTGGTCCTTAGTAGCGTCCTACTAAGGGATCTCAAATGAAATGTTGATGACTGGTCAACATGCCAGAAGTTAGCAAGAGTAGTCTGGTTGCAGTTTCCTTTGATAACATGCAGCAAATGCTGTTGAGTGTCACACCTGTCCCAAGTACTGTACCTAGCCTTGAAGAGGCAGAGGTGTATCCCTTCCTATTCTTCCTGGGAACTTTACTTAACTCTTCCCCTGAATCATTCCTCTGGCTTCCTTACCACTCTTCCTCACCAAGGTCCTACCTTGCAGTTCCATGAGTGCCAAAGCACCATGCGGTCCCTCACCACTGAGTTTTCACCTGCAGTGTTCTCTCCATCTGCTTAAGTCTTCCTGTTCACTTACTTAGCCTCTACTGATTTTCCATATGACTGCCTTGAACCTTGAGTTCAGAAATGATATAAGACCAAAGAAATGACTGTCCACAATGTGAAGGAAGGGAGCAAGCTGGCAGTACCTGATCCTCTTTATCAAGACTTACTCTCAAGCACAGATGGTCCTTTGTACTTGGGACCCTGCTCACCAAGCTCTGCTATCATAGGATTTGTCTGTACTTGAAGCATCCATTTTTCCTAGTGTAAATTAAGACTCATACTGGAGCCACTTTCTCCTTACTTCCTGTCACTTTTTGGAATTTGTTTTATTATAGCAGATAGAATTCTGCTCAATAGTAGTCATTTGTGAAACTTCACTGTGTTTCATAAGGTTGGGACCTTGGCTTCCTAATCTTTCTGGACTATTTAATAAAGTACCTGGTTCAAACGGAACCCACAAAGACAGTCAGAAAAATCAATTCAATGTGAAGACTGAGGAAATCACTGACAAATTGTAAACACTCAGTGTATGAATCATTCATCTAATCACTTATTTTTCATTCGTTTTCAAGTATCTGAACCATTCTGGGTCTCCACTTCCTTGGCTTGGGAGCAAGATATGGAGATGTAATGTTATGGACTGGATGTAAAATGACACCCCCCATAGCCCCATGTCTGTGAATAGTTTGTATCCAGTTAGTGCCACTGTTCAGGAAAGCTGCTGAACCTTTAAGAGGCAGAGCCTTGCTGGAGGAAGTGTGTGACTGGGGGATGGACCTTGAGATGTTAGAACCCAGCTCTAAGTCAAGTTCTCTCACTGCTTCCTGATTGGTGAAGTGTGACTCAGGCTTCCTGCTCCAGAATTCTAGGCTTTCCCAACCATGATGAAACTTCCCCTCAGAACTATAACCTGAAATAAAACCTTTTCCTTCCATAAACTGATTCTGACTGGGTATTTTTTCCAAGCAATGAGAAAGTAACTGATACATGTATATCAGAAAAAAAAATCTGTGCAAAAACAAAAAGCCTTAAAACAAGATTTAAAGAACTGTGGATGATAATAAAAGCTAATATTTGGGGGTACCTATTGTATTATGTGTACTGCCCCATGCCTTACTCAACACTCTCAATAAAGTTCTATCATTGTGTCCGTCACAAAGACAAGGAAACTGAAACCATGAGCCACAGAGGTCATCAGACGCTGAGACAAAGATTGAACCATGGACGTCTGGATTGAAAAGTCTCTACATTCGGTCTTTGTTGTGTTTCTGTACAAAGGGCACCCTGGAGATTACGATGTATAAGGAAGGAGCAGCCAGCTCACAAAGGGTCTTTGACATCCATCTGAGATGTCTGAATGTTTATGGATATTGTTCTGGTAACCCCAGCTCACTGTAGCACTCTCCTTTCTGATGTTCCTTAGAGCTCACTGTGACTTGAAATTTACTTACATAGTACTTGCTCATATTCCTTAAACTATGCAACTTGATCTCTCATTCCTTATGACATAATTGGATGGTGAGATCTCCAGTACCTCCAGGAACTTCTCTGCACATTCTTCCATCACTATCTAATAGATCTTGGAAAAAATAACCTAATGAAAAGGGAAGGTGGGTGAGATGGTTCAGCAGTTAAATGTGCTTGTCACTTGCTTGCAAGGCCTAATGGTTGGGGTAGATTCCCAGGTACTCATGTAAAGCCAGATGCATAAACTGGCACATGCATCTGAGATTCCTTTGCAGTGCCATGAGGCCCCAGTGTGTCCATTCTCTCTCTCTTTCTATGTCTCCCTCTCTCACACACATAAATAAATAAATAAATAAATAAATAAATAAATAAATAAATAAATATTTTACAGTAAGTTAATAAAGGGCTAGAGAAGTGGCTCAGTACTTAAATTACTTTTTTGCAAGACTGTCAGGCTGAATTGGATGCTGGGCTGAGTTTGATTTTCAAGCACCCACACAAAGCCAGACACACAATGGCACATATCTCTGTTGTCCCTCAAAGCCTATGGCAATAGAAGGTAGAGCCAGGAGAACTTAGAAGCTTCATGCAGTAGCAAAACATGAAACCTTGCCTTTAAAGGTGCAGGATTTGGAGTTTATTTGCAGTGGCCAAAGGTCCCATTCATTCTCTCCCCTCTACAAATAAATAAGTAAAATTAAAAAAAAAAAAAAAAAAAAGTCTGAAGGGCAAAACAAACACCTGAAGCTTGTCCTCAGATGACGTCCACATGTACCCTGTGGCACACACACACACACACACACACACACACACACACACACACACACACTTTTTTTTTTAAGTGAATGACACCTCAAATTAGAGCTAACACTAGTACGTCATGAGTTTTGTAATGCAGAGACTTTTCACACACATAGTTCAACTCTGGTAAACATAAGGCTATGAATTCCCACTTTGATGTGAGGGAACTGTGGAATGGCAAAGAAAGGGATAGAATTGAGGTTTTGGAGGTTCTAAATCCCCTCATTTTCTATTTCATCACCACTATCCATTTCTAAACATGCCTTAACAGAAAAGGGACAGATATTTGCTAAGATGAATTTTATATTTGATGAAATTAGTCTTGACTTCCTTCCTGAAACCGCCATTGCCGTCTCCGAAGCTGGATCATGATACAGACTTCATTTACTTCAGTAACGAACAGATCATGGAAGCCAAGTGGGAAGATGTTGGTCGAGTTGCTAAGAAACCTGGAACAGTTTTAGCTATTCCAGGTCACTGTCCTACAGTGCGACCAATAATATGTCATGTCTCCATAGTAACTCACTATGAACACGATATGAGTTGAAAATAGAAGAAACTACAAGAATGGTCATCAGTAATAGTGAAACCTGAAGAATGCTGAGTAAGAAAGTACGTGGTAAGGTGAAGATACACTGAACTAGCAGGAAGGGCATGTTGTGGAGTCATAGAGCTGGGCAGAAGCTCAGCCACAGCAAAGAAAGTGGTCAGATTATCAAAACAGTAAAAATCCCACTGACCTGCATGTGCCCAGCTGAGAATTACCAGCAACATGTACTGTCCTGTTTCACTCTAAAGGTTGTTTTGCAGTAGGGGCCATGCAGACATAAAATATTCTTGAATCATTATTACTATTCTTGTCTTTAAAGAGAAACATTGCTGCATGAAATCTGAGGTAATAATTAAATGAAATTTCATTTTTATTTATTTCTAGCTTATATGATGCTTCAGGATTTTCCCTTTGCCACAGATCATCCTTCAGCTATGGAAGGAATCTTCTCGTGTTAATCAATTATTTGCTTAGAAATGCAATGTATTTAGACTTATAAACCCCTGATTTTAGCTAATTACTCCCTTAGTTGCATGACCTTGACAAAGTCAGCTGGCTCTTTGGTCCTCAGCGTTTCGTTTGTAAAGTAGAAGTAATGATATTGACAGGTACTAACCCATAGAACAGACAAGAGATGTTGATGGGCTTTGGGGAAGGACTGGATCCTGAGAGATATGTACTAATCAATGAATTTAGTTCCTGGTGGACATAATGTGATGTTGTTATTGGAGATGGTACCTGAATGAATGACGTAAATCACTCACACAGCCACTGGAGAGATGTATCTTAATACCTTCCTACCTCTTTTTGATTCCTATCACATGTGCTCTGCTTCACATTGTCCTCTCTGCCACATGTCCTGCCACTCCACAAGTTTCCAAACAGGAGAGACTGAGTGGATAAATGACTACAGGATAAACCATCCGAAGCTATAAGCCAAAATTGATCTTTTCTTCTTTTAAATTGTTTCTCCCAGACATTTGTCTCAGCAACAAAAATGACTAATACAGGACCTTTGCATGAATCTGAATTCTGTACCTCAATGGCATTAAAGCTTTGGAGGGCTCCCTTATAAAATATTAATAGCACTTCTCCAGAGCTCAAATCTCCTGGGGCCTTTGGTACAACCCAGGCAAAGGACCCAATCTTCGATCAGGATATGTGTGAAACTTCATTCCTATTTCTCCCCAGAGAAAAATTGAATCATGTCCCATGTGGGAGGCCAACCAAATGTCCAAGTTGCTCTGGGATTTGTGTCTCAAAGTTTCCTGAGGACAAAGCTCTAATTTCAGGAGTATGGTCTAGTAAACAAATCATTTGGAATGGTCAATGTGATTTGTCTTTCATGGAACAGAGCAAGATGGAGTTGTCAGAATAGTACTAATATGCTGATTTGGGAAGATTCTCTCACTATGGATATAGGAAAAGTTGGAGTCTCTGAGTTAAAGATAACCTACATTTCCAACAGCTGGGCTTGACTTACTTATACATCATGGTATCAATTGTCACCCATATATATGTCAACCATGGTGCAAACTCTGCTCTGCCACACCTGAGGGTGGCTGTGCAGTTATGCATTACCTCTGCCGCCTCAAACGCTGGAAGTGAGGGTGGCCACCAACCCCCATTATAGATTTGATGTCACATATGAGGGCTATGTTGGTTTGTAAAATGCCCCCTGTAGGCTCACGCATTTGAATATTTAATCTCCAGTTTTTGCACTGTTCAGGAAGGTTATGCAACCTTTAGGGGGTGGAGCCTCGCTGGATTAAGTGTGCCACATAGGGAGTGCTTTGAGGCAATATAACTAGCCCCATGTCCCATTCTCTCTATATATTTATTTCTGATATGGGATTGGAGTTCTGGGAGAGATTAAATGTCCATAAATATTCAGGAGACTCCCATTTCTGATCCTTTCTCAAGGTATCAAGGAACTAAAAAAGTGGACTCAGAGGAGGATAAATTATAAATTACAGGATTTAGTTTAGGGAGAGTTAGGAAGGAAAGCAAATCAGAAAAGTAAAGAAAACAAAGCAGGAAACCACCCAGGCAACAAATAAATTATCCCTCTTCCTAGCCATGCTGGGAAGGGAGATGGGAGACCACGGAACCCCCTCACATAAGACTGACAGAGTAGGATTGGAATCATGGAGCCAGGAGAGGTCAGAACATCCAAGAGGGGTCGAGAGCCAAGAGTTAAGAGAAGCCAAGTGCCCAGAGCCTGGCAATAATGTTTCAGGCTCATTTTTATGGATCAAACATCCAGTCACAATGAGCCTCATCACCAGACTCAGATGTGTAAGGGAGACACCTGATTAGTTGGTGGCTCAAAAGACTAACTTGGGGCATGCCAGACCACAAGTGTGCTAAGCCCAGGAAAATCTGAGGGGAAAGCAGGAAGCTGTTGCTGCAGTTGGTGCTTACAGTCGTGTTGGATGGGATTGGATCAGGCATGGGCTGTAGTCTTGCGAGAGCAGGCAAGGAGGCATCTGTGTTGGCATGGGCCCACCCCTAGCTAACTACACAAATGAGCTATCTTGCTCCTCTCTTCTAATATGGTGACGTGAGACTGCTTCTTGCTTCTGCCATGCTATTCCTGCCTTCATAGACACTACCTTCTGGAGCTATGTGCCAAATTAAACCCTTTTTCTTTTACAAGCTGCATCTGGTGTTTATTTTATCCCAGCAATGAAAATGTAACTGATAAAGAAGCCATTGCTGGGCAACAATGAGCTCTTACAACTGATGGTTCTCTTGCCCTGACTGATGCACTGGCACTGCAGTCCTCCTCCAAGGGTCAGATTGACAATCAAACATGTCTTGCATGAACTGGACAATCTTCTGTGAATATTCCTCCGTGCTGGTGGTAGTATACGAGACCTGGGATGTGATCCACATAGAAAGAGATTGCATTCTAAGAATGTGCTGATTATAGCTTACAATGTGATGGGAGGATGTGCCATTCTGTCCTAAAATGCTAATGTTGAATTATCATGAACAAAAAAAGGAAGAAATAATTATTCAAGTTTTCCCGCTCACTTTGGTTAGACTTACATTTGGAGACATCATCAAAACCAAGCACAGAAGCACTATGACTCACAGGAAGCAAGAAGCTATGGACGCCTTACAAGATGCTGCTGCTATGGCAACTCACGTGAATGATACTAGGGAACTGCAGGTGCTAGAGAGTCTACGTTTTCCCCACATGACAAGTTCCAAAGGCCTGTGGCCCTATAAGCCATGCTTCTTCCCATCGAGTGGAGTATGAGATCTGACTGATGATAAATCCTCATCAATAAAACACTACTATCCGTGTAATTTCACAATCCTGATGATAAATGTAGTTGTCTCTTCTCGCATGCGTATGTGTTGCAGTGTATGTGCATGTGTGTATGGGTGTTCCTATGCAATGTGGTGAAAATGTGTATGGGTATACATACATGTTGAGGTCAAAGGTCAACTTCAGGGGTTTTCCACAGTTGCATTCCACCTTATTATTTGAGAAAAGGTCTCACACCCTAGAATGAATTGAATCATCTAGACTAGCAAGCCAGTGCGTCCCACGGATTCCCAGTCTCTATCTGCTCAGCCCTGGGATTACAGGCACGTGCGTACTCCCAGCATCTTACTGGAAATCGAACTCAGATCCTCCTGCTTGCACTTTACCCACTGGGACATATCCTCAGCTCACAGTCATTATCTTTTTAACTATTAACTTAATAATTGTTATCATCATTAAAGCATCATGGAGACTTTTTTTGGCCCATGTCCCTCCTCTCAGCTCCTTGAGGAAAGTGACCCATTCCTCTTTTAGGTCACCCTTCATCCTACTCACAGTGCCACAATATCAGACTAGACCTATGTGTGTCCGTGACCCTTAGGTGTATAGCTTGTGGTAAGAGGCAAGATCCAGTTCTTTTTAGAATTCCTAGCACTTGCTCCTCCCTCAAAGCCTGGTGCTACCTAGGTAATAAATATTTCATGAATGAATGAATAATAAATGAATTAATTAATTTGTAAATAATACAGTAAGCTAGAAATGACAATATGATTATAGAAATATAATCATTTCATATTAGAATCATATTTTTGACAAGATGTGCCAGCATGCTGAATTGCAAAAGGTTGCTAAGGTACATAATTTATTTTTCATCTAAAAAGGAATTCACTTTTAAAACAGTATCAGGGATCTTAAATTATTGTTTCTGCCAGTATTTTCACCACTTCCTCACCACTGGAATCATATGTCATAGACTTCTGAGCCCCATATCACTCTTTCTGTATCAGACTTTATGGGCAGAAGGCAGAAAGACTCAGGAGTTTAAGAACAACAACAAAAAAACCCTTTTCATCAGGGTCACTGTAGGTAACACTAATTTATTATATATCTCAAAAGAGCTAGAAAACAATATTTTAAATGATCATATCAAAAAGAAATGAGGGGCTGAAGAGATTGCTCATTGGTTAAGGCACTTTCCTGCAAAGCCTAAGGACCCAGGTTCTATTCCCCATTATCCACATAAAGACAGATGCACAAGGTGGCTCATGTAACTGGAGTTCATTTGCAGTGGCTGAGGTCATGGTGTACCCATCCTTTCTCTCTCTCTCTCTTTTTCTCTCTCAAATAAATAAATTAATAAAATATTTTTAAAAACAAATAAATGAGAAGTTTTGTGCAAATGAAAAGACTAATTAACCTGATTGGATCTTTTTTAAATTTTTTGATTCAAATTTAATATACATTCAGTTTCAAGTTGATGCCTATTATTTTATGTATGTGTATGACTGGATCATTTCATTATACACATTTAGTGAAAGATTATCCCATTCTACACATATATGTAAAATTATTATGTGGTAATTTAAAAATAAAATTGATAAACATTTTAGTTGGTTATTTCCTATTCTGACATTGGGAATTTGTTTCTGTAAGCTACTGTGTTCAACAGAAAACTTGTCATTCAAATTGAATCCATATTAATTCCTGCACTGTTAATTTGATAGGAAATAGGAATCAATATTTAGAGCCTTCAGGAACTGTAATTTGGTCTATATCCTTCCGTCAATCACCAAGGCAAAGAGAAATGTGTTGAATGCCTTAAAGCAAAGGGCACTCAATTCTGATCCATTCAGTCCTGACATTGACTGACCTAAATTTGACACTTCCTTGTTACATCTATCTATGTATAAAGGGCCAATTTTCTCCTACCATTGTGAAGAGAGAGGAATTAGGCCCTCAAGTCATTTTACACATTTGTGTTATAGACAAGGAGCTACAGTTATCTAACTGAATTATTAAACTGCTAAGGAAATTCATTTTTCATATAAGAATAAGAATAATAAAATTAATTGATAAATTAACCAACTTTAATCAGAGTGAAGACCTAGTTATAAAAACAAATCTCTAAAATAATTAGAAATCCCGTTGAAGAGTATTTCTTTCTCCTTGTCACAGAGGTTGATTTTGTGGAAAAGGAAACAAAAAGGCAAACACATAAAATTTTAATGTAGGCACAAAAGACACTGCACTGGTACCGTGAGAAGATAAGACATTGTTGGGAAGCTGTTTATTGTGACTTTTGCTTGTTTTCTCTTTCAGTCTACACCCCCTGTTATGATTTGTCCTCATTTGTGAGAGTTGCCATAACAAAGAATTCCAAGTAGGTGCATTACACCACAGAAGTTGTCTTATAATCTCCAGGGCAAGAAGCTGAGACCAAGGTATCCATGAGGTCAGTTCTTTCCTGCAGCTATGAAGGCAAACTGCTTCATGCTTCTTTTGGGCTTGCTATGGTTTGAAGATGATCTTCGGCAGTCCTTGGCTGTGTGCACATCAGCGTACCCTGGATTTCTGCCTCCGTATTCTTATGGCCTTTTCCTGTCTATATGTACCTTTTTGCATTTCCAGTTGTCAGGACACTGTCCTTATTGCATCAGTGACTCCCACTACTTCCGTATGATTTAACCTTAACTAATTACATTTCCAATAACTCTATTTCCAAATAACGTCACATCCTGTGGTCCTGTCCAGAAAGACTTCATCATATGCATTTGGGTATCACAGCTCAACCTGCGACAGACCTCAAGCTTCTTGTATACGTCCACCTCTTTTAATCACTTGGATACCTACAAGAGCACCTGGCAATAGGGAGCCAGTCTATACTTACTGAATGTATATGCATCAAGAAATTAATAATCAAACCATGAAACAAAGCCAATCCTGTAGCCACAGATCTGGTTTCTTTCTCTTATGCAATTATGCCTCATTTTCTTTGTGTCTTACGCATTTTTTCTAGATTCTCTAAAGTTTCTTCCTAATTAATCTCTCAGTAAAACTCTTTTATCCCATTGCTATTACAGTAATCATCTCAATTAATCACCAACTCATAGCTAGAATGAAAATCACTAATATAGTCATTAGCTAAAATATTGAAAAGTAGTGCATTTCCCACTAGCATAATTACCTTTAATTATATGTCATCTCAACAGTATACATTCCTTCAAGAGGGAAGGGACATTGATATCAGTCTATATGCTAGCTCCCTGCCCCTCAGACTAGAATGACCTATTCCTTATTTGCAAATCTAGCACTGCCAACCACTTATATTCTAAACAACTGGGGATTCAAGGATTTTTTTATTAGATTGAGACACAAATTATAGTTGAACCAGCAACAGGATTAGTTGATGAGAAGCCTACAAAGAATAAGGATCTTTCTATAACCTGTTTTAAATGTCTTTTAATGCAATGCAATTTATAGACTGTGGATCACACTCTGTACATATTACCCACTGTGCTGAGCTTCTGTAGTTAGGGGCTTTAGAAATACAATCTCTATTTCTCAGTATGGTCTTAAGAGTGCAGGATAAATCTCAAATTCAGTCGCAAGTTGCACTATACTCCTAGAAATAGGAATAGGCCCAGCAACTTCTCTGTGTCCAGGACTTAAGAAAGAAATGCCAGGTTGGAAATGTAGGGCTGACCCAAAGAACATCTCTATTTTTCAGATGTTAAGAGGCAGGCTTTTATTGATTTTTGCAAAAAAAAAAAAAAATACTTCGGGTACATATTATCTACTCAAAATTGTGCCACACAATGGAGACATGACAGAAAAGACAACCAGATTTCCTGCCTTTATGGAGTCTATAGTCTAGTGGATGGGCAAACATACTTGGGAAGTATGTGGTTATTTATATTCTGTCACTAAGGGGCTGTAGCTGGGAGAAAGAGGTTGTGTATTTCCAGATGTTGATTCAGAACACTACTGTGCTTTGCACTCAGACCAAGGAAACACCATTCGTGTCTCCCAGAGCCAGCTCACTCCAATGGCCATTATGACTGGCCCAGTCTCATTGAGCAGTCCATCAATGAAGGACCACAAACTAAAGGTCTTGCAAGACCTAGCTGATATCCCTGAGCAGAAACAAAAGAAGATGGATGGGAATTGATCTCAATGGTGTTTATTGTGATAAGAAAGTAGAAGACTGAATACGAGAGAAATTCATTGGAATAGGGGCAGCTACCCAATAGATGCATTTAATTATGCAAAATTTGCCCAGTTTGTTGGGATGTGTCACTTTCTACACATGGACCATAAAGATGACTTACAGTAAAACAAAGCAGAAGTGCCAGAACTTCAGAAACATAAGATAAAGTCAAACCTTTCTATTGATTTTGTTTGTTGTATGACCTCAGAATATGCCTGACACTGTTTTGTCCAGAAATATGCTAGCAAGGACTTGCTTTGTTCCCACAGTTACAAGCAAGTTCACTACAAGGAGACATACAGCAACACCAGAAGAGAAACATGGCTGGTTTCTGAACAGTGGCTGGACTTGACCCTTGAGGGGTAGAGTTCAACTTTCAAGAATATTTCTTCGGTTATCCAGAAAACATATACATATCTTACCATAGATGGATGGCTCTCAGGATAGTTCTTTTTCAACAGGATGTTTTCCAATACTTGAGCAATGTAAGTGATATAAGTGAAGAAATAAAGTCCCTGTTCCAGGCCAAAACATATTCAACACTAAAGCAAAAGCAGCAGGTGGCTGATTGGCACTGCAGCTCAGTAGTGCAGAGGCTGGGGAGATGCACCTGCACAGATAGAATTCATTGACCTCCAACTCTTTCACTATGCAGAAGCCCAGCAGCTTGTAGGGTTGGCTGTTTGAATCTCAAACCCAGAGGTGGTTGACAGTAAATAAATGGATGAAGATGTCTAAGTACCATGTCTAAGTATTGCAGGGAAATACCATCAGGAGAATGGGGAGGCTACAATGGAGTTGAGTACATGCAGCCACACAACTGCATTCCACAGGAATCCTGGGATGCTTTTTCGTCAAAGCAGTAAGGACATTATGATGAGGAGCTCACTAACAGTTTCACAGTGTCAACCAGGCTGGCCTTGGTAGGTTGTTCATTGGCGTGTGCTTCAAGCTTTGTGTTATTTCTAACCGAAAAATCATTGGCTTTATCTTGGGTCCCCTTGCATGAGGGAGAGTCACTGAGAAGGCTTTCAACAAATCCTTCCATGTGTCACATATTTAGGCCAGCTGTTAGGCATTGTTAGATTTAGCATCAATTTTGGTAGCTTCAAATATTTTCATGTTCTTTCTTCTAAAATTCTGAGTAAGCAACACACACACACACACACACACAGGTATTCTTGGTTCTTCCCAATAGATTTGTTTTTTATTTCCAGAAATGTATGGTTAAATTCATACCCTAAAAGATACTTGGAACCTTCTATCTGTCTTTTCTGTACTCTGGGACTTGGCCTTGGGTGAGAGAGAAGATAAAATATTTGAGCTATTTTTTTTCTTTTAAAAGTAAAAGAAGAGGTCACTGGAGTTCTTTAGATTCTCTTCATTGCAGCGAATGATACTTTCCAGATCAGGGTCAAGTAATTTAAGCTATAAAATTGCACTATTTTGCAGATACCTAGATGCTTTTTTATTCTCTCAACAAAACCTCTTCCCACTTGTTTTCTATTTATAATACTCCCCTTCATTCCCTTAACAAATAGTTGAGTTTCAACTAATTTCAGCACTGGAAAGCCCAGTGCTGTTTTTTTTTTTTGTTTTTTGGGTTTTGTTTGTTTGTTTTGGTAGTATTGGTGTTGTTTTGGATAGAGGGAAATTGTGTCTGATAGACTCGGAAATGGCTGTTCACAAGGTAGAAAAGAACTTGAGATTATGTGTTTTGGTGGCTCAACTGATTGGTGACTTCTCTGAGCAGAGTTTAAGCCCTTCACCTGTGCCTACTACATGCAGTGTGTAATAGTTATGTAGGAAGAATTCTACAAATTTTCAACTTAGCATTGTGACTAAGGCATGTGCTAAACAAGGAAAGTAAGCATTGTGTTCTAAATAAAAAGAAGCAGGCTTATTGAGGCCTTTCTGTGTGACAACTACTATTATTAAGGATTTTCTTCCTTCACTTCTCCTTCCTAAGTAATCAACAATTGCTTCTGGTTTTAGATAAGTAAAGAGAGGCACATGGTGGTGTCATAACTTTCTCCACGTTCTATGTATTGTCAAGTAATAAAGCCAAGGTTTAAACCAGCAGCCATCTCCAAGTCAGTATAAACACAGGGGGACTTACTGTACTAGAATGACAGCAGTGAATCTGTAAGAGTAAAAGGAGTCTACAGGAGTGAGGTTGTTGTTTCCTAGAATGAGTTTCCATGCTGCAGAGGTATCTTGTTAAACGTTCTGGGGAGAGGGCTCAGTGGTTAAGATGCTTGCCTCCAAAGCCTAATGACTGGGATTTGATTCCCCAGTACCCACCTAAAGCCCAATGCACAATATGGCATATTAATCTAGAGTTCATTTGTAGCATCTACAGGCCCTGGAGTGCTCCATTCTTTCTCTCTACCTCTCTCTCTCTCTCTCTCTCAGAGTTTTTCTGTTTCTCTCCCTCTATCTGTCTCTGCTTGCACATAAATAAATAAAAAATATTTTTGGAAAGTCCTGATCTTCACCCTGGTCACTGACATCTATGCCTTATACTCCCTCAACTGTTTTTTTTTTTTTAACTTCCTCTTATTGATTTTAGTTGCTACACTTTGTAATTGCATATCAGGATAAATTTGGTATAATGACTCACTTCTGAAGCACATATCACAGCCTTATTTTCTTAGAAAGACGTTAAGGAATTTTCCAGACATTGTTGCCTACTAATTTCTGAGAGTTTTCCATTGTTTGAGCAACATTCCTGGAAATTTTCAAGCCATGTTGAAAGTTCCAGCCTTCTAAATCTCAGGATAATAATTATGTGGACTAAATGATAAGTTGAGTGCCCAGAACTGCATTCTGTGGCCAGAAACTGGAGTCATGTTCTATATAATTGTCAACGAAGTTGCTACACAAACAGGGAAGCAAATGTTTTTTGATGAGTTGATTATATTAGAAGGGCTAAAAAGAGAATCATCTCTGAATAAGGAAAAACTCACAGTTCTGGATGCAAATCACCTGACAAGATTCTCTGTTTCCATTTCTCTTTTGGCACTTGTCTCAGAGAACATGTGAGAAAAATCAAAGGGTGGAGACAGAGTGGGGTGGAAAATGACCAGAGATGGAAGCCCTGGGGAAGGCTTGGGCTGGATGAGCCCAGGGCCTTGACCTCGTAGAGGTTATGGACTAGTGAGGAAATAGTGATCAATCAGATGAGACACCTGAGGCAAGTAAAAATGCATCCTGCACCAGAAATAACAACAGTATGCATTTGTATAATACTCTGAAAATTTCTCACAATTACCAGTAAAAAAAAAAAAAAAATGATAAAAACCAAATGAGGAAAAGACTATGCAAGCCAGAGGCAAAGAATTAAACTTTTCCACTAGGGATCAAATAAAGAAGCACATTGACTCCACAGGTAGCTTGAAGTATGTGGTATATGATAAAAAATGTTGAATGTTGCACAGACCTATTAGCTTACTTTTTTTGAAGACCACAAAAGGTCATATTACCCCTTTGACTCCATTTATGTGATTGAATTATGTGAGCTAGGGCAAGGTTGTCCTATATGAGGCCATTCCTCTCTCTAAGCACAGAAATTGAGAAGGTCAAACCAGAAAACCACAATAAATTTTAGAGAATACTACAGATGTTGGATCAAAGATTTTTCTTTGTCCCACTGGAATAAAGGCTTAGAGCTCTAAGAAATCATTTCAACAATTTTTAGATGATAAGAAAATCAAACTTAAGCTGATATCAACTGTCAGACAAAGGAAACAAGAAGGAATGGGTTTGGTAACATTTCCCTGTGTGCTCTGGATCCAACTGTGCTTGAAACCAGAACTCCAAAGGACCATTTTAGCTATTTTAGCTATATGAGAAACTTATTTCCTTTGGTTGTTATACAAATTTGAGTCAGGTTCTATATAATTGTCAATGAAATTTGCTGTCCAGATAGGAAAGCAAGGGTTTATTTATTTATTTATTTATTTATTTTTATTTAGTGAGTTGATTTTATTAGAAAGAGATAAAAAGAGAATCATCTCAGAATAAGGAAAATCTCATAGTTATGGAAGAAAATCACCTGGCAAGATTATTTTTCCCCATCTTTCTTTTGGCACCTGTCTCAGTGAACATGTAGCTAAACCAAAGAGTGGAGCAGCATGGGATAAAGTGACCAGAGGTGGAAGAACTGGGAAGGCTTGGGCTACATGGTGAAGATGTGAATAGCCTTTGTGGACAGCCTTTCTCTCTGGGTCTGCCTCTGCTTGGATGACTAGACACTTGTAGATCACAGGTAGTTCCAAGTGGACTATGAGCCAAACCAGCTCTGCCTTCTGTGCCTTTTACACTGAATCCAAGGGACAGTTTAATAAAAGCTAAAGAAATCCCCCAGGCATAGTGCTTGGAGTAGTTCAGTAATGAGAAAGACATACTTTTTAGTAATTAAACATTATTAAAAATCTGTCCTTCCTATGTCAGCAAAGCTAATTATATGCCATGAGGAATGGAAAATAATTCTCAGTGGTCTTGATTGGGTTCTTCTTGTAAATTCAATCCAAGTAATTCACTAAAGTAGATAGATCTACTCATGAATTACACATTATTTCTTCTGGTATTGTCTTCTTGGTCCCAGTTATAGGACTTCTGATGTCTCCAGGAAAGAAGATGCCTTTAATGAGACAGAAGCACACCACTATCTTTATAGTCTTTCTACTCTGAACCGTTACAGTACAAGGTCTCTATCATCTTTATTAATACAAACCAATGTTCAAGAAATACTGTTGAGACTGTCTGCTCAGGAAGTATTCAACACAAAAATAAATTAAATCCAGTTCTACTGGACTTAAAAGTTCACTCTAAATCAAGACCAGTGAGTAGAACTTACACTGTGAATTGGTGAAGTGAAACTTGGCTCTGAGGATTCTATTCTCCTAATGTTCATCTCTTTTTCTTTGTTAAATTAATGGGTTCATTTACTTTAAAATGTTTGTATTTATAGCAGTATCGGTTAGGGTTTAAAATGTTTCCAAGAAGGAAGCCTTAGGCTAAGGGGATGTAGAAATCAAAACAAATGTTAAGGCATTTGGAAACCTCATTGCTGGCAACTGTCACATATCTCCTAGATACACTGACACTTGACACTAATAGTTTGGCCCATGTCTGGCATCTTCAGTGCCTACAGTAATGCATGACACAAGGCAGGTCTATAAAAACATGGCTGAGCTGAGAATAACTAATGTCAGCATAGGTCTTTCTGAATCTTATATTTACTGCATACAGGTTTCATATGAGTCCTACTACACACACACACACACACACACACACACACACACACACATCCACATCACATAAAAGTTAGTCCACACAGTTTTGGAGGCTGAGAGGACTCCAGTTCAGCAGCTGACAAGATGGAGAGCCAGACTGGACCATGGTGTATCTACAAAGTGAAGCTGGCGTCCTTAGAGCCAGAAGAGCTCATAGCAGACATTCCAGTCAATGTCCAAAGGCTTCCTGTGGTTGAGGTTCATCACTGAATTTAATCTTACTTGTACAGAGATTTAACTGAGGAGGAAAAACTCATCCTAAATATGGGCAGTACCATTGCATTGGCTGTGGACCAGACTAAATAAACAGGGGAAAGGGGGTGTTACTTACTTTTCTCATTGCTATAACCAAATACCTGACAAGATGCAACTTAAGGGAGGAAGGACTGGACTTACAAGTCAGGAAGGGACATGATCTGCCACTATTGCACCAGGGGGTACAGCTTGCGTGGATGGTTGATTTTGATCATTGTGAGAACTACTAAGACTGAAGATGCTTTAAGCTGGAATAAATATATTATGTATCATGACATGTACATTAGGATTTGGAGTCCATGGGGTGAAATAATATGGATTAAAGTGACATACCTGAGTGTCAAGTTGAGAAGGGGTGGACTTGCCATGGTTAAGCTTCATTGTCAACTCGGGTAGATGTAGAATCACCTAGAAAACAAAACTCTGAGTGTGCCTATGAGGTGTTTCCAGTGAGGTGTGCTTGAGGGAGGAAGATTCACTGTTAATGTGAGAGAGGCCATCCCATGGACTAGAGCCCGGGATAAGTAAAAAGGAGGAAAGGAAGGGGTCAGCTGAGCACCATCATCCTTCTTGCTCTGCTTTCTGACTGTGCATGCAATGTGACCAACTTCCTCATGCCTACCCTGCCATGATCAATGGTGACCCCTCAAGCCATAAGCCAAAATAAACCCTCTCTTCTTTAAGGTGTGCTTGCCAGGTATCCTGTCACAGTAATGAGAAAAGTAACTAGTACACAGTTCAAGACAGTCAGAAAGAGTGACTCTTCCCTGACTCAGACTTTTCTTTTTGTTCTCTTCAACCCTGCAATATTGATTCTCTGAGGTACGCCCATATTGAGAATGCAATCTGTTTTCCTTTGTCTGCTAATTCTGCTCTTACTATCATCTAGAGAGAGACATTTTCAGAGAATAATGACTAGAAAAGTTTGTGGGCAATTTGTGGCTTGATTTGATGCATAAAATAATCTATCACATTCATCTTCTTAATAACATTTTCCAATACAGCACACGGGCTTTCAAGGAAATAAGTTTTCTATTTCTAATTTCTTAGTTTAGAAAACTCAAATATCTTTTCGTATAGTAATCACTGATGATAAATAAGGCAGTGGCTTTCTCTGATCAGTAGAATATGGTCTTCTAGAAGTTTATGGAGACACCACTCATTAATTGATTCAAGAAACAACCTTTGTTCCATCCCCACATAAATCATTAATTTTTCTTCCCCCAGAGGCAAGAGCCAAAGCATCTCAAGAATTAAATCCTAAGTAAAGCAGGAATCCAGCTATACAAGATCAATTCAAATGAAGTACTTTGTCATATTGCACAGGGAGTTCTAGACTACTTAGAGAAATATTGGATCAAGAAAAATGGACCTTCTGATCTTTATGTGGCTGGTAAAAATCTATAAAGTCTAAGTACTACATTCAGTTAGGGTTTTCAGATATTGGAATATTAACAAAATTAATTTTATACAGGGAAAAGATAGCATCTTCTCAGTGGATGAACTTTAAAACTCATCAGGGAAGTTTTAGTCCAGACAGAGAAATTGCCTTGTATATTGGAGGATGATCCTTGAGAAGTAACAAGAAGGGTCAAAACAACTGCTGATTGCCTTCAGAGCGCCAGGCCCTAAGCTGCACCAACTGCTCTTCCATTAAACACTATTGGGGGAGAATTACCTTTCCCATTCTTATATAAGGAAACTAAAGCATAGAGAGAATTGCCCATGCCTGTGCTGTTTACAAAAGAAATAACCACCCAGGTTCTTCAGACTCCACTCTTTCCATATTTGCCATTGTATTGAGACAATGATTTAGAGGCACAGTAAGGTGGATATCAGGGAATCAGTTTATAGGGACATAAAGTTGGTTTAGTAAAGGGCAAGGACATATAGGTTAGAACTATAGAGCAGCAGATATGTCTGTCTTTTGAATTATAAGTGATCATCAGAAGTGTTCCAATAGAAATAGGTGACCACCTGTCCTATGAAGAATGCAGCACATTCTTCTCTGAGAAGTAGATATCTGTAGGAGAAATTAATTAGTAAATAAAGAGCAGAGTCAAAGTACTCTAACCTTAATAATAATTTAGAATTACTCTGTTATTTCCTTATATATTTGAGCCTGTCCCAGGCAACATTCTGCACTGCTGCCATGCAATAGTTCACTGTTGTGGAGAAATCACTTTGTATTTTTGATTAATTTCCTCAATTCCTATAAACAAACTCCTGAAGAATATATAGCCTTCAGGATCAATCCAGCTCTCATCAACTGATGTTCAGGTTTTCTGGCATCTGCCTGAAAGCTACGATTGATGAATGCTCTCAGACTGACAACTTCCATGTTTAGAATTTCACCAAACTGTTTATTCAATCTCGTAACTGAAGAAAACAGATGCCCATCACTAGATACTTTTCTTTTACATTCTCTATATTAATCATGACAGACATGTGGAAAGGATTCTCTAATTTGTTACTCCATTCACCTGACTCTGAGACTGGTACAAGCAGGAGTGTATTTATCCAGAGTAACTGTTCACACTTTACAACATGAGGACTTGCTTGGGACTTGCAGAGAGCTGTTAGATTAAAACTGACAGGAACCACATCTGATTTCTGCAAATGCAGATTATACAGCTCAGGAAAGGTCACTATGGTTCTGCATCCCTGAGTCCTCTTTAAAGTATGGGATGGAGAGTGGGAGGTCAGGAGATGAAATTGACAAGGACCACAGCCTGTGGGATTAGAGCCTGTGCCATCCCTGGAAGCTCAACCTTGAATCACACATTGGGATTATCTAAGACAGCAATGGTATTGCATGCTACTCCTGTGCAAGGATTGGTGCCCATACAGCCTAGGTGGGTATTTGAACTCTGCCACTTTCTAGCTGAGTAATTGTGGCCTTGGATATGCTAGTGGCATACTACCTAGTGTCTACAGCACATATTTCATACCACAGACCTGTGGGTCCAGCCAAAGTATCATAGATTCAGGTGTCCTTAGACATGACCACCATGAGTGGTCTACCTCAGGCCTCACATTCTGACTCTTGGAGAAGAGATCTGTGTAAGAATGAGGGCTTCATATGCCATTTCCTCCAGTTGTCCAAGTTGACCCTGGTTCTCATGGGATGGTAGCTATGACACTTACAAGAAATCATTTCTCTTAATGAATCCCTAAATTCACAAACAATCAAAGGTGAAACAATCAAAGATGAGCACCAAGAAGAGCACAAAGGAAATGGGTGAGCCAGAGGAGATGAAGAAAGGCCATTAAGAAGGCCAAGGCATGAAGACTGGGGAAATGTTTGCCTCCTGGTAACTGGTTTTCCTGTATTTAAATTATAGATCCTGAAAACAAAGTTGGTACCCCAAAACAAGTTTTCTTGTTATTTCTGGAAGCATATATGCAAATAGAAGATTATATGGAAGACCTAAGAACAGTGCAACTGAGGAACAGTTACAAATCTCTACAAGATCATGGTTTGTAAATTCCTCTTGGGACCAGGAAAGACTGCAAATAAGCAGAACTTCTAGAGAGAATACAAACTCTACAAGATCATGGTTTGTAATAGCAATGATCAGTGGAAGGAAAATACATTCTTGTCAAAGTTAGAGAGATAGATGGCATAGAGTTACTTTTGAAAATACAGAAATGCAAAATATTGAAAAGAAATAAAAATTCAATCACTATAACTAAATTGTATGTTGAAGTACAAAATTACAAAATGAAATTCTTCTCTAATGTAACATTCCTAGCACAGAAATCAGGCTTAAATTTCTCCATAAACAATTGTCAGCAGTCTTCCTTCCCATTTAGCTGTACATGATGAATACCTTTACTTGGTGGTATTTGTTATTAATTCCACTTTATTACTTCTAATGTCTGCTGAGCATCTCACCACATTATATTTAGTTTATTTTTGATTAGCATACAACATATTCCACCTTTAAATGCAATCTGTTTCATTTGGTCACTATATTTAATTCAAATGCTCCCTATCCCCATTGGAAGTCTTTGGACTGTTTCTGCTTCATCATTGATTATTAAAAATATGACCACAATAAAAAGAAGGACCCTCAGTGAGAAGGGGCCAGGGGAGAGGCAACACAAGAGTATACATGATGGGAATATGTATAATGCTAATACAGCAAAGTTCTCCATTAATTTAAAAAAATAAAATAAAACAAAATAAATTATACCTATATAGTGTTGCAGTTACCTTTTCAATGCTGGGACAAACACCTGACCACAAGCAGCTTATGGGAGGAAAGGATTTGTTTCAGGCTTACCGAGTCCAGGGGAAGCTTCATCATGGCAGAGGAAGCTGGCTCATTCCATCACATTTCCACAGCACAGAGACAATATCAACAACCTGCAAGCACAACAGCCAAGGCTCAAGCTGGCTCTCTGTACACCGAGTAAGGCTGGACTCAACATCCACTCCCAGTGACACCTCCTCCAGCAGGGCTACATCTGCTGAAGACTAAGTAGAAGCTTAATCAAAATACCTGAAGCTGGGCCGGGCGTAGTGGCGCATGCCTTTAATCCCAGCACTTGGGAGGCAGAGTAGGAGGATTGCTGTGAGTTTGAGGCCACCCGGAGATTACGTAGAAACACAGACTTTTACAGTATAAGATTATCTAAGTGGAATTGTACAGGAATATGAACAATTTTATTTACAAATTTTGATAAAAAATCACAAAATTATAAAATTACTATAGCAATTTGGACTCACAATCACATATAACAATATCATTTATATATATATATATATATATATATATATATATATATATATATATATATATAACTTAAAATTATTTGTTTGTTTGAATTGATCTTTTTATTTTGGAAGAACTAGGGATTGAACCTTTGGTCTTGCACATGCTAGACAAACATGCCACGAGCTACATCCCCAGCCCTCAAGTGTTTTCAAAATTCCAGTCATTCAGATGTAGGAAACCATTTCAAGCTTTACTTACAAGCATGAAGCATGATTTTGTTGGAACTCATTTTGATTTTTTAACATTTCTCTAAATAGTATTTACCTTCTGATTTTTTAAAAATTATTTATTTAAGAGTGACAGACAGAGAAAGAGGCAGAGAGAGAAAGAGAGAGAATGGGCACACCAGGGCCTCCAGCCACTGCAAACAAACTCCAGATGCATGCACCCCTGTGCATCTGGTTTACATAGGTATCTGGGGAATTGAGTCTTGAACCAGGGTCCTTAGGCTTCACAAGCAAGCTCTTAACCACTAAGCCATCTCTCCATCCCTACCTTCTGATTTTTGACAGACCATTTCTTACTTATTTTTTTTATTTTTTAAAATAATTTTATTACTTATGTCTATAGTATATATACAGCCATGATGGTACCATCTGTGGCCTTCTCCCTATCCTCCCCCAATTGAGTAGTGTGTGTCTTGCCTTATGTGGGTAGCCATCAGTTATGCGGAAGAGACAATGACTCTGTGTATAATGACCCAACTCATGGCTCTAACAATCTTTCCGCCCCCTCTTCTGCGAATTTCCCTGAGCCATGTTGGGTTCATTTTAGGTCTATTTCAGTGACGAGGTTTTGTGAGTCTCTGTGTCTCTGGATGTCTGATTTGGTAGGGGGTGAGTGTTCTTTGTGTCTATCTCCTTTGCCTTTGTGCCGGTACCAGGTTCACCAATAAAGCAGGACTCTTGCTCATTTCCCCCATTACTCTATGGCTTCATCTGGTGCCCTGTTGAGGTGTGATGGGCTGATTCTCTCCTCAGGTTCTGTGTCCATCTGAAAGAGAGAAGCAGATTCTCCAATGGAGAGTGAGGTCAGTGCAAGATACATGGATAACCATTATTATTTTAGAGATAATTTAATAGGTGTAGGCCCTCTTGCATCCCACTATTGGTGGGAGCTTGATATTGGAGAGCGGGCTCGTTTTTGGATACGGTTCTGACTTGTTTCCCATTTCCAGGTATGGGTTCCATTCCACTGAGTGGATCCGTTAACCAAATCTAGAGCAGTTGGTAACCCACCATGGCTGTGTGCCACTACTGCACTTGTGTGAGCATCACATCAGGTTGTTTGCTGCTGAGTAGCTTAGGCCATGAGTTGCTTAGACAGATGTTGGTAATTTTCCCCCAGTCACTTATGTAGTGCCTTCTGGAACTAGACAAGCTGTCTGGAGACTGACTTCTTTTCCCGATTCCAACCAAGTCTGTCCATGTTCCATCGCAACAGCATATGGTGTCTTTAGCAGTAGGGTCTTACCATTAACCTTTGGAGGGTCATCAAGTGCTCTGACAGAAATCTGTCTTCTTTTGGGAAACTTTTTAGATCTCACTGATCAACAGCTCATTGTGGATGTTAACCACATGCTGGTTTTGGGAGTTACAGGTCAGTGCCACAGGAAAAGAAGGAAGACAAATATAGGTAATATGAAAGAGAAAGAGAGAAGAGAAAGAAGAGGGAGTGACAGAAAGAGAAACAGGAGAAGATTGAGGTTAGTCTTCATCATACCCTTTCCAGGTGTTCTCTCCAAGCACCTGATGTACGTTCGACCTTTTAGTATGTCTTTCAGGATAGAGGATTTTATGGTACCATTTCCTTTTGGGACCAGTTTTTTGCCCCCCCCCCTTTCCCAAAGTGTTAATTTTGGGTATCACATGCTCCCATTATATTTTATGCTGAATTTTTAGATTTTAAAATAGCATCTGTTCATATTTTCTCTATGGCTCTAGGTTTAAGTTTTGCAGGTAATAGAGTTTTCATGAAACATAACTTTGGAGTATGGCAACCCAATACTATCTAGTACTCTCACAATATTGGACAGCCATCTTGACAACCTAGTTTCATGGTTTATCACTTGAAGAGGAAACCTTGTAACTCCCCCACACACTAGCAGTCCATAAACTGTTTTTTTTTTTTTAATCTCTATGTACTTACCAGTTCTGGATATTTCATCTAAGTGAAATCAGAGAATATGTGACCATTATACATCACATAATTTAATTAGCATAAGGTTTTCAACGTTATAACTTTATTGTAACATGTGTCAATACTCCATTCTTCTTGTGACTAAACAATATTCTACATCTACATTTAATATCTTTTATTTATCCATTTAGCAGTTCAGGGACATTTATTCTATATCTGGTTATTGTGAATAGTGCTTAAGCACTTAAGCACAAATTTGGTGTGAATTTTTGTTTTCAGTTCTTTTGTGCATATATACAAAAACTGAATATCTGAATCATATGGTAATTCTTTACTTGATTTATTGAAAATATGCCAAGCTATTTCTCACACGAGCTGTGTATTTCATATTGTTAAAGGTGATGCCATTAGAGTCCCAATTTCTTCACATCCTCACCAGCATTTGTTATAATGTTTAACTCTGCCCCAATGCACACAATACACATACACACTAACCATCCTAATAGGTGTGAAGTGGACTCTCAATGTGGTTTTGGCTATAATTTTCCAGACACAGCAATGATATTCAGTACATTTTTATTCATTTTCTGGTCTTTTGTATATCTTCTCTGATGAAAGAAAAATGCAAATTTCTTTCTCCATTTTTAAATTAGTCTGTCTTTATTGTTGAGTTGGAAGTGCTCATTATAAACTCTGGCTATTAAATCTTTACCAGACAAGTTTATTTTTTTTAGAAAAGTATCTTCTTCCATTCCATGAGTTTTCCTTCCACTGTGTCTGTAGTATCCATAGATACACAGTTTTATTTTTAGAACTCGGAGCTTCAGTCTGCAAACTTTTCTAGGAACCTTGTTAGAGGCAAGGTCACAGTTGATATAGGAAAATTTCACCATTTATCTTCTTGTGTGAAACTATACTTTTCTGTATATTATATACTTATTTGTCTTAAGGTGTGGTGCAATTTTTGGTTTGAGATTCCATTGTAAAGATATGTCCCCAAATATTCAGTGTTTTACCTAGCAGGAGTTCCTGAAGTGTGCTTAAGGTGTGGTGACCTTTTGGCTGTAGTTTTAGCAGGAGTTCTGTGTGCTGTGGTGGCTGGTTGGCTGTGGTGGCTGGTTTCTCTCTCTCTGCTTGGTCCTGTGGAGAGCAGGCCGCTTCTCTTGCCATTATGGAACTTCCCTGGATCTGTAAGCTTCAATAAATAATATCCCTTCCTCCATAACTGTGCCTGGTCTGGAAGTTCATCTCAGCGAACCTGAAGCTGTCTGCAACAGTAAAGTGGTACCGAGAGTGGGGTGAGATGAACCTGACCGTGTGGATATTTGTCTTTTGGAACCTTTGTTTTGGAGGAATGGGCATGGACTTGGTGCTTGCAACTGAAGATGCCTTCTGGAGTGGTAAGCCAAGTTTTATGGACTATTCTGATGAGAGTTTGAGAATGCTAAGTGCAGATAGTACTGAACTTCGAGGCTTGGCTTATGAGGTTTCTAAGGGGAAGGAAAGACTGCAGAGGACTTTGTTGGAACTGGGCTACTGGCATAAGGGATGGCTACGTTCTGCTATCCAGGCCCAGAGTGTTTGATCAAGCTTAAATTTGTAATGGACTGATGTGCTTGGCTAAAGATATCGGACTGAGATTTTAAGATTTTAAGTTGAAAACCTGAAGCAAGTTAAAAGTAGAGGCATTGAGACTGGTTTAGCTGCTATTGTCAAACACATTAGCAATCTTAAGGAAGGTGGAAGGAAGGTGGCCTGACTTGATTTACATTAAAACAATGGAGAGGATGCCTGAGGAAAGACTGTTAAAAATGCAAATTCTTGGAAAGAGCTGACTGGAGAAGGAACCTGCTTTTCAAGGCTGTGGTTTATTTCATCCCTGGATTAAGAATATGGCTGTGTCCTGCACACCTGGTATTAGTTTTGGAAGCATGAAAAATGCATGGAGTGGTCATGAGTTGCACACGGTTCCAGGAGCCGCTGCTGAGATGTAGCATGAAGGCAGGGCATGAAGTCCCTGAGGAATAGGCTGGAAGAGCCTTTTGGAAGATGGACCGTGGTTTGCATGGAGACCTGAAGATGTTTTGGATATACCAGGACTGTGCAAAAGGGCTACCATGGAGTGCAGTGTTGGCATGGGATGAAAGTTTTCCCTGGCGACTCTGCCCAGCTGGAGGGGTGGAATTGGAAAACCTGGAGACTGTCAGTCTCTGGTTATATTGAACTTGAACTGCAGAAGTTTGATGACTGCTGATGGTGGTTGAGTTTGCATTATTCTAGTCTCTCTTTGCTTTTTACCAGTTAAAAATGTTTACTCTGTGCCTTTACATGTTGAAAGTATTTAACTTGTTTGATTTTACAGGACTCAGTATCTTAAGTTGGTCAAGACTGTGAGACCTTTTGAAATTGGACTGAGTACAATTTACAATGTGTGATAGTTATAAATCTATTGGGGGCCAGGAGCTAAATATATTGGGGGCCAGGGGCGGAATGTGGTAGTTTGAATATATGTCCCCCAATATATTCAGTGTTTTACTTTATAGTTTGCATCTGCAATCACCTTGTTAGAGGCAAGGTCACTGGGGGCTGGTCTTAAGGTGTGGTGATGGTTTGAGATTCCATTGTAAAGATATGCAAATGTGCCTAGCAGGAGCAGGAGTTCCTGAAGTTGGTGCTTGTGTGACCTTTATGGAACTTTGGCTGTAGTTTTACTCTGTGTGCTGTGGTGGCTGGTTGGCATTGGGTCAGAAACTCATCCAGAAGTGATTCCTATGTTTGATGATTTTTCTGCTTGGTCCTGTGGCCATCCTCTGGTTTCTTGAGGTTCCAGTTGGAGTGCCCCTTCTTTCTTTGTCTCTCTCAAATAAATTAATAAAAAATTATTTGTCTGGTACTTTTAAAAATTAAATTTGTTAAAAGGTTATACCCTTACATCTCTTCCCTCAATCCTCATTCCACTGAGGTCCCTCCTCAGTGGGGTTATTTGTATTCACTGTTGGGTCCTAAAGCCTCAGTCAGTCTCCGGGGACATACCTGACCTCAGGCTATTCCTACCCATTCCTTTTGCACCTTCTTCAGCAATGTTCTCTGAGCCTTGGTGAGTGTGTCAGAAATCTGATTTAGTGTTGAATTCTCTGTAGCCTCTGAAGTTTGGTTTTGATGAGATTTAACTTTGGATTTTCAAGTATGAACTATTTAGTTATTGCTGAGATCTCCTCCCAAAATACCACAGTCACTTTTGTCTCTAAGACCACCAGCAACTAGCATAGCAGAGACAGGGCAGCGGTGTTCTCTTCCTGTGCTTGAGCAGTAAGTGTCCATGAAGAGACATCTTATGATGGGAGTGTATATGATATGATTTTACTTGTGAATCTTTCAAATGGCATGACTAAAACTTACCAGAGGTTTGGGAAACCAGTAAGAGGTATGCCATAGTATAAGTGTCAACTTCAAATTACATGCACCAATGGAATACCAACTCCCGCATGCTATCTCTGAGTAATGACAAGCTGTTGATACTAATAAACCACTCAAGGAATGGACTAGATGACTGGTGGATTCATAACAGAAATTGATCTGCTAGCCTTTCTTCCTCAAAATAACCTACTAAAGACAGATCCTAATAGATATAGCTAGGAGAATCCAGAAGGTAGGCTCAGCATTGCCACCTCCAATAAATGGCAACAACCACATCAGCATCAGGGTACATTGCTGAAAAAGTTTGGGCTTTTATGACCAGAGGAAATACCAACTTATTTAATGCTGTTTTCAGGATGATTTGCCCAAATAACAAGATGCTACACAACTTCCTGTATTAGAGGTAGAAAAGGAATGCAGCAGTAAAGGGCACTCAAGAGGCCCTGTTGTCTTGGAAGCATCCATGATGCCTTCGCTGTCAAACAGGTGTTTACATCCACCAGGAGAGGTATTCTATGAGGCAACCGCAAAGGTGTGCATTCTCAGGAGCTGGAACTTTAGGACGGAGTGACATTCACAAGGCCACTTAGAGCGAACATCACCTGAGTCTACTCTGGGTAAAACATTACCTTCCTCCATTATCTAAATCACAAGAGCCAAACAGCTTCTCCAGTGGCCTGAACTACTCAGGAAACAAGACAAAGGGAGATAGTTAATCTCTTCCAGGAGCCACAGATAAGAAGAACCCTTGAAATTTAAAAGTTGAGGTTCAGTTTTATAAAGCAGAAACATGGCTTGAGGCTATTTCTGCAGGTTCTCAAGAAACAGCTTACAAGAGAAGGTAAAGCAGGCTGCCTGTCATTGTGAGGGTAGCTTAAGGTTCATGCAAAGGGGCTCTGATAAGAGAAACAATTCATCCTTGAATCTCAATAGTTGGGGAGCGCTCAGCAAAGCAATAGAGATGCCCAAAGCACCCCTCTGGGTCCTCCCAGGAGGATTCCTGGTATGCTGTCCCAGCATCTTCTGTTCAGGTATGCTTGGTGAGTTTCAGAAAAGAGTCAGCAGTATACTGAAGCAACTTTAGAAAGGGACCATATTTTATGTTCCTTATCCTTGGCTGGAGGAGCCCTGAAAGTAGTGAAATCAGTAAGAAAACAACTCCTGACCTGGTTTGATGTCATAAGAAACTCCATCATTTAAGATGCTCATCCAGTGACCAGCCACTTAGAGCAGAGCTCAGAATACCCAGACATGCTATTAATTCATGTTCTGTGTGATGAAGTGCTGAAGAGAAATAATTAGCTAAAGAAAGCCAATAACTTTCTGCCTCTTCTCAGGAATTGTAACATGCATGCTCAGTTATGTCTTCAGAATTGTAAATTTCAACTCTCTCTAATATCTAAAAGAAGAAGAATGGAAATAGGAAACGAAGTCGCAGTCATGTGTGTATGGATACAATGGGAGCAAGAGTCAGAAGTGCATCATTCCTGCTCACTAAAGAAAAACTAAAAAATGGATTTTGCTTGAAGCCAAGAACTTCTAAAATTACTTTAAGAGTAAGTAATTACAGAAACTATGCAGAGACGAGCATCAAGAAACTTTACCTCACCAAATGTGGTTGATGCACACCTTTAATCCTGTGAATTCGAGGCCACCCTGAGACTACATAGTGAATTCCAGGTCAGCCTAGACTAGAGAGAGACCCTACCTCAAAAAAAAAAAAAAAAAAAAAAAACAACTTTGCCTCAAACCAAAGTTGTCCCCTGACCTCCACACATGTGCACCTGCACTCACACACATAAACATCCATACATACACAACCCAACCTCCACACACACATATATACATCACAGAAAATACATCATAGATTTCCTATACCCTACACCCAATTTCCCTCGTTACTGACAACTTACGTAACTATGGCACACTTTTCACATTCACCGGGCCAGTGTTGATAAGTTAACATAGCAGAAGTCCATTTCTCGCACAAATTTCCTTACCTTTTACCATGTCCCTGTTCTCCCTAGGGACACCATGCTTTCACTGCATTTAGTCACAATGTGTCCTTAGACTCTGCCTGGTGGATATAGTAGTTTGAATGTAAAAGGCCTCCATAGACTCATGAATTTGAATACTTAATCTCCTGGTAATGGTACTGCTCTGGAAAACTGAGGAATCTAGGCAAAGTGGAGCCTTGCTGATTTAGTGTCTCTCAGTGGGCGGGTCTTGAGGTGCTTTTCCTGCCATCATGGACTCTACCTTCTGGAACTGAAAGCTGAAACCATCCTTTTTCTTCCTTACACAGCTTCTGATTGAATATGTTGTCCTAGTGTCCTAGCAGTGAAAGTACCAGTCATAGCTGTGCAGTTGCTCCCCCACTGCCCTTGTATTTTTATCTGCTCGTGTGTGTGTGTGTGTGTGTGTGTGTGTGTGTGTGTAGCATGTATGGTGTGGTGTACATGTATGTGTGTGTGTGTGTGTGTGTGTGTGTGTGTGTGTGTGTGGCATGTATGGTGTGGTGTACATGTATAAGTGTGTGTGTAGACACGTGTGACCCATATTACACATGCAGAAGTGGGAGAACAATAGGTTCTCCTCTATCACTCTTCTACTTTGAGATAGAATCACTCACTGAATCAGAGCAGTCATTTTTTTCAAGCAAACTGGCTGACCCGTGAGCCTCGGCAATTCTTCAGTCTCTAGCAGCCCCCTCATCAGAACTGGAGTCATAGTCCTGCACGGTCATGCTCAGCTACTTGTATGGGTGCTAGGGAGTCAAACTCAGGCTGAAGCAGACCCTCTTGGGCCTGCATGCTTGTGCTGTAGGTGCTCTTACCCACTGACGTATCTCCTCAGATATGCTGCCCTTGTTTCTGATGACCTGGACAGTAGCTACATGGAAGCATAACTCCATAATAAAACGTGTCTGATGTCTGGCTCAGGGATGGACTAGAAGTGTGGGGTTTTCTAAAAGAGAGTTGAAATCAGCTGTAATAAGCACTTGATCATCAGTGAAGTCACTCGCCTTGTGTTTTAGTCTGTGAATGTTATTCATTGTTGAATTACTGGATTGTCACATGCCCATGGAAATAAAATACTGCTTTTTTATGGGTGTTGATAGTTGTGTCTTTTGTGGAATGGGTTCTTTTCATCTCTGTTTTCAGATTTGGGGGCATGAAACTTTCATACCCTTCCTGTATTATCTTCTTTCTGTCCATAACATCAATAATAATATTATATCTTTCATTACTAGAAATAGACATAAGCTTGGAGAATAATCAGTCTACTTACTAAAACTAAACTAGGAAGATTGAAAAAGGTACTCAGGAATTAAAAAACACTAGGACCATGTGATATTATTAAATTTAAACATGTCCTTCTTGCTGGTAGAGAAAATACAATGTTCTGAGAAAGTTGCTTGAACAATAGTAATAATGGAACTAATGTCACAACAAACATATGAACATGTATACATACAAATATATATTATACAATATGTAGCATATATTAATATATACTTAATATTTTCTCAGCCAGGCATGGTGGCACATGTCTTTAATGCAAGCACTTGGGAGTCAGAGGCTGGAGATTTGCCATGAGTTTGAGGCCAAACTGAGACCACATAGTGAATTCCAGATCAACTTGAGCTAGGATGAGACCCTACCTTGAAAAATTAAAAAAAAAAATTTCTTATCCCTTCATTATATTGCCCCTAGGAAAAGTGATGAAAGACGTCTGATGTATCAGTAAATTAATCAGTATGTATGAGTTTGGTAGGATTAGACCTGGTGATAAGAGAACGAAGAAAGGTGTTACCTATATGAGTGACAACTAATAAAACAAGGATTTTTATAAGTTGATATTATTTTCCAACAAAGTCATAAAGTTAGCAGTTGTAGAACTCTATGTTATCAGTAAGATCTAACCAGAGAACACAGGCATGTTCTGAGAGATAAAAATGGCCCAGCAATAAACTCTCATGATGTATTCAGGGACCTGGCAGGAAACAGATCTAAGCGAAGCTGACATATGTTAGGAATAGAATGTAATGAGACTGTGACAAGCAGAAGCATGACACTGGTTCTTAGGAATCTAGCTAAGAACAATTACATAGTGGAAAGCTGTAATTTCAATGCACTTGAGTTCACCTCAGCTTCAATGGCTACCAAGATGACAGCAGCAATGCTAATTCCAGACTTCACCCATCAGTGCATAAGGGCTAATGGTATGCTGCTGTCCTGGTGAGAATTGGCTTGAAATTCAGTGAAACCAAGCATTCAGGGGGAAAAAAGAAAAGAAATTATTGACTAGATTTGAAAAGGACTAGAAATGATAAGGCCAGCAGCTGATGCCTGGTTGCTTGTTGCCAAGGCTAAGTCAAATCTGGCCAATTGAATGAGCTCAGTGTTGGACTCCAAGCCAGAGAGACCAGCTGTGATGCTGCTGGGGCATTGCCAGAGAGCCAGAACTCATCCCAGTCAAAAGGCAAAAACAAGGGCCAGAGAACTTAGTAAGGTCAGTAAATAAAGAATTACATCTGTCTTTAGATCCAAAATATTTTGAATTCCATAATCATGAGTTTAGGCCTAAGTTCAAGGATAGCAAACAATTGGGAGAAAGATGCCCAAGGAGGACATAATAAGAGATTTCAGCGAAAAAGTTAACTTGTCATTATATGGTCAGATTTTCATTTTTAATTAGATACTGTGTACATCATTCCCACTTACTATTTGAATCTGTAAATATTTATTCAGTAATCACTCGGTCCTAAGCAATATGATAAATCTAAGAGGTATAGCTTTAAAGAAAATATTGTCCTTCCTTCATGCAATTTCAGGTCTACTAAAAGTGCAAAGAAAAATGCAATTTCTGTGCAGTGTGATATGAGCTGTTTTGGAAAAAATATGTGGAACTGTGGAGAACTTAGATAAGCCACCAAGACTTTTCCCAGATCACCTAAGGGTTTCTTAGAGGAACTGATCTCTAAGATAAGATCAGACAGGTAAACAGGAGTCAGTTTGGTGGTATAAGTTTAGAAAGGTTCTTTATGCAAATCTGGAAGGGAGGGGATGAGCTGCGAAGGATATTTCATTCAGTGTGAGTACAGTTCAGCAAATGTGTCTGTGTGAGTACTGTGTGTATTCATGACCGCATGAATATGTATGAGTTAGCGTGTGAGTTCATATATGAATTTTTGTACATGGGGCATTATAGTGAGGGATAAGTGTAACCAGGCACTCAAGGATCAGATATCAAATCGCCTTGTACGCATTACTTGTTTTTTGTGTCAAGAACAATGAAGAATTTTTGGTTTTAAAGCACAGTTACTTTTGAAAATTCCTTAATTTTTCTTTTACAAGTGACAGCAACCCCACTCTAAATAAGCAGTAGAAGCCACAGTTTCACATAAAAGGAAAAGCAGATTGAGGGATGTGACTGGAAGCAAAGTCACTACATCACTATGAGGTTTGACTTTTTCCTCTCAGCTTTGAAACTACTGGGATGTCTCTTCTTCTGCAAACACATCTCTTCATATTGTAGCATCATGTCTCCTACAGCTGCCACCTTACAACTATAAGAAAGATAACAAGCTAGAAGAGAATGAAGCAGCCAAAATTCCAAGATTTATCAGGTTATGTTATACTGCACATTTATTTTAAGATAGTTGGACAAGTGATCCTAATATAATTGCATGAGCTCTTTTTTTTTTTTTTTTTGGGGGGGGGGGAGGTTCCAGGTAGGGCCACTCTCTAGCTCAGGCTGACCTGTAATTCACTATGTAGTCTCAGGGTGGCCTTGAACTCATGGCAATCCTCCTACCTCTGCCTCCTGAGGGCTGTAATTAAAGATGTGCACCACCATGCCCATCTACAAGAGCTTTTTATAAGCATAAAATTTTCTCCAGCCATAGGCAGAAGAATTTAGAAATTCAAAACACAAGACGGATCTGGTGTGCTGTTGTTGGCCTATTAAGAGTAGAGGGTTCCTACTGGCAAGGAATTCAGGTAGCTCTAGGAGGTGAGAAATGTTCCTGCTTGAGAATTACTGAGTAAACTGGTGCCTCAGTTCTACCACATGAAGAACATGAATTCTTCCAAAAATCATGTGGGAGTAGACTGCCCAGAAAGAACTCAGATCCATAAACATTAAGTCTTGTGGCATAAGCAGAGATCTTATTCTTTGATGGAGTATGCATCTGTCCATGTGTGAGCTAATAAACCCTTGTTTCAAGTTTGGGGAACTTTATGCAGAAGGAGAAAATATAGCAGTATCTTCCCCTTGAATCTTGACTCTAGTAAGTGCTGGTATCGTTTCTTTGACTGATTGCCTGTGCAGTATATGTCTGAGATCCAAGCCCATTACCAACAGCCAGGATAAGTAAGGACATTCTGATTGGCCCAAACAAGTTATAATAGCACGCCTCATAAATGGCATCAAAGTGGGAAGAGTGACTTCTAAGCAGGAATCGCATGTAACATTGTGGAAATTGTGGATGAGGCAGAGGGTGGACAGGGAGGCTATTTACACATGATGAGGGGCATGTGCTACAGCCGGAGAGAACTCAACATCACGTGATCATGCTGGCTAGAGAGTGAAGAGAGGATTACAAAAGCGAGGGCTGAAGACAGGCACCTCTGTGTGAAGATGCTTGTAACCACGTCTCAGATGCTGTTAATGGAGCACAAGTAATGCAGGAAGTAAGAAGTGACCTAGAGGCTGGCACATTTGTTGACTACATAGATTGACGAATGAAGGGATGAAAGAGCATTGATGGAAATGTGAATGGCTTCTAGAGTCATTTCAAAAATTCAACCAAAATTTGACCAAAGAACTAACATCATTCTATTAATCTATATTTTTAATTATGCAAACTGAGTCTCCAGGGCCATAAAACCCCAGGATTCATCCATAGAGGAGGCATGTCAGACTATACACAAGAGCCTGTGCAATGCCTTCATGCATCTCTGGGGTGTGATTAACACAACACCCTGGATGCCTTCAGTCTGCCTTCACAGGCCTCTTGCTGTCACTCATGAATCACGTACGGCAAGCTGACATAACTGCATTTCCACCTTAGCCATATGTCTCAGGTCATCACTGTTCATCGCCAAGGTACTCCCCCTTACTTCTTTTCTATTAATTTGCATGACTAAGATGCCCTCCCAATCAAATGAGACTCCTTGTCTCCAGCTCCCTGCTTGCCTTTACTGAAAGCCCTTGCGGCGCTGAGGCCGTGCTTCTCTGTGATCTTTTCTATTTCATTAACTCTCAAAATGTGCTTCTCCCATGAACACTCAGAATGATGGCTACATGTTCAGATGTAGATCTTATTAAGTATCCAGTGCTGGATGAAAGGAGCTAGACCACTGGACCAGGGGGACTGGTAACCGGACAAGTCCTTTGGCTTCTGCTGCTAACAGTAATTGATGTCTGCATTTGGCCTAGCTTCTCTTCACGTGTCCTGAGGTTGCAGCACCTTAGTCTTAGTATTATTTCTTGTGAAGTCACATCCTTAGGATGGCAATAAGCATACTAAACAAAATGTTTGAAAGTCATCATGTGCTTAGTCTCATGGAAAAGGCTGAAGATATCAGAGGTTGGAAAATAAAACCTCTATAAGTAATTTGACCAAAGATCAGCCACAGGAATATGCTTTAAAAATATGGTCAGGGGCTGGAGAGATGGCTTAGTGGTTAAGGCGCCTGCCTGCTAACCCTAAGAACGCTGGTTCCAATCTCCAGTGGTTCCAATCTCCAGGTTCCACGTTTAGCCAGATGCAATGGGATGCAAGGGCGCAATGCCACACTTGACCACATGGGCGCGCACTCATCTGGATTTCGTTCACAGCAGCTGAGAGACTGCTGGTGCCCCCATTCTCTATCTGTCTCCCTCTCCCTCTCTGTCTGTCTATCTCTGTGTCTCTCTCCAAAAAATATATATATATATATGGTCAGGACTGAGGAGATAATTCAGTGGATCAAGCACTTGCCATGCAAGCATGAGTGCCAGAGTTTAGAGGCCCAGCACCCACATAAATGCCATGGTGGTCCACCTGTAATCCCAGTGCTTAGGAGGAGACAGGGGATCCTTGGGGTAGGCTATCTAGTTAAAGTAGGTGAATCAGTGAGCTCTGGGTTCAGGTAAGATACCTTGCCTCAGTAAATAAACTGGACAGCAATTGAGGAACACAGTCTACCTCAACCTCTTGCTTCTACACATAAACGCACACACACACACACACACACACACACACACACACACTCATGTGTGTGTGTGTATAGGCTGTGTATCTATATATGTCTGTATAATATGTATATTATATATACTCATAAATTTTCATGTATTATACATTATACATATATTCCTGCACAAACACAAGAGCCTTAGTTTGATCATGAACACCCATCTACGTGCATGGCCATACAGGCCAGTAATTCTAGTCCTACGAGGAGCAGAGACAGGAGGATTGCTGAGACTTGCTGGTCAGCCAATCTGATAGAGAAAATTGTAGCTCTAAGTTCAGGGAGAGACTCTGTCTCAGGGAAACAATGTGGAAGAGTGAAAGAGGAGAATGGAAGTTTGAATAGATGTCCCCTAATAGATTCAGGAGTTTTGTTCAACCTTGTAACTTGATGTCACTGTGGGGGGATCCTAGGGTCCAGAATGTGCTTGCTTATGGGGCAGGTGGTGGTATTTCTCTCTGCAAGGACCCATGAAAGGAGACCAACTTTTTCTGCCATGATGAACTTCCCCTGGATCTGTAAGCTTCAAATAAATGATTGATCCCATGACTGAGTCTGGCTGGGAAGTTCATCCCAGAAATATGAAGCTGGCTGTGATAAGAATACCCAATGTTCTCCTCTAGCCTTCACATGCATGCACGCAGGGCACATGCATATTCACACTATACATATGTACATCTCACACACACACACACACACACACACCCGAAAAGAAGAAAGTCTATGACAATGTGGCATGGGCCTCAGATTTGTAGCATGCACGAATGGTGCTGAGGAACTGAACAGAGAAGGGGAGTTGATGATTCTTGTCTTCTAGAACTATTTGGAGTACATTTTCCTTCTCTTATGTTTGAACACTATGTATAATACAAATATCATTCACATCCGTGTTTGTCTGGTTTCCCTCTAACACATTAAGGAGAATGTGATCATTCAAGACCTTTACCACTGGAATCTTTTTTCAAGATATAGTTCCTAATGTGTTGCTATCCTCACTGGATTTTCTCTGTGTTGAGTCCAGAATGGAATTAATGCAGAGAAAGAAATTCCTGCTTCTTGTCCACTCATGCATCAGCTACTGTGTTAGGTATTTCACAAATGCTCAAATTTACTCACCAAGGAAGTGAGTATTTAGTGCTCACTCTCCTGATTTACCGACTGTTCAACTGAGGCAAGTTCTGCTTTAAACCACTGTTGCAGACAGCTTCAGGTTCGCTGAGATGAACTTCCAGACCAGGCACAGTTATGGAGGAAGGGATATTATTTATTGAAGCTTACAGATCCAGGGGAAGTTCCATAATGGCAAAAGTCGCGGCCTGCTCTCACAAGGCCAGGCAAAGAGAGCAAAAGCCAACCAGCCACCACAGCACACAGAGCAAAACTACCACCAAAAGGTCACACAGCACACTTCAGGAACTCCTGCTAGGCACATTTGCATATCTTTACAATGAAATCTCAAACCATCACCACACCTTAAGACCAGCCCCCAGTGACATTGCCTCTAGCAAGGTGATTGCAGATGCAAACTATTACTAATAAAACACTGAATATATTGGGGGACATATATTCAAACTACCACATTCTGCCCCTGGCCCCCAATATATTTAGCTCCTGGCCCCCAATAGATTTATAACTATCACACATTGTAAATTGTACTCAGTCCAATTTCAAAGGTTCTCACAGTCTTGACCAACTTAAGATACTGAGTCCTGTAAAATCAAACAAGTTAAATACTTTCAACATGTAAAGGCACAGAGTAAACATTTTTAACTGGTAAAAGGCATAGCAAGGAGAAATTAAAACAATGCAAACTCAACCACCATCAACAGTCATCAAACTTCTGCAGTTCAAGTTCAATATAACCAGAGACTAACAGTCTCCAGGTTTTCCAATTCCGCCCCTTCAGCTGGGCAGAGTAGCCAGGGAAAACTTTCATCCTATGCCAACACTGCACTCCATGGTAGCCCTTTTGCACAGTCCTGGTATATCCAAAACATCTTCAGGTCTCCATGAAAACTACGGTCCATCTTCCAAAGGCTTTTCCAGCCTATTCCTGAGGGTCATCATGCCCTGCCTCATGCCGCATCTCAGCAGCGGCTCCTGGAACCGTGTGCAACTCATGACCACTCCATGCATTTTTCATATTTCCAAAACTAATACCAGGTTTGCAGGACACAGCCATATTCTAAATCCAGGGACAAAATAAACCATAGCCTTGAAAAGCAGGTTCCTTCTCCAGTCAACTCTTTCCAAAGAGTTTGCATTTCTAACAGTCTTTCCTCAGGCATCCTCTCCATTGTTTTAATGTAAATCAAGTCGGGCCACCTTCCTTCCACCTTCCTTAAGATTGCTAATGTGTTGACAATAGTAGCTCCAGTAACCTAAAACCAGTCTCAGTGCCTCTGCTTTTAACTTGCTTGAGGTTTTCCAACTTAAAATCTTAAAATCTCAGTCCGATATCTTTAGCCAAGCACATCAGTCCATTACAAATTTAACTTTGATCAAACTTTCTGGGTCTGGATAGCAGAACGTAGCCATCCCATATGCCAGTAGCCCAGTTCCAACAAAGTCCTCTGCAGTCTTTCCTTCCCTTAGAAAGCTCATAAGCCAAGCCTCGAAGTTCAATACTGTCTGCACTTAGCATTCTCAAACTCTCATCAGAATAGTCCATAAAACTTGGCTTACCACTCCAGAAGGCATCTTCAGTTGCAAGCACCAAGTCCATGCCCATTCCCCAAAACAAAGGTTCCAAAAGACGAATATCCACACGGTCAGGGTTCATCTCACCCCACACTCCTCAGTACCACTTTACTGTTGCAGACAGCTTCAGGTTCGCTGAGATGAACTTCCAGACCAGGCACAGTTATGGAGGAAAATGGCAAAAGTCGCGCCTGCTCTCACAAGGCCAGGCAAAGAGAGCAAAAGCCAACCAGCCACCACAGCACACAGAGCAAAACTACCACCAAAAGGTCACACAGCACACTTCAGGAACTCCTTCTAGGCACATTTGCATATCTTTACAATGAAATCTCAAACCATCACCACACCTTAAGACCAGCCCCAGTGACATTGCCTCTAGCAAGGTGATTGCAGATGCAAACTATTACTAATAAAACACTGAATATATTGGGGACATATATTCAAACTACCACATTCTGCCCCTGGCCCCAATATATTTAGCTCCTGGCCCCCAATAGATTTATAACTATCACACATTGTAAATTGTACTCAGTCCAATTTCAAAGGTTCTCAGTCTTGACCAACTTAAGATACTGAGTCCTGTAAAATCAAACAAGTTAAATACTTTCAACATGTAAAGGCACAGAGTAAACATTTTTAACTGGTAAAAGGCATAGCAAGGAGAAATTAAAACAATGCAAACTCAACCACCATCAACAGTCATCAAACTTCTGCAGTTCAAGTTCAATATAACCAGAGACTAACAGTCTCCAGGTTTTCCAATTCCGCCCCTTCAGCTGGGCAGAGTAGCCAGGGAAAACTTTCATCCTATGCCAACACTGCACTCCATGGTAGCCCTTTTGCACAGTCCTGGTATATCCAAAACATCTTCAGGTCTCCATGAAAACTACGGTCCATCTTCCAAAGGCTTTTCCAGCCTATTCCTGAGGGTCATCATGCCCTGCCTCATGCCGCATCTCAGCAGCGGCTCCTGGAACCGTGTGCAACTCATGACCACTCCATGCATTTTTCATATTTCCAAAACTAATACCAGGTTTGCAGGACACAGCCATATTCTAAATCCAGGGACAAAATAAACCATAGCCTTGAAAAGCAGGTTCCTTCTCCAGTCAACTCTTTCCAAAGAGTTTGCATTTCTAACAGTCTTTCCTCAGGCATCCTCTCCATTGTTTTAATGTAAATCAAGTCGGGCCACCTTCCTTCCACCTTCCTTAAGATTGCTAATGTGTTGACAATAGTAGCTCCAGTAACCTAAAACCAGTCTCAGTGCCTCTGCTTTTAACTTGCTTGAGGTTTTCCAACTTAAAATCTTAAAATCTCAGTCCGATATCTTTAGCCAAGCACATCAGTCCATTACAAATTTAACTTTGATCAAACTTTCTGGGTCTGGATAGCAGAACGTAGCCATCCCTTATGCCAGTAGCCCAGTTCCAACAAAGTCCTCTGCAGTCTTTCCTTCCCCTTAGAAAGCTCATAAGCCAAGCCTCGAAGTTCAATACTGTCTGCACTTAGCATTCTCAAACTCTCATCAGAATAGTCCATAAAACTTGGCTTACCACTCCAGAAGGCATCTTCAGTTGCAAGCACCAAGTCCATGCCCATTCCCCCAAAACAAAGGTTCCAAAAGACGAATATCCACACGGTCAGGTTCATCTCACCCCACACTCCTCAGTACCACTTTACTGTTGCAGACAGCTTCAGGTTCGCTGAGATGAACTTCCAGACCAGGCACAGTTATGGAGGAAGGGATATTATTTATTGAAGCTTACAGATCCAGGGGAAGTTCCATAATGGCAAAAGTCGCGGCCTGCTCTCACAAGGCCAGGCAGAGAGAGCAAAAGCCAACCAGCCACCACAGCACACAGAGCAAAACTACCACCAAAAGGTCACACAGCACACTTCAGGAACTCCTTCTAGGCACATTTGCATATCTTTCCAATGGAATCTCAGAACCATCACCACACCTTAAGACCAGCCCCCAGTGACATTGCCTCTAGCAAGGTGATTGCAGATGCAAACTATTACTAATAAAACACTGAATATATTGGGGGACATATATTCAAACTACCACAACCACCCTGGTGTAGGTGGGAGAGCCAGGTCTGCTTGACTCCCGAGATGTTACCTCAATTATACTGCACTGCATCAGGAACTGACCACCTTCAACACACATGGCCTAAGAGGACACTAGCTTTTACAGCAGCCATGTCCCATTCTCAGCTCTTTTCTTTTCTTTCTTTCTTTTTTGGTTCCAGAACACATCAAGTCTTCCTCCATGTTTATGTTTCTAAGCCTATGTAATTTCTAAGCATTCATGTGCACACACACACACTCCAGAGCTCACTACATTTGTGCTGTAAAATAACTGCTTAAATTCTATTGATTAGATTTTTTTATTAAGTAAAAACTTTTTTGTATGGACAAATCATGTGTTGGTATCATACTATTCCCCTGCTCCCTGCCCCCATTCCACTGAGTGTCCTCCAAGGGGTTACCTGCTATTCACCATGGGGTTATGGTTTATGAGTTGTGAGAACACCCATCCTGTGGACCTTACAGGCTTTCTGCCCCCTCTTCCACAATGTTCCCTGAGCCTTGGCAGGTGTGTTACGTGTGCTTTAGTGTTAAGCTCTTGGAAATCTCTGGAATTCTGCTTTGATATATTTTGTGTGTTCTCAGTGTCTATTATCATCACCCTGGGGCAGGTTGTCAGGATTCCCTTGAGAGCATCCCTCATACTTAACTCACCAAATCCTCTGTGGCTTCTCCTGGACCTGGATGATGTGAGAGATGCCAAGAGCACAGCTATCTTTACTTGTCATGTTCCATATTTTGGTTATCCCTGGTTTCCTTTGCCTTCTGTAAGTGAGAAATGGATACTCCAGCAGAAAGTAAGAACAGCATAGGTATTGTTAATTAAGAGAGATTTTCATGGGTGCAGCATTTCTTTTGGCCCAAAGACTAGTGGGAACTTCTCTCTAGAGTCTGTGACCCTCATCTCCATACGACTCTGACTTGGTTCCCAATACAAGTTATGAGGTCCTACCCACTGAGCAGGTCTCTTAGCCAATCAGACAGCCATTGGTTACCCACCTAGGCTGGGTGCCACTATTGCACAGGTTGCTGAGCTTGAAAATTTTTCCAATCTTTTAAAAGATTTTTATTGATTCATTTCCCCAGCCTGTAGTTCCTCTGTCATCCCTGGGTAAAGTAAGAATGCATGTTTTCTATGTTCTTGTCTGATCCCTCCTGCTAAAAATGATCCATTAGGATTACATTTCATATTTGAAATCCAAAATCCTATGTTTTCTACCATCTCATATCATAAAGTCTTTTCTTTGTAAAACGTCCTTCAAAAGTCAAATCTGTAGCCCCTCTGAAGCACCTAAAGTAAACCCCGAATGTGTGACATTCTCATGTAGCATTGGCTAATATCCTTTGATGCCCATGAGCCTCTATTTTGAACCCTTACTCATGTACCAAGAATGAAGAATGATGTCTTCAAATCAACATCAGGACAAAAGAAGAATAATAGGGGCTTGTTCTCATTTTCATACAGCAACATAATTTGGTATCACCCATAGACAGAGCACATCTGTGGGATCTTTGGGGTTCTAGTAGGAGATGGTGAGCCAAGATAGAATGAAGAAAGACATTCTGTGAAGCCAGACTTTCACTCAAGTGTCAGGTTACTCATTGTGCTCCTGGCTACACACCTTACTCCTGTGGACCTAGCTATAATATTCCAATGTGGCCTTAGTCCAGCCATCATTGCCACCTACCAAGGATTCCATGGGAAGCTACACTTGTCCTACACCATTCTTCAGCTCACAGACCTGTTTATCTCACTCCTATCTGTGGTTCACAAAGAGGTTCTATATTTATTTCTGACCCTTTAGCCATGGTTGAAGAATGGCCCTGCTTACCCTATGACCCAACAGGAGTCACTCTTCTCTATTCTCCCAGAGTTGGGACTGCTAGATTTGGTTGAGATGTGAATGAAGAAGCAAACTTGTGACTCACTGCTGCAGTGTGAGATAGTGTAGCCCACCCATAGACTTCCCAGGAACCAGTGGGAGCCACACAGGGTCACACACCTGATAATTGGTCTGATGAAGCAACTGCAGCACCTGAACTGGGCCACTATCCAGTGTAATTCATCAAGGGTTTTGAGCTGTCCTAACTTCCCAGGAACCATGATAGATCTATGGCCACCTGAATATGCCAAGTGTTGATAGGAAAAAATGCTATCAAATCTTTTCTTCAGAAGTGAAGGAGAAAATAGGGAACAGATGAACAAAAGCTAAGGTAGTTCATGACCGTTAGATCTGTTCCCAAGAAATGCTAAAGGGAGTTATTCAAATTATGATAAAAGAATGCTAAGTAACATGAAAAGAATATAAAAATGCATAGTGCATTAGTAAAGTCAAACAATAAAATTCATAATACTCTAACACTATGGTGCATATATCACTCTTAACACTAGCATAAACATTGAAAGAAAAAGACATTAAATATAACTATAGCCACATCAATTTGCTAATGAATGTATAATATATAAAAGGTAATGTTTGACACCCATGCCATAAAATAGTTGGAAATGGGTAGAAACGAGGAGAGGTATCATATGAGATTGAATTTGCTATCAGCCTAAAATAGTTGTTGAAGTTAACTTGTTATCAACTTAATACAGTGTGCCTCTGATTGTCTGTAGTTTTTCCCACTCTTCGGCACCTTCAGTTAACTGTGGTTAAGCAAAGTCTGAAAATATTAAAAGGAAAATTCAGAGATAAATAATTTACAAGCTTAAAATTGCATGCTATTCACATGCATAAAAACATTGTTCCCCATCCTGCTCTATGCCAGAATTCCCACACCTTATCTCAATCTACAGCTAGTCACCAGTCACTCGATTATTGGGCTGACTGTCACCACATCACAGCAATTATGCTTAAGTTACCATTATACTTAATAATGGCTCCAAAGTGAAACAGGGCTGGTGCTAGCAAGATTGATACAGTATTCTGCTAGAAATGTCCTGTAGCATCATTATTTATTGTTGATATTCACTAACTGTACATAATTTAAATTTATCATATGTATGGGCATATAGGAACAAACATAGTATATTAAGGTTTCAGTATATGCCTGTGGTTTCAGGAATCCATAGGGAATCTTGAAACATATTTGCCTCAGTTAACAGGGGAATTCTTTGCAAACTGGTATAATTCTAGGATATTTTATGTAAGTTTCTTGGTAAACACAAAGAACTCTGCTACTAAGCTCACAAACCAAAAAAATGAGGGGATTAAAGCACACTGCTCCTAAAATCTCACATGAGAATAAGTCAACTGAGAAACAAAGGAACTATAAAAAGTCAGAAAACAATAGACAGAATGGCAATAGTATGATTTTACCCTGAAAGATCACTTTAAATGTAAACAAAGAAAATTCTCAAGTCGATGACATAGATTGTATGAATACATTTAAAATAGCACCCATAAAAATTCATATTGCTTACAGCACATGATAAAAAGGTGGGGAAAGACATTCTATACAAATAATAGTAAAAGTAGAGTAAGGTGGATTTGCTTAGAAAAATAGAAGTTTGATCTTGATCTGCCCTAAGAATCAAGGGAGAAAACTGTGCAATTATAAAGGCAATTTATTGAGAAGACACAGTATTAACATGTGTGATTACAATATCATAAAACCCAACTATATAATCATAGAACAAAAGAGAGAAATTAATGATAAAAATAATAATAGAACTCTTTAATGCTTCACTTTCAACAATGAGTAGGTCATCCAGACATAAAATAAAATAAAATAAAGTGATAAACCTAACACTTAAATAACATTAAAGTCCACATGAACTTAGAAGATATACACAAAATAGTATAGCCAAAGTATAAAAATACAGGTTCTTCTTAAGTGGAATATTCTCCATAATATATCATAGACTGCAACATGAATCTAAACTAATTTATAAGTAATGCTATAATATGAAGCAGCTCTCTGACCACATTGTTATCAAAGTCGGTAACAGTATATAAATGGACAATTTACCTATAGGTAGAAACTAAAAAATACACTCTGGAAAGACGAATGGGTCAAAAAATAAATCAAGAGGAAAATCAAAGAATGTAATGAGCCCAACAAAATTGGTAAACATAGTAAAGCACATGGAATGCAGCAAAAGCACTCTAGGAGAAAAGTTTACAATAGTAACTTCCTACTTAAAGAAAAATAAAATATCTAAACTACACAGCATTACTTTCTTCCACTGAGGTATATAAGAGGAAATAACTAGTCACAAACTGAGGGGAAGAAATTATATAACTAGTGTTAGAGAAGAAATAAATGAAATGAAGACTAGACAGAAAATAGAAAGCATCAAGGAAATTAACAGTTTGGGATTTTTTAAAATTCAACCCAATTGAAAAAGCTGTACCTAGGCAAACCAAGAAATCAAGCAGATTAAAATAAATATATGACCAAATGAGGCCAGGTGTGGTGGCACATGCCTTTAATCCCAGCACTTGGGAGGCAGAGGTGGGGGATCACCATGAGTTCGAGGCCACCCTGAGACTATAGTGAATTCCAGGTCAACCTGAACTAGAGTGAAACCCTACCTCAAAAAGCCATCAATAAATAAATAAATAAGGAAACGATGAGTAACTCAAGAACCATAAGAGTTCTGTTTATAAAGAATACTAGTTTACTAACTTTATACATGATAAATGTTATATAGCAAATAATGTTTAGTGTAACCATATGTGATAGTTTGAATGTATGTGCCCCATAAACTCAGGTGTTTGTTAAAGCTTGTAATATGGGTTTCCAGCCACCTGGCTGGAGTTGTCACTGGGAGGTGGATCCTGGAGTCCAGAGGTCAAGGTATGCAGAGCTCTGGTGGGGGAGGGGTGCCTGGTGCTTATTGCCCATTCTTGCTTGCTGTTTTGGGGTATTGCTGGCTGTTTGGTTGTTTCTCTCTGCTTGAATGTACGGAAGCAGCTTCTTCTGTCACTGATGGAACTTCCTGCTAGATCTGTAAGCTTGAAATATGCCCCTTTATCCCATAAAATGTTTCTAGTTTAGATGTTCATCCCAGCAATGGGAAGCTGTCTACAACAATTGGACACCCATGCATGTACCTCTCAATTACATTTAGTGTCTCAGGGAACAGTGACACTAACTGCTCAAGCTGGCTGGTGTACTGGAGTGTATGCTGTACATCTCTTCATTTTCAGCATCACATCAAGCACTGACTTGCCTTCCTACACTGCTATTCAGCCACTGATCCTAAAACTGCCGAGGTCTTATGAGTAAATCCCAGAAGAACTAAAAATATGAATCTGGCCTACTGTGCTGAACATACCTCTAATCCAGCACTTGGGAGAATAAGGCAAGAAGATTGAGAGCTCCAGGCAACAAGGTTAACCCCAGTTTCTCTTGATGAATGAATGTCAAATAGAAAAATAGATACATTGGTGGACAGATGACAGATAGACTGACAGATAAATGATAGAGACACAGATATACATCTTTATATAAAAGCATACTATTTATATATGTAGAAATGTTCACTAATTTCTAGACCTGTCAAACACTATGAACATGACCAGATTTAGATTCAACTGAAATAATTTAATCAGTGAAAAGGCACTAGATAACTTCATTTATTAAATGTTGCACTCTGTTATAGTCCAATATTATTATACTCATATCAGGGACCAAATAATTAATTCAATCTTACTTTATTAAATCTCACAAAATGTTCAATATTTTCTATTCCTGAGTTTAAAAACTAAAATTAAGGATAAGGAATCAATCACATTTTCATAGTATGATCATGATGTCAGAAGAATTTATGTAGGAATTTGTATTTATTCATATATTTCAATCTGTGTACAATATTCTTATTTATCTCTCAAAGGCCAAACATTGTGCATGACTAAATGCCCACATGTGACATTACTGAAGGAATAACATAGCTTTTATTGTTCAATTTTCTCATAATTTCTGCTACATTAAATTACACTATTAAAATTAATTAAAACTAGTACAAGATTAACTCATTTTTATTGCTTAACTTAGCCAAATCAAAGAGTGTGTTTTTATTGTGCAATTTGCTAAGGGTGATCTAAATCAAAAACTAATACTGCACTGGGGTGATGACTCAGCTGTTAAAGGCACTTGCTTGCAAAGTCTGTTGACCCAGGTTCAATTCCCCAGTACCCCCTTAAAGTCAAATGCTCAAAGTGGCCCATGTATCTGGAGTTCTGTTTGCAGTGCCAAGGGGCCATAGTGTGTCCATAGTCTCTCCCTTTTTTCATTTTTCTCTCTCCCTCTCTCTCTTCTGACAAATAAATAAATGAAGAAAAATATAATTTTTAAAAGTGGGCTGGATAGATAGCCTCACAGTTAAGGCATTTCCCTGCAAATCCTAAGGACCAAGGTTCAGTTCCCTAGGACCCACATAAGCCAGATGCACAAGGTGGAGCATGCATCTGGAGTTCATTTTCAATGGCTAGAAGCCCTGGAGCATGCATTTTCTCCCTCTCTCTCTCTCTATCTGCCTCCCCTCATATATATAGGTATGTATATGTGTATGTATGTATGGATGGATGGATGTTATAAATTTGGTCATTTAGTCAATGTGTATTAAAAATCATATTTTACTTTGAAAAATTTAGAAAGCAAAGGTTTCTAATGTCTAGGTTAAAACTGTTTTGTAAACCAGGAGTTTTCAAATCTGGCATTACCAACATACTATTGAACATACTGTTCAAGATCTTGGGCTGAGGAGGTGGCTCAGTAAGTCGTGCTTCTGGGCCAGCATGAGGACTTGGGTTCGATGTGCAGCACTCATGGAAAAGCTGGTGGATGTGCCTGACATCCCAGAGCTGGTGACAAGGAGACAGGAGGATCCCAGGGACGTGCTGGACAGCCAGTTTAGTTTGTTGAGCTCCAGGCTAATGAGAGTCTCTGCATTCCTGAACACCAGAAGTTTCCTCTGGCCTCCTCATGTGCGTGCATACACACACACATGGGCATATACTTCCACACAAACATACAAACACACATAATAAACAATATGTTCATTACAAACCACCTTTAGCAGTCTGTGCCACATAGCTCAAAATAAGTAAAAAAAGAATTGTGCAACATTGCAGTAACAAAGCTCTTTCATTCCTCTCTAAACAGTAAACAATATTTCTCAGCACTATAAGCCATTAAAGTTTTTTTTAACTAACAAATAAAATAAAACAAATTTTAGCCTATTTCATTTTCCAAATACATAATACCATGGATTCATTGATTACTGCCCATTTTATTAATGCAGTCATTAACATAAATACCTACCTGGTGGAATTTTGAAGCATGAACAAAAGACCTGAAGGACTTGCTTACTTTGAGCATGGGGTGGTCACCTTCACTAACCTCCCTCATCCACCTGGACTTCTCAGTGCCTCAGTGGCTCCTGCCATGAGTCTACTGCTGGGCTTTGGATCCTTTGGGAAAGAGTTACAGACTCCCTCTACCATCTTCATCCTTTAACAAGAGTGCCTTCCTGGTCTTTGAAGGGTTAGAGGAACACATGTCCCAATTTAGTCTGAATTTAGAAGAGTTACTCAGTAAAATTATGTTGTACTGCCAGATTGTGCAATAAGTGAAATGATCACCTTATTAATGAAAAGAGACACAAATCACAGAAAGCCAGGACAGAAATCCTGGCTGTGTTGAGCAAATCCCAGAAATGAGAGGGTCCAAATCCCCTTCATCTTCTGAGGACCTCCAAAGTAGGACTCAAATTAACACTAAGTACTTTTATAAGAATCTTATTCAATGTTTGTTACCATGACTATTATGCTTCTTTGACATTCCAGAAAGTAGTGAATTATATAAATAATGAGGCGGCAGACTTGTCCTCATTCCCCCCATTGAAGATCACACTAATGACACACTTCCCTAACTTGCCCAGCTATCGTCCAGCCAGTTCTGAGCAAAGCAGAGGCTCTTCCTCTTGACAAGAGACTCTTCTAATAAGAAACCTCATCAAATAAACCAAAAATTAAAAAAATATATATAGTCTTCACTCAGCCCCATTTGATGACCTCAAAGAAACACTGAAAAATATGCTGTCATAGCCGACCTCATGAGAATCTCTCCACAGGGAAAGTTTACCATCTAGTGAGTAGATACACTCAGAAAACAAGGACAGGAAGAGAGAGAGAGAGACTAAAGAGGAAACCTCGGGTTGTAAAATGTAAATGTCAGTGAGAAACATGGTCTAAGCTGTATCGCCTCCTTTGCAGTGTGCTATGGTTTTATGTGGTTTTTCACCCCATGAAAATGTGGGTGATATATTAGACGATTAATCCTGAGTTTGATATTATTGAGAGGTAGTTGTACCTTTAAGAGGTGGCGCCAAGAAGAAGGTAACAAGATTAGTCCATCCCCTTCATTCTAATATTGTGCCTTGTAATCTCCCTGTCTCATGCACTTCTGCTGTTGGGGTGCCACCTACCATGAAAGGATATAGACAAGGAGGTTTTGCTAAAGCCAACACTATTACTGTCTAGACTTTCTGTCTATAATGCATAGCAAATATCCCTCTGCTATACAAATATGCTGCCTCAAGGTATTGCTATTATTAATATTAATATTGTAACAAAACAAGACTCATACAAGGTAAATCCAATCCCCACAAGAGATTACCCAAGAGGGTGAACATCAGAAAGCAGAGATTACTAGAATTCAATTTACAGGCTGCGTTCTCAACAACTAAGATATATGTCACTCAAAAGATTGCTAGAGCCTCTTTTATCATTAAAACTCTACCTTAGTATAGCCAATTTCCATTGCTTGCTATGTCTCTTAATTATCCTTACAAGCCATAAACCCTATGATAGAAGGTATTTGATAGCCTTTAAGGCAAATTTGTATTCCAATGCCTAACATAGAATCCAGCAACATAAAGACTAAAATGTTAATTTAGAAGAAATGTGCTTCAAATATATGATATGCTTCTTTAACTTCTTAAACAGAAAGGAACTCTATTTAACATGGTTTTTCTTAATGTACATTATTATTATACACACCTATTGTACCAGCCAGGACTATTTTATCAATCTTACCTTAAATAGCAATCCCAGAGATATTTAGGGTAGCACACTCTTATTAGCTTAGAGTGTATTAGCTTACAAAATACTGCTCTCCTCTCAGCACGGAAAGATAGATACAACTCTTCCTATATAGTGTACGAGTGCTTTGTGTTAGTTTATTTAATTTTAGTGACTCTTTTACCTATTTATATTTCTGAAATGCATTTATGTTTTAGCTTCACTGTGGACCTTTGAATGATGTCATCCCTCCCGAATTAGTGTTTGCACACACCTAAAGACTTCCTCATCTATATATTAAGCAGTAAGGAGATGAGTTCAAGTTCACTTTGCCTGTGTATTGGGGACTTTCAGTCCTACTCCGTAGGTGACGCTTTTAATAAATGGAGAGTTGCTCCACCTCTAAAGATCATCTTCTATTCCTGACAGTCATTTGCCATGCTCCTTTCATCCTTAGGGTGCTGTTTCTTTCAATTTCTGAGGATGACCTCTTCAAGTTTGCTTATTCCACTGGACCCTGATTTCTGGACTGTGTGTTCTCTTTTGATCAAAGTTCCATTTAAAAAACCTGTAGTTCGATGGACTTTTGCTGGATTTAATCCAACATTATAGGAGTGCAGCTAGACAATAATGTAAATCTTAAAGTCATATTCTCATTCTTTCCTTTCCATTCCAATTTTCAGAAAATTAGTAAATAAATACATGAATTCATCTTACAGCTCTAAGTAGAATATGTGACATTATTGAAATGAATTCTCCCAACAATATTTTGAACATGAAACAGTAATCCCTTCCTTTAACTCATCAAAATCCACTCTCTATGGGAAACAGATAGAATTTGGATCCATTTTTCTCTGGCTACAAAGCCCATTCCTTCTTGCTTATATACATTTTAAATATATACACATTGTAATTAAGTATATATAAGTAAAACTTTTAGATAGTAAGTGCTGTAATTTGAATTTATAATGTACTCCACATGTTCATGTTTTGAATGTGTGGTTCCTAGCTGGTAGTATTATTTAAGAACTTTTAAAGGGTAAAGCCTATCTGGCAGAAGTAGGTCACTGTGGCAAGCCTTTGAGGTTTTTACATTGACTCTAGAGTCTTTCTACCTTTCTTTCTTTCTTTCTTTCTTTCTTTCTTTCTTTCTTTCTTTCTTTCCTTCTTTCTTTCTTGTTCTCTCCCCCCCTCATCTCTCTCCTTTCTGGTCTGCCACAATGTCAATAGTGTTTACCAAACTACCACTACTTTACCATGCATTCCTTGCTACAATGGACTGAACCCACTGAAACTGTGAGCTGAAATAATTCATCCCTATATTAAGTTATTTCTGTCAGGCACCTGTCATAGTGACACAAAATTAAGTTACATAATAAGTAATTCCTCATCTATTTGAAATAATTTTGATAGATTTTAATGTGGAGATAAAGTAGAATTTATTCCATTTATTTTGTAATTTTGCTTTAGTTATCTAGGTTGATTTCATAGGAAACCATTTCAGAAATTTTTACATCTAAGATTCTATAAGCTTCTGCAAACTCATCACCCTATGAGGAGTTTCCTCATCAGAAAAACTTCTAAGCTTCCCCATCACTAGACTCCTCTCTTTTCTCTCTCTCTCTCTCTCTCTCTCTCTCTCTCTCTCTCTCTCTGTATCCCAGGCTCAAATCAGATAACTATATCTTCTTGGGGCTCAGAAATGCTCTGGTCTGAATCCACTAGGATCTAGAAGCCAAGAAGATATTGCTTTTCCTACCTTCTTACCTCTGTTCCCCCATTCTCACTTCTCTCTTTTTTCTTAACATAGGGTCTGCCTATATAGGACACTTAAGCACACTCTGTAGCACAGGCTTACTGAGAATGTGTAATTTTTATGCCTCTTCCTCAGGAGTGGCACGCTTATACCACCATTCCCAGCAATGAAGTCCTTATCATTGCCAATGACAACATTGTCTCTCTTTTTCTTTGTCAAACTAACTTGGACTACCATTTTTTTTGAGAGAGAGAGAGACAGAGAGAGAGAGAGGGAGAGGAAGACAGATAGAGATGGGCTTGCCAGTAGCCTCTCAGCTGCTGCAAACGAAATCCAGATGCGTGCACCCCTTGTGGTCAAGTGCTGCATTGTGCCCTTGCATCACTTTGCATATGGCTAAATGTGGGACCTGGAGATTGGAACCGGTGTTCTTAGGCTTAGGAGGCAGGTGCCTTAACCACTAAGCCATCTCTCCAGCTCGACTACTAACATTTTGACCAGATAACTTTGTTTGGTTTCTGAACCACTTAAGCTGACAATGGTGAAGACAAGCATATGCATGCGCAGGTTCACTATTCACTCAAAAAATGTATGGACATTCACCTCAAGTGGACACATGGTGTTAATAGCCATGTTATTACTATTCTATATAGATGATTCACCTTCACATTCATTTTCATGGCTACTTCACACCTACTGTCTCCTCAGATCTTCAGGTCTCTCCCATGGTCACACTCATTCTATGGCCTTGCTTCCTATTTTCTTCAGCAAGCAAAAGTAAATGTCTTCATGCTTCCCCTACATCATCTATAATGTTGATATCTTTAACGCAAATACGTTGCTCCCTTTAGTTACTATAGAAACACATTTAGTCTCAAGATATTCAAGTCCTTATAAGAGAAAATTCCTCACAAGGCACAGGAACTTTAAGATATCTTAAGATAATAAACACCTGTGAAAATAAAAGCCAACCAAATATAAGCAATAATTCTAAGAGATTCCCGCTATCCTTGCCTTAGTTTCCTCCACTGTTGCTGTGGTTCTGTTTATAATCATAGCCAGAAACTAACAGTTATATGAGGCACCAATCTTGTTCAGATCTTACCAGCTTTATATGTATGCATGTGTTTGTGTGTGTATGCGTGTCTGTGTTGATGTGCACATGTGTATGGGGTTATACTTACTTTCATGCAATGTAATCACATGTCTAAGTTTGTATGACCATTATCACACCACATCAAAGTCAACATAGAAACATACGATCTTCAATCTCTCTCTTTCTCTCTCTCCTCTCTCTCTTACCTCCTATATCAATTTATCTCTTGTATTAGTTGATCTCCTCATTAACGTCTAGATTATTCCACTGTGATCTTCCTAAAGATATTTTAAAATGTTAAATAATTTTGGCCACATAACCGAGAGTGGAATTGTTCCTAAAGATAAACCCAAATTCAAAATCACTCTACCACTAATTTGTGTGATTTAACCACCTGGAACAGGCTAATTTACTCAACTGAACTTTAGGCTTCCTAACTTGAAGATAGAAATAAATCTGAAAGTTCTACCAATATTAATAATGTCTCTTGTTTGTTTAGTAGACTTATATATGTAAACTCAATCTTCTGACCAACCCTATCCAGTAGAAGCTCAGTATGAGTATCATTTTCAAGGTAAGAATAATGGGATTTGGTGATTTTAATTTTCCTTGCATAACACAGCCAACAATACAAAGAGGGGTCATTGAACCATACATTCCAAACCAGAGCACACATATACACACACACTGATAGGATTATTGTGAGGAATGAGTGGAGCACTATGTATAAAATCTTTACCTGAAAAAAATGTTCAATGCATTTTGATTTTTTAAAAAATATTTTTATTTCATTTATTTATTTGAGAGAGAAAGATAGAGAGATATATAGGTAGAGAGAGAGAGAGAGGGAGAGAGAGCAGGAGAGAATGGGCAAGCCAGGTCCTTCAGCTACTGTAAACAAACTCCAGACACATGTGCCACCCTGTACAGCTGGTTTACGTGGGTCCTAGGGAATTGAACCCGGGTCCTTTGGCTTTGCAGGCAATCGCTTTAACCACTAAGCTATGTCTCCAGCCGCATTTTGTTTTTATGAGATTTGTAGAACTAAATTTATCCATCAATGCAACATTCCAATTTCCAGTTGAAATTTTCTCACTCACAAGGCAGTGATATCATTTGCATAATAATATCATGTGGGACATGGTAGATGTTCCAGTAATGGAAAGTAGTTGGCCTTGACATCTAATTCCAGCCTTCTTGATGCAACATCTACAGAGACAATATGTGCATAAAGAAGAACCAAGAAATCAATACGTGATCTATTATTCTAGTACTTTTTTTTCAAGCAATTCATTACTGAGAAAAAGGCCTAACTAGTTTAAAGTTCAATATCTCAGGTTATTTTTTTTTCTCAGCTTCCTATATAATTTAATACGCACAACTTAGTAAATCACCTTTCATAAAGAATCATCACATTCAGAAAGCACTAGTACTTATAAATCATGATTGCTGGTCAAAGTAGTAATTGTTACAACTTTCTGGAATACAACTTGGCCAACTTGTCTAAAAAGCCTTACAGACAAATATTTTCCAAATATTTTTCTCTTATTTATTTGAGAGAGATGAGAGAGAGAGAGAGACACAGAGAAGCAGCAGATAGAGAATGCCAGGGATTTCAACTGCCACAAATGAACACCAGACACACGCACCACTTTATGCATCTGGCTTATGTGGGTCCTGAGGAATCAAACCTAGGTCCTTTGGCTTTGCAGGTAAGTGCCTTAAGTTCTAAGCCATCTCTCCAGCCCAAGAAAAATGTTAAAAGTTGAATGGGGAAAATTGGATTTATGGATAATATTCTTGAAAAATGACAGAGTTAAGATCTCTAAGCATCTACTGTCTAATAATGACAATTAGAATACTGTCTAATAATGACAATTAGAATAATGGCAAAAATGTGATATACACACAAATACAAAGATAAGTCTTAATCAGCCATAAAGAACAAAATAATATTTTCATAAAATGGATGGAACTATAGTCATAATTTTAAGCAAAAGTAAGTCAGTCACTAAAAACAAACAGTATCATATGTCCCCTTTCATATGTAGAATCCAGATTGTTTCAAAAAGACATGAAAGCAGGTTGACTTCTTAGGAAGGAAAAAGAGATCAGTAAAAAGGGACAAGAGAGGGTAGTAGGGGATTCAATATAATGCTAATAGTATGCTATTTGTATATTAAAAAATGCCACAGTGAGGCCAGCTGGAGACATGTCTTAGTAGAAAAAGTCAAAATGCTTGCACAGCTGTCAGCCTGGGTTACATATTTGAGAGCACATATGAAGTAACAAGATTAAGTTAAGTAGGTATAAACAACTTAAACATATCTATAGTGATCAAAAAAAATGAGACATGTTTCAGCAGTCAAGGATACTTGCTTGCAAACCATAATGGCCTGGTTTGATTTTCCAGGACCCACATAAAGGCAGATGCACAACATGGTGCATGCACATGGAGTGTGTTTGCTATGGCAGGAGGCCTTGACGTGCCCATTCACATTCTCTCTCTGTCTCTGTCTGTCTGTCTGTCTGTCTCTCTCTCTCTCTCTCTGTCTCTCTCTGTCTCTCTCTGTTTCCCCTTGCAAGTAAATAATAAATAATAATTGTTTTAATTATTGCAGAATTAAGAGCTAGCCTACAGAACACAAGAAATGTTTTGGTCAGCTATAGATTAATCTCACGGCAGTCATAATAGCTCTCATCAAGAAGTCAACAGAATATGCTAGCAAAGATGAAGTTGGAGGACCCCTTACATACTGTTGGCAGGAATGACATTAGTGTATCCTCTATGGAAATCAGTGTAGAGGTTCTTCAAAACTGTGAAAAGAGAACTACCATATGATCCCACTGTGCCATTCCTGGGTTCCCATAGGAATCTAACTCATCATACACATCCAGGTTCTCTTTCGCAGCAATTTTTCACAACTGTCAAGCTATATGCAAGCAGCCAAGATGTCCGTCAACAAGTGAATGAGTAATGGAAATGTATGCATGCTGATTGGAGTGATATTGGCCATTGGGGAAAACAATTTTATGTCAGTTACAATAAAATGAATAAAATATTATTATTCTATTAAGCATGATAAGGCAGACCAAGAAAGAAAAATAGGTCATGCTTTTTTTTCAAAGTAGAATCCAAACTTTTTAAAAAAAGGAAAATCATCTTGAAAGGAACAAGGAGATTATTTTATTTTCATCCATATTTGTATGGCAATGATATCAGGTCATTAACACGTTTACTTATATGCTAGTTGCCTTTGGAATTGCAGATTCTCAGGAAGCCTGGAAGATGCAATGTCTCATTTCCTCACTTCACAACAAATGGAGAATGACAGACATTTCATCAACTAACCATAGTGGTCAAACTCTAAGGCACACTATTTATGCCCTTAGGCCTTGTCATATACATCTTACTTTAAACTTTTATCTGTTTCCTCTCTCTGATTGTGAACCTTGACAACTAAATGATATGGATAAGAGACTCATGCAATGGCTTAGGAATGTCCGACTTGGCTAAGTAACCTTGCAAAATTGCTTTGCTTCTGGGACTCAGTATTTATAGTTAGCAAAATGAGGTTATCTACAAAGAAGTCCTAAACCTAAAATCATATTATTTAAAGAGTGTAAACTTATATTTTTAATCTCTAAAAATTTCTGATAAAGAATAAGACCCAAAAAGAAGCCTCAGTCTATCAAAAACATAAACCATCCTATTATTAAGCACACAGATGTCAAAAGACAAAACTGGTTTTTAAAATCTCTCTTGCCACAGCGCAATGAAGTCACAGTGTTGGAGTGCTGGAGGCAGCGAGTACAGGTTATTAACTTCTTCCCACTTAAGAGGACACATGCTAATTTGCATTTCTGAATATGCATGAGCAGCTTTCAGCTGAAGAAGAATTTTGCCAGTTGTGACAAGGCCTTCACCAAAACTGTGACATGTGTGTTAAGTGATGGTGAAGTAGTTTCCATTTGCAACATGAAGGTTGAAGATCTGGCCAGATTCCCTTTTGGCTCTGTGGGCGAGTATCTCACTTTCTAGCAATCAAATAAAACAAAAATCAGTTTAAACTAGTTTCCCTTGGCATGAGGGCTCATTGTAAGATGGATAACATACTCAGCTGTATAGACAAGTAGATTAGTATAATGAAAGCTTAAGGACCAGAAAACACCAAGAAAAAGCACTGGAGCATTTTAAAATTAATTAAATTATTTAACTAATACATAAAAAAGATAAAGTTATACAACTGTATGATGTGACAGGTGATGTTTATACATTGTATATTATACATTGTATATTCTTGACTTTAGGTAAAATAAATCTATCTCCTCAGTTATTTGTCAATTCTTTATGGTAAAAGCATTCAAAATCCTTCTAGCTTTTTGACATACATTAGGTCTGTTGCTCCTTTGGTGCTTCCAGCATCCTGTCACAGTTGTATTATATTTTTCAAAAAAACAAACAAACAAACAAACAAACAAACAAACAAACTTGATATCACAGTCTTCATTTTTTATTAGTTATGTATAAAGTATATATACAGTCATGATGGTACCTTCGTTACCTTCAATGGTGCATCGTTAGCCTTCTCCCTGTCCTCCCCCATGGGTAATGTGGGTCTTGCCTTATGGGGGTAGCCATCAGTTATGTGGAAGAGGCAATGACTCTGTGCATAATGACCCAACTCATGGCTTTAACAATCTTTCCACCCTCTCTTCTGTGAATTTCCCTGAGCCATGTTGGGTTCATTTTAAGTCTATTTCAGTGATGAAGTTTTGTGAGTCTCTGTGTCTCTAGATATCTGATTTGGTAGGAGTTGAGTGTACTTTGTGTCTGTCTCCTTCACCCTTGTGCTGGTACCAGGTTCATTCTCTCTAAAATAATAATGGTTGTCCATGAATGTTGCATTTACCATCTTCATTTTATACTGACACATCTGGGTTCAGAAATGTTCTGTGGAATCCAATTTTTAAAACAATGAACAATATACCTAAACAAACAGTTTTTATAAGAAAACATTCAAATGGTGAAAGAGGTTCAACATCATGAATAACTGGGACCAGAAGTCACCCAATTCTACAATAGCTCACTAACAATTCTTACACCTATCTACCTGTAATTTTATTACTTACCACCTATACTTAATCCTCAGTGGGTGGAGCCTGTGGGAGGCATAGCCTTGCTAGAAGATGTGTGATTCGCAGGATGGGCCTCAAGGTGCTTTAGTCCAGTTCTGGCTTGCTGTACTTAGCTCACTTCTTTACTTCCTCCTTGCTGCTGTGGAGATGTGCCAACCAGGTATCTACTCCTGTCACGCTTTCCCTGACACAATTAAACCTCCTCTTGAACTTGTATTCCAGACACAAATCCTTGCCTTCTATAAGGTGCTTCTTGCCAGGTGTTTTGTCCCAACAATGAGTCGGTAACTGCTATAATCAGTAAGCAATCCAGACTCACAAAGTCATCCTAGGTCAGGAGAGGCACAAGACTCACTTAGAAAGGAACAGGAAAGGAATGATAACTTACCAATCATGCAGCACCAGACACCCACTTCCTTTGAAGCGGGCACTGTTCCTTGACCTCTTCCCCCATTACTTAGATGATGGGGATGATGAAGAGGGAACTATTATTTGACCCCTTCCCCCACAGCCAAGATGATTATGATTATGATGGCTAGATGTTAAGTGGCAAGGTCTGCATTGCAAAACTATGGCAGCCGTGGTGAAATATATAAGGTCACATGACAGTCAGTAACTCAGAACAATTCCATAGACATTGACTTCCTGGTGGTCAGATATGCCCAGTTACAAGCACTATCTATTCAGAAAGCTTCAAGCCAGGAAATGCTAATGAGGTATGTGTAGCTCTCTTGGCCAGGTACAGTATACCACTCAAGAAGTAATAACATTTAGTAACAAAGTTGACATGGTAACACTAATTAACAACTAGGGCTACTGAACAGGATATTAACTGGAGATCAAATTATTATGCAATGAGAAAAGGTATATGTAACACATTACCAATATTTATTTAGAATAAATATTACTAGCAGCAATTTATTTTAGTTCACGTCACTTCTTACTGGGTGACTGCCAAGCCCTATCAGTTGTCTTACTTCTTCTTTTATATCTATCCTTCAGGCTGATAGGAAAAAAAATCAATCAAACACAAATGCAATGTGGGCATAGTAATACACTCCTGTAATCCCAGTATGTGGGAAGGTGAGGTAGGCAGATCACCATGAATTCAAAATCAGCCTAAGCTACGTGTTCCTGGCCAACCCAGGTATACAGTGAGATCCACATATAAGAAAAATTTTTAAAAATAATTTCATTTTTCTAGTCAAACCTTTTCATATGTATACAAGAAACACTGCTCGAATATGAGGATAAAGATATCTGCATGCTAAGTCCACCATAAAAACAACCAGAACATTGGCAAAGAACAAAACTAGTGGTCAAAACCAATTTTAGAAAAAATATTTTATTAATTACTTTACTTAGTATGGAAACATCACACATTGGTACCATCCTTTCTCTTATCCCTGCCCCCTTTCAGAAGGGGGCCCTCCTCGTTGGGGTCACAGGTTATCCCAGTGGGTTATGGATTGTGGGAGCAGCAGTCATTTATTGGGGAGAGGTAAGGCCTCTGGGCATGATGTCCCAACTTCTGGTTCTCACAGTCTTTCCATCCTCTCTTCCACAAATATTTCTTGAGCCATGTTGGGTGTGTTTTAGTCTACTTCAGCGATGAGCTCTTAGGAGCCTCTGGATCTCTGCTTTGGTAGGTGTTGAGTGTCCCCAGTGTCTGTCTCCTTCACCCTGATTATCAGATTCACCATGGAAGCAGCACTCTTGCTCATCTCCCCTATTCCTCTGTGGTCTCAGCTGGGGCTAGTCTGAAGTATGTCCGGTAGTTTATGTCCTCAGGTCTTGCTCCCATCTGAAAAAAGAGAAGCAGATTCTCCAACAGAGAGTGAAGTCATCACAGGTTAAATGGGATAAGCATTATTAATTTATAGAGAATTGGATGCAAACCCTAGAAATTATCCAAATCATTGGAACAATCCAGTGAAAAATATTCTAGATCCAGATAGAACAGCAGATGAAAATTTAACTTGTGTGATTCTGTCACTCTCTTCCCTGTACCACGCAGTCCTTGAAATTTTAGTGGACTAATGATCCTGGAAGTTGTGAAAACTAGCCACTGGATGAGATAAAATTGGATGGTGTGCTGAATAAAAAAAAATCCTATATAGAAAATTATCTCACTTGCCCATTCAAAAGGCTTATCTTTATCTGACTTGACTCAGAGCTCACAGTGGAAAAGGACCTACTCTTGGGAATTTGTTGAAAACAATCAGAATCAATTAAATATTACAGCTGCCTGAGGCAGATTACATGTTGGAACAAATGTGACTCTGGCAAAAAAAAAAAAATAGTAATTTTGGAAATGATATGTCTATAGAACATTCAGAAAGCTGGAGCATGTTTTTGCCACTACCATGGGCAAGCTGTCCTTTGGACTCTGTAAAAGCAGGTAGTGCTGTTAATTTGGGATTTAGAAAGTATGTGACAAAAAAAACACAAAAAAACTTTTTGAATAAGGAAATCATTTGTCTTATTGACTTAAAGTATTTAAAACAATCTCTTTGTGATCATCAGGTAACACGCTAAATATTTCAGTAGGAGACACAAAGAACACAGACTTTAAAGAATTAGTTGGAAAAATTAATACACAAACAGTATCAACAAAACAACTAATATGAACACAAACAATAATGCTAAGTTCTACAGTGGTAAGAGAGTTTTTGATTATTAAACTTACCAGGTAATACCTCTTCAATGTGCAGTTTTCAACAAACTTTAAGTAACATAAAATGAAACAAAATACAGCCAGTTTTTAAGAAAAAATAACCAATAAAAACTGTTCCCAATAAACGGATTAACAAATTTTTAATTTATGTTTAAAGATTAAAAGTATGTCTAAAGATATAATGTATGAGAACAATGTTCCATAAATATATACTATCAGTGAAGAGACATAAATTATTTTCTCTTACCTCAGTATCCCAGTATATGCCTATAATCCCAGTATTTGTGAGTTTGAGGTGGGAAGATCAGGAATTCAAAATCATGGTTGGCTACATAGAAATTTCATTGCCAGCCTCAACTACATAAGGGTTTACACACACACACACACAATCATTTCTTAAAAGGAACCAAATATTTATTCTGGAGTAAAATAGATTGGTAAATTTAAAAATTCACTAGAAAGTTTCAACAGAATGGTTGAGCTGCTAAAAGAAATAATTAATAAACTTGAATATAAATTGATTAATATTACCCAACTTGAGCCAAATAAAACCAAGTAATATAGAAAAGAAAACAGAGCTTAATAAACGTATGGACAATTATCAAGTGTATATTCAATGAGACTCCTCAAAGAAGATAGAATGGAAACAAAAGAATAAAGCAATAATGGCTGAAAATGCCTCAAATATGATTACAAAAAAAATTACCGTGAGCTACAAGTACAATCATATTTTTAAAAGGCCCATACCTTCACACACACTAGTCTAACTATGATAAAGCAAAAAGGATCTTTGAGAAATCTAGCAATGCAACTCATCTCATACAAAGGAACTTCTCTATGTTTAGCATCTGATTTCTGATCCAAAGTTATGGTGGTCAAAGGGCATTAATATGGTATTTTTACTGTGCTAAAAGAAAAACGTAATCAAGGAAAAGAAAGAAAAAGTTAATAACTAACAGTTTTGTCTCCAGCAAAATTATCCCTCAAAACACAAGATAATAAAATTTTAGAGAGTACCCCTAGAAGATCTCCTCTACAAGAAATCCTAAATGGAGAACTTTGACTGTGATGAAAAGAAGCTAAGCAATATCTCGTCAAATGAGGGTATTAAGAACACCAGTGCACAACAGTCGTTATTATAAAGGACTACTTAAAAAAATTCAAAAAAAATTCAATAACTGGGCATGTTGGCACATTTAATCCCAGCATTCTAGAGGCAGAGGTAGGAGGATCACTGTGAGTTCAAGGCCACCCTGAGAAAACATAATTAATTCCAGGTCAGCCTGGGCCAGAGTGAGACCCTACCTTGAAAAAAACCAAAAAAAAAATTTTTTTTCAAAGCTTTTTTATGGACAACTTCAATAATTATAAACAATAAACAGCTTGATTTCTCAGTGACCTGGGAGCCCAAGCATGTGGAGTCTTCAGTAATAGGATCTTACCATCAATTTCTGGTGGGAAACCAAGAGTTTTGGCAATCACCTTTTATGTTTTGGGGATATCAGGAACCTCTCTAGCTAACAACTCACTGGAAGGTATGCCATCCCTGGCCCTGAAATTTTTATAGTAACAATTTATGGCTGCTGCATGTGACATTGTCCAACAAAGTAGGTTTCCATATGGCTTATTCATACCCTCTTAAATTTTGACTAACTTCCCCTATCCTTCCTTTACTCAATCTCTTCTCCTGACCTCACTCAGGCCATTCTACCCACAGTATTCTATTGATCTATTTACATATATACTATACCATCCCTTAAGTTCTCCCCTCTCCTCTGTCCCTTATAGCCCCTTTCTAGCTTACTGGCCTCTGCTACCAATTTTTACTCCAACTCACATACAAGTCTAAACATTCGTAGCTAGGATGCACATATGAGAGAGAAGATGCAGCATTTGGATTTCTGGGCCTGTGTTATCTCACTTAGTATAATCCATAAAGGACTAGTTTTAACTATAACTTTCCTATCTGAATTAAAAGTTAACTACATATAGCAATAAATTACACAAATCTGTTAAGTGGCTTAAAATGTGTAAACATATAATGTGCATGATAGCAGAACAGTGAAGAAAAAAGAGATGGAGATATATATTGGAGCACACTTTTGTATCATGTGAAAATTAAGCTGTGCTTATCTGGATTTTCTTGTTGTAACATAAAATGTTCATTTTACTCTCAAAGGCAATTTTTTGTAAAAAATATAATTATACATTAAAACCTACTTAACCCAACATAGAACAGTGATTGAAGAATAGAGGGGCAAAAGAAAGTAAGAAATATTAAAAACAAATGGCAAAACAACAAACATATCTCTTATCAGTAATCACATGAAATGTAAATGAATAAAGCACATCAAAAGACAGAGATGGACACAGTGAACACAAAGGAATGGAAAACATTACTCAACTACATGCTATTTATAGAGGGTGTACTGTATATGAAAACACAGCTCAAGGATAAAGATCTATGATGAAACACCTGAAAAAGGTCTCAAGTGACTTTAAAATAATATCAGATAAAATATATTCTATGGCATAAATTCTCACTGTGGACAATGAAGGACATTTTATAATGTTAAACATTTCAAGATACACACACACACACAAACACAAAACAGGAGCTCTAAAATACATGCAAAAAAACATCTTCAGAAGTCCCTTTAATATTCAAGATTATTCCTAAGTTCTGGCAGAATGCTGGACACTTCCCAGCAGGCACTCTACGTTACACATCCAGACTTTTCTCCTGACTCTTCCCTCACACTCCTTTGTCCTATGTATACAAGATACTTGACATTTCTTCAAAGTTTCCTTTTCCACTCTAACTTTTGCACCTGTATTGCTTCTTCTTTGAGTGCCTTAATTTCCTTAATAGGCCTCCTTGAAGTTTCAGCTCAAATACTCATTCTTAAAATAAGTATCTTCAGTCACTTAAAGGAACACCAAAATATTTTCTCCTATATGTGCCTATCTTTATATTTTCATGTCTATTATAAGTCTGACTTGTAGATAAGCAATCATGTGAGTCACTGAACAGAAAAACCAGGCTCCGACAACCTTATGTAACCCAACAGCTACTGTGCTTTGCTGGACACGTTAATAACAAAATGTTATTTATATACCTTGTAAAAAACCACCCATAGAAAAATAAAATAGGCTGGGTGACTTAAGTGATAAAAATGTATTCACTCAGTTTTAGAGTTGGGAAGTCTCAGATCAAGGGGATAGCTTGGTCAGGTCCTGGTTAGGATTGTCTTCCTTGCTTACAGACAACAGATTCTCTGCTCAGTAGTTCTGTGGGCTTTCCTGAGGTTTCCACAGCATGTAAGACAGAAAGAGAGAAATACAAAGACAGAAAATATATATATATATTCCTCTTTTTCTAAGGCTGACAATTCCGTCAGATTAAGATCCAACTCTCATGAACTCATTTAATCATAATCATCTCTTAAAATACAAGTCTTCCAGAATAGCCACTCTGGGATTTAGGACTTCATCTAATAATAAAATATTGTGGGTACATAATTCAGTACACAACAATGAGCAACAATAGTATTCTGTTATTATCATGGGTAACCCTAAGGAGTAGACTAGAGCACTGGTATTCTTCCTGGTCCCAATCACTTCTATACTTTCTTGTTTTGCAGATGGTGTATTGACCTTGCTGTTTGTGCTAAATTCCTAAGGTCAGTAAAATATGGTAATTTATCACTGGGTAACCTAAAAATGAGTTTCCGTTTCACCAATCCTCTTGTTTTGCATAAGGAGCCTCTTGTCCCAGCCTGACACTCGTAGAAATAGAAATGTACCAATTAAATCATTGTTCTGAGTATCAAAATTCTCACTGGAATATATTGGGCAGGAAGCAATTTTCTTCTCACTTATTTTCATGAATATACATAAGATTGAAACATTGAAAGTAAAACATGAGTCAGTCTGTAACCAACATGAAAATGTATCTAATTTAACTTTTTACTTTATAGCTGGAGGTAAAATAAAATAGAAAACATGAATGGAAAAAAGATGACAAAATCACCAAATATTTATACAAAGCTTCACAGTTTAGAAAGAACATACATGTACTTTCCCTTGCAAAGGAGGTATTTTAGCTGTCAATGCTTCACAGATAGGATTCTGAAATGCAAATTTGTCCTAAGATAATTCAAGTGTTACATCACCAGTGGGTTTAAATAATTCCATCCACTAATTTTAGATTCAGTGTTTCTCCCCTATCTCTAGCTGCCTAAAAAATATAAAGCTTAATCTTCATTGTGCTCAGTATGTTATACATTATTTTGACACTTATTAACTCAATCTATCTACCCACAACAGTCCTGTGGGTTGAGCATAAGGAAAGTGAGGATGAATTTTTGAGGGGTTATTAACTCAGGGTAGCCACCATTTTGTCCACATAGGATTCCTAATGTCCAGTGCTCCATGGCTCCTCCTTCTTTGATAAGTGAAAGGCCCTCATCCTTCTTCAGCCATTCTTGTCTCATGCATTTCCATATTGAGTTGTAACTCTGGTCTCCAGTCCTTTGGTGTATTAGTTACTCACTTTCCTAATTGCTGTGACAAAATACTAAGCAAAAGCAATGTGAGAAAGGAAAGGTTTTATTTGGCTGTTTGAGGACACAGTCCATTTTGGTGGGGAAGACTGGTGACAGAGGCATGAAGCAGCTGGTCACATTGCATCTGCAGTCAGGAAGCAGAGACAAATGTCAGTGCTGAGCAACCTTTTTCCTTATTAGTCCAGGATTCCAGCCCAGTGAGAGGAGATGCAACATTCAGAGTAGGTGTTTCCTTGCCAGTTACCACTCTGTAAATGCTCACAGACATGCCAATGCGTCCTCAGTCAGGAAGCAGAGATGGATAAACGCTGACACTCAGTTAGTTGTCACCCTTTCATTCAGGACAGCAGCCTATGGGGTGGTGCTATCCTCAGTTAGGTTGGGGCTTCCCATTTCAGTTAGCCTCACCTGGAAACTCCTCCACAGACATGCCCAGGGATATGTCTCTTATTTGATTCTAGATTCATTTCATTGACAGTAGACACTATCTATCCAGATCATATCTCCCTGGGGAATCTAAATTCAGTCACGTTGACAATGAAAACCAACCACTACATCTGGAAAACTTAAGCTCATTCACTCGGATAATTAGACCATTGATTTTTGTTTGTAGAAAAGAAATCAGTTGTTTATTATAACTGTTAAGACAAAACATGTACTCAACCCTTCCCTGCTAGACACCTGTTTAGATACCTTTTACCTTCTGGAAAATGTACTTTGGGCCTAAGGCTGTGCTGAATGAGGAAAGCCAACATTCAGACAGCAAGATAGAAAGGACAATGAAAGATTTAATGTAAGCTTACATGCTTTGAAGATAAAAAAGAAATACTAGATAACACCTAGGAAAAAAATAGCACAGAGAGAAGCAAACTGACAAAAAAAAAGTATTATGAGAACAAATTCACTATGAGAAGGGAAGCTGTTGGGGTCCCCCCCAAGGCCAGCTCAGGAGGGACGATAGGGTCTCTGCCGAATTGGGGTGAGCAGCGCGGAGTCACGACACAGACTCCGGGAGTTGGGTGAAAGTGGAGCGAGAATCCACAAACTCGTTTATTCAGGAAGTGCACATGGGTTTTAAGGGGCTGTTAATCCTTGTATGGGGCGGTCCCCTTTTTGTGACCAATGACAGCTTGTCTCTGGACAGGACATCTCGTAGTAGGCTTCTCGCGAGCATGGGGCTGTAACTGTTGTCACATCAAGCCTGCGCAAAACGCCACTTTTACAGAAGCCACTTCCTGTTGTCTTTTGCCATGCGGTCTGGCTAGGACCAGGCCTGTATTGTGCCATACATATCCTCCTTTTTGTTTTTATTATTGGCAACCCTGAGAGGTATGGTTTATTGCCAAGTCATTGTTGAACCCAGGCCCCAAGGGATCATCATACGTGACAGTGCCTGTCTTAGATTGTTCCATCTCATGGAGACTTACCCGTCATGGGCCAAATGCCACCTAGGTGAGGAAACCCGAGGGGGATAGCCTGGTACGGCCTTTGGAAAGCCATTGTTGAACCCAGGCCCCAAGGGATCATCACATGTGACAGTGCCTGTCTTAGGTTGCCCCATCTCATGGAATCTTACCCGTCCTGGGCTGGCTGCCATCCTGGTGAGAAAACCCGAGGGGTATGGCCTGGTATGGCTTTTAGCATGAGGTCTGGCTAGGACCAGGCCTGTATTGTACCATACATATGAGGCTGTTGCCTAGGAGGCATGGAAGGGCCAAGTGGGCGTGGCTCTGTGGCATGTGAACAGTCCCAGCAAGCGAGAATCAACTAGAGAGCCTGAAGAAGACTGGGGTAGGACAGGTTGCTGGGTGAGTTCACCCTAGCGTCATAGTCAGTAGCATTGAGTGTCCTTAATGGTAGCAGCTCAATGTAATGAAAGGAGTTGGAAAGGAATTTATAGGTAGGTGGGGGGGGTAAGTTTAAAGTCCCATATGTAGTCTGAGGGGTCTGGCATCATCTTCTTCAGCAAGGCTGGTCGCTGAGTCAGTGGCTGGTGGAGGGAAATAAGTTTAAAGTCCTGTATGTAGTCTGAGGGGTCTGATGTTGGGGTCCCCCCCAAGGCCAGCTCAGGAGGGACGATAGGGTCTCTGCCGAGGTGGGGTGAGCAGCGGAGTCACGACACAGACTCCGGGAAGTGGAGCGAGAATCCACAAACTCGTTTATTCAGGAAGTGCACATGGGTTTTAAGGGGCTGTTAATCCTTGTATGGGGCGGTCCCCTTTTGTGACCAATGACAGCTTGTCTCTGGACAGGACAAGTAGGCTTCGCGAGCATGGGGCTGTAACTGTTGTCACATCAAGCCTGGGAGCAAACGCCACTTTTAAAGAAGCCACTTCCTGTTGTCTTTTGCCATGCCAAACCTGGTTTATTTGCCAGGAAGTGGACCAGGCCTGGGTTACAGGAAGCATCTGGGGTTAATTCTCAAAATGAAAGAGTTGATTGAGTGCTTATGTAATAGGATCTCCTGAAGAAGATAGTAGCAGAAAGATTGAAAGGAAAAGAAGGACAGAATGTTACTAGACAAAGAGGAAGCAAGAGAGTTTCTGTAAACAATAGTAAAGTTTGATTCAGCAAAAAAATGTATTAATTTAGATGAAATAGCAATTATAAAGTAAAAAATTGCTATACTATGCAATAAATAGGTAAAAGTCTTCAACAAAGTGTATTGGCACCCAAATTTATAAAGCAAAACTTAAAAGGGAAATAAGGTACAAAGGTAGAAATGTAATTGTCCATAAGTTGTTGAACTCATCTCCTTCAGAATATAGTGTCAACAGTTAAGAGAAAATTGAGAAGATCTTGTCTCAATAAATGGATTAGAACTATCCATGATGACTCAGTTTTCTCAAAAAAATACAGCATGGGCTGGAGAGATGGCTTAGTGGTTAAGGAGCTTGCTTGCAAAGCCAAAGGACCCAGGTTCGATGCTCCAGGACCCAAGTAAGCCAGATGCACAAGGTAGTACATGAGTCTGGAGTTTGTTTGCAGTGACTACAGACCCTGAAGCACTTGTTGTTTCTCTCTCTCTCTCTCCCCTCTCCACCTGCCTCTTTCTCTGTCTCTCAAATAAATAAATAAACAAATGAATAAATAAAAGTAAAAAAATACAGCAGGATGTTTTCTTTTAATAGTCTATAAAAGAATTTACCTGAATTTATTTCTTGGCCTGGAGAGATGCCTTAGTGGTTACAGCACTTGCCTGTGAAGTCTAAGAACTTGTGTTTGAATCTTCAGGTCCCATGTAAGCCAGATGCACAATAATAGAAGCATGCAATATCACACATGCACACAAGGGAGTGCATGCATCTGGAGTTCATGTAGCAGCTGAAATTCCTAGTATGCTCATCCTCTCTCTCTTCTCTCTCTCTCTCTCTCTCTCAAATAAAAAAAAGAGTTTATTTCTTCAATGCATGAAAATTCCAATAAATTTTAAAAAGAATAGCACACAAATAAAATCTCTAAGGGCATGACAACAGTTTTAAATTAGTAGCAAAATTATGAAAACATTCTATCCTATCAAAATGTTTAAGGCTACAATAATTTGTACGTCAAAAGGAAAGTAAAAATTAACAAATGACTCTAAATTGTAATAAATAAAGCATGTAAGTGAACATATAAGTGGAGCCACAGCAAGTTAGTGGAAAATTAAGAAATATTTGCATGACTATGAAAAGGAAAAATAAACTGAGTGTTGATCTGAAGAAGCTAATGAGCAAAGAATTAACTGAAAGAAAATAAGCAATAAAGTTAAATGCAAGAATTAATACAATGTTCAAACAATGAGATCAACAAATTTAAAAAAGCTAGATCTTATTAGTGTGTGCTAATAACACAAAATAAGGGGGTTCCACTATGACATTTTCATATAAGTACATAAAGTTCTTCAATGCTATCTATGCCCTCTACAAGCCACATCCCGCCCTTGCCACTTTCTTCTCCTCATCCCTAAATAGTTCCACATCAGATTTTACATCAAAAGGAAAGCATGTAAAAGCTGCCTTTCTGAGTCTGGCTCATTTTTCTTAACACGTTGATCTCTAGTTCCATCTATTCCCCTGCAAGAAAAAATGATTTTTTATGGCTGACTAACACCAACCACATTGTGTATTCACCACCCTTTCTTTAGTCATCCATCTGTCAATTACACCAAGGCTGAGTTAGCTCCTTTACGTGCTGACTTTGATTTCTTCAGGTACATCCCCCGAGGTGTATGGTTAGATCATGCATTAGGGCTCTTCCTGACAGTCTAGTTCTTTAGGAGAAAATGACAATGCACCAAATAAAATATCATCAAATCCAATGGAAAGAGAAAATCCAGGAATATAAAGTCAATTGCTATTTTTATACAATGAATAATGAATTACAAAGGATCATTTTGCTGTCTTCAATTATTAGTAAAAACATAGGCAGGTAGAAAACCAGTTATTCTTCTAGAAAGTTCTTACTGCCAAACCTCCCTTCAGGAGGTGCAGACCATCAAAGAGGAGATGAAGACATTTGTCAAAACAACCATCTCTCCAACAACACCTCAGGACTAAATTATCCCCAGGTGATTCTAACCATGATAGAACACATAATTAAAATATGTTTAAACAGTTTTAAGAGGTAAAAAGACAAGCAAAACTTACAAGATATTTTATGAAGGAAATAGATTCAAAAATGGGAATAATATACAGGATACTTCCTTAAGGAACAAAAGAGATTTTCTTAAAAAAAAATTTGGATTGCAGTAGGTCTTTCTAAGAAACATATTAAACCATTAATATGTCAAATATTAATATTAATATATCAAACCATTTGACCACATAAAAATGAAAAACCACTGTACACAAAGCCGTAACAAAGCCATAAAGCCCAAAACAAAATCTAAACAGGAATTTTCAACCTGTTTTGTTTCTGCACTGAAAGTTCTGAATAAATAAGAATCAATGAGGTAAAGAAACTGGGACAAAGACAAAATTTTCACATAAAATAAATCAATTTTGCCTTTCAAGCACATGCTTACTGCTTGTCTAAGTTTTACAATTTGATTTAAAACATTTATGGACTGCTATTTTTCATTTATCTGACTGGTAAAGATTATAAAGTTGGCACAGATTTTACTGAGTTTAAAGATACTTGGAACATATTTGTGAATGCCTACCAAAATGAAAAGGTCTTTAATCACCTGTGAAATTCCATCTCAAGAAACTTACACTGCACCTATCATTTGCACAAAGACTTATGTAGAAAAGTGTTTATTTTAGCATTGTCTATATCAAAAAGTTCAGAAAGAGACTAAATATTTGTCAGTTAGACAACTTAGTGATTTAATTTCATGAAACTGACAAGAAGTTGGCACATTATATATATATTAATAAGAAATGTTCTCAAAATGAGACTGCTAAGAAAAAAAGATATAAGCATGCATACATATGTTATATTGTGTGTGTACATACACCAGTCATATTTTAACAAGATCCTAGGCTCTTGGTGGTAGCATTCACTTCCCACGGGAACCTGGGAGATGGAGTACTGGTGGTAGTGCTCACTTCCCACGGGAATCTGGAAGGTGGAGTACTGGTGGTAGCGCTCACTTCCCACAGGGATCTGGAAGGTGGAATACTGGTGGTAGCGCTCACTTCCCACAGGGATCTGGAAGGTGGAGTACTGGTGGTAGCGCTCACTTCCCATGGGAATCTGGGAGATGGAGTACTGGTGGGAGTGCTCACTTCCCACGGGGATCTGGGAGATGGAGTACTGGTGGGAGTGCTCACTTCCCACGGGGATCTGGGAGATGGAGTACTGGTGGGAGTGCTCACTTCCCACTGGAGGGATCTGGGAGATGGAGTACTGGTGGGAGTGCTCACTTCCCTGGGAGATGGAGTACTGGTGGGGAATCTGGGAGATGGAGTACTGGTGGGAGTGCTCACTTCCCACGGGAATCTGGGAGATGGAGTACTGGTGGGAGTGCTCACTTCCCACGGGGATCTGGGAGATGGAGTACTGGTGGGAGTGCTCACTTCCCACGGGAATCTGGGAGATGGAGTACTGGTGGGAGTGCTCACTTCCCACGGGAATCTGGGAGATGGAGTACTGGTGGGAGTGCTCACTTCCCACGGGGATCTGGGAGATGGAGTACTGGTGGGAGTGCTCACTTCCCACAGGGATCTGGGAGATGGAGTACTGGTGCTCACTTCCCACGGGAATCTGGGAGATGGAGTACTGGTGGGAGTGCTCACTTTCCAGTGGGAATCTGGGAGATGGAGTACTGTGGGAGTGCTCACTTCCCACGGGGATCTGGGAGATGGAGTACTGCTGGGAGTGCTCACTCCCACGAGGATCTGGGAGATGGAGTACTGGTGGGAGTGCTCACTTCCCCACTGGTGGGGGATCTGGGAGATGGAGTACTGGTGGGAGTGCTCACTTCCCATGGGGATCTGGGAGATGGAGTACTGGTGGGAGTGCTCACTTCCCACGGGGATCTGGGAGATGGAGTACTGGTGGGAGTGCTCACTCCCACGGGAATCTGGGAGATGGAGTACTGGTGGGGCACTCACTTCCCATGGGGATCTGGGAGATGGAGTACTGGTGGCAGCACTCACTTCCCCGGGGATCTGGGAGATGGAGTACTGGTGGTAGCACTCACTTCCCATGGGGATCTGGGAGATGGAGTACTGGTGGTAGCACTCACTTCCCACGGGAATCTGGGAGATGGAGTACTGGTGGCAGCACTCATTTCCCACGGGGATCTGGAAGGTGGAGTACTGGTGGTAGCACTCACTTCCCACGGGAATCTGGGAGATGGAGTACTGGTGGGAGCGCTCACTTCCCACGGGGATCTGGGAGATGGAGTACTGCTGGGAGTGCTCACTTCCCACGGGGATCTGGGAGATGGAGTACTGGTGGGAGTGCTCACTTCCCACGGGGATCTGGGAGATGGAGTACTGGTGGGAGTGCTCACTTCCCATGGGGATCTGGGAGATGGAGTACTGGTGGGAGTGCTCACTTCCCACGGGGATCTGGGAGATGGAGTACTGGTGGGAGTGCTCACTTCCCACGGGAATCTGGGAGATGGAGTACTGGTGGCAGCACTCACTTCCCATGGGGATCTGGGAGATGGAGTACTGGTGGCAGCACTCACTTCCCATGGGGATCTGGGAGATGGAGTACTGGTGGTAGCACTCACTTCCCATGGGGATCTGGGAGATGGAGTACTGGTGGTAGCACTCACTTCCCACGGGAATCTGGGAGATGGAGTACTGGTGGCAGCACTCATTTCCCACGGGGATCTGGAAGGTGGAGTACTGGTGGTAGCACTCACTTCCCACGGGAATCTGGGAGATGGAGTACTGGTGGGAGCGCTCACTTCCCACGGGGATCTGGGAGATGGAGTACTGGTGGTAGCACTTACTTCCCACGGGGATCTGGGAGATGGAGTACTGGTGGTAGCACTCACTTCCCACGGGAATCTGGGAGATGGAGTACTGGTGGCAGCACTCACTTCCCACGGGGATCTGGGAGATGGAGTACTGGTGGGAGCGCTCACTTCCCACGGGGATCTGGGAGATGGAGTACTGGTGGGAGCGCTCACTTCCCACGGGGATCTGGGAGATGGAGTACTGGTGGTAGCGCTCACTTCCCACGGGGATCTGGGAGATGGAGTACTGGTGGTAGCACTTACTTCCCACGGGGATCTGGGAGATGGAGTACTGGTGGGAGCGCTCACTTCCCACGGGAATCTGGGAGATGGAGTACTGGTGGGAGCGCTCACTTCCCACGGGGATCTGGGAGATGGAGTACTGGTGGTAGCACTTACTTCCCACGGGGATCTGGGAGATGGAGTACTGGTGGTAGCACTCACTTCCCACGGGAATCTGGGAGATGGAGTACTGGTGGGAGTGCTCACTTCCCACGGGAATCTGGGAGATGGAGTACTGGTGGAAGTGCTCACTTCCCACGGGGATCTGGGAGATGGAGTACTGGTGGTAGCACTTACTTCCCACGGGGATCTGGGAGATGGAGTACTGGTGGTAGCACTTACTTCCCACGGGGATCTGGGAGATGGAGTACTGGTGGTAGCACTCACTTCCCACGGGAATCTGGGAGATGGAGTACTGGTGGGAGTGCTCACTTCCCACGGGAATCTGGGAGATGGAGTACTGGTGGAAGTGCTCACTTCCCACGGGAATCTGGGAGATGGAGTACTGGTGGGAGTGCTCACTTCCCACGGGGATCTGGGAGATGGAGTACTGGTGGGAGTGCTCACTTCCCACGGGGATCTGGGAGATGGAGTACTGGTGGGAGTGCTCACTTCCCACGGGGATCTGGGAGATGGAGTACTGGTGGTAGCGCTCACTTCCCACGGGGATCTGGGAGATGGAGTACTGGTGGGAGTGCTCACTTCCCACAGGGATCTGGGAGATGAAGTTTCTTGTTCTCAGTGTTGATTTTCCACCAGGTCCCCCTTGGAATTTTTATGTGTTATAAAAACTCTCAAAAGAGGGCTGGAGAGATTGATCAGTGGTTAGGGCAATTGCCTGCAAAGCCTAAGGATTCATGTTTGACTCTCCAGATCCCATGTAAGCCAGATGCACAGTGACATAAGCGCACAATGTCACACATGCACACAATGGGCCACACACGTCTAGAGTTTGACTACAGTGGGTGGAGGCCCTGGCATGCCAATATTCTCTATCTCTAAGACCAGTCAGAGGTCAGGCATGATGGCTCACGCCTTTAATCCCAGCACTTGGGAGGCAGAGGTAGGAGGATCTGAGGCTATATAGTGAATTCCAGGTCAACCTGTGCTAGAGTAATACCCTACCTCGAAAAAAACAAAACAAAACAAAACAGAAACAGTCTGTTGGGCTTGCCTGAAAGGAAAAAAAAATTCCAGCATGACATAAACAAAATGTACTCCCAGATAAAAAAGGATGCTTGCTGAGTCATAACTAAAAACATTAACCTAGCACAAAGTTCGTGGATCCTTTGACATCCCAGTGTTTGCTGTGGCCTCCAAATAAGCAGTAACAATGGCAGTAATAAAAGTTCAATGGCTAAGTCATGCTGTGTGCCGGGGTCTCCGCTGAGCACTTTGCAGGTATGGCATCATTGATTTTGGTAATGTGAGTGTGGACAGTGTTCTCATTGTATGTGTTATGGATACAAGGGACAGAATCTAGACTGCAGCACAAGATTGTCACCTTCCCTGATTGATACAGTGCCAGCTGCAGACATAAGCAGGAGTCTTCAGCCTCCTGCTCAGAGAACAACACATCATCATGTAACTAACGTCATTCAAAGCAGGAAAGTTTTATAGAATGCCACCATACAAAGTGGAGGCCTGAAATGGGCCAGTTTATTGACCTTATGATGAAAATTACTATTCTTATTGGCTGTTGTCTGAGACCTTGACTTTCTGTTAAGTGGGGAATCATGGTTGTTAGCTTGCTTTACTACTCAGCAAATGCCAATGAAATAAATACTGTTCCCTGTTTTACATATGTGGTATTAATTTTATATAGGACAAAGTTTGAAGATTAAGTCATCCCGCTGAACTAATACAAAGGGCAGATTTTGAGTGTTAGAGCCTTTCTCAGTTTTACTTGAGCTTAGTTGAGAAATTAATCCCTAAGCTAAGCAGTGGTCACTAGAACTCCCCAGTGGCTCTGAAACCTGTTGTCATAAACACGCAAAGAATTGACAAATGCAGGGGCTGGAGAGATATAGCTTAGTGGTTAAGGGCATGCCTACAAAGCCTAAGGATCCAGGTTCAATTCTCCAGGTCCCACATAAGCCAGATTCACAAAGTGGTGCATGTGTCTGAAGTTTGTTTGCAGTGGCTGGAAGCCCTGGTACACCCATTATCACTCTCTCTCTCTTTTTCTGTCTCTAATAAATAAAGAAAAATAATTTTTAAAAAAGAATTGACAAATGCAGACATAGCAGGAGGGCAAGTTAAGCAATATTTTATTTTACTCACTTAGTTACTTTGATCATGGATCCTTATGTCCCTAAGGATATAAATTAGCAACAAGAGTGAATTAAATTGGTTTTCTTGATATAAATAGGTGCCAGTACAGAGTGGATTTGTTACTCTGAATAAATATGGGGACTCCTGTTTTAAGGAAAAAGGAACAAGAACACAAGGACTGGGGGTCAATATCTTAGTGAGTCAGGACTTTTTAGAATTCAGTCCCTGTACTCTGTGCTCTGGATTTATCATGAGTGGCTCTTTTAGAGCCTGTAACCCCAACTAACTACCTACAAAAAAATTCAGGTTCTTCTAACAAGTACTGTCGTCCTGGTCCATTTGATTATGCTTCATAAACTGTGGGCTCATCTTTAAAACTGGTAACAAGGCAGCTTCATTTTAAGAAGTGATTAATTTATGAAGTCTGTGCATATAATGAAATAAAATTGCCCTTTAAAGCATCTTAAATCATCCACAGGATATCATATACATGACTGCTCTTCTGCACCATTTCTCTATATAAAGCAATTTTTGCCTTTGGTACTAATCTAGTCATTGTTTCTTTGATTGAGTTTAAAAAAAAAACAGTTTCTATGTTGAAGGTAAATAGAATAAAAATGTCTCTTATTTCCCTTTTCATTTTTGCCTAGTATATGTACATTAATTCTGAAATGTTAATTATGCACATAGTATCACCTCTCCATATGTGATTTCATTTCTTTTCTAGAAGATGCATTGAGATTCAAGTAACATGACTGTAGCAGACAGCTTCAGGTTCGCTGAGATGAACTTCCAGACCAGGCACAGTTATGGAGGTAGGGATATTATTTATTCAAGCTTACAGATCCAGGGGAAGTTCCATAATGGCAAGAGAAGCGGCCTGCTCTCCACAGGGCCAAGCAGAGAGAGAGAGAAACCAACCAGCCACCACAGCACACAGAGCAAAACTACAGCCAAAAAGTCACACAGCACACTTCAGGAACTCCTGCTAGGCACATTTGAATATCTTTACAATGGAATTTCAAACCCACACCATTAACACCTTAAGACCGGCCCAGTGACATTGCCTCTAGCAAGGTGATTGCAGATGCAAACTATAACTAATAAAATACTGAATATATTGGGGGACATATATTCAAACTACCACAATGACATAAAATTCATCCTTTTAAATTCAAGTTTTAGTATTGTCACAAGATCTTACAATACTCACCACAAAATAATTTTAGAACAGTTTTATCATGCCAAAGAAAACCCATATGTATTAGCAAGTATACTGAAGAATCTGTTTCCACATCTATCAGCAATCACTTCCTATTCTCCCCTCCCCAGCCACTGAAGGTGACTTATGAAATTTTATAGGTTTGCATGTTCTGGGCACTTCATACAGATAGTTGTAGGGCATGTGGCCTTCCTCTCTTACATGTTCTCAAGGTTCATTTATATCAGGGTGCTCATCAGAATTCTATTCCTTTTAGAGCTGAATAGCATCCTTTGCACAGATAAACTATGTTTTATTTATCAACTCATCAATCACTGGACATTTAGACTGGATCCTATTTTGACTAATATAAATAGCATTGCTATGAATATTCATGTAAAATTTTCTGTGTAGACACCAGTTTTCAATTATTGAGAGGAACTACCAGGGTGCTTCAGCATCTTACTTTCTCACTAACAATGCATGAGCGTCCAGTTTCCCCACATAGTTTCTAGCACCTATTTTGGCGTCCCTCCTAGGGCCAGTCCAGGAGGGACAGTAGGGTTTCCACCAGGTAGGGGGTGAGAAGCACACGGAGTCACAACACAGACTCTGGGAGTTGGGTAGAAGCAGGCAGAGGGCGAGCTGCTGCAAACTCGTTTATACAAGGAAGTGTAGGGGGTTTTAAGGGTTTGGCTGGCCAATCTTTGTATGGGGTGGTTCCCTTCTTGTGACAAATGACAGGCAGATCATCTTACAGCAGGTTGCTTGCGAGCATGGGACTGTAGCTGTTGTCATGCAAGGCCTGTGCAGGATGCCACGTCCACAGAAGCCACTTCCTGGTTTCTTCTAGCAGGCAGCCTGGCTAGGGCCTGACCTGCATTGTGCCATACATATCTTCTTTTTTGTTTTTATTATTGGTGACCCTGGAAGGCATGGTTCTTTGCCAAGCCATTGTTGACCCCAGGCCCCAAGGGATCATCACATGCAATGGTGCCTGTCTTAGGTTGCCCCATCTCATGGAGTCTTACCCATCATTGACTACCCACCATCCTGGTGAGAAAACCCGAGGGGTGTGGCTGTCACCTAGGAGGCATGGGAGGGCCAAGTGGTGGTGGCTCTGTGGTGTGCAAACGATCCCAGAGAGCAAGAATCAACTATAGAACCTGAAAAAGACTGGGGTAGGACAGGTTTACAAATGAAAAATGGCAGATAAGATATCATATGTCTTATAGGTATGGGCTAAATGTTTGAATTGGCTAAGTGAGAGATCAGGGTATAGGGTTCATAGGTTAGTGGGGGATAGATGGAACCTTTGGTGTAAATGTCTAGCTTTTTCTAAAGGTAGCAAGGAGGAGACAGCAATAAACTTGTCTACCTGCGAATTCTCATCAGCAATAAAGCCAGGCAGACCAGTGTGTGAGCAAATGTGCTCAATAAATCTGAACGTGGATGACCCATTGCAAAAGGATTTGTTCAAAGTAAGAGGAGTCAACACCAGATTCCTGGGCTGCCTTGTGGATGACAGCCAGATCAGAGAGGGGGGTGGGATACCAGGGCCTAGCTGTTGCATCTGGCCCTACATTAATGGGGAAGGCAGTGAAGGGACGTGTCAGGGAACTGGCAGTTTCCTGGATGTGTCCATGATGGAGTGGGCAGAGGTCCTTCCAAGGGTAAAGAGGGGGAGGGGTGGTTGTGAGTGCAGGTGGCGCAGGTGGTGGTTGGGGTGGTGGTCTTTTATCGTTGAAGGGTTGGTCTTCCTCCTCATCCAAGTTATTGTACGAGGGGGCTGGGAGGGCTGAGGTTTGAAGAGTCAGTTTTGGTTCCTCCTTACAGCTTTCATTATGGGCGGAAATGACTTCCTCCATGGAGGAGCCTTTAAACCTGGTAATTATGGTGAGGAGGATAGGAAAGAATGGGGTGGAGGGTGTGTGCCCTTCATGAACCTCATGTTTCCTTGTGAGGAAGAGAACCCAGGACCAAATGGAATTGTCCCAGATGTTCTCCAGACTAATCCATAGGGCTAAAACAAGAGTTTCATCCCAAAAGCTATGGGAGGTCCTTTTGTTTTACTTTTAAGCCACATGGCAGGAGGAGGGCCTTAGGAGCCTGCAATTGTGGCATCCTCTGATGGGGAGAGAGGTTTCCCATTACAGCGTGGTGGTGTTTGGGGGTGGGGGGGCTAGGCTGGGACACTCCTGAATCAAGGAGAGTGAGAAAATGATAACCCAGATCAAAAATGATAGCCCAAAGGATAATCATGCAAACCACAAAACCTATTACCGGGGCCAGCTGAGACATATGGATCAAATGTTTAGGACCCACGTGTCTTGTGCTTAGTGGGGACTTCCGTGGGTCATTACTCCATGGCCGTATGCTCACATGGTGTCTCCAAGGAAGCTCAGCCAACGGCCTCACCTTGATTCCAAAATCGGGTGGGTCAAACCCTTATGTGATTTCGCCGGGATGAACGAAGAGTGAATGGGCTGACACAGGCTTCGGGACCATGTGGCAATGTGTGCCTTCCTGCCAGGGAAAAGGACTAACAAAAGGAAAAGGGGGGAGGAGGGGTCTGCATGCTCACCCTCAGGCAGCCTTCAGCAGATAGAACAGAAAGGGTCCTATTCACCAACGATCAAGAAGGGGGTGTCTTGCCAATGCCAAGGGGGATACTCACCAAAGATCAAGGAGGGGGCGTCTTGCCAATGCTGAGGGGGCAGAGGGTCCCTGTTCAGGTGCCAGATGTTGGGGTCTCTCTTAGGGCAAGCCCAGGAGGGACCACAGGGTCTTCGCCAGGTAGGGGGTGAGAGGCATGGAGTCACCACACAGACCCCAGGAGTTGGGTGGAAGCAGGCAGAGGACAAGCTGCTGAAAACTCATTTATTCAAGGAACTGTAGGGGGTTTTAAGGGTTTGGCTGGCCAGTCGTTGCATGGGGTGATTCCTTTCTTGTGACAAATGACAGCCTGTCTCACAGCAGGCTGCTCGTGAGCATGGGACTGTAGCTGTTGTCATGCCAGGCCTGTGCAGAATGCCACATCCACAGAAGCCACTTCCTGGTTTCTTCTAGCAGGCAGCCTGGCTAGGGCCCAACCTGCATTGTGCCATACACACCTATTACTGCCTAGTATTTTATTTTATTTTATTTTATTCCTAAATGAGGATAAAGTGATTCATAGGCTATGTATATAGATTATGCATGTGTGGGACTGTTCTCATAGAATTATTATGTGTACACATTATAATAGTCACATTTTATCCATGGAAGTACATTCCAAGGCCCTGAATAGTTACCTGAAAATGCATATTGCTAAACCATATACATCCTCATTTTTCTTACACATACCAATGATAGTTTAATTTATAAATTAGGCACAGTAAGATGTTAGCAACAACATAAAACAAAATTATAAGAGTACACTGTCAGAAAATTATATGTGTGTGATTCTTATCTTCAGAGAGTCAAACATTCATATTCTTAGACCATGGTTGTCCATAAGTAACTAAACTGACAGAAATCAAAGCCCCACAAATAAAGTAAAACTACCATATGTGTGTGTGAACTCATGTTTTAACCACAAAGGATCTATAACATAACAGGATTATCATTGTTACTATTATAAATGAAAATACAGTATATATGTTTCTTGATTGTAAACAGTGGGCATGCAAGGAAAATGCTATTGCTGATTATAACAGAAAAGGGACTTGCAGGATGCATATCTGGGGGTTCATAGACTCAAAAGGAGGGATGATAACATGACTCAGAAGGCAGGCAATACCTTTGGCAGTATGAGAGAAAAGAATGGAACCCAAGTAAGGCCATGAAAAGGCAGTGGTGAGTCAGCTGCTGCTGTCCTTCCTGGGTGAGCCTAGAACCTTAGCCTTGGCCCTCCACTGCCACTCTCGGTACTGCTATAGGGATAAACATCAGCTCCTCCTGACTCTTATGTCACCTGCCCCAGACTCAAAGACCTGAAAGTAATATTCAATTACTATGAGCATCTGGGAAAGGAATTCTTTCTCTGCCCTTGGTTTTCTTGGTCAAATCAGAATAAAAACTTTTCATTGCAGCTAATATAGTTAAGAGCATAGAATAAGGTTCAAGGCATACTATGCTAGTTTAACAAATGTATTCTCTTCTTCCTTCTAGAGAATGCGTAGGTCGGGATGTCAGAGGTGCTGTTCACAAGTAACTCCCGATTCCCCTGTTCCTTGTCTCCACATCCCAAAGCCCTGATGAAGTGCAAAACCCTCCTTCATGTACTGGTGACCTAGTGGATTCCCAAGGACAGATGCCTTTCCAAGTCCCTGTCCATTTTATATCAGTGTTTCTCGATCTTTCTATGCCTTCCGGTTACCTGTGGAGTTTTTTTAACTATTCATGCCTATTTGCTTACATGATGCCTTTGAAAATAGAGTCAGCATGAAGTGGTATGTACCCGTCATCCCCCTTTGCATTCCCAAGACTCTCGACAAGTCAAGAGGACATTGGAAGGTGTGAAACCTGATAGGTTAGGATAATAGTCATCTGGGAACCATTGGTTCCTTCAGACTTGTTGAAAATGGGCGGAAACAGATGTCACCAACAAGAGAACCTGATTCCTGCAGACTTACCACATCGTCCATTTCTTAGAACCCCAACCTTACAAGGACAAAGCAACAGAATGAGATTGCTGCTTTCATAGCTTAACTTTTAAAGCTCTGTCCCTGCAAGAACTGGGAACAACACAGGGTCCCATGGAGAAGACAAGAGCTCTGAGTCCAGGTGGCCAACTGTGGACCTCCTGAAGAAGATGAGCATAACTGGAAAAGCACTGGGAGAGACAGAGATGCTACTGGTCCACCTGCTGCTACTGGGCTGGAAAGAATAAATGGCTATTTACCCCTGATGTTTTTCCTGATTGTGCATTTTAATAAATGTTATATTACATATGTCACCTTGGGGAGTATTTCATATTATCAGTCTTTTTGATAACTTATCCTTACTGCCTTAGTGCTGCTGGGCTGCAGATGTTTTAGTCACTTACACCAAAATCTGTTACACAATCATGCGTGGAATGTAACAACACAAACACAATTATGGAAATCCCCCAGTGCTCCAGGCTGGAAAATAAAAGTTCTGGAGAAAATGTTTTAAATGTTTGCATTTAATCTTCCTGGTTTTGCTCTTCCTTGAAGCTCCCCAAGCTCGGTTAATGTAAGTGTGGGTGCCACAGGAGCACATGCAGCCTCGGAAGAACTTGCCAAGAACCTCTGGAGAGGAAGTAATTGTGGGACAAGGGGGAAAACAGCCAGTTCAAACAATTATCTTCAAAATCATTACAGCACTCACACAGACTCCCAACTTGGAAAGGAGAGGGAGGACAATTGCCTAACTCCTTAATGAACAATGCACTTAGCTAGCTGTCAAATGCAAATTCAGACTAATTTTTCATTCTAATTATTTTGGGATGTTTTTCTTGGGTAGCATGATAACATGGCTAGAAATCCTAATTCAATGTATTCATTAATTGATATTTAGGTTAATAAATATCCTTCAAGCTTTGGAATGCACCAATGCCCAACCTCCTTGCTAAGGGAGCCTGCCCCTGTATACTTATATCTCACAGATGAAGGCATAATTTTTAAAAAGCAACAAGATGTATATATTTGAGAGGTAAAATATGATGATTTGATGTATGTATTATATGTTTTGACAATCAAATTAACTAACACATTCATGTTGTATATTAATTACCCACGTTGTAGCTAACTGTTTTGCTTTGTAATCAGTACCTTCCCATCTCCCCCACATATCTTGCCCTAGGAACCACAATTCCACTGTGTTTCTATGAGTTTGAACATTATACAGATTCATATTTACCTGTCTGTGCTCAGTTTATTCCACTTATCACAACATCCTCCATTGATGTACCCATGTTGTATAAATGGCAAGAATTCCTTCTACTTATGTCTGAATAATCCTCCAGTGTGTGTGTCTGTGTGTGTGTCTGTGTGTGTGTCTGTGTGTGTGTGTGTTCAACATTTTCTTTGTTCATTCATCTGTTAGTTTGATGTCTTGACCATTGTGATTAATTCTAAAATGGACACATAGATGCAACTTTCTCAAGACAATGATATAATTTCCTTTGGATATAAACGAGGAAGGAAGATTACTGCATCATAAGGTAATTTCCTTTTTAACTTCCTGAGAAGCTACTCTAGCATTTTTCTGAAAGGATTTCTTTCTCATACACAAGCCAATGATTTTGATAACGACCTTTGAACACAACCATCCTCACAGATGTGGGGTGGTGCCTTGCTGTGGTTTTGATTTGATTTGTTTCACAGTTAGTGGTATTGAGAATTTTTGCATGCACCTTTGGCAGTTTGTACATCTTCTATGAAGACATGTGATGGTTAAGTTCTATTGTCATTGTGGTCAGAGAAGAAAATGGGTAAGAGACACACCTCTTGTGTTTGTAGGGGATTTCCAGGAAAAACTAATGGAGTTAGAAAGATATTTCTCCACAAGGGGCAGCCCTTCCCATTGTGGACTATATATAAAGAAGATCGAGGGGAACAGAAGGCCTTTTCTCTGGATTCCTGTGCTACTTGCTGGTGAGAGGCTGTACCTTGTGCTGCTATCCTTCATGGACATCAGAGCCCACATTAATTAGCCTTCCAACATAGACAGGAGACCAACTGTTCTCTAGGAATCCTATAGGCCTTAGTGCCACATTAGAACTGCTAAGGCATCAAGACTCATGGACTGAAGCAGCTGCTGGGTTCTCTGACTTTCCAGCCTGCCAGCAACCATTATTGAACTGCTCCATCTGTATTTTGTAAGCTCATCTAATCAACCCCCTTTACCATATGTATTCATTCTCTCGTGTCTGTTCTCCAGAGAACCCTGACTGACACACACATCTACTAGTTATTTTCCCATTTTGATTATTTTTATTTGTTTGCTTGCCTTCTATTTAATTCTGCTCATCTCTCACATATTGTGAATAAACAGCTTTGAAAATATTTTTCCCAGTTGTTAGGTTCATTTTTATTTTATTGCATGTTTGTTGTATAGAAGTTTTTTTAAGTTTGAAATGAGTTCCTACTTGTTTGTTATGGCTTTTGTTGCCCATGTTGGGGCATTATATCCCAAAATCTAACTACCAAGGTCAATGTCAAAGAGACTTTCTTTTTCCTTCCTTTTGCTTTTCAGAGTTTTGTGGTTTCAGATTTTATACTGAAATATTTATTACAAGACACACTTTAAGTTACTCTTTGTACATCTATTGTAAGACAAGCACCAATGTAATTCTTTCACATGTGCATATTTGGTTTTCTTAACATTATTTATGAACAAGACTACCCTTTCCCCATCATAAGCCTTTGACAACCTTATGAAAGACTGATTGAGCACACATGGATGGATTGATTTCTATGGATCTATTTCCTGTTCCATTAGTTTATATGTCTGCTTTTACAACACTGGTATCCTATTTTAATTATCATACCTTTATACTACATGCTGAAATCGAAAGTTATGATTTTCGAGGAATGACTTTCTCAATAATGCTTTGGCAACTCATTGTATTTTGTGCTCCATACAAATTGTAGGATTGGAGCTGTGGTACTGCACAGAAGTGGAGATTTTGCCTAATATTTATGAGATTTTAGGTTTGATCTCTGGCACTGTCAAAATAATTTTGGATTATTATTTTCATCTTCTATGAAAAATACCTTTGTGATTTTGATAGGAATGATAGTATATAAAATCACTGTACAACAACCAGTTGTGTTTCTACATGAGAACAGTGAATAATCCACCAAGGAAATTAAGAAAACAAGTTCAGTCCTTTGAATAGCTCGGAAAAATGGACATTATTTTTTTCTTTAAAAGTTTGATAGAATTCAGCAAAGTCACTGAGTCCTAGACTTTTCTTTGTTTGAAAAGTTTTATTACTGATTCAATGTCACTGCACATTACTGGTAGTTCAGGGTGTCTGCATATTTTTGGTTCAATTTTAGTGGGTGATGTGTCCCCAAGGTTCATACTAGCCAAAGCAATCTACAGAGTTGAAGTAATCCCTATCAAAATACCAATGGCAGTTTTCATATAAATAGAAAAAAAATCCTAGGCTATTCAATTTTGGGCAAAGTTACACCTATCACCTTTAAGAGAATTGTGAATAGAACCAGTCAGGGTTGCATGAGGTCAAGTTACTGGACCTGAGGCTTCAGCCTGCACCTTCCAGGTTGCTGGCAGCCAAAGTGGAAACAACGACAGTCAAGGAAGGTTGGAATTCAAAGATTAGCAAACAAAGACCAATCTAACAGACGGGAGACAGGCAGAGCACTAACGTGCGATGCGATGAAAGCATGAAAAGTTTGCTCTTTATGTCTGTGGATATGTTTAATGAATTTCTTTTAGTTAGCATACAAAATAATGTGTTTCCTGATGACATTTTCAACCATGCACCTCATAAACTTTGCTCATATACCTCACCCTCCCATGACCCTCTTTTCCCCATACCTTCCCCCTGCTGGTCACTTTCCTTTTCCCTTCTGCTATCACCCATGATATATATTTTTTTAATTTGAGACTAGAGGATGGTATTCCTGAATTTCTATAGCTTTTCTGCTTGTCTTTCTCAACATCAGAATCTAAATCTCCATGAGTTTTGGGCTGCTTGCTATGAGGCTTAAGACACTACCATGCCATATACGCTATCCTATACATTTGAAAACATTTGTTAGCATACAAAGTAGCAGATTTCTTGTAACATTTTTCTACATATTTGCATTTTGTTCTTGTCATCCCTCCCTACTGTGCTCTCTTGTTCCCCTCCCCTGCTCTTGCTGGCTCTTTCAGACCTCCAAACAATTCCCCTTCTCCTTTCATGGCACGTGCTTTCTATTATCCTCTTCTACTTTAAGAGCTCTCTTCCCAGCTCATAGTCCCCTTTCTAGTTTCAGGACACATGATGGAAAAGGCCAAAACTCCCACAAATCACCTCAATAACCGAGACTTTCTTTTAAAGAAACAGGACAACAGGCATCTCTTTGGCGTCACTGTTAGAAGAAATGGGCTTTTGCTTCCTTTGCCCAGCTTCCAATGCCTTTACATGGTTTCCAGTTTCTTTGTTGCTCTCTTGTTATTCTTGTACTAGCTAGTGGATGCTTCCTATATTTGGTCATTTAAATTCAAATAAAAAACTGACATGGGGGAGCTAGGGAGATGTCTTAGTGGATAAGAGCACTTGTCAAGCATGTCAGAGGGCCTGAGCTGGCCTCAGCTTGATCCCTAGCAGCCATTTTAACAGCCAGGTTGTCCATTCCCACCTGTAACACCAGTCCTGTAGAAAGCAGAGATGGGCGAATTGCTGGGGCTTGTTGGTCAGCCAGTCGACCAAAAAATAAATAAATAAATAAATAAATAAATAAAAAAAAATAAATAAAAAGAAAAGAAAAGAAAGAAAAAAGAAAGAAAAGAAAAGAAAAGAAAAAAAGAACAAGAAAGAAACTATAGCTCAGGTTCAGTGAGAAAGGCCATCTCAAGGGAACAACTTGGAAGTGATAGTCGAGAGCAGTGTTTTCCTCTGCCTCCCACACTTATGTGCATGAGGTGTGCACATCTACACACACACACACACACACACATGCAAGCATGCAAAAAAACAAGGAGGTATAATTCTCTATCACTCTTCTTTCGATTCTCCTATTTCACGATACCTCATAAGTCATTTACATTTATTATAACTGAGTCAAATACACAGCCCGTCTCCAATCACTGGCTGCTTGCTAGCTGAAATGGGCCTGGAATCTTCTCCTCTAGTAGAGATTTCAACCAGGACTCTCTGTTCAGACAATCTGTGTGTGAGTCCTTGGGTTTCAAAAGACCCCTCTGGAAATAAGGACACACACTGGACAGAAATGCAGATTCAGATCCTCTAAGCTAAGTGACCTTGAAACAGCATATCACCTCTTTGGTCTCATGTTTTTCCCTCTGTGAAGTGGTTTAGCCACTTGTGTTCCCACAGGCTGGGGTAACTCAAGAGCAGTTGAGTCCTACATCTAAAACTTCTTGAGGAGGAGGCTTCCAGTCAAGATGGCCTCCACTTAACCTTGCTTCAGCTCCTAGGGTAATAGCAGAATCTTCTTCTCTTTCTCAGACAGGAAAGGGACCTGAGGAGATAAATGACCCATCCTGCTTCAACCTGGCCCCAGCTGAAACCACAGAGGAATTGGAGAGATGAGCAAGAGTGCTGCTATCTTGGTGAACCTGAGAATCAGCACAATGGTGAAGGAGCTAGACCCTGAGGACACTCAACACCTACCAAAGCAGAGATCCAGAGACTCCTAAGGGCCCATCACTGAAGTAGACTTAAAACACACCCACCAGGGCTCAGGGAATTTTGTGGAAGAGGGGGCAGAAAGATTGTTAGAGCCATAAGTTGGGACATGATACCAAAAGGCATTGCCTCTCCCCAATAACTGACTGTTGCTTCCATGCGGATAACCTGAATTCCCAGTGAGGAGGGCCCTTATAGAAAAGGGGCAGGGATGAGGGAAAGGATGGTAGCAACACGTATTGTTTCCATACTAAGTATGTCCACTCCTAATAAAAATAATTTTTAAAAAAATTTCATGAATATTCAGACAGTTATGTTATTTTTACTTTGGTAGTAAGGTAGTGTAGTAAGGTAGTGTTTATAACAATTAAGAATAAAAATTTTAAGCTGGGCGTGATGGCACATGCCTTTAATCCCAGCACTTGGGAGGCAGAGGTAGGAGGATCGCCATGAGTTCGAGGCCACCCTGAGACTACATAGTGAATTCCAGGTCAGCCTGAGCTAGAGTGAGACCCTACCTCGAAAAACCAAAAATAAAAATAAATAAAAATTTTAAGTAAAAAAGAATCCATGTTAAGACTATAGTCTTGTTGCCTGATAGCTCAGTCTCTCCAGTTATAAAGTGATTAGAACTATTTCTTTTGGATAGCATTGTCTTATGGATTAAATAAGATAATGCATGCAAATTCCTTATGTTAGTCTCATAGCAAAGAAGATTGGATGATCCACCCAAGGTCACAAAGTAATAAACTGTATTCCAAATAAAAACTATCCACTTGTACAGTAAGCACAGTAATTGTTCGATATAAGCCAATCAAGTCTAATGTATTCCCCTTGTTACTTCAATGATTGTACCTTTTAAATTTATTTATTTATTTTAATTTTACATTCATGTTGGTGCCTTTGGTAGCCTCCTTCTTGTCTTCCCCCCTCCAAAGGGACCTTCCTCACTGGGGGAATGTGGGTCATGCATTATGGGGGTAGCCAACAATTATGGGGAAGAGGCAATGTCTCTGTGCATAATGACCCAACTTGTGGCTCTAACACTCTTTCCGCCCCCTCTTCCGCGAATTTCCCTGAGCCATGTTGGGTTCATTTTAGTTCTACTTTAGTGATGAGGTCTTGGGAGCCTCTGTGTCTCTGGATATCTGGTTTAGTAGGAGTTGAATGCTCTCTGTGTTTATCTCCTTCAGCCTTTTGCTGGTGTCAGGTTCACCAAGAAAGCTTCACTCTAGCCCATTTCCCCCATTACTCTATGGTTTCAGCTGGGGTCCTGGTGAGGTGTGATAGGTGATCCTCCCCTCAGATTTAGCATCCATCTGAAAAGAGAAGCAAATTCTCCAATGGAGAAAGAAGTCAACACCAGATAGATGGGATAGCCATTGTTATTTTAGAGAGAATTTTATATGTGAAGGCCCTCATATAGCCCACAATTGGTGGGAGCTTGATATTGGATAATGGGCTTATTTTTGGACATGGTTTGACTTGTTTCCCAGTTCCAGCTATGAGTTCCATTCTACTGAGTGGATCTTTTAGTCAAATCAAGGGTAGTTAGTTACCAACCATGGCTGTGTGCCACTATGGCACTTGTTTGAGCATTACGTCAGGTTGATTACTGCTGAGTAGCTTAGATTATGAGTTGTTTGGACAGATGTTGGTCATTTTCTCCCAGTCGCATATAGCACCCTCTGGCACTAGACAAGCTAACTGTCTGGGGACTGACCCTCTTCCAGATTCCACCCAGGTCACTCCATGTTCCATCCCAACAGCATATGGTGTCTTCGGCAGTAGGGTCTTACCATTAGCCTTTGGTGGGTCATCAAGAACTCTGACAGAAATCTAACTTATTTGATGGAAGTAACACACCAATGTCCCAGAGGATGATAACACTTCATGGTTTGCAAAATTTCTTGCAGACTATTTACAGTCACCATATCTCTGTGAGAGGAGTTACGGAGGAAGAGTGCCTCCTCTTGCCTCATCCATAAGAGGAGATCATAATACTGACCCCATGATAGGTCTCTGAAAAGCCACCATCACCTCTCTGTGATTACTGGCACAGCATTGGAATCCAGTAACAGACCCATCTCTTCCCTTCTGCTAGTTCTATCCTGAGCATCACTTATGCATTCATTAATTCATTTATTAAATCACTTATTTAGAAAACAAGTATCTGATGTTCCAGGCTCTATGCCAGACAATGAAAATATCAGCTTAAATAAAGCATTGTATTTCCCGCTCATCTCCTTTTTTGTACCAACTGCACTAATTTATTAAGTTTTCTGAAGTTGCCCCAAGTAATTTTAGAACACTTGGTTTCTAGCCATGTACCTAACTGGGAATGGCCCTCCTTGCTTCACTGTGTGCCCTTCCTGTGGCACAGTGTGCCTGCTCTTTGACACCCATTAACACAGCTACTAGAGAAAGAGGAAAGTTTCCCCTAGCAGACTGGACACTATCTCCCCTCTAGCAAATAGAAGTATTCATTCACCTAGTGCTAGAAAAATTTATTCTATGAAGCTAAAAGAGAGAACAGCTCCATTAAGTTGACAAATAGCCTTGACCACATACCTCCCTGGGCTGGAGAGCTGGATAGTTTGGAGTAATTACTTGTAAAGAAAGACCTAAGCACCATTTATTTTTCAACCTTAATCTTCTTACACATCAGAATCCTCTAGTCTTTCTCACCTAATTTCTGTAGCCTGAATAATATCCCTTTCTTAAAAAGTACCACTTGTTATTCCTCTCCAAACATATTTGCACATTAATATATAATTATATAAGTCTCACAACAACCTCCTGAATAACACAAAATTCATAATATTATCTCTATTTTCAGGTGAATAAACTAAGTTACAGATAAAGTGAGTTACCCCCAAGCTTTCTGACATCAGAAGTCCTTATACCCAAAGATTATATGCTTTTGATAAAATTATCAAAAAATGTCAGAAATCAGGTCTACAGAGATAACTCAGCAGATAAAACCACTTGCTGTGTGCAAGCTTGACAAGAGTTTAGATTCCCAGAACCTACCAAAAATGTCAAGCATAGCAGAGCATGCCTATAGTCCCAACACCAGGGTGACAAAGGTTACCTGGTGCTCGCAGGTTAGACAGTCTAGCCAAATCCATGAGCTGTAGGTTCAGTGCAAGACTGTGTCTCAAAAGAAAAGAAGGGAGAGCAGTTCATGAAGACATCCAGAATTGACCTCTGGTCTCCACACACACACACATACATGCATGTGCACTTGCATACATATGTACCCTCACAAATAAACACATAGACACTCATACACACTGTGCGCACATACATACATGCACCCTCACAATACAAACATACATGTACATGCACACTAAACATACATGTACATGGAAAAAAAACTCAGAACCCAAAATACTATATAAAGGACAACTCAAGCTATGAAAATAAGTGTAAATATCCAGAGAATAAAAATACAGAAAGGAAACAAACACTAAAACATAACTTTTTTTCATAAGGACTTAAGCATAAAGACATAAGCATCATCCATATTTTCTAAGTTTTCCATAATGTATATATAGTATTTCATGAAGGTACATGTTGATTTTCATTTTTTACCAAAATACATTATCAACTTGCAATCAAATGAAATAATAATTGCTCACTCATTTTCCTCATCAAAGATGTAAAAAGAAATAAGGCAATTTAAAACTGTAAATGACAGTGTAGATATCTGTAATCTACTACGAAAGATAATTTTTCTGAAAACCACAGAGTGAGCAGTGTTTCACCCAAAACCACAAATAAAATACTGAACAAGACCTAAATAAGTCAACTTATGGTTGTATATGGAGGAGGACTTAGAAAATGTGGCTCCTCTCTTCTTTTTTTTTTTTTTTAACTGAGAATGAAATAGACACACAGAGAGAGAGAGAGAGGAAGAGATAGAGAATTGGTGCCCCAGAGCCTCAGCCACTGAAATCACACTCCAGAATCTTGTGCCACCTAGTAGGCATGTGCAACCTTGCACTGGCCTCACCTTTGTGCATCTGGCTTACATGGGATCTGGAGAGTCAAACTTGGGTCCTTAGGCTTCATAGGCAAGCGCTTTAACCACTAAGTCATCTTTCCAGCCCTTTTGTTTTTTTAAGGTTGTTTCTTTAATATTTTCTTAATTTTTATTTATTAATTTGGGAGCGAACAAGAGAAAGAGGCAGATAGAGAGAATGGGCATGGCAGGGCTTCTAGCCACTGCAAACTCCAGATGCATGTATCACCTTTGGCTTATGTGGATCCTGGAGAATCAAACCTGGTTCCTTTGGCTTTGCAGGCAAGCACCTTAACCACTAAGCTATCTCTCCAGCCCAACTCCTCTCTTCTTAATGATAACCAAATTTTGTCTGAGGACTTACCATGACATTTCAAAGAGTTTTTACATTATTGTTTCCTAGATGTTACTGACTAAATTGTATATTCTCCCAAACAATTTGTTGAAGTGTCTACCCTCAGTGTGGTGGTGCTTGGAGGTATATGGTTGGGCAGTGATTAGTTTTACAGGCGATCATGATAAGATTAGTGCCATCATAAAAAGAGTTGCTAGACAAACCTCTGTCTGGTGGTTTGAATGTAAAACCTACCCTCATGTGTTGGTGATTAAGCCTCATATGTAATTCCCAGCTGCTGGAGCCTTTGGAAGGTGGGGTCTCGTTGGAAGAGGTGTGTGACTGGGGACAGGCCTTCACATTTTATATATCAGCCATAGCAGTGCATGCCAGCAGTCCCGACACCTGTTTGCTAGTGCTAGTAGCTTACTTTTGCTGTTTCCTCCATGCTGACATGTGAAGATGTGACACCGCCTGTCTGTTCCTTTCATGTTTTCCCCACCACGATGAAACTTCCTCTTGAAACTGTAAGCCAGACACAAATCCTATATTTCCATAGGCTGTTTCTGGTCAGGTGTTTCATCCTAGCCATGAGAAGATATAGCAAGAAAATAGCCACATGTCTGCACAAATGAGAGCCCTCACCAACCATGCAAGCACTTTGACCTCAAAGAAGCCAGCTACATTAGCCAAATTATAGACATTCTGGAAAGAGTAGGAAAACTATGAAGCATTGGTCAATTGTGCTAGAAGCAGAGGCGTGACAGGAACAAAGGTTATCCCACAGTCAGATCTATCAGCAACATGCAAAGCTACTGTCTGAACATAAGAAGGAAAAAAGTCATTTCTTGATCGTGCCAAAGTTCAATGAAGTTGGGGAAGAGGATTCGAGAGAATCTCTGCTTTCTGGTTCAGGAACTCAGGCTCCACCATCCCCATAGAGTCTCAGAGACCTCAACATAAGCCACTCCATGAGTTTTGAGGCCAGACATGGCAGTGATGTAGATCACTTCCTTCCAGTCCATTGATTATAACTTGGTCCTCTCAGCATCTCCCTACCTGTAAGGAAGCCTGGAAAGTGTAACAGAGATGTATATGTAGGAAGAAAAAGGAGTGAGTTAGTGAGGCTCTTACTAGTATGTGAATGAAATTTGGAGGAAAGTGAACGACTCTGAAAAGACTAAGAAGTGGTAGACTCTGAAAGACAAAAAACACACATTTTGTCTCTCACATATATCCTAGCAGTTAATAATTCCATGGAAATATATGAGTGGGTATGGTTGTGGGTATAGGCTATGAAAGTATGAAAAAAAAAAAGAATAGAAAACATGCACCCTCACAATACAAACATACATGTACATGCACACTAAACATACATGTACATGGAAAAAAAACTCAGAACCCAAAATACTATATAAAGGACAACTCAAGCTATGAAAATAAGTGTAAATATCCAGAGAATAAAAATACAGAAAGGAAACAAACACTAAAACATAACTTTTTTCATAAGGACTTAAGCATAAAGACATAAGCATCATCCATATTTTCTAAGTTTTCCATAATGTATATATAGTATTTCATGAAGGTACATGTTGATTTTCATTTTTTACCAAAATACATTATCAACTTGCAATCAAATGAAATAATAATTGCTCACTCATTTTCCTCATCAAAGATGTAAAAAGAAATAAGGCAATTTAAAACTGTAAATGACAGTGTAGATATCTGTAATCTACTACGAAAGATAATTTTTCTGAAAACCACAGAGTGAGCAGTGTTTCACCCAAAACCACAAATAAAATACTGAACAAGACCTAAATAAGTCAACTTATGGTTGTATATGGAGGAGGACTTAGAAAATGTGGCTCCTCTCTTCTTTTTTTTTTTTTTTTAACTGAGAATGAAATAGACACACAGAGAGAGAGAGAGAGGAAGAGATAGAGAATTGGTGCCCCAGAGCCTCAGCCACTGAAATCACACTCCAGAATCTTGTGCCACCTAGTAGGCATGTGCAACCTTGCACTGGCCTCACCTTTGTGCATCTGGCTTACATGGGATCTGGAGAGTCAAACTTGGGTCCTTAGGCTTCATAGGCAAGCGCTTTAACCACTAAGTCATCTTTCCAGCCCTTTTGTTTTTAAGGTTGTTTCTTTAATATTTTCTTAATTTTTATTTATTAATTTGGGAGCGAACAAGAGAAAGAGGCAGATAGAGAGAATGGGCATGGCAGGGCTTCTAGCCACTGCAAACTCCAGATGCATGTATCACCTTTGGCTTATGTGGATCCTGGAGAATCAAACCTGGTTCCTTTGGCTTTGCAGGCAAGCACCTTAACCACTAAGCTATCTCTCCAGCCCAACTCCTCTCTTCTTAATGATAACCAAATTTTGTCTGAGGACTTACCATGACATTTCAAAGAGTTTTTACATTATTGTTTCCTAGATGTTACTGACTAAATTGTATATTCTCCCAAACAATTTGTTGAAGTGTCTACCCTCAGTGTGGTGGTGCTTGGAGGTATATGGTTGGGCAGTGATTAGTTTTACAGGCGATCATGATAAGATTAGTGCCATCATAAAAAGAGTTGCTAGACAAACCTCTGTCTGGTGGTTTGAATGTAAAACCTACCCTCATGTGTTGGTGATTAAGCCTCATATGTAATTCCCAGCTGCTGGAGCCTTTGGAAGGTGGGGTCTCGTTGGAAGAGGTGTGTGACTGGGGACAGGCCTTCACATTTTATATATCAGCCATAGCAGTGCATGCCAGCAGTCCCGACACCTGTTTGCTAGTGCTAGTAGCTTACTTTTGCTGTTTCCTCCATGCTGACATGTGAAGATGTGACACCGTCTGTCTGTTCCTTTCATGTTTTCCCCACCACGATGAAACTTCCCTCTTGAAACTGTAAGCCAGACACAAATCCTATATTTCCATAGGCTGTTTCTGGTCAGGTGTTTCATCCTAGCCATGAGAAGATATAGCAAGAAAATAGCCACATGTCTGCACAAATGAGAGCCCTCACCAACCATGCAAGCACTTTGACCTCAAAGAAGCCAGCTACATTAGCCAAATTATAGACATTCTGGAAAGAGTAGGAAAACTATGAAGCATTGGTCAATTGTGCTAGAAGCAGAGGCGTGACAGGAACAAAGGTTATCCCACAGTCAGATCTATCAGCAACATGCAAAGCTACTGTCTGAACATAAGAAGGAAAAAAAGTCATTTCTTGATCGTGCCAAAGTTCAATGAAGTTGGGGAAGAGGATTCCGAGAGAATCTCTGCTTTCTGGTTCAGGAACTCAGGCTCCACCATCCCCATAGAGTCTCAGAGACCTCAACATAAGCCACTCCATGAGTTTTGAGGCCAGACATGGCAGTGATGTAGATCACTTCCTTCCAGTCCATTGATTATAACTTGGTCCTCTCAGCATCTCCCTACCTGTAAGGAAGCCTGGAAAGTGTAACAGAGATGTATATGTAGGAAGAAAAAGGAGTGAGTTAGTGAGGCTCTTACTAGTATGTGAATGAAATTTGGAGGAAAGTGAACGACTCTGAAAAGACTAAGAAGTGGTAGACTCTGAAAGACAAAAAACACACATTTTGTCTCTCACATATATCCTAGCAGTTAATAATTCCATGGAAATATATGAGTGGGTATGGTTGTGGGTATAGGCTATGAAAGTATGAAAAAAAAAAAGAATAGAAAACAATGGGTGGACAAAGCAGGCAGAAAATAGAACACATGTGACATGGAAGCAGAAAAGAGGCTCTCCTAAGGGTGAAAGGGTACAAATAGGAACGGGGAGGGTAGGAGAGAAGACAGGAGGAGGAGAATAAGCAAAAAACAAACTTTGTCTGAAAATGCCATTATGAAACCCAATACTTTGTGTGTTGATTTAAAAACAAAACAAAGAGAGTTTTTGAAGAAAAGTTTGGTGCAATGCTGGTGGTGCTGCTTGGGAAGGTTGTGGAACCCTTTAAAGGCGGAGCTTTGCTGAAGGAAGCGGTTCTCTGAGAGGAGCTGTGGCTATTGTCGCTTAGTTATATTCACTGTTCCTTCCTCTGCTTCCTGCCTGTGCTGCAGGCTCCAACCTGCCATGCCTTCCTGGCCATGAAAGGCTCTGGAACTATAAGCCAAAATAAACTCTTTCCATTCCAATTTTCTGCTGGTGGGATATTTGTTCACAGCAATGAGAGAGAAATGGACACACCAAATAAGCATGAGGACTGGAATGCCAAGAACCCAGGTAAGAGCATGCAAAGCGGAGCATACCTGGAATCCTAGTGCTGAGTGGTGGGTACAGGAGGAGCCCCAGGGCTCACAGGCTAGTTAGTCTAGCCAAATGGGTTAGCACCAAGCTCAGAGTGAGACCCTGTCTCAAAGAAAATGTGGCAGGAGCAATTGAGGAAGACTCCTGAAGTCAACCTCTGGCATCCACATACACACACAAATACACACATATCCACACACATATAAACGTGCATGGGCATGTGCACAACACACACACACACACACACACACACACACACACACACACACACACACACACACAAGAAACAGAGGAGGCCCTGGGCAATGTTTCCCAACCTCATCCATGCCATGGTGTATTTAAAAATCATAGCTTCTGGGCTGGAGAGATGGCTCAGCGGTGAAGGCACCTGCTAAGCCTAAGAACCCAGTTCCAATCTCTAGGTCCCACGCTTAGCCAGATGCAAAGTGATGCAAGGGCACAATGCTGCACTTGCCCACAAGGGGGCGCGCCCATTCTCTATCTGTCTCCCTCTCCCTCTTTCTCTGTCTTTCTCTGTATCTCCCTCCAAAAATAAAATAAATAAATAAATAAATAAATAAATAAATAAATAAATAAATAAATCATAGCTTCTACATGGTAATCTAACAAGTGAATTTATGTACCTGGTCACCTGGCAAAGAACTACAGGTTTAGATGCCCCAGGCCCTGCTTGGCTGCCTCAAGATTGGGGAGTCAATAAAACTCAGTCCTCTGTAACCAAGCTATAGTATATCCGTTGGAAACTTTCCCTGAATCACATAATTACATGGGGAAAAAAAATTAAGGACAGAATCTCCAAACCTTCCTGTTACCCTTACATAGTCCTGCACTGGATAATTGTTATTTCAAGAGATTCAGCTTTCCAGAAAAACATTGGAAAAATATCTTTAATTCTACATTAAAACTTCAATTAATCATTATGTTAAAGAGGGAAAAAATGTGGGTGAACTATGCAGCTATTTAATAACTCATGAATATAAATCAGAGACTTTAAATTGTTCTTTAAACAAATATTTGGACACTCGTTGTTATCGATAATTATATTGCTTATCTGACACAAAGGAAAATTGAAGGAAGCAGTTTGGACTTCAGACTCATTTGACTTTCAGTGGGCTCATTTCCTTAAAGTACAAGCCCAACAAAGTGGCTGCCTAAATCACCCCCCTTGGGAGAAGTTTCTGTTGGCCTGCTTGATTGCACAGTTTCTGCAGTCCTGTTGGTCACCATCTTCTGTGCAGTTATGGGCACTTTTGTCTATTAGGCTGTAGTAATTGTCAGATGTTTAAATACTTTGAAGAAGTTCATTTCTCATAAATCTGACTGTCAAGAAAATATGACTTGTGGTCAGCAAAAGAGATGTTTTCCTGACATTTACAGGGCTCTGTCGGGTCTTTCTCCCCAATTCTTCATGCAGGGGCCCTGGGAAAGAATAGAGCTGGGTGGATGGGGCAGATAGAAGGGGACTGAGAAAAGTCCTTAGTGACTTAAAAGTCTCTCGATTTTTCTTGGAGAAACCTACTTTGGAGTTACTTAGCTGCTCAGAGGTATTTCTCTAGTCCAGCTGCCTGTCCCCTTGGAAGAGTGTATTCTCACTCTGGCTGCTCTCTTCCCTTCAGCAGACTGGATTTTCCCCTTGATGCTAACTACCAAAAGGTAGGTACTGAGCATGGTATCTGGAGTCTTCCATAAGAAAAAGAGATTAAGAATGAATTGTCAAGGATTACTCCCACTCTCCCTCTCCTCTCTGAATTCAACATGGCAACAATGAAAGCGGCCACCTTCCTCTGCCAAGGACTGAGACAGCAGAGTCTTCTCATCCACCAGCCCAGGGGACATAGCAACGAGCTCAGGCCACTGAAGCTGAATTTCAAGACTTCGGGCAGCACAGCTTTTCTATAGTTATTGAGCTGTGGAGATATGAACCTTTGCCTTCCAAAAGCAATTCTACGCTACAAGAAAAGGAGTTCCTGATGAAAGGCTCCTACCAACTGAAACAGCTGTAATTCATGAAGTTGAGGACCCACGAGATTATTGTTACTCTGGGCTCATCCATGCATAAATCAAACTTCCCAGGGATTTTATTGACTCAGAAAACACTTGTTTTACAGAACATAAAATGGCATAGATTTCTGATATTTGAAGCTAGTAATTTCCATTAAGAAAAATTTCAGTCTCTTCAGATCAAGGAAATAAGCATTAGCCTGCCTAGTCCATACCTAAAGAACTATACCTGACTTATTTACATGACTTGGAAAATACTAAATATTATTTTTGAAGCAGGGTCTCATTATAGCCCAGGCTGACTTAGAACTGACTGTAGCCTAGGCTGATCTCAAACTCATAGTGATCCTCCTACCTCAGCTTTTCAAGTGCTGGGATTAAAGGCATGTGCCTCCACATTTGGTGAAAAAACTAATTTTAAAGAACATAAAGACAAATGTCTGGTACTTAGAGGTCCATAGCTCTAAAACAAAAATAATATAAAATAATTAGTGTTCTTTCCAGGTCAAGGGAATGAAAATTGGCCCATCTATCCCAGGCCCATAGGACTGAAAATCAGAGACAAATTTGGACGAGTCAAAGGGCAGCCCAGAAAGCATTCTTCTGATGGCTCTAGTCTTGATAATGACTATAAAGCTACAAGCTACATGAACATGTATTTGTTTAGGGATGAAGAGAGCCCTTGGCCTAGAATTCTGTGAGCAATGAGACCCTTGTAAACCTGTGATATGTGGACAGATTTGTATGGATTCGCTCACTGAAGGAACACTAGCTGAGGGTCCTTGTGACTGCATTGGGATTATGATTCAAACACTAGACTTTACAGAGCCTGCAGCAGGAAAGGTACCCATAAGCTGGAAAATGGCTTAGAAAAGATAAGGATAAATAAATAGAAGCAGATGAATGAACATTAAAAAACAGCATTGTTAGCTCCTGAAGACCTGCCCTTCAAGGGTCCATCAACATGTTGACAATGGATGAGGGTGGGGGGAGGAGAAAACAGACATCAAAATAGAGGCGGGAGTAGTTGGACAGAAGGGTTGCAACAGAAGAGGGAGGGATTGTGGGTCATGGGAAGGTAACAGTAGGAGATTGTGATCAAAATATATTATGTGCATGTGTGAAAATTGTCAATAAAAAGGTTTTAAAAAGTGCAGTTTTATTTCAGTCGCACAGCTTCTGTCAAAAGGGGCAGAAAGCGGCCATGCCCAGATAGCTGACTGGATTAGGCTGAGCACTGTGACTTTTCTCGTCCACTTGATTTTTCACACACTGTTTCCTCTGCTTGACACTTTGCCTGCCACTGTCATGTCTGGAGACCCCAGGGACTTCAAAAGGCAGCTCACGAAGCCCTTCCCTTCACCCTTGCTCCTGGCCGGGCCACTGTACTCTGGAATGCTAATGGTCTTGACTCATATAGCAGAGTTCAACCTATGTTGACACCTGCTGCTGTGTCTGGCCCCAGAAAATAGCAATTCATGAGATCAGGGTCCTGTCCTATGTCTTCTTCCTTGCTGTGTCCGGGGTGTAATTTTAGGATTGGCTCAAAATGGGTACACAATACATGTTTATTGAACAGTCCTCACTTGTAGCTCTCTGCAAAGCTCAATTAGGAGAGGGAATTGGAGGAAGTTGGCACATGTCACAACACATCACTACCCCTCTTCCCTTGTGCTCTGACTTCAGAAAGCAAAAAAGAAAAGAAAGAAAGAAAAAGAGAAACTTTTTCCCATCCCCAGGGAGGCTAAGTAAGTGGGAGCTGCCTGCTGCCTCTGCCTGGAGTCTTGTGCAAGCTTACTAAATTTAACTTACTTTCTCCCTTCCCTTCATTTTCTTCTCAGCAGAAGGCAGACAACATAACTTTAAAACTCAGTGGTCAATACAGTTGTGGAATGGACTGAAAACAGTGAGGCAAATCTGGGTGCTTTTTTGGGGAAAAAATTTTTTTGATGTTTTTCAAAGCTCACATCATTTCTACCACCTAAAAATGTCCCAGTTTCTAGCTCCTTCATCCAAAATCCCTACACATCCACTGTAATGCACCTTGTAACTCACACCCACTTTTTTCCTCTTCCTTCACCGGAGTCAAAATTAAAGAACTACCAGTGTGATGGTTAAGTTTGTGTCAACTTGATTTGTTTAGGAATCCACAGACATTCCTCATCAGTGTGTCTCTGAGGCTGCCTCTAGGAAGGATTAACTAAAGGAAGAATCCTTCCCCCAGGGGTAAGCCCTTCCCCCAGAGTGGGCGGCCCCTCTTGGAGGAGGGGGCTGGTTGATAAAAAGGAGCTCTGGAAAGAAAGGCTCTCTCTCTCCCACCTGGCTGCCAGTGCTGCTCGCTCCTTGCCACTGGGTGCTTGCTGCTTGGTGTTTTCTGCTTGGTACTTGCTGCTTGGTGTTGCTGCTCTCCAGTGTGGACTGAAGATCAGGGTGGACTGAAGAGCAGCGTCTCTCCAGGAAGCCTCCAGGCCTTCAGTGCCGGATTGGGACTGCTGAGGCCTCCAGCCTCGTGGACTGAGCAGCTACCGGGTTTCTTGACTCTCGGACCTGCAACCAGCTATTGCTGGACTGTGTAAGCTAATCCAATAAATTCCCTTTTAATACAATTCATTCTATCCATTCTGTTTCTCTAGAGAACCCTGACTAATACAACCAGCGTACCTGAGATATCACCTCTAGATGTTAGTAATGCAATAAGGACTTATCCAGTGGTAATTGTGTGTAAGCTGGAATGCTCTGGACTATGAGAAAGGCCAGAACAAACAAAGGTTGTAGAATCAGAAAGTACTATATTTGGAAGTGGCTTGGAAAACTCTAAGCTTCTTGTTCTAGACAGAGAAACTGAGGGTCCTGAAAATGGAATTTTATATTTGGGATGTGTTTTCAACACAAAACAAGCTCACGTTCCTTGTCTAGGGATAAGTGCAGAGAATATTAAGCTATCACACACTAAGGGTCCCAGGCCATTCTGACTGAGAGCACGATAAGTAATGGAGAGAGGAAGTTTGACTTCAGTGAGTGCTCATCCTCATTGGGCACCTTCTCCATCACCCTCACTAACAGCCCTCACCAGTGACTACAGGCCACACTGCTTGCTAAGTGCCTCCCAGATGTTATCCAATTTAATCTTCTCCATAAGCAAATAGGAGGTTTTATCAATAACTGCAAAAGTGAGAAATGTGAGACCTTTAACATTCAGGTTTTAAGGTTTGGGGAGTCAGAATTTGTAGGCTTGCATTCTGTTCTATACCTTATAGCTGTTGGTATTTCTTACCTCCGCTAAGCTTCTGTTTATCGACCTATAAAATGGGAAGCTAGAATCACCTAACTCATTACCTTACTATGAGAATCACAAGAATGTAATAGTACGTCAAAGTACTGAGTATTGAACCTGGCCCTCTCAGTGACCCGTACTAATTAGCTATTAGTGTTTATGTCATTGTTGTTATGTTGCTGTCCTTGTTGTAGCTTGTTTGATTTAATGACCAGCATGGTTTGAGCTATATCTTCAGGACACACCAAAGTATACTCCAAAAGAGTACAAGGCAGTGTGCTGCATAAAGGTCTATAACATCAGTCAGAGTAATCGTAACTATAGAGAGTGCAGTGCATTCTCTACGTGCCCAGTGATATGTGTTCAGGAGACAGCGACCAAGCTTGAGATCTCAGAGTTGAGCATGGTGATGCATGCCTACAATACCACTACTTGGAAAAGTGAGGCTGGGATATGGTGAGTTTGAGATGAGCCTCGTGGACATGATAACATCCTAACTCAAAATACTTGACAGGAGTTGGGAGACTAGGTCTTTGGAACGAACGATCCTTGTGAAGATCTGAGCAGGAAGGTAGAAATTCATCAGGCAAAGCACTGATTCCCAGAAAAGGAGTCTGAGCTGAAGGACACAGTACGTGTAGTTGAGGAGAGCCACCTCCCCAGCAGAAGGGGAGACACAGCTGAGCCCCTGGGAAACCCCACAATGGCAGGAGAAATGCCTTTTAAAAAGGAATTTTACTGACAACCACAGTGGTATATGCAAAATGTCCCTCTGGGAATTAGGGTCCCAGTGGATTAAGGACACAAAGAACAGGTGGCTATTCCTTCCTCGGAGCACAGGAGTGTTTTAGGCAGGGCTGGATGTCAGTAGACAAGGCAGATAGAAATGTCAAACACTGGTTTAAAAGGTTCATGGGGATGGACTCTAGATGTTGGCTTGGATGGAAGCTCATCCAATGGCTTCATGTTTACTGATATGGATAACTAAGTCCATTTAAATGGTCAAAGTAAGACAAAGGAGAAGAACTAAATACTATGATGTTCATTCATCCATTCATTTATCTATTCACTTATTTTCCCAGCATTTAGTGGCATATGCTAGGTGAAAGGTCCTTTGTGGAAAGGAAGCAAGCATGGCATGGTGCCCATTAAAGACAAGTTGATCATTTATAATCTTAAGCATCCCACGATGTGGGGCTTAGGTTGACTGTTTGACCAGAGTCAGGACAGGAGTAGCGATGATGACTAGGGCTTAAGTGAGAAAGTGACTTTCCCCAAATCACACAACTTAACTCAGTACTTAACTCAGCCAGCCAATTCAAACATTAGAGGAAAAATAAAAGAGAAAGACCATCCCAGTTTCCATCCTCAAAAGCGCCCAGCTTCTCTTTTCCAAAGGGGATGCGTTTATATTTAGCAGCCTTCAATTGCTTCGCGGTCCAGTCTGCATAGATGACTGCAAGATTTTAGGATGTCACTCTTTGATTAGGGACATTAAAACAAGCTGCTGAGCTCCCCTGGCCCAGCACAACAGGGGCTCAATTGGGGTGTGAGTCAGCCAGGAAGCTACAGTGAATGTCAAGTGCAAGCTTCCCAAAATAGCTGCCCAGTGGGCATGAGGCTTCAGTGGCTGCCCCAGCCTGCCAGCTTGTGAATTGGAGATGGCAGTGAGCATGACAAGATGGGTCTAGGCCAAAAATAATCCTCTCGTCTCCAGAAGCCTCCTAAGGGGTAAAGAACTTCTACGTAGAAGGAGCTGAGAGCACTGGACACAAAGCAGGTCACTGTGAGCACCAACTGGTGTGGTGACACAGCAGAGGCACAGGACCTGTCTTGAGACTAGCCTGTGCTATCCAGAGTTCTTTTAAACGATGTTTGATGTGGCAACACGAGCTCCTTGGCAAAAAAGAAAAATGAAATGAATTCAATTCAGAGCCTAGAATATTCATTCACCATGAGAAACAAGGTGAATTGAAAACATCAAAAAGACACGGGCTTTCAGACACCAACTACTTAAACAGGACTCATAAAGTGTTGAGCAAATGACTTGGCACTGGAGACACAATAATAAACAATGCATCATTAAATACTGACTATCTACCACATCCAGGTTCATTAAGCAAATGCTCCAGGGATCTCCCTGTGGGAGGGTGCATAATGTATCATTACTTCTTCTTAGATCATATTTAAGATAAACACTACTCCAAATGGACTAAAGGAAACAAACACCAACAACAAAAAAGAAGTGATTTTTTTCATATAACAGAAGGCCCAGCATAGGATGTCTTTAGATGTGGCCTGATCCAGGGATCAAAGAAATTTCACCAAAACTATGTCTCTTGCTGCATTTCTCACCCCCATTCTCCTCTATTTGGTTTCCACTCTTGGCAGTGTCTTTTATGGAGAGAAGCGGGACTAAGGACTCTGGGCTTTCATACTTGCAGCTCATACAAAAAGTCTCTTGAGCTGGAGAGATGGCTCAGTGGGTTAAAGGAACTTTCTTGTAAAGCCTGATGGCCTGGGTTCAATTCCCCAGTATCCATGTAAATCCAGATGCACAAACTGGTGCATGCATCTAGAGTATCTTTGCAGTGGAAGGAGGTTCCTTCTCTCTCTCTCTCTCTCTCTCTCTCTGTGTGTGTGTGTGTGTGTGTGTGTGTGTATCTTTCCACCAATAAATAAATAAAACAAAAATTTTTAAATGACACTCCTGAATGTTTCCAGATTATCTATGATTAAACTGATTTGGGTAATGTGCTTATCCTGAACTATGATAATAAAATGTTGGTGGGATACACTGAGTGTTGAATTCTAGACACACTACTTAGTAGCTGCTGGTGGACTCAGAGACACAGAATTCACATGAACTCTAAGAGAAGGCTGATTTCTCAAAGGAAAACTTGTGTTTTTGGAGTAAAGGTGTGCATATTAGATAGGCAGAAACTATAACTGCATGCAGCATGTATATAAGACAGCCCCAGTTCTGAAAGAGTTAAGTGGCAGCTGAGTTCTATTCCTGGTCCTGCCATTAAAGAGCTGAGTAACACCAGAAAGATCCTCTCCACTCAGAGCCTTGGCTTCACTTCTGAAATGGAGATTTGTTCCAATTTCTCAGTAGTTGGTTCTTTTTGTTTAATTACATTTTATATGGCAACCTTATACCCAATTTAGACATCTAACAAACACACACCTGCTTTCTGGAGAGAAGCATTACCCAGAATCCTCCCTGGGATAAACCCTGGCACTCCTTTTATTAAAAAAAAAAAAAAAAAAAAAAAAAACACATCTTTATATTTTATTTATTTATTTGAGAGAGAGAAAGAGGGAGAGAGAGAGAGAATGGGCACACCAGGGCTTCCAGCCATTGCAAACAAACTCCAGATGCATGTGCCCCTTTGTGCAGCTGGCTTACGTGGGTCTTGGAGAGTCTAACCAGGATCCTTTGGTTTTGCAGGCAAGCGCCTTAACTGCTAAGTCATCTCTCTAGCCCCCTGGCACTCCTTTTTTAAGAACCCTGTGGAACTGGTACACCTTTGAGCACTTAGTAGGTATTGTAGGAAAGAACAGAGACAGAAAAACAGGAAGCAAATCAAAGGTCCATTGTGATGTGAGTGACCATTGTGAGAAAGCACAGATGAATCCTATTGAGCAACCTGGGGAACAGGGACTAGATGACATGGATTTAGATCACCTGAGGCATTTATCCAAGTCATTGAATTTGTCTGAAGACTACCCAGAAAGTGTAAAACCACTTGTTCTTTCTTTGCATAGCCAGAGAAAGCCTTCAGATAAAGAACAGAAAGTTCTGAATGTTAAGTAGTGAAGGAATGAGGGATAGTTACAGCAGAGACTGTTACATGATTTGAAAGATAGTTCCTTGCATCTCACGTGGTTTTATTAAGAATATTTTGCTCCTGGGTTGGAGAGATGGCTTAGCCATTAAGACACATGCCTGAAAAGCCTAAGGACCCAGGTTTGACTCCCCAGAACCCACATAAGCCAGATGCACAGGGTGGCTCATGTGTCTGGAGTTCATTTGCAGTGGCTAGAGGCCCTGGGGTGCTCATTCTCTCCCCCACATCCCCCATATCCATCTATCATCTATCTATCTCATCGCTAATAAATACTTTTTAATTATGAAAATAAACAAGAATATTCTGCTCTTGCAAATGTGTGTAGGAATTCATTCTCTCAAAAAGTGTTTAGACAGACAAGAGGTGAGTGGGGTGCATCAAGAGATTCTAGGAGAATATGATGAGTAATAAGGATGGTACAAGAGTTATGAGATTTCATATGAGGATGCTCCTATAGTTTGAACATATCCCCTCCCCTAAACAACTGAAACTAAAGATGATGGTATCTAGAAGGAGAGTTTAGGGGATATAAGTAAGCCATGAAGACTCTACCCTCTTTGATGTGCCTTATGCAGGAAGGAAATAGCTTAAAGGCTTGCTGCGTATTTGTGTTACACTTTCCTGTCCCTTTGGCCTTGTGAGGACAGCATGCAAAGGTACCGTTGAGGAGGTAGAGTCTGGCACTTGATCCACACAGAGCATGCAGGTACCTTAATTTTAGACTCTAGTCTTAAGAAATTTTGATTGCTTAAAATTTCCTTATATCAAGTATTTTGTTGAGAATAAATGGTGTCATGGAAGATACCTTGTGTTGCGCCCCACGTCTGGGCGCCAGATGTCGGGGATTTTTTCCCTCCACCACCGGCAGGTAGATCAGAAGAGAGAGAGAACCGGACCAGCCACTTCTCTTGAGGCTGAGCGAGAAGGCGGGTGTCGGCGACTCAAACCCCTTTCCCCCCCTAAAACACCGGGGAGAAAAACCACATTGAGTCGCGGAGACCGTCTAAGGCGGGAATCTCTCCGTTTATTGTCAGGGGAGGTATTTATATACTTTGAGGAAGGGGGCAGGAAGAGGGGATGAGAGAAAGGTATAAGGGCCAATAGTATTTCATCACGTCAGCAGCAGCTGAGTGGAGGCAGTTTCAGCTTAGGTGCTGAGTCAAGGGCAGGTCACGAAACTCTACTCAGGCTCTAGAAGCTCGACTAGGCCTCACCAGAAGTAGGCCAAGATTGGCTGGGCTAACCACTCGGCTGCACACCGGGCAGGGCCCAACATCTCCCCCTTTTGTTTTTGTAAGAACGGTGGATGGCATAGCCCCTGTCCTAGGTTGTTCCCCTCTGGGAATCTTACCTGTCTCTGAGCACTATGCCTCTAGCCCGTTGACCACTCCACGCCCTGTCTTAGGTTGTCTCAGCCTGTCTGAGATCTTACCCATCGTTGGTTCGATGGAGGGCGGGGGAAGGATGTTAGGTGGATAGCCAGTAAGTGGAAAAGCCATTGTCTTTGAGTCGCAAACCTGTGGTGCCTTGACCTGATGGAGTTTAATTGCCTCAAGCTGTTGGTGAGTGAATTGTGTAATCTTATTAATTACACAGGGCCCGAGAGTGAGGATAAGAAGAAGGAGGGGTTCAGGGGGAGGGAGAAGGTAGGGTAAAGAGCAAGAAGAAGGAGGGGTCCAAGGGGAGGGAGAAGGTGGGATAAAAAGCCATGTAAGCTCGTCTACAGCAAGTTGTCTTAGAAGTCCCGACTCCTCTTCTGTAAATCTTTCTGGAGCTTTTTTGGCTTCATTCAGGTCTAGTAGCATCCACACCTTCTGTTGTTCCTGGGGAAGAAACAGAGGCATAGTTCTCAGGGGTGTGACACTCCCTGGAGAATTGATTATTATCATCCCCTTGTTGGGGTAAATATTTTAAGTCTCTTGCCGGTACCCAAATAGGTCTTTTTTCCTCTTGAGGAAAGACACATCCAAATCCTCTCCCTGCTGTGAGGAGCGGGTCTGGTCCCTTCCAGGCCCCAGTTAATGGGTCCCTCCATTTGACCCAGATGGAGCTGTAGGTGACAGCTGAGGTCCAATGTTTTTGAAAAGGGGATAAGTGTCTATCTTCTTTAGAAAAATTTAAAATATTTAGGGTTAATAATGCCTTTTTTAGTTGGTCATGTGGGGGTAGGGATTCCCCCTTTTGTTTTTGTAATTGAGACTTGAGAGTTTGATGATATCTTTCCACGATGGCTTGGCCCCGCAGGTTATATGGGATGCCTGTGGAAAGTGAGATTTTCCAGGTTTGGAGGAAATGTATAAAAGTTTTGCTTACGAAGCAGGGACCATTATCGGTTTTGATTTGATCTGGCAATCCAAGGGTGGCAAAGCATTGAAGCATATGGCTAATAACATGTTTAGTTTTTTCCCCAGCATGTGTCGATGCCCAGCAAGCATGGGAGAAAGTATCAACTGAGAGAAAAATATATTTAAGTTTTCCAAATGGAGAATAGTGAGTAACGTCAATCTGTCAAAGGTGATTAGGGCGTAGTCCTCGAGGGTTGGCTCCTGTAGTTTGAAGAGGAGGTACCCGGAGGAAAGGCTGACAGGATTTGCAAGTTCGGACAATTTTTTTAAGGTCCTTGACTAGCACATGGGGATATTTATGTTTAAGGCCCCTCCAATTTATATGAGTTAAGGTTAGAATATTAAATATGAAGATTACCTCATAACTTATGAGGATACACCCGTCAGCAGTCCGATTAGCCCGTCAGCTTAATTTTGAATTTTGTTTCATCACGTCAGGGTCCAGTCCGTAGTCCGTTCTGAATCCTCACACGTAGTTTCTCAGGTAGTTTTCTGTCCTCACACGGGGCACCAGTTGTTGCGCCCCACGTCTGGGCACCAGATGCCGGGGATTTTTTCCCTCCACCACCGGCAGGTAGAGCAGAAGAGAGAGAGAACCGGACCAGCCGCTTCTCTTGAGGCTGAGCGAGAAGGCGGGTGTTGGTGACTCAAACCCCTTTCCCCCCCTAAAACACCGGGGAGAAAAACCACATTGAGTCGCGGAGACCGTCTAAGGCGGGAATCTCTCCGTTTATTGTCAGGGGAGGTATTTATATACTTTGAGGAAGGGGGCAGGAAGAGGGGATGAGAGAAAGGTATAAGGGCCAATAGTATTTCATCACGTCAGCAGCAGCTGGGTGGAGGCAGTTTCAGCTTAGGTGCTGAGTCAAGGGCAGGTCACGAAACTCTACTCAGGCTCTAGAAGCTCGACTAGGCCTCACCGGGAGTAGGCCAAGATTGGCTGGGCTAACCACTTGGCTTCACACCGGGCAGGGCCCAACAACCTTGGAGAAATATCTCAGCTGAAATTTTTAGATTAATCATTTACTCTCTATCCTGTCCATACCAGGAAAATTCCATTACCTTCTTTGGGGATTACTTCATGATATATATATACTCAATTGTTCCACTCTAAAGAACTTTCCTGTTGAAGTTCTGCTCCCTCAGTTACTTTCAATATTACCTTCAAAGAGGTTATTAGTGTGGGCCACATAATTAGTTACTTCCTCGTGGCTATGAACAAATACTGGAGCAGAAGTCATTTAAGGAAGGAAATGTTTTATTTTGACTCTTGTTTCAAGGGTTTATAGTCCATTAAGAAAGGGAAGGCATAACAGGCTAGAGTCAAGAAACAAAAGATGAAGGAGGTGAGGCCAGGCCATAAACCTCAAGGTTCAGAGTGGTACTTCTTGCAGAAAGGCTCCACCTCCTAAAGGTTTGACAGCCATAAGCAGTGCAATCAGCTAGGGACCACGTGTTCAAACATAGAAGCCTATAGGGGACACTTTATATTCAAGCTACCATAGGCTCTGATACAGTATGATGCTCACTCTTACAAAAGGGAGATACACACAAAGGGAAAACTTTGTGAATATTCAAGTTATAATTCTGAAAAGCCAGTATCTAACCAGAAGAAAAGCCTGACACAGACTCTTTCTTCATGGTCCTGAGAAGGAATTGGTGCTCAAGGCATCTTGATTTCATAGTTTTAGCCCCCAGAGCTATGAGATAATAAAGTTTTGTCATCCATGCCTCCAGTTTGTGGTACTGTGTTGTACCAGTGCTACCAAATTTCCTACCCTTAAATTATCTAGGGATTTCAAGACTTAGCCATTATTTTATTGATCACCTAGATTTAAGAAACTGATAGAGAATTAATGTAAATTAAATTTAGAAGTGTGTCTTATTGGTGGTCATTACAATATATTTAGAGAAAAAATATTCTTCCAGTATTCAAAAACTATTATTTGATTCAGCAACTAAATAATTCTCATCAAGAAATTGCCTTGTTAACACAGTGCTGAGAAGAAGGGAGAGAGGAGTGTCCAGCACTGAAACATCCAAGGCTCTGGGTCCATTGCGGAAGAGGGGGCGGAAAGAATGTAAGAGCCAAAGGAAGGATACGATTCCTTACAGTGCAACTGTCTAGACAGAAATTGGCCTTGATACCCATGACCTCGCAGTGCCTAGCAATACCTTCACAAGACCCTCATAATAGGAGAAAAAGATGATGACATCAAATTAAAAGAGAGACTAATGGAGAGAGGGAGGGGATATGATGGAGAGTGGAGTTCTGAAGGGGAATTGGGGAGAGGAAGGAAATATCATGGCTTATTGTCTGTAAGCACAGAAGTTGTCAATAAAAAAAAAGAAAAAGAAATTGCCTTGTTTCAACTGTCATCTTACTTATTAACATAACTGGAACAACACCCATTCTTCAATCATAACCAAATAAAAGTGAACCAAAACCTTTCTCCAAGAAATAGCTGGCTGTATGGAATTTATAATACTGAGTGTGTTCTTTAAATTATTTGTAGATTGTCTGCTATACAGTCTTTATATATCAAGAATGGTGGCTTGAATGTAAATTATAACCATGGCCTCATGTGTTTGAAAACTTACTCCCCTGTTGATGGAAATATTTAGGCAGTTTGTGGAGCCTTTAGGATATAGAACCATACTGGAATAAGTATGTTGTTGGGAAATTGCCTTGGGAAATATAGTTTAGTCCTGCTTGATGCTTTTGATTTTTTCTATTTTCTCCCTACTGATATGACAATGTGACACTGGCTGTCTACTCTTGCCATGCTTCTTCCCCACTGTTATAGAAACTTCCCCTCAAAACTGTAACCCAGTGCTGGAGAGATGGCTTACTGGTTAAGGCACTTGCCTATGAAGCCAAAGAACCCAGGTTTGGGGAACCAGGACCCACATAAGCCAGATGCACAAGGAGCACATGCATCTGGAGTTCGTTAGCGGTGACCAGAGGCCCTGGCATGCCCTTTCTCTCTATATCTGTCTCTCTTCTCTCTCTCTCTCTCTCTCTCTCTCTCTCTCTCTCTCTCTCTTTCTCTGCTTGCAAATAAATAAATACAAATTTTAAAATAAAACTGTCAACCAAAGTAAATCATGTGTTTCCATAAGCTGCTTCTGGTCAAATTTTTTTTTTTTTGTTTTTTTGTTTTTTGTTTTTCAAGGTAGGGGCTCACTCTGGTCCAGGCTGACCTGGAATTCACTCTAGAGTCTCAGGGTGGCCTCAAACTCACAGCGATCCTCCTACCTCTGCTTCCCACATTCTGGGATTAAAGGTGTGCGCCACCACGCCCAGCTCAGGTATTTTTGTCTTAGTAGTAAGAATAACTGCTACAGTAAGCTATGCACATCTATCTATGCATCGTGTTTTTTGAAGAGCCAGTGGTCGAGCCTTCACCAAGACCTCACTGACACACACCTCAGCTGCTACCATGCCAGGACTGACTCTTCTCTTAGGATAAGTCTTCTAGACTCGGATCACTGTTAAAACATTCATACCTCCATCAGAAACTCCAGCCACCAAGGAGACTGCTGGCTAGTACCAATAGCAAAGTCTTTCCTCCCTGAAGTCCATTCAGCAACAATGAACACTTCCTGTCTTGTCCTCACTGCCTTGGATTCTTCAGACCAGAGGATTGGGACTAATAAACTTGGGTAACTCCATCAAAGAGGTGGTGTATAACTTTACAGCTGGGTGTCTTTATTAAGACTGCCCTTCTGCTTCTCCCCTCAGCATGAGACATGCTTATTTTTAGTAAGTCAATACTCCTAGCATTAGAAGTAAAAGGGAATGACTAATCTTAAGTGTGAGATTCTCTGCTTTTTTAAGAGAAGTAATAGTATGTAAGTTATCTTGCCTTGCCAATCACCATGGTCCACATGCAGAGTCTGAAAAACAGAGTCTCCTCAAAAGAACGATGGACCTGGAATTCACAAATTCCATTATACTCCATTTATAAGCTACATGATCATGGGAAATTCATTTTATTTGTCTGAGCTCCAGGTCTCTCTTTAATAAAATAAACAATACATATGTAATTTACAAGCTTCTTGGTAAGTTCAAATGAACTTCATATGCATATGAAGCATCTAACAAATGTAGTGTCATGCAAGCATATGGTATTGAAATTCATTGTATAGAAAGCTCTGTACTCAAGAGCACTATGAAAGAGTGGGAGTCCAAGAATATGCATCGTTACAACCCTTTAGTTTCACAAAGGATTTCTGATATGAATCGTTCTTCAGACTCAACTAAATTATCTCACACAAATCCATGAGACTGAAATAGTAGTTCAGAGCTAAACCCGAAATCACCATGCTGGATTTGGTACTAGGCCCCAAAGTGATATTAATATGAAGTAACCCCATTAAGTGAAGCTCAAATGTCATCTATTTCTCAAAGCTGTCTCCTATTCAACTATCTCCAACAAGCTCTCAAAGCCTTCTCATCCCCTCTGTAGTCACTTCCAGTCTGGCATCACAGGAGTCCAACTCTCCCTGAGCTCAGTAACATCTTAAAGAATGAACTGGAAGAGAGGAAACTGAAATAAATATATGTTATTGGTCTCAATTTACTATTCTTTTCACAGTCAGTAGTCATAGATAGTAGTTCAGAAAACACCCCCCCAAGAAGATCAAAAATTAAATAATGAGCACATCCTGAGAATCCTATGTCCCAATGCCACAGAAAACGTCAAAGAATTTAATGGGGCTTACTCCATCGGCACTATATGTGCAGGGTTCCGGTTCTAGTTTCACTTTTAGGAGCTATGGAAATGATCCCTGAAAGTATAGGCTTTAGTTTCTGTGGTAGTTTGAATATATGGCCCCCAATATATTCAGTGTTTTATTAGTTAAAGTTTGCATCTGCAATCACCTTGCTAGAGGCAATGTCACTGGGGGCTGGTCTTAAGATGTTAATGGTGGGTTTGAGATTCCATTGTAAAGATATGCAAATGTGCCTAGCAGGAGTTCCTGAAGTGTGCTGTGTGACCTTTTGGCTGTAGTTTTGCTCTGTGTGCTGTGGTGGCTGGTTGGTTTCTCTCTCTCTCTGCTTGGCCCTGTGGAGAGCAGGCCGCTTCTCTTGCTATTGTGGAACTTCCCCTGGATCTGTAAGCTTCAATAAATAATATCCCTTCCTCCATAACTGTGCCTGGTCTGGAAGTTCATCTCAGCGAACCTGAAACTGTCTGCTACAGTTTCTCTCTTGATACTGCCTGAGTGGCTTTGAGTAAATTACTTAGTAACTTACCAAGTCTCGGTTTCTTTATCTTGACAATGGGAAGTAACAATAAATCTCATCTCAGAAAGCTATTATAATAATCAAATGAGAAAATACTTAGCACCAGATAACAAGGAAATGATTCATAAATGTTAGCTAATAAAAAAATAAGCACTATTGATGGATCTTTACCTTATTCTATGTAGTCACAAGATAACTGTAGGATGCAGAAGTAACAATGAATTTCAAGTGTACTAATTATTGTTCATGTGACTTATGAATGCTATGTCATGCTAGGTCATGCTATGTCATGCTATGTCATGCTAGGTCAGTTACTATTTTTATTAGTAGGATTATGTTTGTGTGTATGTGTGAACAAACTAAGAGCAACACATAAATGGGTGAATGTTGGAAACTCAGGGCTTGCTTTGATCCTGTTGATCCCTGTAAGTGTGCATCTGTCTGCCCCACAGTCTTGAGTGATACCCCCATACTTGCAAGCTATTTGGTACAGGTTGGGGCAACTTCCATATTGAAAACAGAAATAGGAATGATATATCAGACCTTTCTTCCCTCTCCTTATTGTCCAAGAAATCAAGAACTACTGTCAGAGAACCACAGTTGAATTACTCCTGTGCTACCAGCCCTAGTACATGGAAATCTTGGAAAACTCAGTGGGAAGGAACCATTTTATTAGCTAGAAAGCAAGAGAAAGGAGATTGAGCAGTGCTTTATTTTAAGTTTTTTTTTTTAATTTACTTATTACAAACAGAGAGAAGGAGAGAAAAAGAGAGAGACAATGGGCACCCCAGGGCCTCTAGCCACTGCAAGCAAACTCCCAACACATATGCCACCTTGTGCATCTGGCATATGTGGGTCCTGAAAAATTGTACCTGGGTCTATAGGTTTTGCAGGCAAGTGCCTTAACCACTAAGCTATCTCTGCAGCCTAGATAGGGCAGTTCTTAAGGGAATCTACTACACTTCAAGAAAACCTAATGGAAATGGCATTATTATCTCTATTTTCCAAATTCAGAACTCCCAAAGAGGAAAACATTTGCAAGCCAAATATTTGGCCAAGGGGAAGCTGGGATCAGTATTAGTGCTGTCACCTCAGAGTCCCATGCTCTTTGCCATAAGCCACTTTAAAAATAGACATGAAAATGATCTAAATTTACATTTACATATGTGCACAACAAATAGGTCTTCAGCCTACAATTTCCTTATTCCTGAGAAGAGTTTATTTTCCACTAAGGCAAATCCATGAATTTCCTGCCACAGGCACCAGATGTGGACCAAATTAGCCACTGCCCTTTCTTTTTGCATGCTTTCTACACCACTCTCATCCTTAATGAAAGGCCACTTCAATGCACATCACTACGAAATATGTTCAGCCTAAATTTTGGGAGTTGAAAAGAATCACAATGAGGTCTTAACAATTGTGCAGGACAAAGAAACAATCCAAACTGACAAAAAAATCAAAGCTTAATCCTGCTCATTTAAAGAGAAACTTGGATGTGTCCATTCGGCTGGAACTTCTTAAAAGCTTAGAGTAACAAAATTCCTTTGTGGCCTTTCTAATCCATTTTTAATTTTTGAATAAAATTAATAACATAAATGCATTGATGTTACAGGCTGTCTAACTTCCAAAGGGTTTCAGAGTCTCTCCCATATGCAACCCCCAACTGTCTTCGCCAATCCATGGTACCGTTTATAAAGATAAGAATAATTGTATCTATTTTGTAGACAGAAGAACTAAGACATGGAGAGGTAGAGCTGCTTCAAAAAGGGCAGACACTTGTCAAGTTTACATTGCCTTCATACTTGTGCATCTTATTAGGCCCTGTCCCCACTAAAACACTAACAATTTATTTATTTATTCTAGGGCTGCTGGTGCTTGGCCAGGTACCTATTGCCATTTCAGCAAGAATAAGGGACAGGAAGCTTCATCTTCTTTGTCTAGCAGCACTGGATCAAGATTCCTAGACATAAGTTTGCCTATGAATTCCACTGACTGCTTCCCTTTGGATTAATGCTTGTTTCCCCAAACTGATACTTCATGGGCCTCAGCCCCTCATCAAAGCTTCTCCCCTACAAGAAGTTTTACAGTATAAGGAATATAGAGAAGGAGGCAAACACCCTCAGCCTATAATTTCCTGAAAACACAGTGTTGGTAGAAGTTCTTACCTCATCCAGTAGAAGTAGGAACATCTCAGAATAAGATTGGTTCATCGTCTGTATTTGTCAATGACTGAGGTCAATCCATCCTCTTGCCACAGAATAGTGGAAAGAATATGGGCTTTAGGGAAAAGAAAACTGAGTTCTAGTCCTATCCCTGGTGTTTGCTAGCTATGGAATCCCTCCTGTCATGGTTTGAATGTGAATGTATGTCCCCCATAGACTGAGACATTTTATTAAAATTGTAACTTGGATTTCCAGCCATGTCCAGCCCTCAGGTATCACTGGGGGAAGATCTGAATTCCAGCTCAAAGGTATGTAGGAATGTCTGAGTATGGGGGTCCTACTTGCTATAGGTTTGTATTTGCTGATTTTGTTGTTTGCTGGCTGTTGTTGGTTTCTCTGTCTGCTTGGATTTTTGAATGGGAGCCAGCTTTTTCCACCATTAATGGAACTTCCCCTGGATTTGTAAGTTTGAAATAAATCCCTTTCTCCCATAAAACTGGTTGGATGTTCATCCCAGCATCATAGAACTATATAGGACACCTCCCTAAGCTGCTTATCACCTTTCTTTGTGCTAAATGCCACATCTGTGAAAGTGTGGCTCATAGGAAAAGGCTTCAGTGGTATAATACTTCTTGCAATCATAGGTAGAAACCCTAGTGGGTATGTGATACATTCACCATTATACAATTAAAAGGTGAAATGCACTGTGATCATCTGGTGAATGACTATGTCCTTGTAGGCTGTGAGAAGTTCAGGCTCCAGGCTCCAGATTTCTCTGTTGTGGGATGAAGATTTCTAAGTTGAATGATGGAATGTCTGTACTCATCAAAATAACTTATCCTATGGGCTTGATAAATGGCTTAGTGATTAATGCACTTGACTGTGAAGCCTAAGGACCCATATTCGATTCTCCAGGCCCCATGTAAGCCAGACACACAAAGGTGAGGCAAGTGCAAGGTCACACATGACCACTAGGGGGTGCAAGCGTCTGGAGCTCAATTGCAGTGGCTAAGGCCCTGGCATGCAAATTCTCTCTTTCTCTCTTTCTCTCTCTCAAATAAAAAAATTTAAAAAAAAATAACTTATCCTAGCAAAGGATGCAGATTTGGACCTGAATGAAAATATGTATGAGAACAGAGTGAACTTGGACCTGAAAGGAGGTGGTCAGACTCCTAAGGAGGGGACAGGAGGAAACCCCACTCACAATGACCTGTCCCTTCCCGGGTGTTCCTCCCTAAACCCATATCTTCCTAAAGACAACGTATCTCACCCGTTTCTCATTTAAAGCGTTTCACCAGGAATATCTGCCAGATGGGAACAACCTGGCTCCTGGGGAAATGTACATAACTGAAAAGCATTAAAAACAGTCTCAATCTCAAGAACCTAGGAAATGAGAAACCAAACAATGAAGTATCACAAGAGAATATGAAATGGGGAAGGAAGCAACCAGAGTGTTTCCTTAATGAATATTCCTTTGCTTTCTTAAATTTTTAATATGGAACACTTTATTTAGCTATGTGTGTCTCAAATCATAAATAATTCAAATTTTTAGTGTTCTTTACGCATTGAAATAATATAGCATATCAATGAATATGCCTCTATCTTTTTTCCGTAATATAGCATGCCAAAAGTAGAAGCAAAACTCATATATCCAGTATGGAAAATAAAAGGGCAAAGACATGTTTGTTTAAGGCCTTTCCCAGTTAATGATAAGTAAAACTGGATTGGGTCTTCAATGATATGAACCTCTCCAAGCCAGTCTCTCACGACGTGTCAACTAAGGCAATGCCTTTCAGAACATGAGTTTGTCCTCTCCCCCACACCTTTCCTTACTCCCTTGACATATACTCAAATTACTTCAAATGGAAATGTCATTTAGATCATAATATTAGAGATGTATCAAGACATCTAAAATTGCACACAGATCAAAGTATATGAAGTAATATATTTTCAGGATCCCCTTAGGACTGCCAGGAAAATAATAAAGAGGCCCTTTCTCACCTCCCACACTAATTATGACACAGTCACAACACAGTTATATATTCGCAATTACTAAATTGGAATTCGTGAAATTATGAGCAGAAATTAGTGCACTGTCGTACTTTATGGTTTCAGAGAAAGGCACATATCTTTTGTGCATGAGAGTGTGGGGTTTCTTCCTTGAGTTTGAACTTAACCTAGCAAATAACCAAAGGCTAAATGTGTTTCCTTTGTCCACTAGATCCAAGCGGCATAACCTCACTCTGTCTGCTATGAAAGTCATCCCTAATTCTGCCAGCCAAACATTTTCACTCCAATAAACCACAGCATGCATTGCCGGTATCTTCCCATGGGATTTTAAACACTAGGTGTGTTCAAGAATAAAGAAAAAGAAAGGATGTACTTTAAAATCATAAAATGAGTTACGCATTCTTGGCCCCTGGCTCACTTGTACAAACTTAGTGGTCTTATACTCACCGGATCCAGCAGTAGGCATCCCTGCAGGTTCTCCATTTGTTAGTTAGTTCCTGGTGAGGAAACAGGACAACCATACCTCTGAACACTGAAGTCAACAAACTGTTTGATAACTACAAAGCAAAAGATATGAATTCTGACTTTTCTGAATGCTTTCAAGGAGACCATTTGGTGAGTAAATAATACAGTTAGATCAAGGAAAAAGTAAGAAATAACCAAGAAGTCAAATCCAATAGCAGGAAGAGACACACAGAAGCAGTGGAGATGAGGGACGTGAGTCTGGTGAGGGGTTTTGTTTGCACTCTAGGCATAACTATGGCTTCTGCTATGGAAGGGACAATAAGAGGAGTTCATCTATAACCTTGGGATACTAATTCACAGGAGGCATTCTCATTTGGCAAAGAAACACAAAGCATGTGAAGTAGGTGTCTAATAATGGCTATGCTTGAGTCCAGCTCTAAAAGCCTACATGTTTGCAGACTGTTGAGAATGTGTTGGATGTCACACCCCTGAGGATGCGGGCTAGATCCTTTGATGACAAATGAGATGTTGCAGGGGAGCATGGAGAGTTTGTCATGGTTCTGACCTCCTGAACAACAATACTGAGGGCTATTTTTATTCTGAGGACTATCATAAATGACCCAAGTGATAGGAAGTATAGACAAGTCTTGATTAGACCCCTATTCTCTGAACCAGAATATTAAGTTGCTTAAGGCAGGGGACATTAGTGCATATATCTACAAACAGATTTTACTTGAGAAACAATCCAATTTCCCCAGTTTGGAGATCAGGAAACTATCCCCAGACACATGCCATATGTTTAATGCTCACTGTGTTATACACTGAGCCCTTCAGAAACATGGAAAATGCATGTTTCCCTCCTCAAACTTTAAAATTAGTAACCAGAACATATTAATTTACTATAAATGTTATATGCTAAAAAGATAATAGATTTTTTTCTTCCTATAAGCTAGCTAAAGGCAAGTCAAATAACACTGCCTGGAGAACAAAGAATCATATTAAAGAGCATAACTATGGTTGAATCTTTAATGAAATGAAGATTAATTTTCCTCTTCACAGTAAGGATACCTTTATGTCCTTATAAAAGCAGAAATAATTCAAGGACACATTCTCTCTGTTCTCTCCACTGATCAGTGCTTGGAAGGTCATGGAATCAAAAGCTCCTTTAGGGATTAGCCATGGAGTGAAGGACTAACACATGAGACTAGAGGAAAGTGGTTCTAATCATGGTCCTGAACACTGATCAAAGGATGTGTTTCCAAGGAAATCCAAGCCCATTACATAGAAACTAAAGTCACGGGGAAAAAAAAAAAAAAGAAAGGTTGAAGGTCAAATGAGAGAGAGAAAATAAAAGAGAGAAAAACAAGTTGAAGTTTCAGGGAGATATGTTTTATGTAATTTGCTTTTGTGAAGAAATAATGAAAATGTTAATGATAAACACCTTGGTGGGGATTCACACAGTACTCTGTGTCAGGTACTCATCTAAGTCATATATTTCCACCACTACAGAGATACTAGCTTCCATATTCCCATTTTATTTAGGAGGTAACTGAGGCTCAAAGAAGTGAAACAATTCTTCCACATCTCAGATAATTACATGGCAAGGCTGCGCCTCAATCCTAGAGGATTTCAGGATTCCAAACATTGCCCCTGGCAATATAGGAAATTATACCTCCATCCCCCTCAACTAGTGTGAGAGGACACCTTGTGCTTCCTCACAATCATCCATACTTTAATTCTCATCAAACTCTAGTGTATTAGTCAGGGTTCTCTAGAGGAACAGAATGGACAGAATGAATTGTATTGAAAGGGGATTTATTGGATTAGCTTACAACAGTCCAGCAATAGCAGGTTGCAGGTCCGAGAGTGAAGAAACCCGGTAGCTGCTCAGTGCACGAGGCTGGAGGCCTCAGAAGTCCCAATCCGGCACTGAAGGCCTGGAGGCTTCCTGGAGAGACGCCGCTCTTCAGTCCACCCTGGTCTTCAGTCCACACTGGAGAGCAGCAACACCAAGCAGCAGGTACCAAGCAGAAAACACCAAGCAGCTAGTAGCACCGGCAGCCAGGTGGGAGAGAGAGAGCCTTTCTTCCCAGAGCTTCTTTTTTATCAACCAGCCCCCTCCTCCAAGAGGGCCCGCCCACTCTGGGCCGCCCACTCTGGGGGAAGGCTTACCCCTGGGGGCAGGATTCTTCCTTTAGTTAATCCTTCCTAGAGGCAGCCTCAGAAACACACTTATGAGGAATGTCTGTGGATTCCTAAACAAATCAAGTTGACACAAACTTAACCATCACATCTAGCTTCCCTTATTTTCATGTTTCTGTCCATGAAAATTCCTACCACATAAATCATTAGCAATCTATGTTTTTATTTTTCACAAAGGTTATAGTCTAATATACCTTCTTCCCAGCCCCATTTTCATGAGGGCTCTCCTCAGCGGGGTCACTGGAATTCACTGTTGGGAAATTTCCTTAAGAAAGGAAACCAATAACACTTGTACAGGTTAAAGCATTTTATATGTAACTGTCTACTTATCTACCATTTCTACTGAAGTTAACAGCTAGTAACCCTTTGACGTACTTTTTCTTTACAATTTTTTGATGTTTCTCACAAGTGTGTTAAAATTCATAATATTTTCTCATTGTCTGTAATTTAAATATCATGCCCAGCTTTAAAACCCAAGGGACACATCCCTGCCCCTAGCTTACATAAAATCAATGCCACATACATCTGGCCTCATATCCATTCTGGTTAGTGGATACATGAGACATATTATTTTAAAACAAATGAAAAGAGATTATGTATACTCCAAGGAAACTCAACAGGTATTTTGTTTCATAACATAGCTATAATAGAATGGACCATGATGCCAGGCAAAATCTTGGACTGAGTCCCAGCTCAGTCTTAGCTGGCTTGATGGGCTTTGGATAATTACTGTCCTCTGTAAATTTCACTTTCTTCGTCTCTAATAACAATAATAATAATAATAACAGCAATGTCTATAAGTGTTTTCTACTAATTTAAACTACTAAAAATATTTAATTTGCTAGATAACACTTTAAAAAAGTCCATTGTATCAAACATTGTATCACATGAAATCCTGAAGCAATGTCTGTTTAGTAAGGTTTCTCAGCTAACTTTAAATTATTCATTGTCTTTCATACAGACCTATTGAACACATGCTGTGGCCAGAGTTTGTGAAATTTATGGAAACATAAAAATTAAGATGACAACATTTCTATTCTTGAAATGTTCTCAGGATGGAGGAGGTGGAGGAAAGCAAGAACTGAACGAACAAAACCTGAAGCAATTAAGAAAATGTTGCTTCATCAAATTTAGTAAGAAATATAAGAAGTGTTGATTTAAATTCTTTGCCAGCTGTAGCAAGGTGCAGATATTGAAGACCAATCCTTCGATCTCCGATCACAGGGACCCTGCGCTGGCTCTTGGAAGAAAGACTGTGTGATCCAGAGGAGAGGGAGAAGTGCTGTGGAACACTTCTGGATGTGTCGCTGCTGTTGCACAAAGGAATTGCAGTTACCTGCACGAGATCTGCACACGATTGGACCCAGCACATTCCATCAAGAATGGATGAAGGACATATGACTTCCCACCCCTTCCTGAGGAACTACCGTCTGTTAACCACTGCTGGGGAAAGCAGAGTCCCAGTCTTCAGCCATTGATAAGTTACACAATTTCTGGTAAATAACCCACCACCCATGCTTAAGGAAAAACAGACCTCAGAGTAAAAGGGGGATTAGCTGGGAAGAAGAAGAGGCTTATCAGAAAGGGGACAAGAGAAGGCGATGAGTGAACGTGATCAAATATATTAAAGGGCTGGAGAGATGGTTTAGCAGCTATGCCTGCCTGTGAAGCCTAAGAATGCACTTCAGAATCTCCAGGTCCCAAGTAGCCACATACAAAGTGACACAAGCATGCAATGCTGCACATGTGCACAAGGAGGTACATGTGTCTGAAGTTCATTCACAGTGGCTGAAAAGGCCCTGACATGACCATTTTCTCTCTCTTTCTCAAACAATAAAATAATCAAAATAATGATAAATATGTATTATATACATGTAAGCAATTATGAAAAATAAGTCTTAAAAAGAAGAGCAATTGAGTGGAAGAAAATATGCCCAGCATGTTGTAAGAGTATACAGGTAAGGAAGGTCCTTGTGTTGGGACCAGTGATTCACTGAGAAGACTTGCAGGACTCAGTAAGGACAGAGCCACGACGTCGTGAGAGGGTACAAAACACATTCTGCAAAGGAAACTGTGCTTAGGGCAAAGCGCAGAGGAAACAAGACTCAAGATGCTAAATGTTCTCCTCATGGATCACACAGATCTGCTTAATTTCTCCAAAACAGGTTTCGATCACTATGGTGGTTTGAATGTGAATGAATGCCCCCCGTAACCTCAGGTATTGCTTTTATTTTTTATTTCATTTTTAAATTTTTATTTATGTTTATTTTATTAAGATTGCTCTTTCTGCTTAAGTCTCCAGCTTCCTGCTGGAGGAGGGATTTCACTGAAGGCGGATCTGAATCCAGGCCCAAGACTTATGGACAGCAGTGTTGAGCCCTATGCAACGTTTATGCTCGCTGGTGTTTGCTGGTGTTGTTTGCTGGTGTTTGCTAGTGTTGGGGTTTGCTTGCTGCAGTTACTTCACTCTGCTAGGATCTACGAAAGAAAGCCAGCTTCTTATGCCACTGATGGAACATTCCCTGGATTTTTAAGCTGAAATAAATCGTTCCTGCCATAAACTGTGTCTGGTTGGATATTCATCCCAGTGAGAAAGAGCTGACTACAGAAATGACATGAGAGACATTGTTTGCCAAGCAAGCTCACCAAAGACACAGATCCTGAGGGATCATCATATAGACAGCTACCATGTAAACAGCCTATACCTATCATGTACCAAAATTCTGGATTTGGGGGGGAATAAGAAAAGATTAACAGGAACCATGCCATTTGTACAAACCAAGGAATCATCACTTATGAACTGTTTTATCTTAATGGAGGGAATTACTTATCAGTAAAGTTTCCAATGCCTCCTAAGATCTACCTTTGCCCCTAGGTGTCACTAGGACAATGGCCTCACCTGTCCTGCATTCACCTCTTTTAGGAGAGACGCTGAAGGCTCTGGTTGGGAACCAGCATCCCCCAGACCCAAGATGCTTCTTGGGAAAATGTCGCAAGCTCTTTGCAAGCAAAAGTAGCATTGCAGCAGTGCTGTTTTTGACCTCCTTGAGTTAGTGGATAATTACACAGCCCTGGGGATTGGTTTCACTGATTAAGAAGAGTCCAACTGCATGACAAGCAGATATGTAGTGAAAGCTGTGCCTACCCGAGTGGCTTTAAGATGATGAGGCTTCTAGCAAAAACCAATCTAATTACTAGGGAACTGCATCTCATAAAAGAAATACTTGCAAATCCAATCTCATGCTGCCATTGATTTATATTTGAGTGGAATAACTTTCTTGTGTAAAGTAAGACCAGTCTAAATGTTTTAGATCAAAATCTAGACTTAGAACTCATTAGTTAGTAACTATAATTAAGTCACTTTGGTCTTGTGAAGCTGTGTGCTTTGTCTAGAGAGGTAACAATCAGGACCACAGAGCGGAAGCAAATACATTCCTCAGGGATTGCTGTACTCTTGCCATTTGCCCATACAAAACACTTTGTCGGGCTAGAGAGATGGCTTAGTGGTTAAAGCACTTGCCTGCAAAGCCAAAGGACCCAGGTTCAATTCCCCAAGACCCATGTAAGCCAGATGCACAAGGTGGTGCATGCGTCTAGAGTTTGTTTGAATGGCTGGAGGTCCTGGTGTGCCCATTCTCTCTCTCTCTCTCATAAAATGAAACATTAAAAATGCTCAGCTAATGTCATTTTATAAGTTCTCCCTCAACTCCTGCCCACCCATTCCCATACTTTCTCTATCAGCTGGTCCATATATAAATGTGCTTGGCAAGTGTCTGTAATAAATCTGTATCAAGATGTCTTCATCTGTAAAAAAATAGAACCATACCTACCTTTATAACCTCACTATGTTGTTGAAAGTAAGAAAAAGAAAATGATGCTCAAAACATCAGAAATTCTGGGTAAATATCAAGTTGTTAATCTTTTCATTATAATGTCTTTATAGCTATTAATTTATAGCTATAAATATTTCAAAAGGGGTTTAGGTTTCTTTGTCACTCTTCTCTCTCTCCTGGCTTGACCAGAATTACTAGGTTCAGATTTGCTATGCATTGGACTTGTGTTTTCCCACACAAGACCCTAATACATACAGGCCCCAATTCCTGCTACCTGATTATGACCTTAGTTAGCCATTAAGTCATTAAGGATATAATCAAGTCAAGATTAGGTCATGCTAAATTATGGTGTGCCTCAAATCCAATGAATGCTATTTTTAGAGGCGAGAGGACTTTTCACGAAGGGACATAATCATGTGACGAAAGTTGCAAAGATTATAGCAACGCATCTACAAGTTGAGGAATTTCTGGCAGCCACCAAGCTTGGAAGAGGCAAGGACAGACCTTTGCACTGAGCCTCCAACAAGAAAGTTACATGCCATGTATGTTGTTTTTGGACTTTCACACTACAAAACTGTAAAGAAATAAATTCCTGGTTTTTCAGCCAACTAGGTAGTAATCATTTGTTACAGCCGCTCTAGAAAAGATTTATGATCCCCAAACCTCCACAGTATTGCTTAGTGACTTGGGTCCAATCCCGTCATCAGACCCAGACACATATATTGGAGTCCAGGTGAGCCTCCAGTCCACTGGCCATTGGAATAAAACAGCAGACCCCAAGTCAGACCATAGAAAGAGCCAAAAGAGACACGTTCTCTCTACTGCCCTGAAAACATGGCTAAAACTGCTCCGTGTTCACTTCGATGAATGAGTAAAACAAAGCTGCATGAGTTGAAATTCCTCAGCTCTGGTTGCACAGTAGGTTTGTGATGGGACCAGAGAGCACTGCCCTCCTCAGCCAGGCTCTCTTCATTATATGCAGGCTGTCCATTTCACCCTTGGGAAATGGAGGAAGAATGAGGAAAGTGAAACAACCTGTTAGGATGAGGGCCACGGAGCCTGCAGCACAAAGCCTGAGCTGGCCGGGCCTTTGTAAAGAGCATGAGTCATCTTCCCTTAAGTCAGCATAGCAAACAAAGGGAGGGGCACTTTCCAGGAGTCTCATTGGTGGATTTACTGTGGGTGAAGAGAGATTCTGCTTTCTCATTAATTTTCACGGCAGCTCAGTTTAGAGGGATTTATGACCAAGGAGTATAAAGAACGATTTGAGTTACAACGTGGCCAGGTCATGTTTGCAGGCAAGGGCACAATGTTTCATTTTCCAGGCTGCTGACTTTCTTTTTAACTCCTCTTCCTTGAAAACATAAATAAGGGAGAGACATTGAAAAATGATCCTGACTTTCTTGGTGGTTGAACCCAATTTGGAATCAAAAGAATAAAAGCTGAGCAATTCAAGAAAATAACCCAAGAAGGTTTGTAAGCTATCAGGGAGAGGGGAGCTCAGACACAGGGAACCAGGCGTTCTGCTCTGACCACCCCCCACCCCCACTACAGCTCTCTGGGAGCGACTTCACAAGCTGCTCTTTTCTGCTGGATGCATGAAAGAAGAGTGCCACACACTCACAGGGACTCTGATAATCACAACTTCTGTGAATCCAAACAAACCCTTCCCAACTCTGCGATCCTGAGCAAATTCCTCTATTTCTCGTGCCTGTGTTTGCGAGGTTTTAGCAAAAAAAGCAGGCCAGGAAACAGAGATGTGTGTTTGTAGCTGAAGAGTAATGTTGTATTCACATCATTCATCATCTAAATTTTGTTTCTCATATGATCATATATGCCTGAAGTAGAGAGAGAACGAGCAAGAGGGAGAGAGAAAGAGAGAGAAGGAGGGGGAGAGAGAGAGAGCAAGCCTGGATGAAGTCATTTAGCTAGATATGAAACAAAAGCGGCTGACTAAATGCCCTTCTGTGCATTGGGTACAGATCATGGCTTTCAGAGTAGTGGCCACATCCATCAGTGAAATGTGTTCCACTGATTTCTAGAAACTGACCATTGAGATTGGCCAGTCCCACATCCACTGGAGAGGACAGCCAAGGGTTGAGAAGTGAGGTCACAGTAGGACCACAACTTTCCTTCTACAACCCCCTCTTTCTAGGGAGAGGGATTTTGCACTGTGCATCTTTGCTCTATTGTGCAGACACAGCATTGTAGCTCATGACAAAATAATAACAATTGCTATAATTACATGGAATTTAAGACAAGTTAACTTGATTATAGGTTTCATCAAATGGCAGTGACAATCAATTTATCCATGGGCCTATTGGACTACAGCAGTGATCTTGGACTTAACCAGACGAGAGTTCTAATTTCATCTAAGAACCTACTGCATTGGGCAAGTTACCTTGTGCCTGTTTGTTTATCAATGAAAGAATGGAAACAAGGGCTGGAGAGATGGCTTAGCGGTTAAGGCATTTGCCTGCAAAGCCGAAGGATCCCAGTTCAATTCTCCAGAACCCACATAAGCCAGATGCACAAGGGGGCACATGCATCTGGAGTTCGTTTGCAGGGGCTGGAGGCCCTGGCATGCCCATCTCTCTCTCTCTCTCTCTCTCTCCCTCTTTCTCTCTCTCAAATAAATAAATAAGATAATGGAAACAAGACCCCTCTATTTCATATACAGCCTATGGGAAATAAAATCCTCACCATAAGAAGCATTTAACACATTTAGCATTAATTAGCATTTAATTCCAGTGCCTGGAACATATAAGTGACAATAAATTGAAGTCATTATCATCATCTTATGGAAAGCCTCTCAAACCCCTTAAAAATGTGTCTGCCTCACCCCGCTTTTCACTGAGAAGTGGGACTGATGTTCCCCTATTTCATTATCCAGTGTCTCTAAAGACTTCAAATCACACTTCAAATGAACTTCCTGTACAGTCAAATCAGCATTCCTAATTTTCAGAAGAGATGCCAATTGCTCTTGTTAAAGCCCTTGTTTTTAGAGCTTGGGTCCCAAAAGGACAAAAAGATTCTCAGGATCCTGATGTAAATGTCCATGTCCTGTGAAGGCAGTAGCAATGACCCCTCTAGACCAATTACTTTTCCTTAAAGATAAAGTTCCAGGTTTCTATAGAAAAAAATGGGCCAATTTCTTGTGATAAAAGTCTTAGACTTTGCATCAAGACTTTGAAATATCTCTAGAATTCTTGGCCAGAGGAGTATCCCATCCTACCCATCTACATCAAAGAAGCCAAAAAAGAAAGAAAATGATTGAACACAGCACAAAGATGCCACCATTGCCCTGCTCTATATTAGTGGAGACTTGGAAACGGTTTAAATGCTTGACAATGATATATCAATGTTGTTACATGTTCATTAATAGTGCAGTCAGCTACAGCAGGGTTAACTCTAAATTCTCCACAGTGTGTCCCTGGTTGCCAGCCCACTCACTTATTTATTCATTCAGCCTTTCTGACGCCCTTATATTTTTTAATGCTTTCTCTATGGGAGATATGCTATGCCTAACTTTGAGAACATAATGGTTAGTAAGACATTATCATCTCTGCATTTGAGTCATAGTTTTGAATAAGTAGCTAGGAAGCTAATTAAATATCATAAGGAAGCATGACAAGTATTTTAATCCACAAACCCTGAGAACTTGACAGGTGTGGAACTTCCTGCCTTGAAAATCTGGAGGGAGAGGCAGGGCAGTGAGAAAGGGAACAGAAGAAGAGGAAAAACGAAAGAAAGGAAAGAAAAAGAAGGGAGAAAATTAAGATATCAAACATTCTGGAGATAGAGGATTATTGTTATCAAACATTGGCAAAAGATCAAGACATAACATCTATAGGAGTTAGTGGTAAGCTTAGAAAAAGTTATACCAAGGTAACAGCGGCTAGAGTGGTGATAAGACACCAGGACGTGGAAATATTCACACAAGCAGGCAACCCCCTCAGTAAGTTTGGCTGTCCACTTTCCTCACTAACAAGCCCGTGGTCAGGAAACAAACGAAGAGAAACAGGATAGCGGAATAGTAGAAGGATTTTTATATATTTTTACATTTTCTTTTTTTTTTTTTTTAGTTAAGTAGAAACTTTGTACAGACATATCATGTGTTGGTACCTTCATGTCCCTCCTCCCTTCCCCCATTTCCCTGAGGGCCCTCCTCACTGGGATTGCTGGTATTCACACGGGGTTGTGGGTTATGAGTTGTGAGAATAGCAGTCAGTCATTGTTGGGGGGAGGAGTGGGCAATGCCTCCCCGTAGTCCCTTCTTCCCCCTTCTTCCCCTTCTCATAGTCTCGCTACCCCCTCTTCTGCAAAATTCTCCAGGCCTTAGCAGGTGTGTTTGTAGTCTCGTTTTCTGATGATCTCGCAGCAGCTTCTGGATTTCTGCTTTGGTACATTTTGAGTATGCTCAGTGTACATCACCATCACCTTGGTGAAGGTTGTCAGGCTTACTGTGCAAGCAGCACTCTTTCTCATCTTCTCACTGGAATCCATGATCCTGGTCTCCATAGGATCCTGACTTGATTCCCAATATTAGTAATTGGTTCCTTTCCATTAGCAGGTGTCTTAGGAAATCAGAGATCCATTGGTTAGCCCCCTAGGCTGGATGCTACCCTTGCACAGGTGTACATTTTCACATATCTATCTTATATTTTGATCAGATATACCCCACAATTTTCCCTTCACCCCCTGTTAGCCCCATTGTACTTCTCATTACATACCAGTAGCTATGCCATGGAAGAGAATGACTTCCCTTCCTCCACCAACCAATAACTGCCATTGGCTTAGGAAGGAATTTTGGAAACGGTTTGCAGAAGGAATTTTCCTCCCAATCACATTCCCTGTCCATAACAGGACATAAACTGGCCCCATGATGTGCTGGTCTTGTGCAGGTAACCACAGTTGCTGTGAGTCTAAGTGTAATTGCCTTGTCTGGACAACAGTGTTCCAGTCTCCTCGTGTTCTCTCTCATATGTGGATCTCAGCTCCAAATCCCTAGACCTGTGAATACAACTTTAATTAACTACAGAGAACAAAAAGTTATAAAGGGCTAAGGGGGGAGCTGCTACTCTCAGATGAAGCTTTCCAGGACTGTGAGTAGCTTGGTTGGAGGGGTGGGATTGGAACTCAAGAGACTTGTTGCTGGTTAGAATTATTGGAATTGGAAACTTATCATTGGCTAGAGTTGATGGACTTGGAGCTATAGAGTTTGATGTATGCACTGGTTGTTTGAAATCTTATATTAGTGGAATATTTCTTTGCTATGCCCAATGTGATCTTTTGCAGTATGAATGTTTATTCTGTGCCATTATGAGTTTGGGGGGATTTTTTTTGGTGTTATGTCTCAGTTAAAAGAACTTCAACTATGGGAATGTATAAACATCATTGGAATCAATAAAACTATGGGGATTTTTAAAGTTGGACTGAATGCATTGCATTTTACATTTGTATGATTATCATTTTATGGGGGCCGGGGCAGAATGTGGTGGTTTGATTCAGGTGTCTCCCATAAACTTAGGTATTCTGACTATTAGATCCTCAGCTGATGGCAATTTTGGGAATTAAAGCCTCCTAGAGGCAGTGTGTTGTTGGGGGTGAGCTTATGGGTGTTATAGCCATCTCTCTCTTGCCAGTGTTTGGCACACTCCAACTGCTGTTGTCCACCTGATATTGTCCAGGAGGTAATGTCCACCCTCTGCTCATGCCATCATTTTCCCCTGCCACCGTGGAGCTTCCCCTCAAGTTTATAAGCCAAAATAAATCCTTTTTTTTTCCCACAAGCTTCTCTTGGTCAGGTATTTTCTGCCAACAACGTGAACCTGCCTGCAAAAATGCTTAAATGTGAAAAATCAGAGTTAGAAAAGGGATGAAATCCATGAAACAAGCAATAGGGTAAATTTTTTAGTAGTCTCAGAGATGAAAAAAATAGCTTAGCTGGTAGGGTGTTTGCCTTGTAAGCAGGGGGACTAAGTTCAATCCCCAGTACCCATGCAAACACCAAGAGTACTGTGTGTGCCTTTAATCCCAGCACTTAGGAAGCAGAGACGGAAGGATCACTAGAGCTCAGGGACTAGCTAGTCTAGCATAGTTGATGAACCCCAAGCCAATTAGAGGCCTGATCTCAAAATCAGGTAGGTGGTATAGCTATGGATGACACCCAAAGTCATCCTCTGCCCCACACATGCACCTGTGCACACATGCATGCACCCATACACATGCAGCATGCATTCACACATTAACTCCACACACAGACACATATTCAAAATAAATAACTAAATAATGTCTTAAAGAATTTGGGGTGGAAATTATTTAGAGAGCATGGGTGAGAGATGCAGAGGGTCATTTTCTCCAATTACAGGAGAAAATGAAGAAAAGTGGGGGACAGATCTTATTTCTTAAAGCTTATTGCAGTAAAACATTTTGAAAAATGTTTGAAAATAATATCAATTGTCTATAATCTCTTCCCAGGGAGGACAGAAATCCTTAACTCATTTGTGAGGCCAGCATTAGTATAATATAAAATCTAGACAAAAACTTTCCAAGAAAAAGAAAACTACAGACCAGTATCTCCAATGAATATAAATCCACAAATCCTCAATGATTAGCAAATCAGGTCAACAACAAAATTACAACACAATTATACACTACAACCAAATAGGATTTAGTCCTGAAATGGAGGACTGGTTTAACAGTGCAATATTAATTAGTATATTAATATAAACTATTGTATTCATGGGCTAAAGGAAAACTACCATGGTTTAAAGGTTAAGGTGCCTGCAAAGCCAAAGGAGCCAGGTTCAATTCCCCAGGATGCACATAAGCCAGATGCACAAGGTGGCGCATGAATCTGGAGTTTGTTTGCAGAAGCTGGAGGCCTTAGCATGGTCATTCTCTCCCTCCCTCTCTCTTTCTTTCTCTCTTTCTCTCTCCCTCATAAATAGATATAAAATATTTAAAAAATAGTTTAACAGTTAAATAAGAGCAAAAGTATAGAATACATCTCAGGAAAAGATACATGATAGCATATGAATATTTGAAAAAGTATGCAATGGTATAGTCCACTGGAGAAGTACAAATTAAACAAAGTGAGATGCTACATGCCATGAGAATTGCTAGGTCTGGAACAATAGCAATCATTTCAAAAGAAGAAAGCAATTGGCTAAATTAATTAACATCCTTTGGTCTCTATTGGTGGAAACCCATCTCAGATAGGTAAGGTGAAATGTAAACGGGACGGCTTGGTGGAGTTTGTAAGACACAATGATGAGCCTCGGGAGCAAGAACTGCATTTCACAAGAACTTCCCGTCTCCGTTATCTCTTTTCCATTTGCCTTTCATACCTTACTTCTATCGGGGTCTTCAGTGTATCACCCCAATCACATCTTTCTTCCTATTTTTCAAGAGTCTCTGAACCAATAAAGAATGAAAACACACAAAAAGGCCAATGGAAAACAGAAACCCCATCTTCCTTATCAAGAACAGATAGATATTATTACTTACACAAACAGAACTATTTACATCAGAATTAGGCCCATTACTCATACAGGATACAAGGTTAGCTCACCTCCCCAGCCTATTCCTGAGAAGCGAAGTTCAACATGGGGCTGCCCACTCCCGCCAGTCACAGGTAGTCGAGCTTCCCAGAGACTGAGTGAGAAGAGCATGGAGAAAGACCAAGAATATGATTAGGGTCAATCCCTTCCCCATGGCAACCAGAGAAACAGAGAGCAGGCCCCTCCTCTCCAACACACTCCACAGCCAGCTTCTCTGTACCATGAAAGGATGGATCCAGCAGCCCCGAGGTCTTTCTTCCCAGGTTGGAACTTTCAGGACGGTGGAATTATCTCCCTTCTGATGTCCTTGGAAGCCAGCTCACAGAGTGTATTGGCCTCTCTCCCTAACAGACTCATTTCATTACAGACAAGTGGGTCTAAGCATCAATAAAACCTGAATGGGCCAATACCTGAGTTTAGGAAAGTATGTCCAATTTCCAAAAGAAAAGAGATATGAAAATTTGCTGATGAGCCACAGCTGAATACAATGGATTCAGAAATATATAGATATTGTTACCACTGATATCTAAATCTGTCCTCTGACAAGTCAAATAAAAAGGCAATAGTGTCTAAATTATTTATATTTTCATATTTTAAACTCTTTGTAAATTTTTTTAAATATATATTTATTTATTAGTAAAAATTTTTCATAATCCCCTCCCTGCATCCTCCTTTGTCCGTTTCCCTTTCCCACCCTGTCCACTTAACCGCCACTTTTCCCCTATGATTGCAATGTCTGTAGTTTAGACTGGATCACTTGTCTCATCAGAGGTATTGAAAGCATTGATCGTGGATGTATGAATGGAACCTGACCCCATGAAACTGATGCTATTTTTCACCACTTTATAGAAAAAGAGATTCAGAGAAATTAAAAACTTGCCCAAGTTTGCATAGATAGCAAACGCTGGATCCCTACTTCACTACAAGGTTTGCTATAAGGGGCTTACTCTACATCCCCATGAGAGTTCCCACTGCCACACCAGGAGTAATATCCACCACACCTGCTGGGCCTTTAATTTCCCATCTCAGACATGGACAGGGTTTTTATTTTTTTTTTCCCCAATAGCACTTCTACTCTTAATCCTAGCTTTTTCCTCCCAAAGAATTCTTAGATGTTAAGATTCTGATTTAATATGCATTGAGCTAATCTCAAGAATCCACATTTTATTCACTGCTATGAAGTGGGAACTCACACAGAGGTCAGCAAAGCCACCAAGCCTGGCAACCAAACTTCCAGAAAACACTGGCCTCTGTTCATATCTGCCTTCTAAATATCACCCAACTTCCGCTCACTGCTACAGTCTGCCTAGAACTGCTGAAGACAAGATCTAGTTGTGCCATATGGAAAATACACACACACACCCCCCAATATCTAGTTTCAAGGGACATGCATGACCTGTACCCATCCATTAGGAATCTTCAGAATTAGCTATTTTGTCCCACAAAAATATCAAGTTTGGAGACTAGGCATGGAGAGAACATTGCTGTGACTACATTTGTCTCTGACATCCAACTGTATTATTCCTGATGACTGTTAAGGTGTTTCTTACAAACTTCCAGATATGAGAAACGTTCTTCCCTGTATCTGTAAATGTTTTACATTGACTTCAACTAGCTATAGTTTCACTTATTGTTCCTGGCTTAATCTCCAAAGCACATATACATCAAATTCATTTATTATTGCAGGTGTTAGCCCTGCAAATGTTTAAAGTCCATAGTCATGTTTTCTAAAGCCTCTCTCTTCTAAGTTTTTACCAACTTTAAGCATGGATCATTTGACATGGGTGGAATTCCTGACCTTCTGAAGTCCAGTATGTTCACCCTGGAAATTATATGTCTTTTTGTTGCAAGGAACTAAATTCTTAGTCGAGAAAAAAAAAAATCCTCATCATTCTTATTTCTGATCCAGCCTTTGCTCTAGGTAATCTTAAGGAAACACAGTTCATTAATGCCAGCAGACAGGCTGGGCAGGATCAACAATGTCCATATGTCTCTCACATCTATATCTCTTTCTCCTTGTCACCGAATCACTCTGTTTTCCTCTTCCCTTCTGGTTCCTCAGACCATCTCTCCCATTCTGCAGAGTCACTGTGTTTCACGGATTCTGATGGTCTTAAATCCTTCTATTTCTTTGTTTCTCTTCCTTTCTGTTCCTTGGTCTTCTTCCTTACTGTGTCTTTCTGAACAAGGGCTTGAGGGAGTAAAAAGAAATCAAATCAGGACATGGCCTCTTGGGGTGACATGCTCAGCAGTGGATGGAAAGTTTCTGCCAGCTAAAATCAGCCCCGGAAATGGGCTCAATTCACGCAGCTTCTTAGACTCTATCCTCCTCCTCCTCCAACATAGCAGGTGGGTGATATAAGACTGAGGAAGCAAGGGACACTGGAAAAGTGGCTGTGCCAAGAGCTAATGGTCTATGAAATGAAAGTGCTTGGCCCACCTGCTCCGCGTGACCACTTCACAGTGGGGACCTGCAGCTGGCCCGGCTCGGTGCTGAGTAAATATAGGAGGATGCTTGCCCCAGATATCAGTTGACAGAGGGGACTAAGAGAGTTTGCCAAATGCAAATAGCTCAGGCCAAGATTGTTCCCTTGCCAATGTCTTCCAACCCTCCAAATACATTGTAGCATGAGCTGCAAAGGACTCCAGGAGTCAGGAGGCCTGAGCCTGACTCACTCATGGCTTTGCCACTAATTGACCATGACCTTGGGTAGGTCACTTCTCCCTTCTAGGCCACTAGGTTTACATCTATGCAGGCAGGAACACAACCCCACCATGCACTTTAGAGACACTTTAATTGTGAGCTTGTTGTAAAGGAATCTGGCAGGCTTGATTTGATACAATTTCTGTATCTGCTGCCCATCCATACATTTAGGGGGGCTTCCTCAGTAGTGTACTGAGAAGCCAAACAAGAAAGAAAATGGGAGAGAATGAAAATATGAGAAAGGCCCACATTCCCTAGTTCTTGTACAGAAATCTAAGGAGTTACAACAGCGATAATGTCTCAAGGTCCTCTGTGGAGCTGTGTGGAGATGTGGCGTGCCCTGCTCTGGTTTTGGCTATTGTGTTCTTCCTCTTGTAGGCTCTTGCAGTTGGTTGTTCCACACTTCTGTGTGGGGCATTCCCTCAGGTAGTCTCTGGAGGTTTGGCTTTGTGGTCATGTAATCATATGGCTGGATTTTATTCTGGAAGGTTTTTCTTTCACCATCTATTATGAGGGATGTTTTTGCTGGGTAGAGTAGCTTGGGTTGGAAGCCATAGTTTTTTAGAGTTTGGAGTGCTCCACTCTAAGCCCTTCTGCCTTTCAGGGTTTCCATTGAGAAATCTGAGGTAATTCTGATGGGATTGCCTTCTTTTGTTTCTCTCTTGCTGCTCTCAGCACTCTCTTTGTTTTCACTTTTTAGTTTTCACTATGATGTGCCTTGGAGAGTTTCTTCTTTGGTCCAGTCTGTTGGATGGCCTGTGAGCTTCTTGTGTCTGGATAAGTCTCGCTTTTGAGAGACTGGGAAAGTTTCCTTCAATAATTTTGTTGAATATGTTCTTCATGCTGTTAGACTGAATTGCTTCCCCTTCTGTTACACCCATGATCCAGATATTTGGTTGGTTTACGGTATCTCACAATTCCCTCATATTCTGTTCACATGATTTTTTTGAACTTATCAAAGATTTTGGACGCCTGAGCCACTTCTCCTGCCCTGTTTTCCAGCTCTGAGGCTCTGTCTTCACATGACTAAATCTAGTAGTGAATGTTTCTACGGAGGCTTTTACAAGCTCTATTTGATTTTTGTTTTCTGTTGCATTTTTCTGTATTGTAGCCATAAGTCTGTTGCGTTCCAGTTTGAGGTTGTGGTTCGATTTTCTTAATGCTTCTTGGAATGCATTATTGCATTTAATCATGTATTTATTAGGCTTAATCAGCTTGTTATTGACAGCCTCTATTTTCCTACCTTCAATTCATTTATCTCTCTTTTGAGGTCTCTCTGGATTTCCTCCGTTCAGTTAGTTAAATGTAGTGATGAAACCTGTGTGCTGGAAGAGATAGTTCCGCTCAATTTCATTTATCTGATTGTTGGATTTTTGGTTTTGATGAGTTGATTCCAGTCTCCTCTATGTTTTCATTGGACACCTTCATTTTGGGACTAGGCAACTTTGGTGGAGCTCTCTCAGTTTGTTGACTCCTGTTGCTTTTCTTGCATTGGGTCTATTGATTTCAGGATAAAAATCTGTTTTATCAAGGAGGAAGCAAGCATTTGCCCTTGTAAGATTTTCAGTTAGTGTTTTATTTTGGGTTTGCACTGGATTGGAGTGGGATGACCTTGTATCAGCAGACCTGAGTTGTGGAGGTTGCAAATGTGCAGAGCTGGGCTGGTGGCTGAAAAGAGAGCTGCATCTATTCAGCTCGTGATCCCAGGGGTGCCTTGCCTCCTGGGCCCAGGGGCAGTAGCCCTTGGACCTGCTCCCATCGTCTACCCAACTGAGCAGGTTGTAGAGGACTGACTGGTACCCGCTGGCAGGTGGTTGCCAGATATTACTGTGCTCCCTGTCTGTGCCAGGAATGATGTCCAAGGGGGCAAAGATAAAAGGGTACCAGTAGTGGGGGACTGGTAAGGGGCAGAAGAGGGGGTGTGTGGCACTGGGTTCCATAGCCCAGGTTGGAGGTTGGGTCCAAGGAGTTACCTGGTATAGAAGTGTTATTGAGAGGAGGCAGCCAGCAGCTGGCTTGGCAGGATCAGAGGAGATAGCTGAGTCCCAAAAGATGTGCTGAGGCAGGAGTGTGGGTGGGGAGGGGACCCACTGAGGTTCTAGTGGCATGGAGTGGGTGCCACAGGCCCCAAACCCATCAATCCTCACCTGCCTTGAGCACACAGGCCCCAAACATGCTCAGGCCCTCACCAGCCCAGAACATGCAATCCACAAACATGCCCGCACCTCCAAAGCAATGCCCCAAACACACACGACACCCCTCACCCTTCAGGAGCTCACAGGCTCCAAAGAAAGACGCAGGCCCAAACACGCGGAGCACCTCACCCACCTGGAGCTCACAGGCCCCAAACACGCCTCACCCCTCACCAGCCAGAATGCACAGGCCCCAAACACGCTGGCGCCCCTCCCCTGCCTGAGCGCACAAGACCCCCCCAAACGCCGTTTGCCTCCTCAAGTTGTCTCAGAAGCAAACAATTTTATGTCATTTCTCTTGTCGCATCCCTTCTTCCTTTTGGCATCCATGGTACAATGAGATCACGTGACAGTATTTTTTATTTTCTGGAATGAAACCCAAGTTTGCTGCATTGGGTATCAGCAGACTTTGTCCCACTTTCAGCAGCCTGCTTCCATTGAGTGGCCTATTTCTTCCCATATCCTTCCAATCTAGTGATTCCAATTAAGTCCCCTAACTCCCTAGTGACCGGGAATGTGGGAGGCAGAATCCATGTGCTGGCCCAGCCAAGCATCCAATCCAGTTCATCCGCCCTCAGATTTGGGTCCAATAGGGGACAAAGCCAATCAGAATCAGTCCTCGGGTTTGTTTGATTCTGAGCTGGAAGAAAAGGGACCTCACTTTTCAAGCAACAGCACTGGGAGTTGGTGAATGTGAACTAATAAATTTAGCCACTACCCTGTGCTAGGGTAATAATAATGCCTGGGCTAACTCGTGAAGATTCAGCCTTGGATACCAACGATTGGCAGGCAGAGAATAGGCAAGAAAGAAGCACTCCCTCCTTCATCTGGTTCTGCATATATACTGTGCATATATACAGCACGGACTGTCTAATTCACTCTCTATTCACATTCTCTATACATAGCAGGTGTCAAAAATATTTAAGTATTCTTAATGATTAATACCAGAAAAACTAAAATGTGGAATTAGAAAATAAGGACAGAATGAGGCAGGAGAAAGGGAAAAGACATTTAAAAACCAAGCAAGCTGGAGAGATGGCTCAGCAGTTAAGGAGCTTACCTGCAAAGCCTATCAAACCAGATTTGATTCCCCAGTACCATATAAATCCAGATGCACAAAGTGACACTTGCATCTGGAGTTCATTTGCAGTGGCTAGAAGTCCTGGTGCACCCATATTCACACACTTTCTCTCTGTGTGTCTGTCTTTTTCTCTCTCTCTCTTCCTCTCTTTCTCTGCATCTGTCTGCTTGCAAATAAATAAAATATGTTTAGCTGTGCACAGTGGCAAAGGCCTTTAATCCCACCATTGGGAGGCAGAGGTAGGAGGATTGCCATGAGTTCGAGGCCACCCTGAGACAACATAGTGAATTTCAGGTCTGCCTGGGCTAGAGTGAGACCGTACTTTGAAAAAAAAAAAAAAACAGAAAAAAAAATCAAGCAACTAAGTGGACCTTTCCATCATCACCATGGGTGAAGAAAATTTTAAAAATTGTGTCATTTATTACTCCCTCTACTCACAAATATTAGATATGGGGCTACAGCTCAGTGGACCTTTCTATCATCACCATGGGTGAAGAAAATTTTTAAAATGGTGTCACTTATTACTCCCTCTCCTCACAAATATTAGATCTGGGGCTATAGCTCAGTGGCAGAGAGCTTGCTTAAAAGGCATGACTGTCAGTACTCAAGACCCAGTCAGTCAATCAAAATATAAATCAGAATTTAAAAAATTAGCCCGGGGCTGGAGAGATGGCTTAGTGGTTAAGGTGTTTGCCTGCAAAGCCAAAGGACCTAGGTTCAACTCCCCAAGACCCCCATAAGCCAGATGCACAAGGTGGTGCACACATCTGGAGTTCGTCTGCAGTGGCTAGAGGCCCTGGCATGCCCGTTCTCTGTCTCTCTCTAGCTGCCTCTCTCTCTCTCAAATAAATAAATAAAAACTGTATTTCTAAAAAAAAAAAAAATTCCTTCCTTCCTCCCTCCTTCTCTCTTTAAAAAAAAAAAAATCAGCTGGGCGTGGTGGCGTATACCTTTAATCCCAGCACTCGGGAGGCAGAGGTAGGAGGATCGCCACAAGTTCAAGGCCACCCTGAGAATACATAGTGAATTCCAGGTCAGCCTGGGCTAGAGTGAAACCCTACCTTGAAAAATCAAAAAAAAAAAAAAAAATCAAACAATAGCAACAAAAGCCCTAAACAACAGCAACAAAGAGAACTACAGTCATGATAATTATGTGTTTTTGATATTCCTGTAGGATCACTGGGCAGATATTCAGAAAATACCTATCATATTTTTCATGTCATTCTGCAGCAAACAAGACACTTCCTCAGTTTTACCACATTTGCTTCTCACACAAAAAGTTAAAAGATTTAGTAAGAGGAGGGACGTTTAGTCTACACCAATTTAATCAAAGTTTATTTTCTGTTGTAAAATTAGAACATGTTCAACCAAAAGTCATAATTGACCATAAAATGAAGAGAAAGGATAAAAAATAGCAATCAAAACCTATTCTCTCCCTCTCTCACACACACATCCTTATCCTACCCTGAGGAAATCATGTTGTTGTGTTTATTCCAAATGGTGGGCTTGTAAAGACTTTTACATTAATGAGATTATAGTAAATCCTGTGCCTATAAACTAACTGTTAACATCTGCATCATCACCTCATCGGGCCTCCAGCTTTCTACACTGCTCATGAGCATCAAACTTTATTTAACCACGTTTCTATTGTTGGATTCTGACTACTTCCAAATTGTTACTGCAGTATATACTCTAAGGAAAAATCTGACACCAAAAGACAGAGCTAAGGGATGAAGCCAACAGCATTCTGGGGACATTAGTTAAAGCCCTGAGTTAAGCCCTGCTTTAAGCAAGTCATTTCTGGGCTTGTCAATAATAGGAGTTAACATATTACCTTTATCATTCAAACCAATATGATTTTTTTTTATTCTTGTGACCAAACAACTCTGCACAGATAACCTTTTACAAAAATTAACCAATTAGCTAGGCATGGTGGTACATGCCTTTAATCATAGCTCTTGGGAGGCAGAGGTAGGAGGATCACCGTGAGTTCGAGGCCACCCTGACACTACAATAGTGAATTCCAGGTCAACCCAGGCTAGAGCAAGACCCAACCTCAAAAAAATCAAAATAAAAATAAATAAATACATGAGTAAATGAATTAACACAAGTCCAAAAGCAGAGGCCGTTTGTTTACACATGTTCTCTGCTTACCCATCTGTGATGGATTAAATATAAAATGCCCCCATAACATCACATATTTGTAATTAAGCCTCAGTCTCAGTCCCCAGCTGGTAGAGCCTTTGGGAGGTAGAGCTGTGCTGGAGGAGGTGTGTCAGGAGGCAGACCTTGAGATCCATTAGTGCAGCCCACCAGATATTCCAGAGCCAGATCACTTGGACCACTTCCTTCCTGCGGCTCTGAACTACAATGCTCTCGTTATCTGCTGCGCTGTGCTTTCCCCACCATGATGAAGCTTCCCGTCAGAACTGTAAGCAGAAATACACCCTTACCTCCACCAGCTGCATTTGGTCAGGTGTTTTGTTCCAGCAATGAAAAGGTAACGGCTGCACCATCACCACCAAAGGTCTGTTTTGTAATGTGCAAGCTTTTCTCCTGGAAGAGAAACAAGGTCCCTGTGCATGAGCCAGCGTCTGATCCCGAGGACTGTCCACTCTCTTGTCCTTTCCTTCCTATCTCTTGGCAAAAGAACTCAGTGATAACTTCAGGCGTGTGATCAAGACTGTAAAGAAACACAATAGATGGTCATGAGTCATGCCAAGGCTTCTTACCAATAATTACTGCAAGTCAGCTAGTTCTGCTCCTTCACCTGTTTTGAGTTCCAGAAATCAGAGGTTAAATAGGGAAAAATGAGACCATGAAACACTATTTTACATAACAAGCTTTTTGCTTTTTTTTTTTTTTGTTGTTGTTGTTTTGTTTTGTTTTGGTTTTCAAGGTAGGGTCATGCTCTGCTCTAGCCCAGGCTGACCTGGAATTCACTATGTATACTCAGGGTGGCCTCGAACTCACGGAGATCCTCATACCTCTACCTTTCAAGTACTGGGGTTAAAGGTGTGCACACCTGGCACATAACAAGCTATATTAGGCTGGGCTTAGGTCTGCAGGACAGGGGATGACCCTCACTAGAGGAAACTTGCAGAGACAGATGGAGCCACCAGCCAAAAGGAGGAAAAAATGAGAAAATACCCAAAGGAGAGGAGAAAATGGGGGAAAGACCTATGTTTCTACATGAGTTGGTCCAATAGCAATTGGACCCCAATCTCCCCTTCTATTTACATGTCACATGTGTCCTTTCACCTGCCTCCACCCCTTTTCCTATTTATCTCTTCATACTCACTATCTGGATCAGATAGAGGTTAGCAGTAGCCAAGGATTTGTCTAAAGACATTGGGTTACATTTCATGAATTAGGCAAATTAGACAGGCTCTGCATGGCTGAAAATAGATTTATCTGGGCTATAAAGCTGAAAGAGTAAGAACTTGAATCTGGTACCATAGCCAATGGTCCTAACCATGCAGTGAAGAATGAAATGACCCTCTTTGAGGAGTTACAGTTAATGGTGGCTAGGGAACTGAGAGACAGTTTGTGCAGTGGTATACCCACTGATAGGACCCATTTGCTCTGGTAAATAGTCCCCACTCATGTCCATGCAGACAACTTGAATTAAACTCACAGAATTACACCCATACTCAAGAAAAATAACAGTGGCATCAAAGTAAGAGGGGCTAGTTGGAAAGAAAAATGGGTTCAGTGAAGGGGGACAGGGAGGGGAGTCAAGAGAAGGTAATAGGAGGGGATTATGAAGAATATCTATCTATCTATCTATCTATCTATCTATCTAAATTGTTGATAAAAATGAATAACATAAGAGCCAGTAAACCAGGGCCCACTTTAATTCATTTATATGACAGTAACTGGTATTTTAAGTTTTAGAGTTCAGGGCTTTTTCCTCATGAGGAAAGAGGAAGCATCTTGGAAAGTCTCTACCTGTGAGACAAGGCATGCCAAATAGATTGTAACATACATCCTTTGTTTACCTGTCACAACCAAAAGTTTGTTTTATAATGTGATACCAGTGTTATATTCTTTCTATTTGATTTTATTTTGGTCCAGTGTTCTCCAGTCTGAGATATTACATTTTTAATATGTCATTTGGCATATAGAGATTTTAGGTATCATGTATTCTGACATTTTCAAATACAATTAGTTTTCGTTGACTCTCACTCCTCTCCCTAATCGTCCCTCTGCTTACATCACATGTCCTTTCACCCTGCCTCCACCCCTTTTCCTATTTATCTTTTTATACTCACTCTTAGTTACCATTCTACCTTTATAGGTTTCATTTATGTTTGCTCACATTTAGGTACATACATATAAATATAAACTCAGAGAAATTAGGAACTATGGGATACATCCCAAACATTGGACCTGCTTAAAAGTTGCTTTGAGAAGTTCTGATGTACCTGTAGGATGCTGATCTAGGCCCCCATCAGAACAAAATAAAACATTCTAGAGGGCTGGGGAGATGGCTTAGTGGTTGAGGCACTTGCCTGAAAAACCAAAGGACCCAGGTTCAATTCTCCAGGACCTACACAAGCCAGATGCACAAGGTGTCACATGCATCTGGAGTTCATCTGCAGTGGCTAGAAGCCCTGGCATGCACTTGCTCTCTCTCTCAATCTCTCGCCCTCCTTCCCAACCTCCTTCTTTCTCTCGCAAATAAATAAATACATTTTTAAAAATGCTAGAACACATGGTTTTTTACTGTTGGATATCAGAACCCATGCCCAAAGAAGGTTTCAACAGTAGCCTCAGAAGCAAAGTTTCTCTGACCTGATCTACATGCCTAAGCATCCTCCCAAAGTCAAGTCACAGAAACCAGGGCCCATTTCCCCAAAACCAGCCCTAAAAGCCAGAATGATTGCTATAACCGTCCACCTACCTTGGAGCTAATTATATACATATGGAGAAAGAGAGAGAGAGAGAGAGAGAGATTCTTATTCCCCAGAGAATCTCCCCAAACTCAACAGGAAGAAAGGTTATAATTTGTCAGCCAACAGGAATCTGAGCAGGCAGGTCTTTCTGGGATTCTCCACTCAGTCCAGTTCCAGTCTCACATCCCTTCTGTCCAGCTAACTTCTATGTTACTGTCTAGCCTTCACCAACCCTTAGAATTAGAATGGCTGGTTCACCCTGGGATCTGAGGTCTTCAATCTGAAGGTTACTGTGTCATTTAAAGCTATAATCAAATAAACTCATTTTCTTTTTCTCTTGTGATTCTATTGTCAGTTTATTTTAGCAGAATCTATTATTAAATTGTCAGAGGAACAATTTGGTCATTTCTTCACCGTGGTACTCTCCATGCCCAATATTTATTAGCTCTGTAAAAACGAGTTTTTTTAAAAAAAAATTTTTCTTAGCTGAAGTAGACCTAAAATAAACCCAACATGGCTCAGGAAATTTTTCAGAAGAGGGGGCAGAAAGATTGTGAGAGCCACAAGTTGGGACATTATGCACAGAGACATTGCCTCTTCCTCATAACTGACAGCTGCCCCCACAATGCACGACCCACAATCCCCATGGGGATGACTGGCATCCCCAATGAGGAGGGTCCCTTGGGGAGGTGGCAGGGATGAAGGTAAGGATGGCACCAACAAGTTCTTTGCATTCTGAGTATGTCCATAACTAATTTTTAAAAAAAGAAATACAAGCCGGGCGTGGTGGCACATGCCTTTAATCCCAGCACTCGGGAGGCAGAGGTAGGAGGATAGCTGAGAGTTCGAGGCCACCCTGAGACTACATAGTTAATTCCAGGTCAGAGCCTGGACCAGAGTGAGACCCTACCTCGAAAAACAAAACAAAACAAAACAAAAAAAGAAAGAAAGAAAGAAATACAATAAGCTCTTAAGTTAAAAAAAAAAAACCCGGTGTTAGGAAGTTTGCACAATACTGGGTGCCTAACAGCTGGTGTCTGTCCTGTTTTCTGGGTGTAAATATTATGAATATTGCCCTAGAGGTACATGTGCTTATACATAGCTAATAATATCTATATCTATCTGCCTCATCTTCTGGAGATTAATCTGTAAAATGAACTGTAATAATACATAATTTGTCTAGAGTCAAGTTCTTGAAATAATACAAAAATATGTTAATAGAAAAAATTGTTTAATCCTATATTACTTAACCAGAAGAGAGAAATAAGAATTCCGAGGCTAGTATTTCAGCCAGCCCTGTGAGCGAATATTCCCATTTCCTACCAAGTGCCCCAGGAAACTGAGATACCTCCAGGTTCACCCTCCCTTACTTGTATGCCATTGTATGCCATTGCATGTACGGACACTGTAGCAAACAGCTTCAGGTTCGCTGAGATGAAATTCCAGACCAGGCACAGTTATGGAGGAAGGGATATTATTTATTGAAGCTCACAGATCCAGGGGAAGTTCCATAATGGCAGGAGAAGCAGCCTGCTATTCACAGGACCAGGCAAGAGATCAAAAGCCCCCAGCCACACAGCACACAGAGCAAAACTACAGCCAAAAGGTCACACAGCACACTTCAGGAACTCCTGCTAGGCATATTTGCATATCTTTACAATGGAATCTCAAACCATCACCACACCTTAAGACCAGCCCCCAGTGACCTTGCCTCTAGCAAGGTGATTGCAGATGCAACCATAACTGGTAAAACACTGAATATATTGAGGGACATATATTCAAACTACCACAGACACTTTACCTAGAATGATCACCTCCCAGCAGGGCTGCTCCAGTTAACCTTTAAGATTCACCTCAAGCATCAATTTTCAGAAAGCCTCCCTTCCCTGGCTCATTCCTCAAGGCTGGTGTGATTCCTCCACACACCCCTTCATGGTCACCTGCGACCTGCTGTATTTATACCACTCGTCTCATGTTATGCTGTCAGTTGTTTGTGAGTTTTCTGCAAGACCAATAAGATCAATACTACATGTTTGTTAATAAACGTGTCGTACATGTGTGTTGATCTCTGGAATTGAAGGCATTTGAAGTTGTTGTACACTGTAGCAATGTTCCGGCTATCCTCTTAGGGCTCAGTATTATATCCTGAAAGAACTGTGATGACGAGGGACCATCATTCCCCCTCTCTGCCTCTTGATTGCTTGTCTTGCTGTGTCTTCTCAGAATAACACTCTGGAAGAAAGCCAAACTTAACTGAGCAAACCTCTCTGCCTTCTCCCTTTGAACTCTGGGAAAAGACCAAAGTGAACTGAGAAAACCTCACCTTGAACTCTGGGAGAAGACCAAAGTGAACTGAGCAAACCTCTCTGCCTTCTCCCCTTGAGTCTGCTGTAAGTGAAAGGAAGGACTCCCGTGGGACAAGAGCAGACACGTGACCTCCCGGTATGAAGGCCGGGCATTGGTTGCCCATTCCAGGGTCTCTGCAACTCATCTATTTTCTAAGCCTAACATTTGGGCAATGATGAAACTTTTTCTTTTGCATATATATATGTGTGTATAATGTGTAGTGTGTGCATGTGTATGGGTGCATATGTGGTGCAGTCACATGTTCACTGTGTGTGCATGCACCTGTGGAAGAATCTAGAGGTGGATATCAGATGTCAGCCTCAATCACTCTCTTATTTATAGAGATAGGGTTTCTCACTGCTGCAGTTACCTTCTTTTTTAAAATATTTTTTATTAGTTATGTATATAGTATATATACAGCCATGATGGTACCATCGTTAGCCTTCTCCCCGTCCTCCCCACATGAGTACTATGGGTCTTGCCTTATGGGGTAGCCATCAGTTATGTGGAACAGGCAATGACTCTGTGTATAATGACCCAACTCATGGCTCTAACAATCTTTCCGTCGTCTCTTCTGCGAATTTCCCTGAGCCATGTTGGGTTCATTTTAGGTCTATTTCAGTGACGAGGTTTTGTGAGTCTCTGTGTCTCTGGATGTCTGATTTGGTAGGGGTTGAGTGTTCTTTGTGTCCATCTCCTTTGCCCTTGTGCTGGTACCAGGTTCACCAATAAAGCAGCTCTCTTGCTCATTTCCCCTATAACTCAATGGCTTCAGCTGGTGCCCTGGTGAGGTGTGATGGGCTGATTCTCTCCTCAGGATATGCGTCCATCTGAAAGAGAGAAGCAGATTCTCCAATGGAGAGTGAGAGAAGCAGATTCTCCAATGGAGAGTGAGATCAATGCAAGATACGTGGATAACTATTATTGTTTTAGAGAGAATTTAATAGGTGTAGGACCTCTTGTATCCCACTATTGGTGGGAACTTGATATTGGAGAGTGGGCTCAGCCTTCTTTATTTTTATTTTTATTTATTTATTAGAGACAGAGAGAGGAAAAGAGAGAGAGAGAGAATGGGCACGCCAGGGTCTTTATCCACTGCAAATGAACTCCAGACATGTGCATCCCCTTGTGCATCTGGCTTAGATGGGACCTGTAGAATCAAACTGGGGTCCTTAGGCTGCTCAGGCATGTGCCTTAACTGCTAAGCCATCTCTCCAGCCCTACACCTTCTTAATACTGACACAAAGCACGCAACCAAAAGCAGCCAATAGGTGGAATGTTGTTTATTTTGGCTTCTAGTACTGAGGGCAAGCTTCATGATGGCAGGAGAAAGGATGGCTTAAGCAAAGGCTGGACATCACCTCTGCCACAGCAGGTGGAAAACAGCAGCAGGAGAGTGAGCCAAACCCCAGCAAAGGGGAACCGGCTGTAACACCCCTAAGCCAGCCCCCAAAACACAGTCCTCCTGTGAGGCTCAACCTCCCAAATTGTCATCAAGAAGCCGGGCATGGTGGCGCACGCCTTTAATCCCAACACTCCTGGGGGCAGAGGTAGGAGGATTGCCGTGAGTTCAAGGCCACCCTGAGACTACATAGTGAATTCCAGGTAAGCCTGAGCTAGAGTGAGACCCTACCTCAAAAAAAAAAAAAAAAGAAAAAAGAAAAAAAAAAGAGTTTATGGAGGACGCCTAATTCAAAGCACCATGCTCAATGAACCCAGTTCCCATCAATTCGGCTCGTCTAACTTGCCAGCTTGCCCTGGGAATCTGCCCGTCTCTGCCTTCTGAGTCTTGGGATTGCAGGTGCATTTTCTCCAGCCTGGCGGCCATATGGTTGCCAAGGAACCGAACTCAAGCCTTAATATTTGCACAGCAAGCACTCCACTGTCTGAGCCATTGGCCCGGCCCAGTAAGACAACAAAGAAGAGAAGAAGTGAAGGAGCATGTGTATAGTTTTTCTCAACTAGCAATATCATGCCTGGTGCATCTTTTTCTTTTAGTACCAGGACACAGAGATTGATAAAACCCTTCAAAAGTTCACATGCAGCCCAGAGGGACACAGGTTTGGTGATAACTCTATCTGGCTGGGACAGCATGGGGAGGGTATGAGAACCCTGTTTTGTAGTATTTGCTAATTTCTCTTGTGTAAATATTCCTACTATGACTTATTCCATTATCCTATCTTGAAAGTCCTGCTTTTTTCCCTACTAGAACAACCTATTGGATCCACTCTGCATTTGAGTTTTATTTACATCAGAACTGACTAGGCGCAGTAAGAGAATTTAGAGCCATCATAAAAGCCCCTGAAAGAAAATTTAAAATGTTAGGCCAGAGGCAGTTTTCTTGTGATGCTAATGAAACTCAAGCTTCAGGGCTCCTCACTTGCATGTGTTTATTCTAAATATACATACATTTGCATAGCTAATTTTATATTCAGAATTTTATATGCTTTCCTTAAAAAGAACTGCCTAAATTATATGTTTCCTTCTCCATACCTGCCTTATCTTGTCGATTGTTTTTTGAGTCAGGGTCCCTTGTAGCTGGCTGGCCTCAAACACACTGGGTAGTTTGATTCCTGCCTCCACCTTCCAAATGCTGAGAGCACGGATATATACCACTGCTCCTGGCTTGTCAAGTTTTTCTTTGAATTTTATATAGTTTTATAGCAGAAACAGTCATTTCTTTTCAGTCACCTGGGGATACTGTTAACATGCAGGCTCTGACTTTGCATGTCTAACAAGCTCCAGGGATTGCTGGTGCTTTGTGGGTCACACTTTTTTCTAGCGAGTCATACAAGACGGTTTAGGAAACATCATCCAGGAAGTCTGTTCATTTAGTGAAGGTCATGCAGATGGTGGAATTCCGCTGCCTGCCTTGCACTGAGCATATCCACCTACCCCTGTTCCATCATTCAGTGCCAACCAATGATGGAACCCTTGCTTCCTTCAGACCCAACCAGGTCAGGTTCCCAGCAATCACAGATTCTCTTTTCTGTCAAATTCTGTTTCTTACAAACACACCTGATACTAATTCTTAGTATGGGTTACTTGGCTAAAACTAGCAGAGTTCACTTTAAGTAAAAGTTAAAGCAGGGGCTGGGGAAATGGCTTAGTGGTTAAGGCGTTTGCCTGCGAAGCCTAATGACTCCAGTTGGATTCCCCAGGACCCATGTAAACCAGATGTACAAGGGGGCACATGTGTCTGGAGTTCATTTGCAGTGGCTGGAGGCCCTGGCACATGCATTCTCTCTTTCTCTCTGCCTCTTCCTTCCCTGCCCCCCTCAAATATATAAATAATTTTTTTAAAAAAAGGTAAAGCAGAAAGAAATTTAGTATGTGAAACAGCTAATAGAAACCATAGGATCTAGATCATGATGCTATTATGTTTGTTTGTTTGTTTGTTTTTTGTTTGTTTGTTTGTTTCAGAGAGAGAGAGAAAGAAAGAGGCAGACAGAGAGAAAGAGAGAATGGGTGTGCATGGCCTCCAGCCACTGCAAACAAATTCCAGGGGCATGCGCTCCTTTGTGCATCTGGTTTACGTGGGTCCTGGGGAATCAAACCTGGGTCCTTTGGCTTTACAGGCAAGCACATTAAGTGCTAAGCTATTTCCCCCAGCCCCCATGATGCTATTCTGAGAAGAACAACTAAGCCAGGAGAACTGATGAATTTTTCTGTTGAATACTCTAATCTCAGCTAGCCACCATTAGCAACTATAATGGTACAGACCCAAAGCCAGTAAGTTCTTGCATCCTGAATAACCAAACCCCTCAACCACGATGTCTTCTGAAAGACACACTTTCCCCTCCTCAGGCTGGTTCCTCACCTGACTTGCTGCCTCACCCTCACCTCCATCCATGTCGTTGGCCTGTGCTACAAGGGAATCTGGAAATATAATTTTTCACTACCCAGCCTTAACAAGGAAAAAACAACACGTGAAAGAAAGTAACTAAAGCTGATGCTAAATGAGCCAATCTGTGGGCCCTGGGCAACCAACAAAGATTTTGGATTAAGTCATTTGCTTACTCATACTGTCCAGCATAGTGTCACCTCGACTCACTCCATTTGATTCTGGTACTACTTCCATGGGACTCTCCATCTCCTACCCCTGCCTGCTGATGGCAGTCCCTGGGTCTGTGAATTCTAATTCTCAGAGGGAGAGAGAAGATTTTCACTACGTTGATTCCTCCTGGGCCAAGTACCCAGCTTTGTCCTTTCAGTCATGGCTATAGACAGAGGAACAGTAAAATCCCAAGATCCCCAATCTGCCCCTGCTGGAAAGGAGAACTGAAGAAAGAAAAAGACATTGAAATAAGAAAACTGGCCAGGTACTGTCTGCTCTTGTGTTTAAACTGGATTTTGAAGGGGAAAAAAAAAAGCCATTTTCAGCGAGGAGGAGATAGAAGCAAAGACAGGCACGAAGAGCTTAGACACAAGACATGTTCAGCTCATCGTGGTGGCGGTGTCTTTGTCTGTCCTCTACAAAGATTTGAAATCCTTCCACTACCTACACCTACAAAAAAAATAGAGCAAGAAATTAACTCCATCTCCTTAATTTTCTTTTTTATAAGTCTTTTTACTATTCTTAGGATTATTATTTAATTTTATTGAGTTTCTCTGTCAGTAAAATGGAGACAGTTGAATCTATTGCTTCACAGTGGGAATCAAATGGTATAATGTATGTGAAAATATATGCCAATAGTAAAACCATTGTGTAAATGGAAGGAATTAAAATACAAATGATCTCTTAAACTCAGATTTTTCCAAGCCATAAAAGGTGATTTTTTTTTTACATACCCCACTTAATCCTTGTGTGCCCTCCAAGCAGTGAAGGGCAAATGTAAGATGTGGTTCTAGACCAGACAGTCAAGTCACACTGAGGTAGAACGCCCCCGCCCCACCTGTGCTGGATCAGCAACTGTGTCCCAACGCCAGCCCAGATGCCACGCTCCTTGCCTCGGAGGCCTCACCAGAGCTTCAAGAACACGCAAGCTTTGTTCCTGTGACTCCTGCAGCTGCTCACCAAAGATGCTCAGTCCAAAATATTGTCAACCTTGCACCTGCTTGTGGTATCTCCTGAGGGTCAAGGAGAGTTAAAGCTGGAAAAACATTACAGTCTTCTCTCCTAAACCTCACCTTTCCCTGCCTTTGGCAAATTGCATCAGCAGTTATTCTGTTATACAAGCCAAAAATATGACATGTCTCTCCTTCCTTACCCGTCCACCACTTGCCCATCCATCAACAGTCCCAGCTGCCGCTACTTATAAATTATATCCTAAATATAATCGCCTATTTTGGACTCCATTGTAACCCACTGGGATCAACCAAGCTATCACCTCACCTGGGAGGCTGCAATACTCTTCTACATAGCCTTTCTGTTAACACACTTGCCTCTGAGACCTACTTTCCAAAAAAGACCAGAGTGTCCTAAAATCAGTAACTCAGAGCATCTTTCTGTTTAGAATGCTGTAATGCTGTTCTGAAGCTGGAATCTTTATCTTTCTTTCTCTCTCTCTCTCTCCCTCCCTCCCTCCCTCCCTCTCCTTTCTCTCAACCTAATACTTAGACACATTCACCTCCTTTCCATTCCTCAAACAGGCCAAGCTTTGAAGCCTGTTCTAAATACCTCACACATTTGATTATTCCTAACTTTCACAGTATAGATACTAAATAAATGTTTGGATTGGATACATAGATATATAAAGTGACTTCTGTGATCGTTACAATTTCTTTCTTCACAAACAACCATTATTTAAAGAAATTGTAGCAAGGACGTGAAGGAAAGTCAAAGGATAGGGGAATCCAACTTTTAATAATGCTAACAGTAAAAGTCAGATATCATGTAGTCCCTCAACTGTCCTGATAACAAGGAGGGAAATATTGAGTCTTCACAAACAGAAATGATAGACTATCCTGATGGAGAGAGATTGTTAAGGCCAACGTGAGTCGAGATGGACCATAGGGTCATGTGTTCTCCTCATCCCCTCTTAATAAGTGTATAGCTATAATAACCCTAACAGCTGCAGAACTTCTGGACCCCTAAGAAGCCATCGCTCACTTCCCGGTAAAATACATGGGAAATACTGGTTCCATGCTTAGTTGCAGACAGCACTCAAAAGTTTGGGTTTGAGTTTTTGCTCATGCTTTTTTTTGCATAAAAATAAAGTATACTTTCAATTTTATATATAAACATTTTCACTGAAAATCCAATAGATACAGGGTAAAATACACAGTCTCACACATGTACATAAATAAATATTTTTTGGCATTTCCATCTTGTGTCTGTTATATCATCTCTTTTCTTAAACATAAAGCATAGCAAGTTGGGACATCTAATGCTCTCTACTAAAAAATTTGCCTAGGTCATGGGCTATGGAAAGTATTCCACAATCATAGTAATTATTGACCCTTAGAAAGCTATTTGAGATTTCACAAACTCCCCATACCCAGCTGCCTCCTGTGATCCTTGCCCTGGTCTTACTGACCTTAGGATGTGGCTAGATATCCAGGACTTCAGATTAGAGGAATTCTTCCAGAGAAAAGCACCAGAGCTATAATTATTACTATTAACCTCATTTTATTTCATAAGAAAATAATATTCTTTAATTTCTTAAGATGGAATAAAAAACCTCACAGTTCAAAGGAACAGTGAGCATGCTGCAAATTCTAACTCTCTCACTGTCCACATGGACATGGAGAAGTCTAGTTTCCCCCTAATCATGCTTGAAAGAGAAAGAGTAATGAGAGTTGGAGAAGGAAAAGAAAGAAATCTGGTCTACAGGCACTTAACATGATACCTGGAACAAAGAAGGGACTTTATTGTGTGCCATCCCTTTCCCCTCAACCCCTTCTGAACATAAACCCAAATTGGTAATTGTGGTCAGGTATTCCTAAAATAGCTTTACTGAGTTCTCACTATGGTTGGGAGCTTCTGCCTCTCCTTATTGATAATATTCACTATAAATCTAAGACGTGCTTGGATTCTAAGCCTGTTTTGGACTTTGCTTGCTACATAACCTGTGATAAGTTATACAATATCTCTGAGGTTCAGCCTTCCTACGTATAAGAATACAATCATTCCGTATGGTTGTCATGAGCATCCAAACGAGTTACGTGCACAGGGTTTAGAACAGTCCCAAAGGATAGGAAGACATAGTCAGTTACCATACAAGAGCGTTAGATAAGGGACACTTTTACAACACAAAGTCGGCTTGACAGAATGCCTTCCTAGTTCCTGTTTTCTAGACTTTATGGGATGAGAATTAACTTTCTGTAGCCCAGAAAACAGTACAAAGTTGTAATGAGGTAAGATCTCCCCTGGGCTGGTGCTGGGGGTGAGGAGTAAGACTCAACTATGCAAAGAACAGTTACTTTAGAATTGACAATCATCCTTCAAATGATCAGCAGAAGGAACACCTTTGTCTCCATACATTTGGGGTTTTCTTGAAACGGGAGTTTAGAGTCTGGAAGGCCGAGTTGCTCTCCTGGTTCGGGTACCTGGGAAGAAGTCACCACAAAGAACTGACAGAGAGGAAGGATGGGTCACTTCAGGGTCTCCATGAGCAGGCTGTATTTTGTGGTTCAGGTCGCCAAGCTCTGTGCTATTCCGTGCTTGTATCTCCTGGTTGTTTTAGGTTAGCCATGGTAAATGGGTTTTGTCAGATATGCAAGCTCTATCTACTTTGCAGGTAGATATTGCTAATAAGCAGGGGGAAAAAACGAGACAAAGATCAGAGCTACACCTGAACTCACCAGCAAAAGTGGTAATGATTGATTAGTACCTTCGGCCATGTGCAAAGACTGGAGAGTGGAGTTACATGGGCCCAAGGACCTTGTGCTTTCTTGATCTATCCAGTCTTGTCTCAATGTCCTGCCATGATTCAGCCACAACATCAGGACAAAGAAGTAGCCAGATATAAAGAATGCACATGATCTAACCTGACCAGACAATGTCCTGTCTATACACAAAATCATGCATGTCTTCCCAAGCTTTGTGATATGCTTATGACACACAAAGCACCATAGAAGTGAACTGTGGCTGTTATCTTTTCCCCAACTAAGCTTCTTTGTTTTTTAAATATTTAATTTTATTTATTTATTTGAGAGCGAGAGAAAGAAAGCATGGGCATGCCAGGTCCTCCTTCATACGCATGTGCCACCTTGTACATCTGGCTAATGTGGGTCCTGGTGAATAAAACCTGGGTCCTTAGGCTTCACAGGCCAATTCCTTAACTGCTAAGCCATCTCTCCAGCCACCCTCCCCCCACCTTCTAAGTATGCCTGTATTACATGACCTTCACCATCCAGACAAAAACAGAAGAAAAAACCGTGGGAGCCACCCTGAAAAGAACCCTCAATATCAAAACCTTGCCTTCCAAGATTCGAAACTACAGCATAAGGTTGAAACAAGAGCTTGTCCCGAGTGTGAGAGTAACCATGTGAAGTTGGAATGCCTGACTTCAAATTCACACTTTTTGTCTTACTTTGTACACAGATGAGTCATTTTACCTCTTTGGACTTCAATGTTCTCATATTTAAATTGTGTAATAAAAATCAGGGTCCATTGTGAAAGAGGTGGCAGAAAGAATGTAAGAGCGAAAGGAAGGGTAGGACTCCTTACAACGTGCTCCTCCAGACACAAAATGGCCTGGATATCCATGACTTCACAGTGCCTGACACTACCTACACATGACTATCAAAATAGGAGGAAAAGATGATGATATCAAAATAAAAGAGAGACTGGTTGAGGGGGAGAAGGGGTATGCTGGAGAATGGAGTTGCAAAGGGGAAAGTGGGAAGGGAGGGAGAGAATTACTAGGGGTTATTGTGTATAATTATGGAAGTTGTCAATAAAAAAGTTTAAAAGAATAGTTATTCCTTCAAAATCATGATGATCGTAAATTAAAAAAAAAAAAAAACACTTAGAATGGTGCCTATTACATCATAATCACTCCGTAAGTGCCAGCTGTTCTTATTTTGGAGAAGAGCATGCATGCGTCTTTATTTTCTTTGCCTTCCATGACTTACTTTTTAAAATCCTGACAAGAAAAGAAAAAAAAATATTTGAAAGGCTGTAACAGAGTTACCTGTTGGTGGAATCTTTGAGAAGATTCCCACATCTGTTCTTAGCACTGAGTATATGAATGAGGGAGACTACAATAACATGCAGAGGGAAAAATGCAACAACATTTCAATTGTGTTCCTTTCAAGCCATGATACTTATTTTCCAAGTGAGTGCCCAAGAAAGTATGTGAGGGGGCATGATAGCTGGGAACAGGGTCTGAGAAAGAGAACCTTCCTGCCCCAATCTTGCCCAAGCACCCAAAGAGGACATAGGACGTAGTGAAGAGGGCTAAGGGCTGCTTACCCAGGGCAACGGAAAGATCACTGGTCATTATCACCGTAGTACACAGCTCCACTGCTGCTTTGCATGTGTGTGGGGGAGCTTGTAAGTCTGGGAATTTGGGAGGCTTAGAGAACAGTGATTATATTGCCAGAGGATGGGGCTTGAGGGGCTGTTCTGTTCAGTTTGGTTTAGTGTGTATAAATTCTTAATTTGGGAGGCAATGACTTTAAGCTCAGGAAAGCTGAAGGTGGCCACCACTCCCCCCTCATGGCAGGTCCTACAAACTTGATTTGCACCACTGAACCACTACTGTATCCCCCCCCCATGCCCTTTGCCCCCTTTCTATTGAGCGAGTCTGTCAAAGTTAAAATCATCAGTTCTTCCTAGCCCCCCCAACCTTTGCTTCCAGGCTCTGGACAAGGTGCCCCCATTTATGAAGACAGCTGCCTGGCAGAGAGAGGCCTCACCTGTGAGCTCACTGTTCATACCCACTTTCTTTCCCCTGAGGAGTCAGGACACAGGGGCACTGACAGCAAACCATGTTGATAGTTAGTTTGCCCTCTCCCCACCAGCTGCATGCTTTTGGGCCAGTCAGGGTGCTGTGCTGGGCCTCGGTTTATCTGTGCAGTGAACTATTAGAATTCAGCAGAGCAAAGCTTCTTCTTATCTTGAATAGCCCAGGACTTTCCAATTCATGCAACCCACTTACCACCTTCCCCTCCTCTCGCTGCCTTCCTTTCTCTTCTCTCTGTGGCTCCTGCTCTGCCACATGGTTGAGGCTGGGAGGGGCTCATGGCCCATTTCAGACGGAGCATTTTGCCAAACTGGACTCTGGAGAGAGAAGCTCCTGCTGGAGCCTGCTGTTTCCAGTTTCCACTGCCTCTTGGTGCCAATCAGCAGTGGCGACAGCACTTTCAGAAGGACATTTTTAGAATGGGCTCTGGGCAGAGGAATCGGATTGCATAATAGCTTTGTCTTAATGATGGAGCGAGGGGGAGGGAAGCAAGGGAGAGCTTGGCCCTGATGCCGGATTTTAATGAATTGTTGAAGGAAGAAACTCTCAGTATGGAAAGCTGAGACAAGATGCTGAGCCAGGCTAATTCCTCATTTGTATCCTGGAGCATTGGCACCAAAACGGCATTGATTGTTTTCACGGAATCTGCTAGTTGGTGAAGTTAGACAGCTGGTCAATTCAGTTAATAGTTACTGTGTGCGCGTGTGTGTGCGTGTGGGGCTCCAGCTCATTTACCTAATTCAGTGGCTGCTTATTTTCTTCAACTGGCTGGAGAAAAATATGTATATGTAACGTTTAAGGGTTTGTTCAAATATTATTTCCACCTTGGTTTCACCTCCTGAGAACCCCCACAACACTGTCTAGACACTTTTCTCATCTCCTTGGAACAGAAGCATAAATGCATGGTTTTTCACTTTTATTGCTCCACAACCAACCTGAGGGCAGAACCTGTACCCGATTCACATCCGCCCCTATACCGGGACATGTAGGATGCCAAGAACACAGTAACCATGCCGTGAATACTTAAGAATGAATGGATAGATGTAAAGTGCCATGTTGCCACAGTGGGAACCCCTCAAGGAAGTTTCGAGTGCCTGATTATCACTGCATTTAGAGCGAATAAGTAGCATGTAAATACTGAGGACTTAATGCAAGCTGCTTCTCATACTAGTACTGGGGTGACAGTAGAGAAGACATGACCCCCCCCCACTTACCCCATGGGGCTGAGGTTCTGATTTACTTTTAAAAATAAAAATGAGAGCTGGAGAGATGGCTTAGCGGTTAAGGCGCCTGCCTGCTAAGCCTAATAACCCGGTTCCAATCCCCAGGTCCCACATTTAGCCAGATGCAAAGTGACACAAGGGCACAATGCTGCACTTGCCCACAAGGGTGCACACACATCTGGATTTCATTCACAGCAGCTGAGAGACTGCTGGCGTGTCCATTCTCTATCTGTCTCCCTCCCTCTCTGTCTGTCTCTCTGTGTCTCTCTCTAAAAATAAAAAAATCATTTAAAAATAAAAATGAGGGCTGGAGATATGGCTTAGTTGTTAAGGTATTTGTCTGTGAAGCCAAAGGACCCAGGCTCAATTCCCAAAGACCCACATAGGACTGATGCACAAGGTGGTGGGTGCATGCATCTGGAGTTGGTTTACAGCTACTAGAGGCCCTGGCACACCCATTCTCTATCTCGCTCCCTCCCTTTTTCTCTCTATCTGCCTCTTTCTCTTTCCCTCACTCAAAAAAATAAATAAATCAAAATGAAATTTACTGGAAAATGGACAAACTTGGGGAAAAAAATCATACCAAGCAAACTACAAGCACAAACCTGGAACAGCTTGAGTTGCAGGCAGACCTGACAGGAAACTCAAGGGACAGATAATATGGATGTAAGGGAGGAGGGAGGGTGGGCCAACATAAAATAGTGCCATAGAAAACTTTCTCATGGCTAGCAAACCAAAAGGTATCTATAACCTTCAATTGGAGTGTGGGCGGGATTGTCTGGGCAGAAGGGTCCTGGAGAGCAGTGGCAGGAAGCCTAATCCTATAACCATTGACTCTGGTTTATAACTCCAGTGCCAGAAATGGGTTACACTCCACAGTGATCTGTTGGTTGGAGAGATGTATGAGGTCCCTGGACGAGACAGGTTTCTGTCAAAGCACTTAATTGCTTGCCTGAAGTAAAAGATAAGACCCTATTGCTGAAGACACCATAATCTGACGACCTGGAGCATTGAGAGATCAGGCTGGAATCTGGAAAGAAACCAGCTCCCACATGGCTAGCCTTCGTAGTGATGGAAAGTGCTACATGAGCTGCTGGGGGAAAATGGCTACCAACATTATTACCACGAAGGGGATCCTGCTAGATACGAAATTAACCAGACAAACAAGATGTACACACCTGTGCAATAGTAGCACTCAGCGTAGGTGGGAAACCAGTGGGTCTCTGATTGGATAGGAGACCCCCCTCCAAATGGGAAGGAACTCATAGCTGGTACTGGAAACCAAATCAGATTCTTAAGAGATGAGGGTCATTGACTCCAGTGAGAAGCTCCCACTTGTTTTGGCCAAAAGAGAGGCTATGCCTATCCAAGTCTCTCTTAGTTGATTATGCTTATCCCCTTTAATCCACGTTATTTTACTTCCCATTAGAGGATATGGTTTCTCTCTTACAGAAGGCAGCAAAAACCAGGGAGAACCAAAATCCTTCAACATGACAAGAAAAGATAGCTGACTCCCTATCATGAGATGAGCCACCTCTTGTACTTCAGCCAGGGTCCAGGTGACATCACAGTGGAACTGGTGAGTTAAGCATGAGTGCTGCCATCATGGTGAGCCTGACATCCTGCACAAAGCTGATGGTATCTGGATCAGGGTGATGTCTACAGACACTGAGGATACTCAAAATGTATTAAAACAGAAATCCGGGAGACACTGAGAGCTTAACACTAAAGTAGACTTATACCACACCCTCCAAGGCTCAGGGAACATTGTGAGGAGGGAGTAGAAAGACTGTAAGAAGGCTGGAGAGATGGCTTAGCAGTGAAGGCACTTGCCTGTGAAGCCAAAGGATCCTGGTTCGATTCTCCAGGTCCCATGTAAGCCAGATGTACAAGGTGGCACATGCATCTGGAGTTCATTTGCAATGGCTAGAGGCCCTGGTTTGCTCATTCTGTTTCTGTCTCTGTCCAAAATAATAAATAAAGAAATAAAGAAATAAATACCTTTATAAAAATTATTAAAATATAAAAGAAAAATTGTAAGAGCCACAGGATGGGAAGGAGTATCCAGAAGCATTGACTACTCCCCCCATAATGACTGACTATTGCTCTCACAATTTATAACCCATAAACCCATGTTGATTACCAGTAACTCCACTGAGATAGGCCCTCCGTGGAATGGGAGTAGGGAGGGGGGGATAGGAGCAACATACGGTTTGTCCATAAAACAAAATTTCTAATTAATAAATAAAAATACCAGAAATGAATCAGATGAAGAGACACAAATCAGACATTCCAGCACCTGGGAAGCTATGGCAGGAGTTATCTCTGGTGGTTTGGATGTAATATGTCCCCCATAGCCTCTTGTGTTTGCAATTAAGCCTCATCCTTGATCCCCAGCTGGTGGAGCTTTGGGGAGTTGGAACCTTGCTGGAGGATGTGTCACGAGGGACAGACAGCTGGAGTTTGGTAGCTAAATTATGCTTGCTGCTTCCCCCCAAAATGTTGTGAAAAGATGTGATACCCCATGGTCTGCTCATGCCATGTCTTCTCATTCATGATGAAAATTCTCCTTGAAATTAAAAGCCAAAATAAGCCCTTTCTTTCCATAAGCTGCTTTTGGTCAAGTATTTTGTCCCAACAACTAGAAAGTAACTCATATGGTGTCACTAGTTTGAGGGCAGCTGGCCTACATAGCAAACCATTCTCAAACAAATGAACAAAATATCCCCAAATGGGAAGTTATAAGATTTCTGGGAAGATAGACTCTATCATATGTCAACAGAAAGCACTCAGAAAGCACAGACCCTCTCTCCAACGTTCTGAAGCCTACAGAGTTTGTCTATCCTATTTGTCAGTATTTGTCAGTCTCACTAAACTAGTGATGTTTAACATCATCCAGGTTCAGATCCCTACACCTAAGTGACAGCCTCAATGGTGGCCATTTACAAAAGTAATCAGAGTCAGGCACTGTGCTGGACACCTCACATATAGGATGTAAGTTCATCTCCTGCAAACCATGAGATGAGCATGAGACTAAGACTGTGTAAGCTCTGTGTCTTGTCTGTGGGTACGACATACAGACAAAGAAATCAGAATTTGAATGTCTTAGTTCAAATGGGGATGAATTATAAAACCTCAAAAAGAAAAATGTCAGCTGTTACTGTGATGATTAGTAGGAGTTTCAGAACTTTCAATTTTCACTTTAAGAAAATTAGCCTGAAGAAGCATATATTAAAATAAGTTTTAAAAATAAAAACATTACAAAGAATTTTAACTATGATGATTTTGAGGGAGCATATAGACTAAGTATTAATTTCAAAAAAATGTCCTGGAAATATGGTAATGCTGACAACAGTTGTGAGTTATGACTTGCCATGAGATAGCAATCACTTGGATATTAGACGTAAAATAGCCCAAATTCATTTCAAAAAAATATTTATGTTTATTTATTAGAGAGAGACAGTGAGAAAGAGGTAGACAAAGTGAATATGGACACGTCAGGGCCTCTGGCCACTACAAACAAATTCCAGTTGCATGACCCACTTTTGGACACCTGGCTTTACATGGGTACTGGGGAATCAACCCAGGACCATCAGGTTTTGCAAGAAAGTGCCTTTGACTGCTGAGACATCTCTCCAGCCTCCCAATTCTTTATAATACCAATGAATATGCATCCCATACCTACTGAAGACCAGACATATTGCCCTTGGGGTGACAAAAAAGGTGCAGAAATTCAGTGTAGGAAGAAAGGAAGAAAAATTTAGTCTTGGACATAATGTCTAGTCCAGTGCCCAGTAGAACAAGTGGGGTCCCTGTGGAAGAGTACCAGATTGACATCAGAAACTAGGCAGGCCTGGTGCTTAACTGCCCCATCTACATGATGGGACAGCAATCAGATGGTTCTTAGCATTTAAAGGAAAGATCTATAGAGTCTGGCATGGAATAGGTACATTTTAGGGATTCCTTGAGTGTTTTCTGCCTGAGATCTTCAGAGATCATCAGGGATGTGCACATCCTACCTGTTGCATCTTCCCAATTCTTGTGTAGTCAACAGTCTGTCTTCCATGCCCTCTACAGAAAATAAGAAGAACTTCCTAAGAGAAAATGACCCTGCACTTCACACATGAAGTTGCTCATTTCCTGAAACAAAAGAAGCTGACAGTGGTGCTTTCTCCACGAAGGTAAAAATACCAGCACATTTACTATAATGCTTCCAGCACTCCAGAGCTTGCAAAGTGGCTCTTTTGTGAACAATTTCTGGAAAAAAAAATAGCCTCTTTCCCCTTTGATCTTAAGAGATGAAATTTAACTGTGTTTTTTTAATATAGGTTCAAAAGATTCCTATTTCTTCTGAAGCATTTTACCCATCTCTTTAGAAAATATAAGTGGTTGTGAAGTGTTTCAGAAAATAGCTCTTACCACCATCCTGCAAATTGACATGATGCTCCAAAAAAGAATAAGGTTTTCCTGTCCTGAGTGGCAGAAGTCAGAAGCTCAGATGTGGGAGTTACCTTGAGAGCAGCAGAACTATGGGGATTCCCCAAAGATTAAACTTGTTATTCCTGCCAAGACAACACCTTCACACTTTATATAACTTGCAGATCCCCTTCCTTTGATTTTACAATGCATGAGACATGCCAGTATGTTGCACGTACCTTCTCATTGCTGGGACAGAACACCTAACCATAAGCAGCTTATGAAAGGAAAGGGTTTATTTCAGGCTTATAGATTCGAGGGGAGATCTCATCATGGTGGAGAAAGCATGGCAATTGTCTCACAACTTCATGTAACAGCAACAGGGCCAAAACAGTCTGAATGAGCTAACTCTGAATATCCAGTAGGCTGAATAATAACCTCAAGGTCCCATTCCAATGACACACCTCCTCACACAAGGATCCACCTCCCAAGTGCTCCACACCTGGAGACTAAGTAGGAAACTTAATAGCAAATACTTGAGTTCATGGGGAGCATTTTTATTGAGAATTTTAGTATATGAACATATTGCAAATTTGTCATCAGATCATACTCTTATACTCTCCCTTGCCCCCATTCCATAGAGCAAAAGTCATTGAGGAGACGCAAAACCCATCAAAGAAGAAAATCAAAGATGGCTGAGAGCTCAACACTGAAGAAGGCTTTTAACAAGCCCTCCAAAGTTAGGAAACATTCCAGAAGAGAAGACAGAAAGCCTGTCAGAGTGACGAAGTGAGAAGGTATACTCTGAGGCTTGTTCCCACACACAGAAACCGACAGGTGCGTTCGTGACTCCACAATGATTACCACATTTTACATTCAAACCGCGGACACGAGAATTTTCAAACAAGGTGAACCGTTAGGCTACCTGTGATGGTGTACTTTGATTGTTAACTTGACAGGCCTGGAAAATGAGACCCTGGAAACTCCTGTGAGGGATTATCTTGATTAGGTTAATTGGAGTAAAAAGACCTACCTAAACTAATTCTATGGACTGAGGTCCTGGACTGGACACAAAGGAGAGAGCTGGCTGAGCACTGGCATTTATTGCTTTCTGCTCCCTCACTGTTCTAGTCAGGATTCTCTAGAGGAACAGAACCGCAGTAGAAGTGCATCGCTATTAAAAGAGGGATTTATTCTTTTTAGTTTATGGCAGTGTAACAATAGCTGTCTGCAGCCTTGAGAGTCAAGGAACCTGGTAGCTGTTCAGTCCACATGCCTAGATGTTTCAGCAGTCCCAATCCAGCACTGATGGCCTGGAGGATTCCTTGGAAACTACTGGATCATGTTGAGAGGGTGATGAATCTTAGATCCAATGCCAATGAAGGATAGTCAAACAGGATAAATGTAACAAAGAAGTGGGGGGTGCCATTCAGCCAGGTAAAAGGCTCTCTCTAGGAAGCAGCACAGGCAGAAAAAGGGGCTGTGTCTTCTCACAGCTTCCTTACATACAACTCACCACTGGGAGGGCCATCCACTCTGCAGGAAGGACTCACTCTGGAGGAAAGACTCCCTACTTCAGTTAATCCTTTGTGGAAACAACCTCAGAGACCAGCCTAAGAGGAATTCCTAATCTGATCAAGTTGGCAACAGAATTTACCAATCCCACTCACCGTGGACTGAATATGACTAGGTGCCTCAAGTTCCATCCTTAAATTGCCTCCGGTCAGGTGTCTGATCTCAGCAATGAGAAAGTAACTACCACACGACCTAACACTCTTCTTCTGGGAATGCCTGCTTGTGCTAACCAGTAATACCAGCTCATCTTTCAGGATCTACCTTGTCCACTACCTCATCTGTCAACCTGTTCTTCAAATCTTCAGATCACATTACTTCTTCCCTAATCTGAGCTTTGCAACTATTTGCTCTCTTACTTGGCATCTCACCCTCATTTTCTACTGTTCAGTGTAGAGGTAAAAAGACCAGATGAGAGGAAGTGAGGGCATGGATGTTGCTGTGTGGAAAGCCAACTCTCCTCCTAGAACATTATTGTCTATGGAAGAATTATAGTTAAACATCATGACCTTTTGCCTTTTACTCCTCACATTGATTGAGTTATGTGATTGGTGGACAAGGCTATCTGTACACGTGTCTGAGAAGTCATGAACAATTTTGGTCTCTCATTGCATCCACACTTAGGCAAGTGGGAAGCAGATATCTCAATATCACTTTCCTCTGGTATGGTCTGGGGGGGGGGGCAGAATGGATATTTTGGCCCCTTAGCTAAGCAACATTCTCAAACTTAGTCTGAACCATTAATAAAGAAATGTTTTTAGGGCTGGAGAGATGGCTTAGCAGTGAAAGCACCTGCCTGCTAAGCCTAAAGAACCTGGTTCCAATCTCCAGGTCCCATGTTTAGCCAGATGCAAAGTGACACAAGGGCACAATGCTGCACTTGACCACAAGGGGGTGCACACATCTGGATTTCGTTCACAGCAGCTAAGACACTCTTGGCGTGCCCATCTCTGTCTGTCTCCCTCTCCCTCTCTCTCTTTCTGTCTCTCTCTCCAAAAATTAAATAAATAAATAAATAAATAAATAAATAAATGTTTTTATTTCCTCTGTCTGCTTCTTATTTATCTTCTCTCATTAGTTGGTTAAGAACTCAAGTGAGAGAAGAGAATGCTACAGTCTGTGCCACATATAAAAACTGTAACAATTGCATAGACAAATTGGAGTTGGTGTAAATTGCCTTACTAAGAGTTTCCATTTGGTTCAATGTCTAGCATTCATTTCATCATGGACACGTGTTTGTGAACAGAATTATAGGAGAAAATGATGTGTAAATAGGTCTTTTTTTTTTGGATAGGTGAGATATTAGTGCATGGGTGGTGGAAGAAGGCATGAGTAGAAAGAGCATCCTTCCATAAAAAGTGACAAAGACATGTCCTCCAGTTCTGAGCCTACTGTGATTCCAAGATGAAGGCTTCTGGCTACTGCTTTGTGACTTTCTTGCAGTGACCTAGCAATGAGAATCTGGTCACTGACAATCCTGCTCTTCTGTAAAGGCGCTCTTCCCATGTTCCTTCCTCACCCCCTTCAGTGATAGCCTCCTGGTAAGAGTTGAAGCTACATCCTAGGCATTTCAGCAAATCTCCACAACAGGTTGCTGATTCATGTTCAGGGATCCAGCCAAGTGTGTTCTGCAGACTTTTCTTCCTACCATCCTCCTCTCCAAGCACGGATGTGTTCCTGGCATAGTTCTAATGGAGTCTGCAGCTTTTCAGTTACATAAAACTCACTCTGTAGTAATACTAGCCTGTCAAAAGGGTGATGTTTGAAGAAAAAATATGAAAGTGATAGTAAACAAGTCTGAGAACCAAGGCGGAGAAAGAGAGAAAAGTCGGACAGAATGCAAAATTGGAAGAGCACAATTAATGGGGAATAATATAGGCAAATCAACAAAAAATATTTTTCTAAAGCCCTAGAATGTTTCTGATGCTATTCCCACCTAAAGCTAACCATGTGTGCACATGCACACAATCAAACACACAAGCACACACACACACACTCACACTTCACAATATCTCCTATTTTATCTGGTGTGGGAGGAGGAATCATGCTTATTTCCCCATCTCTCTTTCCATAACAGATGAGAATTCTTCTCTTTCTCCCCATGAGGCAAAAGGAATAGCTAAGCTGAGCTGTATGTGAATCGGAGTCCCTGCATATGTTATTGAGGTTGAGATTACTGTGTTAGAAGTTACTGAGTAATAACCAGCAAGTATACTTTGAAATGCTCCATGTCATTAGCCATCAGGAAAATGAAATCAAGACCACAAAGAAATGTCATATTATCCCAATGAGAATGATGAATATCAAATAGATAAAACACAATGCTAGCCCGGAGTGATGGTACATGCCTGTAACCCCATAACTGAGGAGGTTGAAGCAGAAATATATGGAGATAACAGTACATATGGAGACCCTGTCTCAAGAAGAAAATCTGTCACCCTACACAAAAATAACTCCAAATGGATCAATAAGCTCCACATAAGACCTGAAACTATAAGAGCTAGAGAAAACCATAGGGAGTACACTTCACTATAGAGGCATAGAAAAGTAGGGCTCTAGTCACCCAGGGAATAAGATCAGCAATTGACAAATGGAATCTCATGAAGTTAAAGAGCTTCTAGGCAGCAAAGAAGACTGTGCTTTGAGTACAGAGCAGCCTGACAGAGGATCTGTAGCTAGTATATGCAAAGAACTTAGAAAACTTTATATCAAGAAAAGGAACAACCCGATAAAAATAAAGTTGACTATGGAACTGAACAGAGAGGTCTCAATGGAAGAAATATAAATGGCTAATATATATTTTAAGAAGTGTTTGACATCCTTAGCCAACAGGGAAATGCAAATTAGTTTGAGTAATACTACCATGAAGGTTTCAGCAGTTAACCAGCAGCTCTGATTGGATTTTGAGCCCACTGCACAGGAGTGAATATATGCTCAGTTCTGAAAACATGGTCAAAAGCCTATGGTTATGAGGTCATAGGTCCTAAGAAGGAAGTTGTTGCTGTTTTTTGTTTGTTTGTTTGTTTGTGTTTTGCTAAATGGATAGCCATTAAATTGCTCTCACTATATGTGTATGTATGGTTATATCCATAGATTAGTGTCTTTCTTGCCTTTGGTTAAAGAAGCTTCTTTTTGAAGATGGTGGTTACTGAGGACACTCAAAATTCATCAAAAATCAGTGGTACTTGAGTGTTCAATGCTAAATAAGACATTTATGCCACTCCTTCTAAGGCTCAAAGGGCAATACAGAAGGAGGGTAGAAGGGAAAATCCCACTGTCAGGAATGGGACACTTGCTTATGAGTTGTTGGTGAGGGAGGCCCCTGAAACCCCAGGATTACAGTCTATTGCCATTGCTCTTGAATCCCTACCAGAACTGAATGGTGAGACACTCCTGCTGAAGACAGCACACCACAGCCTGTGGATTCAGGATGCCAAGAAACCAATCTGGAACTGAACAGGAAGCTTCCTCCCTCTTGGCTGACTTTCATAGCTCCAGAAAGCACTAGGCGGACAGCTTGGGGAAAAACATCATCAATGTTTCTAGCCCAGTGGTGGGTCATGCATGCTACAGTGGTGACCTACCAGGCAAGATGTGCCCACTTAGGCAATATTGGCAACCAGCTGCATTCTGATTGGATGAGGCTCACTCCACAGGAGGGAGTTCACGCATAATATTAAAAGCCTCATCAAAAGCCCATAGCTGAGGAAGTCGTAGGCCCTAGGCAGGATCCTACTACTTTTGTGTTACTGTCTTCAAAATATTTATGTTCATGCCCAAAGATTAGTGCTGCTCTCAGCCTTGGTCAGAAAATGGTTTGTTGTGTTTTACTTTTTAAAAATATTTGTTATTTGGATAGACAGTAGTTAATGTAGAGAAGAAAAACTGATCCAAGTGCTGAAAATAAGTGACTACTGAGAACTCAGCCCTATACTTGACATCTCTATAACCCTGTCCAGGGCTCACAGAGCACTGTAGAAGAGGGGCAGAGAGACTGCAAGAGCTGCAGGATGGGCAGGAAGACTGTGGAATGCTATGGTCTTGGCAGAGCACGCCCATTGCACTCATGAACTCACAGCAGCTGTGTTACCTGCACAAGACCTGAACATGGTAGAGCCAGTCACCATTCCATCACAGGTGATCAAGGGGCTCACAGGACAGTACAGAACTAATGGCAGCTAATGGTTTCTGGGGGAGGGAGAGGTGGCATCCTTAGCGTTGTAGCCACTGGTAAGTGGTGGGAAGAAAAGGTTCAGCGGGACTGGCAAGGGGGTAAGAGGGGGTGAAGGGAGGTATACATGTTCAAAATATGGCATATATATGTATGAAATTGTTAAAGAAACAGAAATGGAAAAAAATAAGAGCTAGAAAGGATGTGGAGAAAATCAAACACTTACACCTTGTTGGTAAAACTATAAACTAGTACTGCTAATATAGAAAACTGTATTAAGATCCCTCAAAATAAATGAAGATTAAAACTACCCTAAAATAAGATGTCCCATTTGTTGGTACATATACAATAGAAATGAAATCAACCCACCACAACGATAACTTGGGTATCTGATATGACACACTCATATATTGTACAACTACTCGTGATAGCAAGATACAGGATCAACTTGGGTGGATACCCATTAGCAGATGGATGATTAAAGAAGTGTTGATATTTATGTGCTTGCACGTGTGAGAGAGAGAGAGAGAGAGAGAGAGATTTCAGCCATAAAACAAATGAAATCCTGCTATTACTATCAAAATGGATAGAACTAGAGGATGTGACATTAAAGGAAAATGAGCCATACATAGACAGACAAATACAGCATGCTCTCTTATTTGTGAATGTGAAAGGCTAGTCTGAATACAGAAATGCATATCAGGTACGGAATCCAAAATATGGTTACATAGAAAGGATATGTTTTGGTGTTCTGCAACATGGAGGGATATCTTTTTTTTTCTTTTTATTATTTTTTTATTGACACCTTCTATACTTACAGACAAAAAACATATGATATTTCCCTCTCCTCCCCCCATTCCACTTTAGACCACCAATCTCCATCATATCCCCTCCCTCTCTCCATTACTCTTTCTTTTAATTTGATGTCATCATCTTTTTCTTCTGTTTTGAGGGTCTTGCGAAGGTATTGCTAGGCACTGCAAGGTCATGGATATCGAGGTCAATTTCTGTCTGGGCAGTTGCATTGTAAGAAGTCATACCCTTCCTTTGGCTCTTCCATTCTATCTGCCCCCTCTTCCACAATGGTCCCTGAGCCTTGGAGGGTGTGACAGAGGTGTTTCAGTGCTGGGCACTCCTCTACCCCTTCTTTTCAGTACTATGTCGCCTTTTGGGTCATTCCAGTGGTCATCGCCATCTGAAAAGAGAAGCTTCTCTAACCAGAAGTGAGAGTAGCGTTAATATGTGAACATGAACATTAAGTGTAGTGCCTTCAGGGCAGCTTGGTGGGAATAATATATACATTTAGTCAGACAAGAGCAGGCTTTATACCCCTAAGGCTCATGCCCTCACCTGCCATAGACTTTTGCTTAGGTTTTTCAGTACCAGGTATGTATTCCCTCCCACAGAGAAGGCCTTCAGTCCAATTGTGGAGCAGTTGGTTACCCCAAGAGTAGACATGCCACTATTGCACCCATTCAGTCATTGGGCCTGTATGGCCAAACTTGAATATTCAGTGTCCACTGTTTTCACTGCTGATGACTTCTGTCTCCCATAAGGCTGCATGCAGTGGAGCTTTTTCCAGCTTTCAGTTGGCTGGTCTACAGGGAGAAGGTTTTCTGCTCAGCACCAACTTGCTTTCTCAGTGACCTTGCATCTCAGGCAAGAGATGTCTTCAGCAATAGGGTCTTACTATCTGTTTCTCAAGGGAAACCAAGGGCTTTGGCAATAGCCTTTAATGTTTTGGAGGCTACTGGGGCCTCCTTGGCCAACAACTCACTGGAAGGTATCCCATCCCAGGCACTGAAAATTTTCCAGTAACAGTCTACAGCTTCTATATATGCCATTATTCAAAAAAGTAGGTTTACATAAGGCTTATTCACACTATCTTGAATTTAGATTGACCCTCCCTCTGCCCTTCTTTTATGCGTTCTCTTCCCATGGCCTCGCTTAGGCCATTCCCCTCCCTGTAATCTGTTCTTCTACTTACCTATGTGCAATACCATACACTTAAGTCCTTCCCTTTCCTCCCTCCCTTATAGCCTTTTACCAGCTTACTGGTTTCTGGAATCTGTTTTTGGTTCCAGAGGGATATCTTTAGTTTACAATAGCCTAGCATATCATCCAAGAATATCCAGAAGAGAGGATCTTGAAGGCGGAAAACACAAAGAAATAATAAGGATAAGGAGAGAGATTATTCTCTGATTTGATCAATATGACTACATGTGTTGAAATATACTGAGGGCTAGAAGATGGTTCAGTGGCAAAATGCTTGCCACTTGAACACGAGGAACTAAATTCAGATCCCCAGTACCCACATAAAATGCCAGGGGTAGCAGTGTACACTTTAATCCTTATACTAGGGTGGTAGAAACAGAAGGGTCCCTGGGGCTTGTCAGCTAGCTAGTCTAGCTGAATCCATGAGGTATAAGGTTCAGGAAAGAGCCTGTCTCAAAAAAAATAAATAAATAAGGGGGGGGAGGTTGATTAAGGAAGACAAGCTGAGGTTGAGCTCTACCACTCACATGCATTTGTGCAGTTGTGCATACACACCCTCACACAAATGAACCCACACACATACAAATACACACATGCATGTATGTATACCACACACATTCAAAAATAGTAAAGGATATATGAAAGAAACATCCAACTGTTAATTGAAAAGAAATTGACATTGAATCCAGGTTGTACCCTCTCCTGGGCAATGACATAGGAAGAGCAGTTCCTCACCTTTCACTCTCAAGGCTGAGCTTGTCTTTTTCTTTCTTCCTGAGCCACTTTTTCTTCTGGATGGACTGTGAAGATATGAAGTCTCCTACGCGTAGTGTGTCAAAAACAGCTCACGATGATGTGTGCAGCTGGATACAGTTACCTGAAGAAAAAGATTTACCTCTCCCGACAGGCAGGCTCCGAATAATGGATGTGTTAGAAAGGTAGATACTTTAACCTCAAGGCCATATTGTCCAAGCTTACCATATAAAGTTAGTACTATGGGCATTGCTGGGAATTTTCTTTGCTCCAAACCAATGTTTATCCTTCATCTGATTCAGTTGCCATGTGTTTATCCCTGCCTGGCTTAAAATAGTGGTGCTCAGACTTGAGCATGCAGCAGGGCAACCATTTCCTCAATCCCACCTCTAAAGTTTCTTTTTAAAAAAATTTCATGATATATATGTGCTGTAAATGGTACTAGGTTGCATAAGGTCACAAAAGTACATATTGCTATGTTGAGCGCACCCCCATACCCCCTACCAGCTCATTTTCAGCACTCCCATTAGTCGCCTTTGTTCTACAGTTTAACTTCTACTTATATTTCATATACACATACATGATTTTACATCTCTATAGGAAATCTCCCAAACACAATGAGAGAAAATATGGGCTATTTGTTTTTCTACAACTAGCTAGCTCATGTATTATTTCCAGTTGGATCCATTTTCCAGAAGGTGACATAATCTTGTTCTGTATGACTGAAAAATTCCATTGTGTATGTGCCACATATTTTTATTCATTCTCCTCTTGTTAGACACCCCAATTGATTTTAGAACTTGCTATTGTGAATATGCTACAATAGACAATGTGCATATGCAAGTGTCTCTGTGATATATAGGATGCGACTCTTTGAGGTAAATATTCAGGAGTGGTATAGCTGGATCATATATTAGATCTATTTTTAGTTTATTTAAGGAACTTCCATACTGACTGCCATAATAGCTGTTTTAGTTTTATATTCCCACCAGCAATGTATAAAGGTTCCCTTTTAGCTATATCTTCACCAGCATTTTCATGTTTTTTTCTGTGTGTGTGTGTGTGTGTGTGTGTGTGTGTGTATGTGTGTGTGTGATCAGCATGTTTGTGGTGTATATGCATGTATGTACGTATGCATGCATGCTAGTATACATGGAGGCCAGAGGTTGACATCTGGTGTCTTCCTCAGTCCTTCTTCACTTTATTTTACTGAGGCAGGGTCTTTCACTTGAACCCAGTACCTGCCTATTAATCTAGTCTAGCTAGTCAGCTTGTCCTCAGTACCCTGCCTCAACCTCCATAATGCTGAGATCCCAGGCAGGCCACCATGCCCACCTTACATTTACATGGGTGTTGGGGTCCTATCCTCATACTTACATAACACGTGCTTTATCCACTGAGCCATCTCCCTATATCCAATATCTGTTTTCTTAATGATTGCTATTCTGACTGCAGTGTAATGGGATTCAAATGTCATTTTAATTTGAATTTCTCTAATGTCTAGTGAAGTTGAAAATATTTCATGTGTTTCTTGGTTATTTGTATTTAATCTTTTGAGACCTGCCTGTTCACTTTATTAGCACACTTATTGAGTTGTTTAATGTTTTATTGTTTCTTTTTTTATTCTCTATATAGTCTAGATATTAATCCTTGTCAGATATATACCTAGCAAGATTTTATCCCATTCTATAGGCTGTCTCTTCACTTGATTAACTATTTCCTTTGCTGTGCAGAAACTTTGAATGTCCTGGGATTACATTTGTCAACTGTTGCCATTAGCTCCCGAGCAGTGGGAGCTCTATTCAGAATGTTCTTGCCTATGACTATATCATGAAGTATTTTCCCTTTTTCCTCTACAGTTTCAGACTTTCAGACCTTAAATTAAGATCTTTGATCCATTGGTAATTGTTTTTTGTACAGAATGAGAGACAAGAATCTGGTTTCAGGGCTGGAGAGATGGCTTAGTGGTTAAGGCGTTTGCTTGCAAAGCCAAAGGACCTCGGTTTGATGCACAAGGTGGCACATGCATCTGGAGTTCATTTGCAGTGGCTGGAGGCCCTGGCGTGCCCATCTCTCTCTCTCTCTCTCTCTCTCTCTCTCTCTCTCTCTCTGCCTGTCTCTTTCTCTCACTCTCTCAAATAAGCAAATAAATAAAAATTTTTTTAAAAGAATCTGGTTTCATTCTTTTACATATAAATATCAAATTTTTTCGCCTCCATTTGTGGAAGAGATGGTCTTTTCTCTAATGCATAATTTGAGCATCTTTGTTAAAAATCACATAGCTATAACTGTGTAGGTTTATGTCTGTACCCTCTATTCTATTCCATTAATCTATATGTCTGTTTATGTGCCAGTTCATGCCATTTTTGTTACTTTGTCTCTGTAGTATAACTTCAATCAGGTATGGTGATACCTCTAGCATTATTATTTTTTCTCAGCATTTCTTTGTCTATCCAGTGTCTTTTGTTCTTCCATGTGAATTTTAAGATGGATTTTTGTGAAGAATGGTATTGGGATTTGGGTGGGTATTGCATTGAGTCCACAGATAGCTTTTGATACTATTGCCATTTACACAATCTTAATTTTTCCCATCCATGAACATGGGAGGTCTTTCCACAGTCTGGTGTCTTTCAATTTATTTCTCTGGCATTGTAGTTTTCCTTGTAGAAATCTTTCCCTTCTTTGGTGCATTGATTACTTTCCTCATTGTGATGACTAAATACCTGACAAAGAAGAGTTTATTTTTGTGTACAGTTCCAGGGAATACAGTCTATCGTGGTGGGGAAGCTATGGTCACAGGAGCATGAGGTGGCTAGTCATGTTGCATCTGTAGTTAGGAAGGAGAGAGAGAGAACAAGCCATGCTATAAAACCCTAAGATCCACATCCCTTCCATAGTACACATTTCCTCCAGCAAGGCCCCACCTCTTAGATTTCCACAGTGTTCCCAAATTCCACCACTTGCTGGGAGCCAAGTGTTCAAACACATGAGCCTATGTGGGACATTTCACAGTCAAACCACAATACTTGGTTAAGTTTACTTCAAGGTATTGGCAAGTCGCAGATGGTATCTGAAAATGTACCCAGACTTTCTAGGGGAAGATCTCTGCTGCTGGATTAGGGACCCACATTTTTAAAATTATTATTAACAACATATTTCATATGGATGTATCATGTGTTGGTACCGTCTTTTCCCTCATCTCTGCCCCCATTCCTCTGGGGACATTCCTCAGTGGAGTTGCAGGAATTCCTTATGGGGTTGTGGGGACCCACATTTTTAAACATTTTTACTGATAATTGTCATACATATACATAATGTATTTTGATCATAATACGTCCCATGACTTTTTGTACCATTTCTCTCTCCTACCTTCCACTGAATCCCTTCTTTCCACCTAGACCCTCTTCTATGTCGATGTCTTCTTTTAATTTTGCTTTCGTCCATCATCCATGATGACATGTTGATGGGCACAATACTATGTAGATTTTGTGCAGGCAATGACGATTGCTCTGAGGTCATAAATGAGATGCCCACTTCATATCTGGAAGACAGCATTGCAAAGCCTTCCTTGGGAACATATTTTGAGAATTTTTGACCTAAACACATAAAGAGAGAAATGGTAAGCATTAAATTTTCATAAAACTCAACATAGTAGTAATTGTTCATATAGTTCCTCCCACATTGCAGAAAGGCAATGGCCTTATTTATCTATTTCACAATAGTGTCCCCACTGCCTAGGACTCATTAGAAGCTCAATGATTGTGTAGTAATGAGTTATATAGAACACCTGTCCTGACTAATGGGTCATCTCTATCACCTACCAAGGAAGGCAGTGAAGTATTCAGAATAGAATTGCACTGTGAGATTCAGAGGCTACAGGAAATAAGGTCTCAGAGCTGCATCTGTCTGTGTAGACACAGGTACTGTGTGATCGTCCTAGTGTATCTATTCCATTAATACCTTACCTGGGTGAAAATTAGGAAAAAGAAATAGAAACTGGAGGTGTTTATTTCACTAACCAGGAAGGCAAGTTTGAGCAGTCCTTCCTGCTTCTAGCCCTGGATGGGAAAATAGTGCGGTAGTTAGCGTTACTATGGCTGACAGCAATGACATGCAAATTTGCTTGCTGTAGGGTTGCTAACAATCAGAAATGCTCTCATTGGCACTTTTTAGACTATATTCCAATATAGCTGGAGCTGTCATGAAGAAATTATCTCAGAAATAAAGCAGTTTTGGTCCAGGAGCATCTATATTTTATGTGCCTACTTCTGCAGGGATGCCTTAGTAATTGATTTAAAAATAATCTGTGACATCTGTTGATTCTTCCACTTTTAAGTTTGAATATCCATCTTTGCCTTTTTGGCAAAAAAAAAAAAAAAAAAAAAAAAAAAAAAAAAGATGCTGTAAAGCAGAGAAACAGGAAGCAAAAAATTGCAGCAACTACATTAAAATGCCCTATATTTCTCCTAGCACTTGTGGTAGAAACCAGTTCTCTGGTTAGTCTGGCCTGATGTCAAAGTGCAGTTCCCTCAAACCTTTGTGAAGGTGAATGAGCTTATTTATAAATACATGGGCATGTCTCTCTGTGCTTGACTGTTGCCTGAGACATGTGTCAGTCATTTTACTGCATTGAAACATGGGTGGTTGATAATTCTAATTTTTACATATGTCCCAGGAGTGAAGGATCCAATAAAACACACAAACAGAGTCACATCTGCCTTTAACATTTTCAGCTGGAGGAGTATTCTGGAAGGCATTCTGCTGTGCTCTTGCTCAGTAAGCTACAAAACTTACTGAAAAATGGATTGTTATTAGAATTAAGGGAGAAAATTGCATGAAATGGTAGTAACAATAAGGACTACGTAAATATTTTATTGCTGTTATTCTTATCACCTCCTGGAACATCTGAAAGACATTTTGGGGTTGTAAGTTATGATGCATAAGAATGCCTCTACCTAACAGGCTTCCAGGGTAGCTGCAGCAACCACTCTCTGCCATGTCTTCTTCCCTTCTCTCTTCTCCTATGGTCTCTTTATCTAAATAAAATCTCCTTAATCTCCCATTACGCCATCCTATCCAGAGCCAATGCCCTGATATGAGGTCCCACCAAGACCTGGGACACCGTCAGCAAGTGTCACACTGTAGGATGCTTGCTTTCCCACTGCTCTGCCCTGTCCCCTAAATGGTGAGATCCGTGGGTTTGAACCTGATAATATTGGGTAATATCTAATTTGACACAAAGTAAGTATTCAATCAGTGTATTACCTCATCAGTATGTGATGAGAATTAACAGCATGCCTTTCATCTGTGCCTTTCATTAGTTTCCTAAAAGGAATTTATAGGGAAATTAATGGCATCAGGTAAAGTAATCATTGTCAAAGGGCAAATGCATTTGGAATAGATGCAGGTGAGGACTATGGGTATAATGTTAAGTATAGGGTTTGGATCCTAAATCTGGCTGCATTACTAAGTTTGTGGCTTTGGCCATATGATAATTCAGTTTTCTCTAGGCTTTTTTTTCTCCTCCAAAACATAAATAACTCACAGCATTAATGGAACCATGAGTTTGTGGCCATCCTGAGACTACAGAGTAAATTCCAGGTTAGCCTGGACTAGAGCAAAACCCTACCTCAAGAAAAATAAAATATCTATCTGGGGCTAGGAAGATGGCTTAGTGGTTAGGGCACTTGCCTGCAAAGCCCAGGACTCAGGTTCAATTCCCCAGTACCCATGTAAGCCAGGTCCAAAAGGTGGTGCATGCACTGGGAGTTTGTTGGCAATGGCTACAGGCCCTGGTTAGCCCATTCTCTCTCTCTCTCTCCCTTTCCCTCTTTCTCTTTCAAATAAATAAATTATATATGTAATGTTATTATATATATTAACATTATATATAATGTTATTATATTTAAACATTGTATATGCCTTGCATGAATATCCTAGTCTTACAATGAGGTTCAAATTCTCTCAGTGTATGAATTGCCAAGAAAGTCTGAATTCAGAATAGAAGAAATTTATGTGTATTCCAACAGGTAATAGACCAATTTAACCTTGTATCAGAGTCTTAGACAAATATTTCTCAAATGATCAACTTGTCTGTGTCTAGAGCAAAGTAAAATCTAACTCAAAGGTTGAGGTATGAATAAGGACAGACACAACATGCAAGCAGAGATCCTGTGCCTTTTATCCACATTAGCTACTCAGCACTATCTAGACTAGAGGCTGTAGTCATGAATTGGTGCTTTGATCAACAACAACAAAAAGGCCTTCAAGTTTCTGTAAAGTCACCTAGGCAACTGCTCTCATGACCCACATGTCTCAGGCATTCTTTATATTCAGGAAGTTAAAGGGCTGTCTTAGGTTTTGGGCGATTAACAATTTCCCCCTTTTCAGTTTGTCATTTGTGTAACCATCTTCAAACCCACTAGTTTTAGCTTAGTCTAGTCCTGGGAGGTTACTATCCTGAAAACAAGCTAGCCTTGTTACTTAGCATGTTTGAGAACTCGGCTGTTTGAGTGAATGTAAGAAGGGAGGCAGAGGAATACATACGGTGTGCTTTGAACAGCTGGAGTCACAGGCCCAGACTTTGTCTTTTGTCCTTACACGGTGGCTCCTACCTGTGACAGTCTGAATAGAATTATACTACTTCAGACTCACATATTGAATGTAGCTATGTTTGAAGGCAGGGGCTTTCAGAGGTAATCAATTCTAAATGAGATGCTATCCAATGTGACTGGTGGCCTTATAAGAAGAATTAAAAAAATAAAACCTCAAAGCTCCTTCTCTTCTCTTCTCAATCTTCACTGAAGAAAGCACGTGGGGGTTGTGATAATCAGTTTCATGCTGCTGGGATGAACCTCAAAACCAGACACAGTTTATGGGAGGAAGGGATTTATTTCAGGCTTACAGATCCAGAGGAAGTTCCATAATAGCAGAAGAAGCTGGCCCCCTTTCACAGATCCATGCACAGAGGAAAATGACCACCAGTACCACCAAAACCAAGAACCAAACAGCAGGGAATCCAGGCAGAGCTCAGATACTCTGCAGACCTGTAGGCTGGAATTCAGATCCATCCCCAGTAACACCTTTGGGCTAGAACCTAGGATTCACCCACAAAACCAGCCAAAGCCATGGAGTTTTGGGGGGGACATAAATTCAAACCACCACAGGAGGTACAGAGAGAAGGCACCAGGTTCAATTAAAAATGAAATGACTTGCCAGAAACTGAATCATCCTGAACCCTTGATCATGGACTCCTAAACTCCAGAGCTATAAGACAAAAAAAAAATTATTTAAGCTACCTGCCCTGGAGAATTTTGATATATCACCTTAATCAAATATAATTGATGAATGTAAAGAAATTAACAATAATGACTATCATATTTCACAAGTAGTATGAGTATAAAATGTTATTTGATCAGGTATAAAATTCATCTGTTTCTTTTGAGCATAAACATCCTAGTCAATGGGGTATTATTATTCTATAAATTCAGTGGATGATGCTCATGTCAATGCAGAAAACCACAACAAATGTAATTGAGCAATTACTTGGAACATGCATTCTCCAAGTGGTAATAATGCTTTCATCACCAGCTTTTAGGTAAACTACATAACAATGGAACTCACCCTCCTTTTTCTTGTACCACTGGCCAGTTTCTGGTGAATAAATATGTAAAGCTCCTCAAACTTTCCTTCATACTGAATTCTGCTACTGATGCCTGTGCCTCACTGCTTGCATTGGCCACATTTTGTTGCTGTGAAAAAATATCCACGGTCACTTGGTTCTATATCTAGGTCTGGACCTGTGATGAGACAGAATTTCATGGTACAAAGGTATGGCAGAGCGAAGCTGCTTACATAATGGTAGGCAGAAAACAGAGAGAGACAAGAGACCTGGGGACAAGATACACACCAGTGACAAATGTCCTCCAACTAAGCCCAACTTCCGAACAATCCATTCAGCTATGAAGATACCGCTGGATAAATAAGTCAACAGTGTCAGGGCGGGTGATGAGGTAAGGACCTCACGATCCAGTCACCTCTCCGAAGCTCATCAGTGGGCACCAAACCTCAACATGAGCCTTTGAGGGACATTTTTAGCTTCAAACTATAACACTCCCAGAAAGGCTGCTTTGATTAGCTGGTGATGAGTCTAGATAGTGAGAGTTTCCTAAATCAAGACCCTTCCCAGGTGCTTCAAATTCCAGTCATGGTTTGAGACTCACTGAGTGGGAGATAGAGCACATCACTTGTCTGGGTTAATTGTCCCTAGTCACTACAAAAAGTTGAAAAGTTCTTATTTAAGGAGCTCAGTAATCACACCCTCATCTCTGCAAACGTAAATAAGCCATGCTCTCCGAGCACCACCTTGTATAAATTGAGGATGACATCACCCTTCCTCAATTTGCCAATAACAGCAGTAATGAACATGAATCAGATCTAGCTGCATTTCATCATAGGTCTGAGTACTCTGCACTTTTTGGTATGTGGGGGGCATGTTTGTGGGGGGATCATATTTGTGTGTATGTGTGATGTACACTCTGTGCAGGCCACAGCATTCACGTGGAGGTCACAGGACAGCTTTCAGGAGTCAGTCTTTGCCTTATATCTCATTTTGAGGCCTGGTATCTCTTGATGTTTCTCTCTGTTGTTGTCACTATTACTTACTTCACTCAGCTCACTGGATGCTTCCAAGATCCAGGAAATTCTCCAATCTCCAGCTACCATCTTTCCATCATCATGCTGGAATTACAAAAGCCCCGAACAGCTTGATGTGGGGTCAGGGGGTTGAATTCACGTACTCAGGCTGGATAGGCAAGCACTTTCTTCATTGAGACATATCTCCATTGAGCCATGTTCTGAACTTTTAATTGCATTTGACCTTTACAACAACCTTAAAAGTTGTGAACTATTTTGATGCATGGTGTAGGAGCTAATTCACAGTGGTAGCAAGAAATCATGATCAAATAAACGTTGTTACAAGTGAAAGGATAGCACATAGCACAAGATGCCCTGATGCCCACATACCCTTTCTTACCTTTATACTCTGGTGCCCTAGGCTGTTCAGAGAGCTTTGTGTATTATCACCAAGTACTGGGCACAGGGACAAAATGTAGGCACTTCAAACATTGACTGGGTCTCCTTGCACTCTTACATCTCATCTATGTAACACAAATCCAAGGTCAAGTTTTAGCCCAGGGATTGATGTCTAAGTCACATCCTAGAACACTTCAGAGCCTGAAAAATAGGTACAGGGTGATCAGCTAAGGGAGCAGGAACTAGCCAAAGCTGACATTAGTACTGCCTTAGCCAAGAGCTCTCTGTCAGCCAGGCAATCAAGGCAAGCCCCAGCCTTTATCTGCTGTGGTCAGGGGTAGCCTAGCAGACATGCCAATGCTACCAAAAGCTGCAAGGGAGAGCCCAAAGGATCCAGACACAGATGGGTGAATGGAGCCTTTAGCAGCAGGGAAAGTGCTTTGACTCTAAGAGTTAAAATTGAGAAGAACGCTAGAAAAGCCTGTCTGTTATAAGAACAACATGAAGAGCAATGTTACAGGAGCAAATGCTGCATACATATGGATTAGAACAGGTACGGAACAGAGACAAAGGGAAGTTGACCCGTTAGGTGACAGGATTGTCAGCAAAGGCTTTTTGTTTTTTGTTAATGTGACCCTAATGCTGTTTGCATAATATATGATAAAACAATGATAATGTCTAGGATAAGATCTGTTCTCCTGGTCTACATTTTGTTTAGAAAGCAGAGTGGAAAATGGTAGAAACAAGCCACCATCCAAACTAAAAATACACTTGAGCATTCCATTCTCCTACCCTTTTGTTCTTTATTGTCACAAACTTAGAAATCACATATATCATGACTGTATTTTTTACACATTTGAATCCATATGTCTATATATGTACTTTTATATGTATCTCTTTATATACACGTACACTTACATCATCATAAGGTGAAGAAAATGCTATACTCATTTATAATATTTTCCATATTATACCATGATTATTTGTAGATGATATAAAGTAGTAATGTACATTTTTTTATTTTTATTTTTTTATTGACAACTTCTCTAATTGTAGACAATATCCCATGGTACTTCCCTCCCTCCCCGCTCTCCACTTTCCCCTTGAATCTTCACTCTCCATCATATCCCCCCCCCACTCTCAATCAGTCTCTCTTTTCAGTTTGATGTCATGATCTTTTCCTCCTATTATGATGGTCATGTGTAGGTAATGTCAGGCACTGTGAGGTCATGGATATCCAGGCCATTTTGTGTCTGGAGGAGCACATTGTAAGGAGTCCTACTCTTCCTTTGGCTCTTACATTCTTTCCACCCCCTCTTCTGCATTGTACCCTGAGCCTTGGAAGGTAGGTTTGAGATGTTTCAGTGCTGAGAACTCCTCTGTCCCTTCTTCTCAGCACCATGGTGCCTTCTGAGTCATCCCAAGGTTGTCACCATCTGAAAAGAGAAGTTTCTCTAAATAAAAGTGAGAGTAGCATTAATATATGGGTGTGGACATTAAGAGAAGTGCTTACTGGGCAGTTTGGTGAGCATAGTATATACATTTAGCAAGACTCCAGCAGACATTACATCCTTAGGGCTCATGACTACTGCTGTCATAGGTTTTCAGTATCAGGGATGTGTTCCCTCCCATGGAGCGGGCCTCCAGTCCAATTAGAGAGCAGTTGGTTTCCCCCATAACAGACATGCCACTATTGCACCCGTTGGCTCATTTGGCCTGGCTGGCCAAATTTAAGGTTTTCAGTGTTCACTGTTGAGTATCTTCACTGGTGGTTTCTCTCTCCCATTGAACTGCATGTAGCATAGCTTTTTCCAACTTTCTGTCAGCTGGTCCACATGGAGGAGGCAGCTCAGCTCCAGCAGGATTTCTCAGTGACCTTGCAGCCCAAGTATATGGATTGTTCAGCAATAGGGTCTTTCTATATATTCCTGGTGGGAAACCAAGGGCCTTGGCAATGGCCTATAATTTTTGGGGGGGGGGGTGGTTATCTATGACCTCCCTGGCCAACAACTCACTGGTAGGTATCCCATCCTTGGCACTGAAAATTTTCTAGTCACAATCTATGGCTTCTGAGTGTTCCATTGTCCAGAAAAGTAGGTTTCCACATGGCTTATTGTGTATGTATGTATGTATGTGTGTGTATATATATATATGACAATCATATGTATTGTATATATGTAAGTAGAAGAACAGATTAATGGGGGTGAAAAGGCCTAAGTGAGATCAGGGGAAGAGATTGAGTAAAGGAAAGGTGGAGGGAGGGCTAATCAAAATCTAAGAGGATATAAGTAATGTACATTTTTTAAAGACAACATAACATTCTCTGTATTCCACATTTATATTTTGGAACTTTGTGACAATTTTACTTGTTCACTACAATAAATGGTACTGGAATGGGTAACTGATGTTTCCTCGTAGAAGAAGTGCTTACCTATAGGATTAATATACTAAACCATATGGCTTTAATATGCATTACAAATTTTCTCTTCACAAGTATATGAATTAATATACCCACCAAGTAGTATCTGTAACCTACATTATTATGTGCATTGAACAGAAACCTTTTTAAGTTTGTTAGCTGCATTATTTTCTGTGTATTTTATAAGCAGGGGTTTAATTTCCTCTGAGTCTTTCTATTCTCTAATTGTCACTTATATTCCTTTTGTTAACCACTTCCTTGTACTCTGATTATACAATGGCAATTTAATGAATCCGTGTATCATACCCACTGTCCCTTGCCTAGATCTAGAGTCAACTGCACTGAAAGAGAGTTGGACTCTTGGAGGTCAAAGCATGAGCTTTACTAGGGATGACGCTGTTTACAGCACATTACTTGGCCATGTAGGCAAGTGGGCTTGCAGAAAGATGACTCTTGAATGAGGCAGATCTACCCACCTAGTCTTGTGGTAGCTGGATGACTGCGTGTCGCACTGTGCAAGGGCAGGGCCTTCTGTCTAGGATGACTGCATGGCTAGAAGAGGAACATACATGTTTTCTGATGAAGGGCACAACCCACAGAATAAATAAAGAGGTGAGCCAAGTTCAGAGTTAGGAGCTACACACTTGCTCCATGGATACCAAGAATTAATGAATGGAAGGAGTAGCCAGAACTCTGTCCCTTGCATCAACCACACCATGTAAAGATAAAGGAGGAAAAACTGTGCTTCCTGGTGATGGATACAGTAGAATGACATTCGGCTTCCTCTGGGAGTGTGTACCCTAAATACCACATTATCCGGACTCCTTCATAGCAAAGGCCTTGAATATCGGAGTCAGGTGTACTTGTGTAAGAGTGGAAAGACAGAAAGGGAGTAGGGACCATTGCCGCTACTTTTCTTTTCATGAGCACCATTCTGAACCTCCTCAGCTGGGTCCTTGGTGTTCACTGTGGGGTAATAAGGGGCTCTGTCAGTTTCAGGTGGGGCAGTACCTGAGGCTATTTCTACCTACCCTGTGGCTCTTAAAATTCTCCTGCTCCCTCCTCCACAACATATGTTAGCGATGTGTTTTCAGTTTTTTTTTTCTTTAATTGTAAGCAGAAAAAGATAGAAAAGAGATAGAGAGAATGGGCTAACCAGGGCCTCCAACCACTGCAAATGAGTGCCAGGTGCATGCTCCAGTTTGTGCATCTGGCTTTACATGGGTCTGAGGGGAAAATCTGGATTATTAGGCTTTCCAGCCCTGTTTTGAGTGCTGAGTTCTCTATAGCCTTGTATTTCTGCTACGATGTGGTTCAGTTTACCTCCGTGTTTATTTCTAGTTCCCTGGAGGCAGTTGTTGGGCTAGCATTTGGAGCAACACTCCCACTGTTGCTTCTTCTGTAGTTTCTCCTGGACCCTGGTAAATGAGGTAGAGGTGCCACATCTCATGATGAGCAGTGAGCTCTCTTTCCTTGTTGAATTGGTGGATTTGGGGTCTCCCCAGTAGTCTCTGCCATCTGTAAAATAAAACAGATCCTCCAATCAAGGGTGAGAGCAGCTTTGATTAAGGGGAGCATGCATATAATTTTGAGAGACATTTTGATGAGGGGACCCACTCAATTTGTCCAGAGAACAATGGGGACTTCTCTCTGGAGGTTGTGAGCTTCATTTCTATGAGCGCTGGCTTGGTTCAAAGCACCAGTTATGAGTTCTCTCCTACTGAGCAGGCCTCATGTCCACTCGGAGGGCAGTGGGTTATCCACAAGGGCTCCGTGTCACTATCGCACAATTACATGTTTCTTGTCCATCTGCTGGGTTGCATTATTTGCACCTGCTGATCCACACTGTTGGTGACCATTGATCACACAGGAGCTCCCATAGCACTTTCCAGCTCCATGAGGCTATGTCAGGAGAGGACTTGCTTTCCTCTTAGTGCCCACGTGGTCTCTTGCTGTCCTGGAATGGCAGCCTGTGGTGTCGTCAGCAATAAGGTCTTACCTTTTAGCTTTGTTGGGTGATAAAGTGCTTGGCAATGGCCTACATAGCATCGCAGACCTCACAGGTCTCCCTGGACAACTGCTCACTATAGGGAGTAACGCATTTCTGGTCCTGGGATTTACAAGCCAGTGCCTAGAGTTTTAAGGTTTCCTACCTTCTACTGGGTGTATTGGTCTGGTCCATCCACCTCCCTTAATTGGGGGGGGGGGGTCTTGCATGCTGGAATCCCAGGAGCAGTTCCTAATGTGCTACCTACTTTTGTTTTTACTTTTGTATAGTTCCCTCCCCCCTCTCCCTTCCCCCATCTCCCCATCCTCTCACTTCCAATATTCTTTCCCTCTATTAGTTTGTCTTGTATTTCCTCCTTTCCTCCCTCCCTATTTTCACTTTTTCCTCGTCTCATTCTAGTTATATACCCATATTCTTAATTCTTACTACCCTTTGCCTTCCTTTTCAGCTGGTCCATTTAGGAGCCACATATGAGAGAAAACTTATGTGTTCGACTTTCATAGACTGGCTAACCTCACTTAGGATGATATTTGCCAACTCCATTCATTTTCCTGCAATTCCATTATTTCATGTTTCCTGAATGCCCAGTAGAGTTCCTTTGGGTATATATGTAGCGTATCTTCATTACCATTTGTTGATGGGTATCTGGGTGGATTGTGATTCTTAGCTATTATAAACAGAGCAGCAGTAAGCATGGTTGGGCAAGTATCTCTACAGCAATGATGTTATCTTTAGGGAAAGTGCTCAGGAGTGGATTAGCTGTGTCCGGTGGTAGATCTATTTTCATCTTTTTTTAGGAGTCTTCATACTGACTTCCATAGTGGTTATATATGTTTGCCCTCCCGCCACTAGCGAATACAGGTTCCTCTTTCCCCACATCCTCGTCAGCATTTGCTGTCATTTGATGTTTTGATGATTGCCATCCTGAATGGACGAAGTTGGAATCTCAGAGTTGTTTTCATTTGCATTTCCCTGATGGCTATGGATGTTGAACATTTCTTTAAGGGAGTAGTGGCCATTTGTATTTTTTTCCTGTGAAAATTTGGTTCAGTTCTCTGACCCAGTTTTTGAATGGCTTATTTTGTTTTGTCTTGTTTTTATTGCTTAGTCTTTTGAGTTCTTTGTAGATATTAGGTCTCTGTAGATATTAGGAATAGCTGGTGAAGATTTTCTGCTATTCACTAGGTTGTCTGTTGGCTCTGTTTTTTGTTTGGCTGTCTGTACAAAAGCTCTTTGGTTTCATGAGATCCCACTGGTTGAGCGTTTGTTTAATTTCTTGGGCTACTGGGGTTTTAATGAAGAAGTCTTTTATATCTTGAAGTGTTCTCCCTATTTTTGCTTCCAGCCATTTTTTGAGTTTCAGTTCTTATATTAAAGTCCTTGATTTATTTGGAGTTGATTTTTGAACAGGTAATAAAAGTGATTCTAGGTTCATTTTTCTACAAATGGTTATCCAATTTCCCCAGCATCATTTGTTGACAATTTTGTCTTTTCCACAGTGTGTATTGTTAGCTTCTTAGTCAAAGATCGGGTATCTATGCTTGCTTAAACTAAGGTCTGGATCTTCTATTCTGTTCTATTAATCTATATGTCTGTTTTGTGTCAGTATCGTGCTATTTTTATTACTAGGACTTTCTAGTATAATTTGAAATCTGGTATGGTGATACCTTCAGCAGTGTCTCTTTTACTAAGGACAGTTTTGGATATCTGAGGCCTTCTGTAGTTCCATATGAAAGCTGACAGTGTGTTGTTGATTTTTTTCTCTATCTCTGTGAAAAATGATGCTGGAAATTATACTGGTATAATTTCCTACCAACCCATGAGCATGGAAGGTCTTTCCATCTTCTCGTGTCCTCCTAAATTTGTTTCTTCAGTGTTTTTATGTTTTCTTTGAATAGGACTTTTGCTCCCTGTTGTTAGTAATATTTGAAAATAGTTAACTTTTTGGCAGCTATTGAAAATGGGACAGCCTTGCGAATCTCTTTCTCCATGTATTTGTCTTTAGAGTATAGAAACCTACTGATTTTTATGTGATGATTTTGTATGCTGCTACTTTGCTGAAAGAATTTATTACCTGTACAGTTTTTTGGTAGAGTTTTTGGGTCACTAATATATAGGATCATGTAATCTGTAAATAGGTCTAGTTTAACTTCTTCCTTTCCAATTTGTATCCCTTTTATTTCTTTCTCTTGCCATATTGCTTGGGTTAGGACTGCCAGTAATATGTTGAAGAGCAGTGGTAAGACTGGGCACTCCTATCTTGTTCCTAATCTTAATGGACATGTTTCAAATCTTTTTCCATTTAGTAAGATTTGAGCCTTTTAGGTGCTTTATAGCCTTTCTCATGTTGATATGTGATCCTTCTATCCATAGTCTCTCCAGCATTTTGATCATGAAGTGATGCTATATTTTGTATAAGAACCTTCTGTGCATCTGTTAAAATGATCATGTGATTGTTGTGGTGAAGTTTATTTATGTGGTATCTAACGTTTATCAATTTTCACACGTAGAACCATCCCTGAATCCTTGGGATGAAGCCTACTTGATTGAGGTGGACAATACTTTTGAAGTATTTATGAATTTGGTTTGTATTTTATTGAGGATTTTTTTCATTTAAGTTCACCAGGCATATCAATGTATAATTTTCTTTTTTGTTGCAACTCTGGTTTTGGTATTAGAGTAATGCTGGCTTCATAGAGGGAGATCAGGAGCACTCCCTCTTTTCAAATTTGTGAAATAACTTGGGAAAAAATGGTTTTAATTATTAAATGAAGGTTTGGTAGAATTGGGCTAAAAATCCATCAGGTCCTGGACATTTTTATTGAAAGATTTTTAAGTTCACTTTCAATCTTGTAGGATATAATAGGTTTGTTTAAGAATTTAATCTGTTCTGGATCTAATTTTGGTAGGGATATGTATCTGGGAATTCATCAATTTCTTCAATATTATCCAATTTTGTGGAATAGAGGTTTTGCAAATATATCTTGATGATTCTTGCAATTTCCTTGGTGTTAGTTGTGACCTCTCATTTTTTTCAGATTTAAGCTTGTTAATTTGAGATTTCCCTTTTTTTTTCTTTTGCTCAAACTGGCCAGGGGTTTATCAATCTTCTTTATTGTTACAGTCAGGTTCACGCTGCTGGCAGAACTCAACTGACCAAGAGCATCTTGTGGGGAAAAATGGTTTATTTTGGCTTACAGACTCAAGGAAGCTCCATGATTGCTGGGGAAAATGATGACATGAGCAAAGGGGGATATCACCTCCTCACCAACATCAGGTGGACGACAGCAACAGGAGAGTGTGTCCAAAACTAGCAAGGGGAAACTGGCTATAACACCCATAAGCCCACCCCCAACAATACACTGACTCCAGGAAGTGTTAATTCCCAAATTGTCATCAGCTGGAGTACTAGCATTCAGAACACCTAAGTTTATGGAGGATACCTGGCTCATTTAGCTGTGTGGGTGGTCTTGGACTCTGTTGGTGATCCTGCCCTAAATTTATGGAGATGGCAGAGTATGCAAAAGGCACTGGTATTTTGGTGAGGACTACTTTATGGGTCCATAAGACAGAGTCCTCATTTATGCAAGTGCTTCTGGTTTATCAGTCAGTATGTGGCATTCAAACAGATTGCCCATTTGAGCACTTCAACGGGACAGGATGTAATGGTCTAGCAGCCCCAGTCCCTATGGCCCAAATGCTCTGTTGGTGGAGATTGCCTATTAGAAAGCCTGCGGAGTGATAGATCAGCATGCTCTAGCCACTCATCCTTGTGGAGGTCAGACAGACCTTGAGCCTATGAGTCTCCCGTTGTGCCATGTTCATGGAGCTCCAGTGCTCATGAGTGCCCCAGCCCCCCCCCCACACACACACACACATGTCCAAGCTGTGCAAGCAGGGAGCACATATCAGCAGCCCTGGGCTGATAGCTTGTTTGAAAGTGCACAGGTATGATCCTAGCTCACTCCATTGCTTGTGTGGATGTCAGGGAGACCTTGAGCCCATGTGTCCCCAGCCGTGCCACACCAGTGAATGTCAGGGGAACAGTCTACTCACAGTTGTGTGAAGATTAGGCTGCCCACCAGTGTCCATGAATGCCCCAGCTCCCCTCCTATGCCCAAGCCACACAGGTAGTAGAGCTGTACTGAGCACACATCTGTGGCACTGGGCTAATTGGTTGTTCCAAAATGCACAGGTGTGGTCCCAGATAATTCCTCCTGCCACACTCCACCCTTGCAATCAACACACCACCTGTGTGGAGGTCTGGGCGACTTTCACAGACCACCTGTGTGCACTTACAGCTAAGAATATTTGCCTCCAGCCAGTGTTTATGCAGAAAGCTTCCCAGATTAGCAGGTGGATTCTTGTTCTTTCTGGCCTCTTACTTATAGCAGAGCACATGGTTCTAGAATGACAGCTTCCCAGCTGAGGGGCATTCATATCAGAAAAGGGCCAATCACTCCTAGGATGACCCAGTTTTCTAAGGTGATCCTGAGAGCTCAGCCAACAGGCAGCTTCCACAGTCTCTCAAGTGATTGTGAAAGCCATTTAATTTATTGTATTTGGTCCACTTATGCTTAAACATGACAGAAAAAAATTCTGTCCTTTATGAATTAACCTAATGATTGGCCCCTCATCTTTCTTACTACTAATAACAATCTAAAATAATGACAGTAGAAACACTACAAAATTTCCATGGTATGCTGAATTGTGAAAAATGTATTATTTCTTGCACTTGTCATTAGAATGCTATGAGACTGAGGTTTTAACTACTGATATTGGAGTACTAGCATTCAGAACACCTAAGTTTATGGAGGATACCTGGCTCATTTAGCTGTGTGGGTGGTCTTGGACTCTGTTGGTGATCCTGCCCTAAATTTATGGAGATGGCAGAGTATGCAAAAGGCACTGGTATTTTGGTGAGGACTACTTTATGGGTCCATAAGACAGAGTCCTCATTTATGCAAGTGCTTCTGGTTTATCAGTCAGTATGTGGCATTCAAACAGATTGCCCATTTGAGCACTTCAACGGGACAGGATGTAATGGTCTAGCAGCCCCAGTCCCTATGGCCCAAATGCTCTGTTGGTGGAGATTGCCTATTAGAAAGCCTGCGGAGTGATAGATCAGCATGCTCTAGCCACTCATCCTTGTGGAGGTCAGACAGACCTTGAGCCTATGAGTCTCCCGTTGTGCCATGTTCATGGAGCTCCAGTGCTCATGAGTGCCCCAGCCCCCCCACACACACACATGTCCAAGCTGTGCAAGCAGGGAGCACATATCAGCAGCCCTGGGCTGATAGCTTGTTTGAAAGTGCACAGGTATGATCCTAGCTCACTCCATTGCTTGTGTGGATGTCAGGGAGACCTTGAGCCCATGTGTCCCCAGCCGTGCCACACCAGTGAATGTCAGGGGAACAGTCTACTCACAGTTGTGTGAAGATTAGGCTGCCCACCAGTGTCCATGAATGCCCCAGCTCCCCTCCTATGCCCAAGCCACACAGGTAGTAGAGCTGTACTGAGCACACATCTGTGGCACTGGGCTAATTGGTTGTTCCAAAATGCACAGGTGTGGTCCCAGATAATTCCTCCTGCCACACTCCACCCTTGCAATCAACACACCACCTGTGTGGAGGTCTGGGCGACTTTCACAGACCACCTGTGTGCACTTACAGCTAAGAATATTTGCCTCCAGCCAGTATTTATGCAGAAAGCTTCCCAGATTAGCAGGTGGATTCTTGTTCTTTCTGGCCTCTTACTTATAGCAGAGCACATGGTTCTAGAATGACAGCTTCCCAGCTGAGGGGCATTCATATCAGAAAAGGGCCAATCACTCCTAGGATGACCCAGTTTTCTAAGGTGATCCTGAGAGCTCAGCCAACAGGCAGCTTCCACAGTCTCTCAAGTGATTGTGAAAGCCATTTAATTTATTGTATTTGGTCCACTTATGCTTAAACATGACAGAAAAAAATTCTGTCCTTTATGAATTAACCTAATGATTGGCCCCTCATCTTTCTTACTACTAATAACAATCTAAAATAATGACAGTAGAAACACTACAAAATTTCCATGGTATGCTGAATTGTGAAAAATGTATTATTTCTTGCACTTGTCATTAGAATGCTATGAGACTGAGGTTTTAACTACTGATATTTATCCTGAGAGATAAAAGTCAGATTTGCAGGACCTAGTAGATATTGAAGAGTGGACACTGAACTATGATGTAGACCCTACAGTCTATACTTATAACATTCAAATGTCTTTGCCTATTTTCCCAGGATGGATTTGATTGTATTCTTGATATAGAAGTGTGCCCAGATTTCCTTTAGAATAGATATTTAGTATTCACCATGGGGTTATAAATGCATCAACCAGTCTCTTGGGGTGGGGGTAGGGAGGACACTGACTCAGGATACTCCATCCCACTGAATGGCTCTGACATTCATTCTGCTTCCTCTTTCACAATGTTTCCTGAGCCTTGGCAGTGTGTGCTATAAAAGTCTGTTTTACTGTGGAGCTCCCTGCAACCTCTGGATTTCTGTTTTGATGAGTGTTAAGTATCCTCAGTGTCTATCCTCAACTCCCTGGAGCTGACTGTCAGGCTTGCAGTGAGAGCAGTACTCATGTTTAAATTGTCAGATCCTTTGTAATATCTCCTGGGTCCTTGCCAATGTGCTAGAAGTGGGAGGAGGGAGATGGGATACAAAAGGATAACAGGAAGAGAATGTAACCAACACACGGTTTGTTCATTAAGTTCACAGTTAATAAAAAAGAAAGAAAGAAGAAGGAGCTGTGGGGAGAGAGAAAGTGGAGTGGGGGTAAAGGTTTATGATCGTGGTATGTTATCTATAATATGGAAGAATAAAATGTTTAAAAAATAGATTCTTACATTTTTGCCAACATCTGAGGAGGTCTTCCCCCAACAAACATGTTGCTATTCAAGCCAAACTTCTACCCAAGCTAAATCACACCCAAAGCCCTCACCAAAGCTTCCAGGTCTCTGTTTCCTCATTTATCAGATGATGGGGCTCTAATTAACTAAATAGAAAGTTCCCAGCACCTACAAAAAGAAAAATTAATACTAGAAAGGTGATCTCTCTCTCCCTCTCTCTCTCTCTTGCTCTTGTTCTCGTTTTCTTTCTCTCTTTATCTTATAGTACTAGCACACTTTCACACTGAGACAATTTCCACTGGTGGATTGTCGTGAGAACCATGAAAGAAAGGTGACTATCAGATACACTCAAAGGTGCACCTTCATCTAGCTGCCACTTCCCCCAGCAATCGACACGATGCCCAAACCCATTTCAGTTCATGGCTCGCCACTTACAGCAAGTAAGTATGTTTCCCTAGATCGACACTTAAGTGACTCCTGAAAGGTCTACACAGGCTAAGGAAGAAGCTGTGAGGAACTAGACAGCCACGTACAGCTAAGAACTCCTAGTCTCCTTGCTGGCTGAGTCGGTATGTTGGAAAAAGCAGTCTGTGGTTGCGCTGGACCTGTGGCTTCTCTCTCAGGTTTGAGTTCAGCTGTCTCAGACAGATCTGGCTACTATAGCAATATACCATGGTAGACATTTTACTCACTGTGAGATTAGATGTCCCAGATGAAGGTACAGGCAGGGTCTTTTCCCAGTGAGGGCCTTCAGTCTTCCTGGCTTGCATGGGTTGACTTATCACTGGATCTTCACCTGGTAGATAAAGTTATAAAGTTACTAATCGCAGATGGAGGACTCTACCCTAATAAGCTTACCTAAGCCTAATAACACCAAGGCTTTACCTTAATTACGTCACATTAGGGATCAGGCTTTCACTGCAGGTGTTTGGGCTGAGCATATACATGTCCTATGATCTTGCTTTTCCTTCCTGAACTTGGCTGATAGGTTCCTCTTCAAGGAGCTTTTCCTGAGACACTTCTCATTCCAGTTTTAAGCACTAGATAATTTTCTTTATGTCCCTTCCTACAGCACAGCTGGCTATTGTATGACTGTGTTTACATAGCTCCCTCAATAGACCACAAGCATTGGGAAGTCTGAACATATATGTCTAACCTATGTCTGACCTATGTCTAACCAGAGTTGTAGCCAGAATTCCACACAATGGGATGTGGTGGAGTTTGTTGCTACTGATAAGGTAAAGGACTAAAGGAGGCTGTGAATCTTGGACTTGAGTGATTTAACTGCCTTGAGCCTTGACTTCCCTGACAGCAGCTACCATGCACTGCTGCTATGCAGGTTATAGGCACTCATATGCATGGAAGAAATTAGTCAATGGAAAGACAGCCTGTTGTAGAAAGGCTGCTACATCGAAGATCCACTGGCCTGGTTTACAATGCGACTTTCCCACTGCCTAGCACTGTGACCTCACTGACATCTTTGAGGTACTGAATATTTTTCCTATAAAATGGGAATATTATTGGTTAATTCACAGCACAATCATAAGGGTTAAATGAGATACCCCAGACATTGCCTGGTCCACAGAACTGTTCAGTAAACATGTGCTGGTGCCCAGAAGTAGGCCAAGTATGTGTGCAGGTTCTCATGCCAGAAGGGAGTCACCATGATTCCTGCCAACCTCAGAACATACTAGAAACAACAACCAGCATCCTGGTTCCCCCAATTGCTGACAATGCTAAGGCTTCATGTGAAACCTGAAACAAGGTAGATTGGTCTATTCACCTCTATCAATCTGCTGTAGCATCCGTACAACTCTAGGACCATAGAATGACTCCAGTGTAGGTGCCTGCCACTAGACTACCCACTAGACCAGGCAGGAATTTCCTCCATAGACTAGGCCTCAAGTCCAGTCAGGGAACATTTGGTCTCCCCCATCACAGACATGCCACCATGGCTGGTTGGCCATCTGTAAAACTTGCAGAGTCCACTGCTGGTTAACACCATTGATGACTTCTCTCCTTCCAAAAGCTATGAGGCACATAGCTCTTTCCAGCATCCTGACAACTAGCCCACAGGGAAGAGGCCTCAAGGCCAGCTCAAGCTTAATTTCTCAGTGATCTACAGCCCAAAATTGTGGAGTCTTCAGCCAAAGAACCTTACCATCTAGTTCTAGTGGGCAACAAAGAGGTTTAGCAATATCCTGCAATGTTTTTATGGCATCAGAAGCCTCTCAGGACTATAAATCACTGGAAGGTATCACATCCCTGGCTCTGACATTGTTGTAATATTAATCTATGGCTTCTGGAAACAATATTATCTACTTCCACAAGATACTTCTGTCCAAACTGTCCAAACTCTTTTTAACATACATGTTATTAGCTGGTGAAGAAGCAGGTTTCCATATGGCTTATTCATACATTCTTAAATTTTGATTAACCCTCCTGCTACTACCTCCTCCCTTTAATTCCTTCCCCTTAGACTACCCCCTGCCAGTATTCTGCCTCTCTATTTACGAATTTACTATACCTTCCCCTTAAGTCTTCCCCTCACATCCCCTTTCTGTCTTCCTGGTCTCTACTACTGACTTTTATTTCAACTCACAGACAAATCTAAACATTTGAATCTAGGATGCACATATGAGTGAGAACATGAGGAGTTTGACTTTCTGGTTCTGGGTAATCTCACTCCTTTCCAGATCCATACATTTCCCTGTAACTTTCATTAATTTCATTTCTCTTTACACCAGAATAAAACTTCATTATGTAGATATACCACATCTTCATTATACATCGGTTAGTTGATGGGCATCTAGGCTGGCTCCATTTCCTAGCTCAGGTATATTTCTTCATGGCTCTCTATTTATAGAAGAAAGTTCTTTCACTTGAGCCCAGAGCTCAGTGATCTAGCTAGTCAGCTTCACCTTACCCAGGGAGCTCTGGTCTCCGCTTCACAAATGCTGGGATTGCAGGTACAGGCACATCACCATGCCTACCTGGCATTTATGTGGATGTTGAGGGTCCAAACTCAGGTCCTCACACTTACACATCAGTGTTTTACCCAATCAGCTATCTCCCTAGCCACATAATACTAATCATTAATACTCAGGATATGCTATATATTGTTCTAAGTAACTTGAATAAATTGATAATTTCTCTCTCTCAGGTGGAAGGAGAGGACCAACACCCCAGTGCTGTCCTCAAATCTCCACACACATGCAGCAAGTGTGTGTGCCCACATATGCTCATTATTCATGCACACATACATATACACATCATACACAGAAAAAGAGGAGGAGAATAGAAATTTTAGGATAGCAAGAAGACTCTGAAAGCTTATAGGCTTATTTCACAAAATGAAGAACTTACATCTTTCTTTGTAGCACAGTGAAACTCTGCTCTGTCTCATAAGGAAAAAATGGGAGTCTGTCATTCTATGACCCTCTGAGCTCATCCATGAATAGTTCATGAGCATGGCTCACCCTCCATTTTGGAAGAGAATAGGTCTACTACCAAGTCTCAGCATTTTCTAGTTTCATAAAATTATGAAACCCATCACCTCCTCTCTAAGGCTACCCTCCAAAGCTTATCTAACAAATACACACTCCGCTTTTGCTTGGATGCCTCTGAAAGTTACAAGTTTACTACTTCTGGGGTCACTTTATTATCCTATTAGAAATCTCAGGTGCTGGAAATGGCTTCCTGGTGAACAGCTTCAATTTGCTTTCCTAAGCATCGCAAAGCAGACCTGTTGCTTCTTCTAAATTGATAATATTTCTTCAGCTCTCTGATTATCTTCCATCCAATTCCAGCCCCTGCCATCTCCTCTTCCCACATCCCACTCATTATCCAGCTGCTTCACAGGAACACTTTGCAGCCTCCTTCTCCATGAGATTTGTTTTTCTTGAGGAAAGAAAACAGACATCAGAGAATTAGCTTTAGATTGCTAATTATCATCCCCAGGGTTGCAGGAAGAGCACAGCTTATCCTTTTCTCTTCTCAAGGTAAATTAGTAACATTTACTCTTCTGGAGCTTACATCCTTTACCCTCATCTTGTTAATGAGTTAGATGCATCTGCAATCCTGACTGTGAAACCTGTGTTGTCCTAGGCCTGGCCCAGGAAGCACAGACAACCTAGGATATGGTTTACCAAGAGCGGAGATGTTGAAAGAAAAAGTAAATTTTCCACGAGGACATTACACTAAAACTGAGAAATGAGGTTGGTAAGAATGACCATGTTCATAAGACAGGAGGCTGGGGATGAGCACTGACTGAAAATGATAGGAAGAGAATGACTTGGGGGACAGAAGAATGTTACTGGTGACCAGATGGTGATGAAACTGTGGTGGCCACATTGTTGGTAACATTCATCTAGAAGGTTCCTAAGTGACCAGATAGCCTACAGTTACTGGACAGAAGTGGAATTTGTGAGCCAAACTGGTATAGTCATCCCTCCATATCTACAGGGTATTGGTTCCAGACACATCACACATCACCAAATATGCAAATAACCTTTCTATGAAGTGTTGTAGTATTTGTACATAACCCACATACATTCTCTTGTGTTCTTTAAATATCCCCAATGACTTTTAATACCTCATGCAATGTAGATATGGTTTAGGGAATAGAATCCATAGATATGAACCCTGTAGAAATGGGGTTGTGACTGTACTTCTCCCCCTTTCCTCAAGAATGTTGAGCTAGAGTAACTGCAAAGCCTAAAACCCGTTGTTGTAACTCATCTACCCCTGCCATGCAAAGAAAGCCCCCTGGAGATGAAGCCCACGTGATGGAAAGAAAATCTCCACCAGGACGTGATGGAAGAACAAGCCCATGGTCATGCTTACAGAGCCTTTGGCTCTAGCCATTCCTGCACTTCCAGCTCTTAGACAGTCACCAGTACAGACAGCTGCACAAGCGGGTCAGAAGTCTGGGTAGTTCTGCCAGACTAACCAGTAAAACTCTCACAAGTTCAAGGAATCACTGAGACAAGGTTTCTATAGGCTCAGATGGAGACTCTGATTCCATGTCCATTCAAGCTATTGACAGAGTTTGACTCCATGAGCTGAGAGAGCTGAGGTAGCCTGTCCTTCCTGCCTGAAATAGGGCTCCTGCTTGGAGAAGCCACTCCATTTCTTTCTCACATGGCTGTCCTTCCACCAAGCCATAAAGAGAACCAAGGTATGCATCTGATTTTCCCCTGTACTCTTCCTCTTTTGCCACCACCCAAAAAAGTCTCTCTGCTTTTAAGGGCAGATGGAAGTAGACAAAACCAACTCAGAAAATATCCTGTCTATATGACCTCATCTGTTCTAATTACATCATCAGTATCCGTGAACCTCATTACCTACATTGAGGTCTTAGTGTGTAACTGGAGGATGTGCTCTTGGGAGTATGTTTAGAATTGTACTTACTATAGAAAGCAACTTAACCCTGACTGGGGGGGGGGCATCATGTAAGGTTGCCCAGAGGAACTTGCAGGTAAGCTGAATTGCAAAGTGGAAAACAGCCAGGAAGAAAATGATTATAGAGAACAATGGTCCTTAACCATGGATTAAGCAAGACGTGGGCATATAGAAGAATGGGACATAATTCAGGATGTTGAAATGAAGACCGAGAGGGAAAAGGACAGTGAGAAATGAGAATGGAGAAAGACACAAAGGTTCAGTAAATATAGGATTAATAAGGAATGCTGCTCCTCCTGAGCCCCAGTCAAGTGCACTTGTAAACTGCCGACATGTCTAAAATGAAAGCATTTGACTTCTTAGCTTTTCAGAAGACAGTGTCTAGAAAAAGACTGGATATTGCATATCAAAATGCCCCAGACTTCAACACCCAACACTCAATAATGTGATCCACTCCTCCCCTTCATTTTTTGTGGTCTAGTTTCCCTTGAATCTTGTTTCATAAATTCATTCTTTCAATATACCCTGACTGAACACCTTTTCTGCAGCTGCTATGCATAAACAATACCTTGATAAATAGATTAGCTTTCAGGCACCTGAGAAGCTCATAGAACAGAGGGAGAAACTGATATGCATTCAACAAATCACAAAGCATGTGAGGATCTTAACAATAGAGGCTGTGGTGTTGAGGAAGCATCCCATTATAATTTAAAACCCAATCCTGTCCCTTGGTACTGGGGCTGGTTATTTCATTTCACATCCACAAACAGAGGTGATGGGAAAGGACCCCTCACAGAGTGGCTCTGGGCATAATAAGCAACTTACAAGAAAATGTTTAGTTCCAGGTTGAACACAGTTCAGGCTTTTATCTTTGTGCACTGAATGAAAGGATTTACTCAATATCTATTCACAAATGTGCAGTATGTATAAGAAACTGCAGGCTTATAGACCAGATTATGTGCCTTTCTCGAGGTACCCAGTCATCTCTTCATGCAGCCTCGTATTAAAAGTCTTTTTCTCTAATGTCAGTTCAAAATGTTAAATACCACCTGCTTTACCCCTTGTACATATTGGGCCTAAGTAAGAAACATCATTGGAAGAAACATGAAATTATTTCACTGTGTTTATGTGTAAACTCTAAATTCAGGAAGTCATCCCTCACAGACACCTTAACCATCTTTATCCCTCTCCACCTTTCCTCTTCATTTTTTCATCTGATCTAGCTCTCATCTCATTCTTTTCTTCTCAGTAACAATTGTTATCATTACCTCACAGTGACTGTAGTTACCTGAACAAGACCTGTACAATATTGGGTCCACCAACATTATGTCATAGATCATGAAGAGGACAAAGAAAAAGACATCAAAGTAGAAGAGAGACTGTGGTGGTTTGATTCAGGTGTCCCCCATAAACTTAGGTATTCTGAATGCTAGGTTCCCAGCTGATGGAGATTTTGGAATTAACCTCTCCTGGAGGTAATGTATTGTTGGGGGTGGGCTTATGGGTGTTATAGCCAGCTCCCCCTTGCCACTGGTTGACACGCTGTCCTGTTGCTATGATCCACCTTATGTTGGCCAGGGGGTGATGTCCACCCTCTGCCCATGTCATTATTTTCCCTGCCATCATGGAGCTTCCCCTCGAGCTTGTAAGCCAAAATAAAACCTTTGTTTCCCACAAGCTGCCCTTGGTCGGGTGATTTCTGCCAGCAATGCGAACCTGACTGCAACAGGGACTAACGGAAAGAAGAAGGGGTTGAGTGGCAGGAGTGTGGAGGATGAGGGATAGTAGAAGGTAATGCAAAGAGATTATTATCAAAATGCATTTTGTACATGTGTAGAAATTGTCGAGAAGAAAAGTTTTGACAAAACAGGAGAAACAATCCATAATCTTTCATAGGAAAAAAAAAACCCTGTAATCATTAATGAAATGGCTAATTACTGTCCAGGCACTTTACAAATGTCAATGATTTTTATGATAACTAGGTAAAGAGACATTAGATTCTTTTGCCTGTTATATACAGATCATGAAGAGAAGACAAAAACAGGTAGAACAATAACTCGAGGGCCACATGGGCAGAGAAGAGCAATGTACCCTGACTGAGCTGAAATTTAAACACCAACTCCTAAGTCCTGTTTCTAATTAGACCTTCATGCTGCCTCCTATCTGTTTCAACAATAAGTTGATAATCTGGAACAAAATTAAATGGATCCCTTCCTACAGGTCAAATAGCTAGAAATGACTTTTAATTATAAAACATTAATCGAAGTATAATTTTGCCAAGAAAAGTCACAAGACTTTTTGACCTGGAAGTGCTGAGGTCATCATTCTGTGGTGGGCTCATCCATTCTAAGAGGCAATCCATGAGTGACCACAAGATCATTCTGTAGTGGGGCTCTTTCATCTCCTCTTGCATCAGTATCAGACCTAAAAACACGAGCACACCTCCCTACCTACTACTTGGACATGTCCACAGAGCCCGTTTTATAAAATCAAAAGAAATAGGTCTTCTGATCTTGATTTTAGATCAAGACATTGAGGTCAAGGGCCTTCCCTTTGGTCACACAGAGCTACATATAGAAGGATGGGAATTTATTTCAGTAGCAGCATTCTCAGGAAGACTGTATCTTATTCTTCCCTGAATACGCAGAGCCAATCATAGCACACAGCGGGTGCTCTATACATATGTGCTAATGATGAAATTGGGCATACTGCTCCTCTAAAGATATCCTTACATCTTCCCTAGGGCAGAGACAGAAAAACCCAAGGGTTTCATTTATAACATCTCAAAGGATGGCTGTGTCGGTTATTTATTCTTCCTGCAGCATAGCTTTGTATCCAAAAGAGAAGGCTGTTCATCTTCATCACGTGGGCAGTTCAGTTACTAAGCACCAGGCTGAGATGGAGTGAGTTATTTGGTTCAGTGTATATTTCAATTCCTGAGATGGATGGTTGTGCTCTAAATGCACAAAGTAGAAACAGGAAGCCTTATTGAGCTATTCTGTGGATTCGAGGGATATATCCACAGCTAAGATGCTGACAGAGATTTTGAAACCCAGGGACCTGCCTCCACAGAGTCCCAAGTATGAAACAAGTGTAGGATCCTGGCTCTTTTGAATAGGACAGTAATGCAGGGTTGTATTTTTTTTTGAAATAATATTTATCTAGAGAGAGACCTACTCAAATTTTGCAACAGGCAGACCTAAGTTCAAATATAATCCTTTTGGAAAATAGACAAGATGTGGTTCTGATATAGTCAATGCAAATCACCTGCTTTTATTTGTTTGTTTGTTTGTTTGTTTGTTTGTTTGTTTTGTTTGTTTGGTTGGTTGGTTTTCAAGGTAGGGTCTCACTCTAGCTCAGGCTGACCTGGAATTCACTCTGTATTCTCAGAATAGCCTCATGGCAACTCCTACCTCTGCCTCCCAAATGCTGGGGTTAAAGGCATGCACCACCATGCCTGGCTCTGCTTTTTATTCAAGAAATATCTGCTCAAGAGATAACCTACAGAATGGGAGAAAATATTTGCCAGCTATACATCTGACAGAGAATTAGTGTCCAGAATATACAAAGAACTCAAAAAACATTAAGAAATCAAACAACCCAAATTAAAAAATGGGCTATCAAACTAAATAGATAGTTCTCAAAAGAAGAAATACACATGGCATATAAACATCTGAAAAAGTGTTCTACATCCTTAGCCATCAGAGAAATGCAAATTAAAACTACTTTGAGATTCCATGTCACTCCTGTCAGATTGGCTATCATCAAGAAAACAAATGACAATGAATGTTGGCAAGGATGTAGAAAAAGAGGAACACTTCTACACTGTTGGTGGGAATGTCATCTGGTACAGACATTGTGGAAATCAGTGTGGAGGTTCTTGAGACAGCTAAAAATAGATTTGTCATATGATCCAACTATAGCACTCCTAGGCATATATCCTAATGACTCTTCTCACTACCTTAGAGATACTTGCAAAACCATGTTTATTGCTTCTCTATTCACAATAGCTAAGAAATGGAATCAGCTTAGATGTCCCTCAACAGATGAATGGTGTGGTGGTTTGATTCAGGTGTCCCCCATAAACTTGGGTGTTCTGAATGCTAGGTTCCCAGCTGATGGAGATTTGGGAATTAATGCCTCTTGGAGGCAGTGTATTGTTGGGGGGCAGGCTTATGGGTATGATAGCCAGTTTCCCCTTGCCAGTGTTTGGCACAGTCTCCTATTGCTATTGTCCACTTGATGTTGATGAGGGGGTAATGTCCATACTCTGCTCATGTTGTCATTTTCCCCTGCCGTCATGGAGCTTCCCCTCAAATGTGTAAGCCAAAAATAAACCTTTTTTCCCACAAGCTGCTCTTGGTTGGGTGATTTCTGACAGCAATGCAACCCGGACTGCAACAAATGGATAATAAAGATGTGTTACATTTACATAATTTAGTTCTATTCAGCAGTAAAGAAAAAATGAATTTATGAAATTTGCAGGGAAATGGATGGCTCTGGAAAGGATTATATTAAATGAGATGACCCAGGCTCAGAAAACCAAATGTCGCATGTTCTCTCTCATATGTGGATCCTAGCAACAAGTGTATAGACTTGTGTGTGAGCTGGAACCAAAAATCAGTAGCAGAGGCTAGTAAGCTAGAAAAAGGCTATAAGGGAGGGAGGAGAGGGAAGGATTTAAGGGGATGGTATTGTATATATGTAAGTAGAAGAATACATTATAAACAGTGGAATGACCAGGTGAAGAGATTGAATAAAAGAAGAGTCAATCAAAATTCAAGATATTCTGAATAAGACATATGAAAGCCTACTGTTTTGAATAATGGCACATTCAGAAGCCATAGATTGTTACTAGAAAATTTTCAGTGCCAGGGGTGGGATACTTTCCAATGAGTTGTTGGCCCTGTTGTCTCCAAAACATTACAGGTCCAAGGTCCTTGGTTTCCCATGAGAAACAGATGGTAAGACCCTACTGCTGAAGACTTCACATGCCTGGGCAGCAAGGTCACTGAGAAATCAAGCTGGGGCTGAACTGAAAACTTCCTCCCTATAGACCAGCTAACTGAAATCTGGAAAAATCTGCACTACACTATGGAAGACAGAAGTCATCAGCAGTGAAAGCAGTTAACACTGGAAGCCTCAAGTTTAGCCAGACAGTCCAAATGACTAAACAGGTGCAGTAGTGCTGTGTTTGCTCTTGGTGAAAACAACTGCTCTCTATCTGGACCCGAGGCCCACTCTGTGGGAGGAATACATGCCTGGCACTGAAAACCTAATCAAAAGCCTAGGGCAGGGGAGGTCATGAGCCTTAGGGGAATAAAGACTGCTTTTGTCTGGGTAAATGCATATATTATGCTCACCAAACTGCCCTGTAAGCACTATACTTAATGTTCATATTCATATATTAATGCTACTTTCAGTTTTGGTTAGAGAAGCTTCTATTTTCAGATGGCGATGACCACTGGGATGACCCAAAAGGCAACATAGTGCTGAGAAGAAGGATGGAGGAGTGTCCAGCACTGAAACATCTCTATCACATCTTCCAAGGCTCAGGGTCTATTGCAGAAGAGGTGGTGGAAAGAATGTAAGAGCCAAAGGAAGGGTACAACTCCTTACAATACAACCGTCCAGACAGAATTTGGCCTCAATATCCACAACCTCACAGTGCCTAGCAATACCTTCACAAGACCCTCATAATAGGAGGAAAAGATGATGACACAAAATTAAAAGAGAGACTAACAGAGAGAGGGAGGGGATATGATGGAGAGTGAAGTTATGAAGGAAAAATTGGGGAAGGGGAGGGAATTATCGTGGTTTATTGTCTATAAGTATAGAAGTTGTCAATAAAAAAAAATTAAAGAAATATCTGCCCAACACTGCATGCCTGCTAGATGCTCAAAGGAAAAAATGTCCTTTAGCTACTAAGGACTGAGACATCATGGGCAAAGACTGGGGTGGCTTAACAAAAATTTATTTTCCCACAGTTCTTTGTGCTGGGAAACACACAATCAAAGCTCTTATCTACTCCATTTCTTGTCTTCCTTCGTGGATGCCTTTTCACTCCATCCCGACATGATGGAGAAATGTCTGGCGCTTCCTTCTCTTCTTCTAAAGGTGCCTGTCTCATTGGATCAGGGCCATACACTTATGGCCTCATTTAGTCTTGGTTGTTTCTGTCTTCAAATATAGTCATGTTGGGGATGAAGACTTCCACACGTGAATATAGATGTGACAGAATTCAGTCCGAAGCAACTCCACTTTGGGAGAGTTGGGAATCAGAAAAAATGAGTCTGGAATTAGAAGAAGCCAAGTTTACAAGCATGACAAGTACTTGGCAATGGTAGTGGCATTTCTTATCCACTTACATTCCTATTCATCCTCCAACCCAGCGCTGGTGTCATCTCCACTGTGCAGACACCTTTATCACCCACCTCGAAATTCAATGCCTTCCCTGAGGTCTTGTTGGACTTCTCCTCCATATGTGTAACTATTGTTTTTTCACTAGTCTCCTCCATTGGAATAAGAGATCCTTGAAGGCCAAGACTATGTTTTAATCTCTGTGTCAACTGAGCTATAGTAGTATCTTAACAAACAATGGGTTTGTGGATGGTGGGTGAACAAATGGATTAATTTGATGGATGAGTGGACAGATTAAGAGATGGATAGGTGGATCAATGGATTGATGTATGTATTGCTCAATGGATCAATGCATTGATAGCTGGTGGATGATCAGTGGATGGGTCAATCAATTAATCAATCAATGGATAAATATGTGGATGGATGGATGAATGGATGGATGACTGGACAAATGGATGGAGATTGTCTCATCAGAAAGATCAAACACAGAAACATCTGAGACTTGAGAATCTCAAGCTAACACTTGGGCACTGCCAGTGGAAAACCTCTCCTGACTTCTGGGTTGGGCTTTAGAAGAAGGTCTCAAATTCTAGGGGCAAGACTGGCAAGAGCTTCATAAGAAATAGCAGTAAGAGGGCTGGAGGGATGGCTTAGCAGTTAAGGTGTTTGCCTGCAAAGCCAAAGGACCCAGGTTCAATTCCACAGGACCCACGTTAGCCAGATGCACAAGGGGGTACACATGTCTGGAGTTCATTTGCAGTGGCTGGAGGACCTGGTGCACCCATTCTCACTCCCTCACTCTCTGTCAAATAAATAAATAAAAATTTTTTTAAAAATAAATGGCAGTAAGAGAACTGAGGCCTCATGTAACTGACCAAAGTGGGAAAGAAATACAAGGAGCAGCATCAGGTGCAGTGGAGCTGTGGTATCAAATGCTGAGTTAGTAGGAAGAGCCATGAGGCAGTTCAGCCAAGCCCCATTCTGTGTGGTAGGCTGCATAAGAAAGGGTTGCACGCTGGGCTAAGCAGGCTTTCATCTCCTAGTCCAGTGCTCCAAATTTCATGTCAGACTGTGCAAGAGGGAATTGTGGGTGAGATGATTCTTTCTGTGAAAAGTAGGGGGAAAAAACGTAGAGAATATAGATAAATATTTAAGTTGACATGTAAGCAAACCCAGAGTGGTCAGACTGAAGAAGCGACCTCACAGCAGGAGCAGTTAGTGATGGGATATCATGTCAGGCCCCTCACATGTCCTCATCATGGTGGAAGGACAATTCAATGTCCCTTTATGAATGTGACCCTGTTTGTGGAGCAATTTTTAAGTTTGATTACACTTTCAATTAAGTTTTATTCTGAAAATATTTGGAAGTAATACCTGTGGTCCCTATAAATGTAAAACTAAATTGCTTTGGCAAATTCAAATAGTTCCTGTGCAAGAAACAAAGAGGGAAAAAAAATCACAGCATTTATGTTCTGGATGTTAAAAGCATTATGGCTCCAGGAAAAGGCATTTTTTATATTTTTCCATATGTTTGTCACAGTCTTATTCATCAATAGACTAATACACTCTTGAACTGAGCATGGTGGCACATGCTTTGAATCCCAGTACTTGGAAAGGAAGGAATGCCATAAGTTCAAGGGAAGTCTGGGCTAGATTGAGATCCCACTTTAAAAAAAAAAAATCAAAAGACTGATATACTTTTTGTGAAGTTAAAGTTACAATTTTTCAAATTTTTATTTGTCTTCTATAAAAGGTTAAACTCCAGGTCCCATCACCCCCATCCACATCCCTGCATCCATTTCCCTGAGGCCCTCCACCATGTGGGTTGTTGCTATTCACTGTGGGGTCATGAAGGCTTCTTTCTGTGTGGGGTACTGTGTCTTAGGAGTCTCCTTTCAGCTCTGTGGCTCTTACACCCTCTCTGCCCCCACTCCAGCAGTGTTCCCTGAACCACGGTGGGCCTGATAGCAGTCTGATTTACAGTTGAGTTTTCTGTGGTTTCTCGGTTTCTGCTTCAATGGGTTTTCATTGGCTATGCTGCCTGTTTTTCACCCAGTGCTGGTTGTAGAGCTAGTAGTGAGAGCCTTATTAGTGTTTCTGCTTCTTCTGCTGCTTCTTTCTTTCTTTTTTTTGATTATTTTTTTTTTTTGAGGTAAGGTCTTGCTCTAGCCCCAGGCTGACAAGGAATTCACTATGTAGTCTCAGGCTGGCCTCAAACTCCCAGCAATCCTCCAACCACTTCCTCCCAAGGGCTGAGATTAAAGGTATGTGCCATCACACTGGGTTCCTCTGCTTCTTCATTTTATTATTTTTATTTATTTATTTTCAGATAGAAGGAGGAAGGGTGAATATGGGCACCCCATGCTGGCATTGACAAACAAACTCCAGACATATGCACCACTTTCTGCATCTGACTTTATGCGGATGCTGGGAAATTGAAACTGGGCCTGGGTTTGAAAGCAAGTGCCTTTAACCACTGAGCCATCTCTCTGTCCCCTTAAAGTTCTATTTCTGATTGTGGAAGATAATTACTCTTTTTTAAAAAGAGAATTATTTTTCTGTTTTTTTATTAATATATTAATTGTACATATATATCAGTGGGGTTCCATGCACTATTTCTACATAGTCACACCATGTGCAATGATCAGATTATTGTTCTAAGTCCTTCAGCTGAGAAAGAGCCAATAGACTCTAAGACAAACTCTAGATTTGATGATGATGGTGACAAAGGGAACTGAAGAGGTGCTCTTTGTCCCATTTGGCCTCATCTCTGTACTCTCCCTGGGAAAGTTGCCTGGCGATCACTTTGCAAGGCTCATAGCTATCATCTTAGTGTCTGTATTTTACTGAGAACTTGCTGTGTCTGACTAGGTAGTTGCACTAACTTCTTGACGAGTGCTTTTACCTTCATCTCCACATTTCCACGGTGGTGCTGCTGTCATTAACCTCATTTTCCAGTGGGGAGAACTGAGGCCTAAAAGTTTTCCATGGAAGCATACATAATGGTAGTGTCTGCCATAGACAAGTCATTGCTCACAGATGTGCTCCTGCTTTAGGTCCTAGACCTTTGAATCAGTTAATTTCACAATTGTGCTGCCTGCCTGTCTAGAAGAATCACAACGTGTGGGGCTGGAGAGATGGCTTAGAGGTTTAGACGCTTGCCTGCAAAGCCAAAGGACCCAGGTTCGATTCCCCAGGACCCACGTAAGCTAGATGCACAAGGTGGTACATGGGTCTGGAGTCATAGAATCAAGGGGAGTTGGCCATTGTGATGTTCAAGATCTCCAAGGAGAAAGACCATCATGATCCATAAAGACCCAGTGTATCATGGGGCCCATAAAATGGAGAAAAGTGGAGCAGAAGAGATGATACAACAGAATGAGTGTTCAATAGTATGTGATTTCTGGCCTGAGAGATGAGAGAGGTTGCCACATCTGGAGTTATCTGGAAAACAGAGTAAGCATGGTACAGCAGAGGTCATCAATAGCTGTGAGCCAATACATGAAGAGACTTCCCAAAAGTCAAGTACAAGCCCCCGAATCCAGCCAATCTCAAAGCCAGTGACTCCTAACCGGTTTTCATTGCATGAGATCATACTACAGTGTCTCTTGTCTGAGTAGATTTGAACTGATTTTTGCGACACACAAGGAGTCCCACTAATACAGACTTACACTGGGGTTATTCTGAACACTCAACCTAGCCTGTCACCGGGTAACTCATGAGACACAGGAGGACTCCAGACCTCTGGAACAGAAGATTTACATAAACTGTGTCATATAAACTGGGCAGGACACTTGGGCCCAGCCAAATAGCCTGACATTCCAGAAGCTATCTAGTCCTGGACAGAAACTAGAGGGGGCAGCATGAGAAGAGACACAGATGCCAAGGCCTCAAATGTGCCATATGCCAAGGCAAGGATAACTACAAGACAAAGTTCATGTCTGCCATATGCACACCACACCCACAAGCAGGAAGACTTGCTTCACCGGATGGCTGGGTTGTGGCAGCTGATACACTTTCTTCTTCTACTCAGCTCCTGAATTGTAGCCACCTAGAGTTGCAGAGTTGCAGACGGTGCCCAACCAGAAAGCTCATGGCAGAAAGGCAGACAGAGGAAAGAGTTCTAAGGAAAAAGATGCCATATATAAGAAGTAAAAGGAGGGAGACCAACATTCTGTAAACACTCCTTGCAAGTCGCGGGTGACACAAAGACAGTGGAAAGATTGTGAGGAAGGGCTAAGACGCCTTCCAGGTAAGTTAGCAATGTTGCTTTCTGGAGCCATCAATAGGTGGCTATGATGATGGCAGTAGTTGGTGGTGGGTGTCACAGGGATGGAGCTGCTAATGGTCAGAGTGATGGTGATTGTGTGTCAAGAAGCAATGATAAAGGCAGTAGCTGGTGCTGTGTATCATGGGGGTGGACTGCACATGGTGCAGATGATTAGGGTAATAGTGATTGGTGTATAAAAAAGCAATGGGGGGGGCTGGAGGGATGTCTTAGCAGTTAAGGTATTTACCTGCAAAGCCAAAGGACCCAGATTTGATTCCTTAGGACCCATGTTAGCCAGAAGCATGGGGGGGTGAGCATGCATCTGGAGTTTGTTTGCAGTGGTTGGAAGTCCTGGTGCACCCATTCTCTCTCTCTCTCTCTCGCCTTTTCTCTCCCTCTTTCTCTCTGTCAAATAAATAAAGAAAGAAAGAAAATATTTTTAAAAAGCATTGAGGCTGGAGGGATGGCATTGTGGTTAAGTTGTTTGCCTGCACAGCCAAAGGACCAGGTTTGATTCCCCAGGACCCATTTAAGCCAAATGCACAGGGTGGAGCATGCATCTGGAGTGACTGAAGGCCCTGGACTGCCTAGTGGTGGTGAAGTTGTTAGCATACCTCATGTTTCCTGGATCTAGTCATCACACAAGACCCACTATTTCACTAAATCCTCACAATGACAACATGAAACAGGCATTTTCAGTCCCGTTAGGGTGATATCTGTTTGCTGGCCCAAATACCCACACAGGGTGGGAAAAGGGAGAATTTACACCCACGAGTATCTGACTCCTGAGTCAATATTCTCAGCTTTGTGTGCCCACCCTCCTGTCCTCCAGACACTTAGGACGCCATCCTGGGCTTTACAAGCAATGCCACACTTGTGTGTCCCTAAGCTCATAGAGACGTTTTATTTTTATTTTTTATTTACTTATTAGAGACAGAGAAAGGGAGAGAGAGAATGGGCATGCCAGGACTTCTAGCCACTGCAAATGAACTCCAGACACATGCACTACCGTGTGCATCTGACTTACATGGGTACTGGGGAATCGAGCCTCAAACTGGGATCCTTAGGCTTCACAGGCAAGCGCTTAACAGCTAAGCCATCTCTCCAGCCCCAACCCTCATAGACACTTTTAACACATGGTGCCCTGTATCTGTGCCTTACACTACTCAAAAAAAAAAAAAAAAAAAAACATTTTTAACAGCAAAGCATTTTGTTGTTCCTTATTTGATTTTACTTTTTTTGTTTGTTTGTTTTGTTTTTTGAGGTAGGGTCTCACTCTAGCTCAGGTTGACCTGGAATTCGCTATGTAGTCTCAGGGTGGCCTCGAACACATGGTGATCCTCCTACCTCTGCCTCCTGAGTGCTGGGATTAAAGCTGTGCATCACCATGCCCAGCTGATTTTACTTGTTTTACAAAGTATCACTGGCTACAAAAACACATGAAGAAGCTGTTTTAATAGTTCACAACTTAAGCACCATGTGATTAGTCACAACTGCATTTACCAGTTGGAAAGTGGCCGACCTTAAATTGAAGTGGAGCTTACTTACTGAGGCTATAATTAAGACTTTATACATATGGAAAGCAGGCAATAACCGGGCTAGCCAGGAATCCAAACTACCACTGGACATTATCTCATCAGCTCCTTGGGATGTTTCTATGTAGACTATGAAGGCAGATGGTGCTGGACCACCAGAGAGAGCAAATAGATGGACACTTGACCAGCTCAGCCATGTCCAGAGACCTGGAAGCTACATCCTCCTGACCCTAAGGGCTGGGTTGTTTTTGTTTGTTTGTTTCTTTGTTTTTGGTGTTTTTGCTGTTTGTTTGTTTCAATTTTGGGGGTTTTTGTTGCTGTTGTTGTTTTGAGGAAGAGTTGCTTGGCCAACAGGAATGAGCACCAGAATTTTTTTTAATATATTTTATTTATTTGAGAGACAGAAAGAGGTAGAGCGAGGCAGGGGGAGACAATGGGCACACCAGGGCCTCCAGCTACTGCAAACAAACTCTAGACACATGTGCACCCTTGTGCATATGGCTTACATGGGTCCTGAAGAATCGAACCTGGGTCCTTTGGCTTTGCAGGCAAACACCTTAACCATTAAGCCATCTCTCCAGCCCAGAATTTTTTTAAGATTTTATTTTTATTTATCTATTAGAGACAGAGAGAGGGAGTGAGAGATAGAATGAGTGAGAATGGGCACGCCAGGGCTTCTAACCACTGCAAACTCCAGATGCATGAGCCACCATGTGCATCTAGCTTACGTACGACTTGGAGAATCAAACCGGGGTCCTTAGGCTTCACAGGCATGTGCCTTAACCACTAAGCCATCTCTCCAGCCCAGCACCAATTTTTTTTAAATAATTTATAATTTTGTTTATATTATTCCTAATTTTACATTCACATAGGTGATCCCATTATCCTCATCCCTGTCCTCCCCCCTCCAAAGGGACCCTCATCAATGGGGAATATGGGTCTTGCACTGTGGGGGTAGTCAAAAATTATGGGGGATAGGCCAAGTCTCTGTGCATAATGACCCAACTTGTGGCTCTAAAACTGTTTCCACCACTTCTTCCAGGAATTTCCCTGAGCCACATTAGGATTGTTTTAGTTCTACTTTAGTAGTGAGGTTTTGGAAAGCCTCTGTGTCTCTGGATATCTGGCTTAGTAGGAGTTGGATGTTCTCTGTGTTTATCTCCTTCAGCCTTTTTCTGGGGTCCTGTTCATCAAGAAAGCTGTACTCTCGCCCTTTCCCCACATTACTCTATGGTTTCAGCTGGGGCCATGGTGAGGTGTGATAGGCTGATCCTTCCTTCAGGTTCATTGTCCATCTGAAAAAGATAAGCAAATTTTCCAGTGGAGAGAGAAGTTAGTACTAGATAGATGGGATGGCTATAGTTATTTTATACAGAATTTTGTATGAGTAGGCCCTCTTCTAGCCCACATTTGGTGGGAGCTTGATCTTGGAGACTGGGCTCACTTTTTGTACATGGTTTTGACTTATTTCCCAGTTCCAGCAATGAGTTCCATTCCACTGAGTGGATCTATAAGTCAAATCAAGAGCAGTTGGTTACCCACCATGGCTGTGTGCCACTACTGCACTTGTTTGAGCATTGCATCATGTTGTATGCTGCTGGGTAGCTTCAACTGCGAGTTGTTTGGACAGATGTCGGTCATTTTCCCCCAGTCACTCATGTAGCGCCCTCTGGCACTAGACTAGCTGTCTGGGGACTGACTCTCTTCCAGATTCTGACCAGGTCACTCCATGTTTTGTCTCACCCATGTATGCTGTCTTCGACAGTAGGGTCTTACCCTTAACCTTTGTTGGGTCAGCAAGAACACTGACAGAAATCTGTCTTTTTTGGGAAACCTTGTAGGTCTCTCACATCAACAGCTCATCGTGAAAGTTAACCCCGTGCTGGTACTGGGAGTTATAAGTCAGTGCCAAGGAAGGTGGAGGAAGAAAAAGATAGGTAATATAAAAGAGAAAGTGAGTATAGAGAGGAGAGAGAGGGATAGGGAGAGAGAGAAGCAGGAAAAGATTAAGGTTGGTCTTCATGATATTCTCTCCAGTTCCCTCTGTGGGCCTGCTGAAGGATTAATGTTTTAGCCTGTTGTTCAGCATATAGCGTTTTAGAGTACCATTTCCTTTTGGGTCCCTATTTGTGTCCTCCCCTTACCTTCCCTCCCACCCTCTCGCTCCCTCCCACTCTTATTTTCCCCCCATCCCACCCTCTTATTAGGTTTGGCAGCATCTCAGGCAGATTCGGGTGAGGAGCCACAAATGAATGAAACCATGAGACGATTATCTTTTTGCGATTGGGTAAGCTCACTGAGGATGATCTGTTCCATGTTCAACCATTTTTTTTAATTTCATTATTTCATCTTTCCTTGCTGCTATGTAGAGTTCCATAGTATAGATACACCACATCACTGTTATCCATTCATCTAATGATGGATATCTGGGTTGATTACAGCTCTAAGCTATTATGAATTGGGCAGCTATAAATATGGTTGAGCACATCTCTCTGATCTGAGGCTTGGAGCCTTTAGGGTAAATGCCCAGTAAGGGGATAACTGGGTCTGTTGGTAAGTCTATATCATCCTTATCAGGAGTCTCCATATAGCTTTCCATAATGGTTGAACCATTTAACATTCCCACCAACAGTGAAGACTTGTTCCTGTTTCTCCACAGCCTCTCCAGCATTTGTTTTCATTTTTTTTTTTTTTAATGTTAGCTATCCTTACTGGGATAAGGTGGACTCTCATAGTTGTTTTAATTTGCATTTCCCTGATGATTAGGGATGTTGAATATTTTCTTTTTTTATTTTTTATGCCTATATTTTTTATTAGTTACTTATATAATGTGCCTATATAATGTGCATAAAGCCATGATGGTACCATCGTTAGCCTTCTCCCTGCCCTCCCCCCTCGGAGATTGTGGGTCTTGCATTGTGGGGATAGCCATCAGTTATGGGGGAGAGGTAATGTCTCTGTGCATAATGACGCAACTTATGGCTCTAACAATCTTTCCGCCCCCTCTTCCACTAATTTCCCTAAGCCATGTTGGGTTCATTTTAGGTCTATTTCAGTGACGAGGTCATGGGAGTCTCTGTGTCTCTGGATCTCTGGTTTGGTAGGGGTTGAGTGTTCTCTGTGTCTATCTCCTTCATCCCTCTGCTGATACCAGGTTTGCTGAGAAAGCAGCATTCTTGCTCATTTCCCCACCTATTCTATGGATTCAGCTGGTGCCCTGGTGAGGTGTGATGGGCTGATTCTCTCCTCAGGTTCTATGTCCGTCTGAAAAAATGAAGCAAATTCTCCAATGGAGAGTGAGGTCAGTGCAAGGTACATGGTTAGCCATTATTGTTTTAGAGTGAGCTTAATGGGTGTAGGCCCTCTTGTATCCCACTATTGGTGGGAGCTTGATATTGGAATGTGAACTTGTTTGTGGATATGGTTCTGACTAGTTTTCCAGTTCCAGGTATGGGGTCAGTTCCACTGAGCAGATCCTTTAGCCAATTCAAGAGCAGTTGGTAATCCACCATGGCTGTGTGCCACTATTGCATTTGTGTGAGCATCACATCAGGTTGATTGCCGCTGGGAAGTTCACATTTCAAGTTGTTTAGACAGATGTTGGTCATTTTCCCCCAGTTGCGCATGTAGTACCTTCTGGCACTAGACAAGCTAACTGTCTGTCAACTGTCTCTTCCAGATTCCAGCCAGCACCAAAATTTTTGATCCAGCTCATTTCTTAGCAAACTTTGTGTATCTGTGGTCCTGTCACTAACCTTATAAGATCTCAAGCTCTTCACCTTAAAATGAGATCCTTGAGGGAGATCTCTATAGGCCTCTCCTATCCTGAGACCTTTATGTGTTTGTGTGAGGTGTTTCCCCATGCCAACTTCTTTATAATGGCCAGGTTTCTACCATCAGAAATACCCAGAATGGGCTGGAAAGATGCCTTAGTACTTAAGGCACTTGCATGCAAAGCCAAAGGACCCACGTTTGATTCCCCAGAACCCACATAAGCCAGATGCACAAGGTGGGACATGCATTTGGAGTTCGTTTCTAGCAGGTGGAAGCCTTAGAGCACCTATTCTCTCTCTCTCTCTCTCTCCCTCTCTCCCTTCCTCCCTTTCTCTCTCTATCTCTGTCTCTCTCCATATTTCAGATAAATAAATTTAAATTTAATAAAATGAGAAATAGCCAGAATGTTAAACTGCAGTAAAATTTTCAAAATGAGGGCTGGAGGGATGGCTTAGTGGCCTGCAAAGCCAAAAGGACCCAGGTTGGATTCCCCAGGACCCACATTAGCCAGATGTACAAGAGGGCACACAGATCTGGAGATCATTTTCAGTGGCTAGAGGCCCTGGTGCACCCATTCTCTCTCTCTCTCTCCTTGCATCTCTCCCTCCCTCCCTCCCTCCCACCCTCTCTCTCTGTTAAATAAATTAATTAAATTAAAATATTAAAATTTTTTTTTCAAAATGATATATTATTTCAAAATTCAATGTTCTACCCCAAAACTCATTTGTATGTTTTATATACTTTTGACCATAGGTCGTGGCCCAATCTTCTTGTTTCAATAGTATTGTAGATATAGAGTTTGCCTATACCCCATCTGCACCCTCTTCTTGATAAATTGCTCCCCTTCACATGGGGATTCAAACCAGGTTATTCTCATGGTAAGAATTCACAAGGTTTGTAGTGTCTCTGTCTTTTTTTCATCAAAAATTTCAGTCAAATAACTGAAATCAGTGCTATCCATCCTCAGCACATCACTGGTCCCAGTAGGCAGAGTAGGACTATTCAAAGATGGCCTACAGTAGATTACAGACAAAAGCTGAGAGTGCAGATTCAGACATTCAAGGCAGTTTTAGCCATGGTATCCTAGTACAGGATCAATCTTCTCGTGATTTACTTTGCTACACTGTGAAAAATATTGGTCCACAGAAGATAAAACAAATTTAAGAGCAGTCATTAGCTACAAATAGCTTAAAAGGCACTGATTAGGAGATGTGTATGCCTAATTGTTACAAAATGAAACAATTGTAACATAAGGAGGTCAAAGTTGTGATGCTTAATTCATTCATTCAATATATGTTGCAGACTATCACAGTGAAAGTTGTGGGAAGTGATAGGAACTCTTAATGTGGAATCAGACTGCATGAGTTCAAATCCTGTTTCTGACACTTACCAGCTAGGTAACCTTGGCTAAATTTCTCGCCTGTTTTCCAGCTTCGTTTCTGGATCTTATCAAGACTTATGGTTATTGTGAAGCTTTATTGGTGCTGGGACAGGATAAGCACTCACTGGCTAGAGAGGAGGAGAAAGAAAAAGAAGGAAAGGAGGAGAAGCTGAGCACTTACCAGGCGCTAGAGCTAGAGATTGTCCACTTTCCAGACAAAGGAAGTAAGTAAGTGCCATTATTAGAGAGAAAGCTGAGAAGGTGGAGGGAGGGGAATAGGAAAGCGAAGTGTGGTCTTCCAGAAAGACGAGTGTGGTAGTTTGAATATATGTCCCCCAATATATTCAGTATTTTACTAGTTATAGTTTGCATCTGCAATCACCTTGCTAGAGGCAAGGTCACTGGGGGCCGGTCTTAAGGTGTGGTGATGGTTTGAGAGTCCATTGTAAAGATATGCAAATGTGCCTAGCAGGAGTTCCTGAAGTGTGCTGTGTAACCTTTTGGCTGTAGTTTTTGCTCTGTGTGCTGTGGTGGCTGGTTGGCTTTCTCTCTCTCTGTTTGGCCCTGTGAAGAGCAGGCTGCTTTTCCTGCCTTTATGGAACTTCCCCTGGATCTGTAAGTTTCAATAAATAATATCCCTTCCTCCATAACTGTGCCTGGTCTGGAAGTTCATCTCAGCGAACCTGAAGCTGTCTGCTACAACGAGCTTGAGAGGAGGAGCTCCAGGCAGAGGGAATAGTATGTTCAAAAACACAAGGGTTGAAACACAAAAGCCATTCAGAGACCCACCCCCAGCAGTGCAGCGTGGCAGTGTGCTGGCAGGTGAAGGGTAGAAAAAGCCATTGTAGTCCTTTTTTATGGTCTGTCCATCACTTAGCATAATCCGTGGCACAACTTTCCATGTCCCACTGGGGTTAAAAGTCACTACCACCATGCTGGGGGTTTAAGTTAGTGAGAAGCCATGAAGGAAGGAAGGAATGAGGGAAGAAAGGTTAAGAACAGCATACTTTCTTGGAAGATGGGACAGAGGTGGAGAGATGGAGCCAGGGAGCTCAACGGCATTGTTCTCAGGCTCTTCGAGATGGCCTCATTTGTTGTTCCAATGTGCAGGTAATGAGACAGAAGTTTGAAAACCAGTGACTAACCTATGACTCATCTATAGATTTTACAGTTGCCAGGTGTTCTGGACTCCAAACCCCATGCCCATCGTCATACGTCATAGCCCACACAGGCCACGAACCATTCCTCTGTTCCTACCAACAACTTTGCACATCAAAAGTTTTAGATCTTGAAAAAAAAAGAAAAAGAAAAACAGATTTAGATCTAGAGACCTAGTCCCCAATTCACTCTCGATTCAGAAAGCTAAAATTACCAGAAAGGAAAGAGTGACAGCCATGGATTTTTGGTCAGTAAAGAGTGTGTGAGAGCGTGTGTGTGCCTGTGTTGCTTTGTGTTAGCATGAGCCACACTCCCAAAACATCTGGCACATGGGGGAGTGCCAGATACACACAATCCAACACTTGCACAGCCTAGGAAACATGGGAAGCTCAAAGACAGGCCTGAGGAAACATGAAACCAGTGTTTCCGGAAGAAGCTGAAGAAAGCTGCAAAGGAGACAGGCCAGACTTCAGTGGGGTAGAAGTTGAGCAGTTAATAACAGAAAAGTGCTGATATTCGGGGACCACTGGAATGTTAACTAACCATGTAGCCCTCAGGTGTGCCTTCAGTTTTCTAGGAAGTGGTACACTCTACAGGTGAGTTCTAGATACATGGTAGAATTTCCAGTGCCTCAAGGTTCCAGAACCAGTGGGAGGACTGAAAGAAAGATGGTAGAGAACATTTGGGAATGAAGCTTTCAGGGCCCCTTCCTGGAAATGGTGATGCTTGCAGGTCTGGGAGGATCTGGCTGTAGAGAAGAAAGAAAGGATAGTTTTCATGGAGTACGTTACAAGGAAAGCCATGGTGAGCAGACACTTGTGTGCAGTCTGCGGAGATTTGTGCTCTCTAGAAACAAAAGAAAGGTGTTTGCAAGGATCTGGGAAGCAAGAAGTCTAGGCAGGGTGGAGTCTGATGGCAGACAAAATCAAATAAAAGAGAAGAAAGGAGAGATGACTTAGCAGTTAAAGTACCTGCCTACTAAGCCTAAGAACACCAGTTTGATTCTCCAGGTCCCCCGTTTAGCCAGAGGCAAAAGTGATGCAAGCACACAATGTCACACATGCGCACATGCGCACAAGGAGGCGTACGCGCCTAGAGTTCGTTCACATTGGCTGAGAGGCCCTGGTGTACCCATTCTCTCGCTCTCTTTCTGTCTCTCCCTAATTAAAAAAGAGAGAGAGAGAGAAAGAAGGAAGAGGCTACCAGATTTAATGAATTATTCAACTCTAGAATTTTCCTTGCACTACAGTATATAAATGCCATATGTATACAATTCAAGGAAATGGTGGTAGGTATCAGAGTCTCTATGAGTTCACTAAGCCTCTGCTATGAATAATTCTATGAACTAGACGCCAAATTCAGAACCTGAGAGTCTGGGGCACCTGCCACCACTACAATCACTGGCATTCCCCCTCTTAGTCCGGGCCCACACCACCCCTGGCACCTGTAAAACGTCCCTCCTTTCTTCTCTGCTCTAGATCTGGCCTCTCTCCCATGATATTTACCTGACCTTCATATTAGGTTTATTCACTCAGTCATTGAATTCACTTTTAGTGTGTCTCTACTAAATGTCAGACACTGGGTTGAGCATACAAGAGGTGGCCTTTTAGTACCACATGGCCTCTGATACCACAGCACTCATCATATTGAGAGGGAGTCAGGTAGCTTTGTTAGGCAGTTGGGGTGACTGGGTCCCTGAAAGTATCCTTGCAGTGTCCACTTTGCTAGAGATCAAAGTATGATCTCATGCCTATCTCTTCCCTAGATCTGTTTTTCCACAGACAACCTGGGCCCCTCCTGGGAGGGAGGTCCCTTTCCTAGGTGGTTACTCAAGTTCATCCCTGAGAACTTGGTGTCATGGCTAGCCTCTTCCTGAGACAGCTCCTAACTCAAACAGACCTATGAGCTGTGCCTCTGGCTCACCTGAGCTGGAAGGTAGGGCCCACCACCATGAGGTTATAAATGTGTTTACCAGGGGAAGACAGTCTCTCCTGGCATCCCTTCCATCCCTCGTGAACCTCCAGGTTCTGCTGAATCTCCCGTCATCTCAGCCCAGGCCTTACTTCCCACATGGGCTCTTTACCCCCTCCTGCCCTCCACATGGCAGGAGTTTTGTATACTTTCTTTTCTTTCCTCTCTAACTCTCTCTTTTTGTTTCTTCCAGGCCCACCACATAGGCCCTTAGATAATGTGGATATATTCATTTTCCTTCCCCCTAGTTCTGTACGTCCCACAATAAATGTAATAATTTAATCAATATCCTTTTCAGTCCTGTTTTATCCAATTCTTTGGTTAGAGGTCAACTCAAACCTGTGGCTTGGGGTTCAAGTACTCTATTCCTGAACTCTTAACACCCTGTTTCAATACTATGCTGTGATGGCATATTTACTGGTGTGTCTCTTCCACTAAAACATCCAATCCTTGGAACATAGTGAATTTGAGGTCAGCCTGATCTATCAATGCCCTATCTCAAACACACCACACACAAACACACACACCACCACCATATCAGAAAAGAGCCTTCTCTAGAAGAGAGCCCATAATGGAGGAGAAGTTCCTTAAATGTTAGCTGATATGATTAATGTGTGAACAACTGAATGAATGGAGGAGTAACAGGTATGTGTGTGATCTACCACAGGACATACATACATACAGCTAATAGAGGAGCTGACTTGAAGCCTGGAGGATGGCAGGAGATGAGGGCAGACACCCAGTCATCCCTATCTCCAAGATGCCAAGTTTGGGCACTTCAGATTTGATTGTTGGAAGAGGTCATTCTGAACCCTTTGAATTATCTCAAGGAGACCAACAAGGCTATTTCTCCATATAACACAGCCCTCAGTCTTTAGTAAGGACAACAGAACAGAAGTTCTCAGCTGTGTGAGATAGCAAAGAGACTGCACTGAAACAGAACCTTAAAACACTGACAGCATGATATACAGAAAAGGGGATGCCTGCCAGATGCCGAAGACAGGGCCGGTCTCAGGTTCTTTACCCACAGTTGGTTGCTCCTGCAGTCTTGAGAAATTGCCTCATTTTCATCTGAAGCTCAATTTCCTTATCTGCAAAATGACAGCAGCAGAATGTAGTAAAGATTCAATAAAATCATGTCTCAGAGGACTCAGCTTGGTCCTGGTTCATAGCACATCTTCACCCCGTGACGGCTTTAACGGTAAACAGGAAAATTAGGGTGGAAGGCAGGGAGAGATGAGAGGAAGTGAGCAAGAGGAGCAGCCTGGAGGAAGTCAGCTGTGGAGCCGTGTGGGCAGAATAATGTCTGTGTCCTTGTGCCTTTCACATGCCTGACAACTAAAAGCATCTCAGCACGTATTAGTTGTCTTTTCACTCCTTCCTCCTAGCCCAGTGTTTGAGGAAGACATCCCTTCTGAGATGGAGGCTGCCAAAGCAGTGAATCAAATGTGCCAAGTTCTGAGACAGAAACAAGGGCTCCACCTGCTGCCCACAACACACATTTCCCTTGCTTCAAGGGCTATTTCTACCCCTCTCGCCTCCTTGCTCAAGCTGCCTGACATGGGGTGGTCCTCTGTGAGGCAGCAGAGCTGACGCTAGGCCCAAGCACAGGGATGTAGACAGTCCTGAGTGGGAAGATGCCATGCAAAATGTCCCCTCGGAATCACTGCTCTTTCTGTGTGTATGTGTGTCTCTCTCTCACTCCCCTTCCCCTTCTGTAAATCATATGTGAAGATAATAGTTCAACAAATTCAGTTGCCTCAGCAGAATCTCACTTTCCAGATAACATGCACAAGGGGAGAGGTGAAGGCAGCACAGAAGCCATGGCCACTGAGGACCTGAATTTGGCCTCCACTACCTTCTGTTTACTCGCCCCACCATCCTGTCATCTAGAAATGAGCAGGGGCACGCCCGGTTTCTAGGCTGTTCTCTCTTCCATTCACTCACCAATTTATTCCCATCCCCTAAATTATCTGGGTACCCATTTTTCCTGCCTTCACTCTCTTCTATTTTATTTATTTATTTTTTTAATTTTTTTATTTTTGGAGAGAGACAGAGAGACAGGGAGACAGAGCAGTCTCTAAGCTGCTGTGAATGAAATCCAGGTGCGTGCGCCCCCTTGTGGGCAAGTGTGGCATTGCGTCCTTGAGTCACTTTGCATCTGGCTAAATGTGGGACCTGGAGATTGGAACTGGGTTCTTCGGCTTAGCAGGCAGGCGCCTTAACCACTAAGCCATCTCTCCAGCCCTCCCTTCTATTTTTTTAAACCAATGTTCAATGTCTTAGGAACACAGTCAGGTCTCAAGAAGAACTCTATATTTGATGGTGTTTGAGCCCTCTGTCCTCAATTGCAGGTTAACCCAACCCTATTCATTGTGTAAGATAAATTGTAGAGTTACATGTTCTAAAAGCTCCTCCACAAATACCCAGTGTGTTCAATACTCCTACACTGTCTTTACAGCTACTCAGAAATCCAGAAGCGGCTGAGTGCTCAACACTAAAGTAAACTTGAAACACATCCACCATGGCTCAGGGAATTTTGCAGAGTAGGGTCGTGGAAAGATAGTAGGAGCCACAGGGTGGGTAGAAACATCCAGAGGCATTGCCCGCACACACGCATTGACTAACTGCTGCTCTAAAACTCTTAACCCACAGCCCCATGGTAACACCAGCAATCGCATTGAGAAGGGGCCTCAGTGGAATGAGGACAGGGAAGAGGAAAGTGATGGTACCAACACATGATGTGTCCATACAAAGTTTCTACTTAATAAAAATTAAAGTACCAATGTCTACCAATGTCATCCAGGGATAAGGCAATGGGCAACACAAAGTCCCTGGTCTTGGGGAACTTACACATTGGAGTGATAGTTACAATTAACAAGAAATTATAATGCAGGATAATCTTTTTAAATGCTATTTGTGTTTTTATTATTGTTAAAAGGTTATACCACATACACACATCCCTATTCCCCTGAGGGCCTTTCTCAGCGCAGGATTAGGAAGAGCTCAGTCAGTTTCTGGGCAGGGGGACCATGCCTTTGGAGATTCCTATCCATTCTGTGGCTCTTACAGTGCTTCTGCCCCTTATTCCACAATGTTCCTTCAGCCTTGGCAGTCATGTTAGAAGTCTGACTTAATGTTAAGTTCTCTGAAGACTTCTGTCTTGATGAGTTATGAGTGGCCACAATGTCTGTTACCATCTCCCTGGACCTGGTTGTCAGGCTGGCAGTGAGAGAAGTACTCGTGTGACTGCTTCCTCTGCAATTTCTCCTGAGTCTTGGGCCTTAGCAGATGTGGTAGAGCATGTTTTATTGTGACATTGATGGATCTTGGTGTCTCCAATACTCTCTAGCCCTCTGTAAAATAAATTCTCCAACCAAGAATGATACAAGCTTGTATTAAATGGGATAAGCATAGTCATTTGAGAAACTTGTTGATGTATATGCCCACTCTTAACTAAAGAGTAGTGGAGGTTTCTCCCTTGAATCTATGAGTTTCCAATCCATGGGATTGTGACTTAGTTCCTGGTACCAGGTATGAGTTCTCGCCCACTGAGTGGGCCTCATTTTCAATACAAGACAGTTGTTTTACCCACATAGGCTGTGTGCCACTATTGCACACATATGTACTTCTTGCCCGATTGGTTGATTTTGTGGCCTGCAGGATCCCCTGCTTATTCATGGTATTGGTAGCCATTATCCTCCAACAGCTCCTATAGCACTTTCCAGCTCTGTGAGGATGAGCCAGGCAAGAAAATCTTGGAAGCACAGAGTAGAAGCTTCCATGTCAATCTAGGTTTAGAGATTTGACAAATATATAGAATGACAATAGTAAATGAGGATAAGTTAAAAATAGTCAGACAAAGGAACCTAGTTACCCACCAGAGCTAAATGGTAAGGCCCTATTGCTGAACACACCATAGGCTGTGAGCACAGAATAATTGAAGATCATGCTGGAATGGAGAAGGCAGCCAGCTCCCTGCTAGCTAACCCTCATAGGGCTGGAAAGTGATACACACGCTACTGGAAGATAATGGTCACCAACTGTGTGAACAAGCAAGGGATCCTTCAAGGTACAATATTAACCAACTGAGTAAGAAGTACACACCTGTGGAATAGTGGCACACAAGCAATCAAATGCTCTCTGATTGGAGATGAGCTATGGAGAGGCAGGTCATTGACTCTTGAGAGAAGCTCCCACTGTTCTTTGGCTAAGATAGGGTATGCCCATCAAAAAATCTGAAAGCAGGGGCTGAAGAGATAGCTTAGCAGTTAAGGCACTTGCCTGCAAAGCCTATCTCTCTCCAGATCCTACATAAGCCAGACACACAACTGTGAGGCAAGCATAAGGTTGCGCATGCCCACTAGGTGGGCTCAAGCTTCTGGAGTTTAATTGCAGTGGCTGAGGCCTTGGTGTTCCGCTTCTCTCGCTCTCAAAAAACAAAATCTGAAAGTACTATAAGCAATCTGTTTACCCACTTTGATCCATGTTACCCTCACTCATAGTTGAAGAATCTGTTTGTTTTTTGTATACATCCAACAATTCAATGAGTAAAGATATCCAATAGCCTAGCATGAGCAAAGTCATCTTTATCGCATCCGCCAGGGTACAGGAGATACTACAGACAGAGGAAATGACCATGTAAACTCCATTGCTGCTCTTACTGCTATCCTGACAACCTCCTCCAGAATAAATTCAGAGCATTCAGAAAGCTCAACACTAAAGGAGACTTACCATACCTGACAAGGCTCAGGGAACATTGCAGAACTGCAGGTGGAAAGAATATAAGAGCCACAGGGTGGGAAGGTGTATTCTACGACATTGTCCCCACCCCACTCCAAGACTGAAGGTATATTCATGACTCCACAGTGAATACCACCAATTCTACTGAGAAAGGCCCTCAGTTGAATGGGGGTGGGAGAGAGGAGATGTAAGAGAATATAACCTAATGGGAATATGATCCATATGCAATATGTTCCTGCTTTAAAGCTCATATTAATAAAAGTAATTATAAAAACCAATAGCCAGGCAAGAAGGTTACTATGTGAGATAGTATGTGAAAAAATCGTCTCTTATAGGGAAATATCAGGGCTAGCATAGCTGGAAAGTACAAGAGTTACTATTCCTAGCTTAGTTATTAAGCCTGTGGAGGTGATGGCACTAACTATCTCTAGCCTTTTCTTTCCTAGGAAGAGAACACAAAAAGCTCCTGCCAAGTGCACACATTGCCCACTGGAAAAAACTTCTGCCTTCTGCCTCTCCATCCTTCTCCATGGCCACTCAGCTGAAAATGAGTCAGTTATCTGCAGGTCTCCTTCACTACCTCTCAGTTAATAAGGAGCCAGAGAAACAAATTATTTGTTTCTCCCCTTCTGGTTTCTGGGTTCATTTTTTCTATCTGTTAAGACAATGATCCCCTTATAGGTGGTTGTGGGAGCCAACAATGGAGATACATCATCAGATTCCTACGTAATTTTAAAACCATCATTTTGGCTGCAGGTAAACTATGGAAATTCTGCTGGAAAGCTGTCTGTAGGGCCAGGGAGCAATGACAGTGGCCTAAGTTCAACAATCCCAGCATGGATGGACAGAAAGCAGGGTGATGCAGTGAGTCTATGGGTCTTGGAAAATGATTTTCATGAGCCCTTGTGGAAGAGAGGGGGTTCAAGGATGACTTCGGGGTGTCGCTTTGGCCACTAGAATGTTATGATGCAACTCTCTCAGATGTACAAGAGGAACAGAAGTGTAAGGAGAGGAAAATGATGCACTGTTACTTCATCCCAGACCAGCTCAGGTGTTGTTACAAAGCAATCATCGAAGACATGAAGAAAATCATTTTTATATAGTGGAAAAGACAATACTTACTAGTTACATCAGAGACATTTGTGGTAAGACATAATGAGTTGCAAAAATGTATGTATGAGACTGAAAACAAGTCCAAAGGATGCTGAAGGCTTAAGATCACGAGCCTGGTTTCCACTTCCCCATCCCCTGCCTCCTTCTACCCATCAAAGTCTTCCAAACTCAGTAAGTAACATCTTTCATACTCACTATGCAAACAAAGCTACCACAGTGTGAATGACAAAGGTATGCTTGAGAAGTGGCTCAAAAAATGTATATTTTAAATGCCCATAGCTATACTTCAGAGGATGCTGAAGTTGATGGAAAAACATGCTATCTGGTGTGAGCATAAATTCTGGGAATAGGTGTTGGGCAACGTGGAGCTCCATAGCTTTCCTGTGTGGGACAGTGGAAAGGGTATAGGTCCCAGTCAGTCCAGTCAGATAAGCTTGTGTTCACACCCTGACATGAGTTTCAGTAATGAGCTCCATGGTTTCAAGCAAGTGAATTATCCTCTGTATCAAATCCCTGTGTGGAAAAAGAAAAGCCACACTTAACTTTCAGTGCTAAGGAATGCCGTGATGGTACAGAGTAAGCAATGTGTCCATCACTTTCTTCTCTGCCTTCAGAGTCTCTGCCCATCCAGTTCACCGAAGTGAAATAACAAAATCTCTGAACAGCACACTATGGTGGAACTGATCTCAGTGACAGTTGACACGGGAGTTCTTCAAGTCCAAATCAAAAAAGGAAACCGCTATGCACTGATCTGTATACAGGTGGGTTGTAATGTTAAAACTGAACATCTGTCCAGAGAAATGGCTCAGTGTCTAAAAGCTCTTGCTGCACAAGAATGAGGGCGTGAGGCTGTTTGAATTCTATAGCACCCACATAAAGTTAAGCATAGCCGTGTACTCCTGTAACCCCATTCCTTTGCAAGGGTGAACACCAGAGAATGACTGGAGCTGGCTGGTCAGCTAGTCTGACCAAAATATTAAAAAAATAAAAACAAAACAACTGACAGATACACAGAGAGAATCTCAAGGAAATAAAGCAGAAGAGCAATAGACGAGGAAACCAATGTTTTCTCGGGCCTCCGCACATGTGTGCATCTGCTCACATGCATGCACATATGCACACACACACACAGTATGCCAAATCAATCAATCAATAAAAACTTTTAAAATTGAACATGAGCTGGAGTTATGGCTTAGCAATTAAGGCGCTTGGCTTCAAAGCCAAAGGACCCAGGTTCAATTACCCAGGGCCCACATAAGCCAGATGCGTAAGGTGGCACATGGGTCTGAATTTAGTTTGCAATGGCTGGAGGCCCTGGCATGCCCATTCTCTCCCTCCCCCATCTCTCCATCTCTCTCTCTCTCTCTCTTTCTCTCTCTCTCTCTCTCTCTCTCTGTATCTCTGTGTGCTTGTCTCTCTCAAATAAAAATACAAAAAAAAATAAAAACTCTACATCATGAACACACTCAACAAATTGCAAAGAGCATATAGGTGTCAATGTCTTAAAAGTATAGTACTGGGCTGGAGAGATGGCTTAGCTGTTAAGGTACTGGCCTGCAAAGCCAAAGGATTCAGGTTTGATTCCCTAGAACCCACATAAGCCAGAAGCACAAGGTGGCACATGCATTTGGAGTTCGTTTGGCTAGAGACCCTGTGCACCCATTCTCTCTCTCTCTCTCTCTCTCTCTCTCTCTCTCTCTTAATAAATGAATAAAAATAAAATATTTTCAAAAAGAAATATAGAACCAACTTCCATGCATGTCCCTCTTCAGTTTTGGCACAAATACCATAAGCACCAGGTATAGGGCACAGTCTGGTCCAGGTCCATATTCCTTTCTGCTGTCCTCCTGACTCCCTGCTTCCATGAGCAGATGTCAAAACCAACTTCAGCTCCTGTGCTTTCACAACACATGAAGCAACTGTCTTTCTTCTTTCTTCAATTAGACAAAGGAATGCTATTCTGTTGCTCCGCTTACAAACTGTTGTGTATAGTAGCTCATGTTTCATGATAGACTGATTATTTTTCTCCCTTTCAAAAATGTATGCATCAATGGACTCTTCCTGTGGATTCCATCAGTTCCACCAATAGGGGATGGACTATGTGAGGGAAACTATGTCAGCTGTACTGAGCATGACCAGGCTTCCTTCTCACTGCTTCTTAAACAAGGCAGGATAACCAAGATTGACATAGTATTTTCATTCTATCCGGTATATTAAGTAACCTAGCCGTGATTTAAAGTATACAAAGGATGTGCATGGATCCTATGCAAGCACTATACCATTTCAAATAAGGAACTTGAGCATCTGCAGACTCTGGTATCAGCGATGGCACTGGACACAGTTTCCTGTGCATGCCAATGGGCATCTTCACTCATGCAACTGATTCTCTCTAACCCTGTGGATATACATGCTCCCCAGCCTGCCTCCTAATGAGAAAGTGATTTCATTTTTTGATTAAATATTTTATTTATTTGTTTGCAATGGGAGAGAGAGAGAGGGCATTTTAGGGCTTCCAGCCACTGCAAACACATTCCAGATGCATATACCACTTTCCATATCAGGCTTATGTGGGTACTGGAGAATTGAACCCAGGTCATCAGGCTTTTTAGACAAGTGCCAAAACCATGGAGCAATCTCTCCAGTCCCAGGATATAAAAATTTTATACACACTCTTTCAGGTGACACATTTCATTAAGAGATTTAGGAATAGTGCAATTGGCCATTTCTACTTCTTCTGACCCCTCTTTGATTCCTTCCCAAAGCTCGGAGCATCTCCATGATGTGCCCCAGGCTTATTCAACTTTGTCTCTATTCTATACATAATAATAATAGTTCTCAATAAAAAATGTGTATGGGTCCAGTTTGGATCACATTCTGCCCTTTTCCAGAGACCTGATGACTGCATATCTGAAATGTTTACAGTGGCCCCTTCCTTGTTATCTCTTATTAATGACTCTTGATCACCATTTTAATTTTTAAAGTTTTACCCACATTTGCTCCCCTTTGTATATATTCATATAGATATAACAAATATAGGAACCACATATGAAAGAGAGCATGTGGTTTTGGTTTTCTGAGTTTGGGTCACTTTGACACAATTCTTACCAAATCCCTGAAACTGATACAGCCATTATGGAAATAAGTATAGTGGATTCTCAAAAAATTAGAAAGATGACTACTGTATGATCCATCTATACCACTCCTTGGTATATACCCTAAGGACACTATATAGTGTGCAGATATTTATATAACCATGTTTATCACTGCTCTATTCACAATAGCTATAATATCGAACCTGCTTAGATGCTCATTAACAGAGGAATGGATAATGAAAACATGGTATACATACACAATGAAATTGTGCTCTGCCACTTGATATTTTTGATACAAACTTTGTTCAACATTGCGATTCCTGTGGTGTCACAGAATGAACACTAAAATCCTAAAGTTTTCAAGTAGACTATAAGAATACGCTCTTATCATCTTGGGCAATTTCCTTAACTTTTTAAAGTGGCCAGACTTTTAAAAGGCACGTTATATAGTTTGAATGTAAAATGTCTCCCATAGCCTCATGTGTGCGAATGCTTAATCCCACACTGGTGGATGTTTGGGAAGGTGTGAAGCTTTGGCAGGTGGAGCTGTGATAGAGGAAGTAGATCACTGGGGCCAGGCCTTGGGGTTCTATAGTCCAGCCCTACTTCCACACTCAGCTCACTCTTGCTGCTTTCTCCCTGCTGATGTGGAAGTGTGAGGCCCAGCTGTCTGCTCCTGCTCTGCTGGCCCCATTATGATGAAATTCCCCTCAAAACTGTAAGCCACAGTAAACTCTTTTCTTCCATAAACTGCTTCTGGTCAGTTTGTTTTGTCCCTGTAACAGAAGATAACTGCCACAAGAGGAAAAGACAGGAACAATATTTCCATAATAATAATTTACATGGACTAGAACTGGAACTTTGAAGTGAGAGTTTTTGAAGATGGGGGCAGCTCAGTGGATTATATACTGCTGTGAACTTTCCCCAGGGTGACACTGAGAATTAATATGTGAGAAGGAGAGGGTTTTTCTGGGCCTAGGTCTCTATCAGTACCTACCAGGAGAACCAGACAGAATTTCATCCCATCCCAGGCTCCTGTCTCCCAACCCACTATCTTTCTACTAGGAAATTCATAGCTTTTAGACACTTGTAGAAAGCAACTAGAGTAATCATGGGCAGTGTGAATTATTCAAGACGTATGTCCCATTTCTCTTGTTCTAGGTCATGACAGCCCTAAGCTGGCTCGGTGTGTGTGTGTGTGTGTGTGTGTGTGTATGTGTACACATGAACATGCATGTGCATGATTATGTGTACATCTCCTGCTTCTTTCCCCCTTTTCTTCTGCTCATTGCTACTCAAGGATTTTTATTCTCTAACACAAAGCTTCATGTGATAATAAACACTCTTCCCATTCACTTAAGGTCCCAGTCTGCATCGGACCATCCTGACCTCATTATTCTTCTCCACACTCTGGCATATCCTATCCCATACCTATCTTTAACTTCCATTTTTAAAATTTCTGGGGCAGAAACCAAACTGGCCTGGTTTACTTTTCTATTCAGAGTCACAACTCTGACCTCTGGCTACCTTGGCCTGTCCACAGACATGGCTGGGTTGAGGAGAGATGACCTCCCTCAGAAGGGTGCAGCTGTGACATTGATTTGCACCTAATAGGAGGCCTTTGTAGGAATTAATGCTTCAATAACTCATAAGAATGAATACTAAAGGGACTGGATCACAGTGGAGAATTAAACAAGAAGTCAGCCGAAGGTCAGCTCCATCACCTATTGCCTGTGATTGTCTTTTCAGGTTTGTCCATCATACACAGAAAAGTGGAGCAGAATTTCTGCTTTATAAGATTGTTGTGGGACTGAATTAAGAGATTTTGGGTAGAGGATGGTGAGAGGAAGAGCCTTGAGATATATTAGGCCCATTTCTCACTCCTTAGCTAAAGGATTAGGGGCATTCTGTATGTAACACTTCACCAAACTGAAACTGGGTTCAATAAGGCTAAATCCTGCAGAGGCTAGAGAGTACTAACCTCAGCTAGGAAAGCCCAGGGAACCACAAAACTTTTTCTAGAGCAAAACCAAGACTCAGATTTCACTCCAGTCTCACATTCTTATGAGAAAACATCTCACTGGGTTTCAAGAGAAGAACAGCCATCAACAACCTTACCCATCAGCGGACCCTGAAAGCTACAAAACCAACCAACCAGGCAAGGTGTGCTTGCTGGCACAACATTGGTATCACTGGGAATCATATCACCGGAGAATCAGAAATCCGACCTCCTCAACTCCCCGTCTTCTAGCATCGTTATCTCAGACATCCAGCCTCCAGATCTATAAGAAATAAATGCTTGCTACCAATCAGCCACTATGGTATTATAGCTGTCAAGACAGACCAAGACACTGTCTTTTCCTAAACCAGCCAGACACAGACAGATCATCCGTGCAGTATGACTGAATGATAGGTCTTTTCAGTGTATAGGAGTTCTTTCTCTTTCTGTCTGCCTGTTAGCTTGCTGGCAATGCTATATTCCATTGAGGAGCGGGAACTATAAGAAATATTCCTCTCTTCAGGGGTCCTGGAATCTCCAGAAAAAAGGGTTAATCCATAACTAAAGGCTTGGTTTAACAAGACAGATTCTAAGTGTACAAACACAGAGTGGAACACCTACAGGAAGCAGAGAGAGAAAACTACAAAAGACAAATAGAAATGTTGCACGAAAAATAATTTTGGAAAATAAAATGATTTTGAGACTAAACTGAAAAGTGATTTTCTATTCTGTTTCCAGAGCCGTCTCAACACCACAACAAAAATAGATCCATTTATAATGTCATTGATTGCCTTATGTGTAGACCTAAGAATATAAAATAGGAGGGGAGTACATTCCATTTTGAAAGATGTGGAAATCGCAAGGAAAATGTACTCATCATTTCCCCGCTACTCCCTCTGGATCTTTTCTGCGTGCTCTGACTCCCGGCCTCACCAAGCAATTGAGTTTTATCCACGAATGAAGCAATTTGCGTGATTTGAGTCGGGCTTTGTTTGTGTATTACTGAGAAAATGTCCTCTGCCTCCACCATCAATTATAATGAACAACATTGAGAACATTTATTTGAGAATAAATTTAGGAGAACCATGACAGAGAGAAAGGGGGAGAGGGAAGGGGGAAAAATCTGATACAGAATGAGGAGATAAATTAACATTCCCACTAATAGAATTCAGGCACTGTGCCAATTTGTAATGTAGGAAGCAATGCATCTCTTATTAAGATGGAAGGGCTTCACTCTGGTTATGCATGGATGTGCAGACTTGACTGGATTGCTATCTCTCACCTCCTCCTTGTGGTCTTCCTCATGAAAACATCTCAATCTTGCCATATACTGATTTTTCTGCAGTGAGAGGTGATTTATATATATATATATATCCATATTGAAAATTGTTCATATTCCTATTAGGTTATCTTCCTTAGTCCCCTCTCCCACAGCTCCATTTGCCTGAGAGCAGAACTCACATTTTAATGGAAGAATATTATTCTTTAGTAAGAATATTTACTGAAGTGTAGTTGAATTTACTCTGTGTCAAAGTTTCTTTTTGAACATTAGAGGTGATTAAAAAGTAGGTTACTTAACTTTGTGTTGGTGCTTTTATACATTGCTGATTAGAATGTCAATTGCTACAATCTTTTTAAAAATTTGAAAGAAAAAAGTTTTACAAAATCAAATCCAAAACAGTAGTCCTAATTTGGTAAGGTCACTTTCTATAAATTTCTATCAATATGAATTTGTTGTTGTTGTTTGACCAAAGTGCTTTATTCATTCCCGGGTGATCATCATAATTTATATAAAAATTAGCCACATACTTAATCATAAAATCATTGTCATCATAAAAGAAAACTGATTAGGAACTGCTTTTAAATTAGAAAAGCTGTAAACATTAAGGAGATTTAATGCAATAACTGCTTTAAATGTTGGTTATTTTTTCCAATGAATGATCCAGTAATATAACAAGACCAAGGATAGTTTGGACATGATACTGTCAAAGAAAGTGGCTGCCAACTGCTGTTTCATGACCCCATAGTGATTACAAATGCCCACACTGAGGAGGGCCTCATGGAATGGGAGACAGGAAGGGGGCATAAGAGGATAGCCAGACGGAATAAGACCAATCTACAATATGTTCAACTGTTAAAGTTCCCCCCTAAATTATTTATTTTTTTAATGTATTAGTTTTTTTACTCATTGTCATGACTAAATACCTTACAAGAAGCAGCTTAAGGAAGGAAAGGGTTTATTTTGGCTTGTAGTTCAGGGTACCTTCTATCATAGTGAGGATGGCATTGCAGCAGGAAAAGAAATATACTGGCCACACTGCATCTATAGTCAGGAAACAGAAAAGAGAGTTGCTGCTCTATAGCTTCAGAGAACTATGGAGTGGAGAGGTGTTTGGGGAGGTGTGTATATGTATCTAAAGCTTATTTATATCTCTTCATTCAAAGAGCTAAGTGGTCCAGGAAGAATGATGCTGACTTCATTTTCCCTTACTCTAAAACAAAAAAAAAAGAAAAAGAAAAGAAAGAAAACACATTTCCATGCTGTATTCTGGGCAATATTTACCTTCTGTACTCACTAAGTCCTCAAAACAACTTAATGAAGGTAGAAAGGATTACTGCAACTATTTCATAGATGAGAAAATGAAAACAGAGGTTGTGAAAATGGTACAGATCAAAGAGCTAAAATGTTCTGGAGACAAGCTGTGGACCCTGTGGATAAAATGCAAGGCCAAGGCTCTTATCTATCTTTCATACTGGCTGGAGACATTTTAGGGACCATCCTATATTCCAGACTAATGATGATTATTTTGAAAAAGCCAATCCATCTAAAATACAGCCAAAAATCAAAATACTCAATTGTATGCCCATTTTCCTAGAAAACACTATAAAAGGATAGTTGTGGCAACAGAAGGGAGGAAAATACAGGGCTGGGGGTAACTGGGGGAAGAGAGGGAACAGGTAAGAAGAAACATGTTAATCAACAAAAAAAAAAAAAATTATATTTGAAAATGCCATAAATAAAATACTGGATCTGGAATTCTAGCTCTATCCTTCCCTGTCCCTTGACCTTACCTCCTATCAGTGGACTTCATGTGTTATGCCTGCCAATGACAAGGCAGTTGTCATCCCACTGCGTTCTATGGAAATGACTTCATGGAAGGGATCATGGCTCCAACCTGTGTGTGGCATGTCAGCTTTTGTTGTCACTATACTTTTCCTTCTTTTAATTGTATTGTGTGTAGCATATGTGTTCATGTGTGTTGGAACTCATGGGTGTAAGGTGCATGTGAAGGTCAGAGGTTGACATTGGGTGTCTTCCTTTAACACTCTCCATCATATTTATTAAGACAGGGTCTGTCACTTGAACCCAGAGCTCACCAATTTGTCTTGCTAGCATTTGTCCTGAAGATGCCCTGCATCTTTCTCTTGTGGGTTGGGATCACAGGTGGACTGCCACACCACCCAGCATTCATGTGAATACTGAGTATCCTAACTCGGGCCCTCCACTCAAGCTTGTGTGGTCAGTGCTTTGCCAACTCAGCCACCTCGCCAGTCCCTGTTACTATGATTTCACTCAGTGCTTTTTATATTCTAGGCTCTAGTCTAAATACTCCATAGGTATGATGCTGTTTTCAAACATGTCATAACTACAGTGAGTCACTAGACAATCCTCATATTACCAAAGTTTGAGGATGAAATGAGATCTTGCATATAAAGTCCAATTCTTATTTTACTTAGAATAATGTCTTCCAGGTTCACCCATGTTGTCACAAAGAGCAAGAGGTCCTTCTTTTTAAGAATAATATATATATATACTTACATACATAATATGATAACAATGAATATGGGAGTGAAGATTGCTTAATTACTGTCAATTAGGAAAAACAGTAATGGATCATATGTTACAAGAAAGCAAGAGAGGACACTATTTGAGGGGAGGAAGGGGACCAGTGAGATGGAGGCATGGGGAAATGTGATAGAGCAGGAGGAGGAAAAAATTAGAATTTTTTTAAAGCTTATTGCTTAGGCTTTGGTCTATATGAAACCCTCCCCCCAAAAAATATTGCTGTTGTCATTCTAACACTATTATTAGTTTTGTTGCACTTTTACTATTATTTTATTATGACTCATAGGGACTACAGTATAGACTAGAACCTGGATCCATGTGCCTCCCAAACCTGTGCTTTCATTTCTCCATAAAGTCTGTCAAGAGATCAGCAGCACAGATGTTGAGAGTCAAAGCATCTGAAGTGAGATTGGCAGACAGGCTGCGTTCAGCAGTGTGTTGCTAGGATTCAGGGACATGGAGATAGCACTTTGTGTTTTCTTTTTTGCCCTGTGGGATCTAGTAGGATACAGAATCTACACTTCATGAAGAAAAATGCTTAAATGTGCTGATGAAACCTTGTCACAATCCCTCTTGATCAATAGTGGATGGGACCTCCTGTACTGTAACCTGTGTCTGACCTTGGAAATGCTACATAGAAGCTATACAGCCACCAGGCAAGGTGGTGCTCACCTTTAATCCCAACACTCAGGAGGTAGAGGTAGGAGGATTGCCATGAGTTCAAAACCAGCCTGGCACTACTGCATAAGTTCCAGGTAAGCCTTAGCTAGAGTAATGCCCTACCTAGATTAAAAAAAAAAAAAATTGAAGCTACCCAGCCACCTATAAGAGAACCCAGGAAGAATTTCTATGATATAGTGTTATGGAAAAGAATTCATTATATTTTTCTCTGACAATAGAAATTCTATGACTCTATGGCTAAAGGTGCTTGCTTAGAATTCTATGATTCATGAGGAACTCTGGAACCCTAGCAAACTTCTCTTCCATGGCCCCACTAAGTCACCAAGTTGTAAGCCTTTCCCACTAATTGCCTTCCATTCTGCCCCTTTGAAGTAGCAGGATCTTCAACTGTGTTTTATAAGGTCATGATAAAAATGCATCTGGTTTTAGTGGATTGATATGCTACCTGTCTCAATGGATTAAAAAAGATTTTAATTAAACACATAGATATGTTGATTAGAGAACATTAGAAGACATTAAAAGAAGATTTAAAAATCAGAAAAAAGAAAATCCTATAATCGTCGCTGTTAATAAGTTGATACATATTTCTCCAGACCTTTCCTTAACTTTTGCAATTTAAATGATGAATTCTGAAACCAGAGACATGGCTCTAAATATAGAAACATTTCACACTATGACAGGGTGGTAATTATACAATCTTCACTGCAACTCACCAAATATTGAGCACATACCTGTATGCCAAATGTCATAGAACTTACTGACAAGACACAACCCAATAAGTCAAGATCCCTGCTCATCAGACCCTTGTGGTCTAGTGCAGGGTGTGAGCGTGTGAGCATGTGAGCATTCTATCTGTCGAAGTATGACGTCAGGAGGGTTGCCGGCACAGGCGGCATATGTGGGTCTGTTCAGATCCCAACACAGAATGAAGGCTCATCATCCACCATCACAGAGAGCATTCAGCTTTTTACATCTTTTTAACTGATTTCAACCTTAAAATGGCCTTAACAGTTGATACCACATTTTTGTTTTAATCTTTATTTCAAAAAGACATGGGGAAATGAAGTAAAGTGGAAAGACTGTGTTCTAGAGACATCCAGGCTTATATTCAACCCCAGTATCTGGGGCCTGGAGAGATGGCTTAGCAGTTAAGCACTTTCCAGTGAAGCCTAAGGACCCCTAGTTCAAGGATCAATTCCCCAGGACCCACATAAGCCAGATGCACAAGGGGGCGCATGCATCTGGAGTTCGTTTGCTGTAGCTGGAGGCCATGACGCAACCATTTTCTCTCTATCTATCTGCCTCTTTCTCTCTCTGCCTGTCTGTTGCTCTCAAATAAATAAATTAAATCAAATAAACAACTCCAGTATCTGACTCTGAATAGCCACATGGCTTTAAACTGGCCGTTAGCATGTTCCAACACCTTTCAGGGTTCCCACAAGGTTGAGAAGTAATATGTTCAATGTGTCTGACATGTACAGATACTCTCTAACATAGGAGTTTTGTTACTGACCAAAGCATAGAATAAGTTAGGAATTCACCCAAGGCCACACAAGCACTTCACAGAGCCGGAATTCAAGCCCAAGTCTGAATCTATCCTCTTCAGTGACACTCAGAGCACTCAGACAATCATCAACACTGGGCCAGGGCCAGAAATAGAACAAGCACTGCAGAAATCTCAGTATCTGCATAAAGATCCACATATGCATACATTGTGCATATTTCTTAATGTTCTTCTTCTTAAGTGACCAGAAATAAAAGGTTAAATAAAAGTTGTTGGTTATTTGCAGTTCGACTTTGTAATTCACAGTCCTTAATATCAATACTGTACAAGACTAGTTAGAAGAGGACATTAAAAGGGCTCATTATGCCTAATGATAAATCCATTCTACAACTGCAAATCCAGAAAAGCAACTCTGCTCATAGACCTGGGTCATGTTTTCTAGCTATGGCTCCACTCTCCTGTGGACTAGCCTGAACATCCCACCAGAAACCCCTTCAAACCATCCATTTCTCCTTGGTGCAAGATGAGGCCATTGTTCAGAAGGTCTCACCTTTTTGGCCTCCTTTGCAAATGAACTCCAGATGCATGTGTTATTTTGTCCATCTGGCTTTATGTGGGTCCTGGGAAATCAAGTCTGGGCTATCAGGCTTTGCAAGAAAGTGTCTTTAGCAGTAGGCCATCTCTCCAGCTCTCTTAGTCCCTTTTTAAAACAACTTGCAGTCTAAGATACTCAGCAGGAAACAACTTGACGTAATGCTCATACAAGTGCGGTAGTGGCAAACAGCCATGGTGGGTAACCAACTGCTCTTGATTTGGCTAATAGATCCACTCAGTGGAATGGAACTCATTGCTGGAACTGGGAAATAAGTCAAAACCAGGTACAAAAATGAGCTCAGTCTCCAAGAGCAAGATAACCACCAAATGTGGGCTAGAAGAGAGCCAAAACATATAAAATTCCCTCCAAAACATATATGGTCATCCCTTCTATCTAGTACTAACTTCTCTCTCCGTTGGAGAATTTGCTTATCTTTTTTCAGGTGGACAACGAACCTGAAGGGAGGATCAGCTAACCACACCTCACCAGGGCCCCAGCTGAAACCATAGAACAATGCAGAGGAAGGGCAAGAGTTCAGTGTTCATGGCGATCACGACACCAGAAAAAGGCTGAAGGAGATAAACACAGAGAACATCCAACTCCAACTAAGCCATATATCCAGAGACACAGAGGCTCCCAAAACCTCATCACTGAAGCAGAACTAAAATGACCCCAATGTGGCTCAGGGAAACTCATGGAAGAGGGGGCAGAAAAATTGTTAGAGTCACAAGTTGGGGCATTATGAACAGAGACTGGGGCCTACCCCCCAGAACTCTTGACTAACCTCACAATGCACGACCCACATTCCCCATTGATGAGAGTCCCTTTGAAAGTGGGAGGACAGGGAGGAGGACAATGGAACCAATACTATGAATGTAAAATCAGAATAATATAAATAAAATATATATATATATATATTTGGCTGAAAAGATGGCTTAGCAGATAAGGCACTTGCTTGGAAAGCCAAAGGACCCAGGTTCAGTTCTCCAGAACCCATGCGAAAACCAGATGCAAAAGGTGGCGCATGCATCTAGAGTTTGTTTGCAGCAGTTGGAAGCACTAGTGTGCTCATTTTCTCTCTCCCTCTCTCTCTCCTCTCTCTCTCTCTCCTTTTCTCTCTGCCTGTTTCTCTCTGCCTCTAAAATAAATAAACAAAGCTAAAAATAAATTCTTATAAAAATATTTAAGAGAGAGGGAGAGAGGGAGAAAGTGAGTGTATGGGCACACCAGAGCTTCTTATCATTGCAAACAAACTCCAGACACATATGCCACTTTGCACAACTGGCTGTATGTGAGTTTTAGGGGATTGAAACCAGGGCCATCACAGTTTGCAAGCAAGTACCTTTAACTGATGAACCATCTACACAGCCTGTCTCTTAAAAAAAAGAAAAAGAAAAAAAAGAAAAGAAAACAGATTAGAGCTAGAGTAGAGCACAAATATAGAGAAGTGGTAAAGAGGAAATCTTAAGCTACCAAGGAAATGCCCCTGACCCAGATCAAGAGGTTGGTGGGCTGTATCAGGAGCCACTCCATCCAGGAACAGCCACCCAACCTGATGCTGCAAGGAATCTTGCAACTTTGTTTTTCAAAGAAAGTTTTTTTAAATGTAATTCAAACTCAAGACAGTGCATACAAACAAACATCTAACAAAATGCTTACAGGGTAACTCCTGTCTTCACCACATGTGATACATTCTGACATTGTCTATCCTGGCCTGTTCTGCTTTTACCACTACAAAAAAAAAAATTACACAACAATGGTCACAACATATACTTTAAGAAGGAAAAACATGGATTTGGAGAATATCTCATCTGCCCCCAGTACAATGTCCATGAAAATTCTCATGTCCGTAAGATCATCATGAAGAATGACAAAGTAGGACTGAAGAGATGGCTTAGTGGTTAACACATTTCCCTGAGAAGTCAAAGGCCCCAGGTTTGATTCTCTGGGACCCACTTAAGCCAGATGCACAAGGTGGCACATGTGTCTGGAGTTCATTGCAGTGGCTGAAGAGCCTGGTATGTCCATTCTCTCTTTCTTTTTCTCCCTCTTTCTGTCTCTTTGATAAGTAAAACAAAATAAGAGAAATCTTAAAAAAAAAAAAATGACTTGACTCTCCATTGGAGGACCTGCTTCTCTTTTTCAGAATATAACAAGACCTAAGGCGATGAAGCGCCCCTCATATCTCAGTCAAGGCCCAGGTGAAACCACAGAGGAAGTGGGGAAGTGAGCAAGAGTGCTGCTGCCATGATGAGCCTGACAATCAGTGCCAGGGTGAAGAAGAGAGACGCTGAGGTTACCCAACACCTACCAAAGCATAAATGCAGAGACTCCTAAGAGTTCATCACTGAAGTAGACTTAAAACACACCCACCAAGGCTCAGGGAATTTTGTGAAAGAGGTGGCACAAAGACTGTAAGAGCCACAGGTTGGGCTGTAATGCCCAGAGGCATTGCCTCCCTCCAAGAACTGACTGCTGCTCCCACAATGCATAACCCACAATCTCCCTCATGGGGAAGACCAGAAACCCCACTGAGGAGGGCTTCTTGTAGAATGGGGATAGGAAAGCAGGAAAATATGGTACCAATACATAATGTATGCATGTTCTTAGTAAAAAAAAAAAAAAAAATACAAAGTGATCTAAAAATTTTGAGTTTACTAATGATAAAATCTTTCTTCATTATATTTATTTATCAATTTGAGCTCCTATTATGTGCTAGATCCTTTGGAAGCTGAAAGGCCATGGCTGGTGGGGGGAGGGTCACTGAGTGGTGGGAGTTAATCTGTCAGTTATCACACAATGCATTTAATCATGAGGTTCGCATGGATTTCAGTTGTCGGCAGTGATCAGGACACTGAGGACCATGCCATTTGTTTCCTTTTCCCCTAAGATGTCATTTGAGGCTGGCATGTGAGCCTTTCTTGACCTTGACCCTGCTTGATGGACTGGGAAGGTCCTCACTGTATGGACCTAGGGTTGGTTCTGATGACAACATCCCGTCCCTGGAAGTGACCCTCTATGATGTTCTCTCCTCCATCTTTGCTATCGGGGGTAGCAGGGAAGATAGCAAGTTCAAGGCCAGTCTGGAAAACTCAGCGAAACCTTCTTTGAAAATGAGTTTGTTTTAAGTGACCTTGGGATATAGTTTAGTGGTAGCTCATCTACCTACTTTCATAAACAAGCTCTAGGTTTAATCCTCAGTACCACATAAAGTAGAGATATACATATAACAAGTAAAGTGAAAATTTAAGTCCACAGAATCTAAACAGAAAGAAAAATTTACATATGTATGTATATGTAAATATATATATATATCTTCGATATAGCTTATAGATATTAACAGATGAAACCGTTTTATCCATTTCTTTCTATCAAATAATCTAACATTTCTTTGAAAGACTTCCTGTTTCAGGAATCCACCATCTGTGAAGATATAAATTCCACAATTCCTCTTTAACAACTTAAACATTGATTCTTGCTGTTGCAAGTTCATAGCTAGCACATGTAGAAACAATTATGAATACAGTTATTCGTGGTAAAACCTTAGAAATCCATAGACATTTATTGCACAGAGCTGGTGTCAAATCCATTGATAGCTTTACCCAACTCTGACAGAAAGGAAGTATTACATGCACTGTGTTTACTGATGTAGATTGGTGTTATCATGGTGACCTTTGCTCTGATAACAGAGGCACATCATTTGCATTTGATCAGTGATCTTCCATTTAGAGTGGCCTAACCCTCACCACCCCCCAGGGGACATTTAGTACTACCTGTTGGTTGGCACAACTGAGGATCTCTTTACAATAGATAAAAGACCAGGGATGGGGCTGGAGAGATGGCTTAGCGGTTAAGGCACCTGCCTCCTAAGCCTAAGAACACTGGTTCCAATCTCCAGCGGTTCCAATCTCCAGGTCCCACGTTTAGCCAGATGCAGAGTGACACAAGGGCGCAATGCCACACATGACCACAAGGGGGCACACGCATCTGGATTTCGTTCACAGCAGCTGAGAGACTGCTGGCGCGCCCATCTCTATCTTCCTCTCTCTCTCTCTCTCTGTCTGTCTCTCTCTGTGTCTCTCTCTAAAAAAAAAAAAATTTTTTAAATTTTTAAAAAAGACCAGGGATGATATTAAAACATTCTTCACAGAACACATCCTTCACAGAACAGTTTACAGAGCAGGTCCTCACGACAAAGACTTATCCAGGCTAAATGTCAATAACCAAGGTAGAGAAACATTGCTTTAGATGCTGTTGCAGTCAGGTTCACATCGCTGGTACAAATCACCCAACCAAGAGCAGCTTGGGGGGAAAAGAGGTTTATTTTGGCTTATAGGCTCAAGGGGGAAGCTCCATGGTGGCAGGGAAAATGATGGCATGAGCAGAGGGTGGACATCACCCCTGGCCAACATAAGGTAGACAATAGCCACTGAGAGTGTGCCAAAAACACTGGCAAGGAGAATGGGGCTAGAACACCCATAAGCCCACCCCAACAACACATTGCCTCCAAGGGGCTTTAATTTCCAATTTCCATCAGCTGGGGAACCTAACACTCAGAACACCTAAGTTTATGGGGAACACCTGAATCAAACCACCACACAACGCTATAACCACCAAAACTGGCACAGTTACAAACAGAAACAGAGGAGGTTAATGATAAGTGTTTGGGATTTAATGAATGAATAATTGAATAAATGGATAAATAATAAGGGATTATCATGATAACAGTTTGCTTCTAAGGAATTTTTTTTTATTTGAGACAGACTCTCACTATAGCCCAGGCTGCCCTGGAATGTACTATGTAACCTTTGCTGGCCTCAAACTCATGATCTTCCTGCCTTAGCCTCTCAGGGTTGGGATTATACCATCATGCCCAGCAAAAATGCATCTACTGACACCAGAATATTTAATTGACATATATACTAGATTATAAGCTTCATAAGACCTGTCACCTGTATTTGCTGTGTGCTGCAGCTACCTTTGCATTGCTGGGACCTAACACCCAACTGGAAGCAGCCTGTGGGGGATGGGAGGTAGGATTTATTTCAGGCTTACAGTTTCCAGGGAAGCTTCATCATGACAGAAGAAGCTGGATGACTTCACCACACATCCATAGCAGAGAGAGAACGGAATAGCCAGAGCTCAAACTGACTCTGAACACACAGTAGATTAGACTCAAGATCCAACCCAGGGCCACACCTTCCTCAGCATGACTCCACCTGCTGGAGACTAAGGAAGAAACTTAACCAAAAGTACCTGAGGCTGGAGCTAGAGAGATGGTTCAGTGGTTAAGGGGCTTGCCTGCAAAGCCTAACAACAAGGGTTCGATTCCCATGTAAAACCAGATGCACAATGGTGTATGCATCTGGAGTTTGCTTGCAGCAGCTGGAGGCCCTGCATGCCAATTCTCTCTTGTTTTCTCTCTCTCCTTCTGTTTCTCTCTGTGTCTCCCTTCTCTCTGCTTGCAAATAAATAAATAAAAGTATATTTTAAAAACATACCTGAGGCTATAGGGGGCATTGACATTCAAACTTGAATATGTGGCATACAAATTGCATGTGTTTTTAATACTTTAGGGCTAAACAAATAAGCCACCAAAATACAATTATAAAAATTATTTCTTTTCACTATTATTTATTAAACCTTGTTAGGTACTACCTCTATCCTTCATGTTGAAAAAATCTGGCTCTCTCTCACCCTCCACCTAACCCGACCCCACCCTCTAATGGTAAATTTGCATGTTAACATAAAATTTAATGTCAATCTTTGTTTTCCCTACAAATAGGAAATAAGTCCTAATCAGAAAATCTCATCAAGAAAGTCCCATCCCACTTGCTCAACACTGACAGATGTTATGCATTTTGTGATGTAGAAATTATATATGAAGATTATTTGCTGAAAGAGCTGAGGCAGAAAATGCAAGGCTGGCTGCTGTACATACAAGCACACAATAACAAGAATTTTACTGAGCTCCGGCCACAACAGAGATGGAGGTTTCCAAGGAATGAAAAGAGTGTTAAGTTGATAGAAGAGGTAATTACTGCAAGAGATCTTTTGTTTTCTGTATTTGTTTTAAGTCCTTTCCTTAAAGAAAGAAAAACATTTAGAGTATTATAACAACATTTTGGATATAATTTTCCCTAAAATGTCCCATCGAGAAGAGCATATCATTCACAGGAAACATTAACTCTAGTTTTATTAACCCCTAAAAATGCACAGGAAGCCATAATTTTCTAAAGTGTGTGAGATTATTTTTTTCAGATCTCTCTTTTCACTCTGCCCATCTGTCATCATATTCTTGACTTCAAAAAGTTACTAACTGCTGTGGTAGAACCTGTAACTACACTAAGTAACACTTTGATCTCATAACATTTGTAAAGGGCTGAGCTTAAGAATAGCATGCATATCTTTCTCTTTTAATTAAAAGCACACCCCTGCAAGATAGACTCTTGTATTGTTTCTGTTTTCTAGGTGAGGGCTTAGAGTGTGGAGGACAAAACCAACCTCAGCTGTTCAAACTCTAAGTCCCCCAGGCCCATGACAGCACTGCTGGCCTGGGTGAATTCCAACCAGTTAGCTACCTACATGATTTTGAGTGAGTTGTGCAGTGTCTCTAATCCTTTCTTCCCTATAGATTTGAGTCTATAATAATAGCCAACTCACTGGGCATGGTGGCACATGCCTTTAATCCTAGCACAAAGCCAGGAGAGGTAGAAGGATCGCTGTGAGTTCCAGGCCACCCTGAGACTATATAGTGAATTCTAGGTCAGCCTGGGCTAGAAGAAGACTCTACCTCAAAAAAACCAAAATAATAATAATAATAATAGCCATCTCATCAGTTTGTTGTGAGGACTAAACAGAAAGAGTTCAGCAGCATTGTCCATATGAAGTAAGAAATACATGGAGGGCTGGAGAGATGGCTTAGTGGTTAAGGCGCTTGCCTGCTAAGCCTAAGAACCAGTTTCCAATCTCCAGGTCCCACGTTTAGCCAGACGCAAAGTGATGCAAGGGTGCAATGCCGCACTTGCCCACAAGGGGGCACAAGCATCTGGATTTCATTCACAGCAACTGAGAGACTGCTGGTGTGCCCATTCTCTATCTGTCTCCCTCTCCCTCTGTCTGTCTCTTTCTGTGTCTCTCTCCAAAAATAAAATAAAAAAAAAAAAAGAAAAGAAATACATGGAAACTACAGCTGTGTTGTCTGAGGGCTCTGGTTCTTATTGGTACATTTTACATAAGGAAAACCTCAAAGTGGGCTATGACTTGACCAAATGGGTGATGAGCACTCAGGGGCTACATCTCAAACATCTTGCCTAAAATTAGAGTGGTTTATGGCATACTCCCACCACATCCAGAAATAAGGAAAACCTCTTCCACACCTCCTGATAGGAGCCAAGCAAAAATAAGCAAACATAAAGGCCATTAATAAAAGTGATCTCAATCCAAAAGTCACTTCAGGTTCTGTAATTCTTTTCAAAGAGTATTAAGTGCCTATGCCTCCTCTACCTTTTAACTTGTTTATTAGAGGTGAGTATTAGTGAAATGATGACAGATAAGGGAGGTTAGTAAAGGAAATTTGGGATTAAAGTTCTGTCTCTTGATCAGAAAATCCCTGGATAAATCACTTCCTAAAATATTCTGTCCTCAGAATAGCATGTACACGGATTGAGTAGTTGGAGGTTTGGAAATTAGACAAATCATAGTTTTGAGCCAAGTGACCTTGTGACTCTCTAGTGTGAAATGAGCGGAAATGCCCATGTGCCAGAGTTAGCACGAGTAGGATGAGAACATGTGACACTTTGAAGACAGTAGCTCACCCACTGAAATTCAACACACATGAATTAAAGTCTGGACTCTACCACTTATTCATTACCTGGGTAACAAAGTCACATCTGTTGACTTCATCCTACTCAGACCTGAATTAGAGATAATAATAACAGTACCTATCAGAGAGATTTTGTGCAAATAAAGTGAACTTGTAAACATGTAAAACATTGGTTAATAACCCAACAAAAACTGGCATTGAAGTTATCTTCTCATTGTTGGCACAAGGCACCTGACCAAAAGCATTTTGTGTGAGAAAAGGGTTTATTTTGGATTACATAATGGCAGGAGAAAATGTGGCATGAGCAGAGGTTGGTCATCATCTCTTTCACAACATTAGATGGACAACAGCAGCAGAAGAGTGGGCCAAACACTGGCAAGGGGGAAGCTGGCTATAATACCCATAAGCCTGCCCCCACCAACATACCTCCTCTAGTAAGGTCCCAATTTCCAAACTTCTATCAGCTGGGAATCAAGCATTCAGAACACATAAGTTTATGGGGGACACCTAATTCAAACCACCATAACTGGTGTTCAGTAAATGCTAGGTAAAATACATTATTGTCCTTCTTATTTTTTTTTTACTGAGTATGGACTAGTGTTGTCTCTGAATTTGTTGGTGCATTCATTCATCAAATATACATTGAATGACCACTATATAATGGCAAGGTTTATTATTTGAAGGTAAAATGTTCCTCAGAAGTTCATACATTTAAAAAAAAATTTTTATTATTTTTTTGGAGAGAGACACAGAGAGAGAGAGGGGGGGAGAGAAGAGAGAGATGAGCACGCCAGCAGTGTCTCAGATGCTGGAAACGAAACCCAGATGTGTGCGCCCCCTTGTGGTCAAGTGCGGCATTGCACCCTTGCATCACTTTGCATCTGGTTAAACATGGGACCTGGAGATTGGAAAGGCTGGAGATTGGAACCAGTGTTCTTAGGCTTAGGAGGCAGGTGGTCCCCAGCCCTGAAGTTCATACATTTGAACAAGGTTATGGAATCTTCAGGCAGTGGAGTCTGACTAAAGGAAATGGGTCTTTGGGGCTGGCCTTAAGGTTTTATAGTCTGGCTTCACTTCTTTTTCACTCTTCTTTCTGATTGTGGCTGCAAATGTGATCAGCTGGCCTCTTGCTCCTGTGTCCATGTCTTACCTGCCAGGATGGAATGTACCCCTCAAAACTGTAAACAGAAGAAACCTTTTCCTTTTTGTCTGATAACTGACCACAAAAATTAGTAAAGAATTAGTACACTAGGTTTGTTTGGTTTGGTTTGGTTTGGTTTGGTTTTGATTTTCATTTTTCGAGGTAGGGTCTCACTTTAGCTCAGGCTGACCTGGAATTCATTATGTAGTCTCAGTGTGGCCTTGAACTCTCTACGATCCTCATACCTCTTCCTTCCCAGTGCTGGGGTTAAAGGTGTGTGTGCATCACCATGCCTGGCTACATTAGGTTTTTTAAATAAGATTTTATACACCACATGTTATGATCTGAATATAAAATATCCCCCAAAAGCTCATGTGTGTCAATACTGGGTAAACAGTTGGTGATGCTGTTTTGGAAAGTTGTAGAATCTTTGGGCAAGTATATAGCTGGAGGAAGTGGGTCACTGTGGGTGAGGAACTTAGGGCTTATAACCCAGTCCTGTTTCCTGATCCACCCTGATATAAGCAAACACCCACCATCACAGTCATGAGCCGTTCCCACCACCATGCCTTCCCCACCATGATAGACTGTATCCTCTCAAACTGAGCCAAAACAAACCCTTTCCCCTAGAAGCTGCTTTTGATAGGCATTTTGTCACAGAAATGAAAAAAAAAATAATTAATATATCATACTTCAAGAATCAGAACAAATACTCAAAATACCGAAATCCACAGAATTAAATATCGGAAGGACTATCACATAAAACATGTTTCATTTTCATCTTAATTATTCCAGAGAAGAAAATCAGGGTCAAGTAGTGAAAGAAAAAATACTAGATGGATACTAGTTAAAGAAAAAAACACTAGGAAAAATACTGTGAGATTCCATCTCATACATGGTTTCTGTATCTGTAGGAGTTACTAAATAATAGGAAAATTATCTTGTAAAATATTTCACTTCCTATTATTGAAAACAATGTGGCTGGTGTTGTTTTCCATTCTTCCAAATACACAATGCCATGTTCCTGCTCTGGGCCTTTGTGTTTGCTGTCCTGCAACATATTCACACAGTCATCTCCTAGGCAAGGATTTATGTTCTCTGGAGCCATGCCCCAAATTATCTTATCTTCAATGGCCCTATAGGAAGCTGTACACCTTCTATGAGAACGTTTCTTTTTTTTAATTATTATTTTTTTATTGACAACTTCTACACTTACATACAAAAAACACATGATATTTCCCTCCTCTCCCCCATTCCACTTTAGAACTCCAATCTCCATCATATACCCTCCCTCTCTCCATTAGTCTCTCTTTTAACTTGATGTCATCATCTTTTTCTTCTATTTTCTGAGGGTCTTGAGAAGGTATTGCTAGGCACTGCAAGGTCATGGATATCGAGGCCAATTTCTGTCTGGGCAGTTGCATTGTAAGAAGCCATACCCTTCCTTTGACTCTTCCATTCTATCCGCCCCCTCTTCTGCAATGGTCCCTGAGCCTTGGAGGGTGTGACAGAGGTGTTTCAGTGCTGGGCACTCCTCCATCCCTTCTTCTCAGCACTATGTTGCCTTTTGGGTGATCCCAGTGGTCATTGCCATCTGAAAAGAGAAGCTTCTCAGTGCTGAATGCCCACCTTGTTCCCTGAGCTGTGGAGCTTGGCTCAGCTGTGCTGGGTCCAGCGTTGGTGATGTGGTTCTGAGCTGCTGCTAGTTGCTGAATTCTGCCAATTCACTGGGGATCTGGTGGTTGGGGGATGGGTGAGTTCAGGAAACCTGTAGTAGCTCACACTGTTCCCCTGTTTCTCTTTCAGTAGCTCAGCAGACTTTTCTTCGATTTCTGGGTTCTGTGAGGAGACTGATGAGGTTGGAAAGTTCTCCCCCTTTTTTTTTTTTTTTGGCTGCTGCAGCAGAGGCTCAGCTGTTCTGGGCAGCGGCTTGGTGCTGCTGTGGAGCAGGCTGCCGTGGGTCGGGCCACAATCTCCACAGTGGGATTGTGGCCATCTCCTGCTTTTCCGCTGTTTCCCGGAAAAAATATTTTGCTCTTTTCTGAAGAAGAGTGTAGTTTTGCTTAAATCCCTCCCTGATCCAGTTTGGCGTGGCTCCTATGCCGCCATCTTACCTGGAAGTCCCTCATTTCTTAATTTTTATAATCCTCATTGGAATTCCTGGGAGATCCACACTGTCTTTCTCAATTTTATGATCTTTAAGGTTTCATTCTACCTAAACATATAAAATCCCATCCATAGATTATGAATGATATACAGTAAATTGCTGAATCCCAATAAAACCAGAGAAAGATTCCATAAATCATATTAGATCACATCTATATATGGCTGGTATTGATTATGATAGGCAAGAACCAAAACCTTAGGGTCAACCCATAAAAGTTAATCATTGGCGACCTACTAAGAGTGGTTCATAGGTCTGATAACTCTTTAGGCATATGTGCTCTGTGCTGTGACTCGGGTGAAGACATCATGTGTTGTAACTCCATCATACTAAAGCAAGACCTGCAGATCCACATAGCAGCCAAAAAATAAAAAGAAAAAATAGAAAATCAAGACAGGTGTTCTTCCATGCCTGTCAGGAGTAACACACTTTGCTTTCACTCATATTTTTGACTAGAACCAGTTCTGTGGTCCCTTCTTAGTTCAGGGAGAACAGATAAGTATAGATTTCTATAGACTCAAAAGGGAGGAATGATAAACAGGATTTGGTAATACATAACTATCAAGTTTTCCACATGGTTCTTAGGAGTGATATAAAATAACTTCTTATAGTATTATTAATGTTTACCATTCTAAAAAATTTGTGGCTTGGAGCCATTTAAAATACACAATGAATGTTGTGAAAATTTCAATATACCCATATACATAAATATTTATGTAGAATTCAAAGTTACATTAGAGAAAAGATTTATAAAATATTGATGTAAGAATTTTATAATACATATATTTTTAAACTTGCTAAATGTAATAACTGCATGGATATGCATAAATCACTAGAAGAACAGGCACTGATGTGTTAAGCCTGCTTATCTATAGAATGTGGATCACATATATTTTAATTTCCTCCCTCATACTTTCTTTTGCATTTACGATGTTTTATAAGAAAGAATTATTACTTTGTTATCAGAAAAAGATTTTTCCTCCTAATTTACCAAAGTAATGTACCTGCTGAGCCAAAACAAAACATTATTACATTGCTATTTTTTAGTGCTTTGAAGTCTGGGAATTCCTGGGGATTCATGAAGTTTACCCTTCTCTCAAAACGTTAGGTCTCAAAATAACACCCTGCAAGTTTCAGACTTCCTAAGTGAGAAACACCAAAACCCTAAACTTAGGAAGAAAAACCAGCATAGGCACAAGTTCGGCCAAGTAGTGTGGATAGTGAGGACAGAAAGCAGCAGAGACCTCACTGGAGTGGCCATAGAGGCCACCAACCCTATCCAGGAAGCCATGTGACAGCTTTGCAATGGTTTAGGAGCTCAGAACCAGTCCAGACAAGAGTAAAGGAGAAAGACCGGAAGTGGGGAGAAGAGGGAGGGAGATGAGAGAACCCAAAGGAGAATGAAGAACCATGGGACAGAGAAGGAAGGAAGGAAAGAAAAGAGGAAGTGACAATAAAGGGAAGAAGAGTTTTATTGCACGTGTCTGTGCATGTGAGTGTGGAGGCAAATGTGCATGTGAGTGTGTGGCCTGCCAATTATTACCTTTATTATAACTATGCTCTGAATTAAGTACTTAGCCTTGTTCATTTCATTTGTTTGTTTGTTTTCCAAGAAGGGTTTCACTCTAGCCCTGGCTGACCAGGAATTCACTATGTAATCTCAGGGTGGCCTACTCATGGTGATCTTCCTACCTCTGCCTCCAGAGTGCTGGCATTAAAGACATGTGCCACCATACTCGGCTCAGCCTTGTGTATTTTTATTTTTAAATTTTCTGCACTTGTTTCAATCCAAATAGCATGCAAAAGTCTAGTAGTTTCACACAAGTAATTGCAGTCTACTCTCTGACATCTTCAGCCCAAGTTCCTCTCTGAAAGAGGTCATGTTCGACTCTTCTGCCATCCCCAGTATTTCCTGGGCTGTTTCTAAGGAACAGGTGTATGGGAAGTTCTTGACTCAGAAGCTGCCCTCCCCGGCGACTGGTGAAGGAGAAGAGTATGAATGAGAAAAACAGACAGGGACAACTTCCAAAACTCACAAAGACAGCAATAGGATTCCTGGAAAATACACAGAAAGATGCTGCTAGCTTCTAAATTTCTTTCATGTCCTGAAGTCACTGTTTTCTGTGGATCCCTGTCTCTCAGTTCTGCATCTATTTCAGTCCAGACTTTCTTCAAAGTTGGTGGTCCTTTGTCCTTTCTCTTTGACAGGGAGGTGACAGGACCAGCTTGTCACCGTTGTCTGGGAGTGTTTCTGTCTTCCAGTTACTGTGGAAAGAAGCGCATTTCCCAAAGGTGAGTCCTGTCTAGGAGAAAAAGGCAACCAACTCTAATTCTGGCACTAAATGGGCCATGGCTGAACTCTGTCTGCTCAGGACACAAGTTCTCCCATAAAACTCCTTACCACAGACTGATATTCTTGAATTCAGCCAGATTCCAGAGTTAAATCCCTCTGGCCAATACCACCAGAGCTAATTAACTTCTGAGAAAGCAGAGAAACAAATCAAAGGAAAAAAAAAAACTTTAATCAATATGTTAGTTACTCTTCTCATCAATGCAGCAATGTATCTCACAGAGGCAGCTTAAGGGAGGAGATGTTTGTCTGGGCTCACAGTTCAAAGGGTTACAGTCCATCATGGCTGGGAAGGGAAGGCAGCAGGAGAATAGGACAGCTGCTTGTCGCATTGAAGCAGGGCCAGGGAGCAGAGAGATCAACTAGATTGCAAAGAGAGCTGGGATGTAATTTCCAATGGTCCACTCTTTCATCAGTCAGGCCCCACCCTCCTCATAGCCTCCCCAAAACAGTCGACTACCTGGGGGCCAAGTGCTCAAACTATGAGGCTCTAAGGGGCATTTCACATTCAAACCACATGCCCATACTACTGGTTTTCAGCCAGGCTATCTGAGATTCACACAGCTGAGCTTGCATCTTCTGGCCACTGTCCAGTGCTAGCCTTCAGGCTTCCTCCTCTGTAATCACTTAATGTCTAGTTGTCCCTGAACCAATGCCCAGTTCCCACTTAACCAGCTACTTTCCAGCTGTGGACCGTGTTGGCGTCCCTGTCACTCCTGGATCTCTCAACTCCTCTACCAGTGCTTTTCCTTGTCCACCACCATTCTGCTCTCTGCGTCTAGGATCTCAGCTTTTTCTTACATGAGCTAATAAAGTTAAAGTGAGACTTCATGAGTATTTCCAAATTCCATGCATGACTTTTCTGTAAATTTTGCTGTAAACTAACTTGTGACATTTTCACTCAAGTAAAATGATTTTAAGGGCTGGAGAGATGGCTTAGCGGTTAAGGCACCTGCCTGCTAAGCCTAAGAACCCAGTTCCAATCTCCAGTTCCCACGTTTACCCAGATGCAAAGTGACGCAAGGGTGCAATGCTGCACTTGACCACAAGGGGGCGCATACATCTGGATTTTGTTCACAGCAGCTGAGAGACTGCTGATGCACCCATTCTCTATCTGTCTCCCCCACCCTCTCTGTCTGTCTCTCTCTGTCTCTGTTTGGGGAGGCTATGAAAATAAATAAAATAATTGGAAAAAAGCTCTCTTTAAACAAATGATTTTAAATGCAACAATTTTTTTACAAAAGGAAACATTACTACTATCAGAAAAGCAATTCCTAACTCTTAAGATGAAAAATATTTAGCTAGTCTTCTCCAAGATCCTTTCCTCCCCTACCACCACTTGTTTACCCATCAAGTCTAGGAACTATATGGTATCAAACATTGAATTCTGTCTGGCATTGTAATTACAGAACATGAATGAAATGAATATTACACTCTTTCAAAGTATATGATCACATTTAGTTCTTATGATTCTATAAGCCATGTTTTGATCTCCTTATTTTTTTTTTTTTTTCATTTTGGAGAGAGACACAGAGAGATAGGGAGAGGAAAACAGATAGAGATGGGTGCGCCAGCAGTCTCTCAGCTGCTGAGAATGAAACCCATATGCATGCGCCCCCTTGTGGTCAAGTGCGGCATTGCACCCTTGCATCACTGCATCTGGCTAAACGTGGGACCTGGAGATTGGAACCGCTGGAGACTGGAACCAGAGTTCTTAGGCTTAGGAGGAAGGCACCTTAACCACTAAGCCATTCTCCAGCCCTAATCTCCTTATTTTTAACAATAAGAGGAAATTCAGGTTCAAGAATGTTAAAGTATATCTGAAGTCACACTGTCAGAAACAGAAAGTAGAAGAAATGTCATTTGAACTTCTGATTCCAAATGTTCAGAACTTTGGATTCTGTGAAGAGAAGTCCACACAAGGTAATGCTTCTATGCAAGTGGAATGGGCCAAGAGGCAAGATGAGGAGTTCAGAATCAATGACAGACATGGGTTCCATCTTTAGCCACCAATTTAGAATTACACAAAGAGTTCATCTGCCATAGTGTTATCACAATCAGGAATAAAATGGGCATGTGAGGGATAGAGAGATGGCTTAGCAGGTAAAGCAATTGCCTGCAAAGCCTAAAGACCCATGTTCAACTCTCCAGGTCCCATGTAATCCAGACACACAAGGGGACCTAAGCAAAGTCGCACATGCACACAATGTGGCACATACATCTGTAATTTGACTGCACTGGCTGGAGGCCCTGGTACACCAATTCTCTCTCTCTTTCCCTCTCTCTCTCTCTCACTCTCTTGCACTCGCTCTCACTCTCTCTCAATAAAAAAAAAAAAAAAAAAAAAAATAGGCAAGCCTGTGATTTGTCTAAAGTTCCTCGGTAAGTTAGCACCTGGGCAAGAACATGAATCTTTGTCTCTTGGCTCCTGCTTTATTGTTTCATTTCATTTTATTTTCTCATTACATTTTACTTCTTTAAATACCAGCCAAAAGTTAATTACCTGCTCCTTGTCCAGACTGTGGCTAATTGCTGTGTGAACTTGAACAACAACCCAGCCCATAGCCAGTGAAGGAATAAAATACTTGACCCAACTCCTTTGGGTTTGTTGAAGGTACATCAATATAGTGAACCAGAAAGTTTCTAAAAGCTGAAGGGGAGAAAAAAGGGAAGATGATAATGAAGTAGTGGATAAATGAGATATTAGATAGATGGTATGAATTATATAGAAAGATATGAGAGAGAGAGAGAGATTATTTGATTTTTGTACACCTCACTCCCCATGCTAATTATCAAATTGAAAACTTAATTACCACTGTGAAAGCATTAGAAAGTGAGGACTGGGAGAGATTAATTGCAATAGTGCCCTGTTGAAGTGACTTCCAAGTTGACTTGCCTTTCCTCCCATGCGCGTGTGTAAGGATAATACTAACCTTGTTTATAAAGTACCTAGTTTTTGTCACTTTTCTGTAAGAGCCAAAGTAGATAAAGACAGAGGAACAGAAGAGAGAAGAAAAGCAAATTACTATTACATATCACAAATATACCTATTTTCTTTTTGCTTATCGCAGAGAGTTTCCTGTGAGTCCAGCCAGTGTGGTGTTGACACCTGATAGGAGCAGGTTAGCAGCAGCATGATCTGAATTTGCTGTGAGCAGAAGAGGTCACCATGCTGAAGTTTGCTCAGAATAGTGACACACTGCTAAACTGAAGTGCTCCTTAATTGTTACGCACGCACATAGCATCTCATCACTTCTGGCATCATCTCCTCCCACCCGTCTCACTGTGCAATTCAGCTTTACATGCTAGAAGAAAAAGGGGACTGTGTCTACTTTCACTCTGAGTACATGCTTTTCCTGCACAGCTTCTGGGACTGTAGTAAGTGGCCACATTTCTTAGAAAGTTCCTGTAAGCCATCCTATTCCCATGGGGGAGGGGGGTGTCTTACCTGACTCATTGAGGATTAGAAGATGAAATTATACATTTCTTCACTTTGATTTTATTTTTTTATTTGGTCATCTTTTGTGTTTTTTTTTTCCTTCTGAATTACAGTTCTATATATTGGTCTACTAACTTTCTACAACTTAATTTTCATGAATATACTTCATACAATTTGTCTTGTTCCTGGAAAAAAATAATCTTTAGTGTATTTCTTTAGCAACCTGGTTTAAATGACATTCTGCAACTCCATAGACATGTAAATACAGTTTAAGCTGTATTAAAATAAGTAACATTTACCCAAAGAATATTACTTCATGAGCCAATAAATGTTCTTAGACCCACAGAAACAAACTGACAGCTCCCACCAATCTTGGGCTACAAGAGGGCCTACACCTGTCAAATTCTCTCTAAACTAATAATGGTTATACCATTTATCCAGTGCTAACTTCACTCTCTGTTGGAGAATCTGCTTCTCTTTTTTAGGTGGACGCAGAACCTGAGGAGAGAATCCACCCATTGACCTCACCAGGGCACCAGCTGAAACTATACAGTAATTGGGGAAATGAGCAAGAGTGCTGCTTTCCTGGTAAACCTGGTATCAGCACAAGGATGAAGGAGATAGATACAAAGAACACTCAACTCCTACCAAACCAGAGATCCAGAGACACAGAGGCGCCCAAGACCCTGTCACTGAAATAGACCTAAAACATACCCAACATGGCTCAGGGAAATTCATGGAAGAGGGGACAGAAAGACTGTTAGAGCCACAAGTTGGGACATTATGCACAGAGACATTGCCTCTTCCCCATAACTGATGGCTACCTCCACAATGCATGACACACAATCCCTATGGGGATAACTGGCATCACCAATGAAGAGGAGCCCTTTGGACGGAGGGCAGGGATGAGAGTAAGGACGGTACCAACATGTGCTGTTTACATACCAAGTATGTACATAACTAAAAAAAAAAAAAAAAAAAAAAAAAAAAAAAAACGATTAAACTTGAGCTTTAATTTAGGACTGTGTTTGTGGACCCTCCAAAAGCCACACTGAGATAGAGTTAGGAATAAAAGCAAATATTATAGATAATACCTGTGGAATACTAATGGGGTGAGGAGCAGTGGAAATTACTGAGCAGGGAATCGAAGACTCTTGTCATAGCTTCAGGTCAGACATGGGAGGAAGCAGAACAAAGATCACTCAGTACAGGTGTTTCATCTTATCCAAGAAGGGCCCAGCCACATATCCTGTCTTGCTTAGTCATTGGCTGGGATAGCCTGAGAAAAATGTAACTTTGAGCTGTAATACATTACAGAGAATAGAAGAGCGTGTGTGAGGGCTGGAGAGATGGCTCAGCAGTTAAAGGTGCTTGTTTGCAATGTTTGTAGCCCAGGTTAAATTCCCCAGGACCCCTGTAAAGCCAGATGCACAAAGTGGCACATGAATTGGAAGTTTGTTTGGAGTGGTAACAAGCTATTTCTTTTCTATTTCTTTCTCTTTTCTCTCTCTCTCTTTCAAAACAACAAAAGCATATATATTTTAAAAATACAGTCAGCCCTCCATGACCACAGATTCCACTCCCACAAAGAAAACCAAACTCAATCAAAAATATTACAGGGGCTAGAGAGAAGTCTTAGTGGCTAAGGTGTTTGCTAGCAAAGTCAAAGGACCCAAGTTCAATTCCCCAGTACCCACATAAAGCCAGATGCGCAAGGTGGTGCATGCATCTGGAGTTCATTTGCAGTGGCTAGAGGCCCTGGCCACCCATTCGATCTCTTTCTATTCCACTCTCTCTCTCTCCTTCTCTCTCTATCTTCCTCTTTAATGTCTCCTCTCAAATAAATAAATAAATAAATAAATAAATAAATAAATAAATATTTTAAAATATATCACTAGCCAGGCATGGTGGCTAAGTTAGGAGGACTAATGTGAGTTTGGTGCCAATCTGACCTACAGAGTGAATTCCTAGTTAGGTTAGGCTACAGTGAGACCATGCCTAAAAAAAAAAAAATCACACACACACACACACACACACACACACACACACACAAGTATGTATTTGTGGGCATGGTACTGCCATTAAATTTATGACTTCACAGTAGATGTTGCAAACTACCAAAGGCCCACACAATACTGGGTCCATTAAAAGTCATTATTGAGGGCTGGGGAGATGTTTTAGGGGTTAAAATGCCTACCTCCTAAGCCTAAGAATGACCGTTCGATTCTCCAGGTCCCACGTTTAGCCAGACACAAAGTGATGCAAGGGCACCATGCTGCACTTACCCACAGGGGATGCACGTGTCTGGAGTTCATTCACAGCAGCTGAGAGGCTGCTATTCTCTATCTGTCCCTCTTTCTCAAAAAAAAAAATCATTATGGATGATGGAGGAGGTCATGAGGTCCTGTCCCTCCCTGAGGAGTTATAGGCAGCTAGTGGTGGCTGGGGGACTAAGAGAGATTATCTACAGTCGTATAGTTTCTGGTAGGATCCATGTGCTCTGTTAAATAATCATCCACCTGTCCCCATGCAGGTAACTCTAATTATACTCAGTGTGTCACATCTGGACACAAAAATGGGAAAAGAGGCATCAAAATACAACAGGGATGAGTGGAGAAAAAGAAGGTGTTCAGTGGAAGGAGGATGGGGAGGAGAAGGCGGTGGTAAGGGAATTATAATCAAAATACTTTATATACATGAATATAATTGTCAAGAAATAAAAACTACAGCAAAAGCACATGTTATATACATGTTATGTGAAGGTTTTTTTTAACCATCATTCCTTAAACAATACAATAAAACAGCTGGTCCTCAAGTTCGTTAGGGAGCCATGGTGCCTCAAGTGGGCAGTCACTCTGAATCCAATCCAAAAAGCAGATTTTTCCATCAGTGAGGAGTTCGGAAGCCAGGCAAAGGGAAATGTCTATTCTATGCCTGAGGAACACCCATTCCTTTGCAAACACAAATAGTGATATTACTATTGCATGGCCTCCATGATATTCCCCACATGCAATAATGACCCCATAGTCTGGCTTTGGAACTAACAAACAGACATTTATATTAAAAGGGAGCAATGCTTTTTCCTAAAACAATAGAAAAATAAATCCCTTGGCAAGAGTGCCAGGAATGCTTATTACTTTCAGAAAATATTTTTCTTCTCTCTTCAATGCTTGGTAAAAATTAAAAAACAGAAGAAAAATTGCACTTCATTGCCTGTTTTGATGTGCATGAACTGAAAACAAATCTGTCAAGATCCCATTTTAAAAATCAATAAAGTTTGTGGAAGAATTGGATAATATGGAGCTCCCTAATATCAAATCATCATTTGCAGGAGGAGGGTGATACAGCTTTGCAGAATTACTAATTAAAGAATTGGGCCCAGGTGCTATTGTACGTTCCTGAAATGTTCTGATGCATCAAGACTAGGGTCGGGAAAAGGACACAAGAGATCATTTTGTCATCTCCCAACTCAAGTGTTAAACCAGAAAGAAAAAGAAAAAACAACCTCTATGCCCTTGTCCATAAGCCTCCAGAAAATAAAAAGAATTTTTACCCTCCCTTGATATCACAGCCAGTCACTGAATCAATTGTCACTATGCACTTAGTTAGGACCCCGTCTGATATAGTGACAATTTGAATGCACACGCTTCCTCATGGCTTCATGTGTTTGTAATTAAGCCTCCTACTTGATCCCCAGTGGAGGAGCCCTTGGTAAGAGAAGCCTCCCTAGAGAGGTGTGTCACTGGGGGGCGGACCTTGAGGTTAGTCTAGCCCACTGCCTCTTCAAGAGCACAATCATTCTTGCTTCCTCCCTACTGCTGGGGTATGAGGTTGCAAGCCATCTTCCCGCTCCTGTCATGCTGGCGAAGCACCACGATGCAACTTCCCCTCCAAACTGTAAGCAGCAATAAACCCGTTATTTCCATAAGCTGCTTCTGGTCAGGTGTTTGGTTCAAGCAATATGAAGATAACTGCTACAAATATTAATTGAAATGAAAACAATTGTTGGCAAAGCTTAAGCAGCCAGAAGAGAAGGAGCATTCTAGAACATCAACATGGTGGGTTCTCGGGATCTGAGCTTGTGATCCTCCTCTTGTACTGTTTACTATCCACCCTTCCTACACCACCGAATGAGGAAACAATAGTCCCTACTGCACATGGGTGATGAGATTACAAAAACAACATTGGCTTTGCATTCAGACAGCCGTGAGCAGGATTAGGGAGGCAGCTTGTCCTTTCCATTGTCTGTGTCATACTCAGTTCTCTTTTCTCTCAGCTCATTTTCCTCTTGTGGAAAATGATAGAGCATCATACCATAATGAACTGCTGTGAAAAGTGGAGGGAATTTCCACATATGGTAGGCACATGTCTAATAAATGAGTCATCGCTATCTTGGTAATCATAAATAATAAAGGTGTGTATACATTCAGGACTCTTCTCCATCCCAGGGCTCCATTGGAATCCCATGCTTAAGGGCATATTGAGATGGATTCATGCGGTAAGCATGAATCAGTTTCATTTTCTCCTATCACTGCTTTTACCTAAGCTCTCCCACCAGGGCTGCATCACAAAGCCACAGTGGTTGGTATCCTCCTGCCTCACGGCTAAAGCCTGGCTGCAGTACGGTGCCAACCCACATATCTACAGAGGCCAAACGATTGGAGCATAAGGCTGCTGTATCACCTACTCTCTGTCTGGAAATTCTTGCCTGTTCTTTTCACCTATTCAGATGGGTTCCCGAAGCAAGATCCAGGCAGGACGTCTTTCCCCTTAGTTCCAGTACTTCTGCTACTAGGAGGATTTTCAGAGCCCCTAACAGCTGGATTCGTGGTAGTGTCAGTAGGTAGAGGGTAACCATTCCCACATCCTTGTCCCCTCTGTTGGTTTGGAGGCAACACTCACTTCATCTTTGACACTGGTGGTAATGCCAAGGTTTTCTCACTGTCATCTTTACAGAGTGGGAAGATGGCAGGGGTCAAAAATACAGTGCTAAGTGGGTCACAGCAGTGTGAGTTACATTTTAACCAACCTGACCCCATTGCCTGTTGGCTCCTTAGTGCTGCCCAGTCTTTGTACTCTTCTTGGTTCTCACATACAAGTCTTAACTGCCAAGTCACTCAGCATCTTGTGATCCTTGGCACTCACCTTTAATACTTTCAAGAAATATCAAATAAGTTGAACATACTGTTGGACCTCAGCGTTGTAGTAATCTTGATGTCCCACCATGGAAACAAGAAGGCTGGCTGTGTAGTGAAATTCATCTAAGAATTATTATTCTTGTTCTTCTTTTGGCCAGAATAATAAAAGAGTTTTCTTCAGCTAAATAATACATTCAGACCTAACATATATTTGGCTCCAAATCCAAAAATACACTAGGCTTCCCTGCCATTATCTACTCTATCTTTGGTCAGATTCTGAAAATTTGGGTTAAGAAGCTCATTCTTAATACCAGTCAAAAGACTATAGGCTTTACCAGATATCAGTTCATTTTCTCCTTGCAATTACTCTGCAAAGTAGTCATGATGGCCCCTTTGTATGGATAGGGAAGCAAAGCCAGTGATAAACTTGAAAGCTAAGAAATCTCAAACCTATTTTGCAAAATAGAGCTTCTCTGATCCCACCTTTAGTGCTTTCTACTTCTTGATATGGCTGCTTTGCTTCCACTTCCGGACTCATCTCAAAAGCTGCTTTCTTGAGACAACAAAGGATAGGGCAAGAACATAAGCACTGCCTTTCCAGGGCCTTGCATTAAATCAGGATGAACCGCCTAGCAGCTCAGCTGTGGGAAGCTACTGATCTTTCTGAGTATGTTTCTATATTTTAAAAAAGAAGAAGAAGAAACAAGGGCTAGAGAGATGGCTTAGCCATTGAGGTGCTTGCCTGCAAAGCCAAAGGACCCATGCAAGCCAGATGCACAAGGTGGAACACGCATCTGGAGTTCATTTGCAGTGGCTAGAGGCCCTGGCACACCCATTCTTTCTCTCTTTCTCTCTCTCTTTCTCTCTCTCTTTCTCTCTCGCTCAAATAAATAAATAAAAATAAAAATATTTTAAAAGAATCAAAGTGACACCTTACTGAGAGTTATAAATACTAAACACAATACCACATGCTACAGGTGCTGGGCAAACAGCAAAACACTCTATGTAAGTTGACCACTATCTCATTTTCACTGTTCTGCCTTGCTATCTCCCTTTCCCAAAACTTAGTAGCCTTTCCCATTCTTGTCATTAACTGCATATATGTCTGTCTCTGACTAAGCTATAAGATTCTTAAAGGCAGATACCATGTGTGGTGGTTTGATTCAGGTGTCCTCCATAAACTTAAGTGTTCTGAATGCTAGTCTCCCCAGCTGATGGCAATTGGAAATTCAAGCCTCCTGGAGGCAGAGTATCATTGGGGCGGGCTTATGGGTATTATAGCCAGCTTCCCCTTGCCAGTGTTTGGCACACTATCCTGTTGCTGTTGTCTACTTTATGTTGGCCAGGGGGTGATGTCCACCCTCTGCTCATGCCATCATTTTTCCTGCCATCATAGAGCTTCTCCCTCAAGCCTGTAAGCCAAAATAAACCCTTTTTTCCCACAAGCTGCTCTTGGTTGGGTGATTTCTACCAGCAATGTGAACCTGACTGCAACACCATGGTTTCTTTTCATGTCTACCCCTACAATGCCTGATACCCCGACTCACAGAGTCTACTCACAACAAAGCTACAACAAACTGAAGAGTGATTCTTCTCCATATTCTGTTCTGTAAATGGAGCCATTGTGAATGAGAGTTCAGCAGCATTTATTAATAGTCAATTACTTTTTAATTTTTTTAATTATCTACTTATTTGAGAGAGAGATAAAGAGGTAAAGAGAGAAATAGAAAGAGAGATAAAGGGTGGGAGAAATGGCTTAGCGTTTAAGGTGCATGACTGCAAAGCCTAAGGACCCTGGTTCGATTCTCCAGGTCCCACATAATTACGCCAGATGCACAAGGGGGCACATGCGTCTGGAGTTCATTTGCAGTGGCTAGAGGCCCTGGTGCACCCATTCTCACTCTCCCTCTCTCTCTTTCCCTCTCTCTATCTCAAATAAATAAATAAATAAATAAATAAATAAATAAATAAATAAATAAATAAAACTCCTGCTTTAAAAAGAGAGAGAGAGACAGGGCTTCCAGCCACTGCATATGAACTCCAGATGTATGTGTGCATCTGGCTTATGTGTGTGTGGAGAATTGAACCTGGGTCCTTCAACTTTGCAGGCAAGCGCTTTAACTGCTTAGCCATTTCTCCAGCCCAATTTACATATTAGTAATATGAAAACTATGCAATAGAAATATCTACATTATGGATGAAACAGTGTTCTATGAGCACTATTTATAAAAGCCAAAAACTAGGGATGGAGAGATGGCTTAGCTGTGAAGGTACCTACCTGTGACGCCTAAGAACACCTATTCGAAACTCCAGGTCCTACGTTTAGCCAGATGCAAAAGTGATGCAAAGCGTGCAATGTTGCACATGCGCATAAGGGGTGCACTTGTCTGGAGTTCATTCACAGTGGCTGAGAGGCTGCTAGTGCACCCATTCTCCCTCTCTCTCTCTCTTTCTGTCACTCTCCAAAAAAATTAAAAAATTAAAAATATATATAAGCCAAAAACTAAGCATGAACCAAATACAATTTGTAACTGAATGGATAAATATAGCACAGCTATGCGTGGTGGTTTCAATGTAAATGCCCCCCATAGTGTTAAATGTTTCTATTCAAACTTCCTACTTAGTCCACAGCTGGTGAATCTTTTGGCTGGTGGAGCCTTGCTGGAAGAGGTGTGTTGCTAAGGCTGACCTTAGGGTTGATTATCCACCTCACTGTGTGTTCAGAGCCAGCTTGCTCTTGCTTTTCTTTCTCTGATGTGGATATGTGATGAAGTGAGCCAGCTTCCTCTGCCACAATGAAGCTTTCCCACAAAACTGTAAGCCTAAAATGGATCCTTTCCTCCTCTAAGTTACTTCAGGTAAGATATTTTGTCCTAGCAATGAGAATGCAACTGCTGCACCATGTGAGGAAGATTATAGAGCAGTGAAAATTGAGTGAGGTATGACTGCATGGAACCACATGAATGAACTCACAAATATAATGCTGAGCAAAATAAACCAGACACAAAAGAGTACATAATATACAAGTCCATGTGTAGAAAGTTCAAGAATGGGTAAAACTAGTCCATGATGGTCCAGAGTAAGAAGGAACTTGCCCTCTCAAGGAGTAATAAGTAAGAGGATGATAAGAGGACTTCTGGATCCTGCTCATGTAGTTTCATCTCCCAACTGCTTTCATAGGTCTGTTAGCTTATGAAAATTCAGCAAATTTTACTCTTCTATCTTCATGTTTTATATCAACAAAAATGGTTTAAGAAAGATTCATGAACGAATAAGAAAAATACAATGGCAAGTGAGTTTTGACAGAGGAGTCTAAAAAGACCCAGAATAGTTTGCCTGAAAACAGCAACTTCCCACTCTTCTGCACTCATGTCTGTGTTCTCACCCACATCCCAATTCCAACTGTATTTGTTACTTTTCTTGTTGTCATGACAAAAGAGCTGACAAGAAGCAACTTAAGAAAGGAAGTGTTTATTCCAGCTTACATTTCAAGAGGATAGCCTATCCCAACAGGAAAGCACGGCAGTGGGAGCTTGAAGCTGTTGGTCACATTCAGTCTCCAGTGAGGAACAGAGTGTACTGCTGCTCAGCGCGCTCTCATTTGTATGCAGTCCAGGACCTCAGCCCATCAACGGCTGCACCTTCATTTAGAGCGGATCTTCCCACCTCGATTGGCCTGACCTAAAGCAATTTCTCACAGACATGCCCAAAGATTTGTTCCCATGGAGATTCTAACTCCTTTCAAGTTGACAACCCAGATTAACCAGGACCCTGACTAAATATAAGTACTCATAGTATTAAAAAAACAAGCCATTTTATTGCATTCATTGCAATTCACTACAAATTCCTCAACTTACATTATATTCCCTAACCCCTTAGCACATGGTGCTGAATCTACCTAAGTAAGATACTCCTGCTAAGGGGAGTAGGTCCAAGTTTGGTTTTTCAACTATTTCCTTCCTTTTAGATCATGTAGATTGGCTTTCTTGCTTGTAAGTTGATGAAGAAAGCAAAGAAATTCAACTACTGTATAAAGAAACTGTATTGTTTTTCATTAAGGATTATTGTTATACAAAACTATTGACCATACAGAAAAAGTTGTGTCCCTCACTTGTTATGGGCTGCTAATATCTTGCTATTCACACTGTCCCAGCAGTTGCAGCCTGAGTCATTAAACGCACCACCTATTCCCAAAAGTGCAGAATAAAAGTAAACACTGAGGCCAGGGCTCTGGTGGCAGGATATGTTCATTTATGTCCCCTGACCCCAACATTGTCAACTAATCTCTTGATCTACATCTTTTGTATGATTTCTACAAACTAGATGGCTCTCCCACAAAGTTGCCCGTATCTGGATATTGCTTAGTCTGCTGAAGCATGTGACATTATTTTGCATGCATTTTCCAGCAAGCAAGGAAGAAGCAGTCCATCAGACAGTAGACGAAGACTTACACTGGCAGCTGCCACCTGCAGAATTATTTCTCATACAGATTTATGACACAGACGTGTAAGATTCCAATGACAAATCAGGTCAAAGAAGTTCTAGAACAAGGCTGTATCCTGGTGGTGTATATGTTTCTTTCTTTTCCCTTCTGCCATCCACAGTTTATCTTCTTGGACTAAAAGCTGAGACCATGAATCTAGATACACAGGCCTACTTATGAAGACCTGGAGGAAAATGAAAATACTCTCCTAAGAGCTTTCAGCATTTTTTTGGTGGGTTCATAGGCATATGCTAAATAATAAGGCATGCTTTTTTTTTTCCTGACTCCCAAGTCCTTATCTCATGCCCTCCCATCAGATATCCAGCTATTACCGGAGCTTTTCTCCATTTGAAAGAGCTTCTGAGACACCTAAGAGAGCTCCAGAGACTCTACAGGTATGCAGCTGTGGAGTTTCATGAATAATAACATTAGCTCTTCTTTGCCATAATTTTTATATACTTGCCCATATGTCTCCCTGCCTTCACAATTTTATCCTTCTTTCATGGATGGAGAACAGTTATCGAGTTATCTGTTAGCATGCAAACTAAGCATTCCAAAACTAACCTGTGAATTATCCTTTGTTGAAAAGAAATTATCATTGAGGAAGGTCAAAAAGACTCAGCAAAGATAAAATATACTGTGTGTTTCAGTTTTTCTATCGCTCTGTCACAGAAAGAAAACAGACTGCTTTGATGTTATCGACTCTTCTCAAAGCCCTGCTGTTTTTCACCCAAAATCCTATGCTCTTATGGCTGTTTAAGAATTGATTTCTGGAGAGATATTCAGTTTGTTTGTTTGTTTGTTTCACAGTATGACATGCTAACAGATCCATACACTGCCACACTATCATTTGTCTCCTCTGATGGGAACAGACTTTAAATTGCTCCTGTCGTGCACTTTGACCACCTCCCCCTAGCTTCAAGAATCATTAAAAATCATCACTCCTAGATGTGATATTCCAGTTTGACCTTGAGCAAAGTCAACCTTGCTGATTAAAAACACTTTGTACTTATTTAAAAGGTGAGCAATATTTCCCCCATTCAATCCACCTATTACTTAAAAGTGACGTTTTCTTAACATTAATAAAATAGTATATTTCTACATCATCCTCTTCACACTCTCATCTGTTTCAAGACTCTCCACAGGGTATTCCTGGGGACCACAGAGACCATCCTGTGTATTTGCAAACTGGCTGGGAATCATTTGGGATTCACCGTCATCCTTTCCTGCTTGCCTGCTCTGGTGTTCAGTTGTCACCTTTGCTGCTGTTGTTGGAAACAAAATTTTCCTGAAGCTTCTTTACATCCTTGTCCCTGTGGCGGTAGCTCAGTTAACACAACAGAGAATTATACCCGCTACTGAAGTGGCCAGAGCTGCAGGGTTCAGGTCCTAGAAAAGGAATGGTGACTCAAAGGAAAAGAAGCTCACAACACTCAATTAGAAATACAACCCCCCCTTTGAAATTGGGAGGACAGGGAGGAGGACAATGGAACCAATACTATGAATGTAAAATCAGAATAATATAAATAAAATATATAATTTATAAAAAAAAAAAAAGAAATACAAAAGTGGGAAATGGTGGGTGGAAGGGGGGGTGGCAGTGGTGGAGGCTCTCTGACCCAACTGGGATCAGAGGCACTGTATTTTGACCCACAGTATTTTTATTCTTAGGCTTATGCATGTACATAAATAGCATATGTATGTACCACAAATAATGACCTTGACTTAATACCAACTGTCTTGAGAGAACTTTCTTGATTTTATGGCATGTGGTTTGAAGATAACAGGTTTGTTTCCTGGTATCTGGCTATGGTTAAAAAAAAAAAAAAAAAAAAAAAAAAAAAAAAAAAGCCTGGGTGCCTGTGATAAGGATTAACTTACTTTCCCTAATTTGAGGTAGGAGCAGCTGCATTTGTCAGTCTCCATTGGCATACATGTTTCCTTTTGCACAATGATACTGTCAGCATCGCTGAGATATGATAGTGGTTTCCAACCTGCTACCACTTCTTCACTTGAGAGAAAAGCTATGCTTGGGAGTAACTTCAGATGGGAAATAGCCTTCCCTCCACCTCATGGACTCTGCAACTGACGGTCCCAAAACAGCTCTGTCAGGTGTTGCTCCCAAGCCTCTTTCCTTAGGAATAGGCAATAGGCTTACATCAGAAAGTAACTGAATAACAGGCATGGTATATATACTATTTAGAATGAGACAATGCCTTCTCCCAAGAAATCCCTAGTTCATTGTAACAAAAGAATGCTTGAGATATGTTCAAGCAGCATTTAGACTTAACCAAACAGACTCATCTCATAGGGACTATAGCTTAGGGTCATAATAAAAACCTTCTTTATATTAAATAACAGAAAACTATCCCTGTGCTGTGACTTCCTATTCTTTCACTCATATTTTGCCCTGTCCATAGATTATAGAGGACATTTTTTAAAAATTTCTGGACTTCAGTTAGTGACTCAGATCAATCAAATTCAATAAGAAGTGATTAAGACTCTCCAATAAGTCATGTACTTGCCAATCCTTGGGATGCAGTGATTAAAAAAACAGGAACCGAAGATACCAGATTTCTGGCATATGTAAATGATGTGAGTGTTTTTCCTGTGCAGACTGGTGATTTTTATAAGAATTAAATACAGCTGCTGTAGGAGCATCAAGTAGAGAATATTTTTTAATTCAGGAATCAGAGGCGACTTCTTGAAGGGGATAATAATCAAGCTGACTGATGAAAGACAAACAGACCCACCAAGTAGGTCAGAGTACAGATGCTAAGGGAAGGGGAAGAGTTGCAAACTAAGAATGTGAGCGATGCAGTCTCTGGTGTTCCTGGACAGATCCCAACTAGTTGGATTTTAGGGAAACAGAAGGTGAAGGATTAGGAAAGAGTAGCATAGGAGGTTGTATCTCTGAATACTAAGGCTTATGAACATCTTATTTCCCATCTCCATACCATTAAGATTTGAATTTTTTTTTCTCCATGATATTTTAGAAAAGAAAGCTTAACAAGGCCATTGCTGAAACAAGGCAATGCATTTCTTTCAATTAGCAAAACACTTCTAACAGAAAATCAAGACATTCAACAGAGACAGCCTCTGTTTGGATTTGTCAGCCATTGGTAACCAATCTTTTTTTTTTATTTATTTATTAGTTATGTATATAGTATATATACAGCCATGATGGTACCATCATTAGCCTTCTCCCTGTCCTCCCCACATGGATAATGTGGGTCTTGCCTTATGGGGGTAGCCATCAGTTATGCGGGAGAGGCAATGACTCTGTGCATAATGACCAAATTTATGGCTCTAACAGTCTTTCCATCCCTTCTTCCACAAATTTCCCTGAGCCATGTTGCATGTTGCGTTCATTTTAGGTCTATTTCAGTGATGAGGTTTTTGAAGTTTCTTTTATTTACCATTGCTGTAGGTCATTGATAGGTAAGAATACTGCAAAGAACAGACCTCAGAAACTGATAGTTCTGGGATGAAATGACATGCCAACATGGCACATCTAACCAAGGATACTTCAATAGCTTCCTGTTTGGTCAGCTTCTTCACATGTTTAAAATTGGGAGGCTGTCACTAAGAACAACTTTGACCACTTGCTAATTGCACTATAGCTCATTTGTTCCTCCAATAATACAAAAAAAGAGGAAGTAGAAATATTGACTCTATTACAATTGGCTAAACTCTATTATAAACTCCAACTTGGTGGATCAGTGACATACATATTTCTGCATGCTTACTACAGAATCCAACACTGCAGCCAGGGTGCTCTATTCCACACAGTCATTCATGAATCCATTCATGTCGTAGGACCACTGCCTTCAACAATTCTCTTTTTTTCCATTCTATAGCATATATTAATTAAATAAAATAATGAGTTTTGACAGTCCTTAAAGCCTCTATAGAACAGTAGTAACAAAAACAGCATGGTACTGCCACAAAAACAGCCATATAGATCAATGGAGTAGAATAGAGGACCCAGATATAAACCAAAGCAGCTACAGCCATCTGATTTTTAACAAAAATGTCAAAGATATTCACTACAAAAAAAAAAAAAAAAAAAAAAAAAGACAGCCTCTTTAACAAATGGTGCTGGGAAAATTGGATATGTATATTTAGAACGAAGAAAATAGATCCTTATCTCTCTCCATGCATAAGAATCAAGTCCAAATGGATCAAAGACTTTAATATCAGACCTGAAATTCTGAAACTACTTGAAGAAAAAGGGGTAAATACTTAATAGACTGGCATAGGCAATGACGTTTTGAATGTAGCCTCAGTTGCTCAGAAAGTAAAACCACTAATCAACGCTGGGACCTCATGAAATTTAAAAGGTTTTGTACAACAAAGGACACTGTGAATAGAGCAAACAGGCAACCTACAGAATGGGAGAAAATCTTTGCCAGCTGTGCATCTGACAGAGGATTAATATCTAGGATATACAAGGAACACAAGAAAAACTAAATAACAAGAAACCAAATGACCCAATCAAAAAAATGGTCTATGGTACAGGGAGTTCTCAAATGAAGAAATACAGGTGGCCAATATGAATCTGAAAACATACCTGTGCATGGTGGTGCATGCTCTGGGGAGGCAGTGGTAGGTGGATTGCTGTGAGTCTGGGGCCACCCTGAGACTACACAGTGAATTCTAAGTCAGCCTGGGCCAGAGAGCAAGACCCTACCTCACACACAAAAAAGAAAATAATCTAAAAACATGTCCTATATCCTTAGACGTCATGGAAATGCAAACTAAAACTACTTTGAGATTTTATTTCACTCCTGTCAAATGTCTATCATCAAGAAAACAAGTAACAGTAAGCACTGACTTCTGGTCAAGATGGCAAACTCATAAACACACAGGAACTCCAGGGGTGAGTACAGGCAGTGCTGCCCCTAGGGTCCAAGCTTAGGCCCCATCCCAGCATAGTTCCCACCCCACTGCCAGGCTCAGTGGATCCTTCTACCTTCTCTGATTATGCCAAATGGAGTTGCTGGCTGCCTCCATGCAACTACACCCCCATTCCACCCACCTCCTTGGATCTGTGGTCTGACCTGATGCTATGGAGCCCAGCACCCCCTCACCTTCTTACCCCTACCACCCACTACAGCATCCACTTGCCAGCCTTCCCTTGGGGCATCACCCTTACTCCAGACAAGAAGTACAGGAATATCTGGCAACCATCCACCAGGGAGTACCAGCAAGTCCTCCACAACATGCTGAGGAGCTGGGATACAGTAAGGGCGCAGGGGCAAGGCACAGCTGTGATGGGGACTCAAGAAATTTGGGGTATCTAACCAGAGCTCTCCTATCAACCACTAGCCTGGAGATGCTGGAGCACTTTGCAACTTCCACAACCTGTGCATGCATAGATTCAATGCCATCCCACTCCAATCCAGTTCAAATCCACAACAGAATACTCACTGAAGACCCTACAAAGGCAAATACTGGCTTCCTTCTTAATAAAATAAGACTTCTACTTCAAGATGGGTAGACCCCGATGCAAAAGCAACAAAAGACAACAAACTCGGAGATCTCCACTAAGATTGCCTTGTCCCATAATGGAAGTCTCCAATGATCAAGTAGAAGAGACTACAGAAATAGAATCCCAAAATGAAAGCATAATAAGCTTATCAAATAAACTCAATGAGACCCTGACCAAGTGAATCGCTGAACTGGAAGCAAATCATCATAAAAAGCAGCAATCTGTAAATGAAATGCAATGGAATTATCTCTTACAGCACACAGCTTTTCTCACCAGGCTTAACTTAATTTAGGAAAATCAGAAAGACCCCAAAAGAGAGATAAGTGGATTGAAGGTGAGTAAAACAATAACTAGCTGATTAAGCTTAATGAAGACATAATTAAATGCAAGAATGCATTCCAAGAAGCATCAAGAAAATCAAACCACAACTTAAAATTGGAACTCAACAAAGGGATGGATACAATACAGAAAAATGTGACCAAAAAATCCACAAAAGTCAAATAGAGTTTGTAGAAACCTCTCTAGAAACCTTCACTAACAGAAGTGTGGAAGACAGAACCTGGAAGGCAGACAGAAGAAATTAAATGGGAGTCCAAATCTTTGATAAGTTCTAAAAATCATGCATACACAATATGAAGGAATTGTGAGATATCCTAAAATGACCAAGCATCCATATATCATGGGTATACCAGAAAGGGAAGAAATTCAGGCCAAAGTCATGGAGAACATAGTCAACAATATTAGTGAAGAAAACTTTTTTATTCATAAAAGAGAGACTCATGCAGATACAAGAAGTTCACAGAATACCAAACACAGAACAAAAGAAGAAACTCTCCAAGGCACATCATAATTAAAACTCTAGACAACAAAAATAAAGAGACAGTGCTGAAGAAAAGCAATCCCATCAAAATTACCTCAGATTTTTTCAGTGGATACCTTGAAAGCCAGAAGAACTGAGAATGGAATACTTCAAAATATAAAAAACTGTGTCTTCCAACCCAGACTATGGTAGCTAGCAAAAGTATTCCTGATAATAGATGAAGGAAAAAAAAAACTTTCTATGGTAAAAGCCATTTCTAGGGGTTTTCCGGGACAATCTGAGGAGTAGTGCTTCAGTGGGTCACAACCGGGCCTGGAGAAATGTCTTAGTGGTTAAGCGCTTGTCTGTGAAGCCTAAGGATCCTGGTTCAAGGCTCAATTCCCCAGGACCCACGTAAGCCAGATGCTCATGGTGGCACATGCATCTGGAGTTTGTTTTCAGTGGCTGGAGGCCCTGGCACACCCATTCTCTCTATCCATCTGCCTCTTTGTCTCTCTGTCTGTCACTCTCAAATAACTGAAAATAAAAATAAAAAAACAACAATGGTCACAGCCACAGCAACTCCCTGCAGAGGGAATATAGGCGATCCTGGTCCACATCCCAGGAAAGAGAATGCAGGCACCGAGAAAGGTCCAGGTCTTGGGAAAGAGATCACAGAAGGAGCCACTCTAGATCATTCCACCAGAGGTGCTCCACATCTCCAGGACTACATAGATCCACTTCTCCTCGACAAAAAGAAAGAAGGGATGAAGAAAAGAAAGAAACAAAGTAAGTGAAGGGCAAAGAGCATCAGATCACTGAGTAAGACTTAGAGGGTAAACAGAGGAAGAAATAGAAATGATGAACTTAATGGGATTTGCCTCTTTTGACTCCACAAAAGGGAAGAAGGCAGATGATTCTGTAAACACCTATGGCATAAACATGTCACAGAAGAGGAAATATAGACAGTACATGAATCAAAAGGGTGGATTCAACAGACTTTTGGATTTTATTATGTGAGAAGTGAAATGGTTTTCCCTCATCTGGATCAGAGAACAAATTCTACATTTTGTATTTAATATTCACCAAAAGCAGTATCTCAGTTCTTTCTTGTTATAAATAAGAAAATCGTATTTATGCCATGCACAGTTCACTTACCTTTCCTCTATAGAAGGTAGATAAAGTACCACAGTTTAATAAGTCAGTGTCATGTGGAGTGGTCACTGACTCTGTGCTATTTGTCCTCATTCCTGTGGAAGCTGTAATGTATTCTTTGATACTTGGTAAGAATTTTTTAAACATGTAAATGTAATTTGAATGTCTTTTGCCAGTAAAAAATATCTGTACATACACACACACACACACACACACACAAAAAAAATGCCAGTTCTATGATTAGATAAATACAAAGCCAGGCCTACAGAAAATACTTCAGGGCCTACTCCACACAGAAGAGTTGAACAACCAACCTCAAAAGCCAACAAGAAGAAGAACAAAATAACCAAAACTAAAGCAGGCATAAAAATGTACAAAACCCAAGAAAACATGAAACCCCCTAAAGCCTCTAACATGGCAGGGATTAAATCAAACATCACAGTTATAACTTTACCTATTAATGGCCTTAATTCACCCATAAAGAGACAAGATTGATAAACCCCTGGCCAATTTGATCTAATAAAAAAAAAAAAGAGAGAGAGATGTTAACAGGGTGGATCAGAAAAATGGACCCTTCCATCTGCAAGAAACCCACCTCACCACTAAGGATAGACACTTCCTCAGGGTGAAAAATGGAAAATGATTTTCCAAGCAAATGGAAATAAGAAACAGGCAGGTGTGGCTATACTAATATATGACAAAATAGAATTTAAGCCAAAAGTAATCTAAAAGGAAAAAGAAGACCACTTTTTATTCATCAAGGGAACAATTCAACAAGAGGATATCATAAGCATAAATCCATATGCACCAAATACAGGCTGCACCACATTTGATAAAGCAAACCTACTTGACAAAAAAAATCAGAAATAAATCCAATACCATTATAATAGAGAAATTGAATACCCCACTATCATCAAAAGAAAGATCATCCAAACCGAAAATCAACAGAAAATACTAGATCTTAACAACACCATAGATCAATTAGAACTAATAGACATCTACAGAGTATTCTACCCCAATTCTACAGAACACACATTCTTTTCAGCTGCTCATGGAACCTTCCAAAAAAATGGAAGGGCATAAAGCATGCATCCATAAATTTAGGAAAATTAATGTAACTTTCTGCATCATATCTGATCACAATGTTTCAAAGCTATAAATTAACAATAAGAGAAACAACAGAAAAGCCACCATTTCCTGGAAACTGAGCATTACAATATGGAAGAAATTTTAAAAAGGAAATTGTAAAATTTGTAGAACTAGATCACAATGAAAATACAACATACCAAAACTTATGGGACACAATGAAGATAGTACTAATGGGAAAATTTATGATGCTAAATGCCATCATAACAAAGACAGAGAGATCACAAACTAATAACCTAACAATCCACCTAAAGGTGTTGAAAAAAGGAAAACAATCCAACTCTAAGATTTCTAGACAGAAAAATAATTAAGATCAGAGAAGAAATTAATGATTTAGAAGCTAAGAAAACATTAACAAAATTGATGAAATAAAGAGCTGGTTCTTTAAAATATTAAGATGGATAAACCTCTGGTCAATTTGATCTCAATTAACAAAATTAGAAACTAAAAGGAAGTGGTCTTAACAGACATCAATGGAATTGGAAAAATCATCAGGGCATATTTCTAAAACCTCTGCTCCACAAAATTGGATAACCTGGAAGAAATGGATGAATTCCTAGATGCATACCACCTACCAAAACTAAATCCAGAGCAGATAATTCTAAACAAATCTATTTCTTTCAATAAGAGTGAAAATTAATCAAAACCCTCCCCAAAAGAAAAAGTCCAGGACCTGAAGGATTATCAGCCAAATTCTACAAAACCTTCATTGAAGATCAGAAACCACTGTTTCTCAAGCTTTTTTACATAATCAGAAAACAGGAAATGCTCTCCAACTCCTTCTTTGAAGCTAACATTACACTGATACCAAGACCAGACAGAGAAACAAGAAGAAAAGAAAAATATAGACCTATATCCCTGATGGACTTAGATGCAAAAATCCTGAACAAACTCCTCACAAACCAAATTCAACAACACATCAAAAGCATTATCCACCTCAATCAAGCAGACTTCATCCCAGGGATGCAGGGATGGTTCAATACACAGAAACTGATTAATGTAATGCACCACATAAATAAACTTAAACACAAAAACCACATGATCATTTCAATAGATGCCGAGAAGACCTTTGACAAAATACAACATCACTTCATGATCAAAATGCTGGAGAGACTAGGCTTAGAGGGTTTGTATTTCAACATAATAAAGGCTATATACAAAGCACCTAAAGTCCAAATCACACTTAATGGGTAAAGACTCAAGGAGTCCCCATTAAGATCAGGAATAAGAAAGGGGTGTCCATTCTCACCACTCCTGGTGATGGTGTGGAAAAAGAGGAACCCTTCTGCATTGTTGGGAATATAAACTGGTACAGCTATTGTGGAAATCTGTGGAGGTTCCTAAGACAGCAAAAAATTGGTTTAGCATATGACCCAGGTATACCACTCCTTGGCATATACTCTAAGGTCTCTAAACACAACCTTAGAAATATTTGATCATCCATGTTTACTGCTGCTCTATTCACAATAGCTAGGAAATGAAACCACCCAAGATGCCCTTCAACTGATTAATGGATAATGAAGATGTAGTACATTTATGTAATGGAGTTCTGTTCAGTAAAGAAAAAGTAATTATGAAATTTGCAGGGAAATTGAAGGATCTGGAAAGATTATACTAAGTGAAGTTACCCAGAAAGTTGAACACCACAAGCTCTCTCTCATTTGTGAATTCTAGCTACAAATGTTTAGATTTGTCTGTAAGTTGGATTAAAAGTCAGTAGTAGAGGCCAGGAAGCTAGAAAGAGGCTATGATGGAGGGAGGAAAGGGAGGACTAAAGAACAGAGTATGGTAGATATGTAAGTAGAGGGGCAAATTACTAGGGGTGGTATGGTCAAAGTATGATCAGGGGAAGGGACAAAGGAAAGGAAGTGTGAAAGGGGGTTTAATCAAAATTTAAGATGTTATGAATAAGCCATATATATATGTAAGTTTTTTAAAGAGAGAGAACTGGAGAGAGGACTTAGTTGTTAAGGCACTTGCTATGAAGCCTAAGGACCCAGGTTTGATTTCCCAGTACCCACATAAGTCAGATGCACAAGGTGATGCATGCATCTGAAGTTCCTTTGCAGTGGCTAGAGGCCCTGGCATGAAAATTCTTTGTCTCTCAAATAAATAAAATATTGTTTAAAAAGAGAGAATATGGACTGATGTATCCTATAGACTGGGATAATGGTACACTCAGAAGCCATAGATTATTGGAAAAATTTCAGTGCCAGGAGTGGGTTATCTTCCAGTGATTTGTTGGCCAGGAGAACCTGATGCCCCAAAAACATTATAGGACATAGCCAAGGCTCTTGGTTGCCCACCAAAACTAGATGTTAAGACCATGTTACTTAAAATTCCACATGCTTTGGCTGCAGATCACTGAGAAATCAAGCTAGAGCTGAGCTGGAAACCTCCTTCCTGGTGGCTGTCAGAATGCTGGAAAGACCTATGCAACCTGCAGCCCTTTGGAGGAGAGAAGTCATCAGTAAAATTAAGCAAAAGTGGACCCTGCAAGTCTTAAGATTGTCCAGCAAAGCCAAATGTGCCAACTGATGCAATAGTGGCATGTCTGTTATGGGGGAAACCAACTGCTCTCTCCTTGAATTTGAGGCCCACTGCATGGGAGGGAATACATACCTGGTATTGAAATCTTAGTCAATAGCCTATGGCAGAGGAGGTCATGACCCTATGCTCTTGTCTGGCTAATTGTATATATTATACCCACAAAACTAACCAATAAGCACCTATTATGTTTATCCTCATATTTTAGTGCTACTCTCACTTTTGGTCAGAGAAGCTTCTTGTTTCAGATGGTGGTGACCACTGGGGTGATTCAAAAGTCTCCATAGTGCTAAGAATTGACAGTGGAGTGTTCAGCACTGACACATCTTTATCATACACCCTCTAAGGCTCAGGATCTATTGCAGAGCAGGTGGCAGTAAGAATGTAAGAGCCAAAGGAAAGGAGGAACTGTGTACAATGCAATCTTCCAGACACAAAATGGTCTTGATATTCGTGACTTCACAGTGCCTGACACAACCTACACAAGACCTTCATAAAAGGAGAGAAAGATGACAATAAAATAGAAGGGAGAGGGCTTGAGAGATGGCTTAGTGGTTAAGATGCTTGCCTGCAAAGCCAAAGGATCCACGTTTGATTAATCAGGACCCATGTAAACCAGATGCACAAGGTGGTTTATGCGTCTGGTGTTTGTTTGCAGCAGCTGGGGGCCCTGATATTATACTCATTCTCTCTCTCTATCTGCCTCCATCTCCCTCTCTCTTTGTTTCCCTTTTTAAATAAATAAATAAATAAATAAATAAATAAATAAATAAATAAATAAAAAGACAAGAGTAACTAATTTGAAAGAAGAAAAAATTCAATGGAGGATGGATTTGAAAGGGAAAATGGGAGTGGGGAGGAAATTATAATGGTTTATTGTCAATGTATATTAAAGCAGTCACTAATGTTTTCTTTTAAGAAAGCTTCTATGGAAGAGAAAAAGAGAACATAGAGAATATCACGGTAAAGGTGGGTGTTTGTCTATAAATGACATATATAACTTTTGCACACATTTAGATGTCAGAACTCAGTAATGAAGCCTGAAACGGCTTGCCAAGAAAACTAGCAATAAGGTCTCCTTGCTTGCTTTACAAGATAAAAAAAAAAACTGAGAATGTTTAAGTCAGACACATAATTTTTTTCAGACACTCTACACAGGAAGGAAAAGCTAGAGATGAACATTTTCCTTTGAAATATTGATTACTGACAGAAGGTAATGCTTATTATCCCATAAGCATCTTTGTATTGGACATTAGACCGTTTCCTTCTTATAAATTCATACACATTGCAAATGGCAAACTTTTGCACCTCTAGACCTGGATATATAAGTGTGTGACAGCTAAAAAACTTTTTTAAAATTTGTAAGCTACTACCTAGAACCACAAGTAATAAGAGTCTGAATTTTACTAATAAACAATGCAGTCTGGGGAAAATATTCCTTCACAGTTTCTCTCTATGTCTATACCTTTAGGGCTGCTAGAATGTTCTTCTTACAACACAATGTCACATTCATAAGAACACTCTGCAATTCAGATGTTCATAGACTTTTCCTCACTGGCCATCACTACAATAGCATCAAATCAAAATTGGGAGGGGAAAATTGTAACTTTTCATCATCCAGGAGCAACCATCAACCTAAGAACAGCACCCACACAATGTGTGCACACAGAACCTGAGCATTAACCTTTTGGGAGCAATGACAGAAAATGACAAAGGTGCTTTTGGTTCACTGCATCAGATTCTTACAAAGTGTCACAAACTTTTCAGGCAATTTACATGGTTTGTGTTTATCATTTCAGTGCCTAGCCATATTTATAGTGTTATAGTCTCTTTTTCTAACTCACCAGACAACTTCTTGCCAAGCTTTAGATGTCACATGGGAATATAAAGCAAATAGTTTATGAGAAGGCATTTTAATCTCAAAATATATCTGTGTAATGCTGGTTGAGGAGTGGTATCTTTAAAAGGGTAGTAGCGTGAAAGTGACATGACAGCAGAAGAGGGATCACTGGCTAGAGGAAGGGGAATGTCTGTAAGTATAGAAGTTGTCAATTAAAAAAAAAGAAAAGGGCTGGAGAGATGGCTTAGTGGTTAAGGCGCCTGCCTCCTAAGCCTAAAGAACGCGGTTCCAATCTCCAGGGGTTCCAATCTCCAGGTCCCATGTTTAGCCAGATGCAAAGTGACGAAAGGGCACAATGCCACACTTGACCACAAGGGGGCGCATGCATCTGGATTTTGTTCACAGCAGCTGAGAGGCTGCAAGCACTCCCATCTCTACCTGTCTTCCTCTCCTTCTCTCTCTCTCTGTCTCTCTGTGTCTCTCTCCAAAAAAATTTTTAAAAAGAAAAGAAAAAGAAAAAAACTACATAGGCATGAAAATGTCCTAATGAAACAAAGTCGTCTGCATGCTAATTAAGAAAGAAAAGAAAGAAAAAAGGAAGGAAAAAAGGAAAAGAAAAAAGAAAAGAAAAGAGAAAAGAAAAGAAAAGAAAAGAAAGAAAAAAAGGCATCCTATAGTATAAGACTTTGCAGTAGGAACTTTGAGAACTCAATTTTATTTTACTTTCTGTATTACTCCTTTCACCTTTTGCATTGTTGTAATCATGAATATTTTGAAAATGAGGATAATGCTGATCACTCTCTCATATTGTTGGCACTGTGATCGACATGATGCACTTAATCATTTATGGAGTTGTGAAATCTTGCAGCTTGGTTCTCTCCACACACAGGTGTTCTTCTCTGTCCTGAGTGTGTTCCTCCCTCACAGCTTCATCCTCTTGGACTGTGATTATCCATCTTGTAGTCAAGACTTTGTGACAAATATTAGTTAGCTTAAGGACAAAAAACAATCTGTGACAATAAACTACAATAAAAGCTAAATTTGGGCGCTCAGGTTATTTCATTCTCTCCCCCCACTCTTTTCTTTCCTCCCTCCTTCTCTATCCCTTCCTTCCCTTCTTGACTCTCTCTTGCCTTCTTTACCCTCTTTCTACCTCAAGTAATGATTCTATGAGCTATCTAGGGTTTCTTCACCTGGTAGAAAAAAAAAAAAATGAAACTCATCAACTTTCAGCTCTTTATTTAAGAAAAAAGCTCTTTCTTAATCACAAAGTTAGTTCTTTCAGATGCCACCAAAATAACTTAATGGACAATGTAATCCTGACTAAAATGAAAGAAAAAAACAATATCACCATTACAGAGACATAGTAACAAAACAGTATGATACTGACACAAAAACAGGCATGTAGACCAATGGAACAGATGATCCTGATATAAACCCATGCAGCTTCCATTACCTGAGTTTTGACACACACACAAAAAAATCCTCCCCCCAAAAAAACTACTTCACAGGAGAAAAGATAGCCTCTTTAACAAATAGTGTTAGGAAAACTGAATATCCACATAGAGAAGACTGGGACTGGATACTTATCTCTCACCCTGCACCAAAATCAATTCTAAGTGGATTGAAGGCTTTAAAATAAGACTGACACTCTAAAACTGCTAGAAGAAAAAGAAGGGAAAACAGAAGAAAAGACACAGAGAGCAACTATAGGATGTCCACTTTTAAGTGGCATAATCAATTTTGCAGAATATTGAACATCATATATATATATATATAAATATATATATTCATAAGCATTCAGAGATAAAATGGGGGTCAGTAACAGACAAGCAGCTCAGGTAGACCATGAAACAAGGGAAGACAGAGGTAAGGATGAGAAGAAACTAGTGAAGGGGAAACCTAGGAAGAGAGAAAGAACCGTAAGATGTGTCCTTCCTAATGAACAACTGAACTCTAATTCAACTCGAGTGTAAGCCTCTATGACGGCTTCTCTCTGTCAACTTTGACAGGATGTACAGACATCATGGAAATAAATTTATTGGAATATCTGTGAGGATTTTCTAGATGAGTGTTCACCCTAACTATGAGTATTGTCATTCCATGGACTTGGATGTGACAATTTGATATGAATTCCCTGCCATGCTTTCCACACTATCATGGACCTGCCCTCTGGAACTGTGAGCTAAAATAAACTCTCTGTAAGCTACTTCTGGCCAGGTGTTTTGTCCCAGCAATGAGAAAGTAACTGTAAGATTCAGAATAAATAGGAAGAACAACCAAAAGAAAAAGAAAAAAAGAAAGACTTAGACATGCTCGTTCTAGGACACGGTAGTTATACACACTCACCAGAATGTCTTTCTATTCAAAATGGAGTCTTGCAGACCTACACATTGGTTGTTTAAATTAATTTTTTTTTTTGCTTTGTGCTCTTGTCAGCCTGTGTCAGTCACAGATCTCCTATTCTGAAATCATCAGTGCATTTCTTTCTACTGGCGATGCATACCATATCCTTATAACCCTATTACTAGGACCTCTGTGTCATTATAATCATCTAGTCCACATGACATACTTGACCTCCACCCTGTCTTTTCCAACAGTGTCAGCCAATTTAGTTTCCTCCCTGAGGATCCTTCTGTCATACTGGCTTTATAATTATCTAAATTTTGACTTAAATTCTCTCCTACTTCAGCCAGCCAGTAATATACATTTTAAATGAGACAATTTGTATGTGATGCAGAACACATAAAAATGAATTAATCTCAAATATACTAATTACTAAAATAGTGGCCAGGAGATATTTTCTACTCTTGAACTTTTCAGTACAATTCTAATTTCCTTTGACCATCTTCAATCAGCCATGTATAAATACCTACCTCAAAGCTCCCAACATGTATGGGGGTACACGTCTTTAATCCCAGCACTCAGAAGGCCAAGGTAGGAGAATCACTACATGTTCAAGACCAGCCTGAGACTACAGTGTGAATTCCAAGTCAGCCTGGGCTAGGGTAAGATCCTGCCTTGAAAACCAAAAAATAATAATGATAATAATAATAATCATCATCATCATCATCATCTCACTATTCACCAAAGATCTAAATGTAAAAGCCAAAAGGCTAAAAGTATACAATTCTTAGGAAAAAAGCATATGAGTGAGTCCTTACTAAGATGGCTAGGCACTGCTTAAGCACACTGGTAAACACACAAGCTAGACAAAGACAGGGGCGTGCATGGAGTCCACCTAAAGTAAAACAGTTTGTGCTTCAAAAGACACCAAGAATGAGAGTGGGAGGAAATGTTTGCAAGCCATGTATCTGAAAAATAGGACTACACAGACTGCAGAGGCCTCCCCACATCATCCCCCAATAGCCCAAGGAAGACCTTCCTAGGTTTACAGCCTCAGCGCCATCCATTTTCTCTTCTGTCACTTGAATGCCTACAGCCTTTCTCCTGTTAACTTGACTTCTGTTAACACGACTTGTTCTCATGGTTGAGAACTGATTAAATCAAACAAGACATTTCCATATAAGGAAATATCATTGACCATAAAAAGAGTAAAGTAATTGATACATGCTACAATACTAACCTTATGCACAATGTAAGGAGACACGCACAAAGGACAAAATTTATGATGGCATTGATGAGAATGTTAAGAATAAGCAAATCAATATGGACAGAAAGTAGGTAAGTCATATGCTAGGGCTTGAATTGGGGAAACTATTAGCAGGCACAGTATTTCTGAGGTGATAAAAATGTTCTAAGGTGGTTGGAGGCCTGAGGAATAGAGCAGCCGCCCACCGTCCATCAGGGAATCAGGGCCATGGAGGAAGCCAGTAAGAGGGCAGGTTTCTAAGCTTCGCAAATCCTGTGTTGCCTTCTGCCTTCTGGGCTCTTAGCCTACCAGGTCACATGATCTGTCTGGCTGGAGCTGTTTTTTGTTTTATTTTGTTTTGTTTTGTCTTGTTTTGCGACCGGCTGAGTTACCGGAAACCAGGCTACCACCTCCTCTCTGGGCCTATGATACAAAAGATTTTCTGGGGGCTGCACCTGCCTGTCTGAGAGATTTTTTTTTTTTTTTTTTTTTTTTTTTTTTTTTTTTTTTGGTTTTTCGAGGTAGGGTCTCACTCTGGTCCAGGCTGACCTGGAATTCACTATGTAGTCTCAGGGTGGCCTCGAACTCTCGGCGATCCTCCTACCTCTGCCTCCCGAGTGCTGGGATTAAAGGCGTGCGCCACCACGCCCGGCTTGTCTGAGAGATTTGAATAACATTATCTTGGCTTTGGATCTTGGAAGAGAATCACTAAACACAGACCAGACCCAGTGAGTGAGCAGGTGTTTTGGACAATGAACTGGTTGAGCCCACCTATATTATAAAAATGTCTCAGAGCAACGGGGAGCTGGTGGCTGACTTTCTCTCCTCTAAGCTCTCCCAGAAAGGATACAGTTGGAGTCAGTTTAGTGATGTCGAGGAGGACAGGACTGAGGCCCCGGAAGGGACTGAATCACAGATGGAGACCCCATCCTGGCACCTGGCGGACAGCCTGGCTGTGAACAGAGACACTGGCCACCACAGCAGTTTGGATGCCCGCAAGGATCCCCATGGAGGCCGAGCAGCAAGCACGGAGGGGGCAGGCAACCAGCTTGAACCGTGGCACCGGCGGGCATTCAGTGATGGAATACCCCAGCTCCCTATCACCCCCGCGGGGACAGCATATCAGAGCTTTGAACAGGTAATGGATGAATTCTTCCGGCATGGGGTAACCTGAGGAAGCATTGTGGCCATCTTATCCTTCGGCTGGGCACTGTGTGTGGAAAGCGTACACAAGGAGATGCAGGTATTGGTGAGTCAGGTTGCCAGTTGGATGCCCACGTACCTGAGTGACCACCTAGAGCCTTGGATCCAGGAGAATGGTGGCTGGGACACTTTTGTGGAGCTCTGTGGGAACAATGCAGCAGCCAAGAGCTGGAAGGGCCAGGAGTGCTTCCACACCTGCCATGAGGGTGGCCAGTGTGGTTCTGCTGGACTCTCTCTTCAGTCAGAAATGACCAGACACTCACAACACATTCATCCTCTCGCTTCCCACCCTGCCCCCACCACAACCCTCTGCTCAGCCACCATTATCATCAGGAGAACCACTACACGTAGCCCATCCCCTGTCACAAGGTTGGGCCCAGACCAGGTCTTCTGCAGTTAGTTTTCTAGAACCTACCACACTTCTGTAAGAACAACCTTCCTCCACATCTTGGTTTTCTTGCCCTCAAAATTCACAAGGTTTTCCCCAACTCTGCCCCTTGAAGGCTGGTAGGAGTGGGAGGGGGCAGGCTGACGGGCAGGAGGGCCCTGCCTGATTGGTGCAACCCGAATTACCCCCTAGCCTCCTGAGAAGGTTTTCCTGGCGGGGAGCTGGAAATCCTTCCAAACTCTTCCCCAGAAAGACTAGACTGCCTTGGTTTTGATGTTTGTGGCCTTAGAATTGATCATTTCCCATTCCCCTGTGGTCCTGGGCCCTCCTTCCTTCCAGCTCTACCCCCAAGAACCATTGAGAGGCCACTTTTGACTAACAGAAATTCAGGCTGCTTGGGATAAAGCAGCAGGGACTGGGACTCCACACCTCTGGCCAGGACAACCCACTCCTGGTCTGAACGTCCCCCAAACCTAGGCCTCTACCTAGAGGCTAGCTTCACCCAGGAAGAGGAGCTATAGCTGCAGGAAGTACCCCATTATAGTGCTTGGGTGGCTCTTGAAGTTTAGCACCACCCTAGTCCCTTCCTTGTCCCTCCCCTTGCTCCCATGACCATGACTGAGGAACCAACTGGGCCAAGGACAGGTGTCCAGAGCTGTTTATGGCCTCAGCTGCCTCACTTCTGCAAGATCAGCCTGTGGCATCTTTGCCTTGGGCTGCTGGCCATGGAGTCCAGCAAGGGTCTCAGCCTAGAAGTGAAGTGGAGCTATAGGGAGTGGCTGGGGGAGCCCTGGGATCTTCCCTATGTCAGGCAGGAAGGAGAGCCTAGTGCACAGGGTAGGGGCTGGGGGCCTGTGCTGCCTGACCAGGCAGATTTATGTCCCACCCCCACCCAGCCTGGGCAGAAGGGCTGTCAAGGTCAGAGTGGTCTAGCCAGGAATGCTTCTGGCTTTCCTCTCTATTCTGCTGCACTCTTGGCCAGTCTCATCCCTGTGGGTCCCAGCCTAGTTCTGGCCACCCCCGGTTTTCTGCTGTATGTATTCGAAAGTAGTTTTTATTCCTTGTGAAGATGATATGCTATTTTTGTTAAGTGTGTCTGTATTTATGTGTGAGGAGCTACTGGCTTGCTGTGCCCATGCACATGGAGAGCTGGTACCAGAAGACTGACAGCCTGATGCTCCCTCCCTGACCCCACCCCACCCCACACTTGTTCCAGCTCTTTGAACTAGTCTGTGTGAAGGTGAAGATGCAGTTCAGTAACAAACTGGTTGACTCAGTGAACTACACAAAAAAACAAAAAGCAAATGTTCTAAAAGCGAATGGGTAAAAAGAATGTGAGGGGAGGGATAATCAAAATCCAGGATACTGTGAATAAGCCACATGATAACTTATTTTTTTGGGTAATGGCACACCCAGAAGCCATAAACAAGTAAAATTTCAATGCCAGGGATGGGATATCTTCCAGTGAGTTGTTGGCCAGGGAGGTTCTTGATGCCCCCAAATTACTACAGGCTATTGCCAAGGTTCTTGGTTTCCCACCAGGAATAGATTAGAAGACCCTATTGCTGAAGACTTCACATGCCTGGGCTGCACAGTCACCGAGAAATCAAACTGGGGCTGAGCTGAAAATCTTCTCCTAGTAGACCTGCTGACAGAAAGCTGGGAAAAGCTGCATTGCATGCAGCCCTATGGGAGACAGAAGTCATCAGTGGTGAAAACAGTGGACACTGTGAGCCTCAAGTTTGGCCAACCAGGCCAAATGAGCCAATGGGTGCAATAGTGGCATGTCTGTTATGGGAGAAACAAACTGCTCTCTAATTGGACTGCATACCTGCTCTATGGGAGGAAAATACATGCCTGGTACTGAAAAAACCTAACCAAAAGCCTATGGTGGGAGAGGTCACAAGCATTGAGAGTGTGATGCCTGCTCTTGTCTGGCTAAATGCACATACTTTGCTCACAAAACTGCCCTATAAGCACTTTACTTAATATTATACCCATATATTAAAGCTACTGTCACTATTAGTTAGAGAAGCTTCCCTTTTCAGATGGCAGTGACTACTGGGATGACCCAAAAGGCACCATAGTGCTGAAAAGACATGATGGAGGAATATTTAGCACTTAAACATCTCTATCACCTTCCAAGGCTCAGGGTCCATTGTGGAAGAGGTGGACAAAAGAATGTAAGAGCTGATGGAAGGGTAGGACAGCTTCCAATGCAATTGACCAGACAGAAATTGGACTTGATATCCATGATTTCCCAGTGCCTGGCACTATCTTCACAAGACCCTCATAATAGGAGGAAAAGATGATGACATCAAAATAAAAGAGAGACTAATGGAGAGAGGGAAGGAATATGATGGGGTGTAGGTTTGTTAAGGGGAAAGTGGGGGAGGGGAGGGAATTATCATTATTTATTTTCTGTAAGTATAGAAGCTGTCAATAAAAAGGGGAAAAGCTGGGGGGAAAATAAGGTAGGAGGATAAATACTGCAAAGTAAATAAAGGTCAGCCTAAATAAATCAAAAAAAAAAAAAAAAAAAAAAAAAAAAAAATAAATAAATAAATAAAAATAAAGGTGAATGAGGTAACAATCCACAACTCTATGAATACACTATAACATTGAATTATACACTTAAAAAAACATATGTATGCTCGCTCTCTGATCACTTGAGAACTTCCACCTGTGGGTGAGTTTTTCCCTTGGCTGGGCCTGGGCTGGCTCAGCCCAGGCTCAGGCCCTAGCCCAGGCCCAGCTGTGAGGCCCCCCCCCCAGCTCTTACACTCCTCATGGGTTCTTTATCTCCTCCAGCTCCCCACATGGAAGGAGCTCCTTGAACTTTCTTTTTTCTTTCCATGCTATTTACCCAGATTACCAGATCCATATCTAGTCACATGGATTCCTCCTGAGCTAATGTGGCCCACATGGGCTTTTGGGCTCCACGTGGTGTATTCTTCTTCTCCCCATTTTGTTTCCCCTCACATCTCAGCCTTCCCCTTTCCACACTCCTTTGTAAAATCTAAATAAAATGTGGTATTTTTTATATATGTGTGTGTGTGTGTGTGTGTGTGTGTGTATGTGGGGGTGGTGTTGTTGTTAACAGTTATTTTCTTGCTTTTAGGACAAAACACCCACACAGAAGCAGCTTAGGGAAAGAAAGGGCTTATTACTATGACTTACAGTTTTGAGGGGAAGTGTCCATCATGGCAGGGGAAGCATGGCAGGAACAGACACCTGGCATCACATCATCACATCAGCAGAGAGAAAGTAGAGAGAAGTGATGAATACTAGTGGGACTGGGGCGATAACACCTCAAGGCCTGCTTACACACTTCCTCCAGCAAGGACCCACCTCCTGAAGTTTTCACTACTTTCTCAAATAGCATCAGAACCTGAGGACTAAGTATTCAAACACATCATACTAGAGGTGATATTTTGACATTTTTACATTGAAACCACTGTATGCATGTGTATATTAGGTATATGTATGGGTACACGTGTGCCACAGCATGCATGTGGGGTCATAAGACAACCTCAGGCAGCTGGCTCTCTCCTTCCACCTTGTTTGAGGCAGGGTCTCTCTTGTTTGCTGCTGAGAAGGCCAGACTAGCTGCCCCACTTTGGGATTCTCCTGTCTCTGCCTCCTATTGCTGTAGGCACATTGGGATTATACATATTAAATAGATAAATTGTATGATATGTGAATTAAATCTCAATAAAGTTGTCTTATTTTTTATTGTTTTGTTTTTTTGTTTTTTGTTTTTTTGTTTTTTTCAAGGTAGGGTCTCACTCTAGCCCAGGCTTACCTGGAATTCACTATGTAGTCTCAAGGTGGCCTCGAACTCATGGTGATCCTCCTACCTTGGCCTCCCAAGTGCTGGGATTAAAGGCATGTGCCACCAAGCCTGGCCTTTTTGTTGTTTTTTTGAGGTAGGGTCTCACTCTAGCCCAGGCTGACCTGGAACTTACTATGTAGTCTCAGGGTGGCCTTGAATTCATAGCAATCCTCCTACCTCTGCCCCTGAGTGCTGGGATTAAAGGCATGGGCCACCATGCCCAGGTAAAGTTGTCTTGTTTTAAAAAGCATTGTGTTTGTTTTCTGAGCCAAGAGGAATTTGCAAACCATCACAAGTTCATGTGAAAACTTCCTTTCTGACCCTGGTTTACTCAGTATGCTCCCCTTCTGTTTATATTCCCTTGGAGGGATTAGTTGATGCTCTCATAATTCATTATCCTGCTTTGAAGCATGAGGACATTTCCAAAGAATGTCTCACTTTGTGAGTCTTTTAGGTAAAGTTCTCATAAGTCCATCACCTTGTTGTGTGTTGAATGTTGTCTGGATGGATCATTTTCTGTTCCTTGACAAGGGATTCATGAATTCATTCTTGTAAAGGTTAAGTAAGCACTTACTGTGATGTCATGGAAGTCCCTCTTCATGACCCACAGAGCTGTTTCTCTAGCTTATTCTATCTGGATATTCAACCCTGTCTTGAAAGTTTTGAGTTATTCATGAGGTTTTCTTCAAGCAAAGGGAAGATCACAAGAGTATGTATGGCTCTTGATGTGGTTAAGAAAATACAGCTTCCCCTTTTGCTCCAGAGAGGCCCCTTCTTAGAACCCAGCCACTATGTGACAAGAAGCATAGGCCCTAGGTGACCAGTTAGCAGCCTCAGCTTGGCACAGCTGTTGAGTCACACATATGAATGAAGATGCCTCTGGATGATTCCATCCTCAGCAGGCTGAGTCACCTAGGTCAATGTCCCAGATACCACAGAGTAGAAAAGCCACATCACAGTGCAATGTTCTGAATTCTTGAAGGAAATTCAGTGAGCATAATCAAAGGATTGTTATTTCCAGGGGTTGTGTTATGGTCGTAATTATAACTGAGACCTTCTTTATAAATGATCTGAGGCCTGGAGTGTACGATTGTGGAGATAGGAATCATCTTGGGGTAGATGGTAAGGAGAGAACACAGAAAGGGAAGCTGGCTGAAAGTGAACCAGGAGTCTTCCAGGACCAAAACACAAAAGCAGAAATGACTGAACACAGTGCAGGTCTCTTTAATTTAGCAGAAAAATTAGAGGAAGCTGAGAATAGGTCATAGGTTTTAAAGCAAAGACTTGAGGTGACTCATGGCTGGTGACTTCAACCTGAGTTTCAGGAGGAAACTAGAAGATGTTTGTAAACTAATGATGATGAATATTCTAGTCATCAACTAGGACCTGAAGCCTCCAGTGTTGACTATGGAGCACTAACATTTTAGGATTGGGGCAATCTACGTACATTACTGAGATGGCTATCTGATATTCGCCCAACTCCCTCCTCTTCCCACATCCAGTACTGGAAGACAAAAGAGCAGATAGGTGGATGAGTAACTCTCAACCCATCTTTCAAATTTAATTCCCACTAACACCACTTCCTAGCTGTGAATTCTGTTACATCACTTTATTTATCATCTTCACACCTGTGTCCATGTTGGTGCATAGAAACTGCAATATCTACAATATGGGCTTGTTTGAAGGACCCTGTGAGTTAACATGTAGAAAGCATTTTAAGCAGTGTTTGGAACAAAGTCATTCTTCAATAAACTTTACAGACTAACATGATGAGTAATCAAACCCTGGTAATCACAGTTCTTAAATGCATGGCACAATGCAGGTCGGGACCTAGTCAGGCTGCCTGCTAAAAGAAACCAGGAAGTGGCTTCTGTGGACGTGGCATCCTGCACAGGCCTGGCATGACAACAGCTACAGCCCATGCCCGTGAGCAACCTGCTGCAAGATGATCTGCCCAGAGACAGGCTGTCATTGGTCACAAGAAGGGAACCATCCCATACAATGATTGGCCAGCCAACCCCTTAAAAACCCCTACACTTCCTTGAATAAACAAGTTTGCAGCAGCTCACCCTCTGCCTGCTTCCACCCAACTCCCAGTGTCTGTGTCTTGACTCCATGCCTCTCACCCCTACCCAGCAGAGACCCTGCATCCCTCCTGGGATGGCCCTACAAGAAACCCCAACACTTAAATGTATTACCTGCATCCTATTTCCTTTCTTCTTGTCCTCATACTTCACATCAATGACCTCCAGTGTTATTCATCTATAGAACATGTGAGCAGTCAAGGTATAAACCACCAAAGACCTCCCCACACCATTCCATGATAATACATCACCCATTTTCTCTCATACCACTTACATGCCTATGGTCTTGCTTTTGATAGCTGCACAGCTTTTTCAAACATTCATCTCCTCTGCCAGAATTGGCCTTTGCCCTCACTTTTATGTGGTCACTTACAAGGGACAGTGTTTGGCAAAACACACAGCCATCTTAATGAGAACACACTGGAAGAAATCTCAATTCTCAGAATCGTTTCTGTTTGATTGTAAAGCAAAAAGCAGGGGGGAAAGATAGAAACTAGCAAGCCCACATCAAGGAATTTGTTTTTAATTGGTGCTGTCTGAATTCCTCTCCAAGAGCAGTTTAGTTGAAACAATTCACTATCTGTATATGTACTAGGGACTCTGACCACTCTCATACCTCCACCTCCCAGTGTAGGATTGTTAAAAAAAAAATCCCAACCACAGCTTCAGAGTTCCACAGTTCTTCTAACACTTTGGAAGGAAAAAAACAGGAAAGGTGTACACAGCAGTTCAGCACACAAAATCATGATAAGAAGAAAACCTGTAAGAATATGGTCATTGCTGTAAATATTTACCTTTTTTATCTTAGCCACTTTGACACCTATCCAGAAAACAGATGGAAGAGAAGTGTGCACACACAAGCACACCAGTGTGACATGATCACCTGATATTACATATTTCAGTAATGGTGTATCTGCTTCCTCTCCCTCCTGTCACTAAAATGAGACCACCACCCACCCCCACCAAAATTTGGTATCTTGCTCAACATGATATATAAGTGCATAGCACAGCAGCAGACAAAGCAGGTAGTCAAAAAATATAAGGAATTAGTGAAAAATAACAGAATGGTGGAGAAAATTCATTATACTCAGAACCAGTAGTTTACTCAAGGCTATGGAGATGGCTCAGGGGTTAAAAATGCTTGCTTGCAAGAATGCCAGCCTAAGTTTGATCCTGGAATAACCGGAATTCCAACCTTCATGTAGCAGCGGAAAGTAGAGCCAAGAGAATCCAAGCAGCAGCAGCTAGGGAGACCCTGTCTGAAGAGGAGAGATGGAAGGAGAGAAGAGAAATAAGCATGAGAAAGGCTGTTTTGAGACCCTGTCTCAAATGAAAGCGAGGTAGAAGGAGAGGAGAAATACCTTGAAGTCCTCTGGTCTCCACATGTGCATTGTGACATGCATCATATACATTGTATCATACATGTACACACACATATATAGTTTACACAAATAAATAACAAAAATAGAAAAGGCATTTTAAAAAATCAGTAGTGGTATGTACAAATGTTCATATGTTAAATGTGTGTGTGTGCTTTTGTGCGTGTACAGGTGTGGGCATGCATGTGTAAGCCAGAGTCAAAGTCAGAGGTCTTCCTCAATCACTCTCCAGTGAGCCTCAGATATTCACTGTCTCTGTCTCCCCTGCACTGGGATTATAGGCACACACCACAAGGCCCAGCTCTTTTGAATTTAGGTTCTGGGATCTGAGCTCAGGTCCCAGTACTTGTGAAGCAAATACTTTCCTCAGTGAGCCACATCCCAGGCCAGAGTCGTGACTTCTTAATTTTGTAATCTTATCTCAGGGAAATGACCTCCCTGGGCTTCAGTATTCTCATTTACTTTAAAAGGTACAATTTTGGAAGAAAAGCCACAGAGAAAAGAATGCATTCACCTGATACCCGCAGGCCTAGGTTCACACCATCCTTTCTGTGGAGGTGTCACCTGTTCCCTCAGATAGCATCTACCTCTGGCTTCTACAGAGCCCTTTCACTTGCCATGGTTCTCTGTTGCTATCTTTGTTATTGCTTATTGACTGAGGCCCATGATGATGCTGTGAAGAAGAAAAGTTGGGGAATGTTTATGTGTGTGATGTTTGCATTCGTGTGTGTATGTGTATTCATATGTGTGTGGACACGTGTGTGTATGTGTGTGCATATATGTGAAGGCCAGAGATCAATATTAGATGTGTGATAGTTTGACTCAGGTGTCCACATAAATTTATGTGTTCTGAATGCTAGGTCCCAGCTGGTGGATATTTGGGAATGGAAACCTTTTGGAGGTGATGTATTGTTGGGAGAGGCTTATAGAAGTTATAGCCAGCTTACCCTTGCCAGTGTTTGGCACACTCTCCTACTGCCGTTGTCCACCAGAAATTGGCCAGGAGGTGATGTGTGTGGCTCATGCCACATTTTCCCTTATCACCATGTAATTTCCCCTCAGATCTGTAAGCCAAATTAAACCCTTTCCTCCCACAACAACTGCTCTTGGTCAAGTGTTTTCTGCCAGTAACATGAAGCTGATTGAAACAATAAAATTGGTACCAGGAGTGGGGTGTATATCACCTCCTCATGATTCATACTCTCTATCTAATCTTTAGGGGCCTACTTCACCTTATATCTTGTTATAAGCCTAGAGGCAAAGATAGATGGGCACTGAGGGGTATCAGTATAGTCTTGTTCCTCCTTCAAGGAAGGTCATTGCTGGTTCCTTCAATAAAGAGGGATTAACTGACCTCCATAAGCACCTAATTTAACTGGAGGGCCACAGTGTAGTTTGGAGTTTCCTGGGATCAATGTCAATTCAGAGCCAGTGCCCAGTAAGTTTCAAAATGTCTGATTATTTCCTTTTTCCCAGTGTACAGTTACCCTAGCAAAAGACCATAGGTCCCTCTGAGGAAGGATATGACTAAGCTTAATATTGAAACTTTTGGGTGTTGTGGGAGGGTCCTTCTTAAGGGAACCTGACAATCCCTTCACTCAAAGTACTCTAGATCTGTAAACTGGCTCAAGTCTAGAAACTCATTAAGAGGCCTTGATTCTCTATTGTTATAATTCAAAGTGGCTTTTTGTTCCTTTGCTCTGGAACTTCTCTGCTTATACAGATCAAGCAGAAACTTAGTAGACATCTTATCTATTTCACTTCTGGGAATAGCATGATTAATCAGCCAGTGCCAAAGGTCTACATGAGTCATACTGTTATGAAAACTGTTTAGCATATGCTGTCCATTATGGTAAACATTCTCACCTCACCTTTGGCAATTCAGCACCACCACTTGGCACTTGTTACTCTGAGATCCAGTTAGATCCATTGCATCTCATTTACCTAATGCAGCAACTGTGACTCCCACTGTGATTTATTCTTTACATATCACAGCAACTACTGGGAACTTAAGTATGTTGCTGCTCTCTTCACAAATATATTTCTTATAGTCTTAATGAAGGGCACATCTTTTGGACCCTCTATGGTAGTTTGATTCAGGTGTCCCACATAAATTTATGTGCTCTGAATGGTAGGTTCCCAACTGATGGACATTGGGGAATTAATACCTCCTGGAGGTGGTGTATTGTTGTAGGCAAGCTTATGGTGTTACAGCCAGTTTCTCCATGCCAGTGTTAGGCACACTGTCCTGTTGCTATTGTCCACCTTATGCTGGTCTGGGGGTAATGTCTAATCTCTGCTCATGCCATCATTTTCCTTTGACATAATGGAGCTTCCCCTTGAGTGTGTAAACCAAAATAACCCCCCTGTTTTCCCCAAAATCTGCTCTTGGTTGGATGTTTTCTACCAGCAATGTGAACCTGACTGCAACAGTAATATTGGTACCAAGAGTGGGGTTGTTGCTAGACTCCTGACTGTGTGGTTTTGACCTTTGAAACTGATTTTCAAGAGTAATGTGGAAGGATTTGAAACTTTTGCTTAAGAGATGTCTTTCAGTGCTGTAAGTAAAGATTCATGGACTATTCTTGTCAGAGTTGAAAGACCTGAATGCAGTAAGTATGGACTGTGAGGTTTGGCTTGTGAGAGTGAGAAAAAGCTTTTCCTGGACTGGGCTAGAAGTAGTTTGTGTGAGAGGCTTGCTGTTATGGCCATGTTCTGAGAAGTTGTGCAGGACTGCATTGTGAAGAAATGGACTGGTATGAGCAGAGGGATATGGCACACAAATGAAATCTTTGGGCTAAAACTGGTGCCTGTTCAGCTGCAATTGAGAGATTACAAGCTTTGAGATTGGGCCAGCTGATCTGCACTGGGACAACAGGAAGAATGTATAGACTCTTTTGAAGGGGCCTGAGTGCTCTGGGAATGTCCTGTTCTTCAAAGTCTGCTTAGTTCCCCCCTTCCCCCCCCCCGGTTTAACAAATTGGCACCTTTCCTGGTATTGTGGAGTCTAAGAAATGCAGGAAAGAGAGGGTCATTGAGTTTGCAACATGGTCTTGTGTTTTGGAAATGGCCATGGACAGTGTGAAGCAGGTTTTCTTGATGCCTGCATGGAAACCCAATGGAGCCATGAGGATGAACTGTGGCTTGAAGTGTAGAGCCAGTGGAGATGCCAGGACCATGATATGGCTGCTGAGGAGAGCTGCCAGCCCCAGATGAAGTTCTTCAGGACTGTGAGTAACCTACCTGGAGGGGTGGAATTGGAATACAAGAGACTTGTTGCTGGTTAGAATTACTGGACTTGGAAATTTGTCACTGACTAGGGCTGTTGAACTTGGAGCTACAGAGTTTGATGTTTGCCCTGTTTAAATCTTGTATTGGTGGAATATTTCCTTGCTATGCCCAATGCCATCTTTTTCAGTGTGAATGTTCATTCTGTGTCATTAGGGGTTGGGGGGATTTTTTTTTTATATTATGGCTTAGTTAAAATATCTTGGTTTATGGGGATGTTTGAACATCATTAGGATTGATAAAAACTATGGGGATTTTTAAAGATGGACTGAATGCATTGCACTGTACATCATGGATGGTTATCAGTTTATGGGGGCCAGGAGCAGAATGTGGTGGTTTGATTCAGGCCTGTCCCCCATAAACTTATGTGTTCTGAATACTAGGTTCCCAGCTGATGGAGATCTGGGAACTAACACCTCCTGGAGACAGTGTATTGCTGGGGGCAGGCTTATGGGTGTTACAGCCAGTTTCCCCTTGCCAGTGTTTGGCACACTCTCCTGTTGCTATTATCCACCTTATGTTGACCTTGGGGGGGGGGTGATGTCCACCCTCTGCTCATGCCATCGTTTTCCCCTGCCATCATAGAACTTCCCCTCAAGTCTGTAAGCCAAAATAAACCCCTTTTTACCAAAAGCTGCTCTTGATTGGGTGATTTCTGCCAGCAATGTGAACCTGACTGCAACACCCTCCTATTGTGGGGGCAAAGATGAGGTTACATGACAAATCCACTCGAGCGTTCCAAGTTCTCTGTGCCTTTTGATCCCTTCTTCAACATTAAGCCAAGGGATATCAGGCAGCTCAAGTTCATTCACCATGTCTATCTTTGGATCCATACTTCAGACAACCAATCAAATAAATCCTTGACACTTCTTCTAACTGCATAAGCTGCAATGTTAAATTTATAATCTCTGCTTAATGGACCCATTTCAATAAATGCAGCCTAATCAAATCTTATATTCCTTCCTCAATCATCCCACACCCTTAAAATCCATTCCCACACATATTCATTGTGGTGGCTTGATTCAGGCTTTCCCCATAAACTCATGTGTTCTGAATGCTATGTCCCCAGCTGGTGGAAATTTGGGAATTGGATCCTCCCGGATTGTTGGTGATGGGCTTATGGGTGTTATAGTCAGTTTCCCCTTTCCAGTGTTTGGCACACTCTCCTGCTGCTGTTGTCCACCTGATGTTGGTCAGGAGTTGATGTCCACCCTCTGCTCATGCTGGTCAGGAGTTGATGTTCACCCTTTGCTCATGCCATTGTTTTCTCCTACCACCATGGAGCTTCCCCTTAAGGCTGTAAGCAAAAATAAACCCTTTCCTCCCATAAGCTGCTCTTGGTCAGGTGTTTTCTGCCAGCTACATGAAGCTAACTGCAACAGTAAAATTAGTACCAAGAGTGGGTTCATTGCTGCTAGAAACCTGATTGATTGGTTTTTGGTCTTTGGGGACTGATTTAAAGGAGGAATATGGAAGGATTTGAAACCTTGGCCTAAGAAATGGCTTGCAGTGCTATAAGTACAGTTAGTGGACTGTTCTGGTCAGAGTTGAAAAACCAGTAAGAACTATGGACTATGAGGTTTGGTTTTTGAGGGTGAGAAAGAACTTTGTCAGGACTGCTCTGAAGCAGTTTGTGTGAGAAGCTTACTGCACTCTGCCTACCTGTGTCCTGAAAACTTGTGCAGGACTGCATTGTATAGAAATGGACTATTGTGAGCAGAGGGATATGGCACAGAAAGAGATGAAATCTTCAGGTTGAAACTGCTGCCCATTCAGCTGCAATTGTTTGAGAGATTAAAACTACTGAGACTGGGCAGCTGACCTGCACTGGAACATCAGGAAGACCATGAATGCTGAAGGAGTTTGCTGTCGTTCAATTCCAGATTCATTCCCCCTGGATTAAAAAACTGGTGGCACGTCTGGTATTATGGAGTGTAACCAATACAGGAAATAGAGGGTCACTGAATTTGCAACAGAGTTTTTTTTTGTTTTTTTTTTTTTTTTTTTTTTTGAGGTAGGGTCTCACTCTGGCCCAGGCTCACCTGGAATTAACTATGTAGTCTCAGGGTGGCCTTGAACTCACAGCGATCCTCCTACCTCTGCCTCCCGAGTACTGGGATTAAAGGCATGCACCACCACACCCGGATTACAACACAGTTTTGTTTTTTGGAAATGACCATGAGCAATGTGAAGCAGGCTTGCTGGATTACCTGCATGAAGACCTGATGGAGCCATGTGGATGAACTGTGGATTGCAGTGAAGATACAACGGAGATGCCAGTACGATGGGATGGCTGCCAAGGACAGCTGCCATTACCTGATGAAGCTTTCTGGGACATTGAACAGCCTAGCTGAGGGGGCAGAATTGGAACTTTAGAGATTCATCACTGGTTAGAATTAACTGGGAGACTTGTCACTGGTTAGAGTTGTCAGACTTGGAGCTACAGAGTTTGACGTTTGCCTTGTTTGTTTTAAATCTTGTATTGGTTGAATATTTCTTCGCTATGCCCAATGCCATCTTTTTCAGTGTGAATGTTTATTCTGTGCCATTATGTTTTATTTTGGAGGGGTTAGTATTGCAGCTCAGCTAAAAGACCTTGGACTATGGGGATGTTTGAACATCATTGAGACTGACAAAAACTATGGGGACTTTTAAAGTTAGCATTTTACATTATGGGTGGCTATCAGTTTGTGGGAGGCAAGGGTGGAATGTGGTGGCTTGATTCAGGTGTCCCCCATAAACTTATATTTTCTGAATGCTAGGTCCCCAACTGGTAGAAATTTGTCAACTGGAGCCTCCTGGAGGTGATGTATTGTTGGAGACTAGCTTATGGGGCTACTATAGCTAGCTTTCCCTTGCCAGTTTTTGTTACACAATCCTGCTGCTGTTGGCCAGGAGATGATGTCCACCCTCTGCTCATGCCATCATTTTCCTCTGCTACCATGGAGCTTCCTCTTAAGTCTATAAGCCAAAATAAACCCTTTCCTCGCACAAGGTGTTTCTGCCAACAACTTGAAGCTGACTGCAATAAGAGGTATCTTTTGTTGAGACAGGGTCCCTCACCAAATTGACTAGCTTAGTCACTAAGCCCCAGGAATCTGCCTGTCTCCCTTTCCCCAGTGTGGGGATTATAGGTGTGTGCAGCCATATCCAGCTTTTACAAGAGTGCTGGGAATCCAAGCCCAAGTTCTCATGTTGCATATCAAGCACTTTATCCATTGAGCCGTATCCTCAGCCCCTCAGCAGAACAGAACTGAAAGACCAATGGAGAGGAGTCGCCCCTGGAAAACTAGTAGTGCAAGAAAATACAGCCATAAACAAACACCCAGAGGGCAATGGGAGAGGTCTTCAAAAAAATATGAAAATTCACAGAAAAAAAAATGGAAGTGAGGAAGCCAATAAGGAGAGGAAAATCACCAATGTATCCCCAACCTTTATGAAATCAGAAAATAATCATCATGAAAAAGCAAATACTGCTATAGCATGGAAGTTAATATTGAAGGCAACTGATAGCTCTGCTATGCTAGATCCTTCTGCAAAGGACCACAGGGACGTCATTCATTGCATCAAGACCGAGGAGGAGATCCCCCCATGAGGGCGAGTCACCTTGGTCCAAGCAGACATGCCTAACTTACAAAGAAAGCAAACTAGGAGTTGAGACAGATGTCTGGACTCAGCAGTGTTGAGCAGGAGGGGCCAGTTGGGAGTGCATTGTCATCACTGAAGAGGAACAGCGCCACCTAGTGTCCTGACACTTGCACCTGCGCCACCCATAACGTTTTTGTTGTTGTTTTACTGCTAAAGGGAAGAGTAGAATTTCTACTAAGACATATTATCAGCTTAAGTGCAATCAGTTAACTCTTTTTCAAGTATAACTGATGTAGTCATTCATTTTATACTTTGAGAGAAGAAGGATAAATTATGAAAGAAAACAAAGGGGATGCCGGGGCAGGTGCAGTTACACACCACGGTGCCACAATTCAGAGACAGCAAGAAAAGGCAATTAACACGAGAGCTGTTCTCGAAGGATTCTAATTTGGAAGAAGGCTGCTGTTCAATTGGGCAAAGACAAACAGAAGGTATGCATTTAGCCACTGATTATGCTAAGCACCGGGGCTTAAAGAAAGCTACGTAATCAATTACTCAGTGGAAGTGAATGACAGGTCTGTGAGAACAGATCTGCCATTGACATGAGTAACAGAAAAAAGTAGATGCTGGACAGGACCCAAATTCTGGGGTGGTGGTTTGAATGTAAACTGTCTCCCATAAGCTCATGGGTTTGGATGTGTGTCCCCAGCTGGCAGGCTGTTTGGGGGGGGGGGTGTGGAACCTTTAGGTGGAGCCCTGCTGGAGGAAGTGTGTCAAGGGAGTGGGTCTTGAGGGCTTAGCTTGCTATTCTCTCCTGTCCTCACTCCTTTTTTCTCTCCTGTATTGCAATGTGACACCAGCTCCTGCTCAGGCCTGCCATGCCTTCCCCCACTGCATGAAGAAACTTCTCCTCAAAGCCATAAGCCAAATTATAATGGGAATCTTGGGGTTCCTTATTACTACACCAATATATACCAACACACCAACACATTTGGGGTACCCTGGATTCTTGTCTTATGAATTTAAAGAATTAAAATCCACAGACCAGAGAGTAAGGTTTAGAGAGGCTTTATTCAATTAAGGAAAGCAAAGGAAGGACAGTAAGCACCCGCCATGTGGAGGCCATGTGGGAGTAGGAGTCCCTTCCCCCATCATCCCAGCCCAGGTGGGCTGAAAATAGGGGGTGCTTACCGGAACAGGGACCTGGAGGCTCAGGTGTCAGAAAAGACAAACAGCCAGAAAGAAGCCTTGACTACCTAATCAGCATCTATTTATAATACTCTACTGTCCTCCGCTCCACCAGCAGAACTATCAAAGGGACACTGTATAATCTATTCCAATGGGCTTTCCTCTCTGTCTCAGGTGAGTTCTGCACTCAGGGGTATGGATCAAGAAGAGGCCAGCCATGATGCCAAATTTTAGAGCTGAGCTAAACCAATCACAATGCCAGGATCAAATTTAAACCTTAATTCTAGGGAAAGGGGAAATACTTGTTAGGGAGGGACTCGGATTGTTTATGGAAACACAGACCCAGGTTCTTCCCTTAGGGAAGAGATAAGAGAGGAGAGACCCTTCTCTGATCTCCAGCAAAATGGAGATTGCAAGGTCAGACTCAAGGACATCCCTGCTTTTTACTTTTCAGGCCCCATCCCTCTAAACTGCCTCAAAATTAAACCTTTCCTTTCATAAGAGAGTAACTGATCTACCTGGCTATACTATTTCCTCACTGTGAGTTCTACACAAATTACCTTAAATCTCTCTGTATTAGTAAGATTTCATCACTGTGGCAAACTACTTGACATAAACAACCGAAAAGGGGGAATGATTTTTTATTTGTTATGTTTTTGATAATTTCATGCCTACATACATGTAATATATTTGCATAATATATTCAGCCTCTATTACCCTGTATTATCCTCTCCCACTCTTGCCAAACCCCTTCTTTTTCACAACTAGTGCTCTAGGAAGGATTGATTTTGCCTGTTGGTTTCAGCATTTCATTTGGAAAGACTTCTTTTTAGCTAAACTCCACAGAACAAGGTGCTTCCACTTCTTTGCTGAGGAACAATGCCTTCTTACCTGAGGATATAACAAGAGGATGCATTGGTTCCGTCAGGAAGAAAGCAGTTTTCCCTCCAGTCACCCAAGTCAAATGACATTTCACGTGCCATTGGGTGATGGCTGTCATATCCAGGGCACCAAGACATTCCCCAAGAACATATACATTATTAGTCACAAAGAGAGTCCAAGGATGGAGAATGTTCCCTGTATCCCAAACCCCCTTCTGCAGAGCTGCAATCAGACTGGAGTCTCTACACTGAAGTTGCTTCTTGGAAGACTCGTTGCCCGTGGCTGGAAACAGCAGGTCTTGAGCTGTGTGTTTAGGCTCTTGTCAGTCACTGCTTTCTGCCTGTAAGAAAGGCTTCTTGTCATTTAGAGATTAGGTTTATTCTATTCTGGAGACACTGGTTCTCAGAAATGCCTGTTCTCCTTGCTGGAAAGCAACAAAATTTAAATATCCATTGTGAAAATGCACATTTCTCCAAGGCAATCAGCACCCTCAGGGGAGAGAAAATAAATATCCATTGTGAAAATGAAAAGGCATCATTCCCTCCACACAGCTAAGTGTCAGAAAACACTGCACGCCTCCATGCCTCGCCAACAGTGCCACCTAACGTTCAGCAGCAGGCATTTTCCTGTGCAGAAGCCCTCTACTTCAGGAAACTTACAGAATTGATGGTGTTTTCACCCCAAATGAGGCAATCAAGAAAAATAGAGATCAGTGCCGCACTAGTCACAGGCATATTCTACAATAAAAGGAATAGACGCACACATAACCTGAGGGACTTTTCATCCTGAGGGCAAAGAGAGACATCAGAGAGTTTAATATAATTCAATATGACAATAACAATTGAACACCTACTATGTGCCTAGAACGGCAAAGGGCTAGTGGGACTCACTGCTGAGGAGGGCACTGGTTTTGCCTTCAAGGAGCTAACTTCAAAACAATTAAAGTGCACGGTGGCTACGTATGGGGTCGAGTTACAAGTAGGGTACTTAGCCTAATGACGGCACACTGGTCAGGTTTTTGTCTCTGTAACAAGTACCTGAGAGAAATGATGTAAGGAAGGAAGGATTTGTTTCGGTTCACCCTTTCCGATCAGTGCACAGTCAGCTGGCTCCACTGACTGGGGGTGGGTGTGAAGTGGAATGTCATGGTCATGGGAGCTCCATAGAGCAGAAGTGCGCCTCTTGTGATGCTAGAGTCAGGGAAGAAAAGAAGGCCAAGGACAGGGCATGGCCTTCCCAGTCACACTCCTAGGGACCTGCTCCCTCCAACTCGGCCCCACATCCTATTTTCCACAGTCTTCAAAAAACACCATCAAATGATGAAGCCGATGAAGTCAGAGATCCAATACCCCCTTCCCCTGCAGAGTGCCAGTCCCAAACACTGCTGCAATGGGAGCCAAGCTTCAGCACGCAAGCCTTCTGGGGGACATCCCTCTCCAAACTATAACACATACCTGTGCGGGCCTGAGACACAGCCAGGGATGACTGGGATGAGTCTTTAAAACACTATTCAGGGGCTGGAGAGATGGCTTAGCGGTTAAACGCTTGCCTATGAAGCCTAAGGACCCCGGTTCGAGGCTCGATTCTCCAGGACCCATGTAAGCCAGATGCACAAGGGGGTGCATGCATCTGGAGTTCGTTTGCAGTGGCTGGAGGCCCTGGCGCACCCATTCTCTCTCTCTCTACCTGCCTATTTCTGTATCTCTCTCTCTCTCAAATAAATAAATAAATAATAAAAAATAAAAAAAATAAAAAAAAAAACACTATTCAGGGGCTGGAGAGATGGCTTAGCAGTTAAAGGCACTTGCCTGTGAAGCCTAAAGACCCAGGTTCGATTCCCCAGTACCCAAGTAAGCCAGATGCACAAGCTGTCACATGCATCTGGAGGTGGTTTGCAGTGACTATAGGCCTTGATGTGCCCATTCTCTCTATATATCTGCCTCTCTCTCTCTCAAACAAAATAAATAAATAATAAAAATATTTTTTAAAAACATGATTCAGAAAGAGAAAAGTCAGGCTTGTTCTGGCTGTGGGCTTTAGTCAATATATTCAGGTGGTGTCATCCAAACCTGGGGCTCATCCAAGACCTGCCTGGGGATCCCCTGCTGTACTGTTGCCACTGTATTTCACCCCCTCTCCTCTTTCATCTACATGGCTAAATGGACTAGAGTGAACACCTGTGCTGAGAGTGCAGCCCTGAGCCGAGCCGAGCCGAGCCGAGCCAGCCTCTGCAGGCAAGGAGAGTTGAAACAGTTACCAAAGTTGCTAGGAAGCAGCCCAAATGCACCGTGTAGATAGAACTGCTAAGACCAGAAGTCGGCAGTGGGGAGAGGGCTTCCTTTAACAGTTCTCACTTCCTGTCTGTGGTCAGCATCTGTCTGCTGGATAATCTCTTGGCCCTTCTAGTAGGCCTCTACCATCTGCCCCTCTCATATGTCCTACACACAGCAATCAGGATGACTCAGCTCAAGCCCTAGTCAAATCTTGCCACTCATAGGATAACCTCACTCTTCTCAGGGCTTTGGAGCTCCTCCTCCCCTCCATGATCATCTCGGGATCTCATCTTCTACTGACTAATCTTCCTCTCTCCTCACCCCACCCATCTCCCTGGCCTTCCTGCTGACTTGGGGCTCAAAATGTTAGCAATTCTCTACCCATAGCCTAGAATCACTTCACCCAGGAATCCACGTACCTCAGTCATCTCCTTTAGTGCTTGCCCAAATATTGCTCTTAACAACACCCTTTCTGCTTGCTCACTTAAAACTTCTATAGCACATGTATTCAACCTGTGGTCCACGGGCTACATATGTCCCAAAATTGCTATTGTTAGAAATGAGTTTGGGGTCCCAGAATAACCAAACGATACAAAATATTTTGGCAAGGAGATATTTGACCTCTGCTGAGGTGTGTGCAGCAGTAAACAGTTCAGACAAGCAAGCACCCACAGTGAGGTGTGCACTGGGTCCTGGGCCTTATTCTGTTTAGTGAGAGCTTAGCCTCACATTCTAAAGGGTTGGTTAAGTTTGGGTTTCAAGGCCTGCTGACCCAGGAGGGGCTTTTCCACTAAATGACATCCTCTAGAAATGAGTTTCTCTGTGTTATCCGGCCCTTTGATAGAAAGAAAAAAAGTGTCTTCAAACTTCTCACACATTGGGAAGGTACAATCTTCCTGGGGTTCTGATATAACCCCACATTCCTGAGCTTCTTTAGCTTTTTTTTTATTGTTTTATTTTAAATTTCTTTGTTTAGCTGACCTGGGTTTTGATTCTGCTTTTTGAAGACATGAGGTTTTTAATCAATAATTTGGGGCTTGGATGTCTACAGACCCAGGCATGCACTGAGTTGCTTCACAGCCTATAAATTTCCATTCTACACAAAGGAATCGAAATGTCAGGTAGTCAGTGTTCATTACCTATGGTTTGTTAAGACTATAAAGTCAAGTATTAAGATTTACATCATAGACAATATGCATATATATATATATATATATATATATATATATATATATATATATATATATATATATATATATATATATATATATACAAAATGTATTTAAATAAACCATCATCTTCTTGTTTCTTACAGCTATAAATGCATCCATGAATGCATTTTTTTAAAAATTATTTATTTATTTATTAGAGACAGAGATTGGGAAAGAGAGAGAGGGAGAGAGAGAATGGGAGCATCAGGGCCACCAGCCACTGCAAACGAATTCCAGATGCATGTGCCCCCTTGTGCATCTGGCTTACGTGGGGTCCTTAGGCTTAGCAGGCAAGCGCCTTAACCACTAAGCTATCTCTCCAGCCCCATGAATGCATTGTAGATGACAGTGTCATGTGGCAATGTCCAAAGGTTAGACATTCCTGATCTGAACTATTCCCCTACTCCAATTTCATCTTTTGCCACAGAACTTAGACTCATCCAGCATTCTTCATATTTTATTACGTGTTTTACTTACTGTCTTTCTTTAACCCTACATCACCTCCCACTGTCCTTGTAAGATATTTCAACTAATCAGCTGATGAATTTATTGATTAATGGAGCAGGTATGTGCACTTCAAGGAGTTGTGGAAAGAGCTCCTTCTGGGTGCCTGGTATTTTTCAGGATCTTGTTTCCAGAGACTCTGTGCCACAAGCCTGCCATTAGGCTCTAGCAAACACCACTGGATCCTTTTCAGAATTCCTTTCTTGTGCAGCATGGCTCCTCCAAGAAAGACAACTATTGCAATCTTTATCAGAAGCAACCGTGACCACTTCTACAAGAACTCCAAGAATGGGCCTGTTGGCCTTTCCCCACAGGAGGGGGTGGAAAAGATTGCCAGACCTTCACCTACAATTTGGATGCCCGTGCCAGCTGGATGCAATGATGCATGAGGTCTCCTGGTCTCAAGAGGAGACTGAGCATATGGAGGGTGGAAGCTCAAGGGGTGGAGAGCTCCATTCACACAGCTACGGGAGGGAGGTTGTCATCCCTGCTGGAACGGGACTTTGCTGCTGCAGCTGTCTTGGGGTCCCCATGCTCCTAGAAGTACCCCCACGGTCATGCTCTGTAAGAAACCCCAGACACTCATTGGCTCACCAGGTTAAGCTTTGTGTGGAGTTTGGACTTGAATCTGTCAGAGGTGCCCTAGCTGGGGGTGGGGGTGGGGTAGCAAAATGTTCATTCGCTTTGCCCTCAAAAAGATCTCCATGCTATATCTTCTTTGGCTCCCTAAAATAGCATAGTTCATTTTTGTTCTATTTTCAAATGCAAACACTTCTATCCTGTACAATGGGGGAACAGCCTTTGACCTTGAGGAGTCTGTAATGTCTCCACACATGTCCCTAAGGTGTGCATGCTCAGCTGCCTGTTGAGGTCTTCTCTGTCCGCCCCCTCAGAAGCAGCCTTTTCCCGCGCCCTGCCACACTGCTCCTGCCTGCACGCCTTCTCTTCTTCACCATACCTATGACGACCCTGGTGGATGTTTATTTGTTCATTGTCTAGGAGCTCCTACTGGAGGGAAATCTGCAGTACAGCTAAGTAAGAATTTTTGTGTTTTTCATTTTGTTTTGGCAATTTCATACATGCACATAATGCATTATATAGATAACATTCACCTCCATTACTGTCTCATATCTCACACATGCACATAACGTGTTATCAAGATAATATTCACCTCCATTACTGTCTCATATCTCCTCCACTCCAATTCAACCCCTTCTTCTTCCCAACTAAGCCTCTTCCCACTTTTGTGTGTGTGTGTGTGTGTGTGTGTGTGTGTGTGTGTGTGTATGCATGCATATGTGTGTGTTACCCACTGTGGTAGTTTTATTAGTTTATAGTTTGCATCTGCAGCCACCTTGCTGGAGGCAATGTCACTGGGTGGATTTGAAGGTGTGGTGGTGGGTTTGAGATTTCATTGTAAAGATATGCAAAGTGTGCCCAATAGGAGTTCCTGAGTTGTGGCTTTTGCTCTCTTGCCTGGTCCTGTAAGAGCAGGCCACTTCTCCTGCCATTATGGAACTTCCCCTGGATCTGTAAGCTTCAATAAAAAAATTCCTTCCTCCATAACTGTGCCTGGTCTGGAAGTTCATCTCAGTGAACCTGAAACTGTCTGCTACAGAAGGGGTACCGAGGAGTGTGGGGTGAGATGAACCTGACTGTGTGGATATTCATCTTTTGGAACATTTGTTTTGGAGGAATGGGCATGGACTTGGTGCTTGCAACTGAAGATGCCTTCTGGAGTGATAAGCCAAATATTATGGGCTATTCTGATGAGAGTTTGAGAATGATAAGTGCAAACAGTATTGAACTTCGAGGATTGGCTTATGAACTTTCTAAGGGGAAGGAAAGACTGCAGAGGACTTTGTTGGAACTGGGCTACTGACATAAGGGATGGCTGCATCCTGCTTCCCAGGCTAAAAGAGTTTGATCAAGGTTAAATTTGTAATGGACTGATGTGCTTGGCTAAAGATATTGGACTGAGAGACTTAAGATTTTAAGTTGGAAAACCTCAAGCAAGAGAGGCTGAGACTGGTTTTAGGTTACTGGAGCTGCTATTGTCAAACACATTAGCAGTCTTAAGGAAGGTGGAAGGAAGGTGGCCTGACTGCTTTACATTAAAACAATGGAGAGGATGCCTGAGGAAAGACTGTTAGAAATGCAAACTCTTTTGGAAAGAGTTGACTGGAGAAGGAACCTGCTTTTCAAAGCTTTGATTTATTTCATCCCTGGATTAAGAATATGACTGTGTCCTGCACACCTGGTATTAGTTTTGGAAGCATGAAAAATGCATGGAGTGGACATGAATTGCACACGGTTCCAGGAGCCGCTGTTGAGATGTGGAATGAGGTAGAGTGTGAGGCCCTTATAGGCTGGAAGAGCCTTTGGAAGATGGACCGTGGTTTGCATGGAGACCTAAAGATGTTTTGGATATACCAGGACTATTCAAGGGTTACCATGGAGTGCAGTGTTGGCCTGGGATTGAAGTTTTCCCTGGCGACTCTGCCCAGCTGGAGGGGTGGAATTGGAAAACCTGGAGACTGTCAGTCTCATGTTATATTGAACTTGAACTGCAGAAGTTTGATGACTGCTGATGGTGGTTGAGTTTGCATTGTTCTAGTCTCTCCTTGCTATTCCTTATACAGTTAAAAATGTTTACTCTGGGGCTGGAGAGATGGCTTAGGGGTTAAGATGCCTGCCTCCTAAGCCTAAGAATGCTGGTTCCAATCTCCAGTGGTTCCAATCTCCAGGTCCCAGGTCCCAGGTTTAGCCAGATGCAAAGTGACGCAAGGGCGCAATGCCGCACTTGACCACAAGGGGGCACACACATCTGGATTTCGTTCTCAGCAGCTGAGACACTGCTGGTGAGCCCATCTCTATCTGTCTTCCTCTCTCTCCTCTCTCTCTCTCTCTCTCTCTGTGTGTGTGTGTGTGTGTGTGTGTCTCCAAAATAAAAAATAAAAAAAATAAATGTTTATTCTGTGCCTTTACATGTTGAAAGTATTTAACTTGTTTGATTTTACAGGACTCACTATCTTAAGTTGGTCAAGACTATGAGAACCTTTGAAATTGGACTGAGTACAATTTACAATGTGTGATAGTTATAAATCTATTGGGGGCCAGGTGCTAAATCTACTGGGGGCCAGGGGTGGAATGTGGTAGTTTGAATATATGGCCCCCAATATATTAAGTGTTTTATTAGTTTATAGTTTGCATCTGCAGCCACCTTGCTGGAGGCAGTGTCACTGGGAGGATCTTAAGGTGTGGTGGTGGGTTTAGGATTTCAATCTAAAGATATGCAAAGTGTGCCCAATAGGAGTTCCTGAGTTGTGGCTTTTGCTCTCTTGCCTGGTCCTGTAAGAGCAGGCTGCTTCTCCTGCCATTATGGAACTTCCCCTGGATCTGTAGGCTACAATAAATCCCTTCCTCCATAACTGTGCCTGGTCTGGAAGTTCATCTCAGCGAACCTGAAGCTGTCTGCTACACCCACTAAGTTACGTTATGGTTGCTTGCATGGGTGAGGGTTATTTACTGGAGTATGAACAACTTTCCAGTGGCTACACTACTGAGGAACATGGTTCCCCTCCTCCAGCAAACATTAACTGCCAATAGCCACTCTAGGAGGGGTGGGGCCTCATCAGCTCCTCCCCATCTGTGAAGGACTCAGGCCTGTGCAGGAAGCCATAGCTGCTGTGAGTTCATGAGTTGAACAGCCACATCATGTCCAAAAGACAAAATTCTATAGTACTCCTTTCTTCCTTTCAACTCCCTCTTCTGCAATGTTCCTAAGGATGGGGGGGCAGAGGATATAGGCATCCTGTTTAGGGATAAGCATAAAATAGTCACTTATTCTCACCACTCTGACAGCTATGCTTGCCTACATTAACCTCTGCCCACTGAGAAAGGAAACTTCTGTAATCAAGTCTGAAAGCAACACTAATCAATAGGTATAAACATAAATATTTAGGAGGCAATTTGACAACCAGTTCATTTAACATCATAACAGTAGTGGCTTCCTCCCATAGGGCCTATGACCATCCTAGCCATTGATTTTGGACCAGGTTTATAGTCCAAGGCATGAATTCCCTCCCATAAAGTAGGCCTTAAATCCATTCAGAGAACAGTTGGGTGTCCCCATAAGTCATGCCACTATTACACCAGTGGGTGCATCTTGCCTGGCTGATTGGTTGTATAGCTTACAGGGTCTACTGTGGATTAAAACTGTTGAAGATTTTTCTTCCCATACCCACCTTAGCCGACTGCATACCGCCTTCCAGAATTATGACAGTATTCATCAGGGAAGACTCCATCCCCAGCTCAATTCCCACGAGAGTATCTATGCGATACGACCACAGTGTGTGATATATTTTGCAGTAGGGCTTCTACTAGGTTTGGCAGCCATCCATGAGCAATAGCCTTTTTGTTTTAGGAGCCACTGTAGCCTCCCTGACCAACAACATGATCAGCGTTCTATGTTTCTCATTAAAATTATTCATTCTGCACCATTTCTTGTCACAAACAGCATGGAGGTTGCTATAAAAAACAAGTGAAATAAAATTCCTTTTATTAAAACTTTTTTACTTGTATTTATTTATTTGAGAGAAAGAGATAAACAGGCAAAGAGAGTGAGAAGAGAAAGAGAGAGAGAGAGAGAGAGAGAGAGAGAGAGAGAGCACACCAGAGCAGGGCCTCTAGCCACTGCAAACAAACTCAAAACACATGTGCCACCTTGTGCATCTGGCTTATGTGGGTACTGAGGAATCAAACCTGAGTCTTTAGGCTTCACAGGCAAGCATGTTAACCATTAAGCCATCTCTCCAACCCTCAAGCTAATTCTGTTTTATAATTTCCTTAACCACTGCACCATCTTCCCAGGCCATGTTTTCTAATTTCTAAGTGCATGTGCATACATACAAATTTACATAAAGGCATACCTACTCTGTCATTTGGCGATGGATGGGCTTGATTTCTGTTTTGAAGGAAGTTCTTTTGGCACTGCTTTCGTCCATTGGATACCATCATTTCTGTGAACTCAGCAACTGTTCTGAGAGCCTTGCTCACAGACACCACGCACAGCTGGAAATAGAGGAAGGAAAGAAACATGGCAGATATCTTTGGCTAGATAGCATACACTTGAAGACTTTCAAGTTTGGTTAGACAGAACAGTAACACTGAACAGTGGCTGCTGGACTCTGACTGTTGCTGAGCCACCTAGTTTGTTCTCCATAATCTCACTCCTTCTCCCTGACAGTAGCATGTAGATGTTAACACAGGAACCAGGCAATGATAAAAGAAAGACCCGTACACAATCGGGTACATGAAATTAATAGCAATCAGGTGGCATTGTTTTTATGTAAATGTAGTTTATCCCATTTGACAGCAAAATTACAGACCGAAAGTGTTGTGTGGCTAGGGGTGTATATTCTACAGTGTGCCTGTGGAAGTCTGAGGACCTCAGAGTGACCTCTCCTTCTACCTTCTTTTAATTCACTTTTTTAAAAAAATTCCATAAATATAAGCAATATACCATGATAATAATCCCCTCCCACCGCCCTCCCAAACCCCCTTCACCAAATTCCTTCTTTGAAAATACTCTCTTATTGGTATTTTCGCCATTAATTTTGATTAATTATGAACTTTTCTATAGGGATTATTGCTTTGATAAGTTTGGAGACTCCTCGATGCACCACCATCTTCCTGGAGGAGGGTGTCAGGCTAGAAGTAAGAACAACATTTCCTCTGTCATGTCTCCTGGGCCCTGGCAGATGTGACAGAGATGACTCATCTAACACTAGGCAGTGGGCTATCTCTTCTTATATCGATGGATCTTGGTTCTCCCCAGCATTTGCTGCCATCTTCTTTCTGAAATAGGGTCTCTTGTTACTTTTGCCACCGCATACACCAGTCTAGCGGGCCTGTGAGCGTCTACATCTCCCTGGCTCTACCTCCCAGTGCTATAGACTTGATGAGATTACACACGCATGTGCCACGTTCCATCTGGCTTTACATTGGAACTGAGGAATCAAACTCAAGTGTAAGCAAGGCCCTTTAACCACTGAGCCATTTCCCCAGCCCAAAGGCCACAAGTCAGTAAAATGGAAGAGTAAGGCAAGCAGCTCAGTCCTCACGGATCTTTCCCTCTGAGGGTTCAGTTATTGAACCAGCCGTGTTTCACTTTGTTCAAGGTGACCTGTCTTCTGCAGGGCTCACACAAAATGGAGCAGATTCCAAAGGCAAAAACAGACTATGTAAAGGACTATGGAACTCCACACTGGAATGCCACCAGATATGTGCCACTCAGAAGACAGCCCTAGAGCTTCTGAGCCCACGCTGTGCTGTGCCTTTCATTAACATTCATCACCATGTGTATCCTACCATTGTTTCCTTTTTTTTCTTTTCCAGGTCTGTTAATTCCTTCTCTTCCTCTGGCTGTTAGACATATGTTTGAGACTTAAATATGCTGGAAGTACCAAGTGTTTAAGAAATGAGGCATTTACAGATTAGATCAAAAAGAGATAAACTCTTCAAAAGAGAGTATATAAACATATTCCACAGCCTACACAATCTATAATCAAATGAAAAAATAAGTTAGTGTTCAGAGCTATAGTATAAATCTGAAATATCCCCCTCCCAATCTATGTGCCATAAAGGGATTTTCCTAGCTTGCAGAGGACTCGGAAGTGGTAGAACGTTGGAGAGCCTAGTAGGTGAGCTTCCAGTCACTGGAGGTAAGTTCTCAGAGACAGTGACCCAGTCCCTTCCATTCTCTTTCACTTCCTAATTGCCTTGAGTCAAGCAGCTCCCTCTTCCCTGACTCTCACCATGATATGCTACCTTATCATAGACTCCAAACAGCCATGGCCTGAAAACTCCAAAATAAAGCTTTCCTCTTGTATGTTGAGGGCCTCAGGTATTTTTGTTATAGAACTAGAAGGTTGACACACACATTCAGCCTCACAAAGAGTAAATGCAGGGCTGGGGAAATTGCTCAGTGGGTACAGTATCTGACTTTGCTCCACAGAACCCATGTTTATAAAAAAAAAAAGCCAAGTACTCTGGAGGTGGAAACCAGGGCTCCCTGGCCAGCCAGCCTAACAATCAGTGAGAGACCCTTTATCAAGAAACATGGCTATCATTCCTGTACATGACACCCAAGGCTGTCCTGTGGCCTCCATGCACATCACATGTGGGCATGTGTTAGAGTCTAAGGGCTTTCTATCCATCTCATTTCACTCTCCAGTACCACCGGCCATGAGACTCTGAAACTCTGGGACTGCCTTGTTGGTATACCTTTGGGCTGAGAGGAGGGAAGGTCACCTTTCCCAAATCCATATTTCTAGACACCATCAAGGCACACTCCCCCCCCCCCATTTCCAGAGCAGCATCTCCTCTCCCCATAAAACCCACTTTTAGCTCAGACTCATTCTCCTTTCCAGATCTCCCAATTCTCAGGTGCATGCAGCCTCTCTCTTTTCTTTTCTCTCTCCTCTTTGGTGCATGCATCCCCGTCCTCTCCTCTCTCCCTTCTCCCTCTTACCCATTGCAATAAAGTCTTAGATCCAAGAAGCTATCTGTCTTGATATTCAGTTGCAAACTCCCAAATCTAACAGCATGTGCATGCACCCCCCGCACACATCCAAACATGCACGCACACACAATACATTTACTGACTGGGGAGAGCCAAGATCCATGAACACAAGAAAATACAGCTGAATACTTGCAATGAGATGGGCCACCTCTACCACTTCTACCTGGGTCCAGAAGAAATTGTGAAGGAAGCAGACATGGAGTGTTGTTCCCATTATTAGCCCAACATCCACACCCAGGGAAATAGCAACAAACACTGGTGAACAAAACACATCATAACAGAAATACAGCGGTTACAGAGAAGTCAACACTAACTGAGAACACACCTGCCAAGGCTAAGGGACTGTTGCGGAAAAGGAGGCAGGCAGATTGTAAGAGCCACAAGGCTTCGGAGGGAAACACCCTGAGAGATACAGTTCTCTCTAGAATCAGAGGCTCTAATTATTCCACAGTGAACACCAATAACCCTACTGAGGAGGGACCACAGAAACATGGGGAGCTGGAGAGGAGACATTTTACAACTTATGTTAAAATTTTAATTAATAAATAAAAAAGAAGAAGATACGCTTACTATAAATCACCATTAGTAGTTGGTGGCATATGACCATCAATAATGGTTTCTCCCTACAATCTTTTCTCTGCTGCTGGCTTCCCAGTCTGCAATCCTCATGACTGTGACCACAGGCAATGTGCTCCGTTTCTGTCCTTCAGAATTCATATGTAGAAATCTTGACCACCCACCAACAATGTGATGACATTAGGAGAGGACCCTTTGAGAGGGGATAGGTCCTAATAGAAGATCCTTTATGTGTGGAAATAATGCTCTTATAAAAGGCACCTTTTTGCAGTCTTTTGCCATATGACAATGCAATGCAAAGTCACCGGCTGCAACTAGATGCTGGCCCTCCTCAGAACCCAACCTCACTGGTGCGCTGATCTGGAATGTCGAGACTCCCAACTGCGTGAAATGAATTGCTTCTATTTATAAGCGCCTCCATCCCAGTTTACAGTACTTTGTTATTTCAGCCCAAATTTTCTAAGACACCATACTAAAGCTTTAGTTTCTTTTAGCCCTGAGTCTCCGTTTATGAATATTTAAATCTACTCTGACCTTCACTTTCCCCTTTTCAGTCACCAGCACTTGACTGATTCACAAGACTGGCTGAGTGTGAGCAATACAGACTTTTTTTTTAGAGCTCTGAACATGTCAGTCTCATTCATTAAGCTCCAACTAAATGCCTGGTACTATGATACCACAAGCCAAAGCCTATCACTTTCCATTAAATACCTACCTCACTCTAAGATAATGTAAATAACACAAGTGTGCAATGGTGGATGTGTATCTATGTCTCACTCAGTGTGTGTTTATTCATATACTACAACTCATGTGTTTGCCATATGTTACCTCACTTAAGTATGTAATAAAATATACATTTTGGTATGTGTGGAATGTGTGTGCACATGTGTGAAATTGCACGAACACCATGCACAGCTCTCTCACTTAACCTGGAGCTTGTGCGACCTTTGGATAGACTGGCTGACCAGTGAGCCCCAGTGATCCTCCTATCTCTGCTTTTTCAGTGCTGGGGTTATAGGCATGTATAGCCATACTTGGGTTATTATATGTGTGGTAGTGATCAAAATAAGGTCCTCATGAAACAAGTGATCTTACCCACTAAGCCATCTTGCCAGGCCCTAAAATACTCAACTTGTACATGAAGATGCCCTGTAAATGATGTGATTCTTCTCTGTTTCTCTCTCTCTTTCTCACTTTCACACCATGCTTGTTCTTCTTTATCCAAGCATCTAGTACATTGTATAGAACACACTTTGTGTTCAGAAAACACTGGTCAAAGAAAATGTACAAGAAGTCACTTAAAAAAAATAATCTCCCTGAATCATGGGGTGCCACTCATGAGTCCTAGTCTATTTTTTTCTGAAAATTAATTTATGGGAATATATTTCATGTAAAATTACCTCCTATTAAGATTATATTAAATTTCTACCTTGGGCTGGGTCTGGTGACATCGGCCTGTATGTTTGGCAGCTTGAGAGGCTGAGGTAGGAGGAACACAGTTCAAGACCTAACTAGGCTACAGGCAACTAGTCTGGGCAACTTAGTGGAACCCTGTCTCAAAATAAAAAGTCAAAAGAGAGATGGGGATATAGCTCAGTGCAAGAGTTCAAATCACACTAAAAATAGTTATTACTTATGCTCTAAGAAATTGATACCATTTCTGGATGATGTCAGTAATTTCTACCCACTTATTTCTTCCTCAACACCAAATCTTCCTTGATAGACAGAAATAAACCCTTTTGAACTATATTTAGAGCTGGAGAAATGGCTTAGCAGTTAAGGCATTTGTCAGCAAAGCCAAAGAATCCCAGTTCAATTCCCCAGTACCCTAAAAGACAGATTTGCAAGGTGGTGCATGGGTCTGGAGTTGATTTGCAGTGGCTGGAGACCTTGGTGCTCCCATTATCTTTCTCTGTATCTGGATCTTTCTCTCTCACTCTCTCTTAAATAAATAATTAATAGATAAAAATGTTTCAAACTATCTCTGAAATTCTAACTATATATTCAGAAATTTTCTTTAATTTTTAACCAAATTTCTGGTGTTAGACTGTTAAGTCAAGATGAACTGTCACCACTAGTGTTTGTGCAGCTGTGGTTTACAGGCATGGTCTGAGTCTGGTTCATGTTAGAATCTTGGTGCCCAGTGGGATGGCACTGAGAGATGGTGGTACCTTGAAGAGGTAGGGCCTAGTGGGAGCTAGGTTATTGAGAGAGCTGCCCTTGGCAGAAATTAAGGTCAGTTTTATGGGACCCCAGCTCTTGCAAGAACAAGTTGTCATAATAAAATGACTGATACCTGAGCCACTCTCTGGATTCCTATTTGGCGGTGTGAACTCTGCTTTGGGCAAGAGCTCCTCCATCCACCATGAGGTCCTCATCAGAGGCAAGCTAATGCTGCCACCGCCATGCTCTTGAATTCACAAGACTGTGAGATTGGGCTGGAGAGATGGCTTAGCGGTTAAGGTGCTGCCTGTGAAGCCTAAGAATCCAGGTTTGGTTCTCCAGGTCCCACATAAGCCAGATGCACAAGGTGGCACATGCATCTGGAGTTCGTTTGCAGTGGCTAGAGGCCCTGGTATGCCCATCCTGTCTCTCTCTCTCTCTCTCTCTCTCTCTCTGTCTCTAATAAATAAATAAATATTAAATTTATAAAAGAAATATATTTTATTTGTGCATGTAACACGCCCCAGGTGATTTCATGATGTTAACAGAAAACAGACTAATACAAGAGTACAACAGTGTAGCAAGATCTAAATATATCTAGACAATCTAAAAAAATACATTTATCCATTATTTGGAAAGCTATCTTAAAAGTATCCTTTCAGATGTTCTTCAAAGTGAAAATGCTGTGGGGCTGGCCTCGCTCTTGTCGTTGCCCCCCCTTATTATCCACACTCAGGTGAGAAGATACTGATGACAAAGATGCCCTCGGGCCTTTGTACTTCTGCAGAGATGCTCCCACTGGGCTCTGCAACTTTCACTGCATCCTTGTAAGACATTCTGTTCTTTAACTTCCTATAGCACACTAGGGCAATAAAGGTTTTCAACATCTTTTTAATATTCCAACCAGCTTCCAAAGCATATGCAAGTTACATTTTAAAGAACACAGAAAAATAGCTTTAATATATACAAAAAAGTTTATAGAAAAAAAAAAGTGTACCAGAAAGCAGGGAGAGATAAAAATTGCCGAAGATTCTCTTTATTTCCTGTAAAATTTGAATCAAACCCAATCTGTTGGGCCTGGGATAGGAAGAGTATAATGACTTTCTATTCAGGGAAGTTATGGAAATCAGACATTCTGACAATATTGTCTTACTGCAAAGCACAGCAAAGGCCTGGCCTTGGGTGGTGGGGCTGAAGTGTGTCCTGTTCTGTGAGATAGCCAGCTAGACATTCATAAGCTTGAAAGTCACTGAGGATGGCCCCTCTCTCATAATTAGCTTTGGACCACCACCCTCCTCGGTGGCCTTTGTTTCTAGTAATCCTCTATTTTAAATTTTTAAAAATATTTTATTTTTATTTATTTATTTAACAGAGAAAAAGGGAGAGAGAGAATGGGTGCACCAGAGCCTCCAGCCACTGCAAACGAACTCCAGACACATGTGCCCCCTTGTGCATTTATCTGGCTATTGTGGGTCCTGGGGAATTGAACCTGTGTCCTTTGGCTTTGCAGGCAAACACCTCAACAACTAAGCATTCCTCCAGCCCAATCCTCTAAGTTTAAAGGAGAACGCTTCACAATTGCCTTTCCTTTGGATCTGAAGTACCAGAAAAAAGCAGAGAAGGAACATGTCAATTTTAAAAACATACTTCTGGGCAAGCATGAGGAACTAAGCTGGACACCTAGCACCCACATAGATGCAGGGCAGGCATGGTGGTCCACTTCGTCCCACTGAATGAGCCTCAGGAGAAGTTAGCTTCTTTTAGGCAGTTTCATTTAGGGGCAGGAACTCAAATGAGAACCAGAAGATGCCACCCTGCTTTGGCAGGAACGGAACTCGTGTCTGATCCAGCTTCATCCACAACACGTGCCAAGCCCCCTGCTGCTTCCACAGTCGAGCATGCTCCCTAGGTGGGCTGACCTTCTAGGTTCCCAAGACTGCTAAAAGTAGATTTACTGTATGACCCAGCCATACCACTCCTTGGCATATATCCTAAGAACTCTATTCATTACCTTAGAGATACTTGCTCATCCATGTTTATTGCTGCTCGATTCACAATAGCTAGGAAATGGAACCAACCTAGATGCCCTTCAATGGATGAATGGACAATGAAGATGTGATAAATTTACACGATAAAATTTTATTCAGCTGTAAATAAAAATGAACTCATGAAATTTGCAGGGAAGTGGATGAATCTGGAAATGATCCAAGTGAGGTAACCCAGGCCCAGAAGGTCAAATGGCACCTGTTCTCTCTCATATGTGGATCCTAACTTCAAAGGTTTAGATGTGTATGTGAGTTGACTAAAAGTTAGTAGTAGAGGTCACGAAGCTAGAAAAGGGCACGAAGGAGGGAGGAGGGGGCATAGATTAAGGGAAGGATATTATCGATATGCAAGTATAAGGGCAGAATACTGGGAGTCAAATGACCTAGGTGGTATCAGGGGAAGGAGGATGGATGGGAAGAGGGTTAATCAAAATTTAACATGAATAGGCCATATAAAAACCTATGCCTTTGCTAGCCAATAATATATATGCTTAAGAGAGAGACTATGTGCAGACATATCCTGTGGAATTGGATAATGGCACACCCAGAAAGCCATAGATTGTTAACTAGAAGAAAAATGCCTGGGTTGAATACCTTCCAGTGAGTTGTTGGCCAAGGAGGCCCCTGATGCCCCCAAAATATTAGAGGCCACTGACAAGGCTCTTGGTTGTCCACCAGAACTAGATGGTAAGACGCGATTATTAAAGGTTTCCCATACTCAGGCTGTAGGTCCCTGAGAAATGAAGATGGAGATGAGTTGACTAGCTGTCAGCATGCAGTATTTTGGGACGTTAACCAGCAGAGAACCCTGCAAGCCTTTTGGCTGTCCAGTCAGGCCAAATGTGCCAACTGATACAATGGTGACATGTCCATTGGGGGGGAAACAATTGCTTTCTGATTAGACTGGAGGCCCACTCTATGGGAGGGAATCCATGCCTGATACTGAAAACCTAGTCACAAGCCTCTGGCTAGAAAGGTCATGCGCCCTAGGTGAGTAACAACTACTGTTGTCTAGCTAAATGGCTATGTTATGACCACCAAACTGCCCTCTAAACCCTTATGCTTATGTCCATATATTAATGCTACTCTCACTTTTGGTTGGAGAAGCGTCTCTTTTCAGATGGCAATAAACACTGGGGTGACTCAAAACTGATCATCATTCTAGGAAGAAATGACAGTAGAGTACTCAGTTCTAAGCGAGCATCAAAGAAAGGAGGGGAGGACTGCTTACAAAGCTGTCTTCCTGGCACAAAATGGCCTTAGTCATGACTTCACAGTGCCTGACACAATCTACAACAGACCTTCAAAACAGGAGGAGTAGGAGGAAAAAAATTATGACATCAAAATACAAGAGAAATTAATTGGAAAGAAAAACTAATTCAATGGAGGGGATTTGGGAGAGGGAAAATAAAAGTGGTGGGAGGGAATTTTTATGATTTATTGTCTAGATTTATGGAAGTGGCCTATAAAGTTTTAAAAAATAAAATACCTAATGAAAAGGAGGTTAGGGGTATGAGGTCATTGTTGAGACCCATTAAGAAAAACGTATTGCCATCCTAAGAAAGCATGACTATTTTATAAATTTATTTTTTTCTTTAATAATATTTTCATCTGTTATTTGTTTTGTTTTATTTTCTTTTGTTTTTGTTTCTATTTTTTTCATTGTTGAGACCCATTAAGAAAAACGTATTGCCGCCCTAAGAAAGCATGACTATTTTATATATTTATTTTTTTCTTTAATAATATTTTCATCTGTTATTTGTTTTTTTTTTTTTTTTTTTTTTTTTTTTTTTTTTTTTTTTTTTTTTGGTCGAATACCACTGACCATGAGTACAGACACGACATTCTAAACTGAGCAAAATCTCATGAGATTGCTATCTAGCTGAGACTTTCTGGTAAAGAACAAAGGCATACTATTGTCCCCTCCTGCCAAAAGCTAATGCAAATGGTCTTTCAGTCACCTGGTCAGGAAAACACTTTGCAGGAAGCTGTTTGTTCCAGAATGTTCAAGAAACATGGTACATCTGACGACATGTTAAGAAGATTGGAGGAGGCTTGGGAAGACGTCTCAGAGGATAAAAGAGCTTGCTTGCAAAGCCTGATGGTCGGGTTTTGATTCTCCAACACCTACATAAAGCCAGATGCACAAAGTGACCCAGGTGTCTGGAGTTGGTTTGCATTGCAAGAGGCCCCGGTGCACCCATTCTTCTTGCGCTCTCTCTCTCTCTCTCTCTCTCTCTTCATCTCAAATGAATAAATGACTTTTTAAAAGATGGGAGGAATGACTACCCCCTTAACTGATGACCCTAGAAGCGTCTCTCCTCAGTGTCATTGTTTACAGACACTGCTAGGCCTGCCTACTTTCTATGATCTAACCCAGCAAAACATTTTCTTTTTCTTCTTTCTACCTCCCCCTTTCAGACACGACTCAATCCCAAGCCTGCTAACTCTGGCACTCTGGTCTCTCTCTCTCTCTCTCTCTCTCTCTCAAGGATTCTCCTCCAGGCAGCTGTTCATATGCTTCTATTACTGAGCCTATCTGCGTTTGATTTTCTGGACCTCTAACTCAGAAAGATATCTTTCTCCCTTTCTCCTTTCCTTCTTTCTAAGATCTTTGCTAAGATCTCTAGCTTGCTTGTCCTGATGTTTTTATCTCTCAAACTTCAATAAAACAGCTCTTAATTTACCTTCTGAATATGTTTTCAAATTATTTTAAGTATAAGACTGAGAACCTTCAGAAGGGACCCTGTGTTTTCCAGTAATAGTGCCACTCTTTATCATCAAAGGATTAACTGTCCGAGTAACACATAAAATCTCTGTGAGAACTCATACATTCCAGCCCACAGAAATAAATACACCAAGCTACTGGTATTTTGGTGCCACCCACCCACCCATCTTTTTTGCTATTTCCAAAATAAATAAATAAATCCTTCTCATTGTTACAGTGGGATATATGGCCTGTATTTTTCTTTCAACAAAATGAGCCCACACTATGGCAAGGAGTTTTATTTACTTTTAGCTGTTAAAGCAATAGTACAAATTAGCAAATTATTTTTCAATATTTTTAAACTTTTAAAAAATGTATTTTATTTATTTGAGAGACAAAGAGAGATAGAGAGAATGGGCATGCCAGGGCGTTCAGCCACTGCAAACAAACACCAGACCTATGTGCCACCTTGTGCATCTGGTTTATGTGGACACTGGGGAATTGAACCTGGGTCCTTTGTCTTTGCAGGCAAGCCCCTTAACCACTAAGCTATCCCTCCAGCCCACAAATTTTTTTTTCCAAATTTAAAATTCAAATTCAGAGCCTAAAAACATGTTTTAGCAGTTAAGGTGCTTGACTGCAAAGCCTAAGGACCCAGGTTCAATTCCCTAGTACCCACATAAGCTAGATGCACTAGGTGGCACATGCATCTGTAGTTCATTTGCAGTTGCTGAAGGCCCTGGCACACCCATTCTCTTCCCTTCTCTCTCTCTTTCTTTGCCTCCCTTCCCCCCAATAAAAAAAGATAAAATTTTTTTTATAAATTCAAATTCTGGAATGATCAATAATCTAACTTGATACATTCAGGCATCGTATTTTTTTAATCTGTTAAAATGGTTTTGGCCATTTCATGCATGTATACAATGCATGTTGGTTGTGTTCACCCTCCATTACCCTCTCTTGACCTTCCTACCACCCCTGTTGGGATTAGAAGAAAGAAGAATGAATGAGCTCAAGAGACTTATTTTCCGTAAAATTGGCATGGCTTAATCATGAAAATGGATGCAGAAGCAGAGGAAGCTAGAGACTGCAGAATTCCAGGAATCTAATCTGGGTGAATTGGTAAGTACTTGTGATCATTAATTTAGATTTCCCATTTAATTAGATTAAGAAACATCTGGGACATTGCTGTGACACACCTTTGAATAAGTCTGCACGGGGACTGATCTCTAGAGCAGACTAGCTGAGGAAGGGCCATCCTGAACGTGGGTGGCACCATCCCTATGGGCTACAGTCTGTTCTGAACCGAATCAAAAGAGGAAAAGAAGAAGGCCAGGTGAGCACTGGCACCTCTGCTCTCTGCTTCCTCATCCTGTAAGATGGGAGGAGTCCTAGCCACAGGCTCCTATGGCCACAGAGCTTCACGGTGCCACATTTTCATCACCACCGTGATGGGCTCTATCCTCTCGCATTATGAGCCCAAGTAAGTACTTCTTTCCTTGTTACCGCTCTCGGGGATTTTGTCATGGCAACAAGAAAAACAATGAATATATTACCTTATGCATTCCACTAACCCAAAGAATAGAGGATGACTGTGCTTTTATAACCTACTGATAAGGGGACGGTGTCTTTGAAAGCAACAGAGCATTTGTCAGCTTTTGGATGGGCTTTTAACTTAGGAATTAGGGTGCTGGACAGTCATGGCCAGACCAAACTTCCAAAGAGTCAGTAGCCTCTAGGTTCTTGTCTTATGAATTCAGTTAATGAAAGCCACAGACCATAGAGCTTAAAAGAAGTAAAGAAGGCAGAGCTCCTGTAAAGCAGGAGTCGTCCTTGGAAATGGGATACCATTGATGTTTGTTGCCTTCAAGTTAATAAGGCTTTACTGGGTGGGTTGGGGGCATGCTGGTCTGTCAAGTTTCCATGTCACGTCTGGTTTCCAGGTAAGGAGAACCATTTTAGACAAAAAGAGATGAGCAAAACCCAGACCCTCTCTTATCAGCCCAAGGACATTTTCTGCTTTTAACCAAGAGACAAACTTAACCTAGCTAGCCAATTTTGGACTTCTGCTCTTCGTCACTGCAGCTTAGCTAGGATTTATCCGTGTGACTTGTGTTCTACCAAGCAGGTGCACCATACAAGATGCTTATTCAAAAATGAGCAGTAAAATAGAAGGAGGCCACCAGATACCAACTTGTCTTCTCAGAGAAGTCTAGGAGTAGAGTAGTGGGGACGAAGCATTCAGAGGCAGGTGTCCTGTGTCTGTATCCAGAGAAGTCTAGGAGTGGAGCAGTGGGGACGAAGCATTCAGAGGCAGGTGTCCTGTGTCTGTATCCAGCAAAACATCAGTGAGTTCTGCTATCAAAGCCTTATTGTGTAATGTGAGCCTTCTCCTGAATATATAGCTTCCATAATGGAGGGGTTTGATTTCTGTGGGAGTTCTTGAGTTACTTCTACTTTCATGCATCTCTTATCTGCTCAAACCTGCTGGAAAGGTATGATGGCTGGTCACCAGCAATGGCTCCCCTGTAAGCTTATTCTTGATCACCACAGCTTTGTGGGTACTCATGAACATGGCGGTGCCCTGTGAATAAAGAATAACAGAATGGTGGAATGACAGTGTGAGTTCTAAGACCAAGTAAAAGACTGAAGCTTTTACCTGTGCCTCTTAAAATGATGGCTTTGGGTACCCTTGCATTTAGAAGAGCTGCCCTGCTGGCAGACACTCAGGTCGAGAGGCTTTGTGCTGGGTTAGGACAAATGCAAACCAAAAGGAAGAGGCTTAATTCTCCTGATTGAATAGGAAGAAATCTCTGACCCCTTATTCTCATAGATTGTTATCTTGGGAAACTGGTAATTACAAGTACTTTCTGTTCCCTTTGAAATGTATATAAGTCATTTTGAAAGCTAAATAGGTCTTTTGTTGTCTTTATTACTCAGAAATGCCTTTCTCTAAGTCCTAGGAACCCTTTATTTTGAATGTAAATATAAAGGCAGATAGCTCTCATCTCCCAATTTCCCTAAGAAGATTAGGGAGCCTAACTGCTCTGGTGGTATCTTTCTACAAATTGTATAACCCCTCTTGTCAGGTATATATAGGAAGTTTATTTTTCTACACATAAATCCAATTACGAACAAAAAAGGTCATTCAAATTGGGTAAATTCAGGATCAAGTATGTATGACAAATATATTGTCCATCCTCTCATTTGAGGACCAGTGGTGTCTCATTTGAAGAGATGCATGTAGTGAGCTATATCTGGCTGGCCGCCATATCTAAGCAGGTTGCCTGTGCAGTAGGTCCGTCACATTCTGGCTTCATGATGACTCAGTAACCAAGCAGCTTTCTTTCTATACATCCTTGTTGACAGCTTTGGGAGGAAACTTTGTCTCTCCAACAGTGGTGCCTTACCAGGTGAAGTCATACCACAGCCCGCATCAATTGCCAGTCATGCAAGATGGCAATGTATGCACAGTCCACCACATTCCCAGATGCTGACACATTCAGTCACCATCTTACCACACCTCTATGAAGCACACCAAGTAGAACTGCCCATCTCAGCCCAGTCAACCATAGCAGCATAGACCTAACAATAAATGATTTCAAGTTACCACATTTTGAGAGTAGTTTATCATGTGCAAAGAGATAAGCAAAACAAATGGTTTACATCCTGGCAACTAAGACCTCTAATGCCTGTTCGCGTTCTCCCCCTCTGCAGGGTATAAGCATCCTGGAAGATGTGGCTCCTTTAATCTCTGAGCCCTGTCTTAAAACTGCTGATAATTTTTGCACAAAGTAGTTTCAAATGTATTTTCTGCTTCAAACTCTTTTTTGGACAGATTGGTGTTTAAATAAAAAGAAAACAACAAATTGGATGCAATACGTGTCAGTTGAACTGAATTGAATATTTTTATCTAACAACTGCTTCTAAAAAACACTTGCTTCTGTTTGTTTACACACTTGAGGATAATTTCCCAGCAGTTTCAAGCCAATACATGTGAAATGATGTTCAGGGAGTAGTAAGACTGTTATATCTTCAAAACCATTTCTGACTGCTGTCCTTGCTTCTTTGGACAGTTTGGTCTTACAGTCACCTCAGGTGATACTTGGGTTTCTATGTCTACTTTCCCCCCATTTTAATGATTTAATTAAAAGCTCCCTATTTGTTGACTATAGGGACCTCTTTCATAAGCATCCACAGACCATTGTAAAGACTGAAACAAAATGATTAGGCACAGGGAAAGAAACACAAAGCTCTCTAAAGGGACCCATTGTTCCATTTCTCTGGAGCATCAGCCTGTGCATGTAACAATTACGAGATTATGTTTCCGCAGACACATGCTGTCTCCTGTGATTTGACTTTTCCAGTCCCCTGACAGATTACTGACTCAGAGTTTTGAAGATGAAAGCCAGCCTCACGTGAGCTTCATGATTTTTTTCTCTTCCCCTGCACTAGCAAATGCCTTTTAGTTGCAATTTTAATTGAACTTTGGAAACTTAAAGCTGCTTTCATTAGTTGGTCTGGATCCTTCCTGATGTGATTAGTCAACAGAGATTCTAAGGAAACATGAGCCTGCAGCATCAATATTCTGTCCTTCCCTTTATCCGCTTTTTATGCCTCCCATGGCAGGAATCCACAGAGCAGCAGAGAAAGGACTGCTGGAAAGGAAGCCAGTGAGTGAAAACCAGACTGCAATATATGGTCCAGCCTACCACCTCGTGTCTATCTAGCCAAAGTCCCTAACTTACTGAGTTATCTGTGGAGCTTGGAATACTGACCTACTGCCTTGGAGCAAGAAGAATTGTTTTTGGAGAGACACAGAGAGACACAAAGAGATAGGGAGAGGAAGACAGATAGAGATGGGCATGCCAGCAGCCTCTCAGCCGCTGTGAACGAAATCCAGATGCATGTGCCCCCTTGTGGGCAAGGGCGGCATTGCGCCCTTGCGTCACTTTGCATCTGGCTAACCGTGGGACCTGGAGATTGGAACCGCTGGAGATTGGAACCGGGTTCTTAGGCTTAGCAGGCAAGCGCCTTAACCACTAAGCCATCTCTCCAGCCGCCCCTTGGAGCAGGAAGAATTTCAGCCATTTGGAGGAGTTAGGTGAGATGGTGAGGTCTGGGAGAATCCAGTCATAGTCACAGTATGTTTAGTTAACGAGTAGCTAGGAAGCTTAAAAATGAGCAGAATGCAGGTGATGCCCAGAGCAGTGGATCTGGCTCCTTGTAATGTGCTGAGTCAATACCACCTCTGAATACTTTCTTGCCCAGAGCAACACGAGAAATAGAGTCGTTCTGTCTGGAGCATGTATTAGTTACTTTCCTCATTGCTTTGACCAAATGCCTGACACGAATCAGCTTCAGAGAGAAGGGATTTATTTTGGCTTACAGTTCAAAGGATATGGTCTGTTCTGTGTTGGGGGAGACATGGTGGCAGGAAGTGGCTAGTCACATCGCAACCCCAGGAAGTAACGAAGGCTTGAGCTCAACTTGCTTACACTTTTTATTCAGTGGGGGACCCCAACCCATAGAATGGTGCCACCCACAATTAGAGGCCATCTTTATCTTCAGTTAACCTAATCCAGAAAATCTTTCACAGACATGCCCAAGGATTTTCCTCCTAGGTAATCCTAGATGCTGTCAAGTTGACAATATTAACCATGACTGGGCACCATGTTTCTGTTGCAAAGGATGTAGCTAATAAAAGAGAATGGGGAGAATAGGAAGTGAGGAAGAAGAGGAGAAAGAAGTGCCAGAAAAGTGAAAACAGGATGAGAGAGGGAGGGAGGGGGGAGGGAGGGAGGGAGGGAGGGAAGCGGGGTGATGGAAGATCTCAGAATAAAGTTCAATGAGGCTCTCTGCAGGAAAGGAGACCGCATGTCTAGAGAAAGTAACATGGATACCAAGAGAACTGAAATGTGCCACAGGTAGAGAAAAGACTGTTCACTCAGGAGCTATGAATTTAATGTTCACCTTGACCTTGTGCCTAGTGTGTAGCAAAGCCAACGTGATCCTCTCTATGGTGGTTTGAATCAGATTCCCCCCTCCCCCCATAAACTCATGTGTTCTGAATGCTTGGCCCCAGGTGGTGGCAATTTAGGAGGTAGATTGATGGGGGAAGTGTATTATTAGGGGTAGGATTTAGGGTGTTAGAGCCAGCTCCTGCTTTCCAGAAATCAGGTGCCTCTCCTGCTGCTGTTTTCTAACTGCTGTGTGACAAGATGTGATGTCCAGCCTCTGCTTGTGCCTTGCTTTCCCCTGACATCATGAAGCTTCCCCTCAAGTCTATAAGCCAGAATAAATATTTTCCTCCTATCAGCTGCTTTTGGCTGGGTGTTTTGTCCCAGCAACAAGAAGTAACTATAACACTGTTCCTCATGAAACTTAAGACTATAGCAGAAGAGACAGGTAACTGCTTTATACAAGGCTGCAGTAAAAGACAGCGGACCCAGGGACAGTTAGCCTGGAACAGATCAACTAAGGAAAGTTTGGCTATCTGGATATGCTTTTGCCTGCTACTTAGGAGGATAAGGATGCTAGGAGATCGTTTAACCACTGTGAATGCCAGGTGTGAACCTGCCAAATGGGAATAATGACAGTGCCTGCCTCATGCATGCAACATGAATCAAATTCTATGCACCAAGCTGGGTAGTGTGAAATTCAATGGCTCTTCCCTGCCGTGTGGTAGAGCTCTGTGTTCTAAATCTGCTTTCATTCAGCAGGGCAAGAACACAAAGAACTGTGTAGTATGAAATTCAATGGCTCTTCTCTGCAGTGTGGTAGAGCTCTATGTTCTAAATCTGCTTTCATTCAGCAGGGCAAGAACACAGAGATCTGTGGGTCTCTCCACTCCTCTTCTCCCAAATGGTCGGTCACCTCTTCTCCAAAAAAGAGTGAGAACAACCTTATTCTCCATCCATTTGTTCAGTTAGCATTTGTGTCATAGGCATAACCTTTGCAAAGTTTATACAGTGTAGCAAAGGAGAGGAGGAAGTAATCAGGTAATTGTCATTTAGAGAGATATGTGATTATGAGAATGTGTGATTTTATCCATACCAAATATGAGTCAAATTTCTACCCATAAAGCAAGAAGAGTGCCGTCCCAAATAAAATGTGCTTAATAATGCACATATTATACTACCATTAAAAATATTATCCTGGGAAGTTTAAAAAGTATAAATGTCAACCCTTCAACTTAGCCAATGAAAGTAAAATATTGGGCCATCCTATGATTTATGGATTTATAAGCTACTCTGTCCTTAAGAAAGAAATTCTGCCCAGGTCATTTCAGTGTGCTTCCAGAATTAGGAACTTCTTTTCTAGAACCATTGTCTGCCTGCCAAATGTTAGCCTCCTTGGGAGGTACCCACACTTTCTTCTGAGCTTCTCTCTGATCCTGCATGCTCTCAGCCCCGCTGTGGCTTAAAAAAAAAAAAATCTTTCCTTCAGCTCTAGACACAAGTGTCCCACTGTTGAATCCATCCAGTGGCAGATAACAAGGCATGTTATGCTTGTATGCTTTCATTTCCTTTTCTACCAGAGTCCTCAACTCCATGAGGGCTGCTGTCTAACCAGCACACTCTCCACAATGAGATTCTCAGCCAGCCACACCAGCCCTGCCCTCCACCTCATCCTCTCCATCCTCTCTGCCATCTTGGCTATCATCCTCTCACTACATTACATCAGCTGCCTTCTACACCGTCTCCCTTCCCCTACCATGCCCAAATGCAAATCTCTACATTTTGCTTCTCAGATAAATTCCTTTCTTGGCTCTTCACAGTTTTCCAAGTAAATGCCATGTCCTTTGTAGGATCTACAGGACCTGAATAAAAGCCTGATATGTAGCCTGGGCTTTTTAGCATGCTTTTTGTCTTTGTCAGTACTCCAGCCCAGCTAAGCTTCTCACAAGTCTCTTGCTTTCTGGCCTTAAGGCATGATATTTTGCCTACTTGAAATGTATTTTCTATATCTGTTACTACACAGGTGATTACTATCCTCGACACTTATCTAGAATTCTGCCCAATAGCTAGTTCATGTCACAAGCTGGAGGTATGAAGGAAGTCTCTGCTATGTCCAGGTATTCCTGTGTTTATCTTTCTTATCGTTGCACTTATTTTATGGTGTTGAAATGTGCCTCTATTCCAGCTATTATTACAAAACACCATAAGCTGGGGGCTATAGAGATAACAAAAATGTACTCCTTGTAGCACTGGAGCTGTGGAGTCCACATCAGTGCTCTGGCAGAGTCAGTGCTTGGTGAGGGCCTGCTCACTCATGGATATAATCCACTCACTTTGTCCTCACACACACAAAGAACAAGAATCTCTCTCCTTTATGAGAGTACTAATCCTATTCATAGGGCTCCATCTGCATGACTCTTGCATGAACTCTTTTCTGGAGAGAAGCCAAGGAGTGAGTGCTTCCATATCCCAGGCAGGTTACCCTCCAAAAGACTAAATTTTGATTCCACTCAAGTTTACCTGGAGAATTAATGAATTTATTAGCTTCCTTACAAAGCTTGGGAATAGCGTTATTCACAGGACTGTGGAGGCCCCAAAACAGACATAGTATTAAAAAGTCTCTTCCCAACTTGGATGACAGCCCTCAATAGCTTATCCTTGGTCTTCTGCCCTCTTTATACTCTATCCCCCCTGAGACAATGAGACCTGGTGCATCATTGTACACATCTGGCACAGGGTACACCTGAGATACCAGGTGAGGGTCTAATGACTGTTCCCTCACACCTCCCATAGATGGGGGAATGTTAACAGGCCAAATCTCGGGAGTCTCTCATGCATGGTTGAAATTGCTTCTGATAAACATGGAAGTAGTTATTTTTCTTGGAGGACCACTTCACACAACAATGAGCTAATTACCCCGCAGAGGCTGTACCTCCAAGCACTGGTACCTTGAGGGTAAAGCTTTCACCATTTGAAGTTTGGAGGGATGCACCATTCAAAATCTTTAGTGTCTGTAGTACCTGCTCATTCGATTTTTAAAGAAATTGGATTAAATTGAGCTACAAAGATCCTCAAGGGACGGCTCAATATGCTTCTATTCCTTAACAAACATAGACAGCTTTGGTGACCACACAGGGCTATGAGCTGTTCTGATAATTCCCAGGTGTCAATGTTAGTGTTCAGGTATAAGAACGAAGATGAGCTGGGACATAGATGGCTAAGTGGCCTTTTGAAAGTTATTTACCATTTCTAAAGCTCAGTTCAAAGCAAACTATTTTTTTAGTAGTGTAGCCACTAGAAGTTCTATGTGCTCTGAGAAATAAGCCCCCACTTATGCTCATAGAAATAACCCTAATTAAACTCAGTGGACACAGACACACAGACACCACACACACACACACACACACACACACACACACACGAAGAAGGGATTCAATGGGAGAGGGAGAAGAAAACAGAAAGTAATAGGAGGTGATTGTGATCAGTATACGTTATATACAGTATAACTGTCAATAAATATAATAAAGTAAAAATGACTAATTGAATGAAGACTTCTGCTCTTCAGAGCTGATACTTTAAAATTGCACATCAATATATAAATAACAATAGATAACACTGAAAAGTAATGTCCAGTAAAAGTAATGGGATCTTATGGTCATCCCACTACCCTCTAAATTTATGCTATTTTTCCTGAGTACTCTGTTCCCAGAAGATGTATGACTACTTAACATTACTGAATAAAGAAGAGGAATAATACTGTCCATTTTATGCACATAATCCAACATACTGGCTTACCCATGTAAGCATAGTTGGAGCTAAGAACCTGCAGCTTTTTATTTTTATTTTTATTTCTACACAGATAGACATGTGTTCCATCCCGTAGCAGGTAAACTGGCATATGAGAGAAAAGAATGGGTAAATGGGCTGGGCTATGTGTTTCTAATTATTTTCCCCAAAACCATCAATTGCATTTGTTGTATAGCAAATTCCTCTGAATTGACCATTACTTCCTGACAGGAAGAGGGAGGCTCACAAGACTCAGGAGGTCAACAAGTCTGCTAAAAATTTTGCAAGACTGCTCCTTAAAGTTATATAAAGTTTAGCCGGGCGTGGTGATGCAGCCTTTAATCCCAGCACTCAGGAGGCAGAGGTAGGAGGATCGCCTTGAGTTCGAGGCCACCCTGAGAATCCATAGTGAATTCCAGGTTAGCTTGGACTAGAGTGAAACCCTATCTTGAAAAACCAAAAAAAAAAAAAAAAAAGTTTAAACAACTGCTTGGGGTTGGGGGTGCAGGGGGGCTATCTTACCAGCCTAGATAATATTGCAGTGAGCTCAGAGATGCAACTTACCCAAGTTGTCAACTACACAGGGATGGGCTTGTCAGCAACGCAGCTGTCACTGAGTCATGCATGCCCCTGTAAGCAACCCCTCACCCTGCTCTGTAAATAACCCCAGTAAACTCAGTAGTTCACCAAAACTGGTTTTGGTGGAATCATGCTTTGGTCTGTCATCTGCAACCCCTCTGGGTAACTAGATGTGTGTGTTTATGTCCCCTCAGTGGAAGAGTTTCACACAATAGCATTTTTGCCCTGGAAAGAGTGAATGGAGGTTAGGAGAAGCAGGTGTGCTTCTCTGATGGAGCTCCTGTCACTTGAAGGGAATAACATTGTATCAGACAGCTTCAGGTTCGCTGAGATGAACTTCCAGACCAGGCACAGTTATGGAGGAAGGGATATTATTTATTGAAGCTTACAGATCCAGGGTAAGTTCCATAATGTCAGAAGAAGCGGCCTGCCTTCACAGGACCAGGCAAGAGAGCAAAGCTATAGCCCAAAAGCCACAGCACACTTCAGGAACTCCCGCTAGGCAGACTTTGCATATCTTTACAGCGGAATCTCAAACCATCACCACACCTTAAGACCGGCCCCCAGTGACATTGCCTCTAGCAAGGTGATTGCAGCTGCAAACTATAAACTAATAAAACACTGAATATATTGGAGGACATCTATTCAAACTACCACAAACATCTTTGCAGCAGAAAAGTTACCTTTACCCATATTAGTAAGCTTACATTTCTTTTGCTCAAACAGACTAAGACGATCCAAACCATGATAAGCTATTGTCCTACAGCATTGTCTAGTCTAACTCTTCCACACTTAAAAAAGATCACTTTGAGTCTACCTCAGGAAGAACGTATTTATCCTTCCTCCGTCAGGCAAAGACGACAACCAAACAAAAGCACAGGAACACCGAGATTATGAGGAAATTACAAGTTACCCAAAATTACTGAAATGAAGAGAAAGATAGGAAGACAGTCAAAACTGTCTGAAGGACTTGTGAGTTGTGTCCTGAGTCTAGAAAACAATCATTTGAAAAGTCTTCAGGCGCAGGTAGGTGATGAGACAGAGAGAGCGAGAGAGAGGGAGGGAGACTACTGGGACCCATGCCCATTGGCAAAGTGAAAGTCAGAATGTGTGCCCACGGCTGCAGCTCTTTCTCACTGCCAACTGGTTGCTGCCACATGAAATTCCAAGAGTAGAGACCTACTATCCATTCCTATTCCCCGCCAGGAACTAGAAATTCAAGTTTCCTTGAGATTTTGCAATGTAAACATTGCCACATCATTTCATTTGGAATCACTGACTAAACATGCTGCTGAGGTTGATTTTCCCCAACAGGTTGAGTCTTTGTTAAACAAAGTCTAAACATTTAGACTTACAACGTTCAGTGGAGGGTTGTCTTGGGTGCGTATGTGTGAAACCTTGAACTTTCTCACACAGATTCCTCCACAGTGAAGTGGAGCCACAGGCCATGCCTCAGGGCTGCCATGAGTATTTGATACTGTGGAGTAGCTTCTAGCACATGGTAAGTCATAGCGCCGTCTCATGAAGGAGTGAAGCTATATTCTGCAGTCCGCAGGGCTTCTGTCACCATTGGAGGCCATCAGTGTTCCCTGTGTGGCCTCACAGATGCACTCCAATCACCCACTCCTGTTTGCTTTGGGTCCCCGTCACAGAAGTCAGATAAAATCCCGTGCTTGCTATATTAGTCAAAGGAATTCCCCAGAGATTAGAACCAATATGATTGAATTACTTATTGTAAAGATTGACTCACATTACTATGGAACCCGACAAGTGCCATGATTATGTAGAGTGAGTCAGCAAGCCAGAGACCCAGGACAGCCCAATGGTGTAAGTTCCAGCTTAAGGGACAGATAAGATCGATGTTCCAGCTTAATCAGTTGGGCAGGACTGCCTCTTTGCTTAGCCTGTTTGTTCAATTTAAATCTTTACAGTGAGAAAGTTTACATTTCGTCAGTTTAAAGATTCAAATGTTAATCTTTTTCAAAATATACACAGATATCCACAGTTATATTTGATCAAATTTCTGGGCCCAGTCCAGATGGTATAAAATTAACCATCCCTTGCTTTACCAGGATATGTCAGAGGGCCATATGAAGGGAACTTGACATGGGGTCCTGGGCCCTAGAGAGAGAACCATAAATTGTTGTTAAATGTCTGTTCCATCAGTTCTCTTCCCCTGACGCACTCTTCAGACAGGAGAAGTCCTGTGAGGCCTGTCAGGAGTCATCATTAGCTCAGTGTTCCTTCCTTGTGTAAGTTGCTATTGGAGGAAATGACCAACTGAGGATAGCTTTGGAGGGTCTGAGAATTGGTCATTATTTCCTCTTTTTACTGTTTTTAATTTTCTTTCCTCTGTAAGATAGGTGCTATTCCTCTCAACTGTGCAGCTAGCCCAACATGAAGTACTCAACAAATATCAGCTCTTCCTGGCACTTACTGTACTCATGATGGTACTATGTGTATTGTTTATAGTTATCTATTTGTGTTACATACATCATTATATTATCCTAGGACTCTGGACAGGCTGAATCATTCCTTATACTTCATCAACTCCTTGGCTTCAGCTTGGCCTAGAATATAAGTTCCAAAAGCATCTGTGGAGAGACTTTTGTTGTTCTAGCCAGATAGGGTGGCCAGGAAAACTCTCTGGGAAGATGGCATTGGGGCTGAGAACTGAGTTAAATGAAGAATGACCTCTGGAGAGTAGAAGCAGAGTTTTGCATACATAGAGGATTCGAAATTCATACATTTGAGCCAAGGTTCAAGGAGACAGAACAGAGAGTGAAGTAGAACACAGGAGGTGGGACCTGAGAGGGGAGAGGCCAGAGCCTGAGGATGTACAGCTTTGGTCACCCTAAATATTAACCTCCTCCTCAGATTAATGATATTAAAATGAGAAATCCCCTTGCCTATAATGTAAGTGATAATTTAGAATAAAAAAGCTGCAGTGTAATAAGACTCGGGCTGTATGTATAAAAAAGATTGTTCAGGAGTTCTTGGGTACAGCACTCTTCTAGCCCCAAATACCCTGATGTAGTTGTTTTCAGTGTACATAAAGTGGTGAAATTCAGAGTCCATGACGTTGGGGAAGGATATTTGGTATGAGCTGCTATGGGCTGAATTGTGTCCTCATAAAATTCATATGTTGACATCCTTAGTCCTCAACGCCAGAGTGTGGTTATTTAGGAGGGCCTTAAATAAGCAATCACATTAAAATAAGGTCATTGAGGGCCTGGAGAGATGGCTTAGCCATTAAGTGCTTGCCTGTGAAGCCTAAGGATCCTGGTTTGAGGCTCGATTCCCAGGACCCACATAAGCCAGATGCACAAGGTAGTGCATGCATCTGGAGTTCGTTGGCAGTGGCTAGAGGCCCTGATCCACTCTCTCTCTCTCTCTCTCTCTCTGCCTCTTTCTCTCTCTCTTTGTCTGTCACTCTCAAAAATAAATAAATAAATAAATAAATAAATAAATAAATAAATAAATAAATATAAGGTCATTGAGGTGGACCATTATTCAAGGTGACTGGTGACTGAGAGCACATCAGGTCATGAGTATCTAGAGGGAGGATCATGTGCACAGTAAAAGGGAATCTGGGTTTAAGCAGAAAGAGACCCCAGATGAAGTCAACCTGGCTAACCTCCCGATCTTGGCCTTTCAGCCTTTAGAACAGAGGTCAGAATTTTCTGTTACTGAACTCATCTGATCTGTACTATTATGTCATAATAACTCTTATAAGCTAATACCATCAGTTGTGGCCATCTAAAATCCATAAGGCATTTCCTGTCCTATAGTGGAGACACCATAAGGGTTACAGATGAAGCAAATCCACACTAGCCCTGCAGCAGGAATCACTTTATGCTTTGCTCCAGTTCCTGGTTCCTGATTTTCACTGGGGAGATTGGCACTCTAAAATCATTTATTTGGGGATAGTGGGATATCAAACACTCTTCCCATGGTGGCCTGATTTCCCACTCTGTAACATTTGTTGCCTGTGTGTGATATGTTAGGACCTGTGTAGATAATCTCATTTGAGCTGCACTGTGAGCTTTAGAAATGGTAAATAACTTTCAAAAGACCAATGAGCCATCTATGTCCCAGCTACCTTCCTTCTTATACCTGAACACGAACATCAGTACCTGAGAATTACCAGTTAGAACAGCTTATAGCCCTGCGTGGTCACCAAAGCTGTCTATGTTTGTTCAGGATTGTAAACATATTGAGCAGTCTCTTAATCACTCATTCTATAGAGAATAATCTCCACTTTTGCCCATCCAGTATCTGACCTTCCCAGAGATGAGGCAGAATCCACATCACACACTGGAATCTGAGATGCCAAGCCTTAATTTTTTACCCACTTCTGTACCAAAATATTCCTTTCCACACCAGAATCTGAAAGTTTTTCCTGACCATTCATTCAAGGCCACCCATAAGTGCCATGGAGTTTCTAAATGCCTGCTCCATCATGGCAGCAGGAGGCAACTGGTCACATTGCATGTGAGCAAGGAAGCAGAAAGGGTTGGAAGCTGCTGTGCAGATGGTTTTCTCCTGCTTCCTTGAGTTCTAGTCCATGGGATGCCACCATCTATGCTCAGGGTGGGTCTTCCCTCGTCAGTTAACTATCTCTGGAAACACCCTCACAGCCGTGTCTCCCGGGTTATTCTAAATGCAGTAAGGTTAACAACGAGGATTCAGCAGCACACTCATCATGAGCGTCAGGCTCCACATTGCGTCTGCAGGAGACTCTTCTTTTGCAGCAGAAGAAGAAAAATAGTATACTGTCTAAGGAACACTGACCTATACCCTGTTGCCTGAGGACTTCTGGAGCAGTGGGAGGCTTTTTGAAACTTCACTTATAATCCCAACTGGATTATCTTGCAAGGCTGGGTTACAGTTGTGCTGTAATGCCCAGTTCATGGCGCCCCCAATAACCACCAAGGAAGACCAAACACGTATGCAAACACAAAGAGCTTTACTCGGGCTTAAGCTCGGTCTCTTGCCTTCACCAACACAGTGGATCTGTACAAGAGCCCCGAGAAGCAATAAAACGGGCTTTTTATTGAGGTTTGAGCAAGGGGAAGAGGGCTATCACCCACGCAACTACATGATTGGCCAATTTGAACAGTAACTGTACTTGGGGGTTCCTGATTGGTTTTAGGGTTTTGGCGGGCTAGGTCTAGGGAAATTTCTAACTTAATTGGCTCAGCAAGCGGCAGTTACATTTGAACAGGTTGGCACTGGTGGTTACATTCATTTGATTGGTTGACATTTACAAAACTCTGAGACAGTGGATCTTATTGGGCCATCGGCCCATGACCGCAAGAATGTTGAGTCATGCTCACACAACAAGTTTATGGTTTTTCCTGGTACTGTTTGTCCTTCCCTAGATTCTGGGAACTTGTCCCTGTGGCCTACAGAGTGACCGAGGCCTGTCATGGTGCTACTTTGGCCTGGGTCTTTCAGTGCATCTAAGATGCAATGTATGCTCTGAGGCAGATAATAATATATCGGCTGATTCCTCTATAGCCAGGTTTCATTGCATCCAATTTCCACAATTCTGAAACTTAATGACTTAGAAAATTTAGTTTCTCTTAGGCTACATAGCACTATTTTCTTTGAACAGAAGCTACGCCACCATCTGCCTGTTCAGGCTCCTCCATTACAGGAACTGGGGAAAAAGAGATCTAGAGCATTGTTCAGGGTGATTAATTCTGATGAAGTAGGAGAGGCTGGACTACTTAGTCCACAGCAGGGATGGGGGGGTTATCTCTAATGCCCACACCTGCTATGGCATTTGTTTGGGCTATAGAGCCTTGGATAGCGAGGGAAGTTAATGGAAGATAACAGTCACCCATGCCACTGAACTAGAATGTGAATGGGACCCTCAGACACCTCAGACCTGGAGTTAGAACGGAAACTGAAATGCTTTTATGTTGGCTTCTTATGGAGAGAGATGAAAATATTCTAGAGTATTGAATGAGGTAAGGTTTCTACAGATTGGTTGGTTTTAACAGTGACTGTACCACCTGGACAAGCTATACTCCACGCTTAGAATCTACATGCTACAGAAAGTAAGACTTCAAAGCATTCATTTCCCCGCCCCCAGAGAGATCAACGGATGGTCCAGCCAGCCTGGCTCCTTCCCAGAAGCCCCAGCCAACAACGCTGCACACCTCCCAAGGCTCTCACCTCACAAAGCAGTTTCGCTCTCCAAGGGGCATATAAGCCTGTCCCTCCTGCTCTAGCTGTCTCTTGGCAGCTTCTTCCTGACCTAAGATGCATGCCTCTTTCCTCTCTTTATCTCTCTTCTCTCTCCCCTGATGCACATACCTTCTCTCTCTCTCTTACTCTCTCTCCACCTCATCAGTTCAGATTTCCCTTTTCTACTCCTAGGTTCTGCAGCGCCTAGCTCTTGTCCTCCACCCCTTCTGTTCCAAACTACTCCCTTCCCCAATGACCAGCCCTTTTTCCTTTCAGCCTGGTCTGGTGGTCCCTTCTTTCTCCTTCCCACTCTAAACCACCTCACTCTGACCCACTCAAAATAATCCTCACTACCCCAAGAAAGCTGCCAGCTCTTAGTTCTCTACCTCTCCAAACCTTACAACTTATTGATACTAAACACCCAAATGGTAGGGACTTTTGTCTGTCCAGCATTGGAAACCTCTTACATATAGATACTTATACACTTTGGATGCCCAGTGTCCATGTGCTAAAGGGTTAGTCACCCTTTAGGAAGGTGGTGGAGCCTTTAGGAGGTGATGGCAACTTTAGGAGGTGGAGCCCAATGAAAGGTCCCTTGATGACCAGGGCATGCCCTTTCAGAGCACTGTGGGGCCTTGACCTCTTCATCTTTTTCTTTCTGCTCATGAGGTGTGTAGTTTGTTTTGCTATATGGTCTTTGCCATCTCTATCTGAAATTAATATGAAATGCCCAATGCAATGGATCTGCCTGATCTTGCCCTAGAACCTCCCAAATTGTGAGGCAAAAAAATTGTATTTTTATAAGGTAATTATTACAGTATTTTGTTACAGAGATAGAAAGCTACCTAAGCCAAGAATGCTTGCCTAAAAAGGGAAAACCCTTCTTCCACTAGAACCTTAAATGCCAGCTACTTGTTTCCCCACCTATTCTAGCAGCTGGTATTGGACTTCAAACATACCTACCAGGTCTTCCTACATCAAACTCTGAAAGTGGAAGGTCATGATGGAAAAGAAAAGAAAGCAGGCACCTCCGTGGATGGGTGACAGCAGATGAAGCAGAAGGCACTGTGAGCACTAGAGCACTAGAGGTAGCAACATGCGGGGTCAGTGGCAGGGCTTGGCACAACTCTATCACTGTTGCAGGCAGCAGCACAGGGCCATTGCATCAGGCCAGCTTTGTGTTACTTGGCCACATCCACAAAGCTGAAACCTCCAGCTTTCCTGACTACCCAGGGAATTAGCAGGTATCTTCTTTTGGCATCTTATTTTTACCTTCAAACTGTAAGATTTTGTTTCAGATGCTTGAAACTTAGCACGCAGGCTGATCCACACAGTCGTTCAGTGAATACTGACCAGGTAGCAGACACTGAGCTGAGCACTGTTAGATGCTATAGATATACAATAAGATACACAGATATGGCTGCTGGCTATGTGCAGCTTACAGTCCAGCACAGAGAGGTGGTCATAGAATAATAGTGAAAATGCATTCAAAATGGATTGTGCTGTCTCTTCCATATATAAATATATACACATTTTTTGGGTCCAGGATATTACTTTTTTTTTCTGATATGAAAGCTTGAGTGTTTAGACTGAAAGAGGAAAAAAATCTTATTTGTAAGAATGGGATGAATTAGACATAATTTTTTTTCTCTTTTCAGGCTCTCATACTTTCTAGATCCTATGCATTTCTTTTAAAATATATCTTTCCCACTAAGCAGATTGTATTTTGTGCTCCAGCTGGAATCATTGGGAGGCTCAAAGATCGTTAGTTAATGCAATCTTAACATCATCAAAACCTGATTCCCACTGGCCTACATCATATACCAGCAATTAGAAACTCTAGTTGAGTTATGGAAGCTTATACTAAATGTATTAACATGTCTTATTATGACTTAGAGCATTGCTTCATTTTCTTGTTAGCATGGTCTTAAAACAAGTAAGGCAGGACAGACTCTGCTAAGAAAAGTTTTATTGAACATTAGAATGAATAACTATGGGGGAAATGGCCCTTAAAAGATTTATAATTAAATTAGATCCCTTTAAAACTGAATTATTAGATGTCTAAGTTCTGGCACCTGCCTCATTATGTAACATCCTATTGCCTTTCTTTCATGATGCATGAAAACTCCTATCACCAGAAATGGTTACGTTTTTCTCTTTCTCATTCCCTACAGCACATTCTTCATGCTGTGTTTATCTGAGTCATCTAATGGTCCCTTATGTTCAGACTTCTGTATCCCATCAAGCTTGCCTTTTGTGGTGTTATTTAAAAGTATACCAAACTTCACTGTGGCTTTGCACAATTAGATGAAGGCCAAGCTTAATAGCAAAATAGGGAATTTCATTTGCTATTTTTTATAAATTATTGAGGGAGATTAGATTTCTTTTGCTTTTTTCTTAAATATTTTACTTATTTATTTGAGAGAGAAATAACTGGAGAGAGACTGAGAGAGAGATAGGGAGAGAATGGGCATACCAGGGCCTCTAGCCACTGCAAATAAACTCCAGATGCATATGCCCCCTTGTTCATCTGGCTTACGTGGGTCCTGCAGAATCAAACCTGGGTTCTTTGGCCTTGCAGGCAAGTGCCTTAACCATTAATTCATCTCTGCAGCCCTCCTTTTGCTTTTGTTGTCATACCTGGGTGGCAAGTCTTCTTTCCTCTCTATATTGTTTTGTTTTCATATATTTGTAGACTGATCAGCTCAAAATATGTTTTCTGTTGTTTCTTGTGGTCATGTAAACACCGAGCCTCCATTAAAGGCACCTCTGAATTACTAAGATTCCCTTTGATCTTGAAAAAAAAAGCCAATCCTCTCAGGTTGACATTTAGAAGTAAAAATGCCACATGGACAGGGATCTTGGACCTTGAAGCCTCACCTGCACTCTCCCGAGGTTCCACACCCTTTTTGAGAGATGGTTCTTCCTTAGTCTTCATCAATGCCCTGTAAATCTGGCAGGATGAATGGTTTAGTCAGCAGAGGTTCAGAAGTTGCTCAGCTCTAAGTTTCAGTGCATAGTCCTTTCCTTATCTTTCATAGTATCTCAGATAAATCTGTACCTGGGCTGACCCAGGGTATGGGCTCTCTTTTTTCCTTTCTCTCTTCCTGGATAGAGATGTTGGATTGCCCATAGGGAGTTCCTGTTCATCTCAAAGGGTTTCAGTGGTACCCAATGTTTTTTATACCTAAAACAGATCTTTTAAACATCCTCCATATGACAAAAATATTCATGTAATAAAATAATCAAATATCATACCAATAAATTTAGCAACAATTTTGTTAAAAATGTTATCCAAAATCAGTAAAATAGTTCATGTATGAGCGAAGATTTTTACTTCTCAAGTATTATGCCTCTCAGTTCACAATATTCTGTTTTAAATTTTTTTTAGGCTAAGTAGATTTTATATTTTATTATATATAAGCAGTAGGATCCACTAAATATATATTTTAAAGCAGAGGTGATCACTTTTGGAAAAGAATCAAAAGATGCTACACAAGGAAGACAAACACTAGCATATCAGTTTTGAAATGCGGTCAGGTGGCAGGAAACACTGGACAATGCCTATTGCAGTAATTCAATTAGAAATTGAATTGCCTGAACAAGGCTTATCTATAAAGAAAAGTATAAGAAACAATGATTTTGTTCTTTAACCACTCAGGAAAGAAATTCAGTTCTTTTTTTTTTTCCCTTACTCCCTTCTGCCCTATTCTGTTTCTCTTTCACTCCCTCTCTTTTCCCTTTCCCCATTTCTCCTTCATATACTGTTATTCAGTGCTTAATATGCGCCATGCTGTAAGAATGGGGAAGAGGGTGAATCAGAGATGATGCCAGAAATCTAGCTTGGCTGAGTTATATTTCTATTAGCTATGGCAGGAAACAATTTAGGGAAAGGAGCAGTTTTGCAGCAAAGACTAGAATGACTTTGAATTTGAAAGACTGATTTAGAAGTGCCTGTGGGGCTTCCAGAGATGTCCAGAAAAGAGCTAAAATCACTCTCTGATATTGCTGCAGTTGTCTGGAAGTCAAGAGCAGACTGGTGAGCAGTGACTCCTCTCTCCAAGAGGGGACACGGCTCCATCAGATTGCCTTAAATCATCTGTGCTAGAAACTTTGATAAAGGGATTAGTAATGATCTTGAACTGACAGGATGCAGTTTTCTTCCAGTCCCAAGTCTGCAAACACATATGCATGAGACAGAAAGAGAAGGAAGGAAGGAGAAAGGGAAACAGGGAAGAGAGGACAACTTCATTTCCTTTTCTGTGGCCACATCTACTATAACAAGCATTATTCCATCTTTTATTTTTTTGGTTTTTCGAGGTAGAGTTTCACTCTGGTCCAGGCTGACCTGGAATTAACTATGTAGTCTCAGGGTGGCCTCGAACTCTCGGCGATCCTCCTACCTCTGCCTCCCGAGTGCTGGGATTAAAGGCGTGCGCCACCACGCCTGGCTTTATTCCATCTTTTGATGTCATTCCATATCACCAGTCTTAAATTTTTAATTTCTAAAATAGCAATGCCAGAAGCACCAAGTTTTGCTAATATTTTTGGTTTCTCTGCTTTAAACTTATCTATGGTCTAATTCTTAAATATTTATTGTATCTTTTACAACCTAAATATCATTTTGTAATTCTTTTTTTTAAAATTATTGTTTTTTATTGACTTTTATACTTACATACAAAAAAAAACCCACCTGATATTTCCCTTCCCTCCACCCATTCCACTTTAGAACTCAAGTCTCCATCATATCCCCTCCCTCTCTCCATTAGTCTCTCTTTTAATTTGATGTCATCTTTTTCTTCTATTTTGAGGGTTTTGCAAAGGTATTGCTAGGCACTGCAAGGTCATGGATATCGAGGCCAGTTTCTGTCTGGGCAGTTGCATTGTAAGAGGTCATACCCTTCCTTTGGCTCTTCCATTCTATCTGCCCCCTCTTCCGCAATGGTCCCTGAGCCTTGTAGGGTGTGACAGAGGTGTTTCAGTGCTGGGCACTCCTCCATCCTTCTTCTCAGCACTATGTTGCCTTTTGGGTCATCACCATCTGAAAAGAGAAGCTTCTCTAACCAGAAGTGAGAGTAGCGTTAATATGTGAATATGAACATTAAGTGTAGTGCTTTCAGGGCAGCTTGGTGGGAATAATATATACATTTAGTCAGATAAGAGCAGGCTTATACCCCTAAGGCTCATGACCTCACCTACTATAGACTTTTACTTAGGTTTTTCAGTCCCAGGTATGTATTCCCTCCTGTAGAGAGGGCCTTCAGTCCAATTATGGAGCAGTTGGTTTCCCCAAGAGTAGACATGCCACTATTGCACCCGTTCAGTCATTGGGCCTGTCTGGCCAAGCTTGAATATTCAGTGTCCACTGTTTTCACTGTTGATGGCTTCTGTCTTCCATACGCTGCGTGCAATGCAGCTTTTTCCAGCTTTCAGTTGGCTGGTCTACAGGGAGAAGGTTTTCTGCTCCACAACAGCTTGCTTTCTCAGTGACCATGCTTCTCAGGCATGAGATATCTTCAGCAATAGGGTCTTACTATCTGTTTCTCTAGGGAAACCATGGGCTTTGGCAAAAGCCTTTAATGTTTTGGAGGCTACCGGGACCTCTTTGGCCAACAACTCACTGGAAGGTATCCCATGCCAGGTACTGAAAATTTTCTAGTAACAGTCTACAGCTTCTAGACGTGCCCTTATTCAAAAAAGTAATTTTACATATGTCTTATTCCTAATATCTTGAGTTTAGATTGACCCTCCCCCTGCCCTTCTTGTATGCATTCTCTTCCCATGGCCTCGCTTAGGCCATTCTCCTCCCTGTAATCAGTCTGTTTTAAATTTTAAACACAAATAAAAACTCCAAGTGGTCATGGAAAGTTGAAGAACTTCAAGTTCTATTTCTTAGTCATGGAGCTACCATTGTTTATTCCAGATCTACTTTTCAGTTCCAAGGATATGCTGTGCTGCATGCTGTGAAGGCAGAGGATGAGTCAGAGTGGACTGTGAGCGATTCAGAGCCACAGAATGAACATTATTCATATGTATCAAGTCCCAACCTTCTCTTCTTTTTTCCTTCTCCCTAATTTCTTTCTCCTTTCCTCCTTCATCTCTTTTCCTTTTCTTTTCAAGACAGGGACTCACTATGGTTTGCAAGCTGTCCTCAAACTCTTGGACTTAAAGAATCTTTCCTCGTGCCTCAGCTTCCCAAGCAATCAGGACTGCAGGAACAGGCCACTTTAACCAACTAAAGCCCAATTTTATAATCAGGTGCTCTTCAAAGCTTTTTCCATATAGAATGTTAAATTTATGGATAAGCCAGGAAAACATGTTAATTATATATTATTTTAGACCTCAACAGTAACCACAGAAATTGACTAAACCAGACCAACAAAAGACTGTTGCAGAGTATTTTTTTGACATGTTTTCAATAACCAAAACATGGTAATGATAAAAAAACAAACAAACAGCTATCAATTGGTTTTATTACCATTGTTATAATCTCTACATGGCATGGATCCCTTTATAACCTACATTTGAAATGGACTGCCTACTTCCCAGGCTTTGGTATGCCAAAAGAAAGGCCACTTAAGCCCTTCTCTAATAACGTCTGTCTACCCCAATTTCCCTTTATCATGGAGTACTTTTAATTTAATTTACAACACTTATAATTTATAATTCTACCTTTGTTCCTGTACTTGCCTACAATACTTCAGTCAGTGTGAATTAGAGACAATTGGATCCAGCACCTGAGTGTCACATATATAGTAAACATTTAATACAATATATTTTTGTTGTTGTTTTCGAGGTAGGGTTTCACTCTAGCCCAGGTTGACCTGGAACTCACTCTGTAGTCTCAGACTATGTAGTCTCAGAACTCATGGTAATCCTCCTACCTTTGCCTCCTGAGTGCTGAGATTAAAGGTGTGCATCACCAAGCACGGCTAATACAATTTTTTATATAAATAAATAAAAATCTTGTTCAGTTAGCTATTGTCATGGTGATGAGACCATATGATAATATTTGGCAGTTGTGTAAAATTATGGCTATGAAAAATTATGCCCTGGCCAGCTTATACATCCTAAATGAAACCATAGAGTATATGCAGCAGATGTGCATATCATGAGAACTACAACTATTAGCAAGGCCAGGCATTAGTGCCCTATCAATGTACCCTTTCTGTAATAATATAGATAGGAAAGTATATGCTGGGGGTGGGGGAGGCTCAGTGGACAACGTGCTTGCCATATGGGGACGTGAGTTTAGATACCCAGAACCCATGTTCTGCATTGGATACTTGTAATCCCAGCGTGTCTACAGCTGCTATATGCAGAGATGATAATGTGGGAAAGAGGAATCCTCCCACCCCTGCTACAGAGAAAGGAGATGATAAGGAGAAAAGCTCCCAATGCAATAAATTCAAGAGACAAGATTCACTGCCCGCTAGAGGGTCCAGACTAAACTTTGGAAGGACTTTCTTTATTTCTTCCCTTCACTGTGTAATTTTATGGCAGAAGATGAGATGCAAGACAGACGTTTAGGATGTTAATCCACTGTCTTTTCAGATTGCTCACTCTCTGAAGAAAGAGTAGCTTAAAGATTCAATTCCTGGAATTTGTCTACGTGACAGATGGCATTGACCACTTCCGGAATGCTTCACAGACTGTGTGATCTAATAAAATTGGTTTAGGATCCTCACCCTGCTATCTCTTTGACAGTTTCCATATTTGTAACAAGGGGATAAATGGCACTTATCTTGTGAAGTGATAATGAGGAATAAATGAGATTTTCGTATCAGATTAGCTTGTTTTAAGAACTACCAGCACAGCTCACCTTTATTAGACCCTCACTCATTGGTGTGGTTTCTGACAGCTGCGTTTGCACAATCTGTAACCGAGGAGCTAACCTTATTGATGGCACCAATGGCCCTCTATGCCTACCGCCTTTTCCCTCTAGCTTTCTAACCCTTCCATTCTGATGATGGGCATTATCACGTGCCCTGTTTTGGCCACTGGACCTTGGATTTCAGCACTGTCTCCTTTGAAACCCTGTGGGTGTCACGTGAGTCACTCCAAGCTAGGCCAGTGGAGGGAGAAGGAGAGGTGGAACAGGTCTGAGTTATCCCAGAAAAAGTCATGCTAAATCAGTTGTTCTCAAAGGAATCTACCAACTGACCCTCGATGCCTGGGTGTATCTGGTTAATTTCTGTCACATCTGGGCCAACTCAGTAGAACCATCATGTGGCACATAAAGTCATGATGAATGGTTGTCCTTTGAAAGTCTCCGAGTCTCTGAGCAGCTTGTCTTGTGGAGTTAGTGTGGCAGGACTCTGTTGAGCAGCTATAGTTGATTGGAACAAAATGGGTTCTTCACTCAAACGTATTTTCTGGGGGCTTCAGAGCTAGGCTTATTAGAGATATATTCAAGCAGGGCTGGTGTTTTAACAATTATCTTATGAACATTTCTGATTGTACAAATTGTTCAGAAAGAAAGATAAACAGGTGAGAGCCGTGAGAACCTGTAGAGTTCCTGGTGAATGTCCACTGTATAATCCAACCATCTGAGCTGTCTGTATTCCTGCTAAGCTTTACATTAACTTACAATGCTTTCTGATTATTGTAAATGAAAGACACAGTAGGATGTAGATTTTTTAAAATATGTTTAGGTATTTTCTGACAATTTCATATATGTATATATTTTGGTCATAGACCCATTACTCTCTCCTATGTATTTTTTAAAATCTAGCAGATTGTCTTATTTTGATAGGTATTTAATGGTAGTAGTGATAAAATCTGGTAAATCCATCAATTAGGTATTAGGTAAGTTGCTTTCCCAAAATTTAACCCAAGAAAATTTTAGTCTTTGATACACACACACACACACACACACACACACACACACACACATATATATATAGCATGTATGATTACATGCAGTATATCAGTATATTGCCTCCACTTTGAAATGTCTTTAGCAGCCAGAAACATTATGGATGGTCTTTTGGGAAAAATAAGAAGCTCAGTATACTTACCCCATATTTTCAGAACTAATCAAGAAGAACATATATTTACCTTGGAAATTACAGTGTACTTTCTTATAAATATCATAGTTAAATTTTAGGATTTTTAATTAGCAGATTCTTCTGAATCTCTGGTATATATAATCATTAGGAAATACTATTTTTTCATGAATTTGATCAAATATTTGGTTCACTATTTAGGCTTATCAAAATTTATCAGGATTTTAACTAAATTTGTGAATCAATTTCTAAAGTCATAGCATCAAAGCCATAGCATCATGGGTTTTTTTGTTTTGTTTTATCTTTTGCTTCAATTAATTTCCAATCACTTCTCTTGAAATCAGTTGAAAGAATTTTTTGATAGAACTCTGTGTGAGTACTTGCACCTAACTTTGAAAACTATCTACCATCTATTGTTTATTATCCAAACAGACTATTATTTAGAGGACATTAGCATTTTATTGCACCAGGACCTAGAAGCACATTAACTTTTTTGTTTTAATGCTGTGGTCTTTTTGAACCAATTTAAGCAATAATTAGAAGTACAAATTTTACACTAAAAGTCAACCATTTGTGGTTCTACTAATAAAAACAGCTGTTGGAATAACCGCCTAGACCAAGGCATAATTAGCAGACTGTGACAACCACTAGTGTACAGAAACTTACACTCTTCCTTCCATAGCTTGTGACTGTTAGCTGACATCAAATGTCAAGAGCATCCTTATCCCAGAAATATTTAAATGAGAAAAGAAAAAAGTACATTTTATAAACAAATAAATATGGTGGGTTTTAATTTTGTTTTGTTTTCAGATGGAGTCTTGTTGTATTTGCCAGGCTTTCCTCCAACTCTTGAGCCCAAGTAACCTCCATGCCTGAGCCTCCTAGGCTGGAACTAGGCCCATGCCACCACGTGTGGCTAATTCTTGCACTTGGAAATAAGATCTCGGATACAAGGAGCACTATAGATCACTCAAAGTGCTGTTCATAGTATCGCTCCTGGTTCTCTAAGAAAAGTCATCATTGCACATCACAATTCCCCATACTGACTTCAGTCTTCTGAATATGAGATATAGATCTACTGCTGCTCTGTCTTACTTTACCATATATAAGTAGAATATAGTTGTAATTGGGCTTCTGCTTCAAAGGAATGAAGTGCTTGTCTTAATTTCTAACTACTACCCTCCCAGGTAAATGTGATTAATAGTAGTAATGTCTAACCACAACCTTCTTTGAAGCAAATTTAAGCATCCCCCAACTTACTAGTTATAACAAAGACCAGTATATCATAATTTATGAACAAATATTTCTCATAGAAATAAGCATTGCATTTCTCACTGAAGGCAATATTTTAAAATTTATTTTTCTGAGCACAAGTAACATAGGTTGTATTTATTTTAAAACAATGTGAAATGGTCACAACTTCATATTCTACCTTTTTTCCCAAGTGAGTGGCAAACATACAATTGTATCATGATTATAATTCCAGCCTATAAAACAAGCATCAATATCAAGCCTACCAGCATTCTTTAAGGAATTAAAAACCAATAGAAACCATACATCTTCCTCTGGAGGACTTGGCAATTCTCTCTGTAGGACAAATGAAAAGAGAGACAATAATTGCCTCTTTGCCAGCATGTCTGTATCTGCCTCTCCTCTTGGGCTCAATTTGCTCTTCAATTGACTCTACAGACAGTCTGTGGTTAAGAGCTTGGGTTTGGGGGAAAACAGATCTGAATTCAAATTTCGAAGTCATTACTTGTGTGACATTCAAGACTCATTTAATCACTCAGTATCCTCACCTTAAAATGTTGAGCATACTTCTCTGCTTAGTTTTTGTAAGGATTATGTCAAGAAATACTGGTAACTGGTAATAGAACAAAATAAGAGGTGAGTAAATTCTATCCCCATGATTATTTTATTTATTTGAGTGTGTATACTATGTACGTGTGTTCATATGTGTGAGGGAACGTGTGTGTGTGTGTGTGTGTGTGTGTGTGTGTGTGCATGCAGACGTTCATGCATGTGTGTACATGTGCATATAGAAGCCAGAGAACAACCTCAGGTATTATCCTCAAAAACTCTAGCCACTTCTTTTTGAGACGGGCTCTCTCAGTGAGTTCCAGGGATCCTCTTCTTTCTGACTCCCCAGCACTGGGACTACAAGTGTGTGCCACCATGTCTGGCTTTTTTTACGTGGGTTTTGGGGATGGAACTCCGTACTCATGCTGACAAAGAAAGCACTTTACCCACTGAGTTCTCTCCCCAGTCTCATGATTAGTTTTTTATGCAAAGATTCTAATAATGATTCATTCACTATAGTGACAAAGTGGCACATAGCTGACTTAGTAGCTTACAATATTGACATTTAGCTTATGCTTCCTTATGTTGACAATTTGGGCTGTTCTCAGCTGCATGGTGCTTATGCTGAGTTTGGTCACTCACGTTTGAGTCTCTACTCAGTTACTTGGTCAGCAGGGGCTGGCTGGTTCACCAGTGACCACTGTTGCAGTTATCTTATCATTGCTGGGACAAAACACTTGACCAGAAAGAAACAGCTTGTGGGAGGAAGCGGCTATTTCTGCTGACAGTTTCAAGGGGAAGTTTCATCATGGCAGAGAAAGCATGGCAGAACAGGCAGCAGGGACATCACCCCTTGTCACAGCAGCTGGGAGGAAGCAGCAAGAGTCGGCTCCCTGGTGCTTGAATCATAAACCCTAAGATTTGTCCCTGGTGACACGTCTCCTCCAGCAAGGCTCCACCAGCTGGGGATTGAGTATAAGGCTTAATCACAAACACAGGAGGCTTTGGGGGACATTTTAATTCAAACCACCACAGCCCCTCCAGATGGTTGGGGTGACTAGGACCTCTCTTCTCCAACACGGAGATCAGTCTTTGTCTAACTCTCTTCCATTTGCCAAACAAGTTGCATAGCCATCCAAGATTCAGAGGTGATGGATGATTTACCCTTTTGGTTTCCTATTTAATCTCTCCAAACTTCTTTTCCTTGTTAAAAAAAAAAATCAATGATTGGGCTGGAGAGATGGCTTAGGGGTTAAGGCGCCTGCCTCCTAAGCCTAAGAACACTGGTTCCAATCTCCAGCGGTTCCCATCTCCAGGTCCCACGTTTAGCCAGATGCAAAGTGATGTAAGGGCGCAATGCCGCACTTGACCACAAGGGGGCGGGCGCACACATCTGGATTTCGTTCGCTGCAGCTGAGACACTGCTGCTGCGCCGATCTCTGTCTTCCTCTCTCTCTCTCTCTCTCTCTCTCTCTCTGTGTCTCACTGTGTGTCTCTCTGTGTCTAATAATAATAATAATAATAATAATAATAATAATAATAATAAATAGTTTAAAAAAATCAATGAGAGTAGTGTGCATTCATGGGGAAGTAAAGTTATGGCTGTCTTTTCTATTGAGCACAAGAAGCCTCTCCCAGGCCTTTAACTTGCCTGTCTGCGCTTCCTGTTTTTATGTCCCCTAGGTTAATTTCTCTCCCTCTTCTTCCCTTCCTTCCTCTTCCCCCTTTTTCTCTTTTCTCACTCTTCTTCAATATATCCTAGACACCTAATATGTTCTATGTCAGGAGATAAATCAGTAGGTAAAATGTGATTTGAATTATCATGATGGCTTTGTAAAGTCCCTTGCTACCTAGAATGCCACCCTTGGAAAAGGAGTGTTGTCTCTCCCTTGTAATAGCTCCACTCCACCCTGTGTTAAATGCTCAAGTGAGCTAGCACTGTAGTAAATAGCAATGAGAGATGATGCTCTTCCCTAATTGTTTAAAATGATAGTGTTTCTAGGAAGGGTTTACAGCTGTTTTGTCTAATTTAATCGAGAAATCTTAACCTTATTATCTCAGGATTTTGCTCCCTCTCCTCTTGCAATTCTCCTTAGAAAGCACAGATGATGGGTATTTAGCGTAGGCAATGGTCAGGAGCATCCTGGTTGGGTAATGAGTGGAAACCTATCTCTTACATTTGGTCTTGTGAGCATTTCTTTCATTTATCCTGGGTAGTATATATGTGAACAAACTGCTCTGGCAAGAAGTCTGTGGTCTCAGGATGGAGAAGAATAATCAGCAACAGAAATGGATTCATGCAGGGCAAGAGGTAATGCACTAGAACCTCCATAAACTTCAAGTCCCCTTGAGGGCAGCTGAGCATAACTGTAGCTGCATACTAGAAGCAAGAACACCTGGAACACTTTCCACCTGGGCCTAGGCCCACGCTAGGCTGCAGACCAGCTACTGCCTGAGAACCTCTGAGTGAGACCCAGGCTTTGGGATGTTTGTACATTCTCCTGGTAGTTCCAGGATCCAATCAAGGTTGAGAACCACCACCTTCAGGAGATCTCACAATACTGATTTGCCTTCTTGCACCCTGACTAAAAGGATGACACAAGGGAGTGTTTCTTCATTCACTCAAGGATTCACAGTTCCGTACAGGGAGACCAAAGATTGTCAAAGATCAGATAAGGAGGAAGGTACAAGTCAAACCCAGGTTTCCTAAGTCCAAGTCTGCTTTTCATTCCTTGTGGAAATTATAAGGCCACAAGTCACCATGAAGCTGCGGGAGGAATAAAATAGAATAAGAATTTCAAGAGACATGTCACTGGTGCAAATACTTAGTGTGAAAAAAATATGCAATGAGAACATAAAATTGTAACATTATGACCTTTTGGGAAGAAGGTTTTAGGACAAGTACATTGTCTTTGGTTATTTCCCATAGCCTGTAAATTTGCTTAAAATTCCCTTGGAAGCAGTAAAGATCCATGCTAATTAAAAGTGAATCACCTCAGAGCAGGATTCAGAACTTGGAACACATACTGCTCTAAACTTGGAGCAGGGCTATTTTCAGCAATTGGGGCTAAAAGCTAATGCTCTAATAGGATGTTGACAATGACCTTTGTAATATTATTTTGATATTTTAATTACTTTCTGAGAAGGAATAAAATGTTAAGGGATAAAGAACTTCTATTCTTAGTGGCCTATATTTTTAAAGTATTCCATAAACATATAATAGTAAGTATTCCTTACTTGAGTGCTAATGAATGTTTTTCTTGATTTGAAACTAAAATTAGTTTTTGAGACTATAAATACAATTATGAAAGCTTATTATTAATAATTAATGTATAGATCATTATGTCACATTATGTAGGTTCCAAGCCTGACCAGAATGGAGGTATAAAATAGAGCATGCTAATGCCCAAACCATGTCACTTCTTCACCCCACCTGTCCTTGCAGCCTTCATCACTTCTCCCTAGAAACTGCTCCAATTATTTTTGAGAGTTCCTGCTACCCTCCATATACCATAAAGGGCTCAAGGGCCTTTCAGAGATGCAGGGAGGTATGCAAATGAGCTTTGGGCCTTATAAAAAGTTCCCTTGCCAGTTAACAGGTTTAGATAGTTCTTATCCCCCATTCAGTATGCATCATCACTTTTTGTGCCTGACCTTTCTTTTGTTAAATTTTTCCTTCATTTCCCTATTTTTAGTCTCCTTTCCCTCCCTTCCTCATGTATCACTGTGAATATCAATGCTGTTTTAGATTTATGTTTTTAACTTACAGAAGTATTACTGTGCTATAAATACCAATGATATTCAGTTATGTCACTCAACTTTGCATTTTTAAGATTAAGCCATATTGCCAATATGCCTGCATAGCATATATGAATCTACCACAAGTTACAAGTGATGAACCCCTGGGCTGCCTCTCTCCACCTCCCATGAATAATCTTGCAGTGGCTCTCTTTAACTAACCTTCATGGGCTCGTGTGAGAAAATTTCCAGGGTGTAAACCCAGGAGGTTGATCATTGGGTGTATGGCAATCTTAATTACACTCAATACGACCGGGAATTTGGAAGGATGAACAAAAGTTTCCTAGAGTAAGGGGTATAGGAAAGGCCATGCCAGCTGAGAAAACAGCATGGTACAAAAGAAGGAAGAGTGCTACTGTACATAAGAGATCTTGGTGAGATCTTGGAATCCACATCATCAGGACCAGGGGAAGAGGTGCCTGGGATGTGGCAGTGGTGGGTGAAACTGGAGAGATTTTGAACCAGATCTTGAAAGGCCTCTGTAGTGGTTTGCATGTGGAATGTTCCCTACAGATTAATGTGTTTGAATGTTTGATCCCCTCTTGGTGGCACTGTTTGGGAAGATTGTAGAGCCTTTAAAATGTAGAACCTTGGGCTGGAGAGATGGCTTAGGGATTAAGGCGCCTGCCTCCTAAGCCTAAGAACACTGGTTCCAATCTCCAGTGGTTCCAAACTCCAGGTCCCACGTTTAGCCAGATGCAAAGTGACGCAAGGGCGCAATTCTGCACTTGACCACAAGGGGGTGCACACATCTGGATTTCGTTCACAGCAGCTGAGACACTGCTTGCACGCCCATCTCTGTCTTCTTCTCTCTCTCTCTGTGTCTCTCTCCAAAAAAATAATAAAAAATAAAAAGTTTAAAAATAAATAAATAAAAATAAAATGTAGAGCCTTGCTGGAGGAAGTATGTAATGGGGACACTCAGAATCGTTGGTTGTTGATTTTATTTCTGGAAACAATACAAAACCAAAAGACGAGAGAATTAAAAACATTTTCAAAACATTATTGGCCAGACTAGCTCAAGGCTTTTGAGATGTGCATCTTTTTTGGGGCAGTGAAAGCAGAGATGTCTGCTTTTGGGAATTCTACCTGCCCTTGCCTTCCAGAGCACAGTGTCCTCTGGATCTCCTCTGTCCCTGAGTGAACTTTTGCTGGCTCCACATCTTTCTCTGACTTTGAGCCCCAGCTTCTATCTCTAGGATAAAGATTTCCACATCTCTCATCTTGGGATCTTTAGAATGAGCGAGAGCCTGTCGTCAGTCTCATATGCCCAAGTGCCTTTGGATCTTTTCAATGAGATGTGTCCCAGGAAGCCACCTCAAGCTCAATATGGCAAAGAGAGGCTCACATCCTTTCTTCACACCACTCTCTAAAGCTGCATTCCCTTCCAATTTATGTGCTTCTCTCCTGGCACTCTGGCTTTCCTTGTTCCAACCTTGGAGTTACATAACTAACAGATGCCTCACTGTTGCTTCCAAGCCTGCAGCCAACAAGTTCCAGGGTTTCTTTTTCTGCATTCAGATCTCACTCTAACTTTTCCACGACCCCCAAGAATAGACACCTAGCACTCCTGCATCAGTATCAAAGCTTCCTAAATGGCTGTTTGCCTCCAAAGTTAGCCAATCTCTGCAGAGTCCCATCATTGATAATTAATGCTATTGCCCAGGTAAGGAACATAGAATGGTTTATTAAAGGATGAATGCCAGGTTACTGAGTACTCCCACTTTCCCTGCTTTGCTTTTGAACTCTTGAATAAGCATGCATGTAACCTAATGCAGCCTGCCTTATACTTTAAATCATCTCTAGATTACTCACACTGCCTTAGAATTCTAAAAAGGCTGTGTAAGTAGTAGTAATCTTTGAGGAATAATAAGAAAAAAAAAACTGCATGCTCATAACAGATTTTTTTCTTTTAAAAAAATATTATGAATTTAAGTTTGGTTGGGTCTGAGGATGTAGAACCCACAGAGGCACTGTATGCACTTTACCTATAGCTTTAGAAAACTAACATACTCCAGCCCCCACTGTCTGCTCAGCAAGGTTATGTGTATCATGACAAAATTATCACTAGTCATATACATTTGTATTTTAAAATATGAACAAAGTGTTCTTTGCATTTTCTGAAAAGTATACATACAGTCCAGTGGTCGAATGTACAGGCGTATGACAGTTTTACTAAAAGTGCTACAGAACCTGAACCCATGATGTGAACGTCTTAGGAGAAAAGAAAGAGGAGGAAAGACTTTATAGGTGATAAGAATGCTACAGTGCATTGACTACCTTGGTAGTCTGGCCTTTCCCAGTAGCAAGGAACAGTCCTTTATGTCTGCTGCACTACTTTCATGTCATCCACTTCATGACTCACTCTAAATTATCTTCATTTTTTTCTGCAGCCTCCCCAGGGCTTTGCTAACTCAAATTCTGCTTTCTTCCAAGTTCACCCAAAGGCTAATTTTCCTCATGCCCTTCCTGGCACTTCGTCTTCTTCTCTCCTCTCAGGTCTGCACAATGTCATTCCTTAACCAGAATGTTGGCACTCAAATCTAAACATGCATTTACATCATGCCCACATGCCCTTAAGCAATTTTAGCTCAGGACCTAGAAATGTGCTTATTAATGGACCCCCAGATCCTTCTGGGCCCCACAAGGGTTGTGCACAGCCCACAGTGTCTAACAAAGTGTGTGTGTGCCATTGGCCCAGGGGGTAGTTCTAGTCGGTGATTCCTAATAGACCCATCAATTACTAATGATAGCCAGCTTCAAGAACAGAGGCTCAGCCAAGTGTTCAGAGCCGCCCTCTGGGGAGGAGACCAGCTCCTCAGATCAGATCACTCTGAAAGTCACCAGAAACGCAAAAGGAAGTGACATTTCTGTCCTCTGGAAAAAAAAAAAAAGTGTAACCACCGCTGCAAATGTCCCTGATGAGTCTCCCAGTGCACTCGCGCTTCCGGAGACTGCAGAGCGCAGTAAATTAAAGAGCACGCGGGCGGGTGGCGGGGTTAGGGAGGGCGTTCAGAGATAGTTACTTCCCTGAAGGCCACCAGCATCACCATCCTAAAGTGATCCATCCCAAGAAGGCCGCAATAAAAGCGAAAACACTCAAAATGAACAGTTTCGGAAAAAAAAAAAATACATAGATAATAAAAAGCACCTCGAGATCATTCCATTCTGCTGTCCCCAGGGGTCCCGAGGCTCCAGGAGCAGTTTCCCCGGCAGGGGGCGTGCGGGGGCGGGGCCGGGCCGCGGCGGCGCGCTGACGTCACGGGCGTGGGTCCGTCGGGCGCGGAGCTCGGAGCGCGGCCGGCGGTGGCAGCTGCGGCCGGCTGCGCTGTGGGGGCCGCGGCGTGGGCGTCCGCTCGCCCGCCCGCCTCTTCGCCCTTGGCCCCGCCGGGGTGTCCGCGCTCCCGCGCCGTCCGCCCGTCCGTCATGCTGCCGTGGGCGCGTCCTGCGCGGCTCCGCTGAGCCTCGGTGCGGCGGCGAGCGCGCCTCGGTCACCATGCCTACCCGTGAGTGTATCCGGGCCGGGGCGGACGGGGCGGCGGGCCCGGGCTTCGGGGACTCGGTGAAGGACGCGCGGGCGGTGCGCGGTGGGCCCAGGAAGTGCCGCGGGCCGCCCGGTTTATTTCGGTTTCGCTTTAGCTGGTCCCAGGGGGAGGGGTGACGGGAGCCCGTGGGGGACACACTTGGGGAAACTGAGGCCGCGGCGCTGCGCGCAGTGTCCCGGTGCGCGCCCTCCCCCCGCGGCGCACGGAGGGGCCGGAGGGGTTCCGGGGGGGACGGAGCCCGCCGCCCAGCTTCGCGGGACGTTACGACGTGCCGGGCGCTCGGAGGCGCAGGGCCGGCCTTCCCGACCCCGCCCGCCCGCCCGCCGCGGACCGCGTCCCTCGCGGAGGTGGCCCCGGGCATGGGCTTGGGCATCCCCTGCTCTCCGGAGGGCGCCGGGGCTTGGAAATGACTAGGTACGGCGGGGAGTCTGTGTGGAGGGACGCGGTCCTACTCTACTACCGGCGACCCATTTTTTTTTTTTTTTAACGTGACCCAAATAATTATAGTGTGACTTTAAACCCCAGTGGCCCACATGCGTACGTGCGAACTGGGGTAGCTGGGCATCCTGGACAGACAGCAGGCTTGGTTCTGATGGATTTGAGCCTCATCTCAAGGAGGGCTCTTTTGAGTAAGTGTTCTCCGTGGTAGGAGTCTTTAAACGCTGGGGAACATATATTTCTTAGAATTCATAACTAGCTACTCTTGAATTATGTCTACATAACTCAGGAAATTGCATTTCCAGTCACCATTAAATGCATGATTTTGTCTAGTGGTGGGGAAAGAGGAATTATTTCTTCCTAATAGAGAGGTTTACATAATAGCTGTTGGAAATCTTTAATGTAAAGATTGCTTTTAACTCCTCAAACATGGAGTTGAGTTGGGTTTTCTTTTCTTTGCACAGTACTGTCTTTTTTTTTTTTTTTTTTTTTTTTTTACTTTGAATCCAGTACATATATCATCAGTTTATGGTTCTGCTTTACTTAGCCTGGAGAAATACCATTTACCATCATATTCATATTCATGTTAGTTGGTAAATATTTGAGATTAGCACGTTGCTAATCTGAGAAAGCAAAGGGAAGGGAATGTATTGGAAAAATGCCAGTCTATTGGCATTTTACCTATTAAATCACAGTTTTTTAGTTATATTCTGTATTGTCTGGTTTCGTAGAGAGAATATAGGAAACTTGTATGTTTAAAATGATTTAAATTGCAAAATGAGATTTGGATAGGCCATAGTGTCAGGTTTCCAAAGGTCAGGGATACATTTACTTCATGTATGGTTGTTAATATTTGTCATGGTGCATTTTCTATGACTGGATAAAGTGTACAGCTGATAAGAGTGTGTGCCTTTTCTGTGAATGTGCATTGGGCATCACTTCTTGGAAATTCTGTGTCTAGAATAGATTTATAACATTAAGCATAAAAGCGGAGTCTAGCATTGTTGCTCTCTTTTGAAGAAAATTTAGTTCAAATAAGTAGGGTTTTTTTTTTGTAATATTAAGTAACAGAGAAAGTTATTTACAAGCTCAGCCACTTTTTCAAATACTTACCTAAATAAGTAAAATGCTTTTCCACAAAATTGAAGGGCTGAAGAGGTTCACTTTGGGATCTTGGGCTCCAGTGTTCTAACAGCAGCTCTTGCTTTATACTTTAGTCTCTTGCTGTTTTTGTTACTGCTATTGAACTGGTGCTGATAAGTGGAACTCAGCTTTGTATGTCATAGCCATAAGCACATGTGTGTCTCATGAGTGTTAACACACTGCAGTTGTTTTAGAGATCTTTATGGAAGAATGTCTCATAGGAAGATGCTGAGACAGGACAGTTCTTTTTAGTAGTTCTGTTTTCAGCCTATAGTTTGAAACAGTCATGGTGCCAATTTTAAAACTGTCACTAAGTGATCTTTTCAAACCTACATATCTGTTATTTGACATATTGTTTGGCTAAAGGTCTTTATTCCATTTCCCATTTAAAGGGTTTTAATTTCAAAGGTTTTCAAATCTGAGTAGGAAGGAAAGTAAAAGTTTCTTAATCCAGTCTTTTTGCTTTATTTTGAAAATAAGGAGAATAAAGTGTGTGTGTGTGTGTGTGTGTGTGTGTGTGTGTGTGTGTGTGTGTATGTGTGTGTGTACATGCGTGCTGGTCTCAAATCTGTGATTTTCTTGCCTACCTTCCATGTGCTGTGAGATTACAGAAGTACACCACCATACCTGGGTCTTCATGAGTTTAATGACTTTGAACTAGCACTTGAACACAGATCTGAACCCTTTAATTAGTATCCACATTGAACCTAGGTAATGTATTTTTTTATCTAGTCCAAAATTGGTTAAAATTTTATCTTCTGCTTGAATTACATTAAACCATGACACTAAGAGATATCCAAGCTCAACCAGATTTTCTGTGAGATTACAGAAAAGTTTGTCTTGGCTGTCATCTTGCCACAGGAATCTGTTGCAGGTGTGCTAAGCAGATGCTTCAAGTCATGGACTTGAAGTTTTTAGTAAACTACCTTCATAGAAGGGGCTTGGTTGTTCCCATCTTATGCAAGAAAACATCCATCAGTGTGCTCTGTGACATATGTTAATATATGAAAATATATGAAAAGTTGCTATATATTGTCTAGGGGAATCCAAATTTTCAACAACCATTGTTTTAATTAAACTGTACCTTCTGAATGGGTAGTGCTTTATTTTGTTATTTGGATATTGACAGTTCTATCTGGTTAGATTTTTTTAGACTATGGTTATGTGGGACCCCTCTCCACTGAGACTAATTATGTTTAACTTTACATTTCAGTCCATTCTTAGGGAAGACATTTAGAATTAAGTTCTGAAATGTTGAATGGATGTTAGTTAAGTGTTTATTTTAGAAATGCATTGCATGCTATGCTTTTCATTGTTGTGATAGTCCCTGAGAAAAACAACTTAAAGAAGAAATGACTTATTTGGGCTCACAGTTTCAGATGGTTCAATCCAGTCTACTGATTCCATTGCTTTTAGGCCTGTGACATAAACATGGCTAAAGGAAGGGCATGGCAGAGAAAGCTGCTTACCTCATGCCAGACAGGAAGCAGAGAGACAGAGAAGAGGGTTCTGGAGACAGAATGCACTCTTCAAAAACCCACCCCCCAGTGACCTACTTCCACAACTAATCCTCACTTTGCAATAGTCCAGTGGAGTAAGAATTCATCAGTGGATTCATCCATTGATAAATTTAGTGTGCCAATGATCCATTCACCCAAAACTCCATCATCAACACAAGGGTGGGGCATATAATATTGAGACTATAACAAATGCAAACCCAAACTTATATTCCTGTTGCTGGATTTTGAGCATTTGTGTCCATTCCTGTTCATTTATAGTCTCATTTTTCTCTCATCCTTTCCTCTCCCACATTCTCCTTTCTTTCCTTCTTGCTCCACTCTAGGACATTTATGTTATGTATATCTTGCCAGAGTTGTAGCTGAAGGGTTGTGTTGTTGTTGTTCTCCTTCACAGAGACCTTTGCCTTGACACTGCTTCTTTGGCTGCTGCCTTGGGAGACTTTGTATTTCAATCGTCATGTTCATGGGTACCTGGGGCTGCTTTTAAATATTGTAGATGGTGAGATAAGGCAGAAGGAGATGGGTGCCAGAATTTCCTGTTTGTTTTTTTAATTTTTTAACAAATATTTTTTATTTTTATTTATTTATTTGACAGAAAGGGGGGTGGGAGAGAGAGAATGGGTGCGCCAGGGCCTCAAGCCACTGCAAACAAACTCCAGATGCATGCGCCACCTTGTTCACCTGGCTAATGTGGGTCCTGGGGGGTTGAACCTGGGTCCTTTGGCTCTGCAGGCAAATGCCTTAACCACTAAGCCATCCCTCCAGCCTGTTTTTTTTTTTAATTTTTAAAAATAATTCTTTTATTTGCAAGCAGAGAGAGAGAGAGAGAGAGAGATAGAATGGGTACACCAGGACCTCTAGCCACTGCAAACAAACCCAGATGCATGTGACACTGTGCATCTGGCTTTATGTGGGTACTGGGAAATGAAACTCAGATCATTAGGCTGTGTAGGCAAGCACCTTAGCTACTGAGCCATCTCTCCAGCTCCTGCCTGGTTTTATATGCCATGCAAAGAAGCATCTTTATAAAGGCATGTCATGGTCAGATTCTAACCAGATGTGCCTATAACAGTTTTTGAGGTGGAAGTCAGTACAAATGGAGGCCTGCACAGATTTTACACCATTAACAGCTTCGATCAGCTATTTGGGTGGTGGTGACTCAGGGACATGATATCAACAGGGGCTGTCCTATGCATTGTAGAAGGTTAGCAGCATCCTTGGCCTCTAACCACTAGAGGCCATTAGTAGCCCAATCTTACCCAAATGATACCCAGAGTTGTAAGAACCAAAAACGTTTCCACACATTCTGAAATGCTCCCTGGGGACAAAATTATACCTGGTTGAGAACTACTCCTAGTCTGAATATTTAAACATTATGGGTCAAGCTGTGCCCACAGCCTGTCCTGCTTTCCTGTGCACAGTCTAGGCCTGCACCCAGAGACATCTTCTCAACCCATATGCTCAACCAGCCTACAGTGATCTGGCAGCAGGTACTTGCCTGATGCTGGACTGGAATTGACCCCTATTGAGTTTTATTTAAGGGAGCAGGGTTGGTTGGCTCCCCTCTTCTAATACCTCACTTTTCCATTAGGATTTCTGGAATGTTCTATGCATCCCCCCAAAGCCAATCTGAATTGCTGGACAGATAAAGAGGAAAAAGCCAGTTTTCTAAGGATATTAATCTGCTTAGACTCCTACTATAGATAATTTTGAATGAGCACTTTAAACAAAGACAGCTGTAGCCATATTCCTGTCCCCCCGGGGGCATTGATGATTTCTGGTGTCACCACATTGTTCCCTGTTCACCTGTATACTCTGTAAGAGGAAAGAACAGCCTTTGTGCTTTGGGAGGCAGGCTTTTTTTGTGGGACAAATGGACATATAATTTCTTGATGATAAAGCAATAATAAATGCATTGCATGGTTCAGCTCTGGCATGGAATGTTCCAGTCGCCCTGTGTACTGGTAGCTTTGGTTCCAGTGGACCAACACCATATTTCCCTTTGGTTTGTTTTGTTCTTTCCTTTCTAAATGCTAAATGGCATGATTCTGATTTTTAGTGAAAAAGGAACATTAATCAAGTATTCATAGTATCTTTGAAACATAGTGTTTCTCTCTGAACATCACTTCCATTGCAGCTCCATGGTTACATATAACTTTTTCAGTTTCTTAGAGATTCTCTTGTGTTATGGCAGTGACTATCTCCTGGAGCTTTCTGCCAGAAGTGAGCACTTTATCCTGTGTCAGTAGAAGGTTTTTGTTGATACAATGGTTGGAAATGGGTTCCAGACATTTTCAGAATTAGGGAGGGAGGCACAGAAAACCCTAGTATGACAACCAACCACTTCGGGAAGTAAGGGGGGACCAGAAGATAGGACACAAGAAGTTTAGCCAGGTTCAGGGTCTTAAATATTTTTGCTAAGTGAACTCTTGAAAAACTGATCAAAGACATAATGATTCTTTCCAGGAAAAATACTGATTCTAACCCAAAGTTTTCCATATGACTTGAGGTAATATAAAGGTATATTGAGGATTCTCCAGAGGTTTCAGAAGCAGAGGGAGAGAAGTATGAGGAAAAATATGACTTAGTGAGGAAGGAGTCAAAATGAATATCACATAGAACAAAATGCCAGCATTCTTTATACAAATCTGGAAGCAGAACACTACCAGCCCTATGTAGTTTGGACACACCTGAGCTATTACAAAAGGCAGTACAGTGATTAATAAAGGTTTTGGAGAATATGGCTCCATTACATTAAGAAAGAAAATGCAGGGCTGGAGAGATGGCTTAATGGTTAAGGCGCTTGCCAGCAAAGCCAAAGGACCAGGTTCAACTCCCCAGGACCTATGTAAGCCAGATGTACAAGGGGGCGCAGGCATCTGGAGTTCATTTGCAGTGGCTGGAGGCCCTGACATGCTCTCTCTCTGTCTCAAATAAATAAAAATTAAAAAAAGAAAAGAAAAGAAAATGCATATCAAAAGCCTAAATTCTTTTTGGCTTGTCAGGTTTCCAGAAGAGACTAACAGTGTCCAGCAGCATCGGTGAAGTAGAGTGCAGTCTGGTAACATATTCACGTGGTCGGATCCATGGACCCAGGACTTTCACTTTTAGGAATCCATTCTTAAGAAATGGTTAAAAACAGAGGGCTAATTCCCCCGCATCATATTGTCTGTCCTAATATCTGTAAATAGTGAAAACCCAGAAACTTAATGTCCAATAATGGAGAATTGGTGCAGATTGCTTTTAGAATATTCTTAGAGCAAAATGCCATACAGTCATTTAAAATAGTGCTTATGGGAGATTAGTGAATAAAAGTGCTTGTTACAAAGCATGTTAGCCCAGGTTTGACTCTCCAGTACCTACATAAAACCAGATGCACAAAGTGGTGCATGTGTCTGTAGTTTGTTTGCAGTGTCAAGAAGCATTGACACACCCATATTCATATTATCTCACTCACATTCTCTCTTACTTACTCACAAATAAATAAATAAATACTTTTTTTTTTTTTTTTCCGAGCTAGGGTCTCACTCTAGTCCTGGCTGACGTGGAATTCACTTTGTGTTCTCAGGGTGACCTCGAATTCATGGAGATCCTTCTACCTCTGCCTCCCAAGTGCTGGGATTAAAGGTGTCTGCCACCATGCCCGGCTCTAAATATGTATTTTTAGAAAGTTCTTATGAAGTCAAGATCTACTGATCCTAGCATTTGAGAGACTGACTGAGGAGGGAGGATTGTGAGTTTGAGGCTAGTCTGGGTTACAAAGTAAGACTGTCCCCAAAAAACAAACCCAAATAGGCCTGGAGTGATGGCTTAACAGTTAAAGGCACTTGATTGCAAAGCCTGCTGCTCAAATTCTATTCTCCAGTGTCCATGAAAAGTTGGGTGCCAGTGGTGCGTGCATCTGTGATCCCCAAGTGCCTACGACAATGGGAAGTGGAGCTAGGTGAATCCAAAGCTCCAGGCCAGCTACTCTGATATGTTTGTAATGTCAAGAGATCCTGTCATAAAAAGTGTAGCACAGATGCCTTAGTGTTTCCTCTGACCTTCACATTTATATATATATATATACACGCACACACACAAATAATAAATAATAAATGAATGAATATAAAAAACTTCCTTTTTTATTTTAATTTTTTTCCTCCCCCCTTTTAAGTCATAATGACTTGCCCCACAGCCCAAGCTGACCAGGAACTTGGAAACCTCTTGGTGGCTTTCTGATTGCTGGGCTTCTGGGTGTGTGCCTGGCTACTTTTTTATTTTCTTAATTTAAGTTTTCCAAATTTTCTGTACTTTGACCACTTTAATATAAGAAATTTTTAGTATGGAGGTGCCAGGGCCCCTTGCCGCTGCAGGCGAACTCCAGACACGTTGTATATCTGGCTTTACCTGGGTACTGGGAAACTGAATCTTGGCCTGCAGGCTTTGCAAGCAAGAGCCTTTACTGAGCCATCTCCCAGCCCTAATATAGTAACTTAAAAAATAGCTTTAAAATAACTTTTTTGAAAATGAGACATTAAAATGCTGAACCAGGGCTGGAGGGATGGCTTAGCAATTAAGGCGTTGGCCTGCAAAGCCAAAAGACCCAAGTTTGATTCCCCAGGACCCAGGTTAGCCAGATGCACAAGGGGGCACGTGCATCTGGAATTCATTTGCAGTGGCTGGAGGCCCTGGTGCGCCCATTCTCTCTCTTCCCCCCTCCCTCTTTTTCTTTCAAATAAATAAATACAATATATATATTTTTAATGCTGAACCGGTTCTTCCATTAGCTGTAGACAAGAATTGAATAACCCACGAGTCACATAGTGTTGACTTTCTGCTGTGTAGGAAAGCAGTCATAACTCGTTGGTTGCTGTCACGGGCTCAAAAATGTAAATTTTGAGAATGACTTGAGCAGAGGTTGGCAGAGTATGTTCCCGAATAAGAAGCAACATAATGGGACATTTTTCTAATCATTTGTATGTTTTGTTTGAAGTCATTTCTGCTGTATAAGTACTGGTTTCAGTCTTGAAATCCGGAGAGATTGAGATGAGTCATTATGGGGGAGTTCAGTTTATTGGGTGTTGGTAGATTTCTGTTAGCTTTTTGGAATGATTGTGGAATGAATACAGTTCTAGGCAAGTCAGATCACAAAGTGAATGTTGGCAGTTCCTCCTGTGATTAATGTGTCAACTCTGTCAACATTCCGTCTTGTGTGCCAGGTTCATTCAGTTCGTGAAGTGAGCCAGCTCTTGAAAATGTTCTGAAGCAAACAGGAGCTAATAGTGTTTTTCTCCTCCCAGGTGAGGCACCCCACGTTTGCTTTGCATGTTCATCTTCTCTAATTGAGTATAGAAGATGGCATGATTCTTTTTCTTTTCTTTTGTTTTCTTTCCTTTTTGTTTTTTCAAGGTAGTGTCTCACTCTAGCTCAGGCTGACCTGGAATTCACTATGTAGTCTCAGGGTGGCCTGGAACTCAGGGCGATCCTCTCCTACCTCTGCCTCCCGAGTGCTGGGATTAAAGGCATGCTCCACCACACCCAGCTTCAGATGGCATAATTCTAATGTTTAATGAAGAAGGAATAACTATTTAGATTTTTTTCACTGTACCTCTGAATTAAATTTGCCTATTCTAAAATTAGATTTTAAACTTTTTACTCCACAGGCTTTAAGAGGCATTCTCTTCAACTAACACTGTCCTTGTATATCTTATTACTTAATCAACTGCACCTTTTGTTTTCACCACACCAACCGCAGGGCAGGGTTCCTCTCCTGCTGCTGTAGTTTTCTGTATAATGCTAAATAGTCTTCACACCCATGCTATTTAATTGGGTTTTTGAACAGCTGTCTTGGCAATTTGCCACCAATTTATCTGTGCTGAGGTTTCTACTAACTTGAAATGGTTCCCACTTCCAGTGAGTGAAAGATACAATGCCAGGGTCTATGTTTGCCATTAACACTTCTGGGATCGCATAAATCTTTCAGAGTGCTGTGCCTTGTCAGCAGACTGGCCTTGGAGTTGAGAGGGCCACCCATTTATAACATGTGACTTAAATTGATTTATTTTAAGAACTTGGTTAAAAGTATTTTTACTAGCTGTTTGACCTACTCAAAGGAAAAAGATAATATCTTCTAGTGATTTGTAGATGCAAAAGGACTTATGTAAGTGTCTTTTAGAGCTAGAAATGCTTTTCAACATGTTATTAGAAACAGCATATTGACAGAAAAGGGCAGTTGCATCTGGCCTTATCCTACCATCTGCTCAAGTGGCTGGGGCAGGGCATTGGAGAGGGAGAGAGCCTTCATTCCAGGTAGAGAAATGCTTGAGATTCCAGCCCCAAGGCCCTGTTCCCGTAGCTAGGCTGGACTGTGAATTTCAGAGGTTGAGTTTCTTCTTCATTTTGTAGTTTTCACTGGAAGCAGACAAGTAACTTATTTAGTCCATGCTTCCTTTTCTCTTGGCTCCATCTGGCTTCTTTGATTTTACAGGGTGGGTACTCAGCAGTACCACAGTCCCAGGCTTGTCGTAATGCACCAGCTTCACGAAATGGAACAGTTAGGTCCTAGAGAGCAGTGGCAGACAGATGGCAGGCAGATCTGGTTATAGTACCTGTGTTTTCCAGAGCTCCTTCCCTTCCATGGCACAGAATTGCTGTGGTTGGTTTCTGCGGGGTCTGTGTTGTTTTAGCCCACGTTGGTGGTGCACGCAGGGAGGCTTGAGCTGCCTGCAGAGCTTTCGGAATGCAAGTGGAAGATTGCTGTGTGGAGAGGAGACTACAGAGATGAGCAGGTGGCCCACCTAGCTTCAGTTGGAATTGCCCTATTTTTATCTCACTTGCTGGTCATATTTGGCATCTGACTTCAGTAAGAAAATAATGCTGGCTGTTTTTAAAAAGTAGATGCTATGAAATCTTTTAGAATCAAGAGCTCAGAAATCTTGAGGTAGAAACCAAAAATCATTTAGCTCTGTGGTTTAAGGTTTAAGGTCTCACCTGCTTTGGTGTAGTGTCTAGGGTTGGAGATCTTGTCGTCATTCCTGTCCTAGGCAAAGCCAGTCACAAATGTTATTTCAGCTTTTTTTGTTTTCCTGATGCATTTCTGTAGGGGCTTACTCACTTAGTACATACTTTAGCACTCATGAAAAGGTTACCCCAAGTATTGAAGGGTGTATAGGTAGCTGTAATGCAGAACATGGATAAAAACACCTTGAGAAATGGGGGCTGTGTGGGTTTAGGGAAGAGACTGAATTAATGACTGGAAAAGGGGCATAAGGAGAAGATGGGAAGAAGGTAATTTCAAAAGCCTGAATACATTAAAAAATATGACAGGGGCTGGAGAGATGGCTTAGCAACTAAGACACTTGCCTGTGAAGCCTGGGAACTCCTGTTCATGTCTCCAGGTCCCATGTAGCCAGACACTCATGTGATACAAGTGTGTGATGTCACATATGCACTCAAGGGGGCGAACGTGTCTGGAAAATGCTGAAAGGCTCTGGTGTACCCATTCTCTCTGCCTCTCTCTCAAAGAAATAATGATTGTAGCAGAAGTTCTGGTTTGGGGAAAATGTTGGAGGTGAATCATCATGGAAAAAATGGGTGAAGTGAGACGTAGTCCTTCAAAGGCCGTGTGTGTGTGTGTGCGCGCGCGTGTGTGTGTGTGTGTGTGTGTGTGTGTGTGTGTGTGTGGAGGAGAGAGAGATTGAGATGGAATTTTGTCTTTTCAGTGCATTTTTATTGAATGCCTACATGTGTTACTTCTGTTAGACACAGGACACAGTGGAACCCTCATGTTGGCTGTACAGATGTCATAGACACTGTAATTCCTTGTGAAGCTTAGTGTGAAGGACAAGGAAGAAGTGAGCACTGACTGTCTCGATAGGAGCCATAGCAGGGTCTGTACCTGCTAGCCTTAACATGGAAAATAGCCTTTGGTTCAAAGCCTGGCCCAAGGCACACAGTGTGTATATTTGAAGAATGAATAAAAAACATATAAAGGTTATAAAAGAGAAACACAAGTTTCTATGGAAACGTGGAGGCAAGGTGAAGGGAGAGCAGTTAGAGGCTATGGAAGTGTACTATTCTGAGGGGCAGGTGTGGACCTGAATGGTGGTAGTGGGTTGGGTTTCAGGGAGCAGATCTGAACACTTGAGGAAATACATGTGTAGGATTAATGAGAGACTCATGATTCACTCTGATTTCTTGCTGTATCATGTGGGTGAGTTGCTCGGGTTTTTACAAGGACTTTGAAGAAGTACTTGGGAGGACTGAGATGGAACATGAATGAGCCCATTTCAGAATACATGAGTGCCGGTGTGGTGTCTTAAGGACAATCAGAGTGGATTTGTAAGGATAAGAGCTGATAAAATGTGAAGCAAGAGTAAGGAGGCTGAAGGCAGAAGCTGCAGAACAGTTCATTTAAGGATGGAATGAGGCAGAAGAATGAATGCAGGAGCAGATAGGGCGTTATTTTTTTAAGCCAGTACCATTGCAGCAAATATTTGCATGACAAAGACTGTCAGAGTCAACTGGCTGTCAATTTGTAGTAACATTTGAATATTCCACAATAGTAGGAAAAAGGTAGTAGTGGACAGTCTTACCTTTGATCTGATGTGCTAATCAAATTTATGAAGCATTAGGAAAATGTTTTCATCTTCAAAGTGGTTATCATATCTCAGCCGCACAACGTACCATCCTGCATGTACACCCTTTGCTTCTGCTTCCTGGATGGGGAGAGATTGTCAAGTTGTAATTGACTGAGAGTGTATAACTGTTAGTTGCGCAGTTTGCAAGTAGAAGTTAGGGCAGCTCCACATATGTAATCTAACAATAAAGCATGCAGAATCATACTGCTAGTAACTTACTTTCTAACTGCTGTCTTGTTTGAGAATTCTTACAGTGTGTAGTTATGAAAGAACTGAGTGCCTTGCTGGCCGCAGATAATGTGGTTCAAGCAAAGTTACTGGGGACTTGCTGATTTCACAGAAAGAACTGCGAGTCAGAGACTGTCACTGAGCTCTTGGAGTTTTCAGTATGGTTTTTGTCCCTGTGCTTCCTCCTCCTGTTCTGCTCCTCCCTGTGTGTTCCTGACTGGGCATTTATGTGAGTGTCACTGTCAGCAGGCTTTGTTCTTTCTTTTCAGAGACATAGAAATATTGCTGTCCTTTCTGTTTAGCCTACCTGAAACACATTGCTTGAAGATAGAAATGTTGTTGTTCCAGCCCTTTGTACAGTGGTTCCCAGAACATTAAGGGACACAGTTCAGCTGCTGTGCTTTTGCAATAAGGACAGTGGATTCAACCACTTTTGGCATTTCCATCTAAAATTGCACTATGATTCAGCCTTTTTAAATGAACACTTAGCTATTTGCATAGAGATGAGATAATTTTCCATTAATGATTTTCATTTTTAATAGTAAACCTATTTTTTTGGTGGTTTGATTTAGGTGTCCCCCATAAACTTGGGTGTTCTGAATGCTAGGTTCCCCAGCTGATGGCAATTGGAAGTTAAAACATCCTGGAGGTATTGTTGGGGGTGGGCTTATGGGTCTTATAGCCAGTTTCCCCTTGCCAGTGTTTGGCACACTCTCCTGTTGCTATTGTCCACCTTATGTTGGCCGGAAGGTGATGTCCACCCTCTGCTTATACCATCGTTTTCCCCTGCCATCATGGAGCTTCCCATTGAGTCTGTAAGCCAAAAGAAACCCTTTTTTTTCCAAAAGTTGCTCTTGGTCAGGTGATTTCTGCCTGCATTGCAACCTGACTACAACAGGTGATGTAAGAAAATGAGCTTTTTAGTTCCTTTGTCTAGTGGCACAGGAAAGAGAGCAGTACTCCATGCACCAGTAGCAGTGACACACACCTGAAAACTTGAGGTAATTTAGTATACATTGAAATCTTATGATAGCACACTATCATAAGACTTTGGTTTATGACCCACTTAAAAACACTGATTAGGGGCTGGGGAGATGGTGCAGTGGTTAAGGTGCTTGCCTCCAAGACCTTACAACCCAGGTTTGATTCCACAGTACCCACGTAAAGCCAGATACACAAAGTGGCACATGCATGTGGAGTTTGTTTGCAGTGGCTAGAGGCCCTAATGTGCTCTCTCTTTCTCTTTTCCTTGCAAGTAAATAAATAAAAATAAATACTGATTTGGATGTGGATATAAAATGTTTGTAAGGCTTGAGATGTAGCTCAGTGTTAGAGCTTTTGCCTAGCACTGCTTAAAACCCTGGCTTCAAGTTCATTCTCCAAAGAAAAATGGTTTAGATTTTCTGTGTTTGAGGTGGAGGTTTAGGGAGACTATATAAAGCACCAAACCTTGAAGGTTTAAGTTAGTGATTAATTTTTTTACTAAACTTTTCACTTCCCTAGCAAGTCCCATAATGTGTTTTGTTATCTTCAATCATTGGATAGTGGAATTCCTTAAAATATATATTCTCTTTAGATACATACTTAGATTGCAACATTACTATTTAACCAGAAAATTTAATCACTTCAATTCAAATGAAAATCTCCTAACATATGGCTGAGACACAGTGGGTGTTTTAGGATCTATAAGAAGAATCAATGCTGTTGGTATATTAACTATATTTCTTACAAGAATAATTTTGGAATTACAAACATTCCCACGGATTTAACACCTTTGTTACTTTAGGGCTAACAAGGAAACAAAACATTTGTTAAAAATTTTAATTTTAAATTGATGGGGAAATGTAAAGCTGTTTTGAATTTTGCCCAAAATAACTTATATTCTGCTTGTGGAATATTCAGATGATGTTTGCTTAAAAATAACCTAAACCAACCTAGTTATCCAGAAAGACCCTAGTAATCGCCTGTGGAAGATTCTATACGTACCAGTTGTGAAGGATTGCTTTTCTTTGAGTCTAGGGTTCTTTCTCTTTGTGCCTGCCTCTAAATTTCCCTTTTTACAAGGACGGACACCAGTTGCATTGGGTTAGACCCCATCCTAATGACCTCATTCTAATTTGATTATCACACTTTGAGGCACTGGGAGTTAGGAGTTCAACATGGGGATTTTGGAGGGTTTTCAGACATGAAAGTGAAACTTTTTCCTTTTTTTTTTTGTTTGTTTTCATTTTAAAACCATGCTTATAAAACTGATTTTGTGTGAGTTGTTGGCATAGTCACGTTTTCTTTTACAGAGACACCAAATATTCATTTACCTAAACATGGTAAGTATATGTAGCACTTGGAAATTAAACCACAGTTTTTTACATTATGGTCTGTTATTTTATATGCTTCTGGGATAGGAAAGGAATGTTTACATTTGACTCAACTTTCAGTAAATGAATAAAATTGTGTAGGAGCCAACAAGTCATCTTTTGGTCATTTGAGTATATTTTGGAATGGTATGTATCTACTACATAGAAAATTTCAGTAGAGCATTGTCTGAGCTTCACCTTAATTAAAATCTTGTTTGTGTTAGATTCCTAAATCTGCCATTAACAAGAAACTGCAAACCAAGTTGCTGAGGACAACAGAGTATTTTCTTACATTCTGGAGTCAGGAACTCCCAAATCATGTTTAAAGTTGGATCATGTTCACGTGAAGGCTCTAGGAACTATCCTTCCTTGCCTCTTCTAACTTATGTTATTCCCAGGAACATTTTTAGGGAACACAGTTCCAACCACAAGTTGTCCATTGCTTTTAAAAGTTAGCTGCACTTTGAAGCTCTTTGGTCTTCCGATTCCTAAGGGTTTGTCACAGAGGAGTGTCCCTGAGCAGCTCCAAACTTACCTGCTCAGCCAAGAAAATAATGATGTTTGCTTTTTACTTTGTCCTTCTGTCTTAATTGGAAACTACAAAGTTCATTTTGTTTCTTGCTTTCCTTACTGAGCTTTAAAAAGAAGTACTTATAAACTAATTATAGGTCTTGTATTAATAATCTTTCATCTTTTTACATATATTATTTCCATTCTTGATATTGATGTGACATATAATGGAATGTTTTGTATTTATATTTCTTGTAATATGTTCATTTTGTGTTATATAAACATCAAGGCCTTTACTAAGGCATCTGTGGAAATGTCAGGTTGTAAATTGGAAATGCCACATTCAAAGACTTCTGTGGAAGGATAAATGGCTATTTTTGTAAGTATAGATTTGAACTTTAGACATTCATCTCCTTTTAGTGTAAAGTGTTTTGTTTACCAAGAACAGTAGATTTTCTTGGTACCTTCATGGCAAGTTAATTCAGAAGGGAAGTATAAACATGCACAGGTGAGCATGGGAACTAATGTAGATGCGGAGGCATGGCCCCTTATTAACTTCTTAGCTGGTGTGCAGTTGCATGACTGCGAGCGTCCTCTGGTTGTGTTAGGAGCAGCCTCCTGTGACCTACAGAAATCTGTAAGAGTAGTGAAGGTAAAGGAACTATTGGCACTCAGAAAGTGGCAGGTTTCAGGGCATTTATGATTGCGGGTTTTTGGATTAGGAGTGTTGAACTTTTTAAAAAAAAATTATTTTATTTCATTTATTCATTTGAGAGAGAGGGATTGAGAAAGAGGTAGATAGATAGAAAGAATGGGCACATCAGGGTCTCTAGCCACTGCAGATGAACTGCAGATGCATGTGTCACCTTGTGCATCTGGCTTATGTGGGTACCGGGAAATCAAGCCTTGAACCGCGGTCCTTAGGCTTCACAGGCAAATGCTTAACCGCTAAGCCATCTCTCCATTCCTGAACTTTTTTTAAAGATTTTATTTTTTTATTTATTTGAGCCAGAGAGTATTTTCTTAACTGAAAGAATGAAGGGAAGCAGGACATGGTGGTGAGTTTGAAGCCAGCCTGGGCTACAGAGTGAGTCCCAGGTAAGCCTCGGCTAGATTGAGACTCTTCCTGGGGCTGGGTGAGCAGAGAGGGTCCCTCACCGTTATCAGCTGTATATAATTAGTCGTCTTGAAGCACACCATCATCTGTTTGTTCAGCAAACCCAGCAGCTTATGTTTGCAATATATGTGAAGTGGGGTAAAGCTTCCTCTAAGGGTCCTGTGTTGCACCTACCTCAGACCAATAATGAGAGATGGAGAGTATGGAGATGTGTAAACATTATTGTGAAGAAATGATCGTATTTTGGCTTCAAAGGACATTAAATGTGAAAATAGCAAAAGTTTTTTTAAAAAAGGTACAAAGATACTTGCCTATGCAAAAATATGCATGGATTGTTGTTAGGTAATTACTTGATATCAGTATGGTTTAAAAATAGATGCAAACATAGGCTCCAAAATCAATATGGCCTTATTTATTTATAAAGTGGATATATATGTATGTTGTTAAGACTTTTTTTTTATATATATATATATATATATATATATATATATATTTAAATTTATATTATTCTGATTTTATATTCATAGAATTGGTTCCATTGTCCTCCTTCCTGTCCTCCCTCTTCCAAAGGGACCCTCATCAATGGGGAATGTGGGTCATGCATTGTGGGGGTAGTCAAGAGTTCTGGTGGGAAGGCCCCAGTCTCTGTGCATAATGCCCCAACTTGTGACTCTTAACAATCTTTCCGCCCCCTCTTCTGTGAATTTCCCTGAGCCACATTGGGGTCATTTTAGTTCTGCTTCAGTGATTAGGTTTTGGGAGCCCCTGTGTCTCTGGATATCTGGCTTAGCTGGAGTTGGATGTTCTCTGTGTTTATCTCCTTCAGCCTTTTTCTGGTGTCGTGATCGCATGAACGCTGTATTCTTGCCCTTCCCCTGCATTGTTCTATGGTTTCAGCTGGGGCCCTGGTGAGGTGTGGTTAGCTGATCCTCCCTTCAGGTTCGTTGTCCATCTGTCAAGACTTTTTCTTTGGAACCAATGTGAGTTTAATTAAGAGGCCACAAACCTGGTTAATTTATAAGGTTTCATGTTGAGTTTATTAATTTGCACTTTCCAGATTCACCTTTTATCTCTTTCCACTTAATGAAAATGGAGTTATTATTTGTTTATTATTTCAGAAGAAGACAAAACAAGACAGCATACTGAAACATAGTAAGAATAGCTTGCCCTTGTGACAGTACTGGGAACAAATGAGGGGACAGATAGATACCAATGGTGACACAGCCCTGAAGTCCCAAAACTAAAGACAGAGGCAGGAGAATTGCGACTTGGGGCCAGCCTGGGCTACATAGTGAGGCCTCTTGATAAAACAGAACAATTCAATGGTGGATCATGTGCTTAGCATACTCAAGGCCCTGGGATCAATCTCCACTAGCACAAAACAACAAAAAATGACACAAGTGCAATATTAGAAAACCACATAAGCCTTGTGGCAGTCACTCTAACCGTAATCCTAAAATTGTCTGTTGGCAGAGAAAGAATTCTGACAACTAAAATTTAAAAATTTTACTTCTTGTATAGTTTGTGAACATCTGGAAGACACATAGTTTCATATTACTGATCCCTTGCAAGTAGTACCTCATAAGTCTTATTTTAAGTGGTTGGACCAGTCATGAGATAGTTAAAACAAACACTAACCATCTATCTCAAAAAAACTCAAATGTGGAACTTCTGTGAAGGTAGCCGAGTGCCCAGTCTTGATCCCACTGGAAGAAATCTCTGCTTCCCTCATCTGTTCAGTATTGGCTGCCAGAAGAAGGAAGGGTAGGGATGGTAGACATTGTGAGTTTTGTTTTCACTTCAGATATTTACTTGCTAGAACTCTTTTCTTGCTATTATCTTATTCTAATCAATTATTTATCCTTCCACATTTATTCCAAGCTAGGAAATATAATCTTAAATTCTGTCAGCTAGGAGGCTTTTACCTAAGGTTGATTAAAATAGTACCAAATACAAAAACAATGGTAACAAACCTATTAGTCTTCTACAAGGGATATCCTTTTTAATTTTGCAAGTTATGTAATCATTCCCTTTTGTTCTCTTCAAATGAAGAGTTTGTCCAACATGATTTTCAGTCTGGATGTTCTGAACTTGACATCTTGACATTCTGAACTTCCCATCTTGACCTCTTTAGTTACAGTATGAGAAAACCATGTGTTGTATCTACCTGCCTGTTTAAATGCCCCAATTTCTGTTACTGTCTCATCATTCCTGGCACATTTTGAAATGCCTGTTTATCTTGTGTCCCTGTAATTGGACTATTTTAGAGTGTGCAGGGTTTATGAAACTGTCTGTTGTCTGTACTGTCATGGTTTTCTTCAGCTATTTCTTCACTTTCTCTTCCTTTCTGTTGGTCATCTTGTTGGGCATTACTAAAAACGGGCTGGCACTGTGAGGAGGTTGGCCTGAACTATTGGACATGGCCAGGGGACCCTGGGCTGTGGGGTTGCAGCTGGCCCTATTGTCAGGAGTCCCTGGCGACAGTGACTGGCCTTCCCTATACTCAGTTGTAGGTTGTAGTGTGCCCTGTCATCACCCAGTGTGAGCAGAACTGGCGAGGCCCTCCCCCTGGGCCCCAAAAGGCGCTGACAGACTATTCCATAAGTCAGCCTTTGCCCTCCACAGTTCCTGACCTTGTGGCTAGCTGCCCAAAAGACCCTTATGTGGCTGAAGTCACTTAGCCTTTCCACCATCTCTCTCATCCCCCACAGCCTTTGAAGCGCCATTCCCCTTATCTTCTCTCGCAACTCCCCACAGCTTTGAAGTTACTAGTTCTTCCGCCACCTAGATAACAACCCATAAACTATGCATCCGATTGCAATGTAGTCTGTACGTGTCATCTCAATCTTCCCCAAGTGTTTATAAACCCGCTCCCCTTTTGAATAAACGAGTGCTGTCCGTCAGACGGTCTACCGGGTGTTCTGTCGTGGCACTCACCCAATGCTCCAAGATGGACCCTGCTTCCCTCCTGACTCCTCCCTCCCTTGCCCAGGACATCGGTGGCCAACAACCCTGGGAAACGGTAACGGTAAAGACCCACATCATCCCTTAAATGTTTGCAGTTTCAGGATTCTATGTTTTCTTTTCTTGACTCACAGCAACCTGCCACAGCTGTTAGTGCAGTTCTAATCCCTCTGTGTGTAATTGTCTAAATGATCCTACCAGATCATGAGTTACTAAAAGCCAGGGATTGTGGTCTGTCCTGAAGTTGCCTCGTGTGTTTAGCGTAGTACCTGGGGTGTGGTGGGTTTCACTCATGCCTATTAAAAGAAGATATGAAATTGATATGCATGTTTTTCCCCATCAGAGATGGTTCTGAGCCACATGCATTCATTAGGTTTTTGATTGAAGCAGTCCTATGCTGGTCCTCATGACTTTGGAACTAATTGAAATATAGAAATATTTAAGTCAGCTTAAGTCAAAATGTCAGCTTTTCTTGCCAGTAAAGCTTGTGTTGTGACACCTTTGCCCACCATCAGGATTCCTTCTCACTTTCCTTTTCTGGAACCCTGCTCTTACACTGGTGTATCTAAGGGACATTCCAGGTAGAAGAAGAAACATGCCCAGACTTTGCAGGAGAGCACATTGATGAGACACTGCTTTGACCTTGCAGTGGCTATGTACTGACAGCCTTCCAGACTCGGTGCTCATCACCTGGAAGCAGGAAGAGTGAGTTGTGGAGTACAGGAATGAAAGAGAAATCGTGAGGATTCTGTTGTTTCATTTATTTAAAGAGAGACATTGAGCTTACTGTGTGCTGGACCTGTGTGGTAACTGAACATTTAGAGCTCTTTTGTTTAGGGCATACTTAGTACCTTTTAGACTCAGCAGAAATCAAGTTGCTCTTCCTCTCTCATATAGCAGAAGTCTTCTCTAGGACAGAGAGGGTCAAGGAGTAGAATAGCTCCTTCAAACGTTGTAACTCTTTCTGCAGCCATGGTGCATAACAGCATTAGGTTGGTAGATGTGAGAACATAGTACTGTCAAGTGCAAACATAATGAGTAGTGTTAGGAAAAAGAAACTTAAAAATCTGTTCATGTTTCTGTCTTCCTTTCCTTGTACTGCTTGGCTGAGGATTGTTAAGGTCACTTAGAACCTCCTTGTGATTTATTTCCAGTATGAGTCCACCAAGTATTCATGTACCCAAGTTGCTTAGCACATCCATTCCCCAGGGAGAGATGGTGGCAGCACTAGTGACAGATTTTCATCATGGCTGCATCTTCTTGATGCCTTGTCATTTATTGTTTCTACTACTCACTAGCTACTCTCTCCTGTCTAGTATTTTATATAATTCAGTTATTGGTGATCCTATAAGTACGACCCCATGATAACTTTTTATCTTATGTAACAGATAAGGACTGTCGTAAGAAAAGTCATATACTGGATTCTTTACATGTGATACAAAGTGGACAAGCAGTTTGGGTGTGCATGAGAGTCATGAGTGGGGCAGACTGGTTTGTTGATGTAGGAATTCTGGTGTCCAGTCCCAGGGGCTGGTAAGGAGGTCCTGGTAAGTCCTACTCACTTGTGAAAGTGCTCCAGGGGGTTCTTCAGATGGCTGAGGCTGCCCTGAGAGAAGATTCTTGGTGTTGTGGAGACAGTGATAGGTTTCTGCAGAGGTAACCTTTTACCAGGCGGAATGAATGGTGAAAACAGAAGTCTTTTAAGAATGTGAATTTTTGCAGGGAGTGATGGTATTGTGCCTTGCAAATATGTTAATATTGCATGTGGTGGAACATTAGAATATTGGAATATATAATTATACCAAGAGGCAGAGTGAATTCAGATTCATTCATTTCCCATTGGTATGATTTTATTTGTATTTCCTATTTGTAGCAAAGGAATTGAACTATTTTCTATTAAAAAAATTTCTTAGCAGACTTTTTTTTTTAACTTTTTTAATAGTTTTATTTATTTATTTGAGAGAAAGAGGCAGAGAGAAAGATAGAGAGAATAGGCATGCCAGGGCCTCCAGCCACTGCAAACAAACTCCAGATGCATGTGCCTCCTTTGTGCATGTGGCTTACATGGGTTCTGGGGAATTGAACTGAGATCCTTTGACTTTGTAGGCAAGTGCTTTAACCGCTAAGCCAACTCTCCAGCCCTTCTTATCAATGTTAATCTGAATGTTTGGACATTATTTTTTGTTTATTTGTATTTGCACACTGCCCTTTGCCTGTTAGTCCTTGAACAAGTAGTAAACATCGTAAAAGTGTAATTACAATATTGTACTAATGAGCTTTTTAAAAAGTTATTGCATTTTTGGTTTATTCCCATTGTAGTTGTTGTTTACCAGAAAAATGAGAAGAATTAAAGCCAGAAAAATGCTTGAAGTGCTTTAGGTTTCTTGTCACCTCACTGTCTCTGCTGCCTGCTTACAGTTGCTGATTTCCTTCACTCTCTGGCATAATGCAAAAGTTGACACTTTTGAAACATCCCAGCACTCAAAGAGAACAAGTACGAGAATCTGAGGTCTTGGTTGTGTAGAATGGCCAAAATTTATGCCATTGGTCCTAACATAATTGTTACTAACACTCTTGATTTCTTTCAAGGCACCAAATTATGTAAGTTCCTCCGAACTAGGAACTGTAGATGAGTGATTTGCAAAGTGTTGTTGCTGCAAACTAACAACAGAACATTTTTTTTGCTGTATTACTGTTAATAACTTTCTGTATTTTGACTTTAATGTAAGCATTTTGTAACCTTAAATACAAGCAGTACTGCATCTTTTGTTTGCTTCTCAACTTTAAATGTAATTTCTAACTGTGGTAGTTTGTGATGATTAATTTCATTTGTCAATTTAATGGGATTTATAATCACCATGCTAACAAATCTCTGGATATATCTGTGAGGGATTTTTAGATTAGGTTGTTTGAGGTGGGTGGGGTTATTCCATGGGTTGAGGTCCTGCATTGCGTAAAGAGGAGAAAGTGAACTGAGCACCAGGATTCATTTCTCTCTGCTTCCTCACTATGGATTGAATGTGACCAGCTGTTTCACGCTTCTGCCTCTATCCTTCCCCACCACGATGGACTTAAGCATAAAAATAAACTCTTCTTCTCTTAAGTTGCTTCTTGTCAGGTTTGTACCCCAGCAACAAGAAAGTAACTAACTGATGCAGAGGTTTTGGCTGCATCAAGAAATTGTTGCTCTTTGAAAATGGTTTCCAAATCAATGAGACATCCAGGACCTCATATGATAAAACAGTACCCAAACCCGTGCAATCCTGTGTGATCTGTGAATGTCTGCTGGGTTTTATGGTCAGTCTGGTACAGGGAAGGTCAGCTTCTAAGGAGGTGACTAATGAGAAAGGTGTCGATGTACTGGCTTTGGTCCTCTTTCAGATATCACCAGCCACTGGGTTTATATTTTACCTTTTATTTGTAAAATGAAAGATGATTCGTTTTTCACTACCTTTATTGTTTTGTATAGTTACCAAGATCTGCTCTAAGAAGTTATAAGTTAAATTCCAGTAAAAAGTTTCCTAGAATCTGATTAGTTGAAATATGCTCCAGAAATAAGAATCTGTCCCTTTAGTGTGACTCTAAGTTTCCCTACTGGGACATTCAATTTCCTTTGGAAGATAAAGGTGTTTTGATTTACTTATTTTTGTTTTCTTTTTTTTTTACTAGTTAATATTTTTTTGTTAGGCTGTGTTTTAATAGAGTCTTTAACACATATTAGTATCTAATTTTTCTTTTGTCAGTTCCATTATGAATTCTGTAGCCTTTTGCCTTTCCTCTATTTTTCTTCCTTTAAATTCTGATTCCTAACTTTCTTCTTTGTTTATTACAAAAATCCCACCCTCCCTCTGAAACATGTTTGTTCTGTGAAGCGAATCAAAGTGCTGTGGTTTGATTAGAGAGAAAAGTCACTGCTGGCATGTTGTTACACTCACAAGGGAAGAAAAGTGCTAATTCTTTTTGTAGTTGTAACAGTCCACTAACATCACTATGGAACACAAGTCAGTGTTTCATCTGTCCAAGAAGGGCATCATGTACCATTCCAGTTTGCAGTTCTGTGGCATCTACTAACCTCTAGAGATTGGGACACAGAAGTAGTTTACTGTCCTTGCTGTGAATGCCAACCAAGCACCTTGAAGAGGGTCCAGTGATGTGTTCTCAGAAAGAGGAATAAGCCACATGTGTCCTGTGAGCAGCAGAGGCTGAGTGCTCTTCTGTCCTGGCCGTGGCTGGTTTCTGTGTCCTTCACTGGAGGCAGATTAAGCCTGCAGCAGAGGAAGTGAGCAGGGGATTATGTTTTCTGAGTAGTTTTTGCGTTAATCCCAGTGATGATTTCAGGGGTTTTTACAGAGCATTGCAGTGTTATTTTCCGAAAGCTAGGATTATTCTTGCTTTTATTGCTTTTTGTCTTTGGGAACTCAGTTCTGAGTAGTTTTTAAACCATTTTCAGGTAAACATGGTAGAAGACAGTCAAGTTACATCTAGATATAATCTGTACATTGACTTATTTTAAGTAGACCATATCTAGGATCCTTTTTTATTTTTATTTCAATAGCAAGAAAAAAAGCAGTGGTTGAATATAGATCAATAGGCTGACTTGAAATAAAAGTTACCTTAAAAAATCCTCTTAGTATCTCAGCAGTGTGAAAAAGTATACAGTTTAATATGTGGTGCCTATTAGAGAGCAAAGTACTACAGTCCTGGGGAGGGTCATCTCAAACAGAACTGAAGCTGCAATTCTTCTGATAGCTGTGTTGCCCTTTTTTTTTTTCCTTAAGATTTATGCATCTGGGAATAAAAAACGAAGTAGTGAAATTGAGAATGAAAGAAGAGATGGTATATAATTACATGTGGAAAGAATCGTGTAATATAATACTCCTCTAATGGATTAAAATCCTTTAAAGGGAACATTTTCCTGAAGATAAGACTCTTTCTTTCTCTCCCCTTTGACCACACATCTAGTCACCAAATTCTTTTGCTTTTGTCCTTTGGGACATCTCCCAGACTCCTTCCGGGCTGTGATCACTGGAGTATGCATTTGGGTTTCTATGTTTCTTTGCAGCTGTGCTTCATTGCCTCAGTTTACCCTGGAGCTCAGTCATGTTTGCTCTTCAGGGGGCCTTAGCATTCCATTTGTGGTGCCATCTCCTTAGTGGAACCTTGTTTTGCTTGAATATAATTGCTGGTCTCTCGGCCTGAGCTTCAGTGGCCCTTTTGACTGTGCGGTCCATTTGACATAAATATTTCTTGTCCTCAGATGTCCATGTCTTGTTTTAAAATGTTTTGTTTAAAACTGTCAACCTTTTCAATTTTCTGCTGTTATTCAGGATTGTTCTTACATGTGCACCTGTGTGTTGAAGTACTGCATTGACTTCCATATTACAGTCTATCTGGCTCTCTCTCTTCTCTCTCTCTCTCTGTATATGTGTATGTGGGTGGGGGGGGGAGCGCACGTGCAAGCATTAGATTTTGGGATTTACAGAGCTAGAGTTCTTAAAAGTGACAAATTTTTCTCTGTCCCTGTTCACCTGGATGTCTCTTCAGGGACTCGAAATGTGAATTGTTAAAAGTAATTCAGTTTGAGGGGCCAGGGAGATGGCTCAACAGTTAAAGATGTTTGCTTGCAAAGCCTGATGGCCCAATTTTGATTTTCTAGTCCTGACATAAAGCCAGATGTACAAAGTGACACATGCATTTGGAGTTTGTTTGCAGTGGCAAGAGTCCCTCCCTCTCTCTCTCTCTCTATCTCTCTCTCTCTCTCTTCCTCCCTCTCTCTCTCTTGTGTTTCAGTTGACGTGTCTGCTTGAGAAATACTCTTCGAGCATTCAGTTAGTGCTCTAATGTGGAGAATGTTGCATTATTTGTTTTGATTTTCATAGGATATAGGGGAACACATTAAATTCATTTTATATGTGATTCATTTAATAAAGAGACTTTTATTTTGGTTTTTAAATTTTTCAAGGTACGGTTTCGCTCTAGACAGGCTGACCTGGAACTTACTCTGTAGTCCCAGGCTGGCCTAAACTCAAAGTGTTCCTCCTACCTCTGAGTGAGTGCTGGGATTAAAGGCATGTGCCACCACACGTGGCTGAAGAAACATTTTTATCAATATCTGCTTATGCCAGACATGTACAACAGTGAATGTTACCTAAGCTTTGTGTTTGAGAGACTGGTGTTTGGTGATAAAGACAGTCATGCATATAAATAAGTGCAGAGTTGTTATAGGTCCTGTGATAGAAAATAGTAGGACTGATCCAGTAATCAAAGTCTTTCCCTTTAAAAGTATGAAATGCAGTCACCTTTAAGTATGTCAATGAATTCTCAGTATATTGCATAAAATAACTAACTGAGATAATGTATTTGGTACATAGAGGTTTAGATGCCATTATCTGCTTTTAGAGATCATAAAACAAAGCCAATTCAAAGTTGTACAGCTTTTTAAACTTTAGTGACAGTGTGGCTTACATGCTTTATCCTAAGTACTCAGTGACAGATAGCTTTAAGTTTATAATGGAGACATTACTATTTCCAGTTAGATTTCAATTGTCATTGGGTAACACAGTTTCAGTGAAAGTTGCTTATCTTACAAAAGGTGTTTTAAGATTCTCCCAGTCCTCAGATTCACAGAGATATGACCATAGGTTCGAAGAACTCGCTAGTGAACCAGCCACGGGGCATATTGCTTCCCATTTTGGAGATTTCTCCCAGCACCTCCTGGTGTGCACATAATATATCTATCCTAAGAGTCAAGCCAGGGAGGTCTATACCACTGTCCATGTCGTTGTCCTTCTGTGAGGGCCTGCCTCTTTGAGCCAGGAAGAGCTAGAAATGCATTCTGATGCCTCCCTGAAAAAGCGGGCTGCTGTTGCTTCCAGAGGTTGATAAGGCTCCCTGTGTGAGGACTTGGAGATGCTGGCAAATCCTCATGAGAAAATGGTGTTAGGCGAGTTCAGGAGATGAAGTTCTCTTCACCTGTCTTTTGGAGAAGAAACTTAGCAGTTTGTATGACTTATTAAGAACAACAAAAAGGCATATTGTTTCACAGTGACGTCTATATTCAGGCAATTTGTATGTTAACAACTTAGGAGTCCTGATTGTGACGGATAGGTAGCAGGGTTTGCTGCTTGCTCTCTAAGACTCAGATGGTCCTAGACATTCTTAAACCTGCCTGCACACTACTAGAATATGCACTTGTCACTGTTTGGGTCATAATTTCCTCCCTTATGTGAGGATAGTTATCTCACTTACGTCTTTTGATTTCTTGCATCATAGTTAGGATTCTGAACATCACATGCTCTAGGAGACGAATACTGGTCCACCTTCTGCTTTTTGTGTGCAAACCAAATTTAAAAGCTAAAAATGTATTGCTTACCCTTGCTTATTGCTTAAGGTTTTTAGTAGTATGCCTCGCCCCTTTCATTCCACAGAAAGCTGAAGAGTGTTCAAATAGGATAGTCTTAGGCTCAAGTAAGTTTGTTGGAAGCAAGCAGAAGTTAGGATAATCAGGAGTAAGGACTGTTTTAATGAGAAAGGGTATGGGTCAGCTTACTTCCCTATTGAAACTAGAAAATTTGATTTTTATTAAGCTAGCAGTACAGGTACTTTATTTTATTTTAGCTAATTGGCCTTCTTAGCGGAATTTGATATGGTTATTGTCAAGGTCTTGATAGCTTTATATTTGATGTCAACCAGACGTTAGATAAGCTCTGCACCCTCTGCTAATTAATTAAAAGTAAAATGAACTAGGCACTTCCTGAACAGTAAGCAAAGGGATCAAGAAGCAAGCAGGCCAGCTGACCAGACAGCAGTCCGACATCATGAAGGACTACGTTCAGGTACCTGCAGCTGACCTGGAAAAGCCATATGAATTTCCTTCAGGGGAGTCCTCGGCATTCCTCCACCTGAGTAGGTCCCGAGCTTTCCTCTTGTGTGCTTTTTTGCTTATGGTAAAGGGCTTGTGATTGTTCTTGTCACCACATTCTAACCTTATGTCATGTAATTGTACCCTCCTGAGACATTCTTGGTGATCAGTTCTTGACATAGCAGTGCATTCTTCCTCTGTTGTATGCACACTTTATTGCTGTCAGAGTTGTAGACAAATGGTCTGGTACTTGAACGTAGTGTGGCAGCTACCCTTTGAAGCCATTACATGGAGGTTGAGATGGCTGGTCCTCCGACCCTGACTGCTTTTTGCAGTAGCTATGGAGACGGCATTATTACTATGATTTTATGAGAAGGCGAGAACGTAGGTCTAGTCACATTAGTACCCACCTGCTGTGAGGCAGTGCGAGGCCTTGGGTAGTTCTCCCAGTGTGTCTCACTGCAGAGCCCTTGCTTTGCTCTTCCTACTGCCTGGTGCACATTGGCCTTAGGCCCAGCTGTCCCCTGTAGATCTGAGCTTCCGAGAGTCGGATTATTGTTTGCATTCCAAACTCATTCATTTCTTCAACCCCCTTTAAATGGAAAGCAATGTGTAATATCAGAAAGCACCAGTGTAAGTGAGCTGTAATAGCTGGCTAAGAATCTTTTCACTGAAAATACCAAAATTGATAGGAAGCTTCAAGCATTGGGACTTGTTTTTCAGTCTTTTGCTGTGACAACAACTTGAGTTTACTGCTTGGCTCTGTATTCTTAGCAAGTATTCACCTTAATCTTCTTATCAGATAAAAGCTTTGCGTCATCACTGTTCCTCTGTGTCTGTACACTAGCTGCACAGTGCACACTTGATTTTAATTTATTTCATTGTCAGCATAATATATATTTCAAGAATTTTTGTATTAGACATACTAGACACAGAAATACAATTTGTGATTTGTGCTACTTTATCTTTTCTTCTTTACTATGCAGACCTTTGTCTTATGTTTGAGTCTGACTAATATTCAAGTACTTGATGTTAACCTGAAATATTACCTCTGAAGTGTATGTTGTCTTAGCAATGTTTTATTCTATTAGGAAACATCTAAACAATGGGTCACATTTAATATTATCCATATATACAGCCTAAATATATATTGCTGAATTATTTGATAACTCTCAACAGGCTATAAATTCCTCCAAGCTACTTAAACTTCCTTGTGCCTATGCTATAGGAAGCGCCCAGGGTATTCACTGTAGACACTGGATTCTTATCCAGCCATTACTGTGACTGAGTTCCTGGATTGCCTTTGCTGCAGTTTCTGCTTCTGTGAAGTGGTGGTGATAGTCTGGCCTTACTTGCTGTGGGCGTATTAAACAGTGTATGCACAGTACTTGCTGATCATGAAGTAAGATGTGCAAATCTTAACTCTTGACATGTTTCAATCATTCAGTAGTGCCACTGTATTGCAAATCTCTGCTCAGTTTTATTTGTTTTGGCCAGTTCTAGGCATTGAACTGACACTTGGTAACTAAGTGCATGAATGAATGATGCATACTTTGTAAGAAATGTGAGCTCTCTGGAGAAAATTACTTCTTAAATAACATTACTTTTTCTTCTGTTTCAAGTTTCCGTTTTTTTTCATGCTATGTTTTGGCTTCTAAATACATATAAATATACTGACAAATCCTCCCAACCAGTTTTATAAATCTTGAGAATAATTTTATATTGTCTCAAAACCAGTTTTCTTATTAAGTTATTGGTTTGCAGAATAAGAAAATTTCCCTTGCATTCACAGTTCTTCCCAGATAGGTGATGCTGCTTATCCAAGTCATGTGGCTATACAAGTAGAAGATCTGGAATGAATCCAGATCTTCTGGGTCCTGCCTCTTTCTGTTTATTTATTAATCTTGTTTCTGTAAAAGATTTACAAGTTAGACACATATCCTTTGCCATATATGTTGAAGATCCTCCAGTCTTTGCTTGCATTTTCAATTTTGGTTTAAAATTACCTATTTTCAACATGTTTTCATAGACTAGAATATACTCATTTAAACATTAAGCTATTTTGGAATATTATTGTGAAATATAAACAATGACTTAGTAACAAGTTACAGGTTTGAAAGGTTGTCAAACGTTAGGAAATATCAGTAAGCCCTGGAACTGCCAGTGTAATAATATTGCTGCAGGAGGGCTCTAAATACTCCCTCTGTGTAGGAGCCATAGCAGGAGGGTGGGAAACTGGGCAGGAACCTTTGGAAACAGGTGCAGGTGACATATTAAATCTGAGCTGGGTTGCTAAATTGGAAAGTATAGCAAGGAAGGCATTGTTGAAGTACATATAATGCAGATTTTCCTAGGGAAGCTACTTGGTATGTAGTGTGATTAATGCTGTGGGAGGAAGAAAGTAGAACACGGTGAAGGTGGCTAGAGATTTAAATGGAAAGAGCTGGTAGGGTTAGTCTACTAGACAGAGAGGCAGAGGGACCTGACATGTTCGTTCTAGAAAGGAGATGTATGGTAATGAAGTGGACTAGGCCGTGCAGGTGGAGGTATGCTGGGAGCAGCAGGAAACAAGCTCAGAACAGAGTTAAAGGCAGGTTTGGTTTATGCATTCACTTAATAAAACATATTTGGCACAGGATGTATATGTGACCATGCAAATTCTTAGCAACTTTCAAGTCATTGAGAAAGGGATAAGAAATTTTACTTTCTCATTTCTTGCTGTATTTACATGCCTTTATTCTTTGTGAAAGGTGACATTATCTTTAAATTGCCTTCAGTATTCAGAAACTTTTGAATTTTGGGTCATTTTGCAATATTAATCTCTGTGCCCACCCACTCTTTTCAAACAGGAGTATGTTGCTGCTGTTCTGCTTTGCGTCCTCGCTACAAGCGCCTGGTGGACAACATATTCCCGGAAGATCCAAAAGTAATTTGATCCACATCTACTGACCCTTCTCTTTGCTGACCCATTCTACCCCTGCTCACCTCCCCAAGGTTTCCCTAATTTCATTTTTCTACTTGTATCCCTTCGTCTCATCATGTGTACTACTTTTAAAAATAGTTCTCTTTTTATCTTTTAAGTGACTCTTGCTTGCCTGTCTATCTCATATTAGGCACAAATCTGGAGTGAGAGATGCTTGATGTTCTTTTGTAGTCAACACTCATCCAACAGCTTTGAACCTGTGCCAGCTCCTTGCTGTTGTGTGCTCAGGTACCGCTGTGAACACAGACATAGCTCCTGTGCTCATCAAGCTCATAGATAAATACGTCAGCAATGCAATTCACAAAGGAAGTGCGGGGATGGTATCTAATTGGCCTTAGGAAAAGAAAGGGTAAAGGAAGTGAAATCTAAGATCCAAAGAACAGGTAGGGATGGGCTACACAGTTAATAGAAGAGAAGTGAGGTTATGGAAGACCATTCTAGGTGGAGTCTGTTTTTTACATAATGTTTAGCCAGGTGGTGTGGTATATATGTGTGCAATCCCAGCATTTGGGAAGGTAAAGCAGGACACAGTGAATGTGAGGCCAGTGTCAGCTACAATAATGAAACTATTCCCCAAAACCACCACCACCATCACCAACATAAAAAACAATGCAAGTAACCTGTTTACTTAAAAAAAAAATAAAAAAAAAAACACTAAAATGTATATGGGAGGAATCCTGGTTTCAAAGCAACTGATTTGAGTGGTTTTGTTGGATAATACCATGGATTTTTAAAGGATCCTTTAGACCTGTGTTAAATGGACATAAAGTGTTACACAAGCTTGATTTTTTTTCAGAATTGACTTCTTTTATTAAAATGGAGCCAACTGTATAGAAGTCTGTGGTTATAATATTAATTTAATGTCAACACATGCTACTTTTAAATGTATTTAAACAGTCATATATGTATTACATATAGATTTTAAAATAATTGAATATATGACACATTTTAACAACTTAATTGTTAAATTAGCCATTTAATTTTTATAAAAATATTTTACCTTAGTTTTTATTTTTTTAAAATTTTTTTTGTTTATTCATTTATTTGAGAGAGAGAGAGGAAGAGGCAGAGAGAAAGAGAGAATGGGCATGCCAGGCCTCCAGCCACTGTAAATGAACTCCAGATGCATGCACCCCTTTGTGTATTTGGCTTACATAGGTCCTGGGTAATTGAGCCTCGAACAGGGGTCCTTAGGCTTCACAGGCAAGCACTTAACTACTAAGCCATCTCTCGAGCCCAAATATTTTATTTTTATTTATTTGTGAGAGAGAGAGAGGGAGGGAAAGAAGCAGCTAGAGAGAGGGGGGATGGGCACTCCAGGGCCTCTAGCCACTACTAACAAACTCTAGACACATGCGCCACCTTGTGCATCTGGCTTTATGTGGGTGCTGGGGAATCGAACCTGGGTTTTTAGGCTTTGAAGGCAAGCACCTTAACCACTAAGCCCTCTCTCCAGACCCTGATTTTTAATTTAATTGTTAATTTGTTTAACATTTAATTGTTAAATTATTTAATTTTAAACAATCTAATATTAATTTAATGTTGGTATATTCTACTTTTAAATGTTTAAACATTCATATATATGTTTAAACAATCATATACACGTATATCAAACACATACGTGTGTGTCATATGTATGTATGTATGTATGCATGTACATATGCATGCATGCATGCATGTGAAGTTAGCCATAAATACTGTTAGCAACCAGAGATTCTGGATAATTTATGGCATGTAAAAAAAAACTATAAATTATGATACTTGCTTTTAAGGAGATTTCCCATCAACTGAAATAAAGCATATTAAATATTACATAAATAAAAATAAATAAAATACAAGTAGTAACAGTTTGTCTCTCTAACAAGAAGTATCTCTGTGAGTGGGCAGTCTCTGGGAATGATTCTCAGAGGAAGTGAGATTTGCTCAGCTTTGAAGGATGTCCCCATCTAGAGAGGTAGAGATTATTGCCTTCATTGTAAATGAGGGGAAAGAGAATAAGCTTGGAATGTAAGGTGCATTCAAGGTAAAAGAAGGACAAGTTGGTCCTTTAGACTCAGTCCAAATGAAGGTTCCTTTCACCTAGTTGTTAACCACAATTTCTAATTTGAAATTTTATTCATGTGTGTCAATAAGTTGAATATTTAGATCATTATATGCCAGAGATGTCTGGGACATAAAATTTCTGAAGGGGAGATAGACAGCACTTGGAGGGAAATGATTGATGGACAGGCTTCAGCATCTGTTCTGTCCACTCACCTTTAACTTGTAGGTGGAGTTGAGTTCTGAGCACCTGGAATGGAGCTGACAACACATACCCTCGGAAATGGGTAAAGAACAGGTATTTTGTTAAGGATTCAGAAAACACTTATTTAAATAGTTACTGGGCTGGAGAGATGGCTTAGCAAAGCCTTAGAGATCTAGGTTCGACTCCCCAGAACCCACATAAGCCAAATGTGCGTGGTGGCGCATCCATCTGGAGTTAGTTTGCAGTGGCAGGAGGTCCTGGCATGCCCATATTCCCTGCCTCCCTCCCTTCTCTATCTTTAAATAAATAAATAAATATTTAAATAGCAGTTACCTGTAAAATAGATTTTAAAAAGATGTTTTAACCTTAAAGATATGTGATAATCACTACTCATCTTTCATAATTTATTAAATACCCACATAAAAATCTTGTAGGGAGTCCAAAATGAGTCTGAGAGTAGATTCTTAGATGCACAAGTACACCTGCCATAGTCCCTGCCTTCAAAGCACATTCTAGTGAAGGATAAATACAAGATTATCAGCCACTTGGTCTTGGCAATGTTTCATCATGCCATGGAGGCAGTAAATAGCACCCTTCTCAAAGTGCTCATGAGAAAATGCTGTCCTCTGCTGAGCATCACTTCTCTGGTCACAGTGCCTGGCATGTCGTTGGGTTAGCACTCGGTATTTGTTAAATGAGTGACAAGATAGTATGACGAGTATAGTAGTGGAGGTAAGTGCAGCAGGCTAAAAGAAAGCACAGTAGGAACATCTCACCCTTTCTGGAGAGCTTGGGGAGGGAGGGCATGTGACACTATTCAAAGGAAGCTGAACTCGGGGGGTGAGTGGTGTCACCTAGGGGAACTCCAGAAGGGTACCTCTGCCTCTAGGAGGGGTGGCAAGGTAGACTGAGCAAAAGAAGTGATTGATAGAAGATTGCAAACTGTCTGATTTCACTGCAGAGAAGCAAGTTTGAGCAAAGTAGATGGGGTCCAAAATAAACTAGGACGCGGCAGCATGACCAGGTTGCAGAGGAGGCAGATGAGGTGAAGCACATATACACACAGCTCGGTGCGGACTCACCATTCACAACAATCCTGTGATCTCCTTGCCCATCTTGTCCAGTTTTCCAAGTAGCATTTAGTTCTTGATCAATGCCTGGTCAAAATAGTGAGCTAGATTGACTCATCAAGGTGGGGAAAATGACTAGAATCTTCCTTAGGGCATGGAGACCAATAACAGGTTTATAACCTCATGTCAGACCTCTTATTGTTCATGTTGCCTTTTCTTAAATACACTGATGAATCATAGATCAATAACATTCTGGATATGTTCTCATTCATTAATTAAAGTAAATTTTTACTGATACCAGAGAGTTCTGAATTACTAAAAAAGCTATATGCTTACTGTTGTATATGTAATAGAGTTTAGACTAGTAGAACATTGAAACTTTGTGAGCTGAAGCAAATTCATTTTGAAATGTTTTAAACTGATTATAAAACATATTAAAATACATTTCATTTCCTGTACTCTACAGTTAATTAAGCTATTCTTTGTACTTATTTGTAAAGGAAAGTTAAACACAGTCATTGTGAAGAACTGCTTAAGTCCTTTTGCCTTAGTGGGATATTTATGAAAAACTTGTGTCTGGTCTATTTGGAAAGGGTTAATATTAGCACTAAGTAGTTAACACCCAGAAAGCTTCAGCATAAACATACATTAATTTCCAATCCAAGAAGAACTGTAGAGTTGGCAACAATTAAATGAAATGATGACTGCAAATAATAAGGAAATATGGATAATCTTATCTTGTCATTACTTTCAGGATGGCCTCGTTAAAGCTGATATGGAGAAGCTGACATTTTACGCGGTATCTGCTCCAGAGAAGTTGGATCGAATAGGTGCCTACCTGGCAGAAAGGTTGACCAGGGATGTTGGCAGACATCGTTCTGGGTAAGGATGCCAGTTATGGCTTCTATCTTGTCTTTGGAAAATTCCTCCTAGGAAAAGTCATTCTGTAAATTGTGCCTTCTAGTCAGGTAAAGATAGTATGTGGACAATAAAACATTATACTGTATATAGAAGCTGCTGTGTGTATCTCCTGGTTGTGTAGACTTCATGCATAGACTCAGCTTAGGCGACCATTCATGTTTGCAGTTTCTCTCATGGGAAGCAGGAAAAGAGAACACTTATAGACACTTAAAAGGTGTGATGCTGTACTTATAAATCAGTCTCTAAATTGAAAACCGAGATTTGGTCACAAATTTTGTTTTTTGCATGTGTATGTGGGTATGGTATGATATGTGTATGTGATATATGCATGTGTATCTGCCCTTGTGGCACCCCATATGATGGGGCACTCTTCTAGGGTGGCTGGAGCTGAATGGTGTCCTACTCCATTGCTCTTGTGCCTGGTCTTGTTTTGAGTTGGAGTCTCTTATTGATTCCAGAGCTTGTGGGATCCAAAGATTCTTGGGTCTTTGCTTCCCTGCAGAGTTGAGGTAGCAGGTGCATATGGCCATTACCAAATGTTTACGTGGGATCTGGAGAGTCAGACTCTTGACAGTCACGGACCATCGTGCTTGTCAAGCGTACTTAACCACTGAGCCATCTCTCCAGCCCCCTAATGACTTTTTTTTTTTTTTTTTTTGGACATAGCCTTCAGAGGAGAAAAGAGAATCATGTTGGGATTAGATCCTGAGCATGCTCATTTAGAACCATAGTGGTTAAACCTATGCCTATAAAGAAAGCTGTCCCATCTTAACCTATTCTAACTTTGCAGTTTGAATTGGAACTACTTTTCTGTATTGCCATTTTCTGATCCTTGTTTCATAAAGTACTCCAATCTCCAAGCAGTAATGTTGGCTTACTGTGCCTCCTTGTTACCACCCAGAACATTCTAGTAGATCATGGCACAAATAATTCAATAGTCAGTTGGTAGGTTATCTGAAGAATGAATTACACATAAAATTGAAACCTTGTATTACCGGTTAACAACTATGACATAGAAGATTCAAGACTGTTAGGTTTGTAAATTTTTTGAGATATTTTCTTAGAATATTCTGTTGCTGAGACGGCTTTATCAATAGATATTTCCAGATGCAAAATGATCTTGTTGGAAATCTAAGGGTGTTGTTTTAATAATTGTTTGGGGACATGTATACAATACAAATAGGATTAACAGTCTAGATAATGCCTGTGGCTTTCAGAGAAAATTACACAAATTACACATGTTACAGGAATTCTGCAAGAGCTCTTTACAAAAGGAAATAGAGCGGCATAGTCTAGTGTTGGTATGCTTCGTCCTGGGAGTTATTTTGTATCTGAAATAACAGATACTGTGTGAGAATTTAAGATTGCACTTAGAAGCTGCTCAGATTGCCTTTCTATGTTTGGTGCATTTTAATAAACTTGGTGTAATTATTCCATGAAAACTACTTACAGAGAGTGAGAGCTCAAAGTGCTTTGACATTGCTTCTCTGTTGATTAGGTACGTTCTAATTGCCATGGAGGCATTGGACCAGCTTCTCATGGCCTGCCATTCTCAAAGCATCAAGCCGTTTGTGGAGAGCTTCCTTCACATGGTAGCAAAGCTCCTAGAATCAGGGGAACCAAAGCTTCAAGTTCTTGGAACAAATTCTGTAAGCAAAACTATTATTCTCTTAATAACTTTCATTAGCATATCTAGAATTAGTCTCTGTTTAAAATTATTCTATCTGGTAAAAGGCCAGTGATGTAGTCATGGTATTTCAACAACCAGTGCAAATAAAAATGATTAGAACACTTAATCTGGACTCCTTCCTGGTGCTCCTTATAAAACTTGTGATACAAATCATAATGGATCTGCCTCTATTGAATTTGTACCTCTTCTTTTCATGAAAACTTCCTGTTAAAGCTTCTTTGCATGTGTTCTTTGGCTGATTGTATGTTGCTGGATAAATGTCTGTGTAAATCCTTTGCTTTTTTTTGTGCTATTTTATTGTTAAGTTATAAAAATTCTGTATATTTTTTGACCCAAGCCATTTACAATATAGATGGCTTGTATATATTTTCTTGTTCTATAATTTATCTTTCACCTTCTTTATGGTGTGCTGTTAGTCATTAAAGCTTTTAATTTTGAAGTACTTTTTTTTTGTATTTGTCACATTTTCTTTACTGTTTTTGGTATCCTCTCTCTCTCTGTGTGTGTGTGTGTGTGTGTGTGTGTGTTTTTCACGGTAGGGTCTCACTCTAGCCAAGGCTGTCCTGAAATTCACTATGTAGTCTCAGGGTGGCTTTGAACTCAGGGCAATCCTCCTACCTCTGCCTCCTGAGTGCTGGGACTAAAGGTGTGTGCTACCATGTCCAGCTTGGTATCATATCTAAGAAACCATTGTCTCATCAAAGTTCACCAAGACTTAGTCCTATGATTTCCCTTAAGAGATGTATAGTTCATTCTGTTATTTGTTCAGTTGTATTGTGTGTGGTTGGAGTCAGGGCTTCAGTTTCATGAATATATGTAGTGCATATGGACTTCCGAGTGTTCTATTATCATTCTTCTTCCCTGGCACTTGGTCTGGACAGAAGCATTTGTGTCTTTACTCCTTAGATAACTTCTGAATTGTTCCAGCTAACTGCACTCATTTTCTTCTGTCCTGCACTATACATAGTTTTCAAAGAAGGAATGGAAATGTTAATGCAAAGGAAAATAAAATATAGCGATGGCATTTTCTTTTGTCTTTAGCTTCATTTTATAATTTCAGTTCTTCTGAAAAACTTTAAGGCACTCAACCTACATGAATACTGTTTCCACCTATATTTTTGCCAACAACCACCCGAACCGCATATCACTTGCTATTGCTTATGGTTGATTATTTTCTGACATAAGGAGAAGTATAGGTATTGACTGCAGCATGGATTCCAGAGTCTTCTGCTGTCTTGGTTTGAATTATGCCTGCACTTCAGCTGTGTAGTTTGCCTCAGTTTTTCATCTGTGAAAGGAGGATAATAACAGTTCCAATCTGGTAAGATGGTTAAGTGAGTGAGCATATGAAGCTCTTAGTGCATGGCACCAATAGTGACTTACTATCGGGAGGAGTAGTCTGTTAGAAACAAGCAAGAATATTCGAATACAGTACTTATTAAAACCCTTAAAATGATTTTATCCATTTATTTAAGAAGAAAATATTAAATATTTCCAGATAAAATTAGGTGATCTGATGGGCTTACGTTCAGGCATGTTTTCTACAGAAGGCTTTTCCTAGTTCCTTTATAATTAAGACAAGGACAGTTTAGGGAACATGGTTTTAAAAGGTGGGCCGGGGGTGGTGAGGAGCTGGTATACTTCTACAGAAATTTCTTTACTTGCAGCCAGCAGTGCCATTAGAATTAGTTTCATGAGTCATTTGGGCAAAAGACCAGTAATCTACTTTTAAGTGGATATAGTAAATCAAAGTGGATAAATTAAATCTTAGTTTTATAGTAATACTGTGCCTCATATTACCAAATACAATGGGTAGTGATTTATTGTTTATTGATAATCTTTGTATTTTAATTTATTGACATGTGTCTTCCAATGCCAGTGTCAATCTGCTTTGACAGTAGGAGACATGATTCATTTTAGGTTCTCCTTTGTGCTAGGCACTTGTTATTTTTACCCCATTTTAAAAATTTTATATTATTCTAATTTTACATTCATGTTGATGACTGCAGTAGCCTTATCCCTGTCTTCCCCCCTCCGAAGGGACCCTCATCATTGGGGAATGTGGGTCATGCATTATGGGGGTAGACAACAGTTATGGGGGATAGGCAAATTCTCTGTGTGTAATATCTCAACTTGTGGCTCTAACACTCTTTCTGCCCCCTCTTCTGCAAATTTCCCTGACCCACATTGGGATCATTTTAGTTCTACTTCAGTGATGATGGGAGCCTCTGTGTCTCTGGGTATCTGGCTTAGTAGGAGTTGGATGATCTCTGTGTTTATCTCCTTCAGCCTTATTCTGCACCACAATTCATAAAACAAAAACTACTTGACAACAAATCAGAAATAAACACCAACACCATCATAGTCGGGGACTTCAATACTCCACTATTAGCAATAGATAGATCATCCAAACAGAAAATTAATAGGGAAGTAAGAGAGCTCAACAACACCATAGAGCAACTAGAGCTAACAGACATCTACAGAATATTCCACCCAAATCTACAGATTACACATTCTTCTCAGCAGCCCATGGAACCTTCTCTAAAATAGATCATATATTGGGCCACAAAGCCTGTCTCCATATTTTCAGGAAAATCAATATAATTTCCTGCATGATATCAGACCACAATGCTGTAATGCTAGAAATTAACAACAAAAAGTACTCCAGGACTCCCTCCAAGTCCTGGAAACTGAACAACATACTTTTAAACAATAAATGGATTGTGGATGAAAAAAAATAGAAATTGCAAAATTTCTAGAATTGTACCCCATTTTATTGTAAACTGTTTCAAATGGATAAGCATAAAAGATAATGCCATCCATATGCCTATATGTACCTAGGTACAATAATAAGAAATATAGGTATCAATAAATATTAATATACGTCCATAGTTTGAGCATCTAATCTGAAACCAGAAGTGCACCAAATTCACAACTCTTTGATCTTTGCTAGGATTTCGGATTTCCAGATTAAGCATAGTCATAAAGTTGAGCCAAATATCCCATGCATTCTCTACCAATGTCTGGATAAGTGTGAAGTCTGAAGCACCCTGGTTCCCAGTATTATAAGTAAGGGATGCTCATTCTGCTGGTTATAAACAAGTATGTAATTATTGTAAATGTTAACATTGTAACTTTTCTTCTTTTTTTAAGAGATAAAATAGGGCATGTGCAAGGCTTCTTATATATATTACATAAAGTTTAGATATGAGGAGTTGTAGTTATATAACTTGCTGCATGTCCTATTCTTTCCCCCAAAGGTGGTATTCAACTAACATAAATGTACCATCACTTTTGTGGAATGAGAACTTAGGGAAAGTTGAGATTGGTTTTCTTTTTATTCCTCCTTTACTTGTTTGAACCTAGATACTGTTTTCAAGCCTTGTCGCTAATCTTAATTGTTTTGTTTAAATATTGTTTACAGTTGTTCACAGAGAATAGTACATGAAACCATTCACTAAGGTAAAGCCATGGTCCTCACACAGAGGCACTTTTCTCTCCCTCCACTCCTTGTATGTTTAACAAATGTCTGAGGACATTTGATGTATACAGTGGAGACTGGAGTGTAAATGGAATCCAGGAGGCTGAAGATACCACCCAGAATCTAAAAGTCCACAGGGTAGTCCCCATAGCAAACACCAGTACAGGATTTTAATAGTGTTTAGGAGTGAAATCCTGCAGCTAGGAGATTACATTACACCCTTTTTGTGCTTTTTTAAACCTACCAGATTCCCATTTACATTTTAATGTGGAAAGAAGTAGGGCTAACTTTGTATTGCCTATTTACTATATGCAAAGAATCCTGCTGGTTCTTGTGTGGGCCTCTTCAGTGCTGTCCCTTTCACAGGTGACCCATCCAGGGAGCAAACCCAGGATCCAAACCAGATCCATCTCCCAGTCTGCTCATAGTCTCTGCTCAGTGCCATCTCGTTTCTCCCCTCCAACACATGCTAAGTCTGAAATAGAGTCTTTTTATTGAAGTATTTTAGCATAGACCTTAATAGATTTAGAAGTTAGCATTAGAGAATGTCCAGAGTTCAAGGACTTTCCCACAAACTAGGAAGGTTCCTCTAGAGCAGAGCTACGTATTTTATATTCTGTTATTTATTATGCTCAAGGCAAGCACTAGCTGCTACTGTAAACAGTTACCCAGCTCAGTCTCCTTTCTGTGACTTCTAGAAATGGCCAGAGAATTAGGGTCTTTTCCTTCTAAAAACGCTCTTGAACACTGGAGATTTTAATGGCCACTTTTATTTCTCTCTCTCTCTTTCTCTCTCTCTCTTTTTTTTTTTTTTTTTTTTTTTTTTTTTGGTTTTTCGAGGTAGGGTCTCATTCTAGTCCAGGCTGACCTGGAATTCACTATGATGTAGTCTCAGGGTGGCCTCGAACTCACAGTGGTCCTCCTACCTCTGCCTCCCGAGTGCTGGGATTAAAGGCGTGCGCCACCATGCCCAGCATTATTTCTCTTTTTTAATTTTAAAAGTAATACAGGTTTATTGCAAGTCTTGAAAATTCAAAGCAATAATGATGGGGAACATTGTGTATATAGACTTTATTGTGTTCTTTTTTATTTCATTTCAATTTTATGAGCATTTCCCTATCATTCATAGTTTATTTTTATAAAAAATGTACATGTTTAGTTTGATGTTTTCTAAAACTGTTAGTATAGTTAGCGTGTATATATCAGTCTTGGGAATTGGAGTCAAATCCTGAGCTCCATTCCTGTTTTCAGTTTGATCAGTTGATTCAACCCCTGACCTTCAGTGTTCTTGTCTATAATTTGAATAGTGACTTGACATCCTCTTGTAGGTGTTAGAATAATGAGAAAGAACTCGTGTGAAAACATGTAGCACACAGTGTAGTTCAGAATAGGTAACACATCCGTTTATTCTGAGGCAGGGACAGTATTTGTGGTTTTTTGTATGTAATATAAACCATGTAAAAACAGATAGCTCAAGCCAACTTAATAGTTTTTTTTTTTCAAATTTATATGGTTCAGCTTTGTTTACACTGAAGATTAGTAATTCTAGTTATCTAATGCTGTTGTTGAATAGTTATTTTAGCCATACATTTTACAGCCAACAGTCTGTATCCTGGAAGATGTTTATGTGTATATATTGAAATTTGTGAGGAAATTAACAGTTGGCTGCTTTAAGCCATTTGGTAAACAGAAGTAATAAGTCATGTAGTGAATAGGAATGAATGTTGTAAGAAAAGAATAACCTGATAATGATGGTGCATGCCTATAATCTCAGCTTTGGGGAGGCTCAGGCAGGAAGATCTTGATTTTTGAGGCCAGCCTGTGTTATTTACTGACATCTTGTCTCAAAAAAGAAAAAGAAAATCATACCATTCTGTAGAGGTTATACCTCAGCAGAGCTTGTTCTGTCACAGTGGAGGAAGCAGAGAAGAGTTCTGGAGCAGGGCCTCTCCTGGAGAGCACACTTCCTCAAGCGAGGTGGGCTACAGGCTCTGTGCAGGGTTTGGAACACTCTGTTCTTGGTTTTCCCAAAGTTCATTATTAACAGTTTCCTTTAACATCTGCACAGTATTTGGTGTTACATGGATTCCATCTGCTTCTTACTTGAATGTTGCTTGTTTATGTTACAGAGAGTAAATGGGTTTGTTCCTCACTTTCAAAAGAGTGATGTATATTGTTTGTGTTGTTATTTTGTTTTTTAGTTTGTCAAATTTGCCAACATTGAAGAAGATACACCATCCTATCACAGACGTTATGACTTTTTTGTATCTCGATTCAGTGCCATGTGTCATTCCTGTCATAGTGATCCAGAAATACGAACTGAGTATGTATTGTTTGACTTCATGATTTCTCCTGAGTAATGTGTAGAGGAACTTATAAATGAGTATTGTGTTTATATATCACCCAGTGATTATCAAAGGACATGAAACACACCTTTCCATTGCAGTTAGAAAGTAGTCTAGCCAACTGAAGCTGTACAAAAGCAGCTGAGATTCAGTGTTCTTCACACTTGGCTCACCCTGCCTGTCTCATTTCTTACCTCTCTGTAAGCCACATGATATCCTTAACACTCAAGGTATGCTCCTCTTCTGGGCCTTTGGACACATAGGCTTCTCTGGCTAGAACAATTCCCAGGTAGCCACCTCATTTTGTTCAGATTTTCCTTCACATGCCACTTTACCCAGAGAGTTCTTCTATCTCTGTTTGTTTGTTTTTTTAATTTATTTGCAAGGAGAAAGAGAGTAAGAATTGATATTCCAGGGCCTCCTGCCATTGCATCCGACCTTCTTCCAGATGCATGCACTACTCAGTGCATCTGGCTCTACATGGGTATTGGGGAATGGATCCCAGGCTATTAGTCCTTGCAAGCAAGTACCCTTAACCACTGAGCCACCACTCTGGTCCTTCTGTCTCTGTTCCTCACTCTGGAATACAAACTCCAGGAGGGCAGGGGCTTTGTTTGGAGAACACTGAGTGCATGAATAGTGCTCGTCACATAGGAGGCTCTCAAGTACTCTGAACAAGTGAGTTGCACCAGTAAATCATTGTCACCAAGGTTGTCCTGACAACTGACTTGGCATTTATAACATTTATTGTGGATATATCCTAGTAAAAAATCCTAGTAAATATCCTAGTAAAAATAGGTTGATTATATGGAAAATGAGAAACTTATACTTTATGCTCTAAAGTTTGAGAATTACTCATATGCCTCACCCGAAAGAAATCACATTTAATTTTTTTTATTTTACAACAAATATGGCAATGTGTAGAAATATAATTAGGTTTTAGTTGGAGTTTGTAGGCTATAGTTTTTTTTGTTTTTTTTGTTTTGTTTTGTTTTTTTGAGAGAGAGGGAAAGGAAGACAGATAGAGATGGGCATGCCAGCAGCCTCTCAGCTGCTGAGAATGAAATCCAGATGCATGTGCCCCCTTGTGGTCAAGTGCGACATTGCGCCCTTGCGTCACTTTGCATGTGGGACCTGGAGATTGGAACCACTGGAGATTGGAACCAGCGTTCTTAGGCTTAGGAGGTAGGCGCCTTAACCGCTAAGCCATCTCTCCAGCCCTAGTGTTGGTTTATACAAATGTAAACAAGTGTAAGATTAATTGTAACTTGGAGAAAGGAAGCTGAGAGGTATTTTAATAGTCATTTTTGTCGGACTCTCTATATCATTTTTCTTCATTACAATACAGGCCATTGGGAGTCCTGTTATTCTTTGTCACAGTGTATGACAGCTTAGAGATAAGGATACTAGAATTGCCTTATAATTTCCTGTTCATCTCAGTCACCAATAAAATCCCTTTTTTACTCCCTAAAGGAAATTTTAAAATGAGTGTTTTTAATCATACTATTTATGAAAGGCTGTGTTTAAGAAATTCAACTGTAAATTACTTTAAGCATCTATCTCCCCCTAGTGACGGATCCTTTTTTTTTTTAATTTTTTTTCTGAGGTAGGGTCTTTCTCTCTCGCCCAGGCTGACCTGGAATTCACTGTGTAGTCTCTCAGGGTGGCCTTGAACTCTCAGTGCTCCTCCTACCTCTGCCTCCCAATTGCTGTTATTAAAGGTATGCATCACCACACCTGGCAGATCTTTTGAATATTAGAAAACAACTTGCAATGTTTTATGACCATATGCAAGGGTCTTTGCTACTTTTTCTAGTTCTAGATCTTCCAGTGTGATACAGTATCTGAAGGTGCAGCATTCCAGCCTTTATTTTGCCTATGAAATAGCTGAGCTTAGTACAATGATTGAAGATAGATGCACTTTTTCACTTCTTCACTTTAAGTACAATCCCATGTCATTTTCTTCAGTGTGTTTTACATCCACCTTCAGTTCCACTCTAGATCCTTAGTCATGTGGAAGTTAACAACTTTGGCAGTGGGAGATAAGTCTGGGAACTATTAAGATTTTTTTGAAATATTGCCTTTGGAGAAGTGGATCCCTCTTGTAACTTTGCATACCCCAGTCTTTGGCTCTGAATCCAGTTTCCTCATGACCTTTCAGATGTAGTGGGAAGGGTCACTTGCCTTGCTTTTACAATGCTAGCAGGAACACACATTGATTGCTTATTGTGAGCCCGTTCTTATTGAGACACTCTACGTGAATTATCCCCTAACTTTCTGCAGCAGTCTTAAGCTGGAGACCATACCGATGTGTTTCACTGATGAGGAAACTGTAGTACTCCTTGAGGACCATGACTAGAATGTGCTGCTGAGCCCAGATGTAAGGTCTGAATCAGATGCCAGCTATGTAGCTGAAGTAGCTCTTGGTCACTAGCATGCACCCTGTGCCCCCCAACAAGGGCATCACCATGCTGCTACTCAGGAAACTGTGTCCTGTGCCCCCTTGCCTTATAAAAAAGTGTGTAAAGCCATAATCCTTGGAGGTGATGTTAGGCTTGCCTCGCACAATCAGGGCACTCCCCATGTTTTTAGAAGCATCCTGTACATGGCTTTTAAATCAGCAGTGCTTGTTTTCTTGTCTTCCAGCCATTTCCTGCTCTGTGTCTTACTGTCCTGCTCTTGATGCCTCTTGTTTCCCCATGCTTTGTACAGTACTGTGATTCCTTCCTTCCTGGTTTTCATTCTTTAAACCAATTGATAGTTTCTGGAAGGCAGTATTAGATAAGCCTAATAAAACCTCAATTGTTGAGTATTTGGGGTAGGTAGAAGAATAGGAAGTAAGTGACAGGCCAAAAGGAGGCAGTTTGGCTGGAAGGAATGCCTTGTAAGACGGAAGATGTTAGCTGCTTGAAATTTCATCCTTCTGCTATTGTTTCCTTGGCATCTCTCACTATTGAACGTACACAGCTTTCTTTTCTTACCAAGGACAGCAAGGAAGAACTTTTCTGAGGAAGTGGGAGACAATGAACTGGGTAGTGTGGCCTTGATAATGTTGCATGATTCTTTCCAGGTCACATGTCTCTTATAGAAGAAGTGACTTCTCTTTTTTCCTAAGTGAGTAGCTCTGAAGAAGGCCAAAGAAACACGGAGCTGCTCTGTTCACTCAGTTATGCTGGAGGATCTGCCTTTGCAAAGGAAAGCTTTTGCTGATTGAAAATAGGTGCACGAGATGTTTTTGTATTTTGCAGCCCTTTAAATTTTAAGTCTGATTTTTTTGTTTGTTTGTTTTGTTTTTTTGAGACAGGGTCTCACTCTGGCCCAGGCTGACCTGGGATTAGCTATGTAGTCTCAGGGTGGCCTCAAACTCACAGCAATCCTCCTACCTCTGCCTCCCAAGTGCTGGGATTAAAGGTGTGTGCCACCACACCCAGCTTAAGTCTGATTTTTAAAGGATGATGTTTAAAGTAGCCCTCTTGAATGTATTTGCCTGGTTTAGATTTTTGATATTGTAATTTCTTACACTTAGGCTATTTTAAGATATTTTATTGTCCATAGAACAATGCCAGCATCTCTCAGGTATGTGAACAATTGTTTAACCTTTTATCTTGGGTCATATTTTTCATCTGTGTAGAATCCGAATTGCTGGAATAAGAGGTATTCAAGGTGTGGTTCGCAAAACTGTTAATGATGAACTCCAGGCTACCATCTGGGAACCACAACATATGGATAAGATTGTTCCTTCCCTTCTGTTTAATATGCAGAAGATAGAAGAAGTTGACAGGTATTGAATAAAGTCATTAGACTTGAGGCCTGCTACTTTTACATATGTTATCTATGTTTCCTAGGATAAAATTGCTCTGTTCCTTGTGATTATGTAAAGGGTAGCCTCATTTAAGTTAAGCAAGTTTAAAAGTATGTACTTTTCTGGAAGAATTATTAATCTATAAAGATCATATCAGACTTTCTAGACATGAAATGTTATTCCTACAGTGAGGTTCTCAGTTTCTTATAGAATGAATTTATACTTCATTTACTGCTTATTCCAAATTATTTTAGTTAATACTAAAGTTGCAACTGTGATAAACAGAAATAATATCTGAACTGTTATTCCTTAGAGATCCAGCATGCATTTCCATAAAGAGTTAAAACCAACCAAAATGAAAATAATTTCTGCTTGATTTATTTTTTTCAACAAAAAGCTAGACACTTTCTGATTCATTTCTGTAAGATGTTCTGAATGGAATATTGGCTCTGAATATTGGCTAGTTTCTTTTTTCCCTACCATGTTCGGGAGAACCGTAGTCCACTTTTCCAAGTGCCAGAGCAAGCATTCTTCCACAGGTCTGTTGTACTGCTCAGAGATAATGTGCACGTTAGCTGCACAAGCTTTTTGCCCTGTGATTCTGGCCTTGATTCTTATACTTGGGAAGGGAAGATCTGGTAAAAGTATTTAATTTTGTAGTTGTAAATACTCCATTTTTTTTTTTTTTGTTTTTTGCGGTAGGGTCTCACTGTAGCCCAGGCTGACCTGGAATTCACTATGTAGTCTCATGGTAGCCTTGAACTCACAGCGATCCTCCTGCCTTTGCCTCCCAAGTGATGGGTTAAAGGTGTGTGCCACCACGCTTCATGCTTGTAGGAAAGTTTTATAAAGCTAGATAGTCACATCTAGGGATTAAGCTCGTCTTTCTATAATCAGCACACATTTAAATGAATAAATAAGTGCTGTCAGAAGATTATCAACCACACCTCATTTCCAAACCAACTTTATTTTTATTCTATATATACAGTCACTGAAGTTACAAATGAAATTGAGTATTTAAGCTGGATGTGGTGGTGCACACCCTTAATCCTATCACTTGGGAAGCAGAAGTAGGTGGATCACTCAGTTTAAGGCCACCCTAGGACTACATAGTGAATTCTAGGTCAGCCTGGGCTTGAGTGAAACCCTATCACAGAAAACAAAAGCAAAACACAAAAAATGAAATTTGTTATATATTATATATATGTCTAATATAGATACAATAGATATATAGCTATTTTTGTTACTCCTGGTACTGTAGTGAAGACTTTCTATTTACTATGTAAAAATCACTAGCTGATTGGGAACTCATTTTGCACTGAGATTGCACTGTGGCACGATAGGAAACAGACCTGGGTTGCTCAGTTTTAAATTGTATTGCTTCGTGGTTTAATCCCAGTTCCACAAGTGTGCTTTTATATTGTTATTGCAGTATAGTTAGAATAAAACAATGTCTCAGTATATAAACAAAAGAAATACTGTTTACTGGAAGCATCTCCTGCTGATGTTCTTATCACTGTTTTCAGTTCATTCTCTTTGTGTACAGATATAGTGAAAGCGGAGATACCTACGATGGTCCCACTAGACCCTGTGTGCTCACTAAGCTTTTGCTGTTATAAGGAAAAGTTGTGTGAAAGTGAACAAGTAGCTCCTGCTGAGTGCTTTATTGATGTAAAGGCTATTCTGTTAGAAGCATATTTCCTAGCTGAATTTAGTTCCCCCTGTTTGAAAGATTATTGTTGGTAGTGTGTGTGTAATTACAATTAACCTTTAATGTTGTTTGCAGATAAAATAAAAAAATTGTTTTAACATTTCTCACAAAGTATATTTTGTTGAACTGTTAGAGATAATATTAAATTCTTTCACTGAGCTTTCTCTTTTTAGTCGCCTGGGCCCGCCTTCTTCTCCTGCAGTTGACAAAGAAGAGAACCCAGCTGTGCTTGCTGAGAACTGTTTCAGAGAACTACTGGGCAGAGCAACTTTCGGGAATATGAATAATGCTGTTAGGCCAGTTTTTGCGTGAGTAGGCATTTTTCTAGTTATTTGTGACTTTGCTGTATTAGTCATGTACTTGCTTCTCTCTCTTTCTTTCTCTTTCTCTCTTCCTCTCTCTCTCTCTCTCTCTCTCTCTCTCTGTGTGTGTGTGCATATGCATTCGTGTTTGTGTGGAGACCAGAGAACAGCCTGGGATTATGTTCCTCTGTCTTACTGGCCAAGTTGGCTAGACTGGCTGGGCTGCGAGCCCCAAGGATCCGCGTGTCTCTTTCTGCTTTCCCAGAATTGAGGTTACAGGTGCACACTGACTGCCATTACTGCCTTTTTGACATGAGTAAACTCAGTTCCTTATATTTGGCAAGGCAACTATTTGAACCATGTCTCAGCCCATCAGTTAATTTTTCGGAGGTCAGATACTTTTTTACTTGTTTTAAAATTGGTCTTTGCATAGAACATAATGGGTTTAAACTTTTTTACTTGTATGGGTGAGTTATTACTAGAGCTAGTGTAACATAAGGCATTATATGGGCATTGGTTGAGCCACTTGTCTAGGTTTTTTTTTTCCTTTTATATATGAACTATAATAATGTGCTTTCTATCCTTGTGTCATTTAGTATGAGTATCTCCTTACAGATTGTAAAATGCCAATGTGCAGTGAGATATTTAAAGTGATAGGTATTGTCTTACTGGCTGTGGCCAGTCCCTCCCACCCCAGCCATATTCTCTCAGCGAGCAGCTTTCTTTATTTCACTCTCCTCTTCTCCCCTCTTCCTTCCTTCACCTTTCCCCCCAGCCTGGCCACTGTAGATCCTCTTCACTTCTCTGAAGAAGTTTTCTCTTCCAATGAGAGCCTGACAAGAACAAGAGTATTAAATGTCTCAGTCGTCCTCATGGGCTGTCTGTCCTCCAGGTTATTCATACATAAGTCTTGAGTTTCTATATAACATCTCACAAGCTTTGTTAAGCTTATGTTTCCAACTTGGTCATCAAATGAAAGCTAGATTTACTATTAATAGTCTATATAACTGCTAGACTTTTGTGCTGGTCTTTCTTTTCTTAAAGTGTACCATATCCTTTTACCTTCTGACTATAATGATGGATTTAGCATATATTAGAACATTCTGTATGGCGCATCCAGAATTCTTAAGGCAGATGTTTTTATCACAGAGTTCAAAGTTAACCTTTAAATACAAGAATTGATAGGTAAGAAAATTATATTAAAAACTGGAGAATCATCATACTTTCAATACAACTGGTGGCCTTCCCTCCTCCCAACCACATGAGATCTACATTTAAAGATGTTGTGGGCTTGTAAAAATGTTACTAAAAAATAAGCAGTATTATATGGACTATAGTAAAGGTAGTTTTTTTTTTTTTAATGTCCAAATATACTGACAAAATAGAATTCCATTCAGCCAGCCTGTAAGTCAGTCGTTATCAAATTAAACTGAATGGAGTAATTTGAAGCAGGCTGTATTCTTTTCTGTATAGTAGATAACTTAAATCCTGATTATGTGTTAATTAAGTTATATATTAGCTAAATATATAAATAAATAAAAATAAATAAAAAATAAATATATATTAGCCCTTTACAAGTAAAGTACCAGTAATAAGGTAAACTTGATGCATAATTGACATGCACAGTAGTTATAATGTGGGTTATGAGAAAAGGCCCAAAAATTTATCTTAAATTAAGACATTTTTACCTAATCTGAGAATTGAGGTAGTATCCTTTTAAATATAGGTAGTTATCAAAAACTTCTTTTGTAATTTTATTTGTAAAGGTTGTTTTAGTTCAACATTGAAAGAAGAGTTTGATTTCAATTGTTAACTTGATTCACAAAGAAAAATGATTCAGCAGAAATTTTTAAAACTACATTTTTTAATCAGCAAGAGTACAAGACACTGATATCATTACTGTACTGTTGGATACTGTCAAGAGGATAGAAAGCCCTGGGCTGTACTGCAGCAACCTTAACATTTCATAGTGAAGCCTTATATTAGTCAATGTTCTATGATATAGGGGATGTATTAGATTAGCTTACAGGATATGGGCTGAGCAGTCGGGAAATAGTTGTCTGCAGGCAGGACGATCTGAGAACCCAGTAACTGCTTAGGCCGCCACGAGGCAGGGTGCCTCAGCAGCCCCAATCTGACACTCAGGCCTAGAGAATTCCTGGAGTGCTGCTATTCTTCAGTCCATGTTGGAAGGCTGAGGAAGCTGGGTTCTGATGCCCTTGATGGCAGGAGCAGGGTAGATGCACACACCAGTAAGCGGTATGGGCAGGCAAGGAAAAGGCCCTGTGCGCTCTTGGGGCGTCATTATGTATAGCCCACCACCAGACAGGCCTCCCAGTTTGGGGGAAGGTTTTCCTCCCTCCCTCATTCCTTTCTAGAAGCACCCTCACAGAAACAAGAGGCATGTCCGTTACTTGATCTTTTTTATTTATTAATGTTTTATTTATTTGCAAGTGAGAGGTAGATATATAGGGAGAGAGAGAGAGAATGAATATGGGCACACCAGGCCTCTAGCCACTGCAAACCAACTACAGATGCATGTGCTACCTTGTGTATCTGGCTTTATGTGGGTACTGGGGAATCGAACTTGGTTCCTTAGGGTTTACAGGCAAGTGCTTTAAAGACTGAGCCATCTCCCCAGGACCCCTGTTACATGATTAAGTTGACAACAGACTCTAAAAGTCATAGGTCTGTAAATAATTAGTAGAAGTCCTAGATTCAAATTATAAAATACAGACTTGACCTTTGCACATGTTAGACAGTACATACAGGACAGATCTGAACCAGGGTCAGTCTGGCAGTTGATTGTGGTAATAAAATTCTTTATAAGACTGCGTTAAGAATTGACTGGTAGCATGGGATAAAAAGCTTGTGTTCAAACTGAAGATGTCGAGTGATCAGCCCTGGTATAAGAATTTTGTGTACTGGCCTGGTTTTCTTCTGAACATCTCAGCAGGTTTAGTTTGTAGCCCTAATTTTTGGTCCTGTGCATAGGTGACCCGCAATCAGTGAACCTATGCCTACTTTGCAAAGACTTCCTATGTAATAACCGGCATCTATAAAGCTAGGCCAATGCATATTATGTACAAGATCATAGGCCCCCACATTAATGGACAGTGCTGGCTGAAGTTCAGTAGAGATTAGAAGTCTATTTTGTGTTTGTGTCTTTTCTTCATTGGTTTTTAACCAAAATTCCAAGTGATTTTGATGCATGTTATCTAGGAATGTGATTGAGAGCCACTAGTCTAGGGAAATGAGCCTGTTTTAAAGGGAAACAATATTTGGAAAAGCTTTTCCTCTCCTATTTCCAATTCTTTTAAACTTCTTGGCAATGAGAATCTGCTTAGTTGCCTTTGACTTCTTCCTTCCCCCTGCATATATGTTGAAGTTTCAGGAAAGACTTGGTTTTCATGACTCCCTTCAGAGGCCAGGTAAAGCAGGCAAGCTTCTTGACAGTATCTTCTGCAGAAGGCCCCGATTCCTTGGAGCTCTTGTCTTCCAGGTGCTGAACTGTGCTGGGATCTCTGATCTGAACCTACAGCCTGCATAACCTTTGCCTGGAGCCTCCTGTGTCTGGGATGCTTGGCAGCACTCACTGTGGGCATGGGATTGGGGCCAGGTTCCCAGCACTGTCTGCTCTTGCCTCTGTAGGTGCTTGCCTTTCATGCAGTTGGGCTAGGGACTTTCTTCCTATTTCATATAGTTACTTAAAGTCTTGTGTGTGGTTTAGTACTTGTTTTATGACTAGACTTGGCATTGAAAAGACATAGGGTTTTCTTTTAGAGACTCTCTGTTAAGTTTTACTTATTATTGAATTCTTATTATAGTAAAATAATAATAAAAACCTGAAATTTTAAAAGTAACTTTTAATTGTTATTTACAGGCATTTAGATCATCACAAACTGTGGGATCCTAATGAATTTGCAGTTCACTGCTTTAAAATTATAATGTATTCTATTCAGGTAAGAAATTAACTATTTGTTATATTCATGCAGCTTCATTCTGTATAGACAGCATATCGTCAAATAGAAAACTGTAGGACAAGCCGGGCGTGGTGGTACACACCTTTAATCCCAGCACTTGGGAGGCAGAGGTAGGAGAATTGCTGTGAGTTCAAGGCCACCCTGAGACCACACAGTAAATTCCAGTTCAGCCTGGGCTAGAGTGAGACCCTACCTTGGAAAACCAAACAAAGAAAAAAAAAGAAAGAAAGAAACTGTAAGACATAAAACAGGTTGTCTCCTTTACTGCTTATTTGCCAGGGTGACAAAACATCTGATAAAAGGACAAGTTCATTTTCTCCTGCTGTAGCTTGTTTCTTTCAGTGGACGTTCTTTTCATGCCCTGCTTTGTTTTTGCCTGATTTCTTGTAAGTCAAATGAGCATATGCCCCGGTTTTGCTTAAGAAGACCTTTATGAAGTTACTAGCAGTGCCCTCACCCTTACTGGCTAACGTGTCCTGGTTGAACAGTAAACTAAGGAGCTACCTTCTTAATAAGCTAGACTTAATTGCATGATGTTCCCATACTAACAACAAACACTTTTTCCTCTGTTGAAAGTAAATGTGAAAACACAAACTTGATTTTTACTTTAGAATGTTAAGAAAAACCCTATATGAAAGAAATGTCAGAAATGCTTAGGAATGAAATCTGCTGTGCTAACAGAGACTGAACAGCCTTTATAGCTTTGAGTAGTCATCATGAGTAGGGTACAGCTGCTTTTGGAAAAAAACAATTATCCCCTCCACTTTCTCACCCTTCCAACTGTCCCCTCTGTTCTCTTACATAGTTTCACTTCTATGCTTATGTTATCTGTGCGCATATGATATTGTTATGTGTCTACATAAAACCTAAGACCCAGAAAAGAGAGAAAACATGAAATATTTGCTTTCCTAAGACTGACTTAATTAACTGACTATAAAAATTTCTGGAAAACAACCTGACTTTGTTCATTGTGGCTGAAAAATTCTAGTTAGTATGTGTCTCTATCCATCACCTTCTTCTTAACTTAAAACTACCCATTGCAAAGGAGACAAAGGTACCCAGCCTGAAACAACTCAGTGGGCCTATCTAAAAGCCAACAGATAAGTTTCAGCGACATGGCACTTCACTGTTGTAGCCAGGTCCACAGCAGTCATGACTCATGGGGTGGGTGTAGGTTTGAGGGCAAGCAGCCTTGATAGTCCATTTAAAAGAAAAAAAGCTTCACTGGTTGTCAGTGCTGTTCTGGATGATTTTTGTTTATTTTAGGCAATGATATCACTCATTGTAATTGAGAAATTCAAATTTCCTGTGATAAAGTTGTCTCTGAATCGTCTGATTTAAATTTTTCAGGTATCGATTGATAAATTTTTTTGAATACTGACTTGTGTGCTTAGTTAACATTCTGACTATTTGACATTGTTATATGTCCATAGTAGCATTTATCTTCTTTAAGGGACAAATACTATAATTTTCATAATTGAATATATATATAAAAATTATGAATATAAAAAGTCATGTCCTATTCTCAAATATATAGAAGTATAAAAAAATGAAAATTTCCCACAATCTGTCTCTGGAGTGTTTAAATACTTAACTATCTATAATTCTAGTCATATTTACTTTTTAATATTTTGTTTATTTATTTATTGGAAAGAGACAGGGGGGCACAGATAGAATGGATGCAGGGCCTTTGGCCAACAGCAAATGAACTCCAGACACATGTGCCACCTTGTGCATCTGGCGTACATGGGTCCTAGGGAATTGAATCTGGGTCCTTTGGCTTACCAGGCAAGTACCTTAACTGCTAAGCCATCTCTCCAGCCTCCCCATACTTACTTTTTAAAAACTAAAATGGACACACATTGTAACTTGCTTACTTTACAGGATATCATCAATATTGTGCAGTTTCTCTGTTTATTCGTCAAAGGAATGGTTTTTGGTGGTTTCATGCTGTCTCAAAAGTACCAGTCCCTTATAATTGGTGGTTAAGTCCATGTGCTTGTTGGGTTCTACCATGGTGCAAGTACTTAGCACACATCACTGTGCTGTTTGCTTCCTTTAGGCTCAGTATTCTCACCACGTGATCCAGGAGATCTTAGGACACCTGGATGCTCGGAAGAAGGATTCTCCACGTGTTCGTGCAGGCATTATTCAAGTTTTGTTAGAGGCTGTTGCCATTGCTGCTAAAGGTTCCATAGGTGAGTATCAGTTAAAAAATGTGTGTGTGTGAGCCAGGCGTGGTGGCGCATGCCTTTAATCCCAGCACTTGGGAGGCAGAGATAGGAGGATTGCCATAAGTTTGAGGCCACCCTGAGACTACATAGCTAATTCTAGGTCAGCCTGGACCAGAGTGAGACCCTACCTCGAAAAACTAAAAAAAAAAATGTGTGTTTATATTTCAATGTTTTTTTTCCCAGCAAGATATAACAGTACATGAAATACTCTTTAACAATAAAAATATCTACATATTTTTTTTCTAAAGGCATGCACCACCATGCCCGGCAATCTTTGATCTTTTAAATTTATTTATTTATTTGAGAGAGGCAGGGAAGGGGAGGGGAGGGGAGGGAATATGGGTGCTCCAGGGCCTGTAGCCACTGCAAATGAAATCAGATGCATGCACCACCTTGTGCATCTGGCTTATGTGGGTCCTGGGGAATTGAACCTGGGTCCTTTGGTTTTGCAGGCAGGCACCTTAACCACTAAACTGTCTCTCCAGTCCTGTTTTGGTCACAATACAGGGGTACAAAAGAGCCTCATGTAACATTACCCCCAGGGTATGTATGTATGTAAGGACCATAAGACACAGAGGTGAATTTTGTGTCTATATTTAGATCCTACTTCTAACATCTCATTATATATATGCAAATATTCTAAAATCTAACACTGTGACCCAATCATTTAGGTGCAGGTTTTCCTTCACTGTAATCTACTTGTGCATAGAAAGTTCCACCTAATTCTGAAGTATAAAGGCAGCTTTGATCACACAGCGTGAGAAAACCAGGGCTCAGAAAAAGGGTGGGGAGTTGATCGCATAAGGAGAGTATTATGTGTCCCATTTGCTGAATGAGACAAGAGACATGGCTATAAAGTTCAATTGAACTATGTAGTATACAAATTGTACAGTTGGGAGACAGGTTTGAACACTGTTAGTAGATGCCAGAGAATTGTTTATCTGCCCCAGATGCATTGCTGATTAGAAGAACATCATTCTCATAGTGGTAGGCCTGAGGGAAAGAACTTGCCCTTGTGCATTGGAAGCTGACTGATTATAGGAGTAACAAGGAAAAGAAAACAGGACAAAGAGCTTGATGTTCCATGTACATGTGATGAGGAAAGAAGAAGGGCCTGGCATAGAAATAAAGAAGTTAGGGCAATCTGGCTAGTTTTTTTTTATTTTGGGGGGTGCGGGGGGTGTCGAGGTAGGATCTCACTCTAGCCCAGGCTGACCTGGAATTCTCTCTGTAGTCTCAGGGTGGCCTCAAACTCACATCAATCCTCCTACCTCTGCCTCTCGAGTGCTGGGATTAAAGGCGTGCACCAACACGCCCGGCTAGTTTTTTTTTTTTTTAAAAAACAACAGAAATTTATTCTCTTGCAGTTCCAGAGTCTGGAAGTCTAAAAAGCAATTTATTGAATAAGGTCTTTCTCCTTTGAAGTTTACTGGGGAGATTACTTCACACACACACACACACACACACACAAATTTTTTATTAGTTATAAAAATATACGTAATATGAAAGAAAGGAGAGAGAAGAGGGAGTGATAGGGAGAGAAACGGGAGAACTTCATCATACCCTCTCCAGGCCCTGGTGATTCCGGTGTTCTCTCCAAGTACCTGATGCAGGTTCGACCTTTTAGTATGTCCTTTAGGATATAGGATTTTATGGTACCATCTCCATTTGAGTCCAGTTTTTTGTCTCCCCCCCCCACCTTTTCCCCACCCTCCCACCCATTGTTAAAAATCAATGTGGAAATCTATTTGCTAATGCAGTATTCTAAAATTTCAGTGTTGAACAGGGTGAATATTTTAGATATGGTCTTTTAATTACTTGTCTTATAGTTGATCTCAAAAATAAAAGTGGGATATTGAACTAGTGAATTAGATGGCCCAGCTGTTAAAGGTCCTGGCTTTGCAAAGCCTGCAGGCAAGCCCAGATGTGGCTCCCCAGTACCCACATAAGATAGATGTACAAAGTGGTGTGCACGTCTGGAGTTTCTTTGTCATGGCAAGAGGCCCCGGCATGCCTATTCTCTCTCCCCTTTCTCCTGATCCTCTCCTCCACAAATAAAGGAAAATTAAGCCCAGATGATATATTGAATCACCACATCTGGTAATGTCTAATGTGTTAGGTGTTGTGCTAAGCTTTGTACATTCAAGCAGTTATTTAACCATGGCTCTTTCCAGAGAAGCTTGCAGAAATGGAACCCATGATTCAAATGGAGTGTGACTGATGTACTGATGGAGGGGAAGGAGCAAGCAAATGTCAGTTTAGTTGAACCTTACAAACAGCTACTTTCTCCTAATTAGGGGATTTGTTTCTCTTTTAATTTCAGAAGGTATAAAATGAATTTCTACTGTAATGAGATATATTATTCTAAGTTTATGGATTCAGGCTTATCATACAAGTTAAATATTTTCTTAGTAGATATTATTTTTAGGAGACAAGATTACATGGTGAAAGCTTTGGATAGTCCTGTTGTATATATACATGCTTTGTGTGGTTTGTACCAAAGTCAAACAGTAAGATATTTTTAGATAGCCAGCAAATGTTTATTTCTGTGACCAAGAGAATTTGTATTTAGATATAGCACACATTTTTTAAAAGAACTGGTTGGCTCATAAATGATTGTGGACTTGTGACTATTTAGAAAGTAACCAAAAGTCTGTTGAGTGATATAACAGTTACCTTCAAGGATAACGTTACTGAGAAAGCATCCGCTCACTCACTGGTCCTTCATAGGGCCCACTGTGCTGGAAGTCTTCAACACACTGCTGAAGCACCTGCGCCTCAGTGTAGAGTTTGAAGCAAATGATGTGCAGCGGGGCTCTGTGGGCAGCAGTAGCCTGACTTCTAAAGACAATGATGAGAAGATCGTGCAGAATGCCATCATCCAAACAATAGGTGAGTGTTTAAGTACTCAAACCCTTCATGTATAGTGACTTGTCAGCTCACATAAGCTTCTTGTATAGTGCATCTTTCAAAGAGTGATGATGGCTTAGACCTTGAAATATTTTTGAAAAAAAAAAGGCATAAAAATGGAACAAAGAAATGTACGTCTTTTACCTAGTCTCATGTCTTAATATCATGCTCTTAACGTTTTCATTTGTTCTGCCTCATCCCCATCTCTCTCCAGTCACCATGTGAATATGCACATTTATGTATGTATATAAAGGAAAAATATATAAATTTATATACATACACGTTTTTATAAATCATTAAATATAACAAGTTGCATAGATCATGGACTTCTACTACTAAATTCTTAAGTATATTTTTTCTAACAAATAAAGATATTTTTCTTGTAACCAGTTTTCCACATCAGTAAATTTAATATCAGTACTGTAATTTATCAACATTTCATTTTTGTTAATTGACCCAGTAATGTTCTTAATAAGTTTTTGCCCTTGGGTACAAGATATAGATAAGCATATGGTGCTCTTATAATCTGCAAACCATAGGTGGGACCCCTTGCTGTAGTCCCCTTAGTCTGGAATATTTCCATTATGACATGGATATTTCTCAGAAATAAACTCCCCTCTATTTGTTTGTGTTCATGTTTTATTACTCGTTTTCTTGGGTGGAGATTCATTGGGTTTAGTCTATTGTCTCATGATTAAAATCAGGATATGCATTCCTGGCTGGAACACTACGAATAGGAGATGTTCTTAGAAAAGCACATCCTGAGGTGCACTGATGTTAATTTTGATAATTCAGTGATGGTTTTAATCCTGTTTCCCTACTACAAATAATCTGAGAAGGTCTCTGCTCTTTATCTGTGCATTCCCTCAGACTTTGCATCATTCTTAATTCCTCCTTGAACTGGTCTTTACCATGATGGTTACAAATAACTTTAAAACTTCAGCATTCATTCCCTCTATAATGACCAATTGGCACTCAATGTTCCATTGTAGGTTGAATTACTTTATGTTACATGGTTGTAATTTATTATGGTGTCTAATAATTTTGTTGTTGACATTGACCAAGATTTGTTCAGTGGGATCTCCAAGGAGTTGTGGTTTCTTTTGTTTGCGAATGATGTTAGAAACCAAAATCTAGATGCTGACTCTTGGGGTCTCCTTCTGCCCCTCCCCACCCCTGTAGTCAGTGAGTACAAAGGATAGCTTCCTTGAAAGACTAAAGCCAGGAGACTTTGTTGAGCATTGTTTCTTGTTGTGTTCTCTTTGGACCCTCTGGCATTTCCGTTCAGAATTACAATGTCAGACAATGTAGTAAGGTGCTTTATAAACTGCCAGTGGGGTGATCATGTTGAAGACTCCTACCTGACTTTAAAAAAAAGAAAGAATAGGGCTGGAGAGATGGCTTAGTGGTTAAGGTGCTTGCTTGCAAAACCGAAGGACCTAGGCTCAAATCCCCAGGACCCCCGTAAGCCAGTGCACAATGTGAAATACGCATCTGGAGTTTATATATAGTGGCTGGAGACCCTGGCATGCCTATTCTCGCTCCTTCCCCCACTCTTCCCTCCCTCCCCCCCGCCTCTTTCTCTCAAATAAATAAATAAATAAAAATATATAAAAGAGAAAGAATAAATTATGAAGTAGTTGTATTTGTTTAGCTTTTTTATTGACAATGTCTATACTTACAACAAACCATGATATTTCCCTCCCCTCCCCCATTCCCTTTACTACTGTGATTGCTTTAGTTTTTCAAGTCTTGTTATATCTAATGAACATGGAATAGAACACACACCAGAAGAGAAAAATAAGCCTTTCTCACTCTCATAGCTGGTTCCTAAGCTTTGCCACAATTATCTCAGGATCTTAAAAAAATGTTGAGGCCAGAACTCATTCTCTTACCAGTACCTGGATATTCTGACTTAATGAATTTGGTGTACAGCCTAAACACCAGCAATTGTCAAGCTCTTAGCTAACTTTAATATGCAGCAAGGCTTGGAAACCACCAAAGTATTTGTACTTTTGAAAAACATGAGATATGGCCATAAACTAATAATAGCAATTGGAATTTGGGTGGGTGTGGTAGTGCTTACTAGTTATTTAAGCTTTCAGCAGCACCATAGTTGGTGAGCCTTGTTAGGTGCTGTTACAGTCAGGTTTGCACTGCTGGTAGAAATCACCAGACCAAGAGCAGTTTGTGGGGGAAAAAAGAGGCTTATTTTGGCTTACAGGCTCAAGGGGGAAGCTCTGTGATGGCAGGAAAAATGATGGCATGAGCAGAGGGTGGACATCACCCCCTGGCCAACATAAGGTGGACAACAGCAACAGGAGAGTGTGCCAAACACTGGCAAGGGGAAATTGGCTATAATACCCATAAGCCCGCCCCAACAATGCTCTACCTCCAGGAGGCTTTAATTTCCAATTGCCATCAGCTGGGGAGAATATCATTCAGAACACAAGTTTATGGGGGACACCTGAATCAAACCACCACATTCCGCCCCTGGTCCCCATAAACTGATAACCATACATGATGTAAAATGCAGTGCATTCATGCAACTTAAAAGTCCCCATAGTTTTGATCAATACCAATGATTAATTCCAATGAGCCATAATACCAAAAATAAATAAATAAATCCCCCCAAAAACTCATAATGACACAGAATAAACATTCACACTGCAAAGGATGGCATTGGGCAAAGCAAAGAAATATTCAGTCAATACAAGATTTAAATCAACCAGGACAAACATCAAGCTCTGTAATTCCAAGTCCAACAACTCTAGTCAGTGACAAATCCCCAAGTCTGATAATCCTAACCAGCAACAAGTCTCTGGAGTCCCAATTCTGCCCCTCCAGCTAGGCTACTGACCATCCAGGAAAACTTCATCTGGGGCCAGCAGCTCTCCTTGGCAACCATCTCGTGGTCCCGGCATCTCCACTGAGTCTCCACTTCATCCTCATGACCCCATGGGATCTCCATGCAGGCATCCAGCAAACCTGCTTCACACTGCCCATGGCCATTTCCAAAACACAAGACCACGTTACAAACTCAATGACCCTCTCTTTCCTGCATTTCTCATACTCCATAATACCAGGTAGAGTGCCAATTTGTTAATCCAGGGGGGAATAAATCAGACTTTGAAGAACAGGACACTCCTTCCGCATTCAGGCCCCTTCAAAAGAGTCTGCATTCTTCCTGTTGCCCCAGTGCAGGTCAGCTGGCCCAATCTCAAAGGTTGTAATCTCTCAATTGCAGCTGAACAGGCAGAGTTCACCCAAAGATTTTTTTTTTTTTCCTGTGCCATATCCCTCTGCTCCCACCAGTTCATTTCTATACAAAGCAACCCTGCACAACTTCACAGGACATGGGCATAGCAGCAAGCTTCTCACACAAACTGTTTCTTGCCCAGTCCAAGTAAAGCTCTTTCTCACTGCCATAAGCCAAACCTCACAGTCCATAGTTCTTACTGCATTCAGGCCTTTCAACACTGAGCAGAATAGTCCATCAAGCTGTACTTACAGCACTGCAAGGCATCTCTGAGGCTGATGTTTCAAATCCTTCCACATTCCTCATGAAAATCAGCTCCAAAAGGCCAAAGCCACACAGGTGTCTAGCAGCAATCCCACTCCTTGGTACCGCTTTACTGTTACAGTCAGGTTTGCACTGCTGATAGAAATCACCAGACCAAGAGCAGTTTGTGGGGGAAAAAAAGAGGTTTATTTTGGCTTACAGGCTCAAGGGGGAAGCTCCATGATGGCAAGAAAAATGATGGCATGAGCAGAGGGTGGACATCACCCCCTGGCCAACAGAAGGTGGACAACAGCAACAGGAGAGTGTGCCAAACACTGGCAAGGGGAAGCTGGCTATAATACCCATAAGCCTGCCCCCAACAATGCTCTACCTCCAGGAGGCTTTAATTTCCAATTGCCATCAGCTGGGGAGACTAGCATTCAGAACACTTAAGTTTATGGGGGACACCTAAATCAAACTACCACAGGTTCTGTGGGAAACAGAAACACATGTTCCTTCAGGTCTTTGTGGTAATGACTGACATGCTTGGAACAGAGTGTTAGCATCTAGTTTTATGCTTTGATTCTGAATGTATCCACATGGGTCCTCAGAAAGTTAAAAGTAGCTTGCTTACATTTAGGAAGCATCATTTTAATAGTAAAACAGGCTTTGAAAATAAACAAGCCTTTGCCCTTGTTCCTCATAGGCATGTGTGCTACTTAAATTCTTAACCTTTCTTCTCATTTTTTCAAGAGGAAACTGAGGTAAATAATAGTACCAATGCTCATAAAATTATTGTGAAAATTCAAATGCAGAATGCTTTCTAACTTCTATGGATATGCTCCTTAAGTGTTACCTGTAACATACAAGTGAATGCTACTATGTGGATGGAGTAAAGTTAGGATCATGTGATCATAGAGTGCTCCAGTATACAAATTGGGGAAATAATGATGTTAATCCCTAGGTCCAATCACTGTGATGAGTAGAACAGTTTGGGTTTAAATGAATGAGTTATTAACTGTAATAATAGAAGCGGAGGAGTTAGATTGAAAAATCAGTTTATTCTTAAAGAAATACTTAAAATGCCTTATTTTATTTTATTTTATTTTATTTTATTTATTTGAGAAAGAGGAGGATAGAGAATGGGCTCATGAAGGCCTATAGCCACTGCAGATGAACTCCCAGATACATGCACCACCTTGTGCATCTGGCTTGACGTGGGTACAGGGGAATTGAACCTGGGTCCTTTGGCTTTGCAGGCAAGCACCTTAACCACTAAGCCATCTCTCTAGCCCCAAAATGCCTAAATGTTTTTAACACATATGTTCAATTTTAAGGAAGGAATAAAAATAGCCTTAATTTGATGGGTGTTCTGATCTTGAAAGAAAGAAGAAAGTTTAAAGTATAAATGTTTAAATAAATCTTTTATGACCAGGAAGTAAATCATCAAAAATTACAGCAGGGCTGGAAAGATGGCTCAGCAGTTAAGGTGCTTGATTGCAGAGCCTAACAACCCAAATTTGATTTCTCAGTACCCATATAAAGCCAGATGCACAAAGTGGTGTATGCATCTATAGTGTGTTTGCAGTTGCTGGAGGCTCTGTCTGACTCTCTCTTCTCTCTCTCCCTCTGCTTGCAAATAAATAAATAAAATTATATTTAAAAAACTCTATAGTGGCTGAAGAGATGGCTTAGCAGTTAAGGCACTTGCCTGTAAAACCTAAGGACTCAGGGTATCTCCCAGTACTCACATAAGCCAGATGGAAATGGTGGCACATACATCTGGAGTTCATTTGCAGTGGCTAGAGGCCCTGGTGCACCGTTCATCCATTCTCTCTCTCTCTTTCCCCCCTCCCTGTTTCTCTCATAAATAAATAAATAAAAATTAAAAATGTATAACAGATAAATTTAAAATATCTTCAGAACACAGAATGCATGAAGAAAATTCCAAGTAAGTTAGTTAAATGTTTATTTACTTTATTAATATATTTATGTACTGTGTTGTATATTGAACCTAGGGGGTTTTTGCCTCCTAGGCATGCTCGCTACCACTGACCCCAATTTTCTTCCTTTTTTTTTATGAGAGAGAGAGACATGGAGAATATTGGCACTCCAGGCCTCCAGCCTGGAGCATTCGAACTCTAGACACATGTGCCACCTTGTACGCATACACAACCATGCATGTACATCACCTTTTGCATCTGGGTTATATGAGATCTGCGGAGTCAAAAATGGGTCCTTAGACTCATAGACAAGCACCTTACCCGCTAAGCCAACTGTCCAGCCCAACTTTCTTCCTCTTGTTTCAAATATCAGTTGAGTTCTGTATGTTGAATTACCTTATAAAGTTAAACTGCAAACCTGATTTGTAATGGCCTTTAAAGATAATTAAGTCATCAAAAAACTCCAACAACAACGTAATATGGCCATCTTGGTGGGCTTCTGTAACACCAGTGCAAGTAATACACAAAGGGAGACGAAGACAGGAGAATTTCCAACAAGCTCATGAACACAGCAATGAAAGACCTTATTGCAAAAGGAGGTAGAAGGCAGGGACCAACTCAGAAACTGTCATCTACCTATACACGTACTATACACCAAGTAAATATAAATAAAAAAATAGGCTGGGCGTGGTGGCACACACCTTTAATTGCAGCACTTGGGAGGCAGAGGTAGGAGAATTGCCATGAGTTCAAGGCCATCCTGAGACTACATAGTGAATTCCAGGTCAGCCTGGGCTAGAGCAAGACTATATCTCATAAAACCAAATTTAAAAAAAATTAATAAATAAGTAAAAAAATAAAAATAATTTAAAATATAACTGTTATGTGGAGACATGAACTTTTTCAGTTTATGAAATGTATCTTAATATATTTTCAGGATTCTTTGGAAGCAACCTCCCAGATTATCAGAGGTCAGAAATCATGATGTTCATTATGGGGAAAGTGCCTGTTTTTGGAACGTCTACTCATACTTTGGATATCAGTCAACTAGGGTATGTTCTCATGCTGTAAATTGAACTCAATAGTTTTATTTAAATTAGATGTTTTTACATGTGGCTGTTATAACTCATATGAAATTTACTTATATAAAGTTATCCATGACTTAAGTTATTATAAAAGTGAAGTCTCTGGGCTGGAGAGGTGACTTAGTGGTTAAGGCTCTTGCCTGTGAAGCCTAAGGACCCAGGTTTGATCTCTCTCCAGATCCCACGTAGGCCAGATGCACAAAGGTGAGGCAAACACAAGGTCACATATGCACGCTAGGTGGCCCAAGTGTCTGAAGTTCCATTTCAGTGGCTAAGGCCCTGGTGTACCAATTCTCTCTTTCTCTCTGTCTCTCACTTTTGATCTCTCTAAAAATAAAAAAATAAAAGTGAAGTCTCTTTAGCCAATAAGATTTTAAATCAGTAAACAGTACCTAAATGCAAATTCATATTATTAATAATATCAGTGTTCTATTTTTCAGGGATTTGGGAACCAGGAGGATTCAGATAATGTTGCTGAGATCTTTGCTTATGGTAAGGAGTTTAATAGAGGTGAAGAGGATGTTTAACCTGCAAGTGTGGAAAAGATTAAAGGAACAGGTTCAGTGTGTCAGGAGTATTGGCTTATTCTGGGAATTCCATAAATGAACATAACTTTGAAGATGTACTGTCTGTCTTTTTCATTCTACAGATTTGATTTGGTAACATGCCTAAGCTTTAGTTTCTGAAAGTGTGATTTCACACTGTCAGAGTTCTGTTCTTATTAGCATGACCATTACTTCTATTTTCTCCTCGTTTCTTCTATTGTTTTTGTTCATCTTCAATATGCTGAAATCCACAGAAGGCAGAAATAATTTCTGTTTTATAGGTGTAATACCTGGGCTCAAAGGGTTTGAGTAGATGGAGAAGGACTTGACAAAATGTTTTGGCTTGTTAATTTTTGTCCCTTGTAACCAGGTAACTTCTGGCTACAAAGCCAAGACAATTGTCACTGCATTGCCAGGGTCATTTCTGGACCCTTTGTTATCGCCGTCTCTCATGGAAGATTATGAGCTGAGGCAGTTAGTCTTGGAAGTGATGCATAACCTCATGGATCGCCATGACAATAGAGCAAAGCTACGTGGCATCAGGTAATGCGTCTTGTCCACATGTGTTTAATGAGCACTTTTACCTTTCCAAATTACTGTGGTCAATTATGTAATTTTTTTTTTAAATCTAGAATTTTCAGTTATTTGATTGGTGTCAAAATGATTTACTAATACATTTTATAACAACAAATGTTGAAATGTCATCTCTCTTCAGGGCTCGGTAATCACTAATTAGATGGGTTTGATTTTGCTTTATTCAGTTTTGCTTTAAACTTAAGAATGGCACTAGGAATCAAAATTATGTAATTCTTAATTGAACTTGCTAATTCAGAAGTATCATTTCATATGACATATTTACAGTGCTCTTTGAATTTAATGTTACATAAGTTTAAAGTCCTAAGTTATAATTTTCTATAAAACATAATATTATAGGCAGATAGGCTGTTCATTACAAATGATGTTTTTTTCTCTAGGATAATACCAGATGTGGCTGACCTGAAGATAAAAAGAGAAAAAATCTGTCGACAAGATACAAGCTTCATGAAAAAGGTAAGATCATCTAAAAAGTAAATTCATGGTGTAACTTAGAACCATTTGTGTTCATTCTTCTGTGGTCTTAAAATGAAGTCCTAGAATTAGGAGTTGAAAGATCTTTCACTGCCGACTTCATCCTCCCTGTGTCACCTCAGTCTTCGTGGTGTCTCCTCCAGTATACATACATGTGGCATTGCATTGTTGGGTTCTGCAGCCCTTCTGAATTTCTTCATCATCTTTCCCCCCTCGGGCCCAAGCTGGCCTGAGATTGACTGTATGGTCTCAGGTTGGTCTCAGACTCACAGGTATCAACCTACCTCTGCCTCCTGAGTGCTCCTTTAAAGGTGTGTGCCACAGCACCCAGCTGAATTTCTTCTTTTGAGTAAAGTGTTCTGCCCTGCCCCCCTTGTCCCAAACCATGCCTATTGATTTTACTTTTACTGGCTTAGGTACCTACAGCTTCAAGCTGTTGAGAAATCTATCCCCAGTAAATAAATAACTGCTGTTCACTTTTGATAGACATTGTTCTCAGCACTTTCTGGATCTCTGCCTGTGACAGTGGCTAACTAGCTAGATTACCATGGTGATGGTAGAAATCCTGTAGGTTTATTGGCAAATGGCTGGGTTTAGTAAATTTAGTAGGAGACGGTTCAGTGGTTAAAGGTGCTGATTTGCAAAGCATGCTTGCCCAGATTCAATCCCCGTTAACCAGACGCAGAAAGTGGCTGATCTCTCTGAAGTTAGCAGTGGCAAGAGGCATGGCACACCCAGCTTCTCTCACTCACTCTCTGTCTCTGTGTATCTTTCTTTGTTGTTGTTTTGTTTTATTTTTTTGAGGTAGGGTGTCATACTGGTCCAGGCTGACCTGGAATTCACTATGTAATCTCAGGGTGGCCTCGAACTCACAGTGATCCTCCTACCTCTGCCTCCCAAGTGCTGGTATTAAAGGTGAGTGCCACAATACCTGGCCTTCTGTGTATCTTTCTATCTAAATAAATGTATACTTAAAAAAAAGTAAGGAAAATCATGGACTATAAGAATGGCCAGCTGTGTAAGCTTTCTGTGTAGATACTAATCATCCAAAGCTTCAGCAAGTCATTTGGACTTAATCTTTTTTTTTAATTAATTAATTAATTTGACAGAGAAAAAGGGAAAGAGAGAAAAAGAGAGAGAATGGGCGTACTAAGGCCTCCAGTCACTGCAAACAAACTCCAGGTGCATGTGCCCGCTTGTGCAGCTGGCTAACGTGGGTCCTGGAGAATCGAACCTGGGTCCTCTGGCTTTGCAGGCAAATGCCTTAACTGCTAAGCCATCCCTTCAGCCCTGGACTTGATCTTAATAGCTGGAAATGACCATGATGCATCTTGGTGCAGCATAGACAAAAGGGAGGTGGGGCAGGGATCAGCCTGACTATGTGATTTACCTGGGTTCTAGACCTTTTTGCTCCCTGTCAACATTGTTAATATTGCTGGTTGCTGTCCCTGCCATTACTACTGATTTCTGTGATTCAACTTAATGTCACTGTTCTTAAACTAATCCAGTGTCTTCAAAAATAAAAATTCTTTCATGTTTGGAAAGACTATATATTAAATACTAGAAATCATACAGAGATATTAGCTTTTCGCAGCTTTTAGCGTTTGTTTTTTGTTTTTGTTTTTGATTATGTTTTGTATAACTTAGGAAATTTTAATCATGATTAAATAATGTTTGAAAACTCGATTGATAACTAATTTTGCATTTTTTGACTTTGTATCATGGCCTTAAATAGCCTTAAACATTGAAAGTAGACTTTATTGTATCTGTTACAGCAGGGCCAGAAACAGCATTTCTCTGTTTAATTTTTCTAGCCAACAATTTGAAAGGCCGTAGTTTTAACTGAATGATCACACTATTAGTCCATGTTTAATTCTGAATCTTTATGAAGTATTCTCTGAGTTAGTTAGCCTTTGGCTTTCTAGGTTATCCTTACTTACTGACTAGGGATTTCTAACCATTAATATAAACAAAATTTTCCTTTTTAATTGAGAGCTCTAATATATAAACATATTCTATAATTTCATCACATTGCTGTCCCTTTCCATTATCCTCTTTTATTCCTACTTCTCCACCTCCAGTCTACTGAGGACACTCATCTTTCTATGTAGTTGTTCCACTGTTTCTTTGTATCATTCTTTTTGTCTTCCTTCATCCTCCATGTGAAAATGTTGATGGACTCAGAACAGTGCAGGTCTTGTAGGGGTCTTAGAATCCATTGTGAGGTTACTGATGTAGCAGTCAGTTCATGGTGGTAGGACAGTGCCCAAAAGTACTCCTTCCCAGCCTGTGACTTTTACGTTCTTTCTGCCTTCTCTTCTTCGGAGGTCCCTGAGCCTTAAAGAGGGCATGTTGAAAATCTCATTTAGTGTTGAGCTCTGAGCAGCCTCTTATTTTCTGCTTTGATGAGTTCTGAGTCTCCTCAGTATCTGCTGCCATCTCCATTAAGAAGTTTCCCTAGCTAGCAGAGAGATTAGCCCTCATACTCATTCTGCCACTTGCTCTGCGATGTTCCCTGAGCCCTGGTGGGTGTGGTAGTCAAAACTCTTCCAACACTAAACACTGGGCTTTGTCTTTTTGTCGTCTTGATGAGTCTTGGGTCTCCCCAGTATTCACTACTAACAGTAAGAAGAGCTTCTCTAACCAGAATAGAACACTATTAATCAAAGGGCATAGCCTATACATTAGAAGGCTTTTAAATCAGCATACCCTCTTCATTTAGCCATTTAGCTTCCTTCTAGGGTTTATGACCTTCCAAGACCTAGGCTTAAGACTCCATTGGTTCTCTGTACCAGATACGAATTCCCACCTACCTAGAAGGCCTCATATCCAATCAGAGCACAGTTAATTGCCTCTATATTCTTATGCCACTATTGCGCCAATGGGTACATCTTGCCTGGTTAGTTAATTTTGTAGCTTGCAGAGTCCATTGCTTGTTCACGATGTTGTTAACCTTTATCCCCCAGAAGTGCACATAGAGCTTTCTAGCACTATGACAACTGGCCAGCCAAGAGGAGACTTCCTTCTCAGTTCCGTCTTGATTTCTCAGTGTCCTGCAACCACAGCCTATTGTGTCTTCAGTATTAGGGTCTTGCCATTTTAGTCATGGAGGTAACCAAGCCCTTTGGTAATGGCCTGCATTGTTTGGGGGGGCCTCATGAGCCCCTCACCAGCAGCTCACTGTGGAGGGTATGTATGAGACACATACATCCTAGCACTGGGGTTCGTCTGCACCACCCTGTGGGTAAAGCTTTCTCTATCCAGCCTGGTACTTTCACACAACTCTCCTTTTCTTTTCTTTAGCACGTATATCTATCTTGAAAGGAAGAAGAACAGTGAGGGATTAGAAGAGAGGATAGTGGCTATAGTGAACAGTCAAGTGCAAGGACAGAATACAGGGGGTGGAAAGGTCTAAGGGAGACAGAGGAAAGGGTTAGCTAAAGTTGGAATGAGTGAGTACTATAGAAACTATTTTTAATAGGGTCTTTATCTAGAAGCAGTCAGTTTACATCTTTGATCAAAATTTTATTTTGATAATTTGATACACTTCTTTATTTACTTTTCAATTTACTTATCAGTTAAAATGTTTAGCTCCACGTTATCTCACAACTTCCAGATATTTCTACGGAGATCTAAAAAACAAAGTGGGTTCTCCAGCCCCTCATGGAAGACAGGATGACATTTGTATGGACACTCTTTTCATTGCCAGTCTTGTGTGTTCATTAGGTGCCTCAGGATACTGGTCAGCCTGAGACTAGTCCATCATGTGTTCAGTCAGTGCCCTACAGTACTGGTCAGCCTAAGAGTAATCCTAATCCATTCTCTGCTCAGTCAGTGTCTCACGATACTGGTCAGTCCTAGACTAGTCCATTATTAGAATGTTTTAGGGGCATTGTAGATACTCAGTCTATTCAAAAAGTCCCAGAACAATGAAGTCTTAAAATTGGGAGGCATCTTTTCATCTCTCATTTCCTCATGAAATAAAACAGCTGTCCCATTCAGTCTCCCACCATCAGTTCAGTTACTTACCTTGTGAATGTGCTTTTGTAAATTTAGGGAAAAAAGGACTTTTATTGTGTGTGTGTGTGTGTGTGTGTGTGTGTGTATTTTTCTGTTTAAATTTGTTGGTGCTTGTTCATATATGTGCCATGACATGTATGTGGAGGTCAGAGGATAACTTGTTTGTCCGTTCTCACCTGTCTTCTTGTTTTTCTCCTGGCTGTATTTGCCAGGCCAGCTGGTCTTTGAGCTTCTGAGAGATTCGCCAGTTTCTGTTGCCATTGAACTGTCAGTTTGATGGGATCACAAAAGTCTACCATGGGCCTGTAGAGATGGCTTAGTGGTTAAGGTGTTTGCCTATGAAGCCAAAGGACCCAGATTCGATTTGCCATGACCCACATAAGCCAAATGCACAAGATGGTGCATGTGCCTGGAGTTCATTTACAGTGGCAAAAGGCCCTGGCATGCCCATATTCATATTCTCTCTCTCTCTCCCCATATATATTTGCCTCTTTCTCCCTCTCTCTGAAATAAAACTGATTTTAAAAAATGAAACAAAAAGTCCACCATGGCATCCTGTTTTTTTACATGGGACCTGGGGATCCAAACCTTGGTACTCATACCAAGTGAACAGTAGTTTAATCCAAAGCATCCCACATGGCCCATTTTCCTGCCTGCCCTCTGGCCTGCAGGGAGTAACTGCTCTGGTTGCTTTTGTATTTTGTATTAATCCCATGGGTATCTTTAGTAATACAACACCATGAGCATGCTGTATGTCATCCTTTTTTGGCAGACATTTGAATTGGTTTGAGTTGGCATGTTATGAACACTGCTTTTGTCAACATGTCTTATGCTATATAATTCCCACTTTCCTAAGGCCTTTTGAGATGGATCCCTGAGTAACAGGCTATACATCTTCATGTTCTCTAGATAATGCCAGTTTATTCCTACTGTCACTGCTTCCATTCACGCCACATTGTTAGCATACATTTGCTAGTATGAATTCATTGTGGGACTGAAGCCTTAACTCCTTGAATGTAAGCTCTACCTTAGTGTTTGCTAGTGATATTTAGGAGCTAGGGGATTGAAGAGATTCTTAGGGTTTGAGAGGACCTAACATATAAGACTTTTCCTTTTTTCCCACCCAAGTTCAGAACCATTTGAGAGAAAGTTATACTCTAGATCCAGAAGGTAGAGGTTGGAATGTCAGCTTCAGAAATAAAGGAATAATCTGGTAGGAGAATATAGCTTCATGTGTGGAGGCTAAAAACCAGGGCAGGGTGGGGGCTTGCTAAATACTGTGCCAGGCTTAGCCAGTTGCTGTCCCAACTGGAAAGTGACCAGTCTTGTTACCAGGATGAGAGACTTCAGTGCATGGTAGAAACAGCAGGATTTGGACTTACTCCAGACAGCTGAATGCCGTCCTTGCACATCTGTCAGGTGTAGCTGCCAAGAAGGAAGCCTATCACTCCATATGCCGTGCATGGTCCCAGTGTTCTCAGCCTTGGACACATCACAGTCACCCTGGGGACCTTGGGCTGTAGAAACACTAACACTTGGCCAGTGTCCAGTCAAGTCTTAGTGAAGGAGGGTTGTCCCTGGGGAGAAAGGGGGAAGAGGAGCCTGGCAGCCACTTCGGTTTCCCAGTGATTCTAGCTTGCTGCTCCACATGCTCACTAAAATGAGAAACGTGGGATGCTTTGGGCTTTATAGTCTTTGTTAACGGATATAGGTTAATACTTAGTTGATTAACATACTTGCGTTTGGTTAATGAGGAAACCTCTGTAACCTGTTCCTATAAGTAGGCCTTAAGGGGCTGGAGGGATGGCTTAGCAGTTAAGGCGCTAGCCTGCAAAGCCAAAAAAACCCAGATTTGATTCCCCAGGACCCACATAAGCCAGATGCACAAGGTGGTGTATACTTCTGGAGTTTATATGCAGCAGCAGAAGGCCCTGATGCGCCAATTCTGTCCATATATCTGCCTGTCTCTCTGCCTCCCTCCCTCTCCCTCCCTCTCTCTTTCTCTCCCTCCCCTCAAATAAATAAATTATTATTATTATTATTGTTATTATTATTGGCTTTTCGAGGTAGGGTCTCACTCTAGCTCAGGCTGACCTGGAATTCACTATGTAGTCTCAGGGTGGCCTCGAACTCATGGCAATCCTCCTACCTCTGCCTCCCGAGTGCTGGGATTAAAGGCATGCGCCACCAAGCCCGGCCTAAGTTAAAATTTTTAAATAGGCTTTAGGCTCCCCTGAAGACTTCAGGGGAAAATACAGCTGTACTTACTTCCCAGACAGTTCCTGACCCATGCATGATTCAGGGTTGTTCCCACACAGAGAACATTTCATTTAAGCAAAACATTCTTCATTATTGCCAAGGCTCGGTTGCAAAAGAACTCTGCCGTCCATTTTGTTTCTCACACTAATCCATAATTTACTTTTGTTTTCATAAGTTGTTACAAATGACTTATTATTTATACTGGAAAGATTGTGCTTTCTATTTTTACTTTAGGTCTGTTCAACACTCAGTTTGTAGTTGCACACTGGCCTGTTAATGGTGATCATTAAAATGCAGTGTGACTTTCTTGTCTGCTTAAATTATTTTCATGTGACATTATTGAATAAAATAGCTTTTTTGGAGGTTATATGCATGTGAAGTCTGTTTTTATTACAGTGTAAACAAAATTACCTTTTTCTGTGTCTTGTCAGAATGGGCAACAGCTATATCGACACATATATTTGGGCTGTAAAGAGGAAGACAATGTTCAGAAAAACTATGAGCTACTTTATACTTCACTTGCTCTTATAACTATTGAGCTAGCCAACGAAGAGGTGGTCACTGACCTCATTCGACTGGTCATTGCTTTGCAGGTATGTTTGCCTCCCTTTTCACCATAACTTTTTTTTTTTTTGATGACTCAAACATCATCATTAAGGAGTTGTGTTTATTCAGGAACATAAATTTTGGTTGTGGAGGTGTCTAGTTGTGATCAGAGTTCCTCAAGGCTATGATCACACTCTTTAATTTTTTAAAAATATTTAATTAATTTATTTATTTAAGAAGGGGATTAGAGAAGAAGAGGCAGATAGAAACTGAAAGAGAGTGGGTATGCCAGGGCCTCCAGCCACTACAAACAAACTCTAGATTGCATGTGTCACATTGTGCATCTGGCTTATATAGGTACTGGACAATCAAACCTGGTTCCTTAGGCTTCACAAGGAAGCACCTTTACCACTAAGCCATCTCTCTAGCCACTCTTTGAACATTTTAATAGTTGAGCACGGGGTGTATGTTCATTATCACTCAAGACTGTTAAGTAGGAGATACAAAGGCCAGTCCTTGACCTGTACCTCCACTATGGTAGAGAAGACAGTCATTAAATAACAACTATGTATGGAGCCAGGCATGGTGGCACATGCCTTTAATCTAGGAGGCAGAGATAGGTGGATCACCGTGAGTTCAAGGCCACCCTGAGACTACATAGTGAATTCCAGGTCAGCCTGGGCTAGAATGAGACCCTACCTCGAAAAACCAAAGAAAAAAAAAAGAAGAAGAAGAAGAAGTAGTACGTACGTACGTATGTAACTGTAACAGAATTGTGTGTTCTATGATGAAAGAACATTGTGCAGCGTGTTCCCTCCCTTCACATGCATGTACACATGGGGCGTGTGTACCGGTACATTCACCTATAGGAAGTGCTTTCCATGTTGAAATATGTACCTGTTGAGATGGGAATTTTATCTCCTCTCAAATTCTTACTGAAAAAACACATCCTATAAGGTGAAATTTTTGTCAGCATCCCATACTTCCTGCAGTTTTGTAGTGTGATCATGGAGCAAGTGCTGGTGGCGCATGGGAGCTTGATCATTTGTTTCTTACGGCAGGACAGTGCCATCATCAACGAGGACAGCTTGCCAGTGTTCCATCGGTGTGGGGTCATGGCCCTGGTTGCAGCCTATCTCAACTTTGTGAGTCAGATGATAGCTGTTCCTGCATTTTGCCAGCATGTCAGCAAGGTGATTCAGTAGAATAATTCTTAAACCTGAATTTTGTTTAAAAATGTCTTATTTTCTTTGAGTGATCCCTGTTTCTCATTTTGATGGTTGTGTATTATATTATTAAGATAATCCTATAAAATATAAGGTATTAGACTGAAACTACAGCTAAAACTAGGTAGTATATTTGTTTTCTGTCTTTTGTTAGACTATTTTAAGATAGTGGTTGAATAGAATATGAGGTTTTATTCTGTATCTTTTTTTCTATTCTTTTCCTTGGAGCCATTGTGAATCTCATTATCTAAATTTTCTTAAGCTGTACGGTTTCAAGTCTTATGTTGTTTCATGCAAGTGTACTTAAGGCAGATCTCAAAGTTGAGTAATTAATGTGCATTGCAGAATTTTGTCATTTGTTAAGAATTCTTAACTTTTTTCAGCAATAACTCTGATTTCATATGTATTTTGGACTTCCTAACTTCCCTGGCAGAAAAAGGCCACAATTGAAGGCAGTAGTCAGAGAACCTCATTTTTATGAAACCTAAGCATATCTTTCAGTCCTTGTTAAATGTAGGGTTTTGGTGCCTTCTAAGGGAAAAAAAAAAAAAAAAAAAACATTCATCATTTACAAAGTATTTAGGTAAAACTGATCAATGTCTGCTATTAAAGCAGTGTGTTTTGAAGACAGTGTGCTCACTTTGAGTACTTGCAGGTCAGTGGAAGAGCTAGCCTTCAGTGCATGGAGGCACAGAGCATGGTAACTCAAAAAGACATTTCTAGGTTTTTTTCCCTTTCTTTTTCTTTTCAAAATATTTATTTCTTTATTTGAGAAAGAGAAAGATAGACAATGGGCGCGGAAGGGCCTCCATCCACTGCAAACAAACTCTAGACGCATGTACCACCTTGTGTATCTGGCTAATGTGGGTACTGGGGAATCAAACCTAGGTCCTTAGGCTTCACAGGCCAAGTACCTTAACCACTAAGCCATCACTCCAAACCCCCCCCCCTTATTTTTATTTTTATTTATTTGAGAGAGAGAGGGATAGAGGCAAATAAAAAGAGAATGGGCCTTCAGCTGCTGTAAAAGTACTCCAGACACATGCATTACCTTGTGCGTCTGGCTTATGTGGGCCCTCCAGAACCAAACCTAGGTTCTTTGGTTTTGCAGGCAATGCCTTAACTGCTAAGCCATCTCTCCAGCTGCCCCCCCCTTTTGAGAAAATACGTGTTTAAACAAACGTAGTCTATCACGTTTCACTTCACGTATTTTACTTTCAATGATTATGGTGTTTACTGAATGCTTTAATATGAAAGTAAAATGAATTGGTGGTATTTCATATAAATGATTACTTGTTCTTAATTGTTTTGCAGATTTTCATAGCAAGGTTCTAAGGAGTGAGGTTTTTGACTTCAGTTTTGTTTTGTGTCTGGGTGTTTTTCAGGTTATTGAAACTCGAACTGTGGAAGCCCCTTATTTTCTACCCGAGCATATTTTCAGAGATAAGTGCATGTATGTTAATTCTTTATATTTTAAGGAAGGACTGACTAGAGAAATCAGTCAGTAATGATTATAAAGGAGTAAATATTATTACTGTGATTTTCTGGTACTTTATTATAGTTGTTTTCTGTTCTCTCATTTACTAGCCTTTTCCTTTGCATGATAAAGCTTTTGCATATTGTAACTGCAGTCTCATGCACACATGTAGACAATCTTGAAAACAAAGGACTTATCCTACTTTAAAAATGTGATGATATTTTCTGAACTGGCATTTTCTTAGTGAATCCTCATGTAAATCAACATTCCTTTTAAGAGAATAGCATGTTGTTGAAGGTTTTTAATAATAGGTAACAGCACTCATAAAATGGTGGGACAGAGATAAAAGGAAATTGATAGGTTCCACTGTACTTCTGTGTTTGAATCCCCAGTGCTGCTGTCACCTTTGGGTCTCTAGTAGCACTGTAGTACTGAAGGCATACGCAGATGGTCACACCAGGCCAGAAACTTGGAACCTTTTGTAGCCAGCCTCTAGCTTTGTGCTACCGAACTGGCCCTGGGTCTTCAGTCTGTGAGCAGCTTCTCACCTGCTCGTCTCCTTACATCTACTTTGCATGAACACAAGACTGAGTTCAGTGCTCATCATCCCTCAGTGTCCAGATGCAGTGTTGTACAAGACTGCGCTCCTCCTGGAACATGGCGGGGAGAGGAATCCTGACATGAGATTGACTGATCTCTTAAAAATGTACTAACTTTTTAGGAGTTACCAGTTAATTTGTATTTTGGTTTGGAATATTGAAGCTTTTGCTCTACAATGTTGTACTGTCACTTATTTTCACCTAGAAATTAAAACTAAGTGATTGTTGCTTTGATCAACTTGACAGGCTTCCAAAATCCTTGGAGAAGCATGACAAAAATTTGTACTTTCTGATCAACAAGATTGCAGAGTCACTCGGTGGAAGTGGGTACAGTGTTGAGAGGTTGTCAGTCCCTTATGTGCCCCAGGTGACAGGTAAGAGGAAGAACTACAGCTCTTCTTCCAGGATTGATGATGCGTCAGTCGTTGCCCTGCACACTTAGTAATGAAGCTTCATTCTTGACTTACTATAGTACAGCTCTTTTTAGTTGTGTTGAATGTTTTCTGTTTTTAAGCTTTATTTTTGAAAGTAAATCTCTACACATAGAAATATGATTTTATCAAAAGAAAATGAAGTGGTTGAGATTATGTGCTTCTTAATATTTTATGGTATTCATATTTTCTGCCTCTCTCTCTCTCTCTCTCTCTCTCTCTCTCTGTGTGTGTGTGTGTGTGTGTGTGTGTGTGTGTGTGTGTATTTGAGTTAAGATGGAGCAAGAGGCAGGCAGAGAGAGAGTGGGTATGGGTGTGGAAGGGCCTTTTCACAGTGTGACGACTTCAAAACATGTGCCACTTTGTACATCTGGCTTTACATGGGTACTGGAGAATTGAACCTGGCCTGATGTCAGGTTTTGCAAGCAAGTGCCTTTAACCGCTGAGCCGTCTCTCCAGCCCCCATTAATATTGTTTTTAAAGCAAAGAAGTACAGTAAATTTTTTCTTTATTCTTCATTAATCAACACTATGCTGACAGAATGGGTTTAATAAGCAACCATGATTGCTGAGCTTAAAGTAGGAAGCACTTGTCACTCGAAAGAAACTTGAATGCTCTTGACCTTGGGAATACCCGTTCCTCTGTGAAGTATTGTTTCCTTCCTTTTTCACATTGCCCAAAATAGTTTGTTGTGTTTAAAGGAAAAATACATTTAATTCTTTTCACTAAAAATTAAAATCAAAGTGTTTCTTCTTATACTCTGTTTTGCAGTTAATTATATGAAAATCTCATTTGATTAAGTAAGAGAACTGTTCGATTTCAGCCAGATAATTTTATAGATTAATCAATAAATTTTTATATGTTTTATATGTTTTTAACTTGGATCTAGAACATACTCAGTTCTTGTACTAGTTATTCATAGTAGTCTAAGATACTGTAAATACTGTAAGATACTGTCTTTTAAATTTTGTGTCATCAAAGATTCTACTCAGGGGCCCCAAGGTTGTGGTGGTGCAAGCCTTTAATCCCAGCATTCAGGAGAAAGAAGTAGAGGCCACCCTGAGACTACATAGTGAATTCCAGGTCTGCCTGGGTTTAAGCAAGGCCCTACCTCAAAAAAAAAAAAAAAAAAAAAAAAAAAAAAATTCTACTCAGTAATTCCCTTGGAGGGAAAATGCTAAGAATAAAACATTAGTAGAAGACTAGGTGTGGTAGCACACATACCTGTGCAGGCTGAAGCAGGAGGATCACCAGTTTGAGGTCTGCCTGCACTACATAGTAAGACTTCTGTCTCAACAACAACAAAAGTGAAAATTTTAAAATAAAAAAAAAAACACACATGAATAGAACTGTGTAATGTAAATTAAGTTTTTAACAACTACTTTTAAAATATCAAATTCTTCTACTTTGGATTTAGCTCTCTTCCCTTCAGGCCAGAACCCTCATAAACCCAGTCACAAGAGCAAAGGTAAACCCAGCTGGCAGTGTGTCTTCTTCCCAAGCTCAAGTCCTGTCCTCTAGTGGAAGCATCGTCACACACGCTTTTAGAAAATCGAGCCAGTGGCCCACGTGTCTTACTAGTGATCATTTGAGCTTTCATTTTCCCTGCCGTCCTTACAGCCATGGTTTATTTTATTTATTCTGCTGTTTTCTTTTACCCTGTTGCTTTAGTTGCTAGCTTTAAATGAAAGTTTAATACTGTTTTTTACATGGGATGGTGCTTTTTCTACCCCTGAACAAGCTGTATTCCCTTTCATAATGCTTCTCACTCATTGCCTAGAAAGATTCTGAGTATTTCAGTGCATATTATGTAAATTCTGCATATAAATTCCCAAATATAAATACAGTTTTTCTGATTATAAAGACTGGAGGTATGGAATACCTCTGGTATGTGGCTGTTATCTTAATGAAGAGAGAGTCAATAACTAGAAAGTCACCCAAAGACTTGAGGTCAGAATGAGGATGAGTTTCTGAATATTGGCATTCTCAAAAGGGCAGTGTGGTGGTTTAAATGTGAAAGTTTCCCCATAGCCTCATGTGTTGGGATTAAGCCTCATAGTTCATCCCTAGCTGGTGGAGTCTCTGAGAGGTAGAGCCTTGCTCAAGCAAATATGACTCTAGAGGTAGGCCTTGGGATTTTATAGTCCTATCCACTTGCTAGCCCAACTCGTTCTACTTCCTCCTACTTATATGTGATGATGTGAGCCAGCTTCCTACTCAGGCTGTGCTTTCCCTGCCATGATAGAAACTCCCCCTTGAAACTCAGAGCTGAAATTAACTCTTTGCTTCAATACACTACTTATGGCCTGGTGTTCTGTCCCAGTCACAAGAAGGTAACTGCTGTAAGTGGTGTAGACATGAAGATGTCTTGTTAGAATTAGCTTATTAGAGATACTAGAATTGGTTTTAAGACTTGCCAAATAACTGATAAATTGGAAGGTATAGATGTTGACCTGGACTTCAGAAGAGACACTGAGGTGCTAGTATCTTGGTCTGCCCCACAAAGTACCTTTAGAGTGCCTGTCAGGGTGCCTGCTATTGCACCAGAGTGCTTAGGCAATCTCTGGGAAAGTTACAGGACCAAGAATGTGTTAGATAAATAGATCTGTTTTAGGAGTGGGACTAGAGTAGGACCCAACTTGGTAGCATTGTCTCTTGTAAATACTCCCTGCATCTTTAAATATTAAAAAAGAGCAAAAGTCTCACACTCTTAATGTTATAAAATGGTTGAAATCTGAAATGGATAGAAAATATGTACTAAAAAAATCATTGTAGCATTTCTGAATAACAAATAATACGACAAAATAATTTTTGTTTTAGATGAAGATCGTCTTTCTAGAAGAAAAAGCATCGTGGACACCGTGTCTATTCAGGTGGATATCTTGCCCAATAGCTCACCTTCTGATGATGTGGTAAGTTCCTGGAAGATAGATGTTATTTAAGAGAAAATTGTGCCCTTCACACTTACAAATGAGAAACCACATTTTCACTTATTCCTAAACCAGCTACATTGTTGGGAGAAATTAATTTAGGTATTTATTTATAATTTTAGTGAACTCACTTCTGGTGCCTGTAAAGATTTGTAAACTTAACATTATATGTTACATTATTAGATTTTTACATCATAATCCAGCATAACAAAAAGAATTAATTATAAAACAGAAACAAGGATTGTTTTTTAATGCAACTATGAATTGTTATATGAGGCTTATTGCTAAGTTAGTAAGGCCTCTAGAACCTGTTTATTTTAAAATGCACGAAGCATAAAGTGCAGGATCCAGTGGAACTGTGCCCTCTTGTGAATCCCGTGCTCACTACCTTCAGAGTTCCACTTGAGGAAAGTTAATTGTTGTTATATAAAGTAGATATAACAGTGAACTGTGTGCTCTTCAAGGACTGTAACATTTACGGCATCATACCCTTAGCACCCTTCTGTTTGAGTACATCACAGGATTGCACCCTCTTAAGATGTAGGTAGAAAAAGCAGCAGTATTCTCAGGACTTATTTTTCATAACAAGTTTATAAAAAGGTCGGATGAGGTGGCTAACCATTCTAGCCTGGTGAGCTCCAGTCCAAAAAATAAAATAAGATGATAAGATAATAAAATAAAAATAACAAAAAAATAAAATAGGTGGGCTGGTCCTGGTGGCTCATGCCTTTAATTCTAGCACTTGAGAGGCAAAGATAGGAGGATAGATGGCTATGAGTTTAAGACTACCCTGGAACTACAGAGTGCGTTCCAGGTCAGCTTCGGCTAGAGTGAAACCTTACTTTGAACAAAATCAAAGCAAACAAACACACACACACACACACACACACACACACACACACACAAATATATAGACATCATTGCTGAGGATGATACCCAAGGTTGTTCTCTGACATTCACCCATGCTCTCATATATGCACATCTGCACTAAAAAAAGCAAAGGAAAGTGTTGTCTATATTAATGCTTTCTCAGTCTCCTTTCTCCTCCAGTTACTTCCCGTCTCCATCAGTTTGTTTTCTGAAGTGAAAGTCACTTACTGGTCAGGAAGCAGCCAACTTACAACGTCTTTGCCATTCCACTTCCCAGTGCATGGAACCACTTGATCCTATTAAGAAATTATTAGAATAGGAGCTGGGAAGATGGTTCATGGTTAAAGGTGCTTGTTTGCAAAGTCTACAAGTCCAGGTTCAATTCTCAGGGCACCCATGTAAGCCATCCACAAAGAAATTATGAGAAAAACAGTAATAGTTGAAGAGGTAGTCAGTGTTTATTTTGAAACTTTGATCACTAAGGCTGGTTTAAAGCTTCTTGCTAATTTATGCTTAGTATAATCACCCTCCGTAAATTCCCTTCTCCAAAGCCAGTTTCATTTTTCATCTTCTTACTCTTTGAAGAGGATCTTGCTGGCTCTGTCTTTGATGGTTATAAGTGTGCTGCTATTACCTTTTTAGTGAAGAAATTGTTTCAGAACATTGGGTAATAGGCTTAATCTTGTGAGAAGTGAAATACATTTTAGTGGCTCATATTTTCCATTCTTCTTTTGCTTGCTTTTTTTCTGTTAAAAATGTATGTTTTTAGCTGGAGAGGTGGCTTAATGGTTAAGGCACTTTCCTATGAAGCCTAAGAACTCATGTTTGAATCTCCAGGTCCACGTAAGCCAGACGCATAGTGACATGAGCATGCAATGTCTCACATGTGCACAAGGTGACACATGCGTCTGGAGTTTGTTTGTGGTGGCTGAAGGCTCTCTCTCTGTGTCTTAAGTAAAAAAAAAAAAGTATGTTTTGCACTTCAGATTGTTGCAAAGAATCAGTCTATTTTGATAAAATGAACTGAATATATTTGCATGAAAACAATGTAAGAGGAAGATTCTTTTTTGCTATGAAGTTTGTTGCCAGAGTTAAGAGCACAGCATTTCTTAAAATTTTTATTTATTCATGCACACATGTATGGGTGCACTAGGGGCCTGTGAACAAATGCCAGACTCATGTGCCACTTTGTATCCAGAGTGATGTGTACTAGGGAACTGAACCTCAGCTGGCATGTTTTGCAAGCATGCACCTTTAACTGCTGAGCATTCTCCCCAGGAAGAGAAGATACTTGATATAAATTTTTATATTAAAAATCATGAGGGAGCTAGAGAGATGGCTTAGCAGTTAAGGCGCCTGCCTGCTAAGCCTAAGAACACCTGTTTGATTCTCCAGGTCCCACATTTAGCCAGATGCAAAGTGATGCAAAGGCGCAATGCTGCACTTGCCCACAAGAGGGTGCACACATCTGGAATTTGTTTACAGCTGCTTAGAGGCTGCCGGCATGTCCATTTTCTCTCTCTCTCTCTCTCTCTCTCTGTCTCTCTCCGACTCTCTCCCAAAAAAAAAAATCATGAGGGCTGGAAAGATGGCTTAGCGGTCAAGGTGTTTGCCTGCAAATACAAAGGGCCCAGGTTCAATTCTCCAGGACCCACGTAAGCCAGATGCACAAGGTGGCACATGCATCTGGAGGTCATTTGCAGTGGCTAAAGGCCCTATCATGCCCGTTCTCTCCCTCTCTTTCTCTCTCTCACCCCTCTTTCCCTCCCTTCTTCCTCCTTTTCTTTTTTCTCTCTCTCTTAAATAAATTAATAATATTTTAAAAATCATGAATACATTATCTTTTCAAAGATTTTGTTTTCTGTTTACTTTATGGCCTTAAGCTACATATGTCACACACTGAGCATCTGCTAAGTACAGTTTAGGACTCTCAGGTACCTAAGCACGTGTGAGGCTCAAACCTACTGAAACCATCATGTGATCTGCTTCAATATTTTAGAAATGGTTGTCCAAGTGCCAGAAGGCAAAACTATTTATTTATTTATTTATTTGATATCTAGTTAGAAGTAATAGTTTCATAGCAAGGGCAAGAGAAATTCACATTGGTTGGTTATTCATCAAATACTAGTAAACATTTCGTCAAGCTTTAGTAAGTAAAAGTTAATAAATAGGAACACTGGCTTTCTAACTTCTTCCATGCTCTTTCTCCTATTCTTTCATTCTTTCTTAAAATCCTGCAGCTTTTTGCCAAGTGTAAGAACAGCAGTGAGTTTTTTCATTAAAATGCTAGTGCTAGATTGCTTTTAGGCACAGATAATTAGCCAGAGCCTAATCCTGTATGTCTGCTCCAAATGTCTAGAACATGGCAACTGAAGATTCCCAAGTTTTATCTGACTTCAACTAGAAATGTGAACCTTCGGTAGCAAAGCTGAGGTAGTGGAACTCTTGCTGCTTGACTTCCAGCTAAGGCCTTTGTGTAACAGAGAAGCCAAGGTGCAGAACGCCAAGTCTTTTGCTTTCCTTAGTCTGGCTGCCTTAGTCTAGCAAAAGAAGCTCATGAGCTAAAACTGGGATGAGCACAGTCCCAGGCAAGTACTCACGTACCATTGCTTAAGTGTTATTCAGAGATACTATGGTAACTCGGTGTGAGATTCCTTGTGAAAGTGCTTGGATGCCACAAAAAGTATCGCCCATTTTTATCACAAAAGTATTAACTTTCCTAAGCCCCTAAGGCAATTTAATACATTTTACATGTCTCAAAGCAAGAGACATTTGAGAGCTCAATTAAAAGAAGGGCTGTCATATAAAAACCTGGTGGTTGGTATTAGAGGATCCCGGATATGCTTGTTTTCCAATGGACACTTGCCAGAGCAGTGAAGCCTGTTTTTATAACATTTAAAATCTTTGGATATATCACGTTTGTTTTGTAAACTGTAGGTAGCCCCCAGGTTGCAGAGGCTGTCAAGTTACTATTTGCCACATAGCTAAAGATGTATATATAACCTCAGCCTCAACGGTTGAAGCATTCTCCACTCACGAAGCTCCAGCTAGTCACTGGGCATCAGATCTTGCCTGTCAGGTACTAGACCTGTGTCTTTAACTTGAGGTTGGCTGAGTACTTATTGATTCGGCCAGTCTGACACTCAGCTGTGCATCTGTTCAGGGGACCAAAGCATGAGGACTAGTGCTAGGGAGAGTGTGTGCTGTTCTGCATATAATCATAGGACAAGCCAACACATGGGGAAAAGATCATTGTGAAAGTGCTTAAATGCTTGCAGCTAGGTGAAAGTCTCATTTATATTCATTTCTCGACTCTCTTTTACTTCAATCCTTTTCCTCCAGGTTAGTAACACTGAAGAAATCACCTTTGAAGCGCTGAAGAAAGCAATTGGTGAGATATGGTGCTCCCGTAGCTCTCCTCAGAACTGGGATTCATACTTGCTTTAGTACTTTTTGGGTGTCTGGTTTCATGTGTGCGCTGAGGAATTGAATCTTTGCCAGAAAACGTTTTTGTTTGCTGGGCCATCTCCTGATCTCATCTTTGACTTAGTACTTTGTAAATGACAGAGTGAGTAGAAGAAGCATAAAAAAAAAAGAAAGAAATGTATGTAAACACATCTCTATGTAAATACATCATTCACTCAAATACATTTCTTAAGCTTCTTGAATAGTCTCATCCCACCTGTATTCTGAAGCACACAAACACAGCTATACCTCATAAACTCAGTGGTATAGACAAAGTAGATGTTTACTACTTTACTACCTGACAGACTTTAGCCAGACCGTACATTGTCATCAGTAAAAGAATCCCTTTCAGGTTGTCTGTCATAAGGCTCAGACAGTTTGTTCTAACTGGCCCCATCTGCATTTCAGTTTAGGTTAGCAAATTAAGTGCATAAACTTAAGAAAATCAGTCTCCAGGAAAGATAGTGCTTTTATTTGTACAAAGTTACTCCTCTCCTGTTTATCTACTTATTTAGTAAAAGAGAGGATATATCCTGTGAAGAAAGGTCATGTGTAACTTCAGCTGTTAGATTTTTAATATGTATGTGTGCTTTTTTTGAGGCAAACCCAACAGACTGGCCTCTTTTTTATTCAAGAGTGGAAAAGAGAGAACAAGAAAGAAGGGTAGGGAGGGAAATTGGCATGCCAGGGCCTCCAGCCACTATAATCAAACTCCAGATGCCTGCGCCACCTTGTGTGCATGTGCAACTTTGCATGCTTGCACCACCTTTTGCATCTGGTTTACGTGGGATCTGAATAGTCGAACATGGGTCCTTAGGCTTTGCAGGCAAGTCCCTTCACCACCAAGCCATCTCTCTAGGCCTGTATGTTTTTTAGTCTAAAGTAAAATATTTTAAAGATGTTACGCCAGTTGCTCTTTTCCTCACAAAAGTAGCTCTTTAAATTGCCCTGGATTTGGTTTATAGATGATTAGCTCCCATGGTCATTGCCAGGATATTGTGAGATTTAATGGGTCATATAAACCCACACAGACACCAATGGGATGGAAGAACAGGAGAAGGAAAAGAGGCGACTTGTGATAGAGAAGTTCCAGAAGGCACCTTTCGAAGAAATTGCAGCACAGTGTGAATCCAAAGTGAGTGTTCAGTGGTGAGGACCTGTGGGGTGGGGACACTTGGTCATTGGTTTTTAGGCCCCAGTCTGTAGGCACCTCAGCAGAACCAGGGAAGCATGGGATTAAAACCTCTGTGGGCAGAGCCTTGATGCTGCAGTAGTTTATGTGAGGAAGCCCATAGAAGTGGCAGATTCCACACCTGTCGTTAATGACTTGTTGCTCTGATACTTTTTTGCAGTGGTTTTCAGTTGATTTTGCTCTGGGTATTTTGTATGCTTATCACTCAGTCTGTAGCAAAGACACTACAGATGGGAAAAAGCAAGAAAGAACCATTGCATTAAATGGTAGCCGATGATTACAACATTCTGTGCCGGGCTCAGTAGTTACAGCCACACTTTGTCCTTGTGATTGCACTAGGATTAATGGGAATCTGGAAAATAATAAATCCTTTAACAAGTTTTTCTCTCTTGCAGGCAAATTTACTTCATGATAGACTTGCTCAAATCTTGGAGCTCACTATACGGTAAGGGTTCTGCTCCCATAGCGGCAAGAGGTCTCTAGAGCCCCGCGGTTTGTGGCTGCACATGTCTACGTAACTGTGCTGGGCCTGTGGATAAACAAGATCATACTGGGATCCTCTGTCTCATGCTCCTTCTGTTTAGCATGTCTGGCTTCTTGTAACCCACCCGTTGCTTCACAGTAGTCCCTAAGGACATCTGAGTGGTTTGGAAGACCTACATTCCAATGCTGTGCTTACTTAGGCAGGAAACTATTTTTAGCCCTTCTTGACCTGCTTGAACTGTAGTTTGATCTGGTTAAACATCATCGTTTTTTCCAGAGCAATGATGGTGCTGCCAGTGCAAATGGCTTATAGGAACCATTGACCTTCCTTGCGCTGTCACACCTGTAAGAGTTATTACCCTCCAAAATCTGTGGTGTCTAACAGATAGTGGTCATTCTGTGTCTGTCCATTATGAGGTAATGTGGGACTTGAGGGAGAGGCTGTCTCGGCTCCCTGTGAGAAAGCGCTTCCGTGTAGTGTGACTTTGGCCCCGGTGGGGAAATTGGCTTTTGGTCAGGTGCCAGGATAGGAGCCACACGGGCCTTTGCTTCTGGACTTGTGTTCCATATCAGCTATTGCCTTTGCTTTGTTAACTTGATGAATTAGGTCTGTTTTGCTTTAATCCTATGTCTCAAGATGACAGAAACTAGTAACTATGTAGCCCCTTGAGTTTTTTCCACCTTATTTTGTACTTTCACATTTCATCAGTATCACAGTTCCTTCCAGACACCTCCTGCTAAGGAGAGGATGACTTTTTCACTAAATGTCAGGACAGAGAATTGGACTAAAATGTGCAGTATGCCTTAAGCCTCATTTTCAGAGGAAACTGCTGACTAAGAGCCTGGTCGTTAGCCACATGTGTCATGTGTCCTTGATCTTCTGCCCATGCTTTACATTGGGTATTTCTCCTCATTCTCACCACAGCCCTGAAAGGGAAGGAAGCGCTGTTTGTCATCTGTAGTAAACACACCAGAGCATGAAGTAAAGTAACTTGCTGAAGGTCATGTGCCTAGACAGTGGCTGAGTCACAGTTAAAATCTAAAGCCCTGCTGCACTTAGAGGAACATTGCAGACCATGTTAATTCTACTCATATCAGCACAGTTGTATGGATTAATATTTGAGGACCAATATTGTAAATTTTATCTATACTAATTGTACGCTACTTATTAGCATTATTGGGCATTTCCTGGTAGTGAATGCTTAATGATGCTCCAGACTTGGTACTGAGTGCATGGTTTCATTCAGTACTTACCATTGACCCTAAAAGTAAGTAGCCATGATTGTCATTTATTATATGTATACATAGGCTCATAGACGTGAGATCTCCCTTGCAAGCTCCCCTGGTCAGGAGGAAGTTGTAGAGTGGCTTGTGGCGTGCAGAGAAGCTAAGCAGAAGGCCCTGTGGCTCCACGTGTTCAGTCCTGGTTTGAACGTTCTCTTCTGCTAGTTTACCTTACCCTAACTAGCCAGAGGACAAAGTTTGTGCTTCTAAAAAAAGCAGAAGCAGTTACTTAGTTATGAAAGATAATTATATGAAGTTAATATTTATTTACATTAGCAATCAAAAACATTTCTTAATCATAGGATACTAGTAAACACAAAAACTAGTATTTATTTGAAATAAATTAATTGTGAATTATATCTAACAGTATATACTGCTGGGCATGGTGGCACATGCATTTAATCGCAGCACTTGGGAGGCAAAGGTAGGAGGTTAGCTGTAAGTTTGAGGCCACCCTGAGACTACATGGTGAATTCCAGGTCAGCCTGGCCTAGAGGAGGACCCTGCCTTGAAAAAACAGCAACAAGTAATAATAATGTATATATAAATGAAAACTCATAACTTGTTCTTGAATAGGAAGTTAATATAGAGACATTGATTTTCAGCAGATTATAGTTTTAATCAAAACATGCACAGAATTTATTTATTTATTTATTTTATTTATTTATTTATTTATTTATGCCGGATACATAGTGCTGTGGGTGGTTTGAAGGGACCCACATATAGGAGCAGTCTACAGATGCCACAGCCCTCATGTCTTACCGTGCTGGATGGAAAGACAGGGTAGGTCTTTGCTGCTTCTAACAGGTTGGATTCCTGTAGACACAGGATAGAGGAAAATTGACAAAGAATACTTACGACAAAGATTTCAAATTTTCAAGGAAAAGAGTAAAGTTGAATTACTCTGACCTGAACACTTAAAAATGATTTGCCAAGCCAGGTGTGGTGGCATGAACCTTTAATCCCAGCACTGTGGAGGCAGAGGTAGGAAGATCACCGTGAGTTCAAGGCCACCTTGAGACTACATAGTGAACTCCAGGTCAGCCTGGGCTAGAGCAAGACTCTACCTCAAAAAACCAGGAAAATAAAATGATTTGCCAGTAAATCATGTAACTCTTTTCTAAAGTAGAACAACCAGTCCTTCATTTAGAGAAGTGTATAGAGACACAGAATTTATTCGGGATTTTTTTTGTGATCTTGAGAGGAGGGGAGGTCTTTGCTAACTAAAAAGGTTGAAAAAAATGAAGTTAATTTTTGTGTGTATGAGATTCTTAATCATTTGGCCAAAAATGTTGAGAATTCAATAATGAATTAGACAAAGGTATTTGTATTACATGACAAAAGATTAATGAGATTAATTTCCTCCTTTGATTATTTAAGGAAACAAAATAGATGCTATAAAGATGTTTATCAGTACTAGTGACTTGAAAATTAAAAATAGGGCTGGAGAGATGGCTTAGCGGTTAAGGTGCCTGCCTGGTAAGCCTAAGAACGTCAGTTCCAATCTCCAGGTCCCACGTTTAGCCAGATGCAAAGTGACACAGGGGTGCAATGCTACACTTGCCCACAAAGGGGCGCACGCATCTGGAGTTCGTTTGCAGCAGCTGAGAGGCTGCTGGCGCGCCTATTCTCTATCTGTCTTCCTCTCCCTCTCTGTGTCTCTCTCCCCCCAAAAAATTAAAAATAAAAATTGGATGAATTCCCATTTTTTAAAGTTTTTTAAAAATAGACTTTGTACCAAAGCCAGGTGTAGTGGCGCACGCCTTTAATCCCAGCACTCGGGAGGCAGAGGGTAGGAGGATCACCATGAGTTTGAGCCCACCCTGAAACTACATAATGAATTCCAGGTCAGCCTGGGCTAGGGTGAAACCCTACCTCAAAAAACCAACAACAACAACAAAAAGTCTTTGTACCATGTAATAGAAGAGGAATACCCAATACTCATAATGTATGTTGACAGTATCCTGCCACTCCATACCAAAATATAAATGGTGAACCCACTTTGGTTCAGGAATTCTTACTTACAAATCTTGTCCAAGGAGATGGGCAAGACAAAATTGTGCTTACTTAAAAATAGACTTGTCAGGAGGAAATTATCATGGTTTATTGTCTATACTTATGAAAGTTGGCAGTAAAAAAAATTTTAAAGACTTGTCAAAATTATTTGCAGTAATGAACATGAACCTGTTTCTGTTCGGTGGATTAAATAAATTATATCCATATGGTGAAATACCTTACTACCATCAATGAAAATGATGAATACGAATTTTTTTTTTTTTTTGAGGTAGGGTCTCCCTCTAGCTCAGGCTGACCTGGAATTCACTATATAGTCTCAGGGTGGCCTTGAACTCACAGAGATCCTCCTACTTCTGCCTCCAAAGTGCTGGGATTAAAGGCATGTGCCACCACACCCGGTTTATGAATATGAATTTTTTTGCTTGCAAAATAAAGTACATACACAGGGCGACCATTATAAAGAAGGGCTCGGACACTGCCTGGTTTAGACTTGAAGAGCAACAAGGAGCCTCTGGGTCTAGTTCTCGTAGAGTCGCATAGCTGGCCACTACCTGCAGCTGGTTTTGTCAGTTTAGGTGTCTTGCTTTACTGTTTGCGGGCAATAGGTTAAATCTGAAGTGAGTAGCTTTTAAATGCACCTGATGACACTGCATGTTCTTTTACAGTCCTCCTCCCAGTCCATCTGGAACTCTGACCATTACTTCTGGGCATGCCCAGTACCAATCTGTCCCAGTCTATGAGATGAAGTTTCCAGACCTGTGTGTGTACTGAGTGGTTCATGAAGACTGCAGCGTTTTAAAGGATTTTAGAGCCTAAACAACAAGCCAAGATGATTTTTCAGCATTTACACGACTCTTACTGACATGCATTCTGAAAACGACAATGGAATGTATCTTTAACCAAATGCTTGACATGCCATATGAGGGTACTTTTGAAGAGAAGTTTGTGTCATGTTTATTTGTTTTCAGGTTCATTCATTGTTATTCCACTGTTAAATAGTATATTTTAAACTGCTCAAATGTGATTTTTTTTTTTAGAAAAAAAAAGGATTGAAAAATGTATGAAGTGTCTGCTGGTTTCTTAAGTGTCTACACAAGTACTTAACAAATAGAATTTCTTTTGATTTTGGTTATCTAAAAAGAAAAATCTATATTCCTAATCCAGGAGTTGCAAACTGTCATTTGCTCTTTGTCCATGCACCTTAGAAAAGTCACCTACTGTTGCAACACGTAGTAGGCATTCCTCAACTTGTTGACAGCAAGAGGATACTCACGGACCCTAAAAATCACCATACCTTGCTGGTTCTTGTAGTACTGTGTTTTCTGCTGAGAGTTTGCACACTTGAGAGGCTTAGACCTTACTCTCTGAGTACCGAACTGTGCAATATTTTTGTACATCAATAGATGTATTAGTTTATAAGCTTTGCTTTGAAGCTATAGTAGTATTTTTCTGTGGTTGATTAATTAAGTAATATATGTGTATATTCATATATATTTACTACAGAAAAGAGAGGTATTTAAAATAGCTACCAGTTCACCTGTAAGGAGTCTGTATTTCAGTTTCTTGTAAATAAATTAATTTCCATTTTATATTGTACATTGTTTCAAATCTTTATAGTCTGTAAAATTCTCCAGTGCACTTTTTAATTTGTAAGATTTGAACCAAAACTTGTATGCATCTGTGTTTAAGAATAATTACGTGACAATCAAACAGTGCATATGTCTTTCCTGAGGCCCACCCATGTAGTCTGCTTTGATTCCATCTTCTGATGCTGCAGGGCCAGTCTGTATTCATGCATTTTAGTGAATTCCATCACATGGTGAAAATGAACATTCTTTGCAATTCTTAGAAGATGTTCCTCTTGACATTTTTATGAAATTGTCTGCTTATAGTTCTACCTTTGCAGATTTCATTTTCTATTATCATAAAAAGTGAGTATACCAAAAGTTGTAATTCAAAAAAACAATTTGGTTTTGGCTTTTGTTTTTATTTGAAAAATTGCAATGAAGAGTGGCTGTTGTTAACTTTGTGTTTGGCTTGCTGGGCACCATGAGCAAAAACAGAAAATAAAGAAAATGATGGGTAATACGGCAGGCACACTGGAAGTGTTTGAATATTTAAACCAAAGTACAACACATTGTAAAATATAAAATGATCCTGAAGAGTGCAGTCTTTTGGTTCAGAGGGATAGATAGTGTGGCTGTCCCTAGGAGATGAAATGGCCCTATTGCAGCTGACTCTGTGACTTCCCCTCGCCAAATTTCATATGCTTCCTGCCCTCCCCCCTTTCTTCTTCTGTGCTATGAAAGGATTTTAATTTCTGACTACACTTAGCAGGGGGACGTGCAAAAGCAATCATCCACTCGGATGTCATTTCAAAAATCAACACTGTGCTTTCGTATGGAAAAATCTATCACTTAGTTGTGGAAGAAAGATGTAGACTCATTTGCTCTCGTTCAAAACACAGTCTGCTCTACAAAATTTATGTCTCAGTGATTTTACACAAGCATGTGTTGCATGTAAAGGAAAACCATTACCATTGATGTTTATCATACTTTTCTCTTGGTATTTGTAAACTGTTGGTTTGAGTTTTATTGCTGTTGTTTTTAAATCACAGTGGACTTCTAGGTATCTTGAGTCCAGCAGGCACAATGGGCCTGTTCACAAGGGTTCCCCAGAACTAGACTGCTTCTCACGCTGGCCCTTCCATGACTGTCAGGGGCTCAGTTTGGAGTAGGTATGCAGGCTGGGTTGTAGCCAGGACAGATGCTGAAACTTGAGGATTTACTGGAGTTCATTGTATTGGTTTATTTTGTAGGTATATGAAACTCAAAATAAATTGTTAATTTTTCTGCTATATACAGTTGCTTATATATTATTCTTCTGTGTGACATTGAACCACTTGCATCTCACTGTTCCTCCCCTACACGTAGTGTGTCTGGCTGCTTATGTAGGGTTTAGTTGAAGTTTACCTGTACATGAGCATTCATAGTCTTTCTCTTCCTCCTTCCAAATTCATCTTTTAGTGTAGTACCACTTTACCAGCAATTAGCATCCTACTCCCTAAAATGCTTTTCTTCATGTCTAAAAATTAAACTAACTCATTTGTCTCACTCATACTAATTAATGTAAGATTTTAATGCAAAACATGACTCTGCAATCATTTGTAAGCATTAAGTTGATTTTCTTGTGGATAAGTCCATCTCTTTATAGCATCATATTTATAGAATTAATTGTATTCTCCATTGGGTTTAGTCAGAGAGGCATCAGACCCATAGCTGCTGGTTGGAGCACAGGAGAGATGCACCTCAGATAGAGTACTCACACAGTTGCCATCTCTGTGTTCACTGTAGTGATTTCTGCCCAGCACCATCTCTTGGCCCTAAATATGGCATTAATGAATCAAAGAATGAGTGAATAAGAATAATGAATAAAAATGAATCTTAATGAATCAACAACCTGTTGTCTAGTATCTTGCATGCCAACCTCCTTGGCTTATTCCTCACTTGCATAGTTGTGCCCTACAGCAGACTGTAGTTCAGAGGCCTTCTCTGTCAGGCTGAGTGACAGTGACAAGGAGCTTGGGCTCTGGATTCAGACCCAACAGGCGTAATCCTGACTGAGTGGTGGTAGGGAAGTGACTGAACTCTGATCTGTAGACAGAGGACAGTGTGGTGTTCTCTAAGCTTAGCTGAGAGGAGTGAGTAAACCACCTGAAAGAAGCTCACTGTGTCAAGCCTGCATTACAAAGTGAGCCTTCAGTTGGTACTCACAGTCCTTGGGGTCGCTCGACTGGCACGTAAGGAACCTGGGCCTTTGTTGAGCTCTCTAGTCGTAGGACAGCCACTCGGCATCTTTGCACCTGTGTCCACAGGTGTAAAGTGAGCCCGGTGTGAAATGCTCTCACAGGCTTTCTTCCTACAGGAACTTGCTGTGATCTTGTCATTTGACAAATGACTGATCTCAGCTGCCAAGTCTGAAGCAAGGCGCAAAGGCAAGGTGGAGCTCTGCCTGTCAGTTTTGCTCTCTCCAGCTTCACCTTATACTGGAGCCAGAGACAGTTGACAGTATATAAGGCAGTGCCTCAGCCTGAGACAAGGCTAGTCACACACATTACATTTGGAAGCAGTCCTGCTACATCCGAGCAAGGGAGTGAGCAGTGAAGCACAAAACTAAGCATCTGGTTCACTTTGCTTTTAAATATTTTACTTTAATTTGTTCCTTGACAATTTCATACATCTATATGGTAGTTAGATCACACAGGCCCCTTCCCTCCCTGTAGCCTCTCTTATCCCAGTCCCACCCCCCAACATACTATGACTCTACCTCCTTCAACAACTATTAACTACCAGTAGCTCCTGAGGGATGGGCAGGGACTCAGAAGCGCCTCCCCTGAATGACCATTGGCGGGCCTATCTTGGACAGGTAACCACTGCTTTAAGCATCCGTTTGTAAATTGTTCTGAGGAGCAGCACTGTCCACCCACAGTATGAAAGTTTGAGAACCTTTTGTCCTTGACATTTCTTTGTGGATGGTGTGTTCTTTAGTGTTGAGCTACTGCCCGAGGAATACCGCTCCTTATTCTTAGAGAAGGCTTGGGTCAGAGCACAGAAGGGAAGAAACAAAACACTCTCAGGGATCTACCTCCATGGGCGCACAGTGAAGAGTGGGAGTTTGAGGACATGAGGTCAGGTACAATGTCCTAATTAGTCCTTATTTTATAAAGAAAATCTAGGGCCTGGGATACAGTGATGGGTGATTTCCCATAGTGATGGTGGCTATGACCTATGGCTGCTCTTTCAGTAACAACGGTGGCACATGCCAGAACTGCCATCTTAGTCCTTGGCATACATCATCAGCTGTTATTTGGAGATCTACAGGAAATTAAACACACTCCCTTTATTTTCCGCAGAAGAAAGTAACTTTCGGGAGTTGGGGAACTGATATTTTTTCTGTAATGTCATCTTTATGCACAAACATTTACAACTAAACTGTTCTTAAAAACAAGACAGAACACATGGTTGGAGTATTTATTGAGCTTCCACAGTGCACTACAGAAAAAATAGAGAAGCACCTGTCACCTGTCTTCCTCAGCACATAGTTCTACGTGAACTGGTAAACTTCTGGAGCATGTGGGTATGGGTCTCACTGTCCCTGGTCCCTCTGAGCTGCTGCTAAGGCTCAGTGGACAGGATCCATCTCCAGAGGGCTACAGCCAAGCAAAGCAGAGCTACAGGCAATTTGATGTTCTCTCAGGAATCTTGTCTTCCATGAAGTGGCTTGGATGTCAAGGGACTGAGAGACTTCCCCAGAAACCTTCTGCTTCTGAGGTGCTCCGTGTGGGCCATGGGCTCCTCGCTGTCCTCCTCAGAGCTGGAGCCCACAGAAGAGGCCGGGGGCCCTCCGAGCAGCCTGTCCTCGCAGGACACTGGCTTGCCCTGGCACTCGTGTGTGTCTGCTGGCTTGAGGCTTTGGTTATAGGTGGCCAAGGCCATGCACTCAGCCGTGATCTGGTCACAGGCACAGAACAGCTTCTCACACAGGCTCTGCCCCACACCTTAGAAAGAGCAGAGAGGGGTAGACATGAGACATCAGGCATGGTGGATAAAGGTCCCATGGCTGGCTGCCCACCCCCTCCACCCTCCACTTCCTGCCTGTTGCACACGTCCCCTGGCATTGGGCATCTGCTACTCTCACGATCCAGCCCACTCCTCCTGGAAAGGGCCCTCTACAGGGAGTATCTCAATCCTCTCCACACTAACTCCTACTTGTGTAGCCCCAGCTTGGCCTCCATTCCAGAAGGCTTCCCCGAGGGTGTGTCAAAAACAGTGCTTTTTCGGCGAGGTCCCATCAAGCTCATCTTAAGGCATTTTGCCTCCCTCCAGTTTATGAGTTAACCATGTGCAGCCATGGTTACCTCCTTTCCCTTCTGCCTGACAGAAAACCTTAATGACAGATCCCAACCTTCCAAGCACTTAACTCACTTCTCCATTAATGTTTGCCTAGTCAGGGCTTGGGAAATACTTGTTGCCTTCCTTGTTTGCATGGCATTTCTCTGGCAGTGGAAATTCTTGCCCACACTGTTCTGGATGACCAGATAAAATACAAGGATGCCCAATTAAATTTGAATTTCAGGTAGACCTCCAAGTGTGTCCACTTAAGATATAGTTAAAATTTTTGTGTTTGTCTGAAATTCAAGTTTACCTAGGCTCGTGTGTTTTCTGCCAGCTCTGGCAAGCGTGTCCTTACTTTAACGAAGAGGTTACCTGCAGTGGAGGTCCTGTGACCCAAATGAAATAATATGCTTAAAGGTGCCAGGCAAAGATGAGCTCTCTGAAAATGTCCTTGTTATCTGCAGTGAAGCTGAAGGTCTCCCCCCATCTTATCTCACCTTGAAGTGTTCATCAACCAGAATTTCTTCTCACGGTATACCACACAGACTGTCCTTACCTTCTACAGTGGCCTCACCCCAGCCCCAGGCCTACTGACTACGTCTTAGCAGCAGACTAGAGGAGAGGGGAATAGACAGACAGGCAGAGTGGAGGCATACATTGACTTTGTCCTCCCCCCCACCACCCCCTTCACCTAGGCGTCTTAACCAGTACCTAGCATCTTGCTTGTTCACAAAGGGCCAACACTGGTTCCTGGATGCTGATAGGAGAGGGGTGAAGAATGAGTCTGCAGCCAGCAATATAACCCTGGGCTCCATTCCACCCAGCCCCTGTCCACTGCTCATGGGTCCTTTGGGTTTTTGACTTGGGACTCAACTTTCTGGCCTCAACCATACCTCCTGCTTTCACTTCCTATTCCTGAGTTCCTGAACATTCCACTGGAACACAATTTTTTTCTTTTCCTCTGCTTGGAATACCCATGCCCAACACAGCAGGACCTGTTAGCCTCCTGTCAGAGCTCATCTCTTCTGACCTCTCCCACATCCTCCAGCCCTCACTGCAGTCTCCAGACACAAACACCCTTGACGCATGGCCAAGGACAACTGTACTTGTCAGGGTGACCACTTGCCTGTCTCCCCTCCATGCTGCGAGCAGCTTGAGACAAGGATTAGACGAGTTCATCATTTACCATTTGAAGCATAAATGTCCCTCACAAAGACTGTTTGCAAAGCTGTGGTTTTCAGCTGATGGGATTTGGACTGATTGGATCCAGAAGGTTCAAACCTCTTCTAATGGTGGATTCATAACATGAAGGCATTGCTGGGAAGTGATACAAATTAGGGAGTGGGGCCTCGTTGGAGGAAGTGACTGGGAGTGAGTAAGGTATAGCTCTTCCCTAGCATGTCTGTTGCCTATGTACGTGTGTGTGTGTGTGTGTGTGTGTGTGTGTGTATGCTGTCTATATCTGCCCCTCTTCATCTCTGCTTGCTAGCCACCATGAAGCAAGTAGCTTTGCTCAGCTGCACATTCCCTGCCTCCACACCAGCCAAATAAAATAAATAAATCTGTCCTTCTTTAAGTTGACTTTTCTCATGCATTTGGTCACAGTGACAAACACTAACACAATTAATGTCATTGTTCCTGATAGAAGTGTGTTGGATAAGTGGACAGTTGAAGGAGTGAGTGACCCAGAAGCACAAGTCCACAAGTGATGGCAGGAGACAAGATGACAGGGATGCCCATGAACTGTGGGCACGGGACAGCAGGAAGAAGGACAGAAGGCCTGAGCAATGGGTCCCAGACAAACTGAGGATGAGACCAAAACCTTACTGTATTTCTGGAGCTCTGAGGGGAAACGTTTCCTTTTTAGGTGTAAAGCAAGCATGCAGGAAGTGCACCTTCTCTTGTGCCCAGAAAGTAAAGCAGACTGGCCACAGCCAGTTCTGAGGAAGTTTGGATAAGGGTCCTTTGATGAGGAAGGCAATATTCCGACTGTCTCCACTCAACAGCCACAGGGAGCTTTGGTTTTCACTATGGGGAGGAATAGAGCAGAGGGTTCACCTCAACCTTGAGCAGAGCTGCCCCGTACTTTATAAAACTTCTCAGAAGCCATCACTTAGGATAGAGCCAGCTTGAAACCCACTGGATCAAGAAGAGGAAGGCCTGAGGCTTCCTGAGGCAATGCCATCTTACAGCCCAATGCCTAGTTCTACCCTTTCTTCTGCCTGCACAGGTGTGGACCTCGGTTGCCTGGTCTATAAAGAGGGTCAGATACTAGAACTGCCTCCTTGGACTGATGATGTGAGAGCAAATGTTCTTCTCAAGGGCTGAGAACAACACCCAGCACATTGCAGTAAGTAAGGGCTAGCCAGATTATTCCTGATGCTCTTAACTGGCTTGATCTTGAGGCTCTTTGCCATGGACAGATGTGATGGCATGTCTCATGGTGAATAAGGGCATGAGCTCACGTTATAGATGAGGATGTGCCTGGGGATGTATCCAGAGCTTAGCTGCAGCCAGAATGTCAGTATGAAGGGCATGAGAAGTCACTGTGTAGCCGCCAGCACTTACACTTAGGTGCATGGTTCACACACACCACCGCTGATCTAGAACGTCTTCCACGCAGGCAGCCCAGCCGTCTCACCTGCTCCAGGCAGCAGTGATGGGACAGACAGCACCTAAGACCAAAGAAACCGTTTACTGCCCAGGGAGGGTTCTGCACTGACGAGGGCTCTGGACCCTCCATGAGGCATGTGTTGCGTCTTCCCTGTCTGGGATAGTGAGAGCGCTCTTTACTGCCCTGGGCTTCCCACTTGACTTGCACTCTCCCTGAGGCCTGCTTCCTTCACACTTTCTGGGACAGTGAGAGAAACCAGGGCCTTCTTTCCACTGCATTCATACTATACTTACAGCCACTTTCAAGGCACCATTAGTCACTCTGTGTGGGCCTTAGTATTTATTTTTTCTTATATTTTTATTATGATTCTGTTAATGGAAAACATGGTGACCTGCATATTTTTTACAGCAACTTTCTAACAAATGGAAATAGACTATTTAGGAAGGGGCTCCTTTTTTGAGTTTGCATAGATATTCTGTGTAGATAGCAGTGACCTCCACTCTATCTAACCTTCTACATCGAGCAGATAATACCACATTTATAGGACACTCCTTTAGCACTCATCTTAATGAGAACAGAAGCTGTCAAGACCAGTGTCTAGCACAGGGCTGAGTGGAAAAAGCAGGACCCCAGGAAACAGAATTTACCAGTGCCTTGTGTTTATACCCCCCCCCCCGCCTTCTGACCTGACATCCTCACCACCTCCAGAACCCTCCCCAGTCACATGACGTCTTTAGGATATTTGTGATGGCTTCAGCCAATGGCAGCTACAATTGCTCACCAACTTCTCCCTTTTCAACTCTTTCCTTCCTTTAATAACTTTCAGTACCTCCTGGAGACCTCAACCCAAGCAAGGGTGATAGTCTCAGCCTTTTAAAATATTTTATTCATTTATTTGAAATAGAGTGTGTGTGAAAGAGAGAGGGAGGGAGAATATGGGCACACTAGGGCTCCAGCCACTGCAAATAAACTCCAGACACACGTGCCACTTTGTGCATCTGCCTTTACATGGGTCCTGGAGAACTGAGCCCAGCAGGCAGTCACCAGGTTTTGCAAGCAGGTGCATTTAACTTCTGAGTCATGTCTCCAGCCCAGTCTCATGATACCCTTTGATGATACTCTTATTTGAGCCACCCAGCAGCTTCACCATTCACTGGAAGCCCAGTCAGAAGAACCAGCCCACCTCACGCCCTCACATTACCCCATAGCTGAGTTCAGTATCTGCTCTGTTGAGCCGCTAGAACAATGGATCCATGGTGCTTATGCAATTTCAGGGTAAAGAGTTGAAAATCAACATAATAGCCAGTGAGTGCGTTGGAGTTCATGAGTAATCTATACATTCTGCAAACTGTATTGCCCCTAATGGACAAAACCCATGGTGTTGACAACATGAACTTGCAGAACACAGCACCAGTTCCACAAACTGCCTTTCAGGGTTTCCACTTGTGATTCCCAAGGGTTCAGTTTGGGCTACAATGCTAATGAGCATCTCCAGGGAGGATGGATACACAGAGCCAGCTCCTGGGAGACCTAAAGTGAAGCCCAATGCAGACACACGTAGCTCTTACCTCTCACACGTCCTTCCCCATCACCTTCCCCACATCATACCTGTCCAAGGCATCCCTTGGCTCGCCTCTTCCTTCTCTTCCACAGTAACAGCCATACGACTCAAACTCCTCTGGGCAGCGGGACGTCAGACAAAAGAGCATTTCTCCAAGCTGCGTGTTCTCCTCGCTCCCCGGGTGCAGGAAGGTGATTCTGTCACAGGCTAATTAAGAACAATGTTCCAGTTACCCTATTGTTACTGGCACAAAGCCCCTAATCAAAAGCACCTTGTAGGAGGAAGGGGTTTATTTTAGCTTATGGCATCAAGGGGAAACTCCATGTTGGCAGAGGAAAATGTGGCATGAACAAAGGCTGGACATTACCTCCAGGCCAACATCAGGTGGACAGCAGCAGCAGGAGAGTGTGCCAAATATAGGCAAGAGGAGTTGAGGGGCTGCCTATAACACCCATAATCCTGCCCCCAACAACACACCTCCTCCAGCAAGGCTCCAATTCCCAAATTGCTGTCAGCTGGGGACCAAGGATTCAGAACACATGAGTTTATGGGGGACACCTAATTCAAATCACCACAGGGATTCTCAGGAGAGCAAGAATAGTTTTCTAAGTTGTATTAAAACAACTCTGGGGCTGGAGAGATGGTTTAGCAGTTAAGGCGCCTGCCTGCCAAGCCTAAGAATGCCTTTAGATCTCCAGGTCCCACATTTAGCCAGATGCAAAAGTGACACAAGCATGCAATGTCACACTTGCCCACAAGGGGGCGCACTTGTCTGACATTCGTTCACAGTGGCTGAGAGGCCACTGGTGCACCCAGTCTGTCTCTTTGCCTCTTCCTCTCTGTCTCTGTGGCTCTCTCTCTCAAAAAAAAAAAAAAAAAAACAACTCTGGAAGGGCCTCAGATCACCCCTCCTCTTAGAGAATTGTGACTTGTCCCTCCCTTTGTTTCAAAGTTTTTCTTTCCTGCTTCTAAAGCTCTACTAAGCATATGAAATCTCCCTGAAGAAAGGCAACTTATCTGGGCCAAAGATGCTCTACAGGCCACATTTTGTGGCTGAGCAGAGCCCAACATCCCGGTGGGGGGGGGGTCTCATCTGTCTCCTCAAGCATTTGGGCCACATCAGGTAAGCACACTTGGTGGGCTTGCCTCTCAGGGCCCTTGGTTTTCTTTCTCTGCTTCTGACTTTCTCTTTCTCCTCCTAGGCTTCCTTCTCTGCCTACAACTTTCAAATGCAGCATTCTCACAACTCTTCAATGGACACCATCGGAGGCTGGGCAACCATTGACAAGACCTCCCCACCCCTTTGTGTCCAAATGGCTGGGGCTCCTCAGGTGCAGGCCTTTGGCAGGGCATCCAAGGGAGGAGAGTCCAAGAACTTCATCTTTTCAGCAAGCCAGGGTGGGTGAAGCCAAACTTATGCTTCTAGAACAGTAGGAGCAGAATGACAAGGGCACTGCGCTGACAGAAGACCCTGGTTTCTGTCCCAGGCTCAACTTCAAAGAAGCTGAGAGGAGTAGGCAAGGCATGAACCTTTGAGCCTCCAAGTGCTTGTATAGTAAGAGAGAAGTTGTCTTTTAGCCACACCAACAGAAGAGGGTCCTAGTTAGATGAGGTGACCTAAGGGACTTTGTTAACTACCTGCAAGGTCCCAACATCAGGGAAACTGGACATTCCTCTGGATGCCAGATCCTGCCTACCTTTTCCAGTTGTCACTCGAGGACCACTGTCAACAGATGATGCTGCCAGCTCCGAAGGTGTAACACCAGCTGAGATGCGGAGTACACCCTTAGCTGTGCCAACAATCCCTGTAAATCCTGAAAATACACAACTTGATGGTTCAGAGTCAGAGTGGCTCAAAGACCCATGGTCAAGACTACATGCAGACAGAAACTGAGGAAACATAAGCGTCAGGAGAGTGTGCCTCATGCTGGGTTTGCAGACATGGAGACAGATTCTTAGACATCCAGGCATTCTACCTGAGGACCTCCACAGTTCTAACCTTAGCACTATCAGGAGCCTGGGCTAGCCCACTTAGATGGCAGGTCATGGCTGAAACACACGGCTGCCACTCAGGTCTGAGAAGGTGACATTTTTAAAAGTGTGCATCTGCCACGTGAGACCCATCTGGCTGCTCATAGTAAGTGAAGAGACATAGGGAACAGTGGAGAAAATAAGGGGCCTTGTCTACAACACGTGTGGGTAATGATAATGAAAATCTTCCTTGAACCCCATATCTCCTGGGTCAAATGCTAAAACAGTTTCTCCTGATATTCAACATAATGTGCCGGTCCTGTCTGTGGCCTGCGAGGCTGCCCGACTATGGCCTTTGTCCAGTACTCCTACTTCCAGTCATGTATCCAAACAAGTTAACCAGTGGATGAGCATAAGGAAAGTGAATGTGTACCTTCCACCATAACAGAAGGTCGTAGTTAAATAAACCATGGTTCCGTATCAGGTTGTATGCTGCTGCTACCACTCATGCTACAGGATCACATTGTATCCATGAGGTAACTGATGCTATGGCCACGGAGGCTCTCAAACTCATGTTGATGTTCATAGAGATGCATGGGGCGAGGGGACTAGAAACTGTCTTAAATATTCGCTATTTTTACATTGTGGAATGACAAGTGATTTAAATGAGAAACTATAGTTTTCTAAATGCAGTTCTTTAGTAGAAAACTTTCCATTCCTTCCAGTGAATCTGTCTTTTAACTGTATTCGCATACTTTGGAGGCAATGTAGAAATGCAATGGGTTTGACTCTTCTATTTCTGGTCTGGCTCAGGGCTCATTTGTAATGCATCCTTATCACAAACATGTTAGGAACAATGGCGTATGCAAAGGCAAGAGGAGCTGAGGGCACTTACCTGGAGGAGGTGTGGTCCTAGCAGCAACTACATCTTGAAGATCTTGGCTAGGCTCTGCCCCCAAGAGAAAGGAGGGTGAGTGTAAACCCCGTCCCATCACACCTTGGTGTGCAGATGGGCAGCAGTGCAGACATGGAAGCTTCCTACACAGCTCAACATATCAAGTTACTGTGGGCCCCATGAACCTCCAGATGCAAGCTCACTGCAAATAAAGCCGAAACTTGACAGGCTGGAAGTGCATGTGACACGTACAAGATAGGCTGGAAGTGAGGGACAAGTATAGACAGTCTAGAAGTGTGTGATGGTGAGGTAGTTTGAATATATGTCCCCCAATATATTCAGTGTTTTATTAGTTGTAGTTTGCATCTGCAATCACCTTGCTAGAGGCAATGTCACTGGGGGCCGGTCTTAAGGTGTGGAGGTGGGTTTGAGATTCCATTGTAAAGATATACAAAATGTGCCTAGCAGGAGTTCCTGAAGTGTGCTGTGTGACTCTTTTGGCTGTAGTTTTGCTCTGTGTGTGGTGTGCCTGGTTGGTTTTTCTGTCTCTTGCCTGGTCCTGTGAAGAGCAGGCCGCTTCTCCTGCCATTATGGAACTTCCCCTGGATCGGTAAGCTTCAATAAATAATATCCCTTCCTCCATAACTGTGTCTGGTCTGGAAGTTCATCTCAGCGAACCTGAAACTGTCTGCTACAGACAGGTATTACATAGGCTGGAGGTATGTGAATTTTTTGGAACTCTGTGGAGGTAAGATTTCTCTGGAATCAGAATGGGGAAAAAACTAAAGGGAAAAAAAAATCACATTTCTGATGAGAGCAGCATGCAGCCCATGGGGCAAAACTGAATGCTGAGTCCAGATTCTCCACGTAAAGTGAGTTGTTCTTAAAAAAATGAAATTACGTGTGTGTGTGTGTGTGTGTGTGTGTGTGTGCTCACGCACGTATGCACACCAGGGCCTCTTGCCACTGCAAAGGACTGCTAGATCACCAAACTTTACATGGCTTGGGAACTGAATCCAGCCTGCAGGCTTTACAAACAAGACCTTTTAACCACTGAGCCATCTTCCCAGCCCCACTCAGTTGTTCTTGTTACCACATATGACGCTCCTTCCCACTTTACTCCATATGACACAAATAAGCACTTGGCCATTTCAGTGCACTGATTGACATCCCACAGTGGCCTGCCAGTGGTGGTCTCCTCAGAGGCGACACAGGAGACACCCAGGTTACCTAGGCCACTCAAGGTCACAGAGCTAGAAAGTGACAGCACGCTTCTGGCTGTGTAGGACTGATGAGCAGGTATGAGGTTGCCCATATTAAGTGAGTTGAGCATACTTTGTGGTGAGGCCTATTTTTTTATAGCTGTACAAGAATCTACACCTTGAAGGAGAGCCTGGTTCCAAGTCTCCCATGCTCACTCATTTCTCCCTCGTGTGACGTGGAAGGATGGACACAGGCATGCCTTGTTAGAGGCTAGTGAACTATGGTCCAGCCCTCAGACTGTTTCTGTAAGTGGAGTGTCCAAATTTTTAAAATATTTTATTATTTATTTATTTATTTGAGAGAGAGAGATACAGAAATAAGCAGAGAGAGAGAGAGAGAATGGGTGTACCAGGGCCTCCAGCCACTGCAAACGAACTCCAGATGTATGCACCCCCTTGTGCATCTGGCTTATGTGGGTCCTGGAGAATCGAGCCTCGAACCAGGGTCCTTAGGCTTCATAGGCAAGCGTTTAACTGCTAAGCCATCTCTCCAGCCCATGTCCAAATTTTTGTCATTGTAACATGACATAGTTATTCACAAACATGTTGGGGCATGTTCATGACTATCCTGGGATGCGTGTTGCTCATGGGCCATTTCACTTACCCATCCATCACCCGTGGCTGCTGTCACACTACCAGAGTCGATCTGAGTATTTATGAAGAAATCCCACGTCACACAAAGCCCGAATACTTACCTGGAGGATGGCCAGAAGTGAGCAGCATGGGCCCTGCGCCTGTCCTCCTGAGCCAGCAGCAGTGGCAACAGAAGGGAGCTAAGAGGCTCTAGGGAAGGGGGTCTACAGCGCAGAGGGATAAGCATGGATTTAGCATGCTTGCTAAATTTGGGTTTCAGATGAGCAATGAATAGCTGATATAAAGTTGTCCCATGCAACACTTAAAACATGCTTACGCTTAAAAGTATGTGCTGTCCACCTGGGCAGGTGTGCAGCATTTCACCTGTGATCCCCCAGCAAGAGAAGCCAAAGAAGCAGAAAAGGGACTCAGGCCTGGGGGAGGACCAGAGGCTCTGGAGTTTACGTGGGTGGGTTCCATGATGCAGGCAGCAGAAGGCATTTTAGGAGCACTGACGTCATTGAGCAGAATGAAGGCAAGGGTGTTTGAGTCACACACCAGTCCCTTTCTACTCACCTTCTTCAGACAGGGCTGCCAGGCTAGTGTCTGTGGGCTTTGCAGGAACCCCTGGGAAAAGAGAACACCCCCCGATAGCAATGACGGGTCAGTGTAAAAAATAAAAACCCAGGGGGCTTTAAGCAGAGCAGCAGGGAGTCTGCTGGGCCCAGAGAGGAGGAATCTACGAACGGTGTCACAAGGGAAGAACTGGCAGTGTGGGCTGAGGGGTCCCTTGCTCTCAGGAACATGGACTGTCCAGCACTAGCCCTGCTCGCTGGAGGATTCTGGTGGAGAGAGATGGCTCTGTGCGACACGGGGTGAAGACAGTGAGGACTACAAACCTCAAGGTACTGTAAGCCAAGAACAGCCTTGCACACAAGGCCGGGAAATGGCAGGGAAACAGCAAAAACACTGGGCTTAGAAGATGTGCAGAAATTTGACATGTGTGTGTGCACACACACCTTTATGCATGCCCACACACTCATGCACCTGTGCACCCCAACACCCACACACCCTAAACATAACCATGCACGTTCACATATATTCATGCACCATATTCATACCTACACACCTTACCACACATGCACCTACACGCAGGTATGTACACATCAGTCTGCTCTTTAACCCTGCACACGTTCTGGAAGGGAGGCCTCAGCTGGGGTGAGGCAGTAGCTATGCCAAGGTGCGTAGTGGACTGTTGGCACTGACAGAGCATAGGCGCTTTGATGAACAAGGAATGGCAGACTTAAACTTCACTCTTGTTTTTATCCCCAAGGCCCCCATGTTTAGTGTAACGGTTGTGACTTTCTTAGTTTGATGGGCAGTTATTAAGAGCCCGTGCTATTCTGAAAAGAGGCACAGGATCACAAGCTTCCTTATAAGAGCTCCATCTGCTCCGAGCCTGGAGAGGGGACGAGGAAGGTGGAAGGGAGACACAGAGGCAAAGAGTTCCAGTCCATGGAGGCCTTAATGGCCATGAGCTCACCCAGTGGGAGCCTTGCTCATAAGAGACTGAGGCCCTGCCCCAGTTCCACTGCATACCAGGGTTCTGACTACAGAGGGAGATGAGAGAGAAGGGCTTGGGGGTCTGCACCTCACTGGGTTAATCCACACCCACTCATTAGCAAGGGGCAGAGTAGGCACTAGGACTCTTTGATATTGGATGTTTGCACTGTGCTAATCAGAGAAATGTAACTCATTGCTGGAACTGGGAAATAAGTCAAAACCATGTGCAAAAAATGAGCCCAGTTTCCAAGATCAGGCTCCCACCAAATGTGAGCTAGAAGAGGGCCTATGCACATAAAATTCTCTCTAAAATATCTATGGCCATCCCATCTATCTAGTACTCACTTCTCTCTCCGTTGGAGAATTTGCTTATCTTTTTCAGATGGACGATGAACCTGAAGGGAGGATCAGCCTATTGGGCCTCACCAGGGCCCCAGCTCAAACCATAGAGTAATGCAAGGAAAGGGCAAGAGTACAGCGTTCTTGGCACTCAGTACACCAGGAAAAGGCTGAAGGAGATAAACACAGAGAACATCCAACTCCTACTAAGCCAGATATCCAGAGACACAGGGGCTCTCAAAACCTCATCACTGAATTAGAACTAAAATGATCCCAACGAGGCTCAGGGAAATTTGTGGAAGAGGAAGCGGAAAGAATATTAGAGTCACAAGTTGGGGCATTATGCACAGAGACTTGGCCTATCCCCCATAACTCTTGACTACCCCCACAATGCATGACCCGCATTCCCCATTGATGAGGGTCCCGCTGGAGAGGGGAGGACAGGAAGGAGGATAATGGAATCACCAATATGAATGTAAAATTAGAATGAAATAAATAAAAAAATTATATAAAAAAGAAAATAAATAAGTGTTTTTAAAAGTGAAAAAAAAAAAGATCATCTAATGAAGAGGAGCAGAATCAGTGGAGGCAGCACCAATGGAGGGAAGTGCCTGCACCTGCTGTCATCATGTTGGGGCCCTGTGGTCCCAGTAAGAGCCAGTCTCCCTGGGAGCTTTACCTCCAGGCAGCAGGGTCACCTGCTCTCTCCTGCTGGTCGACTCTGCAAGGAAACACATTGGAAAGTGTGTAAAGCAATGTGTGTGTGTGTGTGTGTGTGTGTGTGTGTGTGTGCACTTGGCATCTTTAGACACCCACAGTTGTTGCACCCCACCTCTTAACTAGATGCACAGTGCCACTGCAGGTTCAGGACCTCATTCTCCCACCTGAAGTCTGAGCCAGGCAGAAAGAAGCATCCAGAAGGTTCATGGAAGAGTTGATGCCAGATTGAGCCAAGCATTCAACTGCAACTTTGTCACAAGTACACAGTAGGCGCTCACAAGGATCCTCGGAATCTGTGTATACAGCAAGGGCAGAGTCGTGAACAAAGATCAAACATGGAATCCCCAGAGGTAATGCAGGCTCTGAAATGGGACTTATGATGTCCTCGTCCATTCCCACTCCTTGGCAGGGAGGAGCCAGCCTGAGGGGCCCACCCATCCCCACTCACACCTCTGACTTCTGCTAGGATTGTCCAAACAACTTGTGAAATAAATTTCCCTGGAGTCACACAGTAAACAAGGTGAAAGCTGAAATTGGAGAGTGTGATTGTTTATCGCTGGCAGTCAGCTTGAAGGACTTTAGACTCTGGTCATGTCCGTGAGGGATTTCCTAGGTTAGGTGAGTTGAGGTGGGAGGACCCATCTTAACTGAGAACTAGCCCATGGGCTGGGGTCCCGACGGCGTGAGCAGGAGAGAGCTGCCTGAGCAGTCAGCATTCGCTGCCTTCTCCTTCCTCACTGTGGACTGATGGGAGCAGCTCCTGCCACCACACCTTCCTGCCAGGACGGGCTGGCGCTGCAACTATAAGCTGAAAGAAACCCACTTGCCCTTAAGCTGCCTCTGCTCAGATATTTTGTCCCAGCAGCACGAAAGAAACTGCTAAAGAGCCTGTGCATCGGATTCTTAGGAACAGCAGTCACCCCAAGCCTCCATCGCGCATTGCCACTTCTAGCTCCACATCCACGTCACTGACTTCTGAACATGTGCCAGTCACTGCACTAACCATTCTGCAAACAGGCCTGAATTTAATTTCCGTAGCATCTCTTAAAGGAGAGTTCCTCCTCCCTGTTTTGAGGTTCAGAGAAGTTAGGGAATTGTTTCACCGTCACACAGTGTGTAAATACTATCTGCCCCTGACATACTCCCACAATGGTTACAAGTACAGATTATAGATCCCATGATCTGATAAACCACTGCTTCAATTTAAAAAACAAATAACTGCAGACACCATTGAACAGCCTCACGTATCAGCATCAGCAATGACACTGCTATGGTGATGACGAAGCAGGTGGATCTCGGGAGCCATCATTCCGCTCAGGCCTAGGGGTCTTGGAGTGGCATTCCATGCCCCAGACTTCCAGGTGCCTGGAGATGCTCACCACATGTGATCTTCTTGTTGGTGCAGTCCACATCTGCACTAAGCTTGGCAGGGTCCTGGAGACAGCCCATCTCGGCAGCCTCTTCGTAGCACCTGCGATGCTGGAAGCAGCAGCTGGGGCAGGTGGGGCAGGGGATGGGGAAGACCAGGGTTAAGGTGCAATGAAACACACAACCTTGGATCACCCCGCAGTTTGTATGGCCCTTGGCATTGATGTGTTTTAATGCTCATCATGTGCAGACATAAACACATGCACACGAAGACACACACATGTGCACACACCTGCCACCTGCTGTCTTAGAAGTGTCACATGAGAGACGTACATCACCTCTGTCCACTGCACAGGTTTCTGTGACCAGCCTCATAGCCCTGGACCTCAGCAGGATGACTTAGTGTGGCTCAGAAAGCCGGTCATTGTCAAGGCACTGTCCTTGGTTGCTGCTTTCTAATGCATATGAGCCAGCCAAGGTCCCGAACAGCAGCTGCCACTCCCCAGTCCTTCTGCCTGGCTTCCCACAAGCAGATCTCTTCTTCCTGACAGTACCCCTGTTTGCTAGGGCGCCAGAAGCAGCTCTGTCACTTGCTTAAACTGACCATTGAAGTCAGGGTCATTGTATAATGCATCTTCAGACATCTAAATGAAAAAATTGGCACTTGAAGGTGGGCATGATGGTACATGCATGCAATCCTGTCAGGAAGATCACAAATTTGGGATTAGGTTGGGCTATGTAGTAAGACCTTGTGACAGGAAGGAAGGCAGGATAAAAGGCAGAATAAGGAGGATAAAAGAGGGCGGGAGAGGAAGAAGAAGAGGAAGGAAGGAAAGACGTAGTCGAAGAGCCCTTCCCTCCCTTCACAGTGAGTTCAGCACTGCATGAGGAGGAGCGTCCAGAAGTACGTATGACCAGCTCCTCCATTCAAGCTCCTGCACAGGGAAGTCTGAATGACAGCTGCAGCTGGACCAGCAAGGGGCGGCTTGGATTACCCAAGACAATGTTATTTTTTTTTAATATTTTATTTTTATCTCTTTATTTGACAGAGAAAGAGGAAGAGAGAGAGAGAGAATGGGCATGCCAGGGCCTCCAGCCACTACAAACAAACTCTAGACACATGTGCCCCCTTGTGCATCTGGCTTACATGGGTCCTGGGGAATCAAACCTGGGTCCTTTGGCTTTGCAAGCAAACACCTTAACCACTAAGCCATCCCTCCAGCCTGAAAATGTTATTTTAAAAATACAAAAAAAAAAAAAAATCAGAGCCGGGGGATGGCTCAGTGGGTAAGAATGTTTGCTGCAACGTGAGGGCCTGAGACCACCAGAGTTCGCTTCCCCGGGACCCACATAAACAGCTGGCTGTGACTACTTGCATCTATAACCCCAACCCTGCCGAGAGCAAAGAATGGAAAGTCACCAGGGCTTGTGAAAACCACACAGAAGATCTGAGCTAAACTGACACGACCAGGGAAGTCTGTGTTCTCTGCTAAGCTCTGGCTGTGAATTGAGAACCCCTCAGATGTCAGGAGAGTTGGGAAGGCTCCCAAGCTGCAGCTGGACTCACTGGGAACCCACAGTGTCTCTGAGATCAGGAAGATGGACAGGCATTCAGTACGAAGGGGCCGGGGTGGAGGGTGATGAATGACTTACAGATGACACCCCAGGCTGGCAGCCACAGCCTCTCATGTCGTGAGGGGGACGACAGATTGTGTCCCCAGATTTACTACCAGCCCTACCATTCATGCTCTGGGCATGGGGAAGTGAGGACCTGCAGCTGGACACAGCTTCACAGTGTACCATGGATTGTCTGTGGTGAATTACCCATCTCTCTTCAAAATAACTTCATTGTCCATGAGAAAACAGAGTCTTGTGAATAACAGTTGACACTTTTGAGCACTCCAGGGAAGGTCTGAGTACTTACAGTGAATGCTCACTTAATTAGCCTGCTGTGGATAGAGAATCTCTGGTCTGGGATCCCAATGCTAGGGAGAAATGAAGGGGGAGCCTAGGAATCCATCACAGAGGGTGAAGCAGGGTGGAAGCTGGGCTCACAGAAGTAGCTCTTGACATCACCCACCTCTTCCTCAACAGGAAGCCCTCATGAGCTCTGCAGACCAGCCTGCTCCCGTCTTAGTTACAGCAGTGATTATTTCTTACAGCAGCGAACGCTTGCTGAGCAGTGGCCACACCGCACGCAGCCTCTGTCCTGAGCCCTTGGCATGTGTTTCTCATCGAGCCCTCACCTGCATGCCAGGCAACACGTGAGATGGTTGCTGGGGGCGTTTCTTTATATGGATGCTGAGACATCCATATAAGGCCCAGGTTGGTCACACAGAAGCTGGTGCTATCACTAAGAGGTCACGTGGCTCTGACAGGCTTTTAGTGGAAAACATTGCAAGGGAGAAAAACTATGCAGACATATGATGGCCTTGGCTACTTGGATACAGCCACCACTGCCGTGGTTGCTATTATGACTCCAGTGCCATCCGTGCTGTTACGACTGCACTACCCAAGACTCCTGCCGTGGTCACTGAAGCACTTTGTATCCAGGCAAGTCCCCATCCCTTCTACTTGAACGTGGTCACTTCATATCTACTTAATATCTACTTAATTACTACTTAATATCTCTTGAAGTACATATTACTATTGCTTCCATTTCAAAGGAAAAGAAAGTGGAACACAGATAAGTAACTTGAAAAGTTCATTAAGAGCAGAAAATGGGTAGTATGCTCCTGTTAGTGGTATAGCTGGCGAAGATTTTGCTCCCATTTTGTGGGTGGTCTATTGGCTCTGTGTACGGTATGTCTGTCGTACAATAGCTTTTTAGATTCATGAGATCCCATTGGTTGAATGATTGTTTAATTTCTGTGGTAACTGGGGTCTTATTCAGGATGTCCAGAGGGATTGGTGAGTTAAGCATGAGGGCTGCTCTCATGGCAAGCCTGGCAACCTGTGCCAGGGCGAAGGCAATGGACACTGAGGACACTCAAAATGTATCGAAGCAGAAATCCAAAAGTTGCTGAGAGCTTGACCCTAAAGTAATACACCCACCAAGGCTCAGGGAACATGGTGGAGGAGGGAGCAGAAAGATTGTAAGTGGGAAGGAGTATCCAGAGGCAGTGCCCTCCCCACAATGACTGACTGCTGCTCTCATAACTCATAGTTCATAACCCCATGGTAAATACCAGCACCCCCCTGAGGTGGGCACTCAGCAGAATGGGGGCATGGGGAAGGGGATTTGTCGCACAAAGTTTTTCTACTTAATAAAAATGAAAAAGTAAAAATAGAGCACAGAATGAGAATTCCTTAGTCATAGAAAATATGTCTTAAAATTTGGACATATCGGGTGGAGAGATGGTTCACTACATGGGCACGAGGGCCTGAGAGGGCTGGACCCTGTCTGAGTTCTCTTTCCCAGCACCCATGTGAGTAGTGGGCAGTGACTATGGACACCTGTAGCTCTAGACCTGTAGCGGGCAGGAGCGGCTGTCAGGGGAGCAGAGACCAGACGTCACTGGGGCTTGTGACAAGGGTAAGCTCTAGTCAGTGAGACACTGTCTCCAGGAAACACATGGGTGAAGAATAAAGAAAGACGCCCAATGTTCCTTTCTGGCCTTGGTATGCACAGGACACACAAATCTACATACAGACATAGCTACCTACATACATACCTACATACCACACTCACAGCACACCACACATGAAAAAAAAATGAGCATACAGCACAAATTTTCCAAATTGATCAACAGCCCATACTGTTCCCATGCTTGTTAAAGCTTTCTTAATGCGTTTTCAGTTTCAAACATCATTGTCAATCTTGCTATCTTGTTCCAATTTGCACTTCTCTTGTACACAGGAAAGTAACAATATTCATTGGCCAGTTTTTGTCTATATGCACGTGGTGTGTGTGTGTGTGTGTGTGTGTGTGTGTGTGTGTAACAGAGGACAACAGTGTTGTCCTCAAGTACCCAGCCACCATTTATTTTTAAAAAGAAACAGGGCTCTAGAGAAGCGGCTCCACAGCCTCCGCAGCGGTCGCGGCGGCGGCGCGGCTAGGCGCCACCTGAGACAGCTGAGCCGCACGACTTTTAAAGGCAGGTGAGGAGATTTTTCCACTCACACCGCCTCCTCACAATCTCAAGAAACGTGGAAGGAGGTCAGTAGAGACCAACAGAGAGGCTTGTGAGGAAGAGGATCGCGTGGAGGAACAGACGGACTTCAGCCGCCACTCACAGCCTCCCCTCCCCCACCACGAGTGCAAGCACGGCCAGCAACAGAGATCACCAGCTCACCAGCAGCATCGGGTACAGCGAAAGCAGACAACAGACGCAGCTGACTTACTGAATCCACAACACAGCAAAGGAACCAAGCAGCCGTGCAGCATAGCTGTGATCAAACCCATTCCAAAAGGTAACTTGGTTTTCACTAGGTTAGTACCCACCAAATAAGCCTGGTATATAATCCTGATGGATGGTCAGATCTGACATTCCTAAATAAGCTATATTCTAGGCTGCTCATTTGTTGCTTCCTGATTTGTTTCCTCCTCTGTCATTCATTGGGGAAGGGTCTCTCTTGATCACAAGCTGACCTTGGAACTCTCTACAGATCAGAAATCTTAGCCTCCCAGCTGACAGGATTAAGGGTGTGGGCTAACACATATCCTTAGGAACTGTGACTTTGTCATAATACCTGCTTTTGCACAAATACTCTGTGCTGTATTTCATTGAAGGGGTACATTGTTGAGTTAAATTTTTGGATCTTGACTGTATTCTGTTCCATTCACCCCACTTGATAATCTCATAACAGGCAAGGGTCACTTCTGGGATTACTTTGAGAGCCTTAAAAACCACACTTAACACCTTAAACTCCTGCACTGAAGATATATAATATCAGATTGATTGATACACCTAACATTACTGCAGATATTTAGAAAACCCTAGCATTAAATTAACTCAAGATGCAAAGATCTCTACATTACAATACAAGAAACACAAAACATCCAGACAATATAAATCCACCAAAAAGTATTAATATATCAGAAATGACCTTCAGTGAGGCTGACTTAGAGGACATCCCTGAGAAAGATTTCAAAAGAATGATTATAATTATGTTCAAAGAACTCAAAGAGGAAATGAAAGGGTTCAAAGACCTCAAAGAAGAAATCAAAGGATTCAAAGAACACACAGAAAACCAATTTAATGAAATAAGGAGGTCAATACTAGACATAAATATGGAAATAGAAAGAATAAAGAAAACCCACTCAGAAATGCTAGCAATAAAGAACACAGTCAGTGAAATTAAAACCTCTGTAGAAAATCTCTAGTAGAATGGATGAAGGAGAGAACAGAATATCGAATCTAGAAGACCAAGTAGCTGATCTAATACAGTCCAACAGAGAGAAAGACAAAATAATAGGAAGGTATGAATGGGAATTTCAGGATATTCGGGACACTATGAAAAGATCAAACATAAGAATTCAAGGGATAGTAGAAGGAGAAGAATTTCACTCCAAAGGCATAGTAGGTGTTTTCAACAAAATCATAGAGGAAAACTTCCCCCAAATTGGGAAAGAGATGCCAATGCAGATACAGGAAGCCTTTAGAACACCAAACAGACAAAACCTGGAAAGAACCTCTCCCGCCATATTATAATTAAACTACCAAACATACAAACCAAAGAAAATATATTGAAAGCAGCTAGAGAGAAAAAGCAAGTGACCTACAAAGGGAAGCCCATCAGACTCACAGCAGATTACTCAACACAAACTTTAAAGGCCAGAAGGGCCTGGAGTGATGTATTCAAGTTCTGAAAGATAAAAACTGTCAACCGAGATTACTTTATCCTGCAAAACTATCTATCCAAATAGATGGAGAAATAAGGACATTCCACAACAAAGACAGGCTAAAGGAATTTTTGGCAACTAAACCAGCTCTACAGAAAATACTTGCAGGAATCATTCATGCTGAGGAGAAAGCAAAGCACACACAACAGGAAGTAGGAAAAAATAAACCATACTCAAATAACAGTTAAAACAAGTGAGTAAAGGGAAAACAGGAAAAACTAAAAAATAAGAAGAATGGTGAGAATAAACACATATATGTCAATAATAACTCTTAATATCAATGGTCTCAATGCCCCTATCAAAAGACACAGACTTGCAGACTGGATTAAAAAGCAGGATCCTACCATCTGTTGCCTCCAGGAAACTCATCTCTCAATAAAAAATAGAAACCTTCTTAGGGTGAAAGGTTGGAAAAAGGTATTTCAAGCAAATGGGCCTAGAAAACAAGCAGGTGTTGCTATTTTAATTTCTGACAAGATAGACTTTAATCCAACATTTGTGAGGAAAGATAAAGAAGGTCACTTTATACTGATTAAAGGAACACTCCAACAGGAGGACATTACAATCCTAAACATATATGCCCCTAACATGGGGGCTCCCAATTTCATCAAGCAAACACTATTAGAATTAAGGTCAGAGATATCTCCTAACACCATAGTAGTGGGTGACTTCAATACCCCACTCTCATCACTTGACAGGTCTACCCAGCAAAAAACAAACAGAGAGACATCTGCATTAAATGATATCATGGAACAAATGGACCTAACAGATATATACAGAACATTCCATCCAAATGCTGCAGAATATACATTTTTCTCAGCAGCACACGGGACATTTTCTAAAATAGACCATATACTAGGACACAAATCAAATCTTAACAAATACAGGAAAATTGAAATAATCCCTTGTACACTTTCTGACCACAATGGGATTAAACTGCAAATCAGCAACAAGAAAAACTACAGAGCATACAGAAACTCATGGAGACTAAACAGCACTTTATTGAATGATGTATGGGTCATTGAAGAAATTAAAAAGGAAATCAAGAAATTTGTAGAATCAAATGATGATGAGAATACAACATACCAAAACCTTTGGGACACAATGAAGGCAGTCCTCTGAGGGAAATTTATAGCCCTAAGTGCATATATTAAGAAATTGGAGAGTTCACAACTAAACAATTTAATGCTTCTGTAAGGCCTTGGAAAAAGAAGAACAAGGCAAACCAAAAATTAGTAGACGGGAAGAAATAATAAAGGTTAGGGCAGAAATTAATGAAATGGAAACCAAAAAAACAATCAAAAAGATCAATGAAACAAAGAGTTGGTTCTTTGAAAGGATAAACAAGATTGACAAACCCTTAGCAAATATGACCAAAAGAAAGAGAGAAGAGACAAAAATTGATAAAATTAGAGATGAAAAAGGCAACATCACAACAGATACCAAAGAAATTCAGAAAATCATACGGACATACTTTAAGAATATATATGCCTCTAAGTTTGAAAACCTGAAAGAAATGGATGAATTCCTTGATTCATATGACCTACCAAAATTAAATCAAGAAGAGATAAACCATTTAAATAGAACTATAACAACCACAGAGATTCAAACAGTTATAGTCTCCCAACTAAAAAAAGCCCAGGCCCAGATGGATTCACTGCTGAATTTTACCAGACATTCCTGGAGGATCTAACACCAATGCTTCTCAAACTTTTCCATAAAATAGAAAAAGAAGGAACTCTGCCAAAAATCCTTCTATGAAGCCAGCATCACCCTGATACCCAAACCGGACAAAGATAGATCAAAAAAAGAAAATTATAGACCAATCTCCCTCATGAACATGGATGCAAAAATTCTCAACAAAATACTGGCAAACAGAATACAAGAATTTATCAGAAAGATTATTCATCCTGACCAAGTAGGCTTTATCCCAGAGATGCAGGGATGGTTCAACATACGCAAATCCATAAATGTAATATACCATATAAATGGCCTGAAGGACAAAAATCACATGGTCATCTCAATAGATGCAGAAAAGGCATTTGACAAAATCCAACACCACTTCATTGTGAAAGTATTACAGAAACTGGGAATAGAAGGATCATATCTCAACATAATAAAAGCTATTTATGACAAACCTACAGCCAACATAATACTAAATGGGGAAAAACTTGAAGCTTTTCCTCTAAATTCAGGAACAAGACAAGGGTGTCCACTTTCCCCACTACTATTTAATATAGTACTGGAAGTCTTAGCCACAGCAATAAGGCAAGAGACACTCATAAAGGGGATACAAATTGGAAGGGAAGAGATCAAATTATCATTATTTGCAGACGATATGATTCTATACCTAACAGACCCTAAAGTCTCTACCTGCAAACTGTTAGAGCTGATAAACACTTTTAGCAATGTAGCAGGATACAAAATAAACACACAGAAATCAGTAGCTTTTCTATATACTAACAACAAACATGCAGAGGATGAAATCAGGAATCTCTCCCATTCACAATTGCCTCAAAAAAATAAAATACCTTGGAATAAACTTAACCAAGGAAGTGAAGGATCTCTACAATGAGAACTTTAAAAACTCGGCGACAAATTACAGAAGACAAAAGGAAATGGAAAGACATCCCATGCTCCTGGATTGGAAGAATCAATATTGTGAAAATGTCAATCTTACCAAAAGCAATCTATACATCTAATGCGATCCCTATTAAAATCCCAATAGCTTTCTTCACGGAAATAGAAAAAACAATCCTAAAATTCATCTCGAAACACAAAAAACCTCGAATAGCCAAAACAATTTTGCGAAACAAAAATCAGGCAGGTGGTATAACCATACCCGATTTTAAGTTATATTACAAAGCCATAGTAACAAAAACAGCATGGTACTGGCACAAGGACAGACAGGTAGATCAATGGAACAGAATAGAAGACCCAAATATTAATCCAAGCAGCTACAGCCACCTGATCTTTGACAAAAATGCCAAAAATATTAATGGGAGAAAAGATAGCCTCTTTAACAAGTGGTGTTGGGAAAACTGGACATCGGTATGTAAAAGGATAAACATAGATCCTTGCCTCTCTCCATGCACAAGAGTCAAGTCCAAATGGATCAGGGACCTTGATATCAGACCTGAAACTCTGAACCTGCTAGAGGAAAAAGTAGGGGAAACCCTTCAACATATTGGCATAGGTAAGGACTTTCTGAATATAACCCCAATTGCTCAGTGAATAAAATCACTAATCAACCAATGGGACCTTATGAAATTACAAAGCTTTTGTACAGCAACTGACACTGTGAATAGAGCAAAAAGACAACCTACAGAATGGGAGAAAATCTTTGCCAGCTATACATCTGACAGAGGATTAATATCCAGAATATACAAAGAACTCAAAAAACAGAATAATAAGAATTCAAACAACCCAGTTAAAAAATGGGCTATGGAACTAAATAGAGAATTCACAGAAGATGAAATACAGATGGCATATAAACATCTGAAAAAGTGTTCCACATCCTTAGCCATCAGGGAAATGCAAATTAAAACCACTTTGAGATTCCATTTCACTCCTGTCAGAATGGCTACCATCAAGAAAACAAATGACAATAAGTGTTGGCATGGATGTGGAAAAAGAGGAACACTTCTACACTGTTGGTGGGAATGTAACCTGGTCCAACCATTGTGGAAATCAGTGTGGAGGTTTTTGAGACAGCTAGAAATAGATTTACCATATGATCCAGCTATAGCACTCATAGGCATATATCCAGAAGACTCTTCTCACTTCCTTAGAGATACTTGCAAAACCATGTTTATTGCTGCTCTATTCACAATAGCTAGGAAATGGAAGCAGCCTAGATGTCTCACCACAAATGAATGGATAATAAAGATGTGGTACATTTACACAATGGAGTTCTACTCAGCGGTAAAGAAAAATGAAATTATGAAATTTGCAGGGAAATGGATGGATCTGGAAAGGATTATACTAAGTGAGGTAACCCAGGCTCAGAAAGCCAAACATCACATGTTTTCTCTCATATGTGGATCCTAGCTACAAATAGACAGACTTGTGTGTGAACTGGAACCAAAAATTGGTACCAGAAACCAGTAAGCTGGTAAAAGGCTATAAGGGACGGAGGAAAGGAAGGACTGAAGTGTATGGTATTGCACATATGTAAGTGGAAGGACTGATTACAAGGAGGGGAATGGCCTAACCAAGGCCATGGGTAGAGAATGCATAAAAGAAGGGCAGGGGGAGGGTCAATCTAATTTCAAAAGATAGTGAATAAGACTTATGTAAAACTACTTTTTTGAATAATGGTACATCTAGAAGCTGTAGACTGTTACTAGAAAATTTTCAGTACCTGGGATGGGATACCTTCCAGTGAGTTGTTGGCCAAGGAGGTCCCGGTAGCCTCCAAAACATTAAAGGCTTTTGCCAAAGCCCTTGGTTTCCCCTGAGAAACAGATAGTAAGACCCTATTGCTGAAGACATCTCTTGCCTGAGAGGAAAGGTCACTGAGAAAGCAAGCTGGTGCTGAGCAGAAAACCTTCTCCCTGTAGACCAGCCAACTGAAAGCTGGAAAAAGCTGCACTGCATGCAGAGTATGGGAGACAGAGGTCATCAGCAGTGAAAACAGTGGACACTGAATATTCAAATTTGGCCAGACAGGCCCAAAGACTGAACGGGTGCAATAGTGGCATATCTACTCTTGGGGAAACCAACTGCTCTATAATTGGACTGAAGGCCCTCTCTACGGGAGGGAATACATACCTGGTACTGAAAAACCTAAGCAAAGTCTATGGTAGGTAAGGTCATGAGCCTTAGGGGTATAAAGCATACTCTTATCTAAATGTATATACTATTCCCACCAAGCTGCCTGGAAAATACTACACTTAATGCTCATATTCACATATTAATGCTACTCTCACTTCTGGTTAGAGAAGCTTCTCTTTTCAGATGGCGATGACTACTGGGATGATCCAAAAGGCAACATAGTGCTGAGAAGAAGGGATGGAGAAGTGCCCAGCACTGAAACATCTCTGTCACACCCTCCAAGGCTCAGGGATCATTGCGGAAGAGGGGGCGGATAAAATGGAAGAGCCAAAGGAAGGGTACGACTCCTTACAATGCAACTGCCCAGACAGAAATTGGCCTTGATATCCATGACCTTGCTGTGCCTAGCAATACCTCCGCAAGACCCTCATAATAGAAGTAAAAGATGATGACATCAAATTAAAAAAGAGACTAATGGAGAGAGGGAGGGGATATGATGGAGAGTGGAGTTCTAAAGGGGAAAGGGGGGAGGGGAGGGAAAACTATGCACCTTTTGTATGTAAGTTTGTTGTCAATAAATATTTAAAAAAAAAAAGAAAGAAAGAAACAGGGCTCTTGGGCTGGAGAGATGGCTTAGCGGTTAAGGCGCCTGCCTCCTAAACCTAAGAACGCCAGTTCCAATCTCCAGGTCCCACGTTTAGCCAGATGCAAAGTGACATAAGGACACAATGCTGCACTTGACAACAAGGGGGCACACGCATCTGGATTTCGTTCTCAGCAGCTGAGAGGCTGCTGGCGCACCCATCTATCTGTCTTCCTCTCTCTCTGTCTCTCTCTCAAAAAAATAAAAATAAATAAATAAATAAAAACAGGTCTCTTTCATTGGCTTGGATCTCACCAACTAAGCTAGACTGAGTGACCAGTGAGTTTACAGGACCCTCCTGTCTCCATCTCCATGGCATGGCATTTGCATGGGTTCTAGACAACAGAACACAGGCACTCATGCTTGTGTGGTGAGTGCTTGACCACTGAGATTTCTCTTCATCCCTGTTACTTAGATGTTCTTATATTCCCCACTAGGTAGTTGCATCTTTAGGGCAGAAACAATATTCTGTTCATCATAAGCCGGGCTTATATGTTGTTCTAGAAACCTTCAGTTTGCTTTTCTTCTGATGGGCAGAAATTCTCTGAATAAAAAGGAATCTCAAACTTTATTAGGGTGATAGGTCCCACAGGGAGATTATTTAAAATTCATACTTTCAGGGCTGGAGAGATGGCTTAGTGGTTAAGGTGCCTGCCTCCTAAGCCTAAGAACACTGGTTCCAATCTCCAGCGGTTCCAATGTCTAGGTCCCAAGTTTAGCCAGATGCAAAGTGATGCAAGGGAGCAATGCCACACTTGACCACAAGGGGGCGCATGCATCTGGATTTCGTTAGCAGCAGCTGAGAGGCTGCTGGCACACCCATCTCTATCTGTCTTCCTCTCCTCTCTCTCTGTCTCTCTCTGTGTCTCTCTCTCAAAAAAAAAAAAATTCATACTTTCAGGCTTCACCTAACATTACCCTGAGTGGAAAGTTCTGGATTAGGTCCCAGGAACTTGCAATGTAACATGCACCCCAGATGATTCCAATGCAGATGACCCCAAACATGGAGCAACACTGCAGTACAGCTTGGCATATTGGCCACAGCAGAGGTTTGGACAGCTGCCTGCAACCATAGCCCATCATTGGCCCATCACTCAGATGGAGTAGAGCCCCCTCCCCACTGCCACTACTATCCCACACGAGGGAGTAAGAAAATTAAGTCCTATCCTGAATGCCAAGGCCAAGTCACTTTCTGTGTCTGTGTTATGTCCAAGGTGTCACCTGGCAAGCCTGAGCTCATGTGGTGGTGTGAATGTGAAATGTCCCCATAGCTTCATGCATTTTGAGCACTTGGTCCCCAGCTGGTGGCAATTTGGGAAGGTTGTGGAGCCTTTGGGAGGTAGAGCCTTGCTGAAAGAGGTGTGATGCTGAGAGTGGACCTTGAGGTTTATTAGTCTGGCCCACTGTGCATTCAGAGCTCACTCTTTCTGCTTCCTTCCTGCTCATGTGACAAGATGTGATGCCCGGCTGCCTGCTCTTGTCATGCTTCCCCAGCCCTGATCAAACTTCCCCTTGAAACAATCAGCAGAAACCAACCTTTTCTTCCTATATACTGCTTCTGTTTGGGCTGGAATACACACACACACACACACACACACACACATACACACACATCACAGCTACAGCTCACCTGTGAGTCCTGCTCACCTGTCAGACTCATCCAGGGGCAGCCCTTCCATCTCAAATCTGCAGGAGCAGCCATAGTCTTCAAAGTCCCGGGGACAGAGGCCAGCCACACATTTCATCCCATTCACAAACTGGAGCAGCAGGGGGAAGTTGGTGAAGACAGCCTGAAGCCAGGTGAAGTGGGAGCCCAGGCAGTCTGTGGATAGGCAGAGGGCAAGTCCTGGTGGTCATGGGGACTTAACTCCAGGGGGAGTCTTGCTCCTTGGACTTCCCACAACCCCGACTGCTGGGACATTGTCAAATGGTAAGCACCTACTGTGTACTTGGACTTTTGTGAGAATGGAAGGGAGGCAGGTGTCCACCTAGTAAATAGTTACTCGTTCCTTATTAACAAAACTGACAAGTTCTCAGGGAAGGTAAGCCTTCTTCGAAGTCTCTGAGGATATTTTACAGTTTTTGAGCTGGGTCGGCCCATCCTTGCATGTCAGTGGTGAACTAGAGCTGAGCATGTGACCCAGACCTGGCCCCAAAGTTTGTTAAAAGATCCTGGAAAATGCTTGTTTCCTAATAAAACATAATGGCATGTGAAGACATCCTCTGGTCTATACTTTTCTCCTTCCTTGACTGTGGATAACCTGCATTGCAACCAGGAGGCCCCAAGCCTAATGCTAAAAAAGCAATATCTTGGGCAGGGTCACAGAGGAGTAAGATAGGCAAGCCTGCTGGGACTGTGCTCCCTGGAGGGAGCTACTGCACCTGTCCCGATAATTTCAGATCATTTACTATGTGACATAATAAAACATGTTTATGATTGGTGGGTTACTGGATGGCTTAATGGGTCTCTAGTGACAGTGCTAGCACCATAAAATGATAAGCCAGTGTTGGAAGGGAGACACAGACATACAGGTTTTGAGCGCTGACCGTGTGCAGGAAACTGGACTATGCAGTTTCAATACCACAATAGTTAAGCGTGGTCTAATGCATGTTACCAAACATTTGCCTGTTTACCATAGACCTCACCTGGATCCTGCCAGGTGGCACTATTCCATTGCTTCCATTTCATAAGTAATGACACTGAGACATGCCCAAGGGACCAGCCAAGGACACTGATTCACTCTGAAGTTTGCAGCAAATAAAACGGACCAAAAAAAAAAAAGGTATATTTCCGACTATAAACCTTAGGCTTGGCCTTCCCACTCTTGAGTTCTCTGGAGAGGGAGCATTCCATGCTAAAGGGGGTGACCCACAATGCCTGTATAGAATGCACAGGTCACGTTATGAAGGGCTGAGGTGCCGTCCATGAGCACCAGGTCCACTTGAGCATTCATTTAAGCTACCTTTTACCCATGTTTTCTCTCCAAGGCTTCACTTGAGAAACCAGTTCAAACGATGATGGAAAAAAATGATCTCTAAAGTTTGCATGTATGCATGTGCTCACGTAAATATGCATTTTCATTGAAAGATATACAGGCCACCTGCACTTAGTCACAGGCACATTTTATTTTTTGTAATTTTAATTTTTTTTTGTTGTTTTTTTTTCGAGGTAAGGTCTCACTGTAGTTCAGGCTGACCTGGAATTCACTATGTAGTCTCAGGGTAGCCTCAAACTCACAGCAATACTCCTACTTCTGCCTCCCGAGTGCTGGGATTAAAGGCATGCACCACCACTTCCGGCTATTGTTTTTTTTTTTTTTTTTCCCCAAGAAAAGTCTGTTAGTTTTTATTTAGAGGTGGCTCAAGATGCTGCCTTGTACAACAGTGCTTTTTTTTTTTTAACTTACTTTTTATTTTTTTTTTTTATTTTACAATATTTTTTATTGACAACTTCTATACTTACATACAAAAATAGCGCATATTTCCCTCCCCTCTCCCCATTCCCCTTAAAACTCCAATCTCCATCGTATCCCCTCCCTCTCTCCATTAGTCTCTCTTTTATTGTTTTTGTTTTTGTTTGAGGTAGTGTCTCACTGACCTGGAACTCACTTCAGGCTGTTCTCAAACTCACAGTGATCCTCCTATTTCTGCCTCTCAAGTGCTGGGATTAAAGATGTGCGCCACCATGCCTGGCTCACAGGCACATTTCAAATGCAGCTCCATGTCTAGCTTCTTCTAACCCAACAGCCCGCCCCAGTGTGTCTGCCAAGGCCAATCAGCGTAGCTTTCATTTGGCAAGCACTGCTCATAGCTGATGGTAGGAATCCTCGTGGTGCCCCATCCATTGTAGAATGCTTGACCACCTTTGAAATCCATAAGCTTTACATGTATTCATGGTTGTGGAGAGGCAACCAAACCGTAGTGGAAAGAACTAAGCCCTGGGTTCAGAGAATCCTTCCCTTCTAGCCCTGTAGCCTTGAGCAAGTCGTTCAACGCCCTTAGGTCAGCCTCCTCACTTGTACAATGGCCAATGCCCTTCCCTTCCTGGCGAGTTTGTAGTCAGCATAAGGATGAAGGCGCAGAGTGACCCCGTGACTGGCTTGTAACAAAGAGTCACTGTCCTGACAAGGGTCCTGGCACAGTGTGGACAGTTGCCTGAGGAGTTCCAGGGCATGTGCTCTGCTTGATGGAGAAAAGCAATGTCAGGTTTTACTCACCAAAAATCTCAGCCACACTTTCCACATTTTTAAACACCCCATTGAAGAATGTGATATCTGTGCGGATGGAAGAAAAAGGGAATGAGTGCTCGGATTTCCACCTCCTTTGCCCTCCTATCCAGTGAGGTCAACCCTTTTTCTTTTCTGAGGACAAACTTGATCTTAGGTTAACTTTCTGGTACCCCAAGTTACCCTGTGTGGTAGTTTGAATAGATGGCCCCCCCAATATATTCAGTATTTTATTAGTTTATAGTTTGCATCTGCAGCCACCTTGCTGGAGGCAATGTCACTGGGCAGATCTTAGGAGTGGTGGTGGGTTTGAGATTCCATTGTAAAGATATGCAAAGTGTGCCCAATAGGAGTTCCTGAAGTGTGCTGTGCTGTGTGGTTGGTGGCTTTTCTCTCTCTGCTTGGCCCTGTGAAGGCAGGCCAGCTTCTTCTGCCATTATTGGAACTTCCCCTGGATCTGTAAGCTTCAATAAATAATATCCCTTCCTCCATAACTGTGCCTGATCTGGAAGTTCATCTCAGCGGACCTGAAGCTGTCTGCTACACCCTGGAAACCTGATGAAGATGACATATGAATTATGTTACTAGGTAGCATTGCTCAGGGTACAGTAATAATAATAATAATATAGATATAAATAAATAAATGACCCTGGACTGAGAGGAATTATAGACTATAAATGCATGTCATGACATCATTGTCCTGGGTCTCTGTCATGGAATGGCTATTACAATTGTACATGTCCCCGCTGGACATCCAAAATCGCCTATGTCTTGTTAATAGACTGCCTTCTATGGAGAATTAAGCCTCTGGGCCAAGTCTGGTCTGTGGCTAATCTATGCGAGCCCTGTTCCCTTGTCCTGAGCTGACATCCAGGGTCTGCTGGACTGTGGGGTGCATTGTGAAGCTCTCCTCCTGCCAAAGAGGGGAGGCCACTGTGGCCCACTGGCAGGCTGTGTTTCCCAGTCGGGATCTTGCTAAGGGCCTAGTGTGGCCAGTGAGTCAGGGTCATTTGGTGGACATTGCATTTCCTGTGAGAATTACGCCATTTGGAGAGTCTGACTGGGACTCATCCTTTACTTGCACGGGCTCTGGGAGCACTCCATCGCTGAGCTGTATCGCCAGCCTCCAACCCGTAATTCTGTCTCTGACAGGTTAAAAGTGGGCTCTCGATTCAGGCCAGACCTCACTGGCTGGTTCACTCTGTAATGTGTTCTCTAGTGATGTGTAGGTATGGGTCCAGCAGAGAACTCTTTGTACTCATCATGGAACCTTGCTCCCTTCCCTCTTTACTGTAAGCAGAGCCCTGCACGGTGTCCTCCTCCCCTCTTCTGCCTCTAGGCAAGCTCAGAGCACAAGCTGGAGTCCAGGCGCGGTCCCCACCCAACCCTCACAAGGTCACATTTACCCTCTTTCCTGGTTGCCCCTCTCCACTGACCTCTGTCCCAAATGTCTCAGATGGCCATGGGGAGGGGCCAGAGACATGCTTTGGAGTTCCATTTGAATAGCTTTGCTTGCAAAAAAGTGAAGGACTCCAGGGCACATTAAAAAGAGACATTTTTCTCTGCCAATATCCTAGATATATTCAGCTTCCAGGAAAAATCCAAAGGATTCATACTAGTATATATTTTGTATTAATTGACAGTATATATTACATAATGTGATCACAATCCTCTCTCACTTCTCTTCACCACTTTCTCTTCACCACCCTCCCCATTCCTGTCTCCCTTCTGCTGAAACCTTTCTTCTTCCAAACTAGTCTCTCTGTTGTTGTTATAGCATGTGGGTGTGAACCAGTGAATTAATCAGGCCTGCCTGCATAGGTACAGGTGGGTTTATAGACAGCCTAATGGTGGCCGTGGGAGGGAGGGACATTTTCTGCCATGGTATAGGCACTGGTGGGACCTACTCATGTTTGTTGACAGTCCTGGAGGCAAATCCTGTGGAAGGTTTGGGGTGTCCAGAGCATGGCCCCCTATAAACAAGAGAGAACAAAGTTAGCGCATACATTGCCGCCACTGATGGCTGGGCGAAGATGCTCACCTGGAAGACAGCAAGGATGCCCATCGTTCAAGTTGGCACACGCTTTGTGCCCCATACAGTGAGACCGACATATGCACAGTCGGGAGATAGAGGGGCATCCAGGGTAGCCCTGGTGTTTCCTACGGGTTGGTCTTAATAGTGGGGAGGGATCAGCCTGACAACTTCTTTGCTGTCATTACATGTGAAGCTACAGTCTCATTTAGACAGCAAGTTTGTTTGGGGGGCTACTTTTGGAGAGGGAGAAGTAGGTGTATATATGTGGAAATACATATTTGGAGGTGCACATGTGTATGTGGAGCTCAGAACCATCAACCCCTCCCCACCTTGTTTATGGATACAGGGTCTCTCAGTGGACCTGGATTCCACCAGTTCAGTTCTAGCAGCTGGACAGCGAGCCTCGGGGGTCACGCTGTCTCCACCTCTCCAGTGCTGGGGCTTTAGGCTTTTCACATGGGTGCTGAGATCTGGACTCGGGTCCTTATGCTTACATGGAACTGACTTTACCAACTTGACTGTCTCTCGGGGCCCTGGAGGCAGAAAGAACTGAAGTCATGGAAAAGACTTAAGCTTCCACTGAGTTTGACACTGAGATCAGGGTTGTTCCCTGACTGTTAGCATTCACAACACCTAAAGCGCAGGCTCAGTAAACAATTGGACCCCGGATCCAGCCACTCTGGAGAGGTAGGACCCACTCCATTTTCCCAAGTTCCTCAGATGATTGTGAAGCTGACAGTCCTAATGTCTCACTTTGAACGATGTCACTGGGAGCTATAATGACGGGATGGAGACCGCCCTATCCTCCAGCACAAGCACTACTTCAGGCAGCTCTTCATCATGGAGGACACATGACACGAAGGCATCTAGGCCTGCCTGGACCCACAGATAGAAGCCAGCATCTGATTGGCTACAATCTCCTTGTGATAGAACAATGTGGCCCTCTGAACCTGCATCACGATTTTCACCTTCATCAAGTTAACAATTGTGCAGATACCTGCCAGTGTGTGGTTTTCTGGAAACTTCCCATCTGACAGCTATTAGCTGGTATCAGCCCTCACAGATTCCATGTTTGGGAAGATGCCACCGATGGCCCTGGACTTGATGCTGGGCTGGGCCATGGCGGGTTGATGCAGCTGGTACACTCGTCTCTGGGCTTCTAGACTCCAACCACAGTGGACTTGCTCTCCTCTCTTCCACGTGCTCTAATCTTTGCACAGAGTGTGGTCTCTGCTGGGACGCCTTGATCATGAACCTGCCTGCATGACCCCGCCTGCATGACCCCACTTTCCCCAAGCAGCATAGATTGAACAGTGCCATGGAGAAGTCTTTCCTCACTCTGCCCCTGACTCTAGAGGATTCTGGGTTATGTGCCCATCTTCTGGTACTCTGGCCTTCCCCCCTCCACCCCAGTGACATCAACCATAGCACTTCCATGTTGATTCTCCTGGACTCCTTACACATCTGTCTTTCCCATGAGAATAGGGATCTCTTGAGGGTTACGGTCTTCCTCATCACTGCTGATTCAAGGCCTGCTGCTCACGTGGTACACCTACAAACAGTCCACACTGGCTGAGGGGGTTGAAAGAAACTGTGCAGACTGACTTGGAGGAAGAGATAGGGATCCCAGAACCCAGTAACACCTTGGTTGCCATCCTGACCCAAGACCACAAGCCCTGGTCTAGCACCAGACAGAGAAGGAAAGAAGAGGAGTGAGCCCAGAACCAAGCAACAGTGGAGAAGTAGGGAAACCCCGGTCATAGTAGAAGGGCAGCTGGGCTCAGCCTCAGGCCATGGGGAAGGACAGCTATGACTTGAATAGGGCAGGTTGGGAGGGCAGAGCAGCCGGCTTTGTGAGGGAACTGCACATCTTAGTTTCCCACACTAGTTCAGTTCCTGCTTTCCAGATTTTTTTTTTTTTAGTGGTTCCAGTGGAGAATGAATTTCCTCCTGTGTGGGAACAATGTTCTTTGGGACAAAGACAGCGTTCTGTAAAATGCAGACTTTCAGAGCAGCAGAGACACGCAGGGCTGCAGCTCCATCGGAGCCCTCACCCGGAGCCCATGCACTGTTAATGCAGACTTTCAGAGCAGCAGAGACACACAGGGCTGCAGTTCCATTGGAGCCCTCACCCGGAGCCCATGCACTGTTAATGCAGACTTTCAGAGCAGCAGAGACACACAGGGCTGCAGCTCCATCGGAGCCCTCACCCGGAGCCCATGCACTGTTAATGCAGACTTTCAGAGCAGCAGAGACACACAGGGCTGCAGCTCCATCGGAGCCCTCACCCGGAGCCCATGCACTGTTAATGCAGACTTTCAGAGCAGCAGAGACACAGGGCTGCAGCTTCATCAGAGCCCTCACCCGGAGCCCATGCACTGTTAATGCAGACTTTCAGAGCAGCAGAGACACACAGGGCTGCAGCTCCATCGGAGCCCTCACCCGGAGCCCATGCACTGTTAATGCAGACTTTCAGAGCAGCAGAGACACACAGGGCTGCAGCTCCATCGGAGCCCTCACCCGGAGCCCATGCACTGTTAATGCAGACTTTCAGAGCAGCAGAGACACACAGGGCTGCAGTTCCATTGGAGCCCTCACCCGGAGCCCATGCACTGTTAATGCAGACTTTCAGAGCAGCAGAGACACAGGGCTGCAGCTTCATCAGAGCCCTCACCCGGAGCCCATGCACTGTTAATGCAGACTTTCAGAGCAGCAGAGACACACAGGGCTGCAGCTACCCGGAGCCCATGCACTGTTAATGCAGACTTTCAGAGCAGCAGAGACACAGGGCTGCAGCTTCATCAGAGCCCTCACCCGGAGCCCATGCACTGTTAATGCAGACTTTCAGAGCAGCAGAGACACAGGGCTGCAGCTTCATCAGAGCCCTCACCCGGAGCCCATACACTAGTTTGGACGTGTGCGCGTGGTCACCCTGGAAACAAGCTCATCTGCTTAACCTGTTTCCACAGCGACTGTGACAGTGCTAATGCTTGCTGATGAGCACCCTGGTGTCCTCTGTGAGGTGAGTCGCCTTCCTCTCTGGATGGTGACAGGTGGCTCACTGCCATGCAGCCTCATCAGGTAGGTACCCCCTTACCTCTGCCACACACGCACTCTGCTGGGAGTCCAGGCTGATCTTTGCAGCCTGTTCATTCACAGTGGCTGAGAGGCTGCTGGTGCCCCCATTCTCTCTCTGCCTCTTCCTCTCTTTCTCTCTGCCTCTTCCTCCTCTCTCTCTCTTTCTCTCTGTCTCTCTCAAACAAAAAAAAAAGAGAGAAAAGAATATTTGAATCAAAGAAAAGCAAAGGAAGGATGGAGAACCAGCAATGAGTGGCCAGCCGGCTCTGTCTCTGAGTTGCAAGGCTTGGGGGGACTTCAAGGGTGTTAGCTGGCTGCGAAGGCTCTGAGTCCTTGCAAACCTCTGGGCCAGGTTACAAACTTTTTGTACTGTCTGCTGACTTGGGTCATGGCCAACACAGAACGATCAACAAATGTTTATGGATTCCCATTTGAGGTGAGTGAGCACCACTGCTGTTTGGAGAGAAGCCTGGAAAGCTGAGGGTTAGTGTGCTGGTGTGCGGGTCGAGAGTTGCTCTGCAGGTGAGAGGGGAAGGGGCAGATGCCCAGAGCAGTGAGTGACGGGAACTGCCGCGGAAGGAAACGGTGCTCACCTGTTGGAGAGTATGCGAGTGCTCAGACAAGAAAGCAGTCAGGAAAGGGGCCAGTGCCTGGGTGAGGAGGGTTTGATGTCATTATCTGGAGTGCTAAGGAGGAGCTGGAGTGTCTTAGGTTTGGGTGGTGTGAACTCACTTAGCATGTGAAGATGGAAGTGTTTTTCCTGATCGTTAGCTACACCCACCAAGAGGAAGGCAATGCTGTAACATGTCAGGAAGACCAACCTGTGATGGGCACCACAGGTTGGGCCCTAAGAGGCCCGGGTGTGAGGCCTAGTGGAACTTCCTGAGCCTGACTAGAGTTTAGCGACCTGTCTTTGGCCTATTACTCCCACTTAGGAGTGACTCAGCAAAGCCGAAGCCAAAACTGCCTCCTCCCAGCTACTGCTGACGTGGTGAAATACTATTGGCCCTTACACCTTTTTCCCATCCTGAGACCCACCCTCTTTCTCAAAGCTATATAAACACCTTCCCACTACAATAAAACGAGTTCCTGCCTTGACAAGAGTCCTGGCCCAGTGTGTTTTTCTCTTCGGTGTTTTGGGGGGGGCGTCTGGGCCACCGACACCCATCATCCCGTTCAGCCCCAAGAAAAAGCCGTTGGATCGGCTCTTTCTTCAGCTCTACCTGCTGGGGGGGCGGGAACTGGCAGACTGGTGCCCCGTGTGAGGATCTCTCTTTCCTGCCTACGGAAGTACGCTGACGGACCAATCAGACTGCGGATGGGTGTACCCTCATAAATTATGAGGTAGTATTCATATCTAATGTTCTAACCTTTGCTTCTGTAACTTGTGCTTGCTTATCAACATCTTTTTGTTTCCTTTCACTTCCGGGTTGCCGGCAAGCTGCATCTGTGGCGCCTGTGTTTCTTAACGGATCATACGTTCCTGGTGGACACACCACGTGGACAGACGTGGAGGAGACTCTAAGCGTTTTGCCCCCTCATTTGAGTGGGGGCTCCATCTCAGAAGACAGAACAAACCTGTTGGGGAGATCTGCTCCCATCTGTACCGTGTTTGGTATCATCGAGCCTTCCCCGAAGGACACAGGCTCATCTGTCCATCACAGATCTAAATCTGAACTTAATTCTGCAACATGTTTAGCTATTTTTTGGGCCTTTGTGCTTATGTTGTACTTGTGTGTATTGCTAATGCCCTGATTTTACAAATATTCCTCCTGCAATGTGGCTTAAAAGTAAAACAAAAAAACCTCCATGGCTTTTGGGACAAAACTTTTGTTTTAGCCCCATGGATTAGTTCAATCCTCCTTGCCATAATTGCCAGCCTTAAAGGCTTCTCCATGGAGGAGTTCATTTCTGCCCTTAACAAAAGCTGTAAGGAAAAACTAAAACTGACTTTTAAAATCTCATTCCTCCTCAGGCCACCACCCTAACCGCCACCAGCCCGCTGTCTTTTCAGCCCATAACCACCGCCTGTGGCAATAGTGCTCACAACCACCCCTCCCCCTCTTTACCCTTGGAAGGACCTCGGCCTGATCCATCCTGGACACACCCAGGCAGCTGCCAGTTTGCTAACACACACCATTGTCCCACCCTTTGCAGCCTTCCCATTAACATAGGGCTGGAGGCAACATCCAGAGCCTGATACCCCACCCCCTCTCTCATATGCAAGGCAGCCCAAGTCAAAGGGTCAACACAATTCAAAGAACTATTCCCTATCTTTTTGGCTTTGGACACTATTTGAGGTCCATTTAACTTATTTTCTGACAGTCTTTATGTTGTTAACCTGTTACTCAACCTAATTGAGACACATATTAGACTGGACTCCAACCCTTGATGATTCAAGCCCGCTTCCTACTTAATGTCACTGGGGGCTGATCTTAAGGTGTTAATGGTGGGTTTAAGATTCCATTGTAAAAATATGCAAAGTGTGCCCAGTAGGAGTTCCTGAAGTGTGCTAGAGTTTTTGGCTAGAGTTTTTGTTCTGTGTGCTGTGTGGCTGGTTGTTTTTTTTTTTTTTTTCTTCTCTTGCTTGGCCCTGTGAAGACAGGCCAATTTCTTCTGCCATTATAAAACTTCCCCTAGATCTGTAAGCTTCAACATCTCAAAGGCCATCAAAATTTACCAGGATTCCTCTCTAAAGGAAACAATTTGGCCAACAAACTGGCTTCTCTGCCTCAGTGTAATACAGTCTCAGAAGCTACACGCTTCCACTTATTAACCCACATAAATTGGAGGGGCCTTAACATATATATCCCCACGTGCCAGTCAAAAAAATTGTCCTGTCAGCCTTTCCTCCAGGTACCTCCTCTTCAAACTACAGGAGCCAATCCTTGAGGGCTACACCCTAATCACCTTTGGCAGATTGACGTTACACACTATTCTCCTTTTAAAAAACTTAAATATATTTTTCTCTCAGTTGATACTTTCTCCCATGCTTGCTGGGCATCGGCACACGACAGGGAAAAGACTAAACATACTATTAGCCATATGCTTCAATGCTTTGCCACCCTTGGATTGACAGATTAAGTCAAAACTAATAATGGCTCCTGCTTCGTAAGCAGGGCCTTTATAATTTCCTCCAAACCTTGAAAATCTCACTTTCCACAGACATCCCATATAACCCATGGGGCCAGGCCATCATAAAAAAATATAATCAAACTCTCAAATCTCAATTACAAAAACAAAAGGGGGAATCCTTACCCCCGCACGACCAACTATAAAAGGCATATCAACCCTAAATATTTAAAATTTTTCTAAAGAAAATAGACACTTGTCCCCTTTTCAAAAACATTGGACCTCAGCTGTTACTTACAGCTTCATCTGGGTCAAATGGAGGGACCCATTGACTGGGGCCTGGAGAGGACCAGACCCCCTCCTCACAGCAGAGAGAGGGTTTGGATGTGTCTTCCCTCAAGAAGAAAAAAGACCCATTTGGGTACCAACAAGAGACCTAAAATATTTACCCCAACAAGGGGACAATGACAATCATCTCTCCAGGGAGTGTTCCACCCATGAGAACTGTGCCTCTGTTTCTTCCCCAGGGACGATTGGAAGTGTGGATGCTGCTAGACCCAAATGAAGCCAGAAAATCTCCAGAAAGATTTGGAAAAGAGGAGACGGGACTTCCAAGACAACCCGCTGTGGACGGGCTTACATGGCTTTTTACCCTACCTTCTCCCTCCCCTTGGACTCCTCCTTCTCCTTCTGCTTATCCTCACTGTTGGGCCCTGTGTAATTAATAAGATTACACAATTCATTCACCAACAGCTAGAGGCAATTAAACTTCATCAGGTCAAAATACCACAGACTTGCAACTCAGGAGCCGGGCTCTTCCTCTGACTGGCTGTCCTCCTAACGTCCCTCCCCCACCCTCCATGGAACCAATGACAGGTAAGATCTCAGACAGGCTGAGACAACCTAAGACAGGTCATGGAGTGGATTTTCAATGGGCTAGAAGCATGGTACCCAGTGACGGGTAAGATCCCCAGAAGGGGACAACCTAAGACAGGGGCCGTGATCTCCGCCGTTCTTACAAAAACAAAAGGGGGAGATGTTGGGCCCTAAGAGGCCCAGGTGTGAGACCTAGTGGAACTTCCTGAGCCTGACTAGAGTTTAGCGACCTGTCTTTGGCCTACTCCTGCTTGGGAGTGACTCAGCAAAGCCTAAGCCAAAACTAGCTACTGCTGACGTGGTGAAATACTATTGGCCCCTACACCTTTCCCCATCCCAAGACCCCACCCTCTTTCTCAAAGCTATATAAACACCTTCCCACTACAATAAAACGAGTTCCTGCCTCGACAAGACTCCCGGCCCAGTGTGTTTTTCTCTCTGGTATTTTGGGGGGGGGGTCTGGGCCGCCGGCACCCATCATCCCACTCAGCCCCAAGAAAACACCGCTGGATCGGCTCTTTCTTCAGCCCTACCTGCTGCGGGGGGGGGGGGTGGAAACTGGCAGACTTGTCCTCAGGAGATAAGAGCTTACAACCAAAGGGAGTGAGGCAGTGGAGCCACCCCGCCAGGTGAGAGGAACTTGCTAACCAGTCGCCTTGCTTATGGCCCACCTCTTCCTATACTGTATGTTCCCAGGCTGGACAGGGTTCTCACCAATTAACAATTGCATCAATCTGTAGCTTAACATGGATGCGTGACTCCTGACACTTATGAGACAGAAGGATGAAGAGACTCTTAGGAGCACATCAGGTGAGGTCAGACAGCATGCATATGAGATGGTACCACCCTCAGCTGGAGATACAGCATCAAACAACACTACTCACCGACACAGGGCACCATCAGCACGCTGACCATGAGGAGCACAATCATAGCAGGAGAGCAGAAGATGGGACTCAGACATAGACTGGGACTGCTCCCTGAGAGAGAAGTCAGAAGAATGTGACAAGGATGCTGTCAGGAATCCCCAAGAGAATCTGCAGAGGTGTCACACATGCCTCCTGTGCACCACAGCCATGTGCTGAAGGAGGCATGCCTTAGAGGGTTTCTGCCCCAGCTTGAACACGAATGTGCAGTTTGACATGGTGAAATTGTGTTCCCTTTTGGAAACTCAGTTTTTCCACCTGCAAAATGGATACTTAACTCTGCTCCTTGAAGATCCAGCAATGGCATTCACTCATTTATTCCACAGTGTTTACTGCAGGCCTCGCATAGGGGAGGAGGTGGGAATTCAGAAGCTAGGAATTCACAGGGCGGAAACACAAACTAGCTACCAGAATACACCAGCATTCCAAAGATCTTTAGCAGGCTGGCTTTGAACCTAGATCACTCCAGATATGAACAAATCTGGTGACCACATGGGAGCACTGTCAATTAGCAAATGATTTCTCCCTGTGGCATTTCCACCTGCCTTTCCTTCCTTGGCTTCTCTTTTTTATTTACTTCATTAAAAAATATATATAATCATACTTCATTAAAATATATATATCATACTGGGCTAGAGAGATGGTTCAGTGCTTAAGGCACTTGCCTGCAAAACCTAATGACAAGAGTTCAATTAGATTCCCCAGTATCCATGTAAAGCCAGATGCACAGTTGCACATGCATCTGGAGTTTGTTTGCAGTGGCTGGGGATCCCGGCACATCTATTCTCTCTCTCTCTGCACATAAATAAAACATACTTTAAAAATCATACAGAATATGCTTCCTGTGGAGCACACCTGCCCTGCTCCATTGCCTCTTACCATCACTTTTCTCACCTCTCCCTCCTGTTGGTCCCCTTGTTCCCCTAGGAAACTAGTCACTGATTTTTGAGGAAGATGCCCAAAAAATGCACATGGAGAAAGGACAGCCTCTTTAACACTGGGTGCTGGGACAATTGGAGATCCACATGTGGAAGAATGAAACTAGATCCTTCTCTCTTGAATCAACACCAAATGGATCAAGGATCTTACGATAAGATCCAAATCTCTGAAACTGCTGGAGAAAAGAAAGAAAGAGCACTTCAAGATAGAGGCATAGGTCAGGACTTTCTGAATAGGGATCCAGTAGCTTAGGCAATAGGGCCAGCCACCAACAAATGGGACGTCATGCAGGACTGTGATGAGCAAAACCTGCCAGGCAGTGGTAACTGTCTGAAGTAGAGAAGTCACTCACATGCATGAGGAACTGCAGTGCATTGCAGCTAAAGCCTTCCTCGTATGGGTTAGGAAAGTTCCTCATGCTCCTCTCTGTCCCCTGCTTGCCTGAAATGAAGAAGGAGGTGACTTTGGGACAGAGGACTTCTACATTTTCACTTCTGTTCCATGGTTTAGGATTGAATTCCCTTGAGCTATTCTGGTGTCCACCTGTACAAGCTGAAGGCCACACTTAGCCAGGATGACACCTGAAGAATGACACTTTGGGGTGGTCCTCTGGCCTCCTCAAGCACAAGCAATACTTTTCTTTCTTTCACCTGTGTTTCAGGGATGTGCTGCCATGAGCCACCCTGTAGCTCAGGCTGTACAAGCTGAGGACCATGTTTCACTTCTTCCAGGGATGTTTGTGCCCCTGTACACACGTATGCACATATGCATGCATGAGCAGCCACATGCATAAAGGGAAAAATCACATGGGAAGGGAGAGTGAGGAGTTCTTGAATGGGCACAGAGTTTCAGATGGGAAGATCAGAAAGTTCTGGAGGCAGATGTGGACACTTCTTACAACTCACCTGCTGAACATGACTAAAATGGTGAATCATGCTATACTTATCTTACCACACTTTTAAAGCGAGGTTATAAACAAGAGGATTTGATTCTCATGCTTATTTATCCTTCATTGTGTCTAGTGCCCCGGTGAGCTAGCTCTGTGCACAGTCTAGGAACTCTAAAACTTTTTTTTTTTTTTTGGAGAAAGAAAGAGAGAGAGAGAGAGGGAGAGGGAGAGGGAGAGGAAGACAGAGATGGGTGCGCCAGCAGCCTCTCAGCTGGTGTGAATGAAATCCAGATGTGTGCGCCCCCTTGTGGTCACATGCAGCATTGCACCCTTGCGTCTGCATCTGGCTAAACGTGAGACCTGGAGATAGGAACTGCTGGAGATTGGAACCAGAGTTCTTAGGCTTAGGAGGCAGGTGCCTTAACTGCTAAGCCATCTCTCCAGCCCCTCTAAAACTTTTAAAAATATATTTTATTTATTTGACACACAGAGAGAAAGAGATACAGACACACACACACACACACACACACACACACACACACACACAGACACACAGAGAGAGAGAGAATGGGCACTCCAGGGCCTCCATCCACTGCAAAAGAACTCCAGATGTGCACACCCCCTTGTGCATCTGCCTTACATAGGTCCTGGGGAATCGAACCAGGGTCCTTTGGCTTTGCAGGCAAATGCCTTAATTGCTAAAGCATCTCTCCAGCCCTCTAAAACTTTTTTTTTTAAAGTCACATGCCCCCCTTTCCAGATCAGGGCTGAGATGGTCCTTAACTTGCCACCCTGCCTTTAAAAGAGACACAAATGCAGGGGGAACCACATAATTACCAGAGCCAGGCTTCCACCTAAGGCCATCTGGCCATGCATGCATGCATGCACACCACACATGCATACTATGCACACGTCACTTATACTCTAACCTAAGCTTTTGCCCCTTGGACATTATAGATGTTGCAAGCTGCCTTGGCAGTCATGTGATCCAAATTAAGTAGCATTGTGATTACTATATAACTCATGATTACTGTTAAAACTCTCTCAGAGTGTGGCCTGTTCATGCCTGGGATGGGACCAAGAGGCTTTCTCAGCCTTGCCTTGGTCTGTATGCCATATTGTAGAGTCCTGGATCACCAGGCCACCATCGTATATCAAATCCCATTGTTCACCTATGCTGTCTCTGACAGCCAGGCCCTGCTGGCTGGGTGGACCTGGCTGGGCTGGGGAGCCGGTCTCCGCTGAGTTCTCTGAATTGGGTGCTAACACTGTCTGCAGTTCATTTTTCTGGGTGGTGACTAGCACATGATGTGGTCTTTCATGTGGGCATTGTGAGGCGCACATGGCAGAGGTTTGTCTGGGCAAAATGCCAGGGACGGCAGGACTCAGCTCTCAGGGTCCCCATCACTAGTAGTGATCAGAGTTGCTCACCAGGTGCTGTGGGAGGAGGTTTGGCCCGCAGGCACTTGAAGGACCCTTGCTGAGATGGTAGGAGTGGGGTTTCCAGGGACTTGCAGCAGGCACAGCCCACCGGGCACTGCTTCTCCTCCTCTGAGAGCTCAGAGTGCCTTGAGGTTAGAGTAATGTCCTGCCCTCAGGAGCCCTAAGGATAGGATGTGACTCCCCCTCGATCCTAGCTCCTCTTTTATCCTCTTCCTTCTTTCTCTTCATCCACTTTTCCTCTTTCTTCCCTCCCTTCCTCCTTTCCTGCTTCTCCTAACTCTTTCTTCCTCATTCTATTAGTCTATCTATTTCTTCCTCCTCCCTGTCCTCTCCCATCCCTCTTTCCTCCTCCTTCCTCCTCCTCACACATAAGGAGAAGAGGGTGCTTACCGTGAGGCTCCCACTCAATGGCCATTGGATGAGCGAGTGATGCTTGAGCAGTTGAACAAAGTCTTTTATATCCCGAGGAAAGCTGTCCTGGTCATGTGAGCATCTCCCCTTTTAAAACAAGAGCTTCTCATGCACGCTGGCAGGTGGGCTGCCTCTGAGGGGGTCGGGGGGGGGGGATCCTAATACTATATCTTGGCACAGGCAAAAGCTCTATATTAAGCGGCCCCATCTTGAGGCCCTGAGGAGCCCCAGGCTTTAATTAGAGAACAATGGCCACCCTGTTCCACACACGTATCTCACCACAATGACTCAGAGACTCTGTGATTATGTCTCAGGGTCACCAGGGCAACACTCTTGGGGAAGAGAGATGAAAGAAACAGGGCGCCCATTTGAAGACAGGGGCAGGCTTTCTTTAGCCTTCTCATTTCGGTAGCAAGCGGAGCTCTGGGTGATTCTTCTTAGAGGTCTCTGTTCATACTGGGAATTTGATGCCTCTTTCCCTTAGGGTTTTCTGCCTAAGCTGTAGGCTACTGTGATCTCCATCTTTATAGTTAGGTACTCAGGTTCCGCTGCCACCCATACTGTCGGGTTGCAGTATGACCCACTCCTGATTGATCTTGGCTCCCACATCTACCACAGGCAGACGATCCTAATAGATGGTGAGGTATACCGTGTGTAGTACAGAGACCTTTTCACCCTGAGGTCCTCTCCCCTCCTCTTCCTTCTCTATTTCTCTGTATGTGTGTATATATGTGTATGTGTGCATGTTGCAGTGTGTACACATGCATGTGGAGGCCAAGTGATAACCTCATGTATATCATTCATCTTTTGAGACTGGGAGCCATCAGACTGAAGCCCTTGTCCTAGCTCCCATATGCTTGGACACAGGCCAGTTTGGCCATGAACTCTCTGGAGAAGGAGGACTCACTGGATAGTTACATCAAGGTGCAGTGGAGTCACCCCAGCAGACTCCACTGAAGGGCTTCTCCAGGAAGGAGCTGTCCCTGTGCACTGAAGCTTCTGCCTGTAACTGCTAGGTCACCTGGGTACACTAAAGACCAGGGCCAAACTGGCCCAGGCCTGTCTCACAAGCGCAGAAGAGCCACCGCCTCTAATACTGTCAAGACAGTGGGGACACATGGCTCCATGTAGCTAAACTCATGTTCTTGGCATCTCAGAACTATGGCGTAATGCTAAAGTGTAAACCACCGATTTAGGTAGGTTGTTCTGGCTATTTCCAAGGGATTTCAGGATTGCTCTTCCATATTCTACAATAGGATAGAGTTTAAATATGAAGTGCCCGTCACACACACACACACACACACACACACACACACACACACACACACACACGATCATGGCTCAGTGCTTGGTCCTAGCTAGTGGCACTATACTGAGAGGTTCTGGAAAATTTAGGAGGTGGAACCTAGCTGGAGGAAGTAGGTCACTGAGGGTCAAATGCTTGAGAGGATCTTGTCCCTTGCTTCCCCCTCCTTTCCTCTCTCCCCCCTCTCTGTCTCTGTTTCTCTCTCTGGTTCATGTCTGCAAAGAGATGAAAATTTCCCCTGATACATGTTTCCAATATGTCCCAGAGCCTGGGGCTGTGCAAGGACAGAACCCTCTGAAAATATGAGCTCAAATAAATGATTCCTCTCTAAAATTATTTATATTGCATGATTTTTCACAGCGATACAAAAGTAATAAAACAGCTATATGTCAATATTGCCACTGGCAACATTTGGGACCAAATCTTTCTTGTCTGTGGGCATTGTCTTGGCATTGCAGCATCTCAGCTCCACCCCTGGATACGAGCAATACTCCCCATCACCAACCTTCCCAAACTGTCACAACTCAAAACAACGTCTCTGGGGCATCCAGGTTGAGAGCCACCCAGCTTCCAGCCTCCATGGAGCTGACTTCCTCTTCTACGCAAGATGAGAATGAGAATTTACTTCCCCAAGAACACACATGTAAGAGGGGAGGAGCTGGTCTCAATGAGATTTTTGTTTTGTTTTTGTTTTTCAAGGTAAGATTTCACTGTAGCTCAGGCTGACCTGGAATTCATTATGTAGTCTCAGGGTGGCCTTGAACTCACGGAGATCCTCCTACCTCTGTCTCCCAAGTGCTAGGATTTTAACGACAGATTTCATTATAGTAGCACCTGACCTCTTCATTCTCACAGGCCCATGGTGCACTTTGCAAAAAGAGGATGATGCATGTATTCACAAGCACATAGATCATGCGCCCTGGGGCCAAGATGCACAAACGCACTTCTCTGTCTCCCTATTATCCCTCCCACTTTGTTTCTCTGACCTTCTTTCCTTTTCTCAAGGCTGGGTCTCTCTCTAGCCCAAGCGGATCTGGAATTAGTCTCAGGCTGGCCTTGAACTCACAGCGATCCTCCTACCTCCCAAGTGCTGGGATGAAAGGTGTACGCCACCACACTTGCCTCTGGTTTTCTTTCTACTGTCAACTTAGTTTGTTTGGGGGGCATGAAAGAAACAGATAGAAACTCTCCTGCCCTTTCCTGCCAGGAAGCGTGCAGTTCAAGGATATTGCCTGTGCAGACAAGCAATCTCTTCTCATCTGGGACACTCACTATCCCATCTCTTATCCCAGCAGTTAACACTGGTGACCACAGGAAGAGGAGTTGGAATCCTAGTTCTGTGTCATTGCTTGAGGGTTGCTCATCATGCCAGCCTTTACCTAAGCCAAGATTCACTTGGCCCCAGCCTTCCTTGCATTCTGGGCAGTGAACATGTGGACCCTATTTGCTTCCTGTCATTGTGGCTGTTGAGACTGAGGTGTGTGATTATGGGAAACCGGCCCTAAAAGGTCCTCTGAGTTCTTGTCCTGGATGTTAGATTAGATCCCTGAACAAGCCTCAGAGGCACCCCATATTTGAGCCTTTCCAAGTTTACTGTCATTATTTAGTCATTATTCCCGGTGAATGTGGTAGCTGAGTCCACACAGGACCTCCTTAAGAGACTGCACAGCCCTGTTTATGGGCTCAGATCATCTCCATGTTCTGTCTTCCCGGTGATAAGTTGCTCTTTGATGAACCACGGACATCCTTTCCTACCAAAGGTTCTTAATTTATATCAATTTTATCCATCAGAAAGGTCCATCAAGTTAGGAGTCTCTTTACCCTTAGAAAGTTGGCTGCAACCATCTCATGTTTGCAAACTCAAAGACTGTTCCCAGGCTTCAAAACTCATGACAGCAAATGCAGATGACATAAACAGCTGCATAACTTTGAAGGTCTCTCCTGCATTCGGTGATTTAAAAGTAATCTTTCTGTGTGCCTAGACAAGAACCATCTGACTGCTTTTCGACGTAAGTTCAAACTCTACCTGACCAAGCCTCTTCTTGTTCACAGACGACGGCTGGTCCCTCACCCGTCTTCTAATGTGGGGACCTGTTATATACTGGATTAGGAACAGAAAGTGAGTATTCTCACCAAAAGAACCACAAAATCAATGACTTTGCCGAGCTCTATGGTGAGACGGCAGAGCAGCAGTGCCAGGCACATATGTCCTTGGTGATGAGGGACAACGGTGTCCACACAGGGCCACCGGATAAAGAAGATAAACTTGCTTCAGCATGCTTCTCTGGGAATCAGATATTTACAGGGAAGTCAGGGAACCCTCCAACTTGGGAAGGAGTGAAAAGTGTCTGGATGTTATGAAGCACGTGGGTGTGTCCTGAGCAGGACTCAGTGGCAAGTCCCTAGGCGGAAATCAAGTTGCTTTATGAATCACATGATTTATTCACACTTCATCCCTGTCAGTCTTGCTAACTGCATCTCAAATTAACACTGGTGCCCTATGGTTTCTTCCATGCTAAGCTGTGGCATGGGGGGCTGCTCTGTGGCCCCCCAGTTGGGTAGCTGGATGGTCACTGTCCAGTCCCAGGGTTCAGACTAAGATTAGGGAGCTCGCCAGGGTAGTTTCTGCAGAGCCATGGCCAGGGTGGGGTCCACACCTCTCTCAGCAGTTGGGGAGGAGCTGGCAGGTGGTCCTGGTGGAAGTTTCATGGAATCATTGGTGGGGGGCAGATCCCAGACACTGGTATCCCTGTCTCTGCCCTTAGAGACCCTTTTTTATGTCTGGATCTGGTAAAACCTCTATCTGTGATACGTCTCTCTCCAGTGTGTATGGCCAATGGCAGCTGCGGGTACGAGTGTGCCTGGGTGTGGTTGAGTTCCCATGCTTGTCTGGGGCACATTCTGACGTCACTACATCTTGTCTACAGTGTGGCCATGTGTATATTTCACATGTCACACATTGTTCATGTGCAATTGTCCCTCAGAACAGCGTTACTTATTGGGAGGCATATGTTCCTAATGGTGTGTCATAAAAGACTAGTGCCAGCAGATACCCGATACTCAAAGGAAAATCTGCTCTCAGTGCCTCTCCCAGAAGATCATTCCTGAACACTCCACGCCCAAAAGGAACGTCACTGTAAGCTGGCTTTGGTTCACAGTTTCTGAAAACATGTGACTTACAACACAGGCTTGGGCCATAGAGTTTCAAGTTGACGTTCTGAACAGACTGGAAACTGAGTCTACAAGTCCTTGCCATGACTAGCTTCTAGAAAGCCTGGACACCAAGGTTTGTGAGATTCCCTGTTTGAAGGCACTCTGCTGGAGAGAGTAATGCCATCACTGCCTGTGCCCCCCATGGAGAGAAGACCTCGAAGTTCACGCCTGGGCTGTCTTGGAGGCAGCTCCGCATGCTTTCCCCCGGGTGATCTGTGTTAGCATCTCTTTGCTATAATACATGGTAAATGGATCAGACCAGGGCCCTTTAAAGCTGTGCAGACTGATTGATTCAGAATCTTCTTTGGAACCTCTAAATACAGTAAGACATACAGAAGAGAAGTCATGACAGGATGTCAATAGAAACAGCTCACTACCCCTCCTTCTAAGGAAAGGTTTCAGAACCTTTTAGGGGCTCGGGAGATTATCTTGATCCCATGGCATGGAAAGTCTGATCAGTTGGACATAATCAAGTCACTAGTCAATTATATAGCAAATAACATAAAAATCTCTTTAGAGTATGGAGTCACTCTTCTTCAATTTATCCTCTTGTAAATTTCCTACCGTCTCAAGTTTGAATAGCCTCAGGCTCCGTGTTACAGTCTCTGTGCTGGCATACGCAGACTACTGGATACCTGTTCCCTCAAATCTCCACTTATCACACTTGCTGCAGGCATTGTGATCCATGACTCTGAAGTAGCCGGGGATGATCAGGCACATTTCAATGCATCTCACAACTTCCCAAGGGAGAACCAAGTGTTGCCTCCAAGAGAGCCTCTTTCTCTCAGTTCCTGGATGACCTGCTGGGGCCTGCATGGATTTTGCAAACATAACTAAGCAAGGGTGAAGGCTTGGTGCTGCAGCTCCCTGTTAGCTTCTCAAACAAACATGCAGACACTCTCGAGGCACTTTTGCTTCAAGGCTGAGAAAGTAAGGAGAAGGCAGTCAGTACGTGGACATGGAAACAGTACAGAGACATAACTCACGATAGCATCAGCCAGTCAGCTTCTTCCCGAGGACAAACGCAGGCCAGTGTGAAGACAAGGAGTCACTTGGAAAGGATCTATGTGAAGCCCCCTTGTCAGCCACAGAGTTAAGAGAGAAATGGCACATTTTTCTTTCCACTCTCTGTCGAGGGCTCTCATCCCTAAGCCCAGCTGCATCTAACTCATCTCCCCAGTTCTCATGATGCTAATTCATACTCATTACTGTGTAGTTCAGTAAATGTGTGGATGGAGATGTCAGTGAGGCCAGGAGGAAAGAAGAGCTATTGGAGTTTTATGTTGGCAAGATGTCCTTGACCCTTTCTGTACACCAAGCAGAGGGATGTCTGACTTTGACCTCCAACCCCCACACAACGTTTGGCTTTGATAGTGCAGAATGAAGGCCATGGTAGAAAGAGAAAGTGGGACCCATAGCATTATGGATGTGCATAAGAAACAAGGGACATGTGATTCAGGGAAAGGAAAACAATTGAAGGAGGAAGTTAAACAAGCAGAAGACCCAGAGTACCTATGGAAGCGAAGAGAAAAGTCAGGGAGACACCGAGTAAGGGAGAAACGAAGCAGAGGAAAAGCCTGTGAGAGCCTCGAGTCTAGGAAGTGGGAGATGATGGAAGGTCAAAAGAATAAGGAAAGTTTGTAAGAAGGGTTGGCTGAGGCCTCACGATCCCATTTAGTCCATAAGGAAAGATTCGGTGGGTAAACTGCTTGTTAAAGGTAGCACTGTGCAAGATTGGACCATGTGAGCGCCTGCTGATACCTGGGTCATCATCAGAAGGGACTTTCCACAGAGGAAAGTCTGTTGAGAGTGCCATGATTTTCAGAAGCCCCTTGACCAGACCGCCCAGGTTGATGGCATGAAAACACAGCTAAGGCATTGGTGTTGGGGCAGGAGAGCCCAGTCCAGCCACTTTGGGTTGTAGAAGTAGGAGGAAAACCAAAGGCTTTGAAGGCATCAGACAAAGATGGAGGAACCATGGACCACTTCTAGGATTTCCTGCTACCTTCAGTTCCTTAAATTATGTGTGTACATTTTCCTTTGGTTGGGAATTCCAGTGTTTATGTGGGCTTTGTCTTCTGTTTTATTTTGTTTTTAAATATTTTTATTTATTTATAAGGAAGAAAGAGAGAGAGAGAGATCGTATGGGCAATGCATCCGGGTTTTCACCACTGCAAATGGATTCCACGTGTCTGGGCTACTTTGCACATGTGGCTTCACACGGGTGCTGGGGAATCGAACCAAGACTGCAAGGCTTTGCAGGTGAGCACCTTTAACTGCTGAGCAGTCACTCCAGCCCATCATTTCATTTTGCTTTTCTTTTTAGCTTGCATGTTCAAAAAGAGAGCAACAGTATGTGATTGGGCTAATTTTTTATTTTTTCTAAACCTATTGAAAACACTAAGTCAGGCTGGAGGGATGGCACAGTGGTTAAAAGTGCTTTCTTGCAAAGCCTAATGGCCTGGGTTCAATTCCCCAGTGCCCACATAAAGCCAGATGCACAAAGGAGTTCATGCATCTAGAATTTGTTTGCAGTGGCAGGAGGCCCTGGCATGTTCACACTCACTCTCTACCTCTGTCTGCCTCTCTCTCTCTCAAATAAATATTTTTTTAAAAAAGAAAACTCTAAAGGATTGTCAGAATAACCACAAATAGCCTAGAGTCTCTGACTAGGCTTGTTGGTGACTTGATCCCTAGCAGTTTTCTGGCCCCTGCTAAAGTGAGACAAAGTTTCAGGGGGACAGAACTTTTCATAATATGCACTCAGTGCTGAGCTACAACCTCGGCAGCCTGGGCACTTACTGCGTGAGTGGGACACCTTCTGTGCCTTCTGACAGATCCAGGTTGCATTCTTCAGAAACCAGGAGTAGTGCTCCAGACAGTACCTGAGGGTTCAGTCGGAGATGAGAGTGGTCAATCTCCTGGGAGTGACCATGAGAAGACAACCAGAATCAAAATAGTCATTTCAGAGCCGGGCGTGGTGGCGCACGCCTTTAGTCCCAAGCCTGCGGGAGTCCGAGATAGGAGGATTGACATGAGTTTGAGGCCATCCTGAGACTACATAGTGAATTCAGGTCAGCCTGGGCTAGGGGAAGGTCCTACCTTGAAGAAACAGCAACAGCAAAAAGTCGTTTTACTAATAAGAAAGTGGCCCATGATCATGAGGTGTGGGGGGAAAGGTAGTCAAGGCAGCTGGTTTGGAAAGATCTCAGACTTTGAAGATAACAAAAGTGATTTTTCATCCTAGCTCCACAATTAATTAGGATATGTGACTTGAGGTTGTATACTCAGTTCCCTAGATCTTAGTTAGGCTTAATATGTACAAAGATGCTGAATAGTACTAATGTAAAATGCTCAATAAGTGACAATGTTTGCTTGCATGTCTAGGAGGTTGCTGCTACTGCCAGTGGTGCAGCAGATGCTATGTATGGTAGTATCTGGCTCTTGGCTTGGGGAACTGGGATGTGCCTCAAAGCACTCCAGTGAAGTGGTCACTAGCAGGTCCCAGTTTAACCAAGGACATTGTGGAAAGCCGAGCCTCAGAGATTAACCGACTTCTCCAGTCTGCTTTCAAGTGGCCATGTAGATTTTAACTTAGGTTGTCCAGCTGGTGCCAAAACACACTGCTGTTCTAACAGTCAGCAAGGCAATGTTTGAGTGAGGACTCTGCCAAGAAAGTAGAACACAAGGGCTTCTCTCCAGGACATTTCACACTGAAATTGGTCATAAAAGAAGAGCTGAGAGAACCCAGGGAAAAGTGATGCAGTCCCACCTATGCAGCTATAGGAAGTTGCCAGCCTGGAGAGACAGAATGCATCATGCCAGCACAGAAGGAAATGGCCTCTGGTGGCATCTGGAACCACAGAGATGGACTGTAGTGAAGCTTCCTTGTAGAAACTGGAACTATCAGGGATCCTAAGCTATTTCTAGAACTGCAGAAAGTGGGCTGGAGAGATGGCTTAGTGGTTAACGCACCTGCCCGCCAAGCCTAAGAAGGCCCGTTCGATTCTCCACATCCCACGTTTAGCCAGATGCAAGTGATGCAAGCATGCAATGCAGTGCTTGCCCACAAGGGGGTGCACATATCTGGAGTTCATTCACAGAGGCTGAGAGGCCACTGGCTCACCCATTCTCTATTTCTCTGCCTCTTCCTCTCTCTCTCTGTTTCTCTCTCTCTCTCAAAAATAAAAAATAAATTAAAGAAAAGAAAGAGGGGAAGAACCTCCTCTTTTCTATTGCTCTTCAATGGAAGCCAGTGTCTTCCCTGCATGAACATACTTGTTGGCCACAGATCCTGGGAAATAGAGTGTGTATAAGTCAGCTCCTTCAGTGCAGACCTTGAAGGAGAAACAGGAGAAAGATGGCTTTTTATAGGCAGTCAGCCAGGGGCAGAGCCCCAAGGAGAATGTGGATGCCACCTGGCCTACAATGGCAGGACTAGAACTCATGGATGATGCAGTCACACCCAAGATGACAGCAAGCAACCCCCACCGCCCTCCCCGCCACAGCTTCCTGATTCTTCCCCAGCTCAGCACACCTGGCTGCACTGGCTCCTCCTAAGTCAGACACTTGATTCCACCAACCAAACCAGGTTCTCCCTTACACACACAAGTCTGACGCCAAGACTCGTCCTAATTGGATGTCTCTATTGCAGAGTATGTCACTCTCTGGGCTTCTCTCCTGGCGCCCACATCTCCTGAATCTGGTCCTGGCTTTGGTAAGCTTCTCCCCTTCCCAGGCTGGGAAGGGAGGGGATTTCTTCCTGTCCGGGCACTTTCCTGTCTTGTTTATGGGCATTTTCTTCTTTAACCACATGTGTTATTTTTCTCTCTGAGCTCTGAGCACTCTAATCTATCTGACCCCTTAGCGTTTTCTGACTCCTTGTGTGAAGGTGAAGAGCTTGGCTTGTGTGCTCATGCCTCGTTTCCCACACACGTGTGCTTCTTCTGACTCTTTTGGCTGGGCTCTCTTGGGGGTGTATGTGTCTTCTCCAGAGGTTTTTTACAAGAAGATTTCTCTGTGAAGGAGTTTGTTTTGTTGTTGTTGTTTGTTTGCTTGTTTGTTTGTTTCCCCTTCTCTCTCTGTTTCCTGCCAGGCAAGGAAGAAAATTCTCTGGCTTGTATCTTTCAGCTGGCCTTCCCCTGGATCATTATTGTCCCTAAATAAACCTCATAATTCATCATTTACCCTCCATGGAGCTCATTTTTTTCCAGTTGTTTGCAAAATCAGATAAGGACCCAGAAGTTTGGGTTCACAGGCCTGGGATCTCTTGCACTTTTATGGTCCCTCCCTGGACCTCAAAATTCTAAATTACATTGACCAGAGACAGCAGAAAATGCCTTTGAAAGTAAAAAAAGGTCAGTGATAGACGTTCCAGATCAAGGTGACATTCAAAATGTGATAGAGAAAGGATGTCAACCCTGTTCAACTCAACAATTGACACATTCACCAGGAAGGCCAGTGTGTCAGAGATAGGATCCAGACGTGGTCATAGGAATGGAAAACAACGCCGCGTCAGCAGCCACGAGACAGTCTCTGTCCCACAGGCCTGGTTTGCAAGTGCATTAAGCACATTGTCTCACCAGTCTCACAACACAGTGCTGCTGCTGTCCTCCTGGTATTGTGGGATACACGGCCTGGAATGTCAACAGTGTGGCCCTTTCACACATCAATCACTCGAGGTCCAAAGATACTAAATGTCTAGACCAATAGCACATAGTTTATCAGTAGCAGAGTCTCATTTTAAACCGGAGCCTGCCTGACTTCCAGCCTGGCCTTCCACACAGCACAGTAAGCTAGCTACTGGCTTCAGGGGCTTTGCTTACATCCTGGTCATCTTCATTCATGGCTGGTGTGGCAATGGACGGGGCCCATCTTCTAAGAATTCAACCACCAAGTCACAGGAAACTTCCAACACAGTGATGATGTCAAAGTACCCTGGGGTATCATCTGCCTCAGAAATTGATGCTACCAAGTGGGCTGTGCAGAGCCCACTTTAGATGAGGGCCATGTGACTCACACTGTCTCAAGCTAAACTATCATTCTGGCTCTTAATTCACCTGGCCCATGCTATTACATTACTTTTTTTTTTTTTTTTTTGGAGAGAGACACAGAGAGAAGCAGAGAGAGAAGGAGAGGGAGAGGAAGACAGATAGAGAATGGGCACACCAGCAGCCTCTCAGCCACTGCGAATGAAATCCAGACGCGTGCGCCCCCTTGTGGGCAAGTGCGGCATTGCGCCTTTGCATCACTGTGCATCTGGCTAAAACATGGGACCTGGAGATTGAAACTGATGTTCTTAGTCTTAGCAGGCAGGCGCCTTAACCGCTAAGCCATCTCTGTAGCCCCCATGCTATTACTTTTGTCTGGCGAGGCCTTTCCCATTTTCTGCCTTAAAACCTCCCATTCATGTGATTTGAGATCTGCTACAGCACTTGTCATACTAGTTTGAAACATGCCAACTTCTCTGCCAAACTGCTTTGTTTCTGAATCTCCACGGCACTCTTGCTCAGCACACGTGCTCAGTAGCCCCATTCTCCTACTCTGTACTTGTGTTCTATATGCTGTGCTTTATGACTTTATGGGGCAATTCACTATTCAGTGAAGAAAAAGTGGGGAAAGGCAAGGCCAGGTGAATAGCTACTTCATTATTATAAATTTCACTCAAAACATCTCCAGGGAAATTTCTTCCTTCCCCTCTTATTCTTACTGTCTGGGTAATAGAGATGTTTTCAAACATGGCATTTTTTCCAGAGAACATGACAAACAGGTTTTTGCTTGAGGAGATGTCTTGATTCTATCGTTGAGTTTATTGTGATCATCTTTACAACCACTTCTGTCCTCCAGCTACAAAGTTTTCAGTTTCCTGGTCTATTTAAGATGCACCTGTGCATATCTTAGTCTATTGCTTGACTGGCAGATAGTAAAGCCTCAGTACATGCTGTTGATTTGAAGAGTTAGAAGCACCTAATGAAGGAGCTGATCATGGATGACAGGGAAAGCATTGTCTGGAATATTCCCCCTTTGCTATGATGCTGGCCCTTGTTGTGAAGAAATGTCTCCGCCTCACTTGCTCACACTGCTGGCTCTGTGCATCTTGCTCAGGAGATTTGAAAGCAGAAGGATCTGTGAATATGAAGGCTTTGAGGATGCCATTAATTACCTGAGAAGGTGACTTTCAACCCGTGGGGACAAGGCGATCCCTCCTGGCCTTTGCGTGTAGATTTATGGACAAGAGTCAGTCTCAGCAGGTGGATAGCTGCCAGTATTGGAGGGCGTGGGGATGTTGGTGCCTGGGTCAGCTTCATAAAATAGGGTCTGCCTTTGTCACTTTTATTTTTACAATCTTTTCACTTGCCAGGCAGTGATTATGATGACCTCATGGAAGAACTGAGATTTATGCAGGCAAATGTTTTGGTTATGTTTTCCCATCAACTTTCACTAAGTTAAGGGCATTGAAATTCAAAGGCCCTCAGAGTACTCAGTTGTCATTTTATCTGATACAATGCAACTTATCCCTGCTTCATTCAAACTCATCTCACTGTACCTTATCCAAATTCAACTACTTAATTCATTTCATCTCATCCTCGGCTTAGCTCAATTCAACTCAATTTAGTTCAGTTTAATTCAGCTCAGTTTAACCCACTTCAGCACAGCGCAACTCAACTGAGGTCAGTTCATTCAAACTCACATCATATCACCTCAACACAACTCAGTTCATCCCAACCTGACCCACTCACCTAGACTGAAGTCATCTCAGTTCACCCTGACGCAGCTCACTACATCCCACCCCATTCATACAAAACCAGCCCAGTGCAGCTCAACTCAGCTATATTTACTCTGACCAGTTATGAGTCTGGGAGTTCAGAAATGAATGAGGTCCCATCATAGCTTTCCAGGAAGTGAAGGTCTAATGGTGGGCTCACTGCATAGTATGGCTCTTGAGCCATCCCTGTTGCCGGTCTGGAAACTATTTGGTACAGAGAAACAATACAGCAAAAGCCCATATATTTTAGGTTTGAAAAAGAAGTCCCAGGTTACCCCAGGTCACCTCATGGCCTCTGAACTGGTGTCCCTCCTGTGGCCCATGCAGAGGCACTGCTGGAAGAAGCGGCACAGCTCCATCAGGCATGGGTTGAGCTTCTGGATGGCCAAGGGGAGAGGAGTAGCTGCCGAGAAGCCCTCTTTGAGGGGTGGCTGCGGACACCCTAGAACACAGAGTCTCAGGCCAGTCAAATCAACAAGAGCTCAGTAAGCATCTTCCCATGGGCAATCCCCATGCCAGGAAACAACAGGTCCTGACCCCAGAGAGCTCTAAGGCAGTGAGGAAACACAGCGCAACGTCATCATTGCTGCAGGAAAGTGGTGGAGAAGTTTCAAAGAGAGCAGCTGGGAATCAAGTTTCCAGAGGAGACCAGACATGGGTTCCTCCGTGAAGAGCACATGTTAGAAGGGTCCATGAAGCAGTGAGCAGAAATGCTTCAGGTGAGGGTACCTCTGATGTAAAGGTCAGGGTCCTTGATGTCGTATCATACAGGCTCGCTGTGGGGAGAGAGGGTGCAGAATGCCTTGAGCAAAGAGGGTGGTGTGTGTGTGTGTGTGTGTGTGTGTGTGTGTGTGTGTGTGTGTGTGTAGAGAAAGGGAGAAGGGAAAGGCAGGTTGAAAGATGAAACTGGCAAGCTGGGTCACTGGAGCTCTGAGCTCTGGCTTCTCTTCCTTCAATAGGTAAAGGTTACTCATGTGTTCTATACCCAGAATTGTCTGATTGTGGCTTTTAGGAAATAAGGACAAAATTAAAAATGAGACTATTTTTTTTATATCTCATTCTGTTGGGATCTCCTGAAACTGAGTCAGCTTCCAGTGGCTACACCTGGGCATCCTAATTGGGAAATAAGGAGATCCGGGCCCAGCACACAGAACAACTGGGGTGAATAGGTAACTCCACTCACACCAAGCATATGGCAACGTTCCCGCCATGTGGAGAACGAAGCATAGAAGCTGGGATTATTGTTGTGCATTTACTCAAGCTTACTGAGCATCGCCTGTGGGCTAGACACTGCAAAGAGACAAGAAGGGAGACAGTGACTGAGAAGCAGCAACTCCCACAGAGCTTGCCGTCTAGTGGCCTAGATTATACCAGGCTATTGATGGGCCAAGAAAGGCCAACCCACAATCAAGAACAGCACCTAACAGCTGGAAATCAGGGAAAGGAACCACAGCTGCCCCGTGAGGTGAGTGCAGTTCTATTACTGCCATAGAAGTCCTGGGGACTACCTGGTCATACATTAGTATGCACCATTAATGGGCTTCCTGCTGAATTTAGGGCCCTGCAGTAGTACAAGTTAATTGATAGCAATGTCAATAACTTGTCTGAGAGCAATGCAGATGATTGTAAATTAATGAAAATGGACTTTGTGTGGCAAATGTTCACTTGATTTTTGTACAGTTTTTTTTTAAAAAGATTTACTGTTATAGAATACCAATTGGCAAATTCATTTAACATTATTTCCCTAGACTGACTTTATAAATTCTTGCTCCTCAATTTCCTCACTTAAATAGCTTTAACACCTTCCTCGTTTCCTCATTAATTTCTGACTTAAATAATATCTTTGACATGTTGACATATCTTTATTATATTTTTTGAGTTTTTTTCAGTACTGAAGACTGAACCCAGGGCCTTTCTTATGCTAGGAAAGTTACCTACACCTGAACTATATCTTCAATCATAATTTTTAAGGCTATAATTTAGCGGAATATATATATGAAGGGGGAGGTCAATTTAGTTAAAGAAGAACTTTTCAAAAATGTAAAAATGGTTAGAATTATCAGACTTGGAGACTTGTCACTGGCTAGAGTTGTTGGACTTGGAACTATAGAGTTTGATGTTTGTCTACTTAAATATTGTACTGGTAGAATGTTTCTTTGCTATGCCCAATACTATTTTTTGCAGTGTTAAAAAAAAAGAAAATAAATTAGTTATATTGATGTAACAAAAAAAAATGTAAAAATGGGGCTAGAGAGATGGCTTAGCAGATAAGGTTCTTAGACTTGTGAAGCCTAAGGACCCAAGTTTGATTCCCCAGTACCCACATAAACCAGATGCACAAAGTGGCACATGTGTCTGGAGTTTGTTTGCAGTGGCTAAAGGCTCTGGTGTACCCATTCTCTCTCTTTCTTTCCATGCCTCTTTCCCTTTCCCTCTGTCAAAATAAATAAAAAAATAAAATAATTTAAAAAATGTAAAACTTTTTTTTCCCTGAGCCAAGTAGAACATTAAACCCTCCAGAAAATTGCCTGATTTGAATCAATCCATCATACAAGACATTTTCCTCTAACATTTAGTGAGCACTTGCTGTGAATAAGGCACTATCCCAAGTTCTACACATATTATCTAATTTAAAACTTATAAAATCTCATGAAGTAGGTATTGTGCGTATCATTTTATAAAAGAGGATACCAAGGGCCTGAGTCATTCTGCAGTTGAATCAGTCACACGACAGGTAATAAATGACTCTGGAAAGATCGAATTCAGAGCTGAGGCTTAGAAGCACCACTTTCCCATGACATAGTATCCTTAAGGCTTGATTTCCACACCTCGCTTCCCTGCAACCCCCATTCTTACTTCTCTACCCCAGGAAATGCCAGGACATTTCCTTGCTCCAGCTTGCTTTCCCCAGAGCTTATTCTGCTACCCTCATCTCCTCTAATGTCACCCAAATCTCCTTCTACACGCGGTGACCTCCCAGTTCTAGCCACCATCATCAACAGCCATCATCAACACAAAAGCCTCTTCACTGGTCTTCTGCTCCAGCCACCAACTTTTAGTCACCACTCTGAGGCTAGAGGTGTGACAGTGAAGTGCACATCTGGTCATATCACTCCCTTTTGTTTCAGTAGAGGGACTGGGTTTCATGACATAATGGCAAGGCATTGGCCATTTCACTCTCATTGCCCAGTCTGGCCTCAGTCTTGACAACTTTCACTTTCAGCACTAGACAGAAAGCCCCAATGACCCTTCAGAGTCCCTGGGAACACCGGTCCTTCTGGCCCCCAGTGCCTTTGCTTATGTCAAGCCTCTGCAGGGGCACATGCTTAGAGATTTCTTGTTCATGGGGTGTTTTCTCACTCAGACTCAAGTGCAACTGTTGATTCCAGCTCTAAGCAGAGGATTCTCTCTGATATATGTAAGCAGTAACTGCTCAGGAACCTTGCCTCACTCTCTCTTTATAGTATTGTTATTTCTCTCTCTCTTTCTCTCTCTCTCTCTCTGGCTCTCTCTCTCTCTCTCTGTGTGTGTGTGTGTTGTGCCACATCTTGGAAGAGGTAACATACAAGAATGAAATGAACACAGACTTCAGAGTTAGGCAGATCTGAGCTAAAAATTTAGTCTCATTTCTCTGTAAGACTCACCAGAATTGTTTGATGGGGTTCATATTATAGATACTCCACAATTATTGGGCAGAGAAAGTAAAAAAAAAATGGTTCTACCATAAGGCTAGACATGAGTAAGATTCCAATAAATGTTAAATGAAAGGAGTAATGAATAACTGGAAAAGATGTTGTTGAATTTTTTTAATTGAATGAGCAGAATAATTTACTTGAAGATGCTAGAATGCCTTTGTTTTATATAATTATATGTCTCATTATATGATACCTAGACAGATGGAGGTATTTTATAGATAGGTAGATAGATGATAGATAAATAGATAACAAATAGATAGATAGATGATAGTGAGTGGACAGAAAGATAACTATCAGATAGAGAATAGACAGACATGTAGGGATAGATGATGAAGAGATAGAGTGATATAGATACAGTTAACGATATAGATATTGACATGATACAGATATAGTTAACTTACTTTCTAGAACTCAATCTGACAACAACCCTGGCCTCATCACCACTGTTTCTCTTAGCCTCCTAGGAAGAAAGGGCATAATTTCTTGGTAGCACAATTGTGTCTTTGTATCTGAAAGGCCCATTCACCATTCACTAGCTGCAAGGGCTGAGGTAGAGATGAGGTGATATGAAACAGGAGATTGTGCAAGCTCCAACAATTTAATAATGTCCTGTTGACATATGATTGACCAGCCCCAGAGCATTCAGGAAGGTTGTATAAAAAGGGATCCAGGAATGGGAGGTGCCTGAGGACACCACTAACTCTGAAAGGCTTACTTTGTCTCTTTCATCCTTAGGGAGCTGGTACAACAGAAAAGATGGGAGTGGGATGGTGAAGTTCAAGCTGGAAAAATGCAGACAAAAGAAAGAGAGAAAGAAAGGGAGGGTAAAGCAAAGACATCCACATCTCAGGTCTAGGGAGTTAAAGTCCAGCTTCAGGTACAAGACAGGAATGTTTTTTAAAACAGAAGCACCATGAGGTGCCTGATAAATGAGGTGTGGGTTCTGGAGTCATTTTTCATTCCTTTTCCTTCTCCACTGAAAATCAAGACAACCACAGCTATCATAAGAACAGCTTCCATTAGCGCCCGTCACGCTGCTCCTTAGACGTTCTCACCATGAAATTTGATCAAATTAACTAGCACAGAGCTCTATAATGCCAAGTCAATTTCATAGACATTATCTTACACAAAATGAAAAGACACTTATCTTTAATATTTAACAATAACTATTGTTATTTTTGCTTTACATTCCAGAAAACTGAGTCCCAGAATCTGAGAGGTGAGGATCCACCCCGCGTATGTGTTAGAATGGGATTCACATCCTATCAGTCTGAGTCTACGTTTGTCAAATGAAACTATTGTAGGTCCAACCTCATTCAATGTAAACACAGACAAAGCAACGATTGGGGATTTCTACTCACTTGAAGGTCGGTGGGATGCCGGGACCAGGGCTGGCTGTTGCTCAGGGGTGAACGGCCACTCTACAGGGCCAATACCTTCCAGGAGCCAAGTAGCATTACCCCAAATTAAAATGAAATGGACATCAGTTACTCTTTATGCAATCAGAGAACATTAACACCTTTAAGTATAGAGTTTTCAAAATCCACAGAAACAACACAGCCAAGGGGCAGTCACTTATCCAAGATCACACAGCAATTTAACAGCATAGCAAGATTGTGCAACCATTCCATGCCTGTTTCTTGTGAGACCAACAAAACAATAGCTGGCCGCCTCTGTATGCATGCATGTGCCCTGTCTCACCACAGCCCTGCCCCATGCTGTGCTTCCCCTGGGGTACTGGGTTTCTTTGACTGGCCATACAACCTCACCTGTCTGTGGGTCTCTGGGGGCCGGTGCCTTGGTTGGACTTGGAGTTTGTGTGCCCGGAGTGACTGCTTCTGGAATGAGAAGGAAGAGAGGTGAGTCTGCTGCTCTTCAAGAGGAGCCTAATATGGGGGAAGATGGTCCCCTAATTCCTCAAAGTAGAAGTGAGTGAAAGGTGGAGCCATAACAGAGGAGTTCCACGTGGAGACCAGGGAATGGATAAGTGCCATCAGTAACTGGCATAGTGTGACAGCCACTGGGAACCAGGTAATGTCAGGAAGATATGGTGACACTACACTGCAGAGTGATGGCACTGACCAGGCAGGGTGTGATTGTGCTACTGGTCTCTGAGACAAAAAGAACATGCATGTTTGTCATCTCTCTAAGTCCATAGTGTACCTATATATGGACTCCATCCCCATCTCTGGTGAGTCAGCTGTCAATCATTCTCACGACAGCCTAAACTCAGTTGAATGTTTCTTTTTATCATAAAGTCTTGGTTTGAGGACCTGGAGTTTGGCCTCTAGCAAAGCAAAAAGGCAACTCTGTTTCATCCTTGTGGGTGAGCAGAAAGAGACTGAGGGACAACTTAAGGAGGCCAGTAGATGGCACCCAGTTCTGTGAGGCAGGAGACATCTGCTGAGACAAGGCGCACTGGGCCAGGAAGGAGGATGGACCACCCAGGCAGAGCAGGGCTTGTGCAAAGACATGGAGGGGTGAGCCCCAGTGTGCTGCATCTGGGATACATGGGTGCAGGTGAAGCATGAGGAGATGCTAAGATGCAGCCAGGACCATGAGCTGGTATTCCACCTCACACAGCTTTGAAATGACTCTCTGCTTATCACTGCTTCTCTGCTGGACTGTGAGCTTTGGGGTGTTCAGTTCAACATGGTGGCCACTCCATGCACCACCATATGAATGCCAGAGATTAGGAGTGTGTGACCATCCACGCATGACCCATTGTGGGCAGGAGCCTTGACTTCTGGTTACTTTCCCTTTAGGCATTGATTGGAAAATAGCTCCCAATACAGAGTGAGCCTGCTGCCTGGATAGGATTCTGCATAACTATACAAGGTGATCAGTCTGAGCTACATCCAAGCACACCATTGCTTGTCCACGACTGCACTTGTGGTGTGGTTGAGTGGCTTTGGCATTGCAGAAGGTTCGAGTGAAAGGGACTGATGGTAGGTGACTCCTACAGCACGACGGCCGTGGTGGCTTGAGGTGGGTGGCTGAAGCCGCCCCAGGGAGTTATGTTGACTAGGTGCTTTGCAGGCGCTATGTACTGAGCCAAATGCCATGCAGATGTCATTCAAAGATGAGAATACCAGATTCAGAGGGGACAGGACAATCACCCATGTACAGTGTAAAGCAAGATGTCAACCAACTGTGTCTGAAATGGAGAGCAGAGCTCAGTGCTCCATGGTGGCTGTGGTCCCACTGATCAAAACCAAGGGCTGACCTTTCATGTCCCTTATGGAAGCACAAGGCTTGATTGCTAGACCTCAAGCCATTACATCGACTGTCTATAGGATTAGTGTTATCCACAAGGCCTTTCCAGCTCTGACTATGCAACTGGGATTTTTGAACCTAAAGTTAAAATTCATCTGCTTGTGTCCCTGTTCTTTCTCTGTTTGTTTCTTTGTTTCTTTTTTTCCTTCCCCTTCCTTCCTTCCTTCCTTCCTTCCTTCCTTCCTTCCTTCTCTCTCTCTCTTTCTTTCTTTTTTTTTTTTTTTTTGTTTGTTTTTCGAGGTAGGGTCTCACTCTAGCCCAGGCTGACCTGGAATTCACTATGTAATATAAGGTTGGCCTTGAACTCATGGTGATCCTCCTACCTCTGCCTCTGCTGTGATTAAAGGTGTGCGCCACCACGCCCAGCTGTCCCTTTATTTCTTAAGAGATGTGGTCATTTGACAAACCGTTACTGAATACCTGCTGGGTTTCATAGGAGCCTGAAATTGAAAGCTAAGCCCTTGAGTGGAAGATAGCCCAGAGGAGGCAAGTCAAGTCTACAAACACTAATAATGCAGTTACAATGTGCATCAAAGTCCACTGACCAGGGTGAGCATGGGCAGGGGAGGAGGAGGCTTCTGGCCACCCTGAAAAGATCGGAGATAACTTTGTGGTGGTTTTAATCAGATGCACCCCATAAACTCATTTGTTCTGAATGCTTGGTCCCCAGCTGGTAGTAAGAAATTTGGGAGTGGAGCCTTGCTAAGAGGAAGTATGTTGCCGAAGGTTCACGTTGGGGTGTGACAGCCCATCTCCCCCTTGCTGGGACTTAGCTCACACTCCTGCTGCTGTTTTCCACCTGCTGTAGCAAAGGTGACGTGATGTCCCGTCTCTGCTCACGCCAGGCTTTCCCTGCCATCTTGGAATGTCCCCTTGAGACTGTAAGCCAAAATAAATACTTTCCACCCAGCAGCTGCTTTTGTTTGAGTGCTTTCTCCCAGCTACATTACGGTAACAACACCAGACTTTAAAAACAAATAATTTTCCAAAACAATTTTTGTATATGGGTAAAAATTTGGAAAATTAATGGAAGTAGAATAAATAAAGTAAAAAAAATCAAGATGAATATAATTCCTAGCTATCATCTGGGAACTATAAGGTTAGATATAACATTAGTATATTATAAATTTCTCTCCAGTGTATTTTTCTTGTTTTCCATTCTGTTCATTATGTACATACATGCTTGTGCACACATACATGTATACATATAAACACAATGCTGAAATCAAACTTGACAGTTTTTTCCTGTGTTATACTGCACAAGCTCCCCTCATTACTTAATGACACTAGTGTGTGTGTGTTGCATATTCAAATAACAAATATTCATACTCATTGTATATACACAATGGATATTTAGTTAATGTTGTGATGATAAAACTATAGTTACTGTGTCTGGAGGGAGCAATATTGACTTCTAGTGGTCACATGTTTTACACTGATATAAAGAAATGAAAAATCAAGGGTTGAGTTTCCATGAACATAAATGAGGGAAGCTAGGGATGTAGAAGAGGAAAGTGAAATGGGGAGGGAGGGGAAATAATGAAGAGTAATAGAGGATGCGAATATGATAAAATTACATTATGTGAATATACAGAGATATTGTAATAAAACTCACTGTGTACTATTGTCTACTAAGAAAAACATGGAGAGAGGAGAATACATTAACTTGCTCATAAATGAGAAGAAATGTGGGATGAAGAAAATCAGAGTTGGAGCTATAATCCTTGGGTATATTGCTCATTGTGTTTTCTTACTTTTCTGCAGACACATTACACTTCACAGCTAGAGAAAGGCTTTCAAAACAGACGCTTTCAGGTGGAATTCCAAGGGGTGGGGCACAGGTGAGTGTCCTCTCTCACCTGAGGCTGTGTCTGGCTCCACTGGGCCACCAGGTGTGACCTGTATCCCAGCAGGGTGCAACTGGCTCCCTGCACTCATAAGCTTCTGGGCCTCTGCAGGATGGGTCAGTGTAGAGGGACGGCTTTCCCATGGTGGCCCTCCAGGCAGGGTGTCATCCTTGGTCTGAGCCCTGGGCATGGAGAGTGTGGAAGCCCATGTCTGCCTGTGCTCTGTCATCCATGGTGTTCTTGCCATCCTCCTGGTAGCTGTGTGTTTAAAAAGACAATCACAGTGTGCTGGTATATCTGATCATCTTGATAACACATAAGATCACAGATAAGCAATGGCATCAGGAGCCAGTGCCGCCATGTGAATGCACAATACAGACAATGGCTAGTTTGGAATAAGTAGATTAAGATGAATTGTGTTTGCTTTAGCACCGAACACAAAAGTCCCGAGCAATAGAAATGGTTCAGTGGATAAAGTACTTCTCACATAGTGTGAACACTGGAGATTGGATCCCTGGCCCCATATAACAGTGGGACACATCTATAATACAAGCATGCCTATGGAAAGATGGGAGATGAGCCAGGAACATCCCTGGAAGTTTGGCAGGCCAGCAGCCTGGCAAATGCAGACCCTGTCCCAAGCAAGGAGAAGGGGAGGATGACACCCGAAGTAGGTACCCTCCAACCTCCACACTGGTGCTGAGGCATGTGGACACACACGCACGCACACACACACACACACACACGCACGCACATCACATGCACGCACACACACATACGCATGCACACACGCACGCACGGACATGCATGCACGCACACACGCACGTGCACACACACGCTCCTTCAAAACTCCTTAGGTTTTCAGTCAGCTAGGGTATGTATTTGGAATTCAAAAGATATTTACCTCAACATTAAGAAATGTGTTTGCAATCTTAGGTGATGTGATGGGACAATTGTTTGAGGTGTAGAGAGTGAGCTGGATGCATGAGTGGATATCCTGCCTTCTCAAGGCTCTGAAATCTGAGTAAGTTATTTCATTCATTCATTCATTCATTCATATATTCATTTTCTCACTTTCCTCTTTCTCCTCTTTCTGTCTCTTCTTCTCTCCATTCTTTTCTAGTGCTGAGGATAAACTCAGGGTCTTGCACATGTGGCTTGTTGTGGTTTGAACATGGAATGTCCCCATAGACATTTGGACCTTTGGTCACCAGCTGATGGTGCCTTTTTAGGAGGCTATGTAACCTTTAGGAGGTAGAGCCTCCTTGAAGTCGGTCACTTCAAGTCACTTCACTTGAAGTCGGACAGGCTTCAAAGTTGTATAGTCCCGCCCCACTTCTTGCCCACTCTGCTTTCTGACTGCAGTCTCTGTGATTATCGGACTCAACTCTTGTTGCTCTATTCCACGAGGCACTGTACCTCCTCAAACTGTAAGCCTTTAAACTCTTGATTTAAGTTGCTTATTATCAACTATGGTCACAAAACAAGAAAAGTAACTGCCACACTAGACAAGTGCTCTACTATTGAGCTGATTCTCCAGCCCTTCTCTTTAGTTCTGGCATTAAACTGGTGACACAAATGATTTCAGTACAATGACATCCATAGGTTAAGCCAAATATTCACTAATTCCTTTAAAAGTTGTTAAATAGTTGCACTTGATTATTCCTAGAAGCTAAATTAAAATTAGTTTCTCAAAATTTATAAAACTGATCCTATTAGAGAATTTTGTAGCTGTGAGTTAAGTTGAAAACAGTTGTTTTAAAAATATTCAGACTTCTCATCCAGAACATAGAATGTCTCTTCATGTACTTGAATATTTCATTATCCTCATTAAAGGTTTTTAATACTTTTCTTATACAAAGCAACACATTTCCCTTCAGGTTATGACTAGGTGTTTTATGACTTTTCTTGCTATATCTTTTCTCATACTCTGCTGGAACATTTTCTAATTCTGCATATTTACCATGATGTATCAACCTTTCATAGTAAATCTGTAAGTTTTCTGGGTGTTGAATTTGAATCGTCTTCTCCATCCAAGAATCCTCTTTTCCTTGCCTTCCTGACTCCTGTCCACTCTCACCTCCTCCAGGAAGTCTGTGTCCCTGCTTTACTGGGTGGAAGGCCCTCACTGAGCTTCTGAATAAAATAGCTCTTTGTAGGCTGCACCATGCATATAGCTGGAGGAAGATTAACCTAACCTTGTCAGGAAATGTTGACTTCACTATTTCCTGTAAACTTCTGGAGAGATGGCTAAATACCTTATTGAAATAAAAATACATTTTGCCACAATATACTATGATTATGTAGGGTATTAGCAGTGAGGGAAGGTGGGTGCAGGCAATCAGGAAACTCTTGTTACTTTTACAACTTCTCATGATCTTAAATTATCATTATTAAATTATTTCAAATTGTGATAAGCTATTAATGTAAATGTTCAAGGTACATTACACCCTGCCTTTTGCTATCTTTGCTTGACTCAACTGAATGATACTTACATTATGATGAGGCATAGTTTAAAGTGGTGGAAATAAATGCAAACATTTTGCTTAGTTATGTGAGTCTAGAAGGAGCAGGAGAGAGACACAGCAAAGGAGAAAAAAATTTATAGCTGTGAATTAAGTTTGGAACAACTCTCTTTAAAATAATCAGACTTATACAGAACATGACCTGTCTCTCCATGTATTTGAATATTTCAAGCATCATCTTACCTGAGACTGGTGGTAGGTGAGAGGCATGGCCCTGTGTGGCTGTGAGCCCAGCAGGAGGCTCAGGAAGCACTCCTGTGTTCCCTGAAACCTCTGAAGGAGTACTTATCTCTGTCCAGGGAGAAACACTCTGAGCCGATCCCCGCTGTGTGCTCACAGTCCAGTATATAGGGCTTGAAGTTGGTGGAGTCCCCTGTCTTTGGTTTGTAGGCCTTGAGGTCCTGGCTGTTTCCCTGGTAGCTGCACCTATAGGGATCCAGTCAATGGCTGCATTAGCATGCTCGACACTTCCAATGAATGGAGAGCTGTTGAATCATTGAAAGACCATCAAGGCAGCCGGGGAGAAACTGCGGAGCTGCTGGGAGATGCTTGCTGGAAAAGCATAAGGACCTGAGTTCAGATGTCAAACTCCTACGTAAAAGTAGAGTAAGTCAGTGTGTGCCTGCAATCTCAGAGCCAGGGAGATGGAGACAAGAGGATCCCTGGGCTTTCTGGCCAGCTAGTCTAGCCAAATTAGTTAACACCAGGTTCAGTAGAAGACCTTGTCCCCCAAAAATAAAAAGTTTTAAAAAGGAGGCTGGAGAGATAGCTCAGTGGTTAAAAGCACTTGCTTGCAAAGCCTGATGGTCTGGGAGTTCGATGCCCCCTGTACCCATGGAAAGCAAGATGCACAAAGAGGCTCATGTTTCTGGAGTTTTCCCATCCTCCCTTCTTCTTTTCCTCTCTTTCTCTCTCACACATAAAATAAATAAACATTTTGCATAGTTAAAAAAAAAAGAATAAAGAAAGTGGAGAACAATGATAAAAGATACTAGATATTGATCTCTGGCTTCCACGTACATGCACACACACAGGTACCCACATACACATAACAATATTTATAAATACATGCATACCACACATGCACATAGACACACAAAAATAAAAATAAAAGAATAAGCCAAGATTCCAATTTTACTCTGTTCAGTACCAAATGCCACAAAAAGATATTTCCTCTTGAATAAAGAAGCTACTGTATCAGTCTCCATAAAAGCTGTGCGATGATTCGACTCACTGTAAACAGAGTGCAAAGTTGTCAGGCGTTAGAGTACCAGGCATTTGATGCAGCTCCTGCTCAGATCCTGAGTCTAATCAAAGACTTCTAGCCACTCCCCATACCTGTCCGTGTGGGGGGTGAGGCCCATGCTATGCGCTCGGTGAGTACAGGTAGGAACCACACATGGGCTCGAGGGGAATGGGGGCTTTCTAAGAGCAGAAACTGCTTGAAAGATGCATCCTCTTCAATACAGACTGTGCAGTTTAGAGAGCGATCTTCCTAGCCTCCCTGTTTGTTCTATGAGCAGAGGAGAAAGAGGCTCGAGTGTTCAGCTGATCTTCTATCTTCCCTAGGGAAGACTTAGGTGGTTGCAGGGTAGGTTGTGCGGACATAAGGGTGAGAGGCTCCAATGAGCTCGAAGGGGCCCTTCCCCTGGTAGACAAAGACTAGTTCACAGAAGGTAACTATATACAGGGACCTACTTTTGCAGTTGTGGGAGGTACCTTCTGCTAGCCTCCTCTCCTGCTTCACCCCTAACACCATGGCACCATCACCAGCCCCTGTCCTTGTTCACACACCAATTGGCCATAGGTGAAATGTTCCCAGTCTGCTGTCACCTGGTCAGACACATAAACAGTCATGTCAACTTGCAAGTTTGTGCCCTCTGCTTAGGCACTGGTCGTTGTTGTTGAAAGAGCACTAAAAGGAGGGCATGAGTACGATTGGTGGGGAGAAGGTCTGAGCAGGTGAGATTGACTCAAGTCTCAATTCTGTCTCAGCAATAGGCAGGTAAAGGTGGCTTGCTACATGCCCAGGTCATCTTCTTGTCAAACAGCCATGTCCCTTAGAAAACAAGGTCCTTCCCACAGGATGGCCAGGAGATGCCCTACACCAAGCAGAAGTCAAGGCAGCCCAGCGAAAGGGAACTGGAGGCTCACTCAGTTCTCAGTTCACTGCAGAGAAGCAGAGGACGAGCCTACTATGTGAAGTTACTCTGTGAGACACCCCGGAGAGGCCAACTGTGGGTGCTAAGGAGGCTGTTTGTCTTCAAGCATCATTCACTGGGGAGATGCACATATAAATGTCACCATGGTTTAACCTGGAGTTACATAGAGTCCAGATAACAGGCAGATGCTGAGTGGTAGGGCCACAGAGGATGCATTTTGACTGAGGAAAGCCAGTGTGTGGGGTGGGCAGTGGCAGACACACATGGCTGTGAAGTGTGAAAAAGCAGAACAGGAATTCCACCTAGTGATGACTGCATGAGCAAGGTCACTCAGCCGGCCGTACCAGAGGACACACGAGACAAGAGCAAGGAGATGATAGAGGACTGGAAGAGAGAGAATGCATCCTCCAGGCCAAGCCTCGCAAGCCTGTGCTGCTGACGGGCCACTTCTGAGCAGTGAGGGGACATAAATAACCAAAGCCCTAGTTGACAACTATTGCTTTCATGGAAATGGATAGATATTGTAGAGAATTAGAAGCCCTGGGTCAGTGGCTGTCCCTGTACAAAGTAGATGGGAGGACTTGAACTAGAGAGCTCTCCTCTGAGATCCCAGCCGCTGAGTTCAAGGGGACAGGACCTGATGGCACTGATGCACACGCAGGAACGATTAGCAAGGGCATGAGTGGACATAGGGATGGGATGGGATGGGATGGGTGGGAAGGACCTGGGCATTATTGAGTGGCAGCACCTCTAGATCAGAGTCAGAATTCTAAATATCCACCAAAGCTCAAACAGTGAATATAAGGAATAACGTGTAAGTCAACAGGGGCCTGAGAGAATTAAGAAAAGGAAAAGAAAGGTGCCTCTCCTAAGAGGGAAACGGGGACAGCAGCTACTCAACTCCAATTGCTGTTGTCATGGAGACTATCTTTTGCCAGAAATTCCTGTAATATGTGTAAGTGCACATACATACACACATCATATGTGTGTGTGTGTGTTATCTGCCACAATCCTCTGATTTTTATCATAATTTAGCCACATAAAAATACATGAGGGCAGCACTCAGCTTTAGTCTGATAGCAAGGGTCACGCTGGCCTCGATGTGAGGAGTTAGGGAAATTACACTTACCCAAAGCACTGGACAGAACACTGGTAAATGTGTAACTGACAACAGGGGATTTCTCCACAATATCCCGGAAGTCGGAAAGATTCCTTCCTGCAAAAATCACACCAACGGGATGGGATCTTGGGTCTGTCTTCTGGAGTGTGGGTAGTGCTTACTGCTCAGCCAGGAGCTCCGAGGATGCCGTCGCTCACCTGACTTGCCAGCCATCACGCAGATGAAGACACAGTCGGACTCATTGGTCTGACTCACTGTAGGATGAATCAGTGCACGTCCAGACTTAGTGAGGGCTAAGCGGCCACCTCGCTTTGAATCTGCCCATATCATCCCAGTTGGACTTTGGACTTATCTTCCAATTATCTGAGTCATAGGAGTAGCTCTGGTTCAAAGACAGGGCCTTCAGGGACTGGGGTTAGAAACTGGACCACTCCAATAAGCTGAATAGAGATTACCTAAAGATTTCGGACAACCTAGCCTAGGGTAGGGGCTAAAGTGGGAAAACCTTGTTAGGCTTGGGTATATCCCATGAGGAATGGCAGTCCTTAAGCTTGCCAGGCATTTGCAAGATACATACCCGAGAGGATGGAGGTTGACTTAAAGATCTCAGTGAGGTAGCTGGTGGAGTTTCCAGCGATGTCCACCAGCAGGGCTGTGAAATCTGCAAAACACATCGGAGAGGTTTTTAATTCTGATTCAGAGACTTAAGGGGAAATAGATTTCATTTTATTTTTTTTTTCAGAATAGATTTTGTAAGTTTGATTGCTCAAGGTATTAAAAAAATATTCACATATGAAAAGCTACTAATTCTTAAAAAGATAAGGTTGAAGCCAGGCATGGTGGTGGACGGCTTTAATCCCAATTACTCAGGAGCCTGAGGTAGGAGGATCACTGTGAGTTTGAGGCCAGCCTGAGACTAGTCCAAGGTCAGCCTGGGCTAGAACAAGAGCCTATCTCAAAAAACCAAAAAAATTAAAATTAAAATAAAGTTGATATCAAGCAAGAAGAAAATGTTAGAATTTACTCTTATTAACTACTTTCTATTTTTTTATTTTAAAAATATTTTATTTATTCATTTATTTGAGATAAAGAAAAGGGAGAGACAGAGTGAGAGCAAGAGTGAGAGCAAGAGAGAGAGAGAGAGAGAGAGAAAGAGAGAATGTGTGTGCCAGGGCCTCTACCTACTACAAAAGAACTCCCTCTGCATGCACCACCTTGTACATCTGGCTTTAAGTGGGTACTGGGGAATCAAACCTGGGTCCTTAGGCTATGTAGGCAAGTGCCTTAACTGCTAAACCACCTCCCCAGTCCTCCTTTCTACTTTCATTACCTCCTCCCCACCACCATCTCTGCCAATACCTAAGAGCCATGAATGGCCACAATGTTAAATTTTTTCCTGTGTTTTCCCTATTGCTTCACTTAACTTTTTCAAAATCCCAAATTTATTTGAGGCAGAACCACAGGTATGTAAGTTGTGAAATTTACATAATTTTGGAATTTGAAAACACACTATTAAGTTTCAAGGTGAGTTATGAACTGCAGACTATGAAAAGAGGCTTAAGGGCAAATGTATTTTATACAATATCACCAGGGACACCTATTGCCTACTTTACTTAGAGGGCAGATGGGGAAGTTTGGGAGAATTCAAAAGCATTGCTGGTTACAGAATTGTTAAGCTCTCTCTCAGAACTAGTTTTGAATGAGGCCTTTTCTTGGCACAGTGAGTGCCACTGGCCAGTAAAATCGAGAAGTAGCTTCTCTGTTCACATATGCCTTTCTAGAATCCAACAAGTTCTTGGCTTCTCTCACAAGGTGGAGGGAGGCATGGAGCGGAGGGCAGAAGGAGCTGTTGTAGAAGCACCAAACAGTCACTTTTCTAAAGAGAAAGCTTTTTCTCTTTTTTAAAGAGAAATCACTGGGTGATGTCCCATCATGTCTTGTATAAATGTTTCTTTTACTAATTAAAAGGATGATGAGTTACTTGCAAGAACAAGCTGGCTTCAAAATACAGAGTCCAGGGCTGGAGAGATGGCTTAGCAGTTAAGGCGCTTGCCTTTGAAGCCTAAGGACCCAGGTTTGATCCCCCAGTACCCATGTAATGCCAGATGCATCTGGAGTTCATTTGCAGTGGCTAAGGGCCCTGGCATGCCCGTTCTTTCTCTCTCTCTCTTCCTCTCTCTCTCCTTCTTTCTCTCTCTCCTGCACTCTCTCTTTCTCTCCCTCTTTATCTTTCTCAAAAAATAAATAAAATATTTTTAAAAAATAGAGCCCAAAGATGCAGAATAACATAGTATGACGAGCAAGGGTTTGTGCAATGGCCCCGGACCAATGGGAGGCGGGTATTACTACCTGTGAGCCTGTGTGGTCACATAGCTAACCTGGTCCGTCACATGGAAATGCACCTCTGCAGGCATCAACCCCACTGTTGGCAACTGTGCGCATCCTTTCTATGTTATGTTGGAGAACCTGACGTAGTATCTCATAACTCTTTCTATCTTCCTTCTCCTTTGATTAATAACTTGTTTACTTAATGAATAGTCACTGAGTGTCTGCAGGTACTGGAGAGTTTTGTAATACATACAGGAGAAGTTAAAGTCAGTGGGAAAGCAAGACTCATGAACTAAGCGAGAAAAGGCAACGTTGTAATCCACTATTAGCTTTGCGCAGAAGCTATGAGCACGGCTCTGGAGCCAGACACCCAAGGCTTACAGAAATGATGGAAATTGCCCAGGGTCTTATCATATGTGGAAATCTTGGACTTGAGCTGAGAAATGCCTTGGACCAGAGCTTCTCCAACTCCCTAGATTCCCCACCACTGCTAATGCAATTACTTGCTCAGCACCTTCTGTCTGCTCCCCCTGTGAAATTACATTTACATCTTGTTTATTAGGCTGGGAATAAAATTGGTTATCACTATTTCAAGGATATTCTTTGTTTCCATGGAAATGTCATTAACTAATTGACTAGCAATGCTCATAGATGAATTATGTCTGACAACCTTCACATATAATAGAAAGTAGGAGCACACTGTGTTTTTTTTTTTTTTTTTTTTTTTTTGCCAATTAGTACTTACATTGCCAATTAGTACTTATTTAAGATTGCCTGTGAATATGCAGTGTCAGCAAGGGTGTGGAAAAACATGCACTCAGACATTGCTAGTGAGAGTGTAAAACATATGCAAGATTTCTAGAAAAAAATCTTAGTAATTTGAATCATCACAAGGCTGTTTCTTTGTCAGCCAACAGTCCCATTTTGAGGGCTTTATCCTACAGAGATAATTGGGCAAGTACTTCAAATGATTTTTACACAGGTGTTCATCATGGCATTGTTTATAATTGTAAAAATTATCAGGCGTTTCTATCAAGGGAAATGAATAAACAAATCATTACACCAAAGTTTTAGTGAATTGAATGCCTTCATTTGAAAGGTTTAGGACTATTTATAAGGACTGGAATGGAAGATTTTTAAAAAAAAAAAACACATACTCTGGGTCTGAAGAAATGTCACAGTGGGTAAAGAGCTTGCCATGCAACAATGAGGACTGAGTTTGGATCCCCATTGACCACATAAAATACTAGGCATTGTGTGTGGGGGGGAGGGGAGGCGTGCTTATAATCCAAGTGCTGGTAAGAGAGGGAATCCCTGGGGCTCACAGCTGAATCAGTGAGCTGGAGGTTCAACAAAGACCCTGTCTCAATGAATCAGTTCAGAGACTCTGTCACACACACACACACACACACACACACACACACACACACACACACACGTGTCCTCACATGTATGAACATGCATGCACAATATATACACACAAAAAAAGGACACAAGCTCCAAAATTACTTGAGTAAGAGAACATCACATTTCAGTTTGGTACATAGTTGTTTTTTTTTTGTTTTTTTGTTTGTTTTTAAACATTTTATTTTATTTTATTTTATTTTATTTTATTTGTTTGAGAGAGAGAGGAAAAAAAAGAGAGAAAGAGGCAGCTAGAGATTGGATGATCATACCAGGACCTTCAACTGCTACAAACGAACTCCAGATGCACATGCTACCTTGAACATCTGGCTTATATGGGTCCTGGGGAATTGAACCTTGGTCCTTTGGCTTTGCAGGCAAGCACCTTAACCATGAAGCCATCTCTTCAGGTTAGCACAGCTATAGTTTCAATCTTACTTTTCAGGTTAACAGGATGTGTGAGAGAGGAATGTGCATGGTTTCGACATTGAGTGTGTAGCAAATGGGCGGCTTCCAAGTCTTTTCTCTATTTCCCTGTAGCTAGAGTAGAGATATCAAACCACCCTTCTCTCAGAACAAGGGCAACATCTTACAGAAGGCAAAGTAACAAGCTAAATAGAGCCTGGATCTCCAACCCATCAAAATATCAGAGAAACCCTAGTTTCCTGCTCAGACTGTCATACATGGCAACAACTGACTTCCATTTCTATAAGCCTCCTTTTGTTAGGGATATATAGTATGATTGCCCAACCCGTATGTGGTAGTTTGAATATATGTCCCCCAATATATTCAATGTTTTATTACTCTATAGTTTGCATCTGCAATCACCTTGCTAGAGGCAAGGTCACTGGGGGCCCCCGGTCTTAAGGTGTTAATGGTGGGTTTGAGATTCCATTGTAAAGATATGCAAAGTGTGCCCAGCAGGAGTTCCTGAAGTCTGCTGTGTGACCTTTTGGCTGTAGTTAGTTTTTTACTCTGTGTGCTGTGGTGGCTGGTTGGCTTGGCTCTCTCTGTTTGGCCCTGCCTTTATGGAACTTCCCCTGGATCTGTAAGCTTCAATAAATAATATCCCTTCCTCCATAATTGTGCCTGGTCTGGAAGTTCATCTCAGCGAACCTGAAGCTGTCTGCAACAGCAACGAGGATCTGACCGTGTGGATATTCGTCTTTTGGAACTTTTGTTTTGGAGGAATGGGCATGGACTTGGTGCAAGCTAAAGCCAAGTTTTATGGACTATTCTGATGAGAGTTTGAGAATGCTAAGTGCAGATAGTACTGAAAGGCTTGGCAGGTTTCAAAAGACTGCAGAGGACTTTGTTGGAACTGGCATAAGGGATGGCTAGTTTCCAGAAAGTTTGATCAAGGTTAAATTTGTAATGGACTGATATGCTTGGCTGAAGATATCGGACTGAGATTTTAAGATTTTAAGTTGAAAAATGGCAAGGCAACTGGTTTAGCTGCTATTGTCCATTAGCAATCTTAAGGAAGGTGGAAGGAAGGTGGCCTGACTTGATTTACATTAAAACAATGGAGAGGATGCCTTGTTAAAAATGCAAACAACTTGAAAGAGCTGACTGGAGAAGGAACCTGCTTTTCAAGGCTTGGTTTATTTTGTCCCTGGATTAAGAAACACACCTGGTATTAGTTTTGGAAATATGAAAAATGCATAGAATGGTCATGAGTTGCACATGGTTCCATGAGACACACACAAAAAAATGGAGAATGTTTTTGGATATACCAGGACTGTGCAAAGGACTACCATGGAGTGCAGTGTTGAACTGAGAGTAGGAGCTGGAGGGGTATTGGAAAACCTGGAGACTGTTAGTCTCTGGTTATATTGAACTTGAACTGCAGAAGTTTGATGACTGCTAATGGAGGTTCAGTTTAGATTAAGTGCCTTATACCAGGTTTGCCTTTACATGGCAGGTATTTAACTTGTTTGATTTTACAGGACTCACTATCTTAAGTTGATCAAGACTGTGAGAACCTTTGAAATTGGACTGAGTACAATTTATAATGTGTGATAGTTATAAAAAGCTAAATATATTGGGGGCCAGGGGCGGAATGTGGTAGTTTGAATATATCCCCAATATATTCAATGTTTTATTACTCTATAGTTTGCATCTGCAATCACCTTGCTAGAGGCAAGGTCACTGGGGCCCCGGTCTTAAGGTGTTAATGGTGGGTTTGAGATTCCATTGTGGCAAAGTAGCATTGTGATACCAGATGCTTTGACCTTTTGGCTGTAGTTAGTTTTTACTCTGTGTGCTGTGGTGGCTGGTTGGCTTGGCTCTCTCTGTTTGGCCCTGCCTTTATGGAACTTCCCTGGATCTGTAAGCTTCAATAAATATGTTTTCCCATAATTGTGCCTGTTGGAAGTTCATCTCAGGAACCTGAAGCTTTGACACACAAAAAAAAAAATGGAGAATGGGCTTAGGATGGATAGTTAAAATCAAGAAAATGGGTTTAAGGCAGGTGGGTTATTTCATTTCAGAAAATGTATATCAGGATAAAGAGTGATTATAATGCATATGATAAATAAAGGCTTCTTGCTTATGTTTTCCATGTTGCATGGAATTTTGACATCATAGTGCTTTGTTAAAATCAAGAAAATGTAAAGGTTTCATTTGGGGATATGCATCTTAAATAAAATTGCATTATGTCATGAGAGAACATAAGTAGAAAACAGGTTTTAAGGTATGCTCTTCCAAATTGCATTAGTGAGAGAACATCAAATTTTACTTGGGCACGTGGTGATTTGTGGCTTTATTTTTTGTTATGTATGTGTATGTGTGTATTAAGTATATGTGTTTTTGCATGTGAATGCAGGTACCTGCATGCTATGGTCCACATGTGGAAGTCAGAGAGCAACCTCCAGTGTGGGTCCTCACCTTCCACCTTCTTTAGAGGTGAGACCACTGTTTGTTTGTTTGTTTATTTATTTATTTATTTATTTATTTATTTATTATTTTTATTTTTGGAGAGAGAGACGGAGAGAGATAGACAGAGAAGGAGAGGGAGACAGAAATGGGCGCGCCAGCAGTCTCTTAGCTGCTGTGAACGAAATCCAGATGTGTGCGCTCCCTTGTGGGCAAGTGTGGCATTGCGCCCTTGTCTCACTTTGCATCTAGCTAAACGTGGGACCTGGAGATTAGAACCACTGGACATTGGAACCAGCGTTCTTAGGCTTAGCAGGCAGGCGCCTTAATCGCTAAGCCATCTCTCCAGCCTGAGACCACTGTTTTTACTAGTAGATTTGCCAGACTGCTTGGCTAGTGAGCTTCAGGATTCTTCTATTTCATCTTCCCTACTTGCTTTAGGCACACTGAGATCACAGACTGTTGTAGTTACCCTTCTTGTTGCTGGCATAAAGCACCTTGCCCAAAGCATCTGATGGGAGGAAAATATGTATTCTGCCTCAGAGACAGAATGGTGGGGGAAAGGCAAGACATGTGCAGAAGCTGAACATTGCCTCTTCCACAGCAGGTGGAAAACAGAGTCAGGAGAGTGAGCTGATTAACATGGGCAAACTGGGGGTTAATAAACTTCAAGGCCCACCCATAATGACACACCTCCTTAGCAAGGCTTCACCTCTCAAATTGCCTCCAGCTTGGAATCAAGCATTCAGAATACATAAGTTTATGGGGGACACCCAATTCAAACCACCACATTCTGCCCCTCGCCCCCATAAACTGATGGCCATCCATGTTGTAAAATGCAATGCATTGGGCTGGAGAGATGGCTTAGGGGTCAAGGCTCCTGCCTCCTAAGCCTAAGAACACTGGTTCCAATCTCCAGCGGTTCCAATCTCAAGGTCCCACGTTTAGCCAGATGCAGTGATGCAAGGGCGCAATGCTGCACTTGACCACAAGGGGGTGCACACATCTGGATTTCGTTTGCAGCAGCTGAGACACTGCTGGCACGTCCATCTCTGTCTTCCTCTCTCTCTCTCTCTCTCCAAAAAAATAATTTAAAAAATGCAATGCATTTAGTCCAACTTAAGAAGTCCCCATATTTTTAATCAATCCTAACACTGTTTAAACATTCCTATAGTCTAAGGTCTCTTAGCTGTGAGCTATAAAGCCAAAAATACATAATGGCACAGAGTAAACATTCACACTGCAAAAGATGGCATTGCAACCAAAGATTTAACCAAGATCTAAAATAAACATGTCAAACACAAAACCCTGTAGCTCCAAGTCCTACATCTCTAACCAGTGATGATGTCTCTGGAGTACCAATTCTGCCTCACCTTCTTGGTTGCTCAGAGCCCAGGGAAAACTCCATCCCAAGCTGGAAGCTCTCCTTTGTTGTCATACCTCAGTTCTGGTATATACAAAACATCCTTGGGCCTACTCTTCAAACCATGGTTCATTCATGCCATGGTTCCATAGGGCCACCACACAGGGAACCCAGCTACCCTGCTTCCACATCATCCAATGGCTATCTCTAACATACCTAAAACCACTTTGCATACCAAAATGATGCTATTTCCTGCATTTTTTATACTCTGTAGTACCAGTCAGTCAACCAAATTTGTTCATCTAGGGGGGTAATAAAGCTGACTTTGAAAAGCAGGACACTTTTTCAGCATTCAGGCCCCTACTTTCAAAAGTCAGCATCTTCCTGCTGTCCCAATGCAGAACTGCTGGCTCAATCTCAATGGCTGTAATCTCTCAATTTCAGCCTAAAACTTTCATTTCTTTCTGTGCCATATCCTTCTGCTCACACCATGCATTTTTGCAACACTGTACAAGTTCTTAGGATGCAGGTGGAATGTAATATGCCTCTGACACAACCTGCTTTTAGCCAAGTCTGGACAAAGTTCTTTCTTCCCCTCATAAGCCGAGCTTGCAGAATCCACAGTTGTTTCTACATTTAGGTTTTTCAACTCTTACCAGAACAGTTCATCAAACACTGCTTACAGTACTGCAGGACATTTTAAAGTTTGAAATCCTTCAACATTCTTCTTGAAAATCAGTTCCAAAATACCAGAAGCCATACAGTCAGGTCTCTATCAGTAATGACCCCACTTCTCACTACCAATTTTCTGTTGTTTTACTTCACAGTTCTGCCATAAAGCACCCAACCAAAATCAGCTAATAGGAGGTAAATATTTGTTTTGTTTACAGACTCTAAGGGAAGTTCCACGATGGCAGGGGAAATGCATGGCATGAGCAGAGGCTGGACATCATCTCTGGCACCACAGGTAGAAAACAGCGGCAGAAGAGCGAGCTGACTAACACTAGAAAACTAGGGTTAATCAGCCTCCAATTCTACCCCCAGTGACACAGCCTTCTCTAGAAAGGCTTCACTGTCCAAATTGCCACCAGCTGGGGGAAACAACATTCAGAGCACATGAGTTCATGGGGGACAAGTGATTCAAACTACCACACAGACACATGTGTTTTAGGTGGGTTCTGGGGATCTGAACTCTGGTAATCATGCTTGTGTATCAAGTACTTTACCCACTGAGGTATTTCTCTAGACCCATGACTTTCTTTTTCTAGTTAAAAATCTTTGGGAATTTTTGCATGATAGGCAAAATCTGGCTACATTCACACTTTGTGCACTGTCTGTGGCTTTTGTTCGAAGTTTGATTACACAGTAGTTGTCTTTCTGGTGACTGATGGTTAGGTTGTTCCTGTGGCTATTTGAATGTAGAATCCCCTATAGACACGTGTTTGGACACTCAATACCAAGCTGATGGCATTGCTCTAGATGTTTGTGGAACTCTTAGGAGGTGGGGCCTTACTGGAGAAAATGAGACACAGAGAGTGAGGGACAGACCTGGAGGTATTACAGTCTGGCCTTCTTTGCTATTCTGACTCTACTTCCTCCCTGCTGGTGTGATCATGTGACACTGGCTTCCTGTTCCTGCCATACTTTCCCTACTATAACAGTCTTTACCTTCTGGAAGTATAAGTCAAAATAAACTCTTTTCTTCCCTAACCTGCATATGATGAGGAATTTTGTCCTTAATGTTGCAATGGACATTTTGTTCTTACTGCTTTGTGCATACACAGCTGTTTCTCTCTTGTGAATCCAAGAAGAGAATTTTGTGGGAGAAAAAAGTCCATATATTCCAGTCATAGATGCCAGAAAAAAATACCTAAAATGGCACATTCAAAATCAGGAAGGGTGATGACTGAGTGTACCCACCTGATAAATCACTGGTCCGATTGTTTAAACAGTAACAGTATCTGGTAGGGAACGTGGCTGGGTCTACAATCTTTGGGTTGGAAACTGTGAAGAGAAAGGATTTTACTCAGTGATTCTGACAAAGACCAGCTCCTCACCCCTCACCCATCATGGGGAATGGCCAGCACTCACTGTTGTAGATAGCCACAGAAACCTTGTGGAAGGCAAAGGAGCTGTAGGAAGTAATGCTCAGCAAAGAGAAGAACTTCTTGCTGTCAGCTGAAAGAGAGAGACAAGAGACAAAGATACCCTTGCTATCAGAGCATCGAAGAATCAACACTGGCTAGCATGAGGTACATGCCTGTGATCCCAGCACTACTGACTGGGCAGCTGAGGAGGAGGAACACATGTTTGTAGCCAATCTGGGACACATTGTGAGACATTATCACACACACACAAATACACCAAAAAGAAGCAAAAAGAATGAGTGTGTGTGAATATGAGCAAGGTTCAATTATATATTTGTATGGAAATGTCATAACAAAGCCTGTGATTTTTGTATGCTAACTAAAAAAACAAAAAAAAAAACAATGAGGCCTGGAGAGATGATTCAGAGGTTAAGGTTGCTTGCCTGCAAAGCCTAATGACCCAGGTTCAATTCTCCAGTACCCACATAAAGCCAGATGCACAAAGTAGCACATGCATCTGGAGTTCATTTGTAGTGGCAGGAGGCCCTGATATGCCCATTATCTCTGCCTTTCTCTTCTTTCCACCTCTCTCTGCTTGCATATAAATCACAAAAATTTAAAAAATCAATGAAAAAGGAAACAAAAGAAAAAGGGAAAAACAAAAAACAAACAATACTGTAAGCAACCAGGTCATATAAATCGAGTGTAATAAACAAATTCTAAAAAGACAGTAATAAACAACAAAATGAAAAAAATGAAAAAAAAAAAAAAAAAAAACTCCTGTAATAGTAGGAGCCGCTTGTCTATCCAGTCTACTGAAGCTCCAGCCCATTGCTGCAGGTGCATCTGAAGGGTACTAGTTTCCCAAGGCTGCTGTCATACATTTTAACATACTTGGTGGCTTTAAAAATAAGAAATTGTGGCTGGGAAAATAGCTTGAGGGATAAAGATGCTTTCAGACAAAGCCTACCTTTTGGTGTTTACTACCCAAAACACTCACATAAACAGGATGCAAAAAGTGGTTAAGCATCTGGGTGTTCATTTGCAGTAGCAATAGACCCTTGTATGCCCCCCACACAGCACAACCATACACGTGCACACAAATAAATAAATCATAAGATAACAATTAGAAATTGGTGTTCTCACAGTTTTGCAGGGGTGGGGAGCCCAGGATTCAGAGTTGTTTAAACCCACATCTCAAGTGATTTTGACTTGTGCCTCACTGGGTCCATAGCTGCAATGTCAGAAACTTTGGGCTTAGGGCACACAGGCCACCCATCGTGCCCACTGTTTGCTCAGTTATGCTTCCTGAGCATAACTCCATTGGAAGCCTTGTAGCACATACTGGCTGTAGACCAGGCTCATGTTTTATAAGCTCACTGTGAAGATGGAGTACAAACTGAAGTTCGAATATGCCAGGATGCAGTTTTCTCAAGTGGTAAAACTGGTGGTAAAACTCACCAAAGGCATTTTGTTAGAAGGAGTGCCCAGCTGGGTGCCAATTAAGACCACCTGAACCAGAATCTCCAAGGCAGGGGTCTGGGATTATGTGTTAATAAACGTTCCAGGTGCATGTTGTCATGGAGTGAGTTTGTGCTACATCTCAGGCTTAAATTAAACTGACCTGGATTCTGATGTGAATGCTATCTACATCTGTGAAAGAGGAACGAAGTGCCACCTTGGGGAGTGGAGGGGAAGAGGGGTTCTGCAAGGTTGAGGCGAGGCACAAAGAGCCCTGAGGTTCTTGACACTACAGTCATGGAAATGTTCTGCAGAGCCCAGTGCTGGGGCCTTGTAGAGGGAAGGATGGGACTGAGGGGGATTCATGTGTGTAGACCATGTGCTCTCTAATGTTCTCATCCTCCTAAAGTTCCCTCTGAAACTCCGCCGTGTTCAACTGATCATCATAATTCCCCAGACAGTTCTATATGGGAGGAGGACCTCATGTGAGCTTTGAGGAGGGTCATGGCCTTGTGGCTATACCTCCAAGCACTGGGATGGGAGTGGGACCAGCTCTCAGATAATGTTTGAGATGAAGACCCCTTGGGAAGTTTTGCAGCTGACAACATGGACTGCCAGCTGCACTTCTTGCCTACTTATTCTGGTCATTGCCTATTTCCTCTCCCCCTAAGAGAATCTGAGCACTCCACACATGGATTTTTATCAAGTCTGTTCCTTGTTTCATCCACAAAACTTAGGATAATGAGTATCTGGCATGAGTAGGTGCTCCATAAATATTTACTGAGTAAAGCAGAATGTAAATAAGAAAGGAAGGAAAAGATGTAGCAAGGGGTCCTTCATGCTCTACTGTCATTTTGAAAGGTTTTTCTAGACATTTGTCTTCTGATTCTTGCCATCACAGAGTCATGACTTCCCACTCCTTAGGTCCATGCTACCTGAAATGCTTTTTGTTTTTTGCTAGAAGCTCAAATAAAATAGAAACGAATATGACTGGAATCATACTGTAAGCTCTCAGGGCTCCCTTTGCCTTAAGGAAAACAATTCAACATCACATTCACTTACTGCAGTTACTCTTAGTGCTTGGAGACAAAGACATCACTGGAAATGCCTGCTCTGCACATACAGTGTATTTGCTGTGCAATTCACTTTCAGAGTGTTCTCTCACCTCCTGCTTCATGTTGAAGTGTTGCCGGTCACCATGGCTTAGGTAAGACAACACATTCTCCAATCTGAGCACAGGGGCCTTGAGACACATGAGTGACGTGATCTGTCTTTCCCAGGTCTCAAGTGGCCCACAAGGAAAGCGGGTAAGTGAAGGTAGGATACCTTTACCTGGATAGCTTACCTTTTAGAGCTCTCCTCAGCATTCCATTCACAAGCTCCGTCAGGTTGAGTGCAGACAGATCCACTGACCGTGCTGGGAGCTCTGAAAGACATTGGAAGACAACATCTCTGCTGGGTTTTCCTCTGTAACATAAACCTTATCTCATTGCTGAGTTTGAAGAAGACACGTTTTCTCTTTAGATACACGCCAGCACAGACTGAGTGCCAGATACAAGGGCACAGAGACAGTACGCAGTTTCTGCCAGGAACTCAGGAGGTGACAGCCAATGACACATGTTGTGGTCCACATAACACTTGTTTTCACTGATTTTTTATGTCTGTTTGGAGAAATTAGGTATGGGCAGGACATCTCTCATCCGCACTTGGAAATCTGAACCCCTCATAGGTGTTCTCACCAGCTCTGAATTTGAAAGTGAATGGACTGGCTCAAAGATGGGTCCAAGCCGCACCAGTCCCTGGCATCTCCTGACAGACTGTTTCAATTTCTTTTCTTTTCTTTTCTTTTCTTTTCTTTTCTTTTCTTTTCTTTTCTTTTCTTTTCTTTTCCTTTCCTTTCCTTTCCTTTCCTTTCTTTCTTTCTTTCTTTCTTTCTTTCTTTCTTTCTTTCTTTCTTTTTTTTTTTTTTTAGGTAGAGTCTCGCTCTATCACAGGGTGACCTGGAATTCTCTATGTAGTCTCAAGGTAGCCTTGAACTCACAGCAGTCCCCCACCTCTGCCTCCCAAGTGCTGGGATTAAAGGGGTGTGTCACCACACCCAGCTCTTTTTTGTTTAATCCCACAGTTCCACTGTGTGGGCTCAACTATCACAGATGTGGATTTAGTAGATCTGGGCTATGACACAGATATCAGTATGGAACCACACAATCCCCCAGGTGTTGATGGTACAGCCATGTGGGGAGACATGGCTTGGTAAAATTTCTCTTCAAAGAGGAGAAAGCTCATCAGGGGAAGAGGGGAACAAGAAAAGGTAATGGGGGTGCACATGTGCAAAGTATATTCTATACATGTATGAAAATGCTATTATGAAGCCCACTGTTATGTACAATTAGTATATGCTAGTGAAATGTTTGAAATAATAAATAAATGAGATAAAATCCTCCCTTCTGGCAGATATTCTTTGAGGATTCAGAAACAAGCATTAACCAGGTGAGAATGGTGGTTGATGCTCTGAATATTTTTGTTAGTATTGGCTTTTCCAACTTTTGCTTAATGCCCAGGATTAATTCCATGATATTTTCCCCTCACATGAGGATGGGAAATTTGGGAGAATTTGCTCAGGAGCCCACCAACCTTTAAGTTAAGCGGAACACTCACCTGTGGTAGCAAGAAGCTCCACCCCCTTTTCCTTCCTCTCTCCTCTATGGACAGACACTGGGAAGGGAAACAGTGTCATGAGACAGTGCAGGTCCACATTCCTACCTCGAGGCTGGAGAAGGCTTGAAGAACTTGCAGCTGCAGCAGTGTTGGAAGACCTAGGGACACTAAGGAGGGCAGATCTCAGCTATTCCTGAGCTTGGCCCCCGCTTCCAGTTCTAATCTCCCATCTGCTGTGGGCCAGACAGACACACATTCATAAATTAGAGTGTCTGCCAGGCATGTCCAACCTGTGGCCCATAGGCCATATACATCCCAGGATAGTTATGAATGTGGTCCCACACACTTGTAGACAACAAAACATACCACAGTGTCAAAAGGGTGGGCACCCTGGACTCTACTTATTAGCTGAGTCAGGAAACTGGGTCTCAGAGAAGAGAAACAACTTGCCTGACTTTGCACAAAAGAAAAGTGGTGGTGAAGGCTCAGACCTATGTCCTAGAACTGCAGAACAGTGGTCTTGATTGTGAGCTTCTGGCTCCATGGAGCTTCCTATCTGTGGCTTGGGAAGGAGCAAGGGGTTCTTGAGCAGTGACAAGTGAGTGTTGTGAACACCTCTACCAGGACATTGACCTGGCTCAGAGTAGAGGAGAAAGCCCGTTTCTGACCAAGACTGACCTGGAGGAGGATGGATTCTCACACTGCACCTTTTCCTGTCATTGGCACAGGGATTAATTCTCATGTTTATTTGGATAGAGAAGGCAGAAGCACCAGGCCAAGATGCACCCAGGTCAGGGTCAGGCCAGGCATCCTTACCTGTCACACCAAGAAGGGCACCATCTTTTTCCTTCTTGAGACCTTTGCTTCCAGTCACTGCAACAGAAGTTTCTGCCAATGAAATAGTATTCCAGAGGCACAGCCTCACACAGTCTTCAGCATCCTTAAAAATAACCTTTTCTGGGCTGGAGAGATGGCTTAGCAGTTAAGGCGCCTGCATCCTAAGCCTAAGAACACTGGTTCCAATCACCAGTGGTTCCAATCTCCAGGTCCCACGTTTAGCCAGATGCAAAGTGATGCAAGGGTGCCGTGCCACACTTGACCACAAGGGGGCGCACACATCTGGATTTCATTCGCAGCAGCTGAGAGGCTGCTGGAGCACCCATCTCTATCTGTCTTCCTCTCCCCCTCTCTCTGTCTCTCTCCAAAAATAAATAAATAACCTTTTCTACCATTTCCTTTGAAGGATAAATGGACAAAGACTCAGGAAAGTGAGGTGATGGACCTAAAACTCACAGCAGGCAGAGCCCAACACAAAACTAAAATGCAGGCAGCTCAGCTCTTCGCTTAGGATGCCTTCCCCTGACCTTCCTCTGCCTTCACTTCACTGACACAATAAGAGATTAATCTCACCCCTGCCTCACCCTTAACAGATTTCTGAGTATATAATCTGGTTCTTTTAGTTTGCTTTTTTGGTACTGAAGTTTGAGTCCACATTCTAGGCACGTACTCTACCATTGATCCATATTTCTAGCCTTGTTTTTACTTTTTCATTTTTTTATTTTTAATCAATTTTTATTTTATTTATTTTATTTCCAGATGATGTGTCCTTTGTGTATCTGGCTTTACATGGGTACTGGGGAATCAAACCCAGGTTGTTAGGTTTTGCAGGCAAATGCCTTAACCACTGAGCAATCTCTCCAGCCCTTTACTTTTTATTTTGAGAAAGGGTCTCATTCAGTTGTCCAGGCTAGCCTTGAACTTGTTCTATAGCCCAAGCATACTTTGAACTTCTATTCTCCTGCCTCAGCCTCTTGAGTATCTGAGAACCTGGTCTATACCAGAGTCTGGTGGTGCACTGCTCTTAATTATAGGCACCAAGCAGTAAAGCAGATCTCTGGAACTTTCTCATCTTTATACCTCTTAAACCTCTCCATTTCTTCCTTCCCTTTGTACCCTCCATATTTACAGGTTTGTTTCATACACTTCTTACATAAGTGAGATCATGCAATATTTTGTCATTCTGTGCCTGGTTTATTTCACTCAGTGTGTGTCTCCCAGGTTTATTCATGTTTCTGCCTAAGGTGTGATTTTCATCTATTTAAATAGTCATGTTGCATTGTATGCATGTACTATATTCACTTCCTTAACTTCAGTCACTTCCTCCCTGCATTTCAGATAAAACTGAGGTTAAGTCACCTGTTGACTGCTTCAGCCAGTTTGGCTTTTTACAAGTTATCAAGCTTCTTGGTTAAATATCAGTGATTCTGAGGTTAAAAACAGAGGATGAGAGCTGCGGATCGCCTGTGAAGTCAAACAGGTCACATTACAACAAAATAAACTGTGACATTAAACAGGCCAAAAAGCTATCAAAAGAACCTGTTATCTGGCCCGGAGAACTCAGCTCTGTCCCTCTAGGCACCGAGTAGTGGTATATATACCTACATAGCAGTGGCTATGAGATTGTGGGATTTGATTGCTACCTGCCCAGGCACCAGAGTTATCTGGGCAGATGAAGGACTGGGATCACCTTAGCTCTGGGTCTGCAGTGATGGACAGACTGCAGGGATGCTATGAGCTGCAGGGATGGAGAAACTACAAGGATTCTGCAGGCTGCAAGTATGACAGGCTAAAGGGATGTGACGGGTTTCAGGGATGTAATAGGCCGTAGTAGGAATGGATGGCTAAAGCATGAACAAGCAGAAAGGATGTAATACAGGGCAGGACAGGCTGAACAGGCCGAAAGATCGATTTTTTTTTTTTTTTTGAGAAATGCCTGGCTTGAAGACTTTCTATATCTTTCCTGCCACAATGACAAGCTTGACACAATCTGTGACTAAATATTATTCTTGAGATAACTCTTCTACCAAAGAAAAAGTTATGTCTGCCGTTCGGGCTTTAGAATTATGAATCCTTGGGTGGATTTTGGCAACAATTTTTCTCTTTCTTTCTTTCTTTCTTTCTTTCTTTCTTTCTTTCTTTCTTTCTTCCTTTTCTTTTCTTTCTTTCTTTCTTTTTTTTTTTTTTTGAGATAGAACACTCACCGTGTGACCCTGAATGGCCTCAAACTTTCTATGCAGTCCAAGCTGGCATCTAACTTGCAGTTGTGCTGCTGGCTCTGCCTTTGGCATACTGGGATTACAGTGTACCACCATCAGTGCCCAGAGTTCAGGTGCCTGACTAAGAGGTTCTGCAGCAGCAGTATTAAAATTAATTGCTGGGTGGATTATATAGATTCATTTTCTGTTTTTGGACAGCCACATACCACACTAGCATCTTCAGCATAGCATTCTGGTGCATTCTGTTCTAGAAGCTTCGTGTTTACTTTACCCTTTATGATTGCCTTTGACATGGAGTTTTTCTCTTATAAAGAAGAGAAAGTTGAAGGATCAAATAGGGTAAATCTTATGGAAAATTATGCTACTTATGCACAATATATTGATACAATTGTTGTTTAGGAAGAGAGAAGAGGCAAGCAAGGGGAGCATTTTATCTTTATTTAGTCTTGTATCTTTTACCTTTTAAAAACATTTTTTTTGTGTGTGTGTGTGTGTGTGTGTAATGAGGGGAGAGGAAGAGGGAGAGGGAGAGAGATGGAGGGAGTAGGGAGGAAGAGAGAGAGAAGAGAGAATGGGTTCATTGGCTCACCAGGGCCTTCACCATTGCAAATGAGCTCCAGACACACGCCACTTGGTGCATCTGGCTTTACATGGGTACTGGGAAAGTGAATCCAGGCAAGCAGGCTTTGCAAGCAGGTGCATTTAACTGCTGAGCCATCTCCCCAATGCCACTCTTTTGCCTTTTAAATCATCCAAATGCTCTAATTAAATTAGCTCACAGTGAACACCAATAACCCCACTAAAGAGGCCCTCAGTGGAATGGGGCTGGGGGGATAGAAGAGAATAATCTGAGTGGAATAGGACCAATATGTGATTTGTTTATACATTAAAGTTCATAATTGATAAAAAAACTACAATAAAAAGCAAATGGGAACTCTTAAAAACCAAAGTAAAAATATAAAAATAGAGGGCTGGGGACTGGACAAATGGCTTAGTGGTTAAGGCAACTGCCTGTCAAGCCTAAGAATGCCTGTTCAGTTCTCCAGGTCCCATGTTTAGCCATATGTAAAGTGATGCAAGCACGCAATGCCACACGTGCCCACAAGGGAGTGCATGCATCTGGAATTCGTTCACACTGGCTGAGAGGCTGCTGGCGCACCCATTCTCTATCTGTCTCTCTCTCTCTTTCTCTCTGCCTCTTCCTCTCTCTCTCTCTCTGTCTCTTTGTCAAATAATAATTAAAAAAATAGAGGGCTGGAATGGAGATGGCTCAGCAGTTCAATGCACTTCTTAGGCAAGCTAAGGACCCGAGGGCTCCAGAGACTTCCAGAGTTCCAATCTCCAGATCCCAAGTCAACCATTGAACATAACTACCCATGCTTGTAAACACCACTTCTGCCAGAGGCAGAGACTCGAGAGTTGCTAGAGCCCCAAAGCTGAGGAATGAGTAAGAGACACAGGCTGCAATCAAGATCTGGAGAAGAGCTATGGAGCAGCACACCTCACGTCCTGCTCGAGCCACCATAAGTGAGTGTACCCCGCCACAAGAAGCCTGTGGGATGCCATGGGCATGTACCTGTGCACACGCACCACACTGTGTACCACACTCCACAAACAACAAACACATGCAAAAAACAAAGTGAACAATAAGAAATCAGGAACAGAGGAGATGGCTCAGTGGATAAAATGCCTGCTGTGCAACTTGAGTAACTGAGTCCAGATCCCTAGCACCCATGTAAAACATGGCTACAGGGAGAAAGGAGGCTGAGACAGGAGAATTCTTGGACAACTAGTGGGTCAACTATTCTGGCTAATGTAGTGGTGGACAAGAGACCTTGCCTCAAACAGATGGAAGGTGAGAACCACCACCTAAAGTTGTCCTCTGACTGCCCCATTTACACACACACACATGCACACACACGAATAAAATAAAATTTATAAAATAAAGATTAACATTCATGTTCCCCTAATTAGCATCTTGTGCCAATGTATAACTACGCATACACAATAATCAAAGTCAGATGCATCATGGGAAGGAACATGCACAGTAGAAAAAAATGTTGTATTATCCAAAACTGGAAATCAAGCCAGAGAGCCACCCAAACTATTTCCTTGAAAACCAGCCTAACCCCCCATTAAAACTTCTATAAAGAGAAGCTCCAGGCCATTCCTGAGGTGCTTGAGTGCTCAAGTGTCCTTCTGCTCCTCCTAAGAGTGTACCCAAAAGTTGTAATTTCACTTTTTTTTTTTTTTTTTTTGATTTTGTGAGGTAGGGTTTCACTCTAGCCCAGGCTGACCTGGAATTCACTATGTAGTCTCCCAGTGATCCTCCTACCTCTGCCTTCATAGTGCTGGGATTAAAGGCATGCGCCACCACGCCTGGCTTATAATTTCACTTTTAAAAAGGTGCTTGCCTGTAATGCCTAACAACCTGGGTTTGATTCCCCAGTACCCACATAAAGCCAGAAAAACAAATTGTTGCATGATCTGAAGTTTGTTTGCAGTGGCTAGGGACCCTGGCACACCCATTCTCTCTCTCTCCTGACAAAAAAAAAAAAGTAGAATATTAAAAAAGGGGGCCTGGAGAGACTGCTTAGTGGTTAAGGCACTGGCCTAAGGACCCAGGTTGAATTCCTCAGTATCCACATAAACTACATGCACAAGGTGGCGCATGATCTGAAGTTCATTTGCAATAGAAGGAGGTCCTGGCATGCCTATTCTCTCTCCATCTATCTGCCTCTTTTGCTCCTCTCATAAATAAATAAATAATTTTTTTTAAAGAAACGGGCTTTCTTCCTGCTCAACTACTTATGTGCCTTTCTGTAATTTCTTCAGTAAAATGCCACGAATCTGGAACCACCCAGGCAGAGACCACCAGTACTTACAGGTATTAGGCAGAGATATACTCTCCACTCCTGGCTAAGATAAGATTAGAGAGCTCAAAGGAGCACCTTGCCACTTACCTACTTCAGGCAAGAAAGTCATTCCTTTTTCTTTCTTTGCTTCACCTTTAAGGCCAGAAACTAAAGTCAAAATAGGTTTCATCAGTAAAACTACACCTCAAGACATACCATCAGAGAGAATTAAATCCAAACTACCCATTCCTCAAATGAAAAAACTGTGATCTGAATTGTGACATGATTTGCTTAAAGTCCCACATGCATTTTATTCATTCAACCCTTAGTCATCAGATGATGTTATTGTACATCTGACCTTGCTACATGTCAAGTGTGTTGGGAAGTATGTCATGTCAAATGGTATTGAATGCTGTGGTGGGCATTGTGAGGGTGATTGACAGGGAGCCTTATCTCATCACGATGATTTGGAAGCCTTCCCTTGGGAGGACATGATGACCTGAGATCTGAGGTAAATAGCATCTGTTTAGTATCTAAGTGATGGAGGGGGTATTGGATGTGCCCAAGTCTCGGGTGAGTTATGAGCGTTTCTCTAAGGAGCTGACTGGTGGACAAGTGGGTGGGGCATACAGATAGAGCAGGTTTCAAGTGGAGTACATGCAGGATCAAAGAGAAATACCATGTCATTGAATAATTTGGAGGGAGTGACGTAGGGAAATGGGTTTGGGATGCCATGAGGTGACATCATCATATGTCCAGAAAGATCACTTAGGCTGACAAGTGGAGAATGAAGCATGGGGAGGAGAGAGGAGAGAAGCAACAAACTGGTTTAGAAAGATCCCTCAGTATCCAGGAAAGAGGATGTGGTCTGGACAAGGATGGCAGCCAGGGAGGCATAGCACCTTCTGTGGAACTCAAGTGCAATGATGTCAAGGGGAAAACAGAAATGGTCCTTTATCAACATCACAGAAGATTCTGGGGTGAAACATTGACTATTGAGATTCTCAAAGAACTAGAATATTCAAACAGCAGGTAGAACAGACACTTCTGGAACTAACCACCTCCACCTGTGTTCCAGACGGACAGGACACACATGAGGCCCATGAACAACCTCACTGGAAGACCGTGTAGCAGGATGCTGGGCATGTTGGGACACTCTGGCCACCTGTGAGCAAAACAGCAGCACTCAGAGGAAATACACACATGGGGATGTATATTCATAGACTATACTTTGGGAGCAGAACACAGGAAGTTATTAGAATTATAATCTGAAAAATTCTTGGCACTAGTCATGATAAGTTAGGTCATGCTGAGATAACAAATGACTTCTACAATTTCTTTGGCTTACCTCTATAATAAAGCTAATATTTTTGTTTATAGTTTATATTTGACTGTACGTGTTTGGAGAAGGAGCTCTGCTCTGAACAGTTACTGGGAAACCTTAGTTCATAGATGCTATAGTAGTTTGAATGTATGTCCCCCATAGACTCAGATGTTTTATTAAGTTTGTAACTTGGTTCTTCAATCACTTAGCTGGAGGAGGTGTCACTGGAGGTAGATCCTGGGATTTATACCAGAGGCATGTTTGGAATGAATCTGATTCCAGCACAAAAGATGTAGGAGAACAGTCTGTGCTCTGGGGTGTGTACGTGTGTGTGTGTGTGTGTGTGTGTGTGTGTGCACATGTGCACATGCACTGGTGGTGATTTCTCTCTCTGCTTGGATTTATGAATGGAGCCAGATTCTTCTGCCATTTGATAGATCTTCCCCTGGATCGGTAAACTTAAAAATAAATCCCTTCCCCCATAAAACTGTGTTTGGTTGGATGCTCATCCAAGCAACGTGGAACTGACCACAACAGATGCTATGCCATCTTGTAGTTGTCTGGCCAACTGGTAGCTGTGGACTCCTTAATTACTGACTCCTTTTCGCAGTGGAGCAAGCTGAGGGGTTTGACATCAACTGCTTTGGCAGGAAGTGACTTATTTGCTTGGTCATAGCCCATTCCAGAATGATTCACCTGCCCTGATTGGCTGCAGGAACCGTAGGGTTATGGGAGAGATTACATGCACATTCAGGAGGTATTCGTGTGTTTCCTTTGAATGTTCTGAGTAAATGGGAAGTGTCCTTTGAGCACAGCACCTCTGTGTTTATCCATAAAGAGGAAGGTGCTATGAACATGAGCACAGGTGATCATGGCATCCTCCCTGTCACTGCAGCACTGCATAGGAGAAGTCCTTTACGTCAGAACACTCTCTCCAGTTCAGATTCACCTAGTGAGTCCAGCACTAGTGTTCTTTTAAGCTTGGGGCATGAGTTCTGAGGTGGGCATGTAACATGACAAGTTAAGTGAGGATTCTTTCCTCTGGCATCTAAGTTGCTATGGTAGCATTACCGTGTAATTCCAACCTGTGTGTCACAGCTCCCTTGAAGATATCTTCCGGAGATGAAATGAGATCGTAACATCCAATGGCTAGTATGCCTGTTAGAATAATAGAGTAAGTGCCCAGACTTCTTCATGATTTTCCATCCTGTTTTCCTTTTCTCTTTGTTCCTGGTCCTCCCCTTCCTCTTTCTCATCTGTTCAAGGGCTCAGCATCGCAGTAAAGGTACATGGTGTAAACAGACACAAACTAACATTATCTATATCCCTATCTCTCTCTCTTTCTCTCTCTCTTTTTTTTTTTTTTTTGGAGAGAGAAACACAGAGAGACAGAGAGAGAGGGAGTGGAAGACAGATAGAGATGGGCGCCAGCAGCCTCTCAACTGCTGTGAACGAACTCTAGATGTGTGCACCCCCTTGTGGTCAAGTGCGGCATTGCACCCTTGCATCACTGCTTCTGGCTAAACGTGGGACCTGGAGATTGGAACTGGTGTTCTTAGGCTTAGCAGGCAGGCGCCTTGACTGCTAAGCCATCTCTCCAGCCCTTCCTTCTCTTTTTTGATCCGTGATAAGACTGAGTTCTTCTACTGCAAGTAAACATGGTAATTTTACTACTTTAGGACTACAATTACCAGGGAAGAAAGATCGCGTTTCCTTTCAGTTTAGGTTTGTATTCACTGCCATTGACTGAATCAACTACGTGTTTGGAGGACAATGAGCAGATTCATCAAATAGAAACAGAGAATGCACAGTTAAATGTGAGTTAAATGTGAATACTATTTTAATATATCTCACTTAACATTTGAGACAAACCTGGTTTGAAGAGTCAAAGACATCTACAAAGGACTTTACAGTTTGCACAAGCAGATGGGCTGGACTTCAACTCAGACTTCAACTCATGGCAGGACTGATCTCTTCTGCCCAGCCTATCCTTACCCTTGCCAACCTAGGCTATTGTGGAACAGTTTAGGGGTAGCAAGAAGCCTTTGGGACTCAGGTCAGATAGACTAGGTTTGTATCCTAAAGTGGGCACTGTGATCTGAATCAAACTGGACTTCCCGTCTACCCTAAAACACTAGAGAGGCTTCCAAAGTCTGGATCAGTTGTCAAAAATTTATCCTAAAACTATGATATTATTATTCCATTACACTTCCATGGTTATTATAATAATCATCTGTAAGTCATTGTTTTGTCAGAAGCTGTCTCAAAGAAGCCAGTCTGCAATGATGTGACAATAGGAACATCCTGGAGGGATTAAAATAAGTCACCCCAACACATACTACTTTGGCTCATGAATTATTTTGAGCTGAAAGCTATTGAGAATTGACAGATGCAGAAAGAAGCCTTCTCAGGGAATCTGACCAAGCAATGCATTTCTAAGAAACAAGGTCTGTCCTAAGCTCCCTCTCCTGGGAGTATTCTATAACCATGAAGAAGATGGCAAGCTGGCACCAAGCTGCGTCTGCACAGGCCTTCTGCAGTAGCCTTATCCTCTGCTTTATCCTTATGCACTTACTTTCCCACAGTGCACACCTTGAGGGGCTCAAAACCCTTTTCTTTGATTTTACTGATCCTCCACACATATGTTGGCCTCTTATTTAAAAAAGCATATTAGAGTTGGAAAGACGGCTTAGTGGTTAAGGCGCCTGCCTCCTAAGCCTAAGAACGCTGGTTCCAATCTCCAGCGGTTCCAATCTCCAGGTCCCATGTTTAGCCAGATGCAAAGTGATGCAAGGGCGCAACACTGCACTTGACCACAAGGGGGAGCACACATCTGGATTTCGTTCGCAGCAGCTGAGAGACTGCTGGAGCACCCATCTCTGTCTTCCTCTCCCTCTCTCTCTGTGTGTCTCTCTCCACAACAACAACAACAACAACAACAACAACAACAACAAAAAAAAAAGCATATTAGCTTCTGGGTCTAATTTCCTCTTTGAGATTTTCATTTCATTTCTGTGAGGACAGACATAGCTCATGGTCAACATTCTATTCCAGTCCATCTTGCTTTGTCACTTCTATCTGTAGCTCCAGACATCCAACCAACCTAAGAGACTAGAGGAAATGTTTTTTTTTTTTTTTTTCTTCCCAGCAGTACAATTTACCATGCCTCCATTTCGGAGCATGAACTCTATGATTTTATATGTTCATCCTTTTAGAGAGAGACATTGAAAACATCCTGTTACACAATAGAAAGGCTGGGGATCAGAGGTGAAGCCCTTAGCTTATGGTCACAGGGGAGAACAGACGCTGGACACTGTGGCTTGAATCTGTAAACCTAGCACTCAAGGGGCTGGAATAGGAGGATTGTCATGACTTCAAGGCCAGCCTCACTATGTAGTGGGTTTCAGGCCAGTCTGTGGTACTGGATGAACAAAACCAAACTCAAATAAAGTGAACAAATGAGCAAACAATCATAAAATACCCTCTAAGACTCAGGAGCCATTGTGGAAAGGTGGCAGAGGAATGTCAGAACCAACGTATAGGAGGAGCGCTTTGGAATGCTGCCTCCAGACATGAAGTGACCATTACATTCATGACAGCACAGTGGCTTGTCTATAAGACCTGCATAATGTGATGGCAAAAAAGTTGATGACATCAAAATAGAAGTAGGACTACATGGAAAGAAGACAGGGTTCAGTGGATTGAGGGTTTAGGAAGGGAGAAGGAGGGTGGTGGGAGGCGATTATGATCAGGGCACATTGTATATATATATATATGGAGGTTGTCAATAAAAATATTATTTTTAAAGAAACTAAATTAAACTGAGATTTGAACAACTGCCTCTCAGATACTCGTCTGTGGCCTTTGGATCTTTGTTTCTTCATTCCTGCTGCAAAACATCCCCCTAGAGAGCCATGGAAAGACTCAAGGCAGAAAATAGAGAAAGCTGATCATTTCCACGCATTTTGATGGGCAGAAGGGTTGTGAACTGAGATGCCCTCTGGGAGGAGAAGGGCTAAGGAGTGCTGTTGAGACTGAAGAGCCAAGGTTTGTTCATGAGTCTCATGAAACTAATTCACAGAACATCCATGTTTTACCAGCAGCAGCCCTGGAGCTGGGATATGAACCATACGCACAAAACTTCTGGAGTCTCTGGAGTTGTGTTACTTCCCATCACCAAGGACCACACAAATCACAATCATTTAAACTGATAAACAAGCCTACCTTTCTTACTGCACCGCGCAGGTGCAAAGATGCCCCTTTGGATATACAGAGATCACAGTGGGCAAAGGGGAGGACACACACCAGGCTTGGGCAGCCCTGTGAGTACAAGATGTTCTCCTAAATTAGTGTGGTCATTTTTTCTTAGGTAGCTTCCTGCTTGGTGTCACCTCCCTCTTCCTGGAGAGGATCTGGAGGCTGGGGCTTCTAGACACTGGCCCAAGGTCACTAAGCTGGGGGCAGCAGCCATGAATATCAGTCTCGGACAGTCTGCTCTGTCTTGTGTGGAACTACTCAAACAGGCAAGGGGCTGCCTTCTAGAAACATCCAACAAGGAACAAGATGTGCAGTCTATATTTGTTGGCTGTCCCATGTGCTGGGAATGTCACACATGGTGTCTCATTGGCCTTCTCCTGTTAGTTGTAATTATTATATTTTTCCTACAATTTGGAGAAACTGAGACTCAGAGGAGAAGCGGGTCCCAGTCCCAGCCCAGAGAGACAGGAGTATTCTTGCACAGCCATGATGGACTTGGGGTTGACCGTGACTCGGAAGGCAGAACTTCGTGGCAGTTACCTTGCTGCTGACCATGTCTCAGGGCCTTCTTTTCTTCTCCTTCCAATTCTTGGAGTGTGGATCACATTCCCTTTATCACAGAAGTGAGGACAAGCCGCCCTCCCACTGTTTGATAACTGCTTCAAGACCCTAATCAATAGCTTAGGAAATCAGTAGACTGGTCAAGGGACAAAGCCTCCCCACAGCACCGTGCAGACCCCAAATGGCAGAAATGCTCTGGTGTCATTCAGCATCCAAGAGGCAGAGCTGGGAAATCAGAGCGATGCATCCCTTAGCCGGCCTCATGCATTTGGGGCGGGGGAGACCAAAGGCAGCTTAAAATATCTATAGTATACAACTTACCCGTCTCTGGAGTGGGATGAATGACTTCAAAGAATTTAGACAGCCAAGAAGATTAACAGTGATGTCGGAGTGGAGGGATTTATATGAGTTCTTAGTGAAAGATACAGGGAGTGGGGGTCAGGGAAGGCTTGATAACTTTGCTTTAAATCCTCCGGAAAAAAATGGAATAATAATCCCCCCCACCCAAAAAAAAAAAAAACTGGCAATGAAAGAGGATCAACTCCATGGGAGAAAAAAATGCCTGTGTGATAAACTGAATGGAGTCTGTGAGCAGAATAACAATGAGGCCATTCAGTGAGGGATGGGAAAACTTTCCTGACAGTAATTACCAAGCCCAGGGAACAAAGCAGCAGTTAGCAGGTGATGAGTCTCCCTTCCTGTTCTGCAGGTCTGTGGGCCCAGCATCACCTGGCACATGGGGGAGGAGGACTGTGGTCAAGGTTGGGGGGGTCCCTGGAGCAGAGGAGCCAAGAGGGAACCACTCTCTGTAAACATGGCCTGATAACTCAGGCAAGTTATATAGTTGAAATGACTGAAAAACAAACAAACACACGAGACTGTTCTATTGATATAAAATTATATAAGCAAATTTCTGTACTATTTATTACCATATTGAATAATACTGCTATATGAAGTGAAGTTGATTTTCTTAAAACACAAAGATGCTCAGATAAGCAAACCAAGGCCTCCAGACCCCACATTTTTGTTTGGGGAGATTGTCAGTTACCTCGGAGCTGTTTTTATTATCTACAAAATAGAGATTACAGTAGTAACCAGTGTGCGGGTTTGTCAGGTGGCCTTAAGGGCCTATAGAACCTAGTTTATGGAGAGCTTTTGAAAATGTCCTTTTTGCATTCTCTTTCTCTCTCCCCCTCCCCACTGTGTGTGTGTATGTTTGTGTGTGGGGGCATGCTGTTTGCTCTCCTGTGACAAGAGTCACAGTGATTGGAGGGGAATCTCGGGTTTCTTACCTGTGTTTCCTTGAGACAGTGTCTCACTGAACCCAGAGCTGCCACGTCTTCTGTTGGATGGGCTGACCAATGAGCCCTGGTCATCTTGGTTCCTGGCTTCCCTTGGGACTGGGCTTACAGTTGTACATTGTTTTTCCACCTAATTTTCTTTTGAGCCCAAATCTCTTGACTGATTTCAGTGTTTGTGGGGCTCCAATGATTCTTGAGGATTCTTAGGTTTCTCCCTTCCCCATTTCCACCAGGCAGGACAGGAGTTACAGGTATTTGTGCCTGTACCTTGTTGTTCAGATGGGATTTGGAAGTTCAAACTCCAGAAGTCTCAGGTCCCCTCAGGCCCTCAATGCTAGCTCAGAAAGCACACTTAACCACTGAGCAATCTCTCTAGTCTAGCTACCTAAGCATTTCAGATCTTTTGGCTATTTTCTGTAAAACATGCTGGTTTTGCTAATAGCAAGAACAAAAGCCACAGCCCTGGTCCTGCTTCTGTGGCTCTGGGAAATGCTTAGCTTCTGTAAACCTCATTTCCATCATAATTGAAAATGCAAGCAATGATTCCTCCAAGTCATTGAACAGTCTTTGAAGCGAGCAAGCCACAAACAACGTTTCATTATATTGACCTCCAGCATCCTGAGTCAATCCATTAATCCCACTGGAACCCAAGTCCGTGATTGTAGATGTGAGCACCATCTCTGGTCCTTCCTTCTCTTCTCCCTAAGCATGGACGCTCCTAGAAACATCTTGCTCCACGTGATAGTTTATACGTAAAATGTGTTCGAATGCTTTATCGCCAGCTGATAGCGCCATCCCTGAAGGCTGTGGAACTCTTGGGAGGTGGAACCTTGCTATAGGGAGTGCGTTACTAGTGTATTTCACAGTCCAGCCCTGCTTGGCATTTGTATCTCTGCTTCCTCCATGCCAGTATGAAGACATGGCATCAGCTGTTTGTACCTGCCATGCCTTCTCTTATAGTTTTCAAAATAAATACTTTCCTTCCATCAGCTTCTTCAGGTTGGGTATTTTGTCCAAACAATGAATAATAACTGATATACCTAACTAACTTCACCCTATCCCTGGAGAGATCCACATCTTAATAACAATTAAGAAAGATATGACACTGATTTTTTAAAAAATATTTTATTTATTTATTTATTTGAGAGAGAAAGATACAGAAATAAGCAGGTAGAGAGAGAGAGAGAGAGAGGGAGAGAGAGAGAGAGAGAATGGGTGCTACAGGGCCTCCAGCTATTGCAAACGAACTCCAGATGCATGCACCCCCTTGTGCATCTGGCTTACGTGGGTCCTGGAGAATCAAGCCTCGAACTGGGGTCCTTAGGTTTCATAGGCAAGCGTTTAACCACTAAGCCATCTCTCCAGCCCATGACACTGATTTTTTTGGCGTGTGTGCAGTATGGGTGGTGTGTGTACGTGTGGGTAACATGTTCCACACATGCACATGAGGCCAGAGAGAAATGTCAGGGGTCCTCTTCCATTGCTTACCCGTGTTTCCTTGAAACCGAGCACCGCACTGACCCAGAGCTGTCCTGGTTTTATTCGGATAGGGTGGCTGGTGAGCACCCGTGATTCTTGGGTCTTGGCTTTCCTCAGGACTGGGATTACAGGTGTCCATGGCCTTGCCCAGATATGTATGAGGGATCTGGGGAATTGAATTTAGGGTGACTCAGGCCCTCTCAAGCTCTTATGCTTGCCCCACAAGTGCTCTCATATGCTGAGCCATCTACCCAGCCCCTGTGCATTTTCATTATTAGCTGGCAGGATAATACAAAATCCACTCGCTCTGAAGCCCAAGCTGCACTGACACTGGGCTGCTCAGGGTCTGGTTATCTGAACCAGTGTGTGTGCTCCTTTATTGCTGCAGAAATATCATGTCTTGATTCTAGGTCAGCTTGGGCTATAGTGAGACCCTGCTTCAAACAAAACAAAACAACAACAACAACAACAACAAAAAAAGTATATATAAATTAGTAAAAGAAATGGATTTATTTACAGTTTGGCTCAACCAGGAGGAAGAAGATGTCTACTTTACCTCCCCACTATATCTTTGGATGTCTCTCAATTTATAGAAAATTAATAAATAAAGGAAAAACAAGTAAAGTGAGCAGTGAGACATTTAGTCCTTTCTTGCATGAAAGGTTCCAAGCCTGGCAGACGTCTTTGTCTCTGGGGTCATTCCTTCGTAGGTGTAGCATGGACTCTCTTTGGATCTGCTTTCCTCATAGGCCAATGCTGCTTCACTTCCGCATGCCTGTTAAACAGCTGTGATGATGAGAGCCAAGGTGAGGGGCACAAGTGCTCTCTTTGACTCACAAACATGCCACACAAACATGTAGACCTGAGTTTGGATCCCCAGGACCCATGCAAATGTCAGACACGGCAGTGTGTGCTTATAATCTCAGTGCTGGGGGGGGGCAGACACGGGAGGATCCTCAGTACGAGCTAAAATGACGAGCTCTGGGTTGTGTGGAAACACTGTATCAATAAGTATCAAGTAGCCCAAAAGATGTAAACACACTACATTGACCTCTGGCCTCTACATGCAGTCACACTTATGCCTGCCTGCCTGTATAGACACATACTTCCTCCCCTCCCCACAACTGCACATATATACAACATACTATACACACATTCATATGCCAAAAATTAGGATACGTCCACTCACAGGGTCTTTTCCATGGGATACCGCTTAGAAGATGATTGATCTATCATATGGACCATGTTTTTGCATGCTCATGTATAAAGTGGAATCTGACTTGCTGCTTTACTGTATAATACATATAATAATACTATGAAACACATATCAACGTATGTGTGTACGTATAGGTATGTGTATGCACTTTCACAAAAACAAAACAGTAGGCAAGAATTGTTCAAAGGAAATGGGTTTATTTACAGTTCTGACCAGAACTAGAGAGAAAAATTCTCAAGTTATCTCTAGTTTGTTTTAATTTACAGAAGAGAGTGTTATAATTTCCAGAAAAGACAAAACAAAAAGGTCATATGCATATGAACTCTTACCTGTGAAATAAGTTATTAGAATATTTTCCCCTGGCAGTTCTGACTGTAATATTGGGATTTCAGGCTGTTCTCCTCCCAGCATGAGAGTTCCTGGGGAAAGCTTAATTCATTAGGGTCCCTGATACACCATTCTAAAATCCAGAGTTTGAAAGTCAGAAGTGTCACTGGCTGGGGGGGGGGTTCTGAGGAGGAGCTGAGAATGTTTGCTCATTGCTGTGGTTATGCCTGACAAGAGGCAATGTCAGGCAGGAAGGGTGTATTTCAGCTTGCAGTTGGAGGTTACAGTCCATCACACACACACACACACCACACACACACACACACACACACACACACACACACACACGAATAGAAATAAACATAGGTATAGATAGATATAGTTGTAGATATAAAGATATAGTTAGACATAGGTAGCTATATTTTTGGTCCCAAACAAACTCAATTCCACATTGAACTACCTACTATAAATTTTCACTAAATGTCTCATATGCATTTCAAACTTCACATGTGAAAATCCAAGTTCATGCCCTTCTTCAGAATGTTCTCCTCCTCTAAAGTACCCTAGCTCAATGAATAAAACTTATGCCCATCAAAGTGCACAAATAAAATCTTTGCAGACATCTTAGCTTCTTCTCTCCCACTCCATATACACTCTGTCAGTAAGTTCTGCCCATTTGCTCTTAAACCTCATCAGATACTGTATGCCCCTCGCCACCTCTGCTGGCCCAGGACACTCTTGCTTCTCATTTGAATTGCTGCCAGTATGATACTGCTGCTGACTGGTCCCCTTGCTTCTGATCTTGTTCCTTCAGTGCCTTTTCAGCAGCAGAAACAAGTTTTAGTATAAATACTTCTCGTCAGCGCTCTCCCTAAAGCCTTGAGGTGACTTCCCTGCTGACTCAGAATACAAGCAAGTAACGGTCCCTGGTCCCTTTATGACAACCTCTGTTACTTCTTTAATTTGCTAATTCGTTTGGCTCTGGCCCGGCCTGAGGCTGATCTGCTCAAAACGAGAAGACAGGCTGCCGGGACTGTTTTCAGCACTGAGGTGGGGACAGTTCCTAGGCAATTACACTTTTCTCAGGGGAGAGATGCCTTACACGTCGTCACCAGTGATGCAACTGTTCTGGGTCAAACAAAATGCTCATGTTCACTGAAGGAAGCTTCCATTCTTAGGAACAAGAGCTGGTTCCCAGCAGGGTCTGGGATGTGAGGTTATGAATGGGTTTGTGCTCCCTTTGTACCGATGGAACGGGATTTTTCTCAGGGATATAATTTTTCAGCTATTTACCTATCATGCATTGGTCTGAGACTGGGAGTGCTGATGGGGAAAGAGTACACGGTGCAAGGTGCGTGATATTCTCCTAGTGGCAAAGCCTCTTGAAGGTCTTGGCCATCACAGATCTGGACTTTGCATGTGGACAATGGCCTTGAAGCAGACGAGCAACATTGGTCTGTCCAGGCTCCAAAGCCACAGGCACTGGGAATCCTGCTCATGACCAGCTTGCCTAGGACTGGCCAGATTTGTTCTTGGCTTCCTAGAGTGGTTTTATTGCTCTGTGAAGACAAGGCTTTAATATGAGATAGTGGGCATGCTCCAGACCCCTTGTGCCCACTGTTGGATTCACCTACAATTGAGGTACAGTTCTCAACATGCCAATAACTCTCCATTGTCATCATTCATCTCTCGTTACTTCTTTATAAGGATTAGCTCCCTGCATCTGACCTTGCAGGAGTAGGTGTGCAAAGGTTCCATGCGAAGGTTTCATGGTGCTGGTAGATCTGGGACAGATGTTCTACCATCCCAACCTGATCTACCTAACCCCTGACCAAATCCTTTTAAGCAATCCATTTTCACTAAATCTCATGCTGTTGAGATGACTTCTCCAGTGTTACGATGGCTATTTTTTACCTAGCTCATCTCAGACAGATACAACCATCCACTGTTGAGTTGCCTGAGAAGCAAAGAGGCTATGTGAACAGGTTTCATTCAATGAATGGGATGGGTCTATTCCTGGTCCAGCTAAAAGGGACCCTTATCCAAGGAGAAATTTCTCATGAATGAGTAGCTAAGAATCAGGCTTTGCAATCAGACATCATGAGTTTGAATTTTGGTTCTAGCACTAACTAGTGATGTCACTTTGGATAGTGACCAACCCCTTCTAAGCTGCCTCAGCATTCTAATCTACAAAACTCAAGAGATTGACTGAAGACTCAAAAGGCACCATAGTGCTGAAAAGAAACGACAGAAGAGGGTTCAGCACTGAAACATCTCTATCACACGCTCCAGGGCTCATGGTCCATTGCACAAGAGGTGGTGGAAAGAATGTAAGAGCCAAAGGAAGGGTAGGACTGCTTACAATGCAACTGTCCAGACACAATTTGGCCTCAATATCCGTGACCTCACAGTGCCTAGAACTATCTACAAAGACCTTCATAACAGGAGGAAAAGATGATGACATCAAACTAAAAGAGAGAATAATTGAGAGGGGGAGTGGCTGTGATAAGAGTGGTTTGTGAAGGGAAAAGTGGGGGAAAGGAATTATCATGGTTTATTGTCTATACTTATGGAAGTTGTCAATGAAAGGTTTTTTTCTTTTTCTTTTTTATTTTATTTTTTTGAAGGAAAAGTGGGGAAAGTGAATTATCATGGTTTATTATCTATACTTACCTGGAGATTGGAACTGCTGGAGATTGGAACCAGTGTTCAGCCATCTCTCCAGCCCAATAAAAAAGTTTAAAAAAATAAAAAAGATAGTTGGGCGTGGTGGCTCATGCCTTTAATCCCAGCACTTGGAAGGCAGAGGTAGGAGGATAGCTGTGAGTTCAAGACCCTGAGACTACATAGTGAATTCCAGGTCAGCCTGGGCTAAAGTGAGACCCTACCTTGAAACACCCCCCCCCCAAAAAAAACCAGGTATGGTGGTGCATGCCTTTAATCCCAGCACTTGGGAGGCAGAGGTAGGAGGATTGCTGTAAGTTCAAGGCCACCCTGAGACTATATAGTGAATTCCAGGTCAGCCTGGGCTAGAGTGAGACCCTACCTTGAAAAACAAAACAAAATCAAACAAACAAAATATTTAAAAAGACAATTCATGAAAAAACACTTAGAAAAATGTCTATCATTGGTAAGTGATTAATAAGTATCTGTTATTATTCTTACTATGTTTAACAGAATTGAGCCAGAGAGAGGCTTGTGAAAGCTGGTTCTGGAGAAGAAACAAGATCTTTGTAGCTATGGTAAGGTTTCTGAGCAGATTCTCCTTGAGTAGTCCATGCCTACTCTGGCTTGGACAATTTCTTCATGTGATCTGATTCTCTTACCTCCTACTGTTCATGGTTTTGTGTAATCCCATCTCTTGGACTCACAGGCAAAGACTTGCTGGCTAATTTAAAAATATATTTTATTTTTATTTCTTTATTTGAGAGAGAAAGAGGCAGTGAGAGGGAGAGAGAGATAATGGGCACACCAGGGCATCCAGCCACTGCAAATGAACTCCAGACACATGAGCCACCTTGTTGGGCCTGCTAGAAACAGGCTGGACCTGTGAGAAGGCTGGCCTGAACTATTGGACATGGCCAGGGACCCTGGGCTGTGGGGTTGCCCTATCTACAGGGAGTCCCTGGTGACGGTGACTGGCCTTCCCTACATTGTAGGTTGTAGTGTGCTGTCATGGCCCAGAGTGGGCAGAACTGGCAAGGCCCTCCCCCAGGACCCCAAAAGGCTCGGACCATTCCATAAGTCAGCCTTTGCCCCCCACAGTTCCTGACCTTGTGGCTAGCTGCCCAAGATACCCTCATGTGGCTGGAGTCAAGTAGCCTTTCCACCATCTCCCCCCTCCCCACAGTTTTCTGTTAATCTCCTCTTCTGCCCTTCCCCTTCCCTTATCCTTCCCCCATAGCCTTGAAGTTACTAGTCCTTCCGCCACCTAGATAACAGCCCATCAACTATGCATCAGATTGCCATATAGTCTGTACGTGCCATCTCAACCTTCCCCAAGTGTTTATAAACCCACTCTCCTTTTGAATAAATGAGTGCTGTCATCTTTGTCGTGTCACTCACCCGCTGCTCCCAGACCCTGCTGCTTCCCTCCCAACTCCTCCCTCCCTTGCCTGGGACACCGGTGGTGACCAACAACCCTGGGAAATGGGAAGGGTAAAGACCCACACCACCTTGTGCATCTGGCTTACAGGGTCCAGGGAATCAAACTTGGTTCCTTTGGCTTTGCAGGCAAGTGCCTTAACCACTAAGCCATCTCTCCAGCCCATGGCTAATTTTCAAACCAAGACGTCAAAGGTGGCAGGAAGCCAGTTCCATAGTTAAATTACACAAAAATCACACTTTTCCTCTTTCCCACAGACTTTTCACTACTCATTTCAATGAGACAAATCACTATATTGCAGCAGCTGTATGGAGAAGCCATGCAGCAAGGAACCAGCCAGGACAGCCTCTTCCAAATGCCAGTGAGGAATGCGGGTCCTTGGATGACAGACAGCTCTCCGGACTGGAGCTGTGCCTAATGATGTCTTGGAAGCGTCTCCTTCCCCAGCTGGTGCTAAGACCACAGCTCCAGCTGACATCTCCATGCCATTCTGTGAGGCCTGAAAACAGAGGTCTCAGGCAAGCGGGGCCTGCCATCCTCATCTTTAGGATCTGTGAGATAAGACACTCCTGCTGTTGTGTTTAGATGCTTCACTCTGTGCAGTATGGATATGGCTCCATCCACTCAGTTTCATTCTCTAGAGTTTCCTCTTACTGTCCAGGTTCCTGAGGGCAAATGCTAGTAAGAGTTGATTTATATTCTTAGGAGATTCCCAGGCCAGTGGTAGAGTTAGTGGGCAGGCAGATAGCACAGAAATCAAACATCATCAATCAGAGATGTTGCAGTAGGTGTTCCTGAAGGACAAAATCAAAGTGGAAAATAAACCATGGTCCAGAAGCGGGGGAATTTGGAAAAGACTTCTCCAAGGTACTGTTGTTTAAGCAAGACCTTAGAGTGAGTGTTTCCTTGGCAAAAGAAACTGTTTTACTAACATAGAACACAATTAGCAGCCAGTGATGTCTGGGGTGTGGTACGTCTTTTTAATTGTTGTTTTGTTTTTGTTTTTGTTTTTGAGGTAGGGTCTCATTCTAGCACAGGCTGACCTGGAATTCACTATGTAGTCTCAGGGTGGCCTCGAACTCTCAGTGATCCTCCTACCTCTTCCTCCCGAGTGCTGGGATTAAAGGTGTGTGCCACCATGCCCAGCTCTGTGGTAGGTCTTTATAGAGTAGAAAAGCATAGGGTATGTGTATTTGGAGGTTATGCTGGTCTGTGGACATGACACATGACTGGAATATAAGGATTGAGAGTGGGACATGGCTGACAATCAGTGACAATTATATTCTAAATAAAAAATTATAAGACTATAAACTGTAGATGGTATTGAAAAGGGCTGAAAGTCAGAACAGTGAGGGCACACAATGGATTTCTGTTTCTCAGAAGATCACAGTGTCACAGATCTGTAGGTACCGGTTGGACAGGAAGCAACTAAAGTCTAGGAAATCAGGAAGGGGTAAATGACAAGTAGAGGACCTTAGAGAGAATAACAAGGGGCACACCAGAGGCTGTGCATGGTGAGGGTGAAGGCTTGGGAACCTGGAGGGGACCATGAGAATGGGACAAGGCTGTACAGGGCTGGATGTGGATGGTGGTAGACACGTGCCTGAGACGATGGCATTTGTCAGGGAGGAAGAGAGGGGCCATCATGACAGGAATTGAGACCACAGCTATCAGAGAATCTTGACCAACTCTAGATTTGAGGGGAGGTTTTTCTCTGAAGGGAAAACCCTAAAAATGCTGAAGATGGTGCTAGGGTTGCGGCAGAAGTCATATGGAGTCTTTCTTTGACCATGGATATAGGGAAAGATTTTTCTCCCTATCCTGTGATCTCCTGTTGTTAAGAACAGCAAGTTCCAAGAGCCTTAATGTGCCTGCAAGGACTTGTATTCCACGATTCCTCTTCCTCTCGGGCTGCATTCCAAGCACAAGCAGCTTCCTTACACCACCTGGCATATTTGCTGTTTTTCCAGGAGTGTACATGTGCGTGCCACTGAGTTGTTTTCTACAGGCAGAGATCTCATGGAAACAGTGTCACAGACAACCTTCCAGGGCTGGGGAGATGGTTCAGAGGGTAAGACTCTCAGATTAATTGTCCAACACCTATAGAAATAGCTCAGAACCCACGTCCTGTGGAGAGCAGAGAATAAGGAATTGTTCACAGAATTGACTAAGAAACTGCTGCAGTTCACAGAAAAAGCAGCTCCATGTTCAAAGAGAAACCCTTCTCAGGAAAGGCACAGATGAGAGCTAGAGCAAAACACCCCATCTTCTCCTCTGGCTTTTGTGTGTATGTGCACATAGTGCACAGATCTGTACACATACATGCCACATACACTATCACACATACTACATACACACACACACACACACACACACACACACACAGAGTCAACCTTCCTTTAAGTAGAACTGACCTTGTCTCATGTCTTACACATCTTCTTCCTAAAGTCTGGCGGTCCTCTCCCCCTCATTCTCTTCTTCTTGGTGGCTTTGCTAAATGACCCTGACTTACTCCATTCAGAACACACATTCTCTAAGAAGTGCCCCATACCTCTAATATAAGCAAGCACCTCTCATGATTTTCTCCATCATTACACGTGTCATGGAATTGAAATGATCTTAGGGCCACAGAGTTGTGAAATACTGTATCTTCAGTGCTTGATACATAGTAGACCATCAGTTATTATTATTTCTTAAGTAAACAAGTGGGTTTCTTGAACTGAAATGAATTGGGTTTTGGCAGAAGAAAAAACAAGGATTTTTATAAGAAGGGTTATAAATATACAAATATCTACAATTGGGAAACTGGCCTGCAAAGAGATACAAAAGTATAAACCACTAATCAGGAGACGACTTGACAACATTTTGCAATTAAATTGATGCCATGAATGTATTTGTAATTCTAGTGACTCTGAGAGGAACTTTCCGTCTTTCTGATTTTATCCTCTGGGAGACAAATGCATGTTGTGACATTTTGTCACCATTCAATAGTAACAAGGAAATCCACAGGATCAATAGTCATGTTTTTATGCTGAGCAAACCTGTATGGTCAACACATTTCCTCATGCTGAGTTCTTTTAAAGACTATATTTACAATGTGACTGTCCAGACAGAAATTGGCCTAGATATCCATGACCTTGCAGTGCCTAGCAATACCTTCGCAAGACCCTCATAATAGAAGAAAAAGATGATGACATCAAATTAAAAGAGAGACTAATGGAGAGAGGGAGGGGATATGATGGAGATTGGAGTTCTAAATGGGTATAGGGGCAGGGGAGGGAAATATCATGCATTTTTTGTATATAAATATAGAAGTTGTCAATAAAAAAATTTAACCCCCCCAAAAAAACTACTATATTTCCTGGGCCTGGAGAGATGGCTTAGTGGTTAAGCACTTGCTTGTGAAGCCTAAGGACCCCAGTTCAAGGCTTGATTCCCCAGGACCCAAGTAAGCCAGATGCACAAGGTGGTGCATGCATCTGGAGTTCATTTGTAGTGGCTGGAGGCCCAGGTGAGCCCATTCTCTCTCTGTCTGCCTCTTTCCCTCTCTGTCTGTGCCTCTCAAATAATAAATACATAAATAAATAAATAAATAAATAAATAAATAAATAATTTTAAAACAATTTTAAAAACTCTTTAAAAAGACTGTATTTCCCAACATCCCTTGCAAGTGTGAGTACCATATGATTGAGTTTGGCCAGAGATAATGTAACTAGAAGTGGTGAGGCACTTTGAGTCCATGGCAGGTGGAAGCTGGCATGGCTTTCCCATTTTATGCCCTCCTAGCCTGGCACTGTGGCATGAAGGGAGGCAGTGAAACATATCAAAGCTCATGATGGAACTAGTTCAAATCTTTGTATCACTCACTTTTGTACATGTGTGTACCCACATATATATGTTTGTGTATGTGTGAGTGTATGTTCATGTGTGTGAGTATGGGTATATGCATGCCTTGGCATTCATGTGGAGGTCATAGGACAACAGACAAGGATGTGTTGGTCTTTTCCTTTCACCTTGTTTGAGGCAGATTCTCCATGTTTGTTGTTGGCTAACACCAGCTTACTGTCCAGGTTTTTCTTTCTTTTTAAAAAAATTCTTAATTTTATTTATTTTCATTTATTTGCAAACACAGAGAGAAAGACAGAGAGGAGATAAACAGAGAGAGAATGGTCACGCCAGGGCCTCCAGCCATTGCAAACAAACTCCAGATGCCTGCGTCACCTTGTGCATCTGGCTTACATGGATACTGGGGAATTGAACCTGGGTCCTTTGGCTTTGCAGGCAAGCACCTTAACCGCTAAGCCATCTCTCCAGCCCCATCCAGGTTTTTCTACTGTCTTCACCTTCATTCTCATCCTAAAACTGCTGGGATTACAGACTCTAGTGAGTATAGCATCTGGTTTTGTGGTATCTGGGGACCTGAACTCCAGTCCTCATGTTTGCATGACAAACACTTTACCCACTGAGTCATCTCACCAGGCCCCAAATCCTTGTATGTCTAGCATCGAGGCATCCTGGACTGGGCTGTGATTTGAGTAAGAAATAAATGTTTTCTGTGTTAGACCATTGCCGGTATCTTTTATGCTAAGTAATATAATCTCATGGAGTTGTTCTGAAGCAAGTCACATTATTCTACAGAACCATTGAAACCTTTATTTATGAATAAGTGGTGCAGTCTTTATTGATTTTTAAGATAGAACATAAAAAAATCAGGTAAGAATCATTTGCATAAGATATATGGAAATCAACCTATTAAAGTTGTTCAAATATTGGACAGAGCCAGAATATAAATCACACGTAGTTTAAAAATCACAGGAAATTATATTATAAAGAGCACTAAAGGGCACTTGTGGAAGAGTTGTGTTCCCGCGTAAGCCAGAATGTGGAGAGCCTACTCGTGGCACAGAGACAAATCCGGGGAGCAAAGGCACCAGAATTCTAGGCCATAGAAAGGGGTGAAAGAAACTACAATCCAAAATGAAATACAGCGGGCTCATGTCATTGGAAACCTCCGCTTGCTCTTCCCTGATTGGTCTTTTCCATCACTGCCACCTGTGAAGGAGGGGAGAGAAGGGAACATACCCGCCTGAAACAAGGGGGTGCTCATCTCTTTGTGACAAGGAAGGACTGGTAATTCTGATGAAATCTGTCTATCCTTCTAAGCTGACTGGTACAATAACATGGCATGTACACCTCTCCATCAGCTCCAGGTCTTCCGTCACACTGAAGGGCTGTCCAGAGCCTGTTCCTCGCCCGCCACCTGGACTCTTAGCCTTCAGGAGTGGTCGGAGGAAAGAGCTGATCTCTCCTCCATGGGAACTGTATTCAGTGGAGTGCAAGAGGGGGCAATCAGAAGATCTGGTTGGCTTCCATGTAAACCCTAGTCTTTTAATACTGAGAAACACACAATTGATCTGAGCTTTCTGCCTTCCAGAGAGCCATTTTTAAAGACTTACTTGTTTCTGCAGGATTTCAAAGCCCTGAAATAAAGGTACACTCTAGAGACAAAAGATGGGAGTCCGGAGAGACTGGGGGACAGCTAAATTCATTTGGATAAAAACAGTGACAGAAGATCCTTGGGGACAGAGGACAGAGGGTGTTTGTGGGGTTATCTGCAGCCACCACAGGCTAATGGATTCCAAATGTGAATCAGGTGAATAATTGATGTACCATCTTCTCTGCCTCTGACAGCTGGATTGTGAAACCATTTAAGGATCTGCTGAATAGCCAAGGGGAACAGCTGACCACACCTCCTCTTCTCTCCCGGGGACCTGCAGCCTGCGATCATCTTACTGGGAAGCTGACTGCACAGAGGCCAGCAAGGACTTTCGGGAGGACACAGGACCTGACTTAGGAGCACTTCTATTGGCCCAGGAGAGTTGGGATGGGGTGGGGGCAAATGAGCTTGGGGAGTTCATGGCCTTGGGTAAAATCCCAGCTCTTTCTCTTGTGATGTGTCACAATTGGCCAGATATTTTTTCTCTGAGCTTCAGTTTTCCTTATCTATAAAATGGAGACAGCGATATCCCCATCATGGGAGTGCAATGAGGCTGGTGTAGTCAGCAGGGAGGACTGTGACATGTCCTGCAACTCATAAGGAGAGCTTAGGGTGAGTTTTTCATCCTTTCTTGGACCCCAGACTCTAGGGCAGAGAAGGAGAATGGAGCATTTGAAATGAAACCTGCCCTCATTGTTCATTCCTCGTATGTTTCCCATTACAGACTGTGTGGCAAGGACAGGAGGAATTACACATACGTTATTAAGCACTAGGCTAGATTTTGGCTGATGAATTTGAAGCCATTCTTAGGTTATATAGAACTGGCTCTTGACTATGTAAAAATTACTATTTTTCTCCTGATACTTAATCTCAAAAGATTATGATTTTATAGAGAGAGATATTAGACAGAATGAGTCTTTAAAACTATTCAGTCAACTAATGGCATCCTAGAACTTGGTCACCTGTCCTTTGGATTCTCTTGGGAGCTTTTGGATCAGCTTGATCCTGGAGAAAGCTTAGACAACTTGCCACTGTGTCTCACAGACTGTTGGGGAGCCTGGAAAGTATAACCAAAGTGGAAACTTACTACTGAGAGCCACCCAGAAGTCACAAGATGCTCATTTACTCCCTACAGTCATGTCCTAGATATACAAACATAACTTAAGCAGAGTCGTTCCACTGTAGCTTTTGGTAAAGGCTGTAGAGTACCTGGCAATTACATGATCAGCTTGGGGATCCTCTTGGACAAAGTAAGAGGATCCAGACCAGGCTCAGATGAGACCCGGAGATCCCAGCACAAAGGGACTCCTTTGATACAACTGACATTATGTCGCAATACAGATCCCCAAAGAAATAATATTCCACTTTCTTAAACCCACAGAGAAGTCTTGAGCATTTGGCCTATAACTGAGAACAACTGAGGTATGAGTGAGCTGAACGAGTCTGAGTGGAGGACCAAAATGATGAACCAGTCCAATCTGGGTGGGACGAGCCGAGAATGAAGCAGGAGCAGGCAGAGGTATGGAGAGAAGGAGGCCTCCTGACTAAGGGCGTCTTCCTTCTTTTCTCAACAGTACCCTGCAACAGGAGGTTTCACAAGGCCTTTAGAAGACCACAGGCATTTGTTGGAAGGAACACTGTCATTTTTCAAGACGTGGAACAATGATTCTATTCCAGAGATGAGAAGTCTTCTTAAAAAAAAATGTATGTCCAGTCTAGCAGTTTCTCTGGTTCAATAGCATTGCTTTGTTATCTCCAACATCTGGACCAGGGTCAAGAGACCTGTTTACTCTGTCAATCAATCTCTAATTTAGCTGCTTAGGGTCCTGGTGGCATCTCCTGCTCTCTGAGCTTCTGCTTCTTGATCTTAAGAGGGATGGTTCTTCTGGGTGATTGACGTCTCCACTTGTTCTAAACGTCTTAGAATCTATGACATTGTATTTCTTTGCATCTATGATACTAGGTCAAAATACACTTTTCCTGCACAGATGCTGAGGGCAATGCTGTTGAAGACTGGGAGCCAATCTCCCAAGGAGGATTTGAGCATGTTTTCCAGAACTTTTCTTCTGAGAGAAGTCCTATTCACACAAGGGTATTGTCCAGTACCATAATTCCACAGTTGAGTTTCCTATCATACTTAGTCCTCTTGCTCTTTCCCTCCTATAAATCACCTATCAAGAGAATGTCACAACACTTAGCACTCTTTGTCCAGAGGGGCTTCCACAACCTCACCACTGGGAACCAACATTCTCGCTCTTCATTCCAACGCTCCTTCTCTTCCACATTTTGATGGAAAAAAAAAAAAAAACCATAACCATGCTTCACTGTGGACAGGTAAGTAGTGAGAAAGAGCTTGATTTTATTACGTAAGAGTTGGGCCTATATCCCCACCAGCCTTTCATCTGAAAAATATTTTCTAGCAAAAATTTAGCATTCACAAGTGATATCAATGAAGGCATTAGAGTTTAAAGAGACTGTAACAAAAGAACATGAATACCAGTCTGGGGTATGGTTCAGTCACGGTACTAAGGAATTTACACATAGTTGATTGTCTCATTTAAAATTTCAAATAGGCTAGAAGCATTAAACATTTTTCAATGTCTCAAATGTCAAAACTTCACTCAAGTCATCTCTCTATCCATCTTATCATTATGGCAGTATCATTACCATTCCATAATCTCCATAACCATGAACTCTGCAGGCAGCCTGGCCCCTAGCATACCTTGCAACCATCTGGGCACCAGTGAGTGACTGCCCATTGCTTTCTTTAGGGGTTGGTTGACTCGGCGTTGAATACAGGAATGTCAGTAAAATGAGAATGTTGGATTCTGAGAAAGGATTCTTTCTAAAGTTCATCCTAGAATGAGCAAGCTTTCAGGGATGAGTGAAGGAAAATTCTTATGGCTATCTCCGGGTTCAGAAAGCAGCAAAGAACAGCTGTGTAGTCCTGGATGCCTTAGAAACATATTCATAAAAACCCAAGAGTAGCTTTGCAGCATCTTTGAGGGAAACAAGGGGTTGGGGGAATCAGGATGTGTTTGGCAGCCATTTAGAAGTAAAGCTGACTTATAAAAACATTTCTTCCCTTCTTCTGAAAAAATTTGATCTGTAGGTTCCCATGGGTGGAGTGACCTCCTTGTCTTCAAATAGATGCAGTGTCATGACTTGTACTGTGGCATTCTGCTCCACATGATGACAGGGAAGTAGGCCAACTGCTTGCCTGGTCTCCGTGGTGGCAGTGGTTCAGAGAGGAGCAAGCTGGAGGAGAACCTTCCTTTGACCTCCTCTGCTTACGTGGCTTGTCCAGAATGGCATACTCAAAGCCAGTGAACCCCAACTCTAAGTGCCCAAGTCCCCGATCCAAACACTAGGCTTTCCCCGGGGAGGTGGAGCTCATCACCATTTGATGCAAATACTTGTTCTTGCTTTCTACACTGAACTTCCAACTTTCTGCATAGTGGCATTCCTATTGGTGGACAATTGCCTGCAGCAATGAATCAGATATTTCCCATTCCTAGGAGGAAGAGTTTGAAGGAACCTCAAATATTTGAGGCTACCAGGCTTCTTATGGTGAAAGTGTGGCCTTTTTGCCTCTGAATTTCTGTTATTCAGTCCCTGATATGCACTGGTGCTTAATAAATCTTTTCAAATAAAGAAACAAATGAATTTTTCTTTACTTCACTCTCTTATTAGCATGAACTTATGAGAATCTTTTTTTTTTCTTGGAAAATTGTGAGATTTTGTCATATCAGATTTTCTATAGGTAATTGCTCTCTCAGCTAACAGTGTCTAAGAACTGCCTTGCACTGAGCAGACACAAGATACATAACTGCTGGATAATTGGTTTGATTTAATACTTAGCTATCTACTACTTATGTTTTCATAAAACTATGGTTTTATAATATCAGTATCATATCTAATGAGTATAAATTTTAAGTTTTGAAAATAAATATAATATTGAAAAGAACTTTATCAAACTGGTATTTTTTCTTTCCCTCCCATAATCTTATTTTTCTTAAACTTTTGGTGTTCACTTGTATGCGAATATTATCAAGTATTTTTCTCTCAGCCCAATAGGATTAGACCTTTACATCTGCAATTGTAAAATTAATTATTCTCATTTTCATTCATTTTGGTCTTGCTAAAGTATTACCTCTTAATTTGTGTGTGTGTGTGTGCACACGCACATACACATGTGTGTTGTGTTTTTGCGTGTGGTGCTAGGGCTCAAAGCCAGGGTGTTTTACGTAATAGACAAGTGGTCTACTACTGAGTTATACCTCTAGGTCCACTACTTAAATTATATATATGAGAGAGAATTGTTTTATCTAAGAAAAGTACTCCCCATTTCTATGATAAAATTCATCACAATTTCAAGGGCTTCTGCCAAAAAACCACTATGGTTTCCTGAGCAAGTTGCAGAGACACTGGTGTAGTTTATAATCTTGGGAAATGTTAACCAATGCTGTTGGACTATGACATCATAATATTTCTTTGATAACAGATATTTATGGAATCACAAACTGTCAGGTTCAACCTCATATTCTGAACTTCTGCTTCTTCAATGCCAGCCATGTCAGTCTTATAGTCTATGGGTAGATCATGTGAACAGGTTTATCCTTTTCCATGTGTATATATGTATATCCTAGTATCAGAACTATTCTAGATCACCTTTCTCTTTCCAATTTGCTTTTGAAGATAAGAAAGAACTGCTCTTAAAGTTCTCACCAGTCTTCAATTCATGACATTTGCATTTTTGTCTGTGCTCTTCTTGATACAGACAACTTACTAGATGTGGGAAACAAAGTGGTAACTAACACACAGCCAAATCCTGCTGCCCTGACCCTGATCCAACAGGGAAGCAGGACTGTTCACCTAAGGCTTGGGACATGTAAGCTCCAATTTGTACATTATTGTGATTGGACTTAATGTGATACTAGAAGGTTCTGAAAGAATATTAGGAATAAGTGGGTGCATATGTAGAGAGTCTGGTTCATTCTCAATGCTTTTGCTTGTTTTCAATAACTCATACACATAAAAACCAGACTAGCAGCATGTTAGATGGTAGATGTCATAGTCATCTCTGGTGAAAGACTCCAGGAAGATCCGATTCAAGAACAAAGCCCCTGGGAAGAGGCTGAAGGTTGTTTAGATTATAGCTTCAAGGGCATTATTGAAGCGATATTGAATAAAGTAGGGGAGAGAGACCAAATGGTCCATGGCCTTTTCCTTTCCGATTGTCAGGTCAAATGGAAACGTGTAGGGAGAGAGCTTTACATCCAATATATGTGACTGTTCTTGTGTCTGTGCCTTAGACTTCAAGGTCAGTGCTCATCCATCCACTCATTGAACCCTCTATCTAGTCATTCTTCTGTAATTTACCGTAGTCACTCCTGGCATGGAAGTGTAGCCTTTGGTTTTAAGTTCCTATAGTCAGGCGCTAAGTTTTCATTAGTACTGAATTCTCAGGACCTACTAGCATATGGGTTGAGAGGAACCAATCACTAAGAATTCTCTGACCAGCACAGGGCAGAACAGCAGCATGAGAAACAATGTTTGCCATGGTAACCATGGCTCTTAACAACACTGCGTAACAGCATCAGTGGCAGTTGCGTATAAATGTGTATTTAGGCTATTTCCTTCATCTTGATGGTAACCATGGCAACCATCTACACCCATGTTTAGATGCTTACAGGGTTGAGAGAGCAATACCATGGTGTGGGCATCTAGCTCATGCAGCCCAGGTATAACGACCTTTTTCATTAGTTTCACTGAGCAGCAACAGGTCTTAAGAGGCCATAGGGTGACTTGTGCTTAACCTTAACACTTCTGCAGCAGGGCAGGGCTTTCCAGGTTGTTGGCTGACACTTTAGCAGGTCTTACAGCTTTGTGTGGTTTTTGTTGAAAAAAAAAAATCCAGAGGAGTAAAAGTGCATCATTCTGGAAATTTTGCCTATCCACAACTAGTTTGCTTGGATTAATTTTTCTAGGTCCCAAATGTAATTGTTAAGCAAGCATGCTTTGCAGTAAAAGCAGACATCACCCCTCCCTCTGAATAAACTGTAGGAACTGCTTCCCATTAACAAAGAGCAATGGTGTTTGGGCATGACTTCTAGTCTCAAAGTTCAGATGGAAGAGTCATATCAAAGGATGCCAGGGCAGGGAGGGCATTGGCAGATGAAGACACTGACTTCTTACTGCCCACGATACCCCTAAGGAACCCTGGCATGTCACTTGACTTGAGCCCAGGACTTCTCATTTTTAAATAGAAGGGCTTGGGAAAGATAATTTCTCTTCATTTGAATTACTGCTTTGAGATGATACAGTGTTCTTAAGGATTACAGGATGAGTGAGTTGTCATCTCATTTTGAAGACACTGAACTAAGCTCCTACCCAGAGAGACACCCCACTTCAGGTAAATTTTACTATCTTTGGCTACATAACTTGGGAACTATTTTACTTTTGTGTTTGTGGTGTGTGTGAGAGAGAAAGAGAGGGAGGGAGAAAGAGAGAGAGAAAGAGCTTTCTCTCCAACAATTCATAACATATGTGAGATCCTACAGTTGAGATCACCAACACCTTTTAGAGATGAGGAAACTGAGGTACAGTACCAACCAATAGTAGACCAGGTGAGTTCTCAGGGGATTTTGCTAGAAATTCTTGATTTTGGAGATTGAATAACCATCTTGTTCCTTTCCTCACGTTTGTTCAGTAGGCAGCCTCATTGGAATGAGATGTGTTTTGGTTGAGAAAATGATTTCCTTGGTTGAGAAACCAGTTAACTACTGGAGCATTGTCTGCAAAGGGGAAGTGATCCTAGAACTAACTGAAACAACACTCTGCTTATGAATCAAAACCCAAACCTGCCAAGCAAACAAAGAAGAAGCACAGCTTGTCAATAATTCTCCCTGCACTGGTCCAATAGTGATTAAAAGAACAGCAGATAAATGTGTATCCTAGAAGAGACTAGCGGTGCCATTTATATAGTGTCAAGTCATGCAAACCATGCTGAAGAGGAAGCGGCTTCGCTGTGGTGATGTGGGAAGGAAGAAGGCCGTGAGAAGCCCCTGCTTGTGGGGGGGCCACCACGCACATGCATGCGCTTGACACAACCACAGGAGTCCTCACCATAAGCGCTGGGTGTGAGAGTTAAGTGGACTATACAAAGTCTATGGACAGTACAAAGAGGAGTCACCCAGTGACCCCTTCTATGTGGGCTTGTTGGAAGGGGTCCATATAGAATCTGAAATGCCATCCCCGGTGGAGGACAGAGGCATGGAGCCGCTGGGTGTGAAGGGGTCGGTGTCCGTGTCCGTCTCACCCTCAGCCAGGTACCGCTTTTCCCGCATCCAGCTCGACCCCCCGCTGGGGCCAAACATGTAATCATCATCCCTGTCCTGGGAGATACTGAAGCCACTTGGAGACCGCTCCAGCTCCTCGTGATTGACAGACATCAGGGACAGCGGGGTGTCACTGTCCCGGGTGACGCTGCGTCTCTGCCTGGGTGAGATGTGGTCCGAGTAGGGGTCATGGAGTTCTGTTTGGGAGTGGTAGCTCACATGGGAGTCAAGAAGAGTCAAGATGGGCAAGACCGTGGGCCTCTCTGCATATGTGTTTCCCGAGGAGGGAAGGGTGGCTTGGACCTCTGCAGAACTGGGTCTTCCTCGGGGTCGGGTCACAGGGTCATGTGCAAAAAATGTATAGGGACCGACTCTGTCGATGGGCACCTGCTGGAAGCTGTAGGGGAGATCAGGGGGGGCCGTCTCGGAATAATTGCAGATGATGGTTTTCAAGTCGGAGTACCTGCTGTCCTCTCTCTTCTCCTCTTCTGCTGGTGAGGCAGTCCCCTTGGTGGGGTAGCACGCTGGGGTCTGCACCTGCAAGCGCTCCATGTGCTGCATGTGCATGTCCACAAGGAAGTCCAGCTTCTTGCCCATGTCATGGACCTGGAACACACAAGGGACTGGGAGTTACTGCTCTCGGGAGGAAAATCAGTGTTCCTGGCTGGGAGGAAATACTGTGGTACTGCTTTTCAGAAGGGAAGTCTTGTAAGCCTAGTTATGTCAGCAGCTCATGCCTGACTCTGCCTCCTGCAAGCATACCATGCACACATAGTAGTGTTAACCTAGAACTAATTCAGGAAAGACTGCCTCAGAAGCAAAAGACGAAAGCATAGAGATGGCATGAGGTAAGTGTCACAGGCCTGCTTAGAGGTCCAGGGGAGGAAGCTGCCTTGCTGATGATGCCACTTCAGTCAAGGAGTGGCCGCCACTCTTGATTCGTGTGCAGTGCCTTACATAGAAGAGTACAGAGTGTTAGTGGATGTTGAACGTGGTGATGTAAGCCCAGCAGGGCAGAATGGAGTTTCTCAGACCTGGAGATTTATTCAGGCCATTGGGCAATGGAAGAAGCTGCTTCTGCCTTTGATGTCATAAACTGGAAATGGATTTGGATGTTTGTGACTATGTGCATGTGTGTGTGTGTGTGTGTGTGTGCTGTTCCCCTTATGACGAGGTGAGCCTGTGTGTATGGTATTTCTCTTCTGACAAGCCATGTTCACCAGGTCAGGATAGTGAATTATTTGTACAGAATCCTTAGGCAGTGGAATAGGTCAAATTGTAACTAAAACCTAGACAAAAACTAACTGGTTTTATTCTATGCACTTTATTAACAGTTAATTTGTACAATCTTGCAAGGTGACTACTGTTGTGAATTCTCCTTCACAGGTGAGCAAACAGTGGCACAAAAAGAAGAGGAAACTTCTCAAAAGTCACAGAGCAAGTGAATGGAAAAGTTAGGATTATAACTTGAAATTTAAAAATGAGAAATGAGATTCTTTATGTACCAAATTAGACTCACCATTCAAATTTTCTCTCATTTCTCCTGCATGGATCCAATTTTGTGAAGCATCAAAGGACTGATCTGAATCCTAGGACATGGGCAGTGCCATTTTTATCTAGTGCAAAAGTCATCAAATGCTCCTAAAGTGTGGCACTTTACTGTGGACTGCAGAGATGAGCTGTGTGGGGTGCAGTGAGTGGGTTTCTCTTTGCACTCCAAATGACCCTCGCCCATAGATTGCCCCCTCCTGGACCTGCCATGCAGGCCATCCATGGGTAGAGGAAGAGGAATAGAAGCCTATGAAATGGAAGGCGAGGAATTAACCTTTCGAAACCATCATGGAGCAAGTGATAACAACAGTGACTGTTCACTGTACTCACATGTTTTAGGTAATTCACACGTGTCAGCTCGTTCTTTTATTTTTATTTATTTATTTTAGTGAGAGAGAAAGAGGCTATAGAGGGAGAGAGAGAAAGGATGGGTGTGCCAGGGCCTCCAGCCATTGCAAACAAACTCCAGATGCATACACCACCATGTGCATCTGGCTTACGTGGGTTCTGGGGAATTGAACCTGGAACCTTAGATTTGTAGGCAAGCCCTTCAACCACTGAGCCATCTCTTCAGCTCAGTATCAACTCTTTTGATGCTCACAGCAACACTGGAAATTACTGAATTACCCATATTGCAGACAAGCAATTCTGAGGTTCAAAATGATTAATTAACTCGCATGTTATCACCAGCCACGAAAGGCCAAACGAGGGAATAGATTTCCATATCCCTTTCTTGGGAAGTAGGTCGTATGACTCAAGTGTCTCCCTGTGTCGGGGGGGGGGATGGCATTTGAAAATAAGTTCTATGTATTATCTTTTTGGTGAGGGAAAAGAAGGACTTACCTGTCTTTCAACTTTTACAAACTTTCCCATCATGCTTTGGTCTTCAGTTTCTGATGTGGATGTCCTGGCTACGTATGGTTCATTCCTAAGAAAAAAACAACAATTCTATAAAACCATTTTATCTGTTTTAACTTTGCAAGCATTTCCAGCTAGGCAAAACATACACAAGGGACCATCATTCTTGTTCTCATGCTGACAAAGCCTAGAAGAGGTCCATTCAGTACACATGTGTCGGGAAAAGCAGAATTTTCTGTCCTTCTACACTGTTGGCTTCATGTCACCTTTCCTGCAGGAAGACTTGAAGACAGATAGGAATCTGCTTGGCTTTGTTTGAAAATTGATAAAATGTCCAAAAGTGCCTGGAGTACTTAACTCCTTTGAATTCCTGTGATTTTGAACCTCAGAGCTTCTTCTACACTGTGTGAGAGTTGAAGGGGTCATGTGACCTCTGAAATTGTACAGAGGAGGTGTAAACGTTGCATCTGGTCCATCATGTTAAGAATGGGAAACATACGCTGAGTCTGGAAGGTAACACAAGGCCAGTGCTGGCAAGAATACGATAAAGGCTTCATTTTCTTTGTTTGTCTACAGTGAATACCTGCATAAATTAGTTTGTTTTGATATTTTTATCTTCTATGCAGATGAGAAGTTTCAGGGAGTCCTGCTGTTGCTCCCAACCCTTCACATTGGCTCCTTCTAAACCCTGGGTGTTTCTTCTTGACAAGCTCCTGACTCTGCATGTCTTTGGCTGAAGAGTCTTGAGTTAAAGCAGATTTCAGAAACTAATGGCCAGTGTATGACATCCAGCTCACTCATGTTTTCTCTGTCCTACATAGCATGTAGGACAGAATACAAATTTTATTTCATTTGTTACTATTTGAGATAGTGTGTAGCCCAGACTGGCTTCAGTCTCAGGATTCTCCTGTCTCCACTTTTCAAGTGCTGGGCTTACCAGTGCACACCCACATGCTCAAGCTTTCCACAAATCTTAAAATACCTCAAAATGATACCTCAGAAATAGTATAATTGTTAATTGAGTGTGGTTTTGCATGCCTGTAATCCCAATACTTAGGCTGCTGAGGCAGGAGGATTACCATGTGTTCAAGGTCAGGCTGGGCCTATATAGTTAGTTTGAGGCCAGCCTGGGTTACATAGTAAGACTCTCTCTCTCCCAAAAAGTCTTTGAAATTAATTATTCATGTTAATCAATACAATAAATAAAAATTAAAGAGGATAATTTCCCAAAATGTCTGGACATTCAGGTTTTCTTGAAAAACTGGACAATCTGGAAATAGAAGACTCTTTCTGATTGAAAACAGAATGCAGTAACAGTCTTTTCCTGTGGAAAGGACATGCGTTCTCTGGGTCCCCATGGTTGCTCCTGTTTCCACTCCATCCCAAGGCTGAGCTGAAGAGTCGTGCACACCGACGCTCCTATTTCTTTCTAAGAGGAAGGGGCACAATGTCCACTAACTCCTTTATGTTGCCTAACCTCAGAGATGTTTTGGAACAAAGGGGTGAAAATATAAGCAGTGTGCTTTTTTTTTTTTTTTTTTTTTTTTTTTTTTTTTAAGGTGGGGTCTCACTCTGGTCCAGGCTGACCTGGAATTCACATAGTCTCAGGGTGGCCTGAAAACCTCAGCCTCCCGAGTGCTGGGATTAAAGGTGTGCGCCACCACGCCCGGCTAGCAGTGTGCTTTTAATGGACACTTCTTTGTTCATAAATTGAATACAGTTTGGGCTGGCGAGATTACTCAGTGGTTAAGGACACTTGCCGCAGAAAGGCCTCTTGGGACAGAGACTGCCAAGTTTGATTCCCTAGAGCCCATGTAAAAAGCTACGTGTGGCCACACACATCTGTAACCCTAGTCTGCAGGGGGCAGAGATAGAATTGGCAGGGCTCAGTGATGGACAGCAGTTCTGGGTTGAAGGAGGGACCTCCTCTCAAGAAAATGTGCAGATGGGGCTGGAGAGATGGCTTAGCGGTTAGGGCATTTGCCCACAAAGCCAAAAGATCCCAGTTCAATTCTCCAGGACCCACGTAAGCCAGATGCACAAGGAGTTCACATGCATCTGGAGTTCGTTTGCAGTGGCTGGAGGCCCTGGTGTGCCCATTTCTCTCTCTCTCTCTCTCTCCCTTTCTCTCTCTCAAATAAATAAATTATATTTTTTTAAAAAGAAAAGAAAATGTGCAGATGAATGATGAGAAGGACACCTGACCTTCTCTGGATTCTCTGGGGTCCATATGTACGTGCACTGGGTACACACCACACACACCATGCTGCACCACACATGTGCTACACCCCCTGTATGCATGGGATCACAAACAACACACATTTACTATCCCCCCCCGCAACTCAAGACACACACACACACACACACACACACACACACACACACACACATTTGGTTATTTGATGTAGGGTCTCACTCTAGACCAGTCTGACCTGGAATTTACTATGTAGCCTCAGGATGGCCTTGAACTCACAGTAGGTCTCCTACCTCTTTCCTCCCAAGTGCTGGGATTAAAGGCATGTGCCCCAAGGCCCAGATCAAGACATATTTTTGAGGGATGAAAACTCTGAGATAAAATGTTGTCAGGGTCCTGACAGCTGAATGCTTTCTTTTGCCTTGTCCTGGGAAGGATATCACTCAACTCACAGGAACCTATGCAGGCAAAAGCAAACAAGCTGACCAACAACACAAAGGCTCTGGAACATGCAATAGTCTTCCAGCTTGAGCAAAACTCATGAGTCTCCTCTTGCCCATAATCAGGAAACTGGTTATTTTCAGTTTCAGAAACGACAGAAAGAAATGTCATTTATGTGTCTGAGATGAGGGCACGAAGTCATTTATACAGAAAACTTTCAGATAGCTACAGCCTAAAATAGCATTTCAAGTCTCTTTTCATTTTTAGTGGAATGATAACTTCACCCACAGATAGGATCCCAGCTGAGATCTGAGGGTAAGCATCCTCCATGGGTCTTACCCCCACCCCACAGCACATCAGTCCATGGCTACAAGCCACACCTGGGAGACTGCTGGGAAGGGTAGGTGAATGCTGACCCTTTCTGAGACTTCTTATGCTTTGGAGTGGATGGTGGTCCAGGGGTGAAAATCATATCTATCCTGAAAGAAACAGACAAAGGGGATGGTTAAATTACACACAGCTTTTTTTTTTTTCATGAAAACAATTCATTCCATTTCAAATTCAAATGTGGGTTTAAAGTATATGAGATAAAGGAAAAGAGAGAGAGAGAGAGAGAGAGAGAGAGAGTGAGAAAGAAGAAGAAATCAGTATATTGCTGTCTTTTTATATCTGGTGGTACCCAGAGCATTTATTTTCATCTCCAAGGTATAGGGAAACAGACAATCTATTGAGATAGGGGTGAACCTGCATCTTATGCCTTACAGGAAATGCTGTATGGGGGCTGCAATCCTTATCTCATTATCCAGATCTTTTATACCTTCCCAAATGCCATAACTAGGGAGTTTTACTGCCAAATCCTAGGATATGCTTTCAGTTACACAGACCCCTGCTGCTCCCCAGGCATTGCTAGCCAGAGGGCACAGCCCAGCGCTAGTACCTGCACTCTGCTTCCATGTTTGCACAAAATATCACTTCTCCTTTATGATCTGGATCAAGAGAATGAAAATGTTCCCACCATGCTGTGGGGCCAGGGTAGCAACATGATTATGAGAATATGTACCCAGACATAGTCCTGGGTCAGATTCTCCCTGCACACACAGCTGTATCTCCAGCACGCATGGTGGGCATCATTCATTATAAGCCAGAAATCCTCTCTGCCTGGCCCACTGCAGTGTTCACACAGCTGGGGATATGCAGCTCATCATTACAAACAGGCAGCTTCTGGACACAACTCCCACAAAGACACTTTTCTGAAGAACAGTAAAAACCACGACAGTGTAACACTCTGTGAACACTAAAGTTAGTGGTTATTTTGGAGTCTGGCTTGTCTTAGCATACTTACTTTATCTCTCAGACAGCAATGTCTGCACAAATAACAGCACACATAGGGCTAAGAATTTTTTTAAAGATCCATTTTTTCAACAGGCATAGAACCCTGACTTTCTGCCTGTCACTATGTGATGCAGTCCAAGTTAATATCCCAGTTAAAAACAGAGTAAGGTCATCAATAGGAACAGTATCTTTAATATCCAAGCCCCTCAGGGTGGTACTACTGTTAATTTAGTAAGCCACTCCAGTGGAGAAATATTCCCTGCATGAGGAGATTAAGGTCCAGGGGGGATTCATGTCAATTTGATTTGTGTTAATTTCTCCTTAGGTCCCTTATATGGGAGAAGTATGTCATGCTTATTTCTGAGTAAATGTTTGTGCAGTTCTGTGAATATATATATGTAGTTATTAGTGTCATCTATGTCTAGGTATAATATGTATTCTCCAGGTCTTATGATGATGCTGTATGTGATATAGGCATATTTATATTATTATGCTTTCTAACTTTTAGCTCGGTAAGTTGGGGTCAGTCAATTGCCACTATAGCTTTGGTTTCCTCATCAGAATTATGGCACTTATCATTGTATTCTAAGGGACTAGACACTTATCTGAAGAGTTCTTAGGTCTTCAATGAAGAACACAAAATAGTGGAGGCACTTAAATAGTTGGACAACAATACTGTTTCCATATTTTCACTATGGCAACACTTGAAGATTTTAATAAGGCTGAAAATGCATGTTAAATTAGATAGCTGCACCCAGTTTATGTTATATTATAATATATATATTAATTATGTTATATTAATATAATTTTGTGGCTAGCATTCAAAGCATCATAGTTGAACACATGCCTTTTTCTCTCTATCTGGCCTGATCAGGGGCTGACCTTGGCCATGGCAATGTCATAGAGTTTCTCCACAGCTTTTGTCCTGCTTCTTGGCATGGACATCGCAGTGCGTGGTGAGAGTTTCTCTCCTTGAAGGTTCTCTTCTGCACATTGAACTGCTTCTGGGTTCCTTTCAGCAGAACCTCTGCACATCACTTGCTTGGATTCATGAGTGCCTGAGTGTACATGTGGGAGCGTCTTACCTCGTCTGAAGGTACTTTATCCTGGAAAGCATGTCGAGATGTCCTGCAGAATACTGCTCAATCACATCCTTCACATCGTAAGGCCTCAAAGTCTCCTTGAATTTTTTTTTATAGAGACGGAATTGTAGAATTCTGTAAGGGCAAGTGGAGACATTTGTGTAGCATAGATAGTGAAGGAAATTATAATGTGGACCAATAAACTCAGGGACAGGGGGAGAAAAGAAGGAACAATAAGTTCCTTGGGGAGAAATTTTGGCTTGGGGTTCTGGCCTGAGTCCTGAGAAAACTACAGCAGTAACTGGAGCTCAGACTTGCCGAGCATCTTTCTTCTGGAAGACAGTGAGTATTGTGCTTTATAACCAGTTTGCTAATAGATCAATTCACAGAGCATGCAGCTGTGGCTCAAAGGATTCCGCTTCTCCCCAGGGCCACGTAGCTCATAATGGCAAAGCTGGACCACAAAGCCAGGCTTGTCTGCTAATGCATCTCAAGCTCCTGTCACTGTCCCTGGGACACTACTTTCTGTTTGAGGACAGCTGATGTTTTCCTTTTCAGTAGCTGCTACTTTCCTCACTGCTTAGACAGAGTGCCAGACAGAAATTAATGAAGGGTGGAAGGATTTATTTTATTTATTAAGAGGATGCAGTCCAACATGGTGAGGAAAACATGGCAATGGGACTTGCTCCTGTTGGTGGTGGTGGTGGGAGCATACGATAACTCACTCACATCGCAACAAACCAGGAAACAGAGTGTTTGGGACAAAACACGAGTCAGGATCCAACCCTCCAGCCCCATTCTCTATGGGCTCTCCTTCTGCCAGCTAGCTCCCATATAGAAAAGGTTCCACAACTTCCCCAAATAGCAATACCACTTTGGGTCCAAGTGTTCAAACACATGAGCCCATGAAGGTCATTTTATGATCAAACTATAACAATAACACCTTTAATTCTTTTGCTATGAGCTCCTAGAACAGTTAATTTTTGTTTTCTTAGATTTCATAGGTTTATTATTATGGTAATATGAATGTAAAAATGTCCCTCATAGCCTTGTGTATTTGGGACTAAGCTTCATAGTTAATCTGTAGCTGGTGGAGCCTTTGGAAGGTGGAGCCTTGATGGAGGAGGTATTTCATTGATGTCAGGCCTTGGAACGTTATAGCCCAGCTTCACTTGCCACACTGAGCTCGTGCTCCTTCCTCCCTGCTGATGTGATGAAAACTATTGTCTGCTGATCCTGCCATGATGAAACTTCCCCTGGAGAATGTAAATCAGAAATAAGCCCTCTCCTTCCATAAACTGCTTCTGATTGCTTCTGTCCCAGCCATAAGAAAATAACTCCTACACTTATAAATTAGAAAAATAAGAACAGGTAGATGAAGTCAAGCCCTCACTTCTACCTACCTGGAAATTAATAAGTTCACCCAGATGGCTAATGTCCCCTGAAAAGTCCATGCTGGGGCTGAATCCTTCTGTGCCTAGTGTCAATACAAAGTTAGAGGTGCACCCCCATGACTCATAGTTCTGCACATTCAGGGGCAGGAGACTATGCCCACCCCAGGCCCTTCCAACTCTCATGGGCTTGGGTCTCGTCAATGATGAATTTCAAGTTCATATTGTCTTAATCCATTGCTCCAGAATCTAAACCTTATTTTCACATATATTGATTACAACATCCAGGTTACATGCCATTCTTCTAAGTTTCATGTCATTTTATGTCTGCCTTTTACCCAGCTTCACCTAAGGTAGGAACCAATGAACTGAGGCTCAGTTAAATTTCTGCTCGCAGTCTGTTTTTGAAAAGATATAATACAACCTAGCCACATGTCTTCATTCATGTTCTATCTGTGGCTGCTCTTTTGAAAGGATATAATACAACCTAGCCACATGTCTTCATTCATGTGTTATCTGTGGCTGCTGTTTTGAAAGGATATAATACAACCTAGCCACATGTCTTCATTCATGTGTTATCTGTGGCTGCTGTTTTGAAAGGATATAATACAACCTAGCCACATGTCTTCATTCATGTGCTACCTGTGGCTGCTTTTTGAAAGGATATTACAACCCTAGCCACATGTCTTCATTCATGTGCCACATGTCTTCATTCGTGTTCTATCTGTGGCTGCTTTTTTGAAAGGATATAATACAACCTAGCCACATGTCTTCATTCATGTGCTATCTGTGGCTGCTTTTTTGAAAGGATATAATACAACCTAGCCACATGTCTTCATACGTGTTCTATCTGTGGATGCTGTTTTGAAAGGATATAATACAACCTAGCCACACGTCTTCATTCATGTGCCTCTGCTTTTTTTGAAAGGCAAAGCCACATGAAGACTTGCAACAAGAGCCACACCATATGTGTTCTATCTGGGGCACATAAGTGGCTGCTTTTTTGAAAGGATATTTACTCATTCTTGCACTTCTCTGTTTTGAAAGGATAGAAAAATGTCTTTTCAATCTATCTTGAACTGTTTTGAAAGGATATAATACAACCTAGCCACATCTTCCATACTGGCTGTGCCAGCAAAGATGAAGACTTGCAACAGAGACCTAGGGGCACATAAGCTGAGGTATTTACTTTCTTGCACTTCTCAGAAAAAGTTGGCCAATCCTTGGGTCCTTATAATATCTTATAATATCCCATAATATCCCAACAGAGCCTTTCTTCTGCTCAGCAGACTCCGTTGTTACTTTTCTTTGAATGAGAATACCCATTTGGATATGGGTCCAGATGCCTGTGTTTTTGTCCAATGGCCTTTCTGTTACAGCAAACACCCTGATGTTATGAGAAGCCACTTGTTGAAGTTCACATCTTAAAATGCTGTTATTCTTCCCTGACCAATTGGATTGAGAATCTTGCTGAAAATATCATGACTAGTTCCTGAGGAAGCAATTTAGTTTCTAGAATCCACTGAAAGCCTTATGAAGTAAGTGCACGCCCATATCCTGAACTAGTTTCTTTAAGTAGTAGCATACTCTTTGATTTTTTTTTGAAGAATTCTACAGCAAGCCAGAAATAGCCAGAGTAGATTATAGATGCCTCTAGTACAAAAAAAGATATGTATAATTAATTATGTTGTTAAAATTTTTCATTAAAAATAACTATACAAATGAAGCCAGGCAAAAGAAAAACTGTACTGAGTGTGGCATGCATATACAACCCCATATCTGTATGCTCTCTGTCCTGACACCTTCACAGTAAAAGCTGCTTGAAACCAGAGAAGGCTGTCATGGTGGGAACCCTGTCAGGGCGATTACGACAGCACTTTTTAAAACAGCACCTGGCTGTGGAGGGAATTGTTAAGACAACATCACGTGGAGACCTTGTTCACGGTGATTATTGGTGGTACTGGTCCCTTTTCTAAAGCCCAAGGGTATTTCACCTGCTGTTCTCTATGACAGTAGAGTTGGGGCCTGGGAAGGCATACAGGTGGGGAGCTAGGTCATTACCTGACAGCCCGGATGACAGCCTTCAGGGTAGGGATCATGTCTTCCATGAGGAAGTCATTTACCTCGGCCATGGGATCACCTGTCCCGGCATCTGAAGGTGGCGGGAGAGACACAAGCATCAGTGTAGTCCTTCACAAGTAGAAAAGCTCAGGGGCCCATTATTGACTCACAGAACGAGATAAAGCAAACCCCATCTTCCTTCGACTTTGTGGAATCTCACCACAGCCTCAGCTGTGGCACCATTCACCCTGCCATCCCCACTAAGCTCCAGAACTCTCAGTCAGAGTGTGCTCAAGTCCTGCTAAGGCTGGAGGAGAAGCCGAGGAGACACACCTGGGAAGTTCTACAGGACCTGCTGGCCCCAGAATCCAACAACAGGTACCTGCATGGAGCTCAGGGTGACACAGACCCCAGTGGGGATCTTGCTCTCTCAGCCTTTGTGCTCATGACCAAAGGCTGCCACTTTCTGAGCTTTTCACACCTCAGAGATCTTGGAGAAGAAGGAGTGATATGGTGAGAATCAGGGGCTCAGCGGTCTCAGACACTGAGGACACTTCATTCTTCCTTGTCCTCCCGTCTCATAGGTGACACAGGTATATAAAGCCATGCCTCCTCCTCCTTGGAGCTGCTGGTGTGCACATCTCCAGATGGCTCTGCGCCTGGCCCCTCTGCATCTGTCGCCTTGCCCTCCGTGAGAAGGAATTTGCTCATCATGGCTTCCCAAAGAGGTCCCGCTAAGGCATGGATGTTCTGGCCTAGCTAACTTGGGAACTTCCCTCTTAGTCTATTGGTGGCAGACTACGTCACAGATGCCTCCTGCCCAGGGGACACAAATAAGGGGAGGCTTGACGTTGGTTCAGGGAGGGTCAAGAGACACTGCTTAGTGGCCTGAGGTCTTCAGTGGATTGAGGGAGAGGTGAGGACGGAGGGAGGGAGAGGAAGGGTGTTACCTTCAGAACTCTGCCAGAAAGCGTAGGCTTTCATGCGGAAGGCGGTGCGGAAACGTTCTTTATTGTTTAAGCCGACAGGCTTTGGTTCTTTAGATGGGCTTTCTTCTATGGCATCTACATTCAGAGGGGTAAATAGCTTTCCTTTAGTATTGCTACCACGAGGATTAGAAAGGCGAACCCGATCCAAGAGACCCAGCTTTTGGCTACAAAATAAGCAAAAGTGAACAATTTTCCTCCTTCAGTGCAGGCTCTGGTAATTTCCCGTCCCTCCACAAAGACTCTCACATTCTCCTACAAGGATGCGTGGGAACTGAGCATCCACAACACTCATCTGATATAATAGTTTAGAATTGGACGGGCGGGGCTCACATCCTATCTCAGGAACTGGTGATTACACCTTGGGCAGATTTCCTAACTCCCCTGAGCATGTTTCCCCATGTGCTTAAGTGAAACTTAAATGAAATGCAGACATAGCCCCTTAGCCTTGCTGTCAATCTTATAGTTGAGTATCTGCTGCCAACCATGGTCTGACAATATCACTACAGTGCAGTGAAGAATTAAGGAAAGTGGAGGGAGAAAAAAAACAACAACCCAAGCAATTCATTTAACTGTTATTGTAATATTTGTCATAATTGTAATTACTTATCTTTGTCAGTCTCTTTCTGCATGTGGTGGTTGGAATGTAAAATGCCCCCCATGTCCCCAAGCGCTTAGGATTTGACTTCCTACTTAACTCCCACTGGTGGAGCCTTTGGGAGGTAGAGTTTTGTGACATGAGGGGTGTCACTGGGGGTGGGCCTTCAGGAATCCAAGCCCAGCCCCCTGGGTGTTCAGAGTCAGCCTGCTCTTGCTTTCTCTACCCTGGGTCTGATGTATGAAGACCTGAGACAGTTCTTTGCTACGCTTTTTTCCACCATGACAAAACTTCCCCTTAAAATGTAAGCCAGGCCAGGTGTGGTGGCACACGCCTTTAATCCCAGCACTCGGGAGGCAGAGGTAGGAGGATTGCCATGAGTTCGAGGCCACCCTGAGACTACATAGTTAATGCCAGGTCAGCCTGGGCCAGAGTGAGACCCTACCTCAAAAAACAAAAACAAAACAAAAAAAAAAAAGTAAGCCAGAAATAAACCTTTTACTCCCATAAGCTGCTCTGGCCAGGTATTTTGTCCCAGTAACAAGAAATTAAGTTTTATTATAGTATACATGTATCATAAAAAAAAAAACCCACAGTATATATATCATTAAATACTATCAGCCATTTCAGGTGCCCACTGGGGCACATGGAACAGATCCCTCATGCATAACACAGGGTTACTAGTGCATAATTTGATGTGATAGAGATCTGTTTGGTCTTCATGCTCCTCCCCTCTGCTTCAATAACTTCCTGTCCCTCCTCATCATTCCATGGTGCCAAAATAGTGACCGACACAGATAAATCCTCTTAATGCCACTGAGGACATAAATGACATAAAGCAGGTGCCTTTTACCTGCTCTCCTCAAACAGACATCTATGGTAGAACCTAGAGTTTTCCTGAGCTTAGGTAGGAAAAAGTATATCTTCAAATTACTAACTTCTAATTAAAACTCAACATCTCTGTCAATTATATATGCAGATAACAAACTCTATCACTAACTTCAATTCCTATGCCTATCCACATAAATCACAAGAAATTTTATATCCTATAATCTCAAGGTATTGTACAGACTTATCATTGCACCAAGATTCAACATGGCCCTACTAGTTCAAATAGTGTCCTATAAATTCCTATAATGTCAAATAGTTAATCACAAAGAATCACATGTCTTACTATATCTCAAATTCTTAGTATTTTCTAAACTCTGTTTCAATACAATTAGTTTCTTTATAAATGTACATTATACTTTCTGGATTCTAAGTTATTATTCCAAGGAGTCCACCATCTTTGACATACTGCCAGGAGGTTTTTGACACAGAAAACAGTTCATTACTGAAATATAAAGTTTCTCTTTTCTGAAAAGTCAATTGCATTGCAACTGGAAGCCCAGGTCCACCTTTCCCATCTGGCTGACTCAGGCTTCTATGAGGATGGGAAGAGATAGTTCTTGTGCTATCTGGTTGCTGTGGGATGTTTATGCAAGATTTGGCTCCCACAAACACTAGTTGCCATGTTCTATTTCTCAGCCTCCACCTTCTTGTCTTGGGGAACACTAGGAAGGAGGTCCTTTTGCAAATATTGTCTTTGAACCTAAATAGACTATGTTGGGTGCCTTCCTCTCCATTGTGTCAATACAAGGCTAGGCATACAGTAGGTACCCATGCCTTGCTAGAGAAATGAGAAGGTGAGCAGATTCGAGTGGTATGATCAGTTTTGTGTGGTCTTCAGATAATGTATATTATGAAATGTGTGTCTGGTCATGACAATCCTGAGTTTCTGCTAGAAGGTGCTGATAGAAGTTGGTGCAGTGGAAAAATGTTGGTGTTGAGAATCTCCTGTTCAACATCTCCTGCCAGTCAAACGATGTGCTCTCCAACTACCCGGTTCTTATCTGTGGGGGTTGGGGGGAGGGCTCACAGCACCTGCTTCATAGAATCTGTGGCAGCATTATACACACTAATAGCTACAAGGTTTCCTGTTTACAACCTGCCATAGGGAGTCCCTGAGAAATACTGGGTGAATGTATGAATGGTAAAAAGTAAGTTGTTAGGACTGGAGAGATGGCTTAGCGGTTAAGGCGCCTGCCTGCTAAGTCTAAGAACATCAGTTCCAATCTCCAGGTTCCACGTTTAGCCAGATGCAAAGTGAAGCAAGGGCTCAATGCTGCACTTGACCACAAGGGGGCACACACATCTGGAGTTTGTTTGCAGCGGCTAAGGGGCTGCTGGCGCGCCCATCTCTATCTGTCTTCCTCTCCCTCTCTCTCTGTCTATGTATCTCTCTCTCAAAAAAAAAGTAAGTTGTTAATCTTGACTCCTTGTGGTCCTGTCCTCTTTCACCCAGCCTTGTTTACAGCGGTTTGTTTGAAGACCTCATTAATAAACAGTCCAAGGTAAGTGTATATGCTCTATCGCTCACCTAGCTCCATATTCCCTGAGTGGAAGTCACAGAAATTGGAGCTACGTTCCTCACCAGTATGAGATGAGTGACTAACAGGACAGAGAAGATACTGGGGCCCTTTAGCTAAACATAGTGGACGAAGCAGACAAGCGAATACACATAAAAGGCAGTCCTGCCTGAGAGTGAAGTAAGACAGTTTCAGGACAATCACTTCTCAAGCCTTCTCCCTTTGTAACCCTAGCTTACCTGCCCCCCCATGTTTGCTGTAAATTTCATCCTCAACACTCCCCCCCCACACACACACGTCCTCCTGTCTGCAGTGTCCTTTCCTGCCTTGTCCACCAGCCACGTTTCTGTGTGCCAGTTAAAACTATGGCTGATGGGGTGAGCGAGATGGCTTGGTGGTTCGGAGCGCCTCACGAAGACTGCTGAAGTTCAATTCTCCAGCACCTACATAAACAGCTGGGCATGGCCACATACATCTGTAACCCCAGTCTGTGGGTGCCACAGGGACCTGGGAAGTGCTGAGGTTTGCTGACTGAAAATGGCAAAAACAGTACTGACAAGAGGAAGACACCTGGCCTTTGCATGTGTGCACAGCAAGGTGTGTGCACCTTCACACAAATGTGCATGCACTACACATATTATACCACACATACTGCCCACACACATGCATACACACACACTCATGCAAAAAGTAAATAAAACCTCTAGCTGAGTGTCCCTTCTTGGAAATTAGGTACTCTTCAAGTTCTTTAAAGACATATTTTCCTCTGTCCTGCTATCTGAGTCACTTTGTAGAGATTATTTATTTCCACTTCTGTTTTCACCTCAGGATTATGTAGTAGAGAGTCAACACAGCCTCTGCTCAGCACATTGGGTCACACACGCAGCATAAGGTCATAGATTTCAGAATAAAAACAGCCTGGATGGAGATACCCTGACAACCATGTGACACAGGACATATAACTTACACTCTTTGGTCAGCAGCTTCCTCACATGCAAGATGGTGGACCATATGCCCACACTTCCGCTGGCTGAATATGGGTTAAATGAAGTGATGCATGGAAAGTGCTGAGCACCACTGTAGGGTGCAGGAAGACTTTAATCAATGCTGGCTGTCATTGTTATCTTGGTAAATAATCCTCTTTTCACAGAAGCTGCAGAAGGCTGATGACATATGTGAAAAAAATCGACACAATTCCCTGGGCATCAAAGCAGGGTCTTGTGTTTTGATTTTGTAAAAATGCAAACTGAGATAATCTTAGGGGTTTTGTATATTATTCTGTAGAGCTTCTTAATGCTGGTCTCCAAACTCACCATTCTCATTACACACATCCTCCTTAGAAGATAAATATGTGTGGCGCTTCATTCCAAATAAGTGAGGCAAGACAAAATGAATGATAGCTACTCTGTCCTGACTTAAAAAGTTTCAGCACAACTGCTGAATGTCAGAGAGATAATGAGAATGCCTTCCTCTATCTGCTCTGGGATTTGGATTCATTTCCTTGGAATTTAAATGCCTCCTTGCAACTCCTAAGAGTCTGAGTCGCTTGGGCCGTGTTCATTTAATACACTATTGGTCATGGATAACACCCTAGACTGTCTTAGGAACCAAGATTTGTTGGCACAGAGGACATGGCTAGGAATTACTCATAGTCATAAGGCCTAAGAGGCTTATGGAATTCTTCCTCCAGCAAAGTGAATTCTCAACTTACTCCTTAATTGGGTTTCTTGAAATCCAAGATCCCAAGGGATAATCACATGCAAGGCAAAGTTTGTTCCTGAAATTCAAAATCCTTCTTTGTCCTTCTCCCTGTGGATTTCTAGTGCATAGTACAGGCTCATCCTGTGCTTGGAGGGGACAAGAGAAGTCACAAAGCCCTTCTTGGACTTGCTGTTAGATTTTCTTGGAACTCAAAAGCCTCTGATTTGTTAAGGGCAAACCATCTCCATACATAAAATCAAACAAACTAAAAGTAGATGGATTGGGCATAAATAAATGACATCAAGGTTGCTGGGTCTTGACAGATAATAGTCTTGAGCCTGAGCATCTGCCTTGGGTCTCAGCAACAGGGAAATCAAGCACTGCTCTACTTCATACAGTTCCCTGTTAGTTAGACCTCTGATGTGCTATGACATCTACCTGGAGAATCTCCACACCTTACTATCACACAATTCTTATTTGTACCTGAAACTTGGCCAAGATATCAACCCTCAGACTCACTCTTCAGCATATCCAGATGTTCTGTATGACAACCAGCATGTGTTAGAGGACTTGGCATACCTGAGACTTTTTTCAACCATGGTACCTGGCCACCATAATTCAAACTTTGACTCACTGGGGTCTCTCTTGCTAAATCAGATGTTCTCAGATGGGTTACTTTGACCTCTCTGAGGACACTGGCAGCATCTGGAGACATTTTTCTTTTTCTGGAAAAATTCAGGGAGTACCATTAGCTGCTTGTGGATAGAGACCAGAGATGCCATTAAACCTCTTGCAGTAAACAGGACCCATCCTAATAAGAAGTTGCCTGACCTGACTTCAAAAAATATTTTATTGAGAATTTCAATATATCAACATACTGTAATTGATCATATTCCCATCCTATTACTCTCTTTTGTCCCCCTCCACTACCCCCATTCCATTGAACACCCTCCTCTTTTCAACTAGCCCAAGAAGGTTCACTATGGAGATGGCAGCAGACACTGAACAGACTCAACACTCAACAAAGCTGAAAATGAGAGACACTAAATGAAACCTTCTAAGGTCAGGGAACATCATGGAAGCAAGTGAAAAAAGAATGTAAGAGTCACAGGGTGAGAAGGAGGACATTGAGACACTATCCTCCAGACATGAACTGATTAGTGTATTCACAATCTCACAGTGTTTACCAGTGCCCTGTACGATTTTGAGCCCATCCACGTCTGACAAAGTGGATGAAGGAAGATACCCAAACAGAATAAGGACAACTTTTCCAAACTTTTTTTTTAAAATTTAAGTGAGTGAGAGAGAGAGAGAGAATGGGCACACCAGTGGCCTCTCGTCACTGTGAATGAACTCCAGATGTGTGCTCCCCCTTGTGAGCAAGTGCGGCATTATGCCCTTGCATTGCTTTTTGTGTCTGGCTAAACATGGGACCTAGAGAATCAAAAGGGTGCGCTTGGCAGGCAGGCATCTTAACCACTAAGCCAGCTCTCCAGCCCTGTCCTAATTTTTGACGGTGCTGAGTTTATAAACCAGAAGACAAGCTTTTGAGCAAGAAACCAGTTCATTCAGTTAGTACATCCATCATCTAACATGGCACTATCACATCTCCCACACTAAAAGCATTCTTACAATGTTGAGTGAAGGAAAGGAGTAAATTGTTCCATCTTCTAATTAAATGCTTTAAACTTCAGTTGAATGAGGGTATGCTATCTAGTGGAAAGAGAAGAGATTTTACCAAAAGAGAAATCAGTTCAAATCTGTACTCTGTAGCCCAGATTCCAACTTGGGCAAATCATTAATTCAGCAACTTGGTTCTGATTCAGTTGTCAAATGAAGCAAATATTTTATAACAAAAGTGTGCTCAACATCTTATAAGTTCTTGGCTTCTGGTCACTTGCTGAGTAAACAAAATGGTGACTAAACTAGATGTGGATTTCACCTGCTTGTGATAGACCAAGAAAACACACAAGTGGGCAGCTGCTTGCATTATTAGAATGGAGCAGAAGGAAACAAGACCAAAGCCATGCTCTATAAGGAAGGAACTGAAGTGTTCCATGATGAAGAGATTGGCTGTGTAGACAGGGAGACCACAGTGGGATCACAACTTTGATGTAGAGTCTATGGTAGAGCAGCAGTAGTCTGTATCCTGACATCTGGAGTTTCACATGGGGGATGGTGATTCCCATTTTTGAGTTCAGTGAGACTTGAGGGTAGAGAAGAAATCCAAAGCCGAGCTTGGAACATGTTAGTTTTAGGAAGACTGGGAAGGATCTTGCATGCTTCATGTTGCTGTATTCTCTCAGGCCCTAGAATGATTTCCAGTACACCAGAGGGACTTAATAAATATTTACCAAAGAAGTGAATAAATGGATGGACATAGTGTCACTGCAGCCCAAAAGAAAGTCTTCTGAAGAGGCCATCTATCTTGTATTGTTTGATGTGAGAACTTAATACAATGCTGTAGACCCAACCCACAATTCCACCTTTAGTTATTAAGGCCCTGATTTGTATGTGTGTGTGTTCATGTATGTGTGTGCACATATCTGTGTAGTGAATATGAGTGCATGTGCATGGAAGGCAGAGGACAACTTCCAATGTTAACCCCAGGAATGCAATCCACTTCCTTTGAGACAGAATCTTCCATTAGTCTGGAGATCACCAATTATGTTAGGCTGGATAGCCAGAAAGCTCCAGTATCCATCTCCCCAGTGTTGGGACTATAGGAGTATGGCCTCATGCCCAGCATTTATGTGGGTACTGTAGATCAAATATAGTATGATAGGCACTTTACCCACAAAGCTATCTCCTTAGCTCCTAAGGCCTTAATTTGATTCCTGGATTCCTCTGCTCTGTACTGGAAAGAGTGGAGCTTGGTACCAGTTCTGCATCCCCTTTTGAAGAGGCTTACTGTGATGGTTTGAATGGCTGCCTCCCAATAGATCCAAGAGTTTTATTCAAGCCTGTGACTTGGCTGGAAGAGGTGTTACTCAGTGCAGATCTGAATTCCAGCCTAATAAATACAAAGTTCCTGAGCTTGACCTGGGGTTTCTGGAGTGTGCTTGCTTATGGTGGTGGTAGTTGCTTTTCTCTCTTGGCATGGGCCTATGAAAAGAGGCCAGCTTCTTTCACCATTATGGAAATTCCTCTCTGTCCGTAAGCTTCAATAAATGACTTTCTCTATAACTGTGCCTTGTTTGGAAGTTCATCTCAGCAACTGAGATAGAATTGGTACCAGAAGTTGGGTGTGGCTGCAAGATGAATCTGACCATGTGGATTTGGGTCTTTTGGAACTTATGTGCTGGGGGAAGGGGACACTTGATGCTTGCAACAGAAGATACCTTCTGAAATTGTAAGCCACATATTATTGACTATTCCAATGAGAGTTTGAAAATGCTAAGTGCAGAGAGAATTGTATTTGGAGGTGTGGCTTATGAACTTTCCAAGGGGAAGGAAAGACTGCAGAGAACTTTATTGGAACTGGGATACTGCTATAAGGCCCATGCACAGAGCTTGATCATGGTTAAATTTGTAATGGACTGATGCTCTTGGCTAAGATATAGAACTGAGAAATTTAAGATTTAATGTTAGAAAAACTCAAGCAAGTTTAATGTTACTGGAACAGAGACTGGTTGCTGCTATTGTCAAATGCCTTAGCATTTGGAAGTAAGATGGCCAAACAACTGTACATTGAAACAATGGAAAGGATGCCTGAGGAAAGACTGTGATAGAAATGCAAATTATTTTGGAAAAGAGTTGACCTGAGAAGGAAAAGGAACCTGCTCTTCAAGGTTTCAATTTATTTCGTCCCTGTATTAACAATATGATTGTTTCCTGCTTACCTGGTATTGGTTTTGAAAGCATGAAAAGTGGGTGGAATGGGTCATCAAGTGCACATGGATCCAGGAGCTGCTGCTGAGATGCAGCATGAGGCAGGGCATGAAGACCCTGATAGGCTGACAAAGCCATTGGAAAATGGGACTGTGGTTTACAGTGGAGACCCAAGGATGTTTAGATATAATGGGACTATGCAAGGGCTACCATGGAGGTTGTTGATTAGGGCTGGAAGTTTTCCCTGGCTACTCAGCCCAGCTGGAGGAGCAGAATTGGAAAATCTGGACACTGTCAGTCCCTGATTATCATATTGGACTTGACCTGCAGGTTTTTTTTTTAATGTTTACTTGGTGGTTATTGAGTTTGCATTGTCTGGGTCTCTCCTTGCTATGTTTTATAACAGTTGAAAATGTTTACCCTGTGCCTTTATATGTTGAAAATATATAACTTGTTTTGATTTCACAGGACTCACTGTTAAGTGACAGTATTAAATATCAGGTAAGACATGGGACTTTAGAACTATTTTAAGTTGGTAAAGACTGTGGGGAATCTTTGAAGTTGGACAAAATAAATTTACAATGTCGATCAGTCATAAATCAACTGGGGGCCAGAGGCAGAGGTTATGGTTTGAATAGATGTTCCCCAATAGATTGAGGACTTTATTAAAGCTTTTAACTTGGGTGGAGGAGATGTTACTGCGGGAGGAACTGAATTCCAGCCCAAGATATGCAAAGTGCCTGAGCTTGGCCTAGGGTCCTTGGAATATGCTTGCTTATGATGGTGGTGGTTGTTTCTCTCTCTCTGCATGGACCTATAAAAGGGGGGCAGCTTCTTCCACATTATGGAGCTTCCCCTCTATTTGTTAGCTTCAATAAATACCTTCCTCCATAACTGTGGGAGGCTTGGAAGTTAATCCCAGCAACTGAAGCTGCCTGAAACAGATACTAATACTATGATCCACATTGAGAAAGAAAGATAATGAATGATCACCTGTCACCATCCAGGTGCTGAACTTTGAGGCCTTTGTGCTCAATTTTTCTCTCTGAGAAAGGACTATCAATAAAAGTCATATCTTGTCTCTGTTTATTTTTAATTAAATGAGAAATCTTAACTTCTAATGAGATGACAAGGACTATAAAGTAGACATCAAGGACCTAGAAGCCAACAGAAGGAAGATGATGGTGACTTCTGTCTTTTACACTGTAAGGCAGGAGAACAAAGACCAATTCTTACCCTTTTGTGTGGTTAATTGGTCATTCCAAGTTGACTAGACCCCAATTGGGGTCACTATGGAAGGGATTAGTATCTGAGTTGGTGAACTGAATAAAGATCCTACACACACAATGAGCCCTGGAATCCCACAATACATTAAGAGATAGACTATAACTAAAGGGTATAGAAGGAAAATGCACTCTCTGTGCTTGAACATGACCATCCATCTTTTGCCCTTGGATGCCAGCACTTCTGGTTCTTGGATATTGGTATTTATGGTTGTATACCAGAAACTACTGTCCCTACCTTTGTTCTCAGGCCTTTGGACTCTTACTGAATTATATCCGAGTAATTTCCTGATTCATAATCTTGGAGACAGCATGCTGTGGGACTCTGTGGCTTCCATGATCACATGAGCCAATTTGTATATTAAATATCTTATGTGACATTTTCTCTCTGTGTACAGATATATGAACACACATATTCATATTTTATTTTTTGGCATGTGTATTGTATGAATGTGTGTTATATACATATATGTTGCAGGTGTATGTACCTGTACACATGTGTGCAGAGGCTAGAAGAAGATTGTGAGTATCCTCTATTTCCCTATGACCTTATTTCCTTGTGTCAAGATCTTGCAATGAACCTGGGTATTGCATCAATTTTTGGTTAGACTGGCTGGCTACTGACTCCCAGAATCCTCTTATGTCTGCCACACTCAATGCTCGGCGTCACAAGTATACACACCCACATCTGCATTTTTATACTCAAGTTGGGGATCAAACTGAGGTCCTCATACTTGCACAGCAAGCTCTCTTACTCACTGGGTCATCTCCTCAGTCCTTACTTTTATTTTTATTGAAGATTCCTAACAATGTATTTTGTTTATAGCTACAAAATAATTGCTCTGCAGAAGAATTAAAACTATGTTTATGTAACTTTTTATGTATTTCATTTGGGACATGTGTGTGCTATTATAACTATCTCTTATTTTTATTTTTGAGAGAGTGAAAAGAGAAAGAGGCAGAGAAGAAGAGAGAGAATGGGTGCGCCAGGACCTTCAGCCTGCCATGAACAAACTCCAGAGGCATGTGCCCCCTTGTGCACATGTGCAACATTACACACTTGTGTCACTGTGCATCTGGCTATGTGGGACCTGGAGATTTGAACATGACTTGTCAGGCTTTGCAGTAAAGCGCCTTAACTGCTAAGCCATCTCTTCAGCCCTTTAACTACTTTTTAACACCTGGCAATTTTAGACTTTTTTAAAACCACATAGAAAAGATAGCCTGGGGAATATCTTAGGTCTGAGCACTTGATATTTGTTAGTTTGAAGAATAAAAGAATGATGAAAGGAAAGAACAAAATTGGGGTGTTGATCCCCCTCTTAGTGCAGTGAAAAGATCCTCTCTTGATCTCTTATTCTGGGGACAACTTAGGGTTCTCTTCCTTTGTGACTGTTCCCCCAGTCACACATCTATCCATATCAGAAATCCCATATGGCAAAGATTTTCTTGAATAACATGCCTCATCAGACTGTGAATAATTCCTTTACTACACATTGAGTTTCAGTTCCCCTAGAATACCTAGGATCTGCCTCAAATCATGGCTGAACATGCTCAATGTTTATGTTAGATAACAAGAAAGAAAGAAAGAAAGAAAATGAGAGAAAAAGTAGTAATAGAGAAAGAAGGGAAGGAAAAAAAAAGAAGGAAAGAAATGAAGAAATAAAGGAAAAATAAAGGCACAAAGCCAAGATTCGGTTCTATGTCTATCTGATGCCAGAGCAAATCATAAGCCATATGACAATGACCCTGGCATAAAAAACATGAAGAAGTGTGTGCCAATCAAAACACTAATACTGTCAATAGTAAAAGAAAATCCTTTTGTATTATTTACCAGGAGTTCAACACTATGCTTAGCAAGCAATCCTTATTACAGTTCTAGAAGGTAGGTGTTCTTAGAATAACCACTGTATACATAAGAATGGGTACAGAGGTTAGGAATTCACCTATAATCAAAGTCTTAAAAAATGGCTGTGACATGAAGTACTTCATACAGCAAGGCAATATAGGTCCAGGAAATTCTGTTATAGTGTCTGCAAACATCACACAGACAGGACTTGCCATGTCTTCTGAATCATGGGAGCTTTGGCCTAGGTGGCAGCTGTCTGGGATGCAAAGGGGAAGGGTGGAGATAGCAGAGACAAGAAAAAGGCTGGACCAACTCCTGGAAGGGGAGGAGGAAGAAAAGGAGGAGGAGGATAAAACAAACACATCACCATTTAGAAATAACCCTAATATGTTTGTTAATCTTGTTTGGTTCACTTACTTTTCAACAGGTTAGTAAACTATGCTCTGCTAGGCCCAGTGGCATTTTTGGTTTGGTTAGAGTGTGGAAGTCTGTGAAGATGCTTCTAAAATATCTGCATCTGGAACTCTGAAGAGATAGCTCATCTGGAGCTCACTGAGAAAGCCAACTGGGAGATGCTTTGCTGCAACATTAAGGACAATGAAAGGCTCCCATGGAGTTGTCTTTTCTTGATTCATGTGATAGGTTGGATGTGAATTATTCTACATAGCATCATGCATCTTGATTTACTTTGTCCCCAGCTGGTTGAATTTGGGAATGTTGTAGGGCCTTGGGAGGTGGAGCCTTACTGGAGGAGGTGTGATGCAGAGGGTGACCCTTGAGGTTTATTAGTTCAACCCACTGGGTGTCCAGAGGAGTTCATTTGCTGCTCCCTCCATGCTAACATGACAAGGTGTGATGCTCAGTTGCCTGTCATGCCTTGTTGTCATGATGAAACTTCCCCTCAAGTCTGTAAACCAAAATGAACCCCTGTATGGCACAATGCAGGTTGGGCCCTAGCCAGACCGCATGGCAGAGAAACCAGGAAGTGGCTTCTGTGGACATGGCGTCCTGTGCAGGCCTGGCATGACAACAGCTACAGTCCCATGCTCACGAGAAACCTGCTACAAGATGATCTGCCCGGAGACAGGCTGTCATTGGTCACAAGAAGGGAACCACCCCGTACAATGATTGGCCAGCCAAACCCCTTAAAGTCCCCTACACTTCCTTGAATAAATGAGTTTGCAGCAGCTCGCCCTCTGCTGCTTCCACCCAACTTCTGGAGTCTGTGTCATGACTCCGCACCTCTCACCCCCAACTTGGTGGAGACCCTGTCGTCCCTCCTGGGCTGGCCCTAGGAGGGAGCCCAACAAACCCCTTCTTTCTATATGCTGATTCTGGTCAGGTGTTTTGTCCCAGAACAAGAAGGCTGAGCTGCAACATGAAGAACGGATCAACAGAGACAGAAGAGTGGAAGCAACTGTGCAGGCTGAGCTGTGAAAACAGCAAGGCAGCCAGGTGCTTGACAGCTCCGGAAGCAGCAGCTGAACAGCATGGGATAGTCAGGGCATGGACAAGGCATGGACAGTGAATGGACAAGGCATGGACAGGGTACAGAGAAGGCATGGACAGGGCATGTACAAGGCATAGACAGGGAATGGACAAGGCATAGACAGGGAATGGACAATGACTGCTAAGAGACAAACAGCAAGAGTGGGAGGAAAGCTGAGGCTGAAGAAGGTTAAGGCTGTTAGAAGCTGAAGAGGAGAGACTACTCCAGAGCACTAGGACGTCTTCAAGACTAAAGCCCTCATATTCTCCAGGCTGAGAGTTGTAACACTGGCTGCTGTCAAGGACTACGGAAACCCCAATACCTAGGCTTGCTTGGAAAATGCAATGCCAATCACAGCCAAGGGCTGAGGAATCCTGACTTCCCAGGTTACACAAGAGCCATAATACTTCCATGGCTACTAATAGTCCTGATATCAAAGGCCAGGACAAGGACTGTGATGCTAGAGGATGCCACCTGCTGCTGCTCCCACCTGCCTACTGCTCACAACTCTGGACTTTCTGAGGCAGTGAAAGGGGAAGGGAGGATGCCAAAGACCAGAAACTGAAGAACCTTTTCTTTGCCTATCCACTATTTCTATCTAACCAGAGCAAAAGACCCCACCCAGCTGACTGGTAAAAGTACCAGGTTGAAACAAGGTCACAGCTTACACTACCCATGATGTGTCTTTTGTAGATGTAATCAAGGTAAGATAAGCTGTCACTAGACAGACAGATTAGGGGTACTAATCCAATGACAGTTATTGTCATAATAAAAAGAAAAGAAGCTGGGTGTGGTAGCCACACCTATAATCCCAGCACCACTTGAGAGACAGAGGTAGGAGGTTCGCCATAAATTCGAGGCCACCCTGAGACTACACAGTGAATTCCAGGTCAGCCTGGGGCCAGAGTGTGACCCTACCTTGAAAAACCAAAAAGTGTGTGTGGGGGCGGGGGGAGATTTTTTAGAGACACACAATTTCAGAGGTGAAAAGGTCCTGTGATGTTAGAGACAAAGATTGGGATGATGACTTTGTGAGACAAGGATTGCCATTTAGCACAGAAGCTAAGAGGCAAGGAAGAATTGTTTCCTGGAGCCTGTGGCTGGAGTGGGTCCAGTCAACCACTTGAATTCAGACTTAAGCCTCCTGAACTGTAAAAAAATAAAATTCTATTTGTCTTCAGGCATCCAGTTTGTAGTAATTTGTTATAGTTATCTAAGGAAACTAATATATCCATCCATGTCAGTGGAGTGGAGGGGTATGTGTTATCTTCAGACTCCTGGAAACAGGAAATCTGTGAGTTACTATCAACTTCTTCTTTCTGGGGCAAAAATCTATCAAGACACAGCTCATGGGAGGAAGGGTTTATTTCAGGCTTACTTCAGGAGTCCAGGGGAAACTCCGTCAATGGTGGAAGAAACTGTTTACTTCCATAGATCCAAGCAGAGAGACACGACTGCAGCAAGCAGACACCAACGCCAACAAGCCCGACCTGCCAGAGCTCAAACTGTTCTGAATGCACCTTGAAGGGCTGGATTCAGATCTGCCCCCAAACACACCTTAGGGCTGGGCTCAAAGGTCCTCCCTCAGTGACATGCCCCTTCTAGCAGGGATCTATCTGCAAGGGGCTCAAGTAGGAAGTTTAATCAAAAATGTCTGAGTCTATGGGGCCATGCATTCAAACAATCATAGTCAAACTATGACACTGTGGCCAGTTCTTGTGTCCTAAAGAATGACGAGATCATGGGCAGGGAAAAAGTTGTGTGAAGTGTGTACTGAGAAACATCCCTTTTCATGTTTTTACAGTCATAAAAAGGGAATGTCACCAGTCTTGGGAGAATCAGGATACACACCCTAGCTTTCAATGAGTTTCTTCGCATGGAAGAAGGTAAATTGGTTGGGTTATGATGAGCGTGAAATAGCCCTTTGCCAACCTTTCTTGATTGAGTGGGTTCCACCTTAACTGTAAGCATTCACATATAGCTTTTTTTCCAGTTATTCATGCCCAAATGGGGTCGTTCAGTCCATAGCATCCCTGTAACTGGCTGGGTCCGTGCCTGTTATGTGTCTGTACTGCTCTCAAGGACAGACTCAGTGGGAAACATCATAAGCTGTCACTCTCACAGCCAATCAAATGAAAACCTATGCAATAATCCGTCTCTGGCATCTAAACCTATGTCCCCATTTAATCATAGTTCAGAGTGAGAGGGGTTTTATTAATAGCCGTGACACCCTAATTATTCCTAAAGGAAAGTAGAAGTTAAGCCTTCACAACCTGTCAGAGATCAATCTGGAGAAAATACATTGGCTCAAATCTCATTTTCAGTTATTCTGTAGCCTAGAACAGTGTTGGAGGGTCTGGACAGCAGGAGAAAACACTAATAGCTATGGGATCATATTCAAACCTCTTGTTTTGCTCTGGGTAACAATTTTCTCATCAGTAAAATGAGAGGATTGGGTTAACTGATCTCTCAGTTCCTCTCCCCCTTTAGCATCACTGATTCTGGGGCCCAGTTAATTCTTTGCTGCCAATATCACTCTGTGAGGTGAATTTCATGTGGCTGATGTCAGAGGAAGAAAGCAAGATATGAATGGCAGCCTTGGGCCATGCGCTCTTAAACCACACAGTGGATGTTGGCTCTGTGCCTTTTTGTGTCCCTCTGGCTTCCTCTCCTGGCAGGGACTCCAGCTATGAGAGCCAAGATCAGGCAAAGGAAAACAAACAAACTGAGGGGACATCTGCAGTGACCGCTGAAGAAGCTGCTCTCAACAACTGCAGGGATTGACAAAGTGGTTGGAACCAGGAACTACGGACCACTTAGATATAAACCCATCTCTTGCTTCTTTCTAGTTATACGGCCTTGTCAAAACTGCACGCCTCTCTGAATCTCAGTTGTCATGTATAAGATGAGGATTAACAATAGTCTCGAGCTCTTAGAGTGGCTGTGAGGCTTGGATGTACATAGGAGCCACGCCTGGCAAACCATATGCATTTGTTACAAGTTACTGTCATTATTATTGAATTCTTTGATCCAAAGACAAATCCTCTACTGAATGGGAATGATAAAATCACAAAGAAGGAGAAAACGAGGTTCCAGGGACAATTTTTCTTCCTCTTCAAAGACATATTTAGAAGGGTGCTGAAGAATGTGGTTCATATTGAATTGTCTAAAAATACACACTGAACAACTGGGCTCAAGCAAGCAGTTGTTGTCAACATAATTACCTGTTTTCTAAATTTAAAACATGCTAATTTTCATCACAAAGATGCTTCTGATGGCCATACACTGAATATTTATAATTTATGTTTATAATGATGGACCTAGCACAAAAATCCAGATTTTTTCTAGTACATTGCATATGATAAGTGAGATTCAGTATTTATGGTTTAATATTTATTTTATGTATCTTGATGTAATAATATTTTTATTTATTTTTATTTATATATATACATATTTTATTGACAACTTCTATACTTACATACAAAAGATGCATGCTATTTCCCTCCCCCCAATAATATTATTAATAGACTGTATATTTATGGGTATATTTTATGCTATGATAGACAAATATCATTTTTGTCTGCCTGCTATTTCATTCCTTCATCTTTTGGGGCAAGGAGCACCATATAATTTATGGGAATTTATTTCCCATAGTCTCTCTCTTCACCCAGATGACTCTAATGGAGATTGCCAACCTTAGGAGCTTATACCCTGACCCACCCACTAATAGGTGGAAACGTGGCCCAGAGATTGGTCAGTAGTAGCTTCTATTCTCTCAGTCATAGAGTTTGCCAATGGTATGGATATACAAACAAATTGAGCCAATCCATGTGCTTTTCTGGATCTTTTCAAACGGATGCTCCTGAGTAATAAGTTTACAGAGGACAAACAAAGACAGACATTTGATGTGGAGCTGTTAGCATCCATAGATTCATCAGTCTAGTCACAATAGGATGAGGGAATGGAATCACTTTGGATAAAGTAGTGATAAATAATAAAGAGAAAATTCAGAAAGGCTTATTCTTTGTCCCAGAGGCTCCCACCCTCTCTAATGACTATTTATGTGAGCCATGATATTTCTTTCTAAAGATCAGGTAGTTTAAAATTAATTTAGCATACTTGCTAATAAATATTTGTTCCATCCACCCACCCATCCATCCATGTATCTACTGATTAATTCATCCATCCATCTACACATCCACACACCCCTCCAGTCATCCATCACCTAGCTATCCCTTTTTTCCCCAAGTTTGCAAGTACAGAAATCTGACCAAATGCCAGGCTAGGTTCAGGTTGCTCAGAGACATGTAATCTATGAGGGAAAGCAGGTGATCAATACTTGCCAGAACCCTGAATCAGGATTAGCAGGCGATATTAGAAGAGAACCATATGAAGACAGAGAATTACCCTTGGCTGTAGGAGAACATGTTCTAAGGTCATGTTTTTTTGGGATAGCCAAGCTCACTGTGTGAGCCTGAATATTAAGGAGGACACATGGATCATCAGTGCTTCAGCAGAGTCCTCACTTAAAGGATGTAAAGAGAACGATGGCCCCACCCTGGCTATTTCTGTGTGTGACAGAGGTGTGAGGCATTGACCATTTGAGGTAAACATTCTTGAAATGATATGGACATAGGATACCTCTTTTTTATCAGGTTATTAGGTTATTTTATTAGTTATTCATTCACTCAGCAAGTATTTATGGGGTACATTCTATATTTCAGGCATGTTAGCCTCAGTACATTTATGGCTCAGAGAACAGGAGATCAAGGAATATATCAAGGATATATATATATGTATATATCAAGGAATATATGCATATATGTACATGTATGATATATGCAAACATATGTTCTTTACTACAGGAGTACTGAGTCCTACCTACGGACACTTCAGTGGACCTATTCAATTCAGGTGTAAAGGAGTGGAAGATATCAGCTGTTTATAGTGAGCATATGATTGAATTTTGGCCTTTTTCCTTTGGGTTAACCTCAGAATCATAGATCCTGGGAAAGAAGCATAAAATTATCAGAGCCAACCTCTCACTGAATTGTGTGACCTCAGCTAGGTTTACCTTGAATTCCTCGAACAAGTGCACTGAAATCAAAGAAAATCAAAACAAGCACATAGAACCTTGAGTTCCCAACAATAACTTGACTATATTATTATCTTTCTTATCTTCAATACTGGACAAGGATCTGGTAAGTCACAGAAAAAATAACTGTTTTGTCAAGTTGACAAACAAATGTGCCAGCTGTCTGTGCCAGAAGGAGGCAATAAGATGAACTTCAAGTCTGACCCTGACAATTTGGAGAAAATAACACGATTGGAACATTAGTTGATTGGCAGTCCATTGAAGATGCTACTTATGAACACCAGTAAGTACTGATCTAATGCATGCATGCATAGCTGGACATTCTGTAATCATTTTGTTGCCTGTGTTCTGGGGAGAAGGTATTGAGTCATCTGTCCACAATTCACCCGTCCTTCCTCCAAATCTCTTCTTCTAACTCCAGGCTATGCACCTGACATTTCACTTGCCAGCCTGCCAACTCCACCTGACCACCATTGAAATCCCGGATGAAGGGGTCTCTTAGTTTACATAAGTGACCTTGCGCTTTGCTGAGGAGGATGAGCCAGCAAACAGTCACCTCTAACCTTAAGAAATTAGGAAACAGATTTTCCTTCTGGACCTTGGCAAGTTTTTGCAAGAGCGTGAACAAGCTTTCAAACAGCCCCTTTCCATACTCATAGGAATACTCCAGGAAAGCCTCAAATGCACCTATTTGATTTCCAATTAAACCAGAAGTTTAATCCAATGCATAGGGATATTCTACTTGTACAATAACCTCCCCTTTAGCTGAGATTTCAGTTACCCATAGTCAATTCCAGTCCCAAAATATTACATGGAAAATTACAGAAATAAACAATTCATAGGCTTAAAATTATGTGATGTTCTGGGCAGCGTGATGAAATCTCACACCCTGTTCTGCCCGAGTGGTGACTCATCTTGCTTTATAATCTAGAACAGGTCCATAGAGCCCCTGACCTTGGACATCTTCTGCAGCAGGACAGGAAGGATGTGAGAGAAATGGTCCTAACACCAAGCCTCCTCCTGCCTTGGCACAGCTGGCAGTAAGTGTGGCTTACTTGGAAACCTCACAGTTGTGGGGATCACAAATTGCAGTCTTGATTTGTTTTCTTAGGTACCATCTGTGAGCCCAGGAAGCAAATGAGGAAAGGCATAATGGCAATCACATCTTAAAATTCAGACCTGCCTTTGCATTTTGATTTTGCTACTCAGTCCCTGTGTGATTTAGGAGAAGTCAACCTCTCCGAGTCTCAACCTCCTTGTCTGTAAAGCAGGATAATTGGGCTCATCCTATATTGTGATTGTGTGGGTCAAATGTGATGAAGTGTTCAGAACATCGCTCAATCAGTAGCCCCTGCTACAATTTCCATTAAGTTGTCTTTGACTAAAGCCACATGAAATTGGCAGAGGTATAAGTGATCAGCAAGAGGAGTGAGCTCCAAAGACTTTGACCAGCATGGTTGTCCAGGGGCCATCTACCATGCAGAACTGGACCTACCTCCCCAGCACAGAGATGGAAGAAGGGCATTCATGATCAGAAACGTACCTGGCTGCTGCCTCCAGCTGTTCTTTCCTATAAAAAGAGGGAAAAGCAATACACAAAGCATGAATTGAATAGAATGGTTGCATTTCCCTCCCAAGTTTGCTTTACAGCTTCCCTTTCTAGGGCAGGTAGAGTAGAGGAAAGTTCTGGAACAAGATGGCAAGTATGAACAGGAACCCATGATTGAGGCAGCTCTCCCTAGCCAGCCCCAAGCCCTACGGCCATTACTTGGCTCTGTCTGTGCTCCCAAATTCTTCTCAGTTGCCTGTTTGTTCACTTAATCACCCAGATAAGGGTTTCTGAGCATGAGCTCTGTACCAGCCTCTGTGGCTGGACTTAGTGGATGTGTTTGGTAGGGGAGAAAGATCAGAAAACCAGGAATCACTTAATGCATGGACACATCCCACCCCACCCCCCCCCCACTGTCACCACCCATAGTCAACATTGCCACTACCACTAATATTGCTTGAGCAATAAGCTACCTCATGCCCTTATCATTAGATACTATTTAAGTGCCATTTATGAATTAATTTACTTTATCCTTATAACAAACTTATACAAGGGAGTTAAATATATTGTCTCAGGAAGAAGAAACAGCATCCAAACCCAGGCCATGTGGCTCCAGAGCCCACCCTGTGATGTTGCACAGACATTTATGACTCTGAGCTTTTAATCAGGCCCTGCCTAAAACCTTCTAGCAGAACAGTCTTGCTTATCCAATAAGTGCACCAGGGCCCCATACCAGCCAGGGCATTCTACCTAACAGTAGTTTCCTAAGACTATGATTTGGGAGTTCACTGTCTTCCTTACCCCTTTCTCTCCACTATGGTTCATGAGAACCTCACTCCCAGACTCAACGGCACAGGCTGAGTAATCTGCCACAGACTGGCTCTCAGGGCAGCTACTTTCTCACAGCTTATTCAGTTCTCTTTCAGAACAACCACTTTCAGAAATGAGTATCATTATCCAAATTCTTTGACTCAACTTGTACCCAATTCCTTCTGTAAAATAACTATTTCTTTCCAGAGAAACAATGGAAAGACCATGGGCTTGGGCATGAGAACTGGGCTCCAGTCTTTGCTTTAATCACTACTAGCTGGATCACATTAGGGAAGCCAATAAATCTCACGGATGCTCAGCGTCTATATAAATATGGTTTTAGGAGCTAAGAAAGAGAGGGAGACAGGAGTACGAATGACGGGAAGATTTCTGTCCGATATATGAAATTTTTCTGGAATTAGTGTTGAATGATATCAACTTTGTGAACATATTCAAAACTATCAAATTCTCTATGCTAATAAGGTAGTACTTTTTAAGGTATCTGTAATGTTACGGGTAGCAAAATTTATCGATACATCTCAATAAAACTATTGCTAAAAAGTAAACAAATAGAAAAAGTCCTTTGGGAGGCAGGTGAGGACACAGGGTGTAGGGCCAGCTACTTCTCTGTCATTAGCATAAAGTGTGGGTTGGGATTTAGGGACATTCTTTTCCCAAGAGACTGCCTTGTTTCAGAATGGTTGCTAAGCGCATTTTTCTAGTAATTTAGTACTTTTGTCCTTGGAAAAAAAAATAAAGCAATGTTCTTTCTTAGTTTAAAAGCCATTCCCATATCACAGCAGCTGTCTGCAGTACAATGTAGCTCTCCAAGTGTCTGACAGCTAGGACAATACCTTATTTATAATAAATCAACCAAAAAGAATAGGCCCATTGCCAAGGCCTTGGGATGCACAGAAAATGAAAATCATCTTGGTTCTATATCCAATGTGGGTGTACCAGCATTTGTACTTGCTATTGTCTCCAAGGTCATTCTGTTTTGATAAGGGTAACACACCTGCCCATGCTAGGATGATTCTGATGTATGCTATCTTAAGCCCTGAACAATTGCAACAATAAAAGAATTTTATAAACAAATTTAACTATATAAATTATATTCTGAACAATTAAGCCTAAGTCAGAAGACATACTAAGTAAACTTAGTACTAACTAAACCCAAACATATCATTCATGCATTTAAATCTTCACTCCTCTTATCTCCATAACCCTTCTACAAGTTACTGGTCTCAGAACCCCTCTCTAGTCTCTCTTCTTACTGCTTCCATCTTGGCTCATGCTCTCAGACCCTCTTAAGAATTGAAAGTATGTTGGGGGTCAGATGGAACAGGCTGGCAGACGCTAGGTTGCAGGTCCTGAAGGTCATGATTGGGTTTTGAAGTTTCATCTCTGTTACCATCATCGATTGAAAGGTGATGCACAGAGTAAAGAGTCAACAGAACCCAAATGCCTTCTGTTTCCTTAAATCTCTAGCACAATCTAGAGATGAGAACAGAAGGATAAACTAAGACAGTGTTCAGAGTCCAGCCATACAACTCTAAGCTGGAAAGGAGGATCCTGCTTTAGAAACCCAGGTAGTGAGAAGAGCATGGGCTTTGGCAGACAATTGACCAAAATGTCCTTCAGTCCACTGATCCGAATCACACCCAACCACATAAAAAAATTCTGTCCATTTTCTTTTTAGTGTACACTATGGGTCAATGTGTTAGAATGAAACCCGGGCTCCTGGCTAAGATGGTTTTCCTGCCATGCCTCCATCAGAATCATTGAAGGTGGATGTTGGCACTGCATTTTCAGAATCCCGCAATTCTAGCACACATTGATATTTGAGAATCTGTGACATATCTCAGAGGTCCTGCGAGGCTTACATAATTCTGGAACATGTTGGGTATCTAATCCATCTACCTTTGCCTATATGGTAACCATGGGAAGATAGTATCCCCACCCAAAAGTCCTTTAATTCAGCCTCCAGACTTTAAGAACACAGAACATCTTCGACTCCAGAGGACTGCCAGTTCTCCTCTTCCACCTTCCCTGTGCTGAAGCCCACAGTGGTCTAGGGGTACCAGCCTCAGCCAGATAAGAGAGCACATGGCAGGCATACTGCTATGGTGGGTGACTGTACTGCTCCCTCTTCCGCTGTCCTCTAATTCTGCTGATACATTAATGGGACTTTCCAATCATGGCTACTTCACAATGTCCAACTGCTTACCTCTGGCTGCACACTGGAATCAGCTGGTGAGCTTTAAAAACTAGGGACACCTGACCTCATTCCTGAGGATTGACTTAATCAGCCTGGGTGGGGCTGACATTAGGTTTTGTTTCTGATCTCCCAGGTTATGCTCATGTGTGGCCCACATTAAGACCATAGCATTGACCTGAGGACATCCTTCAGCAAACCAGATATCCATGGCCCAAAACCAGTCTATGGAAGGGAAGGTCAGCCACAGCTTGAGCATTCAGACAAATGCCCACTTGCCTGAAAAATGGAAAAGAGACAACTGACTCATAAAATCTCCAGGTTGCCACCAGGTCCATCCTGTTGGGGTTGGTAGCATAATATCTCCAGGCAGCCTGAGAATAAAGGAGAGGCAGAAATGACATGGTGACACATGAGATTTTCACACAGAATTTGAATGCAACTTAAGATAATATTCAGAGAAGCTAAGAATCTTGTACATTTGTAGCTTCTTTGGGAAGAAAACCCTTCCCTCAAAACTGCAGTTAGTGCTGCTACGGGCTGGGGATAAACTGGAATAGAGAGAAAAAGAGAGAAAACCCCTGGCAAGGAACAGGACAGTACTTTCCAGAAGCTTCTCTGAGACTTCTCAGTTAATTAGACAGGAAAGCAAGTATATCTCTGCCTGTGGGTGTGCCACTTCTGAGCATAAGTGAGAGCATGGGAGACAGTTTTTTTTTTTAATTTTTATTTATTTATTTGGCAGCAGAAAGAGAGAGATAGAAGAGAGGTAGACAGAAAGAGAATTGGCATACCAGAGCCTCTAGCCACTGCAAACGAACTCCAGATGCACGTGCCCCTTGTACATCTGGCTTACGTGGGTCCTGGAGAATTGAACCAGGCTCCTTTGGCTTCACAAGCAAATGCCTTAACCACTAAGCCATTTCTCCAGCCCGGGAGATAGTTTTAACTCCAGTATGCTGGATCCTCTAGGATACGCTAATGATTTAGGACTGGGACTGGCCTGAAAACCATAACATGAGGAATATCATCACGGCACCATCCCTGTTGGGTCAGACACTATTTTCTGTGTCTAATTTCCCAACTGCCCGTATAACCAAATGTTCACGAGGTAGAAACGCCTTCTAAGCATAAGAGGAAACACTTCTGCTGTTCTATAACTTTCGCTGCTCGGAACCCAGCCCAGGGTGGGAGGAGTGATGGTGATAAGGAAGGGCAGGTACCCAACATTCCCTGGTCCATAGTTGTTCAGGGGCAGGGCAGATGGGGGAACTGGTTTGATATTTGGGTATGTAAGGCTTTTCTTCCCCTTGCTCTCTCTCTCTTTCTCTCTTTCAGCATATGGGCTTTCCATTGCTGGCAGACACGAGGACCACGTAGCTCACTGGGTCAGTGCCTACTTGTATTGTTAGTTTCCTCTTCCCTATGGGTCATTAGATCAAACCCAAGGTGGGAAGAAGAATAGAAAGGAAGCTCAGAATGGCCGCTCTTAATATTAGCACAACAGCAGAGGGAGGGTTTCACCCTTGAATCCTGCATCCATTTCTTGAGTAGCTTAGAACTTAGGTGGGAAAAGCAGTAAGATTTTTTTACCTTCAACACACACAGAGGCCATGTAGGTAACCATGGTGATGGTGATAGTCATGGCTACCCATAAAGGAGCATGCAATCTAGCCCTCAGCCATCAGTGGTGCATGGATGCATGCATGCACGCACGCACGCACGCACACACACAGCATTCCTTATCCCATCACCAGGCAGACAGACCTGGATGAGCTCGGCAGCTGGTTTCCTCCTCTTCTCAAAGTGCTTCTGACGATGCTGCTCCTGCACCTTGAGTGCCAGGCCTGACCCCAGGATGCCCTACAAGGAGCAATCAGGCCCAAGTCAGCACCACTGGGCTCTTGTGTTAGCTCAGCCCCACTGCAGGGGTAGCAGGCAGGTAATATGGGGCTGCATGGCACCCTGAAGTCCTGCAATGGCAACACTGCATGGTGGAGAAAGACGGGACAATTCCTTCCTTCCTTCTCCTGGAGAAGGCATGGTTTCTAGTTCTAGTTCTGACTGGTACAGTCCAGCTCTGAGGCCTCGGACAAGGTTCATATCTGGGATGCATCATTCTCTCTTCCACAGGGCGTCCGATCATAGTTCCTACCTGGTAATATCTTACGAAAGAAACAGAAAATGTCTAGGGATTGCTTGGTAAGGAGGCTAACACAGAGGAGATGTTAAATATCAAGAGTATTTTGGGTGTTTGAACTGTCCCTTGGGACAAGGACTATATCCCGAATCCTATAATTGGGTTTGCTTTGATTTCCAGGCTGGCACAGTGTGGTGTAGTAGATGGCAGCACACGCTACTGGAAATTAAAGAGAACTTAGATATGGTGCAGTACCTCCAAACATCTTACCTCTGTCACAGGCGAGAAAAGTGAGGTTCAGGAAGATCATAACAAAGCAAACACCTCAGGAAATACAAGAAAGTTACGGTTGCCAATGGAGATTGGCACACAGTCCAACAGGTGCCATCTATTTTTTACTATCCTCATTCCACTTTGGGAATGTCCCAGGGAAGTAATTATATCATGTGTCAAGAGGTACTCTTGAGGAAAATGCATTTTTTTCTTAATATAAACCAGTAAATGTTAGGACCAAGGAAGTGAGCTCATGTGTATGAAGAACCTGTACTGTGCAAGGTGCTGTGCACACATGGATGCAACAGGTTCCCAGTCTCCATGGATATCAATCCTCGAGACAGAGGTGGAAATGTGTAAACCCATGTGGAGTCAGAATAATGCCCAGAGAGGGAATGACTGATTTAGCCTGAAGAAGGCATAGGCTTGAACCTAGGTCTTGGAAGAGGAGAGTATATTTGGAGGGATCACTTAGGGCATGGGAAAACACTTCAAAACACAGGAGAAAGGCAGGATAGCGATGTGTAAAGGAAGTAATGAAATGATAAGGTATAGTATTTAAACAGAGAAGGTTGAGAGTTGAGGCTGAGAAATTGAGCTGGGAGCAGGCAGTGAGGGGTCCTGCCTCTGAAACATCAAAAGTACTTACTGCGGGAAGGGCGAAAAAGGAGACACCAATTAAGGAAAAGGTGGCAGCAATCAGACGTCCTTCCCAGGTTTTGGGTGTCTTGTCTCCATAGCCAATAGTGGCCAATGTGATCTGAAGAGAGAGGAATTCAGATGGGAGTTCCCCAGGAAGGAAAAAAATCAATGACTTATCAACGGAGCTCTGCCTCTAAACCTCTGTTCCTGCGCAGGTGCTATTCTTGTGTGGAACAAGATCCCCATGGGAGAAAAGGCTGAATTTCCTTTTCTGATCCTCACCTCTCATTTCCCATCTCAGTTCTAGGCATTTGAACTTACAAAGTAAGATTCCAGTAAGTGTCAGCTTACGGTGCATTTCTAGACGTGTTCTCAAGTCTGTGTGTACATGTGTGAATTTGTTTGCACGCGTGTGGCTTGTCTGACAACAGCCCAGGACTAATCGGCTTAGGTCTTTGGATGCCCATGATGTTTGTGAGCTCTGGCTTCTTATAAACACTACGGAAGTGTCCATTCAGAGAGGGCTCATTGCTGGTGAGGGTTTTTGGTCTTCTGTGCACAGATTGAGAGGTGGATGAAGACCAGCTCTCACCTCTGACTGCAGAATGCAGCTGCCGGATTGTGCCCAGGCCAGGTCTTCCCACCTCTCTCTGCATTCAGCGGTCAGTCCCATCCCCAGAGGGTTGGCCTTCAAGAAGGTGACTCACCAGGCCCCACCACAGGGCATCTGCATAGGTCTCAAACTCCTCTTTCATCTCCTCGCCTTGTGCATCCACCTCTGGCACATCTTTCTCCACCAGGTAGACGAGAAATGAAGAAAGAATGAGCGTCAGGAAACCGATGTACCAGGCGGTGATGAGTTCCTGGAACAGTCGGCAGTGAGTGAGGGAAGAAGGTCACGGGGACGCTCGAGTCAGACATGCTGGAGTTTCATGTACCATCTCTGTGAGTGTGGGCAAGTTCGTCTCTGAACCTCTCCTCCCGTCATTGTTAAGTGGGATCATGAATACAGACATTATTTCTATTATTCATTAATAAAACAATGTGGATTCTAGCAGGAGTGGAAATTTTCCATTCAAGGTGACCTGGATGTCACAGTTCATGTGGCTTCAAGATAAGGCCAGGAGGAACCCACCGATGCTGCTGAAATATGCTCAGGAAGCAACTAGACCATATGTATTCTGAGATGATCACTGGAACCATTGGTGGAATTCAGATAAAGAGTGTTTTTATAATATTAAGTGGTCTTATGTTGATTTAGTTTTGTGAAAAATAAAGCATATGAGACACATATGACCTGTGATTTTATGGATATTATCACATATAGATAACATCTACAAGTCAGTGTGTAGGAGGATGAAGGGGCATAATAAGGAGAGCAGAGAGGTGGCAATGGGAAACAAATCACTAGTGCTTCAACAACCCGAATGGAGACACTCCCTAGTGGTCTTTCGAGCCTTAACTTCTCTGTTTCCTCATGCTCTTCCAATGTCAATCACGATAGGGTAGGTGGGAAGGATGTCAAGGCTATGGGGAAGCCCATGGATTCGAGTGAAACATATCTGAGAACAAATGTGTTAGCATTGCTGTCTTCCCCATGGCTGATCAGCAGCAGCCAGCCTGCTGCTTTGGGTCAGGACAGTCTCACTGACAGGGTTGCCTTCTGCCCATCTGAGTGCTTTGTCTCACAAGGACCTTGCTGCCTACACAGTCCACACTGCAGGAACAACTAAAGATCTTTGAATATTTTGCAGAGTCACATAACCTTTTTTTTTTTTTTGGAGAGAGACACAGAGAGAGACAGAGAAGGAGAGGAAGACAGATAGAGATGGGTGCGCCAGCAGCCTCTCAGATGCTGCGAACGAAATCCAGATGTGTACAACCCCTTGTGGTCAAGTGCAGCATTGTGCCCTTGCATCACTTTGCATCTGGCTAAACGTGGGACCTGGAGATTGGAACCGCTGGAGATTGGAACTGGCATTCTTAGGCTTAGGAGGCAGGCACCTTAACTGCTAAGTCATCTCTCCAGCCCAAGAGTCACATAACTTTTGTTCTATTTCCTGGAACATTTTCTTTCCTCACTAAAGATATAGTATTCTGGTTTTGAATCTGAATTTTCCTAAAATACTTCTTCCCCAGTTGGTAGGGCTGGGAAAGCCATGGAACCTTTTTAGGAGATAGGGTCCAGCTGGTGAAAATATGTCACTAGGGTGGGAATTTAAAGGTTCCTGTCTTGCTCTTTCTTTCCTGATTCACTATGATGTGGTAGTCTCTGCTGCACACTCCCACTGCCATGGATTGGACAGACCCACCATGGTGCATGGAAACCCTCTGAAGCCTTGAGCCAAAATAAATCCTTTCCCCTTAAGTTGTTCCTGACAGGTATTTTGTAACAGCAATGAAAAAATAATACAGAGTTCAACTGATTTTGCTTTACATTTTCACTGTTTTCTAAATACTTTGCCTCTCTAACACTTCATTATGTTTATTTGTCTCCCCACAGCATTGCATGCACACACTCCTCCTATGTGTTCACACTGTAGCAGAGAACAAGGCTGAGCAGTACTGGAGAATCAGCAGGTCTTCTTCCTCAGAAAGGGTGTGCCCCAAAGGAAGTTTAAGAGAAGAAAGACTAATTGCATATTCCCTCCCTGGTGGCTATCTAAGTGCCAGCCTCTTGCTTTGTAAAATGTGGTGTCTGTTTTCTCAGACCCTCTGCTGCCCGGATGCAAGTCAGGCATTTCATTTATTGCCTAGCTAAAGCAGCAGCTGTCTGCTCATGTGGACACAGATGAACCGGCAAGGCTGGATTATTAAGGGATGGTACAACAGCATCAATGGGGAGTGAAAATGGACCCCAAGTCTGTGATTGGCAGTCATTTAAAACACTCCTCAAGGTAATTTTGACTTAACACACTTCTTTTTCCAGCAGCTCAGTAGCAGAAATTGCCTCCTCCTCATGTTGAGGCTCCTGGCGGCCAGCCATAGGGCTAAGGGGCTGATGTCCAACCAGTCTGGAGAAGTGATGGAAGCAATTCCTTTCTTGTCCCTTAAATCTACTCTGCAGGATGCACTAGACCGTTCTCTCCAGACATGAGACCCACCCAGCCTACTCAGACACTGGGAACAAGACAGTAATGGTTAGTGCTAGGTGCAGAGATCCTGGGGTTTGTTCATTTGGGGAGTAGTACCTGGCCTATCCTAACTGCAAAGTCAACTTTAAAAGTCTAACCCTGAGGAACGTCCTGAGGAACGTGCTCTGTATGTCTGAGCACTCAAGGAGTCAAGCACCGAACTTGACCAAGAGGGCAATGAAGGGATAACGTGGATTGTCTGTGCTCTTTCAACAAGGGCAGTGCTGTCTCTTGGGAGAAGTTTCCTCTCAGCTCCGGAATCCTGGACTTTCATAAGCACCCATGCCCTATGCTGTGGAGTCTAGTGAGAGCTCCATAAGAGTTCTGCTCAGGAACCCTTCCCCCTCCCTAGGACAGAGGTCTCTCTCAGGTGAAGAGTGTGACTGCAGTGCAAGACTATCTTTGCTGGGGAGTTATATGCACACAGTTGCTGGCCGTTAAATTGAAACAGGAGATCCTGGGAATTAATTCTAGCCTGCAGGAAGGCAGGACTAGATTCAAAACCAAACATTTGTGACACCAAAGCTGGGTGTGGACACAAGGCTATGTATGGCTGGACCTTGGAGGGTGCTGTGATCGTGTCCTCTGTAAAATAAAGTCAAGGAAGAAAGAACTCTGAAAGGGACGCTCTACCCTTACCAATAATCATGGCCAGAGGTAACACTGATAGGAAGTAAGACACTTGTGATAAGAAATTTCATTCTGAGGTGAAAGATTCCCAGGGAGTTTGTTTTACTTTAATTTCATTAATATAGTCATGCTCCATAGTGGTGTTTCTGTCAGTAAGGGACTAGAAATATGGCAGTCATCTCATACATCACCAACTGATGCATGACTATCTTGTAAGTACTTGCTGTGAGGTTTCACAATGACAAAGTCACCTAGTGACAAACTCCTCAGAAAATATCCCCATATGTATCTGCATGTATGTTGTCTATAAACAAGAACATATTTGAAACAGGAAATGCTTCTGTTAATTACCTACTACTTTCCAGATACTTACATACAACTTTCCCAGGAGAACAGTTAGAAGGATCCTCATTTTACTCTTGAGAAAGTTCACTAAAGCTCACCAAAAGGAGAGTGATATCTTTAAAGTCTTATCATTAGAAGACAAGAGAGCTAAATTTTGATCAAAGTTGCTATGTGTCCCCTAAGCATGTGTCTAACATGCTGTAAGATGTTATCTAGGAAGAAACACTCTGCAGCTCATGTGGGTTTGTACCTGAGGTGTAGCACCCAGGAGCTGTGTGGGCAGCACTGGGGCTGTCCAGTTGGAGGAAGCATGGTCTTGTGAGTACTTACAAGGAAAGCTCTGAGCTCCTGGATGTCAAATTGCCCAGGTTCACTTCCTCGTCCAGCCCACCTAACTGTGGACAGCACCATCCCATTGGCTGGGTGCCTGGGTTGAGAAACTACCCGAGCATTGGTATTCGTTTCTTGCTGCTTCCTGACCGTGAAAGCAAGGTGACCAGCTGTATCTAGCTCCTACTTCTTTGCCTTCCAATGGTGATGGACTGTATGTACCCTAGAATCAGAGTCTGAGGCTGGGATTTAGGTGCTGGGATTTGTACACATGTGATTACTAATGAGGTGGTCATTTGGGCTTCCAGTAAAGGCATGGCCACTATGGATGATGCACAAAAAGAAACTCTCTCTGAGCTGGATATATTCTCAGAACTGTTCATGCACTGATTCATCTCTCTAACACCAACTTTAGGAGGGATGATTATTCCCACCTTACCATGTCCTCTGTAAAGTGTGAGCAGGTACACACATGACCTCCAAGTTGTTGATGGACAGATTATCATGCCAACTTCAGAAACAAGAAAAGCAGGCATTGATGAGGGACAAATGATTTGATCAAAATAATCTGCATATGGTGGAGTTGAGACCGGTTGAGGGCCACACTTGCATATATATCTCTTTTCTCCTCTTTGTCTTGTTTTGTCATCGTCAGTAGTGGTAGCAGGACTACCCTCACATAGTACAAGGGACAGAATTCCATTAAAGGGCACAGGTACGTGAGAAGCCCATGTGGTCTCATGGCTACTTCATCGCACTTACTTTGCTGTGGGCACAGATGGCTGAGCCCAGGAGCTTCCAGGTACCACCTCTTCTGTCCATCCGCAGCATCCGCAGGATCTGCAGGAAGCGCAGGCTTCGTCAGGGAAGTGGCCAGGACATTGCCTTGGTTTCCCACGGCCACCACTGGCACAGAGGCAATCAGCACGAAGATGTCTGGAAAAGAGAACAATGGCAGCAACCGGGGGAAGAAGGTTGGAGAAAGCACTACACAGCACAGGGTCATCTGCACAGGGCAGGTGAACATATCTCAAGCAGGGGCAGATCTAGTCACTGGTGTCTTGAACTTGACATCAACCTCCGATGGTCAGCGGCGTTATTCTCCTGTGAAATACCCCAAGACCCCAGAATTACCCAGAATTACCATTCCCCAAGGTTCCCCGTATGTAACTTGACATCTGCTATCAGGAGAAGAGGGGATTGGGGCATGTTCAGTCTACAGAAGTGCAGTACAATGCTCAGACGCTACTTTAACATAGGTTCTCCCAGACAGCATGGCATGAGATGGGAATTGAGGTGTAATTTATTGGGGGACTACCCCATGTTGAATAAGTGGTGGGGTGGGATGTTATCAAGGTCATTGTTAGATCCTTTGAGCTGCAGGCAGACTACCTCTGGGATGATTAAGATTGATTCTTTATTTGATTGGATCGAGAATCATCTCCGGTCATGTCTGTAAGGAAGTTTCTAGATGACGTTAGTTGAGGTGGGAGGCCCACCTAACTGTGGACAGCACCATCCCATTGGCTGGGTGCCTGGGTTGAGAAAACTACCCGAGCATTGGTATTCATTTCTTGCTGCTTCCTGACCGTGAAAGCAAGGTGACCAGCTGTATCTAGCTCCTACTTCTTTGCCTTCCAATGGTGATGGACTGTATGTACCCTAAAATTGAGAGCCAAAATAAATGTGTCCTTCCTCAAGTTGCTTTTGTCAAGTATTTTGTCACAGCAATGAGAAACATCGCTAATATGACCTCCCATGGTCATCTATCTAGAAGACGGCCGTCAGTCCCCCAATCTTCTGAACCATGTCCCTGCTGGTTGACAGTCTGTCCTGGGATGACTGACATCACTACACTTCTTAGCTGATCTCCCTAAGCTTCAGAGAAGGTCCTGGAAAGAAATAATAGGAAATGTCTACTACCACAGACATGGCTGAAATCATAGGTGTGTCAAGGGGTGAGAAACTTCTGCAAGGGCCAGCTAGCTCCTAGAGTCACAGGGTATAGAACGAGAGAATGAAAGAGAGGTTTTGTTCTCACTCTGTGGTGGTGTCTGATCCCCATGTCAAACATCTCTCCCACTGTTCTAAATAGGGTTAATAGAGAGAGAAAGAGAGCGAGAGAAAGAAAGAGAGAGAGAAAAGAGAGAGAGAGAGATCCATCTCCAGGGCTGGGGTAATGGCTCAGTGAGTAACGATGTGTGTTATGCAAATATGTCGACCTGATTTCGATCCATTCATGCCTGTAACTCCAGTTCTCGAGGCGGGGCTAGAGACAAGAGAATTGCCATGGCTTGCTGGTCAGCCAGTCTGGCTGAAAATGTTAGCTCCAGGTTCAGTGAAAGACTGTATCTCAAGGAAACAAAAGATAGAGAAGGACACCTGACATTCCATTCTGGCCTCTGAATATAAGTGCACAGGTACACATACATGCATATAATACATGCAACCACATGAAAGGAAGGGAGGGAGGGAGGAGAGAAAAAGAGACTTGATGGTCTAGTTAATTTAGGAATTACTCTATTACATCAGAGTTATTTGCTATTGCAGGACTTCTTAGAGTCTTTAATGTGCTCATATGCACTGTGGCTTTCTACTATTCATATAAAGGAAGTACAATCTTTCCCAAAACATTCTTTCTTTCTCATTAAACTTGATTTTACTGGCTCCCAGGATTCTGAGGCAAACTTTTGGTTAAGTTGTTTCCATGTCAAGGTCATAATTTACCAAATGACTAATTTAAAGCTGCCACACATATAAAAGTCCTCAAATGATCTGCCAAACAGCTGCTTTTCCTTCTGAAAATTTCATAATTTACCACTGTCATTTAATAGTCTCTTATTATTTATCATAAATGGTCAGCTGAGGAGAAAAACTTGGGGGCTGTTCTTTTACCATAATTGAATATTGGCCATGTGCCTGTAATCACAGCTACTCTGTGAGGCAGGGGGATTAGGATAACAAGTTCAAAGCCTGCTTAGGCCACAGAGTGAATTCAGGCCAGTCTGGGTAACTTAGTTGAGACTCTGTCTCAGAATTTAAAAAAAAAAAAAAAAAAAAAAACAACCTTAAAAAGGGTTTGTAACCTTAGTGTTCTTCACTTGGATGGCACCCAGAGCCCCCATCTGTCACGTCAAGACATAAGACAGAGGCACTCTCAACACATAGGGCTTCTGCAAACAGTGCCAACCATGGTAGCTTCAGAGGATTTCAGGAATTTAGGGTCAGCTTCTGACTTCTCACCAGAATAATCAATCATTTTTTTAGCTCAGGAAACTTGCCAGCAATGTGAGCTAGGTGACAGACAGCCCAACACAAGGTCAGGGACAGGGCCAGTGCTGATTCAGCCTGCATAGTCCAGGATAATCAGGGGGGTAGACAAGCGGACTGCTTCCATCACTGGGTCATTTTTACTGTCACCATAAATGCTACTGCAATACATAGCCTTGATGGGCCCAGGGGTCCACATTGTTTCTAGAAAGAACTTCACACAAAACATTTAAACAGAATTAACTCTAGCTGTGACACTGACTGGAGCCAAGGTGTGGCCCATGCCAGGTTTGAGGACACCAGAATCTCCTCAGTCCACAGGGATAGTAGTACCAATTCTACCAATTGTATAGATACTCTGAGGGGACAGATGCTAAGGCATGCAAGCTACACACGTGGTGAAGGATACAACCCACAGCTCCCTGCTATGTGGTTCCATTGGCACTTCTGTCTTTTTGGGTGACTTTCCATCCTCAAATTAGGCATGTTATCACCTGGCTCCAGCACATTGTCCCCATTCCAAACAGAAATTGGCATGGATGCTACTGTGTCATGGTTTGTAGCCAATTTTCTTAATGTAGGTGTTGACTTCTTCAAGATTTTCTCCTGTCTCTTCTGGCTGTAGGGTACTCAGTGAATCCTTATTGTTAGCAACCATGATTGCATGTTTCACACTCAGCGTGTGAACCAGAAGGGCCTGCTCTCAGCTCTGCTGGTTCTGGGAGATACTAGTTTCAAGTTCATCATCACCAACAGCAGCCATCAGGATAGCATAGACAGCCTGGGATGTGTCTGTTTTTGAAAGAGTCTCTGTGCTGAAGCAGCAATGACAGTGACCCAAGACTAGCTTGTGTCCAATTTCCAGAGAGAGAGAGAGAGAGATGTTGATAGCGACTCCATGGTCACCTCAACTTTCTTTGTAGAGACCCAGCTAGCTTTTTTTATAAATATATTTTATTTATTTATTTATTTGAGAGAGAGAGAGAGAGAGAGAGAGAAAACGGGCATGCCAGGGCCTCTAGCCACTGCAAACAAACTCCAGATGCTTGTGCCCCCTTGTGCATCTGGCTTTTGTGGGTCCTGGAGAATTGAACCAGGATCCTTTGGCTTTGCATGCAAATGCCTTAACTGCTAAGCCATCTCTCCAGCCCCCAGCTATCTTTGAAGGAGCCATTCTTATCTCAGCAGCCACCTTCATAAATTTCCAGTGGTCCTTTTGTAGGTATCACATTTTCAGATCAAAGAGTAGTTCTGGACTTGCCCTAGTCTATATATCAGTATCAATAATGCTATGAATTGCAGTTTCTAGAAGAAAGATACACCTATGTCGAAGACCCTAAGAGGGTAACTGATGATTAGAGCTGCATGATTGTGGAGAGTTGGGATGTTTCTGACTGTGGTGGTTTGACTTAAGATGTCCCCCTGAAACTCATGTATTTTAAATGCTTGTTTTCCACCTGATGGTAATTTGGGGAGGCAGAGCCTTGCTGGAGGAGGTGAGTTGTTGGGTAGGCTTAGGGGTATTATAACTAGTTCCCCTTTACTAATGTTTGGCTCACTCTCCTGCTACTGTTTTCTACCTGCTGTGGCGAGGAGGTGATGTCCAGCCTCTGCTCCACCATCTTTCCCTTGCAAGCATGGAGCTTCCCCTCAAGACTGTAAGCCTAAGTACACAACTTTCCTCCCTTCATCTGCTTTTGGTTGGGTGCTTTGTGCCAGCAACAAGAAGATAACTACAACAGAAAATTGGTACCAGAGGAGTGGGGTCATCACTGCTTGAAACCTGACTGCATGGCTTTTGGCCTTTTGCAACTGATTGGTTGGAGGACTTGAAACCTTGGCCTAAGAGATGACTTGCAGTGCTGAAGGCAGAGTTGGATAGACCATTCTGGTCAGAGTTGAAGGACCCCAGTGCAGAAACCGTGCAGGCTTGGCTTATGAGAAGAAGAAAGGGCTTTGTCTGGACTATAGTAAGGGCAGTCTGTATAAGAAGCTTACTGTAATCTTCCTATGTCCTGAGAACTTGCACAAAGTTATGTTGCTTATAAGTGGACTGGTATAAGGAAAACAATATGGCACAGAAAGTAATGAAAGTTTTAGGCTGGAGAAAGTGCCTTTTCAGCTGCAATTATTTGAAAGATTAGCGCCATTGACATTAGGCCAGCTGTTCTGCATTGGCAAAGTAGGAAGAATGCCGATTCTTTTGAAAGTAGGAGGCCTAAATGTTGAAGGAGTGTCCTGCTCTTCAAATTCAGCTTCATTACCCATGGATTAACAAATCTGGCAGCCCACCTGGTACTATGGTGTATAGCAAATGCAGGAAAGAAAGGGCCATTAAACTTTCAATGTGGTTTGTTTTTTGGAAATGGCCACCAGGCCATTTGAGACAGGGTTGCTGGAGTCCATACATGGAGACCCCATGGATGAACATAGATTTCCATGGAGACCCTAGCGAGGACTATGGGATGGCTGCCAAGGAGACCTGCTGGCTCAGGAAGGATTATTCCTCAGGCTGCGAGCAGCCTAGTTTAAGGGGTTTTTCATGGGAGACTTTTCTCTTGGGGAGACATGGACACATGTCTGCACCCCAAATAGGGCTCAGATGGCAGACCAAAGTACTATGACATGAATAACAGTTTGGTGAACTAATGAGTTTATTGGGGAGTCACTTACAGAACATAAAGAGGAGTTACTTATAGGATTCTGGGGCCCCTAAAGCAGCCACTTTGATGGAGATTTCTGCATGAAAATTATTCCTTGGATGCTCCTGTCAGACTCAGGATGAGGGCTCACTTATAGAGCATTGAGGCCCAGAGCAGCCGTACCACAGAGAAGTCTCATTCCACCCTGAATGACACCTTCCCTGTGGCTGCTTCTAGAAGCTCCTTGTTCCTGTCCAAGAGTGTGAGACCCCAGAGCAGAACTTCAGTGAGACTCACTCTGCTCCTCCCTCAGCCTGGGGTTGAAGTCCTACTTACAGACTATGAGACTCCAAAGAAACACTACAGTGCGGCTCACTATATAGAGATAACCCCCATGGATTCTCCTTCCTCAGCCTCAGGGTGAGGGCTGACTTACAGAGCATGGAGATTCCAGAGACACCACCTCCATGGAGCTAATTGGAGCTCCTTATTCCTAGATCTTTTCCTCTCTATATACTCTGCCTTCCCTGCCCCATTGTATACATCTGGTGTAGGGGGCATCTAAGTCTCAGGTAAGAGTCTGATGACCCTCCCCACATCATCTCTTGTGAGTTGACCAAGCTGCTTTTGACAAAGCTTTCAAGAGATGTTTATACCTTTCAATGTGAAGGAAATTTGCCATACAATAGGGGTGGAATCGGAATACCAGAAACTTTGTCACTGGTTATAGATGCTGGACTTGGAGCTACGGGATTAGATGTTTGCCCTGTTTGTTTTACATCTTGTATTGGCTAAATCTTTGATTGCAATGAATGGTTACTCTGTGCCATGATGTATTTTTGGTTTTATATCTCACAGCTAAGAGATCTTGAACTATAAGGATGTTTGACCAGACTTGGGGTTGATAATAGTTGGGATTAATAATAACTATGGGGACTTTAAAGTTGGGCTGAATGCATTGCATGTTTCAACATGTACGTTCATCAGTTTATGGGGGCCAAGGGTGGAATGTGGTATTTTAAATTAGGCATCCCCATAAATTCATGTGTTCTGAATGCTTGATCCTCAACTGGTGGCAGTTTGGTAGGTGGAGCTTGGCTGTAGGATGTTTGTTGGTGGTGGTGGCTTAGAGGTGTTATGGCCAGTTCCCACTTGCTAGATTTTGGCTTACTCTTCTGCTGCTATTTGTGCAGGCTTTGCTCTACCATCATTCCTGTGCCATTATGGAGCTTCTCCTCAAGATGGTAAGCCAAAATAAATAACTTTCTCCCATCAGCTGCTTTTGATTGCATGCTTTACCCCAGCAATGAGAAGGTAAATGCAACATTGCCCCATAGCCACATTATAGTGGATTACTTTTAGTCCTCTTAATAGCCAGTCACTGCCCACCTCAGCGTCTGATGAGACAGAGCTAACCTGAAACCTGCTAGCAAAGCTCATCTTGGCACAGTAGAGCTGGATCCATGGGAGCACATGTGTCCTGGAGTGCCCAGGTTCCATATGCCAGGAGGACTTAAACTGGGAAAGAAGCTTTTTGAGTTTGGACACAGTCCATCACAAAACCGTTCCTTACCACACCATGCAGTTAATGTAAAAAGAAAAGAAATTTGCTTCATAGCATTATGCTGACCAAAGATATGAAAGGAAGAAAGGAGAGCAAGCAAGGAAAGTATGGAGTATATATCAAAAGAGAGAGAGAAAGAAAGAAGGGAGAATAAGGAAATATGTTAAAAGCAGTAACTAAAATGCCCTCCAACATCATACTCACACACATCTTATGCACCCTACTTGCATTCAATATTCCAAACAAAACTGAAAAGCTCCAAAGTCCAAGGTCTGCAGCAGGTGGGAATAAAGCCACAGATGTCCTAGTGGGCAGTGATCACTGAATCGCAGCCCCAGGCTGCACAGAGGGGACACTTAGGACACGAACACGGCCCAGCTTTGTCCTGGTATTGCATCCATGCCCAAGGGGTTGTGCTCAGCCTTGGGGTTCACTTTCAAAAGGAAGGTGAGGAATGGAGAGTCCTCCTTCTCAGAGGTCAGGGGCTATGATGCTGAGAACATGTCGTGTCAGGGGCAGCTGATGTCCACCTGGCACATTTTTCCTGGATAAGAAAAGATGCTGGGGTGCAGAGGAGGGATTGAATGGACACAATCAAATATCTGAAGAGGAAAGGTAGGTTAGGAGGTATAAACACTGGAATAGTTGTCAAGCATGCCACGTCTTGGGTATCCAAGCCGAGTGCAGGTGACACGGCAAAGGCTACCACAGAGGACCGGAGCACTGGGCGAGAAAGCACTTGTTTGACTGTCTTTGGAGACCCTTCTAGTCCTGTTGTCCTTTCACGTTCCCTCTCCCCAGGGAGTTAACCCTCTAGACTCCTGCCTTGGCTCAGGGAACTATTTTCCTGTCACTACATGGTTTCTAGAAGCATCTTCAGATGGTAACATGTCTTAGGGAGAGTTTCCACTGTTCGCTCTCATAGTGCCTGCACCTGGCTTGAGGAATTCCAGTGACACTGCCCAGAGGCCACGCTTAGATCAGAACAGAAGCAGCGTAGTGGCTGGAGGGTGGGGGGGGGTACAGGCATTGATTCTCCCTGAAATGATGTGATAGAATACACGCACTACCCTCCACCTAGCAAAGGCCTCAGCTCTGTGAAGCTCGGGTTCTAGCTCTATAAAATGTGGTCTGAGGGCTGGAGAGATGGCTTAGCGGCTAAGGCGCCTGCCTGCTAAGCCTAAGAACACTGGTTCCAATCTCCAGCGGTTCCAATCTCCAGGTCCCACGTTTAGCCAGATGCAAAGTGACGCAAGGGAGCAATGCCACACTTGACCACAAGGGGGCGCACACATCTGGATTTCATTCACAGCAGCTGAGAGACTGCTGGCGCGCCCATTTCTGTCTCCCTCTCCCTCTCTGTCTATCTCTCTCTGTTTCTCTCTCCAAAAATAAATAAAAAATAAAATGTGGTCTGAGAGAAACACATTTTTGGTCAGGTATGACAGCTCTAATCTAGTCCAGCTTGGGAGACTGAGGCAAGTTTGGCTGTCATGGTAACTGGGCATGCTGCCAGTCTAAGTGCCAGAGATACTCGAAATCTTGCACCCAGTGGCTTCTTCTCAAGCTATATACAAACCGTGAGCCTGGTCACCATCCCAGCAAGGTGCACTTTCAACACCCGGAAGCGTGGCGCAAGTCCTCAGAGTCCTTCCAGCCACGTCAGAGGCCACGCTGCCCTCTTCTTCACTATGCCATGAAATTTCCTCAGAGAACTAGTGTAGGCGAGGACTGAGGCCACCATGGACGGACTCCACGTCAGGGCTTACCTAACATGCACAGGGGCTTCCTGGCAAACTTCAGCCTTCCCCGCCAGCCTTTGTATCGGCAGCAACATCCTGCCGCCCAGATCCTCAAAGCGAACTCAGCTCCAAAGATGAAAATAGCAAATGTCTCCTGCATGAAGAGCATATGGGAAGCAGGTTAACTGGGGCCCAGGGTCAGGTCTATCAAGCTGCCTTCTGAAAACCAGCAGAGCCACGTTTCTGTTGTCCCTGCTGCTGCACTGGTGGGAGAGGCTGACTGTGGGGAGAGAGAGAGACAGACTGGTAACCTCTACCTGATTTTAGATCTCTGTTCTCATGTGATAGCTATTCCTTCTACTGTTAAGCCTTGCAAAGTAGGTTCTTGCCTGGGTTTTTTTCCCTTTGTACATTTATATTAAATTACATTAATTATATTATATTTATGATATGTATATGAGAGAGGGAGGAAGGGAGAGAAAGAGTAAGTTTGGGCATGTCAGGGCCTCCTGCCTCTGCAGATGAACTCCAAACACATGTGACACTTTGTGCATCTCACTTTATTTAGGTTCTGGGGAATAAAACTCGGATATCAGGCTTTGCAAGCAAGTACCTTTAACCCCTGGGCTATCTCCTCAGCCCCTAAGCTTTAAAAACATAGACATTTTTATTTATTTATATGCAAGCAGAGTGGGGAAGGGAGAAGGAAATGGAGGAAGGGAAGGAAAGAGAGAGTGAGAGGGAAATAAAGAGAAAATGGGCATGTCAGGGTCTCTTTCCTTTTCAAATGAAATCTTCATGTGTGGGATGCTTTGTGCATCTGTCTTTACATGGGTCCTGGGGAATCAAACCCAGGCCAGTGGGCTTTGCAAGCACTTTTAATTGTAGAGCCATCTCCCAACCCTTTTCCTATGCTTTTTTTTTTTCAATCAATCATTTTTTTAAAAGTCCCATAAATGTGTTAAAAAGCCCCTAAGACACAAAATGAAATAAAAGCTATTGTTCCTAACAGTATGTTTTGATCCTGGGCTTGTTAACTATGACCGAGGGTTGCTCAGCACAGCTCTAGAGCCAAGCAATGCTTCAGACTTCTCTTATATTATCCTCAATTTTAAGTTTTGGGAAACCAAAGCAGGGGTAGGGCTTGGGATGGAGCATGCCTTCAAGTGAGCTTTCAGAGGATCAAGATGCTATGCTGTATCCACGAAGGTCTGACCAGGTGAGGGACTATGGCTTTTTCTTGAGCCTGGACTTGGCTGAGGATGTAAGAAGGCACAGCAGGAAGTACTCCATTCACAAGTGACATCTGTGTCATTACATAGATGTCATTAAGATGTCCACCCAGCGCTCAGCCCCAGTGGCCCCAGCTCACCAGCAGTAGAAGCCAGTCTCCAGACACTGTCTCGTACTCCTTGAAGGTCGTCAGCACGGCCAGGATCAAGCACCCCAAGACAATCAGGAACCTAAGGTGGGGGGAAGAAGGAGAGGAAGGAGCTTTTAGGCATGGTTGGGCAAGCAAAGGCAGGGAAGGGGGTCAGCTAGGAGGTTGCATCTTCGATTGGACACTGCCAAATGCTTTCTATTCTAGCCTGTTTAGCCCTCATGTGAGGCTAGAAGGTGGGTAGGTGTTATCTTCTCAGCTTCCTGAAGGAAACTGAGAAGGCTGAGAGACTAAACAAGCTGCGTCCTATTACTTAACCAGCTAGCTGGTACATTCAGTTGTTTGGTGTCTCTGAACACAGTTGCTGATCAATAACGAGCTGCACAGCTAAATGTGTTTCCAGCCCTGCCTGGGAACCTAGCCAAGACCCTCCAGCCCCTCGTATGTCTGAAATCTACCTACTCTAAGCCTCCTCGGAAGATAATGAGGGTGATGATCACAGTGATGATGATGAAGATGCTGGTGACAACATAAAGCATTCCCACCACTACCATCTGGTGAAAACCTGCCACTTGACTCATACCAGCTCATCACCACAGCAAGTACTAAGGTCAATGTGATCATTCGCCTGCTGGCAGGATTTAAAGAGCAAGATTATCTAAGATATCAAGTAGATGCTCCTGCGATGTGAACCACCAGCCACAGCTGCATGAGATCCATTGCCTTCAGTTGGCATTGAAGGTGGAGGTGGAGCCCAAGGCCTAGTCAGTGTGTGGAAAGAAGAAAAACATAGTGTCCCAGAGATGAAGTTGTAGAAAATGGAGTCTTTTCGCAGACTCTGAAACTCATCCCCACTCCCATATGGGTGTGTATGTAAAGCTTGGGATGATTCTTCAAAGCGTGCACAGTGATCCCCAGTGAGTCACACCTCAGTGCAAGCAGGGCCCATGACTTATTCCTAACAACAGGATATGGCACAGATTTCAGGCTTCCTTCTTTTGTTTTCTCTCTTATATGGGAAAAGCAATGGGGTAGTTGTGCCTGTGACTATCACAGACTTCATGCACTCTGTCTCCACAGACTGAAGCGAGCGTCTCTAAGTAGCCTTCCTGTGAGCAGCCACATTATGAAAGGCCTAGGAGGGCTGTGTGGCAAGGAGCTGAAGTGGTCATTTGGATGTGACAGCTATCCCCAGCCAATGACAGCATGAAAATGGGACCTATCTATAGTTGTTTGAATCAGATGTTTCCCATAAACTTTAGTGTTTTGGGTGCTTGGTCCCCAGTTGATGGCAGGTGTGGAGGTGGACCTTGCTGGAGGAGGTGTGTTGTTGGAGGGTAGAGTGTTACAGCCAGCTCTTTTTGCTAGAGTTCAGTTCACTCTCTAGCTGCGGTGGCAAAGACATGATGTCCAACCTCTGCTCTTTCATATTTTCCCTGTAATCATGGAAGCTTCCCCTCGAGACTGTAAGCCAAAATAAATCCTTTCCCCCCTTCAGCTTCTTTTAGTTAGGTGTTTTGTCCCAGTAACAAGAAGGCATCTGCAAGTCTCACACACATCTCACAACTCTAAGGACCATCATCAACCATCAGGAATGAATATAGCCATGTCGTAAACTGCCAGGACCAATATCAATTATCCTGCAGGAACACAGTGGTGGCTTATATCAACCATCCAGAGCAGAACACAGCCATCCACTGGACTGCTGAGGTGTGAGACTTTGATCAGGTAAGCCAGAGTTCTGGTGCTCAGAAACTAAGATAAAGAGGCCAGAGTTGCTGTCAGCCACTAAGTTAGTGACACTTTGACATACAGTGTACGGTACAATGCAGGCCTGGCCCTAGCCAGACCACATTGCAGAAGAAACCAGGAAGTGGTTTCTATGAACATGGCGTTCTGCACAGGCTTAGTGTGACAACAGTTACAGTCCCATGCTCGCGAGAAACCTGCTATGAGATGACCTGTCCAGAGATAGGCTGTCATTGGTCACAAAAAGGGACCACCCCATACAATGATTGGCCAGCCAAGCCCCTTAAAACTCCCTACACTTCCTTGAATAAACCAGTTGGCAGCAGCTCACTTTCCGCTTTCACCCAACTCCTGTAGTCTGTGTCATGATTCTGCACTGCTGTCCCTCCTGGGCTGGCCTTAGGGGGACCCCAACAATACAGTGATAGAAAACTCATAGTGGAATGAAAATCCATGGCCAATGCATGCAACCTTCACAGAAAGGGGTGACCACATGGTGTCTCGGGGAATTTGTTCTTGAACTATAAGATGACACACCCAGACAGCAGAGATCATGCTAGCTCCTCTCTGTATCCAGTGCCTGTTTGGAGAAGTGGTCAAAGTGATTTCAGAGGTTAGCAATTCCCTGTTGTTGGAATTAAAGGCATAGACTGTAAAGTGGCCCTAGAGAGACAGGTAAGGGTTTCTTAGGCTAAATGAAGATTTTACACGTGGTTCTGCAGATCTTTGAAAAAGTTCATGGAGATGTAGCTCAGTGGTACAGCATGGGCCAGGCTTAGAGTTCAATCTCACACACACACACACACACACACACACACACACACACACACGGTATCTGTATATAGATATCCCCCTTACCTATGGTTTTGTTTGTGGGTTTTAGGTACTTGTGATCATCTGTGGTCTGAAAATACTAAGTGCAAAAATGAGCAATTGATGAGTTTAAATAATGGTATTAAAATACCTTGTACTTATCGTGCTAGTTCTTGCTGTTAACATCTTATTGCGCCTAATGTAGAAATGAAACCTTATTGCAGGTCTGCAGGAAAATTATCGTGAGTATAGCATGGTTTGAGCTACCACTTCAGGCATTCACAGCGTGTCTTAGAATATGGACAAAGCGAGGGGAACAGAGGTCCCAGGACGGTGGTCAGAAGGTGCTGTCCTCACAGGCTGATGAGAAGGAGGCTGGAGAGGTGATGGGGGACCTGAAAGAGGTGGGCTCTAGGGGTCTCAGCATGATTGGTGCCAAGGGAATGGGAGGAAAAGAAGAGGAGTGCCATCAGGAGGGTCTCATGGCTGAGGAACAAGCTGAACTTCTCACAGACACCAGGATAATGTACCGAGTCCTGTAGGACCATGAAGCTTCATGTGGACTTGCTGAATTTGAGGTCCAGGTGGAAATCTCCATCAGGCCAATCAAAATTTAATCAAAAGCTTAAAGAAGGTGTTTGCTATGAAGACACAAAACCCTTACAGCTTTAAAAGCTTGGTTTTATAGTCGTTCCAGTTTTCAATATAGTTCTTATCTGTGGGGAGCAGGCAGTACACATCCTCAGCCAGCAGGGGGCAGCAAACACCCACGTAGCTCTGCACTTCCTCACACTGACATCATTGGGATCTACGTTATGATACTGGAGCACAATCACTAATTCATGAAGCTCAAAACATCCAGGAAACAACCCTTAACCAGAAGAGGAAAACCAGTTCTTGAACTCTTCAAGTTTCAATATGTTCTTAAAACTGGAACTGGATTCAGGCAGATCACATGCCAGGCTTACAGACAGAAGTCAGTTGTGTTCTTGGACCCTGACTGACACCTGTGTTTCCCTTTTCCCTTCTGACCTTTGTCCTTTGCCACTTTGGGTGGCAAAGACTGGCTGTTTCCTCCCCCTCTCATTTCTCTCCTCTCCTTTCCCTCTTCCTTTCTTCCATTTCCCACTCTAGTCATCTCTCTCACTTCCTCTGTGTACTTCTGCATTCTCCAGGCCTGAGAAAGGGTTTGTGACCAAGACCTTTGGGGAAAGCCAACAGGGCGCTCTTGTCTGCAGCTGTCGACTGGCTTTGCAAAGGACGCCAGTCAGTGTCAACCGGTATCCACGTGTCCTTAAATCCCACCCGCTCTTCCGCAAGCTTCCCCTTAGGACTCTCCTCATTCTGTGTGATCTAGACTACATTGGGATGCAAAGAGCTGACACTGTGTGGCACAAGGAGATCAGGACAACCCAGTGCCACCTTGTCTAGGCCCACTCTGTTGCAGACCTCCCCAGGAAGTGGATAGGAACATAAGAAGCTTTTTCATACAGCCATGTGAGGGAAGAACCCCACTGAGACAAAGAGATGCCAGTCAGGGGCCGTTCTCTCCTTCACCCAGATGTGGCAGTCAGGGAGGGGCTGTTGCTGTTAGCTTCTTGTTGCTGGCACAAAGTACCAGACCCAAGGAAGCTTGTGGGAAGACGGTACTACAGTTCCATCACATGCTGGTGCGTGCAGTCAGAGTCCCACTTTGACTATTTATAAAGAGCTTCCTTTTCTCATTGTCTCAGATCCATCCAACCTTCTACACACATGCCATGTTTTTGGAGGGTGGAAGCTGCTGCTTGGGGACAAAGTTATCAGCTTTCTTGGATCAGGCAAGCCTGTCCCAAGCCTCTCTTCTCCTCTGCATGAACAATGGCTTCAGCTACAGTACACCGCAACCCCACTAACAGTGCCACCAGCACATCTCTCTGCACCCTGCTCACATTTGACACTTTTAGGGCTATGCTATCCTAGCCCTGGCAGGTCTCATTTCTCTCCCTGAGGGGCAGCAACAAGAGCTATTTGCTAGGTCTTTCCAGCCTCCTGGGCTATGTTCAGCTAGGCCATGCAAGTGGAGAGGTTTCAGTCCATCTCTTGATGTTTTGTTTCGCTTTCCAGCACAAGCCATATCTCTGACACATCCTGGGATTCTAAGGTTCCAGTGTCATCCAGTGAATGTGACTATCAGGCACTGCGCTGGGGACTGAGGGAACCTGGTTTTAATTCTCAACAAAGGCTTTTCATTCAGCATCCAAACATGGCACACCAGGCTGCCAGGTACCACAAACATACACGAGGTTAGGTCTTCAGGACTTTCTGCAAACTGTAAGCGCCTACTAGAGATGGAGGAACACTGTGGAACTCTGGAATCCAGACGTGACAAGGCCATTGCATGAACGAACTCACACCAGCTGTTCTGCATGGGGCCACTCAGCATTCTCTAACTCCCCAATGAGCCAATGACAGGTAAGAGTTGCCAGGGAGAAGGCGTCATTCTCTTTCATGTCATAGCCACTGGTAAGTGGGGAGGAATGTGGTTGGACTGTGGGGGATAACGGAGGTAATGTGGGGTTACATGTCAATATGTAATATATATGTATGAAAATCTTTAAAAAATAACAAGTAATTCACAACCCATGGTGAGAAAGGAAAATAAAGGCTGTGGAGTGGAGTCACAGCAAGTGGATCTCAAGATAGACCTCGGAGATCCTTGCTTGCTGGTAGCTCCTTTGCTTCAAGGAGGCAATGGACTATGCCTTGTTCCTAGCCAGTAAATCCAGTGGGCTCTTACATCTGTGACTGGATCACCAAGGGCTGTGAATTCCATCTTGTGCTTGGCTGGCTTTGATGAGGCAAGCTTTTGTATTAGAGAAACCTGCATGATGTTGAACCAAAAGAGTAGCTCCCCCCACAGCCAGAAGGAGACTGACCTCTTAGTCCAACAGTCCCTCGGGAAAAAGGTTCTCCCAGCTACCACTGAAAGGGTCCTGGTAAAGAGCTTTCTCCAATGGAGTCTTCAGATGAGGCTCAATCCAGGGTTAACACTGATCATCATTTCTGTGAGATCCAGAGAACCATGGCTGGACACCCAGTCCACAGAAAGTGTAAGGTGTGTGTGTGTGTGTGTGTGTGTGTGTTTTAAGCTACTATATTTTGAGGTAGACTGCTACATAGCAAGAGTTAACTAGCACAGCTTTGTCAGGATATGGATCTTGGCCAACAATCAGGTTTTAGTGTCCTGAAATTTCATTTCTTTACCTAATAATGAAGTGACAAATTAAGTGACCTTTAATGACTTAATACTCGTTACCCCAGTTTTTGCAGGCAGGAGACTGACAGGACATCCTCACTCTTTATAACCAAAAACTACCACCGTAATGGTGGCTCTATGCTGGCATACTCAACAATCTTACAACAGCCTGCTGTGTGCGTGCCATGGCTTTGTAGATCAGCCTCTGCCACCCTAGCAGACTCAGTGTCCAATAGCACAATGGGAACCATTTACAAAGTAAAGAGAAAATCTTTCCAATCATATAGATGTTATGAAATTGATGAAAATATTTAAGGAGAGCTAATCTATTTATTATCTATTATCTATCTATGTATCTATATATCTTTATATCTATATATGTATGTATGTATGTATGTATGTATGTATGTATGTATGTATCTATCTATCTATCTATCTATCTATCTAGTATCACTCTACATAACCCAAACTGGCCTCAAACACAAAATTCTGTGCTGGGGAGATAGACCAATTGATAAAGCACTTGTCTCTTAAGGTTGACGACTTAAGTTTGACCCCCAGAATCCACATACAACTGCTTGGCTTCATGGCACACTCTTGTGATCCTAGGGCTAGAGAGTCTGAGATGGGAGGATCCCTGGGACTCCCTGCCCAGCCAGTGTGGCCCAACTGGTGAGCTCCAAGCCAATGAAAAAACCCTGTCTCAAAAAAGGTAGACGGTGGTTCTGAGGGATGACTCCTGAAGTTTTCCTCTTGCCTCCACACGTATGCAAGCATTCATCCCCACATGAACACACACACACACACACACACACACACACACACACACACACACATTAAAACTTTTTGAAAAAACTTCAAAATTCTATCCTGAATGCTCAAACTATAGGCACATGCCACTGTGCCTGGCTGAGAAGTGTTTTAAATACACCATATCCATGAACAAAGAATATTCTTGAAAGAAAAATGGAAGACAAACCAATAGATATTTTAAGGAACTCAAACCTTATAAAATCCTTGTATTTCATGACCAAAATCCAGAGAGGCTAGGGGTTATTTATGTTCTCATAGTTTCAAAGGATCCAGTTCATGACTTCTTGGTCCCATGCACTTGGGCAGGACATCATGGTGACAGGAGCATGTGGTGTGGGAGAGCTGTTCACTGCATGGTGGAGAGGAAGCATACAGCTGATATGGAAAGGGACCAGGGCAAGATGGTGCCAAAGACAGGTGCTAGTGACCTCATTCCTCCAATGAGGCTCCACCTCCTACTGTTCACTGCCTCCCAATACTACCATCGTTATAAATCCACCCAGGGCCCAATCCGTTCTTCAGATGAGAGCCCGAGGATCTGGTTATCTGGAGACAACCTCACGGACACATTCAGAGCTGTGCTTCACCAATCTCCTAAGCATTTCTTAATTCTGTTAACAGTTAAAATTAATCAATATGATTCTCCTCCCAGAATGATTACAAAAGTCACATAGTGTTGCACAATTTGGGTACTAAAATATATCTCTTGATTAGCACTCTGTTCAGTCTTTGCTTATTCTGATAGTGCACAGTTGAGATCCTAACCTATATTTTGTTAGTGCTGAGATATAATGAATACATTTTTTTTTTTTGTATTTCAAGTCTCTGTTTTGAGGTAAAGTACTGACAAGTCATTTTCTCTCCCCTTTTTGCTATGAATGATTAGTTTCCATATGCAATAGAGTTCACTGATTTCTGGTTAATTGTGGCATAAAAACCATCCTTTAAAAATCCTCATATGAAGCTGGGCATGGTGGTGCACACCTTTAATCCCAGCACTCAGGAGGCAGAGGTAGGAGGATTACCATGAATTCAAAGCCACCTGGCAACTACATAGTGAATTCCAGCTCAGCCTGAGCTAGAGTGAGACCCTACCTTGAAAAACAAAAAACAAAAACAAACAAACAAAAAATCCTCATAGACATTCAGGTAGACTGAAAGAGAATCATCCAAAAGTGTCAATGTGTAAAAGTATGCAGAATTATAGGTAATGCTAATTTATTTCTTCTCTTCTTATGCTCATAAAATGCATTAAAATTGACTTAATAATACACAGGACAGAAACAATTGTCTTTCAAAACATTTATAGTCTTGAAATTGGGAAAGAAAATTCACACTCATAAGCTGGAAAGTCCTCATTTCTATATCCACATATAGATATGTTACAGTCATACCCACCTACAGATCCACAGATGTGTGAAGCAGATATAGACTTAAAAAAATTATTTATTTATTTATTTATTTATTTATTTATTTATTTGCCAGCAGAGAAGAGAGGCAGACAGAGAGAGAATGGGCACACCAGGGCCTCTAGCCACTGCAAATGAACTCCAGATGCATGTGCCCCTTGTGCATCTTGCTTCTGTGGGTGCTGGAGATACGATCCGGGATCCTTTGGCTTTGCAGGCAAGTACCTTAACTGCTAAGTCATTTCTCCAGCCCCCAGATATAGATTTTGACCATCTATTAAAGATTAGAAAACTGTTGTTCTCAGACAAAATTTGGCCCACTGCCTGTTTCTGTAAATAAAGTTTTATTGGAACACAGCCATACTCACTTGTTAATGTATTGTCTATGGTTTGTAACACAGTATCTGAATTGGGTAGCTACAGCAGAGACCTTCTGGCTCACAACAGTTATGAACTTTATTATCTAGTGCTTTGAATGATTAAAAGTTGTCAAGATATGAATAGCTGAGGGAAATTTTATCCAATCAGTGTCACCTTAGGACAGCTTACATGCTTAATACTGAATAGAAAAAATATCTAAAACTTAAAAGTCACAGATATTCTTAACACCTGTGTTGTAAGATAACAGAACATTTAAAATGATTACAGGGATAAAGCAGGGGCATATCTGGTTTTTATTAAGCTATCTTTAAGGAAACTAATACAAATGATGGACAAAATTAGAATAGGGCCTCTAGTTAAAGCCCTTTTAGTTTAGGAAACATTGGTTTGAATTTCATGGGATGTCAACATGCACTGTCCTCCTCCTTCTCCATCCTCTGTACTAACCTTAGTTTGTTGCATAATATGTATTTGCAATTGCTACTATTATGAATAGAATTATTATTTTTACTATTACATATGGTGCCTGGGGGTCTTGTAAATTTTCAACAACTAGAAACAATTATCATTATCGCAATACATTTGGGCTTCATCCAACATACATCACCCTTGAGCATAGGGCCTCCTGCATGTTAGTCAAATGCTTTGCCACTGAACTACCCTCAGCCATTTTTTTTCTTTATCTTTTATTTTGAGACAAGGTCTTGCTCAGTCTCTCAGGCTAACCTTGAATTAGTCCTGTTCAAGGCAGCCCTTGAACTTGTCTTGAACTCCTGCTTAGTCTCCCACGTAGCTGTTATAGGCCTGAGTCACCAGACCTGTCACATTGGTGCTTTGTCATCGCATTTATGGTTTTTAAATAAACCAATAGTCCCAGTGGGTGCTCCCTTGTACTGTGAGACAAACTTCTCCATCACCCATCACACGTTTTGGGGAGCTTTTGTCTAGCAAAGACCAGGCCCCGGAGCTGAGCACACTGGGTTCTCACATCCAGACTCCCCACTGGGCTTCTGGCTCCTCATGTGAAGAGTGGAATAAAGTACTTGCTGCCTGGTACATGGACTTGGGAGATAATGGATATAAACTCCTTCCTGGCAGGCAGTAGGCACTCAGCAAATGCTGTTTTCCCTCCAGTTTGCTGACAAAGGCATGCCCACTTACAAATTATTTATAATTGGGAGCATAAATTGGGAGGCAGATGGGTTGGGTTTAATCTTGACTGAAGTATTTGTTGTTGTGTGACTTTGGAGAAGAACCTTATCTTCTCTGATCCAGCAACCCCTCATGTTTATTTTGGGGACAATTTACCATCCTCTCAGCGTTTTTATGAGGACTAAATATACCTCAGTTTCTCCATATATAAATCATGGATAATGAAAAAATGCTAGATGTGTGCTTGATATGTATTAGTCATTACTATTATGAATAGAATTATTATTTTTGTTATTACAAACAGAGCCTTGGGTTTGGTAAATTTTCAATAACTGCAAACAATTATTATTATTATTATTAAATACATTTGGGATTCATCAAACATACCTCACCTTTGGTGCACACTGCCAAGAGACACTTTAGCTATGTTTCATTGTCTTTCACACACCATCAATTACAAGGCACACCACAATTGCATCGACTCCTAAGAAGGGGAAACTGCCAATTAAATTATGACAGCCCTTGGTTATATTTCAAATGCTTGCTCTAGAGATGTAAAAGAGGGAAAATATATGTCTGAATTGATGAAACAAGGAGGTGTGGAAACCTTTTGCTAAGACCTTTCGGGTAAACCCTTTGATGTTAAGATGTGATTTCAGGCATGTCTCTCTGGGTCTTATGTCTCAAGAACCAACAGGGCACATTCCTCTCATTCTAACACCAAAGTTTGCACCCCATACCCAGGATACCAAATTAATTAGCAAATTACATCTTTCTAGTTGAATAATGTCTTCCTCCTAGTCTCTCTTTCCCTCTATGATTAACCCACCATCATTTCTCTCTGGAATCCCTCAGGCAAGCTCTTGAGTGATCTCTAATGTCCACTCTGGCCATTCAGTCCATCTGCCAGACCCATCTTTCTCCATCTTATTTCATGTATTCCTCTGTCCACGTAACACCTGGCAACCACTCTCATTATAGCCTTTGTTATCATCAGCTTCTTTTTTTCTTTTCATTATTATTATTATTAACAACATATTTCATATGGATACATCATGTGTTGGTACCTACCCTCTTTTCCCTCATCCCTGCCCCTATTCCACTGGGGATGCCCCTCAGCGGAGTTGCACGGATTCCCTATGAGGTTGTAGTTTATGCATTATGGGAGCAGCTGTCAGCTATTTTGTGTGTGCCTGGTGGAGGGGGGAATGCTTCTGGGCATGGTGTAGCAACCTGTGGCTCTTACAGTCGTTCAGCCCCCTCTTCTGCAAAATTCCCTGAGCCGTGGTGAGTGAGTTTTAAGTCTATTTCAGTGATGAGCTCTTAGGCACCTCTGAATCTCTGCTTCGGTAGCTGTCCTCAGGGTCTGTCTTCTACACCCGGGGAATAAACCTTGGTGGTTTCAGCTGGGGCTTGGCGGCAGTGTGAGAGGTTATGATCAGCTTCTCTCTCCCTCTCCTTCCAACCCACTCTTCATTCATACTGTCCACGCTCCATGATCATATAGCTGCTCATGGGCAGGTTGGTTTTTCAGAAAGCAAAGTTAAGTAAATCTGGGTTTGAATTCTGGACTACATTTCAAGGCAGTTGCGCTTGGTCACCATTGCCTGGGAACCTGGGTGTCCTTATTTAGGAAGCCAGGCTAATGAGGTGTTGTGTGAACATATTCAGAAAGCTGCTACACTTGAATAAGTTTTGTGCATCAGAGAAAGTTGGCTGCTTTCAGGCCTCTTCCAGCCCTGCACAATGGCTGCTCCATAGACCTGCCCGTTTCCATGTCAACCATGGTGAAAAGGTGTAAGAGCAACACCTTACTGAATCTCCCCCATGTGCACAGCAAAACCTATGGGAAAGTAGAGTTTCTTTTGTATTTATTCCAGAGAGGTGATCCAAGTGTTCTCAACTCATGTCACCAGGATAAGTTCTATTAACGTTTACATAATTTCTTCAAGACATTTCATAGGACACATTGTACCACAGAGCTGGAAGGGGCTGTGCAATACTCAACACGACAGGGAAACAGCAGGTGCCAACATCTCTTTGTAGCAAGAGTCCACATGACACTACAGGGTGGTCAAACAAAGGTTATATTTTCAAAACTTCTATATACCTTAAATTGATGACCAGTCAACTACTCTGTAAACAAAATATTCTTTGCTTCACACTGTGGGTGTTGTTTCTGGAGGTCAGAATCCATCTTTCCCTGGACACACACTCTGTCATCAGAATATCAAGCCACAGGAGGATTCTTGATTTGTCAAACACTGTAGAACACCTACTATGGGCAGTCAGGAAGCAGTGACTATGTACAGGCATTGAACAAGAGAGAGCATAGCTTAGCGGGCAGAGAGTGAACTTTCTAATCAGAGACGACCTTTGATCCTAGCCCCTCAGTCTGGAAAAGCAGGCTACAGTATTTGATTTCTTATAGCCTGGAATTTGTTTCTAATTACATTTGATTAGCATACAGAGTTTCAGTTTTCATTGTGGAAGTTTCAAACACAATTTCTGTTAGTTGATTCCCCTTTTACCCCATGTTCCTGTCCCCCTTGTGCCTTCCCTCCTCTCCCCCCATGTCCTTTCCACTTCCATGTCACATGTGCACGTTTGCCCTCCCCCTTCCTGGGCATCTGGTTTTACACTTGGTTTTCTAACTCTTTAGACATATGTCCTGTGAGATTGTGGTGGAAATTGATGATAAAAGAATGTGAAGTCCTGGCAGATGTTAAAAATGGGGGATGAATCCTCAGGAGATGACGCAGTGGTAAAATGTTTCCTACAAAAGAGTGAGGACCTGAGTTTGTATCCCCAGGGAGAGCCAGGCTTGGTGCTGCGCGCCTGTACTCTGAGTGTTGCGGAGGCAGAGACAGGAGGATCCCTGGGGCTCACTGGATAGCTAGTCTTGCTAAATTGGTGAGCTGTAGGTTCAGCAAGAGTGACTAAGGAAGACACCTGATATGCATTTCCAGCCTCAACATGCATGTGCGCACCTACATGCACCCACGCGCATGTAAGTACTTACAGATACACACACACACACACACACACACACACACACACACAAAGCACATATATACACATGCAAAAGAGAAAGTGGATTGAATGGCTGTATCGGTGTGAATGCAGGCACTGGGCACAGTGCCTTGCTTCCAGGAAGGTCACAGCCGAGACCATCCAGAACAGCTGTATCTATGGCTATTGCAAGGTGGGGTCACTTCTCTGTCCAGCAGAGACACTCTGCTGCTCTTCTCTGGGCTAGGGAGAAGGCTTTGGACCATGAGAAAGTGGTACAGGAAGTAGGAAGCAAGTTGCATGGCTCCTTAGTATTATGGAAATTCCTCTCACAGATTCCATAGGAAAGCGGCAGGTATGTACCAGGCTCAGTGGTTTTCAGGATTTTCTCTTTAGCTCTGTCCCCCAAGCTCCTCTCATTCAGGATCTCCCAAGAGGGCTCTGGGCTTGCAATGCAGCATCTTACCCAGAACACCTGCCTGGCTCATCTAGGTCTTTCCACCCCATCATGCTGGTTTCTGTGGCCTCCCAGCCCTCTGCTTATACCCGGACAACTTGTGCTTCTTCAGCTCCCACAATAATCCCAAAAACGTTCTAAATGATGATTCCTTCCTAGTCGCTTTGCAAGTCTACAGACACGTTGACCCTGTGTGCATCCAAATGTCTAGGTCTGGGAGATATTTACTAGAGATTTTCTACAGCAAACCATGGAAGCAAAACACCAAGAATCATCACATTGAAGTCTAAACCTCTTAAGTCAAAAATGTTCATTTCCCCTGGCCCTTTCTAGCGCAAGGACAGAGTCATATGCAATTTCTACAAATTTGCATCGTCATAATGTTGCACTCTATATTTTAGCTTATTAAAGAATAAATATTCTGCTTAGCTATAAAACATTTAAGACAATTATGTTTAATGAAAGAGCAGCATTCCATGACCTCAGCTCCCTGAAATATGTATAACCACCCCCTCTTTGCCAGAGCGCCATCTTCCTCTTGCCTGATGCACTATTTGACAGCAAATCTTTTTGCATCTAGTTTTGTTTCAGAGAATAACAATTCCTTGCAACAAATCCCTGGAAATTCTTTGTGAACCGAAGGTCCTAGAAAAAGAAGCCACGCCTAGATTGCAGATCCTACAGGGTTGATGGGCTGAGTAGAATGTTATGATTGTGGACAGCTGCAGTGGTGCAGATTTAGAGCCAAATGATCTTGGGTTTCCTTGACAGCCATTTACCATCTGCTTTTATGACTGACCTAGCATCCTTGTGACAATTGGGTAAAGTCTTTTGGGATGTATTTATTTCATAGACCCACAGCCTTTACCAACCCCAGAGCTGAGAATATCAGTTACCTTCTGAGACCTACAAGAGAGCTTTTCCTGCTTTGCTGAACTCACCTACCTGATTTATGACTTTCTTTGGTTCTGTATCTTTAAAAACTTCATGAAATCATGTTCACATTGGCACGTTATTTGTGCTAACCAGAATCTATATTCCCAGGCCATGGTCACTAATATTTGGCTCCAGAATAAGTTATGTCTTATTCTACTTGAGGTGCAAGCTGTGTTTTGAGTTGACATCGTTAAACATTTAAACAGATTCTTGATTTATTTTGTCAGACAGCTTTTTCTAAAGGGTAACCTGACTGTCCACTGTCCCCAGGAACATGTGTGGACCCTACATTCAACCTAATTTCACAAGAAATGGCTATTTCCATTCATGGATTATCTTAGTGTGCTTTTCATGTGTAGTTATATGTCTGTGTGGTTTATATGCATGTGTGTACCATGTTCATATGCTTGTAGATGCACATGTGAATGCGTGGGAGCCAGAAGTCAAAGTCAGGTGTCTTCCACAAGTGCTCTCCACCTACTCTTTGGAGACAGGGTATCTCACTGAAGCTGGAGCTCACGATTCTTCTAGAGAAAATAGCCAGCAAGGTCCACAGGTCATTTTTCTCTGCTTCCACCATGCCATGCATACACTGACATCCCTGGGCTTTTCGTGGGTGCTGGGGATCTGAAGTCAGGTCCTCGCTCTTGCACAGCAAGCACGTTAGCCATGGAAACGTCTCCCCAGCTCCTGTCTTGCTGTTTGGTCCCTGGAATTTGCACTTTAGTAGAGAAAAGAAGTCTTGCAGTGAAGGACTGAAGACTTCTGAAGAACTCTCAGCTGGGGAAGAGGGATTCTGAAAGAAAGGGGAGATAGCCCTCCCGGTAGCTCTGAAATTAGCCCTTGTGAGCAATTACCTTCTCCACATCCGCAGCAGCCAAGCCACACTCCAGCCTTTCCAACTGCTCAAGACTGCAGACAGTGGGGAAAAGCCAGCAAGGCATTGGCATGCTACTTCCTGTATTACCATGCTCTGGGGAGTTACCTCATTCCGACATAAAAATTGGTCCTATCAGATCCAACCCCAAAGATGTAAACATGTGTTATTTTCCTATCCCATTAGCACCTTCCTACATACAGCTGTGCTGTTTCTTTACAGTACCAAACATCTGGTCACAAAATAAGATTTGGGTCTCACACTGCTTCCCCAGCAGGATACAAACATGGATTATTCTTTTTAGTTTGCAAAGCTCATTGGAATGGAAAATTTAGCACCTTCACGTTTCCAAAATAAGATAGATTAAAAGAAAGAAAGAAAATGAAAAGCAAGCATGTGTACCACACAGCCATTAGCATGGTGCAGAGGACAACTCTCTGCCCAGTTGCCCTGTAGAAAACAGTGACCATCACCACTGATCCTTCCTGGAGTTTCCTGCCCCTTCCTAAGCACTGCGCTCTTCACAATTGCTTTTTGATTCCTTATTCACTCACCAACCAGTCCTTCAACCAGTGCATGCTTCCTGAACAATTAGTCAAGACACAAGAGTGACCAAGACTCACTTCTGCCCCCAAAATACTTATGGCCATGTGAGGAAGCAAGCTATTTCCAACAGAGAGTGCCAGCTGGATTTTGCTACTGAGCCCAGACTGATGGTCCACAGCACCTGACTAAATTCTTGGAGGTTTCCAGCCATCATTGAGAACTTGACACAATGCTAGCACGTTGGGCTTTGAGGTCCTTTCCTATCACCAATTTCTAAGGCCGGATACACAGAGGTCAAGGCGAGGACATCACCAGCCAGTGACACGAGGAGGGATCTCAAGCTTGATTCTGTTTGCCATACTCTCTCACTTCTGGGCCGGCATGGAATTTATGAAAGGAGACAGAATCTTCAAATGTGAAAGGGCCCTGAAGAAAGGTAAAAGGCTGCCAGTGTTTTGATATGCAAGAGAAAAGATGGGGGAAGGAAAATGAGAATCAGGACATGATTCTAAGGCTTTGCCACCACATGACTCTGAGACTTAATTTCCTATCTCAAACTTAGTTTCATTCCTATAAATGGCTCTAGTTGAGTGACTTCTTAGAGCAAATTCCAGTGCCTTCTAGGAGGTACATATATGCAAAGTTCTAGTCCAATGCCTGGCACATAGTAGGCTTTCATCTCAGAGTCATTCCTTGCCCTTCCCTCCTGAGAAACCTTCTGCATAAGCACCAGGTTTGGGAGAGAGAGAGAAAGATAGAACGAGAGGGTGTGTGTATCGACCAGAGAACAATCTAAAACAATCTCGCATGTTATCCTCAACTATGTTGTCCACTTTTTTGTTTGTTTGTTTGTTTTTTGAGGTAGGGTTTCACTCTAGCTCAGGCTGACCTGGAATTCACTATGTAGTCACAGGGTGGCCTTGAACTCACGGTGATCCTCCTCCCTCTGCCTCCCGAGTTCTGGGATTAAAGGTGTGCGCCACCACACCTGATTTCCACCTCTTTTTGAAACAGGGTCTTTCATTGGCCTGGATTCACTACTTAGGCTAGTCTGCCTGACAGTGAGCTTCAGGGACCATCCTTTCTCTGATTGCCTAGTGCTGGGATTACAGGTATACACCAACACCTGGCATTCCTGTGGGTGTGGGATTTGAACTCAGGCCCTCATGCTTGCAAAGCATGTCCTTTACCAACTGAGCTATCTCCTCAGTCCCTAAGCTTGGGACTTTTATTTGGATCACATTCTGTAAAGACATGGCAAGGGAGCATTCTTGGCTTCAGGCTGTTGCCAAGGAGGCAGACAAAACAAGAGTGCTGCTCTAAATGGACCTAGAGTTTCAATTCCTTGGAATATGTTGAGCTAGAAGTAGGCAGGTCCTTTCTCAGGCACCATTTCCCTTCAAGGTGAGGGCAGTGGGTCACGTGTGGGTGGTTAGGCTTCTAGACACACTGGGCTCATCTTCTCTGACAACAATGGACAGGCGTATGTCATGTTTGCTGGGCTCCATCTGTCATCCATAGGGAAACTCTGATCTCTCTATAAGATACCCTCCTCACTGTCTAATCTCTTCCTGCTCTCTGAGTTGTTTCTCTTCTTCTCTTAGACTGGCAACATTTGTCAGAGCACCTGGGAATGATTTTGGTGTCAACCACTCAGAAGGTGAACAGGGCTTGGCCTCCCTTAGGAAAGAAGAGCTAATTGAAGAAAAAGCATTGGCATTTCAAAGGGACTTGCTTGGTCTGACCCATCAATTATTGCTCGGTCATCGTCCTTGAGCTATTAAGCAATTTTGGGTACAATGTAGGTAACATACATGTATGTAAGGCTGTATTTTGTTTCCATATGAAGGCACAATGTTGCAATTCTCCTTGGAAGTTCTAGAAAATTATCCATTAAGAAGAGCCTTGTTCTTGGGTATAATAAGGACTTGGGTGCTTTAGATATCACCATGTCCCAGTGAGTGATTTTCAAAGGTAACTGCAAGTTAAAATCACCTGAGGATCTTAACAAGTAAAGCACCAGTGGCTGCCCTCCAGCCATGCATCCTCTGATGTGCTTGCTCTGGGTGAAGTGAGAAGGAATGAGTCACCAGCTCATGTGGATGGCTGTGGAGTCTGTGGAATTTGAACCCTGTTTAGCTGCTAAGCAGTCAAGGACAGGGCTCACACAAGGCTTCAAAAAGTGGACAGGGCTTGTTAAGGTTTGAATGCATAATAATCTCTCACAGGCTTATGTACCGGTCCCCAGCTGGTGGTGCTATTTTGGAAGCTTCAGGAAATTTTTGGAGGTAGGGTATAGTTGAAGGAAGTGAGTCACGGGAGGAATGCTTTTGACGGTTAAACCTGGTCTCCATCCCTTCCTCATGCCTCTGTTTCCTGCCTGACATGATGTGAGCTGCTCTCCTCTGCTACACGCTCCCTCCAACCAACATCTGGTTCTCCAAGTGCACAGGGCCGTGCATTCATGGAGGGAGCTTTCTGAAGCTGTGAGCCAAAGTAAGTCCTCCTCAATCAGTTTCTTTCTTGTTGCCCAGCAAAATGCTTGATCAGAAGCAGCTCACGAAAGGTTTAGTTCAGATCACAGTTTCAGGGGACATGCCACCATGGCAGGGGAAGCATGCCAGGCCTGAGCAAGAAGCAGGCATTATATTGTAACCTCGGCAGGTAAGGAACAGAGGAACTGGACTGGAGCCCCATATAACATTTCACCCCAACCCCTCCCAGTGACACACTTCCTTCCTCCAGCAGAGCTCCACCTCTTAAAGACTCCACAACCTTGCCCAACAGTACCACCAATTGGGGATTAGGTGTTCAAACACATTAGCCTGTGGTGGGGTGGGCTTCCTTTTACATCCTTACATTGTTTATAGAACGTATTTTTTTTTTTTTCATATAGTGATGAGAAAAGTAGCAAACACAGGCCTGGTTTCTGCAGTCAAAAGAGTGGGGTTTGAATCAGGACTCAACACTTTTTTTCTGGACATTGTACTCCATAGCTGTATTCTCTCTTTGTGTGACTTTCCGCTGCTGTATAACCAATGAACACATGCTTAGCAGATTAAACACTACCCAGCTCGCACCCCATGGTGTCTGTGGCTGAGCAGTCTAGTACAGTTTCCCTAGATCCTCAATTTAAGGTCATGCCAAAGCGTCATTGGAGCTGGAAGCTTATCAGAGGTTCTGCTGGGGAAGAGGCCATTTCCCCATTCTCTAGGGTTATTGGCAGAATTATTCCCTGTGACCCTGAGAGTCACTGTGGCTTGCTTCTTCAGGGTCAGTTGGGAGAAGAGGGTTATAAGTAGGTGTGGACTCGGATGTTACTTCAACATTAGAAGTGACCATGGGCCTTCACGTATTCTCATCTGGAAAATGGGACATTATAGCTGGCACTTGGGCCGTGTGAAAATTGAACACAGTGGTCCACTCACAGGGTTTGGCACATGAAAACTTGGCAGACACAACGCCAGTAAAGTCCTGCACAGATGCCATTGTTGTCTGGCCTCTGCAGCAGAAACCATGCAGCCTTTCTCTGGCCCACAGTGTTGTGCCAGACCCTGTTTCTATCACAGTGTCTGCGTCCACACATCAGGCCCCTGGCCTCTCAGTGAGATCCTGCCATGTACCAGGCATTGGTCAGAATGTAAGGCATGCATCACTTTTCAACCCCTCATTTAAAAAAAAATACTGGGCTGGAGAGATGGCTTAGCAGTTAAGGCACCTGCCTCCTAAGCCTAAGAACGCTGGTTCCAATCTCCAGGTCCCACGTTTAGCCAGATGCAAAGTGACACAGAACACAATGCTGTACTTGACCACAAGGGAGTGCACCCATCTGGATTTCGTTTGCAGCAGCTGAGAGGCTGCTGGTGAGCCCATCTCTGTCTTCCTCTCCCTCTCTCTTTTTCTCTCTTTCTGTGTCTCTCTCCACACAAAAAAAAATCTATTGATAGATAAATATTGGCACTTTCAGGATGTACAAAAATAGACTCGTAGACTCTAAAAGGCATAAGAGCCAGGTATGGTGATGCATGCCTCTAACTCCAGCCATCTACAGCTAAAGCAGAAAGAAAAAAAAATCACAAGTTTGAGGCTAGCCTGGCCTCCATGGGGAGATATTATTTCAAAAACCAGATAGTCAAAAACAAAACACCACCAAAACACAGAAAAATAAAAGACCTAAGGAAAAGTTATGCTTCACAGCTGGAGAGATGGTTCAGTGGGTAAAGAGCACCTGCTGAAGAGACTCAGGGGCTGAGTTCAATCTCCAGCCCTCAAGGTGCGCCTGGCTGCAGGTGAGTGTTACCTCAGTGCTTAGATGGGTGGAAGCAGGAGGCTCACTGGGACTAACTCGTCAGCCAATTTCACTGAAAAAAAATAGCAAGTTCAAGGTTCAGTGAGAGACTCAGCCTCAAGGGAAATAAGGCAGAAAAGCAGTAGGGGAGGACTTCAGCCAACATGTTCTTCTAGACTCTGCAAGGAGTTTACACATATGCACACAAATGCATGCACTGCAGCATGCACACCATATTTACTACACACACACACACACACACCCCTAAAAAGTTGTGCTTCAGTAGAAAGTTGTGCATTGTTTAAATCACAGTTTTCCAGATTGTCTGTCTGCCATTTTTCTGTCTAGAAGCTATTTTACAGCTCTGGAAATTGTACATAAAGATAGCAATACAATGCTAACTCTGGTCTTTTAGCATGCAGATTCTGTCCTGTTTAATTGACTCCTGTCCTTATCCTGTGAGTTAAACAGGATTGCCCCCATTTCTGTTCAGTTCAATATTTCTAATCTATTGAATGTGTCTGCTTTTCAAGTAGCCTTCTGAATCCAGTAAAACATTATTCTGGCTCTCTTATTGATGACGAATCTAAGAAAATCTCTAACATGTCATTTTGTTTCTGTTTGAGAGTCAGAAGCTTACCTTTTATAAAAAGTGAAGGCTACATGAATTTCTACATGGCTAGTAAGTGGTAGAACTTGCATTCAAACCCACTTAAAATTATCTAAACTTTTTTAAAACTTATTTTATTTATTTTTGGAGAGAGTCACAGAGAGAGACAGACGAAGAGGAAGACAGAGTGGGCACGCCAGCAGTCTCTCAGCTGCTGTGAACGAACTCCAGATGTGTGCACCCCCTTTTGGGCAAGTGCGGCATTGCGCCCTTGCGTCACTTTGCATCTGGGTAAACGTGGGACCTGGAGATTGGAAACGCTGGAGATTGGAACCAGTGTTCTTAGGCTTAGGAGGCAGGTGCCTTAACCCCTAAGCCATCTCTCCAGCCCCAAATTATCTAAATTTATCTAGCCTCAGATTGTGTGTGTGAGTTGTGCAAGGGTGTGTGTGTGTGCGCAATGTGCACGTATGTGCATGCATGTCCACATGTGTATGGACACACACATGTATTCACAGGTGTTGCACGTGTATACACATGTGTGTAGGGCCAGAGGACAATATCAGGTGTGGCTTCATTCCTCAAGTACGTTGTCCACCTCTTCTCCAGACAGGGTCTCTTACTCACCTAGAGTTCACCAATGAGGCTGGCCTGGCTGGCCAGCAAACCCAAGAGATCTCCCTGTCAGCCTCCCCAGCGCTTGGATTACACACACAAACTGTCATGCTCAAATTTCATGTAGGCACTGGGGACTGGGGATCAAACTGAGGTCCTTATGCATGTGAAACAAGCATTTAGCCCTCTCTCTAGCCCGCAGACTCCTCACTCAGTATCCACAGGGACTGCTCCCGGAACCCCACGGGCACCAAAATCCAAGTCCTTATACAAAATGGTGCAGTGTTTACTTGCATACAACCTGCACACTCTCCTGTACACTTGAACTCATCTCTTGATTCCTTGTACTATCTCACAACGTAAACGCTGAGGGAAATTTCTATGCTGTGTTGCTTTGGGAATAATGACAAGAAAAAATGTCTATGCATGTTCAGTAGAGACACAAGGTTTTGCTCATTATTGTCTCAACCCATAGCTAGCTGAGCCCTTGGGTCCAGAACCCACGATACAGAAGGCCAACAACAGAATCCGGTGTTATGCACAGGTGGATGTCCACTAGTGCTTTTGCTTTCTGACCTTGACTGTCCTTGACTCTTCACACACAGAACTCAGCTCCTGTGTTCATGCCCAGTCCCAGGAAGTCCTGCTTCCCACATTTCCTGTGGCTTCAGATTCAGACTCCCCATAGGAGCCTGCCCAAGTCATTCCACTGGAGCAGTGAGCACTGCCTCCCCAATTCCCACCCTGTTAGCCTTGAGACCCCTCAGTAAAGCACCCACAATGCCATCTTGCTTCGCAAACTGACTCTCCAAGCGTGACATGGTGGCCTTTCAAGTTCTGTTCCAGAATCAGTTCTGTAAACTCGGCCTGCTGAGAGTACATTGGGTCTTTGCTGTCCTCTTCACTGCAGTCCACTTTCCTTGTGCATAAATAATCCTTTATTGTGAGCACAAGGCTCTTCTGACCTATTGCCCACGAAAGGAGCAAATGTGAGAATGCGTCACACTTCCTTCCTCCAGCTCTCCCTGTGCCTCTTGCCTCCCACACTTGCCCCCAGTGACGTCACCATGCCCCTTCGGTGCAACTTGGGTTTTTTCCACACAGCCATCAGTAGCTTGGGGTCACTCACTCTGGGCCTGAGCCACCCCTGCGACTCCGCACATACAGCTCTGAAGCAGCCACCTCCACACTGAGCTGGGAAACACGTGCTCCTTCTGGTTGTACCGAAAATGTTCCCAAACAGCTTCTTAACTCTCCGGACACATGACCACGGAAAACAATCTTACAGAGCATGGAGGCCCGCCTGATTCTTTTTTAAAAATTTATTTTATTTTAATTTATTATTTGAGAGAGTCAGACACACAAAGAGAGAGAATGGGCATGTCAGGGCCTTTGGCCACTGCAAACAAACTCCAGATGCAAGTCTTATCTAGGTCCTGGAGAATCAAACCTCGGTTCTCTGGCTTTGCAGGCAAGCGTCTTAACTGCTAAGCCATCTCTGCAGTCCCCGATTGATTCCTTGGCATGTTTATCATTGCAGAAGCACAGGTCATTCATCAGTGATGTATAATTGACTTCCTCTGAGACCTCAGCACAGGCCTTCATAGTCATCAGTTCTCAGACCAGCCACATCTCCAGCAGCTATCCTGGGCTTGGAATTACAGTTCTGATGCCAGAGTGCTCTGTCCCCTCTGATTCGTCATCTGGATGTCCACTGTCCTACAGGGGTACGTTGGACTCTATTGCACTGGTCAAAAGGCTCCCTGCCTCCACAATTCCTCACCCAGCCCTCTCCTCAGGGAAAATGACGGTTTATTATGATTTAGGCTTCCTACTCTGTTTACAACCCAGAGTTGTGGAACCGGTTTCTGGTCTTTCTATACTGTGAGAGTTAATCTCAGGTTGTCAATTTGACAGGTCTTAGAGTCAGCACGGAACCAAATCTCATTTTCTAAATTAGATTAATTTAGGTGGGACGTTCTACCCTCGCAATGGGATAGCGTCATTCCATGGGCTGGGGTCTCAGACTGCATAAAAAGGAGAAAGTGGGTGGAGCACCAGCATTCACTGCTCTCCCTCTGCTCCTCCCTGGGGATGTGCTCCTGTGATGCTGGCTGTCCCTCCTCCCTGGAGATGTGCTCCTGTGATGCTGGCTGTCCCCTCCTCCCTGGAGATGTGCTCCTGTGATGCTGGCTGTCCACTCCTCCCTGGAGATGTGCTCCTGTGATGCTGGCTGTCCCCTCCTCCCTGGAGATGTGCTCCTGTGATGCTGGCTGTCCATTCCTCCCTGGAGATGTTCTCCTGTGATGCTGGCTGTCCCCTCCTCCCTGGAGATGTGCTCCTGTGATGCTGGCTGTCCCCTCCTCCCTGGGGATGTGCTCCTGTGATGCTGGCTGTCCCCTCCTCCCTGGAGATGTGCTCCTGTGATGCTGGCTGTCCCCTCCTCCCTGGGGATGTGCTCCTGTGATGCTGGCTGTCCACTCCTCCCTGGAGATGTGCTCCTGTGATGCTGGCTGTCCACTCCTCCCTGGAGATGTGCTCCTGTGATGCTGGCTGTCCACTCCTCCTGGCTGATGGGATGGTGGGCGCTGTCCTCCTGTCTGTGCCACAACTCCCCTGCCATGATGGACTTCTTCTCAAAACTCTAAGCTGAAAATAAGCCTTTTCCTTCCTTAAGCTGCTTCTGGATGGGTATTTTGTCTTAGCAATGAGAAGGTAGGTGCTACAACATATCAGAGCAGTTTCTAACAATATACTGGGATCTGTCTAAAGGGCCAGGCTGGGAGCAGGTACATTGAGCCCAGGCAGAGTGTACCTGTTCCTATCATGTGGAGCTGGGGCAGAGCTGATCTGGCCTGTGTCTCTCTTAGATACAGGTTCTGAGGATGTAGAGGAGTGTGAGGTGTTGAAGGGCACCCCTGAAGACCACACCACCTTGTAGGACGTTGCAAACTTGCTAGAAACTACGTGGCCCCAGGAATGAAGGTCTGATCCACTTACATGGTCCCCTTGATCTCAAGGGGTTCTAATGGGGACAGAGTAACTGAGTAAGCAATGCTTCTCAAGGCTGAGCTACAGGGTGCATGGGAAACAAGCCATGAATGCAGCACTGCAAATCAGATCTTTTCCCTCTCTCTTTAGAGGTGAAGACACTGAGTTTTCTCCTTGAAATAAGGACAAGGAAAAACAATACAGAAGGAAAGCATGCAGAGTGACTCATTGCAAACGTAGCTTGCTAATGCACTGTGCAAACGTGCGCTTGTTTTCAATAGAGTAGGACAGGCTGGGAAGAGTCCTGAAAGGACCCCAGGATGAGCCAGACGACCTGAGCTAGTATTCTCTGAATAATGAGATGATTAATATATCCATAGGTCCTTCCAATTCTAATGCAAATATGTAAGGCCACAGAAGTGATTAAAAAATAAGTGGGGTAACATTTTTCTCCAAACTCAATTTAATTTTTTTGTGTTTTGGTTTTTTTGTCACTCTAGCCCAGGCTGACTTGGAATTCACTATGTAGTCTCAGGCTGGCCCCAAACTCACAGGGATCCTCCTACTTCTGCCTCCTTGAGTGCTGGGATTAAAGAAGTGTGCCACTACACCTGGCCTAAATTTGAATTTTAATGACACCAATATCTTCTTTTTTTTTTCACTTTTACTTTTTCTGTCCTTTCCTCCCTTGTCCCATCTCTCCATCCCTCTTTTCCTCCTTACATTACTTCTAGGAAGGGAATCCTTTTTAAAATAGACGTGGAACAGAAGTGCAATAAATATAGAGGAAAAACTGGGGTGGATTTCAGGTGGTTGACAGGATGTGGTCATCTTGCTTACTCTGTTGTCCTTGGAATCCCTCCTTCCCTTTCCTCACTTCTTTCCTCTCCTCCACCCTTCCTCTTCACTCCTCCCTCCATTGTCTTCCCTCTCCTTTTCTCTCTGAAGCAAATGTACTTGACATCATTTGCAAAGCAATGGATGGGGAGGAGTCCTTGGGTGAAAGTCACTGTTTTGATGAACTGACCACCTGGGAATACAAATATTGGCACAGTCCCCAGGCTGAGACATGCATGTTCGTGCCACAGACAAGGATTTTGGGAGGCAGGGTGTGTCTGTTTCTATTTCCTGGGCACCTGAGTGAGCTGCCTGGGATGCAGCAGGTGCTGCAGAAATAGCTACTGAGTGAAGGTAGGATTTCTGGAACTCTCTCTCCCCTTAACCTGTCTCTTCCAGGACTGGGCCCAACCTCTCCGACCTCTGCTCATTCATAGGTACAGAGAATCTTCTCAATATCACCTGGCACTTTGCATTGACAGGTAGGCTTCTATTAAGTGGAATAAGCCTGTCCCTCCATGGCTGGAGAAAGCAGATTGAGTAACCAGCACAGGTGGCCTGTCACTGCAACCCAGTCTACCATGAATCTCAGGTATGCTAATCTGTACTCATGTAACCTCAGGAAAGTCACTGAATCTTTCTAAATCTAACTTTAATCACATGAAATGATGGACTAATGACAATGTTATTTTATATGGATGTCGTATAGTCATCTACGTGAAAGAAGCCTGGAATTAATTTTAAGTATATATAAACAAGAAAAATATTGGAAGTCAAGTTAGCTATAGCTAGTTATGTTATAGTTAGCAACATAAACTGTAAAACATAATATCTAAGGACAGTGCTAAGATTCACAGTAGATGCAGATAAAGGTCGAGACTGCTTCCTTCTTTTCCAAAAGATGCTTAAACAACCAAGAGAAAGAAAAACATTCCAAAGTCTTGGGCAGTTGTTTAGCCCTGAAAGATTGTAGCAGAAGGGCTCTATGCTCTTTCCAGATTCTCTCTTCAAGGACCTTCACTGTGTCTGCCTCTCGGCCTCCAAAGAGCTTGTACCTGCTCCTCTCTACAGAGGAAAGACCCTTGTACTCTGGGAAGCATTGTCTGTATGGTTAGGTGTTGGGGTCCCTCCTAGGGCCAGCCCAGGAGGGATGGCAGGGTCTCTGCCGAATAGGGGGTGAAAGGCGTGGAGTCATGACACAGACTCCAGGAGTTGGGTGGAAGCAGGCAGAGGGCGAGCTGCTGCAAACTCATTTATTCAAGGAAGTGTAGGGGGTTTAAAGGGTTTGGCTGGCCAATCTTTGTATGGGGTGGTCCCCTTCTTGTGACCAATGACAGCCTGTCTCCGGGCCGATCATCTCGCAGCAGGTTTCTCACGAGCATGGGACTGTAGCTGTTGTCACGCCAGGCCTGAGCAGGATGGCATTGGCCATATTCTCATCAGATTGGAAGGAGTATCCTGAGGCACTGTCCCTGTCTCCTAACGAAGATTGGCTGATCCGTCCATGACCCCCCAGTGAACACCAACAAACCCACTGAGGAGGACCCTCAGTGGACGGGGGCAGGGGAGAGGATATGAGAACAAACTACTCTTAACACACATAGAAGAGAGTGAAAATATCACAAAAGGGGTGTGAACAGTGTTGTAAGGGCTCTGAGGGGACGCTCTATCATAGGTTATTTGCATCTGAGGAAGTGCTAATTAGCACAAGTTCCTCTCAGACAAGCCTAGGAAGTCTTGTGAGAGCCTGGGAGCAATGTTATTCTGAACTTGCATTTGCAAAACAGGCAAGAAACTGGGGTGCTGGAGCCAGTCCCAACCATGGTGTGCTCAAGCCCATTCACACCAACTCCCGAGATCCTATCATTAAATACTCGGGAATTTGGCAAAGCTAATAGCTGTTACTAAAGATAACATTATATAAACTTACAGTTAAATAAAGGATGTTTACGATAAAAATATTAAATGCCCCCAATTTGTTGTTATCTAATGATTTTTTTTTTTCATTTTCTTCTGCTTATGCTTGTAAGGTCACCTCACCTTCCAAGCCTGCATGGTGGAAGGCTACACAACAGTGCACTTCCCTGCCCAGCTCTGTTCAGGCTCATCACATCGGTAGCTTGACATTTGCTGTGAAGAGAGTATTTGCACCCAAGAAATGTGCAAACATGACAAATCAGGGCTCTGCTCAGAGCTGGATGTCAAACACTTGTCAGCACGCCACTGGAGAAGAGTTCAGACAGGGTCCAGAGAAAAGCACTGAAAAGTGTGCACTCATTCCTCTGGCGCATGCTTGCTGACCACCTGTTAAGTGGACTTTGCACTGAGTCACCATGTCATCACGGCTAACCCATGACCACAATCCATGGAGCTGATCCACAGATTCGCCATCTAATAAGGAAGAGGTCTGGAAGAACTACTGAGCAGCTTTCAATAAGTGTATCTTGAGGAATGTTCCAGCTCCTGGGCAGCAGCTCCAACTGCTGAGAACTTATCAAGGAGGGGTCTGTCCAGGCCCACTTCAATAAATACATAAGGAAGGCTTAAAGGCGGCCTGTTAAGTGTTTGCATGCAAATAGCTTTATTGGGCTCCTTGAAAAAAAAAAAATGTTCTTCTAAGGAGTTTAAATATTTTCAGTCTTGTTTATCTTATTAATTTGTTTAGTCAGGTGTGTGGATGTGGGTGTGACTTGTAAAAATATTTATTCATTTGAGAGAGAGAGGGAAAATGGATGTGCCAGGGCCTCTTGCCGCTGTTCCAGATACAAGGCACTTTGTGCACTGGCTTTGTGTAGGCACTGTGTCTCAAACCCAGGTTTGCAGGCTCTGCAAGCACCCTTAGCCCCTGAGCCATCTCTCTAGCCCATGAGTTTTTTTTGGGGGGTGGTTTAGAGATAGGGTCTCGCTCTAGCTCAGGCTGACCTGGAATTCACTATGTAGTCTCAGGGTGGCCTTGAACTCATGGCAATCCTCCTATCTTTGCCTCCTGAGTGCTGGGATTAAAGGCATGTGCCACCACGCCCGGCCCCACAAGTGTTTTTTTTTAATTTTTAAAAATTTTTTTATTATTTTTTGGAGAGAGAGACAGACAGAGACAGACAGAGACAGACAGAGAGGGAGAGGGAGAAAGAGATGGGCGTGCCAGCAGTCTCTCAGCTGCTGTGAACGAAATCCTGATGCGTGCGCCCCCTTGTGGGCAAGTGCAGCATTGCGCCCTTGCGTCACTTTGCATCTGGCTAAACGTGGGACCTGGAGATTGGAACCGCTGGACATTGGAACCAGCGTTCTTAGGCTTAGCAGGCAGGCACCTTAACTGCTAAGCCATCTCTCCAGCCCCCCACGAGTGTTTTTAATAGTGTGTAAAGACCATACAAAGCAAGTGTTATCCCTGAAACCTAAGTGAAAGAGATCTTATGAATCCCATCAAAATGACCAAAGACCTTCCTATTCCTCACAGAGTATAAATCCACTCTGCGACTTGGTGCAGGGGTACCATCACATAGGGCACAAAAGCAAAGCACAAAGAGACCCACATCGCTAAGGATTCAGTGTAGCACCTTCCAGTGTGGCACCTGCAGTGGATGGAATTTAAATTAGAAAAGTGAACAGATCAAGCCACACTTCATCTGGGATCCAGGACAGCAGCTGAAACATGGTGGCTACACAGGAAAACTTAGCTGAATGAAAGAATGGTTATTCCTATGACAAAATTCTAACCACTGTTTTAACCAAAAGTAACAGATTTATAGAAAAAAAAAGAATCAAGAAATGGAAGTTGGTATAAAGAATTAAGATCTTATCATATCTAATACAATCTTTAAATAGAAGAGGAAAACTAAGATTACTGGACTGATGGACTTGATAGTGCTCTGACTAAATACCTGAGAAAAGCAACTTTTTTTTAAAAGGAAAAGGTTTGTTTTTAATGGCTTATGGTTTTAGAGAGTTCAGTCCATAGTCACCTGGCCCTATGTGCCTGGGCAGAATGTCATGGTGTTGGGGGAGGTGTGGCAGGCAAAGGCTGTTCTTCATTGTGGATGGGAAGTATAGAGGAGAGGATGAGGCTGGGGTTGAGGTTCAGCCTTCAAAGGCACTTAAGCCTCCAGTGACGCATTTCCTCCCACCAGGTCCACCTCCTAAAGTTCCCAGAACCTCCCAAATTAGCACCACTGGCTGAGAAAGAAGTTTTCACCCTTAAGCCTATGGGGAACATTTTGTATCAACAGTTATATACACAGCCAGCACTGCAGTAGTAGGAACAGGACCGGGAGAAGACAGAAGCAGGTAACAAATGGGACGAGGTTCTGATCACAATACATTACGTACATATTTGAAAACCGTCAATTAAAAAGTTTAATAAAAGAATCTGATCTGTTTGAATTCATTCACCATCCGTGCACTTTCCTTGCACAAAGAAATGGTTGTAAATACTCTTGGCAATTGTTGATTGACAAAGAAAATCTTTCCCCTGCTTCCCATGATATAAAATGGAAAAGTGAACACTGATGCCAGAAATGCAATGAGGATCAACTAGCATCCTTTCTCATTTCCTTTTGTTTACCCGTCATGTATGTATGTACTTTTACTCCTTTCTCCTCCTCTCCTCTCCTTCCCTTTGCTCTTTCCTCCCCTCCTCTCCTCTCTCCTTTTCTTCTTTATTTTTTCTAAACTCTTCTTGTGGGCTGACTTTTAGCTAGACTCAGCACTGACCTCTCCCCCAGCATCTCTCTCACAAACTTCTGCATGTAGACTTGTCCAATTCGTTCTGATTTGGATGAGAAAACCCAGGAAGGGAAAATGATTGGGCCAAGGAAAATGCCAACAAATGGAGCATCTGAGGATCTTGTGCAGGCTTCTCTGTTTTGGAAGTACTTTTCTGTTAACAGCTTTGTCAGATCCAAATATGTCCAGGAATCTCCTAGGGGCCTTGCTAAATGGAGATTTTGAGTCAGCAGGTCCAGGGCAAGGCCTGACAAGCTCCCAGGAGATGTCAATGCAGAAACCAATCTGGACAGACATGACCTTGCATACACTGCTTTGGGTCATATCCAACTCCACACAATTCATTCTGTGGTTTTGGAGACGTGTTCAGCTGATGAGCTACACTGGTGACTTAACAGATCATGTCAGTTATAGTTCCATTGCTATGACAACATACCTGACAAGAAGCAGCTGAAGGAAAGAAAGGGTTTATCCTGGGTTATAGTTTCAAGGGTTCATTCCATCACTGTGGTGGCAGGAGCAGGAGAGCAGCTGGTCATTGCAGCCACGGTCAGGAGGCAGAGGATGAATAGGAAGTGAAAGTGGGCTATAAAGCCTTAAGGCTTGCCCCCAGTAACCCAATTCCTCCAACTAGAATCCATCTCCCTCCTAAATGTCCCATAACCTTCCCAAATACAGGCACCAGCTGGGAACCAAGTGTTCAAACACAGGAGCTGACAGTGGAGATAGGAGGCATTTTACATTCAAACCACATCACTAGGCCAGGAAAGACCTGTCTCTAAGGGAACCTGGCTGGCTTCCTCCTTCTCTCTCCCCACTCTCTGACCCCGGGTGCTACATAGCAGATGCCTGTATAAACAACATGTGAGCTTGCAGTCTTGACCCCTTCAATCCATTTTTTAGAACAGTCATGGTGAGCAGCTTGACTGTAAATCTGAGGATGTCTCTCTAGTTATCAGAATCCTTTAGGCAAAAGTCAGCTGCCAAAGCCCTTGCCCTGCCCAGGCCTTTAACCACAGAATCTTCATTTTTACTTGCTATGGATACTGTGACAACATAAAATTTAAATAAAAAAAGAAATAAAAAGTTTTAGCTGTGAAATAAAATAATGAACTCACTTGACTAACTCTCTTCCATTTTACTGATGAGGAAAATGAGTCCCAGAGAGGTGCAGCAATTCCTGAGGAACCCCAGGAATGCAAGTGGCATGAGCATGACTCCAAGATTTTATGGATGTCTTCTTTAGATCTCTGGCTCCCTTTCCTCAAGGGCCATGCTCAATCTTTCTTCTTCTTCTTTTTTTTTTTTTATATATTTTTTTAAAAAAATCTTTATTGACAATTTCTATACTTACAAAAAAAAAAAAAAACCCATGATATTTCCCTCCCCTCCCTCCATTCCCCTTCAGAACTCCATTGTTCTCAAATATTGCTTCTCTTAAGATCCATGAAGATCACTCATGGGCTGAAAGGAATATATTCACGGCTGCACACCTCTTTTAAATCCATCCCTTGTGATTCCAGACACGGAGAAGAGCAGAGATGTGCAGACACCAGACTACTTGTTACAAGTTTGTGCAGACCAGCCTAATTGCTTGGCCATGAGGTCCTGAGCTTGGGGGCAGTTAGGGCTAAATAAACACCACTGCCTGCAGCCACCATACCACCTCTCTCCTAAATGGAGAAAATCTTTAAGACACCATGGCGATTCAACCTGACTCTTAGGATCTCACAAAGTGTAAACTGATGGGCCCAGTGTTTCCTGAAGTTTTATGATTTTCAAAGAGATCAATGGCCTCCTACTCCTCCCCAGTTTATGATGAAGTTAATCCTTCCTTAACTCGGGAAGCAAACTGAACAAAGGCCTCAGTTCATCAAGGTCACACAAGCAAATCATGATGCCGAAAACTGGTGTGTTTCCATTTCAGCCCCTTTGTCTCAAAGCCTTTCAGAACAAGCAGCTAGAAAATATATTCATGGAAGGTTTGTCAACCTCCCCAGGAAGAATGCATAGAGAGAAGCCTACTGCTCCCCGAGCAAGGAGCAGACTCTGGGTTTCTAACTCTTGCTAACTTGCATGGTCCAGTGAGCTCAGAGAAAGCACAGCTCAGGGCAGGAGAGGGAAAGGGAAGCGATGCAAAATGAGCACTAGATTGGTGGAAAAGAGAATATCCCAGGAGGATCCCAAGAAAAGCAATGTCCAGTAGCAGGGAGAAGAGCTGGTAACAGGGACGAGGGCACCAGTGTACAGGAGAAACTGAGTCAGATATAGAAGATTTAAAATCTGCACCGAGCTTTTTATTAATATTCTAGTGTGTTCTGGTTCAGGGGGCCTGGGGAGAAGGGTGGTCTTTCATACAGTATGTAAACAACAACATGTGGGTGGGAAACGGAACACTCAGTAGTGTGTACATGCTTGTGTGTTTGTCGTGAACTTGTAAAGGTACAACTTAGTACATGAGACGCAGGACTTCACAGATCATGCTGAGAGTGAGAGCCAGTGAGTTTACTTGGAAAAATATCAGATCAGTATCAGCCATGGTGTGAGCAGGGTCCTGAAGGTGAAGCAGGAATAAATGGAAACTGACAAACACTTGGCACAGGCTGCAAAACATCAAAGGTCATTTCTGGCTGTCTCATCAAATGCCATGTTGTGTGTGAAGGTACTTTTTCATTCATTCATCCATTCCCAATGAGCAAATGTCCTCATTTATCCAGTCAGATGAAATAAGAGGCTGTAGATCACAATGGCTTACTGCTCGTCAAAGGAAGAAAGGAACAGATAGGGATGTCTAAGGGTTTTCTGAGAACACTACCATGTGCCAACTACGAGGGTTTCAGGTAGGAAGGAGGCATAGGCTGTCTCCTCAGGCGCTTGCAAATTTGCGACTCTCTATAATTCTTTGAGGGACGCAGGGCTGTATGCAGCTATCAGTGGCAGCCCCACCACGATGCCCACTTCTCCTCCCTCTCAGTCCCCTCTCCTACCTGAACACTGCCTTCTTTGGGTCTCAGTGGACTATACAATTCAGCAAGTATTGAAAGAAGGGATGTATCCCATGGATATGTATACAAGGTACACAAACATGTACTGTATTTTAATTATGGGCTATGTCCATTACCTTCTGGAAGCATGCAAGTATAACTTTTAAATCAAATTAACACACAGGGCATTTACCCTTAAATCCCTAGCGTGGTGGGATTAGAGTTGAGCGGAGGCTCCCAAGGGGGGCATCTTTTTGTATGAGTTACGTAAAGGTGGCTCAGGAGTTTGAGAACATACATTCCAGAACACAGTAACAGTTGGAAAGTTACAGTGTGAGCTGTAACTACCTTGTTTCCCACAGTGAATGTCTCACACTTTAGAATGCGTGAGGATGACCTGCAGAACTTACCTCTCAGTGCACACTTTGTAGCTCCTGCCCAGCAGTGTGTAATATGTATGGGGGTACAGTTGGGTTACTCAGAAGCTTATGTAAACTCGGCAGGGGGGGTAGTTCTGAGGCTCTAGGTGGGTGTTTTGAGCTGCAAAGAGGGGAATAATTGTGTCAACTGTTGATTCGTTAGTAAGGAACACAGTGCCTGGCAGATAGCAGGTGTTAATAAATGTTTGTGAAATATAAAAAAATTAATGATTCAAATCCAATAAAACTCTAAGCTTCAGAAATATAGTTTGTTCTTAAATGAATGTAATTATTTTTTTGAGGCAAGCCCAACAGACTGGCCTTTTTTTATGTGAGAGAGAGGAGGCAGGGAAAGAGGGAATTGGTGGGCCAGGGCCTTCAGCTACTAGAATCAAACTCCAGATGCCTGCACAGCCTTGTGCACATGTACAACATTGCGTGCTTACATCACTGTGTGTCTGGCTTATGTGGGACCTGGAGAGTTGAACATGAGTCCCTAGGCTTTGCAGGCAAGCACCTTAACTGCTAAGTCATCTCTCTAGCCCCATGCAATTTGATTTAAACTTTATACTTCCAGAAATTAATAGACATAGCCCATAATTAAAATACAGACCTGAGATAAGTGGTATTTGAAAGTTTAATTTCATTGATTGATTAGCTTGGGCTCAGGATGGTGGCTGTTGGACTCCCTCCTGGGGATGGAGACTCTGGGTGTCTACTTGCCCTTGAACTGGAAGATCACATTTTTCCAAATAACAGTTTACCTTGTTATTTCCTAATTCCAACTACCCTTCTAGTAATTAATCTTAATTAGTGAGCCTTAATGCACCTCTTGCCAATCAGCAGGAATGTACCACACCCTCAAGATCAACCCGAGGCAAGCTTTCTTGTTTTGCCACACTCTCTATCCCTATAAAGTGGTAAAATTAGATTCATCACAAACAATTGAGTCAAAGGGAACAGGACAGTCCTTTGTGTAAGTGGTTGAGAAACCAACTGATTCTTCAGTCCACACACACCTCAAGTCCGTGGGTTTGAAAGGGTTTTTTTTGTGCTTTCAGTCACACTCTCTATGTGATCTCTCTATGTGATCTCTCTATGTGATCTCTCTATGTGATCTCTCTATGTGAGCTCTCTATGTGAGCTCTCTATGTGAGCTCTCTATGTGATCTATGTGATCTCTCTATGTGAGCTCTCTATGTGAGCTCTCTATGTGATCTATGTGAGCTCTCTATGTGATCTCTCTATGTGATCTCTCTATGTGATCTCTCTATGTGAGCTCTCTATGTGATCTCTCTATGTGATCTCTCTCTGTGAGCTCTCTATGTGATCTCTCTATGTGATCTCTCTGTGAGCTCTCTATGTGATCTCTCTCTGTGAGCTCTCTATGTGCTCTCTCTCTGTGAGCTCTCTCTGTGAGCTCTCTCTGTGAGCTCTCTATGTGAGCTCTCTGTGATCTCTCTCTGTGAGCTCTCTATGTGATCTCTCTATGTGAGCTCTCTATGTGAGCTCTCTATGTGAGCTCTCTATGTGATCTATGTGATCTCTCTATGTGAGCTCTCTATGTGAGCTCTCTATGTGAGCTCTCTATGTGATCTATGTGAGCTCTCTATGTGATCTCTCTCTGTGAGCTCTCTCTGTGACCTCTCTCTGTGATCTCTCTATATGATCTCTCTATGTGATCTATGTGAGCTCTCTATGTGATCTCTCTATGTGATCTCTCTATGTGAGCTCTCTATGTGATCTCTCTATGTGATCTCTCTATGTGATCTCTCTATGTGATCTCTCTATGTGATCTCTCTATGTGAGCTCTCTATGTGAGCTCTCTATGTGAGCTCTCTATGTGATCTATGTGAGCTCTCTATGTGATCTCTCTATGTGATCTCTCTCTGTGAGCTCTCTCTGTGACCTCTCTCTGTGATCTCTCTATATGATCTCTCTATGTGATCTATGTGAGCTCTCTATGTGATCTCTCTATGTGATCTCTCTCTGTGAGCTCTCTCTGTGAGCTCTCTACTGTGAGCTCTCTATGTGATCTATGCTCTGCTCATTGGGATCTGTTGAGCTTCCTGTTAGTTACATAATGACAATTCAATTAATTGGAGGGACAGGCTCTGTCTGCTCAGGAGAAGAGAGAAAGGGAACAGGAAGGGTCAGATCTCCTGGGCAGACAGAGCCTGTCCCTCCCTCTAACAGACTACAGGATTAGTTGGATTAATGGAACATTTACAGTTAATTCTGAGACAGAATGCTGATCCTTTTGTGCAAATCAGGAGGTTTTGGAGGGATTCCTACTAGGACTTGTCCTATATCAGTGTCCCAAGAGGAAAAATTGCATGCTGTTGGTGGAATCAAAGAGAAGAACATTGTCCCCAAATGAAAAGAACTCTTAAAATATCCTCAGGATTCTTTCCTTTAAATTTATTTATTTATGTATTTGCAAGCAGACACACACATACACTGAGAGAGGGGGAGAGAGAGAGAGAGGGAATGTGTCAGCCTCTAGCCACTGCAAATGAACTCCAGACGCATGCACACTTTGTGCATCTGGCATCAAATGGGTACTAGGGAATCGAACCCGGATCATTACACTTTGCAGGCAAGTGCCTTAACTTCAGAGCCATCTCTCCAGCCCCTTTATGCTCACAATTCTAAGAGGGGCTCAGTGCTGAGATCCTGCTTGGAGGTAGAGAATAGAAGTATTTCTCCTCCAGAGCTGAGTGTATTCAAGGGAAGTCAGGTCATCTATCTAGAATAACTGGAATCATGTTTGGAGAGAGACAAGAAGACTGTGTTTGGGAAAGCAGGACCATGTTCCCTGTTTTTCTAAAACCTCATCAGATGTAAGGGACATCAGATGTGTGGTAGGAAATGGAAGACAAGATGGGCAAGTACATGAGGCCAGAATAACAACCTTTACTTTCCTATTAGTCAGTTTTTATCAGTGTACAAAATACCTCAGGCAGGCTCTTTATGATGGAGATCGGAATTCTAAAGGGGAATGGGGGAGGGAGGGAAATATCATGAGTTTTTTGTATGTAAATATAGAAGTAGTCAATAAAAATAAATAAATAAATAAAAATAAATAAATAAAGAAGAATAAAAGATCCTTGCTTTCAAGAAGCTCAGAGTTCCTGTGACTTTTAGATTGATTGTCATATGAAAACACTTAGAAAAATGTTCTGAACATAGATCATATTAAAACAGGCAGCTCAGGCTGGAGAGATGGCTTAGCAGTTAAGGTGTTTGTCTGCAAAGCCAAAGGATCCTGGATTATCCAGGACACACGTAAGCCAGATGCACAAGGGGGCATATGCATCTGGAGTTCGTTTGTAGTGGTTAGAGACCCTGGCACACCCATTCTCTTTCTCTGCCTCATTCTCTCTCTCAAATAAGTAAACAAATAAAATATATTAAAAAAACAGGTAGCTCTTATTGTTAGCATCTTTTTGTTGGCATCTTTTCATTCCCCCTGTGGTCCAGTTACAGCTGGAGGTGATCTTGGGGGAGGGCTGGAGGGAAGTGCCTGGGTGACTTTCTCCAGAACTGTCCTTTTAGATGACTCTTGTAAACAGAAACAAGTCAAGTAGAAAAAGGGAAGGAGTTCTGCCTGATGAAACCAGCTAGCTGGAGGCCAGATCCTAAAGAGCTCTTTTCTTTTGAAAGATTTGACAGTTAAGTAAAGGCCACTCAGAGCTGTGGTTTATGGTAAACACCTGTCATCCCAGTACTTGGGAGGCAGAGGCAGAGGCAGAGGCAGAAAGAGCACAAACTCAGGGACGGTCTGAGCTACAGAGTGAGTTAAAAAAAGAAAAGAAAAGAAAAGAAAAGAAAAAAAAGAAGAGTAAAGAAAAGAAAGAAAGAAAAAACCAGAACAACAATGAAAGAAGCACATTGAAAGTTTTCCACAGGGGGAGAAGGAAGTCGTGGTCACCTTCATGAAGATGCTTGTGATGGAAATGTCAATTTGATTGGGTCTAGAATCACCTAAAGACAAATCTCTGGGCATGTCTGTGAAGGAGTCCCTAAATTAGGTTAATGGAGATGAAAAGACCCACCCTGCTTGTGGCAACATCATCTCCCGGCTGTGATACCTGACGGAATCAAAAGGAGAAGTTGAATTGAGCAGCAGCATGCATCACTCTGTTTCCTGACTGCAATATGACCAGCTCTCCTATTCCTGCTACTGTCATTCATGCCATGGTGGTCTGGCCCCTCAAACTGCAAGCCAGAAAAAAGGAAACTTCCTCCCTTAAATTTTTGGCTGTCAGGTAATTTGTCACAGCAACAAATTAAGCAGCTAATATAATGCTGCTATGGGTAGGCAGCAGCAGGAAGCAGATTCCCAAGCTGGTGAATGTGTTAAGTCAACTAACTTGATTTTTTGACCCCAGCACAGAGGAGAGGGTCAAGGATGGTAGGGGTCGAGGGCTGTGTGGCTAGGAGGTGCCCCTCATTGAGGTTTGGAAGAAAGCTGATGGATTTAATTTTCATCATAGTATCTTGTAGCAGACAGCTTCAGGTTTGCTGAGATGAACTTCCAGACCAGGCACAGTTATGGGGGAAGGGATATTATTTATTGAAGCTTACAGATCCAGGGGAAGTTCCATAATGGCAGAAGAAGCTGGCCTGTCTTCACAGGACTAGGAAAGAGAGCGAAAAGCCACCAGCCACACAGCACAGCACACTTCAGGAACTCCTACTGGACACACTTTGCACATCTTTACAATGGAATCTCAAACCACCACCACACCTTAAGATCCGCCCAATGACATTGCCTCCAGCAAGGTGGCTGCAGATGCAAACTATAAACTAATAAAACACTGAATATATTGGGGGCCATACATTCAAACTACCACATATCTGCTGGGTGTATTCTCACTGATGATATCTTACAAACAGAGGCTGGACCTCTTTTTAAAAAAATTTTAAATTTTATTTATTTATTTGGGGGGAGGGGGAGAGTAAGAGGCAGATAGAGAAGAGAGAGAGAGAGAGAGAGAAAGAGAGAGAGAGAGAATGGGCACATCAGGGGCTCCAGCTGTTGCAAACAAACTCCGGATGCATGTGCCACCTTGTGCATCTAGCTTATGTGGGACCTGGGACCTTTGGTCTTTCAGACAAATGCTTTAACTGCTAAACCATCTCTCCAGCCCAGGCTGGAACTCTTAAAAGGCTTGGACCAGGAGCTAGAAATTTGGAAGTTGTGAGCTACACTGAAACAGAGCATTCCAAACAGGCAGATATCTACCCTTAGGCTTTCCAAGAGAAGTATACTTATCAGTAAATACATGAAGCAAGGGACTACATATAACATCTCTCATACCTTCGGCAAAACCCAGGGAAAGAGAAGTCCTAGGCTGATAGCATGAAGACTCCTGAGTCATCTCCTCAAGGGAGTGTGGGGAGAGAACTGTAGATGCCTCAGCTCTCATAATGGACATCCTTCAAAAACCCATTCCGTGCAGTAGGTCTGTGGGGTCCAGCAAGGAAGGGCAAGATGGGGTCTGATCACTCAGCTCTGCATAGCTGCTGGGAGCACCATGCACCCGGGAAGCCTGTCTTGTCAACAGTGTTGGTTTCTCTGTCTCAGGGCCATTTTGGATCAGGGCTCATTCTGTTCTGGGTGACAAGACTCAAAGACACCACCCTATCTTCTCTATGAGGCTGCCAGCTTATCCCCCTTCCCCCAGGCAGACCTAGTCAGCATCCAAATTGGATCTTTGCAGGTCTAGTGCTCCGGGGGCTTCCAGTACTCATCTGCAAACTGAAAGTCATTTTGTTCCATTTCCAAGGCCAGTATACAAACAGCTCCACTCTTCCCAAGATGAAAACCAAATACAGAAAAGAGAAATTACATCCATAATCAACTGAAATTCATCTGCTAGTTTCTCAGTCTGTCACTGATAAGAACAACATAGCTTCAGAGAGAGAGAGAGAGAGAGAGAGAGAGAGAGAGAGAGAGAGAGAGAAACAGAGAGACAGAGAGATTGATCTTACCATATTAAAGTCATGTAAGCTTCTTTACATTGCATTACTCTGATAATCATAAAAGCCCCTATAACATTATTTTTTCTACAGAAAACAGAAAATTTACAAATTACCCCAAACCATAATTAAATGAATAATGAAGACACTTGAAAGACTTGTCATGCTACAGCTTTGGCTATTTTCAAACCTGTGATGATGACGATGAACATTTTTGTGGTCCTATATAGAAAGAGAGTGTTTTCATTTTATAAAGAGAGTGTTTCCATTTTATAAAGAGTGTTTCCTATATATAGAGTGTTTCCCACATATAAAGAGAGTGTTTCCTATATATAAAGAGAGTGTTTCCTATATGGAAAGAGAGTGTTTCACCTATATAAAGAGAGTGTTTCCCATATATAAAGACAATGTTTCCCACATATAAAGAGAGTGTTTCCCATATATAAAGAGAGTGTTTCCCATATATAAAGAGAGCGTTTCCCACATATAAAGAGAGTGTTTCCCATATATAAAGAGAGTGTTTCCTATATATAAAGAGAGTGTTTCCTATATATAAAAGAGCAGTGTTTCCTATATGGAAAGAGAGTGTTTCCCCTATATAAAGAAAGTGTTTCCCATATATAAAGACAATGTTTCCCACATATAAAGAGAGTGTTTCCCATATATAAAGAGAGTGTTTTCCATATATAAAGAGAGTGTTTCCCACATATAAAGAGAGTGTTTCCCATATATAAAGAGAGTGTTTCCTATATATAAAGAGAGTGTTTCCTATATATAAAGAGAGTGTTTCCTATATATAAAGAGAGTGTTTCCTATATATAAAGAGAGTGTTTCCCATATATAAAGAGAGTGTTTCCCATATATAAAGAGAGTGTTTCCCATATATAAAGAGAGTGTTTCCCATATATAAAGAGAGTGTTTCCTATATATAAAAGAGTGTTTCCTATATATAAAGAGAGTGTTTTCCACATATAAAGAGAGTGTTTCCCATATATAAAGAGAGTGTTTCCCACATATAAAGAGAGTGTTTCCCACATATAAAGAGAGTGTTTCCCATATATAAAGAGAGTGTTTCCCATATATAAAGAGAGTGTTTCCTATATAAAAGAGAGTGTTTCCTATATATAAAGAGAGTGTTTCCCATATATAAAAGAGTGTGTTTCCCATATATAAAAGACAGTGTTTCCCATATATAAAGAGAGTGTTTCCCATATATAAAGAGAGTGTTTCCATATATATAAAGAGAGTGTTTCCATATATAAAAGAGAGTGTTTCCTATATATAAAGAGAGTGTTTCCTATATATAAAAGAGAGTGTTTCCCATATATAAAAAGAGTGTTTCCATATATATAAAGAGAGTGTTTCCCATATATAAAGAGAGTGTTTCACATATATAAAGAGAGTGTTTCCCTTATATATAAAGAGAGTGTTTCCCATATATAAAAGAGAGTGTTTCCATATATAAAGAGAGTATTTCCCACATATAAAGAGAGTGTTTCCCACATATAGAGAGAGTGTTTCCCATATATAAAGAGTGTTTCCCCTATATAAAGAGAGCAGTGTTTCCCATATATAAAGAGAGTGTTTCCTAAATATAAAGAGAGTGTTTCCCTTATATAAAGAGAGTGCTTCCTATATATAAAGAGAGCAGTGTTTCCCATATATAAAGAGAGTGTTTCCCACATATAAAGAGAGTGTTTCCCATATATAAAGAGAGTGTTTCCCATATATAAAGAGAGTGTTTCCCATATATAAAGAGTGTTTCCCTTATATAAACAGAGTGTTTCCCATATATAAAGAGTGTTTCCCATATATAAACACAGTGTTTCCCATATATAAAGAGTGTTTCCCATATATAACCAGAGTGTTTCCCATATATAAAGAGTGTTTCCCATATATAAACAGAGTGTTTCCCATATATATATAGAGTGTTTCCTATATATAAAGAGAGGAGTGTTTCCTATATATAAAGAGAATAGTGTTTCCCATATATAAAGAGAGTGTTTCCCATATATAAAGAGAGTGTTTCCTATATATAAAGAGAGTGTTTCCCATATATAAAGAGAATGTTTCCCATATAAAAGAGTGTTTCCCATATATAAAGAGAGTGTTTCCCATATATAAAAAGAGTGTTTCCCATATATAAAGAGAGTGTTTCCCATATATAAAGAGAGTGTTTCCCATATATAAAGAGAGTGTTTCCCACATATAAAGAGAGTGTTTCCTATATATAAAGAGAATGTTTCCCATATATAAAGAGAGTGTTTCCCATATATAAAGAGTGTTTCACATATATAAAGACAGTGTTTCCCATATATAAAGAGAGTGTTTCCCATATTAAAGAGAGTGTTTCCCATATATAAAGAGAGTGTTTCCCATATTAAAGAGAGTGTTTCCCATATATAAAGAGAGTGTTTCCCATATATAAAGAGAGTGTTTCCTTTATATAAACAGTGTTTCTCATATTAAAGAGAGTGTTTTCTATAAATAAAGAGAGTGTTTCCCATATATAAAGAGAGTGTTTCACATATATGAAGAGTGTTTCCCATATATAAAGAGAGTGTTTCCCATATTAAAAGAGTGTTTCCCATATATAAAGGAGTGTTTCCCACATATAAAGAGAGTGTTTCCCATATATAAAAGAGTGTTTCCCATATATAAAGAGAGTTTCCCATATATAAAGAGAGTGTTTCCCATATATAAAAGAGTGTTTCCCATATATAAAGAGTGTTTCCCATATATAAAGAGAGTGTTTCCTACATATAAAGAGAGTGTTTCCCACATATAAAGAGTGTTTCCCCTATATAAAGAGAGAGTTTCCCCTATATAAAGAGAGTGTTTCCCATATATAAAGAGTGTTTCACATATATAAAGACAGTGTTTCCCATATATAAAGAGAGTGTTTCCCATATTAAAGAGAGTGTTTCCCATATATAAAGAGAGTGTTTCCCATATTAAAGAGAGTGTTTCCCATATATAAAGACAGTGTTTCCCATATATAAAGAGAGTGTTTCCTTTATATAAACAGAGTGTTTCTCATATTAAAGAGAGTGTTTTCTATAAATAAAGAGAGTGTTTCCCATATATAAAGAGAGTGTTTCACATATATAAAGAGAGTGTTTCCCATATATAAAGAGAGTGTTTCCCATATTAAAGAGAGTGTTTCCCATATATAAAGGGAGTGTTTCCCATATATAAAGGGAGTGTTTCCCATATATAAAGAGTGTTTCCCATATATAAAGGGAGTGTTTCCCATATATAAAGGGAGTGTTTCCCATATATAAAGAGTGTTTCCCATATATAAAGAGAGTGTTTCCTACATATAAAGAGAGTGTTTCCCACATATAAAGAGTGTTTCCCCTATATAAAGAGAGAGTTTCCCCTATATAAAGAGAGTGTTTCCCATATATAAAGAGAGTGTTTCCCATATATAAAGAGAGTGTTTCCCATATATAAAGAGAATGTTTCCTATATATAAAGAGAGAAGTATTTCCTATATATAAAGAGAGTGTTTCCTATATATAAATAGAGTGTTTCCCATATATAAGGAGAGTTCCCATATATAAAGAGGATGTTTCCTATCTATAAAGAGAGGAGTGTTTCCCATATATAAAGAAAGTGTTTCCCACAATAAAGAGATTGTTTCCCATATATAAAGAGAGTGTTTCCCACATATAAAAAGAGTGTTTCCCACATGTAAAGAGAGTGTTTCCCATATATAAAGAGAGTGTATTCCATATATAAAGAGAGTGTTTCCCACATATAAAGAGAGTGTTTCCTATATATAAAGACCGTGTTGCCCACATATAAAGACAGTGTTTCCCATATATAAAGACAGTGTTTGCCATATATAAAGAGAGTGTTTCCAACATATAAACAGAGTGTTTCCCATATATAAAGAGAGTGTTCCTATATATATAAAGAGAGTGTTTTTCCATATAAAGAGAGTGTTTCCCACATATAAAGAGAGTGTTTCCTATATATAAAGAAGAGTGTTTCCCACATATAAAGTGTTTCCCTATATAAAAGAGAGTGTTTCCCATATATAAAGAGAGTGTTTCCCATATATAAAGAGAGTGTTTCCCATATATAAAGAGAGTGTTTCCCATATATAAAGAGAGTGTATTTCCTATATATAAAGAGAGTGTTTCCTATATATAAATAGAGTGTTTCCCATATATAAGGAGAGTTCCCATATATAAAGAGGATGTTTCCTATCTATAAAGAGAGGAGTGTTTCCCATATATAAAGAAAGTGTTTCCCACAATAAAGAGATTGTTTCCCATATATAAAGAGAGTGTTTCCCACATATAAAAAGAGTGTTTCCCACATGTAAAGAGAGTGTTTCCCATATATAAAGAGAGTGTATTCCATATATAAAGAGAGTGTTTCCCACATATAAAGAGAGTGTTTCCTATATATAAAGACCGTGTTGCCCACATATAAAGACAGTGTTTCCCATATATAAAGACAGTGTTTCCCATATATAAAGAGAGTGTTTCCAACATATAAACAGAGTGTTTCCCATATATAAAGAGAGTGTTTCCTATATATAAAGAGAGTGTTTTCCACATATAAAGAGAGTGTTTCCCACATATAAAGAGAGTGTTTCCCTATATATAAAGAGAGTGTTTCCCACATATAAAGAGAGTGTTTCCCATATATAAAGAGAGTGTTTCCTAGAGCCTCAATTCCCACTGTCCTCCAGAACTCCATTCACTTCTCTCCAAAAACCTGGAAAGGTTATGGTGTTGAAACCATCCAGTCTTCTGAAAAGATATTTTCAAGTCCTATGTCCCACTACTTCAAATCCTGACCTTATTACAGAGCTCATCAAGTTAAGAGGAGGTCACTAAGTAGAGCTTTAATTCAATAATTGGTGTTCTTAAGAAAAGGAGAAGTTAAGGCACAGAATCAGACATACAGAGGGGGACAAGGTGAAGACCCAGAGAGAAGATGCCGCTCCACAGCCCAGGACTGCCCAGCATCGCCATCCCCACATCCACACCCAGGACTGCCCTGCATAGCCATCCCCACATCCACACCCAGGAATGCCCAGCATAGCCATCCACACATCCACACCCAGGACTGCCCAGCATAGCCATCCCCACATCCACACCCAGGAATGCCCAGCATAGCCATCCCCACATCCACACCCAGGACTGCCCAGCATAGCCATCCCCACATCCACACCCAGGACTGCCCAGCATAGCCATCCCCACATCCACACCCAGGACTGCCCAGCATACCCATCCCCACATCCACACCCAGGACTGCCCAGCATACCTGTAGCAGACAGCTTCAGGTTCGCTGAGATGAACTTCCAGACCAGGCACAGTTATGGAGGAAGGGATATTATTTATTGAAGCTTACAGATCCAGGGGAAGTTCCATAAGGGCAGAAGAAGTGGCCTGCTCTCCACAGGACCAGGCAAAAGAGAAAAAGCCAACCAGCCACCACAGCACACAGAGCAAAACTACAGCCAAAAGGTCACACAGCACAATTCAGGAACTCCTGCCAGGCACATTTGCATATCTTTACAATGGAATCTCAAACCATCACCACACCTTAAGACCGGGCCCCCAGTGACATTGCCTCTAGCAAGGTGATTGCAGATACAAACTATAACTAATAAAACATTGAATATATTGGGGGACATATATTCAAACTACCACAATACCATCCCCACATCCACACCCAGGACTGCCCAGCATAGCCATCCCCACATCCACTGCCCAGGACTGCCCAGCATACCCATCCCCACTTTCACACTCAGGACTGCCCAGCATACCCATCCCCACTTTCACACCCAGGACTGCCCAGCATAGCCATCCCCACATCCACTGCCCAGGACTGCCCAGCATAGCCATCCCCACATCCACACCCAGGACTGCCCAGCCATACCCATCCCCACATCCACACCCAGGACTGCCCAGCATAGCCATCCCCACATCCACTGCCCAGGACTGCCCAGCATACCCATCCCCACATCCACACCCAGGACTGCCCAGCCATACCCATCCCCACATCCACTACCCAGGACTGCCCAGCATACCCATCCCACATCCACTGCCCAGGACTGCCCAGCCATACCCATCCCACACATCCACTGCCCAGGACTGCCCAGCCATAGCCATCCCCACATCCACTGCCCAGGACTGCCCAGCATAGCCATCCATACTGCAGGTAGGAAGAGCCCAGTTTTTCTCCCCTAGAGCAGTCAGGGAACAGTTGGTCTTGCCCAATCCTTGAGTTCAGACTTCTGCCTCTTCTACATACACACTTCCTGGGATTTCAATTGACCGGGTTGTGGGACTTTGTTACAGCAGCCCTTGGGAACTAGTCCACTTAGACAGATAGGTCTCTACAAAAATGCTTTTCCAGCCCTTCCTTTGATTTTAATGTTCATCTTGTTTTGGGGTGATCTGTGTTCCCTCCATGTGATGGTAAGCCCCAATTGTCAACTTGACAGGACTTACAATCACTATGGTGTTGTAGTTAACTTCACTTTGCTGGGATAAGATTTATGACCCCATGCATCTGCTGGGAGGAAAGTTTTCATTGAGGCTTACAGTCTCAAAGGAAAGCCTCACGATGGCAGAGGAAAGCACAGTAGAGCAGAGGCTGGACGTCACCTCTGTCACAGAAGGTGGAAAACAGTAGCAGGAGATTGAGCCTCGTTCTGGCAAGGGGGAGTTGACTCTAATAAACCCAAGCCTGCCTCCAGCAACACATCTCCTCCAAGCAAGGTTCCACTTCCCAAATTGCAATCAGGTGGGGACCAAGCATTCAAAATACACGATTTCATGGGAGGGGCATCTGATTCAAACCTCAACACGTGAAAACATCTCTGCACACCTGCACAGGTCTGAGGGAGCTTCTAGATTAGGAGACACCCACCCTACCTGGACTGCAGTGTTGCATAACAAAGAGAAAGCTAGCTGAGTGCAAGCTTTCATCTGTGACCCGATGATTCATGCTCCCGTCTTCATGTTTCCCCCGTCATGACAGACTGTATCTCCTTTAAATGCAAGCCAAATGAAGCCCTTCCTTCCTTAAGTTGCTTTTGGTCAGGAATTTAGTCAGAGCAAGAAGAAAGCAAACAATACACTAGGGTTATCACAGGGTGAGACCCTAACCCTGAATGACTGGACTTACAAAAAGAGGAGGAAACACCAGAGACCGCTCTCTGTGCATGTGCAAAAAATAGAACCCAGGTGGACACAGAGGCCATCCACAAGCAGGAGAAGAACCTCACTGGAAATCGAATATGCTAGATTCTTGATGACTGATGTCTGACTTCCAGCCTTAGAGAAATAAATATTGGCTGCTTATGTCACCTAGCCTATGGTGTTTTGTGATGGCAGCCCAAGCTGACTAATGTACTTTCCATTTCTCTGCCACATGACAGACTCATTCAAGCTTTGTATGAAACCTCTCGATAATGGCTGTTAGTTCATTCCCCCAATTCTTATAAAGGGATTACCTCAAGCTCACAGGTCCATTGGGGAAGTTCCATCAATGGTGGGAGAAGCTGCTTCCATACGTCCCAGCAGAGAGAAAAACTAAATAGATGCCACCATAAGCCAGCACAGCCAGAGCTCAAAACCTCTCTGCATATTTTTTTGCCTGGAATTTGGATCTGCCCCCAGCGACATGCCCTCCTGTAGCAGAAGTCGGCCTGCTAGGGTCTGAAGCTGCAGGCTCAATTTTAATGAAACACCTGAGATTATGGGGAACAGACATTCAAACTACCATGGACCCCAAAGCCCAAACAGTGTGCAACACTTCTGATTTTGAACTTTCTTAGATATCTGCATTGAGTTCCCACAGCACACCAGGGAATGAGCTCAACCCGTGGGTATCTTGTCCCAATGAGAACTAGTGACAATGGTCCCAATAGCTTACCGAAGAGGTAACCAAGTGTCAGAAACTAAACAGTTGGCTGAGCTTACATAACCAGGGAATGAAGAGACCTGGATGTAAATAAGACAAATGACTATTGAGAATATGAGCATTCCTCAGTACTCCAGAAGCCCCACCTTGTTCTTGTTCAAGTCAACAGGACTGCTTTGCAAAAGTGAGCAAGTCTCTTCTGAGCAGGGTTGTGACACCAGATGCAGCAATTACCTTCTTTCTCTCTTTTGTTTAAACATTTATTTATTAATTTCCATGGAGAGAGAAAGCATGAGAAAGAATGAAAATGGGCACCTCCAGGGACTCTAGCCATTGCAAAGAAACTCCAGATGCCTGTGCCACTTTGTGAATTTGGCTTTACATTGTTACCGGGAGCAAAGCACTCAACCAAAAGCAACATGTGGAAAGGAAGGGCTTATCTCAGCTTACAGTTTTGAGGGGAAGCTTCATCAGGGTGGGGAAAGTGTGACGGGCCTGAGCAGGAAGTCTGGGTCATCCCTCCACATCAACAAAAAGGAAGTAGTCCAAGTCCTGGGTTTGGGGCTGGGCCATATCACCCCAAGATCCACACGTAGTGACAAACCTCTTCCAGCAAGATTCTACCTTCCAAAAGCCCCACAACTTGCCACCAAACACATGAGTCTATAGGGGACACTTCACTGAAACCACCACATCAGAGCTGTACACAGATCACTGAAGGGTCTTGTTACACGCCAGGGAAGGCACAGACATGCTCCCATTCTTTGTGTGGTGAAGATCTATGCCATAGAACTGTATTACAACATTGTTTCTTCTTGTTACCATGTCAGAGAAGTCTTGATTACATGCATTCATGGTCTACTGTACTTCTAGGACTGTGTTCCACACAAGACAAAAAGAGAATGAAGAACGGAAGGTCACATTCCCTAAGGGCATCGACTGCTATTTTAATTTTCTTTAAGGACCAACACAGTGGGTACATAGAAAACTCTTGTTCAATGCATCCCCAGCTTCCAAAACAGAACATCCAAATATAACCAAGGTCATAACTAAAACTTACCCTTCTTATAGAAGGTCTAAGTCACACACTATCATCTCCTCTCTCTTAACCTATTCTATCATCTTATTCTATTAAGAATAGCCCCAAACACTCCCTTAACTTCTCTTATAGCCTAGGTTGTCAATATGACATTGTGCTAGCCAATGAAATCTGAAAACAAAAAGTCCTGGCGTTTTCCTGAGAAAAGAGTTCTTGGGTTTTCATTGTGTCTTGTGCATGGATTTAATATGTATGGATGCAGCCTTTTTAGGATCATGAGGCAACCAATGTGAGGGAGAACCACAATGATCATGTACTGTAGACTTTGACCTTGGCATGATTGATCTGTTGAACAGATTTTGGAAGCTTCTTGCTTCCTACATCCAATTACTGGTAACATACCCATGCAGCCCAGAGGGATCCAAACTGGTGCTGCTCTTTCCCTGGCCGGGTAGTTCAACTGTGGCCTAGCTGACGTAAAAGCCGTATAAAAGTTAGAAGGGCCACTGGATTCAATGTGAGAAAACCATGTTTTCAAAATCAGTTCCAGCCAGTGGTCAATCCCCCATGCCTCTTATTGCTTCATTTGGATTAGAAGCAAATCTTTTGCCCTGTTTTCTTTTTTTCTTGCTTTCAAATCCAGATTTCACCAAACCCATTCCAAAAAGTGCTTTCAACTCAGAGGCTGGTACGGTAAATGCCAGATCTCAGGTTTACATGTTGACAGCTTAACCTTGACATCCTGCCAAGGTGTATGGCAAGCCCAGTACATTTAGGATGCATTTGAGGTTATCTCTGAGTTGAACTCTTAATAGTAACATGGCCTAATTGCTAACAAATCACCCAGACAGGCTATTCTCAAACCACAGAGGGAGGTTCGGTTGGTACCTGAAACTTTCAATGTGAACAGGAGGAAAGAGCAAGAGCTGATATGTATGGTTTGGTTTCCTTTCATTCATCACCCTCATGAACATGTGACCTCTTTTCTCCTGCCTAAATGGGTCCCTTCATTTCTTTATGCCATAACCAGAGGACACAGAATAAAAGTTGGCTTTAATAATAATAAAACAGAAACCTAAAAAGATGAATAACACAAATTAAACACCCCCCATATATATATATTCATTCCATGGGCTGAAGGTAGATTATAAGAGCTATCAAGTAGGCAAAACTTGTTCTACTAATAATAGAAAGTCATTTTTGAAAATTCCAAAATAGTCTTACATTGTCAGGGCCCAGCATGTTGTGCATATATTGCAGTTGAAGCAATATAGTAAAAGTTCTAACTTGACACATGGGATAAACAATTAAATGGAGGGGTCACATTATCTATTGTCCAAACAAAACCACTTTCATCAATGAAAGCTGGAGGCATGGAAAATTATGTTGAGATCATAGGTGTAAACTAAGCGAGACCTGGACAAACTCAGACATATGGACATCCTGGTACATAGCTCAGAGCTGATTGGACATGTGCACAAAGGAGATGAGCCCACTCTGCTATTTGCAGACTTGAAATGGCACAGTGACTCAGCAATTGTAGACCCCCGCCAGCCTGGTGCAGTCGTCATGACATTGCGTATCCAGGGCCTGATCTTTGCTTTGTGTAGTGCGTCTTAACGTGGTCTTTGTAAACAAGGTCAAGGGAACTGGGTCTAGTAGGAGTTTGATTCTCCCAAGAAGACAGCATCGCCTGGGAGTGACGGAGCTAGAACTGGACGCATGGAAAGCGATTTCTTCTCAGCTGGTGGATGGCCAAAGAGTTCTTCCAGAGGACTCTTTGGGGAATTGGTTTGGGAAAAGCCTTAATAGAATTTTTTAAAGAAATTTTAATTTGTGTATGTTTGTGTAGGCACATGTGTGCCCTGGTATGCATGTGTTACAGCATGTATGTGGAGATCAGGAGATAACTTTGGGGTCAATCCTTGCCTTCCCACTTCATTTGAGGCTGGGTTTCTCTCTGGATCTCGTGGTGCTGCTATTGTTCTTCCTGGCACTCCCCAACAGCTTCCTAGAAATTCTGTCTTGGCTTCCCAGCTTGCAGTCAGCATGCTGGCATTACAGAAGTTTATCAAGGCTTCTGATTTTTCATATGGGTTGTGGGGCTGGAACTCAGGTACTCAAGCTTTCCTGGCAAGTGCTTTATCCATTAAACCATCTCCCCAGCTCCTGAATGGAATTCCTAGCCATCCCCAAGGCAGAGTCTCTATCTGTGGGTGGTGGAGGCAGGAGGCAGGAACAGATGTGATTAACCTGGACAATTTCAGGTAGGAAAACAAAAACACTCATGAAGCACATCCTGAACTCTGGACATTGTAACAGTTATGCAAAAACTGTACAACCTTTGAGGCGAGCACTAAATCTCTCTTTTCAGATTGGGAAACAGTTTCTGACCGAGTTAATGACTTGTCCACAGCTAGGTGGAGGGTCCAGAGTGTCGCTGTCCCTCCCCTCAGCTTGTGCTTCATTGGAAAACCTGAGCCTCAGACTGTCAACTTCTTGTCATGATGATTAAAGCCTCATCTAACCCCACCTGGGCCATGCAGGGCCTTCATCATCTGGCTTTGTGTAATCCATTCCTTACACAACAGCATCATTTAAAAAGCAAATGGGATCTCGCAATCATGGTTATGCAAACCTGGGAATATATGAACAAACAGTGAGTTGTATGTGGTAAAATGAAGTTTAGACTATGTGGATTGTATCTTTAAAAAGATATGGAGCAGCCAAAACCCAGCGATAATAAAAGCAACTTTAAAAAATGTAAGCAGGAGCCCACCATTCTCTCTCTCTCTCTCTCTCTCTCTCTCTTTCATTCTCCCTCGTGGCTCCTCACAGTGCAATGCTTTTGGCTGACAGGAGATTTCCTGATGTCTTACAAAGACCCTTGTGATAGCAAATCCACCCCCAGTCATCCATCCCCTTGCCTAGGCCCCTTTCACTCTGTTCCTGCCATTCCTGGAACACTTCACACAAACTCCCCCATCAAGATATCTGCTTTGATTTTATCTGGACCTGTACAGCTGGATCCCCTGCACGCTTTAGATCTCAGCCCACATTTCATATTCTATGAAAGACTGTCCGTATCTAGTCAGAGCAACTAACTCCTTCCCTGTCCAATCAGAACATGCTATATATTCTGCTGTCCAATCAGAACAAGCTATATCTTCCCCTGTCCAGTCAGAACAAGCTAGCGCCACTCTGAGCCACTTTCTATGGCATCCCCCCATTCATTTTTTGATGCTGTAAACTCTCTCTGAAGTCATGTGATGTATGGTGTGTTACTGTCATCTTGTCCAGTGTGGCATCTGGCATCTGACATGAATTCAGTGGCAAATAGGGATTTTTTCCCTCTGGATAAATCCAACATAAAAGCCCATTGCTTTTCTATGCGATCACTCACTAATGTGATAGTGGGTATGGGCTACACGGGGCAGGCTATCTCTTCTTCCCTATTTCACTACTGGGAATACTGATGGCATCCTTTACAAAATGACAACTTTACAATGCCATATGATGGCAAACTGTTTTGTGTAGAAAAGATTTGATGCTGCCAGAGAGTCAAAATGTTGAAAACCCTTTCTTAAGGGACAATTCTTTCCCATGCAGGTGATGCTTAACCACGAGCCCTGCCAGGTTATTCAATCCCAACATGCAAAACAACCAGCAAATCCTTGACGCTTGCTGGGTTCCAATGCCTTTTCCTGTAAGTGGAAAAGAGGAGGAGGTAGGTATGAGGAAGCCCAAAGCCTGACAGAACACCTGAAATGAGTGTGCCACTACAACAACTAAGTAATCATGACTATCATTCAGTGGATTCCTACCACAACCAAGTCCCATGCTGTGTGGTTCACGCACATCATCTTTTCATAGGACCGCAGTGGCAGGCGGTGACCTCCAGGGTTCCTTGTCCTTCCTAGGACCATAAACATGACTGGTAGCTCTCCTTTGACTTGCATGGCACAGCTGGCTCTGAGACAGGGAGATTTCTTGGGTGAGCCTGACCTCAAAGGAGATTCTCTATTGCTGATTCTAGAAGCAAAAAGGCTATGGGGAAGTGGGTGGCTGCTGAGAGCCAGCCAGAAAGGAGACAGACACTCAGTCCCACAGCCACAGGAACTAAATCCTGCCAACAACCCAGATGAACTTGGAAGAAATCCCAGGATCCAGCATAGAGTGGATCCGAGTCAACACCTTGACTGAGGCCTGTGATACTTGCACAGAGAACAAATTCATGCTCTCTCTGGACTTGTAATTTCTTTTTTAAAAAATATTTTTGTTTATTTATTTATTTGAGAGAGAGAGGTAAAGAGGAAGATATACAGAAAGAGAGAATGGACATGCCAGAGCCTCTGGACACTGCAAACGAACTCCAGACACGTGTGCCCCTTGTGCATCTGGCTTACGTGGGTCCTGGGCAATTGAACAGGGGTCCTTAGGCTTTGCAGGCAAATGCCTTAACCACTAAGCCATTTTCCCATCCCTGTAATTTTAATTATATCTAGGCAACATGCCCATTCTTCTCTCATTTCTATTTTCCTCTCTCCCACCTCTCCTTGTCATCTGTTTTTTTGGGTAACAAGGTTTTCACAAGAGAGGCAGACAGAGAGAATGGGCACGCCAGGGCCTCTAGCCACAACAAACAAACTCCAGATGCATGTGCCCCTCGTGCATCTGGCCCATGTGTGTCCTGGAGAATCGAACCGGGTTCCTTTGGCTTCACAGGCAAACGCCTTAACCACTAAGCCATTTCTCCAGCTCAACATATGACACTTTTTAAGCGTCCAGGAAGAGAATGATGATGACCTCTCTCAGGTCCAAACAAATTCCAAGGGAAATGTATCTACTTAGTCAGCTATAGCTGGGGTTCAACCCCCTCCCGCCCCTAGACAAATCATCTGCCCATGGGTCATGTGTTCCTAACCATGTGGAAGGGGAAGGGAAGAGGAGAATGTGCAATAAAAAGAAATGAGGAAGGTTACTCCATACATGTGCACAACAATGGAGTAAGGCAAGGAATGACTCTGGAATGGAAAAGACAAGGTCATGAGAAACTTCATGGCCACCCAACTCAATGACTCCTTAATTGATAGACACAGGCCCCTGGCAGAGTCTTAGTTACTAGAGAACTGATGTACTGCAAAGGATATCCTGGACTTCTTCTGCCAGCCTCCTTGGAGGCTCAGACTTTCTCCATATTAACGACAACCCCGAGATGTAGCTATGCAAGGAATGCTGGAAACAGGGCTTTCCCACCTGGAGCTGCTGGATTTCAGTTCTTTCTCCTGCCTCGTTTCATTCCATAGGCAGATAACTCCTGCACACACACATTCTGTTCCTCCGTGCAAGTTGCTAAATCCAAGAAGGTATAATCAACCTCAATCTAACACGTGAATAAATAAAGGCTGAGCTAGACATGGAGGGAATTTAGCACCTCTAAAAGCACCCCTCAGGCTATTACTTGGAGAATTAAAGTGCATTTCACGAGAGGCACTGATTTAAGAGGCTAGTGATGTAGGGAAAGCAAAATGAGATGAAATGCTTTGAGAGAGGAGGAGGGTGGAAGTAGACTGCTAACCCTTGAGGAAACCTTGGGCATTAGCATCAAAACCAACAGATAACTAAATCTGGAATACCAGGGCAAGGGTTGCAAGTTATTAGCGCCCTGACGTCCAGAAAGCGGACTGCTCATGTGATTGACACAGGCTTCACATACAGTTAAAAGTAATGCATTTGAAACTTGAAATTGAGCTCTAACCCATGAGAGCTGAGTGATCTTGGATGAGTCATTTCAACTCTCTAAGCCTCAGCTTATGTTGGCCAAATAATATCTGAGTTGTTGTGACTCTTCAGGAGTGTTATATAATAACACCAAGCACAGAGGGCGATGAAGGCTAGGACAGCTTTTCCATTTCTCACTTTACTTAGGAGCATGGCATTTGATGCCTGCTGGTCTGCAGGTCCTGTTTATGCTGCTGACTTTCTTACACTGGAAGTGTTCTGGGTCTAAAAGGAAGTCTCTGCTTGGACTTAATACATTATTTCCAAGTAAGCTAGGTACGGCAGGAATGTAATCCTCATGCTATATCCTCATGCAGATCTGGGGTGATTATTTTGGTTTAGATATGAAATGCCCCCCATGGGCTCCTGTCTTTGAATACTTAGTTCCCAGCTGGTTGCATTGTTTTGGGAAGCTGTGAAACTTTTAGGAAGTGTGAATGGGCTTGAGGGCACCACTATGAGGCAGGGTTTCAAGGGCTATACTCTGTCTCCACTTCTGGCCTGGGCATTCTACATCCTGGACCAATGAGATACAGCAAGCTGCCTCATGCTCTTATAGCCAAAGACAGGAGCTGATTCCAAAATGATGACTACTGCCATCCTTCCCCCGTCATGACGGACTGCATCCTCCTAAACCATAAACCACAATAAGTCCTTCCTTCCTTGAGATATTTCTGTTTGCCAAGTAATTCTTTCACAGCAAGAAGAATAATAACTAGCACAAAGCCAGGCAAGGTGGCACACTTGGGAGGCAGAGGTAGGAGGATCAAGGTGAGTTCGAGGCCACCCTGAGAATACAGAGGGAATTCAAGGTCAGCCTGGGCTAGAATGAGACCCTATCTCGAAAAACAACAACAACAAAAAAAAAGAATAGTAACTAGCACAGAAAATCGGTGCTGAAAGTTTGAAACTATGGTGAGATAAACTGTAGCATGCTGTCAGTGGAACTTAATGAGCAAGCCATCCTGATGAGAGTTTGGGAGATCAGAATGCTGATAGGAAGGAACACAGGAAAGAATGTGCTCAAGGGGCTCAAGAGGGGTCAAAGGTCTCTACTGAGCACTGGCCTAGAAGCATCTATTTTACTGTCTGCAAAGCATCTGGCTACATTACGTTTGCTAAAAATTTAAGTGAGGTTGAATTCAGAAGTAACAATTTTTTTCTCCGTGAAGTAGATTTTAATGCAGCACAATATTCAGTCTGTGGCATGGGTACTGCTCATTGCTTTTAGTCATGTTGACTACCAGAAAGATCAGAGAGTGGAAGAGAAAGACGTGAAAACTGCAGCTTGGCGAGGAAAGGAGTGTGATGTGAACCTGGTAGGTAAAGCTGTGGATGGTGTTGTACTCAGCTCCATGTTGCTGGGATGATCACCCAATCCAGACACAGTTTATGGGAGGAAGGGGTTTATCTCAGCTTACACATCCAAAGGGGAAGTTTCATCAATGATGGAAGAAGCTGCTTCCCTACACCCAAGAAGAGAGAAAAAAACTCCAGTAGCCAGCAAATACCAAAAGCAACAAGCACAAACCAGCAGCAATAGCGGGGTCCCTGCCAGAGCTCAGACCTCTCTGCACACCTTAGAGCTGGGCTCCAGGATCTGCCCCCAGTGACACACGCCCTGTAGCAGGAGTATGCCTGCTGGGGGGCTTAAGGTGCAGACTCAATTTTAATAAGGCACCTGAGAATTGGGGGACATAAATTAAAACTGACACTAATGTTCCTGCCACTCAACTTATTAACTTCTAAGCACAACATACAATTCTTTTCACCTTGTAAAGACATTATATAATAGGATTACTTTAAATAATAATTTGCTATAGTTATTATTACCAGCACTCCCTTTTGACCTTGGATTAAAGTAGCAGGGGGAAGTGTTACTCCCAGTGTCCTCAGGAACGGGGCCTGGACGGGGCACTGAACCACCTTGCTGAAGTCTGTACCCAGCATCTCACAGTCAAGGGCATCTGGGCAGATCAAGGAGATTTTAATTTGCTTAGAAACCATTCCTCTCTGTACAACCACTTAACAGCAAGCAAATTTCTTCTGAGGCAGGAAGTAAACTCAGCTAAAAATCTCTGCATGCATTAGTGGGAAAGAAATATCTATCTGCATCATGCAGACGGCCAGTGCCTCCTAGGTGGGAAGTCAGAGCTGTTGACCTAAAAGGTGGTTAATGCATCTGTTAGATTCTGCCCAGCAGGTTTTTACTAGTCAATTAGCAGACATATAAACATACTTACGTTGTGTAGGACAGTGCACAAGAAATTATGGGGGAGAGGTGCATGGCAGGGAGTGAGAATGTTACTGACATCTATGAATTTGCATACCCGGCCTCATCTAATCTTCAAAGCAGACTCAGAAAATTGGCATTTTAAAACAGCCATGCCAAAAGACTTGCCTGAGACCATATGACCAGCAAACAACAGACTTGGGATTTTAATCTAGAACTCTGAGTCTAGAGCTATAAGCTAAACCTGTATAGTGCACCGCCCTCATTATTTAGTTTTACAATAATGTTTCCTCAGTTGTTTTCTGATTAGAAAGGTGACTTTAAAAATTACAATTTATAGTAGCCAAGGAAATGGCTCACTGGTTAAAGGCACTTGCTTGCAAATCCTACTGGCCCAAGCTTCCACATGCAGCAATAAGACCCTGGTGCGTCTCTCTCTCTCTCTCTCTCTCTCTCTCTCTCTCTCGCTCACTCTCTCTCACACACACACAAATAAAAGTTAAAATTAAAATTTACAAAGTTGAAGTATAAATTCCTTGTCCTTTTGTTCCCTGCTAAATCTCCAGCACCCAGGACAGTGACAGACACAAAGGAGGGGGACCCCATGACATTTCACCAGATAGTTAAACCAACTTTTATTTAAAACCTCCAAGTCCTCTCTGAGGAGCCTCATGTTAATATTTATGTTGCCTTGTAGGCACTGTGTTTATGCCAACCCTGAAGAATGGGTCTTACTTTCCTAGTTTCCTAGATTATTACACGACTGACAGAGACACTAAGGTCCCAGCTCTGGAGTCAGTGTACCTCCACACGCAGCCTGGACCACCTCTGTTTTCTATTGGTTATAGAGGCAACGGCAATGCAGCCCTCAGATGATACAGGAAGACTGAGAATTCCTATCCCTGCTCCAGATGGGGAGATAACAAGCAAGAGGGAAGAACCTTCTAGTTAGTATGCCAGTTAGATTAGGATGTGCGCCAGGAGGTGTAACATCCATAATGTTGAATCCGTTCCACAGATGGGTGACCCAAGGCTCAGGGGGGTATGGGAAGCAGGAAGTCAGGAGTGGGGTGTCCACACGAGGTCTGATAAACCTTCCCATAAGGTAACAGGTCTCGGGAATCACTGTGGAACTCTGAAAGTGGGAATGGATACGTGAGCTGGAATTGTGTCCACAGTTCCAGGAGGAGGTGACAGACATGCCAGTATGACGCTGAGGACAAGTGGGAAGGGGAGGGAAGATCTAGGCAGAGGCTTGCCAAGGCTTGTGGGTGAGACAGGAAGTAGTACCTGGGGCCCCTGAGGGATTTCTATGAGAAGGTAGCAAACTGAGTCCATCCCTTTCTTGCTTGGCCTTGTCCTGTCTCCTGAGGGACACGAACTGTACTTCACGTCTGTCAAATGTAGCAGGGAATACTGCGTTTCCTCCATATCATCATTGGCATACCGGGGATGAGGCTTATTCAAGTAAGGACTCGCAGGGACATGCTGAAGCCAATGGGTAAAGTGGGGCAGCCCGGCTGTAATCCCAGCGCCAGGGAGGTGGAAAGAGGGAATCCCTGAGGCAAACCGGCTAGACAGACTAGTGCACTCAGCGAGCTCTGGGTTCCATGAAAGACCCTGTGTTCATAACTAAGGAGGAGGAGGAGAAGCTGAAGACCCTGATGTCCACCTCTGGCAACTACAGGCACACACCCACATACACACACACACACACACGTAGACATACATACACACATGCACACCACACACATATGTGCACATACAACAGACAACATGTGTATGGCACAATATAGGCCTGGTCCTAGCCAGACTGCATGGCAGAAGAAAACAGGAAGTGGCTTCTGTGAAAATGGCGTTCTACGCAGGCTTGGTGTGACAACAGCTACAGTCCCATGCTCGGGAGAAGCCTGCTATGAGATGTCCTATCCAGAGACAGGCTATCATTGGTCACAAAAAGGGGACCGCCCCATACAAGGATTAGCCAGCCAAGCCCCTCAAAACCCACGTGCACTTCCTGAATAAACGAGTTTTGCGGAGTCTCGCCTCTGCTTTCACCCAACTCCCGGAGTCTGTGTCATGACTCTGCGCTGCTCACCCCAACTTGGCTGAGACCCTACCGTCCATCCTGAGCTGGCCTTGGGGGGGGGCATAACAAACATGCATGTGCAAACAGTCATATTTTAGTGTCTCTTCTATTATCATATTTGGGTTATCGTACCTGGGGCTTCAAGCTAGAAATGCTCAGGCCTCAGGAACTACTGTTCCTGTAGAGACCTAAGGCTGACCACTTTCTGAACTTTGTGATCTTTTCAGCTCCTCATCAGGAGGATCTAAGCTGTGACCACATTTGTCAGCCCTTCCCATGAAGCTCATTGCTGTAAATAAGCATGTTGTTCAGCTTCATCATTGGGCAGAACTGCTACCCTCCCCACTCAACGAAGCACTGTTCAGATGTATCCTCATACAGAAATCTTCCTTAACCTATGAATCACTCTCTTTATATTATGTCTGCAGCCTATACACACATCCCATGTTTAATTTAGCAAGTGGACTCCAACTGTAGAAAAATCATATGAGTAGATTTATTGGTTTAAAGATTGATGATACACTTAGAAATTTCTGGCATTTTGTCACCCCCCTCTTCCATGCCTCAGTTGCCTCCATCAGCAGCCTTCCATGTTAACCAGCAAAGTGATCCAGCTTTACAGATGTGTCGTTCATGACTATACTCAATGTATTATTTACTTATTAAATAGCATCTCTGGAATTAAAGTATCATAGACCATGTAAGTTGCTTCACGCTTTCTAACTAGTGCATAGTATCCATGGTGTGTGCTGTCACATTGATGAAGCTATCCCCGGTCATGCTGCATTATAAATCCTTGCTTATATGTTCTCTGGTGATCACCATTTATTTACTTGTCTACAACTTTGATTAAAAGTGCCTCTGGGGCTGGAGAGATGGCTTAGCGGTTAAGGCGCCTGCCTCCTAAGCCTAAGAACACTGGTTCCAATCTCCAGAGGTTCCAACCTCCAGGTCCCATGTTTAGCCAGATGCAAAGTGACGCAAGGGCGCAATGCCGCACTTGACCACAAGGGGGCACACGCATCTGGATTTCGTTCTCAGCAGCTGAGACACTGCTGGCGCGCTCATCTCTATCTGTCTTCCTCTCCCTCTTTCTCTCTCTCTCTCTGTCTGTCTCTCTCAAAAATAAAAATAAATAAAAATAAAATATTTTTTTAAAAGTGCCTCTGGAATGGAACCCAACAATGTTGATCTACACAATCCTCTAACTTAGGGAAATGTCTGCTAGGGATTTAAGATGAATTAATGGATGAGGAGGAAAGTCAAAGGCTCCTTCCAGAATCCAGAATTCCTTAAAGAAATAGAAGGTCATTATTGATGCTTTCTTCTTAATCCATTCATACTGGGACTTCAAGGCATGGGAAATGTCCCACCTGAGGTATGGCCAGGGGCCCCCAGTTGTTGCAAGGGTGGTCAGCTGCACACAGCAAACACATGGCTTATCTCATGCTTTAATTCTTATGCAAATTCACAGAACCTATGGGACAGGCAAAGGACGTTGACAACAAATTTAGAAAATAAATAAAAGTCTTAAAGTAAACAAGTGAGCAATTCCAATAAACGACTTCTCAACAGGTATTTGAGGTGCTTGGGAGCACACTGCTGGAGCAGCCCATTTCTTTTTTTTTTTTTTTTTTTTTTTTTTGGTTTTTCGAGGTAGGGTCTCACTCTGGTCCAGGCTAACCTGGAATTCACTATGTAGTCTCAGGGTGGCCTTGAACTCACAGCGATCCTCCTACCTCTGCCTCCCTGAGTGCTGGGATTAAAGGCGTGCGCCACCACGCCCAGCAGCAGCCCATTTCTGAAGAGGCTGTAGCCAGAGAGCTGCTTCACAACCCAGTTTTGGGCTATCCCTGGTGTGGTGGTGTGATTCGGGTGTCCCCCATAAACTTAGGTCTTCTGAATACTAGGTTCCCAGCTGATGGCAATTGGAAATTAATGCCTCCTGCAGGCTGTGTATTGTTGTATTGTTGGGGGTGAGCCTAAGGGTGTTGTAGCCAGTTTCCCCTTGCCAATGTTTGTCACACTCTCCTGTTGTTATTGACCATCTGATATTGGCCAGAAGGTGATGTCCACCCTCTGCTCATGCCATCGTTTTCCCCTGCCATCATGGAGCTTCCCATTGAGTCTGTAAGCCAAAACAAATCCTTTCTTTCTCCCCATAAGCTGCTCTTGGTTGGGTGATTTCTGTCAGCAATGCGAACCTGACTGCACCACCTGGGTGTTCACTTCTTTTATGAAGCAGCCCTAAAGCTGGAAGTGTAAACAATGCTTTAAGTGGTTATTTAGCAAGAGAGGAGTAATTTATTTGCTTAGGCAAGCTTGATTGCTTCTGTGATAGATCCTTTGTTCATTACTTCTCTCTCCCAGAAGCCAAACAGACTTTATAGTTTCAGGCCATGCATTTCCCAAGGGGGCATCATTGCATCGGTTCACTTGATGGAATGTTCCATTGGAGGGGGGACAGCGCCCTCACTCTGCCTGCCCTGTCCCTTCCATCTCAAGGTCCTGTCTTCCCAGTGTCTCTCCTAACCAATGCTGCTGGCCCTGCATTCCAAGCAACACTTCCTCCAGAAAGTACTTTGTGTCTCAAAAAAGTATACGGTGGGGGCTATAAGTGCTGGGCTGTGCATGTGGGAGACTCACAACTGTGTAAGCCTGGGCCTTACTCTCCCTCTGTGTCTTTTTGTAATTTACAAAGAATCCTACTTCCTGACATAACCAGGGTGAGATTTCTATATAGTGTGCTCTCCCAATAGTCACTGCCCTGGGAATTATGGCCATAGCAGGAGTAAATGTCATTACACAGTTCTTCCTGGGGTTTCTCTGTCCAGACAGAGTAGGGGGTTTCTCTCCTATCTATGCACAGCATCATGTGATGTCACACTGTGGCTCTCATACAGTACTCGGGTCATCTATTTTCCCTTATCTGGGACCTCCTGGAGAGCCTAGTTTCTCCACAAACACCAACAAAAATCTGATTTTTATGAGCATATATGCATTTTCTTTCTATCTTGTTTCTTCTGCACACAAGATATAAATGACCTGGGAAACTATCCCATGGTTTTGAAGAGGAGGGGAAAAATGAAATTCCAAGAGGTTGAGAGACATTACCAGGGTCCCCAATATGTGAAGGTCAAAGTGTTTATTCCCTCACTGAGTCTCTTTTCACCATGACGCATTCTTACTGTTACTGCAAATAGGAGTTTAGGGACAATCCTTAAACCCCACATCCTGAGTTTGTGTCTGCAATTTAACAAACAAATTGTATAAACCAGACTGAGAAGAGTGATTTTATGTATTTATGAGAGAGAGAGAGAAAGAGAGAGAGAGAGAGAGAGAGAGGGAGAGAAAATGAATGTGGGCACACCAGAACCTCCAGCCACTGCAAATGAACTCCAGATGCATGTGCCACCTCGTGCATCTGGCTTATGTGGGTACTGGGGAATTGAACCTGGGTCCTTGGGCTTCACAGGCTAGCACCTTAACTGCTAAGGACTCTTAAACTGCCACATTCTATTAAAAAATATCAGGGATAAAAGGGGGAGGAAGAGGTTGAGGGGTGAGGAAAGGAAAGTGGCCGGTGAGGGCAAGTACATCATACGGTCAGGGAGCCCACGCGGGAGAATGAACCTGTGCCCTGGAAGCAAACACGTGAAAAGGGGTTTTTCTAAAAGGTATGTGCTTCCAAATAAATTAAAAGGCCATAAAATCAGTAACAAAGAAATATCCCTTCCCACTCTGCTAAGCCAAGCTGCCAGAGTGGGAGAGACAGTCTGGCCCACGCAGGGGACCCAGGCATAGAGTTATGAGCAGCCAAAAGCCAGAGAGAGAAGACACAAGAGCCCAAGTAAGATATTTTGAGTCAGGGCTCCGGAAGAGATCGGCATATCGGCATCAGGTATGTTGGCCAGTCTACCTCGGCTCAGAGAAGGGCTCCACCTATGCCTGGGCAGGGTGTATGGCTTGAGGCAGCTGAGCTGGCTGCAAAAGGCCAGCCAGGGTATGATGTGGGGTTCCTCCCTTGTGAGCCTGTTCCCTGTCTAACCGCCAGAACCAAAGCTATCTGGCTAAACCCTCTCATTGCTATCTGCTAACTCACATTTCCATTCATTGCGATGGTGGGAGAAGAAATGACAGTAGCAACACTGACATACCAGTGCAGGTGCCAGGGACTACACTGAGCACCTCGTTAGCACAGCAGGATCCTCCTGCCACTGTTTTCACTTAACACGGTTTCAGTTACCTGTGGTCAGCTGCAGTCGGAAAATGTTAAATAGAAAATTCCAGAAATTAACAGTTCACAATCTAAATTGCACATCGCACTAAGCACCACAATGCGATCTTGTGCCATTCCACACCTCTGATGTAAACCTCCCTTTGCCGTGCTGTATATGGTACCCACCCATTAGTCACTGGGCTGTCTCGGCTGTCAGATCTAGCTCGGTAGTACTTTAGTTCAGTAGTTTAGTGCTTGTTTTCATTAAACATGGCTTCAAAGTGCAAAAGTAATGATTCAGGGGCTGTAGAGATTGCTTAGTGGTTAAGGCACTTGCCTGAAAACTCAAAGGATGTGTTTGATTCCCCAGGACCCACATAAGCCAGATGCACAAGGTGGCAAATGTGTCTGGAGTTTGTTTGCAGCAGCTGGAGGACCCAACATGCCCATTCTCTCTCTCTCTCTCTCTCTCTCTGCTTCTCTCTCAAATCAATAAATAAAACAAAATTAAAAATGTAATTATACAAAGAAGAACAACGGTGTAAAACATGTGATGACAGATTAACCCTGGTCCTATATGGCCACACTGCAGAGCACCTGGGAAAAATTCATACTCTGTAATTTCAGTCACATGCTGTGAGTCTTTGTCACTGGGGGAGAAGAACTAATGTGTTAACTCATTTAACTCTAATCTTAGCCTCAGAAGTGTGCATTGCAACTATCCCTCTGCTAAAGGGTTACAAAGAGCATTAAACACTTCACTGTAGGTGACAAGGCCAGTAAGTGGCAGAGCTGGGATTTAAGCCTAGGTGTATAGCTTCATAGCCACCTAACATTATAGTTCCATAAAACGCACATATCAGAAATATATATCTGGGGGCTAAAGAGATGGCTCAGCGGTTCAAGGAACTTGCTTGCAAAGCCTGATGGCCCTGGGTTCAATTCCCCAGTACCCACATAAAGCCAGACACACAAAGTGGTACATGCGTCTGGAGTTCATTTGCAGTGGCAGGAGGCCCTAAGCATTTTCTCTACCTGTCTCTTTCTCTCAAATAAATAAATAAAACATCACACACACTCACCACACACACACACACACACACACACACACACACACACCTCTCCAAGATTAGTGCTTGCCACTTCAAATACCAGGCCTTATGTTGGTGGCTCTCAAAAGCTGATCCTCACACCTCCTCCAGCCTATAAGTCTCCACGTGTGACACAGATAAGATGACAGTGTTCTCCATGAAAGCACATGAGTAAGGATGTGGATATTTTGCTCACCTTGGTGTGCTATCTCCACTTCTTCCCTCCACTCTCCTATTCTAAACACACAGACACACCATCCCCTCTGGGGCTATGAAACGTGGAGGAGGATGGGATGGAAAGAATGTTAAGAGCTGGAGGATTGGGGAGGAGCACTGTGGGATTCTGTCATCTGGACATGACAAGGCCATTGCAGTCATGAACTCACACCAGACGTGGTTACCTTCACAAGACCTGGCCGTGATGGGCCAGTCACCACTCTGTTAGAGAGAGGGGAGGGATAGTTAAAGGTTGCTGGGGACGATAAGTCAGTCCCTAAGGAGGACAGTGAGAATGAAGGGGGCAATGAGGTGCCTGGCACTACCTACACAAGACCCTCATATTTAATAGGAGGAAAGGATGATGTCATCAAAATAAAAGAGAGACTGATTGAGAGGGGGAGGGTATTTGATGGGGAGAGGAGTTGCAAAGGGGAAAGTGGTGGGGGAGGGAATTATCATGGTTTATTGTCTATAATGATGGAAGTTGTCAATAAATTTTTTTAATTAGAAGCTGATTTATTCAGGTTGACCTGTAGGGGGAGCTCAAGACCCTCTTTGGTTGACTCTGGACAAAGTGAAGAGAATTCTAATTTATTCCTCCCGCTCTTCTTCCCTCCTTCTCTTTCTATCCCTTCCTTCCTCCCTCCCTCCATTCCTTCCTTATTCTCTTCCTTCTTCTCCTTCAGTCTTTTGAGATAAGATCTTACTAGGGTGATCTCAAATTCATGGTGATGCTCTACCGCAGTCTCCCAAGCGCTGGTATTAGAGGCGTGCAGGCGCCAGGCATGCCCAGCTTGCCCATCGGTTTCTTCTAATAGGAGCACTCAATATCCTTTGCTTGTCTCTGTCCCACTCTACTCATTCCACACAGCTCGCCTGGACTGTGGCTCCTCAACCCCACCAGGAAAGGTACAACCTCTTACCCAGCCAATCAGCAGATGGCCCCTGCTCCTGGCCACAGCGATTGGCTGAGGAAGAGAGCCAGCCAAGTCGTTTCTATTAAAAATCATGCAAGGACACTTGGGCAAGAGGTGTCCCTGCTCACCTGGATAGCCTGTGCTGACGGGCCTGCTCATTGGGCGCCTGCCTCTAGGAGGGGCGGGTCTAACATAGAATGCAGCCTGCGTGGAGAAATGCGGAGCTGAGACACAGGAGCTTCCTGACTGCATTGTCTGACTCAGCCTGGTTGAGAGGGTTGTGCTATCAGCAATTCTTATTGAAAACAAACAACAAACAAACAAAAATTACCACATGGAATGTCTTCTAAAAGTCTGTATTTAGGCCTGAGATAATTGCACAGCTAATCGTTTATGGTAATCATTTCATAATGTAGGGGTGTGATACATTTTAAATATTTCAGAAAGTCTTACATTTCAAAGGCAAGCTAAAATGAATTGAAATCTACCTGAAAATGGAGAGGAGAATTTGGGGTCCTTGATGGCCTAGTTGTACATGAACATGAGCAGATTACAAAAAGGATTTGGGGCTGACCTGAAAGCCATCCCCAAGAGGACAGATGGGACTCAAGCTGAGAGTCTGATATTTCCTGGAAGGATCCAGCCCCTCCCCAGTTCATATGGCCTCCATTCTACAGGCTGGTCCTGCCTGGTGAGATGCAACTGTCCTTTTTAGATGCTCACATTCATCTCTACCAGGTACCCAGAAGGAAATGTCACTCAGGGGAGCTTTGTGAAGCTCAGCTCTCCCTAATATTCTAAGATTCTCAGACGGATCCGGTCAAATCTGTCACAAGACACAATCTGTACTGCCCTTCAAAACCCTGCTTCCATGGAACCGTGTGGAAGTTGTTAACGCACACTGAAGGTCTAGATCACAAACAGCCACTAAAACATCTGTCCCCTGTAAGAACGGTCCCTTCCAGGCACGGCATGGTGTCCCATATACTACTCGTTGGAAAGAAGGCCGGGAACTCCTGGACGATGTGGAGTTCCTGGGCCACTGCACTGTTTGGTTTTGTGGTGTCTCATGAACAAGGCAGTTCGTGTTCCTGATCAGGTTCCTGTCCTGTGCTGTCAGCAAGATGGCTGAGAGCCAGGCTGCAACTCTTCGGAGTTGATAGTTGATGACTCCTATCACCCCCTCTCTCCTCTTGGTGCCTCATTCTAGTTTTCCTTGCTGATTTCTCTGTCATTGTCAATATTACATGTCATCACAGGCTACCTCCAGGGTTTTAGGACACAACAGTTCACATGAAACAGCTAGCTAAGAGACATGTTTAAGGTGTGGCAGTAAGGCCTTCTGGGCAGTAAGGATGTCCAGGGATAATCAAGGGAACAGGCCTGGAGTGCTGTTTTGTCCTCACAAGTGGATTCCCACTGGGATCCTGTGTGTTCCAGCATGAGCGGAAGAGTTATCAGCACTGTCTGTGCACGTGGGACAGGTGTGTGAAGTTGTCCTGTCAGGTACATTGTTCTGCAACTTCCCTAGGAAAACATAGGATCTTTGTGTGGGCTTGGAGCTCTGAGAAAGATATTAATTTCTTCTCTCCCAGTAGAAGGAGCATGGCCCGTCCCTGTGTTTGACCCCGGTTGACATCCTCTGCTGTTCCTGTCCTGCAGTGCCTGCATACTCAGATCTGATGGGTCCTGATGGTCCTTACGTAATCAGTGTTCCTGACATCCAGGTGAAACTTTGTCCCTTCACTCACCTTTGCCCTCTCACTGGCTTTAGAGTGCTCCCTATATTTTATGACCCCCGTGGAAACATCACACCATCAATGGAAAACACCTTTCCACTTCTCCAGAGAGGAGGTTCCCAAAGCTATTCTGCATCCTTTCCAGAATTCACCCTCCCATCCATGCAGACCAGAGCCTCTATGAACAGAAGGTATTCTGTGCTGGGCTCTATTTGTGAAGAGGATCAGACCCCACATGCCCCACTCGCAGAAGCTTGCCTTCCAACAAAGGCAAAAGCAGCAGGACTTAGGCATCACTTCTGGATCTGCGTGAAGCTGCTGACCTTGGCCAGACCACCCTCTCTGTGCCCTTGTGACCTCATCTGCAAGTTAGGTGTTGATGACTCCTTCACAGAGTCCAATGCCATAATGGTGGCTAGGACCTAGCAAAGTGTCCACTGAGAAAAGCAAGGACTGTCAACTCAGCACCTGCTGAGTGCCAGGCAGTGGTATACAGGGACTGGTGCTGTCCTCATCCTCCTAAGAAGCACCTGAGGCACAGAGGAAGCAGGCCAAAACATGGGCCGCCAGTGGACATGAGCTCTGGCGTTTGTACTGATGCTGATGTTGCAGATCCTGAAACAGCAGCTGTCCATCAGGAGTCTTTAGACCTCGCATCTCTGTTTCCTCTGCTCACATACTTCTGACCTTCTCCTTCCTCCTCTTTTCAGTGGGCTTAGCGTGAATATCTGAAGAAGACACCTTGCCAATGTCTTGCTTCCTCAGTGTCCTCCTGGCATCCCCTTCACAAGGCCTATTCACATGTGTCACAGAGAATCGGACCATGACTGATTTTGCAGTGACCTGGAAATCATTCCCAGGTATCCATGGCCTTTAGGCAGAACCTTCCCAAATTCAATGTAAAAGACAAGCGTTTCCTTCATGCTGACGGTCCAGAAAAACCCAGAGTTCTTCCTCTGTGACCTGTATTCTAAAGGTGAGGAGCAAAAGCAGCCCAGGTGGACAGAGAAGATGGGACTAGCTCCCCTGGAGGAATCACAGGACATGGGCAGCATTGGGTGTCCGCAGTTCCTGACGTTTCCACACCTTGCTTCTAAAAGAGGGTCCTAGACACCTGGGAATGTCAAACCTCAGGACTCACCTAGACCATGTGAATTAGAATTCACACTTTAAATAGAACTGGGAGCAAGCTGCTGCTGAGCAGAAAACCTTCTCCCTGTAGACCAGCCAACTGAAAGCTGGAAAAAGCTGCACTGCATGCAGCTGCATGGGAGACAGAAGTCATCAGCAGTGAAAACAGTGGACGCTGAATATTCAAGTTTGGCCATACAGGCCAAATGACTGAATGGGTTCAATAGTGGCATGTCTGCTCTTGGGGTAACCAACTGCTCCATAATTGGACTGAAGGCCCTCTCTACATACCTGGTACTGAAAAACCTAAGCAAAAACCTATGGCAGGGGAGGTCATGAGCCTTAGGGGTATAAAGCCTGCTCTTATATGACTAAATGTATATATTATTCCCACCAAGCTGCCCTGGGGGCACTACACTTAATGTTCATGTTCACATATTAATGCTACTCTCACTTCTGGTTAGAGAAGCTTCTCTTTTCAGATGGTGATGACCACTGGGATGACCCAAAAGGCAACATAGTGCTGAGAAGAAGGGATGGAGGAGTGCCCAGCACTGAAACACCTCTGTCACACCCTCCAAGGCTCAGGGACCATTGCAGAAGAAGGGGCGGATAGAATGGAAGAGTCAAAGGAAGGGTATGACTTCTTACAATGCAACCGCCCAGACAGAAATTGGCCTCCATGACCATATCCATGACCTTGCAGTGCCTAGCAATACCTTTGCAAGGCCCTCAAAAGTAGAAGAAAAAAAATGATGACATCAAATTAAAAGAGAGACTAATGGAGAGAGGGAGGGGATATGATGGAGATTGGAGTTCTAAAGTGGAATGGGGGAGGGGAGGGATATATCATGTGTTTTTTGTATGTAAATATAGAAGTTGTCAATAAAAAAAATAATTAAAAAAATAGAACTGGGGAGCCTGTTCCGGGAAGAAGGATATCTGCAGTGAGCATGATAGAATATCCTTCCCACAGTCTCCTGTACTCTAGGAAAATAAGTGATCACAAGTCACAAAGGAAAAATTTTCTAGCTACTTTTCATAAGTAGGTTATGAATAAAGATAAGTTAGACCAGCCTATTTCTTGAGCAGCTACCCTGTCACAGAACAGCTGGACACATGAACACAGTACGTGTGTCTGTTAGTTCCCCTCTCCCATCCTATTTGTCTGTCTCCTCAAGGTAATGCGTTCTGAGAGGCTTCAGTGTATGTACATTATTGCCCATTGTGGTCCCAAAGTTTGATAACAAAGGTTTGAAGAATGGGCGAATAGAAAAGGTTTTTCAGGAATGGTAAAATAGAAATATTCTCTTTCCATAAAAGCAAAATATATCAAAACAAACTTTTTACAACTGTGAAAATGAACCAATGCATAGAAGAATATGTTCGTTCTACAAAATTGGTTAAATTTTTATGAGAGAGTTTTGTTCTATTTTAATTTTCCTGCGTCCCAGTCCTCCCTCCATATTCCCATGATAGTCTTAAAACCAAATGGTTCTACAAAGTACAGTCTAAACCTCCAGCCCAGAACTTTCTGGAGGGAAAAGAGTGAAGTTTGAGCACTCCAAAGCCCAATTCTCAGAGAGCTGACTAGTGTACCTGGACGCTCCCTATACAATCCCAAATGCAGGGTTTGTCTTTATTTTGCCTGACTAGGGGTTTGCACAGTGAGAACAGCCTACTTCCCACAGAGCCTGTGGACAGCAATCAGTGGCAAATGTTAAACACTGCAGCTACCTGAAGTAGCAGTTAGAGCTGGGAACACCAAAACCTTAAAAGTAAATCTGTTCCTCAGAAGATCCCGTATATTACATATTCTGAGGCATCAGGAAAACCAGGTGCATATATGTATGTCAAGGTCTACATGTATGTCAAAAAAAGGCTTCAGAAGACTGTAAGCATATAACACACATGTATATGCATTTCTGTATGTATGTATATATGTATCTGAGAACATATGGATACACACACACACACACACACACACACACACACATATATATATATACACACATACATACACATACACATACAAAACACTACAAATGAACAAATAAACAGCTCCCGCAAATTGGTGCTTGGAGATTTGTCCTTTGAGAAGTACTGAAAAGAGTCTTTCAAGCTAAAAGTACTTTAGACATTAACTTAAATTCAAATGAAGATATAATTAATGATAGCAGCAAAGATTACAAAGGGCAAACATAGAAGATGGTATAAAAACAGCATTTTGTAGCTATCTTTTTCCTATCTGATTTAAAAGATGATAGTTGAATTTGTATTACAGTGATATGATTTGTACTGATGCTGCTCATGCTAAAATAGTAGCACAAAGGCCTAAGGAAGGAGGGGACCTAAAAAGATGTGTTCTCTTTTTTTAAAAAAATAAATTTCTATTAATCATGGCTAAAAATATTATGAATTGCAAACCCTCTTCAAATAGCTTACAGAAAAGTTAAGGAAATGGAAGACCACAGATAGCCAAAGGACACTTTAAAAAGGAAGAACACAGCGGGAGGCATCACAATCCCTGATCTAAAATTATACTACAAAGCCACAGTGACAAAGACAGCATGGCACTGGTACAAAAACAGATAGCCAGACCCGTGGAATAGAACAGAAGACCCAGAAATAAATCTGCACAGCTAGGGTCTCCTACTTTTTGACAATGACATCAAAAACATACACTGAAAGAAAGCTAGTCTATTCAGCACATGATGCTGGCAAACCTAGATATCCACCTGCAGAAGAATGACATTAGACTCACATCTCTCACCAGGCACAAAATTAATTCAAAATGGGTCAACGATCTTTATGTAAAACCATAAATGCTAAAAATACTAGAGGAAAACCTAGACACGGCACTGGAAGCTACAGGTATAAGCAAGCACTGTTTTGAGGAAGACTCTAATAGCACAGGGAATGGTCCCAAGAATCAAGAACTGCCACTACATGAAATTAAAAGTTTCCTTGCAGCAACAGAAACTATCAGGGCTAGAGAGATGGCTTAGTGGTTAAGGCACTTGCCTGCAAAGCCTAAGATTCCATGTTTGACTCACCAGATCCCATGAAAGCCAGACGCAAGCACACAAGATCACACATGCAAACAAGGTGCACACACATCTGGAGTTCGATTATAGTGGCTGGAGTCCCTGGTGTGCCAGTCTTTCTCTCTCTCTCTCTCTCTCTCTCTCTCTCTCTCTCACACACACACACACACACACACACACACACACACACACACACACAAAATGTCAATCTGTAGGGCTTGACTCAAAAAACAAAAACAACAACAAAAAGAGCAAATAGAAAGCCTACAGAATGGCAGGGGCTCTATATCTAGAATATTTGAAGAACTGTGAAAACTAAGCACTAAAACACAACCCTGCCAATCAATATATGGGCTAATGAAATGAACAGATAGTGCTCAAAAGAAGAAATATAAATGGCCAATAAATATTTTTTTAGATGTTCAACATCCTTAGCCACATGTCCTCTCTCATATGTGGATCCAACTTTCAATGCTTGTATATAAAAAAGGAAGGTGATGTGAAATTGAGTATTTTTGACTATGATTCTAGACAGGAGACCATGAGAGGGAACAAGAGGTGATAAGAAAGGAAAGGGCAAAAGACAGCAGAAAGAAAACACCAGAATGAAGTGTTATTTTTACAAGCTAATAAAAAGAAATTAAAAATAAATGATTGAAGAATTCAAAAAGTATATTAGAAAATATCCATTTAGTACAAATAAGGGGTAATGGAAGAACAGAGTCATGAAAGCAGATTTCAGGCATATAGCAAAATCAGTTATCAGATTAACTATGAACAGGTTAAGCACCTCAACCTGAAAGCAGAGATAGGCAGGATGGAAAATAAAATATAACAAGCTCTATGCTACTTACAAGAAGCGTACTTTAAACACACAGAGATTGATATATCAAGTACAGAGTGCAGGGAAAGATGTACCATCCATACAGTACAATAGAGAGTGGAAGAAGAGTATACAGTTACTAGATAAAATAGGCCTAAAGACAATATATAATGCAGATTATTTTATAATAGGAAACAACCCATGAGAAAGACATAACAATTGTAACATATGCAACTAATACCAGGACCCCAAAATACACGGAGCCAAAAGAATCATTAATTGAAAGGGGAAATGCACATTACAAGAAAATTGCTTGAAATTTCAATACCAAGCTAAATAGTGGGAGCACTCTCTAGTCAGGAGACCAACAATGAGCTAGAAGACTTATGTAACAGTCTAAAGCAACAGACCTAGCAGACATCTACAGAACACTCCATCCAGCAACAGCAGATACACACTCTTCTCAAGTGCACATGGAACATTTCCCAGGATGCACCATATGCTGAGCTGGAAAACAAGTTTTAGAAAATTAAAAAGATTGAAATCATACACAATATGTTCTTCAATCACAGTGTTATAAAATTAGTAACCAATAATAGAAAGAAGTTTAGGAAATTCATAAATATGTAGATATTGGACAATGCAATGCTAATAATCAAATGAGTTAAAGATGAAATCACAAGGTGGATTAGAAACATTTTGAAATGAATCAAAACCAAGGTACAACTGTCTCTAGACATGAAATACAGCAAAATGGGTAGTTAAAAAGAAATTTGTGTTTGTAAATTCCTATATTACAGAAAAGAAAGGTATCAAATAAATAACCTAAACTTCTGCTTCAACAAAGTGCAAAAATAGCACATAACTATTATACAAATAGGAGGAAGAAAGCAATAATTTCAAGACCAGAAATCAATGAAACACAAAACACAAAAGCAACAAAGAAAATGAAAATCATCAAAACTCATTTTTGATAAGATCTACAAAATTGAAAACTCTTCAGCTACACTGTCAAAAAAGACACCAGTTGCTAAAAGTAGGAGTGAAAGAGAAGACATTGCTAATGATTTGAATGAAATAATGATTTTGGGGAGATTCCATGAATATTAATATGACCAATATTTAGATAATTTAGATGAAATGGACAGGTTCATAAAAAGACATGAATTGCCAAAATTGATTTATGAAGAACCGAAAATCAGAATGGGTTTTAATAAATAAAGAGATTCAATTAGTGGCAATAAAATATCTCCCCACATAAAATACCATAACTATTTGTAATTATTGATTTCTAGCAAGCAGTTAAAGAAGGATCAGCACTAATGCCTTGAGAGATCCTTTCCTCCTCATTGTACGTCAATAGTACCCCATCACAAGCTGGATAAAGATATCACTAACCAAAACCTAAAGCCCAAGATCCACTATGAAGCAGTTCAAAGTATTTTTTTTTAAAACTTTTTTGTTTATTTTTATTTATTTATTTGAGAGTGACAGACAGACTGAGAGAGAAAGAGGCAGATAGAGAGAGAGGGAATGGGAATGCCAGGGCCTCCAGCCACTGCAAACGAACTCCAGATGCTTGTGGCCCCCTTGTGCATCTGGCTTACGTGGGTCCTGGGGAATTGAGCCTCGAACCGGGGTCCTTAGGCTTCATAGGCAAGCGTTTAACCGCTAAGCCATCTCTCCAGCCCCAGTTCAAAGTATTTTAACACAGTCCTCGCACGCTGAGTCCAGCACCCAATGAAAGCAGTTATCCACTATCACTGCTGTGGTTGGAATGTGAAACGCCCCATAGCCCCCGCGTTTAGACACTTGGTTCCCAAGTGGGAAGGTTGTGTGACCTTTAGGAAGTGGAGCTCTGCTGGAGGAAGTGGGTCGCTAGGGACATGCCTTGAAAGTTTCATAGTTTGGGCTTGGCCCCACTTCCTGTGTATCTTCTCATCCTGACTCTCAGTTCATTATGAGAGCAGCTGCCTCAGGACCCAGCTGCCAGGCCTTCCCCAGCACAATGGAATATACCCCTGGAACCAGTTGTTTCTGGTCAGGTATTTAGTCATAGAAAGGAGAAAATAACCAATACCATGACCAAATGAAATCTTTTTCCCCTTCTTCTCAGCACTATGTAGACTTTTGGGTCATCCCAGTGGTCATCGCCATCTGAAAAGAGAAGCTTCTCTAACCAGAAGTGAGATTGGCGTTAATATGTGAATATGAACATTAAGTGTAGTGCTTTCAGGGCAATTTGGTGGGAAGAATATACATTTAGCCAAACAAGAGCAGGCTTTATACCCCTAAGGCTCATGACCTCCCCTGCCATAGACTTTTGATTATTTTTTTTTTTAGTACCAGGAATGTATTTCCTCCCATAGAGCAGACCTTCAGTCCAATTAGGGAGCAGTTGGTTTCCTAACAATACCTCCACAAGACCCTCATAATAGGTAAAAAAAAAAAAAAAAAAGATGATGACATCAAATTAAAAGAGAGACTAATGGAGAGAGGAGGGGATATGATGGAGAGTGGAGTTCTAAAGGGGAATGGGGGGAGGGTAGAGAAATGTTATGGTTTATTGTCTCTAAGTATAGAAGTTGTCAATAAAAATAAAAAATTTTTAAAAATTGATCACTATTCATGTTTCTCATGAAACATTTTCTTTTCTCAGTCAATTTTTTAAAATTTTTAAAAATTGATCACTATTCATGTTTCTCATGAAACATTTCTTTTCTCAGTCAAAACACTAGAAATAAAAGGAAACTTGTTCAACTTGATAATAGCCATCTATAAAAAAAAATCCCAAAGCTGATGCCATACTTGGGGCTAAAATAGTCATTCCATCAGAAAGATCTAACAATTATAAACATCAATGCTATTAATTGTGGAACCCCAAAGTAATAAAACAAGCAGGACAGAATTGAAAGAAGAAACACACAATTTAACAAACATTACTTGACATTTCAATATTCCACATTCAATAATGAATAGAACAACTAGCTGGGAGACCAGCAATGAACTAGAAGATTTATGCAACAGTTAAAATTAATTAAGTTTAACAAGTCAAGGCTATTCATTCTTACTCCTTCTATTCAACATTGCAAAGCAAAGCCTGCCCAGGACAGTTAGGTAAGAAAAATAAAGATTACAAATGTCTTAATTAGAATGGAAGAATTAAACTATATTATTTGCAACTAACATGATCTTGTATATAGATTATCCCAAGGGATACATTAAAAAAAAAAAAAAAAACTATTGGAAGCAATAAATGAGTCCAGGGAAGTTATAGTAAATGAGGCCAATACTTGAAAATCAGTCACATTTCTATAGACTAGTAAGAAATATTCTGAAAATTAAGATAAAAATAGAACCAAGTAGGTAATAGCAACAGAAATAAAAAAAAAAAACCCTTAGGAATAAATTTAATTGAGAAGCATAAGGCTAGTACAGTGAAAATTAAGCAAATATATTGAAACTATCTTTTAAAATACATAAATGCTGAGATACTCTATGTTCACCAACTAGAAGACTGAAATATGAAACTATGCCTTAACACCAACCCCTTTCAATCTTTCAATTGCAGAAGTTGACAATGGACCTCACTTGAGTGGTATCTTTAGTTTTCCTTTTCAAGTGATACAGGCAACTTTCAGATAGAATGAGGGGGTCACAGAAAACGCATGGTAATATCTTCCATATATTCTATTTTTAAAATAAGACTTATAGGGCTGGAGAGATGGCTTAGTGGCTAAGACGGCTGCCTGCTAAGCCTAAGAACACTGGTTCCAATGTCCAGCGGTTCCAATCTCCAGGTCCCACGTTTAGCCAGATGCAAAGTGACTCAAGGGCGCAATGCCACACTTGACCATAAGGGGGCGCACGCATCTGGATTTCGTTCATAGCAGCTGAGAGGTTGCTGGTGCTCCCATCTGTCTTCCTCTCCCTCTCTGTCTATCTCTCTCTGTCTCTCTCTCTCCAAAAATAAATAAAAAATTAAAAAATTAAAAAAAAATACGGCTTATAAAGGGTGTGTCATCCCTTCCCACAAGTAATGAGGCTATGCGTTTCCTCAGCTGTCATTCATTGAATGTGTACTATGAGAAGAACGTTTTTTATGCTATAGGAATATCGTCAAGAACTGAGCAGGGAAAAAGTAAACTTTCCTCTACGGGAGACTTACATTTTTGTCAGGGGATTAGACATTGTAAAAGCTAATACACGCATAAGGCGTGAGGTTGTGAAAAGTGCTACAGAGAAAAAGAGGAAGATCGAATGAATGTTTGCTGGGAGGTGACTTGAGGAAGAATAATAAGCCATGATACTTTCTCATCATGGACTGTCCCCAACACCTCCCACTTTAAAAGATCAGCTATAATTAACTATTTCTGCTTGGAACCTTATGATCATCAATCCGTCTACCCCTCCATCCAACAGTTTACTATCTGTTTATCCAGCCATCTCTAATGACTCAGTCCATCCAGCCTGCCCTCTAGCCACCCTTTCAATCACACATTGGCCATCTTACTCATCCAGTCACTGATTGCTGAGATGTAACTCTCATGGCATAAAATCCACTCTTTTGATGTGGAAACTCCCAACACTGAGTAACCTTGACCAGTTTCTTCCCTCAGAATATTATTGGCACTTTCAAAAGAAGCCCCAACTGGGCGTGGTGGTGCGCGCCTTTAATCCCAGCACTCGGGATGCAGAGGTAGGAGGATCGCTGTGAGTTGGAGGCCACCCTGAGGCTACATAGTGAATTCCAGGTCAGCCTGGGCTACAGTGAGACCCTACCTCAAAAACCCAAATTTAAAAAAAAGGAAAGGAAAGGAAAGGAAAGGAAAGGAAAGGAAAGGAAAGGAAAGGAAAGGAAAGGAAAGGAAAGGAAAGGAAAGGAAGGAGCCCACTGGGGCATGGTGGTACACACCTTTAAATCCTAGCACTCAGAAGGCTTGCGGTAGGAGGATCACTGTGAGTTTGAGGCCACCCTGAGACTGCATAGTAAATTCTAGGTTAGCCTGCCTTACCTCAAAATAAAAAAAAGTAAGAAACCCCATAAGAAATGTATATTCTTTGTGTCTGTAAAATGTAAGACTGGGGCTGAACACATGGATCAGTGGTTAAGAGCACATCTTGGCATGAAAGCCCAAAGAAGCCTGGGAGACCCCTGAGTTCGACCCCATAAACAGCTGGACATAGCCATGCTTGTCTGTCATTCCGGTCCTTCGGGGGAGCAGAGACCCGAGAATCTCTGGAGCTCACAAACAAATAGCAAACTGGGATCAGTAAGAGTCTGGCTCACTTGAAAATGGGCCGAAGAGCAATGGAGCTAGACACGACGTTCCCCTGTGACCAGCGCAGCCAAGCGCACCCTGCTGCAGGCAAGAGCATGGAAAATGCCACAGGAGCAAAGACACACGCATATGCCCCCACACAAGCAAAATGAGAATACGTAAGAAGGCCTGAGACCTAGGAGTGTGCAAGCAAGTCAGCTCTGGTGTGAGTTGAGAAAGAGGGTGAGTGAGCTAGGTGGAATCCACACATCAGCTCAGAGGTCTTGCCTTCTCCCCTCCCCCCAACCTTTTAGTACAAGGTTGCCTCTTCCTTTCACTGTCATTCTTCCAGGTGCGGCCACCTCCGCACATTCCTGCCTCTCTGCCCCAAGCAAGGCTGCCTGCTGTGTCCAGCAGGGCTCCACTGGGCTCAGTGGACCTGCAGGACACGCTCTGCCTTCTGTTCCCACTGTGCATATGCAGCCCATGCTCTACAGGGATCCTTTGACAATCTTGCTTCCACATCCTCTGCTCTGTGGCACATTTCCCAAAGGCTAGGGGATGTTGTCATGCTTGGGAGAGACAGGCAATGTGCAGTGTTCCCTCTGCTGCAGGAAGGAGGTGGGTGGTGGTGGTATGTGTGGATGGCAAGCACCGTGGGGACCGAGCTGGCAGGAGCAGATATGACTGGAAGGATCTGGGAACACAGAAGAATGCATGGTTGAGAGACGACGACAACATTGCTGATCACACCGGGGAGCCTTGCTCCCGGACTCCCCTGGCATAGCCCCTGGATTCCCCTCCATGCCCATGTCAGCATCTTGCTTGAGAATGGAGTGAACACTCCTTAGGTAGAACCAGGACTGGGACCAAAGTAGGTGAAGGAGGCTTATCTCGTGCACAGACTCACTTTAGGAGTGTGTTTGTACATAAGTAGTGCTCATACCAGCTGTAATCAAGATAGTCCCAAAGTGGATACAGCCTAAATGTCCATGAGTTGTTGAACAGATAAACAGATAAACAGATGTGCTAAAACTGCAGGATGGAATTACAGTTGGTGTCCAAATTACATTTGGACATTGAAGCATTATTGTAAGTGGAAGAAACCAGAAAAAAAAAAGACAAATATTATCTCTCTCTCTCTCTCTACATACACATATATATATTTCTATGTATTAAAATATATATAATTCTATGTATTAAAATATCCATAATAGGCAAAATTATAGACTAAAAATAAATTAGTGGTTGGTTTCAGCAGGAGGTGGGGGTGATTCCCTTTTAAAGGCTATATTATCTCTGTTTATTTTGAATGGTAAGATGTGTTCTAAATTTGATTTTGGTGATGGTAACACAACCGTGAATATAATTTGAAACACATTGAACTGCACATTTTAAATGAGTGAACTGTATGGCAAATGAGTTACATGTCAGTAAAAAGCTATTAAAAACAAATTTACATGAGTACTGAAATCTTAGCAATTAAGATGAATATTATTTAATATTATGCTTATTTAATAAATAAAATTTAATCAGCATTTTGAGCGACACGATCAAAATCCATGATGAAAAATATGAATGTGTTATAAAATGATGGGTTCTGAACAATGAACTGGTCCAGAGTTCCAGTTGCTAGGAGATGGAGCTTGGTTTAATCTCCATCTGTCTGATGCTGGGGCCAGTGCTCTGTCATTGTCTGGCTCGAGTGGGATTAATCATATCACAACCTCTGTCCTACTATGCTGGTGCCCACTTCACTGTGAGTTCAGAGGTGATGTCATGTCTGGATGAAGGGGGCCCTGGCTCTGCTTGCTCTGGCTCTTACCCGTCTGGCCTCTGCCTGGTAACCTGTCTTCTCCTACAGCCTTCCCAGATTCCAGGCACTCTGGGCCTTCCAAGGCTGGCTTCCTGAGATTAGAATCCTGTCCCTGGGTCTTCTAGTCTGATTCCCACGAACTTACTTGATATTGGCTTTTCAACCTCCCATCACTATTCAGTTCCCTAAGGTGGGGACAAGTATGGGCCCAAGAGTCCAAGCCCCAAACGCTGCAGCTACATTGTCTTCTGGGCCGGAGCTGTCTCAGATGGATCATTACTCACACAATGGCCAGAGGTAGAGGCATTCTGAGCACACTAGAGAGATAATGTACCATAATGATCAAAGAAAAATGGTGGCTGAAACCAACAGAGACAAAGGACTGGAGAGATCAGAAATGGCAAAGTGACAAAGTCAGAATGAAGACATGAGGGCCCAGAGCTTCTGCGAGGGCAGGAGGCAGGGCTGTGTCCATCATATGCTCAAGTCAGAAAGCGGTTTCTGCTCTCTGCTCTCTGGGGAGATATCAATGCTTTCCACTTGGGTTCCCAATGCTGGGCCCTGCGTTGCCTGTGCCTCATGCCTCAGCTGACAGAAGAGGCCCCCAGAAGGTAAAGAAAGGATCATTCCAGCCTAGGCTACTGAGAAATGATAAGTCTTGCTCTAGTTGACCCAGAAAGCAATGAAATGGAAATTCAAATTCATCTTGGTCTGTCTCCAAAAGTGATTTTTAAATAATTTTTATTTACTTATTTGAGAGAGAGAGAGAGAGAGACAGACAGACACACAGACAGAATGGGTGCTTCAGGGCCTCTAGCAAACAAACTTCAGACACATGTGCCATCTTAGGCTTACATGGATCCTGGGGAATCGAACCTGTGTCCTTTGGCTTAACAGGCAAACACCTTAACCACTAAGGCATTTCTTTTGCCCCAAAGTGATATTTTTTTTACCATTAAGATGTGCTAACGAAGCTGGACGTGGTGGAGTACACCCTTAATCCCAGCACTTGGGAGACAGAAGTAGGAGGATTGTGGTGAATTCAAAGCCACCCTGAGACTACATAGTGAATTCCAGGTCAGCCTGGGCTATAGCAAGGCCCTACCTTGATATACAAAAAAAAAAAAAAAAAAAAAAAAAAAAAACAAAAACAAAAACAAAAACAAAAAAAAACAAAAAAAAAAAAACAACCAAGGATGTCCTCACTGTTTCACTGTTTCCTATAACCTAACCAGTTGCTGCACGAATTGCCTTGTCCAGCCCCACAGGAACTTCCTCCCAAGTGTTCAAATGGCTGTACTAAAAAGTCACTGGGAAACTATGCACCACTGTTTGTGCAACTAAGAGTAGGGCCCCATCCCTTCACCCTTAACCATCAGAAACCAACCTCATACTGGGGTCATCCACTCTGAGCCTCCATGGCTGGCACTTGTTATAAATACAATGAGTCCTCCAAGACAGGCGCGCAGCGAGCTTAGTGCGCAGGCACAAGATGGGTCTGTAAGGAGAGCTGACAGAAAGAAATGGAACTTTTAGACTCGCAGTGGCCTCCAGGTAGGAGTTCCCACTTGGAGTGTATCTGAACTTTCTATGGAACATGAACACTAAATGTACCAGAATGCCACCACAGAAACACTGGCCATTCATGTCTGAAAGAGCATCGCATGGAATGCAGCCCAGGGCCACTTGCTTGGGTTCAAAGCCACAAGGTGTCGTTTTCTAACTATAGGGCCTCAGGTAAGGTAGCTTGCTTCTCCGTGTTAAAGTTCTTCATCTATATTTCAGATCATGTTTCACCTGTGTTCAAAAAAAACCTAGCATACAGCCGAGCCCTCAGTTAACATGGAAGGGTACACCACTGTAATAATTTACCCACTGTAGCTTGAAAAGCTCCGTAGGCTAGAGTTGAGAACCATGGAAACAGGAAAAATCTGGTGTGTAGGTAGGAAGAATCCAGGCGTGATGGTTTTCATTGGATCCCCCATAAACTCATGGTTTCTGAATGCTTAGTCCCCTGCCGATGGCAATTTGGAAGATGGAGCCTTGCTGGAGGTTTCTGGGGGCAGGCTTTGGGGTGTTATATCCAGCTTCCCCTTGCTAGAACTTGGCTCACTCTTTTACTGCTGTTTTCCACCCACCTCGGCAGAGGTGACGTCCAGCCTCTGCTCATCCTAATCCCTCCCCTGCCATCATGAAGCGTTCCCTTGAGACTGTAAACCAAATTAAAATTTTTCCTCTCAGCTGCTTTTGGTCACATGTTTTCTCCTAGCAATGAGAAGGTAACAACAATATTGGGCCAGGGGTGAAACAGACCTTGAATTGTATGATGTTGAACAAAACCACCTCTCTGAGGCGGAATGGCTTGGCTTGTGAGAATAGCTACCTCATAGGCTTTTTTTTTTTTTTTAAATGGGGGCATCTTAAACCCATACGCATCTACAGAAAATCCTTTTTTAAAAACTTTTTATTTTATCTTTTTTTTTTTTTTTGGAGAGAGACACACAGAGAGACAGAGAGAGACAGAGAGAGAGAGAGAGAGAGAGAGGAGGGAGGGAGGAAGACAGAGATGGGCGCGAGCAGTGTCTCAGCTGCTGAGAACAAAATCCAGATGTGCGCGCCCCCTTGGGGCCAAGTGCAGCATTGCGCCCTTGCGTCACTTTGCATCTGGCTAAACGTGGGACCTGGAGATTGGAACAGCTGGAGATTGGAACCAGTGTTCTGAGGGTTAGGAGGCAGGCGCCTTAACCCCTACGCCATCTCTCCAGCCCCTCATAGGCTTTTGAAAGGACTGATATTAACAAGGCCCAGAGCTGGCACAGCCCCTGCTATGCTGAACGAATCATAGCCATTGTCATCAAGGCACTCTAGATAGGCGGGCTGGGCTCATTTCAACTGGGTCTGAAGGTTTTATGAGTCACATACCCACGTGCCCTCTTCCTCTAGATGCCATAGTTCTGCTTTTCCAAATGGGAAATTCATATTCGCTTGCAATAGCAAAGCTACCCGCTGCTAGTGTGTCTGCTTAGAACCTCAGAACCGAGTACTAATGGTGCAACTTGAATGCCAGGCGGTGGACCCACTTGTCTCTTACAGACGCCCTCAGAACACTGTATTGCAAAGGTACGGAGAAAGGGCATTTCCTGCTCAGAGAAGCCACTGTGCCCATGGGATCTGCTGTCTCTGTTAAAGTCTCTAGCTGACTCTGCTAACCTCCACACAACATGTGGAGACGGGATCTTTGCCCACAGAGGAAGCAGCCAGCCAGCCTTTGTTCAAAGAAGCTTGTGTCGCACACCTTGCATCAGGGAAAGATCAGGATTTTAGCAGGGAAAGACGCAAACTGTTAAACATGACGTAACACTGTCTCATTGAACCTGTGTCTGCTACGCATATGGGGCTTAGCTCATTTTGTTTTTAATATAGCATCTATGAGTCATCTTGTCTTAAAGCTCTTTTCCTCTCTAGAACAAGGGGAGTTATTCCTCCTCTCTGATCCCTTCCCCCCTCTCTGTTCTCTCATTTTGGTCCCCAGGGGGATTATAGACTCCTTGAGCCTTGGAAACCACCTTTTTATTTCCCTCACTAATTACTGGCTCCATGCTGACCTGCCAGGTTGAGTAGAGTCAGGAAGCCTGCTTCCGCCATCATCACCTACAAGTGGGAAATTTTGCAGACAATTTCTTTTCTCATGACTGCCAGGCCTGCCTTCTGGACCACTGGTGTTAAATTGGGGACTTCCCAAACTGTAACAAGGAGTGAATGATGCCACCCCAGTAATAATGCCTTTCAGGTAACAAGGCCCCCTTCCGGGCTCTCTGAAACTTGATATTTCCAGAGTCCAAGCACTTGGTGGTGATGGACATATTTCCTAGGGCAAGTTCTTTGCAGAAGCAGAGCCAAACTGTCCCTAGGCATTATCAAAGACGGAACACCAATGATCCCTTGTCCATCTCAGGGGATCAGAGGAAATATAGGAAGCTTTTCTGAACTCGAAGCTAAGGATCCACCTTATCAAGCCATGTTCACCATAGTTTAGTGGATGAGACACCATTGTCTCTGTTTTTCAGATGGGGACATGGAAGAAGGCTGTGCCAAAAACTCATCACAACCTTTTGCATTCCGCGCACTCCTCTCCGGACTTTATCCTCTTCAAAGTGCTCGTCCTTGTCCAGCACTTTCCAAACGGCCTGTTCTCTGTGAGAATTGACTTCTCTAACCTCCTCACTTTCTTACCAAACACCTGCAGCTTCCCCGGAGATTTCTAGACTTCATGTTTCTTCTGAGGAAAGATTCAGCAGACTCCATCACGCAGCCTTGCTTAGGAATCAGGATGCTGACTACACGCTCTCATTACAACTCGGGAAACGGCCGTGCACACAGCCAGATTGGAAGCGGGTGGTTGGAAAAGGCCATTTTTCTAAAAATACCAAGTTAAGATTTCTCCACTTTCCAACTCCATGAAAGAGAATCTCCATATGTGGGGAGTCCTAGTCACAGGAATTTTATTGCAGAAATGGGCACATTTTGTTTCCCAAACATGCTTGTTGGAGGCTGTCCTTCTGTGGGGGACAGAAGGAAAAGCCCACTGTACCCCCCCTTAACTCTTGCATGGGCGACACTGAGCTGCTTGCCGCCTCACTAGACTCATCGGTCAAGCAATGAAGTCCAGACTTAGACTGCTGGGCAAACCCAGTCTGCTTCCTGCTTTTACTATTTTTCCCATTTTTCTTACTTATTTGTGTGTGTGTGTGTGTGTGTGTGTGTGTGTGTGTGTGTGTATACATGCATGTGCACACATGTACGGGTGCATGCATGCCACATGCATGTACAAGTCAGAGAACAAGCTTGGCGTGTTTCTCCTTTCCTTCCACCTTCTTTTTGCAACAAGGTCTCTTTCGCTGCTGCAGCTTTGCAAACTTGCAGATTCCCTTGGATCTTCCTCCCATAGCCATAGGTGCACTGGGACCACAGACACGTGAGCCCCTTAGTGTCTGGCTTGATGTCGGAGCTGAGGATTAAACTCAAATTCTAGTGGGTGGACTTGCGAGGAAGCACCTTTAACTGCTGAGCCATCTCTCCAGCCTCTGGTTTGATGAATAAAGATTTTTTCTTTTTTTCATTGATTTTAAAGATTGAGAGAGAAAGAGGCAGATAGGAAAAGAGAAAACTGGCCTGCCAGGGTCACTACAAATGAACTCCAGATGATTGCTCCTCCTCGTGCATCTGGCCTACATGGGTACTGGAGACTCAAACCTGGGTCCTTAGCGTCACAGGCAAGCGCCTTAACCGCTAAGCCATCTCTCACCCATTCTCTTCAGTGTTGTGTGTAGAAGTAACTGCTTGCACATGCCCAGGTAGACTGAGCCATTCCAGCAGAAATTTCTCTTTATTACAGACATATTAAGCAGCATGTTTTTTTAACAAGAATATTTTTACAAAATGTTTTCTTACAGAAAATATTTCCCAGCCCCTGCTCTGTACTCCCTTAATTCTGAAACATCACACACTCAATTTCTTCATTTGTGCTAAACTGAGTATCTGGGGTGTGGCCCAAGACTATTCTTTTGAGCAGTTTTACCAAGAGATGTGCCTGCAGAGCAGAGGAGGGCATGTGAAGGGAAGGGCTCCTGGCAGTCAGGTAGCAGGAATCGGAGCATCACTTAGTGACCGAGTAAAGATGAAGAGTGACTTATTCCCAGAAATCAGCTCCTCTGTGTCCTGATCTCCACAGCTCAGCTGGCGTCTCTGGCGGCCATGGCTGCCAGGGTTGTTATTTCTAATAAATCTGTTTGACTTATCCTGTGTGGGAAAACTGCCAGTCCTTCCCCCTTCCTTCCACTGTTGGGCTAATTCATGTGATTTCGCCAGTTTGTTTCCTTCTCAAACCAAACTGGGACAGGAAAACTTGAAAGTGAATATAGTAAATGTGTAACAGTGACTATAATTAAAATATATTACACCTATAAATGTGCTCACTGTCTCTACCCTCCACAGTTCTCCTTCTTGGAGTGGTGATTTTCCCTTCCTTGGGTGGGAAAAGCAGGCCAAGTGATTCACTGCACCTGATTGTGTGAAAGATGGAAACAGCAGAGAGCCTATAGTTAGCAGGAGCAGACGGGAACACATGTGGGTGGTGGTGTCTTCCTGACCTGGCTCATTTCTCACTAGCTCTGGGGAACGACCTCAGCCTCTGTTTCATCTTCTGAGCCTCTATTTTTGTTAAGAGGATTATGTAGCCCAGGCTGCCCTCGAACTCCCTAAGTACCTGAGGATGATCGTGAACTATTGCCTCCTGCCTCTACCTCAGCGTGCTGGAATTTCAGGCATGTGCCACTATGTCTAGTTGACAAGGTATTCAGGAACCCTCTAGGGCGTTGTGTGCTCTAGGCAAGCTCTCTAATAACTGAGCACTCTGTACTTCTGTCATGGTGGGACTTACATTCATCTTATCCATGTTTCATTTAGTTCATTTCTCAAATACTAGTGTGACAGATGTCCCAGACTTAACTCCCTTCAAGGAACTTGACCTCCAGGCACAGAGAGATATGTCAGCAAGTTTATGAAGTTCAAAGGGTGAAGTGCTCAGTGGGAGCTGCCACATGGGCAGTTATTTAAGTGAGAGGGTAACTCTGAGCTGGCACTTGAAAGCAGAGGAGATGTTGGTCCTATGGAGGGAGTGATGGCAGCTTAAGGGATGAAGGGTGAGAGGGAGGCTGGGACCAGGACAAACAGAAGGTGATCTGCCAGAAGGAGAGCTGAGGGTGAGTTGGGAGTTGAAGTGGAGGATGTGAGTCACTGGAGGGTTGTAGGGAAAGACACAAGTCATTTTAATAATAAATTTGGAAGCTGGGTGTGGTGGCACACACCTTTAATCCCAGCACTCGGGAGGCAGAGGTAGGAGCATTGCTGTGAGTTTGAGACCATCCTGAGACTACATAGTGAATTCCAGGTCAACCTGGTCTACAGCAACCCCTATTTTGAAAAACCATCATCACCATAATAATATTAATAATAATAATAAATAAATTTGGAAAAACCATTTGCTGAGGGCAAGGTACATATCCAAGTTTTGTGCACTTGGGAGGCAGAGGTAAGAGAATCGCTGTGAGTTCGAGACCACCCTGAGACTACATAGTGAATTCCAGGTTAGCGTGGGCTACAGCGACACCCTACTTTGAAAAACCATAATCATAATAATATTAATAATAAATAAATAAATAAATTTGGAAAAAAAAACATTTGCCAAGGGCAAGGTAAGTATCCAAGTTTTGGCCTCCCCAGGGGTGCACAATGGCCAACACACACTAGTCACTCAATAAATATTTGTGGAATGAACATGAATAAAAAGAGGATCGGATATTTGGGGTAATATGGAATGGTGCTTTCTAAATTACAAGGCACTATAGGTTTGAATAAGTGTTTGCTTCTATTTATTTGTTTCTTATGTGCACTTTCAGATCAAATAGACATAAAGCCAATGAACTCACCGCAAGGTCCACTGGGAGGAAACACTCTGGAGTGGCCACACCGAGTTTCCCTGGCCAGTCCTCGCCATCTCTACGGTGACCACAATGCAGAGCGTCCTTTTCTGGGAGTTGAGCGGGAAGGAGCTGTGGGGAGTCTTTACTCCAGCTTAGAGGTCCAACCCATGTCTCACTGGCTTACTCTTAGAACTCAAGGAACATTCCATACACGCACTCACTCTTGGAAGCTTTGTGCCCCATTTGGAGCCACCTATGAATCCAAGAAATAAAACTAAATTGCTACCACTGATGACGGAGCACTCAACAGATGCTGCCACACCACACCCAGCACTTGTACCTGCTGTTGTGCTCTTAGCGAGGTAGGGGGACTGCAGAACAGGCCACTGATGTTGGGATCACTCTCAGGCAAATGAGTTAAATGATCCAAGTCCTAATTTTATCTTTGTAGTTGATTTGGAGAAACAAAGATAATGCCAGAAGTAGCATTGGAATCTCATCAGAAATGGTTTATTGAGGGCTAGAGAGATGGCTTAGCAGTTAAGGCATTTGCCTAAGAAGCCTAAGGACCCTAATTTGACTCCCCAGGACCCACATAAGCCAGATGCACTAGGTGGTGCATGCATCTGGAGTTTGTTTGCAGTGGCTAGAGGCCCTGGCATGCCCATTCTCTTGTCTTCTTTTCTTTTCTCTCTCTGTGCCTTTCTCTCTCTCACACACACAAATAAATAAATAAAATAGTTTTATAAAAAAAGAAATGCTTATTGACATTTCACATGGCTTAGTCACTCCCCACTCCAGAATATGGTACTTTTTGGGGTGCCATGGAAGGAGGAGGTGTGAGGTGTAATCCACTCATCAGAGAGCACACAGAGGGTGGAGAGATGTCTGTAGAATTCTCCTTCCAGGGAGCTGCGAGCTGACTGGGTACCCACTCTCCCTCTCTGGCTTCCAACTGAGATTCCTGATGGTGGGAGCTCAGTTCCCAGTAAGGAAGTCTATTAATCTATTGTAGATATGGACAGGGATTGTGGTCAAGGCCATTTCCTTATGTTGAAGGAGCATGGGCCCCCTTTTATTTCCAACTCACATTTTATCCCACCCTTCTCTGGGCCACATTTGCATATTGTGGCATACCAGAACAGCCCTCCGTGTTAGTGCAGGATATACAGCTCAGAGAAAACCCACAGAACCAGGTGGCATCCCTGTGCCAGCAGAGACCTAGGTAACTCTCAAAAGGCCACATACTTGTCTGTCCTACAGGGAAAACTAATGCCAAAAGGGCACAGATCTCCAAACAGTGCTATGAGACCAGAATGCATGTGTTGACACCCATGTCTGGAAGAGGTCATTGAAGGATCCTGCCACTTTCTCACCATCTTAACACAGAATAAACTCACCACATCAATGAGACAAAAATGAAGGAAAACATAACAGAACTAGCTTCAAAATGCCAACGTGGAAAATAGAATTAATATTTTTTAAAAGGAAAGGAAATTATCTTCTTTGAAACTTAACAATGTACCAGGCAAAACAGTTGCTACTTTTGTGATTTATTGTTTCAATTTTCTACTTATAATTGACACATGATTTGTAACGATTTTTTAATGAAACTTAAACAGCAATTTTAAAATAAAATATTCTAGCAGAATGTAATACAAAATATACTAATTTCATAACTTATGTGCTCAGTAATGATGGCAGAAAAATTAAAAGTCTTTGTTTACCATGATTAAACTGTCATATATCTTTAAAAGCAGAGAACTTCGGGCTGGAGAGATGGCTTAGTGGTTAAGGCACCTGCCTCCTAAGCCTAAGAACACTGGTTCCAATCTCCAGCGGTTCCAATTTCCAGGTCCCACGTTTAGCCAGATGCAAAGTGACGCAAGGACGCAATGCTGCACTTGACCACGAGGGGGCGCACACATCTGGATTTCGTTCGCAGCAGCTGAGAGGCTGCTGGCGCGCCCATATCTATCTGTCTTCCTCTCCCTCTCTCTCTCTGTCTCTCTCTCCAAAAAAAAAAAAAAAAAAAATTTTAAAAGTAGAGAACTTCATGTAGAGTAAAAACGCTGTGATGAAGAACACACAAGCTTCAAGTCTGGGCTGCTTTATTTTAGGCAGCATCTCTTGGTGCTGAGCAGCATGGGTGGAAGAGAAGTGTGAAGCCTGCTCACTGTGCAGTTAGCACCAAAGCTGCATGAAGTCATGCAGTGCAACACTCACTAGTGCCTCCAGAAACCCCTGGGATGCGTGCTGTGTTTGAATCTGAATTAGTTTTCAGTTGTTGAGTATTCAGAAACCGTTCACTGTTGCCAACATTTTCCCACACACCCCATGTTCAGTTCCATGACCCTAGGCAGGATTGCCACACAACAGTTTAAGAAACTGAGCTGTAGAAAACTAGGGTCAGTTCTTTCTCTAATTCTGTCTTGGTACCCAACGTCCAACTTCTGTCTCTCTTACAACTACTCTTGTGGGCCTTGTTTTATGAATCCAACACTTTTAGCTTCCACGTATAAGTGAAAACTCACTTTTGTGTTTTCTATTTTAACTTTACAACCTCTCAGACAGACACCATCGAACCCCGTTTCACAGATTTGGACAACTACGACTCAGAGATGTCAACCATTTCCTCTAGATGATACGCCTTCCAAAAAGCTGATTCAAACTGAGGACGTTTCACCAAACTCCAGTCTTTTCTTGTGCCCCCAGCATCTGGCCATACCAAGGTTAGCCAGCATTTTCTCAGCCCTGGAACAGATGGAGAACATGGTAGAGACTCAGGTACGCACAGGAAGTCCTGACAGGTCTCAGAGAAAGATGCTCACAGAGACAAGACCAGTGTGCAGGAAGACTCAGGAGACCAGGAGGGGGAGCGAAAACCAGCTGGTGAGACAGATTTTTTTTTCACGTCTTCTGGAAAAATCTAAAAATTACTAGCCTTCTATATATCAAGATTTTTTTTGTCAACACCCTGCTGAGAAGAGGCCCAAATAAGCAGATGGGGGAAAGCACAGACTCACAGAAGCTGACTGGAGAAATCCCTGCTAACAACCCCAAAGGACAGGCCCAGAACCTGCTCCCCTGCCTCCTACCTCCTGATGTCCTTCCCTGCAAACTCCCACAGTGCTATGCTCCTACTTGGAGCCTGCAGGGGCGCGATTTGGGGTGCAGCTTCTTTGGGAACCAGGACAGGCACAGGTGTTTGGTTTTGCTTTGCTTCTTATGCCACCTCTGCCTCTGTCTTCTGCCCCGACCTCTTTCTTCTTCTTTATGCTTGCAGTGTGTGAGGTAACTTCTTTCTATGACAGATAGGAACTTGCTCAGTGCCACAAAGCAGGACTCAAATGACTCAGAACACAATGACACAAAGTCCACCTGTCTTTAAAGAGCATGAGATTTCTGAAGAGGCGATGGCTTCTGCACACATGGAGAATCCCTATGTGGACTGCCAGACATTTACAGCTAAAGATGCTATGCAAATTACCTTCACAGAGGGTGGTAAAATCAAAGAAAAACTATAATATAGAACATGAATCCCAATACCATTCCTAATTTGGGTTGCAATTTGATTTTGTGCTTCCTATGCCCAAAGTAAAACAAAGAGAGAAAAGGAGGGGGAAGAGAGAGAAGGTGAAAAGGAGTACATAGGGAGAAGGAGAGAAAGAAGAAAGGAGGAATGGAAAAGGTAGGAAAGAGGAAGAAGAAAAAGGATAGAGGTAATGAGAGGAAGGGAAGAAAAGAAGGGAAAAGGAAAGAAGAGAAAGATGAAGGCAGAGTGGAAAGAGGTCCAGAAAATGGAGGTTGGGAAGGGAGGCAAGAGGCAAAGAAGAGAAAAGGAGATGGAGAATAGAGAAGCTGAAGAGGAGAGAAAGGAAGGGTAGAAGGGAAGGAAGGCGGAGAGAAAGAGAGAGAGGAATCAGGAAGAGAAGGGAGGGAAGGAGGGAAGCTAACTAGCATCAGTGTGATCCAGAAGGGGACGTCGGCTATACTGGACCTGGTGTTTGCTGGCACAAGTGTCTGAAGGAGTGGATGCCTGAGAACCAATGAGAACAGGCAGTGAGATCTTCCCTTCCTATTCCCACAATGACTCCTTTTAATGTCAATCAATGGGACACCTGAACACTGTTGAGTGGAGGCTGAAAATACTGTCCATGTGAAGGACTCTGTCCTAGTGGGAGATAAAGATGACTTTCTTCCTGTCCAAAACTGGTGTAAGGACAGCATCCCTAGGAAGTGCTTAGGCATTAAACTCACAGACTCTACTGACTTCAAAACCTGAATCCAGATTTGATGAGACACAGAAGAAACCCATGCACCCTCCTGGCACAATGCAAATCTGGCTCTAGCCAGACCACATGGCAGAAAAAACCCGGAAGTGGCTTCTGTGAACATGGCATTCTGCGCAGGCCTGGCGTGACAACAGCTACAGTCCCATGCTCGTGAGAAACCTGCTACGAGATGACCTGTCCAGAGACAGGCTGTCATTGATCACAAAAAGGGGACCATCCCATACAATGATTGGCCAGCCAAGCCCCTGAAAACCCTCCTGTACTTCCTCAAATAAACAAGTTTGCGGCAGCTCGCTTTCTGCTTTCACCCAACTCCCAGAGTCTGTGTCGTGATTCCGTGCTGCTCACTCCCAACTCAGCAGAAACCCTGCTGTCCCTTCTGGGCTGGCTTTAGGGGGGACCACAACACCCTCTAGTTTAAGAAGTTCTGTTCTAGAGCATCTCTCCTCGGGACTCTGAAGAAGTTCTGTTCTAGAACATCTCTCCTCAGGACTCTGAAGAAGTTCTGTTCTAGAGCATCTCTTCTGTGACTGTTAAGAATGGGCGGCTCACACACACAAGTTCTCTGTCCTTCCCATGGTTCTTAACCTTAACAGCTTATTAATATCACCCAAGAGGCTTTATAAATCATCCAAGTGTTTGGACCCTATTGCAGCTACCTTCTCGTTGCTAAGACAAACACATGACCAGAAGCAGCTTACAGGAGGAAAGGGTTTACTTCAGGCTTACAGTTTCCAGGGAAAGTTGCATCATGGTGGAGGAAGCTGACTCACTTCATCGTACATCTGCAGCAAAGAACACAGCTACAAGCAGCAGCAATGCACTAGCTGACTCTGAATACACAGGTCTAGACTGCACCCCAAGAGTCACCCCTGGTGACACACTTCCTCTACTAGGTGGGGACTAAGTAGAATCCTTAATCACAGACACCCGAGGTGGCTATGGAGGACATTCACATGCAAACCACCACAGATTCAAATCATCGGAGGTCGGTTCATTTGATTTGGAGTTTGAGGCAAGACGAGGGATGGTGGTTTCATGTGTTGGAATATTTACTCACCAGTTGCTGATGGTGTTGGGGAATGCTGTGGAACCTTTCAGAGATAGATCCTGGCTGGAGGAAGTGTCTCTGGGGAGCACTCCTTCAGGTTCTATGACTTGGCTCCACTGCTCTTGCTCTACGTCCTCCCTGCCGATGGGATGCTGGCTTTCCGTTCCTCCATGCTTTCTCTGCTCAGAACGTCTCCTCAGAGCTTGAAGTCAGAAATAAACCCTTGCCTCCTTTAAGCTGCTTCTGGTCAGGTATTTTGTTTCAACCACAAGAAGTTACATCAAGTTAAACAAAGCTTGAGTACAGAGTTTTCCATATATTTTACATGGCAGATGTTATGGGACTGAGACCTGAGCTGGTAGGATCTGACATTTTCCTCCAGGTCAATCATGTCACAATTTATTTAAACTGACTTGACACCTAAGTGGTATCTGAAAATACTGGTCTTCCTCCACACGTGTGGCCACAGAAATGTTTAGTGTTGAGAGCTGAGTGGAAGGGAAAGCACTCTTTCCTGACGCATAAAGAAACGGTTGGCAGATAGCTGCTCTACCTGAGCGCCACTGTTTCCTTTGATTAAGAATTCAGGCACATTACAATGGTATTCATGGTGTCCGAGACAGTGGCACTGATGGAAACTGCAGCTATGTTAACTTCACAGCACAACTGAAGTGCATAGAGTGAAATAACTTGTACACTTTTCACTACTTTCAATAAAGATCATTGGGCCTGTTGCCACTCTTGTTATTTAATGCAGTAATAAAAAATGTTCATGTAGTACTATTAAGCCTAAAGAAATTTGTAACTGTATTTCAGCATAATTATCTCCCTTTGTACTAAGCTGTTTTTGATATTTACTTAAAGATTTTTTTCTAAGAATTCCCTTGGGCCATCTGTTATACAGAGAGCAGATAAGAATGCTGACCTAAGGGACTGGCTGGTTTTCTTTCTTTCTTCCTTTCTTTCTTTCTTGCTTGCTTGCTTGCTTGCTTGCTTGCTTTCCTTCTTAAGGTACTGGACATAGTGGGACATGCCTTTATTATTTATTTATACGAGAGTGACAAACAGAGGGAGAAAGAGGCAGAGAGAGAAAGAGAGAATGGGTGCACCAGGGCCTCCAGCCACTGCAGACAAACTCCAGATGCATGTGCCACCTTGTGCATCTGGCTTACGTGGGTCCTGGGGAATCAAGCCACAAAGCAGGGTCCTTAGGCTTCACAGGCAAGCGCTTAACCACTAAGCCATCTCTCCAGTCCCAAAAGACTGGCTTTCTCAGATCACACCTGGGCAGGTGCTTGTCATGTGTGTTTCTCCACCCCCTCAAGGCCTGAGGACATAGACAGGAGAAGCACGAACCTGAAACAGGGTCCTCAGCTGGTGATGTCAAGAACAATGAGGGTACAAGTGTCATTCTCCTTAAATCAATGTCAAGGCCACAAGCTCACCGTCCCTCACAGCACCCCAAGCTGTTTCCAGGAATGTGATTTTACAGTTGAAGAAATTGGTTGCCTAGTCTCTTCTTGGTCCCTGGTCACTTCAGGATGGCAAGGGCACTCATTACAGGAGGACAGAGGCCAGTCTTTGTATTTGGATGCAGCTAATTTTCTCTGTATTACTTCCCCAAGCTGGGAGGAGCAGCCATGCAGACAAGTCAGGGCAGATATGGGCTTCTTATATCATACAAATACAATGTGGGGATGTGATTATCTGTTCTGTTGCTCAGATTATACACGATTATAAACACATATACCATACATGCATGCATATATAGAGCGCATATGCACATGTTATTATATTTGTATACATACATTTTCATGTAAATAGATACACATACACATACATACATAAGGATTCCAACATATACATAATATATATTACTTGTAGGTATACACAGGTGCTATTGAGAGGCTAAATAAACCATCAACAAAGTCAATAGACAACCAGCAGAATGGGAGAAAATCTTCACAAGCTATACATCTGACAGAAGTTTAATATCTTGACTGTATAAAGAACTCAAAACACCTAGGCAATGAAAAATCTATCTTTTCAAAAACAGAACTGGGGCTGGAAAGATAGCTTAGCAGTTAAGTCACATGCCTGCGAAGCCTCAGGAACCCAGTTCGAATCTCCAGGTCCCACGTAAGCCAGATGCACATGGTGGCGCATGCATTTGGAATTCATTTGTAGTGGCTAGAGGCCCTGGCATGCCCATTCTCACTCTCCCTTTCTCTCCCTCTCTCTTTCTCTAATAAATAAATTAAAAAATAAATAAATAAATAATGGAACTGGAAATTGCACAGAGTTTTCAAAGGAAGAAATACAACTGGCCAACAGACTTCTAAAAAGTGGTCCACCTCTTTAGCCATAAGAGAAATGCAAATTAAAACTACACTGACTAACATCAAAATGACTAACATCAACAAAAACAACAAATGACAATAAATGCTGTTGAGGGTGTGGAGACAGAGGAAACCTTATTAACTGTGGGTGGGAGTGGAAGATTGTAAGGCCACTGTGGAGGTCAGCATGGATGTTTCTGCAAAACCTAGCAGCAGATGGACTGTACAACCCAGTCATACCACTCCTGGACACATACTCTCAGACGCCACAGTTTACTATAGAAATATGTGTTCAGCCACGTTTGTGGCTGTGCTATTCACAAGAACTAGGAAACTGTTGCAGTTGGTTTCATGTTGCTGGCATGAACCTCCAAACCAGACACAGTTTCTAGGAGGGACAGCATTAATTTGAAGCGTACTAATCTAGGGGAAGTTCCATAATGGCAGAAGAAGTGGTTCCCCCTTCACAGATCCACGTAGAGAGAAATACCACCAGCGCACCAGAAGCTAGCCCACTGCAGGAACCCAGGCAGAGCTCAAGCCCTCTGCACACCTTTAGCTGGCAGTTCCACATCCACCCCCAAACACACCTTAGGGCTGGACCCTAGGATCTACCCTCAGTGACACCTCTTCTAGCAGGCAGCTGGAAATCTAAGAAGCTTTAATAAATCTCCTGAATTTATTGGGGGACATCCATTCAAACTACCACATAAATGGAATCCACCCAAATGCCTATTCACTGATGAATGAGTAATTAAGATGTGGTACTAGAATGCTATCCAGCTGCAAAGAAATATCATAAATCCATGTAGCATTAACAAGTAAGGTAAGAGAATTGAAAGATATTCATTGTGTATTCAAAATAATTTACTGACCACCCAAGATAGTCAGACACAGTTCAAAGAGTTAAAGATAAAGTACTGAGTAAAAAAACAAATTCCAAGTTTCTGCTCTCACGCCTCATACTGTATGGAGGAGAGACCTGCCATGAATGATAAACACTCAGAATCATTTCAAAGAAAGAGAATTTTCTATGGTGAAGATATTCCAAGAAGCCATGACTGGAGGCAAGAGAAGGACCTTTAAATTGGGTGGGCAAGAAGGGCTCTGGGTGGAGGTGACACAGTCTGAGAGTTGAGGATCGAGATCTGGCCATGGGAGGACTAGCAACAGGGACGTTCTAAAAGGATGCAGTCTGATGTGAAGAACTGAGGCAGAAGTGAGATGACCATGATGAAGGAGAATGGTGATTCACTGTTCCTGTGTGCTTACAGTGTGGTTGCCTTCACAGCATCCAAAGCATGACTGCCTGTGGGTGGGAAATGAGCAGAGAGCTATGCTGAGGCCTGTCCCCAGGATTAAGTGTTACAGAGCACGGAACACGAGGCAGTTCCTTCATCTGCTGAATAAGCCTGAATTCTAGGAAGATCAGAATTCTATAGCCACAAAAGCATGGCTTTTTAGCTTGGGGCAAAAAGGGAAAGCTGGGAAGTGTGGAACTCAAGTTTATCGGCACCTGCTCTAGTCTATGTCAGGCAGAAGCTGCTTCATTTGTGTAGCAGACAGCTTCAGGTTCGCTGAGATGAACTTCCAGACCAGGCACAGTTATGGAGGAAGGGATATTTATTGAAGCTCACAGATCCAGGGGAAGTTCCATAATGGCAGGAGAAGCGGCCTGCTCTCACCAGGCAAGAGAGAGAAAAAAGCCACCAGCCACACACCACACAGAGCAAAACTACAGCCAAAAGCCACAGCACACCTCAGGAACTCCTACTGGGCACACTTTGCATATCTTTACAATGGAATCTCAAACCCACCATCACACCTTAAAATCCGCCCAATGACATTGCCTCCAGCAAGGTGGCTGCAGATGCAAACTATAGACTAATAAAACACTGAATATATTGGGGGCCATATATTCAGACTACCACAATTTGTTTGTCCACATCAACCCATGACAAAATATGACATTAACTCTACAAGACACATATGAAGACAGGTGGAGGCTGAGTGTTTACCTCATCTTATGACACTGATATGATGTTCCTACCCTTTAGGATAGCTGTCGTCCCTAGAAATGTAGCTCAGTGGAATCTTACAGGCAGCCCAGCCTTATACCTTGTACTCCCCAAGTGCATCAGCCCCAGGCGGTGTGCTGGCGCCTTGTGAAATACCTTGCCTGCATACGTTGCTACTTACTTGGGGGAGGCAGCATTGACTCCCACGTGGGGTCCTACATCTGGTTCATCTCCTCCATTCCACTTCCATTCTAGCATAGTTTTTCGGGTGGATGACAGCACCCTCACCTGGGACCCTCACCACTGTCCATAAGCATGTGCCAATAAACACGTGCACACCCCTACCTATGTGCCTCCATACACATAGGAACATGCATGAACACCCACATCTATTTATGAAATTAAGAACAGGTGTTTAAGTGAACTGATTTATGACTTCCTGAGCAGATTCACTAGTCTGAAGAGAAAAGCGAGGGCTTAGCTTCCGGATGTCTCATGAGCTAAGAAGGCCTGGCCAGCTCCTAGATTTTAACAGGGTGAGAACCTTCAGTCATGACTTCCTTGTCCAGGAAGGGAGTCACAGGGGACATTCCCAGGGTCTCACTACTGTTTCCAAACCCACCCGTGCCCTCTGCCAAGTTTAAGGAGCCAAACCTACTTTGTTCTTGACACATACTCCAGTATCTCCCAGGTTCCCTTTCTCCCCTCTTCCCTCCCACAATACTTATTCCTCCTTGTTCCCCATCCCCTTCCCTCCTGTTCCTCCGTGAAAATGATGCCATTTCTCTTTTTTAAACAAATATTATATTATTTGAGAGAGGGAGAGAGGCAGAATGAAAGAGAGAGAGAGAGAGAGAGAGAGAGAGAGAGCGAATGTGCCAGGGCTTCCAGCCACTGCAAATAAATTCCAGATGCATGCAAACGCCTCAACTGCTAAGCCATCTCTCCAGCCCAAAATGATGCCATTGCTAAGACTCCTGCATTTCCAGGCTGCCTGGCACAGGGCTGTCTTCTCCCTAAGATGTCAGCCCAGCTAAGCATGAGGCAGGCACCAGCAGCCCTCCCTCTCCCCAGCATCAGATGTCAGAGCTCTGCTGGGCCCAGAGCTTCCAGAAGAGAATTGTGCTGTGACCTCCACTTAGCAGGTCACTCTCCTGATGGGGAAACCGGTGCGCTACATGCCAGCAGCCACGCCTGAGGAATAATGCTAGGATATCCAGGGACCAGGGGGCTGGTGGAGGGCAGCGGGAGGAATACTGGTAGCAAGGGAGCAGATCTGGCAGGGAGGAGCCAGCATGTTAGCGAGGAGAGGGAGGAACACAATGTGGAAGGCCAGAGGTGCCTGGGCAGAGAGGAAAATAGGAGGTGATGGTTGCCAGGAGGAGGATCCAGGGGAAAGAGAACATAAGGAAGGACTGGGAGAGAAACAGCAAGAGGACGGCTCTCTAGAACTGTGTTCTACGGGGTTGACAGCAGCTACAGAAAATCTTACTGGAGTATCTGCCTGCTATTCAAATACTGACTCAGTGCTTTTCTCCAGATATGCATTCTCATTAATTATTGCTTTCCAGAGAGGCATCAAGATCAAGTGTTTATCTTTGGTTCTCTAGCACACAGCCTTGGCCTACTAACTATGTGTGGCAAGAGGGATGGCTCCATCAGCGCATCCTGTGTGCACGGTTCCGGCTCGTGTTCTTACACCATTGTATTTTCCTACATTTCTCTCAACAGGAATCCACACCCGTGGAGAAAAGATCAGTGTAGTTAAGTGAACAAATGGGATGCATTCCTTTCCGTATGCTCTTCTGTCTTCTGCTGGCAGAGACCCCAGCTCCATGTGGGGGACCCTCCTCCTGGTGTCGCTTGAGTCATCAGCAGTGCAAGTCAGTACGTGGGTTGCTGCTTCCAGAAATTTCTTAATAGATCCTTTTCCTCACTAATGCCCTGCTGGGAGGGGTGGGGGAAGGGAAATGTAAAGTTTTCAGCAACATATCAACCGGGATTTGAAAGTATTCTTTTAATAGCGAGAAACAGACGTGTGGAGGTGACTTGTTGCTCTTACCAGAGTTCTGTCGAATGGAAGTTGTGGCATTTGCGTGACAACCTCCATGAGAAGACATTTCCTCACAGCTGTAGGACAATAGGGTCACGAAATCACAATACCAGTAAGAACGAGACTGGAGCCCCAGTCTTCTGCTCTCTCTCCTGTTTCTGGGTCTTACTGGGCCCTCGATATGCAGATGGCGTCTCTGTGCGCCTCAAGTCAGGGGAGCAGATGCACATCTGACAGGAGGGCAAGCAGAGAATGACATGTTGAGTTCATACCATGAATAAGAGAGGTGAGCTGCTATAGAGAGACCTACTCTACAATAAAAGAGTCCTTCCAAGGCAGTGACCAGGGGCAGATTCCAGGAGAAGAAGGCCAGTGGACTGTCCTGAGTTACATTCTACAACTTAAAACTTAAATACCAGTTAAACTTCACTTCAATTCTATGTCCACTCATTAGCATCTGCTAGATGCCAGTAGCTGACCAGATGCAGCCAGGAAGTGGTCAATGGGATGTTTGAACTCAGACCTGTCTGCCTGTGACTCTCTATGAGAAAGCTTGTATGGCACAATGTAGGCCTGGTCCTAGCCAGACCGCATGGCAGAAGACAACAGGAAGTGGCTTCTGTAAAAATGGCGTTTTGCGCAGGCTCGATGTGACAACAGTTACAGCCCCATGCTCGTGAGAAGCCTACTACGAGATGTTCTGTCCAGAGACAAGCTGTCATTGGTCACCAAAAGGGGACGACCCCATACAAGGATTAACAGCCCCTTAAAACCCATGTGCACTTCCTGAATAAATGAGCTTGTGGATTCTCGCTCCACTTTCACCCAACTCCCGGAGTCTGTGTCGTGACTCCGCGCTGCTCACCCCAATTCAGCAGAGACCCTATCATCCCTCCTGAGCTGGCCTTGGGGGGGACCCCAACAAAAGCTCTCTTACATTCTTTTGGAGGTGAGGACCTCATGGGGGTGTGAGAAAGGAGACAAACTGTCAGCCTGGGTGTGGGACCTTTTTTTCAGTGTGTTCTAAATAATTTCCACAAGGAAAAAGAAAAGTTGAGGACATATCAAGGAGGCTTAGGATTAGACACTTACGATGTTTGGATGGCAAAGTGTTTTAGACACTGTCACTTGATCTTCCCCTCTCATTTTCAAGCCATTTTCTGTGGCCAAGACACAGACCACAGACTGCCTAAGAGGAGCCTTGCACCCAAGTGGACATCTATAATGAGCAATGGATGCTCCCTGAGGCATGGAAAGAGGTTAACCATGGAAGCAGATGGAGTGGCTGGAACTCCAGAAAGGCTGAGGAATGTGGGCCTAACCTAATATTATCCTAAATGCAATTTTTAAAAACATTGACTGACTTTACAATTTTATTCCCAGGAATCATATTCAACAAAACTTGCAAATGAGTGTTTGTAACAGCGTGAGTCACAATAACCCCATGGTAGAAACAACCTCAGTGTCCATGCGTGGATGAAAGGTAAGCAATGTTGGTCCACGTACGCAAAGAAATATGAGTCATAAAGTGAATGCTGTACTGATGCATGCTGCAATTGGGGTGAATTTTGAAAGTATTATGTTAAGTGTGAGACATGCCCGATTCATTTGTATTGTTATGAAATATCAAGGAGATAAATGCATAGAAATAGAATGATAACTAGTTGTGGCTTCCAGAGACTGGAGAAGCATAAGATTGAGAAGTCCTGCTTACCAGCCCAGGATTTCGACTGATGGTGGTGAAAATGCTTAGAAGTACAGGTGACATTGCGATCAAATATCAAGGCTCGCCCCCAGTGACTACTTCCTCTCCAGCAAAGATCCACACCCTAAAGAGCCACAATCTTCAAAATCAGTGCAGTTGGCTGGGGAGCAAGCGTACAAACCTGTGAGCCTGTGGGAGCCGCGTCAAGTCAAACCACAAGAGATGCACACCATGAAGTCACTCCGCAAAGAAACCGCTCTTAATGACTTCATCCTCCTCAACATTCCCACGTCACCCTTTCTGCCGGTCACCTGTTTCATTTTGTCTTGGGAAAACAGTTTCCAATGTCAACTTTCTTTAGAATGTTCTGCAAAATAATACAAGCAGTGTCTGGACTTTCTGCTCTTCCCTACCTAGTAACTCACCCTCATTGCCTTGCCTCTGTGACGCCCGATGATTAAAAAGCCCTTGAAGTACTTATAACTCCATCAAGGTCAAGACCACCCACACTGTCTCCCAGCTCTCCAGCTCTGCATTGTTTCCACTTCTCTACTAGTAACGCTCTTTGTCCCTGTCTCTTTCATAGTGAGACATATTTTATGGTAGTTATTTTCTTATATGTGTATTTTGCTCTCTGGAGTTTGAGATACTTCAGTACAGGATGAATGCGTATCAACTCTCCACTGAAATGAACCTATTTTCACAGTCCCTGACCCATTGTTCCACAAGCTTTTTGTCTATGGATGTACCAGGACATCTCGCCAGCATGGAGACACAATTAAAATAGTCAAGGGCCCCTGACAATGACGGAAGACTGCTAGTTATCCTGCCGGATGGCAAAACCTTGTGCATGGGACATGATTAAATGACTCACGATGCAAGGTAGAAGTTGCAGGTGGCAGACGTGTGTCTGCTGTTCAAACACTTGATGTGTATTTCTACATGATTCTGAAAGCAAAAACTGAAAAGGCAATGGGTACAAGAGATTGACTAGATAAGCTCTCATTACAAAGGTGTATGGAGATTAGATAGCCAGGGTATCATTTCATAAGAATATAAACTAAGCAAGCTGGAGAGATTGGGAAAAGCTGAATGAGTGCCGATAAAAATGCATAGATTGCCATGCCGGATACTTGTCATGTCTCAACAATATAAATTAATCCTTTCAGAATTCTGCAGTGCATAGGTCAGAAATGAGTATTACTGGGCTAAAAAGAGTGTCCATAAGCCCATACTTCTGGTAACTCCAAGAGAGAACCCTTCCTCGCACTTCCAGTTTCTGATGGTCTGTCGCCATGTCACTCCAATCTCTGCCTTATTGTTCCGTCCTGTGTTCTCTCTATATGTGCAATCTCTCCGTGCCGCCCTCTCAGAGGGATATATGTGGTTGCATTTAGGATTTCCAGGGATAACATGAGTTCATCTTCCCACATCAAATTTCTTGGTCACATCTGCAAATTTTTGCCATGTAAGTTCCCATAATTAATTGAGGGATAGGAATCTATTGCTCTAGCACAAACGAGCAAGAAATATCTTGTGTTTCATGTGAAATTCCATGACAATAATGCCCTGACAGCAGCTTGATCTCCTTATTGTGTTCTAGACTCTGAGTGTATCCTCCAGTCTGCATCTCTTACTCCAAGCAGGAGAATCCCAACTTCTGCAAGCACGCTGTGTCACTGGCACCAGTCTCCCTCTGGATCCTTTTTAAACCCTTCTCTTTTTTTATTTTGAGAGAGCTCAAGTTTCCACATGAAGCAGAATTTAGTTTATCTACACAAGGTACATTCCAGTCTTATGAAATGTGCCAGTTCCAAATCCATCATGTAAGTTGGTGCATCTGAAATTGTGGTGGTTTGATTCAAGGGTCCCCCATAAACTTGGATGCTCTGAACGCTAGGTTCCCAGCTGATGGCAAATGTAAATTAAAGCCTCCTAGAGGCAGTGTATTGTTGGGGGTGGGCTTATGGGTATTAAATCCAGCTCCCCTTGCTAGTGTTAGGCACACTCTCCTGTTCCTATTGTCCACCTGATGTTGGTCAGGGGGTGATGTCCACCCTCTGCTCATGCCATCGTTTTCCCCTGCCATCATGAAGCTTTCCCCCTTGTGTCTGTAAGGCAAAATAAACCTCCCTCCCCCCAAAGCTGCTCTTGGTTGGGTGATTTCTACCAGCAATGCGAACCTGACCGCAACAGAAATCCTGGTAAAGAGCAGAAAATCCGGGCTGGAGAGATTGCTCAGTAGATGAAGACAGGCTTCTGTCAACGCGCTTGATTACTCACCTGAAGTTAAAGGTAAGATCCTCTTGCTGAAGACACCATGTGCTGCCCCTGTAGAACACAGAGTGATCCAGCTGGAATCTTCAAGTGAAATTGGGTGTGAGGGGTTCAGGAAGGTCCTTGCAGCCCAAACCCTGGATTCGTGTTTGCATTCAACCCAAGAATGGGGAAATAAAACTAAGAAGGATATTATTAAATTATTATATGTATTGTGGAAAGCACAAACTAAGGGAAGGAAAATGAATACACCTACGTGGCCTGAGAGCCCATATGATAGGCCTAGAAAAATTGTAGAGAGAACAGAAAAGAAGTGCAAAGAGCCATGTGGAGGGCAGGAAGGATAAAGAGCTCAAATAGGAAGTAGGGGTTGGAGGGTTCTCCCCTCATCTCGGCCCAGCCAGGCCGAGACTGAACTTGGCCAACCACAAGGTTAGAATTATATTTAAATCCTAGGAAAGCCCTCCCTCCCAGGAGGAGCCCAGGTTGTTCAGGGAAAAAGCAGATCTTCTTTAGGCAAGAGATAAGGAGTTAGATCATCCTTTGATCTCTAGCAAAGTGGAGACAGTAAGGAGAGGCCCAAGGACATCCCTGCTTCCTCCTTTCAGGGGTCCAGTCACCCTAAATGCCTATCAAATCTATCTGACTCCCTCTCAGAAGGAAGCCAATTCCTATATGGTTAGCCCATACAGTGCTGGAAAGCACTACGGGAACTGCTGGGAGAAAATGGCCAACAACATTGTGAGCAAGCAGGGAGCACTGCTGTACAAAAGCAACCAGCCTGACAAGATATGCACACCTGTGCAAGGGTGGCACCCAGCCTAGGTAGGTAACCAATTGCTTTCTGATTGCCTAAGTGATCCACTCTGGAAAGGAAACCATAGCTGGAACTGGGAACCAAATCAGAATCCTAGAGGGACCAAGATTATGTACACCAACAAGAAGCTCCCACTAGTTTTTGGCCCAAAAAAAAAAAAGAAGCTACATCCATTACATCCATCAAGATCTCTCTAACTTAACAATACTTATCCCCCTTTAACTGAGGCTGATCTCACTCTCCATTGGAGAATCTGTTTTTCTTTTTCAGAAGGCAGTGAGAACTGAGTACAGCCAAACTTTGTCAACAAGAAAAGAGAGCTGACTCCCTGGAAAGAGATGACCCACCCTCCTCACCCAGCAGCTAAGGCCCAGGTGAAACCACAGAGGAACTGGTCAGATGAACAAGAGTGCTGCTTCCATGACAAGCCTGACAACCTGCACCAGGGTGAAGGAGGCAGACACTGAGGATGCAAAGCAAAAACCCAGAAGCTGCTGAGAGTACAACACTAAAGTAGAATTAAAACACATCCACCACAGCTCAGGAAATTTTGCAGTTTGAGGGCATTTTGTAAGTTATATTTAGGAAGTAGATAGATGTACTGACAGCCAAGGTACAACCCCTGGAAGGGAACCAGGCTGAGGAGAAAAGATGGCATTACTAAAATCCAACCTGCAGATCTAGAACAGCTAGACAGTCTTGAGAGAAGTATACATGAAAGAGAATTGTGGTTCTAGGAGTGGAAGCGCTGTTTATGGAAGGCACAGTATACTCCAAGATGACAGAGAACCCATAATTAGAAACAGAAAGGAGGAACCGAGGACAGAGTCATAAAACTGAAGGTGGAGGAAATGTTCAAGAGGGCTGAATATTGCTGGTCACATATAATGAAGATGGGGAAATGTCCATTGCATTTAATATTGAGAACTGGGGACTTGGCACAGAGGACTTTGGTAGATAGCAATAAAACCAAGCCAGAGCTGGAGAGATGGCTTAGTGGTTAAGCGCTTGCCTGTGAAGCCTAAGGACCCTGGTTCAAGGCTTGAATCCCCAATACCCACATAAACCAGATGCACAAGGTGGGGCATGTATCTGGAGTTCATTTGCAGTGGCTGGAGGCCCTGGCGCACCCATTCTCTCTCTCTCTCTCTCTCTCTCTCTCTCTCTCTCTCTCCTCTCTTTGTCGCTCCCAAATAAATAAATAAAAGTAAACAAAAATTTTAAAAAAAGATTAAAAAAAAAAACCAAGTCAGGCTAGGGTAAGTGGGACAGGTCAAAGAGAGGCTGAAATTGAGATGATAATGTTGAAAGCTGAACACCTAACATAATTAGTGTGAGCACCTAATAGGTGAACAGTGAACGTTCAGCTTTGCTTTCCTCTTGAACACAAATTGGGCTTGCTGCTTAGGACCCTGGCAGAGATTAACACAAACTTTTCTTAAAGCACTACTAAAAATGATCTTTATCTGTGGAATATCAGACTGCTGCTGTGAAATATACCAGGGCTACTATTGACAACTTTATTTTTTTAAGACATTGCTAATGTCACACCCTCAAGTCATAATAAAGACAATTTATTAATTGTGTGTATGAAGATAAATGAATTCTTACACATCAGTTGGAGATTTTAGATATGCTTCTCATTTATGGGTAACCAAAATTAGTTCAGATTATGTTGCCCCCAATGTTCATATTATTCATTGTACTCATTAAGAAATCCACATGAGACTTCATTTGGGAACACAAAGGCTTTCACTGCTTTAAGAAAAGCAGTGACGTAATATAAAAAAGTTATCTAAAATATTATTAAAATGCCATAAAATGCCATCTCTATATATAATCTGATGTAGAGAAACTATTGAGACAGACATAAAGAGACATCCCAGAACCAGGCCCTCCACCTTTCACTAAGTCTCAAAAGCAAGATGAGGACTCTACCGGGACTATGATAAGAACAAATAAATAACAATAAGAAAATCACCTTAAAACAACCATTTCATTTTCACAGATTACAAACAAAAGAAAGGTACACACAGCAACACCCTGCAGATGGCGCAGCCCGGCCGACGCTGAGCAGGGTTATTCCCTGGGGGACTCTAATCCCCTCCATCTCCAGTCAGTTTCACTTCACCTTGATACTTGTACAGATGCTTGAACTGGTCACTCCCCACAGAGGGTTTCTTACGTCTCTTTTGCACACATCAAGTTATCATTTCCAGGTGACATGGTTCACTGACCGTTTGCTCCTATAATTAACAAATGCTGAAATAATAAATTACATGAAGGGTAGAAAATTTTCGAGTGTCACTGGGATAAAGAACTCTGTCCAGATAGCTGACCCTGGATTCTCCACTATGTGTAGCAGGTGATTGCGAATGATGGTCACTGTGATTGAGTACTTAACTATATTTCCAGAAGTGGTCTTGGTCTTTAAACCTAACTTAACCCAGGAGCATAAGAAAATTATTCACATACAGGTGTGAGGAAAAAATAAGTTCATAGACCAAGGTACATAAAAATAACTTAAAACAACTGGAATCCAAACCCATGTGGTTTTTGCTTCGGAGGTAAAACTATCATATTACATGTTTGGAGGGGGTAAGTAGATAAATGGGAGAAAGAAGAGAGGGATGGGGAGGGGGGAAGACAAATGGTGACAGTTGAATATGAAAAGAAGCATGGATGGATGAATGGTGAGATGGAAGAGAAATGAATGAGAACACGGACAGTTAAACACATGAGTGCTGGTTTTAGGTTCAGTAAAATCCATGCATTTCCAAGAGAATTCAGAGAAATGATTTAACAAAGGCTCTCGTGTTATTTAATTTGGCTTTACATGACAGAGAAATGTTTTGCTCACTGCAAAGCCGCACCTCTCTTTCGGTGGTGTCTGACTAATGAAGAGACAGTTCTCCAGACCAAGTTACTGAGATGGGAGCCTTGTGCAGGGGGTGGAATAACTGTGTAGGTCTCGACTGGCATAGAGTCCTGCATGATGTGTAAGACAGCACTCCAGACACTAAGAGGTGAAGTGCCATATGCTAGGGGGCACCAAGCAAATGATTCAGGCAGGGGCCTTGAACATGAGACAGCAACAACAAACCCTGTAGATGACCAGATGTTTTCCTTCAAAATCACATTATTGAAATGAGATTCTTCATGGGCTGTGAGATTATTCCTCTAATGTTCTCCTGGGGTCCAATCAAGTGTTTGTTTTCTTGCATGCTTAAAAAAAGGGGGGGGTATTTCAGTGATGTTAAAGGGAGTCAGGGCAAGGAGCTTTGGATGATGGGGTTCCTGATTGTGAGCAGTAGTAGTTCCCTGAGGACCACCTTGTTGCAGTCCCCCCAAGGCCAGCTCAGGAGGGACGGTAGGGTCTCAGCCGAGTTGGGGTGAGCAGCACAGAGTCACGACACAGACTCTGGGAGTTGGGTGAAAACGGAAGCGAGACTCCGCAAAACTCGTTTATTTAGCAAAATGTACATAGGGTTTAAGGGGCTGCTAATCCTTGTATGGGGTAGTCCCCTTTTTGTGACCAATGACAGCCTGTCTCTGGACAGGACATCTCGTAGCAGACTTCTTGCGAGCATGGAACTGTAACTGTTGTCACACCAAGCCTGCACAGAACGCCATTTTCACAGAAGCCACTTCCTATTTTCTTCTGCCATGCGGTCTGGCTAGGACCAGGCCTATATTGTGCCATACATTAAGGAGGAAGGGTGAATAAATGAGAGAAGAAAAATGTGAAGCCAGTGTCAGGAAGGCAGTGATGTGGACAGTACCATCACGTGGACTGGGGTATCAGACTGAATAGAATAAAAGAGAGAGAGTTGAGTGCCAGCACGCATCACTCTGTACCTCCTGACTGCAGGGGCAATGTGACCAGCACTGCTCCTTCTTCTGCTGCCCTGTCTTATGTTCTGTAACGGACTCTCTGCTCTCATACCATGAGCTGAAATAAACACTTTCTTCCTTAAGTTGCCTCGGTCAGGTATTATAGTGCAGCAGTGAGAAAAAGAACTCATACAGTGTCATCCTTCTGTCTCAGTCACAGTGACACTCTGGTCCCCAGAGCTACTAACCAGAACTGATGTTCTGATTCTGTCCTCACTTGTTGGTCACAAGGCCACAACAAAGAGGGACGGAGCAGACAGTGGAAGGGGTAACAGCTTCCAGAAGTAACTCATTGTCTTGCCAGTTTTCTCTTCCTCTTAGCAGTGCTTCAACTAGTATGAGTTTGAAATCACAGAGTCGGTGCTTTGAGGTAGCATCTGAGGTCAGAGCTATGTCCTGGGCTCGGTTAGACCAAGAGATCTCTTGAAGTGTGGTTCCTGTCCACACGCACAGGGGTATATGGCTCAGCAGGGGACACAAGGAAGAACAAACCGTCCCAATTTTCCTTGGATGGAGGAGTGTCCCGGTACTAGCAAACATTGAACAAACCATTTCTTCACTCACGAGATGTGAGTCTGGATGCGTCCCTGCCCAAGTAAACAAACCACTGTGTCCTGTCTGAGGGCACTGTGGTGGGGCACAAAAGGTGCTTTGGAAACAAAGATGGGCCATCTCTCAGAAGAAGGTAATACTGTGGATTATCAACCAAGGATTAAGGATTAAAGGTTCTAAGCAACTGGTGCTTCTCGATGCTAACACATTCTTCTAGGAAATCTGTACAGATTTAAGCAAGTATGCATATTATACAAATGTTACAAGACTACACAATCTTATGTTTTGTTTTCTTCCCTTAAAACATCTAAGCTGAAGATGGTTCCCAAGTTGGTAGTTTAAATGAACGGCCCTCAATATATTCAGGATTTTATTACAGTTTGTAATTTAGATCCGCAGCCACCTAGGTAGAAGAGGTGCCAACTGGGCAGATCTTAGGGTTCCAGCCCTGAGATGGATTTGCAATTCCATTCTAAAGATAATGCAAGGGGCCTGAGCTCCTCGTGGAGTTCCTGAGGTGTGCTCCTCTATGGTGTGGCTCTGGGATTTGGGCTTGGGAATTCTCTCTCTCTGCTTGGACCTGTGAATGTAGGCCAGCTTCTTCTGCTGTTATGGAACTTCCCGTGGATCTATAAACTCCAATAAACCCCTTCCTCCATAACTGTGCCTGGTCTGGAAGTTCATCTCAGTGACATGAAGCTGTCCACTACACCAGGCATCTGTGATCACAGGGAAGGTAGATTCCTGAGAGAGTCTGGTGATCATCCAAGATTAAGACCCACAAGCAAAGTCTGCAATTTCATCCTCGCACCTCCAGTGTCTGGAGGATGGAAAAATTCCAGGTGGATGGTTCCAGAGAATAAATGAATAGATGAATGAGGGAGAGAGTGTAAATGCATCTTCAAAAGTCATAAGGATGAAAAAGAGGAAGGGAGAAGCATATTAATATTAAATCTCTTAGGGGCATCTTGCACCAAGATCTGAGAAATGTCCTGTCCCCATTTTGGAACATGGAATATAAGTAGAGAAGAGCCGGGCCACTTCAGCCTGTAAGTGCCATTGCTTCCTCTGTAATCGGACATGCAACCTTCCCAAAGTTTCCACCAAGCAGCACTTTCCTGCTTTTCTGACAAATGAAGCAGTTTAAATTCTGCTTTTAAGGTCACAGGAATGACCAAGGCCAGCTGATGATAGAAATGCTTTACCTACTGACAGAGGGGACTCTAGCTTATGAAGAAGTCAATGGCCCTTTCCTCTGAGCCCTTAGAACTCCAGTGTGCTTGCCTCTCAGCAGCTGCAGCACTAGCTTACCAGCATTTGTGTGTGTGTGTGTGTGTGTGTGCACGCGCGCACGCGCGCGTCCAAGTAGATGAAGCCCTCTGACAACAAGGCTCATATCCCATTCACCTTTGTCTCTGACAGCATGCCTACAACCCAGCTAGCAAGCTCAAGAGACAGAATGAACAAATGAGTCCAGTAAGGAAAGGGTGGGAAAGGAAAAGGAATGGCAAGAACAGATTGCTTCAGTGTGGAAAGTGATGTTGTTTTCTCCACGTCTCCCTCCTGACAGGGAAAGCCCTTCGCTGCCATTTCCCATGGCAGAGTGTCAGAAGCTTGGCTAGCCAGACGATGGGAGTGCTCTGTACAGAACTATGAGAACTCATATTGGATTCATAATTTCTATTTTTGCTCACAGTAGGAAAGGCTATTTCCATCTCAAATCTGCGGGGCCATTGAAGGCAAGCACGTGGTGGCTCTCTCTGACTATCAGAAAGTGGGCATGCTTTAAAAATAGGTACCTGATAAGAGGGGCCTTATTAAAAGCCCCTAAAGGTCTTGGGATGACCACGGGACATCCCAAACGCTGGACCATGACCCTATAAGTACAGCATCACCGGCAGATAAGCTACCTGGGAAGTTAGTATCCCCTACTTGCTTTTAAGGAGACTCTCTGGAGAAGACCATCCAGGACACCAGAACTTAAACTGCACCAGTGGCCATGAAAAGGGCCACCTGGTGCCCTCTGGGATGTGATTCTTTACAGAACCTCAATGGGCCTTGCCTGCAGGGCATTAGCACCACTGGCAGAGCAGAGGGACAAGGGGCGTGTCACCTTTCAAGTCCCACCTAGGGCTCCCTAGCCTCAGTATGGCAATGTGTGTTGACTAAAGTCCTCCACAGGTGACCAAAGGATCCAGGGAGAGTGAGAGGGTCACGAGCTCAGCCGCTGCTCTTCCAACTCAGCCAGAGAGCTGCCCGTCCTCAGGAGTCACATCCAGAAGAGGTGGGGATTTCCTGCCTTCATCCTACATACTTCATGTCCCTCTGATATATCCAGTGTCTCCATCCTAACGCCACCCTACCAAGAAACTCTGGCTGCCGGCAGCCTTGTTGCTGTCCCCAGCTCTAACACGCCCATGTTGAGTCTCCATCAGTACTGCAATTACCGTCTCATTGCTGGGACAAAACACCGTATCCAAAAGAACCCAATGGGAAAGGGTTTATTTCTGCTTCCCGTTTGAAGGAAAGTTATATCATGGCAGAAAAGCATGGCATGAGAAAGAAACTGTCACATATCTGGGTTGGAGCAGTCAAAGTCCTGGGCTTGGAGCAGGGATAATAATCCTCAGGGTCCTCCCCCCCCCCCACCCGTGACGCGCCTCCTCCAGCAAGGCTCCACCAGCTGGAGATGCAGTATGAGGCTTAACCGTTAAAACATGGGGTTTCAGGGGACAGCTAACGTTCAAACTCTCACAATCACTACGTCCTTATGCTTGCCATGTGCCCCGTGCCTTCCTACACTGGGCATGTAAGCATGGATTCTCTAATTAAGAACCCCAAAAAACCCCCAAAACAAAAACAGAAATAAAAACAAAAATCCTCCTTCTTTTCTGATGTGCACACTCAGAAGACCTTCTCTAGGACCCCATGGCCCCTCACCAGACTCTTGCTCACGCATCCCACTTATTTTCCATCACCTTCCACTCCCACGACCCTTCTTATTACATAGTGTGAACTCTACCCACTCCAGCTCATCTGCCCTGTGGGCTTCTACCTGGACCCTAGCCTAGCCTGGCAGGAAGTCCTATTCATTCCAGTTTCATCAGGAATCCTTCCCTGATTGCTATAGTACTGACCATGCATTTTACTATGAAATCCTAAATGACAGCAGACCTGCAATGGGAGGACGCATTAAAGAAGCATTTGTAACCATTCACTAAGAATGGTAGGCAGACTGAAAGGGGTGGTGTTGACATGGGTTATTGGAAGAAGGTCTTGACTGATGGATGACAGAACAAGAGACACTGGGAAAATGAAGAAACCACATCTCTAGCCTGATTCCTGGGAATAGGTTCTGTCACTCCCTGTAGGAATGGCACCAGGCTGGCAGCACTGTGAGTCTGAGACGGCTGTGAAGCACATGGGGTGAGAGCAGAAGGTCATCTATTTGAATTACACAGCCCTGGAGCCCCAGAGAGCTTGGCCAGATGAAGCAAACCTACAGATGAGCCCACACGTTAGAACTTAAAGCAGTAAACATGATAGACAAACAGACAGACAGCCAGACAGATAGATAGACAGACAGACAGACAGGGTGGGAACAGAACAAAGGGAGCCCAGAGGGAAGAGCAAGTGCCTGGGGAAGCTGAGGTCCTCTTGAAGAAGTGAGTCCCACCAGATGTAGGTTTAACACAGTACAGAAGCAGTGCCCTCACAGTGAGTGAAGTAACAGCATGTGCACAGGTACTGAGGTGCCAGTGAGGCTGCGTGTCACAGAAGTGGCATTTGGTTAGCACAGCTGATGGAAGGGCTGCCAGTAGTGGCCCATGGACCAGAACTACATCACTTCATCTACAAAGTAGTCTAAGGGATGAGGTATTTTACTTCCAAATCCAGATTCTTCTACTGAATGGGAACAAAAGGCCTGGGACTTTCATTCCCACATGTGGCAACTATCAGACACGGAAGTGGCTGCTCCCTTGTGACAGCCAGGGCTTTCCTGGTGGCTACATTTTCCACAGATGGCACCCTTGCCCTTTGTCGGCATGTCAGACTTGAGCTCTTGCTCATCCTGGATAACAGCCAGGGGGGACAAGATAATGATGGCATGGGGGCGAGACCACTTCCTTTGAGCTCCTCCCCCTGAAAGGGCTGGCCCCACATAGTCCTCCACAGATGGCATCAGAGCACTCGGGTCATGGGAACTGCTCCCCCAGACTCAGAGCTCCTCATTCTCCTGCTCGCCCACTTCTCCCCTGGTAGCCACGCCATGTCCTGGCTACTAAGTAAGGATGACTCTGCCCAATTTGCCCACCCCCAAGCCCTTCTGCATGGATGCTTTGTCCCACAGCTGCTCTGGACATCTAGAGATGCATGTGTCTGTGGAGGGCAGTGGGTTGCCTTCCTTGATGTTAAGAAATAGAAAACTACTAAGTGACATGACATCTCTAGGCACTGCTGGGTCATCTCCCTGTTAGGGAACCACACTGGGAAATGTGTGGCGAGGGACGAAAGATTCCAGAAGGGAAGGAGAGCAGGCTGAAAATACTGCCAGCCAGGAGTGATTGGTCATCACCAGGGAACGGGGTGGGGAAGAAGGATGTGGGTTAGCCTGTTTCCCTTCCACAACAATCAGATCATGTTGAGCTGAGGGATGTCAGCCCATGGAGACAGATGAGAGCAGTATCCACAAAGCAGACCTTAGGGGACAAGCCCATGATGGTGGTGATAATGACAAAACTGTCATTTGCAACTGTCCTCTGTATGCACAGAGCGCCTCCTGCTATAGCCCTGTCCTCAGCAAGCCTATGAAAAAGACAGATACAACAACAGAGGAAGCACATTGATCAAGACAGTTACTAAGCATGATAGTGGTGTGTGTTCAAAAGTTTCAAAAGTCAGTTTGGGCTGGAGAGATGGCTTAGCGGTTAAGGTGCCTGCCTCCTAAGCCTAAGAACGCTGGTTCCAATCTCCAGCTGTTCCAATCTCCAGGTCCCATGTTTAGCCAGATGCAAAGCGACGTAAGGGCGCAATGCCGCACTTGACCACAAGGGGGCACATGCATCTGGATTTCCTTCCCAGCATCTGAAAGGCTGCTGGCACGCCCATCTCTATCTGTCTTCCTCTCCCTCTCTCTCTGTCTTTCTCTGTGTCTCTCTCTCAAAAAAAATTAAATTAAAAAAAATTAAAAAGTTTCCTCAGTTTGACTGTTGAGGCTTCATGGAAGAGGGTAAAGTTGAAGCAGAGCCTGAGGGATGAGTAGGACTTTGTCAAGAGGTTCAGACATAGGTCATCCAGGCAAAGAACTGCTTTTCCCTGGCCCTACCACTTACCAACCAGGACACAATGGTCATCTTCACCTCTCCAAGGCTCAACTTGCTCATGTCTAAAAAGTGGACATTATGAGAATCCCCAAAGGGTTATTTATTGTAGCACTGTCCAATACAGTAGCCCTTACTCCCCGCCCCCCAATGTGGTCATATACTTGTGTATTAATCAAATCACATAAAAGTTAAAGCTCCAGGTACTTATTTGCAGCAGCGACAGTATAAATAATCAGGAGCCACACGTGCCATGTGGGAATAGGTTGGCTGGAGCAGATATGAAATACTTCTGTCAATGCAAAAAGTTCTATTGGACAGTAATGATTTAGCGCATGGGAATTCTGGGTATAAAAGGCAATTTGAATTGTGTTAGGTATGTAAAAAAATGTTCAATGGCATAGTATAATTTTATCCACATCATTGTAACTTGCAAAGATCTGAAGAGTAATTCTCAAAGTGTGAGATCCATGTAGAGAGAGACAGCCACAGATGAGAAAAAAAAAATCATCCTTCATTTGTGCTCAGGAATGAAAGGGAGGAAGGAAGAGCAGAAGAAAGAGAGGAAGGGAGGGAACACTGGCTCTGTAGAATCTTCTTTCTGCCAGTGCCTGCTCTCGTCTCTGTAGACCGCTTCTCTGAGCTCCCTTGCTGGCTGGCTTCTGGAAGGGCTTGACTAATGGAAGGGAGAAATAAAACAGAAACCAATTTGCAAAATGAACTATGACCTGCAGGAGAGATAAGCTGAGGTGGCCACTGACATGTGACACGAATTAAGCGCTAAGAGTCTGAAGCACCAGCTCCTTCTATTGGGCATGTTCCAAGATAAGGCCACAAACTATAAACAGAAGTTCTAGATGTGCTCACAGCTTCCAGAGATAAGACCACAGACTCCCCAACAAGCCGCCTGCTTCATCAACTCTGACCAGTCCCTCTCCAGACCACTTTTTGCTAACACTTCCTTAAAGCCATCCTTACTAACGCCAGCCCCATAACCTCGCCATTACATTCCCTAAGTCCCCGGACTTGGTGAGTTGTAAAGTTTGTGCTGCAGGGCTGTTCTTAGCACTTTGCAAGCCCAGCTTGGTACAACATCCGCTTTCCAAGGTAGTGGGCACTTCACCAGGAGACAGAGGCGGGAGCAGGAGACAGGCAGGAAACGTGGACCCCCCCATTCCCTGGCCTCAGCATCTGTTTGGTAGGCTCCTTCTTACAAGCCCTGGTAACACACACGGTGTCCTGGTCTTGTCCTCTGGAGCTGGTGGCTGGCAAAAAGCTTCTGTAGGTTCGAGCTTGTTCCCGTCCCTTGCGTAAATTACAGGACTTAAGGAGAACGGTGTAGGTTATGGTCTCTGGCCAAGTGAGGGGTTAAGCCTCTTTCCTTGGGTTTTTCCTCATAGACAGCTGCATGTGCCAGAGGAGGAAACTGACTCCTCTGGTCAGGCCCCACCCATCAGCATGCAGTGCAGGAGTACAGACCACTCACCTTCCAAGTCGGTGTCATTTCCGCCCTGAACCCACATGTGTGTGCCTGAAATATGTCCCACCTCTCCTCAAGCCAATGTTGCGTTGGTTCCTGGAGGTCATTCTCCATATTTATGCTTTTCTCTCTCCTAGTCTTGGTAACACTCTGACTTTCCATTAACTTTTCACTGCTTCCACCCAGGATCAAACATCTCTCTTTCACCACATCTAAAAAGCAACCACCCAAACAAACCATTTACACTCCTTCCAGATCTCCGAGAACCATCTCTGGCTTCAGTCTAAGAAGACACCAGTCTCCTGAAATCCAATACCACAGACATCAGCTGGGACTTAGTGAAGGAAGGGGACCAGCGGAGCCTCATGTAGTGTTTTTTGTTTCTTTCCATATTCACACATCTGTTTCCTATCTGAGTGTGCATTAGTGCAACATAGCTAAACCTATATATGTGCACATAACTCTACCTACAAAAAGATGGTTGTGATCAGGTAAGCTAGCAAGGGATGGTATGAATTAGCAATCAGTGTAAAAGTGAATGAACTCTTCCCAAATGGGTGGTACATACACACACACACACACACACTGCTCTTGGGGAGAAAAAAATAAAATACTCTCTGCCTACCCAAAGGCAGACCTTGTGAGCATCCTGTATACAATGAGCTGATCAGTGATGGAAGGATCCGCCTAGGGAATTTCGTAGAATCATAAATGGGGCAAGTCAAGACAGCAACAAGGTGAGTCAGAGGCTGGGGGAGCCATGGTCATGTGTGTGCTGTGCTTTAAATACAGGCACTGAATGTGTTACATGTGACTGGATCCGATTCAGTCACCCAAATGTGGAATTTCTCGTTATTGTGAGCACAGATGAGCCTAGAATTGAAGAGCTGAAACCTTGCAACCCCGGTCTGTGGTACCTCAAGGCCAGTGTAAGTGCTTCGGGCCTGTTGCTGAGCTGTGTTGATCAACCAAGCAGCCTTTGGGACTCGTGTTCAACACTTCCCCCATGTGGCAGAGAGCAAGTACATCGAGTGAACAAACGGAAGAAAATGTTGCATTTTTCTTCATAAAAGCCTTAAAAGCAAGATTGTCTCGTTTTAGACTGACACAAGCCCCACAGAGTGTGACTGATTTAGTCAGACATCACTGGTTGTTCTGCGAGCAAATGATAAATCAGAAGACAAAAGGGAAGTTGGTTATATAAATCACGTTGGGAAAGCTAATGCTTAGCTCTTGTGTTTTCACTTGCTGGCTGAGTTGAGCTACATCCAGCTATTTCTCTGGTTTTAATCACCTCAACTATAACTTATGATTTTCCAGATCCAAGTCTCTCCAAGGACTGTAGACTCCATCACAATCAGGCCAATATTTTGTTCACTGCAAAGTCCCCAGAGCCCAGTGAAAGGCACACAGCACTAATAACTGCACATTTAATTGAATTTATAACCCAAAACAAGAGTTATTCCCGGCAAGTTTAGCCTTGAGGCAAATTCCGGAGCTAAATCAGCTTTGAACCAGAATGTTGGTTACTAAAGGAGTCACAGCGGGGCTGAGTCCACGGAAGAGCGGGCACATGTTCACCCCTTTGTAACAGAGGATCAGAGAGCTTAAGCAACTCATGGAGTCTCACAGCCACCAAGCTTCCCCTGAGTTTTCCTTATGCTCCCTGGTGACACTAAAGAGTCTGCCAGCTTCCTTTCTCCCCTGACCAGGCCAGTCACTAAAGCTTCCTGGGGCTTCCTGAGGATCTTCAGGCAGGCCCTGCAGAGAGCTGGGAGTCAGCAAGGAGAAAGAACAAAGAGCTACAAGGGATTTCTCCAGGGGGCTGGGATAGCAGCAGCTCCAAGATTCAGGCTGAATTCAAAAGAGCTGTGGCTGTGAGTCTGGGTCCCTCTCTTCCTGGCTCTTCTCCTGGGCTCTGGGGCTTCCTTCCCTGTCAGCAGCCCCCACTGTCATCAAAGGAGGCCAGTGAGGAGAAGAGCAGGCAAGGAGGGGGCTCAGCACTGGCGATGGACAGATGGAAACCTGGGCTGCCAGGGAAGGAGGTTATGAACTCACCTTGCCAGGGACTGGCTTGACAGGGACCAGGAGCCAAGAACACATTTCTCCTGTTAACTGAAGTTCCTGGAAAGGAGTTGCACCCACATTGATCATTCTACAAAGATTGCTTAATTAGCACTTTAGTCATCATAGACAGGATGGAATGCTGCAGGTCTAGAGCCAAATTATCTTGGGCTATCTTAGCCCCTTAAATAGGCATTTAGTGCCAACGTCTGTGTGTGACCTAACATCCTTGTGATTACAGGGTAAATCTTTATGGAATGCGTTAATGGACCACCTAGCTTCCACCAGCCTACCTGATATTTCCACCAATGTGTTTTAAAATGTCTTAATTTATGACTTTATTTGCTCTGCTACTATACAACCCTTGTGAAATTGTTACCATGTCTAAACCTCAAATTTAGGGTAACTTGAATCTGTGTGACCCCAAGCTGTGGTCACTCATATTTGGCTCTTATTCTCTGAGATGACAGTTTTTTTTTTTTTTTTTTTTTCTGTTGACATACTGGAAAATATCATTGCTCAGAGGAAAGTAGAGGTCTCGAAGCTCCTCATTCAAGGTCCCTGTGATAGGCATATGCGAGGAAACTCTATCCTATGACTCAGAGACTGTGCATATTGTTTTTATAATTACTGTCATCATCAGTGAGAAAAATGGCACCCATGAACAGGAATAGTGATTCAGCGCTCGTAATTGGGCACTCTTATGAATGACTCTGCTTATGTGCTCACATAATTCTCACAAACACCCCCATCTTACAGACAGGCACTGGGGGTCAGCTTGTGTCAAACGCTCAAGATGCCACTGTTGCTAAGTAGCAAGACCAGGATTCCTAGGTCAGGTCTTTCTGACAGCAGATCCTGGACTGTTACTGACGGATCATCACTGTCTGCCTAGTCGTTCATTCCTATGATTTTCACTAAGCAACCACTGTTTGCTGGGTACCCTTTGGTACCTCATGAGGCTGATTTCTTGCTGTGTGATTAAAAGGCTAATTTCCAGAGGCACAGCTACTGTATGGAGCAATACACAGTCCAGAGGAGGTGGGCGAGCTTAGGAGTGATTCTACTCCCTTGCAAGACTGGCACCTCAAACATGTGTGCCTGGTCAGTGGGTGTGCCTCAGAGAAGGAAGTCCCCAGCATTGCTGACAGCAAGCTGCAACATCAAGTAGCACTAGCTGCACAGAAGAATGCCCACTTGTGTCTGATAAAAATGTTCCAGAAATGACAGCATACAGAAAAATCCATATACAAGTTACCATCCAGGTGTGGTGGCACACGCCTTTAATCTCAGTACTTGGGACACAGAAGTAGGAGAATCACTGAGAGTTCGAGGCAAGCCTGGGACTAGAGAGTGAGTTCTATGTCAGCATGGGCTAGAGTGAGATCTTGAACCTCCTTACCCTCCCTCCAAAATAAAGAAATAAAATGTATCCAAAGAATGCCCACGTGTGTCAGGTTCCAAACATAGGAGGAAGCCAGGAAGAGTTTTGCAAACATGAGCGAGTTGAAACATAGCGAGTAGCTCAAGCCCAGCTTCTGCTGAAAACACGGCCCCACTGTAGGAATTTGAATCCCACTTGTTTTACTCAGCAGAGAGCTCGGGTGTGAAATGCAAAACCTGCAAGGGCCCAGAAACCTTGCAGACCTTTCTCAACGGCAGCTGGCCAGACTCACCACCACCACCACTTTAGCTTTGTCTAGGTACCACCTCTACTGCTCACGACTGTATCTGTGGATTTTGAATCAGTCTTCTTTTCCATATCAATGAATTCCATCATGAACAAAGCTTGTACCACAAGCGTTAGCAGGACAGCCAGACACCCCGCACAGAAAGGGATTATTACAAGAATAAGTATGCGAGACTCATGATGTGGTGGACTAAGTATTTTTTAAAACTGAAGGTGTCCAATCTCCCTGTCCCCAATATGGGGTGAAGGACATGGAGCAACAGCAGGAGTGGGCCCTGCTCAGATCCCCAAGTGGCCTCGAACTTATTGGAATGTCCACAACAGACATTTTGTCCTCCTCCAGTCTTCTTTTCACGGCTGCCCACTGCGTGATGGCTGCTTGTCTGAGTAACTGAACAATCTCGGGTCTATCTGTATATTATATAAAAACGCCTTGGTTCCCATTGCCACCTTTCCTGCCTTTCCCTGAGCATAGGTCTGCTGCATACAGCTTCTGGAAGAGTCTCTCACTCTAGTCTCCATGGAGAGGGCGGGTGTAGGGGCGAGGTACTGGACTCGAGTCATGTGCAGAGGAGGAACCTCCATGAGGTTGGGCTGGATGGGCACAAGAGACAGGCCCTGCTGCCCGGGAGGCCTCCTGTTTCTGTCACTGATGTGGTTCGTCTTCAGCTGCCCTTCCTGAGAGATGAGGGGTCAGACATGCCACAGCCTCTCTGGGTGAGGCCAGCACCACGGGTGGTCCTAGAGGTGTCTGGAGGCACACACAGATGAACACCTCAATCAGGCTTCATCCAAGATGATCGTTCCACACACTCAATATTCTGGAGTTGGAAAAGTGATACGTAAGCTGAGTAGTCTTAATGTTCAGAGTGTATTCATAGAATTACATCTGAGGAAATACTGGAATTAATTTCTACAATTTAGACAGGAGAAAAATAGGTGATCACTGGGGAACGGAAATAACTGCGTCATAATCATCAGTGAGGTGACTCTCTTTACCAGGACACCCCCTATCCCAGTAAAATGATCTGTTCATCAAGACTTTACTGAGCCTCTCTGATGCCAGGGAGTTTGCTCAGTGCGTACAACACTCCACTCCCTTCCATTCCATCAGTGTGGCATGCTATAAAGCATACTTCCAAATAATGTAAAAATTGAGATGTAACAATATCCTACAGCTGCTATTTTAAAAATATGCAAGCAGAACTGGGAGATATCTAAAAGAATTCTCTTAAGGAGTCAAAAGATTAAAGTGATATCAGGGCTGGAGAGATGGCTTAGTGGTTAAGGCATATGCCTGTGAAGCCTAAGGACCCCAGTTAGAGGCTCGATTCCCCAGTACCCATATAAGCCAGATGCACATGGTGGTGCATGCATCTGGAGTTCATGTGCAGTGGCTAGAGACCCTGGTATGTCCGTTCTCTCTCTCTTCCTCTCCCTGTCTCTAATAAAAATAAAATAAAATAAAATAAAATAAAATAAAATAAAATAAAATCTTTAAAGTGATGTCTATCTAATAGGACTTGCCCAGGCAGGTTGCTCCCATGTTCCATTAAAATACCAGTGAGGGGCTGGAGAAATGGCTTAGTGGTTACGGTGTTTGCCCACGAAGCCAAAGGATCCTGGTTTGATTCTCCAGGACCCACATAAGCCAGATGCACAAAGGGCACATGTGTTTGGAGTTTGTTTGCAGTGGCTAGAGGCCCTGGCATGCCATTCTCTCTCTGTCTCTTCTATCTCTCTCTCTCCATTTGCAAATAAATAAATAAATAAATAAATAAATAAATAAATAAATAAAATACCAGTGAGAGGGCTGAGGATAGAGTTAAGGGATAGAATTTGTCTAGCAAGCACATGGCATAGGGTTCAATTTTAAGCACTGAAAACAAAATATCAGTAAAATTCCAGTGAGGACACAAGTAAAAGTTAAAAATTTCCAACTCATAGCCACACTAAAAATAAAAAATGATAAACTCATTCGTGTCTTGAAGTAGGAAAGACTGACCATGTTTGGCGAATTCACATGTGCTTAGGGCCATGTCCGATACGTGGAAACTCTGAGTAACTGTGAGTGATTATTTGCTTAAAGTCAAAAAGCGATGCGCCTAGTGAAAGAACTGCCAGCCTCAGCAGTCACTGCGCTATGGAGGAGAGAGATGGTATCAGGCTGCCAGGGGCTGAGCAGGGATAAACAGAACCCGGTCTCTGTGAAACAGGACTAGAGAAATGTCAGAAGACAGTTTGTAACAAGAGGAGAACCGGGTAAGACAAACACCTATGTTGAGAAGATGGAAGCAAAGGTCTTTCCTAAACAGTTTTCATGAACTCACACAGCAGCTTTGGTTTCCAACCCAAGACTGTCATTACATCACCACTGATGAGGAAGGACACAGGAGACCCCAGACTGCCTGCAATAGCTAATGGCAGCTAATGGTTGCTGGGAGGGAAGAGTTAGGCTCATCTGTAGTGTAGCTGCTGATAAGTTGCCCATTAAACAGTAAAGAACCTTCCCACCTGATCATGCCAGCAGCCCGAGTTTAACTCGGTAGTTACAAGACATGAAAGTAAGAGGGAGTCAGTGAGGAAGAAAGGTGGTAATGAGAGGAGGAGGGGGATAAGTGGGTGATCGTGGGAAGTAAGATCAAAATACATTATAGGGGGCTGGAGAGATGGCTTAGTGGTTAAGGCGCCTGCCTGCTAAGCCTAAGAACGCCGGTTCCAATCTCCAGGTCCCACGTTTAGCCAGATGCAAAGTGACGCAAGGGTGCAATGCCGCACTTGCCCACGAGGGGGCACACACATCTGTATTTTGTTCACAGTGGCTGAGAGGCTGCTGGTGCGCCCATCTCTATCTGTCTTCCTCTACCTCTTTCTCTGTGTTTCTCTTCAAAAAAATACATTATAAATGTACACAAATTTTTTTTAATGGGAAAATTAATAGTTTGGAGGGAGACAAGTCTGAATCGAATTCCAGTTTCACTGCTTGCTGGGTCAACTTGAGCAAGTCGTGTCATTGCTCAGTGTCACTGGCTGGGATGTCCCTTTTACCCTGGGGTCATCATAAAGCCGGCACTGAGTACTCTAAAGGTGCTTGACTTTGTGCACACCACAGTCAGCTCGCAGGTGGAATAAGAAGTCCCTGCAACAACAGTAAAAGGGGTGGAGCCTCTGGGATGACACAACAGGCGGTCAAGGGTGACCCAACCAGCGTCTTTCTTAGAAGTACTACAAGGGCTTAAAATCAGCAAGTTGTCACTTAACTGGTTGTAACTGTAAGATGCTTGACAAAAGTCACTGTCCACACTTGAAGAAAAACCAGCGAATTGAAAATGGAAGGGAGCTCTGTTGATGTGAGAAATCACACTGCACACTGTGAGCCAGGATCCCACCCATGTTCACGAAGAACACGAGGACCCACAGAGGCACAGAACCTCAGCATCGTCCTTCCACAAGCCACAGTCAGAGAATTAGAACAGAAGCAAGAGTTCCACGTTACAAACAAGGAGATAAATGTGCTCTCTTCAGAGCTGCCGCCAGGAGCCCAGGCCACATTACTGAATCCTCAAGAGGCCTAGGTGGAGCCAGGCATGGTGGCACACATGTTAATCCCAGCCATCGAGAGGAGAGGCTGAGGTAGAAGGATTGCTGTGAGTTCAAGGCCAGCCTGGGACTAATTCCAGGTCAATCTAGGCTAGAGCAAGACCCTATGTCGGAAAACCAAAAAAGAAAAAATGAAAAGAAAAGAAGGAGGAGGAGGAGGAGAAGAGGAGGAGGAGGAAAAGGAGGAGGAGGAGAAGGAAAAGGAGGAGGAGGAGGAGGAAAAGGAGGAGGAGGAGGAGGAGAAGAAGAAGAAGAAGAGGAGGAGGAGGAGGAGAAGGAGAAGAAGAAGAAGAGGAGGAGGAGGAGGAAGGAGAAGGAGAAGACAGAGAAGAAGAAGAGGAGGAGGAGGAGGAAGAGGAGGAGGAAGAAGAAGAAGAAGGAGAAGAAGAGGAGGAAGAAGAAGGAGCCTAAGCATGGTCAAGCAAGCATTCAAGCACTTCCCTGAGTTCCCACCCGAGTCTCCACAGGAACGTTTTAGGAGAGAGAGCTTGGAGCTTGATTACGAATTCAGTGAGCAGGGAAGTGAAATGAAGAACGAACGGAGAGAGGTCCAGGTGTCCACGATTTCACAACAGAAGGAGCGGTGTGAGACACGTTGGCTGTCACAGGCAAGTTCCCAGTGCCCCACAGACAATGAGAAGAACTACAAGTAGGGATGTGAGATGGCTCAGTGGAAAGCTCTTGCCACGCAACTATGAGAACCTAACTTCACATCCCCAGAGCCCACAAAAGCCAGAAGCTGGGGCTGGAGGGATGGCTTAACAGTTAAGGCATTTGCCTGCAAAGCCAAAGGATCCCGATTCAATTCTCTAGGACCCACGTAAGCCAGATGTACAAGGGGCTCATGCATCTGGAGTTCATCTGCAGTGGCTGGAGGCTGTGGTGCCCCCATCCTCTCCCCCCTCTCTCTCTCTCTCAAATAAACAAAGTTTTTTAAAAAGCCAAAAGCTGTAACATAGATGTCTGTAATCCCAGTACACCTACAGCTAGATGAGCGGCAGAGACAGGAAAATCCCTGGAAGCTTGTACGTGAGCTAGCTTGTCAAACACAGAAGCAAACAATGAGAGCCCCTGTTTCAAACAAAGTGGAAGGTGAGGACTGACACCTGACTCCACACATGTACAGTGGTGTGCACACACCTGTACTCACATGTGAACATGTGCACACCACACACACACTCACACATAGACACACAGAAAATATTTTTAAAAAGCAAAACAGCAAACTATTAATAAGAGGTTATGAAGTGGCTACATATAAAAAATACAATCTCTCAGATGTTGCAGTTCGTGTATAAACAACTAGGAAAGATTAAATTCAAAACAGCGTTTGGGGCTAGGGAGATGGCTCATCTGTTAAAGTCCCTTACTTGCAAAGCCAGAAGCCCAGGTTTAATTCCCCAGGAACCACAGAAAGCCAGATGCACAAAATTAGAAGCCCTCCTGGGCTGGAGAGATGGCTTAGTGGTTAAGGCACCTGCCTCCTAAGCCTAAGAACGCCAGTCCCAATCTCCAGCGGTTCCAATCTCCAGGTCCCACGTTTAGCCAGATGCAAAGTGACGGAAGGGCGCAATGCTGCGCTTAACCACAATGGGACGCACGTATCTGGATTTCGCCTTTCAGCTGCTGGTGCGCCCATCTCTATCTGTCTTCCTCTCCCCTCTCTCTCTGTTTCTCTCCAAAAAAAATTTAGAAGCCCTCGTGTATCACATGGTGGAAGAGGCTGAGCTGTGAAGCGGGTAGGGTAAGGGCTGACAGCTCCTACTCCGCAAGTTTGATGTGCCCCCCCCCTTAAAAGAAAAGTTGGATTACTTCACGGCTCATTTTTGCTTGGGGTCTTTTAGGTTGGAATACAGGGTTTTACCATAGTGCCCTTTTTTTTTTTTCAAGTTTTCCCAAGTTTCTTTGAGTAAGAAAACAACTGATTTCCCAAGATAGCTTAGTTCCCCCCTGCAAGGGCAATCCATGTCCTTTATTTTTCTTATATCTGAAACATTTTTATTCAATTAGCTAATTTCTCCCTGAAGTCATATCCCTCACCTTAATCAGAAGAAAATGAGGCCACTCCATGTATTATTAAACTTCATTTTAGGCTGAATTGAATTACGAACTACCAGGAGTTCCTCCCTGGATCACCAGCTATTCGTCTATGATTCATGCTTCCGGCTGGCTTTCAATCTTTTGGAGGTTGCAAGGGAACTGGCTTAAAATAGCCTGAATGTAGCTCAATGAATATTTTTGAGAAGTCTATAATTTTTGGAAACATCTTTAGAAATATTTTTACTAATGACCCCAGACCAGAGAGTGTGCTTCAGGCTTGTTTTATTTTTGTGACTGTAGTGGTAGTTTAATCTATCCATTTATCCCCAGAAGAGGCATAGTGATTCAATAGGTCCTTTCACGCCAAACTCCATCATGTCCGTGGTGCACCGTGGCAAAGGGTCTCTTGGCAACAACCTGTCCTGACAGACTCAACTGGCCTAGTGTCCCCTGAATAGTTCATGCCTACTTTTTGGATGGCTTTATTATGGCCCACTCCCCCATCTCATCGAGTGGGGAATAAGGAGAGAGCTGGGAAATAATGGTTACAAACAAAGTCTCTGCAGTCGCTCAGCCACATCTACAGCTCTGGGATTTGGGAATGTGCAGCTGAAATGCCCAAGGCTCTGAGTCCTCATTTGTGAAGTAGGGGAAGCCAGAGTTCCTTGTGCAGTCTGAGGCTCTGGCAGGATCAGCCCAGAGCAAGGCGCAGCACAACCCAGTCTGGAATCAAACCTGCTACAGACCAGCTATGTGGTCTTCACAAAGCATTCACCTTCTGTAATGCAAGTCACCACCAAATAAAAATGCCAGGCTGGGTGCTGGAGAGATGGCTCAGCAGTTAAGGTGTTTGCCTGCAAACCCTAATGACCTGAGTTTGATTCCCCAGTACCCATGTAGAGTGGCTAGAGGCCCTGGTATGCCAACTCTCACTCTCTCTCACCATGTCTGTCTCTCTCTCTGCTTATAAATAAAATAAATTTTTTTAAATGCCAGGCTGAATGGAGTGGATGTCACGGTTTCAGTCAATGAACAAATTTGCTGAGTGTCAACTCTGTGAGACACTGGAATTGGCTCTTAAATCTTGAGCGATACCTAAATCCCATGACCTCGAAGAAGCACTTTGCATTGGCAAGAGATCAATTAGCGCATGAGTCCAAGAAGCTTGCAAGGGATGGAGAGCAATGGTGATGAACACTGTCAACCAAACAAGATCACAACAAGACAGGACCATGACCCCATGACCCCAGCGGTGGGCTCTGGAGAAATAACAGGGTGAAGCAAAAGAATGGGCATGTCTAGGAAAAGGACAGACATCCTTGGGGTGCCATTAATCCACTGAGCCCCACATTAACATGTTTTATAGACTCTAAAGTTTTCGCATAAAAATCACAATTATTGTGATCATTTGAATTTATGTTCCCCCAAAAGGCTTGCAACTTGGATTTCCAGCTGTCTGGCTGGAGGAGGTGTCACTGTGGGCAAATCCTGGGGTCCAACCCTCCGGTGTTACTGGGGGCGGATCTGAATTGCAGCCTAAGGAATGCAGCGTGCTTGAGCTCGGCCTGGGAATCGGGGAGTGAGCTTGATTGTGGTGCTGCTGGCAGTTTTTCTCTCTGCGTGGCTTTGGTAAAGGGACCAGCTTCTTCTGCCATTACAGAATTTCTGTAAGCCTGAAATAAATGCCATTCCTTCTATAAACTGCATCTGTTATGGAGGTTCATCCGACCAGCATGGAGCTGCCTATGACAGTTATATACTTCTGGGAGAAAGTGAGGTTCTCATAGCCTGGGTTGCTGATTAAAGCCGAGTTCCACACACCTCCTGTGATGATAATTTCAGACTATTTCTATCATTTTATTCTGAAGATCCTTTTTCTGATAGACTAAAATAATGAAATGACAGCCTTTGCCTTCCTTAACTGGAGAGACCTCAGACATCCCAGAACTTGATGTGAGGGAGTTGACAGCCTCCTAGGTGTCACTCTGCCCATGAAGTCCTGGAAGCATGGTGGTGCCAGTCTGTCTGATCCCCAGTTCATTTTCACCATATGTAGGATCCTTCAGAGTGGCGGCCACAGTCTTATTTTCCTTTGCTCCAGCACCCAGAAGATTCAGTGCTTCTGCTGATAGAGGTGAAAGAATCAGTCAGCACACAGGCACCTTGAAAATGCTCCTTGGGGGCTGGCAAAATGGCGTAGCAGTTAAGGCACTTGCCTGCAAAGCCAAAGGACTCAGGTTCGATTCTCCAGGACCCACGTAAGCCAGATGCACAAGGGGCACATGAATCTGGAGTTAGTTTGTAGTGGCCACAGGCCCTGGTTAGAGCCCATTCTCTCTCTGTCTGTCTCTCCTCTATCTCTCTCTCTATCTCTGCCTGCAAATAAATGAATAAATAAAATTAAAAAAATAAATAAAAATTAAAATATGCTCCTTCGATCAGAGGTGATAGCAAAGATAGACCTCTTACCTGCTCAGGACGTGGTGGACCCTGAGGCTTGTCTCAACTCTGGGCTCATGGCCCCCAAGGAAGGGCATTTCTGAGGTCCCAAGGTGAAGCAGCTGCTTTGCTGGAGGTGACAGATGACAACGACAAGTCCCCATGGGCTCTGGCATCCTCTCATGCCCATCCATAATCCTTGGATCACTGACACGGCATGTGTAATGGGCTTTCCATTGCTCTAATAGTCTTGCCTGTCAGGGTGGATTTATCTCAGCATGAGTGGGAACATGGTGTCTAAAGCCTGTTCTGGCTCTGTGTTGGAGGACTTCCAGCAAAATGAAGAGTTTATTTAAGCCGAGTTCGTTGACTTAGACCTTAACTTCACAGTTCCTTAAACATGGCTCCCGCAGCTTCAAAATATCTATGTTGACCAGCCTTGGAAAAACTTAGCTCTGTTCTTGAAGCAGAATGGATGTTTTAAATTAAAATATTCAACACAGCTCGTATTAGTTACTTTCTTGTTGCTGAGACAAAAATCTGACCAGAGGCAGCTTTGGGGAGGAAAGAGTTTATTTTGGCTCACAGTTTCAGAAGATAGAGTCAGTCCTTCATGTTGGGGGAAGCATGATGGGGGAGGGGAGGCAGACAAAGTCAACCCCTCGTCAGCGGGGGAAGAAGTGAAAGAGAACAGCAAGTGGGGCCAGGCTGTAACACCTCAAGGCCCACCCTCCAGTGACACATCCTCCAGCAAGGATCCACCTCCTACTCACACCACAATTTCCCCAAACAGCACAACCAGCTGATGAGTGTTTAAATAGATGAGGCTATGGGGAACATTTTCTATTTTTCACATGCCAGCTGTGATTTCTAATAAATCCACAGAATTAGTTTCAAAGCTATCTATTCTGACAATATAATCCTTCGTATATGTACATACATACATAACTATTTGTATATGTGCATGTATAGTTGGATCTGCTCAGGTCCCAGTTTCCACGGCATTCTCACGTGTTGTATTTTGGCTCTAGAGTCCCAAGGACAACATTAGTATCCTAGGCTTTGCATTTACCCCATACACCACCTTGGAGAAGTGATTACTGAATGTTTGGAATTCTTATCTGTTTAATGAGATTGATGCCAGGCGTACATTTCCCAGGTAAACAGCTCCAGCCTCTTCATGTTCCAGTGCTGGCCTTGTCCTATGGGGATGGCACAACCTGGATGTTTTATAGACGTAGCACCTGGGCTCAGGAAGGTAACATGACCTGCCCAGTGTCTCAGAGTTATCCAAATCTCCAGCCGCTATCTCCCTCCTGTCTGCCAGTCAGAGTCACTTCCAGTCTGAAATTTGCCCAGATTGTGATCAAGGAATTGCTCACTATCCCCTCTCCCATTTCTGAGGATAAAAGCACCCACCACTTTCCTCAGGGCAAGAGGCAGAACCTGAGCTTTCAGAAGGAAACCCAACACACAGTAGTAGTGCCCTTGCTCAGAGTCAGAACTTCTGATGCTGCTGTGGGCGCCAAGCAGGAGAGGGAAGTCAGAATGGACTCGGAGCGGCTGCTGTTTACAACAGCAAACCAATGGGCTCGGGTGGTGCCCGGGAGGCTTGGAAACATTCACAGCTTGCTGGCACCTCATCCTCACCTGTGGAGGCCCTCTGCACATGGAATGGAATGGAATGGTGAGGACCTCCTTCAGGCTGCCAGGCCCTCTCCACAGCAGTGCCTTCAGCCTCACCTGCCCAGGGTCAACTGGGTACCACTGAAAAAGTGAAAACAAAGAGCAGAGATGGAGGTATTTGATGGCTCACATCTGTGATCCCAACACTTAGGATCTCAGCAGAGATCCTGAGATCCTCTGCCCAGACCATAACACCATAACAGAGGTCTGGGCAGCCTGTGCTGTCAAGTACCATTGAGTGCTATGATAGTGGAGAATACAAAGTCAGTTGTTTGCAGATGCAAAGTGACCTCATTTCATAGAGACTCCATTCTGAGTCAGTCAGTCATAGGAACTCATGACATCCGATGCATAATGTGTCATCCCCCATACAAGTGTCCTGGCTCCTTACTGTTTGACAATTTCCTAATACCCTACTAATACCTGCCTACAACTCTCCTCTTTGCCTTGCTTACACCTGGCTCCATCTCACCCTGCTAACACCTGGCATGCCACCAACTTCTTATAGACGCCTCAAGCTTACCATAAACACCACCTCTTCCCCAGCCTGCAATCAGGTACCAAATATATCCCCGGAACCCACTTCCTCCTTCTCTTCCCTTTTCCTTGAGGCCATGGCAGGTCTCTTGCTTCCATCCACTTCTCAAGACCCCTCCCCCCTTTGTGACACACACAAACAGATGCATCTCGGCAGGAGATCCAGCTGTGTCACCTCATGGCTGCATGCCAGCTCCCTTAAGAGAAAATCCAAACATCTCAGCATGACCCACACTTGCAGCAAGCCCTTCACAAGACCATCATAATGGGAGGCAAAGATCATTGACATCAAAATAAAAGAGAGACTGATCGAGAGATGGAGGGTGGAGTTTCAAAGGGGAAAGTGGGGGGGGGAGGGAAGTACCATTGGTTATTGTCTATAATTATGGAAGTTTTCAATAAAATATAAATAAAAATTAAAAATCTCATCTGGTTTCCTAATCACATTTGCTGTGGCCTCTCCATGTTATTTACACCTGAGCCAGCCCCATCTAATCTACATTTCCAGAACACACCATCTACAACCTCTGCTTTGTTCCACCCTCCACACCAGCAAATGAGAGGAAACCTTACATACTTTTAGATGCATACCATATGGACGATGGACCTAGCATGGGGTCTGCTGAGCAAAGTCCTTATCCAGGCTCCATCTCCATCTGTGCAGCAGGCCCTGGGCTGAGCCTCTTCCAGCATTACTATTCCCAGCACTGGAGGGTCGGTGTTAACATGGCTGCAAAGGAAGGCCTGGGCACATGTCTCAGTGGGTGCACTGTTTGGCACACAAGCACGAGGACCTGAATCCAGATGCCCAGCACCCATGCAAAAGCCAGGTGCATTTCTGGTTGGATGTTGACAGAATTATGACCTTGTTGCCGTCTTCCTTTGATATAAAGAGATATGGTTTGGTGTCAAGTTGACAAGGGGTGGACTTGTGATATTTAAGTGCTGACGTCAACCTGATCAGGTTAGGAATCCACAGACAACCCCCTTGGGTGGGTCTCTGAGGTTGCTTCCAGGAAAAATTAATGAGGGAGGAAGTTCTTCCTCTCAGAGGCAGGCGATACACAAGGAAGCTGTAAGAGGAAATAGTCTTTTCGTGGTTTCATCCACTTGGCTACTTTATGGTGAGGCCCTTCACTTGTGCCCATCCGTATTGTTTGGCTATTACTTTAGATTTTTATAGGCCATCTGTATTTCTTCTTTTGAGAACTCTCTATTTAGTTCCATAGCCCATTTCTTAAAAAATATTTTTATTTATTTATTTGAGAGAAGGAGACAGAAAGAGAGAGAATGAATAGTCACATCAGGGCTTCCATCCCCTGCAAACTAACTCCAGACACATGTGCCACCTTGTGCGTCTGGCTTTTGTGGTCCTGGAGAATTGAACCTGGGTTCTTTGGCTTTGCAGGGAAGCATTTTAACTGCTAAGCTATCTCTCTAGCCCCCATATAGCCCATTTTTTTTTTAACAAGGTTGTTTGATTTCTTATTGTTTTTTGAGTTCTTTGTATATCCTGGATATACAAATCCTCTGTCAGATGAATAGCTGGCAAAGATTTTCTCCCATTCTGTAGGTTGCCTCTTTGCTCTATTCACAGTGTCTTTGCTGTACAAAAGCTTTGTAATTTCATGAGATCCCAGTGGTTGATTAGTGGTTTTATTTCCTGAGCAACTGGGGCTATGTTCAGAAAATTGTTGCCTATGCCAATATGTTGAAGGTCTCCATCTCAGGACAGTTCTAACCACAGGTTGTGTCTCTCAGTATGGATGTCTTTCATAAGCCCCAAGCTGCATCACTTACCTTGCCCCCCACCCACCCCGTGCACCCCCAAAGCCTGCTTCTGGCCTCTTAGGGAATAGTAACATCACTGAACTTATTTTCAAGCCATCACCTGGGCTTATTCCTCAACACTTCCATCTCCCTCACTTCACAAGTCCATTGAGTAGCTATACTGACTCCATGCAGAAATTCCTATTTGTTACTCCCCTGCACTGGTTAATTTCTGTCCTCTCTATCTGCCGAACCCTGAAGGTCACCATCACTCTCAGCCTTTCCTTCCACTGCCTCTCTCCTACTGAAGGAGTCTTTGCAAATGGTATCTGAGGACTGTGCATACAGGTCAGCGGTAGACTATTTATCTAACGTGTGCAATGCCCTGAGTCCTATCCCCAGGAGCACGTGCACGTGCGCACACACACACACACACACACACACACACACACACACACACGCTATGCTCACATCACCTACAAAAGCCAACAAGGAAGCTCACATTCTTGACCTTGGCAATCTGGTCCCTGACAGTTTCTTTGGCTGGCCTCCTCTCCCACACCCCACAGTTGATGGTCCAGCAATCGCACACTGCCTGGCTTCTGTGACATTATCCCACTGCTTCACAACTCCACACCTTGGCTCTTCATGCTGTTCCCTCAATCTCTAACACCCTTATGAACATTTTTCACCTGAAATGCTCTTCCTGCCTTTCAATACCATGTTCAGACATCCACACCCAGAAGCCGCATGTGGTGACTAGCCTTTCCCGGGGAAAATCCTTCATTCTCCAATCTCCAGCACAGCCATGGTTCAATGTTTGCACTTTTACTTCACTGTGCATTTCACTTTGTTCTCTTTACTTGGAAAAATGTATACAGTTTTTCAGAGCAAGGGCTATTTTATGTAGTTATAGTTCCAAAAAAGCATCTTCCTATTTGCCAAATGAAATGTGTGAATAACTGCACAAATGGAAAAAGGGGTGAAGCCAGATAATAGTGCATTCCTACTTTGCCATCTAAATGACCCCTGTCTCTTCATCTTTCCCTACCCCCAGTAACCATGTCTCTAAGAAGCCCACTGTGCTGAACGCCACTTTGCCCTTAAGGTAAAGAGGTGTGAACACAGGGACAATGAGGACCCAGCATAATTACCAAACACGATTTTTTACTAAGACTCTTTACTCATTTATTTGGCAAATGTGATGTGCCACACATTGCCTTAGGTTCTTGTTTTGCATGTGGATGTGTGCAAGCTGTGTCTGCATGTGGGAATGTCTGTATGTATGTGGACATACATGTGTGCAGGTGCATTATACTTGTGTGCACATGACTGTGGGAACCAAAAGTCTACATTGAACATCTCTCTCTATGTATATTGCTCTCCGCCTTAATCGTTGAGACAGGCTTGCTCACTGACCCAGAGATCAGCAATTTGGCTAGTCTAGCCAACTAACTTGCCCAGGGGATTCTCTTGTTTCTGCCTTCTGAGCACTGGGATTATAGATACACACTGGCATGGGCAGCATTTACGAGCATTCTGGGGATCAGACTCGGGGCCTCATGCTTATGCACCAAGGCCCTTTTCACCCTGAAGCTCCTCAACATATTCTCAACTCATCATAGGGAGGGTGAGGATGGTGAGAACATCAGAACGCTTTCTTATGTATGGTGTATATGTGCATGCATGTGTGCATGTCTATATTCTATGTGTATGGACACATGTGTGTGGAGGTACTCATGCCCATGTGTGCATATGGAGGCCAGAAGACAACCTTGGGTGTCATTCATCAGAAACTTTCTTTACCTTCTTTTGAGACAGTGTCTCTTACTGGCCTGAAGCTCACTAATTAGGCTGGACTGGTTGGCCAGTGAGCTCCAAGGATTTGACTATCTTTCCTCCCCAGTACTGGTATTACAGTCACACACAGCCATGCCCAGCTTTCACATGGATATGGGGGATCCAACACAGGCCCACATGCTTGTAAGGCAGGCATTTTACTAACTAAGCTATCTCCCCGGCCCCCATCACAGACTCATTTACATAGTGCAAAGCTAAATAGTATTTTTCCCAGACTCTCACAGCTGTTCAGGGAGGGCATGGGATGGGGGGGGTGCAGCTCTGCTGGCTCCAGACCCCAGCGGTAACCATTCAACTATGCAGCCTTCCAAGCTCTCCCACATCAAGCCCCACTTGCTCTTTTGCTGCTTGGAAATCAAAGTCAGAGGCTTCCCAGTCTGAAGAAGCACGGAAATCATTTTGCATCCACTGTCCTAGTTAATTTTTTTTAAAGGAAAAAATAAGGGCAGAGTGTTCCCTGGCCTGAACCCCACTGTTTCTAGGATTGCCACACCTCAGTTTGGTAGGAGCCTTGGAGTGGGCTGAGCCAACACCCACATGGTGACAGGTTGCCTTCCCAGACTTCCCTGAGGCCCTGGAGGTACAGATGGAGAAGACAGTCACTTGGACAGCAAAAGAAGAGAAAAATCAGTGTGTGAGAGATGCAGATTTCAATACACATCAGTCCCACAGGCTAGAATGGGGAGAACAGTGGAGTCGGGGTAAAGAGAACTGGGTTCTTTCCAGGCTCCATCGGACCCTTCCCTACTTGAGCTCCAGTTTCCACATCTGAGCGAGGAGATGGTGGCTGGTGCTATAAACTAAATTGAATATGTCAAAATTCGTATGTCAGACTTCCAAGCAACAGGACCTCAGAATGTGACTATGTTTGGAGACAGCCTTTAAAGAGATAATCAAGTTAAAATGAGGTCATTAGGGAGGCATAATCCAACATGACTGTTATCTTTATAAGAAGAGGAGATCTGGACATAGACACACACAGACAGGGGAGACTTGCAGGGAAAGCACATTTAGGAAAGAGCTCATGTGGAAACCAGCACGGAGGACACTTGATCTCACACATCCAGTCTCCAGACAGAATATGAATTTGTGCTGTTTAAGAAACCCATGACCCCCCCCCCCCCGCCTGTGGCCTCTGTTACACAGCCATGGCAAACTAATACAGCTGGACACAGTGCAGGTCCAGGATCTACTTAGTGGACACAGTACAAGTGGCTGTGTCCATCTGAGATCCCAACTGGAAAGAAAGATTAGGACCCACAAAGCTAGGCAAAGTGTCCACTTGGATTCTCTGGATCTGGGAGGTATTGTCTCCTTTGCATGATCCAGGTAACAGGGACATGAATGGGGCTCTGCAGGTGACAGGACATGGCAGGGAGCACAGGTCACTGAATGGAATCAGCAGAGTAAAACGTGACTTTAGCATAAGTCCAGAATCAGCATTGCTCAGGGCCCTAAGCTTCCTAGAACTGGGTGGGTTAAAACAAAGTTGCCCATCCATGAAGCCGCGAATTCAGTATTTCTGTCACCTCTGTCTAGTTTCTTACCTGTGCTCTATGATACCTCACCCTGTGTCCTCTATAATCAGTGCAGTTCTGCGTTTGCCCAGCATCTCAATCCCAGTCCTTTAATACGGTAGCTGCTCAGTAAATTATTTTAGGAGAAGAGGAGAAGAAAAAGGAAAGGGAGGAAGGAGAAAGGAATGGAAGAAATGAAAGCAGGAGCCACACTTCCCTCATCTGCTTACCAGAGTCGGAAACCAGAGGGCCACCTGGATACTGGTTCTTCCAAACCAGAGGCCCAAACGGTGGACATATGGAGGACTTAGGGGAGTCTGTATGGAGATTGCACAGCTGAATGGAGGCTGTGTGGGAGTCTTAGGGCCTTTACTGTGAGACAGAGCCTGATCCCAGGGGTGCTTCTGTGAAATGAGACCCTGACTGTGTCAGGCCAGCTCTCGAGTTTAGTGTGTTTCATAAGCTAAGAGCTTAGGGCCGAATCTCAGCACCTCTCATTGCCCTGAATTCGTATAATATCGAATAGAGCCCAAGGCTCACACTGCATCTCATCCACATGGCACCCTGGCCCTGAATCCAGATGGAGGCCTCCTGGGAGTCTAAGTTGCCCTCACAGCTCTGTCTGTTAGGCCCATGTACTCTTCAGTGTTTCAATGAACAGATATTCACAGAGAACTTTTGGGGTTGCCAGGCTGTTGCAGTCAGGTTTGCACTGCTGGCAGAAAACACCCGACCAAGAGCAGCTTGTGGGGGAAAAAAGGTTTATTTTGGCTTATAGACTCTAGGGGAAGCTCCATGATGGCAGGGGAAAATGATGGCATGAGCAGAGGGCGGACATCACCTCCTGGCCAACATCAGATGGACAATAGCAACAGGAGAGTGTGCCCAACACTGATAAGAGGAAGCTGTCTATAATACTCATAAGCCTGCCCCCCAACCATACACTTCCTCCAGAAGGGTTTAATTCCCAAATTGCCATCAGCTAGCATTCGGAACACCTAAGTGTATGGGGGACACCTGAATCAAACCACCACACAGGTATTCTTTGGGCACTAGGCAAAGGGAATTCTGCCCTCAAGTGATTTCTCATGAGAAGTGGGAGACAGTATGGAAATGATGACGTATTAGCTCATCCTAGCTGCTCTTGGAAGGGGTCAGGTAGCTTCGTTAGGCAGTGAGGGTGGCTGGGCCCCTGAAAGTAGGAAGCAGGAATGTCTTTGGGCCTCTCCTTACAGTCTCCACTTGGCTAGAGATCAAGGGATGGTCTGACTCCTTACCTCCTGCCTAAAAGAGATCTGATTGTATACATCCTGGGCCCTTCCTGGCAGGGAGGTCTCCTCTAGGATTTAGATCCTAACATTATGGTTGGTCAAGTTCAGCCTCCAGAACTTGGAGCCATGGCTGGCCACTTCCAGAGACATCCCCAAGGCCAGGCACACTTGAGACAGAAGGTAGGGCCCACCACCTTAAGGTTATAAGTATGTTTACAAGGGGAGGGCAAGCTCTCTGGATTGCCTAACCACTCATGAACCTCCAAGTTCTGTTGTTTCCCCTCGTCTCGGCCTGGCTGGGCCTGACCTCTACTGCCTACACAGGCTCTTTACCTCCTCCTGCCCTCCACATGGCAGGAGCTTTTTGTACTTTGTGTCTGTCCTAACTAACTCTTTGTATGGTTTTTTTCTAGGCCCACCAGAGTTTGATCCCCAGGACCCACATAAAAATGGCAGGCATGATACTGAGGCAGTTTAGGGGTGACAGGACCCTGAAAATAAAAGCAAGGAATGTAATGTCCCTGAGCCTGCCCTTGCAGTTCCTTCCCTAAACCTGTTTGTCCTTGAACCCAACCTGAGTGGCTCTCTAGAAAGGATGATGACACCTGAGAAGAAAGGCTTCACTGTTCTGGAAACTGACCTTCTGGAAAACAGTGTCCCTGTCTTGACTCCGTGGGGCTGGTTAGTTGAGCCCCCATAGAGAACCTATGACAGACTCCAGTCTGGCTCTCCAGGTGGGCTTTCTCATTTTTGGGAACTCTGCTCATGCCTCCTTTTGAGCATGGGCTCTGTCATCCTTCCTACTCTTAAACTCTAGCTGTCATCTAAACTTTACCCTCTGGTCAGCAGATTTTAATCCCTTGCATTCAAAGACAACAGCCTGGTAGTTGCTGAGTCAGTAGAAGTTGTGTGTGTGACAGTCTAGTGTGCTGACTCCTGGGTGACAGCCCAACTAAGAACCAAGAAAGGCTCCCTTGCTCCCAAATTCACCCCCAAAATTTCCATATCACATTGGTGCGCTGGTAATGAACCCCAGTTCCTATATCGGCAGTGGGCATGTATCATTCTAGGGGGGCAGGCAGACAGCAGAGGCTCCCTGGGGCTCTCTGGTCACCCAGTGAAACCTGCCTGGTGAGCTGAGCCAAGGAGAAACCCTAACTCAAAGGAGATGGCATTCCTGAGAACACCCAACTTGTTCTCTACCTTACCTGTGCATTCACATCCACATATACATATGTCCTAAGTGCCCATAACGTTTGTGAATGTGCACGCACACATGCACACACAAATACAGCATTAGAATAAATAAAAACAAAGAATTTTGAGATGAGAGGACCTTGGGTTATCTGGATGGGCCCTAATTCTAGTAACACTCTTTAAAAAATATATTTTACTTATTTACTTATTTGAGAGACAGAAAGAGGCAGAGAGAGAGAGAAAGAGAGAGAGAGAGAGAGAATAGGAGCGCCAGGGCCCCCAGCCACTGAAAACGAACTCCAGATGCATGCGCCCCCTTGTGCATCTGGCTTACATGGGTCCTGGAGAATTGAACTGGGATCCTTTGGCTTTGCAGGCAAATGCCTTAACTGCTACTCCATCTCTCCAGGCCCTTGTAACCAATGTTTTTATAAGAGACACCCAGAGCACAGGCATCAGGGAGGGAGACAGTATGTGGATGGAAGTTGAAGTTGGGGTGACTTTGACATCACTGAGGAATTCTGGGGCAGGCTTAAGAAAGTGATGAAGCAGAGACAGAATGTTCCCAGAGGCCTGGGATGGAGCGTGGCCCTGCAGAATTTTGAGCTGCTGGTCTTTAAAACTGTGAAAACAGCCACCCACCTCAGGTCTTAACTGAAATGTCATTTGCTCTGGGGAAGACTTCCGAAACCTCTCTCCCATCCCCCTGCCACGTTGAGCTGAGGGGTCATGTGGAGGGCACAGACACCCCAGCCCTGACACCCTTGGGGGTCTGTACTCTGTGACTTTACTCACTCACCATTCATGGATTTGTCCAAGAGGCAAAGGATGACCATGTCAGCAAAACTGAGTGTCTAGCAGACATAAGGGCTTTTAGTGAATTGTCAAACCCCCAAGGCAGAGCATCATTAGCTGGGGAAGAAGTTTCTGAGGACTGGCAGCCTGGGACTTGAGTGGGAAGATGCTAGAAAGCTTGTGTAAGCTACTGGTGACATACCCACTGCTGGAAGGTTTCTCCAAACCACACCAGGCAATCTCTTACTTGCAGAGTGTTCCAGAATCACCAGAATTAAAGGCTGGGTAGCTGGGGCAGTTACACATGCTGATGGACACACCTTTCTGGACCAATACCCTACCAGCAGTCAGCACATCATAGTGATAAACACATTTTCCCCAGGAGACTTTTGATAATGGATGTTCTTTCATGCCCCACTTTTCCTGGAATCCAGCCCCTTTTTGCCACTAAGCTATGCTTGGCTCCCTCTGGAGACAAGGTCAGGAGCTGTCCTAACATTCATGGAGCGCCTACTATGCACCAGGCACACTTCTGAGCTCTTCATAGGAAGTGTCTCATCGTGACCCAAGAGTCTCTTCAGAGGAGGAATCTGGAATGAGATTCAAGCCCATGAACCCGTGATCTCAATTCAAGAGCACTGGAGTAAGACACAGTTTCACCCCACTGTGAGCACCCCTGACGGCCGGCTCTGTCTCACCCTAGAGACCCCCGTTCAACTCAATGCTCTACACACAACCGTGCTTGGGAACAGGATGTGAGTGTTTCCGTCTCTTTCCTAGTCCAGTCAGCACAGCAGGGAAAGCCACAGGTAGAGCATTAGTCCAAAAAACCATTCAGTGAGCATCTGCCATGTGAAAGGACTTGTGTGAGGCCCTGAGGAGACACAGTACAGGACCATGGGTAATAAACAAGTAGACAAGAATGACATACGTACTAGTCTCATGGCCACGGAAGAGAGGGGGAGACTCTCTGGATAGGTGTTCTGGTTAGTCTTCATTGTCAACTGGTTTTAGAATTACCTAGGAGACATACATAACTCTGGTTTAACTGAGAAGGGGAGGCCTATCCTGAATGTGGACCTGGTGTCCAGACTGAATACAATATAAAAGGGGAAAGGGACAAAAAATCCTGATAAGTGACAGGACTTGTCTCTGTCTGTTTCCTCATTATAAATGTAATGTGATCACCCAACTCAAGCTCTTGCCATCGTGCCTTCCCTTCATAAACTATAAGCCAAAATAAACCATTTTAAAGTTGGCTTCTTTGGTCACAGAAATGATAACTGTAATGAACACAATAGGCCATGTTGTTCACTCCACTGCATGTCCTCTGAGTGAAGCTGGGGGAAAAGTGGTCAGTAGTTAGCTCACTCCTGAAAGAGAAGATATGGAATAGCGGGCTTCAACAGCTGTTCCTTGTGAAGCTATCACAGGATCACCTCTGTCTCCTCCTCCCCTGCCCTCGCCACCTCTTCTCTCTTCTCACCTGCCACTGGGACCCCTTATTTATACTGCTCTGCTCCTCTGCCGACCCTCCTCCTTTCCTGGAACTTCTGTTTATGTCTGTCTGTCTGTCTGTCTATCTGTCTCTCTGTCTGTCTTATTTCCTTAACAATGCTCTGCCCCATAATGTAACACTGAGATAATTTTTTAAAGTTCATTTCATCCCTTGAATGAAACTATGTATTTATTGTTTTAATTAAAATCTGATGAGTGTCAATACAAGACAGTGCTGGCTATATGAAAAAGAATCCATGGGAATAAAGCAGACAGGGAAACCCTGTGATGGCTGGTTTGGGGTGGTAGATTGATGGGTTCTATGCCATTCATCTTCTAAATTAGGCAACGCTGTACAGTATAACCAGACAGTGGTGACTACAGCTGTCTCTTCCAGCCCCTTGATAATGAATGGAAGGTTCACAAGTCAAGCATCTGCAGCATGTAATCTTTACACAGAAAGCCCTAATGAATCTCATTTCTTTAGTATGAGGCATTGATTAGTTTCAATGGGCAGTAAAAAGAATAGATTCCCCATCTTGGCCTTAAATAGGCACAGGGGAATTGGAATTGTAGTCTTTTAAATAGCAATAAGTCTAATTTCAAGGGGTCAAAAAACCCCAAGAGCCAAGAAAAGACAGGAAAGGGAGAGAAGGAGGTGCCATGGAGAGCATTAGGACAGGCTACCACAGGGGCCTGGAGCCATTAGGGCAGGAGGGGCAGGGGTTAACCTGGGTTCAGTATTGGCTCTACCTGACCTTCTAAGTGCGCATCAGGGAGAAATGGGGCGAGCAGCCACCAAAATGCAGTCTCCCTCCTTCCCTTCCTCGGTGTCCGCAAGTTTTCATCAGATGGACTCCTTCCCAAGTTTCCTTCAGCTTCGTGTACGTGGTGCTTCCTTGGGGCATTGTTCCTGTCACCCTGGCCATCCCAGCAGCTGAGCGGGGAGGAAAGGAATGGCCATGGATAGGGAGAGTGACCTGGATTCTCTGAGGTCCAGATGAATGAGGTATCCAGGGCCAAGACTGGAAGTGGTGAGAAAGCTCAGGTGAGCCAGACCCTCCTGGGACACCTTCTTGTCCACGGCTCATGACATAGCTCTGGAGGAAGTTGCAAACCCACAACTGGCATCTCCTGAATTCTCTCTGGATATCTCACCAGCTCTCCAAAAGGTCACCAAAGTCATATATCCTAATCTCAGTACAAGGCACATGTGTCCTTCCTCTAGGCATTACACACAAGTCATACATAAAGACCACGCTCAAGTAGGAAGTGGATTACATCAGGATGTGACTCTGGGCGGTAGGGACAGTAAAGTGTCTTGAGAGAGACAGCCCATCTGTCACATTCTCTCCCCTATACTTGCTAGTGGTTTATATCTAGTCACCTCTGTGTAAAACATAGAGCAAGGACACATGTAATGTCAGATACTTGGCTATAAAGACTTTGGGGTCCTTCATTGACTGTTTTGACCATTAATCCTGACAGGAGCTAGCTACCATATCAGGAAGTAGCCTTGAAGAGTGACTTGGATGTGTCAAAAACTACCTGACTGTGAGATGGGGAGATGGCTCAGTGGGTGGAGTGCTTGTCATGCAAGCGTGAGGGTCTCAGTTTGTATCCCCAGCACCCATGTAAAAGCTGAGTATGGGGGCTGGAGAGATGGCTTAGCAGTTAAGGCTAATTTTGATTCTCCAGGACCAACATAAGCCAGATGCACAAGATAGCACATGCATTTGGAGTTTGTTTGCAGTGGCTGAAAGCCCTGGCGCACCCATTCTCTCTCTCTCTCTCTACCTCTCTCTTTCCCTCTGTCAAATAATAAATAATTAATAATAAAGCTGAGTATGGTAGCTTGTGTCTGTAATCTCTAACTTCCCCTATGCCTGATCTTCTAGAGGTTCCCAACAGGGCCACAGACTGGAGACCAAGGCTTTAGTCTGTGGGTTTTGGGGACTCTCCCAGTCACTGCTAAATCACAGTCCTTTGTTAAGCAGCAATAGGGATAACTGATGTGGTTCAAAATTACATTAACATAATCACTGGCTTTGGGAAAAGTATTATCTTTGACCCAAATGGGGAAATTGCTTTCTTATTTCCTACCACCCATTGGTTAAGGCATTGGAAGAGTTTTGTCAGCACCAGGAATGACCAAGGTCAGCACAGGGGAAACTGACAAACAATTCTGTCCACTAGCTCCTTAGCTGTAAGTTACGGTACTCAACCACTGAGCCTCAGTTTTCACATCTGTAGAGTGGAAATGGCGCTGGGCTCCTCGCCAGGATGAGTTTCACATCCAACAAGATGAAGGCAGTGAACACGCTTCCTGGTTGAACACACTCTGCAAGTCAGCCATTGTGCACAGGACATTTGTCTCGTTGATCAGAGGTTGAGCTAAGAGAGGTTAGCAATGCTCAGCTGATCACCAGCTCCCCCAGGTGATGATCCAGGGTCTCAGGGCAGAAGCCCGGACACTTCATAAGGGGCATAGATCACAAAACATATGGGGTGCTCCTGCTCTCGGAGTTGCTCTAAAGAGGACGGCATGCCTCTCCTCTAGTTCTGTCCAGCTTGGGGCACATGGAGACAATGGCTCAATCCTGTGCCAACTGGTAGCTCTTCAGGGCTCACTAGTTGGCGATCTAGCAGGGAGTTCTCCTTCCTGACAATACCTCTTTTTTCTTTTTTCAAGGTAGTGTCTCACGGTAGCTCAGGCCAACCTGGAATTTAGTATGTAGTCTCAGGGTGGCCTTGAACTCACGGCGATCCTCCTACCTCTGCCTCCCAAGTGCTGGGATTAAAAGCATGTGCCACCATTCCTGGCTCTGACAATACTTTTTTAAAGTGTTTCTTGAAATCTTCCAAGTCTTTGACTTCCCCCAACATAGTATCCCACTGTGTGCCTCAAATGCCTAACCAATCAGACTCTGGTTTCTTATTACCAAGCCTTTGCTCAAGAAATTTCCTCCACCTAGAATTCCCTTCATCCTCCTTGCCTGGCTCAACTCACCATGACTCCTTCAAGACAACTTTTTGGCACCTGTTTCTCAACCTGGCTCCCGCCTCTCCCTGGTGCAGTGACTGCCCCTCCTGCTCACTCACCGATTTTGCTCATAGCCATCCTGTGTTACCAGGGTAGGTGTGTCCCAAAGCACAAGAGTAGGGATGGGGAGATGGCTCATCAGGTAAAAGCACTGGCTTGCAAAGTGTGTGAGCACCCCACTGGGCTTCATCTTTGAACCCTAGCACTTACGCTGAGAGGCGACATGAGAAATGCATGTGTGCTGGGTAGTGCATGTATGGGTGGGTCAATACAAGGAGGATCTTGTGGGTTGGTTGGTGAGAGGTTGGATGGGTGGATGATAGATAAATAGATGGAAGCATGCATGGATAGGTGGGTGGATCAATGCATGCATTGGTGAGTAGTCAGAGCAGATAGGACCAACAGATGGATGGATGGATGGATAGATAGATGATAGATAGATAGATAGATAGATAGATAGATAGATAGATAGATAGATAGGTGATGAACAAAATAACAGAGGGACTATGCCTTTTAAGACAGGGCTGCGATGGCAGACATCACCCACCACACTCTGTTGGGAAGCAGCACTTTGGAAAGACATCTGTCACCTTCAAGGTGTGGCCTGAGCAATTCCTCATGACTAAGGCAGAGCTAGCCTTTTAGTCACTTCTCTGAACCTTATGGGGACAAATGTCCTTGTTTCATTGGTAAGAAATCCAGAGAAAATAAGAGGAAAACAAGCCTGGTGAGAACAATTCCATACTTCTTGGCCTTATGAATACTTCATGAGTCAGATGCTGCCCCATGTAAATGCAAGCTCAGGAAAAGAGGCCTCCAGAAACCTGGGCATCAGCATTTCAGAGGGTTTATTTTCCTTTATAAAGATAATGCCTTTTACCTATAAATAACATGGAAACAGAGATACATAGAAGACAGAAAAATGTGTGCATTCCTCACAAAGTCCAACCACCTTGAAGTAGCTGCTTTTAGTATTTGGTTCATTGTCCACGTACACATGGACATGGTTGGATGGTCCCACAAATCCTATTTCTAAACCCAGCACCTTGAGTTTTTCTCATGTTATTGAACTTTTCTGAAATCAAGTATCAACTATGTGAAATTCCATCCAGGGCATTGCCACTTTGAAAGTCACTAAGGTAACTAACTGCCACCTTGTGGTGGTGACAAATGTCTTTTGTTGAAGTCTCCTCATATTGCTGGCCGCTTGGGTTGCCTTAAACTTTCTGGCTGTTTCAAAAGATGTCCCAGGGAACTTAATTATCAAACATCAAATTCTTTCTTTAAGTAAGTTTTCCACAATTGCTTGTAAGAGCCACAGGGAGGTAAACTGCCCATGGCTCTTTCCACCTACACCCAATTGTTTTCTGTAAGACTGTACCTGTGCTCTCCCTGCAGAGGCACAGGTTGCCCTGCATGTCATCCATGGATGGATGGATGGATGGATGGATGGATGGATGCAAAAATACATGGATGGGGCCAGAAAGATGGCTTAGAGGTTAAGGCACATGCCTGCAAAGCCTAAGGACCCCAGTCGATTCTCCAATCACAAGGGGCTCACGCGTCTGAAGTTCGTTTGCAGTGGCTAGAGGCCCTGGCATACCCATTCTCACTCTTCCTCTCTCTTTTTCCCTCTCTCTATCTCTACTAAATAAATAAAAATAAAATCTTTAAAATAAGTCTTTTAAAAAGTTTAAAAATGCATGGGTGAAAGGATGGATGAATGGCTTCTAGTCTAGGTGTGATGATCAAAACATCTAATCAGGGCAGGCTGACAGGCAGAACTCAGCCCTAACTGGTACACTCAAGACCACTTCTTGCAGGAAGATTTCACACCCAGCTTAGCCATTAGCCACATCACTCTTCACTGTCTGCCAAAGTAATTTATGACCCACCTCTTCTTTAATCCTACTGCCACTTCCAGATTTCAGGTGCCAACCATCTCTGCCCCAGGTCACATAACAGCCTCCACACATAGGCTCAATTTGCATTCTCTTGTATCTAGCAGCCAATAGAGTCTTTCCAAAGCTACAGATCCAATACTCAATGATTTTGAACACGTGATGACTACCCACTCAATGCTTCCTGTATATTGTCCCTTTCCATCTCATAACTACACTGGAAAGTAGGATTTATCGCCCCCCTGTAAAGATAATGAACAGATATGTCAACAGTTATATCCATCTCTCTTTATTTACACACACACACACACACACACACACACACACACACACACAGTGATAGGGCCAATAAGCCACATAATAGGGAGTCAATGGAAGGGAGCCATTTCTGCAGCTATGTATCTAAAGATTTTCCCTGACCTCCTATCTGCCAAGTCAATTCCGTTGTGTACAAAAGTGTCATACATTTCCTCCTTGCATGCAGTTCATGTCAATCTTATCAGCCAAATATTTTTCCAAATCAGTCTGAGGTAATGAAACTGGAAACTATTTCAGGGCTGCACAGGAATGACCTGGGTAAGGGGAAAAGATGAGTGGGGGGTCCTTGCCTCAAAGGGTTGGAGAAAGTGGCTTCTACGTTTTCCCTTCTTTTTCATCTTGCCAAGGACCTCTGTGGAACTGAGCAGGGTGTAATTTTAGACCTACAAATGGTCTTGTAAGAGGGCACATGATCATGGGTAGGAGAGCCTGGTGGGAGGGGGCTTAGGCGGGGCCTCATGGCCACACACCGGTACACAAAGGCTTAACCAAGACTGGACCTCGAGTCTGACCCACCCCTGCACAGGCGAGTTACTGGGAGGTCAGATCTGAGAGTTGGCTTCCTGTGTTTGGACTGGGCTCTGCGACTTCTTGGCTATGTGCATGAAACTTATGCCCTGTGAGAGATGCAAGCTGTAGGGAACTGTGGTGCTGACCCAACAGCTTGCTGAGTAACACACAATGGTTCACAGAAGAGGAGAAACATCCATGTTATTGGTAGTATTTGGACGGTAGTGGCACTTGGAAGTTGGTAAGGGGGTATGCTCAGCGGGAAGCTGAGGGTCATCCCCAAACTTACTGCCTACAAGCCCAGCATTCTTGTCTGATCTGCTTCTGGCAGGAAACAGCCTAACAGGAAGCTGGCTCTGGGGGGAAGCAAATGACTCGGGGTCGACAATGGATGTTGGGACCTCATAGACAGGAGCTCCCAAGCCTTTTCCAGTGGCCCCACACTGAGCCTTCTCTTCAATGGGCTTTCTCGTGGGGCAGGGGCAATGGGGAGGCTGGATGGATTCTGGGTCCCTCTGCAGAAGTCAGTAGAGCACCTGGCTGGGGCTGAATACAAGATAAGCTGCATACTGAAAATTCTGCTTCCCACATTTATATGAAATGCATAAAACAGATAGAAAAGACATCAAAATTGGAAGGATCTGGACTCAGGCACTTGTCCTACCATTGATCCTGTAATTGAATGGCTCTATCCCACCCCCAGCCCCCCCGTGCCTCAGGTGACTCTTGTCAACACAGTAAGCTGTCCCAGAGTCTGAACGAGAGCTCTTCCAGAGATGAAATGCATTTTGAAAAAAAAAAAAGTAATAATAATCTAAGCCAGGCATGGTGGCACAAACCTTTAACCCCAGCACTTGGGAAGCAGAGGTAGGAGGATCGCTGTGAGTTCAAGGCCAGCCTGAGAATACATAGTGCATTTCCAGGTCAGCCTGAGGTAGAGTGAGACCCTACCTTGGAAAACCAAAAATAATGATCATCATCATCTATGTTGTACAATATCTTTTAATTCCTTCATCTATCAACTTACTGATCACAGAAATTCAAACTGGGCAAGCTAAAGGAATCCCTGTCTCCTCAAAAATGCAAATGGGATGAGTTTGTCCTTCACAGATTTCAAATTCTCAACAATGTAACATGTCCCTCCAGACACCGAGAACCCGGCACTCGCTGCTGGATGATTTCTTTGCACTCTCACAAGCCGTGGTCATCTTGTGCACTAATCTCTGCAAATCTCCACTTGGGAGACACGTGATCAGTCTGGATGTTAGCTTGGGAGAGAGAGAGAGAGAGGAGTCACGTGAGGAGCAAAGGGCCGCATCTCCTGGGCTTCTGACATTTCTTCCCACTGCTGCCCAAACTGATCAGTCCTGTTACAAGGCAGATGGGTTTCCCTTTCCTTGGAGCCTGATGTCAGGCTACACGTAGACCCTGGGCCTGAAGGTTGGGAATTTTCATTGGGATACTGACCAAAAAACAAAACAAACAAACAAACAAACAAAAAAACCCCACAAAAAACCTAATGGTACATTGCAATGTAAAGTTCTTCTTGGCAGGGTGAAGGGGGTGCTTGGGGGGGGGGAGGGAACCAAGTACTCTTCTAAGGAGTGACCTCAATTTTAAGCACTGAAAACCATAGCTTCCTTCCTTGCATCTACATGGGGCAGCGACTGCATGCCAGGACCTGAGTTGGATACTGCAAGAAATTCTCAAACCACCACAGGAATAAATGAATCGGGAAGAGGTGTCCCATAGAAAACCATTAGACAGAACCTGGCCTATATGCTTTATTGGTTGCTAAGACATTTTAAACCTTATTTTTATTTACTTATTTGCAAGCAGAGAAAGACAGAGAGAGGACAGACAAAGGTGGGGTAGGGGAGAATGGGCGCATTAGGGCCTCTGGCTGTTATAAATGAACTCGAGATGCATTTGCTCCCATGTGCATCTGGCTCTATGTGGGTACTGGGAAATTGAACCTGGGTCCTTAGGCTTTGAAGGCAAGTACCTTAACTGCTGAACCATCTGTCCAGCTCATGCTGAGACATTTTAGACTTATGTAAACCTACTTTTTTGATTAATGGCACATCTAGAAGCTGTAGACTGTTACTAGAAAATTTTCAGTACCTGAGATGGGATACCTTCCAGTGAGTTGTTGGCCAAGGAGGTCCTGGTAGCCTCCAAAACATTAAAGGCTATTGCCAAAGCCCTTGGTTTCCCTTGAGAAACAGATAGTAAGACCCTATTGCTGAAGCATCTCTTGCCTGTGAAGCAAGGTCACTGAGAAAGCAAGCTGGTGCTGAGCAGAAAACCTTCTCCCTGTAGACCAGCCAACTGAAAGCTGGAAAAAGCTGCACTGCATGCAGCCATATGGGAGACAGAAGTCATCAGTAGTGAAAACAGTGGACGCTGAATATTCAAGTTTGGCCATACAGGCCCAATGAATGAACGGGTGCAATAGTGGCATGTCTACTCATGGGGTAACCAACTGCTCCATAATTGGACTGAAGGCCCTCTCAATGGGAGGGAATACATACCTGGTACTGAAAAACCTAAGCAAAAGTCTATGGCAGGGGAGGTCATGAGCCTTAGGGGTATAAAGCCTGCTCTTATCTGACTAAATGTATATTTTCTTCCCACCAAGTTGCCCTGAAAGCACCACATTTAATGTTCATATTCACATATTAATGCTACTCTCACTTCTGGTTAGAGAAGCTTCTCTTTTCAGATGGCGATGACCACTGGGATGACCCAAAAGGCAACATAGTGCTGAGAAGAAGGGATGGAGGAGTGCCCAGCATTGAAACATCTCTGTCACACCCTCCAAGGCTCAGGGACCATTGCGGAAGAGGGGTGGATAGAATGGAAGAGCCAAAGGAAGGGTAAGACTCCTTACAATGCAACTGTCCAGACAGAAATTGGCCTTGATATCCATGACCTTGCAGTGCCTAGCAATACCTTTGCAAGACCCTCATAATAGAAGTAAAAGATGATGACATCAAATAAAAAGAAGACTAATGGAGAGAGGGAGGGGATATGATGGAGATTGGAGTTCTAAAGGGGAATGGGGGAGGGGAGGGAAATATCATGCACTTTTTGTATGTAAGTATAAAAGTTGTCAATAAAAAATAATAAAAAAAATAAAATTTAAAAGTTACATTCCATTAAAAAAAAAGAGTAAAGTTAACATCAATTCCACATTTGCCCTGTTTTGTGTCTTGTGGCAAACTAGGTCCGATACCATTGCATTCCTTCCCATGTGGCCGCAGTCCAGAGCGGCAGCAGTTGCTCCCTTAGGGAAGCCAGAGTTTGCCAGCCCCCAGCAGCCTCCTGCTCCCTGCGGTCTCTCGTTAGTCTTGTGGCTTCCTCAGGTGCTCTCAGGCCCCTATGAATGCTTGGGTTTGGAACTGCTAGACCAAAAATTTCAAACTTATAGTCACAATGCTTTTCCCTCTTGTGCTAATTTTATAATAAAAGTATTTGGGGCTGGAAAGATGGTTTAGTGGTTAAGGTACTTGCATGCAAAGACAAAGGACCCAGATTCAACTGCCCAGGACCCACGTAAGCCAGATGTACAAGGTGGAGCATACGTCTAGAGTTTGTTTGCAGTGGTTGGAGGCCCTAGTGTGCCCATTCTCTCTTTTTGTATCTGCCTTTCTCCTCTCTCAAATAAATAAATAAAAATAAAATATTTTTAAAAGTATTTCAATAGTTCTGAGAGTATAGACATAAAAAATCTACCCATGCTAAACAAGGAAAGCAAGGATTATATGCTGTCCTTGCTCATGAGATACGCCCGACCATTCTTCCAGTCCTCCAGCCAAGTTTGCTGTCACATTCTAGCCTCTTGTTTTTGAAACAGGGTCTCACTGTGTAGCCCAGGCTTCCTGGAAATCACGATGATCCTCCATCCTCAGCCCCCCTCCAAGTGTTGGCAGCACAGAGGTACACCACTGTGCCCAGCTCTTCTTCTTTTTTTAATTAAATTTACTTTTTTTTGACAACTTCCGTAATTGTAGACAATAACCCATGGTAATTCCCTCCCCCCACTTTCTTCTTTGAAACTCCACTCTCCATCATACCCCTTCCCCCTCTCAATCAGTCTCTCTTTTCAGTTTGATGTCATCATCTTTTCCTCCTATTATGATGGTCTTGTGTAGGTAGTGTCAGGCACTGTGAGGTCATGGATATCCAGGCCATTTTGTGTCTGGAGGAGCACATTGTAAGGAGTCCTACCCTTCCTTTGGCTCTTACATTCTTTCTGCCACCTCTTCTGATATGTTGTACTTAAAAAAATAATCCATATCTTCTTATATCTTCTTTTTTAATTACTCACTAACAGGTATGTCAAAGATATTGCAAGCCCACTTTTTTTTAAACTTTTTATTTTTTATTATTTTTTTGGAGTGAGACACACGGGGGGTGGGTGGAAGACAGAGATGGGCGCGCCAGCAGCCTCTCAGCCACTGCAAACAAAATCCAGATGTGTGCGCCCCCTTGTGGTCAAGTGTGGCATTGCGCCCTTGCGTCACTTTGCATCTGGCTAAAAGTGGCACCTGGAGATTGGAACCGCTGGAGATTGGAACCAGCGTTCTTAGGCTTAGGAGGCAGGAGCCTTAACCTCTAAGCCATCTCTCCAGCCCCACTTTTTAAAGTCCAATACACTGAGAGCTTGGAGGTCAGCCCATGAGTTGATGTCTCTACATGTGCCAAGCCTCCAGCAATGTGCACAGGCATTCATACAAGCCTGCTGATACTACGCAGTATGAGGACTAGCTGACCTCAAACTCTTAATACTCTCTCATCCTCATGGTGTCTTATTGTTTGATAGATTTGATTGCTCACTCACTTTAGTCATCCAGCCAGCCAGCCAATCATTTATTCATATTTTTAAGAGTCCAGAGCCTGTGTGAAAACCCTTCTTGTGCTGCCCACTCATCCCTGCTTGGATCATAGTTCTTTGTGTTCAGATCCTGGTATCACAGTTTGGAACCAGAGCCCAGTCCTCAGCTGTGTCCTCAGCACCAAGCTGGGGGGTGCACCCAGGAAAGCTCCACATCTCCGTTTCTATTATGGGTTAGGACTGAGAACACGTAGCTGTATGAGGGGGATGGAGGTGGATCTCACTGCGATAGTGACTTTTCTCATTGCTGTGAACAAATACCTGCCAAAAGCAATTAAGGACTGAAGGGTTCCTTTTGGCTCACTGTTGGAGGGTACAGTCTGTCCATCATAGCGGTGAAGGAATGGCAGCTGGTAGAAGAGGATGGCCACATTCCAGTCACTGTCAGGAGGCGGAGAGACGAGTGCTAGCGCTCAGTTCCCTTCCTCCTTTCCCCATTTTGACTCAGTGAGGGACCACAAACCATGGGATGTTGCTGCTCACATTTAGTATGTGAAACACCTCTATGGAAACCATCACAGACATACCCAGGATGAGTCCTAGGTGACAGCAATCCAGTCCAATGGAAAATAAAGATTAACTCCCACACTCACTGTACTCATAGGAAATAGCCCCAAGGCTCCACCTTGCCTCACAAGAACCATGTGGGCCAAGATGCTCTGGATCACCCCAGCAAGACAGGAGGAGGATTCCACTAAGCTACGCGGGTGGCTTTTCTAGGAACTTCTTAAGGGACTGGCCTGCCAGCTACTCCTACACTTAACAGATACTCCCTCCCCAATTTTCCAAACTGGAGGTGACATTCCTGTGGGGATGCCACCTGGTGTCCTGGATGTCTGCTTATGACTGCCCCAAGCTCCACAGTGTACAATACTCTGTTCCAGATTTCCTTTTCCACCCTGTAATAAAAGGCATATCTATTCTCAATCTGCTCAGTGAAGAGGGCAGGAAATGAAATGTGGTTTGTAGCCAAGATGCCACTCCCTCCAGTTTAAAGATTGTTGCTGACCAGGGAAAGACACATTAACAAGTCACATATATTCACTGTGCTTCAATCAGGCTTGTTGCTATATAATTGTTGGTCCATGCAGAAAGGTGTTTCTGGCTGGAAACGTTGGTTTCTTTGGGGTCAGATTTGAATAGGTAAACAAAGATACTGTGGGAAGTATCCAAGGAGAGAAATATTGTCCCACAATACACGATGAACTCATCCCATGACATCCAGGTTGGTGGAAATCTCCACTCTTTACAGAGAGCTGTAGACTCAGCATCTAACCCCTAGCAATAGGAAGTAAGATTAGCCCTTAAATTTACTAAACATTTAACAGCCTTTCCAGAAATTCCCAAATATGGCATGTTCAGTGACATTGCCAAAGCTAGATTTGTGCATGGTTGAGTGGAAGGCACCTGTCAGGTGTCACCAGAGCAAGCTGCATGTCTTTCTTTCCCTTTGTATCTTTCACAGCATCAATGCCAAGGTGCCTAGAACACAGCCTACATTTCCTCTTGAAAGACCTTACTAAAGACATGAGTTGACAAGTGCATTTTCTTTTTAAAAATACTATTTTTTTATTTATTTGAGAGATGGAAAGACACAGAGAAAGAAGCAGACCCCCACACACAGATAGAGAGAGAAAGAAAGAGAGAGAGAGAGAGGAGAACTGGTACACCAGGGCCTCCTGCCACTATAAATGAACTCCAGACTCATGTATCACTTTGTGCATCTGGCTTTACATGGGTACTGGGGAATCAAACCTGGGCTGTCAAACTTTGCAAGCACATGCCTTTAACAGCTGAGCCATCACTTCAACTCTACAAGTGCATTTTCATAGGGTCATGACGTGGAGGAAAACCCAGGTACCCTAAATGGAAGAATGAAGCCATGATGGAGTGTATGACAAAGGCATGGTACTAGAAGGAAACCGATCTGGATTTGATGCCTGGACAAATCCATCTCTCACAGATGTCCCGTGGAGTACATGCAATTGTGTGTGTCAAATTCTAGTAGTCCTTAGAGACGTAAGATAGACACCTAAATTTGGTCTAGTAGCCAAGTGAGGTCCTGAGCAGTCTACAGCTGACCATTTACTAACCCTCAGAAAAGTCTACCCAGTGGTTTGGTAATGGTACCCTTATGCAAATGAAGAAACTGAGGCTCAGAGGAGTTAAGAGGAATATCCATGCTCATGCACTCATCGGGAGGAGGACCAGAATCGAAGCCTGCAGAGCCCAGGTTATGAAATCATGGTTGATGGCTCTGTTTATATTCCCAGGACAGAGTAAGCATATGCTCCATAGGATCGGGGTGAAAATAACTGATACAGATACAGCATGGAGCCAACGGGCAAAGCCAAGGCCAGTGTGGTGGAAATAAAGGCTGGTGGACTTGGGCTTGGAGGAACTGCAGCATGGGGGGGGCAAGTTTACAGAGTAGTGAATTTCACCCGCTTTGACTCATTTCTTTAACAGAGCTGTGCTGGTTTGAATGCAAATATCCCCACAGTCTCAGCTGTTTGTAACTGACCTTCTACTTGTAAGATCACTGGGAGGTGAAGACCTGCTGGAGGAAGTGTGTGACCAGGGGTGGACCTTGGGGTGGAATCCAGCCCTGCAGGTTTGGAGTCAGCGAGTGCTTCCTCGTGCTTGCTGTTCTCTCTCTGCTAAGGATGTGCGCGATGAAGTGATCCAGCTTCTTCCAATATAATGAAGCTTCTCCAGGAAACCGTAAGCCTGCGATAAACCCTTTATTTCTCTACACTGCTTCTGGTCGGGGGTTGATCCCAGCAATGAACAGGCAACTGCAACAGGAGCCGCTCATACCCATCGTGCCTTTAGGATTGAGGAAATCCAACGAAGATGAACTCATACTCAGGGCTGGGAAAAGTCAGTTAACTAGGACCGTAGTGGTCCAAGAACTGATTCCAGCACTCGTAAGCTATGACAGCTCACACTGTGCCAGGCACAAGTGAGATATTCCATAAACAAAGTTGGCCTTACCAATGCAGCCAACACCAGGCTAGGAGGTGAGCCACCATATGGGTAGTTAGTTGAGTACAGTTCTGAACACTGTGAAGAGTGCACGCAAGGGAACATTGGAGAGTGAGTGGTCTTCGCAGTTTCCAGCTGAGAGATGGGGTTAATGCACGCATGTGCTACCCCACAAATCCCTCTGCGTCTCACTGCCCTCGACTCTGAAATGCAGGAGCTCTGACCAGTAGTGGGAAAGTGAGGTCCCTAGCACAGAACTTGTCACATAGCAGGAGCTCAGAAAATAGTTTCCATTTGTTAGTGATAAGGTTACACAACACTGTGCTGGGATGGTGACAACAGAATTGTGATGCTCTTGCTGACAACGGAGATGACAATGACGATAGTAATGATGAACATGGTGGTGACGGGGGGTGGTGGTGATGATGAAGGTGATGGTGAAGATGGTGGCGATGGTGACAGTGATGATGATGACACTGACTGAGGAGTGCTGACGGAGGGGCATGGCCATCGCTAGTCCAGTCACAATGGGTCCGTGGGTCTGCTCTGCAAGTGAGCCCGGAACCTGAAGACACGTGCATTCTCGGCTCTGGCTTTCAGGTTCCAGAAACGGCAGACTAGCATTTCCACGCTGGCATCTCCAGCTACATTTCTTGTGGTCTCTGCTCATGTACGAGTCACCTCGCTAAGGAAATGCCAGGCTCTTTGAGCTGAGCTAGAGCCTAGCAAAGTGGAGGTGGAGCATTTTTTCAAAGGTCACGATGACTCAGCCATCCTTTGAGAAGTGCCGGGTGACGGGGAGGGCCATGCTGTCAGTGCAAGCAGAGACTAGGGCTCTGTGTACCATCCCACCTCATGGCCAGAGCTTGCCCACTCTCCCTCTCACCCATTCTGCAAGTCTAATGAGAACTCTTCAATGTCTTCTCAATTTCAATCAATGGTAACTACTGGTCCAATTCCAAATCTTCTGAGCTAACTCCTCTATGCCCTGTCCTCCAAATCTCACAGGAGGCCCAGCATGGAAAGCAAACTCAACAACAACAAACAACAATTAATCCAGCCTTGCTTATCTTCAGGCCAGATCCTGAGAGGAGAAACGGAGAGTCTCTCTGGGATCTGCTCCCTCCAGACAGGGTGGGGGCGGCACACAGGACACTGATCTTACATGCACAGCATTGGGCTGGAGAAGCTGAATTTTGTGTTCAGTGCCAATTGCTCTTGCATCGGCTGATGCACGCACATGCGTGTGTAAGTTACCTACCTGGCCCCCATCAATGCTAAAACGTGGGTCCCTAGGCTGAGTGGTTACGTAGAGTCCTTCTGCTTCTAGATCCCATGTTTCTTGGAAAGCAGACACACTGCTGAGAGGTAACAGGCCTGGGTTTTCATCTTGTCAGGCCATCTAGAATCACTGAGATCTCCCACCATGTCCCTGGTCGGCCTGCAAGTTTCATCAAGTTTCAAGAGCAGAGCAAGGCCCCTTGCTTGACTCCCCAGCCTGCCCTGCAGCACTGGGATGCTGTGCTTGCCTGGTTTCCTTTTTTACCTGTGTGGCAGATCATGCTCCATGCTAGGCATCCAACAGTAAACGCGGCTGTGTTCTCTCACCTTATAGAATTACCTGCTTGTGGGGAAGAAGCAGGGAAAGTAAAAAATAAACACAATTCTCAACAAAACAGCCAACTGTTAGGAACACAGTGGAGGGGAAGGATAGGTCTTGTATAGCAACCCGACTTCCTTAAAGGAGCACATCAAAGACAGTCTTCACTGAAAGGACAATCTTTAAGCTGAGACAAGAAAGATGGCCTAAGAGATGAGGGGAACAGCCCGCCCATGATAATACAAGCAGGGAAGGGTTTGACACCTTCGAATCCCTGTTACTTTTCTTATGTTGCAATTTACATTAAAATACGACATTATAAAGACTCTTATCTGTTCCTACCAGTGACTCTCATTCACACACTGGGGGAAATGGATTACTATTTTCAGCTTCTAATCAGGATCCAGTTCTGAAGAGGGTTATGGAGCAGGGTATGAACTGTCTTAATGGGGTATCAACACCTTCAGAGGTGGCTGCTTGGCACGTGAGATAGCACTGTGTAAATTGCCACCAGAGGGTTTGCTGATTTGCATTAAGAGCTGTTAGAGATGAATTTTCATGGTTGAAATAAATAGTGTTTGCTTTAGAATCAGGCAGGTTCTACAATGGAAGATCTCCCCTCATGAGGAAAATCCAGAATTTTCTGTGATAGGAAAAAGTTCTGTATTTATGCCATTCAATGTGGTGGTGTTTGCTACATGGGTGTGTAAATGTATACAGAGTCAGAGGGAGAAACTAGCTTTCTGGTTACATTCAGTTTTGACCTAAATGTAAATAACCACACTTGGCCAGTAGAGATCCAGAGCTGATCAATCTATCATCCCTCCCTTCATGGTAGCCCTGCCACCTGATAGACCCCATGCAAAAGTGGCAGACGGTGTTGATGCAACTGCTGGCTCTACATGTGTCTAACACCCTGTAGCAGTTACCTTCTTGTTGCTGGGACAAAACAGCCAATCAGAAGCAGCTTATGGAAGGAAAGGGTCTCTTTTGGTTTACAGTTTCAAAGAAAAGTTTCATCATTGCAGGAAAAGCCTAGAAGGAGCACAGAGCTAGGCATCACAACTCCACACACCAGTGCTGAGCTGAGGATACCCTGTGAGGCTGGACTAATCAACCTTAAGTTCTTCTCCCAATCACCCACCTCCCCTTGCAAGACTCCACCTCTCAAAGCTCTACTAACTGGGGCCCAAGTCTGAGGTTTGAGCACAAACACTTGACGCTATGGAGAGTATTTTACATGAAAACCACTGCACACACTCTGACTGGTGCCAGTGCCAAACTTCTGACATCCCTTATGTTCTGGTATTCCTAACGACCCCAGGGAGGAGAAGGTTCTTGCACATGGCCAGTAGGGACAAGCTACCTGTCACACCTAACCAGGATCTACAGCATCCTGACATGCAGCATCACGCGTCCCTGGAAAGGGACTGAGCAGGTCTCTCAACTGCTCCTTGCAGCCCACAGACTACACCAGAGGAGAAATACAGGGCAGGGTCCTCCTTTTCCTCTGCCTTCTCCTGCCCAGCTCCAGGGATAGCCCAGAGCTGTTAGAGCTTTTCTGAAGCATTTCTCTGACACAAGCTTTAGTTCTCACAAATACTGCTCATGACTAGACTAAGACCAAAGGAGACACATTCCCAATCCCAGACCTCAGCTGCCCACCTTATAATCCCACCAGCCTTGTCTTTATGAATTCTCAGTCCTAATTTAAAGAAACACAACCCATTTTGCTAATGACAGCAGGCTTTCGGTGTGAGAGTTCTTCTGTTTCAAGTAGGGTGTCTTTACAGAAACGATGTTCTTCTCCAACCCTCTGCTAAGGGCCAGTAGTCCAGTCCCTCGGCCTCTCTCTGACCCCTTCCATCTTACACTTCCAATTCCCCTCAAATACAAGATCCAACTAAAGCAACTTTACATCTAGCAATCTAAGAGGCATTGCACGAACGTATGGAGCACACACAGAGAGCCCATTGTATCCTTCATCCCAGGCTAGGGTTCAAAGCACCCTCCCATAGAGAAGGCTTGTAAGGTTTGACACTTACAGATCCATCTAGGTTGAACTGGCTGTGCGTGACCCATGAGACCATCCCTCTTCCCCCTACATACATTTACTCACCCTAAACTAACCAGAAGAGAAGAGACAGTCTTGACAATCAGTGGGGACAAATCCAACAGTGCTTTAACACACTAATTTCCACCTTAGCCAGAAGCACCCCAAGACTGATGGACATTCCTTTCTAAGCCCAAGAAAGCCCAGGGAGCAGGTTTCATCACACCACAGACACAAAGTCACTTACACAGTCAGCCCCACGGTGCGGGTTGGGATGCCAGTAACTGCTACGGGAGACAAAGTGGCTCATTCACCCAGGCTCACGCTAACAATGCAGGGTGTGCAGAGCCTCGCCATCCTGTGAGAGGCACTGCCACCACTCGGGTACTGGGAGGAGGGTGGCACATTCCCTTGTAGCAGCCTGAGTAACATCCATCAGTGATCCTCCTCAACCCGTGTTTCAGTTTATTCTCATTTTTATCCCTAGAGGCACTGGCTCCCGGGAGGCCCAACAAGCACTCGGATAGCAACAGATATGGATTCAAGCCCTGAATCTGCCCATTGGCAGTGGGAGTGTGCCCTCGAAGACTCCACTTCACTATTTGTACTGGCTAACTTTGCAGGGCCCAAGCCTCTTCCTCTCACCACAGCATGGTATCATAGCAGCTCACATTTATTCCGGACAGACCCCTGGTGTATTTACCAAATTGACTCATTCATTCCTAAAACATGAACTCTGAGATGACCCTATTGTTTTATTTTTTTAAACATTTATTTATATTTATATTTACTTATTTGAGACAGAGGGAGGAAGAGAGAGAGAGTGAGAATGGGCATGCCAGGGCCTCTAGCCACTGCAAACAAACTCCAGACACATGCGCCACCATGTGCATCTGGCTTACGTGGGAACTGGAGAATCGAACTAGGGTCCTTAGGCTTTGTGGGCATGTGCCTTAACTGCTACGCCATCTCTCCAGCCCTGGGATGACCCTATTAACAACCTAGGACCAGACAAGAAGGCTCAGAGAGGTTATGGGCCTTACTGACAGTCACACAGCAGTGAAGGAAGTTCTCCGGGAGTCCGGCTCAGGCAGAGTTCCCACAGAGGGATGGTCAGGGAGGGGCACCATGGGATGAGCATACCTTCCTGGGAGTCCTTTAGTATTTTTTGTCACATGTATTTGCACGTGTGTGCGCGCACACCCATGTGGAGGCTAGAGGACAATTTTGTTGTCATTTTCAGGATCATTACCCCCTTTTTTGTTGAGACAGAGTCTCTCATTGCTCTGGAACTGTCCAGTTAGGCTAGACTGGCTGGCCAGTGAGCCCTGAAGATGCAAACTCGGGGTCAGCTTTTTGATGTAGGCTCTGGGTATCAAACTCAGGTCCTCACGCTTACAAACAAGCACTTTACTGGTTGACTTATCTCCTCAGCCTTCAGATACCTTTCTGATAGTCACAGCAGGGTGTGCTGCTGGCACCCAGGGGTCTGAGGCCAAGGAATGCTGGAGTTCACAAGACAGCACGGTGACTGAGACCTGATGTCTGAAATGGCCACAGCACCAAGGCTGGGAATGGGGAGCAACACACCTGGGACGTCGCTGCCTGAGGCTGTTGAGTGACGAAGTCAGATGCTACTTGGGTGGCACAGCTGCCCACGGTGTTTGGAGGGGAAGTGACTTCATTCACAGAGTGAAGGATCCAACCACAAGATGGCGCAAGCAAATGACAACAATTATTTATGCTCTTTTCCATTTTAGTTCTCATTTTGACGGAGATAAAACTGTTTTAACACTGCTACACAGAGATGTTCGCTGACTCATGGGTCATGATTTGCATAACTGAGCTCAGGGGGGCTTTGGCAGCTCTGACGTGAATTCTAGTTGGGAATATTTTTCCCTCTTTGGGGAGTGCAAGTTAGTGTCACTTCTCCAGCCCTGCTCAGGTCCACCCCCACACACACCTTGGCCTGATGCAGTTAATAAACGTTGGATGCGCACCTGGGAGGAAGAGCATGAAACAGGAACGGAGGGCTTTGACAGCATCGGAGGTTGTGGAGGGTAGAAAGAGGGAAGGGAGAGTGTAGGGAAGGAAAGGGAAAGGGGACAATGGGAAGGGAAGGGAGGAGAAAGGAAGGGGTAGGGGAGGAAAGGTGAAAGAAGAGGATGAAAGGAAAGAGGAAGGAAATGAGGCAATGGAGGGAGGGGAAAGAAAAGGTGAGGAAGGAAAGAGAGGGAGAGGAAAGAGAGGGGGATTTTGAGCAGGCTAGCCAGGAGAAATTAATTGATGGGAAGCTCCAGTTTGCACAGCTGATCTCATGCGTTTTTAAGAGTTCCATGGTGGGGCTGAAGAGATGGCCTAGTGGTTAAGGCGCCTGCCTCCTAAGCCTAAAGAACACTGGTTCCAATCTCCAGCCGTTCCAATCTCCAGGTCCCACGTTTAGCCTGATGCAAAGTGATGCAAGGACGCAATGTTGCACTTGACCACAAGGGGGGGCACACATCTGGATTTCGTCCACAGCAGCTGAGAGACTGCTAGCGCCCCATCCCATCTCTATCTCTCTCTCTCTCTCTCTCTCTCTCTCTCTCCATCTTTGTGTCTCTCTCAAAAAAAAAAAAAAAAAAAGAGTTCCATGGTGGATCCTCCAGTTACAAATACGTGTCCTTTGCATAGCTAGCTGCTAGGTGCCCTCCTGTAATGGACTTTTCCAGGACTGTATCTTCCATTTTCTGGGCCTCCCTTTCCCCTTCCTCTCACATACAAAAACATCTAAGACTGATACATCAACCAGCATGCCACCTGATGACTTTGGTGAGAACAACTGCCAAGGCCAGCTGACAACATTTTCACAGGCCAACCTGGCCCCTGCAGACCAGCTGGAACTTCCAGTCACCATGGTAAGACAAGATTCCAAACAAGGGATACTAGTGACCTACTATGACTATTTCCTGGTGCCAATCTTCTGGACAGTGTGGCATTTCCATATCCACCTCAAGGACATAGAGCTGCTAACACCTCACAGAGCATGCTGCTGGTCAGCACACGCCTCTCCCCACAGATGCTGCTCAGAAGGCATTGCCCAGCTTCTTCTCAGACTCTCACATCCATACTTCCTTGGGGGCTGCATCCACTTCTGGTGGGCACATTTTTTCCTCAGAGGTGCTTCTACCACCAAGAGGAGCAGGGTTCTGCCCTGGACCAAGAGCCATTCTGCCTTGAAGTCTCAGGTTCTCCTCAGAAGGCTGAGGCCAAGCCAATCTGGTCATCTTCATATATATATATATATATATATATATGTATAATATTATATTATATTATTCTGATTTTACATTCATAGTATTGGTTCCATCGTCCTCCTCCCTGTCCTCCCTCTTCCAAAGGGACCCTCATCAATGGGGAATGTGGGTCATGCATGCATTGTGGGGGTAGTCAAGAGTTCTGGGGGGTAGGCCCCAGTCTCTGTGCATAATGCCCCAACTTGTGACTCTAACAATCTTTCCGCCCCCTCTTCCACGAATTTCCCTGAGCCACATTGGGGTCATTTTAGTTCTGCTTCAGTGATGAGGTTTTTGGGAGCCTCTGTGTCTCTGGATATCTGGCTTATTTGGAGTTGGATGTTCTCTGTGTTTATCTCCTTCAGCCTTTTTCTTTCTCTGGCTGCTGCAGTGGGCGGAGCTCCCTCACTTCCCATTTTCCTTATGTGGGCCTCTGCTTGGGGCCATTCTCAGTAACCAGTGGCTGGATTGCAAAGCACCTGGGTTGTGGGTTCCTCCTTCCACGAGGTCATCCTAATATCGTCTCTGTGGCTATCCCCTCCCAGGCCGATGAACAAGAGCTTGGTTCTAAAGCAGTCCCCAAGCCAGGAAAAGCCTTGGCCGAGATAGAACTGTACCTTGCTTTCTGTGCTACTTAATGAAGAGTGAGTCTATTTATGGAAATGTCACACCACACCTCTAGAAACCAGAGTGAGGTCAGGCTATAGAATGCTCCCTTCACCTCACAGCAGAGCTGTGGGCTCCCAATGCATAAATTACTGCTATAAAAAGATCTCAGGCTATTTGTTACTCAGTGGAGAGCAAGGTGTACGCTTCTAGTAGGAGAACTTTTCCTTTTTCTAGCAGAAGCTGGGACACCCGTGGGGCCTTTTGTGTTTCTCCCTGCTCACACAGCCACACTGGCTTGGGAGGAAGAGCAGCTGGTCCAAAACCCTCCAGGGTTTCCAGCCTGGAAGGACCCTGTCCTGGGTAGAGACAGTCAAAATACCCTGCCCCTTCACTACGCTGATTGGGCCAGGGATTGGCATATGGCTGGGAGTCAGCCAATCAGAACGCTTTCCTAGGAATGTTTAGTTAAAAGTCGAAACATCAGCACCCAAAGCAATAGCTTGTGAGTTCTAGGCAGGAGTAATTGCATTTCCTGCTGGTGGGAAAGCAGATCTGAAAGATGGGAGCTGTAGGCATAGAGATGCAGGGTTCTGAGGGCTGGTGGGGAGGCTCCCAGTGAGTCAGCATCATGTGGTCTGAACCTAGCATCCCCTTTTATAGACTACACGGTGAGGACTTGGCACCTGAGTCCATGCTGTCTAGGCTTTGCGGAGGAATGAAGGATGGTCACTCTTCTACAGTCATATTCGATCCATCCCCTTAGGCACTTTGTCCTGAGTGAGCTCTCCTTCGGAGACTCCAAGAGCTCACTGTGTTCTCGGGCAGTCCTCTTCTGCAGGAAGGATGAAAACTAACCGAAGGCCTCTGGGGTCCCCATGCCACATCGGAGTGACAGGGCTCTGGGGATGAGAAGAGAGCACTCGTACCACACAACTCAACACCACTCTGAGGGGACTCCAGTGGCCGTATCTTCTCCCACCCTGCAGTTCCTGATGGCAAAGCAGTTACTATCCCACTGATAGGCCAACATGGGGAAAACCATTCTCCAGTCTTAAGACACTCTTTTCTTCCTCTTGGGTGGAAGAGATTGACTGCATGTTGAGGCAGCCTTCTTCACCAAGAACGATGATGCTTTAAGGACCACACACTCGGAATCTCTGTGACAGGGATCTGGGTCCTCTGGGCACGAGGGTTATCAATCAGACATACTTCCTATCTCCTTAGAGTTGGCTCAGTATGTATCCAATCTGTGGACTTGTCTTTCCTGTGAGTAAAGTTCCATGCTCAGAATAGAAACATACAAAAAAAAAAAAGAAGTCCCTTGGGGTCTGGAGAGATGGCTTAGCAGTCAAGACAGACACTTGCCTGTGTAGGCTAAGGACCCACGTGTGATTCCCCAGAACCCACATAAGCCAGATGCACAAGGTGGTGCATGAGCCTCTCTCTCTCTCCCTCTCTTTTTCTCCCTCTCTCTCTGCCTCTGTGACTTTCTCTCTCAAATAAATAAGTAATTTTTAAACCCCTTGGCTCTGAAGCAAGCCCTATTTCCCGATGTACTCTTGCCAGTGACAAAGCCAATACTTACCCAGACCCATCTGACTGCTGTTCTAGTTCTTGGTTGTCCATATATGATTAATGCCTCTCTCCAAAACCCCAATGCCCGACACTTAGTAGATGCTAAATAAATGTTCATTGAGTTGGTTAAGTTGAGCAATGGCCAACAAATGGGATGGTCTGTCTGGAAGAAAGTGAGTTTATCATTAGAACACCTTTTTAAAACACAAGAAAAAAAAATACAGGGTGATGGACACATGACAGAAATGGTCCAGGAGCAGCAATTTCAGTTTGAATTAGATTGGACTAGATGTCTGTTAAAATACGTGCCAGGCTGGAGGTTTCCAAGTCTTCTTGCTCTGGAGAGAAGAAAGTCAAAACAACCCCATGCACACTCAAAACAAAAGGCCTTGGAATTCTGGGAGTTGAGTACCTTTCCCTATGAGGTCCAGGAACATCCTGAAATCCATCCTTTTTAAAGGAGCCAAAGAATACTGTGTTGCTCACCCCATCAGGCCATCTGGCACGAGCTTCACTTGACTTGAAATAGACATCACACCCACTTTCTTCTGTGTACCTCTTCATTTGGGTTTTCCCCAAAACAGAGCCTGAGTAAAGAGTGGTTCATCTGGGAAGTGATGCTAGGAAGCAGGAGTCGGAAAGCAGCCTGGCGGAGGGAGGGAAGCTGAGAGGATGGGCAATGTGTGGATGCACTGTGGGCACAAGGGCTGAAGTCTCCCCAGACAACCTGAGATGCTTGCAGAAGCATCCAGAATATCTGCATGAAGGAACAGCAGTGTGGCACACTTACCTCTGTCTCTGCTCTTCACTGCAGCACTGGGGTAAGTCATTTTATTGCATTTGTGGGCTGGATTTGCATCAATCAAACCACACAAAGTCTGCTTTTAAAAAAATTGTTTATTTTTATTTATTTATTTGAGAGTGACCGACAAAGAAAGAGGTAGAGAGAGAGAGAGAGAGAATGGGTGCACCAGGGCCAACAGTCACTGCAAACGAACTCCAGATGTATGCATCACCTTGTGCATCTGGCTTATGTGGGTACTGGGGAATCAAGTCTTGAACCAGGGTCCTTAGGCTTCACAAACAAGAGTTTAACCACTAAGACATCCCTCCAGCCCCAAAGTCTTCTTAATATTTTTTTACTTTATTTACTTCAGAGAGAGAGAGAGAGAGAGAGAGAGATAGAATGGATGCACCAGGGCCTCTAGCCACAGCAAACAAACTCCAGATGCATGTGCCACCTAGTGCATCTGGCTTCCATGGGCCCTGGGAAATTAAGCCTGGTCCTTAGGCTTCACAGGCCAACACCTTAACTGCTGAGTCATCTCTCCAGCCCTCAAGGTCTGTTTGAAAGTGTAAGCTTCAGCCAAAAGGAAATGTTTGGTGATTAGAAGGGGCATGGGAACCAAAGAGAGACACAGGTCCACCCTCATTGCTCCCAGTGTTCTCTTCAGCCTACTGACCCCAGATCATCTTAAGACAGTTTCTCTTACTCGAAATCCACATGACCACAAGAGAATTTCCAAGCCATGAGTACCACATTCACAAGCCTTCAAGACAGAATGACACCCCAACTGCTGCCTGCTTCTGCTCAGGCAGAACCCGCCCCTTGGGACTATTGTGTTCTGTTGGCAACTTGATCGGATTAGGAATCAAGGAGAAGATGTACCTCTTAGGTGGGTCTATGAGGTGTTCAGGGGAAGGCTTAGCCGAGGGAAGAAGTCCTTCCTCCACAGTGGGTGGATTGTATGTACAGAAGATCTGAGAGAACACAGCCCCCTTCTACCCGGCTGTCCCTGCTACTTGCTGGCATCTGCTTTATTCCTTGCTTCCCCCAGTGTTTGTTCATGCAACTCCCCTGTTTTGGCTGTCCTTCACGGACATTGGAACTGTGTTCATCAGTCTTCCTATGTGGACTGGAGACCAGCAGCACTCTAGGGATCCTCCAGGCCTTCAGTGCCGGATGGGGACTGCTGAGGCCTCCAGCCACGTGGACTGGGCAGCCACAGGTTGCTCAGTGCCCAAGCCTTCAGACAGCACTTGTTGGAATGCCCAGCTTATAACCTGTAAGCTAACCCAATCCCCTTGATAATACTTATTCATTCTAGCAGTTCCGTTCCTCTAGAAAACCCCAATCATTGTCCTTTCAGTCTATCCTTCCCTAAATGTGTTCGTGCTTTCCCCTTCAAGTTCTCTCTGTGAAACACCTTCGATCCTATTCCCATCCAAGGCAATATTCTCGATTCTGCCTCTGACAGGCCAGGTGAAGCACTATGACCTCAGTGGAAGTTCCTCCTCTATGAATGCTCAGCAAGTTGCATTGCATTGTGCACAAGGTTGGTGTCTTCCTCCCCATAGAAGGATCTTCTTGAGGCAAGTTCTTAGCCCATCTGCAGAGCCTGGTATAAAGCAGTGCTTATGGTACTTATGGATTTTGTGGCGTGAACACATCGCTCCAATAACCTCCTCCCTTCAATACCCCTGAAGGGACTTCCGGTTTAGAATGAAGAAGGATGCGAAGAATTCATTTCTGGAAGCATTTTCCAAGTCCTGGGTCTATAAGATGTATGTAAGGAATGCTTTCTGAGGTCTAACAGGTTGAGAAGATCGCTCCACCCTTAGACAGCCCCCCATCGACATACACACACCTCAGGCTCTATATAGAACTTAGCTCTGCTTAAGTAAACAAGCTACATATTTACACAGCAGCAGAAAGCTCCCCTTGACCTTTGCTCCATCTCCTTACATGCCAGTTGTCAGCTGGAGGACACAGACATGGAAGGAAACACACAGGTAATGTATGCCTCAAGATGCCTTTGAATCCTTTCAACTCAAGACTTACTGCTCTGACCATGAACCCCTGGCCGGCCACGGCGAACACTTATTTGATTCAGAAAAGAATATATCATCTCAGAGCTTTCTAGACGAGGCAGGGAACTTGTAGCCATGACTGGAGCCATGGATGATCCTCCCTCCGCCCCAAAAAGGAATGGATGAAGCCTGAGATGATACCTGAACTTGTGTGACTGCATGTGTGACTGCATGTGAACTTGTGTGACTGCATGTGTGACTGCATGTGAACTTGTGTGACTGCATGTGAACAGTCCAAAGATTTTAACCTGCTGTAGGAGCCAGGGACCCCTAGTCTACGTGACGGCCCAGGAGAAACACACACTCCTTACTGCAAGGGAACCACGTCCAATGCTCTCAGAATGATCCACGCCAACATACTATGCCTGTTCTCTCTCCGACCCTTGCCCCACACTTGACCTTCCTCTACCCATAATGCCCCAATGCCAGTTAGCAAAAGCACAGTATCACTGTGATGGCCCAGTATGATGATACAGCATCAGCTATCATACTGGTTTAACAGGAGTGGGGTGTGCAAATTACCTACCACTTATAAAAGCAGGAAGACCCTTTTTATCCTTGTTAGTTAAGGGAGACACGCTGTTTCCTCTTTGAGATGGGATGGGGGGTCTCCTGCTCACAACCTATAGCCATAGTCTGTGACTGAATTGTCTCCAGCTTTCTGAATATCTCCAGCTCTGTGTGAAGTTCATTACCTTTGCTCTCTGACAGGCATGGAGTCCTCTGTGGGTTCTCCCTGTGACCTGCTGTGGGCTCGGCAAAAGGGGGTGCTTCCTCTCAGCCTCATCCGGATCAAGCCAACACCAGGACCCTTCACTGTGCAGCTTCTAAGATGCCGGTGCTGGAACACTGCGGCACGGACAGGGAGTAGGGCTAGATGAAGGCATACAATTGAATCTCATCACAGACTCAGGGAAGACAGCCCCTGAAACACAGCAGCGCCACACCTGTGACCAGGTGAAGATTCGGTGTCCCCATATGCTGATTTTGGTTTTCCTTGGCATATCAGGTCAAGGCACTCACCTGGCAGGTGAGCACATCCCCTTCCCAGGATGCCTCATGCATTCACTGCCCAAATCGGCAGACTTTCTTCTTAGTTCTCATCATCGTGCCCACTCGTGTGGACTTGACTTCTGACTTCCACCTATACTCTTGCACCTGTACTTGTTCTTGTGGACAGAATACTGACACAGCGGCTCAGGCCTAATTCTGGCCCCCATTGCCCCTGATGCTACTGATCTTGACCTCTCTGTGTCACAATTGCCCATGATGACCTTTGCTTTTCAGACTCATCATCACCGCTTGGCTAAGGGTCAAGCGACCTTGCTTGGGATAAGCCAGGGAATGAAGTCCATCCTGATGCCTTGCAAAACTCCAGCAATCTGTTCCCTCAGCACATCCTCCCTGCTCACTTCTGCATTCCCCTCTCCCTGCACTTGCTATTTCAATAAGGCTGGCTTCCTTGTTGTGTCTGGAATTAGTCAAGTACCTCCTTGGTCTGCATATCTGTGGCACTTCTTCATGGCCCACATCTATCTTTCTGTGCATGCTTATGACACTAACCCCCACCTGGTTTATGTGCTGGTAATCAGTCTCCTCCCTTCTGTAGGTCAGCTCAAAGGGGCTGAGACCTTGTTTCAATCACAGCTGCTGCCCAGCACAGCGTCTTGGCCACACAGGGTGTTGAAAACTATTAGTGGAATGAGTGACAGGACACTGCTGACACCTCACTGAGGCCCTGGGAGGAGGCCCCAGATCCATGCTGGTTTCCTGTTCCCACTAGACTTCAGGCTGTGTCTCCAAACTCCACTCCTCCAGTTCACTGCAGACATGTCCTCTCTTACTTCCCTCTCAGCAGTTTCCACAGTCCATACTCATGTCTATTTCTTTACTTTCTCCACTACCCTGGGCTTCACCTTTAAAATTTTTTTTTATTTAATTTAATTTTTATTTTTGGAGACAGACAGACAGAGAGAGAGGGAGAGGAAGACAGATAGAGAATGGACATGCCAGCAGTCTCTCAGCTGCTGTGAACGAAACCCAGATGTGTGCGCCCCCTTGTGGGCAAGTGCAGCATTGCATCCTTGCGTCACTTTGCATCTGGCTAAACGTGGGACCTGGAGATTGGAACCGGGTTCTTAGGCTTAGCAGGCAGGCGCCTTAACTGCTAAGCCATCTCTCCAGCCAAGGCTTTACCTTTTTATATTAACTTTTTATTGACATACTCTAATATAAACAATATACCATGATTATAATCCTTTCTCATCACCCTTTCTTTTCTCTCTGCTATCCCCTTCCATTCCCTCCCTTCTTTCCAGTTAGTTTCTTCTATTTTGATATCATTTTTTCCCTCTGCTATTATTCAGGGCTTGCATAGATAGCATCAGCCACCATGAGGTTATCAGTGTCCCAACCACTCTGTGTCTGGAAGACTGCATCACCAAGCATTCCTCCCCTTCCTTCAGCTCTTACATCTTTCTGCTGCACCGCCTCTTCTGTGGTGGTCCCTGAGCCTCAGAGTGTGTCATCGACTTTAGACATTCTTTAGACTCTAAGTGTCATGAGGGTGGGCACCTGGAACACTTTGTATCCCTGAGGTCCAGACAGTGCTGGGCACAGATTGGTCCTTTACAAGAGGCAAGAAAGGATGAATGGAGGGAGGGAGGGAACAAGAGAGGAAGGGAGGGAGGGAGGGAGGGAGGGAGGGAGGGAGGGTGTTCTGACTCCAGCTTCCCAGCTCTGACCACTCTAGACAATGCATTCATGGGGCCTCAGCTGTCTCTTCATGTCGGCTTGGGTCCAGAATGCTACTTTTCAGTTCTTCTCATCACACTGGTTCCTGTGCTTTCTCACCTGAAACAATGCTAACTCCCCAAATCCCAGTCTCCTTTTGGTTTCCCATGCTTCTCCTCAGCCACGAGGAGATGGACAATATCCACTAGTGTACTTGACCCTCTAACAAACTATCAGAGTTGTGGCCAGGCCCCTCTTACTGGGGAGTTAAACCCTCCAAACCCATGCAGGGGTGCCTCCTTGTTTTCTGAGGTCCTTGCATAGAACCCACACATATCTTCCCATGTATGCTGAATTGTCTCAATTACATAGAATATGAAGTGCAATGTAAATGTGATGCAAATATTATTAGACTAATTTGTTTAGAGAATAATAGAAAGAAGTAAACATGCTCATGTTCTGCACAGTCTCTTTGTTCTTACGTTGTTTTGTATTTTGGTGTTTCTCAGGCAAGACATTGCTATGTCCCAGGCCAGCCCTGGATTCATGACCCCTCAGCCTTAGCTCATGATTGCTGGAATCACAGATTCAAGCACTTGCTTGAGTATGCAATTTCTTTGACAAAAATCAAAGCTGCCTGGGACACACCCCACTCAAATGGCATCACAGTCTCACTGGCTCATGCTGATCCTGCATCCTCCACCTCTCTAGATCTGGAAGAAAAGGCTGGTTTAATAAGGTGCTGAGTATTGAACCCAGGGCTTTTTGCATGCCACTCCAGCCCTCTACCAACTGCCCTATAACTCCAATAAATAGTTTTCTTTTGTTTTTCTGAATATCTATGAGTGTGTGGTAAATGTGCATGTATGTGTGTTTGTAGGTGTTCATTTGAGGGGAAGCACGGGAAAACAATGGCATGAGCATCATCTTCTGGCAACATCAGTGGGCTTGTACTCAAACATTTGCTGGCTATCAAACCCACCTGTATGTGCATGTATGTGCATGTGTGGAAGCCAGAGGTTGATGTTTTTTTTTTTTTTTTTTGAGAGAGAGAGAGGGAGAGGAAGGAAGATAGACAGAGATGGATGCTCCAGCAGTCTCTCAGCTGCTGTGAACGAAATCCAGATGTGTGCACCCCCTTGTGGGCAAGTGTGGCATTGCACCCTTGTGTCACTTTGCATCTGGCTAAACATGGGACTTGGAGATTGGAACTGGGTTCTTAGGCTTAGCAGGCAGACGCCTTAACCGCTAAGCCATCTCTCCAGCCCTCCACTTTGTTTTTGAGGCAGCATCTCTCATTGAACTGGGAGCTCACTGATCCAGCTCTACTAGTCAGCCAGTGAACTATAGAGATCTTTCTGTCTCTGCCTCTCCAATGATGGGATTATAGGTATGTGTCACTATGCTCAACTTTTACATGAGTACTAAGGATCCAAAGTCAGGACCTCATGCTTGCATGACAATCACTTTACCCACTGGGCCATTTCCCCAGGGTCCCCCTAATTTTCTTCATCAATATTTTCTATTACATATTTAATAATATTTTAAACATTGCCATTAGTTTCATACTGGAGAAAAATAATAGTAATTTTTAAAACCTCAAAATGTACTCATAACTACATCTCAGTTCAAGACTACTAGAATATTAGAAACACACTATCTGTTATGTGTCTCGGAAGGTCACCATTTTTACCTCAGGAGATCATTTAATTCTGGACACTTATTCATATTCAAACAAAGACTTAAGGACCAGCCAAAACCTTGTTTCCCAAGCCATCTGTAAACATCTTCTGAACATCCACTGGCCAGTTCCAGCCAAAGCTGAGAGGAAACAAAAGCTGTGTCCTTGAGAAGTTCAGGTCAGTTGGGGAAATCAATGTTCAAATACACAAACAAGAAAATAATGACATGCCAGGACACTGCTCTCCCAGGAGTCTGTATTGTGTGCCTACTCTTGAGTAAGCTTCATACGGCCTGGATGGATGGAAATAGCCACCAAGGCACCAGAACACCACCAATCAGAACACATAAGCTGCAGTGTAATAAGGACCTACGCTTAATCAGAGCAGAGGGAGAAAGCATGGAGAATAAATGAAGCCAGCGAACACAGAGGCGAGCAGGCTTGAAGAGCATGCGGTCTCGTGGTCACACAGCCATGTTAAGGAGACGCGTGAGGACTGGAATGCCCGTGAGGAGACGGTAAAAATCTGAACTTATGAGACTTACAGAAGCAAGAGGTAAGGAAACCCATGAGGCAAAGATCTGAATAGCGAAAGGGAAACTGCAAACACTTCAACAATAATAGCGTCACAGAGGGATGCCTGGTATCCTTGTGACTGCTACGACCATGTCAAGGCACAAACAGGCTGTAGCGGTGAGAATCCAGCAACACAATTAGCCAAGCCAGTCATCACTTGCAGAAGAGCCAACAGGATCAAGCATTGCTGGATACTGAGCACTCGTCTCTTAAAGGGCACCTCTAGTTCTGAAGGATATTAGTAGATCAATTACAAAATAGCAAAGGGTATCATTTGGCAAGTGGGTTTGGGAAAGGCTCAATTAAAGATGTGTCGGGATTGCCAGATTTCCCAGAGCTAATGAATAGCACAGCTATCCAAATGATGGATGAATGTTTCCCAAATTACTTTGCCACTGGACCCGTTCCCCATAAATTATTAGTGTCCTTCGGAAGGCACTTTGGAAAATGCCATCAGACAATGTGGTGGTGTGTGGAGGGGGTACAGCAAGCAGATATGTAGATATAGAGTCACAGAGAAGACCAAGGAGCATCTCCAGGCACATTCATGGAGATGGGCACACAGTGTGTCCACATCCTATAGACAGCCATCATGAATGGCTTCTTTCAGCCCATAGATGTAAGCTGGAACCTAACAGTGGCTCAAGCAGGCTGACAGCATTCATTAACTATAGCTTTGTAAACCGAATTCCATGTCTAGGTTCCTCAGAACCTCTACATTGTACTGGCTCCCATTTCCTGTTCACCTTCCTTCCTTCTCTTCCCTTGCTTTTTCCCCTTCCTTCCTTCTTTTTTCCTTCCTTCCTTCCTTCCTTCCTTTTTCCTTCCTTCCTTCCTTCCTTCCTTCCTTCCTTCCTTCCTTCCTTCTTTCCTTCCTTCTTTCCTTCCTTCCTTTTTCCTTTCTTCCTTCCTTCCTTCCTTCTCTCCCGCTTTGTTTCCTTCCTTTCATACTTTCTGAGTGCCAACTTTGCACCAAGGGCTAGTGAGTCACAAGCTGTGCTGACTTATTCCTGGTGGACTCTGTTTAAACCTGGGATATCATGACTCAGATGCAAACTTCTTCCCTTTTAAAATGGTCCACGCATCTCGTTGACATTCATGTGTTGCTCCTGGCTAGAAGCGATATAAATTTACCTCTTCATTGTGACCCTGATAGGTGCGTGAAAATACTGTCCTGAAATGCCATTAGCTTCACCTCCTCACTCCATCTTCTCTGACACCTAGTCAATGACTCTCCAGCTCTAATTCATCACACCAGACATAATGCAAAAACTGAATTAAAATATTCCAGGGAAGGTGAATACAGATGATGGCACAGGATGTGGTCAGCATTGTTAAAGGAAACTTGAGAGCACATGAACCTGAAACAGTTAAGGGAGAAATTTTTTTTGGCAGGAGGATCTGGGGATCCGAGTATTACAGGTATGTAACAAATAGCTTGGGCTCTGGGCTGACAATGTCCTATCATGAATTGGTAAACCTTTTTCAATGAATCTGGTCTTTCAGGATCATTCCAGGGAGAAGCCAGTCTGTTTCTAAAAAAAAACAAACAAACAAACATTTATTTATTTATTTATTTATTTATTTATTTATTTATTTATTTATTTATTTATTCTAGAGAGAGGCAAATCAAGAAAAAGGGAGAATGGGCACTCCAGGGTCTCTAGCCACTGAAAATGAACTCCAGACACATGCATCACTTTGTGCATCTGGCTTACATGAGTACTGGGGAGCTGAACTTGGGTCTTTAGGCTTCACAGGCAAGTGCCTTAACTGCTAAGCCACCTCTCTAGCCCCAGGCTGTTTTATATCCTGGGAGATCCCAGGAGGTAAAGTGGTGACAGACAGCCCATCACTGGAGGGAGTGGTCCTGATGTCTTAGTGTGAATTATAAAGAGAAGATGTGCTTAGATCACCATGATACACTAAGGATTAGGAAAGAAGGTTCTTGCAAGGCAAATGAACAGATGAATGGCATGACAGGGTCAGTGGACATGCCAATGTCAACAGCAGTATTACTATTATCTGTATTCTTAACCATGAAATGTCAAACATGGATAAACTGCCCACATCAGAAATCAACATACAAATAAGGAGACGATTAATCTATTTACAACAATAATACATAAAGTACCTACAAACAAACTTAACAACAATGTGTGAGTTTCATTTAGGAATCTATTTTTTGCCTCATAGGTTATTGAACTGGCACCACTCAACAATATTGTGAGTATTATAACCTTTATTCTAGTCTTGCTTGTTTACAGATAGAGGGCTGAGAATGGTAACTTGGTCAAATTCATGGAGCTAGGAAGTAGCTGGTTGTCTCCTATTTTCCACCTTTATCTGGTGACAGTATGTCAATGACTAAAGTTACTCAGGCAGTGCTGACATTTTTTTTGTATTTATTTATGTTTTGCTTTTGCTTTGTTTATTTCCTTACTGATTCATGTAATATTTATTAATTCTTATACCCAAAGCCAAGCATGAAGCCTGGCACTCTGTGCCACAATGAATCATGTTGAACATGTTAATGAGCAAGAGATAAACATACTTTCAATTGAGCTTCAACCTAAGTACTAAGGCACTAACATCAGCTGAGTGCCTACTCTGCACTGGGTGTTGGGCTAAGTACTCTGCACTGGGTGTTGGGCTAAGTACTCTGCACTAGGTGTTATGCTAAGTCCTCTGCACTGGGTGTTGGGCTAAGTACTCTGCACTAGGTGTTGGCCTAAGTACTCTGCACTGTGTGTTGGGCAAAGTACTCTGTACTAGGTGTTGTGCTAAGTACCTTACATTGTGAACTGATTTAAGTCATATAATAACCTCAGTCATTCTACCCACAAGTAAGAGCAGTGGACATCTGTGCATATCTTCCCAATCACTGTAGCTACTTCTTGTTACCCCACAATGCAGACCACGATTGAAGGGAGTGAGGTGCTTGCTGCAGGTAAATTCAAGGCATCCAGGCCAGTGCTGCCACTTGGAGGCCGTATGCATTATTAGTCAAATCCCTCTACCTCCATGTGCCTGTTTCCTAGGTCCTAAAACAGACATGGTGGTAAGATTGGCATATGTCTCATGGTTTGTTGTGGGGTTAAGTGATGAATACTGGTTAAAAATAAAAACAGAAAGCCGGGCGTGGTGGCACACGCCTTTAATCCCAGCACTCGGGAGGCAGAGGTAGGAGGATCACCAAGAGTTCAAGGCCACCCTGAGACTGCATAGTTAATTCCAGGTCAGCCTGGACCAGAGTGAGACCCTACCTCGAAAAACCAAAAAATAAAAATAAAAAAAAATAAAAATAAAAACAGAATCTGATATGAAGTAAGCATCCAGCGTGTTAATCTACTTATCTAGTTTGAATATTCTACTCTGTCTGTTAGGTTATTTTTATAAATGAACATAACACGATTAACACTGTTAGGATACCTATGGTTCTTAATGAGAGCCAGACAAACCCTCTCATTTGACATGGACTTTTGTTGTCTAGTTTCAAAATATTTTAAAGTTTTCTTCATATGTCTTTACTCACTTTTTGTTAAGTTTGGTACTTAGATGGTACTTTATATATTATTATAGTAAATAGGTTTGGAGATTCATTGTTGTATGTTGATTTCTGCCTATTTAAATTTAAATTTTCCAGCCATTAATTGTATCATCTGACACTAGCAGTAATTTTCTCTTCTCTGCCAGTTTCACGTTGCCAAGTTCCTTCTCTTGCACAAGCACCTTGGCTTTCAAGTAATAGTGTTGACGTGACGCTCTTGCTTCTTATCCCGCTATTCTGAACATCTCCCCTGGTTTCTCAGTAAGCATGAGGCTGGATTTCAAATTAAGGTAATCTGTGTTACCAAGTAAGACCAATGCTAATTTTACTAAGAAAAGTTTTAAGAATAAATACTGAATTGTGCTGAGAAGCTACTGTAGCCTCTGTCAAGGTGATCATACACTTGTTTTCTTTATATCAATTTACTCAGATCCTGTGATTCTAATGTTAAATCCCTGAAAAAAGTCCATTCAGTAGCAGAACTTTCTTGTAATGTCCCGGTGTGCTCTTCACTAAGATTTTCTTTAGAATGCCGGCTTCATATTCCTAAGTGATACTGGATTTCTATCTAAGATGTTCATCTTACAAGACTGGAATTGCCCAGGGGGTAACTGTCATTGGAGGGATCAAAGAAGGTGATGTCACATGGAAGAAGCCATTGTAACAATCAGGTATCAGTGGACAGGAAGCTCGCGGGCTGAGGCCACCTCATACAAAGCCTGAGCCTTTCACCTGCCTCTCAACCTCCGATAGCTATTTGAATTTTTTTAAATTTTTTATTTTATTTATTTTTGGAGAGAGACACAGAGAGAGACAGACAGAGAGGGAGAGGGAGACAGATAGAGATGGGCGTGCCAGCTGTCTCTCAGCTGCTGTGAACGAAATCCAGATGTGTGTGCCCCCTTGTGGTCAAGTGCAGCACTGCGCCCTTGAGTCACTTTGCATCTGGCTAAACGTGGGACCTGGAGATTGGAACTGCTGGAGATTGCAACCAGCGTTCTTAGGCTTAGAAGCCAGGCGCCTTAACCCCTAAGCCATCTCTCCAGCCCCTCCGATAGCTATTTGAAGTAAGCTATATGAAAGTGTTTTCCCTTGCATGTTGATCAAATTGATCCATGGTTGTTTCCTATAATAGCACGATTTTCTTCCTTCTTCAGTAAAATGATATGACCTTGAAAAATTCTTTTTTAAAATATTTTTTATTTATCTATAAAGAGAGAGAGAGAATGGGTGCACCAGGGCCTCCAGCTACTGCAAACAAACTCCAGATGCATGCTCCCCATTGTGCATCTGGCTTACATGGGTCCTGGAGAATCGAACCAGGATCCTTTGGCTTTGTAGGCAAATGCCTTAACCACTAAGCCATGTCTCCAGTCCAAGAAATTCTTGAATTAAGCTCCAGCCACACACTGGTGGACAAGAGCAGGACCAAGGCATCTCATCAACAAATGAAGTCATTCACATATATTCTGCCACTCATTTGTCCAACTTAATAAATCTGCTCGCCATACCCAAGGAAGTGAGATATAGCCCCTGCTTTGAAGACCTAAGACTAAAGCATACAAGAATAGTAAGCTTAGTTAATCTGCATGATAAATTAAGCCTCTAGAGGCTGTTTTTTGGTTTTTTTTCCAACTGGAAAACCCTTTGCGCCACTGATTTTTCTGAAACCTCTGGTGCCTGCCAGCAGACGCTCAGAGATAAAATCAGACAATGAGCAGCATTGCTGGGATAAGTTGGAGGCGATGGCACTTGCTGAGTTCTACAAGTACTTCTGGTCGACCTACAGCAGTGGGGTCATCATGTCCTTTCTGCTAATGCCTTTCTCCCAGATCCCTTCCTAGAATGAAATACACTCTGCAATCGCTGTGCTCCCTGGGAAATGACAAAGTTCCTAGGGCTCTTCTCTTCCCGGCATGTTTGAGAATCAGACCTCCCAGGGAACTCGAGCATGTGGCTGACAGCACAGGAGGTGATGATGAAAGATACATGGGGCTCAAGTAGTGGCTCAGTGGGTAAGAATGTCTCCTGTGTAGGCATGAAGGTCTGATGGGGGCTGAGAAGGCTTGAGATCAAGTCTCAGCACCCATGTAAGTAGCTGGACATGGCCGTGCATGTCGGGAACTCCAGTTCTGTGGGCTGCAGAGACAAGTAAGGATGATACTGTGAATTCACGTGAACTGACGATTTACTTGGCGTTTGATATACAATGCTGTATTTCTTCCTCATAGCCATTTTATTTGTTAATGAGGTAGATTTTTTACAATAAAACTTTATTTAGAATGGGGTTGAACTTACTTAAAGAGTCAGTATAATAGCTCTCATGGACCCACACCACTTCCAGAATATTGACATTTTACATTGCAGTAGCACATTTGTCATAACTGATGCATTAATTCTGATGTGTTATTAACTAAACCACATTGTATGCAGATTTCACCAGCTTGATCATTATTGTCCTTCCTTTTCTGTCCCAGGATCCTACTGCAGAGTCCGTGCACTGTCTAGGTGTCACATGCATTGGGCTTCTCTAGCGTGTGACAGCAACCATCAGCCTTTGCTTGTGATTAAAGATCTTGACAGATTTGAGGGACAGGAAGGTAGTTCATACGCTGACATCACGACTTTTGCTGAATCTTATCCCCACATTCCTGTTACAGTAAGGTTCATATTTCTGGTAGAAATCACCCAACCAAGAGCAGCTTTGGGGAATAAAAAAAGAGGTTTATTTTGGCCTACAGATTTGAGAGGGAAGCTCCATGATGGCAGGGAAAACAAAGGCAAGAGCAGAGGGTGGACATCACCCCCTGGCCAACATCAGGTAGATAATAGGAACAGGAGAGTGTGCCAAACACTGGCAAGGGGAAGCTGGCTATAACACCCATAAGCCCGCCCCAACAATACATTGCCTCCAGGAGGCGTTAATTCCCAAATCTCCATCAGCTGGGAACCTAACATTGAGAACACCTAAGTTTATGGGGGACACCTGAATCCAACCACCACACCTTCCCTCAAACCTCTCCACTTTGAATCCTGTCCGTCTATGTCTATCCAGGCTCAGCTGACACCTAGCCACGGTGAATCTGACATCACAACTTTTGCTGAATCTGATCAGGCTCCTCCACTATCTCCACATGTTCTCTAATAGCACAAGACCTCAATTGATGGAGTCCCCAAATAGGCAGAGATGATGACCACACAAAATGATCAGTGTTGAAGTAGCCATCTGAGGCATGCATGAGTGAATGCATGAACAAGTGAATGAGTGAGCAAATGAACTTGTGTTTGTGATGTTATAGATGCAAGCTCAGTATCTAAGTGCTAGAAGGTGCTTAATGTGTCCTAAATGGATGGATGGATGGATGGATGGATGGATGGATGGATGGATGGATAAAATCTCTTACAGAAACCTGACCCTGTGGGAGGAGCAGGCATCATCAAGGTGACCTACCATGGCCTGTGATGCCTGCCTGGGCAGAGTTTCCAATACCCCTAACTTTCAAGGGCAGCTGTATCTGAGCCACTAGTCTGTCCCCTGGCAACGTCTGTGCTTATACCATTAGAGCCCTGTGTTCTCTCTCTGGCCTCAAATGGCCCTACTCCATCAAAAGGTGCTCAGGCCAAATCCAGAGCAATGAGGGAATCCAGTTACACTGTGGGCACCACCTACTCCAAGCCAAGCAGATGCTGGGGAGCAGAGCCCACTGCCGGGAACACCTTCGTACTGGTCCTACTGGAAATAATAAGCGTGTCAGGAACAAGAGGCCTCATTTCTCCAATGCCAAACAACACATGCCAGGCGCTAGGCCAAGTGCTTCTCTTGGCTGATCCTTCTTACTCCTCGCCGCTCCTGACGGGGCCAGCCGGGGTCACTGACCCCCTTTTTACAGATCGGGAGACTGGGTGTGGAGAGGCAGCAATTTGCTCAACAGAAGCCTGAACACTTTGAGCCCAGACCGTGCCTTTAAACCACTGCTCTGGGTTTCTACCCTGCCCATTTTGCAAATCCTCCACAGGGTAACTCATATGCAAGGCACAGCCCCTCCTGCACCCTACATTCCTCTCTGGTGTGTGTGTGCAGAAAGCTCTGTGCTCACTGAAGCTTCTCACAGCCTTGCCTCACCTCATCTTCAGTTCTGCAGAGCAGGGACTGAGCGTTCTGCTCTCCCTCACGTGAGTGGGAGGCACTCAGTAGGCACTTAATGTCCACTGTTTGATCAGTTAGTTCACTGGACTCTGGTCATTTGCTGGGAAGCGGGTAGCCACTGTGTAGAACTGCAATGAGATCTACTAGAAATGACACTGAATCAGAACAAATGAATGGTGATTTGGGGAAGAGACTTTTCTCTCTGAAACTCAATCCTCCCTGTAAATGAGACTCGCAGCTATCTCCTGGGGCTGTGGCATCTGAACACCGCACCGAGTCACTCAGAGATGGGAGGAGTCTGCGGCCAGAGCAGAAGGCAGGCATACAAGCCACAGGCTCTGGCTAGGCATGCTGAGGACACGCAGTCAAGCCTTCAGGGACCATGGAGTATGGAAGGAAGACTCCAAAGAGCCTAGGTAGAAAGAGGGGAGACTTCTGAGTAAAAGAGGGCCTGACCCAAGTTGTCAGGATGAGGCGGGAATGACAGAATAACAGACCCCTTCTGGCTACTCTGAACTCAACAGCCACCAGGGAGAAGCAGGGTTTCTCACAGTAGACCTTGAAAACTGTGTTCAGTTAAAAGCAGAGGGAAAGACTGCCTGAGACAAAGAAGGTGGCTGGTCTCCCTGAGGAGCTGCGACAGCCAGGCAAAACCCAGGACCATTCTCTGTGAGAAAAACAAAGGCCCGCTCCTTTAACCTGAAGAACACAGGCTGCACCCCACCAAACAGAGCCTCCCTGGGGAATGGCTGAGCATAGTGAAATGCCAGCAGAAGAGGCTTGGGCTCCTCCATGACCCTCTGTGCATGGCAAACACCTTATGCTACTGCCCTTGGAAGAGAACTCTTCTTGCCATTGGGTTTCAAGAAATAGACCAGGGGGAATGTGAAGACATAATTTTGCACCATGAACAACCATTTTTAGAGTTTCTGTCCTTTTCTTGTGTGCACCATAAAGTAAGGTCTGTGGGACCCTGTAATCAGTGTCTCCAATACTGTCCCCAACGACACTCACCAGCTAAATGTTCCAGGGCAATTTCCTGTGTGTCTCCAAGCCCCATGTACCTCCGCTGCCAGTGCTAGTCCCCAGAATGTCCAAAGGTGGAGTAGGCAAAGATACTAAAGCCCTTGGAGCAGAACCTAGCAGAGTGGACAAGAATGGGTATCCACAGCACCCTGTAGTTTGCACTCAAAAGCAGAAGTGCATGCTCCCTGCAAAGCCCTATTCCTAGGAGAAAGAGCTCCGTGGAGAGGGGCAGCAGGAGGAAGAGAGAAGAAAGAAGAAAGAAAGAAAGAAAGAAAGCGCAGAACATGACCATCCACCTAGAATTTCCTTGACCACAATCTCTGATCGGGCACCAAATCTGACTTTGTGGTGGATACTGAGGCTCACTCCAAGTATGACTTCATGTATGAAGTGTCCACCTCTACATGGGCTCATGCCCAGGAGACCTGTCCCACTGGCAAAACATGACCTCATGCAAGCAATAAGATGAATTCAAGCCAGGCCATTCAATTTAATGAACGCCTCCAGGGCCTCGGCTGCAGTGAGCTTCGTGTTCATTTTACAGCACGGATGGTTCTCAGTTTGTGGGAGTGTTGCAGTCAGCTGTGCATTGCTGTGCATTGAGAGCTTGTGGGAGGAAAGGGGTTCTTTTGGCTTAAGGATTGGAGTGGAAGCTCCATGATGGCAAGGGGAAATAATGGCATGAGCAGAAGGTGGACATCACCTCCTGGCCAACATCAGGTGGACAACAGCAGCAGAACAGTGTGCCAGACACTAGCAAGAGGAAGCTGGCTTTAACACCCATAAGCCCACCCGCAACAGTACATCACCTCCAGGAGACTCCAATTCCCAAATTGCCAGCAGCTGGGGACCTAGCATTCAGAACACATGTCTATAGGGGACACCTGAATCAAAACATTCTGCCCCTGCCCCCCTATGGTGGTGGCTTGATTCAGGTGTCCCCATAAACTTATGTGTTCTGAGTGCCAGGTCCCCAGCTGATGGTAATTTGGGAAACAAAGCTTCCTGGAGGCAGTGTATTTTGGGGGGTGGGCTTATGGGTGTTATAGCCAGCTTCCTCTTGCCAGTGTTAGGCACAGTCTCCTGTTGCTGTTGTCCATATTATGTTGGTTAGGAGATGATGTCCACTCTGCTCATGCCATTGTCTTCCCCTGCCATCGTGGAACTTCTCTTCAAGTCTATATGCCAAAATAAACCCTTTTCTCCCACAAGCTGCTCTTGATCTGGTGTTTTCTGCCAGCAATGTGAAGCTGACTGTAACATCCCCATAAACTGATGATCATCCATGATGTGAAATGCAATGCATTCAGTCCAACTTTAAAAGCTCCCTCAGTTTTTATCAATCCCAATGATATCAAACATCCTCATAGTCCCAGATCTTTTGGTATATGGCCAAAATAATAATAATAATAATAATAATAATAATAATAATAATAATAATGGCACAGAATAAGGGTTCACACTGCAAAAGATGGCATTGGGCATAACAAAAAAATATTTAACCAATACAAGATTTAAAGCAAAAAGAAAAGACAAACATCAAACTCTGTAGCTCCAAGTTTGACAACTCTAGCCAGTGACAAGTCATAAAATCTGATAATTCTAACATGACAAGTTTCTGGAGTTCCAATTCCACCCGTCCAGCCAGGTACCCACAGTCCCCAAAAACTTCATCTGGTACTGGCAGTTCTCCTTGGCAGCCAACTCATAGTCCTGGCATCTCCATTGGGTCTCCACTGCAACCCACATTTCATCTACATGGCTCCATCGGGCCTCCAAGCAGGTAATCCAAGAAGCCTGCTTCACACCGCCCATGGCCATTTCCAAACAGTGCTGCAAATTCAGTGACCCTCTTTTTCCTTCATGTTTTATCCTCCATAGTACCACATGGGCTACCAATTGGTTCATTCAGGTGGGGAATAAAGCAGACTTTGAAGAGAAGGATATTCCTTCAGTAGCCAGGCCTCTTTTTATTAAGAGTCTGCATTCTTCCCGTTGTCCCAATGTAAATTAGCTGGCCAAATCTCAATGGTTGTAATCTCTCAGACAATTGTAGCTGAAGGCTAGCAGTTTGTTGTTGTTGTTTAATTTTATTTATTTGTAAGGAGAGAGAGAGAGAGAGAAGAGAGGCAGACAGAGAGAGAATGGGCATGCCAGGCCCTCCAGCCACTGCAAATGAACTCCAGATGCATGTGCCCTTTGTGCATCTGGCTTACATGGGTCCTGGAGAATCGAACTGGGATCCTTTGGCTTTGCAGGCAAATGCCTTAACCGCTAAGCCATTTCTCCAGCCCAAGGGGTAACAGTTTTGTTCCCAAAATTTCATTTTTTTTTTCTGTGCCATATCCATCTGCTCACACTAGTCTATTTCTAAGCAATGCAACCCTGCAAAAGTTCCCAGGACATAGGCAAGCAGAGCACAGCAAGCTTTACACACAAACTGCTTCTAGACCAGTCCCAACAGAGTTCTTTCTCACCTGCATAAGCCAAACCTCACAGACCATCATTCTTATCGCATCCAGGTCTTTTAACTCTGACCAGAATGGTCCATCAAGCTGTACTTACAGCACTGCAAGGCATCTCTTAGGCCAAGGTTTCAAATCCTTCCATACTCCTCTCACAAATCAGTTCCAAGAGGCCAAAAGCCACATAAGTTTCTAGCAGTAATGATCCCACTCTCAGTACTAATCGTATTGTTTCAGTTAGCTTCAGTTGCTGGCAGTTGCTACCAAGGACAGTGTGTGAGAGGAAAAGATATATTTTGGCTTACAGACTTGAGGGGAAGCCCCATGATGGCAGGGAAAATGATGGCATGAGCAGAAGGTGGGTATCACCCCCTGGGCAACTGAAGGTGGGCAATAGCAGTAGGACAGTGTGCCAAACACTGGCAAAGGGAAGCTGGCTAAACCTCCATAAGCCCAGCCCCAATAATACATCACCTCTAGGAAGCTCCAGTTCCCAAATAGCTAACAGTTGGGGACCAAGGATTCAGAACACATAAGTTTATGGGGGATACCCAAATGAAACCACCGCAGCTTCCATTGTCAAGTGAGCATTAACAAACCAACTCTCTGTCACAGAGACAAACAGGGGAGAAAGGCCCAGTAAGTGGCATGACAACATACATGAGGCAAGTCATATAGCCCTTCTCGCACAACTGTTTATCAACATCACTGAAACTCCTGATGAACAGGCCTACTGTGATGATGGCATGTGGGGATGGGCTGTAGGAGCCTGCCACATACTGATATGAAGCTAATCTTTGTGCCTCAGTCCACTATGTGCTCGAACAGAATATGACAAACAAGGTAAGTGCTAGAGAGAGCACTGGGCAGCACCCACTTGTGCAGAGAGTAGAAGATCCACACAGGTGAGCGCTCACCTGGTGGAGGAGGCATCAGAGGAGAATTCCTACAGGAGGCAGTGCCCATGGGGAGCTCTGGGAGGCCAGAGGGGTGGGGCTGAGAGAGCAAGTAGCAAGGTGCTGGCATCTGGTGAGGGCTTTCTGCCTGTGTTATCATCTGTAGAAAGACCAGCAGCAGAGACAGTGTTTGAGGAGGAGCCGGAAGAACTGCTCAGGCTTTTCAAACACACCCACCACCCAGAGCACTAGCCCATGATCATGAGGACAACATGAAGCCCTTCATGAAGGTAGAACCCTCCTAACTTACGTCACCTCTCTCCGGGTGCCATCTACCATGGAAGCATGGGGATTAGGTTTCCGTCACATGAAGGCTGGGGGACATGTTCCCACAGTTACAAATGTCATTTTCCAAGGACTTCTCTATGCCAGGCCAAGAGCTAACTGCTTAGGTGTATTGATTGTCTAAATCTCACATCAAACCTATAAGGTGAATACATGTATACCATCACCATTTTACTCAGAGGAAACTGAGGCAAGCACAAAGGTATCAAGTGTCATGTCCAAGGTCACACAATGAACAAGTGTCAGAACAAAGGGAAAGTCACAATCCCCATGGCCTAGGGTAAGTTCTGCCTCTGCTGGTTGTAGGAAGTGACACCAAGTGTTTGTTCTCTCCCTGTCTCCAGTGTCACCACCGGACCATGGTTAGCTTGTGACACACAGGCACCTGTGAAGCTCTAGTGGTGAGTGGAGGAAGAAAGTTGCCCTGGGAAGAGTCCCACCGTCTCCTGCTTCAGGCTCATTCCAGTAGCTTCCACTCAAGGATGAGCTTGCCACTGGCTATACTTCCTCCAAGATCCCTACAAGCCCACAGCTTCCGCGCTGAGTATGGCTTAGCAAGATTAACTAACAAGAGCAGTATCAGCCCTCTACCCAAAGTGGAGACTAGCCTCTGGCGTCTGATTCTGCACCATCAGAGGCTGCCTGCAGACCGCTTCGGATATCCTCACATCCATGCACCTAGCTTGTCTTCAAGAGACATGCACCACCCCAGAGTCAGATAGACCTGTCTGCAATCCTGACCCCACCGGATGTGCTCCACACCTTGGAGGAGCCACTTCCCCCCTCTGAGCTTGTTTCCTTGTGTTTGTGCTGCTCCAGCTCCCTTCAATGCTGCCTCAGCCTCCTCTCTGCCCTGTCCCCCTCATCTCTCAGAACTCCACCAAACCCTTTCTCTTCAAGGCCACCTGAGCCTCTTCTCAGCCCCACCCCTCTGGCCTCTCAGAGCTCCACATAGGTACTGCCTCCTGTAGGAATTCTCCTCTGACGCCTCCTCCACCAGGTGAGCGCCCACCTGTGCAGATCTTCTACTCTCTGCACAAGTGGGTGCTGCCCAGTGCTCTCCTAGCACCCACTATCTCCAACTGAATCATTCCGGTTCTCGATTGTCTCCTTCGATGAACTTGGGTTCTCTGGGGGAAAGAAGGTGTCTTACTCACACCTGTGACTCAGGCTGGAGCCCCGATCATTCCAGACCCTAAGTTCTGTATGTTTTCACCTAACTTGAACAGGACAACTTTGAAGAGTCATGCTTAACTCATTTTTTCTCCTTAACTTCATCCATCCAAATCCCACAGCTACGACCCTAATTCTTCAATTATGAGGGCCATATTTCTTTCCCCCTACCTTTCATTTCTAAAATCAGAATGTCTTAAATGGATGGGTACATTTAATGTTTCTGATATTTCTCTTTGTGAAAAGTTATGCTTAAATTGATGGCCTCACAATCGGAGCTATTTTACATCACAATAAGTGTAATTACCCCATTGCAAATAGGAGGTTGGCAATCCACAATTGTGCATTTAACCAAGTGCCTCCTCCCTACGCTCTTCACACTGTTCTTGCAATAACTGTCCCAGTCCTGCGAGCAGCGTGATCACTGGTCTCATTAACTCTGAGAGGTGTCTGGGAGGGAGAAAGCAATGGGAGGATTTCAGGCAAGGAAGCTTCTGTGATGAGAACTGACAGAGAGAGACAGAGAGCAGGTGCCTCTTGGTTCCAAATACAGCACCTAGGAAAGATGTTTCCTCTACGCATGTGACTGTCTAGACACCCAAGGGGCTGGATCCAACCTTTTGTCTTCGACACTCGTAATATTAGTTACATTTGGCTATCTCTTGCCATTGGACCATCTGTTTTTATATTCATCAGGGTGTCTGTTCTTCCTTGCCATCCTACGTGGAAATCGAAGCAAGCGCGAGTCCCCTCATCTCGCTGAAATGAGGCCCAGATGGGTACAGGCTACTGGCTTAAATCAGAACAGATATCAAAATAAGCAGAGCAGAGCCTGACATTCATGGGTAGGACTCTGCCATGAAGCAGTCCCCAGTCTGTAATAATTGGAAGCAGTGAGTGAAAGAGCAGAGTGGTGGTTAGGGTTAGGCTCAGCTATTTTAAAAGTAGGAAGGGGGGCTGGAGAGATGGCTTAGTGGTTAAGGTGTTTGCCTGCAAAGCCAAAGGATCCTGGTTTGATTCTCCAGGACCCATGTAAGCCAGATGCACAAGGGGGCTTATGCATCAGGAATTCGTTTTCAGTGGCTGGAGGCCCTGACACTCCCACTCTCTCTCTTTCTCTCTCTCTCTCTCTTCTCTCTCCCTCCCTCTTTCTCTCTCTCAAATAAATAAATAAAATATTTTTAAAAATTTTTTTAAAGTAGGAAGGGGCTGGGGAGATGACTCAGTGGTTAAAGCCTGCTGGCTTGGATGCAACTTCCCAGTACCCATGTAAAGCCAGATAAAGTGGTGGATGCATCTGTAGTTCATCTGGCACCCATTCTCTCCCCTCTTTTCTTTCCCCACTCCCCTATCCCCTCTAATGCAATTTAAAAGGTAGAAAGGAAGAGATGGAGAGCAAAAAACAGATATGGTATGGTGGTGAATTTTATGTATCAGTCAAAGTATCTGAACCATAGGTGCCCAGATGGCTGGTAAAACATGATTTCTGGATGTGAGGTTGTGTCTAGAAGATACTAGCACCTAATCAGAAAATGAGTAAAGAAGGTTGCCCTGCCCAATGTTGCCATCTTCAGCCCATGGAGAATCTGAGTAGAAGATACAGAGGAAGGGCACATGAGCACTCTCTCTTTGAACTACTTTCCAGAGTGTCCTGGCTCCTGGTTTTCAGGCCATCAGGTCTAAACTGTGAGGACCATGGGCTTTCTCGGATCTCCTGCTTGCTGATGGCCACAGGTCATTTTATCCTCCGTTACCTCCTGAGCCATCCCTCATAGTGACTTTGCTCTGTCTCTCTGGAGAGCCATGACCTCTGCAGGGAGCAAAGGTGAAAGGGCAGAAGACACCGGAGAAAGCAGGTGGTAAGAAACAGGTAGGTGATGCTGGCCAGAGACTCCACTTACCTCTCGCTCTCCCATGAGACTTCCATTTGAATGACATCACCACTTTGCTTGTGTGGGTGTCGGGCTGAGGTGATAAATCTTATGAGAATGAAAATATTGTGTATTCTGCTCTTGTGAACAGATTTTTGATGTTGCTTTGCTCCCAGAGTTGAGAAGAGCAATAGACAAGCTGATGAAGATTAGTTGAATAATCTTTATAAAGGGTGGGCCTCAGAGCTAAAAATATATTGGGGCAGTAAGTCCACTGTCACTGGTTCAGTTTCATCCTCTGTAAAATGAGGACAATAAAGCATAATGATTGCATTGAGGACTAAATGAAATCATTTGGTCAAAGGCACCTGGATCTTGGTGCACATTGGTATTGTCAGATTCTGGCTTGTAATGTCCCCCATCATCTCCTTATACAGAGCCCATCCTGTGACCATAAGCAACACCTTATACAGACTGGGAAGAAGGTTCTCCCATCACTGATGGTTTTATTCTGGCAAGCAAACTCTTTAAAAGAATTGAAGAAGCTGTTGACACCAGTAATAGAGACACATGTTTCAAAACTCAAGGAATATAAAATGTGATGAAGAAAGTGAATGTAAGTAGCACTCTAAGCCTATGGGAGTAACAGTGCTGCCACAGTACGCATCATGTTGATGTCATTCTGCCCAGGGACATTTTCCATGTGTTGCCTTCCACGTGTCTTTAGTATCTGGTATTATGTACTCCAGCAGATGCTATTGACTGCCCACCCCCAGACTCTTCTGCTCCAGCTTCTTTGTTGACTGAATTTCTTTTCATTTCTTTTTTTCTTTCTTTCTTTTTTTTTTGCAAGATGGATGGACCATATGTTTCAAAGGAGGTCCCTCCTAGCCCCCAAAGTTCATCTTGACTAAGCGACCACAGGTCATAGTGTCCTGCTAACAGGCATATGGTCGAGTCTGGGTGGTAAGATATGAGAAGTGCGGAGAGATTGGGTAAAAGGCTTTCTAGATCTGAGATCTGTGGGAAGAAACAGACTCTCTTTCCTGTTTCTAAAAGTAGCTCGAGGCGGATGTGACATTTGGAAAAGCAGCAGACATTCCAGTCACCAAAGCAACTCCTGGTCTTCTGCTGGAGGAGAAGGCAGTGTGAGCCACAGCCATTGAGCAGTGGGCTCTCCCAATCAGGCCTCGTTCCATGGGGTAACAAGTGTCCTTTGGACATGTCATCTTTATCTCAACTGCTTGTCACTTGCAGCAGTGTCCTAACTGTGGAAGTCCCTTCTCTATCCTAGTCAGTGTTTGCTCTTCATCTTCTCTGCTGCATGAGGGTATTTCTACACAGAAATGCACTGAATAACAAGAATGTCTATAAAAGATCATCCACTTCCCAGTACAACCATGGAACTCTGTGCACACCCAAATCCTCAGATGCTGGAGTCCCTTTATAAAATGGTATACTATTTTAATAACACACACACACACACACACACACACACAGGCACACATCAACCTGCATTACTTTAATCTATAGATTACTTAAAATATGGAAATACTATATAAAGAGTTGCTATACTGTACTGTTTAAAACTAATTGCAACAACAAAAATGTCCGTGCATATTCAGTACAGCTGGATTCTTTGAAGATTTCCCATTTTCAGTTGGTTGAACCCATGGATGCTGAGCCTACCAAAGCAGAGGACCGACTGTACTTCAAGAAACACATTACATGGATCATTTCATTTCCAATACTCACAGCAAATCTATATGGCTAAAATCATGAGCACTAATTCTTTCAGATGAAACAGAAAACAAAGCTTGGAAGGAAAAACTATCAGCAAGGAAATGGAGGGGCAGGTGGGTGACTTGGGTATCTTCCTGGATTCCAGGTCTCTTTCCCAGCTACTGGAGCTGGTCATTGGTAACGGCTAGAGTGCCCTGCTTCCCATGTGTAATAAGACCACTACCCAGAGCCCTAGCCAGCAAGGTGAGACCTTCCTCCACCCTCTCTTAACTCATCTTCTATCTGGTCCTCCCTGTTTGGCATCTCTTAATTACTCTGATTCTGAAATATGCGAAACAACAATATTCTCTGAGGGCCTCGTCCTATAATTTCATGTAGCAGGTCTCCTCAATAGAAAGCCCTTAATTTTAATTGCATATTATGTTCCCTTTCTGAGGGCAAGACAGCTATTTATTCATCCAGCTAATTGTTCCGGAGACAAAGGCATGGAACATATCACACCAAATTAAGTGTTTGCTAGTTGCTGCTGCTACGGGGGCTCTATTACAGCCCCCTGATTTCTTTTCCCTGAGCTCCTAAGGAAATCTTGGCATCATTTTTTGTAAACTATTTTTTGGCTTATCCTACCTATGATTATACAAACGCCAACAAATCCCAGAGTTGTATTATTACAGTGATGATAACAGTGATTAAGACAATGTATAGATGTACCAGGCATATGTTTTACAGAATACAAGGAGAAAAGGAGTAAAAAGAGAGAAAGAGAGCCTTTTAAACACTTGCTTGTGCCAGACATTGGGCTTGGCATGAGGAAAACCAACCCATGGCCTCTTTTTCCTTCAAAGCCTCCTAGAGCAGACTGGATCTGACTCACTTGGAATGAGACGCACACACACACACACACACACACACACACACACACACGTATACCTACAAGCACATGCCACACACATATGAGTATCAAAATTTGTGATTATTCTGATATCACATAGCACAAAGCTTGTCAGAGCTCCCAGACGCCAGGGCCCTATGATGGACATAAAGCTGACTTGGTAAGGCTAGTTTAGAGAGGAGACAATTTTTTCTGTGGATTGAAAATTCCCTAGTGACAGAGGTCACAATCAGAGGAAGTGGTTGTGTGAAGCCCTAAGTAAAAGCAGAGGAAAAAGGTGGTGGAGGAAGAGAGGAAGAGAAAAGAGAAGTAGAAGAGATAAATAGAAGCAAGAAGTTATGATGGAAGGAAGTTCATGGACCATGGACTCAGATCATGATAAAAGAACGGTCACAAAAGACTTCCAGGTCCACAGCCTTTCACAGGGCACTTCAACCTCACACAAAATAGCCTTCCATGGGGCAAACCCCTGCCTGTCCAATGTGGGCGGAATGCTGCCCTTGATACTGGTCCTTGAACACTTGCTACTGATCCATGTGGTCACGGACTGCTTTTCAAATGGCTTATTCTCCATTCCCCCGGAGACATGCACGGTTGCCACTCTGTGTGTGCTCTACACTGCCGTGCACCCTGGCCATTCCAAGCAATACTCTTCACAGAATCACTCTGTAGAGAATCTTTTGTTTAAATTCTGGAAAAGCACTCACTGTCAGCTTGAAACTGAAGCTCACTCATGTCACAAGTACTTGGTAAGCAACTTCTGTGAATGAACCAACACTGGCGTAGGATACCAATACTCCCATCATGTATGAAGGTGGAAAATACCATCAACATTCATGAACCCTGAAGTGCAGCTGTGAACTTCAGCAGTCCAGACACACAGGGGCCCTTCCTTCTACTCAGCTGAGTTCTCTCTGGGTAACTGTGGTGGTTCATCACTGGTTGTCAACTTCACCAGATTTGGAATCACCATAGAAACAAATCGATGGGAATGCCTGTGAACAATTTCCTAGATTAAGTTAACTGAGGTGGGATGACTCATCTTAATGGTAGGCAGCACCAGTCCATGGGCTGAGGTCTTGGACTGAGTCAAAAGAAGAAAAGGAGGGCTGGAGAGATGGCTTAGCGGTTAAGGCGCCTGCCTGCTAAGCCTAAGAACACTGGTTCCAATCTCCAGCGGTTCCAATCTCCAGGTCCCCACGTTTAGCCAGATGCAAAGTGACACAAGGGCGCAATGCCTCACTTGACCACGAGGGGGCGCTCACATCTGGATTTCATTCACAGCAGCTGAGACACTGCTGGCGCATCCATCTCTGTCTCCCTCTCTTCTGTCTCTGTGTCTCTCTCCAAAAATAAAAAATAAAAATTTAAAAAAAAATTTTAAAAAAAGAAGGAAAGGAGATAAGGGGCAACACTCATCGCTCTCTGCTTCCTCACCGTGCACTGAATGCGACCACTTGCCTCAAGTCCCTGCGGCCATGCCTGCCCTGCCATAATGGACGATAACGTTGAAGAGTGAATTGAAATAAACCCTTACTTCTTTGTTTCTTGTCAAGTGTTGGGCTCTGACCTGCTTAGAGTCAGGGCAGGAGACAGGAGTGGGTGGGCAGGCTGGCTGTGTTTGATAGGTGACGGTAGGGGCCAGGCCCGGAGACCCAGAGGGGCTGTAACCGGTCCCAGTCCTACCCCTTCTCGGTTCAGCCTACTGGCAGAAGTTATGGACACTCTCTGAACCTCAACATTTCCATTTACTATCTGTGAGATGGAGCTCAGGCAAGAAAGAACCTGCCTCAGAGTGATGCTGGGAGGATAAGTGAGACTGTTTCTCCAGGGCCTGACTGAGTGCTCCCAGCTCCCAGCAGGATTGTGAAAGACATCTAGTTCTTCCTAAGCTTCTCATTCAAACAAGAAAATAAACCTGGAACCCAAAACTGTCCTCTGTCTTCATTCCCCATAAATCTTAGGACTGTGTTTGGAGACCAGGTGCTCACTGGCCCCATGAGGACACAAGGTGAGGCGAGAGAAGAGCTTGGCACACTTGTACAGGGATGCCTTCAGCTGACATGAGGCATCCCAGTATGGGGGCTGAGAATGCTACATCAACTTAAAAAAACATGACTGTGCAAAGTTTTATGTGCAGATATAAGATCTATTGTCATGGTGACAAAGCCTGGGCAGGGAGGGAGTGTGACGGCCTACAGGAAGCTGGGAGTGCAAAGTTGGGTGAACCATAGAGATCAGAGAGTCTTGGGCTCAGGAGAGCCATGAGGATAGGAGAAGGGGTGCTAATTATACTCTTGTCCATTCACTTAGGCTGAGAATCTTCAGCACTCCCTAAATTCACTTGTTCAACATACTTGTCAGGACCTAGGCGTCATGTGACAGCACCGAGATCTACAGGACTTTAGAGACAGGGACTGGACTTTGCTCATCTACACACTCACAGCACACAAAGCAATACTTTGCACAGACTTCAGAAGGGAGGCAGGCAGGACCCTCATGGAAGAGGCTCGTGGTGAGGAATGGCATGAGGGGCTCCTGATGGAGGAGGGATCTCTCTTCAAGCAGCTCTTCCCATTTTGTACATATACGTACATGTGCACATGTTCATGTGTGCATAAGAACATATGTATGTGGGTGTGTGTAAATGCCAAAAGACAACCTCATGAATACCATCTGCCTTTTATTGAGACAGGAACTCATCCTGGAGCTAGCCAATTAGGCTACATGGACTGGACAGCAAGCCCTGTAGCTCCCCTGGCCTCCATCTCCTAGTACTTGGATTATAAATGTATGCCACACCTGGCATTTATACTTGAGTGCTGGGAATTGAGTTCATGCTAGTGAGACAAGCACTTTAAAAGCCATCTCCCCAGCCCTAATGATATGTCCCCTTTCTTACAGCATGGGTCAGATACTCTGAGCATACCTGGGCAGGGAAGCAAAATGTTTCTGCCACTTCCTGGGTATGATTTTGGGCAAAGCAATAACCTCTCTGGGTCTCCATTTCTCCTCTGAAAAGTATTACAGGAGTGGTCAGAGGATAGAATTTCCATGTTAAAGGTTTTTTTTATGATTATCTGTAAGGTACTTGGTTAGGCTTAAAGCTGGGAATAAGTGTAAACCTTCAGCTTATCACCTGATTAACGCCTACACACCCTTCAACCCCCAAATCACACCTACCTTGCACAAGCAGGCTGTCTTCCAACAAGATCTGCTCCCCGGACTTATCAAGTCTTTGCTAAACAGGTCTGCCTCATAGCTCTACAGTTTGCATCTTTGTTTTTTTTCCTCATCCCTATGAGATGTGGCTAACTTCTCTGTGTCCATCTCTGGCCATCTTTTCGAGTAGAGAATAAAAGCACCACATTTTACAATATGAATAAATTGAAGGATAAGTAAAGAAAAGAAGTATACAACTTAAAGTCATGTGATGGCTTCTAGGATCGAGATAGGATCTTAGGAGCACATAAGCAGAAACAAAGAGATCAGCTACACTGGAAGATAAAAAAAAAAAAAAATAGTCCAGCCAGCACAAAGACTTCTCAGCAAGTGCAAAAAACCTCAGAAGGTTGAAGGACAACCACACAGGGGCTTAATGGGGAGATGTTGCAAGCCAAGACTTCTCTGTCAGCTGCTCATTCGTGTGGAACAGCAACAGGGAGACACAGCCATATAGTCTTCTGAGAAATACAGGTTCAAAGCTTTTTTTAATTCTTAAAAGTCAATGCTAGGCAGCCCAAGAGTAGCATTTATTCCTCAGATGAACAGAAGCAGTGTGCTGTAGTCACACTGCTGAATATTTGAGTGCTGGCTCTGTTGCTCGATGCTGAGGCACAAACTTAATCTCTTGTTGCCTCACTCACTTTCCATCTGCAAATGGGAACAATGGGCTGGGGAGATAACTCAGTTGATAAAGTGCATGCTTCGCTAGCATGAGGACCTTCATTCAATCCCCAGAACCCTTATAAAAATAACAGGCATGGTGACACCCATTTTTATTCCACTTCTGGGAAGATCCTTGAAGCTCACTAGCCAGCCATGCTAGCTTATGTGGCAAGCTCCAGGCCAATAAGACACCATGTTTCAAAACACAGGAACATCCTTGTGGTTGTCCTTTGACCTCCACAGGCACACAAACACATACATTTTCATGGAAGCATACACAGACATAAAATGGGAAGGCAATCGTGAAATACCTATACCCTAGGACAATGACAGTGTTGAAGAGGATAAACTATGAATACTGCTGACATGCCAACCAGGGGTCTTTAGGAACAAAGATGCTTATCAGGAGCCACAGTACTGGGGGAATGCACCAGCAACTAGCCACCTACAGGCAGATTTGACTGAAGAAAACCCTTTCCTTGAGATCATGCCTCCTTCCAGAGGTGGCCCACGACCAACAATTGTCCTGAACAGGAATTCAGGCCCAACTCCCTTTGCCTTGATCTAGGATGATTCTGAACATGTGGTCACAGCTTTCAAGAACAGTGGAGATGCCTGAGGACTTTGTAGGGACTTCAGTGTCTCTCAGCTTCCTTCTCCCTGTGTTCTATGCCATTTGCCTCTTTCTTCCCTTCCACAGGGGCCAAGGTCAAAAGCATCCCTGAAAAATGGCCTAGATGCCAGGCTTCACCTTATAGTTTGCTTGCTGGGGAACTGAATCTTCCAGCAAAGAGACCCCAGAACAGAATATCACCTCAACCAGACCTGGCACTTGGAGGAAGGGTGACTGCATGGCGGACTTGCCTTGGGACAGTGGGTCCTATTTTCAGGACCCTGGCCAGCTCCACCGCCTAAGGGTTTGCAGAGTAGTTCAGGAGAAGTGCATCCCACTAACATTGTGTCAGACCAAGGGTCTTAGAGTATAAGAGGTATGAAAACGTGCCCACAGCAAACAAAAATAATAATAATAAAATACTACTAAGAAAACAACAAGAAATATAACGTACATGAAGCAAAAAGTTAGGCAAGATGGTAATGAGGGCAGATGCCCAAACATACAGGGTAAAATAAGTTAGGATTTTCTTAAAAGCACTCGATAGGGTGAAATCTCAAGCATGAGAACTTATTACACATTTGAGACACACCTAGAACAAAGTGAGACCATCATCCAGGAAACTAATGACAACAAATACCCTCAAGGGTGAGGGAAAACGGGACTTTTTCACTGCCGGGGAGGGTAAACTGGTGCAGCCGCTAAGCACATCAGGAAGGTTTCTCAATCAGCTGAAAGCAGAGCTAACCCCTGACCCAGATATACCTGACCATATACCCAAAGGACTTTATGCCCTACACAGGCAAATCTTCACATCCACATTCAATGAGGCTCTCATCACAACAGCTGGACTGATATTTGAGAGACAGATGAATAGACAAAGGAATTATGGAACATATGCCCAGTGGAATTTTATTCAGCACTAAAGAAAATAAAAACTGTAGGAAAATGGAGTAATAGCCCAGAAAGAGAAATGCCATCTATTTTCTCTCAAATAAAGATCCTAGCTTTGGGGCTGGAGAGATGGCTTAGCAGTTAAGGCACTTGCCTGAAAAGCCTAAGGACTCATATTGGACTCTCCAGATCCTAGGTACCCAGACACACAAGGTGAAGTGCGCCCAAGGTTGCACATGTGCACAAGATGGTGCACATGTCTAGAGTTCAACTACAGTGGCTGGAGGCACTGGTGCACCAATTGTCTTTTTCTCTCTCTTTTGGCCTCATTCTCATTCTCTCACATTAAAAAAAGGCCAGTCTGTTGTGCTTGACTAAAAAAATAATCCTAGCTGTGAATGTTTAGCTTTCTATGTTGAATTTGACGTTAAGTGTCTACAGAGAACAGGAATCAAGAAAGGAACCAGAGGGAAAGGGTTGCCTTGGGATGAGGCTGTAGCAGTCACGTGTGATATGAAAGTCGAGGTAACAGTACTAAATGGGAAAAGGTTTAAACAAGGATGCAGTGGGAGAATGGGAAAAAGAAGAGGATAGGAGGAGGATTAAGCAAAAATGAGGATGTATAAAAAGACATACAGAACAGAAACATACTACTTTAAACGGAGACAGGCTTCTGATGGAAGTGACAGGGAAATGTCTGTATAATCATCAACAAGAGATCACCAGTTCTCAACAGTCAGCTTGATGTCAGCTTTGACTGCATTCGTAGTACATAAAGCTACTTCCTTAATCTCGTCAGAATGACCTGAAACCCCCAAGACACACCATGATTAGTGTTGAAAACATAAAGACAGTTCCACTGACAGCATACAAAGGACTTGAAGCAGAAGCTCTAAGATAGAAACCACAAAAAAAGAATTAATAGAGCAGATCATGTAAACAAAAACATGAAACTTTGCAAGAAGAACACTGAATTTTAAAGAAGAAATTTTAAAGGCAATTTATAAAACATAGGCCATATGTATAAGAGTAATAAAATAAGGATGACCCTAAAAATCAAAAACCTCTTAAAGAATCTTAACAGTTATAAAAGGTCAAAAGGTAGCATTTTCAAATAATTAACATAAATTGGAAACTAGAATAAAAATGTAATGTGGTTTTTATATATCAGATCAGCCCAGATTTTAAACACCGACATTGCACACATTCTGGAAAGCAGGTATTGTCATTGTTTGCCTGGAAAAATCAAAACTGATTCAGAATTTTTTAAAAAGCAATTTGGAGCAAGGCATGGTGGCGCACACCTTTAATCCCAGCACTCGGGAGGCAGAGGTAGGAGGATCACCATGAGTTCAAGGCCACCCTGAGGCTACATAGTGAATTCCAGGTCAGCCTGGACCAGAGTGAGACCCTACCTCGACAAAAAAAAAAAAAAAAAAAAAAAAAGCAATTTGGTAATAAGCTTAAAATATTTATAAGTATTAATATCTTGACCTACTGACTTAACTTCTAGGAATACATTCTGAAGAAAGGAAGACATCCAGGAAAGGATGTTTTCTTGCTCTACTTAAAAGGTTGGGGGTCAAACTCAGTGTTAAAGCACATGCTTAACATATGCAATGCTGTGGGTCATTTCTAGCAACACACACATATACACACGCATGCATGCACATGCATAGGACAGGAAGTGTTTACATGTTCGATATCAATGCACTGGTTAAAAGCATTCTATGTGTAATAGAACACCAACTAACCTCTTGGAATCACCAAATAGAAAGAAATTAACATAGTAAGTACACAAGAGCAACATACTTAAGTGAACAAACCATGTTGATAAATGTACCAGAAGACCTGACTCTATATCAATATATAAAGGAGTAAAGATGAGAGATAAAGAACAGTTTGCATTCATTTTAGTCATTTTTCATTCTTTTCAAAAAATATCGATTATGGAGCTGGAGAGATGTCTTAGTGGTTAGGGTGCTTACCTGCAAAGCCTAAAGACCCATGTTTGACTCTCCAGATGCCATATAAGCCAGACACACAAGGTGACATGAGCCCACAAGGTCACACATTTGCACAAAGTGACACATGCATCTGGAGTTCGATTACAGTGGCTGGAGGCCATTGTATGCTAATTCTCTCTATATCTCTCTCTGTCTCTTTCTCTCTCTCTTGCATTTAAAAAAAAGGCCAGTCTGTTGGGCTTGCCTCAAAAATAACATTGATTATGGGGTTAGAGAGATGGCTTAGTGACTAAGGTGCTTCCCCTCGAAGCCTATGGACTATGCTCAACTCTCCAGGTCCCCCATAAGCCAGACACACAAGGTGATACAAGTGTGCAAGGTCACTCATGCGCACAAAGTGGGGATGCATCTGGAGTTTGATTAACAGCAGCTGGAGGCCCTTGTGCACCATTTCTCTCTCTTTCTCACTCACTCGCTCTTGCTCTCACTCTCTCGCATAGAAATGCCAGTCTGTTGGGTTTGTCTCAAAAAAAAAAAAAAAATTGATCATGCATCTAACTACCAGGTCTGGTTCCAGGAATTGTCAAATAAAAAAGTGGGGGTAGAGCACCTGCCTAGAAGAGGTGAGGCACTGATTCTACCCTCAGTATTGCAGAGCAAAGAGGACAACTTCCCTGTCTTCATGAAATGACCCAATGCGGTGACTTGAATGCTGGGGTAATGCTAGCTTCCATTTCTTCTTTGACCTTTTATACTTTCTCCCAAATATCTTTCAAGAAATATACTGGTTCCATTTTGAGTCTCCAATTTGGACAGCTGGGAAGTGTAAGCAAATTCTCATGCATGTGCTGATTAACTAGATACTTCAAATGATGGTCCTGAGAACATTTGGTATCCATAAGAGAAAAATAAACAACATTGACCTCTACCTCACACCATACACAAAAATTATATCCAGATAGATGGTAGACCTCAATATAAAAAAATAATGAAACTTCCAGAAGAAAATAATCAAAAATATTTTGCTATTTCTCATGAAGGGATGTATAAATTACTCACTTAACTGCTTTCAAATTAAGAGCTCTGGGCTGGGAGATGGCTCAGCAGTTAAAAGCACTTGCTTGCAAAACCTGACAGTATAGGTTTAATTCCTGGTACCCATGTAAAGCTAGATGCACAAAAGGGCACATATGTCTGGAGTTTGTTTGCAATGGCAGGTAGCTCTCTCTTTCTATCTGTCTTGTCTTTCTTCTCTCTCACACTCTCTTTCTCTCTGTCTCTCTCTCAACAAAAAAAAATTAATTAGCCAGGTGTGGTGGTGTATGCCTTTAATTCCAGCACTCAGGAGGCAGAGGTAGGAGGATTGCCTTGAGTTCGAGGCCACCCTGAGACTACATAGTGAATTCCAGGTCAGCCTGAGCTAGAGACCCTACCTCAAAACACCAAAAAAAATTGATTAAAAAATTAAGAACCCTTCTAGGCATAGTGGCTAATTCCTTAAATCCTAGCACTAGGGAGTCTTAGGTAGGAGAATTGCTATGAGTTGGATATCATTCTGGGTCTATAAAGTGAGTTTCAGGTCAGCCTGGAGAACCTGTCTCAAAAAAATATATCTATCTAGATGATGATTGATAGATATATAGACGATAAATAGATATTAGATACTGTATAAATTAAGAACCTTGGTCCATTAAACAAAGCAATAACAATAAAAGCATCAAGAGAAAAACTCAGAATGGGAAAAAGTATTTGCTACACATGACTATTAACAAAGGGCTTTTATCCAGAATATATGAGAAAGCCCAGGCAATGCAAAGGGGAAAGTAATGTGGAGCCTGGAGTCGCCGCTTCACAGAGGAGGCCCTCCAGTGGCTTTTATCCAAATGAGAAGCGAGACCCTCACAAGCCACTGGGGAAGTGTAAGTGAAAGCCGCAGGAGACCTCCTCACACCCAGCAGAACAGCGAAAATTACCATGAGCGGCAATAGGAACGGCTGGTAAGATGCAGACAGAACTCTCATAAACTTCTGCTGGAAGTCGGATCTGGTACAACCACATTGGAAAGCAGATACTCTCCTACGTTTCAAGATAAATGTGCCCTTCCCCCAGCAGTTTTGTTCATTAGTATAAACTGTATAAAAACATGTACATATATGTACCCCCAAAACACACATACCTCAAACTTCTAACTGCCTTTTCTATAATAAAAACTGGCCTAAATGTCCACTTCTCTCTCTTTTGGCCTCATTCTCATTCTCTCACATTAAAAAAAAAAAGGCCAGTCTGTTGTGCTTGACTAAAAAAATAATCCTAGCTGTGAATGTTTAGCTTTCTATGTTGAATTTGACGTTAAGTGTCTACAGAGAACAGGAATCAAGAAAGGAACCAGAGGGAAAGGGTTGCCTTGGGATGAGGCTGTAGCAGTCACGTGTGATATGAAAGTCGAGGTAACAGTACTAAATGGGAAAAGGTTTAAACAAGGATGCAGTGGGAGAATGGGAAAAAGAAGAGGATAGGAGGAGGATTAAGCAAAAATGAGGATGTATAAAAAGACATACAGAACAGAAACATACTACTTTAAACGGAGACAGGCTTCTGATGGAAGTGACAGGGAAATGTCTGTATAATCATCAACAAGAGATCACCAGTTCTCAACAGTCAGCTTGATGTCAGCTTTGACTGCATTCGTAGTACATAAAGCTACTTCCTTAATCTCGTCAGAATGACCTGAAACCCCCAAGACACACCATGATTAGTGTTGAAAACATAAAGACAGTTCCACTGACAGCATACAAAGGACTTGAAGCAGAAGCTCTAAGATAGAAACCACAAAAAAAGAATTAATAGAGCAGATCATGTAAACAAAAACATGAAACTTTGCAAGAAGAACACTGAATTTTAAAGAAGAAATTTTAAAGGCAATTTATAAAACATAGACCATATGTATAAGAGTAATAAAAGAAGGATGACCCTAAAAATCAAAAACCTCTTAAAGAATCTTAACAGTTATAAATGGTCAAAAGGTAGCATTTTCAAATAATTAACATAAATTGGAAACTAGAATAAAAATGTAATGTGGTTTTTATATATCAGATCAGCCCAGATTTTAAACACCGACATTGCACACATTCTGGAAAGCAGGTATTGTCATTGTTTGCCTGGAAAAATCAAAACTGATTCAGAATTTTTTAAAAAGCAATTTGGAGCAAGGCATGGTGGCGCACACCTTTAATCCCAGCACTCGGGAGGCAGAGGTAGGAGGATCACCATGAGTTCAAGGCCACCCTGAGACTACATAGTGAATTCCAGGTCAGCCTGGACCAGAGTGAGACCCTACCTCGACAACCCAAAAAAAAAAAAAAAAAAAAAAAAAAAGCAATTTGGTAATAAGCTTAAAATATTTATAAGTATTAATACCTTGACCTACTGACTTAACTTCTAGGAATACATTCTGAAGAAAGGAAGACATCCAGGAAAGGATGTTTTCTTGCTCTACTTAAAAGGTTGGGGGTCAAACTCAGTTTTAAAGCACATGCTTAACATATGCAATGCTGTGGGTCATTTCTAGCAACACACACATATACACACGCATGCATGCACATGCATAGGACAGGAAGTGTTTACATGTTCGATATCAATGCACTGGTTAAAAGCATTCTATGTATAATAGAACACCAACTAACCTCTTGGAATCACCAAATAGAAAGAAATTAACATAGTAAGTACACAAGAGCAACATACTTAAGTGAACAAACCATGTTGATAAATGTACCAGAAGACCTGACTTTATATCAATATACAAAGGAGTAAAGATGAGAGATAAAGAACAGTTTGCATTCATTTTAGTCATTTTTCATTCTTTTCAAAAAATATCGATTATGGAGCTGGAGAGATGTCTTAGTGGTTAGGGTGCTTACCTGCAAAGCCTAAAGACCCATGTTTGACTCTCCAGATGCCATATAAGCCAGACACACAAGGTGACATGAGCCCACAAGGTCACACATTTGCACAAAGTGACACATGCATCTGGAGTTCGATTACAGTGGCTGGAGGCCATTGTATGCTAATTCTCTCTATATCTCTCTCTGTCTCTTTCTCTCTCTCTTGCATTTAAAAAAAAGGCCAGTCTGTTGGGCTTGCCTCAAAAATAACATTGATTATGGGGTTAGAGAGATGGCTTAGTGACTAAGGTGCTTCCCCTCGAAGCCTATGGACTATGCTCAACTCTCCAGGTCCCCCATAAGCCAGACACACAAGGTGATACAAGTGTGCAAGGTCACTCATGCGCACAAAGTGGGGATGCATCTGGAGTTTGATTAACAGCAGCTGGAGGCCCTTGTGCACCATTTCTCTCTCTTTCTCACTCACTCGCTCTTGCTCTCACTCTCTCGCATAGAAATGCCAGTCTGTTGGGTTTGTCTCAAAAAAAAAAAAAAAAAAAATTGATCATGCATCTAACTACCAGGTCTGGTTCCAGGAATTGTCAAATAAAAAAGTGGGGGTAGAGCACCTGCCTAGAAGAGGTGAGGCACTGATTCTACCCTCAGTATTGCAGAGCAAAGAGGACAACTTCCCTGTCTTCATGAAATGACCCAATGCGGTGACTTCGGAATGCTGGGGTAATGCTAGCTTCCATTTCTTCTTTGACCTTTTATACTTTCTCCCAAATATCTTTCAAGAAATATACTGGTTCCATTTTGAGTCTCCAATTTGGACAGCTGGGAAGTGTAAGCAAATTCTCATGCATGTGCTGATTAACTAGATACTTCAAATGATGGTCCTGAGAACATTTGGTATCCATAAGAGAAAAATAAACAACATTGACCTCTACCTCACACCATACACAAAAATTATATCCAGATAGATGGTAGACCTCAATATAAAAAAAAATAATGAAACTTCCAGAAGAAAATAATCAAAAATATTTTGCTATTTCTCATGAAGGGATGTATAAATTACTCACTTAACTGCTTTCAAATTAAGAGCTCTGGGCTGGGGAGATGGCTCAGCAGTTAAAAGCACTTGCTTGCAAAACCTGACAGTATAGGTTTAATTCCCTGGTACCCATGTAAAGCTAGATGCACAAAAGGGCACATATGTCTGGAGTTTGTTTGCAATGGCAGGTAGCTCTCTTTCTATCTGTCTTGTCTTTCTTCTCTCTCTCTCTCTTTCTCTCTGTCTCTCTCTCAACAAAAAAATTAATTAGCTGGGTGTGGTGGTGTATGCCTTTAATTCTAGCACTCAGGAGGCAGAGGTAGGAGGATTGCCTTGAGTTCGAGGCTACCCTGAGACTACATAGTGAATTCCAGGTCAGCCTGAGCTAGAGTGAGACCCTACCTCAAAACACCAAAAAAAATTGATTAAAAAATTAAGAACCCTTCTAGGCATAGTGGCTAATTCCTTAAATCCTAGCACTAGGGAGTCTTAGGTAGGAGAATTGCTATGAGTTGGATATCATTCTGGGTCTATAAAGTGAGTTTCAGGTCAGCCTGGAGAACCTGTCTCAAAAAAAATATATCTATCTAGATGATGATTGATAGATATATAGACGGTAAATAGATATTAGATACTGTATAAATTAAGAACCTTGGTCCATTAAACAAAGCAATAACAATAAAAGCATCAAGAGAAAAAACTCAGAATGGGAAAAAGTATTTGCTACACATGACTATTAACAAAGGGCTTTTATCCAGAATATATGAGAAAGCCCAGGCAATGCAAAGGGGGAAGTAATGTGGAGCCTGGAGTCGCCGCTTCACAGAGGAGGCCCTTCAGTGGCTTTTATCCAAATGAGAAGCGAGACCCTCACAAGCCACTGGGGAAGTGTAAGTGAAAGCCGCAGGAGACCTCCTCACACCCAGCAGAACAGCGAAAATTACCATGAGCGGCAATAGGAACGGCTGGTAAGATGCAGACAGAACTCTCATAAACTTCTGCTGGAAGTCGGATCTGGTACAACCACATTGGAAAGCAGATACTCTCCTACGTTTCAAGATAAATGTGCCCTTCCCCCAGCAGTTTTGTTCATTAGTATAAACTGTATAAAAACATGTACATATATGTACCCCCAAAACACACATACCTCAAACTTCTAACTGCCTTTTCTATAATAAAAACTGGCCTAAATGTCCACCAATGGGATTGAAGATCTCTCGGATCATGGGACAGAATTCTAAATAGCAATGCAAACAAATGGGCGAAAGCTCTGTGCAACCACCACAAAGAAGGATGGAGAGGGCCAGACACAAAACCAGACAATCTCTATTGCCCTAAGTATACAAAGTCCAAACAGGTAAAGAGAAAGCACACAGACTAGGGAGGCATACTGAACCAAGGAGTGCAACAAAAAATAAAAGAGGGGAGAAGGGCTGGAGAGATGGCTGAAGGGTTGAGGCACGTGACCAGGGTTCAATTTCCCAGCACCCATGTAAAGTCAGATGCACAAAGTGGCACATGCATCTAGAGTTTGTTTGCGGTGGCTACAGGTCCTGGGGCACCTCTTCTTTCTTCTCTTCTCTTCTCTTCTCTTCTCTTCTCTTCTCTTTTCTCCTCTCCTCTTCTCTTTCTTCCTTCCTTCCTTTCTTTCTTTAATTTTTCTTTCTTCTTTCTTCCTTTCTCTCTCCCCCTTGTCTCTCTCTGCTTGCAAATAAATAAATGAATTAATGAATTGTAAAGTACCAGAGAGGTCCATCTTAGGACAGGAAGAGCTGTGTTGTGGTAAATCTGACTGGAAGTGGAAAGGGACAGGGTAAGAGCCTAGAAGTGCTGAGGAATTCTTCCTGTCATAGCTACACCCTTCACAACTACCTCACATTCCTGGATGTGCTTTTCTTTGAGTGCTGTAATTCCCAATCAAAACGATACGAAGGAAACACAACAGCAAAAACACCAATGCCTGGGCCTCATCAGACTATCTCCGATGCTGGGGTACTACAAAACACCCCAGACAACTCTCGTGCACCTAAGATCTGGGACATGTGGACACTCAGTATTAGAGAAATCACGAGCTCCAGTCTGTGAGCTTGGACTTCCCTCTCCATCTCTGTGACTCACTTTCCTATGGTGTAAAATGGGTGTGACCACAATACAGTCCTGATTGGGTTCTAAGGAATACATATGGCCGCACATATGAGAATTGCCTGGCACATTGCTACTGCCCAGTGAACACTAGAATGGTGTTTCCATAAAGATAGGGAAGCAATCTATCTCATTTTTTTTCAAGCTAGGGTCTCATTCTAGCCCAGGCTGGCATGGAACTCACCCTGTAGTGCCAGGCTGGCCTCAAATTCACAGTGATCCTCTTATCTCTACCTCCAAGTGCTGGGATTAGAGGCATACACCACCATGCTTGGTATACATCTAATTTTAAATGTGTTAATGTGAGTAGAAAGAGTCAATACTGTTTTAATCAATTATTACACAGTCCAGAATTCCATTACTGTTAAATGTTCTATAATCTCAGAGCAACAGAAAGGCTCCTCTGTTGTAGAAACCTATGTCATTTACATCTGGGAATGTGTGCACGATTCAGAAAATAGATGTCATTTGGAAACCTCATGCCATGGGACTCAGTGAATAGGACCATGTGGGATACACACTTTTGGTTTTAGTTTGACAAGTTTCCCAGAGACAAAGTCCAGGTCTTTCCAGTGCTAATGTCAGGAGAGTGGGCACTCTGCTCCTCTGGGCTGAGGCTCATTTGTTCTGCAAGTTGGTATCTTGCCCTGTGGTGGATCTTGTTTGTGATACTAGAACTCGGGAGGCTCAGGCAGCAGGAGTTCCACAAGTGTGAGGCCAGCTCACACCTGAATCAAACCACCACAGTTACATAGCAAGTTCTGGTCAATCCTGGTCTACAGAGTAAGACTCTGTCTCAAAAAATAAACAAACAAAAAGAAAGAAACAATGGGGGCTGGGAGATGGCATAGATAGTGAAGTGCACGCCCGAGTTTGATTCCCAGAATCCTGGTAAGAATGTCACACATGGTGGTGAAAGTGCTTCAGATCCTGGAGCTGGGCTGGTGGAGACAGCTGGTGCACTGGGGATTGCTGGCAACAGCAAGTCAGTGAGGGTCTCTGATTCAAGAAATGGTGGACAGCAGCAGAGCAGAACAATACCCAAGAGAGTCCTCGGGCTTACATGCACCTGCAGAAAGGCAAAGCACACACACACACACACACACACACACACACACACATCAAACACCACTGAAGATACTCAACAGTGCACACCTGAAAGCTCTAAATTTGGCCAACCAGGCCAAATGAGCCAACGGGCACAATAGTGGCATATCTGTTATGGGAGAAACCAACCGCTCTCTAATTGGACTTGAGGCCTGCTCCATGGGAGGGGATACATCCCTGATACTGAAAACCTACAACAGGGGTAGTCATGAGCCCTAGAGGTGTAATGTCTGCTGGTGTCTGGCGAAATGTATATACTATGCTCACCAAACTGCCCATTAAGCATTTCTCTTAATGTCCATACCCATATGTTAATGCTACTCTCACTTTGGGTTAGAGAAGCTTGTCTTTTCAGATGGTGGCAACCTTGGGATGACTCAGAAGGCACCATGGTGCTGAGAAGGGACAGAGGAGTGCTCAACACTCAAACATTTCTAACACACCTTCCAAGGCTCAGGGTCCACTGCGGAAGAGGGGGTGGAAAGAATGTAAGAAGAGTAGGACTCCTTACAACATGCTCCTCCAGACACAAAATGGCCTGGATATCCATGACCTCACAGTGCCTGACACTACCTACACAAGACCATCATAATAGAAGGAAAAGATGATCACATCAAAATTAAAAGGCAGATTGATTGTGAGGGGGAGGGGATATGATGGAGCGTGGAGTTTCAAAAGGGAAAGTGTTAAGAGGGAGGAAAGTACCATGGGATATTGTCTACAATTAAGGAAGTTGGCAATAAAAAATGAAAAAGAAAAAGAAAAAACCAAACAGGATCCTAAAGTTTCCCCTCACCCTTTCCAGGCCGGATGACTTTGAACGAGGTACATCTCTGCACTCTCCATAATTGCAGACTGAAGTGCCGACAAGACAGCCTTGTCCAGAAATTAAATTAAATCTCCTTGTCCAGAGATTAAAAGTGCTTGACATGTCTACATCCAGCAGGCAGCTGGATAACAGACAAAGTACTTTCTGCAGGCAGAGCTGCATCTTAGAAGCCTCTAGCACCAAAGCAAATATCCCTGATCACATGGGCAGGCTGCACTTGGGAACACAGTGGTGCGAGAGGAGACAGGAGTCCAGAAAAATCAGCCCTCAGGGGTCGACAGTCATCACACAGACCAGAGAAAACATCTCTCAGTGGCTAACAGAAGATTCAGAAATAGTTACCCCATTTCTCTTCCTCCTGCCCTGCTCAAGATTCTCCTCCAAATGCCAGCCAGCCACGCTGTGCATGGATGGCCCTGAGCCTCTGAGCTGACTTTAATGGCTCCCCATGCAGATGCTTGCAGTGCCTGGGCAGCCGCTGTCTTGGAAACTTCCTCCCACACTCACAGTGGGTGGGTGTGGATGCTGGGCTTTCTCCAGGCAGAAAAAGGAAAGTGTTCATTCTTTCCAAAGCCTCACCAAGTGCACCCTTGACTGACAGACATAGCACACATGCGTGTGCCTTGCAGACAGGGCCATGGATTTGTGTGTGCACATCCTGCAGTCATAAACAACGATGGACTTCACGCCCCCAAGCAGCACCAACCTGAGCTTCTAATCCGTCAGCATCACTTTCCCCGGAGGAGCAAACGATGGGATTTCTTTAACCTCTGACCTAAGTCACTTCTTCTGGGCAGCGGGGAGGGAGTCTTGAGCTCTTGAGTCAATTTTATTGACTTTTCCAATAGAAAACTCGTCCTTTGTTCTGGCCTTGGGTTAATACTTTCCAGATGAGAATTTACCCTGCCTGCTTTGACCTTCAAAACACTGGCCTGTGACCCCTGTCAAAGGTATATGACCTCTCTGATCTCAACTGCAACCCTCTTCCTCACTCTGTCCCCACCACCTTAAGTTTCCTTTCAGCTCCTCAAAAATGCCAGGCGAAGGCCAAGGAGATAGCTCAGTCAGGGAGGTACCTGACTGGCAAGAATGATGACCCGAGGGACAGGAGAGATAGCTTAGCGGTTAAGGCACATGCCTGTGAAGCCTAAGGACCCAGGTTTGATTCTCCATGTCCCACATAAGCCAGATGCACATGGTGGCACATGCGTCTGGAGTTCATTTGCAGTGGCTAGAGGCCTGGGCACACCCGTTCTCTCTCTCTCCCTCTGTCTTAAATAAATAAATAAATAAATAAATAAATAAATAAATAAATAAAAACAATGATGACCCGAATTTGATTTCTAGAACCTCCATAAAAAGCCTGGACATGGTGGCAAGCACTTGTGATCCCAGTACTGGGAAGGCTGACACATTAGGACCCCTGCGGCTTGCTAGCCAGCCAGTCTAGCCTAATTGGCAAACTCTAGGCCACTGAGAGAGCCTGACTCAGAAAAGGTGGACAATGTTCCTGAGGAACAATACTCAATGTTGCCCTCTGGCCTCCACATACATGTGGTACACACATACATGCATGTGCATACACGCACACACGTGCGCACATATACACACACACATACATTTAAAAAATGCCAGGTGCATTTGCACCCTAGGGTCTCAGCTCTGATTGCTGAGTGGTTCTTATCTCACGAGCTGAGTGGCTGATTCCTTCATCTCCCATAGCCCCACATACAAATACCCCCTTCCCATTGACCCCTATCTTGATCCCCACCCCTGTAAGATCCCAGAACTTCCCCCACTTTACCTCCCTTACCTGTTCTAGTTCACTCCATAGCATTTTTCATCTCAGAGCGACATATTTTTAGTATATGTGCTGCAGAAGCAAACGCACATCATCCCATAACTGAGTTTTAAAAAAACATTCTATATTATCTCCCACGCAAAACCCAACCTATTAGCCGTCTCCTGGTTTTCTGCAACTCAGTGCCCAGCGTGGAGCTCACAGCAGGTATGAGGCATTCTGAACTGTTATTGCTGTCTGTTCTTCTTCCTGTGAAGATGCGAAGAGATTCACAGGCAATCTCTGTCCAAATGCCACTCGGAGGACAGGCCACCCAACAGACAGAGACTAAGAGCAAGATAGTCTCCATTTGCAGGCAGGTTAACAGGCCCAAAAGAATAAAGACGCAGAGCCGCCCTGGCGACACTAGAAGAGAATTCCAGTCTGATTCAATATGGTGGCCTGGAGCTACTTCCTGGTCCTTCATTCTAGGAACTTTCCATGGCTTTTCCAAGTCTGTGTTCTTCCCCCACCCTGGGACAACCAACCAATCAAAGTCCCCCATATACATTTGAACTTGACAGTGAGGCTCATCCCAACTAAATGCCTAATTGACATCTCCAAGACTATCAGGAAACCCAACTCAAACCACCATGCGGTGACCTTCTCAGGACCCTCTTGGCTTGTTAGCTTTTCTATCTGACTTCTACTCTCTCAAAACAAGCCTTTCAGAACCAACCCTTCTGTGGGGTGTGTTTCAATTGATTCTTCTCTAAACGCAAGACAAGAGCTCGAGAGCCGCCGCTGAGTGTGAAGCACTCTAACCCTAACCAGATCTCCATCACTCTCAGGACCAACAACAGGACTTCAGTATTTACCCACTCTTTTCCCCACTTCCCATGAGCTCTGTGTTTTCTCCCACGGGTATATCCACCAGATCTGATCTAGTAAATAGGGCAGAAGTGTGTCTCTGCCCATGGCCACTGCTCCACTCTAATCATCTTAAATAGGGTGCTAAAAATTAGAGAAATCAAAACATAAAGAGAAGGTTTTAGGTGAGCCTTCGTCTCTTCCTTTCAGTTACTCAATTCCACCCTTGCATCACAGAAGCTCAACTAGAAGGATATACAAGGATAAATTCCTAAATAAACTTGCTGTGCAGGGCAGGGGAGATGGCTCAGTGGATAAAGAGCTCAAAAGCTTGTTATAGTTACCTTCATATTACCGGGACAAAACACTCAATCGAAAGCAGCTGATGGGAGAAGAGGATTTATTTTGGCTTACAGACTGAAAGTGAGGGGGAAGCTTCATGATGGCATGAGCAGAGGCTGGACATCGTCTCTACCACAGCCCCTGAAAATGTAGCAAGAGAGAGAGAGAACTGAGCTCTGGGAAGGGAGAGCTGGCTATAACACCCATAAGCCTGCCCCCAGAAACACACCTCCTCCAGCAAGCCTCCATCTCCACAATTCTCACAAGCTGAGGACCAAGTATTCAAAACACATGAGTTTGTGGGGGACATCTGATTCAAACCACCACACTCTTGCTTGAGTCCCTGACTTTAATCCCTGGAAGAGCAACAAAGAACAGTAACAGAGTAAGAATCCAGAGAGAGAAACCCTGCCTCAAATGAGGTAGAAAGGTGAGGAGTGATCGTGCAGTTGCTAACCTCTACACAGTGCCACACACACACACACACACACACACACACACAAGATAAATGCTAAAACTTCATGTGCAGGTGCAGGTGTTGGAATGGGTGTGGCCCAGTCTATCTGACACAAGGGCTGGCACATAGGAAACACTGCATTACAAAACTACTGAACGGGGCTGGAGATATGGCTCAGTGGTTACGGCGCCTGCCTCCTAAGCCTAAGAATGCTGGTTCCAATCTCCAGGTCCCACGTTTAGCCAGATGCAGTGATGCAAGGGCGCAATGCCACACTTGACCACAAGGGGAAGCACACATCTAGATCTCGTTTGCAGCAGCTGAGAGGCTGCTGGCACGCCCATCTCTATCTGTCTTCCTCTCCCTCTCTCTCTGTCTCTCTCCAAAAAAAAAAAAACTACTGAATTGCTGGGCATGGTGGCACATGCCTTTAATCCCAGCACTAGGGAGGCAAAGGTAGGAGGATCGCTGTGAATTAGAAGCCACTCTGAGACTACATAGTGAATTCCAGGTCAGCCTGGGCTAGAGCGAGACTCTACCTCAAAAAACCTAAAAATAAATAAATAAATAAATAAATAAATAAATAAATAAATAAATAAATAAACAAACAAACAAACTACTGAATGGATGGGCTAGAGATATGGCTTAGCCATTAAGGCACTTGCCTGCAAAGCCTAAGGACCCATGTTCTGCTCTCCAGATCCCACATTAGACAGCATTAGAAAGATGCACAAAGATGAGGCAAGTGAAAGGTCACACATGCCCACTAAGTGGCGCAAGCAGCTGAAGTTTGATTGCAGTGGCTGAGGCCCTGGCATGCCAATTCCCTATCTCACCACCCCCCCTCTCTCTCTGTGTCTCTCTCTTTCTAAAATAAACAAACAAACAAACACACTACAGAATGAATGAGCTGACATTGGAAACATGGCTCAGTTTCTCCAGGTTTCAGAAAACAATCATAAATATCATACCACTTCTGGGCTGGGGAGACAGCCTGGTGGTTAAGAGTGCCTGATGCACAGGCGTGAGGGTCTGAGATGCCTGATTTCAATTCTCCAGCACCCATGTAAAACAGCAGGGCGTGGTGGTTCTGAGTTGAGTGAGAGACTCCATCCCAAGGAAACAGGTAGGTGAGGAAAAAGAGGATGCCCAATGCTCTCCTCTGGCCTCCCCGGGCATATGCATGTACACACACACACGCATACACTGTACACACACAGCCACACGTACCACATATACTATACGCCACACACACACACACGCATACACTGTACACACACAGCCACACATACCACACATACTATACACCACACACACACGGTCAGGCAGCTCCCCATCACCCCATTGTTTTGTTTGGAAAATAAAGTGGGCTGGGCTAATCTGTGTAAAGTGGCCTCATAATCTAATACAGGTAGTTACCATGAGCCGTAGTGACCCCTCATCATCCCTGTGGGGTTAAATAGGCTTCAATACAGGTGATGTGGCCTGAGATGAAGCAAGGAGTCCATGGACTTCCCAGACCGTGAGGCTCCTGTGTATTAAATAGCCCGAACCCATGAGTAGCCAAATTGGAACATTTACTTATTTAACCAACAATGAGCACCAAGGAGGGATTCTGTCTGCTGCCAAGTGTCCCTAAAGTGCCCCTTGGCCAAAGCTGCCTGGATAGCCTCAGGGGACAAATGGAACTTCTGCCGAGAGATATGGGAGTCAAGGCCAATGATCAACTGCAGTTGCAGAGGGTAGAACAGAGCTAGGTCTGCTGGAACTGGGCCTGCCTCCCTGGCCACAAGCTAACACGATTAGTGGACTCAAGAGCCCCTCATTCGGACTGCACAGATGGGAGTGTAATGGAAGTGGGTGGTGCTTCGTTAATGTTCTCTGCCAGCCTCTGCTTTTTTTTCCTGGAGCTTTCCATCCACACCATGCCCTAATAGAATCATCAGGGGGTCTAATGCAATAGCAAAGAGATGGCTGAGAGTCTGTTTTCACATAATGCAGCTCAAATGAAAACAGTACCCTACTTCACTCAGTGCATCTTTTGCTGTCATTAATAACTCTTTTGAACTCTCCCAAGCATCTTAGCTCAGGGACATTCAGGCACATAAAAACAAAACAAAAGAAGTGGTGATGACTTCTATCCGACAGCAGTAGATCCCATCCTAAGACTTCTGACTCCCAAGCACTGGCGGGGCTGGGGTAGAGCTCAGGTGGAAAAGTGCTTGCCTGCATAGCTTGCACAAAGCCCGGACTTCTATCCTCAGCACAGCATAAGACCAGATGTGGTGGAACATATCTGTAACCCCAGTACTTGGGAGGTAGAGGCAGGAAGATCAGAAATTCAATGTCATTGGCTACATGGTAAGTTTGAGGCCAGCCTAAGCTACATGAGCTATTGTCTCAGAAGGTAAAAAAAAAAAAAAAAAAAAAGGTATTTTGGAACTTTTGCTATACATCTGGGATATTGATATCTTAGATGTTCTACCATTAGCTCTCTGGAAGCTTCCCTACAGGTGTCAAGTCTCCCCTCATAGGGGATGAATCTAAAGCTCTCTGAGCTTAAAGGAATGACCTATATCACACAAATAGTCAAAGTAATCTCCTAAGGAAATTCCATACCTCACCAAAGACCAGTAATGCAGAATACTCCTGGGGACAAGACCAGCTGACTTGAAACAGCACTCCTGTGTCCCCTGCTGGACCCAGTGGATCCCAGTTCAGCCACTGCAGCCTGTGTGAGCCCCTCACCACATCTTCCCATGTTCCTTCCTCATCCACTGCATGGACACAGCTTTAACCTTTTCACTCCTGGTTCCTTTTCACCAGAGAATGCTTATAACAGCTGGCTATATAGGTATACAAATAGGCATTCAAACCAAACATGTACTAGTAATAAATCAAAAACAATTCTTTGGTACACATATAATTTTACCATTGTTTCAAGATGAAAGCAAATTTGTACACTCATGAGATGGATGTGTTCATCTGCATACCAATCTGATACTGACATGCTAAAGAATGGTGGTAGGAAAAATGCGCTGTCTTTGTTTTCCATAATTAAATCATTATGTTTCCATAAGCAGAAAGCTTTATATGTACAGTAAAAAAAAAAAAAAAAACCTTGCAATGCATAAGAGACAAGTCTTCAACATGAGCCCGGGTGTCTCAGGCAATGCTTGCTGGTGTTTCGTGTCTTGATAGCATGAACAGGACCAAGTGTGCACTTTGCGTGTTCAGAACCAAGGCTGAAGTCGGCAATTCAGCCCAGGTGAGCACTGCCAGAAACACCTTAGACTCACTCCACATTTGATTGTGAATGAGTTTTTCATCTTTGTATGTTCAGAAGTCTTTTACTATTGCCAACTTTTCCCAACCCCCACATTCAGTAAAAGAATTCAGGCATGCACAAGGTGACCATCCAGTTGAAGAGGCTTTGTACTAGATGAATCAACTCCTATGTTGAAAGTAAATCCCAGAGAAAATATTCCAAAGCACACAGAAGACTCAAAACTGTTACTTTAGTCCAACTGCAAAAACACGCTCTTCATTCGAAGTGCCTACCACTGCTACCCATCTCATGTCTGTTTCTCTTTCTCGCTTTCATTCTGTCTGTCTATCTACCTATGCAACTTACGCTATAAAGGCCTAGGAGAGCATATCTACTATGAAAAAGATAAAATTTATCAAATATTTACACCAAGTGCCAAAAAGCTATTGGTATGCGTGTGTATTTGAATGGTGATGTGGGACAGCAGGTGACAGATGGTGTCAAAAGCAAACTGCGAATCAGAATGCTAGCAAATTCCACATAAATTTAAAGATCACAAGGCTTTTAGAACTGCTTTTCTTCTTTGTATGAGAGAGAGACAGAGACAGAGAGGGAAAACTGGCATGCCAAGGCCTCTAGCTGCTGCAATCGAACTCCAGACATGCGCAGCACGTTGTGTGCATGAGCGACCTTGCACACTTGCATCACCTTGCGCATCTGGCTTATTTGGGGCCTGGAGAGTTGAACATGATTCCTAAGGCTTTCCAAGCAAGCAAGCGCCTTAACTGATAAACCATGTCTCCAGCCCTAGAGAACTGTTTTTAAGAAATAAAACTAAATCGTATTCCAGAATCCAGTGTCCACTGTCCAAAAGAAGCTTTTGATAAGTCAAAAAGGAGGGGTAAGAATTCCAGACCTCTGACACTCTTTGTTAAAACACACATGTGGCCTCCCTTTAAAGAGGCCTCATTGTCCAGAGTCCAAAGCCAGGTGGACAAGCCCAGCCATTCTGCTATCCAAGTAGAGGCAACCTCGAATAATTTACTTTCATTTGCTTGCCTTCCTTCCTTCCTTCCTTCCTTCCTTCCTTCCTTCCTTCCTTCCTTCCTTCCTTCCTTCATTTCTTTTGCACATTTTTCATGTGTGTTCTTGAGTGTGGGTATAGCACACCACGTGTGGAGTGTGAAGTTACAGGACAACTTTCAGGTCAATGTCCACTTTCTATCTCATTTTGAAGCAGGGTTTTACGTTGTTGTTCACGTCTTCCTTCTGGAGGATTCTCCTATCCCCTGCCTCTCTTCTCTCCACAGACACATTGAGGTTACAGAAGCCCACCATAGCTTCTTGCTTTTACACGGGGTCTGGAGATGTGAACTCAGATTCTCATAGTTGCATGGCAAGCACTTCATGCACTGAGACATCGCCCCAGCCCCACATGGCTGTTATCTAGTTCTTCCCCAGAGCAGGGGCTGAGAGGCAGGGCCGAGAAGCCTCTCCCCATTAGAGACCCTGAAGAAGAAGACCTAAAGAGATCATCTGTCTTTCAACTTTCCCAGACACCCTTTTGCCAGAAAATCATAAAAAGGGACATGTCCCTTTGTTTCCTGGAACTGAATAGCTTTGGCATCAGGACCCCATCATGTTGCCTGTGGCATGGGCTAGCAAGTCTCCTAACAGAGTGTAATAGTTTGAATAGATGGCCCCCAATATATTCAGTGTTTTGTTGGTTTAAAGTTTGCATCTGCAGCCACCTTGCTGGAGGCAGTGTCACTGGGCGGATCTTAAGGTGTGGTGGTGGGTTTAGGATTTCAATCTAAAGATATGCAAAGTGTGCCTAGTTGGAGTTCCTGAGGTGTGCTGTGCTATGCAGTGTGGCTTTTGGCTTGTGGCTTTGCTCTCTGTGTTTTGGTCCTGTGAAGAGCAGGCAAGCTTCTTCTGCCATGATGAAACTTCCCCTGAACCTGTAAGCTCCAATACATATCCCTTCCTCCATAACTGAGCCTGGTCTGGAAGTTCATCTCAGCGAACCGGAAGCTGTCGACTACACAGAGCTCCAAGTCTAAAAGGATAATTCATCCCAGCCTCTCCTGAACCCTTGGACTGCCCTGCGCCCCCTCTCTAGTATCTGTCCCTCTTTTACCATTTACTTACATTTATTTTCCTTTTTTTTGTGTGTGTGATATAACTCCCCTCCTACTAATGTCGAAGTTTCCTCAGTCTTCATTTTATTTCCCATATTTTTGAAAGTGTATGAGAATCAAATAAAATGGAAAGAAGCTAACTTATGCCAGTTTTAATTTTTAAATAGCATTTTATAAGATGATTTGTTCATTATTCACATTTTCCAAATTTTCTATGTACTTTCCTGTGCCAAAAATAAAAAAAAAATCACTTGTCAGTGTCTCATTTGGGGGTGCCCCCAGGAACTCAGCATTTTATTAAAGGTTACTTGCATAAGCCTTTTCCCTATTAAAATGCTATTTCAATGTAGCTGGTGATGTATGAATTGTGTAAATCAGCACAGGTTAAGCAGCTGGATACAGACACAGGAGCAGAGATTGGTGGATGCTGAAAGTATAGAGGTGGGAAAGATTGGGGAGGGGAAAGACAGAGGCTGGCCAGGTGCACAAGAAGAAGGGAAGAGACAGAAGGAAGAAGAAAACAAATATAAAAGAGACAGTGTGACTGATAAATTGACGGCAAGTATATGAGAAACTGCGTGACCAATAGATTGAATGGACTCTCAGACTCGAGGTGATGGGGCCATTTGCCAAGAGAGGAGGGAAGTTGAACTTCAGAGCGCATGTCCACACAATCCTAGCCAAGTGTCCTCTGAGCCAGGTCATCTTAGACATCTGCAAGTGAATGGAAAACTCTTCCACAAAAGCATGTCAAGATATGCATGTAATGCAGACATTCATTCAGAGAAATGTGCTGTGACTACGGTCCAATCTAGCTGCTCCCGGGTTTCTGTTTGAAATGTTGCAATAAGAACACTGCATGTGTTTTAGAAGAATTCTTCACCTACGGAAGTCCACAGGGCAGCTTAAGCCTCGTCCTTTGGGGACAGTGTTTTCTCTGGTGCACTTGACCGTCTGCAGCTCTCAAAGGAAGCAGGGATGTTAACAGGAAAGCAGCTCCCTGCCTGTCCCTCGGGAAGCTACACCCGTGTTCTCTTCTTCCCACTGTGTCCTTCCTACTACCCCGTCCCTGGTCACCATGGCCTCAGCGGGCATTTGCGATCCGAAACCCATGCAGAGGCAAGTGAGTCTAAACAAATACCCAGCAGCCTAAAACCCAAGGTTTGGATAATTCTTTACATTATACAAGATAGCAAGCAAACACCAGAAACGTGCTAATTCTGGCAACAAGATAAGTTCATAATGCACCGCCACACTTGTGAGGTGTCAGCACTCTGGTAAGACATTCAGGAAGGGGTGATTCCACCCACACCCAGGATCCCCGCTCCTCGCCAGCCATTTGAGGGCCCTGCTCTGCTCCTCTTCTCTTCTCTTCTCTTCTTTCTCTTCTCTTCTCTCTCTTTTCTTTCCTTTCTCCTCCTCTTCCTTCTTCTTCTCTTTCTCTCTCCCAACCTCAGTTTTCTTTCCTGTAAAATTAGACACCTGGGGCATTTCACCCTCAGAGGACAGAGAGACCAGGGTTAGAAATTACATCTGAAAGTCGAGAGTAATGGCACATGCCTTTAATCCCAGCACCCAGGAGGCAGAGGTAGGAGGATTGCTATGAGTTCAAGGCCACCCTGAGACTACATAGTGAATTCCAGGTCAGCGTGGACTAAAGTGAGACCCTACCTTGAAAAAGCAAAAACGAAAAAAGAAAAGAAAAAAAAAGGAATGACCTCTGAGTCTGCGCAGCTATGGGAATTAGCTAGTCGGGTGATCCTGCAACCAAGCTTCCTGCCTAACTCCTTGGCCAGCTTAATAGTCTATCGGGAGCCCACTGACTTCTACCTTCTTACTGGACAATTCTGGTTTGAGTTGATGGCTTTTAGAAGTCACTCTCTGCTCTTCCCTTGGGGGTTTCTTCTCAACGTAGGATCAAGAGATTTGCTCAGACCTGTCAGTTTCTGTCATTCCAGGGTCCTTCTAGCTACAGGAACTTCTCAAATCTCCCCGAGTTCAGGTCAAAGCCCGTAAGGTCAAGGCAACCCTGGTCCCGTCACCTTCTTGTGTCTCTGACATATCACCATCTGGCCTGAGCTCCCCTCCTGGATGCTCTAGGACCCAAATGCATCCTACAGGGACAATGGAAAACATCTTGACACCCAGTCTCTCTGTCTCCCTGCTCTCTCAATGGTCCTTGGACCTCCCTAAGCCAAGGCTTCCTTACCTACTAGTGGGGAACACTTACAGAGACCCCAGCAAAAACCACTGCTGGAAGTACTGCTATATGAGTGGCTCAATAAACAGCAGCTGTCATTACAAATGAAGCTGAACATTGAGATCATTTCTACCCCTGCCCTGAGCATGCCCAGCTCCTTATCTAACTTCACCTGGCCTTGTGTTTTTTCCCTGCACAGCTGCCCCTCTGGCCTGTCCACAGTGTAACAGGTCAGAAATTGCACAAGGGAGAACTGACCATTAACAAGAATAGCCTGAGGAAACAGTGATCTTTGGCAAACGTAATCACTATTTGTTTGGGACTTGCAGCACTGAAAAATACCTTGTGACTGGGTAGTTAAGATCAGATGTGCACCACCATACCATACCAACTAACGTCCCCCGTGAGAAGGTGCCCATCAGTCTATGGTCAACCATCTCCTGTGTACGCAACACCGAAAGCAGCTTCCTGGCAAGTTTTAGCTTGCTGCTTAATGAAGTTTCCTCCACTGTTTGGCTCCGTCAGAAGTGCAGACCTTTGTCAGGTGACACAAACGCCACCCCTAGGTCAAGCCTCACCACCTCCCATCTGAAACTCTGAAGAAATCTGCTCAGTGACACCCCAGCTTTGTGTGTGTGTGTGTTGTGCATGCATGTGCATGCGTGTATGTATGTTTGTATGCATATAGGCACACACGGGTTTGTGGGATGGGTGTGCATGTGTATGCATGTGTGTGGAGGACAGAGGACAAGGAGTGTCTTCTTCATTCCCTCGCAACCTTCTGTTTATAAACGGGATCTCTCACTGAACCTAGAGCTCGCTGAGTTGGCTACACGTGCTAGCCAGGGATCCCCAGCAACGTGCCTGTCTCCATCTCACTAGTGGTGGCATTGCAGGCACATACCACCACACCTGGCATTTTACATAGGTGTTGGGGATTCAAACTCAGGTCCTCATGCTTGTGGGGCAAACATTTAACACACTGATTAATCTGCCCAACTTCTCAGCTTCTACTTTTTTATTTTTTTACTATTACTATTATTATTATTAACAACATATTTTGTATGGATACATTATGTGTTGGTACCCTCTTTTCCCTCATTCCTGCCCCCATTCTGTTGGGGACACTCCTAGGTGGCAATGCAGGTATTTCCCATGGGGTTGTGGTTTATGCGTTGTGGGAGCCGCAGTCAGTTATTTTGGGGGGGGGGTGCCTGTGGGCATGATGTCGCAACCTGTGGCTCTTACAATTTTTCCACCCCCTCTTCCACACAATTCCCTGAGCCCTGGTGGGTAAGTTTTAAGTCCACTTCAGTGAGGAGTTCTTAGGAGCCTCTGAATAGCTTTCTGATTGGCAAAGAGATCTTCTCAGTGTAAAAGAACCCAAATCTGGAATTGGGAACCAGGTCAGAATCCCATGGAGACAAAGATTATGCTCTCCAGTGTCAAGCTCTCACTAGTCTTTGGCAAAAGAGGGGTTACAGACATCAAATTCTCCCAAAATTAATACTGCTTATCCCATTTCAACTATGCTGACTTCACTCTCCACTGGAGAATCTGTTCCTCTTTTTCAGAAGGTAGTGAGACCCGAGGAGATAAACTACCCCTGGCACTTCAGCCAAGCCATATCTGAAACCACAGAGGAATTGGAGAAACGAGCAAGAGTGCTGCTTCCATGCTGAACCTGATAATCAGCGCCAGGGTGACGGAGACAGACCCTGAGGACACTCAGCACCTACCAAAGCAGAGCTCCAGCTTCTACTTTCCCTCCTTCTCTACAATTCTCTCTTCACCAGTGTGAGCAATCCAGAGGAAATGGAAAACAAGTCAATCCCCCAGTAGCTTCCCTTGTGGCACCCATAAAACCCAGAACCTTGCACAGTCAGCAGTCCTCTGCCTCACCATGCCAAGTTCCTGCTCTGGCATCTGGTTCTAGATTTTCTGTAATTTAATAAGCTCTGAGCCAAGTTTTTCCTACCTGAGGACCTTGCACTGACTCTCCTCTCTACTTTCAAGGACAACTGACACTCTTGAAGTATTTTGTCAAAAGGTCGCCTCCTCTGAAAGTCTTTTTGTGACTGTTCTATCATATTACATGTTGACCTCAATGGCTATGATCTAACTCTGTTCCCGTCTGTATTGCTTAAATTAGGGAGGCTGAGCTTCTTCTCTAGATTTCAGCGCCATCAGGTGCTGCATTTTCAGCTTATAATACATAATAAGTGTCTGGAAAATGTTTGCTAAGGAACAAATACAAACATCACAATTACTGAGGTCATGGCAAGGTAGAGAGCTGAGGCCGCAAGCTACTCTTTATCATTCAGTGTAGCACTAGACCTTACTTTCATTACACAGCTTCCATTTTTTTAGAAAATCATCACAGAGGGCTGGAGAGACGGCTTAGTGGCTAGGTGTTTGCCTGCAAAGCCAAAGGACCCAGGTTTGATTCCCCAGGACCCATGTAAGCCAGATGCACAAGACAAGATGCATGTCATGCCCATTCTTTCTTTCTCTCCTCTCTCATAAATAAATAAAAAATAATCTATAAAACTTTTTAAAATTAAAAACAAAGAAAATTATCATATAATCTACAGCCAACTCACATCTCCTGTTTCCCTTAGGTCTCCTATTGTTGAATCCAGTTGGGCTTACATGAATCAATCATTCCTTCCTTCATTCATTCATCACCAGAACATACAGATTATAGTCCATACCATCATCTGGGCTAGTCTGGAGACAAACCAATAATAAGACAAGCCCCTACCCTCTGGGAGCTGATGGTTTAGCAGAAAAGACAAACATATAAACAGGCAGAGACAACCTGGAATGATCTGGAAGAATGGCTCTCAGGAACAACACCACCTCACCATGCTCCAAGTGGATTCAAATTGGTGGGGAGAAAGCTCCCACATTCCGAGCAGCAGACAGTAAAGACATGCTGTTCTCTCACTCACTCACCCAGGTGCCCCACACCTGCATTCTGGAATCTGCAGCCTGTATAAAATGGGGGGATGAAGATGTCCAAATCTTAACTCAAATCTCAGACAACTCTCCCATTATCTTCAGTCTGGCTCAGAGCTGGCTTCAGGACTCATTCAACAATGGCCTGATTTATAGTCCAAGCATTGAACCCCAAGTCTATCTTTCTATAAATTTCTGCTCAGTGTATCACATATAATCACCTGAACTAAAACTACATTTGTTCAATATTGAAAGACAAGGGTCTGCATATCTTCTAAGCTACAAGAAGAGGCTTGTAATTAGCACATGCAAATAGCAATTCCTGGGCCTGAGGATGCTACCACGGGTGCTCTGCACTGGCCCTGGCACTGGAGAAGTCTAGGTGGTTCCAGGGAAGTGGGAGGCATCCCTGTAAGAGGATCCTGCATCTTGAGTCCCTTTGGTAAGGAAAACATCTGCAGAGCCACATCTAAGCATGGGGCAGAGAACCAGATCAGCCAGGCCCTCTAGCAGCGTGGCGATGTGCTTTCATACCCAGGGCCTGGCTGTGCCTGAATTTGTACCACTTAATCAATTCTTTTCCCTCTTTCTCATATTGTTTCCCACACTCTTGAACTGTGTGTCTGTTTCACTCACGGACCTCTGACACTGTCTATTCACCTCTTAGACTGAAGGGTCCACAGCCAGGTTTCAGAATCAACAAGCTCGAAAGATTACAAATGGACTTAGCTAAACTCCGACAGGGAGGCTAGAGATGAGTGTATGGTCATCTGAGGGAGACCAGCAGAACAGCCCTGCCAGGGCCAAGTCTGTATTAGAGCACCTGCCTTGAACCTTGTGCTGGGAGCCAGAGCGTCTGTCCTGAATGAGAAGCCACGAGCCATTGTAGTAGACAAGAAAATACAAAGACTCGGCCACTAGAATGTTCTGTGTCCCTATAATTCCCAGAAATAGGAATCCTAGCATTGGGAAGAACTGGGTAGAAGGAAGCATTAATAATTCCAATGAATCCATCTGCAACTGAAGCTAAAGACTGTCCTCTTGGCATGCCACCCTCCTTCTAAAATCCATACTGAGAACAAACAAGATGCTTGGTGGTTACACTGCATGCTGCGATTGCCTTGGGATGGGGAAGGACAGTGGCCAGCTAAGGTTTGGTCAGGAGCAGCTGGTATAGCAGCCTGGGAAGCTGGAGTCTGAAACCATACGTGCTTCTCAGCAAGAAGCCCAGCTCTCCAGGGAAGGAGCCTCCTGTGTTTGCTTTTGACTTGTGCTAGGAAATAGAAGCAGTCTTCAGAAATGTGTACCCTGGAGATCACCCTGTCTACAGCTTGTCGTTGTCCAGGGGGTGAGCGTGTGTGTGTGTGTGTGTGTGTGTGTGTGTGTGTGTGTGTGTGTGTGTGTGTGTGTAAGGGGGAGGATTAGGGGACATGTATGAATGAATAATCTAAGGACGGTGCTATGTCTCAGCTGCAAAATGTCCCTCACAGGCTAATGTGTTTCAACACTTGGTTCCCAGCTCGTGATGCTATTTTGGGAAATTGTAGAACTCTTCGGAGGAGGGGTCTCTAGCCGGAGGAAGTGGATTGCTAGAAAGGCGTGTTTCTGATGATTATACTCCAGCCTTGCTTCCTGTTGAATATTGAAACTTAACGATCCATGACACAAGCCCCCACTGCCATTCCCAACCTGCCATGATGGACTGATATTCCTTGAAACTGTGAGGCAAAAAAAAAAAAAAAAAAAAAAAAATCTTCCTTCCATAGGTTGCATCTGTCAAGTATTTGTTTACAGAAACATACAAGCACAGATGGGATGGCCCATTCACTTTGTTATTATTATTTCTACCTAAGGCTCATTCAATGCTAACTTTTCTTGTGCCTTAATGAGAAAGAATTCAGGTTAAGACTCAGCCCGCAAACCAGGCTACTTTCCATATTGAACAAACAGCTTGCTTATTTCCAGTGAGCAGTTAGACTGAGTGTGTTCTCTTATTCTCTTTCTTATAAAACACAACCCATTGCCAAATGAAATCGTCCGGCACTTTCTAATTCAGAGACACGCTGAAGACTGTTATTAGTACGTAAACCTTTCAAATGTCTCCCAGCAGAGTACAGAGTGACCTAATAGGCTGTTTATGAATGCTTTCCCTGGCTCATTGGAAGGCCTTGTGTTTGGTTTCAAAATAATTTCCAAGAGGTGGAACATGGGAGATTTTCAAGGCAGTGAAATGATTCCATATGCAACTGCATTGGTAGATACACAGCATCATGCATTTACCACAGAACTAAACAACACAGCGAGCTATTTTAGTGAATGATAATGTCCCAGCAATGGCTCATCACTTACAACAAATGTGCCACCCCAATGCGAGAAGCTAAAAATAGGGGAAATTCTGTGTGCACGGTGAAAACGTGTATTCTATTTAAATTTTTTATTCTTCTTTTATTTTCATGTGTTTGGTATGACTATATGCATGTGTGCACATGTATGTGCACATGTGTATACGTGCGTATGCATGGAGACCAGAGGACAACCTCTGGTATAATGTTTAGGAGTACTATTCATCTCTCTGTTCTGTAATATGTATGTGCACGTGTGTGTGTGCATATATATGGAGACCAGTGCTATTCATCTCTCTGTTCTGTAATATGTATGTGCATGTGTGTGTGTGCATATATATGGAGACCAGTGCTATTCATCTCTCTGTTCTGTAATATGTATGTGCATGTGTGTGTGTGCATATATATGGAGACCAGTACTATTCATCTCTCTGTTCTGTAATATGTATGTGCATGTGTGTGTGTGCATATATATGGAGACCAGTACTATTCATCTCTCTGTTCTGTAATATGTATGTGCATGTGTGTGTGTGCATATATATGGAGACCAGTACTATTCATCTCTCTGTTCTGTAATATGTATGTGCATGTGTGTGTGTGCATATATATGGAGACCAGTACTATTCATCTCTCTGTTCTGTAATATGTATGTGCACGTGCATGTGTGCATATATATGGAGACCAGTACTATTCATCTCTCTGTTCTGTAATATTTTTTTTATTTATTTGTAAGCAGAGAGAAAATGAGAGAGGTAATGGCACACCAGGGCCTCTTGCCATGGCAAACAAACTCTAGACACATGCACCACATTGTACATCTGGCTTTTCATGGGTACTGGGGAGTAGAATCTGGGCCTTGAGATTTTGCAAGCAAGGGCCTTTAATGGCTGAGCCACATCTCCAGCTCTCCAGCTCTTTGTAGACAAAGTCTCCAACTAGCCTGGAGCTCATAAATTCGGCTAGACTAGCTGGCCAAAAAGCCCCATGGACCCTCCTGTCTGCCTCTGCAGTGACGGGGTTATTGGCATGTGCCACCATGCCTAGCATTTTAGATGGGTACCAGGGGGTTGAAGTCAGGTTCACACACGTGCATGCTGAATATTTTATTGACTGAGCTATCTCCTCAACCCTAATTTCCCCTTTTCTTTAAACTTAGGACTACAATGTAGCATTAGAGTATATGAATTAATTGTTTTTCCCAGACAAAACAATGTGGACACGAGGACTGTCTTAAAGACAGTCCTGTTTGCAAACTGTCCTCTGAGTCCCTGACAGCCAACCTAGGCCAGTGGTTATTCTGGGCAACCCTACCCCTGCAGCTGGACCAGGATAGCACCGGGAGTCAGTGGCACTGGATGGACAGAAGGGCCCTATCTCTCCAGAGAAGGTGGGGCCCTGCCATCTGAGAAAGCCTCCCCGGTGCCCCGACCCCTTCTGTTTCCCTGGCTAAGAGTTAGGATCATTTTCTGACATGCCAGTTTGGCTAGGAACAGTCCCCAGTGACTCACCCAAACATTAAGTATTTCCTGGGAAGTTAATTTGTAAAGGGGCTTGAAGTTCCTCTTCAATTGATCTGAAGAAGATTAAGCTGAGTAACTGGCAGGATTTTATTCAACCCATTGGAAGACCCTAACAGCAGAGGTACAAATTCTCCCCTTCACCTCTTGGTGAAGGCTTCAGTCCATACAGAGAACTCCTATCCACCCCCGCTCCCAGCCTCTCAAAAGTATTCCAAGTTTGCCGAGCAAGCCCTGCAATCACAGAAATCAACTCCCTGTAATAAACCCCTTGATATATATCACCCACTTTTCTTTGCTTCTCTCTTGGGTGGTCAACACTATGGGATACTCAGACAAAGAAAGAACTTAATACTCAGAAAGCATTTTATATAAACCTCAGGAATTTGATGTATGATAAGCCATGGACCACAAAACCTATACAAATGCTCAGAGACTGAACACTACACTCAAACAAATACTGGGACATTGAAAAAAAAGTAAGGATGAAATTTTAAAATTCCTAGAATAATAGAAATGAAACAACTTACTAGTGCCTTGGCATTTAGCTAAGGCAGTTCTAAGGGGGAGGTTTATAGCCATGAATGCTTGTATTAGAAAGACCTCAAATAAATATCTTAATTATGACCTCAGTTCTTAGAAAAATAAGAACAATACAAATGCTAAAGCAGTAGAAAATAAGAAATAATAAGGATTAGGAAAAATAATGAAATGGAGACAAAAAAATCAGAGTTGGTTCTTTGGGGCTGGGGAGATGGTTGAGTGGTTAATACACTTGTTTGCAAAGCCTGCAGGCCCAGGCTCAATTCCTTAGTACCCATGTAAAGCCAAATGCAAAAACTGTCACATGAGTTTGGAGTTCCTTTGCAGGGGTGGTCAGTGTAAAAGAGGCCTTGGTGTGCTCCCTCTTCCCTCTTCTCTTTCTGTCTCTCTCAAATAAATAAGTAAAAATATTTTAAAGAGTTTGTTCTTGAAAGAGATGACAACAATTGGTAATACCCTAGCCAGTCTAAGCAAAATAAAGAGAAAGAAATCCAAAATAATAACATTGAGATGAAAAGGGGAAGGTTAGGGCTGGAGAGATGGCTTAGTGGTTAAGGCGCCTGCCTCCTAAGCCTAAGAACACTGGTTCCAATCTCCAGCGGTTCCAATCTCCAGGTCCCACATTTAGCCAGATGCAAAGTGACGCAAGGGCGCAATGCCACACTTGACCACAAGGGGGCGCACGCATCTGGATTTCGTTTGTAGCAGCTGAGAGGCTGCTGGCATGCCCATCTCTATCTGTCTTCCTCTCCCTCTCTCTCTGTCTCTCTCCAAAAAAAAAGGGGGGGGGAAGGTTATAACAGATTCCAATGAAATTTAGAGAATCATTAGGGAATGTTTCAAAACTTACATTATGGGCTGAAGAGATGCCTTAGCAGTTAAGGTGCATGCCTGCAAAGCTTAAGGATCCCGGTTTGATTCTCCAGGTCCCACGTAAGCCAGATGCACATGGTGGCGCATGCATCTGGAGTTCATTTTCAGTGGCTGGAGACACTGGTGCACCCATTTGCACTCTCCCCCTCCCCCTTCTTTGTGTCTAATAAATAAATAAAACAAAATTTTAAAAACTTACAAGAAAAAGAAATCCCCTAGAAACTCTAGAAGAAAGCAACAAGATTGAAGAAGGAATATTCTCATTTAAAAAAAGTCCTGGTACTATATACATTCACTGCTGAATTCTATCAAACATTTAAACAAAAGCTAGCACCAATTCTTCTAAAACTTTCATAAAATAGAAAGGGAATGAACACTACCAACCCCATTCCATAAAGCCAGCATTACCCTGATACCCAAACCAGGAAAGGACAGAACAGCAACAATAAAGAACTCTGGATCAATACTCCCAATGAATAGAGATGCAAATTATCTTTTCAAAAAACTTGCAGACTAAATTCAAGGAGACATGGAGAACATACATCACAATCAAGTGGGTTTCTTTCCAGGGATGCAAGGATGGTTCATCATTCATAAATCAACAAATGTAACATAACACATACACCAATATATAATATTAAGGGCAGAAATCACATGACCATTTCAATCAATATAGAAAAGGCTTCTGACAAAGTTCCACATGCATTCATGATGAAAGCCCTAAAGAAACTAGAAATAGAAGTAACATACCTTAACACAATAAAGGCTATCTACAACAAACCCATAACTAACCTTACTTAACTATTACTAACTTACTTCACTAACTTAACCTAAACTAACCTTAACCTAAATGGGAAAAGGCTGAAAGCATTTCCTGTAAAAGTGGGAAGTCATGGGGGCCCACCCTTTGTGATCTTGTCTTCATAACAAATTCCTCATCCAGATGTGGCAAGAGGAGACACCCAAGTGTCTCACCCCAACCATGGGGAAGAGAAAACAGTTTGAGTACATGTCTCTAGGAGGGCAAGCTCCAATTTCCTGTCTCATAAGATCTGGGGAAAGTGAGGCGGGATTCTGAAAGGGAACAAGAGCCCTGAGAGCAGACATGCATATACTTGAGCTAGTTCACGTTCTTCAAAAGTGTGCTGCAGATTTCAGAAAGCGGGCAAAGAGACCTGGGCTTCTGCTGGAACATGCTCCAGGAGCTATGGGGAGGAAGCAGGACCCTCTTCCAGGAGCCATCAGTCTTCACGCCCAGGGGAGCTTTTCCAGCTCCATGAAATTGCCAGTTCCACAAAGAATGGCTTGAGACACCGGAGTCCTCTCATTCTGCCTTAGACACTCAGCTGCAGTGGCCTGCAGAACAGAGCTTGCTTCCAAAAGACCTCCTTGGTGTGTGGTTTTCAGGTGGAACAGCTGCTGGGATCATTTACCCACTATCCACTCGGTGAACTTCAAGCACAGTTAGGTGGTGAGCCTTCCTCTCCACCCCAGAACTCTGACATGGCACCTACTCTGCTTGCAAAAACAACAAAGGGGATCCTGCCTGCAAGAGTCTGGAGCTCGCGGTGGAGCCAAAGAGATATTTCATTCTGGCTTAGTCAAAGTGTGACAGTACTTTTAAGTACCCAACCCTTTTTCCAGTCCACCACCACTACAGGTTTGCTGCTGGAGTGATGGAGGACCTCCACCATGCACAAAGAACAGACATCTTATCACAGACAGAAGGCGGGACTCCAGAGGGGGGTTCAGAGCAAGTCATCAAGATGAGGGAGCAGTTCCTGCCCTGAAACATAGCTACTACCCCAGGCAACACCACTTTCCAATAGCATGGAGGTCACAAAAGCAAAACAAGCTAAGGCTCCCTCACAGAGCCAACCAGGCAGGCACATCCCAGGTGGGCGGCCATGTGTGGGTGACTTAAATTCTCCATGCAAGAGCTTCCTGACTTGAGATCGAGGAGTAATAAGGCCAAATTTTCTAATTTCACATAACTATGGTGATGGTTAAAATTTCCAGCAGAATGTAGGATGTTGTTTCAAAATATTTAACCCCAATTTCTGCTTAGATATGGGTTACACCATGTTAAGTGGCCTAGGGGCCACTTAACATGGTGGGAAAATAAATTAATGATATACTCACTAATGAAAAAAACAAGGAAACATAAAAGGTTATTTTTCTCCCCAAGTTATGTTAATAATAGATTTTACTAACTGGCTGGGGTGGTGCTGAGGCAGAAAAATCACCTCTTTTGATCTAGCATGGGCAACACAGGACATTTGAGGTCAGCCTAGGCTGTGTATACAGTGAGATCCTGCTGAGATGGTTTAGCAGTTAAGCACTTGCCTGCAAAGCCAAAGGGCCCAGGTTTCATTCCCCAGGGCCCACATAAGCTAGATGCACAAAGTGGCTCCCCCACCTTCTCAAATAAACAAACAAACAAACAAATAAATAAATAAATAAATAAATAAATAAATAAATCAGTGTGTATGTGCATTACTTTTCTCATTACTGTAACAAAAGATCTGACAAAGGCAACTGACGGAAGGAAGGGTTTATTTTGGCTCAAGGTTTGAAGGGCTACAGCCCACCCTCATGCTAGGAAGTCAGGTCTACAAGGGGATGAGGTGACAGGTCACATCACACCTGCAGTCAGGAAGCAGAAAGATGAATGCTGGTGCTCAGCTCACGTGGTCCTTTTCCTCCCCTTTGACCAAGAAGCCCATAGGATGGAACCACTGACATGTGGGTGGGTTTGACCTCCTCAGCTAACCCTCTCTAGAAACATCCTCACAAACCAGCCCAAAGGTCCATGTCCTATGTGATTCTAAATCCAGTCAAGGTGGCAATGAAGATTGACCATGACAATACATTTAAATATGCTCACACATACATATGCCCTGGTTTCCCTCCTATGGTAAGAGCATCTATAATCTACTAGTTGTTTAGCAAAGAAATAAAATAATCCCCTATGATTAGATAGTCCGTGGTATCCAAACCTGCAGCCTGGTCCTCTGTAAGCAGAGCCCGCCCTATGTATTCTGAGGTGGGACACATTTGCTTCAAACTTCCCAAAACAAAGCTGTTGGTTTTCCTCTTCACTCTTTCATGTGGAAGATGAAAGTGGATTTAGATAGGTTAAAGTGGATTGGAACAAATCAATGTGTGTAGCATTTGGTGTCCCTAAGAAGCAGTTGGTGGTTCAGCCAGGCTTCAATGCCAGAACAGAGGCAGTGGGGAACTTTTAGTTTCCTGTCATGCCTGTCCTCATTTCTCCCCTCTCTGCCCCAATCTGGGGCAGTTTGTTCCTTGGACACTGTGGTCCCTTGTCTGTGTCCGTGCCGTTCTCCAGAAAAGCCCCACACATCATGATGAAAGGACTGGCATGCTCACACGCTCCCAGCCCAGCTCCCAGGCCAGCTCTCTCACACCTCCATTGCCCTCACTACCTGGAAGATGGCAAAGACTCCGTCTTCCTGGCACCGCCCCTAGGAAGTCTAATCCAGAATCTCTGTTTCCACATGAGAAATGGCAGTTCAGGTAAACCGTACCGTGAGGACCACAGAGGGAAGGGTTGTCACTGGCCAACATGTCCAATTCCAGCATCCATTATAGAAGGGGAGGACACCAATAAATGTTGAAGGATCAGCTACCAGAAGTTATTGGGTGGGTAGCTTAAGAAATGAGTGGGTAAGTTGCATTAAAGTAGTAATAATGGACTCATCCCTTTCCAACCCACCCACCCATCCACTTAATTAACAATTAAGCATATCAAGGGGCTATAAAACATATCAGGCTATGCTTGCAGGGTAACAGCTTGTTTTGTTTTGTTTTTCTTTTTTAATCAGCATAGATTGAATTCAGAAGCCTGCTTCTCCAATGCAGAAGGTGGAACTGATTTTCCAGAATTCTCCTACAAAGCTCTGCCTTGTCCCTCTGAGGGTATACGTTCAAGGCTCCCACAGCATCTGGGCCTCATTTGACAAAGGCTGTCTCGAGAGTGTGGCTCTTCGATTCTGCTCCACCACCTGCAGTGCACTTCTGGGTCCACTGCAGTACTTCCTGTGCCCCAGAGCTGGGTACTTCTTTGACCTTCAAAATAATAAGCAGCATGAGTCCCTGTCGCCTCTCTAGGCCTGGACACACAGGGATGAATTCAATATGGGCCCTGCTGTAGACAGGCTCCTAGGATGGTTCCACTTGGTCCTCAATGCCGGCATGCATGGCTTGTACAACGCCCTCCCTGGGATGAGCAGGTCTATGAACGCAATGGGCTAGCTCTCCTGTGATTGGTTGGATTCTAATAGCACAAGGGATTTTACATATATAATTAAAGTCCACCTGACCTTCAGTTCATCATAAGGTTAATCAGTAGGTTGGAGAGGTGGTTTGGATATGGCCTCAGGTTCCTGCTTAGTCCCCAGCTGGTGGTGCCTTTGGGAGGTGGAGCCTTGCTGGGGAGGGGGGGTTGTTGCTGGGGGCAGAGCTTGGGGTTGGTTAGTCCAGCCCTACTAGATGCTCAGAGCCTGCTGCCTCTTGCTGTTCTATCCCTGTCACTCATATGTGAGCCACGAGGAAACCCCTCTCCAACCTGTAAGTCTGAAATACACCCTTTCCTCCCATCAGCTGCTTCTGGTCAGCTGTTTTGTTCCAGCAACAAGAAGGTAACTTACTACAGTGGACCTTATCTAATCTGACGAGCTCTGGAGATACCTTAGAGCAGCAAGGCAAGTGAGGGAGAAGCAGCCATGTCATAGGGAGGAAGGCCAGTTGGTGGGACAAAATGGCCATCAATATGCAGTTGCTGAAAATATACCCGTGTTGCCAGACAGCCAGAGAGGCCGGCCTCAGTCCTACAGCCACCAGAGACTGGGTTCTGCCAGCAACAACCAGGATGGGCTGAGAAGCTTGGGCCTCTGATGAGAACATCTCCATTCCTACCTCCTGAGATTCTGTTTGCAAACAGTGCCATAGTTTCTGACCTTAAGAATCTGTAGTGGGCATTTTAAACTGCTCGATTGTGCTGATCTCTTTTGTAGCAGTTTAAAAAGCAATGACAACAACAACAACAACAAAAACCTAGAGTCTCTTTCTCCAAGGAGCTCACAGGCACCTCGGGGTGAGACCATAGGCGTCATTACTGTGTGTTACTCTGATGCTGTCTCCAAGGCAACAGCAACTTGCAGCCTTATCACTTATCAAAAGCTTATTGAGTCCAACTTACCTTCTGCTTGCTGACGTCCATGGCCAACTAGGTCACGTGGGATAAATGTTCCTAGCTATGATTTTAGGGGCCCTTTGCTTACCCTTTATTCATGTACCAGGTCAATTTCAGAAATGTTTCACATAAAATGAACTTTTGCTAGTAGCTTATTTTTTCTCTTGTATGTGTATGTATGTGTGATATGCCTGTGTGTGTGTGTGAATTCAGATATGTGTAGGCACACAGGTATTCAGGTGTGTGTGCGCATGTGTGTAGAGACCAGAGGATGATGACATCATGTGTCTCTTTTAATCACTCTATTTATTTATTTATTTATTTATTTTAATTTATTTGACAGTGACAGACAGAGAGAAAAAGGCAGAGAGAGAGAGAGAAAATGGGCACACCAGGGCCTCCAGCCACAGCAGATGAACTCCAGATGCATGCACCACCTTGTGCATCTGGCTTATGTGGGTCCTGGGGAATAGAGCCTTGAACCAGAGTCCTTAGCCTTCATAAGCAAGTGCTTAACCACTAAGCCATCTCTCCAGCCCTCCACTTCATTCACTGAGACAGGGTGTCATGCTGAACCCAAGCTCACTAGGTCAGCTAGACTAGCTAGCCGGCATGCTCCAACAATCCTCCCGCCCACCTCCTTAGCGGCAAGGTGCGAGGTACTCACCACCATGCCAGGGTACTGGAGATCTGACCTCAGGTATGCGTGCTTATGTGACAAGCACTTTAACACTGAGCCATCTCTCCAGTCCCCAACTCGTAACTCTAAAGTGAGAAGGACGCATTTAAGAATTTGTGATACCACATGGGGCTGGAGAGATGGCTCAGCGGTTAAGGCACTTACCTGCCAAGGATAAGGACCCAGGTTTGATTCCCCAGTACGTGCATAAGCCAGATGCACAAGGCAGTGCATGCATCTGGAGTTTGGTTGCAGTGGCTGGAGGCCCTGGTGCACCCATTCTCTGTCTCTCTCTATCTGCCTCTCTCCTCTCTCAAATAAATAAATGAAATGAAAGAAAGTTTAAAAGAATGAATGGAATATGACTATGAAATTGAAGGTATTTCAATAAGAGAGTGTTTAAATGATTGGGAAGGAGGAGAAATAGGTAAGGAGTCTGCAACAAGATATCCTTTGAGCTGCTTGAAAGCCTGGATAAGGACGAAAAGGCCTTGGACAGCAGCTGCTGAGGCAATGGGAGGAGCTCACCTGACCCCAGGAAGGAGAGGCTTGTTCCTGGGGCTCAATTAGGAAAGGCCCATGTACAAATTCCACAAGCAAATGCACTGCAGAGAGGACCCACCACAGTGCCTGGCAGACAGAATTACTCCGTAACTGTTTTCAGTGGGAGCAGCATCATTTTCTTTTCATGTAGGAAGTTAAGAGAGAGCGGGGTGGGGGAGCATAGAACACATTGCCTTCACTGTAGCTCTGCAGAAACTCAGAGTCCTGTTTTTCCAACAAGAATTTGGGAAACACTCAGTTCTCCAAATGTCAAGGTCATGTCATTCCATGGTAACTCGGGAGAGATATTTTTAGAGACTGCTTAATTTATAGATAGTGTGACAGATGGCAAAATGGGACGCTTTTGCCTTGGTTTCAGTTAGGCTGTCATATAGGAGCTACCACCACTTTTTCCAGGGGAAGAAAGGTCCGGCACAGTACTGACTTCACTGTACATGCATAGCAGCTTCTGACTTAATAGGTCTGGGGTGGGCCCAGGAAGCCGTTCCTGCAATGCTGCAGGCCAAGTTGCTACACACAGGTGGCTGCTTCCAGAAGCAGGTGCTGGACCAAACAACCAGACATCCCACTGCAGGCTGCTGAACAAACACGGCTGTGAGATTCAAACCCATCAGGTATCTTAAAAGCATGCAAAAACATCACTTGAGAAGGTGACAATGACAGGGAGTATGTTTAAAGAGAAATGTCTTGTTCTCCCATAAGTCTGTGTTGCAGTCAGTTCCTTGTTGCAGGGACAAACAACCAACCAGATACAGTTTATGGGAGGGAAGTATTTATTCCAGGCTTATAGAGTTCAAGGGAACACCATCATCAATGGCAGAAGAAGCTGGCTCCCTTTCATAGATCCAAGCAGAGAGAAACAACTATAGCAAACAAACATTAAATACCAACACTAGCAAGCATGAGCTTGTACCACAGCTCCAAGTGATTTCCACACACCTTTAGACTGAACTTCAGATCCACCCCTGTAGCAGACAGCTCCAGGTTCGCTGAGATGAACTTCCAGACCAGGCACAGGTATGGAGGAAGGGATATTATTTATTGAAGCTTACAGATCCAGGGGGAAGTTCCAAAATGGCAGGAGAAGCGGCCTGCTCTTACAGGTCCAGGCAAGAGAGAAAAAAGCCACAAACAAAAGCACAGCACACCTCAGGCACACTTTGCATATCTTTACAATGGAATCTCAAACCCACGACCACACCTTAAGATCTGCTCAGTGACATTGCCTCCAGCCAGGTGGCTACAGATGCAAACAACAAACTAATAAAACACTTAATATATTGGGGGACATCTATTCAAACTACCACAACCCCCGAACACACCTTAGGGCTGGACTCCAAGATCTACTACCGCCCCCAGCGATACAACCTCCAGCTTGTAGCAGGGATCTGCCTGCTAGGGGCTCAAGCAGGAAGTTTAATCAAAAATGCCTGAGTCTATGAGGCCATACATTCAAACTACCACAGTCCACATCCTGTGCAGATGGTGAAGAGGGTCTTAGCTTCTCCCACACACTGTCACTTTAAACCAAGAGATCACCTGAAGAGTGTTTCATTCCTTCAGATCTTGGGGACGTAGAATGAAATGGCCTTGGAGAGGCTCTGATGAAGGATGCAGAGCACAGGCCATGTCACTGTGTTCCTTATCACAGTGGTCCAGTGGCCTTGATTCCCAGGTAGCGTCTAAGGATGGAGAACATAGGAATAACCCACCATTGATGGCAGCAGGGCTTCACACAGCTGGACAGGCTCTCTCAGGAGGAGCATTGGAGGTAGCCCTGTGTGTAGCAGCTCAGAGGACAGCCCTGGAGAAATATTGCCAGAGGTAAATACACAGATTGTTCACAGGCTTGGTGAGGTCAGCACCCAGGAAACCATGAAAGGCCTATAGAAGAAGTCAGGTGTTCTGAATATCCAACATGACCAGAGAAACAAACCATCATCATCATTCATCATCATCATCATCATCATCATCATCATCACCACAGTCAAGTGCCCAAGCCTCACCATGCCCCTCCCACCCTTTTTCTCCACATTCTTACCCATAGGAGCCAGAGGCTGCCCAATTCTGGGCCGGTTGCTTCCTACACTAAGATCCTTCCTGGAACTCAGTACAACTGCAGAACTACCAATTCCATAAGCACAAAGACAAGCAGTGGGCTGAAGAAGTCTCATGAAGTGAATGGATCCCCAGGGTAGGAGGAAACGAGAAACTGGGAAATGCTACTGTGGCTGTTTCATCTGCCCCAGCCACTCACCCTGTTCAATGAACTGTTCTTGCCATCTGCTCTTGGTACTGTTTCAGGGCCAGCTGGCCTTTGCGGGTCTCAGGGTTGTACTGGGGTTTGACCCTCAGCTTTATTCCAGCCTCACCGCTCACTAACTGTTCACACAGGCCACAGGACTAGAGTGAGAATGAAGCAGTGTGGCTGGCACACAGCAGGTGTTCAGTGCACAGCCCCTTGCAGACTCTCGAAGAGCACTTTGTGCTGCCACACTGCTTCTCCAGCATGACAGTCTTCAGAACCACCACGGTGGGGATGAGAAATGCAAGCTCCATGACTTTGCCCCAGGGAATTCTAATTCAGTCAGATTTCATAGGGCTCAGGAACCTGCCATTTAACCTCCCTTTCAGGGGCTTCTGACTTGGGTAATCCATATCGCACAACATTTGAGGAAAAGATGCACAGAAGTCTGTCAGAGGGACAAGAAAGGAGATGGGCATTTCTTTCCCAAAGGAGTACTCAACCATCTCCAACCAAAGTCCACCCAGGACACTAGGGATCTAGAAACAGTTTAAGCATGCAATAAAAATACTTTCGGGCTGGAGAGATGGCTTAGCGCTTAAGGCACCTGCCTCCTAATCCTAAGAACGCTGGTTCCAATCTCCAGCGGTTCCAATCTCCAGGTCCCACGTTTAGCCAGATGCAAAGTGCCACAAGGGTGCAATGTCGCATTTGACCACAAGGGGGCGCACACATCTGGATTTCATTCACAGCAGCTGAGAGGCTGCTGGCATGCCCATCTCTATCTGTCTTCCTCTCCCTCTTTCTCTGTCTCTCTCCAAAAACAAAAAAAAAACTTTCAAAACCTCACCAGACACCTGAGCTGGCTGTGCACATGTGCATTGTCTATTTAGAGATCAGACTAACCAACAGCAATGCACCATGGGGTGCTTAGGACCCCATGGATATAGGTGAGAGGACACAATATGACCAATGACCCTAACGGGATTCCATAGATCACGAAAGGGAATCCAGAAGGCATGACAGGATGGCCATCTCCACTGTCCCAGGACAGCAGGGAAAGAAAGGACTACCAGATCTCACCCTGCACTGCACCTGGGGCGGCATGCCCTATCTAACCCCACTGCAAAACAGGGTTCTGCTGTGATGCCAGTCAGACTGACCTCATCAGTGAAAGGAAAGTGACCCTGAGTGTCATACTGAGGGGCTGTGACACTGAGGGTTATATTGAGGGGCTGGCACTCAAGAGACCTGTGTTGAGGAAGAAAAAGGACGAGAGGGTGAATTAGTGAATCAGTAGCTGAATGAATGAAAGCACCAACTTATCTCCCAGTTGGCAAGATTTCATTCTTCAACCCAATCTACAGGAAGCAGCCAGGGTGCTCATGCCATAATACAAATGACACTGAGTTCTGCTCCAACATCCCTCAGTGGCTCACATGCAAACTGAGCAGAGCCATATGCAAACCTACTGAGATGTGCCTGGGCCTCCATAACCCAGCTCCTGCCTGGACTTCAGACATCATCTCTGATGGTTTTCTGAAGACCCTGTGATATTATCTAAATGTAAAATCAAGTGTCTCCATCATGGCTGGTTTTGATTGACAACTTGATTGGATAAATAGATGCCTCAGGCATTAGTGACATACACCTTTGGGTGTGTCTGTGAGATATTTCCAGAGAAGTATAGTGGAAGAGAGAAAGCATGCCCTGAATGTGGTTGGTTTCTTCCCATGGGCTGAGGTCAAAGACAGAATAAACGGGATAAAGGAAGAAAGGCAGGTGTAACAGACAGCTTCAGGTTCACTGAGATGAACTTCCAGACCAGGCACAGTTATGAAGGAAGGGATATTATTGTAGCTTACAGATCCAGGGGAAGTTCCATAATGGCAGGAGAAACTGACCTGCTCTTTTACAGGACCAGGCAAGAGAGAGAAAAAGCCACAAGCTACACAGCACAGCACACTTCAGGAACTCCAGCTAGGCACACTTTGCATATTTTTAGATTGAAATCCTAAACCCACCACCACACCTTAAGATCTGCCCAGTGACACTGCCTCCAGCCAGGTGGCTGCAGATGCAAACTATAAACTAATAAAACACTTAATATATTGGACGCCATCTATTCAAACTACCACAGCAGGTGAGTTCCAGCCTTCAGCTCTCTGCTTCCTGGTCTACTGAGATGTGAACAAGCAGCCTCACGCTCTTGCCACCACAGGTAAAGGCTTCTACTTTGTCATGCTCTCCTGTGCACGTGCACTATGCACTGTGCCCTCAACCTATGAGCAGAAATATTGCCTTCCTCCCCTAAGTTGTTTTGTGTCAAATATCAGTTTACAAGCTGGGCGTGGTGGCTCATGCCTTTAATCCCAGCCCTTGGGAGGTAGAGGTAGGAGGATCTCCATGAGTTTGAGGCCACCCTGAGACTACATAGTGAATTCCTGGTCAGCCTGAGCTGCAGTGAAACCCTACCTTGTAAGAAGAAAAACAAGGGCTGGAGAGATGGCTTAGTGGTTAAGGCACCTGCCTCCTAAGCCTAAGAATGCTGGTTCCAATCTCCAGTGGTTCCAATCTCCAGGTCCCACGTTTAGGCAGATGCAAAGTGACGCAAGGGTGCAATGCCGCACTTGACCACAAGGGGGTGGATGCATCTGGATTTTGTTCACAGCAGCTGAGAGACAGCTGGTGAGCCCATCTCTATCGGTCTTCCTCTCCCTTTCTTTCTCTCTCTCTCTGTCTCTTTCCAAAAAGAAAGAAAGAAAGAAAGAAAGGGAGGGAGGGAGGGAGGGAGGGAGGGAGGGAGGAGGAGGAAGGAAGGAAGGAAGGAAGGAAGGAAGGAAGGAAGGAAGGAAGGAAGGAAGGAAGGAAGGGAGACAACAATCAGTTTACAGCAGCAAAAAAAAAAAAAAATTGCATGCACTTTGTTCCCTCTCTCTCTGTCAAAACCCTTCCCTTCATCCATGTCACTCAGGCCACCTTTCAAGTACCCACGAAATCATCACCACCTCTAGGAAGCCAGCCCCACAGGCTCAGGCTGGGTGGAGCATCCTTCAGTCAGCAGTTACCCAGTAAGTAAATCCCTCGTCTGTGTCAGCGACCTCCTGCTTTATGTTCCCAACACCATCTGTGCCAATCTCCATGCACCTCTTCTCCCACGCCTAACAGGGGCACACTGTAGGAATCAAACCACTATGGAGACAATTAATAAATTGGTTCTACAATTCCCAAGAAGTGGGTGTTTCCCTGATGGTTAAAAACACTGCCAGGCGTTGCCAAGGACACTACGAGATGGAAAATACCCCTTTCCTGCCACAGCAGAACAAAGCGTCCACCCATATGGTAGAGGGTTTGCAGATTCCCCCGCCTGTCTCCTCCAAGGAGCAGGGCTTCCTCGGCATGTCTGTGTGTCCCGCTGTCTGCAGGCACACACGTGACTGGGGAACCCCATCTGCCTGCGCACGCCCACCCATGACAGATGAATTCATCTACAGCGTTGCCAGGAGCAGCCTCACAGCCTCGTGAACAAGGAGACTGTGATGAATTATTCATGCCAGGAGAAGCTGGCCCCAGCCTTCTAGGGCAGCAGGCTGGAGAAAGCCCCTGTATTGCAGGACTCACTCCTGGACACAAAAAAACAGTAACGACAGGAACAGGGACCGGGGATTAAGTGCCTACCACGTGCTCTGTGGGAAGCTCCATCTATATTGTGCCAATTCAGATTCAATTTCACAACAGTCCCTGGGGTAGAAGGAGCCATTGTCGCATTTCTAAACAAGGGATCAGAGTGGGGGAACCGCTAGACCTGCTCCCATCAGTAGCCTCTGATCTCCAGAGGTGAGCTTTCCCCTGCATGGCAGCAGGGAGGAGAGGGAAACCCAGGAAAGCCCAGGGAGGTCCCGAAGCAGAGCTGGGAAACGTCTGGGATCCCCTCACCCCGCCGCCATTAGTATTCAGAGCCATGCGCATATCAGGTGGGAGGACCTGCAGAGAGCCCTTGCCAGCCCCTGTGTGTCAAATACAGCCGCTATTTCCAGCAGCTTCTCTACCAGAGAAGCCTTGTTGCATTAGATATGGCTGAATCGATGATTCTGGAGGGTGTGCAGTTAGTCAGCTATGTAGTGAATAGGAGGAATCATGAGGAGCTGGGGAGGAAGGGGGAAGAAGGTGGGGTGGGGGTCCCCAGGAGCCTCACACCTGGCCTATCATGAGAAAGGCAAGGCGAAGGGGTGACAATGCTTTCAAGAAGAGGAAAACCAAGCAAGTATATGCGAGGCAAAAGAAGCTATCGTGGGGTGGGGGGGCACACAGACACATTGATTCGAGATTCAAAATTCATAACTTGCCTGCATCCCAGGGCATTTAGAGTCACCTGTGGGATGAATCCACAAGGGCAAAGCGGAAAGAGGCCAACAGGAAACCAGAAGAGTGAAACATAATGAAGAGGGCTGTGTCAGGGCTCTGAACCCCAACAGCCACTCAGGGACCTGCAGACATGCTCCAGACAGCTGTAAGAAGGACATGTGGCAAGTCACTGTGTCACTGTGGTGCTCTGGATGCACTCTGTCACCTCACTAGGATAAAAGAAATCAAAGCCCCCCACACCCCAACAACCTTCAGGGGAGAGCCACCGCAGTGGAGTCTCAATTACCCATTCCACACACTGGCCCAACCTCCACTCACACTGTTGCCCTGTGTATGTCCTGTCTTCCCCTGCCTGCCCTGCAGCCTGAGTTTCCTTCCACTTCTGCTCTTCAGCCTGATGCCATTGGCAGCCTGGGTGTGGAAGGCATGAGGGCAGCAAGCAGCCTCCCCTCCAGTGTCAGCCCAGCTCAGGGCATTCACACCTGGGGGAGCATCCTTGCCACCCTGGCCACGAGATGCTCCTGCCCCAACTTCCTTCTGATATGCCCTTATCCATGTCTCCTGAGTTTGGAAGCTCCCTTCTGCAGGGGCCAAGTCTTACCCACATATGGAAGCCTGGCTTCCAGCTGCTGTAGCTAACATCAATAGCATCCAGCCTTGAGATTCTTGTCTTGACAGGGACAGTGCCAAGAGACCCTATGACAGTCAGGTTTTCATTGCTGGCAGAAAACACCTGACCAAGAGCAGCTTCTGGGGAGAGCGGTTTATTTTGGCTTACAGACTTACAGACTTACTTTGGCTTACAGGGGAAGCTCCATGATGGCAGGGAAAAATGATGGCCTGAGCAGAGGGTGGACATAACCCCCTGGCCAACATCAGATGGACAACAGCAACAGGAGAGTGTGCCAAACACTGGCAGGGGGAAACTGGCTATAATACCCATAAGCCTGCCCCCAACAATACTCTGCCTCCAAGAGGTGTTAATTCCCAAATCTCCATCAGCTAGGGACCTAGCATTCAGAACACCTAGGTTTATGAGGACACCTGAATCAAACCACTGCAGACCCCAACTGCTCTGCAGACCCCTTCTGTCTGTTCTTACTGCATGCTTCTCAGAGCCCTCCTCTGACTCTCCAAGGCCTAGACAGCTCTGCTGGCTACAAGGATAAAAGGACCATGAAAGCCATGCTTTCTCCATGAAGCAAATACTGGAGTGTGGGGAGCCAAAGACATGCCAGCTACTATGATGCTTGTGGGTCTTCCAAGGGTGACAGTACACACACTACATCTGTGAAGTGAGACTTTCATGGGAAATAGTCTCACTGGGTTGACAACTGTGAGCTAAATAAAAATTGGAAAATGGGGCTGGGGAAATGGCTAAGCAGTTAAGGTGTTTGTCTATGAAGCCTAAGGACCCGGGTTTGATTCCCCAGGACCCACGTAAGCCAGATGCAGAAGGGGACACATGCATCTGGAGTTCGTTTGCAGTGGCTGGAGGCCCTGGCAAACCCATTCTCTTTCTCTCTGCCTCTTCCTCTCTCTCAAATAAATAAATAAAATATCTTTTAAAAAAATTGGAAAATACTTATTCATACCATTCACACACACACCACGGACCAGCTGGAATTCACCTCCCAACCATGGTGTCCTCAGGTCTCAGAAGAGAAATGGAAGGCTCAAGAGGTCATATAAGTTACCACAGACCACAGTGGTTGAGCTGAAAAGACACAGACCTGGCAATGCTGTGTATAATTCAAGATGCCTTCCACCCAAGGAGAGGAGACACTCAAGCTTACTGTTTTGTTTGATTGAATGTTTCTAAACAAGAAAGGATTTTCAGCCAGACATGGTGGCGCACACCTTTAATCCCAGCACTTGGGAGGCAGATATAGGAGGATTGCTGTGAGATTGAGACCACCCTGAGACTACATAGTGAATCCCAGGTCAGCCTGAGCTAGAGCGAGACCCTACCTCAAAAAAGAGAGAGAAAGGATTTTCCCTTTGATTAAAATACACACACACACACACACACACACACACACACACACACACACACACGAGATCTATAAATCTTTATGACTAAGATGGTATTTCTGTCCGAGCTGGAACTCTGGATTTCATTCTTTGGAATTCTAAAATTTGTCTTCTTGAAATCCCAGTGCTTCACTGAAGAGTTGGAAGCCCTGAGTGGCTACTGGGTCTTCGGGCACTGAACTGCAGAGAGGAAGAAGCTACGGAGCCCGCCCTCCCCTGAGGAGGAGTCAGAATCCTGGAGGGGGCGCTGGCTCTGAAAGTGGAAAGTACAGAAAGGAAAAAGATGGCTTTATACAGGTAGTGCCAGACTCTAAATCCCGTAGGATGAGACAGAAGGAATCCAAGCAGAGGAGCTGCTCCCACAAGAGGGTGCATACAAGACTGCAGGGAGGACAGAGGAGCCAACAGTTCTCTGAGAAGGGCGCTCATTTGGTCCTCCTTCGGTTTGAACACATTGAGCAGAGTGGACCCAATGAACCCTGACACTGGATAAATCCTTGCAGGTCCTGGATCTCAGGTGCAGGGACAGGGGCAAGTTAACAAGGGAGTATGGTAAACTGTGGGGCAAAGGATAGAGAAATCAACAAGAAAGACAAAGGCCAAAGCATACTGGTATGTGGGGAGCCAAAGACACTCAGCTATGATCTTTACATCTGTGGGAACCCTGGAAGGGGCAGGTAGACACCCAAAACCAGGACAGCTATGAACTGCTCCGTGACAGCTATCAACAGAAGCGGCGACCAAGCCAGCCCAGCCCCGGGAGTCAAGTCCTCAGTCAGCTGCTGTCCACCCTTCTTCTGCTGGGATCTGTCGTGCTCTGCACCCAACTACAATTCTGGGGCACGGGAACTCATGATGACATGCACACAATGTCTCCCTGGGGGCAGGTGGAGGATGGATTTGGAGAGGCGGACTGAAAATTCCCAGCAGCCCAGGGATGGCTGTGGAGATACCGTCTTCCCTGGCGTGCTTACGATTTCTGTCCCAGTGACGTAAACACACTCCGTGTGGCAGGCAAGGGGTGTGACAACAAGAAGGCTTTCAGACTCAGATCGAGACAAACGAGTTCATTTGTTCGTTCATCCATTCATTCTGGGGACCATGGCACATGCATCTGTGAGCTGCATGGGTGACATGCATCCTGTTCAGGGTAAGCTGTGACTGGGCTTACTCCACCCAGTTTGTTCAGGCAGGAGGAACAAATGATGGGGATGGTTGCCAAGACAAGAGCTTCCCCCCCCCTCAGAGAACTGCTGGCTCCTTGTCCCTCCACGCTGCCTCATAAGGACCCATGAGGGAGATAGCCATTGTGCTTGGATCTCCCTGTCTCACTCCCTGGGAGAGTTCATCTCCTGCATTAAAGTGTAGCCTAAGCAACATATAGAAATACTTAGGGCATGCAAACCGGGCCAGAGTTGTTCGTAAGCTGTTGTGCACCACAGTGTATGAGCTGTGGAGTTGAGAGGATACGAATCTACAGACCCGTGAACCAGCGGGGTGACAGAAAGGAACTGGAGGGCACATCTGGAAGAACCGAGACCTGCCCGAAGGCGGCAATGCAAAAGTACTCCTGGTACATATCCAAGGTACTCCATCTCCCTTTTCCACAGTGGTCCCACCCTCCCCTGGTTTCAGTTTTTCCTAAAACTGCAAGATCAGGGACAGAACAGGGAGCCTGGCTGCTGGGCCTGTGACAGCCAGCGCAGGGTTTCTCCGTGGAAGTACACCCTTACCCACTCACAGTGACCCACAGGCAGTGGGAAGGAAACAATTACTTCAAGGCCCGAGGACAAGATAAATATAAGCTCAAAATCTTAGGTTCCCGAAGAGGACTGACAGCAGAGGAAGGATTCCTGACAGAGCTGAGGAACATTTCCACTTCTATGTGGGCATAATGAGGCACTGAGGGAGGCAGGGCGAGAGGACAGCAGGCCAGGGAATCAGGAACTTAGCTCTGCTCCAGTGGGCTTGAGTGGAGGGCAGATATTTTCATCCCCCACTCTCAGGTTGAGCCCTCTTATGTGCTTTACCAAAAACAGGCAGCTGTAAAAATGGACTCAGGGGAAAGGTCAGGAAAAGGCAGGTACTGGGGCTGCATCTCAGTTTAGTCTTAAGTCAATGTCATGTGACCTAAGGGAAGTCATTCTCTAAGGCTAGCTTTGCCTATCTGTGACACGTGCATGATATAACCTTTATGCAGATTGGGAAGGACAAGGAAAGACGCAGAGTGATGTCCAGAACTCAGCAAAGACACCAGAAAGGGCAGCCACCTCCAAGAGGAGAAGGGACTGGTCTATAAAGTTCTGTCAGATGTTCCTAAGCCCAGAGTCTAGTGCTCTGGAACAAGACTTAGACCCTTTTTGAAACTGGGAGGGAACCCCGAAGCGACAGGACGCATGCCCCGCAGCCTAAGCCCTGGATCTATATCTGCTCATTTTAAGGCTGTATAAAAATATGGAGCATTTGCCAGATGCACAAAAGTGGCACGTGGGTCTGGAGTTCATTTGCAGTAGTGAGAGGTCCCAGCCCACCCATACTCCCTCTCTCTCTTTCTCTGTCGGTCTGCTCTTTCTCTGTCTCACTCAAATAAATAAAAATATTAAAAATAACTGTATACAAAGTGCCACATGCATCTGTGATCCCAACACACATGTGATAATGGGAAATAAAACCAGAAGAATCCAAAGCTCACAGGTCCGCTTGACTGGCGTTTGTTCTCAGCAGTGAGAGACCCAGTCTTAAAGAAGGTGAAAGAAGAGGACAGGTTGTCCTGAAGGTTGTCCTCTGACCTCCATGTGTGCCATGGCATGTATGCACCCATGCATGCACACACATAAGCACATGTGCAAATAAATCTATTTTTAAAATAAATAAATTTTGCTGGGCATGGTGGCACACACCTTTAATCCCATCACTTGGGAGGCAGAGGTAGGAGGATCACCATGAGTTCAAGGCTACCCTGAGAATACATAGTGAATTCCAGGTCAGCCTGAACTAGAGTTAAACCCTCCCTCGGAAAAAATAAAATAAATAAATAAAATAAATAAATAAAATAAATAAATTTTAGGGTGGGAGTGATGGCTCCGTGGTTAAGTGTGCTTCCTGAGAATGCCAGAGTTCAAAATCTGCAGATCGTACGTGTTGCAGTCACTTTCCAGTGGCTGCGACAAAGCATCTGACTGAACGAAGCTGATGAGTAGAAAGTTGTTGATTTTGGCTCACAGTCTCTAGGGGAAGCTCCATGATGGCAGGAGAAGGCATGACATGAGCAGAGGCTGGACACTACTTCTGCCACAGCAAATGAAAATAGCAGCCCAAGAGTGAGCCAGACAAACGCTGGCAAGCTGGGGCTAATGTGCCTCAAGGTCCACCCCCAACAACACACCTCCTCCAGCCAGGCTCCACCTTCCAAGCTGCCACCAGCTGGGAACCAAGCATCCAAACCACATGGGTTTATAGGGGACATCTGATCAAACCACCACACCCTGTAAAACAGCTGAGTGAGGCCACATGTGCTTATAACCCCAGTCCCACAGAGCAGCAGAGACCCTGGGATCTTCAGAGCCCCACAGCTCTGGAGTAAAGGCTTTTCTGCTCAAAACAAGACCAGGCAGAAGAGCAATGGACTGGACACCTGATGGTCCACTCTGACCACTGGAAGTGAACAACTCCCACATGAGTGTATGGGACACTGCCAGGGCACCCACACATGCAAATACAGCACACGCACACCTACAAATAAAGTACATTTTAAAAAGAAATGGCAGTGGGCTGGGGAGATGGCTTACAGGCTAAAAGCACTTGTGTGCAAAGCCTGCAAGCCTGGGTCCAACTCCCCAGTATTCGCATAAAGCCAGATAAGCAAAGTGGTGCGTGCATCTTGAGTTCATTCACAGTAGCGAGAGGCCCTGGGCACTCCACTCACATTCTCTCACACTCACACAAAGTCTCTCAATTAAATAAGTGAAGCTACCCGAAGAACCTCATCCACGGCTTGCGAGTGGCATCCACAAGTACATATGTACATGTGTGCCTGCATACACGCATGCACCCTCTCACACATACACACAAAATCTCCCCAATGGCTTACCAAGGTGACGTCATAAGACAACATCGGTCAGAACAACTCATGAGCCTGCTGCATTCAGGGCTGTGCAACTAGAGAACCTGTGTTCATACAAACATGCTGCTCTCTCTCCAAAGAATGAACACAGAGCTGTCATGTTGCAATATGTGAGTTCCATCTTGGTCAGTTTAGGCTTTGCTATTGTTATTGAAGGAAAAAAAAAACAAACACCTCATTTCACAAAATGTCCTTGGTAAGTAAGTGTATGAATCAACTTCTCATTGCTGGGACAAAATACCTGACAAAAATCGGTTTACGGGGACTGGAGAGATGGCTTAGGGGTTAAGGCGCCTGCCTCCTAACCCTCAGAACACTGGTTCCAATCTCCAGCTGTTCCAATCTCCAGGTCCCACGTTTAGCCAGATGCAAAGTGACACAAGGGCGCAATGCTGCACTTGGCCACAAGGGGGCACGCACATCTGGATTTCGTTCTCAGCAGCTGAGACACTGCTGGCGCGCCCATCTCTGTCTTCCTCTCTCTCTCTCTCTCTCTCTCTCGCTCTCTCTCTCTGTGTCTCTCTCTCCAAAAAAAAAAATAAGATAAAATAAAAAGTTTAAAAAATATATGTTTATAGAAGAAAGGGTTTATTTCAGCTTAGAGTTCCAGGTTACCGTCCCTCATGGCGGGGAACGCACGGTGGCCGGAGCTTGAGGCAGTCATTTTTAGCACCTTTAGGAAGCAGAGAGAGATGCACGCTGGTGCTCAGTCAGCTTTTTTCTTTTTATTCAGTCCAGAACCCCAGCGTGTAGGTTGGTGCCATCCACAGTTAGGATATGTTTCTCACCTTCACTAATCTAACCTAGAAAACCCCTCACAGAGGTGGGTTTCCATGGTGACTGTTAACTCTGCTAAGCTGACAACCAGAGATGAGCCCCCAGAATCAGCTCCAATGTTAGTCGGGGGGGAGCCACAGCACTTGCTGTTCCTTGCCTTGAATTTGGAGGTCGCACGGCTAGAAACTTCACTGTTAATTTTCCACTCGCTTCGCGGTAGGTAGCACTTCCGATGCATGAGTTATGGGAACATTTTCCTAGGCTGCTTTGCTGACACTTGAGTGCTGATGTTGCTGGAAATTCTGGCATTTTCCCTAAGCCTGTAGATGTTGGGTGTAGGATTAAAACACGATGGATCACAGACTGGCATCTCCTTTGCCATCCTAACCTGTGGGTAAGGCCCTGCTCAGCTCCACCTGTGTTCATGTTGACCCTTTGAGAGATGTTTGTTCCAAGTCTGTAACAGGGAAAACCTGTCCTGTTGCCTTTTGGAGCTGATGTGTTTCTTCTAGCTAGCCCTTGTGCTTTTCCTGCAGCTCAAACCACGAGGCAAGGATGCTTGTGCAAACCAGCTCCTGGGGTAAGTCAACACCCATCAGTATCAGTCTGCAAACCTCGCTGTTAGGATGTTTGAGCACAAGAAGGTAAACACATTTTGGAATCGTGCCTATGAGCCATGGAAAGTTACCAGATTAGCCACGTCGACAAGTCAATAAAAAGCATGGACATTCCTTTGTTTAGTGGGGAGGCTGGTCCTCTTTCCCCTTAGGTCAGTGTTGGCTTTTTTCTGCTTCTGAGTGAACATCTCAATAGGGCAGCCTTGCCTATCTTGTTTATAACATCTGACTTGGTTTTATTTCTATTGTTTCCATATCAAAATATTCTGCGGGATTGGAGAGATGGCTTAATGGTTGGGGTGCTTGTCTGCAAAGCCAAAGGACCTCGGTTCAATTCCCCAGTACCCACGTAAGCCAGATGCACAAGGGGGTGCATGCATCTGGAGTTTGTTTGCAGTGGCTAGAGGCCCTGGTGCACCCATTCTCTGTCTCCTCTCTCTCTCTCTCTCTCTCCTTGCATACAAATAATAAATAAATAAATAAAACAAAAAAATTTAAAAAATATTCTGAGAATTGTCTCACCAGGGTTTGAATGTGCCCCCAAAAGTTCACATGGTGAAAACTTCATTACTGTCATGGTTAATCTGGATTATCAAATTGATTGGATCTAGAACCACCAATGAGATGAATCTTGGAGCACACACGTCTATGAGGGATTTTATACATTAGATTTATTGAGATGGGAAATCCCACCTCCATTGTGCAGACAGCAGTCCACGAGTCTGAGAAGAATGCAAGCTGGACTCCATCAATCATCCCTCTCTGCTTCCTGACTGCAGATGCCACGGGACCAGTCGCCTCAAGCTCCTTCTGCGATGCCTCCCCACCACGATGGACTGCCTCCTGGAACTGTGACACAAAGCAAGCCCTCCCTCACTTAAGTCGCTTTTGTCATAGCAACAAATAAGTAACTAATACAACCTTCAGATGCCTATGTTGATGACATTTGGAGATGAACCTTGAAAATTAAATGAGGTCCCCGTGACACCATTTGATGGCTTTATACAGAGTAAAAGCGGCATGAACTGTCTCTCCGTGTGATGCCCTCTGCTGTGTTAAGCAATAGGAAGCCTCCCTTCACCAGATAAGGGCAGTGTGCTCTTGCAATTCCCACCTCCAGAACAGTATGCAAAATAATCCTCTACTTTTATAAATTACCTGCCCTCAGGTGGTTTGTTATAGAAGCCCAAAACGGATGAAGACAGAGGACCACAGTCTGCGTGGCTTATGTTATGGTTTGGATGTGAAATGCCTCTCGCAGCTCATGCGTTTGAATGCCTACACCCCATTTTGGGCAACTGTTTTAGGAGGTTGTGGACACTTTGGGATGTCAGGCCTAACTAGAAGAAATAGGTCACTAGAGGCCAGGCCTAGAGGTTGATAGCCTAGCCCCAGCTCTACCTTGATTTCTTTGCTTCCTGACTGCTGGTATAGTATAATCAGACCCCTCATCTTCACTGCCATACCTTCCCCACCACGATGGACTATCTTCCTTCAATCCACAAGCCGAAACAAGCCTCCCTTTCCTTAAGTTGCTTCATGTCAGGTATTTGGTAATGAGCAAGGTGACCCATATAGCTTATAAACAACAGAAGCTCACTGTTCACAGTTCAGGAAACTGGAATTCTGAGATCACGTGCAAGGTCAGTTGGGTGGTGGTGTGGGGCCTCTCCCGGGTTACAGGTTGCCCTCTTCTCACGCAGTCTTGGCATGGAGGAAAGAGAGTAAGAGAGCTCCGTGGAACCACTTCTTACAAGAGAATCTATTCCGTTCACATCTGCCATAGGCCCCCCCTCCTACGCCATCACACTGGGGACTAAGAGTTCAACAGATGAAAGTTGAAGGGACATTCAGCCCTAACTGACGGGATGCACATTCAGCTGTGCAAGAGACACATCAGTCACCAGGTTTACAGACACAGAGGATGGGGCCTGTCAGTCCTCTGAGCTGCCACAGCCAGGAGACACACCCAGGGACATCTGGAGCCTGTCCCTTTCTCTGATGGCTAGAAGCATCAAGCACCGGAATGGGATGTCCCTTGTTAACCCCCAGGCATGTGTGGGCTGCGTTCCTTATTCCAGAGAGGAGGGAGCGAAGCCGAGCTCAGCAGCACAGACGTGGTCAGTGTGATCACAACAGACTTGGGAGGGAGCATCCTCCAGGCAGGCACAAGTGTTTACTGAACTGCTTTCTGCCTCCATGAAGAACCGTCTGTACCAAGGCTCAGGGTGCTCCAGATGCGGTGACAGATCATATCCGCAAGCACCGTGTTGCTGTGTTGCATTTTGTCCCGAGTCAGCTAGGACAGTGCCGGATTCTCTGCTCTGCTGAGACTTTGTATGCCCAGTATCACATCATAGAACACCCCACACTTATTCCGTGTGTGTGTGTGTGTGTGTGTTTTCACACATACATGATCACGTGTGCTTGTGTGTGCATGAGTGTGGCCGCCAGAGGACAGTCTTGGCTGTTGTTCCTCGGGAATGTCATCCCCCTTTTTCCCTTCCTTCCTTCCTTCCTTCCTTCCTTCCTTCCTTCCTTCCTTCTTTCTGTCTTTCTGTCTTTCTGTCTTTCTTTTCTTTCCTTCCTTCTTTTTTGAGATAGGAGCTCTTATTAGCCAGGTGCTTACCGGCTTACTAGCTTAGGTTAGACGATCCAATGAGCTCCAAGAATCCCTCCGTCTCTTCCTCCTCAGGGCTGAGGTCATCAGCAAGTGCCACGTGCCAGGCTTTCTTACACAGGCTCTGGGGATCAAACTCAGGTCTTCATGCTTACACGGCAAGCACTTTACTGGACTATCTCCCCAGCTCCTGCATTTCTGCAGGACAAGGACTGTGCCTGACCTACCGGTCATCCTAGGTCTTGGGTTAGCACGTAACAAGTGTTCTAGCATGTTCGTTGGGTTGGCATAGAATAATTTAACTTTCAATCCAAAACGATCCAAGATAATATTTGGAGGAAATCAAGGAGGCAAGGCCCATGTGAACAAATGTGAGGCTAGAGCAAGAGGTGAGAGCAGACGAGAATGTTTAAGGGGCTTATGCAGTCACCGTGACTACGAAGGAGGGCTTGGCTGCATCTCCTAACTTTAGATGTGTGTGTGTGTGTGTGTGTGTGTATGTGTGTGTGTGTGTGTGGCTATGACACACATTCTTATGCTCCAGTTATCTGTAGTAGCTAGGAGTGCTAATATATTTTTAGATATTTGAAGATGAAATATATTCATACTTATGACACATGGAAGCCCTCCATAAAGGGGTAATTTCCCTCAGCCAAGGAAAATGCCAGAGAAATGAAATTCTCACAATTTAGTCACAAATCGTTTGATAAGAAGTCTCGAGAAGCCAACACTGAGAAATGAGAAATACACCTGATAACAGAAGGGCAGCCGATGAAAGGAAAGGGACACGCGATGCGGAATGAGCTTTTCTGAATGCTTCGCCCCCGCAGAAAGAGACGGAGGAAGGGACATGCAAACCCCAAGGAGCCACAGGAACACGAAAGACGGTCAAAACAACACGGTCTCACTTGCAGTGAGGTGGGACCAAGAGTGGGGGCTAGGAACAGATTAAAAGAGAAAGCTATCGGGCTGGAGAGATGGCTTAGCGGTTAAGGCACATGCCTGCGAAGCCTAAGGACTCCGGTTTGATTCTCCAGGTCCCACGTAAGCCAGATGCACAAGGGGTGCATGCATCTGGAGTTCGTTTGTAGTCACTAGAGGCCCTGACACACCCATTCTCACTCTCACTCTCTCTCTCTTTCCCTCTCTCTGTGTCTGATAAATAAATATAAAATAAAATCTTTAAAAAAGAGAGAGAGGTATCGTGTCTCCCCTTTCCCCAGTGGTGATTCTGTCTCCAGCAAAGAAAAGTGAGGCAGCACCCTTGGCAAGCAGAACCAACAGGAACACAGCAAAGACATTAGCGTCACGTGAAAGACTGGCCTAGACCCGACCTTCCACCTAGATCTGAGTACAGAGTCACATAAAATGGGATTCATTTTTTTTTTTTTATGGAAGTGAGGGGGTGGGTAATGTCTGGATCCTGAAAATAGGCACATATGACCCCATTTCCCAAGACAGCCAAGGTGGACCCGGGATCAGACCATTCCATTGTCCGTAGTCCTTAGCTCCCTTCCTGTCAGCTTCTCTTCTCTCTTTTCCAGCAACACCATTAGGCCTGTGGCTCAGGGGTGGCTCCATCAGCATTAAGGACAGAGTAAGGCTGTCCTTGCATCAGACCTGCTGTTTTTGCCACACTGCTGCCTCTTTGTAGTCTCCACCACCCACCCTCACAGACAATGGGCGAGGAGACTGTTCTCCATATGTAGAGCCCGGCTGGGGACAGTTCCCTCTCAGTGACAGCCTAAGTGAGGGATGGGCTGAACCCAATGTCTGTTTTACATTTGCGTGTCCCTGAGCTTGCCGCCCTGCAGGGACGTACACTTCTGCCCTGATCACCTGTGGCTCTTCCACCAGGACGCTTGCCCAGCTCTTTCTGCCTTCCTAAACTGTTAGGAGCACATGGCCATGGAACACACATTAGCCAAGTCCCAAGCAGCTACACAATGAATGAACTGAATCACTTCCCAGCTATCTCTCTCCCCTCTGGACCTCTGACTGGGCAGGACTTACCTTGTTACCAAATTTCAACCCTCACTACTGCACACCTCTCAAGAAAGGAACAAACAGGCTGGAGAGATAGCTTAGTGCTTAAGGTACTTGCCCTTGAAGCCTAAGGACCCAGGTTCAATTCCCCGGGACCCACATAAGTCAGATGCACAAGGTGACACATGCATCTGGAGTTCACTTGCAGTGACTGGAGGCCCTGGAGCACCTATTCTTTTTCTCTATCTGCCTCTTTCTTCTTCTCTCTTTCTCTCTCTCTCTCTCTCTCTAAAATAAATAATTAAATATTAAAAGAAAAAGAAAGGAACTAAGGGGCAGAGGTCAAGAGTATGAACTGAAGCTAGACTCCTTCTCCAGCCACTCTCCAGCCTGGGATAGTTCTGCAAGGTTGTCATGCGCAGTCTTTATCTATAGCAAGAGGTCGTTATCAACTTTCAGCTCAGTAGACTGGGCTTCAGAGGTCACTAACTTAATCATGGTCAGAGCTACAGTTTTATCCCAGAACTCACACTCCTGACTTGTCAGGACTGCTCAGGTCTGAGGTAGAGCCCAGCCTGCCAGCCTGAGATCTGGCAAATAAGCAGCTGCCATGGTGACTGGGAGACATGGAGAACTCACCAGTGCTTCCACTCAGCTAGCTGCACCCACATCCTGACTGAACAAGACTGGGTCAAAAGAATTATTTCTGGGGCTGGAGAGATGGCTTAGTGGTTAAGGCACTTGCCGTGTAAAGCCTAAGGACCCAGGTTCGATTCCCCAGGACCCACATAAGCCAGATCCACATGGCGGCACGTGTCTGGAGTTTGTTTGCAGTGGCTGGAGGCCCTGGCTTGCCCATTCTCTTTCACTCTCTCTCTCTCCCTACCTCTCTATCTCTCAAAGTTTAAAGTCAAAAGTGCAAGGTCACCCATGCACACTAGGTGGCACATGCGTCTGGAGTTCGATTGCAGTGGCTGAGGCCCTGGCATGCCAATTCTCTCTCTCTCTCTCTCTCTGTCTAAATAAAATAAAGTAGTAATAATAACGTCTACTTTGAGACATCATCCAAGGGTGAGGACAACACAGCCGTACACAAGACACACCCACCATCATCATCTTCACCGTCACACTTCTCTTTATGCAACATCTACCTCTGACTTTCTCTTTCTCTGACTTTTTAATATTAAAATCAATGCCATATTTCTTTTCATAACGGCTGTGACCTCAAATCCTGCACAGAGTGACTACAGTAAACACTTGGAAGGTTACTGTAACTGCATGCACAAAGTACACGTATTGCTTAACGGAATCCCTGGAGGGCTTCTTCCATAAGGTCCTGGGCAGTGAATGCTAATCTGCTAAGGTATCAGCTGTCAGCAGTCACGGCCATGTCCTATTTAATAAGTGGGGCACAACTCCCGTTGGCTCAATGAATCTGTGCTTTCTAGCCTCTGTCCTGTTCAGCCCCACTGACTGGTTGTCTCACTCTCAGATTCTGAGACAATGCCTAAATTAATTCAGAGTGTTTTACTTCTCCCACCACCACAGTATGACAACACAAGGAGAAATTGAGAAGGAAATGAATTCTATCCTTAAACAAAGCTCAGGTGCAGGAAAATACAAACACAGACGTAGCACGCAGGGTGGCTGACAAGACAGGAAGAGCCAGCCATCGGCTCATGTTTTGATAGGAGCCTTGGGGCTAGCATGGGAAAGCAATGGGCTTGGGGGGGTCAGCAGTCCACTTCAACTCTCAGTTGTGCCATATCATTGGGTGTGAGGCCAGAGTGAGGGCACAATCAGGGTGGCCTTAATGTCCAGAGAATTGCGAGGACACTTATCTTGGCCTAAGTATTCATCTGTTTCCTTCTATCTGTGTCATGCTTTGGGGGTACCTTCCCATTTTTATTACAGGTATAATTTCTTCACTATTTCTTAATCCTCTGTGGTCTATTATTTGAAGGGGGTTCCATGTCTGGTTTTCCATGTGTGTGGGGGTGGGTGGTACGAGACAACCCCAGTCTTTTCCTAGATATCAATTTCCCCTAAATAAACTCACGAATTATAATTTCTTTCTAAATAAACTCAACAATTCACAATTTATCCTTTTCAAGTTCCGCTTTATAAGTTCTTTGTTAAAAACAGGATAAGGGGCGCCAAAGAGATGGCTTAGCAGTTAAGGTGCCTGCCTGCAAAGCCTAAGAATGCCTGCTCAAATCTCCAAGTCCCACGTTTAGCCAGACACAAAAATGACGCAAGTGCACAGGGGGCACACGCTTCTGGAATTTGTTCACAGCAGCTGAGAGGCCCTGGCATGCCCATTCTCTCTGTGTGTCTCTCTCTCTATCTATCTCTCTGCCCCCCCACCTCAAATTAAAAAAAAACTACAATAAGGAGGGCTGGAGAGATGGCTTAGCAGTTAAGGCTCTTGCCTGTGAAACATAAGGACTCATGTTCGACTCTCCAGATCCCATGTAAGCCAGATACACAAGGTGACACAAGTGCACAGGGTCACACAATCAAACAAGGGGATGCACACATCTGGAGTTTGATTTCAGTAACTGGAGGCCCTACAGCACCAATTGTCTCTCTGTGTCTCTCTTGCTGTCTCTCTCTCTCTCTCACTCTCTCACATAAAAACAGCCAGTCTGTTGGGCTTGCCTAAAAAAAAAAAAAATAGGACAAGAACCCAAAAATTGGGGTTCACAAGTCTGAGAAACCCCTCCCGAACCCCAACTCCTGCATCAAGTAAACATTACCATTAATGGAAAGACACTGAGTACAGGGTTACGAGAGCAGACTAGCAGGGCTCTGTTGTGTACATACAGCTGGAAGGGCTAAGAGCGTTCAGTCCATATTCTGATGTTAAATGAGAGTCGCTGCTCCCCAAACACCGCGTGAGAGGATTGCGGGACTGTGTGGTTTAAATAGGGGTCGAATGCATTCCCCCAAGGTTTGAGTTGGAACCTTAGCCCGTAAGGTGGTGAAGTTAAACAGGTGGTGTGAGTCCTTTAAGAGGCGGGGTCTAGGGAAAGGTAAGGCCTCCTAGGGCCATCCTGCTTGGAAGGAGTTAAGCAGCTCAGAGGAGTAAGTTCCTTTACATGAGAGCAAGTTGTCATGGAAAAATTAAGGCTGGCCTTTGTAGCCCCTTGACTGTGTGCTCGCCATGTGATTTCTCTCTTACACACACACACACACACACACACACACACACACATTCCTGCCATGATGTTATCTGTCCTATCATGATTCATCTTCATTCATAGCAATAAACCTTTTTTCTTTATAAAGGTCTCAGCCTCAGGGACTTTGCCATGGCAACAACAACAACATAAATAAATGAAAACCCTGATACAAGGGTCTCGGATTGCTTGCTGGTGTCTGACATGGGCAGGGGTGTGAGTGACAATACTGAGAACATAACAACCTTCTTTCCTCACACACGGAGCATCGGGCTTTTCCGAGTCCCCCTCTCAGGGCCTCGACTTCTCTATCTGTACAATGAACGAGCTGAACTCAGATCTCTGAGATCCCACCCTTTCTTTTTGCTCAGTGCCATTCACCTGTTATCAGATCACAGTGAAGGGCTTGGACAAGGTTACAGATCTCAGGAAGGGGACATCAAAAACCTATCCCAACCACCTTCTTGGCTATTTGTATTCCATTTGTCAGGCTAATCTTAAAATCCTGGAAGGTCTGATGCCAAAGCAAACCAGGGGGTTGCAAGCTGTATTTGCTCCCTGCAACAATTTAAGATGTAAAAATAACACCCTTTGTTCCAGCAAGGCTGGGGATCTCAGCACCAGGAATCCAAGGCCTGTGCCATCTCTGAATCCCCTGGGGAAGGGGAGGGGAGCTCTCCAGCCCCACTCAGGGAGTCAATCTGCACAGCAATCCTCAAGGAGCAAATGGAACAGCCTCAAGCAGAGGGGAGTCACCCAGCTCGGTCTCTCTCCACTCAAGGGCCCATATCTCTTTTCAATAAAATGGCATTCAATTGCTTAAAAGATTTTATGAAAAATCCCCCATGGACCAATGATAGGCAATGCTTCCTAGACACGATTTGTCTGTCCAGCAATCACGCCCACGCTGCCTTTGCTCCTGTGCCTCAGCGCGAGGATGCTCACTGGACCTGCTGTCAGCCCAGCTCTCCCCTCGAGTCCCGTCTCTGTCTAGGATGGAGTGTGGGTGCCAGTCTCTGCAGCTCTCTCCCTCTCTTCCTCCCTGCCACCCCCCCCGCCACATCTGTTCTCTCAATGCCCATTATCTTCCTGTCTGATGTTTGCCTCCTGCTTGTCTGTCTGCCTCTCTCTCTCTCTTTCCACCATTCCTCTGCTGCCCCCCCGTGGGATCCTCCTTTCTCTTTCACTGTCAGCATCTTATTGCTGTGATCCGGGACATGTTGTCATTCTTTCAGCCTGGGGGAAGTCTTTTCTAGTTTGGAATGTCTGCCCTGGCTAGTGAGAAATTCTTTGGAAACACACCTTCAAAGCTACTTGCACATAAGGCAACTTATTTACAAAACATAATTTCAACAACTACCATAAACAATTTAAAATAGCACTGCCTCTGGTCCCTGGAAACCAGCACATGGAAATGACTCAGCATTCTCTCTTTGCCTGCCCAGTACCAGAGGAAAGCACACACACATGCATACACACTCACATACATACGCGTACATGCACACACCACATCTTTCTATTCCAAGGTCCACAAAAGATGACCAATCCTTAAAATGCTATCAACTTTGTGATTTATTTTATTACATCTCAAAAATGGTATCTTAATTTGTGTATAAATCTTAAATTGTATTCTCATTTTGTAAAAACCATTGTGCATATCCTTCACCAGGCACATTACTTAGATGCATTTTAGAACCATGCGTGTGTGTGTGTGTGTGAGAGAGAGAGAGAGAGAGAGAGAGACTGTGGGTGTGTGCATGCCACTGCATGCATTTTGAAGTCAGGGGACAACCTCAGTCGTTGGTCCTCATCCTCTATCCTGTTTGAGACACGGTCTCTTGTTCACAGCTGTGTATGCTAGGCTGGGTCCTGAGCTTCCAGGGACACTCCCATCTCTGCCTCCCATCTCACTGGGAGGACTGGGATTATAGGTGCTGATGCCACCATGGCCGGCTTTATATGGACTCTGGGAATCCAAACATGGCCATTTTAGAACATCCTTACTATTGCCTCTAAACTACATTCACTCAAGTTACACAAATAGATATGAAGAACCTATCATTTTCTGGGCACCGGTGTGTGAGAAGAGACCATCACTGCTCAATACAGACTTAAACAGCAATGGAGGAGACAGGCATCCAAACAGAGCATCAGTGTGTCTATGATAACGGCAGCAACAGAAGGGACATCTGGGAGGGAGGAGCTACTCCATGGCTCCTAAGCTTGGTTTTTTCAACTTACTGTTGTCTGTCTGTCTGTCTGTCTATCTATCAATCATATGTATACATGCTCATGGACGTGTAAGTGTGTTTGTGCCATGGTGCACATGTGGTGGTCTGAGGACAACGTTCAGGCTGGTCTTCCTCTGCCCACCTCATTTGAGGAGGGTTTCTCATTCTGGATTATTGCTCTACTGTCCTTTGCTGTGCTCCTGCTGAGCTTCTGGGAAATTCTCCTGCCTCACCTCTCATCTCATGGTCAGTTCCAGCATGCTTGAAATACAGAAGCCTGCCCCAGCTACTGGTTTTTCACATGGGGTCTGGGGATCCACTGAGTCATCTCCTCAGCCCCTTGGCGTAGGTCTTGTGGGGTGGGTTAGGCACTTCAGGCCTCTGGGATGGGGAGCGGATGATATCAGGATTAAAGTATTATATTTGTTCAAACATTACTTGAACACACTTCCCAGCATGCCTCTGTCCCCTTCCTCATAAGTCCAGGGCCAGGCACACTGAGCACATCATGTGTGTTTGCCATCAAGCCTGACGGAGAGGATGATGCTGGTCCCTTGCTACGTTCACAGCCTCAGCACCTAGCCCCACACCTGGCCATAGAACATGGCCTTCACATGTGGACTGAATGAACATCTGGGTGAGGTAGGAGGAGAAGGCATCTGTTACTATTAGGTGGATAATGGAACCAACACAGAAAACACAATCCCATTGACATGATCATCCAAACAATTAAGAAAGCGTTTGAGGGGCTGTAGAGATGGCTCAGCAGTTAAAGGCACTTGCTTGAAAAGTCGGATGGCCCAGGTTCAATTCCCTAGTAACCACGTAAAGCCAGATGCACAAAGTGGCACCAGCAGCTAGAGTTATTTGCAATGGAAAGAAACCCTGATGTACCAGTCTCTCCCCTGCCAAATCTGCTTGCAAACAAACAAACAAACAAAAAAATAAAAACCCTTCCATTAAAAAGGAATTAAAAAAATTTAAGAAGAAAGCTGTTGAAAATTTAGAAGAGTAGTAATTGTAGGGGCTGAGGCGATACCTCAGTGGTTAAAGGTGCTTGCTTGCAAGTCCACTGACCTAAGTTCAATCCTCTTCAGTGTCCATGTAAAGCTGGCCACAAAGTAGTACATTCGTCTATAATACCAATGTGCCTACTGCAATGGGAGACAGAGCCAGGAGATCCAAGATTCTCACAAGCAGAAGAGACAAGGCAATGAGAGAGATTCTGTCTCAAAAGAAGGTGGTGCACGCCTTTAATCCCAGTACTCGGGAGGCAGAGGTAGGAGGATTGCCGTGAGTTCGAGGCCACCCTGAGACTACCTCAAAAAAAAAAAAAAAAAAGAAGAAGAAGAAGAAGAAGAAGAAGAAGGTAGGAGGAGAGGAGAAACATTCCAAGGCTGTCCTCTGAGCTCCACATGCATGCTATGGTATTCCATGTACATACACATACATACACACTAATAATAAAAATAAAGAATAAAGAAAGAATATTCTACTATGAGATTTCACCCATCCAATTACATGGCCAGTTCTCCTATTCCAAAGACCAAGTAATTTCATATTCACCCTCAAAGATTTTCTTAGTGTGATCAGAGTTTCATGGCTCAATTCCCTGCTGTGATGTTCCTGATAAAACAGAAGCAGAGTCCTAAAAACGGGAGCTTTCCAATCAACCTGCCCAATTAGTTCTCTGCTCACATCTTAGACAACTTCCAAATTCAAGCGGCCTGATTCATCCATCCATCCACTCAGCACTTACTCAAGCTGTCCCCACCAGGCTCTGTCCCTCTTGGCACAGAGTTGTGCCTTGATTTTCCCTGAGCAGTCAGCTGTCATTCAGAGTTCCCATCAATCAAGGCCCCTTGCTTCTCCCATGAGCTAGTCCTTCACGAGCCATGTGCTCTGTTTAAATTTCCACCCATAGCTTCCTTTATAAGCATTAGTTTAGCTGAGCCAATAGTTCTCGTGACGGCCCACATTAGAATCCTCAAAAAGATTTAAAAAATAATACTATCTCTGCTCCCATCCCAGATCAACTAAATGAGAATCTTGGATGTAGAGAAAGGGTCCAGGCAGAGGGAACATCAACAATTTGAAGAGTCTCAAACAATTCTAGCACGCAGGCCTATGAGGAAGCATGAAGCAAGCCCTTCTGCAGCATCCTCCAGTAAGGTGACCCAGGTCGCCGAATCAGGAGTCAACGGCCCCCGTGCCAGCACATCATATGGCTTTGGGCAATTTGCTCCCTACCTCTTGGAGCTTTGTTTTTTCTAATGTAACATAAAATTGAGAAACTAGGAGATCTGCAAGGGCTTCTCCTGTTTCCCTAGTCCAAGAGTCTATGGTTTTCAAATCTCTTTGGATATCTCCCTGCTGTAGAAGACAAACAGCGTCTACAGTGCTGAGGACATGCAATGAAGGAATTAATCACCCCTGACTCTGCCCCACCACGCTCAGCACAGTGACTCAGCTTAGGAGACAAAGCACTGGCTCACTGCAGTGTGTCACTCCCCACAGGACAAAATGGGAAGACTTTTCCACTTCAACTCTCAGCGCTCTCAGATGGTGGTCTGCCATCTCCTCCTTACCACCCTAACATCATGGTGTTCTCTGGGCTCCTCTAGTGACTTTAAACTCCCTGGCCAAAATCTTTGGGTTCACTCGCTCCTGCCCCACCCCTCTCTTTGTAGCTTATGAAAATTCTGAGAAAATGGGGGTTGAGAGATGGCTGAGTGGTTAAATTGCTTGCCTTTGAAGCCAAAGGACCCAGGTTTGATTCCCCAGGTACCCATGTAAGCCAGATACACATGGTGGGCCATGCATATGGAGTTCATTTGCAGTGGCTGTAGACCTTGGCATGCCCATTCTCTCTCTCTCTCTCTATGCCTTGTTCTGTCTCTCGCAAATAAATAAAATATTTTAAAAGTTTAAATTCTAAGCCAGGCGTGGTGGCACACGCCTTTAATCCCAGCACTCGGGAGGCAGAGGTAGGAGGATCACTGTGAGTTCAAGGCTACCCTGAGTGATTTCCAGGTCAGCCTGAGCCAGAGTGGGACCCTACCTTGAAAGAACCAAAAAAAAAAAAAAAAAAAGTTTAAATTCTGAGCAAAGTTAATCTCCAAGCTGAGGTGCTAGCTTTGTGCCTGGAAGCAACTGGGCACCTTCCACCCTTTATTAGACCAGGTTACCAAGCATTCCTTCCTCAGATTCCCCCTAGAAAGTAACAAATTCAGCTCATCTGAGTGCCAGCAAGTCTCTCACATCCCTTAAAATCCTAAATACCACATGGCAGGGCTCTACCATTCTATCAGGACCCATGAATCACACAAACCCTGGGTAGGGTCCTTATCTCCAACACTCACCTTTACCAGTGTCACCAGCCCAGGAGAGGTTCCCCAGCTCACGTTGAATCCCATCATGCCAGGATCCAAAGGGAGGAGAGAAAGTTCTAGAGCTTAGATTCCTACTCTGATGATCCTGTACAACACCGACATTATTATTTTTCTTATTGCTGGGATAAAATGCCCAACAAAAGCAGCTTAGGAAAACAAAATAGTTTATTTCAGCTCACAGTTTGAGGTTACAGTCCCTCACGGTATGCAAGGCACGGGAGGCATGAAGAAGAACAGCAGAACATGGCACCTGAAGTCAGGAATTAGACAGCAATAAAGGCTGGTACTCAGCTAGCTGTCTCCTTTTTATGAGAGCCAGGACTCCAATCCAGGAACCAGCACCACTCACATTCAGGGTGGGTCTTCTCAACTCAATTAACCTACCCAAGAAAAATCTCTCCCAGAAAGGCTCAAAGATTTGTTTCCACGGGGTGATTTTAAATCCTATAATGTTGAAAAACAAGAATAACCATCACACCCAACCAGCTTCCACCCCCTCAGGGTCAGTGGACACACAGGCTTCCCTGACCAGTTCTGAGCTCTGGATAGGTCACGGTTACCCTACATGCCTGGACCAACTTCTCTTGAGAAAAGCAAGGCAGCGGCCAAGAGGGTAGGGTGTCTCCCCCATCGATCAGCCTCTTTTGCCCCACAGGCCAGGACTATAGAGCTATGCTCACCGCAAGAAGATCCCCAGGTAACCTCATGTTCGGGTTCCGCTGTATGCTGTGGTCCTTAAAGGGTGTCTGCACTACGTTCAAGAGACACCTAGTGATGACTCACCTCCCCATACCAGTGACAACATTTTTATCATTCCTGCCGGGGTCCAGATAAGAACCAGCCTGGGCAGTACTCCACCTCTCATGGAGATCTGAGAGCAGGGCATCCCAAGAGCCCAACCAGGCAGTGCTGGGCCCTTCCCATGCAGAGCCATCAACTAGCTCTAGGGCTTAGACTCACCTCTCAGTTAACTTTCCATCACTAACTCTGCCACCTTAGTTAAGTATTGAGCAGGGAACGGAGTGGGAGAGGTTTCGGAAGAAAGGAGGAAGCTGGTTAGGAAGGTGGCGAAGATCTTTCTGGAATCATATTAGAATGCGAGGAGTTGTGCGTGTGACTAGTGTTCAGTTTTAATGTATTTAAATGAATTCCTGATTGATTTAAACTCTGGACTTGAAAACAACATGTCCAATATTTTGACAGATTGTAGTTTTGTTATGTCTCAAGTTCTTGCCATATTCATTTTTCTGCCTTAAGCCCCAGATGACTTGGCTGGTCACATCTCTACCACTGGAGAGTTGGGTTGCCATGGATTCTCACTCTGGCCCTGATTAACTCAATTCCAGTTCACTCCACAAACATGCATGCAGGGCCTGCCAAATGCCCGTCCCATCACAGGCACTGCGGATATAATGATATATGTGATGTGGTCCCTTGGGAGTGTGAATCTGTTCTGACTTGAAGAATTGCATATGAATTGAGTCCAATGATATCATAAAGGTTTTACATATGGTTCTCAATGGCTTCTCTCACCAACCTTGTGAGGTAGATGCTGTTAAGATGATTTTAAAGAAAGTGATGCCTCAAGGGGTGAATCTCTGAAGTCCCATCCGCCCTTGGAGAAAGGAATGGCATTGCTCTGCTCTTGCCCACGGGAGCTCCAGTGCCGGCAGCTTTTCCTCCAGGACTTACCCCCGGACTCCTGAATGCTAGGCTTCAGCCTTAGGTGGTGGGTTACATCTCTGGCTTCCCTGGTTCTGAGACCTTTGGACTTTGATTGAAGCACAAAGCTATTTTCTCAGGGTCTCTATCCTCCACGTGGATTGTGGTGGGACTTCTTGGCTTCCATAATTGCATGAACCAACTGCCCTCTTCATACACCTATATCTACATCCATGTCTGAGTCTCCATCCTACTAGTTCTGTCTCTCTAGAGAGCAAAGTGACCTCTAATGGAAGCCCAGTTGCCTCCCTCCCCTGCTTAAACATTCCCTATTCGGTGAGCAGAGCTACCATCTGCCTCTCTCATCTCACATCCCATCCCTGTCCTCCAGTCCAGACACACTTCCATTAGTCATCTGTTACTACAATTGCCTGTTTACATGTCTGCATTCTCCATTAGACTGCAAGCACCTCCGGTGCAAGGATCAATGTGACCTGCTTATACCCCCAGGGGCTACCATGAAGAAATAATCAGTAGCTACATAACCCAAATATAGGTTAGACACAACCATAGTGTGTGTGCATTTGTGTGTATGCATGGCGTGTGTACATGTATATGTATGTATGTGCATGTTCATGTGTGTGAATGTACCCACGTGTGGAGGTCAGAAGATAACTGCTTGAAGTAGTCTTTTGTTCCCTTTGCTAATCACGGCTGTGTTTTCCAGGCTAGCTTCTGGGAAAGTCCCCTGTCTTTGGCTCCCTTCTCACTGTGGGGGCGCTGGTATTCCAGAGAACACCAGAGCACCAAGCTTTTACACGGATGCTGGATGTGGTCCTTTGACTCAGATGTCCCCCGTGACTTATGTGTTCTGAATGCTAGATCCCCAGCTGGTGGCAATTTGGGAATTGGTGCTTTGTGGTGGCAGTGTATTATTGGGGGCGGGCTTATGGGTGTCACAGCCAGATTCCCAATGGCTTCTTTAGAAAACCTTGCCAGTGTTTTGCTCACTCTCCTGCTGTTGTCCACCTGGAACTGGCCAGGAGGTGACGCCCATCCTCTGCTCATGCGCCAGTTTCCCTTGCCATCATGAAGCTTCCCCTTGAGTCTGTAAGGCTATATAAACCCTTTCCTCCCACAAACTACTTTTGGTTGAGTACTTTCTGCCAGCATCAAGAAGATAAGTGCAATAGTAAGTTGGTACCAAGAGTGAGATTGTTGCTTCTAGAAACCTTATTCTGTGGCTTTTGGATGGATTTGAAACCTTGGTCTAAGAGACTCCTTGCATGGCTGTAAGTACAATGCCATGGACCATCCTGAACAAAGTTGAAAGGCCTGTATGCAGTAAGAACTATGAACTATGAGGCTTGGCATGTGAGGGTGAGAAAGAACTTTGTCAAGACTGGTCTAGAAGCAGTTTGTGTGACAGGCTTGCTGCTTTCTGCCTGCATCTGTCCTGAGAACTTGTGCAGGGTTGCATTAGATAGAAATGGATTGGTGTGAGCAGATAGATATGGCACAGAAATAAACAAAACTGCTGCCCATTCAGCAGCAATGGTTTGAGATTACAACTATTGAGAGCGGGCCAGCTGATGTGCATTGGGATAGCAGGAAGAATGCAGATTGTTTTGAAAGTAAAGGGTCTAGATGCTAACGGAGTTTTCATGCTCTTCAACATAAGCTTTATTGCCCCCTGTATTAACAAGTTGGTAACCCACCTGGTACCATGGAGTATAACAAATGCAGGCAAGAGAGGGTCATTCGATTTGCAATGCCATTTTGTTTTTGGAAATGACCTTGGGCAAGTCCCTGCAGAGAAGACCAACAGAACCATAAGGATGAACTGCGAGTTGCAGTGGACACCCAATAGAGACACTATGGAATGGCTGCCAAGGAGAGCTGCCAGCGCCTGATGGAGTATACGTGGGGCTATGAGCAGCCAAACTGGAGGGGAGGAATTGAAAGTGCAGAGACTTGTCACTGGTTAGTATTATCAGAATTAGAGACTTGTCACTGATTAAAGTTATTGGACTTAGTGTTACAGAATTTGATGTTTGCCCTTTTAAGTCTTGTATTGGTTCAATCTTTCTTTGTTATGCCCAATGCCATCTTTTGCAATGTGAATGTTTATTCTGTGCCATCTTGTTTGTTTGTTTGCTGTTTGGTATTATGTTAAAAGACCTTGGACTATGAGGATGTTTGCACAACATTGTAATTGATTAAAAAAAGAAACTGTGGGGACTTTTTAAAGTTGGACTAAATGCACTGCACTTTATATCATGGATGGTGATTAGTTTATGGGGGCCAGGGGTGGAATGTGGTGGTTTGATTAAGGTGTCCTGCATAAACTTATGTGTTCTGAATGCTAGGTTCCCAGCTAGTGGCATTTTGAGAATCTGATCATCCTGAAGGCAGTGTATTGTTGGGAGTGGGCTTATGGGTGTTATAGCCAGTGTTTGGCACACTCTCCCGCTGCTGTTGCCCACCTGATGTTGGCCAGGAGATGACGTCCAGCCTCTGCTTGCGCCATGCCTTCCCCTGTCATCATGGAGCTTCCCCTCAAGTCCGTAAGCCAAAATAAATCATTTCCTCCCATAAACTGTTTTTGGTCAGGTATTTTCTGGCAGCAATAAAAAGCTAAGTGCAGCACTGGGGATATAAATTCCAGGCTTGCACAGCAATCACCTTATCCAGTGAGCCATGTCCTTCCTCCCCAAGTCCAACGTACAATTTTCTCTTTTGTTCACAGGTATATCCCAAGCTCCTACTGGCTTACTAAATGCTGAGCAACTATTTACCGAGTAGTTGAATCAGCTCACTTATCCATCATAACTCCCTATCCCAGGTATTTTTACATAAAAGAAAAGAGGCGGTGGCCTAGCAACACTAAACTACTTCTCAAGATTATTCCTCAAATTCAGATGTGCCTTCCTATAAATAATATAAAATCTTTGAGGCAGTGTGTGTGTGTGTGTGTGTGTGTGTGTGTGTGTGTGTAGAATATGTGTGGTATGTGATGTGATATGCATGCCCATGCACAAGCATGTGGAGGCCATAAGAGAATGCTGGTGCCCTTCTCAATCATTTGTCTGTTTATTCCCTGGAAATGGTATCTCTCCCTCATTTTTCATTAGCAAGTCTCAGAAATTCTCCAGGTCTGCCCTCCACAAGACTGGAGTTAGCAGACTTGCATGGCCACATCCATCTCTTATGTGGGTATGGGGAACTGGATTCAGGCAGTCATAGGCCCTCTCAGGTCCTCATGCTTAAGTAGCAAGCTCTCTTACTGCTGAGCCATGCTCCCTCATCTAAGAATTCTTGATCCAAATTAAAAAAATGCTAATGGAGGATATTGTTGGGCACAAACTCATAAGCTGTCAGGTGCAAACTCCTATAAGCTGTCAGTCCATGTGTGGGGCATAGACAAGGATGAGAAAGAACTGAGCATGGTCCACATCAAATGCTGTCTACTAGTGATGGTTAAATGCTGGAAGAGATAAGAGAAAGATGAATTGTTGGGTCATGGCAGTAAAGGGACACTTCAGAAAGGAAGTGACTGGGAAACCAGCTGGCTCTGAGAGACTGGGCAGGAGTCTAAACCTCGTGGAGCATGTGTCTGAGAATCTGAAAAGTATCTGGTCCTAAATTTTATCCCGCCACCCTTTGACCCCTCATGACTGGGACTCCCTCATTTCATGAGCATATTCTGAGTGCCCATCGGCTCCCAGGGCACTGTCCCAGAACTGGGTGTGCAAGAGCAGACCCGCATGACATTTGTGGGGGCACAGGCTATCATCAATAAGGTCAAAAGATCAAGGAGCAGGCATGGGGTGTCCTAGACCAATGCTCTCATGCTAATCGGGTTGTTTGATGATTTGTTTCACTGTAACATTTAACTCTTTGATTTGTTAGCATATCCGTACTTCTGGTACGTAATAACTGCTCAGATATTATGAGGACAAAAAATAGTGAGTCAACAAAAAAGGGCATGAGCAGGTGTGGAGTTTTTCGGGGAGCAAATGGCACCCACAGTCATAGTGCCACATCACTTTGAGCCTCACAGGGAGTCAGAGTGGGAATGACTCTCCCGAGATGAGGAAGTAACTGCTCAGGGGTTTTACAGTGGTGGGAAACCAGTGCGCGCCAGTGGAAATCACGCTTCCAGTTCTCGTCTGTTTCCTGATCCGTATTCTTCCTCATAGCGTTGGGCAGGGCAGCGAGCTGCAGCTTCCACCGAGCCACAGGGTCAGGAAGGGAGAATGCGGCACTCTGCAGTGGGCTGGGTTCCTAAACTGCAATGTGTAGCAGGTTAAGGGTGCTCAGTGCATTCTGCCAACTTAGGATGGGTTTATCAGGGTCTAAGTAGAGGAGCACTTGTGCCCAAAATAGGATGGTAGACCAACTTCACTCTGGCAGCTGCCTTTGGTGCATTTACCCTTCAAAGCAAACTTGTGGGACACTTTGTTCTCTCTATTTATTCATGTTTATCCTCTATGTCTCCATGAAGGAACTGAGAGTAATTTGCTCAGCAGTAACTGAAGGGGCTCAAGACCCTTCCACATGCCCTATGCTCTCATCTCGTTCCCACTCTCACCACTGAGCTGTTCTCCCCTGCCCTGGCTCTGCCAGGGTCAGGCCCTGCAAGCAGAGCAGAGTCCAAATGTATTACACGCCCTTATACTCACAACTCATAATTATCCTGTGTTTATTCCATAATGCCCTTGCCTTCATTCCAGCAAAAGCATTAATTACATTCTATAATCAAGACTATTGACTAAATGCTAAATAAGACAAATTTTCTTGAGTCAATGTTACAGTGTCTGAAATCGTGTTTTTTTTTTCAATTTTATTTATTTAGTTGAGAGAGAGAGAGAGAAAGAGAGAGCACACCACAGCCTCTTACTACTGCACACAAACTCCAGACACAAGCACCACTTTGTGGATCTGGCTTTATTAGGGCATCAAAACTGGGCTGTCAGGTTTTGCAAGTAAGTACCTTTAACTGCTGAGCCATCTCTTCAACCCAGAACTAGTTTTAATTGGCTTAAATTTGGGGAACTTTCATTCTGCTGAGGCAGTAACCACCGGAATTGATCAGAAGGGTTCAAACAACGCTCAGATCTGGAAATGGGCCCTGCTTTTCACACTGCAAAACTAACTTAGCAATAGTAAAAAGGGTTCCATATGATAAACTCTGATCCTAGAATATAATATAGGATATTTTAATTTGATTATGTAGATCACTATCAATAACAGTCATTCTTAACATTTCTTCAGCAGTATATACATCCACATGTAATATTTGAAGGTTTTCTTTCAAAATTTCATGCCAGTATATATAAAGAAAACTAAGCATAGCAGTATGCTGTTCAACCTTGTTTAAATCTCTTCAAATGAGACTATGCTGTAATTCACGAGTAAAGGAAAACAGCCTCTGTAGACAGCAGGGCAGGGATTATTCATACATGAATCTTCTTCAGGCTGGCATAGATTTTGGCTTCCTTGTTTTAATTTCCTTATATTTTAGTAAAATGTCATTTTTTGCATGTATTACATGAAAGAGTTTTTTTGTTTGTTTGTTTCCATAAAGTTTTAAAAATATTTTCATCCTTTTAAGAGGGAAAATGCCCAAACCTTAAATTTTTCATCAAATATTATGATTCACGGAAACTGTGCCGCTAGTACAGTCTTCAATTTTATTTCACTTCTTCCCGATACCACTTTAGGATCATTCACCACATCTGAATATAAGACCCAAAGGACCCTGGCCAGAGAAAAACACTTCTTGAAGATGGAAGGGAGGGTTCTGAACGTGGCCCATAGCAATGGTCATCACAGAGAGAGACAGAGCTTGCAAAGCCACACCCGGCATTTCTGCAGGAGGCCAAGGAGCCATGGGTACTGACAGCACCAGCTTCATACAGCAAGCTAGGACAGGTCCTTTCTCCATGTGCCCCAGTGCTGTCCACAGAGCCGGGTCCAGGGAGGGGAAGGGGACACGAGGCATAGGGAAGCCCCTGAGGTTAGCTCTCCCTGCACTTCTTAGGTTGGGTACCCTCGTGGCAGTCACAGGTTCCCTCCACTGTCCTTGCCAGCCAGGCTGCGTAAGCCTCCTCCCCTCGTGCTGATGATCGTCAAGAGAAGCGTTGGAAGAAGTAACCTTTGTGCCAGTGGCAGGCTGGGGTAGTACAGGGAACAAGTTCCAGAGAGAATGCCAGCTCTGAGTTTCTGGTGCTGGAATGCATCCTTGGCTGAGCTCTATGCCTCAGTTTCCTAACAAGAAACGGGACAGCATTTCTCCCTCCAGGCAACATGAAATCCTGGGCATGCATATTCTTTGAAAATTCAAATGCAGATTTACAAAAACATTATTAACTTAGTTATATATGCAAATTAATGTGTTCATTCCAACCTACTCTTTTCCTTTCTTCATCCTGTTAAACAATTCTATTCTTGACACCTGTGAAAATACTTTTTAAAAAATATATATATATTATTTATTTGAGAGAGAGAAAGAGGCAGAGAGAGAGAGAGAATGGGCACACCAGGGCCTCCAACCACTGCAAACGAATTCCAGATGCATGTGCCCCCTTGTGCATCTGGCTTACATGGGTCCTGGAGAGTCGAACTGGGGTCCTTTGGTTTTGCAAGCAACTGCTTTAACCACTAGGCCATCTCTCCAGCCCCTACTTTTTGACCATCCCAACTTATCTGCCCTGGACATGCCATCTTCACCACATCAGGGTTGCACTCTGAGACATTCTTTGACGCCATGGCAGCTAATGCTGGAAACTGCCTCAGGCTCAAAAGCCCACTCACTGTTAGAGGGCCTTCACAAAGTCATCACTATGTGATCCCAGCTTCACTTTTAAAGGTCTTTAAAACATTTGTCTGAAACAGCTTAACCTGCATTTGTGAGAGGAGAGCCCCAGAAGAAATGGCTAAGTCCATTAAGAGTAGTATATGCATGCGTGTGTGTGTGTGTGTGCGCGCGCGTGTGTGTGTGTGTGTGTGCGTGTGCACACACATGTGTATAAAACCAACTCCATAGGGTAACATCCACAAGCACCTAAAGCCAGGTACTGGCTGTGGTAACATCACAATCATTTTATTACCTTCCCCAAGTAGCATCTAGTTGTCATTAAATCAAACCAGATCTAGCACCCTGTAAATGCTAATTTCATTAAGGACTCAGTTTTCCTCGGATACACTGATGCCTCTTCCAGTCACATGAACCAAACTGTCTCTATCCTTGGAATTCCTGGTCTGAATTCAAATATAGGTGAGAAAAGTAATAGGATCAAAGTCTCTGTACCAATCCCACCTTCCATCTCACATGGTCTCATGTGAGACTCACTGCCCTGGGCCCTTAGACATTTCCTTGGAAAAGAGTCTTGTCAGAATCCTCTGCTATACTGTAGTCTGTGATTACCAACAGAAGGGCTCCCCCATTAAAGAGTCCCAACAATGGGCAGAAGGGGCTACTTCCATGATAACAGACCATGGAATCTCTGGAAATGAGGGAGATGGACAGGGTCCACTGGACAGACAACCCTAGGTGAGTAGTGGGGGATGGGCCAGTGTGCTTGGGGGATGGGTGAGTGATGAGAGATGGTGCTGGCAGACTACCTTGTCTTGGGTGGGCTAAGGACTTTTCCAGGGAATTCATGGAGAAAATTGATACCTGGGAAAGAGTCAGGAACCTGAGCTCAAGTCAATGAAAGGGAATGTGGGCACAAATCAGCCTTTGCAAAGTAAATGTTTTGCTCAAGTCACTGCAAGGGTTGGAGAAAAACCTAGAACACAACTGTGGCGATCGTGAAGAGAAGACTTGCAGAAGGAGTTCCATGTGATGACCGAAGATCCAGTGAGCAGCGGAAAGGAGCTGCTTGGCAATGTCTGACCCCACTGACCAGGCACAGAATCTAGGTCAGCCTTCAACCACGCTGTGACAGAAGCTAAACGCGGCTTCCTGAGGACCTTCTGTCACTTAGCGTCCCCATATCCCTGGACTTTCAAAACGCCTGCCTCCTCATCCCCCTCTCCATACCATACTCCATGCTGAGCTTTACCCTGAACCTACTTTTCCATCTGGGTTTAAATTTTTCATGTTCCCAGCCTTCCTCACAAATTCATATTTACCCATCCTGAGTAATGTTACTTCCAAACAGCAGGGCATTAAATTATGGGCACACAGGAGACCCAGATAATTCACCCCATTTTCTTGTACATGAGAGCTGGGGAGATGACCCAGGAGGTGACAGTGCTCGCCACACAAGTATGAGGACCTGAGACAGCCTGAGACCGTGTGTATTGAATTCCCCGGCACCCTTTTCATGCCCAGCGCAGCCATGCCAGGGCAGGACTTGTCAACCACACTGTGCACATGCTGTGACTGTGGCACATCAAGGCAAGCACAGGTTTTGCCTTGCATGCCTTTTGCCACCTCAACACCCTACAAGCTCAAAACCACACATGATTTCTACAGAGCTTCCCTGGGAGGCTGAGTCTTTGTCCATACAAGGTTCCTAGAACGCTGTTAAATAGATTTTTATAACATTGCAGTCATGTCTGCCTCCCCCACAAGGGCATAAATGGTGGATTCAGGCAGCTGCAGAGATGGCTCAGCAGTTAGGTGCTTGCCTGCAAAACCTAACGACCTCGGTTCGTTTCCCCAGTACCCACATAAAGTCAGCTGCACAAAGTGGCACATGCATCTGGAGTTCATATGCAGTGCTGGAGGCTTTGACATGCCCATTCTCTCTCTCTCTCTCTTCTATATCTCTGTGCTTACAAATAAATAAAAGTATTTTTAAAAAATATTTTAAAAAACATAGAATCAGAATGGGGGGTTGGGTTCCTTGCTATTCCTCCTGGTGCCTACCACAGGGGTTGGGAGTAGGGGCAGAGTGAAGCACCAGGCTCTGACCAACATCCAGTTTCCTCAAGGTTGGCTTTTAACAAGATGGACTAGATTCCTCACCATGGTCCCTCGCCAGCTATCTGGAAGCCTGCTGAGCCATAGCTTCGGAGAACAGGTGTGTGTTCCCAACAGGGCCTGCCAGTCTTCAGCTGACTCAAGGAAATCAAACCATCCCCTTTCCCCAGAAGTTTCCAGGGCATCAGACCCACCCCACAGCACAAAATGCATTTCACTCTTTCAGACATATTCCTGCTTCTTGTTTTATCTACCTGACTACCTGAAACTTCAACAGGATATGCACACACTCTCTTTTTCTCCTTTCTAGATTTAGAGGAACAAAAAAAAAAAAAAAAATTGAGATATTTATACCTAACAACACCCAGTCCCTTCCCCCACCCACCACTCTCCAAAAGGCATCTGCTCACATAGCCCAGCTCTATGCAGACAGGTTCCTGCTCTGGGAGGCTGAAACAGCTCTGACCATAAATCCTCATCTAGGCTGGTAATCCACACACAGAGGAATGACAAATGCTCTATTTAGCACAATTTCCAAGGAAATTAGAATTACAAATTGGTGCTATCGCTAAGGCCCACTTGAGCATAATCTTTAGAAATAAAAGTGGGAGGGGTGGGAGGCCCAGCATTTGACTGGCAGGGTCATCATCAGCCCGTCCCCACAGTGGGAGTCACCCCCTCTGCTCCACAGCATCAATTAGAGCCCAGGCTGGCCTATCACTCTGGCTTTGCATGCTGCTGAAGGCGCTACAAGCCAGGTAAGCATCGCTGCCACTAAAAGCACAGAAATTTGCTTCTTTTATTGGTAGATTCTAGGGCTAAGAATCATTTAATTGAAACACAGCATTGATGAGAATCAAAGGGATTTGAAGAGGGAAGATATCCACGTGTCAGAGATCGCAGAGAGCGTAGCTCCCAAGAGAAGTATGGAGAAAAGGGCTTTGCCAAAAAAAAAAAAAAAAAAAAAAAAAAACCTCCATCCTTCCTACCCACACTCCTTCCCAGCCTTGACGTCCTCACAGATCTACAGCCTGAATGGATCCAGGCTGCAAATCAACACCTGAGCTCCAAAGCCCTGAGCACTCTGGAGGATGGTGAGGCTGCGTTTTGCTTTGTTTTCTTAATGCTGCACTTGGCAGAGAGCTGTGAGCAGTGTGGAGACACAAAGAGTCCAGCCCTGATGACATCTACAGCCTTTCACGTTCGTCCCCATTTATTGGTTTTCTTTGTGTACTTGACAACTGTTGTCACAGCTGACAGCTAGACATTGCGGTCTGACTTTCATAACAGGAGAGGATTTGATCCTGATACCAAGCTGCAAGGGCATGTGTGTGTTCCCTTTGCTTCCAGTCAGAAACCCAGGAGGCACCAAGAGCTTCAGACGCTTGCCCTAAAGTGCCACCACAGGTAAATCACAGAACTGGGATCTGAGCCCAGGAAGTCTGGATTGAGCCCACCCTGGTAACCTGGTAACCTGGTAAGAGTGGGGAGATATTGCGATCACTCTGTCTGTCAGCCCTTCTGCCCAAAGGGGCCTCGTGAGAACTCTGCGGAGGTAGCCCAAAGGCCACACCGAGGTCCCTGCGTTTGGTCCAGTCATCCCCCTCACATCTGGCCTGGGCTCTCCCCCTCAGCCTGATCAGCTTGCTACCACCAGCTCCGGTAGTAAGCTGTCTCTGCACTTTGGAGGGCAAGTATGGGAACTGGAGTCTGTCTTCTTTGTGCTACAACCTGGGTCAGGTCTCCTGCCTCTATGAGAAGCTCCACTGGGCATTAATAATAGAGTCAATCATGTCATTCCAACTAGTGAGCATGACTCTGCAGAAAGCATAACTTTGAAGCTGGGTGTGGTGGCGCACACCTTTAATCCTAGCACATGGGAGGCAGAGGGAGGAGGATTACCATGAGTTCAAGAAACTATATAGTGAATTCCTGGTCAGCCCGGGCCACAGCAAGACCCTACCAAAAAAGAAAAAAAAAAAAAAAGTATCCCTCTGTGAGGTATGAGAAGATATGACACCGACACAAAAACTGGGTGTGGGGCTGGAGAGATGGCTTGGCAGTTAAGGCACCTGCCTGCCAAGCCTAAGAACACCAGTTCCAGTCTCCAGCTCCCACGTTTAGCCAGGTTTAGCCAGATGCAAAAAGTGATACACGGTCGCAATGCCACACTTGCCCACAAGGGGGTGCATGCATCTAGAGTTCATTCCCAGCTGCTGAGAGGCCACTGGTGTGCCCATTCTCCCTCTCTCTCTCTCTCTCTCTCTCTAGCTCTCTCAAATTAAAAAAAAAAAAAAAAACTGGATGTGAACCTGGCCAAGACCTGTCACTTGGCATATCTACTTCCTTACCCATAAAAATAAATGAAATAATAAGCATGTGTGATGTAATTGTGCAAACCAAGTGTGCCTAGAGGAATCAGTTGAAGGAAAGAGCACAGTGTAACACAAATGGAAGGCATTTATTACTCTTGGCACCTTGGCTATTCATGCAGCACAGCTGGAGATGTGTCTTGCTGTTCTGCAGGACAGCAGGTGGCAAAGGGAGAGGGACTTAGTGGCACAGGGCATGGGGCATAGAGTTTGCACCGGATCAGATGTGCAAACTTGGCCATACCACTCAGCATCTCTAGACCTGTTCCTTTTATTTAAGTTGGGGAAAATAAGAAACCCTGCTCATTTCTCTTATTCCAAAGATACAAGCTTTGGCGATTGGAAGGTTTGTGAGTCACTTTTCTTGCTGCTGCAACCAAGTAACTGACAAGAAGCAACTTCAGGAAAGAAGGCTTACAGGTGCAGGGAATGCAGTCTGCTATGGTAGGGATGGCACGTGCAGTGGTTGATGACCTTGGACCTACAGTCAGCAGACCAAAAGTGATCCAGGCTATAAAATCTCAAGGCCCACTACCAGTAACCCACTTCTCCCAGCAAGCGTCCACCTCCTCAGGGCTCCACAACCTCCCAACGCCCACATCAGTTGGGGTGCTAACCAAAAACATTCCACATTCAAACCAAAGCACAAGGTAATCTGAGCTCACTAACCTTTATTCTCAGGACACAGTTGGTGGGATACCACAGGGGCCTTGGACTTCAGAGTCATAATTAGGCCGCTGAATGTGTGCAGACACCAGGCTTGGTGCTTACTCAATGTCACCATGTCATCCTTCATAGCTACAACTTGTTTGATAGGCAGGAAAACTAAGGACTAGAGAAATTTCAAAACAATACAAAACAAAACAAAACAAAACAAAACAAAACAAAAAAAAGACCCACTGCTGTCATGGGAAGAGGTAGAATGAGACCCGGACCCAAGTTCCAAGTGCTCTTAACTGTAGAATTTACCTTGTCACGTTCCATTCACGGTCACTGCTCAGAAAGCCAAGAGCTGGTATTTCAGAAGGAAGAGTGAAAGCTGGGGATGTAGCTCAGTTGCCAGAGTGCCTGCCTACCATGTACAAAGTCCCACCTTTGGTCTTCAGCACTGTATGAACCTGGGTGTGGTGACACATGCTTGAAATCCCAGCACTTGGAAGGCAAAGGCAGGAGGATTGCCTTAAGTGTGAGGCAAGCCTGGTCTATATAGTGAGTTACGGACATCCATGGCTACATACTAATACCTTGGAGATAGAGATAGATAGATGACAGATAGATAGATAGATAGATAGATGACAGATAGATAGATAGATAGATAGATGATAGAAAGATGATAGAGATGATAGATAGATGGATAGATAGATAGAAGATAGATAGATGATAGATAGATAGATTGATAGATAGATGACAGATAGATAGATAGATAGATAGATAGATAGATGATAGAAAGATGATAGAGATGATAGATGGATAGATAGAAGATAGATAGATGATAGATAGATAGATTGATAGAAGATAGATAGATAGATAGATAGATATAGATAGATAGATGACAGATAGATAGATAGATAGATAGATAGATAGATGATAGAAAGATGATAGATAGAGAGAGATGATAGATACATGGATAGATAGATAGAAGATAGATAGAGATAGATAGATAGATAGATATTGATAGATAGATAGATAGATGATAGATAGATAGATAGATAGATAGATAGATAGATAGATAGATAGATAGATAGATAGATGATAGATAGATAGATAATAGATAGAACCCAAGATCAAGAGGATTAGGTAACAAAAGCACAAAGAGAAAACTCAGGTCGGGACCATCTCCCAGGAAGAACTGTACCTTTCACTGAGTTCCTCTCTCCCACCAGGGCAGTCCTGGGCTCTCCTGCTGCACTCACTATATGCTCAATTCTTCATAGGCAGAGATATATTATCTTTCATTTCTTTTTCCCATATGCCTATCCCTGTGCCCAACAGAAGTATAGTTGAGTGAAAATGGGTAAATTAATGGATGAATAGACGATGAATGAATGAACGAATGAACGAACAAACGAGATAGCTCAACTATAGCATGAAGATGATGCAGTGACAAAACCAGAAAAGCAGCACACTGAAAGCATCGTCGCTGATTCTCCCAACTGCGCTTCCTCTGTCCTCTGGCTCCCTCAGTATTGGACTCCTGTACTACACTTAGCCAAAAAATGAACAAGCAAATGAAACCATTACTGTCAACATCAGTGGATATACTGCCCTCTTGCCGCAAGGCAGACATTGCCCACCCAGAATCCATTGAATCCCACTGTTACCCTATGTATGAGAAAATCCAGACTCCTGGAGGTTACGGACCGGGCCTGAGGGCATACGGTTACTCAAAACTTGCTTCTGTCCTCAGCCTGGGTTTCTGGAGATAGAACTCTGGTGGTTTTCTGCATTTCTTCAAGGTCACCTATGTTTGATCACCTGTGATTATCAAACACCAAGGCCCTTCCAAGAGGAGGGTCTATAAGGGACAGCCAGGTGACTATTCCCTTTCGTAAGCAGGAAATGCAGCCAGTGACCTTCCTGTGTATACTCAGTCCTCACAGCTCTGGAGTGGATTCTGCACTACTCTTTACCATGTCAATTCACTTGCCAAGACAATGTTTTATCTTCAGCCAACAAGACTGGTGCCCAATTAATCACTAATTTGGTAAGCACTGTGCAAAACAGCTTGGCAAACTGCACCATGACACCAGTTTACCTGACCTGAGGGCGCCCTGCCCAGAAATAACACAAAAGGCTGAAGGGAGGCCCAGGCTCAGGCCTCCTTTGCTCTAGGAAGCTGTGTGTTCTTCGGTAAGCCCTGCCCGTCTCTGGGCTTGGTTTTTCATTCTTAAACTGAAATGCAGAGGACATGAGTAAATCCAGGCATAGCAGGCAGGCTGAGTCCACATGTCAGCAGAAATTCCCAGGGAACACGTAATGACTGGCACTTAACCAACCCATATTTAACTACAGGTAATTTCCACAGGATTTACTGCAAGTCTGAAAGCTATTTTGCGAGGGAAGAGATGTATGTTTAATATCGACAGCATAGGAGTTCTCTGTCTGTAAGCCTATCAATTATCCCGCATCAAGAGGACAGCATTACCAAAGGGTTGTTACACGCGAGCTGCTTCCCAACCAGAAAGAGGGATTTACAGAAAGCTACAGAAAAGATGTGGGAGGCAATGTATTTAAAGCCAGAAGCATGTGAGGGTGTGTGTGTGTGTGTGTGTGTGTGTGTGTGTGTATGTAAAAGGCCTTAGGAAATCAAAACACAGATATCAGAGAACATTCATTGAATCTCATTCTGATTGGTGAAGCCTTTGGTTCAGTCTTACCAGCAGACATTCTTGACCCTTCTGGGCAAGGAAGGAGAGGAGACAGAGTCATATGGAGCTTGGCTGTGAATGAGCTCACACAGGGCTCTCATTCTTCTCTGTGGAGTTCTCAGTCCACCTAAGAATCCTTTCGATGGTCACCCTCTGTCACTCAGAGCTGAAGGCTTCAAAAGGCAATATAAGCAAAAAGACGTTTAACCATCAGTGAAGGTGTGGCTTTTCATAACTTTAATGCAGAGCCAAGTGGACACCCAGGGGCACCAGAATGGCACAAATATAAAGATGTCTCCAGGCCAGAGTCAGGGGCATGTCACTGTGACAGAAGAGAGAATACCCAGTGAACACATAGATGTGTACAAGGAAAGAGAATCAGAAAACAAGCAGGAGAAAGAGAAGTAACTGAGGGATTAAAGAAACACTGGGGACTGCAGACATGGCTTAGCAGTTAAGGCGCTTGCCTGCGAAGCCTAAGGACCCACGTTCAACTCTCCAGATCCCACATGAGCCAGCCATAGAAGGTGACGGACATGTCTGGAGTTCAATTACAGTGGCTGGAGGCCCTTGTGCACCAATCCTCTCTCTCTCTCTCTCCCTTTCTCTCTCCCTCACTGTCTCACATAAAAAAGGCTAGTCTGTTGGATTTGCCTCAAAAAAGGAAGAAAGAAAGAAAGAAAGAAAGAAAGAAAGAAAGAAAGAGGAGAACAAAAGAACGAATGAACATCGGGAGGTCCCGGGAGATGGCTCTGAAGATAAGCGTGCTTTCTGGGCAAGCATGAGGACCCAGATTCAATTGATGGCACCCAGGTAAGAAGCTGGACATGGCTGTGCGTGTCTACAATCCCTGTGCTGGGAAAAGGGCAGAGTCAGAGGATCCCTGGGGCTCCACAGTCAACCAGTCCAACAGACAAATACTGAGCGTCTGATTCAGAGAGAGACTGTTTCGGAAGGTGGAAGAGTAACAGAGGAGGATATCGCGGGTCCTCGTCTGGCATGTGCACACACATGCACACTCACATGCACACACCATCCACACAGATAAAAAAGAAAGGAAGGAAAGAAACAGAGGGTGTTATGGGCAAGTTAGGTCACAGAGCATAAAGAGAACATAAACCATGACAGAGACCGGAGAGAACAGGAAATCAATAAAAATGCCTAACATTGATTCAACAAGAGACAGCAATACAAAGACGTGATGTAGGGACAAGATGTGAAAAGCAGCTCCCCCCACCCCGCAGCAAGGGCTTGAGACAGAAACAAGAGGACAGGGCCATGGCTTTTCAATTTAACCCTGCCTCTACAGTGTGCGGGTTGAATGATATGCACAAATTCCTTTTATGTTTATTGATAAAAATAAAAAGTGAGGGCTGGAGAGATGGCTTAGTGGCTAAGGTGCCTGCCTGCTAAGCCTAAGAATGCTGGTTCCAATGTCCAGCGGTTCCAATCTCCAGGTCCCACGTTTAGCCAGATGCAAAGTGACGCAAGGGCGCAATGCCACACTTTCCCACAAGGGGGCGCACGCATCTGGATTTCATTCACAGCAGCTGAGAGACTGCTGACATGCCCATTTCTGTTTCCCTCTCCCTCTCTGTCTATCTCTCTCTGTCTCTCTCTCCAAAAATAAATAAAAAATAAAAATAAAAATAAAAAAAAGTGATTAATAACATTTTAAGAGTGGAAAAGGAAGGAGGCACCTGGTAAATACCCTCCAGTACTTGTCACCCCCAAACTCCCAAACCCTCTTGTCTTTCCAGGTACTGCACCCAGTCATGGGCTGGCTGGGATTCAAGAGCTGAGGCAGGTGGAGCAGCTGCGACAGCCATGCACAGCAAGCGTCACTTTCTGTGAATGACAAGCCTCCCACCTTTGCCTAGGAGCTGCTCTGCAGTGCTCTGTGGCACCTGGCATGCTTCCTTATGACCCCACCGCAGATACACAGGTGGGAAGACAGGTCGGGCAGTGTGCACCTGACTCCAAGTACATTAGCGAGTCCCTGACTGGTGAACCAATGATATAAGGTCCTCTTCTCACAAGGAATGAAAAAGCGAAATGTCCAGACACTACATGAAGGATGGAGAGAAGGAAAGAATGGATGGTGCAAGTGATTGTGGCTCCAACTACATGCAAGCTTGGAGGGAGAAACACAGACCACAGCTCACATGCTATTCTCCAGCCATGGCCCCAGCATCCCTGGCCCTAAGAGAAAGCCACACTCGATACTCTATCCCACTCTGCCTCCTTTAGGACCCATGAACCAACAAGCTCCCTGGGTTGCCTTTGCTGGCTTGAGCTAAGACATCCAGACTCCAAAGAGTCAAGAGAGTTCAAAAGACAACATCGTGCAGGTCCTCCAGGTACATCCCAAGAGAGGGAGACATGCCCTGATGTGGAAAGTGAAAGGTGCAAAGGATGAGGATGAGAAGGAGGAAGGAGAGGAAGAAAAAGATGGGAAGAAGGAAGAAGGAGGAAGGGGAGGAGGAGAAAGAGGAAGAAGAAGTAGGTGAGAGGAAGAATGTGGAGTAAAGGAAAGAAGTAGAAGGAGGAAGAGGAGGAGAAAGGGGAGGAGAAGAAGAGGACGGAGGATAGAAGAGGAGAGGAAGAGAAGGAAGAGGGAGAGAAAAGCAAAAGAAAAAAGAGGAAGGAGGCATACAGGGAATTCTGTATTTTACAGGCAGGGAGCAAGTCAGCAAAAGCCAGGCTCTGGCCACAGCTAGCAAGCTATTCTTCGCGTTCCCATCTTCCCAGCCCACGTTCTGTGCCATTTGAATTTCATGGTCTAAAAATATCTTGCAAACTTCCAAGTCTGTTGGCATGGGCTGGTGGACTCAAATTTTTAATCCATTTGCAAATGTTTTACACAACTCTTTTTTTACCCTTTCAAATCCTGTTTCTTGCTGAATCACTTCCATCATTCATTTTGGCATTTGTTGCGAGCAGGAAGGGCCTCATCTTGAACACAAATGTCAGGCCTGGCCCAAAGGGACCCTCCAGGCTGCAGAATGAGTGACAGAAAGCAAGGCTACTGCCTGCTGGACAGCAGAGAGCTCAGGCTTTGGGGGTCTCTCTTCTGAGCAAAAGTCTAGGTCTCTGAGCATTCTGCTCACCTGTGATGTGGGAATAATGAAATTCAGCTTGGCAGACCTTCTGCTGAGCTTCAGTGGGTTAGAGCACCACACGAACCTCCACACACGAGGCAGGAGCTCACAGACAACCCCCTTGGGAGTGCTAGCTGCCATCTTGGAACGCATTGTGTAAGGATCACATGTCTTCCTACACACTTCCTGTCCCGAGCCTGTAGAAAGTCATTCTTACGAAACACAAATCGAATCATGTCACCCAGAGCTGTGGGCCCAAGAGGCTTCAAAGCAGACTGCAATGTCCTCTGTGGTCTACACAGCCCACCCACTTCCTCCTACAGCAGCCTCCCTGTATCCCTGGCCCAACCACCCCTGTGGGATGCTCCTGGAACCCCTCAAGTGGTTGCTTTCCACTGCAGTAGCCCCCCACAAAAGCAGCCACTTTCTCCATCACCAGACTGCCACAGGCCCGCAGTCCTCTGCCATCATTCTTTCCTTCCGTGCTCCGACAGGGTCCATGCTCTTTTCTGTGGCCATGGCTGTCGTATTGAGTAGGCAGGCTAGGGGCTGACCCCAAGCAGTGTCCCCCTCTACCACACAGCAGGGCAAAATCCTAGCCCAACATCACTGAAGAACGAGGAGGGACAAAGTACCAAAAAAAAAAAAAAATCACGGAGCAGGGGCTGGAGAGATGGCTTAGTGATGAAGGCATTTAATTGAAAAGCCAAAGGACCCAGGTTCAATTCCCCAGGACCCACATAAGCCAGATGCACAAGGTGGCACATGCGTCTGAGTTTGTTTGCAATGGCTAGAGGCCCTGGCACATCCATTTCTCTCTCTCTTTCTCTCTAAGTAAAACTTTAAAAATATTTTTAAAAAAAGAAACCATAGAGCAGCTGGTGGGAAAGGTGGAGGCTAGGACTGGGGCAGTGGTCACAGGAGGCTAGGGCCAGTGGAGGCCTTAACATTTACAAAGCAGAAAATTTAGGTCCAAGGTGGACCCACAGGCTTGCCTAAGTTTACAAAAGAGCAATTATCTCCCAGGCCAGTACTCTTGACCGGGCACACGTCACCATGACTTACTCCCTCCACACTTCTCAGGTCCAGCCGTGGGAGCAAGGCATAAATACAGGACTGGCTTGGTTTTAAGGGGTGATGTCACCAGGGCACCTATGTGAGTTGGGCACAGGTGTGGTCCACCACTCTGTGAGCAGAGAAAATAGGCATCATCCTTCAAGAGTAATGGCACCACTTCCTCTAGAATCTTCCAGAGCACAGGAAACACTACGTCTGACGATCACCACGTTCTTGGAGTCACCATCAGGTGATCTTATTTTGCTCCTACACATTGTTCCTCACATTCACCTGTGTGACACTGGTCACCCTCTGGACAGAATTCTCCATGCTGGACAGAACTGGTCTGCTCAATGCAAGCTGTCCTCTGACTACTCTGCTTTCCTCTTCAAATACATTCTAGTGAATCTCTGGGTTGTTGCAACACACACACACACACAGGCACACACGCACTCATAGTGGGATAGTCCCAAGCTTGGAAATGGGGACATCACAGTAAACTTGTTTGTCTTCACCTTCCTGGAGCTCAGAGTTTATCAGAGAAACCAAACAATTACCACGCAATGGATGGTTTGTGATCAGAACAGCTCTTGGCAGTACACCTGGAAGGATGTGGCCCTAGAGAAGACCACAGGGGTGAGCTGGCAGGGGAGGCTTCACCTGGAACCTGGACAGAAGGAGGTAAGAAGAACAAGGCCCCGGGAAGAGGGGAGACAAGTACTGGGAAGGAATGCAGGTAGCCTGGGACCAGGAGATGCCGGGAAATGCCTGACCCAGGGACAGGAAGGTGGCAAGGGCCAGACCACACTGACCAGGAGGCTCGCTGAGGAGTTGGGTGTATCCCAAAGTTAACAGGGCTTCCAGCACAGGTCCATAAATGAATTCACACCACAGAGAAGCCTTGCTGCTGGCTGCAGAGCGAGTGGGAATGAGCCACAATGAGATGCTGAAGGAAGAAGGCCACAAACACTGGGTGCCCAAAACCAACAGCTAGGGCTGCCTGAGGCCAGGAGTCACACCGGAGCCCAGCAAGCTGGCCCCCTTGGCTCTTCCTGCAACTGGGGCCTGTGGTGCCCTGATGTTCCTTCACACACATGGTGTGTCTACTCAGGATCAGAGGCCAGTGGCTCCTTCCTTGTTCCCTCCAAAACAATTAACACACCCCCACACACACACACACAAACATCCTGCCAAGGGAAATGTCAATTCCCATCCATCAACTTACTGCCTAGCCACACTTCCTGTCCCATCTCTGCTTCCTGTGTTTGGAAGTAATGTGACCAGCCACCTCATACTCCTCCTGCCCTGCCTTTTCCACCATGATGGGCTCTCTCCCCTCAAACAGCAACTTGCTTCTTGTGAGATAATTGATCACAGCATTGAGATAAGAAGTTAGAGTAGCCCAAATAAAAATGGTGCCTTCTAGGGACTGGGAAGAAGCCATAATGGTGAGCTATGGTTTAATGCACAGTTTCGTCTTTGCAAGGTGACGACAGACCCATGTATGGGACAGTGGTGAGGAATGAACGACGTGTCCTTAGCGTCCCTGGACTGTACAGGCTGAGAGAGTTAGGCATTAAATTTTAGTGTGTGCACATTACTACAGTCTCTACAAAGCAATATGGAAGAGGGCCGTGCTTCTCCCTGGATGACCCATGTTAATCGCTGCACATCTATTTGGCTTTATTCTTTCCTTCAGTTGTACTCGGGTATTTTTTAGTAACTATTTGTTTATTTTTTTTTTTCATTGGCATCATTGGTACGCTTTACAGCAGGAATCCTGGGGGCCTTCATTCATCATCACCATCATCATCATCATCCCAGCAGGTACCTCTCTCTCACTTTGTGCTGACGCCCTTCCATGTAGTTATTTTATTAACTTACATCATGTCACAGCCACCTCTTCCTTTGGAGACCACCATTATCCCCATTGTACCGACAAGGACACTGAAATCCAGAGAAGTAAAGGGACTTGCCTACAGTCTCACAGCTGGGATGCAGGCCACCTCCTATCTGGCTACAGAGCCACATGAGCAACTTGAGCCAGTTTCGCGTCCACAGTCTCCCTGCCCCATCAAACAGAAGTGCCTGGGCTCCTGGCAGGGAGTTTTGCACCAGGAAAGAAAGGGCCTGTGTCCTGCTGACACTCCGGTAACAACTGTAATGCTTCCGACTTTCCAACTGCAGCGTTTTCCACTGCTCTCTTTTTTTTTATTTTAATCCAGATGGAAGTGACAAGGCCCCCAGCTTAATTTGTTTCATGCAGTGACATTAATTAATGTTCCAAACATCAGGGACGGGGGATTGAGTTGTGTGTGCATATGTGCATGCACACACTCTTGCCTGTGGTCTGTGTTGGGTAACTGTTTCCTACAGCTACTTTTTTTTGTTGTATATGGATATGTGTGTGTAATTGTATGTGTAAGCACATATAGATATATATGTATGTATACTGGGTGCATGTATGTGTGGTGGCCAGGGGTATATATATATATACAGTGGGTGTCTTCCTTAATTGATCTCCACTGAACCTGGAGCTCACCAACTCCACTAGACTAGCTAGCCAGCAAGTTCCAGAGATCCTCCTGTCTCTGCCTTCCCAGTGCTGGGGTTGTGGGTGCACATGACCAGGCCTGCCTTATTACCTGGGTGCTGGGATCCTGACTTGGTCCTCGTGCTGGGTCTGTAAGCCAGATCCTCTACCCAACTTTAATATCTATGGGGTTTTTTTTTGGTCTACTGGGACTTTATTTATTTATTTTAGTATAAGACAAACTGTCTATATTTCAGAACAGAAGTCGGGCTTTCTTGAAATCATCAAAACTTCTGTCATCTACCACACTGAGAACAAGACATCTGGACCAGAGGCCAATGGTTCTCAAACAAGGGTTCTAAATGGAACCTTGAGAAAGCTCGGGTGGTGTACTTTATCACAATGGGAGAGCTCTATCAGTGTTGGTGTTCAGAGACCCAGGCTGCTGAACACCCTGGAAAGGGTATGGCATTCTACCATGGAGTATGAAGACCAGATCTTTCCTTTGGAATGCCCGGCTCCATATTTAGCTTTACCTGGTCCTTGTCTTTCATATTAATCAGGTGAAGTAAGTTTTGTTTCTTCACCATGAGGTTGGTGATCAGCATTAGCTCTACAGGGCATGCATATGTGCCTTACCATAGCCCTCCATCAAGTACAATAGAGGCTCAGCCTCCTGAGTCTGGGTCTCACATTACTGTCACATTGCTGGAGACTATCTCCAAGGCTAGATCTGTTCTCTTAGCCACTAAGGAAGGCAGGCAAATTTCTATACTGATGCACCATCAAAGTTTCCTTTCATCTTCTGATGCCAAGAGTTGATGATGCAAGGTCAGCGTCCCCAGAGGCACTCCCGTCTACCATCTAATGCCACAATATGATGATCCCCTGTGTTCCTAACCTTTTGAACATGTGCATCATACTTTGAGCTAAGCATGCCCAAAAAGGCCTCCACCACATTTCCTTCTTGAACTTTGACCTTAAACAGCATTCTCTAAATGTACTCCTTAACTGAGCATGCTCAGGAATGTGCAAATCTGTATTGTTAATCTTGATTTTCAACTAGCAGGCCAACACCTGGGCACACCTGTGAGGGAGTTTTGAAAGAGGTTTAACTGAGATGGGAAGACACACCGTGTATGTCAGAGGAGTCTTTGGGCTTGGGTCACAGACTGAATAAAAAGGAGATAGGCTGGGCGTGGTGGCGCACACCTTTAATCCCAGCACTCGGGAGGCAGAGGTAGGAGGATCGTCATGAGTTCGAGGCCACCCTGAGACTACATAGTGAATTCCAGGTCAGCCTAGGCTAGAGTGAGACCCTACCTCAAAAAAAAAAGGAGATAGGCAGTGGTGCACCAGAATTCATCTCTCTCTGCTTCCTGACTAGATACGTGATGTGAGCAGCTGCTTCCTGCTCCTGTCACCATGACTTCTCCACCATAAGAGCCAGTGTCCTCTCAAACTGTGCAAGCCAAAATAAATCTATCCTTACATTGCTTTTTCCAGCAAATTTTCTTATGGCAGTGAGAAAAGTGACTAACACACTCTCCCTAATGTGCTCTCCTATATACACATGTGTAGGATCCCCAAATGAAATCCCTGTCTTCCTTTCTTTGAGGAGACCATGACTTTGGAAGTAACTCCCATGCTTTCCTTATCTGCTGTCAGGAACTGACAGGAGCTAACTCTTTCCCCAGTCTTTGATTTCTCAGCTGTGCTTGTTTTGGCTTTGGACACACTAAGATGCAGACATGTTTCATGTGGGTCCCACCCTGATCCACGTGGCCTCCTTCAAGGTTCTGAATAACTCAAGAACTGGGTCCCACAGTAAGAAACCCTCTCTAACCCCAAACAACCAATTATGGTGAGTTAACTACAATATCCTCAATCTGATAATTAAGCAACTTCTGATCATTTCTTCCTAGGCCAGTAGACTATTTGGGCATCATAATGGGCGAGGGTTATGAGGGCGTTCATGGTTCTAAAACCATCTCTTCTACTTTTGATCATTTGAGATGAGGAAGGCAGTGAGCCATCAACTTAGAAGTTCCCCCATGCAGAGAACCCGGCCTGCAGCCATTCAGACAAGGCCTGGAGACTGACAACAATACTGTGTCATCAATGCCCAGCTTGGAGTGGGCTCTTGGTGACCACAATATGGCAAACTCACAGGCTCCCCACCCAAAATCCACTCTATTTTTTTTCCTAACAAGTCTGCCATGTGTGTCTAGGAATGTACTCAGTTCAGACCAATTTAAGTCCATTGTGGTGATCCAAAAGGCTTCACTTCCCTTTATGTCCAATGCAGAGGGAGCAGACAATCCAGTTTGAGTCAATATATAAAGGAAACCTATTGTCTCCTCTGAGGAGGGCCCCAAGAGGCATGGCTCTAGTGAACCCAGCCAGCAGTGGGACTTGATACCATCTATTACAGAAGCCATCAGTTCATTGGCATCACTTCATCAAACAAAGTCAGAGGAAAGGGTAATAGAGAGAACAGACAAGCTTGGCAACTGGGTAAAAATGAGGACCACAGCTCGACAGTTTGGTAACTATGGGACCTGGGTGCATGCTTTCATGTGCCTAAGGCTTCCACATGTACACAACAGCTCTGAGAATTCACACATCTACCAAGCCACATGCATGAAACCTGCCAGTTAATAACTTCTTAAAAAGTTAGTACATATTTTAGGACAGTTTGGGGGGATTTTCTACTTGGTGTCATCATTGTTTTTATTTGAAACAGGGTCTTATCCTATAGGCCAGCTGGTCTGGTACTATGTGGACCAGGCTGGCCTCAAATCAGGTTGATCCTTCTGCCTCAGCCCTCTTAGAACTATTTTATTTTCAGTTGTTGTTTTTGTATTTTTTTTTAATCAGCATAGTTTTAGGTATCACTGTGGCATTTTAAAATTCAGTTTTTCAGTTGATTCTCTCCCCTCCTATTCCTATCATCCCCACACATTCCTTTTTTCTCCCCTTTCTCCTTCCTGTTTACATGTCACATTTTTTGATTTACAAAAACAAAACGACCTCATACAACCTGCACCATTACCCTGTTACTGACATCTTTAGTTAATAAGGTACATGTGTTATAATGAGTGGATCAATATTTATTCAATATTAAATTAATTATGGACATACTTAGTATGGAAACATCACATGTTGGTACCAACCTTTCCCTCATCCCTGCCCCCTTTCTGGAGGGAGCCCTTCTCATTGGGGTCACAGATTATCCTTGTGGGGATTGTGGATTATGCACTGTGGGAGCAGCAGTTATTGGGGAGAGGCAATGCCTCTGGGTATAATGTCCCAACTTGGGGCTCTAACAATCTTTCCTCCCCCTGAGCCATGTTGGGTGAGTTTTAAGTCTACTTCAGTGATGGGCTCTTAGGAGTCTCTGGATCTTTGCTTTGGTAGGTGTTGAGTGTCCTCGGAGTCTGTCTCCTTCACCCTGGTGCTGATTGCCAGGCTCACCGTGGAAGCAGCACTCTTGCTCATCTTCTCAGTTCCTCTGTGGTTTCATCTGGGGCGAGGTTGAAGTGTGAAGGGTGGTTTACCTCCTCAGGTCTCACTCAGGTCTCTCTCAGTCATTTTTTGTTTAGATGATGGGAACAGTTTTGGGAACATGGGTCAGGAATTTTGAGGAATGTTTCTTTATGGTAATTTTCCATACACACACACACACACACCTATGATTAAACTGAGGCTGTGTGATTTTGGAGAGAAAAATTAGAGGAAATTGCCATTTTGTTACATTAAGCCAAGGTTACACATTAGCAATATTACTAACCACAGTTTATGCTATTCTGGGTCACCTGGTTCAAGGTAACTTTTGTCGACTAGAAAGTTATTCTTTTTTTCTTTATATCCTCCTGTGTTCTCATTGATGGGACAAAATTCCTTAAATAACTTGAGGAAGGAGAGGGTTAAACTGAGCTTAAAGTTCCAGGAGTATATATTGTTTCAGGGGTGTATATAGTTTCAGGAGTATACACTCCTTCATAGCAGGGAAAGCATGGTGGAAGAAGCAGGAAGCCAGCTCCTCACATTGCAAGCAGGAAGCCAAGGGCAAACAGGAAGTGGGGCCAGGCTATAAAACCAGATGATTCCCCTCAGTAACCCACTTTCTCCAGCAAGGTTCCACCTCCTAAGTGGTGTCACCAGCTGGCAACCAAGTGTTTGAGCACATGAGCCTACTGGGGACACTTTTACTCAAACCACAACACCTCTCGTCCATATCTACTGTTTGGAAGCACTTCACACTATATGCCACCCACATTACACTTGAGGGCAGCGTCTACAGAAAGACATGAAAGTTCTCTTCACGGGGATGCCTCTTGCCTCCTCCTCCTGTCTGTCCACTTAATCATTTATTTATGCTGGTATGGACTTGCGGGCTCTTATTTTATACTGTGGTCAGGCTCTCATGCTAGTGTGACTTGTGGGTATTTATTTCATGTTGTGGTTATGCTCCTATACTACATTGTCTCTCCAGCCTTCCAGCTTAGGCCATGGGAGCACTTTCTTTCTCTTGGCTCTTGTGTCCCTCTGGCACATTCCCAGTACTGTGGGGGATTTTTTTTAAAGCACTTTCTTCTTTTCTGGCATTACAAGATATCCTTGGCTGGTCTGTGTCCCTTACACTTTTGTCTTAGAATTGGCCATGTCTTCATGTGTATTTCCTGCCTATAATACCTCAGCATTAGCCGCTTCTTCACTACCCACCACCTTCTATGCACAATGGCATTGTACTCCTAGACCCACCAGCTGTGCTCATTGTTTACAAGGTTTGACCTACGCTGTCTCACAGAGCAAGGAAATGCATGCACGCACCCTAGCCCATGCTAGGACACACATTTCCAAGTGTGACTGATACATAATCACCTATGTTGATATTACACTAACTGCAATTTTCCATGCATATCTTCAACTCTCATCCTTCACAACACAGATCTTTTGGACTCTTCTTGCTTTGCATTCAAGTCTCTCTGTAATAGTAATAAAGCCAGCCCAGCCCTACAGCACAATCTTTGTTTTCACTGTTCCTCTTTGGACCTGACCATTCCACGGACTTACACAAATCCAGTAAATTGTGTACCCAACATTGCAAACTGTGCAGAATTACATCCCTGCCAAAATATCACCTGTGCCTCATTCCTTCACCTTCTTCCCCCTCCATCACCCCCTGGCAATCACTGGTCTTTTTGCTGTCTCTATAGTCTTGCATTTCTGACAGTGTGCTATGTTGGAAATCACACAGTATGTAGCCTTTTCAGACTAGCTTCTGTCACTCAACAATCTGCATGCAAAGTTCATTCATGGCTCTATAGATCATCTCTGTTTATCACCAAACAACACTCCATGGTATAGCTATACAGAAGTGTAAACATGCAGCTATTCACGGAGCTGATGGCTGCATCCTTTTTGTTGATTACAAATAAAACTACCCTCAACACTTGCAGGAAGGTTTGTTTCAGTGTGGATATAAGATTTCAAGTGAGTTGGGTACATATTAAGAAGCAAAATTACTGAACGTAATTTTTATGTTTATATGCCTATCTTCAACACTAACCCATATTCCAGATGCCTCTTGCTTTTCCATAAACTATACAACAGTGAGAAAGTTAACCCAGCTTCAACAACACAGCCACTTGCTTGACTGCTCTGAACACCACAGAGACACTATTTTTGACATTGTAAGAAATAAGCTTCTGAAAACCACATGATATGATGTTCACACAAGTGCAGTAGTGGTACACAGCCATGGTGGGGAATCAATTGCTCTTGGCTTGGCTAACAGATCTGCTCAGTGGAAAGGAACCTGTATTTGGAACTAGGAAACAAGTCAGAATCATACCCAGAGAATGAGTTTGCTCTCCAATATCACGCTCCCTTCCACCAATCTTGGGCTACGAGAGGGCCTACCCCATTAAATTCTCTCTAAACCAACAAAGGTTATCCCATTTAACCTGTGCTGACTTCACTCTCCATTGGAGAATCTGCTTCTCCTTTTCAGATGGAAGCAGGACCTGAGGAGAGAAATGGCCTATCACACTTCACAAGGGCCCCAGCTGAAACCATAGAGGAACTGAAGAAATGAGCAAGAGTGCTGCTTTCTCACTGAACTGATATCAGCACAAGAGTGAAGGAGATAGACACTGAGGACACTCACCACCTACCAAAGCAGAGATCCAGAGACACAGAGGCTCCTAAGAGCCCATTACTGAAGTAGACTTAAAACAAACCCAACATGGCTCAGAGAATTTTGCAGAAGAGGGGACAGAAAGATTGTTACAGCTACAAGTTGGGACATTACACACAGAAATATTGCCTCTTCCCCATAACTGATGGCTGCCCCCACAATGCATGACCCACAATCCTCATGGGGTTGATTGACCTGCATCCCCAGTGAGGAGGGTCCCTTCGGAGGGGGCACAGGGATGAGGGAAAGGATGGTACTAACATGTGCTAGTGATACACTGAGTATGTCCTTCAATAATAAAAAAGGAATATAGGGGGTGGAACGGTCAGGAGAGCGGGATGAAGGAGATGATGGGATGGATGAGGGTCCTACAAAACTAAGGACATTATGAATAAGCCATATGGAAACTTACTTCTCTATCAGCCAGGTGTAACTTTAGGGCTGGAGAGATGGCTTAGGGGATAAGGCGCCTGCCTCCTAACCCTAAGAACACTGGATCCAATCTCCAGCGGTTCCAATCTCCAGGTTCCACGTTTAGCCAGATGCAAAGTGACGCAAGGGCGCAATGCCGCACCTGGCCACAAGGGGGCGCTCACATCTGGATTTCGTTCGCAGCAGCTGAGACACTGCTCGAGCGCCCATCTCTGTGTTCCTCCCTCTCCCTCCCTCTTTCTCTCTCTCTCTCTCTCTCTCTCCAAAAAAATAAGATAAAATAAAAAGTTTAAAAAAAAAAAGAAAAAGGTGTAACTTTAAAAAATAAAAGAAATAGGCTTCTGTGGTGTGTATCACTTTTAATTCCCACCAACAGAGTTAGAGTTCCTGACGCTCCACATCTGTCAACACTGGCTACTATCCTGGGGGCTCGCAGCCACACCCCTTCTACTGTCTCTTTGCTGTCTTAATTTACAATCTCCTAAGGAAATGAGGCTCAACACCATTTCACACGCCTTTGGCTACATATATTTTCTTTAGTAAGATGCCTATTCAGACATTTTGCCTATTTTCATAGTTTTTTTTTTCTTTTTGTTGAATTTCAAGAGTTCTTTGCATCTATACTAGATCTGTTTTACAAATATTTCTTCCAGGGCTAGGAAAATGGCTCTTCGGTAAAGTACTTGCTGAGCAAGTGTGAGGCCCAGAGTCTGGATTCCAGCACTCACTTAAATGTTAAGTGGGTGTGGCATCCCACCTGTAATTCCACTTCAGAAGGTAGACACGAGATCCTTGGGCCAAGCTGGCTAGCTGAACTGGTGAGCTCTGGGTTCAAGTGAGAGACCCTGGCTCAGTAAAATAACACGATGGCAATTAAGGGAGACACCCAATATCAACCTCTGGTTTCTACAAATACACACAGCCACACACACGCACACCTACACGCATACACACACGCATGCACATCAACGCACACACAAAAATAAAAATTTCCCCACAATTGAGTTGGTTTTTAGTGTTGAGTGTTGAGATCTCTATGTGTTTGAGATAATTCAACATCAGACAGGTTTTATAAGAATTCCTCTGCCCTTCAATCTTAATTCTCTTCAGTATCTTTTACTCACTAAATATTGCCACTCCTCCTTTGCTGGGGATCAAAAGTGAAACCCCTAATGACTGTGTGTAATGACATCACTTCGGTTCAGACTAACGGTATCAAGTGTAAAGTGTACAAATAGCTAGCTATTTCATGACCTTGTAAATACACTAACAGTCACCGATGGAACACTTTAAAATAGCAAAGTCGGGCTGGAGAGATGGCTTAGCGGTTAAGGCGCCTGCCTCCTAAGCCTAAGAACGCTGGTTCCAATCCCCAGCGGTTCCAATCTCCAGGTCCCACGTTTAGCCAGATGCAAAGTGATGCAAGGGCATGATGCTGCACTTGACCACAAGGGGCGCACACATCTGGATTTCGTTCACAGCCTCTGAGAGACTGCTGGTGTGCCCATCTCTATCTGTCTCCCTCTCACTCTCTGTCTGTCTCTCTCTGTGTCTCTCTCCAAAAATAAATAAAATTAAAAAAATTTAAAATAGCAAAGTCTTATGGCATGTAAATTATATTTCAATCACAAAACAGTGTGAAAAATCAGAACTTCTGACCAGCCATTGCTAATGCATTTAGAGTATCTGAAACCAATGTCCAGCTTTGCCCCTATAAACCTGAGAAAGTTAGACAGGCTTTTTGAAGATTAGTATCCCCATTGAAAAAGTAGGGAATATTTATACACATCTGATGGTATTGTCCCAATGATTAAATGTCTCTGGGTTGATTGCTAACCTAGGAAACTGGGGAAAAGATCAATAAAAAAATTAGAAAAATGAGTCCTCTGATGGTAATTGCCCCCAAATTGAAGAATTAAAAAAAATTATTGTATTTATTTGTAGAGAGATCAAAAGAATGGGTACACCAGGACCTCTTGCCACTACAAATGAACTCCAGATGCATGTGTCACCTTGTGCATCTGTTGGTTTACGTGGGTACTGGGAATCAAGCCTGGGTCCTTAGGCTTCACAGGCAATCTCCTTAAGCACTGTGGTAGTTTGAATATATGGCCCCCAATATATTCAGTGTTTTATTAGTTTATAGTTTGCATCTGCAATCACCTTGCTAGAGGCAATGTCACTGGGGGCGGATCTTAAGGTGTGGTGGTGGGTTTGAGATTTCATTGTAAAGATATGTAAAGTGTGCCTAATAGGAGTTCCTGAAGTGTGCTGTGGCTTTTGGCTGTAGTTTTTTGCTGTGTGCTGTGTGGCTGGGGGCTTTGCTCTCTTGCCTGGTCCTATGAGAGCAGGCCACTTCTTCTGCCATTATGGAACTTCTCCTGGATCTGTAAGGTTCAATAAATAATATCCCTTCCTTCCATAACTGTACCTGGTCTGGAAGTTCATCTCAGCGAACCTGAAGCTGTCTGCTACAAGCACTATCTCCAGCATGAAGAAAGAATATTTTTGTACTCTTCTATGAACACTCACATGAGAACACACATATATGCAGGGACACATGTGAGTATTTATGCCTCATTCAATTCACACAGTTTTAGTATTCAAGAAAAGCAAGATGGCTGGGGAGATGGCTTAGTGGCTTAAGGTGCATGCCTGTGAAGCCTAAGGGCCCAGGTTCAATTCCCTCGTACTCAAGTAAGCCAGATGCACATGGTGGCACATGTGTCTAGAAATTTGTCTGCAGTGGCCAGAAACTCTGGTAGGCCATATATATTTTCTCTCTCTCTTCCTCCCTCAAATAGATAAATAAATTTATAAAAAAGAAAGGCAGTAGACATAGCCTTTAGATATCATGACATTTTTACTGTATGGAATTGCTGTGTTGAAGCTGGGAATGAGCCTCAGTTGGTAGAATGCTTGCCTAGCACAAAGGAAATTCCGAGTTCAGTCCTGAGCTTCATGTAATGTGGTCATGATGGTACATGCCTAGAATCCAGCACTTGGGAGGTGAAATCAGGAGCATCAGATGTTCAAGGTCATCCTGAACTACATGGTAAGTTCAAATCCATTCTGGACTATATCAAGCAAGAAAGAAAAACAATGGAGGAATAGAGAGAGGGAGGGAGGGAGAGAAGAAAGGGAATGATAGAGGGAAGAAAGAGGGAAAGAAGGGAAGGAAGACAGGCAGGCAGGAGGGAAGGACAATTGATCTGTAGATCTGTGCACTTTGGAAGATTTCACTTGGCCCACGACTTGTTTACATCTATGAAATAAGCTAGATGAATTTGGTAGAATTCTCAAAGCTAGTTAGCGTGGCATCCCTCAATAAATCCACTCGGCATTAACTGGGTTAACTGGGCTCCTGTTATATACCAGGCTCCGCACTGGATCCCGCAGAGGACTGAGTCACAGGGGAAATCCTAAAATACAATGGTGAGTGTGACAGAAAAGGAGAGTCAAGCAACAAAGAACACTGGGATAAAAAGTGCCAGCACTGTCCCACCTCCACCCACAGACACTGACTGGTATATTCGTGACTCCACAGTGAATACCAACAACCGCACTGAGGAAGGCCCTCAGTGGAATGCGGGTGGGGGAGGGGATTGAGGAGTATAACCAGATGGAAATATGACCAATATGCGATATGTTTATACAGTAAAGTTCTCAATAAAAAGAAAAAAGTGCCAGCCAAGAAGATATGGTGGCGGGGGGGGGGAAATCTAGAGGCAGAAAGAACCTGGAAGAAAAGTCTAATAAAAATAATAAAAGTCTAATAGAGCCAAAATTTGACCCACAATCCTGGCAGCCAAAGTGAAAAGAGAAATATGCATGCTACAAAATTCACTTTTCTATAAGATTAAAAAAATACAATTCATTCAGGATAGCTACTCACTCAAGCACCACTAAAACCTTCTAGATCTGTCTTCCCCTTCTCTGCAAGTAAGCAGAGCACATGACATGGTGAGAAGTTAAATTAACTATATAAACTTGGTTCTGGCCGATGAAAGTTGTGTGGTCTATACATGTGGTTTACTTGGCATCTCTGCTCCCTTAGAAAATTTCCATGCAACCTTTTCTTTATACACCTCTCTTTCCCCCTTACTGAAAATCCCTTCCTTTATCTGAATGTGTAGATTCTAGCAGAGATTCGCTCATTGAATAAACTTGGGGTAGAAATAATTCAGACTTCAACATTGCTTTTATTCACCCAAATCTTAGCAGACTTAGGAAAGAATGGGGAAATGATAGTTCTTCATTGAAGACCTAATGTAAGCTCACATAAGATTTCGCACCTTATGAGCCAGTCTACGTCACCATTATCCTGCAGACTCGCATGCTCGCAAAGCCAGCCTTATCCGTACTGTGTCTGCTGTCACCGAAGCTGTGCACCTCTGAGGCGCTGTGCTGAGTCCATTTCAGAGCATGATTGCGGATCTGGTGCGCTGCGCATAGCACTGGGCTCTGGACGGTGGAGAAGGCAAGCCTTCTCAGATGGAGGGACCCCCTTAAAAAGACAGCTAAAGCCCACATCTTCCACCTGTGAAATAGCTCAAGCCAAGGCCTTCCCAGCTTGGGTTAATGATTCCGGTTTCTCTGGCATCAATGATAGCCCCTTTCCATTTTTGACAATGAATCAGCCTTGGATTGGAAATAAGCAAGGCAGCCATGACTGACTGCGGGTGAGAAGAGGGAAGGGCAGCTGCAGCCTCACCCAGTTTCTGATTAGCGGAAACCTTCCCTGATGCAATTCAACAATGTTGATGACTAAGGGTAACTGAACCAACCCCAAGTCAGCTTCAGTGCGGGCACAATACTGTCATTTACAGAGTTCACACAGGAGAACTGCACAGATGAGTTACAAATAATACATAATTGGGGGCTGGGGAGACGGTTCAGTGGACAAGGGTGTTTGCTGTACAGGACACAGATAAAGTCTGTCATGGCCACTCATGCCTATGACCCAGCTCTGAGAAGGGGTGAGGGCGCAGAGACAGCTCACTGGTCAGCTTGTCTAATCGAAAAACGGCAATTTCAGTGTGCGGCTCTGCCTCAAGGAAATAATGCGCAAGAGCAACAGAGACGGACGCTGAATGTTCACCTCTGACCTCCGCACGTGGGTGCACAGGACAAGCACATACTGCATCACCATAGAGACACCATACATACCACACACGACGTAAACAAGTAAAATAAATAAACAACAAAAATCATCGTATTTTAAATAAGTACCGTTTTGTCTTGGAATACATTCACAGGTATCCCGGGCCACCTCCTGGGACTTATCTGTACAGCCCTACGTTTGACTGCCACAGCAATATGCAGTCCCTTTTCACCTCGCCCACCATAAGCTCCCCAAGGACCACCACTGATTTATTCACCAGACCTACCCTCCTCTTAGCCCATGGTACCAAAGAACTCAAGAAGAAAGCTGGTGTTTCCTGTGGTGTTCCGGAAGCGTGAGGAGAATTGTTAATTACTTCCCAGGAAACCCGAACTCAGGAAAAGGGCGCAAGTCCCAGCGCCTCACTTCACACCTAGGATCCTGTTGTCTCCTCAGCAAAGGATGTGCAAAAGTAACCGGCAGGCCTATTTTGATCTTAACGTTTCTCATGTTGTAAATTAGCAAGACGCCTCATTCTTTGAAAGAATCACCAAGCCGCCTCCCTGGGCATCACACAGTGGAAGGACGGAGTTGTCTGTACTCATTCAAATGCCTCTCCTGCCTCAGGTAAGGAAAATTAACCAGATGTGAGCACAAGAGAACGCAGGGAGGGGACAGCTTGTTTAGTCAGAGGAGAAGGTGGGCAGGGCCATGCTTTGGGCTGCTCTTCAGAACTTGACCATCCTGGCCCTTGGGAAGGGCTTTGAAAGGCTGCTCTACTGAGTTACCAGGAACCTAACCCACATATTCGTAGTTACTTTTAATTCATAGCTTGCTTTTTCCTGAATGATGATTCTAAATGAAAAATTAATGAAGGGGGAAAAAACCACCACAGAACAACCCTGGCCCTCAGGCCTCAAGACTTCCTTTACTTAAGAACCACTAAGTAAACAGACATGCTCACGAACCTTTAGTCAGGAGACGTTTTCTTCCCTTAAGGAAGAACAGAAGGCCTGGGAAGATGGCTCACTGAATAAAGCGTGCCCAGAACCCACATAAAAGCCAGATACTGTGGTGAGTGGCTTTAATCCCTGAGAGCCTGCACTAAGAAGGAAGGCAGAGACAGGAGAATTTTCTAGAAGTTCATTGGCCAGCTGGCCTGGCAATCACAGCAGTGAACAAGGGACCCCACTTCATACAAGGCATAAGGCAAGAACTGCTACCTCTGACTTCCACACACGTCATGGCATGTGCATGTGTGTGTGCACAGAGAGAGAGAGAGAACAGAAAGCAGGTGTGTGGCCAGGCCCCTTCCTTGTACTCCTCCTCAGAACCCAGTTCTAAGAAATGCTACGAGGAGCCTTGGGTGAATAAATGCCATTTGCATCTGTTATGCATATGTTTGTATGTGTGTGGGTGTACATATATGTGTTTAGTGAATATGTACTTGTATGTGCATGTATGTATGTGAAGGCCAAGTATCAACTTCAATCACTCTGCACCTTATTTTTTGAGTCAGGGTCTCTCAATGGGCCCAGAGCTTACTGAGTGAGCTCGCCAGGGATCCTGCTTCCTAACACATGGATTACAGGTGGCACCATTATGCCCACCTTTTACTTGGGGCTGGAAATCTGACCTCAGGTCCTCATGCTTGTGCAGCGAGTGCTTTACTCACTGGCCCATCTCCTCAGACCCCTCCTTGATCAAGGGATTTATCTTCCCCTTGGGGGCCGCCTCGAGCCAGCAAGTACAGAGCTCACAGATCATTCTGAGCTGATGCATGAGTCCTCTCTGCAGAGTCCCACACAGTAGGACTGAGCCTCAGCTGCCCCAGGAGAACCAGCTTGATAAGGCATACCTTCACTTCCTCCAATCTCATTTCTCCAGCTTTTCTCAGTTTTATTTACTGTGTTAGTCATGCTTTTATTGCTGCGATAAATCCTGAAGACAAGCAATGTAAAAGAAGGCAAGGTTTATTTTGGCTCACTGTTTTGGAGGTTGCAACGTAAGGTCATTGCTTTGGGCCTGAGATGAGACAGAACATAACCACAGCAGAAGTCTGTGATGGAGGAGGCTGCTCACCTCAGAGCAGCCAGGACTCAGCCAGAGACAGAGAAAGGGAATTCCATCACTGAAAGGCCTTCCCGTAGTGACCTCCCTCCAGACACTCTCCTCTTCCTGCTAAAGTTACCACCAGCACCCAGCCTTCAATATATGAGCCTGAGAATGGCATTTCATAATAAACCATTAATATGTATTTTTCAAATGTTTCTTCAAATCACTTCTTAAATCATACATCCTCCATAAGGATGCTAAAGCCTCCAAGAAGGAAGGGTGGATTCTTAGGGGATGGAGTATGTTGAAGACATTCTCACTTTCTTTCTATATCAAGACTAGAAACATATTCATACACATACAGTGTGCTCATAGTACTAAAACCTCATGGGTGGTGCATGTCTATAATCCCAGTGCTGGGGACTCAGAGGCAAAAGGATCTCTGCACTCACTGACTAGCTAGTCTAGCCAAATCAGTGAGCCCCAAGTGTCTCAAAAATAAGGCAGGGAGAGCCGGGCCTGGTGGCGCATGCCTTTAATCCCAGCACTCAGGAGGCAGAGGTAGGAGGATCACCATGAGTTCGAGGCCACCCTGAGAATACATAGTGAATTCCAGGTCAGCCCAGGCCAGAGTGAAACTCTACCTCGGAGATATGGCTTAGCAGTTTAAGGCACTTGCCTGAAAAGCCCAAGGACCCAGGTTCAATTCCCCAGAACCCACATAAGCCAGATGCACATGGTGGCACAGGCATCTGGAAATTTTTTTGCAGTGACTACAGGTCCTGGCGTGCCCATATTCTCTCTCTCTCTCTCTCTCTCTCTCTCTCTCCCTGTTTCATAAATAAATAAAAAACAGCTGTTGTTTAAAAAACACAAGGCATAATAGCACTTGAGGAAGATGCTCAATGTTAATATCTAGCCTCCACACATGTGTACATGCACTCCAAATATATGTGTATACACACTCACAAATGCATGTGTACCAATACACATAAACATGCATACACATACATACACATGCAGTTTTTAAAAATTTTATAGGTGGAAGTAATTGGGGCAGGGAGTCTAAAATGACTCTCAAGGAGAGATGATAAAAACAAGACAAAGTGTGCTAAAGAAAGCATTCTCGCTGGGCTTTGACCCTAGTGGGGTTCTGGGGACATGGCTCAAGGCACAGGTCAGATCCCACAGCACTCCAGAGTACCAGCCCCACCACTTCCTTTAACCATCACAACAACCCAGAAAGCAGAGGGCACTGTGTCCTTTTTTCAGAGGAGGAAACTGAGGTTACCAGAAGCAAAATGAGACTTACGAGAAACTATAAAGCAATTCAACAGAGGACTCAGATGAGAACCTAGGTTTACTGGTGGGTGGGCTAGTATTCCCTGAGCACCCAGGCACACCTCAGTAGAATTATTCCAGAATGCTTTTTTTTTTGTTGTTTTGTTTTGTTTTGTTTTGTTTTGTTTTGTTTGTTTTTGAGAGGGACAGGAACAGAGAGAGAGAATGGGTGCACCAGAGGCCTCTCAGCCGCTGTGAATGAATTCCAGATGTGTGCTCCCCCTTGTGGGCAAGTGTAGCACTGCGCCTTTGCGTCACTTTATGTCTGGCTAAACGGGGACCTGGACACTCAAACTGGTGTTCTTAGGCTTGGCAGGCAGTTGTCTTAACCGCTAAGCCATCTCCCCAGCCCCAGAATGCTTGTTCAAGGGCCCAGAGAAATCGATAAGTCAGGTCTCTGTGGGAGGAACAAAGAGTGGCACTTACCCCACAAATGACTTTAAGACAACTCAAGTTGTCACCAACATGACAGTATCAAATGCGCTAATGCAGAGAAACTCAGTGGGGGCCAGGACTCGTCGAAGATTTGGGGAGAAACAGAGGAAAGCGGATCGTGGCTCTAGGATGTCAACAGGAAGTGAATCCTTCTTCAACAGGTGTCCTCCTGGATCCAGGTACACATGCCCAACCGCTCATCCTGCACTTGCCTTCCACTTGTATTCACAGACCACCTGAACAAGTCAAGAGGAAGTTGTGGCCCTGGGCAGTAACTCATCTAGCTCTCAGAGGAACACATGCTGAGCAGACAGTCTTTCAGAAATACAGAGAAAAATCCCATCAAGAGAAACGGTCCTTGGAAAGGCTTTGATTACTATCATAAGACAGCTGCAAAATCAGAGCAAAGAGCCTTCTGTAGAAGCACTTCCCAGGCGTCCAGATGTCACTGCAGGAGCACCGGGGAGATGGGTCTCGGAGGAAGACCTGCTCCAAGTCTTTCCCTTCTCAGCAGCACGACCTTAGGCAAGTGTCTAATTATCTGAGCCTCTGTTCCCTCCCCTTTGCAGTCACTTCCCCCTCTCTGACAGCCCCTAATTTTATAATCCGCCAAGGACCTCCCTCCATGCCAGGCCCACAAATACCATACAGTGCTGTTGAGTCTCTGACACTAGAGATGGTGAAGGTCTGGTGGCTCCAGGTTTGGGGACTGGCATCTTCAAAAGGAGAAGCATCCGCAACTGATCCTGACCTGTGTGAATGAACCTATGCGGAAGCTGGTGTTTTAGAGGAAGGCAGGCTGACAGAGGCATTGTTTTTATGAATAGTAGGTGGTTTCCCTTTAGGACAGAGCTCAGGAGTCCAAGTCTAGTTGGGTGAGATTTCACATCAGGGTCAAGGTCACAAGTGGGAAGCTTTTGGGAAACCGCACCTCCAGAAGCCGCCCCTCTCCTTGTCACATCACTTCCTCCCGTTCCTGGGACTCCTGCACCATCCTCTGCAGTGGGTACTGAAATGTCCATTTCACAGGATGTGGGATAAGGGAGATGTCTATTCCACACAGCTAATGATGACAACCCCGTGGAGACTTGGGACACCCCAAACCAGACCACAGAGCACAGGATGTGAAAGCTGTTTATTCTTGGTCCATATTTGAAGGCTGACTCCTTGCATCTTGTGACACTGGCCCAATTGTTGGGGGCCTGCAGCAAGGCAGCATGCCATGGTGAGTGTATGTGGTGGAACAGAGCACAGCACGGTTCCCCAATACACTATGAGGAACCCCCTCATGCCTTGAAGATCACGTACCAGGCTCACTTCTTAAAGGTCCCCATAACCTCCTAACAGCATCGCTTTAGAGAACAAGCCTCCAGCACCTTACCTTTGTGCTCTCCTCAGTTCCTCGTTGGCATTCAGTTGTTGCATTGCTAGACAATTAAGGTTTAGTTGCTTTAAGTCTGTCTCCACAGAGGAAAACCTGTGGCTCACCTCCCTCAGCAGCCAGGCAAAAGGCTGGAGACTCCTGGGACTTTCAGGGGACTTGGGTCAAGTAGCCCTGAAACCAACCAGCGAAGCACACCAGGATACACCTTTCTGCCAAGCATTGGTCACTTGACAATGCCTGAGGCTGAGCGGGGCTTGCTTGCATGGACTCCACAGAGGACTTGGGAAGCTAGGAAAACTAGCTAGTTTCACAGAGGACCCAGCAGAGAAAGATGAGAAAGATGCCTGTCATCAATATGCATGAGTAGCCTTGGTGTGATTGTGGGTTTTTAAAGTACTTTAATTGTTTAAATATTTTAAGTTAAATAAATAATAGTAATACACACATATACATATATATGTATATGTATATATATTTTTTCTCTTCTCCTGGCTTCACCAGGTGATTATTCACATTGTTAATATTTTTGACACATTTTCTTCTGTTTTCCTCCAGGTGTGTGTTACACTCACATTTTCAAAACTGTTCAAAAATTACAGGCATCACAACGAGGAATGAATAAACCACACATCCCTTGAAAAACAGAGCAAAATGAGATAAGAAAAATGAATACTCACTTACATAACCACAACATAATTATCACGCTCAAGAGATTAAGCTCTGAGGCAACCATGTTATCCAATACGAGCCCTGTACGCACATTTCTTAACTATTCCTATCCAAATATCATCCACTGTTATTCTTGAATCCTGCAGTCAAGTGTTGAACGTGGTCGTCGGGTCTCTTCGTCCTGGTATCTGAAATAGTTGTCCCTTCCTTTTGTTTGTGGGTGGTTGTCTGTCTGCTTGCTTGGTTGGCTGGTTCAGGACCCAGACCCTATGGAGAAGACCTAGCCAGGTATTTGTTTTTCCTAATGATCACGTATGACTCACATAGAACATGTGGCAGATATGCTGCGCTTCTCCACTGAATTACATCAGGAGGAGGGGAGAGGCTATTGCGTCTCATGACATACAAGCTTCATGACTCAGGCTCTACGGTGGAACCTGTCGCATTGCCTCCCAGGCACCTCCTCTCTGGGTGGCTCACAGTGTGTCAACAGTTGGAATGGTCTTCCTACTCATGGCAGCTTCCCCTGGGAATTCCGGCTTGAAAGCTGGCACTCAGACGCACAGTGCTTCAGTCCTCTTCCACTACATACAACCATGACAAAGGGGACAGGGCACCACACAGGGCCACGACTCCTGTGCGACCCCAGCCCTAGTGGTCAAGTGATCCAATAGCCTGGATCAATCATGTGACTTCTCAGAGCATCAGATTCATTTGTTAAGGCTTTTGCTATCCACTCCTTACCTGGCCTCTTGGTTCTATCTGATGGCTTGAGAATTGCATGGAAAAGAGAACCCGGAGGAAGTCAGAGAGATCAGAAAGTGAAGAGAAAAATCAAATGATTACAAAGGGAGGCACGCATGGATTTCATGAAAGGTGCAAGAAGGTGGAAATATGCTAGGCAGGAAGGAGAGGCAAAAGAGAATGTATTTACCGCATGCCAATAATGACATGTGTGTTTTACATTTGTCCTGTACCCCTTTGTGAGCACCCATATTATGTCCTCTAGCCAGTCCTTTTTCCTTCCATGGAAACTGCTGGGTCCTTGGGTCTGACCACATGGTCTTGTCTACCGGATGACCCTGGAGCCAGCCCAGATCAGAAAGCTGTCATCCGGTGTCTCTCCTGATCTGCTCCCTTTGGTTTGCCAACAAGTGGTAAATGACCATTCTCAGATAGCTGCAAAGACATGGCCACAGCCACGGGGTGCACGCATAGTGCCAAGCTAGCACCAATGCCAAGATGAGGGCAGCATCTTGTAGTCCTCAGCACCAGGGCAATCACAGTGCCAGCATGCTCGATGTCTTAGAAGACCCTAGTCACAGTCACCCTAATCCTGAGTATCTGATGCAGGCCTGTTGCATGCATGAACACTCGGTTCTCGAAGCTTCAGAACTCCTCCTCCTCGTCCTCCTCAACAACACGTGACAGACAGCGTCCAGGTCACCCCAGCTGAGCTCCTACAAAGCCACAAAGACTTAAGGCAAGAGTCAGATGTGAACTCTGAGGCCAGTGGGTTTATAATATCAGAGTGTCTCTCAGCCAAATGCAGGCTGTGATCAGCTTCCCCAGAGGTCAAGCACGGGCTCACACCTTGTCCATCTCCCCCTGGCCCAGTATTCCCAAGGACCAGTCTCCTAATGAAAGCCAGCAATGCTGACTGAGGATGCTCATTGCCATCGCTGTGATAATGGTAAAGCTGTTACAGCACAACCCTGATGAACCAGAATCCTGAGAGGATTCGTGCATCCACGCAGCAAATGCTTACACAGTAGCTGCCATGGGCTCTGTAGTCTCCTGGGAGTTGAGTGTGCCAAGAAAGAAAGGCACAGCCCCCCACTCTCAAGCAGCTCTCTACTCATTGGGCAGACAAGCAAACACTTCGGTTCAATGCCATGTATAGAAGTCTATGGACAGAGAAGATGCAGAGCAGGGGCTCCTCCAGTCTGGCCAGGGTCGGAGGAAGGCTTCTTTGAGATGACACCCATCACCTGAAACTGGGTGAAGGGGAACGCCCAGGAGAAAGTAGGCGATGGAGCTTTAATGCATAGGAGTCAGGGAGGGAGAAGTGGTTGATGTCCACATTTCCCATGTTCTATCTTTAGGAAAAAAATAAACCTCATCTCCTTGTGTCTGGTTTATTTTAAAAGAGAGAGAATGCACTGGATGGTGAGCCCATGGTCAGCCCGATTTCCTGTCACCTCCTGCCATTAGCCACAGGCCAGAACAGAAGAATGGATGCTTCGAAGTCTGAATTTGAATGCCTTGCGAAATCCTGACTCGTCAATGAACATTCAGCTGAACTCCTCGTGAACAGGAGGGAGGATGTAAAACTCGTCCACTCACTAAGCATCAACTTATTATTGGGAGCTCAAACCCAGCCCAGCAGTTTCCCTGTAACACACTCAGTGTATCAGGATCCACAGACCCAAGCCTCTTCCGCCCCACCTCACATTTCCCTAACCCTGGCTCCCTGGGCTCTGCTCAGATCCTGCTCTGTCTTCCAAGTTCCAGTTTTCCCCCATTTACCAACCTGAACTAGGAAGACAGAGGCATGACCAAAGGCCTTGTTTACCAATGGGCAAAGGGGTGCCCAGTGATGTCTAACAAAACACCCCCAATCACCTGATTGTTGGAAGAACGTCAGAACTGGGATCTGGGCTCAGCAACAGAGCAGACCCCACTGCATTAAATGTGAGGTCCAAAACTATTAGCTGTGTGATCTATGACAAGTGACTGCATATCTTCTGCTTGTCAGATCTTCATCCATATAGTAGAAATGATAATTACCACCTCCTTAGGGTCATGTGAGAATTAAGCAAAATTTGCATATATGTCTGTTCTTGGCTGAGGGTATTGGACATTCCCTTCTCATTCTCTTAAATTTTCCCAGGCCATCTCTAGGATAAATGAGGTTATACATGTGGTCTTCTCAAACCTGCTTCTAGGTGATGAAATAATTCTGGACTAGACTAACAATCATGCTCTGTCTACAACAGGCCTTAGCTACCCAGCTACCCCCCCCCAAACTGGGCAAGTCAGGGCTGCAGATGCTAACTGGGAAAGGTGGTAAGAGGAAAAGGAAGGAATCGCAAGCTTCAAGAGAACCCCAAGGTCAGAAGTCAGCAAATACAGTGAAGCACAGTGAAGGAGCAGGGGCAAGGTCATGGTGCGAACCTATGTGCAAAAGGACACACGAGTCCGAGGATGTTTTGTGCACTCAGATAACTGGTTGTGCCGTTTGCAGCCATCACATATCCCAGAATGCACTTCGCTTCAGTTTAACTAAGCAGGGGCTAGAGACAGAGAGAGATGAGTTCATTTTCAATCCTGTCTCACCATCAAAGAACTACCATGAGACGCCTTCAACCAGATTCCTCGCAACACCTGCAAACACACACAAACACATCAATGCCAAAGGCTTGACCTCCGGAAATCCATGCTCCTGGCCAAGGTGCTTCATCACTCCTCCTGCGGCTGGCTCCCTCAGTTTCCAGGGAGGCACCCTCTGCAGGCTTTAAAAACCTGAAAGAAACCTGTTGCTTAAGTCGGAGGTTCTGGGTGAACGCCCCCACCTGGTGGCCAAATCAGGAAAAGCGCCTCTAACCTCCGGAGACTGGCAGGTAGCCTAACTCCAGGTGCCCTGAAGCCTTCCCCAGCTGGAGGAGGTCAGGGAGGGAAACCCACGGACCGAAGGGGCAGAGGCAAGCTTATGGTCAATTTCCTCCTCAAGCCCTGGCAGCCTTATAGCTTCCTAAAACCAGCCACGGGGCTGGATAAGCAAAGGCTAATGCGGCCAGGCCCCCAGGTGAACTGACAGGATTTCAGTGATGGGTGGGTAACTGTGCCCCTGGCATCCTCGCCCTGTCTTCGTCCCCCAAAGTGAGTGGATTTTCCATTCTACGCGTCAAGCGCAATGGGAGTTGCACGTTCCTTCTGGCCCTGCATTTACCTCGAGGATAGCATGGGGACGCTTGCAAAAGGAAGAGTCCCCGGGGACAAACTTCCCTCCTGGCCTCTCAAGTGCCCCTGTACCCTGGTCCAGCCAAAGCAAGGGCTGGGCAGCAGGTGAGGCCAAGGAGCTGGCTGAACATACATCATGAGGATGTTTCAACCAAAATATCCGCACCCCACCTTCTGGATCCCTTCACATTAGGCTTAGCAATTCCCGCCCCTCTCGCGTTCATTTTCACTGCAAGAAACCAGAGATGTGCGTTTTAGCTTGTTCACAATCCCAGTTAGAGGAACACCAGCAAACAGACCGAGAAAGGGAAGTATATACTAATATACACAGCACACACACACACACACACACACACACACACACACACACACGAAAGAGAGAGAGCGATGTGCGCACCACTCCCACCCAGGATAAATCATCTAAACTCAATGGCGATCCTGAGAGAAGTGATCCACCTCCAGCAGCAACTGCGCTCATGGACCGGTTTCACCCTGCTCAACCTCCGCATTAAGTAAAGAAATCTCATTCTGTTAAGCTTCCACGTCAACACCCCCAGAAGGTGCTATAAACGCGCCCTGGCGCGCGCACACGCCGGTCGGTCCAGTGTGCACACGAGCTCGGGAACCAAGCTTGGTTCCTTACAGCCCTGGCTTCCAAGAGCGGCTCACTGTCGCGCTGTAAAGAAGCATGCGCTGGGGCTAGGGCGGCCCCTACTCAGCCCCAGAGCCTTAAGGAGGTCAAGCCCCGAAGGCTTCTGCGCTCTGGCCGGCCACGGCCCGAACCCCGGACCTGCGCGGGCCCCTCGGTACTCACACGAGCGCGTGGTAGAGCAGCGCCCAGCCCCGCGGTCTCTCCAGGGCGTCGTAGATCAAAGTTTGGATGCGCCGGTACTTGGCGTTGTTCCTTTTGACGGGGCGGCTCAGGGGGGTCTTCGCCAGAAGCCCGATGCCCTGCGGGGTCCTCCGCAGCCCCTCGTCGCGGCCACCGCCCTCCAGCAGCAGGGTCCCGTCTTTGTCGGCTCCGGCCCCGAGCGCCAAGGTGACTTGCTCCACGTCTCCCGGTGCCAGCCCCACTTTCCGCTCCTCGTCGCCGGCCACCGCCGCCGAGTCCCCACCGGCTGGGTTAGCAGCAGCTCCGCCGCCTCCGCCGCCCCCGTCGCCGCCTCCTCCTCCGGCCGCCCCCGCCGCCCTGCGCGCCTTGAGCCCCATCTGCCCGGTCCCCGCCGGCCGCTTCGCCTCCTCCGCTGCTGCTCGGGGAAGAAGGGGCGCTCGGGGTGCGTGGACGCGGCGGCGGCGGCTGCAAGCCCGGGAACTCCAATGCCATGATCCGCGCGCCGCTCCCCACCCACCCCCCCGAAAGCAGGCAAAGGCGGGCCTCCCGGGGGGCAGGGGAGGCCGGGTAGGGGGTGGGAGGCCAGGAGGTCACATCCCCGAGCCGCTCAGCCGCTGGACCCCGAAGGGGCACGGGCCGGGGACGGCGGGGAGCCGGCTAGGGCGCGCGGGGCTGGCGCGGAGGAGCTAGGGCGCGCGGCGGCGGCGGGAGCCTGGCACTGGCGCTCGCGGGCGGCGGCGGCGGCGGCACCCGGGCCAGCGAGCCCGAGACAGCATCGCAGTTTATTTACAAGCCCGGTGCCAGCCGCCCTCCCACCCGCCCGCCCGCCTGCCTGGCACACGCGCCGCCGCCGCCTCCTCCCTCCTCCTCCTCCGCGCTCCCACCCGCGCCCCGCCCGCTCGCTCGCTCGCTCCAGCCTCAGTCCCGCAGCGCCGGCGCTCGCAGCCGGCCTCGCTCCCTCCCTCCCTCCCTCCTTCCCTTGGTCGCCGGGGTGGGGCCCCATTGTCCCGCCCCGTCGTGGCAGGAGGTCCCGGCGGCGCCCCGCCCCTCCCCACCGCCCCCGACCCCTGTGCACCCCGGGGCATCCAATCTCCTGAGGCCGCCACCCACCCTGATGCCGGGTCATCCCCGCTGCGGCTGGCCCTGGCACACGACTCCCGTGGGCGTGGGGGGCTTCCCCGAGCGGGTGGAGGAATGACAAGGGGGAACCTGAGACTGTGGGTGCCTTTTACGTTCGGTCCCCACCCTCCTCCACCTCTGCGGCTTATGTGGAGGGGAAATCCAAGTTGCTGGGTGAGTCAAGGCCAAGCACAAGCTGAACCCCTCGCTCGGGGTCGGCTTGCTACAGGGAATTATAAGCCCAGTGGAGTGTGTTTCTCTGGCGACAGGGCACTGCTCTCTGCACAGGGTTTGAAGTCCCTGCGCTCATAAACCTTGTGGTCTAAAATGACATATAGAAAGCCGTAAGGAGAAAAAAAAAAAAAAAAAAAGCAAGCCTGCGCCGAATAACAGGAGCCAGGGCTTCAGCAACCTGGGGCCATGCCTTGGTGGATGGTCCTGGAAGGCCCCACGGAGGAAGTGACAGTTGCGGCCAAATGGCAAGTTGGAGCAACTATGTCAGTGTCCAGAAGAATCTTTCAGACAGCTGACCAGCAAGCGTGGAGGAGAGGCATGGCTTGGGTTTTGCAGAGGGTAGAGGAAGCTGAAGCCACAATCAGGCAGTGAGCAGATCTGGTCAGGCACTGACATAGGAGTAGGGGCTCCTGCAGCCCCTTCACCCATCACTGCCAATTAGAGAACCCTCCCACTGTCCCAGGTACCTTGCCTTTTCCACTGCCCACTCTGCCCCTTAGGACTGTGGGCTGGGTGGAGGGGCGGGGCTGTGAGTAAAATCAAGCATCCCAGCCCGGATCTACAAGAAAAACATAATCAGGTTTGACTGGAGAACCAAAGAAGGGCTGGGGGGGGGAGGAGAAAAGGGATGGGAGACCAGAGGGAGGTTTGGCGTGGGGGAAGAGGAGAGGGATGGAGATGACCCTGTGTGGAAGGAGTATTAGAAGAATCCCAGGAGTATGTGGATGAAGGAGGAAGTAGGTTAAACTCTAAGGGTGAAATCATTCTCACAGTGTGGTATTGGCAGAATAATAAACGGCTTGTTTCACTAGAAGAGTTGACCCAGCAGCTGACTCTAGTATGCGAGCTTCACACAAAATGAGAAGGCTCAGGGGCGTGCTCCACGGAGAAGCATGTTGATGGTCAGATGGGTGAGGGTGGGTTTGTAAGGATCCCTGAAACAGCATGCAGGAATGTGACCCGCACTGTGCTCCTGCAGGGTAGCACCAGCCCTGGCCCCAACATTTTTGAAAAGATGAATGGCCCAGGACTTGAAATGTAGCAATGGCCAGCACAAATTCTAGAAAAGAACAGTCTCAGAGAAAGGGTTAGACAGGCCTGATGGAAGCTGAGCAGCCCAGAGCATGCCCCTGCATCCCCTCCCAACAGCCCTGTGGGAACAGGCCAAGCAGTTTGGTTATGGGGATGTCCCCCAAGGGTGGAAACTTAATCCAACTCTGATTTGGTAGCTAATGAGCATTAGACAAGGAAATCAAGGTGGAGCTGCTGGGAATCCCAACGGCTTTCGAAGAAGAGGGACAGAGACCACATGGACGGCCCTGTGGCACTTCAGCGCTCTGGCTTAGGAAGGAAGATCTTGGAACAAATGATAAGCCAAAATGAACCTCTTCTTCTCCAGACTCCACCAGTTCACTATAGCAATGAAAATGGAGTGAATGCAGTCCAATGCCAACCACATACAACCCAATTTCCTTTTCTATGTCGACACCTATTGAAAAGTTGCTCTTCCTCCACAGCCCTTGCCTGTTTTATTGATTCATATCTATCACTACCTGAAGTTATATGTATTTTTGTTTACTTGTTTCCTGTTATTTTACTGTGTTTTATATATCAAATAAAATACACACACACAGGTTGGTAGGTCTATTTTGAGAGGTGCTGAAAACTTACAGAGGAGGTGGGAAAGTGGGACTGAACTTGAGGAAGTAGGTCACCAAGGGTGAGTTCTTGAGGTATCTTGACCCTGGCCCCTTCCTATCTCTCTGTGTCTCCTCTTTATCCACAGAAGCACACCTAGATGACGTGCTCCTGTAGCTATGATGTTCTTCCCAACTCCAGGAGGACTGAATCCCTGAGACCCTGATCTGCAATGAACCTTCCCTCATTTAGGTTGTTGGTCAGGGGTCCCAGTGATGGGGTCACAGTGAGGAGAAAAGTAATTGATATGCTTGCTATGTGAAATCCAGTACTAAGAATTTTATCCCGAAGCCCATATGTGTGTATGTCCTTAGTACTTATTTAAAGCATAAATAAATGATGATAAATGAAGAATGCTGAGCTCCCAGAAAAAGTAGAATGGCTGTGTTTTTAAATTATTTATTATTTATTTGCAACAAGGGAGACAGGGAAAGAGAAAGAGAATAAGAATGAGAGAAAACGGGTGCACCCGTGCCTCTTGCCACTGCAAATGAACTCCAAATGCATGTGTCACTTTGTGCATCTGCTTTAGGTGGGTACTAAGGGATTGAACCAGGGCCATCAGGCTTTGCAAGAGAATGTTTTTAACCACTGAGCCATCTCTCCAGCCTTCGATGGATGTTTCCTATGTAAATTTTTTTTTGGAGAGAGAGAGAGACAGACAGACAGAGAGAATGGGAGAGGAAGACAGATAGAGATGGGCGTGCCAGCAGCTTCTCAGCTGCTGAGAATGAAATCTAGATGCATGCGCTCCCTTGTGGTCAAGTGCAGCATTGCACCCTTGCATCACTTTGCATCTGGCTAAACGTGGGACCTGGAGATTGGAACCGCTGGAGATTGGAACCAGCATTCTTAGACTTAGGAGGCAGGCGCCTTAACTGCTAAGCCATCTCTCCAGCCCTTTTATGTGAAATTTTTGAAGTTTTTTTTTGCTGTTTTGTTTACCGCTGTGGTAGTCTTGATGCTTGTGTGTCTGAGTACTTGCAGCTTAGGCAACAAGGTGGCAGATGCATTGTGATGGCGCATAAGAAGCCTCACTAGACAAACATACAAGATGGGCCTAGGACCCTGCAGAAAGAAGACGGGGGGGGGGTTACTATTCTGCAATCCTTCAAAAGTTCAGTCTTCAAAATGAGAGCGTGGACCTTTGGGTACATGAGGAGACAGCTGTGTAGATGCAAACTCAGATGGTAATATTAGTGTTTCCAGGTAAAGAGCAGGGTCTCTTTCATGCCTCTCATAAAGGATGAGGTGAACTCAATACCACAGTCAGGACTCTGATGTAATTAAAGCCAGTGATAAGGGAGGAAAGCACCAGGTAGCTGAATCGGGGAAATTGATTTATTTCAATGGTTTTATAATCCAACGGCGAGTATCGTTCAGACTTCTAATAGAGGGTTTTGAAATGTCATGAGAGGCGGTGTGTACAGTGTCATTTGAAGGACTATGTAATCCTAACACTTCACCATGTAGAGTATAGCTAAAGGGAGTCACACATATCCTTATCCCGTTGGAAGGGAGCTTCTGTGAGCCTAAAGCCCCTGAGAGCCTCAGATGTCCTGTGGATGTGATACCAAGGCAGAGAGGCAGAGACGCAGTGTTAGCAAGGAACAGGCTGCACTGCAGGGCAGACAACAGGACATCCTGGCCCTCTTAGAGTTGAGTGCCAGTCCAGCCTATGACATTAAAAAACCCAATGACAGGCTGGGCAGATGGCTCAGTAAATAAGAGTGCTTGCTACTCAAGCATGGGTACCTGAGTTCTATCCCCCACGCCCACATAAAAAGCTAGGCATGGTCACATTCGCATGGAATCCCAGTACTGAGAGGGACAGACACAGAAGGCTCACCAGTGCTCGGCCCCAGGTTCCATGAGAGTCTATCTCAGAGAAATAATGTGGAAGAACAATAGAGAAGGACACCAAATATCTTCCATTGGCCTCTTCACACACGCACTGAGGGCATATGCATTTGTACACACATGAATATACACACACACACACACCCAAAATCCCACCTACTTGCTCAGCTTCAAATTTGTCACCAGCTTCTTCTCTACCTTTGGTCTTTGTATTAATCCTTTCTGTTGCTAAAGCAAAATACCTGAGGTTGAGACCTTTACTGAAAAAGGTGGCTCATCACAGTTTGAGAGATGGAAACTCCAAGATAGGGTGGAGCCCGATTGACTCCATGGGCTGAGATATGTTGTAGTGGAGGGCAGGGATCTCACGTCACACTATACCAGGGCAGAGGAACTCTTGTACCCTCACAGGGAAGCAGGTCCAAGGGACACATGGTGAGTAAGACTGTGTCTGTACAGGTCATGAGCAGAGGAGGGTGGCTTACACAGAGGCATTCACATAGTCCCAATCCTGTAACTTGGAACTTAATGCAAGTTGATGGAATCTTATCTGGTGATAATGGAGAGATCACACGATAAGACTGGAAGCCAGAGACTGGGGAGGGCCCAGTCTTCCTCTTCTATACTAGCTGTCCAGATAGGAAAGATTTGTTCATGGACTCCATGAGACCCATCTTGATCCTTTCTGAAGTCAGCGCCATCAATGACCTAAGGACCTTCCACAGGCACTTTGGTGACCAAACTTCCAACATGTGAGTCCTTAGAGGACAGATGCCATGTACATCACAGGACTCCATCAGTCCTGTTCCTGCCTTCAGCCCATGGACACATATGGCTTACAGATGAACTTTACCCTGGCAGGGGAGCTGCTCTTGGGACCGACCAATCAGAAAGCCCTGATGTCCCCTGAGCCCATGTCTGCTTCTCTCTGTTCTGCTTTGGATTCAAGTCTGTAGTGGTGGAACATGGCTCTGGAAATCGTTCCTGTGCCCAGAACCAAATGAGCCAGGCAGAGGGTCAGGTTCATGGGCATATATGATGGTGACCCTGGCTGCCCTCTCACCTGGTTCCCAAAGCACATCACATTATTGTTGAAGGCTATTTTTGAACCTACTTCCATGATATGTTGCACAAGAGATGCAAAGTACTTCTGGAGGAATTATGAAATGAATTGACAAAAAGGCAGTAATCAGAATTTGTCATATCATTATCCAGAAATACTGTTAATATTCCAGTGGTGATTCTAACCAAGACAACCACAGCATGTGAGTGGCAAAGGCCAGCACGGAGCCCCAGCCCAGGTTTTCTCTAGAAGACCTGGCAGCACCTATGTGAATGCCCCAGACCTTCCAACTGGGGGTGGGAGTGGAAGATAGACACAACTCAGTACGGAAATGCTTCCCCTACCCAAGTGGCTCCTTTCAACCCCCATCCGTGCACTCAGGAATGTCTTAGTCTCCACTGAAGAAGTCCACATAAGGTCCCTTCTGATGGAATACTTCATCTCCCAGATGCTTGCTCCAGACCTGGCTGACTCACCACCAGGAGGACTCAGGGAAACACAGTCTTCCTGGCAGTCATGGAGAGCACCTCTTGCTTGATGGGGTACATAAGACAAGCTGCAATTCGGACGTCTAGTAATGCAGGACAAAAGATGTTAGGAGGGAAAGGCTCCCAAGACTCCATATGTACATTTTTTTTTTATTAATTAGAGAGAGAGAGAATGGGCACACCAGTGGCTGTGAAGGAACTCCAGACACACGCGCCCCCTTGTGTGCATATGTGGCATTGCGCCCTTGTGTCACTTTTGTGTCTGGCTAAACTTGGGACCTGGAGAATAGAGCCGGTGTTCTTAGGCTTCACAGGTAGGCCCCTTAACTGCTAAGCCATCTCTCCAGCCCTACATTTTTTGTTAATTCTTGAAAACCCCGATGTCCACAGGCCCTGAGTCTGACTATTCCCTTCTTTTTGTACGTGCCACGCTCTGTTCTAACCTCCCTGGACTTTCCATCAGGGCAGAGGACCTTCTGTTCCTTCACAGGTAGCAAGCTTCCTGGGAATCAGTGAGAAGCCAAAGGACAGCTTTATGCATGTCCCTCAGCAGAGGAAGGCAGCTGAAGGGCTGGTTCTGTGACTGGAGCTGAGTGGCCTTGAACAAGTCACTGGGCTGACAGCTAACCCGTTTTCTCGTTGACACAACAAAGCAGGGTCTTGCTGTGTGTGCTCTTCCTTGGTCCAAGTGCCACTCCCAGGTGTTGGGATAGAGCAGTGCAGCGGTGTCACTGTGCTTCTTAGCTGTCTCACCCCAAAGCACAGCATCCTCCAGTCACACGTGATGGGGGCTGAATGGCCTCTGAGCCAACGGTGTTCCCCCTCTCTCTTTGCAGCAATATCTGAAGGACATCCACAGAGATTGCTCTCAAGTTGAAAATGTGTTTCTTTACCTCACTTTGCAATTGCCATTTTTCATGTTAAGCTTTAAAGTGATTTCACATGTCTCTCAATGTTGCTTTGTCATTCTATAGTAAATAATTATGCTGGGTAAAATAGTCTGTGCATTGAATGAATTCATTCACCCTTCCAGTGAGCATTTACTTATTTATTGCCTGTTTCATTCATTGTTATCCATCGACGGGAAGCAGAAAATCTCAAAGAAAATTCAGTAATTAATACAATATTTAGTGGTAAAGATGAGACAAGAAAATGCAAAACGATTTAGTTGTCATTGTCATCACTGCTTTCCCATGACATGGCCCATGGTGGAGGCTCATCGTCATAATAGTTATTAAATGCTTGCTGTATACCTGGCCCTGGACTGAGTGCTTTACAGAGATACATCCATGCTTGTATCTCTCCATATTAGTCATGAAGAGAATAACATGTGGCGGTTAAGCACTCTGGTCAGTTACATGACTAAGAAGTGCCAGTCCCGGGATTCAAACTGGGGCTCTCTGCTTACATGGTCTATTTTTACCATCACAGTACGGTACTTATAGAGGGTGCTGCGCTGGGTGTGAGGTTTCACACAACCAAAATATCTGTGGGCAAGATAGAGTGTGGAGTTTCCAGAGCAAGTAGGTGAGCTGGCTGGAGGCAGGCTTGAATGGAGCAGGGGCCTTACAGGGCAAGTTTGCCTCTCTGCCATCCTGTGAACTTGGGAGTCATGGATGTGGGATGCATTTAGCATAGATGGGTGTTAGGCAGCATAGGTGATTTCAGAAAGAGTTTCCTGATAACGACGGAGGAAAGGTTTGTGGCAGAAATTCCTTCCAAGCAGTAACAAGCTGAGAGGCCCTAACTGACAATTCACAGGGCGGTGGAGCAGAAGAGTCAGCTATAAAGGTATTTTCAAGGGAGCGCACCAAGAATTAGCGCCTGAAAAAATACTGGGCTGCTTCAAGGGTCACCTGGTTTGCCAGGAGCAGGCGTAAACACAACCAGCAGCTCAGCCTCCGTCCATCCTGACTGTGGGCTCCCTGCTCAGGTGAGCAGCTCTCCTCTGGCCCCGGTACTGCGTTCCCTTCGAGGTCCCTTCCTTTCTTTCCACCAAACTGAGCTCCTTTTCTTTGGGTCCTGATTGGGCGTTACACCACCCCATTCACCCATGTCACTTGTTCTACTTTCCCAGTGCTAATGAGCCCAGGGACCTGTGCTCAAGTTCAAGGACATTTGGATGCTTGGACAAGAGGGCTGAATTACTCAGTAAGGAAGGAACTGTTCATTACCTTAGAAAAAGGGACATCCGTCATTTTTTCTCATCTCCTATGCCTGTTGGACCAACTCTGTAGACAGCACACCTCGGCGCCTCATTCCCTGCCCTCACCCACTCAGGCTCACTTGGACTTTGTGACAAGAAGAAAAACACCGTGGCTACCCGGAAGCACTCCTTGGACTTATTCCAGTAAAGGGTTAATTGTGCCACAGCTAGTCACATGGACATATTCCACTCAAGTCAAGGTCTTCTTCATTTCCCTTGCAGAGTTCTCTGCAGAGGGGAAGCTGATGGTTGGTTGCTAAGTAACTGGACAGAGGTTGTGGATACTGACACAGTGATGCTGAGTAGGCAGAACATGAGCTTTAGAGACAGCCTGTTCTGGAGAGGAACTGTGTCCCTGAAAATGGCAGGTATTTGTCCCTGGACAGGTTAAACGACTGGCCTTACTCAGCGTTGCCTGCAAGATAAGAAAACTATGAAGTACGTTAAAGTGATGTGTCGGTATCGAGGGAGCTAGCATGTCCAGCTTGGCCACATAAAGCACTTAGCACCTAATCATTGATAAACCATGACTATTGCTGTATTAGTTACTGCCATTATATTGAATTTAGAAGAGAACTTTTGGGTATCAAGTCTGCTGTGGTTTGAATGTAAAAGTTCCCCCATAGACCCATGTGTTTGAACACGCGACATGCTGGTCCCCAGCAAAGGTGCACTCTTTGGGAAGGCTGTATGATCTTTAGGAGGCAGAGACATGCTGGAGGAAGTGAGTCACTGAGGGCGGCCTTGGGGTGTTACAGCCTGGCCCCACTTTCTGTTTATTCTCCGCTTCCTGACTGCTGCAATGTGACTCCAGCCCCACCATGATGGACTCTACCCCTGGAACGGCAAACCAAATAAACTCTTTCCTTCCCTAAGCTGCTTCTGCTCAGGTTATGTGTTCAGAGCAACGAGAAAGTGACTGCTACAAAGTCCAACGTTGCACCCCCTTTGATGACAGTGACCCAGATTTTATGTCACAACCCAATCTGCATAATAAAATATACATTTAACCAACTGGGATATTTTCTATTATATTTTTTAAAAAAAAACAATGCTGATTGTGGGCTGGAGAGATGGCTTAGCAGTTAAGGCACATGCCTGTGAAGCCTAAGGACACCAGTTAGATTCTCCAGGTCCCACATTAGCCAGATGCACAAGGTGGCGCATGTATCTGGAGTTCGTTTGCTGTGGCTAGAGGCCCTGACGTGCCCATTCTTACTCTTTCTCTGTCTGTCTGTCGTCTGTCTGTCTGTCTCTCTCCCTCTCTCTGTCTCAAATAAATAAATAAAAACAAAATCTAAAATAAATAAATAAATAAAATGCTGATTGTAAACACTGTCGTTCACTAGGGCTTCCACAGCAGAAGACCCCAGACCGGATGGTTAAGGCAGCAGAAACGTACTTCCTCCCAGCTCTGGCAAGTCTGAGATCAGCACACAGCAGAGCTGCCTTCTCCACACACCCCTCTCTTTCGCTTGTGGATAATGACCACCTTGTTGCTGTCTCCTTCCTCAGTCTCCCCTCTGAGTGTACACCCCTGATGTCTCTTTGTACAAATTCATGAGAATACTGATCACATTGCATTAGAGCCTACCTGAGCATTCCATTACCTGTTTCATGGCCTGTCAATGTCGTTCCGTTCGGAGTGACACAAAGCAGCTGATGATGTGAGTCCAGTGCGATGATCTCACATCCCACAGGGTGGTTAGGAATCTAGCCTACCAGATGTGAATCTGGCTCAATCTATATCAAGTCCTTTGCATCCTGCTTGAACAGCTTTAGCAGGGTGTGAGGGTTCCCTATCTCCCCCTAAACCTCGTTGCTACACTGAGTACACTGGGACATGTTCCCTGGCCAGGCCCTGTGCTAAGCATCTTTCCTTCTTTGCCTCACTCGGCTGCCGGCACCTGGCTGTGGAGCACCATGGCCCACAGGCACATTCAGGAACTATGTGGATCACACAGTCCAAGAACAGCAACAGAGTGTTGATTCAAACCGAGAGTTTTCTTCAAAGCCCAGAAGATGGTGTCCCCAGTATTAGCGAGATTTGGCTAAAAAATCTCCCTGACTCATATGAATATCACAAAAGATCATGACATTCAGGTATCTCCTGAAAGGCCAGTGACAGATCAGATTTTCACTTGTATAAACCTCATGTTTCAGTGCAGCCTTGGCACTTTCTACATGGCCTTGGGGAAGCTGTATCGGCTCTCTCTCTCACACTCTGAAAATGGAGGTCTGAGCAGCATCCACCTCCTACGTGGTGAGGGCCAAGGTCCATCTAGAGACTCAAAGTCTTTATTGTCTTGTTGTATCATCACTGGTCATTCTCATTGCTGTCCCATCCTTACTTTCTTAGCTTCATTTTCCCACTATGAATATGATCCCTGTGCTATAGATCTCCTTCATCATGACACCTAATGTTCTCAGAAGATTCCTAAAAGACACAGTGATTTAACATGTGCACGGTACTAGGTGTTCGGTTAGTTGTGTCATTTTCCCTTTGATGCTACTAATTGATCAAGGGGGAGAAAATATTTTTACTCATCTAAGGAAGAACAAAAACATCTTTTTAATATTTTATTTTCATTTATTTATTTATTTGAGATAGAGAGAGAATGGGCAAACCAGGGCCTCCAGCCACTGCAAATGAACTCCAGATGTATGCACCACTTTGTGCATCTGGATTCCTTGGGGAGTCGAACCTGGGTCCTTTGGCTTTGCAGGCAAGCGCCTTAACCGCTAAGCCATCTTTCCAGCCCTTTTTTTTTTTAAATAATTTTTATTTATTTATTTGAGAGAGATATACAGAAATAGGCAGGTAGAGAGAGAATGGGAAATTGTCTCTTTAATGCTGAATTCTGACTCCTTAAATCTATATGCCATTTAAAAAAAATTAATTATGTTTCAGGCCAGACTTTGCAAACTCAGGGTTCGGTAAAATGCTACGCACAACACCTGCCACAAGAGGGAGCAGTTCATAAATGGTAGCAACAGGTGTTACTGTGATGATTTTGACAGAGAAAACAGAGAGAGACTAATGGAGAGAGGAGGGGATATAATGGAGATTGGAGTTCTAAAGGGGAATGGGGGAGGGGAGGGAAATATCATGGGTTTTTTGTATGTAAGTATAGAAGTTGTCAATAAAAAAAAACAAAAAAAAAAAAAACAGAGAACCAGGAGGAGATGCTCAGGCTGGCCTGGGACAGCTGCTCCGTCAGTCTTTGCCCTCACCCACCCTCACTCAGGGTCACACCCACACTGCTCTGTTCCAGAGGAGGATCCGAACACCACAATGTATTTCCTGCCCAACACCAAACTGTCGGGTGATTCCTCCAAAAGTTTGTTAACGTACCCTAGAAGCCAATTCTTCCTTTTGTTTCTTTTCCACAAAATGTTTTTTTTTTTTTTTAACTATTAGTTATTTGTGGCAAAATAAGTTAAAGAAAACTATTAAAGCGAAACCATTAAAACAGTATGTGCCACTTAAGGTGCCATGCGCTGTTTGATCATTTGTTCTTGTAATCACTCCGGATGTGAATTCCTCCACATTTTAGCCACCCTCAAGCATAATGGTGCAAAGCAAAGGGCGAGATGCTGTACTTAGTCACTGATTGGTAGTGGCTGGATGCATTTGACACTCCAAAGGAGGTTCAAGTGCCCCCATATAAAGCCATTCCTCTCACGATCACGGAACCCAGCAGCGGAGTGTGCTCATTTCCATACCCGACTATTGACTGTGCACAATGTTTCCTTTCACTTTTTGTTCCCTTGGAGAGAAAGAGAAAGAAACAGAGACAGAGAGAGACAGAGAATGGGCGTGCCAGCAGCCTCTCAGCAGCTGTGAACGAACTCCAGACTCATGCACTCCCTGTGGGCAATTGCAGCATTGCGACCTTGCATCACTTTTTGTGTCTGGCTAAATGTGGGACCTGTAGACTGGAACCCACATTCTTAGGCTTGGCAGGCAGGCGCCTTAACCGCCAAGCCATCTCTCCAGCCCTTCTTTCACTTTTGACAAAGGACAAATGACCCCACGGGTGGTCTGTATTTTTCTTTTAAATCTTTAACACAATGTAATATTGACTGAAATCAGGAGAATGGTTTAGTTTCAGAAAGTATACACTTTCTCCCATGTCCGCAAGAGGCCTACACTTTCCATTAATGCTGGGCTTGTTCCCATAACTTGTTTTGATCAGTCATGTATATGCAGGGATGACCGTGAACCATGTCCAAGGCTAGGCAGCGAGAGGATCCCAGGTCTGTACTTGCTTCTCTGGAGCCCTGGCCCTACCATGAGAACAACATATGCACAAGTTGATATGTAGAGCAGAGCTGGCCCACCACAGCACACACCTGTGAGCACAGGAAGAAATGCTTTTGATGGAACATAATTAAGATTCTTCATTTTCTAAGGAAAAAAATAATGTTTCAGCAAAAGACATGATTGGGAGTCTGTTGTGGGATGCAAAGATCCTTCAGGGAGTCGTCGGACCCCACAGGTGAGTCTGAACCATTGGCTGATTCCTATTGGCAATGCTATCTTAACTCTCTGCAAGGATAGAGGCTAGCTTACAGAAACGTACAGAAAACAAATCAGTCACACCCAGAGAAGACACAGTCAATGTGGCTCCTGGAGGAGAGGTGAGACCAAATGTTCTATTTTCGGCCCTTGTTTTGTTTGTTTTGAAGCAAGGGCTCACTCTAGCCCAGACTGACCTGGGACACACCATGTAGTTCAGGCTGGCCTTGAGCGCGTGAGGATTCTCCTACCTCAGCCTTCCAAGTGCTGGGATTAAAGGCTTAAAGGTATATGCCACCACACACAGCACTTTTGAAAACTTTTAAAATATGAATATGATTTGCATCTTTCAGTACATTCCTGCTTGTTTCTGTTCTACAAAATCTCCTCTAAATTTGTCTTCATATACTACCGAATTCCTCAGTTCTTGTTTATTGGACAAAAATACTACATAGACATTGACATATGTGTGAGAAGATTTCAACTTTAGAATTAAACATTAGTATTTGTGGGGCTGGAGAGATTGCTTAGTGGTTAAGTGCTTGCCTATGAAGCCTAAGGACCTGGTTCGAGGCTCAATTCCCCAGTACTCACACGTGCGTGCATCTGGAGTGCATTTACAGTGGCTGGAGGCCCTGGTGTGCCCATTCTCTCTCTCTCTCTCTCTCTCCCTGCCTCTTTCTCTCTCTGTCTGTCGCTCTCAAATAAATAAATAAATATAAAGCTGTAGCAGACAGCTTCAGGTCCACTGAGATGAACTTCCAGACCAGGCACAGTTATGGAGGAAGGGATATTATTTATTGAAGCTTACAGATCCAGGGGAAGTTCCACAATGGCAGAAGAAGCCTGCCTGCAGAGAGAGAAAAGCCACCAGATACACAGCACAGCACAGCACACTTCAGGAACTCCTATTAGGCACACTTTACATATCTTTACAATGGAATCTCAAACCCACCACCACTCCTTAAGAGCCACCCAGTGACATTGCCTCCAGCAAGGTGGCTGCAGATGCAAACTATAAACTAATAAAACACTGAATATATTGGGGGCCATATATTTAAACTACCACAAAAGCCAAAAAAGTTTTTAAAAATTAGCATTTGTTCTAAGAGGAGCCTCGGACATGGAGGTTCTGGTCTTGGCTTGATACTAACTGGACGAGGAACTTGGAGAAGCTACATGACCTTGTCATGAGGGTGTGAGGTAGATGATTTCTTGACTGACTTCTGAAGCTGGGAGAAGAAGAGTTCATAAATGGAGATACTGAGAAGTGCAAGGGCTCAAAGCTTTCCTCAGAAAAAGAGGACACTTCTGCCCCTGTGATCTTACCATCTGACAAATACCAAAAAGGTCCAGGCTTCCCTCATGGAAAACATCCAGGGGCTACGAGGACACTGTGTGGAGCTTTGCAATTTAACTTGAATCTCAGCTTCACTAATTTGTACCTCCTTGACCTTCGTGATTAGTTTCCTATCTCTATGTCATTTTCCTGACATTTGATATGGAGATAACAATGTATACTTTATAATGTCATTATAAAATGGCAAAGAAAATGTACTCAGTATCGTGCTTCGTATATGGTAGCATCGCTCAAAAGGTCACTTTGTCTTCCAAGTCTTTCAGCAGTCAGAAGAGGCTTGTTTTGGAGTCATACTGGCCCAGAGTTCAAGTACAGCAATTTCATGTTTGACCACTGGATGGAACAGGTCAGAAGACCTGTTGTGCCTCAGTTCTCCCATATGCAGCATGGAGGTGTTAGTAACTATTGTCCAGTGCTGCTCTGAGGGTTACATGGGCAACACCCAGGACTGCCAAACCCAGGCAGCATAATATTACGTGCTATATAAGTGATAAAGCCACTGTTCTCATCATGAATCGGTGAGGATAAACAATGAGACAGAGTGCAGGTCGATGAAGGACTAACCATTGACAGAACTTGCCTTAAACCAGATTCACATCAACAGGGAGTTAACCAGTCTAAGGTCCACAGATTTGGAGAACCAGATTCACAGCTGGGAGAAACAGAGTTACATGATACAAGAGCTCCGATTTAATCAAGAAATTATATTAACACTAATTTCTAAAAATGTTAATGTGGTATATTATGTATTCATATGAAATTTTGGAAGATTTATGCCAGTCTTAATGGCTGGAGATGCCCTTCAAATTTTCCATCTGCCCTGGAATAGGTCTAATGTGATCATAAACAGGAAACTGACTGGGCCAAGGGACATGCAGTTCTGTTTTCTACCATAAAATATAGGAGGCTGCTGACATTGCATATTAATTAGCTGATCCTTGCCTTTCCAAATTAAGAGCTCAGTTTTGTATTACTTGCACGGATGCAAAACTTGGCTCTGTGGTTTTGAGTGCATGAAATCTCATTCAGGGAAATATTTTTGGAGCACCTAATTGTTTCTAGGATCTTCCAGGCTTGGCAAAGAACGAGGTAAAACAGAACCAGACTATGGAATCATCTCTCACCATCTAGGAAGATGACGGGGGAGGATAAGAGTGAACGTGCTTGCAGTCAATTGTCCCAGAAACATCTAGGCATTCCCAAAGCATCAATATGACTTTACTTGTAACCATGAGAAATCTTTTTGTAACCATTGTTTTCCTTTATTAGTTATGGGCATACTCAGTGTATAAACAGCACATGTTGGTACCATTCCTACCCTCATTCCTGTCTTCCCCCCTCCGAATGCATGCATGACCCACAATGCATGACCATTAGGAATCTTGAGAGCTTCTCTCCTCCCTCTCTGCCTTTTGTCAGAAACTAACAGACTGCTCCCCTATTTTCATATATATGTTTAAAATTATTTTCTCATTTAATAAGTAGTTATTGTCAACTAATATATGCCAGATAATCTACTAGGTGCAGAAATAAAGCTACAAAGAAATCTGGAAAAGAACCATACATTCAGAGCGCATGTATTCAGGCGATGGAGTGCCGCAGAAGGCATGGCAAAGCAGTGCTGTGGGATGTTGTAGGGATGTGACACTGTACGTGCTATCATCCTCTGCACCACCCCAAACTAAAGGGGGCAAAGTAACGGATCTCTTGTAATTCTCTTGAAATCAATGGGTCGGGAATTTTAACCTGGCCCCATGGGAGTGCCTGTCTCTGCTCTGGGAGTTAGGACTTCAGCTAGGAAGACCGGAGTTTGCTGTGACTCAGATGGACAAGGATCCACTTCCAGCACAGCTTTTGCTGGGAGTGGTTAGAGGTTGGGATGGCCCGAGACTCAGGCAGAGAGCCTACACAGAGAGCTTAACGCAACTGGGGCTGAGTGTCCAAGAAACGACCCAGCCTCTGAAGACATCTAGTGTCACTTACAACATTCACAATGGTAGAAGGACTCAAAGGTCAGACCTTCAGGGACACAAGACATAGACTCAGGGTCAACCCATGATCAGGTGAAGATTTGGATGTTGAATAAGTCAGACCAGGAGGTAAAAAGTGATGAGGCAGGCATAGGGGATAGCTGAACCACTCAGGACACGGCTTGGCTTGAGCAGGAAACACACCCTTCTCCTACACAGTATACCTTCTCCTACACAGTATACTTAGCAGCCCACTGGGGACTTGAAACTCCCACTGTAACAAGCTGCATGTACACCCACTCTATACAGTGGACTCCCTTTCTCCTGCTCTCAGCCACAAGGACCATTCTTCGTGATCAGTACTCACTGAAATAAAACCTTTTTAAAAAATACTTAGGATATTTTATTAAGTGAAAAGAAGTCAATAAAGTGCATGCTAATTTTTGGTTATTTATTTATTGATTTTATTTATTTATTTGAGACAGAGAGAAAGCGGGGGGTGGGGAGAGAGAAAGAGAATGAGCATGCCAGGGCCTCTAGCCACTGCAAATGAACTCCAGACACATGGACCACCTTGTGCATCTGGCTTACGTGGGACCTGGAGAATTGAACCTGGGTCCTTAGGCTTCATAGGCAAGTGCCTTAATATAATGATTATCTCTTGGTAAAGGAAAACTTACTGTTTTCTTTGGTTCTTTCACTGTTTAAAATTTATTTTTATTAGTTATGGACATACTTAGTATATAAACAACACATTTTGGTACCATCCTTTCCCTCATCCCTGCCACTTTTTCAAAGGGGCCCTCCAGGTCATCCCCATGGGGATTGTGGGTCGTGCATTTTGGGGCAGCCGTCAGTTATGGGGAAGAGGCAATGTCTCTGTGCATAATGTCCCAGCTTGTGGCTCTAACCATCTTTCTGCCCCCTCTTCCACAAAATTCCCTGAGCCATGTTGGGTGCATTTTAAGTCTACTTCAGTGATGGGCCTTAGGAGCCTCTGGATCTCTGGTTTGGTAAGTGTTGAGTGTCCTGAAATAAATTCTTAAATAGATTTGGGGTCAGAACAGCAGGGGGCATCCAACCTGGACTAAATTGTGTCCTTTAAATAAACTTTGAGGGAGAAACACCTGTTTACATTTTATGCCTGTGCATGTGGTGCAAACATATGATTAAAATCAGATGCATCATGGCAAGGAACATGCACTTGAGAGACAATATTATGTAACTCCAACCTGCCAATCAAGCCATTTGTCCATCCAAACTAAGCCTGCAGCAACCGATCATGCTCCCACAAAACTCTACAAGGAGAAGCCTCAGACCATTTCCTGGGGATCTTGAGCACTCTCCCCTTGAATGGTCCACTGCCCCTTGGGCTGCATGCTTTCTGTCACTTTGTTCTTAATGAAATGCCTTTCTGCTTAATTACTTGAGTGCACTTTCTTTACTTCCCTGAGTAAGATGCCAAAACCTGGGAACATCCAGAGACCACCAGTAACAGTGGAACAGCCATGCATCCCTGCAGATAACAGACAACACTGGCTGGCTGTGTGGGTCAGTCAGTGGGCTAGGGGCAGCAGGATGAACCCATACATCCCCTCCTCTGTTCAGGGCTCATGACTGAGCAGGAAAGTCAGGTGACCAAACCTGGTCATAATACAGCTTGATTACTGCAGTGACAGAATGCACAGAGGGCTATGGAGCCATCTAGAATGAAAATTCCCTGAGTGTGAATAAGGGATCTCTCTGTCCTCAATTTGTTTATTTGCATAGTGAGGATAATAAGATCTAGTCATAAGGCTGGCACAGGATCTGATGGGATAAGTGATCTGAAGTAACCCTGTCAGTACTTAGCACCAGGCTGTTTGGCTGGAAACACCTCTCATCACTGTCTGATTTTGTCCTATTAGCCTGTGGGTTTGCTTGTTTGCTTGCTCATTGTCTGAGTTCCCCAGTCTAGGACATGAGCCATGCAGTATGCTGTGCACAAAATAAACTATTCCTCATCCAGAAAGCTCTTTCCTGTAGACACCAATGGGGCTTACTCCTCCACCTTTTATAAAAGCTGCTGGGATTTCTCAGAATTGCTCTATTTATAGTTATATGCTATAACCCCTGTGCTCCATGCAGTTGTACGTCTTTTTCACAGTCACCATGTCTGTTGCGTGGCTGGTGGAAAGCAAAGTCTACTAGGGCAGGGACTGGTGTTCTTCCTACGGAAGGGCTGCAAGTTTGCCTCTCAGAGCAGAACAAATGAAGACTTCAGAGAAGGGTCTGCACTGAGTCAGAGGGTGAGAGGGGGTCCTCATAAGCTGGGTGAAGGGTTCAGGATTTTTCTCTAAATACCTCAAGGTCAGCATTATAGATGACCCTTGGAGGAGGTGGGATGTAAGCTGGTTTATGTATCTGGAGAGAAGGTAAGCGGTCAGGAGCAACAGAAGGAGATGAGTTGGATCCACCTCAGGAGGCAGAAGAATCACGGGTGACTTAGGCTCTTGTGGGTAGACTGGGGACGAGGAGACAGGGACAGCTTGGGGGTTTATAGGGTAAGGCAGGCTAGTAGAACATGCTGACTGGCATGTAAGGAGTGGACAGAAAAAGGAAAACAAAGAGGACTGATAAGGTTGTGATTTGAGTTAACAGGCACAGCTTGATGCCACTTACTGATAGGAGTAAGACTAAGGATGCGTGTGTGTGTGTGTGTGTGTGTGTGTGTGTGTGTGTGTGTGTGTGAGAGAGAGAGAGAGAGAGAGAGAAAGAGAAAGAGAGAGAGCGAGAGAGAAAGAGAAAGAGAGAGAGCGAGAGAGAGAGAGAGAGGAGTATATGCATAAAAAGTGATTTTAAGACATCAATAATACAGATACTGCCTTGGCGTTCGTAAATGTGTAATACATCTAGGAGGAGATTCATCCTGGAGGGGAATTCCCCATCTAGAATCCACCCCAAAGAAATACTCAGCAGTGCCCTGTGATTCAGAGAGCTCGTCCTTGTATCATTCACGGTCAAATAATCACAGGAAGCTGTTTCAATGCCCAGCACCAGGAAGGTGGACATGCTGACAATCGACTCCACCACCCTTCAGAGCACTGCTTGCAAGATGTAATGAGACTGTTTTTATTATTATTATTAATTATTATTATTATTATTATTATTATTATTATTATTATATAGCCAAGTATGTGTTTACTGCATGGTATGTACCCATTGTTCGGGAAATATCGACAAAATATGACTATGATAAACTGAACAGAAAGAACTGTCGAGGTTATCATGGTAGAACACACTCTTTGGTCAGGAGGAAGAGAGGAGAGATGTTCTTGTGTAGGCTGTGACATCTCTTCCTGTTGGAGAAGACTTAGCTGAGAATGGCCTGGTTCTGTCCCCTTATTTATCACTGCTAAGTAGTTGGGTGACCTTGGTGGCACCATGGGACACCTTGTCTCTTGGTTCAGCTTATCTGATAAATGACAGCTAGTTGGTAATGGCTTGGATTCCTTACCTCTCCAGGTCTCCATGATGTAGATGTCCCAGGCTTCCTGACTGTTTCAGCTGGAAGGAGTCCCTATGTTCATGGCTTCTGCACACTTGTGGCTCAGCTCATGTGCAGGAGGCAGGGGAGTTTCCCAAGGGCATCCATGTTTCTCTGAATCTCAGCTTATACATTTCAGCAGAAGAGGCAGAAGCAAGCAGAGGAAGTACAGCAAATAGACAAACGAAGAAAACCAATGATAGGAAGAAAAATCAATCAGCCTTAGTCTTGAAAAGAAAGCCAACTTCAATGTTAATTGATTTCAAATAAAATGTTTCTAGCTGAATTTATGAGATATAGTAGATGATGGAAAGTTGTTTTTGCATTAGGCATGAGTAGCTTGGGAGAAACTATACTTCAGCAAAAGTTTTATCTCCCATATCTTAGACTTTGCCCTACTTAGTCCGCCCAAAACAATTTTTTTTCAGGAATGAAAATGTAGTTATGTTCCATGTATCCCTACCACCTTAAAGATCTGGGCCAATGGGTACCATTCCTATGAGACAAAGTCTGAACAGCTGACCTGGCCAGTACCTGCTCGTATTAGTCACTCTTCTTGTTGTTATGACAAAGGAGCTGACAACAACTGACCTAAAGGAGGAAGTGGTTGTTTTAGCTCACAGCTTTAGGGTATAGTTCATCCTGGTGGTGAAGGTGTGCTGGAAGAAGTGGCTGTCTGCCAGGGCAGAGGGAACATGAGGCTGCTGGCTCACATCTGGGCAGGTCAGGAAGCAGGGAGCAGGGGCACGCTGGTACTCAACTGGCTTGCTTCTTTTCCTGATTTATGGTTTGGGTCCCACAACTCATGGAATGGTGCACCCAAATTCAGGGCGGGGATTTCCACCTCAGTTAAACCTCTCTGAAATGCCCTCACAGACACGCCCAGAAGTCTATCTCCTCGGTGATTCTAAATCCAGTCAAGTTGACACTGAAGAGCAATTAGCACACTACTCATGTCGCACTGTTCCCCACTCACCCTTCACTCACGTCTGTCCTGACTAACCCTCCACCATTGCTCATGTCCTCCTCTTGTCCTTGAAAGGCTTCCCTTCCCTGACTTCCCAGGAAAACATCCACTCATCTTTCCCAACTCAGCTGAGCATCTTCTTCTCCACGAAGTCTTTTCTGTCCCCTCCTGTCCTAGTTCTGATGTTTTTCTCCTTCATAAACTTGCTCAACACTGACGGCTATCCTTCCCCACACAACACTTCATTGTGTCCTTTTCTTCATTTCTCGATCCCCCAGCACAGCTTCAAATCTTGAGAGCAGAAAGCATGTTGTTTCATCTCTGCTATCCACAATACTTAGATGATATTGTCATTCATTCACGTGACAATAAATACCCAAGTCCTTCCCCAGCTCCCCTACTGCACCTTATTAGTCTCAGTAAAGGCAGAGGAGTAACAAAGATTGTTGGAGGGTTTTGTTGTTATTGTTGTTTGTTTGTTTGTTTTTGTTTTTGCCGAAATATCCTTATTCCTTGGCAGTGTTTTTTTGTTCAGTTTAGGTATATTAAAAACCACAAATCCCAGCCTCCTTTGCAGTGATATAGTCATATGAAGAAATTAAAACTAATGGATTCTGAATGGAAGTGATGTGTACAGCTTCTGGGTCATATATTGTAATGGGGAAGTGGGGGGGGGTCACTCTGTTCTTCTTCTCCTCCTGGCTTCAAAGCAGTCACAACGGTAAGAGCAAGAGCTGCCATTTTGAATCATGAAGTGGAAGTTTCAGATTAAGCATGGGACAGCTACCCGTTAGAAGTAGGATCATTTCCCTGCATCATCAAGCCTTCACACCACTCCCCAAGTGCCTTTAAACTGATATGAGAAAGCGAAATCAATGTGCATCTTGTTAAAACCAGTGTACGTGAGGTCCTCTGTGTTAGAATCCCTATACAATGCCTTGTTTTAAATATTGGTGTCTAAAGCAGACACTGAACTTATGTAATACAGACAGCACACATGACCAAATAAGTAGATATTAAGTAAGTCAATGAATAGTGCGAGGTCTAACCAGAACCAGACAGAAAGAATAATAATGAGGAATAATTTTGTAATTTATCACAATGGGCAGATAGCATCACATGCTATTAGTTTAATTATTTGAAGTCTGTACTGCAGGCAGTACTCCACCTGCGGTTCCCGCCACACACAAAGCCGCCGAGCTTCTTCGCTTCTCTCTCTACACATGGCCCTCACTTGTTCCCTGCTAGGCTTCCCCAAGCCGCAGATCTAATTTGGATCCTCATTACCTGTTTCCTTAACTATGGCACTGGAGAGTGAGCTGGCCTCTCCACCCTCCCAGGCTTCCCCAGAGCTGTTGCCATGGCAATCTTCCCCTGGCACATTACTGATCAAAACTGTCAAGGGCTCCCCATAGCCTTCAGGTAAAAGGCCAGCATCCTTAAATTAGCTCGGTGCTTTGGTCCACCCTACCCACCTTCATGGCCTCATCCCCCACCTGTTTCCTCACCCACGCTGTTCCCCTGTCCTAGACATAGTTGCCATTTCTTTTCTCCAGATCTGTTTCCAAACTGGTCTCTTTCCCTGGAATGACTTCTTCATGTAGCCTCACTGCTACTTCTGCTTGATAAAATCTTATCCTTTTTTCAATGTCCAGCAAAACCTCTGTTTTATGTCTCTTTGTTTCAGCTTTAGAATAAAAAGAACACTCTGCTTTCTGTACATATCTCATCTTCTGTACCCCTCACATAGCACGTAGCACATTTGGGTGTGTGGCAGAGCGCAAAGATAATATTAACAGCATCAATAATAATAGCATCTAGCCATTTGCTGAGTGCCTGCTAGGTGCCAGGGCACAGCCCGAGTATTCAGCTATACTGAAGCATGGGTAGCCTGCAGCAATCCTGTGGGATTCCTTCACTTGAGTGCTGAGGAAGCCAACAGCACAGAGCAGGTATGGGTCACCTGCTGGGCTTCTGACCCTAGCCATTTACTAAACACGTGAATATAAGCAAGCCATTTTACATCACGGTGTCCACAACTCCCAATAATTACATTAAGACAATATAGAGACAATCAGGCCAGGTACACACACACAGTATGTGTTCAGTTCATCCTGGCTCCTCCAATACAGAGTGACATGTTTTCATTTCTTTTGGCATATGTGCTTGTGTGTGTCGTATGTGTGGTGTGATTTGAATACGTATGATGCATGCATGCATGTGTGCAGACATGTGTGACCCATGTGCATATGTGTGGAGGCTAGACGAGAACATCGGGCATCCTCTGCTGTCCCTGTTCTCTGTCGTTTCCTTGAGACAGTGTCTTTCACTGAACCTGGAGGTGTAACTGATAAGAGTCAGACTGGCTCCCGTCTCTTCTGTCTCTGTCCTCCCCCCCCACAGGACTGGAGTTACGGGTATGAATTGCAACACTAGACTATTTATGTGGGAACTCTGAGAGGACCCAAGCCCTCACTCTCAGACCCTCATGTTGGCCTGGCAAGCACTCTCACCCCCACTGCTGTGTCTCAGCTACAGTCTTATGAGTTTTCTATATCACTAAACAGGGCACATATTTACAAATTTTTGTTTGTGCTAAAGATAATATTTTGTGTTGGGTGCCAGAGTCCTGGTCACATTCTGCCCAGTACTTCTCAATGCCAGGCATGGCAGCACAGCTTACTAGGACATAGAATGATACTTCCTTCTTAGCTCTGTTCGTAATGAAAACAATACATGTTAACTCAAAACATATTTTAAGTCACTCACATGCTATCACACCCCTGTCCTTGGTATCCGAGCAAAGGAAATGAGGACACAGTGTGTTGCAGTCAGCTTCACATTGCTGGCAGCAAACACCCGACCAAGAGCAGATTGTGGGAGGAAAGGGTCTATTTTGGCTTACAAAGTAGAGCGGAAGCTCCACGATGGCAGGGGGAAATGATGGCATGAGAAAAGGGTGGGCATCACCTCCTGGCCAACATCAGGTGGACAACAGCAGCAAGGGGAAACTGGCAATAACACCCAAAGGCCCTCCCACACACACTGCCTCCAGGAGGCTTCAATTCCCCAATTGCCACCATCTGGGGACCTAGCATGCAGAACACATATTTTTATGGGGGACACCTGACTCAAACCCATCACACAGTGTCTGTCTCTTCCTCCTCACTGCCTTCCCTCTGGGATGAGACTGTGATGGTGACTGTCATGGGATATGCAGAGAAAGCAGCACTCTGGAGATGGAAGAGGGCAGACAAGGGAGCAGTCTGTCTCTTGACCACTTACATGAAGACTGATGCATGAGAAAAGATGGAATTTCTGGTTAGTTTAATCCACTGGATCTGAACTCTGCTACAGCCACCAAACTCTACCTTAAGTCTACTGTCATGGGATCCCAAGTGAGTGCCACTGCACTGTCTGCTACCTTGGCGAGGGAACCTCAGCTCAGTGGTCCCATCTGTAAGATCAGATAACAATGGCACCTAGGCTATAGGACTGGTGGGAGTAGAAATGAGATAATGCATAAAAACTGCACATGCTAAGGGATCAATATGTTTTAGTGATTGCCATTATTCCAAACCAGCCAAAATAGCTGTTTTCCAAATGCCTACCCTTATGTCTAGCTGGGGTACCAATTCTGTTCCTGAAATAGCTGGTGCGATGATCTCATCCTTCCATATTTACAGAAACTGCTGCACAAATACATTTCTTTCCAGTCCCCCTCACTGATGTCATCCTTGTCCTCCCTCCCTTGGCCTTGTGCTGAAGCATGACATGGCTCCTCTCATCCCAGAAGGAAAGCAGAGAGGAGAGTCACACACCCCTGTCACCATGACACACTTCTGAAGTGGCTGAAGGAGCTTCAGGGGTCACGCTCCATGCCCGAGGATGACACACACTCCTCTGTGACTCTCCCAGGGTGAGGGACAGTCTGGGCACCATGCAGCACACACCACCCTTGTTTGTGTCCTCTGTGGTCGCAGACACAGTGGCTCGTGTGGTAAAACTGAAGATGAGAATGCGAAATGATTAGCTCAGAGCCAGTCATACAGGTGGCAAGGAATGGGAGAAGAGCTGGCACTTCCTTCCCTCGGGCTGGTTTGCCATCGGAGAATGAGAGACCACCAACATGCACAACTGCAGATGCTTTGGACATGAGGGAAAACCCCTTCTGGCAGAGAATTCCATCTTCTGCCACTTGCTCTTAAGCCGTGAGGCCTCCAGAGGCCCCTTGCCACTATGAGACTCACAGCAGACACCTCAGGGAAGCAGGCTCTCTGGCTTTCATTGCATAAAGCTGCTGCTTTCCTAAGAAGCAAACTCTTTGGTTCTCTAGGTTAGATTTTTGTATTTCTCCCTTCCCCTCCCCATCCCCTTTCCACTGAAACCTTTCTTCTTTCCATCTCTTCCCTTTTCTATTTTGATGTCACTTCCCCCTCCTCCATCATCCATAACAAAATATTGATGGGTTCAATATTATACACGTTTTGTACAGGTAACCACAGCTGCTGTGAGGTTACAAATGAGACCACTTCTTTATATCTGGAAGACAGCATTCTAAAGCACTCCTCCCCATCCTTTGGCTCTTATATTCTTTCTGCCACATCTTTTGCAAGGATCCTGGAGCTTGAAGGTTGTAATAGAGGTGTCTCATTTATTGCTAAACACTCAATTGTCACATCTTACCATAACACACTGACATCTGAAAAGAGAATCCACCAAAATTGAGAGAAAACTAATATATGAGCATGCACATTAATACTTAGAGGGTAATTAGGCAGGCATAACAATAATATATCAATTTAGCCAAGCAACAGTAGTAGCTCCCTCCCCACCCCCGTCAGGGCTTATGACTTTCCTAGCCAGAGGATTGTGACTGTATTCTCAGTACCAGGCATGAATTCCCTCCCTTGGAGCAGGCCTCAAATATAATCAGAGAGCAGTTGATTACCCGATAACAGACATGCCCCTATCTCCACATTATTGTTATTTTGTATGTGTGTGGTGTACATGTGTGTATATATGTCCATGTGTGTAAGCACATATGTACACATGTGTCCATGTGGGGGCCAGAAATAGAGACGAAGTGTTTTGATGATTGCTCTCCACATTACTTTTTTGTTGTTGTTGTTTTTGATTTTGGAGAGAGACTGGGGGCGGGGGAAAGAGGCAGGGAGAGAATGGACGCACCAGGGCCTTTTTGTCAGCTGCTTTGAACAAACTCCAGACACGTGCACCCCCTTGTGTGCATGTGTGACATTGCATGCTTGCGTCACCTTTGTGTCTAGCTAAATGTGGGACCTGGAGATTTGAACAAGCATTCTTAGGCTTCACAGGCAGGCGCCTTAACTGCTAAGCCCTCTCTCCAGCCCCCACATTACTTTTGAGACAGTGTTTCTCACTGAACCCAGAGCTCACGGATCAAAGCGGATGAAGTAGTCAACAGGTCTGGGGGATCCTCCTGCCTCTGTCTCTCCAGCAATGAGCTTACAGATGTAAACTGCTATGCCTGGCATTTTCAGATGAAGTAGTCAACAGGTCTAGGGGATCCTCCTGCCTCTGTCTCTCCAGCAACGAGCTTACAGATGTAAACTGCTATGCCTGGCATTTTCAGTAAGTTCTGGGGAGCCAAGGTCAGGACCTCATGCTTATGTGGCAAATACCTTTCCAAGTTAGCCGTCTCCCAAGGACTTCTAGGTTATGTTTCAGTTTAAGGAAGAGGCACCTCATTTGACAAATGAGAATTTTCTGAAACAACAACAACAAAAAGAGTCACTGTTCGTTACACCTCTGTGCTCGTGCCTTTGGGATATAGTTCTGAAGTCCCCATGGTCTGAAAGCCCTGGTTCACAGGGACCAAGGGAGCATCTCAGGACGGCAGCGGGTAAAAACAGGAGCTGCCAGTGCTCAGACAGGCCACATAGGCAAGCGGCCATCATCTCATGCCTCCATTCCATCCTAGCATCTTAATTATGACTCATGTGATATGCTAGATTTTACTTAAGATTTTACTTAGATTTTGCTTGGGGTGGGGGAAAGAAAAGCACTGTGAGTAGAAATAAAAGCAAAGGTACATCAAATTCCTGGGCTTGTTAGAAATTCTCTGATCCGGGAGAAGGAAACCTTTGTCGTAAGTCTAGCTCTCCCATTGTAAGTTCTTGGGCGAACATCCTAATCTCTCAGAGTCACTACTTACACAATGCAAAACCAAGTGTCAATTTGAACGATTGTTCTAAAAATTAAGATATGGGTCCATCCTGTTGTTGCACCACATTCAGAAATTTCTGAGCCAATCTAGCATTTCTCCCTGTGTTCTGGCAGAAGGCACTTTGACGAAAGCAATGATGTGTAGCTTCCAGAGTAAAGGTACAAGGAAGTTCTCAGAATGCTGTTGATGATGCAAAGTTCTGAGTTCAAGCCAAAAATGAAGAAATCACAGCTAAGCCCAAAGGTGGGCCGTACCTTTGCACCGAGATGTCAAATGAGCATCCTAGGTAATTGTGATGCAACCTGTGACAACTTCATTGCTGGATTTAGCATTGCATAGGAGACACACCTCTGGGTATGTCTGTGAGTGTGTCTCCAGGGAGGTTTGCACATAATGTCAGCATGCTGTGGACTGGGATCCCAGATTGAATCAAAAAGGAAAAAACAAATGAGAAAGTGAACTGAGCAACAGCATTTATCCCCAAACCAACAGCTCACTGGGAGATATCCCACCCCTGGCACTCTCATTTTTCTGTAACAACCTATGACCTCTGGTATAGTGTTCTTCACCACTGAATGGTACTTCTGGCCAGACTCCCTCTCTTTTCAAATTATCTAACAAAGTAGATTCCCCTATGACTTTTTCATGCTTTTAGTTTTAGTTAGCACTCTCCTTTTTTTTCCTCTGACCCTGCTTTCTATTTTTCTACCCAAGTATTCGGCCATTCTTCTTCCTTATCCACTATCCCCTCCCTTTATCCCCTTCGTTCTGCCCACTAATGACTCCTTTCTCGGTTCCTGGCTCTTATACAACTTACACACCAATCTAAACCTTCAAGGTCAAGATCTGCATATGAAAGAGCATATGTAGCATGTGTGTTCCTGAGCCTGTGTTACCTCACTTCATATAATATTTTCTAGATCCATCCATTTCCTGTGAATTAACTCATTTTTCCTTACACAGAATAAAACACTATTGTGATATCTTAATGTTTTTAAAAAGTCTATTTTATTTATCTCCAAGCAGAGAGAGATGAAAGAGAGAAAGCGAGAGAGAATGGGTGGGCCAGGGCCTCCAGCCACTGCAAACGAACACCAGACAAATGTGCCACTCCATGCATCTGACTTTACGTGGATACTGGGGAATCAAACTCGGGTTGTTAAGCTTTGCAGGCAGGCACCTTAACTGCTAGGCCATCTCTCCAGCCCTGGTGTCTTAATTTTTAAAAGGTAAAATGTTCCTTGTTTGTTTGTTCAGATGGGATCTCACTATTTATCCTAGGTTAGCCGCAACCTTCATATCCTTCTGCCTCTGCCTCCTGAGTCGTTAGGACTACAAGCATGCCCACCACATGCCCAGCAATGGCATGGGCCTGAAACTTTGCTGTAATTAAAGTGTCCTCTCAGTCCTTTGAACCCCCGGAGCAGGGTCCAGCAGGAGGTGAGGAAAGACAGATGCCCCTGTGGTTTATGGCTTCATCCCAGGGCTATAGCTGACAATGCTCCTTGACCCAGGTCTCCAGAGCTGTGGCTGGTAACATTCTGTCACTCTAACAACTTCATTAAAGTGGCTGAGGGCAGAAATGACCCTAGGTCTAGATAGCTGGAAGCAGATAGATGCTTTTCATTTTAAAGCTCAGCAAAATGGGTTTTAGCAAAGCCCCGAAGAGCTTTACAGGGGGAAGTCTGTCAAGAATCATCACAAGCATCCATCTCTGAAATGACCCCAGCAGCAGCAGCCTTTATACACAGTCAGATCAGCACGCAGTCGTTGCCTAGAAAGTTTCCATGCCTGGCAGTCAGTCACACTTGCAGGCATCCATCTCTGACTCCCTTTAAAACGTCCATTACAATAGGTCATCCAGCCTGTATTACTGACAAGGGAGCCCGTTGTCTCTCAAAATTTACAACTATGTCTGTTCGCTTCAACAACAAGCATGCAGATGATGGTGATCCCAAAAGATTATATCACCAAATGAAGTTACAGCTGCCTCAGTTTGTGTGAGTGCGCTGTTTGCTCAATGAGGAAATGCCTCAGGATAGCCACCTAGAAAAACACTCCTTAGAATGTGTCTCCATGCTTAATCCCATCCTGACTTTAATTGGAAATTACTGAAGGCCTCCGCTGCGTCACCTTGCAAAATGCCCACCACAACTCCACGAGGCAGGTGTCCTTAGTATCACCATTTCACAGCTGAAGAAACTGAGGCTTATGCAAATGAACTCACAAGACCACACCACTGGTAAAGGGGAGAGCAGACCATGAGTGACCGCTCTGTCAGTTTCCCTTTTAAGGCAAGCCTTGGGCTATTCTGATATTTAGAAAATCTGCCCCACTCACTATAGACCAGCCAACTGAAAGCTGGAAAAAGCTGCACTGCATGAAGCCCTATGGGAGACAGAAGTCATCAGCGGTGAAATCAGTGGACACTGGAAGCCTCAAGTTTGGCCAGACAGGCCAAATGACTGAACGAGTGCAATAGTGGCATGACTGCTCTGGGGGAAACCAACTGCTCTCTAATTGGACTGGGTGCCTGCTCTATGGGAGGGAATACATGCCTGGTACTGAAAAACCTTATCAAAAGCCTATGACCGGGGAGGTCATGAGCCTTAGGGGTATGAAGCCTACTCATGTCTGGCTAAATGTATATATTATTCCCACCAAACTTCCCTGAAAGCACTACACTTAATGTTCATATTCACTCTCACTTATGGCTACAGAATCTTCTCTTTTCAGATGGCGATGAACACTGTGATGACCCAAAAGACAACCTAGTACTGAGAAGAAGGGATGGAGGAGTGTCCAGCCTGAAACATCTCTATCACACCCTCCAAGGCTCAGGGTCCATTGCAGAAGAGGGGGTGGATAGAATGTAAGAGCCAAAGGAAGGGTATGACTCCTTACAGTACAACTGCCCAGACAGAAATTGGCCTTGATATCCATGACCTCACAGTGCCTAGCAATACCTTCACAAGACCCTCATAATAGGAGAAAAAGATAATGACATCAAATTAAAAGAGAGACTAATGGAGAAAGGGAGGGGATATGATGGAGAGTGGAGTTCTGAAGGGGAATGGGGGAAGGAAGGGAAATATGGTTTATGTCTGTAAGAATAGAAATTGTCAATAAAATAAAATAAAGAAAAATCTGCCTTTATCTTGAGGACAGTCTGCATACCAGCATCAAGATAACAAGTCATTCTGCTTTTATTCTTTGAGCCCCCTAAAGCATCTCTTTTTTTTATTTTTGTCTTTCTTCTGATTCCTCTTCAGTATCCTCTTTTCCATGGAAAAATGGGTAGTTTTTTAAAAAATATATTTTATTTATTTATTGGAGAGAGAGAGAGGAAGAGGCAGAGAGAAAGAGCACATCAGGGCCTCCAGCCACTGCAAACGAACTCCAGATGCACATGTGCACATGGCTTACGTGGGTCCTGGGGAATTGAACCGGGGTTCTTAGGGTTCGCAGGCAAATGCCTTAACCATTAAGTCATGTCCCCAGCCCATGGGTAGCTTTTTTGATCTCCATTACTAACTGTCTGGATTTTGGGGGGATGAGGATAATTCCTGCAAGCAAAGTGGGCGGGTCACCTGGGACTGCTCGGTGTATGCTGATGAAGGTCTTGTTTTGTGTTCTTTACAAGGTATGCTCTCAAAGATGATGTTAGTTGAAACTTTTCTTTTTAAAGAGCATGAGAGCAACAGGGAGAGAAAAGAGAGAGAGAGGGAATTGGCATGCCAGGGCATCAGCCACTGAACTCAAACTCCAGACCATTGTGCCACCTAGTGCACATGTGCATCCTTGTGTTTGCATCTCCTTTGTGCGTCTGGCTTACGTGGGATCTGGGGAGAGAGAGAACAGGAGTCCTTGGGCTTCAAAGGCAAGTGCCTTAACTGCTAAGCCATCTCTCCAGCCCAAGTCAAAATGATTTTTACGTGATACTGGGAATTGAACCTCATGCATGGTAAACAAGGGCTCTGCCATTGAGCCATATCTCCAGTCCCCAGTGAGCTATAGCTCCAGTTCCCATTTTATTTTATTCTTTTTATTTTGATGAGGGTAGAGACAGTCTAATACATGGTGTGCAGGCACAAGCAGGCTTTCACTAAACTTCCCAGGCAGGCCTTGAATTTGTAATCCTACTCCTCCTTAGACTGCTCGGTATCGAGGACGGTAGGCCTCTGCCACTGGACCTGGCTAGTCAGAGTCATCCCTGCAAATGCAGGAACCACCTCAACTGGCTTAATCAAAAGGGAGAATGCAGGGGTTCCTGGGATGAGCGGCTCAGGAGTTCTAGGTAAGCCAAAGCCCAGTGATGGTATGTCTCATCCCAGCTTTCACCTTTCTTCACTGGGCCCTGTTAGTTCATCTGCAAAAACCACACCTGTGCTGACAGGCCACTAGTTTTCAACCAAAACCCCAGTCTCACAACTATCTCCCTGAGAATTGCATCCCTTCTCAAAGAGATTCATTCATGACAGGGCCGTCTCCTTCCCCCTGCAGGGCCCTGACTATCAAAGTCTGGGCCTGGGTTACCTTCACTTTCTCTTCACCTTGTCCTTCACAGAGTGCTTGGCATGTGTTGAATGAGTAGCAGCTGTCTTGTTTGAGGGGGAGATGGCTCATAGCTGCACAGTCCCCAGCCCCCAACCCTTTAATCTCAGCCATAGAACTTCAGTTTCACTCCACGTGGCAATGCGCCCAGCTAGAAAGCAACATTCCCCAGCTGTCCACACAGCACGGGGAGGCCGTGAGACTTACTTATAGCCAAAGAGATTGAAGGGGAAGCGTCACGGGGAACTTCTTGGAAAGTTGTCTCAGGAGCTGAGCCAGAAGGGAGGAGCGGCAGATTCTCCTGCTGTCTGCTTGGAATGGGAACTTGATATTGGCCCTCCACAGGCTGTTTTGAGCTCTGATTCATGGTGAGGATGGAGAGCATTCCATGAGGAAGGCAGATCAGCTAGACAAGCAAGTTGGCTCTCTGAGCAAGTGTGAAGCTGCCATTCCAGCCCTGGATTGCCTGTTCTCCACATCCTTGATGTGAGAAATAAACTCTTATTTCAACAACTGTTAGTTTGTGTTTTCCTGTTGTATGTGTTGCAGGCAGCTGGCTTACTTCTACTCAATAATCCATTATCTGTTAAAATGAAGAAAGGTGTGTATAATTGGCTAAATGGTGGGAATTAGACTAACCTTTCTGCTAATGGGTTTGTAACTGAAGCTTCTTCATCCATCTTCGTGTGTTTGTGTGTGTGTGCGTGTGTATATAAATGTGTATGGGTGCATACCCATAGGGATGCATATGCATGCATGTGTATTTCAGTCACCTTCTAAAACCACAAAATCTCTCAGATATCTATTGAGTCCTGAAGGAGTGATGAATTATTATTATTATTTATTTATTTGGGAGAGAGAAAGAGGCAGGTTGAAAATGGATGTGTCAGGGCCTCTAGCCACTGCAAACAAACTCCAGATGCATGTGCTACCTTGTGCATCTGGCTTATATGGGTCCTGGGGAGTCAAACCTGGGTCCTTTGAGCTTTGCAGGCAAGTGCCTTAACTGCTAAACCATTTCTCCAGCTCGAGTGATGAATTTTAAATCAAGCATCCCCAAACCAATATGTGAGTAGACCTCTATCATTCAGCTTCTAATTGAAGGCACATAAGAAACGTTACAGTAGAGAATTGGGTGGCCAGGGAAGGTTAATTGCAGATCTGACTTCTATGACCCAAGGGAAGTCTTTAGAATGAAGTTTGACACTCTTTCTAGGCCAACATTTGTGCTGCCTGGCTTATGTGGGTAAAAACTGAGCCTGGGTTTCAGCTGACAGTAATGAAGGGGACAGATCTTGAGGAAAACTCACAATATATTTAGAGGTCCTCTCTTTGTGTAGTGGGAGTGTTTCTAGAGTTCAACAGGAAAAGAGGCTGGTCTGCCATCCCCCCGAGTTTATAGGAAATGAGAGTGTAAGATTTTCAAACTCAGTCTATTCAAATATGCCCACCTGAGGTCTCATAGTCCCACTTTTTACCTACTATAGTTCATTGTTGATATAAGAGACTTGTCACAATTATATGTAGTTTCTTCGGGAACTCTAGGGTGTTTATTTATTTATTTGTTCACTCGCTTGTTTAGAAAGGGGGGCATCTTATTATGTAGCTCAATCCAGCCTGCAATTTGTGATCCTCCTTCCTCGGGAACTGGGCAACTAGGATCACACCATGCATCATCACACCTGACTCTGCAACAGTTTGTGAATTCATCAGATTCTAGGTCTTGTTGTCAGCACAGTTGTCCCCCTAGCTACTGGAGAAAGTACTCTTTCCTTTAAAACTGCCTTATCGACAGTCTGTCTTTCTTAGGTGTTTTACACTGGCAAATAATTGCTATGGTTTTATGTTTCTCATTCTTAATAACTTGAAGGCCATCAAAATTGGTCACTCCATGTCACTCTTTTCAGGATTGTCATTGTCTCTGCAAAGGGCAAATGCAGCCACCACTGGATCTGCCTGGCCTTGAGTTCTACGCGAACCTCATTCCAGTTTATGGTCAATGAAACGTTAGCCACAGCTATGTTGTTTCATGGAGAGCATTTTATGACTGCTTAGCTGAAGAACAGTTTTCCAGGCCCTGACATGTGTGGGAAATTCCACTCGAACCCTCACCTGGAGGGCCTGTTTACATGGATGGCTTTTGGAAACACGTGTCTTGGCCTGGGTTCCCTGGAAAATAGACCAAGGGGATGTTTAACTGGATGGATGTTATCCCAGGAGAAGGAGGCAGAGAAGAAAACAAGGCTAGTGCATGCTGGCTAACGTAGGTGATGGCCTGGTCAGCAGGTCTGCTCTGGAAAAGCTTTATGGAATTGATGCATTCGAGGGAGGAATGTCTCTTCTGGTTGTCCTGGGGCTGTGGCGCCTCAGTGTCCCAGGGGTGTCCAGGCAACGGTGGAGCAGGGACTTGAGCAGCTGTGAGTGTGACAGGAAGAAACACCTGGGAGACAGCTTCAGAGGAACAGCTCCTTTATTTGCTGGGGGAATGGGTTAATAAGCGTTTGTGAAAGAGCGGGAAGAGGTACGGGTAGGTACGGGTCATAAGGGGACTGGTTAGTTCAAAGGTCCTGCTGATGTCTAATTAGCATCATGGGTGAGCGGGGAGAGGGTCACATGGTCTAGGTAGTGGCAGGAAAAGGTATAGGTTTTTACTCACAGGGGAATGGGCTGTACAAAGGCCATTGGCTGATGCCATATAAGGACATTTCTGGGCAAGTGGTCACGAGTCACAAGGCTAAGAGGAAAACGAGACCCAAGTCTTATCAGGGTGTCCTTGTGCCCTGGGCTGGAGGTGGGGGCGGTGGGAATAACCTCACTCCTGCTGGTATCGAGATTGTCAGGGTCTAGGCTTGCTGCAGCCTCAGGGGGCGGGTGCAGCCTCACTCCTGCCAGTCACAAGATTGTCACTGCAACCTTGGGGTCCAGGGCCCTTAGCCATGTCTGACAGCTCAGGCTTGCCTCCAGTAGCCCAGGGGCCGTTAACCGTGCCCTCCAGAGGAAGAGCAAGCAAAGTTCTTATCTCATGCTTCAAAAGCCACACACAGTAGAATTAACACACTTGGGTATTTATTGAGTATTCTGGGGCTCTCATGGGAATCGCTTAGAATCAAGCATGAGGATGGCTCTACACGGCTTGGACCTGGGTGGTGAGCTATTTCTATTCCTTCTAAAGACCCAATGTGACTGGGTTCAAAGAAGGCTGAGACAGTGACAGTGTTAAGACATGATACTATTCTCAAAATGACCCAAAGCCATAAAAGTGCAGGAAAACAGGATCCCCTAGACAGAGCACCTCAGGGTCCTCCAGGTACTGCACAGCCACGGCCCAGACTCCCTGTGCAATAACTGTCCTTTGCTCTCCCCCACTCGACGTATGTGTTTACCTGGCTTGTCTATGTCCTGAAAGATTGGCCCTATGGAAAAAATAACCCCACTTGACTTTCTCCATATTTTCTGCTTGGGTTCAGCCAATGGGAGACACCAGTAGATCAGAACAAGGTGGAAGGAGCTTTCAGAGATTTTCTTAGCCTTTTGGGACTGAGTCTAACTGAGCAGTGGCTGCACCCTCTGTGTCTGCTGGGTGGCCTTCTGCTGTGACTCACCAACACTAGCTCTTCTTCCTGCCCTACAGGCCTCCCTTGAGTCCATGGCAGCTTCCTCTCACTAGTATCCTTTGCCAAGAGCAGACCTCTACACATGTGCTAAAGGAATTGATTAGATTTCCTTTTAAGTACCACCCGAGTCCCCTCTATTTCCTACTGGGGCTCTACTGGGGCTTTCTCTCTTTGTTTTCCACCTCTTTCTGTTCTTTTAAAGTCAATTTTTATTTGAGCTTTTTGATACATTTCATTTTTTTTATTTATTTATTTGACAGATAAAAAGGGAGAGAGAGAGAATGGGCTTGCCAGGGCTTCCAGCCACTGCAAACAAACTCCAGACGTGTGTGCCCCTTGTGCATCAGCTAACGTGGGTTCTGGAGAATCAATCCTGGATCCTTTAGCTTTACAGGCAAATGCCTTAACTGCTAAGCCATCCCTCCAGCCCTGGGCTTTTTAATTATAAACATTCTAATTAAATTATTCTATAGCATGAATAATTTGACATATTTGTTTCCCTTCCATACATATTATCTTCTTACAGAGTCTTTGTCTTCTTCATGGCATGTTACATTTCATAAGTGGATATATTTCTTCTTTGTGACATTTGCTTAGTCACCATGTTATTTCTTTGCATGTGGCCACCTCATGTGCTACTTTCTGCAGATGTCCACTGTCTTTGATGCTGTGAACTGATTTATTGACCCTTTTCTCACAGTATACTCAAATTGAGTTAATTTTCCAAAGATAAGATGTGCAGTATGAGAAACAGATGTCTATTCATCTCTCCATATTTCAAAAATATATAAAACGTTTAAAATACACATACGTATGTGTGTATGCACACACACAATTCACACACCATAGAAAATGATGCAGATCAGTTGCTATCTAGTTTTCAGTAAATCTCTCTCTCTCTCTCTTTATCTCTCTCATATTTTCTTGTTTGCTTCTTCTAGTTACAAATATTCTAGGTCTTTCAAGAGGTACTCGGGCTTTGAAAGTTGTCTCAAGTCACAGATGTGGAAGCATAGCAAATCTGACAATGTGTGGGCAACTATTATTAATTGTCTGGGGTATTAGTTTGTGATTGTTTCTCTAATACTTTACTACACACTATGAGGATTTGAAGAATGCAAATTTATCTTACGGCTCAGGAAGCCTAAAAATACAGGGTCACATGCCTCAGGGGACTGTGCTAAGTTGAATAGTGTTCCTCTTTCCCAAATCCATGTTCATCACAGACCTTGACATATTTCCTTATTTGGAAATATGATAGTGAAGATATGATTAAGTTAATCTCTAGGTTGGGTGGGACCTAAATCTAATGGTGGATGTCCTTATAAAAGGAGAGAAGTTGAAGAGACAGAAAAGGTAGGGAAGTTGAAGGCAGAAGTTGTAGTGAAGTAGGTACAAGCTGATGGATGATAGGAATGGTGGGAATCTGCCAGAACCCAGGGGATAAGGAAAGATTCTTCTCCAGCTCCCTTGGGTGGGGTGTTGCTCTAATGACACCCTTGAATTGAAACTTCTAGCCTCTCAAGTTTTGAGAAAATTTGTGTGATAAGAATATATATGGGGGGCTGGAGAGATGGCTTAGTGGTTAAGGCACCTGCCTCCTAAGCCTAAGAACGCAGGTTCCAATCTCCAGGTCCCATGTTTAGCCAAATGCAAAGTGATGCAAGGGCGCAATGCCACACTTGACCACAGGGGGCGCATGCATCTGGATTTCATTTGCAGCAGCTGAGAGGCTGCTGGTGCACCTATCTCTATCTGTCTTCTTCTCCCTCTCTCTCTGTCTCTCTCTGTGTCTCTCTCCAAAAAAAAAAAAAAAGAATATATATGGACTGGGGAAATAGCTTAGTGGTTAAGGCACTTGCCTGCGAAGCCAAAGGACTTAGGTTTGATTCCCCAGGACCCACGTAAGCCAGACACACAAGGAGTCACATGCATGTGGAGTTCATTTGTGATGGCTGAAGGCCCTGGCACACCCATTCTCTTTCTCTGTCTCTGCTTCTCTCTCTCTCTCTCAAATAAATATAAGTAAAATTAAAGAAAAAGAATATGTATGACAGTGCATTGTGGCGCTGTTTTGGCAGCCCTTGTACACAAATATTTCCTAGATTGCTTACTATGTATAATAATAGCAACTGGAAAGCCAGAAGCTGATGCCAGCCACCTCAATGGAAGCTTGAGGTCTTCTCCGTCAAGTTCTGGCTTCCACAAACTGCCTCCATGCCTTGCATTGAGTCCCCACATGACTCCAATCTTTGTTCCCATTGTTGCGTTTCTTTCATCATATTCTGAGCTACTTGATATTCTTTTTAAAGGACCATTATGAGCTGGAGATATGGTCTAGTAGTTAAGGCACTTGCCTTCAAAGCCTAAGGACCAGGTTCAACTCTCCCAGAACCCACACAGGCCAGATGCACAAGGTGACACATGTGCACAAGGTCAGGCATGTGTCTGGAACTCAATTGCAGTGGTTGGAGACCCCAGCATGCCAATTCCCTTTCTCTCTCTCTCCTTCTCTTGCTCTCTCTCTTATAAATAAATAAAAATGACCATTATGAACACACTTGACCCACCCAGATAATCTAAGATATTCTTCCTATCACAAAACCCTTAATTCAATCACATACTCAATACCTTTTCATCATATAAGGCAACATACTGGTTTCAGGGAGTAAGACATGGATATTTGGCAGGGAGAAGGTGGCTGTCCTGGATCCTGGAAGCTTATGTCCAATGGCTTGTGATGCATTGGGTTAAATAACAATTAAATTTTAAGGCAAGTGTCAGATAGCTCAGAGTGGTTTGCATATCATGACCACTTTCTGACCACAAAAGACCTGATTCCCCACCACCTGTCTATGAGTCAAAGAAGGTCCAGAAGATACCTTCTCATTACATAAGAAGTTCCATGGAGAAGTCTCACTGGTTGTCTATCAGCAAAGATTGGTATTTGGAAACATTGCCATGGATCCAGGCGTGCTGACATCTATAGTACAGTACTGATGGGATTCTTGAAGCAGTGACCAAGGGACAGCACTTAACTGCTGGGGAAAGGTGAGCTCAGTTATTTATTGATTCCAATGGCTTTGGATCAGAGTGCTTTGACCCATGGTAATCATTGGCCTTGGATAAAAGATCACGGTGGTTTTATGGGCAAGACAGATGGATTGCTTATTATGTATAATAATAAATAGCACACCAGAAGTATCGCTTACTATTTATAATAATAAGTAATTGAGAGCTGGCAAGCAGAAAGCTGATCTCTGCCACCTCAGTGGAAACCTGAGGTCTCCATCAAGTTTCCCAACTTAGTTACAGAGACTAATTGATTGAAGGAAAAACCGGGCTCCTCTGAGGAAGGACCCTGAAAAGTCAACCTAAGGCTATACATAAGCATTTTGTCAATCCTTTCTCAGAATGCCAAGACCACTTCCCCAAGTAAACGTCCATCAGAGAAGAGCAATATTCAGGTCATATTCAGGTCTTTTGGAATTTTGCTGCATGCAGTACATGAGAGGACACTGATAACACTTGGGGTCTTTATGTCACTGAGGTCAAAATGTCATTATTGGCCATCCCGTGTTAGGGTAAGAATATATGAAATAGAAGTTGTAAGCAGATCACTAGCTTAATCCATCTTTCCATGGCTCTAACCAACCTTAGGACCACACTATGGTCATGCCACCAGTCCATAAGGTCTCAGGCATTATAAGCAGTCTTGACACAGTTTTCTTGAGCTACAGAAAACTAATTCTGGGAGTAGGCAGGACCAAGAAACTTGGGCTTTTTCCTTTCTTACATAACAACCATGCTAATTCAGACACTCTCGCCTATTTCCCTCAGCCTGCCCAAGTCTCTCTACCCCATGTATGCACTGAACCAGTTTGCTAACTAGTAATTATTCTGATGGGAAGAGCTTAGGCAAATATTTAAGGTAATCTTATTCAACAGCCATTCCAAGCCATATTTCTTTCCTTATACTTATGTAGGGAGTAGGGAGTAAATATCTTGCTCCTGTCTGAATTGCAGATGTGGTACAAGAGATACAGCAGTCACCATGAACACAAGAAAAGAAAGCATCTACAGATGACAAGCCTGGTTCCTTGATAGGAAGTGTGTCACTCAGCTTTCATGGCTGTGAGAAAATACCTGAGAGAACAACTTAAGGAAGGGAGGATTTAGAGGGTTCAACCCATATGGTTTCTGGGCATCATTGTTTTTGGGCTTATGAGTGGTAAGGTGTCATGGAGGAGGACACTCGTGATGGACAGGAGTTAGAAAAAGAGAGAGAAGGGTCTGGGCACAAGAAAGATCTTTGAAAGACATGCCCCAATTACCTACTCCCTCCAACCAGGCCCACCTCATAATAGTCCATTCACATATGAATGCATCAGTTGACTGATTCATTACTACAATTAAATCCCTGATGATCCAATAACCTCTGCAAAGTTGGTCACTGAGCCTTTAACACATAACACTTTTGGGGGAAGGCAGGGAGACCCTTCAATTAAAACCAGAGCAGACTCTTTGAGCATGACACTTATGTCTGAGCTCAGTGTGAGTTACACGAGCTGCTGTGCAAGGATTACCAACCTCATCTGACACAGTCCTAGTGGAATAGCAGAATTATTTGTTCTTGTTACAAATTCGCCTCTTGCAAGCCTCACAATAGTGGGTTTTTTTTTTTTTTTTTTTTTTTTTTGCCCTATGGTGAGCAGGGAAATGTTCAGTGAGCAAGTTCATATTTGTGTTCCATATGCACAGTAACGTTGAAGGCATTCAAACTGATCTTTATTCTTCACTCCACTTTTCTTTTCTTTTTTTCATTTTCCTTTTTTTTTTTTTTTTTGAGGCATGATCTCACTCTATCCCAGGCTGACCTTTAATCACTCTATAGTCCCAGACTAGCTTCACACTCACAGTGATCCTCCTACTTCTACCTCCCAAGTGCTGGGATTAAAGGTGTGCATCACCATGCCTGGCTTCATCTGCACTTTTAACCTCTTTAATCATCAGAAGGAGACAGAAGGTTCAAATATTTGAGGAAATGAGAACAAAACACTGCTCTGGCTTAACTTAAAAGTGTGAGTTGGTGGACGTTTTATATACTAATTGCCTAACAGGATCCTGAGAGACTTCGTTTTTCATTTCCTGTGAAGTAGAGAGAAAACACTGATGGCAGCTCTGTCAGGTAGGTAGAAGTACTAAACGAAAACTAGAAGGGTGTAGGAGAGAGCTTGAACAACTGCAATGTACCTGACAAGAAGCTGAGGGGCTTCACTTCTTAGACCTGTGCTCCCCTCTGGGTTAGGGAGAGTGTCTCGTTCCTCTCCAGCATCATATGAACACACACAGGATGCACACCTGCATCATAGGAACCCACACAGGGCCCAGTCCTGCATCATATGAACACACACAGGGCCCAGTCCTGCATCATATGGACCCACACAGGGCCCAGTCCTGCATCATATGAACCCACACAGGGCCCAGTCCTGCATCATATGAACCCACACAGGGCCCAGTCCTGCATCATATGAACCCACACAGGGTCCAGTCCTGCATCATATGGACCCACACAGGGCCCAGTCCTGCATCATAAGAACCCACACAGGGCCCAGTCCTGCATCATATGAACCCACACAGGATGCACACCTGCATCATATGAACCCACACAGGGTCCAGTCCTGCATAATATGAATCCACACAGGATCTAGACCACAGAGGTTTGGAGGGTTTGATGAGTAAATGAGTAAAAGAATCACAGGAAAAATGACATATGGTGGAGAGTCATAAAACCTTTTTTAAAAAATATATTTTATTTATTTATTTATTTGAAAGAGAGAAGGATGCACACCTGAGAGAGAGGGAAGAATGGGTGCACAGGGCCCAGCCACTGCAAATGAACCCAGATGCAGGGCCTCTGTGCATCTGCATCATATGAACCCACAGAATTGAACCAGATCTTTGGCATTGCAGGCAAATGCCTTAACTGTTAATCCAGTCCCAGCCATCATATGAACCACTTTAAGCCCAGGGCCTGCTGGTCCTGTGCCATCATATGAAAATGCCCATGTTTTTCAAGGAAAGTCAGTCTCAGAATCATTTTCTTTAAAGATGGCTGCTAAAGAGACAGGAGGATGTCTGTCAGTTCAAGGCCAGCCTGGAATCATATGAATCAGCCTGGAACACACAGGGCAGGTCAGCCTGGGCCAAAAAAAAAAAAAAAAAAAAAAATCATAAATGAACTGCATGGGGAAAATAGGGCTTAACATTTGTGACTTTCATCATGACTTTGAACCCACACAGTGTTCCAGTCTTCTGCATCATTTCTGAGCATCCATGGAACAGGGGGTCCAGTCCTGCATCATATGAAGGCAGCAGGCACACTGGGTCCAGTCCTCAATCAGCTGAAGGAACAAAGGATCGGAGCATCTTATCTTAGTGTTTTGTGAGGGTTTGAGGAGGTAAATGAGTTAAAAGAATTTCAGGAAAAATGACATATGGTGGCAGAGTCATAAAACTGGAGTTCTTTTTAAAAAAATATATTTTATTTATTTATTTATTTATCTCTAAAGAGAAAAAAATAAACAAAATTAAAAGAGGGAGAGAGAGGGAAGAATGGGTGCACCAGGGTCTCCAGCCACTGCAAATGAACTCCAGATGCATGCGCCCTCTTGTGCATCTGGCTTATGTGAGTCCTAGAGAATTGAACCGGGATCCTTTGGCTTTGCAGGCAAATGCCTTAACTGTTAATCCATCTCCCCAGCCCTCATAACACCACTTTAAGCCCATTCCCTGCTGGTCCTGTGCCTCTCAGTAAGAAAAATGCCCATGTTTTTCAAGAAGAAAGTCTGACCTCAGAATCATTTTCCTTTAAAGATGGCTGCTAAAGAGACAGGAGGATGTCTGTCAGTTCAAGGCCAGCCTGGAACTACAGAGTGAATTCCAGGTCAGCCTGGAACTACAGAGTGAATTCCAGGTCAGCCTGGGCCAAAAAAAAAAAAAAAAATCTGCTAAAGGAACTGCATGGGGAAAATAGGAGCTTAACATTTGTAAATGACTTTCATGAAGCATGACTTTGCCACCAACCCCCCGTCCCCAGTGTTTCCACAACCTTCAGAAAGCACGCCTATTTCTGAGCATCACATGGAATAAGGGGAAAGAAGGAGACCGAGCTGTACTGCGGAAGGCAGCAGGCAAGGCTGCTCCTAACTTGGGGTCCTCAAACAGCTGGAGAGGAACAAAAGAGAAACGGAGCATCTTATCTTAGTGTTTTCAGTGTACAGAAGTCTGCAGGAGGGGGCTGGGGAATTGCTCAGCGGTTAAAGGCACTTTCTGGGTTCATTTCCCCAGTACCCATGCGGAGGCAGATGCACAAAGTTGCACTGGCATCTGGAGTTCTTTTGCAGTGGCAGGAGGCCACGATCACCCATACTTTCTCTGTGGGTCTCTTTCTCTCTGTCTTTATCTCTAAAGCAAGTAAGAAAATAAATAAACAAAATTAAAATGAAGTGTGCAGGAAGCAGAAGCCCTTTAAGTTGATGACCAGATGTGAGTGCCGTATGCATGGGTGTGTGTTGCTTGGTGCATGCTTACCTCAAAGACAAGACCATGGGCTGCAGCACTGCGCCCCCTTGTGCAGGCTGGCCCTTCCTGGAGACAGCATGACACTGCTCTGTGCTGGGAGCAGCTTCGTGTCTCCCTCCCTCGAGTCTGCAGCCAGAGTGTGGGGACTGAGCATTGTCCTTACAGGCAAGCAGGGGGACACTCCACTCTGAGATCACCAGATGACATGGAGGGGCAGTGTAACAGACCAGAGACCCGTACCCACTCAGATCCAGGAAATGCTGATGCAGAAGAAAGGCATGGTGCTCTGGGAATGAGCGAGGGGCTTGAGTGTGTTGAGGGCGAGGGTGCAGATGGGATAGGTCACTGCAATCAGCATTTCTCACCCCAAGTCCCCTCCTTAGAGGACTTCACGTGGGTCAGGAACAGGAAAAGTGGAGCCTGGAGATATTGGGTGTCTTGTGCAAACATGAGCAGACAGTGAGGACAGATGGCAAAGCTGAGTTCTCACAAGGTGACCGAGAGGAATGATCTCCTTGTCCCCTTACAACGAACCCCTGGATAAGCTGGTCTTCCTTACCTCTATGTCTTCCTGTACGCGCATGACCAGAACATCACTGCAGCCTCGAGTTGAAGGTAAGCGTGAGCTTGGCTGAACCACGTCCCATTATGTGGGACAAATGTTTCCTCACCGAGGAGTTCCGACAGCAGTTTCCATCCCTGTGTATAATGGATCCCATCCTGTGAAGAAGGTTTTATTATTTCTGTATGTGCAAGATACAGCCCCATCTGTGAGATTAGAGGCAGTCATCTCTTTACACAGTTAGCTTTTCTTTCTTTTCTTTAAAATACTTTTTAATTATTTATTTATTTTCAAGCAGAGAGAGAGACAGAGAGAGAATGGGCGCACCAGGGCCTCTAGCCACTGCAAACAAACTCCAGATGTATGTGCCCCCTTGTGCATCTGGCTTTTGTGGGTGCTGGGGAATCAAACCTGGGTCCTTTGGCTTTGCAGGCAGGCACCTTAACTGTTAAGCCATCTCTCCAGCCCCACAGTTAGCTTTTCTTCTTAGGTGAGTTAGAAGACCTAATTGGACACTGAATGTAGCAGTTTCCTTCTTGTTGCTAGGAAATTAAAAAAAAAAAATCCAAACAGAAGCAGTTTAGGGGAGGAAAGGGTTTATTACAAGCTTATAGTTTCAGGGGGAAGTTCCATCCGGGTGGGGAAAGGATGACATGAACAGAAAGCTAGCTCACAACTTGTCACATACCTGGGTGCAAATGATCTGAGTGAGAGAGTTATAACTGGCAAGCTGGGGTGATATATTTCCAGTGACTTACCTCTCCCAGCCAGGGTCCACCTCCCTAGTTGCCATCAACTGGGGACCAAGTATTCAAAACACATGAAGCTTTGAGGAAATTTCACTTTCAGACCACCATGCTAACAGTAAAACGGATAAAATGGAAACAAACTATACCCAGAGAGACACAACTGAGATGCAGCAGCCCTGGGGCAATCCTAAGCACCTAGGCAGGGCCTGCTGCTGAGTCACAGCTCATGGCCAAGAAGGGACCCTATCAAGCCTGGGGTGAGCACAAGTCTCAGCAGGTTGGAAGTTACCTGCCTCAACACTGTGATAAGCAAGTGGACACTGCACTTTGCAGCAAGGTTCCTGTCCACCAGAGACTTGAAGAGGTGACTCAACAGTACACTGCAGGGCAGGCGGAGACTCAGGTCAGCTCCACCTCCGGATGAAGTGCTGTGTGGCCTCAGACAACTGCCTTTCCTCCTCTGGACCCCATCACTTCTAATTTCCTCACCAGTCTTCTGAGTTGCTTCCTCTGTGACAATGTTGGGCTGCCAGAATAAAACTAGTATCAGGTCACGGGGAGACAAGTCAGTTAAAGGCAAATACAGTCGTGCAGGGAATCACAGTGACGAACCTACAGTGTTCTCAGCTGTGCGGCGAGCCACCCCCAGCTGGTCCAATATTGCTCTGGACCTTGGGTGACTCTTAGATTTCTGGTCTGTTACCAAAACCCCCCTTGCAGACTAGTTCTGACCAGCTGGCAGCATGCATTACAAGGAACAGAATCAGAGTGCCCTTACACGGGGCATGGCCTTGCTGGCATGACACAGATCCGCTCCCTCTCCTGTCCTTTAGCTTTGGCTCCTGGTAACAATGGCATTTAAGCGTTTGAGTTTATGTCTCCCAATGAGATGCTTGTCTTGCCCAAGCCTGCTTTCCCTCCCATCCCTCCCTGGCCACAGCACGAGAGAGAAGCTATAATTTGTGGGCTGCCCTTTCACTGCAGCGTGAGCACCATAAATACCTCCAGCCTCCCTTGCCCTGTGGGCTGTGCCCAGCCTCCAGGCTGCCGGAGGGGCTGGAGGCCAGTGTGAAGGGGATTCTCTCCCATGCATTATTCACGCCAGTGCTTCCCTTTCTATTTTTAATGTTCAGCGTGGCACGGTTCCCTCTGCAGGCTATTTTTAGCATCATTGCTGCCAGCTGACAGCAGAGAGACAAAGGCACCAAGGCACCTTGAGAATGACAAATGGCGGTTTCAGAGATGAAAATAGAAAGGCTATTTTTCTTCCTGGTAAGAAAAGGAAGAAAATGTCTGTAGTTGCAAAGCTGTTTGGGCTTGTATTGAATTTATAATTGGAATGCATAGGCTGCGGGCACATAAAGGATTTACACACACACACACACACACACACACAGGCACACACACACCCTTTGTCCCAAAGTCTTAGATGCTCACCCTTGTGAAGTTTCCTCTGGGCCCTCCATGGGTCCCCTATGCCCTGACAGCCCTCCCTCCTCTCAAAGCAGCTCTGGTATAGCATGCACATGGTCTTGACCATGTTTCCTGCCCTCCAATCTGTGGACTTCTTGAGGGCAAGGACTTCTCTCCACTGTCAAGTGTTAACTAACCCAGAAGCAGGCTGGGCCCTTACAAATGAGCCTGTCTTTCTCCGGCAGGCACAGCCCTCGTGATAGCAGCATCAGGCCAGGCTGTCCAGGCACTGTGAGAAGAGATGAAACAATCACTTCATAAGTTTCAGCACAAGGTTTCTGTGAATCCCACCAAATAGCACATATCTCCCAGGTTAAAATGATTGACTGTTACTCTTAACCATTCCATTTTCTCCCTCTCCAGCCTGTGCTCCCTTTAGGTGGGATGTATTGAGGTACCCTATGATAAAATTGTCACTCACTTTCTAATTCACCTATCATGGAGTGAATTCCTGCTTCATTAGACCTGGCCCCCCAAGTCCCCAGACAAAGCCTGGATCTCTCAAATGTTTCTTTCTAGAACCTTCCTATTGGGGCTTCCTATGGTACAATGAGTGATAAGCCTAACATATTTCACCATGTGTTGCTGGAGGACTTTGGTTAGGGGTTGTTGACAGCAAATCAAAATACCAGTATGTATTTGCTGATATGATAATCCAGGGCACAGAGAAGGCACCCAGGCATGGATCAACAAGCCTACATACTTCAGTAGAGGCACCTTAGTCCTGAGGAAGGCAAGTACATAGAATGATTTAGGCACCCAGAACACTCCTTGGCTGGAGCAGAAACATACCACAGGACAAACACGCCATAAGCAAAGAAGATTTGATTTGGAGTCTGTATTTGAAGTCCTGGTTGACCAGAAGCCCATCTCAGCATTGTTCCCATATCACACACTGATTGTCATTCTCAATCTATGTCCTCAATCTTCCTTTATCCTTCCAACTTCATCTCTAAAGAAGCCCCTTCCTTGCACAGATAATTGTCATCTTGAGGATGACGAACCTCATTGACCATCCAGCCAGCCGACCCATTACTTAACCATTCAGCAAAATGGAATAAATCAGATTTTCTATTAGCCTGGCATATTTATATACCATATTTAATGCAACCCTGATCATCCCCTTATTTTAACAGTCATGTCATGGAAAATGAGAAAGAAGTATAGAAATTCCATTAAAAATATCACAACTATTCATTTGGCTAGAAAGAATAACCACACAAATTTTCTTGAATCTGGGAAGTGGAAAATGGTTTGGCCTTCTCTGAAATAACCAAAACAGCCATGGTGGACGTGAGGCTCTCTCTTTCTGAGCCCCCCTTCAGAATCTCCTTATTAAACCTCCAGGCTGATCCTATGCCCATGAACTTTCTCCAGAGTGTGTCAGTTACTTTGTCATTCCTGGGACAAAAACACCTGATCAGATCCACTTCACAAAAGGAAAGTTGATTTTGGCTCTCAGTTTCAATGGGGTCTTTCATCATGGTGGGAATCACACCTCACCAGACATGGTCAGGAAGCAGAGTGAGAGAACAGGACAAAGAGCCATGCTATTGCACCTCCAGGCCCGGCTCAGTGACACATTTCCTCAAGCAAGGCTATACCTCCTCAAGGTGCCACAGCCTTCCAGAATCGTGCCACTAGCTGGGGACCACGTATTCTAATACAAGAGCCTACAAGGGCATTTTACACTCAAACCACCACCAAGGTGACCTCTGCTCTGAGCTCTTTCTATTCCCCAACCATACAGTACTTTACCAAACATATATTTCACCAGAAAAGTCAGGTAAGTGACAATTCAATTAAATTAAAATTTCAAACTTGAATCTTAACATTTATTGGTTTTTCTAAAGCTTATCCCATAGGTTGTAAACTTACAAAGTTTGTGCATGAAGGTACCTTCACATCAATAAATAAAACACTAGATTATAAGGATTTATAAAGGCAAAGGTTATTATCTTCTCTGTCTCCTTTGTCTTTCTAAGGTAACAAGTATTATTAGTATTATACCATTTTTATAATTCACATAAATATAAACCCACAGAGATGGTTTGTCCCTTACTGTTTAGAATAATCATACTCAGTACTCTTCAGCTTACTTGGTTCTCTTTGAAATATATCATGAAAATATCTGTAATTCAATTCAGGTCAGCCTGGACTACAGTGAGACCCTACCTCAAAAAAATTCTTTATTATACCAAGCTCATATAAGTCTATAACTCCAGTGTCTCAGTCAACTCTGGCATTGCCACCTTGTCTCTAACCAGGAGCACCAACACAGGACATCTGAGTGCTCAGCTCCACCATGCCACCGGTGTGCTTTGGTTATGCTCAAGCTCCCTCCTCTCTGGTATTCAGCATTCTCCTTCTCGCTGTGAAGGGCTTTCATGGCTCTGTTATAGAAAGTGAAAAGGACACATGCCAGGGTCAAGTCCTAAGTCTACCAGTCACTGGCATTCTCTAAGCAAAGGTCTAACTGACATTCCCTCACTGATGTGGTAAGTCCACTACCAACCGCCTCGCATACCAGTTATGCGAAGTAGAGGCTGCCACGTTACCTACTAAGGAGATGCTGCTCAGAGAATGAGTTCTCACTCCTGTGAAGAACTTCCAAGATTGCTTTACCTTTCTGAGTGACTCGCAAGTCAATCTTAATTCTGATTCTTTTTTTTTCCTGCTGTGTCTAGACTCAAGGACAATAGCAACAATAAAAAAAAATAAGAAATAGCATTTACTACACAGCATCACTGTGTTTTGTATCAGACAATATGGCGTATTTATTTAGTAGAATTCAAAGTTACTAATCCCGTGTATTGCAGCCAGTAGGATAGCCTCCAGCCTGCAAAGAGAACATCTTGAGATCACAAGAGTGAAGGCACACAGTGATGCACACCAAATGTACATCTTGTTCCCAGGAATAGATTTGGAGTTGGTCTTTGTGAGAAGAAGGAAGCTGTTGGACGTGATCCTCTGCATTGTCTCTGCTGGGAGGACCCATCCTCCTGTTGATAACCCAGGAAGAAAGAAGAGATATGAAGGATACATAAAAATCACAGGCAGAGGGCTGGAGAGATGGCTTAGCAGTTAAGGCACCTACCTGTGAAGCCTAAGAATGCTTGTTCAAATCTCCAGGTCCCATGTTTAGCCAGATGCAAAAGTGACACAAGGGCGCAATATTGCACATATGCACGGGGGACACATGTATCTGGAGTTCATTCACAGTGCCTGAACAGGCCCTGGCACAACCATTCTCTCTCACTGTCTCTTTCTCTCTCTCTCTCTCTCTTTCTCTCTGTCTCTCTTAAATAAAAAAAAATCACAGGCAGAGAGATGTATGGCTGAATAGACTTCAGGGGAGGGGTTTGAGGTCTGTTTAGTAGGCAAAGAGACAACAAGAGGAGTGTTGACTCAGATGAATTTGTGTGCTAGGAGGGTCTCTGGTGAGCTACAGCACTGGAGAGTCGACTGTGGACTTAGGTGGGAGTCAGGGTAAATTAGTGCAGCGTTTGTAGAGCAACAGCTCTCCTGCCTGTCTAGACTCATCAGTGCGTTACAGGTGACCCCAGTTGGACGGGTGAGCAGTGACCTTATTGGAGCACATATTACACACAAACATACCAAGAAAATGGCTTCACCTGTCATCTGTGTAAACCCAGGAGGTGAATGCTCTCGCTACGAAGCTGTGGAAAATGAGACCGAGAGAAGTGACGGGGCAATGAGAAACAGCTATAAACTGGGGCAATACAACCCATGAAAACCATGTTAAGATTAAAGGGAGCACATGGTTCAGCCAGGAGAGGGCTATTTTGGCACAAAACGGGGAATCAGAGGCCACTGGGAAAGTTCCATTTGGTTCCTGCCTGCGTTTTTTACTTTTCTGTGCACTGGGGCCCTTTCCTTGGCATTGTCTGATTTGCTGGTTTTACAGTTGCCTAGCTCAGAAACATAAGCACCGGAGCTTCGCACACAGCTTCCTTCAGCTTTCCCAGTTCATGTCGTCATCACCATGGCGTGGATTTCCACGTGGCTATCCTACAAGCATAACGTGTCTGCACACAAACTCACCTTTGCCCCATCTCTTTCGCCTCGCTTCCAGGCTGTCTTCCCAGTCCCCAAAGCATGAGTGTGGAGCTGCCCTTGGTTCCTGGCTCTGTATGTCCACATTCACTCCTTCAGTTCTATGGGTTCGGTGGCCATAACCATCTTCTACACCTGCTTCATATTATCATCTTGACAGGAACTAGAATCACCTGTGAAGGACCATCTTTATTAGGTTAATCGAGGTGGAAAAACCCACCTTAACTGTGGGCAGCGCTACTGCAAAGGTTGGAGTTCCAGAGTACACAAAAAGGAGAGAACTCTCTGAGCAGCTCCCCCCCTCCCACCCCGCTGCCTCAGTGTGGACTGCATGTGAGTAGCGGCCTCCAGTTCTTGCTGCCATGATGGACTAGAATGTGGAACTGCACACTGGAATAAGCCCTTTCCTCATGTAGTAAGTAGACAGATTCACGTCGCTGAGATGAACTTCCAGGCACAGTTATGGAGAAAGGGATTTATTTGAAACTTACAGATCCAGGCGAAGTTCCATAACAGCAGAAGAATCTCGCCTGCTTTCACAGACCCAAGCAGAGAGAAAGAAGCCTCAAGGCAAAAAATCCAAGAGCCACACCACACAGCACACTTCAGGAACTGCAGATGGAACTCAGGTGCTTTGCATATCTTTAGACTGGACTTCCAAATCCACTCCCACACTTCAGGGCTGAACCCCAGGATCTGCCCAGTGATACCTCCTCCAGCCAGGTGGCTGGAAATCTAAGAGTGTGGAGGTGGTGGTGGGGGGGAAGGGCATCTATTTAAACTACCACATTTCCTTAAACGGATTTTTTTCCAGGTATTTTTTTCTCATCAATGAGCTCTATTTCTGTCCCGCAAACACAAGCTCAGATCCTTTGCTCCTCCACACCCTCAGATCAAAGCATCTGCTCCAGAAGTCAGATATATACATGATGTTGACCTTGGCCCCCAGGGCGCTCTGTTATCTTCCCAGAGGAGCTCCTGAGCCTTACAGTAATGGAATGCCATGACCTGGGCGTTTTTATTTGTTTGTTTCTGAGCTGGGGTCACAGTGTGTATCCCAAATCCATCTCAAACTCATGATTTGTCTCCAAACGGTGAGTTTCCAGGCATTTATCACACTAGAATGGGGCTCTGTTTTCTGAGGGCAAGATGAGGACACTTGAGTGTGTGGGTGGGCAGAAGAAATGCCAGCACAGAGAAATCTAGAGGAAAATATAAGCTTGAGTGATGCACCAATTATCCCCTGTTCTGGCTTTTGGAGCGAGGCACTGACAAAGCAGTCTCCTCTTCAAGCTGAGGGACAGCTAGCTGTATTTGTCCTCCTTCCAGCCCTGCTCCAGGGACACCCAGGACTGGATTCCTGGTGGCTGTATCTGATCCCTTTCCTCTGGAGGATACTAGAATGTCAGAACAAATGAGCATGTGCACAACCTTCTGTTTGCCTGTTTGTTTGTTTGTTTGTTTGTTTGTTTGTTTGTTTCCAATGTCCATTTCCCATAGCCATTTCCTCTCAAGATAGTGTTCATAGCCGGGTGTGGTGGCGCACGCCTTTAATCCCAGCACTCGGGAGGCAGAGGTAGGAGGATCGCCGAGAGTTCGAGGCCACCCTGAGACTACATAGTTAATTCCAGGTCAGCCTGGACCAGAGTGAGACCCTACCTCGCAAAACAAAAAAAAAAAAAAAAAAAAAAAAAAAAAAAAAAAAGATAGTGTTCATAAAAAAAAAAAAAACATTTAATTTGGTTTATTAGAGTTGGGTTTATTTTAAAGAAGCAAGATACTTTACCAGGAATCCTACCTTTGATAATCACCTCACATCCTCTACAGGACAACCTGAAAGGTGGACAGTGCTTGGATCTTGGCCTCTTAACACCTAGGTTGGAGCCCAGGCCCTTGCTATATGATGGTGTATTGTCGGGTGAGTCAGTTGACATTCTCAGCCTCAGTTTACACATCCCTAAAGTGGCTGCAATGCAGAGAATCAGAAGAATGCCACCAGCATCTAACATCTATGAAGTTCTACTTGTTTGCCTAGCACAGTTCAGGTTCCTGCGTTTGCATGGCACCCTCCCTTCCTTCCTTGTAACTAGTCAGGGGTTCACCATGGTCCCAGTAGGGGGTGCTATAGTAGATGCAGAAGCAGTACCTCTGAAAGGTTGAGAAGAAAGTGAGGTGTGAAAGGATTTCACAATTCTCTAGTGCCTACAGGGTCGGTGGAGCCAGGTGGTCTCATTCAGGAAGCCATGTTCTGCCCCCACCATGCAGTCTAGCCACCTACCTCTCTGACCTGTGTCCTGTGTGTGCTGCATCATCCTTGGGTCTCCATGGTGGGTATTGTGAGGATGCTGGCACACAGAATATCCTACTCTATAGAGCTCACCCAGCTATAAGTGTCAGAGAAGAAGTGAAGCCCAGTTTCCCCAAACCATATGTCCACCATGATTTCATTGCAAAGCCCATGAGGCAGGGGCTGGAAGCCCCAACTTAGCTTGGCAGCTCAATATGCAGAAAGATCCGATGATTTGCCTGAAATTTCATAGTGAGGTGGTGGCAAAGTCATAATGCCACCTCCCTGTCATCTAACCTGTCCTAGGGCATTGACCCAAAGGGAAATTCTGTAACAAATAACCCTGCATGCTGACAAAGAATTCCTTCATCTTTTTCCAGAAGTGACACAAATACTTCCCTCTGTTATCAGAAGTGTATTTGGCTAAACAGAACTTCTTTGGAGAGATAGGAGCATGCAAGTATTTTGTGTATGTGTGTGTAGACAGGGAGGTGGTTTAAGAGATAAAGGTCTTATGTGTAGACAGGGAGGGTGGTTTAAGAGATAAAGGTCTTATGAAGAAGCAGAGACAGAGCCAACCAAAGAAGGGAGACACAACAGGAGTTTCAATACAGGTTCAGAGAAGATCCAGAGACTCAGCCCTTTGGCCTGCAGTGTGTCAGAATGTGTGTATGAATTTGCAAAAGTAAGCATGTTCCTAAGTGTGTGCAGGCATGGGTGTTTGTTCCTTTTCTAAGGGAACATGGAGTAGGGAAGGAATAAACCATGCAGGAGTGGCAGAAAGAAAGAGTGCAGAGACCAGAAGTCTGCAGTGTGTGTGTGTGTGTGTGTGTGTGTGTGTGTGTGTGTTGTGCACACATTCATTGGGATGCATGCTTGTATGCAGGTGTGTATCTGTGTTTCTACACACTGGCATGTGAGAGAGAGAGAAAGAGAGAGACAGAGAGAGAGTGTCTGGGCCACAGGTACATGGGTGGAACTTATGCTCAACGCCCACTGTATTTCTAAGCACTGACATAGACATGAAACGTATTCATTGCCCAAGGATGACGGGTTTGCTTATTTGTCTCCTGACCATGGGTCAAACTGTCATACCTGAGATGGCAGAGACCCTGGGCATACCCTATATTATCCATCCTCCTAGAGATCTATGTGTCTACCGTCTAACGGAAAGAAAACCCAAGAGACACTAATATCAGAACAGTTTCGAATGACATCAATGTTTCTGCTTCTCGAATCCAACTGTGGCTGGATTGATCATGTAAAGACGTTGTTAAACTGCATCTAATGAATCACCTGCTGGGGAGACAGAAAGTAGGTTACTGGTGAGGTGAAGGTGCCACGCAGAGTTCAAGCTACTGAGAAAATGAGCAGAGAAAGCCCGAGCCCTACCTAAACCCTAGCTACTGCTTCTACAAGTCTGGCCTACAACCACCTTGAACGTGGTCTCTGCTCCTGTTTGACCAAAAATTGATGGATGAGAGAATAAACCTCCCCTGCCAGTACTCCATCCTGCCCTCTCAGACACCCTCCTGTGAGAAAACAGAACTGCACTTCCCAACCTTTAAATCCAAAACCCTGCTGTGTGCAACCATTCTTCTGCAGCCTCCCTGAAGTCCTCTCCCATTAATATTCCACTATTTGAAACCCCGAGTTTGTTATTCTTATTGTATCAGGGATGGGGAAGGCTATGGAATGAAATATGCACAGAAGCCTGGATCATTCTGAGTATCCCATGGGAACTACAGAGTGGGTGCTGCCTACAAATCTTTGATGATTTTAAATGTCTCAAATATTCACAGAGCTGGGGACTGCGTCTCACCTCTGAAGTTAGCTGTGAAGTGTGAAAGGAGCTAGCTAGCTGGTTTTGCAGCATGAGGTCTGATACGTTACCTTATTATGTCAATCAATAGATAATTTTAGGAGATGCATTAGCAACATCGAAGTAAAAATCTGGGGTAATCAGTGGGTGAATGAAAAATGACAGGCATGAAAAAATTTTCATTTTCTAGACTTCCTAACCCCAAATACCATCATCCATCCTTTGTCATAGATAGTTAATACTTAGTTTCTTCTGGACACCCTATATGCTTGTGCATTGCTTTATTGTAATGTAGTGGTTTATACTGATTGTCAACTTGACAGGCCCCAGAGTCACCGGAGAGGAGTTACCTGGACTAGGTTAGTGTGTCTGCACATCTGTGAGGGATTATATTGGTTAGATTCACTACTGTGGGAAGACCTGCCTTAACTGTGGTCATGCCATGGGCTGGGCTTCTGAGCTGTATCGAAAGCAAAGAGCTGGCTGAACCGCACCATTCATTGCTCTCTGCTTCCTCCCTGTGGGCTGGATGGGACCAGCTGCCTCATGCTCCTGCCGCCATGCCTTCCCCACCATGACGAACTCAAACTACAAGTGGAAATAAACCATTCTTTCTCTAAACTGATTTCTGTCCCAGCAATGAGAAGGTAACTAATACAGGTATACTGTCCTTATAACATTTCCTCACAAGCTGGGCACATAAGGAGGGTAGAATTGATTTTCGTTATTTATTTACTCCACTCCACTCACTGAGCAAATGCTCACTGGACACTCAGTATTTTCTAGACTCTCTGCTGGACCGTCAAGGCCATGAAGAAGTAGGTAGAAGATTACACTTTTCCAAAGTCTACAAATTATGAAAGGGGAGAGATTAAGAGTTCAGCAATGGAATAGCCACAATAGGATATTGAAGGTGACCTCCAGAGATGTGGAAAAGGAAAGATAGTCCAGAAAGGGGAAGGAGTGCATCCAGGTGTGTCACCATAGTGCACACAGCCCCTTCTGTGCCAGCCCTAGGCTTGTTTCAATGGAAGAGAAGAGAAAAACCAGAGGTCAGGCTGTTCCCGCTATCCTGGATATTTGTCCTGCTCTTGCTCAGATCCACCCACTTCCTACTTGCCATATCCTCAAACCTTTTCTGGGGCTCAGCTACATTGCCACTCTGACATGACCAACCCCCTCCTGCAGGTTTCTTCCCAGTGTTTCTGCTGAACCACTTTCTCAATCCTGTGGGGTTGTTTGTTTGTTTGTTTGTTTGTTTGTTTGTTTGTTTGTTTTTGCCTTTTCGAAGTAAGGTCTCGCTCTAGCCCAGGCTGACCTAGAACTCACTAGTAGTCTAAGGTTTGCCTCAACTCAATGTACTCCTTCCTATCTGCCAACCAAGTGCTAGGATTAAAGATGAGTGCCACAATGCCTGTCTCCTGTGGGCTTTTGTTTCTGAACCCCCTTCCTATGATTATGCCTCCAGTTGGGAACTTTCTTTGCTCCATGGAAGAAAGAACTCTCCAAGATTCACCAAGTACTGCTCTATCCATATGGCCATTTATTTAATTAATAATACTATCAATAGTATTTTAACAGACTGAATGCAAAAAAAAAATGAGAAGAGGGGCATGGAGATGGTTCTTGGAGGATCCCTGAATGATAACATATCTATAATACAGAATTGGATAGTTTATGGACTCCTGGATACTTTCCTGAGACACATATTTTAATATTGTGTCAAGACCCCAGGATATGGTATGAACAAGGCAGAATTGTCCTGCTGCCATCACCATGGCAGGCGGTGGGGAAGGTTAGAAAGCCTCAGGGAAGTGGGCATGATGGGACTGACGGAGCAGGTAGATACGGGAGCTAATCAGATGATTATCAGGAAGGCTTCGAGGATGCCACTTTTACCAAGAGTGCTCTAGTGAGAGGGCACCAGGGCTGGGTCTCCTGTGCACGTCTGAGAGACCCTTAAAAATCCTTGAAGATAGCAGTCAGAAGAATAGGGTCAAACGCAATAGAGTTCAGGTAGCTTATAGAAACAGGGCTGAACAGTCAGGCAAAGAAGCCAGATACACAGGGGACTGCAGAGGTGGTTAATAGAATGAATATGGTGTCTGTGCAAAACAGAATGGGGGGGGGTAAGGGTAATACAAACCTTATATGAGCCAAGGAAATAGAAAATGGTAGCCACACTTTGTATAACTAGGACAAAAAAAAAAAAACCTGACAAAATAACTTGTAGAAGATAAGATTTATTTTGGCTCTTGGTTTCAGAAGGATCAACACAAGCTCTGATACTTGGACAGAACACCATTGCAGTGGAAGGATGACCAAGTATCTGCTTCTCTTTATGGCAGCTGAGAAGGAGACAGAGATAAAAGAGACGGGATAGAAGGAGGGAGGAAGACAAGGGGAGGAAGGGAGAGAAATGGAGAGTGTGGTGGTTTGATTCAGATGTCCTCCATAAACTTAACTGTTCTGAATGCTAGGTCCACAGCTGGTAGAAATTTTGCAATTGGAGCCTTTTGGAGGTGGTGTATTGTTGGGAATCGGCTTATGGGTGTTAGAGCCAGTTTCCCCTTGCTAGTGTTTGGCACAGTCTCCTGCTGCTGTCGTCCACCTGATGTTGGCCAGGAGGTGCTGTCCACCCTCTGCTCATTCCATCGTTTTCCTCTGCCACCATAGAACCTCCCCTTGAGTCTGTAAATCAAAATAAACCCTTTCCTACCACAAGCTGCTCTTGGTTGGGTGTTTTCTGACAGCAATAAGAAGCTGACTGCGAGAGAGAGAGAGAGAGAGGGAGAGAGAGAGAGATTAAAAAGAGAGAAGAGAGGGGAGAGAAAAGAGAGATGGGAACCAGGAATAACTTATCTTCATATTCACTGACCTCCAATAACCTAGTTACTCCAGTTAGGCCCCTCCTCTTAAAGTTTCCAGCATCTTTCAAGATATTGCTACCAGCTAGAAACTAAGTCTTCATTACATGATGTGGTGGTTTGAAAGTAAAATGGTCCCCAAGCCTCGTGTGGTTATTATTAAGCCTCACTTAATCCCCAGTTGGTGGAGCCTTTTGGGAGGTGGAGCCTTGCTGGTGGAACTGGGGGAAGGCCAGCCCAGCCTGCCAATGCTACTCACCTCCTCTGTCCTTCCTGCTGCTGCTGAGGATATATGACACCAGCTGCCGCTCCTGCCACACTTACCCCACCATGGCGAAGCTTCCCCTTGAAACTGTAAGCTAAAGTGAACTTTTTCCTTCCGTCAGCTGCTTCTGGTCAGGAGAAGGTATCTGCTATGTGTGAGCCTTTTGGGTGGACACCTCATATCCAAGTGACAAAACAGCTATCAGGATGGCAGCCAAAGAGGAGTGTTGCACATCACTACCTTCCCTCCTCTCTGTTTCCTGGAGGAAAAGCAGCAGCATGCCAGAATGGGACCCGGCTCCTGCAGTGCACAGGGAAAAGTGCAGCCAAGCAGAGCCAGGGCTGGAACACGAACACGCAGTGCCCAGATCCTGTTCCTAGGAAGAATTTGCTGCAGTTGCCAGGGTGGGATCAGCACACAGCTACTTCAGGGATTGACTCACCTGTCTTGTGCAAGATCACACTCTCTAATGGTAGCTAATGACCCAGTGAGAGAGTCACAATCCCACCACAATGAGTCATAGTTTTCCTATTGCTTCTGCGCACCTTTATCACGGTTTCTCTCATTACTCCTCCCTCACCTTATTCTTTTTTAAAAACGTTTTATTTATTTATTTATTTATTTATTTATTTATTTATTTATTTATTTATGACAGAGAGAGGGAAAGAGAGAGAAAGAGAGTGAGAATGGGTGCACCAGGGCATCTGGCCACTGCAAATGAACTCCAGACACATGCGCCTCCTTGTGCATCTGGCTTAGGTGGGACCTGGAGAATTGAACTGGGGTCCATAGGCTTCACAGGCATGTGCCTTAACCGCTAAGCCATCTCTCCACCCCCTCTCACCTTATTCTTATTTGAGAGTGCCATGCCTCCAGTTGCTAGCATAGGAAGCACGACTGGCATAATTTTGGGATACCTGTGAATACATCATCCGGGGAGGGGGATGCAGTGTAAGATTCTGTTTCAGGTCCTGGGAGATGGCTGCGGGTGAAGTGCTTGCCACACAAGCATGCAGGCCTGAGTTTCGATTCCCAGTACCTATGTAAAATGCTGGGAGTGGTAGCTCATGCCTGTCATCTCAGTGCTGGGAAAGTGGAGACAGGAAATCCCTGGGGCCTGCTGACTAGCTGGTCTAGCTTAGTCAGTGTCTCAAAAGAGCAGATAGGACATGAGTGAGGAAGCCCTCTGGCATCAGTCTCTAGCCTCTACATGCATTCATAGCTGCACACAAACGTGCACCCACACATGTGTAAATACACATACACAATGCACACAACACACATATGACACACACACACATACACATGCAAAAACATTTTGCCTTATGTGAAAAAATACAGTGAAACTCAGGCTACAGATATAAGCACAGGCTTGTCACATGATTTCTCTGTAAGGTTTTTGGAGGATTTTTTAATGTGCTCTCCTGAGCTCATACATGGAGTGTTTTGTTCTCATTCAAGGTGACCACCTGGCTGTCTTCAATGTCACCCATTGGACACAGCGCTAACTAGCTACCTTCCGTCAGCCTGGAGATGATCTCCTCTCCACACTGCAGATCTGGCCAGGCTCAAGAAAGCATTTGTTCTCTGGGGGCTTCCAAAAATATTGACAGCTCTTGGATGAGATTCAACACTAATTTGGGGACTTTCTCCTTTCTTTTCCATGGTGACAGCTTTCCTGACAGCGTGAAGCTAAGCATTTCTGCTGTTTAAGTGCTGTGGTTTTTTTTTCTTCCCAAGCGAAAAACGATGAGCTCATCGCTGTGGCTCTGTCTGAGTAGCGTGAGTGGCAGGAGGAGCTCACGTGCTGGGCTGTGCTCTGCTCACTGGAAGGGCGACAGCCCCTCCGTTTGCTAGCATGACTGTGCTGCTGGGGATGGGCTCCTTTGCTTTCATCACAGATGCCGTCTGTGTTCTTGCAATGAGGCATCAGAACATGGCACAGCTGGCATTTTTCCCTACCAGCTGGGCATCGGAAGCCCCTCACCATAGAGTGTCTAAGTGGGCAGATCTGAAGATCCACCAGTGATGCCATTCCTCAGACGTGCTCTTTGCTGTCCTGTCCTGACATCTGCTGTTCCCTGCACCTTTCCCACCATCCCCATGTCCCTTCCTTGCTCATGTTGGATTTACTATTTTCTTTATCTGAACATCCCTGCCATACTTATGTGGCATGCCACAGTTTTCAAAGCAGTTTGCATGTATATTATTTAATTCTTAAAATGGATGATGTTGTCCCATTTGGGTGTTGCCAGGCTTGTCTCCTGTGCCGGTGATGGGTACCCACCCAACAGTCACAGTTCTCTTGGCACATAATAGTGCTGACCTTCCCTTTCCCTGTGAACCTAGGTGCCACCACATGACTTCTTTGGCTAAGGAACTAGAACTGAATATACCATTTTCAGGCTAAACGCTTCAAAAACCATGTGTAATTGTCCTATTTTTCTCCTTACCAATGGGATATGTAGATTCGTGATTGGCTTCACTGGTAGCGTGGTTTCTCAGCTAGGCAGTGGGCAGTGGCTGGTTTACACTGAGGGTGGTCACAGGCTAGTGCAGAATTAGCAATATTATTGCTAGGACATTACTAGTGCTAGTACATAGAAGACTATGATGGGATGAAATAACTACTAGAAATATTTTCAAAATAATCTAGGTGTGTGTAAGAAAGACAATAAATTTTCCTGAAGAGATTCATGGAAATTAGTCATTTTGAGGAGATTCCTGGAGGGTAAATGCATATAATCCAGACTGAAGATGAGGATGGGTTGATTCAGAGAGGGAGAGAGGTGAGACCATGGGCGAGGTGCGGTGGCTGACATAGACCTGGCAATGCCACCAGTGATGTGGCCTATGAATGGTCTCCCAGAGAGCCCAGTGAAGCATGGCACCCTGGGCATCTTTGTCAATGCTCAAATTTATTACCACATGGCACAAAGCAGGTGCTGAGTAAATGATCATCTTCTTCCTCTTTCCATGTGAAACTCAGCTTTTTCTCTATTTGCGAGTTCACACAGTATGTGTGGCATTGTAAGTGTGTGTGGTATGAGCATGTGTGTCCAGATCACACACATGTGAAGGACATGTTCTTGAAGAGGCCAGAGGAGAACACGAGGAGATGTCTTTCTCTGTCACTCACGTGGTAGTTTGACTGTATGTCCCCCACAGACCCAGGTGTCCCGGAAGCAGCTGCCCCTTCTCGGGGGTCATGATGCACAGCATGATGCCCACTGGCAGGGTGGTTCAGGCAGAGAAACCACATGCTCCACTGATAGGGTTCCTGACAGAAGAGACATTCCTAAACTCAGTGCCTGGGGAGCAATGAGATCAGCAGGGTGCCTGCCCCACTGTACTTAACAACGTTCTAAAGGAAGTAAAGCACCAGATTTGTTGCTGCATCAGCATCCACCAGACACTGCAGACATGATCAAAACCTTACCTCAGAAATACAGAAGGAAACTCTTCTCTCAGGAAGAAATGGAATTTATCCAGTGTGGAGGTCCAGAATGATCATTGTGGCTGCCATTTGTCATCAGACAAAAGAATTACCTTTACAAAAAAAGGACTTCCAAAGACACAAATGGAAAATTGCATATTAAACAACCTTAATAAATATTCTGCACAAAAAAAGGAAATATAGAAACTTTAAGTAGATACTTGTATCACCTAAATTATGTAACTCGGTTGGTTTCTCCACAAGCCTACCTCCTAATGTACTTTGTACTTATTAAAGTCTGTGTTTTTAAATATTAAAAACAAAATCTTGTAAGTTGGTGTGTTTGGGGGCAGATCTGATTTCCAGCCCAAAGGTGTCAGAGAGCAGCCTGAGGCCTGGCGGGAGTCCCTGCTGCTTCTTGCCCATTTGTGCTTGTTGCTGGCTTGTGGTGCTGGCTGTTTGGTGGTGTCTCTCTGCTAGGATTCATGATGGAAACCAGCTCTTTACACCATTTGATGGAACTTTGATGGATTTGTAAACTTGAAATAAATTCCTTCCTCCTCCAAACTGTGTTTGGTTTGGATGATTATGCCAGCATCATGGAATTGACTACAACAACTCACCCACATGTTTCTTTGAGATAAACCCAGAGGTTCTCAGTGAACCTTGAGCTGCTGTGTTCAGTCATACTGGCTAAGTAGAAAGTGCCATTGGTTCTCTGGTGTCTGTTCCCCACAGGACTCGGGTTACACACAGGCATGGCTATGCCCAGTTGCTTCAGTAGGTGCTATGGAATTGAACTCCAGTGAATCAGGCTGTGTCAAACCCTCATCCTTGTGTAGTCAGCACTCTTACCTGCTGAGCCATCTTCCCCTGGCCCCAATTATTATTGTTGTTGATGTTGTCGCTGTTATCACCATTTTAGTTAGCATACAAAGTAATGGGATTCACTGACCTTTTCACACATATTTGCCATTATGTTCTTATTGCACCTCAATTGTGCTCCTTATTCCCCACTCTCGTTGATCACCTTACTCTCCTCAAATAACCCCTCCCTCTGCTTGATGTCATATATGTTCCATTACTCTTTTCCATTACCCCCACCATTAGCCCTCTTTCTTCCCTCTTCATTCCCTTTCTACTTTCACACACACACACACACACACACACACACACACACACACACACTTGCAAACTATCTCTATAAAATACTTGCAAACTCAATTCAAAACACATTAAGAAGACCACACACCATGCATGACCAAGTTGGTTTCATTCCAGGGATGCAAGGATGGTTCAACATATGCAATTCAATGAATGTAATACAGCACTAAATAGACTGAAGGACAATATCAGTTACTTTCTCATTACGGGGACAAAATATATGACAAGAAGTAGCTTATGGAAGGGAAATGATTTACTTTTGTTTATAGTTCCAGAGAGTAGAGTTGATCATAGTGGGGTAAACATGGCTGGAGCAGAAAGGCAGTGTTCTAAGTTGCACTGGCAGGGAAGAAGTAGAGAGAGAAACAAGCAGGACTAGATTATAAGACCTCAAGTCCTTTCCCGAGTGATACACTTTCTCTAGTAAGGCTCCACCACCCAAAGGTATCAGAACCTTCCCACATATCACTGCTAGCTAGGGATTAACGATTCACGTACATGAACTTTTGGGGGAATTTTGCATTCAAACCTCCATATGAACAGAAACCACATGACCACCTATGATGTTTTTGAAAACAGGGATGAGGACTATTTCACATGTTATATAAGCATTGTACATAAAGCCCAGAATCTATTCCCCTACTGCTTGCCTTGGCAAATAAATGGCAGCATTTTCAATCAATGCCTGATTTTAAATTACTTATGCTTCCTTCCCATCCCCAGGAGAAAATCCATACTCATGAAGAGGCCTTCAAGGTCACTCATCATCTGTCCCCAAGTTACAAATGCACTATATCCTGAAGAACCACATGTGCTATGCTTTGAACCCCGGACCTTTCTTGAAGACCCATTTGCTCCATTTTGTTCCAAGAAATATCATACTCATTATTCAGATCTAATTCAAGAGTGAAATCAAATTATTCTCCAATGCCCTGCCTTCTTCCCATTGGGTATATCCTCTCCTTGCAAGGGTGATTGTTATTTCTCTAGTCACTTGTAGGATTCAGGATGTATAACATCTGTGCTTCCATGTCAACTGGGTGTTTTGTTTTCCCTCTGTATCAGCTTGTCTTCTTGTCTACTGGTTATTTTTTACTGATGTTTACACATTGCATATAAAAACACCGGTCCATATGGACAATAGACATGGTATGACTCTGAGGATCTCTGAAAGAAAAGAAACATGGAGTGGGCCCCATGATTGTTCCAATTCTCTGCATGGGGAGACTTTTGAGTAAGTGGTAGAGAAAGATGAATCTCAAACAGCCAAGTCTTCTGGCAAGCTGGAGGGGAAAATCAAAGACCATAGTTTGTGCATCTGGAAGCCAGAAAGAAGTGAGGGGTTACACAGACAAAAATCTCTGGACATATGAATTGGGACTACTTAAGTATTAAAAAAATTTTTTTTGATGAGAGAGAGAGAGAGGAGAAAGAGAACTGACACACCTGGGCCTTAGCCACTGCACATGAACTCTAGGTGCATGTGCTACCTTGTGCACATGTGCCACCTTGTGCATCTGGCTTATATGTATTCTGAGGAGTTGAACCTGGGTCCTTAGGCTTTGCAGGCAAGCACCTTAACCACTAAGTCATCCTCCAGCCCTACTGAGGTCTTTAATCAAATACTAATCATGGTTGCAGAGAAGGAGACACCACTGAGCTCAGAAGTAGCTAACCACAGAGAAGTTATGAGCTGAGTGGGCTCTGGAGATAGTACAGTGCTAGGAATAAGGGGTTCTAAGTAGCTGGAGAGAACTGGAAGAAGCACTGTGTTACGCAGGTGACATCCCAAGGCCCTTTGTGAATTTGGGGGTCTGCTGAAGTTACTCTGTGCTCACGTCACATTTGAGTGCCGGGATGGAGAAGAAGCTAACCTCTTTTTAGCTCCTGTGCTGCAGTTTGGGAGGGACCATGCATAGTAAGCCTAATAATTAGCCCCATTTGTACCTGGAGCTAGTTCAGGTGATGAGAGTATGAATCATAAGCAGAAGTTGCTGACATGTGGAAAGGATGACTGCTGTCTGCATCCACAACCTATGAGCACACAGTGGACTCTGGTGAAGATGACCACGTGTTCTTTGACCCTCCTTCCACTGAGAAGCAGGATATAACTCCTTCTCTGTATTGTTCAGGGTTCTCTGGAGGAACAGAACCAATAGGGTGAGCATGTATTATAAATGGGGCTTATTAGATTAGCTTATAGGATATAGGCTGGGCAGGGCAGCAATAGGTGTCTGCAGCCCGGAGAGTTGGAGATCCTGGATGCTACACAGCCTATGAGGTTGGATTCCTCAGAAGTTCCAATCTGGCACTGAAGGCCTAGAAAACTGCTGGAGCGTTGCTAGAAGTCCCAGTTGGAAGGCTGGTAAAGCTGGTTTCTAATCTTCACCGAGGACAGCAGCAACAGGGAAGATATATGCACCAGCAAATAGCGTGGAGGGCAGGCAAAAGGCATCAAGTTCTCCAGGGACTTCTTAATATATAGTCCACCACTGGAAGGCTACCCACTCTGGGAGAAGGTCTTCCTCCCTCCATCAACCCTTTCTGGAAGGGCCCAAGAGGCATGTCTTCCTTGATTCCTAATTGGATCAAGTTGACATGAGAATTCAAAATTCACACCTACCTAGCCGTGATCTGGATGTCTAGTGTTAGGTTGAACACATGTCTGTGGGTTTTCATGTCAGGGAAAGAAAGCAAGGCCCTGTTCAACACCCCCTCTTGAAAATGTAGTTTTTTTTCTTCTGTGTACCCTATTAACTACCCATTGATTTTAAAATTCACTACGATGTAAAGACTACACAAAAACAACATGTACATATTACGTGCCTTTGAAGACTACATTTTAACAAAGGCATTTCTTATGGCATCCAAATTTTTTCTAAAAATAATTTTTATTTTTAATTTTTATTTTGGAGAGAGACACAGAGAGAGACAGACAGAAAGGGAGAGGGAGACAGATAGAGAATGGGCACACCAGCAGTCTCTCAGCTGCTGTGAACGAAATCCAGATGCGTGCGCCCCCCTGTGGGCAAGTGCAGCATTGGGCGCTTGTGTCATTTTGCATCTGGCTAAATGTGGGACCTGGAGATTGGAACCGGGTTCTTAGGCTTAGCAGGCAGGCGCCTTAGCCACTAAGCCATCTCTCTGGCTTAGCAGTTAAGGCAATTGCCTGCAAAGCCAAAGGACCCAGGTTCGACACCCCAGGATCCACATAAGCTAGATGCACAAGGGGACGCATGCATCTGGAGTTCGTTTGAAGTGGCTGGAGGCCCTGGTGTACCCATTCTCTCCCTCTCTATCTCTCCGTGCCTATTTTTGTATCTCTCTCTCTAATAAATAAATAGATGACCTGGAAGAATCCAGCATTATAAATAGGTCAGGAGGACTATCCTTGCACATAAGATATTTATATGTTGATTTTGTTGGTCTCCTGAGGTGAAGGGATCAGGCATAGAATTGAGGTCATAGGGCACAAACAAGTATAATCTCGTTGAAGCTAATAGGCCAGAGGAGCCCAGATGTGATAGATTTTGAAAGGAAAACTAAAGACAAACGGGGCTTTCCCTGTCCCCAGAGAATGACATCATTTCTTTGTGTCCCTGCCAAAAGCAACTCTCTGCTGGGTGGACTGTGAAGCGTGACTGCTTTTTAAGCCAAGGAAAGACAGTATGAAAATGGGATTTACTTTTTTTTTTTTCAAGTGAGTAGGAGGCCAGCTGGCTCTTGATCTGAGTTTAGACAGAGGAAGACTTGAATTGAGCTACTGCATTTTTTCTCTTTTAAATCAGAGATGCACATGAGAATGTTTTCTTGAGCTTCCTTCAATAGAAGTAGAATGCCCTGAAACTGGAAGGTGGTTTCCAAACTGGGATCAGATCCTGACTCATCAGCTGGATGCACCTCTCACATTTCCTTTTTCCTGTGCTGAGATTATTAGCACAGCCTCTAAGTTAGGAAGCATTAGAAATAGTAGCTCCCGGCCAAACCTGTGCTCTGAAGTCCAGACTCCATCTGTCAACACAGTGCTTCTGCTTGCAGAATCTTACATGCACAAGCCTGAGCTCACCGCCTCCCTCTGCTCCAGAGGGAAGTTCTGAACCCAGAATTCCGGAGCTGTAGAATGGACATGCCCTTCTAGCTTCAGTGCCACTCTTGACTTCTCTCTCTCTCTCCTTCCCTCTCTCTCTTCTCTCTCTCTCTTTCTCTCTCTCTCAGAAGAAGAAGAAGAAGAAGAAGAAGGAGAAGAAAAATAATAATAAGAGTACACAAATACTGTCTGTGAGCCATGACATGTCTTTTTTCAAAACACATCCAGAATCCAGTCCCTGCTCCCAGCCCTCTCCCCATCTAAGTCAACATTGCCTCTCTGCATTGTCACCAGCACTTTTCTGGACCCATGGCTTTTCTACTTGTTCTATAGAGAAGGCAGAGGGACTCTCAAAAAGTTCTTATAGGGCTGAAGATTAAGGCACTTGCCTGCAAAGCCTGATGACCCAGGTTTGACTCCCCAGAACCCATGTGAGCCAGACACTCAATGTGATGCTTGCACATAAGGTAGTGCACAAATCTGGAGTTTGATTGCAGTGGCTAAGGTCCTGGTATGCCAAGTCTCTCTCTCTCGCTCACTCTCTCTCATAAGAAAGGTCTTATCCATAGTTCCCATTGTTTCTGTCCCTCACTACCCTCCTTCGGTACCCTTGATTCCTTTGGATCAAAACTTACAAACTGAAAGTGAGAGTGGTAGTGGTAACTCCATCAACCCTCTAGCTACATCTCCATTTCTTGACTTGCCTCTTCCTCTCCAGCCATGTGGCCTCCTGGTCACCTTCCAACAATTTGACTCAGGTTTGGAGAGGTGGCTCAGCAGTTAAGGTGCTTGCCTATAAAGCCTGAGGACCTGGGTCCAGTGTCCCAATACCCATGTAAAGCCAGATGCACAAGGTGGTGCATGCATCTGGAGTTTGTTTGTAGTGGCTGGAGATCTTGGTGTGCCTGTGACCATTCTCTCATTCTATCTCTCTCTAATAAATAAATGAAATTTTTTATTAAAAAATTGACTCCTTCTCACTACAGGGCCTTTGCCCCTATTCCTCAGTGCTTGGGACTCTCTTCCTCAGTTTTTTAGTTACTTTTCTCATTGCTGTGATAAAATACCTGACAAAAAGCAACCCGAGGAATAAAGGGCCTATTTGGCCCCCAGTTCCAGGGGACACATTCTATCAAGGCAGAAAAGGTAGAGAGGCAGGAGCAGCGGGTCACACTCAGTGTGCGGTCAGGAGGCAGAAGGGTGAGGGCTGGTGCTCAACTGTCTTCTGCTTTTGACTTAGTCTGGGACCCTGACCACTGAATGGTGCCAGCTGCAGTCAGGGTGGCTCCTCCCACCTCAAATAATCTAATCGAGAAACGTTCACAGTCCCCTAATTGATTCCACATCCTGTCAACTTGAAAATGTTAACCATCTAAACCAGGAAGTCAATTTTTACTCTGACAGCCCACTGAAGTCTGTGTTTATATGATAATGTCATTAAATGTCTTCTAAAAGTAGCCTTTGCACTTTGCTATCCACAAAATTAACATTATCCTTCTCATATTCTCTCTCTCTCTCTCTCACAGACACACACAATTTAATTTTCTGCTTTGTCTTTCATAAGTTTTGGTTGTTTATTCATGCATTTATTTTCTATTTTATGAGAATGAAAATTTGATAAGAACAGAGACTTTTGCCCTTTCTGTTGGTTGCTTCTCCTCAGGCTGGGACACAACTCTTCAGTGTTTGCACAGAATGAAAGGCAGAGCAGGGCTCAGTAAGTGTTACTTATCACCATCAGTCTTACAATTTTGGATCACCCTCACATAACCAAATTGCCCTGAAATAATGCTGCTGAATTCATTTTTCAGTTTGCTCTGTATTACTGATGAGGAAAGAATATAATTAAAATTGTCTTTTTTTAACAATAACTCTTTTCTAAATGAAATTATCAAATTTACAAGGAAATAGATGGACCTTGGAAGCTTTATATTACGTGAAGTGACCCAAGTTCAGAAAGACCAAAAGCACATGTTCCCTTTGAGATGTGGAAGTTGGGGAGATAAACATGGTCTGCAGGTAGGTTCTGAAATCATTGCCCCTGGCACAAGTGGACCCATAAACTGGCCTGCTGCACAGACCCAGCCCAGGGAGTTGGGAGTGGGACACAGGGGTTCATTGTCCTGCTGACGTTCATCCCAGAGTTGCCCAGGTGGTTCCTCACATGGGAGCAAGGGAGCGGGAGCATCCTCACTGCATGGATTTAGGGAAGTTGAAAGGAGTAAGCAGCTGCTCTTTTGCCTATAGCTCACCCACTGTGTCTTGTTCACTAGTAAGATGTGAATGGAGCCTACTCAGCTGATAGGGACTGGATTAACTCCTGGGAAGGCGCAAGTCAGTGGTGAAGCTTTTGTTCGCCATGGTTGATTATCTTTAAGGAATAACCTGAGAGTGGCTACGGAGTATGTACCCTCCCAATGATGAATGGCAGTGGAAAGGCACAGAAGTTTCAGTAGTGAACAAAGAGAGGGATACTTTTATGTAAAATACAAACATTAGGAACACAGGACAGAGGAGGAGAAAATCCACTGCAGCAGGCAGAGTGCCCAGCTTGGAGGGTGTACAGCTGCAGCAGGAAGGGACTGAGGCCAAGAGACAAGATGGGAGCCTCAGAAAACACACTTGTGAACTGATAGCAAAAAGTAGACAGGGGAGGGAGGGAAGGAAGAAAGTTGGGAGGGGAAAAGAAGAAAGGAGAGGAATGGAGGAAGGATGTAGAAAAGAAGAAAGGAGAGGAAGTAAGAAAGAAAAATAGAAATAGAAGAGGAAAGGAAGGTGAAGGAAGGAAGGGAGGGAGGGAAGGAAAGAAGGAAAGAAAGAAGGAAGAAGAGTGATTAGATATGGGAGGGAGAAGAGAGAGAGAGAGGGACGGAGAGAGAGAGAGAGAGAGCATCTTAGTGCTTAGACTGGGCAAGAAGTAACATGGCAGATGGATGAGCAGTGACCAAAGAAAGGAGGAGAGGATCAGAAAACACAACGAATACTGCGCTCAATGCACAGCAGTGACCCAAGAAAGGAAGAGAGGGTCAGAAAACACAACGAATACTGTGCTCAATGCACAGCAGAGTTGCAGTCTGGAATCCTCATGGCATATCTTCCTTAGAAAAGTTCTTTCTTCTTACTGCCATTTGGTCATGAAGGAGTGGTGGGGAGCCATTCTGAAAGTTCTCTTCTTCCTCCTTCTTTCTCTCTTCCTCCACTCTTTACCTATTATGTTCTCAATAAAAGGCGTTATCTCCTTTTCTATTTTATTCTCTATACCCCATCAATGCTTATTTATTTTCATTTTTGTCTTTTGTCAGCTTTTATCTTTTTTTACTTTAAGCTTATGTTGTATTTACCTTCTTATTGCCAAGGGCCTTTGAGTCAGAACCACGGACAGCTACACACCTTGGGAAGATGGCCAGTGAGTGAGGGTCATATCCCTGAACCAAGAAGTAAGGCAGCCAGCTGGCTACCAGGGCTCCCAAAGGGGGATGCATAATGGGTACTAGTTGTGAGGCTGCAACGCAGGTTACTCTAACCCCATATAGCATCCCCATCACGGGACCAGATACTTGAAGGTACCAGGCACCAGCACTGGGGAGGAGAGCTTGTAGCTACTCAGTCCTGAGAAGCAGGATGAAAGCCAACCAAGAGGAAGGTCTGCTGCCCTGCCCTCAAATCCTGCCCTCTGTTGCTAGGCAAACATTGTGAGGGAAAACAGGGGAAGCCACATAGCTTGGTTCTCACAGACATGCCAGCAAAGTGGCCAGAGACAAAAGAAGCTAGTTGGTGGAAATCCGAAATCAGCACTCTTAGCCATGCAACTGACTTCGAGGACAGTTCCTGTCTCTTTTTAAATGAAAACACTTTTGTTTTTATTTCCTTTTCACATACAGCCGGGTGTGGTGGCGCACACCTTTAATCACAGCACTGGGAAGGCAGAGGTAGGAGGATTACTGTGAGTTTGAGGCCACCCTGAGATTACATAGTGAATTCCAGGTCAGCCCGGACTAGAATGAGACCCTACCTCGAAAAACAAAAACAAAAACAAAAAAAAATTAAGTGGAAACTTTGTATGGACACATCATGTGTTGGTACCATCATTTCCCTCCTCCCTGTCCCCCATTCCACCGAGGGCCCTCCTCAGTGGGATTGCAGGTATTCACCATGGGGTTCTGGGTTATGAGTTGTGAGAGCCGCAGTCAGTCATTTTGGTGTGTGTGTGGGGGCGGGGGGAATCCCATTTTGTGATTCTTACAATCCTCTGACCTCTCTTTTGCAAAATTCCCTGAGCCATGGTAGGCAGGTGTTAAGTCTACTTTATTGTTGAGCTCTCAGCAGCTTCTGGATTTCTGCTTTGATACATTTTGAGTCTCCTCAGTGTCTGTATCCATTCGTTGTTTTTTTCTCTCTTTTTTTTCTTTTGCTGCTTCTCTGTAAGACCATTGAAGTCAAACTGAGCAGTTCAAACATTTACATATAAATGTTACATGTAATACATCATTTCTTTGGTGTTCTTGGTCTTGCCCTGTTTTGAAGTTGGTTTTGTTTTATTGATATTTTATGGGATTTTCTCCTTTATTTTGCTTTTGTTTGTTTGTTTTGGCAGGCTCCCCCCCCCACCCCCATCAGGACAAAGACTATCCTGAGACTTGTGGTCTCCCAAACTCAGTCTCCTGAGACAGGGGGTTACTGTATATGTGAGCTGCTGTACCTACCTTCTAATATTTAGTCTTTAATTCTCTCTTCTTCCTCCTTCATTCATTGTCTCTCCATTCTTTTTTTTAAAACTGAATAAGTTAGTTTATTGAAATAATTGACTTAGGCATCTGTAATGGTGACTTCAACCTCCACTCCTGGCTCAATGCTGATGGAAGTAATCTGATTACAATCTGAGAAGGACTGTGTGAATCATTCAGTGAATCGCTTGTGGATTCTCATCTGGAAGTGATCCCCTGTCTTGAAACTTTCACCACAAGGTGTTTTCCTTGTAGTTATTCTCAGTGTCTTGGTGGCATGTGAACTGGTCCTTTCACTTTGAGGTTCTTGTCATTGGCTCCTCTGATTAATTCAGCACACACCTTCTCCAGGGACTTCATGTTGTGACTGGTGAGGGTGATCCAGATTCTATGAATGGCCACCTCTGACTCCATGGGTGTCTTTCCAGTATTTTAAAGGCCATGGCTGTGGTGTGGCTTCCTATCCGATTTGTTCCTTGGGAAAAGCAAAAAGCAATGAGTCCGGAGCAGGAGTGGATGGAAGCCCTCCTGCACCCATAGCCAGGTCTCAGAAATGAAGTCTCCCTCCATTCCTTACCTTTTCTGTCTTCACTAAAATGTTTTATCTCTTTTTACTCTTTTATCCTCTTTTCCCCAGCGATACTTATTTCCATTTTTGTTGTTTGTCAGTTTTTATCTTTACCTTTAGCTTGTATTGTATTTACCTTCTCATTGCTGACAAAAAACACCCACTGGAAAGCAACTCATGGCAGGAACAGATTTATTTTGGCTTACAGTTTTTAGGGAAAGCTCTGTGATAATGGGGAAAGATGGTAGAGCCAACATCAAGTAGACAACAGCAGCAGGAGAGTGACTAACACTGGAAAAATGGACTTAATTGTCCTCACGGTCCACCTCAATGACACACCTCCTGTACAAAGGCTCCATCTCCCAAACTGCCATCAGCTTGGAACCAAGCATTCATGGGGAACACGTGATTCCATCACCGCAGCTCCATTTCCTCCTTATATTTCCTTTTTCTTAGTCATTTCCCTATCTATTTACTTTTCTGTTTTCTATTTTTCCTTATTTTACTAATATTCCCTAGTACTTATTTCTGCTTTCCATATCAACCAATATTTTCCTGGCAAACATAGTATTATTTTCACTCCTTTACTCCCCTAAAGCTATTTCACTGGTAATTACTCTCTTTCCACAGCGAGTTTCTTTCTCAGTTGTGGTTGCTCATGCGGCTATTTTATCCTCTCTGAGGGGCACTTTGCATGAGGTCAGATGCCTTGCGTTGGCTGAGGGATACTGACCACACCTCCATGCAGCTGCGAGAAGCTGAACTTCGACACTCCTACTGCCAAATCCCACCAAGACATTTTTGCTAAAATTAGAGATGAAAATATGGATATTCAAACAGATATAACTAAAGTCCGGAAGGTCATTGGATAGCATTTTGAAAACTTATGCTTCCATAAATTGAAACTCAGCTTACTAAAAGGAACACCTTCAGCCCTTATGCTGATCGTAGTACTATTCGTGATAACCGAGGTACGCAACCAGCGTAGGTGCTCGTCAGCAAGAGAATGGACAAAGAGAGCACCTTAGATGGATACAATGGACTTGCATTCAGACATTTAGGACAATATATGTCACTTTCAGAAAACTGCATGGAGTGTGAGATCATCGTGTTAAGTGAGTCAGTTTTTGTGGGTCATGTTCTGTTCCCGTTCCCCAGGGTCGTTGGCCACTGATGTCCCGGGTGAGGGAGAGAGGAGTTGGGAGGGAGGCAACAGGGTCCTACAGCAGCGGGTGAGTGCACAGCAAAACTGATGGGGCAATGAGCACCCAGGAGACCATCTGATGGACAGCACTCATTTATTCAAAGGGGGGGTGGGTTTATAAACACTTGGGGAAGGTTGAGATGGCACGTACAGACTATATGGCAATTGGATGCATAGTTTATGGGCTGTTATCTAGATAGCGGAAGGACTAGTAACTTCAAGGCTATGGGGGAAGGATAAGGGAAGGTAGGGGGAAGGGCGGAAGAGGAGATTAACAGAAAGCTGTGACTTCAAAACTGTGGGGGTTGAGAAGGCTACTTGACTTTAGCCACATGAGGGTCTCTTGGGCAGCTAGCCACAGGTCAGGAACTGTGGGGGGCAAAGTCTGACCTATGGAATGGTCAGAGCCTTTTGGGGTCTGGGGAGAGCACCTCACCAGTTCTGTCCACTCTGGGCGATGACAGCTCACTACAACCTACAACATAGGGAAGGCCATTACTGTCTCCAAGGGACTTCCTGACAGAGGGCCAGCTGCAACCCCACAGCCCAGGGTCCCTGGCCATGTCCATTCGTTCAGGTCAGCCTCCTCACAGGTTCAACCTGTTACTAGCAAGGCCCAACAAGTTTTCCCCCAAACAAGTACTTCATATGTTGTCTTACACATGAAATCTAGGAAAAGAAAAAGGACGGAAAAGTAAAAGAGGACACGGGAGGGGCAAGGAACAGGTAAGAAAGTGTAACAAGGGGTTGAATCTGATGAAAGTATATTTTATGCATGTTTGGGCACGCCATAATGAAATCCCTTAACTTGTACAATTATATATGGCAATGAAAAACTTTTAAAGAAAAATTCTAAAACTATGACAAACAAACAAAAAGGATAAACCAGAGGCAGCATAATTCCAGTCCAGACCAAGTAGTCGTGGTAGCTGTGGCCCCTGAGCCCTGCCCTGTGGGGCAGAGGGATGTGAAGGACACCAGCAGACGGGGGGGGGGGGCAATCTGGCCTCCTCTGGCCTTGGATGGTGTTTGTGCTAAGCTCCTGTTCTTGGCTGAAGGCAGTCGCCGAGGGGTGCTAACTGCATTCAGACAGCACTTCAGAAGGTCGTTTCATGCCCTGCCTCACTGGTGAGGCATCATTAATCTGGGGACACTTTAACACCACTTCACTGTGCCAGCTTAGCAACCTGACTAATTGATAGGGCAAAAAGGAATAAAGGATTGATTTAAAGGAACACTGTAGCAAAAAGAAAAAAAAAAAAAGCCATTGTGATGTTTAAATACAAGGAGGCACTTGGCATTCATTATGAACGTCCAGAGAACTGAGTCCATGGTGGCGTTGACAGCCATATCTGGAATTTTGTATGTTTTCCTTATAAATCAGTATACTGTGATATACATTAACAAAAGGGTCTGAAATAAGACAGATCTGGGTTCAAATCCAGACTCTATTTTCATGAAAGTATCGTAGGAAAGCCATAAGTTCCAATGAACCCCATTTCCTATCTGTTAAAGGGAATTAAAAGGACCGACACTAAGGTTATTTGGGGGATATGAGACTGGGGTGTGCTTAGCATTGTGTTGGTCCATGGTAGCTACTTTATAGTTTGTAAATGAGTCAAGTGTGATGATGCTCTAGAAAAAGCAAAGCATTGTTGAAGTGGATGCTATATATAAAAAAAAAAAAAAAAAAAAAAAAAACAACCTTGGGTCATTAAATCCTTACTGTATCTGGAATCAAAGGGAAGGTGTCCATACAGACTCACTTGAGCATTCAGGACACAGCACAGGATTGGCAAAAGAATGCCTATAAAACTACTGGTTCCCAGGGATGAAGAGATGCTCGGTGGTTAAGGTGTTTGCCTGCAAAGCCTAATGACGCAGGTTCGAGTCCCTAGTACCCATGTAATGCAAGATGTACAAAGTGGTACATGTATCTGGAGTTCATTTGCCATGATGCACCTATTCTCTCTCTCTCTCCTCTGCAAATAAATAAAATATTAAAAAAAAAAAAACTAGTGGGTCACCAGTTTCCCTTACAGCAAGTCAGGGCCATAGGTAAGTCTTCAACAATGAGGTCAGTGGTATTTGCCCAGCCTAGTGGATGGTGAACAAACCTCTTTTGTCTTTTGTTCCTTTCTGACTTTTCTTCTGCCTAGAATGTTGGCCATGATGCTTTGAGATTCTAAGGTGGCCTTGAACTGCTATGTTAAGTGTGTTTATTGAGCTGTTCTCTGTTGAGCTTCTTTTTTTAAATATATTTTTATTAGTTATGTATATAGTATATATACATCCATGATGGTACCATCGTTAGCCTTTTCCCCGTCCTCCGCCCATGGGTAATGTGGGTCTTACTTATGTGGGTAGCCATCAGTTATGCGGGACAGGCAATGACTCTGTGTATAATGACCTAACTCATGGCTCTAACAATCTTTCCACCCCCTCTTCCATGAGTTTCCCTGAGCCATGTTGGGTTCATTTTAGGTCTATTTCAGTGACGAGGTTTTGTGAGTCTCTGTGTCTCTGGATGTCTGATTTGGTAGATGTTGAGATTCCTTTGTGTCTATCTCCTTTGCCCTTGTGCTGGTACCAGGTTCACCAATAAAGCAGCACTCTTGCTCATTTCCCCTATAACTCAATGGCTTCATCTGGTGCCCTGTTGTGGTAAGATGGGCTGATTCTCTCCTCAGGATATGCGTCCATCTGAAAGAGAGAAGCAGAGTGAGGTCAGTGCAAGATACATGGATAACCATTATTATTTTAGAGAGAATTTAATAGGTGTAGGCCCTCTTGTATCCCACTGGTGGTGGGATCTTGATATTAGAGAGCGGGCTCATTTTTGGATGTGGTTCTGACTTGTTTCCCATTTCCAGGTATGGGTTCCATTCCACTGAGCAGATCCGTTAGCCAAACCTAGAGCAGTTGGTAACCCACCATGGCTGTGTGCCACTACTGCACTTGTGTGAGCATCACATCAGGTTGTTTGCTGCTGAGTAGCTTAGACCACGAGTTACTTAGACAGATGTTGGTCGTTTTCCCCCAGTCACTTATTTAGCGACTTCTGGAACTAGACAAGCTAACTGTCTGGGGACTGACTCTCTTCCAGATTCCATCCAGGTCTCTCCATGTTCTGTCCAAACAGCATATGGTGTCTTCAGCAGAGTTTCTTATCACTTGTAGCCAAATATATTTCTGGTTGTTGGAATTTTGAACTGTGTGCTAGAGGCAGGCATAGACTTTAACTTTTTAACTCATAGAGCACAGATTATGAAAGAGTAGCAAGATTCTAAATGGTACATAGGCTACCAGGGGATGAATTGAAATTCAAACTAAGGGTCAGAACCAAGTGATAGAGTACTGACAGGAAAGACAGAGGCAAGGGCTATTTTTCTTCTTTATTGACCTAATTTTTGTTTTATTTATCTTTTAATTTAATTTTAATTTTTATTGGCATACAGACATAAAATTTCATTATTGCATTTTTCACTCAGTTTGTTTTTTTCCCTTTCCCTCTACCAACCTTGTTACCTCCTCACCGTAGTCTCTTTTCCACTTTAATGTCACATATGATCTTTTGTCCTTCCCTGTTTCTCTGACCCTCATCTGCTCTCACAGTCTCTGATCTAGCTTTATAGCTATACACTTTCTCACCTCCTCATATTTACATGCACACAATTTTCAAAGTTAGACTGCATATATGAGAGAGAATACATAATTTTTGTATTTGTGAATAAAAATTCTTATTGGAAAGACAGAGGCAATGAGCATTTTCAAAATTTCAGTCTGGGACAAAACACCTAACAAAGTGACCTGGCTGGCATGAAGAACAACTGAACCTTTGTGGGTCCCTAAAAGATGATACCACCTGGGGCCTGGAGAGATGGCTTAGTGGTTAAGCACTTGCCTATGAAGCCTAAGGACCCCAGTTTGAGGCTGGATTCCCCAGGACCCACATAAGCCAGATGCACAAGGGAGCACATGCATCTGGAGTTCGTTTTCGGTGGCTGGAGGCCCTAGCATGCCCATTCTCTCTCTGTCTGCCTCTTTCTTTCTGTGTCTGTTGCTCTGAAATAAATAAATAAATAAATAAATAAATAAATAAATAAATAATAAATTTTAAAAATGATGATACCACTTGAAGGAACTCCCTGGAGTGAGGCAGGTGGATGTTAAGATCATGATTAAGACCCCAGCCTGGCCCTTTGCTGCTGTGCAGTGTAGTGAATCATGAAAGTGCCCCAAGACTCGTCTTCCTTTTCTATAAAATGGGCCAAGATTCAGCCTGGCTAGAGAAAGTCCACAGGCTGTCCATGTAAAGCCAACCCATGGAGCTGAGAAGACCACGTCAGCACAGCCGGATGTTGCAGCACCATGCTGGACTAGAGCAGTACAGCAGTGGCCCTCCACTATGGAGATTACCTGTTTCCCCCTCACACACATGTGAGATAGAGACTGTGCTTGCGTTTTAAAGGATGCAGCAAGGTAAATGAAGCGCTGAGCTCCTGTGATTTGAAGCACATGTTCCCCATACACTCAGGTGTTCTGAATGCTTAGTCCCCAGCTGGAGGTAACCTGGGAGGTGGAACCTTGCTAGAGGAAGCATGTTGCCAGGGAAGGTTTTGGAGTGTTAAAACCCAGCTCTCCCTTGCCAGAGATGAGCTCTCCTGCTGGTGTCCACCCGCTGTGTCAAGAAGTGCTGTCCAGCTTCTGCTTCATCATCTTTCCCCTGTCATCATGAAGCTTACCCTCAAAACTGTAGGATAAAATAAATCATTTGCTATCACCCACTGCTTCTGCTTGGGTGTTTTGTCCCAGCAAGGTGAAGGTAACTACAACAGCTCCTAATCTGTGAAGGTAACTACAACAGCAAGGTGGAATTGAAGCCTCTCTAATCCTCTCTCAACTGGTTCCTTATGCACTCATGCTACCTGCTAGGTTTGGTGGAGATCACTAACCCTTATGCACTCATGCTACCTGCTAGGTTTGGTGGAGATCACTCAGTAACCTCTGTGTGACAGTACTGGACATTGTTACCCAGAGCAAAGATTCCATTCCATAGCCTGTCGTGGAGCCCAGACTCACTATGTATCTACGTCTTGGCCAGTGAGCAGTGAGAAATGAGTAGACATGTGTAGGAACTCCAAGAATTCTGAAAGACAGTTTTCATGAGCCTTGGCCATTCTCCATTCTGTGGTCTTCTACAGGATTGGGCAGAAGTGCATGACCATGCCTTGCTGTTTATGTAGATCCTGGATCAAACTCAGGTGGCCTCTCAGGCCTCCTCAGACCATTATACTTAATGCTCTTAACTGAGCCACCACCCTGGCCCTAACAGTCAATTACCTATGAACTGTGCTCTTCCCCTTTGTTTACATGGGCCATAACTGTCATGGCTGCCACTCCTCCAGTCATTGTAAGGCCCCGAAGTAACAACCATAGAGAAGTTATGTTATTAAATGAAGGAGCAGGAAGTTAAATGACTATTTGTCAAATGAAACCATGAAATTTCCACAACAGTCCTGGATTCGGTACCTCCCAAATCCTGATCATTGAGGAGGAATGAATGCTGTCATTATATACATTCAATTTGTTTTCTATTATATGCATCCAAATGTATCTGAACTAACAGAGCATAAATCCTAACTGGCATAGCTAATGTGCATGTTGGTGTTAGTGGCTTGTACTCTTTGCCTGGGACAGTGGGCATCAGATGTACAGATACTGCTTCTTGGAAAACAGGTCTTGAGTTTCCTCTGGTCACTCTTTGGTGCACTGGGAGTGTCCCAGGGGAGAACTCCACCTAATGAGGCTAGGAGCTGGCCTAGAGAGCTATCTTGGGAACAGACTTCAACATCCTAAGAAAAGTGCTGGCTCAGAGTAGAGTTTGGTGACTGCTCCCAGTGCTGCCTTTCATAGCACCAGAGGAAGCTGGATGAGTCCTTGTATAGATAGAGCTTGGCAAAATACAGCTACTTAAATAAAAGCTCCGCACCTTCTGACTTGGGGAAAGCCATGGCATTCAGGAGAGATTGGTACGTCACCTCAGCTCTGTTGTTCAGTTACAGAGAGAACTGTGTGATCAATTCTGAACAGACTGAGATCAGGATTGCTCAAACTCACATGACATGGAACTCAAATAAGGATTGGGGGAACAGGGTGGTCATGGAGTGATGTAAGTTTAACAGCAGATTTGACTTGCTCATCTTTGTAGAGGAGAGTGATGCTCCTGAGGAAATGAGGGAGCATGTTGGAGAAGAGAGTCAAGAATACTGGACATGAGAATAGAGAGAAATAGAGAAACAAAATGTGAAAAGAGTAGACATTTGGGCCATTCCTGTCAAGGATTCGGATGCAGGGCCTTGCCACAGTAGGACAAGGGAAAGACGCTGTCAGCCCTACCCCAGCACCACTTCCTACCCCCATAGCGAGCAGTAAAGAGAACGGCTTCACCTCATCCAGAATTAGGCCATTTCACATTGTGGGCCCAAAAAGAAGGGCTCTAGGGCCCTTTTAGTGAAGGAAAGCCTGAAATTGTTGGAGCTTATGAGATGATCAGTGACTACAAGGTGGGCAGTGGTCCAAGAACCAACAGCAGCGTCTGAAGCCTGGAGGGAGGTTAATCCCTGGGGGACATACCTCAGGACATATGAGTGCTGCTATTGTAAGGGGTCCCAAGGCACAGCCAGGGCACAGGCTGGAGCACCTCCATCTGAGGGGGAGGAGTGGTCAGCCAAGCCGAGCTAAGGCCATGATGGTCATTTCAGAACAATCAAATATGGATGGCTCGGGAAACTTGGGTTGCATTAGACAGAATGTAAAGATACCACCTGAAAGAAACATGTTAATTAACTAATGGAGAGATGAATCCAGGACACGATTCAGTGTTACTCTTGAAGAAATGCAATCAGAAAAAAGAAATTTTAAATCTTATACCTTTATCCAAATAATCTAAGATTCATTAAGTCAGATTTAATTCCTAATTCTAAACAACCCTTCTAAAATATCTATGAGGATGTTTATATGGCCAAGTACTGATTTGTGAAATTTCATTTATAGAATCTTCTGAGGGCAGGGGTGGCAGGGGTCGATATAGGTTTTTAAAAGCTTAGGTGGCATTAAATGTGCAATTTCACATTTTCACAGTTGCCCAAATATTTTGTTCATAGGAAATCAGGCAAGAAACCACCACTTCTTTTCCTCCCGAGGAGAAATGCTATGTCACCCTAGCAAACGAGTTTCATGGAGGGTAAAGAATGTTGAGGGACAGTGTATTTGCCAAAGATCTCTGGCCCCCATGTGTTCTTGGAAAGCCTGGCTCCTCCCCCAGCCAGAGGTGGAGATTGTACACTCTCTCCTTGATCCTTTTCTGCTGAAAGTGATGAGAAGAAAACTGTGGCTCCCTAGAACCCTGGGTGGGATGGACAGAGTTCACAGACCACTGACCAGTGTTTTCTGCCATGTGTTTGCCGAGCACTGCTCTGGTAACATGACAGTCCATCACATCAGAATTGGTCACAATTTTTTCAACAGTTGATGCTCTCATCCAGGAACTGGTCTTTGAATATTTTGTCCAGCTTTACCCACTACCAGCAGCTACTCCACTCTGTCCCTGTGCCTTGGTGGCCCAACATCCCTCTGGAAATGGTCTCATCTGGGGTCCTCAGGTATGCACGTCACCCTCAATTCATTCAGGTTACTGACAGGGGTCAGAGAACCCACAACCCTGCCTGGATCTCAGGAATGGTAGAATCTTTGGATTGGGGGACAGGTTAGAATGGGGACTTGGTGTCTTCAAATTTGCCTTCTAGCTGATTATCAAACAGGGTGTCATAGTCTCATAGCTTTCATAACATGTCTCTGCTTCTCAGCTGCACCATCTTATGGAAGGAGGAAAAGGGACAACCCTGGAACAACAGATGTTGGGGAACTGGATGCTGACAGTAGAGATGGATTGGTGAAGCCAGCATGATTTAGTTGGTACTTGACTGTTTGACATCAGAAGCCATAATGGGTTTTCTCATCTGGGTGATTTGAAAGTGAATCCCTAAGTAAGCAAAAGTGACAGAAGAACATTGAGAAGAAAACAGTGAAGTGACACCGAGCCAGTTAGACATCTTTCAGAAGAGAAGGAAGTTTCAGGCTCAGCCTACTGCCTGCCATGGAGATTCCAGAGGTACCAGCATCTGGATGGAAGCAGAGGTCGCAGGAACACAGACCTCAGGGCCATGGAAAGGTGACGGGAAATGGGTACCCTGGGTTCTGCGTCACTGCCTCTGTGTGATGACTGGACATGGCTGCAACCTCAGCAGAGAGACAAGAGCCAATAGAATGGGCTCTGGCAATACACTGTCTCCTAGTATCTGATTGGACTCCTTAGTATCAGCAAGCGTTTGGTACACATGCGCTGAATAAAGAAAAGCAACGCAAAGTTGTCTGTGTTGCAAGCAAACACTGCACCAGAGGAGAAGAGAATCACTGGGCATGAGACACACAAAAGAACAGCGAATTTTAGCTGCATCCAGCTACAGCAGCAGACGTATTGGCCTGACAAATGTCAACTGAGATGGGGGCAGCTCTTCCCACCCCAATGTGTCACGCAGGCTGTGAGAGACTGTGAATGGTGACAGACACATGCTGCATGTCGCAGCCCTAGCTGTCAACCTGAGGGTAGCCTTCCTTCCTGTGAATGAGGATGGCACCTGTGCTCAAGCCTGTTGTCTGGAGGATTCTATCCTCTCCAGAGGTTTCCGCCTATGGCCATCTCTTGACCTCTGCAGGCTACTCACATGTTAGGGGGAATCTGCCTGGCTGTCATGGCAGCTAGGAGCAGCTTTTCCAGATTTAGTGGACGTGATTGGCAGTGAGGAGGGAGGGCCAGCTCAGGCAGCTGGGGAAGAGCCAGAGAAGCAAAGTAGAAGCGAAGTGTGTGGGTTGAGAGTGTGGGTCAGCAGACCTGGCAGAGCCACTTCCTGCTGGAGATGGGGAGGACTGAAGGACTTCTGACCCTGGTGGTGCTGATGCATTAGCAACAGATGCTTCAAGAAGAGACTAAGCAACCCTGGGAGGGCTTAAGGCACTTGCCTACACAGTCCACAGATCCAGATCTGATTCCCCAGGACCCACGTAAGCCAGATACACAAGATGGCACATGCATTTAGAGTTCATTTGCAGTGGCTAGAGGCCATGGCACAGCCATTCTCTGTCTCTGTCTCTCTCTCTCTCTCTCTGCCTCTCTCTGTCTCATAAACAATAAATAAATAAATAAATAAATAAATAAATAAATAAATAAATAAGTAATTTAGAAAAAGAAATCCTGAGAGGCAGAGAAGGAAAAGGGCCTACAAGGGGAAATTTGGGACGACTCTCCGAAGCACCAGGTTTGGGAGTCACTGCTTATGGTGAGCATCATTTCAAGGCTGACTGGTCACCTGTGGGTGGGATTCAAGCACACTATTTTCTGTCTCGCCCCCCCCCTCCCGCCCCAAGTCTCTATCTGCCTTCAGTGGGATGGTCCATCCTGCTGGAAGGTTCAGGCAAGACCTGTGGCTTTTCCTTTAAGTCTCAGGTCGTATGTAGATGGCCCTCCAGCCACTGGAATTGGTCTTTGTATGGCACAATGCAGGTTGGGCCCTAGCCAGGCTGCCTGCTAGAAGGAACCAGGAAGTGGCTTCTGTGGATGTGGCATCCTGCACAGGCCTGGTGTGACAACAGTTACAGCCCCATGCTCACGAGAAACCTGCTGTGAGATAATCTGCCCAGACACAGGCTGTCATTGGTCACAAGGAGGGACCCACCCAATAAAACGATTGGCCAGCCAAACCCTTAAAAACCCCTACACTTCCTTGAATAAATGAGTCTGCAGCAGCTCACCCTCTGCCTGCTTTCACCTGACCCCTGGTGGCTGTGTCTTGACTCTGCACCTCTCACCCCCTGCCCGGCAGAGACCCTGCATCCCCTCCTGGGCTGGCCCTAGGAGGAACCCTAACAGCTTGATCTCCACTTGATTATGAGACCATCACTCAATAGACAAACCCTGGTATCCAGTCTTGTCAGCCCTTCTGTCTTCATTGTCACAATGCTGAGGATGGAACCCTGCCATGGAAGAATGAGGGGTCGCAAAAGATTCTCCCTTGGTATCCTTCTTATCTACTCCTCTCCTGGACTCCAAGAGGTGAGGCATGGTAGGCAAAAGAAAGAAGAGTATATGAGCTCCCTTTTTTAAAATTACCCTGCTGTGTCCAGGAGCATCACCTCTAAGACCCCACCAACAGTTCCATTGTCACTTGCTTCTGGTGGATCTGACCAGTGGTAATTTCTGGCAAGTGATTAAGGGGAGAAAATTTGTAAAGCCAAGGAGACTCCCCCCCCACACACACACCTGAACGCTGTAGGGTGCTATGGCCCTACACTGTCTCTCTAGGGGTCCAGGTGATTGATGACTCCTTTTCTTTAGAAGAATGTGACACATGGAATGCCAAGAGCCAATGGCTTTAGTGCAGTCCTCCAGGGCCCACCACAGCAGGGGAACAAACAGCCAGAGGACAGGACAGAAGTAGTCAGGCATGGCCATTTCTGCATAGCTAGTATATCTTCAGTGGACCACCTTTGTGGTGGGGCTCCCATTGGGCAAACTCCATAGCTCATTGCGTGGAGAGCCCGTGCCAGCCAATCACACCTCCTTCTTTTTTTTTTTTTTTTTTTAAATATTTTATTATTTATTTATTTGAGAGAGAGAGAGAGATACAGAAATAGACAGGTAGAGAGAGAGAGAATGGGCACGCCAGGGCCTCCAGCCACTGCAAACGAACTCCAGATGCATGTGCCCCCTTGTGCTTCTCCGTGGGTCCTGGAGAATGATGAACTGGGATAGCTAGTTAAGCCATCTCTCCAGCCCACCTCCTTCTTGATGTATAGCTAGTTCCTTCTATTTGAAACATTCCCTTCTGGAGGCAGGATTATTAAGATTCAGGAAGTAGGGCTGGAGATATGGCTTAGCGGTTAAGGCGCTTGCCTGAAAAACCAAAGGACCTTGGTTTGATTCCCCAGATGCACAAGGGGACACATGCATCTGGAGTTTGTTTGCAGTGTCTGGAAGCCCTGGCATGCCCATTCTCTCTCTCCCTCAAATAAATAAATAAAAATAAAAAGATTTCTTAAAAAAAAAAAAGATTCAAGAAGCAAATGAAACTTACAATGCCCAGGAAGTAAACAAAACTCACATCTCAGGGGGCTCCTGAAATAAGACTAACAGACCTCTCCCCAATATTTTATATATAAGCAGTGACACAAAGAGACTGACCAGCTGAGCTGCCTGTCAGTCATGGAGGGACCTCCAGAGATGCTGCTTTTGTGAGCTGTCACAGTGCTGGGAGGGCTTTGTGGTGACATACCTACCTTAGAGTCACCCATGCTCCTGTAAGCAATCCCAATAAACACACTGTTTTACTAAGCTAGAGTTGGGTGAGATCATTTCTCTGGTCTCTCTTTGGAACTCTGTCTGGTGGTGTTGTCTCTCTAGGACATTCCTTTTCCCTCATATTACAAGTGTCAAACCTGTTTTGAAAATCGAAAGTCTAAAGACTTTCCCTTCATTCTTTTTTTAAGGACCCCTCACCCCAGTCTATCTTTTGCTTTTTAGTTCAGCTTGATGTTTGCTTCCTAGAGGATCCAAATGCATAAGCCTTCCCTAGATCTTTCCAACTTGACTGTTCCTGGTGTCAACAATGACTGTACATCTTGAGTTCCTTTGATACAAGTGTTTTACTTCCAGGTCGTTCTGCTTGTCTTTGCTAGAAAAGAAACATGCCTCCCCCAAGGTCATGGAATCAGACAAACAACTGCTGCATTTAGCTCATGGTTTTGTGGGTCAGATACTTGGGGAACTTTAGTGAGGAAGTTTTGAGGTCCTCCTGCTGGCACAATTACACATGGGCATGCCTGCACTTGTCTGAGGCACAGAGGGGGCTCTCCCTCCAAAAGATACAAGCTCAAGTGGCATGTCATTTTTGCCACTAGGTGGGCTAACCTTGGCAGCCATTTAGCATCATTTCTGCCGGCTAGAAGCAAGTTGCTAAGGTTAGCCCAGGTTCAAGCTGGGAGGACACAAAGATTCCACCTCTTGATTAATTTGCAGAAAGATCTTTCAGAGTTCCAGAGTGACTAACATGGAAATGGGGGAAGGCAACATTTAGCCCATCATATGGCCCCTTGAAGATCTCAGCACACCTGTCAATTGCTCTGCTCAGCTGAGTGTCCTGGGTGACCACACCCACCATGGAAGAAGCAGGTCCTTGTTCTCACTGAAAGGTGCTCTTCATGGGAATGTGGTTAGCCTTCCTTCTGGTCCCAGTTTCTACCAAATCCCTTGTCTGCAGACACTCAAAAGGAACGCCACATTCACTGTCATTCTGTTTCATGGAGTGTCACTTCTGATCAGGGAACACAATTTGCAACAAACAAGTATGCCTGTGGAATGACATCATAGAATTAGACGGCTTTACTGTGTTCATTATCACCCTGGAGCAGCTGGCATGTGAACAGTGAAGTGGCCTTTTGAAGAATTAACGGCAGTGCCAGTGGGTAGTATGATGCTATGTGTGGGTGATGTAATGTTTCTTGGGATGCAGTACATGTTCTGAGCCCCTATCCACTGCAATATGCTGTTTCTCTCATAGCTATCATACATAAATCTGGGACCAAGTGGTAGAAATGGAGAGATTTCTTTCACTGTTACCCTAAACTTTCAACTAGGCAACGTTTGCTTCTTCCCTGTTCCAACCACTCTGGACTCTGCTACTTTAGAAGCTTGCTCCCAAAAGGGAGAACCAAACATCCATCTGAGAATAGAATTCTGCCTCTTCACTGGACGCTAAAATAGTCTGGACATTTTGGAACCCTTGTCTAGTGAACCAGCAGGCAAAGAAGGAAGCTGGTGTGGTGTGCTGCTGGCTGGGTAATTTGAGGATCCCAGGACAATGGGAAGTTGCTACCCAAAAGATGCTCAGAGAAATGTAGAAATAGAGGAATACAAGTGAAATGCAGAAAGCTCTTGGGGCTTCTCTTAATACTGCCCGGTTGTGTAGTGATAGTACAGTGATAACCAACTACCCCAATGAAGACAGGACTAGCATTGGCATAGAAGCTGTAGGAATGATCTCACCAGACCAGGAATCTCCCCAGCTGAGGGGCTTGCTGAAGGAAAGACCTGTTAATGAAGCCGTAAGCACCAGTCAGTCACCAGCTACAGCCAAGTGATCTACAATCTGTAAGACCAAGAACAATACCGGCCCCAGTGCCAGCCCAGGAGCTTGTCCATGAGCCTAAGAGAGCAGGTTCTTAGGCCTTCTAATAGCATCAGGCTGCCACCCTGCTTCAGCATCGCAGACTGGGAGTCTCTGGCTGTCCACCTGCACCGGCGCTTCTTCCTCCACTTCTCCACCTCCCCCTTCCGGATCCCCCCACATGTGTGTGTCAGGTGGCATTCCCATAACCAGCCCCTCATCCCCATCATATCTACAGTGCCTCCATTTCCTGACTGGATGCTGACTGATACATTTTGTTCTCTATTAAAGCATTTGCAGAGCCCCTCCTGGAAACCTGTTAGAGAGGCCCTATCTGAAAAAGCATACCATTGCCCTAGACCCTGGCCTCCTTTACAGCCTCCTTACAGGTCTTACCATCACCAAACATGGTTTGTTTGTACAGTTGGTAACTTTGTGTGTGTGTGTGTGTGTGTGTGTGTGTGTGTGTGTGCAATTATTTTTTAAAAGATTCCCATCACTCAGGAGGCAGAGGTAGGAGGATCGCCGTGAGTTCAAGGCCACCCTGAGAATACATAGTGAATTCCAGGTCAGCCTGAACTACAGCGAGACCCTACCTTGAAAAACCAAAATAAAATAAAATAAAAACAAAATAAACAAACAAAAAAAGGATTTTATTTTTATTTATTTATTTATTGGACACAGAGAGAGGGAAAGAGAAAAAGGGAGAGTAAGAATGGGCATGCCAGGGCCTCTAGCCACTGCAAACAAACTCCAGATGCATGTGTCCCCTTGTGCATCTGGCTTACATGGGACCTGGAGAATCAAACCGGGGTCCTTAGGCTTCGCAGGCATGCACCTTAACTGCTAAGCCATCTCTCCAGCCATGCTAGTAACTTTTTAACCACTTGTATTACCTGTTCTGTAGTAGTACACAGAATTACCTGAGGCAGGCAAACTCTGTAAAGGGAAGAGGTTTTGGGCTGGGGAAATAGCTTAGTTGGTAAAATACTTGCCTTGCAAGTGTGAGGATCTGAGCACAATTCTGAAATACCCAAGTAAATGCTGGAACTAGGCTAGGCGTTATTCCCAGCACTTGGGAAGCAGAGGCAGGCAGATCATGTGAGTTCAAGGCCACCCTGAAACTACATAGTGAATTCCAGGTCAACCTGGGCTAGAGTGAGACCCTACCTCAAAAAATCAAAAACAAAAAAAATGCCGGATGTGGTGGCATGCACCTATAATCCTAGAGCCAAGGAAGGAGACAGGAGCACCCCTGGGGGCTCTCCAGTTAGTCAGTTTAGCTTAATGGATGAGCTCCAGACCAATGAGAGAGAGTAGCTTTCCTGAGGACAGTACTCAAGGTTGTTCCCTGGCCTTCACATGTATCCACATACATGCACATATGGATAAAAGAAAATGTTTGACTCATAGTTCAAGGTTCAAAGTCTCAGGTACCCCATTGTCTTGGTCTCTGTGGGGACATCTCAGCTGGTGGCGTCACATGGTGGTAGGGACACATTTGCAAGCAAAAACGTGTGTTTTGAAACACGAAGCCAAGCCAGAGATGGCTCAGAGGTCAGCCCCGAGCTTTACAACTGCTCTTTCTTGTGAGAACTTTCTCTTAACAGACCAGTATTCTCTTTTTACAACATCCTCAGATTCCACCCAGCAGTAAACCACTGGAGAAGGAGGCTTTGAAAATCAAGCAATCCATGAATCTTGGCTCAGATGTCTCAGACTTGGCCAGCAGCAAGCCACACAGAGGAAGGACGCACCTCTGGAGGCCAAGGAAACATCAGGCAAGATTCAAAGCTCCACAGCGAGCCTTGGGTGATAGAGTTCACACCTTCCCGCGTAGGCTCGGGCCACCATCCACCACACACACACAACCTGAGTGCCGGGCTGTCAAAATCTCAGCACGTTCATGTCCAACACTCCTGCCTCCACCAGTGTTTCTCATGTCATCTACCACCCAGACACTGTGGCAGGAGATCTCCAGGATAAAGAGAAAGAAGTAAAAACATTTACAAACATAAAGCAAGTAGAATGGGTAGGAAGATGATGAAGAGAGGAAGAAGAGAAAAGGAACCTAAGAAAACAGGGGAGGAAAGTGCAGGGAAAGAGAGGAGAAAAGAGAGATGAAGAAGTGCCCTGAGTGGTTGAGTGACGCAATATTTCATGCTTTACACAGCAGGTCTTGAGGCAAACGAGGCAAGTATAGTTCCCCAGGTACAGATGATATCACTGAGGCTCCCAGGAATGTGAGGGCCTGCTGAGGGTCTACATAAGGACTCAGCTGGAATCCAAATACAGGGTATCTAATGTTAAAACTCGTATCTGGCCATTCCACTGTGAACCCAGAGAAAGCAGACATATCATGAGAAGAAAGACTGAAACACTGTTTAAAATCACACTAAAATGTTCGAGCTGAATCTGGGATTACAATTTTCATATCTGAGCTTGACCAATTTACTCCGCTCCCTTTACATGTCACTCAGTCTATTTGCATAACAGGCAGCACTGTGATTTATAATCACCACAGGTAATAATTCTGTCATTTTACTGAACAGTTTCTTACCCAATGTTATGGCTTGTGTTGACTGCCAATTTAGCAGGACCTACAATCACCTATGAGGGATTATCTAGATTACATTAGCCTTTGTGCATGTGTGTAAATGATTATTTTAATTTGCTTAATTGAGGTGGGAAGACCCACCATTACTGAGGAGCACCATTGCATGGGCTGGAGTACTGTACTGTGTAAAAAGGAAAGAGCTGGCTGAGCACAAGTGTGCATCGCTCTCTGCTTCCTTGCTGTGGACTGAATGTGAGCAGCTGCCTCAAGCTCCTGCCACCACGCCTTCCCCACCACGACGGACTGTGACCTGGAACTATAAGCTGAGGTAAACCCTTCCTCTCTTAAACTTGTTTTTGTCAGGTATTTTTCCCAGCCATGAGAAAGTAACTGATATATAAATTCTAATTCTAGGAAAAATGGTAAGTTAGAACATATTTGAGGAATACACTTTAATTTAAAAATCACTTAATAATATCATTATGCAAAGTAGGAGCTGTGACAGTAGCATAGTGGTGATGATGTGTCTGCCACAGAAGTGATGCATCGTCTGTCTGCACCATAAACCGTGGGGCCCATCAAGTGACAACCAGTGACTGCACAACCCGGTTTTCAAATAAGTGGGGGCACTTCAGGGTTATCATCAAAGCCTGGGTCTTCCTCATTGGGTCCAATTTTGGGTTGAGATGCCAGTCTTCTGGGTGTGTGCTTTTTTTCTTGCACTATAGTAGCCACATTAGGATAGGAATGCTTACTAGGATCAACTTCTAGTTTTTCAATTTGCTTCGTTCTACAAAAAAGAAAGACAAAAGGAAATTAACATCATTTAAAATTAAGCTTCGAATATTCAACTCATTAATCATTTATTCAGTAAATATTAGCAAGTGCTATCCATGTAGCACAGAGAGAATAAGAAGAGAGAGACAGCCCCTGGCTTCAAGTTACATGGAATATTCTAGAAGCAAGATTCTGACCCATGGAGAAATAAAATGCTGAAAAGGACTATCGAGCTATGCTGACAGAGACTGCCAGAGTGCAGGTCCCCTGAGAGACTCTGCTTACCTCAGGGTTGTATAGATCTCTGACAGAACACAGCAAGCAAAGCCGGTGGCCAGGCACCCAGGAGACTCGCTCTAGGCAAGTCTTACTCCTGACTGCAGCTGACAGGTTTTGTGTTTGGGCCAGAGGCTTCCAGACATGCTCAAGTTCATAATCCTTGGTGATGCTGTTCTGTTCTCGCCTGGCTTTCCTGCTTTGTGAGTCTGCTCATTCCCTGCTGTGTGGCTCCTTCCATCTCAAGAGGCAGCAGTAGTCAGATGAGTCTCCTCAGGCTGCTCCACTCTGACCCCAACCCTCCTGCCTCCCTCTTTCACTGTCTTGGCCTCACCTGCACCATCCAGGCTCTTCTCCCTGCTATGAAGCCCCTTGACACTACCTGCAGCACTCCCCAACACTTACAGAAACCAACTTCTTTACAGGTATAAGCACATGGAAGCTAACTCATTCATAGACTCTGGTATAAGCTCATGCTCATCTTTGGGGTCCCTGCTTGCCTGCCACGCCTCCCTCCTTATGGAGATCATGGTACTAGGATTCACATCTGAAGCTTCAGAAGTTATCTGAAACACAGAGGCAAGGGCCACAAGAACACAGAGCTGTTACCACGCGCAGCTTTGCCTGCCAAGCTCATGAGCCTATGAGCCTCTTACGTCTACACCGACTGTCATTGGGGGGAGTTTCGCATCTTAAATTTCTAAGAATTCCACACTTTTTTTTCAAACTCTTTTGGCTTTGGTGGATACAGTCTTAGAATGTCACCCCTAGATCTCGCTGTAACCCCAAACTGGTCTTGAATTCTCAATCCTCCTGCCTCAGCCCCCCGAGGGGTGACATTACAGGTGTGTCTCACCACATCGTGTGGTATTCCATGCCTTGTGGTCACATACAACCTAATATGTAGATGGCATGCAAATGTCACCTGCATAAAGAAACACTGGGAAGATGATAGAAAATAGAATGCCAGCAACTGCTTGAGACCAGAACATGACCTAATGTGAATCTTTAGACACTGTTTATAATGATAACTGCCATCCAGTATAGCTACTTAGCTGCAAAAGTAATAATTAAAATGTGACAGTGATCATTGACATTGATATGGCACCTTCTAGTTTAAAGATGTTTTCTATCACAAACGGAGGCAGTTATAGTCTTTAAGGATCTAGTTATTTTTATTATTAAATAAGATTCTACTTTGTTAAAGGACATGATATTTATGTGTTAATTAAGTAACTACCTCTAATCATCTATTATAATGATGCTGTCTTTGACTTTGAGGAAAGCAGCCTATCCCTCTTCTCGTGTGTCTCTGGGGCCATCTGGATCTTAGTAACACAAACAAGCTTAGCCAATGGACAGTTGTCTGTACCTCTCCTGCCTCCAATGCTGTCAAGGATGGATGCGTTACAACTGAGGACTTTAATAGTCATGAGTCTTTGGGCCAATAAACAGGGAGGAGCTAAAGCTGGGGCACTAAAGAAGAAAGGAGCTTTTCTAGCTTCTTTTTCCTGTTTAGAGGCCCAAAGGATAGATGTTCCTCACTGGTTTTGCCCACCAACTGACATAGAACCGGAATCTCAGGAGCCTACTAAGCGTATGCAGAAGATACATGAATAGATTTATCATTAAGGAAGTTAGGAAAATGTGTCAAAAACTGATCACTGAGTGTCAGACACACTGGAGATTCAACTAAAGCACACAAAGCAAGGCCAGGGAGGCGGCTCCCTCAGTGAAGTGCTCACTTTGCAAGCATGAAGACCTGAGCTCAACCCCCAGAACCAGTATTTTAAAAGCCCAGGATGGTGGCACATGCTTCTAATCCAAGGCTTAGAGGCAAGGACAGGTAGGCCCTTGGGCTCTCGACCAGCATGTGTAGCCTCCTTGCTGAGCTCCAGAGCAGCGTGAGCCTGTCTCCAAAGAAGGTGGGTGGGATCATGACATGTGTGGAATTCTCAACAGGAACTACTAACACGGAAGCCAAGGAAAAGCAGAGCCCGAGGCTGTCTGTTCCCTGAGGGCACTTGCTAGGCTCTTGATGCTGTGTCCAGATCTCTTGCCATCTGAGGATGGGTTTAAGGCCCCGAGTTTGCCTGTAGGCACAGTTTCAAAAGGCTTCTCTTGAGTTTGGAGTGAACGAGGAATGACCTGCTCCCACCACCCCTCAGGACCTTGAGGAAAAGTGCTGTGATGGAGCAGGGGAGGCTGAGTTATCACCACAAGCTGGAAAGTTCACAGCATCTGGTAATTGAAAACCCTAAATGCATGATCTACATGAAAGAAGTTATAGACTCAGATGTGTCCTGGTGCACCCACCAATGCTCCCTGACCAAGCATCTCCTCGGCTGCCAAGAAGCCCCTACAGTATTTCAACTGAGTGTGAGGCAGGTTCACTATGCGCTGCATACCAGTTTGTCTGAATCCACTGAGCTTGAAAACACACACACACACACACACACACACACACACACACACACACACAGAGAGAGACACTGAGTTGAACTTATTATTTAGAGAGAGGCAGAAAGAGACATGACTAGATTCAGTGGAAGCTGATGCCTCAGAGTTTAAAAAAACTGTCTAGGGGCAGATGACCACCACTACTGAAGGACCTGAGGAAGTCTTCGTGGGTTTCATTCTGTGAGGAAAGTCTTGGCAGAAGCATTGATGAATACCCCATCTGGAGAGAGATTGGAACAGAGTCTGGCCTATTACATTAGTTTCCCCTTATCTCAACATACTGTATTCCCAGAATATTCCTCTGTTATTCTTGTGAACAACAAATAAGAAAATGAAGAAATGCTGCAACATGGTAGCTCACACCTTTAATCCCAGCACTCGGGAGGCAGAGGTAGAGGATCACCATGAGTTCGAGGCCACCCTGAAACTACATAGTGAATTCCAGGTCAGCCTGAGCTAGATGGAAACTAAAAGAAAGAAAGAGAGAAGAAAGAAAGAAAGAAAGAAAGTCTAGACTATATTGACTGAAGGCTAACAAGTAAACTGTCCTGCATGGAGCAGCTCATATAAAACTCAGAATCCAGGAAAAGTTGAATTTTCAATGAAAACAGGAGCACCAGTGAGAAAAGAAGCTTAAAAGAAAATAAAGCCATAAAAATCACTTCAGCTATTTGAAAACAAAATCATAGAATGTAAAATTACGCCTACAAAGTCTAAACCTTTTTAGACTTAATAGTAATATAAAAAGCTTTGTCTTTGTGACTGGCACGGAACCAAGATGTCTGTATTCACTCCTGGTGTTACTTCTGCATCACTATGGCCAAAATACTTGGCAGAAAAGCTTAAGGGAGGAAAGATTTATCTTGCCTCATGGTTTCAGTCTATTATGGTAGGAAAGGGATGGAGTGATAGTTCAGTTCATGTCGGCAAGAACATGTAGCAGATGTTGTCTACATTATGGTGGACCAAGAAGCAGAGAGATTGTGACAGAGATGAAGGACGCGTTGCAGTGTTCAAAGGCATACTTGTAGTGAATTACTTCTTGGAGCTAAGACCCACTTTCTAAAGGTTTCATAGCCTCCAGCTGGGGACAATGTGTTCAAAATGTGAACCTATGAGACCATTTCAAATTTGAACCACACCATTCCACCCCTGGTCCCCATGTCTCATGGTTATCTCTTAATGCAAAATGCATTTAGTTTCACTTCAAGAGATCGCGTAGCTTCTGGGCACGTTGGCGTACCTACAACCCTGATCAAGTGCTACAGCTTTCTTGACACAGGTCCCCGTGTTCCTGACATCTGCAACATCCAAGGTCTCCCCTGAAATTTGGGCCTCATGCTTAGAGATTCACAGTTTGATCTCTCAGGGGCTCCCTGCCTGGAATTTGACCCTTCTGCATATTGACTGCCATTGCGGGCCTTTATCTGGGATCTTGACACACACCTTCATGATCCCGTAACTCTTGTATACTGCATGCATGAAAAACCAGAACCATGTTATATTGCTAGCATGAGTAGTAGTAGGCATAGCTAAAAGGACTCTGTGTGCTTGGCTTGCAGAACCCAGAAAAATGCTTCTGTACATGGCCCTGTGCACAGCTGTGCTCTTATCAAAAGAAAGTGTTTGTGTGGGCAGTTCTACACCTTGAAGCCTGTGGTTGGTGGAGTATCACCGATTCCTGAAATGCCCACAACACAGCATTCCCATTGTTCCAATGTAAAATCCTTGGTTTCTTTTAATTGTACTGATTTTGTTTAATAACTTTGGCCTCTTTGTCACTTAAAATGCACTTCCTTTTTGGCCATAACATTTCACTGTACTTCTTGCTCCATGTTCTCACTATAAGCCTGGTTTAAAGTAGCCATCAATAACCATGTTTTATCAATAACTATATTTTATTAAAATCTCCACTGCCAAATTAATTAGGTTATTGCCTTTGAATTCAGTCTTACTCAAATTATTAAGGTATATGCAAAATATCTATCAATTATTTGCAAGAATGTAGTAAGAACAGCCTCTAGTCCAATTCCAAGTCTGGTCCTTGTTCTCACCTAAAATCTTATGAACAGTCTTTACTGTCCACATTTTGTTATCGGCATTCTGGCCTCCTTAATTCCCAGTAGAATCACACATTAAGTTCTTCTTACAAGATTCTAGGACATCCATAGTCCACATCTCCAAGCTCTTCTAAAATTTTTTCTGCAAACCAGTTCCAAAGGCTTATGCTCCACACAGTCAGATAGAGTCACCACCATAACCCCACTTCTTACAGCAGGTTTCTGTATTATTTACTTTTGAATTTCTATGACCAAAATACCTGGAAGAAATAACTTAACATAGAAAAGATTTATTTTGGCTCATGTTTTAAGTTCATCACAATGGGAAAGACATGGTGAAGCTGCTCAGTTCATGGTAGCAGAAACAGAGGGTTCTCATACTATGAACGACCAGGAAACAGAGAACATGGAATAAACAAGAGGCCAGTTATACCCTTCAAAGCCCTGCTCCTATGGACATACTTCTACCAACTGGACCTCAAATAATACCATCACCTGGGGAACAAGCATTAGAAACAAGAGCTCCTGGGGAGATTTTAGATTCAAGCCATAACTGTCCTCTATTCCACATTATACTGGAACTTTCCTTCCGCAATAAGGCACGAGAAAAGGTTTGTGAAGAAAGTGGCTACTCTTTGAGGATACACAGAATCTAAAATAACTCATAAATAATACATAATAAGAGAGATTAGTATGGTTGTGGGGTAAAACTTCAAATATGGTGTTAATGGATACACAACATTGTGACACAAATAGATGTCACAGAATTGTATAATTAAAAATAAATAAATAGGCTGGGCATGGTGGCATAGACCTTTAATCCCAGTACTTGAGAGGCAGAGGTAAAGAGGATCACTGTGAGTTTGAGGCCACCCTGAGACCACATAGTGAATTCCAGGTCAGTTTGGGCTTCAGTGAGACCCCACCTTGGAACACCAAAATAATAATAACAAATATAGGTATAATAAAAATAATAACTAAAATTAAACATATATAAATGGTTACCTTGATGTTGTATATGCTACAATAAAAAAGGGAAGTTTCTAGTCTGTATACTAGCAACAGACAATAAAAATGTATATTTATAATAGCATCTAAATTAATACTGTACTTAAAAATTTAAAAAAAAAAAAAAAACAAGATCCTGGGAGATGGCTCAATGGGTGAAGTGCTTGCGACACAAACACAAGGAGCCAAGTCTAGCTCTCTAGCACCCATGTAAAAATGCCAGACGTGATGACGCCTGCTTGCAATCCCAGAATTGGTAAGACAGAGACAAGGGGACCTGTGGAGGTCACCGTCTAGGGAGTCCAGTGGAATTGGTGAGCTTCAGTTTTAGCAACAGAAACTCTCAAAATAATAAGGTAGAAAGTGACTCAGGAAGACCCCTGAAATCAACTTCTAGCCTCCACATGCAAATGCAAATGCACCCACATATACATTTCCACTCACACAAATACAAACATATATTTACACAACACACACACAAATGTGTGTGCCAGAAAATGATTAGTGAAACATGGGCACATTTATCTAAAATGTATAAAAGTGTGTATTTGAGATAAGAGAGAAAGAGATAGAGAATGAACATGTGTGTGGTACCATCTGAATCATATGCTGGTTGAAGGGAGTTGATGGACTCTGAGAGCTGGGGCCTTCTGCCAGGGTCCAAGGTCACTGGTAAGTATTGCCCTCAGAATGAGCTTCTGGTTGTCTCTCTCAGAGTGAGCACTCGCGAGATCTAATGATTATAAAAGCCTGAACCTGCCCACTGCTTTCCTCTACGGCTTCCTATACTGCGCTATGGTTTTTTCCTCACACGTGTGCTTCAGCTATGAAGTCACACACCTGGAAGGATTTGACCAGAGCTGAGCTGATACCAGCACATGCCATTCGACCTCCGAAATTATGAACCAAATAAACCCCTTTTGTTTATAAGATTAGCTTCTCTCTGGATTTTCACTGTAGTAATGCAAACTGGATTGATGCAATTTGTGTGTGAAACCTGACAAGTTGATTCTAAAATGAGCATGGAAGTGCAAAGGACCAAAACAAGCCAATTTCCTCTTAAAATGGTAAGAGTTTTCCTCTCACTTGTAAAGAAATTAAGGAAGTGGAATAGAATAGAATACAGAAACAGAATCCAGACCTTTACATAAGGATGATGACACAGGGACTTTGATGCCCAACTTTTTAATAAGAGACATTAGGTCAGGGAGGTATACACACTGGAAAAATTAAGTTCTCAGGAAAAGCAAATCTACAAATCCTTATAAGAGTAGGATAGGTGTCCTAAAATAAGGCAAAGAAACCATAAAACCGTTATCATTTTATTTTGAACTCAAGATGTCCAGTTCTCTGAAAGACACCATGAGTATGAATGTTAGCCTGTGGGTCCACAGTCGAGTCTACTTCTCATCAAGACAGTGAGGTGAGGCTGGGAGGGAAACGCTTCTCAGGAATGAAGCATTTGGCTATGATGCCTCAAATCCTCCACTGTAATCACAGCAACCATCTTCCTGGGATTGGAACATCAGCTCCAAACTGTAATGATTTGGCTTTCCATCCTGGCAATCCCTCAGAAATCAGATTCTTTCCATGGGTTCCATGGGTTGGGTTAATGCTGGCTGAATATTCACACAAGTCGTGATATGCTAGGGCCTTTTATCTGCACTGGAAATTGATATGTTGGGAAATCCAAATGCATTTCCAATGTTACAAATAGCAAACCAGTTTTCAGGAGGAATTCAATGCCATACCTGTTGCTCAAATAAATCCTACATTTAAAAGTCTCCACAAACTTTGAACAGTTATCTTTGACTATACAGATACCTAAGTGCTCTATTATACAAAATGTAAATATAGTTCTTATTCAGGTATTTTTATGATAAGTCTAGCTTATATATTTGTATCAAACAGATAGTTTGCCTCAGTCCAAAATAGATTTCACCATCTGGAAGGTAAGAGTCTTGAAATGATGAGAAATTTAGGATAGCTGAAGAAGCTGAGCCCTAATTCCAGAGAATTGAAAGCCTGGTGCAAAATACTGTGAGGGCTCTCATGTTTAAGGGAGATGGGCTGGCTCTGAGGCTTTCCAGGAGGCAGAGTGGATCTTGGGAAACAGAGAAAGGCAAAGCAAAGTCTTTAAAATTGTGAGTATTGACAATGGGTGAATATGGAGGGACAGTGTGGTGGTTTGATTCAGGTGTCCCCCGTAAACTTAGGTATTCTGAATACTAGGTCCCCAGCTGATGACAATTTGAGTCAGTGTACTACTAGGGGTGGGCTTATGGGTGTTATAACCAGCTTCTACTTGCCATTGTTTGGCACACTCTCTTGCTCCTCTTGTCCATCTGATGATAGCCAGGAGGTGATGTCCACCCTGTGCTCATGTCATCATTTTCTCTGCCATCATGGAGCTTCCCTCAGGCCTATAAGCCAAAATAAACCTCTTTTTTCTCACAAGCTGTTCTTGGTTGGGTGATTTCTGCCAGCAGTGCGAACCTGACCAACTGCAACTGAGGGTCCTACTGGGAAATGACATACATACATACATACATACATACATACATACATACATACATATTTTGTTTGTATGTGTATGCGTTATGCAGGCATGTGTGTGTGTGTGGCCAGAGACTGACTTCTGGTGTCTTAATTGATTGCTCTCTGCTCCATTTACTGAGGTGGTATCTCTCATTTATTTACTGAGGTGGTATCTCTCATTTAGTTACTGAGGTGGTATCTCTCATTTATTTACTGAGGTGGTATCTCTCATATCTTTACTGAGGTGGTATCTCTCATATCTTTACTGAGGTGGTATCTCTCATTTACTGAGGTAGCATCTCTCATGTAGAGGAGGTATCTCTCAGGTGAACCCCGAGTTTGCTGAATTACAGGACTGTGTACTACTAGCCAGCTTGGCCCAGGAAACCCTTATCTCTCCTCCTCAGTGCTGGGATCACAGGCTTCTCCACTCACTTGACATTAACTTGGGAGCTGGGGTTCTGAACTGTCCTCACACTTGCACAACAAGCACTTGATCCACTAAGCCATCTCCCCAACCTGGGAAATGGATTTAGCCAGAGGCTGAAGATGAGCTGTGTTCAGGAGGTTGACAAGAGGGCAGGGATGGAGGTTCTTAGGTCTTTGGAACCCCAAGGGTCAGGAGACACATGGATCCTAAAGGGAAGGAGTGAGGAGAGCAAATAGTATGAACAGGAGCTGTCTGGGCATGTCATAGCTTCATGGCCTTCAGGACACTCAAATTTTCTCTCTCCCTAAGATTTCCCTCTGTGAAGTCAGGATTAAAACTTCTGCATATTTGCCAGGCGTGGTGATGCACACCTTTGATCCCAGCATTTGGGAGACAGAGGTAGAAGGATCACTGTGAGTTTGAGGCCTGCTTGGACTACATAGTGAATTTCAGGTCCAATCTGGGCTAGAGTGAGACCCTACCTCAAAAAGCCAAAAAATAAAAACTGCTTATTAGATCAGTGAATGTGGGACAACACACAAATAGTGCCTGACACAAAGCATGCTTTTGGTATATTCTGGCAGACATTGTCATTCTTATTATTATTTTCACAAGTAATTAGGGTTTGTATATGCATACATGTGCATGCATATATGTGTGTATGTATGTACATGGTGTGTGAGTGTGTGTGTATAGGTACATGTGTGCCATCATACACATGTATAGGTCAGAGAATAACCTCAGGTGTCTGCTCCTGCCTTCCACTTTGTTTGAGACAGAGTCACTCTTGTTGTTTTGTCACTGTGAATGCCAGGCTACTGGCCTGCAAGCTTCAGGATTCTCCTGCCTCTGCCTCCCATTGTTGTAGGTGCTCTGGAATTACAGACATGTGCATTACTTGCATCTGGCTTTATGTCAGTCTACAGATCTGAACTCCACTTGTCAGGCTTGTGCAGAAAACACTTCTAACTACTGAACCATCTTCCAAGAACCATGCCTATATGAACCTATATGAACATACATGGTGTGAATATTTTTAAACTTTAAAAGTTGTTTTATATTATTTATTTATTTGAGAGAAAGAGAAAAAGAATGGGCACACCAGGGCTTCTAGGCACTTCTAGGCACAAACCCCAGATGCATGCACCACCTTGTGCATCTGGTTTACATGGGTTCTGGGAAGTCAAACCTCTCAAGCCCCAAACTTTAAATAAGTAGCTCATCTTGGAAGCTTCTTTTTAATCAATGGGCAACAATGAAGACAGCAATACAATAAAGCCAAGAGCAGCCCCGGGACATGATACCTCTTATTTGTTTGGTCATTGCTGTTGTCCAAGGTGGTTTTCACAGATTTGGATTTTTGTCGACCTCCAGTGATTACTTCTTCTACCTAAAATAAAATCATAATATGTATCAAATAGTGTGTTACTCCCTGATGTACTTTTAAAATTAATATCACAGGTATATATGTGATTTGTTAAGCAGTTTCTGAAACAGCTGAATTTTTCTCTCAGCATTTTCCATGAAAAGAGTCCCAGTTAAAGCAACTATACACTGTCAGTTCACAAGTCTTGAAAATCCTCCAGCCATCCAATGATTACCTAAGCCAAGCACTGGGATTTTGTGAATTAATTTATTCAACAAATCTCCTTTATCTGACAATGAACAACATGCCAGCCACGTGGTGGGAATGTTGGAGACATGGATGCTGTGTGACAGGACGCTGCCTGTGTGGTGCTCCACAGGGCTGTGCTGCAACAGAAAGCACACTAGAGCTTTAACCCCTGTCCTCCCTCCTCGACCTGGCTCCTAGGATATTATGAGGGAATCAGAGAACGATCTCAAAGCTCCCTTCTGGGTCTAAACAATTCTGCATTGCCATCACTTCTGCTCATTAAATAAATTCAGCGTGAAGCATGTTGAGGACTCAACAAATAAAGCTGGTGGATTCAATTCAACAAAGAATATTCAGACCCAACTGTGCCTCAAGAAATGCAGAAGTCACCAGAGTGTGCAGGGAGAAGAAACCAGCTCCCAGCTTTGCAAGAAGCCTAATCTTACCAGTGTTATTTATGATGCATGCTTCATTTACCACCCCCGCATGCCTCCCAGCGGCATTCCTGTGGGGCAGGGATTGCCTGTGGGAAATGGGCATTTTAATACTGTCTTTGTATTGTCTGGGTGCAGGGGTGTCTGTCCATTCTGTCCAAGTCCTGGGAGGGGCGTCCTTCCTCTTACCATCTGCACTTCTGCAGGAGGATGGCTCATTCCTAGACACAGACCCCCAGCAGCTAGGGTCACTGTTCTACAAGGTGAGAGCCACCTGCCACCCTTTTCTGTTATTCCTGAGATTAGGTGTACTGCACAGTTGGCATCTGTGGCCATGAAATAGGCTAAGGAAAGGCTTGGGCTTGAACTTCCAGGGTCGTCAGCCACTGGCTACACCTGCTGACTCAGACAAGCACATGACAAGAAGGGAGTTGGTGGCCCCTGCTTTAGTCTCCACTCCAAGTTCATTCACAGTATACATATAATCAAATTAAAATAATCTTTTCTCAGTTGACTGAGAATTTTGTTTGTGTTCCACTGGGCAGACTCCAGAAAGTATAGCCCTTTTTATTCCATGGATGCTTCAGTAAGTGAATGGTGGATGAACGATGAGGAAAGAATCCTGGTTTAAGGAATGAAATGTGGAACTCGGGGCACACTCTAGTGCTCCCCTCCACTGTTGAACTTAGGCATGTCTCACCAGCATGTGACAGCATGAAAACTAAACATTGCCATAGTGCCGCTTGTAACTTTTATTATGTGTTATGGCAATGTAACATTTGCATGCACATGGGGTTTCACTAGGCTTCCCTCCCTCCATGCAGTGAACACAACGCTTTCTCTTCCCCTGCAGAAGGCCAGCATGTGTGGAAAGGAAGATGGGCTTCAGCTCACCTTTCAGCTCAGGCTTTGAGCACTACACTAGGAAATTATCCCTGTAATTCACAAATGCTTAGTGAGATGGCCAGACTTTGCAGCCATTCTAGAAGCAACAAGCAAAGGATGCTACAAAAATCATTAAATTCCAAGACTGGAAGAGTTTATTGGAAGTGCTTTAGAAGCAGTACCCACAATATGACAAACAGAAGCCTCGAAACCCCTCCCCCCCCAAAAAAAAATACACTCACTAAGCCGGGAGTGGTGGGGCACGCCTTTAATCCCAGCACTCGGGAGGCAGAGGTAGGAGGTCTGCCATGATTTCAAGGCCACTATGAGACTACATAACGAATTCCAGGTCAGCCTGGGCTAAAGTGAGACCCTACCTCAAAAAAAAAAAAATCACTATTTTAATTTTATTGTTAGCTTTTAATTATTTACTAGTCAATGATTTAAAAAAATACATATGAGAGAGAGAGAATTGGCATGCCAGAATCTCCAGCCACTGAAGTCAAACTCCAGATACATGCACAACCTTGTGCACATGCCAACGTTGTGCATGCATCACCTTGTGTGCCTGGCTTATGTGGATGTGGGGAGTCAAACATGGGTCCTTAGGCTTTTCAGGCAAGTGCCATAACTGCTAAGCCATCTCTCTAGCCCAACCAATGATATTTTGCATGTTTACATGCATGGTATATGAATGCTCACACTACTTTAATATGAAAACAAGTAACTTTCTTCCATTTGTTTTAAACCAGTGGGATGGATACAGATATTTCCTCATATCCAGACCTATCCTCAAGAAAATTGGAAAACTATTCAGTTGCCAGTGATTCCATTTGTCATCTATAAAACCAAGTTAATGCCTTTTGGAAGTGAAAATAAAAACAGAATTAAGAAAAAAAGGCTACAATTTTGTGGGAGGAGAGAGAGGCTAGTAGGATTGCCTCAGGGGTAAGACATAGTATGTGTGTGTAACCACACTGTCCAACAAAGTTCTACAGTTCTATTTTATTCTAACATCGCCAAAGGCTTTTCTATTTCTTTCTTTCTTTTCTTTTCTTTTCTTTTTTTTTTTTTTTTTTTTTTTTTGAGTTAGGGTCTCACTCTATCTCAGGCTGACCTGGAATTCACTATGTAGTCTCAGAGTGGCCTTGAACTCCTGGTGATCCTCCTACCTCTGCCACCCTAGTGCTGGGATTAAAGGCGTGCACCATCACGCCCGGCAGCTATGCTATTTCTGATCAAATGTCCTTTGCTACTCAACACAGCACAGCCTTTACAATGTGATTAGTTCAATCAAGAAAGTGAAGTCATAATTTTATTTCATTTCAATTAAATTGCATTTGTATTTACTGAGCCAGAGAGAGAAGCACTACCAGAGATAGACTCAAACCTATATAAATTTATGGTTTGATATACAATGTCTCCCAGCCAGGCTCAGGTGTTGGGGACCTATCCACATGGTAGTGATATTTTGGGAACTTCTGGAAACTTTTTTACAAATTTTTTTCATTGACAACTTCTATACTTACAGACAATAAACTATTATATTTCCCTCCCCTACCCCCATTCCCCTTCAGAACTCCACTCTCCATTGTATCCCCTCCCTCTGTCCATTAGACTCTCTTTTATTTTGATGTCATCATCTTTTTCTCCTATTATGAGGGTCTTGTGAAGGTATTTCTAGGCACTGTGAGGTCATGGATCTCAAGGCCAATTTCTGTCTAGACAGTTGCATTGTAAGGAGTTGTATCTTTCCTTTGGCTCTTACATTCTTTCTGCCCCCTCTTCTGCAAGGGACAGAGGAGTGTCCAGCACTGGAAACTTTTTTAAAAATATTTTTAAAATATTTTGGACTGGAGAGATGGCTTAGCAGTTAAGATACTTGTCTGCAAAGCCTAAGGACCCATGTTTGATCTCTCTCCAGATCCCACATAAGCTGGATGCACAAAGGAGACACAAGTGCAAGGTTGCATATATACACTAGGTGGCATAAGCATCTGGAGTTTGATTGCAATGACTGAGGCACCAATTTGCTTCCCTCCCACTCTCACTATCTCTAACATAAATATATAAATAAATAAAACATTTTATTTATTTATTTTGAGACAGGCAGACAGACAATGGGTGCAGCAGGTCCTCTAGTCACTGCAAATAAAGTCCAGACACATGTGCTATCTTGTGCATCTGACTTACATGGTTACTGAGGAGTCAAACCTGAGTCCTTAGGCTTCATAGGCAAGTGCCTTAACTAGCCCTCTCAAAACTTTTTAAAAAATTTTTATTTATTTATTTATTTATTTATTTATTTATTTATTAGAGACAGAGAGAGGGAGACACAGAAAGAGTGAGAATGGGTACATCACGGCCTCTAGCCACTGCCAATGAACTCCAGATGCATGGGCCACCATGAACATCTGGCTTATGTGGGACCTGGAGAATTGAATCGGGGTCCTTAGGCTTTGCAGGCATGTGCCTTAACTGCTAAGCCATCTCTCCAGCCCCAGCCTTCTCGAAATTTTTAAAGGTAGGGCCTATATAAAGGAGGTAAGTCACTGGTGACAAATCCTTGGGGATCTTGCCCTGACCTCTTCCTGTTACTGAACGCCTCCTGGACACCCTGAGTTGAACAACCTCTACTCCATCACACCCTCCATGCCATGGAGAGTTGAAACCCCTGAAACCACAAGACAAGATGGATTGTTCCCTTAATTTGTTCTGTCAGGTATTTGGGCACAATAGTGAAAAGCCTGTCTAACACAGGATGTATGCTGGTGCTGGGATTAGCTGCCTGGGCTCTCCTCAGGTCCTAAGAATGTCATCCATGCCAGTGACCCCTAACTCACCTGTGATCTAGACTCTGTGCCTCCCTTGGCATGTCCAGGACCTAAAACACCCATGTGCGTATGAGAACCAGGCCACCCAGAATCCAATCTCTCTGCTCAATGTAGGCTCCAAGGATGTTATGTTCTCCTTGGCCAGATCTGAACAATTCTGAAGGTTCGCAAAGCTTTGTAAGGGGTTATTCAGGCCTCTGTGGAGTCTGCATCACTGCTTTGCTTCTGCTCCCCACTCCTGATGCCTTCTCTCCCTATGTGGGTGTTGATCCTTGGGCACTCCCAGATAGCTTGCATATGCATCTCCAGGTTAGAGTCTGCGTCCTGGGATATTGTGGTACCTTAGCACCATTTCTATTTTTTAACATTTTAATACTTCAGATGAAGTCAGTGTGAGTTAAAATGCATTAAAGTATCAGCCTAGGGGGGATTTCTGAACTCAAATGCAAGTTTTACGTTCCTGTCCATTGTAAACACACTAACAAACAAGAACAAGAGCTTGTGCAGAATTACTCTTAGAACACCCATTTTGAACACTGTTATTTGTCATGTATTAAGCACAAAGATTCTCTGTGCTTATGGAAATGCAAATAGAGTAACAAATCTGGAACTTTTCTTCACAGGGAATTTGCTGTGCACCAGAATCTAAACGGGCTTCTTATTTTTAAAAGATATTTTCAGCACAGTTAGTTTCAAAGATCCTTTTAAGTTATAAAGTTACAGAGAATTAAGGACTCTGTGGTAAGAAAAATAGGGACACTGCTATTTGTGTTAACCCAGAAATTCTTTTTAGCACTATTGCTCATAATTAACCACAAGTAAAACCCTTCAGGTAGGCTTTTCCTCAGAGCTCCATGGCTTGGAGATCCTAAGATCTGCTTTCCCATGGCCCTCAGGTCCTGGGCAGAATTCTCTGCTCATTAACATCAAGCACTGTCTTCATCAGTACTCAGTGTGCTTAGGAATGACTAATGGAAAAGTTATAAGGGCCAAAGTACATTTAATAAATTAGATAATGTGAGACTAATAGTTTCCTGAACCCACAGAGAGAAATGTAATCAACTGCTTGGAAAATTCAATTGTGGTACAGTCACAAAGGTACAAATTAACAACTCAGTGTTGCATTATTTTAACATTCAGAGTCTTGCAAGTAGAAGTTGGGAGCGAGCATGGAGGGCAGTGATAGAATTCACGTTTCCACAGAGCACTAAAACCCTGTTAAAGGCCCTTCGTACAGCTAGTTTTCCTGTCTAGGTTTAGACAGTAGTCTGGGTGTGGGTCTACCTTCCAAGGCAGCAGCCTGTGTTCAAATGATCTTTAATAAAATGTATATGGCTGCATTTCCAACTAAGAATGGTACACTTAGAAATTCAGACTGTGTGAGCTGTGCAAAGATGGAGTAGGGAGGACCTGACGAATTGGGAACTCACTTCTGAACCAGCCAGGGTAGGAACCCAGAGAGGGCCAGAAAGCAGGCTGAGTATGGGAAGGACCTGGGGAATTGGGAACTCACTGCACAAGATGGGTTAAAGATGCGAAGAGACACATGGCTAGAGTAGGGTGGACCTGGGGAACTGGGAGCTCATTCTATCAAGCCCAGCAGCAGTAGGGCTGGGCTAGGCCCCACTGTGCAGAGATAGAAGAGCTACTTCATGCAGCACAGACATTACCAACATATGGCTGTCTTGAACAATGGTTCATTCATATGGTTCAACTTAATAGTCACTGAGACTAACCTAAATAAGAATGAGCAAACAATCACCTGGTTTTAGGTGAAGATGTGTTATTTGTAAACTGAAAGAATGACTGGATGAAGAAAATGGAATTTAATCAGAGCTTTTTAATAAGAATTAGAACATAACATAATCATTCTTTTACTTTTTCAGTAAATTTAGCCTGACTTGTTAAATAACAATGCATATGACAATCCTAACACACACTTTCTCTACACATTTCAACTATTACCTCCATCAAATCTGTTCAGGAAAACAATTGATGAGCATTTATGTTGTGCTATGCACAGAACTAAAGGATGGTGAGGGAATAATGGATTTTAAAACCTCTGATTATTTCATGACAGAGAAAGATACATAACCAACTGAAATACCTAGAAGGGTGTGTAACTGAGAGCCATATGCCTAGTGGTCTAAGAAGCTTATTGTAGGATGTGATATAAGAATTTTAAAGGGAGAATATGAACTTTCCAGAAGATAATGTTCTAGGGGAGAAAGAAAAGCATAAACAATGATAAGAAAGCAAATGATAACATAAATCAGGATGGGATATTAGGCAGAAAGCACCTGGAGAGAAAACTCCAGATCTAGGCAGCAGCATAATGATGGATAAGGAATTGTGAGGTGCTTGGGCATGTCACATGTGGTGATGCAACCCTTGTGAGGCTGTTCTTTCCCACTCAAGAGTGATATTTAAGCTTTCTTCCTAATTTTCCTTAGATGAAGTATGCAATGTCAACAAGAATACCTGTAAATTCCCATAAGTTTAGCCTGACTTTTCCAATAATAATAAATACAAAGTCACAAAAACTTTTTCTTAGAGATTTCATTTCCTCTTACAGTTCCAACTGTTGCCACTATTAAATTTTCTCAATGAAATATTCATATTTTTCAATACTCAAAATGCTTTCTAATTTCTCTTTTATTGTAATACTAGGGATTAAGCACATGATCTCACATATGATAGGCAAGTTCTCTTCCACTGAACTACATCTCCAGCCCTTCCTAGTTTTGTATTAGATGCTAAATGCTTTGCACTGTGCTTCTCAAACCTTAGAGTGCTGTTAAGATCTGACTTCAGCACCTTCTAATGAGAACTGGCAGACAGTAGCCCGAGAGTCTAGTATTCTAAGTTACTGCCAACAGATTCTTAGGATCACACAAGGTTTGAACTTTGCCCTGGCCAATCCCATCGCTTCTAAGCTTTTCTGTTACTTGCTCCTGCTGTTGGAACACTACTTCTGTGCAGCTAGGCAAGTGCTTTCACCTTGAGCTATGGCTCTAACTTCAGGCTGTTCTGAACGTAATTCATAGAGCCCATATTTATAGGATGTCCAGGAAATGATCTAGGATTGGGGATGATGCGGAGCTCTAGATGAGTGACAACAATCGTCTCATATTCCATTATGTGTGCATACTGATCTGTAATGGACTGGTTTTAGTATATTCAGGTTGCTTCCAATTTTTCATAATTATACCATGGTGTCTACCTATGTACATAAATTTGTATAATTTATATATTTTCTGTGGAGAGAGTCCAAAATTGCAACTCTTCAGTCATAATGTATATTTTAAGCTGAATATATGTTGACTATTTTATTTACAAAAAGATTAAATCATCTCCCATTTCCTCTAGTAAATTATGACAGTAATCTCACTGTACTCTTGCAAGCACTGAATTATTAAAGTTTTTAAAATTCTTCTAAAAATGTATTTATTTATTTATTTGAGAGAGAGAGGTAGAAAAAGAGGCAGATAGAGATAAGGGAGAAAATGGCTAGAGACATGCCAGGGCTTCTCGCCACTACCAACGAACTCCAGATGCATGTGCCACCTTGTGCATCTGGCTTATGTGGGTCCTGGGGAAATGAACGTGGGTCTTTTGGTTTTACAGACAAGCACTTTAACTGTTAAGCCATTTCTCCAGACCTTAAAAATGTTGTTTGATAGACAACTGGTAGCAGTGTTTGCATCTGGAAGAGCAAGATGGGTGAAGAACAGTGATAGAAGGTGCTTGCTTTGCATGGTGAACTACCTAAGACTTTTGTGTTGCTGGGATCGAATCCAGATCCCAGACATATATTTTTTTTCGAGGTAGGGTCTCACTCTAGCCTAGGCTGATCTGGAATTCACTATGTTATCTCAGGGTGGCCTCAAACTCATGGCCATCTTCCTACCTCTGCCTCCAGAGTGCTGGGATTCAAGGCATGTGCCACCACACCTGGCTACCTAACACTTTTGAATGTGTCCTGTAAACACTGTATCACCTCTGTAAAGGTAAACAGAAGAAGCATAAAGATATTTTCTTAGAAAATATAATGGAATTTTTTCATGCCCTTTGCATTTCTTTCAGTTATAATTTCCTGTTTTATATTAAGGTTTAAATATTTTCTGAAAAGCTTTTATGAATGTATACATATTACCTTTTAGTTGATCTTTTGTGTATTTTTTCTTGGCAGTGGGATATCTGAGAAGCTTCATACTGACCTGCTCATTTGCTTATTTATTGTCTTTTTTTTTTTTTATCCTCACAGAAGTGCAAATTCCGGAAGGCAGTAATATCTTTGCTGGGAACATAATGGGCTTCAGATATTTTGTGCTGAAGAATGGGTGAAATTTAAATAAACAAGAAATATGTTTTGAATAGTAGTTTTAAATACAACTCTTATGTCTCAGTCAAAATGAGTGCCATTGTGAATTGGGGCTGAGCTGGAGGTTCACACCCAAAGATAGGGCTATCCCTGGGCAGCTGCCTTGGAGGACAAGGCCGAAGGGAGAGAGGCTGGAAGCAGGGCCTTGATACACACCATTGATCTGTTTTTCTTTTTCAGAAAGCAGCGAGAACTGAGGACAACCAAAATCTATCAACAAGCAAAGGATAGCTGATTCCCTGGAAGATGAATCACTGCTCATACAGCAGCTAGGGCACAGGTGAAACCACAGTGGAACTGGCAAGAGTGCTACTTCCATGGTGAGCCTGACAACCTAGGCCAGGGTGACGGAGACAGACACTGAGAATACTCAAAACTCTCCAAATCAGAAATCGGAAGCTGCTGAGACCTCAGCACTAATGCAGACCTAAAGCACACCTACCTGTTTCAGGGAATTTTGTGGAAGAGGGTGAGGAAAGAATGTAAGACCCAAAGAGTGGGAAGAACCATCCAGAGATACTCCCCCACCAGGCACACCATGACTGACTGCTGCTCTCACAACTCATAACCCACAAGTCCATGGTAAATATCAGCAATCCCACTGAGGCAGGCCTGCAGAGAAGTGGGGACAGGGAGGAGAGAAATGATGGTGCCAACATGTTATGTCCGTACAAAATTTCTACTGAATAACATGAAAGAAAGAGTTAGAGCCAGAGAACACCATAAAGAGCAGCAAGTTGGATCTCAAAGACATTTCTTTACCCCAGGACTCTGACTTAGCTGGTCATCACAGGGTCTAAAACCCACCTTTAACTTGTCAAAGGCTTCTCAATCTCTGATTGGTCTCTTAGAGCCCTTTACAACTTACAAGATTGACTGGAGAGATGGCTTACCAGTTAAGGCAGTTGCCCATGAAGTTTAAGGACCCAAGTTCAATTATCCAGGACCTATGTAAGCCAGATGCACAAGGTGGTACATATATCTGGAGTTCATTTGCCGAGGCTAGAGGCCCTGACATGCCCATACTCTCTGTCTCTCTCTCTATCTGCCACTCTTTCTCAAATAAATAAATAAATGAAATATTTTCAAGACCTAAAAATTGCTCTTTTTTAGTATTTTTTTTACCATTATTTCATGTTTAGAAAATATTTCTATGCAGATAGTCAAGGTAGTCAAGGTAGATATTTACCTTTGTTTCTTTATTAAAATAATAGTCATTGGCTGGAGAAATGGCTTAGAGGTTAAGGCATTTGCCTGTGAAGCCAAAGGATCCCGGTTCAATTCTCCAGGACCCACATAAGCCAGATGCACGAGGGGCACATGTGTCTGGAGTTTGTTTGCAGTGGCTGGAGGCCCTGGCATGCCCATTCTCTCTCTCTCTCTGTCTGCCTCTCGTCTCTCTCTCTCCCTGCTTGCAAATAAATAAATAAATAAATAAATAAATAAATAAGATAATATTCATTTATTAAATCTATATAAAATTTAGTTTGATGTATAGTATAAAATAACATTCTTCTCCAGTAGAAAATATTCTGAAGTATTTATACATTAATTACATACTTTATTTAGTCATTCCATTTCAAACAATGTGTATTTTTGAGTATTTCCAACTTGCCACTGAATTAGACACAGTTCTTGCCTCAGGGAACGTACGGTCTAGTATAAGGGAAAACAAGCATGCAGGCAGGCATAGGTCAGTGTGATGCAGGCACAGCGTACTCTGGGAACATTAGAGACCAACAAGATCTTCCTTGGTGGCTTGGAGATAGTTCCCATGAGAATGTTATCTGAGCTAGCAAAGAATTGCTCGTTGGAAAAAGGGGAAGTGCCTTCCACACAGAGAAAGAACCCTTGTGAAGTGTTTAAAAACAAGAGATAGTTGAGAGTTCTCAGAAGTGTACATGGTTCTTGTGTTGATAGTGAGGCATTAGAAAGGAAAAGGGTGAGCCCCGATCTTTCAGACATAAACAGGGTCCAGACCTGTAAGGTTGGTAGGCCACCCCAGTAGTTAGGACTCTATTCTATAGGTGGGAAGGATCCACTAATAGGCTTCAAGTAGGAAAGAGATAGAATAAAGCTTGCAGTTCAGGAAAGCTGACGGACAGCAGAGTGAGCACATGAGAAGAGTACATCCATTCACAAGAGCACCGTAATCACAAGTTAGGAGGTGACAGAAAAGTGAATATAAGAGATATGAAACGTGAGAGACATGAAGGAGGCAAAACCTAGCAGACTGGAATGTGGGGAGGGAATGGTGGAGAAAGACAACAAAGAGGATGTGGTAGTTTGAATATATGTCCCCCAATATATTCAATGTTTCATTACTTTATAGTTTGCACCTGCAATCACCTTTCTAGAGGCAATGTTACTGGGGGCCGGTTTTAAGGTGTGGTGATGGTTTGAGATTCCATTGTAAAGATATGCAAATGTGCCTAGCAGGAGTTCCTGAAGTGTGCTGTGTGACCTTTTGGCTGTAGAGTTTTGCTCTGTGTGCTGTGGTGGCTGGTTGGCTTTTGCTCTCTTGCCTGGATCTGTAAGATTCAATAAAGAATATCCCTTCCTCCATAACTGTGCCTGGTCTGGAAGTTCATCTCAGCGAACCTGAAGCTGTCTGCAACAGAGGACATCAAGTGGGTAGGGTCATTGAGGAAGGGGATTTGAGAGGTGTGGTAAGCTTGGGAAAGAACTAAGACATTCACATTTTAGAATCAGATGTGTTAGCATATGCCTTTAATCCTAGCACTTAGAAGACTGAGGGAGGAGGATCTCTGCAAGATTGAGGCCAGCATGAGCTACAGAATTCCAGGTCAGCTGGTACTAGAGTGAAACCCTTCCTCAAAAAACAAATGAGTTTAGGCTTTAACTGAAAATCCTGAAGATGCACACTCAAAAGACAATGCTTGAGTAGAGACGTACTTAAACCACTACAGCAGGTAAGTATCGAATAAGGAACAAGAAGCAAGTTAAACATATGTGTAAGGAATGAACAAAAGACAGGTCAATGCTGAAGACACTGCAAAAGAAAGGACAAAGGAGTAGAATAATAGCATGCAACGTCAAAGGACTCTGGATAAGGAGGAGGAGGACCCAAGAGCTCAAGAGTAGAGAGTTTAAGCTCAACACTTAAGGAGATTGCCTGCAAAGCCTAGGGGCTGGGGTTCAACTCCCCAGTACCCAAGTAAAGCCAGACGCACAAAGTGATGCATGCACTTAGAGTTCATTTGCAGAGGCTAGAAGCCCTGGCTTGTCCATATTCTCTCTCACTCTCTCTTTCTCTGTCTATCTGTTTGCATTTCTCTGCTTGCAAATAAAGAAAATATTTTTAAAACACGTGTGTGTGCACGCAAAGATATGCACACACATTATCTCAGGGTATTAAAGGATAACCAATGGGAAGCAGAAACTAGAGCTAGGTTGCTCTGTGACAGAAGGGGTTTTGGTGAACAAGAAACAGACTGACACAGCCTCCTACCACAAAGTTCTCCTGGTCCTTAGTGGATAGCATCTGGAACTCATGAAAAAAGATGTACTACTACTGTCTAGAAGAGTCAAATTGGAATTTGTGTTCACCAAATTGGTTAGAAAGGAAAGAACGCACAGTCAAGGACTTCACAACAGGTATAAATTCCATCCAAATCCATATGGGGACTTACGTCATATGAGCGATAAAAGTCAATTTGTGATGGGTCACAGATTTAAAGGTAAAAACTGAAATGGTAAAACTAGAAGACAATGCGGGAGGCTCTAAAGCTGAAACTGTCAGGAACAAAAAAGGAAGCAATCACCAAAACTGCAATAATAGAAGCACAGACACTAATAAGAGCAAAAAAGATTTTTCTTATTATCCAATAAGAAAACAATAAGTAAACAACTACTGGAGCAAAACTTATTCAAAAAACTCAATAACTTATGTTAAAGTATGAAAATGTTTGGGGGAAGAGGTTCTGTCTTAAATTAAGATTTGGCACCCATTGGAAAGCAGGTGTTATTCCAGGCACTGAATGATCCAAGGTCTCTGAACTCATAAATCTTACATTTAGGTAGATAAAGACAAATCACACATGAAACTAACCAAAAAATTATTCCTACAGTCATAAGTATCTTAACCCAGTGCTATGGATGAAAACGATGACTGTGTTACCTCCTGATAACAAAAATAACTGAATAAAAGAACTTAAAAGAATAAAGATCCATTTTTGTTTTGGAGACTCCAATCCATTGTCACCTGATCTTTCTTACTGTTTGGAGGCTGGAGTGGCACAGTACATTGTGGCAGCAGCATGTGGTGAAGCAGTCTTCACTTCATGGCAACCAGGAAGAAGAGGGGCACTCAAGGCCCAGTGACCTAGCTTTCCTCCAATAGGTCACACCTCCTAAAGTTTCCACCACATCTCACTAGCACCACAGGCTGGAGGCTAAGCGTTAAATACCTGGGCCTTTGAGGGGCATTCAAGATGCAGACAAGATCAATGACCAAGTAAATGTGACTAGGCATAGTAGCTCTGGTATTTAGGAAATGCGGCAGTGAGGAGGTATCATTTGAGCAAAAATCTGATTGATACAAGGAGATGGGTTTGAAAAGGAGAAGGGGCAGAGTACTCTGCAGAAGAAAACAGCAAGTCTTGTGGTGAGATAGCATCAGTATGTTCTCAGGGGAGAGAGCATGGGGAGGTGGGCAAGTGTCCAGGATGTATGATGAAAGCAGGAAAGTAGAAGAAGGTTCCAGGAACATAGGTAGGAGCTGGTCAAAAGCTGGACCACAAGGAATATAAATAAATATTCTTCTGGGTATTATGGAAGTCAGTGATGGGCTCCAACAAGACAATAAAATGATCCATATTTTTAAAAGGGCATTCTGTTTCTCCATGGAGAATGTATTAAAGAAGAGAATGAGCCAAAGACAGAAATGGAGAAGGCTTCCGAAGTGTCTGTTGAGAGCTGACACTTGTCTGAATATGGGTGACAGATGATGATGCAAACTTACTGAATTCAAGACACATTTTGATGATAGTGCCAATCAAACAGGCAAAATATAGATCCCACCTAACCTGTGGCTTGGGCATTTGTGTACATGCTGGTGCCATTTCCTGATATAGAAATATGACACTGGGAGAAGCAGGTCAGAGAAAGGAATGGTTCACTGTACCATTTAAAACTAAGGGTGCAAGATGTGGGGATCCAAGGTCTGTGCTCATCATCTTTTATGCAGTGTGTCACTTGATTCTAATGCCTACAATATTTACATGTTTCTTTCCAAATTAACATGGAGTTACATTCTTATTTCCTTGTGGCTTAATAACAGATTAAGATAGCATTTGCATTTTCTCAAACATATGTGTTGGCTTAGTCTATATTTGGTATTAAATTTTGTTTCTGTTTCTATAGTTTTTTACTTTGGAAATAAAAATAAAGTTTTCCTAGGGTTTTTATTATTTTTAAAGATTTTATATTTATATATTTGAAACAGAGAGAGGGGGAGAGAGAGAGAATGGGCACATCAGGACCTCTAGCCACTGCAAACAAACTCCAGACACATATGCCACCATATCCATCTGGCTTATATGGGACCTGGCTATTAATATTTTATAAGAGGGTATTTAGTATTCTGATAAAGGATATATTCATTTTATTATTCTAATAATAAGTGTTCTTCTGATTTGTTAATCATAGCTATAAACAAAGACTTGTTTGCACATCTTATAGTAGAACTGATTCTGTTAATATTTCTTTGTGATTCTAAGACCTTGTACTTCACACACTATCACACTATTAGTGAACAATGTAATATATAAAGGAAAATTAGATCTTGTTTAACATTACTTCTATTACAATAGTGCATTCTTAACTTTTATTATATCTGTAACAATTACTTGACAAAGTAACCTAAGGAAGGAAGGGTTCATTTTGGCTCACAGCTTGAGGGTACAATGCATCATGACAGGAAGTGTTCTGTAAGAGAAGCTCTACCTGAGGCAGCAGGAGCCAGAGACAGCTGGCCACACTGCTACTGCAGGAAGCACAGAGAGATAATACTGGTGTTCAGCTAGCTTCTACTTTTTCCCCTATTCATACAGTCCAGGACAACAAGCCATGGGCTAGTAGCACACATTGGCATGGAGGATCTTTCCTCCTCAGGTAAACCTCTCTGGAAAGCCTATCAAAGACACACCCAGATGTGTGTCTCCTAGGTGGTCCCAAATCTAGCCAAGTAGACAAGGAAGGTTAACATCCACAAACAGCCAGCAGGCATGGTGGAGCAAGCTTTTAGCCCCATTCTGGGAGGTTGAGGAAGGAGGATCACAGTGAATTTGAGGCCAGCCTAGGTCTACAGAGTGAGTTCCAGGTCAGATTTGGCTAAAATGAGACCATGCCTTGAAAAAAAAGATAAAAAAACATAAAAAAATAGAATGCTTCACATGGATTTAGTACTTTTTTGCTTTAAATTCTATCATAGATTAATTTTGCCATAACTATTCTTAATTCTGTCTCTACACACCAAACATAGCTGTTTCTATTCTTTCCTCTGTATTTCCAGTATACATGGACTCAAAAAATAGACTCAGTGCTCTTGTAAGATAGATTGCAAATAGTTGTTTATCTCTTACCTTCTTAAATATTTTTAGCTTTTTTATGTTTTATGATACCATGTTTATGTATTTTTACAATTAGTTTCCATAATACATTGTAATTTACACATTTTAAATTAAATTTCCTCATTTTTCATGACAATATTTATATTTAGGATCAATTTGAATAACATGCAATGTAAATATTCAAATATTCAAACTTTTTAAAGAAAGTGTTTACATTTGTCCTTCTTGAAAATTTCCTATTTTCATGTTTTAATATGTTTCATAGATTGCATAATTTTATTTTATCACCTTTACTATTTATACCAGGAACAGTCATAATTTTAGTATTTTCTTTTTAAAACTTTTTTATTGACAACTTCCATACTTATAGACAATAAACCATGGTAATTCTACCTTCCCCAACTTTCCCCTTGACAAATCCATTCTCCATCATATTCCTAGTCTCTCTTTTATTTTGATGTCATCATCTTTTCCTCCTATTATGAGAGTCCTGTGTGCTGTACATAAGCTTTGTAATTTCATGAGGTCTCAGTGGTTGATTAGTGGTTTTATTCCCTCAGTAATTGGGGTTATGTTCAGAAAGTCACTGCCTATGCCAATTATGTTGAAAGTTTCCACTACTCTTTCCTCTAGCAGTTTCAGAGTTTCAGGTATGATATTAAGGTCTTTGATCCATTTGGACTTGATTCTTGTGCATGGAGAGAGAAAAGCATCTATTTTCATACTACATTTAGATATCCAGTTTTCCCAGCATCATTTGTTAAAGAGGCTGTCTTTTCTCCAATGAATATTTTTGGCATTTTTGTCAAAAATCAAATGGCTGTAGCTTCCCAGACTTATATCTGGGTCCTCTATTCTATTCCATTGATCTACATATCTGTTTTTTTTTTAATATTTTATTATTTATTTATTTTTTGATACAGAAATAGGCAGGCAGAGAGAGAGAGAGAGAGAGAGAATGGGTGCGCCAGGGCCTCCAGCCACTGCAAATAAACTCCAGATACATGCACCCCCTTGTGCATATAGCGTGGGTCCTAAAATCCGGGGGTCATAGGCAAGCGTTTAACCGCTAAGCCATCTCTCCAGCCCTACATATCTGTTTTTGTGCAGTACCATACTGTTTTTGTTACCACGGCTCTGTAATATAGCTTAAAATCAGGTAAAGCGATATTGCCAGCCTTACTTTTATTGCTCAAAACTGTTTTGGCTATTCAGGATTATTTGTGCTAAATGAATTTTAGGATTGTTTTTTTCTATTTCCTTAAAGAATGCCATGGAATTTTAATGGGGATTGCATTAAATATGTAGATTGCTTTTGGTAAGATTGACAGTTTCAAAATATTGGTTCTTCCAATCCAAGAACATGGGATGTCTTTACATTTCTTGGTGTCTTCTACAATTTCTCTCTTGAGTGCTTTAAAGTTTTCATTGAAGAGATCCTTCACTTCCTTAGTTAGGTTGATTATAAGGTACTTTTTTGAGGCAATTGTGAATGGGAGTGATTCCCTGATTTCATCAGCATATTTGTTGTTAGTATATAGGAAGGCTACTGATTTCTGTGTGTTTATTTTGTAAAGTGCTACATTGCTAAAAGTGTTTTTCAGCTCTAACAGTTTGCTGGTAGAGTCTTTGGGGCCTGTATAGAATCATATCATTTATAAATAATGATATTTTGATCTCTTCCTTTCCAATTTGTATCAGTTTTATGTGTATCTCTTGCCTTATTGCTCCAATTAAGACTTCAAGTACTATATCAAATAAAATTGGGGTCAGTGGACACCCTTGTCTTGTTCCTGATTTTAGTGGGAAAAGCTTCAAGTTTTCCCCCATTTAGTATTATGTTGGCTGTAGGTTTGTCATAAGTAGCCTTTATTATGTTGAGATATGTTCCTTCTATTTCCAGTTCCTTTAGGACTTTTGACATGAAGGAATATTGGACTTTTGTCAAATGCTTTTTCTGTATCTATTGAGATGATCATGTGATTTTTTTTGTCTTTCAGTCCATTTCTATGGTGTATTACATTTCTTGATTTGCATATGGTGAAACATCCCTGCATCTATGGGATAAAAACCTATTGGGTTGGGGTGAATGATCCTTTTGATACATTTTTGTATTCTATTTGCCAGTATTTTGCATTCATGTTCATGAGGGAGATTGGCCTGTAATTTTTTTTTTCTTTCTTCCTTCCTTCCTTCCTTCCTTCCTTCCTTCCTTCCTTCCTTCCTTCCTTCCTTCCTTCCTTCCTTCTTTCTTTCTTTCTTTCTTTCTTTCTTTCTTTCTTTCTTTCTTTCTTTCTTTCTTTCTTTCTTTTGTTCTGTCTTTGTCTAGCTTGGGTATCAGGGAGATGCTGGTTTCACAGAAGATATTCTGTCAAATACCTTCCAGGGAGTTTGTTTTCTTCTTTGATTTATTTGAGCATAGATTGTTGGGCATTACTAAAAATGGGCTGGGACTGTGAGGAAGCTGGCCTGGGCTGTTGGACATGGCCGGGGACCTTGGGGTGAGGGGATTGCAGCTGGCCTTATTGTTGAGAACCCACCCTGGCGATGATGACTGGCCCTCCCTGCCCTCAGGCAAGGTTGTAGTGTGCCCTGTCATTGCCCAGAGTGGGCAGAAGTGGTGAGGCCCTCCCCCCTTGATCCCAAAAACATTTGACCATTTGATAGTCAGGCTTTGCCCTTCCCCTTCCCCTTCCCCACAGTTCCTGACCTTGTGGCTAGCTGCCCAAGAGACCCTTATGTGGCTGAAGTCACATGGCTTTTCCTGCCACTATTTCCCTTACACTTCTGCCTTTCAACCAATTAGAAAGCAATCCATAAACTATGTATCCAATCTCCATATAGTCTGTATGTGCCTTCTCAACCTTTCTCAAGTGTTTATAAACCCACTCCCCTTTTCAATAAATGAGTGCTGTCCATCAAACGGTCTCCTGGGTGATCAATGCCTGTTGTACACACCTGCTCCAGGACCCTGCTTCATCCCCCCACCCAACTCCTCCTGTGCTGGGGACATTGGTGACCAATGACCCTGGAGAGCAGTGAGGACCCACACATAGATATAATCATTTTTAAAAATCTATGTCAGGCATTTCATTTAAATCAGTCTCACTAGAGGTCATTTTTGATGGGTTTATAATTTTTGGTGGAATTGAATTGTTTTCATTTTTGTGTTTCCAGTATTATAATGTGAGATTATTGCATCTTGACTTAATTTGATGCTTAGGTTTTCTAAATATCTGCAGCATTCTTTACTCTATATATCTTGAGGGTAGGAGTTTAAGGTACCAGATAAGGCTCTTATATTAATCCCATAGTAATAGTAGAAGTGATCCTAGGTGTTGAGTTTGCCTGTTATGCATGTATTCTAGTAGGCTGGGTAGAGCAAATGACTAGCAAATTCTAAAATTCAACTGCGTAATATATACATTCAATTAAAACAAGCACAGGATATTTATGCAGGAGTAGGGATTAAAACAAACAGATAATCTAATAAAGCCAAAGTCCCTAAAGGTGTGTGTTGTTCCACACCCTTAATCCTGTCAACTGAGAGGCTGAGATTTCTGGTCTTAAATGAGTTCCAGGTCAGCCTAGGGCCAAGTGAGACACTGCCCCCAATAACAACAGAAAAAAGACAAAGGCTTTATAAATCAGGAAACCTCAAAAGCAACAAGAGTCAACATACAATAAGTCAAAATACAGCTTATTTGAGAACAGTAAAGCCAACCAAGAAGACATCAATCAAATCTAACACATAACCTGCCTTTACCTGGAAGGTGTGATTAGCACTTCCAGTGCTGGCCTACGTACCTGGTTTGTGTAAGTAGACCCTGTTACCCTTTGGGATGGCTTCCAATCCCACCAGTGCTGAGTGCCCACCTCGATCCCTCTCTGTTACACTGTGGACTTGGTTAGGCTGCTTGGGTCACTGGATCTGGTGTTCTGATTGGCACTGGATTCCATGTGGCCAGGGGGTGGATGAGTTCTCTAGTGGTTTGTGGCACTGATTGTTGGGGGAAGGGAGGCTGTGCAGGATGCCTGGAGTTGTACTGTTGCGGCTCAGTTGGTCCTGTTTGTACTCTTCTTCTATAGCTGCTCAGCTGGTCCCTGCTGTCTTCCCCTTCCAGTTCCTTGACTTTGCAAGGAGGCTAGTGTGAGTGGAAAATTCCTTCGCCTGGCTTCTGCTCCTGCAGCTCTGTGCCTGGCTGGGTATGCAGCTGTGCATACAGGGGCCACTGGGGCTTCAGTGGGATTCTAGCTGGTTTCCTGTTTGCTGGAAGCTCTGAGTCTCTCCAGCTTCTCAGCTGTGGTGACAGTGCCTTATACACCTTCACTTTTCATACAAGAGTGTATTTTGCTGCTTCTCCGCTTATTTCCCTCCCTAGGCTGCTTTAGCATGGCGACTACACCACCATCTTACCTGGAGGTGGCTGTCATAATATTTTGAGTGTTTTGGAAACTTTGTTAAAAGCAACTTTACTATCTATAAATACAGTAGAGAAAGAGAAGTGTCTCAGCAGCAGAGGATCAGTAGGTGACTAATGTGACAGAACTGAAGAAGAAGATCACTCACAAGACCTTTGGCTCAAGGCAACACATGAGGAAGTAGCTATGACCGCTTCTACTCTGACTCTACAGAATTGTGGCCTTGGGATGTAGAGTCCTGTGTGCTCCTACTGTTCTCTTTGCATTTCTAATAACCCTGTACCTCACACACAGAGTGTGATCACTAATATTTCAGGGATGAGTAAACAGATGAATGATTACATACTAGACCTAAGAGAAAAAGCCTCTGGAGGTTATATCTGTGAATGGAAAAGTGATTGGAATTCTGCAGAATGAAGCCTCAGGTAGGCTGGGTCCTGTTGGTGCTGGGTCTAGTGAGGAGGAAAAGGACCATGGGAAACCATAAAAGGTTCCAGAAGTCATGACTGTGCCACTAGTCTGTGAGTCAGCAGTGTAATTTAAATTTGAAGTGAAAGGTAGAGGCTTAAGAAGCATCTGCTAATGGTGCATCTGCTTTACAAGATCAACAGGAGCTGGAATATACACTGTCACTTGGTGAGCAGCTATAGAAATGGATTTCTAGATCTGCATGGTGAAATAGAATCATGCCTAGTATTTCTGGTAATAGTAACTGTTAATTTTAGATCTGGTATACTCAGCTGCTGTTTTAACTTTATCTCCTCTTCCTTTCAGTCATCTCATACTCAGATGGTCCTGACACAATCTAAGTTTATCTACCTGGGTCCCCTTGATTGCCCTCCCAGGCTTGAAAGTCTAAAAGAATGGGAACTCTAAAGATTACCAGCTTGCTGTGCCCACTCCCCCTTAACTCTTTGCTTTTATTCTTTCTCCCCAACATTTTCTTTTGAGACTGTCTTCCTGCACCTCACCAATGTACTTTTGGGGTCCCTTAGATAAAGTCACTGGAGAAGTTTCCTAACTGCCACATTCAATGACCCCACTCAACTTGAAGAAGTCAGATCATTCATCACCCCAATTCCCTAATGGCAGTTAGGGTTGCTTCTTCAAATGGGGATTGAGGCAATTTAGGGTGACTGAGTGCTAAAAATAAAAAGTAGTAATTTTCTTGCAATCTCTCCTTTGTTAGCAGTCATAGAAGATTAGGGTTTCTCCTTAGCTCTTGCCTCAAGGAGTTGCCTGGATCTGTTTTTCCACCTTAGTTCCTCCCTGGGAAGAAGCTCCCCTTTCTTAGAATTAAGATTTCTGGAAGGTTTAAATCTGATCCTGGCATAGTGGTTGGTTAAGTTCAGCCCCCAAACTTCATGTCATGGCTGGTTAGCTCAGCCCCCATTCAGAATCTATAAATGACCCGAATTTGGGTCACAGAGCAGGCTTTACCCCCTGCCATGTTCCAAGGGCCGAAGCTGTCTGTACTTTCTCTTCTCTCCTTCTACTAATCTAATCAAGTCTCTCTAACCTTAAAGAAAGAGATGGGATGAGCTTGTTTAAAACCAGAACTTGGCCCAACAGCACATCTGGGTTGACAGCAGATGACAGCCATGGATTTAATTAATGAGGAGGGGACATAAAGGGGACCTGAGAGACAAATACCCCAATTCTTTTCCTCATCTGCACAGAGCTTTGTTTATACTAAGTGCTTAACAAAATTCTGTTGAATTTAATAAATATTTTGCTTGGTTAGTTAATAATTCATTAATTGTCTATACTTCAGAATTTTGCAGGAAGTATTCTATTTCTGAGTTTTAGCACCTTACTTCAATGTCTGGCAAGCTAAACATGCTCAAGCATTCCCTCATCTGATATTAATAACATCTATATCATTTATTTATGGGAGTTGCTTATGTTTCCCCATCACTGTTATAGTTAAGCACACACATTTAACATTTTCACCCATGCCTGGTAAATAATTTCCCCACATTTTTCTTCATTAAACTTCCAAACAGGCTATGTCTGTTAGATAACAACCTGCCCTGACACAAGTCCATTACGTGACTGGGTAGTTGGGGAGAGCTAAACCAGACTATATTAACAGTGCTCAGTAACGAAGCCCAGCCGAAGCTAAAATAGACGGCTGTTTTTGAACAGCCCTTATGCCAACTTCAGAGGAATTTGTTCTTTTGCAAATGGTTCATCTTATTATGTAATTTCTGGTATTTATAGTAATTATCTAATTATATATAATACTGCTGTTCAACATTTAAGTATAAAAGTTCTGACTTGTAAAAAGTAATTTAAGTCATATAAAACCATAGAACTATGATTTCCTACTATCCCTGGCATTCAGTTCATATATACATAAATATATATAAATAGTATTTGATCTTTTTGCATATTTTTACTTATTTATTTGCAAGCAAAGAGAGAGAGAGAAGAGAGACAGACAGAATGGGCATGTCAGGGCCTCCAACCATTTCAAATGAACTCCAGATGCACACACTTCTTTGTGCATCTGGCCTTATGTGGGTATTGGGAAACTGAAACTGGGTCATTAGGGTTTGTATCTATGCTTGTAGGAGGCATTATTCAATATTCTGACCAGTCCATCTTACCTTCCAATGTCCTCTAGTAGATTTATAACCACCAGCACCTAATCCTCTGTGGCCGGGCCATTTTTTATGGATCAGTAGAGGCCTGTAAGGAGTATGATACTAGGACATGCTGGGAGTTTATAACACTATCACCTTACAACAGGAAGTCTTTATCACCAGGGATTTCAGCAGTTGGGGTATGGACACCCCATCTCCATCACTCCTTAGGTAGAATGTTTTCTGATATGTGTTTTGCACAATATCCTATAATTTCCCACGGGGGTAGCTAGTTTAATAGGAAACTACTGGCTTCCTTCCCTTCCCTTCCCTATTTCCTGACCAGCATCCCTTAACTCCCTAAACAAACTACTATACTCAAAGCCCTTTGTAAAACTCAGTTTCTGAGATGCTGAAATTTTACAACTTAACATCTACAATAACTACAAGACTCTGATGGTCACCTGAAAGAAGGCCAGCAACCCCACATGACCACATTCTTAAACAATGACTGGGTTTCTATAGCATCTTATATTTTTGTGAGTGTCTGGTTTATCTCTGTGTACCAGATACTTGTTTGAAATAAATTAATCTTCTAAAACTCCCCACACAGCTATATCCTGATCAGACCTTGGAAGGTAACTACATAATTACTTGAAAACGCACATAGTCCTCCATTTCACTCAGAACCATTCTGGTTCTTCTGTAACCATTGTAACATCAGTCAGTTCATGCTGGGAGGATGGTGCCCCAGAGTATGCCTATGCATCCTGAGCTCTTTTATTCTTTCTGCCCCTCTTCCGCAATGCACCTGGGAATACAATAAAATTACTGTATGTTCATACGTTAGTCAATTAAAACAGTTTAATTTAGTTAAGCAATCAAAATAATGAAAAGAAAATGCATGTAGTAAATTGAACCATGGAACAACCTAGCTCAGCCATGCAGTACCTCAGACCTCAGTTGTTTCCTTTAGGACTGTGGGGCTAATTGGGAGTTGCTGTCATTGTACCACAAGAGGATCATACCAAGTGTATCTAGTCCAAGGAAGATCCAAAGTCAAATTTCAAAGCATGGTTTCTATAGAACATACATCACTTTCACATCATAATAAAGAGGAAAAATGTAAGCTGAACCATCATAATATATGTGTGTGTGAAAGAGAGAGAGGAAGGAAGGGAGGGAGGGGAACAAAGAGAATTCTCTATCCATGTGTAGTGATAACTTCTTTTGGAATGAATTTCTTATAGGTTTTTCCAGGTATTATACCTGAGATTACTGTCTCTCAAGTTCAAGACCCAGTCTGGGGACCACTCAGATTTTGTGAGGACAGCCTTCAGGGCCTTCTAAGAAACACTTCTGCTTACTCTGAGGTTATAAGCCTTCAAAATTACACCATAAATTTGGGTGGATTACCAGAATGCCCTTCTGGAGAGCCATGGACTTCAGTCATTTAATTATATTTTTAAATAATTTATTTATTTTTATTATTCTAATTTTACATTCACATTGGTGACTCCATTATTCTCCTGCCTGTGCTCCCTCTCCAAAGGGACACTCATAATAATGTGGGTCAGCCATGGTGGGTAACCAACTGCTCTTGATTTGGCTAATAGATCCACTCAATGGCATGGAACTCATTTCTGGAACTGGGAAATAATTCAAAAACATGTACAGAAAATGAGCCCAGTCTCCAAGATCAAGCTCCCACCAAATGTAGGCTAGAAGAGGACCTATGCACATCAAATTCTCTCTAAAATAACTATGGCCATTCCATCTATCTAGTACTAACTTCTCTCTCCATTGGAGAATTTGCTTATCTTTTTTAGATGGATGACGAACCTGAAGGAAGGATCAGCCTATCACACCTCACCAGGGACCCAGCTGAAACCAGAGTAATGCAGGGAAAGGGCAAGAGTACAGCTTTCTTAGTGAACACGATACCAGCCATTTTGTTTTTTTCAGAAATTACCCAAGAGGCTCCTGAAGCAGGGCTTACCACCATTCCTTTGGGTCAACAGGCAGCAATCATTCAGTGTCTTTTTGGGAACTGATACTACTAAACTGTATTAAAGACATGTGCTCTGTCTTCCTAACTCTCCTCACCGTGAACAGATGATGAAGCTCAGGTGAAATCTAACACCATGAGATTACATACACAATGAGAATAAATACAGCACAGAAGCAATCCCAGAGTGAATGGTCCATCTAGAGACCTGGAAAAGAGAAAGAAGCAACCAAGAAACACCCCTAGCAAAGGGGACATAGGGAGACAGCCCCATGAGATGGGTATAACTAACATGGAGGGTGGAGTGATGGACGGTACAGACACCTGCTAAAAGGTCAGAAGGGAAATGATGGCCAAGGCATGTAACAGTGTGGGGATGCCTGCAGACCTTAGAAAGATGCTCCAGGGAAAAGTGGTTGGAGCAAATAAGAATGTCTGTTTCAGGAGTTTTGTAATACATTAGATCAGGGCAGATGTTTTTTACTTTATTCTGTTTTTGTTTTTAGAGGGGGGAGATATTTCAGCAGGCACATAAAAATATATGATCCAGAGAAGCAAAGTTCTATGAAGCAGTACAGAGAAAAGAGAAGTATCAAAGAGAAGAAAACATTCTACTTGAAAGGTGAGAGGAAGCAGGATGCAGGTGTTTGGAAAGACCACAGGCAGCTGGTTCACATGTTTATACAATGAGAAGTGGGGAAGGCAAGGGAGGACTAGACATGCAGCAGGGGATGTGAGAGCTGAAGGACATGGAAGATACCTTTCAATGCTTCCATTTTCTTAGGGCTGGAAGTTTGTAGGATGAATTGAGAGAAGAGCAGAATGAGTGGAGTGTGAAAGCCTGGCTGGAGGATGAGGAAGATTATAGACCTTTGCCCTTAGAGTTAACAGTGAATTCATGCTGGGCATATCACATGTATATGTAAGTACCAAACTAAGTCTGCAGGTAATAAAGAGAAGGAAAATGTGTCTTATAGAATCATGGTCCATCCTGTGGGTCTGAATATGTGTCCTTCACCTCTTGTTCTTGGTATGAGTAGACTCAAGCAAGATGTTCACCAACCAAAGGTGTAAATACATTTTGCTGTTCAGTTCAGATGGAAACTTCCTCAACCTCAGTTAATTATTCTAGAAGAAAACCCAGTGGAAATCATGAAGCTTGTTAGCTCGTTCTTGAAGTATCCCTAAAACTAACTTGTCAACTGAAACTCTAGATGGGAGTTTAACTTAATGACTTGGTTCAAATGAGCAAGTCCCTCAGTGAATGCAAATTTTCAACTAAATCTTGTTAAGTTGGGCTGTGGTGAGATCATATGCCAGATATTTCCAGGGTAATGGTGAGGAGAATATTATGTGCATGTTACTTAGTCTGACATCACATCTTAAAAAGGAGGCTGAAGTGCATGTATAAACCCTTAGAAAATATGAAGCAGAACACTCTACTCAAATAGGAACTTATATCAGATATCTGTAAATAAACGTTTAAAATGTACAACAACTATACAGAGAACACAATGAAAAGATAAAAACCTTCTGAGGGACATAAGTGTAACATGGAAAGCACATTATTCTATGTTCTCTTGATAATTAAATACATTCATTCCTAGTACAATTTATAATGCAATCAATCTATGGATTGTATGTGGTTTGTCCTTGCCAAAACCCATGTTTAAAGTTGGCTTTCAATGTAAAGATACTGAAAGTGGTAGAGACTTTTAAGAGATGGGGGCTACCATGGGGTAGTGTGACTGACTGGGTCATGGCCATCACATGAAGGGATTAATGTTGGTGTCATGGACTGAATCAGTTCTCAAGAGTAGGTAGCTATGAAAAGACAGGTCTAGCCCCTCTTCACTTTCTTGATAACTGTCTTAACACATGACACTCCCCTACCAGCTCTCTTTTTCTGCAGCCTCATGATCCCTCCATGTGACTCCATGGGTCATGTTGTAATCCAGAAAATTCTTATTAAATGTCTGCACCATGCTGTTTGTACTACCTAGACATGAGACTCAAGAACTGAATAAACCTGTTTTCTTCATACTCATCCAGAACCAGGTATTCTGTTATAGTAAAAGTGAATGGGATAATACAATACTTATAAAACAATATCAATCATTGTACATTATTAATAAGTGATAATTAATAATAGTTATTAAAGGTATCTTTCAATATAAACATGTACTTACTATGTGCCAAGCACTGTTCTGAATGCTTTAGTCTTATTAGTTTATATAATCCTTGCAACAACTTTTTTATGAGAGTGACTGAGAGAGGGAAAAGGGGAGAAAGAGAGAGAATTGGTGTACCAGGGGCTCTACCCACTGCAATTGAACTCCAGACAGGTGTGCCAACTTGTGCTCATACATGACCTTGTGCACATGTGTTCCCTTGTGTTTCTCACTTATGTGGGTTCTAGCAGGTTGAACCTGTGTCTTTAGGCTTCACAGGAAGGTGCCTTAACTGCTAAATCATCTCTCCAGCCCTTGCAACAACCTTTTGAGTAGTTGAATGCAGTTAATATATTAATTTATTCAAAAATATATAAATATCTGTTCCTCATCAGGCTCTATTTTAGGTAACAGTGACAAGACAGTGTCATGAGTCAATACAACCTCCTGTTCTCCAGAAGCTTTCAGTCTTGTTGGGGAAGATGGGTATAGTGGTTTGAATCAGATGTCCCCCCATAAACTCATGTGTTTTAAAAATGCCCAGATGGTGGCAACTTGGGAGGTGGAGTCTTGCTGGAGGAGATGTTTCATCTGGGTTGGAAATCGAAATCTATTAGACCCTAGCTTGCCAGTATGCCACATGATAGTAGAAGCAATGTCCAGCCTATGCACATGCCACGCTTTCCTCTGCCATCATGAAGCTTCCCCACACAACTGTAAACCAACATAAAAAAAATAAATAATAAAACTTTCCTCCTATCATCTGCTTTTGGCCAGGTGCTTTGTCCAGCTACATGAAGGTAACTACAACAAAAACTGGTACCAGGAGTAGGGTTATTGCTTCCAGAAACCTAACTTATGGATTTTGACCTGGTGGAACTGATTTCAGGGAGGGATAGGGAAAGATTTGAAACCTTGGGCTAGAGATGCCTTACAGTGATATAAGCAGAGCTTGTGGAGTATTCTGTTGAGAGTTGAAAGACCTGAATGCATAAAACTATGGTCTACGCAGGCTTGACTTATGAGTGGAAGAAAGATCTTTGTCTGTACTGGGTTTGTGTTTGTGTGTGGGACTAGATGCATTCTGCCTGTGTCCTAAGCACTTAAGCAGGGTTGGGTTTATTAGAAATGGACTGGTGTGAGAAAAAAGATATGACACAGAAAGAAATAAATGTTTTGAGCAGAAGACTGCAGCTCACTTCAGCTGCAATTGTTTGCAAGATTACCACCCACCATTGAGATATGATCAGCTGTTCTGCAGTGGGACAGTAGGAAGAATACTGAAGAAGTTTTCCTGTTCTTCAAAGTAGGTTTTACTCCCTTATAAATGATCAAATTTGGAAGCTGACCTGGTGTTGTGGAAATATATCAAATGCAAGTAAGAGAGAGGTTCATTCTGCAGGGTCTGAAATGTGGTCATTTGGAGATGATTCCTAGGCAATGTCAAGTAAACTTAATCCCTGAATAGAGGCCAAGGGGACTAAGGCATGGATGAATCCTGGTTTGAAGTGGAGACCCTAGGATTTTGGGGATGCCATGACTGTGGAACAGATACCTAGGAGAGCTGCTGGCTTGGGATGAAACCCCATCACATGCTTTGTCCTAGCAACATGAAGCTACCTACAGCAATATGTAGAGAAATGTACTTCCAGGTGGTGATAAATCTCTAACATGCATGGGAGATAAAGGATGTAGGGGAAGGGAGATGCTCTTTAATACAGGTCAGGGTCAGGAATGGCCTTCTTGATGAAGTGACAGAAACTAGGAGGAGAAAAGAGAGCAAGTTATGTGAAGAGCTGGAGAAGTAATGCCAGCAGTGGGAGCCAGTGGAAAGGCCCTGAACAGGACTTTCGTCATATCTGTGAAAGAGCAAGAAAGCCAATCTGATGTGATGGAATATGGCAGAAGGTGATGTTAGAGATATGGAAGGGGTATGATGCCAGGGGACCTTTCCTTTAACTCTGAATGAAGTGGAAAAAGTGGCATGGTGTTACAAAGTGGTCATTCAGGCTGCTGTGTTGAAAAGGAATGATTATCTCCTCCATGGAAGAAGACTGCATCCTTGGTGGATAGATGACACCCAGTGGTCTACATTTCTTGACTGGAAATATCTACTACATCAAAGGAATAGAATAAAGTGACTAGATTCTTTATACACTACTCTTGAATCAAAGCCAGGAAGCAATCCCACTAAACCACAGGCAAAATGGAGAAAAGCCTGTGAAATGCAGGTTTCCTACTCTTCTATCATCCAGGCATCCACTCTCCACTGCCTGATGCCGCTTTGGTGAGAAGGTCAGAGCAGCTTTCATCTTTCACCTCATGTGTTACTTCCAGCCAGACAACTACCTCTGATAAATCCACATCAAGTATAGGGGGAGACAGCATGCTCAGAAATCTGGTGTCCATGAGTTAAGTTATGCATGTGGGAAACAGAGACAAGAATCTTACATCATTCCTGGGATTTCAAATTCCATGAATTTCCTCAGTTCAGAGCAGATCATCACTATCACAGGCTGTGTGTCAAGTATGGGATGTTTCCACAGCCAGCCCAAGGGTATACTTCCAGAAAAAAGGTTGAGAGCACTCACTGATGTTAACAGTGAGTTGACAATAGAAAATTTTAGCCTTGACCTATATGATAGAACTAGACTTAAACTAGTGAAACGTGCCTATTGGTCAGCATTCTGTACCTATCTAGTCTCATTTATGAATAAAAGAGAAAAATATCAATTCAATATTTGATATACTGACTGGTGCATTCATGACACCACAGTGATTTCTGATAACTCCACTGAGGAAGACCTCAATGGAATGGTGCAAGGGACAGGAGACAAAGAAATAGCCCTATAGAAATGTGACAAATTTACATTATGTTCATATATTAAAGGTCTCAATAAAAAATAAAACAAAACAAACTTAAAACATAAACATGATGCTGCCTCATTTAAAAGACACATAAGAAGGAACAGCAGAGATTTTCTTATCAATTGCCTGGTACACTGCAGAATCGTAGCTCTTCCCTTTAGGAAATAACAATGATTACTTCATCTTTATCTTTTCAGTTATAGCAGAAGTTTTGAGACAAATAGTGGGACAGTATTGCTGACCATGGCGCCATGCCAATGTGCTGAGCTAATTAAGTTATCTCTTAGATTTCCCTGTAGGATCCTCTAGTTAGTGCAGAAGCATCCCCTGAATTTGTTGTGGACACCAAGAACAACATAATTCTCACAGCATTGTTTTGTCATTGCTTGACAACAAATGGTACTTCTATTTTTTTTTTTTACCTCAGAAGAGAAACATATAATTGATTATCTATGATCAATCTGTGCACTACAGGAAAATGAAAGACTATTAAATAACTATAGAAGCCTTCTTGGGAATCGAGTTTATGTTCTTCCTCACAGACACTCTCCCCATCATCTTTTGCTTCCTTGCCAGCAGAATCCCCTGTTACTGGTATCTACTTTTTCCCCTTGAGATCTAAGGGACATCTAAGGTGACCCCATGCTAGCTCAAGTTTTTTTTTTTTAATTCAGTATATATATTTTTTATTTATATTATTCTGATTTTACATTCATAGTATTGGTTCCATTATCCTCCTCCCTGTCCTCCCTCTTCCAAAGGCACCCTCATCAATGGGGAATGTGGGTCATGCATTGTGGGGGTTGTCAAGAGTTCTGGGGGGTAGGCCCCAGTCTCTGTGCATAATGCCCCAACTTGTGACTCTTAACTATCTTTCCGAGTTTCCCTGAGCCACATTGGGGTCATTTTAGTTCTGCTTCAGTGATGAGGTTTTGGGAGCCTCTGTGTCTCTGGATATCTGGCTTAGTAGGAGTTGGATGTTCTCTGTGTTTATCTCCTTCAGCCTTTTTCTGGTGTCGTGATCATGCTAGCTCAAGTTTAATCAAAACTGTTAGCATTCCTTTGGCCAGACCAGATGTGTTCAATTGTTCTGGGTGACACTAATCAAGGATGGATGAGTTCTTCAGCTAATTGGCCTCCTTAGTCTAGAGAAGCTTTGTCTCCACACTGATCAGAGAACTTCTACTGTAGCTCTGATTGTTGCCCGTTTCTATTTAATGCAATGGGAGGGCAGGAGGCCTATTGCCTGAGTTACTCCCAGTGCCCATTTAGATATTCTGGGAAGATCTTGACCCTCTGTGCTTGGGGCCACTATACTTTCCCTTCCTTCTTATAAAAGGCAAAATGTTTCCTTATCGTTAAAGGCAATTTGGAGGTCAGGGTTCCACAAATTATAGCAGGAGACAGTCTAACAATCAGAAAATCTGTAGTGAGGATTCCAGACACCTCATACAGACAAGTTAAAATTTTAAGTTTAAATTGAGTTTTTTCAGAGTTCTCATCTCTATTAAGTATTTCAGAGTATCCAACTTCTGCCTCAGATATTCAGCTCTGAGATTAAAGTTAAGTTGTATAAAAATCTAAAAATTAACAAGGGCAACCCTACCAGCTTTTAGAAGTTAAAATACTGATTTCAACCCACCAGTGGAGTGAAGCCTATATTTTTGTCTTCAATTTTCCACTCAACAGACAATGAGCCTCTTGATTTATTTACTTAATGTTTCTCCAAGCTATGAACCTCTCAGTCTCTTTGTTCTATCACCTATAGCCTAAAAAATCCACATTTGATTCTTCACCTCCGTTCCAGCCACTAGCCCATCACTTGATTCCCATTTTTAGCAAAATTTCCAAAACAGTCATCTGAAATTTCAAGTGTATCTTCTACATTTGCTAATTCTCTTTACTGCCATTTCTGACAGTTTTCAATTTCCTTGTCCCTTGGAAATGACTCTCATCAAGATGGCAGCCATTTTGCCATATCTAATAATCACATCTGTGGCCTCCTTGCTCAGCTTCCTCCCTTCTTCTCAAAAAAGTTTATTATCTAGGCTTCCCTAACACTAGAGACTTTTGTTGGTCTTTGTAATTCACTGGTTCTTCACCTTAATTCTGTGTTAGCTCCTTCTCTTCAACCTCATAATGAAGGAATGTCGTCACTGTTCCACCACAGGGTCTCTTTTCTCCCCACATCGCTTTTCTCCCAGGACATGATCTTTTTCGGTTCCTTTTTCGTAAGGATATTAGAGAGGGGCAGGCTTACAGTAGAGGTGCTCAGATGAACTGCTTTGAGGATTGGAGCTTTATTAGTAGAGTAGTGAGCATCATGCCACAGGTAGCATGATGGGCTCACTGAAGCTGGAGAAAGAGACAGAGAGAGGGAACGAGAGAAAGGCTTCAGTTTTCCAAAGAACAAAAGGAGTTTCTTGCCTTTATAGATATCCAAGGAAAGGTTCTGCATTGTGAGAAGTCAGGTGTAGTTACAAGCATGTGCTAAAAGTCACACAGGCACTAGATGTGAGACTAAAGGTGTATCTCAAATTTGCCTTGGCCCAAGTGGTTGGAGGGCTGTGCTTGTCCACATGCCTTGGGCCCTGGGCAGTAAGGTCTCTTAAAGTGATCACATGATCTACCATCTATAATTTCTTACCCTGCCTGTGACACATTCTTTCCACTGAGCTCAAGGCTAATAGCAGTGAATGCCTGTGTGAGATACCACAAAGGTTACCTATCACTTATTTCCTTATTTTTAAATATTTTGTTTATTATTCACTTGAAAATAGAGAAAGAAAGAGAGAAACAGGAAAAGATAGAGAGAGAATGACACACACAGAGAGAGAATGGGCACACTAGGGTCTCATGCCACTGCAAATGAACTCCAAAAGTATGCACCGCCAGTACATGGGTACTGGGGATTTGAACCTGGGCCATTGGACTTTGCAAGCAAGTACCTTTAACCACTAAGCAACCTCTCCAGCCCATATCTATCATTTAAAATGACCACATGACCCCAAAATTCACTTCCCATAATCCACCTATGGCCCTTCCCTTCTGAGAAAACACCAGCACATACCTGTTAGTGAAAGCATCCTTAACTTTCCTACATCCTTTTGGCACACCTCTCAAAACATATTTTCAGTTCAGTGATGCATCACCTGCCTGTCAATTCCCTGACAGGCCACCTCACTGTAGAGTCTTCACACTATTTTTTCTGCTACTGTTTTTTTTTTTTTTTTGTCACTTTTTGATCCACATTTAAGGCAGGATTAACTCTTTAAAACATAGACCACATCATTTTATTTCTCTGCTTAAGAATAGCTTTCCATAGAATAAATAATAATTTTATTATATTGTGGTGACCCAAGAAGCTGTGCTCAAGACAGCTTCTGCTTGTGTTTCTGGCATCTTCTTTCCTCCTTATCCCTGTGTTACAAATATTCTAGCTAGAAGTGTTTTTTTTCTGCTTAGTGCATCACATTCACACACTTCACATTCAAAACATCCAGTGTCAGTTCAAACGTCATCTTTTCACAGGGACCTTTCCTGACTGTCTGAAGTGGTGAGCCATGTGCAATTAGTCATCCTTCATGTCATCACTTGCTTTACCTTTAACCCAGTGCTGACGTCCATCTGAAACGACCAGGTTTGTTTAACTGTGTAGTCTGTCTTCTCCCACACAACTGTCAGAGAAGACACTTGGTTCACCCAGCGTCTGGAACAGCACCTGGCTGACTCCAGTTTACACTCGGTGAACATTAAAGAATAAAATTATAGTTCACACCATTCTTGTTGCACTTTGATTTACCTAGGAGCTGCCTCCCTGGATTCTCCAATGTGTCCTAAATAACTCATTGCATCACGAGTGAGGCTCTGGTTCAAGGTGATCCATGAGTTTTCTCCTGTGGGCTTTCTGGTTTTCTCTTCCTCCCCTCTCACACCTGTCTTACACCTCAGACACAGTCACTTCCCAGCCATTTGCTGAGCTCCTCCTCCTTGCCTTTTGTCCTTTCTCTTTCCATGTTTCACATTCAACCCACCCCTTAAAATCAGTCACACATTTCCTTTTACCAATTTAGTCAGTAGCTCCACTTTTTCTAGCACATTCCTCCACTGCTGTTTGTATTTCAGTCTGCAGTGAAATTATTTATTTATAATCTTGTCCCACACATTAGCTCATTAAAAACCTAAAGTTTCCTAACCATCTTTAAATCTGCAACTAACATGAGGCATATTGCTATTACCCTTGCTAGAATGAACTAAATCAAACTGAGCCACTGCACACTAATTACTTCACAATAAACTTAAAAAAAAAGAGTTTTAACTAAAAGAGTATCTCTTTTATATCATAAAAATAACATTATCGGGCTGGAGAGATGGCTTAGCAGTTAAGGTGCCTGCCTGCTAAGCCTAAGAATGTCAGTTCCAATCTCCAGGTCCCACGTTTAGCCAGATGCAAAGTGACGCAAGGGTGCAATGCCGCACTTGCCCACAAAGGGGCGCATGCATCTGGATTTCATTCACAGCACCTGAGAGGCTGCTGGTGCACCCATCTCTATCTGTCTTCCTCTCTCTATCTCTCTGTGTCTCTCTCCAAAATAAAAAAATAATAACATTATTAATATTCACTGGGTGCTAACTATATGCATTCTCCTTATTAAAAATGATAGTAGAAAATAGAAGTTTGGAAGAGTCAGCAACTTGCCCCAAATCACAAAACCAGTCAGCTCAATAGCTGGAGAATAAATACAATCTCTTTAAAGGGCCAGGTCCCACTGGATCCCCATGCCATAAACAGGCTCAACAGACTGGCTTCATTTAGACAACCATCCCCAACCATTACTCAGACTCTGGTCTGAAAAGCTATAAGAACGCTGCCATAGTATGGAAGAATGTGTCACCTTGGGCCTGGGTCTCAGCCCAGCCTCAGTTCTTTCTTCTCACAGGCCTTTGTCCTTCTACCAGAACTGCATGAGTAGATTTCCTGGTTCTCTCAATAACCCCAGCAGGTTAAGTTCTTTCAGAAACCAACATGCCAGACCTGAAATTGATCCAAATGTCATTCCCTACCTTGGGCATGCTGATCACCAAATGTCCTGTTGTCTGTGACCTTTTAGCAGAGCTTTTGTCTGGTTGGACTTCTGCAGGAAGGACAAGCTGAAATATCTGCAAAGAAGTAGAAGGTATGGAAAATGAGGGTGTGCTACACGAGAGGCCACTTCATGAGGTGCTTTAATGCCAACACATGATATACTGTTCAACCAACAATGTGCTTGAACTTGTTCAAAACATAGATTCCATAAGCTATTCTTGATATTTATGAGCTATTTTACCAGGTTTAATGAATAAGAAGTCACAATCAATAAAAGGCCATGAGTCCATTTATGGTAGAAAAGTAATTTATAGATAAAATATCAAAATATTTCCATTTTAATGTCTCTAAGGTAGCCCATAGGAATGTTTAGAATCAGATGAAATACCTAAAACTCTGTATGCTAACTGACAAATTAAAACTAAAATTCTTAGATCTTAAGCTTTAAAAATGCTGTTTCAAAAAATACTAAAATTATCGTTGCCATGAGTGAAATCATTGGCAACTTAGAGCAGGTATGATGACTATGTGACTTTAATGTGGCTCTGTTATCAGCTTTTAACAAGTTCAATGCAACAGACACAAAGTTAGAGCATCAATGTCCTCAAGCTGCAAGATGGCAGCAGTCATCCACAGTATACTGCCCCCACGCTGTGATGAAATCATGTCAGTCATCCACAGGGTATACTGCCCCCATGCTATTATAAAATCATGTGCCTGAAAAGCAGTGCCCTGGTTGAGTTCCTATTATTTATAATTTTTTAAATAATTGAGATCTTTGTGCAAACTTCTTTGAGCACTGCAGTAGTCCACAGGGTTATACCTACCTTTCCTTTGACCATGACTCGCACATAGGTTGGCTGTACATCCACCTCGATTAAGGAGGTGTCCATGTACCTTCAAAATTAAGCACAGCAGGTCTTGTATTTGTCAAAAGCATTCGATTCGAGGAAGTAAAAATACAACTGGATGCTTACAGGACCATTTTAGATGAATAAAGTTTTAAATATCCATGCTAAACCAGTCCTAAAATACTGGATTTAACTTATTCCCAGTCAAGAGGAAATTCAATATATCAGCAATTTCATTTTTAGACATATAAGTACACTTGGCATTGATTGCCCCTAGCCCAAAAATATCTGAGGTCTGGAATGCCAGAGGTTTGCATAAAATGACTTGTCATGCTCCCCCATGAATATTTTACATCCCTAGACTTGAACAGCCAGGAAGGCTGAACGCACTGTGCTTGGGGCCAACAATCACCAGCTGCTGCTCCTCAGATGGTCTCTGGGCCCACAGCTGTCATGAAGCTGCATCCAGACCTGCGCTCCTGGATGAGGAGCTACCTTTTTCCCTCAGGCACAGGCTGCTAGACAAACAAAGCCTTCCACGGATGCCAGTGACCCAGGAGTGATTGATCCCTTAATGGTTATGGGGTTAGGGTGATTATATTTTCTTGGACTAGATAGTGCTATACATCATTGTGAATTTACTAACTACCACTGAAATGCATGCACTGAAATGTCTGACACGGCGAATTTAAGTTGTGTCCACTTTGCCACAGTTACAGAAGGAAAATCAGAAGGGTGAAGGGTTTACGTTCTGGCTCCTCGGGTTATTGTTTACTTTGATAAAGTTCACTCTCTGAAAATGTAAGTAATTCAAGAATATAAGTCTCTCCTATCTCCTAAAGCTGCTACAAAATCAAACACAAAACAGAGCATGCAGAAAGTCTACAAACAGCCCAGCCAGGCTGGAGGGACAGCTCAGTGGATAGAGTGCTCGCCACAGGTATTAGTTACTGTCTTGCCGCTGAGACAAAACACCAAAGAAAAATCAGTTTAGAGCTGGAGAAATGGCTTAGTGGTGATGGCACTTGCCTGTGAAGCCTGTGCTGTACTCTCCAAATTCCACATTAGCCAGGTGCACAGAGGTGAGCAAGTGCAAGGTCACAAATGCCCACTAGGTGGCACGAACATCTGGAGTTCAATTGCAGGGGCTGAAGCCCTGGCACGCCAATTCTCTCTCTCTTTCTCTGTGTGTGTGTGTGTGCGTGTGTCTCACCCGCTCTCTCTAAAAATAAAATCAGTTTAAAGAAGGAAGTGTGGATTTCAGTTTACAAACCATCATGGTGGGGAAGGACCAAAGCGTGAAGCAGAGCTGGTCACATCCAACCCACAGTGAAGTAGGGGTCTGAATGCCAGTCTCAGCCAGCTCGCTGCTTTCTATATTGTCCTGGACCCCCAGCCCATGAAGGGATGCATCCCACATCAATCAGCCTCATGAAGATAATTCCTCATAGGCACACTCAGAGGCTGACTACTCTAGATAACCTTCACAGTGACTTAGGTCCTGTTATATCACAGTCCATATAAACCATCACATTACTCAAGTGTAAGCACCTGAGTTTGATTTCCAAGAATGAGCATTAAATAAAAAAGGTCAGAAGCTATAGTAACATGCTGAGAGTGAGAGCAAAATAGCAGGAGGAGAAAGGAGAATTTCCTGGAAGCTCATGGGCCAGATAGCCTGGAGCACTCAGCAGTAAACAACAAGTGACCCTCCCTCAAACAAGGTAAACGGGAGGACCAGTATTCAAGGCTGTCCTGTGACCTCCATATGTGCTCCATAGCATGCACGCACCCCCCGACACACACACACACACACACACACACACACACACACACACACACAATCCACAAAGGCCTGTATTGTCACCTGCCTGTAAATGTCCAACTCCATTATCATCATTCACTCATTCACTCCAGCATCTGTGAGCCTCCTAACAGGTGCTGGGCCTATTTCAGGTGCTAGAGTTATACAGACTAAACAATGTTCCTGCCCTGATCTCAATTTTTTTAAAAAGGTAAACTTACACTTTTTAATAACTAAGAAAGTAAGGAGAAATGAAAGGAAGTTCTGGGGCAGGATAAGTCTTGCTTCATGTCAGATGGTGGGGCAGAGTCCCCTTTGATAAGGTAACATCTCATCAAGGGCTGAGGGCAAGAACAGTGAGGGGATGACAATGACCTGGGCAGAGGGAGGTGGGTGGACCCTGCACTGGCCAGAAGCTGCTATGGCAGTGAGCCCAAGCTAGCATCATCAAGCAATGAGGTGGAGTAGACCCAGTGTCTCCAGATGACGCCAGTGAAAGGGTGGGAGATGACTGAGGCTCAGTGTCCTGGACCTTTAGGAGATGAGAGTACCAATAGTTTGCTGTGGCAATGACGGGCAAATGAGTCCCCCTGACTGTCATGGTCATGTCCATCCATTGGAATAGTGTGAAGGAGATGGGAGAGCTCAGAGAAGTATGTTCCTTGTGATCCAAAGGCTGCTAAGTGTACCCCTCATGTCTCAGATGGACCAACAGGGAGGTCAGTGACCACCTGAGGTGCATTATTATGTGAAAGCAGTTTGGGAAAACAAATTTGACTGTCAAAGTGATGTGACAGTCTCAATTGCAGAGGGGTCCTTGGGTATCAGCATCAGAAAACAGCACAGCTCTGATCATCCCTTCACCCCTGCCTGCGGATCCTTCCAGAATCTACAGCCACGGCACAGTGAGGTTATTTATGATTGTTACCCAGAAAGAGAACTGATGGAAAGGTCATGAGAGAAGTGCATAATAAAAGGCTTTACCTATAGACAGCCAGGTCCAGGGCAAACTGGTTATGTTTTTCATCATCTTTCAAAGAGAAGTCAAGTCTAAAAATCACATTTGGGGGGAGAAAAATTCTATTTTGAGGAGATTATGCAGATAACCACTTCATACAATCAAAAGTAAACTTGATAATTATACAAACTCTTTATGACAAACTTATTTTGTTAATTAGACACCAAAACATCATTGCTAACTCTAGAGCTTTAAGTGACCTGGGCAGTACATCGAAATGTCACTCGTGTTGACATTGGTGTGAGACTCTCTAGGTAAATTACATGCTAAGCACTAGCTTTAGTGCAGAGTCGGAGACATCTGGTGGCTAAAGCTTTCTTTTCCACTTCATCGAAGTGTACGGAACCCCAGCTAGAACAAGATGGTTACTCATGGAGACTCAACCGCTGGCCATGCATGCCCTTGGTCCAACATCCTGTTCCTTAGGTTCCCAGCTATGTTGTCTTCCATCTTTGCCTTGCCACATTTTCCTTCTCCTTTCATTGCTGCTCTTCCCTCGTGTCCTGGGGAAGGCTGAGGTGTGGCTGTGGTGTGTGACCTCTATGGGACAGATAACAAAGAGGTTCACTGCACTGAGTATGGTCAGGAGAAAAGCTGGAGTCTGGATAGGCAGGATTCAAAGCATTAGGGCTTCCAGCACATCCTGTGGCTCAGTCCCTGATATAACTTCCCTTCTGTGAAAGCACTACATAGAATGACTTGGTCAGTTTTCTTTTGAGCAACTCACTTATTATACTACAAAATGTGTGACATTAAGGAATATAAGCTAAATTGTTTGGAAAACACAGTTCACTGTAGATTTCACTATCATCAGCAGGTCTGCTATGGTAGAGCCGCTCATTGCTTCCAATAAGCCAGCCTGACAGGACTTCTTCAGGATCCATATGAGTTCAAATGAGTGTTCTTTATCTTATCTCAGGAACTTCCTTCTATGCCACCTCCTCTGCCTTGACTGCTTACCCTAATTCTCCAGTCAGTCAGCTCCAGCTTTCTCTTCCTATGTTACTGGCAGCTAATTTTAGAGGTTTTCTGTGGTGAAAATCACCATCCCTAGTAAAAGAACTCCTGGTTGTAATGAGGTGAAAGGCTATGAAAAGTAAAGACCATTTTCCAGCCTTTGTTGCACCTGGGTGAGATCATATGAGGGAATGTGGGCTATGGTATGTTACAGGAATATTCCTTTAGAAACAGCATTGACTCCCTGTCCTGCCTGTCTGCCTTGTTCAGCTGAGGAGAACAGATCACAGGAGGATACCATGATCATGTGTTGGTCTCCTGTCTGCGGCTGCACAGAAAGTGAAGAAGGGGAGATCTTTTTGTGTTAGTTAAGATTACAGTTACTGAAATCTGCTTGTATGCGAGTGCCATCATACCAGCAGAGCAGAGAAGTGATGCAGGACAGCAGTGGTCACTGAGACCCCGTGTCCTTGTTGGAAAGCGGAGCCGACATCAGCAAGTCAGCAAAGACTGAGTTCTGACAAAAAATTCACACATTACTGTATGTTTTGGGAGACAGAAAACGTCTGATTGTTTCTCTTTCTCAATGAAACTTAATAAGTTTCCTTGGTTAAGACTGGAGAAGCATAATGCTGTTGGTAAAGAGTAGGAAGAGATATGACAACCATGTCCAGGCAAGTGGGAGAATGTTGCCAGGACAACACAGCAAGACCTCAGTGCACTTGACACCTGTGGCCATGAACCACAGAAAGGGGAGCAGGTAGAGAGGTGGATGGTTCACTCCAGCCAAGAAAGGCAAGCCCAGGTAGTAGGGAGAGTTTGCTAGACAATGTTGGGATTTATGAGGTGATGCTGATGGATGGAAGGAAGAGATGAAGGGAAGAAGGGAGAGAGGGAATGAGGGAGAGAGGCAAGCATGTTCACATGTGATAATGTAATCAGACATGAGGATGGGAGGTGAGGCCAAGAGAACTAGTGCTCTGGTGCCAGGATCTTCCATGAACTGAGAGGACAGAGGTTTTAGACTGACTAGGGCTAAGCAGATGATCACAAAGAAGTAGAAGATTTGGAGGAAGGGGGCCTATCCTTGGCAGAGCTGGGACATTTTAGGGAAAAAGAAGCCACATGCTCTGCAAATCACTAAAGGCTATAACTTTACTTGTGTCCTGTGATGGAGGAAGAATGGGGGAGGGCAGCTGTGGAAGCAGGACCTTAGCTCAGCCAGTAAACACAAGTAAAGCACCTGAGGGAAGGAATGGATGCTGATAATGAGAGATGCGGAAGCCTCAAAGGACACAACTTGAGCAGGAGTCAGGGAGAAGGAGAGATGGGGTTGGATTGGAGCCTTAGGGAATATGATGCTCGATGAGGACTGATGACCTGGGAGGCGAAGGATGAGTGACTGAGTATGAGAGGAGGGGAGGTAAGAGGTTGTAAGGAGGTCAGAAGAGGTAGCTCTCACTACAATTTCCCTAAGGGCATTGGAGTAAGAGTGGCCAGTGAGGAGGGAAGAGAGATGGTCTGACCAGACATGCAAAGAGCGTTGGGAGAGAGGTCTCCCTTCTTCCCTGTCGAGGCTGAAGACAGATGTTCTTCCCACTAAATGTTTAAGGCTGAAGACAGATGTTCTTCCCACTAAATGTTTAAGGTCCATGAAGGCAAATCCTGTCACATGCACTGCTGTGTCCCCAGTGCCTAGCCTAATGTCCAGCACTGCATCTCTATCTGCTAGAAGAAGGTGTGTGCTGGGTAGGAGGTTGGACATTTGAGCATGAAAGTCACTAGACGTGAAGAGGCACAGGCATGACAAACACAGCATCTGAAGAGTTATGAAACCTTGGACAGGTCACTTCACCTCACAGGCCCAAACTTTGGACTTGAGCAGACAAGATCCATCTACCATGTATGATTACTATAAGGATGAAGGATGTCTGGGATGGTCCTAGACTGCCTTTATTGAAGTAATGACAAAACAAATGAAATGATGGCCGTAAATAGGTTTTGACTAATGAAATGAAGCAAATGAGATTTAGCTCATAAACTTGTTGATCTGAACTGAGGCTGCAAAAGACATCTGGGGCCTGCTTTCAACTTCTCGACTTTCAGACAGACAGAGTGGCTCACCTATTATGAGACTTGAGGATTACCAGTTTGAATGGCGTTCCTCTCCTTAACTAAGGTATTTATATCAGTGTCTTCCCCTGGCCTTTGCATACTTTCCTGATGTGTCTTAGAGAAAACTGCAGACACGGAGGAGGTGCCTGAGTGTTCTTAGCTGATTGTTTGTGGCAGTTTTCAACTTTCATAAACACAGCAGTGGCAGCTTTCAGGAATAAAACCGCAGAGGGTCCAAAGCTTCATGGATACGTGAATAAACCAAGATATCAGGATCCGTTAGTAGATGCCTAGAGAATTATGCATTTGAAAAACTCATAGATGCTTGGCTTTTAAATATGCACAAAATGACATTCCTATTAGACTCATCAAAGTCATTTAGAGCATTGAACATATTCTTCAGAGCCTGCCCATCAGAAGCCATGCGGTGACAGCTCACTAGTGCCACCCCTCCAAGTCTCCATGTGACCCACATACTTGGCCTCATTGATATTCAGCATCTTCCCGTCTTCAGTGACCAGAGTCCGGGGTGCTTTCACTTTCTTCTTTTTCTCACTTAAGATTGAGGGTGATGCAAGAGAACAGGGATGTGGGGAAAGGGAAAATACACAAGGAGAATATAAAATTGTTATATTTTTGTAAAATAGTTTAAGGAAATGTAAGCATACATTTGTGAATATACTGACTATTCACTTATGAAGTCAAATCCTTTTATTCTATGCAGCAAGTTAAAAATCAAGCCAATTTTACATGGTTATATCTATATCAACACGAAAATGTGACCAAGACAATTTGCCAGAGAGTTTGAATGGTGAAGAAAATTTCTTTTCATGAAATACCCATGAATATTTAAATGAGCCTATTTTATGCATGATTTATCCAGATAACTGTCAATTCTCCATTTGTGCATTCAGCTTCTGCTTTAGTTAAAAATGACAATTTTTGAAGTACCAAATGGAATCTACTCTGTAGAAATAAAAATGCCAGTACAGAAGGATCTATGTAAACCGATATATCTCACAGCATCTTGTATCGTTGCAAACCCAGAAATGGTTAGAACGCCTATCAGTGGAGGGTTGATTGGATCTGCTGTGTTGTGTTCACACTAGGAAGGAGCTCACAGCTACTAAAACGCATTTGTTCCTTAGTTACTCATCTAGAAAGTGTTGATGATGTAGTCAGCAAGAACAAATATAAAACATATAAGTCTACTGTTTTGGGGGGGATAGGAATACAATCTTGGGTCATGTACATGCTAGAAAAGTGCTCAACCTCTGGCCGAGGCCCCAGACCACTTCTTCTTCTTCTTCTTCTTTTTTTTCATACTAAAACAAAATAAGTTTTATTTTTCATTAAATTCTGGGGAAATTTTTGTTAATTGTTAATTCTCATTTATTGGAAACTTTGTTATACGGACAAATCATGTGTTGGTCCCATTCTCCTCCTCCCTGCCCCATTTCACTGAGACCCTCCTGAGTGGGGTTACTGGTATTCACCATGAAGTGAGAGCAGCAGTCAGAGGTGATTTCACAGTTGCAGAGGGAGGAGAAAGTATAAGCAGTATCAAGCAGTCTCTTAACTCTCCCTATGCTGAATGGAAGCTCAGGAGGAAAAATGGCCAAAAGGAAACTCATGAGATGATAATGTAGCACATAATTATCCTTTAAAACAATACTGTAAATAACTTAAAAATCTTTCTTTCTTTCTTTCTTTCTTTCTTTCTTTCTTTCTTTCTTTCTTTCTTTCTTTCTTTCTTTCTTTTTTTTAGTTTTCTCACGGTAGCATCTCGCATCTCACTGTAGCCTGAGCTGACCTGGAATTCACTCTGTAGTCTCAGGCTAGACTCAAATTCACAGGGATCCTCCTGTCTTTGCCTCCCAATATCTGGGATTAAAAGCATGTGTCTATGGGGGTGGCACACGCCTTTAATCCCAGCACTTGGAAGGCAGCTGTAGGAGGATCGCCACCTTGAGACTACAGAGTGAATTCCAGGTCAGCCTGGGCTAGAATGAGACCCTACCTTGAAAAACAAAACAAAACAAAACAAAACAAAACAAAACAAAACAAAACAAAAACAATAAAAAAAAAAACAAAAGTATGTGACACTATGCTCAGCTTAATTTAAAAATCTTAAGTAGGTATGTATGTTCAAGACCTAAGAGATGAGACAGATGTGTTTAGAAGATACAAGTATAGGCAATTGTTTGCCTGGGGATTTTAGTGTCCTTTTAGTAGACTTTATTTAATAATCTTATTTTTAATTCATTGCACCTTCTTCTGCATATTAATCTGGGCCTTCTGATCCAACCAAGCTTTTTCAATGACTCAGGACAATGAAGGGGCATCCAGAAATATATGGCTTCACTGTACTCAATATGGACTTGAGTTCAGTTAGGGTACAAGGCTTGCTCTGTCCCTGCTTCCCCTCCTGGGCTAACAGAAATGACCAATCAAAGAGGCACATCTGTCAGGGGCCCACTGGACAAGACAGGTTACACACCCTGAACACGATGACTTAGACCTCCATTCAACTCAGCCTTACCTTGGTAGGTGTCAGGAAGAAGTCAAAGGTTCTAGGCTTAGTACAATATAGATTATCCACTCTCTATGCACATTGACATACATTGCCCTTAGATATGCTAGTACATGAGTACACATGTTAAGAATATAGTAAGCATCTACTAACATAGAATTCCTTTGAAGGGGCTTTTAAGTCTGCAAAGTAACTTCACATTTATTTGCTATATGTTTTTAAAACAATAATAGGGTGTTAAAACAGGTGTTTTAAGGGTTGAGAGCAGAGGTGAGAGCTTAGGTACCTGCCAGTATCATACAGAGAGCATGGGATAGTTCAAGACATTAAAACATGCTCTCTGCTGTTTTCCTCCTCCCCCTGCCCCTCAGCAATGGGTAGACTTCAAGACATTAAAACATGCTCTCTGCTGTTTTCCCCCTCCCCCTGCCCCTCAGCAATGGGTACACTCTTCATGTATAGATCACCATGTTTTAGAAACATTTATTAGATAAAATGATTCCTGATTATTTACCTTCCCAACTTTATAGTTAATGAGGAACTTTTTATGAAAGCAATAGAAACTTCTAATGGTCTTTCTACTCTGTTTCTTGCTTTTCATTGACAATCGTAGGGAAATACCCATGTTTAACTCATCTTCTTGCTATGCACATCATGGCATATCAGAGATAATTGATCTTATTATCAAGTTCACTTATTCAGATAAGTGATAAGATATATTTTACACATCAGACTCAAGCAATGTCAAGAAGGGGAGTGACAGAGAGTCTATTTGTGAAGAGTACTCTGAAAAAACAGCTTACTCATTCAACCTGCGAACAAGTTATGGAATTATATCTAAACATTTCAAAAGTGACATCATATGGCTAGATGCCCAAGAAGACTATATTATGAAAATAAAAATGCCTAATAAGGGCTGGAGAGATGGCTTAGCAGTTAAGGCATCTGCCTCCTAAGCCTAAGAACGCTGGTTCCAATCTCCAGCGGTTCCAATCTCCAGGTCCCACGTTTAGCCAGATGCAAAGTGACACAAGGGCACAATGCCGCACTTGACCACAAGGGGGCGCATGCATCTGGATTGCATTTCGCAGCTGCTGAGAGGCTGCTGGCGCACCCATCTCTGTCTTCCTCTCCCTCTCTCTCTCTCTCTGTGTCTCTCTCCAAAAAAATGCCTAATAAAAATAATAAAATAATTAATTACATTAAAAATAAAATAACTAATAATAAAATTAATTGTGAAAATTAATAGAATAGGCTCAAAAGAGCTCAATCCATCCTACCAAATGCCCCCTTTCTATGTTCCTTATGCAGTATTTCTAACCAAGGTCATGCTGTTGCTAGTTATGTGAAAAGTGGCTAAAAGGTTGAAGACTTGCATCAACAAAATTCTGTCTAAAGTGTCATATAATTCATGGTGTTTTAAAAGAAGCAGTTTGCTATTAATTAATGTTAGCCAATAAAATTCAACAAAAAGCTGTATTTTGAAAGGGCAAATATGTATATATGATGGTTAGTAAATATTTAACATAGATCACAATTACAAAACATTGTACAGTTATGAAAATATAGCCTATAGGGAAGTCTTGCCTCATTCCCAATGACAGTAAAAATGAAATACCTTAATTTTTCTTGGGCTTTGCGCTGTTTTTCCACATGTCTAAGTGTTTCCAAACGAGATTCAGGAGTAAATGAAGAGGGTTTATTCCAGAATGCCATGTCATCCTCACTTGTATCTGATTTCTTTGCACTGGGTTCCTCCTCTTGTGTGTCTGGCACTGGGAGGTTGTCTTTGTTCTCCATGGAAGATGGGCTGCACAAAACAAACAGATTCAGAGCACAGGAGCCTGAGAATGGATATATGAGTTTCACCCTTAATGAATCTTACATTCCCTTACAGTTATATTTCTCACAGTAAATTCATCCCTTTGAGTGAGAAATGTCTCTGACATCTGATCTCACAGGAAATCAGTGGCTCAGCAACCAGTCACACCCTAACCCTCTGTCATTAAAACATTGCAGTATCCACTTTGAGTGGCCACAGGCCTTGCTGATACGAGTTACACAGAGCTCTATAAATAACACAGATTCTTGGGCTCCTATTAGAGAATCTATTCACAAGTACTGGGACTCCTGTGAGTTCTGATGATCAGCCAGGCATAGAAACCACTGAACCTTAGCAATCACCCCATCGCCAGTCCTGTTCCCATCAATTCCTCCCTCCACATTGGGTTCCAGAACTTTCGGTAGCAGATAAGATTGGTCACTTTACTTCAAAGTTCTTCAGTGATATTCTACCACCAAATTCTCTCCTGAGACATATGAGACCTTCTATGATATGGCCTCCACTTTGGTTTTGATTATTGGATTCTGATTTTGTGGCTTTATATGGGAGTACACCTCTATTCTCTATCCTGCTTTGTGGATTATCAGTGTATTAAATTCTCTCTGCATAATTGAATTAATATTATATGACCTATTCAACATTTGTTCATCATGAATCCAAGAAACAACTCTTAAGATAGGTACCAGAGACAGAATCTTGAGCATGGTAGACCATGCTCCACATTCAGAACGTGGTTCTGTTCTAGAGAAGAGAAACTATAGCATTAAACAATAAGCGCTCAGTAGATTCTTGATCTCCTCTAACAGTGACATTAAGTAAAAAAGCTGTGTGAAGTCTTTAGTATCAAGCATATTAAGTAGTAATTACTCAGTGCATGTTTGATTTTGTTAGATCAAAAATATTAAAATTTAGATAGTATAACAAGAACATAGAACAAATTATGCTCAGATTATTAATGCATTAAAATGCAACTAGATATTCAATAAACAAATAATGCAATTTCCCAAAAGTAAATGTATTGCTGTATAGCTATGGTTCTTTATTGTACTGAAAAATCAATCTATGTGGTGGATCTGTAATATTCTACAAAATTCTGACTGTCACTGAATTATTGATGATATTTTTATGTACAGGATTTATTACTAGAAAGTAATTAATTGGCTTACTTTACCTACTGTAATCTGAAATAATAGTTAAAAAATAAAAATACAATTCTACTTAAGAAAAACTATCAGAAATATTAGCTAAGTGACTTAAATATCAAAAACAAAGTTAATATAAATGCATGTGGCTGGTTATGAAACTACTTATAAGTCACTGGGAAATGAACCAAAAAATAAATAATCCTCTTCAAATGCGTCTTTTAAATATGCTGCCTTTCCACCCATGAGCAGCACCCATAATCCTAGATATGTTCTGTTCAAGAACAGTCTTGTCTCAGCTAAAACTCTTTCCAGGACTTAAATAAAATGTCATACTTAATTCCAAGTCTTCCACCCTTACCAAGTTTCTCTCTGTCTTCATCCAAGTCCCTGTTGAGCTGTGACACAGTCTACTTCTACCCTCTTGTCTCATGTATTCCTCAGCTCTGTGCCCCATCTGATTAGGCCTCAATAGATTCCCCTGCATTTTTGGAGCCTTTTGGGTGGACGGACAAGAAGGTAAGCATTGCTCCTGCAAACAGTTCTGCTAAGAATCCCCCTGATGCCACTGCCTCTGGAGCCTGTGCTCAGTCACTTGTCTCTTGTGAGTACCTTTGTCATTCTCACAGACTCTTATGAGAGTTCTCCAGCCACACTGTTCCCATTGAAGTGGTCATCTGCCCTTCTTCCAGCCTCTGAATTACTGCACTGTTTCTTCCTGCAGCCTTGCAGAAGAGCAGCTACCTCTTTCCCAACTAAGCCAATGTCTCACTAGATCAGTGAAGACTCCACATTGGATGGAGTGCCGTGGCACAGATAGACTACATGGAGTATTAAAGTCTGGGGTGTGAGTGGGGAAAGTTGGAACTAATGAAAAACAACTGCAAGCACCTACTGACATACATGAAACAAAGCATTATTAATTTCTGTAAGCTTTTATAAGCCAAGACTAGTAAATGATCCCCCTACACTGGTGTTCCTATTTTAATCTTGATTCAAAGCACTAGGAAAAATACAAAGAAGAAAGGATGATATAGAAGAAATGCACTTTTGAACAGAGGTTTAATATTATAAATGATGCTAACAAATGAATGAAGCAATGCATTGGTAAATATACCATTGTCAGAGTGAGTTTACTGTAGAAATTCAAGGATTGTTTAGTATTTGAAAATATATTAATGTGATTGAACACAAGGTTATCTCAGTAGATATAGGCAAAGCATTTAATAAAATCCTAATGTATGTGAGAATTACATCTCTTCATGAACTAGGAATAGAAGACAACTTACCCTTAAACTCAACAACAAACCTTACAATTAATCATGAGGAATTGGAAACTTTTTTTAAGTAAGGAAGGGATGTGATTCAGATACCCATTCTTACTATGACCGTTTCTTCCTAGACTGGAGGACTTCACGGACATTGGAAAGAAAATACAGTAGAAGTTGAAGAATTAAGAAATGAGGGGTGGGAGATGGCTCATTAGATAAAGTGCTTGTCATACAACTCTGAGGACCTGAGCTTGGATCCCCAGACCTCACCTAAGGAAGCTATGCTGGCCTTCTGTAATTTCCACATGCGTATGGTGAGAAGGGAGGTAGAGACAGGAGAATTTTCAAGAGTGGACAGCATGTGTGTGAGACCAAACACAGAGAGACCTGGCCAGAATCTGGAAGAGGGTCAGTCCCCAGACAGTTAGCTAGTCTAGTACCAAAGGGTGCTACACAAGCAACTGGGGGAAAATGTCCAACATTGGTCCAAACATCTTGCAGACTGAGATACCCAGTAGGAAACAACCTGATGTAATGCTCAAACAAGTACAGTAGTGGCACACAGCCATGGTGGGTAACCAACTGCTCTTGATTTGACTAATAGATCCACTCAGTGGAATAGAACTCATTGCTGGAACTGGGAAATAAGTCAAAAACCAGGTACACAAAACGAGCTCAGTTTCCAAGTTCAAGAGACCACCAAATGTGGGCTAGAAGAGAGCCAACGCATATAAAATTCTCTCCAAAACATATATGGTCATCCCTTCTAGCTAGTACTAACTTCTCTCTCCATTGGAGAATTTGCTTATCTTTTCAGATGAACAAACCTGATGGGAGAATCAGCTAATCACACCTCACCAGGGCCCCAGCTGAAACCACAGAACAACGCAGGGGAAGGACAAGAATACAGCATCCATGGCGATCACAAGACCAGAAAATGGCTGAAGGAGATAAACACAGAGAACATCCAACTCCAACTAAGCCAGATATCCAGAGACACAGAGGCCCCCAAAACCTCATTACTGAAGCCAAACAAAAATGACCCCAATGTGGCTCAGGGAAACTTGCGGAAGAGGGGGCAGAAAGATTGTTAGAGCCACAAGTTGGGGCATTAAGCACAGAGATTGGGGCCTACCCCCAGAACTCTTGACAGCCCCCACAATGCATGACCCACATTCCCCATTGATGAAGGTCCCTTTGGAAGAGGGAGGACAGGGAGGAGGATAATGGAACCAATACTATGAATGTAAAATCAGAATAATAGAAATAAAAAAATAAATAAGAAAAAAAAAAAGGAGATGGAAGGTTAGAAGCAACCATCTGACCTTCACACATGCACTGTAACATGCACACACATGCACCCAATACACATGAGCCCAAACCAAAAAAACTTAATTGAATTTATTTAAAAATATGTTCAGTTTTATGATAAGCAGGACCAGTGTGTTGTTGGAAGCTAAATGTTTGAAGAATCACCTCTGGAATAAACTTTGGTGAGCCAGCCTGGCATGGTGGCATATGCCTTTAGTCCCAGCACTTGGGAGGCTGAGGTAGGAGATTGTCGAGAGTTTGAGAGCCTGAGTTCCAAGTCAGCCTGGGCTAGAGTAAAACCCTGACTCAAAAATAAAATAAGATAAAATGAAATATTTTGAGGCTGCTGTTTACATGAAAATTTGGGGTGATCTATAGACTAGAGCAGCTGTTAAGACAGAAAGCAAAGTTGATTAATGTCAGCATCCAGAAAGCACTCATCTCTAAACCCAGAATCAATTACATGTTTATTTTTAAAATCCCATTCTACAAGATTTTTAAGAATAAATCCAATAAAGAATAATGTCAGACTTTTATAGGAAAATTAAAACTTTATTGAAGAACCCAGAAGAAGATTGAAACAAATAGGGAGTTCAGCAGGAAAAGAATCAATGACATGAAGATATAAAGATGTCATCTTCCCCCAATTAATCTATGAAATAAAGACAATTTCAATCAAAATTATACAATGGATTTTCAGGAAATTTGGTTAATGGATTCTAAAATCCACATAGAATAAGGAAGATCTAAGAATAGCCAGGGTGATTTAAAAAATGAGACTATCTCCATTCAAATACTGAGGTTCAGTATAAATCTACAGAAACTAAAAGCCAGGTGAAGATGCTCCTATGCAGAGGTTGTGGATCAATAGAAAAGACTGGCATCTTACCAGTGGTGCAGAGAAAATTAGCTACCTGCACAGAAAATGATGAGTGCCCCTCCCTACATAACTGATGAAGATTGAGACCAGATAGACAGATGTGACTCTGGGGTCATGAAGCATTACATAAGCAAGACAAAAACTTCTAAAAATAAGATTAACTACATCATGAATGCATTTTAACTCCATAAAATAGAAGCACTGGTAAGTAAGGATAAGCTACAGTGTGGGAGAAGATATTTACAAAACATATATAAACACCAAAGACACAAAAAGTACAACCAGTGAGAAAAGTATAACATATGTAAAATGAGCAGAGAAGACCTTTATAGAGGAAATAGGAATAGGCAATGAACATGTAAGAATATATGTAAGATGTGCAAACTCATCTGGGCTTTTACAAATGCAAATTAGATTTTAAAATTTTGGTGCCATTTAACAACAAATTTGGATAGCTGGTATTTTTAAAAAAATCATATGATGGGAACTCTCCTTTTCCCCCTCCTTTTCTTTGGGTTTTCCCTTTTCATATTTTATTTAAAACATTTGTAATCCATGTGTCAATAGCTGCCATATTGTTGATATGAGCATAAATTTAGAAAACAGCAGCACACCTTCTCCAGCAAGGCCCCACCTCCCAAAATGGCCACCGGCTGAGGACCAAGCATTTAGAGCACATAAGTTTATGGGGGACACTGGGTTCAAACCACCACTCCGAGCAAATTTACAAATGACTGTCATTTACTATATCTGGGTGATGAAACAATGGCTGCTGGTTTAGTTACTTTTAAGACATGTATGTGTGTGTGAAATACTTTTATAATTATTATTTTATCAGTTTTAAAAGGCCACATTACATAAATATTTAAAGCTTTCATTTTATGGAATCAAGTGCCTATAGTTGCAATTGTCTAAACTAAACAGCATTAAGGTTCAGGTTCCTAAAAGATCAATTAGAGGGTTATTAATCACATTAAAATCTACTCACTATGTAATTCACAAAATAGAATGTTTATGATGCAATCAGAATTATTCAACTTATAATTGTGTGATTTGCATTTAACTTTTTAAAAAATACTCCTGCTTTATAAATCAAAGTACACCTGTTAATTTATCTTTTCTGTACCTGTTTTATAGAGATTTGTCTGGAGACAATTTTTGATGCAAATTAAAGTTACTAGCTGGGAGAGACTTTTTTTTCCTCCTAAATGAAAAACACCTCGGACAGTCACACAGGATGCTCACATTCTTCTCTCCCATAACTTACACCATCACATTCACCAGATTAGTATTTCCGAACATCAGTGAAACAGCAAGCACCTGGGGAAGAGAGCGCCAGTGGCCGTTCATGAAAGTTGCTTGAAAGTGAACGAACTACTCATTTACGTACACAGCAGCTTGGGGGTCTGTGTGCCACTGCCCGTCAAAGCCCGGCTCGCTTCTCCTCTGCTCCTCTCCATTTCCATCTTCTTCCTTCAGTCTCCTCTGCTCCTCTTCTTTTTCTTTGGATCGTCGGAGGCAGTAGGCTTTTTCCTGCTCTCGGATTTTCTGTTCAACTGCTGGATAGTTCTGCAATGCTTGGATCCTTTCAGAGCGCTCTATTTCTTTACCATCCAACCACTTCAATAAGGAACAATAAACACGGCACAATTATTCAAAAGTCAGGCTGACATGGTATCTCAGTGTCTATAACCCCAGCGCTCAGGAAGCTGAGGCAGGAAGACTGACATGAGCTGAGTCAACCTGGGCTACAAAGTGAGGTCCTGTCTCGAAAAAAGGGTAAAAGGAAGTAAGGTAGGAAGAAAGGAGGGAAGAAAGAGGGAGGGGAGGATGGAAAGAGAAACAGAATATCAAGCTAAAGTTGATTTTGATTGGGATATTTTTAATTTGAAAATGATAATGTGCCATAGCAACAGAGAACTAAAACAAAGTAATTAATGGGAAATATCAGAAATATTGGTCTAAATCAATGTTTAATTTCATTTATTTCATACAATTAACATTGTTTACAAAGTTCTTTTATTGAAAATAAGTAGGCCTTCTGTCAAAAGCAATTAATGACAAGCTCTCAAAACATTTCATATTAATATTATAACTGCACACTATATTAGGAAGTTGGATGCTTTAATCAAATCCAAGCTCCTATAGTAATATCATTTCCCAAAGCTCATCAAAAAAGGTCCTTCAGTCTTGAACAGACAGGAGCTCTGATTCAAATCAGCCCATGTTCTGCCCTTGAGGAGAAGACAAAGTGTACTATGAATCACTCCAGTCTAATATTTCCAAATTAAAATGGTAAGATAAAAATACCAACTACTATCTGAAATGTCCAAGTTACTAGTTTAAAGTGATCTACTTATTAATCTAGCCACATTCGACAGAAAGAAGAGAGAAGGATGCGTGTCACAGGCAATAGTTGCCAGTGCTCTACCTCACATAACAAAAGGATTTTGCAGATTCCATTAAGAACCTTGGGTGAGCAGGGAAATCCTTAAGGGAAAATAAGAAGTTTGAAATGTGAGAGTCAGACTTAGGGAGGGAAGCGAGGCATAACACACAACCGGCTTTGAGAACTAAGGGGCCCTATGTTCAGAGGTGCAGTCGCCCTCTACAGGCTAAAAAGGCAAGGTAAAGGATTCTCTCCACTGATTCCTCAGGAGCCCAGCCTCCATCCACCAGCACCGCGATCTCAGCTTGTCCAGTGAAGTCTTTCAGCTTTCTGACCTTCAGAGTCATAAGAGCAATTTGTATTATTTTACACTATTCAATTTGTGCTATTTTGTTGCAACAATAATATGAAACTATTACAGAAGAAAAGTGAAAATTTAGGAAACTTTAAAATGTAAGACTATTGGGATAAGTTCACATTACAAAATTGTATTATGGAGATTTCAAGCAAGTTTCCATAATGAGACCCATGTGGCTGCTATACAAAGGCTATAAGATTTAGTTCTGAGTTTCTTGGCATCCAAAGCACAACAAAAAAAACCCAAATTATTCAATTTTCACTCCTGTTAAAAATTATTTATCTGAGAGAAAGAGAGAGAATAAAAGAATGGGCATACCAGGGCCTCCAACCACTGCAAATGAGCTCCACACACATGTACCACCTTGTGCATCTGGCTTATTTGGGCCCCGGGGGAATCAAACCTAGGTCCTTTGGCTTTGCAGGCAAGTGCCTTAACTGCTAAGCCATTCTTTCAGCCCAATTTTCATTCTCTTTAATTAGAAATGTCTTAACTACTGGCTTTCCTCTAATATTTAGCTCTAAAACATACCTAAAGTAGAGTTCAGTAATTAAGATATTGAGAAATGTCACACATTGTTTCTACAGAAATACATTCATCCAGTACCAGGCTTGATAAGGCCATTTCTTCTAGCATCCTCGCAGAACAGCGAGGACATATAAATTCACCTCCAATGAAGGTGGTAGTTGCTTTAGTCCACATTCTTAAATCAACCTAGTTTAAGCTACGTTTGGCATCTAATCAAGTTGGAAAATTTGAATAAATATACACAATATAAATATAACAAATCCTTCTAATAGTTATAATATGCAAATATGTATGTAAATACTAACGTGTTTATACAAATAAGTATTTAGCATAAATATGTGTTATACATTATTATATCAACTTGGCAAAGCCTGGATAAATATAATTGCTTTCAACTGGGATTCTAATAGACTTTGGAAAACAAGGAGATAAGATGCTCTTAGTTGTAACAGGAGCACATTTATTTATTTTATTTATAATTTGTCTTTAAATATACTGCAAATAAATACTGATTTAATTAGGCCTGCTTTTTTTGAGAGTATGACAAAAGACTCCTGTGTCACCTTCCAGTCAGGAGACAAAAGGCCTCACACCAAGAACTCATGTCAAATTTGCATCTGTGCCCTGGCATGTGCTCTAGGGACTTTGGTTTATCTGACGATTCCTGTTAGGCACTCCTCAAAAATGGCCCACAATTTCTTCAGATTGAACCACTTCTGAGTTCAGAAGGCCTAAGGAACACAGACTCCATTTTAAATGGCATGTTTTCTTATTTCCTGACTGGTTCTTATAAGGATCCCAGCAATTCTGAGGCAGCATGTCCACATTCACTAATGCTAATTGCATGAGGAAAGTGCAAAGAAAAGGAGCTCAAGTTTACTCAAGGCCTCATGGAATTCTGAAAGAAAGAATACCCATATAATTATAGAAGAATAGAATGAGGCACACAATAGGAAGCGGGTCGTGAGTCACAATGCTCTGTCTTTCCTGCTAGGCTGCAGCTCCCACTTGTACCTGGAATGGCTCACATGCTGGGAAAGAGCACCGGGAATGGGTGGGATCTCCCCACACCTCCTCCAGGCTGTCTGACATTACTCACGCCTCTGCTGCCAGAAGTTGAACTGAAGTTCCAAAGCCCAGGACCACAAAATGTGACTTTATTTAGAAATAGGTCATCGTAGGTATAATTCATGAATGACAAAATAAGTGGAGTCTGGGGAGAGAGCTCAGCAGGTAAGAGTGCTTGCCTGAGAAAGCCTGTGTCACATCTCCAACACTCACAGCAAGAGCTGGGCATGGCCACAAGTGCCTCGTGGGAGCATAGTCCAGAGATCACTGGGGCTTGCTGGTCAGGTACTCCAACTGAAAATGGCAGCTGCAGGCTCAGAGAGACCCTGTCTCATGGAAACAAGGTGGAAGAGCAAGCGGGTGACTCCCGCATGCTCCTCTGGCCTGTGCACGTGTACACACAAGGTGCAAGGTGCACACATCTGCATACACACATGCATACATGATACATACTCACCACACCCCCACAAACACAATCATCCTGGAGTAGAGCAGGCCCCTAGTCTGTTACGACTGGTGTTTTGACAAAAAGAACACCATGTGAAGTGACAGGGCCCATGGAAAAACAAAAGCAAAAGTCAGGGTGACATGTGTATAAAGTGAGGAATGTCAAACACCACAAGCCAAACCCAAAAGCCAGAACAGAGCCCCTGAGCCTCCCTCTCTGCCCTGAGAAGGATCTAACCCTGCCAACACCTCTGTTTTGTCCATCTGGCCTCCAGAGTGATGATAGCAAAGTTCTGTCACATCAGTTCCCAGAAACCACTGACACATGTATTGCCATAATTCTCTTCTAACGGTTCTTACAAACTGTCAATGAAACAGTGACTGAATTCTAAAGTGCCTTAGTCTCTGTTTAAGTGCCAGCACACACACTGATTAATCCTGATTGTCCACAACACAGCCATGGCCCTCCATAGCAGCCAACGTACTGCACACTTCCTAAAAGACAAGATTTCATCCAATGGTTTACAACAGCTCACAGAGACACTGTGAATGTGGGCAAGGTGTGAATGGTGGAGACTTAGAATCAGACACAGGTTCAAGTCCCATCTGCTCCATTTGCCAGGTGTGTCAGCACAAACCAACAAGAAGTGTCAATTCTGTGAGTACACGTGTCTCCTGAGTGGGTCTGAACCATCCATGCGCCCTGGACTGCCCATGGATGTTTTCACACTCACTGACACTCTTACACCTCTGGGAAGAACACAGCAGCAGTGACAGGCTCAGGTGTGAGGATCGTATGGCCCTGGCCACTGACTGATTCTGAGAAACGGCTCACAGCTCACGCCCAGGATCTACTCCTTGGGTGCTCAGGTTCTCACCATTAATTTGCTAGGAAAACACTGTGGAGCCTGTGGGTTTGAGACTCAGTCACCTGACTCATTCTCCTAAGGTAAGAGGTTTTGCATGACAAGAAATGTGTTCGGTAGTTTCTCAGCTACACAGAACACTGATGACTAAAGAACAAATGCCACCTGAGAGCTGAGCAAACACGTCACAAGCAGGTGCATCCTGCATTCTCTCTGCAAAGCAGAGAAGTGTGTGCAAGATGGGAACTTCTAGAACTGTTCAAAGCTCACACTAATGCTTTAATCTTCACAGTTGTCCCTTTATTTAGAAACCAGACTTTTTCCTAGGTTCTAAAATTATTAGATTCAGGGATATGATGACAATATATCAACATATAGTTTGGTTTTCAACCATAGTCAATTGTTGGGCATTGCTAAAAAGGGGCTGGGACTGTGAGGAAGCTGGCCTGGGCTGTTGGACATGGCCAGGACCTTGCGCTGTGGGGGTTGCAGCTGGCCTTGTTGTCGGGAACCCACCCTGGTGACGGTAACTGGCCTTCCTGCCTGGGGCAAGGTTGTAGTGTGCCCTGTTATCACCCAGGGTGGGCAGAACTGGCGAGGCCCTCCCCCCTTTGATCCCAAAAGCATCTGACCATTCCATAAGTCAGGCTTTGCCCCCCCACAGTTCCTGACCTTGTGGCTAGCTGCCCAAGAGACCCTTATGTGGCTAAAGTCACGTAGCTTTTCCTGCCACTTCTGCTATCTCCCTTACAGCTCCTCCCTCGCAACTCTGAAGTCACATAGCTTTTCCCGCCTCACGACTTCTGCCTTCCAACACCAGGCAATTAGATAGCAATCCATAAACTATGTATTCAATCGCCATATAGTCTGTATGTGCCTTCTCAACCTTTCTCAAGAGTTTATAAACCTATTCCCCTGTTGAATAAATGAGAGCAGCTATCCATCAGACAGCCTCCTGGGTGTTCATTGCCCGTCGTCGCACTCACCTGCTGCTCCAGGACCCTGCTTCTCCCCAACTCCTCCTGCACCCAGGACGTCGGTGGCCAACGACCCCCAGGAAAGGTGAAGACCTGCAGTCAATGGCTTGTAACTCACTTCAAAGGCAAGTTATGAGAACTCTGTAATGTCCCACTGCCTTTAGATGTCCATGAAGAAATTCTCTGACCTTCATAGTCTGATAGTAAGTCACATGGCCTCTCTCACTTCAGAAAGTTCCTGCCATAGACCCCTTGGGGGAGAAGGGCTGAAAATTCTCTCCAGACCTTTCTGCACCACCCCAAAGTCCATTATTAATCATGTATAAGTCACAAGCAACTCATTTAATACACAAAGGACAGTGTTCAGAAGGGTTCCTGGTCACTGACCACACGGAGGGTCCTGGAGGGTGGCACATGCAGACTGAGCATGGGTGCTCCATGTTCTCTCCCTCACAACCCACCTACATGCCCCTTCATCTGCATCCCATGTAGTACCCATTCACCACAAACCAGTGAGTACAGGTGAGTGACTCCCTGAGTTCTGAGAGAGCTGCTCAAACTAGTTATCCAAAACCAAAGAGGGGACTGCAGAAAGCCCTCCATAAATGCTGCCCAGCCAGAAGTACAGGGACAACTGCCTGGGGCCTGTGAATGGCATCTGAACTTGGAGAGGCTGTCTTACAGTCTTGCGGTGGGATCTGATCCCATTTCTAGGTAAAGTAATAACTGAATGGGGTCAAAGGACACTCAGATGATGTCCCGTGCTGCAGGAATGACCCGCTGTTTGGTGTGTATGGGAAGTGCCCAAGGCATTTGTGGTCAGAAATCTCCTGTGTTGTTTGGTGTGAGAACAGAGACAAGGTGAGAGTGCTCTGCTTTGTCCTAGACTCACATATACAGTAGTGGTTCTTTGGTGGGAGTCTGACCAGCAGAAAGCACAACCCAGGAGCTTGTTGCAGATGCAAATCTCATGCTCCCTATCAGACCTGACTGAGAAATTTCAGGGAATTGGCATAACGACTTATTTTGTTTGTTTGTTCGTTGGTTGGTTGGTTGGAGACAGGGTTTCCCTATGTAGCCCTAACTGAAGTGGAGCTCACCATGTAGTCAAAGCTGGCCTTATCTTGCTGCAATCTTTCTACCTCTCCCTCTCAAGTACTGAGATTAGAGGTATGTGTCACTATGTACAGTGTAGCCTGGTTCTTAAAAGCCTTTCAAGGGACTAGGGACATGGCTTAGTGGGTAAGAGCACTTGCCACACAAACATCAGGGCCTGAAAAGATCTGAGTTTGATTCCTAGCACTCATGTGAAAATCTGGGCATGGCAACACACACCTGTAATCACCATCCTATGGAGGTCAAAGACAGGTGAATCACTGGGGCTTACTGGTCAGCCAATCTGACCAAAAACAGTAGCTCTGGGTTCAGTGAAAGACTCTATCTCAAGGAAACCATGTGGAAGAGTAAGAGAGATCACTGACATTCTCCACATACGTGGGCACAGGGCACATGCACGTGCATACTCCACACATCATAACCCTCCCCACACCCCTTCAAGTATTCTGATGACCCTGCCACAGAAAATGCATTAAGAAACAGCAATACTAAAAGATGACCCTGACAGCACCTAAGACTATAAACAACGTGTGCAGTGGTAGCTAGGAATGGAGAACTGTCTCTAATCATAATGAATGGGCTTCAAAAAAGGTTATTCAAACTCACCAATCTATAATTTCTATTGTGTATGTTTTAAAGGTAGGACAAAAGTTTGTGACTTGTTAGACTTATTTAATCTGGTAAACACTGTCAAAGGTTTGTAGTCAGAGAATGACTATCTGGAATGTTCCATTCTCTGATGGAACACATTTCCTGACAATGCCATGAACAAATCAGAAATTTCTGTATTTGCTCATTTTCATTTTTCTTTATCTTTTGTACCACTAAAGTAAGCATACCTTTAATTGTTGTAGGGTCACCACCACAAACTCCCTGTACCCATCAAAGTCAGCGCATGGGTTACCCACGAGGAAAAGCTCCTTCAGGTGAATATTGTGCTGCAGGGTTTTAACACTGCTCAGCTCTCCAATGAAATTTACAGTCAAGTCAAGTTTTGTCAGCCCCTCACATCCTGTTGAGTAAAGGAGAAAAAGAAAAATAGAAAAAAATGACAGTAGCAATAAATGTGTGAAATAGCAAATAATATATGCTAGAATCATAATTTTTATGTCTGTGCATGTATGGTGTGGATGTGTGCACTCATCTTCCTATGTGTGTAGGGGTGAACATGCACATGTGTATTGTGCATGTGAAGGCCAGGAGATGTGTCTGTGTTGGTGTCTGTCTCTGCCATGCTCCACCTTGTCTATTGAGACATGGTTTCTCACTGAACCAAGGCCTCAACAATTCACTTACTCTAGCCAGACAGCTACCTGTCTCTGTCTCTTCAATGCTGGGATGATAGGCGTGTGCCACCATGCTTGGCATTGACATGGGTGCTGGGATCCAAACTCGTCTTCAAGTTGTGTGGTAAATGCTTTTCTTATTGAGCCAGCTCCCAGCCCACGCTGATATATTGTCAATCAGCTGATTCTTTGCAAGGCTCAAGAAGGAGGGGTTTTTCAGAACTCTCAACTCAAAGGTTTAGTCTCATCACTTTTTGACCTATATGATTACTGATTTTTAATTCCCTTGTTCCTTTCAACCAGAAAATATCACATTTCCTGCTTATGCTGGTGAGGGCCAGGCTACTTGTGTTTGGTCATTATCTGGCATAGTGAAAGCCTGGGATGAGCTGATAGTGGTATAGGTGGCACATCAGAACAAAACCCCCAACTTACAGAGATGCTGTTTGGAATCTGTCATCCCCACCAAGGAAGGTGATGGTAGGGCGTGGCCCCAAGGAAAAGGTGCTCCTGAGAACAATGAATCAGAGCAAGTGTTTGCTAAGTGTGGCAGTTTGAACGTGATAATGTAAACGTACTGCCCCAATCAACTCAGTGTTTTATTAAAATTGAATTTGCAACTTCATCACCTAGCAGGCAGATTCCTGCCACAGAGGGCATGTCACTGGGGGCAGATGTGAAGAGTCCAGCCCTAAGGTGTGCTTGGGTGGTGGGTGGATCTTGATTCCAGCCCAAAGGCGTGTGCAGAGCAATTTGAGCTCTGGCAGTTCATACTGGCTGGTGGTGCTGGCTATTGGCTCACTCTGCTTGGATCTAGGAAAGGAAGCCAGTTTCTCCTGCCATTAATGGAAGTTCCCCTGGATCTGTAAGCCTGAGATAAACCTCTTCCCCCCATAATCTATGTCTGATTGGATGTTCATCCCAGCAACATGGAGCTGACTATAACACTAAGCTACCAGAGAGAATGGCCCAAAGCTACCAAGACCCAAAGATAAGGTCCCAACAAAGGTGGTGACTCAAGAATTTTGATGTTCTAAGGAATTATAGAGGACACTCTACAGAAGCAGAGAGTTTCATCATAAAGCTATGTCATCCAGTCATCATTAGACAGATAGCCAGATTCTATAAACACATAAGTCAAATTCCAGTTTGAGCCAACTCCCCTTATTCTCATTCAATGGGAACCAGTGGCTGGAAGTTCAGACTTTGGAATTAGACAGCATGAGTACAAGTCCTACTTCAGTCACATGCTTGGTAACACAACCTTGGACAAGTGGTGTGGCAGTTCTGTTGGCAAGACCTGCAAAGATGAACTGACTCTGGTAAAGCAGTTTGCATAGTGCCCATCCCCTAGAAAACGTCAATGAACACTTGCTGTGACACTACAGCACAATGCACACTCCTGACTGCACCACGGTTTCACTCACTGTGCACCTCACAGGGAAAGAAGGCTTAATGGCTGTCTTCTGAGCAGTCTGCAGTTGTTACTGAATAAGGAGAGCTGATCTGCTCTACAAGGCACCCTCTATAGGCTTGTTTCAGTTCAAGGCTGCCTTTCCCTGTGACTGATTTATGCTCATGGAAATGGTATGACAAATTTTGCAGCCTTCTATATCTAAAGAGTCAGTCCAGGCAGACAACACACCTTGACCCTGTCTGAACTCATTTCTACAAAGTTCTACACACCCATATTTCCCTCTGTTTCCTAATTATATTCTGTTGTTCTGTCACCATTGCAGATACTCAACTTAAAGTAAACTTGGTTTCTGGTATTGTGACATCACCAATATGAACTTTATTCAGACTGGTGCATAGCTCTACAACCCGATCATGTTTGGTGAGTTTGACCTCATTTCTGAAGTTATATAATGGAACTGGGTTATTTTATGATGATTTTCTTTCTTCTAACCCTTTTTTGATTCCAGCACCTTTTTTAGAATTCTGTTTTCTTCTTATCTAGTGAGATTCCAAGGTACTCTCCACCAATAAGTTAGTTCTACCTTTATGCTCCCATATATAGGTCCTCACTTGATATCTATCCATCTGTCATTCTTCCATCTATGCGGGAGTTACTGAGTGCCTACTAAGTACACATTACTATGATAAGGTGATAAAAAAAAAAACACCCACGGTCCCTGACCTCAACCTTATCTAAGAAAGAGGACAAGGAAATGATAGGCATTCTAGGAAAATAAAAGTGAGTTAGAACCCAGCAGGCAATAAGGAAAGTATATGCCACCCTAAATCCAAAGTCATGGATTCTTCCTTCTCAGTTCCCACTCAATGCTCAGCCCTGTTTCCTGGATTCTAGTCTGTGGGTCTAAATATGAAAAATCCCCACAGCCTCATGTTTTGTGATTAAGCCTCATACTCAATCCTTTGAGCCTTTGGTGGAGCCTTTGAGAAACAGAACCTTATTGGAGGAAGTGTGACACTGGGGCTAGATCTTGAGGCTTATTAGTCTAGCCCTACTTGCTGTTACTAGCTAGCTAGCTCATTCCTGCTGCTACTCCCCAGCTGATGTGACGGGATGTGATTCCCTGACTCTGCTTTGACATAATGTTCCCACCATGATGACACTTACCCTTGAAACTCTAAGTCTGAAATAAACCCCTTCCTCCATATGCTGCTTTTCATCAAGTCTTTTGTCCCAGCACTGAGAAGGTAACTACAACATACACCTAACACTATACAAGATTCTCTCCTATACAGGTGGCCAATGACATTCATATTGGCAAGTTAAACTGGCAGTTTTAACCCATAACACCATAACACCACTAGACCATTCCACTGCATTTGACATGACTGTAGCCCAATTCTGCCTGAAAACTGAACATCACTCCCTCCTTGTTCTCCACACAATGCACTGTTGTTCTTGATCTCTCATCTGGACTTCTCATCCCTTCATGATAATACAACCCAGAGTTCCATCCTGAATTTAATTTCCTCTCATTGTAGTCTTCATTGCAATACTACTCATGGTCACTGGTTTAGCTAACCCCAGATTCTGATAATTCCTTCCACATGGATATCCTACTCCTATATAAATATGTAATAGGCATGCCATGGTCAACATATTTGAAACAGATTTCTTTATATTTTGTGTTATTCTCCAATCCTCAGCACAGCCTCTCTACATTCTTTTTTAAAGATTTTTAAAATTTATTTATTTATTTGAGACAGAGAGAGGATGAGAGAGAGTGTGTGTGTGAGAATGGGAGCACCAGGGCCTCGAGCCATTGCAAACAAATGCATGTGCTATAATGTGCATCTGGCTTATGTAGGACCTGGAGAATCGAACTGGGATCCTTCAGCTTTGCAGACATGTGCCTTAACTACTAACCCATCTCTCCAGCCCTCTCTACATTCTGTATGTCTAGATATATTTATGTCATCACCATTTGGTATCAATTGTGTTTGTCATCAAAAGTCAAGTAATGAGCCAGGCATGGTGGCACATGCCTTTAATCCCAGTACTAGGGAGGCAGAGGTAGGAGGACTGCCATGAATTTGAGGCCACTCTGAGACTACATAGTTAATTCCAGGACAGCCTGGGCCAGAGTGAGACCCTACCTCAAACCCCAAAAAAAGTCAAGTAATATACCTGAAAGATAACCCAAATAACTTTTTCAACCTTTTCATGTCATGAGTCAAGCTCTCATTGTTAACTCCTAAATTCTCATGTTTTCTATACACCAAAACCTACTGCAACACTAATTTAGGTTTATATCACCATTTATACAGAAGATGGGCATATCTCCTACACCTATGCAAATGAATACTAAGTAAAAACAGAAATAATTAAGGAGGGAAAATGGAAAAAATAAAAATGCCCGATAGGACTGCAATCTTTTGGTATGCACAAAGAAGAAAGTACTCAGCGAACTTTAAGAGCACACCAAACTCCCAAGACTTCTGGAAATGGCTGCTCTGGCCAACCCTGGGACAATCTGATTATCAAACTAAGTTATGGGAGTAATATAATCAACTGATCAAAAAAGATGACATAATGCATCAAATAAAGCACAATGTCTGAGTCCATAGTGACATAAGGAATAATGAAGACAAAGGAGAGCAGGTGAGGTTCGTCCTTAAAGTAGAATGCCATCTAGCAACATAAACAGAATGCATGGAATTAGAAGATCATTAATGAATATTAAAACCAATGCATAAAATATGATGAAGAACTGGATATTCATATAATGCCAAAGTTTCTTCCCATAAATTCTTCATTAATTCAAAAGTGAAATGAAGGAATTTACAGTAGAGTTGCATAGTAAACATTGACTGTTCTTGGGTTCTTATATGGTATTTAGACACTTCTAGCATACACATAATGATCTTAATTCCAATTTTAATTCTCTGTATAGTATTTGTAATATCTGATATTTTCCTTTTCTATGAATGCTTATGACCTGCCCTCCTTCCCTTGTTAAACTATCTCCTGGGACATTGAAAATCGTCTTGCTTTACCTGCTACAAATGGAAAGCTCCTTTGGAATAACAGAGAAGACTAAAAGTACTTGTGAAAGAATGGCAGTACTGGAGGGATCAGGAACGGAATCTAAAGAAGTCGTTCTTAATAGACAGGCTGTAATGGTAACTACCCAAGGCTGGAGAGTCCACATGACTGCAGAGCTGGGATGTTGCCGGCCCACAGCCATTGTAATCTTGAACTGTCTTTAGTCCTGTGGTGGTTTGATTCAGGTGTCCCCCATAAACTTGAGTGTTCCGAATGCTAGTCTCCCCAGCTGACAGCAATTGGAAATTAAAGCCTCCTGGAGGTAGAGCATTGTTAGGGGCGGGCTTATGGGTATTATAGCCAGCTTCCCCTTGCCAGTGTTTGGCACACTCTCCGGTTGCTGTTGTCCAGCCTCTGTTCATGCCATCGTTTTTCCTGCCATCATGGAGCTTCCCCCTTGAACCTGTAAGCCAAAATAAATCTCTTTTTTCCCACAAGCTGCTTTTAGTCGGGTGATTTCTGCCAGCAATGCGAACCTTACTGCAACAAGTCCTTAAAAGCCAATTAAGATTCATCTTCTGTATCTGACCCAACATCTTTGCAACTCCCTGCTAAAACCTTTAGAATGGATTACCTCAGCAGACCGTTTGCTTCCAACAACCCAAATGTTAACAGTGTCATCAGATGGCATTTAAAATCTATAGCACTTTTCCTTGCTGTGCTAGAATCTGATTTTGACGGTCCTGCCAATATGTTTGCAAATGCCTGGATTTGTAACTTTCTTTTGTTCTGTGGTCAACAAAGTTTATATAACCACTTCTACCCTGGAACTTGACATTTGGGGCACTTTGAACAACCCATGGTCTTGGCCATGTTCACTAAGAGCTGGCTCAAAACAGACAACTGTGATTTCCTTTGAGGTGACAGCTGTGTCTTGCACAGCCAGGTTTGGTATCAGACTATGGAGCCTGACCCTGAGAAGAGTCATCTTTTCGCTAGATGAGTCACTCCAGTGGTGACAAATGTAAACCTGGGTCCTTTATGTCCAGCCGTTCATGGTGCCTCCTCAGGAACAGTTATTTCTGGGACCTCGACGTTACTTCTATTTGGGTCAATCGTGCATTAACTTACTCTGGGCTGATTAGCAAACTATCTTATTTGCTGATTTTTTTCAGAGCATTTGGTCAGAAAATTTGTTCTTTTTTTTTTTTTTTTTTTTTTTCTATTTGGTTTTTAGAGGTAGAATCTCACTCTAGCCCAGGCTGACCTGGAATTCACTATGTATTCTCAGAGTGGCCTTGAACTCTTGGCGATCCTCCTACCTCTGCCTCCCGAGTGCTGGAATTAAAGGTGTGTGCCACCATGCCCAGCAAAAAAAAAAAAAAAAAATTGTTCTTTTAGAGGATTTTGTTTGCTTAGAGCACTCCTTCAGAGCACGCATTTGCTAGCACTAAGCCTCTATCTCGTGCCAGTTCTCAAATACCTAACTATGCATGATTTTTCCCAGTGCCCTCTCATACTTATTAGAACTTTGCCCCTTTGGTTTAGAAATTTGATGAGTTTGATTATAAAGATGCCAGAGAGGCAGTTTTTTTCCAAGAGCCATAAGGGTTGAGGTGGCAGGAGGAACCCCTCTGGACCTGCAGTGACCACTCAGGGAAGCCCAAGATAACATGCCTATACCCCAGCTGTGGATGAGAAGGAAATTTGTTGGCTCATAAGGGGTGATTGCTTAGTGTCTTGAACCCCATGTCTTTTCTGTAAAAGTCACTGAAATACAGTGGGAGGAAACCTCAAGGTGAGACCTAAGAGAGGTTCTCCCATAAACATCACATAAATCTGATTCAAAATAGAAATCCCAACAGCTAGCACCGAAATTTTAGGAAAGGGGGAAAAAGGCACTAAAAGGTACAATAGAAACTCAAATAAGGAGGACATGTTTGGCTAAAAACTGTCAATTAGTACTCCAGCTGGCTTCATGTTTGAGAATTGTATTAATTCAACTTGCAAGTATTAAAAAACAAATGAGAACTAAACTAGTTCTATGCAATATAACTAAAGATCATAAATTGGAAGCCTTCCTTAAATGCAATTTTAGGGGCTAGAGAAATGGATTTGTGGTTAAGGAGCTTGCCCGTAAAGCCTGAGAACCCAGGTTTGATTCCTCAGTACCCATGTCAAGCCAGAGGCAAACCTACAAGATCACATGTGTGCACAAGATGGTACATGCGTCTGGAGTTTGTTTGCAATAACTAGACACAATTGGTACACCAGGGCCTCCAGCCACTGTAAGTGAACTCCAGATGCATGTGCCATCTTGTGCACACATGTGATCTTGTAGGTTTGTGTCACCTTACGCATTTGGCTTATATGGGATATGGAGAGTCAAACATGGGTCCTTAGGCTTCGCAGGCAAGTACCCTAACCACTAAGCCATCTCTCCAACCCAGGAATCTATACTGTTCCTAAGTCCTGCCCTCATCTGTCCTCCCTGGCAGTGCCTCTCCCTCCTTTACCATCCTCTCTTCCTACTACTCTCTTCTCTTAGTGATCCATCACTAGTGAAACAAAATTTGCATATTATGGCTTCTTTGAAAACAAAGCCTGGAGGATGAAGTAAAGTAGGTACAATGTTTACTTCTTGGACAAAATCTATATCAAAAATAGCGTTATAAGTAAAATAAAAATAAATAAATAAAAATAGGTTTATGAGTAAGTAAAGTAGGTGCCATATATACTGCTTGGACAAAATCTATACCAAAAATAGGGCTATAAGGTCTCTTGAGTCATATCCTGACCTTCTGGACTTTGCTAAAGAATTTCATATCATCTTGCTGATTTTAAAAACAGGATTTTCCGACTTTTGTCAGAAATTTCCATTATTAAGTCCCTCTCTACCTCTCTTTCTCTCTTCTAATTAGCTCTTAAAACTTTTAAAATAGGGAAAGATATTAACCTAAGTAGGTGTAAAAAGCTTTACCTTTTGACCTTTTAGTCTGTCACTGGGCCCTCTTACATCTCAAAGACACAGAAATGTAAATTTTCTACTTCCTTTCTCCTATGGAAAGTCTGATTGTGTAATGTGTACTTTTAGTCTGAGTCCATGTTATAGGTACCTGTGTCATTTTGTCTGTCAGTCTGACTGCTTGTGTCTATAATTTGATGTTTTTGTTTGCGACTATGATGTTGGGTTTTGCTTCACAGTATAAGAATTTTCTATGGTAAAATGATATTGTTTTTTACCTAGGGTAAAGAATTTTTTTTTTCAAAATGGAAAAAGACATTTTTTTTTTTTGAAAAAAAAGCCAAAGCATGTTATAAAAAAGATTGTGAGGGCTGGAGAGATGGCTTAGCGATTAAGGCGCCTGCCTCCTAAGCCTAAGAACACTGGTTCCAATCTCCAGCGTTTCCAATCTCCAGGTCCCACGTTTAGCCAGATGCAAAGTGACGCAAGGGTGCAATGCCGCACTTGACCACAAGGGGGCGCACACATCTGGATTTCGTTTGCAGCAGCTGAGATGCTGCTGGTGCGCCCATTCTCTGTCTCCCTCTCCCTCTCTCTCTGTCTCTCTCCCCCCCCAAAAGATTGTGAAAGATAAAATTTAGATAATAAGTATACAATTAAGGAGGATATAATTAATCCTTTCATTAAAAATAAAGTACACTGATACATAACTAAAAGCTAACCTTCCACTTACAATAATAAGGCTTTTATTTGTAAAAATAACTTAGGGAAAGAGATTTTATGCTTCATACCTGTACTGAAAGGGCTGTTTAACATCTAGTGATTAGATTTTATCCAAATGTGTCCAATACAAATATATACATGTATAAATGTACCTTAATGTTATGTTTGTGTGTTAAAACCTTAATTTGTCAGAAAGCCTATGTCTTAGAAATAGGAATAATTCTATTAGAAAGAATTATTCATACTCCCTATAAGGAGCATTTTTGCTAAATTATATAGTAATTGTGAAAATCACTTTAGTGGACAAATATTTAAATTTTTTATAATTTTTGTCATACTTTACAGAATTCTCATCATTCACATGGTCTTATTCATCTGGATTGATGGTGAAATCAACAAATGGTATTATAAAAATCAACTATTAAAATTGACTACAGTCTCTGATTTCCTTGGTCAATGATATTCCTATTAGATATTCCTATTAGTTCTTCTTAAATTCTACTGCATTTGGAAAGTATCAGTTATCTTCTTGTAAAATAATTGTTGTATATCCTACAAAATGGGCAAAAACTATGATTACTAAATTGCTATTGATGGGATTAAACTATTATGTTGCTATTAAAATTGGAAATGTTAATATAAACCAAATTCCTAGAAAGTCAATCTGTTACAGCTGTCTATATTTCCTTTCACCACATAACCTTTTCTGATGCTTATCTTGAAAACGTAGTAGAGACCTCATAGTGTGGGCCTAAAAGTATGGACAGTCCTGTGGCGTGCTCAGCCTTCTGCTTCCCTTAGGGTAACTGGTTCTACTGATTCTTGTTAGGGATACCCAAAGATTTGGAGTGAACTGACAGTTAGCTAGTCTAGTGCCAGAGGGTGCTACATGAGCAACTGGGGGATAATGGCCGACATCTATCCAAACAACTTGCAGTATAAGATACCCAGCAGGAAACAACCTGACATAATGCTCAAACAAGTGCAGTAGTGGCACACAGCCATGGTGGGTAACCAACTGCTCTTGATTTGACTAATAGATCCACTCAGTGGAATGGAACTTATTGCTGGAACTGGGAAATAAGTCAAAACCATGTACAAAAAATGAGCTCAGTCTCCAAGATCAAGATACCACCAAATGTGGGCTAGAAGAGAGCCTACGCATATAAAATTCCCTCCAAAACATCTATGGCCATCCCTTCTATCTAGTACTAACTTCTCTCTCTGTTGGAGAATTTGCTTATCTTTTTTAGATGGACAACAAGCCTGAAGGGAGGACCAGCCAATGACACCTCACCAGGGCCCCAGCTGAAACCATAGAGTAATGCGGGGGACAGGCAAGAATACAGCGTTCCTGGGGATCACAGCACCAGAAAAAGGCTGAAGGAGATAAACACAGAGAACATCCAACTCCAACTAAGCCAGATATCCAGAGTCACAGAGGCTCCCAAAACCTTATCACCGAAGTAGAACTAAAATGACCTCAATGTGGCTCAAGGAAATTCGCGGAAGAGGGGGCAGAAAGAATGTTAGAGCCACAAGTTGGGGCATTATGCACAGAGACGTGGCCTACCCCCCCAGAACTCTTGACTACCCCCACAATGCATGACCCACATTCCCCATTGATGAGGGTCCCTTTGGAAGAGGGAGGACAGGGAGGAGGAAAAGGGAGCCAACACTATGAATGTAAAATCAGAATAATATAAATAAAATAAAATTTAAAAAAACAAAGTACACAAGGCAATCAGTCTCCAATGACAACAAGACTCACTATGTGTTAGCCAAAATTTGCCAATGCTAGGGCCAAACAATACTTCTCTGCAGGTATAGGAACTGGGCCATGAATTTAATGACAGACTGAATCTACTAAAAATAATTGACTAATGTTCCAAAATAGAACAGAGAAAGGTTATGTCATAAAAAAGAAGGCACTTGTAATACAAAGGCTACATATTAAAGCCCATGTTTCTCAATTAAATGAATCATCAGTATATCTCATACTGCCATCAGCCACAATTGGAAAAAATACAAAACAATATTCATATTTTATCAATGGGAAGTAGATGGGTAATATTATAAAATATCTCCCATTGGAATCCTATTTTCTTTTCTGATTTTGAGATGAGGAATGAAGTTTGGTTATGCCAACAATACCTGTGTAATTCTAATTCCTCACAAGTTTGGCTTCATGTTTCTCCCCCATAACTAATAGTATTTGGTACATGGATATAGAACAATGTTGGTAGGAAGAAATTTAAAATGATACTGTACTGGTATCTAATTTTTTTCTGTAATGTTAATATTCATTTTCTTCCCACACAAATGTATGGTACAACACCAAAACAATAAGACAAATAAAATTATTAGCCACAAATAACTCACAATAATTTAGACATTAAAGACCAATATTTCCTAAAATTAGAAAATTCATGACTGCACATGGGATTATGGCTATAGAACCAACTTTCCAGGAAAAGAACAACACTAGAATTAAAAACAGTAATAAATTATTTCAAACATTTAAAACATCAGTTAACATAGTTAATAAAATATAAATGACTGTAGACACAACATATCCAATCTAAGAGTACTAAGGTACACAGAGGAGGTTTTGGTCAGTTAAAATGCTATTTTTCTTTGGGCCACAATGTGTTCTTGGTTATCTTAACTTTAGGAATAATACTCCTATTACATGTCCATGTCAATGTTATGTCAGGCACAGGGGGCAGAAATACATCAGATGCAGATCATGATGGCTAAGAATACTAATATGATCCCTTTTCCTTGATGTCTTTACTATTTCTCTCTCCTGAAGGTTCTGTTCCTGTCCACTCAGCTTCCTCTTTATCAGAGCCTTCCTAGCTCTGTGGGACATAAAACAACATTCAGTCTTGGCATGCACAAGATATGTGGCTTGGCCAAGAGGGGAAACCATAAACTACCCTGTGGAAGTAGGCACGGCTCCTTCAGCCTATGAAGTCTGGCACCCCTTCATTCAGCCTGTCTTTGAAAGCGGCCACCTCTCATTCAGCCTTTGCCTTCTATCCCTCCACATGGCAGGAGCTCTCTACATTTTCTTTTCTTTCCTCTCTAAATCCCTTTTTCATGGTTCAGGCCCATGCTGGCTCACTTCCTACATGGGTTCTCAAGACATGTGGGTGTATCCATTTTCCCTTTCTTAGTTCATGGACCCTCTCTCCCTCATATATTCCTGAATAAACGCAATATTTAATAATTATCCTCCTCAGTCTGGTTTCTCTCAATTCTTTGGGTAAAAACAGACACAAAACCAGGGTTTAAGGTTCAGGGAATTCTTCTGAACCCCCAAATCCCATTACACAATGACCTGAGTCTGAAGGTCACTGAAATGGGCAAGACGACTGCCCCAAGTAGGAAAGCAGCTCACACTCCTGCACCCTAACCACCCCTCCAGGGTAGGGTGGGATTACCAGAGAAGGGATAAGATGGGAAATGAGGCACTTTATTCTACTTTGGCGAATATCCAACAAGGGAAAGAGAAAGCAGGGGAGAAAAATAGAGTTAGATAACTCTTATCATGCAGAAAAAAGAAAAAGGAAAAAACTCATTTTCCTAATGTTAAAAAAAAAAAACAAAACTAAGATTTACTCAAGTGGGAGGTTGAGAATGCGCGTCCATCTTCCTCCTCCTTCCCAGTTCAAAATGAACACATGTGCCAGCAGAAAAGATGCATGTCCCCACTACTCTGTACCTGCCTGGGGAAGGCAGGAGGTAGATTATGATGGACTGCTTCTTGCAAAGTTCAAAAACAACAGCGGCGATGCTGCCCTCTCGTGGTGAACGGACAAAACAGAAGGCCAGAACAACTTTACCTGTCCTGTAAGATACTTTCTCTTAGCAAAAATAACAAGCTCTGGATAACCCAAGGCATTTGCGATACTTTTATGACATTTTAGAAAAAAATTTTAATGCCACTAACACGCAACTGAGTAAATTTTGTCAGTCCACTCTCTATCCGTGTAGTGTACACAGTGACTGCGCTTCTAAGACAGGAAGATGCTGACAACTGACAATATCTAGAGTTCAGCACTGCTGCTGAGTTTGGATCCTTGATGATGGCAATTTCCAGATTTTGAGGATGAAAACTAAAAATGTATGGTATATATTTATGCCTTTATTGATACGGGATCTTTTTTAAAAGATATTTATTTATTTATTTATTTATTTATTTATTTATTTATTTATTTAGAGAGAGAAAATGTGCCAGGGCCTCTAGCCACTACAAATGAACTCCAGGTGCTTGTACCAACTTGTGCTGCTGGCTTATGTCGGTCCTGGGGAATCAAACCTGAATCCTTAGCTTTGCAGGCAAACACCTTAACTGCAAAGCCATTTCTCCACCCCCATGAACTCCAGATGCACGTGCCACCTTGTGCTGCTGGCTTATGTGGGTGAGGGGAATCGAACCTGGATCCTTAGCTTGGCAGGCAAGCACTTTAACTGCAAAGCCATAACTCCATTCCATGGTATGGCATATTGAGAGATCAAAACATCCATTTCTACACTGGGAGGCAAACAGAGTAAACCCACCACGTCCTAAGCGCAATCCTCCCAATTTTAGCTATTGGCAGATGGGAGTGGGGTGGGGAGAGCAGCTTGCCTGCCTCTGCTCCAGCCCAGCACTTGCAGCAAAGCTGCCAGTCAGCATGCTCCGCCCACTCACAGGGCACCTAGCCCTGTCAGCAGGAGAGAAGCTGGCTGGGAAAACCAATCCCACAACTGATCTGAGCCCACACCAGCACTGGACACACCACGTTCTCGGTGATTGTGGAGACAAACGTAACAGTAATCAATACCACCAATGAAGCAGGGATTTGGGAAACTGAAGAAAATAAAATAAAAAATTTAACAAATGTCACCAAATACAGTTCAGAAGATATTTCATACATAAAATAACAATAAACACCAGAAAAACAGCAAATAGTACCAGAATGAGTGAGAAGCATGAAAACCATGGCCAAAACAAAGGGTTAATTGTAAATGAACTGAATTTTAGATTGAGAAGGAATTAACACAGCATAATCATTCTGGGTTTAAACCGAGGAAATGTCACAGCTTGCAGAATAAAAAGACAGGAGTGTGTGTAAGAAATACAACTTAAGAAGCACATAAGGCCAATCTAGGATAAGAAAGATCCAAATAAAAGAAGTTCTAGGGCAATTTTTTTAAAGACAAAGAGGAGAAAGTCATTAGAAAATAAGATAGAGGAAAGAAGGGAAAAAAAGGAAAGGTGACAGGGAAAGAAGTTGGGAGATAGGAAAAATGTCAACCAAGACTTCTATATCTTTGAAAACCACCTTTTGAATATTTTAAATAAACAACACCTAAGAATTTGCCACTAGCATATCTGTACGTACCCCCAAAAAAAAAAAAAATCTTAAAATGCATCTTTCTGGTTGAAATTCCTATTAAAGTATCAGGGCCAGACTCACCCAGCTGCTTGGAGTGGAGCCTTTGCAGACACAAATGTCTTGAAGCAAATGTGCTCCTGATCATGATTTGATCTTTAAAAAAATTCCTACCATTTGTACTGAATCTTCAAACTCACATCTTACAAGTAAGGTAACTATATAAACATAAAAGGCAATATAAATTTATTTTTCTTTGTACTTACTTTTTACTTCCAACTTATTTTAAAATAAATATAAAAAGAAATAAGTATAAATCTATTTTGATGGGCATGTAACGTGTGAACATACAGGTTGTGATGTTTACAGAATAAAGAACATAGCAACATTAATATAGATGCATGGTTTCATATTCCATTGAAAGTAAGTCAGCATTAATTTGAACTACTTAGTAATAAATTAAGACATTAATTGTGATTCCCAGGACATGACTAAGTATATAACTCAAAAGTAGAAGTCTAAGCCAGGCATGGTGGCACACACCTTTAATCCCAGCCAGCACTTGTGAGGCAGAGGTGGGAGGATTGCCGTGAGTTCAAGGCCACCCTGAGACTACATAGTGAATTCCAGGTCAGCATGAGCTAGAGTGAGACCCTACCTCAAAAAACAAAAACAAAAAACAAAAAACAAAAAAAGTAGAAATCCAGGAAATAGGAAGGAATTAAAATACTACACAAAAAAACATCTGACAGAATGGAAGCAGTGATATAGAAACAAAATCGACAAGAAATATGTGGAAAACAAATAGAAAGATAGTGAACATAAACTTTACCCTGTCATTAAATTTAAATGGATAAAACCCTCCAGCTAAGAGGTAAAGACTGACAAAATGCTTTAAAAATAAAAACAAGCCTGGCGTGGTGGCGCATGCCTTTAATCCCAGCACTCGGGAGGCAGAGGTAGGAGGATCGCCATGAGTTCGAGGCCACCCTGAGACTACATAGTGAATTCCAGGTCAGCCTGAGCTAAAGTGAGACCCTACCTTGGAAAACCAAAGTAAATAAACAAATAAATAAACAAACAAACAAATACTGCTTTTATTGTTTTTATTTACTTGAAAGAGAGAGATAGAAAGAAAAAGGCAGACAAGAGAAAGGGTGAGTATGGGCACACCAGGGTCTCCTGCCACTGCAAACAAACTCCAGATACATGTGCCACTTTGTGGATCAGGCTTTATGTGGGTACTGGAGTATCTTTAACCTTTGAACCATCTCCCAGTCCCTATATGCTGTTTTTTAAAAAACATTTTATTCATTTATACGCAGAAAGAGATAGAGAAGAGAAACAGAGAGAATGGGCATGCCAGGGCCTCCAGCCATTGCAAACAAACTCCAGATGCAGATGTGTCTCTTTGTGCATTTATGTGGGTAATGGGGAATCGAACCGGAGTCATTAGGCTTTGTAGACAAGCACCCTATTGCTGAGTGATCTCTCCAGCCCCTATATGCTGTTTTTAAAAGACACACTTTAGATTCAAAGATACAACTAGCTGGAAAGTCAAAGTAATACAAAGTTAAACTAAGGAAACAGTAATCAAAACATAAAAGAGCTACAGAGGCCAGACTAATATCAGACAAAATCAATTAAGATATCCTTGGTAAGATCAAATCACTCAGAAAATAAAACAATTATACATGTATATGCACCCAAAACTTATAGGGAAAAATCTGACAGAATTAGAAGGAAAACATGGTCAATTTAACAACAGTACAGAGACTTCAGTAACCTCCGTTTCTCTGTACTGGACATGAATCCAGAGCCTCACAATACTAATCAAGTGGTCTACCACTGAGCAATATCCCCAGACAATGCCCTCCTTTGAATAATGGATAGAGTAACTAGACAGAGGACCAACAAAGAAACAGGAGAGTAGGGCAGCACTTAAAAACAAAGAGAAAGGAAACTTAGACCTGATGGACACATTTAGAACGTGCTCCCTGGAGGGAAGAGAACACACTCTTCTTATGTGCACAAAGGACGTCCTTCGGGGAGACAAAATGCTAGGTCATAAAACAAGCCTCATGTGGTCTCAGGTGGCCTTGAACTCATGGGGATCCTCCTACCTCTGTCTCCTGAGTGCTGGGATTAAAGGCGTGCGCCACCACGCCCGGCTTGAGAAAGTTCACATTCTTAATAGTTAAAAAGCAGAAGCAACCCAAATGCCTATCACCTAACAAGGCATGGTAGTTTGAAGAGACAGCCCCCAATATATTCAGTGTTTTATTGGTTTGTAGTTTGGATCTGCAGCCACCTGGCTGGATGAGGTGTCACTGGGCGGACCTTAGGGTCCAGCCCTAAGGTGTGGTGGTGGATTTGCAATTCCAATCTAAGGACAGGCAAAGTGCCTGGAGTACCTGAGTCTGCTTGTTTGTGATGTGATTTTAGGGTTCTGGCTTGTGGCTCTTTCTCTCTCTCTCTCTCTCTCTCTCTCTCTCTCTCTCTCTCCCTCTCTCTTCTTCTCTCTCTCTCCCCCTCTCTCTTCTTCTCTCCCTCTCTCTTTCTCTCTCTCTCCCCCTCCTTGGACCTGTGAAGGTAGGCCAGCTTCTTTTGCCATTATGGAACTTCCCCTGGATCTGTAAGCTTCAATAAATATCCCTTCCTCCAAAACTGTGCCTGGTCTGAAAGTTCAACTCAGTGACCTGAAGCTGTCTACTACACAAGGAAACCACAAATGTGGTCCCCCCCGCCCATGCTTTCTTTACCCACAGAAGAAATGATGTGCTGAAATGGGCCACAATGTAAGAGGATGCTAAGTGGAAAAGTTGCATACAAAAGACCAAATATGGTATAATTCCATTTATACTAAATGTTCATAAGAGAAACTGAAAACTGAATTGTGTATTTAAAACAGTGAATTTTATGCTACATAAATTGTTTTTTACATTTAAAGCAATGTCCAGGGCTGGAGAGATGGCTTAATGGTTAAAGCACTTGGCTGTGAAGCCTAAGGACCCATGTTTGACTCCCCAGATTCCATGTAAGCCAGACACACAAGGTGACACATGTGTGCAAGGTCACACATGCACACAAGCTGGCACATACATCTGGAGTTTTAGGGTTTTATTTAGAAGCAAAATGCCTAGGTTTAAATACACATATTTGAAATATGCTGCCAATTCTTGTCTCCAAAAAGACTGTGTCAACTTATGCTTGCACCTGATGGTCCTGTGAGTGCCCATTTCTGCACAGCCGCACTAGCCCTTCACCAACCGTGTGCTGGCTGCTAGGCTAGGAATGGGGTTGCTAGCCATTGTTTTATTTTCCAGCTAACTTCTTGTTACTGTCCTTTGCATTCACCTTTCAGATACTTATTGGTTATTAGTGTTTCTTCTTGTATGAATTCAAATCTGTCCACTTGAAAATGTACTGTGAAACATTCCAGACTTTGATCCATTATGTATGTTACAGATAGTTTTCTTTAATCCACTGCTTTTCATTTATTTAGCTATGATTCTGTTATGCAGAAGGCTTGCCTTTCAATACTAATCCACCAATCTTTTTATGTTTTAAAAATATAGTATATTTTATATTAAATGTTTTAATGATTTTTTTACTTTATATCTTACCTCAATAACCCATTTTAAATTTATCATGTAATGATCAGTTATTGAAATAGTTATACACTTTTTTTTGAGGCGAGCCCAATAGACTGGCCTCTTTTTTTTTTTTATGAGAGAGAGAGAAAGAGAGAGAGAACTGGCACACTAGGGCCTCCAGCCACTATAATCAAACTCCAGCTGGCTTTAGCGAAATACTGAAACCCTCTCAGATGTCCATCTGCAGATAAATAGTTAGCTAAATCAAACTATTACAATACAAAGCCTTTTTTCCTTAGCATCAAAGGGGCTAGGTTATTTATTTTTTTGCAATGTACTTTTATTAGCATACAAAGAATTAGGTTTCATTATGTCGTATTTCAAACAAATTTTCTTTTTGACTTCCGGTTGCAGTTATTTTCATGTTGCTAATAGAAACTCTCGACCAAGAGCAGCTTGTGGGAGGAAAGGGTTTATTTTGGCTTTCAGACTTGCGAGAAAACTCCATGGTAGCAGGGAAAAGGGATGGCATGAGCAGAGAGGGTGGACATCACCTCCTGGCCAACATCAGGTGGACGACAGCAGCAGGAGAGTGTGCCAAACACTGTCAAGGGAAAGCTGGCTATAATACCCATAAGCCTGCTCTCAACAATGTATCACCTCTGGGCTGATTCAATTCCCAAATTGCCACAAGCTGGGGAACTAGCATTCAGAATGCATAAGTCTGTAGGAAACACCTGAATCAAACCACCACATTCCGTCCCTGGCCCCCATAAACTTATAACCATCCATGATGCAAAATGCAATGCATTCAGTCCAACTATAAAAAAAAACCCATAGTTTTTATCAATCCTAATGATATTGAAATATCCCCATAGTCCAATGTCTTTTAACTGAGCTGTAATACCAAAAAAATATATAAAGCCCAACCCATAATGGCACAGAATGAACATTCACACTGCAAAAATGGTAACTGGATATAGCAAAGAAGTATTCAACCAATACAACATTTAAACAAATAAGGCAAACATCAATCTCTGTAGCTCCAAATCTGTCAACTCTAGTCAATGACAAGTCTCCAAATCCAATAATTTTAACCAGTGACAAGTCTCTGCAGTTCCAATTCTGCCTCTCCAGCTAAGCTACTCAGAGTCCTGGAAAACTTCATCTTGTGCCAACAGCTCTCCTTGGCAGCTGTCCATAGTCCTGGGATCTCTAATAGGTCTCTCCTGCAACACATGGTTCATCCTCACAGCTCCATCAGGCCTTCATGCAGGTAAACCAACAAGTCTGCTTCACACTGCCCATGGCCAATTCCAAAAAAAAAAAAAAAAAAAAAAAAAAAGTGTTGTAAATTCCATGACCCCTCTTTCCTGCATTTCTTATATGCCATAATACCAGGTGGGCTACCAACTTGTTAATCCAAAGCGGAAATAAAGCAGACTTTGAAGAACAGGACATTCCTTCAGCATTAAGGTCCCTTCAAAAGACTGCATTCTTCCTGTTGTCCCAATGCAGATGAGCTGGCCCAATCTCAATGGCTGTAATCTCTCAAACAGTTGCAACAGAATGGGCAGAAGTTTCAGGCCAAAGATTTCTTTTTTTTTTTTTTTCTGTGCTTCACTCTGGTTCATACTAGTCCATTTCTATGCAATGCAACACTGCAAAAGTTCTCACAACATGGGTATAACAGCAAGCCTCTCACTCAAACTGCTTCAAACCCAGTCCAGGCAAAGTTATTTCTCACCCTTATAAGCCAAACCTCACAGTCCATAGTTCTTACTGCATTCAGGTCTTTCATTTCTGACCAGAATAGTCCATCAAGCTGTACTTACAGACTATAAGCTGTCTGATAGGCCAAGGTTTCAAATCCTTCCACATCCCTCCCTCAAGTGTGTTCCAAATGAACAAAGTTACAGTCAGGTTTCTAGCAGCAACAACCCTACTCCTCTGATACCTGTAGACAGCTTCATGTTGCTGGCAGAAAATACTCGGACAAGAGCAGTTTGTGGGAGGAAGGAGAGCACGTTGGCTTATAGACTCAAGGGGAAACTCCATGATGGCAGTAAAAAATGATGGCATGAGCGGAGGATGGGCATCACCTCCTGGCCAACAGCAGCAGGAGAGTGTGCCAAACACTGGCAAAGAAAAACTGGGTATAACATCTATAAGCCAGACTCCAAAGATACACCACCTCCATGTGTATCCAATTCCCAAATGTCACCAGCTTCAGACCTAGCATTCAGAACACATAGGTTTATGGGGGACACCTGAATCAAACCACCACACTTCCCTTGCCCCCTAATCTCCCCACCCTTAACTAGGTAATTTCAAGGATAAAATTAATTTTAAATAATATTTATACTATGATCCAACTGACAGAAAACAAAATAAGACAAAACCATATCTTATATACCTAAGTGTCAGATGCAGCTACACCTGGGAAGGAGGTCAGGTTGGAAATGTGGGAAGTGAATTTCAGTCTTAAATTTAAGTATCACTCCAGTGTTTGAATTTTTACAGGAATTAATAAATATAAGATTTATCTAAAATATCTATTTTTAAAGTATACATATTGATATTGTGTAGGCATGATTTTAAATTTGTACTTAATTCATAATAAAATACAATAGGGAAATTCTTACCTTCTAAATTTTCAATTTTTTCAATGTTGTTTAAAGCTAGATTCAAATATTCAAGTTTCTTGAGTTTGCTAACATTTTCTGAAATAAAAATAATTTAATTAACATTTAAGATAAAAGACTAATTTTTTAATCTTTTTTTTTTATTTTAGAGAGAGAGAATTGGCATGCCAGGGTCTCAGCCACTGAAACCGAACTCCAGACATCTGCGCCACCTAATGGGCATGTGTGACTTTGCACTTGCCTCACCTTTGTGCATGTGGCTTAAGTGGGATCTAGAAAGTTGAACATGGGTCCTTAGGCTTCACAGGCAAGTGCCTTAATGGCTAAGCCATCTCTCTAGCCCAAGATTAAATATTTTATATAACATGTATATGTGTGTGTGTATGTGTGTATATGTGTATACGAATGTGTGTGTGTGTGTGTATCCATATTAAGAATCTAGGATTAGTATATATACATGTTGCTTTTGAAATCCTTCCCTACATATAGGACACAGAGGTTATCTGTTCAGCTTCCCTCATCCCTGTCTCCTTTCTAACAGAACCTAGGTCTGTTCATGTCTATGCAGCCACAACTCCATGGGACTATGCTTAACCACACTGGACCAGTGCATTGTGCTTGGTTGCTCCTGCTAGAAGAACCATATGCTGAACAGCCCATGGCAGCTGATGGTACAGGAAAGGATGGGCACTCCAGCCACGTACTCCCAGTCAGTGACAGGAGAGCTTGCTTGATGTCCTAATACCTGGAGACGTCTCTTCTTGTTACTGAGTATGAAAAAGGATGGCAATCTACTTCCCACTAGTGCTCACACTCAGTCACGAGGGGACCTGCTGCTGAAGGACAAAGCCCACATTGTGGGTGGTGTGGCTGTCGGAGCACTGAGGTCTTCTCCACCCCAACATACTGTTGGGTAAAATTACAGACTTCATAAGAAAAAGCAACTTCTGGTCAAGATGGCAACTGTCTAAACACACCTCACCTGATGGGAAGGAAAGATGGACGCCGAACCTGAGGAGAGGATCAGCCTATCGCACCTCACTAGGGCCCCAGCTGAAACCATAGAGTAACTGGGGAAATGAACAAGAGTGCTGCTTTCTTAGTGAACCTGACAATTAAAGCCCTTCTTCATAATTAAATTATTTAAGCAGTTCTAATGTTTACAAAAAAGTTTCTAGCATCATCTGAGCATTTGATTGTCAACAGATTGGAGGTTTTTATGTGCCAAGAATCAGGCTACAATATTTTCATCCTGAACAAAAATCCTCAGTTATTTCTGTTAAAATTGCCATCCAAGGACTGGAGAGATGGCTTAGCAGTTAAGGCACTTGCCTGCAAAGCTAAAGGACCCCAGTTTGATTCCCCAGAACCCACGTAAGCCAGATGCACAAGGTAACAGCTGGAGATTGTTTGCAGTGGCTGGAGGCCCTGGTCCACCCATTCTCCCTCTTTCTCTCTATTTTTCTCAAATAAGTAAGTAATAAAATATTTTTTAAATTGCCATCCCAGGGATCAGCAGTTAAATGCTTGCAAAGCCTGATGGCCAGGGTTCAATTCCCCAGGACCTAGGTAAAGCCAGATGCACAAACTGGAGCATGCATCTGGAGTTTGTTTGCAGTTGCAAGAGGCCCTGCCCATTCTCATTCTGTCTCTCTCTCTGTCCCTCTCTCTCCTTGCAAATAAATAATATATATTTTAAATTATTTATTTATTTATCTGCAGGCAGAGAGAGAGAGAGAAGAGAGGCAGACAGAGAGAGAATGGGCATACCAGGGCCTCTAGCCACTGCAAATGAACTCCAGATGCATGTGCCTCATGTGCATCTGGCTTACATGGGTCCTGGAGAATCGAACTGGGATCCTTTGGCTTCCTAGGCAAACACCTTAATGGTTAAGCCATCTCTCCAGCCCAAGAAATAATATTTTTTAAATTGCCACCCCATAGTAAGATACTTGTTCAGAGCACAGCACTTCTTCCCACCTTTCTTATGAGTGCAGCCTCTAAATGCTAGAGGCATGAGGATAAAACCAGCACAAGGTGTGTTCAAGGTGTGTCCTCAATTAAACTCTCAAGACCAAGGGGCCAGAATGGCTCCTTGGAGGAAGGGAGTTTGAGAGCTCTAGCCCAAACGACTGTGGGAGCAGTTGTTCCCAACTGCACAAACAGACCCCCAGGCTTCTAGTAGACCAAACCCTTCCTCAGCTGAAATAAGTTTGCACCCCCAGCTTATGAGACTCCCAGAGAAGCTGTCAAAACCTTGATTGCTGGAGTCTAGCCCTTTGCACCACCCCACTGCAAGTTCCACACTTTAGTGGGACTCCAGATGGTCCTGGCTCACACACTTATCAACGCTGGGTGGAGCCTTCCTCGGCAACCCGTCTGTACCTCCCAGTGCGGCACAGAGCTGCAACAAGCAGCCACCACAAACCTGGGCCTCAGTGCAGGAGCCCAAGTGTGAACCATTGAGGAGCAGTTCACTTGCTAAATGAATGCTGAAATGCCCATGGGTGGAGCAGCACCGAAAAATCCCATTATTAGGATCTAAAAGAGTGTTTAATTTAAGAATACTTTGGAAGCAAAAATTTAAGCCTTCTCACAGCTCTGAAAAGGCCTCAGTACTATGGTACTAATTAGTAATTGTGACGGACCCAGCTGTGGAGATGAAAATCTTGGGAACTCTGAGATCTGCACAATTAGCGTTGTTCATTCTCTGATGTCCCCATGCATCAAGGCCAGCCGTTTTCTCTAGCAACCTTTTTAACTGAGTAGTGTGCCAAGACTTCTCATTTCTGGTAAAGTGAAAGATGCCAGAAATAATTATCTGAAGAAATATATGAGTTTAGTAACTCTTCAAAAATGATGCAAATTTGGACTTTTTCTAATACTACAGCCAATATTCAATTATGCACAGAATGAGAAGCAGCCACCGTTGCAGGGGTTCTGGGCCTCAGTGATGCTAACAACCTAGGCTGGGTAATTCCTGTGGGGAGTTGTCCTGTGCATCATATAATAGTTAGCAGTGTCCCCGGCCTCTACAGCTGGGGCCAGTAGCACCTCCCCAATAATCTCACACGTCTATATGATAAATGAAAAGTTCTCCAGACATAGCTCTTCAGAACCTCTACACATCACCATGGAACGTTAACTGCTGTTGGGTGTGGTGGCACACCCCTTTAACCTAACACTCAGAGGTAGGAGGATTGCTGTGAGTTTGAGGCCAGCCTGGAACTACAGAGCAAGTTCCAGGTCAGTCTGGACTAGAGTGAGACCCTACCTCAAAAACAAAACAAAACATAAAAAAGAAAGTTAACTGCAAACTTAAAGCTGACCTCCGAGCTCCAGAGGTGGGCACTCCTTCTTTCTCCTCAACTAACTCCTTCTCTTTCCCTCCAACTCCATTCACGTCTTCCTTGTGTCCCTACCTTCATTTGGCCACCCTGGGCATTTTGGGTAAGTGATGGCATGGTGAGCACAATAAGATGTCATTTCATGTCATCCTTATGCCCTTCTGTATGGTGGGTCCTCTCCATGTCAAGACTGAGGCAGCCAGGTTATTTGACCCGTCACAATGCTTGTAAGCAGCAGAGACAGGCTCCACGGTCAGGCCTGTCCAATCCCAGCGTCTTTGTTTGCTTGTGCATTCAAGAACACTGCTGCTCTTATGAGGACTGGCAGTGCTCCGCTTGCTTGCATGGGGCAGGACCCCATTAAGGTGCTCTGCAGACCTCCCTTCTCTCTGCTTCTCAATGCATTCTTATGACAAGCTGGGTGGTGAGGAAAGGAGGAACCAAGTCACCTGATGGGTGAATTGGGAGAAGAAACTAGGCATGCTCAGTCTCTCTTCTCTGGGGTCTCCTGTCAAAGAACACACAGTCCCAACTCCATCCTGCCATAAAGCAAGGGCCTAGCAAGATAGGGGAAACTTGTGCCTGTCGTGTCATACACTGATGGGTCATTTATTCTAGGGGTAGTGTTAGCAAGTTGAAGCCCTACTCTTCAAAGATTTATTGGTTGTAAAAATGTTAACAGTTGGATCTTTGTCTGACTGTTGTATTTACCTATCCATTTTAGTCCAAACTAAAACCCAATACTGAGAGTAGTGCCTTGTGCTTCCATAGATTGTAGAACTAGCTATCAAATATGGACACTTTTTAAGAATGGACTTGTTTCTCTTTTTAAGATTGATTTTTACAGTCTCAGCAAAACCAAGCAGAAATTACAGAATTCTCCTATATCCTCTTCCCTCTCATCCCAACCTGGATTACCACCCCTACTATTAATATCCTAGGTGGGAGGTGCAACTGTTACAACTAATAAACCCCCTTTGCACATAATTCTCATGCAAGCTCCATGTGTTTACTCTGGACATTGTACATCCTGTGTTCTGACAAATACATGAAGCTATGTACCCCGTTACAGTGCCATACAGAGTGAGTGTGCCGCCCTCAAAGGCCTCTCTGCGCTGACTGTGCACTGTCCTCACCCACGCTCCCGCAGCCACCGCCTGCACTCTTTCCATGGCTTTGCCTTTGCCAGAACAACAGTTGGGATCCTGCATGTTTAGCCTTTTCATACTGGCCACTTCCACTTCCGCAGATTTGGGGTTCCCCTGTCTTTTTATGACTCAAAGGTTGTTTTCTTTTTTGTAGCACTGAGTAATCCACTTTCTAGAGGTAACTATTCACCTACAGAAGGATATCTTGATGGTTTTCAAGTTTAGGCATTATAACATTTAATTAACCATTTGTATTCACGTATATTTGTGACAAGGACTGTTTGCATTGTGTGTGTGTGTGTGTGTCGCACGCACATGCACACATGTGCACATGTGTTTATGGATGTATGTGATGTGCATATGGAACAAGATGACAACCTTGAGTGTCATCCTCAGGAACAACACACACCTCTTGTTTGTTTTGTTTTGTTTTGTTTTTCAAGACAGGGTCTCTCACTGGCCTGAAATTCACTGATTAGGACAGACTAGCTGGCCAGGGAGCCCCAGGGATCCTCCTATTTTCACCTCCACAATGATGGAATTACAGGCATGGGCCATCACACATGGCATTTATGTGGGTACTAGGGATTGAACTCAGGTCCTCATGCTTACAGCTCCCATGACAAGGACTTTTTAATTTATTTATATATTTATTTATTTGAGAGAGAGAAAGAGAGGCAGAGAGAGAATGGACGCAACAGGGTCTCCAGCCACTGCAAACAAACTCCAGAAACATGTGCCACCTTGTGCATCTGGTTTATGTGATACTAGAGAATTGAACCTGAGTCCTTAGGCATTGTAAGGAAGCACCTTAACCACTAAGCCATCTCTCTAGCCTGACACGGACTTTTTAATTCCAACATAATCCTTCCAATTTTTCAGAATGATGTGAAGTCACTACCAATGTGTGTTCCTCACACTTAACTCTACCTCCAAGCTCTTGGACACCAGGGCTAACTGTACACAGAAGGCTGAGAAAACATGTTCCACAGAAAGTTGCTAAGATTTGGCTGTGTCTCTTCTCTTGTGGCATTCATGTTGCTTTTGTCCCCTTCTATGAATTTCACTGCATTCTCCAAAGTTCTCCTATTTAAAATGTTTTTTATTAATAAACAAAGAATCATGAGAACAAAAGAATGAAACTTACCAATTTTTCCAATTAGGTTATTTTGAAGATAGAGAATTTTCAAATCCCGGCACCATTTGTCAATGTGTTCTAGTCTTTCTATTTCCTGCTGATGCAAGGAGAGTTCCTCCAGGGAAAAAATTACACACTCATTGTGCTCAGCATTCCGCCTAATAAGATCTTCTGTGACTGAAAAAAATGTGTGGCATATTATATTTCAGTCCCATTGTTCTCATCGGGTGATTATGTTACCAGTGCATTACATGTTCTTTGTAGCTAACGGTCGATTCTTCAGGCCCAAGTGATTTTCAAAAGGAAAAAGATTGGGAAAATGCTATCTCCCCATGGTGTTTGTGCAAGGCCATGATGTGAGCTGAAGACACAATAATGCCCTATGTCTCATTTGTCTTTCCATGTGTAGGATCTGTCCACAAGTTTGCTCTGTGGGTAAATGAAGAGTCAACAGCTGGCAACTTATAAAGAATGTTGATGTGGACTTTTTTGGTGACACCAGGTCAAACTACATGAGATCCACTACCTAATCTAAGACAGTAACTTTGAAAGTCATGGTGTCACTGACAAAAGACAGAGGCCCACTGATGGAGCCAGAAACAACATCATGAACCACCTGCGGATGAACTGGAATCAAGCATGCAACAACAAACAAAAACATCCTGCATTTAGAAATATTATGCTATTAGAAAGTTATTTAGGGACTGAAGATATGGCTCAGAGTTCAAGGCACTTGCTTTCAAAGCCTAATGGTCTGGGTTTGATTCTCTAGTACCCAGATAAAAGCAGATGCACAAAGGGGCATCATGCATCTGGGGTTCATCTGCAGTGGCAAGAGGTGCTGATGTACTCATTCTCTTCTCTCTTTCTCTCTCTCCTTCTCTTTCTCTCTTCCTTACCCCCTCTCACTCTCCTTGCAAATAAACAAAAACATTTTTAAATGCTATTTAATTGAATTCTCACATTTTAGGTTCAATAAGTAAACATTGCATGTCCGTCCCAGGAGCCAATGAAGACTTACTTACTGTCACTGATAAGGTGTCACTTATAAAGCACGAGTCTAAATGTTTTACATACACTAAATAGGAACATATAGGGTTATTACTTGCATTTGTCAGGAAAGAAATTGAAGCAGAGTTTTAATAATGGGTTTAGATCTTTGGCATAAGGGCTACAGGCAGTTGGTATTAAATGCTCAGCTCAGCCCCAGATCATGTGTTGTCCTTAACCACTATGGACACCTCATCATGCATGAGCAAGGAGAGAGTCCTCAGACTTCCTGACTGACAGCTGAGACAAGCTCCTCACAGTACCATCAGCAGCCTCACATCTGTGGCCCTCCTTAAAAACAGATTTTTTTTCAATGTAAAAACATGCAGTAATGTGATCATTTGTGTATAGTCACTGAACTCTGCTACTTCCAGTGGTAGAAGACAGGGTGGCTTGCAACTAGAGGAATAACAGCAAGTCAAAGAGGTGAAAACACCAGGACAGTAAATGTTGCTGCTGCTTGAAGTTCGTTCAGCTGACAGGCAGATGGCTGCGAACCCAGTCCTGGAAAAGCACAGACCACAGGGACTGCAGAGAGTCCAAGAGGGCAGCCCCACCAGCCCTGAGTCACTGGATCCCTCTGCTCTTCTTGAATGCCACTGCTAGTATATAGGGTAGTTTATATAGACTATTCAAGTAAAAGGAGAAAAAGCCTTCCTAATAAAAAATGTGGAAGGAATGATATCAAAATGATAACTCCATATGCAATACTTTTGGGTTATTTGTTGTTTTTTGAGTTTTTGTGATAGGAACTAACCCCAGGGCCTGACCACTAGGCAAGTGATCTACTGAGCTATATTCCCAGCACCCCAAATTGGATCAGTAACTGAAATCAACTGATATTGAATAAGTGGATACAGCCAATGGAGGACATAACATCTGTTGTGTAAACTAAAATTCATCCCTCTGTCTGTAAATCTACAAGAATTCTCTGAGCAAGTATGCAACCTGAGTTAAGGAGCTGAGATGGCAGAACCAGTATTACTTGAGCTATGGTAACGAGGTGTGGAATCATTCACCACTCAAACCCTCAAGGTCTAGTGGTGTCTCCATGGCTTAAACAGTAGAAAACCACAGCAGGAGAGTGATTGTTGCAGGCCTTGCTGCCACTAGAACCAGAGTCCAGGGACCAAAAACATGAGTCTCTCCAGAAACTAAGCGTCAAGACCATGGCTAGGTTAAGTATGAACCTTAATTCTATTGTCAACTTGATCCAATTAGGAATCAAGTGATACACACTCGGATGGGTGGGTGAGGGTGCTTCCAGGAAGTAAGGATGGAGGGAAGAAGACCTTCTCCAGAAGGGGTGGCCTTCCCATGGTGGACTGTCTATTAAGAAGCTCCAGGAGAGCTCGCCTTCCCGTGGTGGACTGTCTATTAAGAAGCTCCAGGAGAGCTCGCCTTCCCGTGGTGGACTGTCTATTAAGAAGCTCCAGGAGAGCTCGCCTTCCCGTGGTGGACTGTCTATTAAGAAGCTCCAGGAGAGCTCGCCTTCCCGTGGTGGACTGTCTATTAAGAAGCTCCAGGAGAGCTCAATGCCTTTTGCCTGGCTGCCTTTGCTACTTGCTGGTACGTGCATCAACCCTGCTGCTGCCATCCTCAGACACTGAAACCCATCTTCACCAGCTTCAGCCTCCAATGTAGACTGAAGGTGAGCAGCTCTTGAAGAATTCTCCAGGCCTTCAGTAACACATTGGGACTGCTACATCTAGCTTCGTGCAGCCACAGCATTCTTGAACTCTCCTGCCTGCAGACTGGACTGCCCAGCCTGCATAATGTAAACCAGTTTAATAAATCTCCTTTGCAATACATGTTCATTCTATTGGTTCTGTTCCTCTAGAGAACCCTATTTCATACAGTCAAAAAAATGAGATTCACTGCCCAAGGAGCTGTGGTGGCTGATCATATTGAGAATCCATAGACATTATCCTTCGTCAGGTTTCTGGGGTTGCTTTTAGGAAAGATGAACTGGAGGAGGAAGTCCTTCCCCCGCCCGAGTGAGCCTTCTCCCCAGAGTGGCCCTCCCAGTGGTGGACTGTATATAAGGACGCTCTGAAAGGAAACAGTCCCTTCCTTCCTCCAGGCTGCCTGGGCTACTTACTGGGTGGGTGCCTTTGCTCATACTACACCTATCCTGTTGGGCTATCCGTCATCAGCAATGGAGCCAGGTTTCCTCAGCCTTCCAGCATGGACTGAAGACCAGCGGCCCTGCGGGAATCCCTCAGGCCTTCAGTGCTAGACTGGGACTGCTGAGGCATCCAGCCACATGGACTGGGCAGCAACTGGGTTTCCTTGACTCTCAAGCTAAATTCCCTTTTTAATAGCAATTCATTCTATTGGTCTTGTTCCTCTAGAGAATACTGACTAACACAGGACCACAAGTATGCCTCAAAAATCTGTTCTGGTCACTTCTTCAGATTCATTGCCACAGACAGATTACATCACGGACATTCCATACACAGGGTGTCTGTCCAAGGAGCAGCTAACTGGCCAGGATGTGACTTGGATGTGTAGCTAGAGTATCCACCCTCCTGCATGAGCATGAGAGAGGGCAGGATACAGGCAGGGGTGTGAAGAGAAGTGAGGAGTGGGCCAAAGGACCAGCCCTCTGCATCCTTCATGCTCTGGCCCAGACATCCAAGGTGTCTGAGAAAGTTGTATTAAATGTCTACTTTTGGGTTGCTATAAAAGTATATTTACCAAGGGAGGGACATGCACTTTATTTAGCAGCATGATTTATGGCTTGACACTTGGGCCATTACTTATGTTTTCCCCAGATTCTGCCCGAGTTTTAGTTTGATGCCCACATTAAAGGAATAACCCAGGCTGGAGAGAAGGCTCAGTATAGAAGCCATGGTGGGCTTCTCTATTCCCAGCCTGCTGACACTGCTGCTGACAGGAGGCGGAGACAGGAGAATGCCCTAGGCTGGTGACAAATACAACAAAGAACAGGATGCAAGAATCCCTGCCTCAAACGAGGTGGACAGGCGAGGACCAACTCGAAAGTTGTCCTCTGACCTCTATGCATGTGCTGTGGCACATACATTACGCCCACCAGCACCACACACACATATACACACATACAAAAGCATGAATGAACACATGTACACACACACAAATAAAAATTAAAGGAAAAAAATGAACTAACTTGACCCCCATGGGAGCTGCCCTCAGTGACTGAGTCAAATGTGAGTATGGGAATTCTGGCTGTGTCTTAGGTGTCACCAGGTTGCTGACAGGGAATGCAATGCTCATCTGCCCCACCAACTTAGCTATCTGGCCACGAAAGTTATCACAGGCAACTCCACTTCTGCTATCTAAAAGGCTTCTCCACCTGGGGGCAGAGGAGATGGCTCAGTCAGTAAACTCCTGAGGACCTGAATCTGATCCTCAGAACCCATGTGGAAACGCTGGGTGCAGGCCGTGGCTCATGCTCTTGGAATCCCAGCACTGGGGAGGAGGAGACAAGTGGATCCCTAGGGCTCAATGGAAAGCCAGTCTAACCTACCTGCTGAGCACCAGGCCAAATGACGGACATTGTCACTAAAGAAAAAGTGGAAGTTTGTAAGGAATGACACCCAAGGTTGTCCTCTGGCCTTCACATGAACACACACACACACACACACACACACACACAGGCTTTTCAATTTTTTTTCAACCCTGAAGACCTACAAAATTGATAAAAGTTAGGTACAAAAACTCCTTCTTTTGGAACATATCACAAAATTTAAGTAACTCTTATCATAGCTATATTATGTATGTAAAACTGATCATTTGCATGGGTTGTCAAATCTTCCCTTTTGGACTCATGTAGAAAGATATTAGGAAGGAATTATGCTGATCCATATCTCCTAAGCATAAGAATTAAAATGGTAAAAATAACTATTACTTTAAAGGGGCAGGATGAGGGAAGCTGTCTTGGCATGAATAATTCCCACACAGGGAAGAGGACAGAAGAGGAGGGAAAGGAAAGGGAGGGGAAATTTCAACAGTCATTCTAAGCACAAAGTTCTAAGCACAGCAACCATTATATACACACAATTAGGGGCAATTTTTAAAATGGAGAATCACAAAGGAAGGTAGAACCCCGGAGGTATGAAATTTCCTAGTGAGCTTTTTCTGAACTCTTCTCTATTAAGCAAAGTGCTGTGTGGCAGTGTTCCATAGAACTTAGGGAACCCTTGTTGAACAATACTTCCCCACCAGAAAGGCAGACATGGTGCAACCAGAAGCCCAGGAAAACGTGTGAGAACATCTACAGTACACAGAGACTACAGTGACTTGGGTTTTTAAGTGGGAGAGAATTTTTGCAGGTTTACATACTATCTAATTCAAACCAAATATTTAACTCCAAGGAACAATGTCCACCTTTAGAAAATCCTACTTCAAACATTATAGTGCTTCACTTGCATGAGATGTTCTAAGAACTGAAAATTATTTCGAGGTATTACCCTGTCATCCACCATGTGACATTTTCAAGAGTGATATTAAAATGCCTATTATATGGGGTGTGTGGTAGTTTGAATGGATGTTCCACAATAGATTCAGAAGTTTATTAAAGCTTTAGCTCTCCAGCCACCTGGCTGGAGGAAGTGTCACTGTGGGTGGATTCTAGGGTCCAGCCCTAAGGTGTGTTTGGGTGCATATCTGAATTCCAGTCTAAAATATGCAGAGTGCTTGAGCCCTGCCTCAAGTTCTCCTCCAGCAGGGGTTCCTCCAGTGTGCTTGCTTATGGTGCTGGTGGTGGTCTTTCTCTCTGTGTGGGCCTGTGAAAGGGGGCCAGCTTCTTCTGCCATTATAGAACTTCCTCTGGATCTGTAAGCTTCAATAAATTACATTCCTCTTATCCCAGCAACATGAGAGAGGGTGGAAGAATATGCTAAGATAGGTTATGAAATATTGCTGTCACTTTCTCCTTTTTTTTTTTTTTTATTTGAGAGAGACAGAGAAAGAGACAGAGAGAGCGGAAGAGGCAGAGAGAGAATGAGCGTGCCAGGGCCTCTCAGCACTGTGAACAAATTCTAGACGCACGTGTCCCCTTGTGCCCATGTGCGACATTGCTCCCACTTCAGCAATACCTTTAAGGGCTATTGATGTAGATGGTGGCATTAAAAAAATAAAACACTATGTAGGGCAATGTCAGAGTCATTCAGAAAATGTAATCCTCCAAAAGAATAAAGGAAGGAGTGGTCAGAGCTACTGAGTCAGACAGGTCAGAAGAGGCTTTATGGAGGAGAAACCTGTGTTGAATCTTGAATGAGAGTGGATGTTTGCCAGACAAACTGATGAGGAAAGGGCATCTCTGGCTATCTTGGATGACACAATGTAATGCCCAAATCTGAGTGATTACACCACCAGCTGCTGGGAGCCTTGCCAGCAGCCAGTCCTCAGCTGCCCACCATCTTCAGAATTGCCTTGGCTAACTAGACAGACGGTGGGCTGGGGCTGTAAAGCTCAGTCTTTTGCCTCAACTCACTCCAAGTTTAGAGATCCTGGAGTTGGGTAGCAGACGAATCTGTTAAAATACATCATCACCCTCTACCCAGTACTGCTTCCTTTCACTTCTCCCTGCAAGAACACTCCAGAATAAAACTTCTGCATGTTAATTATTGCAAAGTCTATTTCCTGTGGAGCTCAACACAGAAGCATCAGTACTAGAAGCGATCCATGACAGCTCGTTCTAGGTAAGGAGGTCTGCATTTGAATCTGCTCACGGCATGACAGTGCAGACTCCAGTGCTGCCTAACAGTAGAGAGCAGACACTGCTGGCCCCAGTAGCCAAGCGCTGTCAGGACCTTCACTGGAGTGCACCAGCAAGGATGGGAGGGGAAGGGTGCCCTAGTGCAGTCTGTCAGGCAGGTAATTTCACAAGCAGTTGGTTGGGGGGTATGGAGCTAAGCATAACTGATGCACAAAGACTGAGAGATGCCACTGGCCTATTACAAGCTTAGTAGGGCAACCAGAGGACAGTAGCTGGTACCATGTGAAGAGGTGTTCATCCTGAAACCATACTGCAGAGAAAGCTGAGGACTGGGCTTATTCGTATGAATAGCAAAGACTCTAAGTTTCAGACATGACAGAGTCATGTCTGGACCTGATGTACCTTCCCAGACTAATAGAACTAAAACTTCAGACAAACTATACGAAAGTAATATTTTTAAAACATCAGATATCAAGAAATCAAACAGGGAACTAATATTTTTAAACAGAATAAACAATGAACAGAACATGTTGCTGGTACCTTCTCGCTCCTGGGACAAAACACCTGACCAGAAATAATTTATGGGAGGAAAGGGTTAAGGCTTACAGTTTTGAGGGGAAGTTTCAACATGTCAGGGAAGCATGACAGAGCAGTGGCCAGGCATCATATCTTGCCATAGCAGCTGGCAGGAAGCAGCAAGAGAATGGGCTTGGTAGAACCGGCAAGCTAGACTAGTAAACCTCAGCGTCCACCCCTAGTCCATCCCTCCTTCCACAAGACTCCATCTCCCAAACTGCCACCACCTGAGGATTAAGTAAGAGGCTATGGGGAACATTTAACATTCAAACTGCCACAAAACAGCCTATCAAAATTTATGAGATGCAGTTAAAAACTTCTCTGACAGAAATGTATAGCACTAAATGCCCATAGCAAGAAAAAATGGACATTCACAAACATCAGCTTCCACTTCAAAAAATTAGAACACATCAACCTCAAAAGAGAAGAAAATAAGTAACTGAAATCAAAGACACAGAAAATAAACAATACAACGTAATCGATAAATGTTAAAGCTGATTCCTCAAAAAAATAAGTTGGTAAACTTCTATTCAAACTCATCAGAAAAAAGTAAAAATTGATCTATGGTACAAATATTAAGGGATAATAGGGAATGACATAAATACTGTTATCAGAACAAATTGAAGAATGTGGACTGAATGTTAACTTATTTTACGGGATGAACCATAGCGCTTGTTCAAGACAGGGTAGACAGGCTGAGGAGCCTCTGTCTTCTCAGGTAACTTCCAGCAAAGGAAGCTGATGCAGATGTTTCCAGTGATAGATCTCAACAAAGGATGTGCTGTGTGCACTGTCTTCTAGAAAACTGAAGAGATGTTAGCAAGAATGGAATTTATAACAGAGAGCGAGTGTAAGGGAGTGTGAAACACCAGCAGAGAGGAGGGAAGGTCTGGAACATATCCAAACCACCTAGGCTCTCAGGGAGCTGGTGCAGTGTGATGTGGGACTCAGATGAAGTCTTCTAGGGTTCAGCTCCCAGATCTGCCTGTTACCACACCTACGAAAGGGTAACATGCTCCTTCCTCCATGCCTTACAAAGCTGTGGGGAGAGAAACAAAGAATGCATAGGAAGCACTGGAACCCAGCTTGGCATTTGGACACTTTGGTTGAGACCACTCTCCCTCTTTATCTCACACCACAGCCAAGTCATGCACCTCTGATCTTCTATGTAGATGCTAAGTACTAGACAGGATGTTCAAAATGACGATTTCAGCCCATGCCTCTCTCAGGCCTCCTGTCTCTCTAGCAACACCCCCCCCACACACACACACACATCCTTTCTTTCTGTCCCTTACCTGGGATCCAGGCAGCTAGAAATGGGCCTTCTTGGTCTCTACTGTTCACCTCCCAGACAATATTCCTTCCTTACAGGATGCTCCACCCACTCGGGGGTTAGGGCTCCGCCCCGCTCTCTCAGGACTTGGGTTCCCTTCCCCAGGCTCCCACCATTTTAAGCGTGAGCCTTCTCCCACTAGCAGGGTGGCCGGCCAGTCTCATCCGTCACTGTATCTTCAATTCCTGAATGAGAATAGGTGCTACAAGCCTGGCAAGCCACTGATTTAAACAGTGAAAGTCAGTGAGACCAAGAGGGCAGAGGATAACTCACAAAAAGTAAAGGGTGATATACAGACAGACAGACAGACAGCCAGGAGACAAGAACAGCTCTGAGGGGTAAACATCTACACATTGCTCCTTGCATCCCCTCTCCCAGGATGTCATTCATTCCAGGGCAGAAACCCCAGTTTAGGGCTTGAAGACAGCTCAGTTGGTAAAATCTTTGCAAGCTTAAAAACCTGAGCTGGATTCCCACCAGCTATGTACAAAAAAGCCAGCCAGGCATGATGGCATGATCCCAGCACTGGGGAGGTGGAGACAGGATAGCCAGAGCCCACTAGCCAGCCATTGTCACCCAGTGTGGGAGTCCCAAGCCAGTGAGAGACCTTGTCTCAAAATGTGACCACTGTGTACACCCACATTCACCCTCACACATCCAAGCCCCATCCCTGTGAACACAGACACACACACACACACACACACACACACCAATGTCTCTCTCTTCTCTCCCTGCCTCCCTTCTCCCAGTCATCCTCCCTTTTTCTCTTCCTTTCCTCCCTCCCTGCCTACCTCCCTCTCATTTTTTTTTTTCAGGACTGGGTATGAAACCCACGGTGACCCAACTCCAAACACAGTTTCTTGACTGAAAATAATATGAAACTCGTACAATGATAACTGATCATTTAGATTAACCTGTATAAAAGTCCCATTTGTGGACGTCAAAAATGTCTTGATAACACAGTGGTTCATTGTAATCTTAAAAAAAAAAAAAAAAAAAAAAAAACCTTGCCAGTTCCTGCCATCACCTTGCAAGATACTGGAATATTCTGATACCCGTTTGCATGTACTAAGGCCTGTAAATGAAACTTCACTGTGGAGATGAGCTTGAAGTCACCTGGACAATGCCACAGAGCGCTGAGGTGGCGGTGTGGAGGGAAGAGATGTGTGAAACCTTGGCCCTAGATCTCAGAGTCAAGGGCTGGCAGCTTCAGGGGCTCCAGGGGCTCTGGCCTTCCCCCTCCCCTATCCCTCTTTTTCCCCCTTCCATCCCCCTCCTCCCTCTCCCCCTCATCCCCCATCATGCCATCCTCCTCCTCCCCCAACCTCCCTCTTCCCTCCCCTCCAGCCCCTCCATCTCTCCATCCCCTCCTCCCCCAACCTCTCTCTTCCCTCCCCTCCACTCCCTCTCCCCTCCCCCTCCATGCACCCTCCATCACTCCATCCCCTCCTCCCCCAATCTCCCTCTTCTCTCTCCTCCATCACTCCATCCCCTCTCCTCCCTCTCCCCTCCCCCTTCATCCACCCTCCATCCCTTCCTCCCTCTCCCCCCTCCTCCCCTCCCCCCTCCCCCCTCCTCCTCCTTCTCCCTCCTCCCCTCCCCCTCCATCACTCCATATCCCCTCCCCCCTCTCCCCTCCTCCTCTCCTTCCCTCCTTCACTCCATCCCCTCCTCCCTCTCCCCCTCCTCCTCCTCTCTCCCCCTCCCCTCCACCCCCTCCATCACTCCACCCCTTCCTCCCCTCTCCCCTCCATCCCCTCCATCACTCCATCCCCCTCTCCCCCCTCCCCTCCTCCCTCCATCCCGCCTCCATCACTCCATCCCCTCCTCCCTCCCTTCCGGCCACCCCTCTCCATCATCCCATCCTCCCTCCTCCCACCTCCCTCTTCCCCTCCATTCCTCCTCCCCAACCCCCTCCATCCCCTCCATCACTCCCCCTCCCTCCCCTCCTTCCCCCCCCTCCTCCTCCCCACCCACCACTCCATCCCCCCTCCTCCATCCTCCCTCCTCCCACCTCCCTCTTCCCCACCTCCACCTCCCTCCTCCTCCCCAACCCCTCCATCCCCTCCATCCTCCATCACTCCATCCTCCCTCTTCCCCTCCATTACTCCTCCCCAACCCCTCCATCCCCTCCATCACTCCATCCTCCCTCCTCCCTTCCCTCCCCTCCATTCCTCCTCAACCCCCTCCATCTCCCCTCCATCACTCCATCCTCCCTCCTCCCACCTCCCTCTTCCCTCCCCCTCCATTCCTCCTCCCCACCCCCTCCATCCCTCCTCCTCCATGCCCTCCTCCCTCCTCCCCAACCCCCGCAGCCCAGCCTCGCGGAAGACGACCAGCGGGGACCTGGCGCACCCAGAGGCCGCGAGGGGACTAAGAAGGAGGAAGGTAGGCTCGCTTACTCCGGCCCATGGCGCCTTTCCGGTTCGCTGGCCTGGGAAACCCCGCGGGACCGCAGGACTCCCTTCACGTCTCACAGCAGCGCCTCAGCGCGTGGGTACCCAAGTCCTGCAACCATGGCAACGGAGACTCTACGGAGGCCGCGCGCGGCCATGCGGCGGCGCGTTTCCCGACCCGGGGAGAAGCTGAGCGTCGGAAACGAAGGAGCTGCGGCGAGGAGCCGCGAGGACGTCCAGGTCCAAACCTGCTGCGGGTCCGCGTCCCCCGCCCCGCCGCGGCCTCGCCCAGACTGAGCCCAGAGCCCAGGGCGCCCCTAATCCTGAGCACATCTGTCCCCCAGGCGTGCTTTGCCCTGCTATACACCTTTCCTCCTCCTTTTGCTGAAGGAAGATGGGATTTCGTTTCCATTCTGTTTACTAGGAAGTGTAACCTTAAACATTCCTCAACATGTAAGGTGAGAAATAACGATCTCAAAAAAAGTCACTTCAAAACTTTACTGAGCAGCTGGGCGTGGTGGCGCACGCCTTTAATCCATCCCAGCACTCGGGAGGCAGAGGAAGGAGGATCGCTGAGAGTTCGAGGCCACCCTGAGACTACATAGTTAATTCCACGTCAGCCTGGACCAGAGTGAAACCCTATCTCAAAAAACCAAAAAAAAAAAAAAAAAAAAAAAAAAACTTTACTGAGACAAGTGAGAAATAAAATGCATTTAAAAAAAGCCCTAAAGATTAGTTTGTACTGTTAAATTTCATCCTTGTAAAATTACAGTGCAACACCCATCAACTTCCTATAATCATATTTTCTGAACACATTATCAACTACTTCCTCTCACTTTCCCTACCCGACGCGTTGTAAAGCATAGACATGTTCTTCCTACAGCCCCATGGCCCCCTAGCATTTTCCCCGCCATTTTCTTCAAAAATGCCCAACCGCTGTAGACCCAGAAAAAGATGATTCATCCTCAGATGTTCCGTTTTCCGCACACACTAAGATTTGTGTGTTACTGTTTTAAAAGTAAACATTCTATATTTCATTTGAAAAAAAGCCCAATTTGTAAATTCACTTTTTAAAACCATCCCACTACAGTTACAGTAAACTAATACAGTGCATGGTTCTTCTCTTCATTCCAGGTATGGTGTGTGTTTTTTACAGGATTCACCAAGCAATTCTAAGCACAAACAAATCTATAAGCATTTTCTACTATTACTATAATTGGCCAGGTGGAGAGGAGAACTTAAATGTGGACAGGGAAACAGAAAGTCAAATGGTGTGTGCACGCTCATCTGCTGGGCCATGACAGACCTGCACAGAGGGACTTTGAACAGGAAGCCTGAGACTGTAGATGAAAGATAATGGAACCTCGGAAGCCAAGTCAAAAGAGGGTTATAGGCACTGTGTCCCCATAGTGGGAGAAGTACTTTGGAGTTACGACAAGGCTCCCGGAAGCGCACAAGATATCCATTGCCTCTACACAAATCTAGTTTTCATTTTCCTACTTTTTGAAAGCAGAACTGTGGGGACAAAGAGCCCTGTGACCAGAAACATGGCTCAAAATCCATGTTTGTCTCTGCGTGGTACTGGATAGATGATGCCAGGCGCTGAGCCTCCTCCATTTCCACCTGAAGATGGCATGTTAGCAGTCATCTCTGCTGTGCCTCTGAGAGGTCTGGACATGGCACTGGTGGCTAATCACTCACTGAACTACAGCAAGAGTCCCGCAGATGCATCTGTGCTTGAACTTGTGAGTTTTGACAGCAAGGGATTTATGGAAGCTGAAAGGATCAGGCTTCTGGCAGGAAGCTAGCGCACTCAAGTCGATAATTCAAGTAGGATTAGTTTTGAGCTAACAGAAACATGGGATCAGGCTCGGTATAAAGGGTGTCAGGCAGGAATCCAGTTCTCACAGCTGCTGCAACTCCTGTGTCTGATGTGTTAGTTATAAGCTTCTAGTCTCACCCTTGAACTCTCCACCTCACTCTGAAACCCTCAGGTTGTCATGGGGACTGCATGTTTTGCTTCCCTCAAGAATTCATGTAGAAACTTAGTCTCTACAGCATTGAGGTAACCTTTAAGGAGGTGATAGAGTCATGGAGGCAGATTAGGTGCCTTAAACACAGTTTGACAGGGCTGGGGAGATGGTTCATCAGTTTAAGGCACTTGCTTGCAAAGCCTGCCAGCTGGGATTCAATTCCCCAGTACCCATGTAAATCCAGACACTCAAAGAGGCACATGCATCTGAAGTTTGTTTGCAGTAGCAAAAGGCCCTGGCAGGACTAAAGTGATAGCTTAGTGGTTAAGGCTCTTGCCTGCGAAGCCTAAGGACCCAGGTTCAATTCCCCAGTACTTACATAAGTCAGATGCACAAGGTGGCGCCTGTGTCTGCATTTCGTTTGCATTGGCTGGAAGCCCTGGCATGTCCATTCTTTCTATCTGCCTCTCTTTCTCTCTCTCAAATAAGTAAATATATTTTTTAAAAGCCCTGACATGTGCATACTTCTTTCTCACTCTCTGCCCCTTCCCCTCTTCCTACTTGCAAATAAATAAAAATATTAAAAAAGAAATTGGTCCCTTTCCATTCCTTATACCACATGAGGACATGTGTTCCTCCCCACTAGTGGATATAGTAACAATATATCATTGAGGAAGCAGGGAGAGTTCTTACCCAACACAGAACCTGCTGTTGCCTTGATCTTGAACTTTCCAGCCTCCAGGACCATAAGTAATGAATTCCTGTCCTTTACAAATTTCCTAGCCTGCAGTATTTTGTTACACAAGCACAGAGACAAGAGCAGGCCCTATAGTTACCTGTGAATTTTAATATTGTAGATCTGAGTTATTCTACTCATCCATTCATGAGCAATCAAAGAATGAAGCTGTCATTCTACTTGGTAAAAATCCCTAAGGTCTTTTTAAATACAGTATGCTCAACACTGCCCACATGCTTTGAAATTACTAACTCAATTCATTCTCACAGGGCCCTTCAGACACATTTCATATTATCAACTGATGTTAATAGCTAAGGAAATATGAACCCAGTGACAGCATAGTACTGCTGCAAAGTGAGCCTTGATGTTGTGTGCAAACCAGAACTCTACACTGCATCACACTCTAGACTGAAAGCTACCTGAAAGTAGGAAGGGAACTCTTTTCTTGGTGGCACTTTTTTTAAATCTCTGAGTCCTAGCTCTTTGCACCAGTCCTGATATTCAGGTGCCAAGTAAATATTTGTTGTATGACGGACTCAATGAGTTGGTGAGACTGCCTTTCCAAGAGCTCAGTCACCTTAGATTTGTGGTTTTAGTAGGATCATCATGCAGGTGTTCTTGCCATAAGGGAACCGAGTGGACTGCACAGGAAGGGCATGCAAGCCCTGGTCACTGGACAGTTCATCTTGGGACCTTTGTGCCAAAATCGAGCATAAGAGCTAGTAGAACAAGCAGGGCTTGGAAAGTTGTCCTGCCTCCCTGGAAGAGCAGAGAAAGGTCTTGGATGAGAGGGAATAGAGTCTGGGTATATCGTCTTTGCTTTTCGTAATGATCGGGCGGAGCTGCTTTTCTAAGACCCTCCTCATGCTAATTGTCCCAGTTATCTTCTCACTACTGGGACAAAATACCCAACAAGAAACCACTTAGGGAAGGAAAAGGGTTAAATTCAGCTTACAGTTCCGGAGTAGCATTCATCATGATGGGGAAGGCATGGCAGGAACATCAACAACAACAACAAAAAAGCCTGTGTCACCTTGTCACATCAGCAGGGAGGAAGCACAGAGAAAGAATAGCAAGCGGGGCTGGGCTATAACACCTCAAGGCCCAACCCCAGTAACACACATTCTCTAGCGAGAATCCACTTCCTTAAAGGTACCACGGCCTTCCCAAACAGCTGGGACCAACTGTTAAACATATTAGCTATGGGAGCCAGTTTGCATTCAAACCACCACATCAACATCTTAGCGCAGCATCAGTATGTTGGAGTTCCCCACCAATAGGGTCCCAGACAGAAGCCTTCCCCAGAAGGAGGCTTCCAACTAGCAGTTGAGACCACAGACATTTTTACACAAGGGAATAAACAACACTGACCTCAGTTCAAGTCTTAACATTGGGAGAAGGGTGCCAAGCAGTCTGGGTGATGACATATCTTCCAGACATTCTCAAGATCACAATGTTTTTGGTCTTGGACTGCTTTGCTGTTCTTTTTGTGACAGGGCCCAGGTGTCTCTGTGAACACTTTGAGATAAATATGCTTGGATCTGAGATGGGCGACTGCTTCATTTTCAGGGTACCTCTCAGCAAACTTAAACAGCACATAGCATTTTACTAATATAAGATTTTATAGTTTCTTCAAAACAGAGGGTCCATGGGGTATGAGGGACATGAGGACAGCCTCTCTGCCTCTCACTCTCTCTCTCTCAAAATAAAAATAATTTAAAAAAGAAAAAGGTCTGAGATGATCAAACCTAACCTCTGCTTATCACTGGAAAGAGTGGAGGAAGGACTGCGTTGTTCAAGGTCATCTATGTATTCATCTAGGGTTGACTTCTCCAACTGGGTAGACTGAATATAGGAAATGAGAGGGGAGGTGCAACGGGCAGCTGGATAATCAGCAGGGCCTCCTTGCCTATAGCTGTGGATATGAACTTATGTTTCTCGATAAGAGTTCATTCTACAAACATTACCACATACACAATCAAATGGAAGCCTAAGAACATTTCAAAATCAAATGTAAGATAATTTTTAAATGGTTATCTAAATTTATTCATCTAAACCTCTGCCCACTTCTAATAATTTCATAAAGGCAAGAGCTGGCACTTGATCAATTCAGAGAGTAACCGGGATTTCCTACTGAGGGGTCAAGTGCTGGAGTCTTTAAAAAATTACTTAGATTCATTTTGTCTTAATTTCCACTTCTGTAAAGTGAGAAAATTGAACGGCTTACTACATCAGATTTTAACAAGAGACAATACATAGTTTTAACCACAATTGACACTCTACACATCTCTGTTTGAGATATGAAGTTCAAAAACATGGCTACAAATTATTTTACCTTCTAAAGCAGTTCATCTATCAGCTCAGTGTCAATGTACAACAGGCCTCTATCAATGATAAATAACCAAAGAATTATCCAGCTGATCCCTGCCAGAAGACCTGACCCACACAATCATGAGATATATCGAAACACTTGTTCTAAATTTGTAGCTACTTTTAATGTAACATAAGACAGTTGAAATGCTGATGCTAGGGAAGTAGACCAGCCCCTCTCACTTCCAAGTTCACTGGGATGGGCCACCGGTGGGCTTCTAGATTCCATGGTTTGTGAGCTTTGTTTTAGCAGCCTGTCTTTTGTTCACACCTTTGTACACATGAGACATAGGAGAAGATTGTGTCAGGCTGAAGCAGATGTCAATGGTCCTGAACAGCAACCTAGGGGGGAACTGAGACAAGCCAATCAATGGTATGCCTATTCAGACTGAGATAAGAGCTCTATCTGATGGTTCATTATGTTGAAGATAGACCTCATGGGTCTGATACTAGCTGGGCAAAGAGTTAGATATGAGCTAACCAAGAAAGGCTGCAGATGCATCTTGATACCTGTGTTTCCTAGTGGTTAGAATGCTCTTTGTGGCTGATGCTGTAGGTAGGTTGTTTCCATTATATCAGAAACTAAGCCCTCAGGACATTCCTTACTTGTGTGCACTAACCAGGGTGTGCAGCCTCAAAAGACCTATTATCATGGTCACATTGAAATATTCTAAAAGGGATATCTGGTCCACCATGATTTAGCAGTTTAAAAGGTCACCTTGTGCTGGAGAGATGGCTTGGCAGTTAAGGCACCTGCCAAGCCTAAGAACGCTGGTTCCACATAAAGCCAGACACAAAGTGACACAAGAGTGCAATGCTGCACTTGCCCACATGGGGGCGCACGCCTCTGGAGTTCGTTCACAATGGCAGAAAGGCTGCTGGCCTGCTCAGTCTCTCTCTCTCTCTCTCTAGCTCTCTCTCTTTCTAGCTCTCTCAAATAAAAAAGAGAGAGAGAAGCTTCTCTAACCCAAAGTGAGAGTAACATTAATATATGGGTATGAACATTAAGAAAAGTGCTTACAGGGCAGTTTGGTGAGCATAATATATGCATTTAGCCTGGCTGTCCAAACTTAAGGCTTACAGTGTCCACTGTTATCACCTCTGATGACTTTTCTCTCCCATAGGGATGTATGCAGTGTAGCTCTTCCCAGCTTTCTGTCAGCTACTCTATTGAGAGGAGTTTTCAGCTCAGCTCCAGCTTGATTTCTCAGTGCCCTTGCAGTCAAAGCACGTGGAGTCTTCAGCACTAGAGTCCTACCATCTATTTCTGGTGGGAAACCAAGAGCCTTGGGAATATCTTATAATGTTTTGGGAGCATGAGAGACCTCCCTGGCCAAAAACTCGATGGAAGATATCCCATCCCTGGCACTGAAATTTTTCTAGTAACAATTTATGAATGTGTGGCTTCTGGGTGTGCCATTATCCAAAACTTTTTTTTTTTTTTTTTTTTCTTTTTCTTTCTTCTTCTTCTTCTTTTTTTTTTTTTTTTTTTTTTGGTTTTCAAGGTAGGGTCTTACTCTATCTCAGGCTGACCTGGAATTCACTATGTTTTCTCAGGCTGGCCTTGAACTCTTGGCGATCCTCCTACCTCTGCCTCCTGAATACTGGGATTAAATGTGTGTGCCACCATGCCCGGCTATTCCAAAAACTTCTTTAAAATCTACAATAGCAGAACCCACAATGTGGCCCAGGGTTCATGCTCCCCCACCCCCACTTTTGGACATCCCACTCCAATCTCTCTTGGGAGTGTGTGCTTTGCTTTGCTTCGCTAGGTAGACTTCTTCTTGAACTGTCTCTCAACTTAAATTTTAACTTTGAGGAGACAGATTTTTAGGATGTCAATCTTCTGTCTTCTCCAATTGTCTGCTTTCTGAATAGAGCTCACTTTTAAGGATTCAGTCCCTGTCTCTGTTCAGTGGCATCTGAAGTGACAGGCAGAAACAAATTCAAGTATTCTGGCTGCAGGTGCAGCTCATGGAAACCTTTACCAAAGGCAGGTTTGAAAACTGCCTAAACACAGGTTCCCTCATACCCCTAGAGCTACTGAGGTCTAACCTCCCTGGCCAAAATCCACCAGCCCTTCCCTGCCTAGCTCAGTGTGGTCTCCAGAGCCCTTTCTCAATCCAAACTCCTATAACTAAAGACTCATTTCCCACTTAACTAAGTCAATAATTCTCACCCAGAAAGCCCAATAGCATGAAATATTAGACTGTGTATTAAGTCCCACTCGTCAAACTTAAATCCTTTACTGTCAGAGCAGTTTTTACACGTTTGAGTAACCCTTCCATTTAACCTCATAATGCCCCAGGAAGAAGACTCCACCCAGTTACTCATAGCAACAAAAACCACAACCGGGTGGATGACAAGTCTCAAATGTACTCAGAGACCAGGCAACCTGTCTTGAGCAGGCACCAGGCGTGCCCATGCAACCTCCTCTGTTGTTTGCTCATTTGAACACCCATTCGGACTTCTGCGAAGAAAGGCCCCTGAGGTTTCCAGCGCCTCCTCAGTGGAAAGAACATAGACATCAAATTCTCCTAAGCAGAGACTCTAACAGCACATGGAGTCTCACTCGTGTTTGATGTGTCTCATGGTGGTAGTACTCTTTGCTTGTGCACATATGTGCAGTGTGAGGTGCTGGTATTTGTGTGTGCACATGTGTGTGGAGGCAATGGGTCTATGGTTAGGTGTCTTACTCAATTATTCACCACCTTGGTTTTTGAGATAGGGTCTCTTGTTTAACCCAGACCTCATTGACTGGGCTAGGCAAGCCCAAGGGAACCTTCTGAATTTGCTTCCTTAGCTCTGAGATTACAGGTGTGTGCTCCCATGCCTGGCATTTTATGTGGACACCAGAGATATGAACTCAGACCTTCATGCTTGAATAACAAACACTTTACCTGTGGCACCATCTCTTCCAGCCCCTCATAGTGTTCTTTTGAAGTAGACATTTGTCATGTTTTGCTATCTGGCACCTTTCCCCTGAGACTTGTCAGTGGTGAGCCCTGGGGCCAGTTTCCTGCTGCAGAAACTAAAGCGAGCTTACTAAAAGAAATAGCCAGGTAAGTTAGGAGTCACGGTGGGCTTTCGCTAAAGGGATCTCCTGTGACTGAAGACACAGGGCGGGGATGCCCTTGTGTTCTGGCCAGGCTATTTCACCTGGAAGATGGTTGTTCTCATTCCCGGGTCTAACTTTGTGGCATTCATCAGCACTTCCAGTCCCTGATTTTACAAATTGTCCTGTTTCTACTGCAGACCATCCAGACAAAGTATAAAATTCTAGAGGATTCTTTTCCCATAGGACCTCCCTCACTGTGACACTCATGGCAAGTTTTGGGGTGGGGGGATCCTAAAATCACTGTCAATTTTCCTACGTGCTGTCAGGTTCACAGTTATAGTTTCCCACAGCAAAGGTGTGCATGCCCTCTGTACTTGTCTCCTTGCAGTCTCCCAGTAGCACCAAGTAAGTACACTGCCAGCCTGGAGCGGTGACCCAAGCTCTGCTGTCAGGACTTTTCAGTGGGGCTCCCCCATCTTGGGTGAGTGGTGGGTTGATGTGGTTCATGACAGCCTCCAGAGCGGACTGACACCATGGGACCAGAGCTTTCACTCCACCCCAGTTATACTGTTGGTGTTTCTGCTGTGAAAACTATGTGGGTGCCAGAGAAGCAATGACAGGAGAGACTATCCCCTAATGGGGAGGACAGAATCAGATGGTCTTTTGAATCAGGCCAAACTTTTTCCTGCACACCTTCCCTTTCCCATCACTCATTGGAGCTCCCCAGTAGTCCTCAGTGTTTTTGATTCTGTTGCCAGAGTACTTTGCACTGTTGATAACAAAGAACCCCTCACTGATAAGTTCACTGATGCTTTAAGATGAAAAAAGAGACCTACTTGCCCGTGTGCCAGTGAGGGAGGACCAGCAGGACCAGAGGGTCCAGGAGACAACACACTCCTGTTTTCAGCCAAGGCTTTCCCAAAAGCACAGGGTTCCCACAGTGAACACACTGTTGAGCTGAGCAAGATGGTGTCCAAAATTTTCCCTTGGTTAATTTATTTGCTTCAAATTCAGTGGTTTTGTCATTTGTTTGGCACGTACTCAGAGACATGGGGTAGCAGGTGCTGAAGACAAAAAAAAAAAAAGAAAGAAAGAAAGAAAAACAATTATAAAAAGAAAAAATACTACAAAAGAAACCCATTATTTACTAATTTAATTTTCTCTGAGAATTGAATAAACAACAGCTTTATTCAGGCTCCGTGTTATGACTCCTGGGGCCAGTTCATAGGAGACCTGATGTCCAGAGAGAGACTGTTATCTCAACTCACTGAGCTTCACTAACTATGGATAGGAACAGAAGTATATGCAAACCACAAGAATTAAAACTGGATCACCAAAAACATTGATCTAATCTATAAGGATAAACTTGAAATGAGGCCTCTGGGGAAACTGCAAGTGACTGCCAATTTTGTTAATGATAATAAGTTTATTTTAATTGCTAATATATTCCTAATTACTCTACTTCTTGAATGTTTACTTGACTGTCAGTCATCTTCTTTGATTTATGTTCTTTGTGAAAAGACTTTGTCATATCAATCAACCCTTTTCAAGTTTGGTGGCAGCTGCCAAGCATGATCTCACGCCTTCCCTGTCACACTGCCCTGCTGTGCACCATGCGCCCTAAGGCAGAGGGAGGCCTTGCCTACAAAATCACTCAGAATTCATGGCTGTCCATTGCAGCTTAGAGAGGAATAGCATTTTCAAGGTTTTGGTTACAGGAAACGGACTGACATTGCCTAAACAGAAAACTTGCTTTTTTGTGTTTCTGTGTGTTTTTAGAACTGAAGTCAGCAGCATTTTTGTAAAATGCTATACAGTCTTTGCACATATTTATCAGGAGAGCGTGATAATTCAATACATGTGTACAAGTCACAGTGATGAACCCTGTTTTACTTGACTCTGATTTTCACCTACTTTCTACTTCCTGTCTATATCCTCTGTGTGTAAATACCTTTCAAACACATGCTATTTGTGTTTTAAAAATGTGTTTCAAAGAAATCATTCCTCTAATGTAAAAAAAAAAGTTCAAGTTTAGATGAACATGAGGAACCCATCAATCCGTGAACTAATTTGTATTTATTTACTTATTTTTAACTTTTTTTAATTTTTAGTTTTTCAAGGTACAGTCTCACTCTCTAGTCCATGCTGACCTAGAAAAGTAGTCTCAGGTGGCTTTGACTCATGGTGATCCTCCTATTTCTGCCTCCCAAGTGCTGGGACTACAGGAGTGCACCACCACACCCAGCTTTATTTTTAACTTTTTTATTGACAACGTCCTTAATTATAGACAACAAACCGTGATAATTCCCTCCCTCCCTCATTTCTTCCCCCACATCCACTCTCCATCATATCCCCTTCCCCTCTCAAAAAGTCCATTTTAAATTTTGATGTTATCATCTTTTCCTCCTCTTATGAGGGCCCTGTGTAGGTAGTACCAGGCACTGTAAGGTCATGGATATCCAGGCCACTTTGTGACTGGACGACTGTATTTCAAGGAATCCAACCCTTCCTTTGGTTAATTTTTTTTTATTTGTTTTAGCAAAGAGTATTAAGTGCCTGAGACTGGAGACAGAAAGAGATGGTAAAGGTCTCAACAGCCATGTATGGTTTGTATGCATGGGGATTTATACCTGCACTCATTCATGCTGCCTTGGTTTTTTTTTTTTTTTTTTTTGTTGTGGGGGGCAACTCTTACCTTCATTACCTGCTTACTAACTTACCACCAACCATACCAAACACTGACTGGAAAGTGGTCTTCTGGGAACTGCTACTTCACTAGAATAATAAATTTCTTTGTGAAAACCTCCAAGCAATATGAAAGGGTCATCTTGGTATCTAGTCTATTACAACAGCTTTCTAATTCGTTTGTCCCCCAATTCTTGATGAAGTGAAAAGAATGAAGATTTAGTTCAAATATTTGTTCAAATTGATCACTAGGTATTTGTGTTTGGATGAATTACTTAGCTATTCAAATGCTAAATATTCTCACATGAAAAATGAAGGCAGTGACACTTCCAAGTTAGGCGTTCACATGTCTAACATCATAGTTAGACACATTAGGTTCCAACTAGGTGGGATTTCTAGTACTTTCTCCTTCCCGTTTAGATATTTTCCTACTTGGTAGTGTAGACACCTAGTTCTCTGTGAGGAATGGTTACCAGTCAGTGTAGAAATCTCTTTTATCTTTTTCTGGAAATAGCCACTCCTAATTTTCATGAAGGGGCTCCCACAATATTTCCAACTCCGGGCTATAGTGTAGTATCCCGTGTAAGGTCTGGTCTGTAAGAATCCCTAGTCCCAGTGTTGGATTCACTGGTGAATCTGGAACCACACTGTGCCAGCAATGCAACAGTGATAAACTTAGACTATTGCTAAGACTCCTAGAGACACTTTGATTTCTGGGAAGGTGGCTGGTAGCTCGCTCGCTCTGTCTATCTATCATCTATCTATCTATCTATCTATCTATCTATCTATCTATCTATCTATCTATCTATCTATCTATCTATCATCTATCTATATATCTATCACCTATCTATCTATCACCTATCTATCTATCTATCTATCTATCTATCTATCTATCTATCTATCTATCATCTATCTATCTATCATCTATCTATCATCTATCTATCCATCATCTATCTATCTATCTATCTATCTATCTATCAATCATCTATCTATCTATCATCTATCTACTCATTTATTTGAGATGGAGTCTTGCCATGTAGCCTAGTATGGACACAAACTTACTATATAATAGGATGACCTTGTACTTCTGATCCTCTTGCCTCCACCTCCTGAGTACTACGATTTCAGCCTTACACCATCATGCCCAATTAGTTCATGTGGTGCTGAGAATCAAATCCAAGGCCTCGTGTGGTATGCTAGGCAAGAACTCTATCAACTGAACCACATTCCTAGCCCTTGGCTCTGATTTTTTAAAGCTGCTTAATATGCATGAATGTGGGTGACTGATATCATTTTGACATTTTAAAATGAACTTCTCATTTTGATGTTTTTAGAATATTTAGAAGTTGAATTTTAGAGGGGAGAAATTGCAAAAACTGTAAAGAGTTTCTATATTCTAATATTCAATTGACCTGTTGTTAATATCTTACATCTGTATGGTATAGTTATTTAAAGATCTTATTTATTTTATTTGAAAGCAAAGAAAGACAGAGGAGAGAGAGAGAAATAAAACACCATGGCCTCTAGCCACTGTAAATGAACTCCACATGTATGCACCACCATTTTGAGTGAATGGTTTTAGATTTTGCAGGCAAATGCCTTAACCACTGAGCAATCTCACCAGCCCCGATAAGGTTTTTACAGAGAATCAATATAAATATATTATTGTGAATATATTATTGTGTATATTTTATTTATATTTCCTTAGCTTTGCCTTTTCTATCCCATCCAGGACATCATATTATATTTAGTGCTGGTTCCTTGGCTTCTCTTGGCTATAATAGTGCCTCAACTTTTCCTTGCCTGTGATGACCTTGAAGGTTTTGAGAAGCACGCCTTGGGTTATTTTCGTCAAGTGACCTCAAATAGCGACCATCTGTTCTTCTTTCTCGTGATTACATTGGGACAGCGAGTTTTTGTGAGGACCACAGAGGTGCATATTTCGCCCAAAACATGTGCCGTGGGTCACCTGGCCACAGGTGCGTTTGCAGGTCTCAGCACTGTAAAGTTACTTTCCCCATTCCTTTCTCTCTTTTTGTTTTATCCTCTTTGGAAGAAAGTCACCACACTCAGCTCACATATAAGGAACAGACTGTACACCTCACCTCCTGCACATGGAGAAGCTGTATAGATTATTTGGATTTCTGCACAAGATACTAGCTTGGTCTCCTTCCTCTATTTTTTTTTTTTTTTTTTTTACTTATTCAGATAAGTCTTAATATTTCATGGACATTTATTTTATAGTTTGGGTAGTTTATCTGTTTTTCTTTTCAATACTATCACTAAAAATCTGACAAAAACATTAAAGAAGGAAGAGTTATTTTGGCTCACAGTTCAGAGACATGAAGTCCACCCTGACTGACAGGCCGTGGCGGGGGGGGGGGGTCTGCAGTATTGATCAAGAAGTAGACAAAGGCAAGTGCCAGTGTGTAATTGCCTTTTCCTTTCCCCCTAGTTCAGTCTGGGCCCCCAGCTCATAGATGGTGCCTCCAGTACTCAAGGCGGCTTTTCCTGTCTCAGTTTAGTCCTTTCTGGAAATGTCCTCACAGATATGCAAGGAAGTTTGTCTCCCTGGTGATTGTAAACCCAATCAAGTGAACAATGAGTATTAACCGTTGCAGGTAGCCATGAAATATTGTTTGATTTTGTTGCTCAGATCAGCTCAAAGTTGGCCACTGGGAATCCATTCAGTTGGCTTCCCAGTCACTTTTATGTATGTATCCATCATTTTATTTTTATCACTTTCTTTTTTTTTTCTTTTTTTCTCTCACTAGCTATGTGGGAACCTCTCCTTGGCTCTGTACTTCCCTCAATAAATATAATAATTTTTAAAAAATGCCCGGCGTGGTGGCGCACGCCTTTAATCCCAGCACTCTGGAGGCAGAGGTAGGAGGATCGTCATGAGTTCAAAGCCACCCTGAGAATACAGAGTGAACTCCAGGTCAGCCTGAACTAGAGTGAGAGCGTACTTCGAAAAAAAACAAAACAACAACAACAAAAAAAAACCTTTGCCGGGTGTGGTGGCGCACGCCTTTAATCCCAGCACTCAGGAGGCAGAGGTAGGAGGATCACCGTGAGTTCAAGGCCACCCTGAGACTACACAGTGAGTTCCAGTCAGCGTGGACTAGAGTGAGACCCTACCTCAAAAAATGAAAAAAAAATTATTTGAGAGCAACAGACACAGAGAGAAAGAGGTAAAGAGAAAGAGAGAGAATGGGTGTACAGGGCCTCCAGCCACTGCAAAAGAACTCCAGATGCATGTGCCACCTTATGCATCTGGCTTACATGGATCCTGGGGAATTGAGCCTCGAACCAGGGTCATTAGGCTTCACAAGCAAGCACTTAACTGCTAAGCCATCTCTCTGGCCCAAATATAATAATTTAATAATTATCCTTCTCAGTCTTGTTTTTATTCAATTCTTTGATTAAAATTAGAAAAAAACCTAGGGTTTGGAGTTCAAGGACGTTCCTGGGCCACTAACACCCCATTACACTGGGATAGAACTTGGTCCCTCTCAGGCTGTCATGCTCGCTCTTAATCTCTTATTTTGATCACTTTCTTAATCTCTGGACAACTGTGATGAACAATGAACACATCAACAGCTCTAGTACTGAAGAACAACCTGACCTGGTGACTGTAAGTCACTCACATCGGTGAGTGAGGCAGGTGATGATGAAGGGAAGGGGGGTTAACCGCTGCACTGGGTGGGGCAAGGAGGACTCCCTGTGAAAGAACAGAGCCAAGACGGAAGATGGAAGGAACTAGAGGAGAAGACAGGGAGATAAAGAAGTCACAACAGGCCAAGTGACAAGAGAAGCATGAATTAGAGTGAGCGTGTGTGGGAGAGCACAAAGAAGGAGAGCATTGCCCTGCTGTTGCTTCAGTCTGTCCACATGGTCACAAACTTCAATATAGGCCTAGTCATGTGTTTCTCAAGCTAGATTTTTGGTGAGTAGACAAAGATATGGAGTTAGGTTCAATCAGAATTGGAGTTTTACCAGGAAAGTTCAATGAACAGTGAGAGGTTCACGCAAACATTGGTAACACAGCCCTTACAGTGCAAGCTTCTTGGGAACACAAAGGAAGACATGGTACAAAGAGGAGTTAAAGTTGTCAAAATTAGTAGAAGTTGAACCTCAGTAATGGTGAAAAATTGTTGAGGGATATGGAAAGGAGTTGAACTGGCAAGACAGTGATGATTAGAAGAAAAATCACTGACAAAGGAGATCCAGTTACTAGGACTGAAAAGCTATAGGGCTGAACTGTGAGACAGCATGCCCAACTTAAAGGAGAAGATGAGATTATGAGCAGAAAATAAATGGCTGGACAAATAGCATGTAAAAAATATTATGTGACATCATTGTCCAGTGAAAAGTACAAAGCCAAAGTACAATGATGCATCACTCCATACCCAGACAGAGCTGGCTATCTTCAAACAGACAGACATTACCAAATGCTGGGGAAGCAGGGAAGAGCTGTGGCACTCTTACACTCCTAAAGAGGATATTCAATGGTGTACCCACTCTGAAAAACAGTTTGGCATTTTCATTTTTTAAAATTATTATTATTTTTATTGACAACTTCTATACTTGCATACAAAAAACACATATTTCCCTCCAATCTCCATCATATCCCCTCCCTCCTCTCCATTAGTCTCTCTTTTAATTTGATGTCATCTTCTTTTTCTTCTATTTTTGAGGGTCTTGCGAAGGTATTGCTAGGCACTGCAAGGTCATGGATATCGAGGCCAATTTCTGTCTGGGCAGTTGCACTGTAAGAAGTCATACCCTTCCTTTAGCTCTTCCATTCTATCCACCCCCTCTTCCGCAATGGTCCCTGAGCCTTGGAGGGTGTGACAGAGGTGTTTAAGTGCTGGGCACTCCTCCATCCCTTCTTCTCAGCACTATGTTGCCTTTTGGGTCATCCCAGTGGTCATCACCATCTGAAAAGAGAAGCTTCACTAACTAGAAGTGAGAGTAGTGTTAATATTTGAATATGAGCATTAAGTGTAGTGCCCCCAGGGCAGCTTGGTGGGAATAATATATACATTTAGTCAGACAAGAGCAAGCTTAATACCCTTAAGGCTCATGACTTCTCCTGCCATAGACTTTTACTTAGGTTTTTCAGTACCAGGTATGTATTCCCTCCCATAGAGAGGGCCTTCAGTCCAGTTATGGAGCAGTTGGTTACCCTAAGAGCAGACATGCCACTATTGCACCCATTCAGTCACTTTGCCTGTATGGCCAAACTTGAATATTCAGTGTCCACTGTTTTCACTGCTGATGACCTCTGTCTCCCATATGGCTGCATGCAGTGCAGCTTTTTCCAGCTTTCAGTTGACTGGTCTACAGGGAGAAGGTTTTCTGCTCAGCACCAGCTTGCTTTCTCAGTGACTTTGCCTCTCAGGCAAGAGATGTCCTCAGCAATAGGGTCTTACTATCTGTTTCTCAAGGGAAACCAAGGGCTTGGCAAAAGACTATAATGTTTTGGAGGCTACTGGGACTTCCTTGGCCAACAACTCAGTGGAAGGTATCCCATCCCAGGCACTGAAAATTTTCTAGTAACAGTCTACAGCTTCTAGATGTGCCATTATTCAAAAAAGTAGGTTTACATAAGTCTTATTCACACTATCTTGAATTTAGAGTGACCCTCCCCCTGCTCTTCTTTTATGCAATTTTTAAGTTTTTTTTTTTTTAATTTTAGGGGGAGAGACAGAGAGAGGGAGAGAATTGGCCTCTCCAGGGCCTCAGCCACTGCAATCTAACTCCTGATGCTTGCACCACCTAGTGGGCTTGTATGACCTTGTACTTGCCTGACCTTAGTGCATCTGGCTTATGTGGGATCTGGAGAGTTGAACATGGGTCCTTAGGCTTCACAGGCAAGCACCTTAACCTCTAAGCCATCTCTCCAGCCCTAGTTTGGCACTTGCTAAAAATGTTATCCACACATTGACTATGCAACCTAGAAATTCCATTCGTAGTTACCTAGCCAAAAGAAATGAATATAAATGTCCCCACAAAGTCCTGTATATAAAATCCATAGTAGCATGTTTCATAATAAACAAAGGGAAAAAAACCCAAAACGTCTATCAACTTGAATGGGAAGACAGAGTATTATTTTACCACAAAAAGGAATGAAATAGCCATTTGTGCTACTATGCAGTGAAGTTTAAAGTATCAACTTAAAGAAACCAGGCACAAAGGTCACATAGTTCATAGTTCCATTTACATAATAAAGTCCAGAATAAACAAATCTATAGAAATATGTGGTAGATCATAGGTTTGCCAGGGCTGGGGAAGGGAATGAGAAATAACTGAAAATTGCAGGAGGGCAGCCTTGGGTGGTGAGAGCAATGTCCTAAAAGTATACTGTAATGATAACTGTGGATATGAAGTCATTTAATTGTAAACCTGAAACAAATGAAGTTATATAAATTATATATGCTATGTAATGGCTAATCTCCATTGTCAACTTGATTGGATCTAGAATCAACTAGGAGACAAATCTCTGGGCATGTCACTGAGGAAATTTCTAGATTAGGTTAATTGAGGTGGAAAGACCACCCTAGATGAGGACAGCACTATTCTATGGGCCGGGTTGCTGGACTAAATAAAAAAGAGAAAGTGAGTAGAACCTCAGCATTCATCACACTCTGCATGCTGACTATGGACACAATGTGACCAGCTGCTTCATGCTCCTTCTGTCATGTCTGTCTTCTCTCCCATGATAGACTAACCTCAAACCATGGACCACAATAAACCAATTATATAAATATGTAAGCTATAACTCAAAGTTGTCTTAAAATACAAAACCAGAAATGAAGATAATGGAGGCTTGGGAGATGGTTCAGTGGTTAAGTGCTTATAAGCATGAGGAACTGAATTAGGCCCCTGACACATCCACATAAAATGTTGACGGTGGTGGGATATGCCTGTAATCCCTGTGTCAGGGAGGCAGGGATAGGGATGGCCCTGGGGCTTGCTGACTAGCTGGTCTAGCCAAATCAGTGAGTTCTGGGTTCAGTGAGAGGCACTATCTCATAAAAATAAGGTAGAGAAGTGATCGAGGAAGACACCTGACATCAACCTCTGTCCATCACACATAAAATGTATACACATATCAAACATCACACAAAAATGTATACATGTGCATGTTTCCTGCACACACATGAGAGCCTACATGCACATGAATATGCATACATTCATGCCCTTACATTATACACATACCACATGTAAAAAATAATTAAAGAAACGAGGGCTGGGATATAGCTAAGTGTTCAACACAGGCTCTGTGTTCCATCAGCATTTGGTAATGTCTGTCTGCTTGAAGACAGCCAAGTCTGTCTGTGTGTGAAGTGACACACCACTGTACTTTGGCTCTGTACTGCCCAATGGGCAATGATGTCACATATCTTTTTTTTTTGGAGAGAGACAGAGAGAGAGGGAGAGGAAGACAGATAGAGATGGGCGCGCCAGCAGTCTCTCAGCTGCTGTGAACGAAATCCAGATGCGTGAGCCCCCTTGTGGTCAAGTGCGGCATTGCGCCCTTGCATCACTTTGCATCTGGCTAAACGTGGGACCTGGAGATTGGAACCGCTGGAGATTGGAACCTGCATTCTTAGGCTTAGGAGGCAGGCGCCTTAACCGCTAAGCTATCTCTCCAGCCCGTGATGTTACATATCTTTTTAAGCATTATTTGTTCAGCCATTCACTTTCTTCACTCATTTTCTTCTTATAATCTTGTCTTCTACCTTAGGTCAAGCCCTCTCTCTCTCTCATAGTTCGGCCCTATAGCTTCTCATTACTGGCAACTTGTTTTCCCTCTAAACAATTCTCAGCATTTTGCATTAACCATCACTGTCTTGCCAGCTCAACTTCTTTTCACATCCCTCAATTTTTCATCATTACCATGAAGTCGACTTCCACTAATCTTGATACCTTTCACTGTCTTGTACTGCGTCTTCCCATGCAACTTGAATGCCGTGAACTATATTATGATCATTTGTTTGTACCTCTCTGTTCATTTCACTTTAGTGGTAAAACTACAATTCTGATTGAGCCCGACACTGCATCTTTTGTACAGTTTCACCCACTCGCTGAACATAGCTTGAGATACAACATGCAATCAGGCTTTTCTTGAAGTTCATGACCCTGTGGAAAGATTGAAGTAATAGTAATGAGACACACAGCTCTTAAGGAAAACACAGACCTGATGGTGCCTCCTCACCATGCTGCCTTACTCTTGGGATCTCTATTGGGACACTGAAACAGTAGATTGGACTCAAGTCAATGGAGTGTCACTGGAGTCCCATCAGTAGTATGAATTAATCCCATCAGGAAATGTCTTGAGCTGCGTTAGAATGGGGCAGGTAGGAGAAGGGCATCTTGGAAAATGTGGATAGAGACAACATTTCCAGAATACCACAGGCCACCTGACACTCCCTTTCTCTGCACTGGGAGCAACCCATCCTTTGCCAGATCTCCAGTGGGTCCTGCCCAGCCATCTGCTCATTACACAATTGTTTACTGGGTGGTTTATTTTATTTTATTTTTTTGCATGCCAGGAGCATTCTGTGCACTGGGTACCCAACAAATTCATGAGGCTTCTGTTCTGGAGAGAAAAGGGCAAAGCAGAGGAAGAACATAACCAAAAACAAATGGGCAAAAATCACACACCACAAATGAACAAGAGCTGTCATTTGGATAATGAGATAAGTGAATGACCTGGGATGCAGTGTGTAAGGGAGGGGATCATGGTGGACCAGAGGCAGCATGTACATAAGAGGATGCTGGCCCTGGAAGTTCAGGAAGAAGAGAGTGTCTGACAGAGTGTCCCATAGGTGAAAAGAGGCCTAAGGTTGAGTTAAAGTGGCTATGTCATGGGAACAGACAAGAGAATTGGTTTCAGTTGTGGTATAGTGAGCCTGGGTGCACGGCCGTGGGGATGAAGAGAGATGTGATTTACATATGTACATTTCAGAGACTTATGGAAACTAGACAGTTGCCTGAATGAATGGAAAGACATATGCCAAGGGGGAAATTTCACTGGCCTGGAACAAATTCTCTTTTCTTGACGTGTTCTTTTCCATTCCCTTCACCAGCCAAACTCATATGTTATGCATTTCTGAATAATTTACAATATCCAAAAGCAGAAACTAGCCAAATTTCTATGTGTGAATGGATGGATAAACAACAACAACAAAAAAACATGGTACATCCATAAAATGGAACTTATACAGCCCTAAAAAAGGAATGCAGGGGCTGGATAGATGGCTTAGTGATTAAGATGCTTGCTTACAAGCCTGACAGCCCAGGTTCAAATCCCAAGTACTTACATAAAACCAGATGCACACAGTGGCATGTACATCTGGAGTCTGTCTACAGTGACAAGAAGCCCTGGTGTGCCCATTCTGTCTCTCTCTCCCCTTGCAAATTCAAATAAAGACATGCAGTATTGGTACATGCTAGAATGTGGATGAACCTCACAGATATTATGTAAATGAATCAAGCCAGACTTAAATACTTCAAATCATACGAGCCATGCAGAGTAGATAAATGTACAGAGATGAAAAGCAATACAGCAGTTTCTTGATGCTGTGGGTGGGGGAATGGGAATGGGTGTGATGTTCTGTGAAGTGAAGGTGTTTAGACACTTCATAGAAATGGTGGGTTTACAACACTGTGACCCTACACAATCCTAATGAACTGCACACTTTGAGTGTCAAATTTCATAAATTTAAATTTCATATCACTTGAAAGGTCTAAAGAAAAATAATACATTAGATAACACTGTTTTTCTTCTTTGTAGCTGACAAGACAAATAGGTACTAATTGAATGAAAAGGAGGAATCTTTGTCAGAATGATGAAATTCTTCAGTGTATTGGTCACTTTTCTCACGGCTTCTTGGGCCAAACACCCAAGAAGCAAGTTAAGAGAAGAAGGGTTCACAGTTTAAATAAAGGACACAGCCTATTGTGGTGAGAAAGGCAGAGTGTCGGGAGCATGCAGTGGCTGGTCACATTGTGTCAGGAAACAGAGAGATGAAAGAATGCTGGTGCTCAGCTCACATTTTCCTTTCTATTCAGTCTAGGACCTCAGCCCTTGTGATGGTGCCATCACATTCACGAGTGTCCTTCCCTTCCAGATCAGTTAAACTTTTATGGAAGCATCCTCATAGTCACGCCCACTGTGTTTCCATGGTGATTCTACATCCTGTAAGTTGACAATGAAAATGAACCACTCACTTGGGACTCCATGAAAGACCCATTTCAGGGTCTTCGGATTCTCCAGAAGCAAGAGAAGAAGCAGCTGCCTTCATTTGCAGGTTTACCCATGGCCTTCTACAGTCAGTCCTTGGCCATCCTGGGAGAAAGAGAATGTGGCTGGTCAAGTTTGCCTCTGTTGTCCCCATGGTCTGGATCTTGGTTTAAGATCAGTAGCCCAGCTAAAAAGTATCCACGCATGGAAGGGCAAATTCCCAAAGAAATGGGAGTCATAAGAAGCAGCCTGAGGGAGCAAGGACACTGGATGGTTGACTCCCTCCGGTTGAGCTAGAACAGCACCTCACACCATGGGAAATGTTGAATAAGCAGAATTTCATGGGCTCGTGGTTCTCAAGGCTGGTACATCCAGGACAGAGGGGTTGGCATCTGGTAAGTGATTTCTTTGATTCATCATCCCAGGGAGGGAAGTGGAAGAGTAAGACAAGACAGGAGAGTGTGAGGAGATGGGAATCCTCTTTTACAATAGCACAGTTCTCACCATAAGGATGAAGCTTATGGTGTACTCTCTTCTTTATCCCACCTTTCATACATAATATTATAACAATGGTCAATTGATTTCAATCTGAGTTTTTGAGGGAATAAATATTCCAACTAAGCACAGGGATAAGCACAACACAGCAGATATCCACTCCAAACACCACCAAGTCAGAAATCATTTCAAATCAACCATCTGGCCTTCATTCACAGAGCACCTACCCAGCTGGCAATGGCTGAACCTTGAGGACCAAGTGATCATTAGAACTGTAAGGGGCAAATAGAGGAAAGGAAGGGGGGAAGAAGGGATGGAGGAATGGAAAGATGGGAGGACACTACACTGATAAGATGCAGTAAGAATGCACTAGGTTTAGGTTTTAGTTCAAGCTGTCCTTCCCTACTAATGAAATATCTAGGGCTACATTTCCTTAAGGGCTATCTTACTCCACGTTAAAGTGGGGCAGGGATGACATTGGTGTCACATACCAGCTGATGGCACTGCCCCTAGAATCAACACAGCGGGGCCTGGATTTGTCATCTGGTAGATTTTTCTGCTTCCAACAGCGCAATAGCACATCACTGACCCCAGATGGCAGCTGCTCCTCTAGCCACAGTCTCTCTAGGTGTTTCCATAGCTCATCAGCCTGAAACAGGTTTCCTTTGAAGACCAAGGTCTTGGCTTTGGCTGTCCTTGACTTGAGAGATGATGGGTCATTTTCTCCACTTTTGCTTAATTGTATTTTCTTTTTTATCTGAATTAAATGATGCTGAATCACTGTCAAATTTTTTTTTTTTAAAAAAGCATGAAATGAGAGCAGTTATTTTTAAAGTCAATCCATTCTCCTGCACTATAGAAGCCCGTATTTTTAAATTTGGCCTTCTCTGTGAAAATAGACTGATAACATCTCTTCATTCTGTAGCTAGGACTTCAGAAAAGGGCTCGGACATGAAACCATGTCCATTACAGATGAGGAACATGAGCTTCAGAGAAGCTGAGGAATAGGTCCGAAGTCACAAAGGTAGAGACAACAGGAAGCCCAGAGTTTCTGCCTCTGCCTGTATTTATATTTACACCCGATGACTCTGAAGCCATGCTTGCCCTTTATAACACTCTGCTCTGTGATGTATATTTGAACAAGTGTTGGTTTAGCTAGATAAATACAGCCCTGACCAAACCTCATTCCATCACTAGTTTCTCCCGCTACAATACCTCTCACTACATGCACGTTCTGAGAAGATAAATACTGGCGTTAAAGCGTACAGCGGTGCTGATCTGACGGCTGTGGTGGCCGCAGTGGCGATGAGGACGGCAGCCTCTGCTATGTAAGGACCATGCTTCTAGTACCTGCGTGGACTTGTTTAGTTCTCGTTCCACACAACGAAGCACAGGCTGGGGATGTCCCAGCCGTAAAGCAAGGGCCTTGCTTGCCTCAACACCGCAACCAAACAAAACAGTAGAACTTAGGCAATGTCACCCCATTCTGAAGGTTTAGAGATGAGGCTTTGTTATGGTTTAAAAAGGAATTACCCCACAGGCCTATATGTAGAATATTTGATCCTCTAGCTCCTACCTCCTAAGGTAGTTTCTAGAACTTACCACAATAGAGCCATCTTGTATTCAGGGCCTTATCTTGTACAGAGGGTTCTCTCTCTCTCTGTCTCTCTCTTCTCCTTCCACTCTTCCTCCTTCCCTCCTGTCTATACGAAGTGAACCTCTGGTACCCTGAGCCAAAAATCCCTCTTTTTTTAAAGTTGTCTGTCATATATGTTGGTCACAGGGACAAAGAGCAAATGAATATGGGTTTCAAAAGGAGAAATGTCCTCACAATTACATAGCCATCAATCTGTTTGGTCACAGCCTTGCCTCTCATCTTGTCTGACTCTAGACAGAGTCCCATGCTGCATTCGTATGCTAGAGTTCAAGGCTGTTACCCAGCAGGATAAGAAACTGGGAAGATGAGGAAAGTGGGATTCACTCGAATGTGGTCCTTCTGGTTTGGGTTGAAGGAGTGTGGCACCCTCTTTGCCCACGATGTAAATACATATGTAAAATGGCTTTTGCATTGGAAATCCAAGTCCTGATAAACCAGCCTTTGTTTTCCCTAGGCATTTTCCTTGCTGTTTCCTTCCAGGCTACAAAAGGGTGGGACCTTTCTGCACAGTGGTTGTCAGGCTTCAGTATCCTCCTGCTAGCGTGCCCCCTCCCCCACGCCAAGGTGCCCTGTCTGGCTCTCTAGCAGGTGTCCTGGCAGTTGGAGCAGATTTCACCCAGCGTGAGCCAGATGGAGGGGTTGCAGCAGGCACCGTGGGATAGATTTTGAAGAAGTACATGATCAGACCTTCATCAAGGCTTGCTAGGGACATGTGGCACGGAGGCAGTGTGCCAAGTTGGCAGGTGTCTGCATTTTGAGTGAGCAGTGGTGGGATTCCTGTTGGGGCGGAGGTTGGCTTCCCTCAGCAGCACATGCAAATCACTGGGAATGGAGCTGTTTGGTTACCTCTGGAAGATACCTCCTGGAACAGCTTTGCAGTGGATGCGTGAGGGGGCCAGGGCAAAGGAGCCATGGAGACCTGGGGTGGGTAAATATCATCTTCGCCTTCACTACATGTCTGTGACTCAGAACAAGCCAGACATCCTATCCTCTCTAAGAGTCAACCTCCTCCCATTTAAAATGGGGATGCCTTAAAGTTGTACTCAGACCCACATGTTTCCCGGCCCATCCCACTGGCCTGCAGAAGTGGGGTCATGTGACTCACTCTACAAGGAAAGGGACAAGTCCTCCCCAGCCAGAGGCAATTAAGAGAAGACGTATTGAGCAAGAGAAATGGCTCAGTGGGCAAAGTGCTTGCAGTGCAAACATGGAAACCCGAGTTCAAATCCCCAACAATCATGTAAAGTACCGGGTGTGCTGACGCATACCTGGAATCCTAAAGCTGAGGAGGCAGCGCCAGCATCCTTGGAGCTCACTGGCTAGCTAGTGGGGCTGAATCCGTGATTTCTAGGTTCAGCAGAAGACCCCATCTCAAAGAAAATAGGGTGGAGTGTGAAAAAGAAAGACTATCAATATATGGACCCTGTATGCATGTACATCCATGTGCCTGATGTATATGAACACATACATGCACACAGACAGGGCACACCAGATGAGCTTGGAGGTTATATGTGGCCAATGACATACAAAAGAAAACTGTCTATGTTGCATTTGATAACACCTGGGTTTACCTGTGTGTCAGCAGACATAAGGTAGGACTGTGGTGAGAACTGCAGGTGAGGCAGGCAGAACATCCAGCAGAGGCTCCACTGAAGAGGCAGCTGGTGACCGAGCAGCTGAAGAGGTCTAGGCAGCTCTCCACAAAAGGCCTGAAGTGGAACAGGCAAGGTTCAGGGATTTCTTTCACACCCTGCACCTCAATCATGAGGAATTTGTTTCAGAACTTTGAGATAGAGAGAAGACAAGATAAGGTCTTCTTTGCAAAAATTTGGCTGTTTTTTAAATATTTATTTTATTGACAACTTCTTTCATTGTAGACAATATCCAATGTACTTCCCTCCCTCCCCTCACTTTCCCCTTTGAAATTTCACTCTCTGTCATATCCCTTCCCCCTCTCACTCAGTCTCTCTTTTCTCTCTTTTCAGTTTGACGTCATGATCTTCTCCTCCTATTATGATGGTCTTGTGTAGGTAGTGTCAGGCATTGTGAGGTCATGGATATCCAGGCCATTTTGTGTCTGGAGGAGCACGTTGTAAGGAGTCCTATCCTTCCTTTGGCTCTTACATTCTTTCCGCCCCTTCTTCCACAATGGACCCTGAGCCTTGGGAGGTGGGTTTGAGATGTTTTAGTGCTGAGCACTCCTCTGTCCCTTTTTCTCAGCACCATGGTGCCTTCTGAGTCATCCCAAGGTTGCCACCATCTGAAAAGAGAAGCTTCTCTAACCACAAGTGAGAGTAGCATTAATATATGGGTGTGGACATTAAGAGAAGTACTTGCTGGGCAGTTTGGTGAACATAGTATATACATTTAACATGACACCAGCTTACGTTATACCCCTAGGGTTCATTCATTTTCTGCCTAGTCAAAAGCTGTCCCAGGTTAGATTCTTGGCAGAAATGGTTCCTGCAGTATTTGATCTTCAAGGTGGCATGCCCCTATCACGAACCCTTCTTAGAAGCAATCAGCAGTGGAGAGAGCCTCGGCAGTGGGTCAGACAAATCTGGCCTTGAAATTTGGAATTCCCATTTACACTGCTGGGAAACCCTTGGAAAATATAACTGCTTTAAGGTTAGTTCTTAGATGTGTAGAATGACAGTTATCAGGGTGGATTAAGGTGTTTGTCTGCAAAGCTAAAGGTCCCAGGTTTGATTCCCCAGGACCCACATAAGCCAGATGCAAAGGGACACATGCATCTGGAGTGCGTTTGCAGTGGCTAAAGGCCCTGGCATTCCCATTCTCTCTCTGTCTCTCTTCTTTCTCTCTCTCTCTCTCTCTCTCTCTCTCTGTTTGCAAATAAATAAATATTTTTTTAGAAAAATTATACCTGCTACTTTAGCCATGGAGTCCAGGGCAAGAGAACCAGTAAGATTATGATGCATCTATTATTTATATTTATACTATCAATATCTTATATCCTTATAAATATACACCATAGATCACATACTTTATATGCACATGAAGCACAGTTCCTTTACATTTATAAATGATGCTCATGTATGCCATCCTAGTCACCTCCAAGATATGCTAAAAAATTAACGTTTTGTTTTGAAAATTGATAAAGAGAAAATAGAACCACCAAGATTTATACTGGACGACCAGAGAGCAGGCATTTGTAGAGGTTCAACCTAAAAAGCAAGAGGCTTGACTGGATGGAAGTGTGGAAGTACCATCACTTTCTGCCCTAATGTGTTTAAGGACTGAGCACAGAGCAGAAGCTGCTGACACTACAGAAAGAAATCGTGCCTCTCCTCATGAAGGATATCACGCTACCTATGACATAGGTGACCCCTAAAACCAAAAAATTAAAAAGGACTTCGTCTCCGTGATCAATGGGAAATGCAGAAGAACAAGGGAAACACTCAATTGTACTGCTAGCTTGCAATCAGTACAATGACCGCAGCAGAAACTCCACAGGACAAGCCATCTAGGCTCCCTCAGTGAACAAGCTTCACAGGCTGGGAAGGATGGAGATTGGAGGAAGTATGTGTGCATTAGAGACCCAAAGACCACTTAGGTAACACACAAAACCAGCCAGAACTACAGGATATATACTGGCAATGAATCTACAGAGCAAGGTGTGGAAAAACTCACCATAAAAATCAGAATAGTTGGGCTGGAGAGATGGCTTAGCAGTTAAGATGCGGGCCTGCGAAGCCTGAGAATGCTTGTTCAAATCTCCAGGTCCCACGTATAGCCAGACGAAAAAATGACGGAAGAGTGCAATGTCACACATGCATACAAGGGAGTGCATGCATCTGGAGTTTGTTCACAGCGGCTGACAAGGTCTTGGCGCACCCATTCTCTCTCTGTCTCTCTCTCTCTAATAAAAAAAAAAATATCAGAATAACAGTAGGGGTATTGGAGCAGGGAGCTGGTCCAGTTATCTAAGTCTGTTTTTACGCTTGAAACTTAGAGGTGCATTTATCTTATAATAACTTATAAAATTATACATATAGTACCTCATTCTCCATCTTTCTAGCATTGTAACAATGAAATTGTTATAATAGTTTTCTGTCACTTTTAGAATGAAAGGGAACTACTTAAGCATGACATCTCACGATTGCACGGACTTAGTCTGCCTTGTTTGATGTCACTTTGCTGGGGGCAAAGATGCCTCTTAATGCATGGTTGGATTACATAGATAATTACTGAATAAATGAGACTCTAAAATCAAATACACATAAAGGGTGTCCTTTGCTATAACTTCAGCAAAGTTGCAAATCCTCAGGGAGTAGACTCTGGATTTTTGGAAATTTGTTGTGTACTGAACACATAGTTTTTTAAAACCACATACCTGCTGCTAGGACTATAGAAGTTACAGAGGGTCTGTAGAGGAGCCAAAGCCAATGGCAGAGGTGACATCCATAATGTGAGGTTCTCCTGGCTACACACAGCACTACAGCCAGGCTCTCAGCACCTTTGTCACAGGTGGATCTGCAGAAGTTCAAGTTCAATAGCTACTGTGTGTAGTGGGGCTCAGGGCAGTTTTCTAACTAGAGACCCCATCAGAGACTATGAAAATACTGAGGCATTGTCCATAGCAACACACTTTAGCAAGTGATTTGGCAAGGTGTGGTGTTCATTATCTGTTGTTATTTAGCCATCTTGACACAAGCCCGGATGACCTTGATGGACGTGACCTTACAGCTCCTTGGGTCTTCTGAAAGGCTACAAACAAGGTGCTTTCAAGGACTGGGCTCCCATCTGCAGGTGCAGGAGGGGAAGGCTATGGCCATGTGTCACAAGGAACTGAACTCTAACCACTACAAGGGCATAGAGGAGGGGACCTTTCCTTCAATCAGACTTGAGAAGCTGAGACCCAGGCAGGTTGACTGATCAGCTATAGCCCTGAAGATGCCCAGATATGCTGTGCCCAGCTGCTGGCCTGGAGGAGCTGTTTCAAGCTGCTAAGTTTGCACTATGAAGAGAGGGTTATTAAAGCCACCCCTGCCAGGAAAGGGGGTACCAACATTCTCAACACCACATAGGCAAGTAAGAATTTAAATTTCTGTTTTGTAGATGAAGCAAATGAAGCTCAAAAAGATTAAGTAATGTTAGCAATGGAGCAAGACTCAATGCCCCCTCCAGGTCTCTCCAAACCTGTGCTACTTTTTCCTTAGGGTTACACCTCTACATGAAGCTTTACAGGAGTTTGGTTGTTCGGTGTTTGGGGTGCATGTGTATGCGTGTGTGTGTGTGTGTGTGTGTGTGTGTGTGTGTGTGTGTGTGTGCACATGTGTGACACTGCATGCGTGAGGTTAGAGGACGTTGTGGTAAGAGTCCTCACCTTCTTTCTTGTTTGAAGAAGGATCTCTTATGCACTGCTGTGTTGACCAGGTGAACTGGCTCAGAGCTTTTGGATGATTCTTCTCTGTCTCTCTCTTTCTCTCTCTCTCTCTTCTCTCTCTCTCTCTCTCTCTTTCTCTCTCTCTCTCTCTCCCTTCTTGGCCAAGCACAGGGATTACACACACTCGTGCTTTGGCATCCTGCTTTACATGGGTGCTGGGGATACAAACTCAGGTACACATACTTGTGAGCCAAACACTCCATCAGCTGAGCCATCTCCCCAACCCTCTATGAGTCATGACCATCAAAGGAAAGCCGTATTTCTCAATTCACTATGCTTCTGACAGTAAATGTGTAGAAAATACACACCAAGAAATCTTCTGAATCTCTGGGCAGACCAGGGATCCTGGAATTTATTCCGACATGAGCCACCAGTTAGCCAAAACCCCAGAGGTCGCAAGTTGAGAATTCAATCTCAAAATACCATCTTAGACCTTAGATGTCAATCTGACTTGGTTACAATTTGAGGCTTATCACAGATCTTCCCTCATGTTCCAAAGATAACAGAAGTCAGGGAAATACTTTGGTTACATTGAGCAGCTTACAATTAAACATATCATAAGGATATAAAAATGGAAAGATGAAAAAATCCACGAGGCAAGCTGTTGGAAGAGGTGGATGGATTCTGTTCCCGGGAAAAGAAAATGGAGTTGGGTGCACTCACAATCCTGAAGGGGGTGGGAAGAGGGGATGAGAGAAAGGTATAAGAGCAATATACTTTGAGGAAGGGGGGGAAAAGGGGATGAGATATGTCCACCAGCCCATAAAGTCTCCATACCCCACATTTGGAAGATGGTTTTTGTGGATCTTGATCACTAATTAGCTCACTCTCCATTTCCTCTTCCTCCTCCAGCATATGGGAGTTGGAGCATAAAGTTCCAAGCCTCTGATCATGGCCTTGTCCTTCCCATGCTCAGCTTCCATCCTGAAACTGTTCAGCAGCCCACTGAGAAAGTCCTCCTTAGAACAGAAAGCACTCCTGCCCTCCAGGAACATCCAGTGGATTTACCAGGGGTGTGACACTCTCTGGAAGATTGCTCTCTTGAGGAAAGACACATCCAAATGGTCCCTTCCAGGATATGGGTCCTCCTTTCACCCAGGATGTGACAGCTGGCAGGGGACAAGGAGCAAGGCATATTTAGGGTTGTGTCAGTTGGTTTGTGATTTGAATATAAACGGTCCCCATTGGCTCCTGTGTTTGCCAGCTGGTGGCACCATTTGGGAAGGTACCTTTAGGAAGTGGAGGTTTACTGGAGGAAGTGGGTCACTGGGGGCAAGCCCCATCAGTGAATACGGTAAGGAAATCAGGGTTGGGTTTGAGGTTTTGGGGTTTTTGGAGAGAGACACATTTTATGAAGCCAATTGAAGTCTGTTACTTAAAGTGACAATGACATGAGGCTCCATGCCAAACAATCGGACAGAGAGAGGGAGAGGAAGACAGATAGAGAATGGGTTCATGATGAGGGGGCAAGGTTATCTGAGATGAGAGAGAATATATTGGGGCACCAGCAGCCTCTCAGCTGCTGCAAAGCACCTCCTTTGGGAAATCCAGATGTGCAGGAAACCTCTTTAGGTGGCAGCAAGTGAGGAATTGCGCATGATGTAAAATGGCAAGGCATTTAGCAGTTAGGTCTTGCATCACTTTGCATCTGGCTAAACGTGGGACCTGGAGATTGGAACCAGCATTCTTAGGCTTAGGAGGCAGGCACCTTAACCACTAAGCCATCTGTCCAGCCCAAGCCTTGAGGTTTTATAGTGTAGCCCCACTGTTCTTTTTCATCTTCTAGTCTGGAGGAAGTGAGTCACTGAGCGGCAGGCCTTGAGGTTTTATAGTCTAGCCCCTCTGTTCTTTTTCATCTTTTTGTCTGCCTGCATGACTATGGCTTCCTGCTCTGGCTTGACATGCCCTCTGGAGATGTAAGCCAAAATAAACTTTTTTTCTTCTTTAAGTTGGTCTGCTCTGCTCTGCTCTGCTCTAGCATGTGTCCACAGTAATGAGGTTAACTGTTACACTCCCATAGGCTCATATATTTGAACACTTGGTCCCCTAGTGGTGGTACTATTTGGGAAGGTTGTGGAACCTTTAGAAGATGGAGCCTTGCTAGAAGAAGAGGGTCACTTGGGGTGGGCATTAAGGTTTTATAGCCTGGACCAACTTCCTGTTCACTCTGGTTGTAGACTCTGACTGCAATGTGATGAACCAGCCTGCCATGCATTCCCCACTATAACGGACTATACCCCTTTGAAATGTAAGCCAAAACAAACTTCCTTTCCTTAGGCTGCTTCCAATCAGGGATTTGTTCACAGCAAGGAGAAAGCAACTAATGCCTTCAGCCACCAGGGACAGAAACCTAATATCTATTTCTTATTCTCTCACAAATATTGTCAATGTTTTACCCACTTTCCCATCTACTTTAAGAGAGGTAGAAGTAGTCAGTTGGTCAGCATTTATACTCCCTGTTGAAATCAGCTTTATTGTACATTGAACCCATGATGCTATTGGAGTGTGAGTCAATGTTAAGCTGGCTGCAGACCACGGCACAAACTCCTGCCATGCCCCAGGTCAGAGGTGTCACAAAGGAAAGGATCACAACGGGTCATGGGCAGCTCTCCTAGGTTGACTTTACTTGTTATTTTGACATCAGTGCCATCCACTTTCTGAAGGCACATGCAATCTTCATGGTAAATAGAAATTCCCCTAACCCATTTAGAGGTTACAAATGCCTTATAGTAATCCCAGAACAAATTTGTCTTGTGATTCTTCTCCATCAGTGTTTGACAAAATGAACTTGAGATAGTTGCAAAACTCAACATGAGGGCTGGAGAGATGGCTTAGTGGTTAAGGTGCCTGCTTGCTAAGCCTAAGAACGCCAGTTCCAATCGCCAGGTCCCACATTTAGCCAGATACAAAGTGACACAAGGGCGCAATACTGCATTTGCTCACAAGGGGGCGCACGCATCTGGAGTTCGTTCACAGCAGCTAAGAGGCTGCTGGCGCATACATTCTCTGTCTCCCTCTCCCTCTTGTTCTCTCTCTCTGTCTCTCTCCAAAAAAAAAAAAAAAAAAAAATCAACACGAGATCACACTCCACCCAAGCACTTCAGAAAGAAAGAGTTGGGCTGTGAAGAAGAGTCCAGGTGGCAGTGAGGCAGGACACTGACATAGCCCCTGCTGCAAACCCAGCACTGCTTAGCACAGTCCACCAAGCTTCACTGGTCAGCAGCAAAACCTTCAGCACACAGTGGGCTCTCCAGGAAATGTTAATTAGGTATTTTTGACAGTCAAGAAGGAGAGGCTATAGGGACCTCGAACAACACTAATGGTCACATTATTATTATTATAGTTTTGGTTTTAAGAGGTAGAGTCTCAATCTAGCCCAGGTGGACCTAGTCTCAGGGTGGCCTCGAACTCACAGTGATCCCTCCTATGCTATGTGGTGAGTTCTAGGCCAGTTTGTGCTGCAGAATGAGACCCTGTCTCAAAAATACATTAACCCAATTTAAAAATCAGATATATTGCCGGGCATGGTGGCACAAGCCTTTAATCCCAGCACTCAGGAGGCAGAGGTAGGAGGATCGCCGTGAGTTCAAGGCCACCCTGAGACTACATAGTGAATTCCAGGTCAGCCTGAGCTAGAGTGAGACCCTACCTTGAAATGCCAAAAAAAAAAAAAAAAAATCAGATATATTATTTGAATAAGCATGGTCAAAACATGTGTGAGGGCTGGAGATATTGCTTAGTGGTTAAGGCACTTGCTTGCAAAGCTTAATGCCCTGCCTTTGATTCCCCAGTACCCACATAAAGCCAGATGCATAAAGTGGCACATGTGTCTGGAACTTGTTTGCAGTGCTATGGGCCCTAGCATGCCCATTCTCTCTCTCTCTCTCTCTCTCTCTCTCTCTTATCTTTCTCTCTCTCTGCTTGCAAATAAATAAACACAAATTTTTAAGGGCTGGAGAGATGGCCTAGCAGTTAAGGCACCTGCCTGAAAAGCCTAAGAACACCCATTCAAATCTCCAGGTCCTACGTTTAACGAGACACGAAAGTGACACAAGCGCGCAATGTCGGGCTCACATGTCTGGAGTTCGTTCACAGTGGCTAAGAGGCCTGGAGCACCCATTCTCTCTGCCTCTTCCTCTCCCTCTCTGTTTCTCTCTCTCTCTCAAATTAAAAAATATATATATATTTTAAAAACATGTGAAAGCCAGGCGTGGTGGCACACACCTTTAATCCCAGCACTCGGGAGGCAGAGGTAGGAGGATCGCCGTAAGTTCAAGGCCACCCTGAGGACTACATAGTGAATTCCAGATCATCCTGAGCTAGAATGAGACCCTACCTTGAAAAAAAATGTGAAAAGACAAATTGATACTTGTATAGATTACATATAATTTGCTAGTAACACCACTTATTTATCAGTATAATTTCACCAAAAAAGTGCCCTAAATGGAAAGGAGATTGGATTACTATTCTTGTTGTGACACGACACATGATAAAAATATTAAGGACAGACGTATTCATTTTTTCTCATCATTTAAGAGAGGATGCAGCCCTTCATGGCAGGGAAAGCATGGCGGCAGGAGTGTGAGGCGGCTGGTCAGAGTGTGCCCCACTCAGACAGATACGGATGCTGCTGCTTCAGCTCCTTCATCCCATTTGTTCAGTCTGGGACCTAGCCTGTGGAATGGTGCCACCCATATTCAGGGTGGGTATTTCTTTCTCAGTTAACCCCACAGACACATCTCTAGGTGACTCTAAATTCAGTCAGGTTGGCAGTGACAATTTACCAGCACAACAAAATGCTTTTTTTTTTTTTTTTTTTTTTTGAGGTACGGTCTCACATGAGGCAAAGCAGGCTGACCTGGAATTCACTATGTAGTCTCAGGCTGGCCTCACACTCAGCAATCCTCCTGCCACTGTTTCCCAAGTGCTGGGATTAAAGATGTGCACCACCATACCTAGCTCAAAGTGCTATTTTGATAGTACCATTTCAAGGAAATATTTTAAACACAAATTTGTCCTCAGAAAATATGACACAGAACAAAGTTGGCAGGCTATGCCTGCCTTGTGTGCCATCACCAAGTGAAAGATATGAATGTCTTCTGTAACTCTTTAGCTAGTTGTACAACTGTACCATTCTCACAGTATGGTGGTTTGAATGCAAATGTCCCTGTGGCCTCAAGTGTTGGTGATTAAACTTCCTACTTAGTCCCCAGCTGGTGGCGTGTTTGAAAGGGAAGCCTTGATAGAGGAGGTGTGTTTTGGGGGCAGAACTTGAATATAAGGAATCTAGCCCTACTGTGTGCTCAGAGCCAGATTATGCTTTTGTTGTCTCTGCTGTGGATGTATGATGAAGTGAGCCAGCTTCTTCCACCATGTTGAAGCTTCCCTTCAAAATTGTAAGCTAGAGCTGCGCATGGTGGCACATACCTTTAATCCCAGCACTCAGGAGACAGAGGTAGGAGGACTCCTGTGAGTTTGAAGCCAGCCTGGAACTATAGAGTGAATTCCAGGTCATTGTGGGCTAGAGTGAGACCCTACATTGAAAAAAAATAACAATACAATACAAAACAAAACAAAACAAAAACTGTAATCCCGAAATAGACCCTTTTTCCTAAAACTGCTTCTGGTTGGTTGTTTTGTACCAGCAACAAGAAGGTAAATGAAACACAGGTTTTTAAACACTCTAACATTTTCCCTTTATTTTGCTCTTAAGTAATTTGTATGCATATTTTCATTGCAATTTGAAAGATAATCATGATCCCTAAAAAAAAAAAAAAAATCAAATTTAGTAATGAAAAATGTTTCAAAAGCATGTCTCTTCTGAGGAATGGCTGTTTCCTGCCCATTTTCCACCATTCATCATTTACTCTATTAGTCTGTTTCCCATTACTATAATGAAATATCTGAGGCTGAGAACTTAATAAAGAAAAGGAGCAATTTATATGGTCCACAGTTCTGGTGTTTCAAGGCATGGAACCAGCATATGCTTCACACAGGTTTCAATGGTGGGTGACATTACAATAATAGAGGGGGCAGTGAGAGGAGGCAATCACGTGACTGTGACTGGAGAGAAAGCTGGAGAAACAGAACAGGGCACTAACCAGAGTCCATGAGAATTACATTACTCCATTCTGAGGGATGTTATCTGAGTGACTAATGATGTTCCACTGGCATTCATTTCTTAATGGTCTGACTACCTCAAATACCGTCTCACTGAGAGCCAAGCTCTCAACATGTGGACCCTTGGGGATAACCCACAGTGTCTACAGACACCATTCAACAACTCACTTTTGGGGACATCTACATTACATTGTATCTACAAACTGCATTAAATTACTTTTAATGCAGTGTTGATTTCATTAACTTGTTTTCTTTGTTCAATTAGATCAGTAAGGCATGCTGGTAAGACCAGGAATCTGCACTGTTACAAGCATCCCACAGAATTCTCTAATGAAAATGAATGTTTGAAAGCCACTATTTGGGAACAATGGGGAGCATTCCTCTAAGCGTTCCATCCTCAGTTCTTTCCCCAGTCCTTTCCTTTTCAAATCCAAAGTTTGCGAAGGAAAGGAAATTCACATTATTTTCATCAACCTATTACCATTGTGAGTGGAAACTGGGATTTTAGGGGAGAAGTCACACTGCCAAACTCAAACATTTTTCTCAGTTATCTAGGTACTTGTTCCTTTCAATAAGGCAGTTGATTCCAAGTAGATTGCAAATCAGACAGCTTCCAAAGACTCAGATTGAATCAGAGGCATTCATCAGAGGCATTCCTCGAGGACTGTCAAATCTGGATTAGAAACAGGAGAAAGAAATGCATAATTCATCAACACACACACACACACACACACACACACACACACACACACACACACACAGAGGAAATGCACCATCTAGTCAGACATAAACTAGCTTAACCATCACAGCTACAAGGGTGGAGCCTCAACTTAAGCTAACTCTACTTTGGCCTCCCTGTGGCAATTCTCATTCAATTCTCTTTTCTCTGAAAGACTAGGGAGGTTTGAACCCCTCAACTCCCCTTGGAAGTAAGCTGAGTAAGTAAGTTACTCCAGGAGAGCAGCCTAGAAGGTAACATGGGTTTTTTTCTTTTCCTGTATCATTATTCCTTAAAGTTTATCCATTCATTCATCAAATAAATGAATGTAACTTTTTCCATCTGACAATAGAGAGCACATTACCTGTTTTGGTACTGGCAGGGCATACCTGTGCAGAGTGGGCACCCTAAGGCTGACATGTTATCAGTGATATGAAGGGACCTTTGTTAGCAAGGGCCACTCATGCAATGGCAGAAAAGAGGCCCCGACAATCACAGGCTTTGGGTTGCAGGAGGAAAGCAAGTGAAAGAAAGGAAATTGCATCATGGTATGAAAAGGGTGTGACTTGAGAGGAGTGAAATGCTGAAGATGAGGCACTTAATAGAATCTATCCTTGGACTGCAGAGATGGCTTAGCAGTGAAGGTGCAGGTGGCACAAACAACTAGAGTTCATTTTCAGTGGCTAGAGGCCCTGGAGTGCACATTCTCTTCTTCTCTCTGTCTCTTTCTCTGTCTCTGTCTTTCTCTCTCTGTCTCTCTCTCTCTGTCTCTGTCTCTCTCTCTCTCCTCACTCTCTCTGTCTCTAACAAATAAATTGAAAGATAAATAAATAGAATCTGTCCTCCCATGGTGCAAGATGGGTGTGGGAGGGCTGCTGTGTTAATATCTGCTGACTTGAACTCCATGCTTCCCTCCCCCACTGCCTTAGTGCTTTGATTGTTAGATAAGAGTTTGAGCCACTCTTGACATTAGTAGCTACATTAGATTGGATGTGTTTATACTAGAAGGGACTAGTGGCATGTTTAATATGCAGGCAGAGAGCTCTGGGTTATAGAGGAAGTCCTTCAAGAAGTAATGCAGCACACACCTTCCAGGTGCATGAGTCTTTGTGAAGAACTTGCTGTACTCAATGCACTGGGGTGGACACAGAAATGAGCTCAACAGTCTTTGATTTTAGGAGCCTTAAATGCAAGTATGTGTGTGTGTCAAACTGGAGAGCCAGAAATAGAGGAGGATGGAGAGGGGACAAGCGAAGAGTAAGTCAAAATATAAACAGAAATAGTCAAAGGAGATTTTATACTATAAAGGAAGCTGTAGATGAGACAGTTTCTGTTGGGTAGCACAGCCCTGATTCAATTGCTTTTAGTTGAGAACAAAGAGCTCCGAGGAGGAGGAGATGATACCAAAGCAAGTGAGATGGTAACACTGCAGGCCAGGCCAAGTCAAGTCTATTCCAGGAAACCCTGCCCGCCCACACTCCACACCCCTTTTGGCATGAGGACACATCCTTCCTGGTATTCACTTGGCCTCTGGGTGAGCCTCATACTTGCATTTACCATACAGAACATAATTTCACCTTTGACCTTTGCATGTATATTACTCTCATTAGATTCTGAAATCTTGAAACTGGCCACATGCCTTGTTTTGCAACCTTGGCCCTCCTGGTAGAGACTTCTTAAAGTCTGGAGAGGAACTGAGCTGTCCGTGTGACAGAGAGTATAGTATGGTTCCCAGTGGAGAGTTGGTAGGGTAAGTGATGCCACTTTGGAAATGAGGAGTAAAGGTTTCAGAAATCATCATCCAAAGGTTCTCACAGTGAATTTGCAAAGAATTATTACTCAGAGAGATGGCTTAGCAGTTAAGGCACATGCCTGCAAAGCCTAAGGACCCCGGCTCGATTCCCCAGGTCCCACATAAGTAAGATGCACATGGTGGTGCATGCATCTAGAGGCACTGGCACACCTATTCTCACTCTCTCTCTATCCCCCTCTCTCTGTCTCTAATAAATAAATAAATAGAAATAAAATCTTTTAAAAAAGAGAGATTATTAGAAATGAATACCGCCTTGAGAATTTGATTCAGAAGGCCTGGGATAAGAAAGAGGAAGTCAGTTCTATGTTTCCTAGCTGATTCTGAAGCAGGGAGTCTCCATCTGCACTAGAGAAACTCTGCCCTTGTCACAGCTTCCCTACAAGATGACAATTTGTCTTTCCAATTAATTGCTCATTTCATCTTAAAACTCAGAGAGAAGGGCTTTTACAATTCTCACTGTCTGACAAACTACAACAAATGTTTTCACTTCTAAAAGTTGGGTTTAAAACTGGTTCTGTGAATTTATTTATTTCTTTACTTCTTGTGGTGCTGGAGTTCAAATCTAGGCCTCATATATTCCAGGCAAGCTCCTTACCACTGAGCAACATACCAAGCCAACCCTTTTACTCTCCATTTTTGGTTGGGCTGGAGATCAGAACTAGGGTGCTGAACATGCTGAGAAACAGAAATCTTTTACTATAGACATTCTTGTTAGTCTTGCCTTGACTGTTGCTCATCCTGGCATACACAATTGAACATTGCTGCAAACATGTAGGTAGTGTTGGATTAAGGCACACTTCTCAGTCTCCACATAGATCTAAAATGATCTAGATTACAGCTTTAAGCAGAAAGTATGCATCTTAACTATGCATCTAAACATATTTAGTTAAACTTACAGGGTTAAAGAATAGAGATTTTTATGGCAACCCCCTAACCAATTGTCTAATTATCATGTTAAACAAACCTTAGCTGTTAGTGATTGTCCCCCTAAACCTGCATGACTTGGCAGTGATGGGACGCGTTGCTGAAGTGTCAGCAAGTCAGTATCACCTACAGTTGTACCCAAAATAAATCTTCCTTTATCCCGTTGTAATTTCAGAATCAGCAGCAATATTTCATAAACAGGGATGGGATTCAGAGGCCAATACACTAATCTAAGTTGCAGACTTCAATCACCAAGCAATGGAGGCTGGTCTCTGCCATCACAGTGAAGTGAAGGTCATTAACACAGCCCATCTTGCAATGAGAGGGCACCGAGAAGCCTGTTTGAAATTCTCTGAGCATCCTCTAGTCCCAGGAGCCCTCGGGAATGTGCTGGCCTGTGGTCATCAGCTCATGGTGGGGGGAATCATTAGGAGAAGAAGATCATTTCACAGGCAGTTTGCCAGCCATTTGGGAAGCTGTAAGATAAAGACCTCTTAATATGAGATATTTATAAAGTGTTATGCTATGAATCTATAAAAGCACTTTTAAAACAATTGAAATGAACACTTATTTCCAATGCCTTGGGGCCTTAAAATTTAATTCTATTTACTTCGAGATGACTAACAAACAGGAAAATACCACTAGATTACAGCAATACCAGAGAGTAGCCTTCAGGTCTGGTGAGGACCTATCCTGTGTGTGGCCCTTGACATAACAAACCCTGCTCAGATGTCAGACCCTGGCATCTTTGACCAGTGACAATACCAGTGGTAGCACTTACCCAGAATAGGTGGCAGCTTTGAAATAACTGGCAAGGCTGAGAAACAGTGACTTCACAATGTCTTTGGTGGAAAAAAGAAAGATTTTCACAAACTTCAATGAACAAAATTCAAACAGAACAAAGGAATTAGCTCTCCCATTTAGGACATAGTTACTTACAAGCAGTCATCACAATCAGTGCACACGTGAAGACCTTGGCTAATTCTCCTCCCGTGAGCCACCTGAAACAACAGGAGCGCTCGGCTGTAGCATGCTAACACAGCATTCCCAACACGTGCAATGTTCTCCCAGACCTAGTGTCCACTCAGTACAAAGCTACCGTAATGCAAGCAGGGTGGTATTGGCAAAAGGGTGACAGAGATCCGTGAAAGAGGCCAGAGAACCCAGACGTAGGTGCGTCTAGATGTAGCAGACTGAGCTCTATAGAGATGCAGAGACGACTGAATGGAAAGACAGTCCTTTCAACAAGCAGCACTGAAATGATTGGATATTTGCATGCAAAAGAGCAAGCCTTCCCATGTATAGCCTATCTTATACAAAGTTAAAGTTAAAATGAGCCATAGACTAAATTGTCAACCATGCAAGTATAAAATTTCAGGAAGAAATCATGAATGAAAACTTCATGACCTTTGTATTTGGTAATAAATCACTAAATGCAATACCAAATACACAGTATGTAAGAAAAATGATTCATTGAACTTCATAAAAACATTTTTAAAACTTTTATCTCTGTGAGAGACACTGGTAGAGAATGTTAAGACAATGCACAGTCTGGGAGAAAATATCTGTAATATCACCTATCTAGTAAAGGATTTGAGCTAGAATGTGTAAGAACAATTAAACCTCAACAATATGGACAAAGAATGATAACAGGTATGTATGAAAATGCTATAACGAAACCTATTACATTGTATGGTAGCTTAAAAATACATTAATTTAAAAAAATAAAACTCAGCCGGGAGTGGTGGCACACGCTTTTAATCCCAGCACTTGGGAGCAGAGGTAGGAGGATCACCATGAGTTCAAGGCCACCCTGAGAACTACATAGTGAATTCCAGATCAGCCTGGGCTAGAGTGAGACTCTACCAAAAAACCAAAAAAATAAAAAATTAAAAAATAAAACTTGACTCACATCAAAAATAGGTGGAAGATCTGAGCACACACAAAAATATCTCAAGAAAGAAGACTTACATGTAAAGATATGAAAATAAAAATATTTTCAACATAATTTATTGATAGATAATGGAAGTTTAGAAAATGTATACTTATTTGAATTGCTCACCCCCTCAAAGTGAGCCTAACAAATGTCTAATGTTACTGGAACTCTCCTTCACTGCTGAAAGGAACGAGTAATGCAAGGACTTTGAAGCACAGTTTGGAACTTTCTTGTAAAATAAAAGGAAGACTTTTTATCTGATAATGTAATACTATTTGTTGATGTGTACCCAATTGAGTTCAAATCACGTGTCTATTAAAAGGAATGAAAAGTTAGAATGGCACAGTTATTGTTGTCTTGGGCTGGAACTTTTTATAAAGATGTGTGCCAGAGGAGGTGAATAGTTTTCTATACTAGCCATTTATAGGAAAAGCATGCTATGAATCATTCTGGCAGAGTAAGGGATTGAGAGAAGACAGGAGTGGGGATAAACTTGTACTTCCACATGAAGTAAAATTCAACGTGAACTTGAAGCCTATATTTCTATCCCATTTCCTTTTGATTTTGGTAATTTACTTCTAACTTTAAAAAATACATAATAAAAATGAATTATCTATTAATTTATGCAACAACATGGATGAATCTTTAAATGCATTTTGACATGTGAAATAAGGAAGATCTAATAGGCTGCACAGTGTTTGATATTGATTTTAGTTGTAGTTAAGTGACATTTTCAAAATAAATGTGTGTATGTGCATGTGCATGTGTGTATGCAAGGAATATAGGGACTAATCTGCAAGAGTTCCTTGTGGTAGCTTGAATGTGCTAGACGGCCTCCAATATATTCAGTGTTTTCTTAGTTTGCATCTGCAGACGCATGGCTGGAGGCAATGTCACTGGGCGGATCTTAAGGTGTGGTGGTGGGTTTGAGATTTCAATCTAAAGATATGCAAAGTGTGCCTAGCTGGAGTTCCTGAAGTGGGCTGTGCTGTGTGTTTTTGGTTTGTGGCTTTGCTCTCTGAAGGCAGGCCAGTTTCTTCTGCCATGATGGAACTTCCCCTGGATCTGTAAGCTTCAATAAATATCCCTTCCTCCATAACTTGGCCTGGTCTGGAAGTTCATCTCAGTGAACCAGAAGCTGTCTGCTACACTCCTGATGGTAAAAATGGGAACAATTTGATCAACAAAATAAAATAAAGACCTTTAAAAAAGTGTTGGATTATACATCCAAAGCATTTTTAAAAATCCATGAGTAAGTGAATATAGATTTAAATAAATGTTTAAATGTTGATTTTTCAAACTTTCCATAATGCCATTTTTCCTCCAGGATCCCATCCAGATACCACATTACGCTGCATTACTCATCACGGCTCCTTAGATTCCTCTGGGCGGTGACAGCTTGGTTTTGATGACCTTGCCAGTTATGTGGAGGATTGCTCAGACACTGCGCTGAATGGCCCTCCGTTAGAGTTTTCTATTTGTTTTTCTCATGGGTAGGCTGAGGTTTTTGAGACCACAAAGTAAAGTTCTTACTGCATCCTGCCAAGGGCATGTGCAATCAGCAAAGTGTGTCCCTGGTGGTGTTGCCCTTGCTCACCTGAGTTGGCGCTGGCCAACGTTGCCACTGTACAGACACCATATCTCTCTTTCCCTTCTTCCTTCCAGTCCTTGGAGATGTGTTTCTAAACACGTCTCTTGCAAAAGGGTTAGGGAACTAAGTCCAGCTTCTTAAAGGGAGAACATCTATACATGCATTAGTCCAAGAGCAACATTTCATTAGATATCCTGGGAAGTACAGCACAGGGTTCCCTGATCAACTTGGATGTTTGGATTGTACTAAGTTAAATCATGCTGAATATGAGTCCTCAGTGTGTGATTCATCAAACCTTTTTTTATACTGATGGATGTAATTACCTTCCAACTTGAGAATGTAGAACCTTCAATTTTTATTTTTAACCATAGAACCTCCCCACTTTTTTTTGGTCCCATTGTGATTGAGAAAATGCTTCTCAAACCTCATAATTAAGTGGGAAGCTTGTTTAAAAATATTCTTGGGCTGGAAAAATGGCTTAGTGGTTAAGGCATTTGCCTGCAAAGCCAAAGGATCCTGGTTCAATTCTCCAGGACCCACATAAGCCAGATGCACAAGGGGGCACATGCATCTGGAGTTCATTTGCAGTGGCTGGAGGCCCTGGTGTGCCCATTCTCTCTGTCTCTCTCTCTCCCTCTTTCTCTGTCTCTCTGTCTTTCTCTCTCTCAAATAAATAAATAAAATATTTTTTAATATTCTCATTAGTCCTAAATTTGTATCTCAAGAGAAAAGATCTAGGAGTGGGTATTTCAAAAGCAGCCTCTTCAAATGATGCAGAGGTCTCAGACCCTCAAGAAGCAAAATGTGAGAACAGGTGGCATTTGCTACCCGGCGTTCAAGGACTCTAAAACCTCCAGATTGAGCTTTTCATATTTGGTTCACTGGCTCAACAAGTATCAAAGAGCCTCTGTTACTGAGGATACTGAAATGAAGGAGATATACGCCTTCTCCCTCAGATCCCACACATTCTCACACTGAGAGATAGGACATTAATAGTTAAGATATCTTTTTATATTGAAAGTAAGAGTTGGGCCATGCTCCAAAAAAAAAAAAAAAAAAAAAGAAAAGCAAGGCATATGTGGGATAGAATGGTGACAACCTGTACAGGGTTGTCAGGAAGGTCATCCTCATGATGCTACACTTGAACAGAGTCTGGAAGGAAATGGAGTCATATGTTATGAAGTTAAGAGAAACAGACATGTTATGAAGCTAAGGGAAATAGACTTGTGTTACAAACCTGAGAGAAATAGACTGATGCCTGGCAAAGGAAACAATAACTGCAAAAGCTCTGAGGCATGAACAGGCCTAACACTGACAGAGCTTGATCATTTCCTTAGAATCCTGAGGGAAGAAAGGCAAGGAATGAAGAAAGGACCCATGGGACAGAAGGTAGAGAGCACAAGCTCACCTGTAGTTGGGCTTGAGCACTGTGAACTCTGAAATGCTGAGTAGAAAACCCTGCAACAGATAATGTATTTGTGAAAGGAAAGAGAAAGCTGCCAGATGCAAGATGGAGTTGCTTATGTCAACCATAACAAAAACTAAATAAAGCCGAGAGGTTATAAAGAGTCCTACACATGCTTGTCTGAGAGCAACTATTCCACAAGTCCCTACCAGGACCAAAGTTTGCAAGAAGCCACCACAACCTTATTCACAAAGCATTTCCACCAGGACATCTACCAACCAAATGGCTTTCAACCTCAGGCCAACATCATGCTTATTATTAATCTGTGTGGCCAGAAATTGCTGTTTCAAAATATCTGACATCTTGCTTTTCATTTCTGCCACTACATATTTCCCCTTGCCTCAGCCTCTTTGAAGATGCCCATGGTTGCCAGTTATCCTTGAAATGGAAGCTGACATATGATAAAATCCACCTTTAAGTGGGATACACTGGCATCTATATGCTTTCTTAGAGGACAGGAAAGATAAAAAGGCACTTATCATAGGAGGTAAGTGAACAAGTCTTAGCTGCAGAGCTACCTCAGATGCTCTGTGGAAGAAGGCAAGGAAATCATTAATAATCATTTATAGTTCCAGTAATTATGAACTGCTACTACATGAAAATAAAAACGGTTGTGCAAGTATCTCTAAGGTAGTGAGAAGAGTCCTCCGGATATATGCCTAGGAGTGCTATAGCAGGATCATATGGTAAATCTATGGATGGATCTGGAAAGGATTATACTAAGTGAGGTAACCCAGGCTCAGGAAGCCAAACGTCACATGTTCTCTCTCATATGTGGATCCTAGCTACAAATGTATAGACTTGTGTGTGAATTGGAACCAAAAATAGGTACCAGAAACCAGTAAGCTGGTAAAGGTTATAAAGGAGGGAGGAAAAGGAAGGACTTAAGTGTATGGTATTGCACATATGTAAGTAGAAGAACTGATTACAGGGAGGGGAATGGCCTAAGTGAGGCCATGGGAAGAGAATGCATAAAAGAAGGGCAGGGGGAGGGTCAATCTAAATTCAAGATATTGTGAATAAGACTTATGTAAAATTACTTTTTTGAATAATGGCACATCTAGAAGCTGTAGACTGTTACTAGAAAATTTTCAGTATCAGGGATGGGATACCTTCCAGTGAGTTGTTGGCCAAGGGGGTCCCGGTAGCCTCCAAAACATTAAAGGATTTTGCCAAAGCCCTTGGTTTCCCTTGAGAAACAGATAGTAAGACCCTATTGCTGAATACATCTCTTGCCTGAGAGGCAAGGTCACTGAGAAAGCAAGCAGGTGCTGAGCAGAAAACCTTCTCCCTGTAGACCAGCCAACAGAAAGCTGGAAAAAGCTGCACTGCATGCAGCGTATGGGAGACAGAAGTCATCAGCAGTGAAAATAGTGGACGCTGAATATTCAAGTTTGGCCAGACAGGCCCAAGGACTGAACGGGTGCAATAGTGGCATGTCTACTCTTGGGGTAACCAACTGCTCCATAATTGGACTGAAAGCCCTCTCTACAAGAGGGAATACATACCTGGTACTGAAAAACCTAAACAAAAGTCTATGGCAGCTGAGGTCATGAGCCTTAGGGGTATAAAGCCTGCTCTTGTCTGACTAAATGTATATATTATTCCCACCAAGCAACCCTGAAAGTACTACACTTAATGTTCATGAATTCACACATTAACGCTACTCTCACTTCTGGTTAGAGAAGCTTCTCTTTTCAGGTGGCAATGACCACTGGGATGACCCAAAAGGCAACATAGTGCTAAGAAGAAGGGATGGAGGTGTGCCCAGCACTGAAACACCTCTGTCACACCCTCCAAGGCTCAGGGACCATTGCGGAAGAGGGGGTGGATAGAATGGAAGAGCTAAAGGAAGGGTATGACTTCTTACAATCAACTGCCCAGACAGAAATTGGCCTTGATATCCATGACCTTGCAGTGCCTAGCAATACCTCACAAGACCCTCAAAATAGAAGAAAAAGATGATGACATCAAATTAAAAGAGAGACTAATGGAGAGAGGGAGGGGATATGATGGAGATTGGAGTTCTAAAGTGGAATGCGGTGGGGGGAGGGGAAGGATATATCAGGTGGGTTTTTTTGTATGTAAGTATAGAAGTTGTCAATAAAAAATAATAATTTATAAAAAAAAAAATAAATTAAATAAATAAAAATAAAAGAAAGAAAAAAAGAAAAAAAACGGGATTACCTTGCACATGCAGAAATGGTTAGGCACACTGTAAGCAGGATCACTTGAAAAGAAATCTCACTCAACACACTGGGTTCTAGAGGGAAGAACAGGAAGAAACTCATCTTAGGTAATTACTGATTAATATTGAAACAACAAACACATAAGAAAACTACTCCTCCACACAGTTGTTTTTTATTTTTTATTCTTTTTAAGAGAGAGAGAGAAAGAAAATCGGTGTGCCAGAGTCTCCAGTCACTGTACTCGAACTCCAGATGTGTGTGCCATCTTGTGCGCATGTTGTGAGACCTTGCGCACTTGTGTCACCTTGTGCATCTGGCGTACGTGGGATATGGAAAGTCAAACAGGTGTCCTTAAGCCTCATAGGCAAGCCCCTCCACACAGTTTTTAAATGCATGTCAGATTAAGCAATTTGTCCTAAATAACAAGATTGAATAATGTGACATTATACAGGGACCATTCATTAGAAAATCCTGCAAATAATTAGTTTTCTCTATCACTGTAAAACACCCTACACAGTTTGGGGCTTGCCTTTTGCTTTCTTGTTGGGAAAAGGCTTTGTAGAATTCATGCTAATATCAGAATTCTAAGGATCAAGATCATGATGATGACAATGATAGCAATGAGAATAACGAAAATCTGTGACGTCCTTTACAGTTCACAAATACCTGTCATTCACCCACTCATCCCATCAGCCCAATAGTCATATCAGGCAGGAACTATGATCTTAGCTCTGCAAACAAGAAGACCAGGATGGAGAGAAATGATGGAATGGTCTAAGATCACACACTATGGTGGTACCAGAGCCAATATTTAAAACCTCATCTAGACAGAACATAAGGTTTTGTCTGAAGTGGGTCAGGGAAAGACAATTCCAAGTTTCCATATTGGAAGTTATTGAAGAACAAAAAGAAAACGTGAATATGTTATAAAATATTTTTCCCTTGCCTAACTTTTTGCAACCTGTGAAACTTTATCAACACTGTCACCCCGTGGTGGAAAAGACTGAAAAGGTCCCAGCAGTTATCAACATGGTGTAGGGGTTTCCTTCTTGTTGCTGTGACAAAACACCTGACTCGAAGGAAAAGGTGTTTCAAGGAGAAGCCTGATCACAGTGGGAAAAGTGTGGTAAAAACAGCGAGCTGGCTGTTAACACATCATCACAGCAACAGGAAAGTAGCCTGTGTTGGGCTGCAAGCTGACTTATATTACTCCAAAGCCAACCCCAGTGACACATATGAGGTTATGGGGGACATTTTACATTCAAACCTCCACAGATGGGAATTAAAACAATCATGAACTTGAATTTTATGATAATTACCTTAAAGATCACCACAAAGACTTAAAGAAACCTGTGAACACATCTCGGTTAATTTTTCAGCTTAATCTTGCAACAGTTGTTTAAAATTTGGAATTACTTTATGCTAAGAATGTGTTTATTTTTGCTATTTATGTTGAAATTAGGGGTGATTCAGCTACAAACCCTCCCGAGCCCATGGTGTGAGTAGAATCCTGGAACTTCAAACTTATGTCTCTGCAAACATAGGATGTTTCATGTATATGTGGATTAAATAAGACACTGTGGGTTCAACGGAACACTTAGCTATTGAGAGTGTTTCTGCTCTTCACCGCCCCTGATTTCAAGTGGAATCTGAAAAAATTTATTTCCTAACTACAGAAACAAATACAGCTTCTGCAAAGAGATGAGTTGTATACTTTTGGATCTGTTTTTTATTGACTCCTTCCTTCAGCAGTTATTTTTTTGTATCTCCTCTGACTAAGCTCAAGTAGAACCTGTTTCAGGAAGCCTGCCTCAGTCTTTTCAGGTCCCTCATCCATTGGTGGGCTCCATCCTGCTCTACCACTTCACTCCTTCCATCTCCTGAGGCACGCTAAACAATGAATTAAATTTTCTGTTTTGTTGCCTTATATCCCCTTACCAGAAACTACATACCATCGGCTATAGTCAGTACTTCTTTTTTTTTTTTTTTTTAAGACAGAACTCATACATTTTGTGGGGAAATTTTTTTAATTTTAGTTTTATTTTTATGCCTGTGGGGTGCATGAGAGAGAGAGAGAGTGTGTGTGTGTGTGTGTATCCCAGGTATGCGTGTGGAGCTCAGAGGTCAACATAAGGTGTCTTGCTCAATCATTTTCCACCTTGTTTTTTTTAAGACAAGGCCTCTGCCTAGCATAGAAGCTTACCAGCTGGACTAGACAAGTTATCTAGGAAGGCCTGGGAATCCTCTTGTTTTCATCAGCATTAGGGTTTCCGACTCCACAACTGGCATTTTACATGGGTGCTTAGAATGCACACTCAGGTTCTCTTATTTGCACAGCAAGCCCTGGACCCACTGAGCCGTCTCCCTGACTCCAGTCCTGTCCATTTTAAGTGGACACCTGATGTCTCTCTCAGCATTTGATCCATCGTGAGATTTCAGAACTTCATATACCTATCAGCAACATGATCACTTTAGCCTTGCAACTTGAATCCTTCCAGAACCAACAAAACAAATTCTGGGCCTCTTGATATAACAGATATAATCTCGTTCAGCTAGAATGGAAATCTGCAAGGCGTAGAGTCACCAGGGGCACTGGAGAAATGCGGACACAGAAGAGAAGAGATGACAGGAAGTAGAGAGTGACAAAACGCTAAAACATTCACTAGCACAAGTCAGCACATTCTACCGCGGTAAAGTGAGTTTCCGTCCATTGGAAGTTGAAAGCCCTGATTAACACAGATGACATCATACAAGACAGTGTCCTCAGCATCTGCAACACATCTGGGACAGAACGCTCACCCAAAACGTGCATGCAGAGGAATGCGTGAAAGACAGATACCACCAAGCACGTCAGCACCGAGAGAGGAAAATTCCAGTGGCAGTATGCATGCAGAGCGTCATAGAATCATGCAGGAGGGCGCAGATAAAGCACTCCTAGCATCAGCTAGATGGGGGAGGAGAAGGCCCCTCACAGGTAGTCTCATTTAGAGGGAGTCTTGAGGAAGAGTAGCATGATCCAGACAGAGCAAGCGGGAGAGACATCACAGCCACAGCCAAGGACATGTATCTACCCTTGCGGAACACTCTGCAGAGAATAGAAAGGCTTCCTCCCCCTGCCAGATGCCAGCATTTTTACCTGCGAGACGAGCTAGCACATGTAGGACTTGGTCCACCAAAGTTAGGGAGCACTGTTCTGTGCCAAGCACTATGTGGGTACTATGAGACTGCTGAAGGATGACTATGACCTAGTGCCCATCATTAAGGAGTTCCCAGCCTGATGTGGATACACAGCAGACGGGATGAAACAGCAGTGCAAACTCTGAGCAAAAAAGAGAGGAGCGAGCTGGGCGTGGTAGCACAGACCTTTAATCCCAGCACTCTGGAGGCAGAGGTAGGAGGAGCGCTGTGAGTTTGAGGCCACCCTGAGACTACATAGTGAATTCCAGGTCAGCCTGGGCTAGAGTGAGACCCTACCTCGGCAAACCAAAAACCAGCACAAGGGTGAAGGAGACAGACACAAAGAACTCTCAACCCCTACCAAATCAGATATCCAGAGACACAGAGACTCACAAAACCTCATCACTGAAATAGACCTAAAATGAACCCAACATGGCTTGCAGAAGAGTTGGGTCATTATGCACAGAGTCATTGCCTCTCCCACATAACTGATGGATACCCCCATAAGGCAAGACCCACAGTCTCCATGGGGGGAGGACAGGGAGAAGGCTAATGATGGCACCATCACGGCTATATATATATACTATACACATAACTAATAAAAATATATTAAAAGAAAGAAAGGAAGGAAGGAAGGAAGGAAGAAGAAAGAAAGAAAGAAAGAAAGAAAGAAAGAAAGAAAGAAAGAAAGAAAGAAAGAAAGGAAGGAAGGAGGAAAGAGAAAGAGGCTGTGGGAGCCAGAGAAGGGTGGGCTCCCGAGAGGAGATGACTACTGAGTTTGCCTGAGTGTTGGTCGCCTGGTGATAGTCTAAACCATCCACGCTGCCTGAGAGTCCCTTGCATTAGTTGAGTATTCATGTAGACAGAACATGGTATGCTTTACCCAAGTTCTTTCCGTCATTAGTAGGTAAGAAGTGGGACTATCTCTATGCACAGATGAGTGTGGCACACTGCTTAGAGACTATGGTACATTGTCTTCTACAGTGGCTTGTGGCTCACAGTGGAGATTGGAACTTGGAATCTCATCAAGCTGACCAGAGCCAGCTTGGCTCTTTCTCTGCATGTCACAGTGCATGCTGAGTGATCAATCTGCTACTGGCAAGCCCGTGAGTCAGGGGCACACCAGTGGGCTCATCCCAGGTTTGCTCCTGACAGGAAATACAAAGCCTGTGTATTGTTTCCTTGCTGGGGCATAGCATGAAAGGATATACTGTTCTTATTTCATTTCAGTTCCTTTTCCTTCTTACGGACTCTGTCTAATACTCAATTAACTATCTAGTTAACTACCGAAGGCCTGTTCTCTTCTCAGCTTATTAAAGTCCAGTGTCTTTCCAGGAATCTTCTAAAATTGGAAGTCAGAGAAGAAACAAAAGACAGTTGGTCGTTCCATATTTTTGAAAGTCCAGTGTCTTTCCAGGAATCTTCAGGGAGTCTTAAAAAAACAAAAGACAGTTGGTCTGGTGCTGGGGAGGGCTCTCCCATGACACCCAAGACAAATTGCACCACCTGGATGCCAGCAGAGGCCCAGATCCTCCTCTCCTTGCACAGGTGATCCCAGCACATCCCATGTGCACATCATTGCTATGTCATCCTCAGGCTCCAAATAGGAATGATTCACTGGGTGTGGCAAAAAGTGAAAAGAACTCACTTGAATGAACCAAAAGCTCCTGCTGTAAATTTTCAGGTGCTTTCATCGGGGATGGAAGAGAAGAGTGCTGGGAACTTAAACTGGGGGGACATGACAGGGCGTGGCCAGAAGAGGAGGCTTCCGAAGCATCTGTGGTTGGCTTCTGTGACTCCCAGTCATCGCTCAGAGAGTAGTCCAGGTCAGCTTCTGGAAAAAAAAAAAAAAAAAAAAAGTTTGGTGTTGAGTGTGTGTGTGTGTGTGTGTGTGTGTGTACGCCCATGCACACGCACATGTGCATGTGCACAACTGTGTCCAGTAACTGCCCTGTGCACAGTTTTTAACAATCATAGCAACAGTACCTGTGGAAATGTGAAATGTCCTCCCTCCACAACCTCACGTGTTTGTGATTAAGCTTCCTACGTGATCCCCAGCTGGTGGAGCCCTGCTAAAAGAGATGTGCCAGTGGGGGGTGTTCATGTCTCAGCTCACTCTTGCCACTTCTACCCGCTGGTGTGTCAAGATGTGGTCTGTCCTCGGTTGTCTGCTTTTCATGCTTTCCCTGCTCTGATGAGACTTGCCCTTGAAACTGTAAGCTGAAATCAGTCCTTTCCTTCCATCATCTGCTTTCTGGTGCTTTGTCCTGACAATGAGAAGGTAACAGGTGCCGTGCCACGGTGGTGGTTTGATTCAGGTCTCCTCCATAAACTTAGGTGTTCTGAATGCTAGGTCCTCAGCAGGTGGCAATTTGGGAATTGCAGCCTCCTGGAGGCAGTGTATTGTTGGGGGCGGGCTGATGGGTATTATAGCCAGTTTCCCCTTGCCAGTGTTTGGCACTCTGTCCTGTTGCTGTTGTCCATCTAATGTTGGCCAGGAGGTGATATCTGCCCTCTGCTCAGGCCATCATTTTTTCCTTGCCATCATGGAGCTTCCCCTTGAGTCTGTAAACCAAAATAAACCCTTTCCTCACACAAGCTGCTCTTGGTCGGGAGTTTTCTGCCAACAATACAAACCTGACTGCAACAACTGCTGATGCCCTATTGAAGTAGGATAGGAGATGCATTCCTGGATGCGCTGGCTTTTCTCAATGAGAGTAACAGAAATTGCTTCAGAGCGGAGATGAGCAAAGACACAAGGCATCAAAGTTCAGTGAGGGAAGCTTATCGCTCTGTACTTAGAACAAAGATCCCCAGCAGAGGCCAGGAGAAAATGAAGCGAGGACTGATCATAGAAGGAAGTGATCTCCCAGCTACGGAGCAGAAAATCCATTCTGTAGACCGAGGGAGAGGCAGAAAGTTCCAGAGCAAGAGTGTCATCATGCATTCATTATACATGTGCTGGGTGGTATGTGTGCATACGTGTATGCATACTCCTATATGGATGTGTTCATATGTGTACACATGCGTGTACAGGTAGGAGAGTGACACTGGGCGTCTTCTATTGCTCTCCATCTCATTTTCTTCAGACAGGTTTTCTCACTCAACCCAGAGTTCCCCAATTCAACTATTCAAGCCAGTTATTAAGCCTTGGGGATTCTTCTGAGTCTGCCGACCCAGCACTGCAGTCATGGATGCACCCCAGTATGCCAAGCTTTTTAGATGGGACCTGAACTTGGGTCCTCATGCTTGGATGGTAAGCTCTGTACCCACTGTGGCATCTTATGTAGATCAAATAACAAGTGAGTTTGATATATGATACAATTCAGGTGGCCCTGGAAGAAACCATGACATGTTCCTAAGACCCATCGTGGGCAGGAGACAGGTTATTTCACTGACGTTAATCTCTACGTGCTGTCAGGCAGTGTGTGGGTGGATTAGACGTATGTGTGGGGAATGTGTGAGCCTCACATCTTTACACCATTAAGCTTCTTCATAGAGCTAACACCTTCTACTTCTAACCCACTCAGGCAATCATTCACTCGCTTGACATTTATAGAATGTGACTATGTATCAAAAACTGGCCAAGTGGTTGGGAGACAATAGTAGATTACACAGATGTCTCCTCTGTCACATGGGGCTTACATTCTGGTAGGAGCAGCGTGGCAGAATATATTGTAGTAAGTGTCAAAACAGAAGTACTCCTGCTATAAAATACATTGAAATACTAGATAAAATACTGTATCCCAAATATGTCTTTGAATTTTTTTCATTCCTATAGGCTATTTGATGCACACATAGTTTCAAGAATATGTGTACTCTTTTCTATAATGGTTCATTCATATTTTTTCTAGCTCTAAAATTACCTTAACATTCCTTTCAAAAACAGCCAACTTCATCCTAAAACTCATACAACAGGGAGTTGGTCACATGCTATATTAACTCCTAGAAACAAATGATGTCTTCAGAGGGAAGTCATCAGAAAATAATATTTAACTGGTGACTCTTGGTTTGATTCTGGGCTAAAGGGTCCAGATTCCCAATGCCAGACCTTCATTGGATAAGATAAGTGTTAAGAATGATTTTCAGGGACTGGAGATATGGCTTAGCAGATAAGGTACTTGCATGCAAAGCCTAATGATCTGAGTTTGATTCCCCAGTTCCCACAGAAAGCCAGATGTACAAAGAGGCACATGCATCTGGAGTTCATTTGCAGCAGCCAGAGGCCCTGGCATGCCCATTTGCTCTGTCTGTCTCTCTTTTCTTTATCTCTCTCTCTGCTTACAAGTAAATAAATGAAAATATTTTTTTAAAAGAATGACATTCAGAAGAGAGGGTTCAGTGGAGGGGGACAAAGGAGGATAGTGAGGGGAGACTATGTAGTTTATTTTTAAAGTTTTATTTTAATTTTAAAAATTAGTAAAATGACTTTCAACCACACCGGAAGTTTAGCTCCCCAAGTTTGACTCATTGGATGCCACTGATGTTGTTCTTAAGGTATAACTATAGATAGGAATTCTCTAGATTTTGTCTTTGATGGTCAGAGTGATATCTACCCAGAGCTTAGCTTTCACTCCAAAAATGTGAACTAGTGCAGAGCTCACAGCTTTGGAGGCAAAGTCATTCACAAGAGCTAGCAGGAGTCTTGTGTGGGATGCAGGTGGCTTCTGGGCTGCTAGCTAAAAGATGGCATATATCCAGCAAATATTTAAAAAAAAAAACTGCACAGCTAAGCTCAAAAGGAAAGGATATTCCCAGCAGGCAAGCAGAAGATGCTCAGAACTGACCAGCAGGATGGGAAGTAGGATATAGAAGTCCTAAATAAAGGGCTATTTAAATGAAGTGAAAATGTCTTAGACTCAGGCTGGGCTTGAGAGATGGCTTAGCGATTAAGGCACTTGCCTGTGAAGCCAAAGGACCCAGGTTTAATTCCCTAGGACCCACGTAAGCCAGATGCACAAGGGGTGCATGCGTCTGGAGTTCGTTTGCAGTGGCTAGAGGGCCTGGCATGCCCATTCTCTCTCTTGTCTGTCTCTCTTCTCTCTCCCCTGCTTGCAAATAAATAAATAATATAAAATAAATTTTTTAAAAAGGTCTTAGTCTATTAGAACATTTAAAAATGTTCTTGGGAGCTGGGCGTGGTGGCGCATGCCTTTAATCCCAGCACTCGGGAGGCAGAGGTAGGAGGATCGCCGTGAGTTCAAGGTCACCCTGAGACTACATAGTGAATTCCAGGTCAGCCTGGGCCAGAGTGAGACCCTACCTCAAAAAACCATAAAAAAAAAAAAAAGGTCTTAGTCTCAAAAGCGGTTGAAAATTGAGACTGAGTCCTCAGTGGGACTCAAACTGAATTTCCCTAAGGAAAAGATGGGATGAAAAAAGAAAATGTTCTAGCTCCAGGAAAGGTCTAGTCCATGAATGAGAGGCAACAGCCACCTACCAAGGTGAGTTTCAAGTTAAAATCTGTACTAATCTGAGGAGCTAAAATTTAATTTAAAACTCTTAGGCTGGTAGTAGCCCTTTGGTGTTGGCCAGAAGCCAATGTAATGATGTGGTATAACCATTCAACCTGAACTGCAGAGCATGCCCAAGTGTGATGACCTCACCCTGAGTTACATAATGAATGAAGACACCATCTTTAAGAAGCATGGAAAAGAAAATACGGTGATGATGCAGGATGGAGCAGCCTAGGAGCACTTATGAGATCAGAACATGGGTTTTAGTTTTGCACAACTGGACTGACTGGTGTTAGGAGAAAAGGTCCTACTTATTTTACCATGGAGAAACCCTGAGATGGATCTGAAAAATTGTTTGTCCTCCAATTTTCAATATGACCTTATTTCTGCTTGTCACCCATTGCTGGTAGAAGTGTAAGATGATAAATATTCTTACAGAGAAAGAGAGAGAGAGAGGAGAGGGAGAACCTTAAATGGCTGCTTGGTAATCCTCTCCCTTGATTGTACCATGGGTATCCATTCACACATCTAAACTCTTTTAATTAGACCATTAACTATATAATTTTTGTGTGTATCAACCATACCTCCATAAAGCTATTGAAAAGACAGGAGGCTAGAGGACCAAATTAATATGGAAAGTGAGAAAGAACTGGGGCTATTCATGACCAGTGACATGTTCATGAAAGGCTCTTAAACAATGAACCTGGGAGATGAGTATGAGACTGTGACAACACTGAAAACATCCCCATCCATATCTGAAGACTGCTAACTGTAACTTAGTTCCTTGCTGTTGAGATGTGAATGAAATGAAAAATTCATCCTATGAGGCAAATTGGAAAGCTTACACAGAATTTCCTAAGAGATGACATTAAATATAATATAAAAACTTACTACTCAAAAATTACCAAGTATTTTTTGTCTCTTAAAAGGGCATGATTTACCCCAACTCAGACTTTCCCTGATTTCTATTCATTTATTATAATCATAACATATAAAACATTTCAACAAATACCACTAATTGCTGTGGTGGTTTGAAATAGATGTATGTCATCAGTTCATGTGTTTTGAATTCTTGCTCCCCAGCTGATAGCAATTTGGGAAGTGGAGACTGCTGCAGGTTTATTAGCCCCTGGTTTGCCAGGGTTAGATCGGCTCACCCTCCTGCTGCTGTTTTCACTTGCTGGGGCAGAGGTGATGTCCAGCCTCTGCTCATGCCATGCTTTTCCCTGCCATCATGGTCCCCTCAGAACTATAAGCCAAAATAAATCCTTTCCTCTCATCAACTGCTTCTGGTTGGATGTTTTGTCCCAGCAACAAGACAGTAAAAACAAGAAGGTGTTGATTTTGTGCCATTATATCTAATTTCTTTAAACTAAACATGCTTTATTTCTGTTATAAAAGGACAGATCTATGTCCAAATATACCTTTCATCTTTTGCATAGAAAACAAGCATTATCATCATGATTATTTGCTTAGAGCAGAGCACAAAGCCACATGCAGATATGATCAGCAAGCACATGTATGGGAAAAGCATTAGTTCTAGAGAAAACATCAGACCTCAAGCTCAAAGACATGCCTGGGTCCATCTTGCCTGGCCTTGTGCTGGCTGACTTTAGGCTAATGGGAAGTTCCATTTAGTCCCCTCTATGTGGATTCTCTATTTTCTTTCAGGATGACTCACAGGCTCCAGGAACACGTCCTGAATTGTAGTTATTAGAGTCTGGGGAACTGAAAATGCCGTGGCTGAAGCATGAATTGCAACTAATGAGGAAAGGTGTCTCCACACAGCTGGAGAAGGGGTGAACTGAGGACAAAGTAGACACAAAAACCCTCTCTCGCCTGAAAAGTGAAGCAAGAGAAAATCAGGGGAAGTAGGGTTTGATTGCATCTATTGCACACAGAGAAAACAGCAAAAAAAATTTAATTTTGAATTCTTCTGGAGCCTTCTAAGTAAGCTATATTTCCAGAGAAAAATAAAATGCTGATAAGCCATGAGGCATTTGGTAAATCCGGAAAACAAGAAGTCTGAGGAAATTTGATTACAGCTGACAGCAGAGATGAGAGGTTTCCAAGTCCTGTGTTCATGCAGGTTGACTAATTACTGATTTTGGAGAGGGTAGTATGATTTGTTATATTTAGAATATATTTGACAACCATGAGAATCTTAATAAGACACCTCATGCACATGCAGTGCTGCTGTAGCCCAACTGCCTTACAGTTGTTTGGACATATTTGGGAGAACCAACAAGGGGAAAATTAAATGTGAATTTCCCATGCCTCCCAATCCCTGAAACACTGCCTTTAGAACAACCATTCTCTGAATGTTGTGAGTGTAAAATGTCCCCAATAGGCTCATGTGTTGGAATACTTGGTCCTGAGCTCTTGGTAATATTTTGGTAGGTCATGAAACCTTTAGGAAGAGAGTGTCTCTGAAGGAAGTGGGATAGTGGGGTTACTGAAGTTTTATAGCCCAGTTCCACTACCTCTCTGCTCTTTGTTTCCTGACTGTGGAAGGAGTGTGACTAGCTGCCTCACATTCCTCTGCTGTGCCTTCCCTATCATTCTGCACTGTCTATCTTCAAATTGTAAGTCCAAACTCTCTTAAGTTGCTTCTCATCAGGTATGTGGTCAACAAGGAGAAACGTAGCTAATACTCTACTCGGCTTGGAAGGCATCGTTACTTCCCTGCCCTTTGCCATCTTGTGGAAACTGGCTTCTCTTAATCACTTACATTTTCTTCAAATTGTCTCATTTTAGACTTTCAAAGGCAAGTTTCTATCAATTATTTATAAGTCCTAATGAGAAAGTGAATGTAAAATACATAAGTACAATGAAAACAAAACTTCATGTAGCTTATGCTAAATATGGCTTAGCAAATGCTCTGAGTCTGTTTGTTGAAAAAAAGAAGACAAAGAAGAATTTGATTAAAAGAAAAGAGAAGACAGCTCCAGAGCTCTCTACTGGTTTGACCTTTTAGTTCTGACCTGACAGGATTGTGAGGGATTCTGAAGAACAGTGGGAGGATCTCTCAATAAGGGACTCCAGATCCATTTCTTCTGGGTCCCCGAGGCATCTTCTGCCCCATTTTACACCCTGGGAAGCATTGATTGAGGCCTGATTAGAGCTTTGCCAGTGAAAGCCAACAGATGGGAACTTGAACAGGTACCTAGTAGGTGTGCAGAAACATTAGTATATGAGGGGAAGAGCCTGCCTTCAAGAGGAATGAGAAGGTGAGGTAGGGTTGAGGAGATGCTGGTCAAGACATGGGAAGTTTCGTCAGGGTGGTGAACAAGGTCTGGAGATGAATCACAAAGCCTGCTGACTAGTTAGCAGTGATGTATTGTGCACTTGAAATCTTCCCTGAAATAACCTCAGAACAAACATGTCAAGAGTGAGGGCTGGAGAGATGGCTTAGCAGTTAAGGTGCCTAACTGCAAAGCCTAAGGACCCCGGTTCAATTCCCTGGGACCTACATAAGCCAGATGCACAAGGTGGTGCATGCATCTGGAGTTCGTTTGCAGTGGCTTGGATGCCTTGGCATGCCCATTCATTCTCTCTCTCTCTCTCTCTCTCAAATAAATAAAAATTAAAAAAGAAAAAAATGCCAAGAGTGAGGGGATGCATATGCAAACTAGTTTATATGATATTATGAATTTATATCAAAACATAACACTGTCCACAGCACGCATGCATACATATAATTTTCATTAACATAATAAATTTTGAAATAACAAGATCAGAAATAGGAAAATCTATACAGATGGAAAATGGTCATCAGGGGCTGTGAGGGAGTGGCCATGGCTGATAAGGAGTATGGAAATTTCTCTTTGGCATTGATGAAAAGTATCAGGATTTGGAAAGTGGTCATGTGACAGAACTGACCTTGAGACTTTGCTTTCATAGCCCACTGAATTGTACATCTGTGTTGCAAGTAACCTCTCAATAGAAACGTAATGAATGCTTCTCAGTACTGTAGGAATTTGTGCCCATCGCTCCCCTGGCAGATTGCAGAGTCAGCAACATGACCTCTCCTTGCCTGCCAAGTGGTTTCCATGCACAGCTGATTCTCCAGTGAACTCTTGGGCTACCGCATACTTGGAGTGACCCCTTTTCATGCTAGATACTCCCTGTCATGACTTGGTATTCTCTTCTCTCCAGGTTGTAGGCTCTTCTGGTTCTTTCCTGGGAGCCTCCTCCTTCCCCCATGGACTGCAGCACTCAACAGCAGGTGCTCAGACCCTAGGCTTGAGTCCTGCCTATGCTGCCCACTAGCTATGCGGCCCCTGAAAAGCATATGCTCTGTTTGAGCACTGGAAAGTGGGAGTTAGGATATCGCCCTCAGAGGCTCTGGAGAGACGTGGTGACAGCGCACATATAGATTTGGTGCTGGTCTGCAGAATTCGTTACTATTAGGGAACATTAGTTTGGGGGCTGTTTGGCCCTGGGACATTCCTTCATCCAGAGACCTGTCTTGTTTCTCAGCTTGCTCTTGTCTCTATCTGCTGATCCTTTCTTTCTCCCAAATTTCTTTCACTCATTTTCAAATCTCACCAAGTTATCTATGCCCATAAGTACCTCAAATTCAGCCCATATGAAATAAGATTCCATATTGTAATCTGTATGATTCTGAATTCACAGAGTGCATCTGTCTTGAGCAGAACATCAGCCCACATGCTCTCTTTATGCATCATTACATTTCATCCCCATAGCAATTCTATGTGCTATGATTTTTCCTTGTTTATATACAAAGCAATGGAGGTTCAGAGAGCTGAATTAATGTGGCCAAAACACTCAAGTAGGCAAAGGCAGTTCTAGAACTTAGATTGAGGATTCAGGTGCACTAGCTCATAAGACCTTTCCCTTCATCACTCTACCTCACTAGCTTTCAGCCCTATGACAAACTGGGTTCTTCATTCAGTCCCCCAAATTAAGCATGATTTTTTTATTTCCTCCACTTTCTCATACCTCATTTATTTTGTCACAAACCTGTTAAAAAATATTCCTTGGTTCTGGGAAGATGGTTCAGTGGTTAAAGACACTTGCAATGCTAGCTACCCTGGGTTAAATTTCCAAGCCACCCAGGTAAGCCAGATGCAAAAAGTGGGGCAAGTGTGTGTGGTATTCATTTGCAGAAGCAAGAGGCCCTGGAAACACACACACACACACACAAATTATATATATATATATACACATACATATATATATATATATAGTCACTTAAAAATACTTCTTAACTGCTCCCTCTGTATTTCCTTGATATGATTGTTGTTTTAATTGCTTCTGAACTCATACTAACTCCTCTCCATCCAATCCTCCCTTGCATGTTACTGCAAAGGTATCTTTGAAGATCCAAATTTAACATATGCTTGTTCTGCTTAAGATGTTTCAAAAATAGCCTCAATTCATTAGACGAAGTCCATCTCCTCAACATGGTTCACAAGGTCTCCAACCATGCCCCCTGTCTTTCCAAGACACCCTCTGACTCTCCTTCCTTCTCCCTATATCCTGCTTTACCTTCTTGTTATTGAGAGAATTTGGGGTGCATGAATTATCCTGGCTAGTTCTCTATCCCTTACATATAAAGGATAAAAATAACAGCATATAGAATTGCTGAAGATGACATATAAAAATTCATTTAAAAGTATCAAATGAGCACAAAATGTATTTGTTCATATTAAGGAATTGTTTATATAATAAGCCTTTATTCTCTTTCATGTAAGTGTGCATGTGTAATATGGTGTGGTGTTGGTGGTGGTGGTGGTGGTATGTGTGTTGTCTGATCATGTATATACCAGAGGCTCCCCCATGCATACACTTGCAGTGGGGTACACTCATCTCTGGAGTTCTGAGGAGAATGGCAGGTGTCCCACTCCAGTACTGTCCTGCCAGTTCTTACTTGAGCAGGAGCCTCTTACTAAGCCCTGTGCTTGCCGGGCTTTTTTTTTTTTTTTTTTTTTTTTTTTTGTGAGCCCTGGTGATTCTCTGGTCTCTACTTCCCACATACTGTGGTTACAGATATGGATGGCCACACCTAGCTGTTTATATGGGTCCTGGGAATCGAACTCAAGTGGTTTCTTAGGCCTCCTCAAGCCCTCTTAATCACTGAGCTATTACTCTTTCTTAAATATAAATTGAGTAGTATATATACATGCACACATATCCATGTAATGCCCAGTGGGATCTTTTAAAATATTTTTTGTGGGGGTGTACATGTATGTGTGGGTACATATGTGTGACAATCTTGGGTTTCTTTCCTCAGGCGTGCCATCCTTTTTAAAGACAGGGTCTCTCCTTGGCCTGATGCTTACCAATTAGGCTAGACTGGAGGGCCAGGAAACCTCGTTTCCAGCACTGGGGTGGCAGTGTCTCACTTTAGCTCAGGATAACCTAGAACTTACTCTATAGCCAAAGCTGGCCTTGAACCCCCAGCAATCCTTCCTACCTCAGCCTCCCAAGGACTGTGATTAAAGGTGTGAGCCACCATTCCTGCTGTATCTTGTTTCAAATGGAGAAAGCTGAGACTTAGCAAAGTAACTGCGTTCTACTGTGCCCAAACTAGAACTTGAACCCTGATACCCGGACAAGTTCTCCAATACAGGACTTCTAAATTTGACTCTGTTATCATTTCTCCACCCACATCCCATTCACAAAAAAAATATTCATTGGAAATGAGCCAGTATTTTCTAAGTTCTATTGTCTAACTGATGCACACATTTGAAGTCTGATATGAACACATAAGTATTTTAGTCACACAGAGAGTGTGGTGGAATGTCAATGAAATTTTAAAATATGGCTCTACTCTTTGAATCAAAATGACAGTCATCTCTGAAGTAGACATTGGTCCAAGACTCCGTGACTGTCATGACCCATTTGGAAGTGACATTTTACTATGAAACGACAGATTTAAACTCACTGGTTTCATTGCAGTTGTACGTATCCAGCCTCTTGACACCCTCCAACCAGCTGTCCTCACTTGGGGAAGAGTCCGCGTCTCCAAAGATATTTCCATGCAGCCAGGATTTAGAGGCTCTGAGGTCGAAGAGAGAAGAAAGAGAACGGCGCATTCTCTTTTTCCTTCTAAATATTCTGGGAAGAAATAAGAGTAGCATGGTAAAAGGTGAGTGGCAGTTACCTCAGGCTGGAAACAGGAGGTGGGGGATGACTCTATGCATAGAGTTGGTTACTACCCACATCCCTTCACTCCATTCATCTCCCTGTTTCCCAGAGTTTTACTGTGTGCTGGGACTTGTATCCATGTCAAGGACACTGAGACAACGCCGAAAACGATGTGTACACAGTGGTCAAAGTCTACTCTGGGAGAGAGGCAAGAATGAGGGTGCTACCATCAAAGCTTCCACAGAGCTTACTCAGTGCCAGGTTGCTTTCCTGGTGCTTGGTATAGATAAGCTCACAATAGCCCCAGAATAACCCACTGTTATTGCCCCATTTCTGAGATCACTTCTGAGTTTATCCAACCAGCAAATACCACAGTTGGGAAGCCAGCCCAGTCTAGTTCCACAGTTTCTGCCCTTGATCACTGTGTTATGTTGGAAATATATGTGCTGAAAGGATTACCCAGAAAGTGCCCAGCGAGCACTAGAAGGATGAGACTAATTGAGATTTAAAGAGGTTTCTGACATAAGTGAATTGTAAACTGTGAAAATATTGTTAAAATATAAATAGATTTCATATTGGGTTATGAGAGGAAATGAAGCTGGAGAAGGAACCACAATCCCCATGGGGCTGACCTGCATCCCCAGTGAGGAAGGCCTCTTTAGGAAAGGGACAGGGAGGAGGGAAAGGATGGTACCAACATGAGTTGTTTACATATTAAACATGTCCATATCTAATAAAAATAAATTTAAGAAAAAAAGAAGGCAGATGATGGAGTGTGTGTAGTGGATGGGGAACGTGGGGGTTAATGTTGGTATAAACAGGAGACCACGGGAGCTTGTTGAAAGGGAAGGGAGTGGTAGTGCTGGGATTTGGTTTGCATTTCCCAAAGACTCTTGGCCACAGAGGATGGCTTGGAGGCGCAAGATTAAGGGTAGGGAGGATATTAAAGACACACAGCAGGACTGGAGAGATGGTTTAGCAATTAAGGTGCTTGCATGTGGATCCCAAGGACCCATGTTCTACTCTCCAGGTCCCACATAAGCTAGACACACATGGTGACACATGTGTCTGGTGTTTGATTACAGTGGCTGGAAGTCCTGGTGCACCATTTCTCTGTCTTTCATAAAAAGGCCAGTCTGCTGGGTTTGTCTCAAATTAAAAAAGAAAGAAAGAAAGAAAGAAAGAAAGAAAGAAAGAAAGAAAGAAAGAAAAAGACACACAGCAGAGGCCACAACAGACTTCTGTTATGTGCCTGCCCTATGTCTAACTCATTATGTGCTAAGAAATGCTGAGGGGCTGAACTGGAACAGCAAAATGCAAAGAGGAAATAGGACACTTCTCCCATCACAACATTCTGTTGTCCTGTGAGGACAGTGGCTACAGCTGCTGTGAGAGGACGCATTTAGAACCGGGGCTCCCCCAAGGTGCAGCTGGGTCATGGCAAGCCTTGAATGTGTGTTATTGCCACAACCTCTCAAGCAATCAAGGTGGTTTTATTCCTCTGACTTGAACCATGGTTTCTCAGAGCCCCAGAGCTGTCTCCATTTCCTATTTCATTTTAACAGACATCCCACACCTGCTGATACTCAACTCATTGCCACCATCTCTAAGAAGCCCGTGTCTTCTTCCTCTCCAAATGAAATGGCCATTTTCCCTTTCCCTCCAGGGCACCCCACACAGACATCCACCCTAGCATCTGTAATCATTTTATTTCATTTTTGTTTTTCTCTTTGCTTGTGGCTACCTATGCCCTAAATTCCCCTTTGATTTCCATAGGCTGGAGCAACAAGTAGCACTTAATGAAATTTAAAAAAATATTTTATTTATTTTCAAGGGGGGGGGAATGGGCATGCCTGGGTCTCCAGCTGCTGCAAATGAACTCCAGATACATGCATCACTTTGTGTATCTAGTTTAGGAAGGTACTGGGGAATTGAAAATGGGTCATTAGGCTTTGCAGGCAAGGGCCTTAACTACTGAGACATCTCTCTAGCCCCACAAATGATTTTTAGTGAATGAATGAATGAATGAGCGAATGAATGGGTAACTGAGTGACGGGTACAGTGGACTTGAAATGCCTTTGCATAACATCACCTACTTACCTCACTAAGTTCTCCTTGTACATAACACTGGTCTGGGAGGGGTTCAGAGTGATGTGGCCATCTCTGTCACAGAGGAAACTGTCTTCTGTCCAAATGTAGTAGCCATTGGTAAGGAGTCTGGGGCTTCGACGACAGATGTAGTGGGATCCTGTCAGTGGGTCTATGGAGCAGCATTCAAAGGAGCTGTCACCATCCAGGAAGTCACACTCAAGGCTACAGGGGAAGAAGAGGAAGTCCATTAACTTTCTGTCAAGTACAGGCCATCACACAAAACCCACATGTCAGTACATTCATGACATGCAGATATTTCCTCAGTCCTTAAGAATGTTAAAGAAACTTCTGGGCTTCAACACTAACCACATGGCATTTAATGCTTCTTTCTACTTGGAGTTTTGGTGACAACCCATGGCTCATCAGTTTCTTCACCATCGGAGAAACATGTGCTCTTGACATTAGTCCATTGTCTGGGCTGGAAATATGGCAACAGTCTCTCTGGGATGCTGGAAGCTCCTAGTTCCCATCACCCACTGCAGTTTGAATGCCACATGCTGCACCCTAGCTTTCGCCACCATAGCAGATAAACCCATCTGCATATAAGAGCTATTCAGCTTCTTGAAAACATATCTCGTATAACTCCTTTCTTTCCCGTACTAAAAAGTCTCCCTATTCATTTAACGGAACTTTATATGGCATGAAATGATTTGGATCCATTCACTGGAATATTGTAACTGCTTTGCTCTGTGTTATAGGCTGTTTATTATTTATTTGCAAGGAGAGTAAGCAAGACAGAGAGAAACAGACAGAGAGAACAGGCTTTCCAGGGCCTCTTGCCAGTACAAACTCACTCCAGATGCATGTACCACTTTGTGCATCTGGCTTTAAATGGGTACAGCACAATCAAACCCAGGTCATCAGGCATTACAAGCAAACATCTTTAACTCCTGAGCAACCTCTCCAGCCCCATGTTTTCTAGTTTTTAAAGCATCCTTTTTTTATATCTTTCCCAGCAAGGAAATCAACGATTTAGGTATGGATGGAAGACACTGGAACTCTCACCTCCATTATCATAAGATCCATATCTTAAAAGACAAATGATTATTTTTTTCTTCCTCCCCAGTTGCCAACACATTGTCTTAGTATTGTATCAATTGCCAATTTTTACTATTCCCCCGTATATATAATCACCTCCTTCCCTATCCAGGCCTTGGTACCAACATATCTTAGAAATATGGTAAAGACTAAAACCAAAAGATTTTGCATCTAAATAGAGCTAGGATTATACCTGGAGTTTGAATCTGGGTTTGTCTACTAGCTGATGGTCTATTTGCCTAAAAGTTAGTTTCCTATAATCAAGAATCCTGGCTGAGCATGGGGTGCTTGCTTTTAATACCCAGCACTCAAAAGGCTAAGGTAGGAGCATCATTGTGAGTTCAAGGCCAGCCTGGGATACAGAGTAAGTTTCATTTCAGCCTGGGCTCAAGTGAAATTCTGCCTAAATAAAAAGGATCTGTGCCTTGAGGGTTATCCCAAACCAACCTCATAGAGCTACTATAAAAATAAAATGTCATATGGGCTGGAGAGATGGCTTAGCGGTTAAGGTGTCTGCCTCCTAAGCCTAAGAATGCTGGTTCCAATCTCCAGGTCCCACCTTTAGCCAGATGCAAAGTGACGCAAGGGCGCAATGCCGCACTTGACCACAAGGGGACGCACACATCTGGATTTCGTTCTCAGCAGCTGAGAGACTGCTGGCATGCCCATCTCTGTCTTCCTCTCCTCCCTCTCTCTCTGTGGCTCTGTCTCTCTCCAATAAAATAAAATAATAAAATAAAATAAAATAATAATAATAAAATAAATAAATTAATTAAATTAAATAAATAATAAAATAAAATAAATAAAATAAAAAAATAAAAATAAATAAAATATAAAATAAAATAATAAAATTAAATAAAATAATAAAATTTAAAAAATAAAATATAAAATAAAATAAAATAATAAAAATAAATAAAATAAAATAAAATAAAATGCCATAATTTCATAAAAGGTTATTTACCTCTATTCCTTCCAATTCTAAGCAAGCTATGCTAAATCTATGGGCTACTATGTGAACATGTTCATGTTTTGTGCTCTTGAAGTCTATCATATGATACTTTTAATGTCTCCATATGATATCATTAAAAATGTCCTCACTGGTGTTGACAAGCCCTTCCTTTAAGGCACTGATGAGAATACTATAGGGTACAGGTTGAGACCAGTGACTTAGGAGATGCTAGGAATGCTAGGTACTTTCTAGATACCTAAGGGTCCACCTTGTCATCATACTGCTTAGGGTTTCCCTTTTCCCAAAGATATTAATTGTTCAAAATATTAAGGTTTAGGAATGGGAGCGGTTAGGTAAGTAAAAGTTTACTTTTTTTGCCTCCTGACATGCATTTTTCCTCTACAACATATTGCCTCCTTGAGTACTGATGGCCTAACTAGAATGCACTCAGCATCTGGGAGACTATGGAGCTCTGGACATGTGTTTATTATTTGTTTATTTATTTATGCATTTATTTACTTTTGTTTTGTTTTGAGGTAGCATCTCACTCTAGCCCAGGCTGATATATATAATCTCAGGGTGACCTTGAACTCACAGTGATCATCTTACCTCTGCCTCCCAAGTACTGGGATTAAAGGTGTGCACCACCTTGCCTAGCTAAAACCTTTTTATTCATTTATTATTTGAAAGAGAATTAGAAATAAGCAGAAAGAGAGAGAGAAAGAGAATGGGTTGCCAGGGCCTCCTGCCACTGCAAACCAACTCCAGATACACACATCACCTAGTGCATCTGGCTTTATGTTGGTATGAGGGAATCGAACCTGGGTCCTTTGACTTTGCAGATAAGCATCTTAACCTCTAAATCATCTCTCCAGCCCTGGACCTGCAGTTAGAAATTGCACTCTAATTTCTGAAGTTCAGACTTAAACAATTATCAACCTCACTTTTTAAAATTCTGGGTATCCTTCTTTTCTTAAGCCCTTAACGTTTTCTGTCTCTCCTCACCTGATGGTTAAAGAAATGTCAAATTCCTCTCCAAACCTCAACAACACGGCAAACATGAGATTCTTCTTTACACTAAATATTTTCAGTGAATAACAAAATTATCTCAAGAGTTTGACTCTCACTTGTGTTCCTCTGTAATTCTGATAGTTTTTCAGTAGGTTCAGTAGGTTTCAGAAACCATACTTCATACAAAGCCAGCAACTTGTTCAACTACCCAAAGACCAAATCCTTTCTTTCCTTGAGAGGTGACTACCCAGGGCATGGGAGAGCCAGACTCCTAGGATAGCACACAGACTGGTTGTGTTGGGGAAGGGGAAACCCCACAGGAGTGTTTTAAAACTTTTATGTAATTATTATTTTATTTTACTTATTTATTTGCAAGTGTTAGGCAGCCTGCCAGAGACTCTTGCTGCTGCAAACAAATGCCCATCTGGCTTTATGTGGTTAGCTGGGAGAATTGACCCTGGGCCAGCAGGATTTTCAAGCAAGCCTCTTTACCCACTGAGCCATCTCCCAGCCCCTTTATGTAATTGTTCCCACATTGATAAACTGTGTCTCATTCTTCCATATATATTTTCCTCCTCCATTCCTGACTATATTAATGAATTACTAAATTCATTGCCGAATTTCTATTTTTAATATAAAAGCCTATATACAATATACTTTTTATTCATAGAATACTATCCAATTGAAATTATTTCTTGAACATGTACCCTGGGTCTGGACCCAATTTTGCACCTTGTCTACTCTTTACAAGCTCTCTAAAAGCTAAGTATCACTATTATACTTCCTTTCAGCAAGAAAAATCTTAAGGCATAAAAGGGGAAAATTACTTGGCCATGGTACATAGTGACTATGCATCATAGCTGGGTTGCAACTCTAGATCACTGACTGTAAAACGCGAGTTCACTTCCACCTTTTACTTTGTCATCTCAGGAATGGCGGGTTCTAATATCAGTGCTAAGCCCTTTGTAGTACAGATACATGTCACAAAATACTGGCAGAAATGTTCTCATTTCTGTGGAAGGACAGAGAGACAAACAGGTCACTGGGAAGGAGGAGGAAGGAAGTATTGGAGGGACTCCAGTGCTGTCCTTGAATACAATGGTAGAATCAATTTGAGTGGAACATAAAAACTTACCAGCTCACATCAGTATATAATACTCTACATCTTGGCTCTGATAAAATGGTATGGGAAGACAATTTATTTGTGTGTGTGTGTCTGTGGTGTGTAGTAAGTGTGGTTGTGGTGGTGTGTGGTGTGTATGTGTAGTGTATGCATGTGTGTGCAAACGCATGCACGCTGTGCTCACTCATGTGGAGTCTAGAGAAGAATGCCAGGTTCCTCTACCTCTATCACTCTTCTGCATTGCTTCTTTGAGATAGTTTCTCACCGAACCAGAAGCTGCTGTTTCTGTCAGACTGGTGGACCAGCAAGCCATAGAGATTCTCTAGTCTCCAACCTACACTGGTTTGGGGTTAGAGGCATATGTGGCCACTCCTGGCTTTTTATTTTATTTATTAGAGAGAGTGCAAAAGAGAGCGAGCACAAGAGGGGAAGAGAGAGAATTGGCATGCCAGGGTCTCCAGCTACTGCAATCGAACTCCAGACCCATGTGCCACCTTGTATACATGTGCAACTTGGTGCACTTGCATCAGCTTCTGTGTGGGGCCTGAAGAGTCAAACATGGGTCCTTAGGCTACACAGGCAAGCTCCCTAACCACTAAGCTAGCTCTCTAGCCCAACAGCCTGGCTTTTTATGTGGGTTCTGGCAACCAAATGTAAGTCCTCGAGGCCCTCCTGCTTGCCCAGCAAGTACTTTTAACTGTTGAGTCATGTCTCAACCCTATGAAGGCAAATTTGAGGGAAAAAGCAATTGTGTACAAGAATTCAATATTGTTTCTCCATTTACCAAAGCAATGAGTTACACTTACTTACACACAATAAAAAACAAAAGACTACCCGTTCCCCCTCCCCCGAGGTAAGGTCTCACTCTAGCCCAGGCTGACCTGGAATTCACTATGTAGTCTCAGGTTTACCTCAGACTCACAGTGATAGTCCTGCCTCAGCCTCCCCAACTTCTGGAATTAAAGGCATGTGTCACCACGCCTGGCAAAAGTACCTGTTCTTAAAATTAGGTGAGGTCTCATTTTGTTAGTGCATAAGACTAGAAATACAAAACTGTATGAAATTCAGGTGATAGCTAAAGTGGGATTTTAAACAGGACACAATAAGGTATATAGGAAGGAAGTTTGATTGATTTGATTGAGAAAAGCTTCATGACATACCTTGGAAAAATGCATGTGGGAGACAGTTTTCCAGCCAGCTCTCTGTCTGACCTGGGGGAATCTGCAGAAGGAAATGAGAGGAAAGTTTCCAACATGCATGGCTGATGACAGTGGTGACATGTCAGCAGGTTTGACTGATGTCCAGCCTCAGGAAAAAGATGAGCACTGTAGAGCAATGGCAACCTCTAAGGAATCAGACTGGCACAACCTGTCACCAAGCCCCTATGGAAAGAAGGAAACAGTACAGGATGCAGTCTTTTGTCCTGCCTCACAAACCACAGTGAGAGGTTCCCTAGTGCAAGGTGAGACTATCATAGTGTGAGCATCCACACTCAGAGGTTCCCTGGTGTGGGTGAGACAATCATAGTGTGAGCATCCACACTCAGAGGTTCCCTGGTGTGGGTGAGACAATCATAGTGTGAGCATCCACACTCAGAGGTTCCCTGGTGTGGGTGAGACAATCATAGTGTGAGCATCCACACTCAGATGTTCCCTGGTGCAAGGTGAGACAATCATAGTGTGAGCATCCACACTCAGAGGTTCCCTGGTGTGGGTGAGACTATCATAGTGTGAGCATCCACACTCAGAGGTTCCCTGGTGCAAGGTGAGACAATCATAGTGTGAGCATCCACACTCAGAGGTTCCCTAGTGCAAGGTGAAACTATCATAGTGTGAGCATCCACACTCAGAGGTTCCCTAGTGCAAGGTGAAACTATCATAGTGTGAGCATCCACACTCAGAGGTTCCCTGGTGCAAGGTGAGACTATCATAGTGTGAGCATCCACACTCAGAGGTTCCCTGGTGCGGGTGAGACTATCATAGTGTGAGCATCCACACTCAGAGGTTCCCTAGTGCAAGGTGAGACTATCAAAGTGTGAGCATCCACACTCAGAGGTTCCCTGGTGCGGGTGAGACTATCATAGTGTGAGCATCCACACTCAGAGGTTCCCTTTTGTGCAAGGTGAGACAATCATAGTGTGAGCATCCACACTCAGAGGTTCCCTAGTGCAAGGTGAAACTATCATAGTGTGAGCATCCACACTCAGAGGTTCCCTAGTGCAAGGTGAAACTATCATAGTGTGAGCATCCACACTCAGAGGTTCCCTGGTGCAAGGTGAGACTATCATAGTGTGAACATCCACACTCAGAGGTTCCCTGGTGCAAGGTGAGACTATCATAGTGTGAGCATCCACACTCAGAGGTTCCCTAGTGCAAGGTGAGACTATCATAGTGTGAGCATCCACACTCAGAGGTTCCCTAGTGCAAGGTGAGACTATCATAGTGTGAGCATCCACACTCAGAGGTTCCCTGGTGCAAGGTGAGACTATCGAAGTGTGAGCATCCACACTCAGAGGTTCCCTGGTGCGGGTGAGACTATCATAGTGTGAACATCCACACTCAGAGGTTCCCTGGTGTGGGTGAGACTATCATAGTGTGAGCATCCTCACTCAGAGGTTCCCTGGTGCAAGGTGAGACTATCATAGTGTGAGCATCCACACTCAGAGGTTCCCTGGTGTGGGTGAGACTATCATAGTGTGAGCATCCACACTCAGAGGTTCCCTGGTGCAAGGTGAGACTATCATAGTGTGAGCATCCACACTCAGAGGTTCCCTGGTGTGGGTGAGACTATCATAGTGTGAGCATCCACACTCAGAGGTTCCCTCGTGCAAGGTGAGACTATCATAGTGTGAGCATCCACACTCAGAGGTTCCCTGGTGTGGGTGAGACTATCATAGTGTGAGCATCCACACTCAGAGGTTCCCTGGTGTGGGTGAGACAATCGTAGTGTGAGCATCCACACTCAGAGGTTCCCTGGTGCAAGGTGAGACAATCATAGTGTGAGCATCCACACTCAGAGGTTCCCTGGTGCGGGTGAGACTATCATAGTGTGAGCATCCACACTCAGAGGTTCCCTGGTGTGGTTGATACAATCATAGTGTGAGCATCCACACTCAGAGGTTCCCTGGTGTGGGTGAGACTATCATAGTGTGAACATCCACACTCAGAGGTTCCCTGGTGCGGGTGAGACAATCATAGTGTGAGCATCCACACTCAGATGTTCCCTAGTGCAAGGTGAGACTATCAAACTGTGAGCATCCACACTCAGAGGTTCCCTAGTGCAAGGTGAGACTATCATAGTGTGAGCATCCACACTCAGAGGTTCCCTGGTGCAAGGTGAGACTATCATAGTGTGAGCATCCACACTCAGAGGTTCCCTGGTGTGGGTGATACAATCATAGTGTGAGCATCCACACTCAGAGGTTCCCTGGTGTGGGTGATACAATCATAGTGTGAGCATCCACACTCAGAGGTTCCGTGGTGTGGGTGATACAATCGTAGTGTGAGCATCCAAATGAGCTTTTTGAAAGGCAAGGAACGCATGTTGTGTGAATCAGGAGGTAACCAGAAGCAGTTACTCAGGTGTGGTTATCGTTGCTTATTCTTTAATCTGAGGAGTTCAATATTGGCCTGGAATCTCCCTCATTAGTGATTTTTACGATGCTTCAGCTCTAAGGTAACAATCAGACAGATGGAATTATTGGGAGAAAATAAAGTTTTGATTTCTTGAAGTGTGTGATTCTCTAAGCAGGATGTAAAGCATCCATCCATGCATTCCAAGTTGAACGTCAGGCATGACGATGGACTTCACTGGAGGTAGCTGAGGCTGATTAAGACTCTAACTCTAAGCAAACAGTTCAATCCTCACTGACTAGTATTACCTAAGACCAAGATGGGAATTCAGACCCTAAAACAAGGCTGGTTATGTATTAGGAGAAAACTGTGGGTGTGTGAGGGGGGTTAGAAGTGGGGTTTGGGGAGAAAAATAACAAGAGGAAGGAAGAAACTTGAAACCACTACCGTTTTAGCCACACCCTTATTTTCTGCAAGTAGCTATCAAAATCTTTCAGCATTTTTGTGGACAGTTTTGCATCTTAATAGTAGCTGATAAACAACCTCCTTTCACATTTCACATTTTCTCAGGCATCTAAAAATGGTGATTTTTTTTCTCTTATACTAAAAGGAAAAAATACCACATTTCTCTCAAGGAAAGAAATGAAGTCAACATCATTGCCAAAGCGCATGCTGGCATTTAAGAAGCATGAGTTACTGACAGATGGTTAATGGCCTGAGTATCAGCAAAATCAAAGCAAGGAAATTGCTAAGAGGACTCTAATCGTTCAAAAGATAATTGCACAGAGCAGTTCTACATTTACTTGCTATTGGCGTCGACATCAGCGGAGAGATTTGGTACATCTTGGGAAGGCCGCTTGTTCAAACTTCACAGATTTTCTGCAAAAGACGTTAAAAAAAAAGATGGACTATATATTAAAAATAGAAAAATGAAGCCAAAACAGATGGCATCTACTAATTGCACCAGTAGGATTTGTTTGCTGAAATAGTACAGAAATGTAGGTTTGAAGGAAGGAGACCAGATTGTAGGGGCTTCAGTCAGGTTGGGTCTGCCTCAAAGACTTCAAATTCTATGTTTCATTGTCTCAATCAGTGGGTCTGAATGTCGAAAATAAGGACAACATTTTATGTGGGAAAATGAAAATTATATTTACAAAGGTTGGCTTGGCATCCGGATAAAGCAGTCTGAATTGCTTAATTAAGATAGCTGAAAAAGAACTAGAGCCATAGAAATAAACTCATATATATTCGAACCATCCAGCACAGGTCAGCCTCACTATCAAGTCTGCAGACAGGGCTTGGGGGTGAGTGCCTGTCTTTTGCTTAACAACTTGAACCGTTGACAAGTGGCCAGGGGAGGGTGGGTGCTTTGTATCGTGGCTATGAGCCTGGACATTCCTGAAAAGCATTAGCAGTATTGTGCTAAAAATAGCACAATGCCAGACAGATTTCAAAACTCAGTGATGTATATTTTACTTTTCCAATCACAAGTTAAGCATACATCAATGTGTATGAGTTAAATAAACTTTGATCATATGCTCCTCATATAGGTCCACCTTCTGGTCCTTATTGAACATTTATGTATGCTACCCTCATAGCTTTGTAAGACTACGTTCTCCTCTGGCTCACCAGTTCTATGGGGGCTTTTCATAAACTTGATGGCTAGTGACAGACTTTTCTGCATGGTTCATCAGTCAGGTCGACTTTACAGCTCCATATCAATTCTTTTAGTAAAGCATAAATAAACCTTTTTAGGATCAACATCATCAGCTGATAGGAGCCCTTTAAAGATGACAGGAGAAGTTTCTGGCATTCCTTAGAAGATCACTAAGTCAACACCCACATATAAAAATTCCTCTATTGAAATATAAGAATAATATTGTTTATAATCAGGCATATTAGGATGTCCCATTTCATGTTTGAACAATATAATATGAATACATCCAACCTAATGTTAGTTTTGCGAAAGCATCAACTTATTTTTAAGATAAGAAAAATTTTCATCAGAAAGCAAGATCCTGCTGTCTTATCTGACAGACATGTGTCTATTTCTGTCTGCAGAAATAGAATGACAGTTAGTCAAGAATTAGTAACAGTGAAAGCAACTTGCGTTAATAGCTCTAGAGTTCTTTGAAGCAGATGCTGTCTACCAGTTCCATGAAAGCAACACATCTATTCTGAAATACAATTTGCTCATACATGTTCCTCCAGAGGGATTCCCGGTCTGTCTCTTCTTCCAACTGATTAATGACAGAATGATGACTGAAATATGGAGCTTCCTGTGGGTGACAGCGGAGAAATCAGGACTGGGCAATCCTTCAGCTGAAAGTAGCGTCAGAATGTCAACAGGTGCTAGAGTCTCTTGACAATGGAAATTCAGTCCTCCCTTCCAGCAGACGCTATACACGCCCCTGCTGTGTGCAGGCATCTGCAGAGAGGTTTGGTCTTCAGTGGCCTCTGGATCTACTGCTGTTTTCTAGAATAGAAGAGCGCTTATGTCTTGGGAAAGGCAGCTCTACAGCCCTGCTTGTTTACTTTCAAAAACAGCCTGCGTAACCAGAGGCAGGGCAGCTGAATGAGGTCACACTTCCTGTGGGGCTCACATCAGTGGTGTTCACTCTATGGAGCACCGAGAAGATTGTAGATAGTCTTCCTGGACCAGCGGCAGGGGATCTGCAGCCCATGAGTCAGCTCAGTTGGTTGCACCACTGTTATCTCAAGGAGGTTTCTTGGAGCTCTTGGGTCATTCTGAGCTACAAACACATGAGAAAATTTTCAGTCAAGCAGTTCTTTTTTTTTTTTTTTTTGAGATAGAATCTCTCAGGCTGACCTGAAATTCTTGATGGTGTCTCAGGCTGGCCTCGAACTCACACCAACCCTCCTACCTCGGCTTCCTCAATGCTGGGATTAAAGGCATGTGCCACCATGCCAATCTAAGCAGTTCTTTTTGTTGGTCAACTTCTGGTCACATTCACTTATGAATAGTGATTACTTACATCTTTTGTTCAATCACTTGGATTTGCAGAGGAAATGAACCAATTCTAGAAATTCAGAGTACTATAAAACAAAATAACTTTATGAAAATTTCTATAGTTCCAATGTGTTGATTCAACAAATATTGAGTTTTTCAGACCACTCAATAGGTGCAATTTTATACTTAAATTTTAGTAGAACCCAGAGAGCTTGACAGCATTTGTGCATCCTTTCACATCTGTGCTATTTAAGTGGTCAAAGAAATACTGTTTCTGGGAAGGCTGAGGTAGCATTGCATGTGGGCTTCCGTCACACAGAGAGTCAAATGTTCTATATGCCAGTTGTGGAACTTCAGACTGGTTGCAATTTTCTCATATATAAATGTAATAATGCATAGTTCACAGGACAGCTTGCAGAATCAAATGAGATGAAATCATGAGAAGCTGGGCTCAAAAGACAGTTCAGTCCATAGAGGACTTGCCTTGCAAGCGAGAAGACCTGAGTTTGACCCCAGAGCCCATGTGAAAATTTGAGGCATGGTGGTGCTCATTTGTAATCCTGGTCCTAGAGAAGATGTCCTGGGGCTCCACGGCCAGCTAGCCTAGCCTTGTTGGTGAGCTATTCAGAGACTGACCCTGTGTCCAAAAAGGTGGACAATGTTTCTGAAGAATGACATCCAAGAACCAGGCGTGATGGCGCACGTCTTTAATCCCAGAACTCGGAAGGCAGAGGTAGGAGGATCGCCATGAGTTCGAGGCCACCCTGAGACTACAGAGTGAATTCCAGGCCAGCCTGGCCTAAAGCGAGACCCTACCTCGAAAAAAAAAAAAAAAAAAAAAAAAAAGACATCCAATGTTGTATGCCCACATTCACATGTACGCACACTCACACACACACACACGTGCACATGCACAAAAACAAGAAGTGAGAAATAGATGGGTCCTCATTCAAATGTGCAAAATGTATTCCTTACTGTCTTTCACATACTGGCTTTTCTTCTCAACTGGTCAAAAAATTTGACCTCATCCATTCTTAAGTTCCCTTCAGTCCCGAGGTTTTGCTAGCTGAAATGTATCCAGACAGCAGAAGCTGTCAGGAGGATTCAAACCCTAGTGGGACAGGGCCTAGCTTTGTGTTCCTAACCTAGAACTCATCTTCTGTCTGCCAGACCCTGCACTAAACACTATAGCATAAGGTCTGTGTAAACCTCACATAGCCCGACAAGGTCAGTGTGGCAGTTCTGTCCATGGAAAGGAGTCAAAGTTAAAGAGATTTTACACAAGTTTTCTGCTCAAAACTGCCAGAAGTGGAATTTCATCCCCGTGGCTTCTCTTGCTCTCCTCTCTTCAGTATTACCTCGACTTGATATCTGGGAACTCCAAGTTATCTCCCTGATATCCCAAGGGTTTCTTCTCACCTCCTTCACCTCTGATTCTCCTGCCCCTGCTATCTAAGGAGACTTTTACCACACTCTCTTCTTTCTACACCTGACTCCGTTGTCTTCCTTAGATCTTCTCAGCCTACAAAGTACCCTTTGGCGTTTACATGATCAACATGCCCCGCAGCTGTAAGATCAGCCGAGAATACCACCGTGTCCCCATTTCTGTAGCCTCAGTGTCAAGAATAGGTCATCAATTAATATTTGTAGAATAAACAGAAAAATGGCTTAAAGTCCAGAAAAATCTGACCTTGGTGTTTCTAGAAGAATGTTCCTCAGAACACCCAATCCTCTATCACCAACAAGGGCTGTGTGTGTGATAAGTACTGTAGTTAAGTACAGAAAAGCCTACAAAAGGATGAGCTTTTACAGAACTGTGGCCCCTAGAGGCCCTTGCATGGACGTTAGGCCTGTGAGCATGCGTGTGGACATTGGTCTCGCTGTTTACTTTTGGTCACATAGCATCTCTTGATGCTGACACTCGGGAATTGTGATCAACTGTGATTCATTAGGACGTGAGTAGCAATGAGGTAGCTCCTGGGTGAAGCCAATGCTACTGGTCCAGGCAAAATGCTTGAGAACACTTTGGGGCATTCCAGTCTATATTTTGAATTTGACAAATTACTCTTAAAGTATGTAAGCAATAAGCGTGCACACTTCTTGCTTAGTCTCCTAAGCACTTGAGCACTCAAGATGGAGCTCCCCGCTGCTGATGCCTCATCTTCTCTGATACCTGCTGTTTCCTTACATGGCATACTGTTCTACCCAGTGGCTTGTGCCAAGAAATTGGGAGGCATCACCACTATTCCCCACACAGAATCCGACATGCTCTACATCGCCACTGTTGCCCCAGGACTGCAGATACCTCCTCCCTCTGCATGGATTTTAATGCTGATATTCCAACTATCTCTTGGTCTCGCTCCAGTGCATCCTCCAAGCCACATCCAGAATGATCTTTTCAATACAAATGTCTGATGATGTCATCCTCTAAGTCAGTCTTTCAATGGCTTATCATTGCTCCTCTTTCCCAGTGAGTTCACCATCATCCGCATCAGCCATGAAGCCCTAGGAGGTCCAGTCCTGCCTGTGCTTTAGCCTCATCTTGCACTGCACTCAATTTTTCTTCTAAACTTCAGGCATATTTTCAGCTTTTCTCACTTGTTCAGTTTTACTCACACCTCTGGCCCTTTGACCATGTCATTTCCTTTGTCTCTACATGTCTTTGCTAAATAGTTTTCTCTGTGCAGTGTCTAAGCCTCCCAGACCAAGTCATAGAGCCCATAGCTCTCTGCATGTTTCCTGGGAAGCATACCACACAATTATAGTTAATGAACTAAGTACTTCTTGGTGGTCTCACTTGTGGTCCCTGGGGTCCCTGTGGCTGTGGTTCCCCGAGGACATCCAGGAAACTGTGGAGCAGGGTCTTGAGTGGTCATGAGTACTACAGGAAGAAACACCCAGGAGACTGTGTCCAGGACAGCTTGTTTGTTTGCCAGGGGAGTGGGCTTATATAAATGTTCATGTAGTGGCAGGAAGAGGTACAGGGTTCGGGTCACAGGGGGATTGGCTCTGAGATACCTCATTAACATATAGGGACATAAGCAGAAATAGGTCACAAGGCTCTGGGGAAAGCAAAACCTAAGTCTTGTCAGGATGCCCAGATGCCCCAGGCTTGGGAGAGGGAGCGGCATCACTCCTGCTGGTCTTGAGGCAAGATTGTCAGGATCTAGGCTTGCTGCAACCTCAAAGGGAGAGAGCGGCCTCACTCCTGCTGGTCTCAAGGTGAGATTGTTGGGGTCTAGGCTTGCTGCAACCTTGGGATCCGGGGCCCTTAGTCATGCCTGACAGCTCAGGTCTGCCTAAACCTCCAGTAGCCCGGGGACCTTCAACCATGCCCTACACTCACTCTTGCTTTTTTGTGAGCCTTAAAGGTACGGAAGTACACTTCACCATGGGAAGCACTATAAGTCTCTGGGCAACGGGTGAGGATATATGGCCGATGTGTAGGAGAGCAGGGATAACTGTGCAGTTTACCCTAGTCCTCCACTTTGCACACAGACACTCACATTCCCCACCTTTGACTTTCAAAAGTCTCAGATTCACTTCTTCTCAGAGGATACACAAAACTCCAGTTGATCACGGGAACAGATTTCAAGCCTAAGATCTCACAGTATTCCCTTCATCAGTGTGGCTCCTCTTGATATAGAGACTTCTGAGCCACTTTGCCCACTGTCCCACATTTACTATTGAAACAAAGGCACTAGTCTGTCACTTAGAAAGGGGAGTGAGGGGACGCCCATGGCTAGAACAGGGAAATCCGAAAACTGAAAGTTCAGATCCTACCAGAGCCCTGTGTGCTGTGAGTGGGGTCTCTCCTTAGCACAACCTTGTTCTGCTTCCACTTGGGCAACTCAGACAACTCCTTTTGGATGTTGGCTCTGTGTTCTTTTTCCACTGTACTCACTGCCCATCTGCAAATATTACAGAATATACCTTCCTTGGGAGCTGAACAGCTTCTCAATCTTATTTATGCATGGAGAAGTTGGAAAAGGTCAAGATACTGTGAACCCTTCAGTCATCATAATTCCTTGACACCCTGTCCCTCTTGGGTTCTGCATTCTATCAAAAACACAGTTGTCATATTTATTCTATTTTATCTCATCATATTCCACATGCTCATGTCTGTCCCTAATTCCTTGTAGACGTTTTTGGTTTAAACTGTCACCACATTTAATTCAGCAGATCACCTACTTCTTGGGTGCCTGTATGTCACATGAGTAATTTAAGGATACTGTTACTAAGGGGAAAAAATGGGGATTATGCCTATCAATATTTGGAGAATGTGGTGATGACACAGGTGCAAGGTGTATACTAAGACCAATCAGAAAAATGGTAATTTGTAGGGACCTGAATGTAAACTTTAGTCCTTCTGTAGTAACAGCAGTTTCTCATGTCCACACAGTAATCCAAGAATGAATCTCCAGTGGATTTTTCTGACTTTAGAATCTATATGTCCAACTAGTTAGACTCATTGCAGTACCTTTAGTATTTGTTTCTATTCTTATCATTCTCATTCTCCCTGTATTGCTAATGTGGCTTTTGGGGATTTATATTTCTTGTAATTAGAATTCATTACTTTCAAAAATTCTATAAATGTATCCCTGCTATTTTTGAAAGTTCATAGTCAAATAGAAGATTTTTGTTGAAAGAAAAAGAGAGAGAGAGAATAGAGGAACAATATCTAAGAGAGATTGATTAGCTAGTGAAATACCACAATAAAGTCTTAGTAAAAGCGTTCATCCTGAAGGCAAGAGCAGGGTCGGGTGCACCACTGTAATCCCCAACAAGCTCAGGCTACTTATAAAGTATCCAGAAACTGCTCAGAAAAGTGTGTGTTCTCATGGATTCCTAAAAGTGAAACTCTGGCTGCCCCCAGAGGTTGCAATGACTAGGCGAACATGCCTGAAAAAGGTGAGAACGGACCCTTAGGAAGTCCTCCTCTATCCAATTTAATTCTCATTACACCTCTATGAAGCAGGCTCAAAAACCCCCACTTACTGGGCTAGGGAGATGTCTTAGCAGTTAAGGCACTTGCCTGCAAAGCTAAGGACCCAGCTTCGATCCCTCAGGATGCATGTAAGCCAAATACACAAGATGGCACATGCATCTGGAGTTTGCAGTGGCCCATGCATCTGGAGTTCATTTGCAGTGGCTACAGGCCCTGACATTGCCTCTCTCTCTCTCTCTCTCTCTCTCTCTCTCTCTGTGTGTGTGTGTGTGTGTGTGTGTGTGTGTGTGTCTGTCTGTCTGTCTGTCTGTCTACCTCTTCCTCTCTCTCTCTCTCCTTCCCTCCCCTCTCAAATGAATATTATATGAAATATTAAATGAAATAAATAAAATATTAAATAAAAATCCCCATTTACATGAAGACAATTCAATCAGAAAAGTTCTAGTCCTCAAACTACTGGCAATGAGTCATGTCTAATGTAATTCCTGGTCTTATTTTAAATCTCTGGCTCTGATACACTTTATTGCTTTGGGTTATTATAGGGGAAAAATGCAGTAGCAAAAGGCAAGTTAATGGATTTATTTTCTTTACATTTATAGTTTCCTATGACCTTCAGGATATCTAAATTTCTAAAAGGGGGAGTAAAAAGGGGGAAAAAAGGAAAGGATGTTGCCCTCATCAGGGTAGAACTGGATCTGTTGAATGTTTTGTAGAAGTACAAAAGGGGAAGTAATACAATACCTGACCACAGGGTGTGTTGCCTCAGAGTCTCACAGATGCAAGCCAGCAAACCACCACTGTGGCAATGCTGGTGCTGACAGATCCTCTGGCCTCCTTCCCACGGAGGGGAGCTGCTCTATCTGGATGTTCAGCAGTTACCTTGGAGCTGTTGGTATTGTTTTCTTGTGTCTGACAAGAGGACAGATGTGGAGACAAATTGCAGGTGGCCTGTTGCAAGTGAGCCTGCATGTTCCTCCATGCTAAGACTTGCACAGCACTAAAATTCCCTCCACTTGACAGCATTGATAAGCACCTTAAGATCAGTTATCTGGTTCATCACGATTTTCCTTAGCCTAGCTAGCACTGGTCTGGGAACACTAGATGTTCAATGAGTGTTTGTAGGAAAGACATGAAAATACAACCATACTTTTGTCAGCACTTGAATTAATCATTACAGGATCTGTATAAAACTCTTGTGTGAAGCACACTCACCCTTCAGAGGATAATCTGAGTGCCCCTCCCTTGATGCATTCTTCCCTGATGTGCCCCATCAGAATGAATGTTACTCTATAGGGTCCCTATTTCATGCTGACTTTTATTTACCTTTTGTAGCAGGCAGCCTTAGGTTGCAGAGATGAACTTCCAGACCAGACAGAGTTATGGAGGAAGGGATTTACTTGAAGCTTACAGATCCAGGGGAAGTTCCATAATGGCAAAAGAAGCTGGTCCACTTTCACAGGTCTAGGCAGAGAAATAACAAGCCACAAGATACACCAGTACCATAAGCAAACACACTTCAGGAACCCCAGGCCGAACTCAGGCCCTTTGAATATCTTTAGACTGGAATCCCAGATCCACCTCTGCACCTTAGGGCCAGAGCCTAGGATCATCCCAGTGACGCCTCTTCCAGCCAGGTGGCTGCAGATCTAAATTACAAACTTTAATAAAATCCTTAATATATTGAGGGTCATCCATTCAAAGTACCACAGCTTTCTACTGCATTTAAAAATATTTTTTATTTATTTATTTATGAGAGAGATAGGCAGGGGGAGAGAGAGAGAGAGGAAATGGGCATAGCAGGGTCTCCAGCCACTGCAAACAAAATCCAGACACATGAGTCACCTTGTGTATCTGGCTAACATGGGTACTGGGGAATTGAACCTGGGTATGTTGGCTTCACAGGCAAGTGGCTTAACTGCTAGACCATCTCTAAAGCCCTTTCGATTGCATTTCATTGTTTCTTTATCAGTCTCTCCATCATGAAAAGTAATTTTAACATAGGAATAGTTTCATTTTTCTTTCTGTTCTCTTGCTTGACATCACTTTTTGTTTGTTTGTTTGTTTGTTTGTTTGTTTGTTTGTTTTTTGAGGTAGGGTCTCACTCTCACTCAGGCTGACCTGGAATTTACTATGTAGTCTCAGGGTGGCCTTGAACTCATGGTCATCCTCCTACCTCTGCCTCCCGAGTGCTGGGATTAAAGGCGTGCACCACCATACCCAGCTGACATCACTTTTTAGCATTAATATAAGGGGAGTTAAATAAAAATCTGCAGACTGCTATAAATGCATTTGTGTCCTCTAAAGTCCTATGTTGAAGCCCCAACCCTCAAGGTGATATCTGATATCTGGAGGTGGAGCTTTTTGTAGTTAATTGTGTCATGAGTGTGGAAACCTGGTGATGGAGATTACAGGGCCTTTAGGACACGCAAAGGGGATCATCTCCCTCTACGTGCTGAGGAAACAAAAAGAAAACGGGCAATTAGAAACTGAGGAGAGATCCAGGAACCAAACTTGTTTTAATCTTGAACTTCTCAGCCTCTATAACTGTTAGAGATAAATTTTTATGGTTTAAGCCACCTGTTTATGGTATTTAGTTACTACATCACAAATGGACTAAAACTTCAGGTAATTAAATAAATGAATAGTAAGTGAGTGAACATACTTGTGCATGCTGACTGCTATATATAAGAATGCCATTGGGTGGGGCTAGCTCTGTTCTCAAGAACAGCATCAAGAGATTGAAAGTATTGGTTCCTATGTTCTGCAGCACACTTGTTCCTCCCCAAAGTTGTGACAATTCCCAGAAAAGTGTTTCTAGGTTATACTCACTCATTGAAGCAGGAAGATGCATGTCTGACCAAGCTCTAAGATTTGCATTTCATTTGGCCTGATTTTCCAAGTTTTCAAATCACAGACCATATTCTTAGCTTTGGTAGATGGCTGTAAATTGAAGTCACAATCATTCTAAGCCATTTGAAGTGAATATTAGTTTCTTCTTGTTGTTGTTCAACATTCATCTTTCTTTCAAATAGCACTATACCAATTTTGCTTTAAGGAATCCCCTGATTTACATCTCTCAGCCCATGGGGCTTGGGCCAGTCTCTGCTCCAACTTTTTTTTTCCTGGGGAGTTGGATCCAGGTACTAGTCAACTCAGGGCAAGCCTCACTATTGCCACCATTCCAGATTCAGGGTTGAACTTTATTTAGGACAGTAAGAGAATGACTTCTAGGACTTGTTCTTTATTTTCCAGGACATTGTCATGACAAATATAAAGCTGTTTAACACAAAAATAGAATAGAAATCCTATGAAGCAAGCCAGCCCCAGGGAAGTAAAGGGAAAGATCTGATAACCCGATCCCTGATTCAAACTGACCCAAAAGGAAGAGTTATCCTTGAGCTCACATTTTCCTCCACAGCAATGAGTTCTTGCTCAGAGAAACTTGTGGGAGAGGGGCAGAAAGAATAGAAGAGCCTGAGGATGGGGAGGAGTTCTGTGGAATGCTGACTTCTAGAAATGATAGAGCTGCTACACTAAGAACTCATAGAAGAGCCTGAGGATGGGGAGGAGTTCTGTGGAATGCTGACTTCTAGAAATGATAGAGCTGCTACACTAAGAACTCATAGAAGAGCCTGAGGATGGGGGGGAGGAGTTCTGTGGAATGCTGACTTCTAGAAATGATAGAGCTGCTACACTAAGAACTCATAGAAGAGCCTGAGGATGGGGAGGAGTTCTGTGGAATGCTGACTTCTAGAAATGATAGAGCTGCTACACTAAGAACTCATAGAAGAGCCTGAGGATGGGGAGGAGTTCTGTGGAATGCTGACTTCTAGAAATGATAGAGCTGCTACACTAAGAACTCATAGAAGAGCCTGAGGATGGGGAGGAGTTCTGTGGAATGCTGACTTCTAGAAATGATAGAGCTGCTACACTAAGAACTCATAGAAGAGCCTGAGGATGGGGAGGAGTTCTGTGGAATGCTGACTTCTAGAAATGATAGAGCTGCTACACTAAGAACTCATAGAAGAGCCTGAGGATGGGGAGGAGTTCTGTGGAATGCTGACTTCTAGAAATGATAGAGCTGCTACACTAAGAACTCATAGAAGAGCCTGAGGATGGGGAGGAGTTCTGTGGAATGCTGACTTCTAGAAATGATAGAGCTGCTACACTAAGAACTCATAGAAGAGCCTGAGGATGGGGAGGAGTTCTGTGGAATGCTGACTTCTAGAAATGATAGAGCTGCTACACTAAGAACTCATAGAAGAGCCTGAGGATGGGGAGGAGTTCTGTGGAATGCTGACTTCTAGAAATGATAGAGCTGCTACACTAAGAACTCATAGAAGAGCCTGAGGATGGGGAGGAGTTCTGTGGAATGCTGACTTCTAGAAATGATAGAGCTGCTACACTAAGAACTCATAGAAGAGCCTGGGGATGGGGAGGAGTTCTGTGGAATGCTGACTTCTAGAAATGATAGAGCTGCTACACTAAGAACTCATAGAAGAGCCTGAGGATGGGGAGGAGTTCTGTGGAATGCTGACTTCTAGAAATGATAGAGCTGCTACACTAAGAACTCACAGCAGCCACGGTTTCCATACAAGATTGTGGACGGAGGATGGGCCCGCACATCTGACTCCTTCCAGAGTAGCTAGTCGCTAGGAGAGGAAGAGTTATATTCTTTAGTGTGTAGCCACTGGTAATTTTCCCACAGTCCAGTAAATAAATTCTCACTCATGCTTAGGCAAGTAACCCAACTTAATTAAATGGGTCAAAAAACAATAACGCATGAAAGTAAGAAGGAGATTCATTGGGAAGGATTTTAATGGGGAAGAGATAATAGAGGGCAACGGGGTGTAAATAAAATCAAAACACATTAGATACATATTTGAAGTTATATAAAATAAAAAGAAAACACATGCCCTTTATGTTTAAGCCTGTTTGCAATAAAATTTCAACCACAGGTAAACAATGAATGCTCACACCGTAGAGATCTGAAACTTTTGTGTATGTTAGAATTATTTAGGGTCAACTGGGTGTGAAGGATAATGCCCATATCCCAGCACTTGGAAGGGTGAGGTAGGAGGATCATCGTGAGTTGAAGATCAGCCTGAGCTATAGACCAAGTTCAAGGTCTGACTGCGCTAGAGTGAGAATATGATTCAAACCTCCAGTTATTCACAAAAGAATGATTGGGGGTGGGTACTAAAGTCTAGTACCCAGAACAAAGTAGAAATTATGAGCCAGTAACTTGCATTTTCACAAACAAGCCAGGTAAGAAAGCAGGTAGCTGGGAGACTGAAGCCCCAAAACACTGACAGGGTGACTTAAAGTGACGTTGCTGAATTTTGAAAACCAGAAGAGGGCAAAATGTCATGAGAGCAGCTGAAAGCCAGAACCCCTCCTCCATTTTGATGTTGCCAATGCCAACGTGCACTGAGAAATCACGGATTTATTCCCAAGTTCAGTGCTGCTTTGCTTAAGGAGTCCTCCCCGAGTTTTCATCAGAACTTGTTCTGCCTTTTGGTGGCATGCTCACACATCCTGTCTGAGGAACCCACCTGGTGTTCTGATGTAATTATTAATAGGGCTTCCTTCCACTCTCTGAAGTGTTCAGGGTTGGATAATAAATTGTATGGTCACTTCCTTGATCCAGAGCAATATGCACAAAAATGGAGTTCTTTGTCTCTGTGGCACTTGTTGAACCAAACACACATAATTTGAAAATCTGAGAAGAAAGTGTGTGCCAGCTTCATCTTCAAGTCTTTTGTGTGTGTGTGTGTGTGTGTGTGTGTGTGTGTGTGTGTGTGTGTGTGTGTTTGATGTAGCCCAGGCTGACCAGGAATTCACTACATAGTCTCAGGGTGGCCTCAAACTCACAGCAATCCTTTGCCCCCTGAGTCCTGGGATTTAAGGTGTGCACCACCACTCCTGGCTTCAAATCATTGCTGCTAAACCTTTAAATTCTCAGAAACTGGGGTGGCTCCTGAGTAGCATATGTCGATATAGTAGATATGTACTTTTCTATCTATGCACCTTTGTATCTATCATAAAGTCATCAGAAATGCCCCATCATCCTTAGGATATGGCTTTTTCTAAGAGAGTGGCTTATAGGTCATCAATAATAAGGGAGGGGTCCATTAGATGTGTGAACAGAATGCTGTTATGAACATCAGTTATCACTGGCCTGGAGATCTGATTATAACTGATACATTCTGCAGCAACTATCACCTCAAGTAAGTAGTTAAATAGATAAGGTGACAGAGACAACATAAGTGAGGTTCAGGCTTCAGTCACAGGGCACTGAAAAATCAAGTCAGAACTGAGATGGAAGCCATCTCCCTGATGGAGAGCTGCTATAGTGCTGGAAGGCACTATGTGAGCTTCTAGGGGAGAAAAGTCATCTACAGTCTGAACAAGCAGTGGATTCTGAAAGATAAAAAACCAACCATCCAAAAAGCTAGGTTTGGTGATACACACCTTTAATCCCAGCACTCGGGAGGCAGAGGTAGGAGGATCACCTTCAGTTAGAGGCCACCCTGAGGTTACATAGTGAATTCCAGATCAGCCTGGGCTAGAGTATGACATTACTTAAAAACAAAAAACAAAACAAAAAAAAAAACCTCCCATTGCTATAGGAGTGTTGGGAAATCAAACTTGGGTGGGCAGGCTGGCAAACAAAAGCCTTTAACTGCTGAGCCATCTTAGCTCCTACTTCTTAGTTTTAGAGAGAGGTTAAGTTTCCAAGGATAGCCTTTAACTCACTCTGTAGCCCAGGCAGGCCTTGCACTTTCAATATTCCTGCCCTTAAAGTAGCTGAGGGCACAGGTCTGGCTATAACCACTCTTCTATAACACACAACACCCAATATAAAGAATAGCAAAACACTTCCGGGTAAGATGGTGGCATAGGAACCACGCCAAACCAGCCCAGGGAGGGATTTAAGCAAAACCATAGCAAAATACTCTTCTTCTGAGAAGTGCAGGACTATAGGTTTTTCTTAGACACAGCGAAGAAGCAGGAGAGACCACGATCCACCAGAAAGGAAGAAAAAGGCCAGAATTCCATTGAGGAGCTGGCGTCCACCCACCAGGCATGCCAAGCAGCAGCAGCAGTGACCAGACCAGGGGACTTTCCAACCTCATCAGCCTTCTTGCAGAGTCAAGAAATCGAAGGAAAGACAGCTAAGATCAACTAAGGAGCTACTGAAAGATATGCAGGGGGACTGTGTGAGTAACCCCAGGCTTCCTGGACTTTCCCATCCCCCAACCATATCTTCGATATGATGTCATCTTTTCAATTGATGAAACCACCCAGTTTTAGTCTTGATTATATAGGATTTTTGTTTGCAAAAGCTCTTCTGGAAAGGTTTGGGAATCAATTCTGAATTTTCCTTCTCATGATAAAAAATTCTGGATAATAAAATGTGTCTCACCTTAAGACATAGGGCTTATATGGGTTTTTTTCTATGATGATTAAAGAATATTGAGGACTTTCCTAAGAAAGACATAATATTTTCCAAAAGTAATATATAGTAGGGTCTTTCATTGTTTCTTTTTTTAATTTTTTTATTGACAACTTCTTTAATTGTAGACAATATCCCATGGTACATCCCTCCCTCCCCCACTTTCCCCTTTGAAACTTCACTCTCCATTGTATCCCCTTCCTCTCTCAATCAGTCTCTCTTTTCATTTTGATGTCATCATCTTTTCCTCCTATTATGATGGTCTTGTGTAGGTAGTGTCAGGCACTGTGAGGTCATGGATATCCAAGCCATTTTATGTCTGGAGGAGCACATTGTAAGGAGTCCAACTCTTCCTTTGGCTCTTACATTCTTTCTGCCCCCTCTTCTGCAATGGACCCTGAGCCTTGGAAGGTGTGTTTGAGATGTTTCAGTGCTGAGCACTCCTCTGTAATTTCTTCTCAGCACCATGGTGCCTTCTGAGTCCTCCCAAGGTCGCCACCATCTGAAATGAGAAGCTAATCCCAGTATTTAGGCTACTTACGCTGAAAGCTTCAGTCAGTTTCATTCATACTTTCATTTATTCATTTTTGGTTTTTCATGGAAGGGTCTCACTCTAGCCCAGGCTGACCTGGAACTCACTATGAAATCTCAGGCAGGCTTTGAACTCATAGCTAACCATCTACATCTGTCTTGTCAGTGCTGGGATTAAGGTGCATGCAATCACATCCCATCAAGATCAATAGGTTTATTATAATCATTCTCCTGCTATTGAAAATCACAGATAAAATGAAAAGGTTGCAAAATAATTTTAAATAATTGTAATTTAATAGGGATGCCATAGAAAAGGATATGTACTTGCCATAGATTCCTCCATAAATCTATTGCTATAATTTCCTGGTAAGTAAAGGTATTATTCCAATGAAAAATATATTAATGTCATTCTAAAAAATGGAATCACTGTCTGAAATGATATCTTCAATATAAGTGAAAAGCTTTTCCTTTGTATTCAATGTCAGACTGGTATTTAAAATTATTTTGTGAATAAAGTAATACTGCAACAAATTCTAACTGTGTTAATGGTGGTCTTTGTGGTCTGAACATACCCTTTTGTCATTGGTAATTGTGAATGTTACTGAATTAACAAATGGCATATTGGATCTAAGCTGCTCATATTTTCTCCTTTGAGAAGTTAGGAGTCTCCTCAACATCAACTCGTCACCAGGAGGGTGGTCCGCAGGCTGGAAGGGAGCTCAACACTCTTACACAGTGTCTCAAGTCTTCTGTAAGGTCTGCAGGTCCAAGCCCGGTGAGACCAGATGACTCCCATGCATGTCAGGTGCCTCATTTTTCTGCCACACAGAGATTCCCTGGATCATCCTGGTGTTTTCTTTCATCTGCTCTTTTCAGATAAATTGTCAGATTGGTCGACTGAAAATAGACTGCTGAGTCAGTGACCATTTACTTGATGGAATCATTTTTTTGAAATGGAGCAATATCTTAGACTTCATCCCATCACTTAGAAGTTTAAAACCTACTGGAATAGGGATGTCTGAAATATGAGTGAACAGGTCACGAAGGCTGTTTATTCCAAGGCATAACACACCCCAGCTAAGAAGATATTATAAGGCTGAGGGAGGAGGATCACCAGGAGTTCAAAGCCAGCTGGTAGAGAGTGAGACCATGACTGAAATATAAAAATAAATGGAGATTTAAAAATCTTAGAGGAGGTTTGAGTTCAGTGACTTGGACTACGCGCTCATCATTGTAGCTGATGATGAGAATGACTCAGCTTTTCTGAAGTGCACACGGATGTTGCTGCAGGATTCTTGAAAGAGGGGCAGGGCTCCATGATGTAGTAGGAGCAGCGTTTTATTTCTACCTGCTGACGCAGGCCAGTAGGACCTGATTCATAGTTTGAACCCCAGTCACATTGGAGTTTTCATTTTTATTTATTTATTTATTTGTCTGTTTGTTTATTTTTGATTTTTTATTCATTTGTTTTATTTCAGATGAAACTCTGTAAGTAAACACTATATGTTCATACCATCATGTCCCTCTTCCCTTGTCCCATTTGATGGAGGGAGGGCCCTTATCTGGGAGATTTGGGCATTTACCATGTTGTTATGGTATATAAGTTTTGGGAGCAGCAGTCAGACCATGGAGGGAGCCACTGCTTCTGCATATTGCCTCACACCCTCTGGCTTTTCTGCCTCTTCTTCCTCACAATTCCCTGAGAGCTTATGGCTGTATTTTAAGTATATTCTAATATTGAGTTCTTACAGATTCTAGGAATCTGCTTCCATCCATGTTGTGTATCTCCCCATCACACTGGTGCAAGATTTCAAACTCTCCCTACAAGCAGCACTGGTGCTCACCTCATCAATTCCTCTGTGCTATCTCCTGGGTCCAGCATAATGTGGGCATCTTGGCTCATCTTTTGATAGCGGTTATCTTCTCTTGAATTGTAGGTTGATTTTGGTTGTCCTGGGGTATCATTGCCTCTGTAGAAGAAAAACATACCCAACCACAGTCTGCACTGGTGAATCTGTTTGTGTATCACAGAAGGCAGTGGAACTTTACATTTAGAGCCACTGTTGTGGTTTCTGTACATTTCAGCCCCCTTTTTTTTCACCTACATGGCAGAATACTATTGGGTTCTATGCAAAAATTCCAAAGTACAAGGCCCAGTCCAGGCTAAGGTTACTTCATACATAGTTGTCATTCTTTGGTTCTCAGATGTTCTTATTCACAATTTACTTTCAGGAAACGTGGGAACAACTTCTGAGAGGTACCAGTCTCAGAATTAATCCCTTCTAGTGTTCAAACATAGGAAATACCACATAGTATCCCTTTTATCTGAGTTGCAGGAAATATCTGACATGATATTGTATTTTCAATTGATGAAACTAGCCAGTTTTCACCTTGATTATATAGGATTTTCATTTGCAAAAGCTCTTGTGGAAAGCTTTGGAAACCAATACTGAATTTTCCTTCTCATGATAAAAAGTTCTGAATGGACTAGAGAGATTGCTTAGTGGTTAAGGCATTTGCCTGAAAAGCCAAAGATCCTGGTTTGATTCTCCAGGACCCATGTAAGCCAGATGCACAAGGAGGTGCATGCATCTGGAGTTTGTTTGCAATGGCTTGAAGCCCTTGCTTGCCCATTCTCTCTCTCTCTCTTCTTTCTCTGCTTCTTTCTCTCTCTCAAAAAAAATAATAAATCAATAAATTATATTTAAAAAAAAGTTCTGGATAGCAATATGTGTCTCTCTTTCAGAGATAGGGTTCATATAGTTTTTATCTCTCTAATTATTAAAGAATATTGAGTACTTTTCTTAGAAATACACAATAGATATTTTCCAAAAGTGATATATGGTATGGTATTTTAAAACTAATCTCAGTCTGTAGGCCATTTACACTGAAAGCTTCATCCAGTTTCAAACATACTTTCATTTATTCATATTTGGTTTTTCAAGGTGGGTCTCACTCTACCCCAGGCTGACCTGAAACTCATTATGTAATCTCAGACAGGCTTTGAACTCATAGCTGACCATCTACATCTGCCTTGTCAATGCTGGGATTAAGGTGCATGCAAGCACATCAAGCTCAATGGGGTTATTATAATCACCCTCCTGTTATTGAAAATCACAGATAAAATGAAAAGGTTACATAATAGGGCAAATTTTACAAATAATTTTAAATATTTGTAATTTAACAGGGATCCCCCAGAAAAGAACATGTATTTGCCACAGATCCTTCCCTAATGCTATTGCTATTATTTCCTGGCAAGTAAAGTAGTAAGACCAATGAAAAACATATTAAAGTCTTTCTAAAAGATGGAATCACTGTCTGAAATGATATCTTCAATATAAGCAAAAAGCTTTTTTCTTTTTCATCAATATCAGATTGGGAGTTTTAATTACTTTGTGAACGAAGTAATACCAAACCAGTGTAACTGTGTTAATGGTGGTCCTTGTGTTCTGTACATACCCCTTTTTTCATTACCAATTGTGAATGTTACTGAATTAACAAATGGCATATTGGTGAATTTCCAGTAGCTTACTCTTGTTGAGGTCCTTCAACATATCTGCATCCACTGTGGGATCATGGAGGTTCTCAAGAGCCTCCTCTGGTGACACCATCCCTCAGGAAACACTTCCTGACCCTGAGGCTCTTAATTCTTTCTTCCCAGTCTTCAGCAATTTTCCCAGAGCTTTCAAGGCAAAAGGAATGTCAATATTTGCATATGGGTCTAAGCTGCTCATATTTTCTCCTTTGAGAAGTTAGGAGTCTCCTCAATGTCAACTGCATCACCAGGAGGGTGGTCTGCAGGCAGGAAGGGTGCTCAACACTCACAGATGGTATCTCAAGGCTTCTGTATGGTCTGCAGGTCCTAGCCAGGTGTGACCAGATGACTCACATGCATGTCAGGTGCCTGATCTTTCTACCACACACAGATTCCCTGGATCATCCTGGTGTTCTCTTTCACCTGGAAGTTACAGATTCTCTAACCTAGGGTGAGACTGCTGTGTCAGTGACCATGTGATTGATGGAATCATTTTTTTGAAATAGAGCAATATCTTAGACTTCATCCCATCACTTAGAAGTTTAAAGCCTACTGGAACGGGGGATGTCTGAAATATGAGTGAACAGGACACAAAGGCTGTGTTTTCCTAGGCATAACATACCCCAACTAAGAAGATGTTATAAGGCTGAGGGAGGAGGATCACCAGGAGTTCAAAGCCAGTTGGCAGAGAGTGAGACCATGACTCAAATTTTAAAAGTACGGAGATTTGAAAGTCTTAGAGGAGGTTTGAGTTCAGTGACTTGGACTACTCGCTCATCATTGTAGTTGATGATCAGAATGACTCAGCTTTCCTGAAGTGCACATCGATGTTGCTGCAGGATTCTTGAAAGAGGGGCAGGACTCCATGATGTAGTAGGAGCAGTGTTTTATTTCTACCTGCTGACGCAGGCCACCAGGACTCTTATTCCTGGTTTGACTGCAATCACATTGGGTTTGTCACATTTTTTGATTTGTTTGTTTGGTTTTGATTTTTTATTCATTTGTTTTAATTCAGATGAAACTTTTTTAAGTACACAGTATATGTTCATACCATTATGCCCTGCTTCCCTTGCCCCATTCGAGGGAGGGCCCTTATCTGGGGAATTTGGGCATTTACCATGTTGTTATGGTTTATAAGTTTGGGAACAGCAGTCAGATCATGGAGGGAGCCAGTGCTTCTGCATATTGCCTCACACCCTCTGGCTTTTCTGCCTACTCTTCCTCACAATTTCCTGAGCATTTGTGGCTATATTTTAAGTATATTCTAATATTGAGTTCTTACAGATCTAGAAATCTGCTTCCATCGATTTTGTGTATCTCCCCATCAAATTGGTGTAGGATTTCAAACTCTCCCTACAAACTGCACTGTTGCTCACCTCATCAATTCCTCTGTGCTGCCTCCTGTGTCCAGCATAATGTGGGCATCTTGCCTCATCTTTTGATAGGGGTTCAGGTACCTTGTCTTGAATTGTTGGTCAATTTTTATTGTCCTGGAATATTGTTGCCCCCGTAGGAGAAAAACACATACCCAACCATAGTCTGCACTGGTGAATCTGTTTGTATGTCACAAAAGGCAGTGGAGCTGTACATTTAGAGTCTGTGTCATGGTTTCTGTACATTTCAGCCCCCTGTTTTCTCACCTACATGGCATCATACTATTGGGTTCTATGTAAAATTCCAAAGTACCAGCCCTAATCCAGGCTAAGGTTACTTCATACATAGTTGTCATTCTTTTATTCTGATATTCTTATTCACAATTTACTTTCAGAAATAGTGGGAAAAGTTTGGAGATGTTTCAGTCTCAGAATTATTTCCTTCTAGTATCCTAACATAATAAGTACCTCATAGCATCCTCTTTATCTGAGTTGATGGGAGTCTTCCATATGATGTTGTCTTTTCAATTGATGAAACCACCAAGTTTTAGCCTTGATTATATAGGATTTTCATCTGAAAAAGCTCTTCTGGAAAAGTTTGGGAACCAATTCTGAATTTTCCTTCTCCTGATAAAAAGTTCTGGATAACAAAATGGGTCTTTCCTCAAAATATAGGGCTCATATAGTTTTTTTTCCCTCTAACTACTAAAGAACATTGAGTACTTTCCTAAGAAAGACATAATAGATATTTTCCAAAAGTGATATATCAAAGTGTCTTTTAAAACTAATCCCAGGACTTCCAGGTAAGATGGTGGCATAAGAGCCATGCCAAACCAGCACAAGGAGGGATTTAAGCAAGAATGTAGGATTTTCTTATACACAGCAGAGAAGCAGGAGACCCCAAGTTCTACCAGAAAGGACTAAAATGTCAAGAAATCCACTGAGGAGCTTCCGTCCCCAATCCTTGTGATCTGCTCACCTGGAACCACCTGTCAGGTGCACCGAGCAGCAGCAGCTGCAGCAGCAACAACAGAGACCAAACAAGAGGACTTTCCAACTTCCTCAGCATCCTTGCTGAGTCAAGAAATCTGAAGGAAAGACAGCTGAGATCAAGTAAGGAGCTACTGAAAGAGATACATGAGGACTGTGTGAGCAACTCCAGGCTTCCTGAACTCTCCCATCCCCCAAACATCAGAACTTTGAACCTCTGGCATTCAGCCCCTGTAGGCAGTACGTCCAGCACAGATAAACAGAACTCCAGCTCCACAGCACAACACAGAGGGATCAAGGTGGGCATTCAGCATTGGTGATATTGGAAGCCATACCAAAGGTGAGGAGTCCAACTGACAAACAAAAAACAGGTACATAGCCCTGTATTGTAACTGCTAATTTCTCTTTCCATGTCAGGGCAGGTTATGGGTTACATATTTTTGGTTGGCTTTACCATTTTCAAAAAAGCTATACTTGGGGGTTGAATATTGCTGCCTTTAATGCGTTCAGATTTATAGGACCTTTGCCTTTTGCTTCTGTCATTATTGGGGGTAGGGTCTGATACAGATCCAGGTTGACCTGGAACCCAATTCAGAACAGAATTCTCTACCTCACAGATGACAGGATTAAGGGGGTAGAGCAACACACACCCTTAGGGATTTTGGCTTCATAAGACTATCTGTTTGTTTTAATGCCCACACTTGTATATTCTGGTTTTTATTGAATGTGCATATTGCTCAGTTGATGGTTAGAATTTTCCAGTAAATTATTCCACCCAGTCCACTAAAATACCTGCTTAGCAAGCAAACTCAACACCTAGGATTACTTCTGTGGTTGGATTGGGGTACAAGAGCTACACTTGGCACCTTAAACTCATACCCTGAAAGTATATTAAGGTGGGTTGCCACATCTAAGAACATTGCAGGTAAGTAGAAAACCCAAGCATCAAATAAATTCAGGATGCAAAAGTTGTGACATTATAATACAAGGAACACAAAGAATAAAGACAAGAAATCCCACCAAAAATTATAAATCCATCAGAAATGATCACTAATGAGACTGTTTTAGATGAAATGCCTGACAAATATTTCAAAATAATGATTATATCTATACTCAAAGAAATGAAAGAAGAAATGAAAGGATCCAAAGAAGAAAACAAACTCCTGAAAGAGAACACAGGAAACCAGCTTATTGAAATAAAATATTCATAACAGGACATGAGAAATGAAATAGAAATACTGAAGAAAAACCAGGCTGAAATCCTACCTCTGAAGAACACAGTCAGTCAAAAAAAAATTCTCTGTGGAAAGTCTTACCAGTAGAATGTTTGAAGGATGAAGGACAGGACAGAATAGTTAAAATAGAAGACCAGATGACCGACCTAATACAGTCCAACAAAGAGAAAGACAAGCTAATAGAAAGGTATGAATGGGAATTCCAAGATATCTGGGACACTATGAAAATGTCAGACATAAAAATTAAGGGTATAGTAGAAGGAGAAGAATTTCAATCCAGAGGCTTAGTGTTTCCACAAAATCATAGAAGAAAAATTTCCCCAAATTGGGAAAGAAATGCCAATGCAGATACAAGAATCTTTTAGAACACCAAACAGACAAAACCTAGAAAGAACCTCTCCTCACCTTGTTAAAATTAAACTGCTAAACATGCAAACCAAAGAAAAGATATTGAAAGCAGTTAGAGAGAAAAAGCAAGTGGCCTACAAAGGCAAGCCCATCAGAATCACAGCAGATTACTCAACACAAACTTTAAAAGCCAAAAGGGCCTGGAATGATGTACTCCAAGTTCTGAAAGATAAAAACTGTTAACCAAGATTACTTTATTCTGCAAAGCTATCTATCCAAATTGATGGAGAAATAAGGACATTCAATAACAAAAATGGGCTAAAGGAATTTATGACAACTAAACTAGCTCTGCAGAAAATACTTGAAGGAATCCTTCACACTGAAGAAAAAGCAAAACACACACAGGAGAAAATAGGAAAAAATAAAGCATACTCAAATAACAGTTACAACAAATGAGTAAAGAAAAAAAGGAAGCACTATAAAACAAGAAGAATGGCTAGAATAAACACAAACCTTTCAATAATAACTCTCAATATCAATGGCCTCAATGCCCCATCCAAAAGACACAGGCTTGCAGACTGGATTAAAGGGCAGGATCTTGCCATCTGTTGCCTTCAGGAAACTCATCTCTCAATAAAAGATAGACACCATCTTAAGGTGAAAGGATGGAAAATGGTATTGCAAGCAAATGGGCCTAGGAAACAAGCAGAGGTTGCTAGCCTAATATCTGACAGGATAGACTTAAAACCAAGATTAGTGAGGAAAGATAAAGAAGGTCATTTTATACTGATTAAAGGAACACTCCAACAGAAAGACATTACAATCCTAAACGCGTATGTACCTAACATGGGGGCTACCAATTTCATCAAGCAAACATTATTAGACTTAAGGTCAGAGATAACACCAAACACAATTGTAGTGGGTGACTTCAATACCTCACTCGCATCAATTGACAGGTCATTCTGGCAAAAAATAAACAGAGAGACATCTGCATTAAATGATGTCATGGAACAAATGGACCTTACAGGTATCTACAGAACATTCCATCCAAATGCGGCAGAATATATATTCTTTTCAGCAGCACATGGAACATTCTCTAAAGTAGACCATATAGTAGGGCATAAATCAAATCTTAACAAATACAGGAAAATTGAAATAATCCCTTGTATGCTATCTGATCACAACGGGATTAAACTGCAAATCAGCAACAAGAAAAACTACAGAACATACAGAAATTCAAGGAGACTCAACAGTACACTATTGAATGGTGAATGAATGGGTCATTGAAGAAATTAAAAAGGAAATCAATAAATTCATAGAATCAAGTGATGATGAGAATACAACATACCAAAACCTTTGGGACACAATGAAGGCAGTCCTAAAAGGGAAATTTATAGCTCTAAGTGCCTATATTAAGAAATTAGACAATTCAAAAGTAAACAATTTAATGCTTCACCTTAAAGCCTTGGAGAGAGAAGAACAAGGCAAACCAAAAATCAGTAGACAAGAAGAAATAATAAAGATTAGCACAGAAATTAATGAAATAGAAACCAAAAAAAAAAAAAATCCAAAGAATCAATGAAACAAAAAGTTGGTTCTTTGAAAGGATAAACAAGATTGATAAACCCTTAGCAAATCTGGCCAGAAGAAAGAGAGAATAGACAAAAATTAATAAAATTAGAGATGAAAAGGCACCATTACAACAGAAAACAAAGAAATTCAGAAAATCATAAGGACATAATTTAAGAATATATATGCCTCTAAGTTTGAAACTCTGAAAGAAATGGATGATTTCCTTGATTTGTATGACCTACCTAAATTAAATCAAGATGAGATAAACCATTTAAATAGACCTATAACAAGTATGGAGAGCCAAGCAGTTATAAAAATCTCCCAACTAAAAAAAAGTCCAGTTCCAGATGGATTCACTGGTGAATTTTCCCAGACCTTCATGGAAGTACTAACACCAATGTTTCTCAAACTTTTCATAACATAGAAAAGGAAGGAAAATTCTACCGAACCCCTTCTATGAAGTCAGCATCACCCTGATTCAAAAACTGGACAAAGACAGAACAAAAAAAAAAAAAAAAAAAAAAAAAAAAAAAAAAAGAAGAAGAAGAAGAAGAAAATTACAGTCCAATCTCCCTCATAACATAGATGCAAAAATTCTGACCAAACAGAATACAAGAATATATCAGAAAGATTATTCACCCTGATCAAGTAGGTTTTATTCCAAAGATGCATAAATGTTTCAACATACACAAATCAATAAGTGTAATACATCACATAAATGGTCAGAAGGACAAAAATCACATGGCCATTTCAATAGATGCAGAAAAGGCATTTGACAAAATCCAACATTCCTTCATGGTAAAAGGATTACAGAAACTGGGAACAGAAGGAACACATCTCAACATAATAAAAGCTATTTATGAAAAACCTACAGCCAACATATAAATGGGGGGAAACTTGAAGCTTTTCCACTAAATTCAAGAACAATACAAGGGTGTCCACTTTTCCCACTTTTACTTAATATAGTACTGGAAGTCTTAGCTATAGCAATAAGGCAAAAAACACTCATAAAAGGAATACAAATTGGAAAGGAAGAGATCACATTATCATTATTTACAGACAATATGATTCTACACATAAAAGACCCTAAAGACTCCACCAGCAAACTGTTAGAGCTGATAAACACTTTTAGCAATGTAGCATGATACAAAATAAACACAGAGAAATCAGTAGCTTTTCTATATACTGACAACAACCATGCAAAGGATGAAATCAGGGAATCTCTCCCATTCACAATTGCCTCAAAAAAAAAAAAAAAAGTACCTTGGAAAAAACTTAACCAAGGAAGTGAAGGATCTCTACAATGAGAACTTTAAAACACTCAAGCAAGAAATTGCAGAAGACACAAGGAAATGGAAAGACATCACATGTTCTTGGATTGGAAGAATCAATATTGTGAAAATGTCAATCTTACCAAAAGCAAGCTACACATTTTATGCAATACCCATTAAAATTCCAATGGCATTCTTCACAGAAATAGAAAAAAAAGAGTCCTAAAAGTCATTTGGAAGCACAAAAACCTTGAATAGCCAAAACAATTTTGAGAAACAAAAATCAGGCTGGTTGTATCACCATACCCGATTTTAAGTAATATTACAAAGCCATAGTAACAAAAATAGCATGGTACTGGCACAAGGACAGACATGTAGCTCAATGGAACAGAATAGAAGACCCAAATATTAATCCAGCCAGCTCCGGCCACCTGATTTTTGACACAAAATGCCAAAAATATTCATTGGAGAAGAGAGAGCCTCTTAACCAAGTGGTGCTGGGAAAACTGGATATCTATATGTAGAAGAATTAAAATAGATCCTTGTCTTTCTCCATGCCCAAGAATCAAGTCCAAGTGGATCAGGGACCTTAATATCAGAACTGCAACTCTGAAATTGCTAGAGGAAAAGGTAGGTGAAACCCTTCAACATATTGGCATAGGCAATGACTTTCTGAATATAACCCCAATTGCCCAGGGAATAAAACCACTAATCAACCACTGGGATCTCATGAAATTACAAAGCTTTTGTACAGCAAAGGTCACTGTGGATAGAGCAAAGAAACAACCTACAGAATGGGAGAAAATCTTTGCCAGCTATACATCTTACAGAGGATTAATATCCAGAATATACAAAGAACTCATAAAACAGAATAATAAGAAACAAAACAACCCAATTAAAAAATGAGCTATGAAAAGTCTACGGCAGGGGAGGTCATGAGCCTTAGGGGTATAAAGCCTGCGCTTGTCTGGTTAAATATATATATTATTCCCACCAAGCTGCCCTGAAAGCACTATGCTTAATGTTCATATTCACATATTAATGGTACTCTCACTTCTGGTTAGAGAAGCTTCTCTTTTCAGATGGTGATGACCACAGGATGACCCAAAAGGTAACACAGTGTTGAGAAGAAGGGATGGAGGATGATCCAGCACTGAAACATCTCTGTCACATCCTCCAAGGCTCAGGGTCCATTGCGGAAGAGATGGCATAAAGAATGTAAGAGTCAATGGAAGGGTACGACTCCTTACAATGCAACTGTCCAGACAGAAATTGGCCTCAATATCCATGACCTTGTTGTGACTAGCAATATCTTCACAAGACCCTCATAATAGGAGAAAAAGATGATGACATCAAATTAAAAGAGAGACTAATGGAGAGAGGGAGGGGTATGATGGAGAGTGGAGTTCTGAAGGGGCAAGGGGAGGGAGTGAAGGGAGATATCATGGTTTATTGTCTGTAAGTATAGAAGTTGTCAAAAAATTAACCATCCAGGCTGCCTCAGCACTTAGGACACATGCCTGAAAATCCTAATGACCCTAGTTCAATTCTCCATAATGCTAGATGCACAATGGTGCATACATCTGGAGTCCTCTTACAGCAGCTGGGGGCTCTTGCATGCCCATTCTTTCTGTCTCTGCTTGCAAATAAATAAAAATAAATAATAAACATCAATCAGCCAGGTAAGATAGACCCATGGATGCAATAGTGTTACAGGTATAATCAATTGCTCTCTGATTGGTTATGCAGCCCACTCAGTGGGACAGAATTCATGCCAGGTACTGAGAAATGAGTCAAAAAGACCTTATAGGGAAACTTCTATTATTTGGCTAAGTAGAGTCATTATGTCCATCTAAAAGCCTTCTAAGTGTGTATGTTTAAACTCCTTGATTAATGCTATTCTCTTCTCTTTACAGATGTTGGCAAGAAACAGGGAGAGTCAAGACTTATCAAAATAACAAGAAGAGAAAGCCAGGGCCTAGTACTGGTTGAGTCATCTCTATCCTACCCAGAAGGGCTCAGGGAACACTGCAAGATTGAATATGAGTGCTGCTCTCACTTCTAGCCAAACACCATCTCTATGGAGGTAGTGGTAGACACTGAGGAGACTAAAAACTCATACAAGTTGAAAACCCGAGGCTGCCTAGCCCTCAACACTAAAGGAGATTTCTTCTACACCTTCCATAGCTCAGAGAATGTTAGGAAGGGGGGGATAGAAATCATGTAAGAGTCATAGGATATGTAAACATACTTTGGGACCCAATCCTGTCATGAACTGACTAGCACATTCATGACCCCTCTGTGGCTACTGATAAACCCAAGACCAGCCTAGTTTGCAGAACATTTTGATATTGAATGACTGAGGGGGACAAAAAGAATGGGACAACAAAACAGAGGAAGAACTACCTTGGAAGAGAAGAGTGCCAAGGGGATTGGAGCATGGAGAGGGGACAAAAATGATTAAAGGTATGCATACATGATAAAATTACCATAAGTTCATATATTGAAATTCTCAATAAAAAATAGGATGTTGGTCAGCCAAAGGAAATGGCATTAATGCCATTTTCAAATACCTAGAATGAGATTTTCCAGAGGTAACTATTATAACAACAGACACCTCCACAAAGGTGTCTATTAAAAACCTTGAATTGCCTTTTCTCTGCTGATGCTAATTACACATATGAAATAAACATGTAGCAATACCTTTCATGTGTTGTATATGCAACCGAGGACAGCTGATATTTTGTAGTGGCTTTTCCCTCCCTTAAGATTTACAGGCAGTTGTTAAATATTCCAGGAAGTATTATGGTTCCACATTCATATTTCTAGTGTTGGGAGGAATTTAGATCAGTGATTTCTGCCTAACAAGTGTTGTTTCAAGATAATTTGCCCACTGCTTGTTTGGTTCTGCTCAAACACAGCTGTATGTCCTTTCTTTCTATATTTAGAGATGGAGTGACTGATGGCTAGAATCAGCCATCTGGGAGAGGGGTGTGCTGGGTGGGTGGGAGAGAGGAGAGAGGATGTAGTGATATGCAGCTCAGCTATGGCTGGGGCATCATGCTGAGATTCTTCTCTACACTGTGTCTTTGCCTTGATCTTGAACTCCAAGTATATAGGGCCAAAAGAGTGAAAAACAGTCTTTATGAAGGTGCTGTTAAGTTTTATCAGGTATAACTCTCCTTTTAAAAATATTTTATTTTTATTTATTTGAGAAAAAGCAGACAGGGAGAGAGAGAGAGAGGGAGAGAGGGAGAGAGAGAGAGAGAAAGAGAGAATATGGGTACACCAGGGCTCCAGCCACTGCAAACGAACTCCAGATGCATGTGCCCCTTGTGCGTTTGGCTTACATTGGTCCTGGGAAATTGAACCTGGGTCCTTTGGCTTCGCAAACAAGTGCCTTAAACACTAAGCTATTTCTCCAGCCTTAACTCTCCTTTTTGAATAAATAATATAACCCCTTTCCATTTTCCTGAAATAAGAACCATAGGTATAATGAGTTACACACATATTTAAAATATCACCATGACATAATGGTAACATAAAACACAGCTGTCGTAGAAATAATGCATAGTAAGATATCTCCTTCAGCTGTGATTCACAGAGACATAATGCAGTCATTAAGTGTTTGCACCCCAGTTTAGATTCACCCTTAAAGTAGAATTTACAAGTACAGATGCATCCTAGCAGAGCCTCAATACTTTGAGTGGCTCAGGGTAACGTTAACTGAAAATACGAAATGAACACACAGCAATACCTTTCATATGTTGCATATGAAATCAGGGATATCTGATATTTAGCAGTGGCTTTCATCTATTTAATATTCATATACAGTTCAGAAAAGTAGACAACCTTTGTCTTCTATAGTGACTTCATTCTTAGAAAATTGTCCTTTAAAAGCCTTGCAAAGATACTTTTGGTTTACATGTGAGACATGTAAACCAAAAGGAACAAGGAACAATTTTAAATTGGCTTTTCACCCATATGACTGTTGGGATAGACATTCAAAAGTTATTCATGACTGGAGTAATTCTTCAAGGTATGATGCTTTGCTGTGTATTTCAGGATGTCTCCAGCCCTGAACAGTACCAGTTCCCTACTGTAATCATGTGACAATAAACACAAGCAACATAAGTCATAATTTACATAAAACCTCATTCCCATTTTCATTCCAAGTTGTATTATTGGAGGGACTCCATATTAGGTTCCAATTAATATGGAAGAACTTTCATTTGAAATGGGTTAGCAGACTCCCATCAAAAAGTGGAGAGCAGCCGGGCGTGGTGGCACACGCCTTTAATCCCAGCACTCGGGAGGCAGAGGTAGGAGGATTGCCGAGAGTTCAAGGCCACCCTGAGACTACATAGTGAATTCCAGCTCAGCCTGAGCCAGAGTGAAACCCTACCTTGAAAAACCAAAAAAAAAAAAAAAAAGTGGAGAGCAGAGCTGGAGAAATGGTTTAACAGTTAAGGCGCTTGCCTGCAAAGTCTAAGGACCTAGATTCAATTCCCTAGTACCCATGTAAGTTTGTTTACAGTGGCTGGAGGCCCTGGAGTGTCCATTCTCTCTCTCTCTCTCAAATAAATAAATAAGTGAATAAATAAATAAATAAAATATATACAAATATTTTGTAAATAGTGAGTAGTGATAGCATCTATGCTATCCTTTGTGTGCATATTTTATTAGAATTAGAAACAACTCACATTTCAAGTGATGCATATCTTTTTTATCACCACCTATGGGTCAGTAGGGTTTCTTCCAGGCTTCAGTAAGATTTAGCTGTGGATGCAAAGTCAGAAACTTGATTATTGGCTGTCACAGGAAACCTTTTCCCTGGGTGACAGGGGTGCACGTCTTCACCTCAGCTAGGGCACAGACAACAGGCCAAAGGATGATTACACCAATACCGGTTTTGGTGAGCCAGTGAGATTACTGGGGTTACTTACAGAGCAAGCTGGGGGGGGCAGTGGTTGCTTACAGGAGCAATAGATGACTAAAAGGCATCTGTATCACCAGAAGCCCACCCCAGCATAGGTGATAACTCACGGAAGCTAGAGCCCATGGCAGGCAGCTCTGGTGACATAACTTACAGGCAGTTCAATGGGAGAGTCTCTCCTCCAAGCAGTTGTTTTCCCTTTATAGAGCCTTAGGGAAGGGTCTTGCCAACCTTCTCAGACTTACTTTCTCAGTTTCTGGAACTTCCTTCCTCCCCTTCAGAAAGGAACGTTTCAGTTTCTAATGAACATAACTTCAGGGAGTGGTTGAGTGACACTTAAGTTTTAGGTCTTCTGAGCTGGAATTAGAGCCTCCTTCCGCACTTCACTTCCAAGGAATCTGCTACACAACACTGACGTTGCTATTGATCCTGGAGAAAATTTTCCTGTTTTGAATCTACTTAGTGGAAGATTGATTCTGTTTCCAAGATTCTTAAAAGAGTGGATCAGCTAGTTTCAGGATGGTTATGCTGTGCTGTGTAAAAAATGATCCTTGATATATATATATATATATGTATATATTATATGTATATATAAATACACACATACAATATACAATATACAATATACACATCAGTATTTAAATTACTTCTTTCTTTACATAATGGTTGTAGATTACCAGTGGTACCTGGATTCTTGGTTCATCTAGAACCTGTGTTGCTAGAGTAGTTATTTTATCAAACATTGCCATTTACATATAGTGTTAGGCTCAGAAAAGTTGGTGAATTGATTTTTCATTATTACCAGCTCATTATGGAAATTTTGTGTCTATTTTCACTTTATAGCAAATTAAATGGCCACATACAATATACTAAAGAAAGTAGAGGGCTGGAAAGAGGCTAAGCAAATTAAGGTGCTTGATTGCAAGGCCTGACAGACTGGGTAATATTCCCCAGTGCCCACATTAAAAAAAAAAAAAAAACAGCCGCAAAAAGTGGGGAATATGCATGGAGTTCACCTGTAGCAGGTAGAGGCTCTGCTGTGGCCCCTCTCTCTTTCCTTCTCTCTTTCTTAAGTAAATAAATATTTAAATAAAAATTTTAAAAAGGAGAAAGTATAATCCTTCAGATGCCCAAAAGATTATTCTAGAAATATTTGGAGCACAGAAATGATGACAACCATGGTGGGGGAAATTTCTCATACAAGAAAAGGGACCCAGCTGCTGGGCAACCACAAATCAAGAAGACAAACATTCAGTTGAGACTTCCATTGACATCTTTTCTACGTCTATCCATGTTCCGTGAAGCTCAGGAGCTAGAAACATAGTAGGTCTTTGAAGAGTGTCTTTCGAATAAAAGAATGACTATGAATATGGTATCTTAATTAACCAACTTACTATAATTGAAACTTAAGAGTTACATTGCTATTTTCATTCCACACTATGAAGCAAGGTAAATGTGAGTGTCATTTGTATGCACTGATGCACTTTACAAGCATGGGAGCCAGAATAGTACAGTGGAAGAAAAAAAAAAGTTTCATCTCAATACTACTTAGATTGTGGTCACTTGTAGGCCCTCCCTATATAGGGACACTGTCTCTGGCGTCAAGTAGACTTTGGGCATGGGTGCTCAGTAAAAGATATCATTCAGCTGGGCGTGGTGTCTCATGCCTTTAATCCCAGCACTTGGGAGGCAGAGGTAGGAGGATCGCCATGAGTTCGAGGCCACCCTGAGACTACATGGTGAATTCCAGGTCAGCCTGAGCTAGAGTGAGGCCCTACCTCGAAAAAACAAAACAAAACAAAACAAAAAAATATCATTCATCTGCATACTTGTGGATGTTACATCAACATAGCTGTAGGGTCTATAGCTGCACACACATACACAAGTGCGCACACAAATGCTTTTTAGTAATGTCTATTATTTTGTACTATTAATATCTCCTAGCCTGGAAAGCGCTAAAATTGTGCAGTTGTGATGGTCGTGCGGTATATTTACAGTAGCACGGTATCTGCCATGAAGTGTCCATTCAGGAGCCATTTTTCCAGACTTGGCCTGTTTTGAACATGGATAGCTTGGACACCTAGGAGTGTGTCACGCATTTATAAAAAGTCAGTCCGGGTCGTAGGAAGGGCGGTTTGGGGCACCTCTCTCCTACGAAATCAACAGCAGTCATCTAGGGCCTCCCTCCTCCTCATCTCCCAGAGCCCAGAGCCCACGCTCGGTCCCGCTAGCTAACCTCCGACCCGCCCACTCACCGCGGGCCACAGGCCCCGCCCCCACGGCGCGGCCGGCCAATGGGACGCGCGCGCCGAGCCCAGCCCTCCGCGGTCACGTGACGCGCCCAAGCCCGCTTCCGGCGCGTCGCGGGCGGCTGACGTCGCCGAGGCCGGCGTCGCGTCTGGGCCGGCGGTGGCGGTGGTGGCGGCGGCGGCGGCGGAGGAGGAGGAGGAGGAGGCGATGGCAGCGGACCCCGAGCGGGCTTGAGGGCTCGGACCCAGCTCCCTCCCGCGCACCCTCGGGCCGACCCGGCGCCGCGGCCCCAGCTCTCCGGGCTCTTCTTCGCTCCGTCCCCGGTCAGCTGCCCGGGTGGGCGGGCGGAGGCCCGGGCTGGCCGCCCTGCTCGCGCCCCGGACGGCCCGGCTGCTGTGCGGAGAGGAGGCCGAGTCGGTAAGAGGCGGCGGCGGGGCCTGCAGGCCGCCGGGTCCCCGCGCCGGGCTCGGTCTCCGGGCCGCTCCCCCCGCGCCCCGCTCGTCCCTCGCCGGCCCTATTGTCTGGGCGCCGCCGCTCCCGCTCCTCCTCCCCGCCTTCCCCCCGCCGGGCCGGCGGCTGTCAAACCTGCGGGCTTCCCGGGCTCTCGGCCAGCCCCGGCCCGGCCCGGCCTTTCCCTCTCCCTGACACCCCTTCCGGACTCGCCTGGCCCCCTCCTCCTCTGCTGGGCGTCTGGTCATTCGGTGACCACTTCGCATGTGTCTCTGTCTTCGTAACTCATTTTCGCTTCTCTTCTGCTGTCATCTCCCATAACTTCCAGCATTCTTCATTTTTTTTTTTTTGCCGGGGGGTGGAGGGACCATTCTTTTTGCAGTTTGTCTTTCTGTTTTTATTCCTTTTTCCTCCTCTTTTTTTTTAAAAAAAATTTTATTCTTTTGCTTCAAGTTTCCTTGCCCTTCCCAATACATTGTTTTCCTTTGTAAAAAGTTCTTAGTTTAGGGGCTGGAGAAATGGCTTAGCAGTTAAGGCATTTGCCTGCAAAGCCAAAGGATCCCGGTTCGACTCTCCGGGACCCACGCAAGCCAGATGCACAGGGGGCGCATGCATCTGGAGTTCCTCTGCAGTGGCTAGAGGCCCTGGCGCACCCATTCTCTCTCTCTCTCCTCCTCTTTCTCTCAAATAAAAAATAAATAAATAAAATATAAAAATGTTTTTTTTTAAAAGTTCTTAGTTTAAATCCCTCCTCATCTTTTTCTTAACCCCGTCCCCCAAAGAAGGAAGTCTTCCTTTTTGCATGTTTCATCCCTGTCACTGGGTGAATTAGAGTTACAGGCTTTGAGTTTGATCCTAGAAAATGTTAGTGTAGGGACTACCTCTCCGGACCACTTCCAACTTGGGAGCTTTTCTGCTTTAATTTCTTAAAATAAATCTTTTTTTTTTAACTTAAAAAAAAGTGTTACTGGTGAATTACCCCTTCCTGAGCTTTCCCTGTGAACATCAGACATTCAGATTGTTTCTACACATTTAAGAAACTGCCTAGACTGTTTATTTCTAGTAAAAATTATCCATATTCATTCCCATTACACCAGATGCTCTCTGGCCAAGAGTCTTATTAGTGCTCTGATACTTGTGGATGCCGTGCCAGGATGTCTTCCCACTGCTCTTCCTTGAGCTTTTAAACTGGATCCTCCATATTTTCATAGCAGGTGCCAGTGGTATTTTTTTTTTTCCCTCTTTGGTCTCAGATTCTTTCCAAGATAGAGGAAGAGGCACCTGGAATTTTGTTGCCTATATGTTTTGCCTGTTTTAAATTATGACCTGGTCATTATAAAAAATTACTGTTCATTTGTTAACTCTAGGACCTTAATCACTAAAGATCACTGATATCAAAACATGTAGGGATTTTTTTTTCAACAACCACACATCTATATTCCTGATTACCAGCTATATTTTGATGAGTCTTTGTATACCAATTATATTTTCAATAAACTCTACATAAGAAAATGTACATATTCCTCAAATTCTCAATATTGAAAAAGAGGCATCAAGTGTGCTAGGTAGACAGTGTGGCCAAAAGGAGGGCATGTAGTTTACATATGAATGAGTTAAAGAGGAGATAGGTACTCATTACACTAAAGAACAATACAGCTGCTTTTATTGTCACTAAATTTCAGTTACTAGTGAAAATAAATTCTAAGTTAAAAATCTGTAAGATGCTCATTGAATGTGAGATACAAAATTTTCCTTTGCAACTATACGTTAAAATGATTGAATCCTGTGCTGCCAAGTGGGGGAGCCCAGATAATGAATCATCTCATCACAAGAGGAATGGTTAGAATCCTTTCTGGCACACGGGCTTGTCTACTGCTTCCTCCTTATGTATTCTTAGCTTTGGATTTAGAGGTGTGGTGGTTTAGGAAGCACTCAAACTTGAAATTAAGTGGAAGAACTTGATTAATGTGTTCTCTTAAGAATTTCACTCATCAGTTCAGAACATAGAGCTACCTTAAAGTTTTAAAGATGAGAGCATTTTCAGCTGCCCTTATGTGGAATTTTCTTGGACACTTTCAAGTTTTGATTTAAGACATGTAAACCATTATCAAGTTTAATGTTCTATCTATTAACTTTAGCTAGTTGTCTTTTCTGGATGCCTAGTGACTTATTGGGATTGCCTTCAGTTTGTACATTTCATACAGATGTTGGTAACAATTCAATTGAAAAGAATTGACAGTTACTTTAATGTACCATGTAGTGCTTTAAAATTTGCTAATTTTTCCCTGTTCCCTGCTCAAACCATGTTCTGTGTACATTGGAATCTAACTTTCTTTTTTCCTCTTGAGGTAGTGAAAAGAATACTGCGGAATAGGATCTCAAGATGACTAAAAAGCCCCCAAATCGTCCTGGAATCACTTTTGAGATTGGTGCTCGTTTGGAGGCACTGGACTACTTACAGAAATGGTATGGAAACAGAGCTTTGACCTGACACATGGAATCTGAGTTGCTGTCAGTTCTCATGCAACAGAAGCCTAAGCATGCTCACCATTGGAGTACACATGTCCCTTAGGTTGGAGATTCAGGCTTCTTAGGTGCAACATTTAAAAGCTTCAGTTTGGGTCTTTTAGTATTTTCACTTTAAGTGTTTGAGACCTAAAAGCAGCAGTGTCCAGCCTGCAGTGTTCTGCAGGGTGTCCAGCCTTTTGACATGATGTTATCATCTACAAATTTTTCAGGATGCATTCACATCTATCCTGGAACAAAAAACCTGTGGACACAGATTAGACATGCCTGGTACAGTGAGAGATGTATAGAGAGTATTGGTACACTTGAGAACTTAACTGAGCTCTATTGGGGGAGGTAGGGAACTTACAGACTAAGCTTCCTCAATTTTGGATATAAAACTTTGATAGGTCTGTTTTCTTGCCTTTATGAAAGTTGGTCTTTCAAATAAGGGTTTATTAATGATTAGCATTTTTTTCTTAGTGTATACTTTGTGAAATTCCCACTCTTCACCATCCCACTTAAAACCCCCAGTTTCATGTAACCTCCTCTTAAGGGAAGAACCCCGGGCAGGTTTTGACTGTCTGAGGTACTGTGTGGGAAGTCCTCACAGTTTCTTCTCTCCTGGCTCTGGCCATCTGTACTTGATGTTCACTGTAACCACCCCTTTCTTTACTTGGTGGTGCAGAAAAAGGTGCTGTTCTGGTGCGAAGCCACCGTATGGATAGAGCAGAAGGGAAACAACATGCAGAGGTCACTGGGCTACAGAGGAATAAAGACTGTGCCTTCTTCCCAAGGGAATGAGCTCCTCCTGCGCGCCCTCATTCTACTCTGTTCATCCTCAGGCCACTGAGACGGATGTGTGGGAGCTTCTGCTGTAGGAGCAGTGCTGCTTTGCTCTCTGCTCTTCTGCAGCCCGTTTGTTGGGGGAGAGGTCTGATGGCTTGGCAATTCCAGGGCATTACTTAACACATGCTTTGACATTTTCACTGCAGCTTCTTCAATACCATAGACATTTTTGTAGATGATTTGCATTAAGTAGACTTCCTGAGTTGGCAGTGGAAGACAGAGAAATCTTGTTTAGTCATGGTATTTGACTTGAGACTCTCAGTGTCTTCTAACATCCAACCTTAGCACTTAGCTCACTTCTTTAACTGCTAGCTCTAGCCTCCGTCTTGGGCTCTGCTTTAGGGCAGCTTGGCACTCCAGTTTGAGGTAGATGCCCTGGCTGTGTCTTCATAAAGTAGTTCTTTTAAGCTTCTCATCAAGTGGGTAGCATACCTAGTATACCTGGTACTAGGAAGTCGCTCCTGCAGAGGTTATTAAAAAAAAAAAAAGTCTCTAAGCCAGGCGTGGTGGCACACGCCTTTAATCCCAGCACTCGGGAGGCAGAAGTAGGAGGATCTCCATGAGTTCAAGGCCACCCTGAGACTACATAGTGAATTCCAGGTTAACTTGGACTAGAGTGAAATCCTACCTGGAACCCCCAAAAAAAAAAGACATACCTGTGAACACTGTGCCTAATGTACTTTAGCTTTTATAGTTTCTAAGAACAATTCAAAATTGTTGCTTCTCAGCAAGGAATTTATGTGTATTTGTTTTGTGACGAAGTTTCATTTTACTCATAGTGATCATAAGTGATAGTCTTAAGTAAGCATTAGCCAAAGCAATCACATGACAGCCACTGAACTTGCCAGCAGTTTGCTTTCCATAAGTGAATGTATGTACACATTTTAGTATTTTGCTTCATGTGCCCCCTTAAGAATATATATGTTTAGGCCATTCAAATAATTTTTGTAAAATGATTTTTACTTTTCTATATCAGTAATAGCAGAAACCAGAATTGGATTACACTTATATTAGGTATTTTGTTATAGAATAACAGTTAAAGTGCTGAAGTTTATTATAGTATAAAAGTCACATAAGACTTAGCCTTCCTAGCAGGTTTTTGTTTTTCGTTTTTGTTTTTGTTTGTCCTTCGGTGCTGAGGACCGAACCCAGTGCTCATCCACTGAGCTAAATCCCCAACCCCTCTAGCAGGTTTTATATCTAAATGAGACAGTAAACAATTCTTCATATCATTCTACTTGAAAACTTTGTTTTAGTATTAGGGGACTAACGTAGGATTATGTACTTTTTGAGAAACTGACAATTTCATGGAGAGCAGAATAGTAAAACAATTAAAAAATATACTGATAGAACTCTTTCTTTTATACTGAGTTTTTTTTGCATCTATATTGAATGCTTAACTTTCTAAATATATACAGTTCAATTTGAAAAGTATTGAATCATATTTTATGTTTGGTTTGTTACAAGTGTTGGACAGGTAGAGCAGAGCAGGTTTATAAATCTTTCTTACTTTCTCTGTTCTCAAGACTTTTAAACTGGACTGTATATCTGTTACTGAGAATTAATGTATATGGCACTTTTGGTACATCTTCATTGGTTCATCTCCATTTAAAGAGAAGTACAAGCCACACATGGTGGCACACACCTCTTAATCCCAAGTACTGGGCAGGCTGAGGCAGGAGCATTGCAAGTTAAAGGCCAGGATGGGCAAGTTAGAGAGAATTTTGTCTCAAACTAACAGAAGTTCTGGAGACAAAGCTCTGTGGCAGAGTACTTGCCTAGCGTGCCAGGCTCAGAGTTTAAGCAGTGTGTTTCTCCCCATTCCCCCCCCCCCAAAAAAAAAATTCTCTAAGAGAACCAGGATAAAACTCAAAATGCCCGTTAGCTTCATCTATCTGTAATAGGTTGTTTATAAATACAAAAGCAAAATAAATATTGACATGTGCTCTACAAAGATAAACTCTAAATTTAGTTGTCAGAAATGAACTGAAGTTGTGCTCCTACTTCAGTTTGGAAGGACTTTATTTAATAGGAAAAGTCTGTTTCTTAGGGAGAGTGATATTGATGCTGCTTACAAACCATATCACATACTCCTTAATGTTCATAAAGATATCTTTGAAAACTGAATTTTTAAGTAGTTATTTGTTATTTCTTTTCAAAGTAAAACATTGTCTTTAACTTTTTCTTGAATAGCCTACATAAGGACTTTAATATGCTAGTTAAACCCAGTCACCCATTTCCTATCTTAATTTCCACTATAACCTGTGTTCATCTGCATCTTGACATTTGAGGGTTAACAGTGTCTTGAAGATAGCAATATCAAAATAAAGATACAGCTGTTTTGATACAGGAGTATATTTGAGGAAAAAGGAGGGTCAGACTTGTAGTTAGAGTGGAATCATTTAAGTGGATGGTCTTAAATTTACACAATTACTTATTAAATAAGTATGAGTAAGTCATGGTTTGTCAGTATAATGGAAGCAATGAGACTGGCTTTTATTTACAGATTGATTTTATGTATCAAATAAGCTTGCAAACAATATCTAAGCTTGTTTTGAAGTCTATAAATAGTGTAAATTTACAAATTCACATAAAGCATTGAAAAAATGCAAGGCAAGAGAGAGGACTGAAAAATATTTGGGGATCCTAAGTCTAAAATGTGCAGTGTTGACACAAGAGGCAGATGGAGTCACAAGAAAAAATGTTGTTAACAAGCTTTACATAGTCTTCTGTATCATGATCAGATCTTTATTTTTCCATAGAGCTATAGCTTACAGAGCACCCTTGCAATTATTACTGTGCTTAATCATTCTGAATATTACTTAAGAAATGACAAAACTGGTATTGATTATTGACCTCTGCCTTTTGATTAGAGTTAAAATAGTTATTCTATAGTAAGTAATGTAGTTATGAAATCAAAACAGATCAAGTAATATGCTTTGGTGTTAGTCTTAAAAATATTTGAAATATAAAGTCAATTTAATTACATTCAGATGAGTTATGCTCTTCTGACTTCTTTTGGAATATGTCTATTTAATTCTCTTCTAGATCTAAAGAAAAGAAATGAAAGATTAAAAAGTGTGGATATGCCTCCAAGTATCAGAGTTTGGTAGAACAGTATAAATTTGAATTGGCAAATGCTGTTTCCACACACTTGGAGGTTTTTGAACTGTATGGAACATTTGCAAATGTGAGTTTTTAAGTTGTTCATGAACAGAATTATAATAGTATGAGAAAATTGAAATTACGTTTGTAACAGTTAAAAATACCTTCTAATTCAAATAAAATACATATTTTAAAGAAAACATTAACCTTTAAAAATTGGGTATAGCTATTCATAGGAAGATATTAGTAGAGATATGCTTTGTGATACATATTTAGGTTAGATGAATGCTCTTGAAAAGTAGAGTGTGGATCTAATTTTAAAAACGAAAACCCTATAGAATAAGTTTGAAATTTATAGGAAAATTTAGGTGAAGACTTTCAAAATAGATTCTTTGATGAATACCAATAAAAATTCTGTCCTTTTATATTTGAGATTGTATACTTGAAAAGTAGTTATTATTCTGAGCCATTAACTGCCTTCGTAAACTTAATTTTGACTCTAGAGTCAAGAAAAATTTGCATTTGCCTATATCAACCAACATAATTGAATTAGTAATATAATAATTTGAATAATTGAATAAGATCACAGAAAACTTGTCCAGGGATTATTGGACACTTCTTGCGAAGATTTCAAATTGAAATTGAAAGATTCTTAAGTTTTCATGTTCTTCCCATTCAGATAGTAACAGAATTTTAATGTTAGACACTAAGTAAACCATCAGTTTAATCATCAGGAACATCCGTGTCTGTATATAAATGATTTTTTTTTATTTTTAAATGTCCCCTAGTTGAAGTTCTGTGAGTTGAGCTTAAAGATGAGACTTCTGTCACACACAGAAGAAGTGTGAGAAGCAAGATTGGAAATAGGGCAAAACAGGCTCATTTTTTTAAACACACCTGGTCTGACTGTACTTACTCTTGACCTCACTTACTTCTTTCATTATAAAGATTCATTTTTATGTGTATGTATGTGTGTTCATAAGTGGGTGGGTGTACATGTATGTATGGCTACTTGTGTATATGTGCATTTGAGGCCAGAAGCTGACATTGGATATCCTCAGTTGCTCTCCACCTTATTTATTTATTTATTTATTTATTTATTTATTTATTTATTTATTTATTTTGGAGAGAGAAAGAGGGAAAGGGAGAGAGAATTGGCAGGACCTCAGCCACTGATTTCACACTCCAGACACTTGTGCCACCTAGTGGGTATGTGTGACCTTGTGTTTGCCTTACCTTTTGTCTGTCTGGCTTATGTAGGATCTAAAGCATCAGATGGCTCTTTAGGCTTTGTAGGCAAGTGCCTTAACTGCTAAGCCATCTCTCCAGCCCCACCACCTTATTTTTTGACACAGAGTCCATCACTGAACCTAGAGCTCCCTGATTCAGCTAGACTAGCCAGCCAACCAGCCTCAGGGAACCTACTGGTTCCAACTCCCCAGTGCTATCATCACAGTAGGCACATGCCACCACACCTACCATTTTATATGTGCTGGGGATCCAAACTCAGGTCCTCGTGCTTGCACCACAAGCAATTCGCCCACTGAGCTCTTTCCTCAGGTTTGGAATCATGTTGTAATTGAATACTTCTCATCTCCTTCCCTCCCTCCCTCCCTCCCTCCCTCCCTCCCTCCCTCCCTCCCTCCCTCCCTCCCTCCCTCCTTTCTTTCTTTCTTTCTTTCTTTCTTTCTTAATTCCAGCACAAAGAGGTATTAGAAAAGGAAAACTTAACTGGAAGCCAGGAAATAGGTGTTCTTAGTGCTGCTCTGTCATGAGTACTGTGGTGGGGAGAGGGACTTCTCTGCTCTGGTGTCTTGTAGTGGGAGTATCACATTGTAGATGATCCTTCTGGTCCTTTCAAAGTATAAACTCAGTTCCTTTATCTTTCTCCACCTGTCGTGGAACTACAGAAGATTTTATCTCATTTGTAGATTTGGGAATTAGCACAGACCTGAGGTAAATAAGATAGACATAAAAACATGTACTTGGGTTGGAGAGATGGCTTAGTGGTTAAGTGCTTGCCTATGAAGCCTAAGGACCCCAGTTTAAGGCTCGATTCCCCAGGACCCATGTAAGCCAGAAGCACAAGGGGGCGCATGCATCTAGAATTCGTTTGCAGTGGAGGCCCTGGTGCACCAATTTTCTCTCTCTCTCTTTCTCTGCCTCTTTCTCTCTCTGCCTCTCTCAAATAAATAAATTTTTTTTTAAAAAAAGTACATGGTCAAAACTTTTAGTCATGTCACTTAAGAGAAAATTGAGTTCAGAAAAGGAAAGAAAGGTAATTATAATTTGGGATCAAAATGTAGAAATTCGAAGCATTCGATGAGTGTTTCGGTCCTAGATATAGTGAGCTATTATTACAAACTGTTGCTTCATGTAGATTCCCAGAAGCTTTGAGCCTGTTAGCTAAAGCTCAGTGTTCCCAGGCCAGAGCAGGTCCTGCCTTACTGGAGTGGTCTGTGCATACGTGGCATTTAGAAGGGCTTTGCAAGTCCTGGCAACTGTTATTCTTGCTACTTGGGATTAGAGAGCTTGAGCAAGGCAGGTTAATTTCAGATCTACCTGTTCTCCCGAGGTGCTTCCTGAGCTTACCTTGGAAGCAAAGCTCCAAACTGACAAGTTTCCTAACCTCTCATCTGTTTCTAAAAGTGCAAAGGTGGACTCTCAAGCTTTCATGGTGTGTGTGTGTGTTTGGTGGTGGTGGTTGGGCAAGGAAATTTGGTCCAAAAAAAAAAAGGTTAAGTGCTAATCTGGCATATCTTTTCCTTACATCACTCCTGTTAAATGTTGTCATTATTATTATTATTTTTTGACATTTCATGCTTGACCTATCCTATTAGATAGTAGATTATTTCTTGTGGAGGACATTGATTAAAACCATTTTATCTATTATGATAGTTAGCTACTAATAATTATGCTATCTGCTGATATTTTTAGTGTATTTCAGTTTGGGTTTTAAATGATTTTTTAACCTGAAGGAGAAAATAATAATTTTGTTTTCAATACTAATTGTGTGCGTGTGTGTATGCATATTTAAAGAAATTAGCATGCTACTGAAAAGGCAGTATAGTTTTCCTAGTCTTCGTAAGGGTCTCAGGTTTTTAGTATTTGTTTCTAAAGAACTGTAACCACCACCTCTCACCACTCACAACTCTCATCTGGATGTCACATTCTTTTTTTGCACTTAAAAATTACTCTACTTGGGCTGGAGAGACGGCTTAGGGGTTAAGGCGCCTGCCTCCTAAGCCTAAGAACACTGGTTCCAATCTCCAGCGGTTCCAATCTCCAGGTCCCACGTTTAGCCAGATGCAAAGTGACGCAAGGGCGCAATGCCACAGTTGACCACAAGGGGGCGCACACATCTGGATTTCGTTCGCAGCAGCTGAGACACTGCTGCCGCGCCCATCTCTGTCTTCCTCCCTCTCTCTCTCTCTCTCTCTCTCTCTGTGTGTCTCTCCAAAAAAATAATAAAAAATAAAAAGTTTTTTAAAAAAATTACTCTACTTTGGGAAGATTGTTGCAGTAAAGTTTAAGCAAGAACATGGGTATTTATAGAATATTGATAGTGTCACAAGAGTCCTTTTGCTCATTGGCAAGAAAAGTCCACAAAAAAAAACCAAAAATAGTCTCCAATTAAAATTATTTCTAGCATATAAGTAAAGTACTCACGTATAAACTATTTATGTGAAGTTATAAACACACATGGCCAAAAATAATTTGCCAAAGTTGACTTCACTTTGGTGGGTTTGTAAAGAATAGAGCTTCTGAAATACCTACTTAGATGAGTTTTGGCTTTGAATAAGGTGATATTTGTTAACCTAGATTGGCAAGTTTATATTTTAAAGTCATTCCTGAATTCTGTCTTCATCTGTGTCATACCAACTTATAAAAAAGGTTTTTATTTATTCAGAAAGGGGCAGCTGGAGAAAAAGGGTACACCAGAGCCTCTGGCCATTGCAAACAACTCCAGACACATGTGCCACCTTATGCACCTGACTTCCATAGGTACTGGGAAATAGAATACTTGGGTTCTTAGGCTTTGCAGGCAAACACCGTCACTGCTAAGCCATCTCCAGCCCTGTCATATCGACTCTTAAGCATAAGAGTGAAGCTACTTCTCAGTTTTTCATGATAGGATATTTCATTCTCGGGCAGAGTTGAGATGAATTCCTACCTTGGTTTTGAGAAGTTTTTATAAATCAAAAGAACCTCACAACACATGTTAGGTGATTAAGAGCTCAGCATGGTTTCTGCCTTAATAAGCATTCATGCAATTAAATAGTAACATGAACAGTAGTTATTTTTAGAAAGAGAAAAGTGAAAAACTCGCTACAAATTCCTAGAACTAACCAGTAGGTGTATTATGAAATATGACCACAGGAAAAAATACTGGATGTTTTGACTTGCTTGCATAATGAGTTAGTATGGGCGTAGAAGAAATAACCTTTGAGTCCAACACTCGTGAGTGGGAGAGATAGTTTAGCAGAAGTCGAGAGCAATTCTTGATCTAATGGGTGGAAGGTAAATACAAAACAAGGACGCTGGTTAAACTTGGAGTTTCTCCTGAACAAGTATCATGAAGGTGAGTATGGAAAAATCAAATATTGTGATGAGATTCCTAAAATTTAGCATTAGAGAAGATGTGCTTTTGACCCATAATTTGAACCCATGTTCATGAAAATCTGGATTATTTTGTATGTTTATTTCATTTTGCAATATCCAGTTTGAGTTAAAATTTTGTCCTCAGTATGTTTTTCAAGTGTAAAAGAAATTAGTCTTCAGTGTCTGAAAGCACTGGCTTTCCCAGTACTAGCACGGTCATGCTTTATTCTGTTGTAGGGTAGTCAGTGTTTATTCTGTGGTAGGGTAGTCAGTGGGTGACTGGATGAGGAAGCAATGAAAATTTCAAAGTATAATGTATATTCTAAGTGCTTCCAGGAAGCTCAAATATTAAAGAATTACTAGGATACATGAAGCTTATGTTTGCTTTGGGTTACATTTTACCTTAATTTTTATTAGCAACATGACCTGGCAGTCATGTTGAAGGCAGCTCTTAGCTCCAGTGCCAGCTCCTAGTATGTTTTAGTCATTCTTAATGAATGTGTGTTATACATAGAAATTTTTATCCACAAAACTGTTTTTTGTTGTTAATTCTTAGGGTTCTGCTAACATTTACATTATGTTTAACACATATTTCAAGCTATTTTTAATTTCAGTGTATTTCATATTTATGACCCTTTAAAACTTAACTACCTTATCAAAGAGAAAATTCTTTTTTAAATACTTTCTTTTTGCAGATGTTTGTAGAGTCTGTGTGGCATGGTGTGTGCTGTGTGGTATGTGCACATGCACACATTGTGCACATTTATACAGAGTCCAGAGGCAAACTTTAAATATCTTTTTGTATAGCTCATTGGTGTATGTCCTTGAGGTGGGATGTGTCCCTGTCCCTGAGCCACTGTCTGTTAAGAATCCTTCTGTTTCATTGTGGTGGTGTATCTTTACCAGTTCTTAGATTGCTTTGAATCCTTATCTTTGCTGATGAGATGAAATGAATGAGGAACTCTCTGTTCCTAAATTGTATATATCATAAGTTTTGCTGTCTCATCAACATAAACAAGTGATTATTAACATGCATAACTTGAAAATTTAATACAATTTTTTAAATGCCTTTGTCATTTTGATTGACAAGTATTTATACAAATCCCTATTAAATTAAATCCCTATTCAGATTTTCTACTGAAATCTTTTGGAAATTTGTTAGCATATTCTCATTTTTCTTGGCAGGTTGTAACCTATTGATTTTATCAACTCTGTCCTGTGGGTTTAGTGTAGGGGATTTTCCATGTCATTTTCCTGTGGTTGATTTATCAATATCTGTAGTAAAATCCAGGTAGATCAAATTATACAGCAAGTCAGAATGAATTCCTTTAATACTCCAAGGTGAACTTTTAAAAAAATGAATCCATCAGATGATACACCTGGCATAGCTGCATGCCCATATTCCTTCCCTCTATCATCCAAGGATAATAAATAGCACACTAATGTGTATAGGAATCTCTGTCTCTGGATAACACTCATGCACATCCACATAGTGCATAGCTCCTGTAAGGAGCTTTTGGTCCTGACCTAGTGGCTGAATCAAAACTTGCCCACATATAGCAGTGAGCAAAGGGGGCCTAGTGTAGGAATACCCCAGCAACAGGAATTCCCATGTTCAATCCATTGTGTTTCCAACAGAAAGTTTATACCATTGGGAACTGATGAAGTATCTTCAGTGTGATCAATTTCTTTGATGAGGGTCTGGTTCGTTGTGAATTATGAATTTAGTATAGAATGTGTAGATAGGAGTTTCTCTCTGAATAGTCTTGTGGGATTTGAAGGTACTAATTCGTGTCAGGGTTACACTACGTCAGATAAGATAATAACTGAGAATTTAGGGAAAGTAAACATCATTTTTACTCTTAGTAGTAGCTCTACTCTAGTTGTAATTACAGCCACAGTTTGGCTTGGCCATGAAAGAACACACACCACTTCAAAAGGGACCCATTCAAATTAGCAAAAATTATTATCAAGTCTTTGTATTTTTTTGGATTCCCACTTACTCATTTTTGGTTTACCTATTTTCCTTGAGGAAACTTTGTTTTTTGGGCTTCAGACATAAAAGACAGAGGCAAGGTGGATATGGAGCAATGCAGGCAATGCCTTTTTTCTCAGAAGTAAGTATCACCAGTCCAGGATCTTGCATGCATGAGTGTCTGCCCTTTGGAGTGCGATAATAATAGGGAAGGAAGATTGACACTTGGTGTTTTGTCAGTAACAGAAGTTAAGCGGACAGCATTATCAGATTTTTGGCATTGAGGAGTCATTCTTTTAGTGAAGCTACCTTCTCTCCATCTCTTCTGTTGAAAGTTGAGAGATGGCATCTGTTGTGGTTTTATCTCATTCCTGTCTTAATTGTTTTGTCTTCCTCTCTGACACTCTGAACTCTGAAACCCTAGTCTCCCACTTCAGTTGTTTCTTGAATCATTCATAACTGTCTGAGGCTTTACTTGAACAGCTTTCTGTGATTCAGCCTTTAAGAATGAGAAAACAAAAACATTAGCATCACATCTTCCAAATTCAGGAAAGAAGATCTTATGTTCATTCACAGTCAATTATAGTGAAGCATAAATAGTGCATCAAAATAATATTGTAATGCAAGCAAGAGAGGGAGGTTTTGTGAGGACATTTGCTCAACAATATTTTTCTTTCACTGTATATATCAAAATATTACTAGTATAGGCCATCTGCTAGAACAGAGGAATCTTCATTGTATAGAGCTACATATGAAATGCCTTGCCATATGTGAAATGCACATTTTACATGTGCTGCAAAGATCATAATGATACTATTCCTTCAAAAGGTGTAGCAGATGACAAATTAAGCATAAGCTTTAAGTGGCTCCCTCCTATCTATAGAATAAAGGGCCATTTCATTAGTTTGCTATTTCAAAGCCCTTCATGTGTGGACCAAGGAACAAGTCCAGTTTAATGGCCAACACTCTCCTTTATCCACATTATTTGCCATGTAGTCTAACCAAATGTAATATTGCTGTTTCAGTCAAGGATCCTTAAATCTCTGATAGCACATCCTGCTTGTCTTGAAGTCTTAGGCTACTCTCACCTAGAGTCACGTTACTCTTATGTAAATGAGCATTGAGTGAATTAATTGTGCTCTGTATATACTTTGACATGTAATCTTTGAGTTTAAAGCCTTGAAAATTTCCAAGTTCAACATGCATTTTACCTCCTGAGAACCTTCAGTAGACTCCCCAGTGTTCTCTGAATTATTAAAACATGTGAGATTAATTTGTATATCCACTAGGCAGTTTTGCTGTGTATGTTATTGTTACTCAAGATACAGGCCTTGCACCTTCTGTTGCATGCAGGCTTCTGAGCTAGTCTTCACCTTGCAAAATGCCTGAACCACACATGTTCTTTAGTTTGTTCCATGAAGGCAGTGTTATCTACAGCTTGGACAGAAATCAAGATCACATGAGTTAATGTACATAAAGAGCAATCCACAAGCAAAGAGCATCCATTGAGCCTGACACCACAGTGTGCCTCATTCCTCCTTCAGCTCCAAGCTAAGCTCACTGGTGGTACATTATGATGTTTCTTATTCTCTGTAAACAGAGAATAACAAGTGACTTTGAATACATCTTCAAATATATATTGAAGGAATGAACAGAAATTTTGGTACTCATGGTAATGATAATTCTGATATCTTTAAGATTTAAAATTTGATTAGTAAACCTGTAAAAAGTAAAATAGATTATAATCATGTGTATTTGCATTACTTAATTCTTAGCTTTCATCCTAATTATACATACCATTTTCTACACATTTATGTAGAGATAACAACATGCTTATTCTGAAGAGGGATGTTTCCCAAAATGTAATTTTTAAATTGGCTGTTGTTTCAGACATCTTTTCAGCCAACAGAATTTGAAATATTTTAGGAAAATCATGAGTTGATTAAAAATAAAATCTAGATTTACATTTTTTAAATTCATTTAGTTTCTGATTCTTTACTGAATTGCATCATGTTATGAAAATAGAGCTGTATTTAACTCGGTTACTGTTCTCATTGTGAAAGATGTTTTAAATCTGTAGTGTCCCATACATTTGGAATTTGAAAAACCCCTCTTTTTAAACTCAGAATGTAAAAGATAGGATGATAAATGCAGTGACATTAGGAGCTCCCGCTTTATGGTCATAGAGCATCAGGGCTGTTGGGTGGTGCTCATCAAGGACAGGCTTGTAGGCTTCCCTCCCTCCATGCTAGTGACAGGGTGACATCTGAAAAAGCAGAGCTCAAAGCAGTGCTGGGGCGGCGTAGCTCATGAGCTTTGTAGTTTGGAGTCTGCATGGGCTGGGTAGACAGGTCTACCTCAAGAAGTGTATTCACTGCCTAGATTTTCTTAGCTTGATTCTTTTCTGAAAGAAAGTGTTCCTTAGCCATACCCACATTCCCCAGAAGACTAAGACTAAGGTGGTAGTTGAGCCAGCTGTCCCAGTGGTCATGAGGAGGTGGGAAGACAACCTGCCTCACTTCACTTTGTATCGTGCTGAGCACTGTGGGTGGCTGCTGGGTGTTGTCACCTTGCTAGGTTCTGGTGACTGTGACTCCCAGAGCTCACAGGCTAGACTGCCTTTCTTGGACTATGTTTTCTGGTCATGTATTGTCACAGAAATGTTAATAAATAGTATGTGACAAAGGAGCTACTTATTTCCAGAGGTTTGGAAACTTAGTAAATGTTGAGTTTTTATATTTTTTAAAATTTATTTATTTGAGAGGGGAGACAGAGAGAGAAGGGGTGCACCAGAGCCCCTAGCCACTGCAAATGAACTCCAGTTACATGTAGCACCTTGTACATCTGGCTTTATGTAGGTACTGTGGAATCCAACCCCAGGCCTTTATGCTTTGCAAGTGCCTTAACTGCTGAGCCATCTCTCCAGCCCTAAGTTTTAAAGATTTTTTTTCCCATTTGCTAAGGGACAGGTGGAGAGGGAGAAGGAGAGAGAGAATGGGCATCCCAGGGTCTCTTACCACTGCAAATGGTACTCCAGATTTATGCACCACTTTGTGCATCTGGCTTTATGTGAGTACTGGGGAATCAAACCCAGACTAAAGTTCAGTATTTCTCTAGATTATTTGACATTGGGCCTTTTTGTGAGACACATATTAATGTCTCCATTCTTTTGCACTCATTTTGGGAATCAACGTAGAGAGGATTTTACCATGAGCAGTGCATAAGAGCAGCAGGAAAGAGTGCTGTGGGAAGTCTGCACAGCACACAAACACTTCCCTGTTCTTTTTGTTGTTGTTTTGTTTTGTTTTTACAATAAAGGGTCTCACTCTAGCCCAGGCTGACCTCACTATGCAGTCTCAGGCTGGCTTTGAACTCACAGTGATCCTCCTACTTCTACCTCCTGAGTTCTGGGATTAAAGGCGTGTGCCACCACTCCCTGGAGTTCCCTGTTGAAAAGCCCTCAGTAAGGAGAATGCAAATGACAGGAAGGACCTTCAGCTGGGCAGAAAGACAAGTATGCGTAGAGCACATGTAAGGTAGCACAGCATGGCATGCATGAGGAAATATGAAGTGGGTCTGGATTGTGAGACAACAGTGGGGTTAACTGTCACAACTAAGAATACTAGAGAAGAATTGAAACCATTGAGATATATGCAGAAAGACCCTGGACAGCATGACATCTGTAAAATAGTAACTTCAAAGTTCTGTAATTTCTATTGTGCTTTACGCTTAAATCTGGTTTCCCACAAAGAAAAAGTTTGCAAATTTTATCTAGAGGTAGAAAATCTATGATAAACTAATTATGACTGAATCATATGCTGCTATTGAGCTCCTAATGATGTATTTTTAAAAACTGAATTATTTGTGAACAATTTAAAGTTGTGTATTAGGACTAATAAAGCAGTTTTTTACAGTAGTTTCAAGTGAACTAATTTTTATTTTGGAATTGATAATGGGAAACTTGTAATATGAATCCAGAACAATCATGTATTGTTTTTATATATTTAAAGTGTTACTGAGCATTCCCTTGCCATCATTGATCGTCATTGTAGAATACTAGAAGATGCAGAAAAAGAAAGCAGGTGCTTATGTCTTATAGAGAAAGGTGGACATACTGGTGTGCTCATTACATATAATTTACATATTTATAATATTACTAAGTATAGTTAGTGTTCATTTATTTTTACATTTTCCACACTATAAAACCCAACATTGAAAAGCAATATTCCATTTAGTTAGGTTTGTAATTGAGTGTGTAACTAGAACATCTTGACTTTTCCCAATCATACTTTAGAGAGTTCCTATTATTACAAATCATATTTGACAAATATAATGCCCAAATTGGAATTACTGCATCAAAAAGTAGAAATTTTGTGCAAGACTCAACATATGTCATCACACTGGTTTCTAAAACAGTTTAGCATTTCATATTTCTACCTGTAGTGCATCAAAGAGTTTATTTCTTCAGATTTTGAGAGCATTCATTCATTAAAAAATGATAGTGGTAATTTAGAGTTGATAAGTTCAGTAGTTTAAAAATATGGCATACAGTGATTTTAATGGTAAGCAATAGTTCAGTGAAATCTTTCTATTTAATACCGTCTATCCACAGATACAAAGATTCACGCTTTTTAAAGTTAATATACTTATTTGTATGTGTGTGCCAGGGCGTCCTGCCACTGCAGATGAACACTAGATGCTTGTGCCACCACATTTTGCATCTGGCTTATATGGGTACTTGGGAATTGAACCTGGGCTGGCAGGCTTTGTAAGCAGGATCCTTTAACTGCTGAGTCATCTTTCCAGCCCCATGATTCACTGTTGATACGGATTTTTTTTTTTTTTGAGGTATCCATCACGAATTGAAAAAATTGACTATGAGGAGGGCAAGATGTTAGTCCATTTTGAGCGCTGGAGTCATCGTTATGATGAGTGGATTTATTGGGACAGCAATAGGTTGCGCCCCCTTGAGCGACCTGCATTAAGAAAAGAAGGGTTAAAAGATGAAGAAGATTTCTTTGTAAGTAGCAGGCTTTTCCATTGTCTACTTTTGCTCAATATATAATGTCACATTTTAAAATATAAAAAAGTGTTCAATTTTCAAAATCCTGTTTCTGTAAAGGAAATGTTTATTATACATGGAATTGATCTTGAAAGTTATTTGAATAGGATTTTAAAGCGGGGGAAGAAGTTCTGGCTCGTTGGACAGACTGTCGCTATTACCCTGCCAAGATTGAAGCAATTAATAAGGAAGGTATGTATTGAAATGATCTTTGGTTTAAAATGGAACTGATAGTAAAACTTGAGTACATTTTGATTTATATGAATGTATGTATTTATTGTATGTATTTCTTTTTGCTTTGAATTCTACTGTGTGGAGTTGTGCCACTGTTCTTTCTAAAACTGTTACATACTACTAGAGTGGGATGGCACATGACTGACAGTGCAAGCGTAGAAAGTTAGTAGAGGTGCACAATCTCTTAAACAGCTCCAGCTACCAGCTTACATGCTTTTGTGCATCTGATTTCTACTTTATATCTCTACTTTGTGGCTGTCATATTTATGACCAACTCAACCAGAATATAAGGAATGGTTGTAGATGAAGCTTCAAATCAACCTAGCTCATGAGTAAAATACTGTGTTGTTACCTGAGAAAGTATATTCTTTATGGCACCTGTCTCTTTGGTTTCATTAATATCCACAGAGAATTGAGTGCTCACTGTCCTACTCACCTTTTGTTGATATTGGTTAGAATATTCAACACTGAGAAGAACTTGCTAGAGCAATCATAAATGTTAAAAATAACAAAAGTTAGGTGTGTTGGTGTAGCATACACCTGGGAAATCTTTTGGACACATAATAGACTTAAAAAACAAAATTGTATATTGATAAATTGGAAAAGCATAGTCATTTAATAATAGATTAGCTTAGAAAATATCTTGTTTTTCAAACTTCTCATTTAAAAATCTATTTAAGGGCTGGAGAGATGGTTCAGTAGTTAAGGCATGTACCTGCAAAGCATAACATCCCAGGTTCAGTTCCCCAATACCCATGTAAAGCCAGATGCACAAAGTGGTGCATGTATCTGGTGTTCATTTGCTGTAGCTTGAGGCCCTGGTGTGCCCATTCTCCATCCCTCCCTCTGTCTGTCACTCACTCCCTCCCTCCCTCCCTTCCTCTCTCCCTCCCTCTCCTAATAAATAATAAATAAATAAAGATATTTAAAAAATTTAAATAGTTAAAAAATCTATTTAAGCCTATTGTGAGCTACTTGGAAGCATATTTTTCAAGTTATTGATTATTATTATTTCTTACACTTGACCACTTATTAGTTGTGTCATTGAGTGACAGCTTTCTGGCATGGGCCTTTGATCCATGCATGGGACACTACCTTTGAACTGAGTCCTGAAAGACACACAAGTAAGTTACAGAAGAGCTAAAAGGAATTGTGACAACAGAAATTTTTACATGTGAGAGCTGTGCTATTTTAATGACGTACAAGGAGTATAAAGTGAAGAATTCCTTGGAATGGTGGGGAAAGGGTAGGAAAGGCCAGGATAAATGCCTGAGACATCTAAAATCTTGTGAAAAAAAATTGAATTTTATTTGGGGATGATGGGAGCTGTGGATGAAATTTAAGCTGAGGAAACATTTAAAAAGATAAAACTTAGGTGTAAAGACATCTAGTTCGTAATCATGATATCACTTTACAAATATTTTAACCCCATTTTTGGCTCTATTGAATCGAAGCCACAGGAATGGCTATGGTTTTAATCCTAGTGGTTACCTACTCTAGCAAGAGAAGAAAGAATCTCAGCCAGCAGGCTTATTGCTCCTTTTACCTTGGTGTCTGCAGTTCTGTTGAACTGTGTTCTGGAGCTCATTTGTCCTAGACTTGTTCTCAGGGCCCCTCTGGACCAGTCCAGAGCCCAGCACAGAGCAGGCTCAGTAGTGGTCTGGGTGGAGGAAGTAAAGACTCTGCTCTCATTGTAATAGGATCCACCCAAAAGCAAATAAAGCAACATCAGGCACTACAGGCTCCCGGGCTTTCCATGCTTCAGGCCCCTGAGCACATGTAAATACACTTGTGTTCACATACACATACACACCACATTCAACCAGAACCACTCTTGTTGCTTGTCCTGTCCCACATTTCTGCAGGTGTTTCATACAGATACTGTAGCCTGCATTGGAGGAGGAGTGGTGATAACTGGTTTTGGGACTGCTGCCATTTCAGGAGTAGCTCTAGTCATCCCTTAGTGGTATATTGGCAATTAATATTTATTTTTTAACCTGTCTACTAGTAGTATTTTATGATTTATAGATGTCTCCCACATGGCAGATGAGCCTGTCTCTTTACTCAAAAAAGAAAAAGACAGGGCTGGAGAGATGGCTTAGCGGTTAAGGCACCTGCCTCCTAAGCCTAAGAACACTGGTTCCAATCTCCAGCGGTTCCAATCTCCAGGTCCCACCTTTAGCCAGATGCAAAGTGACGCAATGCCATACTTGACCACAAGGGGGCGCATGCATCTGGATTTCGTTCGCAGCAGCTGAGAGACTGCTGGTGCGCCCATCTCTATCTGTCTTCCTCTTCCTCTCTCTCTCTCTCTCTCTCCAAAAAAAAAAAAAAAAAAGAAAGAAAGAAAGAAAGAAAGAAAGAAAGAAAAAGAAAAAGACAAAGACAAAGACAGAAGAAGCCTTCAATTGCCTGTAAAGGCAAAGAAAATGAACATGTGAGCTCTGAGGATCTGCGAGACAGCAGACAAGTGAAGAGATGGGGCGCTAGGAAGTCTGCACAAGTTAGTGAGGGATGTTTTCATCCTGATGACTGTGATCCTTGAAGAACAGTTAGAATTGGGCACAATTCAGGGAGGGAGGAAGGAAATAGTATGAATGAAATTTTGAGGGACAGTGGCCCTGCCAGTGGCTGGGCTGCTCTGGAGTGCCATGTGGAGGAAGAAGTTGGACAAACAGTTGCAAGAATGACATACATGTGTTTGACATTTTCAAAAATGTCCCAGTTTCAAAAATGTCTTTATATCCCTGCTGATCACTTAGTGATTTATTTTCAAAACTTATATTTTAGATACTTGTAATATTGAACATTTTGTTAATTGTAGGAAGATAAATCAAATTGTATTATTCAGGTCATAAAATTCTTTGCACATATATGCCATTGGCTTTTGTATCAATTTCAAACCATTAATAATTATCACATTTCTTGTCCATACTTCTTTTTTAAAGGCCAGCTGTTTGTTTACAAGTGGCACTTTGCTCCTTCTGTAAGTGTAAATCCATGTGATTTCCCCCCCTCCCCCATAATCCCATCTCATACTGACCTGACCTGCTAGCATGGAGTCTGCCACAGACAGTGAAGGTGCTTCAGGGCCTGTAGGCAGCCTCCCTCAGTGTCAGTACGGCCAGCTGGCTATGTTGCTTCCTAGCTGAGTCTCCAGGCAGTCTGTTTGCTATGCTGATCTCATCTGCACATGAAGACTTAACCACCAGGATGCTTCAGTGTTGGAGGATCTGGAAATCTTGCTTCAGTTCAGTATTATTGCAGATCATCTTCCTGAGAGCATGGTGTTTTTCATAGATCAGATCATTCTCTGTTACTTATTTTAGAAGAACTTTTTTGGGATAGCTAATACTCTTTCCTATAGAAATACTGTGTAATTAGTGATGAAACATAATAGTACTATGTAAATAGTGATTTTATTTTTGTCAGATATGTCTAAACACATATATTTTTTATTCATAAAAATTTTGAATTTTAAAGTAAAAAAGCAAAGTTATATGGAGCTGGGGGCTGGAGAGATGACTTAGCAGTTAAAGTGCTTGCCTGCAAAGCTTAAGGATCCAGGTTCAATTCCCTAGTACCTGTGTGAGCCAGATGCAAAAGGTGGTACATGTGTTTGGAGTTTGTATGCAGTGGCTAAAGGAGGCCCTGGTTGTGCCCATTCTCTATCTCTGTCTCTCACCTTCTGTCTCTCAAATAAATAAATAAATAAATAAATAAATAAATAAATAAATAAATAAATAAATGTTCTAGCCAGGTGTGGTGACGCACACCTTTAATCCCAGAACTTGACAGGCAGAGGTACGAGGATCACCATGAGTTTGAGACCACCCTAAGACTACATAGTGAATTCAAGGTCAGCCTGTGCTAAAGTGAGACCCTACATCAAAAAAAAAAAAAAGAAAAGAAAAGAAAAAAAAACTATGGAACTAATTTATTAAAATTATAATTTTTGTACATTGTAAGGGAATATTAGTTTTAAGGAGAGATAAAATGTACTTAATAAATTCAATAGTGTTCTTAAAAGGGCACATGTTTGCACAGTTGTAACCACAAAGCATTCATTCATGTCAGGCACTACCAGTTAGCTTCTAGGTACTGCTATAAGGTTGCTGCAGATGGTTTCTAATTCTGACTGCTCCTATTTCAGGAACATTTACAGTTCAGTTTTATGATGGCGTAATCCGTTGTTTAAAAAGAATGCACATAAAAGCAATGCCTGAGGATGCTAAGGGGCAGGTAAGAGTGTTCAGTATTCCTAGCTACTTACAGGGATAAGACTTCTTGAACAGTGTCGGATCCACATATAAATGTACATCTGTGTTTTTATTAAATGAACTAATTGTAGGGTTATGTGCTGATAGCCCCAAATAGCAGCCAGAAAAAGAGGCTTAGAATGTAAAAAATTATACACTTGATTTTTGCTTCTTTGGTTTTAGACCTGCTAAAGTTATAGGTCACTAGTTTCTGTTCCAGGTGAAATCCCAGCATCCACTAAGCTGGTGTTGTCCTATCGACCCAGCTGGATCGTGTAACCAGTCTATGGGAAGTGAGGTAAGTGCCTTTTTGCTTTTAAATTTTATTTTGTTTTATTTAGTATAGAGTATTATTTACAAAGTTCATTTTTAATATGAAATTTTACATTGAGTTTCTTATCTTCTTCTTTCCTTCTACAAATCAGTCATTCACCTTCTCTAAAAGGCGCTTACCTGACACTGTAGGCTGTTTCAGATAGGGCTCTCTGAGTTGCATGACAGAAGCAGTATATTCTATGCTTTGTCACTGCACAGAGCAAGATGAGTGGTAAGACTGAAAGAAGAGTCTGGGATGGAGTTATAAACCATGACTTCATTTGTCAATTATACTTCCTGAAATACTGGAAAGAGAGGTGCCAGTAGAAGCTTAAGTGTTTTCTTTTATGTTCTGCTGTTATTTGGGATCTTCAGCACCTGGACCTACAATTAATTTTAAGATCTTGAAAGTAATCTGTGAAAATGTCTATTGTGAAAATATGCGTCTGTGTGTTCTATACCATGCAGCAAAAAGTACCATCCTGAAGTATGTTGAAATCAGTTATGTACATGTAGAGTCTGAAATATGAAATAGGTTTTCAGTCAGTATTTTTAAAGAAATATTGTGAGCAGTGTGATTGTTTAGTGAAACGATCATCTAGCACTTACGTACTTACTGATACGTAAATGCAATTAAAAATGAAAATGCTTTTGATCAAAAAGTCACTTTGTTTCTTCCTATGTGTATGTATAAATAAACTGCTTTTGAAGCATCCAGTGGTGTGCTTTCTTGGTTACTACATAGGACTGATTAAAATGTTGAGATCATCATTTACTACCTATCTGCTTAAACAGAAGTGTCTTAATTTCTGTGTTTGTTTTGCTTCATGCTACAGTTTTGTAACTATTTATTCAGAGGTCACGAGGGGGCACTATTACTGTTGCTGTAAAGCGTTCTTCCCTTCCCCCCAAAGTGGGACATGGAGCCAACTTTTTTGTGGCTAAATTGCAGGCTGTAGAAATAAGATTTGTTACATGTTTTGGGTATTTATTTTTATAAATATTTTAGTCATGACTGTAAGATCAATGCCTAAACACCAGCCTATTACAGGAGCATTGTATACCTTATTTATTGTTTCATTTTTCTTATTAATTATAAGCAGGTTAAAAGTATTTATAAAGTTTATTTTTATAAATTTTCATAAGTTGTTTTCTCAATAAGCTATAATGTATTTTTATTTAGAAAATATAATATATCAGGTTATCGGGTAAAGACTAAGACAATCCTGTCTTGTATATTTGTCTAGATTTTGTTTATTTTAAGAATTCTTTTATAAAGACAGAAAGTAAAATTTATTTTACTAAATTAGTAAAGATTAATATGCGTCAAATAAATGCACAGAGGATATGTTCTTCTCTAGGCTTTTTTTTTTGTTTGTTTGTTTGTTTGTTTCTTTTTAAGACAAGATCTCATTCTAAGCCAGGCTGACCCAGGTCTCCCTCCATTGCCCAGGCTGCCCTTGAAATCACTGCTTCCTCCAGTCTTAGCCTCCTGAATGCTGGGATAAAGGTGGGCACCACCACCTCTAGCTCTTCCCTCGGCTTTCTAAAAGAATTGTAAAAGATGAAACATATGTATGGATTGCAGATTGGTTTTCTTAAGCCTTAATGCTGTTGTTCATGACTTAACCCAGTGGGTTAGTAGTGGTCAGTCTCTGCTTGTATTTAAAAATTAGCTTAAGCACTTAGAAGAACTTAAGTTGTTATTTTGGTTGACATGTAAAGTTGTAGATATTGTACTATGTTTGTAGGCATTTTTCTTCACTGGGGAATGCACTAGAGTAGACATGTTAGCAGTCCAAAGTTAGATCTCCTCTCCACATCTCTTCCTTTTTTCCTTCTTTCACATATTTTTGAGTGGAATGGTAGTGTTGATCCTTAAATAGCGAGGAAGCTGACATGTTACAGATGTAGGTTGATTGCCCCATCTGATGAGAAATCTGATTATCCTCAGAAAAACATAGCAGCAGTGATTGCTGGGTGAGAGACTGGGTCTTTTATTTTAAGTTTGGAGTCTTGTAACTAGACAGAGTTGATGTTTTTTGTTTCTGGAGGTTTTAATGTACACCTTGAGCATACTGAAGATTGGCTCATAAGTCCTTTACTATTTTCAGCATTTTTTTGCATATATTGTTTTATTGGATTCTTATACCAGATCTATTCACATACATATGGGTGATAATTTCACTTTACAAGTAAGGGATTCAGAACTAAGGGAACTGAATAACTGATTTAAAATTCCACTCACCTATTACTTGCAGAGTGACTTGAAAACAGACTTTCTGATTTCAAAGCTAGAGCTGTTTTGATAGCTGACTGGTGTATTATGCTAGCTACAGAGCACTTGGGATATGTCCTTTTTAGTTCTGGTTCATGGAAAGTCACAGTTTTTGATAGTCTAACAATCCTAGGGAAGACTGATGGAGGTAATTCTTCAACCACATGGCTGTAGTGCCTGCCGTGGCTAAACAACTTCATAATCAGAAAGCACTTTTAAATGTTTAAGTTTGAAAGTTGCAGTGATTCTCTTTCTTCTAGTGTTTCTTTACTGGAGGTAGAGAACATCTTGGGATGGAAATTATCTCTGACAGTGTCCAGCATTGCTCTCACAACAGAGAACTCACCTCACTGCTTTTAAAGTCTGTAAGCATGTATTCTCAGCCACTTGTAACACTGCTGTAGTGGTCTTTGGCCTTTTTGTTTGTTTGTTTGTGTTTTGATCCCATATGGCCTTAAACTCATGACAGTCTTCTGTACTTCAGTCTCCCAAGTGCTGGGATTAAAGGCACCTTGACTGGCTTCTAGCTGCCTCTTAGCCTGAAGCTTTCCATCACTGTTTGCCATCCGTGCGCACTCTGAAGATGTTTTATGTGATGTTTTCCTGGTGCTGAGATGGCTATTTTCTCCTTCAGCTGCTGTTTACCTTTAGGAGTCAGCTCTTCCCCTGACCTCTGAAGACCCCATTAGTCTAGCTCTTCAGTCAAAGTAGATCTGTCCTGATGGTCTGCTCTGTTATTTATTCCTCTAGTATTTCTCCTGTCATTCTATGTTATGCTTTTTATTTCCCTGTAAAGTCCTTGTAGCTGGCCCAGTCTCTTACCACCTGCTGTCTCTTTTAACTGTTAGCAAGGCACCTAGCTTATATAATAGGCTGTTTAATAGGAAATTGGAGAAGCCATGTGGTATTTTCTGTTCTTCCCAATCATGGGGGGCTGAAATGTAGATGTATTTGTTGCTTGGTTGTAATCACCTGTTTATTGTCACCATGTATTTTCATGGGTGAATAGCCATCAACTATATGGCTTTTTGCTTAATTTTCTTAACAGGTATGCTTAACACTTCTTCATATAACTCATAACTTCATTTCACTTACGTTGTGGAGTTGTTTTCAGTTGTTTAGACTGAGTAATACCGTAAGCATTTTGGATGATTCTAATTGGCCTTAAGATCATGCATAGTAGCCTCAGTGGAGGATAAATTCTGTAGAGATATTGCAAATGGTTGTTTTAAAGTTTTTCTTATTGCAAAAAAATTAATTACTAGCACCACTTTATACTTCTTTATAGTGATATGTATTTTTACATTAAGAATTTTCAGTTAAAAGTAACATTTAGGTAGCAGTCAGCAAAATTGACCAGGGGAAAATAAATGTATGTTGCCTCAAAAGAACAATAGCTAACCCACAGCCATAGGAGGAAGAAAAAGAGTGAAGTATGAAGTAACTGAGTGTGACTTTGCTTTGGTCAAGGTCCATTGCTTCACCAGCACTGTTAAGGCATGGTTAATTAAGCCGAAGCTTTTAAAAGTTTGGAAAAGAAATACAGTCATACCTTGATTTGTGTAAAGTCAGCTGTGTTTGAGTGGTGTGTACTTCCTAATAATGAGTAGTTATTTGATCAGTGGAAGCACATTTCTTTTCATCTTTGCAGGGTTGCAGTAGAAAACTACTTTCTCTTTTTGTGTGACCCATTATGTTGTTAGAAAGAAAGATAATGCATTTAACATTCTAAAATGCTGAAGTAAAATATCTTGTAGTAGTCCAGATTTTCCATAAGCTTTACATCAGAAGATACTTGTTATTGAATATTTTTCCAGTTTATAAATAGTTTTACAATCCAGTTAACCTTTAGATTATTAAACTTAATCTTTTCTGTCTACCACATAAGTATAATTAACTAAGATTTTATATGTGTATATGTGAGAGTAGCTTTGAAGATGTGATGCATATTTTTTTATTCATTAGTGTAACTACATTTTGATTGATTTTTAATAGTTCACATTTTGTGTTTTTCCTTTGGAGGACTGGATTGCTTTAGTCAAAGCAGCTGCTGCAGCCGCAGCCAAGAATAAAGCAGGGACTAAACCTCGTACCAGTGCTAACAGCAATAAAGATAAAGAGAAAGACGAAAGGAAATGGTTTAAAGTACCTTCAAAGAAGGAAGAAACGTCAACTTGTGTAGTAGCCACACAAGAAGTTGAGAAGAAGGAAGATCTACCTACATCTAGTGAACCATTTGGTACAAAGTACATTCTTATTTTCCTTCCTTATGACACAGGTAAACTGAGGCAGCAAATAAGGCAGAGCCCTTGGCTACTGATGATTTTCAACTTACAGTTAAATTACTTCCCCAGCATAATAGGATGACTAAGTTTTAAAAAATCATCTTAGAGTTGACACTCAAGATTAAATGTCTAATATCAGTATTAGATATTATCATTATTTTGAATAGAAATAAGTTGATATTTGGTAGATCTTTAATGGAAATTTTCAGTTTTGTGCTTTAAATGATTATATTTATATTTCAAGGTGTAGACAAGTAATAAGTCATTCACCTGCTTTTCTTTCTTATGGAAGAAGAACTGTTTAGTGCTCGTGTTTCTGATATAGAACTGGAGTTACTTGTGGCCCAGCACATGTTCATTATGCAACTCTGCTGCTTGGATTTGCGTTTTTAAAGTTCTAATCAAGCACTAGATTTAAAAAATGATGTGCATAGCATTTTCATTAATTTCCTATTAATCATGTGTTTTAATTTTGGATTCCAGACAAACTCTCACATATGTGTTCTGTTAAAAGTAGGACTTCACATAGACAACGTTCCAAAGATGATCTTTCCTCAGCCAGAGAGCACATTATCAAACAAGAGGAAAAATAATCAAGGCAACTCATTTCAGGCAAAGAGAGCCCGACTTAACAAGATTACTGGTAAACTACAATGATTCTTTTAGGGGACAAGGGGCTTCATTTTAAATTAAGTTTAATAAAGGAGAATACATCTTCAGTGTAATGAGCTGGTTACTTTATGTTTCTTCTAAATCCCCATTTCTCACCACTGTCAGCTTTGTGTGTTGTAAAATGTGTACAGCACGGTTGCACTACGGACCTCATGGTGGTTGTGAAAAGTGATAAGCAGTGTGCTTCACAAGTCTGGAATGGTTAAGCCACTTGGGAGTAGGAATAGTTTTTCAGAGATGAGTTATCTGCTTTTATCAACATATGGGGACATCATTTCTGCATCTTTAAAAACATTTTTATGTAAACATTCTTATAGTTAACCAGGCTTTCCTGAGGATGGTACTATGGCAAAAAGATGAATTATCTGAATTGAATTCAGTTCTTGAATACTTATTAATTTCTAGTGTTAATGTACTTCTTCATTTTGGTCTCTAGAATATAGCTTACTTCCATGAACCGTTTTGTAATGCAGGATATAGTAATGCTGGGATGATTGGAAACACAGATCATCCTCACCCTGCTAATGTTCATAGAAGAGGGACTTGAAGGATTGGACTCAGGCGAGTCAAGCTAGGCTCTAGCACTCCCAGGCCCTGTTCAGCCTAATGTTTCTAGTCTTTACAAGCATAATGCATGATGAGGAATCAGGATTACGGAGTGGTCTAGCATTACAAGCAAAAAGAAAAAAATTCTGTGAACATAGGTTTTGTATATATGCCAAAGGGAGTTTAAATATTGTAATGATTCAGTCGCATGTTTCTTTTTAAGATCACATGATTTTTAGTGCCTTTGGTCTAATAAAGCTGAATAAACTTTTGTTGGCATTCATTTCAATACTTTGGAGAAGACTGTTTTCTTTGTCAGATCAAGGAGTAAGAGTAAATTACATGTTGTGGCTAGTTTTAGAAGAGAAGAAGTCTGGTAACGTGCCATTGGGGCCAAGTAGAACCACTCTTTCATGATAGCTTTAATCTAAGTGATTAGAATGTCTTTGAACAGGTGAAGATATTTGGTCTCTTTCCATTTATTTATTTTCATGCCTTTCTCTTATAAAGGATATATTTTTTCTCATGATAGGAATTGTTTCAGTTATTTCACCCACTAAACCTTTTCTTTCAAAACTGTTAGCCTTGGAGAAAGCCAGAGTATTCTCTAAGTGATTGTTCTGCTGGCAACTTGAAACTTCAGTTTTGGCTTAAAATGCAGAATGCAGTGCTACATCCAGGGCAGAGTGGAATGCTGCTTCTGAAACAACGATTGGAAGATGAAAGATGAGGAAGATTCGGGGACACTGACATGATACCACTACCTGCCAGCTTCCCAGCATTGTGATTGCTTTTCTTCAGTCATGTAATCTGCTTTTATTTTCTGTCCGTGTATCTTACATATGCTTTACTGGGAAGCTCAAGCTCAACATTTAAAGAATAAACTACAAAGACATCAGCTGAGTCCACAGTGGTGCATTATCTTTACGTGGCCTTGGAGACACAGTAGTAGAGATAAAAGAACCAGTTTACTGCTCCTCAACTTGTACTTCTGTGTGCTTAGCAACAACCTACATCTTCTTTTGGAGGGACTTTCTTTTCCCATGTCCTTGGGAATCTCACGTGTGATGGTTTAGTAGTAATCGTAGTTCCTAAAGTCTAGGAGTGAGAAGCCATGATGGTCTCCTTTTGTTTCCCCAGAAGGTGGAAGTGTGTGCTGGTCATTGTAGTAGTACACCTCTGCACACAGCTGTCCTGCAGGCAGACAGCAAATTGGAGATGGTCTGCAGGGGATACCTGGTCTGGCACCTGTACAATAAATTTCATTCGTGGTCCATGGAAAGAAATGAGAACTCAAAGGAGGCACTTAATGTGGAATTGTGGTGTATTTTAAATTACCAATTTGTCCTGCATTAGTTTATTCTCCTGCAATTTTTTTCCTTTTACTAGGGATGAATGGAACTAAGATCATGGTAGTTTGTTCTGACATACCTTCCTCCCATTCCACTGTATTTTATTTCTTTTAAATAAATCTAACTAACTGCAGATTAGTGGACCAGCTACTGGATGAGTTTAATTCTTTATTTACTCTTTTTGTTCCCTCCCACATATGTATTCTACATTGGTTCTTACCTGATTTCTATATAGAGAATGATAAAAATATGGCTGCTTTCAGTTTCCATCTAGGTAAACAAAATGTAGTTGAATGAGATGAAAGAAAAAGTGTGTCATGCCCACGCTTGTGTTGTTCCTAGGTATTACTTTTCATTATGTCATGTTATGTGCTGTATACATATTGACTTAAAATATACATTTTTGCACTGACAACCAGAACATACCTTTGGGACCAAGTTGGAAGCAAGCTGAGTTTTAACAGAATTAAAATTAGAGATTATGGCAGGTGAAAGAGGAAAGAGCAGTAGTACCTGATGTATTCTAATTGTTCTCGGTGTTCCTGGAAGTTCTGCCTGTTGCTGTGCAATGTAAGAACTTGTTAAAATAATTGAAAAAAAGTCCAGAAATTTAAATTTACTGTTAGCATGTAAAGTTGATAAAGATTTTAACTCCTTTGTTCTGAATGTTCTGTCTATTTTCCAGGGAGCTCGGGCCCCTCCTCTGCTTTTGTTGGCAGGGAGAGGCTCCCTCTATTTTATCAGTGAAGTAGGTTATGGGGAAGTGACTGGTTTCCAGTAGGATGCATGACCTTCTGGTGTTCTACTCAGTTGTTTAGTTTCCTGATGCTGAACAAGGCATTCTGTAAGGATATTCCTCTAGAAGAGGGCATGTAATGTACTGACTAGTAATGCATATCTTCTAGTAATTAAAATTAATTTGTCTTAGATCTATTTCCTTTGAATTCTCATTTACTGTTGCTTTTACACCTCTTAGAATGCTGGAGAAGAGCATAGATTTTGGACTGCCTCTGAAGGCAGATAGAATCTTCTTCTCAAGCACCTGTTCTTTCATTTGTCCTGTTTGGTTTATAGTTAATTATTCTTAAATTGTTAAGCACATAAAGTATGCAGTCTTAAGTACTATATGTAGGCAGGAGAGATGGCTTACCAGTTAAGGTGCTTGCTTGCAAAGCCCAAGTACCTAGGTTCAGTTCCCCAGTACCCATGTAAGCCAGATGCACAAGGAGACACATGCATCTGGAATTCGGTGGCAGTGGCTAGAGGCCTTGATGCACCCATTTCCTTTTTATAAATAAAGTACTATATGTTTAAATATAATTTTAAGTTTTTCTAAGTGTCATCTTTCTGTGAGCATGTTACACAGCTTTCTTCTGCCTTCCCAGTGATCAAATGGGAATGGCTTTTCATTAGTTGGGTCTATAATGTGCTAACAGACAGGTTTTAGGTGTGGTATTTGATTTATTTAAACTTGTCATACCTTGTAAGTTTTTAGCTTATAATTCATCCCATCTAAAACTTTCTACCACTTCTATGAAAGTAAACAAGATAAAATAGAATTAATGGATTGAACAGAAAATCTTTGTCATGTTTGAATAGCCCCAAGAAATAGATCCTCTAGTCATTTTCTGGCAAAAGAACTTTGTTCTGTAATGTTTTTTAAAATTTCACTTGTCCATTGATTCTCAAGAATTAGCTGGAAAAGAAAAAAAAAAAAACGTAGTGAATATAGCTTTAAATGTTCAGTACTTTATATTACATCTTTTTTCTTCTTGTAAACATTGTTCTTATGAACATATGTGCATAATTAGGGTTGAATTTGTGGGTTAAAAGCTTCTGATAAGATAGTTTTTTCCTCTTATGCCTTTTACCCCCCTCTGCACTTTATGTGATGTGAGACAATAAGAAGTGTTAACAGACTGCTCTCAAACTGGGACGGGTTCCAGTTATGACTATGACAGCATTGTTTTGAACTAAGGTTTGCTTCCCTCTGAGCTCTTGATACTCTGCTGTGAATTCCCTTCTGGTTGTTCAAGACCTCTGGGATTGTTGTGTGTTGGAGACAAGCCATGTGTCTTGGGGGGTAGCTCTGTTCTGTGGTGTTTTGGGGTGCCTTCTTTACTACTGTAAGGAACTGTTGACAGCTTCAGTCGTAAAAGCGCTACAGTTTCAATAGTAAGTTTACTGTTAAGTTGTCACTTGCTGTAAAACAAAGGTTTTATGTGGCTCAGAGACTGTATGTGGCCCTTTACAAGCAAGATGGCCATAGACAAAGTCATATTGTTGTCATTGTCCACGAGCCTGGCCTGGCTTAAGGCATTTTGAAACTGAGCAAAGACTCGATTCAGTGAAATGCCTTTTACCTACTATGGCAGATTTTAATGTGTTGTTATAATAACTATATGTATTGTAAATAAAATAACCTTCTAAAATTGAAAATTAGTGATATGTTAGAAAAACACTAGAACTTTATTTTTATCATAAGTAGAATGAAGCTATTAAGTTCAGATGTTCTACAAAAGACACACACACTTCCTTTCTCTCCCCTAGCAACATATAGCATGATTCTATTAATGTTTTTGGAAATTTTGTAAGAAAGTAAGATTTGAGGCAGAGATGAGCATATAAAACTTAGGTTAAAGGAGTATACTTTTGGATCTTTAATGTCATAGTTAAGAACCAAATCCCACTCAATTATATATAAATAATGTTCAAGTTCTTGCTTAGTCTCTAATTATTAGGGATACTTGTATTTTTGTAAAGTAAGCATTTGGAAATTTTACTTCCTGTATGTTAGAAAGCATGGGAGATTTGAACTGCTGAAGTTTTTGAGATGTTTGTTAGGATGAAATCAATATTTCTTTTTCTAATAAGCCACTCTGTACAATTTTTCTCAAGGTTTGTTGGCATCCAAGGCTGTTGGTGTGGATGGTACTGGAAACAAAGAAGACTGCAGTGCAACAGCTCCAGTGCTGGAGCAGGTATGACACGGTAGCATTTGATTCTTTGCAAGGTCCCCACGGAGTGACCACGGAGCTGTAGGAACCCTCTGGTCAGAGGTGGCCATAGGATGCTAACTCATTGATGATAGGTTTTAACTCTGCCTCTTCCCAACTACACAGATAAACTAAACCACAGACGTTATTACTGTATGTCTCAGTAGACTGACGTGCAAGCCTTTGTCTCCAAATTTGAAGCCTGAATACAGGCATCCCAGGGTATAAGCTTCCAGCTGGACACCTTTAACTAGCTTGCAAAAAGACCCTTACACAAATACTTTTTATTTGTGAGTGAAAACAGGGTTTTTTGACATCAAATTAAGCTTCTTTTGTAAGAAGTTTCTTTTATATTGTAACCATTGGTGTTAGACTGACTGTTTTATGAATTGATCAATGAGCCATACATTTTTGCTAGGATGTATATTTTAATAACTACAATAAAAAAAGAGAGTTTAAAAACCTATTAAGGGTCTGTCTTTAAACCACCTAATAGAGGAATTTAATAGTGAAGGTTGCAGTTGCTAGATTTTTGCCTTGGCTACCTTCGAATTCCCACAATAACTGTACATAATGAACTGTGCATGATTTACATCCTCTAAGGGCTTAACTTCTTAGGCACTGTTAAGACTGTAAGAATACAGTAATAGCCATAACTGATTTTCCTTGGTTCTCCTGTTTTAAAATCTGAGCCTTAATGTAGTTTTAATATATCCTTTTTGTATTGTTTTAATTTTCTTTATTAGTAACCTAATAAAGAAGACTTTAAAATAAGTATCTTTTGCTCTTCTCCATGTGTTTTAAAGGATAGCCCAAATTTAATTGATATTGTATTGAGTTTTTCAGGGGTAATTTAGGCCTGATTTGCATTGTTTTGGTGCCTCTATTAATGTTGTATTGAATCAATGGTCTTTTAAATTGATCAATATGTCAGTGACTTATACCTGCTGATTTTCTGTGATCATCAAACGGTTAAGTTTTTGCCGTTATTGTCAACATATCACCAAATTTTCAGTGACTTTTTTTTACTGTGTATTACTATATTCAGTGTCCCAGATAAAAGAATATTTTGTACTCCTAACTGTTATGATATACTCAGAATGCGCTATATCAGGGACTTGGGTAATGAAATGTTTCTGGAAAATTCATTACAATGTCAATATTTTATTACTCACAATCTGTGAGGTAAATGTGATTGTGAAAATTTCTTATATGTGGGAGTTAGCATAAAGAGCAGTACCCATTTTAGATAAGCTCAGTTAAGAAAAAGGAAAATGGAACAACTTGGCTCTTTGTATTTGCATAATTCAGCCATTTTTTGAGAGCTCTTGCCAGTTTTGTAACAGAGACCACTAATCATTAATGAGAACTTTGTAAATTATTTTAGATTTTAAGGAACATCATGCTGTTCCCCCATTTTTTATTTGTAATTCAGGATGATTTTTATGTGAAAATGTTTTGTAACCAAACTCTTAATTTTTATGCTATATGTTAGTCCTGCTCAAAGTCAAAAGTTGAGTTATAAAGCTCTTCACTATATTTCAGTTGGTGTCAGTAATACCAATAAGAGGAAGTTTTGATTGTCACTGCCTTAGGCTGTCCTAATGAGTTAAAATGTCAGTCATTACTAAGATTGATAACAGGCCTAGAGCCAAAACTTACTGTGCTAATGGGTTTATTTATACTTCTGAAAGATTCACACCATGGTCTTGAAGCCCATGATCAGATGATTCATTATGGATTATTTACTTGTATTAGGGAATGTCATGTTATATTTACTTTTGGGTAAAACTTGCATCTGATGCATAATAATTCAGTAAGGTTTTAAATATGTTAATTTGTCCTTGTTTAGAAGTTAAGCACCTTATCAAGATATTAATTTGAGATTTAAAATCTTGTTTCATACCTATGTAACTCAAGAGTAATGGATGCTGTAGTGATGTCTTTCACATATGTGAAGATGAATAATAAAATTGTTTATTTACAATAATGGCTCTAATTACTTTTCTGGCAACATCTTTTGTGATAAGCTTAGGAATGCTTTTCATTTATAGAATACTTTTTCAAATGACAATCCCACTTGGACACATGTGTAGTAAATAAATTCAAGTGTAGAGTTCATGAGAATGAGTGAATGGGACACTTCACACCACACCTCTTATGTAGGATGCCCAATGTGTCATCCCCAGAGCATTCTGCAGTTCCTTATAACACCATAGATGCTTTCTCCCACTTAAATTTGTGTACCTTCATTTGAGAGCAGAACCATTTATTTACTTGGTCTCCAGACAGTGATCTTTGATATCCTTGAAAACTACAGACTGCAAATTTGATGATCATCCACCCCAAAATACATGGAAGTTTAAAGGTTTCTTATGGACAAGTATGTTGTTCGTAGGGCTGTTAAGCAATTTGACTCTCTCTAGTGGCTTGTCGGAGTATCAGTGTCATCCATATATCAGAAAGAGATCCAGTATACCATCTAGCGCAGCAGAGTGCAAACCCATCTGGTGTGGCTCTTTTCTGTTGTCTCTGAACAGTGAACACTTGCACGTATTTTTACATGTAGGGAATATTACTGCCAAGTGAATAAAAATACTTCTTATGGAAGAACTGACAAAGTTCTAATTTTTTAAAAAGTATCACTTGGCAAGATTAAGGTAAAACCTCTCATCTAAGAATGCGACGTATTTTGTTTTTAAATCCAATGTTTTAACTTACACTTTATCTCTTTGGTTTTTTTCTTTTCTGTTGTTGCTTGTTTTGTATTGTTTTTTAGTCTTTTAACTCTTTTGCTGATGGCTGTGATTTCATGATGCATTTTGCTTGTGAAACTAGCTCTCAGCACTAAACTGAGTTAAAGAAAATGTTTTATTAATTTGGTCATTGTTTTCCTGTTGAGATATTTCTTTAAAGGGAAACTGTCTACTTAGACCTCCACATGTGATTAAGAAGATCTTCTAAAAGTCAGATTTTAACATATTCCTTTCATGCTTTAAAAGTATGACAGTGCTTTGTACCATAGTTGTTATTAATATCATTGGCAATTATGACTCCAAAAGGAGGGCACTTTGGTCTAACACTGAAGCGCTTTGTCCAGTAGGATATTGTGTATAGCGGGTATTACGGATATTTATAAATGCAGACAAATAGTTGGCAGTATCCCTTTAAAGATAGCCTATTCAACTTTCAGTTAATAATTTGTGGGGTTCTTTTTAGTTTTTCATTTGTAATAGAAATGTTATATGTTGCTTAACAATGTTTTTGGATACTAAAGTTGCTTAACAATCAAAAATAGAATACAAGGACAAAAATGAAGAAACCAAAATAAAAATATCAATTTTTTATTATTTATTCAGGCGATTTCACCTAAACCTCAAAGTCAGAAAAAAAATGAAGCTGTCATTAGCAGTTCTGCCAACACTCAGAAACCTGCACTGTTATCCTCAACTTTGTCTTCAGGGAAGGCTCGCAGCAAGAAATGCAAACATGAATCTGGAGATTCTGCTGGGTGTATAAAAACCCCTAAATCACCACTTTCCCCAGAGTTAACACAAGTCCAGGAGTTGATGCTTGTGTCTCAGCTTTCTTCTTCAGTGATAAATACAACTAGTGAGCACAGATTTTTAAAACATAGTTACCTATCCTGTGTGGTACATTAAGTATAGCTGGTTGTAGTTATGTTGTCTTTTTATGAAGTTGCTTTTTATTGAAGAATATAACTTAAGTGGATATGATGGAGAAGGCTTGAAATTTTCAGGGGCAAAAATCAGACATTTCCTACTGCTTTACTGTTGAGACTGTACTGCTGGTTCCGAAGCCTTACATTTAATCACACAAACTCCACTCTAGTTGGATTCTCCTCAGCTAATGATCCAAGTTCAGTGAGAGGCCTGATTCATTACAAAAAAAATCCTTAAAACTGAAAACATTATAGAAAGACACATAGTTTTCCTTAACGATTACTATATATGTTTTTTCTAAGCAGGGTCTCACTCGCACCCATTCTGGCCTGAACTCATGGCATTTCTCCTATCTCAGCCTCCAAAGTGCTGGGACTAAAGGTGTGTGCCACCATACCTAACTTTTATGCTATTCCTATGGACAGATATTACTATCCCCTTTTATCTGTAATCCTCTTTGGTATATTATATTACTATATTCTTGGAATATTTATAACAAAGACTAGAATTCAGTCTAATTCTTAAAGTGAATGCCTCCTTGATCGTAGTTTTAAAGTTGTTACCATTTCAGTACCAATGTTTCAAGCGTTAGTCTATTTTAAAAAGTAGCTTTTCAATGTGGGTGTGGCTCTATATAAAACAAGATTTTTGTGGACCCTGAATTTCAAGTTTAGTTTTATATACCAGAAACCTGAAAAGCAATTATCTGGAAAGTCGCTGGGTAAACAAGACCTTTCCTTTGCTTTTTGTACAAGAAATGAATTTGGATCATGGTCAGGAAGAACCATCCATGTTGTGTCTTCCAGAATAAAGATGTTGATACTCTAAAGACTATCAAACCTGCCAACCTCTTTTTCATTCAGTTCCCATATTTTGCTGTCTTTAGTTCATGTCCCCTTTTATTTTTAGTCTCTGCAGTGCATTTTATTCATTTTTCAATTTTTGCTGAGCTTTTTTTTTGTTTCTAGTTATTTTTATAAGCCAATAGAAATGGAGGGAACAGAAAAACTCAGGTGTTTTCTCATAGCCTTCATTTCTTACGACATTGACTGGCAAAGAGTGTCAGAATGCCACATGAAATTACTAAGCATTTTGTTTTGTTTTTTATATCTTGCTATTTAATCACAGTATCAGAAATTACATTTATTGCTATATTTTTCTATTGTCACTATCTTTTCATTTTGATTGTATAAAATTATCCGTAAACATCTAAAACATCAGCTCCTGTAGATGACTCATTTGTTCTAAGTGGATAGTAATATGTTGCCCTATGTAATTGCCTACTGTATAGTCCAGTAGGTTCATTTGCCCAGTAAAAAGATGAAATTTCAGAGTTAAAAAGAGATTTCCAAAGATTTATAGATGACACGAAAAGACGTAATCAGTTGTTGGACAGCAAACAAAGGCACACATGAGGACAGGGGTGGTGCTGGCCTCTGAAGATGCTGTGTCCATAAACATTTTGATGTGTTTGTGTTAAATCTTTTGAATGAATCAGGCCCAGACCCATATTTGAAAGAAGTCCATTTGGGAAATGAGGATGAGAACCATTATTTACATCAGCTTCTCTTTGGCAAGTAACATAGAACATAAACTGTAATGTCTGTTAAGAATGCCTACAGCCTTGCCTTCATTCCCATTAGAATGTCTAAGTTTGTAATATAGCAAAAGATTTATACATACATACATACATACATACATACATACATACATACATACATACATGAGAGAAAGAGAGAAAGGAATTGGGGATGGGGGGTTAGACTACTTTCTTAAAACAGAAATGGCAGTAGACATGGTCTGCATTTAGAGAGAAACTATAGTCTCATGCTTGGGGGAGCTACCTGAAATCAATGTTCCATGTTATTGTCATTTAGTTCTAGTAGGTTCTAGGTTCAGAATTTTTTTTTGACCTTTATGTGAATAAGGCACAATTTTTGCCTTTGATTACCTTTAAACATGCCATTCCTTGTACATATCTTACAACAGCATCAGAGGACAGAATATTGGTCATTTTTCCTGTTTATCTCCTTAAATATAAATAAGATGATCCTGGTATGTATCTGCTTCGTGAACATTGAAGATCTTTTTCTAGGTCCTCCACAGCCAATGAATCCCCCTAGACCTTGCAAGCATAGTGAGCGGAGAAGAAGATCTCAGCGGTTAGCCACCTTACCCCTGCCTGATGATTCTGTAGAAAAGCTTTCTTCTCCCTCTCCAGCCCCTGATGGGAAAGTGTTCTCCATCAGTTCTCAGAATCAGCAAGAGTCTTCAGGACCACAGGGTAATGTATATTGATTTCCTATAGAATGAAACATAAAGGAACATAAATAAGCCATAACAAGAAAATATTATGAGACTTTTGCTTTCCTTCCAATGTCTTTTTGGATTCGTGAGCACTTCGTATATTCTACAAATACTTATTGAGTGCCTCATGATGCTTAACTTACGTACCAGTCAGTGATCCAAGTTGATGTGCACTGGGCCAGTGCATCTATGTTAATATTTAGTTGCAATTTGTATTTTGTGTAGTGCCTCATGTTGCACACGTGCCACCCGAGAAGCTGGGAACCTGTCTCCCTCTTGACTTAAGTCGTGCTTCAGAAGTTGCAGTTCCACTAGCCCGAGATTCTGCTCATCATCATGAGCATTCCAGGATGGAAAAGGGAGATGCACAGATGTTTGTACATCCTTCCTCCAAAGTAGTGGCTGATGGGAGAGGAGCTCCAGCAGCAGCAGGTAAGGAAGCTCGTGTTCCAGGTAGCCAGGATCACTGATACTGGGTGCAAGCATGTTGGTGCTTGACTCTATTTCAGTTCATACAGAAGTCCTTTTCTTCAGGACTCCTAGGTAGCATTTTAAGAAGAAGTCTCTATATGTTTTCGACTTCTTTCATGTGTCCATTTTCCTTACACCTTACACACACTTGAACATGTAGAATTTTATTATTTAAGTTGATTCTCCCTTCTCTTCTCATGTCTCGTGTGGGCATACTTCTTATCTTGTAACTGTGTCCTTTTCTCTGCTTCTTTCTGAAACTCTGACTTGGCTGGGGGTTGATGCACACCTGTAATCCTAGCACTAGAGAAACAGGCAGGAGGATTGCGGCAAATTCAAGGCCATCCTGGCAGAGCAAGTTTTTGGCCATTAGGGCTACAAACCCTACTTAGCACTATCTCTAAACAACAACAAATCAATTATATGAAATGCTTATTTCTCCTTAATAGAAATTATTAGCTAAATATGGTTACTGAAATTCTTACCTTTGAAGCCAGAAAATGCTTTGGTTTAAAGGTTTTAATAGGATTTAATTAAGAAGCACTTAATTACAACTGTGTCTTAAATATAAGGGGCAGAATCTCCTTATTGAAAATAATTTGTTTTTGGAAACTCTGATATGTAAAATTTGCCATGTTTAATATTTTTTGTTTATAATTTTAAAACTAGGTAGTATTTTTGTTAAGTTGATTTTTAAAAATCTGACAGAATGTTAATTCATAGTTCTTATGTATGTTTGCATCATTTTACTTAGGCATTTTATAAGATTGTAACTTCATTAAAATTATATATATGTGTATGTATATATATATATATATATATATATATATATGCATATATAAATTTTTTTAAGGTAAGAAATCTTTTTCAAGTGTTTCTCTAGTAAATTACTACTTTGGAAATGGCTAGGTAAGAGGTTTGGAATCTAATCAGTTCTGTGATGGAGAAAATTGTAAAACAACCAGTTGGTATCGCTAATGATTCTGTTTAACATGATTACTAAGTCACATTTGACCAGCGTGGGTGAATTGTGAAGTAGATTTTGCTCTGTTCTATGCTAGTGTATTTTGGAGGAATAACTGATAGAGGTCACTTAAGAAACATGCTTAATTTTAGTTTGGTGTTTTTAAAATATTTTTTATTTTTATTTATTTATTAATTTGAGAGAGAGAAAAAGGCAGAGAGAGAGAGAGAGAAGGGTGGGGGTGGAGACAATGGGCACGCCAGTGCATCCAGCCACTGCAAACGAATTCCATATGCATGCCCCTTTTGCATCTGACTTACGTGGGTCCTGGAGAATCAAACCGATGTCCTTTGGCTTTGCAGGCAAACGCCTTAACCACTAAGCCATCTCTCCAGTCCCTAGTTTGCTGCTTTTAATTTGCTGTTTCTTTTCAATACGTTGTTGTCTGTAATTCTGTTACACTGGTAGAGGTTGGAATTTTTCTATACGCAATAATATTCCCCTTTGTTTTTTTATTTACTTTTTTCGTTGTCTTAACTTTTTTAGGTGGTCTCACTCTAGCTGAGACTGACCTGGAAGTCACTCTGTAGCCCAGGCTGGGCCTTAAACTCACAGTGATCTTCCTACCACATCCTCCTAAGTGCTGGGATTATAGATATGAGCCACCTTGCTTGGTTTCCTTTGTTTAAATACAAACAAATAAACAAGCAGAAAAACCCAGGCCATATCAGGGGTGTGTGCTCCCTCTGAAGGAATCCTCATGATGCTAGGGTGAATCACTTCCAGCAACTTCCCAGCAGGAATCCTGCCATAGAATTGAGGACAGGATTGGTCCAATATTCAGTCCTGGACATGCAGTTTCTTTTCATGGAATTCCCACCATGCAGATGAAAGTAGATTTTATTAAGTTCTGATTTTGTTTGGCTATTGTCTGTGTTTAGACAAAAACAAGTGTGGTTTTTCTGTTTGGGGAAACATTCTGGATTGCACTAGTGAGTGAGCTTAATATTAATAGCACAGTGGTTGGCAGTTTTAATTGTTGACATCAAGCAGATGCATGACTTTAAGTTAGTTACTGAAGGTTGGTATTTAAATGAGTGGAGATTTATTTTTGTGACCCCTTTGAATTTTTTGCATGTGGGAAGGGAATGGAATTTAGGTCACATTCTGATTGGGCATTTTGCTTAAAATCCATGACTGTTTATTTCATCTGTGTTGAACTTCTAAGTGGTCTGCATGCTTTCTCTCAATGTATAATATTATTGTTTTGTTGAAGCCCAAACTAGTCTGAGACTCACAGTTCTCCTACCTTGACCTCCAGTGTAGTGGGGTTAAAGGCTGGCACCTACTCATCTGACTTTCTTAATGGTTTTCTTTTCTGTTCTTGATACACTATTTCAGTATTTTTACATGTTTGTCTGGTCCCCATGTTGTCTTATATTTAAAGTCAAATGTCCGGATTTTTGTTTCATCTTTATATAGTTCTATGTATAGGTGGGTGCAAATGCATTTGATTGGTTGGTGTTCATCTTAATTATAATGGTAAATTGTGCTAATATTTTAAAACTAGTATAGTAATCACTACTTACAGGAACATGTAGTAGTAGTTTTTTTCTGGGCTGTTTTTGTTAATTTGAACCTCTAAGAAGCTTAGGCTAAAAAGAACATTAATTGTTCCCTGGAAAGGAGGTTAGAAAACTTAGGCTCATAACAGTTTAAACTTTGCTTTTAATTGTTTTTCCAATAGAGATAATGAGCTTACACTTATGTCAACTGTGCATTTACTGTTTAATAGCTTTAATTATTTTTGAATGTATTTTCCAGAATTGTTCAAAATAAAAGTATAACTTGGGATTCTATAATCAAACCCCACCCCAAATGTTCATGGTGTCTCCAGAGCCTAGATTTTCTATGGTGTCTTGGGGATTGCCTCTTTCTAGACAGAAAATCTGAGGTAGTTGAAATCTGTAAAGTTTTTGAAACTCCTTTGGTACTTCTGTACTATAAGGCTGTGGGTAAGTAGGGCTGATCAGGGATCCCTCACTTACTTGAATCAAGGTAGCCTTTTAAAAATCTTTCCATTAGGGCTGGAGAGATGGCTTAGCGGTTAAGGCACCTGCCTGCTAAGCCTAAGAACTCTGGTTCCAATTTCCAGCGGTTCCAATCTCTAGGTCCCACGTTTAGCCAAATGCAAAGTGACGCAAGGGCGCAATGTCGCACTTGCCCACAAGGGGGCGCACACATCTGGAGTTCATTCACAGCAGCTGAGAGACTGCTGGTGTGTCCATCTCTATCTGTCTTCCTCTCCCTCTCTATCTGTCTCTCTCTCTCTCTGTCTCTCTCCAAAAATAAATAAAATAATTTAAAAAAATCTTTCCATTAGACTGTCACTAGTGGTTTATTTGAAGGAAATGTTCTGTTGACAAAATTTACTTTAAAATTCACTATCCTTTGCACTAACATTTTAGTATTTATGTTTTCTAATTCTAGCACATAGTGAAATAGGAACAATCTAGTAGATTTCTTATAAAACTGAATGTATTTTATTGAATTCTGGAATGAGCCTATTATGTTTTTCTATTTGTGTGTACTTCTAAAAGTCTTGCTGATAGTGCATTTTGAATGTGTAAATATTTATTTAAATACTCTTTTTATATTTATTGTTTTTATTAAGTAGAAACTTTGTATGGAACATCATGTGTTGGTACCATCATTTCCCTCCTCCCTGCCCCTCTCCACTGAGGTCCCTGTTAGTGGGATTCTGGTGTTCACCGTGGAGTTGTGTGTTATGAGTTGTGAGAGCAGCAGTCTGTCACTGAGGTGGGCTGTGTCTCTGGATATTCCCTCCCACCCTGTGGCTCTTATATTCTTTCCTCCTCCTCTTCAGCAAAATTCCCTGAGCTGTGGTGCACGTGCTTTAAGTCTACTTTAGTATTGACTTCTAAGTAGCTTCTGGATTTCTGCTATGGCGCGTTTTGTGTGTCCTCAGTGTCTGTCTCCATCACCATGGCCCAGGTTATCAGGTTTGCCATGAAAGCAGCATTCTTGCTTATATCATCAATTCCTCCCTGAGGTTTCACCTGGGCCCTAGCTGTTGTGCTAGGGGTGGTTCATCTGCTGACAGAAAGTCAGCTATCTATTCTTGTCTTGCTGATAGATTTTGGTTGTTATTTGTGTAAAATGTTGGTGATCCTTGTTAAGTTCCCAATTTTGCTTTTGAAATTTTTACCACCTATAAAATATAAAGGGTTGGAAGTCAGAAGTCGGCGGGTCTTGCTCTCCTGGAGTCTCTTGACTCACTGTCTGTTCTGCTGTATCAACCCTGGTGCTTTGCAGCAGTGGCCTGCTACCATTTGATCTCCACCCACCTGAGATTTCTGAAAGGAACCCAGTTTGGTGGTTCCCTTAAAGGACACCTCTGCCCTACCTCAGTGATAGGTTCCTAGCTTCATTGCTGCTATACTTTAACCCGGAGACCAGTGCTTCAGAGAAGGATCCTCCAGCCTGTAGTCACTGTGCCTCTCGTAAGGGCTTGGAAAGCATGTTTGTGGTGCTTGATTTAAGAAAATCACATAAACGTTGTAGCTTCTATGAGCTAATAATTAGTAAACAAAAGGAGTAGTAAGTGTGTTAAATTGTCCAGATAAGTAATTTCATTGTTTTTCTTTTTCCTGTGATGTCTCTTTCCTTCTTTCTGTTGTGATCAGTGTGATAATCAGTATTCTTATTAGTCTGATTAAATGCTTATTAATCTTACTAAAACCTTATTTCTACTTGATTTAAGTAGGATTTTAATATTTTTATGTTTAAATAAAATCCTAGGCTAGCTTTCTGCTATTGGTATAAAATGAAAAAAATTTAAAAACCTGTTAAATGAAATTTAATAAAAATATATTTTTATGTTTATATATAATAAAAATTTACTAAAAACAAATACTATTTTTCTTAGCTTAACCCTTGATACAAGTGAGACATTAGTATTGGGAAATATTGAATGCTAAGATAGTCATGGTTCAAGGTATCCGTGCTGTTTAGTTAGAGTTTGTGAGATACGGCATTTACAAAGTTTGGACCACTAGGTAATATATGCCCTTAAAGTAGAATATTTTATGTGTCTGTATGCTTTTACTTTCACACATTCCAATTTTGGCTTCTGTTGTTATCAAGCAGCATTGTCTTAGACATCAGGAGGTTAAATGTCAGCATAAAAGGTTAGACAGTTAGTAGAAAACCAGTGTGATTTAGTATGAAATTGAATATAACTTCATTCACTGCATTGAATAATATTTAGGTCAAAATTGCCACTGAGGCAGCAGTGGGATAAGGTCCTACTACTCAAGGATTTCAGCATCATGTGAATTGTTGAAGTCCATGGTGCTGCAGTCCATCTGATGGCCAAAGACCTTTCCCTTTACTTTGTGTGATTATAGCCACAGTATACTATTTATGGAAGGGTATAGCCTCATATTATCTCACCACAGAAGAGGAAATAAAATAACGTACTGAGCACTAGCCTAAGCACTTTACCTATTTTGACTCATTCTTTCTTTTTTTTTTAAGTTTTTGCTTTTTTCCATAATCATCTTTTCTTTTGAAATGTTAACTCTATTTTAATTTTATTTATTTATTTGAGAGAGAGAAAAAAGCAGAGTGAAAGAGAGACAGATAGAGAATGGGCGTGCCAGACCCTCCAGCCACTGCAGATAAACTCCAGATGCATGTGCCCCTTTGTGCACCTGGCTTACGTGGGTCCTGGGGAATCAAAGTGGGAATCAAACCTAAGTCCTTTTGCTTTTAAGGCAAGTGCCTCAACTACTAAGCCATTTCTCCAGCCCATGACTCATTCATTCTTACAAGGATAGAGGTAGTATTCATTTATCCTTGTAAGGACAGTGGTGGGTTCACATGAATCCTTTTAGGAACAGTAGCGGGTGCTCATGATTCCTTACAAGGACAGTGGCTGGCACACTTACTTCCATTGGACAGATATGAAAACACAAGCACAGAGGCCCTAATGACATTTTCAGATTATATACAATATATCACGGAACCAAGATTTGAACCTAAGTTGGTCTGCAGAAATACATACCATCCTTAATTTACTATTTTTCAGAGTAACAAATCCTACTTTTTTGTTACTAGTTCATATAGTAAGATAATGTAAACCTGTAAGGGGGGGGATAAGGGTGTCTTTATGTTAAGTTTTGTGAGCAACTGTAATTTAAAGTCCTGTGCAATATATTTATCCTTCTGACTAAACTTGTATGTTTTACCCCAACCCATAGGAATATCGAAAATGGAAAAAAAAGTGAAATTGGAAGAAAAAAGCTCCACTGCATTTGGTATGGGCAGAAACTAATCTTTAAGCAAAACACTAGCAAGCTTGACAGAGGGAGCACAGTTTCTTATCTCCTCCCTTCTGCTAGGGCTAGTATTGTGTCCTATATCATCTGCTTATATGCTCAGTAGCTTGTCACCTCACATTCTCTGGTGCTGAAGTGTATCCCTAGTACTCACATACAGTTTTTTAAGTATTATTTTTATTTGAGATAAAGAGACAGAGAAAGAATGGGTGTGGCAGGGCATCCAGCCACTGCATACAAACTCCAGATGCATGCGCCACCTTGTGCATCTGGCTTACGTGGGTCCTGGGAAATTGAATCTGGGTCCTTTGGCTTTGCAGGCAAGCCCTTTAACCACTAAGCTATCTCTGCAGCTCACATATGTAGTTTTCATCAGGGAATTCTCTGACTTACCTTGAGAACTTTTTTCTGAACATCTCCATTTAAAGTCATGGATGGCTGTTTAAGCCTCAATTTACTGTTATGAAGACTTAGAGAGTGGATGGAACATTTAAGTAATTATCCTTTCTTATTTAGAATGCCTTTCAGAAATGGTACCAAGTTTTCCATAATCTTTTCTGTCTTCTATGGGATAAAGATTCAAAATCATGAAGTGATGGCTGATGATCTTGGATACTCTTTAGCTTAGATGACTGGATTGTAGGTCACTGAAAATTGGCACAATCTGGTAGGCGGATTATGGGCTAACCTGTTCTGAATTGGAACAGTTGTGGCCAGGGTGTGTGTGGTATTTAATCTGAGAAACTATATTTGAGGAAATTGCTCTGTAATGTGCGTCTATTTTCCTTTTTTTTTTTTTGCTTTGTGGCAAGCCCAATAGACTGCTTTTTTTTTATGCAAGAGAGAGTGAGAGAGAATTGGCGCATCAGGGCCTCCAGCCACTGCAACCAAACTCCAGATGTATATGCCCCCTTGTGCGCATGTATGACCTTGTGTGCTTGCATCACTGTGCATCTGGCTTACATGGGACCTGGAGAGTCAAACATGAGTCCTTGGGCTCCGCTGACAAGTGCCTTAACTATTAAGCCATCTCTCCAGCCTGCCTCTATTTTCTGTAAGGCATATGTGACTAAGGAAAAAAATATTTTGAAAATTTTTGGGAAAACCAATAGAATCAAATGAATTTTTTTCCCCTTCATTCATGTATATGTAGGAAAGGGAAGTATGGAAGGGGTCATTTATGGACTGACTTGATTGTGATTTTTCTGAAGGGCAAAAATCCATCAGTATGTTTTTAAATTTTCTAATACTTTCTCATTAAAAACTATATGCAAATGATGATTCTCCTTAGTGAGGTCTTTTAAGTCACAGACTTGAATTTGCCCCACACATATATCAGGAAAAGTAGTCGCATGTAAAGATTATGACTACTGTCTCTGTTAACTTTAAGTATAAAGAGTTGGGATTTTTCAACAGTGTTAATGATGATCCCTCTTGGATTCCAATAAGCTAAGCAGGAACTCCAGGCTCAGGACACAACAGTGTTATTGAATCCATCTATGGGCAGTAACTGGAATAGCTGACAGAGCTAAAGGCCACTATTAGTTGTCACATGAGCCCTCCAGGGCCACTCATGATTAATGAAGCATTTGCCTTTATTCCTTAGGTAAAAGGAAGGAAAAAGATAAGGAAAAAAAAGAGAAGAGAGACAAAGATCATTATAAACCAAAGCAGAAAAAGAAGAAGAAAAAGAAAAAGAAATCGAAACAGCATGGTGAGTATGCTAAGATGTGTTTGTAATCTTATGAGATTATTTCAAAACTCTCTTTTCCTTTACCACAGTGGAAGAATGACAAGATCCCCATGTTGTTGAGAACTAGAATAGCCTTGTAGCTTTCTTTAGTCATTTCAAAAATATACAACTCTGGTCTATAAATTAATTGTTACAACTGATCAGCGACTCATTTTCAACACTGTGGAGGAGTAGGTACTGTGAACAAGCACTAGTCAACATACTGAAGAAGTTTGTTTTAACCTAGAATTACAGAGTCCCTTAAACTAGCTTCCCAGATGGAAGGAAAAAGAACTGTTTTTTTTTGGAAAATGTGGGAACAAAAAACCCAGAATTTTGCTACCATCAGACTAAAGAAAACCCTAAAAGATATTCTGAAGGCAGGAAAATGGTGGCAAGGGAGGTATGAGATGTAAAAGACAGAATCTGTGATCATGTAGACAACTGATTGTGGGGAACAGAGAACAAAAGAATGGAAATCCAGAATGAGTAAAGCCAGCTCGTATCCTGGGAGGTGCATACATGGCATCAGGGGCTTTCACCTCTTTGGATCATGGCTGATGCTTCTAACAGGTTAACAAGTCACATCTGCCAATTATGGTCTCTGAGCCAGGCATGTTGGCTCACATCTATAGTCCTAGCATTTGGGAGACTGAGACAGCAGGATTGCCACACATTGTTTTGTAGCTGTGGTGAGGCAAAACACTAGGGCAAGGACATGTGGTAGAATAGTGCTGCTCACCTTATGGTGGTCCAGAAATAAAGATAGAGGGAGGATATAACCCAGAGACCTGCCTCCTCCAGCAGCCTCACACAAGTCCATTAAGTGATGAATTTTTCAGTTAATCCACTGATGATGTCAGAGCCCTCATGATCCAGTCCCCTGCCCATGCCCAGCTCTGAACACTGGTGCACTGGGAGCCAAGCCTTCACACACGAAGCTAGGACGTCATCAGTGAATTAATTCATTGATGAGGCTGGAGCCCTCGTGATCCAGTCCCCTGCCCATGCCCAGCTCTGAACACTGCTGCACTGGAAAACAAGTCTAATGTGTGCTTGTAGGAGACATTTTAGATCCAAACCATAACATAGTACATCTGAAAATCTAATTCTCACTTATAAAATACATGTGGAATCCAGAAACTGAGAGGCAAAGAAGCGCTTCTACCATGTCACTTCAGAGGGAGCATGGCTCTGTCAGTCAGTGCCTGACTTTCAGCCTTATGAATTTTGAAAGAAGAAATTTGTTTTTTTTTTAAGCCACCAAACTTTTGGTACTTTTTGGAGACCCCAGGGAGACTAATGCAGCTCCAAATGTACAAAGATGATTTAAGTAACTGCTATAATCTAGCAGAGAATGAAATAAGAAAGGACAGCTGCTCGTTCTCCTATTAGTTAAGTAGATTTATAGAGTAAGAAGAGGCTCTGGCACCCCCACACACACACACACACACACACACACACACACACACATACACAAACACCTGTGCAAATAAACTAAGTTTTAGTCATGAAGAGAATGAAAAGTCAACCTACAAAACACAGGAAGTGATTGTATCACAGACACCTGGTGAAAGATAAGCATTTTCTTTTTTCTTTTTTAGATTATTTATTTATTTACTTACTTACATTTTTATGACAAAGAAAGGAAGAGAGAATGAGAATGGACACGCCAGGGCCTCTGGACACTGCAAATGAACTCCAGACTTATGTGCCACCATGTGCATCTGGCTTACGTGGGACCTGGAGAATTGAACTGGGGTCCTTAGGCTTCGCAAGCATGTGCCTTAACCATTAAGCCATCTCTCCATCCCCTGATAACATTCTTAAAAGTAAAAGGCTTACCCCCATAAACTTATCACGTAGATTGAGACTATACAAACATATTAAAACTACATCAGAAAAACCAGGCCTACAAAGTTATCATACACAACAGACTCCACTCTCACCTATGAAGATCCCATAAAGAAGAGGACATCTGACACTGAGATGGTGACAGCCCCCACTGACTTGTCATCTGACCACGTAGTGTGTATTTCAAGGGACTAACTGACAAAGAATGTCTGACTGTCCTTAGGGCTGCAGCTCAGCCCAGTCCCATCTGCTGATGCAGCCTACACAATTCTGCCAGCAGCATCCTGAGTTCATTAATATCTAATCCAAACATTGCAGACTCTAGGCATCTCTATAAGTTCTCCTCCTTTCTCCAGGAAGAACTCCCAAAGAAGTCCTTGAACCCTGCTATAATCTCTTTAACCCTTTTATAGCTCTTCTATCACACACACACACACACACACACACACTTGAAGTCTGCTATGTAATATGAGAGTATAAAGTTAGTATTGAATACTAAAGAGTTAATATTGAAATAACAGAAACCTGTGTTTGCCAATGGCCAGATATCAAGGGAAATTGGTACTACATGGCAAATTTCAGTCAGTGAAACCAATTTAACTCATGAATTCTTTTGTTTTTCAATGTGAATTATGACATGCAAGATAATGTACTTAGAGAGGAGGCCTCCAATGTATTCTGAAATGCTTAAAAAGTAAGGTGGAAATTCATACTGATGTGTCATTAGGCTGGCTGCTAAATTTTAGAAAAGCAGAAAACAAAGTAATAGATGCTGGTGAAAAGTAGAGAAACTGGAACTCTTGTGTACTATTAAGGGTAATGAAAAATGCAAATGATTATGATACCTCTTCAAAAAATTAAAAATTGAATTATAAAATAGCAATCTAAATTCTAGACATCTACTATATAAAATTGTGTCTTCTCAATTAACTGGTCTAATCAAGGGGTTAATTTTTAAAATTTATTTATTTATATTATTCTAATTTTGCATTCATATTGGTGACTTCATTATCCTCCTCCCTGTCCTCCCTCTTCCAAAGGACCCTCATCAATGGGGATGTGGGTCATTCATTGTGGGGGTAGTCAAGAGTTATGGGGGACAGGCCAAGTCTCTATGCATAATGCCCAACTCGTGCCTCTAACAATCTTTCCGCCCCCTCTTCCACAAAATTCCCTGAGCCACGTTGGGATCATTTTAGTTCTACTTCAGTGATGAGGTTTTGGGAGCCTCTGTGTCACTGGATATCTGGCTTAGGAGGAGTTGCATGTTCTCTGTGTTTATCTCCTTCAGCCTTTTCCTGGTGTACTGAGTGCCAAGAACGCTGTACTCTTGCCCTTTCCTCGCATTACTCTATGGTTTCAGCTGGGGCCCTGGTGAGGTCTGATAGGCTGATCCTCCCTTCAAGTTCGTCATCCATCTGAAAAAGAGAAGCAAATTCTCCAACGGAGAGAGACGTTAGTACTAGATAGATGGGATGGCCATAGATATTTTGGAGAGAATTTTATATGCGTAGGCCCTCTTCTAGTCCACCTTTGGTGGGAGCTTGACCTTGGAGACTGGGCTCATTGGCTCATTTTTTGTACATGGTTTTGACTTATTTCCCAGTTCCATCAATGACTTCCATTCCACTGAGTAGATATGTTAGTCAAATCAAGAGCAGTTGGTTACCCACCATGGCTGTGTGCCACTACTGCACTTGTTTGAGCATTACGTCAGGTTGTTTCCTGCTGGGTATCTTAGACTGCAAGTTGTTGGGACAGATGTCGGTCATTTCCCCCAGTTGCTTGTGTAGCACCCTCTGGCACTAGACTAGATAACTGTCTGGGGACTGACCCTCTTCCAGATTCTGACCAGGTCTCTCCATATTTTTTCTCACCCGCATATTCTGTCTTCGACAGTAGGGTCTTACCCTTATCCTTTGGTGGGTCAAGAACTCTGACAGAAATTTTTTTTGGGAAACCTTGCAGGTCTCTTGGATCAACAGCTCATTGTGAAAGTTAATCCTATGCTGGTGCTGGGAGTTATAAGTCAGCGCCAAAGCAAGGTGAGGGAAGAAAAAGATAGGTAATATAAAAGAGAAAGTGAGTATAGAGAGGAGAGGGAGGGAGAGAGAGAGAGAGAGAAAAACAGGAAAAGATTAAGGTTGGTCTTCATGATGTTCTCTCCAGTTTCCTGTGGTTCAGGTGTTCCCTCTGCGGGCCTGCTGAAGGATCAATGTTTTAGCCTATTGTTCAGAATATAGGGTTTTATAGTATCATTTCCTTTTGGGTCCCTATTTGTTTCCCCCACCCTTGTCCTCCCTCCAACCCTCTTGCTCCTTCCCACTGTTACCCTTCCCCCATCCCACCCTCCCTATTGTCTGGTCCTCAGGGTACTTACTAGGTTTGGCAGCATCTCAGGAAAATGTTTTGTTTGTTTGAGAGAGAAAGAGGCAGATAGAAGGAGAGAGAGAATGGGCATGCCAGGACCTCCAGCCACTATAGACAAACTCACAATGCATGTGCCACCTTGTGCATATGGCTTACATGGGTACTAGGGAATTGAACCTGGGTCCTTAGGCTTCTCAACTGCTAAGTCATCTCTCCAGCCCAAGCGTTTTCAAATAAACAAGATTCAGTGGATCTAAGCAAGCAAGTGTAGTGCACTTCCATGAACTGAGCACTTGGGATACTAAGGCAGAGGCATTTGACTTTGAAGACCGCATGGACTACATAGAGATGTCTGGGCTACACAGTGTGACCTACACAAAAGAAAAAATAAGGAAGAAGGGGAGAGAGGACAGAAGGGATGAAAAGAAAAGAATGGACAAAAGAGTTTAACAGGTGATTCACAGAAGCTTCAACCTTTCTACAATAAGAAAGATATGGTAAAGTACTCAATCTTAAGAGAGGTCTGGCTAAATACTTTGTGAACCCAGCAAAGTATATTTTATACTGGTCATAGTGGTAGGAAATTACATCAGGTGTTGCTGAGGAATGGAGGCAAGTATCTGCACATGGAGAGGCACGTGCCATACAACCTAAGTTCCTGAGGAAACTTGCCTGATGGAGCCAGAGAATATCCCCAAGTGTTAACAGTAGCAGCAGCAGTGCTAGAAGTAAGTCAGACATAGGTGCTCCAGGAGAAGTCATATCTACTGGAATTTCAGGGACAGAATGTTTCTAGACATCAGATCACTGAAGAGAAATTGTCCATTTATGTAAAGATCACAAAGTTGACATGCTAAGTAGTGTGTATTTTTAGGGATTCATTCGGACAATGAGATTCAGGAGAGTGGGGCCTCTGTGGAGAAGGAGCAGAACTGTTCACAAGTTCAAACAGAAAAGTGGTACAGAGGACCCTTCACAGTGATCTTCTCCTAAGAAAAGTGGTACAGAGGACCCTTCACAGTGATCTTCTCCTAAGAAAAGTGGTACAGAGGACCCTTCACAGTGATCTTCTCCTAAGAAAAGTGGTACAGAGGACCCTTCACAGTGATCTTCTCCTAAGAAAAGTGGTACAGAGGACCCTTCACAGTGATCTTCTCCTAAGCTGTGTGATTGGAACCTAAGCATCTTACGTTACTGATACTCTTCACATCCATAATTTCCATATTCATCAAACCTTTAATAAAGCTACTTAAACAATATAAACCCAACAAGGTAGTGTCATAGAAGGTAATCAAGATTGGGAAATTCTTCAGATCTCAACCTCACAAATCACACCTAATTTTTCCACAGGACTGTAACACTCCCACACTAACTCTTAAGCTGCCACAGGACATTTAATGATGCAGGACTGAAGCAGAGTTGGCAGGTTGGAAATGACTTCGCACAGAGTCTGAAAAGTTCCAAGTACTCCTGTTCACCTCTTCTCCCTCAATCCTGCCTCCTTCATGTACAGCTCCATCGAATCCAAACCAGAATTGACTTCAGCTTAGGAAATGGGAGCCTTGTACACAGATACTAAACTGCTCCTGAGTACTGAGCACCCCTGTGAATTGTGGTATAAGCTTCAAACTGGGAAAAACTGTCAGGTGACTGCACCTGGCTTGTCTCCAAGTGCTGGGTCTGGCTTGGGAGCTCAGTGGAGGTCCTAGTTATGCCTCAGGTGCTGCATTATTGTGCTGGGATGTGCTTCAGCATTTAGTACCAGGCACAGGAACACCTGGAAAAGAGGTGGAGCAGGTAGCAGTGAGGGGCAAAGTGTGGATAGAGAGGTCTTGTGAAATGCAGTAGGTGGAAACTGGAAGGGAGGGGAGAGTATTCAGGATTAGCAGAGGAACACTTGCAAAGAAAAGCTGCTCCTTGGAGTGGTGATCAGCCCTTAAGTATGATAGGTAGCCTTAAGAGGAGGCATTTTAAAAAACAGTACTGAAATAATGCATGTCTGTGTTACTGTCCAAACAAAAAGAACCTTCTACTCTTATTTACATTTTAAAATCAGCCTTATCCTTGGACTTTGTCCCCTGAGCTTCTATAAATACTGAAGATCCAGGAGTAATGGCCAGCATCTTGAGCACTGATTATTCCAGTGCAGAAAACTCATTCTGGGAATTCATTCGTCTGCGTACATTCATCTTGCAGGTGGTGCTTTAGCAGGTGATTGAAGTAGAAGAATGGTCTTGAAGCAGGAAATAAGAGATTCCAAATGACTAAAACTAAAACCACAATGGTATCTTACCAATGGGGTCATATTATTATTATCTAAGATTCATACAATGTTTTGTTTTAATTTTATTTTGATTTATTTTTTAACTATTTTATTTATTTTTGGAGAGAGATACAGAGAGAGAGATAGACAAAGAGGGAGAGGGAGACAGAGATGGGCGTGCCAGCAGTCTCTCAGCTGCTGAGAACGAAATCCAGATGTGTGCTCCCCCTTGTGGTTAAGTGCGGCATTGCACCCTTGTGTCACTTTGCATCTGGCTAAACGTGGGACCTGGAGATTGGAACCAGCATTCTTAGGCTTAGCAGGCAGGCGCCTTAACTGCTAAGCCATCTCTCCAGACCTCATACTATGTTTTAATCTACCATTAGTATTATGGTGGAGAGTTTAAAATTCTTCTATTCACCTCTCGTGCTTTTTTTCAAATTATGCTGTTACTTTTTATGTACCCAACAATATCTAAGCATTTTATATGTATGAATCATTTCATTATGTTAACCCTTTATAGCATGGTCCAGTAGATGGATTTTGCAGCTAACCATACAAACAGACAAAAACAAAGAACTGTCTGCCCCACGCAGCTGCCCGCAGGTGAAAAGCAGACTCAAACAGTCTGACTTTGAACTTGCACTGTTGAGCTAGGTTGCCAACTTTTATTTCTGTACTTTAAAATGGCTCAGACTGTATTCTTGCCTGAGCAAGTTTTCACTTGTCTTTATTGGGGTACTGAAGTTCTTTATCTGTCACTATAAAACTGTCACTTAATTAAGTAGCTGTTGATAATTCTCCCTTGCAGTAGTAGGTTAATATAGGCATTAATTGTGAGAATTAATTTTACACATATAAAACTAGCACTGTATCCCATCTATGTGTATAGGAAGTTGCCATGTTGGTGCTTACAGAGGATATTTTCCAAGTTTTTAGCTTTCTTCTTTGAGCAGGCCACTTCATCTCTTCCACATGCTTGTGAATGTGAGGAAAACAAAAGATGTCATAAAGAAATAGAGCTAGAGATGCAGAAACTCCGGAGACTTCACAGTAAATGATTTCCTTCACAGAGCTTATAAGCAAACATATAAGTGTTCATGAGTGAGTGATGTGATACATGTGCCGTGCCTCCCAAGTAGGTCTCATAGGCCTGGCAGGAGTGACATAAAATAAATCTGTCTAAACCTCAGAGAAGCAGAGCATCAGTGGAGAAGATTGCCACTCCATGACCCCTTTGACCTATAGCAGTGGACTTCTAGTAGCAAATGGGATTGGAGTGGGAATGCAAACAAGCTGTAGAATGCTAGGAAGTTTGTATTTATTTGCTGATATAGTATAGAACAGTTATGTGTTAGCTATTTGTTTGGTTTTTTTTTTTTTTTTTCATCAAATTGTGATCTCTTTCACTATTTTTAGAATTGGCCTGGTTCCCCTTTTCTTCTTTGCTAAGAGTTGGTATAAGATATAGTGGGTAAGAAGGCAGCTTTGAATGTGAGCTTAAAATTCACATCTTGGGTTTTCCAATTTTGTTGCCAGATTCTGATGTGCAGGATCTTGTCCCGCCCCACCTATGATTCCCAACTTTTAGATACTTGTACATTCCAACAAATAATTAAGGAAATAGATTCTGAAAAGGTTAAATTATATTATAAAGTTTATTTTAGAAAGTTAGTATCCAGGGGAAAGCTGGAAAGGTGAAAGGGATTTCCAGGGAAGTTGAAAAGGGGTCAGAGCTTAAAGGAACACACACATACCCATGTGGAAAGTGAGTGAGCAAAAGGATTAGCCTTCACATTAGAAAAAAGGCTAGAAGTCACAGCGATCTAGTGAATTAATCAAGACGTGCTTATCACCTTCAGATTCTGGAAATCATAAGTCCGAAAGTGGTAGAACCTGAATCTCTCTCAGCAGGGCTTGTTCTTTTTGGAGGTTCCAACAGACATCCAGGTCCCTGCTTTTCTGGCCTGCAGAGGTTACTTCCTCCAAGCCAGCATTAGTCAGGCAAGTCTGTCCTGTAGTTCATGCTGACATGAACGCTTAAGCCTCTTTCATTTTTAAGGACCTTTCAGATTATGTTGCACTCACACAGATAACACACAAGATTCTCCCTCCTTTAAACACAGATGGTTAGTTGAATTCCTTTTGCATCTTGAAGTCCCGTTTGTCATGTTACTTGATGTGTTTACAGATTCCCAAGGCCTAGGGCATAGGCAATGTGGAGACTGAATTCTGCCTACCACAGCCTCCAGCTTCAGACAGTGACTCAGTATTGGCCACTGCTGTTACTGTTCTATAAATTTCCTTTTCCACATTTTCTCCTACTTTTATTCAACTTTTCTTCATTTTTTTCTGTCTCACACTAGCCTGCCTCAGTTGAGAAAGTAGACATAGCAGATGGAAACTTGCCCTTCTGTCCATGTCCTTTGTCCCTATTTACATGAAAGGAATATCTTCTCTATTCTTTTTTTTTTTTTTTTTTTTTTTGGTTTGAGGAAAGTCCAGCCGACTGACATTTTTTATGAGAGAGAGTGAGTGACAGAGAGAGAGAAAGAGAATTGGTGTACCAAGGCCTCTAGCCACTGTAATCGAATTCCAAACATGTGTGCCACCTTGTGCATCTGGCTTACGTGGGATGTGGGGAGTCAAACCTGGTTCCTTAGGCTTTGTAGGCAATCACCTTACCTACTAAGCCATCTCTTTAGCTCTCTTCTCTATTCTTAAAGTCCTATCATTTCTCACTACCCTAGTCCTGCATCTTTAGCTTAATGTAGGTGGTGTCTAGGTGTGTTCTCCCATCTTATGAAGAAAGTCCTGTTGTAAACTCATGGTCCTTCTCTGGTTCTCCTACCTCTTGGATCATACTGTCCAACCCACTGTCACCACCTAATCCCTCAAACAGAAACCTGAAAACCTGTTTTGACATCATCTATGCTTGTGCCCTCTAGGCTGTAAATCACAGCAACTTTCTCTTCCTCTTCCCTTCTGCTGTCGTCATCCCAGACCAGTGTGCCACCATTGTCTCTCCTGGACCACTGCAGTGATCTGTGACCTGTCTCCGTATTTCTCTGTGTGCCTTCTTCCACTTCCAGCTCTATTCCATGCCTGGAGTGATCTAGTGTAAATGGAAGCAGACCTGGAACACCTCCTGCCCCCATTTAGAGCCTTTGGATGGCAGTTTTATGTTAGGATAGGATTTTAAAAAGTAAAAATCTACGTGGTTACTCTCTGTTCAGCCTGTCACACATCTGTCCCATACTGAGCTCCAGGCTCAGTCTTGGATTTCTCAGAGGTGTCATTGGCTTCAGAGTTTTCCCAGTACCTAGAACCCCACCTGCCCTCTTGTAAGCTGAATGGTGCACCTCTTCTAGCCTGCGTCTATATAACTCATCCCAAGCTGGGAAGATCAGGCTTTTCTAATTTTTATTTTTATTTTTATATATTTATTAGAAGAATGGGCACACCAAGGACTCTAGCCACTGCAAACAAACTCCAGGTGCATGTGCCACTATGTACATCTGGCTTATGTGGGTCCTGGGGAATCAAACCTTAGTCCTTAGGCTTCGCAGGCAAATGCCTTATTGACTGAGTCATCTCTCCAGACCAAGATCAACCTTTTGACAGGCCTAGTTCATTTCCTTCAGAGATTTTGGTTTGAAAGATAATCAAATTATCACTGTAATAATCTGTATGCTAGTCAGTCAGAAGTTTTTACCACATTGCAAAAAAAAAAAGGGGGGGGTAATTCTATCTTGTATATCTTGCTGCAGAAATAGCTGTGAGCATAATGTAAGAAAACATAGAAATATCCTTCTTCTTTTCTGGACTATAGGAATTTACTGGTAGCCAGCCGAATACTGTGTGGAGTTGCCAGTTTCTCTTTATCAGATGCATCATGATCGCCGATCATAGGTGGTAAAAGTGTTGCCATGATTGCTATGTATCTCACAGCATGCCTTCCTCGTGGAATTTGTACTGATTGAATTTCTGGAGAGAGTCTAATAGTCCTTTATGTTCCTCTGTTGCAGACTACTCAGACTATGAAGACAATTCCTTAGAGTTTTTGGAAAGGTGTTCTCCACTAACTCGATCTTCTGGCAGTTCTCTGGCTCCACGAAGCACATTCATGGAGAAGACTTCAACCTATCAGTATCCAAGGGCAATTCTGTCCGTTGATCTTAGTGGTGAAAGTATGTGTGACCTTGTAATGGTTGAGACAAGACCTAAGATTCCTCACTATGGACTGAGAATAAGTGTAGATGTGTACTGTGTGGAGTACAATTCATGAAAGCCACACAATTTGCAGTGGTTACATAAGCAAACTAAAAAATCTCAACATTAGAAAATTGAGCACAGAAGAAAAATTGACTTAGTGAGGAAAGATAAATGCCTACTGTGTGCTGATAACCTATCAGTGTTTTCACTTACACTTTCCTGTTCTCTCCTACTAGCTTACAATGTGCTATTGCTATTCATGTATGTGTGCATGTAGCCAAACAGGTAAAAAATTACAGGTGAACTGCAAAGATAATGCTTTTTCTACCTAGTATTAATCATAGTCTTAAAAGTGGTCTTTCAATTCCTGCCACAGATACACCTGTACCCTAAGATCTGGGCCTGGGGTCAGGTCTGTGGTATAAACACAGAGGAATTAGGCACCCTCACGCTGACATAGATAGACCGCCACATTTGGGTAGAAAGAGTCCTGCGTGGAATCTGTCAGGTTCCCCTTCAGGTCCAGTCCTGCTGGTCAGCATCGACAACACTTTTCTTTCTAGCGCTATGCACAGGAGGAGGACTGTGTCCCAGCTTTGTTCACTGATTACAGTGAGTTTAGAAAGCAATAGTAGGGACCAGAGTTAGGAAATGAAGAAGGAAGGTTGGGGCCTTCATCTTTGCTAAAACCCAGGAATCTTTGTGAGTGGGCCCACTTCCTGTCTTTGCCTTTCTCAGTATGTTAGATGGTGGTAACTGGGTGGGTTTTCTTTTGCCCTATTATTGCCTATTTTTCCAAGCCTGGCTTCTCCCAGCTCTCTAAGGGGAGAGTAGTTTCTTCCCTTTACTGGGGTATAGGCACAACGCTTTTGTGAATCTTAATTTTCAAAATTACGGTGGTGAGGGAGAGGATTAAGAAAAATACCCTCTCCTCCCTCCATTGTCTTTGCAAGTAGACAATTTCCTTGCACTTGGTCCAGTAATTGTTGACCACATGTGACGTCTCGTCATTGCTGCAGTACCTCTGCTGGGGGATCCTTGTAAGGATGGAGCGACCAGCTGACTCTGTGGGCAGCACAGAGCAGCACCTCTCTCATGCCATCAGGGTCAGCAGGCAGACTCTTCCTTAAGTTAGTGATGGTGCTGGAACAAGAGCACTTGAGAATGGAAAGTCTTAGCCCTGCATCCCCAGGATGGACTGGTTTCTGCACTGCCCTGTGTGCGATCAAGCACTGGACTAGGACGTCTCAAGCTTTACCACGAGTCACAGCTACCTGGAGCCTGTTAAATCACGTTGTCCTGAGCCTTCCCTCACAATTGTTGACTTGACCAGTTCCCAGGTGATGAAAGTGGAAGTCATAGTTTGAGAAGGCCGGCTTGGGAAAGGGCAAGGGCGGAGCACCTTAAAGGAGGTGGGCGTCTTGATGATGGCTTAGAAGAGCCCTTGTTCCTGTGGCTCTGTCTGTGTAAGAAGAGTTTGGATTTGTGTCTTTGAACCCAGTGACAGACACATTTACTCTGTCCCCAAAATTCAGCCAGACATATGTTTAATACTTGCAAGTTGGTTATTCAAACAGGATTTTTCTGGTCAACTTGTTAAATTTTTGTTCTAGCACCATAAAACATGCATTTACATGTTAATTACCTACTAATTCCTTTCAGAGGCATAGTTTTAAATCCACTAGTGTTGATTATCATCCATTTGGTATGGCATGTATGCTGCAGCAGTATTTATAACTTTCCATGTGGTCTGCAGTTTCTTTTTATTTTTTCTTTTTGATACTTTTTTGCAGATTGGATGTCACTCTAGCCCAGGTTGACCTCATTTTGTAGCCCAGGCTAGCTTCAAACTCCTGGTGATTCTCCTACTTTAGCCTTCCAAGTGCTGGCATTACAGACCTGAGCCACCACTCCAGGAGAGGGTCTGCTATTTTGAAACACGAATTTATACTTAATAAAGCAGTAGAGAAAATAATGAGTTTTAGATTTAAGGAAGATTATGAATGGATGACATATTCCTCTTTAGAATTTCAAAATGGGTGATTTTGTTAATATGAGAATGATTTTTCATATCTGTGCTCCTGACTTTTTGAGTATTTTTAGGCGTTTCTCTATTATTATTTCTACTGAGTTTGTACAGCATATCCTAAGAGAGGAAAACTATTTTTTTTATGTAAAACATTAACAAATCAAAAATAAAGCACTTGGGTAAGAAAACTAAGATTAGAGCTGATAGTTAGAAGAAACACCAAGTCATATGTACTGTTTGTGGTAGTGCTGAGGATTAAACAAGAGCCTCCTGTAGTCTAGACATGGGCTCTGCCACTGAGCTATACTCCCAGCCTCCATACAATGTACAAATAGCATGGGTTTTGTTGGTGGTGTTGTGCTTTGTATCCAGCAAAGTTCCATCTGGTCTAAGTGTGAAAAGGAAGTTTTTTTTTTTTTTTCTCTATCAACTCCCTCCATACCTCATCTACTCACATACTGGATAGCTGCATATATATCTGCATACATGTGTGTATAGGTATATATATATAATCAATTGTCCTAAGCTTGACAGAGGAGGCATATCATATGGTTCCCTTTATTACACTTGTTCTGTAGATTCTGACATTCTAACAAGGGGAGATAAGTGGTGAGCAGGTGAAAGAATAATTGAGAACCTGACTTGAGCTTGGAGGGTCCTTGAGGTAGGAACCATCTAGCTTAGCAGCGTCCATTGTAGACACACAGAGCAGTCACTGAAGTTTTCTGCCATATGTCCTGTGATGACTTATTTTCTGTAACATTTCTCTACTCTGCTACAAGAACTTCTTTAGTGCCAATTCATCCCTTTTCCTAATGTTGTCATAAATAAAAATTACCTTATGTTTATCTTGCTTTTTTTTTCTTCTCGATAGCATAAGCAAAATGATAGGCTTTGACAGTGACCTGGTTAGAAACATAAACTTCAAACCTGGCATTTAAATCAAGTTGCAGGCCATGGCTGTCGATGTAATCTAAGTCTAGTACATAAAACATGATTATTAATGTATATAAGGTTTTCATCAAAGTTAAATTGATACATTTTAAAAATTATTTGGAACTCCTGACCCTAGCTTAAGAGTACTAATGAAATAATTAAGAACACATGGCTTTGATACAAGGCAGGCAGTGAGTGTGTATTTTTATTTTGTTTGTATTATTCACTTATTTATAAATTATTTATAAATATGTAAATTTATATATTTATTTATTATTTAGTTAGTTAATTACAGCCTGGAACTCTTTTTTGCATATTTATATGTGTGGTATAGATGCTTGGGCATGTGTGGGCACACACATGGAGGCCAGAGTCCAATGTCAGATGTCCTCAATCATTGTCCACCTTCTTTACTAAGATGGAGTCTCACATGGACCCAGGGCTCATCAATTTAGCTAGCCGGTTTGCCCTTAGGACTCCCCTGTCTCTACCTCCCAATCTCTGGGTTTACAGGCAAGCTGCCATGCCTACCCAACAGTTTTTGGATGCTGAGGATCTGAACTTCAGGTTCTTATGCCTGTGGGGCAAGCACTTTACCCACTGAACCATCTCTTCAGCCCTATGTCTTTGAACGCTATCTTCCTGCCTCAGCCTCCTGAATGATTTACAAATGTTGCCACCAAGCTTAACCCTTAAAATGGTCTTAAAAGTACAAATGTATTTTCACTTATGCTTACATCAAGAAAGGATAAAGATCTTGTAAACTTTCACATTAAATTAGAAAAGAACAAGAATAAATTCAAAAATGTGAAGCTCTGCAATAAATTTAGGAGCAAAATTTAATAAGCTAAACAATACTAAAGAAACTTAAAATGCCAAAATCAGTTACTCTTGAAATTATGGGGTTAAAAGTATGACCACCACACCCAGCTTGGCAGTTAGTATTTAGTGATTTTAAAGTGCTTGGTGTGCATGATGCAGTAGTTGATTAACTCTAGATGTCATTCTTTTACAACCAATAAAGAGATAAGATTTGTGAACACCATCAAAAGTCTGTCAAAGTGTATGGAAACTGAAAAAGGATTACTTGCTAGTTTCAGCCTTAGCTGTAAGCTCTTATCAGCAGGTAGGCTAGGGGCTACTTCGGTTTACTTACAGCAGCTATGCATTAAGATGGCAAGCAGGAGAACCACCTACATAACATGCCTGTTTTTTATTCGGCATCTGGCAGTCCATTCCTATTTGTTTGCCCCTATCTAAATGTGTATACTCATTTTCCATTGCTCCTTTCTGAAAATTGATGTCAGAATGGGGAGAGATACTCAATGTGCTTTTCATGTGCCTTTTAGACTTGTCAGACATGGAATTCCTAGATGATTCTTCAACAGAGAGCTTGCTTCTGAGTGGGGATGAGTACAATCAAGACTTTGATTCCACCAACTTTGAGGAATCTCAGGATGAAGATGATGCTCTCAATGAGATCGTGCGATGCATTTGTGAAATGGACGAGGAGAACGGCTTCATGATCCAGGTAGCTGGTCAGCCTCTCTACCCTGCAGTTCTGAATTACTTCCAGCACTCAGCAGCTGTATCAGGGTGCTGTCCCTTTACTGGCCATCCACTGGAAGTATAGTTTCTAGCACACTGCTGTGCAGCCAGTCCCAGCAGAAATGGTGAGGACATCTATTACGTGAGGTAGGAACTGAGCATCACTTTACATTTACTAAAAAAGTTATATGGAGGCCTTAAGGTGGGTCCAACTCCATATTAATGGTCAACCACAGCATTGCTTCAACAGGTACTTAATTAGCACTACATAGTCACCCTGCAAGAAGAGAAATTGTAATAGAATGTCCAGTGTCCTCAAAAAAAGAGAGACTGGAGAGCTGGCTCAGCAGTTAAAATGATTGCCTGCAAAACCTAATGACCTGAGTTCAGTTCTCCAGTACCCACATAATGCTAGGTGCAAAAAGTGGCACATCCACCTGGAGTTTATTTGCAGCAGCTAGAGGTTCTGGCATGCTCATTCTCTCTCTCTCTCTCTCTCTATCTATCTCTATCTCTATCTCTTCTCTCTGTTTGAAAAATCAATACATATTTTTAAAGGAGAAGGCTTGAGAAATGTCTCAGCAGTTAAGCCATTTCATAATGATCCAGGTTCCATTCCCCAGCACCCATGTAAAGCCAGATGCACAAAATGGTATGTTGTAGTCAGCTCCATACTGCTGGGATGAACCTCCAAATTAGACATAGTTTATGGGAGGAATAGGATGTATTTTAGGCTTATAGATCCAGGAGAAGTTTTATACTGGTGGACGAAGCTGGCCCCTTTCATAGATCCATGCAGAGAGAGTTACAACCAAACAGCCAACAGCAGGGAACTACAACAAGCAGCTGTAAGGACCCTGTATACTTTAGGCTAAAATTCAGATCTGCCCCAGTGACAGACCCCCACTACCCAGCAAGAGTCTGCCTGCTAGGGGCAGAAGTTGTAAACTCAATTTTAATAACACCTGAACCTACTGGAGGACATAACATTCAAATTACCACATTCCACCCACTATCCCCCAGTAGACTCATGACCATCTCACATTGTAAATAGCATTTAGTCCCATTTCAAATGTTCTCATAGTCTTTACCAATTTATGATTGTTGCAAAGTCCCAAGTTTCATTTGAGATTTAAGACTGTCTCTTAATGGTGAGTCCTGTAAAATCTAGTTACATTTACCATATAATGACACAGAGTAAACATTGTCATAAGGCATAATAAGGAGGGACTAGACCATTGTAACAATCATTAGGCAAACATCTGTAGTTCAAGTCTGATATGCATAACAAGTGACTGACAGTCTCTGGATTATCCCTTTCCACCCCTCCAGCTGGTCTGAGTAGCCAGGGAAAACTTCCATCCCAAGATAACAGCACTCCATGGTAGTGCTTATACAGCCCTGATTAAAAAAAAAAAAAAAAAACACCTTGAGTCTCCATGTAAACCACAGTCCATCTTCCAACTACTTCACTGATCTCTTCATCAGGGTCATCACACCCTGCCTCACTTGCCATGACTCCACAGTGGCTCTTGGAACCCTGTGTACTTCATGACCCACTCCACGTATTTTTTATGTTTCTGAAACCAATACCAGGTGTGCAGGACACAGCCATATTCTTAATTTGGGATAAGATAAATGTGACCTTGAAGAGAAGCTGCCTTCCTTTAGGTTATTTCCTTTCAAAAGAGCTGGCATTTCAACCATTCAGTCATTCCTCAGGCATCCTTGCCATTGATTCAGTGTAAAGTAGTTGTGCCATCTTCCTTTATTAAGACTACTAATGTATTTGACAATAGTAGCTTCAGTAACCTAAAACCAGTCTCTGTGTCAGTAAGCTTAAACTTGTATGAGTTTTACTAACTTTAAATCTTAAATTTCTTAGTTTTATATCTTTAGCCAAGCACATCCGTCGATTACAAATTGAACCTTGATCAAACTCTCTGGGCCTGGGCAGCAGACTGTATCCAGTCCTTGTGCCAATATCCCTGTTCCAACAAAGTCTCTCTAGTCTTTCCTTCCCCTTTGAAAGTTCCTAAGCAAAGCTTTCAAATACAATTCTCTCTGTACTTAGCATTTTCAAACTCTTACAAGAATAACCCATAAATCGTGGCTTACCACTCTAGAAGGTGTCTTCACTTGCAAGTACCACGTCCATTCCTCCAGAACAAAAATGCCAAAAGACCCAAATCCACATGGTTAGATTCATTGCAGCTATGACCCTATTCTCCGTATCAATTTCTGTTGCAGTCAGCTCCACACTGCTGGGATGCACCTCCAAACCAGACACTGTTAATGAGGGGCATGGGATCTACTTCAGTCTTACAGATCCACAATGACAGAAGACATTGCCCCTTTTCAGAGATCCATGCAGAGAGAGCCACAACCAAACAGCCAGTAGCAGGGAACTACAGCAAGCACCAAGGACCCAGGCAGTAGTTATTCTGCATACCTTAGGCTGGAATTTAAGTCCATCCCTAGTGACCCCCCCTTCCTGTAGCCGGAGTCTGCCTTCTAGGGGTAGATCTGCAAACTCAATAAAATGGCCCATGCATCTGGAGTTCATTTGCAACAGCTGGAGGCCCTGGCATGCCACTTCTCTCCATTTTCACTGTTATCTCTGCTTGCAAATAAATAAATAAAAATATTTAAATGAAAAATAATGTTGTTGCAATGGTTAACAATCTCTAAAAAGAGTATCTCTAATAAAAAATGAAAGCATATCCCATATTTTGTGATAACATGGTAGAAAATTTAGAGACAATTTTAAAAGTATGAGGAAAGTGTAATCTCATTTATTATACGCTTTGTCACTGATGTTCTGCAGTAAGGGCACTACAGATTTATGGTTTCACTACATGAGTGTATCTTGGAAGGTCATTGTTACAGGATTGCTACAAATTTGCTTAAGAGTCAATAAGAAATGGATGGTAAAATACTGGCATTTTTATCTTCTAAGTAATGTATCAAAGCATGTCTTAACTGGTGTACTAGATGGAAGTTCTTGAAGTATACTACTATTTTAAAGACAAATTCATCTTAAATCGTGGTGTGTGTTGTTATGTCAGGCTAGGGAATGCAGGCAGGCAGGTGTTGGTCTGTTTGGGCTAACCTTTCAGCTAGCACTGGAGGTCTCTTCTGTCTTCTCTAGTGTGAAGAGTGCCTGTGCTGGCAGCATAGTGTGTGCATGGGACTGCTGGAGGACAGCATTCCGGAGCAGTACATCTGTTACATCTGCCGGGACCCTCCAGGTAAGGTCCTGGGCCCCGTGTGGGTCATGTGATGCTAACTCCAGAGTTCAAAGGGAGAAATACTGCACTTTTTCTGAAGAAAAAGCTAGCCTTTGTCTACTCCTCTGTGTTGATTTCTAGCTGGCCTGATTAATGGTGATTGCAATAGACCAGCAATGCTCACATCCTGACATGGCTTTGAAGAAATTTCTGGTTCTCCTTAACAATATGGTCTCCCATCATTGCCTCTATTTCACTGATGAAGCAGCTAGAACACAGTTGCCTGCTTGTGTACCTAGCTATAGCAGACTGACATGCCTGCCAGTCCATTGTGCCTTTTCTTCATGTCCTCTTCTAGGCTAAGAGAATCTTCAAATAGCATTTTTTGTATACAGAATATAGTTTTAGCTTCTAAGGCCAAAATAACTAATTATTCTCAAGTAATATGTAATTGAACTGTTCTTATACCAACCAAAAAGATGAAGAAAAAGTTCAGTGAGAAGCAAGAGAAGGATTTGGAGATATTTGAATAGGGACACTTGTGTTTTCTTTCAACATATACTATAGACATTTGCTTTTCAACATATTTATTAAAAATAAATGTAGAAGCCAGGCATGGTGGCACACGCCTTCAATCCCAGCACTCGGGAGGCAGAGGTAGGAGGATCGCCGTGAGTTCAAGGCCACCCTGAGACTACATAGTTAATTCCAGGTCAGCCTGGGCCAGAGTGGGACCCTACCTCAAAAAACCAAAATAAATAAATAAATAAATAAATAAATAAATAAATAAATAAATGAATGTAGACATGCACTACTCATGCGGTAGCATTTCTTGAATACCTTCAGTTTGCAAACTCTATAGTAAGACGATGCATTCAGCTGTCTGACAGTATAGGAGAGGTCACAAACACAGGAGCATCTAATTGAAAGGGAGTCCTGTTAGCGTTAGCATTGGGGCTGATGGCTGTGACAGGACTCTGAGATTACAAGCATGAAAGCAGGGCTCTTTGCTCCACTGCAGCTCTGTGTTATCTAGGTAAGAGTGAGTGAAGAAAGGAGAACCCCTGTGGATTCTGTCCAACTCTTTCAGCCATCCAAGGCAGCAGTACATCAAGGTTCCCTTTGCAGGTGTTATCCACTGACCACACCCTCAGTGACACTGCTATTCCTAATGAGCAAGCACACCGGTGGTGTTGGAAGGATTCTGTCATACGGTTCCTCAGTCTTACTCTGGTTTTGAACCCACTTTTAGTCACAGAGTTGCTGAGCAGTGTTGGTAGGGAAGGAGATGTGAATAAGCAGAACCCTTTATGACTTTAATTTCAACGTCACCTACAGGTCAGAGATGGAGTGCAAAATACCGTTATGATAAGGACTGGCTGAATAATGGGAGAATGTGTGGCTTATCTTTTTTAAAAGATAACTATTCTCATCTCAATGCCAAAAAGATCGTTTCCACACATCATCTGCTTGCTGATGTCTATGGTGTGACAGAAGTACTACATGGGTTACAGCTGAAGATTGGAATACTAAAGTAAGTGAAGAGGGTGGGGTCACACATTCGAGCATATTTGAATAAAAATCCAAAAAGAAAATAAATCAGCAGTTAACCATAAATGTAAAAACAAGCTAAGAAAACAATGATGTAGGGACCCTTTTGGTGGTCCATAGTATAATATAGACAAGAGAATAGATATTTAAATGAAGTCAACTTTTTTAAACTAAAGAGTGATGAGTCAGTAACTTTCTGGATGACGAGCTCTGTCTAGCTGTTGCCCTGGAGGAGGTAAGCATGGCTGAAGGTTAATACAGCCTGTACTGTCTTACGCACTGATCGGGCCAGTGTGGAATGTGCTTCTCTCTGTGGTGAGCCTGTGTTTGTGTCCTTTGGGAGGTTCTAGGACAGGTAAGTTCTTGATTCAGATTCAGATTCATTCAGAAAGAGTAAGGAGCCAGCAAAACAGGAAACACCCTGCATGTTGTGCAAATATCACTTGTACTAGGCAGTCTTCTTGTAAAGAAAAGCCCAAGTCCTGCTTGGCTCAAGCCTTATGTTCATTTTTCTCTATTTCCTGGCCAAAATTCTTTTAAAACAAGAAACAAGAAGATCCTAGATGTTACATAAAGCAGTGTTTTCCTACTCATTCTTCAAGATTTTCTTCACTTGGACACACTTTCTTTGGCTAGAAAATTACCCTTCTCCCTAACACTTGCATTTCTGTGTGTCTTGCCTCCTTACCTTGTGATTTCTAATTAATTAATTAATTAATTTTTAACATAGGTTGTAGTATTTTTCCTCTCCCATCCTTATTTCCCTGAAGTCCCTTCTCAGTGGGGTCATTAGGGTTCACTGTGGGGTAATTAGAGATTCCATCTCTTGGGGGAGCTGAGCCTCAGGTTTTTTCTGCCCACCTGTGGCTCTTAAATTCTTCTTGCCCCTCTTCTACAACAGTCTCTGAGCTTGGCGGGTGTGTTATCGGTTAGTGTTGACTTCTCTGCAGCCTCGGTATTTCTGTTATGGTGTGTTTTGGTTCACCACAGTGTGTGTTGCTATTTTCCTAGGTATGGATGTTGGGCTAGTATTGAGAGCAATATTTTCATTGCTTCCTCTACAATTTCTTCTGGATCCCAGTAAATGTGATAGAGGTGGCACATCATGTGACCATTCAGCTGTCTTCTTGTATTGATGGATCTTGGATCTCCCAGTATTCACTGCCATCTGTAAGATAAAACAGATTCTCTTACCAAGGGGAAAACAGCTTTGATAAAATGGGATATGCCCAAGAGCTTGATAGACTTATTTTTTTCAGGTAGGGTCTTGCTCTAGCCCAAGCTGACCTAAAATTCATATATAGTCTCTGGTTGGCCTTGAACTTACGGCAGTCCTCCTACCTCTGCCTCCCAAGTGCTGGGATTAAAGGTTGTGCCACCATGCCTGACTTGAGAAACATTTTGATGAGGCTACCCACTCCACTTGTACAGGGAACACTGGGGTCTTCTCTCTGGGTAATGTGACTTTTCTGATCATGTGCTGCTGACTTGGCTCCCAATACTAGTTATGAGTTCTCTCCCACTGAATGAGCCTCATGTCCAATCAGGGCAGTTGGTTACCCACAAAGGCTGTATGCCACTATTGCACAAGTGTGTACTTCTACTCTAGCTGGTAGATTATGTGGCTTGCAGGGTCTCCTGCTGTAGCAGACATCTTCAGGTTCGCTGAGATGAACTTCCAGACCAGGCACAGTTATGGAGGAAGGGCTATTATTTATTGAAGCTTACAGATCCAGGGGAAGTTCCATAAAGGCAGAAAAAGCAGCCTGCTTTCACAGGGCCAGAGAGAGAGAAAGCTGATCAGCCATCACAGCACACAGGGCAAAACTACTGCCAAAAGGTCACACAGCACACTTCAGGAACTCCTGCTAGGCACATTTGCATATCTTTCCAATGGAATCTCAAACCCACCATTAACACCTTAAGACCAGCCCCCAGTGACATTGCCTCTAGCAAGGTGATTGAAGATGCAAACTATAACTAATAAAACACTGAATATATTGGGGGACATATATTCAAACTACCTCATTCCGCCCCTGGACCCCAATATATTTAGCTCCTGGCCCCCAATAGATTTATAACTATCATACATTGTAAATTGTACTCAGTCCAATTTCAAAGGTTCTCACAGTCTTGATCAACTTAAGATAGTGAGTCCTGTAAAATCAAACAAGTTAAATGCTTTCAACATGTAAAGGCACAGAGTAAACATTTTTAACTGGTATAAGGCATAGCAAGGAGAGACTAGAATAATGCAAACTCAATCACCATCAGCAATCATCAAACTTCTGCAGTTCAAGTTCAAAATAACCAGAGACTGACAGTCTCCAGGTTTTCCAATTCTGCCCCTCCAGCTGGGCAGAGTCACCAGGGAAAACTTTCATCCCATGCCAACACTGCACTACATGGTAGTCCTTTTGCACAGTCCTGGTATATCCAAAACATCTTCAGGTCTCCATGCAAACCATGGTCCATCTTCCAAAAGGCTCTTCCAGCCAATTCCTTAGGGACTTCATGCCCTGCCTCATGCCGCATCTCAGCAGCGGCTCCTGGAACCGTGTACAATTCATGACCACTCCATGCATTTTTCATGCTTCCAAAACTAATACCAGGTGTGCAGTACACAGCCATATTCTTAATCCAGGAATGAAATAAATCATAGCCTTGAAAAGCAGGTTTCTTCTCCAGTCAACTCTTTCTAAGAGTTTGCATTTCTAATAGTCTTTCCTCAGGCATCCTCTCCATTGTTTTAATGTAAAAGCAGTCGGGCCACCTTCCTTCCACCTTCCTTAAGATTGCTAATGTGTTTGACAATAGCAGCTCCAGTAACCTAAAACCAGTCTCAGTGCCTCTACTTTTAACTTGCTTGAGGTTTTCCAACTTAAAATCTTAAATTTCAGTCCAATATCTTTAGCCAAGCACATCAGTCCATTACAAATTTAACCTTGATCAAACTTTCTGGGCCTGCATAGCAGAACGTAGCCATCCCTTATGCCAGTAGCCCAGTTCCAACAAAGTCCTCTGCACTCTTTCCTTCCCCTTAGAAAGCTCATAAACCAAGCCTCGAAGTTCAATACTGTCTGCACTTAGCATTCTCAAACTCTCATCAGAATAGTCCATAAAACTTGGCTTACCACTCCAGAAGGCACCTTCATTTGCAAGCACCAAGTCCATGCCCATTCCTCCAAAATAAAGGTTCCAAAAGATGAATATCCACATGGTCAGGTTCATCTCACCCCACACTCCTCGGTACCACTTTACCAAAACAAAGGTTCGCTGAGATGAACTTCCAGACCAGGCACAGTTATGGAGGAAGGGCTATTATTTATTGAAGCTTACAGATCCAGGGGAAGTTCCATAAAGGCAGGAAAAGCAGCCTGCTTTTACAGGGCCAAACAGAGAGAGAGAAAGCCGACCAGCCACCACAGCACACAGAGCAAAACTACTGCCAAAAGGTCACACAGCACACTTCAGGAACTCCTGCTAGGCACATTTGCATATCTTTCCAATGGAATCTCAAACCCACCATTAACACCTTAAGACCAGCCCCCAGTGACATTGCCTCTAGCAAGGTGATTGAAGATGCAAAGTATAACTAATAAAACACTGACTGTATTGGGGGGACATATATTCAAACTACCACACCTGCCTATTTGTGCTATTGATGCCCATTGTCTGGCATTAGTTCCCATAGCACCTTCCAGTGCCATGAGTGTTTTCCAGGTGAGGACTGGCTTTCCTCTTAGTTCTCACCTTGTCTTGATGTCCTGAGATGGCAGCCATAGTGTCTTCAGCAATAAAGTCTTTGTTTATTTTTATTTTCTTGAGAGCAACAGACAGAAAAAGAGGCAGAGAGAGAGAGAGAGAGAGAATGAGAATGGGCTCACCAGGGCCTCCAGCCACTGTAGACAAACTCCAGATGCATGTACCACCTTGTGCATCTGGCTTATGTGGTTACTAGGAAATTGAGCCTCGAACCAGGGTCCTTAGGCTTCACAGGCAAGCACTTAACTGCTAAGCCATCTTTGCAACCCAGCAATAAAGTCTTAACTTTTAACTGTTTGGTAACCAAGAGCTTGGCAAAGGGTAACTATGGGAGGGAATCATACAGATCACTGTGGCCAATTTCTTGCTTTGAGGGTTAACCCAGATTGAGCCCTGGGATCCACAAGCCAGAACCCATGGTTTAATGTATAAACTTTCTCCACCTTCTACTGGACATTTCAGTCTGGTCCACCCACCTCTCTTAATAAGGGAGTTCTACTTTGTATACTGGTTTCCAGGAGGAAGGTTCCTATTATGCTAACTGCTTTCTACTTTACTGCTTTATACTTTGGTTTTGTATAGTTCCCCTCCCATTGCCTGAACCTCCCACCCTAATATTCTTTCCCTCTACTGACTTATCTTGTAACCCCCCTCCCTCCTTGGTTCCTCTTTTTCCTGGTCTCATTCTAGTTAAGCGCCCATAGTCCTAATGTGTACTCCCTTTTACCCTCTGCTGGTCCTTTTTAAGAACCACATAGGAGAGAAAACATGTAACATTTGTCTTTCTTAGTCTGTATTAACTTGCTTAGGATATTTTCCAAGACCATTTTCCTACAAATGTCATTATTTCATTTTATCATACTGCCAAGTTGAGTTCCATTGTGTAAATGTACCATATCTTCATTATCCATTGACCAGTCGATGAGCATCTGGGTTGATGCCAATTCCTAGCTATAGTGACTAGAGCAGCATTAAACATGGCTGAGCAAGTATCTCTGAAGGAGAAAGTGGAATCTTGAGGATAGGTACCAAGGAGTGGAATAGCTGGGTCAGGTGGTAAATCAATTTTCTTCTTTAGGAGTCTCCATACTGATTTCCATAGTGGTTGTCCAAGTTGACATTCCCACCCACAATGAATAAGGGTTCTTTTTGCGCCATAGCCTCACCAACATTTGTTGTCATCTGATTTTTTTGATGATTGCTATCCTAACTGGAGTAAGATAGAATCTCAAAGTTGTTTTAATTTGCATTTCCTAATGGCTAAGGATGTTGAGCATTTTGAGTATTGGCCATTTTTTTCCTTCTTTGTGTATTCTCTGTTTTCTCCACACCATATTTTGAGAGGATTGTTTGTTTTATTTCTTTTTTTTATTATATAGAAATTTTGCATGAGCACATCATGTGTTGGTACCATCATTTCCCTCCTCCCTTTCCCCATTCCACCAGGGGCCCTCCTCAGTGGAATTGCTGGTATGCACCATGGGGTTTGAGTTATGAGTTGTGAGAGCAGCAGTCGGTTATTGTGGTGGGTGGGGCATGCCTTCCACTTTTCAGCTTTTAAAATATTTTCTTCCCCTCTTCCACAAAAATTCCCTGAGCCATGGTGGACATGTTTTAAGTCTACTTTAGTCTTGAGCTCTCAGCAGCTTCTGGATTTCTGTTTTGATACATTCTGAGTCTAATACTCAGTATCTGACTCCATCACCCTGGTGCTGGTTGTCAGGCTTGCCATGGAAGCAGCACTCTTGCTCATCTCACCAGTTCCTCTGTGGTTTCACCTGGGACCTGGCTGATTTGCTAGGGGTGATTCATCTCCTCAGTTCTCACTGCCTTCTGAAAAAGAAAAACAGATCCTCCAAAAGAGATTGAGGTCAGTATAGGTTAAATGGAATAAGCATTGTTAATTAAAGAAATTTTGATGGATGTAACTTCTTTTTTGGCCTAGGCTGGGTGCCACTATTACACAAGTGTGTACATCTTGTCAGGCTGGTTGCTTTTGTATAACAATGTCCCCTGCTATGATACAAGGCTGTTAGCTATTTTCTGCCAACAGCTCATGTAGCACTCTCCAGCACTATATGGGCAGGCTATCTGGGAACTGGCTTCCTTTCAGATTCCAGCCAGATCATTCGATGTTCTGTGTTTGTTGTCTCTGTTTGTGGTATGTTTGTACAAACGCATTTTAACTTCATGGGAGTCCACTGTTTAATTTCCTGGACTACTGGTGTATTGTTAGGAAGACTTTCCCCACTCTTTATATCATGGAGAGCTCCCCCTGTTTTCTCTTCTAGGCATTTAAATTTTTAGGTCTTATATTGAGGTCTTTGATCCATTTGGAGTTGATTTTTGGGCATGGTGAGAGGAGTGGGTCTAGTTTCATTTTTCTACATATAGTTTTCAATTTGTTCAGTGTATATTGTTGGCTGCTTTGTCAAAGATCAAGTAGCTGTAGTTGCTTGAGCTAATGGCTTGGACTTCAATTCTGTTCCATTAGTCTTTGTGTCTGTTTTTATGCTGTTTTTTGTTACTGTGGCTATATAGTATAACTTTAGATTGAGTATGGTGATACCTCCAGAGGTGTTTCTTTTGCTGGGATATTTTTGGATATCTGAGGCCTTCTGCCATTCCTTGGAATTTTTTTAATTTTTTTTTTTACTTTATTTATTTTTGGAGAGAGAGACAGAGAGGGAGGGAGACAGATAGAGATGGGCGCACCAGCAGTCTCTCAGCTGCTGTGAACGAAATCCAGATGTTTGCACCCCCTTGTGGTCAAGTGCGACATTGTGCCCTTGCATCACTTTGCATCTGGCTAAACGTGGGACCTGGAGATTGGAACCGGGTTCTAATGCTTAGCGGGCAGGCGCCTTAACCGCTAAGCCATCTCTCCAGCCCTAATTTTTTTTTTTTTTTTGAGAGAGAGAGAGAGAATGGGCTATTTTTATTTTATTTTTTTTTTTTCCCACCTATATTTTATTGACAACTTCTATACTTACAGACATTAAACCATGATATTTCCCTCCCCTCTCCCCATTCCCCTTCAGAACCCCGCTCTCCATCATATCCCTTCCCTTTCTCCATTAGTCTGTCTTTTAATTTGATGTTATCATCTTTTTCTTCTATTATGAGGGTCTTGCAAAGGTATTGCTAGGCACTGCAAGGTCATGGATATCAAGGCCAATTTCTGTCTGGACAGTTGCATTGTAAAGAGTCGTACCCTTCCTTTGGCTCTTCCATTCTATCCGCCCCTTCTTCCGCAATGGGCCCTGAGCCTTGGAGGGTGTGAAAGAGATGTTTCAGTGCTGGGCACTCCTCCATCCCTTCTTCTCAGCACTATGTTGCCTTTTGGTGATCCCAGTGGTCATCGCCATCTGAAGAGAGAAGCTTCTCTAACCAGAAGTGAGAGTAGCATTAATATGTGAATATGAACATTAACTGTAGTGCTTTCAGGGCAGTTTGGTGGGAATAATATGTACATTTAGACAGACGAGAGCAGGCTTTATACCCCAAAGGCTCATGACCTCCCCTGCCATAGACTTTTTATTAGTCTTTTCAGTACCAGACATGTATTCCCTTCTATAGAGAGGGCCTTCAATCCAATTAGGGAGCAGTTGATTTTCCCAAGAGCAGACATGCCACTATTGCACCCGTTTGATCATTTAGCCTGTCTGGCCAAACTTGTTTCCTGTGTCTGCTGATGAGTTCTGTCTCCCATACTGCTGCATTCAGTGCAGCTTTTTCCAGCTTTCAGTTGGCCGTTCTACAGGGAGAAGGTTTTCTGCTAAACACCAGCTTGCTTTCTCAGTGACCTTGCCATTCAGGCAAGTGAAGCAGTAGCGTCTTACCTTCTGTTTCTCAAGGGCAACCAAGGGCCTTGGCAATAGCCTGTAATGTTCTGGAGGCAACAGGGACCTCTCTGGCCAACAACTCCCTGGAAGGTATCCCATTTTTTCTCTCTGTGAAGAATGATACTGGGATTTTTATTGGTATTATGTTTAATTCGTATATTGTTTTTGGTAGTACTGCCATTTTCACAGTATTAATTCTACTTATCCAGGAACAGGGAAGGTCTTGCTGTCCTCTCAGGCCCTAATTTCTTTCTTCAGTGTTTTTATATTTTCAGTATATAGGTCTTTTCACAGACTTGGTTTGTGTTATTCCAAGGTATTTGATTTGTTTGTGTATATGTGTGTGTGTATTGAAAATGAGATAGCCTTACTGATTTCTCTCTGTGTGTATATCTCTCTCCTGCCTTATTGCTTGGGCTTGGACTTGTAGAACTGTGTTGAAGACCAGTGGTAAGAATGAACACCCCTGTTTTGTTCCCAATTTTAATGGGAACTCCTTGAGTCTTTCCTCATCAGGTATAATTTGGGCTTGAGGTGCTTTGTATAATGCCTTTATTATATTATTGAGGTATAAACCCTCCATGCCTAGTTTCTCCAGCATTTTCATCATGAATGATGTATTTTGTCAGAGGCCTTCTCTGCATCTATTGAAATGATCATGTGGTTCTTGTGTTTAAGTTTATTTATTACATAGTGTATTATGTTAATCTATTTCCATATGTTAATCCATCCCTGCATCCCTGGATGAAGGCTGCTTGATTAGGGTGGATAATGCTTTTGATGTGTTGTTGAGTTCAGTTTGTGAGAATTTTCAGGAATTTTACATCCATGTTCATCAGGGATATAGGTCTGTAGTTTTCTTTTCTTGTTGTACCTCTGTCTGATTTTGGTATTAGGGTGATCCTAGCTTCTTGGAAGGAGTTGGGGAGCTTTCCCTGTTGTCCAGTTATGTGAAATAGCTTCAGAAAAAGTGGTTTCAGATCCTGGACTTTATCTTCAGGGGAGGTTTTTTATTACATTATCAATCTCGAGGGATGTAATAGGTTTGTTTAGGAGATTTATCTGCTCTGGACTTAGTTTTGGTAGGTGGTCTGTTTAGGTATTTGTTCTTTTCCTCCAGATTATCCAATTTTGTGTAGTAGAGGTTTTGGAAATATGTCCTGATGATTCTTCCAATTTAGTGATGTCTGTTGTGACCTCTCCCTTTCATTGTTTTTTGTTTTGTTTTTGTTTTTCAGACTCTAACCCAGACTGAACCTGGAATTCACTATGTAGTCTCAGGTTGGCCTCAAACTCATAGCAATCCTCCTACCTCTGCCTCCCAAGTGCTGGGATTAAAGGCATGCATCACCACGCTTAGCTCCTTTTTCATTTCTAATTTTGTAGATTTGAGACTTCTCTTTTTTCCTTTTGATCAAATTGACCAAGGGTTTATCAATCTTGTTTGTTTGTTTGTTTGTTTATTTGTTTATTTATTTATTTTTTTTTATTTTGGTTTTTCAAGGTAGGGTCTCACTCTGGTCAAGGCTGACCTGGAATTAACTATGTAGTCTCAGGGTGGCCTTGAACTCTCAGCGATCCTCCTACCTCTGCCTCCCCAGTGCTGGGATTAAAGGCGTGTGCCACCACGCCCGGCTCAATCTTGTTTATTTTCTTAAAAGAACCAGATCTTTGTTTCATGTTGTTCAGTCTGCAGGAACTGGTTTAATTTCTGTTGTTTCTCTTTTTAATTTCTAGCTTTAATGTATTGTGCTCCAATATTATCCAGGAAGTTTCATCAATTTTCCTAAATTTATGGAGGCATGCTTTATGCCCTAATACATGATTATTTTAGAAAAGGTTCCACAAGCTGCTGAGAAGAATGTGTATTCTGTAGAATTTGGGTGGGATATTTTGTAGATGTCTGCTAGGTCTAATTGATCTATTATCTTTATGTTGATTTTCTGCTTGAAAGATCTGTGTATTAATGGTAGTAGGATGTTGAAGTTCCCTACTGTGATGGTATTGAGATTTATTTCTGACTGGTTGTGAAGTAGGGTTTTCTTTTTAAAATGTGGTAGACCTGTGTTTGGTGCATATAGATTTATGATTATAATGTCCTCTTGTTTGATTGTTTCTTTGATGAGTAAAAAGTGGTTTTTGTCCTTTTTAATTACTTTTGGTTTGAAGTCTGTTTTGTCAGATATTAATATAGCCACTCCAGCTTGTTTTTTTTTTTATTTTTTTTATTATTTTATTTTTATTTAGGAGAGAGACACAGAGAGAGAGTGAGAGGAAGACAGATAGAGATGGGCACGCCAGCAGTGTCTCAGCTGCTGTGAACGAAATCCAGATGCATGCGCCCCCTTGTGGGCAAATGCTGCATTATGCCCTTGAATCACTTTGCATCTGGCTAAATGTGGGACCTGGAGGTTGGAACTGACGTTCTTGGGCTTAGCAGGCAGGCGCCTTAACCGCTAAGCCATCTCTCCAGCCCTCCAGCTTGTTTCTTATTTCCATTTGCTCGGAAAAATCATTTTCCATTCTTTCACCCTGAGGAGGTGTCTGTCTTTACTAGTAAGGTGGGATTCTTGGAGGCAGCAGATTGAAAGGTCTATTTTTCTGATCTACCCTGTTAACTTGTGTCTTTTTATGTGTCAATCCATTAACATATATGTTAATGTGTTAATTTTATGAATTAATCCATTAATGTTTAAAGTTATAAGTGTAATGTTTGATTTAATTCCTGCCCTGTTGGAGGGTTAATGGGGTTTGGTCCTTTATACATTTTTATGCCTCCTCTAGTTTTGATTATCATGTTCATCCTCTTCTAGGCTCCTGAGGTTGGTTGTTCAACTCTTCTGTGTGAAACATTTCCCAAAGTTTTCTCTGTACCTTAGGATTTGTGTTAACATAATCATATAGCTACCTTTTGTCATGGAAAATTTTCCTTTCTGCATCTATTATGAGGGATACTTTAGCTGGGTACCATAATTTGGGTTGGAAGTCATAGTTTTTTAGGTTTTGAAGTACTTCATTCCACACCCTATTGGCTTTCATAGTTTCCATTGAAAAGTCTGAGGTAATTTTGATGGGATTACCTTTGAGTGTGATGAGTTGTATCTCTCTTGCTACTTTTAGCACTCTTTCTTTGTTTTCATTGTTTACAGTTTTAACTATGTTGCACCTTGGAGAGTTTCTTCTTTGGTCCTGTATGTTTGGTATTCTGTGAGCTTCTGCTATTTGGATGAACCTCTCTCTGTGAGATTGGGAAATTTGTCTTAAGTAATTTTGTTGACTATGTTATCTATGCCTTTGGCCTGGATTTTTTCCCTTCTGGTATATCCATGATCCAGATGTTTGGTCGTTTTTGGGTATCCCACAATTCCATCTTACTCTGTTGGCATGATTTTTTGAACTTATCAAACTTTTTGACTGTTTTTTAAATTTATTTATTTGAGACAGACACAGAGGCAAAGAGAGACAGAGAAATCAAGAGAGATATTGGGCATGCCAGGGCCTGTAGCTGCTGCAAACAAAGTCCAGACATATGTGCCATCTTGTGCATCTGCTTTACATGGGTCCTAGGGAATTGAACTTGGGTCCTTTGATTTGCACATAAGCACCTTAATTTTTCTCCAGCCCTAAAGTTTTTGACTCTTTTTTTTGTGCTTTTTTTTATTATTAATTTTTTTATTGACACCTTCTATACTTACATACAAAAAACATATATTTCCCTCCCCTCCCCCATTCCACTTTAGAACAGCAGTCTCCATCATATCCCCTCCCTCTCTCCATTAGTCTTTCTTTTAATTTGATGTCATCATCTTTTTCTTCTTTTTCTTCTATTTTGAGGGTCTTGTGGAAGGTAATGCTAGGCACTGCAAGGTCATGGATATCGAGGCCAATTTCTTTCTGGGCATTTGCATTGTAAGAAGTCGTACCCTTCCTTTGGCTCTTCCATTCTATCCGCCCCCTCTTCCACAATGGTCCCTGAGCCTTGGAGGGTGTGACAGAGGTGTTTCAGTGCTGGGCACTCCTCCATCCCTTCTTCTCAGCCCTATGTTGCCTTTTGGGTCATCCCAGTGGTCATCGCCATCTGAAAAGAGGAGCTTCTCTAACCAGAAGTAAGAGTAGCGTTAATATTGTGAATATGAATATTAAGTGTAGTGCTTTCAGGACAGCTTGGTGGGAATAATATATACATTTAGCCAGACAAGAGCAGGCTTTATACCCCTAAGGCTCATAGACCTCCCCTGCCATAGACTTTTGCTTAGGTTTTTCAGTACCAGGTATGTATTCCTTCCCATAGAGAGGGCCTTCAGTCCAATTATGGAGCATTTGGTTACCCTAAGAGTAGACATGCCACTATTGCACCCGTTCAGTCATTGGGCCTGTGTGTCTAAACTTGAATATTCGGTATCCACTGTTTTCACTACTGATGACTTCTATGTCCCACATGGCTGCATGCAGTGCAGCTTTTTCCAGCTTTCTGTTGGCTGGTCTACAGGGAGAAGGTTTTCTGCTCAGCACCAGCGTGCTTTCTCAGTGACCTTGCCTCTCAGGCAAGAGATGTCTTCAGCAATAGGGTTTTACTGTCTGTTTCTCAAGGGAAACCAAGGGCTTTGGCAAAAGCCTTTAATGTTTTGGAGGCTACCGGGATCTCCTTGGCCAACAACTCACTGGAAGGTATCCCATCCCTGATACTGAAATTTTTCTAGTAACAGTCTACAGCTTCTAGATGTGCCATTATTCAAAAAACTAGGTTTATATAAGTCTTATTCACATTATCTTGAATTTATATTGACCCTCCCCCTGCCCTTCTTTTACGCATTCTCTTCTCATGGCCTCGCTTAGGCCATTCCCCTCCCTGTAGTCTGTGCTTCTACTTACATATGTGCAATGCCATACACTTAAGTCCTTCCCTTTCCTCCCTCCCTTATAGCCTTTTACCAGCTTACTGGTTTCTGGTACCTATTTTTGGTTCCAGTTCACACGCAAGTTTATACATTTGTAGTTAGGATCCACATATGAGAGAGAACATGTGACATTTGGCTTTCTGAGCCTGGGTTACCTCACTTAATATAATCCTTTCCAGATCCATCCATTTCCCTGCAAATTTCATAATTTCATTTTTCTTTACCGCTGAATAGAACTCCATTGTGTAAATGTATCACATCTTTATTATCCATTCATCTGTGGTGGGACATCTAGGCTGGTTCCATTTCCTAGCTATTGTGAATAGAGCAGCAATAAACATGGTTGTGCAAGTGTCTCTAAGGTAGTGAGAAGAGTCCTCTGGATATATGCCTAGGAGTGCTATAGCTGGATCATATGGTAAATCTATTTCTAGCTGTCTCAAGAACCTCCACACTGATTTCCACAATGGCTGGACCAGATTACATTCCCACCAACAGTGTAGAAGTGTTCCTCTTTTTCCACATCCATGCCAACACTTATTGTCATTTGTTTTCTTGATGGTAGCCATTCTGACAGGAGTGAAATGGAATCTCGAAGTGGTTTTAATTTGCATTTCCCTGATGGCTAAGGATGTGGAACACTTTTTTAGATCTTCTGAGAATTCTGTATTTAGTTCCATAGCCCATTTTTTAACTGGGATGTTTGAATTCTTATTATTCTGTTTTTTGAGTTCTTTGTATATTCTGGATATTAATCTTCTGTCAGATGTATAGCTGGCAAAGCTTTTTTCCCATTCTGTAGGTTGTCTTTTTGCTCTATTCAGAGTGTCCTTTGCTGTACAAAAGCTTTGTAATTTCATAAGGTCCCAGTGGCTGATTAGTGGTTTTATTCCCTGAGCAATTGTTATATTCAGAAAGTCCTTGCCTATGCTAATATGTTGTAGGGTTTCCCCTACCTTTTCCTCTAGCAGTTTCAGAGTTTCAGGTCTGATATTAAGGTTCCTGATCCATTTGGACTTGACTCTTGTGCATGGAGAGAGACAAGGATCTATGTTTATCCTTTTACATACACATGTCCAGTTTTCCCAGCACCACTTGTTAAAGAGGCTATCTTTTCTCCAATGTATATTTTTGGCATTTTTGTCAAAAATCAGGTGGCTGTAGCTGCCTGGATTAATATTTGGGTCTTCTATTCTGTGCTATTGATCTACCTGTCTGTCCTTGTGCCAGTACCATGCTGTTTTTGTTACTGTGGCTTTGTAATATAACTTAAAATCGGGTATGGTTATACCACCAGCCTGATTTTTGTTGCGTAAAATTGTTTTGGCTATTTGAGGTTTTTGTGTTTCCAGATGAGTTTTAGGATTTTTTTTTTTTTTTTTTTTATTTCTGTGAAGAAAGCTATTGGGATTTTAATGGGGATCGCATTAAATGTGTTGATTGCTTTTGGTAAGATCAACATTTTCACAATATTGATTCTTCCAATCCAGGAGCATGGGATGTCTTTCCATTTCCTTGTGTCTTCTGCAATTTCTACCTTGAGTGTTTTAAAGTTCTCATTGTAGAGATCTCTCACTTCCTAGGTTAAGTTTATTCCGAGGTATTTTTTTGAGGCAATTGTGAATGGGAGAGATTCTCTGATTTCATCTTCTGCATGTTTGTTATTAGTGTATAGAAAAGCTACTGATTTCTGTGTGTTTATTTTGTATCCTGCTACATTGCTAAAAGTGTTTCTCAGCTCTAACAGTTTGCTGGTAGAGTCTTTAGGGTCTGTTATGTATAGAATCACATCATCTGTAAATAATGGTAATTTGATCTCTTCCTTTCCAATTTGTATCCCTTTTATGTGTGTCTCTTGCCTTATTGCTATGGCTAAGACTTCCAGTACCATATTAAATAAAAGTGGGGAAAGTGGACACCCTTGTCTTGTTCCTGAATTTAGTGGAAAAGCTTCAAGTTTTTCCCCATCTAATATTGGCTGTAGGTTTTTCATAAATAGCTTTTATTATGTTGAGATATGTTCCTTCTATTCCCAGTTTCTGTAATACTTTCACCCATGAAGGGGTGTTGGATTTTGTCAAGTGCCTTTTCTGCATCTATTGAGATGACCATGTGATTTTTCTCCTTCAGACCATTTATATGGTGTATTACATTTATGGATTTGCATATGTTGAACCATCCCTGCATCTCTGGGATAAAGCCTACTTGGTCAGGGTGAATAGTCTTTCTGATATATTCTTGTATTCGGTTTGCCAGTATTTTGTTGAGAATTTTGGCATCTATGTTCATGAGGGAGATTGGTCTATAATTTTCTTTTTTTGATCTGTCTTTGTCCGGTTTGGGTATCAGGGTGATGGTGGCTTCATAGAAGGATTTCGGTAGAATTCCTTCCTTTTCTATTTTATGGAAAAGTTTGAGAAGCATTTGTGTTAGATCTTCCAGGAATGTCTGGTAAAATTCAGCAGTGAATCTATCTGGGCCTGGGCTTTTTTTAGTTGGGAGACTTTTTATAACTGCTTGGATCTCTGTGGTTATTATAGGTCTATTTAAATGGTTTATCTCATCTTGATTTAATTTTGGTAGGTCATATGAATCAAGGAAATCATCCATTTCTTTCAGGTTTTCAAACTTAGAGTCATATATATTCTTAAAGTATGTCCGTATGATTTTCTGAATTTCTTTGGTATCTGTTGGGATGTTGCCTTTTTCATCTCTAATTTTATCAATTTTTGTCTCTTCTCTCTTTCTTTTGGTCAGATTTGCTAAGGGTTTGTCAATCTTGTTTATCCTTTCAAAGAACCAACTCTTTGTTTCATTGATTTTTTTGATTGTTTTTTTGGTTTCCATTTCATTAATTTCTGCCCTAACCTTTATTATTTCTTCCCGTCTACTGATTTTTGGTTTGCCTTGTTCTTCTGTTTCCAAGGCCTTAAGGTGAAGCATTAAATTGTTTAGTTGTGAACTCTCTAATTTCTTAATATAGGCATTTAGGGCTATAAATTTCCCTCATAGGATTGCCTTCATTGTGTTCCAAAGGTTTGGTATGTTGTATTCTCGTCATCATTTGATTCTATGAATTTCTTGATGTCCTTTTTAATTTCTTCAGTGACCCATACATTGTTCAATAATGTACTGTTTAGTCTCCATGAATTTCTGTATGCTCTAGTTTTTCTTGTTGCTGACTTGCAGTTTAATCCCATTGTGGTCAGATAGCATACAAGGGATTGTTTCAATGTTCCTATATTTGTTAAGATTTGATTTGTGTCCTATTATATGGTCTATTTAGAGAATGTCCCATGTGCTGCTGAGAAGAATGTATATTCTGCAGCATTTGGATGGAATGTTCTGTGTATATCTGTTAGGTCCATTTGTTCCATGATATCATTTAATGCAGATGTCTCTATTTTTTGTTGGGTAGACCTGTCAAGTGATGAGAGTGGGGTATTGAAGTCACCCACTACTATTGTGTTAGGAGTTATCTCTGACCTTAAGTCTACTACTGTTTGTTTGATGAAATTGGGAGCCCCTGTGTTGGGAGCATATATGTTTAGGATTGTTATGTCCTCCTGTTGGAGTGTTCCTTTAATCAGTATAAAGTGACCTTCTTTATCTTTCCTCACTAATGTTGGTTTCAAGTCTATCTTGTCAGAAGTTAGGATAGCAACCCCTGCTTGTTTCCTAGGCCCATTTGTTTGAAATACCTTTTTCCAACCTTTTACCCTAAGAAAGTTTTCTATCTTTTAATGAGAGGTGATTTTCCTGGAGGCAACAGATGGTAGGATCCTGCTTTTTAATCCAGTCTGCAAGTCTGTGTCTTTTGGTTTGGGCATTGAGGCCATTGATATTAAGAGTTATTATTGAAAGTTACATATTTGATCTCTCCATTTTTCTGGTTTTGTAGTTCTTCCTGGTTTTCGCTTTACTCGCTTGTTTTAACTGTTATTTGAGTATGGTTTATTTTTTCCTATTTCCTCCTGTGTGTGTTTTGCTTTTTCTTCAGCGTGAATGATTCCTACAAGTATTTTCTGTAGAGGTGTTTTAGTTGCCATAAATTCCTTTAGCCTGTCTTTGTTGTGGAATGTCCTTATTTCTCCATCAATTTGGATATATGATAGATAGCTTTACAGAATAAAGTAATCTTGGTTGACAGTTTTTATGTTTTAGAACTTGGAGTACATCACTCCAGGCCCTTCTGGCTTTTAAAGTTTGTGTTGAGTAATCTGCTGTGATCCTAATGGGTTTCCCTTTGAAGGTCATTTGCTTTTTCTCTCTAACTGCTTTCAATATCTTTTCTTTGGTTTGCGTGTTTAGTGGTTCAATTATAACATGGCGAGAAGAGGATTTTTCTAGGTTTTCTCTGTTTGGTGTTCTAAATGCTTCTTGTATCTGCATTGGGATTTCTTTCCCAATTTGGGGAAATTTTTCTTCTATGATTTTGTAGAAAACACCTACTAAGCCTCTGGATTGAAATTCTTCCCCTTCTGCTATACCTTGAATTCTTATGTTTGATCTTTTTATAGTGTCCCAGATGTCTTGGAGTTCCCATTCATACCTTTCTATTAGCTTGTCTTTCTCTTTGTTGGACTGTGATAGGTCTGCCATCTGGTCTTCTAGTTTAGATATTCTGTCCTCTCCTTCTTCCATTCTACTAGAGAGATTTTCTACAGAGTTTTTACTTTCACTGACTGTGCTCTTTATTGCTAGTATTTCCGACTGGGTTTTCTTTATTCTTTCTATTTCCGAATTTATGTCTAGTATAGTATTGACCTCCTCATTTCATTAAATTGGTTTTCTGTGTTTTCTTTGAATCCTTTCATTTCGTCTTTGAGTTCTTTGAACCCTTTCATTTCCTCTTTGAGTTCTTTGAACATATTTATAATCATTCTTTTGAAATCTTTCTCAGGCATTTCCTCTAATTCAGTCTCACTGAAGGTCATTTCTCATACATTAATAACTTTTTGGTGGATTTATATTGTCTTGATTTTTTGTGTTTCTTGTATTATAATGTAGAGATTTTTGCATTTTGGATTAATTTAATGCTTGGGTTTTCTAATTATCTGCAGTAATATTAGATGTGTCAATCAATCTGGTATTATAAATCTTCAGGATAGGAGCTTAAGGTGCTAGGTATGGCTCTTAAAACTCTCAGAGTAATCACAAAAGTGACCCTAGGTGTTGGGTTTGCCTGCTATGAGAGTATTCAAGTAGGCTGAATGAAACAGAATACAGTCAAATTCTAAAACATTTATCTAAACAATGTACCCATTCAATGAAATACAGCACAGAGTATTTGTGCAAAAGTAGGTATTATGACAAACAGATCCTTTAATACCGTCACAGTCCCTAAGGATGTGTGTTGCCCCACACCCTTAATCCTGTCAACTGGGAGGCTAAGATTTCTGGTCTGTAGAAGGTTCCAAGGTCCGCTTGTGACCAAGTGAGACCCTTTCCCAACGATTGACAGAAGAGGAAACAAAGGCACTATAAATCAGGAAGCAACAAATGAGCAGCCCAAAATATAGCTTATTTACAAGTGTCAGATCTGACCATCCATCAGGTTTAACATATAACTTACCCTGACATGGAAGGTGCAATTAGTCCTTCCAATGCAAGCCTATACACCGGGCTTATTTGGTGGGTACTTGGGTGTAATCCAAGTTACCTTTTGGGACGGGTTTGGTCTCAGCTATGCTGTATGGCTGCTTGGGTCCTTCTTTGCTGTGCTTTGGGCTCAGGAAGGCCGGTTGCATCTGTGGGTCACTGCTTTAATCATGCAGAATACTGGGTTGTTGAGCTCTCTTTCCCAGGTCTCTGGTGCTTGCTTGCGCTTGTTCCGGATAGTGGTCGGGGGGAGGCTGTGAATGGCGGCTGAAGTCTGTCTGCTCGTCCATGAAATCCTCTTCCTCACAAGCTGCTCCGTTGGTCTCTGCTGTCCTTCTTCCACGTTTCTTGAGTTTCTGAGGAGGCGGGTGTGATTGGAGAATCCCCTCACCTGGCTTTAAAATCCCGCAGCTCAGCCGGAGCCTAGTCGCTGCCGCGGCATGAAACTCACCACAGCTGTGGAGCCACTTCTGCTCTCTTCTGTGGGCTCCAGACACTCTGGGTCTCTCCTACTTCTCTGCTGCCATTTGTAATTTACTATACACCTCACTTTTTAGTAGAAGAGTGTATTCTGTTGGTTTTTTGTTGTTGTTGTTTGTTTGTTTGTTTTCTTTTTTCCCCTAGCCTGTTTTGGCATGGTTCCTATGCCGCCATCTTAACCGGAAGTCCAGTTTTCAACTCTTGATAAATTTCTTCTGTCTTATCTTCTAGATCAGAGGTTTTGTCTTCCACAAAATAAACTCTATTAGTGAGGGTTCTAGAGGGGCTTTTGAAAGCTGTTTGATTTTTGTTTTCTGTTGTGTTATTCTGTATTGTGTCCATCTCTGTTTGATTCCAATTCCAGGTTGAGGTTTCATTTTCGTGATGCTTCCTGGAATTCATTCTTTTATTTGATTATTTCTTCATTAAGTTTAAGAGATGGTTATTGAGATCCTCTATTGACTCACCCTTAATTCATTTATCTGTCTTTTGAGGTCTCTCTGATTTTCCTCAGTCTCAATTAAACCTAGTGATGAAGGCTGTGTGCATTTCATTTATGTGATTGTTTTTGATGATTGGCTTACATTTCTGAAGTTTACTTCGTCAGAGTCACATAGCTTGTTGTGTTTTCATTTTGGATTCAATTTCTGTTGTTTCCTCTATGTTTTCTTTGGAGGCTTTCATTGTGGGACTAGGCAACCTTGGAGATCTCTATTTGTGGTCTTTCATTGTTGTTGTTTTCATTACAATCGAACCGTCTTGGGGTAAGTGTCTTACTTTATTAATGAGGAAACAACCATTTGCCATTGCAGGATCTTCAGTGACTGTTCTTTTTTACATTTGATCTGGATGGAATTGTAATTGCAGATGCACAGGTTATGAAGGTTGTAAGTCTGCCAGCAGCTCTGGGCTGGTGGCTGATAGGAGAGCTTGTTTGGAGGTCTGGAAACTCTTCAGCCTGCAATCAAGGCCATGCTTTGCCTGTGGGGCTCAGGAGCAGTAGCACTCGGCCCTATTCCCCCACTGTACCTCTGTTGAATAGGTTGTAAAGGTGCACTACTAACCTCCTGTCAGGCACTTGGCAAATACTCCTGTGCTCCCTGTCTGGGGCACCAAGGAGGTAGAAGGGGTGCCTGTTGGTAGATATGGAGTGGCAGGAGTAGGAGGGAAGGGTGTCTCCAAGGACCAGGCCTAACTGAGGGTCCCTGGAGGTGGCTGGTGTGGGGGCATCGGTCTGGGGCAGGAATGCGGAGGCAGTCAGAGGTATGACTTGGTGCCAATAACAGAGGTACCCCAGCTGATTCACCTGTCCCCAGTAAGCTGACTTTCCCTGGTGGCTGCCTCCTCCCAGGGAGCACTCCCCCAGTGTTTATGTGCCCTCATGGGGCATTTTCCTGGCATCTGCCTTTACTCAGCAAGAATACTTTCCCAACTGCTACCTGCCCCCAAGAAGCACACTTTGAGTACTTTTGGTTTGAAGTCTATTTATTCAGATATTAGTATAGATCTACCCATATGCTTCTTATTTCCTCTTGCTTTGAAAGTTGTTTTCCATCCATTCACTCTGAGGAGGTGATTATCTTTGACAGTGAGGTGGATTTCTTATAGTCAGCAGATGGATAGATCCATTTTTATTATCCAACCAATTAACCTGTTTCTCTTTTTTTTTGTTTTTTTTTTTGTTTCTTTGTTTCTCAAGGTAGGGTTTTTAGCCCAGGCTAACTTGGAATTTACTATGTAGTCTCAGGGTGGCTTCAAACTCATTCATGGAAATCCTCCTACCTCTGCCTCCTGAGTGCTGGGATCAAAGGCATACACCATGATGCCCAGCCCAACCTGCTTCATTGGATTGGGAATTAACCTGTGTCTTTTAATTGGGGAGTTGAGACCATAGTGTTTAGAGTAATAATTATGAAGTAAGAATCCGTGGCATACCGAAGGCTGTGCAGGTTTGGGTCCTGTGTTGAATTTGATACATTTTTGCATCTGTTACAGTTTTGGTTATTGTTTTTCCCTCTTGTAGGTTCTTGAGGTTGGTTGTTAGACTTTTTTTGTATAGAGTATTCCCTGAAGAATTCTCTGTAGTATTGACTTTGTGCTCATATATAGACAGAGCAGGCTTTTTTTCATGGAAATTTCCTTTCACCTGCTATTATGAGGGATACTTTTGTTGGGTATAGTAGTTTGGGTTGGAAGCCATAGTCTCTCTAGGTGTGGAATACCCCATTCCAAGCCTTTCTGGCTTTTAGAATTCCCATTGAAAAATCAAAGGTAATTCTTATGGGCTTACCTTTTTAAAAAAAAATTTATTTTTATTTATTTATCTGAGAGAGCGAGATATGAAACAGACCGGTAGACTGAGAGAGAGAGAGAGAGAACAGGCATGCCAGGGCCTCCAGCCACTGCAAACAAACTCCAGAGGCATGTGCCCCCTTGTGCATCTGGCTTACATGGGGCCTGGGAAATCTAATCTGGGACCTTTGGCTTTGCAGGCAAATGCCTTAACCACTAAGCCATCTCTCCAACCCCTCATGCACTTACCTTTATATTAATGATCTGTTTTTCTCTTGTTGCTTTTAGCCCTTTCTCCTTGTTTTCATTGTTTCACATTTAACTATCATGTGACATGGAGAGTTTTCTTCTTTGGTCCTGCCTAGTTGGTGCTCTGTGAACTTTTTGTATTTAGATGGGTCTCTCTTTTGCAAGGGTGGGAAAGTTATCTTCATAATTTTTTGAAGATGTTCTCCATGCCTTTGACCTGTATTTCCTCTCCCCATTGTATGCCCATGATCAAGATATTTAGTCTTTTTAATGTATCCCACAAGTCCCTCATATATTTTTTTTTTTTTTTTTTTTGGAGAGAGTCAGAGAGAGACAGAGAATGAGTGTGCCAGTGGCCTCTCAGCCACTGTGAATGAATTCGAGACACATGCTCCCCCTTGTGGGCAAGTACGGCATTGCGCTCTTGCATCACTTTGCATCTGGCTAAATATGGGACCTGGAGAATCAAATGGGTGTTCTTAGGCTTAGCAGGCAGGCGCCTTAACCTCTAAGCTATCTTTCCAGCCCCACATTTGATTTTTTTTTTAATGTATTATAGATTTTGTGGTCCTGATCCAATTCCTCTGTCTTATCTTCAGGTTCTGAAGTTCTGTCCTCAATGTTATCTACTCTTATTTGTGAGGCTGTCTAGGGTGGCATATATGTATATTTTTTCTTTTATTTATTTGAGAGAAAGAGGCAGAGAGAGAGAGAGAGAATGGGCACACCAGGGCACCCAGCCACTGCAAGCTTACTCTAGATGCGTGCACCCCTTGTGCATCTGGCTTACGTGGGTCCTGTATAATCAAACCAGGGTCCTTTGGCTTTGCAGGCAAACACCTTAACCACTAAGGCATTTCTCCAGCCCTAGGGTGGCTTTTAAGAAGGCTATGTGTTTTTTGTTCTTTTTTTTTTTTTTTTTTCTGCGTCTTTTCTATCCCTCTATTGAGTTCCATTTTCAGGTTCTGTTTTGACACTTTTGTTGTTTCTTGGAATTCATGCCTTCATTTTATCATTTCCTCATTAAGCTTGATCCACTGGTTCTTAAGGTCATCTATTTGTTGACTCAAGTTCAAGTCATTTATTTGTCTATTTAGAGCACTCTGCTTTTTTTTATTATGTTGAGACGAGAAGTGAGAGCTATGTGCTGTTGATAGTATGTCTCTTGAATTTCATTTATGCAATTATTGGTTCTTTGATGATTATCTTCCACTTCCGCCATCCATTTATTCATGGTTTCACAAACATTTAAAATTATGTTTAGTATGTCTTCATTTTGCTATTCTATGTCTGCAGTATTCTCTGTGTTTTCATTGGAGACTTCCATTAAGAAGCTAGGCATTCTTGGTAGAGATCTGTTGACTTGATCTCTTGTATTGTCTGTTTTATGTTAGGGTTTGCCCATCTCTAGTTTGACCATCTCTAGTTTGTTCCTCTTGAGGCCTCTGAATTGTATCACCAGGTCAGCTTTGGTTAAGGGGGAGTATGAGGACGTTGTCTGTCTTCTTGCTTGGACTGGGTGACCTAGTGTGTAAGCGGGGTCCTCCTTGTGTGTGTCACCTCCAAGTGATCAGGGTGTGACCCAAGCTTTCTTGGCTTGTTTGCTGTCTAGGCAGTGTTCTTTTTTCCCAGTGTTATTTACTGACTAAGAACTTTGGAGTGTGATCCTCACTGGAATCCTATGGGTCACACAGCTGATACCACAAGGCTGACGGGCAGGATGCTCCAAAATGAGGTGGTGTGGCTACTTCTCTGATAACAGCTATGGCTAGGCCTACAGAAGAGCACACTCACCTCAGGGTGACTTCCCGGCTTGCCCCAGAGCTGGCCTTTGTTGTACAATCAGCCCCACTAGGGCTGCAGCCACAGGCTTGGTGGTTTGGGTATTCAAGTCTAATATGCTGTCTCCAAGCTTGGAGAAGTTGGAACCTCCCTAATTACAGCCTCAAATATGCCTGCCATCAGCACTTCCTTACCCCAAGCCAGGCCCTAAAACTTGCTAGTGCCCCTCAGCCAGCCCAAGTGCACAGGCCCCAAACACACTGGTGCCCTTCACCTGGATCCAGTGTGCAGGCCCCAAACACACTTTCACATTGCCTCCACAGTTCCTGGAACCACAGTTGTAGTCAGTGGCCCTCTAGTTACTGCATAATTACACATCAGTACCAGGTAGAGGTTGCTGTCAGATTTGTCAACTCAGGGGCATGAAGCCCAGCCTTGAGGAGCTGTAGACTGAGCAGTCTTCCTTCATGCTCCCTGGTATCAAAAGATTTGGCATTCTTACTCCTTGAATTTCCAATGGAGTGGGTATTGCCCTCAAAGCATCCTTATTGACCCAGTGCAAGGCAATTGGCCTGTCTTTAATAACTGATGTGATCTAAAACTAGGCTCTGTGCCTGGCACTTTGAACTTGCTTACATCTCTTTCTGTTTTGTACTTTGTTTTTCATACCCTTTTGTTCTATCCTTTCTTCTGCCATGTACACCATTCCAGTACTTGTAAATTTAACTTTGCTCAAATTCTCAGGACATGGGCCAAATGCAGCCAGCCTCTGCGCCAGAACATCACACAAATAGCCTCCAGCCCAGTTCCAACAAAGGCCTTTCTTTCCCCTCTAAACCTGATAAACCAAGCCTTCCCTATCCACAGTTAACCCTCATTAGGTCTTTCAAACTCTGACCAGAATGGCCCATCAAGCTCTTCCTATAGCATTACAAGGCTTTTCTAGTCAAAAATTTCAAATTCTTCCCTATTTCTCCCACAAAACAATTACAAAATATCAAAAACACATGATCAGGTTCTTTGCAGCATATTTACATTTCTGGTGTCACGTTTTTAGCAGTTATATTCTCAATGCTGGGGAAAAAAATACCTGGCCAGGATTAGTTTACAGGAAGAAAGGGTTTACTATGTCTTGCAGTTTTGAGGCATGGCAGGGCAAACATGACAGAACAGGCAGCCAGGTTATCACATCTTGTTATAACAGCAAGAAGGAAGCAGTGATGAGTGAGCTGAGCTCTGAACGCCCAATGGGCTAGACTAATAACCCTCAAGATCTGTCCCTTTAGAGGGGTTTCCTCCAAGGTTTCCCCTCCCAAGGGCTCTACCAGCTGGGTCCCAAGTATAAGGCTCCATCACAAGCACATGAGGCTCTGGGGGAGAATTTTACATTCAACCACCACATTCCTCTTTCAGTCCTTTCTTCATCCTGTTACAGCATTACTTAAGTGATGAGTCAAATGAGCTTTCCTCTTCTCATATGTGCACAGTAGAGAAGTCCTTGTAATAATTTTGTTGCCACACCTTCCCTCTCCTATTTTGCCCAAGCATTCAGCTATACCAAAGCCTAACCTCTAAACAAAGTATGCCTTCTTACAGATCCAGACCTTTCACTCACACTCACATCCCTCCCATACCCGTAGTTTCCCTAGTAGATGACTTTTCATCAGAACCTACCTAACTGGAGTTGACCGTGTCCTTGACATACTCCATGCATACTGGAGTTTTTCATGTCTGTCTCTCCTAAATAAACCATGAGTTTCTTTTGGAAGGCCAATTGTACAATATCAAAAGTAAAAATATATGATATTCTGCAGTTCATCTCTTGAAATTTATATACTGCAGTATTCCAACTTGTGTGCACAGATGCACATTTACAAACACCTGCCAATAGGAAACTGGTTGGCTAAACTAGACTGGTAACTACTACCATTTGATCACTAGACCACAAGTAAGAGAAGTCTGTGTAGTCATGTGGCAAGTTGTATAAGCCCGTTTGTGTAAAATGGTGTGTGTGCACCTCCTTTAATACTTCCATGCAAACAGAAAAATCCTAGAAGATCATACCTTATTTATGATTGCAACAGAGAATTTATAGTTGTAATTTTTGTCATAAGAATTACTGGTGTTTGATCAACTAAAGGATTTTAACTATACTCACATACAAAACTTCTGAACACTGAAAACTTTGTAAAGAAATGCTTCTAGGGCTGGGGACATGGCTTAGCGGTTAAGGTGCTTGCCTGCAAAGCCAAAGGATCCAGGTTCAGTTTCCCCATACCTATGTAAGCCAGATGCACAAGGTGGCGCATGCATCTGGAGTTCATTTGCAGCAGCTGGAGGCCCTGGTGCGCCCATTCTCTGTCTGTCTGTCTTTCTCTGTGTCTCTCTGAAAAAATAAAGTAAAAAGAAAAGAAATGTTTTTATCAAACAATGGTATTAGTATCCAGCAGAATTAAATTCACTTTTGATTTTCTGAATGTTATTTCTCAAAATGAGAGGACTTGAATTTTGGATTTTGGGTGAAATGCTGGGGAAGTTAAAGAATCCTTTTGCCTTTGTTTTGGGCTCTGACTTCTCCTACTCTGATGTTGAAATTTAATGTAGTTTTTAACTTGTTAACAGGTTGTTTTTTTTTTTTAACCTAAACTGATGTTTTTTCCATTTTTGGTTTAAGAAATAAACACCATCCTGACCTTCGTCTTTGGGCTTGTTCTGGAAAGCGAAAAGATGAGGATCAAGTAGTAACTGGAGTGGAGAAAAAGACAGCAGTCCATGATACAGTTAATGTAGAAGGAAAGAAGTATATACAGAACCATAAAGAAGCCCCTTGGAAAATAGAAGGGACTTACATAACAAGTGAGCACAGCTACCAAAAGCCACAGAGTTTCAGTGAAGACCACCGCAAGTCTTTTACAGACCCTGGGGGCTCAGATGATGAGATCAGCAGCTTTGAAGAAGAAGCGGAATTCCGTGTGGGAGGTGACAGCCGTCTACAGTACTCCGCAAGAGATCGTGGAATGCCAGAGAAGGTACAAATCGTTCTGTAAAAAAGCAGGATTGGCTTATAAAATAAGACATATTCAGTTCATGGGTTCTACTTATATTCCTAAGTTCATAGTGCCTGGTTAAAGTAAAAACATTTTTCTTTTGCTACAGCAGAATACTGTCCATTTATTCATTGAATCATCCCCAATTCAGAGTTGCATAATTCTAAAGGTTTCCATTTTATAAGCACCCTTAGATGTCTCCAAAACTTGATGACTCACATTATATTCTAAAAGAAAAATGGATTTGTGTGAGAACATTCAAAGACAAATGAATGTTCTAATTTGTCCTAATTTTAGTGTTTTGTATAAACATGACAAGATAACTTATCTTTTAAATTTATAACATGTTTGTAAATGCATATTAATCTCACTTGTAGTAAACTGAATTTCCATGCATACACACACATTGACTGTATGGAACCATGTGTCCTATTTGTTGAATTATCTTTGAAACATGCCGTTTTCTTTTATTGGTTTTCAATTTAGCGAAGTCCCTTTCAAACTGGTTCTTTATGTGTCTGACTTCTTGTTTTCAAGTAGTCACTGTAAGCAGGTACATAACTGAATTTAAAAAGTTTGTATTTCCTGAAATTTGTGCTAAATTGTTTTGTTAATTAATATCCTGTGAAATGAATTATCTTTGATAAACCCAAATTCAGATTATATGTGTATGTGTTTAAAGAAAATAGCATTTGTGGAGCTGGGAAGATGGCTCAGCAGTTAAAGGAACTTTCTTGCAAAGTATGCCAATCCAGGTTCCATTCCCTGGCCACCTATATTAAAGCCAGACAGGTATTGGTTTGCAGTGGCAAGAGACACTGGTGTGGGCTGGGAAGATGGCTTAGCAGTTAAGGTGCTTGCCTTTGAAGCCTAAGGACCCATGTTCGACTTTCCAGGTCCCATGTAAGATACACAAAGTGATGCAAGTTCACCCATGCGCACAAGGTGGCACACCCATCTGGAGTTCAATTGCAGTGGCTAGAGGCCCTGGCACACCAATTCTCTCTCACTCTTGCTCTTGCTCTTTTCCATAAAAAATAAAAACAAAGGCCAGTCTGTTGGGCTTGCTTCAAAAAAAGACACTGGTGTTCAAGTGCATACACACTAAATAAAGAAATTTAAAATTTTAATTGCATCTCAAATTAGTGAAGAAAAGGATTAGTTTTAAAAACTAAAACTTTGCATTTATTCAAGTTTTTAGAAGGCTCTGACCTTCTAAACTAGACCTTCTAGATTTTTATACCAGGTTTTGACAGTTTTCTTGATTTTTCTTTACACCATTGGTTTACCCTTATTCCACTTAAGTCACGAGTTGAAATTAATTGTGGAAGGAAGTTGTCTTTGTGATCATTATGAAGTATGGTTAGTGACACATTTATTCGTCTATCACATTTCATTGAAGCCTTCTGTAGGGAGCACTGAGACAGGCACTGGGGAGGGATAGCTCAGGCTTATGCCCTCTGAAAGAGCACCATGTGTTATTTCAGCATGTGCTGGCACTTCCTGTAAAAATGTCCTGAGAATGACATTGGCTTGAACCATTTGTGTGGGGATTGAGTTTTGAAGGTATCCTGTCATTTTTTTTATTTTTTTGGTTTTTCAAGGTAGGGTTTCACTCTACCCCAGGCTGACCTGGAATTCACTATGTAGTCTCAAAGTGGTCTTGAACTCACGGTGATCCTCCTACCTCTCCCTCCCAAGGGCTGGCATTAAAGGCATGCACCACCATATCTGGCTTATTTTTTTTTCAATTTTTATTTTTTTATGGGGGGCAGAAGGGGTACCAGGGCCTTCCCTTCAGCTGGTGCAAACCAATTCCAGACACATGCACCACCTTGTACATCTGGCTTATGTGGGTCCTGGGAAATCAAACCTGGGTCCTTTGGCTTTGCAGGCAAGTACCTTAAGCGCTAACCCATTTCTCTGGCCCCATCCTGTCATTTTTGACATTACATTTCATTCAGATCTCTATGTTTCATTTTGTTTTGGTTTCCCCAATGGTCCTTTGGAGAAGAATCCAGCTTCAGGGAACAAAGCATATGTTTATCATGATAAAAAGGGCACAGCTGACTCAGGAGACTCTCATCTTCAATGGCAGCTCAACCTCCTCACACACATTGAAAATGTGCAGAATGAAGTCACCAGCAGGATGGACCTTATAGAGAAAGAAGTGGATGGTAATGTAACAAAGAACTCCAATGCAGCTGCTGCCCTGTGTTCAATGACAGGACGAAGGAAACTGTGAAAACTACAGGTTCCCTCCACGCCTCTGAAGCTCTGTCTCTTTATACCGTGTACAGTACGCACGTGGTCTGTAGGCACAGTAGAGGAAGCTTGAGTGTTAGCTTAGTCATGTTTTTGTTGTTGATTTGTTCTTAGCATAGATATTTGATAAATGCTGTCCAGGTTCAATATAGAACACTTGAGGATTACTTACTAATTTCATTGAAGTATGGGGTTTTTTTTAGACGTCAACTTACAGAGTTTTAAACGTAGTTGAAATATGAGAAGGAAAACATTCTGAATGTTTCCACTTTGGTTAGTATTTATAACTCCTACATATTACATAGGTAAACCTTAAGAAATTTGTATATAAATTTTCAGATGGTTTTCTTAAATTTTATCATCTCATAGACATTGAAAAATATGAAGGGAAAACATCCTCATTTTATATTTGAGAAGTCAGAGTAAACTGATTACCAGATTCCTGTCTGGAGTGTTTCCTCTGTGTTAACTCGTCCATCCTGACTTCCAGTGCATCCACCTCTATCTTTTATTGTTCTCTCTCAAAAATTGCCTTGGAGAAGAGAAGAAGTGGATACCTCTCTCAGAAGCATCCTTGTCTTGGGTTTTTTGTTTGCTTTTTATGATTTAAATGAGAAGAACGGGGAATGCACTTGAGTGCTCCCCAAACTGACCATACTCAGCTTTTATTCAGTTTCAGGCAGTCAAAGCAATGGGGAATCTGAGCATAAGACAGTTGATCACAGGTTTGGATCGGATCATGAGTTGTTTGATGCAGCATGACACGATTCTATATTTTAGGCTAGATTTTCAAGGAAATCAGAAAACATAGCATGTAAATTATTCTGTCTAGAATTTTAGTGCACTTGCATGTTTTTTTTTTAAAGAGTAAAACAGTGGAGCTGAAAGAGACACACTGAGATCCTGACAGCTCTTTTCCTTTGTTAAAAAGGAAGATGGAAAGCTGGGCCTGGTGGCACATGCCTTTAATCCCAGCACTCGGGAGGCAGAGGTAGGAGGATTGCTCTAAGTTTGAGGCTACCCTAAGACTACATAGTGAAGCCAGGTCAGCCTGAGCTTGAACAAAACCCTATCTAAGGGGGCCAAAAAAAAGGAAGGTGAAGTAGAGATAGATTCAGACTAAGTTGAAAGATACAGGGACTGTTGGTCCTGTTTCAGAAAAAAATAAAAGGAGACATTCAAATGAAAAAAAAAATGGACTGGGAATGGAGCTCTATACCAGAATTCCTGCCCTGGTTTCAATCCCCAGCACTGGGTGGGGGGCTGGGGGGGGGATTGGAAGTAGCAGATCAAGGTTTCCCAGAAGGGCAAAATCTTGGGAATATTAGACTTGTTGTGGGTTGGGATATAAACATACTAGCTCTTTCACAAATGTCTTGAGTATATTTGCCTTCAGAAAACAAGGAAATGCACCTCTGTCTCAATTACTTTCTAACCTTGTAATGAAATGATTTTCTGAATGTTCATCCAGGTGCCATTTAAATATATTTTTTCTCTTCTCTCCTCTAGTTCTAGAAAGCTGGCTTGATCTCACAGGAGAGTTGGAGCCACCAGATCCCCTTACAAGACTGCCCCAACTTAAACGTCACATCAAACAGCTCTTAATTGACATGGGCAAAGTACAACAGATAGCAACCCTTTGTTCTGTATGACAACAGTGAACTCTTAGTGACAAGAACATGGCTCTCTTCAGTTGAATCGTTATTATTATTAAGTGGATAGCCAAAAAGCTTAGTAAAGTTTGGCCATTTACTGATTTGTGACATCGGTAGTAGGGCCCCTCAGGTGGGAAATGAAGAACTTTATCGAGGAAACTACCATCAAAGACGACGAATGAGCAAGCTGCAGCTGATGATAGGATTTATATGCAAGGGCCTATGAGTAGACTGACTGGGGCCTGCAGTGAAGGAATGGCGTGCGTGAGCCTTGGGGTCCCTGAAGAAAGAAACACATGTGCTTAGTGTAAAGTCCATAGCCATAAATCAGCATTTGTCCAAAACCAAAACTAACAGCAATGTAATTCTGCAGAGCTCTGTGTTTGCTCTAGGAATTGCCTTCTCAGCAGCTGGATCCAGCTGCAAGGAAATTTAGGTTAGTTAAACTTCTGTAGGATCATGAGCTGTTTACTGGGTGATGAATGTATTTAATCAGAAAATTGACAATAGAAGTCTCACATTTGGGAAAAACAATTGTGGAATTCTAACTTCATTATGAATGTATTTAAAAACAAACACCAAATAATTGGAATTTATTGTAGGCATTAAGTCACTAAAAGCAAAGTGACTTTCAGAAGGGTCTGATGTGCCAAGTGTTGACGGCACTACTGGAAAGAGGGTGAAGTACTGTGGGTCTTCCATGCCAAGTCTTAAATAGTGCCATCAGCCCACACAGACCTGTGTATCACGTGGTGTGTGTGTGTGTGTGTGTGTGTGTGTGTGTGTGTCTTATGTATAGTTGAGTGGCAGTATTCAGGCTTCAACATGTAGTTCGACCCTGGATATGCTTGCTGTTTGCCTTCAGAAAAAAATTTTATGTAACCTCAGCTGGGATGAGGAGTGACAAAAATATGAAAATAATCTGTAGCTGTGGATTTTTAACTGCTAGTAGTGGAATACTGGAAAAGCTTCGTTTCTGAAGATGAATTTTATTTTTGAAAGATACATACGCACTCAAAATTTTTAGCTTTGATCACAAATAGATTTCTGAAACCAAAGGCAACTAAGTTGCTGACTCAGCTCTTGCTGGATTCTCTTTTTTTTTTTTTTTTTTTTTTTTTTTTTTTTTTTTGAGCATAGGTCCTACTGTCTGCCAGTCCTCAAGTGAGTTGTACACACCCCAAGTTCTAAATGCGCAGTTATGCGTGTGTATGCTTGTTTAAACAAACATGCAACGTACATATGTACATAATCAACATATATTTATATCACACATATCTAGTTTTATTACTATAGACTATACAAATTGATGGTTAACATGAAATGTTACCTTTTAACAGACTGTTTTTAAAAATTAAATGTATGTACAGGTTTTGAAATTTTCTTTAAAGGGGGATAAAAGACTGTTAAGAGGAGGCTGTTTGATGACATTACACTTGAATATTTTATGCCTCGTTCTGTTTATCAGTTCTAGCGATCTGTATAAATGCATTTTAGAACTGATAGACAGTGAACTTGAATTTAACTTTGATAACAAACATGCCACTGTACATTCAGATATTATTTAAATTTGCAAACACACTGTTCTATATGTAAGGTACTGTATGTAAAATTTTATTAAAACTATTCCACATATTCTAAAATTTCAGCCTGCCTTTCTGTGGCCTTATGTTTTGATGTGTAGATTAAAAGAATGTGTAAAACAGTAAGAAACTTTTATTGCCTTGTGAGATTCTCCAACTTGACAAATGTGCCAAAGATCAGCATACATAAGTGTCATCCTATGTGTTTACTGTCAGACCTGAACTTTGTCAAAGATCATACTGATAAAAGCTTTAGCAAAGGTCATTGTGGGGTAGTTGCTTAAATTTGCATATTAAAGTAAAAATTAAATTTGCATATTAAAGTAAAAATTAGTACCTGCATTCCATGTGTGGAGTAACTGTGCTACTATCTGGGTTTCAAGATGGATATTATGGTGTTCGCATGTGTCTAAAAAAATAATGGCTTTGCTTTTGTTCCTGTCGTGACTAACCAGTAGACTTTGAGTTTAGATCATCTGTGTTTTCAGACATGGAGAAGATAATGTCTGCAACCTTTGAACAATGTATTGCCTGCATTCTTACTGCATATGTGCATGACCTTTGTACCCAGTAATGTACATCTTCTCACTTCTGGTGAACATAGTTAAAGTAGTGCACACTTGTTCTTAGAGTACTAATGTTCCTAAGTCAAAAGTCTGAAATGCACCAAAATCTGAAACTTGTGGAGCATTTTGGCATCTGAAACAGGATGCCTCAGATGGAAAATTCCACTCTTGACAAGGTTGTAGTCAGAATGTAGGCTGACAAAAAATACTGTATAACTACCTTTCAGGCTATGTGTTTAAACTGTCCATGGAACAAAACTAAATTTCACATTTAGACTTAAATCGCCTGCCAAGAATGCATCAGGATATGATGCAAAGATTCAATATCTAAGAAAACCCCAAATCTTAAAATATTTCTCATCCTAGGCATGAAAGAAGTATGAGAGAGTGCTTACAATGAAGACCTGCCATCAACAATAACATTCTTAACACTGTTGAACCCTGTCTAACTTCTTACTGAACATCTTTTGGTTAGAATTGGGTTATTCTGTCTCAAAAGCGGAGGCCGACTGTGCCAAGATACATGCTAAACTGACAAACAGCATTTTCCAGTAGTTTTAGGAGGCCGCTCCCCATTTTTCCCCATTGTGAAATAAGTACATTGTTTTTAATACCTGTACTTAATGTATTTTGATCATAACCATCTCTTGACACTGCTCCCCATCTGTCTTCCCAACTAGTCCATCTTCAACTTTGATGTCTCTTTTCCTTGTGTGAATGTGATCCACTGAGTTCAATTAGAGTTGTCTTTATGGGAAAGGTAAGGGTTATTTATCAGAGAACATGGGTTCTACCAGTGGCTATACTTGTGCAGAAATATTTCCTGCTCCCCCAGGCACCATTAACTGTCCATTTGCTCCTTAAGGAGGGGTAGGGGGGCCTCATGCCCTCCTCCATCTTCCATGATGGAACAGTGATCCAGTATTCTGTGGGGCTTGTACAGGTTATGACAGTCACTTTGAGGTCATGAACAGAATAGCCATGGCATGCCTGGACAGCAGCATTCCAGTGCGCTCTTCCTGATCTGTGCCTTACATTCATTCCATCTCCTCTTCCATATTATTCTCGGAGACTTAGAGGACTGTATCAGATGCCTCTTACTGCTTTGAGCATCCCACTGTCACTGTGCACTTTGATGAGTTTTGAGTCCTTTCAGTAGTCACCCCCATTGGTCTAAGCTTTCCTAACCAAAGGTAAAATGTCACAAATTTGTGGGCATAACCTAAATACCCATGTAACCAAATGGTACTAGTAGCCTCTTTAGGGCCTATGGCTAACATGGCTGTAGGCTTTTGGCCAGGTTTTCAGTACCAGGCATGAATTCCCTCCCATGGTGTGGGCCTCATATCCAATCATCAGTTAGTTACCTCCATAACAGCCATGCCACTATTGTACCACTGGACACATCCTACCTGGATGATCAGATATGTAGCTTGAAGTGGTCACTGCCGGCAGCATAGCATCTTCCAGCATGAAGGAAACTTCCAGCTCATTTGCACCTTGATAACTTAGTGTGCTGCAGCTATAAAAAATCGGGTCTTCAGCAACAGGATCTTAGCATCTAATTCTGGTGGTCAGCCAAAAGCACTGGCAATAGCCCATATTGTTGGCAGGGGGAGCTTAGGGTCTTTCTTGATCAACAACTCACTGGATGGTATTATACCCCTGACCGTGGGATTTTCCCATTAAAATCTCTAACATTATTCTCTGACTCAAGGATATTACTATCCAGGTACAAGAGGCATTCAGAACAAAAACTAGAAAAGACAAGTTTGAAAAATCCCTGCATTATGTTATAGTCAAACTTCTAAATACACAGAACAAAGGGCACTAAAATCTGGACGAGAGAAATAGGTATAAAGCATGCCTGTCAGAATAAGCATAATTGTCAATAGAGAGAAATAGTCACATATAGAGCAGGCCCATCAGAATAAGCATAATTGTTCAATAGAGAGAAATAGTCACGTATAAGGCAGGCCCGTCAGAATAAGTATAATTGTTCAATAGAGAGAAATAGTCACGTATAAAGCAGGCCCATCAGAATAAGCATAATTGTTCAATAGAAACCAATAACCCTGAAGAACATAAGTGCAAAATTCTCAATAAAGTATTTCAAACCAAATTCAAGAACTTATCAAAAAGATCATTCACTTCAAGTTTGTGTGTGGTTTTAATGTAAAATGCCCACCATATGCTCAAATGATTAAGCTTCTAACTTGGTCCCCTGCTGGTGGAAACTTGCTGAAGGAGGGGTTAGGCCTCAGGGTCCAGCCCTGCTGGCTGTTGAGAGCTAGCTTGCTCAAGCTGCTCTGTCTGCTGATGATGCAGAAAGAAGTGAGCTGACATGATGATTGAAATTGTCAGCCTGAAATAACCTTTTCCTCCCATAAGCTGCTTCTGGTCAGGAGTTTTGTCCCAGCAAGGAAATAGAAATGCTACAGTTGACTTCATTCCATAGATGCAGGGATGGTTCAACATAAATCAATAAATGTAAAATGTCACATAAATAGACTCAAGCATAGAAATCACATGTTCATTTCAATAGATCCAGAAAAGGTATTTGACAAAAATCCAACATCCCTCATGATAAAAGCCCTGAAGAGGCTAGGGATGAAGGGAATATAAACCAACATAATAAAGGCTTTATATAACAAACTTATAGTCAACATCATGCTAAACAGAGAAAAAAATCCAAATGTTTCCACTGTGATCTGGAATAAGGCAAGGGTATCTATTCTGTATGCTTCTATTTAATATAGTGCTTAATGTCTTACCTGGAGCAATGACAAAAGAAGGAAAGGGATGCAAATATGAAAGGAATAAACTTATTTGCACATGATAGGATTCTATATATGAGACCTTAAAGCCCACAAGAAAACCCCTATTATTGATAAACTGTTTTAGCACAGTGGCAGAATACAAAATCAATACACAAAAATCAGTAGTCTTCTTATATACCGATGACAAACATACTGAGAAAGAAGTCATGGAAATGGTCCCACTCACAGTAGCCAAAATTAAAGTAACTTGGAGTGACCCGAACCAAGGATGTAAAAGTCCTCTACAAACAAAAACTTTAGGCCTGGCCAGGAGTGGTGGCGCTTTAATCCCAGCACCAGAGAGGCAGAGGTAGGAGGATTGCTGTGAGTTCAAGGCCACCCTTAGACTACAAAGTGAATTCCAGGTCAGCCTGAGCTGGAGAAACAAAACAAACAAACACTTTAGGTCTGGGTTTGGATTCAAAGAATCAATATTAGGAAAATGACCATCCTACCATGCAACCCCAAACAAAATTCCAGTACCATTCTTCATAGAAATAGGGGAAAAGTCTTAAAATTCATATGCAAGTAAATAAAAGTCCCTCTATAAACAATTCTGAGCAAAAAGTGGTGTCACCATATTTTATTTCAGGTTATACTACTGAGCCATAATAATGAAACCAGCATGGTGTTGGCACATACATATAGACCAACAGAATAGAATAGTCCAGGGATAAGTCTGGATAACTGCAGCTACCTGATTTTTGATGCAGACTCAAATTTACACATTAGAGAAAAGACAATGTCTTCCACTAATGGTGCTGGGAAACCTGGATATCCACATGTAGAAGTATGAAACTCAAGCCTTCCTCTAACCCTGCACAAAAATCAACTCCAAATGGATCAAAGACCTCAGTGTAAAATCTAAAACCCTAAAGCAACAGTAAGTGTCAGCCCAAGATATAGACATGGGGAATGGCTTTTTGAATCAGACTTAGGCTACCCAGGAAAATATGGCAAAGACTAAAAAGCTATTGCACAGCAAATGAAACTATCAACCAAGTCAAGAGGCAATCCACAGAGTGAGATAAGATCCTAGCAGCTACAGGTCTGACATCTCCAGAATCTACACAGTAAGTCATGAATGAATCACCAAGAACACAAACATTATCATAAAGTGGGCTATAGAACTGAGCAGAGAGTTCTTAAAAGAAGAAATAGAACTGGTTAAGTAATTTAAAAAGTATTCCTCCTCCTTAGCCATCAGCATGGGAACTGCAAATTAAAAACTACTGAGATTTCATCTTGGGTCAGAACTGCTGGCATCAAGTCAACAAACACTGGCTAGGATTTGGGCAAAGAGAAGCCCTCGTCCACTGCTGATGAGAATGCAAACTTAGTACGGCCAGTATCTAAAACAGTGTGGAGATTCCTAAAAGAACTTGAATGTCTCCCTTCACTGGAGGCCCAAACAGGCCTTGTGGAGTCACTATGGAGGCCCGTGCTCTCCGTCTCGATGGAGATGCGGCTCAGCAAGAAGCTGAGTCATGGTGAGAAGCGTGTTTCACACGGTGCAGGTACTGGGCTTGGTCCTCCAAGCCTGGCTCCACTCGGCTGTCTGGGTGGAGAGAAGCCCTCTCCTTGCCTGGCCAGGCAGGACAGCTCTAGTGTGGACCCCAGGAAGTTGGCACAGTTTTGCCCCATGTGGTGTTCACCCTGCCACACTCCAGTGGGCTCTTAAGTGAGTCTGCCCACAGGGCTGCTGTCCCTGTCCTGCAGGGCCTTCTTAATCCTGCCTGCTCCATGACACAGTATGGAGTCCCTAAATCACCAAACCCAGTGGAGCAGAGACAATCTGGGCTGGACCCAGCCTGTCATTTCCACTCTGTCGCTCCCCATGGACCCAGCCATACACAGTGACTCAGCACTCCATGACCGCTGGCCAGACCGTGACACGAATGTGGGGTCAACGGGAAGCAGGCAGAGCAGTGGGCCTGGAGCAAACCTCTTAATCACCACGCTCAACTTTTCTTTTTTATTTTTTAATTATTTATTTATGTGAGAGAGAAAGAGACAGAGAATGTGTACGCTAGTGTCTCTAGCCACTGCTACAGACGCATGCACCACTCTGTGCATCTGGCTTATGTGGGTAGTGGGGAATTGAACCTCGGTCCTTTGGTTTCCCAGGCAAGCGCCCTAACTGCTAGGCCATCTCTCTCCAGCCCAGTGCTCAACTTTTCTAAGACTCATCTACCTCGAGACCCCTGCCAATGGCAAGATGACCTTCCACACACTGCTACACTGATCCTGTCACTCTAGTTGTCATGTCCTGCTGGTCACCCCAGCACAGGACTTGTGCGCCCCCCAAAGAAAGGGGATTCTTCCTCCCAGATCTTTTCCAGGAAGTTCACCACCTCCCCCCAAATGTGCTTTGCCTGAAATGCAAGTGTCAGCATTCATTCCCCTCTTTCCGACGCCCCAGCGAGACCCCTTGTCCCCGGCTCTCCTGAGCACTGGGGATGGAGTCTCCATCCCCCACCATGAGGATGGCTTTTTCTGGTCTAGTCTAGTACTGTCTGTGTAGCTGGTGAAGGATCCCCCATGAGCTTCAGGCAGGAGCTCTTCTGCTGTCTAGTCCAGGCCTGCGGGGGCCTGGGAGGCAGGACGAGGGAGCATGCAGAGGAATGAGGGGCTGCTGAGGCAGCAGGGGTGACAGTTACCTGAGCAGAGTTTGAAGGATATGCAGACAGGAGAGGAGAGGGTCAGGAACGGCTCAGGGGCCTGACACAGCTAAATCATCAGTGTAGGAAGTGCTTGAACTTGAAATCTGTGAAGTGTCCTGGCAGAGCAGACCTGAGCTCAGCGGAGAGACCTGGCTGGAGACCCTGAGCCAGGGAGTGCCGTGGAAACTTTGAAGGTCCCAGGTAGCAGGGTTTGCCACCTGTCTTTAGCCTTACACTCTGATGCTGGAAATGACTGCTCATTTTATTTCATACTGCCTAGCATGAATATAAAAATGTCATAGCTTTTGGGAGCTAAACTATGTCCCCCCCTCACCAAATTCCTGTGATGTTCCTAGCCTAGTAGCCCAGAGTAGCCAGAGACAGGGTCCCTCCTTTTTCATACTTCATATATTTATATTACATTTTGATCACATCACCCTCCCTTATCTCCCTCAGTCTCACTATAATCTTCTTACCACTTACCAGTGGCTGTGCCACAGAAGAGGGCCTCCCCTTACCTGGCAATCTTTTTATTTTAATTTTTTTCTTTTTAAAAATTTTATTTATTTGAGAGAGTGAGAGAGGGAAAGAGGCAGACACACACACACAGGGACACACAGACAGAGAGAGAGAGAGAGGAGAGAGAGAGAGAATGGGCACCAGGGATTCCAGCCACTGCAAATGAACTCCAGATGCATGTGCCATCTTGTGCATCTGACTTATGTGGGTCCTGGGCAATCAAACTGAGGTCCTTTGGCTTTGCAGGCAAATGCCTTGACCGCTAAGCCATCTCTCCAGCCCTACCTGGCAATCTTTACTTGTCATTAGCTCATTGGGAGTACCCCCCCAAGCCCCTTCTCTACCTGTAACTGTTGGCTGGTCCCATCGTATGCAGGTCTTGTGCAGGTATCCCCATCTGGGGTGAGCTGATGAGTGCCATGGCTTTGTCATATTCAGACACCGGAGTGTCACAGTGCTCCTCCTTGTCTTCCAGCTCTTCCATTCTTTCTGCCCCATCTGTCACAATGTTCCCTGAGCACTTAAGGAGTATTGCGCATGTGCAGTTGAGGGTTGAGCACTCCTCATTCAGTTATTTTCAGCACTCACCCAGTTATGTGTCTCTGCATTGATCACCTAAAACTGAAAAAAAATCTTTTCCAAGAGCAGCACTGACTTGTGGACATAAAGATGAATATTTGGGAGGGGGTTTGACAGCACATCTGTTCAGCACCACAGGCTCTTCCCTATGGCTTATCTGCATTCCCCATCCATGATAATTTGACCTGACTTTTAGTACCAGGCTCCTGAGGAGTGGGCCTCAAATCCAAGCTGTTCGTTACCTATGTAATCTTCATGCCACTGTTGCACCAGAGGGTACATCTTGCCTGGAGGGCCAGTATTACAGACAGTAATATTATCGGTGGTAATGTTGATGACTTGTGTTGCCAAGAGCCTGCATAGCACCTTCTTGGCACTTAGAAAGCTAGCCAGCTTTCTTGCCCTGAATCCATCAGGTATGGTGTCTTCAGCAATAGGGTCTTACCTTTCAGTGCTGGAGGGTCCAAGAGGGAGTCAAGGTCTTTAGTTGGGTAACTAAGTTAAACTAAGGCTCTAACAGTGGGTCTTATTCCAATATGGCTGGTGTCCTCAGAACAAGACATTAGGACACAGCTATGCTGTGAGGAAAGACTACATGAAGCCCAGGACAGGAGCCTCTGAAGACACCCACTCTGCCTGTTGGCATCTCAGACTTCAAGCCTCCAGAAGATTGTGCAAAGAAATGCCTGTGGTCTAAGCTGCCAGCTCTGTGCTGCTCTGTGATAGCCACCTGGGTCAGCCAACATGGTCCCCAGTTTGGGGCAATGTTGTCTAAGTCTGTAAGCTCTCTCTAACCCGCTTAGTCTCCACAGCTCCTTGACTGGCCACACAGGCACTGCACGAGAGCGGTGTAGGCCTGAGTTTCTGCTGGGTATGAGATTTGTGCGCCTGTATCAACTTCTTCCTGCTCTGGAGACTCTGTTCATCAGAATCTGACGTAATGCTGCTTATCTGTCATCACCAGCACAATTCCCTTTATGAAACGAGGAAACAAAGCCAGTGGTAACTGATGGCTGGAATGACCGATGCTTCTCAACAGTCTCTCTTCTCTCTTGCAGAGACCCGTGCAAGCAGGAGTGCTCTCCTCTCCTTGGGGCTTGGGAGTGAGGCATCTTTTCCCAGTTCACACAGGGGTAGACAGGAAGGAGGGAAGCTTTTCCTGTAAAGAGAAATTTTGACGCCCCACCCCATCCACTTCTCCTTGCAGCCCATACGAAGTTATTGTGCCCCATTGATCACTGGAGTGTCCTCAGAGGGAGGGACACAGGTGGAGGGAGCTCCCATGATCCGTAGAGAAAACAAGAAGAGTCACTGCCCAACCAAGTGCCCTTGAGTGAGAGCACAGTGCCCTCCACTGTGTTATAAAAGCTCCCTGGTTAGGGGACCTCAGTAGGACACTGTCCCTACCCCTTCATGCCAGGAGGGAGCAGGAAAATGGCCCTGGTCTTGTGGGCCTTGACCCTGCTGGGTCCAACCTGTTTGGTGTCAGCCAACATCTTTGGTGAGTACTAAGGCTGAGGCCATGGGATTAGGGAGAGAGCTTCAGGCATGGAGTTCAGCCAGGCTCTGCCCCAGGTCCCTGAAATATGATTGATCATTTTGTTAAATTGAGTGATTGATCTATTTTAACCCCATGAATGCCTGAAGAATGCTCGTTGCTGCTCGGATGAAGAGACAGAGGTTCAGATAAGTGGCTTAGGTTGCCTGAGTTCATAGTACTGGAACTGGTGGACTAGAGATAGATAGAGAGAGATAGAGAGATAGATAGAGACAGAGATAGAGAGAGAGTGAGAGATGAGAGATGAGAGAGGACCTGCTGCAATTGTAGCTCCCCTTATTTCCCTCTTAGGTGAGACTGTAACAGGATGCTAGGGGTCCAGAAAAGTCCTTGAACCCCAAACCCTAGGTTCATTTCTAATTTTTAAAAAATATTTTACTTTTATTTATTTATTTATTTGACAGAGAAAGAGGGAGAGAGAGAATGGGTGTCCCAGGGCCTCCAGCCACTCCAAACAAACATTAGACATCTGCGCCCCCTTCTGCATCTGGCTAACGTGGGTCCTGGGGAATCAAACCTGGGTACTTTGGCTTTGCAGGCAAATGCCGTTACTGATAAGCCATTCCTCCAGCCTCATTTATAATTAAAAAAAAAATTATTTGAGAGAGAGATACAGAAATAGGCAGGGAGAGAGAAACAGAGAGAGATTGGAGGGGGCACCAGGGCCTCCAGCCACTGCAAATGAACTCCAGATGCGTGCTCCCCCTTGTGCATCTGGCTTACATGGGTCCTGGGGAATCGAACCTGGGTCCTTTGGCTTTTCAGGCAAGCGCCTTAACCTCTAAGCCATCTCTCCAGCCCTCCCCCCCATTTCTAATTTTAAGCAAAGAATTAAAAAAGAATGAGAAGGACAATTATTAAATTATTATATGTATTGAAGGAAGTACAGAGTCAAGGAAAGGCACCCACATAGCCAGAGATCCCACGTGGAGGGCCATGGAAAGAAAAGAGAGAAAAGAAAGTTCCAGGAGCTCCTGCCATTTGGGGAATTGTAGGAGGTAAACAAAAATCCCATGTGGAGAGTAAGGGCTAGGGGGCCTCCCCTGGGCTCAACCCGACTGGGCCCAGCAGAGAAAAACCCTCTCCCATAGCTGGAAGTTCCAAAGTGGTCAGAGAGAGTGTCCCTGCCCCTGCAAAGGTCGTTATCACCTTAGAGTGGTGGACTGTCTTCCAGCTCAGGTGAACCAGAGAAGCAGCTGGTTGGTTATGGTTAGAGGCTCTCAGGAAGAGGTTAGCCCTGACACCAAGTTCCAGGGGCTGAACTTGACCAACCACAATGTTTTAATCCTATGAAAGACCTCCCTCCTGGTTGTTTGTGGAAAAACAGGTCTAAGGGAACTAGGTAAGAGCTAAGAAGTCAGATCATCTTTGATTTCTAGCGAGTGCAGACTTTTCTGAGTTTTTTTTTTTTTTTTTTTTTTTTTGGCCACTTCCAGGGGCCCAGTCACCCCACCTGTACTCCCTCACAAGACTTTTAAAAAAATTATTATTATTATTTTTTATTTATTTTTGGAGAGAGGCACAGAGAGAGACAGAGAGTGAGAGGGACACAGATAGAAATGGATGTGCCAGCAATCTCTCAGCTGCTGTGAATGAAATCCAGATGCGTGCGCCCCCTTGTGGTCAAGTGTGGCATTGCATCACTTTGCATCTGGCTAAACGTGGGACGTGGAGATTGGAACCGCTAGAGATTGGAACCAGCCTTCTTAGGCTTAGGAGGCAGGCGCCTTAACCGCTAAGCCATCTCTCCAGCCCCCTTGCAAGACTTTTAGCATTGGCATGGGCTTTTTACTCCCTTGGCTGCTCCAAAAGCTATGCCAGCCATGCCAACATTTCAGAAGATTCCAGCAGGCAATACACAAAATACATGGCCTTAGGGCACGAATTGCTTGGCTCAGCTGCTTCCCTGTTTGACTAGGAGCAGACTGTCAAGTTGTCTTAAAAAGCGTGCGTGCAGAGAACACTTGCCTCTTGACCTGCCTGTGGTTTCTGAGTGAGGCTCTGCAGGTCACGCAAGTTCTCAGTGAAGAATAAGACACACGTCCATTGTTAGCTTGCCTTTCTGATGTGTGACAAGAAGGTGCCACACCACACGGCCTGGCCGGCCCACAGCCTCTTAGGCACACGAAGACTTAAGATCCCAGAGTTGATTAGGAAACTTCTTTCTCTCCAGCTGTGTGGCCTTAGGAGGATTATGTTTGCTGTTGTCTGACAGAGGGTTAAATGTGCCAGGTAGGGAGGAACATCACCCACCCATGACGCAGTGAGACTGCGAAGGCAAAGCCACATGGCTGTGCAGGCCTCTGTCTGTGGGGGTCATCTCTGTGCACCCCTCCCCCAACTCTTTTCTCATCTTTTGTCTCCTCTCTCACAGAGTACCAGGTGGATGCCCAGCCCCTTCGCCCCTGCGAACTGCAGAGGGAGAAGGCCTCTCTGAAGCAGGCTGAATATGTGCCCCAATGCTCTGAAGATGGAAGCTTCCAGTAAGGCTGGCTGCAGCCAGGGCATTAGGGTCCCAAAATGTCTTGAAGAATCTCTCTCATCTTGTCCCAGACACTCGAGCTGTGCCCTCCAGCTCCTCAGAGAGCCTGAGCCATGGCCAGTGTCATAGGGAGGGGCCTTTTCTCTCTCCCCACCCACAGATCATTTGACCAAGAGCACCCCACCCTAACCGTGCCCATGTCCGACACTCTTCACTTCCTGCCCGGGTTTTGCCCTCACTGCCTTATGAACCAGTGCGTGGCCTTTTAGTCCAGCACAGGCACCTCCCCTGCTCCTGTGATCTAGCCAGGTGGAGGGAAGCAGGGATTGCCTCTCACACGCTCGATTCTGCTCTCAGTGCTTCCCTGCACTGCCAGGCCACGGTCCCCCAGGGAGGCCTGCTTTCAAAAGGGCGACAGCACTGACCTGCCCAGCACAGGCTTGGGTCTGAGACGGTCTCTGTGCAGAATGAGGTGATGGTCTGAGTTCGCTTTACTTCCCTGAAGAGCAAGGGTGTTTGTGAACCGCTTGCTGCTGAAGATCCCTCTGCCTTTGCAGTCCCACAGTTAAGGGCCCTTATCTCTGCGGTGGAACCTCCTTCTTACCACTGTCTTCAAAACTCTTTGGCTTCCTGTCCTCCCAGGCTTCTGGCTACCCCCTGACCTCAGGACCTCTGGGAGTTGGGGGTGACTGAAGGAGTTAAGGCACATGCAGCCCCCTTTCCAGTCTTATTTATGTTTTGGGCCCCATGTTTCTTGTTCCAGCTACTGCAATTTCAGACCGTCTCTGTCCCTAGGAGGCTTGGCTTGCACTTTTCGCTCTACCTGGAACGACTTGTACTTTCTAACCCTGGCCACTGTGCTGCTCTCAGTGTAGCCTTCCCTGCCTTCAGAACCCACTCCATGGCCTGGCCTGATCACACCGGGGCTTCCTCATGTGATCTGCTGTCCCCGACCTCACTGGGCAGGAGTCAGAATGTGGCTTTGAGTATCATAAAATGTGCTTCTTCTCTTCAGGACTGTCCAGTGCCAAAATGACGGTCGCTCTTGCTGGTGTGTGGACGCTAATGGCAGTGAAGTGCCTGGCAGCAGGCAGCAGGGGAGGCCAATGGCTTGTAAGTGACAAAGGGGTAGCTGGTGGGACAGGAGAGGATTTGCCCTGGGACACCTCACATCTGGGAATGAGCCCTGGGCTTGAGTGGGTGACCTGGACAAGTCCCCCTCTAGGGAGCTGGCCCCTCTCTTGGAATAGGAAAGGTCTTTGCCCATCACCCAAGGCCTGAGTTCCTGAGGACATCTGTGAACATCAAATGAGACATTTGAGTCATGTGATCAGCAAATGGCCCGCATGAAGTAGAGAATGGCAAGAGACAGTGTTCTGGAGCCAGAAGGCAGCCATGAAGTCACCTGTGCTAGGAAGTGTCTTGGGGTTTGGGACTTAGGTGAAAACTGTCCTGCTCTGTTCTTTCATAGCGTGAGTTGTCAAAGAAACACAATTTCCATTTGAGTCTAATAAGAGCTCTCACCTAAGGGCAGTTTTAGCAGGTTACCTTCAGGTAGAAAAAGTGAGGCTTTTCAAAGCTGGCCATCAGTGGACGGGTGATGATTCTGTTTGGGCCTCTGGTTTTATGTGGCCATCATGGCTGGCTTGGGAACTAGGGTGGACCCCCATGCTGTCTGTGGCATGATTTTGACCCAAGTCACCTACTGTCTGCTCCCTGTCCACAACACAAACGTAGACTCTACCCAACCTGTATGTGCGGATTTCAAACATGCGATAGGTTAGGGACTTAAGAGCTCTATGACAGGAGCAGTGCTAGGTTAGGGGCATTATAGCCGTGTGACAGGAACAGTGATGTCAAGGTCACTGTTTGTCCTGCACCTGGAGAGAGGCAGCTATCCTCCCCACTGTGCTGATAGGGACACAGACCCAGAGTGGGAAAGCAGTCTCTCCAAGTCACACAGCGAGGCTGCTCAGGAACCCTGATTCAGATAAGCCCGGACAGTGGGTGCTGCTCGATGAATGGGAGAACTGCTCCTTTCTGATGCCTTCTGATGACCAGGCTGAGTCCTGGGCTGCCATCTCCCTCTCACTGTGTCCCTCAGAGAGAGTGGGAAGCTCTTTCTGGGCTCATCTCTGGATGCTGTGTCACTGCAGTCCACTGAAGCCACGCTCTGTGCCCTCAGGTCTGTCTTTCTGCCAGCTGCACAGGCAGCAGACCCTGCTGAATGGTTACCTCAACAGCACGGCCACCTCCTACCTCCCTCAGTGTCAAGATTCAGGGGACTACGCACCTGTGCAGTGTGACCTGTGGGAAGCGCAGTGCTGGTGTGTGGACACAGAAGGCATGGAGGTGTATGGCACCCGCCAGCGGGGAAGGCCAGCCAGGTGTAAGTATCTTGGGACCCCCACATCTCTGGGTGGGCTTCAGCTTGATTCACCTTAACCATATCTTTTTTTTTTTTTTTTTTGAGAGAGACAGAGAGAGAGAGGGAGAGGAAGACAGATAGAGATGGGCGCGCCAGCAGCCTCTCAGCTGCTGCGAACGAAATCCAGATGCGTGAGCCCCCTTGTGGTCAAGTGTGGCATTGCACCCTTGTGTCACTTTGCATCTGGCTAAATGTGGGACCTGGAGATTGGAACTGGCATTCTTAGGCTTAGGAGGCAGGCGCCTTAACTGCTAAGCCATCTCTCCGGCCCATATCTTTTATTTTTTTAATTAAAAATTTTTGTTTGTTTTGTCTTTCAAGATAGGGTCTCATTCTAGCCCAGGCTGACCTGGAATTCACTATGTAGTCTCAGGGTGGCCTTGAACTCATGATGGGATTAAAAGCGTGCACCACCACGCCTGGCCTTTAACCATATCTTTTAAGTCTGTCTGACAACATGCAGAAAGCCTGGCTCTTGAGGGAAAGAGTCATTACTTCAGATATGTCCATGGGGCGGGTCCATATTTGGCTGACCACGAGAAGCCCAGGCAAGATCTCAGTGAATGCTTGCAAGTCTCTTCTTGCAGATCTCAGCCCCGGTTGGGTTTCTACCTGTCACGTGTTTGTCATAAGTATACGTGTGTTGACTGCAGAAATACCTGCCCCTCACTGCTCACAAGAACTGACCGCTATGCTATGAATGTGCCCAGGTCCAAGGAGCTGTGAGATAAGGAACCGTCGTCTTCTCCATGGGGTGGGGGACAAGTCGCCACCCCAGTGTTCCGCAGATGGACAGTTTATGCCCGTCCAGTGCAAGTTTGTCAACACCACGGACATGATGATTTTTGATCTGGTCCATAGCTACAATAGGTAAGGGAAGTGGGCCCTCGTGTGGTCATTCAGGGACCACTGGCTGCTAAAGCCCATACACACTGGGGATTTGGGGGCATCATGGGTCACACGCAGACTCAGGGACCATTAGGGGATGGGATGCCTCATCCTCTCATGTTGCAGGGCTATAGCACTTTCAATAAAGCGACCTGGGAAGAGCTAGTAAAATTGAAAGTGTATGTACTCTCCCAGCTCAGCCAGCCCACACAAATGAAAACTCCAGAATGTGTAGACATATGGACTTGGTTGTCTGATGCGTTACTTTCCGTCATAGCAGAAAGCTGGGTGGGGGAACGACTGCTCGTCCAAAGGGGTGGATGGCTGGGTTGATGCGGATATACCATAAATATGTATGCAGTCACTCAAAAGAAGACCGAGAGCTGGAACAGTTCAGTTGGAGAAGGCCCCACAGCATGGTATGATCACATGATACAAGATAGAACATGCTTGTATTATGACTTGATGATTTAAAAGGCAAATAAGCAAAAAGATGCTTTCTATGTGCTTTCTATGAGAATATGAGGGTGCTGGTGTCTGTGCAGGGTGGGGTCAAGGAGGGTAGTGTGAATGAGCACAGGGTGAGTGAGTGTCATGTGGAGAGTCAGGCCTGCTATGGAGAAGGAGCTGACAGAGGGGGCGTAGAAGAAAGGGGGAAAGATAGAAAGATAGGTATGATGTATTTGTGAGTTTCTATCGGTCATGTATATGCATATGCTAGTAAATGACTTTAATGAATTAAATAAATAAAGGTTTAAGCCTGACCCACGTAGCCAGGCAGTATTGGGTTACTCGACTGCCACTGATCACTGTGAAGGGCTGTGCAGACTTTTCGGGGTAATCAGACTAGTATGAGCACAAAGGAAGGAAAGAACTGGCTTGTGAATTCTGCTAGGCGTTCTGTTGGAGAACTCGAGCCTCCCGTGGCTGGCTTCCAGAACAACCACTTCTCTCTGTGTGAGGGAGTACGTTCCCATGGGTTGTGCCAGAGGAGTGCCATACCTGTGCCCTGTGTGCAGGTCCCATGGACATCCTTTAGGACCTTTAGTTACGTTATTCCATTACAAAGTCCCCATAAAGAAGTTGAGTGTCACATGCTCAGCCGAAAACACAAACCTCGGAATTCATGGCTTTGTGTACGAAGGGTGGAGGGTGCATGCATTTGCCCTGATGGAAGGATGCCAGGCTTGAACTCATTTTCAGACCAAGGCACACCCTTCTTTTGTGGTCTGTTAGAGCTCAGCCGTCTCACTCCTGCCAACGCGTCTGTTTTCAGTTCTGTCTGGCCCCGTAGCTTTTACCTTCAGCGCATGCTTTCTGCCTGCCATGCCTTGGCACAGTGACCTGGTACCTTACCTTCCCAGAGCCTCAGTGTGCCCATCTGGGAAATGGAAGGCAATTCCCTGTTCAGTGGGCCATGGCAAAGATCTGGTGAGACGTCCTTCATGACACCATTGAGAATTTGCAAAATTGTAAGTTATTAGTCACCATTAGGGAGTGCTCATGTGTCACTCAGTTTCAGCAAATGTGGGTTAGACTCTTCCCTGCTGGCGACTAGAGGGAATAGCCTTCCTTCGTAAGCACAAAGACCCGGGGCAGCCTGACTTCCTGGTGCTCACCCTGCCGTGCAGAATAACACACGTTCAGTTCAAGGTCAACAGAGTGTTGACTACAACCAAGGAATTTGACAACTTTTCACTTTAAAACTCACAAAAATAACTGGATACTTGTAGTCTCTGGTACATCCTGAGAAGCAATCTGAAACAAAGCTTAAGAAACTCACCTTAGGAAGAGCAATTAGTGGGCTCCAGAGCTTTGAAGAAACGTGGTTTTGTTTTTGTTCTGTACTATTGTGACTCATATCTCTTCCCTCATAGTACAGTCTCAGCCATTAGGTCCACAGCGCATGCTTAGTGACGAACAGGTAGATGCACCAAGCGTTTGGCAGGTGCCTGATCGAGGTTGAGGCTCAATTCAGGGCAGCTTCCACAAGAGGGCAGTCTCGTCAAGCGCAAAAGCTGAGACCAAGCACTCATTGTTCAACGCAAATCCACACAAATGGTTGCTCCTGAAATGTGATCGTCTTCTTTTTGTTAGCAAGCATGTCTCCCAGCAAATTCTAGCTTGGGGAGGTCATGGGAACAGCTGGGTGGTTGGTTTCTGCCGGCCCGGGGGTAATCAGGAATTCTCTGATACTCAGGTAGATCAGGCCTGTCCCAGCCCAGCCGACTCCTTCGGGACATTGGGAGGAGCTGTTGAGTCCTCATGGAGCATCTAGGGTCAGCGCATGTAATGAAAAGATAGCACACAGAGCAGCCAGCCGGTTACGGCTGAGTTTCAGATCTGCATGGGGCAGTTAGATTCTACTGTGTGTCCTCGACATCAGACATTTTAAGCTAGCTAGGGCTGGAGGTGGGTGAGGGCTTGGGGTGGCAGGGTGTCTCCTAACCACCCCTAGGCTTGAGTTTGGAAAGGTCAGATGAGCAGAGTGAGTGCTGGGAGGCCACTCTGAGCTTGTGGGGAGAGGGAGGTAATGGTGGCTCAGTCTAGAGCAGATGATGGAGAAGGTGCCTGGGGCCTGGCGCCACTGGGGCCATGTCAGAGACACGTTTACCCGATGGTCCGCCAAACTGCCGGGAAGAAACAGATGCTGTGGTGCAGGAGGGAAGAGTCAGAGATGACTCCCTGATCTGGTTTCTGAGTGAGGGTCGAAGATGTGTTTAGAAAGGAAAAGCCACATTTGAGTTTGGAAAATTGAATCTGAGTGGATTTCTTTAGAGAAAATGGCACAAGGCAATTTATCTGTGGGCAGTGCATTTCCCAACCCGCTGTCAGTTCTTAATGTGTTTGGCCATGATTTGAACTTGGCCATAATAGATCCTTTTGCCCCTTGAAGAAAACCATTACTTACGACAGCAATTTGGCTATTAAGTGTAAAAACCACATTGTAAGGGGGAGAAGCTTCCCTGGTTCTTCCAGCTCCCCCGATCTTTCCGACGGCCCTAGCCCAGTGCAATCATGTCGGCCTCGAGATTACAGGAAATCTCCGCAGAGCTGAAAGCGGGGTGGGTGTCCTCACTGGTGCGTTAGTGATCTGAGTGAAAAGTCGTTTGATTGGCTTCTTTATCAACCCCTGCTTCTACCGACAAAGCTTCCTCGAGCGTCTTAGTAGCAAGCCTCAGCTGAAATGACTTTAGCAACTTCTGTATCTTGATTGTCCAGAGAAAAGAGTCAGGAGCATTTTACTACGTGGTGAAGCATCATTATACTTGATATATGGGAGAGAGAGCGAGACCCCAGATGGGTCATATGATCCTCTTGAAGGACATGCCTATGCCAGGCCATGTTCAGCCTCTCTATTCAGGAATACCCACTCCATTGCCTGAGGGAACCAGCACATTGCTGATTTATAACTGGCGCTTTGGTTTCTGGAGGACCTGCCTACGGGAAGAGCTAGAGAGTCCGATGGTGTGAGGGATGCCACTTCAGTGTGCTCTGCAATGACTGGATGGCCAGTGGGGACCAGCACTCTGGGCTCCACTAAGCTTTGTTTGCAACTCTCTAAGTCTGGGCTGAGCATAAGCTAAACCTGAGTATAACTCAGAGATGCCCCTGCCCTAGAATTTTCATTCTTGGGGACCGCTGTTGTCACTGCGAACTTCACTTTTTATTCTACAGAAGGCAAGCAGCTCTTGCATTAGACAAACTACAGGTCACTTTTGTTTTTGAATGTCGTGTTGATTTTTTTCATCCTGCCTTCCACTACTATGCCTAGAGCAGGATGAAAGTAGAAGCTAGAGGAGATCACGGGGAAGGTTAAGTGAGAGTAGAAAAGAAGATGAAATTAAAACAAATGTATACGTGAGCTCATAATTGTCTGTGGGCTCTGATAATAAGCACAGAAAAGATCTTTTAAAAAGTTTTATTCAGGGCTGAAGAGATGGCTTAGTGGTTAAGGCACCTGCCTTCTAAACTTAAGAACTCTGGTTCCAACCTCCAACCTTTCCAATCTCCAGGTCCCACGTTTAGCCAGATGCAAAGTGATACAAGGGCGCAATGCCACACTTGACCACAAGGGGGCGCACACATCTGGATTTCATTCACAGCAGCTGAGAGGCTGCTGACGCGCCCATCTCTATCTGTCTTCCTCTCCCCTCTCTCTGTCTCTCTCTCTCTAAAAAAAAAAAAAAAGGGGAACAAAAAGCTTTATTCAGTTTCTGCCATACAAAATACCAGAGAAACATGCCTCTTTCTTCTTTGAGGATGGAGGAAACTTTGATCCTTGCATAATGCAATGAGCCATCTGAGGCTATATGACTTGGCAATACCCTGCTAACAATGAGATCAGAGGTCCCCTAAAGCCATGCCCATAAGAGGTGGTGAATTTCATTGATGAAGATGCTGGGAGCCTGCCATGTTCTACCACACTCATTCCTCCTCTGGGATTACTTGTGTCTCCTCTCCACCCACACTTGGGGTGTGTCTTTGAGGTGTGCCAGCCCTTCCATTCTCTCCTGGTCGAACATCTACTTGGATAAGGTTTCTGCTCTCATGACAATAAGTCAACAATGATAATTGCAGAAGCAACAGCCAAGCATTGTAACAGAAGACATGATTATGCTAGAGAACCCCAAACTCACAAGTGGAGATATCATTTCAGAAATTATCCATAAAAGTTGGATTGTAGTGGCTGGAGAGATGGCTAAGCACTTAAGGTGCTTGTCTGCAAAGCCTAAGGACCCGTGTTCAACACTCTAGATCCCATGTAAGCCAAACACACAGATGATGCAAGGTTGCACATGCATACAAGATGGTGCACGTGCCTGGTGTTGGATTGCAGTGGCTGGAGGCCCTGGCACACCAATTCTCTCTCTCTCTCTTTCTCTCTCACTCTTGCTCTTTTGCATAAATAAATTGGATGTAGGAACAAGAACTCAAGATGTTTGAGCTTGACCACACACTGCTTGGTAGGCAGAGGACCCAGAAAAACCATGCCTGTCTACACGGGAGTCTCACCATCTGGCCTCCTCTGGATACCCAGGTGGGCTGGGTATGCCTGGGCCCTGGTTGTGGATGAGTGAACTTGATCTTGGCCCATTACCACTCTGTACCTAGCTTTCTCATTTGTGGAGTAGAGATGTTTTTAAAGGATTGATCTGAGAATGAAACCATAGAGATAATGGAGGGTGGCTGGCTTAGGGTTTATTCACTCCATTTTGCTTGTTCCTGTTTTTGAGTAGTGATTACTAGTGATAATCACTGTGGTAGGCCAGGAGAGGAATTCTGCCGTGTTGGCACCAGACCATTAACTTTTCTCACTGCATACGGAACTGATAAGAAGGGATTGAAGATGGCGGCCCACCACATCTGCCTCATAGGTGATGAAGGGGCATACCTGGGAGTCGAGGCAGCAATAGCTGGCCTTGGGGTACATTCTTGAGGGAGTAGGACATCCCTTTATTCAGCTGAAGCCAGACAGACCCACAGTATGTGGAAAGGAGAAAACATCAAGAGATGTCATACCAAGTACACTGGTAAGTTCAGGTACTGGTCAGTTCATGAGACTAGGAACCCCTAGCAGGGGTTTTAAAAAAAAAAAAAAAAAAAAATGGCAGGATAAAAATTGTTCAAACATCCTTTATGTGATAGCTGAAGGCTGACTGGGCCTCTGGGTTACCTCAGAAAAGCCTCACCCTGGAGAGGACATCAGAACTCAGTCAGCGGGTGACTGGTTGGTGCACCTGTCCCACACGTGTGTGTTCATGAACTGTTAGATGCTGAGAAGAGTGAGGTGTCATACATGCAGTAAAAGCTGTCACACAAGAGCTGCATGCCTCAAAGGATGTGGGGCAGGGCCCAGGAGCAGCCCATGGAGTATCACCACTGGCAGACAGATGGTGGGGCGGGCAGGTCAGGGTGTGGACCCCAGGCCATACTGGTTCCTGGGTGACCTGCAAGCCTCACCTCGTCTCTCAGTGGAGATGAAAATGAGCCCACCTTCCTGGTAGAGTGCTTGCTAGACTGAATGAGTCAGTGTATATTAAACATTTCACAGTCGCATGTTGCACTATAGTGCTCAGTAAGTGCAAGAAACTACATTACTATCATTACCACGTTTAGAACAGAAAGATCCCAGTTTCCAGTGAGCGAACAGCCTTGTATGACACACCTCCTTACAGCCACAATGGGCAAAACGAGTTTTTCCTTTGTATTTTGCAGCCCGCTTCCTATAGCATTCTTTACATAAATCAACCCACATGCTCATAACAATAGGCCAGCAGCATGGAAAATATTCCTTAACCCTGGCACGTGGTGCACCACTATGTTCCAAATCTGGGCAGTTGCTACTGGTGCCCCATATATGCCCTTCGGAGGCTTGTTTTACACAGCGCTGATCGCACTGTGTGTGCATGCCTCTTTATACTGGGCCCTTTTTCATAATTCTCCCTTTTGGCTAGACTTCGGGTCATCCTCAGCTGTGGTATTTTGTTCCATTTGAGGGGTTCCTGTGCGTTACTTCTTCATTTCCTCCTCATTGGCAATGAAGGTTGTTGTCAATATTTTGGTAGGAGAGAAGGTGCAGAATTAGAGCCACTTACTGCTTCTCTAACCTAGCAGATAAATTTCCAGACATCGGTAGAAACACACAGCTGGACCTCATGTTCTCATCACATACGTTATGAAAGGAAATCTCTCAGCATTTAATAAAGATGAAACGTTCTCTGCTGATGAAGTCATTGCCCATGGGAGGACTCCTGCGACATGGCTTTTAGTACTCGGCCTCCTATATATGCCAGCAGGCTTCGTATAGCAATTGTCCAGTTGAGCAGGGTGATGGCAGGCCTTTCTTCTACTGACACAGAGAGATGGTGCCCTTGTTGGTGACACCATATTGATTTTGTGATTTTTCAGCGTTGGAAGGGGAACGCTACCTTCTTACAGATCTCCTATCCAGAGTCTGGCTTCTTCCAAGCTCTTGAAAGTTATAAAAAGCTTTGGAATCATTTGATCTTGCAACATGAGATCATGTACAACCTAACACATCTTTGTGAAGCCAACTTGACCTTTGGACTCTAGAGTGTAGCTCTATTAAAGGATCCAACTTGTGCATACTCATAACATCCTTTCTGCCTGGCCCCGTGAGACACGTGTAGACATAAATTGGCCACATGCCAAAGTGAGGAAAAGGGCTAATTGGTAGATTACAGGTTAAGTGTGGCTTTACTCTACAAGGCGCATCCTTGTTCTGACTGGCTGAAACCAGCCTAGGAAACAGCTGCATTGACCTTGGGCTACATGGAGCCAAAAGTTGACCTCCCTAGCTGAGGACTCCACCACGTTGCTTTTGACGGGGAAAGCTGGGGAGGACTTGTATTATGACACGGTGCTCCTCCATCTCTTTCTCTGTCAGGTTTCCAGATGCATTTGTGACCTTCAGTTCCTTCCGGAGCAGGTTCCCTGAGGTGTCTGGGTACTGTTACTGCGCTGACAGCCAAGGGCGGGAGCTGGCTGAGACAGGTGAGCGGGCAAACCTCGGGCAACATGAAGGGATCAAGCACAAGCCCTGCTCCAGAGCATGATAGAAACAATGCTGGCCTGCCACTCCCCTGTCAGGCTGCTATGGACACAGGAGAGGACCCAGCCTTAGCACACTGTCCCCTGTGGTACTTGGGATGCAGCGGCTACTGGCCTGCATTGGTCCCTTTGCGCATGCTGAAAGAGGTGCCCACGTGGTAGTGTGGTGGATTTCAACCTTGTGGGCTAGGCAGTGCCCAGTGTCTGCAGGATCCCAGACCCCGTAAACCACTGCCGTGTGACGTAGACCCGATGCTCCGTGCCGCTGCCGAGGGCCCTGTCCCCTTGACCTCTGATAGCACAGAGTTCTTTTTTTTTTTTTTTTTTTGGTTTTTCGAGGTAGGGTCTCACTCTGGTCCAGGCTGACCTGGAATTAACTATGTAGTCTCAGGGTGGCCTCGAACTCTCAGCGATCCTCCTACCTCTGCCTCCCGAGTGCTGGGATTAAAGGCGTGCACCACCACGCCCGGCTTAGCACAAAGTTCTTAATGAGCCCATCCATGAAACGCTGGCTGCCCTTGTTCAGGTCTGGAGATGTTACTCGATGAAATTTACGACACCATTTTTTCTGGCCTGGATCTGGCCCCGACCTTCGCTGAAAGCACCATGTACCGGATATTGCAGAGACGTTTCCTGGCCGTGCAGTTAGTCATCTCTGGCAGATTCCGATGTAAGTAACAGCCCACAGATGTGTGTTTCTGCTGGGGAACTACTTGGGTCTTAAAGTCGCAGAATCTGCATGGTTGTGCCACCAAGTTAGCACAGGGGTTAAAATCCTGGGACAGCCAGGTGTGTGTTGCACACCTTTAATCCCAGCACTCAGGAGGTAGGAAGATCACCATGAGTTCAAGGCCACCCTGAGAATACATAGTGAATTCCAGGTCAGCCTGAGCTAGAGTGAGACCATACCTTGAAAAAATTTTAAAAAATAAAAAAAGCCTGGGACAGCATGAAGCCATGTAGACCTGACAAATGAGCCTTGTTCACACCACCTCTTTTGTTGCACGGTCTTTTCCTAGGCCCCACAAAGTGTGAAGTGGAGCAGTTTGCCGCAACTAACTTTGGACACCCCTACGTTCCGAGCTGCCGCAGAAATGGGGACTACAAGGCAGTGCAGTGCCAGAGAGACGGACCGTGCTGGTGTGTGGATGCCATGGGAACGGAGATCCCTGGCACTCGACAGCAAGGGCAGCCACCATCTTGTGGTGCGTTTTCTCTCAGGGCTGTACTTTTCTGTCTTCTCAGATTTGATTTCTGTCACCCTGTCTCCACATCAGTCTCTTGGTACTCCATTATTCAACCTCTGCCTGAGTGTCCCCCAGGGACCTTTTAAGCTCTACATGACTGAAAATCACTTTGTTGTCATTAACTTCCAACAGGTTTCTTTTTCTTAAATTTTATTTATTTGGGCTGGAGCGATGGCTTAGCGGTGAAGGCACCTGCCCATGAAGCCTAAGAACACTTGTTCAGATCTCCAAGTCCCACGTTTAGCCAGACACAACAGTGACACAAGTGTGCAATGTCACACATGCACACAAGGGGGCACACATGTCTGGAGTTTGTTCACAGCGGTTGAAAAGGCCCTGGCACACCCATTCTCTCTCTGCCTCTTCTTCTCTCTCTCACATAAAAAAACCCATTTATTTATTTGTGGGGGGCAGAGTCAGATAAAGAATGGCTTTGCCAGGGCCACTAGCTACTGAAAATGAACTCCAGACACATGCACCACCTTGTGCATCTAGCTTATGTGGGTCCTGGGCAATTGAACCTGGGTCCTTAGGCTTTGCAGGCAAGTATGTGCCTTAACCACTAAGCATCTCTCCAGCCCCCAACAGGTTTCTTGTCTTGTGTCATCATAGTTATTTCCTCATGAGAGCAGGGACATTTAGGTGATGAGAAAAGAAAAGGGGGCTGAGTTTTCTCACATCGTGGCTGGAGCAGGTATAGGTGAGTGAGGAGTACCGGAAGTGAGTTTCTCCATTCTGTCTAGAAGTGTGCATGACACGAGGCACCAGGAAGGCTTCATGGAAGAGGGGACCATTGTTCAGACTGAGGAAAGACCCAACCCGCTCACACTGTATGGGAGTGGAGAGACAGCTGTTGGAAGATGAAGTGGAGGTGTGCGCTGCACTTGTGACCAGGGAGCCTGTAGGGGGAAGCCAGAGAGGCCATTCTCATCATCACCAGGGCTTCATGTTGAGTGGCAGCTGAGGCTAGTGTGAGGCTCGGGCCCAAGATGCCTGTTGGGTTGTATGTAGAAGGCGCACCTCCTGGCACTGTTAGAGGAGGGCTGGCACAAAGCCTTGGGTCTGAGACAAAGTAGCCAATGAGAAAGTCACAACCATGCCATGAGGAGAGATGACAGGAACTTCTTGAGTTCCTGGGGCTGTGTCTACAAATCAACACAAACTGGACAGCTTCCAACAATCAACCATCACCTCACTGTTCCAGAGGCCGGGAGTCCCGCTTGCTCTGTGAGAAGGGCCTGTGCCTTCTGCAGCCTCCAGGCAGGAACCTCACGAGCCTCTTCCCAGCTTGTGGTGGAGGCCAGCCATCCTTGCATTCTTCAGTCCACAGTAGCACAAGTCTGTTCTTTACCACGTTCCTCCTGTCTATCCCTGCATCTCTTCTCATAAGAATGTCAGTCAGGTTGGACCAAGGGCACCCTAATCTAATGTGACGTCATTTTAACCAACACCACCTGCAGTGACAATTTTGCCAAGTCAGCACACTCTGTGGTTCTGGGGAAAAAGATGCATTTTGGAGGGACATGGGACCAGTGTTAAAGTGGAAGGAGGGCAGACCGCAAACCTTAGAACTGTCACTGAGGATCCCAGAAAGGTCTCATTCCACCTCCCTAGTGGCATGGAGAGGGATGCTACTGATGAGGGAGAGGGAGGAAGCCAGGAGCACAAGCCTTCCAACAGGGAGGAGCTAAGATTCGAAGCAGGTGGAATGGAAGTCTTAGAGCAGCATAGCAGATATGTATTCAAGCTCCTGTGGGAAATCCTGTTAAATGATTCAACTTTTCCACATTAACACTTCAAATATTCTGCATGTTATGTAGATATCTTCAACCTGCTGTGTAGATGTCCATTTTTTGAGACAGTATCTCATGTAGCCCAGGTTGGCCTCGAACTCTCTATGTAGCCAAGGAGAATGACCTTAAACTTCTGATACTCCTTCCTCCACCTCCCATGTGCTGGGATTACAGTTGTGTGTACCATACACTGTCTCTTCAGTGCCGAAGATCCAAGCACAGGGTCTCACGCACTCTGTCAACTCAGCTGCAACCTCAGCTCAGAAAAAGAAAACATTGGACTGGCGGGAGATCGTTCAGTGGTTAAAGGTGCTTTTTGTAAACCTGCCAGCCTGGTTTCAATTGCCCAGCAGCATGCAAAGCTGGTTACAAACCAGCTCATGGGTCTGTGATCCCAAAGCACCCAAGACAGCGGGAGGACAGGTGGAGCAATCTGGCAGCTCCTTTGCAGCGGCAAGAGACCCTGCCCCAAAGAAGGTGGGGCACAGACACTTCAATGCTGTCTTCTGACTCGACACGCGTGCATGCCGTGTGTGCATGTGCCAGTAAACACATTTATACAAATAAATAAACATTACAACATTTTAAGGAAGTACCTGCAATCATATTCCAGTTCTGTTACAGCTTAGAGATACTGCATCTTCTTACGCTCAGGTGGATCTAAAGAACAATGACTTTCCAAATTAAAAGCAGCAACTCCATAAATGCACAGCCAGGCCATGTATTGTCACTCTTTTTCTCTGGTGTATCATTTCCATTGTTGAGGCAACAATGCTTTATGACGACACCTGGGTTTCTTTGCTTTAGTAACACTGCGTGACAAATGTCTGTGGAAAGGGAGGAGGCAGAGGAGTGAGTTTGCTTCCTCCACAGCCATGATCTTGCTGAGAGATGTGCGGTGTGTTCTCATGTTGCCACTCTTTTGTCCTCACATGTCAGGAACCACATGTTCCACTTTCACTGTTGCCTGCTTACAGATGGAAACTGGCTGGCTTCCTTTTGGCATCTGTGTGAATCTAGACGAAAGAATTCTTTGTGCTCTAAAAGTTGAGGGTAGGATAGTGGTTTGAAAGGTCCCGTAAGATTTATGGTTTTATGGAGAAAAATGCAACTTCATTGCATTTGAATTTTACATGCTCCCTCCCTTATGTAATTGCAGTCCCAAGAATTTTTACATAGAATGGCCTGGCTATGCAAGGAGTTGGTCACCTGCTCACTAGAAATTTCAAGTAAAGGCCAAAAGCCCAGAGGGGTATGCCAAATGTGTTTACAGAAGGGGCATTTTTGTATTATAGCATAGGAAATAAGATATTTACTCTGCTACATTTTAATATGATGTATTGCACTGTAAGATAGTATTTGTTATTATATGAAACACTAATAATATACCAGGTATAGGCCTTATCCTGAGAGAGACCGTAAATGAGTTATTCTGGTGAGACCACCCACAGGAGGAAACACCGACAGGGTGAGCATGTGCCAACGCACTGAGCTCCACTCACAGTCCTTCCAGAGAAAGCTGGGGAGTGCCACCTCAGCAAGTGTCAACATAGGTTTGCCAGTCAACTGGGTTCCTAAGGATGCCTGAGCAGATTGCTGCAAGCTAGGTGCCTTGAACAACAGAAGTTTGTCCTCTCGTTCTTCTGGTCAAGGTGTTCACAGGGCCGTGTTCCTTCTAACAAAGGTGTTGGTTTGTGGCTGCGTCCCGCAGTGTGTGTGCCCCAGGCCTCACATACCCTCTTCCTCGTGTCTCTTCTTGTATGCCAGCAGCCATTGGAGTCCCGGTCTCCCCACCCCACATACCCTCTTCCTCGTGTCTCTTCTTGTATGCCAGCAGCCATTGGAGTCCCGGTCCCCGCCCCCCCCACATACCCTCTTCCTCGTGTCTCTTCTTGTGTGACAGCAGCCATTGGAGTCCCGGTCCCCCACACACCCTCTTCCTCGTGTCTCTTCTTGTGTGACAGCAGCCATTGGAGTCCCGGTCTCCCACCCCACATACCCTCTTCCTCGTGTCTCTTCTTGTGTGACAGCAGCCATTGGAGTCCCGCCCCACATACCCTCTTCCTCGTGTCTCTTCTTGTGTGACAGCAGCCATTGGAGTCCCGGCCCCCCCCCCCCCACATACCCTCTTCCTCGTGTCTCTTCTTGTGTGACAGCAGCCATTGGAGTCCCGGTCTCCCCACCCCACATACCCTCTTCCTCGTGTCTCTTCTTGTGTGACAGCAGCCATTGGAGTCCTGGTCCCCCACACACCCTCTTCCTCGTGTCTCTTCTTGTGTGACAGCAGCCATTGAGTCCCGGTTCCCCCCACATACCCTCTTCCTCGTGTCTCTTCTTGTGTGACAGCAGCCATTGGAGTCCTGGTCCCCCCACACACACCCTCTTCCTCGTGTCTCTTCTTGTGTGACAGCAGCCATTGGAGTCCTGGTCCCCCCACACACACCCTCTTCCTCGTGTCTCTTCTTGTGTGACAGCAGCCATTGGAGTCCTGGTCCCCCCCCCACACACCCTCTTCCTCGTGTCTCTTCTTGTGTGACAGCAGCCATTGGAGTCCTGGTCCCCACACACCCTCTTCCTCGTGTCTCTTCTTGTGTGACAGCAGCCATTGGAGTCCTGGTCCCCCCACACCCTCTTCCTCGTGTCTCTTCTTGTGTGACAGCAGCCATTGGAGTCCTGGTCCCCCACACACCCTCTTCCTCGTGTCTCTTCTTGTGTGACAGCAGCCATTGGAGTCCCGGTCTCCCCACCCCACATACCCTCTTCCTCGTGTCTCTTCTTGTGTGACAGCAGCCATTGGAGTCCTGGTCCCCCACACCCTCTTCCTCGTGTCTCTTCTTGTGTGACAGCAGCCATTGGAGTCCCGGTCCCCCCTCCCACATACCCTCTTCCTCGTGTCTCTTCTTGTGTGACAGCAGCCATTGGAGTCCTGGTCCCCCCACACACCCCTCTTCCTCGTGTCTCTTCTTGTGTGACAGCAGCCATTGGAGTCCTGGTCCCCCCACACACACCCTCTTCCTCGTGTCTCTTCTTGTGTGACAGCAGCCATTGGAGTCCTGGTCCCCCCCCCCACATACCCTCTTCCTCGTGTCTCTTCTTGTGTGACAGCAGCCATTGGAGTCCTGGTCCCCCCCACACACCCTCTTCCTCTGTCTCTTCTTGTGTGACAGCAGCCATTGAGTCCTGGTCCCCACATACCCTCTTCCTCGTGTCTCTTCTTGTGTGACAGCAGCCATTGGAGTCCTGGTCCCCCCCCCCACATACCCTCTTCCTCGTGTCTCTTCTTGTGTGACAGCAGCCATTGGAGTCCCGGTCCCCCCCCCCACACACAACCTTATTATGACTTGATTACATTTGCCTAGACTTTATTTCTAAATAAGGTCACAGCGGTTCCAGGTGGACTTGGATTCTGTGGGGGTGGGGACATTTTTCGACCCTGTGTGGTAGGCAGGTGTCATCAGGTTTTCAGAAAGCAGGCCTGTGTCTCGCAGACTTGCTCTAGGAAAAGAATAGTCTGGTTAGAGCTGGCAGAGTGCTCATGGGACGAGTAACGGTCACTCGTAGGAGTGACCCCACCGTGACACTCGGAGGGGAAGGAAAAGCATGATGAATACAGAGAAGAAAGCGGTGCCCTTGTTGAACTTTTGTCGTCTGACTACCACAGACATCTGGGGGCTCAGGGGCTGCCTCTCAGGACCAGTCATGTTGCTAAAGCCATGTCTCCTGTTGACCTTTGTCTCCTGCAGCTGAAGGCCAGTCGTGTAACTCAGAAAGGCGGCAGGCTTTGTCCAGACTCTACTTTGGGACCTCAGGGTATTTTGGCCAGCAGGACCTGTTCTCTTCTCTTAAGGAAAGGCCAGTCTCAGTGAGCGGAGCCAAACTGGCCACATCCTGCCCACCCACACTCAAGGAGCTCTTTGTGGACTCTGGGCTTCTGCGCTCAATGGCGGTGGAGCAGTACCAGCAGCTTTCTGCATCAGACGCTCTACTCCAGGAAGCCATCAGAGCGATCTTCCCCTCCCGGGAGCTGGCTCGCCTTGCCCTCCGGTTTACCACCAATCCCAAGCGCCTCCAGCAAAACCTCTTTGGAGGGACATTTTTGCTGAATGTTGGCCAGTTCAACTTGTCTGGAGCACTTGGTACAAGAGGCACATTTAACTTCAGTCAGTTTTTCCAGAAACTTGGTCTCCCAGGCTTCCAGAATGGAGAGGAACCAGTAGACCTTCCCAGGCCGCTCTCTTTGGGACTGGACTCAAATCCTACCCCGGAAACCCTCACTGCCTCCAAGAAGGAGGTTGCCATGAATAAGACAGTCGTGGGCAGTTTTGGCTTTGAGGTCAACCTACAAGAGAACCAAAATGCCTTAAAATTCCTTGCTTCTCTGCTGGACCTTCCAGAATTTCTGGTCTTTCTTCAGTATGCTATTTCTGTGCCAGAGGACGTAGCAAGCGACTTGGGTGACGTGATGGAAATGGTGCTCGGCTCGCAGGCCTGTGGGCAGACAGCAGGAAGTCTCTTTGTCCCATCATGCACCGCTGGAGGAAGCTATGAAGATGTCCAGTGCTATGCTGGACAGTGCTGGTGTGTGGATTCCCAGGGCAAAGAACTCCTGGGGACAAGAGTCAGCGGTGGATGCCCAAGGTGCCCCTCAGAATGTGAGAAGCAAAGGGCTCGTATGCAACGCCTCGCAAGCAGCCAGCCCGCTGGGTCCAGCTTCTTTGTCCCTTCTTGCACTAGCGAGGGCCATTTCCTGCCTGTCCAGTGCTTCAACTCCGAGTGCTACTGCGTTGACGCCAAAGGTCGGGCTCTTCCAGGAACTAGAAGTACCGTTAATGAACCCAAGCAGTGTAAGTCTGTTGGGTACTCAATCTGTTAAGTCCAAGTCCTTTTGTAAAAAAAATATACATATATATATATAATTTATTTATCAAAGTCTGAGTCTTTGTTTAGGCTTCAATCCATTCTTTGGAAGAAATCAAGTTTACTCATGGCTAAAGGACAAGTTTTAGTTGCTGGAATGATTAGCTGATGGAATAAATAATTAGACTTTATTTTTATTTATTTTTGGAGAGAGACAGAGAGAGAGAGACAGAGAGGGAGAGGGAGACAGATAGAGATGAGCGCGCCAGCAGTCTCTCAGCTGCTGTGAATGAAATCCAGATGTATGCGCCCCCTTGTGGTCAAGTGTGGCATTGCGCCCTTGCGTCACTTTGCATCTGGCTAAATGTGGGACCTGGAGATTGGAACAGGGTTCTTAGGCTTAGGAGGCAGGCGCCTTAACCCCTAAGCCATCTCTCCAGCCCGATAATTAGACTTTTTAGGGAAGCCTGGATAAGGTTAACCGTTCCTTCAATGAGCTTAAAGAGCTAAGGGGAAGATTTGTTTGTCCTTAAGAAAAATGCTTTGTACGTTTCTGTAGTGTTGGACAGCAGCTGTGTTAGTCATAGGTGACCTTTGATGGGATGGGATTTGTAAGTTTGAGGCTGTTGGCATTTCTGTGGCCGTGTAAAGTTTCAGATGCCTTGGGCAGCTACATGGTTTCACCTTACACACCTTGGTGTTTCTGGCTTATTTGATTTTTGTTGAAATATCTGATCTTTGTTCTTTCCTAGGTCCCAGGCCCTGTCAGTTGCAGGCAGAGCAAGCTTTCCTTGGGACGGTGCAGGCCTTGTTGTCGAACGCCAGCACGCCCCTGCCTTCTCCAGCGTCTATATCCCACAATGCGGCCCCAGCGGGCAGTGGAGGAGAGTGCAATGTGATGGGCCCCCTGAGCAGGTCTTCGAGTGGTATGAACGATGGGATGCTCAGAACAGTAATGGCCAGGAGCTGACCCCTACAGAGCTGCTGCTGAAGATCATAAGCTATAGGGAAGCAGCTGCCGGAAACTTCCATCTCTTTCTTCAAAGTCTCTATGAGGCAGGCCAGCAAGGCGTCTTCCCAGTGCTGGCTCAGTACCCTTCCCTCCAAGACGTCCCCCAGGCAGTGTTGGAGGGGAACGTGTCCCAGCCAGGACAAAACATCCTCCTGGAACCTTACCTGTTCTGGCAGATCCTGAACAGCCAGCTCAGCCGGTACCCAGGATCCTACTCAGACTTCAGCACACCTTTCAAACACTTTGACCTCCGGAGCTGCTGGTGTGTGGATGAGACTGGTCAGGAACTGGATGGAACTCGGGCTGAGCCAGGCAACATCCCAACATGTGAGTTAATCCATGTGAAGAACAAATTTTGTTTCCAAAAAAAAAAAAAAGAAAGAAAAAAGAAAGAAAGAAAAGCTGTCTGGTGGGAAGGTGCTGAGTGTCAAAGATGGAATGGAGTTTAAAGATGGCTGGGAACAATGCCTTCCATGTATGGTCAAGGCAATCCTGGTTCGTAGACAGGAAGTGCCCTCCCCACATCTACATAGTCAGGGGAATATTGTTCCTTTTATTTATTTATTTTTAGGTTTGCTTGTTTGTTTATTTATTTGCAAGCAGAGAGACAGAAGAGAGATAGACAGAGAGAATGGACATGCCAGGCCCTCCAGCCACAGCAAACAAACTCCAGATGCATGCATCACTTTGTGCATTTGGCTTTATGTGGATGCTGGGGAATTGAACCTAGGTTATGAGGCTTTTCAGGCAAATGCCTTAACCACTAAGCCATCTCTCTGGAGCACTGTCCCTTTTAGAGTTATCCTAGATGTGATCATTTCAGTCAGTGTCTCAGATTTTCACTGTATATCTTCTGTGTGAAACATTATCTTAGAACCAGTGGGGGCTGTGAAAGTGAACATGACCCAGCTTGGCCTCCATAGTTAATGCTTTACGGAGCACTCCTGAGCTGCATGCACCAAACCAGCACTTATTCATGTGGCACTGCTATTTGCATGGGACATTACTAGGTCATCAGATCTCATGAGAGTGTCATATGAGCACATTTGATTGGCTTGGACACTTTTAATGACGGGCCAATTGGAGAGACACTGATGGATGGATATAAGTTCGGCTTTGTGGCAGGCTGACATACAGAGGTGCATGAGGCATGTATGGAGTAAAGTAGCTCCGAGTCTCAGACCAAAATGCCTTACTTTGGGGGCTGGGGAGATGGCTTGATGGGTAAATTCTTGCTGCACAAGCACTGTGGCATGCACCTGCCATCCCAACATGGGGAGGGAGAGGCAGGGAATCCTTGGGACCCACTGCTGCAAAGAATAAGGTACAGAGCCACTCAGTAAGAACCCCTGATGTTGACCTCTGGCTTCTATGCACCCCCACGCAAATACAGATGCACCCACACATCATATGAATGTGCATAAACATGTGTGCACGTATGCAATGCCCTGTTTTCAAACAGCCAAGCAAGAAGTTTGACAGACTCGGTGCTACTGTTACATGCCAGCATCTTTCTAAGCAGCAGCGATTAATACCCAGGAAGATGACATCATAGGACAGATGACGTCATAGGACAGATGATGTCATAGGACATAGGTCATAAAACAGACGTCATAGAAGAGACGTTCACTTGAATGAGAGCTCTCAGTTCATCCACTGCTATTGAACATTTCCCAGGACCTTTTGCGATCATGTTAGAATGCTTTGTATCAGCCAAAGCTTAGGCTTGTAGCACAGCTGGAATTGGAGAGTGTTGAGGGCGGAGCCCATGTGCCGAGAGCATTCTAAATAGCCTAGGGACTGCACTGCCCGGGTTCTCTACTAAAACCTAAGAGTGTAGCAATCGGACCCTCGGCATCAGTACATTCTTGCTGGCCCAACTACTGGCCAAGAATCATTGGGATTTATAGAATCACTCTCTGAACTATAGATCAGGAAAAATCATATAATTTTTAGAGGCTATAAGAGTGAATTGGGCCTAATTGGGTGCCTGGGTGCCTAATTGTGGGGAGCTGGGTTGCTAATATCAGATGCCCCTACCAACTAGGGACTAATCTCATGCTGCTGGGCTGAGTGCTGAGCTGAGCAGCGACACTAGGCTTAAAGTGCCATGACTTCTCCAGGGAGCAACAGGAGGGAGTGACCAGGCTGTCACCTCATAACTTATCCCTCTCCAGAAATTGATGTTATCCTCTTAAATGTTGATTTTTGACTTTGTCAATTGATGAAACGACTGAGAACACTTCACCCAGTACATTATTGCAGTGGGTGCACACATGCTTTATAAATAAATACCTGTATTGTGGGGAGTACGTACCCCGACTCTTGCTCACGAGGCAAGATGAAGAGTTTGCTGCAGAGCCTTGACACTCCAAGTGTGGTCCTGTTCCATCAGCCTCCCCTTGGGAGCCTGCCAGATGTTCAGGATCTTGGTCTTCACTTACTGCCTCAAAACCTGGGTTTCTGTATGACTTCCATGTGAATTATATGCACCCACAAGCATGAGAAGGGCCAGATCAGAGGACAGAAGTCTGGTCACAAGTCCTGGTTCTTCCACGTGCTCTGTGTGAGCTGGAGAAAGGGTAGATTCCTCTGTGAAGTCTGAGCCATGGGGAGTCACCACCTCAGTGTTGTTCAAGGGAATAGACAGAAGGTTCCAGGCTTAGTAAACAGGAAGAACTTAATATGTGAAGGCTGGGTTAATACACTTGAGGGTAGTGAAAAGAGCTGTAACTTCCTAGACTCATGCAGAGATGGTGGCATGTTCAGAGAGCCTGGGATATCTCTGAAAGCCAGGATCTGTACAAGAAAACACTTGCTATCTGCAACACTTACCTGTCCACCCATCCCCTGACCCACACATCCATCCATCAGTCCATCCATCCACCTACCCACTCCCTACCTGCCCATCCTTTCATCAGAGACAGCTGGTCCAGATCCCCTGACCCACACATACATCCATCAGTCCATCCATCCACCTACCCACTTCCCACCTGCCCATCCTTTCATCAGAGACAGCTGGTCCAGATCACTGTTTCTGAAGTGAGACTGTCACAACTGGAATTCCGAATCAACTGCTTTGCTGGGAATTTGCTATGTCATATGAGTCATGTATGTTATACGACTTCTCCATGCCTCAGTTTCTCATCTATAACATGGGACTAAGAGATCTTCTTAGGCAAAGTAAATGAAATTAGCCTGTGTAAGTGTGCTTCGTATGAGCCTGCTGTGAGCGATCAGCACTCATCACTACTCTCACGCAGAGTCTTCCTTGGCTCCTGAGCAAAAAAGGTTGGGAAGACGAGGCAGGCAGAGCCAGACTTGGTGACTGAACGCATCGGTACTATTTCTATGCCCTAGGTCCTGGATCCTGTGAGCAAGTGAAGCTTCGTGCCCTGCAGTTCATTAAGGAAGCAGAAGAGCTTGTCTCCGCTTCCAACAGCTCTTCATTCCCTCTGGGAGAGAGTTTCCTAGTGGCCAACGGAATCCGGCTGACCAGTGAGGAGCTCGACCTTCCTCCACTGTACCCATCCAGGGAGGCTTTCTCGAAGACGTTTCTGCGTGGGGGTGATTACGCCATTCGCTTGGCGGCTCAGTCTAGTGAGTGCCCTGAACTGCGGTTTCTTTCTTTTTTTTTTTTTTAATAACTTACTTCTTAATTAAATTATTCTAATTTTACATTCAAAATGGGGACTCTATTATTCTCCTCTCTGTCCTCCCTCTTTCCAAAGGGACCCTCATCAATGGGGAATGTGGGTCATGCATTGTAGGGGTAGTCAAGAGTTATGGGGGATAGGCCACGTCTCTGTGCATAATATGGCAACTTGGGGCTTTAACATTCTTTCCGCCCCCTCTTCTGTGGATTTCCCTGAGCCACATTGGGGTCATTTTAGTTCTACTTCAGTGATGAGGTTTTGGGAGCCTCTGTGTCTCTGGATATCTGGCTTAGTAGGAGTTGGATGTTCTCTGTGTTTATCTCCTTCAGCCTTTTCCTGGTGTACTGAGTGCCAAGAACACTGTACTCTTGCCCTTTCCTTGCATTACTCTATGGTTTCAGCTGGGGCCCTGGTGAGTTCCGATAGGCTGATCCTCCCTTCAGGTTCGTCATTCATCTGAAAAAGATAAGCAAATTCTCCAACGGAGAGAGAAGTGAGTACTAGATAGATGGGATGGCCATAGATGTTTTGGAGAGAATTTTATATGTGTAGACCCTCTTCTAGTCCACATTTGGTGGGAGCTTGACCTTGGAGACTGGGCTCATTGGCTCATTTTTTGTACATGGTTTTGACTTATTTCCCAGTTCCATCAATGACTTCCATTCCAATGAGTAGATATGTTAGTCAAATCAAGAGCAGTTGGTTACCCACCATGGCTGTGTGCCACTACTGCACTTGTTTGAGCATTACGTCAGGTTGTTTCCTGCTGGGTAGCTTAGACTGCAAGTTGTTGGGACAGATGTCAGTCATTTTCCCCCAGTCGCTCGTGTAGCACCCTCTGGCACTAGACTAGATAACTGTCTGGGGACTGACCCTCTTCCAGATTCTGACCAGGTCTCTCCATGTTTTGTCTCCCAGGCATATGCTGTCTTCAACAGTAGGGTCTTACCCTTAACCTTTGGTGGGTCATCAAGAACCCTGACATAAATCTGTCTTTTTTGGGAAACCTTGTAGGTGTCTCGGATCAACAGCTCATTGTGAAAGTTAACCCCGTGCTGGCACTGGGAGTTATAAGTCAGCACCTAGGAAGGTGAGGGAAGAAAAAGATAGATAATATAAAAGAGAAAAGTATAGAGAGGAGAGGGAGACAGAGAGAGAGAGAGAGAGAGAGAGAGAGAGAGAGAGGGAGAGAGAGAGAAGCAGAAACAGATCAAGTTTGGTCTTCATGATGTTCTCTCCAGTTCTCTGTGGTTCAGGTGTTCCCTCTGTGGGCCTGCTGAAGGATCAATGTTTTAGCCTGTTGTTCAGAATAAAGGGTTTTATAGTATCATTTCCTTTTGGGTCCCTATTTTTGTCCCCCCCACCCTTGTCCTCCTTCCCACTCTCTTGCTCCCTCTCACCCTTACCTTCCCTCCATCCCACCCTCACTATTGTCTGGTCCTCAGAGTGTTTATTAGGTTTGGCAGCATCTCAGGTGGATTCAGGTTAGGAGTGACAGATAAATGAGACCATGCGATGATTATCTTTTTGTGATTGGGTGAGCTCACTAAGGATGATCTGTTCTATGTTTGACCTTTTTTTTTTTTTTTTTTTAATTTCATCTTTCCTTACTGCTATGTAGAATTCCATAGTATAGATATACCACATCATTGTTATCCATTCATCTAGTGATGGACACCTGGGTTGATTCCAGCTCTTTGCTATTATGAATTGAGCAGCTATAAACATGGTTGAGCAAATGTCTCTGATCTGAGGCTTGGAGCCTTTAGGGTAAATGCCCAGTAAGGGAATAACTGGATCTGTTGGTAAGTCTATGGTCATCTTTTTCAGGAGTCTTCATATAGCTGTCCATAATGGTTGAACCATTTTTACATTCCCACCAACAGTGAAAGTTTTTTCCTATTTCTCCACAGCCTTGCCAGCATTTGTTTTCATTGTTTTTTTTTTAAATGTTAGCCATCCTTACTGGGGTGAGGTGGAATCTCATAGTTGTTTTAATTTGCATTTCCCTGATGATTAGGGATGTTGAACATTTTCTTAAATGTGCGTTTGCTATTTGTATTTCTTCTTCTGAGAACCCCCTGTGCAGTTCTCTGCCCCATTTTGTGAGTGGGTTGTTTGATGATTTATTGTTTAGGCTTTGAAGTTCTTTGTAGATTCTAGAAATTAGGCTCTGTCAGTTGTATAGCTGGTGAAAAATTTCTTCCATTCTATGGGTAATATGCTGGCTTTGGTTATAGTATATTTGTCAGTGAAAAAGCTTTTCAGCTTCATGAGATCCCAATGGTTGAGCTATTGTTTAATTTCCTGAGCTTCTGGGGTTTTGTTCAGGAAGTCTTTTCCCACTCCTGCATCATGGAAGGTTCCTCCTATTTTTTCTTCCAGTAGTAGCAGAGTTTCTGGTTTTATATTAAGGTCTTTGATCCATCTGGACTTGATTTTTGTGCATGGTGAGATGTGTGGATCAACTTTCACTTTCCTACATATGGTTGTCCAGTTTGTCCAGCACCATTTGTTGAAGATGCTGTCTTTTCTCCATTCTGCATTGGAAGGGCCTTTGTCAAATATCAAGTAGCTGTAGTTACTTGACCCAAAGTCTGGGTCTTCTATTCTGTTCCATTGGTCTATATTCCTGTTTTTATGCCAGTACCATGTTGTTTTTATTACAATGGCTTTGTAGTATAGCTTTAGATCAGGTATGGTGATGCCTCCAGAGGTGTTTCTTTTGCTGAGGATATGCTTGGATATCTGAGGCCTTCTGCCTTTCCATATGAATTTTGAGATAGTTTTCTCTATCTCAGTGAAGAAAGAAGTTGGGATTTTTATCGGCATTGCATTGAATCTATAGAGTGCTTTTGGTAAGATTGCCATTTTCACAATGTTAATTCTACCAATCCAGGAGCACGGGAGGTCTTTCCATTTTTGTAGGACCTCCTCAATTTCTTTCTTGAGTGTTTTTATGTTTTCATTGTATAGGTCTTTCACTTCCTTGGTTAATGTTATTCCAAGGTATTTTATTTCTTTGTTGCAATTGAAAATGGGACAATGTTAGTTATTTCTTTTTCTGTATCTTTGTCTTTTGCATACAGAAAGGTGAATGAATTCTGTGCATTGATCTTATATCCTGCTACTTTGCTGAAGGCGCTAATTACCTTTAAGAGTTTTGAGATGGAGGTTCTCGGGTCACTTATGTATAGAATCATGTCATCCGCAAATAGGGCTAACTTAACTTCTTCCTTTCCAATTTGTATCCCTTTGATTTCTTTCTCCTGTCTTATTGCTTGAGCTAATACTTCTAGCACTATGTTGAAGAGCAAAGGTGAGAGTGGACACCCCTGCCTAGTTCCTGATCTCAGTGGGAATTCCTTCAGTCTCTCCCCATTAAGAATCACTTGGGCTTTAGGAGCTTTATATATAGCCTTTATTATGCTGAGATATGGGCTGTCCATGCCTATTCTCTCCAATGTTTTGATCATGAAGTGATGTCTGAACTGAGGTTTCTTGCTCAATGTCTTTGTATCAGATTCTCCTTGATCACCTTTAGGACTTTCCTGGCTTTCCCTGGTTTTCTAGTAAAAAAGACGGAAGGGTTCTTTGGGATGCTGCAGACTCCTGTGAAAGTCTCAGATTCTCCAGCAGAGTGGCCTGGGGCTCCATACTGTGTCACACATGGTGCCTGCAAGCCCTCAGGGAACCACACAGTCTTGTCCAATCCCCTGGCCTATCCTAAGGCTTCCCTCCATTCCTAAGGACACAGGGACACCACGAAGGAGGATGAGGAGGGATCCTGAGAGCAGCTCCCAAAGGCCCATGATATTCCTGCCACAACAGAGGAAGAGGCCAGGGAGCCCACTGTCCTGCGGCCCGGCAGCGGTTGCACAGTGCTAAAACCCAGCTCCTGACTCTGCAGGCACTTTGGTGCTGAGCACAAGGACAGATAGTGCATTAATCTGCTAAGGCTTTCTGGAGAACAAAACAATGATTATCATATGGGGTTCTTTACAGTAAGGAAGCTATTGATTAAGTCAGTTCCTTGAGGTCGCCAACCTATAACCTATGGGGGCCGAGATGGGAAGTCTGGTGCTCCGGGTCTGGGGCTCACTGCCCCCCACCCCAGTGGCCTGTGCCCTTCCTTAGCCTATCACAGGGCAGCTGGAGTCACTGGTAAGACCTAGCTCATCCAAGAGCCTATGTCCTTTCTCTTCTGCCCACAGCCTGCTCTGGCAGGAGGCTCTGATACTACACCCACACAGACCTAGGACCCATCTCTCCCTGAGCCCCCCAATCCCTTTCCAAGGGTCTCCAGTGCTCCACTAGCTTGGGCGATGGGTGGGTACAGTGATGTTTTCTTCAGAAGGTAAAATCTAAGGGTGCTTTTTCTTGTCAGACTAGGAAGAGGAAGATTCTAGAAGGATCAGGGTTTCTCTTTTCTCTGAGAGTCTGGGGTTGGGGTCCAGGACAAAGCAACACAGAGGACCATAGAGTACCTTTGGTCAATAGAAGACAGCAGCAGAGTCTTACAATCATGTCCAACCTTTTGCAACGGGGACATGGCATCAACATCAAGAACCACGTAAATGGGTTTCAAAAAAAAATAGCATGAAAATTTTATAATATTTTAAGTAAATTGATGGTTTTGTTTCGGGCCACATTCATAGCTGTCCTGGACCAAATGTGCCCTACCCACAGGTCATGTTCTGGATGTGCCCACCTCATGAGGCTGTGTGTGTGTGGGGATATACGTGGCTGTTGTGGCTGTCAGCTCAGTGCATGTCACCCATGTGTTCTTTTGATATGTATGGAATGCTCACCCTGGTCAGAACTGAACTTCCATGGATGAGCAAATGCAGACTCAGAGAGGTTGGGCAACTTGCTAATGATCACACAGCCAAGAAGTGTGTACCAGGATTTACATAGAGATTTATCAGCTTCTAGAGCCCCATCCACTGCACCAGACTGATTCAAAGGAGGGTCCTGGTGTCCCCAGATATGCTTGGATGTGACGGTTGGTAGTGCACTTATAGCTACAAGGTCTATGTTCCCAGAGCCATGAAACCCATTTCAGACAGGTGACAAGTTGGGGAGAACTGATCCAATGTGCAGAAGGTGACCCCCATCTGGCCTAACCAAAAGTCCTGATCCTCTGGGATGCCACCTTTGAGCCATAACCCCATACTGGCACCTGTACTTATGGAGAGGAAGCTGGAGGCCAGACTGGGCAAAGCCTGGGTGAGAGCTTGCTGCTACCTAGAAGGAAGGTGGCAGAAGCCCTGAGTGAGGAACTGGGGCTACAGGCCAGGTGGCACTGTGCTCGGGCTACCACAGGCCTCTCCTCTCCCCATGCCTCATGCACATATTCTTTTTCCTTCCTTCCTTCCTTCCTTCCTTCTTCCCTTTCTTCTTCTCTTTCCTATTTTCCCATTTTTCCTTTTTTATGCTGTATCAAACTCAAACCCTTATATAATGTAAGCAAACACGTTGCCACCAAGCTATTCCAACAGCTGTTTTAAAAAATATTTATTTTGGGGGCTGGAGAGATTGCTCAGTGGTTAAGGCCATTGCTCACAAAGCCTAATAGCCTGGGTTTGATTTCCAGGTACTCATGTAAAGCCAGATGCACAAAGTGGCACATGTGTATGGAGTTCCTTTGCAGTAGCAAGAGGCCCTGGCTTGCCTATTCTCTGTCCTCTCCCTTTCTCCCTTCTCTCTCTCTCTTCTTGCTAATAAATAAGTAAAAATATTTGAGTCAGGGTCTCACTAAGTCTTCCCAGCTGGCTTTGAACTTACTCTGTAGTCCTGGTGGGCCTCCAAGTCAGGATCCCGAGATTACGGATGTATTCCACCATCCTGGCTCAGTTATTTCTTATTTTTTAAATTTTTTTTATTGACAACTTCTATACTTATATTTCCCTCCCTTCCCCCCATCCCCTTCAGAACTCCACTCTCCATCATATCCCCTCCCTCTCTCCATTAGTCTCTCTTTTAATTTGATGTCATCATCTTTTTCTTCTATTTTGAGGGTCTTGCGAAGGTATTGCTAGACACTGCAAGATTATGGCTATCGAGGCCAATTTCTGTCTTGGACAGTTGCATTGTAAGGAGTCGTACCCTTCCTTTGGCTCTTACATTCTTTCTGCCCCCTCTTCCACAATGGACCCTGAGCCTTGGAGGGTGTGACAGAGATGTTTCAGTGCTGGACAGTCCTCCATCCCTTCTTCTCAGCACTATGTTACCTTTTGGGTCATCCCAGTGGTCATCGCCATTTGAAAAGAGAAGCTTCTCTAACCAGAAGTGAGAGTAGCATTAATATGTGAATATGAACATTAAGTGTAGTGCTTTCAGAGCAGCTTGGTGGGAATAATATATACATTTACTGGCTCAGTTATTTCTTGAGGACCCACTCTGAGGCAGGCACTGTTCTCTATGCAAAGTAAATACAAATTTCTGCATAAGGGCCATAAATGTTACGACAGGAGCGAAACCCTTGTGCTGTACTAAATAGATCAGTGTCTGGTGTGTTGAATGGTGGTGAATGCTATGCAGAGAAGCCGGGCAGAGGTATGACAGCTGTGGACCTGGTGCAGTGTCCTTGGCAAGGTGATGCTGGGTCACTTAGCCTCCGACACAGAGCCTCTGCTGGAATATGAAGATAGCAGAGTGTTGAAGGGAGGAAAGAGCCAAGTAGTAAGAGTCTGACAGGAAAGATGGAGAGGTGTAGCAGGCATAGAATGACCTCCGGGGTCAAAGCCTGCCCTCTACTTCCTGCTATGAGACCTTGCTTAAGTGACTTATTTGTGTTTCATTTTGTCATTGGTCGGCTGTTAAGAAGATTCATGAACCAATGTGTTGTTTAGACGGTGCCTGGCATGCTATGATGCTGAAGGGTCTTATCTAGGGTGAGGCAGATACACCACAGGCCCAAGTATCACCCACTGGACTAATCAATTCTCTGTGGAACTTACCATAAAGACCCTCATCTGCAGCACGAAGTTTATTTTTTATCTTTTTTATTATTTTTTATTTATTTTTGGAGAGAGAGACAGAGAGACAGAGAGGGAGAGGGAGACGGAAATGGGCACGCCAGCAGTCTCTCAGCTGCTGTGAACGAAATCCAGATGCGTGCGCCCCCTTGTGGTCAAGTGCGGCATTGCGCCCTTGCGTCACTTTGCATCTGGCTAAACGTGGGACCTGGAGATTGGAACTGCTGGACATTGGAACCAGCGTTCTTAGGCTTAGCAGGCAGGCGCCTTAGCCGCTAAGCCATGTCTCCAGCCCCATGAAGTTTATTTTTCAAGACAAAGGCGGCTCTGTGCTCCAAAGAACCTCTGTAATACTTGAGATTGAAATATTCGACAGGTTAAAAAGAGACAGCTGATGTGGGGACAGGAGCACGTTTAAGGATCTGTTTGGCTTATCTCAGTGACAAGCCACAGGACAGGTGTCACACTCTGCTCTTCTCTTCCTGCTCCTCCAGCCTTGAACTTCTATAGAAGCCTCCGTTCCTCTGTGGGCACGTCGGCTGGAGCAGCCAGCCCTCTGCCGTTGGGCCCCTATGTGCCACAGTGTGATGCCCTCGGGAACTGGGAGCCTGTGCAGTGCCATGCTGGGACAGGTAAGCGGAACCTTGGGAGGGCGAATATGTTTAGGGAAAAGAGCCCCACGATGGGAAGTGAGTGAGCTGGACTTGTGTCCCTCTTTGGCAGCTGGGACAAACTCAGAGCTTTGCAGGCTGCAGCTGTAAACCAGCAAGGCTGAGAAACAGTGACTTCACAATGTCTTTGATGGAGAAGAGAAAGATTTTCACAAACTTCAAAGAGCAAAATTCAAACGGAACAAAGGAATTAGCTCTCCCATTTAGGACACAGTTACTTACAAGCAGTCGTCACAATCAGTGCACACGTGAAGACCTTGGCTAATTCTCCTCCCGTGAGCCACCTGAAACAACAGGAGCGCTCGGCTGTAGCATGCTAACACAGCATTCCCAACACGTGCAATGTTCTCCCAGACCTAGTGTCCACTCAGTACAAAGCTACCGTAATGCAAGCAGGGTGGTATTGGCAAAAGGGTGACAGAGATCCATGAAAGAGGCCAGAGAACCCAGATGTAGGTGAGTCTAGATGTAGCGGACTGAGCTCTGTAGAGATGCAGAGACGACTGAATGGAACGACAGTCTTTTGAACAAACAGCACTGAAATGATTGGATATTTGCATGCAAAAGAACAAGCCTCCCCATGTATAGCCTATCTTACACAAAGTTAAAGTTAAAATGAGCCATAGACTAAATTGTCAACCATGCAAGTATAAAACTTCAGGAAGAAATCATGAATGAAAACTTCATGTTTTTGTGTTTGGCAATGAATTGCTAAATATAATACCAAATACCCAGTATGTGAGAGAAAAATGATTTCCCTATGTTAGTGAGCAAGGACCTTCAGTCAACCTGGAGGTCAAGTGCACAGTGTTGGAGGCGTGGTATGCTGAGCCTTGGGATTATAGACAATGGAACAGGGGAGAGGAGAGACAGGCCATCTTGCTGGCATTGCTATGCATACAAATGAAGGGAGCGTTCAGTCCCAGCATGCTTCATGACCTCTGGCCTGTGGCTCTTTTCTAGGGTACTGCTGGTGTGTGGATGGGAGGGGAGAGTTCACCCCTGCCTCCCTGTCTGCCCGCTCCTCACAGATGCCAGAGTGTAAGTGAAGCCCACTGGACTCTCCTGTCTGACATTCCCCCCCCCCGTGGGCTCTAGACCACTGCAGGCAGCTTGCTCACCAATTGCAAGGGTACTTTGTGCTCCATCCTTCACCCCTATCTCTGAACATGCCATGGACACATTTTTTGTTAAATTTATTATTTTATTACTTATGCTTATAATGTGAATACATTCATGTTGGTGCCTTTGATAGCTTCCTCCCTGTCCAACCCCCCAAGGGACCTCCTCATTGGGGACTGTGGGTCGTGCATTGTGGGGGTAGCCATCAGTTATGTGGAAGAGGCCAGCAAGTGTCTTTAAGTACTGAGCCATGTGTGTCAGCCCCGTGGACACATTGTTCTAAGTCCCCAGGCCTGAGGCTGGAGCTGATCTTGGTCCTTCTAGTCTGGTGCTTCCACTCAGGATGTGGGAGTGGAGGGCAGAGCTGAGACTGGGGATGGGGTTCTGGCTTATGTCCCTGTGCACTGCTTCCTGGACAGCTCCAGCCACTCCGGAGCTTGCACAGCCACCACCTCTGCACAGATCCTCTAGCCCCATCTCCCCGTGAGGTTGGCCCTGAGCCATCAACAACCCACCTTAAAGCTGCTGCCCTTTGCTGAGCTCCATCCTGCTCCCCCGAGGTTCTGGCTCTGCTCTGAGAAGGGTGCTTCCACCCTATGAAGTCTGTGGTCAGCCCGGGCTCCGTGCTTCCCCTCGGTGCACGCCAATCTGGTAACAGCCTTTCTCTCACAGGCCCCACGAGCTGCCAGCAATCCCAAGCCAATGGGCTGCTTTCTGGTTGGAAACAGGCTGTGTCCCAAGGAAATCCAGGACCAGGAGGCCTGTTCACCCCTGTCTGCCTGGAGGTGAGCGTGTCAGGCCAGGAAGGGTATGGGGAAGAAAGGCTGTGCTGAAGCTGAGTTGGCTTTTCTGGTTCTTAGTGTACTTGAGTTAATAAAAAATTCACAGGGCATTACGGGCCTGGGTGTCCTGGGCCTACCTGACCCTGGCCTTGTGCCCTTGGCCCAGTTCCCTGCCTTTGCTGTGTCCTAGTTTTTGATTTTGTTAAATCACAAGACCAGGCTACATTTTTTTTATCAAGTTCCAGCCTTGTTTTGAGACTTCAAGGCCATATATTTCACCAAAAGTCTTGGAAGATTAATCACTACATGTACACTTGTCACGTGCTTCCAAAATCATCTTGTCTAGTCATTGTGCTTGGTTAGGTCTAAGTACAGAACGAGGCCCACGTCCCTTGCAGCTCCCTGGCCCATGGTCACAACTTACACTTTAGTGAAATGCCAGCGTCAAAGCCCCCAGAGAAAGAAACCATGCCCAGGTTCCAACCACTTCCTTGTCCACTGGACACACGTCTTGACGCCTCAGTTTCCTTTTCCTAGCATGGGTTGACAGAAATGCCACCTCTGGCTCTGCTCTGCTCAGCTCAGCTCAGCTCAGCTCAGGGCATTGTCCAAGTCAGGTGGAGTCAGCGGTACAGAAGTTCATGGAGCTGTTTTGTTGTGCAGTACCACATTTACGAGTGAGTTTGAAGAGAATGCACCAAGGTGACTTGGCTAACAGTCTCACCCTGCTGGCATCCCAGGCGTAACGCTCTGCATCCACCGCCTGGCTGCTCTCTCCTGAGAAAGGAACAGTGGAGACAGCGGCTTTTAAGGACGCAGAAAGGGGTCCAGCCTGTAGCGCAGTGACTCCTTGAGGACTGTGCTGGTCCTCGCTGTGCTCAGATGCCAGGAGACAGTACCCAAGACCCTCTCTGCTCAAAGCGAAGGTCATGCCTGACCCACACCCTGACTAACAGACAGGCAGCAGGGACAGTGGCATGAAAGCCTCAGGAGACTGTCAGCTTGACATGACTGCCTGGCAGCTGGGTGACAGCCAGACTCAACCAAGCCGCAGAAGGAGGTAGTTATTCTCACGTCCCATGAGCTTCTCTCTGCCCTCTGCTCGGGTTTGAACTTTACCTCTGCAGCTGACCAGCTGTGTGGCCAAAGGTGTCTCCCCAAATCACTCTGGCCTACACTATGCAGAATGAGGACAGCAGGTCCCTGCCTTCCCAAGTGCTATGTGGCCCCAGTGACACAGGCAGAGTTGAGGGCAGGGTGCGAGTGGGGTGGTACCTGCACAGCATGAGCCTTCTGAGTGACCTGGAGGATGTTGTCAGAAAATGACTCTTTATTGACATTTTGTCATTGTTTGTCTGCAAACCAGCCACAGCTGATAATAAATGTGGGCAAATGACAACCAAATCCTTGGGCAGCACTTGGCAGCAGCCGGCAGAGTGGGAACAGCTGCCTTGATCCAATCTGTGCTCAGGGATCCGGGTCACAGATATAGGGAACCGGATCAATAGAGTTGTGGGGGAACTGAGGTCAACGGAACTGCACAGGCAGGCTGGGGAAGGAGGCCCAACACTGGCAGATTCTGTTCTGGAGCCCTGGGTAACAATGAGTAGCTGTCTTGTAATATAGCTATGTGGTAGGGTACCCATATTGTATAAGACACTTAGGGCCTCTTTAAGGCTCCTGATTAAAAGTCATGTCCGGGGGCTGGGGATATAGCTCAGTCAGTAAAGTGCGTATCTTGCAAGCATGAGGATCTGAGTTGGATCCCCAGAACCCAACTAAAAATGCCGGCACAGTGGTGCCTGCCTGTAATTCCAGTGCTGGGGAAGCAGCGACAGGAGGCTCACAGCCTGGGGCTCACAGACCAACTAGTCTAGATTACTCGATAAGCTTCAGGCCCGTGAGAGGCCATGAGAAGAAGTAGACAGCCTTCCTGAAGACATCGTAGCTTGTCCCCTCTTGTCTCTACATGCACCTGTATACATGAACATGCACACACACCTTCACACACACACACACACACACACACACACACACACACGAAGTCATTCTGTCATCTATGGAATTCATTTAGAAGATGCTGGGGCCTGACCCAGATCTGCCATTCACCAGCCATGGGACCTTATTCCACTGACTTCTCAGAGCAGAGTGAGCCTCAGTTTCCCCGCTCCTCCTCAGATGGGATAGTCTGCCCTGGCTTCATGGAGTGGCTGAAGCCATTGACTCAGAGTATGGCTGTGGGGCTAACTTTTGTATGAAAGAATATTCACTTCGTTTTCCAATGTTTTAGAAGGGACATTCTTCCAAGGCCTCTTTCCAGCAATAAATGGGCCCCCAAGCCTAGCCTGTGGTAAGACGACCTTGGCTTTTTCTCAGACAGGAGAGTATGCCAGGCTGCAGGTATCAGAGACGGGTGCGTGGTGCGTGGATCCGGCCTCAGGAGAAGGGACGTCACCAGACACAAGCAGTGATGTCCAGTGTAAGTGACTGTCCTTCTCCTTGTTAGCCATAACCACCTGGGGGAGCACTGGGTACAGAGGTTGAACCCTGCCATTGCCACAGCTGGTGGCATAGCCCCTCACCCCGAGCTGCTCCAGTTTGCTCATCTATAAAACAGAACCCCTCGAAGGTCCTTGGAGAAGCCAGCATGACATAGTAGCATCAGTCCCTGTGCAAGGTGGCATTGGCAATTTGGAGGCCACCAGCCACGTCGCCCTGAGGACCTCTGGACTCTACTTGACCCGCACCCAGGGAATGCATTTACAGTGCCAGGAGCTCATGTCCCTTCTGCCTGAGACCTCTGGGCTCCGTTGTCCTCAGCTTTCACACACCTGGCTCCTGCGTGGCTGCTTAGCTTTCTCTCACATCACCATTGTTCACTCTTGGGATCTTGTAACCAACCAGTCAGCATTTGGGACTCACTACCAGGCCTTCACTTCACCTGTGTCTCCCTCCCTTCTTTCCAGAAGGTCCTCACAGATCCCCAGCAGCCACTCAGAAACCTTCCTGGGCCTCTCTCATGTTGCTGACTCAGTGTCTTCCCGAGAATCCACTTTGCACACCTGCCACCCTTCTCCTCATCTCTGCTCTCTCACCTCTGAGGTCCTGAGCCCCACGAGCGCAGGCAATGATGTGACAGGCACATCTCCCGAGGGCCTTGCAGGCATCTGGCCTAGGGTGGCAGGGGAGGGGAGGTGGTGGCAGATGTGTCTGCACAGGGAAGAAGGATCCTAACCTGGGCCTGGCTTGTTCCTGTGTCTAGGTCCAGGCCTCTGTGATGCTGTCAGGAGTGCAGCCCTGTCCAGGAGAGTAGGCCCCAGCTACATTCCCCACTTGTGAGGCAAAAGATGGGGGCTTCTCCCCAGTTCAGTGTGACCCAGCCAAGGACAGCTGCTGGTGTGTCCTGGGCAGTGGAGAGGAGGTGCCAGGGACTCGTGTCATGGGCAGCCAGCCCAATTGTGACAGTAAGTCTTTACCTGCTATCGGGAACATGGACTGTAGGTCTGGCACCTCTTCCTGTGCCTAGGTGGAGGATAGGGGACGCTGAGAAGCCAGCCGTGGGAACAGCAGAGGGCAGGGTTATCTGGGGAGAGAATGGTGGCTGACTGCCATGCTGTGGGAACTGAACTGCTGTGTTCTTCCTACAAATACTCAGCTGGAGGTGAGACAGTCAAGAGTCTGGTGGGGAAGGGTGCGAGCTGGTTCCTCTGGCATGGTGCTGGCTGAGGAAGGGCCTCGCCTTGCGTTCCATGGTCCCCTGATCAGGCAGGCAAAAGCCTGGGTCGTAGGACTTTGGCGGGATGTGCACTTGTTCATTCTTACATCATATGAGTATATGTTAAAATACTGAAAAATATTATTACATTTTCAAATATGTAAATGAAGATCCTGCTATAGTGGCACATGCCTATAACCCCAGTAGTCCCTGGAATGAGAACCACCATTTTGAAGCAGCCTGGCTATAAACATAATGAGGCCCTATCCCAAAAATTATTTACAAATTTTTTTAAATTACCTTTTGTTTCTCCTGTGTATGTAATTAAGAAGATGTCACAGTTACTTTAGAATTGATGCAAGCAGATGGATCAACAATGTCACGTCCGTGCAGGAAACAGAGATACTAGGGGCGTTTATTATGCGCTGGGGGTGGGGCTGGCGGGGGAGATGCGCTGCATTGTATTATTCTGCTTTCATCAGTTGTTATCCTTGGCTTTTCTTCTGCTCCGTTTGCATGTTTTCAGTGCTCTGTCTGAGCAGCCTTTTGGTCCCTCAGAGAGCTTCAGCGACGTCTAGGGGTGCTCTGGTTTCTAGGGGAGGGAATGGGGGGGCTTCAGGCAAGGATGGGAGAAGAGTGCCCCCTCTTGTCTCCAGCTTTCTCTGTCCTGTCCTGGAGTACCCTGGACTCCTGGTTGTGTGGTCAGGGACAGGGGAATGCCGTTCATTCAAACCCAAGAGAGTGGAACAGGCCTGGAACCCTCATACCATGAGGCCTGAGGTGGCCCAGGCCTACTGTGAGTCCCCAAAGCGTCTTTCTCTGATTCACCAAAGAGCGTGATGCAGAAAGCGCCTCATGGACGTGATGTTAGTGTACAGTTAGAGGCGGAAGAGTCACGTGAATGGTTCTCTTTACTATGGCCCTGGGGATTCAGGAGAGGCAGACCCATGTGGGCTTGGGAGGAACACAAAAACTTCCAGAAAGCTGGGAGGGTGGGCAAGGAGTTTTCAGGAGTGGGGCAGTGGAGGGGAGGTCTGAGATATATCCAGGGAAGGTTGGATCTGCCCAAGGCAGAGGAGTTGGAGGAAGTGAGAGTGGAGAAAGGGAAGGCAGGAGCAGTGGGCACGTGGGGCTTTGGGAAACCATGGCAGTGGGGACTGACTGGAGACATGTGAGGAAGGAGGGCCTGGCTGAAGTCTCCTTCAGAGACTTGTCCAGAGGGCTTCACTGCCATCCAAACTGAAGCTGAGGACCACCATCTCCCTGAGAGAATAGGTGCTGACTGGAGACCTAGGGAAGCTGAGCCCAGCCTCACTGGCTCCAGGTCAGAGGACACGGGACCCAAGGGAGTGCCACATGCTCCTAGTTTTGGACAGCTGGTGGCTGTGGGTGCCACTCCTTGGGCTCGAGCTGCTAAAGAGGAGGGTGAGGAGGTCGTTCTTTGGGTTTGGAGGCATCTGAGTTGGGGATGCTGATGCACGACTCACCTGTGCTCAGGAGAGGGTAGGCTCATGGGGATGGGGGACACAGAGAGGGTGGCGAGCTCCCGGCCCTGTCTGAAAGCAGGACACAGCTAGGAACAGCCTGCGAACCAACCGGGAAGCAGAAAAGCAGGAGCCCACTTCTCTCCTCTGTCCCTCTCTCAGGCCCACAGTGTCCGCTGCCTTTCGAGTCAGACATGGCTGGTGGAGTGATCCTCTGTGAGAGAGTCTCGGGCCAAGGAGGTGCCACCACTCAACAGTGCCAACTGCTCTGCCGCCAGGGTTATCGGAGCGCCTTTCCACCAGAGCCTCTGCTGTGCAGTCTGGAGAGGGGACACTGGGTGTCGCCACCACCGTCCCAGGCCTGCCAGAGTGAGTGCCTCTGTACCATCTATCCCACACTCTGTTCCCTGGCAGGCTGGGGTGAGGAGAGTCTCCCTCACCCAAATGTTATCAGGAGGTACCAGTGTAGCAGAGCTGGCACTGTGGAGCACTGCTTCTAGAAGGAGTGGATGTGCTTTGTGACTCCTGGAGTTTGGCTTGATTTGTGGCTCTCTGGAGCCATCTGCTCTATGGTAGAATGACCATCACTCTTGCTCTCCCAAGGTGTCTTGGATTGGGGACAGATATCCTGATGGCAGGTGTTCCAGCAGCCCCACTGGGCACTGACCTTGTGTGACATTCACAGAGCTGCTTGTCCAGCCAGAAAGCAGCTCCTAACCCAGTCTAGACCCACCAGACGTCCAGGGCGAATGCCTGACAGAGCAGGGGCATGGCTCTGTGCCATGTGTACATCAGTGCCTTGGTAAACACTGGCTTTGTTCTGCATTCAGCCGCTTCTGCTGTCATGTTAAAACAGTCTGATCCACCTGAGGCACTCACACAGGGTGCTGTGGACCGCGGGGCTCCAGTCTTGCCTGCCTTGACAAGGCCAGCTGTGAGAAACCTCTCAGACCAGGTGGGGTGCATAGCTAGGCCTGCATGTTTGGCCTGCTCCGAGAAGTGCAAGGGATGTGTCTGGGATCAGATACCAGGATTGACCTGCATCCCAGGGCTCTCGGTGGCTGCCATGGTGTCTGGTAGAGTATTAGACTGAACACACTGTGGAGCATAGAGGATCTGGATTCAGAAAAACATTTAAAATGTGATTTGGACAAATAAATGGCCTGTCACTTTGACTACAGCAGGGTAGCATCAGCTGAAATCAAAATCAGCTGAGCACTGTGGAACCCTGAATGACCTTAGGGAACATCCACGCTTAGCCTGCAGAATCATACGGACTGGCATTGCCTGTAGGAAGAGCAGTCTGGAAGGTTTGTCAGGGAGAATACGAGGACCTCTGTCAAATACTCAGGTTCAGAGCCTTTAGCAGGACTGGCTTGCTGTGAGGAAGCTGAGTCGGTCAGTAAAGCCTGCATGAGAACGAGTGTAGCCTGAGGATGGCTGTGAGGGTGCTGTGAGGGTGCTGTGAGGGTGCTGCGTCACTCAGTCAAGCCAGCATGTAAGAAAATGTGTAGACTGAGGACGGTGGCATACAATGGTGGTGCCTGTGGGTTTAAGCTAAATGAAGAAGGGTTTTTAATTTAATTTAATTAAATTAATTTATTTATTTAATTTAATTTATTTGAGAGAGACAGAGAGAAAGAGAGAGGAAGATAGAGAAAGAGAGAATGGGCATGCCAGGGCCTCCAGCCACTGCAAATGAACTCTAGATGCATGCACCACCTTGTGCATCTGGAGAATCAAGCCTGGGTCCTTAGACTTTTCAGGCAAGTGCCTTAATGGCTAAGCTATCTCTCCAGCCCCAGGAAGGGTTATTTTTGTAGAAGAAAATCCACAGGGAGTAATCCTGCTGGCCTGTTGCCTCAGCCCGCTTACCTCCTGTGCTTGGCTGCAGGGCCCCAGCTGTGGCAGACTCTCCAGACCCGAGCACACTTCCAGCTCCTGCTGCCCCCAGGCAAGATGTGCAGTGCTGACTACTCGGGCTTGCTGCAGGCCTTCCAGGTCTTCATCCTGGATGAGCTGATGGCCCGCGGCTTCTGCCAGATCCAGGTATGGGCCAGCCTTCCCCACGGCCAGGGCTGGGACTGAGTTCCATGTCACTGCCAGAGAACTCAGGGCTCAAATGGACTGGCTTAACCCTCACTCGTTTGACCACTGGGCAGACTGAGGCCTAACCTCAAGGAACTTTGGTCAAGGGTAAGCATGTTGTGAAACCCACACATATCCCAGTGGCCATTCTTTCCATATAAAGATGTCACACGTGTCCTGAACACTCTTTGTGTGCTGGCACCAGGCGTCACTTACTTTAGATAAGCTGTGAGATCCTCACAGGGACTCTTATTATTGCTGCTCTGTGAATGAGGAAAATGAACTCCACAGAGCTGCCTGCTCTGAGTGCCTGAACCAAAGGTGTCCCTCCCCATGCAGGTGAAGACGTTTGGGACTCTGGTTTCAAGTCCTGTCTGTGACAACTCCTCAGTGCAGGTGGGGTGTCTGACTGTCGAGCGTTTAGGAGTGAACGTCACGTGGACATTACGGCTGGAGGACATTCCGGTGGCCTCACTTCCAGATTTGCGTGATGTGGGTATGTTTCTCTGCTGTGTCGCCTTGTAGAAGCTGGGAAGCCTCACCGAGTCTCACCTTCCTCCCCTCTGAGAGAGCTGGTGATGGTGGAAGAAGGGTTGTGTGCCTGACCCCACAGAGGAGCTGCGTGTGTGCGTATATACCGGCCCTCAGAGCTGAGAAGGATGACAAAGCCTCATGACCATCTTTAAGGTCTGCTTTTCTCAGCAGAGAGAGGCCAGGCAGACCGTGAGATGGGAAGACAGAGGGAGGCAGGGGAGTCTTCACTGGCTCGTTATCTGTACCCCATCCCTTCCAGTGAGAACGCACCTCAGGCCACGCCCTATTTCAAACCAGTTGGTTGTGGTATGGACGGATTAGGAGAGCACCAGGAACTAAGAAGAGGCAGAGTGGAAAGCTTGAGGTCTACTGTGCGCATGCTTCATGTTTCCTCTGAGCTTTCCGCTAGGGGAGTCCACATATTTCTAAGCATGGCCTGGGGTCATTCCTCACTCTCTTCTATCTCGTGGTCAAATGCCCAGCATAGCCCAGAGCAGCTGGAAGTGCTTTCTGTTCTAGGATGGAAACGTGGCCAGCAGAGAACCCAGGGGACAGGTGGCCAGGTGGTCATTCTCCTGTTTTCCTCCTGTTGTAATAGCAGACTTCTGGAAAATTGCCCCCTCCAGCGTTATGAATTAAGGTCCCCTTCCCCCTCTATTCCTCGCAAGAGAGCCTAGATCACTTGGGGATGTTTGACATTGCACAGTATGAGGTGCTTATGTGACAGCTATGGCTTCAGGCCATGGCACCAACTGGCTTTCCTTCACAAATTCTCTCTCCCTTGGATCCTCACCATCTACAGGAGAAGAGTTCCTAGGCCCACTGCACAGATGTGAACACTGAGGCTCAGAGCTAGAAGCGTCGGAGAGCTGAGGTGTCTGACTATCTGGATAGAGCACTTTAAGTCAGTGACTGGGGCATGATATGCTATACCAAGATGGGCCACATTGGCCTGAGACCTGGGGTGGAGTACCACATGTACATCTGACTCCTGGGTGACCTTGGGCCAGCCAGTCATCTTCTCTGAGCCTTGGCCTGTCCTTCGGCTAAAGATGAGAGCACCTGATGTGTTTGTCTTTCGAGCCAGGGAGTCTAGGAGGCTGTCCACTCCGTCATCCCTGGCCTGGCAGGGAGCAGTGTCGTGATGCAGCTCTGCCTCGTCCTTGTCTTCCAGAAAAGGCTTTAGTGGGCCAAGACCTCCTTGGGCGCTTTGCAGATCTGATCCACAGTGGCAGGTTCCAGCTTCACCTGGATTCCAAGACATTCCCAGCAGACACCTCTCTCCGCTTCCTCCATGGGGACCACTTTGGCACCTCTCCCTGGACATGGTTTGGGTGCTTGGAAGGATTCCACCGACTCCCATCCACCAGTGGGGCCAGTCAGGACCTTCTAGGGTGTGGTATGTCTCTCATTCTCTCTGACTATGGCTCAGAGCTGGGGAGGGTTCGGGAAGGGGTACCAAGCTCTGGAGACTTGGTCACGTATTGGGTTAATGAGTGTTTTCTGCCATCCGCTCTGTGGGCATCACCACTAGCCATCGCCATGAGAAGGCCTCACTGTTGAGTGCAGTTGGCTTTCCTGTCACCTCTGCACCAGCTTGGATCTCGGGCTGGACTCAGTGCTAATGTCCAAACCTTAGCAAGATGTCACTCTCCACAGCCCCCAAGTGACCATTTGCCAGCCCACAACCCTATGGCTCAGGGGGACGCGTCCTGTGGGAGGCTGGCTTTGGCTGTTCTTGTGTTGCCCATGGGCAACTTGGAAGATAAAATTTCATGGAAATGCAGCTACAAATTCCTTGAATGGAAGAGATGTCATTTTCCCATTCCTTTCATTACAAAGCACCCGAGCCTCAGTGGTTCCAAACAACACAGTTTACTATTGTTCAGTGGGGTGAACTGCAACATGGGTCCCACTGATTGCCAACACCAGGACCTCATCAGGAGGTCTTGGGTGTTCGTCCCAGAGGCTTTGCAGAGATCCAAGTTCTCCCAGTTGCTAGGGACACTTTCTGGCTGGGAGTTCTCCTTTCATTGTCAAAGGCAATAGTTCTGTAGCTCTCTGACCTTGTTTCCTGAGCCACATCTCCTGATATAAGAGCCCTTTAAAAATTATTTCATTTATTTGAAAGAGAGAGAAAGAGAGAGAGAGAAAAAATGGGCATGTCAGGGCCTTCAGCTACTGCAAACATACTCCAGACACATTGAATCTGGCTTGTGGGTCCTTTGGAATTGAACCTGGGTCCTTTGGCTTTGCAAGCAAACCATCTAGCCAGTAAACTTTTTTTCCAGCCCCTTCCTTTTCATTTTTTTTTTTTTTTTTTTTTGAGGTAGGGTCTCACTCTAGCTCAGGCTGACCTGGAATTCACTCTGTAGTCTCAGGTTGGCCTTGAACTCACCGCAATCCTCCTACCTCTGCCTCCCGAATGCTGGGATTAAAGGTGTGCACCACCACACCCAGCTTTAAGAGCCCTTTTAATGACCCACAGCTGGGTAATCTAGATGCTCTCCTGACTATAAGGTTGATTTACAACCTTAATTCCACCTGTAACTTTAATTTCCCTTTGCCACACAACTTAATATACATATTCCAAAGACAAAAATAAAAAGGGGCATTATTTTGTCTGCCACCAAAGCTTTGGTGGTGGTTTCACAATGGGCTTGACAGCCTTCATTCCACATGCAGTAAGGTAGAAAGGTACCTTTCTTGAGCAGGAGAGAGGGGAGATGTTTTAAGTTAGTGGTTTTTTTTTTTTTTAATTTGAGAGAGAGAGAGAGAGAGAGAGAGAGAGAATTGATGCACCAGGGCCTCAGCCACTAAAGTTGAACTCCAGACACTTGTGCCATTTAGTGGGCATGTGTGATCCTGTGCTTGCCTAACCTTTCTGTGTCTGGCTAATGTAGGATCTGGAGAGTTGAACATGGGTCCTGAAGCTTCTCAGGCAAGTGCCTTAATCACTACACCATCTCTCCAGACCTAAGTTAGCTTTTTTTTTTTTTGGTTTTGCAAGGTAGGGTCTCACTCTGGTCCTGGCTGACCTGAAATTAACTATGTAGTCTCAGGGTGGCCTCGAACTCTTGGCAATCCTCCTACCTCTGCCTCCCAAGTGCTGGGATTAAAGGCATGCGCCACCACGCCCGGCTTAGCCCTACTGTTTATACTGGTTGTAGCACAAAAGTTACTGTCCTTTCCTTTTCTGAAATCCTTGCCAAATTGTAAGCTTGACAAGGGATTTGAGCTGCAGCTACATTCTAGTGCAGGGAATGGCCCAGGGGCTCCCTGCTGGTGTTCACCTCTGGCTTTGCACTCTGCAGCGCCATTTTGGAAGCATTTCTCTCTTTGAGCCCATGGTGACAGGTCATTTCCCATGGAAATCTTGCTCCAAGGTTCCTGTCAGCTCCTGTAGAGGTAGAAGCTTACCTGGGATGACTGCCGGGAGTGAAACCCCGCGTGGACCTGCGTGGGGACTCTGGGCTCAGCAGCTGCTATAAGAGTAGGAAGGCTTTAGTAAGCCCTTGTGCCTGGGGAAGGGTATGATGCCAGGTTTTTCTTTGTCCTTGTAGGAGACCCAGCATGTTGGCTGGGGAAGGGCCTGATGCCAGGCTTTGGCCCATCTTCATACTATAGAGGAAGAGCTCAACCTTTTCTGCAAAGGTTCTGGAACAGTTTTGGCTTTGTGGGTCACATAGCACTTTCTTACCCCAGTCACAGTAGGAAGACAGCTGGGACCAGGTTCCACCAGACCTGGACTTTGCACGACAGAAGCCGGCTGCACTAGGTGCCCACATTCCAGTCGGACAGCCTTTGCTCTAAGCCTCCATTCCACTTTACCACGGCTCTGGCTTCTTAGTGGCTCACAAAGGACTGCCCATCCCACCGTGGGGCTTTCCTGCTATCTCCAGACAGAAGGGTCCAGAGTGAGATCACAAAAGCAGCGGGAAAAGCCTGGGGTTTCTATGGGGTCTGTGGTGATGCCCCGTAGCCCTCAGCGGGGTTTTCAGATGTGTAGGGTCTTGCTAGTATTTCTGCAAAGCTGAGAAGGAATTGTACTATGCTGTGAATGAGGAAGCCAGGCCACACAGGTACATACACAGGGAAGCCGTAGTTGGGGTTAGACACCCCTGGGCTTGCATCCTGGCTCCATCATTTTCTCATCATGGGAACCAGGGAGGTCAGTGGTTCTCACTGAGAAAACAGAAACTCACTGATGCCAAATACACCTCTTCACTCATGACCAGCTCTCAACAAATGCCTCAGCCTCAGCTGGCAGGTAGAGACGTGAACTCAGCTCCTTCAGCCTCTGGATCTGGGCTCTGCCCTCTGCATCATGTCTCTGCCTGTTTACACTGGAGTTTGAGTGAACATCCCCGCCCACCCCCCCCCATTTTTATGTTTCTTTTTTGGCTCATTTCCTACTAAAACACATCTGGAACACAGCTGTGGAGCTACAAGTCAGAGCGCTGTCCTGTGGAGATGAAGCAGGGTTTCTGTGTCATCTCAAGGGGACAGTGGAGGTGGCCCCCCTGGGAAGGCGGTGACTCCTAGGCAGGAGCCTCCCCTTTCCCGTGCCTCACATAGACACGCAGTCCTCATCTCAACTGACCCTGCTGGGGAGCAGAAAGCTTGCTGGCAGCTCCTTGGCTCCCTTTGTGTTTGCCCTGTTACCTTCAGGCCTTTGAGTGATCTCCCTCAGAATTCCCTGCGGATAGCTACCTTTAGAGAGTATCTCACAGGGAAATTATCTCCATTTTCCATGTTTTTAAAGATTTTATTTATTTTTATTTATTTATTTATTAGAGACAGAGAAAGAGAGAGAACGGGCACTACAGGGCCTCCAACTGCTGCCAACGAACTCCAGATGCATGCGCCACCATGCACATCTGGCTTATGTGGGACCTGGAGAATTGAACCGGCATGTGCCGTAACCGCTAAGCCATCTCTCCAGCCCTCCATTTTCCATTTTTAATACACTATAAACTCTTATCATAAAACTTTTCCCCTATGGATTTTTTTTTCTGAAGTAATATATTGTGGGTTTTTTCTTGCTTCCTTTCCTTTCTTTCCACTTCTTTCATCTATCTATTCATCCAAGCTTAACAAAATATATTCACGTACAAACATCAAGTGATATGCGCAGAGAAGCAGAGGACCAGAAGCATTTTGAAAGAATTCATGGTTTTCCTGGGGAAGGTTTCATGAGTAGAGAGGTCGATATGGTGTGGGAGAACTGTTCCACCCAGTGAGGGTAGTCAGGGAGACATGCTGGCCAGGAGGAGGTCTGGAAAAGTGAGTAAGGGATGCTGTTTTGCCAGGAGATGATCGGTTTTGTTGTGTGTGTGTGTGTGTGTGTGTGTGTGTGTGTCCCTGCGTGTGTTGGGAGAACCAAAGTAAAACATTCCAGAAATAGACATTAGAGCCAAAAAGAAGAGTGAATCTCAAAGCAGTGTGGCTCCATGGGACAGTGCATGTGGTTTATAGACAAAGAATGGAGTCTCTGGGGACCGTGACAAGTAGTGAGACGCGCAAGGCCTATGGCAGGGAGGCAAGGGGCTTGGACAGCCCACGGGGCACTATGTGAGAATTTTGACGTGGAGGAAGAGGGTGAGGTGAGCTTGGTAGGGTTTGAGTGCTTATTTTTGGAGGCGAGGGGCCATCATGTGATACATAGTTCCATGAAAGAACGGCTGTCACTGTTGGGAGGTTGTGAGCAGGGTTGGCAGCGAGTGCAGCAGGATGCAGAGCCTTGCACTCCCTCAGCTTTAAGCAGCAGAACTGATATATGTACAGAGGAGGGAGCTGGGCTGAGGGCTTTCCTGACCATTCTGGAGGAGGGCCATAGTTGATGGCGAGCACCCAGGAGCCGTGCAGGAGGCCTGGGGCTTGCGGTGTCTCCAAACGTTGTCCCAGCTCCCCTTCCTGTCCTTATGGACATCCTGGGTGGAGGCATCAGAACCCCTCTCACTGACTGCCCAGGAAGCTTTTGCTTCCTTTAGCCTGAATTTAGAGCCAGTTACTCAAAAGTGGTAGCCTGGTTCTGAAGCTGGAGATGAACATCCTAAACCTGATGCCCAGAAGTGAGAAACCGGCGCTCAGCTCAGGAGTGTTTATTTTTGGATCAGACCGGAAATGCCTCTCAGTGTCTAAGACAGGGCTCGAGTTCCTGATTGATCCACAGTACACCAGAGTCAGCGCTTGTTACATCTACGCTGGCCCCATCCCAGCATGCCTTGCCCCTTCGTGATGGCGTCATTGCCAATTCGAGGTGGTTGGATTGGCAGATGGAATGGAGGCTTTGGTTTGAAGGTGAAGAAATGGGGTCCAGTCCCACATTTAATCAGTTCAGTGCCTGGCCAACCTTGATCATGACCTCTGGTTTTCTCCAGACTTGGACAGGATGACCCCTCCTTCCTAAGGTTGTAAAGTTTATCACGTTCAAACATGTAGCATTGTACTTGACAAGTATTACAGTTTCACTTCCCCACTGTCCTTTCGAGAAAGACATGCTAGGAATTCATGGCTGGGCATTCTGAGGCTCAGCTAGCTCATTTAAAAAAATATTTTGGGTTGGAGGGATGGCTTAAGTGGTTAAGATGTTTGCCGGCAAAACTAACAGACCCAGGTTCGATTCCCCAGGACACCCACGTTAGCCAGATGCACAAGGGGGTGCACATGTCTGGAGTTCGTTTGCAGTGGCTGGAGGCTCTGGGGTGCCCATTCTTTCTCTCTCTCTCCGTCCCTCTTTCTTTGTTAAATAAATAAATAAATATAAAATATTAAAATATTTTTATTTATTTGAGACATAGATGATAGATAGATGGAGGGATGGCTGCAGAGAGAGAGAAAGAGAGAGAGAAAATGAGCACACCAGGGTCTCTTACCATTGCAAATGATCTCCAGACACATGTGCCACCTTGTGTATCTGTCTTTATGTAGATACTGGGGAATTGAACCCAGGCCATCAGGCTTTGCAAGCAAATGCCTATAATCACTGAGCAATCTCTCCAGCCCAGCTACCTCATCTTTGAAATGGCAATAACCTTCTATCTCCTGTCAGGATGCATTAATCCACATAAAACACACAGCAGGATGCCAGGTGCTCCCGTCCTTCATTGAGATCAGCTCACATTCTGGAAGTGAGTTGACAGTCTCTTGGGAACATAACGTTGAGACAGGAAAGTCTGCCGGAAGCTCCTCCTTTTCCACCCTTCTCGGAACGGTCAGTCAGGGTGGCTGAGCCCTGCAGAGCTCTGAGCAGAGCTGCAGGGACTCTGACTTCGAGCCTGATGAGATCCGCATCTCTCCATGTAGACTCATTGCTTCCCAGCCTATGTCATGTTACAGAAGGGATGTAGGAGGGTTGATAGTGTTAGATACCAAGAGGCAGATAGTAATGTAACTTGGGGGGACCAAGGGATGCTGAATGTAAGGACGCTTCACCCTCAGGGTTGGACTTGGACTTTCTCAGTGAATTGGAAACCCAATAGCCCCGATAGTGGAAGCCACCATGAATCCTGTCGGCTGGGTACCCCATTCGCCTCGCTCAGAGGTGGGTAGCATTATTAGTGACTGACCCACAGGGACAGAGACCACACAAGTCGTGAGGTGGTCTGAAGTGTTTGCATTGCCCCTGAGGAGAGGGTGCCCTGTTTGAACACAGTGGTTGCTGAGGCTGGCTGTAAGGAAGAACTTCCTCAAGCATAAAAACAATTGCCTTCTGTCAAAAAAACACACGGCTCTGGCCTGATGACAGGTACTGTGCGTGCATTACCACTGCACTCCAAGGAGAAGGCACTAATCACTAAATTTCCGCAGGAGGGAATGGAACCTCTGAAGAGCCCAGTAGCTGTGCAGGGAGTTCCCCCATCTGCCTGTACCCCCACCACACCTGAGTGTCCTCAGGGTCTGTCTCCTTTACCCTGGTGCTGATTATCAGTTCAGCATGGAAGCAGCACTCTTGCTCGTCTCCCCAATTCCTCTGTGGTTTCAGCTGTGTCTTGGCTGAAGTGCCAGGGGGAGTTTATCCCCTCCGGTCTTGCAACCTTCTGAAAAAGAACAGATTCTCCAATGGAAAGTGAAGTCAGCATAGTTTAAATGGGATAAGCACTATTAATTTAGGGAGAATGTGATGTATGTAGCCCCTCTTTTAGCCAAAGACTAGTGAGAGCTTGACATTAGAGATCATAATCTTTGGTCTCCATAGGATTCTGGTCTGGTTTCCAATTCCAGATATGGGTTCCTGTACAGTGAGTGGATCTCTTAGCCAATCAGAAAGTCATTGGTTACCCACTGAGGCTGTGTGCCACTATTGCACTGGCATGTACTGTCAGGGAGTTTGCTTTTAATGGAGTCATTATCTTTACTCAGGTCTCCACTGTCACGTCTCAGAGGCCTACACTCATTAATATGCCTTGTCTCCTGTTTCATCTGACCTGTGTCTGAAATCTCTTGACATCCTCACCTCCCATGAGCTCCCAGGGAGCAGGACCTATCTGCCATCTTCATAGCTGGTTCTTGACTTTGGAGCCCGAGGTCCATTAGCTTCATGACAGGCATTGTTGCACACAAGAGGTCTTGGGCTGCTTTTAGCATGCCCTGTGGGTCCCACCTTGTAGCTGGAAAGCAAGCACTGGTTCACTAACATCATTTCTGGTTTTTGCTCCTAGTCAAGTGTCCTGAAGGAAGCTACTCTCAGGATGAACAATGCCTTCCCTGTCCAGCTGGCTTCTATCAGGAACAGGCAGGCAGCTCAGCCTGTGTCCCATGCCCCAGGGGCAGAACAACGGTTGCCACTGGAGCTTTCAGCCGGACTCACTGTAAGTCCCATAGGCTGCTCTGAAAGAGAAGCCTGGCCACACAGTGGTCTGTGCCATAGCCTCGGGGTGTGTGTGTGTGTGTGTGTGTGTGTGTGTGTGTAGAGGGCACATGGGGACAGGTATCTCTTCATTGGGCACTCTCCTGGGCATGATAGAATGTCTACTAGTGCCACTAGCCCATTTCTATTGGATGCTATCAGCAGTTTCTCCCCCCAAGTCCTGGTATTCAAACATGGCTCGAGGCATTGTCAAGTGTCTCCTGTGTGGGAGTGGGGGACCTCTGGGTAAACAGAATAACAATCAAAGAGCATCTTTTCTGACTCTGACTTCTCCTGGCAGACCTGTTGCCTGCACTGAATTCTCTCCACCCCGCTTCCAGGTAGATAGTACAGCCCACCCTTTAAAAAATATTTATTGATGTATTACAAAGAGTGGGAGAGAGACAGAGGGGGAGAGAGAGAGAAGCATATAGAGAGAATGGGCACACCAGGGCCTCCATCCACTGCAAATGAACTCTAGATACATGAGCCACCTTGTGCATCTGGTTTAGGTGGGTCCCAGGGAATCGAACCTGGGTCCTTTGGCTTTGCAGGCAAGTGCCTTAACCACTAATCCATCTCTCCAGCCCCCCAGCTCATCTTTTATAGATAAGATCAGGGCTCAGAGAAGCCAAAGTCACCCAGCTAGCTGCTCTGCTTCTGAAACTTCTGCTATCTGTAAGTCAGCCTTATCAGATCAGGAAGTGGAAGGTATTTTCCACCTGTACTCAAAGCCACTTTTGGACCTGTGTTTGCCAGGACTGAGTTTATCTGGCCTTCCCATAAGTCATGTGATTTCACTGGCCTGCTAACTGCATAGTCACCTGGGTGTTGTTGGGTTTTTCCTGGCAAGGACCCATGACTTGCCTGTGGGAGACTTTCATGTTAGTCTGATTGCAGCAACACAAAGCAAACTATTATTGCTTTCAATATGAATCATCTGCAGAATTTTTAAAACAAGTGATCAAAAGAGATCAAGCCATTTTCTTTGATAAGGGCAAGTTTCTTTGGTCAGTAGTGCCATGTTAGTTGGGCAGTGACTTTGAGAAATTCGAAGAGTGACTTCATAGTCGGAAGCCTGCCACTTCAGAAGAGTGACTTCCATTTATTGGCGTTACAGGGAGCTTGTGTAGGTTTTCAAACACTAGGAAAGGCTACGAGATAGATGGAGGCAGTAGTCACCAACCATCCATCCGCAGACACAAGGAAATGATCACTTCTGTGGAGGGGAGATGTGGGGACCAGGGAGCATGCACAACATTGGATAAGCCCTAGATGGTGGCTGAGGGTGTCTGGACACGTCTTAGTCTATGCAGGATATTACGACAAACTACTCTAGGCTGGTGATCTGAGTGGCTTAGAGACAGTAGAATTTGTTTCTCGTCTCAGCGATTGGAAATCCAAGATCAAGGCACCATCAGGCTCAGCGTATCATAGAGAGGGACTTTTTTCTATGTCCTTACTTGGCAGAAGTTTCAAGCAAGCCCCTTGGGCCTCTTTTCTAAGGGCACTCATCTCTCATGAACTGATCTCTCTTCACTCCCTACGGCCCCATCACACTGAGGGTTGGATTTCAGCAGATGGAGGAAACATTCAGACCGTAGCAGGAGGACTTCCCCGGGGACATGGGGATTGAGATGTGTTACATGGCTTCATTACTGTAATGTGATACCAGGGCAGGCAACGTTTGTAGAGAAAAAAGGTTTCTTTTGGCTCATGGTTCTGGAGGTACAAGGTCTTAGGCTCCATCTGATGCTAGCCATTTGGCTGATACAGGGTATCATACATGGCATCTGTCTGTCTGTATTTGGTCTCTTCTTGTTTCCTCTTCTTAGAAGGCCACCAGGATTCACTTATGGAGTCTCCAGTCTAAAACTCTATCTTAACCCTAACCACTGCCCCACACAAAGTTAGATGAAGTTTTCATCCTCTTAATACGCATCATGGGGAATGCTTTGGTGAGGTATAGCATATTGGTCCCATAGCATGAAGAGGGAGCCCTGAACAGTGAAGAGTATACACTGGGAAGCCTGGAAAAGTGTGCCCCAAGAGATGCTCACAGCCATGCTAAACAAATCGCACGGAGGCCCGTGTGCCTAGGACCCAATAGATGCTCACAGCCATGCTAAACAAATCACACGGAGGCCCGTGTGCCTAGGACCCTGAAGGCAGCAGCTGATGTGTTGGGGCTTCAGGCATATTGCAGAGCTCAGATGAAGGGTCTCTGTGGGTCAGACAGGAATCCTGATGTTGCCTTTTGATGGGGGGCGGGGGTTCTGGAGAACCTTGCAGTGGAATGTCTGCATCAGCGACTTTGCCATCACTAAGCCGGAAGCCTGGGAGCTGGGAGCAAGGAAGGGGACACACATGACAGCGGGTTCATCTCTCCTAACAGGTGTCACTGATTGTCAGAGGAATGAGGCCGGCCTGCTGTGTGACCAGAATGGCCAGTACCGAGCCAGCCAGAGGGACAGTGGAAGTGGGGAGGCCTTTTGCGTGGACAGCGAGGGGCAGAGACTGCCGTGGTCACAAACAGAGGACGTGCTTTCGGACGTTCAGTGTCTGAGTATGTACTACAGTTACATTAGCCGTGGCTGAGGAGCATTTGTCTTCCATTTTCTACTCTGAGAAATTTTAACCCATGTATAATTTGGAAGAATAGTACAATGAGGAAATGCCCTATACCTAGATCTGATCATGGTTAATATTGTGTGCTTTCTTCTTTTATTTTAAATTTTAGTGAGAACTTTAATATGTGAACATAATGAAAATTATTGATCTTATTCCCCTTGGATTATATTCTTGAATACTGTCCTCTCCCCAGCCCCCATTCCACTGAGGGCCTTCCTCAGTGGGATTATTGGTAATCCCTGTGGGATCTTGAATGCACCAATCAGTCTCAGATGGAGGGACAGTGTCTAGTAGTACATTTTCCCACCCTGTGGATCTTACATTCTTTTTTTTTTTTTTTTTTTTTTTTGAGAGAGAGAGAGAGAGAGAGAGAAAGAGAAAAGAGAGAGAGAGGAAGAGGCAGAGAGAGAGAGAATGGGCACACAAGAGCCATTTCAGCCACTGTGTACAAACTCCAAATGCATGCACCCCCTTGTGGGCAAGTGTGGCATTGCGCACTTGCATCACTTTTGAGTCTGGCTAAATGTGGGACCTGGAGATTGATCGAATGGGTGTTCTAAGGCTTGGCAGGATTAACTAACCGCTAAGCCATCTCTCCAGCCCTCTTACATTCTTTCTGCTCCTTCTTCTGTAATGTTCCCAAGCCTTGGAGGGTGTGTTATGAGCCTGCTTTAGCGTTGCACTCTCAGAAGCCTCTGATTTTCTGTTCTGAGAAGGTTTGAATCTCTTCAGTGTCTGCCACCATCTCCTAGGGAGGCACTCAGCCTAGCAGTGCAAGCAGCACTCGTATTTCATCTGCTTCTTCCTCTGGAATGTCTCCCGGGGCCTGGAAGATGTGACATTGATGACTCTTCTCTTGCTAAGCATTCGGTTTTCTGTTCTTATCATTCTGATGTGTCTAGGGTGTCCTTGGTATTCACTACCATCTGTGAAAAGCAGAGTCTCATGCGGGCATTGTAGCACAAGCCTTAATCCCAGCACTTGAAAGGCTGAGGTAGAAGGCCAGTGAGGTTGAAGCCAGTCTGGTCCTACAGAATAAGTTCCAAATCAGCCTAGGCTAGAGTGAGACCTTACTGCAGGGGAAAAAAAAAGTAATGAAACTAAACAAAAAGTAGTTTTTTTAGCCAAGAATGAGAGAAACATGGGTCAAAAAAGATAAACATAGACATTTAGAACACTTTTTCACTGGCATATCCTCGCGTTTAGCCAAAGAACATTGTGTTCTTCCCTCTGAGGTCTATTATCTTCCCAGTCACAGGCTTATGTCTTGTTTTCGGTACCAGCCATGAATTCCCTCCACTGAGCAGGCCTCACCAACAGTTCGTTCTGGAGGTTAGCACAATTCTGCCCTGGGATTTACTAGCAGCAGCCTATGGTTTTAGCGTAACGTTTTCTCTGCTCCCGCAGCGTGCTTCTGCCCAAGCTACCCCTTGCTTTCTGTCCACCTCTTTCTTTTTGAGGCAGTCACATCTTTTCATTAGCTAACAAAACGTAGGTTTTTGTGGTACAGATTCATGCTGTCATTAGTTTTGTGTTTCTCCCCCATTCCCTTCCTCCTTCTCCCCTATCCTCCACAGACCCTTCCTCCCTGCATTCTGTCCCTCCACTTGCCCGTCTACTATCCCTTCCCTGCTTCTGCTCTTGCCAAGCTTCATTTTAGCTTCCTTACCAGCACGACGAATGCTTCCACTACTTATAAACAAACTCTCCCATATTAGGATCCGCATATGACAGTGAACATGTGGCATTTGTCTTGTGGGCTTAAGTTGCTTCACGGTATAATTTGTCCAGGTCGTCTGCCATTTTTCTGAAAATTTCATAATTTCATTTTTCTTCACTGCACATCTTCATTATCCATTCATTGTTGATGGGCACCTGGGCTGATTTCAGCTCCCAGCTATTGTGAATAGGATAGCAACAAACAGGGCTGAGCAAGTATCTCTGTAGTGAAGGGGGGAGTCTTTAGGGTATACACCCAAGAGTGGTATAGCTGGATCAAGTAGTTTTAGATTTTTGAGGAATCTCCTTACTGACTTTATAGTGGCTGTACACGTTTACACTTCCACCTATAGTGGATGAGGGTCCATCTTTCCCCACACTCTCACTAGCATTTGTTGTCATTTGAATTATTTCAAGTTTTATTTTAGAGAATGAGGGAGAATGAGAGAGAGAGAGAGAGAGAGAGAGAGAGAGAGAATTGGCACACCAGGGCCTTAGCCACTGCAATCGAATTCCAGATGCTTTGGCCACCTAGTGGGCATGTGTGACTTTGTGCTTGCCCAACCTTTGTGCGTCTGGCTTTCATGGGATTTGGAGAGTCGAACATGGGTCCTTAGGCTTCACAGGCAAGTGCCGTCTCTCCAGCCCGTCATTTGAATTTTTGATGATTGGAATGAGATGGAATCTCAAAGCAGTTTTAATTTATATTTTCTTGATGGCTCAAGATGTTGAACATCTTTTTATATATGGATTTCTTCCATTGAGGACTCTCTGTTCAGTTGCCTGCCCCATTTTTTGAGTATGTTGATTTTTTTTTATTGCTTAAGTTTATTTCTTTGTATATTCTAGATATTAAACCTAGGTAAGTTGTCGACATCAAAAGACCTTATCCTGACTACTTCAGCATGTGTAAGAGACAGATTTTCATAAAATTCGCCTTTCTTAAAGGTAGCTTGCCTCTGTGAATTGGAACAGTGTTTTTCTCTCAGTTGGATGCTATGGAAATATTGGGTGTCAGTCTTTATCCTTTAATATCTGAGATGGGTGTCCCAGGGCAAGTTGATCAACCTACCCAATCATTACGTTCCCAGTCTGTTTTCATGAGGGTCCACATTATCCTAAAATGTCAATCTTCCCCGAGAGCTACCGTGTACCAGGCACAGTTCAATGGGATAATTTGTGAGACAGGGTCACACAAGCCATCATGCCCTAAAATGCAAGGTATGGGAGAAGTTTCCAGAGCAGAAGGGAGGAGCATGGGGTCTGGGATCAGAAGTGTGCTAGTCCCAAAGGTGCCCTTTGCTGATCATAGAGTCGTGGGCAATGGCTTAAATTCACTTTTCGTCTGAAATGAGGGTTGCAGTATCTTCTTTGGAAGTCGGAGTACACAAACAGTAGCATGCCCAGGAGAGGTGACACATGCTTCAGGATGAGGCTGAGAACTCGCCACCTTTCCCTCCTCTCCTCACAAGGGTGTGGGCTGAAACAATAGACGAGGGTTCTTTGGTGCTGGCCTCCTTGCAGTCGTTAGGATTCAGTCCACCTTTCCAAGCCCCTCCCTCTGCTGAGGCTCCGTGGCTTACTTTTGCCCCACTGGACCAGCTGGAACAGATGCAATAACTGCAAGAAGGTCTGGCATACATGACCTCACCATGGCCGGACGTTTTACACACACCATATTATACTCATGGTGAGGCCAAGGGTAGATATTATTTCCGTCAATATTTTGGCTGAGGACACTGAGCCCAAGAATACTGAAGTGCCTCCATCCTGTGGCTGGGAGATAGCAGCTAGAATTCAAGCTCTAATGCGTCTACCAAACACCTGTGTACACTATTGTACAAATCTATGGTTCTACCAAGATTCACCTACTTCCTAATTATCATGCTCACGTGCACAAGGCCACACACATGTGCATATGCACACATGTGCATACACACAGAGAGAGAGAGAGAGACTGCCGTCCTCTACAGAAGTTTAGTACAGTTAATGATAAAACAGAGACATTCCTAGTGAGAAATGACCTATGACCTCTCCTAATGCTCAGAGCAGTCATTCAGCACCTTGAAAACAAACCCCCCAAACCTTTGTCTTCTGGCTGTGTGTGTCCCCACGGATGAACTACAAATCCAGCCGAAGTTCTTTTTTCTTAGTCCCTCACCTCATGATGGCTGAGGGAGTTGGAGCTGCCAGATGCTTTAGAGACTGGCCGAGCACCTCCTTCCCAGGTACAGGAGGGGTGCTGTCGGGGAGAAGCCTCATGGCCCAGTGGTCCCTGTACTTGTCAGCCACTCCAGCCACTCAGGAACTCCTGCCTATGTGCTCTGAGCCCTCTTGCATCCCTGCTACAGCTCAATCCGAGGATTGTCACGTACAATTTGAAAGGTGTATTTGGCTTGCTCCGCCCTGTGTTCAGAGCCAAAAGGATGCTTCAGCCAACCGTACCCCCAATTCCCAGAAGCCACAGCTCAGCTCCAATAGGAGTGTCCCCAGATGCTGGCTTTGACACAGCCTGTAGGGTATCTTCAGCTACATCTGCAAAGCTCTGAGCTTCTGTCCCTTTCTGAATGGACAAGGGATTTCTATGTTAATAGACAGCGGTGAGAGTGCTACTGTGTCCCTGTGCGTCCTAACTTTGCTGGGAGAGGAGCTTTCTTTCTCTTTGGAAGGGAAAGTGCAGTCTCTCATTGGAGGCTTCATCCCCAGAGAGTGCGCAGGCCTGAGACCTCAGCCCCGCCCCTCCCACAAGGAGTCTCCTTGAGCAGATCTTACCTTTCTCTGCCCCTCTCACCTCCCTCTGTCCAAGTCTGCCATGTCACCTCCACACATCCAGTCCTACTTTACCTTATCACTCACACTCCTTCTCAGTGCAATGAGTTCTCTAATAGGCTTCTAACAGTTATTTTTAAATATATTTTATCTATTTATTTGAGAGAGAGAGCAAGGGAGGGAGAGAATGGGCACATCAGTACCTTTAGGCATTGCAAATGAACTCCAGACACAGTTACTTTAAGAGTCAATTTTTTCAAAAATTTATTTTATGTATTTGAGAGAGCTAGGTGTCAGAGGGGACATGCCAGGGCCTTCAGCTGCTGCAAATGAACTGCTGCAAATATGCGCCATCTTGTGCATTTGGCTTACATAGGTCCTGGGGACTCGAACCTGGGTCCTTTAGCTTTGCAGGCAAGTGCCTTAACCACTGTGCCATCTCTCCAGCCCAAGAGTCAATACTTAAGATAATATCTTAAAATTCTTCAGTAGTTCTCCATCCCTTTGGTGTAAAGCAAAAATTGCAGTGTGTCCCCCTCCTCTCTGGACTGCGTTCTCATCACACGTGAGCACCTTTGGGTTACATCGCTGGTTGCAGCTCTCCTCCAGAGCAGTGGGTTCTTGTTACAGACGGATCAAGTGTTCCTCTTAGCTGGAGGTCTTCCTAAAGTTCCTGAACCGCTTCCTAAAGTTCTTCCAGGAAACGGTTTCTCACACTGCCTGAATTCCTATGGCCCGTTTTGCAATCCCTGATTCTCTGGCAGGGGTCTTTGCATAGTACAAAGGACTCGGTTCTTGTTGAGTTGTTACCTATGGGCCAGTTCTTCAATGCCATTTTGTTTAGTTCTCAAGCCAGGAAACTGGGACTTTCAGAGGCTATGTGCCCAAGGACACAGAACTGGAGCGGTGACATCCGGATGTGAGCAGAGGCCTGGCCCCAGAGATGGCATTCCATGTATGCCCCATGTCTGCATATCTCACGTCCCTCTAGCTGCTAAGTCCCAGTGCTCCCTGGGCCTTCTCTACGAAGTCCTCATCCGGGTGCTTCCCCACAATGTCTCAGCTTGCTCATGGAACTCATCTGATCTTGATCAGGACGGATAGACCCAGTTTATCTTCCTTTTAACTTTAGATCCAGCTTCTTCTGTGTATTGACTCAGGCTAATTATTTTGTATACCATGACATAAATCTAAACAGTTATCTTCCTGTTACTGGAATTTCATTGTGGTAATATTCTCTCGTGGGTCCCGAGGGCTGTCGTAGCATTAGCAGTCACTCACACATTCACATGTCCGTTCATGCATCCATCCACCCATGCACTCCCTAATCGCAGGATTAGTATCTCTGTCACGGTGCTGGTGCCCAGTTGGAGCACCGTCCAGGGATTATGGAAACTGACTCTTGGATGCATTTACTCGAGAGCGGACCAGCTGCATTTTTAGAGCAGAGTCCAAAAGAAGGAAAACTAATTCTTGGATTCCTTTAAAATGAGAGTGAGCCCACTGCTTCCGCTGCTCCTGTGGTGCTTCTGATGTTCCTTTAGCCGCCACTGCTTCTGCTGTCAGGCCTCATTGGCGCTCTTATTAAATAAACAGCAATAAAGAAAACCAAAACCCACAAAGACGTATGTGAGAACAGGCCACGCATGAGTGAAGAATCAGCATTGTGTGAGCAAGAAACAAGCACCGTTGACTCTAAAAATTTCTTTAAACATTTGATGAAAGAATAGGGTTTAGTGGCAGAACCAGTGATCTTTGCAGAGTCAGAACACACGTGTGCACTTGTGTGCGCGCACACACACACACACACACACACACACACACACACACTGTTCACTTACATTGACAATCTAAGCCTACCTGTTGCTTTCTACATTATCTGCGGGTAATTTGTTAATTTTAACTTTTGAAGTTTTTAGCAATACTTAATATAACTCACCCAAGCACACATTGTTCCGGGTCAGGAGTACAATGCGTAACTGAGGAAGTAGGACAGAGAGCATAGCTTAAGTTTAGTCGGCATCTTTTTAAAAATTATTTTTATTTTTATTTATTTATTTGAGAGGGAGGTATAGAAATAGACAGGTAGAAAGAGAGAGAGAGAATGGGCATTCCAGGGCCTCCAGCCACTGCAAACAAACCCCAGATGTGTGTGCCCTCTTGTTCTTCTGGCTTACATGGGTCCTGGAGAATTGAACCTGGGTGCTTTGGCTTTGCAGGCAAGCACCTTAACCACTAAGCCATCTCTCCAGCCCTCGTCAATATTGGTTGTGTTGTTCAAGCACAGGTACAGTAAGGCAGAGGAAATCTACATTATTTTCAGCAAGCTCATTTTTCTTGGTTGTAAGATTAACTTCAGGGCAAGTTACAAGACAGGAACTTAGCAGAAAAAGCATCTCACAGAAATGACGTATAGCAAAGTTGTTTGTAAGGTCCATAAAAAGTATTTTCTCTGTTCTTTCCCATCGTTCATTCTCATAGCTCATTTCTATAGCCCTCACTGGTTCCGAGATGATCAGAACATTCTCCTTGTCCTGAAAAGGGACGGCTCATACATAGCCATGATTCACTATGGAGGAGGTTTAGTCATATCTATCCTGAGCTTTCACATTACAATGTACCCTGAGCAAACCTCCCCCATAGTCCTCTACCCTGCCTGTTTCAGCCCTCTCCCCTTCCCATGAGTCTCCTGTGCTCCTTAGATTGTTTCACAGAATAATTTTCAACATCAAATTTTTGAAAGTTTAAAGCATATCCTTTTGAAGGAGAAGCAGGAGTAAGGTAGCTTTAAAAAAAAAAAAAAAAAGTTGATTTAGGAACAGAGGCCCAAAGAGAGACCCTGCAGAAGTAGAACTCACAGCTGACCCAGTCTCACCCTTGATGGTTACAAGCGCCCCCTCCCCTACTGCTCCCCCACTCTATCATACCTAGGTGGGCTAGCCTCTGGGTCAGCCCCCCAATCCACGAACCAATCAGTTCTCTCCCTTACATACCTAAGTCTGACAACAAAAGGCCATCTTAATTACCTTTAATGGGCTTGTTGCCCACATGACCGCCTCTTGGTGGTCTTCTCCCCACTCTTTCTCTTTTCCCAGCCTGGCTGGGAGTGGGAAAAGGAATGATTCCCTCTCTTCCATTTTGGTAGGCTGACGACTGACCGGTGATTTTTCGCCTGAACACCAATGTGTAATTTTTTCTCCTCTCCCAGCCTGGCTGGGGATGAGACCTCTTGTTTCTGGGTATGATTTTCCTCTAAACTCTGGGTCTGTCATGTGTGTAATAACTCTCTTGACCCTTTTGGCTACCTTTGCTTTTTGGCGTCTGAATTTCCCAGTCCTGGCTTTGGTATTTCCTGGCTCTGTCATGTGCATGATCTCTGATCTCTTGGGTCCTTTACTATTTCATAATCCTCTCTGATCTTTTATGTGAAGGAGATCTTTTCAGTTCTTAGGCTTTGCCTTCCAAGTGTAAATAAATCTCACAATTCATAATTTCCCCCTAAATAAATTCAATAATTGATAATTTATCTGTCTGAATCTTTTTTCTCAATTCTATTTTAAAATATACAAGAACTAGGTGGTTAAGGTACTTGCCTACAAAGTCAAAGGACCCAGGTTTGATTCCCCAGTACACACGTAAAGCCATATGCACAAAGTAGACCATTTGTCTGGAGTTCGTCTTTAGTGGCTGAAGGTTCCACCATGCCCATTCTCTGTCTCTCTTCTATTTCTCTCTGCCTTCAAATAAATAAATAAAATAAAATAAATATAAAAAATAAACACAAGGCCAGTTGGAGTTCATAAGCCCTCCCTGAACCTCAAAATCTTGTGTCACTTTCTTTTTAAAATATATTTTGTTTATTTATTTATTTATTTATTTATTTATTTGAGAGAAAGAGGCAGAAAGAGAGAGAGAGAGGGAGAGTGAATGGGCACACCAGGCGTCTAGCTACTGCAAACAAACTCCAGATTCATGCGCCCCCTTATGCATCTATCTGGCTTACGTGGGTCCTGGAGAATCAAACCGGGATCCTTTGGCTTTGCAGGCAAATGCCTTAACCTCTAAGCCATCTCTCCAGCCCACTTTCTATATTAATGATCTAGGAGGATTTTTAGGTTTTATGTTATTATAAAAGCCAAGAAAAAAAACCTTTAATACATCTCCTCTCTAGATTTATCTGCTTCCTCACTAACCACACATAAACATATTGATTTGATAAAAACCAGTGTCGAAACAAGGCTTTTTAATAAAGTAATGGCTGTGTATAATTACGAGTGTTTACACCCTTATTTACAATGATATCTGACAAAACCAATACTCATATGCTCTGGGACTTAAAAATCAGTCTTCCTGTCTGACAGGGCCATGCAATATTGGCACAGTTGGGCGCTTGTGACTTAGAACATGGGTCTAGTTCCTTTATGGTCACCCTCTTGCTTTCATGCATTGTGTGGAACGAGTTCAAAGTCACATTGCCATGGAAATTCATCTTTCTTTCTCCTCACTTGTCTAGTTCCATGAGCAGGTGGCTATGTGATTTCTACCAAATGGACTTCAAGTGTGCCCATTGGTAGCTAGAGAAACAGATGCCAACCTATCACTTAAACAATACTGTCTGAAAAATGCCAGAGCCATGTGACACATCTCTAAATTTATACAAACCCATCTGCACATGTCGGGTTTGTCTTTGTAAAAATAGCTTACCTCGTTTCAGAAAGAATCAGGTTGTTTTCTGGAAGAATGTCTAAATGGAATCATTATATGATATAATTAGTAGTCAGAGACAAAGACAGAAATAAAAGTTTAGGTAGAAAAACATCAACAACAATGAGAAGAAATGAGTGGAAAGGCCTATCATAATTTTGAGTCTTCCCTTGACTTTCTGACAATGAGGCAACGAAAAGGGGGCATGGTGAGTTACGACTCTTGGTAACAAATAGGACCCAGCATGCTGGAGTTCCCTTCAAAAGGACCTGCTCTGTGTGGGACATGGGTGTGGCCAAGGTGAGGATGAGAAAGGTGACTTATTGACTTAAAACGTGACTTTTGGGCTCAACTGAATACTCATACGTGTGTGTAAATGTCTTGAATGTGCTTCTGGGTCTGTTGGCATAAATCTGCTTTATTTTCAGTGATGCGGAAATTTGAGAAGGTTCCAGAATGGAAGGTTCTCGTTAGTACTGATGCTCCTGCAGTGAAGAGGTCCACAGCCCCTGGTTCAAACTCTCCCCTGGCACAGTGCTTGTCAGGTGAGTGGGTTGGAAGCCTGGCATGTGAGAGTCACAAGACAAACCAAGCCAGCCCATTCAACTATGCTGAGAACATTCCATTTATCAGAAATAGGGTTGGCCAGTTGATTTCTGACACGTATGTTCAATTCATAATTCCACTATAGATTTTTGTCCTGTATCTATTAAATGAAAAGAGGTACACCAAACTTGAGGGGACATAAGTGAATCCACTTAGTTCATTGTGGGGCTGTCTGTCCAGGCCAGGGCATGCATCTGTCCATTGAGAGGTAGGAAGAACAGCTTCTGTTCATTGGGAAAGGATCTTTTTTAAAAAAATCTATTTTATTAAAGATTTCAAAAATTTATTTATGTATTTATTTGTAAGCAGAGAGAGAGAAGAGAGGCAGATAGAGAGAGAATGGGCACACCAGGGCTTCCAGACACTGCAAATGAACTCCAGATGCATGTGCCCTCGTGCATCATCTAGCTTACATGGGTCCTGGAGAATCGAACCAGGATCCTTTGGCTTCTCAGGCAAATGCCTTAACTGCTAAGCCATTTCTCCAGTCCCGGGCAAGGTTCTTTATAAGGATTATTTTGCAATTCCACAACCATCCTACCAACAAGCCACTGCCATCCCAAGTTACTGATGAGAAAAGTAAGGCACTGGGAGACGTATCTTGTTCGCTGACAGAGGATTATCAAGTGACAGAGCTGAAATTCACAGCCAGGTGAATGGATATGGAAGCCTCCGGTCTTGACCATTGCCTCATGCCCCTTTTAGTGGTACTTTGGATCATTGTTCTGGCTAGGGTGAGCTAGGGACTATCATTTGTGTCACACAAGCACAGTGCAAGGCAGGAAGAAGGAGACAAACAAAATGATCTCTATACCAGACAGTGTTTATAGGGACTGGATGGACAGGGCCCTGGGCAGACAAGAGGCCCTAGCACTAGGAAAGCAGACTAGGGGCCTTCCTATGGCAGTTACTCTTCCTGTAAAGGAATATTGTGCAGTGCCACTTGGGTAGTCCCAGTCTGTGACACAGCCTGAACTCGAAAGACAGACAGGAGGCCAGGAAGACAAAGAGAGGACAAGTCCATCGGCTAGTGTCAGGAGAGGGCGCATCTAACCAGGCTGAACTCAGTGCCTGACACGGTGACAGGAAACAGGCAACAGTCTGAGGACGACAGTCACGGCAGGAAGACCTCACAAGATGTCCTCCTGCAGTGAAGTGAGAGTGCACAGTTGGAGGCAGGGCTGGGGCTTGCAGATCCATGCAGGTCCTGGCACTGGGCAGTGTGAGAGTCTTCGTGGCCTGCAGAGGGCATCCCTTCTATTAGGAAACTTACTGACATTCTATGGGCAAGGGGCTGAACACAGGGTTGGCCGGTCCTTGGCTTGTCAGTGGTCATTGTCCCTCAGTGTCCTCACATGGCTTCCCCTCTATACAACTTAGTCCTGGTCAACTTTCTTTGGAAGGACATGGGTCATAGTGGATAAGGGCCTGCCCTAATGACCTCATTTTGTACAATTCACGCTTTACAGACTCTACCTCCAAATATAGTCACATTCTGAGGTAGTGCGGATTAGGCCATAAGGATGGGTGGGGGAGGCACAGCTGAGTCCATGATTAGTACCAGGGAGAAATGAAAGCAGGAAGAAAGCACTAGAGGAGGGAGGTATGGTCTGAGGGGGGCTCAGGGAGACGTTCTGCGTGGGTCTAGGTCAGCCTGGGACCATCCAGAGTGGACAGAGATGACTGTTCTGCTGCTGTCCTGGAACTCTTGTTGCTCAAAACTGCCTTTGAGCCTGGGGTGGGCATCTGCTTGCAGGGAAGTCCAAGTTCACTCAGTTGAGTGGACAGGCAGGCTGTAGGGCTGGGAGCAGGGGGCTAACGTCTGCTGTTCTTCTTGGGTTCTGAGGGGAACATGGCTTTTGCGGGTAGAAAGACACCACTGCTCATATGGGGAGAGTCTGCAAGTGGATTTGGATTTGGATAAGTCGTGAATGTGTGTGAGTGTGTGTGTGTGTGTGTGTGTGTGTGTGTGTGTGTGTTTGAGTCTGCCTGTACATTACTTTGTATGTAGGAGTGTAAATTTGGGCATGTTGTGAGTGTGTGTGTACTTTGGGAAAAATGTGAGTATGTGTGTGTTTGGGTAAAGTGTAAGCATATGCTCAGAACAGTGTGGGCATGCGTTTGGGTCCAGTGGAAGTGACTTTGTGTTTGTGTATAGTGTAATGGTGTGTGGAAACAGTGGTATGGTCTATATAATCACGTTCCGTATGAATGTGTGGGAACAGTGTAATAACGTGTGTGGGTGTGTGGCAGGGGCAGTGGGGCACCTGTCTGTCCAGTCCTCAGCCCACCTGAGCGCCCAGTGCTGACTGCCCGTGGTTCTTTCAGACTGCGCAGAGGACGAGGCCTGCAGCTTCATCACGGTGTCCACAGTGGGGGCCGAGGTCTCGTGTGACTTTTATGCTTGGACAAGTGACAACTTTGCCTGTGTGACTTCTGGTCAGGTGAGTGAGGTACAGCAGTCACGGGAGGATCCGACTCCTTTTCGACTATGTCAGACACAGTTCCATGTCCCTGTGGAGGCTGAGCAGATGAGTTCTACCACGTGCACATGGCCATCGATGCTCTAGCGGGCCAGAGACTGCCGAAGAGGTGACGTGCACAGCTGTGTTCTATCTGACCAATCAGAAGAGAGCTTCAGCATGGAGCACCCATGTCCTCCTCCCCAGTGCTTACCTCCTCAGGCAGCTTGGGTTCTGGTGTCAAAGGTCACTGTCCAGAGCCCTAAATACCATTTGACCCCCAAGCCCTGGACCCTGGTACTCCTTCCATTTTAGAAGTCAAATGTGGTTTTGCTTTGAAAACCAAAACATTAGCTATTCATCAGAACCACGTGAGATGCCATTTCTGTAAGGGAAAGCACCTAGAATGCCGGGCATTTTGTGTGGTCACATTGTATTAGGCTAGAAAGGCATCCAGCCAAAAGCAAGTCTTGGGTCCTAATGTGCTGGATTCCTGGTCTCACAGATCTCCATTTCGTTCTCTCCGCTCTTCTGGTCCATCCTGGACATTGTCTGTGCATTCCTAAGCATGCTTGTTTGCTTCTGCTGATGCTCGGATGCTTCCTTCCTTCCTGCCCAACTTCCTGCCCATGGCCAACTCTTACTCACACATCAGCACCCTACGTGGATTCGCTGTTTCTGAGACGCTTTTCTGGGTCCTGCTTTTCGACATGATTAACCACTCCCTCCTTGGTGATGGCCTCGTCTCTAGCTGCATGTCTTTGTGCATCTAACGCTAAGGCTGGAATCTCCTGCTCAAGAATGTCTGCTTCAGGGCTGGAGAGATGGCTTAGTGGTTAAGGCATTTGCCTGCAGAGTCAAGGACCCAGTCAAGGCTCAATTCTCCAGAACCCATGTAAGCCAGATGCATAAGATGGCACATGTGTCTGGAGTTTGTTTGCAGTGTCTGGAGGCCCTGGCATGCCCATTCTCTCTCTGTCTCTCTCTATCTGCCTTTCTCTCTTTCTCTCAAATAAATAAAAATAAAATATTAAAAAATGTTTTAAAAGGAGTGTCTGTTTCAATAGACCAGAAGGATTAAACGCCAGAAGTGCTGACTCTAGCCTCTGCAGTTCCATTGTGTGCCATGATTCGTTGTTAAATGCATGCTGTGTTGATTGTAGATGATAAAGCGGCCTCTTCCCATCTCCAGGATGAAGATGCTTTAGGGAGCCCAGAGGCACCACCTTCAGAAGTCTTAGGTGCCAGGTGAAAGTGAGGAACAGTGACCGAGGTTCTCTGGCTGTGTATGTGAAGAAGGGTAAGTTGGTGACGTTGGGTGGCTCTGACCGGGGCTTTGCTGGTGGTGTTTGGAGCTGATTTCCAGCAGGACACATCTTGGGAAAGCAGACTGCCTGCCCTGAGCTAACTCTATGCATGGAACCAGCCTTCTGCCCCACCCGACCTGCACAGGCTCAGACTGTCCACCCTCCGCAGATAGACAGTGGCATCCCAAGAGCTGTACAGGGTTTTCAGCCTGATGTTCTTGGGCCACCTATAGCAGACAGCCACCCATCACCGGGATGAACTTCCAACCAAGCACAGTTATGGAGGGAGGGATTTCTTTGAAGGTTACAGATCCAGGGGCAGTTCTGTAATGGCAGAAGAAACTGGCCACTTTCACAGGTCCAAGCAGAGAGAGAGAGAAACCAAGAGCAACCGCCATAGCAAGCAAGCACACTCCAAACTCCCGGCAGAGCTCAAGCACTTTGCATATCTTTAAGCTAGAATTCCAAATCTGCCCGCACACCTTAGGGTTGGACCCTAGGATCCATGCCCTGTGACACCAAGTTACAAGTTTAATAAAACTTCTGAATCTATTGGGGGGCATCGATTCAAACTACCACACCATCTGTTCCCATCCTTGTCCCAATCTGCATGAACCAAGGAGCCAATTGTGGGGTAGACATAGCCAGCTATGTGCAGGGTCTGGACAGAACCCAGGAAGCTGGATATGTGCATCCTTGTGCAAGACCCTGATGCTGCCTGCATGGGAGCTTCCCAGCAGAGATCGGCTTAGCTCCCTGCAGGGCTCCTTGTAGACCTCTGACTCCTTCTATTCCTTTCTCTCTCCCCCATCACCACCAGATCTTTTATATCCCCACCCCCTCTGACCTCAAAGCGCTTCCTTTCCTGTTCCTGTGCCCAGGGGACCATGTTCAGAAGCAGCGTGCACGTGTGTCACTATAGGGATGAATCAGTAGGTGGGGCAAGGCTGAGAGGCCACATTCATCATAACCCTGTGATGTGAATGAAGCCTGCGAGCACAAATCCACAAGCGCACGGTTGTGGATTCCCTTTCCCATGAGACACTTTGGCTTAGTTCGTGTCTAGTAGTTGGTGTTGGGAGGTTGGCATGAAGTGGCCCTTGAGAAACCCTCAGAGCAGGGTATGGCAAATGATTAAAAAGTGAAGAGACCATCTACAACTTCTCTCATTCTTGTGTAGACGATTCCTAATCCCAGAGGGCAGAAAGCAGCAAATAGGGGCTGGCCTGAGGTTGGAATGAAGTAGATGGAGCTGTCACTGTCCAATGGCTCTAGGCAGATGGCCTGTGACATGCCACAGCCCCAGCCTTGTGCTGGGAGTAACCACTATCATGTGGAGACTGCTTTGGTCAGGACCACAGCCTCGGCTGGCCACACAGTATCCTGCAGCCTCAGTGGGGACAAGCACTTGTGTTTGTCCCCACCCCGTGCCTCTGTCCAGACCAGGCCAAGGGTTGTGGGGCCATCCGAGTCTGAAGTGCTCAGGTGTCTTATCCACGGCCAGAGACGCCAGGATTTCTGCCCCAGTACCTAATAATTTCTATCTCTACTTTAAAATATACCTACACTTAGAGACTGTTGTTTAAAAAGAAAAACCAAAGGAAATAAGGTAACCTGTACTAAAAAAAGTGTTCTTTAAAACCATAATTTAGTCTTTCAGTGCATTTTTAAAAAATGCAGCTGTATTTCTGAAATGCTTGTTGTTCTGTTCTTTCCCCCTGCCTCCTGGAAGTTTATATTTGGAGGAAAATTCCAAGGGGCTCGGGAACCTACTTGTTGCCAAACTAAATCAAGGGCACAAATTGGCTCACTTTTGTTTTGTTTTGTTTTGTGGCTGCTTGGTTTAAGCAGCGTCCCATTCCTGGTGCACGGAGGGTTAGAGGGGCTGGGCAGACCTCCTGTTCTCACCACCCCTGGTCAAGGATGTTACTCAAAGCCCAGGCTGTTTTCTCTAAGGTGGCAATCATATGTCACCTCCCAGGATAGAGAACAGCTTCTGAACAGTCCTTGGCACCTGCAGGCAGCTTGTCATGTTTTTCACCCTAATTGACCCAAGTGACCAACGCAAGGGACAGAGACTCCCGCCTTGCTCTGTCATCCGGGGCTTTCTGCTTGTTTTGCCTGACTTAGGTCTGTGGGCTTTGAACCTGTGGGAGGAACATGTGCTCTACAATACTAAAGGAAGCCAGTTTCTGGAGGCTTCTCAGAGAAAGTCTAGCCTACCGTGTCCCCCGCAGACAATGTCTGGAAAGAGGCAGCATCTCGCCGCCCACCACATTCTGGTGGGACCTTCTCGAAGTATGAATGAGTACCCTGCCCCATCCCAGTGTCTCAGAGGTGACTACCGTGTGGGGTACACAGCATGGGAACATCTCTGAACTCTTCACGGAGCACGGCTGCGAGTGGTGCAGAACCCGTGATGGAGGAATGAAGTCAGTGATGGAAGCATTTCGAAGGGTGGAGGCGATTAGATTAGATTAAAACCACACGGGCCTGTAGGAGCAAGGTGACATTAGCTGCTTTAACACAGTCAGTGAAGAGGGGACATCCTGGGTGACACTCACTTGGTGAAGATGTCAGCGTCTGTGGGGGCTCCTGCTCTGTTGTGGACATCAAGGGTCGCTGAGGCAGTCCCAGGTGAACCTGGGCTGTGAAAATGACAGCCGTCAGTCACATGGGCCTCTGAACACTTACTGTGTGGCTGTGGCAGCAGCACTTTCTCTTTTTTGCTGTGAAAATATTTTTTAATTTATTTTTTATTGACAACTTCCATAATTATAGACAATATCCCATGGTAATTCCCTCCCTCCCTGCACTTTCCCCTTTGAAACTTCACTCTCCATCATATCCTCTCCCCCTCTCAGTCAGTCTCTCTTTTCAGTTTGATGTCATCTTCTTTTCCTCCTATTATGATGGTCTTGTGTAGGTAGTGTCAGGCACTGTGAGGTCATGGATATCCAGGCCATTTTGTGTCTGGAGGAGCACGTTGTAAGAAGCCCTACTCTTCCTTTGGCTCTTACAATCTTTCTGCCCGCTCTTCCACAATGGACCCTGAGCCTTGCAAGGTGTGATAGAGATGTTTCAGCACTGAGCACTCTGTCACTTCTTCATGGTGCCATTTGAGTCATCCTGGGTCACTGTGGTAGCAACACTTTGACTCAGTGAAATTGATGCTCAGCGATTTACATTCAGTTGAGGACTACTACTTCACATATCAGGGAGTTGCGGCAAGGACTGGCGAGTTGAGAGGGGAGGACATGGGCTCCAGTGGTTTGAACCTTTCCTAGAGTCCCAAGCAGATGGAGTGAGGAAGAGGAAGGGTCTGTGACAAACAAGGGTAGACCCTTTAAGTAAACTGGCTTCACTGAAGGATTGAGGCAGCTTTGCACAACAGTCAGCAAGTGTTGTAGACAGATGGGGCTGAGAGAGAGAGAGAGAGAGAGCGCATGGAGGGAGGAAGAGAGGTCATCATTTTGGATCTGTATAGCATACCTGCTAGATGCAAGCTAGGGCCCAGATCATGGCACAGCCCTTTGTATGCAGTTACTTACACTTCCATAAGCAGCCAGGAGGTTCTCGGGTCCTATGCAGCTGGGGAAGCTGAGACTCTGACAATCCTGGCACTTGTTTAATGGGGACCCTCGGGGTCTGTCCCTGGGACCTTCAGATTCTCAGGCTATCTTGGGGCCATTGTGAACTTCTCCAGGCATGGTCCTGATGCATAGGCCTTGGCCACTGTGGGCCTGACGGGCCGTCAAGGCAAGGGCAGCACAGGCTCCAGTAGCCCTCCCACCACCCACTACCCACTGACTGCAGACCACATGCTACCCTGCACACTACGACTCCTTCCCCAGTGTAATGTTAGCACAAGTGTCAGACAGACATTCTGGCTATAGTGCTAAACATATTAACCCTGAAAAACTGTGTAATGCAGTGCTCTAAAAATAACGGGGCTAATGGGAAACCCAGCTAGGAACAGGTAAAGCCCAGACCATGTCACCTTCAACCAGAGGACTTGGCAGGAACAGTGACAGTTCTGCTACAACTGTGGCCTAGTGTTTGAAAATGTGCTGGATTCCTAAGAGCTGCTATAGACAATGCAGGATGGGGCCCTGAAAGCAGATACGTCAGTAAGGACTGAGTGATGGGGACAGAGGCACGCAGTGGAGGGGACGCACAGCATTGACCTTTGAAAGACAGAGCCAGGACCTGGCTGAGGGCAGAGGAGAGACTGTGTCAGCCCTGCAGGCCTCTTCAGCCACCTTCGTCTGCGCTGAGTTCCTTTGTGAATGTTTGATGGCACAAGTCACTTACTGTCTGTAAGCAGCAGCTTCTAGCACAACCTCTGTATGACAATTCCCCTGTCTGTGTTCAGGTGAACGTGTATGAACAAGAATGCTGCGGCAATGAGAGTGGCAGGCAGGCAGTGTGGGATGAAACAGAATACGGAAAGCTGGGGCTCAGGACAAACGCTCACAGGGAGAGCGACAGCCATCTGCCTTTCTGGGAATAATCACAGGAACAACTCATGCCCGTGGGTCAGGAGTGCCGTTGCCTCCTCACAGGTGTGCTGCTCATGTCCTAGCAGGCATGCTTGCTCACCTCCTCACAGGTGTGCTGTTAAATTCCTGACAGGTGTGCTGTTAAAATCCTCACAGGTGTGCTGCATGCCTCCTCTCAGTCAAGGGCAGAGGTTTCCTGCCCACAGAGGGGCTCGTCTTGGCCTTCACACTGCCCACCCCTGTCCCCCACCCACTAGGAGCTAACTTAGTACACTGTCCATTGAGATCACTGAGCTCTGGTCCTTTAAATCTGCTTTCCTCCAGGCCAAGAATCCACTGCAGTGGGTCACAAGCGCTTTGAACCAACGGGCTTCCAAAACGCACTGTCAGGCCTATACAGCCCTAGGGTATTCTCAGCCCCGGGAGCCAGTCTCACCGATGCACACCACTTCTGTCTGCGTGCCTGTGACCGGGACTCCTGCTGCGATGGCTTCCTCCTCACGCAGGTCAAAGCAGGTAAGGCTGACAGGGAGGGCAGGGCCTAGCCAGGGGCACGAACATCTGGGGACTTAGAAGCCTGGCATGGAGTGGGGCTTGCCACCGTGCCCATTTAGAAGCTGCTCTTCATGGACAAACCCTGACCCTTCCCCTACCTCAGACTGTGCCAACCACTAGACATCACACCGGCCAGCCTTGGTTTTTGCTGTCCTCAGTCTTACAAATGAAAGAACAGAGGCTCTAGGAATTGAAATTTGGTAGGGGTCATGTGGCTTGGGAGGGTGGGGATTTGACCCGAGGTATGTCTTCAGTAGCTTCTGGCTGCATCTTGGGAAGCCAGCCAGGTTACATTTGGTGAGACTCCATTCGCTCTTTCCCATGGATCCTGATGACTCTTCATTGGTTGGGAGTGTACTGTATGCCAGATCCTGTGTCATTGTCAGTGGTCGTCAGCAGTGGGCAGCTCTCTCTTTATAGAAATAAACCCGCGCACTTGGTAATGTGGTCTAGAGGTTGGGAAGAGACTTTGGAACTATAGGCCTGGGTTCTTGCAGGGCCCTGCCACTTTCTTACCCCGTGTGCCTGTTTGACTTAGGAGTCTCTCGTAAACTGATGTGCTCTAATATTTTATATGTATTTATTTATTTATTTATTTATTTATTTATTTATTTGAGAGAGAGAGAGAGAATGGGCGCACCAGGGCCTCCACCTACTGCAAACAAACTCCAGACTCGTGCTCCCCCTTGTGCATCTGACTAGCGTGGGTCCTGGGGAATCAAATCTGGCTCCTTTGGCTTTGCAAGCGAAGGCTTTAACTGCTAAGCCATCCCTCTAGCCCAAACTCATGTGTTTTAAATGCTTAGTTTCCAGCTGATGGCAGTTAGGGAGGTGGAGCCTTGCTGGAGGAGGTGTGTTGTTGAGGGTGGGCTTATGGGTGTTATAGCCAGCTCCCCCTTGACAGCTTGGCCCACTCTCCTCCTACTGTTGTTCACATGATTTTTTTTTTGGGGGGGGGTGATGTCCACCCTCCGCTCATACCACAGTTTCCCCTGCCATCATGGAGCTTCCCCTTGAGCCTGTGAGCCAAAATAAACCCTTTCCTCCCATAAACTGCTTTTGGTCGGGTGCTGTACCCCAGCCATGAGAAGGTAACAACAGCATCCTGCAACCTTGGACAAGTTGCTTAAACTAAGCTGCAGTTCCCACCGTGCTTCCCTTCAGCTCTCGGATAGAAAGGTGATATGGTGGACACAGTGCTGGGCGTGGGTCAGACTCCTACACCCTACTGACTCACAAACAGAAGTGCTTCATGTTCCCCTGAGAACAGCTCCTGTTTAACCAGACCAGCACAGAACAGTGACTGACTTTGTGGCAGACGTTTCCAGACACTCTAAAGATTTAACATATCAAAGTAGGAAAAGTAAATACATTTTTATGGCCCTCCCCTTAGTCAGACATAAACTTTAACGGATCCTACACGTGTTCAACCCACTAGACTGGGTGTCAGGGATAGAACTGACGATCTGGAGAACGCAGGATATAAATACTGTGAAATTCATTCTTCATTCACTGATTCATTCATTCACACACTCCCTTACCCCTGCTGTCAATCAGAGTACAAGACCCTCCTACCTGGACCCAGAAGACAAGGCAATCTAAGATGAGGCCTGTAAGGCAGAGAATGCAGGAGGCTTAGAGTAGAAAGAGGACAAGACTGGGGCCGGGTGGCCTTCTGGAAGAGGCAAGCATGATTTACGCTCTGCACGATGGACAGCTTTAGAAGAGGAGGGTGAGGGAGTAAAGTAGCTTTCTTATGTAGTTTGGATGACTGAGCCCCTGAAAGTAAAAAGCAGGAATGCCTTTAGCCCTGTTCTCGCAATCACCTTATCTCTTCACTTGTTTTTCCTCAAATAATCTGAGCCCCTCATGGGAGTGGGGTCTCCTTTCCTAGAATTTAAATCTAATCCTGACATTGTGGTTGGTCAAGTTCAGCCCCCAGCTCAGCATCATGGCTGGCCTCTTCCTGAGCCAGCCCCTAGTCCAGACCACTCAACTCTCACTCTGGCCCATCTGAGCCGGAAAGTAAGGCCCACCATCATAAAATTACAAGTTTGTTTACCAGAGAGGGGGCTGGGCCAGCTCCTGAACTTTGAGGTTCTAGTAAGCTTCCTTCATCTCGGTCCTGCTGGGCTGAGATGAGGGGAGACCTCCCCTTACTCCCACATTAACTCTCTCCCCCCCTGCCCTCCACATGGCAGGAGCTCTCTGCACTTTCTCTTCTTTACTCTCTAAACATCTTTTCATATTTCTTTTACGCCCATATGGGCTCTCAGACCACATGGGTGTACTCATTTTCCTTCCCTTGGTTTTGTACTTTGTTAAGTAAATGTAATAATTTAATAGTCATCCTTCTCAATCTTATTTTTTATTGTTTTTAAATTTATTTTATTTACTTGAGAGAGCTAGAGAGGCAGATAAATAGAGACAGGCAGAGAGAGAGAGAGAGAGAGAGAATGGGCACACCAGAGCCTTCAGCTGTTGCACAACTCCAGACGCAAGTGCCACCTTGTGCATCTGGCTTACGTGGGTACTGGGAAATCAAACCTGGGTCCTTTGGCTTTGTAGGCAAGTGCCTTAACGAAGCCACCTCTCCAGTCCTCCTTCTCAGTCTTATTTTATCCAATCCTTTGGTTAAAAGTAGACATGAACTCTATTCCTGAACCCCAAAACCCCATTTCAAGAGGAACAAGAGAGTCTAGTCCAGAGTGGGTGTCACTGGAGGCTGGGAGACTCCATCAGTGTTGAAGAGCATTCAGGGTAGCTGGCCTTCTCAGTATGCTTGTTCTGGTAAAGCACTTGCCATGTCTGTCCTTGGGTCTGTGTCCAGTTCTCTCGGGGTGAAAGGCCTGTTTCAGAAGAACAAGCCTGCCTTCTAAGAACCGGAGGCCCTTGCCCACACCTTCACAGGACTCTTGCCTCCTTCCAAGCTCTCCTTAGGATGACTCATTATCAATTGGGAGTCGACTGTACGCCAGCTCCCATGTCACTCCCGTGCTGCTGAGAACTCAGAGTCCACCGCTGAAAGATGCTGAGCTCAGCTCCCCATGGCCACAGGAGCAAGAACGAGGCTGTTCTGCTGGAGAGGAAGGGCAGAAACCCAAGTCAGAGCAAGCCAGTTCCTAACAGTGCTTTTAGGTTCAGCCCCGTGGTTATACAATACGGGCTCCTGCTAGTGCCTGGCAGGGAAGATTGTTCGACATACTCGTGTGCACAGACACGTGTGGCTTTCTGAGCACCCGTGTTTAGACAGCCTAACAGTCAAATCCAGGACTCTTTGAACTAAATATACCGCCTGTGGGCGCCAGCATTTCCCCAGATGTTGAGCTCTTCACCAGACCATACGGTGTGGCCATGTGGAAACGCTGACTTCATTTTCCCTAGGATCATGTATGGAAGGACAGTTTTGTTCCAGAGCCGCAAGCCCACCAAGTCCTGTTTCCCGTGACACTGGCTGCCTGCCTGCTGCTCACTCTTCCCTCCAAGTTCATCCTGTGAATTTTCCCGAGCCCAGCATCTCCCCCACCCCCACGCAGGGCTGCAGGCTGGTCTTCTCGGGGTACACCTGAGGCATCGGGCCACCCTCTTCAGGACAGTGGGTATTGGGAGTCTCAACTTGCAGAGCTTGGGCTGGACTTGCTGACAGCAGGGAATGCAATCCCACTATATCCTCTTGCACGGCCTGTAAAGTCACTTAACTTTCTGCCAAATCTCCCCTTTCCCTCTCCCCTCCAAGTCACACTCTCTGAAAGCCTCTGGCCTCCTCACCACAGCTCGTGTTTCCACAGAGTGGTTAGTGTGAGTCTATGAGGCCCCGAGTCCGCATTGTAATGGAGGCTACTGGGAAGAGGGGTTTAGGAAGAGTCTTGTGACCTGAGGCTCAGTGGGTGTCATTGAAGCTGACAGGTGTGATCAGCAAGGTGACTTCAATCTCCTGCTGGCTCCCAGCTTTCGTGGCACATAGAATTCTCAGGCGTACACAACACTAGTGGAGAAATCCATATGTATATATGGGTATACAGATATGCTGTTACAAGGGTATATGGGTACTTTTATACAGGTCTATGTGTATATGAGTATATGGGCATATGCTTATACAGGTATATGGGTATATGAGTATTTGGGTATGGGGTGGTATATGGGTATATGTTCATACAGATATATGTGTAAATGAGTATATGGGTATAGAGGTATATGGGTATATATTTGTACAGGTACATGTGTATATGAGTATTTGGGTATGGGGTATGTGGGTATATATTTATACAGGTATATGTGTAAACAAGTATATGGGTATATGTTGATACAGGTACATGTGTATATGAGCATTTAGGTATAGGGGTATATGATGTGCCTCAGATCCCGAAGAAGGAGGTAAAAGCCCTGTCTCTCTGGTCTTCCCTTCACCTGTCCCCTTCTCTGCTAAACTGTGGTGTTCAGACTTCTGGTATCCCCGTTCTCTTACGTACCCCACAGTGCCCTGAGGCTCTGCAGCAGCTCAGTTTGCACCTTGCTTGGGACCCTGCTGTCACCAGCCATTCCATATTGCTCAGCCTCTGTGTCTGTCTCCTCCTCTCTAAAATGAGGTGGTTCAGGGAGGCCAGTGATTCCATATTGCTCAGCCTCTGTGCTTGTCTCCTCCTCTCTAAAATGAGGTGGTTCAGGGAGGCCAGCGATTCTTGAGTTGGCTCTGTGGGCTCTGGGGGGATGCTGACTCCCACATGCCATCTCGGCCTCATGTAACCCAGGTGAGGGAGTCCACAGCGGGGCCCTGAGGGAGAGCTCTCACTGATCCCTCTGTCTCGTGATGTCATCAGACCCTGGCTTGGCCATTGCCATGTAAGACTACCTAAAAGGCCATTTATGGAAGGGAAGCCATGTTGGAAAGTAGGGTATTCAGACCAGGGTCCCTGTCTATACCTCGGGCATTGCACCATGCCTCCTGGGATAGCATATCTCTGGGGTCTTGCTGGTCTCCCTCACAAGCACCTCCCTACCCTTGTGCAGGGCCCACCATCTGTGCACTGCTCAGCTCCCCCGATGTCCTGCTTTGCCATATCGATGACTGGAGAGATGTCTCGGAGGCCCGGATCAATGCTACCTGTGCTGGGGTCATGGATGAGCAGGGGAGCCGCCAGGTGGCCTTGCGTCTGGGAGGTCCAGAGCTCCTGAAGGGTAAGCCTCAGCCTTTTGATGACATCCTTCAAACTTCCTCTTTGTACCAGCAAGGCCTTTGTGTGCGCAGGCATGACGCCTGTTCTCCTCCTCAGAGACCTCTACGCCCCCTGCTCTGCAGGGCCCATGGGCAGTATTGAAAGGAACTGGTATTAATGATGTACAGAAAACATCCACAGTGTATGTCGAAACATCCATTGAGCTCACAAGGCTGCAGAGTGCTGGGGCCACGTGGCTTTGTTCAGGCCTGCTGAGATCTGCAGGCTTCCCAGGAATCTACGGTGCCTGGTCACTGGCTGATCAGGCCTGGATGGGGCTGAAGGCCAGGCCTGCCTCTGTGGGTTTCTTCCTCCTTGGAAAGGCATGTTCTTCTCCTGCAGGTGGCAGAAGCAGGACAGAACATGAGTCTCTTAAAATCCAGGCACACTGTCATTTCTGCTCATTCTACTGCAAAAGCAACCATGGAGAGACCCTGTTTGAGTAGGGAGGAGCTACAGAGTCATGAGGAACCCTGAAGTGGAAGACAGAAGCCAGACACACAGCCCGTGCCTCACACCCATACTCTGGTCATTTCTTCCCTGGGAGCTGAAAACCTCCACACAGTGTGCAATGATTTGTGCATTCTAATTACAGGGGTGTAAGGACAATGGCCCATTACAGTTGGGGGTGCACAGTGAACAGAAAACCATTGAGACTCTTCCTGCCAACTGCTCTCTGGCAGATTTATAATGTTAGAGCCGGCAGGACCCCTGAGGTCCCCGGTACTGCCTCAGTCCACGGAGGCCGATGCTGAGTGCGGAGGCTTCGCTCCGCCTCAGGGCTCTCTCCTTTCTGCCTCCCTACCTCCTGCCCATCTCAGCAGGATCTCCCCTGAGCTAGGGACTGACGGGGCCAGTGCTGCTCAGCAGAGTCAGGGCCAGCAAGATCAGCATCCGGAAATGGTCCCACACGCAGACACTCAACACCCACAGGCAGAGGTCCCCATATCCGTAGGGCCCAGGAATCTGTGTTCTGAAAAGCAGTCCCAGAAATGTCCATGCCTGCTACATCAGAGCAGTACAGGAGCCGGGAGCCTCCCTCCAGCCGAGAGCGAAGTTACAGTCGGAGCTGGGCCCGGGGCCTGCTTCTTTCTCTAGTAGGAGGATGGAGGTGCCCAGGAAGAAAGCCTCCAGTCAGGACATGAGGTGGTACCCCAGGGACTGGTGGAGGAAGCCTGAGACCCATAAGGCCACATCCTGCAGTCTTGAGGTTCCAAAGCAGAGGACACCCTGTCCCCTCTTCTAGGATCTCTCCTGGTCACCCTCAGAGGCCATCCCCTCTTCCTCCTCTGCGAGCTTCCTCATCACCTCCCTGCTCTGTCAGTCAAGCTACCCTGGCTGGGTCTTTGACTTTGTCTTTTAAGTGTGGCAGTGAGCCTTGGCTTCGAACACCAGTTGTGAGATGTTGTGCAAGCCAGCGCCTCCCTGGGGCATCTCTGCTGCTTTGTGAAGCGGGGGTAGTTACAGCACCAACCTCACAGCACTGTGGGAATGGACGGAGGAGAACAGTTGTCAGAGAAACACCTCAAGGTGTGCCCACTGTGAAGTCGGGCATCATGCAGGCCTGGGCCGGTCCACACAGAATGCTTTAAGGGGTGCTCCGCTGTGGAAATTGTCTCCATTTTACAGTGGAAGGAAAAGAGGCATAGGGGAGCTGGGTTACTCCCCAACGTCTCAATGCTATAAGTGGGAGAGTAGGATCTGAAAGCAGCCTCCTGGCTCCAAGCCTGGCATCGTAGCTACTCCCCCGATTCACTTATGGAGACCATGCTTGGAGAGCTGGTACAGTGCCCAGCCCGTGGCCCTGATACCAGGTCCAGTGTGTAATTAGCGTTACCTTGTGCAGTGGTTCTTTGTGATACTTAAAGAGCCCGACTGCGTTTTACTGGACTCACAGCACAGAGCTCAAGTCCCACATGGAACACCTACACAAGATCACTGGAGTGCCTCACAAGCAGTGCCTGGAAAATACATTGCAGAGCCTGGTGCAATTCCAGGAGGCTGAAGCAGCTCCTTTTAGGGTAAACAAAATCAAACAGCTTATTTATGTGATGGCTACTAAACATATGGTCTTCATTACGCCGAGAGGTAGCCCAGGGTGAAAACAGGCATTTCAGGAAAGACACATGATAAATTCAAGGGCAATGAGTCAGAGAACTGCTTAAGCCAGAACATGTGCTTGGTGTGTGCCCAAGGACCCAAGAATGTGCCCTGGTCTGGCCTCCCTGAAAAGCAGTCACAACTAAATGGCTTTTGAAGGCTTTGGGGGTTTTTACTGCTCTGTCTCTGCCTCTCTGTCTCCCCCACTCCACGCTCCTGGGTTCCAGGCCCAGGGCAAGATCTGGGAAGATGCCTTTGATGGGGACACCCAGACAGCCTGGGGTGTGTTTTGGTATTCTCGTGTTTTGTTCCTCGCTCACAGACTGACCAGCAGGCTTCTTCCCATTGTTTGAAGTTGGAACGCCCTTCTTTGTCCCCATCAACAACTGACTGCTGATGGTGGTTTACTGGTGGTTTAAATGTCTGATAGCCACCATTCCCTAATGGCAGGTATTGATGGAGGGAAAGAGGAGTGAGCCCCCACCCCCCGGGTATGAACAACTGAAGGAGAACGCTTAGGATGGACTGAAAGAACATGAGACGGACAAACAAACAAAAGCCACGAGCCATCTCTCCTGCAGTTTAGTGAATGATGGCACTTCTCATTTAGCCATGAGGTAGATGGTGGTCCAGCTCCAGAGTGTGATTACACCCAGTGTGGATGCTTTACTGGGACTGGGCTTGCCATGACCTTGACCTTTCCAGCTATAAGGGAGAATCATGGTTATTGACCCCAAGAGCAACCGGAGGATTGGAGGAGGCATGAAATGTGGCACATGGGACAGTAATGGGGACAAGGCTTAGGAGAGGCTCTACATCAATTCCTAGACTTGAGTCACATTGTCCCCACAGTTCTGTGACACTCTTCAAGGCACTTAGCCACCACGGCGGGCCTCGGGGTTCCTACCCATAAAATGTAGGCACTTCCTGTGTGTTATGGAATAAAGCGTCCGCATGCTGGACAGTTATCATCAGCAAAAGGCACTGTTTTCCAAGTCCCTGGTGGCCAGGTCCCCACCTGCATGTCCCACAATACTCTGTAATAGGGTAGATTTCTCGCATTCCCCTGCCGATGTTGGGGTCCAGCCCTGTCTGGGCCTGGAGAAGCCAGGGATAGCTCTCTTAGAAGGCTGAAGTCAGTGACTAGGGTGCTGGCTGTAGGAAACTATAACCCAATCAAACCACCTCCTTCAACCAGAAAACACATTCTCATCCTTAAAGCGCTTTCGTGTTCCTCAGCTCCAGCAAGTCTCTGGAGCACCTGGTGAGAGATTTGACGCATATGGGTGCAGTTCAGAGCCGTGAAAGGCCAGAAACCATTTTTGCACAAGTGGCATAAGTCAGACTTCCAGTTTTGAGCCCAGCATTTTCATGGAAGCCTTCTACTACATCTCTTAGGGCCACTTTCCACTACGGTGGTCCCACATATGACTTCCTGGGAGCAGAAAGTGCTTCTGAGTTATAGATGGTGTAGCAGCAGGTTCTCTGGGAATTAAGAATTTCACTCCTGGTCCTGGAGAGAAGGCTCAGTGGTTAAGGTGCTTGCCTGCAAATCCCAATGACCTGAGTTAGATTCCCCGGTACCCATGTAAAGCCAGATGCACAAAGTGGCACATGTATCTGGAGTTTGTTTGCAGTGGCTAGAGGCCCTGGTGCACCCATTATTTCTCTCTGTGTGTCTGTCTCTCTTCTCTCTGTGTCTCTCTGTTTGTAAATAAAAAGAAAAACAACAAAAAGAATTTCAGTCCTCAGACAGCCCCACAGAGCTGGCTATATTCCAGACACGGCTGGCTCTGAATGCCATCTCACAGCAAATTCTGCTCCAAGGATGTTAAGGCAACAATGGTAAAAGGCTGCTGGAAAACGGAACAATGAGTTCATAAAGGTTTGGTGTGAGTAGTAGGGGTGAGAGGGAGAGATGTAAGCAACCATGGGTGAGGGGAGCTGGTGATGGCCCTCACTTAGTGACCACAGCTTTGTGGGGTTTTGTTTGTTTGTTTGTTTTGGTTTTCCAAGGTAGGGTCTCACTGTAGCCCAGGCTGACCTGGAATTCACTCTGCAGTCTCAGGGTGGCCTCGAACTCACAGTGATCCTCCTACCTCAGCCTCCCGAGTGCTGGGATTAAAGGCGTGCGCCACCACGCCTGGTTTAGCTTTGTGTTTTGTCTTCCATGTGACTCACAATAAAAGCTGGCCAGGCGGGTGGGACACAGAAAGCTGGGTGCAAAAGTTATGGAGTAAAGGTTTCCATTGTTGAGGTCAAGGCACTTCCCAGTTAGAGATGTGGGCATCACCGCAATTGGTCACCTATCACACTATCTTGAAGGGCATGTGAATGGAGAGGCAGGCAGGTTAGATGTCCCAGTGCCCAGAAGGACATGCATTTGATGGGAAGGACAGGCCACCTCAGAACTCCTCTGTGCTCCAAAGGCTGAGTGTTGCTGAGCAATGAGAGCTCAGCATGGCACCACCGGATGTCCCCTTTGATAGGAAGCTGTTATGTCAATGACTGCCATTGTTCTGGGGTGCCAGGAATGAGGGGAGACACTCACAATGTGTCTGGATAGGGTGTCGCAGGAGCACTGAGAATAAGATGTGATGATAAAAAATGACTCCATGGCACCTGGCTGCAAAAGCGTAAGTAAGACAGAGCCAGCAGCAAAATCATAGGAAAATCCAGCTCACCTTCTCATTAAACCTGGATGACGAGAATCCTGGTGACTGACTGACTGCAGCGGGGCAGCTCTGGAGTCCCACCAAGGGTACAGGATGGGGCTGCACCTGGTAGCAGCTACACTCTCTTCTTGCAGGGGTAGGAGTGACCCTAACACCACAAAACCCATCTATGAACAGGGATCGCTGCCAACACTAATTGATAAACTAAGAAACCCCTGAGATACCTAAGGATAAAGGAACATGGCATACTTGTGTGTCCTCTCTATGTATGGGCCTCCTCAATCGATGGTGGCTCCAGTGCCACTTGCCCACTGCTGGAGCGTCATCTCTAGTTTAGGCTTCTGCCCACTCCAGCAGCACAATCTAAAATAGCACATAACCTCTGCAGAAGTTTCCAGAAAAAAAAGTTAAAACCACATGCCACCCCCATACTGTAGACTCAATCCATGCCAACCCAGTGTTCAAAGGGGAACATGGATGTGTTCCTGTGTTCTTGTTTGTAAAGCAAGTCATCCTTATGGGTCCCAAAGCTTATTTGGGACACACTGATCCCCCATCAGAATTCTGAGAAGGAAGAAGACAGTATTGAATTTGAGTAGTGCAGCCCTTTGGAAAGAGGATGTTTCTCTTACATTTGAAGGCTAAACAGGAGTCATGACACACAGGCTACAGTGTTTCCAAAACTGTATTTCATCTGTATTACTGAAATGTATCTTAAGATTCAGTGTGTCAGATAGAGCTGGGTATAAAAACATCAAAACATAAATTTTCTGGTTTCCCTTATGAAAAGGTTCGTAGACTCCATAGTCAATCTTTATGATAAGCAAATGATCAGTAGTATGAGGGCACAGGGTGAAGATGAGGCGCATGCTGAGCAGATGGCACCTGCTCTACCCCTGCACATGGGTGGCTCCTCCCTTGTATGGAAAACAAGCATCACAATGTCCAAGATGTCAGTCAAATTCTCCCAGAGGTCATAGGTCTATTCTTCCTTGGGTTGATTAATGAGACATGCTGAGTGATGCTTTAAGAAAACACGTTGTCCCATTGTAGGGCATTTGAGAAGCTGGAGCAACTCTGTACCTGTTTCTGAAGCTTACCCCCAAAGGAAGCACAGTGTGTGGCACAGGACACAGCCAGCCTTGGGGAGAAGTGTCACTTGCATAGCCCAGCTTTCCATATGTTTGAATGGGCATCTCTTTAAACACAGGGGCCACTGGGGTTGTCACAGTGTGAGGTGGACAGAATCATAACGTATCATCCTGTCCTTAGTATTTGTGATGAGCATGGACTCTGGTGTGTACCCCTCTGGATATCTTCACCCAGATTTGGGGACCTTGCCTTAGAGCTTCACTGTGACATATAAAGGAAGTAATGTAGAAAGGTGCATAACAGATGAATGGTCTCCTGACTCCTGGCTCTTAATAATAAGTACAATTAGGTTATTCCTTGATGTCAAGTTGTCAGCAAGCTGTCTCCTATAGCACGTGTGGATGTTACCTCAATAGCTGGGTTCTCTGACCTATTCCCTCAGCTTTCTGTGTTATAGGTGTAGAGGGCTGACAGAAACTGAGACTGAATGGAGGCAAAAGAGGACTACTGGGGCTGGAGAGATGACTCAGCAGTTAAGGCACTTCCTGCAAATCCTAATGACCCAGGTCAATTCCCTAGTACCTAAGCAAAGCTGGATGCACAAGGTGGTGCATGCATCTGGGGTTCATTTGCAGCAGCTAGAGGCCTTGGCATGCCCATTCTCTCCCTCCCCACACCTCTCTTTCTCTGTCTGCCTCTGTCTCTCTCTGCTTGCAAATAAATAGAAAAATTTCAAAAGAGGAATACTGGCCATCAAGAGATGATGGGGCATATCCAGCTTTGTCTAGCATGGCATAAAGAAGAGATCTTGCCTGAAAGGAGGAAGAGACTAGCAGGAAGGGAAAGAAAAGAAATAGGAGGGTACAGGGTAAGTGAATATGGTCAAACGTGATATACTTGAGTTAAAACATCTTTCTGAAATTCAACACTTTGGACAATGAATGGGTCAATAAAAATTTTCAAAGAGGGCTGGAGAGATGGATTAGTGCTTAAGGTGCCTGCCTCCTAAGCCTAAGAATGCCAGTTCCAATCTCCAGGTTCCACGTTTAGCCAGATGCAAAGCGACGCAAGGGCACAATGCCGCACTTGACCACAAGGGGGCGCACGCATATGGATTTCGTTTGCAGCAGCTGAGAGGCTGCTGGCATGCCCATCTCTATCTGTCTTCCTCTCCCTCTCTCTCTGTTTTTCTCTGTCTCTCTCCAAAAAAAAAATCAAAGAATATTTAGTAATGTTGACAATAAATAAGAAAAGTTGCCAATGATTAGGTATATGTCAAGTGTGGAAGATTCTAGAAAGTCCATAAAGTCTTCCCATCTTTTCATTGCCAGTCCCACTTACTAAGGCAGCCAGGGTCTCGGAGGAGTTCAGTGTTAGGGAATATCCACTCTTGAGTCTCCTAGCAGCCTTGTTTTCTTTAAGCCAGTCTGCAGCTCCTTAGGTCATTCTCCTGTGTCACAAGGTCATGACCTTCCCCACATTAGTTATATTGGTACCCTGGGCTGGATTCCTGATATCTGACCAGCTCCAATTTCATACCGGGAAGCCTGAGTGGGGTTCCATGAAGCTTTGAGGAACCCTGTGTGGGGAGCAAAGTTCTTCATCAAGGAAGGTCTTGGGGAGATGATGGGGCAGTTGTGGTAATGATGGATGGCTAGTGAGAGCAAGCTCACCCAACCACAATGTCCCTTTGCAGGTGTGATGCCCCTGGAGGGAACACAAGACACCACTACCAGCTTCCAGCAAGTTTACCTCTGGAAAGGTGAGCTCCATTATGGGAGTGGTAGAGATGGCGAGAGAATGGCTCTGTGAGATTGGCCCCAGCTCTCACTCACAGGGTGCTCTGCTGCCAGTGAGAAAATACACAGGCTTGCATGCTATGGACTGGTTCTCTGTGGAAATGAAGTCTCCTCCCCCCATCCAATAAGGTACATAGTCTATAAGGAGAATAAGCAGTGTGGAAACCCAAGGAGACAGAGGCAGGAAGCACTCACAGATTGCCCTTGTCACCGGGTGCAAGCTGGGAGGCTGTTGGTTGCAAACCACAGAAGTGTTTGTACAGGAGACAGCTCCACATGCCTCCTTCCCTAAAGGTCAGGACCCCAGAGGAGTGGTGCTATGGAATTTTGAGTTTATTTTTCAAGTTCCAACTACATGATATCCAGAAACTCAGCAATATCCTGAGTGGCCTGGGTGAGTTCTTTCACTTCTCTGAGCCTCACTTTCTCAAGGGTTAACATGTGACCCTTCTTCCTCACCATGATAGAGTATAGTGAACATCTACACTTATGAATATTAAACAATAATTGCAAAGTCATGGGAAATCAAGTGCTAGTGCCAGGAGGTTGGCAGCTGCCCTTCACAGCTCATAGCTGAGGGGCTGGCCCTCTTGCTCGGTCTCCAGTGTGTCTGGAGCACCTGGTGTGGGCCCTGAGGTCTGCTGCATGGTTGCTGCCGGTTTTCACCCAGGAACAGCACTTCTCCTCAGCATTACCATTGGTCTTTCATTCCTCCCAGATTCCGACATGGGGTCTCGGCCTGAGTCTGCAGGATGTGGAAGAGACCCAGTGCCAAGGCCAGACTCTCCAGCAGAAGCAGGTAACCTCCACCAGGCTTTTACACAGCTGGGTGCTGGCAATGGAAACAAGGTCGTGGCTCCAGTCATCGTTACCCCCACGACTTTAGGCATGAAGCCCTCAGCCCATGCCTCTAATCCAATCGTCCCTTCACCAAGACAGCTCTTTAACTGGGCAGTCAGAACAGGATGTAAGGTACTATCATTGCCAAATTACCATGGCTGCTGAAATGAAGATGGGCATAGTAACAAACAGAAGGAATTGCCCGATTAAAGAATAATGCTTCGTTCATGTCAGCCCTGAAGAGCTAAGCAAAATGTAACCAGAATTGTCTCAGAGTGAGCTGTCTGTAGAGGAATCATAGCAGGTGAGGGAACAGGGCATCCAGACATGAACTGGGACTGCATGGGGGTGGGGGCATGTGAGACCCCACCTCCAGAATATACAGTTGTTATTACTGAGGTAGCCAGGCTTGGTGGCGCAATCCTTTAATCCCAGCACTCGGGAGGCAGAGTAGTAGGATTGCTGAGACTGCATAGTGAATTCCAGGTCAGCCTGGGCTAGTGTGAGACCCTCCCTCGAGAAACCAAAAAAAGAAAGAAACTTGTTTTACTAAGGTAATAATAAGAACCAGGGAGAGGGGAGATGGAGGGAGGCTAGGCAGGCAAGGCTAAGGGAAGAGAGTTTCTTAATCCACAAGGTGCTGCTGTAACAAAACACCATAGGCTGAGTAATCTACAATGAACACACATGCACTTGACTCACAGCTCTGGAGGCTGGGAAGTCCAGAGTTGAGGAACTGCATCAGGTGAGGACCTTCCTGCTGCGTCATTATGTGGTGGAAGGTGCCAGAAAGTGTGACAGAACAAGAGGGGGTCCAACTTGCTTTTACAGCCTACTATTGCCATATTGTTTCAGAACCCGGTGGGTTTGCATATTAGTGAGTTCAAAGCCAAAACTGGCCCAGCCAAGAGTGGGGCATGCTCATTACCTGAATCGACTCTTAGGGAAGCAGAGGAAGTATGACCATTTCATTTAGGAGGCCAGTACATATGCATATGGGGTGGACCAATTTATTTATTTTTTTTGGAGAGAGACACACAGAGAGAGAGAGACAGACAGACAGACAGACAGACAGACAGAGAATGGGCATGCCAGTGGCTTCTCAGCCACTGTGAATGAACTCCAGGCATGTGTACCCCCTTGTGGACAATCGTGGCATTGCGCTTTTGCATCACTGTGTCTGGCTAAACATGGGACCTGGAGAATCGAATGGGCATTCTTAGGTTTAGCAGGCAGGTGCCTTAACTGCTAAGCTATCTCTCCAGCCCAGGGTGGACCAATTCTTAAGTGTGGTCAGTTGAGGACATAATTTTAAAAAAATGATAGCAGGAACATTTTTAAAAATTTTATTTATTTGAGAGAGACAGTGAAAGAGAGGGAGAAAGAGGCACATAGAGAGAGAACGGGCACACCAGAGCCTTCAGCCACTGCAAACAAACTCCAGACACATGTGCCACCTTGTGCATCTGGCTTACGTGGGTCCTGGAGAATTGAACTGGGGTCCTTTAGCTTTGTAGGCAAGTGTCTTAAGCCCAGTAGGAACATTTTAGTGCATGCTTCACTCCACATCATAGAGCACATATGCACAACTTTAAAATGGTGGCTAGACATGCTTCTGGGTATGTTTAGTACTATAAAGTTTTAGCTGAAAACAAAGGAGAGGGGATTTTGAAGGTGCATTAATGCAGGAGTCTGCCCTCGCAGGTGTGTGTCTTACTTAGTTGCTAACAATATACGAATCTGCCCCATTGCCTTGGCATTACTTGGCTTAAAGGCTAGACTCTGACATGACCTCAGAAGGCAGAAGGAGCATGGCCGGATGAAAGCTGCACAGAGAAGGAGTTGATTCCACAGCCCCTGATTGAGGCTGCTGTGATTAGCACAGCAGTGTCATGCGTGCCCACCCAGGCATGGTCTGAAATCTCAGGGGAAAAGCCCTACCTTGGGCACAATGGTGGACAGAGATCATGTAAACCAATCATCTAGATGCAACTATAACTTTTAAGATGTTCTAGGACCTTCTGAATCTCTCCTGCCTACCCAGATTCAAGCCCTGTTGGCTCCTGACCTGCTCTGGCATCACCTCACTTGAGAATGCCTTCGTCTCTGGTCCTTCCCCCTTCCTCCTTCCTCTCCCTCTCCGTATCAATTTCTCTGTCTGTTTCACGTTTATTGCAGAGAGTGAAGGAAGCCGATTGTCTCCTTTTTCAGATATGGTGACAGGACTGTTCTCCCCTGTGGATCTTACCCGGGTCATTGTCAATGTTAACCAGTCCCTGCCCAGGCAGCAACACTGGCTCTTCAGACACCTGTTTTCAGCACAGCAGGCAAAGCTGTGGTGCCTTTCCCGTGAGTAGCCTTGGAGCTCATGCGTCTCTCACAGCCTGGTCCCTGACGAGCAGACAGGTTCAAAGTCAGTGGCATGAGTCAGGGTCACGACATTCTTACCCCTGCCTTCTGGAACGTCACAGCGTATTTACTGTCTACTCTGCTCCCAGAACCTATCATCCATCCAGTTGTCCTCTGTCCATCCAGCTACCCACCCAGAAGATGCTGAGTATGGATTACATTAGAAGCCTTGTATCACTTCTCGACCTTTTGGCTAAGATCAAGCCTTGAATTTGACTTGGCAGAGGGAAAACAAAACAAAACAAAACAAAAAACAGAATGAGTATTTGGGACTTACCCTCAAAGAGTTCACACATATCTTCTGCAAGACTAGCCTAGGTGGGGGGAAGGGAGGTATACGCAAAGGTCCTGTGCTACAGTCTGCTAACCTCTAGTGACCCTGGGATGGCCATGGGTAGAGCCACTGGGCACTTACCCATTCGCCTCCTGTGAGGCGAATTGTGAGTTTGAGGGTGACCCTTCACCACGCTTGGGTCTGCTTTTACTCAGGGTTACACAGCCCGTCCTGCCCCAGCCAGTAGAACCCCAATGTTTGGTTTAGGCCTTCCAAACTGGACAGCCAAGTCTGTCCTGGGTTTCTGCCTTAAAAGAGTCCCCATACCCTAGACTACCCCATGGAGTGTAAACCCCCTGCCCATGGGCCTCTCAAGGACTAAAGATCCATTTCTTCCTGCCTGTAGGGTGTGTCCAGGAACCTGATTTCTGTCAGCTTGCAGATATAACAGAGGTGGCTCCCTTGTACTTCACCTGCTCCCTCTACCCAGAGGCCCAAGTGTGCGATGACGTCCTGGAGTCCAATGCCAAGGGTTGCAGCCTGATCCTGCCCTCCCAGCCAGAGGTTCTCTTCCGGAAGAACGGTGAGCAGTGTGGTTTTCATAGTCTGAATTTCTAATGGACTGCTGGCTCTGTGGTACATAAGCTGCAAGATTCATCTCTCCTCTTTCTTTTTATGAATATTTTATGGATTTATTTATTTGAGAGAGGGGGTAGAGAGAGAAAGAGAGAGAGGCAGAGGCAGACAGTGAGAGAGAATGGGTCTGTCAGGGCCTAAAGCCCCTGAACAGTAACTCCAGACACATGTACCACCCTGTGCATCTAACTTACTGGGTAATGGGGAAGTCTTACCTGGGTCCTTAGGCTTTGTAGGCAAGTGCCTTAACCACTAAGCCATCTCTTTAGCCTTCTCTTTCCCTTTCAAATTAAGAGTGTCTGTGCTCCCTGTTCAGATGCAAGCCTCTCAGAGAGGCTTCTGGGTGTCTTGGCACCGTGGTCCTCTGGGGAGTCTCTCCTCAGGCAGAGCCATGGCTCCAGGATGCATGTCTGGACTCTATGTGGCTGGGTAGTGCAGTGACCTCAGAAGCAGCGCTCTAATACCTCCACAGCTGATATTCTCTTCAAGGACAAGCTGATGTCATTGTGTCACCACGGTGATGTCATTTCGTCAGCCTGTACAGTCTCTGTTTCCCCACATGTTGTTGCCCTTGATTTCCCTCCTGGGGTGTCTGGATCTCTCAGTTCTCGCTCACAGGGAGTCTGTCTAGGGGGAGCTTGCTGAGTGCAGGCACCTCTTGGGCATGGTCGGGTCGGGCCTCACATTGGGGACTTCCTCGGGGCCTTTCTGTGAGAACACTGTCGGCACCTGGGCGCGCACACTGACTGCTAGAGGTTCAGGGTTCAAACATGACTACGAGGTGGGGGAGTCTAGAGTTACGAGGGAGCCTGACTTGGCTTGCAAGCCTCCACCGGGGTACTTGTGTTTCACTCTCCCGGGCCCCTGAGAAACCCTCTGTTCCGGCTCTTCCAGAAGTAAAACTTCTTCCATCCTCCCCAAGGCAGGAGGCACTCATCAGCTATGTAAAGCAGCCCATCTTCACTCTTAGGCCACTTTCTCCCTCAGCACAGCCGACATTGAACTTGTGGGAGTCCAGAGGCACCTGGACTTGCTTCTTGGTTCTTCCCACATGGGAGCAGAGCCTGCCTTCCCAGGCCTATGGAACCAGGTTTTCCTGCTCCATGGGCTTCCTAGCTCATGACCTTGAATTACTCCATCCCTCCCTCATTCTTTATCTCCTGGGCTTGTGCCTTTAGAAGATTCCCTGGACTAGGCGTTTAGTAAGATATGGGTGGGGGGGGTGCTGGAGAAATGGCTTAGTGGTTAAGGTGTTTTTGCCTGCAAAGTCAAAGGATCCCAGTTCAACTCTCCAGGCCCCACGTAAGCCAGATGCACAAAGGGGCACATGCATCTGGAATTCGTTTGCAGTGGCTGGAGGCCCTGGCATGCCCATTCTCTCTCTGTCTGCCTCTCTTCTATCTCTCTCTCTGCTTGCAAATAAATAAATAATTCAAAAAAAAATTTTTTAAAGATATGGGTGGGATCCAGAGTCGGTAGCATTTAATAATCCATCTTTTGTGTATGTCTGGTCAGCTTTACTCATTGTCCTCATATTTACACAGGAACATACGTTTCTGGCTAAATGATAATACTCTTCTCTCCTCTGTGCAGTTGTGTTGGAAGACCGAGTGAAGAACTTTTACACCCGCCTGCCATTCCAAAATCTGACAGAGATTTCCATCAGAAACAAGGTGCCCATGTCTGGAAAACCCATTTCCAATGGGTAAGTGGCCGAGTCCTCCTTCCTATGCTTATTATTAAGACTCCTTGGCTCACCAAAAGGCGATGGCTTAGTGGTTCAAGGCAGAAGAATAATAAAAGTGATGCAACCAAAAGTTAAGGGGAATCAAAGGTCACAAGGAGGTGACAGAATGAAGCTAAAATCCTTCAGGAATTGGCAGTTTTATGTATTTATTTATTGATTGATTTTATGTGCCTACTTAGCACAGTAAGCAATATGCCAGTCTCCTATTTATTGGTTTATTCGTTTATTTATTTTTGGTGAAGGAAGCACAAAGACACCCAGGTGACATGTAAACAGAAGGTGGCAAGGTATTGGGGGACAGGGAGAAGGGATGGGGGGTGGGGCTGAGGAAGGAGGGGAAGGAAATTAGCTAAAACAAACTGTAGTTGAAAATGCCAGAATGGATGATATTTAAAGCTCTTTATGCCTTTCTGCCATGTAAGAAAGAAAAATCCTCAAGGAAGGCAAATCACTGATATGACATGCTAAATTTGATCTGAGTCTCCAGTTTGCTGAGGGAAAAGAAATATATTGAGCTCTTCTGTCACTTAATAAAAATGATCAAAATGGCAATGAGCTCCGTCTTCACGGCCTCTCTCACAGAGCTCTGTTTGGAATCTAGAGTGCTTTTTAACAGAAGCTAAGCTTATGAGAACACTTTAGTTTATTATTTTGACAGCTTATTGTTTCTTTATTGACTTTGTTCCAAGTTGTAACTGAAACTGAGGTTTCTTTCAGGGCAGTCTGTGGATCTCACGTCAGAGCACTTTACCTTTCTTGAGCCAGGGTCCCTTTCTGGCCTAGAGCTCAGTAAGTAGGCTAGACTGGCTGACCAGTGAGATCCACAGATCTAAGCTATCCTGTCCCCACTTCCCCAGTACTGGGGTTCTTAGAGCACCCCACCGTGCCGGGCATTGTTTCAAATGTGCGTTCTGGGGATTAACTTCAGGTCCACAAGCACTTGACTGACTGAGTCTCTGCCCATCCTCCACGAGAGCTTTCGATTGGACCCATTTCTGCTCCACGTTGGATCTTCAGAATCTGAGGTCCTAGGCTGGGCTCGGGAATCTGCACAGTCAAAAAGCTCCCAAGTGTCTTTGGTACTTTAAAAGTCACTGATCCGTGAACTGTTGAACTGTGAAGTGTGTTGAGTTGTGAAATCGCATTGTGTTTCTGGCATTTAAGATCTACGTCTGAGAACAGAGGTCAAGAAATGACACATGCTAGTGTGTGGGGAGACCCAGTGGGACAGCATGATGCTGGCGGAGGGGACTGGAACGGGGTGTCCCCATGCTGGAGGAGGGCAGATGGGAGACTTGGGCAGGGACCTAGTGTTAGAGAAAGCCTAGGGTGTGGCTCCCGAGCCCCTGGACAAGAGTGCAGCCTGCAGTGAAGCTGCCAGAAGGTACAAGCTTCAACCTCCAGGACCTGACCTGGGTTCTGGGAAGTCTAGCAGAATGAAGGAGAGTTCTCATACCAAAAAGCACCAGGCAGTTGAGCCAGCTCTCAGGAGCCGGCAATGAGTGATTAGACCAAGACGTGCGGTCAAGGCAGGGATCTGAGAACGGAGCACTGGAGCTGCCCCTGCTCCGACACCCACCGCAGGCAGAGCCTGGTAGCTGCACCGGGTGGACGAGCAAGGAAGGCCCTGATGAGAGCCCGGCAGAAGACAGGAGGCCTTCTCAGAGTGATGCACAGAGCGAGCAGGGGTGAACCAGGGGCTCAGAACTCCACTCTCTGTTGCTAAAGCAGAATGAGCAGAATGGTGGGTTATCCTCTCTGGGCGAATCTTCCTTCCCTGCTCGCTCCTGTTCCCAGAGCCTCAAGCCAGGACTTCTCTTCTGAAAGGGTTGTAGGAGCACAGTCCAGTCACCTGGTATATAACAGGCACAGAAAATGTGCTAGATGAGAGAGTCAGAGACAACGTTCTTGAGATAAAAAAAGGAATGTTGTTGGCAAGAAGCCAGGAGTCCGTCATGCACACAGGCCCGCACACCCACACTTCACATTCTTTCGAAGAAAGTTGAGCTCCAAAAGATCCACTGACTCCACGAAGCCCACCTGGTATGCCCTGGGCACCCATTGGAGCCTTCAGGCATGCCACCTCTTCTAATTGCAGGTTCTTTGAGTGTGAGCGACGGTGTGACACGGACCCGTGCTGCATCGGCTTCGGCTTTCTAAACGTGTCCCAGTCACAAGGTAAAGATAACAATGCAGACAGCTCCCACCCTACGTCGTAGGCACGCCGGCTCCTTCTGAAAAACTCTTCATCTGTGATCCTATCTGGTCCACAGCTCTCATGGAACAGCCTGGGAGGAGCGAGCCTCGTTTGCAGTAGGGAAGAGGGGGCTGGGAGAAGCAAGTGTCACTCCAGGGACCAGGCTCTGCCTCCTGATCTGCCCACCTCACACATGCAGTTCTACCTGACACCACAGCCACACCCCCTTCCTTAGCCAACTTCTGTCCTTCCTTCAGCTGAGCAGCATGGTGGGGTGGACTTTAAATACATCACAAAATCTGTATTTCACACTGTTTACTTCTGGACAAGTCACTTACAGTCTGTCCAGCCTTTAGCATCTCATCTGCAAACAGGAATACACACGCTACCCTCCTCCCTGGGTGGTCCCAGCAAAGCGATGCTAACAGAACCCGCTTGGTTCTTGTGCGTGATAGCCGGGTGCTCTGTCAGCTGTCAGCTCCAACCTGGAACTATCAAGGCAGAGCTCTTACACCTGAGAGACAGGGTTGAAGGGGTGGCTAAGACACTATTCGGATTATAGTGGGGAACCCCAGATATCTGCTGAGTGATGATTTGAGAGGCGCTCACTGGACTCACCTCCCTGGCCTCGGCTGGGTTTTCCATCAGGAGGAGAGGTGACGTGCCTCACCCTGAGCAGCATGGGGATTCAGACGTGCACTGAGGAAAGCGGAGCAGCCGGGCGCATGTTTGACTGTGGCTCTGTGGACATGCAAGTCCGCACCCATCCCTTCGGATGGTACCAGAAGCCTGGTAAGTAAACTGCTCCAGACAACTGAGTGGAGCTGTGTCTCCACTCAACATTAGAACAACTTCCTGGACTCAGGAAGGAGACTGGTCAGGATTCACTGGGCAACAGCAACAGAAATGGCTTCTATGTAGCGTAAGCAGAAATGAAAAGTCCCGGCATGTTCTTGTTAATTCAAAAGAAAAATGACCGATTAGATCTCAGGATGGGCCTGGACTGTGCTTCGTGGATGTATTCAGCAGAAAGACGTGCTCTAGTCCTTCAATGTGCCAGCCCTCACTGCTCTCGTGGGCTTGCTTATTGTACCCAAGCTTTAAGTTCAGGGAGGCGTGGGTCCACCATGGTCCATGGGTCACCACTGCCGGAGGGTGGGTGGGGCAACTTGAATGACAGGCTCAGCAAACACGGTTGCACTGGGGGAGGAGATGCTAAGAGTTGGCACACGTCCACTCAGCCATGTACCCTCGGCGTCCTCACTGTCAGTAGTCAGGATGAGTGGTGCATGGCAGTGTCAGGCAAGGAGGGGGCCAGCCTGTGTGCTCTGGACACACCTGAGTTAGGATTTCAGGACAGAGCAGAGATGGGTCAGTGTGCAGCATCAAGACAGATGCACTTAAGGCATGTAAGGTACATATCCAAGCCCATCCAAGGAGCTCAGTGGAAAGTCGGTGAAGGAATGAAGGAATGTTCTTCATTGTGTGTTGGGGACACGAGTGTGCCTACCCGAGGAGATGTGAGCACTTGAGGAGACTCTTCTCAGATTCTGTCAGTAGTGCCAGGGACTGAGACACCCCATTATGTGACTGCATGGGGACTAGAGGAGACCGTCCATCTGCCTGTGTCCCAGGAGCAAAGTTATAAAGATGCCCAGACCCAGAAGGCTGTCTCGGGAGGAGTCAGCAAGGCTGCATGGAGAGTGTCCCAACATATCCCACACCTCGCTTCCTCTCTACCTCCATTTCGGAGGAATATGAACAGTGCCGACCCTTTGTGGCCCTTCCCCCGCAACTCTAGTCAAGTAAAAGTGAGCGTGACAGAAGTCCCAGACCCTAAATCTCCATATTCTTTCTACTACCACATGTCTCTCCGCCCAAAGTGGGCAGTGACAGAGAAACTGGCATTATTCTGGTGTCTGCTGAATGTCAGACACATGTTAAGCCATGCCACTTTGTCCTCATGTGCCCCTATGGAGTAAGCATCACTTCTTCCATTTTTATGGGCCACAAGTGAGGCCAAGAGTGGAAGGTACTGGAAAAACTAGGCTAATAAGAAGCATTGTCAGGTTGCAAGCCCAAGTCCAATAATCCCCAAGTGCCCCTCAACCCCATCCTTAGGATATCTCCTGGCAGTTTCTCCAGGGAGCTGATATTAAAGTGTGCAGACATTCCCCGGACTCCAGTAACTAGCACGCAGCTGAACGAGCAGCTGAGGGAGCCTGACAAACTAGCAAGCTGTTGCTTTGTGCAGAGGCTTCTAGTTACATACATGCTTGAACTAAAGGTGCCGCTAAGGGAGGCTCCTTGACCTTGACCTTGCTCAGCTGCCTGTGTGTTCCTTGACTTCATGGTAGGTTGCTTTGGAGCTAATTATTTCCAGGCTGGTGGCCACCTTCCACATCCTGTGACTTGAAGTCACTCTGTTGGCTTTTCTTTTCTTTTCTTTTTAGCATCTTGAACTGTTTTAGAACAAGATCAGAATTGTAGAATGGAATGGCCTCTGTGCGGAAACTAGGGGGTGTCCCACACAGAGCTGCCCTGGGCTTCATCTCATAGGTCCTGGAGGAGAGGAATATGTGGGGTTCTATTAGGGGGTGTCCCCCAGAGCTGCTCTGGGCTTTGCCTCGGGCCACACAGGAGAGGAGCATGCTGGCCCAGGACCTTGGCCCCTACAGACACCCAAGGGCAGCTGTGGGGTTTCAGGTTGCTTCAGAGCCCCTTGCTATCTGTCCTCTCACCTCCCAACCCCCCCCCAACATCTGAAAAATACCATTTTCCATCTTCGCTGGACTCATGCAGGAGTTGGACAGAAAGACGCTCGAGCAATAATTCATTTGTTCAGAAATGTGGTAGAAATCAAGCCAGAGCTTTACAACATCTTGACAGGAGTTGGCAGGAAAAATAAGCCAAGGTGTCCTAGCACATTCCAGCCATTTCGTTTCTTTTCATCCGACTGCCCAGACAGCCAGTGTCCTCCAGCACACGCTCTGTGGGCCCAGGCTGGGGACTCAGGGGTTCTAACCAGAAGCCACAGGACAGGAAATGAAAACTCGTAGCAGAGCTGTCATTCAACAATGCCCAAGTGTCACATATGCCCAGAGGCCTGTGAGGTGATATTGCTGGCTTCTGTTCAGGAGACTCTTTCTGTGCCTGACAAGATGGAAGTCAAGTGTGTTGGAAGCTGGATCCCATTAAATCCTCACACCCGAGTTCAATGAGGAGCTGGAGGCCAGGGGAGATGGACTCACTCGTCCATGGGTACCCAGCGGGTCAGTGATAGTTAGGGTTGGGGCCCAGGTCACTCTATATGTGAATAGCTGCGGCATGTGGCTGAGCATGAATGATCCTGTCTCCTGACCTCCGGGACTTCACAGTCTAGGGAGAGTCTAGGGAGAGTTAGAGATCTTCAAGGTGACCTTCTGCAGTCTCCTGGGTCCCTAGCATGGAGCTGCTCACACAGGCAGGCTGTGCCAACAGTCCCACATGCACGGAGAAGTAATGGTACAGCTGGTCTTTGCGGTCACTCACACCACCTGACAGCTCAGCTCCCACACTTACTGAGTGCCACCTGCCTTGGCCAGTAGACTAGCACTTGTTCACCATGGCTTGTTCCAATCTCTTCCAAGCTGGTAGTGCCCGCTCTGATTCCTGCTTACACCTGGCCAAGGTGGGACGGGAGCTTTTGTTCCCAATGCCTGTGCCTCTGAACCTCTCAAACTCCAGCCTCTTGGGGCAGTTAGGCAAGGGTCCTGTTGTGCAGGCGTAAGTGATCACGTCGCTGGTCACTGGTGAATGGACTCACCCTCCCTGGAGGTCGGTGCTGGGATGTAAGTCCAGTTGTCCATTTATGCCATGGTCTTTGTGAAACGAAGCCTCATCCTGAAGCTTCCTAAGGTGCCCTGGCCACTCATCATCTCGCTGACATAACGAGGGATACAGTCACGGCTCCAGAGGTCCCCAGGGTCTTGTGAAGAGGGGAGACTCATAAGAAAACTGCTTCATTTCTTCCATCTGTCAGGAAATGACAAGGGTTTAAGGAACTCTGTGCAGGAAGTAAGATGAACACCAAACACCCATTTCTTATTATCTAACTCCGTCGTGAGTGCTTGCCACTTTCCCTGAAGTCTGTACTCCACAGACCATAGCGGATGTCACACCGCCAGCCTGCAGAGGGTGGGGTGGCAAGCAGTGTGCACAAGCGGCCTGTCCCAGTGTAGCAGACAGCTTCAGGTTCGCTGAGATGAACTTCCAGACCAGGCACAGTTATGGAGGAAGGGATATTATTTATTGAAGCTTACAGATCCAGGGGAAGTTCCATAAAGGCAGGAGAAGCTGTCCTGCCTTCACAGGACCAGGCAAGAGAGAGCAAAAGCCAACCAGCCACCACAGCACACAGAGCAAAACTAAAGCCAAAAGGTCACACAGCACACTTCAGGAACTCCTGCTAGGCACATTTGCATATCTTTACAATGGAATCTCAAACCCACACCTTAAGACCAGCCCCCAGTGACATTGCCTCTAGCAAGGTGATTGCAGATGCAAGCTATAACTAATAAAACACTGAATATATTGGGGGACATATATTCAAACTACCACACCCAGTCACCTGCTCTCATGGTGTCAGATGTTTGGCTGTCTCCATATATTTCCCTTGTGAACTGGGCTTGCTTTAAATTTCAGCATAGATTTCTAGGGCTTAGAATGACTGGGTGTCAGGACATGGGCATTGGAATGCCCTCAATATAGATAGTCAAATTTTTCTCTGAAGCTTTCACCCTCAGGAATTTTTTCTGAGAATCTAGGAAAGGAAGACATTTAAGCAGACGAGTGACAACAAAGTAAAACAAAGCTGCGTGGCTGGAGCCCAGCTGCAGTGGAGCTTGGGGAAGTTAGCTGTGACTGTGGGTGTTCCATAGTGTGTAGTGCTCACAGAATGTGGGGTGGCAGAAGTTTCAGCTGGATGGTCCTCGAGGCATGGCTCTGGACATTAGCATTGCCTGGAAACTTGTTAGAAATGCTGGGTCTCAGGCCCACTCCAACCTGCAGAGGCAGACCCTTCTTACCAGTGCTTGCCAAGCCCTGGAGAGGTCTTAATGCCTGCTGGGCAACCTCAGGGAATGATGAATTCAGAGGCGCTTCTATGCACGTCGAGCCAATCAGGAAAAGATGGTGCAACTGAAGGTTCTAGCACTCTGGGCAGCTGAATATGCTAGCTCGGTTTATGTAGCTGTCGCAGAAACATCACTCACGGGGTAACTTAGAGAATAAATGTCTTCACAGTTCTGTACTCTTGACCAAAGCTAAGGGGGCAGAAGGCAGGAACGTGAGCTCACCCATCTGGAAGTTTGTGATCAGACTAGAGCGGGACTCTGACCTGGGGGACAAAGGACAATGACAGGAATGGGTTATTAGATAGGACAATATTATGAGTGAATAATAATCAACACTTATTAAGTGCTTACACTACGCCAAAAACTATAGAATATCAGGTCCTTTAAGCCTCACAACCCCAAGATATGTACTGTTAACTTCTGAAGACAGAGAGAGCAAGTAGTTTGTTCAAAACCATACACAGAGAGTGAGGAAGGCCATGCTAATCTTGCACTGGGTCTTAGGCCCTGGAGTCCCTGCTCTTGACTGCTGGTCATTCTTGCCTATTGTTTCCAGTGAATAAGAAGTCATGGTTTGGGCCACTGGAAAAGGAAAGGATGAGAGGGCTTTGAAGAATGTGGACTTGGTTGGGAAGGGAAAAGAAGGGAAGGGAAGGGAAGGGAAGGGAAGGGAAGGGAAGGGAAGGGAAGGGAAGGGAAGGGAAGGAAAGGGAAGGAAGGAAGGAAGGGAAGGGAAGGGAAGGGAAGGGAAGGGAAGGGAAGGGAAGGGAAGGGAAGGGAAGGAAAAGGCTATGGCTTCTCATTGGCTGCGTACATCATCTCTGCTTCAGTGCTGAGGCTGTGTGGAGACACAGCTGCCCTGTACAGATCACGTTCAAATCTAAGCCTTACTTTCTCCAAACACCATTGCCATTGGCTGAGCTCTTACGTCTGGCTCAGTGGCCGATGTCACTTGTTAGGTCATCTACAATCTCACAGGAATCCCAGAAGTAGAGAGTGCTATCTCCATTGTGAAGATGGGGAAACTGAGGCCCGGAGCAGCTAAGTGCCCTTCTCAGGTTCATCGAGTGAGGAGGTGACAATGGCAGCCGCACATTTCTGGCTCGTTGTTCTCTGGGGCGTGGGTGGTCATACCCCTTTCCCTGACCTCTCTCCAGTGACTCATGATGAGAGGGTAAGAGAATCCATGTCATGTCTGGACGGAAGTAGACAAAGCAGGACTGAAGTACACTTTGGCCTCTTTGCCCCTTGTGGGGATGGCTGGAGCCTGGGCCGAGGTGGAGCCCTCCTGGGCTAGGACCACGAGAGAGGAGGACAGAGGGCAGTGGTCCAGCCCCTCTGTGCTAGAACAGGGTCAAAGAAGAGGTGGCCTGTGCCGTAGTGGCTGCTGGGAGTTGAGGCTATTTGTCATGGATACATAAGCTGGCCTACCCTGACTTGTATAGGGAGTGTGGCCTGCCACAGAGCTCAGCTTCCCCATCACCATCCTACGGGCAGACTAAGCAGAGCAAAAACACAGCCTTTTCTTTATTTCAGCTGCAAAAGATGACACTCCCAGCTTCTGCCCTTCGACTGCTCTGCCTCTCCTCACAGAGAAGGGTAAGTTCATTGTTTCCTTGTTCTTAGGAAAAATGTCTTCCTCCTTCCTTCTCCTGGCTTCTGCCTTGCCATGGATTTTGTGCAGTGGCTTAGCTTGCAAGACAGGACACCATCATATTGTTGGACTCAAAGTCCCGTGGAAATGTGCGTGTGTTAGGTGTGTGTGGGGGGGTGTAGATGCCAGCGGTGTGCCCGGTTCTCAGGCAAGGAGGAGCCTGCCTCATAGAAACAGCATGACGTAGAGCTCATGGGACCAGAGGGGGCCTCTGTCCTGGTGCTCTCCTTGTCCCAAATACTCCCGGGCAAAGGCAGAGCAGTGGCATTGTGGTGAAAACATGAAAGGTTTATTGGTGCAAGACAGCTGGGGCTCACAGTTGCTGGGCACACTGAGGGTGACACGGGAGGCTGACGCTCAGGCCCTGTGTTCAGAAAGTCGGTCAAGACTGAGGCTGCTAATTCTTTTGACCCACCTCAACCATTCCTGGGCCGGTTCCTGGGTACAGGATATCATGCCAGCATGGGGTGGGTCTCTTGGGCCTTCTTCTTTCCTTGGTCTGGGCTCCAGATACCACTCAGCTGCAAGACCACGCAAGGTTAATTCCTAGCCTGTGACATGATGTCTGAGGAGCCTTACACAACTGTCTTAATGGCCCTGACTAAAGAGCTGAATGTAGCTCATGTGCGAGGGCGTTACTTCAAACCAAGGCTGTGCCTGCAAGCATAAAAATGTCTATAACTCAGTCATCAATGGACTCCACACCATTAAAATAGTGGGCTTTAGAGAGCACACATTTATCATGATTGTGTGCTTCAGGAAAACCTTTCTCCTGGGGTAATGGAAACATGCATCTTCATCCCAGATAGGGCACAAATGACAGAACAAAGGACAATTAGACCAAGACCAGTTTTGGTGAACCAATGAGTTTATTGGGGTTACTTACAGAGCAGGATAAGGGGTTGCTTACAGGAGCAATAGATGACTCAAATGCAGCCACAGCACAAGAAGTCTTGTCCCAACCTGGATGACGACCTTCTATGTCTGCTTTGACTCAAAGGCAGCTGTGTCTCCAGAAAGCCTGCCTGAGCGTAGGTGTAGGTGAGGACTCACGGAAGCCGCTTCTCTGAAGCTCACTGCTCACTAGCAGGCAGCTCCATTGGAGAGTCTTTCCTCCATAAGCCATCTCGCTTCTTTACTGGCCACAGTAGACTATTGAAAAGGGTTTGGGCTGGGCAAATACTCTCTACCCTTTCTAGCCCTTTAATTGTGTCTGTAATTTCATCATATCCCCTAGACAGCCTGTCTTGTTTGATATGAATCACCCTACTTGGGGTGGGCAAGTTTATAGGCTCCAGTTTAGCGCGCCCACAAATGATTATCTTTACAGCTTACATTCTTAGGCGAAACTCTCCAACGGTGGTCTTCAGGGTGTGTCCCCGTAACGTGTCCACACCTACAATGTTCTCTTGCAGTGGGGAAATGCATACAGTATATTCTTGAGGGTGGATGATTGCCCACGCCTAGAACAAGCTTAACCCTCTTTATTGCACTGTTTTATCCCCATAGCCATCTACTGCTGCCCATGGTGCTTTTGGGGGGTGACCATGAATTAAAGTAAACTTGGCTCTGCTATTCACTAAAACCCAAGGATTTCGTACATTTGTGGGGAATCAATAAATTTGAGGTTCTACATGGGGCCTCCAGTGACCATGCCTGATCCTCAATTGCAGGCAACCTTGGTCATCCTGTCGAAGGAGCAGCTGGGATGGTTTCCAGCCCGAGAGAGCTCCTTCTTCTGTAGGGGTGCAATGGGGATCCCCTCCCTGTCTCCTATTTCTTTCACCCTTTTGTGAACTGCTGCTCAAACTTTCAAGCCTTCCAGAGGCCTGCAAGAGTGGCGTTTGGCTTTCCACCGGGACTTTCTCTAGGAACTCAGCTTGACACAAATCCTGTCACATTTGCCTTTGAGTGACCTGAACAGGTGTCCTGTTTTGGTTTTCGCCTCCATCATCTTTTTTTTTTTTTTTTTTTTTGGTTTTTCGAGGTAGGGTCTCACTCTGGTCCAGGCTGACCTGGAATTAACTATGTAGTCTCAGGGTGGCCTCGAACTCTCGGCGATCCTCCTACCTCTGCCTCCCGAGTGCTGGGATTAAAGGCGTGCGCCACCACGCCCGGCCGCCTCCATCATCTTATGTAGACTGCTTCAGCACCTTACAGACTCTACTCAGATACAGTCCATCCATGTCACCTAGATCATGCCAAGCCTGCCCTACCTTGTAGAGGTCACCCCCCAGCATGGACTCAGCAAAGCCACTGAATTTTTCCTTAATTCTCCCATGAACGCAGCTTTTTGGGGTCTAGTGAACTGGGCATCAAACATTGCTTCTCTCATTCCCAGCTCCCTCAGTAAAGCCTGTCCTTCCTCTGTTATCTTCCAGTCCCTGACACTCACGGGGAGGGACCTCAGTTGCTGATAACCAAGTGTCCCTCATGGCTCCTATGAGCCAGTCCATCGGGGACGGATTTCCTTCGTATCTCCGCACGCTGTGTAGCTTTTGTCATCAGGAGGGATGAAGAGTCAGTCACATGACTAAGTTTCTCAGCCTCTGTGACTCTGAGACTGACTCCGTCTGCACCCATGTCCCACAGCCTCACCAAGCCAGGCTGCGACTGGTTCCTCTACCTCTTACTTAACAATCTTTCCCAAGGGCAGCAGTCCGGAGGCAGACTCCCTGCTGGCTGTCCATTATGAGTGCCCACATCTGCATGCCCAATCACAGCTTGTCCCTGTCTCTGTTTAAAGGTCAGATCTGAGGGGCACCGTCTGTTGCTTTCCTCTCTCCCCTCACTATCCGACTTCTCCTATCGGTTCCAAGGGGGTTGTCAACACGGATCTAACCTGCGCTTTGTCTACCTTTGGCTTTCCAGTCATAAGAGACAACAAACCAACACCTCTGTCTCCTTCTCCTTCACCCAGTTAACCCGCCCACCCAGAGGTCAATGTAGAAGATGCTGGAGACAATACTCTTTCCTCTTATTGTCATGCCTTGCTCACGCACACAAGTCCCTTCTGTGCTGCCATCTCTGCCTCAGCTGTTTACTGAATTACCCAAGACAATGGCCAGCCTGCCTCTGCCACAGCTTGACAACACTGTAGTCGCTTATGTACCACACTCAGGGACTTCAACTCATCCTCTAATCCTTCACCAGTTTTCAGGGCATCCCCGTAGTCCCACGGTGGACCCCACTCATCCAGCTTACAGGCTCCTCTATACCGCATACAGGGAGATGGCCCCCCCTGGAATTCCCCCACGCTCTTCTCCCTGACGGCGCAGCCTTAGTTACATGACTTACTACCCGTAGAGAAATGCGGGCAGCCACCCCTCCCTCCCCCTGCCAGAAGGCACATCAACTCACTTCCCATTGCCAGGACCATGCAGCCGCTCCTCCCACACTCATCTTTAGTTCTGTCGTGCACCATCGTATGCACCAAATACCACAGGAAACCTTTTCCCCTGGGATAACAAAAACACACATCCTCACCCCAGGTAGGGCACAGATGACGGACCCACAGAATGATTACACCAAAGCCAGTTTTGGTGAATCCGTGAGTTTATTGGGGTTACTTACAGAGCAGGGTGAGGGGCTTCATACAGGGGTAATAGATGACTAAACCCCATCTTGTCCCATCCTGGATGAGGAACTCCCCAGAACTGCTTCAACTCAGACATCTGAGCCAAAATTTATTTTTAATTGTGTCATGATATAAACACAATTGATGTAGTCAAACTGTCTGGAAAGACTTAAGGTTTAACACTTATGCATGCACATACATGTTCTGTGTGTCCCCTGCACTCATCTGCCTTTTCCAGGCCTGAGACCACCTCTGCACTCTTCCAGTTCTTTCACACTGTGTTTGTAAGTCGTACACAGACCCCGCTATCCCTTGGGTTATCTGTTTTAGAGGAGGCCCTGAAATAGTAGTTCCTTTGCTAAGGGAGCTGGGGGCTGAGCTTATTTCTTTCTAATGTGACTCGGCTCGGTAGGGTTTGACATAGTGACATTGATTGTACTGCAGTGTCTCATCCCTTCATTGGTTTTACACCTGCCGCTTGCTTCTTTCCAAATTGTTACTGTACTGTGTAAACTGTGCATCACTACACAGTTGTATATGTGGTTATCGACACCCTCCTGTGTCAGCTCACAGTGTCACGATGGACAAAATAGCTGCTAACAGGGGTGGTTGTCACCACATTCCACTCCTCTGCTACTATTCCTCTGCTTTGGGACATTTCATTTTCTTTTCTTTTTCTTTTTTTTTTTTTTTTTTTTTTTTTTTTTTGGTTTTGCGAGGTAGGGTCTCACTCTGGTCCAGGTTGACCTGGAATTAACTATGTAGTCTCAGGGTGGCCTCGAACTCTCGGCGATCCTCCTACCTCTGCCTCCCGAGTGCTGGGATTAAAGGCGTGCTCCACCACGCCCGGCTGGGACATTTCATTTTCTATGAGTCCTCATCATAATAAAAATACCAGGATGAATGAACACCTGGACACCCAGAGCCCCTTCCAGAAGTCCAAATTGTTTCCTGGGCTGATTCTCCAAAGAGGAATTTGTATGTTACAGAAATCTGTAGTTTTAGACTCTAGACTTACATTTCCTAATTGGCCTCAGCTAGCTGCATCCTTAGCAGCAGAGAATAATTAAAGTGATTTTTCCCCATCCCACACTTGCCATCCTTAAATATCATCAATTTAAAAATGTTAAATTTGTGGATAAATAGAGCTTGGATATATAAACGTTACATGCGGTTGCAGATGTTCAAATCAAAGCAAAAATGTCTGGGTGATGTTTGTAATGCTTCTATTCTATTTTTGCTAAACATTTGTGTTCTGAGACTTGATGCACCCACAAAACACAAAATGAACCCATGGAATATTAAGCATCTTCCTGGACACAGTCAATGGTCCTGAGATGGTTCCATGGCAAAGTAAGACAACATAGCATTTTAATTTATTTTAAAAAATTATTTATTTATTTGAGAGACAGAAAGGGGGGAGAGAGAAAGGTAGAGAGAGGGAGTGGGCACTCTATGGCCTCCAGGCACTGCAAGCAAACTCCAGACGCATGTGCTACCTTGTGCATTTGGCTTATGTGGGTCTTGGGGAATTGAACCTGGGTCCTTTGGCTAAGCTAAGCCATCCCCCCAGCCACAACATAACATTTTAAATATATATTTAGCAAGTGTCATCAAAAGTGCAAAACATGGGCTGGAGAGATGGCTTAGTGGTTAAGACGCTTTGCCTGCAAAGCCTAGGGACTCATGTTTGACTCCCCAGGTCCCACATAAGCCAGACACACAAGATGGTGCACATGTCTGGAGTTCAATTGTAGTGGCTTGAGGCCCTGGAGTGCCAATTCTTTCTCTCTCATTCTTTCTTGTGCCCTCTCTCTCTCTCTCTCTCTCTCTCTCTCTGATAAAATAATGATAATAAAAGGTTTTTTAAAAGTGCAAAATGTCCCATCTGTGCTGGGGATTTCCACTGTGGTGGAGAGTTTGGTGTTACAGGCTAGAGAGAAGGTCTGATTCCACTTGAGCAAATTGACCCCTTAGTGTGTGATCCTGACATGGAGCCCCGTGCATGCGTGTGCACATGTTTCTTTGTAAATGTTCTCTTCAGGGAGAAGAGGGAATATTTAAAAAGTAAGCATTTGAAAACCATGTGATGCTCATGAGGAAAATGGATTATGGTATGGTCTGTTGTTCAAATGAGGAAATGCAGGATCCAAGGGGTTGAATGGCTGAGCTAGAATTTGAGCCCTCGGCTTGCTCCGAAGTTCCCTGAGGTTACCTGGTCAAGTTTATGGAACAGATTGACAGAGATGGACTTTCAGGTATAAATCTGTATGGAGACCTCATCTCCTGGCCTGTTTGCCGTGTGTGTGTGTGTGTGTGTGTGTGTGTGTGTGTGTGTGTGTGTGTGTCAGAGAGAAAAATGAGTGTCCCATTCAAAGTCTGCTGCTGCAGTTGGTCAGCGTGGATAGTATGGCAGTGCAGATGCCTTTGGAAGTGTCATGGGTCCATTTTGAAGATATTCCATTGCTAAGGGTTACTCCAAACCCACCCACCCAGCCTGCCTGCCTTCCTCCCTTCTTTCCTTCCTTTTTTCTTTCAGAGAAAGGCAGATAGAGAGAGAATGGGTGTGTCAGGGCCTCTAGCCATTGCAAACAAACTCTAGATGCATGTGCCACCTTGTCCATCTAGCTTTATGGGGGTAGTGGGAAATCGAACCTGGGTCCTTCGGCTTTGCAGGCAAGTGCCTTAACCACATCTCATCCATCCCCAAGCACATCATTTCTGAACAGTTTTATTTATTTGTTTGTAAGCAAAGAGAGAATGAGAATAACATGCCAGGGCCTAGTGCCACTGTAAAGAAATTCCAGACTCATGTGCTACTTTGTGCATCTGGCTTTACGTGGGTACTGGGGAATTGAACCCAGACCCTCAGGTTTTGCAAGCAAGTGCTTTTGCTGAACCGTCTCACCAGCCCCAGGCACATAATTTCTGCTGCTCTAGGAAAGGTTTCTAATACCTTGGCTAGTTTGAAGATGCCAGGAATTTACCACACACATGAGTTTCAGGAACTCTCTCTAGAAGGAAGAACTGGCCGTGTGAGGGTCTGGGACATAATATAGCAGTAAATGCAGAGGCTCTGAAGGAGCTCTGCCTGGCAGGCTCAGGGCTGCTGCAGGAAGAAGCAGTAGATGAGCTGTAAGGAAGACTGTAGCTCAGGCCCCAAGTGGTGAAGAGAAGGTCTTCTCTCAGAATCCCCAGACCAGGTTCTCAAGGTCCTAAACCTTGGAAGACCCTCTGGGGGCACTGGATCAGCTGAAGTGAGTGCACACACTCCAGCAGGCAGGTAAGCGTAGGGCTGAGCTTTAACGGGAACCCATCCTCTTCACTTCCATCCAGTGCCATTCAGTGAGGACAACTGTGGCAGTCACAGCGCATGCAGACTCTTCCCCGATGTTCCAGAAAAGGAATCGTGCAGGCATCAGAGGTCTTGATTGCTCATATTCTGGTCAGGAGAAAGGCACAGACAAAAGCAGTGTGAGGCACTGAGACATCCGCACACTGGGTGGTTCTGCGCCCACCGCAGTGGGGGCCTGGGAAGATTCCCATGCCTTAAATTCCTTGTAGACAGGCAAGTAAAATGCCATGGGTGCATCATGAGCGTGCCGTGACATCAAGGATTGATTGGTATGTATTCAAGGCCACCCTGAGACTACATAGTGAATTCCAGGTCAGCCTGGGCTAGAGAGAGACCCTACCTTGAAAAACCAAAAAAAAAAAAAAAAAAAAAAAAAAAGAATTGATCTGTAATCAGCAGATGGATAAGACAAGAGAGGGGCTTCCTAGGCAGGGCTGTTGCATGACCTTGAGCATGGGATGTACAGGGACAGGGAGGGACAAAGGTAGCCTGGATAAGAACAGGAGCTAAAACACAAAGCTCTTTGGTCACAAGTCACGAAAAGGCTGTGTGTAGTTGACCCATGGACATCAAAGCTTTAAAGTTCTTCCAGAGCTTTCTCCTTGGGCAGGGAGGAAGATGAACTGTCGGTGGCAGATGCTCAGAAAATGGGGACAGTTGTGTCATCAGTGAAGAGTGTGACAGTCTCTGTGCAGAGGAGATTATGTTTTGGTGGACATGAAGATGTCACTTCTTCCTTACAAGAAAGTCTCCAATCCAGAGTCCACGGCTAGGCTCAGGGTCCATATGTGGTTCTTCTCACCGGTGGGCACCACGAAGATCCTAAGAACCACCCAGTGCCTCAGCAGAGCGATGCCCACTCCCCAGCGGCTCACTGTCGGATCACCGCTGGGCCCTTTCCACCCCCCGATCCAGAGGTTCTTCTCTCTGAGAGGCCAGAGGACCCCCAGAACGAGAGATTGTCAGATGTGTGCCTTTCAGTCCACGTGCCTTCTCCTTGGGAGCGCTAGGATGCCCTTTGGACAATGAGCCACTGGGAGTGATCCGGCAGCCTGGGTCACAGCGGCTCAGGCTTGAGAAGAGCCTGTGGCTGAAGGTGCAAACGGAGCGAGGACAGGAGTGACAGCCCAGTGACAAGGGCTCGGCGATGGTGACAACAGCTGAATGTAGGAAATGGCAGTGGCTGCAGGAGCAGCTTTCTGGCCCATGCAGTGGACTGAGGGGAGTCAGCTCAGCCCAGGCTGCCTCCTCCTGCACGCATGGCTGGGCTAGTGGTTAGTGGAACTCACTCCACTGCTCTTGTGGATTGTTTTCATTACGATGGAGACAGAGTTACAGGATCCTAAAAAATGTCAGCACTGGCAGGGAGCATGAATATCATCTAACCGGAGAAGCCATGAGACAATGTGGGGGCAGCACTCCATTTAAAGCTGCAGACCCTGGGCCAGCCTTCCAGACTCATGCAAATGATGGGAAGACACAGGACGGAGGAGGAGGATTGTGGTGAAGAGTGAATAAAATATATATTTTATACCCAATCATAGGAGGTGATGCGCTAAAGCTATCAAGTGATAACTTCCAAGTCCAACCTGCCTTTTCCCAGGGGAGGAAACTGAGGCACAGAGAGAACGTGACACTCTCAAATCACAGCCAACCTGATGGAGAGTTATAGAATTGTGTGATTTTAAGGCTCCTGGCCTCTGTGACATGCTGAGTGCTCTCTGCACTTCCGTGCCCACTATTGCCTCTGAGTGTGTCCCTCTTACAGACTTGGGCACTGAGGCCCAGTGCTTCATGAATAGCTCACCGTAGAGCTACCGTTAGCACTCAGTGTTAATGTAGGACAGAGCCTCCTCGCTGAAGACGGGCCGGTTCCCAGGAATCCCGCCCGAGAGGAATTTCAGTACATAGCTGATTTTCTAAGAGTTATATCGGTGGTGGCTGGGGGCTAGGGTACGAGGGGGAAGCTGAGCTGTGATTCTGTCTCTCAATGGGGACCTTGGTGGCCCTGAGGCATGCTGGCCCCTCAGCCTCAGCCAAAGTGCGATGTCACATGCCATGGAAGCCATTGGGTGAATGGTATCTTACAGCCCTACGGGAGGTTAGTCTTCGTGTGTGTGTGTGTGTGTGTGTGTGTGTGTGTATGTGTGTGTGTTTTCATGTATGTGCAAGTGCATTAGTGTAAGGGAGCTCATATACAAGTATGTACGTATTTGTGGAGGCCAGAGCACAACCTCAGGTGTCTGGCTGTCCAGTGAGCACCAGGGATCCTCCTGGGTCTGCCTTCCTAATGCTAGGAACCCAAGCACATCCCACTATGCCAACCTCTTCGTTTGGGTTCCAAGGATTGGACTCAGGTCCAGGGAGCTCTCTCTCTAGCCCTACAATGCTAATCTTTATCTGGCTCCTCACTGGGCTCAAAGGCTGGAATATGACTTCAAACTTATTGACCGTTTCTAAAATGTCTCCGTTCCTGCAACGTTTCCGTGTAGCTGGGAAAACTCTCACACGATGCACACTACAGCTACTTCGTAAGAACAGCTGTCCAGGGATTGGTCCTGTGCCTCAGGGCCAGCAAGGCAGGGCTGGCAGCACACGGCGCTTCCTTCTGTGGGTGAGAGCGCTGAGAGGGTCGGCTGGTTAACAGCTGCGATGCTCAGCATGTGGCCGAAACCACTCCCAAGCCAGTGTGTGCAGCCAAGGTCTGCACTGACCATGGCTAGAAGTGCTGCAGTGGACAGGGTGGGGCACACAGCACAGCTGGACACCTCACGCTGTCCTCTGCTTCTCTTAGATCCCCAGTCTGAGGGGAGAGAAGCAGCTGGCATCCTAAGGCTGCAGTATGGTGGGTATAGAAGATGGGCAGTGTAGGGAAACTGGCCCAAGCCTGCAGACGGAGCAGGATTCTGCCTTCCACAGGGACACAGAAAGCACAGGTGAGGTTGGATCTGGGACATGGCTCCTGCCCAGCAGTCTGACCCCTTGTTTCTTTCACTGACTCATTAACATGCTATCGGTGAGCACCCACTGTGTGTGAGCGTCAATCACTTCCATGCCTGAGCAGAGACTTAGGTGCAGAGATGTGTGAAGTGCTTAGCATTGTCTAACGCAGCCACTGGCAGTGACAACCGCAGCGACTCTGCACACAGAGGCAGGGGCGAGGCCTGACTAGCCAGAACCGGCCGTGTGAACACGGGTCTGTCCACTGCTCGGGGATGCTCTTGTTGGGCATGCCAAGGAGGCCGCTGTGGCACGGGAATTAGTCTTCACCTTACACTGCTTGCACACAAGCTTCCAAGTCTCCGATTTCTGCACTTGCCCTGCTCTCCCGAATTACACTCTTCTTCTTCTTTTTAAAAATTTTTGTTTATTTATTTGCAAGCTGAGAGAGATAGAAGGGAGACAGAAAGAGAATGGGCATGCTAGGTCTCTAGCCATTGCAAAGAAACTCCACATGCATGTGCCACTGTGCATCTGGCTTTATGTGGGTACTGGAGAATCAATCCTGGGTCCTTAGGCATCGCAGGCAAGTGCCTTAATTGCTGAGCCGGCTCTTGAGCCCCAAAATTACACACTTCTGACCCCAAGAGAGGAGTTCATATGCTCCTTGGAGACCCAGTTTCTCACAACAGCTTTAGATAGCTTGTGTGTTGTGATGAACTCAGCAGTTTCTCATGAAGGCCCAGAGGGACTGCAGGCCTCGGTTGTAAGTTTTTATTCTTTTCCTTATAAATTTCCCGAGGTCTGTCTTTGAAGTTGGCAGCATGAAAGAGGATTACTTAGTATCCCACATGCTCAAAACTTCCACAGATGTTGGGCCCTGGCAGATGTCTTTGGAAACTTCTGTCTGCAATGGGCATGCCACGAACTTTAGGGAGCCTTTATGAGAGACCGAGGCTGCTGTGGCAGCGGGGATTGGAGGGGCAGTTTGGGTGAAATCCCCAGTTTGCCTGTCCCAAGCTGTGATTTGGCCATATTACATGGCACGTCTGCGCCTCAGTCCTGTCCCTCGAGAGACACTCATACTGACAGCACACGAGTCAGTGTGGTGTTAATTCTTGCAGTCTTTCACGGGGCTGGAGAGATGGCTTAGTGGTTAAGGTGCTGCCCTGCAGAAGTGTTTCAGGAGCTGGAACACACACGTAACGGTGACACGTGACACCAACAACATTTTCTTAGTTTCCTATGTGACTACTTAATCAGTAGTCCACAAGATCTTGTAGTGTGCAAATGACAATCTTTATAGAGATGGAAAAAAATTAAAATCTCGTTTCTCTCTTCTTAATTCAAGAACTTTGTCAATTAATTCACTGAATATATATTTACAGGTCGGGGCTATTCATACAAAATACTGATGATATCATTCCTGTTTAGCACCCAGTGAACACTTAATGAGTGCTAGTTTAAATTATGGAATTAACACGTCTACTAAAAATTTTCACAGGTTATGACAATGGGTCTTAGACAACCAATGAAAATATGAAAGGAAGGCAAAGCCATTAACTTCGTAGTAGTGGCTCAATAGATACTTTGGGCTCTTAGAGAAGATCTGGCCTCTGAGGTTAGAGTGTCACGGGGGCTCCAGAGCACAGCACAGGTGTCTGGGCTGGGCTTGAGGATGACATGAGTTGCTTGATTCCATGTTGGTTTCACTTTGTCACTGAATGGACTGTTCTGATAGGCCATCAATGTGGGTGTGAGATGAAAGGAGTGGGTCGTGAGAGATAAGGCTGGGGACTTAGCAGGAAGGTGGCAGACAGCATGGGGCTTGAAGCAGCTTGGGCATGCTGTTGTTTCCCTGGAAGCCTAGGTGGGAGGTGTTCCTCCTGGGGAGCATATACACTTGTCATATAATATCTGGAATGAAGATGGGAAAGGAGACAGCTTTGTCCTTTCCAGACATTCGGTCTATCTGTGCATTGATTCGGGACAGCATTCGGGTTTCATGTTGGGCAGTTCTGTGGCGGGTGGTACCCGTTCCCAGATAGATGATGTAAGACAGGAGGCAGCTGGAGGGAGCTGGCAGCATGGGAGTGAGACGAGAGGTTCGGCTTCCTGCATGCTGGTTGGCGATGGCTGGCGACACGGGTCTGGAAGTGGCTAGTCTAGCAAACGCTGAGTATGTGAGTATGGAGATTGGGTAATGGCAGGCGTGGGTATAGTGGGTGCTTGAGACCATGTCATGGCATTCAAAGCCATGGAGTGGTGAAATCACCTTGGAGACTGTGTCAGAGGTCAAAAGAGGACAGGAGCACTTACAGAGCAGTGGTGGCAGATGGCATTATGAAACCAGGGCAGGGAATCAATGTAGTCGCTGACTTCAAGAAGATGCTACAAGCCACATGCGTGGGTTAGTCACCAGGAGCTGCTTGTACTTCCAGTGGGGTGATGAGGGACAATGAGCTGTAAAGCATCATTTGGTAACTACCCCCAGGGCTTGGCCCACCCATGGTAATGAACTAAACAAGGTGCCTGTCTTCGCAGGGGCACGAGTCACCTGAAACACAAACCCCAAGTAAGTGGCCCCATGATGAGATTTCCACAATGAAGGAACTTGTTTTCATGAAAAGAATATGATCCCCGTGGGGAGGAACAGAGTGACAATAGATGCGAGACAGGAGTGGGGTGTCCTGGGTGCTCAATATCAGAGCTCAAAAGCGGGTATCTGGAAACAGAATGGAGGTGGGCGTGTCTAGCATTATGGGAGGTGGGGGGATAAGGTGGAAGCATTCATGTGGCCAGGGGAGCATCCATAAGTAAGGAACTTCCCTCTGGAGAAACGTCAGGCCAGCAGGCTGCTCTGGTCCCATTTTCATCACTTTCAGTGACAACAAATGACAAAGTGCTTTTTTTCTTCTTTTCTTTCTGTTAACAAACGATCATCTGGTTTTTCAAAATAGACCTTTGTGAGATAAAATGGAAAAACAGCCCAGTACATCTATGGCAGGGTTCTCCATTGAGAAACAGTGGAATAGCAGTGTCTGAGTGGTGGCTGCTCTGGTCCTGGGACAGGCTGGGACAGCTCAGCACGGAGGTCTTCCCTCCAGTGAGCACACTGGGCCCGTGGGGTTCTGCAGGCAGCCTCCCTCTGTTCTGTTCCACTCTCTTGAGGCACCCAGCCTGCAGACGGAGCAGGGTCCTGCCTTCCACAGGGACACAGGGACAAAGCACAGGTGAGGTTGGATCTGGAACATTGTTAGGATGGCCCTTGCCCAGCAGTCTGTCCCCTTGTTTCTTTCACTTACTCATTAATGTGCTTTCTGTGGGCATCCACTGTGTGTTTCCTTAAGGTGGATGTCAATCACTTCCATGCCTGAGCAGAGACTTAGGTGCAGTAGATGTGTGAAGTGCTTAGCAAGTTTCCCTGGGCCCTGGAAGGCCCTGCAGCTTTGCTGTCCTGCTGCCCTGGCAGCCTTGTGGTCCCAGCTACTGAGTAGAGAGGTGAGGAGGGAGGAGGATTGAGCTGCACAGAAAGAGCAGGCTTTTTTTTGCAGGGGGGGGGATGGTGTTTGCCTCATCCTCTGAAGAGGTGGCAAGCAGAGTCTCCTACCTCCCCTGTGGGTTTTCTAAGAACCTCAGGAGGATGATCAAAGGCACCTCTGAGGAACAGAAAGGAATTCTCTTCAGATCTCAGTGTAAGAGCAACAGTAAGAATCCTGAAAGCTCCCTGTGCCCCAAAGTGCACACCTATTTTACCCAGAAAATCACGTGAAAAAGTCCCTGATTTCTAGAACACTGAACAAAAGTGTCAGGAATGGTCACTGGTTTGATTGGAGACAAAGCTGTTGAAAAGGATTGTCCCCAGTTCTCACAGGAGAAAGGTGGGGTCAGGATCCACCTCTGATTACCTGATTGGCCAAGAACAGACCTCGTCCTGCAGAATTGACAGGGCACTGTGTTGCTGTGACAATTTTTTTCCCCTCAGTTTTGGAATTTTTTAACAATATTTTAAATTTTTTCATTTATTTCAGAGAGATGCAGATAGAGACAGAGAAAGAGAGAGAATGAGAGTTCCAGAGCCTCTAGCCACTGCAAATAAACTCCAGACGATGCACCACTTTGTGCATCTGTTTTATGTGGTCCTGGGGAGTCGAACCTGAGTCCGTTGGCTTTGCAGGCAGGCACCTTAACCGCTAAGCCACGTCTCTATCCCTGTTTTGGACATTTTTAACTCAAAGAAAAATAATCCAGGATTTGAAATCTTTCCTTGAACTTGGTATCTGAGAGGAAGGAAGAAGCTTAGTTCAAATGGTTCTCTGTATGTTCATCAATAAGAAACTTCAAATGTATTCTATTCTAGCTTTTTTTGTTGTTGTTGTTGATTTTTTATTTTTATTTTTTGACTTTTTGAGGTAGGGTCTCACTCTAGCCTGGCTGACCTGGAATTCACTATGTAGTCTCAGGGTGGCCTTGAACTCACAGCGATCCTCCTACCTCTGCCTCCCGAGTGCTGGGATTAAAGGCATGTGCCGCCACACCCTACTTTTTTTTGGGGGGTGGGGGTTTTGAGGTAGGGTCTCACTCTAGCTCAGGTTGACCTGAAATTCACTATGTAGTCTCAGGGTGGCCTTGAACTCATGGCGATCCTCCTATCCTGCTTCCCGAGTGCTGGGATTAAAGGCGTGCATCACCACGCCCGGCTTAGTCTAGCTTTTAATAACATAGTCTACATTAAAAAGGAAACACCATCTGGAATGATTAAATCAAGCTAATTAGCATATTCACGACCTCATATCTTTGCAGCATTTTATGAAGATAATGTTTGAAATTTATTCTGTTAAGCCAAACATAGTGGTCCATGCCTATAATACCAGCACGTAGGAACCTGAGGTGGGAGGATCACAAGTTTGAGGTTAGTCTGTGCCACATAGTGAGGTCTCTGGCCCCAAATAAAATTATTAAAAATACATAAAAATAAGAAGTGTACTCAGCAATTTAAAGCATATAGTGGCATCTTATTTACTGTCTCACTTCACTGCACAGTAGCTTTCTGGAAACTCATTCCTGCATGTTGCACACACATCAACCCCCTAAATATACACAGTTCCTTATACTGCCACCCTTTAACAGGGGGAGGGGCTCAGTGTAACTGAATACCCAGGGGACCAGCCCCACTGACCATAGAGTGGCCTGGGACCTGCAGGATAGCAAGCAGTGAGCACTGGAATTCGGTTTGGACTTTCCACTCCTCATAGACATCTCAGTATAAGAATGGCATTGTGGAGCCAAGACTGGCATCTGGGAGGGCCACCTTGGGTGTGTGGGGGTAATGGGGGAAGCTGATTAGGCTGGAACAGGAAGAACAATCTCCCAAAAGGCAAAGACCGAATCGATAGGAGGAGGTGATTAGAAATGACCAGGACTCCTACTTTGATGAGTCATTTTTCCTAGGATAGACATTTGCTGTGAGGTACAGTCCCTGGAGTATAGAAGGAGGCCTGTGCTAGCCAGCTGTCCACCTCTGTGACAAAATCCCTGAGGACATTGTCTTATAGGAGTTAAGTTTGATTTTGGCTCACTGGTTCAGAGATTCAGTCCTGGGTCACTGCCCTGGCCCTTTGGGCCTGTGGCAAGGCAGAACATCCCCACACAAAGAACTTTCCTTTAGGCCAATAATATCTGTTTTGACGACATAACAGAGAAGAGAAACCCATTTTGGCTTTAATTATATCAAATATTAAACATCATAAAAATTCAAGTTAAAAAGCAAACGAATGTTTAATTTTGAGATCATTGCACAGGAACAGTGTTGAAACTTGACAAAGAGTTTTCAGATACAATCCAAAATGGTAAAAATGCCAAGAAAACATTTGAGGAGGTAAAGAAAGTAATGTGGAACGACTTTTACAATCTGCTGATAAGATGTGTAATAAAAGGAATTTGGCTTAAGCGGGCTGAGAGTGGAGCCAGCACGCATTGACAGATGACTGGAAAGGAAGAGGTGCTTACCAAAGCAGATTTGGTTGAGCCATCAATATTAGTGTTATGTACGTTTGAAAGCCACGGGACACTGTGTTTTCACAGTACACGACTCTGATGTTGTAATCTTTAAATTAGGGTTAACAACAAAGAAAAGAAATAACCACGAGGCAGAGGCCAACAACTGCTGGTCAGAAGGTCTCCCATTGTTAAGCCTGGAGAGGAGGTCCCTGGGTCTGTGCCCGTGGTGCCAAGGCTCCACCCTAGCCAGCACCACCTTCTGACTGGCTAAGCTCATGCTGCCTACTCCAACGGGCTCAATAAATGATGTTCTACTGATTCCCTACTTCTTGTCTGTAAGACCAGGATCATAGTAGCACACCACCCCTCCCCACCTCATGACCTGCCATGAATATCAGATACAATGGTGTGCCTGGTTCTTGGCCAACCCAGGCAGGAGCTAGAGCCCCACAGCCTTGCTGCTTCGGCGTGTTTGCGTTCATAGAAACTTTGCGTTCAGAATGGCCATGAGTTGCTTGGAGTCCCTCAGAGGTGGACATTTGCAAACTGGGGCAGGGCCAGAAGTGACCATGCGTGACACATGAGCGGCTCTCGCTTAAAGATGAAATTTACCCTCTAATTACAGAATCAGCAGCCTAAATATGGAGTGTGGTCAAGGCTTCCATTTTAGCACCATAATTAGCCACTTTGGTCCTGAAACACATGGTTGCTCTTTTCTGAAATTGCAGTGTTCCCACTGTCTATGAGTACAGCTCAGGGAGACCACATTGCAAAATGCCACTTGTGCTGACTATGAAAGCAGCACCCTGTGGAGGATGCTTCAGAAGATGAGAGGCCAGAGCGCCTGCTCCCTGCTGGGCCCAAGTGTCCCCAGGACAGGGTGCGGCCCTTCCTCTTCCCCTTGCTAAGTCCATTGGAAATCTGGCTGCATTAGTTGGCATCATCTCTGTATGAATCTTTTCCTTCTGGAAGAAAGAAAACTCTTAATCTTTCCTTTTCCTTTTTATCAAAAACAAAATAGTAGCAGCATATTTAAGGAGTTTCTGCCTGTGAGCCCCTATTCCTATGTTGAAACCATGTCTGCCAGTGAGGTGGTGTTAGGGGCCCTGGGAGGTGATGGCATCAGGGAAGCAGTCAGCGTGCCCGTCTGCAACAGACGGGAGCTTGCTCGCTTGTTCTCTGCCTTGCCACGTGAGGATATGACAAGAAAGTAAGTACCCGTGAGCCAGGAGGAGAGGGAACAAGAGTCCAGACAAACTGGCACCTAGATCACAAACTCCCAGTATGCAGAACTATGAGAACCCCCATTACTTTTGAGGTGCCCAGTGTGTGGAATTCAGTTTAGAGTAGGCTGGCACCAAGGGGCCTGGGCCTGGGATGTTTAATGGCTTTATTTACCATTCTAATCTTAGTGACACTCCACCCACAAGTGCTGGTGTTAAAGATAGGCTGGAGGCAGAAATTATGGGCTCCCCACGTAGCTCAGAGAACCAGGCTATCAAAGGTAAAGGCCCTCTCCGACTTGGGGACAATGTTCTGGAAAGGCACCTAGAGACAGAGCACTCGGACGCTTCATTACTCGTTTTCTTTTCATGTGTGTGTGTTTGGGTGTGTGTGTGTGTGCAGTATGTGTAACGTGGTATGTATTGTGGTGTATATGTGCAGATGCGTGCAGATGCATGTGTGCCGTGTGCAAGCATGTAGAAGCCAGAGCGGAAGGTCGAATATTCTCTTCTCTCACTGTCTTGTGTTGTTTCCTTGAGACAGAGTTTTTCACTGAACCCGGAGCTGCCATTTTCTATCCGACGTGACCAGCGAGCTCTAGAGATTTTTCTATCTCTGCCCCACCCCTCACCCAGATACTGGGGTTATAGGAATGCATGGTCACACCCAGGTTTTATAGGGGTGCTAGAGATGGAAATGGGGCCCTATTGAGCCCTCATGCTTGCAAAGCATGTGCTCCTGCCTGCTGAGCCATCACCCCAGCCCTCAGAGGTCTCATTCTGATCGGTCTTGGTCACTTTCTGGTTCCTTATTCTTGGTCAATTCCTCCAGCCTATTTTTGAGGGGCACCAGGTGCTGCCTCCACCCCACATTAGAAATCAAATCTGAGGAAGGGGACATCCTCGGTAAAGTTAGAGACTGAAACCTCAGATGCTAGAGTGTTCTGCTAGCCCTAGACCAGTGCTTACAAATATTTATGAAAATGATAAAACCACTATGTTTTTGCGGGGGGGAGTGAGATGCAAAGTTCATGTGAAAGGTTTCTATTAGCCTGCTGTGCTGCCCTTCTGAGCCTCTGTGGGTTTTCTAGAACCTGCAGCCCTGGCTGCTCGTGGCAGTCTCTACTAGGGGCATCCTTCTGGCCTTGTTAAAGTTATCTGTGGACACTGCACAGTCCTTCCTCTGAGAGACAATTGGCTTACTGCTCAGGCCCACCTCTGTCCCCACAGGGACTCAGCCCTGCCACGACATTGGCACTAAAAGACAGACTCCAGCAGGCTTATTGCTCTTGCCCAAGCATTTTCTGCTACAATTGCTTCATCTCTGTGCCTTGTACCACGTGCTATGTGCAGGACTTGGAGGCAGCAAGCAGCAACCATGGGGGGACATAGTTCCCTACCTATGAAGAACAAGTGACTTTAACAAAACAACAAAAAAAGAATGGTGCAGCTTCCATAAGCCATGCCAGGGTCTCTGTGAACTCATTGTCTTCATGAAGATATCTTGGCTGCACTTCCAGGAAAGAGACAGTGAGATGGAGACTTGCATGAGGTGGACTTTGAACACAGGGCTACCAAGATCACCGTGACAACCAGGCAGGACTGGACAGAGGTTGTCACGGCAGTGAGTCAGACAATGGTCTCGCAGGTACAGCTAGCTGGATGGGCTCATGTTGAGGTCAAGGAGCAGGCCGTTTCTAAGGAAGGAACCAGCAATCTTGAGTTTATCTCTTAAGGACTCAGTTGGGACTCAGTCCACCAACTGGGGACTTTTCAGCATGGGGAAATGGAAGTGTCACTTCTGCAGGCGACTGTGCAGCCTGCCATCATCGTCCTGCACTGAGGAACAGACTGAAGAGGACAAATGGTGGGGTGTCTGTGGAGCCCAGTGCCCGGTGCCATGGGACACACCTGGTGCTCTGTTCCCATGGCTACGGCCTCTACTACTCTGACCCCCGCATCGGACCTCTTTGCCATCAGCCTTACCTTTGCTTACTTGTCCCGGTTTTAACATTTGAATCCCTAGACTTGAGCAGAGCTTTGCTCTCACAGGAAGATGTAACAGGTAGCTGTAGAATGGAGAGACAGATAAGGCCGGAGTCATACAATGAAGACCCTGCAGAAGGCCACCTAGGTCGCCTTTGGGACATCAGGTGGCCCTCCACTGTCTTCCTTCCTCAGCATCACTAGTCACATGGGACCATGCTCTCATTCTCTTCTAGCATCCCTGGACTCATGGCAGACCCTGGCCCTCTCCTCAGTGGCTGTGGATCCATCCATCAGGAGCCTTGATGTTGCTCACATCAGCTCTGCAGCCACCACCAGCTTCTCTGCAGCCCGGGACTTCTGTTTGTCAGGTACGGACAAAAAAGTTCTCCTGAGAAGGTGGGGCAAGGCCTCGGCCAGCCCCGTGCCGCTCCAGTCTGGAGACTCCTAGATGTGTTGGGGTGTGCTCAGCTGGTAAGAGCTAGCCTACAGTCACTCAGTAGCTGTGAAGAGATCCACCAGCCAGCCAGCCAGTGAGGGCCTTAGCCAGATGGAGGAAGCTCAGTGGAGGGAAGTGGGCGTAGGGTGAGGAGAACAAGATGCAGGGAGCCAGGGCGGACATCTTCAGGGAGCAGGTAGGTACCCACGATGCGGAGGGAGCACGTGTGCTCCCGTGACTAAGCTAAGACCTAAAGCACTTTGAACAGCTTTCTGACCAGCAGTTATTGGTGATATTTACACAATCACTAGGTGATCACTCGGTCAGAATTTTCCACAAATACCTTCAGCTTCTAGCAGTGCTTGAGGTCCCTTGTCATTTGCATCCCTGAAGATTCTGAGCCCCCGGGGTTCCACAAACGCCACTCCTCTCCTCTTCCACATGGTTGCATGATGACAGGCGCAAAGCCATGTTTCTCATGCAGACTAGGCTGCCACACAGAGACATGGGTGGTATGCTGCTCAACTCTGGGCCGTGCCATTCAGACCTGGCCTATGAATAAGGCCACACACAGCTCACCCGGTCACTGAAGAAGCCTCACATTCAGAGATGTTCTTAGCATTGAATGTCACCAAATAGTTTACCTTGACTAGTGCTGCTGCGGTTTGCATGGGAGAGAGCACAGCCTCAGATGGAGCCTGGCAAGGGTCTCGCAGAAGAGAAGCAGAGGAGACAGAGCTGAAGAGGAAGGCAGGAGCGGAGCTGAGCCATAAAGCTTTGCTGAGTACTAAGCCCAGGGGGAGTTATGGAAATGTTTTTAAGCAAGGAGGTGACAAAAACACATTTGTGAGCTGAATAAAATATCTCTAACTGTTTTGAGGAAAATATACTGATGGGCTGGCTGTGTTCCTCCATAGCATATCATTCCCATTGATGGCACAGTACATAGAATTTGTAGCTGGTGCTCAAATGAATGAGTGAATCCATAGTGGATGGTTGGAAGGATAGACTGCGGGATGGTGGTATGCATTCACAGAGGCATGATTGAATGGAAGGATGGGTGGGTGGCTGGGTGATTGTGAGCATGGGTGAATGCATGCAGGAACAGACAGATATGTGCATGAGGGATGGATGCAAGGATGGGTGCATGGATGAATGGAGGCCTGGCTGGATGGAAGGATAATTGTGTATGTGATGGGATGCACGGACAGCCATACGTGTAGCGTGTAATTGAGGCGTCACGCTGAGGTCCGCGTGTCTTTCCCCACTCTCCTCTGCAGAATGCTCCCGTCACCAGGCTTGCCTTGTAACTGCCCTTCAGACTCGGCCTGGAGCTGTTCGGTGTGTGTTCTACCCAGACACCCAGAGCTGCACACACAGCCTGCAGGGCCAGGCCTGCCAACTCCTGCTCCGTGAAGAGGCTGCCCATGTCTACCGGAAGCCTGGTGAGAGTCAGCCGGGGCTTCTGCAGCCACCACTGCGGCCTGGGGATGCTGGGAAGGATGTTTGTATGGTGACTTGGAGGGCAGTGGCTTTTGCAACTCTTTAAAAATATTTATATTTTATTTGTGTTGGGCATGGTGGCGCATGCTTTAATCCCAGCACTCAGGAGGCAGAGGTAAGAAGATTGCCATTAGTTCAAGGCCACCCTGAGACTGCAGAGTGAATTCCAGGTCAGCCTGAGCTAGACCCTACCTTTAAAAACAAACAAAAATTTATATTTTATTTACTTCAGAGAGAGAGAGAATGGACATGCTGGGGCCTTCAGCCACTGCCAACTCCAGACTTCTGCTGCACCTTGTGCATCTGACTTACCTGGGTGCTGGAGAATCAAACCTGGGTCTGCAGACTTCACAGGCAAGCACCTTAACCGCTATGCCATTTCTCCAGCCCAGCTTTTGCAATGCCTAAGGGAGACCTCTGCCAGAGTCCCCTGTGCTAGGCAGCGATATTCTGGGTAGAGAGGAGGAAGAGGAGAATCTTATTTCTGTATGACTTTTATTCATTGAATCTTTGAATCGTAGAAGCCACCTGAGCCTTTGAATTGTACGACATAATCATTAAAGGGGTCGCTTGTATTAATGTGGTGTGGGTTAGAAATTCTTGGCCACACCTTATCTCCTTTGGTTCTCACTAATCCTGGGAAGTGGCAGGATTGGCGCCTTCTCTCTGCACTGGAGACAACACGAAGAAGCAGAGTGACTTCTTGGATTTCACACAGCTAGTGGCGGCAAAGTTATCAAAAATAAAACAAAATAAAATAGTTGACTTTTACAACACTTGGATTTCAGCCTTTCAGCTAAAGGGGCTACAGTCCCTGGGGAGGAGACAGGGTCAGGGTCTGTGGGTGGATGACCTCAAAGCTGTCCCTCCTGAAGCCAATACATTTGGAAAGGACTGACTTGGTTAAAAATCTGACCTGAGAGGACAGAAGAATGATAAGTGTTATTCATGGCTTACTGTGAGCAATCTGTACATCTCACCCCAACAATAAGATCTACTCGAGTCTCCTGGACAATGGGATATTGCCTTAGAATCCCTTTACAAGGCCACAGGTTGGGCTGGGTGTGGGCCTGCAGCAGTACCCACTTTTCAAGCACATGAGAATAATTTTGCAGGAGATAAGTCACGAACAGAAGCAGTCGGCACTACACTTGGCCACATTCGGTGCCTCCGGAAGACCAGCAGTCTCTGCTGCTGTTATTTGTGGTTGGTGTTGTTGGCATAGAAAGCTCCCCTTGGCTAAGCCTAAACTCAGAGTGAATGGGCCGCTGGCATTTCCAAGGCCAGAAAGGCAGTGCTGTTGCTCTTGTGTTGAAAGGCCTCAGAGTGTTTGCCTGGCGCTCTCACTGTTCCCCTTCTCTGCCCTTCCCTTCCCACTAGGCGTCCCTTTGCTCCGCTTCGAGGCAGCGTCTGGGCCTTCTGTGTCCATTGCCACCCACGGTCAGCTGCTGGGCAGGTCCCAGGCTATCCAGGTGGGCACTTCATGGAAGCAGGTGCACCAGTTCCTTGGAGTTCCCTATGCTGCTCCACCCCTGGCAGAGAGCCGCTTCCGGGCACCAGAGCCCTTGAACTGGACAGGATCTTGGGATGCCACTAAGGCAAGGTACAGACCGAGTGGCACCATTGTGGTTAATGCCCAGAGAAGCCTTGTCCTTATCTAATCCATCTGGTCAGGGTCAGGCAGTCTGGGTGAGCTGGAAGGGATGGGACTGTGTAACAATAGGCGGACCCAGATGCACCCCTCCAGTCCATCAGAGCTGCTCTGCTCACACACAGCCCATCTGGTGATGGGGCCTGTGTGCTCTGCCCAAGAAGTGACTCAGGGACCCAGGCCAAGGGATGTCCAGACATTGCATCCAGAAACATGAAGCCACTTGGGACAATTTCTCAGTGGCCAGAGAGCCCCCCAGAAACATCTGACTTTTTATTTTATTTATTTATTTATTTATTTATTTATTTATTTATTTATTTATTTATTTTTGGAGAGAGTCAGAGAGACAGACAATGGACACACCACCAGCAGCCTCTCAGCTGCTGTGAATGAACTCCAGACACATGTGCCCCTTGTGGGCAAGTGTGGAATTGCACCTTTGTGTCACTTTGTGTCTGGCTAAACATGGGACCTGAAGAATCGAATGGGTGTTCTTGGGCTTCACAGGCAGGCGCCTTAACCGCTAAGCCATCTCTCCAGCCCACATCTGATTTTTTTTTAAATATTTTATTATTTATTTATTTATTTGAGAGAGATACAGAAATAGGCAGGGAGAGAGAGAGAGAGAGAGAGAGAGAGAATGGGTGCTCCAGGGCCTCCAGCCACTGCAAAGCGAACTCCAGATGCATGCACCTGTGCATCAGCCCGTGGGTCTGATTTTTGAACCGGGGTCCTTAGGCTTTTCATTTAAGCCATCTCTCCAGCCCCACATCTGATTTTTTAAAGTGCTTTGTTTTTTCATTTCACCTTCCTACTCTTCCTTCTTCTCCTCTCCTTTCTTTTCCTCTCCACCATGAGACAGAATCTCACTGTGTAGTTCCAGGCTGGTTCTTCCCCATTTAATTAATTATCTAGTCTATTAAAAACAAATGAATTATACATAAGTAGTTTGTGATTAAAAGCCAAACCACTGCCAGGAGTGGTGGCTCACACATTTCATCCCAGCACTCAGGAGGCTGAGATAGGATTCCTGTGAGTTCAAAGCCAGACTGCTGTCTTTTGAACTGGAGACTTTTCTGCCTCAGCCTCCCAGGTGCTGGGATTACCATGATTACAATGCCTGGCTAGGCTTCTGTGTTTAGTGAGGGTGGGACTGCAGCATGACAGTAAAAGGACATGTGCCAAAGGAAACAGTTTACTGGGGGTGGGGGAGTTCCCACTTCACCTGGGACAAAGATACTGAGTTAACTCTTTCCTTGCTGGTCTTTAAGGTTTTTGAATGTATCTAACACACACATCCTTTCATTTTTCCTCATCACACTTTTATTTTTTTTTTAATGTATTTATTTATTTGAGAGAGAGAGAGAGAGAGAGAAAGCAAATGGGTGCACCAGGATCTTTTGCCACTGCAAATAAACTCCAGATGCATGTGCCACTTTGTGCATCTGGCTTTACATGGGTACTTGGGAATTGAACTCCCGTCTTTAGGCTTTGCACCTTAACCACTGAGCCATCTCTCTGGCTCCTCATCACATTTTTCATGTTAGACATTTACATTTGAAGCATTATTCTGTGACAGCTCAGGGCAGTGCTCAGTACCCCAGTGCATGTGCCACTGCGTCCTCTCCCACTCACATTCACCTCCTCAGATCCCCAGGCTCTGCCCTTGGCACTGGTACCTACCATGTCCTTGGGCCTCTGGCTTGCTGCCAGGCCGTCGCCTAGACCTGGGGGCAGGGAGGGGTGAGTGGGGAAGCTCCAAAAATCTGTGGGGAAAGATGACAAGGGCCGCCCTGGTATGGTGGGCAGGGTGGGCAGGGAGGTATGGAGCTGCATCTGCAACGCCACTGGGAAACCTAAGAAGTAAGCGGATTGGCTGGAGCACACACCCAGGGGACAGAGGAGGCTGCTGGTCAGCCGGATCTAGAACGGACAGACAGTGGCTGCAGCTGCCGGTCCCAGGGAAGGCGAGGCTTAGAGGATGAATCCAGTGGCCTTAGGTTGTCATTAGCAGGGCCCCACCCAGATAAAGCCTGGGCTCTTAGATCAGGAGTCACACACGTTCACCTGGCTCTCTGCCCTGGTGTGGAAGGTGAGCTAGACTCCTCTTCCCAGGGAAGGGTGGGCGCAGTTTTGACAGCCAGTGCCAACATCCTGCTGCCTTCCGCTGTGCCCCTTTTGAGCCCAGAACTAAGGTCAGGATGCCTCCTTCTGGGCCGCACGTTTCTCCACAGACCTGCGGTCCGAGACGGTCACAGACACCCTGCTACTGCTTGCTACCCCTGTCTTTCACATCCTGAAGCTGTTCGTTGCCCCAGAGCTGGTGGGGTTCTAGGCCTCTGGCTCTAACCATGGTGGGGAGGGAAGATAAGGCCCCTTTTTCTGGAAGTCCCACCACCTGTCTCTGCAGGGCCAGCTGTTGGCAGCCGGGCACCAGCACACCCACACCTCCTGGAGTCAGCGAGGACTGCTTGTATCTCAACGTGTTTGTCCCTGACAGCATGGTGAGTTCACAAGCACTTGCTGTGCTGGTCTGGACAACTCTCCCATCTGCATCTGGGCGCTACAGTGCTGTCACCAGAACCTCTAGGTTTTCTTTATGAGGCTGAAAGCGAGCAGGGCCTCGGAGCTTTACAGGAAGGCTCTTGTGTGGGGCAGAAGGATGGTGAGGTGTTTGACTGTGACTTTGAACCCCTCTCTTCTGTGTGTGCTAAAGAAGCCGCTACTGTGTTGGGGTTGGGTGGCTGAATTTCCAGGTTTAGAGGGAAGGTCAGAACATGGGAGGAGAAAACGAGGAAGGCAGTTTAAGAAGGATGAGTGTGGTGACAGCACCCAGGAAGAGCTGTGTGACGTCAGCCTTCCTATGCCCTGGCTCACTAGCACTGAGTGCAGTGCACTTTGGATCAGCCACAACCAGCTGATCTGATGAGCTTCAGAAGTAGGCTCCACCCACCTGAAAACTCTCACCAGCTGCATTGAAGAAGTGTGGAACCCTGCCACCCGGGACAGGGTGTCACCAGAGGAGGTGATAGTGTTCACATAGGCCTTGACATCAACTCCAGGAGATAAATGGATGGATGGATGGATGGATGGATGGATGGATGGATGGATGCACGGTTAGAAGGTGGCTCTTCCATCTGCAAGCTGACAGAAGCTAAGATACCTAAGGACCCTGGCCACTGGATGGAGTTCATTTCTTTCTTTCTTTTTTTTTTTGTTGGTTTTGATCACTCTTCCAGGCTGACCTTTAACGTTGTAGTCTGTTTTTGCAATCCTTTTCGAGGTGGAGTTCATTTCTTGATACTCTTTTTTTCGTTGTTGTTTTTGTTTTTCCAGGTAGGGTTTTGCTCTAGCCCAGGCTGACCTGGAATTCACTATGTAGTCTCAGGGTGGCCTCGAACTCACAATGATCCACCTACCTCTGCCTCCCGAGTGCTGGGATTAAAGGCGTGCGCCACCACGCCCGGCTTTATTTCTTGACATTCTTGACATCAAGTTCAGTGCTCCCTCTCCTCAGGGAAGTCCTTTCATTTTGTCACTTATTTCACGCTGATCCATGGACCTGCTCTGCCCTTTGGGAAAGGGTGTTGACCTCAGCTGGGTGGGCCGAGCCTGGATTCCTAAGTGATAAGTCCTGCCAACAACGGACCTAATGACTGCCACAGTCACGGAGACCAGGAGTGGAGCCCCCCGCCCACAGTCATTAGTGGTGGCTACGAGCTAACCAGCCCAGCAGCCCATGGACTTCTGGCCTGCCATCCAGCACAAACCACTGGGGATCTTTAAGAGGACCCAGGGCCTGCCTTGCTGGACCTGTCCACAGCCAGTGAAACCCACCATCCCGTCTGGCTTCTGTAGTATTTTAAAAGGCCTATTTGTAAAGTCCACAGTCATGCCCAGTCACACACAGTCACACTGGGCAGAATGTCACCAAGGGAACACCTTGAAGTGTGATGGAAGAGAGGCCAGAGCAGGGCCAGTCCCTTTGCTCACAGCTATCTAACAAGCTGTGTCTCTTCCTGAGCCTGTTTCCCACCCGTAGTGTGTGGCACCTACAGTCCTTAGGGCATCCATGCGGAGGAGGGCAGGAGTAGATGAGGCACTCAAGCGTGCATCTAGCACAGGGGTTCCACCCAGGGGGACCTTGTCTAGAGTCAGCAGCTGGCCCCTGTGGGAAGCCTCTGTCAGAGCCCATCACACATAGAGGGAAGAACGAGGGCCCCGGATGAGGCAGGTCACACACAGCAACACATATACCATGGCCTGTAGGGGACATCAGACCCTGGGGTCAGGCAGAACATTCTACTATAAAGGGCCAGCCTGGCTTCAAGGGCAGCTCGCCACCTCTGAGCCACCACAGGGGAGCTGCTTCCCACCTCTGCTGCTCCCTCATCTATAGATGGGGCGATCCGAACGCCAGCCTCGTGCAGCAGGGGAGGACCACAAAAGTGACACGGGTGAATAGCTGCCGCGGTACCCATCCTCAGCGAGGGAGAGGACGTCAGCTGTGTATGGCTTGAGTCACTGCATAGCTGGTGGATGGCAACACGAGGGGCCCAGAAGCCCTCTAGAGTAGAACATGGGTCAGACCTGGCTGCTGGGAGGCTGAGCGGTATGATAAGTGGGCTTCGGGTCCGCAGGGAGCTGGCATTCTTGCCCTGCTCTCTCTCTCTCTCTCTCTCTCTCTCTCTCTCTCTCACACACACACACACACACACACACACACACACACACACATACAAACACACACACACGCTGTGAGCATGGTGTCCTCACCCCTGGGAGTGTTTCCTCCCCTCCCCTGTGATGGGGTTGGATGGCTTGCGAGGGTGACTGCTCAGAGTTGCACAGTCAGGGCAGCCTGAGCCACGCAAACTTGTTTTCACATGGTTCTGTGAGCCAGAGTCCAGGGCTGGTTTCTGCCGGAGCCTGCCTCCTTGGCCCCTTTTCCCAGGGACTTTTCATGGTCTTTTGTGTGTGTGTGTGTGTGTGTGTGTGTGTGTGTGTGTGTGTGTGTCTAAGTGCCCTCTTTTCAGAAGGACACTGGTTATGTGGCATTAGAGCCGATGTTATACAGTCACATTCAGGTCTCCAAATAGGACCTCTTTCCAAGGCATCTGGGCTTCACTGAGGCTTCAATGCATGAATTTGGGGGATAAAATTCAGCCCATTGCATGGGGCTAAGTGTGACTCTAAGGTGGAGTTGATAGGTGCGTGAGCTCACCCTCTGGGTGCTTGTGTGCCAAGATACCACTCCAAATAAAAGCTTGCAGTGAACACTGTCCAACCTCCAACTCCCCATCTCTCCAATCCCTGTAGGCACCCAACGCGCCAGTCCTGATATTCTTCCACAACACCCTGGGCTTGGAAGACGGTGGGGCACGGCTGACCATTGACGGCTCCTTCCTGGCTGCGGTTGGCAACCTCATTGTGGTCACTGCTAACTACCGAGTGGGGGTCTTTGGCTTCCTGAGTTCTGGTGAGTTGCTGAGTGGGGTTGGGTTAGTTTGCTATTATACTAATGAGATGCTTGAGACAATTTGTTTGAAAAGAAGAAACATTCATTTTGGCTCATAGTTTTGGAGGTGTTAGTTTCTGATTGATTGTCCCTGGGGCGGCCCAACATGGTGTCTGTGGGTGGCCAAGCAGATCTGCTCATCTCACAGCCAGGTATAGGAGAGAAGAAGAGGAGGGGCTGGAGGGCAACAGTCCCCTTCAAGAGAATGTCACCGAGGACCTAAAGACCACCCATAAGGCCTCACTTCTCAAGGTCCCACCGTCAGCACTGGCCTGGACCAAGCTTAGCACATGGGCCTTCGGGGAATTTCTAGTGCAGATTGGAGAGTGGAGCTGTTCGCCCCTGAAGTGAGGCCTGCTCCTTCCACGTGTTCATCCCCATGGGCTCCAAGCCTCGGAGCCTTTCTGCCCCTGCCCATCCTGAAGTCCAGGGAGTTCTCACATTTGCTTGACCCTCCAGAGATGTTGACATCCCCTCGCAGAGGGGAAGGTTGTTGCCACTTACTGAAAACTTCCTCTGTGTCTAGGGCCGCTCCAGTATAGCCTGTTTTATCTTGTGATGTGATTCCATATGGGGTTTGCGTGCATGCATGTGCACGTGCCTGTGTGTGTGTATAAAGAGAATATTGAGGCCCAAAGAGGTTAGGGGATTTCTCAAACTAGTCTGTTTAGGAAATAGCAGAGCTACAACTCACTTCCTGCCCCGTCCTTGGCCAGCTCTAAGGAGGAATGGATTGTAGCTATTCTGCCACCCAGAAGTCATTGGGTTGGCACAAGGGCTGTGTCAATAGAGTGACACCCACCTCCTTTAGTACTGGTCTCACTGTGACTGTTTACCCCACTGGGCACACCACTCTCCACCAATTACTCAGGCGAAACATCCACCCAGCTCTATCTTCAGACACACCTGTGGTAGGGAAAGCATCGGGTGGTGGCAGGAGAGGAGAGAGGTGGCCTTAGGGTCTAAAGGACCACGTCTTCTCTGCTTCTCATTGTCTGTGTGACCTTGAACCAAACCCTTCCAGTTTTCATACTATCCTCTCTAAAATGAGAACAGGTCAGGCTCAGGAGGGAAAACACTTGCTACCTAAGGGTAGAATTTGTAACCCAGCATCATATAAAAGCTGGGCACAGCTGGTGGCATGAATCTATATTCCCAGCACTGGGTGGGCAGTGGCAGGCCTTGCTGGATAGCAAGTCTAGCTGAATCATGAGTTCTATATTCAGTGAGAGACCCTGTCTCAAAAAAATAAGGTGGAGGTCTGGAGAGATGGCTTAGTGGTTAGTGGTTAAGGTGCCTGCCTGCAAAGCCTAATATATATTATATATATATAATATATATATGGGATATAATATATCCCACATATAGCCAGATGCAGAAGTGATGCAAGCGTGCAATGTAGCACATGTGCACAAGGGGGTGCACGCATCTGGAGTTTGTTCACAGTGGCTAAAAAGGCCCTGGCAGGCCCATTCTCTCTCTGCCTCTTCCTCTCTCTGTCTCTGTCTCTCTCTGTGTCTCTCTCAAATAAAAAAAAAATTAAAATTAAAAAAATAAGATGAAGAGTAACTGAGGAACCCAGGGTCAGTCATTGGCCTCTACATGCATGCACACACACACGAACACACACACATTGCACACACATAAATATGCCAATAAAATGAAATAGGAACCACTTTTTCAACTTCCCAAGTTACTGGAAGGCTCAGAGGAAACAATGCAGGGAAGAGATTTCAGAGATCCTCAAGGACAGGGATAGACCTTTAATTCTGATATACGAGGATTTTATTTGAAACCTATGATGTGCTAAGATGGGGGGACAGGTAAAAGGTGGGAGGATCAGAGAGATGGGCCGAAGCAGAATGTATGTGAGTAAGTGGGTGACATTCAACATGAGCAGAGTCCTGGATTTGCTCCATCTAGGGGTCTTGGGCTCATTTTTTCTGCCAATTAAGGAGTTAAGGGGCAGGAACATGTGTAAAAAGAATGAAGTTTAGGTGCTTACCTGCAAAGTCAAAGGACCCAGGTTTGATTCCCCAGTACCCATGTAAAGTCAGATGCACAAGGTGGCACATGGGTCTGGACTTTTTTTTTTTAAGAGATAGACAGAGAGGCGGGGGGACAGATAGAGAATGGGCACACCAGCAGCCTCTCAGCTGCTGTGAATGAACTCCAGTTGTGTGCGCCCCTTGTGGGCAAGTGCAGCATGGCACCCTTGTGTTACTTTGCATCTGGCTAAACGTGGGACCTGGAGATTGGAAACAGTGTTCTTAGGCTTAGCAGGAGGCGCCTAAACTGCTAAACCATCTCTCCAGCCCGCAGCTGGAGGCTCTGGTATACCCATTTTCTCTCTCTCTTTAATAAATAAATAAAATATTTGGGCTGGAGAGATGGCTTAGCAGTTAAGAGTGAAGTTGATTTCAGAGTAAGTAAGGGAGAAAGACTCCTCTGTCAAGAGGGGGTTTCCAGAGCTGGAAAACCCACAGCTCAACTTTTATTCAATGGGAAAGCTCGTCCATGTGTGAGGGACGGTGGGCTTGAGTGAAGGTGAGAGGCGCTGATTGGTTCAGTGTACACAGTAATGCACACGTCCCAGGAAGCTTGCCAAGCCAGCCTGTCAAGGAAGACTGCCAGCCAGAAATTTTGCCCAGGCTAGGAAAAAGGTGGGGTCACTGCCCCCTTCACCATCTTGGGTTCCCAAGGCCTTCTTTTCCTTGTTTTGCCTAGCCAAGGAAACTTACTCCTGTCATATTTCTGGCTGAGGGGTCCACATAGTGGAAGACCTCCAGAGCCACAGAGGGGAAGGAGGGTCACAGCAAATAAGTGCTTGGTCTCTGCTGCAGGTGACAGTAAAGGCCAAACAAGTGACAGTGGGAGACAAGGGGAATGAGAATGAAAGGCCTGAGGTTTCCTGTGGGGTCAGGGGTCAGCTGGAAGAGTCAGGCGAGTGTAAATAATCATTCCTTGTGTGGAGTTGTTTCCTGTTTTAAAGAGAACACGTTCCTGCTGGGCTTTCTGCCCCCTTTTCAAATATAAGGTTGACAGGCCAGGCTGAGCCTGCAGCTCTGTTCCTGGAACCTGGGGTGACGTTCAGGCTCCACTGGCTGGAGTTTATCACAGGAGCTTTTCACCACACACAGCCGACTTTGGCTTAGGGTTCTCTATGCAGAACAGAGTGAGTTTTCATGTGTCCTCTGTCCCCAGGGAAGAGGGATTATGATTCCAGGGAATGAAATCCTGTTGAGAGTTCCTGGGCTTCTGGAGTGCTAAACTCATTTTTGCCACTGGCATGGGTAGCCTTAAAGTAACAGAAGATTCCAGAATATTCACTTCTCTCAGTCCTGACTTGCACCAACACCGATCATCTTTCCCAAAGGGAAACCTATCAGCAGGGAGGGAGTTAGGCTTGGAGTGTACCTGGATTACGTCATGCAGGTCCCACGTAGCACTGTGGCCGTTTCTAGGAGAAAGGGCGCTGCTCAGGAGGAAGACAAGCTTCTTCACGGTCACCCTTAGCCAGAGGCGGACTGGGCCTCCACTCAGCAGCAAGAAACGAGAAGAGACGGAGTATCTTACATCACAGCTGGGCCTCGGAGCTCTCGGATGGCCTCGGAGTCCTGCCTCTTCAGGGTCCTTCTTTTGCTTGGCCACGGGAGGCTGTTTCCTTTGCTTTAGACCTTCTCATTCCAGAGCCTTCGGGTCTCTTACGTGATGCCTCCCTCCAGGCCAGTCTAGAGAGGAAAGAACTGGAGGCGCACCAGGCAAGGCTGTCCCTGAGGGATGACCGCTTCCTTCTCTTCTGACAAAGCACACAGCCAGGGACCCTGGGGTGCTGGATGCAGGGATGCAGAGGAGGGGATCGTGGACCCTCAGGAGAGTGTGGGAGCAGAGGGAGTGCACTACTCTGAACTCATAGCCAGGTGGAAGCCAGAATGCCACCAGGGCCATACATTATCAAGACTTCACTGTCTCTAGACACAAGAATTCATTGGAGAAATTCTGGAAACATGTCCCACCAGAAAAGCCCCCTGGAAGCCAGGCAGTGGGCACCTCTCAGAGCAGCCATTTTCCCCAGTGAAGAGAAAGCAGCCTTGATAAGGGCACCTGTTGGAGGATGTTGGGGCCTAACGCTGTTTCATTTTATCCGGGGACAAGCCAAACCTCCTGCCATGCCCTCTGCTGGGCACCGTTCTTCAGTCTTTCTAAACAGTGGCTAATTGCATCATAAGGACCAAATGAAGCAGGTGCTGCACCTCCCCCATTTTATAGATGGGGAGACTCAGCACACACATGTTACATAGCCTGCCAGGGCTTCATCTTGGGGCAGGCAGAGGAGCCAGGATGGCACCTGGTACCAAGTCCCACCACCTGAGATTTGAGTCCTGGGCCTCGCTCCGGGCCTCTGTAGTTGTTGAAGAGACTGAATGAGCAGATGAGAGTCTCAGGCAGAGAAGAACAGTGGATGTTTGCTGGATACTCCTGACCAGGGTCAGGTTTGACCTGCGTTCGACCCCCCAAAACCCATGTAGAGACACCAGACACGTTGGCATGTACTTGTAATTCAGAGTTGGGGAGGAGGAGACGAGGGGATACCGTGGGCTTGCTTGCCAGCCAGTCTATCCTACTTGGTGACCTTCAGGCCAACAGCATGCCCAGACATGGCTGGCACGAGCAAAAGCCCACTTCTACCCTCGTTGACGAGGACCCTATCCCAGGGACTACCTCGCCACGTGGAGTCTGTAGACCCCACGTGGACATTAGCCTTCATCCTGTGGAAGGACGCATACGTGGGAAGTGAGCATTAGGGACATTTCCTCTCCCCATTGTCCCTGGTGATGCAGGCAGTGGAGGTCGCGGCCTGGACTTGCAGATTCTGGTCCTTGTCTCACTGACTCGGAACCCTATTCTCCTGGGCTGCCTGAGACGTGGAGGAAACAAACACGTTGGTCTTGAAAAATGGACTCAGGAGCAATCCAAAAAAAAAAAAAAAAAGCCTGCAGTGAGGACAGTGTTGGGTCAATGGCTTTGCCAGACCCAGAACATGAAAAGCATTTGAGGAACTTCTCAAAGGCTCCTCAGCTGGGAGAGGAATTTGCATTGCTGGTCTCCTCTGTGATGGTTCTCTCTTCAGTCTCGCAACTACTGGGCTTGGCCGGCACGAGATTTTCCTGCCCTTGTCTAGTCGGGAATATGGGGTCTTGCTGACAGTTTCTTGGTCCACACTGGATTTTCTTGATCATAACTGCATCTGTGGCACTTTGTGGAGAACTGGGAAGGGCTTGAACATGGCAGCCATCTGGACTGTGTATCCACCCACACGCAGGGGGTGATGGGAGCCATTGTTTCTGATGAGGTCCCCAAGGGCAGAGTTAGAAAAGCCAAGTGTGAGCCTCATATGATGCCAGTGAGGCCTGTGAGGTTTGATACAGGAGGACACGTCTGTGGGACAGACTGGCAAGGTGGAGCCACTGTGTGCAACAAACCATCAAACAACAGGAGTGCCCAAAAGCTAAGGAGAAAGGCATATTCTTCAGGGAAAAGTGGAGAGAGGGAGGGAATTACCATGGTTTATTGTCTATAATTATGGAAATTATCAATAAAAAAAATTAAAACAAGGAGTAGGCCACCACACCCGGGAGGAAAGAAAAACCACCACAACAAAAAGGCATATTTTTGCTATTCTTTTTTAAGGTGCCTTAGTAATTTCATTAAAAAATAGTGCAGTGTGTTCACCAAATAGTTATTGAGTTCTATGAAGCAGGAATGAGATATGGATTCACGTGAATGCATTTATGGGAAGGATTGGGATGCACAGCTTGGCCAGGCCAGGCCACGGTATAAGAGAACCACGTGTACTGAACCCAAGCTCAGCTCCTTCCCTCCAGATGGCCGGACCCAGGGTGGAACTGAACTGTGTGGTTGCCACTCTGACCATCAGTCCTGGGCATTGTCCTGTCTAGCTGGGGACTCAAGGTGCAGGCGGTGTTCTCCTGGCTAGCCAAGGGCAGAGCTAGAGGGCAAGCCAGGTTGTGTCCTAATCCAAAGCCATTGTCTGTCCCTACACTGGCCCCATAGTGATGACATTGCAGGACAGGAGCCCAGGCCCCCGGCAGAGCCTTGTTCCTGCCAGTGCTATGATTGTTAAATCCAAAACAACAGGAGCATAGACGTAAACAAGATTTCTCTCTTATCTGCAGGCTCCAGAGAGATGACTGGTAACTGGGGGTTGCTGGACCAGGTGGCAGCTCTGAGCTGGGTGCAGACCTATATCACAGCATTTGGTGGGGACCCTCAACGTGTGACCCTGGCAGCAGACCGTGGTGGGGCTGATGTGGCCAGCATCCATCTTCTCACAACCAAGACAGGCAGTCCCCAGCTCTTCAGGAGAGCTCTGCTCATGGTGAGTGGTATGCCCTGCCTCTGCCCTCAGGCACTCTCCCTGCCCCTCACCTCTGGAAGGCAAGTGGCCTCTGTTGCTGGATCTTCTTTTATCCTCTGCACTGTGATGGACCCTGCCATAGCTGTCATCTGAGGTAAGCTAGCCATCTCTATTGATGGCCTTGTGCAAAACATCCGATGATTCCCTGAGAACCTCATTAGGGTTCAGTGTCCTTGTCAGTGACTGGAGGCCAAGAACAGGACTCATTCACTACTCAGGACTCCATCCCAAGGGCTGAAATGCTGCCACGTGTTGATGATGGTGCGGATGGTGGGGATGATAATGATGGTGGTGGTGATGCTGCCGTGGACACAGTGATGATGGTGCTAGTGATGGTGGTGATGATGGTGGTGGTGTGTGGATCCTTGCTGTTTCTGGGGGTTGTTGGTCACCGATGTCCGGCGCAGGAGGAGCTGAGGGGAGCAGGGTCTTGGAGCGGGTGAGTGCGACGGGCAATGAACCATCCCGGTGGCCGTCTGATGGATAGAGCTCTCGTTTATTCAACAGGGGAGTGGGTTTATAAACACTTGAGAAAGGTTGAGAAGATACATACAGACTATAAGGTGATTGGATACATAGGTGTATGTGTTGCTATCTAATTGGCTGCTGTTGGAAGGCAGAAGTTGTGAGTGAGAAGCTGCAAGGGAGATAACAGAAGTGGCGGGAAAAGCTTCATGACTTCAGCCACATATTGGATGGCTACAGCTGCAGGGAGACTGTTTACTACCATATAAGGGTCTCTTGGGCAGCTGGCCGCAAGGTCAGGAACTGTGGGGGGGAACCTGACTCTGGAATATTCAGGTGTTTTAGGATGGGGGAGAGGGCCTGCCAGTTCTACCTCCTCTGGGTGAAGATGGGGCAAACTACGTCCTTGTGAAAAGGGAGAGCCAGCTCCTCGCCAGAGCGGGTTCCCAACGGATAAGGCCAGTTGCAACCCCCACAGCCCAAGGTCCCTGGCCATCTCCAACAGCCCAGGCCAGCTTCCTCACAGTCCCAGCCCATGTTTAACAATGCCAACAGCTCCCCCTTTGTTTTTAAAATGTGGCAGTGTCATCTTGGGTAAGTTTTTTGTGGCTTACTGCAGGTCCAGTTAGAGCCAGATGGTGTATAAAGACCTGATCAGTCAAGATCTGTTTATATTGCTTGATCCTTAGTTTACACATACAGGGGATTATGCATAAGAGTAGTAGCAGGGTGCCTGACACCAAGAGTGGCCAAAGGAAAAGCTGAGACAGAAACTGTTTGGGAGATAATTTTGTAATGTGCTCTGTAAGACATCAAAAATCATTTAGCTGCCTTAGCAGGATCACCAAAAGACAAGTGACTATATGAAATAAGATATTTCCTTTTGTAAACTTTGTAACTCTATGCCAAGATTATTATGATTCCAAATACCCCAAATATGATTCTCAACCTTCCTCCATTCAGTAGTAGACCCATTGTAGGGTAAAGGAGTAACACATATGAAGTGATAATTTGCATGACAGACCAACTGCATTTGAGCAGCCAGATCGGCAACCTGTCTCCCTAGATACTTAACAGCATCCTCCAGAGCATCTAACCGGACTAACACCTTTTTATCAATATCTATTTGTGATGAAAGGGTTTGAGACACATTTTTAGTCAGTTCATTAACATGATCAGCTCTCTTCATCGATTGTGCCAGGGATACTGCTGCCGCGGTGGAAGAGGCGATGATGGTGATTGCAGCAATGATTCACACAAGTAGCCATTCTATGAATCTTCTTTTCTATGTCAGCAATTTGTTGAGCTGCTGGAACACTTGAACTCCGAAGCTGGAGTACCAGGGCTCAGTCATTTTGACTGGCATGATTAAGTAAGGAGGCCACGTGACAATAAAGACTACATTGCAGGAGTAATCTGCAGCTGTGTCTCCCTTAGAATTGATGCAATTGGTGACAATATACCGAGTACAACTAAGATAGTAAATCCCATTTTGGTGATTGACCCACCCAGGCTCAACTACGAAAAGTTAAGGGAGGGGCGGACACATCTGAAACTTAAAATGATTCTCTTTTAGGGTAACTGCTACTTTCCATAATTCTGGTTGAGGCTGCCTTTGGGGGCTCAAGGTTGGTGGTACCTCTGATTGTTTGCCTTCCCAGGGACCCAGTTGTAATCATAAGTTATAATTATTTTGCTATCCACCATCCGTAATTAATCTGTGGTTTGTATACATATTAAATAACATCCCTCATGATATCTATTGCTTGAAAAGCAGACAGGCGGCTCTGCTGCGAGACAGGTCCAGTTCATTGGTTTAGCTGCTTCGTGCAGGAATTCTAGGTCAGAATTGGCAGTGGTAAGGGAAGCATTGGAAAATATCTTAGGTAAGGGTTCTTCCCAAAGAGCAGCCCTAGCTAGAGGGGGTCAGGTACATAAGCCCAATATGCTTGTTGAGCCTGTGCTACTTTTAAGGTCAGGAGAGCAAATAAGGATATAAACAGAGTTTCTGGAGATACAGGCTGCTGTGATTTTCATACCTGCATGACTCCTTGTTGGCACAGGGCCTCAATTTGGCCCCAGGTCAGCATGTTTTCCTCCTGGGGGGCTGGGGGTGCTCCTTTTCTGTTTCCTGTGATGAGGGGAATGCTTGCATTTCAGTTTCACGCAAGCCATCTCCTTGGTCAGTGGGGTTGAATTGGACATTTCTGGCTGGTATCCAAATAGGTTTGGGCTGGTCCTGTGGGAAGACACAAGCAACTCCTCTCCCCCTTGTGAGGAGGGGTCAGGCCCTTTCCATGTTCCATCTAGAGGGTCTCGCCATCGTACAAGGATGGGGGGATGGTTCTTGGTATGTTCCAGTGAAGGGCGATGGGGGATGTTGGGACTTTTTGTATATGTTAAAAATATTTAGAGTCGCCAGTGCCATGGCCAGTTGGAGGTTTGGTGGATAGTTATTAGTTTGTTGTTTTTTAAGTTGGTTCTTAAGTGTCTGGTGTGTTCTTTCTATTATGCCTTGGCCCTGAGGGTTGTGTGGAATTCCTGTGTGATATGCGGTCCTCTATTGCACACAGAATGTTTTGAATGAGGCTGATAAAAGCTGGGCCATTATCAGTGTTTATTTGGTGAGGGATGCCCATGATGGTGAAGGTGGATAGCATATGGCATATCAGTTTTTTTGTATTTTCTCCTATCTGTGCTGTGGCCCACATGAAGTGGGAGTATGTATCCACTGTTACAAATACATATTTTTGGTGACAGAATTGGAGGACATGGGTGACACCGATCTGCCAAAGGGCATTAGCTTTAAGGCCTCTGGGGTTGGTGTCCATAGTCTGGAGAGCTGGTGTGGTGATTAATGAGGCACAGGAGTGACAGGTTTTTAGATACGTTGGAGCTGACTTTTAGGGATTTGGGGAAAGCACTATTAAAGCCCTTTGAGGTTTACATGGATATTAGCATGGAATTTTCCAGCCTCTTCAAGAATGGTTAAGAGGGTATCTTCAGGGCTTCTGTGTGAGGCCACCTGATCTGCTAGTGCATTTCCCTCTGAAAGGGGGCCAGGCAGGGGCTGTGGGACCTTAAGTGTTGTATGTATAGAGGGGCTTTTATTTTGCAAATGAGGTTAGAAACTTTTATCAGCAGTGGTGAAAGGGGGTTTTCTTCTAGCCGGATATGTGAGCGAGCAATCCAGGGGAGCAAGTTAACTGCATATATACTATCGGAGAAAAGATGGAAGGGGCCATCTTCCTCTAATAGTGCCAGATAAATGGCACATAATTCTTTATACTGTGGGGAATCTATCAGGAAGCTCCCTAAAATGAATGGTGGGGGGTTGATCCCCTGAGTGGTAGAGAATTACAGCTGCTCTCCTTTTTCCCCCTCTGTAAAAATGAGGGGTGCTCCGAGGATGGGTTTTCTTGAAAAAAGGCAAGGCAGGAGCCATTTTAAGAGGGTATTGCAGGGATCCATTTTTCATTAGGATAATGGTTGTCAATTTGACCAGGGAAGTCCAGTAGACTGATTGCAAATCCCCTTCCTGGGGAAGGGGTTGTGATAGTGTCAGGTTCTTTGCCCAAGATCTGCAGGGCCCAGTCTCGTCCGGTTCTAATCATGGTCGCAAGGGTGTCAACCTCTGTTAATATGCGTGGGGCTCCACCAATAGAGGTGTGGAGCCATTCTAGGACTCCTTGGGGTTGATGGAGTGCCCCCATAATGGTCAGGGAAGAGTTAAATATTAAAAGTTGGATCAGCTTGTCTGGTGAGTATCGGGCAAGGGCCATGTCAAAGAAAATGTTATTAATCTTGCTTAATGCCTGTTTTGCTTCTGGGCTTAGGGAGCGGGGAGGGGGACAGGATGGGTCCTTATCACCCCTTAGCATGTCAAATAGAGGCTGTAGGTCACTGGTAGGGGTGGCAGCCATGGCCAAAAAGCCAGTTGAGGTTTCCCAGAAAGCTCTGGAGCAAGGCTAGTGTGAGCTTTTGGGGGAAGGAGAGGGTGGGCTTTAGGGGCCGGGCAGAAGTAAGGGAGAGCTCTGTTCCCAGAAAGGTTATGGGTGGGATTAGTTCAACTTTATTTGGGGCGATTTTAAAGCCTGCCTCAGTGAGGGAAGGTAGCAATTGGTCTCTTAATTCTATTGGCGAAGTGGAGGAGTCTTTCCAAACAAGAGTATCATCGATGTAATGATAAATGTTAAGGCCTTGGTTTAAATGAGGCTTAATGCTGTAGCAACCGCCTCTTGGCATATGGTAGGACTGTTGGCCATGCCTTGAGGCAGGACCATCCATTCAAAGTGTTTGAACGGTCCGAATTATTGACAGAGGGAACTGAGAATGCAAAGCGCTGTTGGTCCCTAGGGTGCAGAGGGATAGAAAAGAAGCAATCCTGATGTCAATAGAGAGGAGGGGAGTATTGGCCAGTATGGCTGAGACAAGATTCAGTCCCCTTTGAGGGGCACCCCAAATGAGCATGGCCCTGTTAATGACCCTAAGATCTTGTAATAACCTCCATCCTTCTGAGCTCTTTTTAATTATAAACACAGGAGTAGTCCATGGCTTTGAGAAGGGTGGATATGGTTAAGTTGAAGTTGTTCCGTTACTAGCTGATTTAAGATTTCAAGTTTCTCCCTTGGTAGAAGCCACTGTTCAACCCAGACTGGTTCATTACAGAACCATTCTAGGCAGGGAGTTTCATATTTCACAGTGGCCTTTAGGATTGGGGGTGACATCGGTGGAGGTACCTCTCATAATCCTCTATGTCAATGCATTCTCCTTCAGTGTTGCTGGCAATAACTACATCTAGGGCTTCAAGAGTATCTCTTCTTAGTAGGTTGGCTGTCACATGGGCCACTAGGGGTCTGATAAGGCCCACAGTGCCATCTGGGTCCTTCCATTCGTAAGCCTCTTTGATAACATGTGCTTGTGAAGGACCTCCTGTCTCCATTAGTTGGGGTCCCGGGATTAACTCCCAGTGTCGAGGGTCCTCAGATTGTTTCAGAATAGTTTTACCTGCTCCAGTGTCAATTAAACATTTAATATTTTTTCCTCCTACTTCTAGAGCTAATCTTGGGTGAGCCCTTTCATGACACTTGTTCCCCATTGTACGTTATGGGTCTTCCTCATATTGACGGGGCTGAGGGCTGCCCCTTTTGAAGTTTAAAGGCTCCAGGGGTTTGCTGTTTATATCATGAGGAGAATGACAATCCCTTTTCCAGTGAAACCCTCTGTGGCATCTAGGGCAGACTGTTTTTGGTAGGGGCCCCTGGAACTCGGTGGGGGGCCTTTAGAATTTGGTGGGGGGCCTCTGGGACATTCCCTTTCCAATGTGCATCCTCCCTGCAGTTGAAACATTTTCTTTTAGTTTGTAGGGCTGCTGCAAAGGCCTGGGCTAAAGAGGCAGCCTTGTATGAGGCAGTCCCAATATCCTAGGTGGCAACCATCCATTTATCATAATGTTCATCTTTGAGCCCTTGACAGGCTGCCCTGCACTCGGAGGTCATTCCCTCCCATACAGTACTTTGGAGGAGGAAGTCCCTGGCAGCAGGGTCAGGGATTTTTCTCTCTAAATTGGTCCTTGTTTTTAAAATGAAATCAGAAAGCATTTCTTCTGGTTTTTGGTGAAGAAACAGGAGGGCAGAGGTATTATTTTAGGAATTGGAGGTGGGGGTGGTCAGTCTGTCCCAAGCCTGGAAGGCTCAAAGGCAGACCTGGTCATAGAGCCCTGGGGGTTGTCGGGCTTGTTCAACCCCCAAGGAAAAATCGCCATGTCCAAACATTTCATCAAAGGCCCAGGGGACATTTTGTGGATTTGGGTTTCTTTTTATCTGTTGGAGGCAACAGAGGGTGGGGGTTCTTTTAGGAGAGCTCTGATTAGTGGGTTTCATCATGTTAGGGTTTTTCTGTTCCAGTAGGAAGTTTTCAGGGGGGCAGCTAGGATCGGGGGCTGATATAGTGGTAGGGGCGGATGGGGGGGCGACTGTGCTGTCTGGAATGACCCTTTTTTCAATTTCTTTTGCTTTCCCTAAGGAGCTGAGTGCTCTTGCTTTCTCTAAGGGAGATGTCTGACGTGGGTGTGGAAGCATCTTTTGAGGGGCTGATACATTGTCTAATGGCTGCAATAATGGGAGAAAAGAGAGGGAGGGGGTTCCTCTCTTGGATCTCCCATCTTCGGACTAGATATGCTATACAGGTCCATGTGTCTGGGTCATAGCGATCCCCAGAAACCATCCAAGCTTCTATTTGAAGGAATTCTTCCCAAAATGAATTGGCCTCTTTTTGAAGGAATTCTTCCTTTAAAAAATCCCCTGATTGGGGCTTTTTTTTTTTTTTTTTTTTTTTTTCTGAGGAGGGTCTCACTCTGGCCCAGGCTGACCTGGAATTAAAGTCTCAGGGTGGCCTTGAACTCCATTCCCTGATCTGCCTCCCGGGCCACCACGCCCGGCTTCCTTTTGACAAGAGGTAGTGTTTCCCATGATAGAGAAAGAACAGAAATGCCAAGACCAGAGGGCATTGTTCCCGGTGCTGTGGCACCACAGGGGATTCCCCACAGGTCCAGACTCAAGCCTGTCCACGAGTTTGAGAGACCAGAGACTGCCCTAGAGGCTTTTACTGGTCAATGCATTACCGGTTTGTTGATCATGAAGAGAAATAGGAGGTTTTTGCCAATGCCATAGTAGGCTGTTGGGATCCAAACAGTGGGCTAGGGGCCTTAAGTCAATACAGGATGTAGCCCCGGTCAAAAGATATCAGTTGCCCTTTTACCTTGATCAGTCCCACATGATGGCATGACCAACAGTAAAGAAGGAAAAGGACAAAAGAGCTTCCCTCGGATGGAGGAAAGAGACCTGCCTCTCTCTGGTGGAGAAAGGAGAACCCTGCCTCTCTGTGATGGAGAGAGGAGCCTGCCTTCCTCTGATGGAGGAAGGAGAAACCAAAACTTGCCAGCCCTTGATGGGGAGGCAACCACAGGGGCCTGTTATCCCCAAGGGGAGGATGTCCCTCAAGGGGCACTCACCTATCAACCATGCATCCAGAAAGCCCCACATTGGGCACCAGCTGTGGGTCCTCACTGTTCCTGGTGGTCATTGGTCACTGATGCCCCGGGACTAGGAGGAGCGGAGGGGAAGAGGGTCTTGGAGCAGGTGAGTGCAGCAGGCAATGAACCATCAGGGAGACGGTCTGATGGATAGCACGCTCTCATTTATTCATAAGGAGGGTAGGTTTATAAATACTTGGGAAAGGCTGAGAAGGCACATACAGACTATAAGGTGATTGGATACATAAGTTTACGGGTTGCTATCTAATTGGCTGGTGTTGCAAGGTAGAAGTTGCGAGGGAAAAGCTGCAAGGGAGATAACAGAAGTGGCGGGAAAAGCTACGTGACTTCAGCCACATATTGATGGCTACAGCTGCAGGGAGACTGTTTACTACCATATAAGGGTCTCTTGAGCAGCTGGCCACAAGGTCAGGAACTGTAGGTGGGGGGGAGGCAAAACCTGACTGTGGAATGTTCAGGTGCTTTGGGATGGGGGAAGGGCCTGCCAGTTCTGCCTCCTCTGGGTGAAGATGGGGCACACTACAACCTTGTGTAAAGGGGGAGCCAGCTCCTTGCCAGAGTGGGTTCCTGATGATAAGGCCAGCTGCAGCCCCCACAGCCCAAGGTCCCCAGCCATGTCCAACAGCCCAGGCCAGCTTCCTCATGGTCCCCGCCTGTGTTTAGCAATGCCCAACAGTGGTGGTGCTGCCATGGACGCCGTGATGATGGTGCTAGTGATGGTGGTGATGATGATGGTGGTGGTGATGTTACCATGGGCACCGTGATGATGGTGCTGACAGCAGCTATGAAGGAAGACGTGACCTGGCTGGCCACATTAGGAGGTGTCCTGTCATTGACTGTTCTAGTTGTGCCGAGCATCCAGTGCGAGCAGGTCTAGTTCCGACTGCTGGAATGCCATGAAAAATAAGACATGTCCCAGTTCACAAGAGGCTTGAGGGCACTGGGGCAGGGGGACACACACTCAAGAGGCTCTTGGGACAGATCAAAGAAGTCCCCTATGGAGAAGGGCATCTCTGCAGAGATGCACATCTGAGCTAAAGGCTGAAGACCATGCAGGCAGTGACTAAAGGCAGAGCCCTGGTGGCAGCGTGGGGGACAGAGTCCTGCTGGGCAGGGTGTGAAGAGAGGCTTCCTGACCGCCCATAGCAGTTGGGTTTTGTTCTGTGTGCATGGCGGCGATGCAAGGGGAGAGCTCATTCCATTTCTTCATTCATTTCGTCTTAAGATTTGAAACTGCTTCAAGAGTCGAAGTAGTGGCAATAAACACATCCCCAACGCGGTGTGACCATCCTCACTCTCTGTGGCCAGACTATGCTCATCGTCCCAAACAGAAACTCTGCTCATTCAACACGAGCCCCGCACTGCAGGCCCTGCAGCCTCCGGGAAGCCCTCCTCTACTCTAGCGCCACACTTTTTTTTTTTCGAGGTAGAGTCTCACTTTAGCTCAGGCTGACCTGGAATTCACTATGTAGTCTCAGGGTGGCCTTGAACTCAAGGCAATCCTCCTACCTCTGCCTCCCGAGTGCTGGGATTAAAGGTGTGTGCGACCACGCCTGGCGAGCTCCACACTTTTGTCCACACTTGGAGTTGACAGTGGTGGAATCAGTCAGTGTTGACCTTTTGTGTCTGGCTTATTTCACGTCAGTGCTCTATCTCCACAGTTGACCGACAGTGTAGCCCTCATCAGACAACCCTTTGGCTTTGAGGCTGAACAATATTTTGCTGTGGGGACAGACCACACCTTGTTTATTTATCCATTCATCCATTGGTTCACTTTTGGCTACTGAGAATAGTGATGAGGCACTGTGAACACTGATTCGAGTTCCCCTCTCGGAGGGCCTCGCTGGGAGCTGGTGGAGATAGGGGATGTTGCAGTTAGAGACTTGGTGAGGACACCTCCAGGAACTCCAGCAAAACCCAAACCACGGGCCTGTTAACAGTTCTAAAGACCTGTAACCACACCCCTGCCTTGTCCCCATTTACTGGGATCCACACCCTTGATCATGATTTACTGGGATCCACACCCTTGATCGCAGGGAGGAAGAGGTCAGTGTTTGATCAAAACTGATGCTAGAGGAATGACGTCATTGTTCCAGACTGAGAAGAGCCACCTGCCTGTCTCCATCCTTGGTGCTTGGTTCCATGCACGGTTTTGCCTGACATAGGCATGCTCCTTTGCATGGAGCGTTTTTCTCCCATCCTCCTCTTTCGCTGCCCACTCATCCTTTATACAGACCTTCCCGACTCATCAGGACTCTTTATATGGTGTCTGCTTCCCGAATGTGTCCTGAAAGGCAGAGAACATGATTTCCATCAGTAACTCATTGCTTTCGGTGCCAGGCCTGCCTCCATCTCCAAGCTAAGCCCTGGAAAGCAGGGGCCAACATGTATCGAACACACAGCAGTGAGTGCAGTGGGATGGGCACGTGTCCTGCGGCTACTCCCTGAGGCCCAGGGACCCACAGAGTAGCCAGCCCCTCCTTACCATTCCTGTCTTGTGTTTCTTGCCTCTCAGCTCTGGTTTTCTTTGCTCTGGTCCTCTGGGGTGGGTTCATCTTGGCAGGAGGTTTGGACACAGCTTTCCAATCCTGCTGTTAAATGCAGATCCTCTGCTCTGCTCTGATCCTGAAAGGGTTCCTCCAGGGCCCTGTCAGCAACCAGACACTCACTAGGACCCAGGAGACACCCAATGCCTTCCACTATGCCCAGAAGGCAGACTTTTCTGTGAGGCTTTAAGTATTTGGGGAATTTCAGAAACAAATGGCGATGTATTTAAAAATAAACCACCTTCTGTTCCATGCATTTGGAAGCAGTTTTTACAACTGCTCCCAGAAGGCCTTGGGATGCTTATGGGGTTATCTGGAACCAAGCAAGCGCCTGTGCTTCAGTGTCTTAACAGCTCATATATGTATTCTTTATCAACAAAAGCTTGTGGAAACGAGTGTGCATTGGTGATTTGTTCTTCGGTAAGCTCTTAGGTGCTTTGCAAATCTTGGGGCTGGATCTTTAAAAATGTCCATCCAGCCGGGCGTGGTGGCGCACGCCTTTAATCCCAGCACTCGGGAGGCAGAGGTAGGAGGATCGCCGAGAGTTCGAGGCTACCCTGAGACTACATAGTTAATTCCAGGTCAGCCTGGACCAGAGTGAGACCCTACCTCGCAAAACCAAAAAAAAAAAAAATGTCCATCCAGGGCTGGAGAGATGGCTTGGCGGTTGGACACTTGCCTGTGAACCCTAAGGACCCCGGTTCGATTCCCCAGTACCCACGTAAGCCAGATGCACAGGGTGGGGGCACGCACATCTGAAGTTCATTTGCAGTGGTTGGAGGCCCTGGCACGCCTATTATCTCTCTCTCTCTCTATACCTGCCTATATCTGTTTCTCTCTCTCTCAAATAAATAAAAATAAAAATAATTTAAAATGTCCATCCAGTGAAACTCTTGTGAAGAGAATTAATAACCTGTATTTTGTGTATCATATGAGGGGCCAACCCCCTGAAAATCTTATACTGTCTTGTCACAGATTCCCCACAGTGATTGGCACAGGGTCTTTGCGTTATTTTCTGTCTAGAGATAAGAAACGTGAGGCTCAGAGGCTTTACTGACTTACCACAAACACACATCAAGGAAGGTGCTTCTTCATTAGGGGCCAAGACCTCAAGGCCAACCTGTTTGCCCCCTTATGAGGCTCCTCCTTCAACATGGGATTCACTCAGGGTCTCAAGATGTGAGGAAGTGCCCAAACCTAGCTTCCGGCAGATCGACATGGAAATCCCGGACTTGCACAAGCCCTCGGTCACTCTGCATTCTTTGCCTATAAAATCAGGAAGCTTACATCGACCCTTCCCACAGTCTTGAATAAGTCAAGGCACAAGGTTTGCAAAGTGCCCGCCAATTCAAGCGATTCTAGTCTCCACTTCCCTTTCCAATGGAAACCAAAGCCACGCCCAGACATGGCCCAGGACAGTTCGCCTGCCTTGGGCCGGGTTGGAGAAAGAAAGCGGCTTGGCTTGTTGCAAGCAGCCTTCTGCAGTGCTGGGTGGACCCCAGCTAGATCTTCCAGGAGACAGAGGAGGACATGTGCTTCACCCAAGGGAGATCTCTCCTACTACCCTCCGCTTTGGCCCAGGACGGCTATGCCTTCCCCTGTGCTAGTCCCGTGTGACTTTGACCACCTCAGTTCCTAGGAAGTGCCTCATTTCCCATCGGGTCTTCTTGTTTCTGCCCAGTCAGTGCCCTGCCCTGGGTTACTAGAAGGGCCAGTGTGTCTCCGGACTTGGAAGAACGGGGGTGGCGGGGTGGGACACATCTTTCCCAGTCTCTCAGCATAGGCAGTAGCTCCCCTTACCAAACCTACATCTATCTATTCAATAGCTTTGAGGAATTTGGCTCAATTTTACATGCTGTTAATTTTCTAAGGCATCGCATTCTATTTCTGTCACAAATAGATGCCAATCCTTTCAGGAGTTAAATTCTCTTATCACACCCTTGACACTTAGCTTGGTCCTGGTCCCTGGCTCACAGCCCACAGCTGGCACCCAGGATAAGCTGGGGTGATGGTATGTGGACCCATCAACTGTGTGGCTGGCGCGTGCAGTTCAAGGGCCCTCCCTAGCTGGGCTCTTTCTTTTTTTTTTTTCTTTTTTTTTTTCTTTTTTTGGTTTTGTGAGGTAGGGTCTCACTCTGGTCCAGGCTGACCTGGAATTCACTATGTAGTCTCAGGGTGGCCTCGAACTCTCGGCGATCCTTCTACCTCTGCCTCCCGAGTGCTGGGATGAACGGCGTGCGCCACCACGCCCGGCTAAGCTGGTCTCTTTCAAACTCAGCATGCCCAGTGATGAGTGTGGGCATTTATGTACAGACTTCAGTGTTGAGCTTTCTTTTATTCTAATATTCTTCTTGGGAATTTGAGTATAACATCATAGAATTCATTCATTATAGGGGGAAATCAATGTTTCTGCCATCCAGCATTGGCCCATGAACGACTTTAACACCAGACCCATGAACAAAGTGTTTGTCTAGCCTTACATCTTTCCATAGAGTTCTGGACAGTTCGTTCTTCCTTGGAGAACATGCCCTTGTTCGGCCAGGGTTATGAATGGCCTCTTGGTTTCTAAGCATGTTTTCCAGTAGGTAAAGACTTAGGTCAGGGAGGACAATCAATTCCACTTTGGATGTTTCCCTGGCTTTTCTACACAGTTACTGCATTGTCTTTGGATAATGCTCGGTTCATTTGTGTGCTGTTGGAGCAAAAGGCTCAGGGGTTGTTACGTAGCAAGCCAGCACCAGAGCAGCTCAGGGGAGGAGGACGCCTCTTCTCTTTTCTCTTTCCCAGAGCGCTTCTCCAGAAGCTGAGTGTCCACCCGTCAGTCACCAAGATCACAGGCTTCTAGGTCTCTCTCTGAGGGGCTGGTCCTCATCTGCAAGACTGGGTTCAGACAGCTGGAGGGAGGGAGAAGGATAAAGGCCACCTGCTGGCCCAGGGCTTGCCGCCCAGGTCCCCGTAGACCTCCTTGTACAGAGCCCCATTTGATTCGGTTTTGTTCTCTGCTTTCTCATGCTAACTTAGGGTTTTCTATCTTATGGATCTTTCTAATGACACAACACTTTGCTCTGTGGCTGTTTTAAAAACTAACACACCGACGTCTGTTCCCGTGGACTGTGCCATGTTTCCGGAGCTCTCCAGTCAGTAGCCAAGTTTCCCTCTCCTCAGTCTTTGTTTTCTAATCAACATGCTGTAGTTCATGCAATGAAATGCCCTCTTTCTGTTGTATCCCCTGTGCCCCAAGAATTTTAAAAAGTCACTTATCTTTGTTTTATTTTGTGTATATTTTCCCCCATAACCTTTCATTATTCAGTCATGGAATTTTAGCCCAACCTTTTGCAAGTTGGTTTCCATTGCAGAAAGACACCCATGTGGCTTGCAAGCCTGTGTTGGAGGGCCTGGGAAAACCGTGGAGAAAAAGGAAATAAAAGAAAGTTCAAAGAGCTCCTGCCATGTGGGAAGCTGGAGGGGGTAAAGAGCCCATGTGGAGAGAGAGGGCTATGGTGGGGGAGCGATCCTGCCAGCTCCGAGCCAAGGTGGAAGTTCATGAGAGGTCAGGCAGCACAGAGACCCGTGTTTATAACCTTATGGTGGTGGGCCCTACCTTCCGGCTGTGGTGAGCCAAGGGGACAGTTGATTGGTTAGGGCTAGGGGATGTCTCAAGAAGAGGCTAGCCAAGTTCTGGGGTCTCAGCTTGACCAACCACAATGTTAGGATTAGATTTAAATCCTAGCAGAAACCTTCCTCTCAGGAGGGGCCCAGGTTGTTTGTGGAAAAACAGGTGTTGGGAACCAGGCAAGAGATAAGAAGTCAGATCATCCTTTGAGTTCTGGCAAGCACAGACCATCTTGCCTTTTCACTTTTAGGGGTCACCCTACCTGCCTAGAAGAGCTCCCTGACTCCCTCTCATTGCTTTAGCCTGATGGCCATAGGGCACGGTGGGCAGACAAGTGTATGTATTTAGCATAATTCAATAGTACTGGAAAACTGTCATGTTATTTATTGTGTCCTCTTTTGGTCTTTTTAAATCACATATTAGCTGTAAAAATAATGTTTTTTCTGATGTTTTCATATATGTATACAATGTATTTGATCATATGGTATGTAAATGGAGAGACATGTAAATTTTGATAGCACTTTTTTTTTGGAGACACAGAGAGAGAGGGAGAGGAAGACAGATAGAGAATGGGCGTGCCAGCAGCCTCTCAGCCGAGGTGAAGGAACTCCAGATGTGTGCGCCCCCTGCATTGCGCCCTTGCGTCACTTTGCATCTGGCTAAACATGGGACCTGGAGATTGGAACCAGCATTCTTAGGCTTAGCAAGCAGGCACCTTAACCACTAAGCCATCTCTCCAGCCCTTGATAGCACTTTTTAAACTTTTGAAAGTGAACCCACTGGTTCACAGAGGGGCTGTCACAAATGTCCAAGATATCAGGCTTTGTGGCATTTCCCCCGTGACTCAGGCATTCTCCTTTACTGACAGTGTTACCGAGATCTCTGCATCTCTCCATTGATTTACTTATTTTCCTGTGGTCCAGCAGTTTATAAGTCACTTGTTAAAATCCACAAATGGATGGCTCAGTTAGTAAAGTGCTTGCAGACCTGCTCCTGCCTTCAGCCTGGCGCCGCTCTTCCTCCACCTCCACCTGCACTAGGCCTCTGCAAGGCTCCTCGCTGCTCGCTCCCTGTCTCCCACCTCTTGAGCTGCGTGGAACCTGCCGCTTTCTGCCCAGAACTCTCCTTTCTCAGAAAGGGTCTCGTTTGATATGACTTCCTGCTTTGATACATTAGAGACTGCCTCTGGTCTCCACTGCCACAGCTCCTAGGCCAAGAGCAGTGTCTGTTAAGCAGGTATCCAAACGGTATTTCTAGAAAGAAATTCTCAGAAGACAGAGGGGCTTGGCTTGAGTAGCACAACTAATGTGGAAATAGAATTCTCGCAGCACTTGTGAACAATTGACTCCCGCTCTCAACCTCAACTCCTCCTTCAAGTGAGACGAGACCTTGAGTCGGAGTTGGGAACCTGTGGCCAGTGTGGTGTCTCTTTGCTGGTCTTTGAACCTCACCTTCCAGTTGCATGAACCTGAAACCCACAAGCTCCTGAGAGAAATATCCATGCTCCCCTACCCACAGTGCTCATTCCAGGGTTAAATAATTATTAGGTTTACTTTAATCAGGAATAAATACATGATCGAGCAAAATGTAATGCTTCCCACTTAGAAGTTCGTTCCCCCACCCACATGCTCTCCCAAAGTTCCAATCACATTGGCTACAACGGAAAACAACACAGAAGACACTGAACAGACATCAGGAGCCCAGGGGTCACCTGCCTCGTGGTGGAAGTCACTGTCCTGTGACATTCGTGTCTCACAGGCTGGTTCATCTCTTTGAAACAGCCTTGGGGGAATGTTAGGAGACGGCGCATGCTTCCCAGTGTAAACACCCAAACCCTATGATACAGAAAGTCATAGATGCATCTGCCCATCTTGTGCCTGCACCCTTCCTCCCTAGCATCCCCTAAAAACAGGGAAGAGCGGGCCCCTACCAGCCACTGGATGAAGGCTTGCCCCCACCCCGCATGCCCTGCACACCCTTCCTCCTCTCTCGCCTTTGAGTATGGCAGTGTTCGGCCACACTAGCTCCCCTTTCCTGGAGTGCAATACTTTTATTCACGTGGACATGGATGCCAGCCCTTCTTAGAGTAAAATATAATGGGGTCAATTAATCTTTTAAAACTGATTAGTTTTCTTAAAAAAAAAAAAACTGATTGTTCTTATCTCCCTAGTCCAGCAGCCCTTGCATTCCTGGCAGATCCATGGGTGCCTGTCACCACTGGGTCACTCTGGGTTGCCTCTAGCCAAGTCTAGCTGTGAATCATCTCTCTTTTCACACCCACCATTATCTCATCTGTTTGTCTCTCTGTCTCTGCCGGGAGCTGTCTCAGCTGGAGTTGAGGACTGCCTCTTGGGCCTCTTTAATTCCGTCTGACCTTGGCACAGGAATTCACATAATACCTCTGCAGACTGTGGCGAGGGGGAATGGGCACCACAGAAGACCACAAGTCCCCAGCAGCTGACGGTGGGGTTATCTGTCCCAGAAATCCTGCAGCTCCTGCTTCCCCCCTCCAGCCCACCTCTTGCCATTTATCCTTCTGGAAGACTGCTGCTCATGTGACTTTGGTGCACCTGAATGTTAAAGGCCCCACCTGGCTGAGAGCAATAAGTATGTGGGGATAGTGTTTCCTGTCCCAGGTCATTTTGAAAGAGAAAAACCGAGTCCCAAAGGTCTTGCTAGGTTGATAAAGGCAGCTCTGCTCCTTGCAGGAGCTGATCAGCACACCAGAGGGTCTGTAGCTGCTGCCTCCAGCTCATCTTCCTCCCAGCCTTCCTCAGATGGACATTCTCCCCTCGGACTCAGAGTGCCATCAGGACTGTTGACTGGGGAATGGTCTCTGTGCACACGTGACACACATCATTACCACACTTCAGCATCATGAGTCACATGTGTCACAGCACTGATCAGATGCCAGGGAGGGCTTCCTTTGGCCATGATGTAGAGAGAATCTCTATGTGACTTCTCTTGGCTCCAGAAGACCTGAAGTGCCCACGGACTAGAAAATCCTGGCTCTCACAAGGCCTCTGGTGACATCCAGAGCCCTTGTCCTTCATGCGGCAGCCAGGGCCTTAGTCTTCAAAGTACTGAGGGGCCACAAAAAAGGAGCTCTTGCGTTTGCTGCCGCTGTACATCAGAGAGACGCTCTTCTTCTTCCGGTTGAGCGGGCTGCTGTCATCCCCTGTCAGAGACAGGTAGGACGCGATGCTTTCCCGAAGCCCATAGCTGAAAAGGGACTCGTCCACCCCCAGTGGGTTCTCTGCTCCCTCAGGGTCTTCCTGTAGCCTGAAGGTTGGAAGGATAGGACAGAGACAGGAAAAAGAGAGAGGGATATAAGACAGAGTGGGGATAGGGACAAAGAATGAGAAAAGGAAAAAGAAAAAAAAACTAGTTAATCTTTCTGGAACTGGTTTGAATTCTGGTTCTTCTGTTTCTAGGCTGAGTGAACATGGAGCTACCATTTTCTCAGATGGCTAAAACTTCCAACTATATTAAACTTGGAAAATATTTATTTCTCTTCTGAAAGGGAAGGTAGTTTTATTAAACTCTCAGGCAGTTCTAATCTCTGATTTTCTTTGAATTTGTCAATGGGATGTCAGAGTCTATGTTCAGTTAATAAAATACCCATTGAATACAAATTACAGATGCATGTCTGAAAGTCCAACAGGTATCGGTGGAACAATATAAGATAATTGAAAAGTTTCTCTCTGGCATTCAGGAAAAAATGCATTACCTGAAGATTTGCTTGGCATGTTAAAGTTTTGTGAATGGGTTTTCAGTAACAGTAAATTTACACAGATTTGTGTACCACTCTCTAGAATCTGAAAACTAGAAAGTGTAAGATCAGGTATTTCTGCTAGAAATGTACTTTCACACATGAGAGGGATGTTTTCACAACCAGATGGCTTCAGGCCTGTCCATATGTTGAGTGACACCCGAGGCCGATGGGATTCAGAGGGTCTAAAACTGCTCACTGCCCAGCCCAGGTGTCAGTGGGTCTGCTGGTCTGTGCATGGCTTTTTTATGCCAGGCGCCCCGCTGTCTTGTGCTCACAGCATGGAGGGAAGGCACACGACACATATACATACCTGGATGCCTTCTTCCAGTTGAAGGTCTTCTGGCGCAAGGTGACGGGTGAGGCAGGGGTAGTACAAGCTGACGGGTGAGCTGCCACGATGGGTGTGCTCTGTGCCAGGCAGGGCGTGGTGAGCACACAGCACAAGCCATCAGCCACCTCTGAGGAGGGAAACAAACAGTGGTCAGTGTAGTGTGGAGAACAGGCCTGAGACTCAGTCCAAATAGCCCCCGAATTGGTAGTCTCAGAAACTTTGGCCATGGTGGGAGTGGCCTGGCTCAGAGTCATGGCTCCAGCCATTTGGACAGTGCTGTTGTGTCCTGAAGGAATGGAGCTCTGTGCTTACACAGACAGGGAGAAAGCGTGTTAGGACCAGAGTCAACTGTAGGGTTGTATTTCAGCTCTCCTCTGATGATAAGTTTACTGAACCTCTATGAGCCCTACTCTCTTCCAGAGCAAAAGGAGAGAAAGAAGGAAGTCCAACACTCATCTTCAGACATAACAGAGCATCTGTACCCCTGAAGTCCCACCCCTCGGTTTTGGGGAGCCCTGGAATGAAAGGACTCCGGCTAGGAAGTACACTGTGGCCAGGGGTGGCAGTCTCTTGCCCGCTCCTGGCTTCCAGTCTGGATCACACACTGCCACGTTACCAAGTTCCATCCTCATGGGCACAGATGGAAGAATGGGAGGGAGCCATGAGGCCAGGGGGAAGCTTGATGGGGTATACATCAGCACAGTGACCTGCCAGAACTGAGACTAAGAGCCTCCGGGCCAATGAGGGAGGGGACAGAGGTCGACTCAAAACCTAGGGACATGTGGCTTCATAGCAGGGCCAGGTAGACTCTAAGAGAACCCCACACTTGGCGTGAAAAACAAAGTCACATAAGCACATGACATAGGCCAAGGGCTGAGCAGGCCGCGTCCATTTCATCTCATACTCATTCTTGGGATGAGGGAATCTAGGACCTTGGATAAAATCACTTGCTAAGGACTACAGAAATGTGAGCAACACCCTGTTCCATTGACTCAAAGACAGTGGCACATTCCAACAGCAGGGCACAGCCTTACCTAGATAGAAGGGGTAAACCCAATTCTGCCTGTTGGGAGTAAAATACCATCGAATTCACCCTGGCTACACAGCTGCCAGAACCTCTTGGCCTCATACTCAGACCCCAGCAACTCCATACTTAAAGGTCTCATTTTCCCCACCAGATCTCAGAGGGGAGCGGCAAGCATTCAGGTTCCCAGATCCTCCCACGTACTGAGCTTATAGGTGGCTGTAACCCTTCAGTCCAGGTGATGGCTCAGAGCAGCCTTTAGGAAGGATGAGTTCTATACCCCAGTGTAAGGTCCTCCTGTGGTCCAGCAGCCCGGGAGGAGTATGTGGCCATCCCTGGCCCAGCAGCATGGCCTCCTGGTCCACAGCACGAGAGCTCTGCCAAGCAGTAACTGTTTCATGTTTTCTGTTGTTTATGCAAAACTTCTGGTTGGCGTGCCCCCCGATGATTGTTATTCAGAACCAAGTACCACAAACAACCTTTGCTTGCAGGCAGTAGAAGTGGGCTGCGTCCAGGACTCCCTTCCTCTTTCATTTTCAGCTGGCTGCCAGCTTTGGGGCTATCACAGGTTATATTTGTCATCATTTATTTTCCATCTGCCACACCAGCTCAGCTAGACGTGGGGTGTGGATGGTTGTATTTCCAGGTCATGCAATGCTCTGAGAGGAAAGTGTTTTTACCCGCCTTCTCACATGAGAACCGAGGCTCTGAGAAATAGAGGTCCCCCCGCCGATCCTCGACAGCCTAGCCCTGCAGATGCATGTGCTTCTCCCAGCAGCCATTGCTCCTCAACACGGCTGCTTCTCATAGGACAGGAGTGGTGTCCCAATGCTGTGAGCTCCTTTCTCTTCACAATGCTTCTTCAATTCAAGACCCCAGACCCTATAGAATACTACTGATGTCGCCTCTGAGCGCAAGACCAGACATCCTGAACCAGAAGGTGGGAGCACAATGCCTCCCTTTCCTCCCTCGGGGAGGGCAGAGGAGGAAGGGCAGAAAAAAAACGTTCCCGCTCCGCAGAGGCTCCAGTCCGATGCCAGGCTCTCTGCCTTCCACATGCAGACCCACACAGTTTGACTGGTCTCCCCGCTCGCTCTGCATTGTACAGGAAGACAGAGAGGCAGGCAGACCTGGGAAGTAAACACAGGGGCCTAAGCCAGCCTTGGGACGTTGAGTCATTTGCTTACAGCTGCTTGGGGAACAGTCCCAACTCCTGGGCTGGCTTTGGGGCTTTCTAAGCCTGGCTTCTTCCTCTGACTGTGCTTCACTCCATCGAGGGCACAGGATGCTCTGCCATCTTGGAGGATCCTCCTCATCTTGACCAGCCTGGGAGACTTGGATTTCTCTCCCAGGTCCCCATGAATCCAACACAACCCCTAGTCCTCGGAGGTTTGCTGGCAAACACCAGTCCACAGTGAACTAGATCACACGGTAGTGACTACAGTGCTAAGGAGAGCAAGACTCTGCGTGCTTTGGGGACAAGAAGATGACACCCTAATTCTACACCTGTGGCTTCCTCAGAGGTGGGGTGATGGTGACCTTGATGGCTAGACAGGATGTTGGCAAGCAGAGGACTGCCTTAAAATGGGGCAGAGTGTCCACCCCAGTGAATGTAGGGCATTCTGGGCTGTTCTCCTTGTGCACAGAGGGTGTTCTGTCCTAGGCAGCACACACAGGCTGCCAGGCTGCCCATGCTGAACTAGCATATGAAGACATCAGAATGGATAGAAAACAGGAAAATCCCTGGCCTTTCTTGATGCCCTGTGACACCTGGCAGGTGGCTGGCACTGCAGTAGCACAGGGCCCTCTCTGCGGCCCTGGTGACCCCTTACCAGAATAGTGCGTCACAAGGTCCTCCAGGCACTGGAAGGTGAGCCTTGGCGAGATGTAGTACCACTTATTGGGCAGGCGGAAGATGCGGTAATGCTTCACCTGCCGGTGCCTCACCGACAGCGAGTACAAGCCTGCAGACAACAAGGGGGTCAGTGACTGCCGTGGCTTCCCACCCAAGGGCTACTGCTGCCAAGACTCCCTACCAGCATATGGCACCTGCATGACGTGCCCACAGGTCTGTCCTTTTGTTATTTGAGGTAAATACTGGGGCACCCACGTTCCTCAGCCTCACTAGGACGCATTACAGCATAATGTAGACCCAGGATCCGTGAACCCTCCCCGTGTGTACCCTGAGATGTTTTAATTTCTGGTTGCCTCCTCCAGCTTCTGTCCCCACAGTACTACACCACACACTAGAGGGAGCTCACTGCTGTGACCCTTTCCTGTCTATTCCCTCTTGACTTAGGCTGAGTTTGTTTGTTTGTTTGTTTTCCACAAACTCAGAGCAGTTAGCAGTTATGACACTGTTCTGGGTCCCTGAGAAGCCTGTGAATGATGTCATTTCTCCTTCAGCCTCCTTCGGGTTGGCAGGAGGAGACCCCTAGGTGGGTACCATCGCCTCTTTCTTCCAGCTTACTTTTCCCAAGTGGAAAGTTGAGATACTTGGACTTGGGTCATGTTTAAAGGCCCCTGCTCCATCCTCTGCATTTTCTAGACTGAGTAACTCTGGGAGTGGTGAGGTAGCAGGAGATGGCCTGCCTTGAGTCTGTGCCATCTGTGAAGGACTCAACATCTGACAGAAGGAAACATGGAGGCTCAGAAATGTTAGCTGTACATCCAGGGTTTCTCACTGGCAATGAATGGCAGTCCTGAGTGTGAGGCTTGTCCCCAGCGGGCCTCCCAGCACATCCTGAGTGGGGTGTGTTCTTAGCTGTGCTTTAGGCCAGGCCTCAGAACCACCCACTACATGATTTCTTGTCACATCATCAGGAACTAGAAGTTCAGTGGTAAGTGGAAAATGCTCAGAACTTTGCATACCCACAGTGGGGGGCCTGCTGCCTGGCCCTACTCACTCAGGTCTGTCTGAGGCCTGGGGACCAGGTGATTTTTGGGTGAGCTGTGTCTCCCCTTGGCTATGCCAGCCTCGGAGGCTCTGAATTGGGGTGTTCTGCCTGAGGGGACCCCTGGGACATGCAAGTGGCGTTCTGCCTCTGCCTCTTGCACATTCAGGCTTTGGGGAGAAGAGCTGCATTTGGACTTTGCCATCAGATCCAGACATTCCTGGCTTCCCCAGAGCCAGGCTGCTGTGCATTTTGGTGACATCTTTAGCACCAGGTGGCCCCTGTCTTTAACGGGTGCTTATGACATTCTCACAGACACTGTTTTCTTTTCTATAAACAAGAAGCAGGCTGAGGATTTAGAAAAAGTTATTGTGGTAAACCCTAGCCATGCAGCATGTGAGCCCATGACTTGAAGCCCTGAGTGTGCCCCAGGCACGGTGCTGAGAACATTCCTCTCTTAGTCCATGTCACCATTGGGAGGGACCTGGATGGAGGGAAAAGCAGGAGGCACTGGCTTAGCGATTCATGGCCGACATTGACACTCTACTCCAGGTCCTCTGCCCTGAGCCATGGCATGGGCCCTGCTGGTTCTGTTTTCACTGACACAGGAAGTCACAATGATAAAGAGTTCAGTGACTCTGCAATCTCAGACCTCACATCTCCTTGTCTCATTTCTTCGTGGTCAGAGGCTACGTAGCACTGCTGCCGAGGGTCTTGTGTACCATGAACACCACAGAAACTATTTTTGAATCTCACCGCAGCCTCATAGGGAGGGGCCTTTCTCCCCATTCACAGATAAGAAAACAGTTCAGAGAAGTAAAGAACTTGCTCAGGGATAGAGATGGTGAGGACAGACCAGGCCTGTAACCAAAGTCTCTGGTCTGTGCCCAGCATGCTGCCTGTAACTAGCATTTGCATGTTGTCAATTTACAGAAAGTTCTCCAACAGGAATCAGCGGGGCCTGCTCTGGCGTTGCCCAATACTCTGTCTCTAGACTCTTTGTCTGCTGGGAGCAGAGGTATAGGACTGAGGTCCTTTGGTGTGCACGTGGGACAAGGGTAACTAGAGCAGCAGTGAGCCAGCTAGGAGCTAGGGGCTGGAGAAATGGCTTAGCGGTTAAGGTGTTTACCTGCAAAGCCAAAGGACCCGGGTTTGATTCTCCAGGACCCATGTAAGCCAGATGCACAAAGGGCACATGAATCTGGAGTTCATTTACAGTGGCTGCATGCCTTGGCACGCCCATTCTCTCTCTCTCTCTCTTTGCCTCTTTCTCTCAAATAAATAAATTAATTTAATTTAATAGTTTAAAAAATGCTCTGTGTGGCCACACGTGGAGAGTGAGGCCTCTCACCTTTCTTCGTCTCGCTCTCTCGGATCATGAAGGAGCCCATCTTTGTGTCTGGCAGCTGCAGCAGCTCTTCCGCTTTGTCCCTGCCAAGGCCTTCAAACAGCCAGCTGAGAAGGAGAGGAGAGGGTGAGTCAGTGGTCATGGACATCCAGACCAGCTAACAGAAGAGAGAACAAAAGTTAAAAACCGCGGGGTGTGGTGGTGCACGCCTTTAATCCTAGCACTTGGGAGGCAGAGGTAGGAGGATCACTGTGAGTTCAAAGCCACCCTGAGACTACATAGTGAATTCCAGGTCAGCCTGGACTACAGTGAAACCCTACCTCGAAAAACCAAGGGGGGGGGAGTTAAAAACCAGTTCCCTGAAAGCCACTGGAGTTACACGTTCATTCATTTGTTCATATGCAATCTTTCAAACCAAATGCCCTGGGTAACCATTTAGTTAGGTGGGTGATGATCCGGATGCATACAACCCTTTCTTGACCTTTCTCAAGAGCTAGCTGTAGTGGACCCCAGTTTTGTTATGTGTAATGTCGGTACACGTGAAGTACTGTTTGTCTTCTGTGCACACGGCATCTGTCTGAGGAGCGTCCCTTACACTGTCACGCTGCCTCCCATGCCACCCTGTTGTATTTTACCATGGAGTCCAGGTCGTCATGCTCAGTGTGGGTTTGGGAGTGTAGGGATGGACACAGAATGGAGAGAGAGATCAGTGTGCCCCCACCATGGGACCAACGCCACCTCGCACTTGGCTTGTCCTGGCCTCGCCGTTCGTATGTGCCTCAGTACGGCTGTCACTGTGACACACGTGTGCGTGTGCTTCTTGCTGTCTCCACCTCATAGAAAAAGCATCGACTATCCCGGGGAACACACGGCCATTTGTCAGTTGTTCCTGGGGAAGGGTCACGGCTATAGGACAGTGACATATTGAGTGTCCAAGTGAACAGCTCCTTGCACATTTTTTTTCACATTGGGCTCTGCCAACTGTCCCCCGAGGAAACGCTTTGCTTGCTGGTAGACAGTGCATGCCTGGGAGCAGCTGGGCCTCACTGTTTAACAGATGCTGGATTTCGTGAATGAATGCTAGCTTTTAATCCTCACGTCCAAGTGAGCTCTGTGCTGAGCATCCGCACCTCACTGTGGAGCCGTGTGTAGTCTTCCTCGGGGCGCATGCAGGCCCGGCTAGCAAAGAGCCTCTGGAGAGCCAGGTTCAAGGAGACCCCAGACACCTCAGGGTTCTGTCTATCGATGGGCTCAGCTCCGTAGTCACTACCATTGTCAGGGTCACAGTTATGCAGATGTGCTCAGATATTCCAAGTGTTCCCTAGTGCTACACAATGTACTATGTGTTGATGATTTTAGTGTGCGTGACAAATGTGACAATGGTTTACCCATTTAAGCCCTTACATTGAATGCCACTTAAGATTGTGAAAACCATAAAACCATAGCAACTGCCATGTCAAGGTATGAATTATTTTAGTATATTGTCTACTCTGTTCAACACTTCAAAGCTATTCCTCATCTCAATTCCCCCAAACAGGCAGTGCTGAGTCTCTTCACATGTGAGAGATGAATTAGAGTGAACTTGTAGGGGGAGGGACATTCCACTGCTTCATCACCACGACCCCTTTCTTGGCCTTTCTAGTGCGCACTCTCTTTCTTCTGAGTCTGCGTCTTCGGGACTGTCATTGTATTTACTTCCTGACAGTTATGTGAGTCATCGGAGTCCCCCCTACCCCAGCTCCTGCAGCTTCAGCCCCGTGCCTTCAACATGAAGGAAGGCACTAGAGTGTGTGCTCAGCGAGCAAGGGAATGCACCAGGGATGAGCTCAGATTTAGGAATTCCGTGTGACCCTGTCTCTTTCGGAGTGTGACTCACATAGCAGTAACTGCCACCTCTGTCCATCCACCCCATTCCAAGCACAAGGGACTAAGATCACGAAGTGTGAAATCAAATGCTCAGAATGTGGCGAGCAAAGGAAGGAACGGCGTCTCTTCCGTTTCCTTCCTGTGTGCTCTTTGCTGTGCACTTCTGGGCCACGGTTGGGCCTTACTAGCTTGACAGAGGAGGAGCCTGGGGCTGGCAAGGGCTGTCACTGCCCAACGCCCTCCATGGCAAGAAGGGAGCCAGAGTGTAAGTTCAGGAGTGTGGGAAACACTCAGAAGGCTGTGCTATGTATAAGGTGGACCCTGGCATAGCTACAGGAACAAACACACTGGCTCTGGCCCTCCAAGCCCAGTGCCACACTGCTCCTCTCTGGCTGGGCAGTGAGTGCTCTCTGGGTCTCTGGATAAGTTGGATAGGGAAACCACAGATGATGTTGAGTGTTCACCGTGTTGCCTGGGATTGCCTCGGGTGCATGTCTGTCTCATTTCCCCTGACAACTGTCTGCGTCAGATGTATTTTTGTGGATAGATTCCCTCATCATTTTGTGTGGCACTCTCGACTTGACAACTGAAGACACATGCCGAGTTGAATGGCTTGTCCACTGTCCGTGGGCAGGAAGTGACAGAGGCAGGACTGAACACACACAGACTGACTGTTAGCCTCTGAGCCGTACTATGAAAACAGATTTGAGCATTTAGTATGACGCGCTGGGAGCACCATGCTTGGGAGTTCCAGCTTCCTTCACTCAACTGTGGGGGTAATTGAGTCTCCCAAAGTGTGAGGGATTCGCCCGAGGCTGCATCCGATCTGACCTAAGCTGGGGTCAAAGTGTTCCTTCATGACCCCATGCCTTCTGCCCACTCTCCCATGCTGGAGTTTGTGTCACTTTATGAGTCACTTTCGCACATGTCAAGATCAGACAGTGTGTCCAGAAATATACTCACCCATGGTACACTCTGGCCACACATATTCCCGGAATATAACTCTCCCGGCCGGTGCTGAGAGAAACGGCCTTCCACCAGTCCCCTTCACTGTGGGACAGAGCAGACAGGAAGGGGGCACAGACCAATGGCAAAGAAAAGGTAATGGTCATTAGACAGATCCACTGCAGCGTGGGACATTCCTTTCCCAAGACCTGTTGCTATCCGTGGGGACCTGCATTTCTCCATTTGCATCTACCAGACATGCCCCACGACAAGCTGCCATGGGAATGTTCTTGCTGGCAATGCCAGCCCTCAGGGACCCACAGTGCATGTCCTCAGCTGCTGTGCATGAGTGGTGACATTTAAGGCCAGATGTTCTCAGTACTGGTTTGTCCCCTGAACCTTAACCAGAGCTACTTTCACATGTCTGTGTCAATGAAGATCTAATGAAAGGGGATTAGAGCCCCCAGCCTGTCCTATGGACTCCGGCTTAAGAAGGCAGGAATGAAGGCCATGCCATTTGCTATCATCAACAGGGCTTTCAAATCCCGTTCCTCCTCCCTAGCACGTCCTGGTGTGTCACATCCTGCTGAATGAGCAGTGACCTGTGAGCTCAATGGCAGAAGTAGAGTCTGGGGTCGTAGAGGATCTGAAACCTCAAGTAAAGGAACTTAAATTTCATCCAACAGGAAGCTGGAGTCATTGAAGGCTTTAGAGTCCTGGCAGCACTACCACCGAGACGGCAATTCTAGCAGGAAGCTCGTGATTTCCATCCCAGTGGGGTCGGTTGTGTGCGGGGAATGACAAGTGTTTTGAGAGGCTAACTCACTCGGAAAGGACGCGCAGTTTCTCCCCTTGGCGGAAAATTGGAGGGCTGATGTCGGGAGACGGGTAGTCACTTAACACAGCCAGGAAGTCGCTCTCCAGTCCTGGAAGGGAAGCAGAGGGGCTTGGGTTGGTGAGGCATGGAAGGCAGTGTGGATTAAGAGACCCAAAGCTGCCGGGATTTCCCTCTGGAGCCTGCTCACCTGTGCTTGTGAAGCCCTGCTCCCAACCCGGGGGGAGGGGTCTCTGCCTCTTCCCCTCAGACATGGCTGCAGGAGGGCCTGCAGAACCAGGAGCCAGGTGCCATCCTTCTGTGGGGGCCTGCCTTGGCTTGGGAGCTGTAGCTGTGACGACTGACATCAGGGTCTACCCTGGGTCTGCAAGCCTCAGTATCTCCATCTTGAAAATGTACCTCAAGTCTGGGGTCCTTCGTGACATGAGATGGAGTACCCCTGCCTCTGAGTGCTATGAACACCCGTTCACAGTATCGTTGCCTCAGGTACCCACCCTGGGCTGGTGGTTCCCCCACCTGTGGCATTAGGGGTTGATGATCAGAGTAAATGATGCTGAGGAGCTTTGAGGCTGGAAGGCTCAGACTGAGGTACAGAAAACACTTCGTCCTTGGTGAGGAATGGACCCTGTGTCAGGGACCTGTTCAGCAGGGACTTTCATGGGGGAGGTGTTGTGGAAGAAAAGTGAGTATGTGTCATTTTATATGCATATTGAAAGTAGTTTGGGTGATGTTTTATAGGGGAACAGTTTGCCATTTGATTCACGAGAACTCAGCTGACTGTAGAGATGCAGTGATAAGATGTGAATTTCCTTTCTGATGTCAAGCAATATCTGTTTTACATTCTTGGTCATTTTCTGTAACTCACATTCCTCTGATTCAGGGTAGTACTGAGGTGGTCTATGGGGGAAATCATGTGAATTTCAGAGCAGCGAAGGCAGTCGTGGCTCACTGTGACACTAATCATGGCAGCTGATGGCCTGGCCGGGAGTCTGAGCCCAGTTCCATGTCCCATCTCCATGCCTTCCCTCAGGGGTTCTTTCCTGAGGGACAACCTTGAGCTCAGCAGGGGTGAACAAGCCAGCCATGCTCTGCTCTAAGGGAACCCATGTTCTAGAGTGTACCCAGGATCTCAGGGAGCCAGTGCCTATGCCCACACAATGCCCAGCACTCTGTGGGCCAGGGCTCCCCAGAAAGCTCTGTCTGGGATGCTTTCCCCCTTCCTGAGACCCCAGGCAGTCTCTTAGGCAGACTGTGTTGAAAGTGAGAGCAAACACTGGAGTGAATAAGCGAGAGGAACGTGGCTTTCAGTAGAGGATTTTGCACTTAATTGCCTAGAGAACCAGAAACAAATTATCACAGTGGAATGGTACATACACCAAAAAATGTATCATTCATTTTCAGGAAACTGAGTCACAACATATACACTACATAAAATCAAGTGTTCCATGGTGTGAAATGGAAACAAAAGTGATCTTTAGTGTTCTTGAGTCATTGGAGAAAGGCTGGGGCTGGGTGAGACCTTGACCCTGCGCCTGGCAGCTGGGGGACAGGGATCTCCCCCACCCTCTGCCTGGCTGAATTCTAAAGAGTAGTTCTTTCCTCTGTGGCCCAGACAGCACCCCATAAATTAGAAGCTGAGCTCATTTGATCAGATTTAAAGTCAGAAGTTCTGTGTTCTAATAAAGGTCAGAGCCAAAGGAGTGGGCATGAAGCTTATGCAAACTTGGAGGGCCTCTTTAGGATACAGAAGGTAAAAAGGCAACAACATTGAAGACAGGCCAAGGGAGGGGCTGGATTAAGGAGAGGCTGGGCAAAGAGTTGACTTAGCTTCCTGAGATTTTCCCAGCAGCCAGGTGGGCTACATAGAGGTGGGGTAGCCAAGGGTGTGCCACCCTTCCCCTCTTGGGCCCGGGCTTGCTGGTCTGTACAGTAACAGGGAAGATGCCTTCAGGATGGAAATGCTTTCCTTGGTCTGATGGACAGAATATGAAACTACCATTGCTGGACTCAGCTGACTCAACTGAGGGGGACAGGCCAATCTGAGATCTGCCTCCCCAGGCCTCAGGAGCTCTGAGCAAGCTGTTTCTTCTGCCTTCCCGCTGGCTGTGCTCTCCCTTCTTCCCACTCAGCACCTCCAGCTCTCAGAGAAGATTGAACTTTCTGCTGGTCTATACTCACTCTACATCCCCAGGCTTCTCCTTGGAAACAATGTCCCCAGGTTTCCTCATCATATCTCTGTGTTATGATCAGGAAAAGGTCCTCTTCCCACCTGGCTGAGAGCTTCCAGGAGGGCAGAGCACAGGGGTCTTCCTGGACCTGGCCTTAAAGGGATGCTCCTGACAGGTGTGTGGAAGGCAAGAGGGAGGGGACCTTCCGCTATGGAATCCTTTGTGCTGAATCTTCAGAGTGTTCCAGGCAGAAGGGACTGACTGGTGGAAGCAACAGGGTGACTGACTGTTGTAGAAGCCCCTTGTGCAAAACAAGGGTTGCAATGACGCATAGAATGTGTAACCTGAAACAAAAATAGAACCTTGAGGCGGAGACCCAGCCTACCAAGGTGTTGGTGGTTGAAAGTCTGCGTCAAGATTCACACTGTAAAACATCGCGAGGCCATCTTCTGCAATGTTCCCAAACAAAGATGAACACCAAGGCCCGAGCCCACTGCGTAAACAAGTGCTCTGGCGGGCACAGGAAGCGGACCGAGGGCTCGCTCTTTCAGTTTCACAGTACCGTTCAGCTTCCTGTGGGGTTTCCATTACAGAAATGTTTTCATAACTAGAGCACTTAGCATCCTGAGAGAACCTTGCATTTGGCCTTTGCCTAAGGGTTCTTTGCAGGGGTGTCATCTGTGACTCTGGTCCCTGTCAGCATCACCAGTTAGACCACCAGAGGACGCATCTCTAGAAGTTACACAGCCTTGTCTGTCTGGGGATTGGCAGCCTGGTCACTGTGAGCAAGATTGGGTGGCCAGGTCCCTCCTCCCTGTCCAGAGTTCTGGGATATAAACACGAGGTAGAGTGTTCAGTTTGTTCTTCAGGTTCAAAGGCATTGCTGTGCACTCCCAGAGCCCCTGGCTTAACTGAGAGCTCAGCCCTTAAATCCAGCCAGATAACTGCTGGATATCTGGAAGAGGAAAGAGGCACTGAGGGCGGAGGGATCACAGCAGACTTAAGATAAGGAAGCAGATTCGGCGGAGAAACATGTGCCAGGCATGCAGGAAACCTACAGAGAATTTTCAGAGGACCTTGCAGGAAAGTGAAGTCAACCAGGCTGGTGTACCTGCACTCCGCCCCTTCAGAGCTTGGTAATTGGAGGGAAGATCGATTTAAACTAAACAGAGCTTTATTCATGTGTTTAAAAGAGAGAGAGAGAAAGCCGGGCGTGGTGGCGCACGCCTTTAATCCCAGCATTCGGGAGGCAGAGGTAGGAGGATCGCCGAGAGTTCAAGGCCACCCTGAGACTACATAGTTAATTCCAGGTCAGCCTGGACTAGAGTGAGACCCTACCTCAAAAAAAAAAAAAAAAAAAAAAAAAAAAGGAAAAAAGAGAGAGAGAGAGAGAGATCTGGGCTGGAGAGATGGCTCAATGGTTAAGGCGCTTGTATGCAAAGCCTAATGACCCAAGTTCAAGTACTCATGTAAGCCAGATGCACAGAGCAACTCATGTGACTAGAGTTTGTTTGCAGTGGCTACGAGCCCTGGCGTGCCCAGACTCTCTCTCTCTCTCTCTCTCTCTCTCTCTCTCTCTCTGTGTGTCTCTGTATCTCTCTGTCTGCCTGTATCTCTCTGCTTGCAAATACATTCATTAGTTAAAATAAAATAAAAGGGCTGGAGAGATGGCTTAGCGGTTAAACGCTTGCCTATGAAGCCTAAGGACCCCGGTTTGAGGCTCGATTCTCCAGGACTCACGTAAGCCAGATGCACAAGGGGGTGCATGCATCTGGAGTTCGTTTGCAGTGGCTGGAGGCCCTGGCGCACCCATTCTCTCTCTCTCTGCCTGCCTATTTCTGTATCTCTCTCTCTCAAATAAATAAATAAATAATAAAATTTAAATAAATAAATAAATAAATAAATAAAATAAAAATGGAAGATATCAAAATCCGCCTTGTGAGGGGTGACAGACGCTCCACGACGTCATCCTGATGTGTGATACTGTCCCCTGTGACTCACAGTCGGTCATTCCCACACAGGACAAGCATACCACTCCCCAAACCAGACCAGTTCCAGCCAGTTATCTCCATCTTAAAACTGTACTGTAGTGTAGATGTGAATAAATCTTACCACCTTACTGTTGTCTAAACACAAACTCCATTTGGTGTGAACAGATGAATTTGAAAGTATCAAATATTTGCTGATCACTCGGGATCGAGCAGAGGTGAACAGAATAGTCGAAAGTATGGAATAGGAAAGGCATCCAGGACAGGAAGGCGTACCAGGCAGGACTTCTGGTGACAGATATTACGTAGTCAACAAAAGACAGGCCCTTTCAACTCAAAATGTCCCTTGTGGTCATATTCTTTGGAGTTTCCTGACAATTTCTTCTGCATTGCTGTAACACGCTCACAGCCCCACTGGCAACTGTGTTGCAGAGCTAGCTAGCCACCCTTCCCTTCCGTGCTCTGCCCCGCCCTGCCAACCACCTGCTCCTCTTAAAACAATAAAGAAAGCAAAGCCAGGCTGCAGTCCATAACACTTCCAGGGGCAGCATGAAGTCCTCAGGCCTGTGCTCACATCACTGAACCATATGGCTCTCCCTGCCTTTCATGTCCACGCTCTTGCCAGTCTACCCTGGACCTCATCCGGTTAAGGCAAAGACAGCTGCCTGGGAGCCTTCAGAGTTGGTGCAGGCAGCCCGCACAGCTGGTGGGTGTGGGGCTGAATGGCCCAGTGACTTTAGCTTCTGTTTTTACATTCTTGAGTCATGCCCAAACTCAGGGGAGCCTGCGGGGTCATTGCAGGCCTGACTTTCAGTAACTTTTTCAGGAAGCAACACACATGCACATAGCTAATCAGAGGGAGCTACAGGCTGGCCCAGTGGACCTGCTATTCATTTCTGCTGGGGGAATCCTACGGATCCTCTTGTTTGCTTCTAAATGGCTGGTTTATGGGCTGTGGCATGAGACTCGGTAGTCCACACACTCTTTCCTGCCCCAAGCCTTGGGCCCTCCGTGCAGTGATGGGTAGATGAGAGCTGGACAGACCCTAAGCCTTCCATGCTCTTGCTGCTGCACGGCCTTGGGTGGAGCTGGCCCAGAGCAGGAGGAGGCTCAGAATGTCTTGGTTGGACGCAAGACTTTGCAGACCTTGAAGGCGTCTATCCTTTTTCTTTCCTTGTCTACACCATCGTGGGCAGTGGCAGTGGCAACACTAGCAGTATGAACAGTTTCTGGAGCGAGCTGCACGGGGCCGCATGCTGTGCACTTCCCTTGCGTGCTCACTTCCTCCGCGGCACCCAGGCGCAGTAGTGGCTTCCCTCCCCGCAGACATCAGGAAAGAGATCCAATGAGGTCCTGAGCCTGGGCCCAAAATGTCCAGCCATGCGTTACCTCTTGGCTGAGCAGAAGCTGTGCTCTGATCATTGGCTCTCACCTTGTCATTGTGGAAGGCCACCCATCTCTATTATTCTTGACCTAATGACATTTCTCTTAACATTTATTCACTAAAAACTGTAGCACTGACATAAACTCTATGAAATTGTGATTTTTTGAAGGGCTACTTATATTCTTAGGATCTTCACTAAACATAATGTGATCTAAAACTTGATCGCATTCGATCTAAAACCATGCCCTCTTGCACAGGAAATGAGGACCTCATCCAAGAGCTGGCAGGCGCCTCATCCATAGGATCCCTCACGAGGACCCTGGAGTGTCTGTGTCAGTGACCAGGCAAACTCCCCTCACTTCCACAGCCCGTCTGCTATCAGAATGCACAGGCCTCCTAACGCCCAGCCCCCCCCCACCAGCCTGTCACAGCATGGAGTGATGAGAAGAGGGATGCTGGGAGTTAGGTTCAGACCATGTGGCTTTGTACCACCCCCCCCCGTCCCCTGCTGAGTTGGAGGGCTGTGGGAAACTCAGCCTTCCTGGGCCTCAGCTTCCTCAACTACCAATTGGAAGGGATGATGTGGTGGGTTTGGGGAGAATTAAGAGTGCCTTTGAACGAGTTCTCGTGTAGTGTGTATTTCTCAGGTGCGGTGTATTGGTATATGCAATGGATAAGTTCCTGTGCATAAAACACTTGAAACTGCCTGGCTCCATCACTCTATACCACAATGAGCTGTTGTCTGTCACTATGCATTAGGGCAGAGGCAAGACTAGAAGTGGGTCTGTGGTCTGCTAGCTTTGGGGCCTGGTAAGAAATACAGCTTGCCTCAGTCCACCATCAGCCTCCCATCATGAGTTCTGATGAGCAGGTCTGAGGAGCGGCTGTTCTGCATGGTAGCAAGGTCCCAGGGCTCTGAGGCAGGTGCTCTGAGTGCCACACACTGAGATGCTGAGAAGCCCAAGCTATGTCTTGAGATTTCCGTTTCCTTCCTCCCTTGGACCTCCAGGTCCCTTTTGGCATGGATGGTAGCTATGTACGTTTACCATGGGGGAGAGGGAGGGGTCATTTCCACCCCAGCATGTGGCCAGGGCTCTGAGCACATTTGGCTTGCCTTGCCGCCTCTGACCCGAAATCTCACTGCAGGTTATGACGACGGGAAAGCAAGACATGGGGAAAGGATCACAGCAGACTAACTGAGTTTGTCATTGTCGAAGGAAATATGCATTCCCCGGATCCCCTGGGAGGTCCCTGGTCTTATCAATTCTGCTGCCTGAGTGTAAGCGCAGGTGTCTGAAGTGCGCATAGATTAGAAGTGAGTATTTGCTGTATGCTATGTGGGAAGGCGTGGAAGGGGTCCTGCCCATCAGAGAAGGCATCTGAAGCAGGCGTAGACTGTGAGAGTGTTCCCTGTATGGGGTGGTGTGGAAGAGGTTGTGCATGTGAGAGGAGATGTGTGAAGTGCACAAAGACTGTGAGAGAGCGTTCCCTATATGGGGTGGTGTGGAAGAGGTTGTGCATGTGAGAGGAGATGTGTGAATTTTACATAGACTGTGAGAGAGCGTTCCCTGTATGGGGTGGTGTGGAAGAGGTTGTGCATGTGAGAGGAGATGTGTGAAGTGTACATAGACTGTGAGAGAGCGTTCCCTGTATGGGGTGGTGTGGAAGAGGCTGTGCATGTGAGAGGAGATGTGTGAAGTGTACATAGACTGTGAGAGAGTGTTCCCTGTATGGGGTGGTGTGGAAGAGGTTGTGCATGTGAGAGGAGACGTGTGAAGTGTACATAGACTGTGAGAGAGCGTTCCCTGTATGGGGTGGTGTGGAAGAGGTTGTGCATGTGAGAGGAGATGTGTGAAGTGCACATAGGCTGTGAGAGAGCGTTCCCTGTATGGGGTGGTGTGAAGAGGTTGTGTATGTGAGAGGACACGTGTGAAGTGTACATAGGCTGTGAGAGAGCGTTCCCTGTATGGGGTGGTGTGGAAGAGGCTGTGCATGTGAGAGGAGACGTGTGAAGTGTACATAGGCTGTGAGAGAGTTCCCTGTATGGGGTGGTGTGAAGAGGTTGTGCATGTGAGAGGAGACGTGTGAAGTGTACATAGGCTGTGAGAGAGCGTTCCCTGTATGGGGTGGTGTGGAAGAGGTTGTGCATGTGAAAGGAGATGTGTGAAGTGTACATAGACTGTGAGAGAGCGTTCCCTGTATGGGGTGGTGTGGAAGAGGTTGTGCATGTGAGAGGAGACGTGTGAAGTGCACATAGGCTGTGAGAGAGCGTTCCCTGTATGGGGTGGTGTGGAAGAGGCTGTGCATGTGAGAGGAGACGTGTGAAGTGTACATAGGCTGTGAGAGAGCGTTCCCTGTATGGGGTGGTGTGGAAGAGGTTGTGCATGTGAGAGGAGACGTGTGAAGTGTACATAGGCTGTGAGAGAGCGTTCCCTGTATGGGGTGGTGTGGAAGAGGCTGTGCATGTGAGAGGAGATGTGTGAAGTGTACATAGACTGTGAGGGAGCGTTCCCTGTATGGGGTGGTGTGAAGAGGTTGTGCATGTGAGAGGAGACATGTGAAGTGTACATAGGCTGTGAGAGAGCGTTCCCTGTATGGGGTGGTGTGAAGAGGTTGTGCATGTGAGAGGAGACGTGTGAAGTGTACATAGGCTGTGAGAGAGCGTTCCCTGTATGGGGTGGTGTGGAAGAGGTTGTGCATGTGAGAGGAGACGTGTGAAGTGTACATAGGCTGTGAGAGAGCGTTCCCTGTATGGGGTGGTGTGGAAGAGGTTGTGCATGTGAGAGGAGACGTGTGAAGTGTACATAGGCTGTGAGAGAGCGTTCCCTGTATGGGGTGGTGTGAAGCGGTGCTGGGATGGCCAGTTCTACTGCGTTCACACTTGAGGAATGTGACTAGTGAGACCACTTGACCACAGCTCTATGACATCCCACCCTCACTGGCAGCTCACTGCTCTGTGCTGCTGTGGTCATCACAGGGAAAGGCTGAGTGACTTCCCTAAGGTCACACAGTTTCCAAAGAGCATTGCCAGGGGCTGCAATGGGGTCCTTGGCCTCTGAAACCTACACTATTTCCATCAAGTCCTACTACCTCTGTGGACTTTGTGACATTAGTTTCTGGGAGATAGATTGACGAGGAATGTTCTGGAAAGCTTCAAGTTTGGTTTAGAAGCAAACGTATGGTTGAGGCCCTCTTCCCATGTGTTTTTGGTTCTGGCTCAGGAGCAGCCCAAGCTCCGAAAGGCTGGGAACGTGTTGGTCTCAAGTTCCCAAGTCTTGCCGTTGTCCGGGTAGGGCAGTGCCCTGAGTTCTCTGCAGCTCCTGTTGATGTCAGCAGCAGCTCCATCTGCAAGCTGGCCCGGAGCAACAGCAACCTGGGCACTGCCTGCTGGGAGTGGGAGAGGAGACTACTCTGCTGAGTACTGTGGGTGGGAGGGTGTGTGGGGCGCGGTGCTCCTTCCATGAACAGCCTCGCCCTTTGCACCTCCAGAGAGGAGACTTTAGAACAGCCACCACATCCCCTACTTCTCCCCCCTTACTCAAATAGGTGCATGAAAAGAGGAAATAAAGTTAGGACTGGTGGTAAAGGAAACTTTTCAGGGTAGGGGGAGAAAGCAGCCTGCTGGGGTTTGATGTGGTTGCCTGGATCACCCTGTAACTGGTCTGGGGAATTCTCCTAAATATAGGGTGCAGGGGGGAGACCTCTCTACCTTCTTCTTAGAGGTGACCTCCCACCCACACAGTGGAAAAAGAAAAACTTACTTCATGGCAATTTGCATTAAAAAAAAAAAAAAAGTAAAAGCAGTGGGCAAGTCCTTGGAGGCTGGTGTTTTCATGAGGCCTGCTCAAGCATGCCAACTCCCCTGCCCCCGGCCAAGAGCTGGCAGCTCAAGGTTGGTTCAGAGGCAGGTGCCTCCTGAGCCCCAAGCCACCCTGGCCTCCAGGCATTGTGATGCCAGTTTTCTGATGCACTTTATCTCATCAGGACCTGGGAACATTCTTTTTGTTTGCCTTTGGGGGAAGAGAGAGAATTACTGGCCTTGGAAATAGAATCCCTAGTGATGAACCTGGGTTGGAAGGTTCTCTCCAAGCTCACAGATGGCATCTGAGGGGTCATTGGGTTGCATAACATGGGCATCTTAGCAGCTCCATTATGGAGGAACTGAGAGGTTCCTCTGTTAGGGGCCAAAGCACCACGGAAGAGGAATTAACCAGCGGCAGGATAGGAACCCTGTACAATGGAGTCAGGGCCGCCACCATGTAAGCTCTGTCAACTCTGCCCCGTGCAGTGCTGTGCGATACTCAGGATCCAGGTGTGGTCACTACTCCTAAGAGATGGACATGAGGTCCTGAGGGCTGAGATGATGCAAGGTAGGAGGCAGAAGTGTCCTGTGATCCCCAAGGATTCTCCCTGGCATGTCTGATGAATCCTCCTCACTCTGTAGCAGGCACACACATCCCCCGTGATCTTCAGATTTCAGAAGCAAAAGTATCAGACATGACCCAGACAGTGGGCTTCAGAGCGCAGGGATTCAATGTTCAGCCTTTCCCGTCTGCTCTCTGATGACCGCTCCCACCCTCTTGCCAGTGGCTGCTGGATTCGTGGTGGCTGTGGGAATCTGATCCTACCTGGCTTTGCTCCACACAGCTGGACTTGGTCATCCCTGCTTAGCCTGCAGCCCCAGCTTATCCCTTATGGTGTCTGGTCCCTTGCCAGTCTACACTGGAGCCCAGGATTCCTTCTTCTTTAAACAGGATGCCATGGGTGCAGTGTCTGGCCTCGTAAAGTAGACCTGGCCAGGGTCCAGCAGGGCTGACTGTGCGAGTGCTAGGATTTACCATGGCCTGGCCTGACACAGTGCTTACGAGATATGCTTTCAGAACCCGATGGTCTCGTGTTGGGACTATGACTCTATGAGCAGCTAATGATATGCATTGAATTCTCTTTGTGGGGCTCAGGGTCTTCAACTACAAAAGCTAGGGATCAAGCCAGCTCACCTTGGAGCTATATCTCAAAATGCCAACCACACAGCATTGCCAAGCACCCACTCTTTCCACCTTTGCCTTATGAAATACTTGAGCCATGAAGAAAGGGACAAGCATAAGGAACCACCCACATCTATTGCCCACTTGGACCCATCATCCGTGACCTCCATTGGCAGGTCCTCCCTGTGGGCTTCTGCTGGACAGAGCTAGCATGGTACTGAAGGAGTCAGACTTACCTTCTGCACTGGACAGGGGCCTCTCAGGGGGTGCAGGGGTGGATTTCATGCTGTTGCCCATTTCTGTCTCTCCTGGGGCTGTCAGTCCTCGAAGCCTGTAGTAGCAGAGACACACACTTGAACAGAAGCACCTCCGGAGCACTCCGAGTGGAGAGTGACCCAGTTTAGAGCGCATGGTGCATCGTGTCCCAGGCAGCGTGCTTCTTGAAAGGCGGCTGTTTTTATGTGGAGATACGATTTGTGAGTGTTGGTTACAGGGTGCTCAGCTCGAGTTCTTTTATCAAGGGACTGACAGAGAAACCACAGGGGGAAGTTGCTAACAAATGTTGGTGACAAAAGTTTCCACTCCTCTGCATCATTGCCAAGCAGAGCAGGGGGTGCTGGAGAAGTTGAGCAGTGTTTCAGGTGGCCCAAGAGGAGTTGTTGTGTTCACAGACCCTAGCCACCAGCTCCCACGCACTGAGAATTGGGGACACAAGCACTTGGGGGTTCCATGCCCCTGCATTCTTACGCCTAGTTTGCAGGGAAGGACACTGAGATGCAGAGAGGATAAGTGGCTTGTCCCAAGCCACAGGCAGGGAAAGGGTCAACAGGGATTTGAACCACTGATGTGCAGTTGAGAGTGCCTCATGACAGCTTCTCCTGTTCTCCAGGGTCATGATGCTGGAGGGGTATTATGGACAGGATGGCCTCAGGCAAGCTGTTAACCTTCCCCTGCCCATTTTGGAGGAAAATGGGGCAGCTTTGAGTTATAGCACGGAAACTAAGACAAAGCAGGCCAAGCATTTAGACTGTAGCCTGGTGTAAGATGCATGCTCGCTATGGTCACTCCTCGCCTGCTTCTCATTGTCCCTCATAACAAATATTCACATCTGGGGACCTCATATAAGGATTTTGAAAAGAGACCCATATGGCCACAGAAGAGATTCTTAAGGATGCTCTGTGTTCCCAGGGTTGTGGCAGCATAGAGAAGATGGGCACAATTATACATAGATTTTTATTTCTGCCTAGGGAGTCCAAGAGAAGAGTCAGGGCAAGCTCCCTCGGGCAGTGTCCAGGTCATTCAGAGCACATAGTCCACCCCTTCTGAGTCCATAGGCTGAGCCTAAACCTCATGAGTTTGGAAGGTCCAAAAGCAAGCAGGTCCACTCCTACCTAGCCTTGGACTTGGACTGCCGCATGTGTGCCGCTGACGGGCCATGTCCTGTTGAGAGAATGTCACAGGCCCAAACTGCATTTATGTGTCCAAGCTAGGCTCCCATAGCTTAAAGAGCCAGCACCCTGTAGGGTGTAGGGTGACCAGGTGACTAATGGGGACTGGTGGAGCCTTGCTTCTGCCCATTATTAAGAGAGAAGGTTTGGGGCTGGAGAGATGGCTTAGAGATTAAGGCATCTGCCTGTGAAGTCTAAGGACTCAGGTTTCATTCCCCAGGACCCATGTAAGCCAGATGCACAAGGTGGCTCATGTGTCTGGAGTTCATTTTCAGTGGAAAGAGGGCCTGCCGAGCATGCCCCCTCCTTTTCCTCTTTTTCTCTCTCTCTCAAAATAAATAAATAAATTTTTTAAAAAAAGAGAGAACATTAAGGCAAATACTATGATCCTGGGAAAATATCAGAATTCAAAATTCAAAGTACAGCTCTATGTAATGCATATGGCTTCAGAGCCATCATTAAGTTCAAATAATTAAGCCAAGCAGTAGTAAGTCAGGGCACATGGGCAAAGAGCTGTGATTTCAGAGCAGGGCCTCGGAGAGGAAGTGAGGGAGTTCTCATCACTTCCTAATTTTAGAGGCGCCTGGCTTGAGGATGAGTCCTGTAACTAGTGAGAAGCAAGGTGACTGAAGAAGAGTGTTTTTGTTTAAAAGGCCTATCTTCTCAGCATTTACAGAGCGTAGCTTTCCTCTAACTGAACGTAGTTGGCTAGAGTCTTCCCGAGGTAATGACAAGACTTGCAAACACCTTGGAGCCAGGAAGTGCCACCAAAGTTCAGTGTGTGCTCCATCTTTGTCGTCTGCCCTGGGTCTTTGTGACAGGGAGAGGTCCTTGTGAATGCCAGGATTGTCCCATCTCGTCCTCACCCCTTCCTCCTCGCAAGCACCACACCGTGCCCTTGACCCTGGCTGGTCCTTCCTGCAGACTGCACAGGTTCTGACATGACAGCCTTCTACAACTCCAGGAGGGACAAAGGGACCCATTTGCCTTGTCCCTAGAACCTAACCCAGCACGGCACAGGCAACCCAGAAAGAGTGTTTAAACCCCAGCACAGATGAGGAGTGGAGAAACGCTCCCCACAGTGCAGCGTTCACTTCTGGGGTTCCTTAGCGTCTGATCCTGAGCCATACACTCTCGGGAGATGAGACCCAGTGATCTCCAACCTGATATGTCATGTGCCACCTCCAAGACCACACCCAGGACACTCGTAGGGGAAAAGGAACACACGGGAACTTCCTGGACTCACTCATTAGAACCCAGCCCAGAGCTGTGGGTGGTTGGCAAAGGCCAGCCTCGGCGGCCCACCCATAGCCTCTATTCTGTCTCTGCTGTGGCTGCCTGAGACAGCCAGCTGCCCCAGTCTTCAGCATCCCTCTGGTCACCTCTGAGGTTTTTGGGCTTCTGGAGAAAGGCCTCAGTAAGTAGAAGCATCTCTGAAACAGTTCACCTTGCCACCGCCTGCTCTGTCAGGAGTCCCCATGCCACAGCCTCTCAACCCCATGGGCAGCGTCCTCCTGCCTGGCCTCTCACCCTCGGCATCAAGTCTCACTGGACACCTGGTGCCTGTGCTTTAGCCTCCGTCCCACATTTCCATATTCCAGACACCTGTTCCCCTGCCAACCCCAGGGGCTCCTCCCCAAAACTATTTCAACATCAGGCTGTGGCTACCATGCCCCATCTCAATCCTTCCCTTACAACCCACTCACAGCAGAGAGCTTGTCAGAAAAGGCTCTGTATGCTGTCCATTGAACTTTTCCCAGTCACTCTCCAATTTTAACCTGAGTGTTCATGGGCCTTAGAGGGACAGGTGTTCCTGACATTTAAGGAAAAAGGAAGGAAGGAAGGAAGGAAGGAAGGAAGGAAGGAAGGAAGGAAGGAAGGAAGGAGAAGGAGGGAGGGGTAAGGGGAAGGAAAGAAGGGAGGGAGGTAAGAAGGAAGGAAGAAAGGGAGCAGGAGGAAAGGGGAAGGAAGGAAGGAAGGAAGGAAGGAAAGGAGAGGGTAAGGAGGGAGGGAAGGAAGAAAGGAGCGGGAGGAAGGGGGAAGGAAGGAAGGGAAGGAAGGAAGGAAGGAAGGAAGGAAGGAAGGAAGGAAGGAAAGGGAAGGAGAGAGGGGTAAGGGGAAGGAAAGAAGGGGGGGAGGTAAGAAGGAAGGAAGAAAGGGAGCAGGAGGAAAGGGGAAGGAAGGAAGGAAGGAAGGGGAAGGAGAGAGGGGTAAGGGGAAGGAAAGAAGGGAGGGAGGTAAGAAGGAAGGAAGAAAGGGAGCAGGAGGAAAGGGGAAGGAAGGAAGGAAGGAAGGAAGGAAGGAAGGAAGGAAGGAAGGGAAGGAAGAAAGAAGGAGGAGATAAGAAGGAAGGGAAAGGAGGAGGAAAGGGGAAGGAAGGAAGGAAGGAAGGAAGGAAGGAAGGAAAGGAAGGAAGGAAAGGGAAGGGAGGTAAGGGGAAGGAAAGAAGGGGGGGAGGTAAGAAGGGAAGAAAGGGAGCAGGAGGAAGGGAAGGAAGGAAGGAAGGAAGAAGGAGAGAGGGGTAAGGGGAAGGAAAGAAGGGAGGGAGGTAAGAAGGAAGGAAGAAAGGGAGCGGGAGGAAAGGGGAAGGAAGGAAGGAAGGAAGGAAGGAAGGAAGGAAGGAAGGAAGGAAGGAAGGAAGGAAGGGAAGGAAGGAGAGGGGGAGGGGAAGGAAGGAAGGAGGGAGGTAAGAAGGAAGGGGAAAGGGAGCAGGAGGAAAGGAAGGAAGGAAGGAAGGAAGGAAGGAAGAAGGAAGGAAGGAAGGAAGGAAGGAAGGAAGGAAGGAAGGAAGGAGGGAGGAAGGAAGGAGGAAGGAAGGAAGGAAGGAAGGAAGGAAGGGAAGGAAGGAAGGAAGGAAGGAAGGAGGGAGGGAGGGGGGAGGAAGGAAGGAAGGAAGGAAGGAAGGAAGGAAGGAAGGAAGGAAGGAAGGAAGGAAGAAATTTGCAGTTTTCAGATGGGAATGTGAGGCTTCTGCAAGAGCAGACAAACCCTAGGCCACAAGCTGAAGAGGTTTCACTGGCCCTCGGCCTGCTCACCCCGCTGCTCCTGTTCTGACATCTCTTCTCCCATCTTCTCTTCACGAGAGAGGGGCTGTGGAGGCCTCTTAGCCACCTGGAGCCCCATCTTCTTAGTGACCCCCCTGGTTCAGCTCACTGCCTGGCAGAGCCTCCAGGAAGGAGTTAACTCGCCACACAAAGGCTTTTATTTGAGAAGAGTGGCAGCTGGGATCTCCCCAGGGAAATGGCTGAACAATTTGATTTAATCTGTGACAGTTTTCTGCAGCTGGAGGTGGGAGAGACATAATTGCCTCCAGGAACATAAGAACATGGCGGAAGAGAAGTGAGTTCATTCACCATGGCTCTGCCCGTCCCTGCCCTCCCTGTCCTGTCCTTGCGCTGTGACTCCTCAGGGGTCAGGCCACCTTACTTTCCCTCCAACCTAGGGCCAGTGCTGCTTTCTCCATGTGGCCTTGAGGACTTCAGTTTCCTCTTCTGGAAAATGAGATGAGTGGAAGAGTGATTTTCCAGAGAGCAAACCTTTTAACCCCACTTCATTCTAGCAATCAGGACCCCATGGCTCTCTGAAAATTATTAATAAGAGAAAAGAACCATCGTAATTTCTGTTACGTCCCACTGGACAGACTCTAAATGCCATCTAGAGTATTCTTTGGCATGGAGGGAAGGCAGGTCGCCTGCCCACCTTCCTGCCAGTGTCCCTGAGGGCAGATGCTCCTCTTGGACCCTTCGTAGGTGGTCAGGGGCTATCTCGTCTGCCTCAGGTCCTGGTGCTGGGAACTCAAACTCTCTTGATATCATCCAGCATGCCCTTTGCCAGGGCCGTGCTACTGTCTGTCTGGACAGCAGGTAGTTGGACTTCTTTGAGTGGACCCAGGGGGAGAACAGTCACAGACCTACAGGGAGGGGGCTTCCCTCTGGAGTGTGGCTGTACCTGAACAGCCGGCCTTGCTGGGTTTCTGCTCATCCAGCTCTGGACCCTTCTGCTACGTGTCTGCGGCCATGCAGGGCCACCTCCTGCCAGTCATCTGCTTCTGTGTCACGCACCTTTATATTACACCTCAGGACTGTATTTCGAGAAAGGTGGGCTCCATCCTGGGGGTCCCCCAGGAGTGGAACCCTTGGGACAAAGTGAAAATCTAAGAGGCCAGTCCTCCCTTTGTCATAAGACAGTTCTTCCACAGTGACTGCTGTGAGCCCATTCCTGGGACCTGCTTTTAAGGCATGGGAGCTGGAGGCTACATAGGAGAAGCCAGCAGACATTCTACCTCTAACCACAACAGGGACACAGGAAACAGCCGCTATACCTGGCAGGTCAGCTTTTGCTCTGTGCTGTGCCAGGCAGAGCATTGTGATTCCTGCACTGAGCTGGCCAACTGGTCTGAGCTTTCAGGACTAGCCGAGGGTAACCCGAGCTCAGAGAGGCTCTGCCTGATTCCACAGCCCGTGCTCTTCTCAGCCCAGGGCCTTCCTGCCTTCTGCCTCCATGCCCAATCTCAGAAGGAAACAGGAAAGGGATTCTTAAGACACCTAGGCAAACTTCACCAACCAGAAACTTTGGCAACCACTTGTGCAAGGGATAGCAGGCTGAGGGACATCTTAGAAAATATGTGGTAATGACTGGCAGCCCAAGTCTGGGAACTTCTAGGGAGACCCATGAGATGGTGGTTAACAGGGTGTGTTGGGGGTGGGGGTGGGCCAGCTTTCCTAGCATTAAAGACGGTGTGTGCTGGTGGTGGAATAGACAAGGCAATGCTAGCTGTGCTGGTGAGATCACAAGCCCATGAGTAAAAGTTGTGTTTTGGGAGAGGGCTTGCTGTGTAGCCCAGGCTGCCCTCAGACACTTGATCTTCTTGTCTCAACTCCTAGGTGCTGGGATTTCAGGCATATGCCATACAGCCAGTTCAATTCATGAAAATGTTACATATGTGTGTGTGTGTGTGTGTGTGTGTATATATATACACACACACACACACACACACACACATACATGTACTGAATGTACACAAGTCATCAGTGAAATGTCCCCAGAAGTTGCGAAGGCTGTCTCTCGATGGGGAGTGACAGGGTATGAGTGTCTTCGGTGAGGTTTTCTACACCGTCCACATTTGCAAGACTAGTGTTAGTTCAGGGCTCAGTTCCATCCTCACAGGCTGTGGGACCTTAGCCCACCTTCACTTCTCTGAGCCTCCACTTTCAGATCGCCCCGAAGGTTATTTACAGGATTGAATTACTATTCATACCTAAGTCAGGGAATGCGTTTGGCAAAATATAGATGGACGTTCATCAGTGTTGAACCCTTAGGGGACCAGAGACAACAGTTAACTGACCAAGCTGTGCCTGGTGAACAAGTTCTTTGCCTTCTCTGAGCCCAGGGAAAGTGGGGGCCACATATGGCTCATGGTTCTCTGTCTCCTCTCCCCGCCACGTTTGCTTGGGACTTGTTGGGGACAGCTTGGGACCCAACACTTCAAGAAAATGAGAGCTGTCACAGGGGCTTACCACAGGACTCCTCTGAAGACAAGATTTCCGAGGGGGCACCCCACCACATCCTGGCCTCAATTAACAGGTGTCTCTCCCTGAGGAGTGGGTAAGGGGGCTGCCAGGGCTGCCTACGCATGACCTCATTGTCTGTGCAGGGTGGGTACACTGGCAGGCCTGGCCTGCTGCCTTCCGACCTCCACCTCTCCTGGTGAAGGAAGGCTGGGGCACCACCCTGAGTTCCTGGGCACTGAGCAAAGGAGATCTATGGGGAGCAGGGAGCCCTTCAGTGAAGCACCTGCCCTGCCTGCTCCAGCTTCCCATGCCTCACTCACTAACCAGGGTGCGAGAGGCCGGCTGGCAGGTCAACTGGGGCTCTACCCTCTAGTCCAAGATGGCTCCAGGTGTGTTTTAGAGAAGTTTCTTCAGCAGCTCAGCATGAAAACAGGATCTATGCAAGTGGCTGGCCTGGCCGGTAGCTGATGCGTCAGCATTTCAGGCCTTCATGAATGGTCTTTCTTCTACCTTTAGCGTTTAGTTTATTATCACCGTTCTTTAAATGTTTATTTTACCCCACAAGTTGGCATTTTCAAAACTATCGAATCTATGGAAAAAATGAAGAAAATATTTGAATACTTTAGACCATTTACCCCATTTACCTACATTTATCAGCCAATTGCCAAATGTTCTGTGAACACATGGATCCTCACAAGCACGCATGCATGTGCACGTACACACACACACACACACACACACACACTTGCCTCTTATCCACTCCCTGGACCTCAGACATCATGACTTCATCATGTTGTAGTCACTGAGTATCTCTAAGGCCAAGGTCATGTCCCTAAATGAAATCATGGCAGTAATGCAGCATTACAATATATAGCTTATATCTAAATGTCTGTTACCTCAACAATGCCCTTTGTAGCTACTCTCATTCTCCCCTTTCTCCCTTCTTTCCTTTCTTATTTTTACAGGGAAAAAGTAAGCTAATATTTATCAGAAACTTGTAATGTCCCAGGCCAGGACACCTCAGTCTTAGGACATCAAAAAGCACCATTTGAGGGCTGGAGGGATGGCTTAGCCGTTAAGGCGCATGCCTGTGAAGTCTAAGGACCCCAGTTTGATTCTCCACGTCCCATATAAGCCAGATGCACACGGTGGCACATGTATCTGGAGTTAGTTTGCAGTGCCTAGAGGCCCTGGCATGCCCATTCTCACACACTCTCTCTCTCTCTGTCTCTAATAAATAAGTAATAAAAAAATTAAAAACTAAAAAAAAAAAAAAAAAAGCGCCATTTGAAAAATGTCAGCTCAGCTCTCTTCTTTTATCCAGGAAAAGCCAAGTGGGGACAAGCCGCCCACATAAGGACACGCAGGACGTGTTCTGTCCACTGAGGCATCCATTGCTCGCTTGTTGACCTAGAAGCCAGGCCTGACCCGTGTGTCTGTGTGTCTGAGTTTGGCCTCTTTGATGTCTTGAAAGGGTTATCACAGGCGTGTAGGCTATCAGGGAGCTGAGCTGTGCCCAAAGGCCAGATTAGAGTCGAAGCATTTCCTAGCCATTAAGACACTGTGAAAAGAGGCCAGACGGCCTCCCAGACACAGCCTCAATACTCCACTGGAAGAAGGAGCCGCTTCTTTCTGTGTCCTTCCTGCTCTACCCACTTTCCCAGCTCAGGTTGCTGAACCCTGGTGAAAGGGCCAGGAGCCTGAGCCTCTGAACACAGTTTCTGGCCTGGAGAGATGGCTCAGGGGTTAAAGGTGCACGCTTGCTTGCAAAGCCTGCTTGCAAAGCCTGCTGGCCCAGGTTTTATTCCCAGGACCCACGTAAATCCAGAGATGCAAAGTGGCTCATGCATCTGGAGTTCATTCTTAGTCGCAAGAGGCCCGGAACACCCATTCAGTATCTCTCTCTCTCTCCTTCTCCCTCTTCCTCTCCCTCTCCTTCTCCCTCTTCCTCTCCCTCTCCCTCTCCCTCTCTCTCTCTCCCTCTCTCTCCCTCTCTCTCTCTCTCTCTCTCTCTCTCTATATATATATATATGTATATGTATATGTATATGTATATGTATATGTATATGTATATGTATATGTATATATGGTTTCTAGTAAAACTATGTTATCAGTGGGTTTGTCCCCAGTATTATGTGAATCAAGAGCAGCTGACACCAGTGACAGTAATGGGAAAACAGTTGTCACCATGGCTATGATGGTAGCAGCTATCACTGGCAGGGCCACATGGTGACTGGTGAGGGCTTCTCATCCCCTCATGGGGCCTTGGGAAATCAGAGTCCCGTCATAGTAGGAGGTGGCCCAGAGGGACTTCTGCAGAAACACTGACAGGCATCAGGAAATCCGGGCCCCGGACTGGCAGGACCATGATTTTGTGACGTCATGCTTCTCAGGCTTTTTATTCATGTGCGTGAGTCACCAGCATTACTCACCAACCCATTAACAAGATGGAAATCCATTCTGTGCCCAGTGCAATATGGACAGATGACTGTCCCTACTCTGTGAGTCACCCAGAAAGCAAAGGCCACTGGCAAGGCCAAGCTCTCAGAGCTAGTGGGAGTCGGGCAGCGATTCTCCACCAAGAGCCCAGGGCCACGGTCACAGGAAAGGGGACCAGAGGCACTGCCCTGGGCTGGATTCTAACTCGGCCGGGATGATGCCTGTCTCCCCTGCTCACTGCTCTCCACGCTGTTTCTCCCCTGCTCAAGCACAGGGTCTTTGCAAGGAAATGGAAGGAAAGCCTCAGGTCAGAGCAAAGAAAAGGCGTGCAGGGGCTGGAGACATGGTTTAGTGGTTAAGGTGCTTGCCTGCAAAGCCAAAGGACCCAGGTTCAAGCTTCAATTCCCCAGGACCCATGTAAACTAGATGTACAAAGTGGCACATGTGTTTGGAATTTATAGAGGCTGGAGGCCCTGGTGCGCCCTCTCTCTCTCTAAATGAATGAATGAATGAATGAATAATTTTTTAAATGGGTTTAAAGAAAAGGTGTGTGGGACAGTGCATGCTTGTGGTGAGCTGGTCAGTGTTTGAATGTTTGACGGTCAGAGCAGGGGCCAGTCTCCAGTTCTCAGAGCTTGCCATCTCTGTGTGTAAGTCCTCCCTCTCTGTGACCTAGTTCTGGCTTCCCACATGACACGCCGACATGTGCAGGCAGTAATGGTTGGACCTACAGGGACTCCCAGCAAGTCCCACTGGTTCCAGGCAGCTGGAGCTAAGAGACTCTTTTACATTAAAAAGAGAAAGAATAGTTACTGTATCTTTATTGTACAAAGTGATGGGTTTCATGCTGGTTTCATGGAAGTAAATGCTGCTGCGCCCGTTCCTCTGGTTGGCTTGTCTTCTTCCTTTTCTGAACCAGTTTCCCTTCTACTTTCATGATGTACACATAGATGTATGCATTCAAATATACATATACAAATGTGTGTGTATGTGTACACACATATATATATGCATATATATATCCCCTACATATGGGAGAAAACATGCAGTATTTTTGTTTTTCTGAATCTGGCTCATTTTGTTAATAAGATGATGCCCGGTTTCAACTCATGGCATATATATCCATTTTCTTTACACATTCATCGAGTGGGGGACATCTGGGCCGGTTCCTTTGCTGTTGTGTGTGAATAGTGCACCCCAAATCATGGATGCACAGGTGTCTCTGTGGTACATTAACTTAGATTCTTTCAGGCACGTTTCCAGGGTTGGTACAGCCGGGGCCTATGGTAATTCTACTTTCGGTTTTCTGAGGAGCGCCACACTGACTACTGTGGCTGCTCTAGTTTACCTTCCCACCAGTGAGCGCCTCTTCACTGAAGCTTCCTCCTGACAGCCAGTCTGTTGGCCAGTATGGAACCCTGTCTGCTTGTGGGGATCCCAGTGGTTCTCATGAGAAAAGAAGCTCATTGTGCAGCCACTTGGTGGAGTGGGGGGAGGAGGGGGCTTCCATTGTGTTCAGAGTCCCCTGGCCCATTTGCTGTCTAAAGAGCCCACTCATGTATAGGTCAGGAAACTGAGTCTCAGAGATTAAGTTGCTTGCTTAGGGTTTCACAGCTAGTTTCTTTTCACTCCCACCCTAAGCTGTTCAATTATGTTCAACCCAGAAAAAGGCATTTTCCTACTAACAGCGGAAGCTTTACGAACTGGGGTTGCTCATGAGACCCTTAGAAAAGGCACAGAGGCTGGGACACAGGCTCAGCTCTACGCTTACCTGGAGGTGAGGTGTGCTTGCTTCTGACCACTAGAGCCACTTCTCACTGGTCAGTGCCCAGGCAGAGACCTGTTGTTGACACTGTTGCAAAATCATTTGCAGCATGACTCCGATGTCACCATGAGGATGGTAACCCAATTTCCCCTGAATTTGCCCTAGATTTTACTTTTCACAAATCACATCTTTACCCAGCATGCCTGGTGGAAAAGCTGCTTTCCTTCCCAGGGCGGCTGTCTGCTTCTCCGTAAAGAGTAGGTGGACCAGGTGGAGGACACCCTGTGTTCATCCCAGGCCAGGCCTGTTTTCAGTGAGGGCAGAGGTTGGTCCATAGAAACGGGGGACACAGGCGCAGACCTGTGAGACCTCTGTGCTCAGTACACCATCTCCTTTGACCTCCACAACTCCACCTAGTACCTGTCGTTCTACTCAGGCCTTTAGCATTGCTGGAGAAAGAGAGGCCCGGGAAGTTCCCCAGCTTGTCCCTGGGCCACTGGGCTGGTCAGGAGTGGAAGCAAGATTTGAATCCAGGCCTCTGCTTCCAGAACAGGCTGCTACTTCCCATGTCTTGGCCATTAGGAAATGGAGGAGGATGGCCTGAAGCCATGTCTCTCCTTTTCATGGCAAGATGAGATGTCCCTTTCCCAGATGCTGTAGGGTCCTGTGCATAATTTGTTCAGAAGCTGCACCACCGTGGGTGCAATACTCGGAATTCTTGAGAATCAGAGTCAAGGGTTTAAGTGTCAGATGATTGCTCCTACGACTTACAAGGCCTGGGGCAGGGGGAGATTGAAGGAACTCTGCAGTTATAAACTGAGGAGCAGCACACCTCGCACGGGGGTTCACGTGAGGACTCAAACACACTTGTGGGTCATCCTGACCTCCCTGTCTCCATGGGCTCTGTCTCCTCCACACCCATATCATAAAGCTCATGAGGTACTCCAGAGTCACAGGATAAATGCAGGTGGCTCGCTTATGATGTTATGATATGTGCACAATTAATCAGGCGGACTGAATGGCAGTGTCGTATCTAAAGTGCCTGGCCTGGTTTCACAGGAGGAAATCTGTTTTAAGAGCAGGGGACCTGCCTCGGGGGATCATGCTGTCCTTGAAGACAAGCTGGAGACAAATTGTCACTTTATTTGGAGGCTCTCTGAGTCTCTTAGCTTCACCCTCATCACCAGCACACATACAAACCCAGCCTTCCAGCATGCCAGGCCCCCTGTGCCAAGGGAAGTGAGACCGAGAAGCTACTCTACAGCAGAAGTGAGATGCTGCCTTGGAGGCCCGTGTCTGGCAGTAACTGGGGTTCCGGTAGTCGGATCTCCCCTCCCTGAGGGGGCTGGGATGGGAGGAAGTGGTTGGGACTCGAAGTACTTAATTCCTTTTCAGAATGCTTAGGGAGCTTGAGAGAAGAAGGAAGTCACATGGTGTGGCCCCACTGCAGACTTAGTGAGGGAATGGAGAGATGGATGGATGACTGGATGGATGGATAGAAGGATGAGTGGGCAAATGGGTAAATAGGTAGATGTGTGGTGAATGGATAGAGGGATGGATAGAAGGATAGGTAGATGGATGGGTGGATGGATGGATGAATAGATACATAGAAGGATGAGTGGGTGGATGGATATATGGGTGGACAAATGGCCAGGCAGATATGCATAACAGAAGGAACTAGCATGATCCTCAAGTGGCTAATAAGAATTGGATGGTTTGGTCTGGCTTGCTGGAAATCCCTGAGGAGTGAAGGGAAATGGTTCTTGCTGAATGGGAAATGAAAATGTAAAAGCCCTATTCATGCAGGTGACCGCAGTGAGTAACCCATGCGATCAAGGGCACACTGGCCTAGGACGCAGTAACACATCACCAGGCCTCGCAGTGCAGAGCGGAGAGGGTTCCTCGGTTAGGGGCACAGTTTCGGTTTGCTCCAATGCCAGCAGAGTGATGTGGTTTCATTTCTATCAGACAGAGGACTGGATAGAAAAGGGAGAAAGCACGTCCCTGTCTCGACCCATCCTAATTAATTAGCATTGAGCACTGTTCTGCTAGGAATGCCCGTGGGGTCAGGTGGACGTTGTCTGGCTTAGGAATGTTATCAATAGCCATGCAGTTTGCGCTTCTTACAAACACACTCGCAAAGTGGGCTGCTTTTGACAGAGATAAGCTGCCATACAGAGCGAGGAATAAGTGACATGCAGAGAGGCAAGGTGACTTGCCCAGGGTCACAGAGCCCTTTGGTGGTCCACAGGGAAGCCTGACCCAGGTGTAGCTGAGCACACTGACTTCCCACAGTGCTCCTGTCCTGGGCGTGTTTGAGACACAAGAGGCCAAGTGGATTTCCGTGTGTCCGTCCTACATATTACTGTCACTACACATTCAGTGTGCTTAGCTGAATCCTTTAAGTGGAGAATATGAATTGCAACAAAATTCACCAAACATTCCCCTACCTTCCCAGTTTTCAAAGGGCCACAGTGAAGCTAAACAGAGTCACAACTCAGCGTCTTGTAGCACACCTGCGCATGACAATGTGAGACCGTGGATGGGTGTCTCCTAACATGAGGACCACTGCTGCCAACATACGCCCTTGTCCTCGGCCCCTCGCTCCCACAGAGGCTCTATCGCTTCCCACCTTGGGCCTTACACTCTTGCTGCCTCATCTTCTTACCGGCTGGGTGACTTGGGCAAGCCATTTAACTTCTCTGAGCCACATTTTCTCCTCAAAGCAAATAACAATGACAGATTCACAGGACTGTTTTAAGGGATGCAAAGAGATAACTTCATCATGCCCCGCACCATCACACAAGATGGTGGACTGGCTCAGAGTCTTTCCTGTAGCCCTGAGTCGTGGAGGCCACAGCCCACGTCATTCTCTGATACCAGGCTCTCTCAATGTGGAGGCACCTAAAGAATGTTCAGCGTGCCACATTCCTGATGAATTACGGCGCAGAAATTCCCGCATTTCTTCTATGTATAACATTTTATGATTTCAGAATTGATAGACAGTACAGGTTGACCTTTTCTTTAGCCTTGCCAGTCTGCCATCTGCTTCCTTCCTACTTAGATAATTGTCAGTATCTCTGTCATCTTCCCCAAGAAGATCCGAACTACCAGCCTCCACATGGCACTATCACCATCACTTATCCTGGACCCTGAACACCTGTTGACATGATGATGGCCAGCAGATAGCCCTCACTGAGCACCTGTCATGGGTCTGAACCTGCCCCGGATACTGCCTATGCTAGTTTCATCAATCTGACTAACGGCTGTGTGAATTAGGCCCCAATGGTCCCATTTTACAGATGGTAATGTGGAGGCCTTCAGTAGGTTAACTGACTTGTCTGTAGTCACACAGCTGTCACATCCTACTTGTTACTTGAGTGAGACTCTGTCCCCTGCTAGAAAAGTATCTTGACTGCCTGCCCACTCCAGTCCTTCCTTCCCCTGGAGTAGCCTTGCATCCCCTCCAAGCAAGTGCATCTGCACAGGAAACCTCCCCTATGTGCTCTCAGGAGCCCACCTCTGACTCCCTAAAGTCAAGTCTACCAGCCGAGCCTCAGCGGCTCCTCAAGTCTCTCCCCACTCTGTCTCCCAGCCACAGCCCCCCAGAGATACCTTTAGACACGAGGAGGCATGGCCTCCCTCGGGAGGCAGCTGTAGAGGGCCAGTAAGCGCAGGGTCACCAGCTCTCCATCACCTGCTGCCGGGGTGGGGGGGAGGCTCAGCAGGGCACCGAGGCACAGCTCAAGTTATCAGAGCTGCAGCTGCTAAATGGCCACACTTCCTCTGGTGAAACAAGGAAGACAGCGTGGGGCTCACAGGAGGGCAGGTTCCTGTTTTAACTACCCACACTGAGCAGGCTTCTCCCTGCAGGGACAGCGACGACAGGGACCTGATGAATTTCTTTACAAAGCCCCTGGGAATGTAGCCAGCTTGGTTCTAAATTGCCAGGACTTGCAGAACTTGGTCCCTCTGTCTCTCTCTCTCTCTTTCTCTCTCTCTAATTAAATGGCAGATGTGGCTGTGAATCTGCTTGTGTCTATCCCTGGAGCTCACTGAGTCCAACGTGGCTCTGGCTTTGCTTGCTGCAGCCTCTCTTTCACGTCTTCTGATTATTACAGGTTTCTTGTATCACTGTTGAAGGGACCCAGGGCCCTTTGTTCTGCCATAGGCCAATTAAGTTGTGAGAGACCTGAGACAAGAGACAAGGCCTGTGCACAGCAAGCCTGACTGGCAGCTCCCTGGCCTCAAGACCAGAGCCACCTCTTCTGGCTATGGTGCTGCAGAAGGTACTAGAAGACCTATTATGAAGAAGGTGAAAAAGGTGTGGCATGTTGGTACATGGGATAATCCTTAATGGGGTCATGAGTCAAGGGAAAAGAACCAGAAAGTACAGGACAGGGCTGAGGCACACAGGTCTACCCTGCACATAGATTGTTGTGAGTGGAGGTCACGTGTCATGTTTGGGGGGAGAGGGTCACAGTAGCTACAATGCTGAGATGGTTAATTAAAAGAAGAAGTCCTCATCAAACTGTGGAAGGAGAGGGCTCGAGAAAGAAGGAAGGTGAGGCACACTCGCAGGTCACTAGAGTGTGTTCCTGAATTTTAAGGAAGAATACGTGGTCTTTTCATAATGCATTGCCCCACGTATACACAGTGTGCATGAGCTCCCTGTTTAGAGGTTGCGGGTGTTGAGCAGGAACCCTAGGGCGTGCTGGTAGGAGAGGCCTCTAGAGGGCTGGTTCCCGCTTCTCTGACTTGCCTGCTTTTGTCCAGGAAATGCCAGGGGACAGTGCCAGGGATGACTTTCTGCAAGTGCCTCTTCACTTGTCCCACCTCCCAGAGTGTACAAAGCCCTGCTCAGTGACTTGCACACAGTTCCCAGTTAATCCCCACAGCCCCAGGGCAGAGTCTAGGGCCTGTGACCCGGGAGCCCCACCCAGCGAGGCCAATGCAGACACCCAGGACAGTCATTTGGAAACCTCACTGGGTGTTGCTTGCAAAACAGAATTACAAACACAAGGGTAGCATCTAAATTTAGTAGGTTCTCTGTACTAGATAGCTGTCCTCAGATGGCTTGCGAAAAGCCAGCTCTGTGCAGAGCATGCTAGGAAGGCACACACGGAGCATTGGGAAAGATGGCCGCAGTGGCGTAAGTGGGGAAGAGTGGGCAGGCAAGCTCTGCGGAAGCCGACTCACCCCAGCGTGCACAGCGAGGACTAGAAGTGAGCACATTTGTCTAGAACCCACTCGGCCACTGGATATGTTCCAGCTGCCACCATCCCTTCAATGGACTAGACAGAGCAAAGCACCCTCGGACACTGGGACTCAGCTGTGACATCAAACCGTCAAGCCCTGTCCTTACCAGCTGTCCTTCTCTGTAGCCATAGGACTTATAGAGCCACTGTAAGGAGACACAGCGGCCACTAAGACAGAAGAGATAGTTGCACAGGGGACTGTGGCTGGGGATGCACGTTCTCTGGGATTACCAAACCATCATAGGATGAGTCAGGCCAAGAGGTGCACGCAGAGTGAAGTACGGGTGTGACTGTGATGCTGAGGGACAGACACAGGTGGGCAGTAAGGACACTTGAAGTATGATGGCACCGACAAAGAGGCAATGACCAGAGCACATGCTGGCCATGAGACACTCAAACCCAATAGGATCAGGGCCTGCAGAGGGGCAGAGATCCAGGAGAGGAGGCCTGCGTTGTTAACTCATAGGCCTCTGCCCTGGCTCCTCTAGCACCCTGGACATCCTGCAGGTCCCATCCTTCATCTCAGCAGTGCACCCAGCATTCTTCCCTGAGCCATGATGGGGGCCTGACTACAAGAATGCAGTCATTTATTCAGGGGTGTGTTTTGAGATGCATTCATTCACATATCCATCCATCCACCCCTTCAACAGCCTTTGTTAGCCCTTGCTATGTGCCAGAATCTTTGCAAGCCTAACACCACACCATGTACCCCTGAGTCTGGGCCCTTCCCTCAAGGAGCACTCAACCAAATGCTCTTCTTCCCTGTTGTCTGGGACCAGCATAGAACAGGGTGCACTGCGTGTTGTAGAACTTGAAACATGACAGAGTTCTATGTTTAGTGTGCACTGGGGGCCCCACGGGATGAAACCCACAGAATGGCTTCTCCACTCCCTGCCTCATAGAGGAGAAAGAGGCAACTGTCAAAACCCAGGGGGTAACAGCAGGCTGTCAGCAGGAAGGAGCCAGGAGACTCCTGAGCTCTGTGTCCACATGGCATTGAGACCCAGCTTTCATCCCCACAGTGGGGTCATCACTCAAGGTCATTGATGCAAGGAATCCGCACAGGAAGCAAAGGCAGGTGATGGCGCCCCTCCAGGGACCTCAAGCTAAGTGCGGGTTGGCTAGGCTGGGTTGCACTGGTACAGGATGGCCACTCATCAGGAGGTTACACCTGAGGACACTCAGAGATACTCCCACCATCTGTGTCAGAAATATCAGATCTCCAGAGGGCCTTGCAAAATTAATTAGATATCAAGGCCCAGACAGACAGCACAGAAAAGTGCCAAGCTGCCAGCCATGTGTGGGACAAGCATAGTTCAGTGAAGTGGGAAAATGTGGAAATCACCTTTCCAAGGTGACACGGTCCTCTGTCAGGAACTGGCCATCATGGTCTGCAGCTGAAGCTGGCAGCTTTTTAAGCAGAGTAGTGGGACACTCAGTTCTTTACCCTCATTTCTCCCAGGGGTGCCAGGTGGGAGGGGATAGCTCTAAGACAATTCAACCCCTCATGACAGGGGTAGGGGTTAAGCCTCATTCTGAGTCAGAGTTCAAGGCTTGGCTTAGCAGGTCCCAGGGCTAGAGAAAGTTTGAGTTTTGTTTTCCTTCTTTTGGAACACGTGTGGGAAAGAGAGACAAAGGCAATCTTGGGGGTCCAGTAAGCTTTCCCTGCATGGAGAGAATCAGGCAGAAGCAAGTGTACTTGGCTATACAGTTCAAAAGCACTTAAGTGGCCATTCCTCCCCAGAGAATGCCCTGCCTCCAGCCAGAGTGTGGGACCCAGTTTCCCCCCAGGCTCCCAGAGCTCACTCACCTGGCTCCTTTTTGTTGTGGGATCATTCAGTGACGTCTCATCTGGAGTGGAGGGTGATGTCAGTACCAGCCACTGGCACCCCACTTCCCTCGCTCACTCTCTGCCATCCTCAGATGCAGGGGTTTATCTGCAATGCAAGGACAGGACACATTGCACTTTGGAGTCAAGGTCAAGATGCCTATGGGCTGTGTGACCTTATGCAGATTTCTGAGTTTCCCAGAGCGTAAATGCTATGGCTAATACTGCTTGCTGGTGAGGATCCACAGGGTCACATGCAGAAACTGCCCAGTGCATTAAGCTCATGGCTTAAACATAAGGCAAAGATGGCCTGAGTATCAGACTTCGTTTCCTCTTCCGGTGGAGCAGACCCTTGGGAGGACCATGGCTGTGCTAACATGGTCACTGTCCCTTGCCCAAAAAAATGACTCATATGTACCCATCGAATGGACAGAGAAATGAGGCCAGGCCCAAGGAAGACAAGTCCTTTGCTTGTGAAAATACATTTTCACCTCGGAGGAAAGAATACCCTGCCTTCCCCTTGTGGGGGAGGGAAGATGGTAATGTTTCTCAGGAGGTGTGGATCCCTGTTCTGGAACTCTCTCTGGAGTTGGGGGAACAGCCCATGGGAGTGAGCTGCGTTTCCTGCTAGAGTGGCACCTGAATGTGTGTCTTCAGGCACTGTTTCTGAGGGTCCCCTTTCTGAGCAGTAGAAAAAAGAAAGCATGGAAGCTTGTCCCATGGTCGCTCGCCTCCAAAGAGCTGCACAAACTTGCTGACTCAGTTGAGCGCTGCTCTTCTGTCCTTGCTCAGCCAGACCTGCAGCCTGCGCAGTGGAGCCATGCAAGCACATGCACCGGCCGTGTACTAAATTCTAGATGCACTTGCTCACAAGCCAATTTCTTTCCTAGAATCCGACTCAGACACTCGTCTGCTGAAATGGATATGTGCAGGAGCTTCCATGGTAGCAGCTGTGGACAGACAAGGATGGCACTTGTTCTGCCCTTTCAAGCAGCTTGAGTGGAACAGGGGCCAGGACTGAACGAGGGAAGGCCAGGTGGTGGGGCTTTGGGACACCAATGGCCTGACGGACTGGTGTTCATTGCATCCTTGACCATGAGGAAAACCCAGCTTTGTAAGACATGTGACAGGCTCGGGGGATGTCCTCCCAGTCCCTTTTGTTTGTGGGATGACTCCAGGTGCATCTTGTCCAGAGTGGGAGGTGAGGTCACCACCAGCCAGACAGTCATCTTGCCTCTATCACTGGCTCTCAGATACGCCAGAGCAGACTGCTGAGCGAGTGGGTCTGAGCAAGCTGTCCCTGCTCCCACTACCTTGGACACTGTGTAGCTCTTCACCAGAGCCTGACTGACTTTTCTAGTGATTTCTCCACTGCCCGCTGCCCAGATTGCTCTGCTGGTGCTTCCCTCTCATTTACTCCTGGACCATTGCCTTAGAAGGAATGGCTTCCCTACCTTAGGATAAGCCAGAATCATAGATTATGGATGAGCCTTCTTCAGGGCCAGTGCTGGCATTATCCTCCCATTTGAACCTGGAGTAAAGGCTTAGCACTCCCTCTCCACTTGGCCCGAAGTGGGGTCAAGCCACGCCTCCACCACTCTCCTTTCCTCTGCCCTAAGCCCGGGGTTTTCAGCTGTCTGATGACTGAATCTCACAACTGGCTCCTGTTGGGCGGTGTTAGGGGACAGAGGGAAACAGAGGTGGTGTCATCTGCCTGCAGCCCAGCCGCTGTCAGAGAATGATGTTCAGGTACAAGAGATTGGCTAGCCACGCCCATTGCTGTCAGTAGAGCCCAAACCATGGACCACATGTCTCCACAGTCCTCTTCCCTCCAGTATTTCATTGTTGTCTGGTTGGTCGCTTCCCAACTTCTGCCGATTTGCCCAAAACAAAGAGTTATAAATGAACATTCCCAGTATTTTCATACTGAGTCATTAACTACATACATGGAAAAATACCTTTAAAAAGTGACAGTTCCAACTTGGTATTTATAAGTATGTACTCTATAGAATTTTCCTCCTGAACTCCCAGTGTGTATCTTAGACATCACACTGGGGAGATCATGACGACCAGAGACCAAGCAGGAAGCAAGGAGGGTCTTCACAAGGGAGGGGCTTTGGCCTGTGTTTCATCCTCCTTGTGGGTCTTTGTGGAAGGGCATGGAGTCGCTCACGAAGTGCTTAAGAACGGCCCGGGTAAGAAAACGCTGGGGTATGTTGGGCCCCATGGCAGGCATGTAGCAAAGATATCTGAACCACCTTCCTCACCTTTGCTGTCCTGATCTTCCAAAGCTGTCTATTCTGAGAGGCAGCGACAGACCTGTGTTGTCATTGTGACACAGAGCATCTGTGCCTAGCATGGCCATGGTGACCAGCAAGTTCTTACAGGGAGGCAGGGAAGGAGACAGGGAGGGAGAAATGGAGGGATTAAGTTAAAAAAGAAAAAGAAAAGAAGCTGCCTTTACTAGAGATTGAAACGTCCTTAAGGCTTTAATCATACTCAGATTCCCGGGGGCTCCTGCATGGACAGGCAGCTGGAGCTCCTGAAATTATCCCCATAATAGACTTGCTTCCGGCAGTGGCCGAGGCCTGTCCTGGGATGAGGGAACAGCTGCTCCGCTAGCGATAAGAGCCTTGTGCTGAGCTACCCAACACCCTGGAGTCAGGCTCCGTCCCTGCTCTGGCCCCGCATTCTCATCTCATGCACTGCACTGTCAAAATAACTGGCCAGCCGCCTCTGAGGATGCTTGACTAGCAGCAATGAGGTGAAGATCCTAGCAGAATTGTGACAGCCGCGATTGAAATCCCCTCTAATGCTCTCATTCTAAGCCGCCTTCTTAATACTTCTGCAAGGCCTGCATTCTCCAGATGACAAGATTTTGTTGTCAAAAGAAGAGTAAGCACAAAACTGGCCTTGATGTCACTCAAGTTGCTGTCATGCAGTTAAAACTGACTGAACAGGTGGGAAATGACCAGTCAGGAGTATCTCAGGGTGCACTGAGCCACAGCTAATTACACATGGGTGGCCGTGGAGGGGGCTGGGGTGGTGGGGCTCTGCCGCTTTGAAATAGCCTTGGCAGAAAGGAGATTCGAACTCCAGCCACCACTGTAGACTGGAGAATATTCCACTACTTTAAAAATGTTCATTTGAGATGCGATAAGACCACCAATAATTGACATTTATAGAGTGCTTTGTGAGCTGCGGCCTCTTTTTATATCTGTTACTTCATTTAATTTTCATAAGAATTCTTTGAAATATTGCTTGGAAGTTTCACAATTGCTACAATGGACTGGAAACTTGGCACACACAAGCACTGCCTGTTGTGTGAACTGTACTCAACAGACGCATGAGTATGCTCGTCTCCTCATCTTTACATTTGAGGCAGCTGAAGCCCAGGGACCAAGTGTCTCTACTAAGGCGAGGCAGCTGGTTAGACAGGTGCTGGACATTAATGCGAGCTGATGCTTCCTGCAGCCGAGCCTCCTGATGCCACGCCCATTTTATAGATGAGGGAAGGGAGACCCAGACAATGAAGCAAATGTCCCTGTTGTCAGTGCAGTGCAGGATCCAGCAAGACCTCTCTAATCTGAAAGCCCATGTCCTGATTCTTTCTCCTTAAAATAGTAGTCATGTCTACTTGTTTGCATCTTCATTTGATGGGGCATCTTCATTTGATTTGAAGGGGCAGGTGCTGAGCATGATGGGAAATGAATTTCAAGGGTGGGGAAAGCAGATAGAGGGGCGGGGAGATGTTTTAGATGTGTGCCTGTTTCCTTTACACAACTGCATAGGGAGCTTAACCGCATACCCCAGGAGGTGCAGGGAAGCCCCTGCAGTGGGGGTCTGCTTGAGCCAGAGCCCTGGGGCTCACCACCTGGCTGTGCACACGAGAGTGAACAAAACCCTGACTTTACACCACAGGACTGATGCAGCTCATTGACAAAGACCTGAATGCACCTCAGCATTTCCAAACTCATATTCTTAACTAGTGCTTCCTTGTGAAAGTTGTGTGTCAACATTTATCTTAGTGGGAGTTGAGTTTAGACCATGAGAAGAGGAAGCGGGCTCTGCAAAGGAAGTGCTGAGCCTATCTGAATGCATAGACTTGGGAGCAAGGGGAGGCCCCTGGCCTGGGGACACGGCCACAGGGTGCGATTCAGCCTGTCAACAGACGGTTGACTCTCAGGAACCCAGAGGCAGTCTCTGCAATGTTCAGGATGCTTGGGCAAGCCTGGTGCAGGTCTCAGTGCCACCACCATCCCCTGTTTCTAGAGTCTTCTGATTCTAACCCCTAACCTGGCAGCTTCCTCCCTTATTTCTTTTATTGTAGTATGTGAAAGGCCCTTCTAAGCCACTGTAATACCTCCAGTCAATCCACATCTTCTTCCAATGTCCCCTCCAGATCAGACCCTTCTGCCTCTATGCTCAACCCTGTTCTGCCTGCTTACAGTCACCGTGAGTCCCTGGACCAGGTTGTGGCTGCTACTGACTGTCCTGAGAGGCCCTTAGCCAGTTCTTCTATGTTCCCAAGGTTGTCTCAGACCATCCATCACATGAGGCACTTCCTAGGACAGTCCCACCTGATGACCAATACTGGCCAGTAGCATTGGCTGAAGTGAAGTAGGGAGGAAGGAAAGATGGAGAAGAGGGGAAAAGAGGAAGCTAGCCATCAGACTAGGGCTTTCTCATCTCTGACTTCCCTGTGCTCACACTTCTAGGTGGTTTTTCATAATGAAGGCTCATGGCTGAGCCCAAACCTATGGGACACATGGCCAGTTCCCCTGAGGTATGAGGCGAACCTTCAGTGGGGATGGGTGTCCCCCTTGCTGGGGCCTCTTTCAGCTCCATCTTCCACCTGGGAGGGGGGTGCAGAAGTGTAGCACTTCCAGAGATCCCACCAGTGGTATCATATGTTAATGGCACCAGCTCACCACCTGGCTGTGCACACGAGAGTGAACAAAACCCTGACTTTACACCACAGGACTGATGCAGCTCATTGACAAAGACCTGAATGCACCTCAGCATTTCCAAACTCATATTCTTTACTAGTGCTTCCTTGTGTAAGTTGTGTGTCAACATTTTTTATTGACATAACATAATTATATATACTTTTAGGACACAGTGTGATCACTCAGACATGTAGTATGGATGAATCCAATCAGGATAATTTACATTTACATTTCCTGATTGCTTCTTTAGGCCTGGGTCCTCCAAGCCCCTCTCTTCCTGTTTTTCAAGGTTTTAAAGAAAGTTTTATAGAATTGGTCCACGCAGCTCTAGGCTGCAACTACCTCACAGTGGTGCCAAAGGGATGCCCAGTAGCAGAGGCCACAGTATCCAGGGAGCACTCACTCTCCTGAAACAGGAGCACTCACTCATTCGGTCAGGGAGCATATGTGCTCAGTCCCTTCCACAGCTCAGGGAGTGCCAGTGACTGTCTTGTGTTCTCTGACCTTATAGATCAGAGCTGAGACCCAACCCCTGCACCTCAGAATGTGCCTGTGTTTGGAGACAGGTTAAAATGAGGTCATGTGCATGACCTAGTACAGTGTGACTGGTGTCCTTCTCTGGACGTTTGCACATTCAGGAGCCTTCCAAGATGCCTACAGAGTGGCAGAGGGTGGACGCATGAGGTGACAGGCAGAGGCTGGTGAACATAGGCTGAGACAAACGCCTCAGAAGAGGCTACTTGCCTATTCTGGTCCCAAACCCTTAGCTTCAGGACTAAGAAAATGGATATCTCTTGGGCTAGAGAGATGGCTTAGCAGTTAAGGTGCCTGCCTCCTAAGCCTAAGAACCTCGGTTCCAATCTCCAGGTCCCACGTTTAGCCAGATGCAAAGTGATGCAAGGGCACAATGCCACACTTGACCACAAGGGGGCACACACATCTGGATTTCGTTCACAGCAGCTGAGAGACTGCTGGTGCACCCATCTCTATCTGTCTTCCTCTCCCTCTCTCTCTGGCTGTCTCTCTGTGTGTCTCTCTCCAAAAAGAAAAAAGAAAAGAAAAAAAAAAAAAAAAATGCATATCTCTTGTCAAGCCATCCAGGGGATGACATGTGGTCGTGCTCTTCCTAGCAAACAGTGTGACTCGTCTGCTCAAAACAGAGTGATGGAAAGTGTCAAATCATAGCACACCCAAGACCCACCGCCTGCCCCTCTGCAACCCTGAGACTGTGTGCCCCCCCTCCGGGGCTGCTCGGGCACTGGAGCGAGTGAGCAGCAGGAAGGTTTCTTTGCAAGTCCTTGTTCTGAAGCAGCCCTGAAGCGGGGGCCGGGGGCATGCACTGTGTGTTGGCATGAAGCACTCCCTGGCACCAGAGCACGACACTCCAGGGCTGCATTTTAAGACCCTTTAGACACGAGCACAACCTCTGTCTAGACTGTCACTTGGGGTGTCACTTTTAAAATGGGACATCTTGGCCTTTGAAATCATTAATTTCCCAGTGTGCTGTGCATGCATTTAAACGGCTTCTGACAGCAGAAGGCGATGGAGTCAATTAGAGCTCATGTTTGTGACAGATGGAAAAAGGCGTTCTGTCGTGTCTGCAAGACCTGGAGGAAGCATATGACAGGGGTGGCCTCCCCTTTCTAAAGGGGAGAAGGCCAGGCCAGGTCCTGTCTATTTCTAAAGAAAAGAGCCTTAGAAGGAGCCGCTGGAGGCTTCGTGTGGTCCTCAATGTGACATGCCCACCCCTGCTACACAGGCAAATGGGTAATTATACAGATAAAATGATGATGACAGTGATGTTTGCCAAAGGTGTCTAGAGAAGGGAGGGCGGGCATACTGTGTGCATGACTGTGGGGACAAACAGCCCGAAGCCAGCGCTCAATCATCGGGTGACATGGGCCAGGTCATTATGCATGCTGAGTCTTTGCCACTCTGGAATAAGGGGTCACAGTTGTTGCTCCCAGGAGTGGGGGGTCTGGTGAGAGAGATAACAGCTGCTGTGTGCATGGAACCCACCAGGTATCCACCCTCTCTCCTCTCTGTATCAACGCAGATAATAGGTAGGTGAAAAAATCTCTTAAATATATATATATACCTGTACATTGCACGGCGGGGTGAGGCAGGAGCTTCTCGGACCTATCTCCAAGGCACAGACGGCAAAGGGGAAATAGATACATTGGGCTTTGTCACAATTAACAAGGGTTTGACTGTGAATGACTGCGGAAAGTGAAAAGGCAGCTTGCAGAACAAGAGAAATTGCTTGCATTTGTGTGTCTGATAAGGAACTTGTATCCAGAAAAATGTAAGAAACTCAGTAACAAAGAGGCATGTTGGTTTCCAAAGAGGCAGAGACTTGAGTCGATGCTACTCCAAAGACATCACTCGGCCCTCCTCACAGCTAAAGAAGAGGTTCTGGACTTCACAGGTCTTTAGGGAGATGCTAAACAAACCCGGGAGGTGCCACTTCCTGCCCACTGGGACAGGAAACTAAACCAGAAGCTAAGCAGACCATGGCTAATGCTAGTGGAGAGGCAGAGACAGGAACATGCGTGCATTACTAGTGGGAACACAGAATGGTGTGGCCACGCTAGGAAATGATTTGACAACGTTGTCATATGACTGGGCAACTTGAATCCCATCCCCCAACCTCACTCCTGGCCCCAGACAACTGCTAATCCACTTCCTGACAGTACATATTCCCTTGCCCTGGGCATTTCATTGAAACAGTCATGCGCTATGCGTGGCCTTTTGTAGCTGATGTCTATCACTTCATCCGTATCATGGCCCATAGAAGTAATTAATTTCTTCTTGTTGCTGCCTCCCCACTCCAGTGTCCCCCCATACTTCTCACATGGATGTCTCACACCCGTCTCCTCCTCAGTGTTCCTCATGCCACATGGGTGCCCCCACCCTTCACACAGGCATCTCATAGTTCTCACCACTGCAGTGCCCTCCAGGGCAAACAGGTGCCTCACACCTCTCTTCACTGCAGTGTCCTTCAGGCCACACAAGTGCCCCACACCCCTCTCCCAAGTTCAAGAATTCTAGGCTCTTTCTTGACTCTGGTGGCAGAGTGACAACCTCTTATCTTGAGGCCACTCAGTTGTGTACCCTGTGGACATAGTGCAAACTTTTGAAAGCCATCCACCTGCGATCTGGGAAGATGGTTCCGTGGGTGGGGAGGGACGACATTTGCAGTGCAAGATTCAGAGTTCAGATCACCAGAACCCACAGAAAAACAGGAGTGTTCATCTGTAATATCAGCGCTCTGATAGTGAGATGAGAGGCGGAGAATCTCACGGGCCAGCCAGCCTGGCTTACCCAGTCAACAAGAGCCCCGTCTCAAACAAGGTGGGAGGCGAGGACTGACACCCAGGGTTGTCCTCTGACCTCCACATGTGTGCTGCAGCATTTGTCTGCTCACACGTACAAACCCACATGGGATTAAAAAAAAAAAACCACCTAACCAGAGCTTGGGGACTTTCCATTTCATGACTGTCTCTGCATAAAATAAAGATAATTTGAAGAAATAGTGAGTTGATCCTAGTACATGGGGTTGAATTCAGACCAGCCCATAAGCCAGCAGGACCTGGTGGAGCTCTTCTCTTCGAGACACTTTCATATGGTCAGGGCTCTTGAGTCACCTTCTCCCAGGTGTGAGTTGGGGTTCTGGTCCATGTGCATCCTCTCAGGGGGCAGAGTCCCTCCTGACTACCCCTAACTTCGTGATGTGTAGTTGGGGTGGGGACTCAGTCATGAGATGGCTGAAGATGAGCTGGGCTGGTGTATGTACCACAGAGAGCAAGAGGCCACTATGCCCATTTTGCAGGTGGGTGCGTGTGGCTGTGAGGGGGTAGCCTCTGCGATGGAGACTGCAAGGGCCCACTGCCTTTTAGGCTTCTTGGCGCCACCAAAATCAGACTTTCAGCCAGGATCCTGCACTGCATGGTGGGAAGGAACCCAGTAGTTGACATTATTCCCAGTGATAATTACCACTCACTTTCATTGGGTGCTGATAGGGTATTGGGTGTTTTACACTCTATCAAATGTGTTCTGCGACAATGGACTGAGGTCCCTTCCACACAGCGGGAGCTAGAAACCAAGAAGATGGGTCAGTGGGGTGGGGTGGTGGAGGAGGTAGAAAGTGGCAGCTGACAGAACTGAGATCAAAACACTATCCAATTATTCCCATGGCCAGGGCCTTTCTGCTTGGCATTAGTGTCACCTTCTCACAGGACAGAAAGACACTGATGGTCATAGACATGAGACTGCCAGAGCACAGTGGGTAGAGCAGGGAGCTGTGGGCAGCCGCCCGAGATCCACCCCTATGTCTACCTCGCCAGCTGTGAGACCTGGGGGTGGGTGTAGTTTTGCCTCTGTCAACTTCCTGTCACCCCTAGAGTTGAACTTCTACGGTGGCCACACTGAAGGATGGTCTGAGGCTCAGATGAGTGTGGCACACCGTAAGTGCCGGGTTAACTCGTCCTCATTGTCCTGCCCGTGAGCTGGCACTGCTGCAGGACTTTGCAGACCTTGACTTTGGGATGACATTCGGTGGCCACTGGAGAGGGGGTGACTGCAGGCTTCCCACCCTTTCTCAGATGGAGGAGGGCTGAGTTGTGTGGGGGTGCTGGATTTCTTTCCTTCACACAGTCACCCATCTCACTGATCCCTCAGGCAGGATCTTCAAGGCACACCTGGACAGCAAGATTGCCACGAAAAATGCGCCTCTCCTGGTTTGCTTGGCTGGCTGGAAGGCCTTTGAGGGCAAGGGCTTCCTCTTGGGATACACTGAAGGCTGTGTGTGTGTGTGTGTGTGTGTGTGTGTGTGTGTCACTGTGGTGGTACACATCTGAGTACTGAGCAGGATCAACTCACTGTGCATGTCTGCTTCTGTGTGTGGCTGTGTTTGTGACTGTGTGTCTCTGTGTGTGTCTGTGTGGACTGCCTGTGTGTGTCCATGACTGGGCAGGTCTCACACTGAGGTGACTCTCACGGCTAACGGGAGTCAAGGCAGCGTACAGAGGCTCCAGGAAGAAAAGGCCATGGTCAGCAGTTGTGGTTTAGCCCACAGTGTTATTAGAGCTAAATAAAGCACAGGGAGGAAATTCGCTGCCACCCCACAGCAGATGCGGCTAGATAAAGCTGGAGCCCCAGGCTGTGCACACACTTCCATGACAAGGTGGACTGAGGTCGCCCAGTGCCTCACACCCTGCAGGTCCTCAGAGACAGGCAGACCAGTGCCTCACACCGTGCAGGTCCTGAGAGGCAGGCAGCCCAGTGCCTCACACCCTGCGGGTCCTGACAGACAGACAGCCCGGTGCCTCACACCCTGCGGGTCCTCAGAGACAGACAGACAGTGCCTCACACCGTGCAGGTCCTGAGAGGCAGGCAGCCCAGTGCCTCACACCCTGCGGGTCCTGACAGACAGACAGCCCGGTGCCTCACACCCTGCGGGTCCTCAGAGACAGACAGACCAGTGCCTCACACCCTGCGGGTCCTCAGAGACAGACAGACCAGTGCCTCACACCCTGCGGGTCCTCAGAGACAGACAGCCCAGTGCCTCACACCCTGCGGGTCCTCAGAGACAGACAGACAGCCCAGTGCCTCACACCCTGTGGGTCCTCAGAGACAGGCAGACAGTGCCTCACACCCTGCGGGTCCTCAGAGGCAGACAGCCCAGTGCCTCACACCCTGCGGGTCCTCAGAGACAGACAGCCCAGTGCCTCACACCCTGCGGGTCCTCAGAGACAGACAGACAGCCCAGTGCCTCACACCCTGTGGGTCCTCAGAGACAGGCAGACAGTGCCTCACACCCTGCGGGTCCTCAGAGGCAGACAGCCCAGTGCCTCACACCCTGCGGGTCCTCAGAGACAGACAGACAGTGCCTCACACCCCGGGTCCTCAGAGACAGACAGACAGTGCCTCACACCCTGCGGGTCCTGAGAGACAGGCAGACCAGTGCCTCACACCCTGCGGGTCCTCAGAGACAGGCAGACAGTGCCTCACACCCTGCGGGTCCTCAGAGGCAGACAGCCCAGTGCCTCACACCCTGCGGGTCCTCAGAGACAGACAGCCCAGTGCCTCACACCCTGCGGGTCCTCAGAGACAGACAGACAGCCCAGTGCCTCACACCCTGTGGGTCCTCAGAGACAGGCAGACAGTGCCTCACACCCTGCGGGTCCTCAGAGGCAGACAGCCCAGTGCCTCACACCCTGCGGGTCCTCAGAGACAGACAGACAGTGCCTCACACCCTGCGGGTCCTCAGAGACAGACAGACAGTGCCTCACACCCTGCGGGTCCTGAGAGACAGGCAGACCAGTGCCTCACACCCTACGGGTCCTCAGAGGCAGACAGACAGTGCCTCACACCCTGCGGGTCCTGAGAGACAGGCAGCCCAGTGCCTCACACCCTGCGGGTCCTCAGAGGCAGACAGACAGTGCCTCACACCCTGCGGGTCCTCAGAGACAGACAGACCAGTGCCTCACACCCTACGGGTCCTCAGAGGCAGACAGACAGTGCCTCACACCCTGCGGGTCCTGAGAGACAGGCAGCCCAGTGCCTCACACCCTACGGGTCCTCAGAGGCAGACAGACAGTGCCTCACACCCTGCGGGTCCTGAGAGACAGGCAGACCAGTGCCTCACACCCTGCGGGTCCTCAGAGGCAGACAGACAGTGCCTCACACCCTGCGGGTCCTGAGAGACAGGCAGCCCAGTGCCTCACACCCTGCGGGTCCTCAGAGACAGACAGCCCAGTGCCTCACACCCTGCGGGTCCTCAGAGACAGACAGACAGTGCCTCACACCCTGCGGGTCCTGAGAGACAGGCAGCCCAGTGCCTCACACCCTGCGGGTCCTCAGAGACAGACAGCCCAGTGCCTCACACCCTGCAGGTCCTGAGAGGCAGACAGCCCAGTGCCTCACACCCCACGGGTCCTCAGAGACAGACAGCCCAGTGCCTCACACCCTGCGGGTCCTCAGAGACAGACAGACAGTGCCTCACACCCTGCGGGTCCTCAGAGACAGGCAGCCCAGTGCCTCACACCCTGCGGGTCCTCAGAGACAGGCAGACAGTGCCTCACACCCTGCGGGTCCTCAGAGGCAGACAGCCCAGTGCCTCACACCCTGCGGGTCCTCAGAGACAGACAGACAGCCCAGTGCCTCACACCCTGTGGGTCCTCAGAGACAGGCAGACAGTGCCTCACACCCTGCGGGTCCTCAGAGGCAGACAGACAGTGCCTCACACCCCACGACAGGTCCTGTCGGTCCTCAGAGACAGACAGACAGTGCCTCACACCCCTGCGGGTCCTGAGAGACAGGCAGACCAGTGCCTCACACCCTGCGGGTCCTCAGAGGCAGACAGACAGTGCCTCACACCCTGCGGGTCCTGAGAGACAGGCAGCCCAGTGCCTCACACCCTGCGGGTCCTCAGAGACAGACAGCCCAGTGCCTCACACCCTGCGGGTCCTCAGAGACAGACAGACAGTGCCTCACACCCTGCGGGTCCTGAGAGACAGGCAGCCCAGTGCCTCACACCCTGCGGGTCCTCAGAGACAGACAGCCCAGTGCCTCACACCCTGCGGGTCCTCAGAGACAGACAGACAGTGCCTCACACCCAGGGTCCTGAGAGACAGGCAGCCCAGTGCCTCACACCCCTGCGGGTCCTCAGAGACAGACAGCCCAGTGCCTCACACCCCTGCGGGTCCTCAGAGACAGACAGACAGTGCCTCACACCCTGCGGGTCCTGAGAGACAGGCAGACCAGTGCCTCACACCCTGCGGGTCCTCAGAGACAGACAGACAGTGCCTCACACCCTGCGGGTCCTCAGAGACAGACAGACAGTGCCTCACACCCTGCGGGTCCTGAGAGACAGGCAGACCAGTGCCTCACACCCTGCGGGTCCTCAGAGACAGACAGACAGTGCCTCACACCCTGCGGGTCCTCAGAGACAGACAGACCAGTGCCTCACACCCTGCGGGTCCTCAGAGACAGACAGCCCAGTGCCTCACACCCTGCGGGTCCTCAGAGACAGACAGCCCAGTGCCTCACACCCTGCGGGTCCTCAGAGGCAGACAGACAGTGCCTCACACCCTGCGGGTCCTCAGAGGCAGACAGACCAGTGCCTCACACCCTGCGGGTCCTCAGAGACAGACAGACAGTGCCTCACACCCTGCGGGTCCTCAGAGACAGGCAGACCAGTGCCTCACACCCTGCGGGTCCTCAGAGACAGACAGACAGTGCCTCACACCCTGCGGGTCCTCAGAGACAGGCAGACCAGTGCCTCACACCCTGCGGGTCCTCAGAGACAGACAGCCCAGTGCCTCACACCCTGCGGGTCCTCAGAGACAGACAGCCCAGTGCCTCACACCCTGCGGGTCCTGACAGACAGACAGCCCAGTGCCTCACACCCTGCGGGTCCTCAGAGACAGACAGACAGTGCAGGACCTCACGCTCTGAAAGTCCTTTGAAACCCCACCACACTGACAGGTCCTCACCACCACTCCATGCAGTCAATATGTGTTCTTTTCACTGATTGTTTTCTTCACAATGGCCCTTTAACCTGTGATCCCTTAGCCTCATTCAAGATGAAGAAATAAAGGCCTCAAAATGAATCTGAAGAGAAAGCATGCCTGGTGGGTGTTCACCCCACTTGCCTGCCGTTAGGGAAATAAACCGGCAGGCTCAGAACTCGCACGAATGCTAGGGCGCCTTGCTCTGGCTCATGGCACAGTCACTGGGCTCCAGGCCTGGGCTGGCTGGGCGCTTATTCCCAAGGTGAAGCTGGAGGGTCCTCCTTTGTTTGTAGATGCTGCAGGTCTTAGGGCGTCAAGGTTTATTATGGTAGGGTGGCAAGGACAGACACCCATACATGGCTGGTGTTTGGAGCTCGGGCTGTGGAGCCTGGTCAGAGCAGCTCAGAGATGCTGGGAAAGGCTCGTCTGGGACAGCAAGTCGTGTGTCTTCTCGGTTTGTGGTCCTCCTTCTGCCCACCCTGCTTGCTTGGCAGGCTATTAGCTGAGCTTGCACGGTCCAGTTCTGACCACAGGTCCTTTGAAGGGCCCAATAGCTGAACATGGACCCGGTTGCTGACGGCACAGTCACTCCCAGCAGTTCCTCCCGGGTGTATGTAAGAGTCTACCTAGTGCTTGACCACTCCGCCTCTTATCAGCCCTGGGATCCTGAGCCAGTTCCTACCACCCTGTGCCTCAGCTCCCCCTTCTGTAAACTGTGATGATACCATGATGCGTGCAGTAGGGCGGCTGTGAGGCGTGGAGATGTTCTTATCTGTGACACTGAGGCAATGCCTGGCCCACAGGAGCCCTCCAAGGCGAGCTAGCCATCATCGGCGCCTCGCTCCATGGAAACGTGGGGTTGATACCTCTGAGAACAAACAGGGGTTAAGTGACTCTGGAACCATCCCTTTGAAGTTGGAAGCCAGGTCTGAAGCACAGAGCCTCGCCCTCTTGCAGCCTTCTGCTGCCTCTGCTGGCGTGTAGCCTTGTGGATGCAGAGTGGAGGATGGTAGAGCAGCCCTGGCTCCTTCCTGCTGTCTCTGGGTCTGTCAGGCTTACAGGACCATGGCCAGTCCTTACTGTAGTGTCCCTGCTCTGCTCATGGCCTTGAGTCCCGACTCTGAAGCTCAGAGACCACCAGGACCTTGCTTGACCCGGAAGACATGTCCATGTCCTGAGCCTTCCAGCTGGGCCCTTGGGAGAATGGGGTCCTCCTGGCTGTGTGTTGTCTCTTTCACGTGAGGGGTATCATCAACAACAACTCAGTGGGCACAGGCACCTCACTTCAGAGGACACCTTTGCATGTACCACAGCCACACCATCTGTGATCAGGGGGAGCAGCCCTGTGTGAGGAAACGGCACTGTGTTCACTGTCGAGTCAGCAGCTCCGCTCTCTTCATGGCACTATAACAGACTGTACTGCTCCAGGACATTCTTCCTTGTTGGACAGGAAAGCACACCTGGCATGACACAGAGCTCCAATTGCAGCCCGGAGGTGGGGTTCAAGCAAAGTCCTGACTCTCACTCACCCCAGTTGTGTGACCGGGGGAGCAAGAGTGAACCTCTATGTGCTCCAATTTCTTCTCATATAAGGAGGAAAATGCCATACAGCTCCCAGGGCTGAGGAGAGGCCGCAGTGAGGCAACAGATGAAGGACTGAGTACCCTAGGCTTCAAACAGTCAGGGCTCCATAAATGAGCCCTGTCTCTGATTGTTTCTTACTGTTGCTAAGCTCCTGTTCCTGGCCAATGTGAGATACCTGAGAAATGAGAATTGTCCCTTGTTTTTGTGAGCCTCAGTTAGTTTAGCTGCAAAATGGGGCCGTGACTCTTGTACAGATTGTGTGAGAGGCAGCTGGCTAAGCTCCAAGATCAGGAACACAGGGAGACCCAGCAGTCGGCCACGGGCCGTGAGTGGCAATGCTCGGCAGCCCCCAGGCCCTTACTGTGGAGCAGAGTTTTACCAGAGCAACTGCTCTCCCATACTCGGTGTTAGCCTGGAACTTTTCCCCACCCGCCGAGGCCCTGCAGCAGATCAGGCTTTGAAGCCACATGCTGACCCACCTCCCAGGGATGTTTGGCCTCCTTCATCATGTTTGTTCAGTGTACCCTTTCCTTTCTGCTTTTTATTTGGGGAGGGGGAGACTCTCACTGTGTTGCCGAGGCTGGACTTGAATTCTGGGGCACAACTAATCTTCCTGCCTCACTCTCTCACATAGCTGGAAGCAAAGATGTGAGCCACTGCATCCTGACGTCCCCTGTTACTGATTTTAAAATGTATAAAACAGGGACAGTAACGGCAACTCACTGGCCTAGATACTAGGAAGGTCAGAGGAGGAAAACAAGAGGTGAGCTGGGCTTAAGTCATCTGAGTCCTCCACCAGGGTAGTCACTGTTACTCCACGGGTAACAGAAATCACGGGAATGGCAGGGGCACTAGTGTCACCACTGCCACCCACCATGCCACCCTGATCCTGATTCTTCCACGGGCAACCTGCATCTGAGCTAGAGGGTGCAGCCTACAGAGCAATGCCCTGAGCCAAACACTGGGCAGCACCCTGCTCAGCTCCCCTCTTCCTCCCTGGATGAAGGACCCTTCTCTGACCCTCCTACAGCCTCTTGGGACTCAGCACTCGACTGACATTCTAGGACAGGACTGGAAAAAGGTCCTGTCCTTGCGGCTGTGTTTCTGTCATCTTCCCGGTGGAAGGCGGGGGGCGGACAAGGCTGCTGGCCTCTGCCTCTGTTCAGGAGCATCCGCCTCTCCCACCTTCAGGTACACAGCAGAGAAGAGCGCACGTCGAGCCTGTCATAGACGAGGAACCACACGGTACCTCAAGGTCACGCAGCGGTCAGTCAGCCGCACTCCCACACCAGTGGGCATCTCCGACGAGGGTCCTGGGATGTCCCTGTGTGGGAGGCTGCAGAGCCCTGCCGAGCACTCCAGGCAGACAGGGGTGGTGGCGGTACAGAACACGAGCCTCATACCTGCTCACTCTTTCAGGGAGGCTCAGCACTGTCCCCAGCAGCAGTCATCAGCCCCAACCGGGCTCAGCAACAGGCAGTGGCCTTGGCAAAAGAGATCGGCTGCCCCACCTCATCCAGCCAAGAAGCGGTGTCTTGCCTCCGCCAGAAGCCCGCCAACATCCTCAATGAAGCACAGACCAAGGTAAGCACTTGTGTGCAGGTTGAGGAGGGACAGACTCTGCTCTTTACAAATAGAAACCAAGGGTTAATGAGGAGACACGACCTGTTCCAGGCCACACAGCAGGTGGGTGACAAGCTGGAGCTACACTGTATGTTCTGTGACCCCCTAACTCATGCAGGATCATAGGTTGTGACAGCCCATAGAGGGCTCCTGACAGCAGACACTCTTCTGCCACTTAAACGACTTAGGTACACAGTGGGAACTAAGACAGAGACCCACGGAGTCACAGCATGGATTGGAGTAGCCCATGCCAGCACCCAATCAGGTCAGAGCTCTTAGACAGCACCGTTGGGTGCACCCTTCTACCTGCAAAGACCTTGTCATTTTCGTCTCGCTTCCCATTAGAGCCCAGCTACGTGGCCAGCAGGAGAGCCCATGGTTAAGACCCCATTCAGAAAAGCAATGCAACTGTTTTTTTAAGTCGACAGGCATTCAGAGGCAGAATAAAGGTCTCCAAAGGGCTGGAGGGGCACATGGTTCCCCCTGCTGAGTTCGCCTCCCACAGGCCTTTCAGGGCCTGTCCCTGTGCAGAGCCAGCAGCCTTTTACATATATATCCAACAGCAGGAGCTGAGCACACATGGGGATGGCAATATTTTTTAAAAGAAAAGTAAGATGTATCCAGCTAATGTCCTTCTTTTCCACCCTGCAGCTCCTGGCCGTGAGTGGCCCTTTCCACTACTGGGGTCCTGTGGTCGACGGTCAGTACCTGCGGGAAGCTCCGGCCAGGGCGCTGCAGAGGCCTTTGCCAGCAAAGGTCGATCTGCTTGTCGGGAGTTCTCAGAACGACGGGGTCATCAATAGAGCCAAGGCCGTGAAGGTAGGTGGGGTGGGGCCTCTGTGGGCTCTCGCTGCCATGTTCTGGAGGCGCTGACTGAGTCTGCAAGCGTGCCAAGATCGGGAGTCACTGGCTTACTTACAAAATATGGCTGAAAGAAGAAAAAGCTCCACTATGGGGTGCTTTTGTTCCCATAGGTTCTGGGGTTGAATATAGGGCCTTGCAATCCTATGCAAAGGCTATAGGGTTTGAAGGTGGTAATGGGGAGGTTGGTTTCTGAACTAAGATGTTTTCCAGGAAGCAAGCAACCCAGACACATGTACAAGTCAAGCTGTAGGAGGGTCCCCGGGGAAGTCGGCAGTGTAGGGGTTCTGAGGTGGACACCAGGTCCTGCACCATGCAGACCTCTGTCCTCCTACAACTGGGAGAAGGAAAGGAGGGGACAGTGGGTCTATTGCAAACCTTTCCGTTTCCAGTCCTGAAAGAACACCCAGATGCCAGCCTTCCATGCTGGGTCTCTTCCCAGCAGCTGGCAGAGTGCAGCTTTGTGTGAGTGTTGGAGGTGTGGGGTGGGAGTGAGCCCAGAGGACTCCTACCAGTGCAATGGGGTTCTTACTCTGCCCAGATGCTGTGGCCATTCCCTTGTGCAAACAGGCCTGGAGGAGGTAGATTACGTCTCCCCTGCCCATCGCTGGTCTGAGCCAAAGCCTTTTAGGTGGTCAGACTGGGTGAAGATTCCAAACATGCAGCCCAGGGACAGGCGCCTCTCTTCAGCTCTACTGAATGACTTCTAAAGTCATGACTGCCTCTGGACAGCACCCCACGTTCCTCTGGATTATCCTACCGCCCTGGGGTGATGTGCCTTACTTTGGACAATATGTTTTAGATCCTTAAATGCACCAGTTTTCCATAAAATATATACAGAGGTGTTTATTACAGCATTATTGTGGCAAAAAGTTGGAAGCAATCCAGATGACCATTAAGAGGGAAATGGCTGACTAAGTTACGAAGCACACAGACTAGTTAATATTATGCAGCCATTATAAAGGAGTGCTAGGTATCTCTGCCTGCTTGAGGGATGCCTGGGTCAGGCTGCTAAGTGGAAAACAAAGATGCAGAAGAACTTAGACTTGAGTTAGTACCCATGCTTAAAAAGCAACCTGTGTGTATATACACGTATGTAAAAGTGTGTATTGGAATGGGTTTCGTGTGTGTGTGTGTGTGTGTGTAAGCCAGAGGACAACCTAGAATGTTGTTCTTCAGGTGTTATCTACTTAAAAACATATTTGTGAGCAGAGAGGGAATGGAGAGAGAGCATGAGAGACAGAGAGAGGGAATATATGGGTATACCAGGGCCTCTTGTTGCTGCACATGAACTCCAGAAGCATGTGCCACTTTGTGCTTTATGTGAGTCCTGGCAAATTGAACCCCATGCAGGCTGACTTTGCAAGCAAGTGCCTTTAATCACTAGGCCATCTTCCGAGCCCTGTCCACCTTTTCTTGAGACAAGGTGTCTCACTGACCTGGAACTTAGCAAGTAGGCTAGACTGGCTGACCAGTGAGCCCCAGGGCTCTGCCCGTCTTGACCTCCCAGCACTGAGGTTACAAGTACACACCACCCGATGGTGCTTGGTTTCCACGTGGCTTCTGAGGACTGAACATGGGTCCTCATTCTAGCATGGCCGGCGCTGACAACTGAGCTGTCTTCCCAGCCCTGTGTATGTTTCTGTATGAGAGGACTTGGTGTGGATAGACACACAGCAGGCAATGAACTCTGGCTGCCTTGGGAGTGAGACAATAGAATGACTTAATCCCCATGTCTGCTCTACATACATGCACTAGTGGCATATAATATAGCATTGGCCTGTGGGACAACATGCACAATTATTGGGCTGAAGATCCTGTCCTCACAGCTCTGGTTCTGTAGACAATATGCAGAAAACTCGCCCCAGCTGTCTCTGAGTTTTAATAGAGGAGGAACTGCTTTGAGTCTCATGAGCTCCAGGATCATCTGACACTGGCAAGACCACCCTGGCAGGTGCACCCACACTGTGACCACTGTGGAAGTGCTCCCACCAGGGAGGGAGGTGACATTCTGTTTGCAGATTTGGGGCTGTAGCAGGGCAAGTGTGACCCAAGTCATTCTGGACTATGCCATCCTACTGTAAATGGGTCACCTGGGCATATGTCTTGGGCTTTCGCTGCCAAGCACTGTCCCAGCAGTATCTCTGGGGCTTTCTATACTCTATCCTCAATATCTGAGCTAGTGAACACAGACCAGAGGACACCGTTCCTCCTGGTGCTATGTGTCATTTCTCTGTGGGTTCCTCAGGCCATGTTTCCTTTGTCCAAGAAAGAAAGAAAGAAAGAAAGAAAGAAAGAAAGAAAGAAAGAAAGAAAGAAAGAAAGAAAGAAAGAAAGAAAGAAAAGAAGAAAGAAAAGAGAGAAAGAAAGAAAGAGAGAGAGAGAAAAAGAAAGAAAGAAAGAGGGAAAGAAAAGAAAGAAAGAAGAAAGAAAGAAAAGAGAGAAAGAAAGAGAGAGAGAGAAAAAGAAAGAAAGAAAGAAAGAGGGAAAGAAAAGAAAGAAAGAAGAAAGAAAGAAAAGAGAGAAAGAAAGAGAGAGAGAGAAAAAGAAAGAAAGAAAGAAAGAAAGAAAGAAAAGAAAGAAAGAAAGGGAGGAAGAACAGAAAGGAGACAGAGAACAAGAAAGAAGGAAGGAAGAAAGAAAAGGGAAGGAAAAGAAAAAGAGAAAGGAAGGAAGGAAGGAAAGAAAGGAGGGAGGGAGAGGGAGGGAGGGAGGGGAGGGAGGAGGAGGGAGGGGGAGGGAGGAAGAGCCCAATGCAGCAATGCAAACTGGCTTAGCTGTCAGCCTCCTGAACATCTTCGAGTTCACAGCTTCTCATCCTTTCATCCACATCTGACTGCGTGGGCCACCCCCGTTCCCCTGCCAAGCCAGCACACTCTCCATGGTCTCCTCAATAAACAGCAGCACACCCCACACTCCAATTTAACACCAGTGGCGCCTGGGCTCACGCACGTCTCTCAACCAACAAGCCCTCGGTCAGCCAGTTCAGGTGGCTCTGTCTTTAAAATGTGCTCAGCCATCCCTCACCATCTCATCTGCGGCCTCCCTGTCCAGAAATCATCTTTCTCAAGGATTTCTATAGGAACCACTGTCTCCCCAACCTCTACCCATGACACCCTATGAACACCCCAGACCTGGAGCAACCCCGCCCAGCCCCCACAGTGCAAGTTGGCACAGGTCACTCTTCCTCTAGGGGTCCACCCGGGCCTGTCTCAAGCAGTCACAGCAGGACCTTTGCAGGACCCGGATGGATGGGGCCTGACCTCACTTCCTGTTCTTCCCTCCTTAGTTGCCTTGCTTGGCCAGAGTAGGCCAGTACTTTGGGTAATGTTTAGATAGCTGGCGCGTGCGGCTCCTTCTCAAGTGTCCCCAGTTACCACACGCCTCATTTCCTTCAGGGTCACTTCTCGGGTCCAAACCACAGTGAATCACCTCACACCCCCCCAGGTGGAGTGAACAGCATGTCTGTCTAAGAGCAACACCTGTGGTGAAGCCACCGAACACTGACCCGTCCCTAAGGGGCAGATGCAGGGCCAGGTGTGTCGTTGAATTCCTCCCCTCAGGAGGTCATGGTCAGGTTAGGTCATCGAGAATCAACAAGGCAAATAGCTGGACATGGATACGGGCATGCTGTGTGGAGAGGTGGGCATCCCATCCCTGAAGCCTGGAAGGCAGGGTGGAGTCACTGGACACCATAGTGGCACTGTCAAGTGGGTGACACTTGACTTAACAGACCCCCTCCTGTGGCTATCTGACAGCAGAAGAAACAAGGAGAAAGTTCTGAATGTCCTTGCATCATAATCAGGTGGATTCAAATTTCCAGAGTCTAAGCCTCAGTTTCCCTACCTGTAAATTAGGAGATTTTCAGTAGATGTCTCCTAAAGATGTTCAAAAGATTAAAAAATACCCCAATGTCTGGCAAATAGTTGGACCTGAACAGATTTTTCTCCATCTGGTTCTTTCATGAAAGGGTTAAAACCTCTGGCCTCACCTGAGCCCAGTTCCCCAAATCACAGAAGCCCATACAGGCATGTGCACATGTGTGCCTGCACATGCACACGCGCACACACGCACCCACGCACACACACTGCACTTACACATTTTTCTACCTCATGTCAACTGCAGAAATGCCAGCCTAAACCTAGCCCTCAGACACACACAGTCCAGTTTCCCAGGAAGTCCTGCAGGGCTGGGAGTCTCCTACGCCTAACCCAGCCCCTGGACCAGCCATCTCCTCTGCAGGAACTTGAAAAAACCCTCAAATCCAAGAGGGCAGGTGGGTGGGTCTCCATCAAGTCCTCGTGGGGACTCTCAACCCCCTAGCCCAGGCCACTGCAGCCCACCCACGGAGTCAGGATAATACCCAGAAATGTACCTGCAGAGCATCTCCAGCAGCTTGGGATGCCAGGGAAGGTAGCTGGGTTCCGTTCGCACAGACAGAGCAGCCTTATTTCTTGAGTGTCAGCGTTCCATTGAAATTCTTCATTGGTCTGCGAGGTGGGGAATTTCCCCCCTTCCTCCCTTTCTTCCCGACTGCTGAAGTTGACAGTCTGTCTACACTAACTGGGCATTCATTTACATGATCAGAAGCGGATTTGCTCCAAGATTCATTCCCTCTTCTGCTTCTCCCACAAGCATCTCCAAGGAAGGCAAGAAAAATCGGAAGCAGAGTGTTACTGCCGTGCCCTGGGCTTGGCCGGGAGTCGGCCTTATTCGGGAGCAGGTGCCGAGGGGGCCTGGGAGGGGGAGTCCATCCATCGGAGAGTTGGAAAGCAGCACCTGGCAGCCCAGGCTCTGGCATGAGCCCCAGTGCAGCAGTGTTGAGTCCTCGGTGACAGATTCTAGTAAGAAGCGCAGGCAGAATTCCCCAGGGTGTGTACGAGATTTCTTGGAAAGAGGCACGGTGACCCCAGTCCTGGTGTTTGGTAGTTAGTTATACTCACTCAGGCAGAGTGAAAATATGAATCAGATGCTTTGATGCCTAGTTCAGGCCATGCTGTTTAGGGAAATTGTTTAGCAAGCCCAAGCCATAGTGATTTTAGCCTCCAATTGGCACACACGAAGCCCACCTGCTCCTGCACATCCGAGAAAGGAGACAGCTCCCGCAGCCTGGGGACGCTGAAGGCTCTAGCTGCGGACAGCGTGGAATACCGAGACCCCTCTCCACCCTGGCCCTCGTAGCCCAGTGCTCACAGCTATGGGTCAAAGAGGTGAACTTGTGGAATATTAATACATTTTATAACTTTTGATATAAGCATGTATTCTGGCCACACCAGAACTACTTAGCATCATATTTCTCTTTGTGATTTTTAAAGGAAATTAACAGGGCAATATTTTTGTGGATCCCTAACATACAGTGGTCATGTAGCACCAAGCTCTAGATTCCCCATGGAGAAATGCCCCTTGTCCCTCAGTTCTATCGTAAGAGGAGATGGGAGTGATTCGTTCATGTGTTACTCATGCAAGCATGCTCCAGGGATTTGAAACGTGGCTATGTGCTAGGGGCTGAAGAAAGTGACAAAATGAGGGACAGACCTTAGGAACAGAGAAAGCCTATTGGAGGAGGTGACCTTGGATTGAGACGCGCTTGGGAGGAGGAAGCTGTGGGAGGGGAACATTAGGAGAGGAGGTGGTGCAGAGAGTGGAGCAGGGATGACATGGCTGTGTGCCGCAGGAAGACCAAAGCCAGTGAAGGGAGTGGAGGAGGAAGTGGGAGACATTGCCCGAGACCAGTGGTGTAAGATCGGGCTTGACCATCAGCCAGGTGACTGATTCTCCTGACTGCGTCTAGGGAATGCATTTAAGCTCGGAAATGATCATGCTGGTGCATTCTTTTAGCAAACACCATTCTGCAAGCTGAATGAAACTTCAGTGAAGGTCAGGTATAAAAAAAGCAGAAAGTAGGACTGGAGAGATGGCTTGGTGGTTGAGGTGCTTGCCTGCAAAGCCAAAGGACCCAGGTTTGACTCCCCAGGACCCACGTAAGCCAGATGCACGGGGGAGGCACACATCTGGAGCTCATTTGCAGTGGCTGGAGGCCCTGGTGCGCCCATTCTCTCTCTCACTCACTCTCTACCTGCCTATTTCTGTATCTCTCTCTCAAATAAATAAATAAATAAATAAATAAAAGCAGAAAGGATAGCTGGGTGTGGTGGCATATGCTTTTTTTTTTTTTTTTTTTTTTTTTTTTTTTTGGTTTTTCAAGGTAGGGTCTCACTCTGGTCCAGGCTGACCTGGAATTAGCTATGTAGTCTCAGGGTGGCCTCGAACTCATGGCAATCCTCCTACCTCTGCCTCCCGAGTGCTGGGATTAAAGGTGTGCGCCACCACGCCCGGCTCTGGCATATGCTTTTTTTTTTTTTTTTTTTTTTTTTTTTTGGTTTTGCAAGGTAGGGTCTCACTCTGGTCCAGGCTGACCTGGAATTAACTATGTAGTCTCAGGGTGGCCTCGAACTCTCAGCAATCCTCCTACCTCTGCCTCCCGAGTGCTGGGATTAAAGGCATGCGCCACCTCACCCGGCTCTGGCATATGCTTTTAATCCCAGCACCAGCACTTGGAAGGCAGAGGTAGGAGGATCACCATCCACCATGAGTTCAAGACCACTCTGAAACTATATAATGAATTCCAGGTCAACCTGAGCTAGAGTGAGACCCTACCTTGAGAAACAAAAAAAAAAAAAAAAAGCAGATGATACTGTGGTGGAAATGCAGGGAGCAACTGTAAGGAACTATCTGATAGGGGCCACAACCTGATAAACAGTTGGGGGTGTGAGCTGGCAGCTCAGGGGAAAGCTCAAAGCTCTGGATAAGACTGGAAAAAAAACCAGGGAAGTTTGAGATCACAGAAGCCCTGCAAGGAAAGGGTTTCCTAAGGGAACACGAGGTCAGGCACTGAATGCCACTGGAAGTGGAGTGACCTGGGGACAGCCGTCCCATAGGGCCTTCCGAGCACGGGTCACAGAGATCTTGTTGAGGGTCACTCCTGCAGCGTGAGGAACATAAAGGCTAAGCAGAGCAAGTATGTACGCACTCTGCTTTCTGAAGCCACGCTCTGTGCAGGGCGTGCGGCATACAGAGCACTCACGGGGCGTTTGCTTATTCATAAGTGGGTCTCCGCTCAGTGGCAGCCCGTGTGGTGTTCATCCTCAGTGCCCACATGGACGTAGATCAGTATTCAATTTGTGTCCACCTGCCTGTCAGCGGGATGCTGCGCCCCATCTCCCTAGGTGCTTTAGAGAATTCTGGTGCCTCCTCCTCTTGCTCATCTGTAGCCTTTCAAGAGCGAATGGAGCTTTGGTGGCTTCCAGGGTTCCTCTGGGCATTCTGCAACACGTGCCTCCTTCTCAGGCTTGGGGGCACAGACATTCTGCAGAACTTTGAGAGGCGCCAGTGTGCAGACATCAATGGAGAGCTTTCTGTACATAGAACATCCCCCTATAGATCAATGCTCCTGCATCTGCCTCAGGATGGGACAGGTGATGGATAGGCAGGAAGGTAGAGGTTCCAGGGAGGATTGTCGGATCACATGGGATACCACGCAATGCTGGGGGCACAGGAGGTAAAGGAAGCAGGACCCGTGTTTTGTCCCACTAAGATCAGAAAGATGTTAAGAAGTGTTGCCCCAGGTGAGCAAGGATGTGTGCAGAGGGCAGAGGTGAACTGGATCCTCTCCATTAGCCGGGAGGGTCGTAATTTCCAGGGGTGGGGACATCTGCACAGAGGGCCTGAGGTTTGGGCTGGAGGAAGACTTAGGCATTGAGGCCAAGGAAGGAAATGGCTCCTGCCCACCTGCACTGCACGTGCCGATAGAAGGGGGCAAAGCTGGCAGCTGGATCCGCAGCATTCGAAAGTGGCAGACAGCAGAAGGTTCCTGGAATGAGCCTCAGGCAGAGGCATTTGGGGAAGAGAAATGGGAGAGGACCACCAAGGGAAGGTGGTAAGCCGTGGCAGAGACTACAGGAACCACGAGGAAGCCATTGAAGACCTCAGTGGGTGTCTGGGTCAGGGAAGGAGCCACAGAGGGGAAGGATGGAGGGTGGACCAACACAGGCCCCTGCACAGACATTCTACTTGGCTTCACAAGCTGAAGCGTAGCCAATAGGTCTCTTGACTTTAAGTGGGGTCAGGAGTCACAGGGAGCTTAGAGGAGGTGATGGGCAGTCTGACAGTGAATGTCCCAGTGCACCAGAGGCTGAGTCTGAACCTCAGAGAGAATGGTCTCCTCAGTTCAAGGAGGAAGCACTTCAGCTGGGCCATTCCCCCAGAACGAGTGATGTTGCAGGCCTAGGGAACTAGAGAGGGATGCAGAGCTTGAAGCATCACCCAGGACAGGTGTCGCTGCAACCAGAGTAAGTGAGAAGCGGTAACCAGTGGTCCATGGGCTCCTTCCTGGAACCTGCAGGTAGGGGGTCAACCCAAGAGTGCCTGGAAGGCTTTGCACAGCTCTACTGCTGCATATCCAGAAGCCATGGTGAGCCAGTCATCCAGGCCCCTTCGAGCAAAGGCAAGGCCAGTCCCGCAGCCTCCTCTACCATTCCCTGGCCTGTCATAGGGACCCCACTGGCCTCCTGTGCCTCCACATCCTGCTGACCGCACAGCTGACCCTCACGCCTCTAGCCTTGACTTAGCAGTCCCCTGTCCTGCTATCAGGACAACCTCCTGCAGTGGGGATCCTCACCATGTAGCACCCACTCCCTCCCCCACTCTGCTGGACTCATTCCTCCTCCAGAGCTGCTGACCCCAGCCCACAGTGCCATAATCTATGTGCACTGCTCCCTTCCTCTGCCCACCCCCTCACTCCTCAGAGCAGACACCGCCTGAGGCAGGGAGCAGCCTGCTTCACTCATTCCCGTGTGCAAGTGTCTGCAGCTGTTGCTGGCACTCTAGACACTGTCGATGGCAGCGGAAAGGATGGGGGTAAAGGTCAAGTGCCTGAGACGCAGAGTGTTTGCTTGTCGTGTCTCTCAACACGCGGAGTGAACATGCGGGTATCTCTCATCGGCCCTGTGGGTTGTGCTTTCATGATTGACCAACTGGAGGACAGAGAAGGGTTATCTACCACCTGTCACACGTCCGTGTCCACACTTTACAACCGTGGGTGCACTGACTCCCAGCATCAGCCCTATTTAAGGAACTCGATGCGGGCCTAGAAAGGTGTGGTTGAGGAAGTGCTCACGGGAGAGGAACTGTAAGCAGCAATGACACCAGAGCAGGATTTCCCTCCCCTGGGTCTCTCTGAGGCCAGAGCCCCTGCTCATGGTCAGAGTCAAGTCCTTCTGCAAGTACAATGTGTGGAAGCTGCTGGAAGTCCCATGGCCGCAGTGCCCTCCTGCTGGCTCTCTAATTAACCCAGCAACAGCACCTGTGCTCTGGGCCCTGCCAGGAAGGAGACATGCATCCTGGTCCCGTGTCTGGCTGAAAATGTGTCCCTTTGACTTCCTTGTGCCCATGACGGTGAGGCTGCATCTGTGTAACACTGATTGGTAGAAGGCCAGTGCCAGCTAGAGGACAGGCTGTCCCTTGGCTTTTTGAAATGACACTGTCTGGGTGCCCTAGTGGCTCAAAAACCCACTTCACCATGAAAAGGGTTTTGATGGACCCCATGAAGGAGAGTTGATCCTTGGCAGGGCTGTCATGTTTTTAAGAGTGACTTAGGGGAGGCCTATCAGTCAATAAGCTAAGTGCTGTCAGACCCACTTTCCAATGCAAGGGCTTTCCTAGCCATGTGAACTGCACACGACATACAGGGATGCTAACAGCAGCCCTGCTGCTCAGCACTTTGGAGATACTGTGCTATCTTGATGCAGGACAGTTGATGAAGAAGATAACATTACAACACCCGTCACACACACTTTTTTTTTTTTTAAAGCAACAGACACAAAGAGACAGAGAGATTAAATATCATTGCCCAAAGTCACACAGCTAAGGTGTGACAAAGCTTGCCTTTTAGCCCAGATTTTCCTGCCTTTGGGATTCAAACCCAAGAGGCTTGGCATCCAAGTTCCCTCTCCAGTCCTGAGCCAGCTTTATCTCTGCACAGTCTTGCCTCCTTATCCAACAAGCACTCGGAGATGCAGTGCCTACAGGGCTGATGGGGTCCTGCCTGTCACCACATGGCAGCAGGCAGATCAGCTGGCCATAGAATCCCCTGGCAACCAAGGCAGCGTCCAGATGCACGGAGATGCCAACAAGCTAATAATCACCTGGGCGCTGCCCCTCCTGTGTCCTCTACTGGAGTCTGATGGCTATTCTGTGCCATAGGCATGATCTCTCATCTCCCTGGTGTAAGTAAGGGACCAGAGGCACCAGGAGGTTAGCATGAATCCAGCGTCCCTGAGCTACAAGAAGTAGAACCATTTTGAACCCAGGGCCTGATCCTCGAGCGTCATTTGCCACGCACGTTGGAAGAGATACCCTTGGGTGTTCCACAGCCTTGCTGAGGGTAGTGATGTCCCCAGAGCAGCACAGGCGTCACCTGTCACTGCTGAAACGCACGTTCTCAGGCTCCAGAGGGGATCTGCTGGGCCAGTCTTCCATGGCTAAGATCTCCAGGCTACTGAAGGCTCAGGGTGTTAAGAAACGTGGATTGTGTGGGACAGCAGACATCTGTGCAGACCCAGAAGGGGCCTCAGGCAGAAGAGGACTGCACAGGCCTGAGGGGAGAGGGTATATGGGAGGACTTAGTGATCTTCACACTGCGTGGATCCTACTAAGTCATTCCAGCAGCCTTACTCCTGGCCCAGCTGGGAGGGTTGGTGAGGGTCTGGCAGAGCTGGGCTGGCTCCTCAGCTCCACAGCTTACAGGGTAGCGTGACAGAGTATAGCGCTTAGTCTCTCCCAGACAGTGTCCACCTCCAGAGTGGACACAGGAGTAAACTAGGTGGACACACGGCTGGAGTCCAGTACAGCGTCTAACACCCATAGGGTCATGGTGTGCGGCACCTTAGACCTTGGCTATTTGAGCCCTTGCCAGGCTCTGCTCAGCAAGCTCCGTTCTGTACACAGAGCCGGGCCCTCAGCTCGACAACAGTGGTTCATGGAGAAGACAAGCCTTGCTTGGTCCACCCTTGCTCGCTGCAGTCCAGGGAGGCTGCGCATCTGGACTGGAGGCCTGCCCATCGCGTCAGAGAGGGGCAGCCGCTTCCTCAAGCAAGCGCAGGAGGTTCAGCCATAGCTGATGCTGATGCTCAGTGGTCCTGGTGCCCAGGACTTGCTGGGGATCCCCTGAATTAGAAATTAAAGGCACACTACACCTCCTGGAAGTCCAGAGGATCATAATCCAGTATACTCTGACTACATTAAGCACCCTGACCCCTGCCAGGCTCCCAGAACTGAGCCCTCCCCAGTGTCTGCTCCAGTGTAAGGGGGCTCTAGGTATACTCAGTGTCTCTGAGATGGAGTGTTATAAAACACCCAGAGACAAGAAATGGCCCGAGGGGGTTTTCCCTTCCCCTCCCCCTAACTCCACCCCTTGCTCAGGGCTCTGGCAGCTGAGGCTGGCAGGAGGAGGTGACACCTGGCACAGATCAGCCATTGTATTTTCTTAGACAATCCTTCAAAAACCTAAGTTCATCTATCTGGAGAAATGAAGATAGGCATGAAAGCGAGGGGGAGGAGAGATGCAGGGAGCATGTCCCCAGCTTATAACGTGCTTCAGGGCCAAGAAACTGGCAATTAACAAAATTAGGTCTCTTTTATTACATGCCCTGTGCCAGACCTTGAGCTGGCTGCTTCAGAACGTTTCTAATTCTCAAGACAATGCTGTAGGCTGGTCTGTAATTAACCCCAGTTTGTCTGAGAAGAACCTGAGGATCAGAGAGGTTGTGTGACTTGGCCCAAGTTCCACAGTTGGGCTATGCACGCGTTGGGCTCCATGCTCGGGCTGCTGCCTCCAGGCCCAGTTCTTTGCACTGAGACTCCCTGGCACCTCTCAGCTCACACCGCAAACATCCAGGACGGGAAGCAGGGTGCTCTAGATGACAGCTCTGTTCCCTTAGACCTTCCAGGAGGCAAAGCGAGACTCAGACACCATCATCATCTTGTCCATTGTAAAGATGCAAAGCTGAGAGAGAGAGAGAGAGAGAGAGAGAGAGAGATCATTCTTCCAAGCTCTCCAAAGTTAGTACTTGAACCCTCATGTTGACTCCCAGTTTGGTGCTCTTGTCACTGCTCTGGGCCAGTTGCATGCAGCTCAACTTCCTGCGCTCCCGTGCATGCTCTTCCGTCCTGTGTTGTCAGCACTGCCATGGGTCTTGGTTGAGTTAGAGCTGAGGAGGGACTGACTGCTCTCACAGTGAGGCCTGGACCTGCCCACCTAGTGCTGTCCCTCTGCATGGTTCCCCCCCCCCTGCAGGAGGGGCAGCTTCCCCGGGCTGCCATTGTGGCATGGAGTGGGGTGACCTCATGTCCAGTGCCCAGGCTCTTTCTGGGCCTCAGTAAAACACTGGGGAAATGCTTAGCTGTAAGGAGGTATGCAATGGAAGTCAGCAGCCATTTTGCCATGAGCTATTTCAAACACCTTGAAAATATTATCACACAGCAATTTCCCCCTGACCAGTAGAAGCTTGTGACTTCTGTTTTTATTTTTATTTTTATTTGTGAGGGAGAGAGAAAAAAAAATGATAGAAGTGGTGGCGGGGATGGGGGTGGGGAATGGGCCCCCAGCCATTGCAAATGAAGACTGTAAGAGTAGGGGGATGTGCACTGTTTATGGGTTATTTGGGGTCTGTGAGAAAAAGCGTGCACGTGTGTGTGTGTGTGTGTCCCTACACTTGAACTCTTTCTCTCTTTTTTTAATTAACTTATTTTTTTATTGACAACTTCCACAATTGTAGACAATATCCCATGGTAATGTCCTCCCCCCACTTTCCCCTTTGAAACTTCACTCTCCATCATATCCCCTCCCCTCTCAATCACTCTGTCTTTTATTTTGGTGTCATCATCTTTTCCTGCTATTTTGATGGTCTTGTGTAGGTAGTGTCAGGCACTGTGAGGTCATGGATATCCAGGCCATTTTGTGTCTGGAGGAGCACGTTGTAAGGAATCCTGCCCTTCCTTTGGCTCTCACATTCTTCCCGCCACCTCTTCTGCAATGGACCCTGAGCCTTGGAAGGTGTGTTAGAGATGTTTCACTGCTGAGCACTCCTCTGTCCCTTCTTCTCAGCACCATGGTGCCTCCTGAGTTATCCCAAGGTCACCACCATTTGAAAAGAGAAGTTTCTCTAACCAAAAGTGAGAGTAGCATTAATACATGGGTGTGGACATTAAGAGAAGTGCTTACTGGGCAGTTTGGTGAGCGGTCTGTAGTCTTTTTTTTTTTTTCTTTCTTTCTTTTTTAATATATATATATTTTTATTTATATTATTTTGATTTTACATTCATAGTAAAGGTTCCATTGTCTCCTCCCAGTCCTCCCTCTTTCAAAGGGATCCTTGTCTGGGGTGTGGGTGAGCATGTTCTGACAGTCAGATCTGTGCATAATTCTGACTCTAACAATGTTTTCCATGTTTCCTGAGCCACATCGGGGTCATTTTAGTTCTGCTTCAGTGATGTGAGCTTGGTCCCTCATATTTGGCTTAGTTGGAAGATGTTCTCTGGTTTATCTCCTTCGGCCTTTTGCTGGTGTCATGGATGAATCTGCTGATTGCATGGTTTCAGCTGGGGCCCTGGTGAGGTGCGTTCTGATCCCTTCAGGTTGATCCCTGAAAAAGATGCAAATTCTCCATCGGAGAGAAAAGTTAGAACTAGGTAGAAGGGATGACCATCTATCCTTTACGGAGAAGTTGCTGGTGAGGTGAGCATGTACTCACAGTCAGATCTGGCGGATTCTGGTATGTTTTCCATGTGTCCACTACGATGAGAGCTTGGTCCCTCATCCCACGTGGTGGACAGTGGCCAGGTTCATCTTTCAGCAAGGAAGAGGGAGGGATTCTGCTGAGCACACTGATGATGGAAACATTCTGTGCCTAAGCAAGGGCTCAGGGACCATATGGATTCGGGGTCTGGACCTGCATCCTGCACATTCCTCTTCCCTGTGTCTCCAGAAAGGAGGAAACTGAGGCCGGGAACCAGAAACTGAGGTCTGCACCCACAGGGCAGCAGTGACACCAGGGCCCAGCTGGGAAGATAAGAGGGAGAGTGAGCCAGCTTGACACTCATATAAGTGTCACTCCTTAAGGCCTCTGCTTCCCTGGGCTGAGAGGCAGGAAGGCTCAGAGGAGACCAGCCACTTGTTCAATGTCACACATTAGGAAGGAGGGCAGAGCTGGAACTCAAACCTGAGCAAGGTGCTTTGTGTTCCCACTTCTCAGAGAGAAAATTCTAGAACAATGTTTAAGGGACACGTGGGACTTTCAGAATGTCACTGGGAACTCATAGCTTTTCTTTGCCCCCAGCAATTTGAGGAGAGTCAAGGCCGAACCAACAGCAAAACAGCCTTTTACCAGGCGCTGCAGAACTCGCTGGGCGGCGAGGACTCAGACACCCGTGTCCTGACTGCCGCTACTTGGTATTACTCTCTGGAACATTCCACAGACGACTATGCCTCCTTTTCCCGAGCGCTGGAGAATGCCACTCGGTAAGCAGAGCCACCCGGTAGGCCGGGACACGCACAATGCCATCCCCTTCCTGCCGTGGGTGCAGGTCCTGGGGACACTCAAGCCCCAAGGGAGAGCCATGAGCCTGGGGCTTTGTGCTTGAGATGTCCTCGGGCGCTCTCTCAGTGCACTGCACAGTGACCTGCTCGGAGGGAAGCCCTTGGGCCCGGGGTCCTAGCAGTAGGGACACAAAGATACCCATGACTACCAGTGGCTGTGTGGGAACAGGTGGAGGGCAGAGATAAAGTGCTGGCCACAGATGCCCATCATGGGCTGCATGAGGCAGCAGTGCCCAGATGCTCAGCCATCTTGAATGGAGGAAGCACCTGCTGTATTGGCCTCAAGCTGTCCTAGCCAGTGCCATCCCCTGACCGTCCCTCAGGACATGTGGAAGGGTGACACACGGCCCAGAGGTACAGCCATGTCTACAGTATCTCAGTGAACTCTACTGTGACCAGGGGCCACGTAGGATGGGGAAGCAAGGGCTTCTGGGCACTTTTGTGTTCTGTCATCCATTCCCCAACAGGAGGAACCCAGGGCTCTGATGACCCCACAGGCCTTTCCCACATAGAGTGCTGTTTCCTGTGCCCACTGCTGATAGAGGCCCCATAGTTCCCCTCACTGCTCCAGCTTCTCTCTGGGGAGAATGTTAAACAGTTGTTCCTTGGGTCCTACTGTCCCCAACCTTTCCCCGTCACAGCACTGCAGGGTCAGGATGCCCCCCTCTGAACATCTCCTTTCCCCGTCACAGCACTGCAGGGTCAGGATGCCCCCCTCTGAACATCTCCTCCTCCCCATGGATCTTGAGTTCACTGAGGCCAAACACTGTTCTTATGAGTGAACAGATGTGCAAGGTATATGTTTGGAATTGGAATAAAGAGACAACTGCGGTGCCCAGGAGATGGCTCAGCAGTTTAAGAGAGCTTGCTTGCAAAGCCTGCTGACCTGGGTTTGATTCCCCAGTACCCACATAAAACCCTATGCATGAAGTAGCACATGAATTTGGAGTTTGTTTACAGTGGCAACAGGCCCTGGCTTGCCCATATTGCTCTCTCTCTCTCTCTCTCTCCCTCAAATAAATAAATATTTTAACAGAGGGGGAAGGATGAGCGTGCCACAGCCCTCTTCCTTCAGAAGCCCTGGTCATGAGGCCACATTGTGGCTGCTGGCTCCGAGTCACCTCTCAGGTGCCCTGGTAGACATCTTCCGTGTTCTCAGGTCCCCTCAGCAGGGAACCAGAGCTCAGGCGGGGTGAGCATCCTGTCTTCCCTCATTCCTTTCTTCCTCTGGGTAAGCTCACTACCTGGAGCTAGGGCCCCAGCCCTTTTTCCTCTCTCCCTCTGGGAGGCATATACTCGTCCTTACTCCCCATCTCTTGTGACAGGGCCAGCGTTGAGGCTCTGATCTCAGAGGATCCCACTGACCTTTTGGCTGGAGGCCATCAGAATCCTGCTGCCCTCTGTAGCCTCTCCACCAGGGAGGCCAGGGCTCTGCTTGCATGGTGATGGGTTCCAAATACAATTATGGAATACTGAAGCCCAGACAGCCTTTAATTGCCCCTCGAGAAATCCACAGCTATGTCTGGAGGCTCAGGCTTAGCCTGGACTGTGAGAACACACAGATAGCCAGTTCCTGACCCTGAGCGTTTCATAATCCATTCAGGACTGTGCCAGACCTCAGTGGTCAAAAGAGCCCAGAGCCAGAGTTCAGAGACCCAAGTTCTTGCTTCAAGGTTATCATCATCCCATCTTAAAGGACAATTTGTGCTGGAGTAAGAACTGAAGGTTCCTCTAGGGAGGCCGACTCCAGCTTCCCTTCACCCAGGCTCTCATTCTGTCCCGGACAGACTTGGACGGTGACCTCCTTGCCTCCAGTCTCTCCCTCCCAGGGACCGCCAGCAGACATCTCTTTGCTGCAGTCCCTCCCATTGCTGACCACCCTGCCCCCATGCTAGTCTGTGGAGCCCACCTGTGACTTACGAGCTATGCTCGTACTCACCATTATCATCTCCATGAACAGGAAAAGATGGCAGCCTCCTTACCAAGCAGCTTCCATGCTACCCTTAGGTCTGCCAGTGTAAGGTCTTTGTAGAGCAGAGCCCCACCCAAACCTCTCAGCTGAGAAGGTGGAGATCAAGGGCACAGAGGGACCACCAGGTAGCTTCCATTACCTGGCAGTGCAGGTAGGATTCAAAACCTCCAATCCAAGGCCAGCTGGGGTCTATGTGTACCCCAGGCCTGCCTTGTTCTTCATGCCAGGGCCTGCACACACACACACACACACACACACACACACACACACTGTGCAAGGAGAGGTCAGGTCCTGTGTATCAGCACCCCCCCACACACACCCTCTGTGCCAGGGGATCTTCTTGAGCAGGTTCACATTACCCACAAAGGGTGGCTTAAGGCAGGTTTTCCTGCCATTTGGACTGGATCGATCGTTGTGGCTTGTTGTGCATAGAAGCCAGTAGAACCATTCCAATCCCAGTTGTGAAAACCAAAAATGTCTCTAGACATTGCCAAAAGTTACCTGAGAATGGAGGAGGGGCTTGAAAGCCATCTGGAGGTCTGAGCGTGTCACGTGCATGCAACATCTTTGAGGATTGTCATTATTAAGATGTTTTGTCATCTACAGCAGACATCTCTTGCTGCAGTCCCTCCCATTGCTGACCACCCTGCCCCCATGCTAGTCTGTGGAGCCCACCTGTGACTTACGAGCTATGCTCGTAAGTAACTCACTGTTATCACCTCCATGAACAGGAAAAGATGGCAGCCTCTTTACCAAGCAGCTTCCATGCTACCCTTAGGTCTGCCAGTGTAAGGTCTTTGTAGAGCAAAGCCCCACCCAAACCTCTCAGCTGAGAAGGTGGAGATCAGGGGCACAGAGGGACCACCAGGTAGCTTCCATTACCTGGCAGTGCAGGTAGGATTCAAAACCTCCAATCCAAGGCCAACGGGGGTCTATGTGTACCCCAGGCCTGCCTTGTTCTTCATGCCAGGGCCTGCACACACACACACACACACACACACACACACACACACACACACACACACTGTGCAAGGAGAGGTCAGGTCCTGTGTATCAGCACCCCCACACACACCCTCTGTGCCAGGGGATCTTCTTGAGCAGGTTCACATTACCCACAAAGGGTGGCTTAAGGCAGGTTTTCCTGCCATTTGGACTGGATCGATCGTTGTGGCTTGTTGTGCATAGAAGCCAGTACAACCATTCCAATCCCAGTTGTGAAAACCAAAAATGTCTCTAGACATTGCCAAAAGTTACCTGAGAATGGAGGAGGGGCTTGAAAGCCATCTTGAGGTCTGAGCGTGTCACGTGCATGCAACATCTTTGAGGATTGTCATTATTAAGATGTTTTGTCATCTACAAAATGTTCTGCTGGCAAATCTTTAAGTGACATTGGTACTTGGGGAAGAGGGTTATCGATGGGTTTCCTGACCCCTGAGCTATAGCACCACAGATGCCGGTTTGGGGACATGACCTTCCATAAAGCAGGGTGGCTCTTAGACCAGTGTGGCAGGTGGGGTTCTGGAGAAGGACGTCCCCTACACAGGGAAGCTGAGGGGTGAGGGGCCTAGTGGTCCTTGCTAGGGAGAAGACCTCACCAGGTCCAACCTGCCACTGAGCTGTGCGTCACTGGAATCTTCTGTCTTTTCTCCAGGGACTACTTCATCATCTGTCCCATGATTGACATGGCCAGCCTCTGGGCACAGAGGTCCCGAGGAAGTGTCTTCATGTACCACACTCCCGAAAGCTACGATCATGGCAGGTGAGGTGGCCGTGTGGCCATAGTGGTCATGGGCAAAGAAGGCTAGCTGGCAGGGGCTCCTGTCACCACCACTGTGATCCAAAGAGAAGACAACAGAGAACAAGGCGACATGGGCTACTGGGCTTAACCTTGTTGTGGCTTGGTTTTATCATCTCAAAAGTGGAATGGGTGGCAGCCACCACATCATCCCGTGGTATTCCCCATCAGGAGAGCACATCAGGAGGTCACTGATGGGATGCATGATCACTGTGGCTGTGGCTCCCCGCTGATCCCCTTGGACTTTGTCAATGCCATCAATCCTATTTGTTTGCACCTCTGAGCACTGAGCTTAAGAACATGGCTTTCCACCATATGAAGGGGATGAAGGGGCTTCTTTTTATTTCTTTCTCTCTCTCTTTTGGTTTTTTAAAAATAGTTTATTTATTTATTTATTTGAGAGAGAGAGAGAGTGAAAGAGAGGGAATGGGTGCGCCAGGGCCTCTAGCCACTGCAAACGAACTCCAGATGCATGCATCCCCTTGTGTATCTGGCTTACGTGGGTACTGGAGAATTGAACCAGGATCCTTTGGCTTTGCAGGCAAACGCCTTAACCACTAAGCAATCTCTCCAGCCCCCCCCCTTTTTTTTGAGGTAGGGTCTCACTCTAGCTCAGGCTTGAACTCATGGTGATCCTCCAACCTCTCTGCCTCCTGAGTGCTGGGATTAAAGGCATGTGCCACCAAGCCTGGCCTCTTTTTCAGTTCTTATTTGACAGGGTCTCGTTCTATAGCCCAGGATGGTCTCTAATTCAGCACTCCTCCTGCATCAGCCTCCCTATACTAAGGTGATAGGTGTGAGCCACCACACCTAGGTGAAAGGTTTCTTTTTCAACCAAAGCATAGTTCTGTTTGTCCCCAATTTATAAATCACTCTCACTGCCAGAGGAGATCCAAGCATTTTGTAATAAAAGCAACAAAGGGATTAAAACAGGGAAGAGACATGAGAGGTAGGAATGGCAAAAAGCAAGACAAGGGACAAGCAGTCAGCTGGAATTTAGCCCCGACTTTCCCAGAAACCTACGGAGGATTTTATTAAATAGGAGAAAGGTTTGGCCTTTGTGATCCCATTATATGAGCAAAGCAGAGAGAAAGAACCAAGTGCCCAGATACAAAGTAGGCCTCAACTACAGTCAGGATGATGCAAGGAGAAGCCGGACCTGGATGTCCTGGCTTTGAAGGAAGGGCTATGGGGCCTGGTTCCACTGCTCCTGGTCCAGGACCTTCCCAGCTGGGGCTGAGGCTTCCATAATTAACCAAGGCACACTGTTGAACCTTTGGGGAAACTTCACACTCCTCTAAGGACAAGAAAGAAGTGGTGTCCCGATTTCATCCCCAAAGGGAGTATGGCCCTGCAGACACCTTGACTATAGTGCTGTAAAACTGTCACTGGCCTTCTGGCTTCAAGACTGTGGTGGGGGGGGTGGTGGATCAATACCTGTGGCTTTAAGCTGCCCAGGGTGTATTTCTTTTTACAGCAGTCAAAGGAGATGCATACAACTCTCAGGACATCCTCCTCTCCCCCAGTTACCCCCTCGATTCACAGTTTCCAAAGAGATGACTCCATTTTCATAGCACTCGGCAGAAACGAGCAAAATTCTTGTGAGGGCAGCAGATTGCTGTGGTCACCTTGTTTTTCAGGCAGAGAGCACCTTAGTCCATTCTGGCTGCTGTGACAACACCCCTTAGACTGGGTAATCTACAACAGCCATGGTTACCACAGTTCTGGAGGCTGAAGTCCAAAGTCCAGCCAAGTGGTGTCTAGGGCCAGCAGACCCTCTGCCTCACAGATGGGGTCCTCCGTGGCACCCTCACAGGGGAAGGTGAACAAGCTTCCCCAGGCCTCTTTATAAAGGTACTATTCCAGTCTGGAGTGCCAAAGACTCTACCTGAGGTTCAATGGGTTCGACATGACCCCATGACAAGCAGCTGTGTCACAACAGAGCAGTGACTTGCTCTGACCCCTTTGAGCCTCAGAGCTCTCCTTCCACTAAAACACGTGGTCTCTCTCCTTGAACTATTTATAATTTCCACCTCATCCACCTCCCAGAGCCAAATAATTAATAGCTGGAGCTGTGGGAAGTATGCTGGATGGCTAGCTGTGGTTCTGGTAGGAGGCACGTGGGAAGGAGGACAGGGACCGTGAGGCCAGCTGGAGGGCCTGGGCATCAGAGAAAGGAGCCCACGGTCTGCGGCCACTGCCGCTGGGAAGCCACCCCCACGGCGTGTTTCTAGAGTCAGCCTTGGCAGGCCCTCTGGTTAGCATCTGCCTTCTTCTCCACGGAACAGAGGGCAAGGAAAAGGGTGGGAGAGATCCTCTTGTAGGCCAGCCCCTGGGGAGTCTTAAGAAGTCTTAATTCCCAGTATTTACAATAGCAACAGTAGATAGATGATAAATGATAGGTGATGATAGATAATAGGTAGATAGATGATAAATTCATCAATACACACGAGCCATAAGAAAGTAAAATGAAGTGGCAGCCAGCATCCTGTTCCAGCGGAGTGGGGAGGGCTTGTGTCCTGGGTCACTTTCATGGCTGTCGTGATAAAGGGCCTCAACCTGGGTGGCCTTGGAGCAGCAGCAGAAATGCATTGTCCCAAGTTTCTGGAGGCCGACAGTCTGAAGCGGGAGTGTCAGCAGGGCTGAGGAGGGTGTGCCCAGGCCTTTCCCAGCATCTGGTGGCCTTGGGCATTCCTCCTATGCCTCACCACTTGTCTTCTTTTGTGCCCATCTGTGCCTGGGTTCAAGTTCTCTCGATTTCTTGTGAGGGGGAGGGGAGCAGTATGCACGTGTGTTTTCTCTTGTAGCAGCCCCCACACTCACCTGCAGTGGGGCAAGGGACACTTCCTGGGGTGACTGGACAAGAGCGTCAGATGACCAGCTCCAGCCCGCTTCTGTCCTTTCCTATTCTGAGTGGAGTCTCTTACTGTTCCCAGAGCCCGGGTGATGCCCTGCTCCCTGCTCCCTTTGGTGGGACTGGGGTTACAGGTGGGCATGGTCATGCCCAGATGTTAATGTGAGATCTGGAGATCTGGAGATTTCAGGCTCTCTCACCCCTCCCCATGCTTGTGCAGGAAGCACTTCACTTCAGCACTGAGATATCTCTGTAGCCCCTACTTTAAAAAATTATTTATTTATAGGGCTGGAGAGATGGCTTAGTGGTTAAGCGCTTGCCTGTGAAGCCTAAAGACCCCGGTTCAAGGCCCGATTTCCCAGTACCAATGTAAGCCAGATGCACAAGGGGGAGCATGTCTCTGGAGTTCATTTGCAGTGGCCGGAGGCCCTAGTGCACCCATTCTCTCCCTCTTTCTCTGCCTCTTTCTCTCTCTGTCTGTCGATCTCAAATAAATAAAAATAAATATTTATTTATTTGGGAGAAAGAGAAGAATGAATATGGGCACACCAGGGCCTCTAGCTACTGCACATAAACTCCAGACACACTTGCCACCATGTGCATCTGGCTTATGTAGGTCTGGGGAGCTGAACCTGGGTCCTTAAGCTTTGCAGGTAAGCGCCTTAACCGCTAAGCCATCTCTCCAGCCCGCCACACTTTTTTTGTTTAAAAGCAGAGACATCTGTCCTGCGGGATTAGGACCATCCTTGATGACTCTGAAGGAAGACTGTCTCTCAAACATGGTCCCACTCTTAGGTGCTGGGGTAACGATTCCTAAAGCTCTTAAGGAGGGGACATAGGCCTGCTTATGACATCACCAAAGCTCTTAAGGAGGGGACATAGGCCCGCTTATGACATCACCAAAGCTCTTAAGGAGGGCCATAGGCCCGCTTATGACATCACCAAAGCTCTTAAGGAGGGGACATAGGCCCGCTTATGACATCACCAAAGCTCTTAAGGAGGGGACATAGGCCCACCTATGACATCACCAAAGCTCTTAAGGAGGAGACATAGGTCCACCTATGACATCACCAAAGCTCTTAAGGAGGGGACATAGGCCCACCTATGACATCACCAAAGCTCTTAAGGAGGGGACATAGGCCCACCTATGACATCACCGAGGCCTTCCTCGGAGGCTGCTGAGGGCTGAGGACCTGAAGCAAAGCTCTAATGGGAATCACCCTTGCCAGCATCAGTGGTACAGGCCAAGCTCCTCTCTGCCTGTTCCTTCACGATGACACTCAGGCCCATGAAAACCCTGTGGAAGAGCCACACTGCGTGTCAGAGCTTCCCAAGTCCCTGGAGCTCCAGGCGCCTCAGCAGGGTCTCTGGGCTCAGGGAGGGGTGACTTGGCAGGCGCTTAGCAAACTGCTGAAAGGTGGTGGACGCAGAGGTCAATGCAGGTCCTTGTGTGAAGGGTGGGGACAAGCCTGTCCTGTCTGGTGTCTCGACTCTCTGAGGCTGGTTCTTCGGTCTGTGGGCTTGAAGGTAGAGGCAGCAAGACTGCAGATGGAACCTTCCCTAAGCTCCAGGAAGCCTGGGTCCCAGGTCCTGTGAGATGCGGAGTGAGCCAGGCTCTTGCATACGCCTAGCTCACCAGCAGGCAGCCTGGGCCCTGTGACCTGCCAGCGCGTCCACGTCATTTCCACACAAGAGAGCACTTGGGAACACTGACAGATAAGTGGTGTCACTACGCGTGTAGAGCTCTGGTGTCCACGTGCCCTGGACTCTGACCAGCTTGTGACCCTGTCATCCTTGGTGACCCAGTTTCATCTGAGCCATGGGTACAGTTGCAGGGCCTCCCTGAAGGCCATTACAACCAGGAATCCGTGTGTAGAATAGGGCCTGGCTCATTACAAGCAGGAGGTGTGTCACTATTCTTGGTTGTCAGAGCGTGTTCTTGATGACCCCGTCACTCCAGTCACCATGGTCACCACAATCCTGTAGTAAATGCTCAAGTGTCAGTCGGTGAGCAATCTGAGTGGATCACAAAAGGCAACTCTGATTGCTGGTAGATTTATTTTTATGTCCCCAAAATATATCTTTCCCTGCTTTGTTCCCTCCCTCCCTCCCTCTTTCCGCTTTCTTCTTCCCTCCCCCTCCTTCCCTCTCTCCTTCCTCTTCCTCTTTCTCCTCCTTCCCCTCCCCCCACTCTGCCCTGGAGCTGTCACTTCTCTCATTTATTTCTGGCTCTGATCTACACACTGGAAATGCGTGTGCGCGTTACATGCCAGCCGTCTGTTGAGTTCCTCCTTCTCTGTTAGCATCTATCGGCTTTCCTGGCACTTGCCAGTGAGCCGACACCATATAGTCGGCTTCCTTATGGTTCTCTCTGCTCACTGGACCCAGGACAAGAGTGTGGCACCCTTGTTGCCCACAACATCATCAGTGAGCCTTCCTCCTTGAAACACAGGTCAGCCAGTGCTGGAACAAAGAAACTTAAACCAGAGAAAGGGAGGGCGAGAGCAGTTCGCATTTTGAGCCCAAGGATCACAGGAAATGAAAGACAGCGCCTCTTACTCCTTGGTTTTGCCAAAAAAAAAAAAAAAAAAAGCCCAGGGAGGTGACGGGAGACTATGTTCCACTCCCAGAGCCAGCGTCTGGCAGTCTGAGCTCACACCAGTCTCCCCTACTGTTTTCATTTTTCTCTCATTTGCTGCACTCATTTCAGCCAACCTGATTGCATAATGTCATGGCTAATTCTACACTAACTGAAATCTTGGGCACGTCACCCAGCCTTGCTGAGACCCTCGGTGAGACCAGGGGAGGAGAGCACCTGTCCTGCTGAGGAGGCTCAGGGGGACAGACCCTGCACAGTTTAGCCCAAGGCCTGTATCGTGTGTGTGTGTGTGTGTGTGTGTGTGTGTGTGTGTGTGTGCACATGCACCCGAGAGTGTTGGGGGTTCATGTGTTGATAACTGGTAGTCTGTTAGTGCTGAGAGTGTAGCTGTGAGGGTTAATTTTGTCAGGGATCTCTCCTCTCTCTTTTATTTATTGGCTGTTTCATCTGAGCAGGTTCCTTTGCCTTGATGTTCTCACCTGTGAAATGGGTCTCCCTTCTTCCCGTTCACTGTGGGAGTATTCAGTAATATGCGTTCAACTCCCAACACCTTCAGTGTTTGGTAGTTAAGTTAGTTTCTTTTTAGGAAAAAATAAGACTGGTAGGAAAACGGCAAATGATAAGACTAAAGAAATACTAGTTTTCTTGCTTTCCATGCCGTCTCAACTGTGGAAAACAGAGCTGTAAATTTTAGACTCGAGATGTTTTAACCACCACTGCTCCGCATTCTAGACATTTCTGTGCATTCCAAGGGCCCTGCTCATTCCAGAGCCCAAATATTATCTTTTCAGTTGGCTCTCTTGATGATTTTGCAAATTAACAAACCAAAGAAAACATTACGTGGCTGGATTCTTGAACTGGGTCTGTGGGCCCGGCCACATCCTGTGTGGTGATCAACATTGTTCCCCAGGGTGGGTGGAAATCAGTCATCTTCTGACACTGACCACTCTGCCTCAGGCCCTCTTAGATTCACCCCACAGTCCTCTTCAAGGCTGACTCGACAGAGAGCTACCTGTGACCTCTCCTGTCTGGGAAGTCCCAGGGAGGGACTAGTCTGAAAGGCCCAACAAGGGCCCCGTCAAGGACAAGACTGCAGCTTGGGAGTAGAAATAGCATGAAGATAACAGTTCAAAGAACCCATCATGAGCTCAGATAATGTAACAGCGTGAGGAAGGAGATGACGGAAAGTACTGAGGTCAGTGGTGAGGGAAGAACCTTCTAGAAAGACGCCGTTTGAGCTAAGAACCTCATGAGACGTCACCATGCTCACACAGCGGTGAGCAGTAAGTGAGCAGCCCCACTGTCCAGTGCTAGGTAGGCAAGGCCCTGTATGTCTCTGGACAAAGATTGCCAGGGGAATCGGAGTCTGTCGGAGGAGAGGAGAATGGTTAGAGGCATAAGGAAAAAACGAGGGGATCTTGTTGCTCACAAAGGAGTTTATCAGTCCTAGCAGGAAAAGTGGTAGTATTTTATCTGAGTGTGAAGATTTTTCTTCAAAGACATGTGTTATAGTCAATTTCACATTGCTGGCAGAAAGCTTCCGACCAAGAGCAGCTTGTCGGAGGCAAGGGTTTATTTTGGCTTACAGACTCTAGAGGAAGCTTCATGATGGCAGGGGGTAATGATGGCATGAGCAGAGGGTGAACATCACCCCCTCACCAACATCAGGTGGACAACAATAGCAGAAGAATATGTCAAACACTGGCAAGGAGAAGCTGGCTACAACACCCATAAGCCTGCCTGCAAGAGACGCCAATTCCCAAATTACCAGCATTCAGAACACATTAGTTTATGAGGGACACCTGAGTCAAACCAACACACCATGTTATCTAGAATGTGCCATGGCCTTTTAATTCACCTCCAAAACACAGCCCACTGAAACCCTGCCTGTATTCTGGGTTTTGTTAATGTTATCTAATACAATGGTCAGAAATTAGAAAAGTCCATTACGATGTGAATTTGTGAGCAGCAGCCAATATAGCTACAGATCTTAAGCATGTGATTTTTCACTTTAAGCCTATAAATTATACTCCCTGCCCTGTTCTTTGGCTCAAGGCTAGAGGCTTAAATATGAAAATCTTGTCTAAAAGTCCCTCTCTGAATTATTCGCAAAGCCATGAACAAACCCTGCGGCCCATGATTTTCAGTTGTGAGTTCTTGAGAGCGGGACATCTGTGAGCAGTCTGAGTTTAATGACTGACAGGCCTGCAGTGACAAACACAATTGGATAGGTTGGCTCTTGGCAGTCACTGGACCTGGCTGGTGAACACAAGTGTGTCAATCTAGAAATCTCTAACTCAAAAAAATATATATTTTTTATTTGTTTACTTGAAAGAAGCAGATATCACCAGGGCCTCCAGCCACTGCAAAGGAACTCCAGATGCATGTGCCACCTTGTGCATCTGGCTTGAGTGGGTTCCGAAGAATCAAACCTGGGTCCTTATGCTTCCCAGGCAAGCGCCTTAACCATTAAGCCATCTCCCTAGCCCATGCTCTGACTTTTGGGGGTGACACTTATGATGCTTTAGGGAGGGAATGTGGTGCCCTTCTCAATTCTGTCATTCTGTCAAAAGCTGTAACTTTGCTGTAGAAACAACATGTGATCAAGTCTGGCAGGCTCACAGGAGAGTGACAAATGCTCCAGAAACACCGTGACACCCCCATTGGCTTCTGAGGTCAGCCAAATAAGAGACGGGGCATGTTCAGATCAGGATGGTCATACAGCACTTCCTCTGGGGGTGCATGGGACTGGAGTATGTAAATTGGGGCCCTCACGTTTAGAGGGTCACCTAGCCAGCTATGAAACACAAATGATTCTTGATTCATCTCAGACAGACCCTGGAGCTTTGCCCAAAGACAGGCATACTCTCTGGCCTCAGTTCCTAAGTGACCAACAAGTCCCAGCGTCTAAAAGGAAGCAAGATTTCAATTCCTCTCCTTCCATGATTTCCTTTGGAGGAAGGACTGGAGAGCTGCTGGCCAGGGATAAGGAGGGGAGCATTCCTTATGGGGATGAGGTCAGCATGCTACCTCCTGCAGATCAAAGGACAGGGCTGGGTACAGTAGGCCTTCCCCACTTCAGCCTCTCACCCTGTCATCAGAAAGAAGACTCTCTTGTCTGTTGAGGAAGAGCCTCCTCGGGCCAGTTTTATTTGGAGGAGAGAGCAGGCTGGGCCACCTTCTGGCTGAGGTCATGGTCCACCTGCTTTTGGGGGGAATCACCTGATATTCGGCTTCCTGCCAAATCATAGATGTGTTAGTTGTAGCTCCGGATGCTGGGAGGGAACTCAGGTTGGAAGCCTTTCAAGTGATGAGTCTTCAGTGTGCCCTGGGCCTTTGGCTCTCTGGGATGCAGGTTCAGACTCCCTGGGTCCTCAGAACACCCATCATCAGAACCTTGTGATGAGTGGTAAGGTCAAGGGATCAGGTTTTCAAAACCCATTCTGTCTTCCCTGGGCCTCCCCACACCTCTTCAGCTCACATTTCTTCCCACACTGCTCCAGTGATCATGGAAAAAGACATAGAACCTTCTATGAGGTGGCTCGGAGATCAGCCACGCTCCAGCCTCTTCCAGACACGCCCTTCAGTTCTCCTGGACCCAGTTCTCACACCTTGTCAGGAGCCTAAAAGACCTCAGCCAGCGTCCCAGCTGTGGTTCCACTCCTTGCATTTCCCTGGACTGGGAAAGCTCTCGATTTCACTTCTCATCATGATACCCTTGTTAGCAGAACCCACGGTGCTCAGAGCCTCATCCTCAGCTCCATCATCTTCACTCCCGTGTGCTCAGCACACTCCCTGGCCTTCTCCGTACAGTCCGCAGAGCTCAGCCAGGGCTCCCTGAACACCAGATCCCTCCCCAGTGCCCTGCCTCATGCTGCCACTACCCACCTTCCAGGATACAGGTACACCACGACCTCCATCACTGTAACCACTACTGCTTGTGTGTGTGTGTGTGTGTGTGTGTGTGTGTGTGTGTGTGTACAAGCATGCATACACACAGAGAGAGGCGTATGCGTATGTACACAGAATCGTGCCCCGAGTTCGGTGGCTGGTTGGTTCTTTCCACACTGACTAAATGTAACTTTACTCATGCTCCTGACATCAACTGCTTTGCACATTGATTTCTCATGTTCAGAGGGATTTTCTGTCCCTGTCTACGAGAGGCTGAGTAGGAAGGACCAGACCCATTCCCTGGATGGAAAATCAAGGTGCCCTTGAATTGAGTTTGCCTGGGTTCTGCAGGCAGCTCTCTGAGACCCTGTATGCCTTTCCTGCGTCGAGGGGAAAATCCAGGTGTGGCCTGGACATTGTGTGGGGCCTGTGGAGAAGATGACAGGTGACTCGGGCTGGTTCCCAACAGCAGCAGAACATGGGGAGGAGCAGGAGACTGCCTGCCCAACTGCATCTGCCACAGCCTTGGGCATATGACTGGTCAGCAACCACACAGCACGGGGCGAAGAAGCCAGGCCAGTGCAGCCCGGGGGGCCAGCCCAGCCTGCAAGCGCTAGGCATGTGTGGCCAACAGCCTCATGAGTTTTCCCTGTACCTCATCAGGCCCAGAGGTGTCCTTCCACATCTTCTTCCCTGATGCTGACTCCAAGCCCCTTTCCTCCTTCAGGGGGAACTAGGACTTCCACCAGGACTCAGACTCAGTAGTGTTGGCTCTCTAATCCCAAAACCCACATCTGTGTCCCTCCTCCAGATCTGCCTTAACTATTCATAACAATCCTGACATCCTGAGCAAGAACAGACCTGATAAGGAAGGCAAGCCTGGGTCCTCCTCATACCCAACAGGCTCCAAACCCAATCCCATGCATCAGGTGGGCTGTAATGCCAGATCTTCCCACAGTGTATAAGGCGGGCTGCAATGCCAGGCCTTCCCACAGTGTATAAGGTGGGCTGCAATGCCAGGCCTTCCCCCATGCCTCAGGTGGCCTGACATGCCAGGCCTTCCCCCATGCCTCAGGTGGCCTGACATGCCAGGGCTTGCCCCAGTGCAGCACTCCAACCTTTCTGAGGCCACAGACAGCAGCTGTGCAAGTTCGGATAACACCAAATGGAAAGAGCCACAAAGACAAGGCCACACCTCTCTCCAGCCGATGTTAAATTCTTTACCACTGCTGTGAGCACACTTCGCCATTAGGATAGACAGATGCTTCTGTCTTTCTACACTGTCAGCACGTAAGATCGTCCAAAGATTCCCAAGCTAGGTGTAGGTCAGTTTGGTCTGCCTGACGCCACCAAGGACTCCTGTTGTCTCTTGAAATCATGACCAGGGGACTCTGTTCCACCAACCTTCATGACAATTATCTTTACCACTCAAATCACACACCATGCTTCCCACGATTTATGTGTAGCGTGCATGTTACAGGAGAGCTAAAGACTGGGTTAAGAGGCCATGGTATTGTCAAAGGCAGTGCCGAAGGCCAGCGCAAACAGTGAGCAAAATGCCAAGTCTCGCTGACTCACTACAGGTGCTTGGGTCCTGGGTTAGGAATTCCAGAGAAGTTGGGGGTGGGAAACCCAGAAGCTTCCACACGGGTGATTATGACAGCAGGGAGACTCACTCTGAGCTGAGTCCAGCAAGGTCGGAGGCTCATGTGGCAGTCTCCTCGGCAGAGCTTGTGAGTAGACCCTGCAGTGGCTGTGACAAAGTGATGCGCCCAAGTGCCACGCTGTGGGGTGACCTGTGTCTCTACTCATGGATCTTGGGTGAGGAATTTGCATCGTTCATGGTCCAGTGTCTTCAATAAGCTCACAGCACAACTTTTCATTAGTGAGAAATCACGTGTCAGTCTGTGCGTGGTGGCTGTGCTAGGTGGGATGGTGCTGGCCAGAATGGAGTGACTCAGGCAGGGTGGGGCTTGTGCTGTACACCCAGGAAGATGTAAAATCGCCCCCAGCTTGTCCACCCTAAGGCTCTCCCAGACTCAGTGTTCAGTCAGTGGTGGGGGCTCCACAATCTCCTCCCTTCAGCCCCTGGAAGCCTCCTGATTATCTTCTAAGTCTTTGCTCACACGTGCCCACTGCCTTCTAGAGGATCACCTCAGCCACAATGTATATACGTTTTTTAAATACTTTATTTATTTGAGAGAGGGAAAGAGGCAGATAGAGAGAATAGGCACACCAGGGCCTCTAGCCAGTGCAAATGAACTCCAGACATATGCGCCGTGTGCATCTGGCTTTCTTGGGTACTGGGAAATCAAACCAGGGTCCTTAGGTTTCACAGGCAAATGCTTTAATGGCTAAGCCATCTCTCCAGCCCCATGATGTACACCTACTAAAATAAAAACCTACCATGAGCCAGGTGCTAGGATGGGCTAACGGGCAACTCAACCTTGAAAAGCTGATGGTGCAAGCTATTGCTAAAGGGGGGCTACAGCAGATGAGGGTTCAAAGCACTGGTCTTTTATCTGACTTTGCTCAATGAATGAAAGAACAAGGAAATATCCAAAGATAAACCATAACTATCATGGCTAGAATGTGGTCAAAAGGGGGCTGTCTTAGAAAATTCCTTTCAGGCTTCACAGTCAGCATTGGGTGAGCCTCGGCCACCACACATGCCATGTGTCTGCCCCAGAGGGACTGCTGGAATGAAGGCCCAGCAGAATCTCAGCTAGCCCAGACCCTAAGCGTGAACCCTACACATGGCGCAAAGTGGGAGAAGAGTTTGTTTTCTGGGCTGCGGGGCTTGGACCCGTTTGCTTTCTGAAGTGGGTTCTCATTTCTTGTCCTTCCTGCCCCTGTTTCCTCAGCCTGGAACTGCTGGCAGACGGGCAGTATGCTTTCGGACTGCCCTTCTACCCCGCCTATGAGGGCCAGTTCTCCCTGGAGGAGAAGAGCCTGTCGCTGAGGATCATGCGCTTCTTCTCCAACTTCATCAGATCCGGGTACGTGCACCGCAGTTCCGCTCCTTCCACTGCACTCCCTGCCCACCCCCATCCAAACATAAAGGCCGCTGGGTGTCAGTAGACCCACTCTCCTCCCTAGACATCAAGCTTTTCTGATACTCTCTCCCTGCCTCAGTCTCCCTCTCCTGCCGAAGCGACCTTTGTGTTGATAAATTTTTGTGACGAAAGCTTTCCATTTTCAACCTCTTGCTCAGACACATTGGGCCGTTCTACATCAGCGCCTCCCAGTCTTGGTAGTGTTGACACTTTGGTCCAGGAAAATTGTGTGTCACCTGTGTGTGTGTCCTGTGGGATAGTTGAAGCATCCCTGGCCTCTGCACACTGAACACCAGCGGCACACTGTCTCGTTTATCCGTTTATCTTGCATCACCATGACAAAACGCCTGACACATGGCTTAAAGGAAGAAAGATTCATTTTGGCTCACAGTTTGTTGTTTGACTTGACCTTGGGCAGGACATCATGGCTGCAGGAGTGTGGAAGCCTCGTCTCCTCATTGCAGATAGGAAAGAGAGAAAGAAGTGGGGCAAGATGACTTCACAGGCCCTCGCTAGTGACTTATTTCCTCTAGCTAGGCCCTGCCTAATAAAGGGTCCAAAAGCTCACAAAATAGACCCCGAGATGGGGACTAAGCCTTCAACATATGCTATGGGGGGCACTTTTTGTTCAAACTCTAATACTCATCCCTGTTCTAGTTATTAGAATAAAAAAAACGTTTCTGGCTGGGCGTGGTGGCACACGCCTTAATCCCAGCACATGGGAGGCAGAGGTAGGAGGACCACCGTTTGAGTTCAAGGCCATCTTGAGACTACATAGTAAATTCCAGGTCAGCCTGGACTAGAGTGAAACCCTACCTCGGAAAAAAAAAAAAAAAAAAAAAAAAAAAAAAACACCACGTGTTTCTGGTAGTCAGACATGATGGCATATATCTATAATCCCAGCAATCAGGAAGCTGAGGCAGGAGGACTGAGAGTCCCAGACCAGCCTGGGCTACATAGAAAGACCCTGTCTCAAAAGATAAAATGAATTCTCGAGGTATTGCCCAAGGTGTCCTTGGTGGCAGAGCACTGGGAAGAGAACAGGTCCCCTGTGGGGTGCACCACTGCCTTAGTGTATTAGTGCAGGTCAGCCCCTCTGGCTTTCAGTGTCTCCCCTAACCCCCTCTTCCTTCCCCTGTACCTCTCATCCAGAGCAGCAGAGCACCACCTTCCCCATGTGCTGTCCCTCCCCATTCTGGTGGTCTTTGCATTTCCTAGAACTCACTCAGGGAAGGTAGAAATGTCCTAACCCCCTTACAAGCTACTATCAACCTGAAATAGTAAAATCCAGCATAAATCAAAGCCGTACAAAATAAAGGTTTATGCAGTTTGTATGGAAGTTGCCTGGAAAAAAAAAGACAGCTCTTGTAATTAGGGCTTGAGAAAATGTTTCCCTGGGGAAGAAGCATTTCTAGTGCATGCTTCACAGATAAACAGAACATTCCCGTGAGCAAAGTGGAGTGGCTCTGAGCAGGGAGAGCTCTCAGCCAGGGCAGGTGGGTAAGGAAGCCCTGTGTGGAAGGGGGCTGCTGGGATGGTTGGAGCCTGCCCAGAGCTCCTGGCCAGCAGGTCTGGCACTGAGTAGCTTCTGAGAGGGTGTGATTATCCCCCTTCATAGGGGCTTGACCCGAGAGGGGGGAAGATGGCTCTGGTTCCATGTTCCTGGCCCAGGGCTTGGACAAGCAAGGACCTTCCAGGGCGGTGATGGCATCCAGATGAAAGGACATCAGGATAGAACGGGCACCCTGGGCTTGCAAACATGCAGAAAGATAGGATGACACTTGGTCCTGAGTGACGCCACTGACGCATGAATGTCCGTCTCTCCTTTGTGGGTATGGCTTGTGAGAGGTGAGCTCGGAGAGTCTTCATGTCTAAGTGCCTTGTGGTACCCAGCTAGAGGCTGGATCCGGGGACTCTGGAGACCAAGAGCAAGGTGAATGTGATACCAAGTGGCATAAAGAAAGTTCAGTTTCCCTCATGGAATTTTTTTCCTAATTTCCCCAGAAATCCCAACTACCCACGAGTTCTCAAGGAAAGCGCCCGACTTCGCAGTGCCCTGGCCTGACTTTGTGCCCGGAGCCGGTGGACAGAGCTACAAGGAGTTCAGTGTCCAGCTTCCCAATAGGCAGGGCCTGAAGCAAGCCGACTGCTCCTTCTGGTCCAAGTACATCCAGGCTCTGAAGGCTGCAGGTAGCTGAGCTGGGGTATGGGAGAGGGGGTCAGTTGGGGGGTGGCTGTTGGCCTCAGTACCTGCTGACTGGCCATGCATGGGGTGTGCAGTGCATATGTGGGGGCCACTGGGTCAGTGGGTACTAGTGGCACAACCCCTTCCCTGACATGCTCATTCTCAGAGGAGCCTGGAGGTCTCTGGAAGGTGAAGCAAGAGCATGACCCAAGAGGGAAGGCTGGGTGATCACCCAGCAGCCATCTTCCAGCCGGCAGCACTGGTGCATGGAGAAGGATCTTCTCACAGCCCTTGTGTGACTAGAAGGAAAACCTAGAAGAGGCACTGATGGTCAGGGTCAAAGATAACATTCCACCTCTTCCTGCTCCAGAGATGTAAGGGGATAAAATGAGCCACTGCAAAAAGCATTAGGAATATAGAGATGGCATGATGTCTTTGAGAAGCTTCTGGAAGAGTAGGAAAACAAATGTCATAACTCCAAAAATGTCATCTGCCTTTCCTGGTGGCAGGGTAGTTGCTTGCTTCCAGGCTATCAGGACCCAGAGGAGGGCCCCTCATGTCTCTGGAGGGCGGGAAGGTTCCCCTGACAGGGTGACAGGAGAAGGGTCCAAAATGATGGTTTGCAGCCCTGGAGGGGTGGAGTGGAGCACAAATAAAGATGAAGTCTTATCTCATGTGCTTTAGATCCCCAACTCTGCTTTTAGCTTCAGGGCCAAGTGATCTGTCGACAAACCCAAGCACCCTGGTGCCCTTATCATGTCTCTCCAGCCTAGAGATGAAACCGAGCTGCAGTGCCTCTGCAGAGCATTGGCAGAGAATGACTGGGGCTTGGGGTCTTAACCAAAGGCAAAAGGACCAACCTGCCCTCCACTTGTGTTTCAGATGGAGCCAAGGAAGAGCAGTTGGCAGGGAGTGAAGAAGAGGACTTGGCCTTGGGGTCTGCGCTGCAAGAAGACCTCCTGAGTCCCCCAGAGCCGGGCCCCAAAAGCTATAACAAATGACCAACCCCTGAAAGCTCCTCCTCCAACCCCACCCTTGACTGCCCACCATGGTGGCTTCATACCATAGCCAGTCGCTTTCAATAAAGTGCCCCATGCAGTGAAGCTTCCATGACTCTGAGTCGTGACTTGAAAGCAGTTCCTGGTGACACTGCACTTGACCCTATCAGTCTTCCTGAGTTCTGAATCCCAGGTCTCGTCCTCCGCCTCAGGCCCTGTGCCAAGTGCTGGGAAGCAAGGGAGAGAGGACATCCGGCAAACAGGAGACCGTGGTCTGAGAAGGAGAGCTCTTTGAGCCACAGTGTCAGCTGAGTGGAGGCAACGATACACTGAAGAAGGCTCCAGCATGGAGATCGAAGACCAAGTGGGGCTAGCATAGTGGTCTAGCACGATACAAGATGCTCTGAGCCCAAGCTGTGAGAGTGGGGCATGGGGAAGGGCCGGTGCAAGGAGAAATGAAGGGACTTGATTGCACATGAGAAGTGGGGGCCTGGAAACAGAACCGTGGTCGCTGCTTCAGCTACATTTGGGCATCGGGATAGGTGGCTGAATTTCTCTTTTACCTTCCTAAAGACCACTCTGCTGGGAACAAATCAGTTTAAACCTTGTTCTCTCTCTCTCTCTCTCTCTCTCTCTCTCTTTCTCTCTCTCCAATAAATAAAAAAAAATTAAAAAGTAAACTGGAGGTACAGAAGAACGGCACGAGATGAACCTGGCTCACCGTTGCAGTTTTTAAGGTAGAGAAAGCACAGGCCAGGGAATGTGCACACAGAGTAGAGCCAGTGAAAGGCGAGAGAATAGATCCTCCCCGAGGACTTCCGAAGCAGAATGTATCCTGTTTGTGCCCGTTTGAAATTCATGTTGCGTTTACCTACAGAACGTCAAGATGGTGAACGAGTTATACTAAGCCTGGAAGTTTGCAGTAATTTGTTACATTGGCTGTGAAAACCTAATACATCATTATACTAATTCAGATGTATATTTTATCCTGCCCCTGACCAAACCTCAGGCACAGGTAACACACGTTTCTCCTAACAGTAAAAAGTCCACCCTAGGGCTGGAGAGATGGCTTAGCAATTAAGGTGCCTGCCTCCTAAGCCTAAGAACGCTGGTTCTAATCTCCAGGTCCCACATTTAGCCAGATGCAAAGTGACGCAAGGGCGCAATGCTGCACTTGACCACAAGGGGGCGCACACATCTGGATTTCGTTCACAGCAGCTGAGAGGCTGCTGGTGCGCCCATCTCTATCTGTCTTCCTCTCCCTCTCTCTCTGCCTCTCTCTGTGTCTCTCTCCAAAAAAAAAAAAAAAAAGTCCACCCTAGTCCAATTTCAAAACCAGAACCACAGCACTGACCCTGAAAATGGATTATTCTCATTCTGCCATACAGCTGGGCTGGGGGATGGGTGACGTGGGGGACCTCCTGTGTGAGCCCCACATGTGTGTGTGTGGCCGGGCACTGCTGGATGACACCTACAAGTTTGTTCTCCCCTTTGTAGCCCAGGATGGAAAACACCCTGTGACAGTCACCTCCCATGCGTGGCAGATTGTCTGGTTGATGTGCATGTCCAGCAAGCAGTGGGGCCCTCGTGGTTAGCAGAGGATTTGTGGACGTCCATGGACCAGTCCGGGAGACAGGTGAAGAAGAGGGCGTTTCAGAGCTCAGTCCAGCCCGGCCTTGTTCTGGAACAGCTCTGGAAGAACAAGGGGAACAGACAACGTTCAGCAGTGGGGGAGGGCATCTGGCGGGAGGGCACCTGCTTCCGTGTTGAGATAAGTGGGGGCAGGGCAATCCAGGTTCCCTGGCCTGCCCGCCAGAGCTGCTGCAGAGCTCTGGGCTCGGGTGCTGTTTCTCAGTAGCTAGAGTCACGGACATTGCGCAAGCCACCCCTGCGAACATGGGCTGGCAGAAGTGCATGACGGGGCAGCCAGGAAGCCGTCATGAACTCAGCTCTCCATCTGAGAAGGTCAGGGAGGGCACAGCACACCCAGTACCAAGGTTAGGGTTGCATGAAGGTCAGGAAGTGAATGGGGCATTTTCGCTTATTCCACCGGGGGTATAGTTAAGGCATGACTCAGGCAGGAAATGTGGGTATTCACTGTGTGCTTTGATTCAGGTGTCCCCCATAAACTTAGGTGTTCTAAATGCTGGGTTCCCAGCAGATGGAGATTTGGGAATTAATGCCTCCAGGAGGCAGTGTATTGTTGGGGGTGGGCTTATGGATGTTATAGCCAGTTTCCCCCGGCCAGTGTTTAGCACACTCTCCTGTTCCTGTTGTCTATCTGATGTGGGCCAGGAGGTAATGTCCGACCACTGCTCATGCCATCATTTTCCAATGCCATCATGGAGCTTCCCTTTGAGTCTGTAAACCAAAATAATCCTTTTTTCCCACCAGCTGCTCTTGGTCAGGTGATTTCGACCAGCAATGCAAACCTGACTATATCACACTGGAAGCCAATTATAGGCCACGTTGTCCTGGGTGGGGAGTTCTCCTGAGGAAGGAACGTGGACGTGTCCTTCCAAGAACAGCAAGAGACAGCCCTGCAGCTCCCTCCTCCCCTACTCCAGAGAAGTAGTAGATGTACCCAGAGTTAGGGGCTCCCCGTGTTCCCACAAAAGCTATGAAGAACAATATCTCCCAGACTATCCCAGGCCATAGGTGACTGTTTCCGGGCCAGACTAAAGGCATGCAACCCGAGTGCTTCCAAATGCACCAGTTGCCCACCCTCTCCCCTGGGACCCTTCCTCACTAAGGCCCTGCCTCTCTGAAGCCAGAGCCTCCCCATTCCTGCCTCTGTGTGCTGGAAGAAGTCATTTAACTCCCTTCCGCATGGCCTCCGTGACACACATCTCTACCTGCGCCCCCTCGCCCCCGCCCCCGCCCCCACCCAGGGGTGCTCCCCCAGGTTGTGGGCAGAATCTAGCTCTATGATGCAAGGCTCACAGTTTCCTTGCTGGCTGTCAGGCAGAGGTCACCCTTAGTTCTCAGGTCTCTGAGCCTAGAAGTGCCTTCCATGGGTGTCCATCCTTTGAAAATGAGCCAGGCGTGGTGGCACACGCCTTTAATCCCAGCACTCAGGAGGCAGAGATAGGAGGATCAACGTGAGTTCAAGGCCACCCTGAGACTACATAGTGAATTCCAGGTCAGCCTGGGCTAGAGTGAAACCCTCTAAAAACCTTCAAAAAAATTAAAAAAAAAAAAAAAAAGCAAAGGGAAAAAGAAAAGAAAAGAAGAGAAAAGAAAAGAAAATGACAATGTGGCTTTGTCATCCTCAAACGCGCCAGACTGCATTCATAAGCTCACACACATGAGGGTCCAGCACACAACACTTTTCTTTTGTTGTTTGCTGTGACTTAGGCAGAACCACTCTGTCTGCCTTGCGCTGTCAGAAGCCCGTAGTACGTGGTTTGCTCCATGCCCTCCGAAAGACTGCAGTCTGCTGAGTGAAGCCCACAGCTCGTCGCCCTCTGAAGAACAGGCTATAAATAGATCGGGTCATTAAAAAGAGGAAGGAGTGCACCTGGACACCAACAACATGTAAATTTGGCCCTGGAAGATTACAGGGCCCACTGCTTGCCCAGCCCTGCTGTCGCCCAGACACACACACACACACACGCAGGCTTCTGCAGATCTCTGAGTATGAAGGTCAGAGACTGCAAGCCACCAGCTCTCCTAAACCCCAGAGGTCTTCCCAAGAAGGTCATGACCTCAGGCTGGGGTGAGTCCCTGATCTTTGGTCGGTTCGGAATAACCTCTTCTGAGGTTACCTGCACTGAGGAAGGCTGAGATGGCCCCAGCAGGGGAGGGGAGGGGTGGAACCCCCTCTGAAGATGTGTCTGTACCCAGGGACACGTCCTGACTGCAGGGAGTCTGCGTCAGAAGGAAAGACCAAGTGGGTCTTGGCTGTAGGCTGTAGGAGCTAAATGACTTTGGCCAGTTTATTGCATCCTTGAACCCTCGTTTTCTGGTCTTCACTTGCACACTGGAGAGAATGAAGGGGTATGCCTGGCAAGAACAGTGCTCAACAGAGGTCACTTTCTCTCCTCTTCCTCCTCTTCCTCCCTCCTCTTGGTAGTTGTGTCATCTCCAAGAAGTATCTGACACACAAGTATTTCATGGATCTTTTTTTTAATTCATTTGTTTGTAAGGATAGAGAGAGAGAGAGAGAGAGAAAAGGCATGCCAGGACCTCTAGTCACTGCAAATAAATGCCAGATGCATGTGCAACTTTGTGCATCTGGCTTTACGTGGGGACTGGGGAATCAAACCCCGGACTGTTAGGTTTTGCAGGCAAGTGCCTCAACTGCTAAGCCGTCTCACCAGTCCCCCATGGATCCTTTTATAAGGCTGAAGATTGGGGGCTGATTGACTGGGGTCCTTGAGCGACAGTGCTCATGAGCAGCGGGCAGCTGGCTGGGGCTTCTTTTTGCTGGGTATACGAGCAGGGGCAGTTTGCTGGGGAAGGCACAGTTTGAGCGGTTTGCTGTTTTGATTGACAGGTTTGTGACAAGCTTATCTCTACCGTGGTGCATGTACCTTCCCATTCAATGTCTAATTTTAACCCCCCTACACATAATTATGTGTAGACATAAAATGATAAATAGAGGATTCTCCTTACAAGCTCACAGAAGGGCTGGAGAGATGGCTCAGCCATTAAGGCACTTGCCTATAAAGCCTAAAGACCTGGGTTCAATTTCCCAATACCCATGTAAAGCCAGATGCACAAAATGGTGCATGTATTTGGTTTGTTTACAATGGCTAGAGGTCCTTGCATGCCCATTCTCTCTCTCTCTCTCTCTCTCTCTCTCTCTCTCTGCTTGCAAATAAATAAACAAAATATTTTTAAAAGAATTCACATAGAGGATACTTTTTATCTGACTGTCCATGCACCTGAAAGCAGTCCAGGCTGGATGGTTCCCCCCATCTTCCAATCCTAAATATACCTTAGAACATACATGAACATAAACTGACCATAAAAGGGGCGTCACTGGATGTTTTTAGGGGAAGTAAAACTTACTCCATTGTTTGAAGCTGTGTGTATGTACAACTCAGTATGGGTGGGGGTTCCAGGTTGCCAACAGGGAACATTTTTTTTTTCTTGATTTTTCAAGGTAGGGTCTCACTCTAACCCAGACTGACCTGGAATTCACTATGTAGTCTCAGGGTAGCCTTGAACTCACAGTGATCTGCCTACCTCTGCCTCCTGGGTACTGGGATTAAAGGCGTGCACCACCACACCTGGCTTTCTAGGGGCATTCTTAGGAAAGGGGTGTGTGCACTATTCATGCAGAGCACTGTCCTGGGTTGCTGAGCCATGACCCTATACTTACATCCTCTGAGACAGGGTGGAGGAGATACGCACTTGCAGCAGAAGGAGAGAGCAGAGACACCCCAAGTACCAGGAGGAGTCAACATCCCAGCCTGATCCTGAGGTATGGAGCCTGTATCTAAGGACCCTGAGGGCAAGTGTGACCACCCCCCAACAGCCAGCAAGGAAACAGAGACCCTGGTCCAGCCACTGCAAGAAAATGGCTTCTGGGTTGGGGAGATGGCTTAGCAGTTAAGACGTTTGCCTGCAAAGCCAAAGGACCCAGGTTCAACTCCCCAGGACCCACATAAGCCAGATGCACAAGGGGACACACGCATCTGGAGTTTGTTTGCAATGGCTGGAGGTGCTGGTGCACCCATTCTCTCCCCACCCCCTTTACCTGCCTATTTCTGTATCTCTCTCCCTCTCTCTCAAATAAATAAAACAAACTATTTATTAAAAGAAAGAAAAGGGCTTCTGCCAACCAACTGAAGGAACCTGGAAGAGGACATTCCCCCAGAGCCTCCAGTAGGGAGCACAGCCTTGTTGAGACCTTGATTTTATCCCGCTCTGGTTATGTCAGCTGTCTGGCCCACCCACACAATTACATGATAATAAATCCAGCCAGTATCCAGTAACCCCATGGTGGTTTCTCACGCCTGCCTCAGAGCCACCAGACAAGGAAGCCATCAGAAACCACCTTTCTGACTAACATTTGCATTTATCCATAGCCACAGTTATGGAATCTGCTGAGGGTTGGGCCCAACTTCATGGTTCTCAGTCATCAAGCCACTCTTCAATTCATATTACTGTTACAGCTCCCAAGATCACATGGCCAATGAGGTTGTGACCCCAGGATGCACCCAGGATATATATTGACCAAGAAAATCTAGGGACAATATTAGACCAAGTATATTCTATACAACAGAAGTCTAATAATATTCCCAAATCAAGATTTTCCCCAAACATTCTGTAGGTTCAATATTGCATGAACTAAGTTCATTCTTTCCGCAGTTTGAATGTAAAAGGCCCCCAATAGGCTCGTGTGTTGAACACGTGGTCCTCAAGTGGCGGTGTTCAGGAACGTTGTAGAACCTTTAGAAGGCAGAGCCTTGCTGGAGGAAATGAGTTTCTGGGATGGATCTTGACGTCTTTTAGTCCAGACACACTGGATGTTCTTCTCTGCTTTGGGACTGTGCTGCTGCATGTGACGCGATGCTGGCTTCCTGCTCCTGCCTGCCAAGCCTCCACCACCAAAATGATTGCCCTTGAATCCGTAAGCTGGATTAAACCCTTTTCCTTCCATGAATTCTTTTTTTTTTTGGGGGGGGAGAGACACAAAGAAAGAGACAGAGAGAGAGGAAGAGGAAGACAGATAGAGATGGGAGTGCCAGCAGTCTCTCAGCTGTTGCAATCAAAATCCAGATGCGTGCGCCCCCTTGTGGTCAAGTGCAGCATTGCGCCCTTGAGTCACTTTGCATCTGGCTAAACGTGGGACCTGGAGATTGGAACAGGTGTTCTTAGGCTTAGGAGGCCAGCACCTTAACCACTAACCCATCTCTCCAGCCCTCCTTCCATGAATTTTTATAGGCTGGGTATGTTATCCCAGCAGTGTGAAAGTAATCAATGCAGTTCTGATGCGTACCATGTTCCCATGACATCTCAGATCCAGCTAGTGGATCAGTAGAAAGAGTCTGGCAGTGGTTCCCCCTTGACCATCAATCTCTTGAAAAGGTTCTGTCCAAATGCGTTGAGGTCAAATCTTCTGGTTGCTGTCCCCTGTGCCTGAAAGCCAGCATTGGCCCTTCCTCTTTGGCTCCTGCTTTCTGGCTCGTAGCTTTGGGTGTATGCTGTTATGGACAGAGCTATGGCCAAGCTCAATAAGCTTGGCCCAAAAGAACCAAGAGGTGTTGCCGGGTTTTTCCACTACCTCCTTGTGAAAGGGCTTCATGCCATCTGGGAGAATAGGTGACTTGGTGAACCCCAGCGCAAACCTGTCCTTAGGAGACCTCTTCATCCCCTTTTCCAATGTGAAGCTGTTGAAGGAAGTGACCAGAACATTCCCAGATGCCCTCAAGGAGAAGAGCTGAGTTAGAAACGACTCAGGACTTTGGCAAGGCAAATCAGTAGGTACAACCCCCGACAGGGCCAAATCATGACAGGCATTGTTCCTCATACTTCTGCCCATAATCCCCATCTCCTTGTCACGTGGGATGACTGCAGGAACAGTCATTCCACCCAGTTCAAAAGGATGAGGTCTCCTGTCCAAGGCCATTGTGCTGGAAGATGCTTTTGGGCCTGGTCGTGTGGCATGAAGGCCGTAGCTCGATGCTTGTGCCAGGCATTTGTGCTGGCTGCCACTGTGGTCTGAGGTGAGACAGAGGGCAGATCTTGGAGGATGAGCTGTGGGAAGCTCACACTAGTCACAAGGGTCACCATCAAGCAGAGACTGTCTCCTCCTTGCGTGTTGGGAACCATCAGAATGAATCTTGAGGGCTTCCTGGATAGCCGTGACCTGGGCACTGTCCCCCACTGTGGAGTGGAAGGAGGCAAGAAGGCTAAGTGGGCAGCCCGAGGCCCCGAACACTCCAGGCCTGTGGCCCCGAGCATGCAGGCGACTGCTGGGTGTTCCACTGGTAGCCCTGCAACCTCTCGAATGACTGAGATGCCTTCCTGTGAGCTATAACGGAGGAATTTCTGGAAATTTCCTTGTGCAGTGTGCTGGCCAGAGCTGCCCTGTCAGACAGCAGATGATGTCATGGCCCCAGCCAGGGGCTGGCTCACCAGGTGACATCACCAGGCCCAGGCCTGAATAACTCTGGAATTTGTTGCAGAGAGGGGTCAGTGGTGGCCTCTTTTCTCAGCCATTGTCCTGGTGGACTGTTTCGGGGGAATGGAGACTTAGAACACAGTGTGGGGCTGGAGAGACAGCTTTGCAGTTAAGGCGTTTGCCTACAAAGCCAAAGGATCCTAGTTTGACTCTCCAGAACCCATGTAAGCCAGATGCACAAGGGGGCATATGCATCTAGAGTTCGTTTGCAGTGGCTGGAGGCCCTGGTGTGTCCTTTCTCTCTCTCTCTCTCTCTCTCTCTCTCTCTGCCTCTTTCTCTATCATAAATAAATAAATAAATAATATATATTTTTAAAAAGAACCCAGTGTGGTGGTCTGTATGGTTGATCACAGGCAGTGTGCATCATGACAAAGGCACAGAAGCATGGGGCTGGGAAGAGTACTTAGTGGTTAGAGGTGCTTACTCCACAAACCTGTCACCCAGACTTTGGATCCCCAGCCCCATGTTAAGCCAGTCACAAAGTGACAAAGTGTCTATAATCCCAACACACCTACAGCACTGAGAGGCGGAGCCAGGAGAATCTCAAAACTGAAAGGCCAGCCAGTCTGCTCCTCCCAGTGGCAAACAAGAGAGAGCTGGACTCAAAGAAGGAGGAAGGAGAAGGCCTGAGTTGCCCTTGGACCTCCCCTTGCACTCAGCGGCACACACGCATAAACGCACACATACACACATAACACTTTTTAAAACATAGAAGTAGAAAAGAGAGACACAATATTATCCAAAACCCAGCATCCAGAGTTGCTCCTGACGTTTCAAGATATGGCCTTCCAAACTTACAATACTTATTTTAAAAGTAATCTTAGCTGAGCGTGGTGGCACATGCCTTTAATCCCAGCACTCAGGAGGCAGAGGTAGGAGGATCACTGTGAGTTCAAGGCCACCCTGAGACTACACAATGAATTCCAAGTCCGGGCTAGAGTGAGACCCTACCTCAAAAACAAACAACAACAAAAAAGTAATCTCACCATATATATGTAAGGAATATAGAACAACATTATTATGCTCACAAAATAATTAGGAGAGTGAAACAAATTAACATAGCCAAAATCTCACTTATTTTCTGTGTATGTGTATGTGTGTGTGTGTGAGACAAAACAACTAAAATCTATTCCTAATGCATGAATCACACACAGTAATACTTTTTTTTAACCTCTACTCCTCATATATTGGCACATTCAACAATATATTCCTAGGGCTGGAGAGATGGCTTAGCGGTTAAGGCTCCTGCCTCCTAAGCCTAAGAATGCTGGTTCCAATCTCCAGGTCCCACGTTTAGCCAGATGCAAAGTGACGCAAGGGCACAATGCCACACTTGGCCACAAGGGATGCACACATCTGGATTTTGTTCACAGCAGCTGAGAGACTGCTGTCTCCCTCTCCCTCTCTGTCTGTCTCTCCTCCAAAAATAAATAAAATAATTAAAAATTATATATTATATATATATGTATATATATATATATATATATATATATATATATATATATATTCCTAGATAATATAACTCTTTACATGTGTGAATAAAAATGGTTCATATGCTACAGACTATGTTGTTACTGGCCTTTAAGAAAAATATTTGCTAAATGATGGACATTTACACTAGTATTGGTTATTTCTCTAGATCACTTTATTGCAGTGTGTGTATGATTACAGAATTCAGTATTATTGAATGAAGTTGGGTTCTGATAACATGGGTAAGAATCTGACATTGTTAAAACCTCTATATTGTCAAAATTAACTGTGAACACCTGCAATGACCAAAGATAATGTTTGGGCAGAAAGTGTCACTCTTGACTCTCACAAAGCAGTATTTTCTCTAGAATTGGTGCAGGTCCTTGTGCCTTTGGTTGACTGTGGAGAAGTATAACATGGATATTTGAGGTAACACACACACACACACACACACACACACACACACACACAGGTCATTATCATCTTTACCACCATTACTATCCACCTACCACATACTTAAGTGTTCATAATTTGTAGAGAGCTGCGAGGTGCCGTGCCTTAAAGATGGCGCTGGCTTCTGCCTTCCGCCTTCCCGATGGCGAGTGCTCTCCTGGATAAACAAGTCCTTATTTGGCTTGGGCCGTGATCTAGGCTTGCTTCCGCATATGTGGACCTATCTGCATTCACCACGTGGCTTACCAGGGTTGGCTGTTCAAAGGCTTCTTAAGTTTCGGGCGGGCTTTTCCCCGGGTCAGAAGATTGTTCAAGGTTCCTGAATAAACTGTTGAAAGAAGAGTCCGAGCGTTGCGTCTTCCTTGCTGGTCGAGGTGGTCGCGACAATAATTCACATGAAATAGATGCAGTTCAACCACATTTCATGTACATTATATATCTCCTATTTCTGGGCATTCCTCGGCCCCGATTTGACCTTGCTGAGAAATGCACAGATATTCTCAGTTCCCAAAGAGTACCACTATAGACTGAATTGCCAGAATACCTGAGCAAGGAGGGGCTGTGGAGCGCATGTTGTCCCCTTACTGATTTTCCACATGGGGACAGGCAGGTCACCACACGCCCAATCTTGGCAGTCCACCCATGTACCAAGGACACATGCCATCAGGGCCTCCTGGCTTGGCTGACAGGAAGGATGTGGATGCGGTAATAAAGCCCACCCTCTGGCTCTACAAATATCATAAAGGACCAGGAGAGTCAGTTCTGGACTCTTGCATCAATCTTAACCCCCACATGAGTGTCTACAGCTTGTGACCATCTATGACTCACCCTATCCTCACAGCCACTGTGACTCAGGGGGCAGAGCACAGAGTATCACCCATTTTATACATGGGAAGGGCAAAATATTTGCCCATGACCACACAGTTGGACCCTGGGCTCCCCTGAGACATTTATCAGACACCAACTGCAGGCATTTTTCTTCTTGGTCTTCTTGTCTCTCCCCCGTGAGTCATGTGTGTTTCACATGTCAGTGGGCAGGTTGCGTTGCTTCTGCAGGAACATGGCAGAGGCTGAGGATTCTCAGAAGCCAGGAGGACTTCGAACCCCAGGTCGGTATTCACGGGACCCTTGCTCATCCATGTGTTGCTTTGAAGAGGAGCTTACTTGAGCCCCCTCAGGCTCAGCTTGGTAAGCAGGACACGGCTGGGTTTTCTTTTCTCTTTTTCTTTATATTATTGACAAGTTCTTTAATTATAGACAATATCTCATGGTACTTCCCTCCCTCCCCCCACTTTCCCCTTTGAAATTTCACTCTCTGATGGCTTAGTGGCTAAGGGGCCTGCCTGCTAAGCCTAGAGAATGCTGGTTCCAATGTCCAGCGGTTCCAATCTCCAGGTCCCACGTTTAGCCAGATGCAAAGTGACACAAGGGTGCAATGCCACACTTGACCACAAGGGGGCGCACACATCTGGATTTCGTTCACAGCAGCTGAGAGACTGCTGGCGCGCCCATCTCTATCTGTCTCCTTCTCCCTCTCTGTGTATCTCTCTCTGTCTCTCTCTCCAAAAATAAATTAAAAAATAATAAAAAATTTAAAAAAAAAAGAAATTTCACTCTCTATAATATCCCCTTCTCCTCTCAATCAGTCTCTCTTTTCAGTTTGATATCATCATCTTTTCCTCCTATTATAATGGTCTTGTGTAGGTAGTGTCAAGCTCTGTGAGCTCATGGATATCCAGGCCATTTTGTGTCTGGAGGAGCACGTTGTAAGGAGTCCTACTCTTCCTTTGGCTCTTACATTCTTTCTGCCACCTCTTCAGCAATGGACCCTGAGTCTTAGAAGATGTGTTAGAGATGTTTCAGTGTTGAGCACTCCTCTGTCACTTCTCAGCACCATGGTGCCTTCTGAGTCATCCCAAGGTCACCACCATCTGAAAAGAAAAGCTTCTCTAACTAAAAGTAAGAGCAGCATTAATATATGGGTGTGGACATTAAGAGAAGTGCTTACTGGGCAGTTTGGTGAGCATAGTATATACATTTAGCCAGACACCAGCAGACATTACACCCTTAGGGCTCATGACTACTGCTGTCATAGGTTTTCAGTATCAGGGATGTGTTCCCTCCCATGGAGCGGGCCTCCAGTCCAATTAGAGAGTAGTTGGTTTCCCCCATAACAGACATGCCACTATTGCACCCATTGGCTCATTTGGCCTGGCTGGCCAAATTTAAAGCTTGCAGTGTTCACTGTTGAGTACCTTCACTGGGGTTTTCTCTCTCCCATTGAACTTCATGCAGGAGAGCTTTTTCCAACTTTCTGTCAGCTGGCTCACTTTGCATATTTTTACAATGGAATCTCAAACCCACCACCAACACCTTAAGACCAGCCCCCAGTGACATTGCCTCTACCAAGGTGATTGCAGATGCAAACTATAAACTAATAAAACACTGAATATATTGGGGGACATATATTCAAACTACCACATTCCACCCCTGGCCCACAATAGATTTAGCTCCTGGCCCCCAATAGATTTATAACTATCACACATTGTAAATTGTACTCAGTCCAATTTCAAAGGTTCTCACAGTCTTGATCAACTTAAGATAGTGAGTCCTGTAAAATCAAACAAGTTAAATACTTTCAACATGTAAAGGCACAGAGTAAACATTTTTAACCGGTATAAGGCATAGCAAGGAGAGACTAGAACAATGCAAACTCAATCACCATCAGCCGTCATCAAACTTCTACAGTTCAAGTTCAATATAACCAGAGACTGACAGTCTCCAGGTTTTCCAATTCCGCCCCTCCAGCTGGGCAGAGTCGCCAGGGAAAACTTTGATCCCAGGCCAACACTGCACTACATGGGAGTCCTTGCATAGTCCTGGTATATCCAAAACATCTTCAGGTCTCCATGCAAACCACGGTCCATCTTCCAAAGGCTCTTTCAGCCTATTCCTGAGGGTCTTTATGCCCTGCCTCATGCCGCATCTCAGCAGCGGCTCCTGGAACCATGTGCAATTCATGACCACTCCATGCATTTTTTATGCTTCCAAAACTAATACCAGGTGTATTAGTCAGGGTTCTCTAGAGGAACAGAATGGACAGAATGAATTGTATTAAAGGAAATTTATTGGATTAGCTTACACAGTCCAGCAATAGCAGGTTACAGGTCCTAGAGTCAAGAAACCCGGTAGCTGCTCAGTCCACGAGGCTGGAGGCCTTGGCAGTCCCAATCCGGCACTGAAGGCCTGGAGGCTTCCTGGAGAGACACTGCTCTTCAGTCCACCCTGGTCTTCAGTCCACACTGGAGAGCAGCAACACCAAGCAGCAAGTACCAAGTGGAAAACACTAAGCAGCAAGTACCCAGTGGCAAGCAGTTAGAAGCACCGTCAGCCAGGTGGGAGAGAGAGAGCCTTTCTTCCCAGAGCTCCTTTTTATCAACCAGCCCCCTCCTCCAAGAGGGGCTGCCCACTGTGGGCCGCCCACTCTGGGGGAAGGGCTTACCCCTGGGGGAAGGATTCTTCCTTTAGTTAATCCTTCCTAGAGGCAGCCTCAGAGACACACTTATGAGGAATGTCTGTGGATTCCTAAACAAATCAAGTTGACACAAACTTAACCATCACACCAGGTGTGTAGGACACAGCCATATTCTTAAACCAGGTACAAAATAAATCATAGCCTTGAAAAGCAGGTTGCTTCTCCAGTCAACTCTTTCCAAGAGTTTGCATTTCTAAGTCTTTCCTCAGGCATCCTCTCCATTGTTTTAATGTAAAGCAGTCAGGCCACCTTCCTTCCACCTTCCTTAAGATTGCTAATGCATTGACAATATCAGCTCTAGTAACCTAAAACCAGTCTCAGTGCCTCTGTAATTTTAACTTGCTTGAGATTTTCGAACTTAAAATCTTAAAATCTCAGTCCGATATCTTTAGCCAAGCACATCAGTCCATTACAAATTTAAGTTTGATCAAACACTCTGGGTCTGGGCAGCAGAACTTAGTCATCCCTTATGCCAGTAGCCCAGTTCCAACAAAGTCCTCTGCGGTCTTTCCTTCCCCTTAGAAAGCTCATAAGCCAAGCCTTGAAGTTCAATACTGTCTGCACTTAGCATTCTCAAACTCTTATCAGAATAGTCCATAAAACTTGGCTTACCACTCCAGAAGGCATCTTCAGTTGCAAGCACCAAGTCCATGCCCATTCCTCCAAAACAAAGGTTCCAAAAAACGAATATCCACATGGCCAGGTTCATCTCACCCCACACTCCTTGGTACCACTTTACTGTGGCAGACAGCTTCACATTCGCTGAGATGAACTTCCAGACCAGGCACAGTTATGAAGGAAGGGGTATTATTTATTGAAGCTTACAGATCCAGGGGAAGTTCCATAATGGCAGAAGAAGAGGCCTACTCTCACAGGACCAGGCAAGAGAGAGAAAAATCAAGCCACCAGCTACATAGCACACTGAGCAAAACTACAACCAAAAAGTCACACAGCACACTTCAGGAACTCCTGCTAGGCACACTTTGCATAGCTTTACAATGGAATCTCAAACCCACCACCATACCTTAAGACCGCCCCCCAGTGACATTGCCTCTAGCAAGGTGATTGCAGATGCAAACTATAAATTAATAAAACACTGAATATATTGGGGGACATATATTCAAACTACCACAGTAGGTTTCCATATGACTTTTTTATATCCTCTTAGATTTTGATTAGCCCTCCCTCCACCGTTAGTCATCAGGAAAATGCAGATTAAAACTACCTTGAGATTCCATCTCACTCCTGTCAGATTGGCTACCATCATGAAAACAAATGACTATAAATGCTGGTGAGGATGTGGAAAAAGAGGAACCCTTCTACACTGTTGGTGGGAATATATGGGTGTGGGATACAATCTGGTCCAGCCATTGTGGAAATCAGTGTGGAGGTTCCTGAGACAGCTAAATATAGATCTACCATATGACCCAGCTATACCACTCCTAGGCATATATCCTAAGGACTCGTCTCACTACCTTTGAGATACTTGCTCAACCATGTTTATTGCTGCTCTATTTACAATAGCTAGGAAATGGAACCAGCATAGATGTCCCTCAACTGATGAGTGGATAATGAAGATGTGTCACATTTATACAATGGAGTTCTACTCAGTGGTCAAGAAAAATGAAGTTATGAAATTTGCTGGGAAATGGATGGATCTGGAAAGATTATACTAAGTGAGGTAACCCAGGCCCAGAAAGCCAAACGGCTGGGTTTTAGCAGCAGTGCTGGATGGTCCCACAGGAACCAAGCCAAGACTACTATGTAGGACCCAACTCCTTCCACCAGCCACAGCCACCTTCGTCACCTACTGGCTCATCTGTGCTCTGCTCCACGAACAACAATACCTTCCTCACTGGCTGGTGGTCATAATTCTACGCTCAGTACCTATTCAACCCTAAAGATGCAGAAATTCTTCTAGATTCTCCTGACCTCTCTCTCTCTCTCTCTCTCTCTCTCTCTCACACACACACACACACACACACACACACACACTCATCAGCTCTCAGGAAAGTGTAAGAAGGTGAAGAGGCATCTGAGGTATTGAATAGCCAGAACGCACACTTCTGGCTGATCCCTAGACGATGAACTTAAAGTAGGGAGGATATCAGGAAGGGACAAGGTTCCAGAGAGCCTTCCTGCTGAGGTCCACGTGGCTGGCACAGGACACAGGGTGAGGCTAATCCCGCCTCACAGCCTTTGTGCACATGCATCTCTCTACTCAGAGTGCTCAGCTTCTCTTCTGTCTGGTGATCTCCTTTTCTGTCCTGTCTCCCTTTCTGGAGGTCTGCCTCGGCCCTCTAGGTGACTTCTCCACAGAATGCAGCTTACTGTCATTGACCACTTTGCTTCTGGTTTGCAAACAGCTCCAGGCCTCACTCCTTCTCTGGACAGCAAGAATTGAGGGGGAGGGAGAAGGGCTCCAAAGCATCTTTCAGCTGCCTGTTGAGAGCCCACAGAAGTGATCTCCCATCTCCTAATATTTCTCACATTTCTTTGGGACCCCTTTGCCTTTAATGGGAATGCGTGGCTCAGTTTCCATCCCTCCCACCTTGGGAAGCTTGCTGCCCTCCTTGTGAACTACATAGAGGGTGATGAGTTAGACGCCTGGAAGCAGACCTGGGGACACTGTGGGTGCCTAGACCAGGATCCGTCCCGCTCCCAGCCAGAGTGTTGAGCCCAGGCTGTACTGTGGGACTGGATTCTAGACTGCCAGCAGGGACTACAGCTTCCAGTGGGGCAGCTGGTGTCCCAGACTGCAGCTGTAAACAATTGGCAGGGAGATACAGGCACCCTAGCATTTAGCAGTGTGTGCCACCAGTGTGTGCCACAATGGCAGGCTGCTTTCTCAGAATGAGGCTGAGCATCTCCCCTGGGAAGTTGCTCATTGTCTCTGTGATTAGAAAATGGGGTTCCTGGGCTGGAGAGATGGCTCAGTGGTTAAGGTGCTTGCCTGCAAAGTCAAAGGACCATGGTTTGATTCCCCAGGACCCATGAAAGCCAGATGCACAAAGTGACACATACATCTGGAGTTCATTTGCAGTGGCTGTAGGCCCTGGCATGCCCATTCTTTCTCTCTATTTCTCCCTCCCTTTCTCTCTCTCTCTCTCTCTCTCTCTCTCTCTTCCTCTGCCTCGTTCTCTTTCTCAAATAAATAAATAAAAATAAAATATTTTTTAAAAACCAGCTCAATGCCTATGGCATTGAAATTCAAATCCAACCCAAAGCCTGGCCACCAGAGATGCAAGCAATGGTCCCAGGGATGCCTGAGGCAGGTCTACAAGTAGGCTGTTCTCCAGAAGGCTCTGAATTTAGTCAGTCACCACACTCATCATCAGTCCCTGCATCTGCTGCCATCTTCCTAGAGGTCTCACCCTCGCTGGCTCCTTTGTCACCCTGTGTTTCTCAGACCTGCAGCTCAGGTGGCTCACTCTTACTAGAGGCCAGGGTCACAAGCAGCCCACAGAACATTCGGGAAACTACCCAGCACATGATACCAGATCACTCTTATTTCTCGACCATTGATTGCACCACGGGACAATGATGGTCTCTCAGTCTCCCGGGTCCACTAGCAAGTGAAATCAGTGAGAACTGTCCTTTTCCTCTTTCCAGCAAGCTAAATCCTAACACAGACAAAGAAGAAATTCCTTTTATATTACCAGGTAAGTCATCTTCCTCTATAGCTAACGTAGTCTCCTATACTGAGTGGGGAAAGAGAGAAAGGCTTGGGATTTCTGGTCCCAAGGGCTCATGGGACATTTTTTCTAAAGAACCATGCACTTGAATTTCCATCTTTAGTTCCTCCAGGAAGTTTCAGTGGCTTTGAAATGATGTTAGCTTCTTAGTGTTTTCTAGTTCATCCTTGGTCTCCCCAGCTATCCTGATGCTAATGGGGAAGGCCCACAGCCACGGAGTTTCCATGGTGTGTGTGTGTGTGTGTGTGTGTGTGTGTGTGTGTGTGTGTGTGTGAAGTTGCGTGGGTATTCGCTCTTTACATGCTGAGGCATAGAGTTTAAATAATTCAGGTTGGGAGCTACTTGTGTGTGTATGGGGGGGGGGGGTGCACACGTGTGTATGGATGCATTTCCTCATGCTAATCCAGGAAGGAGTATGTATGCACATGTGAGTTTACATGTGCCCAGGGCTTGAGGTGGTATGTGGCTTTTATGTGGGCCAGCGCTAGAGGTTGGGTGGGGTGTGGGAGAGGGGGAAATTTGTATATGATTTGAGATTTCTCCGGCTGTCTCTTGCCAAGTGGTTTCCTCTGAAGCTCAGCATCTGCCCATATGGCCTGGGGTGGAAAATACCACTGTCGGCAGCCAGTCCCTGACTCATTCTGAAAGCCCGAAGGCTGCTTCTAACCTCTGTGTGTCCCACACTGCAGTCTGCTCACCCTGCCTCCAGGCTGTGATCAGGAGGGGCAGCAGAAGGCTTGATCATGGCACTCATCTTCCCTCCCTGCCTCCTATGTAGGCTCCTCTCTGGACCACAGATACTTGTATTTAGAAATCTCTCCAACTATAGGCTCCCTTACTGTAGCCAGGGGGTCCTAGGGGAATATCTTCAAAGCTCCACAAGTCCTATGACCCTATTAGCAATGCCACCCCTTTTTCTTACCTGCATTATCCGGGGGGGGGGCATCTCACCTCAGAGTCCTGTTCAAGAGACATCTCATCTGGAGGCAGATTGTGCCAACCCTTAAAACTCTGTGTGTGTGTGTGTGTGTGTGTGTGTGTCGCGCGTGCGTGCGTGAGCTGGAAATGAACCCTTGGCCTGATGCTCACGTGTTCTACCAATGACACTTTGATACTTGATCTTGGCTTAAAGGCTGACAGGTGACGCACACTTTAAAATGATATTTCCTTAATGTGCTTCAACACAGTATGAATGAGTTGGTAAGGGAGTGAATACACTATGTTTGGAGGCAGAGGGTTTAAATGCACTGTACCTCCATGTCTGCTTTTTTTTATGTTTAAAAGTATTTTATTTCTTTATTTATTTAGATAGAGAATGAGCGTGCTAGGGCCTCTAGCCACTGCAAATGAACTCCAGACGCATGCACCACCCTAAGCATCTGACTCATGTGGGTACTGGGGAATTGAACCTGGGTACTTAGGCTTCGCAGATAAGAGCCTTAGCCATTAAGCCATCTCTGGTGCCACCCCCTCCCACTTGCCGCTTCTGCTTCTTAATACCATGGGACATACTCCCCAGTCACCTCTACTCCTGATCTTCACTCCTGGGGATAGATGAGCAGTGAAGTAATATTCGACTCCCCAGTTTCATGAGCGTGCACCCACATGAGGTCCAGAGCCCAGGTGGCCATCTTGTCGCACAGGCAGCCATCTTGTCTTACCGCTGTCCGTCCATCTTGCCACATCCTGTGGTGCCTGCAAAATGGCTGCCCCGGCAGAGGTCCTAAGTGATATGTGCATGACGACACATGCTGTGCCTGCAGCGTCCTGTCTCTGGTCCTGATACCTGCAGCCTCTCAGGTCACCTCTTCTGAAATTTTCCAAAGAACCCACACTAATATTCAACTGAAATGTTCTCCAGCTGCTATCTTACTTATGGCCGGTGGTGACAAAATAACATCTGCGAACAGCCAGCGCCCTCCTCCTTCCAGTGGTGACCGAGGGGGAGTCCCTCCCACCGCCGCCAGCGCCCCTCTCATCCCACGTGTGTCTAGACCACACCCACAGTCATGCATTCGGATCCTGGCACTAGAGACGCCCACAGGAAGAGGCTGCCTCCCAAGAGTTTGCTTTCTTCTGGACAGAGTAAATGGCCCTGCTGCTTATAACCGTCTCCTAGAATTTTCCTCACCCAGACCAGAAGCACAGACAAAGGGAAACCTGACGTTGCTTCCTACCTCCCAAAGTTCCCTCCCACCCATCTGTTCTTACTATACCTGCCTCGCTCATCTTCATCTGTCCCTCACCTGGGCCAGCAGAAGCCACGTTTCTGTCAGGGTCCAGCAATGTTCTGTGAAAGTTGCCAGGGAGGTCAAGGCTGGCCTCCCACGTGGCCCCCAACAGAAATTAGGATAGAAAGGTAGTTCCAGGGAAGACAGAAGTTACTCCTTACCAGCTCTTCCTCCTTTGTTGAAAAACCTTTAGAAGAAAACTCATCACCTCCCGAGGAAATTTCTGATTATTAACATAGTGGATTATTAAGTTTACAATTAGAAAACAGATGGACAGAAACTCAATGACAAATCTATTTCAACACATTTATTTTTAAAGTATTTTATTTGAGTAGAGAGGCAGAGTGGGTGAGCAAGAGAGAGGGAGGGACCTCTTGTAATGGCAAATACACTCCAATTGCATGGGCCACATTTTGCACCTGGCTTTACATGGGTAATGGGGAATCAAACCCCAGCCAGCAGGCTTTGCAAGCAAGTACCTTTAACCACTGAACCATCTCCCCACCACTCTATTTTCACACATTTTGTAACAATGGAGTCACTGCAGGTACAAGGGCAGTCTTGGGTAGACAAAGTGATACAGGATAGAGCTCTGGGTGGTATTCGAACTCCCAAATTAGTGGCTTTCAAGTCCCTTAAGCAAAGATTTGAAAAACTGCAGACACAGAAGAAGATAAATTATGAGATTTATTTTAGGGAGACTGGAGGCAAGAGAACAAAAGGCAGGAAAGCATGGCTGGAGAGATGGCTAAGCATTTAAGGCACCTGCCTGCCAAGCCTAAGAACGCCCATTCGATCTCCAGGTCCTACATTCAGCCAGACACAAGTGATGCAAGTGAGCAATACTGCACTTGCCCACAAGGGGGCGCACATGTCTGGAGTTCATTCACAGTGGCTGAAATGGCCCTGGCATGCCCATTCTCTGCCTCTTCCTTTCTCTCTCTCTCTCCTCTCTCTCTCTCTCAAAAAAAAAAAAGCAGGGAAGCAGCCAGGCCAAGAGGAGTCCCCTCCCTCCACCAACAAGGCTGGGAAGGGGAAGAGGAAACATGGAGGCTTGGATCAAGTCCCTCTAGAAATTCAGCATCCAGTAGGATGAGCCTCACTGCCAAGTTCAAATGTACGTTCCTCTGTCTTCCATCAGCAAACAGCATCTCCATGCTAAGGTCTCAAGGCGTGTATGGGGAGCACATAAGTGGCCCACATCCCCATCATGCCCCAGTTAAATGACTGAATACAAATTTCTCTTCTAAGATTTGGTCTTTATGTATTGGGATGGCAAGAAGGGGTCACCTCTGCTGGCCTCTCTCTGAGCACACAGCTTTCTGCCCTGACCCACCATTCTTAGGGTTGCTGTAAGAAAGTCATAAATGATCATCAGGAAGCTTGCTCAGTTTGTAGTACATCTTGGGGATTATGCCTAATTTTGATTTACATTAAAAAGAATGTCCAGTGGGGTGGGGTCTCACCAGAAAGCCCCAAATTAACCAGTCCTAAATATTTGAGAATGGCTTGCCTCCACTTTTGTCTGTGAAGCTGTGCTCATCACATGGTGGGAATGTCAGCTTTGGGACAAGTCTCTGACTACAGAAAGTTGCAATTTGATCCATCCAGAACCTTCCAGACTGGAATAAGCACATCAATGTCATGGTCACGTTTCATTGAGGCTTCTTATTTTTTTTTTTTCTTTAAACATGTCCAGCAATTTCTTATAGAATTATCAAAGGCACATAATCATTATGGGAAATTTTGAAATGTAAAAAGAATATAAATTTAAAAAAACACCATGGTCTCACAACAGGCAGAAAACAGCAGTAGGAAATTGAAACTCACACAGGGAAATATTGACATGTGTTCTTCCCAACTTTTGTCTTCTGGGGACCAAACATTGAAAACATGAGTTTACGGGGAGGCATCAGAGTCAAACCACCACAGCTGAGTACTACTTTCCCCCCATTTTGTTTGCTTTCTTGCACCATGGTGGTTTTATATCATGAGCTGTAGGAGGATTTTCTACCAAAAATATCTGACTATAAGCCACAGGTCAGCCAAGCTGAAAGATCCTTGAAAAACAAAAATGAGAAAAGAAAGAAAGAAAGAAAAGAGAAAGAAAGAAAAAACAAGAAAGTGTGTGAGTGTTTAGTATGAAAGAGGTCTAGATCCCTCACAACAGCCCAACACTGGCATAGTTCCCTTGAAAATTGATGTGATTCCAAGACAGGCAAGACCAAAAGCAGCTTCTGTCCACTCATTTACTCAGTATTTGATTTTGGCTTCCAGTCTTGAGACAAAGCTCTTGAATATGGCAAGGAGAGAAACGGCATGAGCAGAGGCTGGATGTCACCTCTGCCACAACAGGCAGAAAACAGCAGTAGGAGAGTGAACTGAACTCTCACAGGGAGGAGGTGGGATGAGAAACTGGTTTGCTAAGGATTCCCAACTTACCATCTTCTGGGGACCAAACATTGCAAAACATCAGTTTAATGGGGTTCAGGCATGGAGTCAAACCCCCACAGACTGAGTGTTATTTCCCAGCTGTTTTCCAGTTGTTGAAACAGGTCTGGGCTGGACATGGTGCACACACACACCTTTTATCCCAGCACTCAGAAGGCAGAGGTAGAAGGATCACTGTGAGTTTAAGGTCAGCCGTGAGGCTACATAATGAGCTCCAGGTCAGCCTCAGAGAGTAAGAATGAAAAAAAAACCCTTGTAAAAATAGAGAGATGAATCAAAGAAAGAATCAGAAAGAAAGAAAGAAAGAAAGAAAGAAAGAAAGAAAGAAAGAAAGACAACAAAAGAGCATTTTGGAAGGAAGGCCACCACAATGGAAGGAAGGAAGGAGCCAGGAAGGATGGGCTAACAAGGAAACCATGAGTCAAAGGAATCTCTCTTCCTTGGAAGTCCAAGCACTATCCATTAAATAAAGAGGTTCTCTCTTCCTTTAATTAATTAATTAATTTATTTATTTTTATGAGAGAGGGAAAGAGGAGAACACAGAGAGACAGAAAGTTGTGGGAATGAAAATTGCAAAAGATTCCAAAGATTGTGCCACCTTGTGCATCTAACCATGGGTCCTCTGTCCACGAGGTTCTTTGGCTTTGCAGGCTAACACATTGATTCAATCATCTCTCCAGCTAGACAATTTTTTGAATGTGCCAGCAAGAATTTAGTACAGTGAGCAAAATGCCCTCACAGAATTGCATTTTTTTTTTGTGGTCCAAAACCAGTTGAATATATAAAGTCCCTGAGGCAAGAAGTTGCTTGCACTGTTTGAGGATCAGAAGGAAGAGTGGCTGGGGTGATGTGAGCAGGACTGGGGGTGGGAAGAGATAAAATAAGATTTAAGCTAAGGGAACCAGTCACTTTGTAAGCCCATGGGAACAAGCTGGGTGAAAGGAAGAGGCATGAGAAGACGTGGAGTGCAGTGGCACCACCTGACCGGATTTTCACAGGACCTCTCTGATTCATACTTGAAGAAAAGACTGTAGAGGGAACAGGGGTGGGGAGAAACTATTGCAATGAGAACAAGTGTTGTGGAAAGATGAGTCGTGGGAATAACAGGGTGGAAGGGGATATCAGAGGCAGTGAGATGCCAAACTCATTGTGAAATTGGTGGGGTATACTTTTTTATTTTTTTTTATTTTTAGAGAGAGTAAGAGAGAGAGAGATAGACACAGAGAGAGAATTGGCATGCCAGGGCCTCGGCCACTGAAATCAAACTCCAGATGCTTGTGCCACCTACTGGGCATGTACAACCTTGCACTTGCCTCACCTTTGTGCATCTGGCTTGTGTGGGATCTGGAGAGTCGAACATGGGTCCTTAGGCTTTGCAAGCAAGCGCATTAACCACTAAGCTTGAGTACTTTAAAGAGAAGGAGGGTTGAAGGACTTCCTGGATGACACCTGAGTGTTATGGGGAACTGGGGTGCTTAGGAATAATTCTAGAACCCCCAAATGCTGAGCTTGCGTCTTTTTTTAACCAAAGAATTGTATAAAACAAGACCAAGAAGGATGATTATTAAATTACCACATTTATTGAAGGAAGTATAGAACCACGGGAAGGAAAATGAATATGCTCATGTGGTCTGAGAGCCCATATGGTGGGCCTGGAAGAGACATAAAAAGGGAATTATAGAGAAAAGAAAAGAATTTGCAAAGGGATCCTGCCGGGTGGATGGCAGGAAGGGGTAGAGAGCCCACATGGGAGCAGTAGGGGGTCAGAGGGTGTGGTAGTTTGAATATATGTCCCCCAATATATTCAGTGTTTTATTAGTTATAGTTTGCATCTGCAATCACCTTGCTAGAGGCAATGTCACTGGGTGGATATTAAGGTGTGGTGGTGGGTTTGAGATTTCATTGTAAACATATGTAAAGTGTGCCCAGTAGGAGTTCCTGAAGTGTGCTGTGGCTTTTGGCTGTAGTTTTGCTCTGTGTGCTGTGTGCCTGCTTGGTTTTTCTCTCTTTGGCCCTGTGAAGGCAGGACAGCTTCTTCTGCCATTATGGAACTTCCCCTGGATCTGTAAGCTTCAATAAATAATATCCCTTCCTCCATAACTGTGCCTGGTCTGGAAGTTCATCTCAGTGAACTAGAAGCTGTCTGATACAGAAGGCTTCTCCCCTTGTCTAAGCCCAGCCCAGCCAAGAAGAAGGGAAACTCATCAGAACCTGGAGGTTCAGGAATGATGGTCAGGTGGCCAAGAGAGAGCTCACCCCTGGTAAGGGTTTTTAAAACCTTACTGCAGTAGGCTTCACCTTCTGGCTCAGGTGAGCCAGAGTGAGGGCTGATGGGTCTGGGGTAGAGGCTGGCTTGGGAAGAAACCAGCCATGACACCAAGTCCTGGGCTCTGAGTTTGATCAACCACAATGTCGGGATTAGATCTGAATTCTACATAGGAGACCTCCCTCCCAGGAGGGGCTCAGGTTGTTTGTGGAAAAACAGATCGGGGAACTCCATTAGGCAAGAGATGAGAAGTCCCATCACCCTTTGTTCTCTAGCAAAGTGGAGATTGCAGGGACAGACTTACAGACATTCCTGCCTTTACTTACAGTACCAGTTACCGTAAAGTACCTATCAAAGCCACCTGACTCCCTCTTAGGGGACTGTGTCCTAGGGAAGGAGACACCTGAGGGCCCAGTGCTATGCTGCCCTAAAGATGAAGGGAAGCCAGCTAAAGGAAGAAGAGCAGCTTGGTGTGGAGACAGAAAACCAGTCTCTTCTGAGAGCCAATTTTTGGCAAATTGCCCTGTCTGTATTATCTCAATGGACTTCTGCTCCAGCCTAGGGGTAAACAGCATTCTTCCCACTGTATAGATGAGACAACTCAAGACTGGGAGAGACGGTCTTCTCTAAGATTTCCATGAACTGGGATCAAGGCAGGTTCTGAAGGTCTTGATGTGGCCTGTCCTGGCCCTGCACATTCTATGAGCTAACGGGGAAGTCACATTTGTTTCCACCCTGGCCGCCAGAAGCAGCCGTCTACCATGCAAGGTGACAGGACGGTGGAGAAATCCTCCAGCTTCCTCCTGCCTCAGGGAGGATGGTTCTCAGTTGGGTTCTATGTCTTTTCCCAGAATTCCCCAGGGAGAGCAGGCCCCAGATGCCCAAGGTCATCATCTCTTGGGTTGACACCATTCCCTGGTGGGTGTCCCCAGTCTTCATCTCACTAGCCCATCCCCTTCCTGGGACTCTCACATGGCCTCCCAAACACTTCCCTTGCACGTGGGTCTTATCCCAGGGCTTCTCATGGAGAAGCACAAACATGGACACAAAAACAGAGGCCAAAGAGGACAGGTACTGCACTGACCCTGGCTTCTGGCATGTAGGGAGCCTGAACATGTTGTAACATGTGACGTGTAATGTGTGAGTAACACGTGAGTAACACAAGTGGCCCAGGGCACACATCCTGGTGTGGATGTGGGTGGGTAGTTATGTCTGCGTGCCAGCTCATGAGTTAAAAACCAGAAGGGAAATGTAAGCAGCAAACTGGGTGAGCAAAAAATACTTTTGTTTGTTCCTAGTCTTTGCAGAGCTTCTGAAACTATGGCCTTCCCACCTTTCATGAAGTAGGGTTCGGGGCTCTTGTTGCCCTGAAGGGTTTTGGGGATCGCTGACTACCTGCCTTGCACCTACCTGTCTTCCCCTCTTCTCCTGCTCTCTATCCCCACCTGGAGTCCACAGGCTGGATGATCTACTGGAGAGAGGGAGGGTCCTGGAGCTCCTCGGCAAGCAGTGCCTGAACCCAGGGTTCTGGAAGCCAGAGAACTCCCTGGAAGATGCTAGATCCTTAATCTTTCCTTGTCAGCTTGACAGGAACTAGAACCACCATGAAAACAAATCTCTGGGCATATCTGTAAAGAATTTTCTAGATTAGGTTAATTAAGGAGGGAAAATCCACTTTAAATTGTGGGTACCATTCCATGAACTGGGGTCCCAGAATGAATAAAAGGGAGAAAGAAAACTGAATGGCAGCACTCATCTCTCAGCCTTGGGACTGTGGACTGAAGGTAACCAGCTGCTCCACGCGCCTGCCGCCTCCCCCCAGTGACGGACTGTATTTGCTTGAACTGGAAACCAAAACACACCCTCCTTAAGTTGCTTTGGAACAAGCATTTTGTCACAGCACTGAAACAATGAATACAGAGATCCAATGTCCCCTCCACACATCACTCCACTCCAATTTGAGAGAAACGCATGAGTGGGTATATTGTCGAACAGTTCTGGGTTTCACATTGGAAATCACGATTATCTTTCATCCAGGTTCATGACCATAGCCAAGTTCTTGGGCATTCTGACATGAATCTAGAAGCCAGAGGAGGCAACAGACACATAGAGGTTCAAATCCACTCTCTGCTAGTCCGGGGACCTTGGGAAGTAAATGAATGTCTGAGCCTTTGTGTCCTCAGCTGTGATGTGGGATATTAAATGTTCCAACCTCATTCAGCTACAAAGTAACATGCAATTGTCCCAGCTGCAGGCCTAAAAGATGTGCTTAACAATGTTCATTGCCTCTTTGTTGATACCCTCTACTTCTTAGGAGAGTGAAGTAGGTGGAAAATGAAGACTCCCCCTCCCCCGTCCTGATACAGAGGCAAACAAACCAGGCCTCTTACAGAAATGATGATAAAAGCAGGGGTGACATAGTTGTCTGCATCCAGCCCACTCCTCACCCGCTGGAACCACAGCAACGGTCATGGGCAGGGGGAGCTGGCAGTCAGTCATTAATGTGGAATTCTTTTTTTTTTTTTTTTTTGGTTTTGTGAGGTAGGGTCTCACTCTGGTCCAGGCTGACCTGGAATTAACTATGTAGTCTCAGGGTGGCCTCGAACTCTCGGCAATCCTCCTACCTCTGCCTCCCGAGTGCTGGGATTAAAGGCGTGCGCCACCACGCCCGGCTTAATGTGGAATTCTCAAGTTGTGGAACACTCCAGGTCATCTGAATGCTCTTTCTGAATGTGCTAAGAAATGTTTCTTTTATGTTTGTGATGATAAAAAATAAAACTTCACTATCAAAGGCTTTGAAATACAAGTCAGAATGTGAAAGGTCACTGCTATCCCGTCCAATGTAGAGGGAGTCCAACCGCCAAGCCTTTCTCTTCTGGGCTTTGCTGCACATAAAGATGATTTTCAGAGAAATGGTAAATGTCATACTTTTCACCAATCAGCATTCTCAAAAGTCTGGAATATTTCATTTTCCAAATATTCTGAGACTTAAAACTACATTACTTTAATACACACACACACACACACACACACACACACACACACATTCATATTCACAGGCTCATTCGATGTGGAAGGACATGGGAATCCATATGAGCCTGTGTAATTTTTTTTTTTTTTTTTTTTTTTTTTTTTAGTTTTTGTTGATTTGATGTGGGGAAGTAAGATGCCGGTTCACTATGTAGCCCAGGCTAGCTTAGATCTCACAATCTTCCTGCCTCAGCTTCTCAAGCGCTGGATTTACAGGTGTGCACCCGAGGGTGGCTCTGTGCCAGAGGGCCTTGTGTGAAGGAGGCTCGCCTTCAGCATGTTTAACACTCACTCCTCCCCACCCGTTCTCTGTGCTTCCTTTCTTATTGAAGAAGAATCAAATTTCATTGTGGAAATAATAAAGCTTTACAAAGCATACCTGAAGGCTGTAAGTTCTGTCTCTCTCCTCTCAAATGCAGCTTGAGTCATAAAGCCATTTTCTGGCAAGTGTGATAAGATTAGAGGACCACCCTGGCCATTTACCCACAGTCTGACCCTCAGTAAATGTGGCCTGGACTTTGCCTCAGCCCATTCGAACAGCAGGCATAGTCTTCGGTGCTCCTGAGGGGACAAAGGAAACCTGAACAAGATCTTCTGTGAGGGGCTCAACAATGATAAGTCCATCAGGTGAGAATATTAATTTAGGGAGATTTAGGGCACCTTAATATTCCATCCCAATGGACATGATCATGGCCCTGTAATTTTAGTAATTCCTTTTAGATAATCTGATATTTAACTGATAGAAGGGTGGGACCCCTGATGGATTGGATTCCTGTAGCTGACCCAGGGGAGCTGACTGGCAGGCAGAGCTGTGCACCGGGCAGGAAGATGAGGGAAGTGTAATGAGTAAAGGGACATCCCACAGCTGTTTGAGAAGGTGACATCTGCAAGATCGAGACCCGTACCCCATTTTCTCCAGGTTCCCAGTCTCACATAGAATCTGACACATATTCCACATACCAATTAACACTGCTATGTTCATATATAATTGCTAAAGAATAATTAATAAGTGCAAATTAAAAGAAAACTCAATGTCAAGGCTGCACAAACTATTAATAGCCTTCTCTTTAATTACCAGGATGCTAAATATCACAATTGGTACCTGCTAGGTACTTCTCAATGTGCCAGCTGTCTATACACATTTGACATTTGATGCTCATCAAAAGTGGGACTGATGATTCATTCATATTATACTGACTTCTGGTAAAGGAAGTACAAGTTCCATTTCCCTGGGCTCAGGACTGTTAGACATAGACGCCTGCTTTCACATAGGCTTCACAGATGTGGTGGTTTGAATATGAATGCATGTCCCCCATGTCCTAAGGTCTTTTGGATTAAGCTTGCAACTTAACTCTCTATTGTTGGGGTCCCTCCTAGGGCCAGCCCATGAGGGATGGCAGGGTCTCTGCCAAGTAGGGGGTGAGAGGCGCAGAGTCACGACACAGACTCCAGGAGTTGGGTGGAAGCCGGCAGAGGGTGAGCTCTGCAAACTCGTTTATTCAAGGAAGTGTAGGGGTTTTAAGGGGTTTGGCCAATTATTGTATGGGGTGGTCCCCTTTTTGTGACCAATGACAGCCTGTCTCCGGACAGATCATCTCGTAGCAGGTTTCTTGTGAGCATGGGACTGTAGCTGTTGTCACGCCAGGCCTGCACAGGAGGCCATGTCCACAGAAGCCACTTCCTGGTTTCTTCTGACATGCGGTCTGGCTAGGGCCAGACCTGCATTGTGCCATACACTCTATCAGTCTGCTGGAGGCTGCATCACTGGGAGTGGATCTTAAGTGCAGCCCCGGGTATGTTCAGAGCAGTTGGGGCTCTGGCTAATTGTGCTTGCCGCCTGGATGCTGGTGTCTCTCTTCTATGTGTCTATGGAAGTGAGCCAGCTTCTTCTGCCCTGACGGAAATTCCCATGGATTCTGTCAGCCTGAAATCAACCCTTTCCTCCCATAAGCTGCTTCTGGTAGGGTGTTTGTCCCAGCAATGAAAAGTAAATGCAACAAAAGGTGAATTTTAAAACCTGTAACGTGTTTATTCTGTCACTGAGTATGTGGTATCCACACAAAATCCCATAATTGTACTTGGGAGATTCTCCATTTATTCATTTACAAATCGGTATTGGGTGCAATCGCAGGCCTAGTACCTGTGTTACAAGGGTAACAAGACTAGTATGGATTCCGTCATGTGAAGCTCACTGGCAACCAAGGACGAAAGTGAATAATTACACTGTGATCAGAAAAGAGTCTGTAATGGATAGCAGAGGGGGAAGGGCTTCGGACAGAGCTGTGAGAAGGTCTGTACGGTGGGACAGGGGACGGATCAAAGAGCAGCAGGAAGGGTGCTACAGGAGGGGGACTGCCATGTAAAGATATGAGCTAGTGGAAGACCTGTGTGATCCCTGGGGCTAGACAAAGTGAGGAGGGGAAATGGCTTCTTGGGAGGGAAGAAGTGTTGACAGGGGCCAGGTCATCATCAACTGCAGGGTCCTTACCCTCAGCACAGCATGAAGTCACTGCCATGTTTTTAAATGTGGCAGTTACAAGATCAAAGTCATGTTTATAAAAGATGGAACCTTGAGGTGAAAACACCACTGCAGAATGTGGGGTGGAGGCAGGAAGCATGGAATGGGATTTTTGGTCGGCATATTACTGTCGTTCTGGAGGCAGGAGAGGCAGGTCCAGAGCAGTGGCAATGGGAAATGGAAGAATAACAAGAATGAAGTCACTGGGAATATAGACACCTTGCCACCCAAGCATGAGGACCAGAGTCCCGATCCCCAGTACTCACTTAAATGCTGGGTGGATGTGACAATCCCTGTGTAATCCCAGCACTCAGGAGGTAGAGTCAGGGGGTCTTTGAGGCAAGTTAGATTAATCACACTGATGAGTTCTGCTTCTACTGAGAGACCCCCCCCCAGTAAATGATATGGAGGGAGACCAACGAAGTAACATGGCTGATACTGACCTCTGGTCTCCACACATGTATGTAACATGTGTGCACCTACACAAATGTACGTCCCACACATGTATGTAACATGTGTGCACCTACACAAATGTACGTCCACATGCTTGAAAACACACACACATACATACATACTGCACACACATACACATGCAACAAAAAAAGAATATTCAAGAACCGTTTAAGAGGCAAAATCCAGAAAATTTGTTCTAAGAAACATCTCCTTTTTTGGCATTCACAACCAACTTGGGAAAGCGGATAGGAGGGAGAGTTTGTAGGTCCCACCAGCAGAAACCACCGGACATGTGAGTCCAGGAGTTGGAGGAGACTCGTGAGAAGTGCACACATGAGGTTGTTGGCATGCAGTGACATTTAAGCAATTGAAAGGAATGAGATCACCGAAGCAGAGAGTCCCTGACAGAGCTGAAAAACCAACTCAGTGATTCCAAATCAAATACCCGCATCCTTGAGGATTTGGAAGTAAATGACTTGGCAGCGTTTCCTCTGTGGTGTGGGATTCCGTAGTCATCGCTGGCTGCGGAGGGGGGCTGCTGGCCCCGGGCGGTGGCCTGGCTTATAGGATGGCTGCAAGCCAGCCTGGAAACCACAGGTCCTCCAGCAGTCTCCTGCCAGGCCCTGTGATCACACTGCTTATTGCTCTTCCTCTCACTCCACCTCTGCAGGGACACAGTGGGATTTTTGGTCTTGGAGTTCTGGAAAGGCTTGATTTCCTCATATGCCTGAATGCCTAATATTAGTCCCAGGTGTCTGGCATGCATAGGAAAGAGTGGGGCTGTGGGACTTGTTGGAGGAAGCCCAGATTCAAGGCATGAGCGTGCCGAAGGGAACTGCTTTGGAATGAAGGCTTGTGGTGCTAGGAGGGGCACCCTTATGGGGCAGGTAGAGATGGCTTCAGAGAAAAGGGCAGTGTGTACATATTTTCAGGTAGTGAGCCCGTCTCCCGAAGCCCAGGTTGTAGCCATCGTCTCCTGTCCCGTCCCCATCTCCTATCTACCACCATCTTAGCTGGCCCTTCTACCAGTCTTTGCTTGTATATCTTTTCTTGGAGTCTCACTACCTGTGGTAGTTTGACTCAGGTGTCCCCCGTAAACATATGTGTTCTGAATGCTAGGTCCCCAACTGGTGGCAATTTGGGAATCGGAGCCTCCTGAAGGTGGTGTAGTTGGGGGGATGGGCTTATAGGTATTATAGCCAACTTCCCCTTGCCAATGTTTGGCACATATTCTCTTGCTACTGTTGTTCAGCTGATGTTGGCCAGGAGGTGATGTCCACCCTCTGCCATCATAGAGCTTCCCCTCGAGTCTGTAAGCCAAAATAAACCTTTCCTCCTGCAAGCTGCTCTTGGTCACGTGTTTTCTTCCAGCAACATGAAGCTGACTGTAACACTACCCTAACACACACACACACACACACACACACACACACACACACACACCATCCTCCCACAGTGCCCAGTTTTCTGCATCACAGATCTGATTCTGATCTCTCTCAAAAAAGCGTGGCACATTCCCCAACTCTCTTAGGGTGAAGATGGCATGCATTACCTATCCAGAGTCAGAACAACACAGCTACTGCCTGCCTTCCTGGTCTACTCCCCTGGCTCTTGCTAGGCTCTTCCATTTAAATAGCAGGATCCCCGAGAAGTCCACATGGCTTTGAAGGCAGGAGCTGGGACTTCTTGGTCTTTGGGCTTCCAGAACCAACTACAGTGCCCAACCCAGAGGGGCCATCACCCTTTCCTGAGACCCACTTTTCTATTCTCCCGCATAGCAGTTCTGGAGGGTTATATGTATGCCCTGTTACAGGTACGCATGGTCCCTCTGCCTCTCGTCTCCCCACAAGTCTCTCCCTGTGGTAGTTTGAATATATGGCCCCCAGTATAGTCAGTGTTTTATTAGTTTATAGCTTGCATCTGCAGCCACCTTGCTAGAGGCAATGTCACTGGGCATTAAGGTGTGAAGGTGGGTTTGAGATTCCATTGTAAAGATATGCAAAGTGTGCCTAATGGGGGTTCCTGAAGTGTGCTGTGGCTTTTGGCTGTAGTTTTGCTCTGTGTGCTGTGTGGCTGATTGGCTTTTCTCTCTCTGCTTGGCCCTGTGAAGACAGGCCAACTTCTTCTGCCATTGTGGAACTTCCCCTGGATCTGTAAGCTTCAATAAATAATATCCCTTCCTCCATAACTGTGCCTGGTCTGGAAGTTCATCTCAGCGAACCTGAAGCTGTCTGCTACACTCCCCAAAAAGGTCTCCCAGCCTGTATTCCTGAGAGACAAAACAAGGTGAGCAGCGACCTGAGTCCTCTTTATCTCCAGCCTCCTCCCCATCACAGGTCTTCCTCTCACCTGGCTCCTCCCACCTCACTAGTGCCGCCTTCCCAGACTTCTTTCTGTTGTTGCTTCTCCCACCTTTTCCCACAAACGTTACGATGCCTGTTTTAGTTACCATATAAAAGCTGTCTCCAAAATTCAGTGGTTGCAAACAATCATATATTCTGTCTTTCAAGTCTTTAGCTGGTGTCTCCTGAGCCCAAGAAGACTCAAAATGGCTTCATTCATGAGCTCAACAATCAGTACTGGTGTCAGTTGGCGTCTTCACTCAACTTCAGGTGGCCTCCCCGAGTGACTCCTTATGCTTTCTCACAGCATGGCAACTGCCCCAGCTAGCCCCTGCCCCCAAACCTTCACTTCATCCAACCAGGCCCCAAATCAAGGGCCTGCTGTGGGCTCTGAGAACAACGGAGTCTTTCTCAGCTCTGGACAGGCTCAGCTTAGAAGTGAGAGTGCCAGACATTCAACAGTCGCTAAAACTCCTCAAACCAGAGGCTCTTGAGTTCATTGTCTTGTGACCCAGAAACAATGACGAGTACAGATGTGGCAGAAGGGCAAGTAAAGCAAGGTTTTATTAGGGAAAAAAAGTGAAAGTAGGCCTGGAAAGATGGCTTAGCCATTAAGGTACTTGCCTGCAAAGCATAAGGACCCATGTTCTATCTCCAGATCCCACATAGGCCAGATGCACAAAGGTGAGGCAAGCGCAAGGTCGCACATGTCCACTAGGTGGCACAAGTGTCTGGAGTTCGATTACAGTTGCTGAGGCCATGGTGTGCCAGTTCTCTCTCTCTAATGTTTCTCTCTCATTCAAAAACAATTTTAAAAGTTTAAAATTTTTAAAAAATTAAAAAGTGAAAGTGGAGCAGAAGCATCCCTGAGCTGGGAGGAGTCCTCAGCAGACAGCCTCCTGTGACTTACATGGGTAGGGAAAGGCTTTCATACCCTTAGCATGTAAATTAGGTATCAAGTCAGGGTGGATTGCTTGGCTACTTTGAACGAATGTGGGGCCTGGGCTCTAGATAGGATGGTAAGTTAGACCAAGGATTGGTTGCTTTGCTTGTGTGCACCAGCTGGGCTCCTAGTGAGTCAGCCTGAGACAGGACTTTTGAACTTTTGGTGGCTTAACATGAGTAAGGGCTTTTGGATTTCAGCTCCTGGACTCTGTTCTCTAAAAACATCTGTATCTGAGCTGGGCGTGGTGGCGCAGGCCTTTAATCCCAGCACTAGGGAGGCAGAGGTAGGAGGATTGCCATGAGTTTGAGGCCACGCTGAGACTACATAGTGAATTCCAGGTCAGCCTGGGCTAGAGTGAGACCCTACCTCGGAAAACCAAAAACTACAACAACAACAAAATCTGTATCTGTCCAGACAAAGAGATTATCTGTTTATTCCCTTTGGGCCTATAACTCACTGCCTATAAAACTGGGGTGTCTTTATACCTAATTCCTATCAAATCAGTGGCCTTTGTCATTTCTCACAGCTCACCTGATAACAGGCTTGCCTCAGTTTACAAAATCTCACCAACACCCTCCCTCACAACACCCCACTACTGCTGCCTTCCCTGGGTTCCATGCTGTTGCCCACAGCCCACTGACCACACAGCAGTCAGTCTTCCAGTTGCGAGGTAAGCTGCTTTACACACCCCCATGCTTAGACCTTGACATTGGATCCCGAGAGCAAACCCAAGCTCCCAGCCTGGCCAGCACAGCACTCTAGCCCCCTAGGACTCAACTCCAGCAGATTTCTTTACCCTCTCGCTCCATACTCCCAACTCTGTCAGCTCTTCCCTACCCTGTCTGCCCTTAAACCCCACTCTCATCATGTCTCCAGAGTGGACCTGTTCTGCCCAGAGCTCCCTTCTCCAGAATGTCCCATCGTATCTCGAGACTCAGCTAACAACTAACAGCTAACGGTGTGTGTGGCTTCCCTGAGCTTGGCTGAACTCACCACACACTGCCCTGACTTTTCCAGGTCGCAGCACTGATCAGCACCTGCCATCACACAGCCTGGCCACATAGATGCTTATGATACGACTTTTGTCTCTGAGAGCAAACTCAGCCGTGATGGCCCTCCATGGGAGAGAAGTGCCTGGCACCGAGTAGAAATATGGTATGTTTAAGCAACAAATCACAGTTGACTGGCTGTTGCTGTAACAATGAGAGCTAGGTGTGTATGGGGGGGCATGCCTGTTTATGCGTGCCCCTGCACATGTGTGTGGATGTGTATGGAGGCCAAAGGTCTAAGTCACGTGTCTTCCTCAGTGGCTCTCTTCCTTGTTTTCTGAGACAGCGTCTCTCACTGGAGTCGTCCAGCAATCTTGAACTAGGAACTCTGCTGTCTCCACCTCCCCTGCACTGGGATCACCGTGCCCAGCTTTTATACCAGTGCTGGGGACTCATTTACATAGAAATCACTTTACACACAGAGCCATTAACCTAGCTCTGAGCTAATTATTCAACAATAATTTGTCACATACTGAAAAGGTCACAATTTTACACAAACCCCAACTTCAGATTCTGCTTCGGTTCCAATTCAATATGTGTTTTGCCAGCCTACCTAGCCTTTCGGAGTCAAATGAAAGGGTCAAACAGCCCTTCCTTCTCGGATCAAAGATCACCCGAATTGAAAGGCCAGCTGTGTTTTGAACAGTGCCAAACCTCCTGCTGACTCTTTCCAACAGCTACTGTGAAATGGGTCGTTTGGTCCCACTCTGCAGATGAGAACACTGAAGCTTGGGGCAGGTGACAATATGCAGAAAGTCACATTTCAAGAGGCTTAGGAGCAGGACAGGCCATGTTTGTCTGATATGACAGTCTACGCAGGCCCCTTCATCCTCTTACCTCAAGCTCCCACTTGGTTGTGGAATGGACATCACATTCTGCTCCCTTGTTCATTTGGCCGGAGCTTCCCTTGGTCTCAGGACTTCCGTCTGTGAGATGATGGAGAGCCCAGCCAGTGCCTGGGAGTCTGGGTTCCACCTCCCCACCACGTGCATGAAGAAGGCTGATGATCTTTTACAGGACATTCCTGGGATGTCTGGTCACCCTTCCTGAGTCACTCACAGCAGGGAAACAAAACCACTAGCTAAAGAACACAAGGCTGGGGGGATATTAGCCTGAGGCCCACCATGTGCTTCCGATGTCTCTAACTGACCACAGACTTACTCCCAGCCTAAGGCAGGCATGGCTTCCCCAGCATCTTTGGAGTCGTGCCTGGCCTGTGAGTGAGCTGACAGTGGCAAGCAGTGGGAAGACTGCACGATCAGCTCAGGTTCCCCAGCACGTGTGCAGCCACGGGAGAAAGATCTGTCTCCTCCAGACCCACGGGGAGCCCTAGCCACAGGCTTGCTGGAATGATTAGGATGAGGGCAGCTCTGAAGCAGGGCGGGCAGAACTCAGCCAGGGCCAGGGAAGGGCTGGAAACAGGACAGGGGTGGGGAGGAGGGAAGAGACCCTCACCATTGGGTCAGGGTAAAGGTGCGCCTGGCATTGACTAGGCTTGCCCATACCCACCAGAGCTTCTGACTCAGGCCCCATATTGTTAATCTGACTCATATTAAACACCTCTGTGGTAGACAGACTGTGATCACCTAATGGGTGAGAGAATAAGTTTGTAAAGATTTCACTCATTCACTCTTGATTCATTCACCCTTGTAGCCAATCTCTCCTGAATTCCTGTGATATGCCTTTATTCGCTGACACTTCACAGGAGAAAGAACAAAGCCCTCCTTCCTTCCGGTGTGCATTCAGTTGGAAAAGACAGGTACAGAGACTTCAAGTGGGTATCATCTTAAATAAGGCTCAAGGCTTTGATAAAATAGAGAAGAGGTACAGAATGAGGCTAATGTGGGATGCTCTTGGCATAAAGGTTGACATCTTGGCAGAGACGCTGTGTGGGAAATGGCTTTGAGCACCCGCTTGTGGCTGATAGTGAATCTTGAGGACAATAAATAGGAGACCAGGAATCAAGAAGTATTAGAAACAAGAAGAAGTTCATGATAGTGGTGGGGAGAAGAGAAGAGAGGGGCCCCAAATGTGACAGAAAGGCTATGTACTAGTGTGTGGTCCACGAAAATTCTTTATTAATGTGACCCAATAAAGCATAAAAGGTTTGGCAAGCCTGTATATAGTGAGATATAGCTTTATTTTATTTTGTTTGTGTTACTGTGAATAAAGATCCTACTATATTCCTAAAACTTCATGCTAAATTATGGTCCACACAGAGTTATGTGTGTATGTGAGAGAAAGGAAAGTGCTTAAGTTATAAGTTGGCGACCATATCTAGACAACATAGAGGACCCAAAGCAAAACCACCATGATAAAAGGAGGAGGTGACAGCAGGAGATGACATCCGTAATTGTTCAAGGGTTCTTCTGAACTGATGCTTGCTTTCAGAAGGGACTCGATGTCTGATCCCTCCTGGCTCTCTGCCCCTCATACTTCCTGCATAGGGAGGAATAATTGGGCATGAGTAATCAAGGCTTGCTGTCAGGGCTGGTTGCTGAAGGTAATATATCTGAAGGAAAATATATCCTTTCCTTTCTCTAGCGCATAGGGATGCTGCCATCTTTACCATCCTTGGGCTCCATCACCACCTCCATTTTCATGGGACCTTATTCCCATCTTCCCAGTGACTCTCTGCGTCCTTACCTCTTCTTATGGGGACATGAGTTTGGGATGTAGGACTCAACTTCAATCCAAGATGATTTTCGGAGAAGATTCTGAACAGATATCTTCAAAGATCATATTTCTTTTTATGAGAGAGAGACACAGAGAGAGAATTGGCATGCCAGGGTCTCCAGCCACTGCAGTTGAACTGCAGACATATGCACCTTCTTGTGTACATGTGCAACCTTATGCATGTGTCACTTTGTGTGTCTTGCTTAAGTGGGATTTGGGCAGTTGAACATGGGTCTTAGGCCTCACAGGCAAGTGCCTTAACTGCTAAGCCATCTCTCCAGCCCTAAAGATCGTATTTCTAAGTGAGGGTGAATCCCAAGTTTCTAAGTGGACATGGATTTGGGGAGACATGATTTACTCCATTATCAAAGATAGGCTCAGGCATGCATCTTCCAGATAGAAAGGAAAAGAAAGAATCAGGCTCTGTTGCATGGCTTTTCCTGGAAATATGTGTACATATGTCTATTCACCGCAGACAGGGCACCAAAGGCAGACCAAAGAGATGATTCCACCCCTAGCCAGCTTGGTGAGCCAATGAAACATAGGCGAGGGGTCACCCACAGAAACATGGGTGACGCAAAGTCTGTCTTATCACCAAAAAGTCCACCCCACAACTCCTGAAAGCTATGTCCCTGGAGCTCCCTGTGCATCCTACAGGAAGGTTCTCTAGAGTCTCCTCCCCCACCAGCAATTGGGGCTGCTGATATAACTTTAGGGAGGGACCTTCTAGATTCTGTAACTGTCTAAACTTCCTAGAGCCTGATAGGGGCTTCTCTCCTCCATCCAAAAAAGGAATATTTCAGCCCTAGAAAATGGTTCCACAAGAGGAAATGGACCCTGGAAGTGTGGTTGGAGCACAGAATGTGGCATGGATGAGAGAGGGGTGAGCAGAGGATATACGCTTTGGTCAGATTTTGGGCACCAAAAACTAAACAACAAAAGTATGGCGTTTCAGAAAGAGAATGGGATATTCAAATTTCTATCCAGGCCAGTTGTTCTAGCATCTGGAGAGAGAGAGAGAGATGAGAGGGCAGCGGCAGGGAGGGTAGAGTGGTTGTTGGTTGCTCAGACCTCTCCAAATGAGCCCTGCTAGGACCCCCAGGAATTACTGAAGAGCCACATCTACAGCGCAAGAAGACCAGGGCTTCATCCAGCCCCAGCACTGTTTAGACCCAAGCGCTTCCCGATTCCTAGCAGCGTTTCTCTAAATGTGGCGTGAACAGAACCAGAAACACATGGTGCTGCTTTCTCCCACTTACACAAACAACAGCCTGCGGCATGTACAAGAGGACTTCTGAGTTGAGCTTTTAAGTCCTGGGCCAAGCCTTAAAGGACCAGGGGTAGGAGAAGCAATTCGTAACTATCAATACCCTTCTTTCCAGTCATCTCGACACAGCATCCCTGTGTACCCCACTTTCTCGGAACCTCCGTTTTCTCTCCCCTCCCCTTTAGGCAGGGCACATGACCAGGCAAGTTCTGAAAGAATACATCTGCAACTCCTTGGTGAACTGTGGGTGGTGATCGGCTACTGGGCTTCTGGAAGGAGGCCTGGGGAGAAACTGTGAGATGGGGTCTGAGAAACTTTAGAGAGATTGAAGGTATACAGAGACCCCAGCACCAGAGGGAGGCCCGTGAGCAGTGAAGTCATCGTGTGTTTCAGGCGCAACAGAACTGGCTCCAGACTCTGAGCCTGCAGCTGGAAGAAGCTAAGGGTCCAGTAGTGAGAGGGGCTTTTTCTCATGCACAGTGGGTCCCCACCTGGGATATCACACAGACATTTCCAACCAGGCCCACATAGAATATTAAAGGCACAAAAAGATACAGATTACAATGTTAAATGAAAAGAGAATGACTAAAATATTATGACATCAGCTTCAAACATCATATGATATATACTGGAAAATACTGAAGCACACTCAAAAGATGAATGTTAGCCGTGAGAATAAGTCCATGTGTACCTTCGGATTTCCTTCTTTTAAAATGTGAGAACTGGGCTGGAAAGATGGTTTACTGGTTAAGGTGTTTGCCTGAAAAGCCTAAGGACCCATGTTCTATTCTCCAATAGCCACATAAGCCAGATACACATGGTGGTGCATGCATCTGACATTCATTTGCAGTGGCTAGAGGCCCTGACATACCCATTCTCTCTCTCTTTCTGCCTCTTTCGCTCAAATAAACAAAATAGTTTTTTTTTTCTTTAATGTGAGTACTAAGTTGGGTGTGGTAGTACACTCCTTTAATCCCAGCACTCTGGAGGCAGAGATAAGAGGATCACTGTGAGTTTGCGACCAGCCTGAAACTACATGCCTGGGATAGAGCAAAACTCTACCTCGAAAAAAATTAAAAAACCAAACATGTGGAAACTGGTTCTCTGTAGCCTCTGGATTTCTGCTTTGATAGACTTTGAATCAGACTGCCAACAAGCCTGCCATGGCTCAGGGGACATTGTGGAAGAGGGGCAGAAAGATTGTAAAAGTCACAGAGTGGGTAGAAATATCCTGAGACACCCCACAGGGACTGACTGAGGCATTCATGGCCCCATAGTGAATACCACAACCCTACTGACGAGGGCGCCAAGGAGATAAGAGTAAGGGGAAAAGAGTATACCCTTTATAATATAGATATTATATATGTTATATACATACATAACAAATGCCAATAAAAAGCAGAACTGAGGTTATAGCTCAGAGATAGAGAACTTGCCTACCATATATGAGGCTCTGAGTTTGATCAATGACACGACAAAAAAGACAGATTTAAAATACAAATATATGTATATGTGTATCCACACATAAATTGGGATTAAAAGTAGCCCCAATATCTCTATGTAGCAAGACTCTTTATAAAGTTCTGCTTTCCACAAAAGGCTTTTTTGAACAATTATTAGTAATTTTCTTTATAGACAAGAGAACTGGAAGTTTGAAACATTTGTCCACAGGCACTGTGAACAGAACGCGGTTTCCCCTTCAAACTCTCCTTTCCTTCAAGCCCAAGATGACTGGTCAAACCCCCTCCCTACCTTGGGAATCGACATCTGGGGGTTGTTTTCCCCAAGAAGACAAAGCGCTCAGCTGCCCACACATTCCAGTCCCCGGTGATGGGCAGCTTTCCCTGGGGCCAAGTTTGCTGAAACTCAGAAAATAAGGGAACAAGAAGAAAGTAGAAGGTTTATCTAACCCAGATCTGGAAGAGAGAAGACAGGTAGCATTGTGACTCAGAGGAAGTGCAAGCTGGGGACAGTGTGTCACTGCTGCCCACGCAGGGCCCAAGCTGCCCAGGAATCTGCAAAGATAAGGGGATCAGGTCCCTTCTTCCCAGCTTGGGCTGCCAGCTGGACAGTACAGGGCCTGTCCCCAACTGCCCTCACCCAAGAAAGGGACTGAAGGTGGGGGGAGCTGGAAAGCCAGAAGTGGAAGGCCCCTCGGAGATTGAATCCAAATCCCTCATCTCAAGAACAGGAATGAGGAACAAGAAACGAGGCTCAGAGAGAGAAAGGAGCAGCCCAAGGGCACCCAGTGAGATAAGGGCAGAGCTCATGCCCCAGGATGGCATCCTAGCTCCCACTAGGCACTGTGCCAGGCACCAGAGAGAAGTGGAGGGCAAGGCACATACAGTCATCACTCTCACTCACATGGTGCCAGGTGTCCCTGTGACAAAGCACTGTGTCGTGAGTTGGATCTGTAGAGGTTTAGGCCCATCCCTGCCAACAACCAACCAAGAGACCCTCCTAATCCTTGAGACCATCAGAGCATAGATCATAGGGCTGGCTGGTCATGCCATCCTCGATGGTTTACACAACTCAAAAATTGAGTTTTGGACTGGACACATGGCTTAGCGGTTAAGGCGCATCCCTGCGAAGCCTAAGGAACCTGGTTCGATTCTCCAGGTCCCACATAAGCCAGATGCACATGGTGGCACATGCATCTGGAGTTTGGTTGCTGTGGCTAGAAGCCCTGGCACACCAATTCTCTCTCTCTCTCTTTTCCTCTCTCTCTCATTCATAAATAAATAAATAAATAAATAAATAAATAAATAAATAAATGAACAAAAATAAAATCTTTTTTAAAAATTGAGTTTTCATTACCCCAGATCCTTGCCTCTTCGTTTACTTTCTCACTCATTTAATCACTATTTGTCCATCCATCCACCCCTCCATCCATTCATCCATCAACTTTCCCGGTTCATTTGTTTTACTTCTTATTTTTTGTTATTTATTTTTCCCAGGATTTTTCCTCTTTTTCCTTTGTTTCTGTTTCCTCCTTTTCCATTTTACCCTGCTTTTTCATTGAACACATAACTCAGTGTGGGTTAAACACTTAGCTATAGGAAGACAGAGCAGAACAAAGCCTAACCTTTCCCCCCAAGTATCATGCAATATTTGAACGAGTTGATCATATGTCCAGATAATGACAGGACACACAGGACACGTGTGGTGGTTTGACTGTAAAACGTGCTCTGTAGCCTCATGGATTTGAATACTTACTCGTCAGTTGATGGTACTGTTTGGGAAGGTTGTAGAGCTTATGGAAGGAGGAGTCTGTCTGCAGGAAGTGTGCCCCTGGGGGTGGTCTTGGGGCATTACGGCCCAGCCCTGCTTGCTGCTTTCCTCCTGCTGATGTGAAGATGCGATGCCTGGCTATCTGCTCCTGCCATGCCTTCTCCACTACAATGAGGCTTCCCCTGGCAACTATAAGCCAGAAATAAACTCTTTCCTTCCATAACCTGCTTCTGGTCAAGTGTTTTGTCCCAGCAATGAAGTGGAAGGAAAGGGTTTATTTAACTGATACAAGTGTGCTTCATGGAGAAAATCTGTAACTGCTCTTTGAATCCTAGAGGCAGAAAGGAAAGACTGTGGAAGTGGAATGAGGCTTCAGGAGATGCTGTGCTGAGGAAGTCCCAAGAGTGGGGAGGCCCCGAGCCATTCAGAGCAGTGGTGTGGGGCGTGGATGCTTTGGTCTACAGCTGGGCCATGGATAGCATAGGGGAACTCTACCCTCCTTCACTGCACTGTCACTGCCTCCCATGAGTTGATGGACCATCACCACTGGTTCTCCCTGGACCAGGTGCCAAGCACACTGCTAGGTGGTGGGGTGACCTGCAGCTCTTGGTCCTTGCTCTCTACTCACACCTTGTCACGCATAGAAGTGGAGACTGGTTAGCTGACACTGAGCACTCAGATGCTTCAGTCAATTGACTCAGCAGTGGTGCTCTGAAACCACCAAGTATCTGTGAGTCTGTTATCCAGGAAGATGGATGTGAGAGGGGCCATGAGTCCTGTCCCCAGATCTGTCCATTCTCCCAGCCCTGCCTCTCCCATCTGCTCATCCCTCCATCTGTGTGTGGGTGGTGAAGTCCACCCTCTGCTCATGCCATCATTTTCCCCTGCCATCATGGAGCTTCTCCTTGAGTCTGTAAACCAAAATAAACCCTAACCAGCTGCTCTTGGTTGAATGTTTTCTGCCAGCAATGTGAACCTGACTGCAACACGCCCCCAGTGACACCTCCTCCAGCCTGGCAGCTGGAGATCTAAATTACCACCTGAGTCTATGGGGCACATACATTCAGACTGTTACAGGTGGGTCTTCCAATCTCAAGCTCGCACAGAAACTCCAAAAGATCTGCTTCCATAGTGATTCCAGATCCTGTCAAGTTGATAATCGATATCAACTATCACCGTGTGCCGCCATCTCTCTCAGTGTCACCTGCTCAGATGCCTTGGAGCTCCTGTCTCCTGCAAAATAGACCCATTTCCATCCTGACACCCTTCCTTGCTACATTGCCTGTCATGTGACCTGGGCCCCAGCCCACTGCCATGCCCGACCATCAAAATTTACCCAGCAATAAGCTCTTGGCTGGACTTCCTGCTGCCAATGCTGACCCCACAACATCTATGTGGAACATTCTAGAAGGTATGGCCATGTGCCTCTCCTGTTGATACCTTCTCAGTGCTTCCTCAGAGGAACTGTACCCAAGTTCACAGGGGCACCTGGCCCCTCAGAGTCTCCCACTCTTGTCAGGTTGAAGTCTTATGGCCCCACAAATACTCAAGTTCCTGTCCTACCAGAACCAGTGGCTCTTCCTTCTGTGTGAGAAGCCTGACAACCCTTTCCTCACCCGTGAAATCCCACCCATGAGCTCCTAGCCAACTCGACCCCATTCTCACTCCAGCTCAGGCTGAGTGAAAGGACTTCCTGGACTCCCAGTCTTTGGTTTGCTGAATTGCGGCCACATTGCACATGATCGGTGTTTCCTCATGCATTACTGTTCTTGGAGGCCCAGGGGGTGGCACGTGGAGCAGAGATTCCAGATCCCTCTTCTGCTTAATGCCCAGGAGGGGCTCAGTAACGACAAGATAGAGTCCCTCTGTACAGGACCAGGGAGAGCCGGGAGGGGCTCAGTAACGGCAAGATAGAGTCCCTCTGTACAGGACCAGGGAGAGCCGGGAGGGGCTCAGTAATGGCAAGATAGAGTCCCTCTGTACAGGACCAGGGAGAGCCGGGAGGGGCTCAGTAATGGCAAGATAGAGTCCCTCTGTACAGGACGAGGGAGAGCCGGGAGGTGCTCAGTAACGACAAGATAGAGTCCCTCTGTACAGGACCAGGGAGAGCCGGGAGGGGCTCAGTAATGGCAAGATAGAGTCCCTCTTTACAGGACCAGGGAGAGCCAGGAGGTGCTACAGAGGAGGCTCTGGAGCCCTATGTGATACCTACTAGCCAGGGAATTGGGGGTACATGGTTTAATTTCTCTGCAACTCTGTTCTTTTGCATGTAAAGTGGAGCTGATGTAAGGAAAGCTGTCTTATTTTGTGGTGAAGATTAGTGACTGATTATGTTCGGGGTGCTTTAAGTAGCCGCTGGTGTATGCAGTGAGTTCAGCGAATGTTGGGACCATTCACTGGTATGCTGTGCTTTGCTATTCTCTCCTACCCAGAGACGGGACTCCTACCCACCTTGAGTGTGGTTCTTAATTGCCCATCACTGCCTACTTTTCTCTCCTTGACACGCAGAAACTCCTGACCTGGCATGTGGAGAAGTGTGTGCAGCCTGCTGTGGTCCCTGTGCCCTGCAGGGGCTTGTTCTTGTGTTTCTGTTTGGGCCATCATGGGCCTTGCTGCGGCTGAGCCTACGGGGACACCTGTGAAATGAAACTGACTTTGTTTACCCATGTAACAGGGACAATTGGTGGCAAGTGTCTGGGTCACAGTGCTGGGGATTGGTGAGGGATTGACATCCACAGGTTTCCCTGTGGAATCGAAACTGGACTCAGAAGCAGAGCTGCAAAGTGCTCCGTAGGACATGGTGCACTCACAGACCCTAACCCCAGAAGTGACACACTCCACAGAGGCGTGGGAAGGAATCCTGGTCTCATCCAAGATTCCCAGACAGACTTGGCAGGAAGACGCTGCTCTGGGGTGGGGGTGCTGTCTGACTCTAACAGCCTCCAGAGTGTCCAAATTCAAGAGCTCATGCCAGACTCAAGTTCACGTCTGCTGTCTGCTGTCGAGGGAGGTGTCACTTGTCTCATCCCCACACAGACTCGCCCGTAGTCCTCTTCCACACATCCCTTGCTCTCTATGGATGGACCACAAACCCAGCAGCTGCCTGACTTCCCCAAACCTGGCCCACACTCCTCTAACCTGAATCAAGCCATGTCTGGCCCCGCCTGTCATTGCTCACATCCACTTCCTGTCCTTGGGGAATGTGGGTTGATGATGGGTTGAAGAGGATCTGGCCGGTGCTCACGTGCACATGAGCATACACACAGAGCTGCAGCCCAGCAGACACTCAGACACCTTTGAATCACACCCCTTCTCAAGGACACGAGTGAGACACCAACCTTGGAAGTGGTGTGGCTCTACAGCGGGGTGGACTTCAGACCTGATTTGAGGCCTTCCCTGTGGGCTCAGACAACTGAAGGTCCTGGGTCATGATTTATAACTCCAGTCACTTTTTTTAGTCACTTTTTTTGGACTGTGACACTGCATTCAGAAAAGAGTGGATTGTGGTCCATCAACCTTTGTGAGTGACCAAAGGGGTGAATGGACTGACAGTTGTGGGCTCCTGTTCCACCTCCATCAATGATCAGCTCTTGTTCTGGGCTGAACTGTGTCCACCCAGATCCCCATAATGTTAGTCCTAAGCCCAGGACCTCAGGGTGTGGTCAGATCTGTGGACAAGTGCTTAAAGAGGCAGCTGCATTAAAATGCAATGATGTGCAGGTCCCCATCCAATGTGGTTCTATCCTTATAAGAAGAGATTAGACCCAAGTCATATGTGGACAAGGAAAGAGTCATGAAAACACAGGGAGAAAATAGCCATCTGTAAGCCAAGGTGAGCGACCCACCTCACTGAATGTCCATCGTAGACTCTAAGTCTCCAAACTACGAGAGAATAAACTTCCGTTATTCGTGGTACTTATGGCAGCCCCCAAAAGCCAATGCACCCCTTGATGTCTCTGAGGCTGCTTATCTGCCTGACCTCAAGGCTCCTCAGCTGTAGAAAGGGCAGCATAGCAGCTGATATCCTTCTTTGATTGTGAAAATAGAATGAATCATGAACGGAAAAATCCCAGGAACATGCTTTCCTCCCCCAATTTTAGCTATTCCCATTTCCTTTCTGTGAGCAGTTATTGATTTGTTTTATTTATTTATTTATTTATTTATTCATTTATTTGAAAGAGAGAGAGAGAATGGGCAAGCCAGGGCCTCTAGCCACTACAAATGAACTCCAGACACATGTGCCACTTTGTGCATCTGACTTTACATGGGTACTGGGGAATCAAACTCAGATCCTTAAGCTTTGCAGGCAAGAGCCTTAACCACTTAGCCATGTCTCCAGCCCTAAAATATCTTTTTGAATATATATTTATTTCTTAATATTTGTTTATTTATTTATTAAGAGAGAAAGAGGCAGATAGAGAAAAAGAATGGGCATGCCAGGGCCTCCAGCCACTGCAAATGAACTTCAGAAGCATGCACCACCTTTTGCTGGCTATGTGAGTCCTGAGAAATTGAACCTGGATCCTTAGGCTTCTCAGAAAAACACCTTAATCACTAAGCCATCTCTCCAGCTTAATATAGCTTTTTATAAAGCCAGTGTAGTGGTTTGATTCAGGTGTCCCCCATAAACTTAGGTGTTCTGAATGCTAGATTCCCAGCTGATGGAGATTTGGGAATTAATGCCTCTTGGAAGCAGTGTATTGTTGGGGGCGGGCTTATGGTTATAGCCAGTGTTCCCTTGCCAGGGTTTGGCACACTCTCCTGTTCCTATTGTCCACCTGATGTTGGCCAGGAGGTGATGTACAGCCTCTGCTCATGCCATCATTTTTCCCTGCTACCATGGAGCTTCTCTTCAGGTCTGTAAGCAAAAATAAACCCTTTTTCCCACAAGCTTCTCTTGGTTGGGTGATTTCTGCCAGCAATAAAAACCTGACTAAAACAGCCAGCCAATTAATCTACTTCTCTGAATGTGCTTCTGCAGAAATGTAGAAACAGCTGGCAACAGTGATGCCACTTTTCTGAACCTTAAAGACAACTGAGGTCATTACAGTCCCTCAATATGGCTACAATATGATGTTGAAGCATTTTCATAAGACTTAATTAAAATCCTTTTACTATAGCTTGTTCTAAGATTAATGAAACTTGGAAAAGCTAATGCATTGCCTTAAAAAAAAAAGGTCTCTTTTTTGTTTTGTTTCTGAGGTAGTGTCTCACTATAGCCCAGGCTGACCTTAGAACTCACGCTGTAGACCAGGTTGGCCTTAAACTCACCTTAATTTCTTGTTTTATTCCTGAATAGTAGCTATGGCGTGGCTAGAGCACAGCTGCTTTGAACACTCACCAGTGGAAGGACATTTTGCTCATGGTCAGGGTGGGTCATTAACACCAGCCTTGCTTCAAAGAGCCCTGAAACCTTGTTTTGTGTTTTGTGCAAACATGAATTTCCTCCCCCTCCACCTTCCTTTCTCTATCTTTTCCCCCTCTCTTGCCACTTGTTAATTTCTCTTGATTTTATCCCCTTTCTTCTCCATTTCATCTTCTTTCTCTTTCTTCTTTTTAACCTCCTTTCCCTCCTCCTTCCTCTTTTCCAGGTCCTCTGAGAGGGCTGGCCTTGGCCTGGAGTTGGTCTGGTTCTACTCCATGCCTGCAGACGCCTATGACGGAGTCCCATGGTCCTGGCATCTCCAACCTATGGATCTCTCTACTGACACATTGGCTTCACCACCACAGCTTCACACAATAGCATCTCAGGGCTTCGTTGCAGGTAATCTAACCCTGCCACACATTGCCTGGCCTCAGAGGCTTTTTAGAACTTTGGTGCAAGCCTTCATGACCCCATGACACTTATACTTTACATGCTTACAAAAAAAAGCGCCATTGTAAGTATAAAAGTCAATAAAAAACAATAATTTTTTTAAAAAGCGCCATGTGGACAAAGCCACCAAGATCTGCTGCCAGCTTGAGAAGTAGTCTGAGTCCCTCTTAGCACAGCTGCAGTGACAACCTGTGCCTATTGGCAATTGAACCCGGCTGGGACACTTCCCTGGGAATTGTTTTCCCATCAGGGACCGCCTTCGCCTTCATTCTCAGTTTAGTTTCTCTCCTTTCAAATGAATTTACATTCTCTCAAGTTGGAGCCTCCCATGGGTGAGCTCTTTCCTTGGGGAACCTTTCCTGTTGTCTCAGAGCAGATCTCAAGGCTTCCCTTTCATGGTATGAGTGAGTCTCGTCATTAGAGCTCATTCCTACTCACTCATCCCACTTGCACCCTTAAACTCACATTTGCTCCTTTGCCCACTACACATTTTTCATGTATTTCTGTTCCCTCTCACCATGGATCTAAGCATGGTAATCATTACCACGCCACATCCTGTTTTGCTATCTTGAAATTTCATCTGCCAACAATTTCGTGTATTACTTTTGAATTCAACTTCACTCAGGTTATCAGGACCCGGACAGAAAACATTCGCATTTATTATTTTTGCTTTTTGGCCAGAATGAAGCATGAATGGCCTCTAGCCAAGTTCTCAACTGACTCCTTGTTACTCTTGAAAAACTCATGAGCCAGGCTTCCACAGAACACATTTCTATTGCATTCTGGTTTTCTAAACTCCTGCGAGAATGGCCCATTAATCTCTGCTTCTCTAATCTGCAACTCCAAATTCCTCCTCCAGCAGCTCCATTCCTTGGTACCATTTCCCGTATGATCTACTTCCCTAACTGCTGAAACAAAACACCTGACAAAAGCCAGGGGGTTACTCCATCGTAACTAAGAAGGAGTGACACCAAGAACGGCCCCGGCTGGGATGTGAGGAGTGGTCACCTTCCATTCACGTCAGGAAGCAGACAGAGGTGCGTGCTGGTGCTCCACGATCTCCTCTCCCTTCAGCCCGCAGCCCTCAGACAGGAGGATAGGAGAAAGCTAGCCTTTGTAGGCAGTTTCAGTCAGAGACTGAGGCTCAGAGAGAACCAGGAGGTACCATCCACATGCCACCTTGCCCTGACGAAAGAGCAGAACTTGCCGGGCATGGTGGCTCATGCCTTTAATCCCAGCACTCGGGAGGCAGAGGTAGGAGGATCGCCTTGAGTTCAAGGCCACCCTGAGACTACATAGTTAATTCCAGGTCAGTCTGGGCCAGAGTGAGACACTACCTCGAAAAACAAAAAAAAAAAAGAAAAGAAAAGAAAAGAAAAGAAAAAAAGAAAAAAGAAAGAAAGAGCAGAACTCTTGGAAAAAATGGAAGTCATGTCTGTTGGAGACTGATCCACAATACCCCTGCCACCCACAGTCTAACAAGCCTTCTGAATAAAATGGTTCAGGTGAGCTGGCTCTGAAATCCACCCACCAAATTTACCAGTCAATCAGATCTTCCCATTACATACTTGACTCTGATGCTATAAAGGCTGCAGCCTTCCAGCCCCTCCTCTCTTCTGGCGTGACCCCAGGTGTGTGTGGCTCTCTTCAGCTCTTACCCTGTGCGGCTCGGGTACACGGGCTTGTGACCTCTACCCCCACCCAGGCAGAGCATTGCATTGTTTCTTGATCTCAACTTTTCTGCTTGCCTCTGCTTTGTACTTTGGGGTAACTTCTCACTTTAATGACACGTGTGACTTTCCTCTGATCTCTGAATCTACCGTGTGGGCGCCCTCCCCAAACTCTAGACTTGCTGCCTGTGTACTTACTCTAAACTTGGGGTGACCCTCCCCATCACTCGTTTCTCCTCTGAATTCTTGGTCTCTGCTTTGATATTTTCCCTCTTCAGGAAAACGCCAGGTGGATGCCATGCGTATTCTTTCTCTCTACGTGTACATCTATGCTCCACCTACATACTTGCAGGTCTACTCCAGTTCCCCCCCCAAAAAAAAATACCCTCAATTTCTCTTCTGCTTTGATACTTTCCTTCTTCAGGAAAGCACATGGCAGATACCACATGTGTGCTTTCTGCGTCTCTCTACATATACATCTAAATTCTACTTTCCCTGTGCTTGCAGCTCTCTTCCAGTCTTTTTTCTAAAGTCAATTTCTCTTAAATGAACCTTATAAACTATACAGTGTTTCCACATGAGAGTATGTTTTCTGCTTCCTACCTTTAGCCTCCCTTTCTAAACCCTGATCTCCCTTAAATATATCGCACAATTTGTGATTTCCCCTATGTAAATTTAATAATTCATAATTTAGCCTTCTTGGGTCCATCTTTATTGATTCTTTATTAAAGGTAGAACAGAACCCAAAAGTTGGGGCCCTCCTGAACCCCAAGATCCTGCATCAATGGGATGGTACCACCCATGTTCAAAGTGGGCCTTCCCTCTTCAGTTAAACCTCTTTGTACATGCCCTCATACGTATATTCAGAAGTGCGTTTCCCACCCAGTTCTAAATCCAGTCAAGTTGGTAGTCAGTATTAACCATCACAGGTGTGGATGTGAGCACAGAGCAGTGGTTCACAGCATAAACACATACACGCAGACCTGGCTTAGGCGGTGATAGGACCAGCGCAGATATATCTGGGATCTGGAAACAGGAGCTGATGCTGATGCAACAGATGTGGTGACTCTGCACGTGGACATAGACTAGGGAGAGGTTTTCTGCCTCGTCCTATCCTCTGAGACACTGCAATGGCACTCACTGTTGAGCCTTTCTTAGCTACCTATCCCATCCGGGATGTTTGGCCCTCACTGAATCAAATCTCAAGATCTTTCTCAAGTGCATTTTTCTTCCCTCACCCTGCCTTCTGTCTCCTTCCAGCCTCTTAGTTCCAGGCTGTCTGGTCACAGCTTCATGGTGGGGGACCATAAGTTCTGCCAATAGAAACCAGACCAGCTTCCCAGGGTTTGGAGCTCAGTGTGTGGTAAAAGTCTCTGTTATCAGGTTATTTTCAGACAGAATGTGCAATCACATGGGAGGAGCTTACAACATGGTTGGCACATGGTTAAACTGAAAGCAAAGATGAGTTACTGTTGTTGTATCTCACGAGCACTGGGACACAGGATTTATGTCCACAGGGTCATGGCATGGAAGCAGTGAACAAGGAAATAAGTTCAATTTGTTGTAGGGAGAAAGATGTAAGAGATCCTAGGTGAGTGAGTCACACACAGAGGACCCAATGTGTGCCAGGATTGAAGAGTGAAGTAAGGACACAGGGGACTAAGAGAAGGACAAGGAGATCATTCTCTGGGGTCACAAGGGAAGCTGGATTGAACTTGTCAGTTTGGCTGAGATTCGAAACTCTAGTATCCGGAAGTCCTTTCTCCATGTGGCTCCAAACTTCTTCCAGATGGATACTTGTAGGAAGATGACCGTGTGCCCATGTCGATGGAGCTGTCACTCTTGGAGGTGCACACGGTAAGATACAGTGATGAGTGTTGCACTCAGGGTGACAGGATGCCAGGGGGATTCACCCTCCGTTGTTCTGTGTCAAGCTGGTCTGCACAGTCGCTGGCCTTGCTGCTGAGCAACGGGCCTGCTCCAGCGCCAGGTACAGGGCAGCTGACACTGGAGACAGAAGCTTCCCCAGCGGGGGACATATCCCAGAGGACTTTCGCCAGCTCTCCTTTCACTGTTCTGATTTTATGACCAGAGAGCCTTGGTGTCTTAGAGCCCTTGAAAACTCCCCTTTCTCCACTGGCCCAGAGTATCTAGGTGGCCCAAACGAAAGGAACCGTTCCTCTGATTCTCCACTGTCTCGTTCCAGACCCCAAGTGCCCTTCCCACATCTGTATCGGTTCCACTTGCTGGAGTCACTCTCTGTTCCCATTATCCTTACGATGGCTCTTTCCCTGACGAATGCCCGATTGGAAAAGACTTGGTCCCCAATGTGGTCTGTGGGACACAATCTAAGACACAGTCTGCAACTGCTTCCCTGGTCCAAGTATGTGTACTGGCACCAGCGATCCATGGGTCGTGAAGGTTGAGATCTTGGTGGTCCATGGTACGCAGTGAGCTCAGTCTCTTAAGTTCTCACCAGGGTTAAGAACCTATGACATGTATATTCACTAGTTACCTTCTCACTGTTGGGACAAAATACCTGCCAGAAACTAGTTTAAAGGAGGAAACTCTTAGTTCAGCTTACAGTCCCATGAATGCGGGAAAGGCATGGCAGTGGGAGCTTGAGGCAGCTGCTCACATTCAGCCCACTGTGCAGCAGCAGAGTGACAAAATGAATGGTGTTCATCAGCTGTCTCTTTTTAGCCACTCCATGACCCTGACCATAGAACAGTGCTGCCCATAGTCATGGCATCATAATCATAATCCCTCATAGACCCTACCAGAGGCTCACCTAATCTAGGTAAGCCCTCACAAGTGCCCCTAGGTCCCGTCAAGTTGACCATCAGAATAAGCCCTCACTGAGTGCACAGTTCTGAAGGACCAGCACCCACTCTGAGAGAACATTTTAGTCACAACACTGACACTGTGGGGTAGTCTTATGGTTTTGACCTAAAACGTCCCCACAGGCTCATGTTTAGAGCATTTGATTTTTGTCAGATGAAAGGTCTGTTTGGGGAGTCTGAGCTTTGAGAAGTGGTGGGTTTTGGCTGGTAGGAGTAGGTCACTAGAGGGTGGGACTTTAAAGTTTACAGTCCACCTCACTTCTGTCATACTCTGCTTCCTGATCCACCATCATGTGAGGAGCACATACCACCCCTTCCCACCACCGTGAACCCCACCATGGTGGACTGAAATTCTCTGAAACAGTGAAAGAATAAATCTGTTCTCCTTAAGTTGTTTCTGTTAGGTGTTGTGGTCACAGAGATGCAAGAATGACTAACGCAGGCTGCTTGGTAGCTCTTGGTGTACTGGATAATGGAGAGAAAGATGATAAACACGGGACTTCACACTCCAGGGCAGATCTAAAACCTGCCCTCCAGAGCTCCTGTTGAGGCCCTGAGTGACCTTCTTCTCTTCTGAAGCCACAGGACTGGGAATTACAAAACCCAAACCCGATACCACAGCCCAGTTTGTTGTACTTCAATGAAATGACTTCATGACCTTGTAATAAAGGAGGAACTGAGAGTGTGGGGCCGCCAACAATGAGATGAGGACAGATAGTCACATGCCAGGCAATCTGTATCCCAAAATTCTGATCCAACTATAAGCTGCTTTTGGTTGGGTGTTTTGTCCCAGCAATGAGGTCACTGGTCCACATTTTAAACCCCTACCCTCCTCCTAACAGTTCATCTTTTACCATCTGTACAACCTGTTACAAGCTGTCCTAAAATAGCAGCCCTGGGGAGACCCCGATCCCCCCAAGAACATATAGTGCATGGCACATGATCAGCCGCCTGCAAAATTTTGCTAATTTGTCTCAACAGACACTTGGGGGTGTATAGGTCTCAGTGATTCCTAGGACACTCAATTGGGTAGAAGGGGATATGAGGTGGGAAGAGGCCATACCAACTGGCCTTGGCTCACTAGTAGGAGATTCTAGATTCTACACATCAGCTCCAACTCCTGGGAGTGGTTTTTTTTTTTTTTTTTTTTTGAGAGAGAGACACAGAGAGAGAGGGAGAGGAAGACAGATAGACAGACAGAGATGGGTGCACCAGCAGCCTCTCAGCTGCTGCAAATGAAATCCAGATGCATGTGCCCCCTTGAGGTCAAGTGCAGCATTGCACCCTTGCATCACTGCATCTTGCTAAATGTGGGACCTGGAGTTTGGAGCCAGCGTTCTTAGGCCTAGGAGGCAGGTGCCTTAACCGCTAAGCCATCTCTCCAGCCCCTGAGAGTGTTTTTAACAGTTTGGTAGACTCACTGACTTGATGTAGAATGGAGTTGAGATATCAGAACTTCTTGGGCACTGCATCATAAATTTGGGAAGATCATAATTGCTGGTCTGGTCTTTCAATACATTCTGGGTTCTTTTGGGAGGCAGTCCCCCAAGATATACCCCTGGAAAGTCCAGAGAACACTCCCTGTTCCAAGCTTTTGGGAGACACAGTAGTGAGGGACCACCAGGGACTGTAGCCATCATCTCAGGCTAGTTGTCATAAAGGGATATTTCCCTACCAAACAACTCATTGACTACAGTGGGGGGATGAAGTCCTAGGTGGTAACTACTGGAGACATGGGAATGGGCACCAAAACAGACATCAGAATCACAGTGGTGACTATTCTCTGACCCCACAGCCTCTTCCTTCCAGATCCTGGCTGTACTAAGTCCCCATTTGTGGAACCTCTGATGCTATGTTCCCCGTATGGAAGATGGTCCCTTTGTAAGCTGCCATGTGTAGTGTTGCTGTCTGCACCCCCCTGGACACATGCCAGCTCTTCATCTCAGTGAGTCACTGAGCAATACAGCAGCTCTGAGTACAGAATCCTGAGGAAGAGATGACGGCAAAGGGCACAGTGGGAGGAGCAAGGCAGGGTGGATGCCAGTCCTGCAGACATTCCAGCAAGTCAGCATTTTGAGGTGGGGAGAGGAGGCAGATGTGGTGGGGACAGAGACTGGTCAGAGCCTATGGCCACCTAGGAGACAAGGTTGAGGGAACTGGCCTCTCACATCTAGAATCCTCCTTCTTACACACTAGCTAATCCTTTGGTTCAGCAAATACTGCCCATCAATGGAGGTAGGCTGCTCCAACGCAGAGCTACATGGCCTTGAATCTGCAAGAGAGGAGGCTTTCTCTTCATCACACAGATGGGGACCTGAAACAGAGATTCTGACCAACCCAGTACCCCTCAGGACAGTTTGGCAACTGAGCCTGTCCCTGTGCAGCCTGGTCCCCTTTATCAGGCCTCACCCTTTTATCAGGTAAGTTCCACCACAGCCCCTGCTCTACACCTACTGGTCTACCTTTGGTTGACAACTCAGCCATCAAAGAAGCCACCTGACTCTTCTCAGGGTGACCACTTCTCTGCGGTGACACTGTCCCTGTGGAGTCCAGGTCACCATCCTGTCTGGTGATCTCAGGTAGTGAGAGGAGGTGGTGACATAATACATTATTTAGATTAGGGTGACGGGATGCATCAACACAGGTCCAAGGAAGGGAAGAGACAGACATGTATACTGAACGCTTCTTGTTTTCAGGGTTCATGTGGGTGACTGAGTGAGCCGGATGGTGGCCCTGAAGCAACATATCCTCGTCTTCATTCTCTGAGCCTGTGTTTGTAACTTTGTGTGCTGGTTTATCTTAGTTGTCAACTTGACAGGATTTAGGATCACCATGTCAACAAATCTCTGGGAATGTCTGTGAGGGAGTCTCTAGATTAGATTAATGGAGGTGAGAAGACCCACCCTAAATGTGAATGGTGCCATTCTGAGCACTGGGGCCTCAGACTGAACACAATGGAGAAAGTGGGCTGGAGAGATGACTTAGCCAATAAGGCATTTGCCTGCAAAGACACAGGATGCAGGTTCAATGCCCAAGTACCCACATAAAGCCAGATGCAACAGGTGATGCAAGTGCCTGGAGTTCTTTGCAATGGCTAGAGGCCCTGGTGGGCCAATTTTTCCTCTTTCTGCCTCTGTCTCTCTCTCTTTCTCTCTCTCTCAACAAATAAATAAACTAGAGCTGGAGAGATGGCATAACAGTTAGGGCATTTGCCTGCAAAGCCAAAGGACCCAGGTTCTATTCCCCAGTACCCACGTTAGCCAGATGCACAAGGGGGCACACACATCTGGACTTCCTTTGCAGTTGCTAGGGGCCCTGGCACTCCCATTCTCTCTCTCTCTCTCTCTTTCTCTCTCTCTCTCGCTCTCTCTCTCTCTCTGCCTCTTTCTCTGTCAAATAAATAAATAAATAAAAATATTTTAAATAAATCAAATATTCTTTAAAAAATATTTAAGGGCTAGAGAGATGGTTTTGCAGTTAAGGTGTTTGCCTGTGAAGCCAAAGGAGCCAGGTTTGATTCCCCAGGACCCATGTAAGCCAGATGCACAAGGTGATGCTTGTGTCTGGAGTTCATTTATAGTGGATGAAGGCCCTGCTGTGCCCATTTTCTCTCTCTTAAATAAATAAATAAATAAATAAATAAATAAATAAATAAATAAACAAAATTTAATGCTTCACCTTAAGGCCTTGGAAAGAGAAGAACAAGGCAAACCAAAAATCAGTAGATGGAAAGAAATAATAAAGATTAGGGCAGAAATTAATGAAATAGAAACAAACAAACAAACAAAAAAAAACAATCCAAAGAATCAATGAAACAAAGAGTTGGTTCTTTGAAAGGATAAACAAGATTGATAAACCTTTAGCAATCCTGACCAAAAGAAAGAGAGAAGAGACAAAAATTAATAATATTAGAGATGAAAAAGGTACCATTACAATAGATACCAAAGAAATTCAGAAAATCATATGAACATACTTTAAGAATATATATTCCTCTAAGTTTGAAAATCTGAAAGAAATGGATGATTTCCTTGATTCATATGACCTACTAAAATTAAATCAAGAAGAGATAAACCATTTAAATAGACCTATAACAACCACAGAGATCCAAGCAGTTATAAAAAGTCTCCCAACTAAAAAAAGCCCAGGCCCAGATGGATTCACTGGTGAATTTTACCAGACATTCCTGGAAGAACTAACACCAATGCTTCTCAAACTTTTCCATAAAATAGAAAAGGAAGGAATCCTACCAAACTCCTTCCATGAAGCCAGCATCACCCTGATACCAAAACTGGACAAAGACAGAACAAAAAAAGAAAATTACAGACCACTCTTCCTCATGAACGTAGATGCAAAAATTCTCAACAAAATATTGGCAAACAGAATACAAGAATATATCAGAAAGATCATTCACCCTGACTAAGTAGGGTTTATCCCAGAGATGCAGGGATGGTTCAACATACGCAAATCCAATAGATGCATCTCAATAGATGCAGAAAAGGCATTTGACAAAATCCAACACCCTTTCATGGTAAAAGCATTACAGAAACTGGGAATAGAAGGAACATATCTCAATATAAAAAAAGCTATTTATGAAAAACCTACAGCCAATACAAATGGGGAAAAACTTGAAGCTTTTCCACTAAATTCAGGAACAAGACAAGGGTGTCCACTTTCTCCACTTTTATTTAATATGGTACTGGAAGTCTTAGCCATAGCAATAAGGCAAGAGACACTCATAAAAGATACACAATAGGAAGGGAAGAGATTAAATTATCATTATTTACAGATGATAGGATTCTATAGTTAACAGACCCTAAAGAGTCTACCAGCCAACTGTTAGAGCTGATAAACACTTTTATCAATGTAGCAGGATACAAAATAAACACACAGCAATCAATAGTTTTTCTACACACTAACAACAAACAAGCAGAGGATGAAATCGGGGAATCTCTCCCATTCACAATTGCCTCAAAAAAAAAAAAAAAAAATACCTTGGAATAAACTTAACCAAGGAAGTGAAGATCTCTACAATGAGAACTTTAAAACACTCAAGCTAGAAATTGCAGAAGACACAAGGAAATGGAAAGACATCCCATGTTCTTGGATTGGAAGAATCAATATTGTGAAAATGTCAATCTTACCAAAAGCAGTCTACACATTTAATGTGATCCCCATTAAAATCCCAATAGCATTCTTCACAGAAATAAAAAAAATCCTAAAATTAATCTGAAAGCATAAAAAAAGTCAAATAGCCAAAACAATTTTTGCAACAAAAATCAGGCTGGTGGTATCAACATACCCAATTTTAAGTTATATTACAAAACCATAGTAACAAAAACAGCATGGTACTGGCACAAGGACAGACATGTAGATCAATGGAACAGAATAGAAGACCCAAATATTAATTCAGGCAGCTATAGCCACCTGATTTTTGACAAAAATGCCAAAAATATTAATTGGAGAAAAGATAGCCTTTTCAACAAGTGGTACTGGGAAAACTGGATATCTGTATGTAGAGGGATAAAAATAGATACTAGTCTCTCTCCATGCACAAGAATCAAGTCCAAGTGGATCAGGGACCTTAATATCAGACCTGAAGCTCTGAAACTGCTAGAAGAAAAGGTAAGGGAAATCCTTCAACATATTGGCATAGGCAATGACTTTCTGACTATAACCCCAATTGCTCTGGCAATAAAACCACTAATCAACCACTGGGATCTCATGAAATTGCAAAGCTTTTGTACAGCAAAGGACACTGTGAATAGAGCAAAGAGACAGCCTACAGAATGGGAGAAAATGTTTTAAAAAGTATTTAAAAAGAGGAGAAAGTTAACTGGGCAGCAGCATTCACCTCCCTCTGCTTCCTAGTGTGTGCTGAATGTGAGCAGCTGTGCATGCTCCTGCCTCCGTACCTTCCCCACTGTGACGGACTGTATCCCCTCAAACTGTAAGCTGGAATAAACACTCAGTCCCATAAGTTGAGTTTTCCAGACAGTTTATCTTACAAGGAAGGAAAGTAACACAAGGTCTTTGCAGAGGTAATGAAATCGAAGATCCTTAGAGCCTTCATGAGCTCTAAGACCCATGGAAGTTTCCCTATAAAAGACACACTGTGGACACAAATGGACAGAGACCAAGAAAGTCATGTGAAAACAAACCAGGCTGAAATGAAGCAGCCTCAGGATCCGGGGCATTGAGAGGTGTGCCATCCAACTCACAGCCCACGTGCTGATTTCTGTCTTCCAGGTCTGTGAGAGAGCCTCTGTTCTCATTTTCAGCAGTCACTAATGTGGTGCAACAGTCCCAGAAAACTGACCATGTCATTTCATGTCACCCTCACAACTGCTGGTGGAATCAATCGCACTATCTCGCAGAGGAAGCACTTGATGCTTCCGAGCTCCTGGGGTCTGAGCCTGGGCCCTGGCTCAGCCACCCACCTCAATAAGCCAATTAAGAGATACGGAATGGTGAAAAGCAGAGAAAGGAGAATTATTCAATGTGCCCACATTGGGAAGAGGAAAAGAAAAGAGATCCAGTGATGCCCCAAGCCCAACTTTGGGGTCCTGACGTGAGGTTTAGATTTATGTAATGGGCAAGAGATAGGCACAAGTAAAGTTGTGTCCCACCCATCATCACTGGCTCGGTTCTTTCTCTCCTGTTAGGTGGTCTGATGGGTTGTCAAAAGTGTGAAATCTCTCTTGAGAAACAAGTTCCTTCTCTTACCAAAACCAGGCATCAGCCTTTCCCTTCTTCTAGTATGAGACTCCTGAGGAAATTCCAGATCCTGAGGGATCATTGTTTCAGTGGATTGACAGCCAAAGGAGGGGCAAAAGTGTCTCTCCTTAGAATAGCTTTGCTCTTGCCAGGAGGAAGCCCCAAAGAATGCTGCCACTGCCCTCAAGGAAACCCTGGCAAGCTCCCGAGGCGGACTCAGGCCTGGCCTCCACATGCTTTTGTACTTGACCTTATTTCTTAAAGAAGTTCATGGAAGCCCTTCTCTAAAGCCACTGGGGAAGGGAGTTGATTCAAGACGCAGCAACTTGGAGCTCAAAATGCAGGCCAGTGTCTCTATCCCTTGAGGATTTCTATGCAAGGGCCTTTTGGCCCGGTGCTGTCTCAGGGCTAAGCCTGCAGTCACACTTCTTACAGATGCTCTAGCTAGTGCCCTGGATGTCCCCAGGCATGGCTCAGGAGCCAGCCTTCTTTCCTGACAGTCTGGCTTTGATCTTGCTTCTCTGTCCCTTCTGCTATGGCTCCTTGGAGCTCCTGGGGTCTAGGACAATCACAGCATGAGGCTTTCTTCACAGCGGCTGTGTGGCAGCTGTTCACGGTTCCCCAGCCTGGAATCCCACTCGCTGCCCACTGCCAACCCAAACCAGCCAGCTGCCAAGATGCAGCCTTTGCCCAGCTCTTCCAGGAAGCCTGCAAGGCCTCTACACCACAAACGCCTCCTTCTGTGAGCACCCAGGAGCTCGGAGCTCAAGTGCCCATTGCTCAGAGATGCCAGCGCACATGAGACTCCAGATCCCAGCATTTGCCTTGCCTTGGGGTCACTATTGACCTCCATGAGAAAGTGGGGAGGTTGACCTCTGCCTTATCATGAGAGGGGGTGCCCAGCCCCAACAGGTAGAAGCAACCTGTGCTGGCTCTTTTCACAACATATCTGAGACACAGAAAGGTTCAAAAATCTTCATTTTGATATTACAAAAATAACAACATGAAAATGATTGTGTATCCTTTTACTATCAGAAAGGGTAAGAAATATTTATTCTTAAACATTGATTGAGTGCCCACAGCATGCAAGACAAGGTCAGGGCAACCAGCACATAAAGATGGGGGAACAAGCGTTGTCCTGGTGGATTACCCAGCTTAGACCTGTGTGGGTGAAGCCAAGACCCAGAGGCAACAAGCCGAACACTAGATGGAAATGTAGATGGATGCCATCCCCCAATACTGGAGGCCAGGATGACAGTAGGCAAACGATCTCCACAGCCACCAGACCCAACGTGTGCGGCTGTAGCCACCAAATAGACCAGAAGGGCCCCCCAGACCAAGAAGTCAAAGGAGAAAGAACTTGGGCCACGTGTCTCCTTCCTAAGAAGCTTGGGAGGAGGGTGGGTGCAGGTAGAGGAGGGGATGATCCCCAGGGTGGGCAGAAGCAAGCTTTGTGGGAGGCAAGCTCCCATCCTGATATAGGGGATCTGAACACAGGAATGCTCTCAGCCATGCCCAGAAACCCCATGGGGCTCTAGGAAGGGACTCTGAGATCCTACAGATGCAGGCAGAAAGGGGTCTCTGCTGGGAGAATTTCGAGACCCCTTTGCATCTGGTTCCAAAGCATAGATGAGTCTGATCTGCTGGCCTGGTGCCAGGAACTATCAGCATGAAGCTGTCCAAGGTGGCGCCGCTCTGTCTTCTTTGTCCCTTCTGGGTCTCAGGCCCCACCAGACATACTTGGGTTGAGGATACAGGACTATGGCTTTTACCAGGAGGGCAGTAGAGAGCCTGTCCCACACTGGCTGCAGCCACACCCAGGGAAGGTGCTCGGAGGGTATGAGAGGTGTGGGGTTCGAGGTGCTCTCAGCTGGGGACACAGGTTGAGCTTCTGTGACGAAAAGAAGAGGAGTCATGAATGTGCACTGTCTCTGTCATGACCCTGGGGACAGACATTATCATCACCCTCACTTACATATGAGCACTATGAGGCTTGTCCCCCAAATCTCTCATTTGATGGGTCCCAAAGCCCTTAGTTGTCTCCTTTTCCTTCCCCGACGAGAACTGAAGAATCTCAGAGTCTCCACCTGCTGCTTGTGCTGTGGCCAGAGGACAGCTGTCTTCCAAGTCATTCTCAGCTCAGGGGCAGAGTGGCAAGGAGGGAGGCCATCAAAGGTTACACAGTGGCCCCACCTCTGGCGATGGACCTAGGGGAGGCAGGAAGGACAGTCACTTTATCTCTGCTGGCCTCTTGGCAGACCTGGAGCTTAGGACGCCCCTTCATGCCTCCCCTCTGTTGTCCCATGGGCCTCTGAGAGACTGAGGTCCTGGGACAGGGCCCACCCTACTCTCTGATGTAGGCAGCATGGCACTGCAGACAGACCACCAACGGGTACGCTGTGTGCCTTTGCATGGTCCGGGGACCTGGCCGCCTGCTGCCTGTGCAATGTGGACTCCCAGCGTCTTCATGGAACAAATAAATGACAAACAAACACGCTGTGAGTAGATCCCATGCAGATGTCAGCCTCCGGGCCTCCAGGAGCCTGGGCCCCAGATGGGGTCTTGGAATCTTCCATGCATCTGGCCCTGGTCAGGCCAGCCTGGCTGCTGGGGACAGGAATGCCGGCCTCTGGCCCTGTTCTGGAAGCCTGTCCACCATCCCTTCTTTGGAATTATGTACAGCTGCTCCAGGAGATCTGTCAGACACCACCCACTCAGCATGGGCTGGGGCAGAGACCCTGGCCTGAGGCAGAGTGAAAAGCAGGCTTCTGGAGGAATGAGGTCAAATGTTGTTGCCACTGTAGGCTCCCTGCAGGTCCTGCTTGGACCTGGAACACCCAGGTGTCAGGTGAGGGTGTAGGATGCAGAAGTACCCAAAACTAGACCGTGGCCTAAGGGAAAGCACTCAGTAGATGAGGTTTTCTGAGCCCTTACTCGGCGCTAAGCTTGCTCTGCAACCCTCCATGGCACTCGTCTAGTGCCAAAAGTAGCTCAGTCACAGAAGCTTGGCTGTCCCGACTGTACTCATGAGGAATCCAGAACAGAGTGCTTGTGCGCATTCTCAGAGTCACACAGCAGAGTCAGCAGGCAGGATTCACCCCACCCCCCCCCCCGCCTCTGCGGGCAGCCCTGGTCCATCCGTTGTTTGGGAATGAGGACGTCAGCCATGGTGACAGCTCGCAGGTGAGTGCTGAGTCCTGGGGAAATGTCTAACAGCTGGGGGGTGGGGAAAGGCTGTCTGGATTTACCAATTGGGAGTTGAAGATAATGCATGGGGAAACTGAGGCAACCATCAAGAGCCACACACTGGGAAGAGGTTTGTTGGAGAACTGAGTGTAAGAAGTCAAGGCTGGAGGAGGCTGTGGCCTGGGTCAAATTACCATGGGTCTAAACTCTGAAGACCGAGGACTTGGGACCAGAGTGTGCACTTGGGCGGATCAACTCCCCAAAGGTAGAAGGATGTGGTGAGTACCACGTCAGTGGAACCTGGACCGTGGTCTGTACACCCTACGTAGCCCTTAAAGGAAGAGTCACGTGCTGAAGCAGTTCTACGTGTGGTCCAACCAGTCACCCTGGTGGAGGCAGAGTTCTCTGAAGGGCATGAGGAGGGCAGGGCTTACTGGGCAGGGTCCAGTTTTCAGAAGAAGGACAGTGCTGAGAGAGGGGCCCTGCAACAGTGGTATTCTCAGGGTTCCGCTTGGCAGGTTGGGGTCTTGGAACACATAGGAGCTAGGGCCACCCAGTTGAGGCCTGAGAATTCTGCTCCCAACACCGTGCAGGTGTGTCAGTGGCACAGCTCTGGTTTCAAGGCTGCTGGCATATAAACCCCAAATTGCCCAGCACCTCTGAGCTTGCTCTGCCAGGCTGCAGCCTGGGGGGAAGGACACTGTCTGGCTTGGACAGTGAACTGGCCATGACTGGGGACATGTCCTTACCTGCAATTCAGCAAATGGGTACAGACCCTGGATCAACCCCGGTACTGGGTCTGAGTCCTTTAATGTCACCTGTCAACACACCGGCCTGTTTACAAGTACCAAGTGACATAATGAGAAAATGGACACACTATTGAGGTGATTGGATTGTATGTGGCCCCTGCAACCCTGCCCTTCCATGCATTTATAGTCATATAAATTATATATATATATAAAATAATCAATATATCCTCATGTATCAGTTATTATGAATTTGCTTTTCAAGAATGAAAATTATGACTTAGGCTACAAGAGACTAAATCATTTCATATGATGAAAACCCTGGAGGAGAGGATTCCAGGTCTGGTTCAGTAATAACATAAAGTTCCAAGAACCAAGACCTTCTGACCCTCTTGGCTCTACCATCCTCAGTATCTGGGATTTTTCAGTCTCAGGCTGGGGCTTACTTTTTATACCCATGACTATTTTGCTGAGAATGAAATCCTTTCTCAACACTCCCAGCAAGCTTCCCTTTCCGTCTCCATGGCTAGAGTTGAGTCAAAGGCCCACCGTGAGGTGAAGGACTAAAGAGATCACCAGAATCACTTCTCGGGGGTCATGTCTACGATGGTCTTAAACCACCCCTCCAATCACACACACACACACACACACACACACACACACACACACACACACACACGCACACACGCACACACGCACACGCACACGCACACACACACACACACACACTTCAAAAGCCCCATGTTAACAAGCCACCAGGGAAGGGAGGAGAAGTGAGTGCTGTTTTGTCCAAAGACTGGAGCATTCCTACCGAGGCTGGGGACAGAGCAGCCAGCAGATGTGACGGGTAAGCATGGCTCAGGAGAGGGGGTGAAGACAAAACAGCATCCATGGAGGTAGCTTCCATGGAGGGCCTGCTAAGACCGGGGATTCCACCGGAAGCCATAGGCAGGCTTTGGCTCGTGGTGCTCAGGACGAGACCCACGTTGGCCATGATGCTTGTCCAAGGCCCTCTCGAGTCATTGTGAGGTGCATGAGTAGAAGGCAGAGGGGACATTGGGAGCTACAGTGTTCACGGGGAGATACGGGAACAGGACAGGGTCAAAACGGCCCCCACGGAAAATTCCTCACCTTCTTTCTTTCCTCACTCAATATTTCTTTGGCCAAGCTCCAGCAGGGATCAAGGCCCCAAGCTCCCAAGCCACGAGGAATACGACTTGTCTGCAGACACTGAAGGCAGCCCTGGCTGAGGAATAGGGAGGGGGACCCTCATCTGGGCCTGGGGCTTTGAGGCAAGGCATAGTCTCTGCTGATAGCTCGAGCCTCAGGCACTTCAGTGGTGAATTCTTGTCATTTCTGGGTGGGTAGACTGAGAACTGTCTCCTCTGTTTGCAGCTGGGATGAGAAGAGTGAGAAACTGCCAGTGAAGGACAGCCACCGTGGGAAGAGCGGAGGGAATTGAGAGGGGGCTTCCCACAAAGTCCTGTCAAAGCCCCCCTGCTTTCCCCAGCATTCCCGCCTCCAGCCCACCCCCTCCCATGTGCTGCCTCCGGCCTTGAGAGTCCTGTGGGAGCAGAGGCATGGAGGATACTGGGTGAGAATTCACAGCCCTGTGTGCAATCAGTCCTGGAACTTTCCCTTTAAGAACTGTCAGAGTGAGGAGGCTGGCCAAGCTGAGCTGGAGGTGGGGACAGAGGGAAGAAAGAAAAAAAAAAAAAAAGAAAGAAAGAGAGAGAAGCAGGAAAAGTTTTTTTCAGAGGAAAATGCAGGGCTTGTCCGTGGTGGATCTGACGTCAGATCTTGCTTTCATAAACCCCCCCGGGGGCCGAGGACGGCTCTCTGCTGCTCCTGATGGGCCGGGCCAGTCTGGGCCCAGCTCCCGGGAGAGAGAGGCAGGCGACTGCATCCTCTGGGTGACCGGTGGCGCCTTGGCCACTGACCTCCAGGCATGAGGTGGTTCCTACCCTGGACGCTGGCAGCACTGATGGTTGTGGCGGGCAGCATCCTGGCCATGGTGAGTGCTGCTCAGAGGGGATGGCAGAGGAGACCTGTTCCTTCGTCCCCAGTGCTGGGGCTGGGGAAATCTGGGGTCCTGATGAGAGGGGCTGGAGTGACAGAGAGGACGGAGGAGAGAGGGGATACTGGGGTTAGCAGAAGCTGGGTGGTCAGAGAGGAATGGGTGCGGCATGGGAGAGCAAGCCTGCCTTTCTCTACCCACCTGGAATGCAACAGCTGGGTACTCCACAGAACAGGACACAGCCTTGGGGGAAAGGTCCGCCCTCCAGTCCAGCTGCGTGGTTTTGGGTTCATAGCTTGCCCTCTCAGTGCAGCACAGAGTAAGGAAGTCATTGAGGGGCTTCTAGAACTTTTGAAGACTTTCTCAGCATTGGAGAGCTTAAAAGGAGGGAGAATGAGCAATGAATGCCAGGAAAAGCTGGAGAGGAAAATGCCAGATTTCAGCAAAGCTCGCCTGAGCAAACAGAGTTCCTGGTATTTTCCAATTCTACTATTGCCACCTTGGGCTTACACGGCCCTGTATCGTTTATCCAGTGAGGACACTCGAGTCCTGCCCTTCCCAGACAACTGCCAAGTGTTCTTTTCCACCTGCAGCCCAGGGACACAGCAGCGGCCTGCACCCTTAGGAGCCATGGGATGGAGACACGTGGCAGCATGGGCAGCTGCTGGAGCAGGGTGGGGATGGCTGGGTAGAAGGGAGGCAGCTCAGAGAAGTGAGGAGGGTGGCTTGGGCAGCTGCTGAGCCTGTGGTCCCATATGGGGACCAGGGACAATGGGGATTGGCAAGAGGACTGTTGTGAACTGACTGACGCTGAGGGCTGAGGGCTTTGGTGAAACCAGTGCATCCATTCTCAGGTAAGAAACCTGCTAAGGGCAACCAGGATTCAGGTACCTTTCTGGGATTCACAGGACCATGTCTGATCCCTTAGTCTCATTCTCAAAGCTGGCCCTGGCTGGGACTGGGCAACGGAGACCCTCCCAGCACCTTGGGGCATACGATAAAGGGAATACGTTTGGTTTTGTGTTAGGTCTTCCAGCCCCAGTGTGATGCTTGTTGGATATAGGTGTCAGAACCTAACCCTGCACAAAAGATTTTGCTCCATTTATAAAGGAGGGACAGAAACGAGATTTAGAGCAAGAGAGGGGCTTTCTGCCAGTGAGTAAGTGGCAGCAGTGTCCCACTTGGATCTTTGGTGCAGATTTGGACTTTCCTGCCAGCATTTGCTAAGGAAGGCTGGAGCCCAGGAAGGGGCTGTGTGGCCTCTGCCACCAGTACTAGGGGTGGATATAATGGAATCCGGTGCTGGCCAGCAGGTGGGCTGGGCCTGGGCGGGCTGGGTGTGGATGGAGAACTGGTAAGAGTTCTGGGACAGCAGGATTCCCAGTGAGAGAGGGGAAGGCTTGCTCACATGTGGGTCTGACTGCAAAGGGTCACCTTCCCAGAGCAGCCTGGGCTGGGAAATAGATGGGGACTGAGCCAAGGTTCAGCCTGGGAGTCTTAGCAAAGGGGCCCCCAAGGCCAAAGGGGCCCCATAGCAGCAGCAGGGAAGGCTGCGGGTGAGAGTATGCCCTGAGGTGCATGTCATCCATCCCACAGAGACACTCCTGGTGCGAAAGAGCTGGGTGCTTCCCAGAAGTGAGTGCCTTGCTTTGTAGCCAAATTCCACTTATGGAATCCTCTGGAATGAATACAGAAAGAGAGTGGGAGTCTGGTGAGGCCCAGAGGGTTTTCATGGAAAGAATGATCAGTGTCCATATGGAAGAAAAAGTATGTGAGAATTGCCAAGAGCACGTTGAGGAAATGAAGCTGGGAGGGAGACGGCACTGGGTGAGGCACACACGGTTAAAGAGCTGTGGGCAGGAAGGAAGAGGCTAGCTGGGACAGGACCATCCAGGATGGACAAGGAAGGAACCTGAGCTCAGCTCTCTTTTACTTTTCTTCCTTGGCCAAGGATTGAGTACCCACCCGCAAAGAGAAAGGAGCTGCCGTGTGTGAGCCTTCACTAAGGACCATGGCTCATGATACATGTCACATGTCATGCTTGTAGGCCTGCCTCAGTGACACTCAGCACCTCTAAAATTCCTGTCACAATGCCATTAAGCAGATCCTCTTTTATAGATGCAGAAACAGAAGCTCAGAGAAGTGTTCTGCCCAAGATCACACAGCTGGAAATCTATGAACTTAGGTCCAGCCTTCTGCCATGCAGTCTTCTGTTTCCCTAGGCTGAGTCTTGTGCAGAAATAGGACACACATGGGTTTTGCCCCAACAATGCTTGCATGCTAGAGAAGCTGGAGAGATTTATCCCCACCACATGCGGGAATAACAGGTGGCAAGGCAGGCCCTGCACCCATTCTTCCCATTGGTGTGTGGTGTGCTGTGTGTGTGTGTGTGTGTGTGTGTGTGTGTGATGCAAACTCACTCTCCATTCTCAGAACCTGCTGCATATTACTGGAGACCTGTGGGTTTGAAAAACGGCTCCCTTTAAGACAGAGAAAGAGAGAGGAAAAAGAGAAGAAAGCGAGAAAGCAAGCAGGAAGTGGATGTCTCCACCGGTCTAGGTATAGTGCGATGACGGTAGTGCTGAAGTGGTGATAATAACAACGGTGAGAGTGGTGATGATGATGACAGTGCTAAGTGTGAGTCTTCAGAGCAGCCCAACTCCACATCCATAGGCTCAGGGTCTAAGCTCCGCAGGCACCTCAAACACACTGCCCGCTCAGCTCTACCATTGAGCTCCACAGACCATCCTGGAGAGACACTAAAAGACGTCCATTTGTCCAAGGAGGAGGCTGAGGAGGGTTGTCTATCCCCGGCTTGGGAGACAAATGTGGGCTCGGCAGACTTTGATCCTTTGGCACCGCACAGGCTCCACGGGGAGCAGGGACGGCGTCATGGCTGCAGCTGAGCAGGCTGTGGTCCTTGAAGACACCCCGGGGAGGGAAGGTAACTGGTGTTTCAGAGATGGGCTTTGGCATGCATGTTCTCCTGAGTGGCACATCACAAGTGACCTGTGTGCCAGTCCTGGGCAGACTAATAAAGACTGCATGCCTCAGAGAACTAACCCCTTGGTAGCGCTGTCCTGTAAAGGCTTACATTCTTGCTAGCTTCTGGGCTGATGGGAGTGAGCGGAGAGATGGCATGGACATTGAGCTCATGGAAGACACAGACACGGGGAACAGTTCCCATTGTCCCAGCAGCCGAGCCAGGGATTCTAGCTAAACTCGGGCAGGCCTCGAGTCCACAAGGGCAACAGTGACCCTGGAGCACTTTGAAGAGAAGGCAGAGAGGACATTGGGAGCAGGAAGCTGCCGTAGTGTTGATGGGGAGATCCTGGAACAGAGCAGGGTAGAAACAGTTCCCGTGGAAAAATTACTCGCCCTCTTTTTTTTTTTCTTGGAGAAAGACACACAGAGAGAGGCAGAGGAAGACAGATAGAGATGGGCGCACCAGCTGCCTCTCAGCTGCTGCGAACGAAATCCAGATGCATGCGCCCCCTTGTGGTCTAGTGTGGCATTGCACCCTTGCGTCACTTTGCATCTGGCTAAACGTGGGACCTGGAGATTGGAACCAGCGTTCTTAGGCTTAGGAGGCAGGTAGCTTAACCTCTTAAGCCATGTCTCCAGGCCTCGCCCTCTTTTTTTTAGTCACTCAATATTTCTCTGGCCAAGATTCAGCAGGGATCAAGGCCTGAAGCCCCCAAGCTGCCAGGAATAAGAAGTGTCTGGACAAGGACTCAATTCACCATTAAGTGTGTGCAGGGCAGGGCAGGGAAGGGCAGGAGAACTGCCCAGTGTCCTGGGCTCTGTGCTGGACTTCTCCTAAAGCATCCGGTCTGTCGAAGGCTGCAGACCTGGGAAGGGAGGAAGTCAGTGAGCGTTGCAGGGCACTAGTGAGCCAGAGAACGGAAAACTGGCGACGGTGGGTGGTGGTAGTGGTGGGTGGTGGTGACGATGGTAGTGATGATGATGATGGTAGTGATGGTCGGGGCCATGGTGATGGTAGTGGATATAGCGGTGACAATGGTGGTAGTGACAGTGACAATGACCAATGACGGCAAATTGATGCTGATCACCAAGGACGTCGATGGTGATAATGATGGTGCGGGGCTGCTGCTGCTGCTGATGATGGTGGTGGTGATGATGGAAGTGGCTGTGGTGGTGATGGTGGTGATGGTGACAGGAAGAGTGACAGAGTAATGACCATGATGGCAACAATGGCGACTGGAGTGATCGTCACAGCGCTGGTGGATGGTGATGACGGTGATGGTGCTGTTGATGACAATGGGGATGCTGGCGACCACGATGACGTGGTGACAGTGGCAGGAATGGTGAGGATGTCTATGGGAGAACGCGCATCTCACGCACCTGAGTCGAGGCAAAGGGCTTTGAGTGCTGACTGTGGGCCTCACAGTCCGTCCACCAGCTTGCTCTGGGGACCCAACTGTCCCTGTGTGTTCCCCGCTCTCACTACCCAGGGTGGTGGTGAGATGTCTGCTCTACTCCACAAGAGGAAGTTCTCGTGTCGTGCCTGAGACAGATTGTGACATTGGCTGAGGGGACGGGCTGAGAACGCAGGGCTGATGGAACATACATCCTGAGGCTGTCCCTGGGTTCCTTACTGGGAAGTCCTGGGCACCTTCATGGTCACTGGAGCCCCAGCGGTTCTTGGGGTTCCTGGATTGAAAAGCCAGTGATTGACAGAGGCTAGGCTCTCCTCCAGCATGGACAGACATGCTGACACCAGTCAGCCAACGCTTTTCCTCCTCCTCTTCCTCCCCACTCCTCCATCCATGAAAGCCAAGGGCAGGGTGCAGAAGGAGGCTGGAGGCACAAGGGGAAGAAAAGGGCCTCCAGAGGGGCATAATGGACATTCCAGGGATGTGATTTGATCTGGGCCCGCCCACCAAGTCTGGGATCTGGAGGCAAGTCCAGGCTTGGTTTCCACTGTGGCTCTGCTGCTTGTGGGGGCAGGGGGGGTGTAGCAAGAGGAGAAGAGGAGACAGAGGCAAGGGCGACGGAGGAGGGGAGGGCCACCCCCATCCCTCCAGGCACCCTCATCTCTGTGACTGAGAGAAGGAAAGTGGGTTATGAGTCTGCCCAGGGCTAGGAAGAGTTTGAGGGGATCTCAGCTTAGGGGAATATCCAGAGAGGTTTAGAACCCCTCCTTGGGTAGAAGGGCGGACTCCCTGAATAGCTAGAAGATCAGAGGAAACAGTCTTTGCTGTGTGCCTTGACCCTCTCTTTCCCTCGCCTTTCATGACCTCTGCCCCACTTCTCTTCTTTGCTTCTTCACGAACTATGCTCCCTGTGATCACAGGTTCTCCTCTGTGCACACACCGAGGCTGTTCTTCCATGTGAAACATCTTTCCCAGCCTTGTCTATTCCATGCCATGCACAGCATCATACCCCGGGACCTTGCCTTGTCCAGATAGAGCTTCAATCCACCTCTCATCCCTTGATTCCAATGGGTATCCATAGGTCTTATCCTTGTCATGTGCAAGGGATCATGTCACTGTACTGGCCTCATCCAACTGAGGCGCCTCCCTGGCGCCTGACCCTTCTGCAAAAATCAAACACCGTGCAGGTCTCGTGCCACCAGGGCTCCATACCCCAGGGCCTTTGCACATGCTCTGACTGCCACCAGACTCACTCGTGCTGTTTTCCTTCTTCCTTTAACCTTTTGTTTTTTGACCACCTTCACACATATAGACAACATGCCATGATCATAAGCCCATCTCACCACCCTCCCTTTTCCCCTCCTCTACCCCCTCCACTGAATCCCTTCTTTCCAACTCTATTTTCCTTCTTGATAGATAGCATGCCCCCTACTGGCCTATCCCTGTATACAGTAGTACATCATAGGTGTTCAGGGTGAAGTGGATTCAGAGCCAGGCCAGTCCTGGTGGAGGCTGGGCAGACTGTATACAGGTGAGGGGGGGAGGAAAGGGTGAGCCTGGATCATTTTGAAGTGGAAGCACCTGCTGGGGAGGAGGGGGCAGGGAATGTGTGAGGAGGACCTGCACTGACTGCTAAGGGCATCCAGCAATGAACAGTAGCTTGCCGGCCTGGCTCCTGAGCACGGGATTAGGGGTCAAGATGTCAGCTCTGTTTGGCTCTGCTTCTATCCCAAAGTGTCTGTGCTCCTGTGCACAGAGGGGGCACAGTGAACCACTCTACCTGTGCCAGGTGTGACAGTGTGCTGGTCAGGAGGAGGTGGCAGCACACAGTCCCGGAGCAAAAGCCAGCTCCACTCTGCCCTCTCCAGGGGCTGCGGAAGGACACGAGCTGTGCTGGGTGCAAATGAGAATGGTTTAGAGAAGCCCTGGGTGCGATGAGATCTCCAGGTACTTAGGATTAGAGAGGCTTGACGCCAAGGCCCTTTGAAGATCTTAGCAGGAATCAATGGGTACCACTTTTCCATTCTGCTGTTGGAACTGAAATCTACATCTACGCATACAGGAATTCAAATCTAAACGATCAAAGGGGCCAAACTCTATAGGGTGCTTACCTGATGTCACCCCACACTGTGTCATGCATTGAATTCAAACTCTGTAGGGTGCCTACTGTGTACCTGGCATCACCCTATGCTCTGTCTTTCATTACCTTTGCCCCACTTCTCTTCTTTGCTTCTTCACGAACCATGCTCCCTGTGATCACAGGTTCTCCTCTGTGCACACACCTAGGCAAAGAATCTTCTGGAGTCATGTGCAGTAGGTGCTTTACCATCTCCACTTTCCAGGAGAGGAAACTGAGGCGTTTTATTCACTCTCATCAAGCATCCCAGGATATAGAGCTCTCAGGGACATCCTGCCCACTGGTCTCAGGCTTGTCCCAGGCTGGGACCCCGCAGGATGGGAAGAGAGGTGGATCCCAGGTTTAGAGCAAGGAGTGGCGTCCTTGTGGCCCTGCTCAGGGATTCGCTGGCAGAGCTGGAAGGCCTGCAGGGATCAGCACATTTCAGTGTGCTCTGGTGTGGGAGAAGTGACTGGCTCATGGCCACAGGTCCAGTGTGGGGCTGGAGCCAGCCTCTGTCCCCGAGACACAATCCAGAGTGATGGGCAACTCTCGTCTGAGCCACTGAAAGGTGTTTTCCTTCACCTTCTTATGTTGACCATAACTCCAGGGTGGGTTCCTGTGCCACCCCCTGGCCACCTCCACACCTATGCAGGACTCAGAAGCCTTCTGTTCTATTGCCCAGATACAGTAGAAAGAGGACAAGAGTGGAGCTCCTTAGAGGTGGAAGAGGATGGGCAAGAGTCTATATGTCTGTCACCCCCTTGGCCTCAGGTTTCCATCTTCCCATCTGAGCTCATGGGTGCTGATGTCACAGGGTGTTTTCAGCATCACCACCACCATGGTTTGGCCAACTTGGGAGGGACCTTGTCTTCCCAGGTGCCTTGTCACCTGCTCACCATCTCCATGTCCTTGGACCTTGAGTCGCAGCAGAACCAGTCACTGGTCTTCCTGTGCTGGGCCTTGTTGATTCTGTCTGGACCCCTCTCCCCAGCTGTGGCTGTCCCCAGCTGAGACACTCTCGGAACTGCCTCTGGTCACTTCTCCCTCCTCCACTAAGTGCGAATGCCTGTCCTCCAGGGAGCACTCCCTGCTGTCCGCCCTCTCCGCCTTCACCATGCTCTCCCGGCCTCTCCCACACTAGGCCAGATGCTGCTCTATCACAGTGCGAGGGGAGAGAGGCCTGGGAGCTGGGATTCATCCCTGACAAGTGGCCCTGAGCAAATGAGCCAGCCTTTCTGTGGTTCCATTTATTCACTTGTAGAGGAGGTGACAATAAAAAGAGCCTGCTGACTGGAAACACAATCTACACCCAGATGGAGGCCCCGTGCCTGTGCTCCCAGCACTTGGGAGGTGGATGGGAAGTTCACAGCCAGCCTCGGCTACACAGCAAGTTCAGAGTCAACCGAGGCTCCATGCAACCCTGACTCAAAAAAAGCCAAAAAATAAGCAAATTAAATAAATGAGACCATTAGAAGCCATCTAATTTTGCCACCTGAACATAGATGGAGTAGTCCCTTGAAGGAATTATGAAAGTGCAACTCATTTCATTCTGCACTCATGTGTGCGGGTTACATTATTATTTTTATTTATTTATTTATTTATTTATTTATTTATTTTTATTTATTTATTTATTTTGGAGAGAGACAGAGAGAGAGGGACAGGAAGACAGAGATGGATGTGCCAGCTGCTGCAAAAGAAATCCAGATGCATGCGCCCCCTTGTGGTCAAGTACAGCATTATGCCCTTGCATCACTTTGCACCTGGCTAAATGTGGGACCTGGAGATTGGAACCGCTGGAGATTGGAACCAGCGTTCTTAGGCTTAGGAGGCAGGCGCCTTAACCGCTAAACCATCTCTCCAGCCCAGCAGGTTACATTTTTAAACAAATCCTCAAATCGCAGAGACACATTCAAGAGTAGTGGGTCACAGGCAGTCTGGCACTTCCTATATTTCTGAGAATAAGAAAGCATGTGTTGGGCTGATAGATGCTCAGTAAAGGTGCTTGCCTGCAAAGCCAAAGGACCCAGGCTCAATTCCCCAGGACCCACATAAGCCAGATGCACATGGTGGAGCATGCATCTGGAGTGTGTTTGCAGTGGCTGGAGGCCCTGATGCATCCATTCTCTCTCCCTCTCCATCTGCCCCTCTCTCCCTTAAATAGATAATTTTTTTTTTTTTTTTTTTTTTGGTTTTTCGAGGTAGGGTCTCACTCTGGCTCAGGCTGACCTGGAATTCACTATGTAGTCTCAGGGTGGCCTCGAACTCTCAGTAATCCTCCTACCTCTGCCTCCCAAGTGCTGGGATTAAAGGCGTGCCACCACACCCGGCTCAAAAATATTTTTTTAAAAAAGGAGAAAGTATCCCTCCCCGCAAAAATAACTGACTGCTACTCCCACAACACATAAACCACAACCCCATGGGGAATACCTGCAACCCCACTGAGGAGTGTCCCCCATGGAATGGGAGCAGGGACGAGGGAAAAGAGGGGACCAACTCATGATGTATCCATACGAAATATGTGGTTAATAGTAATAATAAGCATAAAAATTAAAATTAAAATTAAAAAAGACAGCATTGAGGCCAGTGAAGTCCAAGTGATGATGTAGGCTTGTGATGGGGTGACAAGCCACAGTGTCATTCTCTTGACACCGTGAGGATCTGAGCATGCTCTCAAAGCAATATCATGCTTTAAATTTATATACATGCATATGAAATTATATGTTATATAGTTAATATAAGCACACGTGATTTTCTTATATATTGCATGATGACATGCATGTAGCTATATGAAATTAGGCAATATGTAATTATATATTATTTTAGTGCATATATTATGCATTATTTATGATGTATTATGTATGATGTATAATATGGAATATATACACACACATATGTGTATATATACATAAACAGTAGTTCTGTTGTGATTTTCTTTCTTTCTTTCTTTCTTTCTTTCTTTCTTTCTTTCTTTCTTTCTTTTTTTTTTTTGATTTTTCGAGGTAGGGTTTCACTCTGGCCCAGGCTGACCTGGAATTAACTATGTAGTCTCAGGGTGGCCTTGAACTCACGGCGATCCTCCTACCTCTGCCTCCTGAGTGCTAGGATTAAAGGCGTGTGCCACCATGCCCGGCTCTTTTTTTTTTTTTTTTTTATTTGAGAGAGAGAGAGGAAGAGGCAGAGCGAGAATGAGTGGGCTAGGGCCTTTCAGCCACTGTGAATGAACTCCAGATGCTTGCGCCCCCTTGTGCACATGTGTGACATTCCGCGTTTGCGTCACTTTTGGGTCTGGCTAAACTTGGGACCTGGAGATGGGAACCTGGAGGTTCTCAGGCTTGGCAGGCAGGCGCCTTAACCGCTGAGCCATCTCACCAGCCCGTGTTGTGGTTTTTCTCAAAGCCCTCCACAAACACTTGGGCAATTCCCTTCTCATTGCTGGAACAGAACACCTGACCAGAAGCCGCTTGTGGATGGAAATGGTTTATTTCTGGTTTACACTTTGGACAGGCAGCTTCACCATGGCAGGAAAGCATGGCGGGGCGGAGGCCGGAGATCACTTCTCTTCACAAAGTGACACACCTCCTCCAAGACGACTCCGCCTTCCACACTGCCACGAGCTGTGGATCGAGGAGGAGGCTCGGTCACAAGCTCATGGGGCTCTGGGGGGTGAGGAGGCATTTCACGTCCAAGCCACCACAGTGAGAACCACTTGGTCCTCACATAAGGGTCCTGAGTCTCTCACCCTGTTCCTGTGTCATCTGTTTTTCCCACATTCCTATATCCTGGGAATACCTGAGGTTGCACCTGAGGGTTGGTTTGGTAGAAGATCTATCTTACTTTTGGGGGGAAGTGGGTGCTTTTTGAAACATATCATTTTTTATTTATTTTTGTTTTATTTTATTTTTTGATTTTTTTTGAGGTAGGGTTTCACTCTAGCCCAGGCTGACCCGGAATTCACTATGTAGTCTCAGGGTGGCCTCGAATTCATGGCAATCCTCCTACCTCTGCCTCCCGAGTGCTGGGATTAAAGGCGTGCGCCACCACGCCCGGCTCCTTTTTTAATTTTTAAATTAATTTTAATTTAATTAATTTTAAACTATTTTTATATTTATTGATTGATTGATAGAAGACAGACAGAGATAATGGGCAAGTCAGGGCCTGTGGCCACTGCAAATGAACTCCAGAAGCATGTGCCACTTTGTGCATCTGCCTTACATGGGTACTGGGGAATCGAACCTGGGTCCTTAGGCTTTGCAGGCAAGCACTTTAACCGCTACACCATCCATCCAGCCTAAGACATATTTTTGACATATATCCCAAGCTAGCCTAGAACTTGAATGCTTCTCACCTGCCTCGGCCTCTCAGCGGCTGGGTGACAGGTGTGTGTCACCATACTGGGCTTCTTTACCATTGGATGAGTGAGCGTGAATGAATAAACACACAAATGTCCATAGCGTGCACAGGTCCTGGTTTCTTGCCCCTTCCAAAATCTGACCTCCCCCATTCCAGAGGCTCCGGGCTGTGGGTTTGTAAAATCAATGAGTAGAAAAATCACAAAAAGCCCTCCTGGTTCCATAGCTGCACCCCTGGCCAACCAGAGTGAATGTGAGTGACTTTGCTCCCTGGAAACCCTCCTGGGGGCACAGCTTGCAGTTCCCTGGCCATGCTGGGCAGTGGGAAGGTCCTCCACCCGTTTCTCTGCCAAGAGTCTCCCACCTGGCACTCTAGGACTCCTGGCACCCAGCAGTTTCCAGGAGGAGCTGGAAAAGAGGCGTTCTTCCTTGGCTTAAGATCTTTGCACTAGAAGTGTGAGAACAGAGCCTGGTTCAGGCCCGCTCTGCTCTTGGCTCCTCTAGGCCCTCTCTTTTCTAACTGCTTCCAGGCAGGCAGCCCTCTCCATAGAGCCCGGGGCCACTTGTGTGCACGCGCAGTCCATTTCTGCCTCAACACTGCCCCCTGGTGGAACATCCAGGTGCAGCCACCCAAAAGCAGTAGCTATGACTTTTGCCCATACCAGCTGTTCGCCAGCAACGACCAGGTGTGCCAGGCACCTGTGGGTACTGGGTACTGAGGAGGTGGGAAAGGGTAGACCCTCACTGAACATCCCCCACACATCCATTCACCCTTTTCCTGGGTCCCTTCACAACCCATTGTATTATAGTCTTCTCTGCAGTGTCTACCTGGGTGCCAGCTTTCCAGAACAGGCGTAAAGCATAAATGTGGTAGGAAGGTGAATGACTGAATGGGGGAATGGCGAAGCTGCTAATTACAAATGTGGGCTCTGGAGCGATGCTGGGGTCATATACCACTTCCTATCAGAGGCACTTCAGCACTCTGAGCCTCAGTTTCCTTCACTGCACAATGGGGATAACGCTAATGACTGCTCCCACAGGACTGCTGGAGGACCCTGTCACCATTGTCGCCATTACTAATGAGGAATAGAGCTTCGAGAGAGTGACAGTTCCCAGGGCCCAGCGCTGGCAGTGGCAAGAATAAGAGGCTGTCACACGGAGTCCCCTCACTTCCTGTTCCCTTTCCCCATCGGATCACTCATGCCCTTAGAAGAGAGAGATGCCCGTACCCTTTGTCACCCGGAACTTCTGGGACTCTGTTGAGTTCCATCTCATCCCAGCCGGCATCCCACTTCCCGCTGCCATCTGCACACGAGGCATTTCTGTAAAAAGGAGTGATGCCCATGTGGTAAGCCCACAGGATCAACTTGGTTTCCAGAGTCCCTTACAGAGAACTGGAGCACACTGTCCCACCCATAGCCACCACTCACCCGGAAACAACACGTCACAACACACGCACAGGAGTTCCTGTCGTCTCGTTTTTCCTTCTCAGTTTTGATCAGCATAAACATTCTCTCAAGGATGAGAGAGGTGATCGCTCCAGCCATTAACCTCCTCATCCCTTTCTTTGTCCAGACGCTTAAAGTGCGTGACAGGGGCGTGGTCACAGGAGCTATGCTTTTTTTTTCTCTCCTTTTTCAGGCACATTAGCAAAGTATCAAGAGCAAAGTTGCCATTTCAATTCATTGCTAAGCAGCTGGTTGCCCCAGGGTGACAGAACAGCGCGCATGCCACGGCTCTGTGTGGTGGTTCTGGGAGGGCACTTACTGAGTCCAGGGGGGGTGGGGGCAGTGAGGGTGCCAATAGTGTGGGCTATCCAAGGCCAAGCAGTAAAACATGAGGTTGAACTAAGCTCTTCCCTGTTCTGCCTTCTGCCCAGTGTCCTCGGGCTACGGCTCCTGTCCCCATAAGAACCACAAGGGCTACAAGTCAAACACAGACTCTGGGCCCATCTAGAAGAACGGAGGCCAGAGAGTCAAATGGGATTCAGGCATCTGCAGTTGATGAATTCCATAGGCCAGTGGTGGCTGCCTTCCAGACGGTCTAGAATTACCCCAATGCACAGACTTCTCCCCGGCTGCTCAAGCCAGGCTCTCTGGGGACAGTGGCTGGTATTGGAATACCCATTAGAGCTCTGGGATGGTTCTACCCTGCAGGAAAGTTCGGGAAGCACTGCTGAGCTTTGCTTCTATTTGCCATTGCTCACAGGGAGTGAGGAGGGTGAAGTGAGATGGTGGGCAGAGCTGCGCAGGCCAGCTGTGAGTGAAAGCACCTGACCATCTGCCAGAGGAAGGAAGTTCTGTGCCTGTGCCTCCGCCTTGTCCCACCATGAACACAGCAGCATCTGCTGAGAGTCAGCTTCCAGAACACATCGTAAAAGAACTTTTATGTGGAAAACTTCAATTTGGAAAAATCAAGTGTTTTTTTTTCTTCTTCTTCCCTTTCTCTGACCTTACCTAGACAATATTCTCCTGACTATGTGATTTTTCTTCTCCCTCTTCTTCCTTTTTTTTTCTCTTTGGAAAGAGACAGAGAGAAAGGGAGAGGAAGACAGATAGAGATGGGTGCTCCAGCAGTCTCTCAGCTGCTGTGAACAAAATCCAGATGTGTGCACCCCCTTGTGGTCAAATGCGACATTGCACCCTTGTGTCACTTTGCATCTGGCTAAATGTGGGACCTGGAGATTGGAACCTCTGGAGATTGGAACTGGCGTTCTTAGGCTTAGGAGGCAGGTACCTTAACCTCTAAGCCATCTCTCCAGCCCTCCCTCTTCTTCCTTTTTAAGAGCAACTGGCAGCCCCCAGTGTAGTGTTTCTGTGTGCCCACATGCAGGAAGGGCACCGTTACCATCCCAGGGTGTATAAGACGAAGGATGCCAGGGCTCTCTAAGAAGGGAATAACGCTTGTGCTGGGGACAGTAGGGATCAGTTCTCAAGAAAAAACAGCGTCCCTGAGGGCCTGGGAAGTGTCTCCCAAAAAGAAAAGTGTCATTAGGAGAGCCCATGGCATCTTTACAGGCCTCATCTTTATTTCTGGGGCTCCAGGGGGTCCCTCACTTCCTCTCATTTCCCTGGGGACCATACTCTCAGCCACATGAGGCTCATCTTTGTATGTTGTGGGTTTGCCCTACACATTTACTGCTTCAACGAAAGCAATGGACTAGCTATTTATATTTTGAGAACACGGACTACCATGTCACTCCCACTTTGTCCACCACAGGCCCTGGGAACACCGCCTTCTTGTGGCGTGATCTTGCTTTCATCCCTCGGGCGGCCTTGTACAAGTCATTTAGCCTCTCTGAGTCTTTCTTTCCTCACTGCTCCAAGGAAAATTAGCAAGCAAGCCCTCCTTGCAATACCTTGGGAATTTTATAAGACAGTGTGTGGACATTGTTCTCCATAGACAGTGAGCGTACCACAGGGAGATGTTACGCAGGGAGATCACAAGGACCTGTAGAAGAGAGGTACCCCTGTCACTTTGGGCCCATTCTGTCACCAGAGGCGTTCTCTTAGGTCTGGCTTTGTGGGGATGGATCTCCCTGGCAGTCACCAAGCCAAAGGGTTCTCCAGTGGCCTTATGATAACCTCCTCAGGTGGAGTCTTCACCACCTTTCAACCGGTTTCTTTCACTAGGAAAAGTTTTCCTTATGTGTCCCAGTGGGAAAAGCCTAAACTCAAAGTATTTGGGTTTAATCGACCTCCTGAGGTTTCTAGATGGTAGAGGCGCTCCCATGGCTCCATTGACGTGTGAAATGGGATGGATGTACAGTGGTGAAGGTGAGGTAAGATTGGCTCGTGTGACAGAGGACCCACACCAGGCTGGCCTCGGCAGGCTCAGGGAGGGAGCTGGGAAGTGTTCATGAAGTGACACCATTGTGTCTGGGGTGAGTAGCACTGGGAACTCCACTAGACAGGAGAGAAAGCTGGGCTTTGGACAGGAAAGTCCCAATTCGTAGGAATAGTGACTAACAAGCCAAGATCTGCCCCAATGATCTGGTGTGTCCAGATCCCAGATCTGTCCCCAGCATCCTTCTGCTAAAATCTTCCAGCCCAAAGCAAGGCCCCTGGAGTGGTATTCTGCACCTCCCGCTCCACGCCCTCCTTTGCCATGCTGGCTCTGTTGCTGTTACTCCTTCCCCATGTGTAGCAGACAGCTTCAGGTTCATTGAGATGAACTTCCAGGCCAGGCACAGTTATGGAGGAAGGGATATTATTTCTTGAAGCTTACAGATCCAGGGGAAGTTCCATAATGGCAGAAGAAGCTGGCCTGCTTTCACAGGACCAAACACACATAGCACAGCACACCTCAGGAACTCCAGCTGGGCACACTTTGCATATCTTAGATTGAAATCTCAAACCTATCACCACACCTTAATTTCCACCCAGTGACACTGCCTCCAGCCAGGTGGCTGCAGATGCAAACTACAAACTAATAAAACTGAATATATTGGTGGCCATCTATTCAAACTACTACAGCATCCCTAGGGCCACACCATCTCCCTGGAGAAGCTCCTCTGACCCCACATGCACAACCTGCAGACCCCATTCCTCCTCTTGCACAGCCTGCAGACCCCATTCCTCCTCTTGCAGACAGGTCCATAGGCATCCCTCCCCCACACCATGCCCTCAGCATCCAGCCTGACAAAAGGCAAAAGCTAGACATATATTGAGTGAACAAATAAAAGGCAGAATGAATGAATGATACATGAATGAATGAGTGAACACTGTCCGTTACAGCATTTATCATCTTGCCTGCAAGCATTGTGTGCATCTGCTGGCCTCACAGGGTGCGTCCTATGAGGAGTTCTGAACTCTGTACCACGTCGTTCCCTCCCAGTCCCGCACAAAACCTGGCACAGATGTTCCTCAGGCATCTGTGGGTTGAGGAGGGGAAAAGCCACATGCATGTCCCTAGGTGAACTGTCCACCCTCAGGGACAGAAGCCCTTCAACAACCGTCTGTGTGTCCCTGTGTGCATTGAGTCCTGGGGGCTGGTTGATCATTGGGAATCTCAACTAACTGCTAACCCTCCGTGTGTCAACCACCTTGGATAGCAAAGCTGGGCAAGGCGGCAGGGAGCGGAAGGTGTGCACCCATCCCAGGAACCTGAGGCATGAGGCGTGGCGGGAAATCCACTGCATGCTCAAAGACCTTCTCCCTGTGTGTCTGGGGGCATTGCCACCACTAGATGGAGACAACAGCCAAGGCTTGGCTGGGGGTGTTCCTAGTGCTGCCCAGGGATTCAAAGGCTGCCTGTGTCCGGGAGGTTTTCCTGTGGCTTCCCTAACAGACCCTCTAGGCAGCCAGTAGCAAATAGGGCTGCCTTCCGGGATGTTGAGAGAAGTAGCAGGCTAGATGGTAACCTGTGCAGTGGGGTGCCCACCAGCTTACCTCCCGTTCTATCTCATCCAAAGAAAGCAGCACCCCAGCTCCATGTTGGACACTTCGGCCAGGACTCCAAGTCACGTGGAATGCTGGACCCACTCCATGGAAGGATTGTCATGGGTTTAGCCCATAGATTTGGCTTTCATATTCACCATGACCTTCACTTCTCAACAGTTGCTAAGATGATGTCCTTGTCACAGAGGGGAACCCTAAAGCACAGGAAGGCCAGGAAGCATACCCAAGCCCAGCCGGGCAAACCCATAATGACTTTCTCGGGCCCTGTGTCCTTTCCTTGATCCCCAAACTCCGTGTGCAGAGAAGAGGTCCTGACTGCAACATCCTGAAGGGCAGGTGACCCCAAAGCCATTTGTGCCAGCAATTCCCCCAGTCAGCACTTAGGGACCCCCCTAGGTGGGTTGTCTTGTGCTCAGGCAGGTAGAAAGGCAAGGTCTTTACACGTTCCTGTTTATTGGAGGCGCCTCCACTCAGTATGGTGTGACTGAGGCACGATGGCTTACTGGAACAGAGTGTCGTTATTTTGCCAAGAGCCTGACCTGAAAGCTGGTGATCTAGCAGAGATGGTGGGCTGGTGCTTACAGACCTCCCAGGTTGCTAGTAAATTGAGGGTGGCAAGAAAGTGACCAATGCCAGAGGCACCAGGGAATAAAATTTTGCTTCCATCTCACGAGACTATTGAGCTGTCATCACAACCTGAGAAAGCTATAGGCTTCGCTTCGTTGGCCATTTCTGCCCTACCAGGGAAGCCACGATGGCCATCCTCAGGGAGGGCAGGCACTTGCATTCAGCAAGTTTTTGTTTTTGGAGAGAGACACAGAGAGAGAAGAGAGAGAGGGAGAGGGAGAGGGAGACAGATAGAGAATGGGCACGCTAGCAGCTTCTCAGCTGCTGGGTAAGAACTCCAGATGCATGTGCCCCCTTGTGGGCAAGTGCAGCATTGCGCCCTTGCCTCACTTTGCATCTGGCTAAACGTGGGACCTGGAGATTGGAACTGACGTTCTTAGACTTAGCAGGCAGGTGCCTTAACTACTAAGCCATCTCTCCAGCCCAGCAAGTTTTTTTTAACGTACACACTTCCCTCTTTGATAACCTGAGGCCATCTTACCTGACTCTATGGTAGAGGCACACTGTGGGCGGAGGCGTACCCTGGATCCTGGCACCTCACAAGCAGTGTGTCACTTCACTTCTCTGAACTTTGGGTTCTGTGGTCTTGCTGATTTTATGAGGAGCAAAGGGATGCTTGCCTACTGTGTATATGGAAGACTTCTGGAAGTCGTACGGGCACCATGAAGATGGGCCCCTGGGCTTGGAAACCCCTACCTCAGCAGTCTTTCTTCACCTCTGCCCTTCCCCCACAGGCCTTTTCTCCAACCTCCACAACCATGGCGCTCACATCAATGCCACTGGAAGGCACAACCGCACGCCCTGAATTCTGCAAGTGGCCGTGTGAGTGCCCTCCGTCCCCACCCCGCTGCCCACTGGGCGTCAGCCTGATCACAGACGGCTGTGAATGCTGTAAGATATGTGCCCAGCAGCTTGGGGACAACTGCACAGAGGCTGCCATCTGTGACCCCCACCGGGGCCTCTACTGTGACTACAGTGGGGACCGCCCGAGGTACGCAATAGGAGTGTGTGCACGTAAGTGAGAGCCTTGTACCTTCCAAATGCCCCAGTGTCCCAACTCCGGCCCCAGGACTCCCACAGCCTTTCACCTGGCCAGGCTTTGCTTGGCAAGAGATATACCTTATATCAGTCCACTGTTAGAGGGCACAGGATGGGTCCTTAGTGGAAAGAGAGAGAGAGAGGAGGGAAGGAGAGAGCAATGTCTGCATTCTTCTCTCCAGAGTCTCTTCTCAGTGAGAGAAACATTCTTCCCCGGGGAGGAAGGCTGCACCATCAGCCTAAGCCTGGTTTTATCCTCTTCTTAGGTAGAACCCTGTGGCATGCCAGGTGCCATTGAGTCACTACAGGCCTCCAAACAGTCTAATACTAGACAAATGATATGGTTAGGTAAGTTTGGCGGCATTGAATTATGAAAATCAGCAGCTTAAAGTCACCATTTCCTACCGGGTATGGACATGCTTGGAAAGTTTTAATCTTTTATTCTTAGTTACTGCTTCACAATATATGACTTCAGCTATATTGTAATTGGCTTCCTGTGTCAATTTTGTGTCATCTGTTATTATTGCTATATAACAGTTGATGGCTTAGCTCCTCAGCATTATTCTAGAGTTCAGTTATATAATCATCAGCATTTATAATGGTCTGTGTTTACTATAGCATGAGCTACCACACTTATTTGAATTTTTTTTTTTAATCATGCCATTTGCTTTTCCAAGACTTTCCAGTTGCCTTTGTTTTCTTTGCTTTTGGTCTCTGTGTTTGGAAAGAAGGCTTCTGTTGTCTGTTCTTCATGTACGACTTCTTGACGCCTGCTTTTACCTGAACATTATTTCCTTCTTCTGAATCCTCTGTGATTGTCCAAATTACTTGAACCAGCATGATGCAAAAGAGTCGCGAGGCCTATTGCCTAGTAGTCTAAATGCTGAAAGTGTTACAGTGTCTCACAAACCCAAGAACCCCCAACTTCCCTTAGTGCTGAATCAAGATTTCCTTACCATTACCAGTTCACATGCACCCCAATATATATTCACACCCAGTACAGCCTCTTGTCCTCAGCTAACACATGATATTCCTGTGGTGGGCTGTTCGTGAGAGCTAAGTTCATAATTCTAAGTCAGGAACTCCTGCCTGAACCTCACGGTCAGCTTGTGGTTCTTCCTTCTCCCTTATCACCGGTTCATATTTTGGCTGCATGCGACGCGCGTGTCTTGGGCTTTGGAAGTACCTGCTGCTGTTCCCCTCATCCTTCCAGCTTTCTCCTTTCACCAGGATTTATTATTAGACCTACAAAATGTGATCAAGGAGAACTTGCAGTAGAACCTGCACAGAATCATGTTCTTCCCAGGGCTAGAGAGATGGCTTAGCAGTTAAGGCTCTTGCCTGCAAAGGCAAAGGACCCAGGTTTGATTCCCCAGGATCCACATAAGCCAGATGCACAAGGGGGCACATATGTCTGCAGTGGTTGGAGGACCTTGTGGACCTATTCTTCCCCCTCAAATAAATAAATAAGTTTTTAAAATATTCTTCCTGAGTCTTCACCCAGATTTGTTGAATTGAATCTTCTGGAAGGAGGAATAGGAGCAGATGCCCAGGTGGTTGCCTGCATGCTGATATTCATACAGTCAGTCATCCACCCTTTCCTGGAACCCAGGAAGATGAGACTTGAGCCAGCTTCTCTGTAATAGAATCACATGTGGGACCATCTCATAATTCCCTTCCCCCTTTGCCAGCTATTCTTCAAGGTCATTTAAAGGATAATTCAGCTCACTGTGATTATACTAATCTCTAAAGCTGTAATTAGATCTTGTCATGCACCAGGCCTTGGGCCTGCATAAACATTCGCTCATGGATCTTAAGATTGTCTCTCCTGCTTGCCTTCTCGACTGCCCCACCCCCATCCTTATGTCTGCATCTCAGGTCTTGCCTCCCCCCACGTCAATCCATTAGTTCCCTGACACCAGGAGCCTCCATGTATTTTCTTTCCATTTATTTGGAATGAACAAACAAAATACCCTGTGGTCTAATGATTTTAATAGGATTTTTACATTTTCCATAAGTTCCCTGGTCATATGGGTTTGCAGACATTGGAATAAATACAATTAAGCAGGTGGTTGTTACAGAGGTCTGAAATGTCCATGTCTATTGCCAAGTTCCAAAAAGAGCCTTTTCATTTCAAACCTCTTTTGTCCAAACACAATATTAGCTATCCGCTTCACCACATACTCATACAGACATATATTGGGTACATAATGTGCACACACATGCAAATTCACACACCACACAACACTGCTACACTTGTCACATACATACACATGCACACAAACACACTTTCAAGTGTGTCACTCACATATATGTTCCCACATACATATATAACTCACTAAGGTACCACCATGTGTAAGTTTGATGAGGCCTGGTGCAAGAAAGAAGAGGGCTGGAGATATGGTTCAGCAGTTAAGGCAGTTGCCTGCAAAGCCTAACAACTCAGGTTCAATTCCCCAGTACCCACATACAGTCAGGTGCATAAAGTGGCACCTGCATCTAGAATTCGTTTGTAGTGACTGGAGGCCCTGGAGTGTCCATTCTCTCTGTCTGTTTCTCTATTTCTCTTTGCTTGCAAATAAATAAATAAAAATATTTTTTAGAAAGAAAGAGAAAGAAAAAAAGGAAGGAAGGAAGGAAGAGAAAGAAAGAGAAAGAAAGAAAGAAAGGAAAGAAGAAAGAAAGAAAGAAAGAAAGAAAGAAAGAAAGAAAGAAAGAAAGAAAGAGAAAGAAAGAAAGAAACGAGATCTGCAAGTACAGTGAGGAAAATAGTTGCTGTGACAGCCTTTCAGCCACGGTCAGCTCAGCCAAGCAGACAGTTCCTGAGACAAGCTCAACCTGTCAACTGAGATTTGCAGGGAATCAGGCCAGGACAAGACAGGTGACAAATGACAAATAAGTCATCTCAGTACTGGTCCACAGAGCTCAAAGAAAGTGGAGGAGATGTTTGTGGCGCAGCAGCAAACACCAACTTTGCCTGTTAGCGGTTGCCTTCCTAAACCTCAGCCACTGTGAATGGGTGGAAGAGTCCAGTCTTCTCCAGTTTCGCTCAGTTTTCAGAACACCCAGAAATCCAGGCTTGCGTATAACTGGGAAACATTCCAAAAAAAATCTTCTGAAGGACACTGTAGGTTAGACCAAGCACGGTGAGGGCAGAGTGCTCCCTGCCTCAGAAGGTTTGGCTATTTCCGCTCCCCAAACCCTATCTGCATGCAGACGGAGGGGTAGCCTGAGGTCGGGAGCTTTGCTGGAAGGACCACATTGTTTATAGGCACCTGGGCTTGTGGTTTCAGTCGCTGCTCTGCCTTTGGCTGCTGTGTGACTGTGACCACGCCAGCTTCCTGAAGGGGGTCAGGAGGCAAGGGACTGGTGTCTTTGGCTTTTGTGTACTTTGCAGACTACCTCACCCCTGTCTACTGTCCTCAGAGGGTGGGGAGCACCATTCCAGAACCATCCCCAACCGTCAGTTATGAGAAAGAAAATGGCGAACTGACTGTGGTCTTTGGAGCTAGACAACCTGAGCTGGAATCCCAGCACCATCACTGACTAGACAGAAGAGCTTTTGCAAGCTACTCAACCTTTGAAGTCTCAGGGGTCCCATCGAGGACATGACAAGGAATGGCTTCTGTGAGAGGCTGGACTGACAAGTGCCTGGGCACGGTAGGACCCTCAGTGAAGATTAGAGCCCCCAGTTAAGATGCATGCCTCCATCTACTTATTCACTCACTGATTCGTTCACATGGTGATCCCAGACATGTGACAATACAAAAATGGTTTTACAGAGCCCAAACCCCATCCCTGTTCTCAAAGGGTTACCAGTCATTTGGGCTGTGGGAGAAAGGAGTGAGGGTCCCAGTGGAAGATCACAGTGACTTGAAGTCCTGCAGCAATAGGAAAGTGACTGGGCTAAGCCTAAGCTTGAAGGTCAGGTTGAAGGGGAGCTGGCCAACCCCTCACTGGGAGCCAAACCTCCTAGCAGGTAGAGCAGAAGTGCACAGAGACCCCCATGTGCTCATGGAATCATCCTCGGCTATCACACAGCCCTGGCCCCCCTCTTGCCTGAGGGGGCGGGTGGAGGCCCCCTTTTCCCCATGCACTGATCTGAGGCCATAGCACCTTCTAGACACAGTGGTGCTTGTCTCAGACGGCACACTGGACTTTATTATTATTATTATTATTATTATTATTATTATTATTATTATTATTTGAGAGAGACAGAGAGAGAGGAAGAGGCAGAGAGAGAATGGGCATGCCAGGGCCTTTTCAGCCGCTGTGAACGAACTCCAGATGCGTGCACTCCCTTGTGTGCATGTGAAACATTGTGCACATGCGTCACTTTTGCATCTGGCTACACGTGGGACCTGGAGGTTTGAACAAGTGTTTTTAGGCTTCTCAGGCAGGCACCTTAACCACTAAGCCATCTCTCCAGCCCTGCACACTGGACTTTTAAAGAATAGGGAGTCTGGGGTGAGCAGCTTACCGAGACCCAGGTCTGCCCCCCATGGCTTGTGCCATGACCTGGGCATCAGCAATTTCAAAGGCTACCTCACTGGTTCCTTTGAGTAGCTGGTGTGAGAATCTGTGTGGCCAGGACTCCAAACTTCACACTGATGTCCCTGCAGTCTCCACACAGGGGGGCAGAGCATAAGTATCATCTTCCTCCCTGCTGCCCTCTTCACCAACACACACGTGGATACATGCACACATGGGCCATATGCATGCATACACATGTACACATGTTTAAACATCCATGTGTACACATACGTATACAAACACGCACACCTTTCTGGAGTGAGAGTAAATGACAAGGTACGAACTTAGAACCTCGCCCCCCATGTTTTCCTCCTCCACTCGCCCTTCTGTCTTCCGCTACCCCCATCTCCCTCCTTTCCTGGTTTCAGGTGGAAGGAAAGAGGCTCTGGAGTCAGACCTAGGCTTGGCGCCCCAGCTGTCATCCACCAGCTTCGTGATCTCAAGCAGGAATCTCTTTATCTTCTTTTCCTGCCTACTATAAAGTCACCAGGAGACTTGAGAGAGATTGCAGGCCCCAGGGTGCGAGGAACAGGCCAGGTGTCAGTGCATGCTGTCACCCCACTTTTCCGTACCTCCTCTCTGGGAGACCACAAGACGCACACACACATGGTGGCCACCCTGGACACTGACTGCATCCCGCCGAGTCTCAGTTTTGCCATATGTAACAGTGAAGGTGACAGCATGTTTCCAAATACAACCATGTCTGGCAGGCATACCACAATAAATATCCAGTGCCTGCCACAGAGCAGCTCTCAGGCTTGCTTCTGCCAGATGTTCAGAGAATGATCGCCAGCCATTATCTCCATCAATCCCGGGGACAGGATTCGGACTCAAAACTGCCTCTCCTCCAGTGGGCACTCTTGCTGCCCGGGGACCCTCTGCCTACCCTATGGGATACTGTCTCCAAGACAGCACACAGTGTCAAGGATGATACGTGGCCAAGCAGCTCCCTCAAGCCTTCCTGGGAGTGCAGATAGCATAACCAATGCCACACAGCCCCTCAGATGTCCATGAGGCCTCACACACCCAGTGAAGACGCGAGCCAGCCAGGTCCCAGCTCCGAGCACTCTCCTCTTCCCAGCCTAGGTAAAGAGCTGAGAATCCACCTTCGCTCCTGCCTCCCTCAGCCCCTTGCACCAGTGAGTCCTCACAACTCTCCTTCCAATGTGTCTGGAAGCCACGCCCACCCGCTCGTGGCTGTGGGTCCCTCCCTAGTTGGAGAGACTACCAGCTCCCACCTGTGTCCCTTAGGATGTTGCCCTGGGCCCCTCACCAGAGTGCTGTTTACTCAGCGCCACGTGTATTCCTGTGTGGTATCATTTATCTCATTCATTCCAGTGACTCATTGAGCTCTTCCTACATGCCAGGCACAGTTCCAGCCACTAGCAGCTCCCTGAGCCAGGAGAAACGCTTGCCTGCCTTCACCTTCCGCCCACTTCCGGACTCCTTCTCTGCCCTCCCCACCACTCCTAGGCCTCTGCCTCTCACCTTTATACCTGTGGTAGGTGCTCGTGCTGCTGGAGACAGACAGGAAGCCCCCTCACCTCAGGGGAGTGTTCCCCACCTGTCCCTCCCTATTCCACTTCCACCCAGCACGTGTCACCAGCCACTGTCACCATCGACCCTGGTCGAATTTGCTGAGTGTCTTCCCAGTGTGAACCCACCCCAGCATGAGCACCTTGAGGATGGCCCTGCTATGTGTCCCGTCCGTGATTGGGTGCCAGGCCCTGCCACACTCCAAGACAGCCTGCAATCGCTCTGGATTCTAATCTGCTGTGTGTGAGTGTGGGTGGGCATTTATCAGTACCAGGCCTTGTGCTGGGGACATAGTGGGTAGCAAACTACCTGGGCTTCTGCCCTGGAGTGCTGGACCCTGTCCCCTAGGGCCCACCAGGGTCCTCAGTGGCTGCTCGGTGATTTTATGAAGGAACTCACAGACCACACACATTCTCCCTGATGTGTCAGGCTGAAGGTGCAGTGGCTTGCCCTTCCATGCTGTCAGTGTTTCTTGGCGCCTCAGCCCCAAGGAAGCTATGCACAGGTGGCTTGACAAAGAGCCCATATCTGCTGTCCTAACCCACCTTTTGCCTGTGTTTGCAGAGGTGGTCGGCGTGGGCTGCATCCTGGATGGCGTGCGCTACACCAACGGCGAGTCCTTCCAACCCAGCTGTAGGTACAACTGCACCTGCATTGATGGTGCAGTGGGCTGCACGCCGCTGTGCCTGCACACACGCCCTCCGCGCCTCTGGTGCCGCCAGCCTCGGCGTGTGAGTGTGCCTGGCCAGTGCTGCGAGCAGTGGGTGTGTGAGGATGACTTGAGAAGGCCTCGCCAGACGGCCCTGCTGGACACCAGTGCCTTCGGTAGGTGTGAGCTTGCTGGGGCTCCAAAGTCCTTGCAGTTCTGAACCCGCTGATTGACTCAATCTCCCAGGCTATGAACCCATCCACAACGTCCCAGCTGGATGGCTTTGGGGAAGTGTGGCCTGGGACTGGACTTCCTCATCTGTCAAATGTAAATGACACTATCTATCCAGCCTGTCATATGGAGTCCTCTAAGCAGAAAAAGAGGGAACACTTTGTAAAGAACAGAACCCAACACATGCAGTCCACTGTTGTCCTCCTGAAGTGTCCCAGTGGGTAGGTGGGGACCTAAGGGGGTGGGGGTACGGATAGCTAGTGCCAGGGCAAGTAAGGGAGGCGATAGGGCTTCCGTATGACTTGAGGGTCCCTTTGTGAATGGAAGACAGGTGGGCAGGTGAGTGTCAGCCAGATAAGCCTGCTAAGAGGAAGCGCTAGAGGGGAGGACAGGGGTAGGGTTACCTCACCTTCCTCTATAGGAACCCCGCCTGCTGCTAAACATTTAGTAAGCACACAGCTTGTGTATAGCTGGCAGATGGATGGTGAATGAATGGATAAGGGATGAGTTGACTGATCAATCGATCGATTAATGATAGAATCAGGATGGATGGGCGTGAATGAGTGGATGGATGCATGGAAAGTGGGTGACTGAGAATGGATGGGAGATGGATGGGTAGATGGTGGAGGGTGGTATAGAACACATAGATGAGGAAAAGCATGCATGGATGGATGAAAACATAGGTGCAAGGAAGGAAGCATAAAGGGTACATGGTTGAAGACCGGATAGAAACAGAGGGGTCAGTGGAAGAGAGATGAGTGGTCTGGTGGAGGGTGGATATAGGATGGATGAATAGAAGATATATGGATGGATAAACGCATAGATGGGCATATGAACTTGGGCAGATGGAGTAGAGATGAGGAAGGCACAAAGGCAAGAGGGCCCAGCGTCCACGTCAGGCATAGATGGAAGGAGGAGTGCAGGGTGGCTCCCGAGGCTGGTCACTCCCAGGAAAAAACACAAGAGAAGGAGTACACTGAGAGTGAAAGAGAAGGAGTACACTGAGAGTGAGAGAGAAGGAGCACACTGAGAGTGAGAGAGAAGGAGTACACTGAGAGTGAGAGAGAAGGAGCACACTGAGAGTGAGAGAGAAGGAGCACACTGAGAGTGAGAGAGAAGGAGTACACTGAGAGTGAGAGAGAAGGAGTACACTGAGATTGAGAGAGAAGGAGTACACTGAGAGTGAGAGAGGAGTACACTGAGAGTGAGAGAGAAGGAGTACACTGAGCGTGAGAGAGAAGGAGTACACTGAGCGTGAGAGAGAAGGAGGACACTGAGAGTGAGAGAGAAGGAGTACACTGAGCGTGAGAGAGAAGGAGGACACTGAGAGTGAGAGAGAAGGAGTACACTGAGAGTGAGAGAGAAGGAGTACACTGAGTGGGAGAGAGAAGGAGTACACTGAGAGTGAGAGAGAGGGGTACACTGAGAGTGAGAGAGAAGGAGTACACTGAGTGTGAGAGAGGAGAACACTGAGAGTGAGAGAGAAGGAGGACACTGAGAGTGAGAGAGAAGGAGGACACTGAGTGTGAGAGAGAAGGAGTACACTGAGAGTGAGAGAGAAGGAGCACACTGAGAGTGAGAGAGAAGGAGGACACTGAGAGTGAGAGAGAAGGAGTACACTGAGCATGAGAGAGAAGGAGGACACTGAGAGTGAGAGAGAAGGAGTACACTGAGAGTAAGAGAGAAGGAGTACACTGAGAGAGAGAGAGAAGGAGGACACTGAGAGTGAGAGAGAAGGAGGACACTGAGAGTGAAAGAGAAGGAGTACACTGAGAGTGAGAGAGAAGGAGTACTCTGAGATTGAGAGAGAAGGAGTACACTGAGATTGAGAGAGAAGGAGTACACTGAGAGAGAGAGAGAAGGAGGACACTGAGAGTGAGAGAGAAGGAGTACACTGAGAGTGAGAGAGAAGGAGTACACTGAGAGTGAGAGAGAAGGAGCACACTGAGAGTGAGAGAGAAGGAGTACTCTGAGAGTGAGAGAGGAGTACACTGAGATTGAGAGAGAAGGAGTACACTGAGAGTGAGAGAGAAGGAGTACACTGAGAGTGAGAGAGGAGTACACTGAGATTGAGAGAGAAGGAGTACACTGAGAGTGAGAGAGAAGGAGGACACTGAGAGTGAGAGAGAAGGAGTACACTGAGAGTGAGAGAGAAGGAGCACACTGAGAGTGAGAGAGAAGGAGCACACTGAGAGTGAGAGAGAAGGAGGACACTGAGAGTGAGAGAGGAGGACACTGAGAGAGAGAAGGAGTACACTGAGAGTGAGAGAGAAGGAGTACACTGAGAGTGAGAGAGAGAGTACACTGAGAGTGAGAGAAGGAGTACACTGAGAGTGAGAGAGAAGGAGCACACTGAGAGTGAGAGAGAAGGAGGACACTGAGAGTGAGAGAAGGAGCACAAGTGAGAGAGAAGGAGTACACTGAGAGTGAGAGAGAAGGAGTACACTGAGAGTGAGAGAGAAGGAGCACACTGAGAGTGAGAGAGAAGGAGCACACTGAGAGTGAGAGAGAAGGAGGACACTGAGAGTGAGAGAGAAGGAGTACACTGAGCGTGAGAGAGAAGGAGTACACTGAGAGTGAGAGAGAAGGAGTACACTGAGAGTGAGAGAGAAGGAGTACACTGAGAGTGAGAGAGAAGGAGCACACTGAGAGTGAGAGAGAAGGAGGACACTGAGAGTGAGAGAGAAGGAGCACACTGAGAGTGAGAGAGAAGGAGCACACTGAGAGTGAGAGAGAAGGAGTACACTGAGCGTGAGAGAGAAGGAGTACACTGAGAGTGAGAGAGAAGGAGCACACTGAGAGTGAGAGAGAAGGAGGACACTGAGCGTGAGAGAGAAGGAGTACACTGAGAGTGAGAGAGAAGGAGCACACTGAGAGTGAGAGAGAAGGAGGACACTGAGCGTGAGAGAGAAGGAGTACACTGAGTGTGAGAGAGAAGGAGTACACTGAGCGTGAGAGAGAAGGAGTACACTGAGAGTGAAAGAGAAGGAGTACACTGAGAGTGAGAGAGAAGGAGTACACTGAGAGTGAGAGAGAAGGAGTACACTGAGAGTGAGAGAGAAGGAGTACACTGAGAGTGAGAGAGAAGGAGCACACTGAGAGTGAGAGAGAAGGAGGACACTGAGCGTGAGAGAGAAGGAGTACACTGAGTGTGAGAGAGAAGGAGTACACTGAGCGTGAGAGAGAAGGAGTACACTGAGAGTGAAAGAGAAGGAGTACACTGAGAGTGAGAGAGAAGGAGTACACTGAGAGTGAGAGAGAAGGAGTACACTGAGAGTGAAAGAAATCCACCTGGCATGAGACACGCTGTGTGGTATGCGCTGTCAGCGAAGGGAGACTGACAGCAGGAGATCTGAAGGTGCCTGTGTGGAGCTTCTACTGATGGACGACCAATGAGCAATACACAGGGTGAGACGGGGCCTAGGACAGAGATCTGGGAGATGGCTGACTGTGAGATGTGGATAGCAGAAAAGGAGCCCAGGGGGGACAGAGAGGAAGGTGAGTTGCCATTGACACTATTGGACACGTGATGGGGACATTGTTAGAGGAAAGTGCCTCCTAGGCAAGTGGATTTGAAGGAGTGAAGAGTGGTGCAGGGTGTGGGTGGTCCAAGCACATTGGCGATGTTTTAAAACTTGTAAGAGTATGGGATAACTAGAGGTCTATGGGGTCCTTAGCCTCTGCTCAGGTGACACTTTGCACCCGGGAGTTATATGGATGGGGCAGAGCATCATAGAGATTTAGCAGTGTCCCTGTCCCTACCTCCTAGATGCCAATGGCAAAAATTGTGACCACACATTGTCAAATGTGACGACAACGGGAGAAGTGGTGGGCAAAATCACCCAGATGGAGAGGCAGTTTGGGGTGGATGGGAGGCTAGGACAGAGACAGCAGGGTCCCTGGCAGTTCAGGGCAGCAGGACAGCATCTTCTCTATCCCCAGTCTCCTGCCAGCAGCCCCACAGAAGCATCACTGGGCGGTTGAGGGCAAGCAGAGGCTGCTTGTCCGTTGTGTGTGGCCCAGTGACCCCATTCTGACTTAACTCAGGCAGAGCCCCTGCAGCGCTGAGGCGGTGACCCAGAAACCGAAGCTCTTTGATCCTCTCCAAAGACTGGCAAATCCCTCCCTCCCTGAGCCTACTGGACTGCTAGGTGTTCCCAGCCAGCTTAGCCCAGCTTGCCTGCCTCAGCCCTTGCCCTGCCTCTGGTCCTAGTTAGATCCCTCCCCCCTCTAGTGTCTCCTTCTCCTCTTCCCCTCTTCTCTTTCTTTTATTTTTCTCCCCGCTCGCTCTCATTCTCTCCTTCTCCTCTTCCCTTCTTTCCCCTCCCTTCCACCAGACTTTCTACTCCTTACTTCTCCGCATGCTCCTTTGTGGCTTCCTATTCCTGCCGTCTTGGAGGGACTTTCTCTGTATGACAGTGCTGTCCTCTGTCTTTTCCATCTTGTCTGTCTCCCCAGCTAGCTCACTAGTCCCCCACCACCACCCCTCTATTCAGCCCCTGGTAAGAGCCCCTTCCAAATGCTAGGCCTCTTTGCTCACAGGCCCCACCAAGAGCTGGTAGTTTAGTTGGACCAGTTAAGTAACCACGCCAGCATGCATGGATGAGGCTCACTAAGGCTGGGGACCACCCAAGCGCTTTGTGTGTGATTCGGTCCTTTCTGGGAAGGTCATGCATCTTTCTTCCCCTTTGGCACAGGAGAGCTGCGGCCCACAGGAGGGAGTGGGCTCATTCATTCAAACAGCTCATAATCAATAAACTTATTCCATGAGAGCTGAGCCCAGACAGCATGTGGGACACTGAAGCCTGCAGTGCCTTGAGCCACTCGGGCCTGAGCATTTCAGAATGAAACAGTAGCTGTTGGGTCTAGGGCGTGGGAACTGCCCTGAACTTCCACGGAAAATCCTCATCTTGGCTCGGGATGGGACAATGTCTTTTTAACTCCTCTTGACCAGTACCTGATAGGTTTGATATAAACCTCATGAAAATCTTGACACTTGTGGTCCCCCAAGCCCCATAAGACAGACATTATTCTGCTAACGGGCTCTCCATGATGTAGCAAAGATTACAATCTCATAGGTGGTGACGAATTGGACCTTGCCTCCACCTGTCTCTAAATATGATTTTCTACCTGTGCATCCACGTTTCTTCTCTTGAGAAGAAAAACATATAAGGATGAGAATGTAGCGTCCTTTCCCTGGGCGCCTCTGATGGTTAGAAGCCAATTTGCCTTTCTGTAGGGAGGGTTAGTCTGTGGCACCACCATCTAGATGACAGCAGAGCCACCCCAAATTGTAGCCATCTGAATCACCCGTCTCTCATATTGGAGGCCTCCACCCTCCCTGGTGTGCTGATGGTTAGGGCAGGGGGTGTCTTGTGCAGGCTGGAGACTCATGGGTGCTTTGGTGTGTATCTGCAGCAGCCGCAGGCGCCGTAGAGCCCTGGCATAGGAACTGCCTCACCTACACCAGTCCCTGGAGCCCCTGTTCTACCACCTGTGGCCTGGGCATCTCCACTCGGATTTCCAACGTCAACGCCCGATGCTGGCCAGAGCAGGAAAGCCGCCTTTGCAACCTGCGGCCGTGTGACGTGGATATCCGTCCATACATCAAGGTGGGCCCAGAGCAGGGATGGGCAGGTTGGGCCTGACAAAGCAGACACAGCTGGCCTTGAGCCTGAACTATCTCTTGAGGGGTCATTTGATAAAATCAGGGTGAGGAAGCCCACCTGGTAGGCCTGGTGTGATAGCAACTTAGCATGGCATGGGTCACTGAACTGGAGCAGTAGGGTTTTCCCTGACTGGATGTTTTTGCAGTTCCCAGCCTGTCAGGGTCAAGTCTCTGAAGAGAAGGCTGGGGTCCTCAGAAGTGCTCTTCCATAACAAAGTTACTTTAATCACTGCTGACGAAATGTCTGCTAAAGCCACTTAAGGATTTACAGTTGCTGGGGATATATTCCACCATGGCAGGGAAGGCGTGGCAGCAGGAGTGGGAAGCTGGCTGGTCCTGTTGCATGTGCAGTCAGGAAGCAGAGCATCAACAGGGAGTGGGCCTGGGCTACAAAACTTCAAGGCCAAGGCAGGCGTGGTGGTGCACGCCTTTAATCCCAGCACTCAGGACGCAGAGGTAGGAGGATCACTGAGAGTTCAAGGCCACCCTGAGACTACACAGTGAATTCCAGGTCAGCCTGAGCTAGAGTGAGACCCTAACTTGAAAAACAAAAATAAAACAAAACCAAAAAAACTTCAAGGCCCACCCCCAATGACCTACTTCCTCCAACAAGATTCACCTCCGAAAGCTTCCCAAACCTTCCGAACATCACCACCAGCTGGGGACCAACTGTTCACGTACGTGAGCCTATGGGGGACATTTCACACCACATCAGACCCTCACCAACTCCCATCTCCCTACAGAACTTCACACTTACCTACCTGGGCACATCGGATAGTAACATGGCAATATGAGGGGTGCTCACCAGGGCCTGGGACATGTGTGCCGGTTCCTCTTCCCCCGGCAGGTAGAGTGGAAGAGAGAGAACCGGGCCAGCTGCTCCTCTTGAGGCTGAGCGGGATGACCATCCCCCCAAAACACTGGGGAGAAAAAAACCACACTGAGCCAGGAGTCTGTCAAGGCCGGTTTATTGTAATGGGAAGGTGTTTATGTATTTTGAGAAAGAGGGTGGAAAAAGGATGAGATAAAGTCCAATAGTATTTCACCACGTCAGCAGTGGCTGGGCTGAGGTTATAGGCCTTTTGAGTCACTCTTCAGGCTCAGAAGTGGAAGAGGCCCTAAACTCTAGTCAGGCTCAGGAAGTTCCACTAGGCCTCACACCTGGGCCTCATAGGGCCCAACACATGTGAGGTCAAACGGCCATCTGCTGCTAGTGCAGGCTATCTCTGAGCCCCAGTCCCACGGTTATCGTATTGGTGCTGACCTCTGGATCTATTCCAGCTGAGATCCAAGGTGACAGCCAGGCTGCAGGAGGCTAAGTCATGACCCCGAGAGTTAAGCGAGGGTCTTCCTTGCTTACCTCAGTGCCCTTCATGCATGCCTTAGCACCAACATGCCAGGTGTCACATCAAACAAAGCAGATGTAGTGGTCTGGTGAGGGACTGGTTCCTTTTGAGGAGCAACAACAGATTCTTGAGATGCTGGAGAGAGGTTACCAGTTGGCAAGCTGGTAAGAAGTTACCACCACTGTCTTCAGACATCAAACGCTGCTCCTTGTCTGCAGAACAGTTTCTGCCTCCTATCATCTCTACTGGTCATCTTGGTGAATCCTCCCCTTCCTCCTCCTTCCTCTCTCCTCTCTCTTCCTATGCTCTGCTGCACTGGTCTTTGGTGCCCGAAGGTCTTCATGAAATGTTTCCTAACCAGAAGTGTGGAAGAGACAGCCCCAGCGGGAAACACAGGAGTGAGAGCCCTAAGCTGTAGGAGATGGTTCTGCCACAAGGCTGGCATGGACGCCTCACTACAGGGGGAGGATTCTTTCCCTGTTTTATTTCTGTGAATATGTGACTATGTAGATTCTCTATCCATATAAGCTAAATACTTCACACATCCTGGATCTGCTCTACTCACAGTTCTGCCACAGTGCTGGTGCACAGTAATCTCCATGAACTACTAACTAAGGTATTTAGTAATAACCTACTGTATTCCATAGTTATACCATAGAGACATAGAGAGGCCCCAGTCTCAATAGGCCCACAGTCCCAAGGAAGGACTGGATTGCCTTTGAATAATATCCATCTTGTTGGAGATAGAGTGTGAGTGAGGCTATGGGAGGCAGAGGGGGCATGTTAGGATAACTCATGCCCTTGATTATAGTCCCATGCCAGCTCAGCCATCCGATAGCTTGAGGAGCTTGGATTGCTGAAATAGTTAGCAAGGTTTCCCAGGCTGGCAACAGTATAATGAATGGTCTTTGAAGAGAGCAAACTTCAGTTTATCCTCAGTTTATCACTGTGTAACGTGGCCCAGTCTCCAGGTATTTACCCATGTCCTTCCTTGCTCAAAGGTCCTGTGAATCTGGAAGCAAGGGGATAGGTTCTTTGCACAGAGAAAGGGAGGGGAGGACTGGGACTTGGAGGGAACTGAGTCCTCAGGGAGGCAAAAGCATCCTAACTGGAAGTTTCTTTCCTTTCCTGCAGGCAGGGAAGAAGTGTCTGGCTGTGTATCAGCCTGAGGCACCCAGGAACTTCACTCTCTCTGGATGTGTCAGCACACGCTCCTACCGACCTAAGTACTGTGGGGTCTGCACAGACAATAGGTGCTGCATCCCCTACAAGTCCAAGACCATCAATGTCACTTTCCAGTGCCCAGAGGGATCTGGCTTCTCCCGACAGGTCCTGTGGATTAATGCTTGCTTCTGCAACCTCAGCTGCAGGAATCCTAATGACATCTTTGCTGACTTAGAATCTTACCCTGACTTCTTAGAGGTTGCCAATTAGGTAGACACAGGGCTCAGGAAGGGCTCTATGCTTGTGAACTAGCCAGCCCACTTTGGCCCAGAACTTCACAATTGAGCCTTCTTTTGTCTACTTCCTACCCACTTCCAATTTCCCTGGTCCTGACCCTCAGCCTGGTCCTATTTGGGATTGCCTAAACGGCCCAGGAGGGTGCTGCTCAGGCTCAGATAATGGGACCCCTTCCTTGATGGCATTTGCATTGCACCAAAGAAAATGTAGCCATGGCTCCTCCAGACAAGAGCCAAGCCTGATCCAGCCAGACAAAGTAATTAGTAGCCCTGATGGATCTTGTCCAAATCCCAATGAATAGAATCAACTGGAGGGCCAACGTTAGAGTCCCTCCTCAGATGCCAAAGTGGAGAACTCATGGAAACATTGGAATAAGCTATTATTTGAACCCTGCCAAATGGTACTCTAATGGGTACTTCTGCCCACAGCACTGCAAAGTAGCTCTGGTTGGACAAGGTCACCCAACACTTGCCAAGTGAAGTGAATGATTATGTGACTTGGATTTGCAACTGCAAGGTGTGTCTATCTGGGCATGGGTGAGGGTAAATTTCTCTTCCAGCTTATACTGTGAAGGGCCCAAATTGATTTATCCCAATCAGAAATACGGTTTGATAAACTTCATTTTTGCTCATGGAAAACGCCCCTGTAGACAGGATAAGGTCAGCCAATATTACAAGCTGCACCCAATCTGCTGTTGGCCAAGTTCTGGCTAGCTGATCAACTCTTCTTTACCTCCATCCTCCCCTCAACCTGGGGCCCATGGGAATTGATGGGCACCCTGGTTTCTCTGTCCCATGAGTGGTTCCCTGGAATATTTCTTTGTGCTTGTTGATCTTGGGAAATTCCTCCAAAGACAGCAGGAGGACAAGTACATCAAACCAGGCAGTAGATTCCCTTCAATGGTCTGGGTTGCCTCTGGCTGGGGATAATATGACCAGAAGGGGCCCAGGACACATTCTTTCTTCTTCATGTCCTTTGCAATTGCAGGTCAAAAGTATTCAGTTTTCTGGTCTGAAGATGGAGGTTGACCAGTTGTTCAGAAATGCAACTTTATTTAAAAGAGTTTTAGAAGACTAGAAAGATCAATGTTAAAAGAAAAGGAAGATTGTTATACATGGAATTGAGCTATTATTTATTTTATTAGGGAAATATCAAGCTTTCTCTCATTGTTCTTTCATTGGGTGTGTTCTCATGTTCTCAGCATTCTCCACATGCTTGATTACTGAATCTTCAGTCATCTTGATAATCTTGAGACGTTCCCATCATAATTTCTGACTTATAAATGTGAAATGGAAGTTTAGAGAAGTCGGGAAATCTGGCCAAAGCCACCCAGCATAGGATTCATACTGAAGTTGAACTAACTTCATGATCTCTAGTCCACTCCCCTGCCCCTACCTATGGAATCTTCCAGATGGGTCATAACAGGAAAACATATTGAAACCAGCAATGTTTTCTTCTCGTTTCTGACTCTTATATAGCTCCTTTCCCAAGAGGAGGGAGTGTTTAGGTATTTAAGTACCCAAAATATATAGGGTAGAGAAAAAGGCATCATTCCCCATGGCTCTTTTCTCCATGAACTCAGAATTGGATTCTGTTTTCCCCACTTGGCGTATCAAGTGATGTAAAGATCTCACAAGGGAACTGTCCACATTCTACAGAGGGGAGCTTAAGCAGGAGAGAGGAGGAATTCATCTCCTTATGGTGACCTCCCAAGGCTCCCCAAATGCCAGGTAAACATTCAAGACATGTTTGCTAAATAAAATAAATTACATGTGCTCCTGCTTTTCTTCAAAGACTCTTCTTCCAGTTTTGTGAAAAATTGCATTTTACCAGTGAAAAATCCTATATTAAGTGCCATAGGGAGAGAAGTTTAATATGTTCAAGAAATGTTTATACAAGAACATGCCTGTAAAGGGAATTCACCCCTGTGGATAATCTCCCTGTAACTTTGTGTGGGTCATGTTGGATTTTCTTAAAGTGGAACCCCATATCACAACCTCATAGGAAACTTTGTAAACATCAGGAGCTAGGTTCTTATGGGATCTCCATCCCCATTTGGGGAATTGAACATAGTAATCAAGGCTACAGAAAACCTCATAGGAGGAATTGGGACAATCTTGGAAATAGGAAAGATGACCAGAATGGCTCAATAGTTATAGTTTTAAGAAATGGCCCTGGCCTATATCAGGAAAGAAGAGAGCCATGAGCTGGAGTCCCAAGGAAGAAGATATGGACCTAATGTAATGGAGTTCTTTCTATCAGAATTTTCCTGTGATTGTGTGGTCCAGTTCGTGAAAAGATTATCAGTTATGCCGGGCGTGGTGGTGCACACCTTTAAGCCTAGCACTCGGGAGGCAGAGGTAGGAAGATTGTTGTGAGTTCGAGGCCACCCTGAGACTACATAGTTAACTCCAGGTCAGCCTGGGCCAGAGTGAGATCCTACCTCGAAAAACAAAAAACAACCAAACAATAAAAAAACAATAAAAAAAGATGATCAGTTATAATGAAAAACGTCTGGCTCATCTATTGAATGCTTATTTGGTACCAAGCACTATGGTCTGTTTTAGAGCATGTTATCAATTATCAATCCAATTCTGCATATACATCTCTTCCCCATTTGAGAAGTGAAACTCTGAGACTCAAAGGGACTGAGAAGATGGAGCTCAAACTCACTCTGATTCCATTCCATCTGGCTGGCAGTGAGACCTCTAGGCAGAACCTGGCTAACTGCTACGAGAGACTCATGTTGGCAGGGCTTCCAATAGACTACAGGAAGTGCCCCACTGTGCTCAGAGAGGAAGGCAAGGAATACCAAGGATGAACTCGTCTTCCTTAAAGAAATTCACCTCAGCACTGAGAGCAAGTCTCTGGTGTGCTTTCCCATGGGAGAGGGAAGGCTTGAGTTCACTAAACCACTGAGTCTTATGAAGCTTTATGATTAGCGTTTGGAGAGCCCTGAGCACGTGCCAGGCCTGCTGCTAGGCACTTTACTGATGTGCCTCACTTAATCCTCCAGTGAGCCTCGGAGCCACAGCGCTAGCATTGCTCCATTTCAGAGCTGAGACAGCAGTGTCTTCCTGGAGTTAAGTCATCTGCTTTGGTTTTTACCAGCTGGTGATCGTGCAGCCCACGATCATAAACCCAGGTTCATCTGACAGCTGAGCCACCTCTCCTATCTCTCTCTTCCTACTTATCCTGTCCCCAAACCAAAGATGTGACATTCATAGCAGGTGCTTTTTTGACCAATGCTGAAAATTTAAACTTTGAGGGTGATTCACAGAGCAATCAAAGAAAGTGGTTTCAAATGATATGATTGTCTATAATCTCCTCATATGGTACTGCATATGCACCAGGACTGTGAGGAAATAGCATAGCCCGTGACTCTTACGGTGCCTTATATCACTGCCTATTAAAGACTTGTATTGATTAAAGGGACTACAATGATAGCCCCCTGCACAGCAGGGAAGTGGGAAAGGTAACACTTTACTAGGTATCTCTGCATAGAGGCGTGTGTGTGTATATTTGTATGTATATATTCATTTTCAAACTGTGATTGACTATGTAAATATTTCTACTGCCATTTTCTAAGTGAATACATGATACACATGAAGAAATATCTTTGAATTTCCCAATAGAAGAAAAAATAGCCCTTGGGCAATCTGTCATGTTTTGCCACAGCCCTCATTTTTCTCATAATTTGTGTAGCACAGAATGTGTTTGCTCAATGTGACAGGTTTCCAATGCTCGTGGCTTTTCCCCTTAAAGCAATAAATCATCAGCAAAAGTAACTGACTGGATTCGGTGGATTTTCATATGCGTTCCGTTGCCATCAGGCAGTAATGAGACGGTGAGCATGCTCAGTGTGCAGGTAGTGAAAATTAGGTCTCAGATATTGTAGAGATGAAAATAGAAACAGCTTCAAAGGTTGCAGAAAGGCTATGAACACACATTCTGAAATTCAGAGAAGACCACAGTAGCCAGTATAGCCAGACAGAAAGAGAAGAATAAATACATGCATGGAATTATTAGTATTAATTCGTTCATCTACTCACGGACATGCTCAGTTTTTCAGCACCTTTCTATATCCCTAACTAAGTACCTTGAGGTGAGGGCCAGGAGCGCCTAGCACAAGCACAAGCACAAGCAATGACTGACACATGTCAAGGACTGGGCAGCAGGTCCCAGGGGGATGGACAGAGGATCTCTACCCATTGCCTTCAGAGCCAAGAGAAGCCCAGAGTAGCATGAAGCAGGGTTCATGGAGCCCTGGAAACAGTCCCAACAGCCCGGGCCTCCACTGAATCATAACATCCTGTAGTCCTTACTGGCCTTTCTCACTTAAGTCATTTGCACCCCAGTTTCCTAAACTGGGAAATGCTCAGATGCTAACACCTACATCTTGGTAGGATGCACATTGCATGTAAAGGTCTGAAAGAAGGCTTACAACATAGTAAGCGCTTAAACACACCTAGCATTAGTCAACTCTCAGATTTATCCCAAACGAGGGGTAAGTGACAAGGCTATTGTAAGAACCAGCGTCTGTATCAGTTACTTCTCTCTGCTGGGACAAAATACCCAACCTGAAGTAGCTTAAGGGAAGGAAAAAGTTCACTGCAGCTTACAATTCCAGAGGGCAGGAGCAGGGAGGAGGAAGTGGAGAGAGCCATGAACTAAGTTCCCAGCTAACTTCCGTCTTGTTATATTGTCCAGGACCCCCAGCCAATGGAATGGTGCCCTCCACAGGTGGGCGGGTCTTCCCACATCCATTGATTTCATCTAGAGAATCCATAGCAGACATCCCAAGGGATTTGTTTCCATGATGATTTTTGGTTATTTTTATATTTTTGTCTTGTGCTGTAACTTGATGTATGGCCCCCTTAGGTCAGGAAGAGCATACTGGTCCTTTCTGGACAGCACAGAGCACCTGCTCGGCTGTCTGAACAGATGTACCAGTGGCTGGATGGTAAGCTGACTGACTCAATCCCTTCTAGCCAAATCCCCCTCACCCACTACTACCGCAAAAGCATGATGACTTCACAACACAGGCCAAAAAGAGACTCAATTCCAATTTTACAAAATTACATGAATACTTTCATACTGAACCATAGCTTGTTTCAAAATCAGAGGATGAAGGGCAGGGTCCTGTGGGTACTTCAGATTAAGAGGAATAGGGAGACCTTGGGAAAATTTTACCAGGGCATCAGGTGTTTGAAATTTGTGGAAAACGGTACATGGAGGAAATGCCCACAACTTTTTGATTATAAAAATGTATATGATGGTTGCTCAGCTAGGAGACGCATGCCTGTGATTCCAGCTACTTGGAAGGCTGAGGCAGAAGGGTTGTTTGGACCCAGAATGTTGAAACAATCCTGGACAACACAGTGAAACTCTGTCTCAAAAAAAGCACATTCTTTGTGTTTACCTTTATTTCCATCTACGTACCTAAGTCCTTCTTATCTATCACCCAATTGTCCATCCTCTATGTTATCTTATACCATCTGTTAACCATTTAACACCAGTCAGTCGTCTATCAATTACGTCATCTATCATCTACCTATCACGAGTATCTATCATCTTTCTTTCTTTCTATCTACATCTTACAGATAGCTGAGTTCTTCATCATCCCCACTAACAAAAGTACAGACTCCCTGTGTGTTTGGAAATCCAAGTTCTAGCTGAACATGGGTTCTTTCTAAGCGTAAAACTGTGCACAATGACTTTTACAGACAAAGCCAGCCTAAACCCATCCACCGGGATGTTCTGTATAGCACATCTATGCACATCGGCTCCAATCCTCATTAACTTTTTGTTGTTTATTATTTATTTATTTAAGAACAACAGACAGAGGGGGAAAGAAGCAGATAGATAGAAGGAAAGAGAGAGAGGGAGAGAGAATGGGCACGCCAGGGTCTCCAGCCACTGCAAACGAACTCCAGATGCATGTGCCACCTTGTGCATCTGGCTTACGTGGATACTAGGGAATTGAGCCTCGAGCCAGGGTCCTTAGGCTTCACAGGCAAGCCTTTACTACTAAGCCATCTCTCCAGCCCCTACTCCTGTTTTTTACATGATACTGACAACGTGTATATCTTTGTCCATGAAAACGAAGAGAGCTGTTAGAAGCAGGTTTATTGATAGCACTGAGGAAATGTCAGCTTCTAGCATAGTTACAAACCACATCACAACCATTGTGATCGTAGGTCATCTGAGTCTGTTTAATGGAGAGTTTCATGGAACAATTGTACCAGAGGGCAATGCAAACCTTCCAGGTCTCTCAGTCTTGGTCCCAGCTGCTAACTGTGCTCTACAACCCTCAGTCATTGATAGTTGAGGGCCTGAGCCAGCCCTGTGTTCATTAACAAGCGACCAGTAGCTGATCCACTGTAAAAATGGCCAAGCAAGCCATTCCGTGTCTGAGCTCTGAACTTCTCTTGCTTTATGAAGTAGAAAAATGACTTATAAAGAATGACAAGGAGAATTAATCACTATCCCCGCCAAGAACTGTTATCCTCACTTGTAAATAGGGCTTAGCACCATTCCCTGCTTACTGCCTCTGGGGACCATGGGCAGTACTTGCGACACCCACACCAGCATCATGGCCCACTCAGTCTGTTCAGGGATCAGTGATGTCAGATACTCTCCTGGCAAGGCCAGTGCCCTGTGTATCCAAGTCATGGCCAAGTATATGGGGAGAAGAAATCACCCACCCAAGGACCACAACCAATGACGAGGGTCCCTCCGATGAGCCCAGAGCCCTCCATGCCCAGAGCCCTGTGCTCAAGGTGGAAGAAAGGAAGAGTGATGGGCAAATAGATAGAGACAAGAAGATAAGATAAGCAAAGGGAGGGACGGAGGAGAGGGAGGGAGGAAGGAAGGAAGGACTGTGCCCAGAAGGATAAAAACAGCAGGACAGATGGGTAGAAAAAAGGAAGGGAAGAAAGATGGAGAAATGGAGAAATGAGAGAAGGTTGGAAGGATGGATAGTTCCATGAATGATGGTCATTTGGACAGAACAAAACAATCAATGGATTAGTTAACTGAGCTACTGTCACAGAAGTGAGTAGGCGGTGTCAAGACCACCCTCAGTGACACCATTTCCTCTTGATGACTCAGTTAATCTAAGCTGGAGGTGACGCCATGCCCAGGACCAAGGTCCTATGTATCTTCGGTTGAGCTCAGATTACAAGCCCCAGGCCATGGCTTATCCTCTCACAGGCCCAGGCTGTGTTGATGCCACCCACATCTCAAATCCCGCCTCTGTAAAGAGCCAAATGACACTTGGCTCTGCAAAGATTTTACTCTCTGATTTGTGCAACCCTGGAAACCAGAAACAAACTAGCTTTCCTAGGTGGCAGAGAGAAGGGACATGGGTCCAGGATGGGTCCACTTGGTATGAGAGCACCTGGGCTCAGCTGGGCTCCACTGGGTGACCACAGTAATGTCTCCCACCTCCAGCTTGTTTCCTCTTGTGTGTGCCACACCCCACTCCAGAGGGCCACCTGGGATCTGGGCCTTGCTAGGCTGGCTTCCAGGAAGCCATGCAGCTCAGATCCTGTCACATTTCAAATGATCCTGGTGCTGGCCAGAGTCAGGTCTGTCCTAACAGGACCAGACGGGCAGGCCGGGGTTTAGGGAAGAAGTTGAGGCAAGTACAATACAAGTACACACAGTTTGGTGTGTGCATGTTCTCCGTCCTCTGCTCTGGGCTTGAGCCCCAGAGGTCCCTTGGATAGGGAAGAACACCAGCTTCTGACCCATTATGGCCAAGTTGGGCCCACTTGGCAAATCCTCAAGTCTGTGGGCCCCAATGTCATTGACTCTCCAGAAACTGCTTTGGCCAAAAGAAACAGCTTAAATCCACCTTAGCTGTGCAAGTGTGGATGAGTTACAGGACCTTCTGAGCCAATGACCTCACTTGTAAATAGGGCTTAGCACCGCATTCCCTGCTTACTGCCTCTGGGGACCATGGGCAGTACTTGCCGACACCCACACCAGCATCATGGCCCACTCAGTCTGTTCAGGGATCAGTGATGTCAGATACTCTCCTGGCAAGGCCAGTGCTCCTGTGTATCCAAGTCATGGCCAAGTATATGGGGAGAAGAAATCACCCACCCAAGGACCACAACCAATGACGAGGGTCCCTCCGATGAGCCCAGAGCCCTCCATGCCCAGAGCCCTGTGCTCAAGGTGGAAGAAAGGAAGAGTGGGCAAATAGATAGAGACAAGAAGATAAGATAAGCAAAGGGAGGGACGGAGGAGAGGGAGGGAGGGAGGGAGGAAGGAAGGAAGGAAGGAAGGAAGGAAGGAAGGAAGGACTGTGCCCAGAAGGATAAAAACAGCAGGACAGATGGGTAGAAAAAAGGAAGGGAAGAAAGATGGAGAAATGGAGAAATGAGAGAAGGTTGGAAGGATGGATAGTTCCATGAATGATGAGTCGTTTGGACAGAACAAAACAATCAATGGATTAGTTAACTGAGCTACTGTCACAGAAGTGAGTAGGCGGTGTCAAGACGGATGAGTTACAGGACCTTCTGAGCCAATGACCTCACTTGTAAATAGGGCTTAGCACCGCATTCCCTGCTTACTGCCTCTGGGGACCATGGGCAGTACTTGCCGACACCCACACCAGCATCATGGCCCACTCAGTCTGTTCAGGGATCAGTGATGTCAGATACTCTCCTGGCAAGGCCAGTGCTCCTGTGTATCCAAGTCATGGCCAAGTATATGGGGAGAAGAAATCACCCACCCAAGGACCACAACCAATGACGAGGGGTCCTTCCGATGAGCCCAGAGCCCTCCATGCCCAGAGCCCTGTGCTCAAGGTGGAAGAAAGGAAGAGTGATGGGCAAATAGATAGAGACAAGAAGATAAGATAAGCAAAGGGAGGGACGGAGGGAGAGGGAGGGAAGAAGAAAGGAAGGAAAGAAGGAAGGAAGGAGGGAGGGAGGGAGGGAGGGAGGGAGGGAGGGAGGGAAGGAAGGAAGGAAGGAAGGAAGGAAGGAAGGAAGGAAGGAAGGAAGGAAGGAAGGACTGTGCCCAGAAGGATAAAAACAGCAGGACAGATGGGTAGAAAAAAGGAAGGGAAGAAAGATGGAGAAATGGAGAAATGAGAGAAGGTTGGAAGGATGGATAGTTCCATGAATGATGGTCGTTTGGACAGAACAAAACAATCAATGGATTAGTTAACTGAGCTACTGTCACAGAAGTGAGTAGGCGGTGTCAAGACCACCCTCAGTGACACCATTTCCTCTTGATGACTCAGTTAATCTAAGCTGGAGGTGACGCCATGCCCAGGACCAAGGTCCTATGTGTATCTTCGGTTGAGCTCAGATTACAAAGCCCCAGGCCATGGCTTATCCTCTCACAGGCCCAGGCTGTGTTGATGCCACCCACATCTCAAATCCCGCCTCTCTGTAAAGAGCCAAATGACACTTGGCTCTGCAAAGATTTTACCTCTGGATTTGTGCAACCCTGGAAACCAGAAACAAGCTAGCTTTCCTAGGTGGCAGAGAGAAGGGACATGGGTCCAGGATGGGTCCACTTGGTATGAGAGCACCTGGGCTCAGCTGGGCTCCACTGGGTGACCACAGTAATGTCTCCCACCTCCAACTTGTTTCCTCTTGTGTGTGCCACACCCCACTTCCAGAGGGGCCACCCGGGATCTGGGCCTTGCTAGGCTGGCTTCCAGGAAGCCAATACGGCTCAGATCCTGTCACATTTCAAATGATCCTGGTGCTGGCCAGAGTCAGGTCTGTCCTAACAGAGACGGAGCAAGGAGCAGGCCGGGGTTTAGGGAAGAAGTTGAGCAAGTACAATACAAGTACACACAGTTTGGTGTGTGCATGTTCTCCGTCCCTCTGCTCTGGGCTTGAGCCCCCATAGAGGTCCCTGGATAGGGAAAGAACACCAGCTTCTGACCCATTATGGCCAAGCTGGGCCCACTTGGCAAATCCCTCAAGTCTGTGGGCCCCAATGTCATTGACTCTCCAGAAACTGCTTTTCACAGCACCAGTGAGTCCTCCACATTTATAAACATATAAACACCCATCTACTGTCACATGGCGATAGTGAGGAAAAGGGGGTTAAGAGACCAGAGAGACATGTGCCACCCACCATGGAGGCGACAGGGGTTGGGTGCAAAAGCCCAGGTGTCACTGACCTGTGAGATCTGTGGGAGGCCCCCGCAGTCCGCCATCTAGGAGGGAGGAAGACTAGTCAGTGCGAGACACCTTCACCACGGCCACAGCAATCGGCGCTCTGCGAGCCGGCTTTACCGGTGTCTACCTGACGCTGATCTGGTTGGTGGGTAGTCAATCACAGACAGGCCCGCCCTACTCCTTCCTGGCAAGACTGCTGCTAACTGCCCCCCACGCAACCACTCCTCCCAGCTTACAAGGGTCTAGCCTCTAAGCCAGGAAGAAGATCCTTGAGAAGGAGTTTGATCTTGTGGCATATTCCTGGACAGGGGCTGCCTCACATTGTTTTGAACCTTGCTGGATGGAGGAAGGCCTGCCTGGCCTTGGCTTACAACCTTTCCTCCCACTGCCTAGACAGAGGGACAGTCCCATCCCACCCTAGGAAGGGGGAATCCTGCCCAGTGCATCAGGTCCAAACTACTCTCCGCCCCCCCGCCTCCCCAGCTGCATGATCAAGTGCACACAGACAGTTGAGCTTCCAGAGGGGAGCCGCTTCAGTCTCCCATCATGTGTTGGCTCCCTTTTTGGCTCTTCCCTTCTCCCTATCTCCCTTCCCTCCTTTTCTCTTCTTCCTTCCTTTCTGACACAGGGTCTCATTGTGTGGCCCTGGGCATTTGTTATGGGGCTCAGGCTGGCCTCAGGCTTTGACCTTCGGCCTCAGCCCCCCCCCCCCCGCCCCGGCTCACAGTTCTTATTTCTATGACTTCTGAGAACAGCTTTGCCTCGATGGGCACAGCTCAGTTTTGTAGCGCCTGTGTGTGGGGGGAGAGTCAGCTCCGCCGAGTGCAGCCCGCAACGTTGCCTCTGTACCTTGAGCAGTGTGGTCTTCGTGGGGTCCAACTTGGAGTTGCATTCCACCTGGACAAGGCAAATGACTGGGTTATTGTTCATCCTGGAGCAAAGGCCAAGCCCACCTCTCCGCTGTGTTCTGCCCACCATCGGAAGTGTCAGCGTTCCTTTGGGCATGAAGAAACCATGCAGGCTTGGGCATTAAAAGTACAAGCCCTGGCATGACTAGCTCTGTGACCCAGGGCGAGTTATCTCATTCCTCCGAGCCTCAGTTTACCCATTAATCAAACCGGGACCACATCAGCCTCTGAAAAGTTGCTGTGAAGACTACGGGATGGAGAGGGTGCTGCAGAAGTCTCTGCCACGGGGGCTTTGTTTAACCAGCCCTACCAGATCCCACGGGTCGAACATGCCCAGGTCTGTGATCTCACATCACATCCACAAAGCTGCTTTGTCTTCCTTTTATATATATAATTTATTTATTTGAGAGAGAGAAAGAGGCAGAGAGAGTGAGAGATAATGGTCACGCCAGGGCCTCCAGCCACTGCAAACGAACTCCAGATGCATGCGCCCCCTTGTGCATCTGGCTTACATGGATCCTGGAGAATCGAACCGGGATTCTTTGGCTTTGCAGGCAAATGCCTTAACTGCTAAGCCATCCCTCCAGCCTCTCGTCTTCCTTTTGTCAGTCTCATAAGTGGCATCCAGAATTAAACCAAATACTCATGTGTAACCTGAGATGTTTAAAACGTATGCAGTAGAACTACTGTGAAAAATCGTATCTCTGATGCATCATATAATCATGTCACGTGAGAACCTCGTGGCTCATTAAGATAGTACTAGCCTTGATTACATGACTTTCTGCAAATTAGGTGCTACAGAGGCATGTCTCCAATGTAGACTCTGAATAACAGCCCCATATCTCACATCTCCCCGGGAGTGGGGATGTTAGAAAGGAAAAGTCCTCTCTAGGCCTCCTCAGGAACTGAGAGGCAGAGAGCTCTGCCCGAGCCCCCCTCTCCAGCTAGAAATGTCCACCTGCTACGCAGACAGAGGGGAGCCCCTGGTCAGGAAGTTTCAAGAGGAAAGTCACGTAGGCAAGTGTGTGTTGGAAGCAGGTGGGTGGGGGAGGCAGATATCGGGCAGCCAGGCCTGGGGCCATAGGAATCGAGGCTGGCCTGAGCTTTACTCCACAGGGCATTTTAAACTTTGTCCCTGCCTTAGTGAGGCAGCAAGGAGGGTGGGCAGAGAGATGTCACACAGGCAAGCAGATGTGGCCATGTGAGCCCAACACAGAAGCCACCATTGGCCTCAACCTACCACAGCATCCACAGCGGGAGAATTGTCCCCAACCACCAGCAAAGCAGGGCACCTGGGTCAAGGAGAGAGAGCAGGCGGTCAGCACAGCATGCACTCCCAGGTCCCCACATGCCAGGCTAGGATGGGATCCTAAGAACACCGGTATGTGGGTCTCCTCAAACGCAGTGCTCCTTCTGTGTCCTCCACGCTCCCACCATCCTCTGCTCTGGTCTCGGGATAAAATGAAGCTTGTAGTCACTTAAACTTTAGTATCAATCTCAGGCCAAGGGTTTCTGCATCCTGTTGTTTTTATTCTAAAGAACCTCTCTTCAGGAAAGGAGGAACAGGAATTCACCAGTAATAAAGATAAAAAACGGTGTGAATGCCAAAAGAAATGACGCAGGCTAAGTTCACAAGTGTCAGACAGCGTGGCCCGCTAAGAGACGCACATCAAGACACCGTCACTGCTGGTGGGTTTGTAACTGTGCTGTCTTTTACTCCAAAATATACAGGACTCTCTTGGCGCAGGTCTTATGTCAATTAATGTCTAGGTTTCGAGAGCCACTGACATAGAAAATATTTAACCAGGGAGGTTACCATGTCTTCTGAGGTGGAGGGCTCCAACCTCAAACCCCATCACGCAGGGAGAACTCAGAGTCAGACAGGTTATGGGCCAATCCCTGGGCAGGACATACGCAGTCCTTACTGTCATAGCGTCCCACCCCTAAGGTGACAGTGCTCCAACCCAGCAGAAGGCCTTGCCAGCAGCTGTGAAGGAAAGTGGTCACTGTAGCCCTGACCACCTGAGGGAAGCAAAGCCACTCACTGCAGGGTGACGGTGTGGGTTCCCGGCATAGGCCGCTCAATCTCCAAGTCTCGCCGGCTGCAGGCAATAAGGACATTGTTAGCATCAGCAGACCTCCCCTCAAGCGGGGAAGCCTAACTACCACTGTGCCCCCCACCATAGGCCACTTGGGAAAACCACCAACATCCCTATCCTGTGTGACGGCACATGGCTTTCAGGAACCGCCAGCTGCTTGGTATCCATAGGGGTTAAGGGGCTATGGGCAGGATTCAGGCATTTCCAGCAACCCCTCTCCTCATTTCCCCCAAATATGCTATTTCTACTACTAGTATTTTTATAGGAGTATACATCAGCACCCCAAGAGAGGATTCTGTTTCCCTGTCGCCGCCCCCTATTTAGAACACCCCCAACCACTGGATGAGCGCCTTTGCCAAGGGGCCTCCAGCCTCTTCTCGTAATCTGAAGCCCACCCTCTCCACAGCAGCCAAAGATCTCTTCGGAACTTGAGCCTGAACCACATCCCTTGGTGTGTCCTGCTGTCTTAGGCAAAGCCCAATGTGAACAAATGCCTGTGAAACCCTTTGCAGTTGAGTCTGAAGCCAGAGGCCCAAGATTCAACCCCCATCGTATCTTTCTTTCTCAACGCACTGACTGTATTTCTATCACTATGTGTCCCTGATCCAATCCTTTATTCTGGGACCCAAGACCCTGGAAATCTCAGCACCAGCACATGCCCTCTGCACTTGGAACCACACCCACAACCCAGGTAGACCAAGCCCTCCTCGCAGCAGCCGCCAGGGTTCTGCACCTCCCATCATCCTTTGCTCCTTTTCTCCCACTTCTGCCCACATTCGCTTTCACCTGAGGTCAGCCTTGGGCGTGTGCCTTGACTGTCCACCCTCACCGAACAGCTATGTCAACCTCACGCTCTGGGCAGGAGCCCAGGTCCCTGCAGAGTTCACACTATGCCAAGGGCAGGGCAGCACCTTACACAACCACCGTCCCTACCCAGTGACTGTCCTAGTAACCTACAAATTTACCCCCCAGTCCAGACCTGACAAAGGAGCCTGCATCCACTGCAGTGGAGGCCCCCACGTATCCCCTCCAGGGGAGCCCTGTATCTGCCGTGGGGGCGCCCCGTACCTGTTGTAGGCGCTGATGAACAGGTGCAGGTTGCTGGGGTTCATGTCAGTAAGGATGTGCTGGCGGTACGTGTGGACCACCTCCACGTTATTGTGCATTTCCTCCTGTGGGAAGAGGGGAGGCGGCTCATCGTGCTGGGGCCCTGGGCCGCGCCCTCTGCTTCCCAGCCCACTGCCACTCAGGACCAGAGAAGACCACAATTCACACAGAGGTAGCCGAGGGACCTGAGGAACACTGGAGGTGTGGCGTGTTAGAGACTACTGGGGAGCAGGTGTCAACGGGAAGGAACACTCTGGAGGGCCAGAGCACCCAGGCCCCTGGCTGGGGAGTTCAAGGTGAAGTCAGTGCTGGGAGTGGAGCTCAGCTATAGGAGCTCAGCCCCTATCCTTTGGCTTCTCTGGACCTCAATTTGTTCAGAAAAGGGGCAACTCTACCTCTTTCCCCAGGCTAAGCGACCTCAGGCTATGAACATAAACACACACCAGACAGTAAAGTTAACAATCGTTTCATCATAAGGAGAGTTGAAGTTTTACAAACTTGAAACCAACTCATGCAGCAGGAAATTTCTGGAAAGAAGGGCATTCTGGGTTGATTCCCTCGGGAGCTACCAGGGCCCTCCCTACAACCTCCCTTAGCTGAGCCTTCCCTCTCTGTGTGCACTCTGAATGTGACTCAAGCCAAATAAATGCCACCTTGCCTCGTCCCTATTTTGTATTACAGCAGGTGCTGCAATTTAAGGAAAGCGTCTGAGGGGAGGGAGACCAGGGCAGGGAGAAAGCAGAGAGCCAAGGTCAAGCTTGAGCTGGGGCAAAGGCCCACCACACTTCAGTAGCAGAGACCAAGCGGTGAGGAGAGAAGGAAAATGCTAGGCTTTCTAATCAAAGCAATGGCAGCAACTTGGGGGATCAGCCAGCCTCCAGGTGACATGGGTACAGGCAAGCGCCTTTTCAGTGCCATCCAGGACACCTCTGCTCAGGAAGATGGAGACACTGGCTCTGACTCTGACAAATTCATGGCTGTTTCAGATGGCACACTCGGGGCAGAGAAACCTGTCACAGGATGAAAGAAACAGCGAGAGCCCAGGACTGGGGTGGGTCAAGCAGCAGCCTCATGGGATGTCCCCTCTCCCAGCCTCTGGAACTTGGGAACATGAATTCATTTGAAAGGTTTTTGTAATTCTCAGGAGAGAAAGGGAAGGCGGCCGGAGCTGGACCCAGAAGGCTGTCCAAGGATAGACCCAGAGAACCCGGAGGAAGCACAGCCCAGGAGAGTGGGTGGTTCTGCAAGCCGGGGGAAGCAGGGAAAGCTGTCCTGGGATGACGCCATGGAGCACACACAGCATTGCCAATGTGACCTGATCACGGACAGCACACGTTTGCGTTGCTCTGCGGCGTCTGGTGTTAACTGCAAACCTAGGGATGATTCCTTGCCAATTTCAAAGTGGGGCATCTTTAGCTACCCAGGGAATCAGGAGGTCACACTCATTAGTTCAGCAGAGGAGACTGGTACAAGAGCCACATACAGTAAACAGCCCATCAAGTGAGTCTGAGCAACCCAGGGGTTTTCCAGGCTGTGGACTGGGATGCAAGCATATAGTACATCCTCCTTCAGGGCTGCTGGGCCTGACTCAGGCTGGAGAAACAGCACTAGAGGCAGAGGCCAGCCCAGCCACCAGGATGCTGCGAGTCCCAGCTTTGTGCACAGACCCTGTAAGAGCCACGCACGGCAAGAGGCTTATCAAAGTCGACTCTGGAGTCAGACTCCTATGTTCAAATCCCGGCCACACTCCTCCTTGGCTGGCACACTGTGAACCAAGTCACTCAGTCTCTCTGCTCTCCAGGGAATTAAAACAAACTGGGAATTAAAGCCGCACTGACCACACGCTCCCTGGGCTCCATGAGCTCACACTCGCCAAGTCCTGAGGAACACAGCTGGCCTCACACACACGTGTTGCACACTTGCTTGTAAGAAGCCCAGCACACAGCTGACCTCAAACACACATGTACCACACACTTGCTTGTAAGAAGCCCAGCACACAGCTGGCCTCACACACTCGTGTGCCACACACTTGCTTGTAACAAACCCAAACCTTTACAAATAAAGCGAGAGCAGCAGGATGCCAGGCCACACCACTCACCTTCCCAAAGAGGTGGGACACAACCATGTCTGGCAGGGCTTGGGTCCATCCTGAGATCTGTGGAGGGCAAAAAAAGGAAGATCAGCACAGAGGATTTAGCAGCACCCAGACAGGGCCAGCCAGCCCCTGGGCCCTGGAGACAGAGTGATGATGCCTCTGGGCTCCCCCAGACTCATCCAGGCCTCCAGGCCAGGCCAGCCATTGCTCATAACTGGAATGTGTCCCGTAGTCCCATGCGTTAAAGCCTGGGTTCCCAGCTTAGTGCTATTGGGATGTAGCAGGGCCTAGTGGGAGAGCTTCAGGTCATTGGGCCATGTCTTCTAAGGGGACAGTGGGACCTTGCTATTTTCTTCCCTTTTTAGTTTTGTTTCCCAGGCATGAACTAAGCAGGTTTGATTTGCCACACACTACCCTCCCATCAGGAGACCACAGGGCAGGCTAACCATGGATGGAGTCCTCTGAAACTGAGAGCCAAAGCCAGCCCTTCCTCAGCAGAAGCTGCTGACCTTGTGCACGGGCTGTGGGGAGGAAGAGCTTCGATACGGACCCGCCTCCTTGAAAATTCAACTCCTGTCCCTGGAGGCCCTGGCAGACCAGACCTGTCTGTCCATGTCCTTCCTCTTGGAGCCCACACAGCAAACGGGGCTGAGCCAGGACCCAGCTCAGCTAACGTGCAAAGCCTCGCTAACTCCTCCACCCCAATTCCCTTCTCAGCGCACACTGCACTCCCCTCACAGGTATCTCAGAACCTGCTCTGTCTCAACTAACCCAACTACACCAGCCCCTGGCTTCTCCCCTCTGGCTAGTTTTATTTCTGTGAATTTCCTCAGGTTACTGAATTTACCAACGATCCTCCCCATGCTATCTCCAGCGTAACTTTGGTATACAGCAGGATTTGCATAAACGTTACCTACATGCAAGAACTCTAACAGGTACAAGGCAGGTAGCAAAAGCTACATAATGTGGCCAACCCACCCTGCCTGGGTACGAACTGGAGAGGAGAGGAGCTCTTGAACTGGGGTCCCAGGTTATATTGACAGCCAAATGTAACTGTGGGCCCTAGGCAGGCTGAAGCCCCGGGACCTCAGGCCTCTCATCTGTAACTGGAAGTGCCAAGAACCAAGTCACCAGGCCACAGTGAGGATCCAGTAAGGAAAGGCAGGCACCACATGACAGACATGCAGGCTGTCCTTCGAGGACAGCATATGGGCAGACAGCATTCCTCAGTCAGTGCTCATTGTCCTCAGCCCTCCTCATCTGGTTCACAACAGCTGAGCAGGAGCCAGATGGGCTAAGCAGAATGTCTGTTCCTTTACGGAAATATCAGATGGGTTGGAGAGATGGCTTACTGATTCAGGTGCTTGCCTGTGAAGCCTAAGACCCAAGTTCGAGTCCCCAGATCCCATGTAAGCCAGATGCACAAGGTGATGCATGCGCAAGGTCGCACATGTGCACAAGGTCATGTAGGCGCACAGGTGGCATACACATCTGGAGTTTGATTATAGTGCTATTGGCCCTGGTGCATCAAGTATCTCTCTCTCTCTCATTCTCTCTCATAAAACAAGAAGGCCAATCTGTTGGGCTTGCCTCAAAAAAAATTTCAGATAAAAACAAGAGGTTGTTCGGTTTCCAACAGCAGGGCTCCCGAGCTCTGTGGGATGCTTGAGAAAGAGATACAGCACCCCCCAAGAGGCAGATCAGGGATGAGAGTGGGGTGGGCATGACCCAAGCCCTCTGTCCTGACCGCTGTGCCAAACACTTTCACAACGAGGGATCAGCAACCCAGCCTGAGATGCTCTGTCCTATTTCAATAGGAACAGTTTGCCTTATCCCTGGCAAACACTGGGGATTTCATGGGGGAAAAAATCATCAGTTTTCAGTTTAAGGACACCAGCCAGGGCAGAATTATTTAAACCTTCCAAATGGTGCTGATCTTGTTTGCTAGGTTAGAAAGCCAAGCAAAGCCACTCTTCTGCTGGGGATGGACAGTAGGACAGCAGAGCAGTGCGTCCAAGAAGAGACCCCACCCACCTGCCACCCCCCAGCCTCACCTTGGAAGCAGCCCAGTCCATCCAGCCTTCGGCACAAGGGTTCACGTTCATGAGCACGAGGCCCTCCACCATCTCAGGGTTGTTCAACTGTAAGAAAGACAGGAGATGAGACATGGAATCGAACAATCAGAAATAGCGGGGACGTGAAGACGCCTGGGGAAAGCACCCAGACAGGAGCAGCAGCACGGGACTCGAGAGCAGGGAACTGCGCTCGGGACCATCGGCAGCCCCACAACATGGCCATGCAGAGCTGAGGCTCCTGCTGGGTTATAGCTGGATCAGGTCCTTGAGGGGGTGGGAGAGAGGGAAGCTGTGGGAAGTACTCTTGTTTTGCACACTTGCTGAGGCCATTTCCCCGTGCCCCCACTGAGCCTCGGCTTCTCAGGTGAGTGGGAAGAAGATGGTGTCAGTGAGCCAGGCCCAGAAACGGCCCGTGGTTCTGTGGCTCATGGGAAATGTCTGCGCACCTGGGACCTTCAGTACATGTGCTCAGAGCTGACAGGCACCTCACTCCCGTCCTCGGCAGGCCTGGGCTACAGCAAGACACAGCACTTAGCAGACATCAGAATGCCTCGGGTAAAGGACGCTGCTTAAAGGTTAGGACACCAGGATTCCGCAGCACCGTGAATTCAGAATTCGGGCCGCAGTACTAACGGCGGGGAAACGGCCATGCTAGCATGTGTCTGATTCTAGTTTAGAATTGGGTTGGATCCAAGAGGACCTGGATCACAAAACTCTGTGTATTATGAAGCAGTGTGGAAGTGGAGGACATGGTGAGTGGACAGATAGCCGTGGTCCAGTGCTCAGAGAACAAGGCCCATGACTGCTGTGAGATTTTTGGCACCAGGCTTGTGTATGGGACACACGTGCTGCGCTGTGGCTGTCTCCAGTGTCTCTTTCTTGGGAAAGGTAAGTATAGCTCATTTCTTTTCCTCTGTTGGATTTATTCATTGTTTTTTGGTTTTTTAAGGTAGGGTCTCGCTCTAGCCCAGGCTGACCTGGAATTCACTGTGTAGTCTCAGGGTGGCCTCAAACTCACAGTGATCCTCCTACCTCTGCCTCCCGAGTGCTGCGATTAAAGGCGTGCGCCCGGCTTGTATTTTATTTTTATTTTTTTTGACGCTTTCAGCAAATGTCATTCTCAGACATTGAATCGATTATTTTTCAAGGTAATGTTTACAAAATGTAGGTGAACTCACCGCGAAGCGGGTCAGGATGTAGGCCCCTGCTCCTGTGCCCATGCCAATGACGCTCTTCAGCCTGGAAGTTGAAGGGAACACTCAGGTCACCAAAGAAGGGTGGATGGAGCTCTATCCACTCCTCAATGCCCCTTTTCCTTCTCGCTGACAGCATGGTCCCCTCAGTGTCTGTCTCAATCTTCACCCGTCCAGGGTGCTGTCAAGCTCAACTGTGTGCCCTCAAGGCTCAGAACTCACTACCCTTTATGACCCCACGGGGATCATGACCTTCAGAACCTCTCCCCTCGTCCTTGTTTTTCTCCTGCTGCTGCCAAGGCTGTGAGAGCAGCCTGACATTTACAGGAAGACCCATTAAGGCGCAGCCTCTCTCCACAGCCAGGCTTTACTTTGGATTCCAAAACTTGGAATGGAAACAAATTGGGTCAGAACCATGGTTTTTTATCATCCTGAGAGGCTCAAGTGAGGGAAAAAAAGGCAGGGGAGCTTCAGTTTCATAGGGGCAAAATAATACGCTGGAGAGAGAAGAGCTCATGAAGAACTCTTCCAGAAAGTTCCTTGGGAAGGAAAGACAGTGAAGGAACAAGAGACAAGGACAGGATGGGGGTGTCTGTCACCATGTAATGGGGTCACTCAGGAAGCAAGACTGCACTGATGAGAGGCAGACTGGGGTGATGAACCAGAGGAAGAGTGGGCACATGCTGCGGTAGGACCCTTTCTGGGGTCGTCTTTGGACTTCAACCCACTCTTGTCCTTCAACCCAAAAAACTGTGACGCCTGTACTCACAGTGCCTTGCTCAAACATGCTTTTAGTGATTAGACCAAGGAGGAGGAAACCAGAGGCGGCCCTTCAGTGCCAACTATGGGAGGTCCCCACCCCTGTTTTGGTGGCCTTAGGACAAAAGGGTATCTTCCAGCACCAACTCCAGGTGGCAGGAGAGGGCCCCTTGGTTCCTACCCAAACTGATGAAGGACTCCAGGGAGCATTTCGGCCAGCTGATCCATCGAGGGGTACAAGTACCTGGGAGACACAAGAGGCAGCTCGTGAGAGGCCACGCTCTGGGAGGAAAGGGGTTAACTACACCAGATATTCCGGAACTCCAGGGCCTGCCTCCCCAGTGGCCCCTTCACAGTGCAACACATGCAGGCTCCCCCACCCTGAGCAGCCCCTGTGTGAGGTCACTCCACCCAACCCGCTCCTCTCCGACTGTCCTCCTCGCGTGCTCTGTCCCAGTCCTACATGCGTCTCCCCAGCTCATCAGATGTTCACACTGTAAACACCACCAAGGCCACAGGTGCTAGTTGGCCACCCAGGACCAAAGACTATATGCCAGAAACAGCTGACCTCTCTAAGCTGCTGGGGACAGAACACAGACGAGATACCATTTCATAACTGTGACCTCAGGAAGAAGGATCCAGTGCAGGCGAGAAAGAACTGTATCGACACAGTAGTTCTGGACACACACACACACACACACACACACACACACACACACCAGGTTTTCCACAAAGCAAGAGAACCATGTGAGCAGAGCAGATGTGGCCCAGGAAAGAAGGCAGCATGAGTCAATGGAAATGAGTGTGATGAGCGACCCAGACAATGAAGGGACACCAGAGGCCTGGAAGGACACGGGAGCAGGAAGAGCCACTCTGCTCAAGCGGTCAGGGAGCTGCTTTGAAGAAGGGTGCTGAAGCCACTTGGGAGAGTGGCTGATGAGTGAGGAGGAGAGAAGAGATCCCAGGTAGGGTCCCACACACAAGCACCAGAAATAGTGGGATGATGTTGTACTCCATTGAACCAAAAAGAGCCTTAGGACAAAAGAGGCAAAGATAAGAGGCTCCTGGGAAAATACCCCCTGCTGTCTGGACCAGTAGCTCCAAGTGGGACAATACTTTATAGGGACTTTCTTTTCCTCCTGGTTCCCAGAGGCTGGTTGCACAGCTCAGGGGTCATGGATGACTCCTGCTGACAGAGCACACTCCAGAGACAGAGGAGCCAGGCAGAAGTCCCCATTCCTGCTTTAGTGGCCCCAAGACAGAAGGATGTCTCCCAAACTCAACTCCTGGTACCGGGGGAAATCAAATCCCATTCCAACACTGTTCTACTTAAGCCATCTGGTAACCTTAGGGGGTACACACTCCTCATTTGTGATCCCAAGTCTCTCAAATACCTGCCCAGGCTGACTTAGGGGTGATAGCTCTGGCTTTATCTGTTGGTTAACAATTAACTGCACCTCTTGTTTAATAAGCTTTTTCTCCTGGCTGGCCCTGAGTTGTTGGGCATGCGATCTCCTTCTTTTCTTCTTTGATAAAGGTTAATAATTAAAAACTTGAAACACTAATAAAAAAAAGATATCTGTCTCACTGTAAATGACAATAGGTATCCCCCCCCCTCCGAAAGCCTGCAGACCTAAGGAAAGAACCAGTTCTGGCCAGTTCAATCCAGAATCAGAAGTGGGATGTATGTCTGAGGTCGGCCTCTCCCACACATTGTTAATTGGGGCCGACAAATCCAGAAAGCACTGTCCCCCGTGGCTACATATGGGAAAGTGAAAGTCCAAGTGGGGCATACAGGCAGTGCAGGCCCCAGAGATGACAGTCTCTTGTCAGCAGGCCAAGGTAAGGGCCCGATTTCCCATTCCCCTTTGTGCAGCCTTGCGCAAGCTGACGAACCCCCTTCCCCCTCCCCCCGCCAGGCTCCACTCTTGATCCAGAAAACAGAGCCAACGTCACCAGCTATACGCTGGTCAGGAGGGAAAGTGACAGTTGACAATAAAAGTGGTGAGACTCCATGTTTGCCCCACCCTTGCAGAGACTGACTGAGGCCTCTTGGTCCCCACAGTGAATACCATTAACTCCACTGAAGACCCTCAGCAGAACTGGGGCAGGGGAGAAAGGGGGTGTGTGTGCACCCTTTTTATTATAGTTTTTTTTTTTTTTAAGTGGTAAGGTCTGGTTCCCAGGGAAAAACTTCAGCCAGGCCATTTCCTTCCCTCTTTTCTTTATATTATAGGTCTCTCTCCTGGTCTTGCCAAGGCCCCTCTCTCCTGGCTCTGTCCTTGCCAGGTTGGCTTAATGGGCTCAGCTTAGCTTGAGATGGGAAAGGAATCCTGGAGACAGATTTTAATGATGTTACAAACATCATGTATGTTTGGATGTACATTTAAAAATGGTTAAAAGGAAGCCGGGCGTGGCGGCGCATGCCTTTAATCCCAGCACTCGGGAGGCAGAGGTAGGAGGATCGCGGGGAAGGCCACCCTGAGACTACATAGTTTCCAGGTCAGCCTGGACCAGAGTACCAAAAAAAAAAAAAAAAAAAAAAAAAAAAAAAAAAAGGTTAAAAGGTAATTTTATATAGCCATCAAAGTGGTTGAAATAATGCATTTTTAAAAGATAGGGTCTTGTTCTATAACCCATGCTGACCTTAACCCATGATCCATGTGTTTTTCAGTCTCCCAAGTGCTAGGAGTACAAGGCCCACAGCAACATGCTCATCTTAGAAATAGTGAATTTTTTATTTTACCGTGATTAAATTTCTTTAGCCCCACCCCACCTATACCTGCCCCCTACCCCAGCTCTCTGGACCCGAAGGCCTCTGCTCTCACCCTGCAGGGAAGGAGGGGGCACCATCCTGCTGGCCAGGGGCGTCCACGTGGCAGACAGCGAAGTGCTGGGTGATCTCCTGCATGTCCTCCGAGTTGAAGAGGGGGTTGTAGCAGGTCTTGTCTGGAGGACAAGCAGGAGAAGGTGAGAAAGAAGTTAGGTGACAAAAGAAGAGGATGCCACTGGCAAAATAAGCTCATTTTTTTGTTCTTTCTTTCTTTCTTTCTTTCTTTCTTTCTTTCTTTCTTTCTTTCTTTCTTTCTTTCTTTCTTTCTTTTTGAAACAAGGTCTCATGTAGCCAAGACCGATCGTTAATTCCACACCCTCTTGCCTCCGCTTCCCAAATGCTACGACTGAAGGTGTGCACCACCACATTGACTCCTGTTTTGGTGGGGTTTTTTTTTTTTTTGACCCTTAGACCGGGTTTTGCACTGTAGCTCAGGCTGGCCTAGAACTTACTATGTAGTTGGGCCTGGCCATAAACATAAACTCACAGTGATCCTCCTACTTCAGCCTCCCAAGTGCTAGGATTACAGACATGAGTCAGCAGTCCTGGCTTGCTTCCTAGTCATTTAAGAATGCCATGTGTAAATAGTCACAACAGAATTATCCCCAATAGCAAAAAGTACTAACAGCTCAAATGCCCACTGCCTGGAGAATGGACAGATGTAGCAGGCATATCCATACAACAGAGTAAAGTTCGAAAAGGGACTATGAGTAAAGCTTGAAAACATTCTGCAAGAAGCTGTTCCCCAGAGATCACATACTGTGGGAGGACATTCACAGAAGTTTCTAGAATAAGCAGAACAGGTGGTCTTCAGCAAGGCCAGATAGCATGGAAGATCAGGTGATAAAGGGTACAGGGCTTTTACAGAGAGACAACAAAGTTTTAAAGTTGCTTCTGCTGGTGTCTGCACATCTCTGTGACAACACTAAGCCCCATTGCACATATTAATTTTTAAGTTTACTGTCACAGGGAGGCAGGCAGTGGAGACGTCTCTTGATCCCAGGGCATCCATGTGCAGACAAGGCCAAGCCCCATGCACTGTGCACTTCAGGAGTTCCCAGCTATGACAGGAACTCTTCCCAGAACAATTCCAAGAAATCCCCACAGGTGGCTGTCACCACCCTACCTAGCTGGCTGCCACCGCCACCATCCCCCACTACAGAGAACCAGGGCTCCCTCGAACTTACGGTTCATGCCAATGTCATGGTAGGTGAGGATGACAGGACGGTTGCCCTTGGGGGTCCCACACAGCGTCACATGCAGGGAGCCATGTAAGGTCTCAATATCCTGCTCCTGAGGACAGAGAAGGCAGAAGTCTGTCACACGGGGCTCGCAGCATCCGTGCAGCTGTCGTGGGTGATACCCGCTGTGTTCCCAACTGTGCTATGAACAATCTCCAAACATATATGCCTCCTTCAGTCCTGGAGCAATACGGGGGGAAGCTACTGTCTCCAGCCAGAGCTATGTCCAGAAGGACAGAGAGGAAGTCAAGGGGGAGCAGAGCTGGACCGAGCTCCAGAGAACCCCAGACAAGAGCAGCCCCAGCCGCCCTCCCTGCAAAAGACCGTTCTCCATCTGCCATGAATTCCCTTGATTGCTTGCTCTCATGCCTCATTGGTCCCATAGGTAAGAAACTGCGCTGATTTGGGCTTTCCCAGAATACCCCATTTCCTGTGGGAATCTTGACATACTCGAGCTCCCTCAGCCACAGTGTGTCCACCCTCCTCCCTCCCCACGTTCCACAGCCTGGCCTGTTCTCACATTCCACCTCTCAGCTGCCAGCCAGCGTTGGGTGACTCCCAGCTGGAGCCAACCTCAGTGACTTCCAGCTGCTGGGGAAACGGGCATTACAGACCCAGCAAGGCTGAAGGCCGTCCATGAGGAAGGGTCCAGCCTGAATTAAACCCAGCCATCCCAGAGAGGGAAGTCGGCAATGACGGCTGAGCATGGTCTCCATATCTTAGTGGTCAGTGAGTTGAGTCCAACAGCTTCCCATTCCACGCAAGCCTCCGGAGCGTGACCAAGAGACTCTTCAATGATTCCGCCCCATATCTCCCTTTCTCCAGCCCCTTGCTGGGGGCCAGACGGCCCTGCTCCTGCTCCAGGCCAGTAGCCCACTCAGCCCACACTTTCTACGCTCCCCCTAAGGGCTCTCTCCTGAGAAGTACACACATGCGCATCTCTTTTCCATCCAAAAACATAAAAACAAAAGACAAAACCCCACCTCGCTCTTCAGCCCCTTTCTTTGCTCATGAACTGATTTTTCTTACCAATGTCATCTGAATTTCTCGAGTGGACTGTTGTAGGCCTCTGTCCCCCTCCTCCCCTGTTCCTGCCTTAGTTCCTGTCACCAGAGGCTTCTGAGGACCCATGTCCCCTACCACACTGGGAGAAGTTCCGTGTCTGAGAGCAACGGCCTTCCCTCTGAAGTATCTAGCTTTTGGCTGTTGTCCCCAGTCCTGGTTGGGGACACTGATTCCTTCCTCATGGCTGGACCCTACATCTCTCTTAAGAGCCCTGCAGGGCTGTATAATGATCCTAGCTCCAGTAGGTGGTCAGAGTCAGGCATGTGGCCAGAGAGGTGGGTCTTCCAGGCACCCAGCCTCAGGGTCTTTATATACTGAGATTGGATGGAAATGCCAGGCCGCATTCACACTCACCCCAGGAGGCAGCCATAGGGTCAACCGTGTATATGGGAATAGTCCATATGCCACCAACCTGCTCCCAGAAGCCAGATAAGATGTGACCCATCCCAGTCACTCATGGCAGTCGAGATTAGCATTCAAGATCTCATCTGAGAGAAAAGGGGTGGGTGGGCCACCCACTTAGGAGCTGTGGCTTGGAAGTCACCCCCATCTATCACACTGAGGTCTGGAGGTTGCTGGAGATCCATGGATTGCAGCAGAAAACCATCCTTAGAGGCTGTGTGGCTGGCCGCACCCAGGCACAAGCTGGGGACAGATCCCTGGGTTCTCACCCGTGAAGCTTACGTGGGTTCTGCTTCACACAACCAACATTTATTAGGTACTTGTTGTACGACAGGCCACCTTAGATCACAGAAAGATGAGTACGTGCAGCCCCACAAGCCAGTGCGGGGTGGTGAAAGAGCCCAGGAGCAGAAAGGAGGCGGCAGCAGAGGTTTAACCCAGTGAGGCCGGGGCAGCCGGGACTAGGTGCCGGAGTCCACGGGGACTAGGCCTTTCCGTCAAGACCCTGATCCAAACTACAGAAACACAATCTTGCTCCCCAGCTCCACCTCAGAAGAGCAAAGGATCAGTGTTGCATTTTTATTTTTTTTTGAGATACTGGGTGTGGAACTCGGCCTTGTGCTTGCTCTACCAACTGAGGTACTCCCCAGCCCCAGCCTTCAGTACTGTTTTCAGTAAGACCTGACCCTGGCTGGGTATGGTGGTGCGCGCCTGTCATCCTTGAAGCCAGCCTGGGCTACACACTGGGACCCAATCTTAGACCCATACAACACTCGCCCGGTTCTCGCCTCACGGAGGGGTGCAAGGGGTTCCCAGGCAAGCCCAGGACCTCCCTCACTCCGTGGAATGGAGAGAACTTGAACTCACGGGAACATCTACAATGTCATAGTAGTGTAAGCCCAGGAACTCCTAGCATGGGGTCTCCATAGCCATTTTCCCTGTCACCCCCAAAATAAGTCCCCTGGAACACACTCTCTCCTCCAAGCCTGGAACTTCTGCCCTGCCCAGAGCAAACTCTGGAAAAATCCAGTGGAGAAGCAAAGGCCCCACCCCCATGGGGACCTGGGTCATCTGCTAGCCCTGAAGCCACCATAGGAACAATAGTCTATTGTGGGGTCACATTCTTTATTGTCTCCTAGCTAACCCACATGGCTCCCTCTGAAAACAGTCCAAACCAAGCAGTGTCTCCTCTCCCTGTGGACATCGGGGTTCACGTTCATGCACAACCCCTCCCAGTCTTTAGGGCCGAGGTAAAGGAGGAGGTTTGTAGAGAGTCCATCAAGAGGCAAATAGGCACCTGAATCTCGCCACAGAAAACCCAGCCTATCCCATTCACCCGTGAAGACGCTGAGAAGACTTTCCCAGTTACCCTAAGTAGTGGGAGAAGCAGGATTAGAACCACCGTCAGGAAGAGTCTCAAGGGTTGACTGGCCCCCTCCCGAGTCCCTCGCTCACACACACGCACAGTTCTAAACACTCTCTCCATTGGCCAAAACCAGGAAAACTGTGTCTGAGGTTGAATGGGAGAGTTATGACGTGTTCCAATGCAGGTCATTGTCCTCTTCTGTCCCACAAGAACATTCTGTCTCTCTCCCCCAGAGAATGAATGAATCACCATGTACCCTGGAAAAAACCCACCGGCATCCCCCACATTCTCAGAAATACAGGACACCAAAGACTCAGGATGTCCAGATGGTGAGGTGTTCTGCCTGACCTCACGCCTGACAAGGGACAGTCCCCTGCTCTGGGGTCAGCAGAAAGCACCCTGGCTGGGATGGTATGGGAACATACCCTGCCCCCAAATCCTCCACCTCCACAGCCTCATGCTCAGCTCTGCCGCAATTCTGAAGCAGACTGCAGAGGACACTGGCCAGGGTCTCGTGCAGACAGGTGGGCTCAGGACAAAAGCCCTTCTCACCTGTTAGAAGGATCTAGAAGCCATGCTCCCCAACGAGCAGGGTGATGGCCACAGTGATGGGGGTAAGGGCTGTATCAATGATTACATCTTACTGCACAGCCTGCCTGGAAATGGTTGTGTTCTCAAGAAATCCACGTGATCCCACTGGCTAGCAGCTGCACAGATGAGCAAACAGGCTGAAGTCACACAGAATAGTCAAACAGCATTTCAACCAACCTTGGATCTGCATAACTAAAAGTTCAAAGCCTGCTCTCTCAACGTCTGTTTCCCATCCTGTACATCCCTTGACAGATGGTTTAGGGGATCCCTATCGCACAGTGTGACTCCCTGAGGGTCACCCCACAATTCAGGCCCCCACGTTTATGTGACTGCAAATCACCTTTTCTGCCTCCAACAGCTTTGGGCATGGCAGTCTGTGTAGACTGCCCAAGGGTCTCCTGCCATACAGAACTGAGAGTAACTTGTGCCTTCTCCTGCCCCACTGTGGGGATGTGTGTCTTTGTGGCAGGGGAGGGAGGTCTTCAGTATGAGCCTCACCTTCCTGCAGTGGGGCTTCCCTCCAATATCATGTGCCCTCCCCACTTGTTCTCTTTTAGCACCTACCACTATTACATATGTGCATCTCATGGTGGCCTCCCAAACCGCCAGTGCCCACAAGGTAAGTCTTGCCATGCTGCAGACAAGTCCACTCTAGTCGTGAGCCAACAAGAAGACACACAGTGGAGCCAGCCCTCCCACTGTAGGCAAGTGAGAACACCTTGAAGATGGCATCTCTTAGGCATCCAAGGATGGTCAGGAGACTTGGATCTGCCAAGTAAGGTGCCAGCAGAACCTTTGGGGGGGTTCCCTGAAGAGTTACTATTTTATATTTTTAAAATATTTTATTTTTATTAATGTATTAGAGAGAGAGAGAGAGGGAGAGAGAAGGAGGGAAGAGAGAGAATGGGCACGCCAAGGCCTTGAGCCACTGCAGATGAACTCCAGACACGTGGACCATCACACACATCTGGCTTATATGGGTTCTGGGGAATCAGACCTGGGTCCTTAGGCTTCATAGGCAAGTGCCTTAAGACTTAATTTTTTTTTTAAGATTTTATTTTTATTTATTTATTAGAGACAGAGAGGGAGAGAGAGAGATAGAGTGAAAGAGTGAGAATGGGCACTCCAGGGCTTCTAGCCACTGCAAACAAACTCCAGATGCATTTGCTACCAGGTGCATCTATCTGGCTTACACGGGACCTGGAGAATCAAAATGGGGTCCTTAGGCTTCACAGGCATGCGCCTTAACTGCTAAGCCATCTCTCTAGCCCAAGGTTTACTTTTTAAATAAGGGATTAAACTTGGAATTATGGCTCACTTCCCTCTACCTGGAACATGGAGGAGATGCTCACAGGTTCAGCAGCCATCTTCTAAGTGTGTTTGCAGAAAGTACACAGTCAGGATGCTGGGACAGGACGCTGGGAGGGACTTGGGGCTGGGTGATATTCATGACCTGTTGGCCTAGCCAACAACAGCAAACATTTCCTTGCTTAGGGCACTGTGCCTTGAGGGCTATTAATCCTGGTGATGTATCTACCATGTGCCCTTGGCCAAATTATCAGCCTCTGCTGAGAACCCTGAGCCATAAAACCAGAGCAACAGCAGGCCTGCCTCTCCACGGAGCTGTCACCAAGATTCACACCAGGCTGCAGACCTGGAAGCGCTTTGCACACGGATGCTTTCTTCCAGCACAGTTGTCATGGCAACTGTTTGTGAGTGGCAAGGATGGCTTAAGTCACTGGCTGGATGATCCAGGGCTTGGGTGACAAGCTGCTGAGAGTCACCATAATCCCATCCCTCCCTTGAGGCCCTGGCAGATGCTGACCACACTGAATGCTAAGAGGATAGCCCTCTCTCAGGCTCTAGGGCAGCTGTGCTCTGAGTCTCCCTCCCTCAGACCAGCAAGCCAACTAGGGTCATGGCATGGCCAGAACTGGGCAGGAGCAGCTATAGGGCCTGAAGATCAGACCCTTCAGCGAGCCAGGGCCAGCTAAGGTAAGAAAGGCTAACTGTGAGAAAGGAGGCTAAAGAGATAGAGCGAAGGCCCTGTCTCCCATCGTCATTTTATGAAATAATGCTTCCGTGCCCCACCCACCTGGTTGAGCTCCTGAGCCCACTGTGGGAAAGAGCAGGCCGCAGGGCCCTTTTGCTGCGATCTTGGTTACTAACAACGGGGACATCAGCCGGATACAGTGGCCCAAGTCTGTAATATCAGGTCTTTGGAGGCAGAGGCAAGTTCCAGGCTAGCTTGGTCTATATAGCAAGTGTCAGGCCACTTAGGACTCTAGAGCTTATCTTTAAAAATGACATTAAAAAGGGGAAAACAAGCCGGGCATGGTGGCGCACGCCTTTAATCCCAGCGCTCGGCAGGCAAAGATACAAGATTGCCAAGAGTTCGAGGCCACCCTGAGACTACATGGTGAGTTCCAGGTCAGCCTGGGCTAGAGGGAGCCCTACCTTGAAAAACAGAAACAAAAAAAGTGAGGGGCAGGGAGAAGGTAACCGAGAGGGGGGCGACAGGGAGGAACACAATGACACTGGCAGACACCTGCTCCTTCACCACAAAGGCTGTGATGTCAGATCCGGCCACGTCCTATAGACAACCTGGGCTGAAGGGTAGGTGTCCCAAGTACAGACCTATGGCCAGTGAGGATCCAGGGCTTGCAAACCAGGATCCCATCTCTACCAAGGCCCGGGGGTTACAGCAGGTACAATGGGGACTCCTGGGAGAGGGACTGCAGAGGACAGCAACCTGACACTCACAGCCATCTTTTTTAATGCCATCTCGAAGGAAGTAAAAAGAAGCTCCAGTCAGGAGCTGGGTGCTGCAGCCATGCGCGTCCGCCCCAGGGTGCGGCACAGCATGCGCCTGGGCCCATACCATTCTCCAAGGAGGGCAGACTCAGAGGAAAAACTATTTCTTGAGTAGGAGGAAGAGCAAGAGTGACCAACTGCTACCCACAGTGCAGTGCAGCAGAAGGGCACAATGGGCTGCGTGTGGGCTCCGAGGCCACACAGATGGGATGCTCGTGACACCTTTATGACAGTGACACCTTTGTGTTTTACAGATTTGAAAGCTAAACCCACGGAGAGGAAGCTAGTGGGTGGGGGGGGGGCAGGCATGCGACAGACTTGGTCTGTTCACAGCACCCTCCTGGTCACCTAGAGGTGAGGGTCTACTTAGGGTCAGACTGGACAGACCTGGGGGACCCTGATCTGAGCTCCAACCAGGTACGGGGTGGCTATGGTGACTTTTTGGTTCTGAGCTCCAACCAGGTACTGGGTGGCTAAGGTGACTTTTTGGTTCCAGGGGGGACATGCCTCAGAAACCCCAGAGCGAGGTAGACATCACGGCCAGTGGTCACTTCCCAGAGCCTCACATCCCTCCTGCAGCACATCTGTGCACATCGGTCACTACTGTCCTCTGGGTCCCAGTGGCTTTGTCAGGAAGTGGGGCCAGAGCAGGGTGAGGACAGGAAATGGGGAGTTGAGGATTTCCAATTTCTTTGTGAGTTCTGCCCTCTTCCGTTAGGGGCACAAAAACAAGACACAAGCATGTGCAGAAAAAGAACTTCAGTCAAAAGTCTGCATTTCCCATGAGCTAACAAAGAAAGAGGAGAGAAAACAGCCCCAGCCAAGCCCAGCAGGGCCAGGCCCAGAGCTCCAACCGGGGACAGTGCGCACCGGAGCTCTGCAGCCAGCCGCCCTGCTCCGCTCTCCACCTTGGCCAGGAGGCCCCGGAGAGGAACTTAAACCCATTCCCTAAAGGGCCAATGGAAAAAGGAATCAATTCAAGCTGTTTGAGCAGCCAGGGTGCAGGTGGAAAGCATTAGACACAGAAACCCAACAACAAAGGAAACTGGGGTAGTCAGATCCAGCCCATGACTAAAGAGTGAGGGTGTGGACACAGCCTCTGCTCACACCCAGCTGTTTGTGTGGACTTTGCCTCAGCAGCTGGGAACTGAGTCAGCCCCACCATCCACCTCCTCATGTGACAGCAGCAAATCCCTTCATCTCTCCCTGGGCTTGGGTCTTCAACAATAAGGTGGGCAGAGACACAGCCCTTACCAGACCGCTTCAGGCTTAAATGAGATGATTTGGGGAAGGCCGTGAGGATCCAGAAAGAAATGATTTACATTTTCTAGAAGTCAGTTCGACCTAAGTTTAGAATATCCCAATAGTGTTCCTCACATCTTCAAATGAGTCTCTGCAAAGGCAACACTCTGTGTCCTGGAGAGGACGTCCTGAGACCAGACACAGAGTGGGCATCCAGTGGGTTAGACACGACACAGAGTGGGCATCCAGTGGGTTGAGACCAGTGGGCATCCAGAGGTTGGGCAGTCCAGAGGGTTAGACACGACACAGAGTGGGCATCCAGAGGGTTAGACACGACACAGAGTGGGCATCCAGAGGGTTAGACACGACACAGAGTGGGCATCCAGTGGGTTAGACACGACACAGAGTGGGCATCCAGAGGGTTAGACACGACACAGAGTGGGCATCCAGTGGGTTAGACACGACAGAGTGGGCACGACACGACACAGAGTGGGCATCCAGAGGGTTAGACACGACACAGAGTGGGCATCCAGAGGGTTAGACACGACACAGAGTGGGCATCCAGAGGGTTAGACACACGACACAGTGGGCATCCAGTGGGTTGGGCATGGGCATCCAGTGGGTTAGAGACACGACATGGGATCCAGAGGGTGGGACACAGAGTGGGCATCCAGAGGGTTTGGGCATCCAGGGTTGACACAGAGTGGGCATCCAGAGGGTTAGACATGACACAGAGTGGGCATCCAGTGGGTTAGACACGACATAGAGTGGTCATCCAGTGGTTTAGACAGGGCTGCCAGCAAGAGGGGCAGAATGGAACCATTCCAAAGGCATCTGCCTGTTTTAATCATTTTGGACTGCAGAATTCTAGCCAGAGAAGTCAAGACCTCAAACAAATGCCAACAGTCCCTGAAGGCCTGAGCTCAGGGTGACCACTAGTAAGGCATTATAATTCTAGACACTCAATCCTTCAGGTAGTACATGAGGCCTGTGCCATGGAGCTGATCAACACTGCAAGACCAGGCAATATCTCCCCACTCTGTGGATGAGAGGGGAGCATGAACTCTCCACAGACAGTCTGTGGACAAGCTGGTCAGCCCATCTGCTGACCCTGAATGACCTCTCCACTTTGGGGCTAGAACCCAACGGAAAGCTGGCTCTATGTTCCCCAGCCTAGCTGCAATTACTGAATCTTCCCTTCACAGAGTCCCAAACCCAGCCAGTATCTCACCATTTCCCACTGATAGCTCACACATGCCTCAGCTCTAGAGGGCCACGGGGTGGCCTTGGCACTGCTCTGATGGAACTGACCACCTCCTGCCTCCCTGGAGGGAACCCAGACTAGCTTCTGTCAGAAGCAGCAGACTGTGGAGACCCCGTGGAGCCTGTTCCCTTCTATTGGCTGGCTCCCATATTTGAACAGTGACCTGGTCACACCAATAGGAAGGAGAAAAGAAGGGGACAGAAGGGACAGAGGACAGTGACCTGGTCATACCAATAGGAAGGGGAAAAGAAGGGGACAGAAGGGACAGAGGACAGTGACCTGGTCATACCAATAGGAAGGGGAAAAGAAGGGGACAGAAGGGACAGAGGACAGTGACCTGGTCATACCAATAGGAAGGGGAAAAGAAGGGGACAGAAGGGACAGAGGACAGTGACCTGGTCATACCAATAGGAAGGGGAAAAGAAGGGGACAGAAGGGACAGAGGACTGGGAGACCACATGGTCTACTTGCCTGAACATCAAACTCTTGCAGGAGGCCAGGGATGGTCTGCAGAGAGAGAAAAACAAAGAGCAATGGTCAGCTTCCTTAGATACAGGAACAGCATCAGCACCCCTGGGTTCCCCACTGCCTGAATAGGATCTATCCTCGTTTTGTGGGGGTCTCCCTTACTCCTCACAGAGACTGTCATTTTCATCTCAGATAGGAGCAGTTTGACAGGAAAATCCATCCACTCACGAGGTTCTTTTTTAACAGCTTTGGCAAGAAAAAAAGATCAGAAGGCCAAAGCAGACCCCAGGCGTAAGTGAGACAGCACTGTGAATGGCCATTGGCTGTCTTCACCCACGTGCAACCATGTGACTGTGTCATGTCACTGGCTCCTCCCATTTTCCCATGGCTGCCACTTCAGGATTCTGGATGAAGACCCATTCTTTCATGAGAGGAAAAGGTAGAATAAGTCCTCTAAATCTTTCCATCAATCTACACATGATGAATGTGTGCCCCACTCCATCTTTCACCAACCAGATCCCGAGAAAGGCCCAGGAGAAAAGGAGAGGGTCTTGTCTGTGTCAGCGTCATGAAGGAACGGCCCAGGGGAAGGCCTGGAGCTCCACTGGCCAGCCGGAGTCTGCTCCATCCACAGATGGAAACCAAACCTAGCTGAGTCCCGGTCACTGCATCAGCTTCCAGGACAGAGCGAGGGGCCAGGAAAGCAGAGTGAGCCCTTGGGACCACGGGGGCCGGGGAACTAAGTCCCAATTGTCACGGACACCTCAATGTGGGGGTGGCTGGGACTGGACTGAACGTCTGAGAGGTGCTAAATGCAGGAAGCGAAGAAGACTGATACCCGTGCTGCGTGTGTGTGTGTGTGTGTGTGTGTGTGTGTGTGTGTGTGCACGTGCGCATGCTCATAGAAAGGAACTAGGAAACCTTAAAAACATCAGCCACAGCACAAGTGACAGTCCAGACTGAGGTCTGACACCATGAAGAACTTTGCCACAGCAAGCCTAACTTGACATCCTTGATGACTCAGACAGAGACAAAATAAGGAAGTAATTTCATCTGAAACCGGAAAGAAAAGCTGGCCATCCCTTAGAGACGGGTTTACATGGAAGCTAGAGCAGACAAGCTTTGGGATCCAGCATCCAAAGGTTTCCCGGGGGCCGCCTGAAATACAGGACGCATCTTGAGAGGCGTGTCCCCTTGGGCTAAGAGAGGAAGTATCTGGGGGATCTTCCTCCAGTGACATGGGCAACAGACATGCACGTGGGTACAACGAGGGCACAAATCTTCTGCAGCCTTTCTGGTGACAACACAATGTCAAGAGGGGGCCTGGGAGATTGCTCAGCAGTTAGTGGCACTTGCTTGTAAAGCCTGAAGGCCCATGTTTGATTTCCCAATGCCCACATAAAGCCAGTGCACAAAGTGATGCATGGATCTGGATCTTTTGCAGTATCAGGAGGCCCTGCTGCACCCATACTTTCTCTCTCTTAAATAAGTAAAAATAAAAATATTATTTAAAAATGTCAAAAGAATCTCCATGTCAATATTCCAGACACTGACCCCCAAAACAGTGGAATATTATACAACTATAATAAAGAAAAAAAATTCAAATCCTTTATGGATCACCATTGGAAAGTTCTCCAAACCAAGCTAAATTAAACAGGGTGTGATTATGGATTTTAAAACATGTTGTTATGGCCAGATTCAGTGGCACAAGCCTATAATCCCAGCACTTGGGAGTCCGAGGTAGGAGGATCACTGTGAATGTGAGACCAGTCAGGGACCATAAACTACAGAGTAAATGCCAGGTCAACTTGAGCTAGAGTGAGACCCTACCTCAAAAAAAAAAAAATGTTGGGCTGGAGGGATGGCTTAGCAGTTAAGGCACATGCCTGAGAAGGCTAAGGACCCCAGTTCGATTCTCCAGGTCCCACGTAAGCCAGATGCACATGGTGCACATGCATCTGGAGTTCGTTTGCAGTGTCTAGAAGCCCTGGTGCGCCCATTCTCTCTCTCTCTCTCTCTCTCTCTCTCTCTCTTTCTCTCTCTCTCTCGGTCTCTGATAAATAAATAAAGATTAAAAAAATGTTGATATGTATCTGTCCTACCCAGAAGTTTTGGTTTGATTGGTTGTCCTTAAAGACTGTCATGGACTTAGAATGATGAGTTAGCAATGAAACTGAGCATGTACGATGTTACAGCAGAGGCTTTATTTGTTTTGTAAATAAAGTTTTGTTGGAACGCAGCAAGCCATCCACTGAGTACCACACAGGGCTACTGTTATGCTTGAACAGCAGCACTGGGTACAGTCATCCCTTGGTACCTGAGAAAGGACCCTTGTAACCTGTGTTACCAAAATCCACAGATCTTCCTGTCCTATGCTGTCCCTGTGTATAAGCTGGTGTGCTACTCTCATACCCTCCCACATGCCCTCAGTACCATGTTGGCACAGTGCCAATGCCTGGCAGACTATATTGGTTAGGGGTAATGACAAGAAAAGAAATCTGTGTATGTTAGTACAGATGCAATGTTTTTTCATGGCTGGATCTGGGATCGCAATGGCAGGGCTGCCAGAGCCCACGGAGCCACCATCTGGCTCTTTCTGGAAGAGGCTCTTCAGCAAACACTGAAGCTTCCACTGGCTTCTAACCTAGATGTGCTTCCTTCTGCCTGGACTCAAGTGGCCCCCTTTCTCCCGAGGCTCCCTCGGCAAACCAGAGATGGACACAGTTGCCTCACACATTTGGAATGGACAGCAAACAGGACAAAGACTCCAAAACAGAGCAGCCATGTAGACAGTCACCCAGAGATCAGATGCACGGCCTCCTCACCCAGGGCAACTGGGCACTGGCTATCATCCTGGGATGGGCCACTACAGTCTGGGGTTAAAGGTCAGGCAGCTGCTACCTGCAGGAGGGCTCTCCTCACAGAAGAGGTCCCAGGAGAAAGACACCAACAGCCACCAAGGCTCCGAGAGTCAGTGCTCCTCTCCATACAGACCCAGTTCTGACTGTGCTGTGTGAAGTAATGCCCTCCATTGTCACTGGAAGTCCCTGTGGGTGAAGCCAAGTGACACAGCCAGGTTTTATACCAGATATGACCCCAGTGCATGTGACACTGTGTATGGAACAGGCAGACCTGATACTGCACCTTCTATAACCATAACATGGCGGTCCAGCATGGGGGGCCACTTAGCGAAACCGGGTTCAATGCCTTCACCTTACATATGAGATTGGTGGGGCATGGGAAGGAAAGCAGGTGAGGGCCCCGGCCCAAGGTTCTATGACATTCTATGGCCAAGCTGTCTCATGAGTATGTTTCTCAGTCCTATACATTTAAATAAATTGTGTATAGATGCCCACAATTTTGTGCATGCTGTATACATGGATTTGCTTATGTTTGCATGCCGTGTACACATACGTGTGTATCTGTGTGCGTGTACAATAGCACGTACCCATGTGTACATGCCTGTGTGTGCCCACTCACGCATGTAGGCTGGAGCACCTCTACTCACCTCCCCTTTCTCCACCAAAGGCTTCACCTCGGCGAGGTCCACGTCCTGTAGCTCCCGGGACATGTCTCTGCTGTCACCTGCCTGTGAGGGAAAGGACCATGAGGTCAGTACTTCCCGCTGAGATGCTTTCTCCAGGTAGCATGCTGGAGGCTGGGGAAGGAGACAGGCAGGAAGGCCAGGCGGACCCACTGCCAGCAGCTCTCCCCACCCACACCTGTACTGCCAGGTAACAAGCCATCATTCCCACAGCCCCTTCCCAGTCTCTCCAGTCCGGCTTGGCCGCAGACTCCTAGTGGGAAACAGGTTTACCAACACTACTCTCATGAAGCAGATGCTTCGTGACTCAAAAGCAGAGTCCATGTCCGCTGTAGACTCACCCAACACAGCCAGGATACTTCTAGAAGGAGCACCAATTCCTGATCACAAAGCCAGACATCACCAGACTGGCATCCAAAGGGAACAAAAGGTCCCAGGATGTCACCATGTGCCGGCACTCTGCGGCCTTTCTCCTACACACACATACCACCACTACCACCTCTGGCAGGACTCCAAGCTGCCTGCAGAGAGAGGAAGGAACGGGGGGCAGGAACAAGCCCAGGCCAAAGGGTCTAACAGGCACTGAACACTCAGTAGGACCTTTAAAAGGAACCTTAAATAAATGGCGCTTCCTGTGCCAAACCATGAGGGGCTGGAACTGGGGCAGGTACACCATGGAGGCAGGAAATGAGGGCTACAAAAGGGGCAGCGTTTGGAGGAGTGTGGAATGCTGCTCTAATGGGCTCCTGAGGGGAAGGGAGGGCAAAGGGTGACATTTACAGAACTGGAGGACAGACTCGCTCTTCCGGATCAGTAGTCAAGCTGGAAAAATTAAATGTCCGCCAGAGCAGGAGTGAGGCCCAAGAAACCCAGGAGAAGTGTCACAAGCATCACAGGCAAGGAAAGCGACCAAATGGGGGACCCAGGCCATAGCCTGATTCAAAACAACAGCCAGGCCTCATGAATGCCTGCAGCAAGCCATCGTCCAGAGTGGGTCCACGATACTGCTGCCTGAGGCCCTGTGGAGACCACAGCGGCCGAGAGAGAGCTCAAGTCTCAGAAATTCCTGAGGACCAGCTCTCGGCACTCACAGGGGCCGGGGAACCGCATCTAAAGGTGAGCCAGGAGGCGCAGGCCGCCAACACAAGCGTGGCGTGGGGGGAAGATCCACTGGTTAGTGGATGCGCTGCTCTGGGGCCCCAGCATGACTTTCCCTGGTAGATAACCACCCCCACAAGAATGCCTTTATGTAGTTTTTGGAGTCTAGGCTCCAGAACATTCCAAAAACAAAGTCAGTTTTATATCTGTGAGCATTCCTGGGCCACTGCCAGCTCGGAGGCAGCAGGCATGAAAAGCCAGGGTCAGTGAGTCTTGCTAATTCAGCGTGTTCATGGTCCCGAGACCTTAGCCGTGGGACATCACCTCGCCTACTCGGCCTGGAGAGCCTTCCAGAAGCCCAGGGCCCTTGGCAACATCACCTGACATGCAGACAGTGAAGCAGTTCATGGTTCACAGGGAAGTACTGATACATGTGCCCTGCAGAAAGGCCAAGAGCAACGCTGGGGGCTTCAAGTGCCCATTGGCTTTCACCAGCCCTGCCTAGGAGCCCCAGCAGGCACGCAGCTCATCTGACCTTGACCTCGGGTTCTAGCATGCACATGCCCAGTGCAACATGTTTTCTGAATAGAAGAGCAATGTCTCTCAACTTATCTCAATTGTTGGTCACTAACAAAGATAGCAAAATGCCTCAAAAACACTTCTGTATTTACAAAGACTTAGTACATGATATAGTCCAGCCCCATTTGGTCAGTTCTCCGCAGCTTTGGGATATAATGTCAACATCCACAGGCTCTCTCCTCCTTCTGAAGTGAAAAGGAGATCAGTCTATGGCCCTACCACTCTGGACATACCCAATTTCATCTGGAAAGAGACCAGTTGCTGCCTCCATTTCCCTCATGGCACCATTTCTCTTTCCTCCAGCCTAGCGTCCCAGACCCCAGCTTCACTGGGTTGAAAGACTGGAAGGGTCTCCAGAAGGCTCAAACACTTGTGAGTCTGCTCTTCGGAGCTGGAGGGGCCTCATCTGACAGAGCCTCCCTCAGCCAGCTGGAGAGCTGGTTAAAGCCCGGATGTGAGCTGACCACGGACTGTCTCAGTGTTTCTCCTCTAGAAGTTATCACGTCTGCCAAGGGACCTCGGGCAATGTCTGAAAAATTTTTAGTTGTCATGACTGCAGTACCACCGGGGTGCATCTTGTGGGTAGAAGCCAGGGGTGTCACTAAAGGACATATACTACACAGGACAGCCTCACGACAAAATTACCAGAGCCATAATGTCAACCATGCAGAGGCTGAGACACCTGGTTGAGATTGAGGGCTCTGAGGTCTGTGAGGAAGCTGAGGCTGAAGAAGCTGTGTGAAGCCTGTGTGCTCATGAACAGAATGTTCTGGGGACACCCATTCTGTCCAGGTCACTGCTCTTCGGTAACCAAGGCCATGCATTTACCGGAGCTGTGCACACCTGTGTTCCAGGAGCTGACTTCTGCTCTATGAGTCTGCCGAGTGCTGGGGCCCAGAGCATGGGCAGCCTACAGAGGGCTCACAAACTATTCTCGCCTCCCTTCTGCTGATCAGGACCAGTGGAGAGCCAGCCATACCTGGTTTAGGTGCCTCAACTAAAGGACTTTCCTCATTTTTTAGTAAGATGCCTTTCTAAAAAAATTATTTATTTGCATGTGTATGTGGGGGGCACACTAGGGTCTCTTGCCTAACTAATGCCTGTCCAGCTTTAAATAGGAAGCTAAGGAATTAAACCTGGGATTTCAGGCTTTGCAAACAAATGCCTTTAACCACTGATCAATCGCCCTAGCCCCATATGTTTTTGTCCAAAGGAAGTCTTATCAGGTAGTTCAATATAACAAAATAGATCAACAAGAAAAAAAAAGAAAAGCTGAGGCGTTTTAGGTTCTACTAAGGCTAAGTTCCTCCTTTCTCCTCCTCCACTCACTTGCCCTGTCCTGCACCTCCAGAGCTGCCCTCAGTGAGCCCCTGAGCTTCAGGAGCTGGGCCAAAGGTTCATGATTAAACCAAAGTTTCTACCTGAGCAAGGTCTTAAGCACTTGCACATGGGGCCCAGAAAAGCAAGCCTAGTTACGCTGCTGAAGACCTACTGTACAACAGGCCTGGAGACGCAGCCATAAGCAATCCCAGCTCCTGCCTCCAAGAGTTCAGCTGTAGGGCCTAGGCACTGTCCTGGATTTCTCTCAGCAGATATGTGGCCCTGTCCATCTGTCCCCCTGCCGCCACAGGGTGAGGCTCTTCTGTAGCAGGAAAATGCCTATCCTACCACGGCGTCTTGCTCTAGAGGCCGACAGACCTGGCACTATAAACATTTAAGGCCCTGAGCATCCGATCATGCCAAGTACCATCCCAGGCCTGTGCCAACCATACCTCTGTGTTGTGACAACGTAAAGTGCCTGATGACATTGCCAAGTATACCCTGGGTGCAAAAGGGAGTCTGGCTGGGAATGACTGACCCAGGAAGTTCCAAGTGTGAAACAAATATCCAAAAAAGGTCTGACACAAGTTTTTAACCTAGTCCCCACCCCACCCCCAACACACACTCACATGCACACTCACATACTCTTATCCCTGAATCTTTAGCTGGTTTAGCCAGCTGCAGGATTAGGTAATGGCAGGTCTCTTCCCACCAAAAAGCCCCTCTTAAAATGGCCCCAGGGCATGTCACCAGCTGCCAGGCTAGCTGACGTCCCTTCTACTTTTCCCACCTACCTACCCCAAGAATTCAGAGCAACCTGAGGCAAGAGGAATGAGGGCAGCCTGGCACTAAGCTGCAGGCTACAGGTCAGCCTTGGACCCTGAGAGCTGTCTGCCTCTCCACCTCCTGTGCCCCTCACTCCTTTCTCCCAGCAAGCTGTAGGGCTTGAACTGAACATGTCACAAAAGACTGGTGAACAGGTGCTTAATCAGGCGGCACACTTAGCTTTCTGGTTGCCTGGGAGCCCCTGGGGCACTGTGAGGACACAGACTGTGTTTTATACAGTTCACCCTAAGGTGACCCAGCAAGGAAGGGGGCACATAAAAGATGCCTAGCAAGGGAGAGTAGGACTCCTTACAGCAACGCACTCTTCCAGACACAAAATGGCCTGGATATCCATGACCTCACAGTGCCTGACACTACCTACACAAGACCATCATAACAGGAGGAAAAGCTGATGACATCAAAATGAAAGAGAGACTGATTGAGAGGGGAAAACATATGATGGAGAGTGGAGGAAAGTAGGGGGAGAGAGGGAATTACCATGGGTTATTGTCTATAATTATGGAAGTTGTCAATTAAAAAAAGTTAAAAAAAAAAAAAAAGATGCCCAGCAAGTACCACGAGTCTCCAGCCTCAGACTCAGTGCCACGCCTGGGGGGGGGGCCCTCTCCACTGGCAATGTCAGCCAACAAGTAGGCAAGGCTCAAGAAGGCTGGGCAAACGTCTCCCAGGTCATCAGATCTGGGAGAACCAGTGATTAACTGGAACTCCTGAGATCACAGAGAAGGGAAAAATGTGACCCAGGCCCGGGAGGGAGGGCAGTGGGCAGTGGGCTCTCAGGCCAGCCAAAGCCACTTGAGAATTGCTAAGTAGTCACTAGGGACAGAGGAGGCACACAGCCTGGGCTTCTCAAGAAGCCCCAGAAAGGTGGCAGGGCGAGGCTGACAAGGCTCCGACATGGGAATCCTGCCTGAAAACTACCAGCAGTGACCCCTCTGACGTTTGCTGTGACTGCGTGGTAAGTGAGCAGCATCGGCTCTCTGGACATTGCACGGCTCCCAGTGAACACGATGCACACCGAGACCCAGTCAGGAGAGTCCTTCGAGAGACCAGAGTGTCCTGTTCAAGGGCTCAGCTCTGGTCAAGCGGCCCTGCTTCAGACTCTCTCCCTTTCCAGAGCTCAGCCGCTGTCTGCCAACTCCGTCACTCCTCTTAGCTGAAGCCGCTTTATGGGCTCCTCCTCCGCTCACCTCTCTTGAGCATGCGCTCCTGGACCCCTAGAACTCCCTTGGGATGAGACGTGAGGCGTCCGTGACCTGCCCTGGGACTTCCATGACCCAGCACTATGGAAGAGCAGGCATGGGGCGGAGCACAGTATGTACCACCTCCATGGCATGTGCTCTCATCTCTGTGCTATCTGTGACATCCCATTTAACAAGTGGGGAAACTGAGGCAAAGAGAGTTTACAGTATATGCTGCAAGGCAGCAAGCTTTAAGCTGGTGCAGCACGAGGCGGCTTTGAAAGGAAAAGCTGACAATGACATCGCATCACGTTGCCCTAACGGCACACCCAGACCTCCCCTCCACCCTGTGCTTGGAGTGGCGACTGTGACCACGGAACTCAGGGTGCGTGTGAGTCAGTGGGGAGCAATGCGTTCCTCCCTCCACCGGGTAAGATCCCATGACTGGCCACAGCTTTGGATTTTTTTTATTTTTTTTTCTCCACAATAACCCAGAAGGGCCTCTGTTTTCAGCTTGGACTTGTTTTCAGCTCGGACTTGTTTTCAGCTTATGACTTGGCAATGGATGACACTCTTAGGGTCCACTCACTGCACTGCTTCACACGCTCCTCAAAGAAGTCTGGTAAGAGGCCACCCATCTTATAGATGGGCAACTTGAGGCCCCAAAACAAAGGCCTATGGGACTTCCCAAACCTGTGTGGATTCCTCGCCTCTCTCGGAGGGAAGGATGGATGGCAACCTCACTCCTTGGTTGTGGGTGCAGGCTGGGGACTATGGGGTGGCAAACAACCTCCCAGAGTCCTTCGGTGACGCAGAGAAAGGGAGACTGGAGGGGAGCGCTGGCAAGTCTACCCGATTGTAATTGTTAGCAACTGGCCCAGATTTTGCCCTTTTGGTGACAAAGCCACGTGAATGTTGGTGTCCTTTCCAGAACACTGGGCTCTTTACACAGCCGATCATTATGGGGGAGGGGGGGTTGTCAGCCTGTGCTACTGGTGTTTGCATAGCAGCCCCCAAATGCAGCAACTCCCTGAAAGGTCTGGGTGGAAATCCCATCTGTATGCTAACTCCAGAGAAAAAGCTTTGGGGGCTATGCCTTGGTCCCCAACCTTCTTGTGGGTACATTCTTATGCCAGCCCACAGAATTTCTGAAGGCACATTGCAAGGTACTTTCCAGGCTCTCTCAAGTGATTTTTGCTTTTTGTTTTGTTTTTGATCTCTGAATGCAAAGACTCTAAGGAGAATGAGGCAGAGGCAACCTGAGCTGTTGTTCTTACGCAATCCACGGAGCAAACACCAGGTAGACGCGTTGGACCTCCAAGAAAGCTCCCCAGCTAGGACAGGCGAAGAGGGACTTACAACATCCCAGTGATCCATCAGAGCAACAAAAGATAGAGACTTCCAGACCCAGGGCTCCTCATGGGCCTCAGGGCTGCAGAGCACTGGGGGTCCCTGCCTTGTTCCACACGGAAAGGACAGAACAGGGGTCACAAGGAAAAAGCAAACCCAGCCAGACTCTCAGGCCATGGAAGCTGTCTTCGTCCCTGGATACCTGCTGGCCCTGACACTTTTCTCTCCCCCAGTCCTTAGACTCAACCAAGGACCGTGCCTGCTAGGAAAGTACTCTCCCAGCTCTGTGACTTATACTGTCCCAGCAATCTGACTTACTGCTTCTTTTGAGACAAAGTTGCCCAGGTAGGCCTTGAACCTGCAATCCTCCTGCCTCAACTTCTCAAATGGATGGGATTACAAGCTGGCCCTACGAGGCCTGGTTGAAATGAAAATTTTGTGTGTTCAACTAGAACCTCAAACCTACCAGCCTGGAGGTCAGGGGGAACAGAGGGCTGGCCGAACACAACAGCAGGAAGAGGGAGAGGCAGGAATCTGCTGGGCCGCCCGCCCTTCTGCACCTCAGGGCTCTTCCTTCCCAAGGCGGTGCACTGGCACTGAGTCTGGGTAGTGAGTGCTTGGGCAGACTGTCAGGGGACAAGCCCAATTACTGCAAGTCTGAAGGAGGACACTGGCCACATTAGCGGGTTATTCTGTGAATCTGTAGGACAGGCGGGAGGTGAGCCAGCTAGCCTGAGACGGCTTACTGAAATCAGAGCCAGCATTAGCCTAGGACAGAAACGGACCTTTTCATACAGAGCCCTTTTGTCCCCGAGATCAGATGGCATGTTGGCCACCCTAATGAGATCCTTACCCAAAATGGCTCTGCTCTCGTCACCCTTCAGAATGGCTCTCTACTCCTTCCTGTACAGCCACATCAAATCACCTCCCTCATGGGTGGCTGCTTCCTATGGATACATGGATGGAGTACTAGGGCAGGGAAAACAGGTGACAAAGCAAACAGATGACAACCACAGCCCAGTGCCATCTCAGCAGGATGCATGGGATACCAAGGGCACTCAGCTCAACCACTGACAGCCATCGGGGGAGGCCAGAGAGGAGACTGGAGAAGTGAGGCTTGCCAGCTCAGACACACACTGCTATCCATCCTCCAAGAATCCCCATCACATCTGTCTTTGGAGAAGACTCCTCAGGGTCTGCTCCCAGGCCAGGGATGAGGGGGGGGCCAGCTGTGTGATGGGATGAACACCTACACTCACCTCTCTCAGCAGAACTCTAGGAAGGTTCAGAGTCCCCCAGACTGGAGAAGGGGAACACCTATAAAAGGTGAACCCCTGCTTTCAATTCCCTAGGCTACTCAAAGCCTCGCTTCGTATCCCCTCAGGTGGGCAAACACTGGCTAGACTGAAAAAAAAAAAAAAAAAAACCTGGAACAAAAAAGGCACAGGGTAGGCAGGTCTCACTAAACGCTGAATGGAAAAGTTGGAAACTCATCATAAGAGGCTTTATCACCACATTGTTACTGGGTTGCCAAGGCAAACTCCCAGCACCCTACCTGGGGAGCTCAGTTCCATGCCAACAGCTAAATGTTGCCCTCCACCTCTGTGATCAACCTCCTGTTAGGCCTCGGTGTCCCCACTCAGCCCCTATGCATAATTCTTTCCAACAAGACAGGTGGAGGCCAAGTTCAGCAACAGAAACTTCAGCACAGCCCAGCTCTGTCATATGTATATGAGAAAGAGCAAGGGAGGAGGGCTGGCCTGAGATCAGGTGGCCTCAAGAAGGTAGGAGGCCTGCAGTGAGTACAAACAGGAGGCTCACCACCCCCCCACCCCCAAAGCTGGGCCCAAAGGCTCTGAGTGGCCTGAAGGGGCAAAGCTGGTATTGGAAAATGGCTAGGTGGCATTCCCTTTGACCCACATTCACTCCCTGATTATGAACATGGAAACCTCCTGCCCAGCCTGTTTGCTGATCTGGAAGGAGAAAACATCTCCTAGCTCAATTAGATGAGGCACTGCTAGGTAGATAACCTACATATTGAGCCGAGGGCGTCAGGGAGAAAGGCACAGCATGTGTGCCAGCGCCCCTCTTCTCTGCTGCCCCCCAGACTCCTGGAGAAAAGGACTACCTTCAGCTGACCCCTGCCATAATCTTGGGCTTTCAGGAAAACCTCAATAAACAAAGTTTGGGTCTGGCATTAGCAGGCATATTCACAGACCTGGGCAGGGTTATATAAAAAGGCTCTGGACACTGAATGCCAATTTGTCTCGGCTCTAGTGTCCTTTGTGCATCTATGCAGTGCCCCACATGCTGGTCACTCTTCTCAGTTCAACTAAGATTCTTATATCCAGATGACACTAGGTAGTCTACTCTCCCTTTACAGAGGAGGAAACTGAGGCACAGAGCTTCCCGACTGCTTAATTTCTCCAAGCAGCTCAATGCATCATTGTGCAAAAGCATGAAGGCTTTGAAGTCCCTCCCACTCTGAAGCACATAGCCCGAGGAAGCTTCTACTTCCTCATCCACTCAGTGTGCACTTGCAGGGACTGAAGGGGACAGGGTATGACACAGCACTTGCCCTTCAGAGAGAGAAAGAGATGTCCCAATGATCCCTTCCCAGGCTTTCTTCCTGCCTCATGGCTAGCCTGGCTCTGCTAGACCCACAGGCGCTCAGGCATCATGCTGACTTGCCTGAGAAGTCACGGAGTTTTGAAGCCTCAAACGGATGCTCAGCAGCTTTGGACCATAAAAAAACAACAACAACCAAAAAAAAAAAAAAAAAAAAAAATAGGCCTGGAGAGATGGCTTAGTGGTTAAGTGCTTGCCTGTGAAGCCTAAGGATCCCGGTTCAAGGCTTGATTCCCCAGGACCCACATAAGCCAGATGCACAAGAGGGCACATGCATCTGGAGTTCGTTTGCAGTGGCTGGAGGCCCTGGTGCACCCATTCTCTCTCTCGCTCTCTCTCTCTCTCTGCCTCTTTCTCTCACTGTCTGTCTGTCACTCTCAAATAAAAAAATAAAATAAACCAAAAAAAAACATTAAAAAAATAACATATAATATTTCTTATTTCTGCCCCCTGCTAGGGCAAGCTCAGGCCCCCGGGGTTCAATGCGCCTAGGAAAGGGATCCCAGCTCAGTTCAAATTCACCATGCATCCTGGAGCAGACGGCCAATCCTGTAAAGCCACACAGTGTGGGTTGGGACCTTTGTCCCTTTCTCACTAGACTGACTTTGCTAATCTCTAAACTTTTGAGTTATACGTGAAAGAAAAGTCAGATAGTACCTTGTACCTCCAAAAGGCCTCACCAGAAATTTAATGAAAAGGCAAATTCCTATTCACCCCTCCAAAAGACAGGCAAAACCCAGTTCAGTCCACAGACACTACTGGAAAGGGCCCAGGAGAGAGAGGAGAAGAGAGGGAAGGAGGGAAGGGAAGAAGGGAGGGGAGAAAACAAGAGAGCTCTGCTGCTCGCTGGTCTTGCCACAGCCCCGATATCTCTAATCCTGGTTCCCACCTGGAAAGTGGCAAGAGGTTGGACAGGATCCATGGTGACCTTGGTCCAGTCCAAAGGACCAGACAGTAGGTTGGTAATATCGGGTTTCAGTCTCACTGGGAGAAAAAACTCCAGACAGCAGACCCTAAAACATGATCCAGGAGCTAACGACTGCCTCGGGACCTAGGGCGGTGTCACCTGCCTCCATGGACCTCAGTCCACTCAACCAAAATGGAGCTAGGCAGAGGGCTGCCCCAATCATTCTGGGTGTCTGCCTGAGCCCCTCCTATGGGCTGTGCCCTACACAGGATGCTGGACTCCAGGCCCAGGCGTGGCAGCTAAAGTCCTCCCCTTGGCCCAGATACCTTGTACCCTCCGCTGAGAGACAAGGCCCCGCGTGCTAAGAAGGCCCACGTGGGTGGACCCGTCCAAGCATACCTGCTTACCCCAAGGTACCACTCTTGGCCAGTTTTCCAGCCCTTTCTGCAAACTCTCTCCCACAGCTTCTTTGGCCTCACCTGGTGCTAGCCTGACCTACACCTGGGTGAGCCCCTCCACATACCAACAGGGATCTATACCTTTCCAGCTATTGCCTCCAGTGCTGGAGAACCCCTTGCAGGCAAGGTGAAGACTTCCCTCTGGGCACCCCGCTCTCCCGTGAACTGATTTTAAAGCCATTCTGGTTAGAACCTCAGTGATTATGGAGAACTGGAATGTTTCAAGTACACAGCCAAATGATCTTGGGTCCCTTAAATAGCCATTTATCATCCACCTCTACAGGTGACCTAGCATCCGTATGACCTTTTGAAATGAAATGTACAAACAGACCCCTACTATTCACCAGCCCAAAAGCTAAGAATGTCCATCAGAGAGTAACTGGGGCCTTTGCAGTAACCGGCCTACCCCACGGAACCCCCAATGTATTCAAAAAAGGTTTCGATTTGTGGTTGTCTTTGTTCTGTCACTTATAAAAATTTTGTGAAACTGTTATCACGTGGAGACATTGAACTTGGGGTAACCTACATCTGTGTTCCCAGGTAATAGTCACTCATATATGGCTCCAGAATAAAGTATCCCTTACTCCCTTTGAGGTCAGAGTTGTTTCTCGCTAACACCTCTGAGCTTTGTCACCAGGACCTAAAAGGACACACACACAAACAAGCTGAGTGCCCAAGGCTGGTGAGGAAGGGCTGTCCTTGGTCACCTTGCAGGGGACCTCTCTTTCCCACTCTCTGCTAACCGGTACCTCCCAGTTCAAGCCAAAGGCGTGGTGCTGAGGACCCGCGAGAGGGCCACGGAAGGGGAAGGAAGCGATCCACAAACCCCAGCTTCAGCCACTCATTTGACAGAGGTGGTGACAGCAAGTCGTGTCCCCCCCACCACCACCACCCCTTTCATCCCCAGGCCGGCAGCATTCCACAGGCCCCGCCCAGAAGCTCCACCACTGCGGCCAAGCTGAATCAGAGACCGCGACGACGGCGGCTCTCCCGGGACGACGTGCGAACGGTTCCAGCTGTTCTCCCCGCTGGGCTTGGGGAGAGGCCGGCCCGGGAGACCGCGGAGGGAAGGAAAACCGGGGAGCGTGGGCGGAGGCGAAGATGACGCCACTCCTCCGAGCTGCAGCCAGCGCGCGGCCGCAGATGCCCGCGCGATCCTCCGCTCCCTAGCCTCAGTCGGGGCGCCACCCCGGGCCACCTCGGGGGTCCCCATCCCGCGGCCCGGCGCCCGCCGACGCACGGTCCCGCGCGCGGGCAGCACGCGCCGTGACACGCCCTGGACCGTCCCCCGCACGCGCACACACCCGCTCACACGCACGACCCCGGGGACTGGACGGGCTCTCTCGCCTCGGATCCACACGCGTTCGCCGCCGCCTTTCTGGAAGGCAGACACACCCACGTCCTCTCCGCTACCCTGCTCATTGCTCCCCACTCCACGGACACACGCGGCGCGGCGGCCGCTCCCTCCCTCCCCGGGCACCCCAGCACCCTGCACGCGCGCGCACACACACGCACGCACGTACACACACACACACACAAGCCCGCACACACACGGGCCTCTGTGTCCACTATCCACAGGCGTCAGCTATGATCTGGGATGACATCAGGAAAAGCGCGATCCAGGTGTTTCTGGACAAGCTCCTCGCCCAGCGTCCACTCCCTGAGCGCCACATCTCCAGCTCGGGGAGGAAGGGGACGGGGACTTCTCTCTCGTTTTTTGTTTTGCCCCCTCTCCCCAATCAGAGATGCACACGTTCCCAATGCCGCTCCCAACGCCCGAGTCACCAGGTCCCCCATGCGATGGGAGCTCGGGAGCCCCAGCGACCCCACAGGGCGGGCCGGGCACCGCAGCAGTTTCCCGTGGGCGAGCCCTCCTGCGGTTCCTCGTCCAGTCCCCGGAGGCGAGGGCATCGGGCGGGCCGACTTACCGATGCCAAGAGAACAGAAAGCAGCCGGCCGTTCGGGAGCCGAGGATGGGCGTGCGTGTGGGTGCCGGAGCCCGAGCGGGTGTCCAGACGAGGTTTGTTTATGTCCCGGCCGGGGATGACTTTATAAGCGCCGCGGCCCCGCCCCCAGGCCTCGCCCCTCCCCGACCCCCCGGCGCCCAGCACGCCGCGGGGACACACCCAGCCCCGCTCCCGCTCCCGCTCCCCGCTCTGGGCGCGCCGGGCCAGGCAGAGCCGGCTGGAGCCGCCGCCTGTTGCGCAAGCCTTGGTGGGGGTGTGGCGCGGGGAGGGATCTTCGGGCCAGCTACGTGGGTCCACTCTGCGGTCCCCTACTGGGTCCGCGGCGTGCGCTGCGGGTGCGCGCAGTGTGTGCCGGGTGTGTTCGTGTGCGCGCTCGGGCGTGTGCATGCGGACCTCCGGGAGTCCGCGAGCCCCCGCCGCCGCCTCGGAGTTTCTTCTAAGCGGCTGCCAGCGCCGCACCCTCCGGGGCGGCTCCCCGACTTCCGCCGGGTCTCCTGCTGCCTTCCTTTCTCTACCTCCGCTTCTCAAAGCCACTCCAGTCCCCTCCGAGTCCCCTCAGCTCCCCCGCTGCAAGCCTCCTCTCTAGCTAGTGTTGAACCTCGCACATCCCAAAGCTTGGCACCTTCCTTTTCCCTTGCCTTTCGCAGGTTCAAGCTGAAAAGCCTAGAATAAACTCTTCACCTGCCCCCCTCCCCCGCACCCCCATCTTCCTGCCTGACCAGCAGAGAGCATTCTCCCTGCGGCCTTCTTGGTCCCCAGAACTGGCTCCAAGGGTGGCCCGCCCTGCTGGTAGCAGCGCTGTTCTAAAACTGTCACCTGCATGCCTATAACCAGACCAAAGAGGCTGAGGATTTCCACCCTGACCGCACCTGAGACTCTCCAGAGAAGTTGCTCTTAAGCAGGTGAATGGGCCTCACCCCACTTCGGTTTAGTCAAAATGTCAACCAGTGTGGGCCAGGCATTGAGGTTGAAAAAAAGTTCCTCAGATTGATTCCTAGTATGAAGCCACAGTTGAGAACCGAAAAGAAACATCGTTTTATGAATAAAGAAAAGACACTGACTCACAGCTCGGCCCAGTCAGCCCAAAGCCACCTGCCCAGCCTTGAATTCCCTACTGTGCTCAGGACTGCCTCAGGTGACCCTCCTTCTCTTTCCTATGGAACGGTGACCTCCGCTCCACTGGCCCTTCAAGAGATCCTCGAGGCGCAAGGCTGGCTGTCTTCTTGTCCTCCTGTGTGCCCCCAGAGTCCCTGGTCTTTATTCAGTAACGTATGAACATCTATGGAGCTCTCTAAGAGCTGGGCTTGCTCTAGGTCACTGTGAAGAACCTGACGAGGCAAGGTCCTGTCCTTCGGGGGCCTAGCCAAGTGCAGCCTCAAGACTCACGTTCTCCTTCCGCACAAGAAGGCTAAGCTGAGTTCATCTGGTCTACTAAGTCCAGGGACCATCCTGGACCTTGGGCTACTGAAATGAACTAATAGTTGGCGTCCTTGAAAGCAACCTTGCTGACCAGTGGTCCTTCTGGGTCCCTACCAGATGGAGCTGTCCGCCATTTTCCCATAACCTCGCCTGTTTTGTCTGTCAACCAACCTATGGTTTACTTTCTGTCAAAAACAAGTGTGCAATTTGAAAGTGTGGAGTTGCCCACTTCTTTCCTAATGAATGGAGCCCCCAGTGTGTGGGCTGGAGAAGGGCATTTGCCAGGAGAGGTCAGCTCCTGGCCCCTGGAGGAAGTCTGCCTTTGGGGAAGGCCACACAGAGTCCAGGCCTACAGATGACACCCTGAGGATGTCGCCAGTGGGGGCTGGGTCTCACTGAGGAAACCCAGCCTTCTAGGTGACCTGCAGGGCTAAGTCAGGGAACAACTGGAGCTGTGCTAGCTCACATCTGTCATCCCAGCACCTGGGAGGCCAGGGCAGGAGGATTATCATGAGACTGAAACTAGCATGGGCTACAGAGTAAGACTGTCTCAAAACAATAACAGCAAAGAAAGTCAAGGGACAGGGTCAGTAGGATGGAGAGAGAATGGTAGAGAGAGGAGGGAAGACCTGGAACCTTGGGACCTGTTTTCCCAGATCGTTGACCTTCGAACCCTAGATCCAAATCACTTTGGGAAAGTTCTTAGAAAGGTGCCGTTGGCATCCAGGCACCACAGACAAACATGATGGCCCTTTCCCCTGAGCATGGTGGAGGGAAGCCAGCAGGCGCATGTGTGTCTACGGCAGCCATTCTTACCGGCCACCGGCTTTGTTCAACTGTGGATGAATACCCTGGACGGAAGGTGCTTTCTCTAAATAAGGGTCACCCTCTGAGGTGGGAAGTTGAGCCCTGCCTGGACAAGTACCTCCCCAGCCCTAGCCAGCTGAGGCAGCAGAAGCTGTTGGTTGAATGTGCCTGGCACCGTGCTGAGCTGTTGGAATGATTCTGCTTTCTCACAGGTCAGCAGCAGAATTTGATTTGCTTAGTAAATACACACAAGCTGCCAGCCCGGCACACACAGAGATTAGATTTTCCAGATTCACGTCCACTGGAAATTTCTATTTACTAACACCTTAGATTTTTAAATGGCCATGGGATTCATCTGTCCTCAACCCGATAAATAGAGCTGGGAGAGACCCTAGAAGGCAGCTGGATTCATGGGAAGAACACAGGCATCTGTGGTCCTCAGATTCAGGTGCCATCACTTACAAGCCGTGGGAAGTTACTACAGCTCTCTGTGCCTGGAGGAAATGGGTGACAGGAACGGAGGTGACAGATGCGGCCCTCCCAATAAAAGGAGAAAGTGACATGAAAAATCAAGTCTCTCTAGCTTTAGCACCAGGCTAGCTCAGGATCCCTGTCTTCCCCAGCAGCCATCTCTCCTCTCCAGGTCATCCTCTTCTGCAAGTAAGCCTTCATTGCAATGGTGACCCATCCTGAAACAGTCCTCTTGGGACCCCAACCTCCCCCAGCTACTGGAGTACATTCTGTGGCCACTTTTCTTCTCCCGGCTTCTCAAAACAGGAATGTGTATATACATCCCCACTTCCTCATCTCCTCTTCCCTTCATGGTGGACAGTGTACGAAGTCCATAGACCTGGTCAAATCCTTCCCCTTGCTTCATGACCCCAAGGCCCCTTTCAGAGCTCCATGTGTAGCCCTGCACTTCTCTATTGATACCTGTGGAATTTGCTCCGTTCTCTGTGACAGACAGCTGTGAGCCATGGGGAAAGCTATAAAAGGAACCTCTCTGAACTGGGAGCCATTTAAGGCTATGTTCAAGGTTCAGGATAAACACTTTCCGCATAAAAGAAGAGATGATAATGTTTGACCAATGTCCTTGGGGTCATAACAAAGCCAACAAGTTTATTCTCCTACAGTTCTAGAGGCCGGAAGTCCTCCAGGAAAGACTTGCCTGGCCTCATCTAGTGTCTAGTTGTGCTGGAAGCCTTTAGTGGCTCTTGGTTTATAGAGGCAGCGCTCCAGGCTCTTCTCTGCCATCAGATGCCTTTCTCCGGGACTGTGTGTCCCCTCATAAGTCTGCTTGCAATCTGACCTCATTTTTTTAACCAATTACATTGGCAAAGCAAACAAAACCAAACATTACCAAATGCAGTAATATTTGGAGGGTCCATGTAGACATACATTTGGGAGTTACTATTCAACCCAGTGCTTGGTTAACATAGACTTAGCAAGTGTGTGTTATATTGTAGGACAACGTGCTCAGTTGCCTCACATCAAAAGCACCTCGAGTCACAGGCTTGTGTCTCTTCAACCTTTCCTAGCTCTGTTGCCTGCCAAAGCCACCACCCCTGCCCTGGTGTGGCAACGGGGACATTACCCCGGAATCCAAACCTTTCTCTTCCTGTCTACATTCTTCTCTAGCTATCCAGTTATTCATCACTTTCTCTGCAAATATGCCTTTCACCTCCACCCCTGACCTTGACCTTTTCCTCAAGCTATTACGTGGTCCTCTTCCCAGGTAGTCTGCCCATATCCTTCCCCTGAGGGACTTCTCCCATCCACTCTCTTGAAAAACACCTGGGGGTGACAGCTTCCTTACTTCCTGCCCCTCCCTCCCTGAAGGCACAAGAACACAACCATGTGGGGATGAAAGGTAAACGGAAGTGACGTGACCTGAAACCCTCTCAGGTGGGAAGGTTCATAGTCAGTGTGCATTTACCACGCTTTCCTTACTCCTGCCATCAGCAAGGTTACAGAGGGTGAAAGCTCCACCCCCAGGGACCTCCAGCCCCCCTAAAATGGACATGACTTCTGGAAGTGTTGTGTTCTGATGGCCAGTCATTTCCTCCTGAATCCACAGGTTGCTACCTAATCTCGGGTGGGAAGGTGTGAAGATTGGCGTGTGAGGGAGATGATTAGGTGACAGGAAATGACTACGCTACACAATGAGGGCCCAGGGAGGCATCCTTGTCCCTCTACGATGGGAGTTCATAGCAAAGAGACACCATCTAAAATATAAATCTTACCAGATCCCTAAGTTTCCAGCCCCTTGATCTTGGACGTCCCAGCCTCCAGAACCAAGCAGTCCATGTCTGCTGCTTCTAAGCCAACCACTTTATGACAGGTTCTTACAACAGCCCAAACAAGGCAGGAAAGAAACAACTCTTAGCCGGGTGTGGAGGCTCATGACTGTAATCCTAGCCTTCTGGAAGCTGAAGGAGGAGGATTGCTGAGGGTTAGAGGTCAGCCTGGGCTATAGGGTAAGAAATAACCCAATTGCTCTAAAATTCTAAGGGTGTTGGTCCAGCAGTCAGAGCCAGCCCAATCTGGTTGAATTGCCCTCTTACAGAGCCTAGGAAAAATGCCAGTTCCCCCAGCAAATTTGCTGTTCTCCAACCAGGCTTTTAGTTAATTACCATACCTGTTTGGTGAGAAAGGCCCATGCCTCATGGAGTACTAGGAATAAAAGAATGAACAGAAACACGTATGTCCTACCCAGCAGAGAAACACCTGGAGCCGACAATGGCATGACTGGTAGAAAACCTTCATGACAAGTACGACCACAGGGTCTGAAACAACTCCAAGACCAGGAATCAATGCAACTCCAGGCCTAGGGAAATGCCTCCTCTGGCAAAGCGCTTGCCTTGCAAGCATGGCAACATGGGCCTGGTCCCCAGGCCTGGTAGCATGTGCTTGTAATCTCAGCCCTGGGGAGGCAGACGCAGACAGACCCTGGGGCTCGCTGGCTGCCCAGTCTAGCCTGATGAGGTGAGTTTCAGGCCAGCGAGAGACCCTGTCTCAATTAAAAGTGGATGGTGTGTCTAAGGAACAACACAAGAGGTTGTCCTCTGCTGTGTGTGTCCTCTGGCCTGTGCACCACACAATCATGCACACACACACACACACACACACACACACACACACACAACCTGTCCTACTCTGGAGAGCGAGGACAAGTCCTCTAGATAAAAATAGCATTATCATCTTCAGATCCCCCAACTATTGAGAGCTTTTCCTTCTTTTTTGTTAGTTAGAACTCTTTAGTGGGGGACTGGAGAGATGGCTTAGCGGTTACGGCATTTGCCTGCGAAGCCAAAGAATCCTGGTTCAGTTCTCCAGGACCACATAAGCCAGATGTACAAAGGGGAGCATGTGTCTGGAGTTCATTTGCAGTGGCAAGAGGCCCTGGCACACCCATTCTCTCCCTCTTTCTCTCTCTCAAATAAATAAATAAAATATATTTTTAAAAAAGAATGCTTAGCCGGGCATGGTGGCACACGCCTTTAATCCCAGCACTTGGGAGGCACAGGTAGGAGAATCACCACGAGTTCGAGGCCATCTTGAGACTACATAGTGAAGTCCAGGTCAGCCTGAGCTAGAGTGAGACCCTACCTTCCTACATCAAAAAAAAAAAAAAGGAACTCTTTAGTGCATCCCTGACATAAATATCCTTTCAAACGTCTTGAGCAATAAAGTGAGAGGTTTTTACTGGCTCATGTAGGACAGCTGCCCTTAGGTACAGCTGGTTCCAGGGTCTGATGTTGCTACGCCTCTGTCTCTACTTGTCTCAGTGTCTCTTGGATCAGTTGTACGTGTTGTTGGCTTTGTTCTCAGACACATCCTTTATTGATTAAATGACATGGCTGTCAGGTGATTTTAACTCAGTGGGTTAGAGATCTTTTTACCTCTGAGAAAGGCAGAGCTCTGAGAAATTTCCTTTCTGTTCTTTGAAAGGCTGTGTAAGCTTTGAGGAGCCTACTTATATGCTGGACAGACGCTTGTGTTGAGATTGCTGACTAAGTTCTGCCCACCTTCCTCACTCCACCTGACAAAGGGCTCCCCCTGACCATCCACTCCTCCTCCTGACCATGCAGGCCACTATCTCCTCCAGCAGGGCCTGCGCGCCTGCCTGCCACAGCCAGTCATGGAAGCATCTTTACACCTCCACATTTTGCCTCCTCAGGGCAGGGTCTCCTTGAAGACAGTGGCTCCTCCATCTTGGAAATGTATCATCTTACACAAGGTGGGCATGAAGTGATGTTGGCTAAGTAGATGGGAAGCGTGCAGGGACAGAAAGGAGGAAAGGAGAAAGAGGAGGAAGGAAGGAGAGGGTGGTGTGGGAGCGGGGGAAGGAAGTGCACTTGAGTTTGGTACTCAGGCAGTTGTGTCAATGCTGCTCTTATGCATCTGGGTTTAGAAGACAGCCTGGTGAGGCTCTTGGACGTCTCCTAAGCTTCACCGTGCCCTTCGCCTTGGTTAGGTTTACTGTATCCATGGAGATGCTGCTGCTGACTTAGTGAGAGCAAATGATAGTGTTTGTTAGCAGACTGATCCCCCGCCTGGCTCTAGAAGGTTCCTGGCCCACCCCCAGCTGGGACTGGCTCAAAAAAAAAAAAAAAAAAACTCAAAAGGATTTTATAGCAAACCATAAAACGAGCTTCACAACCTGATCAGAGGAGAGATGTTGCCGGCAGCGTTTACAGGCCTGGTTTTTGCTAGACCTGGTGGTGAACTCCATCCTGGTCAGTGAACGGTCCTGCCTGGTATTATTAGAATCAGTGGCAGGGGGCGGGAGTCTAGTGACTCCCCACTTTCCCCTAACACGCTTATTTTCTAAATTTTTATTTATTTATTTATTTATTAGAGAGGGAGAAGGAGAGAGAATGGGAGCACCAGGGCTTCCAGCCACTGCAAAAGAACTCCAGATTCATGTGCCACCACGTGGATCTGGTTCTGGGGAAATAGAACCTGGGTCCTTAGGCTTTGCAGGGAAGCGCCTTAACCGCTAAGGTTAGTCAACCTCAAAGGTTCACAGAGTGGATGGAGAGGTGGAACCCAGTTTTCTTCCTCTCAAGTGTGCGGTGGGAACTCTGTGAAGAGCAGTCTTCAGGCATGCCAGCATCCATTGCAAAGACACAGAAGTTGAGGCCGCACCTTGCTACCATGAAGATGTCCAAGTCTTGGCCAGGTCTGGGAAGGTAACTCATATGACCCCTGGACGCACAGCTGCTGGCCGACCCCTGAGGACGGAGGTGACTGGACCAAATCGCAACATCCACCCAACAGCCCTGTCCCTGGAAATGGAGCCAAGCCAGGGGCTACACAGAAGAGGACATGTGGTTACCAAATGTCACCTTCTCACCCACCTCCCAGAGGAAGCAGGGAGAGAGCCACCAGGCCACCCCCAAGGCTGGTGTCACCTCATCTGCCTAAGAGATCTCTACTGTGTTGCAGGTCCCAAGTGATGTTTGCCCAGGCAGACAATGCCTCTGCCTCTAGTACATTCGTACTCAGTGCCAATAGAGCTGCTTTCATCCCAAACGTCTCACAGACCAGCATATACTGTAGGCTGAGCCTAATACATTTGTAAAGCTTTAGATAAGTACCACATGCCACACACATCCAGGTATGGACATATATGCAATGTATATATGTATATGTATGTATATACATACACACAGGCATGTTTGGATACACACACACACACACACACACACACACACACACCTGAAAAGCAAATACAGGAAAAATACAAATCCCTTTACACAAACATTATTTTTTATTAATTTATTAATAATTATAAATTGAATTAGTTTATTTACATAATTAATTAATTTATATGTGTGTAGGGAGGTATTCCAGGGTCTTTTGATGCTTCAAATGGCATGCCCACTTTGGGTCCAGTTTTACATGGGGACTGAGGAATTGAACCTTGGCCAGCAGACTTTGCAAGTGCCTTTAACCACTGAGCCTTCTCCCCAACCCCTTCATTAATATTTCTTGAGCATATTCTTCCAGAGATTTTTTTGGTGCATGTTAAAATAGTAAGACAAAATCTAATTACAGGTATTTTAATGACATTCTTTTAAAGTTCTAGGGACTGGGTTAAAGCAGTAGTGTGCACTGAGTCCTAGGTCCCACCCCGAGTACCACACAAATAAATAAGAAGTAGATAGATAATGAAGTTCTTGCACATGATATTGACTTTCATCTTTGCAGCAGGGTCTCATATCTCCCAGGCTGGCTTCGAACTCAGTATGTACCTGACAGTGACCTCGAGTTTCTAATTCTCCTGCCTCCACCTCCCGAGTGTTAGAATTACAGGCACACACCACTACACTCAGCTTCCGTAGTGCTGGTGATCAAACCCAAAGCTTCATGCATGTTAGGCAAGCAGTCTCCTAATTGAGCTGAATCTCTAGCCTCAACATGTAATGACTTATTTTCTAATCTGTTTTATTCCTATAACCACACACAATGAACATCTTTGCATTTAGCGAATCTACCCACACACTTTTCACTCCCTTACTATAAAACAGAACTTGCAAAAAAAAAAAAAAAACACATCACACTTGAGTGTGCATTAAATGGAAGAACTATACAGCAGCTGCCTAGAGTGAGACAGAAAGAAAGGCCACTCCACGGTCACACCACACACCCTCAAGGCCTCGGGACCTCCCTAAGAACACTCAGTGTCCCTTACAACCTGGTTGCTTTGCAGCTCATTTAACATGTCTCATGCTGTCAGACCTTCGAATGTATCCAGATCTCTGCTGACTTGAATAACCCTGTATGTGCTTTAATACATTCATCATATATAGTTTTCGAATAGCTCCTTTGGGTAAAGTCACAGAAGGAAACATCTCTGGGTCAAAGGGCACAGTTTTAAGGCTTTTTATTAAATATTTTATTTCTTTATTTGAGAGAGAGACCGAGAAAGAGGCAAATTTGCAGGGAAGCGCCTTAACCGCTAAGGTTAGTCAACCTCAAGGTTCACAGAGTGGATGGAGAGGTGGAACCCAGTTTTCTTCCTCTCAAGTGTGCGGTGGGAACTCTGTGAAGAGCAGTCTTCAGGCATGCCAGCATCCATTGCAAAGACACAGAAGTTGAGGCCGCACCTTGCTACCATGAAGATGTCCAAGTCTTGGCCAGGTCTGGGAAGGTAACTCATATGACCCCTGGACGCACAGCTGCTGGCCGACCCCTGAGGACGGAGGTGACTGGACCAAATCGTAACATCCACCCAACAGCCCTGTCCCTGGAAATGGAGCCAAGCCAGGGGCTACACAGAAGAGGACATGTGGTTACCAAATGTCACCTTCTCACCCACCTCCCAGAGGAAGCAGGGAGAGAGCCACCAGGCCACCCCCAAGGCTGGTGTCACCTCATCTGCCTAAGAGATCTCTACTGTGTTGCAGGTCCCAAGTGATGTTTGCCCAGGCAGACAATGCCTCTGCCTCTAGTACATTCGTACTCAGTGCCAATAGAGCTGCTTTCATCCCAAGCGTCTCACAGACCGGGACATACTGTAGGCTGAGCCTAATACATTTGTAAAGCTTTAGATAAGTACCACATGCCACACACATCCAGGTATGGACATATATGCAATGGATATATGTATATGTATGTATATACATACACACAGCAATTACAGGAAAAATACAAATCCCTTTACACAAACATTATTTTTTATTAATTTATTAATAATTATAAATTGAATTAGTTTATTTACATAATTAATTAATTTATATGTGTGTAGGGAGGTATTCCAGGGTCTTTTGATGCTTCAAATGGCATGCCCACTTTGGGTCCAGTTTTACATGGGGACTGAGGAATTGAACCTTGGCCAGCAGACTTTGCAAGTGCCTTTAACCACTGAGCCTTCTCCCCAACCCCTTCATTAATATTTCTTGAGCATATTCTTCCAGAGATTTTTTTGGTGCATGTTAAAATAGTAAGACAAAATCTAATTACAGGTATTTTAATGACATTCTTTTAAAGTTCTAGGGACTGGGTTAAAGCAGTAGTATGCACTGAGTCCTAGGTCCCACCCTGAGTACCACACAAATAAATAAGAAGGAGATAGATAATGAAGTTCTTGCACATGATATTGACTTTCATCTTTGCACCAAGGTCTCATATCTCCCAGGCTGGCTTCGAACTCAGTAATGTACCTGACAGTGACCTCGAGTTTCTAATTCTCCTGCCTCCACCTCCTGAGTGTTAGAATTACAGGCACGCACCACTACACTCAGCTTCCGTAGTGCTGGTGATCAAACTCAAAGCTTCATGCATGTTAGGCAAGCAGTCTCCTAATTGAGCTGAATCTCTAGCCTCAACATGTAATGACTTATTTTCTAATCTGTTTTATTCCTATAACCACACACAATGAACATCTTTGCATTTAGCGAATCTACCCACACACTTTTCACTCCCTTACTATAAAACAGAACTTGCAACAAAAAAAAATCACACTTGAGTGTGCATTGAAATGGAAGAACTATACAGCAGCTGCCTGGAGTGAGACAGAAAGAAAGGCCACTCCACGGTCACACCACACACCCTCAAGGCCTCGGGACCGCCCTAAGAACACTCAGTGTCCCTTACAACCTGGTTGCTTTGCAGCTCATTTAACATGTCTCATGCTGTCAGACCTTCGAATGTATCCAGATCTCTGCTGACTTGAATAACCCTGTACGTACTTTAATACATTCATCATATATAGTTTTTGAATAGCTCCTTTGGGTAAAGTCACAGAAGGAAACATCTCTGGGTCAAAGGGCCTACACAGTTTTAAGGCTTTTTATTAAATATTTTATTTATTTATTTGAGAGAGAGACCGAGAAAGAGGCAAATGGAGAATGGGCATGCCAGGGCCTCCAGCCACTGCAAACTCCAGACATAAGCACCACCTTGTGCATCTGGCTTATGTGGATGCTGGGTAATCAAACCTGGGTCCTTAGGCTTTGCAGGCAAGCGCCTTAACTGCTAAGCCATCTCTACAGCCCAGTTTTAAGTCTTTTGAGACATCCTTGCATGCTGCCCTCCAGCACACTGTAGGAGGGCTACATCTACCAACTGCCCACACATGCCTCGCCCCATAGATGCCTGCCCACTTGACAGAGGTGAGACTGTAGCCTTTGTTGGTGAGGCTGAATGACATCTTTGCTTCATACATTTCTATGTGTCCTTCAAGGATGACAATTAAGAGGTCCCCTTATCAACACATATCATGTCGCGAGCTTGTTCTCTGCCTCCACTCCTGAGGAATGAAAGTCCCACCCCAGCCCTCTTCTTCCTGCCCCATATTGGGAGCCATTCCTTAGCTCCCAGAGTGTACATTAAACAGAACCCAGATTCCAATTCCTTGGTGCTGCCAGTGAGGAGCTGTGGGAACTGGGCCAAGTCACTCTCTCCTCTGCACTAACAAGGGCTTCGCGAAGGAGAAATAATGAAAAGTGAGAAATTCGCTGGCCCAGTTATTAATAAACGAACACTTGTTTACCATCTAATAGTGTGCCAGAGACTAGGTGCGCTTTGCTTCTGAGAAGTACCATCCTCATTGCAGACGTAAGGAAACGGGCTGAAAGAGGGGAGGTCACCTGCTCAAGGCCTAGCAGCTGGGAAACTGGCAAGCCCTGTCAATTTGTAGGACCTGCTCTATGTGGGAGGAGTGCTGCTGCCAGTATCGTTGAATGGGCACACAGAATGGCTGTCTCTCAAGAGTGTTCACAGCATGTCATTACGTTCTTGAAGCCTCTTATTCTTCTCCCATCCCTGTTTGCCACACATCTGGAACTAGAACACTGCTTCTCATCAGAAAGCACCCCTTCCCCCATGCCAGGCCCATGTAAGACCAGCTCCCCAAAGTGGGGCACTGAGTATCTATTCTTTGGCCTCTTCCGGGGTCACCACTTCACACCTCTCCCACTCTTGGCCTGGCTCCCCCTCCCCCCCATACGTGGGAACTCTGAACGTCTAAGCTAATGGGCACTTGGTAACAAAGGAGAATCACGCCACGGCTGAATGTTTGCTGGGGCCTCGACCTACTTACTGGTGCACTGAATGGCCTGGCCTGACTGCCAAGGAGGAGGTGTGATGTCACCACTACACAGACAGGGAAGCTGAGCTGCAGACAGGGACGGACAGTTCTGGACAACTAAGAGAGTTTAGGACTTTAAGAATAGCTTGGTAACACATAGTACCCAGGACAATTAGAATCCATTTGCATATCATCATAATCTTTACGCATCTCCAAGTGGTAAGCGCCACGTGTAACATCCCCACTGGCTGAATGGAAACATCAAGGCTGGAAAAAAAAAGTCGGGATGTCGCAGGTAGCAAGTAGAGCTGGGACTGGAACCCAGGCAGTCTGCTACAAGTTTCTGATGATCTCCAAACCCGTATTTGTCTCCAAAACCTTCAGCTCTCATGCATAGGGGACCCTGAACATATTCTTTTAGGCAGTGTTGGTAGGGACATGCTTGGAGCCATTACCTCTCCTTGCAGTCAAGGGAACCTGTCACCCACAGAGAGTACACTTGGCCCTGAGTCCCAGGTCTTATGACTCTGAATCTAGTCCTGCCACAATCCTGGCTGGTCTCACCTCCTCCCGGGCCCTATAGGAAGCTCTGGGCCTGGGCTTTGAAGCACAGATACGGGCTTAATCATCAGGTGAGCAGCCCTGGCAAGCTTTTTTCCAACTCATTATTAATAGAACCTGAAGACGCGTGTGCTTGGAGTCAGGTTGGCTGTTTGGGAGGCCAGGCTGGCTTAGTGTCCAAATATCTGATGTCACCTGGATGAGTCAGGCTCCGGGTCATCCCCCTTGACTCTTTCATGGCTGAAGACTCAGCTTCTCACTGCTGGGACACGTCACTCCCAGGGCAAATGGCTGGCTTACCTGCTTCTTCCTATTCAATGATGTCATTTGTTTCCAGGCTGGCTGCAATACTCAATGCATCTAGAGAGAGACCTGAACTAGACTCTAGACCCTAAGCACACTGTCTGATCTCTTGGATTCTTGGTAATGGGCACACCAAGAGCTCATAACAAGCAGGTAGTCAGTGACCCAATACTACTGTGATGGGAGGCTACCAGCCTGGAGTCGCTAGCCATAGGCCCCAAAAGACTTGGTACGATTGCTGTCAGAGTTTTCTTTTGTTGTTGTTGTTTTGTTTTACTGTCTCACCTACTTCTCTCGGCATGAGTAATAACAGTCTTGTGAGATCTTATTGCAGTATTCAATAGTGGGTTCGTTTTATTTTTTAGTAAGGCTTTTGAGAACAAATCTCCACCCATAGATTAGAGTTTCTGAGCCCAAAGCCAAGACACAGCCCTTACTGGATTTTGTTTTGGTAAACTTAAGGCATGAACTATATGTGCCAAGAATACCAGGAGAGAAGGAGAGCAAACTGAAAGTGGAGAGGAAGCTCCCTGGCTTGGGGTGGGGCAGGTCCTGAGGTGCTGTGAATAGCTGAGAGCCTTCCTCTTCTTGCCACTGGGAGCTGGAGGGGTTGCTCAGTTCCTTCCCTGGGATTCTGGGCTCTCTCTGAGAAAGACCCTTGCCCTGAGGACCCTTGGATACCTACCACCTGGCTCTGTGCCCTGTAACTTAGCCCTGGGCACCTAACACTGGGTGGGAAGCTGTGGTCCCATGATTGTGGCTGAGACTGAACTTGCCAGTCATCCAGCAAACAGGGGCTACCCGTCCCCACAGAATGAAATGCAGAAATGGTGATCATCTCACTGCATTTTCTGTTGATATAACAAAACACTGCAGATTGGGTCAGTTATAAAGAAGTTTATCTCAGCTGAGGCTTCTGAAGGGTGGCTGTAGGGCCTGCATCTGGTGAGGGTCTTGGAGTACTTTGAGTCAGGGTGGGACGCAGGAGAACAAGTGGGCAGATGTGGAAGAGCCAGAATACCAGGGGCAATCTTTCTTCATAATCTGCCCCAGAGCTGAGTGTGGTGAATCACACTCATAATCCCTGCACTCAGAGGATTTAAGGCCAGCCTAAGCTACGGTGTGAGATCCTGTTTTTAAATATTTAATTAATTTATTTATTTACTTATTTGTTTGAGAGAGAGTAAGGGCACACCAGGGCCTCTAGCCATTACAAACAAACTCCAGACACATGCACCACCCTGTGCATGTGGCTTTACTTAGGTGGGTACTAGGGGTTGAACCTGGGTCCTTTGGCTTTACAGGCAAGTGCCTTAACCACTAAGCCATCTCTCCAGCCCATGAGATCCTATTCTAAATACCACCCCCTCAATAACAACAACAACAAAAACCAACCCTCCAGAGGTAACCAATCCAGACCCATAGAACACGAGCTCGTTCCTTCCCAGGAGACCACAAGAATGCACCCATGAGCCTCCTGGCTCACAAGGCTCCTCCACCCGACACTGCATTCAGCAATTAAACACTGGCATGCATTTCGGTGGAGACAACCTATATTCACATGACAGTGGGCATTTCTTGCCCACCTGATCTTGTGGCCTGAGGGCCGAACCTCCCCACCTCGGTCCTCCTGCATGAAGCTCTCATGGAGAGAGGAGCCTTGAGGACACATGTAGGGAAATGAAGTCCCTGGCTTTGAGAAGAGGTGTCTTCCATTGCTAGACCTTCACTGTCTCAGGCACCAGCCAGTAGCCATGTGCAGCCAATGCTTAAGTTAGCTCAAATGGAACGAAACATTAACTTTGTATCAGCTACTGTCTCATTGCTGGGACACAATACCTGACCAGAAGCAGCTTAAGGAAGGAAAGGATTTAATTCTACTTACAATTCCAAGGGGAAGTCCATTGTGGCAGGGAAAGCATGTCAGGCCTGAGCCAGTGGCCTCACATCATCACATCACGGGGAGGAAGCAGCGAGAGGGAGAAAGCCCAGCGGGGCTGGACTATAAAATTTCAAGGCCAGCTTGCTCCCAGTGGTCAAGCTTCCACCTCCTAAAGTTTCCATAACCTTCCCAAACAGTGCTACCTACTGCAGATCAAGTATTCAAATACTTGAGTTTGTGGGGGAACATATTATATTCAAACCACCATAGCTCCCTCTTTCTAGGGCTTAAGAACCCATGTTACCATTGGGCAACTGAACTGATCAACACACATTTCTACCACCAGAGAAAATTTCAATAGGCTATTGGTTCATGAACCTAGAAAGTTCTATCTAAATTAATTGACAGAGAATTCCTAGGAAGCACTGAGATTTTTGTTTTTCAACCACATGAACCAGATCTTCAAGGTTAGGGTTTTTGTTGTTGGTGGTGGTGCTGTTTTGTTTTGTTTTTGTATTTTTCAAGGTAGGGTCTCACTCAAGCTGGTCTGGAACTCACTATGTGGTCTTGGGTTGGTCTAGAACTCACAGTGACCCTCCTACTTCTGCCTTCCAAGTGCTGGGATTAAAGGTGTATGCCACCATACCAAGCAAAAAGAAGCACCATACCAAGCAAAAAGGAGTAGTTGTAATAATATCCATGTTTGGAGGAAGGGACCTAGAAAAGATGGGATTAGGCATGCTATGTTCAGAGGAAGAAAGCACAGATAAATCATTTCTGCCTGGTGCTTGTGGGAGGGCTGTGGCCCCTTTGTTCTTTCAGATGGGTCCTCGGATCCCTCCTTCCGAAGCCTTCAGAGACACCATCATGAGTGAATTCTCCACCGTCCAAGTATTTCTGAAGGCTTTTGGGGGACAGTGTCACATTGCAACTTCATTTTGTTTGCAGGTTGGCTCTATTCTGAGGATAGATGCCTGCCAGTTCATGGAGAAAACCCTCTGGTCACTCCTGTGACTCAGCACCCTGAGTCAGGCTGAACATGATAGTAAAGGCTCAGGGAACACAACAGGACAGATGAGTATCTAGGTAGACGGCAGGCTGGCTCAGGGTGTGTGCTTTTCACAAATCCCATCTTCTTCAGGAACTATTCCAAGGACATCCCCCCACCCCTGGCTTTGGGCACAATCATCTGCCATGGGTTCTGGAGTGCTTTTTCTGCAGGGAAGCAGCCAGAAGCTGGGAGCAGAACAGGCTATGGCTGAGCCAAGTCTAGAACTGACTGTCATTACAAGTCAGGAAACTAAGGGATCAGTGACAGAAAAAGGGAAGAGGAAAGCTTATATAGAAAATCAATACCTTCAACAGAACAAGAAAAACCGATGTGGGACCTATGGGGTAGACAGACCCTTGTGTTCTGTGTCCCAAGGGTTTCCTCAGCAGCGACCGAAAGCAAACTAGGCTGCTTTAAGTTGTGTGGAGAAGCCAGTGAAATATTCCATATGGGCCTTTTATCTAAGACTTTGAGAATCCCTTTGTAGACGAATGTAGGAAAAGCCCTTTGAAAAGTGCCCCAGTGGGACAGTGTGAACAGGATCCAGCTGAGAGCTCAGGTCCTGGACATAGGCTGGCTTTGTAAGGTCAGAAGGTCATCCAGGCCCTGAGCTGACCATCCAGTCCTGGGCTTTGCTGGGCCCTGGCCAGCCTTACTCACAACTTCAGACAGCTCACCTGCCTCTGCTTTCCCAGGCAGCTCAGCTCCACAGGCGTCTGCTGGCTGGCTCCTCCAGCAGCACCGCCACCACCATGCACTGGCTTGCCTGCATGTTCCCTCACGTCCCCCTCGTCTGCCTCGTTCCCCACGCAGTCTGCGCAGCCTCCTGAGACACATGTAACCTCTGGCCCGGGGCCAGGTCTATCTGGTCTGGCTGCTTGTTAGGCAGGATGGCTATTAGTGTTTATGTTTCCACCCCGCAAACAAACCGCTCATTTTCACACTCAGGCACTCCAATACATACCCACTGCTAACAGTTTTAGCTCTGCATTTAAACACTGACAATCTGATATTTGCACTGGGTAGATTGAGAATCGTTTGGATTTTATTCCTACCTCTTTTTTTTTTTTTTTTTTTTTTTTTGGTTTTGCGAGGTAGGGTCTCACTCTGGTCCAGGCTGACCTGGAATTAACTATGTAGTCTCAGGGTGGCCTCGAACTCTCGACGATCCTCCTACCTCTGCCTCCCAAGTGCTGGGATTAAAGGCGTGCGCCACCACGCCCGGCTATTCCTACCTCTTGAAGTAAGCATGCATTCACTTATCATTCATTCAGTCATGCACTTGGCCAGCAGGCTTCCCCTACTATGAGCAAAGCATTCTGACTTTGAATGCTGGAATTAGACAATAGAGAAGGGGCCGAGGCAGGAGACCCAGCGAGGCGGACAGAAGGTAGTCGTCCTCGTTACAATGTTTGCTCAGTGAGGCCAGATCTGTGCCGGGCTCTGCATCCAGTGCCTTCCTTACCTGAACCCTCAGGACATTCTTAGGAGAATTATGTTGTTTTGACCCTAATTTTATACATGAGGAAAGTGGAAAAGTGTCACACAACTTGTCAGCTTGCTCGGGTAGCTATGACTCAATACCTCAGATGAATGGTGTAACAGAAATGTTGTTCCTCGTGATTCTGGAGGCTAGGGTCCAAGGTCAAGGTGTCAACTATCTGCTTTCCCTTGAAGCCTTTGGGTGGTCTTCACAAAGTCCTCTCTCTGAATCCGTTGCTGTTCTGATCGATGACAGTCATGTTGAGTAAGGTCACCCTATTGACCTCGTTTTAACTGGATTTCCTCTAGAAAAACCTCCAGAGAGCTACATTCTGAGGCCCTGGGGCTTTGACATCATCATGTAAATATGAGGGACACAGCTCAACCCATATCATAGCTAGTGGGTGGCAGAGACTGCATTTGACCCAGGGCTGGAACCGCTAGAGTCCACAGCTGTATATGACACCTAGGGTGGCAGGATCACAGAGCTCCCCAGCCCTGAGGCTGGGAAAGGTACTCAGCGCAGGCACCAGCAGGACAGGTAGGCTGCAGTGAGCCCTGATACCACTCAGATTCTCCCAATAGTTCCCATGCCTGCGTACCCCAAATTCCCTGAATGGTCTCCCCTTTCACTGCTAGGGGCCCTCCTCTCCTACAGCAGAGTGGCAGACAGACTTAAACAGACTTACAGTTCCCATTTCCTCCTGGGTCTGCCGGTCACTTCCTTGGGTAGTCACTCAATGTGAAGGAATCAATTCAATGTCAGTGACTGTTGTCCTAAGAGGGAAGAATAGATCTTCCCTTCTCCTAAATATCAGGGATATCCCATCAGAGAAAATGATAGCTGAAAGTCCGATTAATGACAAGGTCCAATTTCTCTATGGTGGCAAGCGCAAGGATCACAGAAGGGATTTGAGTCACTGAAGCCACAAAGCCCATTCAGATCACAGGCTGGACACCACTCAGAGGCCAAAGACAAAACCTGTTTTAGTTACCCTAGATCCCAGGATGGAGGATCAGAGAAGCAAAGCCCTTCATGTATATGTGTTTTGAAAATAATGAATACACAGCGGGGGAGGGTGCTGGGGGAGGGCAGTGTGTAAACCACGTGCTGTGCAAGCGTGAGGGCTGGCGTTTGAATGCCTCGCACCCAGGTGGGCACAGTGGTCCACTTGTAATCCCAGCATGGAGAGGCAGATACAGGACCTCTAGCTAGAGCGGCCGAATCACTAAACCCTAGGTTCAAGTGAGAGACACTGCCTCAGTAGAGAAGGTGGAGAATGATCAAAGGAAGAGAGTGTTGCAGTCAGGTTCGTGTTGCTGGAGCAATCACCCGACCAAGAGCAGCTAGTGGGGGAAAAAAGCCGGGCATGGTGGCGCACTCCACCCAGCACTTGGGGGGCAGAAGTAGGAGCATTGCCATGAGTTCAAGGCCACCCTGAGAGTACAGAGTGATTTCCAGGTCAGCCTGGGCTAGTGTAAGACCCTACCTCAGAAAAACAAAACAAAACAAAAAGGTTTATTTTAGCTAACAGACTCAAGGGGATGTTCCATAATGGCAGGGGAAAGCGATGTCATGAGCAGAGGGTGGGCATCACTCCCAGGGAAACATAAGGGGGACAACAGCATCAGGACAGTGTGCCAAACACTGGCAAGAGGACACTGGCTATGGCACCCATTAGCCCAACAACACACTGCCTCCAAGAGGTGTTAATTCCCACTTCTCCATCAGCTGGAAACCTAGCTTTCAGAACACCTGAGTTTATGGAAGACACCTGAATCAAACCACCACACTGACCAACTTCAACACATGGCCTCCACATGATCAAACCTATGTGAACACACACACATGCATGTGAACACACTACATGCACACATACATGCAAAAAAATGAATAAATGAAGGAATAATGCACTCCTACCCCAGCTCTTCTTTTCGACTCTTCATATCCATTCATTTTGCTCATCCTCCATATAGCACCTAACTTAAACTCATGACCAGCCAAAGTAATTATGCCCTCCCAGTTTCCCTTGTGTGTGACTAAGTTTTACTTAATGGCATCTAATTAGAGAGGGTTGAAGCTAATTAGCTTCCTGGTTAGTTCTGGCAGGAATGGGATGTCATGGCTGGAGCTTCCATAGTCTTGGTGACCACGAAGTGACCTCAGGTGGCAAACCAATGCAATACAGAACAACAGAGAAAGAACAGGGTTCATGGGTACCAAGCAGGGGCAGGAGGTAGCTCCTCTGAACACTGGAACATGAGAAGAAAAGAGGCGAGTGTGGTGGCTCACACCTTTAGTCAGCAGAGCAGGAGGATCGCCATGAGTTCAAGGCCACCCTGAGACTACATAGTGAGTTCTAGATCAGACTGATATAGAGTGAGACTCTACCTCAAAAAACAAACAAACAAACAAAAAAGGGCTGGAGAGATGGCTTAGCTGTTAAGACCTAGAAATGCCCCTTCGAGTCTCCAGGTCCCAACGTTTAGCCAGACACAGAAAGTGATGGAAGGGTGCAATGCTGAACTTGCCCACAAGGGGGCGCCCACACCTGGAGTTTGTTCAGTGGCTGAGAGGCTGCTGGTGTGCCCATTCTCTCTCTGTCTCTCTCTTTCTCTCCAAAGAAAAGGAAAGAAAGAAAGAAAGAAAGAAAGAAAGAAAGAAAGAAAGAAAGAAAGAAAGAAAGAAAGAAAGAAAAAAGAAAGAAAGAAAGAAAGAAAAAAGAAAGAAAAAAGAAAGAAAGAAAGAAGGAAAGAAAGAAAGAAAGAGAAAATAACTTCTGCACAGCTTAAACTACTGTTTGGAGCTGTTTCTTTTCTTTTTTTTTTAATTTTATTTATTTGTTTGCAAGCAGAGAGAGAGAATAGAGACACAGAGAGAATGAGCATGCCAAGGCCTCTAGCCACTGCAAACAAACTCCAGGTACATGTGCCCCCTGTGCATCTGGCTTACATGGGTCATGGGGAATTGAACCTGGGTCCTTTGGCTTCATAGGCAAATGCTTTAAGCGCTAAGCCATCTCTCCAGCCCTGGAGCTGTTTCTTTAAATTAACATGCTTAACTCCTAAAGGAATTAGTGTGACACTAGTCTAAGACTTCAGTGGACAAAGAGCCACGTAGGTCTATCAGAGGCTCAGGCCACACACGCATGAGCCCCTGCTGAGACGTGCTCCCTGCAAGAGGCTGCCTTTCTGCCGTAGCTTGGGCCTGAGGTGTCCCTCAAAGTCCCGTGTGCTGAAGACAGTCTCCAGCCTCATGACACCTTGGGGATAGAGCGACCAGAGCCCCTTCCTCTTTTTGTCTCCTTCTTTGTATCCTAGTCTTGAGTTCAGCTGTTTTGCTCAGCCACACAGTCCTGCCAGGATGTGGTGCCTCACCCCAGGCCGAAAGTCACAGTGCTATACCAGCTATGCACAAAACCCTCTGAAACCAGGAGCCCAAATCAACCTTTCTTCTTTGTAAGTTTGCATCTACAGTATTTTTTAAATAAATGTTTATTTTAGAGAGAGAAAAAGAAGAGAGGGAAGGAGGGAAAGAGAGAGAGAATGTAGGCGTGTCAGGACCTCCTGCTACTGCAGACAAACTCCAGATACATGTGCCATTTTGTTCATCTGGCTTTACATGGGTCCTGGGGAATTGGACCCCAGCCATCAGGCTTTGCAAACAAGCATCTTTAACCAGTGAGTCACTTCTCCAGCCCCTCTGGCATTTGTTATATTGGCAGAAAGTTAATTAAAATTCTATCTCTGGAGTCCCAGTCTCACTGCTTATAGAGCAGAGTTAGTAATAACATCTATCTCGTGAAGCTACTGTGAGGATTGCGCTCAGGACAGCTTTCTATGAGGCTTCAGTGGTTCAACGCCCACCAGACACTCTGCCCTCACTTCCAGCCCCAGCATGGGTACTGGGCGGGTTCAGCTGCTGCCGACGATGCCAATTGTGTCAAGTGCATGCTTTTCTTTACTTATTGTCTCAGGTGCTCATGAGTCAGTCTGGCCTGACTCCAGGATGAACCAGGATTCTTGATGGAGCCCTCACAAACCAGGACAGAGAACTGCCCAGAAGTGGAAGGCGCATGGCACACGGGGGAGGGATTTTCTAGCCTTTGCCAGCTTGGAAACGTTCCTGGAAAGGCAGGTGGTCTGGGCTGAATGTTCTCCCATGCTGACGGAAGCAGAACCAAACAAACTATAATCACCCAACCATAGGTGTCTGTAGCCAACGTCTCTACCACTCGGTACTCCCTAAAGTTTCCCAACACTTCAACTTATAGGGACAACAGAAATCTAACGGAGACAGGCTTCATTTGGAAGGTTTGTTCTGACTCATATCTGTGATTTAAACAAGTAATGAGAGGGGGGTACAATGAGGGTGAATGGAACCCTGAAGGTAAAAAAAAAAAAAAAAGAAAAGGTGGGAAAGTTTTCACTTGCTAGAAATCAAAGATGATCTGACTTCTTATCTCTTGCCTAGTTCCCTAGACTTGTTTTTCCACAAACAACTTGGACCTTCCCTGGGAAGGAGGTCTTTCATAGGATTTAAACAGTGTGGTTGATCAGGTCCAGCCCCTGGGAGCTTGGTGTCAGATCTAGTCTCTTCCTGAGACAGCCCGAGTCCTAACCAACCAGCTAGCTGTCCCTCTAGTTCAGCTGAGCCGGAAGACAGCCCACCGCCATAAGGTTATAAATACCTTTGCAGGGGAGGGCAGACTGACTACTTGAGAATTTCCATCTGTGGGTGAGTTTTTCCCTCCGTGGGGCCTGGCCCCGCCCAGTCCCAGCCAGGGGGCCCCCTAGCCCTTACTCTCCTCATGGGCTCCTTTACCCCCTCCAGCTCTCCACATGGCAGGAGCTTCTTGAACTTTCTTTTCTCTTTTCTTTGCACACATTTTTTTTCCTGGCTGTCCAAGGGGGTTCTCTAGCCACATGGGTACCTTTAATACTTATCTTTCTCAATCTTCTTTTTTATTCAATTCTTTGATTAAAATAAAAAACTAACCTAGGGTTGGGGCTTCGAAGACTTTCCTGGACCCCTAGCCCCCTGTTATAATAAGAGAACCATACGTTCGAGCTCTCGGACCTTGGGAAGAAGACATTTAAACTCTCTGAGCCTAAATTTTCTCACCTGCACAATGCGCATATGAACACCATCTGAAAACATTGCTGAGAAGGCAGGAAGTAAGATGGCCTCTGAGATGACATTCTGGGTCCTTTTTTTCTTCCCACAGGGCTATCCCAGCAGACCTCAAATGGATTCACAGAGTTTATTTCAAGAGCTCAACTGAGGAACTGCATTGGTTCTATGGAGTGTGCTGACTGCGGGGGAGCCAGGCAGGGCCAGAGCTGATGCTGGGGACAGTCCCCCCAGGAGAGTAGCATCTTGTAGGACAGTCTTGCCTCACTTAAGTGAAAGGTTCAACTGTTAATGACATGTTAATGACAAGTGATTGAGAACTGTTTTAATTGTTTAGGAAAGTAAATATTAAAAATATTTTAAATTTTAGCTGAGCATGCCTTTAATCCCAGCACTCAGGAGGCAGAGGTAGGAGGATTACCATGAGTTCGAGGCCACCCTGAGACTACATAGTGAACTCCAGGTCAGCCTGGGCCAGAGTGAGACCCTACCTTGAAAAAAAAAATTTAAATTTTAGCTTCTGATGGGAGAAATTAGAAATAGCAAGACTGTGATAGGACTTGATATGCTGTCTAGAATGTGTAAATGGATTAATACCACCTTCTTGGTGATCCATGGGTAATGGCTCTCAGCATTCTGATCTCTCTGTGATCTCATCAACTAGTGATGTCTGCCCTGGACATAGAATGGAAGTGGGACCGTATCCATATGGGGAGCATATTTGCCACTCTGCTAATGCCTTCTTACCACCTGTTTATACCTAAGCCATGCAGACATAACTAAAAAGTAACAGCGAGATGATAGCTCAGAGATCCCTCCTAGGTGAGGGTCTCTGCAGAGCAGAATTTGGAGAGAAAGCTGTGCATGCATGGGTCTCATAGCAAGTCTCCAGAACTGAGTACCGAATGCCTGTACTTTACATATACCATTTTATAGTGTCTTAGCTCTTCAGGACAGACTGGGGTGGTACTCCTTCCTAGATCAGGAAGCTGAGTTCCCAAGAGCGGAAGTGACTAGCTCCGGACGTAGCTGAGCTGAATGCAGCTCCCAGCTCTAACCCCAAAGCCCTCACTTTTGCCTTTCCCCAGGCCTTGGTGCGTTCCCACGAAGGAAAGAGAACTGACTAGACAGTGAGAACAGCTTCTTCCTTCCTTGCTCTTGCTGAGCTAGCCAGGCAAAGTGTCCAGGAGCCTGGCTTTGGCTCTGGGACACGGCCTTGCCTTTTCCCACAGACAGGTGGGTGGTTCCCACTGTGGTGAGAGAAGCCTGCGTTTTGTGGTAGGTAAGTCAGCTTGGGCCGGGAGCACGTTCAGCACGACCTCAAGCTCAGGAAGTCATGTCTGCATGCAGGGGCATGGCGGCCTGCTGACTCAGGGCTGCGTGGCTTCTGGAGCTGCTTATTCCAGCAAAGAGGGAATGTTGGGGCCTGCATCTGTCTGCCAGCCCCAGGGGACAAGGACTCTGGAGGACCGGGGCAGGTTCACTGTTAGGCCACAGGATCCCACAACATTCCCTGTGACTTACACTCCTTCCTCTTCGTGGTGCCTTTGTATTAATGTCACCAGTGGTCTCATGTTCATTAAGTAACTTTTAATGAGGGTATGTATACATTTTTAAAAGCTTGCCAAATACGCAATGTAAAAAAGTATGCCAGCTAAGGAGAAGGCTCAGTGAGGAAAATACTTGCCATGCCAACATGAGGGCTTGAGTTTGATCTCCAGCACCTGCATAGAAGCTAGGTGTGGTAGGGCATGCCTGTGTTCTAAATGCCAGGGATGGCAGAGGAAAAACTGTTGGTTCAAAGAGCATGCACATTCAAGCTGGGCATGGTGGCGCACGCTTTTAATCCCAGCACTTGGGAGGCAGAGGTAGGAGGATCGCTGTGAGTTCGAGGCCACCCTGAGACTACATAGTTAATTCCAGGTCAGCCTGGACCAGAGTGAAACCCTACCTCAAAAAACAAAACAAAAACAAACAAACAAAAAAAAAGAGCATGCGCATTCGTAACTTTGCTGGGACAGGTGGTCCTGACTTACAACCATTTAACTTGGGCTTTGATTTATTTACTTTATGGTACTGGGAAAGTGATCCACATTCCTTAGAAACCATGCTTCAGATTTGGAATTTTGGTCTTCTCCCAGATCAGCAATGTGCAGTGTGTTCTGTTCTCAGGATGCCGGGTACATACCTTTGTGAGCACAGCCCCTAGTTAGCCCCATGATCACCGGGTACAGCCTGCAGACTGCAGGACATGGTATTGGCAGTCTGCTCGGGTAGAATATGTTTGACTTAAGATCTTCTAGTGTATAATGGGCTCATGAGTGGGGAAGTACCTGTGCTGCCAGGGCACCTGCCATCAAGCTTCTGCTCAAGGGCACTCTTGAAGTAATACACGATGGGATGGACCGCTAATATCTTTTAAGATCATCAGATAGGTGAAAATTGTATCTCAGCCTTGTTTTTATTTGGTTGTCTCTTATTGTATCAGGTTCATCTTCTTAGGTGTGTAAGATCCATTTGATTTTAACACTCTCTTCCCTTCCCCTCCCTTGGATGGGCTCTTGCAGTGTAGCCAAGTTGGCCTTAAACTCCTTAGCCTCCTTCCTTGACCTGTTAGGATTATAACCCTGGACATCTATGCCCAGATTTGCTGTTCAAAGTTTCTGATCATGTCTTCTGCCTATTTATCTCTTGAATTACTAGTCCTTATGTGTTTATTTCTATTACAATATTGCATATTAAGATTATTAAAATATTACTCTGAAATATGAGTTGCAAATATTTTTTCAAGTTTATCTTTTGATTTGCTAATGGCTTTAGGTTTGCTAAGGGATTTAATTTTGTATATAAAATGTAAGGCATCTATATATAGTAAAATTTATCAACTGGTTGTTTAATGAGCCTTCTATTTAGTGCTCTATTGTGATTTGAAAATGGTTTGAATATGTCTTCCCTAAGGCTCATGTTTGGAAATTTGATGGCCAGTGTTTCAATGTGAGAGCTAATGTGACTTTTGGAGGTGGAGCCATATAAAAGGTACTTAGGTCCTAGGGGTACCCTCACAGGAGAATGCTGGTCTCTTGCAGTGAGTCCTCATGGAGAGGGTTGTTAAAAGAGCTTCAGCCTAGGTTTCCTGCTCAGCTCAGGAAGTGACCTTTTACTCTTGAACATGCTTCTTCATCGGTCATGTGACCCTCACCACACTTAGCTCTATGCTGCGAGCTTTAAACTTCCTGAACTATGAACTAAGGGAGTTTCTTTGCTGGGTAAAGGTTGTCTGACTCCATATCACAGTATAGCAATGAGAAATAGACTAATAACTAACATGTAATTCGACAAGTTTTCTTACTCCATACATTCTTTTAGTATCTTTATGATTCATCTCCTTAAACCTAAGTATTTGCAATATGTTCTAAGGTATGAAGTAAAGTATGTTTAGCCTGTTATCTACTTCTCCCATTAACTTTTATTGATTTCTTTATCATTATTTTATATATTTTATTTATTTGCAAGAGAGAGAGAAAGAGAGAGAATGGGCACGCCAGGGCCTCTAGCCATTGCATACAAACTCCAGACACATGTGCCCCCTTGTGCATCTGGCTTATGTGAGTCCTGGAGAATCAAACCAGGATCCTTTCGCTTTGTAGGCAAACACCTGAACCTCTAAGCCATATCTCCAGCCCAGATTTCTTTATAATTTAAGAGACTGGATTTTTTTTTAATACTGTATGTCTTTGGTTCTACTTACTTTCTTGTTGGACTGTGTAACTATCATACAATTTTTATATTTATTTATTTATTTATTTATTTATTTATTTATTTATTTATTTAGAGAGAGAATAGGCACACCAGGGTCTCCAAGCCACTGCAAATGAACTCCAGACACATGTGCCCCCTCATGCATCTGGTTTATGTGGTTACTGAGGAATCACACCTGGGTCCTTGGGCTTCACAGGGAAATGCCTTAACCACTAAGCCTTGTCTCCAGCCCTCCACAGTCTTTTAAGTAACAATCAAATAAATGAATTGGTTACTGATCTTTGTAATATGTTTAAGTGCCTATCAGGAATTCATTGTTCTTTACTCTTTAAGGTGGAAGCTTTCACTAAGGCTAGAACTCACGGATTTGACTAGACTTGAGAACCAGTAAGCCATAGGGGTCCTCCTCTCTCCACCTCTTCAAAGCTGGACTCTCATGGAATTACACTGGAATATTGCCTGGCTTTTACATGCCAGATGCACAAGTGGTACATGCATTTGGAGTTCCTTTACAGCAGCTAGAGGCCCTGGCACACCCATTTTCATTCATTCATTTGTTCATTCATTCATCCTCACTGAAAATAAATGAGTAAAACTATAAGAATATTATAACTTTTATTGTCTTTATGAATTATAATCTTAGTATTATAAGTTTACAACTTTTTCCCATTTAAGGCTTTTCCAGCAGAATTTTACTTTACCTGAGAGTAAGGTTGTAATCACTGTTTTCTCTTGTTTATTTTGTTTGATGAGTATTGTCCACTAGGATATATTCAACGTGCCCTAATATGGAATATATTATCAGTGTTGAGCTTTTATTTTGTAACATAACCTGAAAACTTTTCTCTCTAATAGATAAGATAGATCCATCTACATTGATTTAAAAGTAACACTTAAGGGCAGGAGAGATGTCTTAGTAGTTAAGGCATTTGTCTGTGAAGTCTAAGGACACAGGTTTGATTCCCCAGTACCCAGGTAAGCCAGATGCACATGGTGGCACATGCATCTGGAGTTGGTTTTCAGTGGCTAGAGGCCTTGGTGCACCCACTCTTTTCTATCTGCCTCTTCCTCTCTCTCTTTCTGTCTCTTCCTTGCCCTCTCAAATAAATAAATATTTTTAAAGTAACATTTAATATTAATCTTGTTGTTTAATTTTATGCAATGTTCAGTTTCAATAGTTGCAGATTTTATGATGTGATCTGTTGTAACATGTATGTATGTAATTCTTGTCAAAATTGGAAATTTTACTAATATTGTTATTATAATTGTTAGTTTGTTTTTGGAGACAGGGTAGCTTGAGCTGGCCTCGAATTCACTGTCACCATCCAGTCCTGAACTCCTGATCCTCTAGCCCTTCCCTCCCAAGTGTTGGGATTACAGATGTGTACCACCATGCCTGGCTTGGATAATTAATAGTTTTTAAATAGTTTTACTTATTTATTTGAGAGAGAGAGTGAGTATGGGTATGCCAGGGCCTCTTGCTCCTAAAAATGAACACCAGATGCATGCACTGTGTTGTGCACCTGGCTTTACATGTGTACTGGGGAACTGAACCCAGGCCAACAGGTTTTGCAACAAAGCACCTTTAATCACTGAGCCATTTCCTCAGCTCAAAGAGAGTTAATACTTTTAACATAACAACAATTACTTTCATATTTATACCTTCGTCTTCTGTTTCTTTTGCTTTTCTCCTATTAGTGATAATAAAATTCACATTTACCCTTTTCCTTTCTTTGCCAGATATTAGTTAACATTATTATCATTCTTAGCAGTTGTCATTGAATATGTTTAGAGGCCAATTTTTTATATCAACTTTAAACAATAGCCTTCAGACTCCTATCTATTCCAGTAAAGAAGCTACAGTCAAATTACCACACTTCCCACCCCAACTTTTGTTGGACACAGTCACATCCAGCTCTGTCACTTCTACTCCATCTTAATTTTAGTCTTGGTTCACCAGTTAAGTATACTTATTGCCCATGGCTAATATCTTGCCCAAACTCCCCAGTGATATTTTGACTGGTTGAAATGAAGTCCATCAGTAGGTCCCTCAAGGACTCATGTGGACAATCTGTCAGAAGTGTGCATACCTTTTTATTCTAGTATCAGCGAGGACTCATGTGGACAAAGTTTCAGAAGTACATACCTTTTTATTCTTGTAGCAGCAAGGACACTTGTGCTGGGTATAAAAATGGGGCCACACTTCCTATTCTTAAAAATGTTGTGATGTTGTTTCCTAATTTGGGGCTATTTATGTGCCTGTGGACTTCAAAAAGTTATCCTGGTGTTTGACTCCTTAATATTGGACTTGAGGTTTTTATCCAGTTGTTCAAATAATTATTTTGTCTTTAGTTCAGTTGGTTGATGATAAGCATATATTTCAGTATTGACTACTTTGAGTCAGTTTTCCCTGGTGCGGAGTACCTTCTTTGGATATACAGATTCATATCTTTATATTTGAGGGAAGCAAGTGAGGAAGTTACATCATGTATAAAATGAGTTTCCACATACCACAAGGAGGGGTTAAGAAGTTTTGTGACCTACCACATGGAAATGGCACGACTGGTCTGATTCAATGTAAGAGCTTAGGTAAGTGGAGCTATTATTATTGTTAATATTACTAATTAAAAACTGCTTGAAGGGTACCTTGTTTACTAAGCACAAAGCATTGCTAGAAATGAGTATACCACGTGCTTTCTCCTCAAGTATCACTATATGGATATACAGAGCTTAGGTGCCTGTGGCTCCTCAACCAGGCACAAGTGGCTGAAGTGATGGTCATCTGCTCTGATATGGACTCCCAGATGAGTCACCTCTGTCTCTACCCTTTGTCTGTCATGAGTCTTTCATGCTCACTGTGCCCATAATACACCTGGAATGGTGGTGCATCTGTCTTTGCAGGCTTGCTTGATTCTTTCCCTTTGAGACTGTATATCCAGGACAAAAGCTGTGTTTGCTTTTTTTTTTAATTTTTATTTATTTGAGAGAGAGGAGAAGAGAGAAAAAAGCAGATAGAGAGAGGCAATGGGCACAACAGGGCCTCTAGCCACTGCAAACAAACTCCAGACTTCAAACCTAGACACCACCTTGTGCATCTTGTTTTAGTTAGGTACCAGGTTATCAAACCTGGGTCCTTTGGCTTGGCAGGAAAGTACCTCAACTGCTAATACATCTCTCCAGTTCCTCATTTAACCCGTTTTTGAACAAAGAATTAAATTTTGTATATATGTATTTATATATATGAAGAGAGAGGGAGAATGAGAAAGAGAGAGAAGCACATACCTCAAGAAGTACACATTGGGGATTCACATACCCTAGGCCACTCCATTTCACGTGATTCAATGAAATTGAAGACCTCAGGGTCTGGGGACTTTGCAGAAGAAAATGCCTACATCAATTCCAGTTTACCTGGGCCCACTGCATTCCTTTCCTAATGACAGAGGTCACTCTTCACCATGGGCTTGGCAGAGTGTCTTACTGACCATCACTCTTCCTTCTCTGTCTGGAAAGGTGAGTGGCTCAGCCTCTCCTGTCCTCCAAGGCTTCTGTCTGAATCCTACTTCCCAGATACAGCAGCCAGCTCAGCAGCCATAGGCCAGTACTCCATTTCCTGTGTTTCCAGTGAGTCTAGTCCTGGCTCCTCAAGACCTCCCACTGCAGCATAGCCAAGTGCCTGTGTGGCCAACCTCACTCTGTGAAAGCTAAGTCCCACCTTCCACAGAACTTTGGAGCTACAAGGGCTAGAAAATCTCCCTGAGAAGATGTCTGGTCTCAGTGGAAGTGACAGGAACAGACCTAGATTCATACTCGGGCCTCACCATGTTCAAAAGGGGGTGTAGTGCCATGCCCTCTCAAGCTTGGGAGGGGACTAGACAAGGAACCCATCAATTGTTAAGTCTCTGGGTCACCATCTCATTGAGTACTAGGCACCAAGAAGCCATGGTGACATACAGAGCATGTGCCTGTCCCAGTGCACTTACCCAGGGCAAATGGGGCAAATGATGACACCATAAGCAAGATAGTATTGGGTAGTTATACAAGCTAAAAGGGAAGGCAGTGAGGAGGATGTTCAGGGGGCCCCAGAAGCATCTGCTTTTTTTTTTTTTTTTTTTTAGTTTTTCAAAGTAGGGTTTCACTCTAGCGCAGGCTGACCTGGAATTCACTATGTAGTCTCAAGGTGGCCTTGAACTCATGGCGATCTTCCTACCTCTTCCTCCCAAGTGCTGGGATTAAAGGCATGTGCCACCATGCCCAGCCATCTGCTAACATTTTGAGAAGACTTCCCCATGTGAACTGAGATTAGAGAGGAGTAGGGGCCAGCACTTGGCTGAGCTGGGTGAGGCACAGGAGCTGGGGACCCAGCTGACTAGTGATGGTTCACCCAGGATGGACAGGACTCATGGAAGGAATGGAATAAGATCGAAATGGATTTTCTCACATGTGTGTGCTGTCTATTCATATGTGTGAGGGCATATGTGTGTATGGGTATGTGCACATATGTGTCCTTGTAGAGGCCTGAGGTCAAAGATGGGAGGGTCTTCCTCATTTGCTGTCCACATTATTCTTTAGACAAGGTCTCTTGATGAATCTGGCACTCACTGACTGTAAACTAGCTAGCCAGTGAACCCTAGGGCCCTGCCTCTGCCTCCCCAGTGCTGGGATTACAGACGCATACCACCACACTTGGCATTTTTCTATGCTGGGTTCTGGGGATTTGAACTTGGGTCCCTGTGCTTGTGCAGTGGGCACTTTACCTTCTGGGCCATCTCCCCAGTCTCTGGACTGCATTTTAGAGGTGTCCCTAGTCTGCCTTCCAGCATAGAGCCTAGTGCTCATTAACCCAGAGCGCATGCTTCCATGGAAACAAGCATGACCGATGGCCTTTCTCCCCATGCTGAACACAGCCCTGGAGATAGTGTGAGATCACAGCCTTGGAGACAGTATGAGGTCACAATGTCTGGTGTGCTGATGTCAACAACACTTTGTCACCTGGCCATGCCTCAGTTTCTCCATCTGTAAATTGAGAGTGATACCACACCCCATTGGGTTCTCTTGAGGAATCTATGGATTAGTATATGAGAAGCATTTGGAACAATACCTGACACTTAATAAAAACAATAATGGTGTCAGAAATTGTTTTCACATCCATGGCTTATCCCCAGCCTTCCTGTACACACATGATGTGGCTGTAAGTTTCATGTGTACATGGGGGTTAAACAGATGTACCGCTCTGCCCTATACGATTCACTTGTTCACTGTACAACCCAAATACAACCCACATCTCACCCTGAAATGTGCCACAGGAATTCATGAGAGAAAAACATCTATGTAGTGAACTGGGCTGAGAACCTAATTGCACTGACACTGGTGTTTCTGTGTGTGTCTTAGTCTGGTTGTGCAGCTGTGACAGAATACCCAAGGTTGGGTAAGTTATAAGAAAAAAAAGAAATGCATTTTTCACCATTCTTCAGGTCAGATGGAGAGCCTGGCACGTGATGAGGGGCTTCGGAACATACTGGCATACTTATGGACACCATATGGTCCCCTGGTCAAGGGGCAGAGCACACTCTTCTAATTGCTTTCAAATATCTCACCTCTCAACACTTGTATTAACAAGTTCTCAACATGTGACCTGTGGGGACACCTTCATGGCACTTCCATTTTCTGAATTTTCTAGGAAGCAGCTACAGTAAAGATTGACGGAAGTTCATGCTCCCTTTGCTCTCATTTTTTTTGGAGTTATTCACTGTCTTTGAAAGCCACATGACTCACAGCATTCTGCTCCTGACCTGAGTCACGGCAAGCACACCCAGGCCGATCTGTTTATAACTGATTCACAACCATTTCTGATTTATAGGTGTTGGTAGTGTGTTACTGCTCATCACATGTTCCAGCTGAGTCATGCCAGACATTTACAACAGTCTGAAATGCATGTGTGTTACAAATCACTTTCCTTTTATTTCTCCTGTATATATATATATTCACACACACACACACACACACACACACACACACACACTAGAACATAGCATATTTTGTGTTAAACTATACACATAAACAAATCCTACAGTTTTGATTTCAGGATAGTAAAAGACATACTGGGGTCATGAAGTGATTAGCTCTTCTCTAAGAAATGAACAGGTCTGGAAGGGGACACTTGTGTTGTAAAAGGGACATGGTGGACTTCTAGGCATGTAAACGTGGCTTGGAGGGGTTACTCCTCAATCACCTCCCTGACCTCCTGCATTGCTCTTGTTTGCTGACATCTCCCATACAGGCAGTAGCCCTACTTCTTTGCCCTCATTTTAGTACATATTCCTTGTGCCAGGATGGGTTTCATTATGACACGCTCATGTATGTATACCATGCACTTGGATCTTATTCACTCCATCATTCTCCCCTATGGCCCTTCCCCCTTCCCACTGGTCCCTTCTGCTTCCCAAACACCAGCCCATCATTTGCCCAAATGCCTCATTATTTGTAAAGTCTGGATTCTGCACAGGAGAGAAAATATGAGCGTCTATCTGATTCTGGCTGTATTTTGTTTAGTGCAATGATTTTCAGTTCCATCCATTTTCCTGCAACTGTCATGATTTCAGTTTTTACTGCTGAGTAAAACTCCATCGCTACTATTCAGCCGCATGTTCTTTATCCAGTCATCTGGTGATGGACATCTGGGCCGGTTCCATATCTTAGCTATGGGGAATAATGCAGCGATAAACGTGACTATGGCAGTATCTCTGGTGGGTTGCCTTACAGACCCTTGTGTGTATACGCAGGATAGTATGGCTGAATCTTAACTAGCTCTGTTTTCAGTTTGGGAGGAATGACCACACTGGGGTCTGCAGTAGCTGCACCAGTTTATACTCACACCAGCAGCAGAGAAGGGCTGCCGCCACCCTTTCCAGCATTTGTTGTTTTCTGGTTTCTTTCTTTCTTTTTTTTTTTAAATATATTTTATTTTGTTTATTTATTTATTTGAGAGAGGGGGAGATACAGAAATAGGCAGGTAGAGAGAGAGAGAGAGAGAATGGGTGTGCCAGGGTCTCCAGCCACTGCAAACAAACTCCAGATGCGTGCACCCCCTTGTGCATCTGGCTGACATGGGTCCTGGAGAATCGAGCCTCGAACCAGGGTCCTTAGACTCCACAGGCAAGCGTTTAACCGCTAAGCCATCTCTCCAGCCCTGTTTTCTGGTTTCTTGATAACAGATAGCACCTCTTTGCCTTTTAAAGGATCTCGGACTAAATCTCATTGCTCTTCTATCCTTGTCTGGTCTTTATTTTTCATTTAGAGGGAAAGACAGTGGCCTGAGACATGGGGGGGGGGCTGAGTTTGAGTCCTCTTCAACCTGGGGACACTGTTCTTCCCGGATCTCTGTAAAAGTGGGCATCCATATCTCCATCACTGAGCAGAGGATGTTTCTAACATCTCCAAGGGTCACAGAAATACCAGACAGCAGGTGCGGGAAGGTTTAGACCATAGACCCTGGAAGAACACATTAGCCATCTTCCGGGAAGCAAGCATGCTGGGAAGAGCTCAGGACTTGCTCCGTCCATCAGCTGGTCTGGACCCAATGTCTGCACCCTCCCTTCAGTTTCTCTAAGTGTTAAAAGTCACTGTAGGCAGAACTTACCAATAAGAGGTAGACTAAGGCCGGTCTTGCCCCAAAAGCCTAGAGAGGCTCATTAACAGCCAAACCTACCCATTATAGGTAGTAGAAGAAAGACTTTCTGTGAAGGCCTGATTTTATTCATCCACCTGCCTGTGCTGAGGGGTGTTGGGGTTAGACACTTTGGGGTATCTGTGTGGGTGCTTCTGCATGAGAGGAGCACTTGCACATATGGACTCCATTAAGCAGATCCCCTCCACTTGAGTGACTGAGCACCCTGTCATCCACTGAGCAAAAGGGAAGAAACGAAGATCTGCCCCTTTTAGCCTACTTCACTGCCAGCGCTGGGGGCACCTCCTTTCCTCTTGCCTTGGACTGGATGGTCCATCCATCCCTTGACCCTAGACCTCTGTCCTCAGCCTGCCGCCACACCACCAGTTTCCCTGATTTCACAGCCTGCTGGCTTGCACAGGGCAGATGGTGGGACCAGTCAGCTTCCAGGATTGCAGGTGCTCATTCCTACCATGGATCTCATTTAGATATGAGTTAATTGAGAGGTAGAAACTGAGGCACAAGGACTCACTCACCTGTAGGAAGACAGGTGTGGTTACGGTTGCTCTGTTGACTGGAACTTCAGACAACTGAAGCCCCACCAGACCTCACTGTGTTCTAACCTGCTTCTGTATTGCTAAAATGTGTCTCTGAGTCCAAGAAAGGACATGAATCAATCTTACTGCAGCTCAAGACTGGACATTATAACATCATGAGCTACCATGGCAGAAGCCAGATCCACCAGTGCTCATCACTCTGAGAAGAAGGGCCTTTGCTTGCCACAATGACTAGATATGAAAAGGGAATTTGGCCCAACAATGTGTGGTGCCTCCTGTGATAAATTGTTAGCTTATTTCCCAAAGCTTCCCCAGATTCTCCTGGTGCCTCTGCTCCATGATCTTTCCCCTTGGGGCTGTGGGTATCTCATTCCTGCTGAACAGGTCAGGAGAGTTGCAAGTGCTCATTGATTGCTTGGAGGGATGCCATGGTCCCTGGCTGGCCTTATTCATCTGACACAGGTTCACACACGCTTTCAAGCCCAGCTCAGATGGCCACTTAATGGACACCTCCCTGTTCCCCCTCCTCTTGGAGCTGCTGAGGTCAGGCACTAACCTTGAATTCTTCCCCAGACTTGGGGGATGCACCTTCTTTAGGGCTTCCCACTTAGACAGTGAGGGTCCCTTCCAAAGAGCCAGCCCTACCTCATCTCTCTATTGTCCTTCCAGGGCTGTGACTGTCACTAAATTGTTAAATCAGCCATGAGGAGTGGATGACTAATTGGGTTTAAAAGATGATAATAAGATAACTTGTCTTCAAAAGATTGTCTTTGATCATTTAAAATGTTTTTAAAAATTATTTTTTATAAACACTCCTACTAGATCCACAGATCTTTATAACACAAACTGTACCTCAGATGTGGGTTCCCACTAAATGGTTTCTCCCACTTTGAGACTTACCTTTTAAATGCTTATACAATTGAGGAAATGCTATTCAAATGGCTCAAATAAACAGATAAAATACAAAGGCCGACAGTTACTTAATCTGAAGAGAAACTGGAACATAAAAAAATAAAATAAAATCTTTATTTTTTCAACAGTAGCATGGACACAGTTCAGAGTACAGTTATATTTTACAGATATCAAATAATTTATGTAACCAAGCTCCTATTGGAAACTAGGGATGGTTTACCAGTTGTCCACACAGGGGTCTGTGAAGCTTCACCCTTGCCAGCCCTTGCTACTGTTTTTGATTCACCATTGGACTCTGTGGCTGACTTTTGGATGAAAGCAATGGGGTGTCACTGTGAGTTCATCCATACCACATGGACTGTATTGACTTAATGATAAACTCTAATGTTTGCTGCAACCAAAGACTATGAAGACATTTCAAAGGCAGTGAGTCGGCCACGGAAGGTCATTGATCTCCTTGTCACCTCTGCATTTGTGGATGAGTAAGCAAGTCTCAGGATGGTCACATCTGCAGAAGTCAGGAAGGGCTAGCAAATGTTTCCTGATCAAAGCCAGTGTCTGAAGGGCCAACACATGATTTCCTGCACCGTATTCCACCCAATCAGCACAGAGTGAGCTCAGTTCCATCTGTGCCAATGGGTGGTCAGACTCCTGCCAGTCTTTGATGTTTCAAAATAGCACCATACCATGTATGGGTGTTTTCCTCCTTAAAAGTTCTAGAAAGATCAGAAGTGTGAAATTTCTGAGTCAAAAGATTTACTATTTTGTTTACTTACTCATTTATTCATTCAATTTTTAAAAATTTATTTATTTGAGAGAGAGAGAGAGAATGGGCATTCCAGGGCCTTCACTGCTGTAAATGAACTCCAGACATGTGCACCTCCTTGTGTGCATATGTGACATTGTGCGCTTGGATCATTGTGTGTCTGGCTTACTTGGGACTTGGCGATTTGAACATGAGTTCTTAGGCTTTGCTAGAAAGCACCTTAACCACTAAGCCATCTCTCCAGCCCTCATTTTGTTTTATTAAGACAGGATCTCACTCTAGTCCAAGCAGGCCTACAACCTATGTAACCCAGACCAGCCTCCAATTCATGGCCAGTCATGTGCCTCATCCTCCCACGTGCTGGAATTACAGGTGTGAGCCACCATACATAAGTCACTGTTTTAGAGGGCTTTTGACATATATCATCAAATGTTGTTCTCTTAAAAAAAAAGATTTATGGGAACTAAGGAGATGGCTCAGCAGTTAAAGGTGTGTGCTTGCAAAGTTTGCAGACCTGAGTTCAGTTCCCCAGTATCCACAGCGAAGGTGACACAGACAGTGGTGCAAGTGTCTGGCCTTCACTTGCAGTGGCAAGAGACCCTGGCATATGCACACATGTGCACACAGACACACACACAAATAACTAAATAAGTAAATAAATTTAAAAAGACTTTTCACATTAGCAATTGTGTTTTTCATGCTTTCTCCACTCTCAGAATGGGGGGAATGATTTGAAGTTTAGGTGTGCTTCTTCAAAGATTTAAGGTGGATATACTTTTTTTTTTTTTTGGTTTTCTGAGATAGGTTCTCACTCTAGCTTAGACTGTCCTGGAATTAACTACGTAGTCTCAGGGTGGCCTCAAACTCATGGGGATCCTCCTCCTCTGCCTCCCGAGTGCTGGGATTAAAGGCGTGTGCCACCACGCCCGGCTGGATATACATTTTTATAAGCACGTGGCCATGGTTGGTTGTGTCCTCCCTCCTGAGTAGCTGGACAACAAGCACATGGTATTGTGCCAGGCTCACCATTTGTGTTTCTTACAGGACTTTTTTTCTCATTTCTGTGGTTTCTTTATCCTCTGTAGATGTGTTTTGTTGAGTTCTCACGGTGACCAAACGTCACTTTGTTGTTTGTCAGCAGCCAGATCTGTTGGTTTTCTCACTTCACTCCCTCCCTGCTACACACAGACCAGGCTGCCCAGATATGGAACAGTAGCAGCCCTTGGCAACCAGGGCTGGACTCCCACACAGTTAATGGCTTCTGCTTTGCCCTGTTGAACTCCACCCCCCCTTGCACCATGTTCAGCTACCTTGAGCAGCCCTGCCCCCACTGTGAGAAGTGCAATCTCACACAGAGGAGTCCCAAGGAAGTTAACCATGGAGACTATAGCAAGAGCCCTACATGAGCGCCTTCCTCACAGCTGCCATCTTGCAGGCAGCCTTGGTCCAACCCCTGTGCTGATAGCCCAGTGTGCAGAGCAAAGAGGGTCTGACCTAGTCACCCTTGTCCTACTACAGAAGCAGGAGTAACAGATAAAACAGGGTGCTGTTTCGAGTCTCTTCCCAGAGGCAGCTGCCACTCCCAAACGAGACATCTGCTGTTTGTAATACTGCTACAGACTAAGGCTTCTATGTGGAAGAAATCAAATAGCAGAAGTGAACTCTCGCGGTTAGTTTTCCCCTCAGAGTTTGGTTGGGTTTTCATGATGCCTAGCTTTTAGCCAGGCCTATTTTTATTCCTGTACAGTTTGTGGTTTGGATATTGTGGTAGTTTGAATAGATGGCCCCCCAATATATTCAGCGTTTTATTAGTTTGTTGTTTGCATCTGCAGCCACCTTGCTGGAGGCAATGACACTGGACGGATCTTAGGAGTGGTGGTGGGTTTGAGATTCCATTGTAAAGATATGCCAAGTGTGCCTAGGGGAGTTTCTGAAGTGGGCTGTGCTGTGTGACTGGTGGCTTCTCTCTCTCTTGCCTGGTCCTGTAAAAGAGCAGGCCAGCTTCTGCATTATAGAACTTCCCCTGGATCTGTAAGCTTCAATAAATCCCTTCCTCCATTACTGTGCCTGGTCTGGAAGTTCATCTCAGTGAACCTGAAGCTGTCTGCCTCAGATATCTTATTCTAAAATCTTCCTTACCACAATTAAGTACTAAAAATTTCATCTATGTTTCCGCTATTATTTTGTCTATCATCTATCTATCTATCAATGTATCATCTATCTGTGTATCTACCTACCTATCACGATACATTATGTTAAAAGTTTTGGCTTGGAGAGATGGCTCAGTGGGTTAAGATCTTGCTTGCTAATGGCCTGGGTTCAATTTCTCAATAACCATGTGAAGCCAGATGCACAGAATGGTGCATGCATCTGAACTACGATTGCAGTGGCAGGAAGTTCTGGAGAGTTCTCTTTCTCTCCCCCGTCTCTCGCAAATAAATGAATAAATAAACAAATAAATAATTTTTTAAAAGTTTTTATCAGCAGGCAGAGTGGTTCACACTTGTAATCATAACACTTGGGAGGTTGAGGCAACAGGTTGTTAAATTCAAAGCCAGTCTGGGCTAGAGTGAATTTCAGGTCTACCTGAGTGTTTTGTGACACTATCCTCCAAGAAAAATAGCTATTGCCATCTTAATTAGAAGCAACTGTGGCAATTCATGAGAGACTCTAAAGATGGGGCCTGTTGGGCTGGAGAGATGGCTCACTCAGTAGTTAAGGTGCTTGTCTACAAAGCCTAAGGACCCAAGTTTGATTCCCCAGTACCCACATAAAGCTAAATGCATAAGGTGGCACATGCATCTGGGTTTCATTTGCAGTGGCTAGAGGCTCTGGCATGCCTGTTCCCTCTCTCTCTCATCTCCGCTGGGCATAGTGGTGCACCATTCCTTTAATCTCAGTACTCAGGAGGCAAAGGTGGGAGGATCTCTCTGAGTTCTAGGCCAGCCTGAGACTGCATAGTGAATTCCAGGTCAGCCTGGGATAGAATGAGACCCTACCTCAAAAAAAAAAAAAAAAATGGGTCCTTTGACTGTCCCCTATAGAAGGAGGGGGTGGAGGGGGCTGTTGGATCCTCACTTGAGATCTCAAATATGTGGTCCAGGGTCTCAGGGGACGCGAGAGTATTTAGAGAAGGGTCCTCAGTGTCTTCCCAGAGGAAGGTTCGTGCAATACTGGGTTTGATAGGGAAATCTTGTCTCAAAAAAAAAAAAAAAAAAAAAAAAAAAGCAGGGCGTGGTGGCGCACGCCTTTAATCCCAGCACTAGGGAGGCAGAGGTAGGAGGATCACCGAGAGTTCAAGGCCACCCTGAGACTACATAGTTAATTCCAGGTCAGCCTGGACCAGAGTGAGACCCTACCTCGAAAAACAAAAAAAAAAAAAAAAAAAGGTAAAGGTTTTTGGGGGGTATGGATCTAGACTTTATATTGTGCTAATCAGAGTTACAGGAAGGGGGCTGGTTGCTTTTCCTGAGTCTGAGAAGAGAAGTGGGGTTGGAGGGGAGGAAGGATGGCAGGTGATGCTTATTCTAGCATGCTAACCCCTCCCCTTTAAACTGTAAGCCGAAAATCACCCATTTCCTTCCTTAAGCTACTTCCAGTTGGGTATTTTATCCCAGCAATGAGAAAGCAACTGAGAGGGAGAAGACTGAGGGATTGTTCTAGACACGCAAGGAGCACACAGGTTGTGAAAGGAAGCCAAGCCTGGAAGCCTCATGTGCCAGCGTCTATACCATAAATTCTAAAGTGTTTGCTTACGTTGTTGGGTTTTCCAGTAACTTTGAACACAGTGGGAAGTGTCAAGCTGGGAATGGAACTCAGCTGGCAGAATATTTACTTAGCGTGCATGAAACCTTGGGTTCAATCCTCAGTGTCACATAGACTCTATGTGGTGGCACACATCCATAGTCCAGTGTCACATAGACTGTATGTGGTGGCACCCATCCATAGTCCCAGCACTTGGGTTGTAATGCCAGGAGGACCAGGAGTTTAGGATCATCTTCAGCTGCATAGAGAGTTGGAGGTCAGCATGGGCTACATAAGACCCTGTGTCTTCAATACTTCAATATGTGTGTAAGTTACATTATATTTGTATATATATGTAAGTTACATATGTAACTATGCTACAACAACAAATGCAGTCTGGTCATCTCAGGGGCTTAAAATAACAAGTATTCACTTCTTACACAAGGAGACCCTGATGTAAGTTAAGCAACTGGTCATCCAGAGTGAGGGACTCTCCTCTGGGAGGTCATGTCTGCCTCCAGACTCCCTGGATCCCTCCTAAGACTCAGACAGCAGATCTAAAGTGTTTGCCAGGGTCTTTTGTATAACTTCCAGCCACTCGTGTCTGCCAGAGCCCTTCCTATGACCTCAGCATGGCAGTGAGGAGAGTGGCAGTACTGCCCCGCTGTGCGTCAGGGACAGGAAGTGGTGTGGTGAGCACGTAGTGTTGTTTTGCTCTGTGTGGTTGGACTATAAATTTATAAACACAATTGATGCAAACAAGAATGCAACTGTCCAGACAGAAATTGACCTTGATATCCATGATCTTGCAGTGCCTAGCAACACCTTCACAAGACCCTCATAACAGGAGAAAAAGATGATGACATCAAAATAAAAGAGAGGGGCTGGAGAGATGGCTTAGTGGTTAAAGTGCTTGCCTGCAAAGCCGAAGGCTCTCGGCTGGATTCTCCAGGACCCACCTTAGCCAGACGCACAAGCTGGCGCATGTGTCTGGAGTTCATTTGCAGTGGGTGGAGGCCCATCCTGCCTCTCTCAAATAAATAAATAAAAATAAAATGTTTAAAAAAAATAAAGGAGAGACTAACGGAGGGAGGAAGGGAATATGATGGGGAGCAGAATTGTGAAGAGGAAAGTGGGGGAGGGGAGGGAAATATCATGGTTTATTGTATGTAAATATAGAAGTTGTCAATAAAAGTTTTAAAAAAAGAAATTGTGGCTGTATATGAGTAAACTATGAGTAATTTCCCACTAGTTATTTTGCAAATAATTTATGTACATATCCATCAAACAATGGAAAGCACTTTTAAATAAAATAGTACAAAAAAAAAAATAGTAGATACATACAGTTTCCTGCACCACTTCAAAGGTGCCCATATTAATGTTGGTGTGACTGAAGAGTGGAGTGCTGAAGTGGTCACCCCCAACTCCCATGACAAACTAGGGTCAGAGCCAAGTTCTTTCTGATTTCATTTTTGCTGCTTTTAAGCCAAAATCCAGTTGAGCCCAAGGCTTGTGAGCCTGAGCTCAGTAAAGCTGCCAAGAACACCCTGTTGTTTCCCAGGGGTATCCTATGGTCTGGTCCCCATAGGCACGTGGGTGGGAGGATGGGCTTTGGGACGATCGTCCCCCCAGTGTGGTTAAAGCATCTTCATTCCCCAAGCGCTTGGGCCTGGGCCTATGCTAATCTCAGTATCATCCATCTAAGGGTCGCAGCTTTCTTAGAAGAACGTGAGCTATGGGCTGAGGGAAAGCCTTCCTGCACAGGGAAAGTATTGCCCATGGAGGAGGAAGGACTAGGTCCTTGGAAAAGAATCTTTGCTTCTCCAGTGGGGAAATGGCTCCGTTGTAAAGTGCTCACCTTGGTGCATGAAGACCTGTGATCAATCTCCAGTACCCATGAGAAAGTGCTGGATGTGTGTGTGGGGGGTGTGCTTGCACTCTCAGAGCTGCACAGGCAGAGACAGAAGGATCTGTGGGGCTAGCTGGCCAAACAGCCTAGCTTAATTGGTGAGTTCCAGGTCAGTGAGAGAATGTGTCTTAAAAAAAAAAAAGGTGGATGGCCTTCCTGAGGAATAATACCTGGGGTTGTTCCCTGCCTTTCACATGCATTCACAGACATGTGCATGCAAACCTGTCCCCACACACACACACACACACACACACACACACACACAAAATAGTGCTTTCCCTTGGGCTGGAGAGATGGCTTAGCAGTTAAGCGCTTGCCTGTGAAGCCTAAGGACCCCAGTTCGAGGCTCAATTCCCCAGAACCCACATAAGCCAGATGCACAAGGGGGCACATGCATCTGGAGTTCGTTTGCAGTGGCTGGAGGCCCTGGCGCACCCATTCTCTCTCTCTCCATGCCTATTTCTGTATCTCTCTCTCAAATAAATAAATCAAAATAAAATATGTTTGAAAAAAAATAGTGTTTTCCCATGAAGTAAGCAGTTGAACATGGGCAGTCATTGGTGGTAATGGGGCTCACTCTGTTCCACAGACACACTCCAGCACTCCAGCACCCACTTCGCAGAGGCTCCTCCCTCTTGTGACAATACCTCCACAACTGTCACAACAGCAGGGAACCAGACACACTGAGCACTCTTAAAGCTTCTGCTTTAAGAAAAGACACATTTAGCCATCAGAGAAATGCAGGTGAAAACAACTTTGAGATCCCATCTCACTCCTGTCAGAATGGCTATCACCCAGAAAACAAATGACAATAAGTGGTGGCGAGAATGCGGAAAAAGAGCAATACTTCTACACTGTTGGTGGGAATGTAATCTGGTCCAGCCATTATGGAAAATCAGTGTGGAGGTTCTTGAGACAGCTAGAAATAGATTTACCACATGATCCAGCTATAGCACTCCTAGGCATATATCCTAAGGACTCTTCTCACTACCTTAGAGATACTTGCACAACCATGTTTATTGCCACTCTATTCATAGTAGCTAGGAAATGGAACCAACCTAGATGTCCTTCAACAGATGAATGGATAATAAAGATGTGGTACACAATGGAGTTCTATTCAGCGGTAAAGAAAAATGAAATTATGAAATTTGCAGGGAAATGGATGGATCTGGAAAGGATTGTACTAAGTGAGGTGACCCAGACCCAGAAAGCCAAATGTTGCATGTTTTTTCTCACATGTGGATCCTAGCTACAAATGTTTAGACTTGTGTGTGAGCTGGAACCAAAAATTGGTAGCAGAGGCTAGTAAGCTAGAAAAAGGCTATAAGGGAGGGAGGAAAGGGGAGGAATTAAGAAGACGGTATTGTATATGTATAAGTAGGTGGACAGATTTCAGGGAGTGGAATGGCCTAAGTGAGGTTGGGAGAGATTAAGTAAAATAATTGGGGGAGGGTCAATCAAAATTCCAGATATTAGGACGCCTCCTGCTCCCGCCCTGCTGGACCCTAGTTCGGGTCCCAGGCCACCATGGCCCCAGAGTTGGAACCGCAGCTTTTGGCTTGGAGTTATTTTAGACCCAGGAAGTTCCAACTCTGTGCTGATCTATTCACACAGACACTGAAGAAGTCCCCTTATGACTATGCCCTGGAACATCTTTGAAACTTAGCCAGGTGGGAGAGCCTAGTCAGACGGTCAGGCCAATCACACAAGCTGGAAGACCCATTATGGGTTTTCTTAGGCCTAGTTCCCAGAGTGGAAGGCCAAGCACCGTGGAACAGGCCATCAGAACACCTAAAACTGCCTACACAGCACGCCCTGTCACCAGCAATTCTGGAAGGTTTGTTAGGATGGAGACGCCTTCCATGTTCACAAGTCCTAATGGGCCATTATAAACATATCTAGCCTGAATTTCATAAAATGTTCTCAGAAACCTAAATTGGCAAAGGCCTTGTTTGGCGGCCCTTAGCATGGAGCATTCTCAGTACAAGGACTGGTGATGGAATAGATTGGAAAATGTTACCACAGTTTAGGAATGTATCACGAAGCAGAAAAGCAATTTAAATCAGCCCTGAAGCAGCAGGAAATGGTGGGCACATTTCTCTATTTGGCAAAAATTTATATCATATTGGATTAACCGTGACTGCTTTAAGTCTTTTCAAACAAGGATTAAATAAGTTTCCAGGAGAGGTAACCCTGCTTTGAGGGATTGCCAGGATCTAGGGGAAATGAACAACAGTTCATCTGGAGCCGAATACTACAAAGAAGTTCTGAAACGAGACAACACACACGGAGGCCATTGCTTGTGTCGGGAGCAGCCAGAGGAGGCAGAGGTGGTGCTCCGATTTTACAGGCGCCTCCTGCACATGGTGTTTACAGCTGCCAGCTTTTCAACAGCCTGGGCCTGTGCTGCTTCTACATGCTTCACAGCAGTATGATGTGACTCTGACCTCATTCAAGCATGCCCTCTCCCTGGCTGAGCACGAGGAGGAGGCAGCTGATGTCTGGAACAACTTGGGACATATAGCCGTGGGAATCAGAGGTACAAGCTCCACCCATCAGTTTTCCAGCTGGCCCTGGTCAGCAACATCCACCATGCTGAGGCCTGCTACAGCCTGGCTATGCTGGAGATGCGGGAGGGTCACGTGGAGCAGGCAAAAGCATTGTTATAGACTCCATTCTTTTTAGCATCCCATCTGAAAAAGAGAAGCTTCCGAATCTCTAACCAGGAGTGACAATGAAGGCTGCATTTTGCTAATATGTGAACATGAACATTAAGCATGTAGTGCTTTATAAGGGCAGCTAGTTGGACTTTAAACAGTAGGAATAATATATACATTTAGCCAGCCTCCAAAAAAAGCACAGGCTTTATATCCCCTAAGGCTCACTGAGAAAGCAATGTGCTGAGCCAAAAACCTTCTCCCCTGCCAGTAGACTTTTGAATTAGGTTTTGCTCAGTACCAGGTATGTATTCCCTCCTGTAGCAAAAAAGGGCCTTAGGGGTATAAAGCCTGCTCTTGTCTCTAAAGTCCAATTATGGAGCAGTTGGTTATGCCAAGAGTAGACATGCCACTATTGCACCTGTTTTCACTGCTGATGACTTCTGTCTCCCACCGCCCAGACAGAAATTGGCCTCAATATCCATGACCTTGCTGCATGCATATCATGTGTTTTTTATATGTAAGTATAGAAGTTGTCAATAAAAAATAATAATTATAAAACAACATCAACAACAAAAATGGTGCTGTAGAATAAATCAGTATTTAAAACACCATTTTGTCATTTTGCATGAGTTTTTATTTTTTTATTTATATATTTTTAAATATTTATATTTATTTTTAGAGACAGAGAGAGTGAGGGAGAGAGAGAATGGGCATGCCAGGGCCTCTAGCCACTGCAAAGAATTCCAGATGCATGAGCCACATTGTGCATCTGGCTTACCTGGGACCTAGAGAATCAAACCTGGATCCTCAGGCTGTGCAGGCAAGTGCCTTAACCACTAACCCATCTCTCCAGCCCATGAGTTTTTATTTTATCCTAGATGGTAAGAGTTTTTTATAAAGTCCAATCTAATAAATGAAGCCATTGTTTTAATTTTTTTTAAATTACAGATATTGAGAAGTGCCCTGACTTCCGGCTAAGATGGCGGCATAGGATCAGGGAGGGAGTTAAGCAAAAGTACACTCTTTTTCAGAAAAGAACAAAATATTTTCTCCGGGAAACAGCGGAAAAGCAGGAGACGGCCAGAAACCCACTGTGGAGAGTGCGGCCCTGACCCACGGCAGCCCGCTCCACAGCGGCTCCAAGCCGCTGCTCCAACCCATGGCTCCAAGCCCCCACCCAGAACAGCTGAGCCTCACTGAGCCTCCGCTGCAGCCGCCACTGCTGCCCAAACAACAACAACAACAAAAAAAAATACAGGGGACTTTCCAACCTCATCAGTCTCCTCACAGAGCCCAGAAATCGAAGAAAAGTCTGCTGAGCTACTGAAAGAGAAACGGGAACAGTGTGAGCTACTACAGGCTTCCTGAACTTGCCCATCCCCCAACCATCAGATCCCCAGCAAACTGGAAGAATTGAGCAACTAGAAGCAGCTCTGAACCACATCACCAACACCGGACCCAGCACAGCTGAGCCAAGCTCCACAGTTCAGGGAACGAGGTGGGCACTCAGCATTGGTGAGTTTGGAAGCCACACCAAAAGGTAACAAAGGCCTGCATTGGAAGTGCTAACCTCTCTTTCCAGGTCAGGGCAGATTATGGGTTACATATTTGTGGTTGGCCTTTCTATTTTCAAATAAGTGGAACATGAGGGGTTGAATATTGCTGCCTGCAATACTTTTAGATTTAAAGGGCCTTTATCTTTTGCTTCTGTCATTATTGAGGGCAGGGTCTGATTGCCTAGCTGACAGGATTAATGGTGTGGACCAACACACATCCTTAGGGATTTTGAGCCTATAAGACTGTTTGTTTCAATTCCCACACTTGTATACTCTGTGCTCATGTTAATTGAATGTGATTTTGCTCTGTTGAAGTTTAGAACTTGCTACTAAATTGTTCCACCAGTCCACTACAATACTTGCTTAACAAGCAAATTCAACAGCTAGGATTACTTCTGAGGTTAGACTTGGGTACAAGTGCTGCACTTGGCAACTTAAACTCATATCCTGAAATTTTAAAAAGTGGATCACAACACCTAAGAACACTGCAGATAAGTAGAAAACCTAAGCATCAAATCAATCCAGGATGCAAAAGTCACTACATTATAATACAAGAAACACAAAGAATCAAGACAATGCAATCCCACCAAAAATTACAAATCCATCAGAATTGTTCACCAATGAGACTGTTTTAGATGAAATTCCTGACAAAGATTTCAAAAGAATGATGATATCTATACTCAAAGAAATGGAAGAAGAAATAAAAGAAGAAATGAAAGCAATCCAAGAAGAAAACAAAGGAATTAAAGAAGAAAACAAACTCTTGAAAGAGAATGCAGAAAAACAGTTTAATGAAATAAAAAGGTCATTACAGGACATGAGTAAGGAAATAGAAATACTGAAGAAAAACCAGGCTGAAATCTTAGCTCTGAAGAACACAGTCAGTGAAATAAAAAACTCTGTGGAAAGTGTCACCAGTAGAATGGACGAAGGAGAGGACAGAATATCTAAACTAGAAGACCAGGGGGCAGACCTAACACAGTCCAACAAAGAGAAAGACAAGCTAATAGAAAGGTATGAATGGGAACTCCAAGACATCTGGGACACTATGAAAAGATCAAACATAAGAATTCAAGGTATAGCAGAAGGGGAAGAATTTCAATCCAGAGGCTTAGTAGGTGTTTTCCACAAAATCATAGAAGAAAATTTTCCCCAAATTGGGAAAGAAATGCCAATGCAGATACAAGAAGCATTTAGAACACCAAACAGAGAAAACCTAGAAAGATCCTCTTCTCGCCATGTTATAATTAAACTACTAAACACGCAAACCAAAGAAAATATATTGAAAGCAGTTAGAGAGAAAAAGCAAATGACCTTTAAGGGGAAACCCATCAGGATCACAGCAGATTACTCAACACAAACTTTAAAAGCCAGAAGGGCCTGGAGTGATGTATTCCAAGTTCTGAAAGATAAAAACTGTCAGCCAAGATTACTTTATCCTGCAAACTTATCCATCCAAATTGATGGAGAAATAAGGACATTCCATAACAAAGACAGGGTAAAGGAATTTATGGCAACTAAACCAGCTCTACAGAAAATACTTGCAGGAATCATTCATGCTGAAGAGAAAGCAAAACACACACAGCAGGAAATAGGAAAAAATAAACCATACACAAATAGCAGGTAAAACAAGTGAGTAAAGCAAAAACCAGGAAGAACTACGAAACAAGAAAAATGGAGAAATCAAATACATATCTTTCAATAATAACTCTTAATATCAATGGCCTTAATGCCCCAACCAAAAGACACAGACTTGCAGACTGGATTAAAAAGCAGGATCCTACCATCTGTTGCCTCCAGGAAACTCACCTCTCATTAAAAGATAGAAACCTTCTTAGGGTGAAAGGTTGGAAAAAGGTACTTCAAGCAAATGGGCCTAGGAAACAAGCAGGAGTTGCTATCCTAATTTCTGACAGGATAGACTTCAAACCAACATTAGTGAGGAAAGATAAAGCAGGTCACTTCATACTGATTAAAGGAACACTCCAACAGGAGGACATCACAATCCTAAACATATATGCTCCCAACATGGGGCTCCCAATTTCATCAAACAAACACTATTAGACTTAAGGTCAGAGATAACTCCTAACACAATAGTAGTGGGTGACTTCAATACCCCGCTCTCATCACTTGACAGGTCCCAGCCAAAACACAGAGAGACATCTGCATTAAGTGATATCATGGAACAAATGGACCTAACAGATATATACAGAACATTCCATCCAAATGCTGCAGATTATACATTCTTCTCAGCAGTACATGGGACATTCTCTAAAATAGAACATATAATAGGACACAAATCAAATCTTAACAAATACAGGAAAATTGAAATAATCCCTTGTATGCTATCTGACACAATGGGATTAAACTGCAAATCAGCAACAAGAAAAACTACAGAGCACACAGAAATTAATGGAGACTAAACAGTACATTATTGAACGATGTATGGGTCATTGAAGAAATTAAAAAGGAAATCAAGAAATTCATAGAATCAAATGATGATGAGAATACAACATACCAAAACCTTTGGGACACAATGAAGGCAGTCCTACGAGGGAAATTTATAGCCCTAAGTGCCTATATTAAGAAATTAGAGAGTTCACAGCTAAACAATTTAATGCTTCACCTTAAGGCCTTGGAAAGAGAAGAACAAGGCAAAAAATCAGTAGACGGGAAGAAATAATAAAGGTTAGGGCAGAAATTAATGAAATGGAAACCAAAAAAACAATCAAAAAATCAATGAAACAAGGAGTTGGCCCTTTGAAAGGATAAAAAAGATTGACAAACCCTTAGCAAATCTGACCAAAAGAAAGAGAGAAGGGACAAAAATTGATAAAATTAGAGATGAAAAAGGCAACATCACAACAGATACCAAAGAAATTCAGAAAATCATATGGACATGCTTTAAGAATATATATGCCTCTAAGTTTGAAAACCTGAAAGTAATGGATGATTTCCTTGATTCATATGACCTACCAAAATTAAATCAAGATGAGATAAACAATTTAAATAGACCTATAACAACCACAGCGATCCAAGCAGTTATAAAAAGTCTCCCAACTAAAAAAAGCCCAGGCCCAGATGAATTCACTACTGAATTTTACCAGACATTCCTGGAAGATCTAACACAAATGCTTCTCAAAAGGAAGGAACTCTACCAAAATCCTTCTATGAAGCCAACATCACTCTGATACCCAAACCGGACAAAGACAGATCAAAAAAAGAAAATTACAGACCAATCTCCCTCATGAACATAGATGCAAAAATTCTCAACAAAATACTGGCAAACGGAATACAAGAATATATCAGAAAGATTATTCACCCTGACCAAGTAGGCTTTATCCCAGAGATGCAGGGATGGTTCAACATTCACAAATCCATAAATGTAATACACCATATAAATGGTCTGAAGGACCAAAATCACATGGTCATCTCAATAGATGCAGAAAAGGCATTTGACAAAATCCAACACCCCTTCATGGTGAAAGTACTACAGAAACTGGGAACAGAAGGAACATATCTCAATATAATAAAAGCTATTTATGACAAACCTACAGCCAACATAATACTAATTGGGGAAAAACTTGAAGCTTTTCCTCTAAATTCAGGAACAAGACAAGGTTGTCCACTTTCCCCACTACTATTTAATATAGTCCTGGAAGTCTTAGCCATAGCAATAAGGCAAGAGACACTCATAAAAGGGATACAAATCGGAAGGGAAGAGATCAAACTCATTATTTGCAGACAATATGATTCTGTACATAACAGACCCTAAAGACTCTACCAGCAAACTGTTAGAGCTGATAAACACTTTCAGCAATGTAGCAGGATACAAAATAAACACACAGAAATCAGTAGCTTTTCTATACACTAACAACAAACATGCAGAGGATGAAATCAGGGAATCTCTCCCATTCACAATTGCCTCAAAAAAAAAAAAAAAAAAAAAAAAGAAAGAAAGAAACACCTTGGAATAAACTTAACCAAGGAAGTTGAAGGTTCTCTACAATGAGAACTTTAAAAAGCTCGAGTGACAAATTGCAGAAGACACAAAGAAATGGAAAGACATCCCATGCTCCTGGATTGGAAGAATCAATATTGTGAAAATGTCAATCTTACCAAAAGCAATCTACACATTTAATGCAAGCCCCATTAAAATCCCAATAGCATTCTTCACAGAAATAGAAAAAACAATCCTAAAATTCATCTGGAAACACAAAAATCCTCGAATAGCCAAAACAATTTTGCGCAAAAAAAATCAGGCAGGTGGTATAACCATACCCAATTTTAAGTTATATTACAAAGCCATAGTAACAAAAACAGCATGGTACTGGCACAAGGAGAGACAGGTAGATCAATGGAACAGAATAGAAGACCCAAATATTAATCCAGGCAGCTACAGCCACCTGATTTTTGACAAAAATGCCAAAAATATTCATTGGAGAAAAGATAGCCTCTTTAACAAGTGGTGCTGGGAAAACTGGACATCTGAATGTAAAAGGATAAACATAGATCCTTGTCTTTCTCCATGCACAAGAGTCAAGTCCAAATGGATCAGGGACCTTAATATCAGACCTGAAACTCTGAAACTGCTACAGGAAAAGGTAGGGGAAACTCTTCAACATATTGGCATAGGCAAGGACTTTCTGAATAGAACTCCAATTGCTCAGCGAATAAAACCACTAATCAACCACTGGGACCTTATGAAACTACAAAGCTTTTGTATAGCAAAGGACACTGTGAATAGAGCAAAAAGACAATCTACAGAATGGGAGAAAATCTTTGCCAGTTATACATCTGACAGAGGATTAATATCCAGAATATACAAAGAACTCAACAAACAGAATAATAAGAATTCAAACAACCCAGTTAAAAAATGGGCTATGGAACTAAATAGAGAATTCTCAGAAGATGAAATACAGATGGCATATAAACATCTAAAAAAGTGTTCCACATCCTTAGCTATCAGGGAAATGCAAATTAAAACCACTTTGAAATTCCATTTCACTCCTGTCAGAATGGCTACCATCAAGAAAACAAATGACAATAAGTGTTGGCATGGATGTGGAAAAAGAACAATACTTCTACACTGTTGGTGGGAATGTAATCTGGTCCAACCATTGTGGAAATCAGTATGGAGGTTCTTAAGACACCTAAAAATAGATTTACCATATGATCCAGCTATAGCACTCCTAGGCATATATCCAGAGGACTCTTCTCACTACCTTAGAGATACTTGCACAACCTTGTTTATTGCTGCTCTATTCACAACAGCTAGGAAATGGAACCAGCCTAGACGTCCCTCCACAAATGAATGGATAATAAAGATGTGGTACATTTACACAATGGCGTTCTGTTCAGTGGTAAAGAAAAATGAAATTATGAAATTTGCAGGGAAATGGATGGATCTGGAAAGGATTATACTAAGTGAGGTAACCCAGGCTCAGAAAGCCAAACGTCATATGTTCTCTCTCATATGTGGATCCTAGCTACCAATGTATAGACTTGTGTGTGAACTGGAACCTAAAATAGGTACTGTAAACCAGTAAGCTGGTAAAAGGCTATAAGGGAGGAAGGAAAGGGAAGGACTTAAGTGTATGGTATTGCACATATGTAAGTAGAAGAACAGATTACAGGGAGGGGAATGGCCTAAGTGAGGCCTTGGGAAGAGAATGCGTAAAAGAAGGGCAGGGGGAGGGTCAATCTAAATTCAAGATATTGTGAATAAGACTTATGTAAACCTGCTTTTTTGAAGAATGGCACATCTAGAAGCTATAGACTGCTACTAGAAAATTTTCAGTGCCTGGGATGGGATACCTTCCAGTGAGTTGTTGGCCAAGGAGGTCCCGGTAGCCTCCAAAACATTAAAAGCTTTTGCCAAAGCCCTTGGTTTCCCTTGAGAAACAGATGATAAAACCCTATTGCTGAAGACATCTCTTGCCTGAGAGGCAAGGTCACTGAGAAAGCAAGCTGGTACTGAGCCGAAAACCTTCTCCATGTAGACCAACCAACTGAAAGCTGGAAAAAGCTGCACCTGCATGCAGCCGCATGGGAGACAGAAGTCATCAGCAGTGAAAACAGTGGACACTGAATATTCAAGTTTGGCCAGACAGGCCCAATGACTGAACAGGTGCAATAGTGGCATGTCTACTCTTGGCATAACCAACTGCTCCATAATTGGACTGAAGGCCCTTTCTACGGGAGGGAATACATACCTGGTACTGAAAAACCTAAGCAAAAGTCTATGGCAGGGGAGGTCATGAGCCTTAGGGGTATAAAGCCTGTGCTTGTCTGGCTAAATGTATATATTATTCCCACCAAGCTGCCCTGAAAGCACTACACTTAATGTTCATGTTCACATATTAGCGCTGCTCTCACTCCTGGTTAGAGAAGCTTCTCTTTTCAGATGGCGATGACCACTCGGATCACCCAAAAGGCAACGTAGTGCTGAGAAGAAGGGATGGAGGAGTGCCCAGCAATGAAATACCTCTGTCACACCCTCCAAGGCTCAGGGACCATTGCAGAAGAGGGGGCGGATAGAATGGAAGAGCCAAAGGAAGGGTATGACTTCTTAAAATGCAACTGCCCAGACAGAAATTGGTCTCTCTATCCATGACCTTGCAGTTCCTAGCAATACCTTCACAAGACCATCAAAATGCAAGAAAAAGATAATGACATCAAATTAAAAGAGAGACTAATGGAGAGAGGAAGGGGATATGATGGGCATTGGAGTTCTAAAGTAGAATGGGGGAAAGGAGGGAAATATCATTTGGTTTTTGTATGTAAGTATAGAAGTTGTCAATAAAAAAACGAACAAAAAAATTACAGTTATTGTGAATAAGACATTTGAAAGACGACATTTTTAGTAATGACACACCCAGAAGCCATAGATTGTTACTAGAAAATTTTCAGTGCCAGGGATGGGATACCTTCCAGTGAGTTGTTGGCCAGGGAGGTCCCCACTGCCCACAAAACATTACAGGCTATTGCCAAGGCTCTTGGTTTCCACCAGAAACAGATGGTAAGACCCTATTGCTGAAGACTTCACATGCCTGGGTGGCAAGGTCACTGAGAAATCAAGCTGGAGCTGAGATGAAATCCTCCTCCCTGTAGACCAGCCAACTGAAAGCTGGAAAAAGCTGCACTGCATGCAGCCCTATGGGAGAAAGAAGTCATCAGCAGTGAAAACAGTGGACACTGGAAGCCTCAAATTTGGCCAGCCAGACCAAATGACCGAATGGGTGCAATAGTGGCATGTCTGTTCTGGGAGAACCAGCTGCTCTCTAATTGGACTGGAGGCCCACTCTATGGGAGGGAATGCATGCCAAGTACTGAAAACCTAATCAAAAGCCTATGGTGGGGGAGGTCATGAGCCTTAGGACTGTAAAGCCTGCTCTTGTCTAACTAAATGCATATATTATGCTCACCAAACTGCCCTGTAAGCACTTCACTTAATGTTCATATCCATATATTAATGCTACTTTCACTTTGGTTAAAAAGAAGCTTTTCTTTTCAGATGGCAGTGACCACTGGGATGATCCAAAAAGCACCATAGTGCTGAGAAGAAGTGAAAGAGGAGTGTCCAGCACTGAAACATCTCTATCACACTCTCCAAGACTCAGGGTCCATTGTGGAAGAAGTGGTGGAAAGAATGTAAGAGCCAAAGGAAGGATACGACTCCTTATGCAACTGTCCAGACAGAAATTGGCCTCGATATCCATGACCTCGCAGTGCCTAGCAATACCTTCACAAGACCCTCATAATAGGAGAAAAGAGGCTAACAGAGAGAGGGAGGGGATAAGATGGAGAGCAGAGTTGTGAAGGGGAAAGTAGGGGGTGGAAGGAAATTATCATGGTTATTGTCTGTAAGTATAGACGTTATCAATAAAAAAGTTTAAAAACGAAAAAGACACGTGAGGACTCTTCCACTCACATTTCACTGGCTATAGCTTCATATAACATTCCAAAGCCAGGAAAGAGTAGACTTCCACCTGGTACTCAGCCAAGGCCTGCAAACACTGGGCAGTTAGCACAAGTGAGTGTGCAGTGAGTGGCTGTGCAGGAAAGGGATGTGTCCCTGAGTTTCTTGCAATGGCCTTTTCCTCTTAGAGTGTTGGGGTTGGGGTGGGGACATATAGCCATTTTTTTAACTACTCAGCCTGTATTGTGTAAGCTAAGCTAATCAACCACTGTATGTGTGTGTGTATTTTATATATATATGTTCTGTTCCTCTAGAGAACCCTGACTAAATAAGCCAACATTCTAAGAATGCTTGGGCTGGGAATTGTGGGAGACTTCCTGCCCTCATTTTCTTCTGAACCCCTCACTGATGCTGGTGGCAAAAATAAATGACATGTCACTGCTATAGCACCTTTCACTTTAGGCATGTATGCAGGCCCAGGACATGGACTTTGGAATGTAGACAGGCTGGGCTCTGAGTTCTGGTAGTGTGCTGTGTGAACTTGTGTCCATTCACTTCTCTCCGCCTTAGCTTCCCCAGGAAGGGGCTCCACGTGCTCCACCACTACACAGGGCAGTTGTGAGGACCGACACACACAGGGCTGCCACACTCAATGCAGAGCCTGCCCTGGAGACAACGGAGCAGTCCCAGGCAGGAATTCCCAAGGCCTGTCTGTCTTCTGTGAGCTGGTCCGTGCCCCAAATCCCTCTCCCCTGAGTCTGGGGACCCTTGCCACTGGGGCCATGTCTTATTTGGGGGCATGACTCAGAGTGTAGGTGGTTTCCTGGCCCTCAGGAAACACATGTTAGATAAACTAAAGCCCCCACAGTGAGTAGACAAAGACATGCGCTTGGGGACTTGCTGTGATGCGTGGACTTTGAGGTCGTGATCTCCTTGAAGGAGGATTTTTGAGAATCCTTCACAGGATGTCAGAGGGCCTTGTGTTACTCAAGGGGCAGACCCAGCAGGCCTGAGCTTCAGAGCAGGCAGCAGGCACGTCTCCAGACTCTCGCTCTGGCTGGGGAATTGCTGCCCTTGAGATTTGAACTGTAGGTCTTGCCCACGACAAACTTCAACACAGACAGTCCTCAGATGTCACTGAAAGACCTTCCTGAGATCCAGCTCCATCTTGGGCTGGGAGCTCAGCAAGTCCATCAGAAAGCTGGGCTGTATGACACGATATGCATGTGAGATACCCCTACATGCCCAAGCCCAGCCCACACACCTCTCTGACCTCCCTGCTGCCCTGCCAGGTCATCATCTAGAGCATTGACCACTGTCATACATTTAAAGCCCTGGTCGATGTCTAGGGTGTGGTTTAGAAACTGGGGCACAGATCACTATCGATTGGTGGAGGCAGGGCGGGCAAGGTCATGGGAAGTTCATTTATTCATTCACCCAGTTATTCACTCATTCAAGAAATTGGTTCTGATCCGTAATTATTGGTCTATTCCCTGTGTGAAGCAGCTTACTGGCTCACTGTGTGGCAGGCAGCTCTGGAGGACGAAGAGCTAGAATCTCATCAAGCCCAGGCATGGGAGGGAAAGGGTAGGCTGAGGGAGGGAAGCGGGCACGTGGAAAGGTGCATGAAGGGATTCTTAGAGCTGTGCTGGCCATTTTGTCCCACCCCTCCAGGGCCTCACTACCTGGAACATGCATTCTTCCTGCCTCAGCCTCCTGAGTGCTAGGAATACAGACATATCCCACCATGCCCAGCTAACAATGCTGGTCTTCTTTTTTATTAGTTGATTGACAGTGCCATACATGTATATAATGTGGTTTGATCATATTTACCCTCCTTTTCTCTCTCTTGCCCCCCCACAATCCCTTGGAGCTGTGAACTCCTTCCTAGTCTACTACTTTCCTGTCCTTTTTTTTTTTTTTTTTTTTTTTACCTCCCTGGTTCAATTGAGTTTAATTAGAGTTGCTTGAGTAGGCATGGGGTGGGGGATGTTTATCCAAGAATGGTCAACTTCAGTAGCTACACCCCTCTTCTCTCAGGAACCAGTAACTGCCAGCAGTTCCTCAAGGAGGTATGAACCTCAAGGGACTTCCTGAATCCCCCTCCCCGCCCCACCATGTGTACAGAACATTCACAGGCCCAATTTTGCACAGATCGTGTGCAGGTAACAAAGTTGCTGTGGGTGCCTGGGTGCAATATCCACATTATACCCAGAAAACAGCATTCCACAGCACTCCTCCCCAGCTGGCAGCTCTCAAGTTCTTTCTGCCTCCAGGCTCGTCTCTCTTGAGGCGCTTCCTAACGACAATGAGGATGAGTGATAGCCTTTTTAGATTCCAAAGGATCCTGATGGCTAATCTGCACCCGGCCCTTTCCAGATGGGGAGTCATGTACAGAGATATAAGGTAACTTTCCCTAACAAGAAAAATGACACAGGACTGGGGGTATGGTTCAGCCCACAGTACTTGCCCACTGGGTGAGAGGCCTGGGGTTGGAATCCTGCACTACAGGGTGGGAGAACGAAGTGATGAAGTTGAGATTCAGTCTCCATACCCCCTCAGAAGCTCAGCCGTGACATCAGGCCACACTGGCCCAGCCAGAGGAGCTCATGCAGCCCAGGAGGGACAACGAAGCCCAGAGGATGCTGGGAAAGGAGACAGGGAAATCCAAGGGGCTAAGACCTGGAACCTTCGCCCACTGGTTTTGCAAGCCTGCCCCCAGTGTCCAGAGAAGGCAGGGGACTTGTAAAAGTACAGGGACAGTTGTGGCCACATGACAGAAACTTCTGCTCTCCCCCACAATGCCAGCCTGCTAGGCCCTGGGCGACCCTGGCACCAAGGGCAGCTGATCATGAGGTGGGATAAGGGTGGACGAGGCAGGGGAAGGATGCCTGTACTCTTTTCTACTTTTCCTTCTCCTAGTTAAATAAAAGCCAAGTAACAAAAGTGCTTTCCAAGCGCTCTGAGCACATGTGCAGGTCCAGGCGGTGTGCATGGATTCGCTGAGCTGAGGTGACTCCTCAGGAGATGGGGCTGCTGCAAGGGAATGTTTAACCAGGGAAGGGACACGGAGGCCTATGTTTGCCAGAGCCTGTGGCCCCAGCCCCCACAATGACCTTGGGAGCTACAGAAAAGTGCCGAGTGAGGGTTCTGTTGTGCCCCCATCCTAGCCTGCACCCCCACTGACCTGCCTCAGTCTGAGCCCCAGGCCCATTCTCTTCCTCTCCTGCCTTCTGTGAGGGTCCCCAGAGGCACAGGCACATGGGAAACCAGGGCAAACGTCCTCAGTGGTAGGGTCTCTCCTTCAGAGCGGGGATCACAGTGGTCAGAGAAGAGAACTCTTGCTTAGCAGGGCCTAGCGTCTCCATACCAAGGAGGGATGAAAGCCAGATGCCTGTGTCCTCCTCTCTGCCCACCACCCTGCTGCTCAGCAGCTTCTACCAACAGGGTGGAGCTTCCGCAGCTGCCATGTAGAGTCTGTTCCGGGCCTTAGGGCTGATTTCCGGTATGCATATGGCACTTCCTGCTGTGTCCCCACATGGAAAACAGAGGCATCCCTTCAATTCCTCTTCTTCTCTTGTCTTTTTATATTCTCATCCATCCCATCGTGACACCTCCCCCCCAAACCCACACCACCCATGACAACCCCAGAACTGCTTCAGTGCCAGGCAGAAGGCACGAAGGTGGACGTGCTGAGAAAATACATATGAACTCACTGGATGGCTTCTCACACCCTGCACCCATACCCTGCTTCCACATTTATCTTCCTATGGATTTCGGAGGGGAAACGCATGCGGGGTTCAGTCTATGCCAAGACCCTGAGGCAGGAGTGTTCACAATGGGGTTGGCCTACCCTGTAGGGAGCCTCCTGGGCCTCAGCATCCAACCAGACCCAGGTACTCTTCACACAGGGAACCCCAGCTGCCCCTCAGACTGCTCATTCTAATGCCTCTTGTCTCTTTGGGGCATAAAAGCCAATCCTTCCTGGCCGTCAAGTGGAGAGTGGGTCCCTGCTCTGTCCTCATTGTGTGATGGGATTCCATGTGACAGGATGCTTGAATCCCAGCCCCGGCTCTGAGAGGCTTTGTAGCCCTAGGCCACCCCATCTCCTCTCCTGGGGAAGATAAGGCCTGTCACGGTCACTCGGCGGGCAGGAGATGAGCTGCTATAATGATCAGCAGGGCTGGCTGGGCCATTCCCCACTCTGCTGTCTAAATTCCCCGTGTAAACGCATCTAAGGGCGCTAAATCTCAACCAGAGGCTGCGCATAGGCTTAAGGACGGTGTTGCAGTCAGTTCACGTTGCTAGCAGAAAACACCAAACCAAGAGCATCTTGTGGGGACAAAGGTTTATTTTGGCTTACAGACTCGAGGGGAAGCTCCATGATGGCAGAGGGAAACCATGGCATGAGCAGAGGGTGAACGTCACCCCCTGGCCAACAAACATCAGATGAACAACAGCAACAGAAGAGTGTGTCAAACACTTCCAAGAGGAAGCTGGCTATAACACCCATAAGCCCACCCCTGACAATATACTGCATCCAAGAGGCGTTAATTCCCAAATTACCATCAGCTGGGGACATGGCATTCAGAACACCTAAGTTTATGGGGGACACCTGACTCAAACCACTGCAGATGGGGACGGAAGTTGGAGGGTCTCGCAGCTTTGTGTATTGAGGATGCCCCCCTTATGCCTTCCAGATGACCTGCTCTGGTGATCGTCACTATGGCAGCACTGTTTTCTCCACGTGAATCAAACTGTCAGGTGACGGTGTTCTGAAGCCTTCCATCCTTCTATGTAACTGTAAGCCAATCCATAGGCCATCATAAACCTTGCCTCCCATGATTCTTCAGAATTACTTCCTCTCAATGCCCAGCTACTTCCTGTTACACTCTACCCATCCCAGAATTAAGGCAGTCGAAGACAGCTTTGCTGAGGGGCACACTTGGTTTGGCCCTCATGCCTTTACTGACAGTGGGGTGCCAAGGATGCCTGGAGAAGGAGGCTGCTGTCTGTGTGATTCTGTTCCTCACAGGCCTTCCAGCTCTACCTTTCGTGGCCTGCATTGCAGACACACTGTCCACATAGGAAGGACCAGCATCCTAGAGAGGGGGACTTGATGGAGGCGAGGGGGCTGTCAGTCCCACTATCTGTGGTACAGGCTCCAAGTCAAAAGTCACTCCAAGTTCACGCCTTCCACCCAGTAACATTCTCATCCTGGTGACCCTGGTGGAAGCAGTGGTCTAGCACTGGCACCAACACCGCTTGCTCACCTGTATCCAGAACAGCAGCTCTGGCTCTGCACCTGCCCAGGTAGCCGCATGGAACTAGATGTTGATATCCCAGTGGCTCTTTGTGAGTTTGTTTCCACTGGAGCCTTTGTTTATGGGCAGTCCAATGGTTTCTCCACTTACTACTGTGACAGAATGGGTGATTGTCAACTTAATGGGACCTGGAATCACCAGGGATTTTGTAGATCGGGTTAGCTCTGGGCATGCCTGTGAGGGATGATTCTGATTAGGTTGAGTGGGAAGACCTGCCATAATGGTAGGTGGCACCATCTCACGGGCTGGGGTCCAGGACTATCTAAAAAGAAATAAACTGGTGGGCACCAACATTCCTCACTCTCTGCTTCCTCGCTGGGCTGAGGGTGACCAGTTGCTCCTGCTGCCATGGCTCCCTGTCATCACCTGGAATTGCAAACGGAAATAAACCCTTCCTCGCTTAAACTGATTTTTTTTTTTTTTTTTGGTCAGGCATTTTGTCCCAGCAAAGAGGAGATAACTAATAGTTTTTATATACACTTCCTTATCTACAGACATATATATACCTGTCAATTTGCACAAAGGGATCAACCGACTGGATTAAAAGTATAGGGAATAAATTTTGCCAAGTGTATTTAGATCCTGAAGAAAGAAAGAAAGAAAAAGAAAGAAAGAAAGAAAGAAAGAAAGAAAGAAAGGAGGAAAGAAAGAAAGAAAGAAAGAAAGAAAGAAAGAAAGAAAGAAAGAAAGAAAGAAAGAAAGAAAGAAAGAAAGAAAGAAAGAAAGAAAGAAAGAAAGAAAGAAAGAAAGAAAGAAAGAAAGAAAGGAGGAAAGAAAAAAACACAGACATGGTTTACCAAAGATTGCCATGTAAGGACGCAGTGCTGCCAAGAAAGGGTGAGCTCATGGGTTGTGACAATTTTTTTTTTTTTTTTTTTATGACAATTCATTTTGACCTGACTTGATTAGACCAAGAAGCCCCACCTCTGGGTGTCAGTGGGGCATCCCCAGGGTAGATTCATCAAGGGGAAGGACTACCCTCAGTGTGGGCAGCATGACCCTCAAGGCTAGGGTCACAGATGGAACCAAGGCGAAAGAACGGTGAAAACTGGGGAGCACACACATTCTCTCTCTGTTTCCTTCCTGTCACACAGTGGCCCCTGCCATGGCCTGCATGCCTCCCTCCCCAACACCATAAGTGCTGAACCTTCTCCAATCATGAATTAGATCACTTACTTTTTAAAGCTACCTGTGGCAGCTATTTTATTACTGTGCCTAGGAAGTACCAATGTGTGGCCTTTATGACCCACAATATGTTTGTATGGTCCTGTCTCTTTTTGCGCCCCATTTCATACACCCCATAAATTAAAATGCCGCACATAGCAATGCATTTCTGTAAAGACCCCCGGCTATCCAGTTGTTACTTGAAAGGGAAGAGAGCTGGCCTCCGTGTCTATACTGATGGAGCTAGGGGGATCTTGGGAAGAGTTTGCGCTGCCCTCGAAATTGGGACACAGCTCTGCATTCCTCCCCTTCCCACAGGCCCCATGTGACCAGGCCAGCACCCACTGCCCTTCTCAACAAGGGTCCTGGTAGGTTTAGCAGAGGAGAATTCTCAGTACACAGTGGGAAGGAAGCCATGAGAAGGGCAAATCCAGAAATGGGAAACCTCCCTGCCGCCCTCCTCCTTCCTCCCTCTCACCTCTCTTTCTCCTTTCTTTCTTCTCTCTTTTCTTTTCTCCTCCCTCTCTCCCTGTCTTTTTTCTTCCTTCTCTTCTTCCTTTTCCTTTCCTTCCCTCCCTCCCTCCTTCCTTCTTTGATTCCATCTTTTCCTGTTTGTTTGGTTTGGCTGTTGGGTGGAGTGTGGGCACGCTCACACACATATAGAAATGAAAACCCTTCCCGGTGACCGTACACGATGAGCTGTGCCAAGCCTGCAGTGGCTGTGGCCTGGCTGAGGGTCTCTTCCCTGAGGCACTACTGCAACCGCCACAGCTGCATGACTGCCTAGATGGTCAGCTGCCCAAGGTCGAGTTTGGAATGTGTTGTTTTGTCGTGCAATTAACACAATGTTCAATTTTAGGGCCTGACTTGGGAACGGGTGCCAAGAGCATTCCTGAAGGGTCAGAGGGAACGGTTACATACGTCGGCTGTGGAAGGTCCTTCCGGAAGGAGCCTTTGGCCTATACGCTCGTGTTCAAGTACACTGGAGGTCCTCCTCACCCCCACAAACTGTGTGCTATTTTGTCCCAGCAAAGAGGAGGTAACTAATAGTTTTCATATATGTTTCCTTATCTACAGAAGTGTATATACCTGTCAATTTACACAAAGGGATCAACCAACTGGATTAAAAGAATAGGGAATAAATTTTGCCAAATGTATTTAGATCCTGAAAAGAAAGAAAGAAAGAAAGAAAGAAAGAAAGAAAGAAAGAAAGAAAGAAAGAAAGAAAACACAGACATGGTTTACCAGAGATTGCCATGTGAGGCCTCAGTTGTGAAGAAAGGGTGAGCCACAGAAGACCTGTGACAGAGGAGACTGAGCTGTGAGGGGACAGCTCTGGCAAAGATCAGCGACAGTAGTGAGCCTACAGGGCTTAAGGGATGAGTTAAGGGACCCAGACGGGTGGCTCCCTGGGGCCCTGAGCCTCAATGCCCTCCTTTATCTGGGGAGGGAGGTAGAAACAGCCGCTTGCTGAGAAGGGCTTTGGGAAGGGTTAGCTCATGGGCTGTGACCATTCATCTTGGACTCTTTTGAAATTGAACCAATATCTTTTCATCAAAGAATAATTCATTCTTTGTTCCTTTCAAAAACTTGAAATGCTATAAAATGTGTGAGTTCAATCAATACCTAGTCCTCAGAAATCACCCATGTGACCCTATATTTTTTTTCTAGCATTTTCTTCTAGGCTTACACATTAACACCCAGAGAAGGTTATTGCACTCAGGTAAAATCTTCCCAGTGCTGCATGTGGTGAATGAGGAAACTGGTCGCAGCAAGAAGTCTCTCCATCCCAGAGTGAGTCAGAAGTTGAGCCCCGGAACTTGGATCCCTGACTGACCACTTACATCAAGACGAGAAGTCCGACAACCTGCCACCTTCACGTGGTTAGACTGGGAGCGAGGCTAGCACTCCCAAGCCTGCTTTCTGCTGCCAGCAGTGCAGTGTTCACTGGATGTGGCATCCTCCTGTGATCCCAGCACTTGGGAGGCAGAAGCAGGGGGATCAGGAGTTCAAGGACATCCTCAGCTACATAGTGAGACTGAGGCCAGCCTGGGCTACATGCTACCCTGTGTCAAAGAAACAAATAAATAATAAGCATAATCAACACAAAAAAAAAAAGAAAAGAAAGAAAGTCACACACATGAGGGAACAAGAGAGGGTAACAGTGGGGGCAGGAAGGGGAGAAACACACAAAATAGAGTATATTTTCTCATATATATATATATATATATATATATATGACATAAAAGTGGGCTGTTTGGAGATGAAAAGGGATCAGTAAGAGGAGAAAGGACTGTGGAGTGAAATGGAGTGAACAACGTACAATGACATGTGTGTATGAAAATGTCATATTTTGCACAGTAAAAGAATTAATTTAAAATTATGAAACAAGGACTGGAAAGATGGCTTAGCAGTTGAGGTGTTTGCCTGCAAAGTCAAAGGATCCCAGTTCGATTCTCGAGTAAGCCAGATGCACAAAGGGGGCACATGCATTTGGAGTTCATTTGCAGTGGCTAGAGGCCCTGGAGCACCCATTCTCTCCCTCCCTCTCTCCCTCTCTCTCTCAAATAAATAAATAATATAGTTTTTAAAAGTATGAAACAGGGCTGGAGAGATGGCTTAGCGGTTAAGGCACCTGCCTCCTAAGCCTAAGAACGCTGGTTCCAATCTCCAGCGGTTCCAATCTTCAGGTCTCACGTTTAGCCAGATGCAAAGTGACGCAAGGGCGCAATGCCGCACTTGACCACAAGGGGGCGCACGCAACTGGATTTCATTCGCAGCAGCTGAGACACTGCTGGCGCGCCCATCTCTGTCTTCCTCTCCCTCTCTCTCTCTGTCTCTCTCTGTCTCTTTCTGTGTCTCTCTCCAAAAAAATAATTTAAAAAAGTATGAAACAAGGCTGGAGAGATAGCTTAGTGGTTAAGGTGCAGCTGGGCCAGACACCTGAGTCCCTGGGTCCCTGTCCTTCTCACCCTAGTCTGTTTGTGAGGTGACTGCTCTGTGGGGGACCACGGGGATGGCATCCTGTTCTCTGAACTTGTTTTATGACTTCTGCTTACAAAGTGACCTGTGTCCTTGCCAGTGACAGACTGTGCACTGACCAGGGCCCCAGCTGGCCCCTGCAGCCACACGTTCCTATTGGCTAAAGCTGTCCCAAAGACAATGAGCTTGAAGATGGCGCTCACCATGGCCTTGCCTACAAGCCTTCTGCGCTCCACCCCACTGGCTCCTTCTTGCTGCAGTGGACTGGTGTGGGGACATTATAACCAGTTACATGCCATCCCTTGCATGAGCACCAGTTAGCAGAATAGACCTGAGGAAGGTTTTCAGTGATCAAATCCACCTAGGACACTTATGCACATCCACACACACCATAAGGAATGGTAAGATTTAAAGCAAGACATGCTGGCAGGTGGACAGTGTTTGATTCCTACCAGTGTCTTTTTTCTCCCTCATTGCTCAAAATCATGGTACTGGTTCCTTTCTTCACAGACGCAGTGTGGGAAAACACATATTTGAGAGGGTTCACTCATGAGAGTGTGACAAAATGCACTGGGTGCTGGCTGGTGTGACTGCAGCTGGGAACTGAGAGGAGTAGGTGCTCTAAGGCACTGTTCCAAGATTCAGCGTGGATTAGACACCACTGGAAGCCTAGCCTGGGTGGCAGTGTGTGGATAGTGTGAGCACTGGCACTGAACTGTGCTTCTAAGACTGTGGATAGTGTCCTGGGGACCAGGAGGACACAGCAGGCCACAATCATCATGACTACAGAGAGGCTGAACCAGCCTGCTGGGACGTAGTCCATGAACCCCCACTTCTAGCATCTTCCCAGGTGCTGCTGGTTATGTTCCCGGATACTTGCCAGGCAATGCCCATGTCCATCAAGTCCTGGCTGCGGACATCAGTGTGTCCATGTTGTTTCTCACTGAGGAACATTGTGACCTTGTGATTCCATCATGTGCTAGTTCCATGAGAGACACCGGATGGCGTTAAGCACTCTGAGCTTGGCCAAGTCTTTGTGCTGCTGGGCTCACTGTCTGGGAAAGAAGGCTGTGGTCACAGCATGTCACATTGACCATGTCTCCCCAAGCATCAGGGAATAGCAGACAGGATCCAGCAGGTGTAATGTCGGCATCACACCTGTGCCTGTTCACAGGAAAGCCTGGGGTGAGCAGATAGCTCGGTCAGTAAAGCACTTGCTGAGCAAACCTAAAGACTTGAGTCCGACACTCAACAAGCAGCGCGTGAAGGCACGTGGGCTTGTAGTCTTAGACTGTGGAAGGAAGACAGGAGGTTGCCTGGGGCTTGCTGACCAGCCAGTCTACTTGACTTGGTGAGTTTCAGGCCAATGAGAGACTCGGACTTAAAAAGGAAGAGAGCATTCTTGAGGAATGACACCTGAGGTTGTCCTCTGGCCTCCACTTGATACACGCACACATATGCACTCTCACACACATGTGTACACACACACAAGTCCTGCCCTTCCTGGGCACCCTGTAACACTGAGGCTGGGCGGCTGGCTGTGAGCTGAGTTCCTGGCAATAGAGGGTTAGGTTGTCTATGGGTGGAAATAAAGGGTCAGCTGTTCCAACCGAAACCAAAATAACAATGAGGAACAAGGCAGGACGTTATGTCTCTTGCAGTAGCCTGGCTAAGCCAGCCCATGCTGAAAGAAGAACTGACTGGAGACAAGCTCTTTTCTCTGCTGTAACACAGTCCTGTCCTCGGATGTTGCTTTACCCAAGGGGGTGATGACTCGCCCTCAGGCACCCAGCACATGATTCCCGAGCTTCTGCAGAGAACACAGACATGTCATCGATCCTGGTGTTCCGTGGAGTCAAGGACGTGCTCCTGCAACTGTGCCCAGGCTGTGAGGGAGCTGGAGGGGGCAGAGGGAGAGCCATCCTTCCCTGTAAAGATGCACTCCAAACACTCACTTCTTACGTGTACTCAGAGCCACAGATCACGGCTAAGCCCGTGGACTGGACGGGCTGAATGAGGCTGTCATGTCTGGACTCAGATAACATTAGACATCAGTGTCCGCACACTGTCACCCTCCATTTTGTCCCTGTAGAAATCTTTGTGTAGGATTCTTCCTAAAATGTCACCCGGTCATCTTGCCTTTCTCCTTTGTGAGTGGGAGAAATACATGAAAATACAGCTATTTCCTAACAAAAATCGTTGTGTCTCTTTATCTTCTTTCCAAATGTTCTAGAATTCAGGCCAGTCACTCAAGTCCAAATTCAATACTCATGCTCAGTGGGGTGTAGTCTTTAAAAATAGTGATGTGCAGGACCTTACATCAGAAAATCAAATTCAGGAGGTGAGGAAGGATCTAGGAGCTCTGGCCTGATTTAAAGCTATATTACAAAGTCATAGTAACAAAGCAGCATGGTACTGGCATAAAAACAGAAACGTAGACCAATGGAAGAGAATTGAAGACCCAGACCTTAGGTCAAGTAACTGCAGCTGCTTGATCTTTGACAAAGGTGCCAATAATGTAGACTGGAGAAAAGACAGCATCTTCAACAAATGGTGTTGGACAAATTGGATGACCATTTGTAGAAAAATGAAATTAGACCCACTCATTTCAGCATACACAAAAATCAAGTCCAAATGAGTTAAAGACCTGAAACCCTTCTACCAGAAGAAGAAAATAGCAGGAGATCTCCACGATGTAGGAGTGGGGAAAGATTTCCTGAACAAAACCCCAGGAGACTATAAAATAAAACATGTACTCAAGCAATGGCATCTCATGAAGCTAAAAAGCTTTTGCACAGAAAAACATACCATAATGAGAGCCAATAGATTACCCACTGAATGGGAGAAAATCTTCACCAGCTATACCACTGACAGAAGCCTAATATCTAGAATCTACAAAGAACTCAAAAAACTAAATAATAAAAAATCAAACAACCCACTCCAAAAATGGGGCAGAGAACTGAATAGGGAGTTCTCAGAGGAAGAAATACAAACGGCTAACACATACTAAAGAAAATGTTCAATATCCCTAACCACTAGGGAAATGCAAATTAAAATAACTATGAGATTCCACCTTACTCCAGTAAGGATGGAAATCATCAAAAAAAATTCAAACAGCACCGGGTGTGGTGGCACACGCCTTTAATCCCAGCACTGGGAGGCAGAGGTAGGAGGATCACCGTGAGTTCAAGGCCACCCTGGGACTACCCAGTGAATTCCAGGTCAGCCTGGGCCAGAGCGAGACACTGCTAGAAAAACAAAAAACAAACAAACAAACAAAATCAAACAACAACAAATGTTGGCAAAGATGTGGGGAAAAAGGAGCCCTCATCCACTGCTGGTGGGAATATAAGCTTGTACGACCACTGTGGAAATCAATATGGAGATTCCTGAAAAGGATGAACACAGAGGACTAACAGACCTAGTTGTTCCCTTACTGGGCATTTATCCTAAATGCTCCATGCTTCACTACAGAGACATTTACTCAACCATGTTTATAGCTGCTTGATTCATCAAAGCTAAGAACTGGAATCAACCCAGGTGCCCATCACTGGATGAATGGATAATGAAGTTGTGGTACACTGACACAATGGAATTCTCTTCAGCAGTAAGGGGAAAATGATACAATATGATTGGTATAAAATGGACAGACTTGGAACAGATCATACTCAGTGAACCCACGCAATCACAGAAAGACAAACGCCACATGGTCTCACTTATCTGTTCTTAACCTGGACCAGCTTGAGTTGCTCACATACCTGATGGACAATTCAAGGTTCAGACAATAGGGATGGAAGGGATGGGGGGGGAGGAAGGAGAGGGTGGGTAAAAACAAACACAAAACTAAATCCAAAATGAACTGGTACTATGGAAACCTTTATCCTTGGAGTTAGACTAAAAGATAGAACCGAGTAAGCGGGGAGCACCTGAAAAGAAGGGTCCTGGAGAGGTGGGATGCAACCTAACCTGATTTTTTTTTTTTTTTTGTCTCTGGCCTGTAATTACAAGTACTAGAAATCAGTTGCTTCCCACAATGAGCTGTTGATCAGACAGACCTACAAGGTCCCCAAAACAAGACACTTTCTGTCAAAGCACTTGATTACATGCCTGAGACAAAAGTTAAGACCCTGTTGCTGAAGATGCCATATGCTGCCAACACAGAGGGTGGAAAGACCTGGTTGGAAGCCAGTGCCCAGACAGTCAGCCCATCTAGTGCTGGAAAGTGCTACATGAGCTACTGGGGGAAAGAGGTAACAGCAGTCTTAGCAACCAGAGGTCTAATCTACTCAGAGCAAACACTCTGACAGAAATGTACACACCAGTGCAATGGTGGTTCCCAGCCTTGGTGGTTAACCAATAGCTTTCTGATCGGCTAAAAGACCTTTTGTCTCTATTCTCTGTAGCTCCATCACACCTCTGTCCCTGCAGGCACTGACCTGTTTCTGTGCAAAGTCTCTCTCAGTCACACCTCACATGGCCACCTTGGCTGGGTGTCAGTCGTCCTTCTCCGCTACCCCCAAGGACACTGACAGAACCCAGCTGGCTTCTCACACTGTCTCCTTCAGCATGGCAGCCTTTCCCCTCTCTTTCCTTCATAGGGCATCTATCTGAAGGGAGGCTTTGGCAAGCCATCTGCCAACGTGTTCTGCATCAGCTTCCAGGGCTCCGCTCTGGTGTCCGGGATCCTGAAAACCAGGTGGGTCATGTTCCCATCTGTAGCCTCAACACACTGCCCTATGCTTGAGAGGAACTCTGAAGGTGGCTGATGAATGAGGATGCTGTGAAGTGGTCCTTTTGGGGGGATGCTTCCTGCTGTCCTTTTAAGTGATGAAAATGGACAATGTGGTGGTTTGATTCAGCTGTCCCCCATAAACAGTAGGTGTTCTGAATGCTAGCTAGGTTCCCAGCTGATAGAGATTTGGGAATTAACACTTCCTGGAGATGGTGTATTGTTGGGAGTGGGCTTATGGGAATTATAGCCAGTTTCCCTTTGTCAGTGTTTGGCACACTCTCTATTGCTGTTGTCCACCTGATATTGGTGAAGAGGTGATGTCCACCCTCTGCTCATGCCATCCTATTCCCCTGCCATCACAGAGTTTCCCCTTGAGTCTGTAAGCTAAAATAAACCTGTTTTTCCCACAAGCTACTCTTGGTCGGGTGATTTCTGCCTGCAATGCAAACCTGACTGCAACAGTAAAGTTGGTGCTGAAAGTGGGGTCATTGCTGCTTGAAACCTGACTATGTGGCTTTGTCCCTTTGCAGCTGATTTTCAAGAGGAATGTGGAAGGATTTGAAACCTTGGTCTAAGAGATGCCTTGCAGTGCTGTAAGTACAGCTTGATGGACTATTCTGGTCAGTGTTGAAAGACCTGAATGCAGTAAGAACTATGGACTGTGAGGTTTGGCTTGTGAGGATGAGAAAGAGCTTTGCCTGGACTGGGATAGAAACAGTTTTTGTGAGAAGCTTGCTATTATGGCCCATGTCCTGAAAACTTGTGCAGGGTTTCTTTGCGTAGAAATGGAGTGGTGTGAGCAGAAGGATATGGCACAAAAAAAAAAAAAAAAAAAAAAAAAAAAAAGAAATCTTTAGGCTGAAACTGCTGCCTGTTCAGCTGCAATTAAGAGATTACAACTACTGAGATTAGGTTACCTGATCTGCATTGGGACAACAGAAAAAATGCAGTCTTTTGAAGGGTCCTGAATGCTCAAGGAGAGTCCTGTTTTTCAAAGTCTGCATTATTCCCCCTGGATTAACAAATTGACACCTCACCTGGTATTAGGAAGTATAAGAAATGCAGGAAAGAGAGGATCATTGAATTTGCAATGCAGTCTTGTCTTTTGGAAATGGCCATGGGCAGTGGGAAGCAGTTTTGCTGGGTTGCCTGCGTGGAGACCTGATGGAACCATGAGGATGGATCATGGGTTGCAGTGGAGACCCAGTGGAGATGCTGGGACCGCGACACGACTGCTAAGGAGAGCTGCCGGCCCTGGATGAAGTTTTCCAAAACTGTGAGTAGCCTAGCTCTAGCTGGAGGGGTGGGATTCCAACTCCAGAGACTTGTTGCTGGTTAGAATTATCAGACTTGGTGACTTGTCACTGGTTAGTTGTTGGACTGGGAGCTACAGAGTTTGATGTCTGCCCTGGATGTTTTAAATCTTATATTGGTTGAATATTTCTTTGCTATACCCAATGCCATCTTTTGCAGTGTGAATGTTTATTCTGTGCCATTATGGGTTTGGGGGGGGATTTTTTGGTATTATAGCTCAGTTAAAAGACAGCACGGAGTGAGGATATCACCTGTGCCACAGCAGATGAAAACCAGTAGCAAGACAGAGAGCTGAACTCACACTGGCAAATTAGGGGTTAACAAACCTCAAGGTTCACCCCCAGCAACACACCTCCTCCAGCAACTCTTCACCTTCCCAGTTGCCATCAGCTGGGGATCCAGCACTCAAAACACACGCATTTATGAGGGACATCTGACTCCAACACCACAGTCTACAAAGAAGAGCGCTGTTTCACTGGTAGTCTCTGAGAGAAAGGTGCTTGCAAGCAGACGCCAGAGAACTCACAGGAGACGACAAGTGTAAAGATGGGAGGAAGAAAATCTAGACACAGGTAAGTGCAGGTACAAAGGTCCTGAGTCAGAAACATGCTTGGCATATTGGAGGACCAGTAGAAAGCCAAGGCATTTGGAACAGAGGGCATCAGCCAAGTGTGGGGGAAACCAGGCCAGAGGGTCAAAGTGTTGGTAACAGTGTTGCTAAGCTAATGGTATCAGTGTGCATGTGACCCTGGGTACCTTTGTGTCCCGTCCCGCGGGACTCAGTTATTCGGGGGGCACGAGGGGGACCAGGCCTGAGGAGAGATGGGCGAGAGAAAAGGAGCGAGACCAAGCAAAGAGTTGTCAAGGTCTCGTTTATTAGACTCCAAGCACAGTTTTTTAAGCAAACAGAACAAGGAAGTAAAAAGGAGGCACTGGGCGGGGGACCAGGTCTTGGGTAAGGGGAGGCACTGGGTGGGGGACCAAGTCTTGGGTAAAGGGAGGCACTGGGTGGGGGACCAAGTCCTGGGTAAATTCCTGGAACATTCTACAGTTACAACATTTTGCAGTCATTCTTGGAATGTAGGTTATACATTTAACAGTTACAGGTGTTTATCATTCCACATGCATGGTTAGCAACAAGTCGCATTGTTCTCAGGGCAGCTACTTCCTTAAGCCCAGTTTCAGCTCGGGTTCCAACATTTCCCACTTTTTTGTTTTAGGAATCCCGGTGACCCATGACATCATGGTGGGCTTGTAACCGACTGGGGGAGCAGGGACCTGACTCCTCCCGTGGGCTTTGGATTTACCCACAGCTTGGGCCCTTGGTACCTTTTGGGGAGGGGAGGCAGGGCCAATAGAACGATGACATATATTATGGTACCAACCTCCTTGCAAGTCAGGTGTAACTCTCAGGGAATCCAGAGGTGGTCAAGTAAGGACCTTTCCTTGCGGTACTTTGTTCCGCACCCATGTCGGTACCCATGCTGTAGAGCATGCCTAGATCTGGCACTTAGGCAGTTCCTTTGTTAAGGAGGGGATCATGTTGGCCAGATTATGTGGGGAAAATGAAGGACTACCGGACCAGAAAACTGAACAAAGGAGAGTGTCTGAGCATCAATTACCTATAGTTTAGCATTTGAAAAGTTTGTGTCCAAGGTGTTTTTTCTTTAAGACAGAAAAGTCCAGTTTAGTTGTAGCATCCACAGGTTGATCACAGGAGTCCTCTGGTTGATCATGAGAATCCTCCCCGTGGACTTCTAGACGATGGTAGTGAACAGACACCGAGGCCTTCCCGAGGGCGGATTCCACCTGTGACTTAACGAACTGGGTTAGTTTTTGAAGAGCCCATGGGCCAAAAGAAATGAGTAAAATTAATCCAACGAGGGGTCCCAATATGCTAGGGAGTAAGGTAGATAACCATGGGGAGGTGGAGAACCAATTCTCTTTTGCATTTTTCTAAGCTTTCTCTGACTCTTTTTAAGCTATCTTCCACAAGTCCTGTCTTATCTGTGTAGAAACAATATTCTTCTTTGAGTGTGGCACATAGACAGAGTTTTAAACCCAGGCCTAACTAGCTAAGGAATGTGCTGACCTCTAACTCTGTAATCTATGCTTATTTGTTTGTTTGCCCAGCAGTAAATTCCCCCCTGCTTAAGCCAAATGAGAATCTGAGAAAGAAACTGCTTGGGAGATACTTAAGGCATCAAAAAAATCTTTTTGCAGCCTTAGCAGGACCACCAAAAGACAAATGACTATATGAAATAACAGATATTTTCTTTTGTAAACCTTGTAAATCTATGTTAAGATTATTATGATTTTACCATACAGTAGCAGTCCCATTGTAGGATAAAGGAGTAATACTTATAAATTAATAATTTAGTATGGGAGACAGAAGCCATCAACAGTGAAAATAGTGGATGCTGAATATTCAAGCTTGGCCAGACAGGCCCAATGACTGAACGGGTGCAATAGTGGCGTGTCTACTCTTGGGGTAACCAACTGCTCCATAATTGGACTGAAGGCCCTCTCTACGGGAGGGAATACATACCCGGTACTGAAAAACCTAAGTAAAAGTCTATGGTAGGTGAGGTCATGAGCCTTGGGGGTATAAGCCTGCTCATGTCTGACTAAATGTATATATTATTCCCACCAAGCTGCCCTGGGGACACTACACTAAATGTTCATGTCCACATATTAATGCTATTCTCACTTCTGGCTAGAGAAGCTTCTCTTTTCAGATGGTGATGACCACTGGGACGACACAAAAGGCAACATAGTGCTGAGAAGAAGGGATGGAGGAGTGCCTAGCACTGAAACACCTCTGTCACATCCTCCAGTGGCTCAGGGACCATTGCGGAAGAGGGGGCGGATAGAATGGAAGAGCCAAAGGAAGGATATGACCTCTTACTATGCAGCTGCCCAGACAGAAATTGGCCTCGATATCCATGATCTTGCAGTGCCTAGCAATACCTTTGCAAGACCCTCAAAATAGAAGAGAAAGATGATGTCATCAAATTAGGAGAGAGACTAATGGAGAAAGGGAGGGGATATGATGGAGACTGGAGTTCTAAAGTGGAATGGGGGAGGGGAGGGAAATATCAGGTGGGGTTTTTTTGGTATGTAAGATTAAAAATCAATAAAAATTAAAAAAATTTAAAAAAAAAATAATTTACATGACAAAACAATTGCTTTTGAACCACCAGATTAACAACCTGCCTTTTTAAAATACATAACAGCATTTTCTAGAGCATCTAACCTGACTGACAGTTTTTTTTATCAATATCTATCTGTGATGAAAAAGTTTGAGAAAAATTTTAATCAATCCAATAACATAGCTTTTGGGGAGTTTTCACACCTGTAGGACCTTTTAGAGATACTCAGCCATGGGAGCCTCTGGTCCTTGTAACAGACAAATTTTGTAAACCATTTATTGACCTGACATGTAACTCCCAGTCCCCATTCCTTCCCCACACAAGAATTGGGACCGAGGCTTCAGCGGTGGGCTTGATGTCTCTTTTGGCTGTGGCTGCCAGCACCTGTAAAGAAAGGGGTGAAAAAGGGGGGAAGGGAACTGTCCCATGTTATTAAGTCAAGGGAGAAGCGTCCGTCCATAGGGAAACAATTAACATATAGACACACAAATATGACAGAAACACATAGGGCCCAATAACACAGACACACGAATATGACAGAAACAGAGGGCCCAATAACACAGACACACGAATATGATAGAAACAGAGGGCCCAATAACATAGACACACAAATATGACAGAAACAGAGGGCCCAAAAAAAGCTATGCGCGCTTTAGAACCAAATTTAAAAAGGAGAAAGAGAGAGAGCACTCAGATACTCACCAGACCGGTCTGAGAAAAAATTTTTTGAGTCTCGAGTCTCGGGTTTGCTTGGGTTTCTTAGTCAGGGAATTAAAGGAAGTGTCAAGTCCCCCACTCGAGTGTTTGGGGACCCCCAGGGTTGTGTGACATTTACCGGAATCATAACAAAGGCAGTTATGTTATCAGGAGCACATAGTTGGATAGGAAACAATTATCACAGGCAATGGAGAGAGATGTTAGGCATTTTTTGTATATTAGTTATATTAACCATGTGAGAGAATTAAATATTAATGAACCAATTTTAACTTTAAAATATAGTTAAAATGTTGACAAATAGGAACTTAATTAACTTTATTGGGTACTCTAAATTTAGTCTTTTTTAACCATCATCATGACCAGATTAATATCAACAAGTTAAAGTTGTAAATTTACAAACTGAATACCATAGTAACCTTCTATCAGCTAGAGCCATGCTTTTATTAGTTTGATGTAAGCCCTAGGTTGATAATCACTTTATTGTATCTTAAAAAATCTGCAATCTGGTTAAGTGTTTTGTCTTTAACCTTGTTCAAGTTTACTTAATATCTACAGTTACATATTTTTATCTTACAAACTATGTAACCACTCTGTAATAATCTTTTTCATTAAATAGTTACCAACATTTAAAGTTTTTGCTCCAGTTTAACTTTTTTAGTTAGTTTATCTTATTATTACCAGCGAAAACTTTTATTGTTTTTACCATGAGGCTTTTTAAAAAAAGGCCTTATGAGATATCTTTAAAGAGTAGATCAGACTTGACTTCTGACACACATTTAAATTATAAAAGTAGATTTGAACATTATTAAAAAAAATTTTTAACAAATTTAGTATTAAGCACATAATTCTTTTTTGTTAGTAGTCCCAGAAAAGCATAGAAAGACAAAGTAAGCTTAAAACAGTTGTAAATACTTATAAGAAATCCATATCTACTTATAGTAATTTGGCATTTACCCATATTTGAGATTTTGTTAGTAGTCCCCAAACTCTGCAAGCCAGGGAAGCTAAAAAAGAGCCTCTTTTCTCTCTCTCTCTCTCTCTTTTTTTTTTTTTTTTTTTGGTCTATAATTTCCTTGTTTACCCTGTTGGGCAATGGGCGGGTGTGGCTGGAGGCCACCTGAGCCCACGTGGGGTAGGCACGCCCCTGGAGCCTGGGCTTTGCATTCAGCTCTGAGCGGAGAAGCAAGCGGGAAGGGGCTTATTAAATAGTGAGACTGAAGGACATTATTAATCAGGTTTCAATAGGAGAAGGCGATAAAAATCTTTTAAACAATCACCCATGTGACCTCATCGTTCCTCATCGATAGCATCTTTTTCGGGGGAACCATGGACATACATTTTTTAAGAGAACAAAAAATTTAACTTGGGTCCCCTGCATCTTGAGAGATTCCTCAAGCCCTTGAATAAACAATTTTTGTTTGTTTAACGTTTGCTAAAAAGAAAAGCCTGTAGAAGCCTGAGCCCTGCCCCCAGCTATGAGCTTTTGTCTTGGTTGCTGCCTGTGGTTTTTGAGCAGTTTTTCCTGTCACAGTTTTTTGGTGAAAGCTAGTGTTTTTCACAATAGAGGAAGTTTAGAAATGCCAATACTAGAGGGCAACGTTCCTGGGCTATAAATAGCTCAGGGGAATTCCCCAATGGATCTTAAACATAAGCCTGACCGCAAGTTTAAAAGTCTGGCTGCCGCCCTAAAGGTTATTGGAGAGAGGACTAGATAGGAGGTTGCTGCCAACACCCGGTCGGGCTGTCGGGACTTGAACAATGAGCTCGGGGCCTTCAGTCAATGCCGGAGAGTAGCCCGGCCGAGAGACTTCAGTTGCCCTGTCGCCTTGATTCAAGTCCACGCGATGGCTCAAACCGAAAATAAAGAATGAAAGAAGACAGTGTTTGAGAGAGAGATTTGTCTTTTTCTTTGAGAAGGAAAAAGTCTGTTTTTCTTTACATTACACCTCGCCTAATTCCTCAGTGGGGAGGCGGCCACTGGGCCTGTAGTTTTACCTTTCTCTGATGGAGAAAGGGAAAGTTTGTTTGTTTGTTTGTTTGTTTTTACATTATATCTCACCTAGTCCTGTGGAGGCGGCCACTGCGGGCCTGTTAGTTTTGCCTTTCTCTGATGGAGAAAGGGAAAGTTTGTTTTTTCTTTACATTCCTTTTTTGATACTCTAACTCCTCTTTCCCTGAGAGAGGCTTTAATATCCTTAATGAAGAGTGCCTCTTTTAAAATAGATTGTCCCATCTCTAATGTGACGGATGAATTACTCACCAGGGAATCTTTTCTTCATGAGTGGTGAAGACGTTCCCAACCTGACGCTGTATTCAGCAATGATGCTCCGGAGCCTTCTCGTGTATGGTCCGTCCGGCGAGTGGTCCGTACCTCGAGCCCCACGTTGGGCGCCACTTGTCCCGTCCCGCGGGACTCAGTTATTCAGGGGCGCGAGGGGGACCAGGCCTGAGGAGAGATGGGTGAGAAAAAAGGAGCGAGACCAAGCAAAGAGTTGTCAAGGTCTCGTTTATTAGACTCCAAGCACAGTTTTTTAAGCAAACAGAACGAGGAAGTAAAAAGGAGGCACTGGGCGGGGGACCAGGTCTTGGGTAAGGGGAGGCACTGGGTGGGGGACCAAGTCTTGGGTAAAGGGAGGCACTGGGTGGGGGACCAAGTCCTGGGTAAATTCCTGGAACATTCTGCAGTTACAACATTTTGCGGTCATTCTTGGAATGTAGGTTATACATTTAACAGTTACAGGTGTTTATCGTTTTACATGCATGGTTAGCAACAAGTTGCATTGTTCTCAGGGCAGCTACTTCCTTAAGCCCAGTTTCAGCTCAGTTCCAACACCTTTGAAAAGACTGGAGTGTAGCCCTGAGCAGATGTGGAGGGGGTGACCATCTGTACCAGTCTGCCCGGGGCAGTTATAACACTTGAGGTTGTCCATACCAAATGCAAGAAACAAATGTGATAGATGAGGATGGAGCAAGGAGATCTAGGGTGGGCCCATTTGAAGAACCTCAGTGTAGGATGGCTCAGCTTGATCCAGTGAGGCAGCCAAAGGTACTGGGACACAGATCCCAGCAACAATGCACAAGGTGGATGTGATATGTCCCAAGTTCAGTTGTAATATACCTCTGAAGTACCATGAGTACGTGTGATTACATAGATTGCCTAATACGTGAGATGCAGTCTGACTTCTGGAAGGTGAGACTCCTCCAGCATCACATGTTCTGGCATCCCCTGCATTCCATTCTGCCCCAGAAGTCATAGACAGAAGACTGAGTGCAAGGAGCTGAGTCATGCACCTGAAACCTCCTTTAGAATCCTCTTGGCCAGGACCCTGGTTTCACTTCTGCTCAGAGGTGGTGGGAGCCTTAAATTATGGTCCTAGGGAAGCAGTGGGGCACCAGCCAGCATGTTCCAGACTCCAGCAGGCTCATACTTCTCATGATAACTTCCCTGCGGTGCAGTTATTGGAGTTCCCCTTGGCTTGGTCCTCACAGTGACAGACATATACCATGCTGTCATCTGTACTTAAAGTCTAGCTTAGCAGTGGTCTCCTAAGATTCCCCTTCCCCCCCCCACACACACCCGAAGGCTGGTCATTAGAAGATACCAGTGACCCCAGCTCTGAATTAGGGGGGTGAAGGGAGATGAAACAGCTCACACATGTACCTCGTGCCGCTCACTGAGAGTCCAAGCTCCTACAGGAAGAGGAACCTCATGATGGGGTGCCTGAAGTGTGGGGCTTTCCATATGGAAGATCAAGTCTTTTCCCTGCCTGGAGGAGGCTCAGGGTAATGCGAGGTCTTCCAGGGGCAGGAGGGAGAAGCTAAGCGAGAATGTGAGATATGACATGAGGCAGTGGGACAGGGCATCTTGCTTTGTTCAGAGAGTAAGTGAGGAGGGGATGGGCAGAGGAGGAGGATGGGAGGCATGAAAGTTGATATCCTTCCAACTTAAGGGAGCTTTTGGATGCTTTCATGTTGCATAGATAGCGCCAGGTTTGCCTGAGTGGACCCCCCAATAAGTCGTGTTCCCAACACTCTCCAACTGCCACCCCCACAAGGGACTCCTACCTCTGTTCCGTCCCTCCACACATAACTCCCACTGCACACACACACGCCTGCCCTGCCCAACCAAATTCAAAATAGAGAAAAGGAACCATCTCTTCTGCCCATGACCTGCTTTCTAGGACCAGGCTGGATTCTGACTTGCTCACCTTTGCCATGGAACCCAGCCACAGGGCAGGACTGGTTCCCATTGACCCAACTTGAGCAGGACAGTGTTCTCCAGAAAAATAGAACCAACAGATTGAAATATGTGTTATAAAGGGGATTTATTTAATGTGGCTTCCTCCCTCTAAGGCAGTCCAACAATAGTTATCTGCAACACTAGAGAAGCTGGGATCCCAGTAGCTGCTCTGTCCCCAAGGCTGGATGCCCGTGCTCCTTGCTAGAGTGTCCGGCTGCACTGGCTACTTCCTGGTGTATGTATCTGTCATGTTGCTGCCCTCCTTTGTAGAGATCAGAACCCAGCTTCATCCACTTTCCAAGGATCTTCCAGGAATCCTTCAGGACCAGTTTGGGACTGCTGAGGCATCCAGCCTCATAGACTGAGCAGTTACCTGGTTCTCTGGCTCTGCAGCCTGCTGATAGCCATTGTTGGACTTCCTGTGTCCTGTAGGCCAATCTAATAAACCCCCTTCATAACACATACTCATGTTATCAGGTCTGTTCCTCTAGAGAACCCTGATACCACATACAAATGTGGCCGTGCTATGTAAATGACCCATCAAGGGTCATTATCCTTGTGGTCCAGGACTTTTACACTTCAAACTGTCCTTAGCCCTTCTAGGCCATGTCCATTCTTCTTTTTTAATATTTTGTTTTTCTTTATTTATGTATTTGATAGAGAAAGAGGGGGAGAAAGAGAGAGAGAGAATGGGCGCTCCAGAGCCTCCAGCTACTGCAAAAATGAACTCCAGACACATGTACCCCATTCTGCATCTGGCTAACATGAGTCCTGGGGAATCAAACCTGGGTCCTTTGGCTTTGCAGGCAAATGCCTTAACCACTAAGCCATCCTTCCAGCCTTCTTCACCTTTTTGTTTTGTTTTGTTTTTTTGAGGTAGGGTCTCACCCTGGCCCAGGCTGACCTGGAATTAACTATTTGTCTCAGGGTGGCCTCAAACTCAAGACAATCCTCCTACCTCTGCCTCCCAAGTTCTGGGATTAAAGGCGTGTGCCACCATGCCTGGCTCCTTCACCTTATTTTTATTTATTTTATTTTATTTTTAATTGATAACTTCTTTAATTGTAGACAATATCACATGGTACTTCCCTCCTTCCCCCCACTTTACCTTTTGAAACTTCACTCTCCATCATATCCCCTCCCCCCCTCAATCAGTCTCTCTTTTCAGTTTGATGTCATGATCTTTTTCCATTCTTCTTTATAATTTCTTTCCCTTCATAAATTGTCTCTATTTCTACCACTATCCATGTGTCCCTGGTCCCCAATTCTATGTTCTGGGACATAAGAACCTAGAAATTTCAACAGGTGCTCTCTGGACTCTGACCTGCACCTATACCAGGTGCAGAGGCACCATGAGGGTCAGGGACACAGCATGTGCAGTTCGCACGCATCCCGGGGCTCAGTCAGTGTTCGTGTCGTTGTTCTTTAAGGCACAAAGGGGTCTGAGGGCTATGGAGAGTTATGGTGTCTTTGCTAGTGTCTCAGAGCCCTGGAGCCCTGGGACCCTGGGACTGAGGACCTTCCCTGTGTGGGGTGACAGTGAGTAGCACCTAAAAAAGCCAACGCCTCAGTAGGCAGCGGGCTAAGAGGCTCAGCAGTTCTGCAGGTGTACAGGCCGCACACTCAGCCCTGCACACTTGGGCTGGCCTTGACTAGAGTCCTGCTATGCCCCTCCCCATTATGACCCACCCCCAGAGATAAACTGTACATCCGGGTCACCCTGGAAGAACAAAGTAGCAACGAACACGAAAGTCAAGTTGCCCACTCCCTGGTCTAGCACTGGGCTACACCCCTCTGGGGCCCCCTTCCAGCAGCTCTGCTCTGGAAGTCTGCAACCACCCTCTTAAGCCCCCCTAGAAGCCACACAGCTCTGAGATGTCCACAGTCCCCACCCACCCTGGACACCTCTGCCTTATCAACAACCACCACCACCCTCCCTCCCCACCTCTGCCCAGGGAGCAGGAGCCACAGGAGGCTTTGCTTCTAGAAGGAAAGCCAGACTCCTCCCTCCAGCAGCCTTATCTTGTCACCACCTGGCCTTGGGATTATAGCCCCGGAAGTTTCTGTTGCCTTCATCACCTGACATCACATCCTCACTTTTTTTTTGTTTGTTTTTGTTTTTTTGGTTTTTCATGCTACAGTCTCTCTCTAGCCCAGGCTGACCTGGAATTCACTATGTGGCCTCGAACTCATGGTAATCCTCCTACCTCTGCCTCGGAAGTGCTGGGATGAAAGCTATGTGCCACTTCCCTGTCTCTGCTGTTCTACTCTCACCAGTGACAATTAAGCTGGCGCCTCTAGTACCTTTCAAGTCACAGGTTGGGGACACAAAGGTTTGTTGATGAAGAAAGACAAGGAACTGCAGTGGTTTGGGAAGAGCAGAGAAGATGGAAGGACAAAGGGAAGGGAGAGAGGGAAGAAAGGAAGGATGAAGAGAGGGAAGGAGAGAGGTTGAAATGTTTAAAATGAGTAAGGACAGCAGGATCCACTGTGGCTAAATGTGGGTGACAGCCATTTCTGATTTGGGGAGACCTGGCTTCCAGGGCCCAGTTCTGAGCTCTGGCAAGAAGCACCCACTGAGATTCCTTCACGTAGGAGGCGCAGGGAGCCTCAGAGCTGTCCGCAGCACGCCAGGGCTCCTGCAGGGCACAGTGAGCCACGCTCAGTAGCCCAGGAAGCTGGATCCAATTCTTTGACACCAACTACCTGTACGACAGGGAGATGAGCACCAAGGACCCCAGGATGTCTCCTATCTGCGCACAAGAAGCAATGAGAGTCATTTCTAAGGACAAGGGTTTTGTGCAGAAGCTGAGCGTGGGCCCCGGACGGGAGCCTGGAGGGTAGTGCGCTTGCTGCCAGCCACGTGACCAGAGCTTTTACAAGCAGGAAGGATGAATGAAGGCCAGGGGCATGGTGGTCCTTTATTTCTGTGATCGCTGGGGTGCTCTGGAGGACCCAGGATGACAACGTGGGAAAGCAAAGTACAGTGGGGTGAGAGCCGCATACCACAGCCTGGCACCAGGGCCCACGAATGGACGGGAAGCCGTGTGGATCAGGAAGGTGGCTTGATGCACTGATCCACAAGGTCTCCTTTGAGCTCCAGAGTCTTGGTAAATGGACTGATAGGCACATATTTCTAAAGGCACTACAGTCTTTTGCCTCTGAGTTGTTCTCTCTAGTAAGGCATCCTTCACTTAAACACCCAGGATGGTGGTTTGACTCAGGTGTCCCCCACAAACTTAGTCCACGCAACCCTGAGATTCTGAATTCTAGTCTCCCCAGCTGATGGCAATTGGAAATTAAACCCTCCTGGAGGTGGTGTATTGTTGGGCATGGGCTTATGGGTGTTGTAGCCAGTGTCCCCTTGCCGGTGTTTGGCCACACTCGCCTGTTGCTGTTGTCCACCTGATGTTGGCCAGGGGGTGATGTCCACCCTCTTCTCATGCCTTCATTTTCCCCTGCCATCTTGGAGCTTCCCAAGTCTGTAAGCCAAAATAAACCCTTTTGTCCCACAAGCTGCTCTTGGTCAGGTGATTTCTGCCAGCAATGTGAACCTGACTGCAACACCTGGGGAGTGAAGACTCGGTGGAAAACGCTTCCTGGTGGCCCAGCCACTCTCTCCTGTGCCTCACAGTGCGGATCCTTCATCTCGCTGCCGGTTTAATATTTAGCTACTTGTTGTACAGAAGAAAGGAGGGAGGCACACACGGCTAGGTGCTGAGAACCACAGCACGGTGCAGGAACACTGTGTCCCACGCCTGTCTGTCACACGGATCTTCATCCACTTTGAACCTGGAGAGCTCCCGCTGCTCAGGTGTCCCACTCTGTAGCCGGGCAGAGGGAAGGTCACCCACAGTGTGTCTCTCTGATGTCACCCTTATCTTGGGGGTGGGGAACATGAATGGCCTTTTTCAGTACTTTTGGACTATTGAGACCTTTCCCTCAGTGCCTTGCCCTCACCTCTGTGGCCCCCTGGGGACTCACTGTAGCCTTCCCTCTGGCCCTGCAAATGGATAAGGTCTCCCGGGACAATGGAGGCCCTGGCACCCATTCTCAGCAGGTCCCTGCTATTCTCTAGTGGTTATTTACTCAGCAAACATCACCCAAGGAAACAGAAGTTAGACACCTGTCTAGGGTCAAGACACACACTTAGCCAAGTAAAGGAACAAGATGGCTATGACCGTGACCTAGTTATGTAGCAGTAGGCTGTTGTGCTCCACACACCCTCCTTCTCTTTATACCTTGGCACCCCCTAGACAGAAAAGCAACCTCATGGAAGGATGGGATTTAAATAAAGCCACCATTTTGCCAGTGAGAAGCCTGGTGCCCACACATCCCTCTTGCCCCAGGTACAGCAATTCCCTCTTCCCTCTGAAGAAGAGTTGACCATCTGCTCAGCCCTGGCCTGAGGAGCCTGGGAACAAGCCGAGCTGGCTGTATTGTGCATGTCCATTTTGCACACCCTCAAGTCACCATGCAGATACTATGGAGCCCTACCCAGGTAACCCCGCTTTCATACCTCCTGAAATGGAATTAGAGGTTGCCTTCCTGGCTGAACTAACTCTAGGAGGGCCTGGGAAAGATCTGGGCTCAGCTACTAACTGCTTCCTCCCACCCCTGCACCACAGACACGCTGGGCTTTGGGGCTGGAGGTGCTTGCTTCCCTGGCGCTGTTCCAAGGTTTCCTTCCCAGCATGGAGCCGGCCTAGTCACACTGGAAGACTGAGGGACAATGAGAGGGCTGGCACTGGCAGCCACTCCCCTCTCAGGACGTGCAGCACCTCACACTTCTCCCAGGAATCCCTGGGCCTGGGACACTGCATGACCAGAGTAACCTCCAAGTTCCAGTGGGTGGGGCAGGGAGGGCTGGCCACATCTCCCAGGGCGGAAGTCGTGCCTTCCCTCTGCACAGGAAAGCCGAAGACTTTGTCCCCAGCACCCAGCATAGCCTCCTCCTGGGCCTTTCCTTCTCAGCAGGTACTCCACAAGCCCCCTTTGCCACTTTAGCCCTCTATCCCTCCTCAGACATTGCACACGGGGCTTAGCGCCGCAGTGCTGAGACCCTCAGAGTTAGAGCAGGCTCCTCCCATCCTCCGTGGTTCTATATAGTTGGGTGGGGAAACTGAGTCTCAGAGAAGACTGTAACTTATGTAAGGTACTGACATTCAGAAGTGCACTTCTCTTTCACAAGTGATGCTAGGTGGGTCAGAGTGGAGTCTTAGGCGGGGGGGGTGGTTTACAGGCTCAACTCCATGTTGCCCATTTTATAGAAAGGAAAACTGAGGCACAGGAAAGGGAGGTGACATGTGGCAGAAAGAAAACAAGGTCATGTGTTCTTAGTACAGGACCATCACTCTTTGAATTCCAGACATGGGGCCAGAGACCCGGTCCACAGACTGTGTGCAGAGTGAGTGAGTATGTGGAGAGCGAGTGAATAAATGGGGTAGCTGCTGTCAGCACTTCCTGACTTCCACATGACAGCCACGTACACCAGTGGCTTCCAAGGGCTTCACACACAACCAAGGAGCTACATTTTAAATTTGACTTTAATATTTTTATTAAGCAAGCCAATTAATTGAATTAATGAAATGTCACCACCCTACTGTTCATTTGGTACATTTCCATTCACATGGGATCTCTGTGCATGCCTTGGCATGTGGAGAACAGTCTACATCCGTCTCTTTGGATTCTCAAAACTCACCATGACTCTACTTTCCTGGAGAATCTCAAGTTCAGAGCAATGAAGTGACTGGCCCAAGGTCCCACTACCAGGAAATGACAAAGCCAAAACCTTAGAAATCGGCTGAGCAGGGATTGGAAGCCAGGCCACCTGGAGCTGGATTCTGAGAGCGTTCACTCTGGGGGCAGTGTCCGCAGATCATAGTCCTGACACTGAGTGTTTGGAGGGTGCCCTTGGCTCTGGGCACTGAGAGGCCCCCGGGATCTTGGCCTTAGGATCTTGGCTATGAAATGGGAGCCAGGAGAGATAGCTTGGGTTAGGGCCAAGAGGGGGAGGGAAAAGAGAGAAAGAGAGAGAGAGAGCAGTGGGTAATCTCAGAACTCAGGAGCCCAGGTAGGAGGAAATTGCTCAACATCCAAGCAAGAGTTACTTAGCAGTAGATTTGGCACAAAGAGGAAGGACAAGGAAAGTCCACAGGGCTTATCTGTGAAGCCAAAAGGGGGAGAGGGACCCGGTTGAGAACCCCAGGGAGCATCCTTTCTGCCATGTGGCCAGTGGAGAAGGCCACCTGTGGAGAGCTGGGGCACGTGGGAAGAAGCGCTGTGCCCAGGATTGGGTATACATGAGTCCTTGTAGCCTAAGGGTGCAGGACCCATTGCATTCCCTGAAGGAAGCTGCAGCTGAGGCCTCACACCCAGAGAAGGACACCAAACCCACCTTGTCAGAGGGTTTCAATCAGACAAAATGAAGGCCGGAATATACTAGATCAACACTTTCATCCTGCCTCCATATGAATTTTCAGAGAGGGCAAAACCCCTAGAGGAGAAGCAGACAGGCAGAGCTATTCTGTTTGTATAAGATCCAGAGACAATCCTCACTTTGAAGAAAATTGAAAAATAATTTTAGCCAGGTACGGTGGTGCACACCTGTGATCCCAACATTGAGAAGGCAGGGACTGAAGGATCGGGAATTCAAGGTCAGCCTTGGCTATAAAGTGAGTTTGAGGCCAGCTGGGGATACACGAGACTCTGTCTCAAAAAAAAAAAAAAAAATCAAAAGCAAAAGTTAGAAAGTTTTATTAGGTAGTAATGCAAGAATGACAAATGACTTATTTAAAGGAACTTCACATTTGAAGTGGCAAGCCACCCACGCTCCTCCTGGCTGTCTCTCCTAGCTGTTTTCTTTGTCGCGCCAATCACTGTTTCATAGTTTCAGTTCTGAGAAATATGTGAATTTATTCTGCAGACAGTCTCCCTGTTCCAGTCAGAAAAAGGTTTCCTGAAAAAAGGAACTGACCTGCTTTTGCTCACAGTGGATTCTGTATAACACATAGTAGGCCCCCACGAAGCTTCTGTTTATCAACTGAATGAGAAAGGACACAATAAGCTCATGACACAATAGTAATAATGCCATCCATAGCAGAGGTGAAGCCAGTGTCCGGCATCTGACATGCACTAGGGTTTTGCTGAAGACCAGAACGTCATGAAGGGCCACCAGGGAAGGAGACCAGTGCCTGCAAAGTCACTGTGTCTGACCCCTTCAGCCCTGTTTTGGGATGCATGCTAAGTGCAGTTCCATGCTGTGATCAGGATCAGGAGCACTGCAGGCTAGGAGGGTCTTGTGGCTGTTGATAGAGGGACCAGGGAGACCTGCCTCCACTGGGCAGCCAGGGGCTTCCATGGCACACAGCTGCCCTCCTTGCTTTGGAAATGGTCATTGCACCAGCTGTGGTGGAAGATGCCCATAGGAACTTGCTGAAGGGGCAGAAGGATCTGGAAATGGTCATTGGTACCTTCAAACCGGCACTGCAGAGCTCTCAAAGCTTCCGGGATCAGAGTGGAGAGCCTTGCAGGAAGGGGATGATGAAGTACAGGCAGCTCTTGGTGGAAACAGAGGCCGGATGGGGACAGTTCAAGACACCAAGGGGCAGCTGAGCAAGAACTCATCTGTGAGACAACCATGTTGGTGAGTGTCCTGGACTCAACCAGGGCCATGGTCAAATCTGTCTACCAATGCCACTTCCTAGCTGTGTGACCTTGAGCCAAGAACCACCCCTCCCATTTGTGGCCTCCCCTGTACAAGTGGGCATGTATGCGCATGCATATATAGGGACTGTGCATGTACACACACACACACACACACACACACACACACACACACACACGAAACCATAATGCTTCAGGCCTTGTGTACTTCATGTGACTATTAAGTGATACACATGTACAAAGCCCCTTTTGGGCTTTATCCTGTAATAGTTGGATCTGGAATATACCCCCATAGGTTTGTATGTTTAAAACTTGGACCCCAGATAGTGGTGCTTTTTAAAAATATTTTATTTATTTATTTATTTGAGAGAGAGAGAGAAAGAGGAGGAGGAGGAGAGAGAGAGAGAATGGGCATGTCAGGGCCTCCAGCAACTGCAAACAAGCTCCAGGTGAATGCACCCCCTTGTGCATCTGGCTTACATGGGTCCTGGAGAGTTGAACCAAGATCCTTTGGCTTTGCAGGCAAACGCCTTAACTGCTAAGCCATCTCTCCAGCCCCCCAGATGGTGGTGCTTTTTAAAGGTGGTGGAAAGCTGGGCGTGGTGGTGCATGCCTTTAATCCCAGCACTTGGGAGGCAGAGGTAGGATTGCTGTGAGTTCAAGGCCACCCTGAGAAGACAGAGTGAATTCCAGGTCAGCCTGGGCTAGAGTGAGACCCTACCTCAAAAAACCAAAAAAAAAAAAAACAAAAAAAAAGGTGGTGGAAACATAAAGAAGTGGGAAGTCAGGACATACTCTTGAAAGGGATATTTTGTCCCTGGTGTTTTACTCTCTCTCTCTCTGTCTTGTCGGTCTGTCTGTCTGTCTGTCTCTCTTCTTCCTGGCCGTCCTGAGCTGAGCAGCCGTTATCCACCACACTTCCCCCACGATGTGCTTCCTCGATGCAGGCCCAGAGCAGCAGAGCGAGATGACTACTGACTGAACCCACTCAAACCCTCTTCCTGCAAGTTGATTTTTCTAGTGTCACAGTGACGGAAAGCTAATTCAAAGCTCAACTTTTAAATCATTTAAAAAATGATCAGTAATCATTACTGAGTAATCAATTACTGAAGTGATACATACTTATTACAAAAAAAATGAAAATAGAAAAAAATTTAAAAAGAAGAAATTTCAACTCACCCATCATCATGAGAATGGGAAGACAAACTTCACACTGGAAGAAAATATTGCAAAAAACATGTCTCATAAGGACCACTATCCAAAGTTCACAAAGAACACTTAAAACTCAACAAAGAAACAAGCAACCTGGTTTAAAAAGACAGGTAAACCAGGCGTGGTGGCGCATGCCTTTAATCCCAGCACTCAGGAGGCAGACGTAGGAGGATCCCCGTGAGTTCGAGGCCACGCTGAGAGTACAGAATGAATTCCAGGTCAACCTGGGCCAGATTGAGACCCTACCTCGAAAAACCAAAAATAAAATAAAATTTAATTTAAAAATAAAAATAAAAAGACAGGTAAAAGCCCACACCTTTAATCCCAGCACTTGGGAGGCAGAGGTAGGAGGATCGAAATGAGTTCAAGGACACCCTGAGACTACATAGTGAATTCCAGGTTAGCCTGAACTAGAATGAGACCCTACTTCAAAAAACAAACAAACAAACAAACAAACAAACAAACAAACAAAATAAATAAACAAATGGCTTAGCAGTTAAGGTGCATGCCTGCGAAGCCTAAGGACCCCCATTCAATTCTCCAGCTCCCAAGTAAGCCAGATACACAAGGGGCCCATATGGCCAGGCTTCGTTTGCAGTAGCTGGAGGTCCTGGAGTGCCCATTCTCACTCTCCTCCTCTGTCTTTCCCTCTCTCTGTCTCTAATAAATAAATAAATAATAAATAAAATAAAATCTTTTAAAAAATAAAAAGACAGGTAAAAGCCCATGCCTTTAATCCCAGCACATGGGAGGCAGAGGTAGGAGGATCATCATGAGTTCAAGGCCAACCTGCGACTACATAGTGAATACTAGGTCAACCTGGACTAGAGTGAGACCCTACCTCGAAAACAAACAGACAAACAAAAAAAGATAGAGAAGGGGCTGGAGAGATGGCTCATCTGTAAAGTGCTTGTTTGTAAAGCCTGATGGCTCAGGTTCAATTCCCCCAGTACCAGCATAAAGCCAGATACACCAAGTGGTCCATATATCTGGAGTCCATTTGCAGTGGCAAGAGGCCCTGGTGTGCTCATTCTCTCTCTCTCTCTCTCTCTCTCTCTTCTTGCAAATATTTTAAAATGATGGCTCCAGTAGCTGAATGGATAGCTAGATCTCAGGGCATCCAGACAGTAAAGAGTGCTCAACCCCCAAAGTCAATGAGCCCTCAGCCCATGGGAAAGCATGGACGGGCCTTGGAAATATAAAAACTACACGGAAGAAGGCGATTTGAAAACAATATTTCTGCATGATTCCAACCATCTGGCCTTCTGGATAGCAGAGGTTAGAGGTTGCCAGGGCTGTCGGGTAAATACAGCACTGAGGAAACAGAGGGCCTTGAAGCAGTTTAATAATAATGAGAAACGCCACCAGAGCCCAGAGAATGCACCATGCAAGGACACAGACAGGTGTGGCGCCATGTCCCTGTGACCACCGATATAAACTGCACATGCCACAGTGATGTGATGTGACCCAGCGTAGGTGCACTGGGACACGTGTCCCCAGCGGCTGGGGCATATCCAGAGTTGGGAAATGAGGCACATGGAGAGAGGAGGCCTGTGGGCCTCTCATTGCTCTCTGCTCAATTTTGCTTTCTGATAACATAAAATTTCTCTCAAGAAATAAAGCCTATTTAAAAATACTCACCCATCATGCCAGGAAATACTTGTGTTTTTGTCACTGTGTCTCAGAACAGTTATAATTCCTGACACAGAAATATCCCATCAATTTGGTAAGTGTGAGATGGCTGAACAGAGGCATGGGTACATTGGCCAAAAGTCACAGCACTGACATTTTCATTATAAAAACTCCAGACATTTCCCAGGTATATATGTCTTTATAACCTATTTTCCCATTAAGTTGAGATCATACCGGACAGAACTGTAAAGCAGTCTTATCCCTTCCTGCAGCATTGTCTTCTGTCCAGGGCAATGACACATGGTCCTTAGCATCTGGTGGGTGGTGGTTGTGTCCCGACACATGGGTCGATCATCCTCTATTAACGTAGGGTTGACTTCATGCTGTTGCTACGAAAGACGACACAACAACAGGCATCCCATGCACACGTCTGAGCTGTCGGGAAGGTTTTGAATGGGCTCTGGGATCTGGGGACATGGCTCAGTGGAGAAGATGCTTCCACACAAGCATGAGGACTTGAGTTCAGATCCCCAGCACCCGTGTAACATGCTCCTATAATCTCCGAGCTGAGCAGGGGAGATCTGAGGATTCCTGAGGTTTGCTGGTTAGCGAGTTTAGCACCATCACTGAGCTCTGGTTCAGCAATAAACTCTGTCTCAAAAAGTAAGATGGAGGGCTGGAGAGATGGCTTAGTGGTTAAGGCGCCTGCCTCCTAAGCCTAAGAACGCTGGTTCCAATCTCCAGCGGTTCCAATCTCCAGGTCCCACGTTTAGCCAGATGCAAAGTGACGCAAGGGCACAATGCCGCACTTGACCACAAGGGGGCGCACATATCTGGATTTCGTTCACAGCAGCTGAGACACTGCTGGTGCACCTACCTCTATCTGTCTCCCTCTCCCTCTCTGTCTGTCTCTCTCTGTGTCACGCTCCAAAAAAAAAAAAAAAAAAGAAGTAAGATGGAGAGGTGGCATGTGCATCTGGAATTTGTTTTCAGTGGCTGGAGGCCCTGGTGCACCCATTCTCCTCTCTCTGTTTTTCTCAAATAAATCAATAAAAATAAACAAAATTTAAAAAGTAAGATGGAGAGTGATGGAGTAAAACATCCAACATCATTGATGTCTGGTCACCACATACATGTTCATACATGTGCATGCACACTTCACCCATATATGCACCTGCACACATTGAACCCACATATATACATGCACACCACATATGCACACAAAGAAAAACTTAAAGATAAACTGGCTCCAGACAGACTAGGAGGGCAGACTGCTGCATGTTGTTATCTGTATGTTGGGGTCTCCTTGCCTGTAGTGGGTTCTCAAGCAGAAGTACTGTTTTATCCTGTCTGAGAAATGCCCCAGTAAACAAGCTAGAATCTGTATCCTATCATCTGACCCATGGCTAGGACAACTTTTGCCAAGACCAAAAAATGACCAGGTAGCCTGCCAGGAAAGCCATACCCATATGGGCGACAGGAAAGAAAGGGTGTGGTCATGTCTCCCCTGAATTCCCAGCCACGAGCCAGCTGGGAATGGATTTGAATCCTGCAGTTGCCACTTGAGAACTGTGGTTCTCTGGTGAAGTGGCCTTCTGTCTCTGAGCTGGGAGTTGAATTTGTTGCTTTTCTCATTGCTTGACGAATACCCAGCAAAAGCCACTCAAGGTGAAGGGTTCAGGTTGGCTCATAGTTTGAGGGGCTATAGTTCAGTATGGTGGGAGAACAGAGGATGCAGTCAGGAAGCAGAGAGAGACAATGTTGGTGTTCAGCTCACTTCCTCCTTTCCATTGAGTAAAGGACCCCATCCTATGAGATGGCGCTGGGAGGGCCGGCAGTGAGGAAGGATATCTGGGTGGTGGATGGCTGATCAGCTCATGAGGGCCAGGAAGGAGAGACAGACAGACAGACAGAGACCAAGAGAGAAACACAGGTAAGCTAATCTAGAAAATCCCTTACAGAGCTTGGTTTCCATGGAGGTGTCCAAAAAGAAAGAGCCCTCACAGACATCCTCATGTGTCTGCTGTGCAGAGCTGGCATGGGATGGGACCGAGCAGAATCAAGTTGATAATATCACAAGCCCTTCCCTAGAAATTTCTCTGTCCCACCCTTGTTCTGAACAATCTCCCTGTCCCAACCTACTACATAGCTGCCTCAAGGGCTTGATTGCTCCAGGAAACCCGGCAGGCAGAGGCAGGGGCCTTTGGGTGCAGGGTTTATTTTGGAAAGAGTCACTCGCCTTCTGCTGGTGCCCTCGGGCTGGAAGGAGGGAACTGGAGGACACTGGGTCCTACAGGGCCCCAGAGATCATGTCCTCCCTGGCTCCTTCTGTAAACCAGGCCCAGCCGGCTTGGGCTGCCCCTCCCAGCCTGGCCCCATCTAAACTTGCTTCCCAGAAAAGTTAAATGTCAGGAGCTAGACGAACCCAAATCCAGCCCTGGTACGTGTTTTTATAGCGCCAGTGAGCTAGCAATGGTTTTTGTACTTTTGGGAAAAAAAAATCTAAAGAATAATATTTTGTAACATTTCAAAATAATGTAAAATTCAAATGCTAGCATCTATAAATAAAGTTATTCTGGATCCTAGCCACAGTCCCTCACTGACATGTTATCTGTGGCAGCTTTTTGAGCCCTGGTAGCAGCAGTCATACCACCCGGGTCCATCTGGCCACAAAACCTGAACTATTTACTCTCTGGCTTTTCATGGAAAACACAGCTGTTTCCTGGCCTGGGGGTCAGTTCAGTAGATCAGTTCCCTGCTTACAGACCTGTGGTGTCAGCTTTCTTATCCGTGTGACCAAAATGCCCGGGAGAATGGCTGAAGGGAGGGTCGATTTATTTTGGCTCATGGCTTCAGAGCTGAATCTTTGGTGGTTGGCCCTACACACTTGGGCCGAGTGTGATGACAGCACGGGAAGAGTTTCTTCACTTCACCACAGACAGGAAGCAAAGAGAGCAGGGATAAGAAGGGACTAGAATAAGATATGCCCCCCCCCCAAGGACAGAGCCCCCAACACCCTCCTTCCTCCAAATGTGCAGGAAATTCCGCCGCCTGCCAATAATGTGACCAGGCAGAACCCAGCAGTGGAATAAAGCTTTGATTAGATCAGAGCCTTCTGCATCATCACACTATCTCTGGAAGCATCGTCACAGACTAATCTCCTTTGTGTCTCTCAATCAATCAAGCTAACGATTAAGAATAACCACAATACTCTATTTCACACATAGTCACTTCTGAGATCTTTGGGAGAACTTCAACATAGGAGTCTTGGGGGGAAATATCACACAGCCCCTCACAGCCCACATACTACCTCACAGGATAGAAGGACGGCATACGTGAAATCAGTGATCTGGAGTTTCCTATGTGCTTCTGGAATCTCCCAATGAGTTTCTGAAGTATTAGTGAGGCTTTAGTAACGGTAATATCTATATCTGTTAATAATTGCTGTTCTCACATAGCAAAGAACTCTTGCTCCAGTGTGTACAGGAGGGACGTGCGCTTTACGACAGGAGAGTCTTCCAAACTGCCCTGCTGGGCACAGTTGGGCAGTTTTTCCACTGTACAACCTCAAGGACTGCTATTCCTATGGTTACCAATTTGTGTATTGATCAGGAAACTTGGTCTGGCAGGCATCAGGAAAAGATATATTTCCCAAGTCCTCACAAAGGCACAGCACGTCTCATGCTGCTAATGCAGGATTTGGGGGCTCAGGAAGGGGTGCCCCAAATTTGTGAACCCCAAATTTGGGTTTTGTCCTAGGTTTAACAAAGAGTTGATAAGGACGGACTCTAGAAGAATATATTATAAATTATCAAGTTTATTTAGGGAGATATCACAAATTGGGTTTACTTAAGAGAGATTGGAATCTAAGAAGGCTAAGCAGAGTCATAAACATGTGGGAAGTAGGAAGCATGCTCTTTTGTGGAAACACTGCGTAGTTTATAAGGTTCATTTCAAAGAAAGACTGAAGTGGAGCCACAAGCATGTGGAAGATAAAATTTAGGAGCTTGTATAGGGAGATTTAGAAGGAACACCCATGGCATCTGACATGTGCTTTCCTCATGGAATAAAGTTAAAAGAACAAATGGTGAGCTGGAGAGATGGCTTAACAGTTAAGGTGCTTGTCTGAGAAGCCCAAGGATCCAGATTCGATTTTCTAGGTCCCATGTAAGCCAAATGCACAAGGTGGTGCATGCATCTGGAGTTCGCTTGCAGTGGCAGGAGGCCCTAGCACGCCCAACCCCCCTCTCTCTTTCTCTCTCTGTCTCAAATAAATAAATAAAAATCAACATATATTTTTTTAAAAAGAACAAATGGTGGTGATTTAAGGAAGACCATCAAATTAAAAGAGAGACTAATGGAGAGAGGGAGGGGATATGATGGAGATTGGAGTTCTAAAGTGGAATGGGTGAGAGGGAGGGAAATATCAGGTGGTATTTTTTGTATGTAAGTATAGAAGTTGTCAATAAAAAAATAATAATAAAAAAAAAACTTAAAAAAAAAGAATATCAGAGAGATAATAAAGCAGAGACCAAGAAATTCCGGGGAGAAATGAGTAATGAAGAGCGTTAGTTACATTCATGGTTACCCCCAGTTTAAAGACGTTTCACAGGGAGCAGGCCCGGAGTTAGTGAGAGCACCCACGTGGTAGATCTAGAGTGGAAGGGAAATACACATGTGGTAGATTTAGAGATCAGGGGAAATTTCTGCATGTGATCAAAGTAAGAAGTTACTTCAAAGTATAAAGCAGAGGCAGAGGCAAGCCGAAGAGTTGCCCCAGACCAAGAAATAGTTTTATGCCCAGCCAGGCTCCTGGTGAAGCAGCGCAGCATAGTGTATGGAGCGGGGTGGAGTGGGGCGGAGCTGGTGACGGGAAGCAGACAGCAGCCTTTATAGGTAAGGGGAAGACGAGGTAGGTTTGTAGATTCGGAGGGCGGATCCCAGAGCCAGTCCACCTGGGTCAGCCCACTTGGACCATCTGTCTAGGTAGGACACTAAACTGTGGACAGCAGGGAATACTGAAGATCAGTCTTCAGACAGAAGTCCCATTTCTGCCAAGAGTTCTGTTCTTGTGTCAGGGTGAGGTGTCATGTGGGGTGACATCTCCTGGTTTCTAACTCAAACTGCCTGTGTGATGCAACACATAGAATGTGATGCATAGTAGGTGCTCACTGAAGTCACACTGGGTGAATGAGTGACAACAAGCTGCTCTCCTTAACCTTGCACTAGACTTATGAGGGTGAAGTGCTTCTAGCTTCTCTGCTCTTACAACACAGAATTGCTCAGTGGATACCTTCTGAAGGAAATGGCCGAGTCAGTCACAGCAGTCCACCTTTGTCCTGAAATGGGGATTTGGGGGTTCTTGGCCAAGATACCAGTACACCAACACATTTAGGGTACCCTGGATTATTGTCGTATGAATTTAAAGAATTAAAATCCATAGACCAGAGGGTAAGGTTCAGAGAGACTTTATTAGATTAAGAGGAGAAAGTACAAAGAGCTCCTGCCACGTGGAGGGCAGGAGTGGGTAGAGAGCCTAGGGGGGAATAATGGGGGGGGGGGCTCTCACTTCGTTTCAGCTTCACTGGGCTGAAAAGAGGGAAGCTTACCAGAACCTGAAAGTTCAGGACCATCTAAGAGAACTTGTCCAAGGTAAACATCTATTTATAACCTGAGCCTGAGTGACAGCTGATCAGTCTGGGCTCAGCCATGACGTCAGGTTCTGGGGGCTGAACTTGACCAACTACAATGTCAGGATTAGATTTAAATTCTAGGAAAGGGGACCTACCTTCCAGGAGGGGCTCAGATTGTGGATAAACAGAACTAGGGAAAGACTTTAGGCAAAAGATAAGAAGTCAGATCATCCTTTGGTCTCTAGCAAAGTGGAGATTGCAAGGGCAGACTTTGGGACAGTCCTGCCTTTACAGTTGGGGGTCCCAGTGACCCTAACTGCCTCATTCCCTTCCTATTAAATGCCTTCAGCATGTGTCACGGGGACCTCCTGCATGTCAGCTGCTTCCTCATTACCCTTCCCTATCCTGTTTCTCAATGACACAGCCCCATGGAATGGATTGTTCTCGAAAGAGAATTCGATTAAATCCAGATGCTTCAGTTTCCTCATGCCCTCCCTCCCCCACTTTTTGCTGGGAGTATCAGAAGAAAAGGCTCAGCAGAGGCCTGGCACATAGTAGGTGCTCAGTCAACGTTGCTCCGCCTTGTCTTCCCCTCCTCCCAAGATGAACAGAATAATTCTCTCATTCTAGCCATCCTCCCCTTCCCCTCCAGGGCTTCACACTTCAGAGGTGAAAGCAGGGAGAGTTGGGTCTGAGAGCTGGATGGAAGAGGGGAAGTGAGGAGAACTCACCCGTGCCAGGTGCAAGGCCAGAGGAAGTAGCCATTAGCACTGGGGACAGGCGGCTCACCTCGCAGTCACCCTCGCAGGTGCTGGGATGAGGATGCGCAGGCCTGTTCCTCCCACACAGCAGCAGGGTCCCAGGTGGCTGAAGGGAAGGATGCCATGGGGCTGCCTGGGGCTGCAGGCCTGCAGGAAGCCCTAGGTCCCAGGCTGGGGCTGAATGGCTCTTTCTCTTTGGAAACAAATGCTTGCCTTGCTTGCACGTTTGTTTGTGTGTTTGCTTCCCCTGGGCAGTTTCTGTTCTCCTCCCCCAGGCTCAGCTTCAGGCAGGCAGCTCTCAGAGCCCGGGCTTCAAGAATTTCCAGAGCCTAGCTCCTCCTATCCTCCAGCTAAGTGCAGGGAGCCCCGAGGGGCTAACAAAGGAGAGGGGGCTTTCCCTTTCTCAGGCTAGACTGTCCCCAACTTCCCTGGCTTTGGTGCAGAAATGTACCCACATAACAGCCTGTTCTTCGTGTCCAGTGTGGTATTCAACAGTAGCAGGAGGCATAGCCCAGGATTATGAAATAGGCTTGCCGTGGGATGCTTGTGTCCAGCTGTGGGCTAACACAAGTGCTCTGAGCGCGGTTGAGTTAGGCCAGGCCAGGATGTTTGGTGGATCTGGCATATTTGGATTTAGGGTACTTTTCCCTTGCAATGGGCATAGCACGGCCGTAGGTAACGTGAAGTCCTTGCAAGTATGAGGACTTGAGTTTAATTCCCAGTACCCATGTCAAATGCTGTGTGTGGCAGTGTAGGCTCGTGATACTGGCACTGGGGAGGTGAAGCCAGGAGGACCCTGGGTTCGCTGGCTAGCCAGTCTAACACAATCAGTGAGCCCCACGCCAGTGAGAGACCCCGTCTCAAAAAAGTGAATGGCATTCCTGAGGATGACACCCAAAGCTGTCCTCTGACTTCCACACACATGCACACCATATACACACATGTGCCCACATACATAGAAACGTGCATCCACCTGTGCACTACACATACATAAAACAAACAATAAAAACAAACAACACACATATCATAAACAGAGGCTATTCTGTGCTTACAAAAAAGAAACAGCCGGGCGTGGTGGTGCATGCCTTTAATCCCAGCCCTTGGGAGGCAGAGGTAGGTGGATTGCCGTGAGTTCGAGGCCACCCTGAGACTACATAGTGAATTATAGGTCAGCCTAGGCTAGAGCAAGACCCTATCTCGGAAAAAAAAAAAACCCGAAACTTGTCTATAGAGCAAGGTGGGAGTTCACGGAGCCAGGAGCAAGACGAGGCGCCATGGTGGAGTTCGGCAGTTCATCCTTATTGGTGGTCTACAAGGCCAGTACAATTAACAGACGGTGTCACCATCCTGCTGAGACCCAAGGCCCAGCTCTGCTTGTGGGAATGAAGAGTGGGAGGTATGGAGCTCAGTGCCTGTGGGTCCTTGCTGTTCCTGGGGTCTTTGGCTACCAACATCCCTGGCGCAGGAGGAGTTGGGGGAAGCAGGGTCCTGGAGTGGGTGAGTGCATTGGGCAATGAACACCCAGAAGGCCGTCTGATGGACAGGGCGCTCTCATTTATTCAAAAGGGGAGTGATAAACACTTGAGAAAGGTTGAGAAGGCACATACAGACTAGATGGTGATTGGATATATAGTTTATGGGTTGCTATCTAATTTTTTGAAAGGCAGAAGTGTAAGGGAGATAATGGCGGGAAAAGCTACTTGACTTCAGAGTTTCGAGGGAGGAGCTGTAAGGTAGATAACAAAAATGGTGGGAAAGCGCTCACCTCGGCAGCACAGATACTAAAATTGGAACGATACAGAGAAGATTAGCATGGCCCCTGTGCAAGGATGACAGGCAAATTCATGAAGCATTCCATATAAAAAAAATGGTGGTGGGAGAAGCTACGTGACTTCAGCCACATAAGGGTCTCTTGGGCAGCTAGCCACAGGGTTGGGAACTGTGGGGCCAGGCAAAGCCTGAATATGGAATGGTCAGATGCTTGTGGGATTGAGGAGGGAGGGTCTTGCCAGTTCTGCCCACTCTGGGCGATGACAGGGCACACTACAACTTTGCCTGAGGGCAAGGAGGGCCAGTCATCATCGCCAGAGTGGGTTCCCGCCGATAAGGCCGGCTGCAATCCCCTCACCCCAAGGTCCCTGGCCATGTCCAACAGCCCAGGCCAGCTTCCTCACAGTCCCAGCCTATTTTTAGCAATGCCCAACATCCCTTCCCCAGGGATGGTAGCTGAATTGGAACTCAGACCTGTTGGGACTCTTCTGTCCTATTACCCCCTGGGTCCCAGCTCAGCATCCCTACCTCTTGGTCAGCTCCCAGCTCTGTCATTGTTTAATTGGAACATTTACTTCCCTACTCTGGGGAGTGAAGGAGTAACACGTCCTATCTAGTCAGTCTGCCCTAGAAGATTGACTTCCCAGGAAACCCACAGGCTCCGCTCCAGCCAGGCAGTCTAGAACTATACGCTTCCTCATTGTCTGAGGAGTACCCGGGCAGGTGCCGTTGGTAGCCAGGTTTTGGGCACATGGTCACAGAAGCCTACAGCAGTTATCCAACGTGCCCATGATGCCGCAGTTCCAGGACCTGGAGCTAGCCGAGACCAGGTCCTTCCCTGGAGTCTACCTTGGACAGAAGCAGAGCCTAGAGATGGGGAGCTCACACAAGCGGGGGCTGAAACAAGGTGGCCTGGTTGACACACATGCACTCAGGAGGTGGGGAGACTGCAACAAAGTCCAGAGCATGAAGGTGGGGGAGGCCATGTTTCATGTGGAGAGAACCTGAAGGCATGTGGGAAGTCTTTACATGAGGACAGAGCCTGGAGGTGCAGGGACCACTGCTTATGTGTGAAGAGTCTGAAGGCTCATGGGTAGCCATTACACATGTGTGGTTTGTCCTCCTGCACAGGACAGGGTTGTCAGGCATCTCCAGGGAAGACTCGATGCACTTGGTCAGTGTATAGACCTTGGTGACGTTTGAGAAGCTCCCGGTGACAGTTCCCGAGCCTTTCTTTGTGAGATCCTCTGCCACAGCCACACAGCAGGCATCCCTGAGACTCCGAAGCCACACATGCTCCCAGGGGCATGTGTTTGCAAGTGGGTACAGGCTAGCCACAGTGAGCCCTGGAAACCATCACCAGGCATGTGTCTTGAGTCTCCTACTTATGTGCCCCACCCAAGGTCTGCCTCACTGACTCCTACCCAATGCCCAGCCATGCTCTGCCTCCCTTCTGAGGCAATGGAGCTGCGGACTCCTCCTGCCCTGAGCTGGAAGAGACAACCTTCTGTAGTTCCTAGCTCCCCACACTGAGCACTGCGGTACAGCCTGGAAACATCTTCAGTCAGGGGACTGTTTATTATTCAAAGGAGGTTCTGTAAACGCAGCGCTCCTCCTTTCTACTGAGGGAAGGTTGGCAGAATATACAGAGAATGTGTGTGACCAAGGGCCCCTGCCTTGGTTTGTATGTGAAGTCGGGTCCACAGAAGGTGCACCAGGGGCAGGGTTGCTCCTCCCCACGTGTGCTCAGTAGTGGACATTGCTGGGTCTTTGGTCCCCATGTCCATCCTTTATGAAGGGAAAGTGTCTTGTCCCTTTCCTTTGCTGTAACAAAATGCCTTGGGTGATATTCATAGAGTAGAGATGTATTTGGCTTGTGGTTCTAGCGGCTGGGTGATCTAAGAGCATGGTGCTGGAGTCTGGAAAGGACAGATAGCATCCTCCGTTGGGCAGAACAAGTATGTGAGCCTAGTTCTACGCTGTCTTTTCAAAGTCACTAATGTCATTATGTGGGTCCCACCTTCATCATCTCATCTAGCCCGGTTACCTCCCAGAGACCCCACCTCCAAATACCATCGCCATGTGCATTTAGAGATTATTTCCAACAGAAAAAATGTTAAGGGTACATTCAAACCCAAGCATAAGGTACTGTAGTTCAAGGATCACTTCATCTTTCCCTTAAACTGTGAGCATCTGGGTGCTGGGGACCTTAGCTCAGCCTTCTCTCTATCGCCAGTCTCGGACCATCAGCCCCTGTCATCCTGGTACTCTCAGTGACGTGGTAGAGTCCTCCTATGTGCCAAGAATTTTGTCAGGATTTTCTTCTGATAATCTAGTACTTTGTGCGTGCTGTTATTATCTGCGTTTCACAGATGAGAAGGGCGAGGCTTAGAACAAACACATCGACTTTGCTCAGGCCCTGGATCAGGAAGTGGTGAGGCATCAATACCTTGCTTCAACAGGACCACAGAATTCAACAGTCGCCAATGGGCCAAATGCTCAGCTGGGGCTGTTAAAGGAATCCAATGAGGTGAGCTCATGTAAAGGGTCTAACGTGACGCTAGTTATTCAGTAGGAGCCAATAAGAAGGATGGACAAACTCCCTTTGGGTCCCCGGCGCTGAGGAAGGTGCGGCGGGGTTCGTGGCAGCTTGTGACTGTTGCCGTGGGAACATGAGGACTGCTTGCGTATGTCTTGGGAGATCAGACGGTGGATCCAGTAAATACATCAAGTTCAAGGATTTGGCGTCACCTCGGGACAGCCTGAACACCTGCTCCGGGTAGCTTTCCACTGAGCAGGTACTGGGAAGGCTGTTTGCCTGCCCAGTGAATGTTTTGGCTGAGTCTATTGTAGAGCGATGGGCAGCATCAGGAGGCGACGGCTGGGTCTTGGCAGTATTTCCCACTGGCTTCAGAGAGTAGCTGCCCAAGCATCCCCTGGCACGTTACACTAATGCCTTGTTGGCTTCACTAGAGTCAGGGACTAAGCATGGTGCGTTAGAGTTTGCTAGAGGAACAAAACCAATAGGATGAATTGGTATTAAAAAGGGAATTTATTGGATTAGCTTAAAGCAGTCCAACAATAGCAGGTTGCAGGCTTGAGAGTCAAGGAAGCTGGTAGCTGCTCAGTCCACGTGGCTGGATGCCTCAGCAGTCCCCATCCAGCACTGAAGGCTTGGAGGCTCCCTAGAGTGCTGCCGGTCTTCAGTCCACATTGGAAGGCTGAGGACGCTTGATTCCGGTGCTGACAAGGGATGGCCAATCAGGATAGATGCCCGTACAAGTGAATGGCAGAGGGTGGGGGTAGCCTGGTAGAGGCACTCATGAACAAGCAGAGCAGCACACAGGCAGCCACGTGGAAAAAGGAACTGCGTTCTCTCAGAATTCCTTATCTGTAGCCCACCACTGGGAGGGCAGCCCACTATGGAGGAAGAACTTCCACCTTCAGTAACCTTTCCTGGAAGCAACCTCAGAGCCCCACCCAAGGGGAGTGTCTGGGGATTCTTAATCCGACAAAGTTGACAACCAAATTTACCCATCACACACGGGTATTGGAACCCATGTGGAGGCACCCTGTGGGTCACGTTACCCCCTACAGCTCTAGCCTGGGTATTAGCATGTTTTCTGGGAGGGGCTGTTCCCTGGAAGCAGTCTAACCAGGGATAGAGCAGTCTTCCCTGGGGAATATCAGGAAGGATTATGGACGCAGCAATGCCTTCGGCTGCACCTGTACGTTTTGTCTGCTCTAAACACTTGACATGCGTCAGCTCACAGCTGAGTCAGTCACCACATGGCCGCAATCCCATCCGTCAAGGAGAAAGGTCACGCAGCTCTTAGGCAGGGAGCTGAGCTTTGATTGAACCTGGGCTTTCTACTTGCTGGGTGTCCTATGGTGATTGGTTACTTTTCTCATTGCTGGAACCAAATATCTGACAAGAAGCAACTCACGGGAGGAAGGAATTTGGCTCACGGTTTGAGCAGGTGCGGTCCCCGGCGCCGAGGAAGGTGCGGCGGAGTTCGTGGCAGCTTGTGACTGTTGCCGTGGGAGCTTGAGGACTGCTTGCTTCTGTCTTGGGACATCAGACGGTGGAAGGTGCATTGGACCAGAAGCAGAGCTGAGCTATGGTCACTAACACCTGCCCTTACCCAAGCAACCCGCCGGCTCCCACCTTCTCAGGGTTCCACTGCCTCCAGCTGGGGACTAAGTGTTCAAACACGAGCCTGTGCTGAAATGTGGGACATTTCACACCCAAAGCATTGCCCTTACTAACCCTTTTTTTTTTTTTTTTTGGTTTTTCGAGGTAGGGTCTCAATGAAGCCCAGGCTGACCTGGAATTCACTATGTAGTCTCAGGGTGGCCTCAAACTCATGGTGATCCTCCTACCTCTGCCTCCCCAGTGCTGGGATTAAAGGCGTGCACCACCACGCCTGGCTTTAGTAATCCTCTTACCCTGCTGCCCTCGACCAGGTCCAGCCTCCGGCCTACTTTACCAGGCTACCCGCCCCTATTCACTTGTAAAGGCATCTATCCTGATTGGCCATCCCTTGTCAGCACGGGAATCAAGCATCCTCAGCCTTCCAATGTGGACTGAAGACCAGCAGCACTCTAGGGAGCCTCCAGGCCTTCAGTGCTGGATGGGGACTGCTGAGGCCTCCAGCCACGTGGACTGACAGGTGCACATGGTTTTGATTTTTGTTTCATGAATTCTCACAGCAACTTCACATGGCCTGGGGGTGAGTAACAACCCTTCCTTAACCCTCACAGGACTTGCAGTCTAGAGGAGGAGGAGGAAGAGAATTCCCAGTGGTTCCTCAGCTCCATCTGAAAGCAGAGCCAAGGTGGGTGAAGATCAGAGCCAAGATCCCAGTGGAGGGCAGCCTGGCCCCTCTCCAAGCACAGAAGGATCTAGCTGTGTGCCAACTTCAGTCACCCCGGAGAGGCCCTCTGGCACTTCCCCAGGCTTCCAGCAGGAAGGACCCTCTGCTGGAATTTACAGTGCACAAACTGGGGTGCACTATGGAAGAGAGTCTCCCCTGAGGAGAAGTCACCACTCTCTGAGGAGTGCCTGAAGCTCAGGAAGAAATGCATTGCTGGTAAGAGAGGGACGAAGAATGGAGTCCATGCTGACAATGTTGAAACACAGCATAGCCTTTTTTTTTTTTTTTCTTGTACCTGTGTCTGTCTGGTCTAGAATTAGAGTGCTTTAAGGAAAATACACACACTGCACATGCTTCCCCACACAGCAGGTAGTAGTTGGCTGGAATTATATTATTTGGTAGCTTCTCTCTAGGGCTCCCTCATAAATTCACATGGATGAGAACCCGAGTGGACCCCATTGCTGAGGTAAGATGTGGCCTTGTCCTTCTTAGACTGGCAAAGTGAGACTCAAGAAAGGAGAGGAAGAGTGAAATGATGTTCTATATTTTTCATTTCCTTTCCCTTTGTCTGAATATGTGAGTTTGCAAAAACGAATGAACAAAAGTAACCCACAAGAGGGAACAAAAGGGAAGGGGAGGGAGGATGGGAAGGAAGGACAGGGGAGGGAGGGTTTAATGCTGTTGGAAAGTGTTGTCACCGCGGGGGGGGGGCACGGGTGGCCTGTGGACCCTTCCCGCAGGAAGTATCCAGCATGAATCAGGAAGTTCCAGAACCCTCAGTGTTGGCCTTCTGTTCTCCTGGTATCTGGCTAGGAAACATCCCCCTCACAACCCGGGACTCCAGCTCACACAGGAATTGTTGTCTTTAGCCCTCCTGGCAGCAGCCCGGGACTTCAGCCAGGGTACAGGATGGCACACACCTGGATTCCAGCACTGGCCACTGGCTGCGAGGCAAAGGAGAAGGGATACACTGAGTGTTGTGAGCATGGAATGGAGCATCATGGGAAATGTCCAGCAAAGCCACTAGGCGCGGGGCATGCATTAAAAGAAGCTCGTTTCCTAACGTTTAGAAATAGTTCCTAAGCAGACTTTTTTTTTTTTTTTTTTTTTTTTTTTTTTTGGTTTTTCAAGGTAGGGTCTCACTCTGGCCAAGGCTGACCTGGAATTCACTATGTAGTCTCAGGGTGGCCTCGAACTCTCCGCGATCCTCCTACCTCTGCCTCCTGAGTGCTGGGATTAAAGGCGTGTGCCACCACACCCGGCTTAAGCGGACTTTTAACATTGTAAAGCAATGCCTTCTGTGTGGAAGTGAAGCACTATATGAGCTGCGCACTTTCCTTGGCTAGGTATACAGACGGGAGAGGGGCCTGGGGTAACCCAAGACGGCTAAGGAAGTGACTCCACTTCCTCCCTCTTCTTCCAGGCTTGGGTGAATTTTCCTGCCTGTGGTCTGGTCAGGCTTTTGAGGCAGGCTAGGTCATGAACCAGCCTGAGACCTGACCAATCATGGACTAGGTCAATCAAGAACCAGCCAGTGCCTTCACCTTCATGATCTTCAAGCTGACCTTTGCAAGACCCTCAAAATAGAAGAGAAAGATGATGACTCCAGATGGAGACTGGAGTTCTTGGAATCAATCAAGAAAAGTTCCTTTCCCATACTGGAGAGATGGCTCAGTTGTTAAGGCACTTGCTTGCAAAGCCTGCTGCCTGGGTTTGGTTGATTCCTCATTACCCACATAAAGCCACATGCACAAAGTGGTGCGTGCCTCTGGAGTTCGTTTTGTTGGCACAAAAGACAGCTCTCACCTCAAAGGTGATAAGAGAGAGTTTATTCTGGAGCCAAATATGAGTGACTATGGCCCAGGAACAACAGATCTCAGTTACCTTAATTCCATGTTCCAACACGTTAACAGTTTCATGATGGTTTTATAATTACAGAACAGAAGAAATCAAGGCTCTTTTCAAGTTCATTGGCTGTCCATCAGGTAGGCGGGTTATAGCAAAGCGGGGAACTCTCCGCCACGGGCCTCAGATGCTACCTGATGACATTCTTAGCCCTTGGGTTGGTGAGGGTCTGTTCTTGCATTCCAAAAAGATCCCACCTGATCATGTGGTAGTCACCTGGATGTGAGGTCAGACGCGAAGGTGGACAATAAATGGCCACTGACGGGCTAAGGTAGCCCAAGGGAATCTGGCTCTGACTTGCAGCATTTCATCTCCCTGTGGCCAGTCCATTCAGCCTGTGGGAGGTAGGTGCATCAGATGCAGCACTTTGCTGGGGACTTTAGTTTGCAGTGGCACGAGGTCCTGGTGGGCCCATACTCTCTCTCTCTCTCACTCTCTCTCTCTCTGTCTGCCTTTTTCTCTCTGTCTCTGTTCGTCTCAGGTAAATAAATAAAAATATTTTTATAAAAAAGTTCATCTGGGGCCGGGTGTGGTGGTGCACGCCTTTAATCCCAGCACTCGGGAGGTAGAGGTAGGAGGATTGTCGTGAGTTTGAGGCCACCCTGAGAATACAGAGTGAACTCCAGGTCAGCCTGAACTAGAGTGAGACCCTACCTTGAAAAACCAAAAAAAAAAAAAAGTTCATCTGGGGGCCTGGAGAGATGGCTTAGTGATTAAGCGCTTGCCTATGAACCTTAAGGACCCCTGTTCAAGGCTCGATTCCCTAGGACCCACGGAAGCCAGATGTACAAGGTGGCACATGCATCTGGAGTTCGTTTGCAGTGGCTGGAGGCCCTGGCATGCCCATTCTCTCTCTCTCTATCTGCCTCTTTCTCTCTCTGTCTGTCTGATGCTCTCAAATAAATAAACAAAAAAAATTAAAAAAAAAAAAAGTTCATCTGGGACTGGAGAGATGGCTTAGCACTTAAGGCACTTGCCTACAAAGCCAAAGGACCCAGGTTCAATTCCCCAGGACTCATATAAGCCAGATGCACAAGGGGCACACACATCTGGAGTTTGTTTGCTGTGGCTGGAGGCCCTGGAGTGCCCAATCTCTCTCTCTCTCTCTCTCTCTCTCTGTGTGTCTCTTTCTCTGCCTATTTCTCTCTCTCTCTCAATAAATAAAAATAAAAAAATTTTTTAAAAAAGTTCATCTGAATGTGGTGATACACTCCTTTAATCCTAGCACTCGGTAGGCAGAGGTAGGAGGACTGCTGTGAGTTCGAGCCCAACCTGGGACTACAAAGTGTGTGCCAGGTCATCCTTGGCTAGAATGAGACCCTACCTCAAAAAACAAAAATTTCAGTTCCCACTGGGACTGTGTCTTCTGGAAATCCCCTTCTCCCTGGTGGAGCCTGCTCATTCTGCATTCTTTCCCTCTTACTCTATAATAAATAAACTGTATTCTTTCTAACACTTTCCTGCCTTTTAATTCTTTACTTAGCAGAGAACAAACCCAACACCCCTCGACAGTAACATAAGTTTATTTTTTAGAAGCTAATCTTCCAGAGGCAGAGACTTCTACTTGGCTGCCTAACGTCCATCCTCCACGTCTTTCTTAGCAAAAAAAAAAAAAAAAAAAAAAAAACCCTTATATTATAGTGGTTACCCAGTGCCACACCATATAATCCAACACGATGCAAGGCAATTATTGTGGACAGTTAAAAACTATTTCCCCTGCCTGCTTTGCAATTAGGTGTGTTTGGTGGGCTTTCTGGGATACCTCCCTAAAAGAGGCAGGAAGATCTTCGTCCATATCCCCACCCAGGCAGGAGTTTTGCCTATAGCACTGGCTGCTGTCTTGTACCACACATGGTGTCCTCCCCCGTTGTACTAGTTACTTTTCTTGTTTCTTTAGCATAAAGGCAACTTAAAGAAAGGTGATTTGGGCTCATAGTTTGAGGCATCCAGTCTATCATGGCGGGGTAGGTATGGTGGCAGGAGCATGAAGCAGCTGGTCTCACTGCATCCGTGGTTAAGGGACAGAGATGAATGATGGAATGATGGTGCTCAGCTGGCTTTCTCCTTTCTGTTCAGCACTCGGTAGACAGAGGTAGGAGGACTGCTGTGAGTTCAAGGCCAACCTGGGACTACAAAGTGTGTGCCAGATCAGCCTTGGCTAGAGTGAGATCCTACCTCAAAAGAAAAAATTTCAGTTCCCACTGGGAACTGTGTCTTCTGGACACAGCCCATGGCATGGTGCCAACTACATTTATAGTGGATCTTCCCTTCTCCGTTAAATTTCTCTGAAAATACCATCACGCACACACACACACACACACGCACACACACGCACACACACACACACACTCCCAGAGGTATGTCTCCTAGATCATTCCAAATTCCATCAAGTTGACAATGGAAATTAACCAGCACAAGGGTCAAGAGCACATGTTAAAGACAGTGGAGCACAATGACAAATGGAGCCTGGGTTGACAGTCCTGGAGATGCAACTGCGTTCATTCTGGATGAGCAGCTGTCCCAAAGGTGTGCAGCCCAAATTCTACTCAGGAGGATTTTGAAAGCATTGCAGACAGTTATTTGCTAATTCAAGCATGTATGGGGTTTCTGTTGAGTTGATCTAGGCCTAATTATAATAGAAAACTCCTCCCTTTGGATCTCAGTGCTTGGCATAATTGCCATTGATGATTGCAATTTTCTTTATGCACACAGCAAAGATCTACTCTCTCACACACACAGCACCATGTAATTACATATATGTATGTATGTATATACATATATATATATATATATATATATATATATATATATATACACACATACATACATATACATATACATATACACATATACATCAAGGTAAAATCCCCAGGTCACAGTACACATATCTGTAACACAGTCTATCAAATATAATATAGAATTCCTACATCATAATTCACTTAACAAATGTTCCATTGATGTACTGAGAGTGTTTCCAGTTGCTTTTCAACTAACACAAAGAAGAGACATCTGGTACAAATAGCCTGACCGCTGACACTATTACTTTTATAGACTTCCCCATGGGGATGGACAGATCCTGTCCCTCTTCAGCCTCTTCATAACTCTTCATAGATGAGGCAAGAGAGATCCTGAAAGATGACGTGCCACAGCTCACATTCCAGGAGGCAGCAAAGCTTTCAAAATCCTCCTGAGTAGATTTGAGCTCCACACCCCTATTTTCCTATGTTTGGTGGTAGCAAATATTTGTTGAAGGCCATACAAATAATCTCTATAGAAAAGTGCTTCTGTGGCCTTTCCTTGAATGTGTCTGAGGGCAAGGACCTCACTATCTTTCTTCTCATCTCTGAAGAGTAGGAATTACTAGAATGTTCTTTCTTGCATGGCATTGAAATCTTGCTCCACGAAACGTCTACTTCCTGGACTCAGTTATGATTGCAGGGTTCTAGAGAAGCCCCCCTCCATCTTTTCCAAAGTCAGGTGGTAACAGCACTGAGCATTGTCTGTGGGGCTCTTCACAGATGGGTGTTTCTGGGCATGCCACTGCTCCTTGTGGGTTCCTACTCTCCTTGTAGAAAGAGAACAGGAAGAATAGTGTTTATATAAATGCACACCAACAGTTCTGTTAACAACCCATCGTTTTACATTTGGTACATCTGTGTCTGCTTATACAGAGTTAGCTTTCTCACTTTTCTGCTTGTTTGTTCAGTCTGAATTTAAATTAGACTTTGAAAGTAAAACTGGCTCTAACACCCATAAGCCCACTCCCAACAATACGCTGCCTCCAGGAGGCTCCAGTTCTCAAATTGCCACCAACGGGGCACCTAACATTCAGAACACATGAGTGTATGGGGAACACCCAAATCAAGCCACCAGAGTCACCAAACCAAGGCCACCAGCTGGGATCTCTCTGGTTGTACATGATGTAAGACGAAGTGTGGTTGAATAGAAGCCCTGGGCATGGGGGAAGAGGCCTGATGTCTTGGACTGCTTCCACCTCTAGCCACCAGGGTGACCTGGACCAGTCTTGAACCTCTCTTGGCTACTGCTGTATAAATCAGGAGAAGCCACATCTGCCTCTCCTTGCTGGGGACATAATAAAGCACTTCATAAGGCTGTACAGTGGTGGTGAGGTGATGGGAGTCTTGCGGGAAGCACAATGAGAGGGGCAGGTCACCCCGTTTTAAAGGACTGCGGGAGTTGAGTTGCCTCCTGTGCTCCATGTGAGCAGGGGAATGGCTGCCTCTTTCCGCCCCGCTCACAGCATGCCGACCTTTGCTGGCCAGTCTTGGTCTCTGCACTGATCGACCACGGCCTGGCCTACAACATGCTGATGGCCAATGATTGCCAGCCTGACCCCACTGAGCAGGGGCAGCAGGCCTCTGAGTCGCCAGAGCTCTAGTTGCTGAGGGAGTGAGGGTGACCTTTGGATGCGTGCAGCAGCAGGGCTTCAATAAAGGACTACCAGCCCTGAATTCAGATGTTCTTGTTACATTTGGGAAGCATAATTATTTACATATGTGTGGTGCGTGTGTGTGTATGTGTGTTTAAATGTACATGGGCACATATGTGAGTTCATACTGTGAAGGCCCAAGGGCAGCCCCCGTTCGCTCAGAATGCTGTCTACCTCCTTTGAGTGGCTGACCCACAAGGTCCAGGATCCTCCTCTGTCTGCTTCGCCAGTGCACCACCATTAGAGGCATGCACCACCATATTGGACTTCTGATGTAGGTGCTGGGATTGGTCTCGGGTCCTTTAGCTTGTGAGATAAACACTTTATCCACTGAGCTCCCTCTCCAGCCCCACAGGAGCAGTGTGTCACTGTCACTCCTTCTCTCATTTGCTTTCCCTGCTGACTTTTGAACCCAGCAACACTTTTGCATGAATCAGTGGTGCTTAGTGGTAGCTGTGTATCTCTGCTAGTATCTCTGCTAGCTGAGCACACACTGATATGAGACACCGTGTCAGGTGCCCACATGGCCTGCACACCCCTCACATTCCTCTCATGAGCTCTCTGTCTAGCTCAGCCACAGGCCAACCAAACATAGTGATCACATTATTTAGTGTGTCAGTGTGAGTGCTGTAACAATCAAATAATAGTGAGCATCCCCAAATCATAATAGCTTAAACACTGCGGAAATTTAAATGTAATTATCATTTCCCATAAACGTTTGAGTAGATGAGCCGGGTGTGGGTCATATAATGACTCCACAATAATCAGGTCCACCTCTTGCTCCATGACAGCTACTTACATTCTACCCGTCATACCCTTATTTCAGGTAATGATAATGGAAGGGAAGTGTCACATACTACTTCCTCTCAGATCCTATCAACTAGAGGCTCAGGGTCTGGATGTGCAGAGACTGGGGCTACCATCACCCAGAGGCTCATTGGAGTCATCCTGAAAGCTTAAAGCTGCTGGCAGTTCCTGGCCTTGTGGGTCTCCACATGTGTTGGGGTCCCCCCAGGGCCAGCCCAGGAGGGATGGTAGGGTCTCTGTCTAGTTGGGGGTGAGAGGCGCGGAGTCACGACACAGACTCCGGGAGTTGGGTGGAAGCAGCAGAGGGCGAGCTGCTGCAAACTCGTTTATTGAGGAAGTACAAGGAGTTTTAAGGGGCTTGACTGGCCAATCATTTTGGGGGTGGTCCCCTTTTTGTGACCAATGACAGCCTGTCTCCAGACAGATCATCTCCTACCGGATTTCTCGCGAGCATGGCACTGTAGCTGTTGTCACGCCAGGCCTGCGCAGAACGCCATGTTCACAGAAGCCACTTCCTGGTTTCTCTGCCATGCGGTCTGGCTAGGGCCAGGCCTGCATTGTGCCATACACACATGGACTGCGTGAGGGTCCTTACCACATGCAGCTGGCTTTCTTTGGTGTGTTAGTTATTTTCCTCATCACTGTGACCAAACACCTGACAAGCAGTAGTTCAAGGGAGGAAGAATGTACTTGTGCTGTCAGTGTGAAAAGGGCACAGTCCTGGAAATACAAGGGTGCTGATCTCAGGAATGGAGTCAATGGACTGAGCCGTTTATAGAAGTGAGTTTGATGATTGCTGCTCGCACTGCTGGCCTGACAACCTCCTCCAGGGAGATGGTGGTAGACATGGAATCTCAAAAATGCATTGAAGCAAAAATTCAGAGAGGACGCAGAGAGCTCAACACTGAAAGAGAATTGACATGCCTCCAAGGCTCAACGAAGATTGTGGAAGAAGGGCAAAAAGATTTTGAGAGCCCAGGATGGGAAGGAGTATCCTGAGACATACCCCCACCACAGAGACTGACTGGTGCATTTATAACCCCACAGTGAAAACTAGTAACCCTGTAGAGAAGAATGCTCAGTGGAGTGTGGGGGGAGAGGGGATATAAGTGTATAATCCTGGGCTGAAGAGATGGCTCAATGGTTAAAGTGCTGCCTGCAAAAGCTAAGGACTGTGGTTCAAGTTCCCAGTACCCACAGATGCATAATGTGACACATGTATTTGTAGTTCATTTGCAGTGGCTAGTGGTCCTGGTGCACCCATTCTCTCTGTCTCTCTCTGTCTCTGTCTCTGTCTCTGTCTCTGTCTCTCTCTCTCTCTCTGTGTGTGTGTGTGTGTGCTAGTTTGAATGGATGTCCCCCAATAGATTCAGGAGTTTTATTTAACATTGTGACTTGGTGTCACAGTGGGTGGATCCCAGGGTCCAGCCCTAACATGTGTTTGAGGCAGATCTGAAATTTCCAGCCAAAGATGTGCAGAATGCTTGAGTTCTGCCAGGGGTTCCTGGAGAGTGATTGCTTATGGTGCTGCTGGTGGCTTCTCTGCCTGTGTGGACCTGTGAAAGGAGGCCACCTTCTTCCACCATATGGATCTGTAAGCTTCAAATAAATTATGTTCCTCCTGTAAACTGTGCCTGATTTGGAAGTTCATCCCCGGAATGTGAAGCTGACTGCAACATTCTGTCTGTCTCTCTTCTCTCTGTCTCCCTCTCCTTGCAAGTAAATAAATAAAAACATGTTTAAGAAGAGCATAATATAAGGGAAATATGGCCAATATGCAAAATGTAAGCACAGTAAAGTTCATAATTGATAAAAAATTAAAGTGACTTTTATCACTTCTTGCCCTTGTGATTGCAATCATGTGTAGGCTCAACAAGGACTTTGCAGAGGTTAGCTCCTTGACCTTGGACTGTCCAGACTCCAGAACTATGATAATAGAGCTTTCTTTATCAATTACCGAGTCTGGGCTATGTGTCATAGTGGGACACAGAGTTTGAGCAAGTGACTTCAAATTACAGATTAGATTCATGGAGAAGGAGATGCATCATGCTTACTGATGTGTCTGTTGCCAGATGGATTACTTGAGCACAGATCAGGGGTCCTTAGCCAGTTGTGGTTGAATGAAATCTCTTCCATAGGCTCATGTATTTTGAATACTTGGTCCCCAGCTGGTGGCGTTGTTTATTCTTTGGGAGGTGGTGCCTGGCTGGATGGAGGAGGTGTGTCACTGAGGGTGGGCTTTGGCATAATATAAGGCAGCTCCAAGCCCAGTGCTCAAACGTCTTCCTACCTGCTGATGTAAAAGTGTGACCCAGGCTTCTTGATCAGGGCTGGCCTACTCTTTTTGCCATGATGAAATATCCTCTTAAAACTGCAAGCTGAAATAAATCCTTTTTTTCCCTTGAATTGTTTCCGATCTGGTGTTTTGTCCCAGCAACAAGAAGGTTTCTACAACAGGAAGCCAACATAGCTTGGCACCATCCATTCCCGTTATGCATAAAATGTGATGCTCCTGTCACTCATATACCACATAATGATCAGGTGCCACCATGAAGCCAATACTTGGCAGAAATCCATGCCCTGGAGAATGCTCACTAAGCAGTGTGGAATGGAGCTTCCCATAGTTAAGGTGGGTCTTCCCACATCAATTAACAAAATTTAGAAACTCTCATATAAATGCTCAGAAATTGGCTTCCATGGTGATTCTAAATCCCAGAAAGTTAACAATCAAGATTAACTATCACAGAGACCAAGGACAGAAGCTTGAATTCAACCTCGATTCTTCAGTCACAAGCTAACCCCAATTATCACGGAGCAATAGCAGAATATGTCAATCAAAACAAAAGGATTAAATGGATTCCGTACTCTTAGTAACATAGTATGAGAATGTCCAGGTTGTTTTTGAGAGTCATTCACCATCCCAATACTGAAGAAGTTCTTGCGCTGATGAATAGCAATTAGGAGATGACAAACACCATAGTTTCAGAGGTCTTAGAATTGCCTAGCAAAGATGTTAATCCAGCAATAGTGAAAACGCTTCCACAAACAGCCGTAAGCACCCAGGAAAGAAGCTAAACAAAAGACTGTCCTTCATTAAGAAATATTGGGGCTAGAGAGATAGTTCAGAAGTTAAAGACAGTTGCTTATAAATCCTGACAGCCTGGGTTCAATTTCCCAGTACCCATGTAAATCCAGATGCACAAAGTGGTATGTGTTCCTGAAGTTAATTTGCAGCGGTGGGAGCCTTGGTATGCCTATTCTCTCTCCCTCCCTCTCTCTCTCAAATAAGTAAGTTAATGAAACAGAAGATATGAATCAAATAGAAATTTACAACTGAAAAATACTGTAACTAAGTAAAAAGCTATGAGGATGGACTTATGTTCAGAATGGGGGATTTAAAAAATATTTTTGTTTTCAAGCAGAGAGAGGGATAAAGACAAAGAAAGAGAAAGAGAGAATTGACATGCCATGGCCTGTAGTCACTGCAAACTAATTCCAGATGCATACGCCACTTTGTTCATCTGGCTTTACGTGGGTACTAGGGAATCAAACCCATTTCACTAGGCTTTGCAGGCAAGTGCTATAGCTGCTGAGCCATCTTTCTATCCCAGGGATATCATTTTGATTTCAGGTTTAGCCTTTCTTATTTTCTGAAATACTCAAGAGGTCTTAAAACCCGAAGTGAATGAGCTTCTCTGAGCCTGAGGACCCAGCCCCAGCCCTGGCTCTGGGGAAGGACTTGCTATACTTCAGTAGAGTTTGCTTTGCTGGGAGGTCATTAGTGACTGATGAAGCTCCCACAGGAGTGGGGACCTCCCCTTCCCATGATAACTTGAGTGTGGCGTGCTGCCATCTCCTAGGATGTGATGATTTCTAGTTCTATCCATGTGGCCATGGAATCACTGGGAGGTTTCATCCTTCAGAGGTCCCTCTTCCAAGGAATCATAGCCCATGGAGAATAGCTTAGAGAAAATCCCACCTGTAAGATTGGTAGTATCATCAGAAAACTTCAAATTTGGTGGCTATTTTTCATCCAGGAAAATTGAGACACAAAGGTGAAGGCACATAGCTAATGGCCTATGTGAGTGAATGGTGGGAATTGGGAATGGAATATCGGTCTTTGGGTTGAGGCTTTGTCACCTCCTATTCACAGATGTGTGACAGGTTGAGTCAGGATTTCTAGTTCCTAGGACCCATCCTGGGCTTGATAGAAAGAACAAGGGAGTTTTCTATCTTGAAGGCATTCAGAAAATGCTCTTGACCACATTTCCTTAGGGCTTTTGATGCGTGCTATTTTTGTATAATGAACCACTTACCAAGTCCAGTGTCCTGAACCCATAGACATTGCTTATTGCCCACAAGTCCATGGGTCAGTGGGTGGCTGTGGTCATGTGGTCAGGCTTGGCTGATCTTGGCTGGGCTTTCTGCTACATCAGTAGAAGGCCCACTGGTATGAAAAGGCCTTACACACGTCCAATAGTTGGCTTACTGTGGGCAGGGGTGCCAGGATGACTGGCAGTTCTAGGCCTCTGAACATTAGGTCTTGAGCTCCACAGCTTTAATTATGCCACATTCATTTGCCATTGCAAGTCACAAGACAGACAAAGACTCAAGGCATGGGAAATACATTCATCTCTTGATGGGCATGTACAGTGCCACACTGTGAAGGGGCCTGGGTACTGAGTGATAGACAGCAATGGCCATTTTTACAGTTCACACTAGGGCTGCTTCAAAATACTTGTATTTTTTTTATATATATATATATATATATATATATATATATATATATATATATATATATATTTCTATTTATTTGAGAAAGAGAGAGTATTGTAGACAGTTTGCAATCCTGGGATGAACATCCGACCAAAACCAGTTTCATGGGAGGAAGCTTACAGAACCAGGGGAAGTGCCATCAATGGTGGAAGAAAATGGCTCCCATTCATAGATCCAAGCAGAGTGATAAACCACCAGCAGCCAGCATACGCCACAAATCATTAAGCACAAACAACTGGCAGCAAGCAGGACCTCCAGAGCTCAGACTTCGTTGCATACCTTTGGGCTGGAATTCATATCTGCCCCCAGGGAAATGTCCCCCCATGGCAGGAGTGTCAGCCTGCTGGGGGCTAAGGCTGCAAAGTCAATTTGAGTAAAACATCTGAGTCTACAGAGCCATATATTCACAGAGAGAGAAAGAGAGAGAGAGATGGCACACCAAGACCTCTTGCCATTACAAATGCACTCTAAACCCACTTTGTGCATCTGACTTTATATGGGTACCAGGGAATGGAACCTGGGCTGGCAAGAAAATACCTTTAACAGCTGAGCCATCTCCCTAAGCCCTACTTCTACTGCTTCCTTGTTCTCTAGAGCGGTGGGAGCTCCTTTGGCCAGTGAAATGATGTGCAGTCTGTCATTTCTAGATGACAGCTTCAAAGTCTTGGATGCAATTCTCACTCTTCCTTCTTTCTTTCTATGACAAACAGGCCAGCACGGGAGATACTAGCAGTCTGAGAACCCAAGTGACTATGACGTTCAGATTGTATATTGCTGATCCATCCGTCCCTCACACATCCGTGTTATACATACAGGGATGCGCAAGAAAGAAACCCTGATGGCTTTAAGCCTCTGGGACCTGAGGCTCCTTGTCTTTATAGCATAACTTACTGTATCCTGTTTGAAAGAAGCCGGATTCTGTCCAGAAACCACAACTCACTGTCTGTGTAGGAAAGATGAAATCGTTGTTCTTGTCACTGCTCACCTTTGTGAGGGCAAAAAGCAACAAGCTAGTGCTAATGAGTAAATAAATGTGCACACACACCGTGCTACTCACTGAGAAGGAGAAGAGACGTCAAGAGAATCACAAAGGAACCAACTTAGTCACTGGTTCAAGCCACGCCTCGGGAGGAAACGTGTCAAGTGAGAATGGAAGGTGGAAGGAAAAGAACAGCATTCTGGGGAGGGATTGGCCCATGCAGAAGTCCACAGTGGGCAGGGCCTGGCTCACAGGAGGAAGTGAGAGGAGGCAGTGTGACAGAAGAGGAAGGGTCCCCAGAAAAGGAGGGAGTTGTTCAGACCACAGGGTCTCCGAATCTGTGGGAGATGTTTAGGCTCATTGAGGCATCTGGGAGACTCTATTACCCATTAACATGGGATCTGATCCCTTTGGGAAGCTTCCTGTATCCTCTTGAGTTGGAGAAAGGACTGGGCAGTTCCCAGGTTCCTGCCCTTTTGGCACAAGCATACAGATTCCATGGCTCAGTCCAGGTCTCAGGCATCCTCAGAAAGGGAAGTGAGACTTCCTCCAAGGTATTTATAACATGGTACAGCAAACACTTCTCTCTTCCTGCTTGGCTGAAGCCCTGGGCCAGGTGGGGGCTGGTCTGAAGTCACCTCCCTGCAGCCTGGCCCACCCAGTGCCTACAGACCCAGGGGCACGTGTGACCAGCCTGCGGCCACACACTCGACCTAGCACGAGCAGAACAGTAAAGGCAGGCTGAGCGGCCTGCCTGCAGGGACATAGAAGAGCGTCCAGGCCAGTCAGAACCCTGGGAACTGCAGTGGTGTCCCAGCTCGGGTCCCAGTGTTCTCCACAAGCCTGGGAGCCCATGTGGTGAAGAGAGCCCAGGAGACTTCCCGTCAACAGGTTTTAGTGTACCAACTGTGGCCAAAGCCAGGGTTTAGCTGGATGCTTCCTGGAGACCAGAAGGCTGTGCGCACTTTCATATTCTACTCTTCTCAGAAACACACACACACACACACTTCACCTGGAACATATCCCAAACCACCTCAGATACCCTGTTCCCATGCTGTATAGTACTACAGATACTATGCTAAAAACATACCACACACACACACAAACACACATACACACACACACACACAAACACACATACACACGCCACATGCACTATATCCTACACTCCATTCACATGATTTTCACAGAGACCACTCATATGCTACAACACTGGGACACATCCCACAAATCTTATACACACACTATATGCCATATACATCACACAGTATACCCCCCACAACATATTCACTTACCATATCATACATACCATGCACTTACCAAATATACAACCCACACTACAATGCATCTTATATCACATCGTACATTCCACATACACCCATGCATATGAACCACACAAGCTACATCATACCACTTGCATGTACATAGTCCAGGAATAAAGTACATACAAGCACACACAGATACAAATACCATATGTACCCCCACGTACATATCACATGCCACCATATTACACCCACTCTGCTACATACCTCCATCTCTCTCATGCCTCAGGTCCAATGGGAAACTCAGAGGTTCTTGCAGGTGTGGGGACAGTGCAGGGAGGATTCTAAGATAGTGTGACGAGGATTCTGGCAGGATGGAGGGACAGGGAGGACTCCAAGAAGATGTGGGGAGGACTCGGAAGGAATGCAGGAGATTCCCAAAATTTAGCTTCCTTCATCAACCCTTGCATTCATTTGATTGTGTTAAAGTCACAGTTCTGAGCCTTGGAGGGTGTGATAGAGATGTCTCTGGACTGAGCACTGTACTGTCACTTCTTTTTAGCACTGTGGTGAGTGTTGAGTCACCCCAGTGGTCACCACCATCTGAAAAGAGAAGTTTCTCTAACCAAAAGTGAGAGTAGCAATAATATACGGGCATAAACACAAGTGTAAGAGCCAAATGAAGGGTAGGACTGCTTACAGTTCTGTCTTCCAGACACAAAAATGGCCTTGATATTTATGACCTCACAGTGCCTGACACTACTGACACAAGACCTGCATAATAGGAGGGAAAAAATGATGTGGCCAAAATAGAAGAGAGACTCATTGGAAAGAAGAGATTCAATGGAGAGTGGATTTGGGAGGAAGAAAATGGGGGTTGTGGGAGGGTATCTTCATGGTTTATTGTCTATACTTACAGAAGCTGTCAATAAAAAGTTTAACTTAGAAAACACACACACACACAGTTCTGATAGCTGCTCTGCGCTGGTTGTAAGGGATGCCGTAACAGACACGACAGACAGTGGTTTGAACGAAACACATTCCCACATTCCCGCGTAGTCCCCAAGGCCACAGGTCTAAAATCAAGGTGTTGGGAGGCTGGCTCCTCATGCAGGCTCCCAGGACACTCTGCCCTGTGTGTCCCCAGCTTCTGGTGGCCCCAACAACCCTTGCCCTCCCCTGGCTGGCAGACACACCATCTGTGCACGCCTCTATCTTCACATGGCCGTTCCCCTCTCCTTTCTCTATGAAGGACCCATTCTAAGCCCAAAGTGCCCTCCTCTCGTGGCTATTCATTAAAGCCACAGTCTCTGTTTCCAAATAAGGGGCTTTCTACACGTGGTTTTGGGTGGATCTACTCAGTCCACCTCAGGGCCCATGGGCCTCCCTGGACTCTCAGAGATGGCCTTTGAAGAGGAGTCTGTGACTCTGGCTCAGCAACCTTACCTTGCCGACTCAGCACCCTCCACCCCACTAGTCCGAGCAGCAAGGCGCCTCCTCAGGGTCCTAGAGGGTACTAGATTCAGACACCATCTTGGTCAGCTTCATGGAGGCTCAGGGAGTGGCGGGGTCCTCTTTGGCCAGTTCTCCATGGACAATGGCATTCTCCAATTACAGTGGAGGGTCTTAATTACAGATTCCCACAACCCCCTGGACTGCTGAGGAAACTGAGGTCCGTCCACAAACCATTTGTCCAGGAGGGATTCACTGTGGAGCTGAGACCTATTAAGTACATGGGTTCTGGAGCTTTGCTGCCCCTGGAGAGGACTCAGAGGAGAGGCAGGAGTGGCCTGCTTTGAGGACCTAAACAGAGGTCATTATGGCTGACAACTGGAAACACTGGGTGATTATGACAGGTGGCCAGGGGAAGGCCTCAGCAGAGCTGTGCTGCTATCCCCACTGGGACAGAACAATCCCCACCCCCTGACTAACTCCTCTGTGACCAGTCTTCAGAGGAGCCGAGCACCCATCTTTTTCCAAACAGACCCAGTGAACCGTCCAGGCTAAGGCATAAAGGGCTTGGAGACAGTGAGGGTTGACTTCTTCAGAGACAAGCCTTCTCAGGCCAGGGCCCTGGAAGGATTTGCCTGTATCTAGCCCCTGAACCCTGACGCTCTCTTTCTCCATTCACAGAAGGGACAGAGCTTGCCAAAATCACACAGCAAGGCAGTGGCTGAGCCAAGACCCAGGCCTGAACCCTCCTGAGGGTCTAGACTATCTACAACACCACCACTAGTGCGTAGATATGTCTGAGGTGAAAAGCATCCCATTACCCAGGTGAAAGTGCCTTGCTGGTTTGGAAAGGAAGAAATAAAAATGTGTGGTGTCGACTTGTTTTTCTCACAAGCTGTGGTCTCCTGGGGCAGATTTCTTGCTGGGCCTGGCTGTGTTGTTATCCTGTGCAGGAAGTTCTCCCTTGGACTTTTGGCCATTGCATCCATGCCAGAGAAAAGGAGAGGTCTTCCTTGGGTCGGGAGTAGAATGAGGGTGAACTCCACTCGCCCCAGGGATAAACCCTTCCCTCACTACACTTGATCTCAAGTCTTTTAGGGGATGCCTGGAGGGGCTCTGTGCTGTCAGAAGGATTTTGTACCCCGGGATCCCGTTGCTCTGCTGCTTCACGTCGTTTTCTTGGCCTCTCTGCACGGGAGAGCAGGGCCACGCTGCCCTGAGCCTGCGGTGCAGGGACCGTGAGAGAGCGCTGCAAGCTGCAGGCTTTCTCTACTTGGTGCTACAAACAGGACCCAGTGAGCAGGGATGACTGTTTAAAATCCTTTCTGGCAGAGAGGGTGTTGTCAGCAGAACTTGGTTCCCTGCCCCCAGAGCTCTGGGAAAAGCTCCAGGCTGGAGCAAGTTTATCAAATTCCTTTCTTTACCCACCCAGCTTTGAATTTCATGGAAAACAAGAGAAGACAGGAACAAAGAGCCTGACCTTTGCTAGAGTTAGTGCTGGATTTTAGTCTTTAGCTCTGGATTTGGGTACGTGTCAACCTGCCAACTGGGTGCACTCTGTGAGTACTTCCTGCTAGCCTCAGTTTCCCCAGTGTGGTGGTTTGAATTAGGTGTCCCCTATAAACTCGTGTGTTTTGAATGTTTGGTCCCCAGATGATGGCAATTTGGAAGATGGAGCCTCGCTGGAGGAAGCATGTTTTGGGGGGAGAGCTTAGGGGTGTTACAGCCATCACCCCCTTGCTAGGGTTCTGTTCACTCTCTTGCAGTTGTGGTCTATCCGCTGGGTCAGAGGTGAGGTCCGGCTTCTGCTCATGCCCCGGTTTCCCCTGCAGCATGGAGCTTTTCCTCAAGACTGTAAGCCAAAACAAACAACTTTTCTCCCATCAGATGCTCTTGGTTGAATGCTTGTGACAGCAACAGGAAGGTAAACTACAACATCAAGTATGAAAAGAAGACAGGAGCAAAAACCCTGCCCTGTGTTTGAGGATTGTGGGGTTGATCTTGAAGGGCAGACAGCCTGGTTGTTGGTGGTGACAGTGGGGCAATTTTGTAGGTGTAGATCTGAGTCCAAGTGCTTGTATCCTGACAAAGAACTGGACCACAGACACATGATTGGTGACAGAAACAAATAAAAGATGATTAGAAAGAAAGACACAGGAGCAAACGGAAGTGGACCAACAAGCTGGGGCAGGACCAAAATTTAAGCATCCTCCTCCTACATTCAGAGAAGTTGGGGTTTTTCTAGCTCATTGGCTGTTGATACGTGTGGCTCTGGTTCAAAGGCGTTCCAGTCACCTGCTCGTTGGCTTCGTTCCTCTCGAACCTACTGCTTATTCTCCTTCTTTGAAATGGTGGTGATGGCTGGTCTTGGGCACAGCCTTCCCCATTTGTAGCCACGTTGTTGTAACTGGGCTCTCACTCTGGCCTCCCCTCAGTCCTGCCTTGTAACCTCTGTCAAAGAAGACACAGAGTTTCGTGTAGACAGCACTAGAGGTTATTGCGGAATAACTCAGTTCACTCTCAAGGGTGACTGTGGAATTACTACAGGGGCCGTTGTGCATGGAGGAGAGCACTCTCAACGGGGCAGAGTGGAAGATGAGCAGAGATCACTGTGCCAGTTGTTGCAGGTACTGTCTCATTTCTGGGACAAAATATCCAACCCGAAGCAGCTTATGGGAGGAAAGGTTTTTATTTCAGCTGACAGTTTCAGGGGGAAGTATCGTCATGGCAGGGAAGTCACAGCATCGCCTCTTGTCACATGAACTTGGAGGAAGCAGCAAGAGAGCTAGTGAGATAAATACTCAGTAGGGCTGGACTACTATGAGTCCATCCCCAGTGACACACCTCTTCCAGTAAGGCCCCACCTCCCAAAGGCTCCACCAGCTGGGGATTGATGAGGAGGCTTAATCACAAATACCCAAGGCGTAGCCGCTCATTTCACAGAGAAACAACCACACCAACCTCCGTGTTTGGGAAGGGTTTATGCTGCATCTTAAAGTTTCTGAAATACACAGTTTCTGGAGGAGTTTTCCTGTCCAGATGAATGACAGGCCCATTTGGATTACAACCTCTGCTACTTAACAAGCTTAAAATGTTCCTGGCGGCCAGGCGTGGTGGCTCACACCTTTAATCCCAGCACTCGGGAGGCAGAGGTAGGAGGATTGCCGTGAGTTCAAGGCCACCCTGAGACTACATAGTTAATTCCAGGTCAGCCTGGGCCAGAGTGAGACCCTACCTCGAAAAACCAAAAAAAAAAAAAAAAAAAGTTCTGGCAACTCAGAAAGTCAGGGTCAGTCAGGGTCAGAGATACAAGTCAGATCCAATTCTTGGGACCAAAAATTATGTCACAGAGCAGATTTTAAAAGAGTGAAAGAAGGGGCTGGAGAGGTGGCTTAGTGGTTAAGACTTTTGCCTGCAAAGTCAAAGGATCTCAGTTTGATTCTCCAGGACCCACCGTAAGCCAGATGCACAAGGGAGCACACGCATCTGGAGTTTGTTTGCAGAGGCTGAAGGCCCTGGTGTGCCCATTCTCTCTGTCTTGCTCCCTCTTTCTCTCTCTCAAATAAATAAATACAAATAGAATATTTTAAAATAAAAATAAATAAATAAAAAGAATGAAAGAAGCTGGGAGTATTGGTCACACCTTTTTCTCTTTTTTTTCTTGTTTTTTTTAAAATAGTTTTTCAAGGTAGGGTCTCACTGTAGCCTAGCCTAGCCTGGAACTCAATCTGTAGTCTCAGGGTGGCACAGCACTTGGGAGGCAACAGTAGGAGGATCACTGTGAATTCAAGGCCAGCCTGGGACTACAGAGTGAGTTCCAGGACATCCTGAGCTAGAGTGAAACCTTACCTTGAAAAAACCAAAACATAAAAGAATTAAAGAAAACAAATAAATCTATAAAAGTAGACATGCTTTACCAAAACTCTATAAAGATAGACCTGCCCTGAGGGGTCTCAACAAAGTCCTACTACCTCTCTCGTCCTCCGTTTTTGTCTCATCTGTAGCCATCTTTTCATGCAGTATTTTTTTTTTTTGAGACACAGAGAGAGACAGAGAAAGAGGGAGAAGGAGACAGAGATGGGCATGCCAGCAGCCTCTCAACTGCTGCGAACGAAATCCAGATGTGTGCGCCCCCTTGTGATCAAGTGTGGCATTGTGCCCTTGCTTCACTTTGCATCTGGCTAAACGTGGGACCTGGAGGTTGGAACCGCTGGAGATTGGAACCAGCGTTCTTAGGCTTAGGAGGCAAGTGCCTTAACCGCTAAGCCATCTCTCCACCCTTTATGCAGTATTTTAAATCTTAAGGAAGAGCAATCGTGACATCCTTTCCTTGTTCTACATGGCATTTCAAATTCTAAAGAAGGGTAGTTTTGATACAATTCCCTTTCCTTACAATTAGTGTGTTCGTAGGGATACAGGAGGCAGGGTACAAAGCTAACTATAAGGGAAGGATCCAACCTCAGTGGCCTCCAAGCCTTCTGTTTTCTAAGTAGCTACCTACCACTATCTTCTTAGAACTGTCGGCACTACATTCTAACAAGTTAGCTCTGGCTGTATAGTCATCTGCAATTTTTTCATCTGAATAATTATTCAAGCAGATGCTTGTTAAGGATCTTATTTAAAATACTGTACTCAAAAAATACATAGACCTCAATTTTCCACCCTTAGCAAGAAAGGGTGGCTTGGTGACCCTAGAAGGTTGACCACCTGTGTTATCCTCTGGTTACTGTGGCCTTGCATATTTTCAGACATCTATAATGTCCTTCTCATGTTAACCATCTCTTCTCCAGCTTGACTGAGACAACCATTCTGTGGTTGTTTAAATGTAAAATGTCCCTGATAGCCTCATGTGTTGGAATACTTAATCCATAGGTGGTATTTGGGAAGATTGTGGAGTCTTGGGAAGGTGGAGCCCTGATGGAGGATGTGGATCACTGTGGGGTCAGGCTTTGGGTTTTTTGACCATCCTTGCTCACCAGCTGGCTCTTGCTATTTCCTTCCTGTCGATGTGAAGATGCGATGCCACCTTTTAGCTCCTGCCTTGCTTTCTCTGCCATGCTGAAACTGTAAGTTTCCCCTTGAAACTATAAGCCTAAACAAAACTTTTCCTTCCCTAAGCTAATTCTTGTCAAGATTTAGACCCAGCAACAAGAAGATAACTGTTTCCCATTCCCTGCAGTATCTCTTCCAAGCACCTCATCCCGTTTCTTTGGAGTTCTCCTTCACCAGGGCAGGGCCACTGGGTATCCATTGGCAGCATCTCGGCTCCTCTCCATTGTGACTTTGGAATTTGCAGAGTGGAGCAGATCAAGGGCATGTGTGATCCAAAGGCTGTGTGCTCACTGGCTCCTCTTCATGAATGCGTAACTGATGCTAAAGGGCCCAGGTTGTCTCAAACTGTCAACCTTCCGATCTCAGCCTCAGGAGGGATTGGATCACAGGCTTGTGTCACCGTATTCAGACATTCTTGTGACAGCTTTTTTTTTTTCATTTAAAACTGTCATTTTTTATTTACACCATGCTGATACTAGCATGGTCACTCCTGCTCAGCCTGGGCTAGCATTGGCATGGAGTGTCTTCTTCCTTCCTTTCACTTGCAGCCTAGACGTCCGTGTATCAAAAGTGAGTCTCTTGTAGGCAGCACATCAGCAGACCTTAGATTGCTTTTCTCTCATCTGGCTGCATTGCATCTTTTGTTGGGAGTTTAACGCAGAGTGGAGACTTTGTTGTTGTCTTTATCCCCAACGTGGGTAGCACTCTCTTAATGTCCTTGGAGCCTGCACACCTCCAGCCTAGGACTGGGGCCACTAAACTGCTACTGAGTTATAGCTCAACATTCCATGTAAGCCTTCAGCTCTTTGAAAACGGAGACTTTGTCATTCCCCTGACACTTAGCAGGCATAGTGGCAGACATTTTGTGGGCACTCTATGCTTTTCACTGCATGAACAATTTTGGCAAGACTATTAACAGCTAATATTTACTGAACTGCATTGGGTTAGGTGCTATGTGAAGGCTATTTATTTGCATTATTTCTTTTAATTCTTACCACAAACTGATGAAGTAGGGGTAATTATTACTCGGTTTATGAAAGTAAAAGAAATTTTCAGGCTCTCTCAGTTGGGAAATAACAGGTGAGGATTCAAAAGCATCATTCCACTCCATGTCTGTGTGTCTGTCCACCTCATGACTGTTTCAATTAGCCTCTGGTCTTGCTGTGTGTGACAGACAACTCCCAAGTGACCATAGCCAAAGCCTAAGGGAAATTCTTTCTCTCTCATTGTAAAGAAGTCCAAGAAATGCAGCCTAGGCTGTCAGAGAAGAGTGGCAGGCTCGCCAGGAGCACAGGGTTCTGTTCATCCTTTGGAGACACAATCTGACCTCAAGCTCTCATGGCCAAAATGGTTCCCATAGTTCGAGCCAAAATAGCACCCATATTCCAGGTCAACAGTAGGGGAGGTATGCCAGAAAGTGGCATCTTCTGCCTTTAAAACAACTTTCCGAAAGCTGTACATGTCTTTTAAAGTAGACCATAAAATTATTAGACCAACATGGAGTTCTGATATAAGTTTTTTTCTGGTCAAAAGTACCAGCACGACTTAACTGAATTTTCTGTTTTAGGGTCTCAAGAAGGTGCAACCCAGGGAACTGTGGCCCCATTCAGAGCCGCACTGGGGGATCCACTTCTAAGTTTCTGTGGTTGTTGAAAGTATTCTGCTCCTGTCCCTGGAGACTGTTGACTTAATCTGCACCAATGAGTATAGTCTGTCTGAAGGTTCCCACCACGTGGTTTCCTTACCAGGGCTCCCTGCTTTATCCAGTGAACAAGGAAGAGCGCCTACCCACAAGATGGCTGATGCAACTTATTCTGCCTTACTCGAATGTTCATAGCTGGAAGTCACCCCGAAACAGTTCTGTGTTATTCATGACAGAATAAACTAAAGGAATTGTCAATAAGAATATACAGGCTTGCCCAGTGGTTAAAGGTGCTTACTAGAAACCCCTGATAGACCAGGTAAGATTCCCAAGAACCCACGTCAAGCCAGATGCACAAGGTGGCATGTGCATCTGGAGTTCGTTTTCAGTGACAGGAGGCCCTGGCATTCTCTCTGTGTCCTTGCAAATAAATACTAAATAAAAGTTTTAAAATGAGAAGATATTAATTATTAGAAAGAACTAGAATGGTTTCTTCTCTCTTTCAAGTTGTTCTATTACTAATAATCTTATTATCAAGATGTCTATGTTTTTACTTATTTATTTGCAAGGACAGAGAAAAAAATGAGAGTGGGTACACCGGGTCTTTTTCCACTGTAAACAAACTTCTGATGCGTGTACCACTTTGCACATCTGCCTTTATGTGGGTACTGGGGAAACAGACTCAGGCTGTTGGGTTTTGTAAGAAAGCACTTTCAACTGCTGAGCCATCTCTCCAGCCCTATTATATAAAAAGACTAAAACAGATTAATGTCCATTCTTAGAAGTTTTTCTGGTAGATTTTGCACTGCGTTGGTGTCTCTCTTACTTGGCCTTATTTCAGGTTCATGGTATGTTTTAGTGTAATATTCTTATTGCTTGAGTTGACACGCAATCATATGAGGAGTGGGCTCCTAAGAATATAACTAGAAGTGAAAGAATGGAACCGCTTTGGGCATGAGGGTGGTCACCACAGAGTTTATTACACCACCAGACATTTGCTACAAGCTCAATGGCCAGCTATTGTGCACCTAGCCAGTAAGATAAAGACAGGTGGCAGGTGGCAATAGCAGCTGTCATAAAGTTCATGTTTGTGATGTGCACATTACAAAAGGAGTGCTCAGGACACGTTAGATAAAAAGCACGCTATTAACTGTGTACATAAAACCAACCTCCAGTAATATAAAGTGTGCAGTGAAAAGAATCTGGAAGATACATTACAAAAATATTGACAATGTTTATCATTGGATGATGAGATTGCAGGTCATTTTTTGTCTTTCCAAAGTTTTGCATTATCCTATGAATTAGCTACTTTCTCAGGGGGTGAACAAATACCTGACAAGAAGCAACTTGAGGGAAGAAGATGTTCATTTTGCCTTACCGTCCCACACAGGTGCATTCTAGGATACCGAGAAGGCATATGACAAAAGCAGGAGGCTGAGTTGGGGAGATGGCTTAGCAGTTGGGTGCTTGCCTGTGAAGCCTAAGGACCCTGGTTTGAGGCTCAATTCCCCAGTACCCATGTAAGCCAGATGCACAAGGTGGCACATGCATCTGGAGTTCGTTTGCAGTGGCTGGAGGCCCTGCTGTGCCCATTCTCTCTGCCTCTTTTTCTCTCTGTCTGTCTCTTAAATAAATAAATAAATAAATAAATAAATAAATAAATAAATAACAAACACATTTTAAAAGCAGGAGGCTGAACTGGTCACATTGACAACCAGGAAGCAGAGAGCAACGAGCACTGGCATGCAGCCTGCTCTCTTTTCTCATCCAGGACCCCGGTCCATGGACTGGTGCTGCTGCACTTCAGGTGTGTCTTTCCGCCTCGATGAAGTCAATCTAGATAATCCCTCACAGGCATGCCTGGGGACTAATCTAATCTAGACAATCCCTTTTAGGTGCACCCTTATGCTCCATGCTAGGTGATTCTGAGTCCTATCAAATTGACAATGTAAACCATCACATCCAGACTTTATCAGGTAAGCAAATATCACTTCTAGTATCATCAAAAAGGAAGATAGGGGCTGGCTTAGAATGTCATGGCAGGTCATGGCAGGACGCGGCAGGTCATATGGCAGATCATGGCAGGTCATGGTAGATCATGACAGACCATAGAAGGTCATGGCTGGGCTGGCAGCTGGCTTAATGGGTCCTTCAGTCAGGCGGAGCATGAATATTTATCTCAGGAAATGATGGACAGGTGATGAGGGCGGGTCCCCACACCCATTCACCTAGAACTCCTCTTCCCCAGCCCCCAGGAGGATCAGGAGTCGAGGATCTGGTGAGGGGTTGGAGCAAGGCCACACTGTCTTCTCACTGGCCACAGCATCCTGGGCAAAACCTTCCCATCCTACCTGGCATTGATGCTTTCATATCTTATCCACAGTTCTGTCCCCTCTGGCGAAAGGCTTCCTCTCTAGAGCCCCATGTAAACCTGAGTGGGGTCTAAAGGGGCTGGTGAAGGGATGAGGCCCATGGAGCAGGAGTGGTGGGTACAGGCCGAGTTCCCTGGCCAACCCACCTGAAGGTTCTCTGACCAGCCTAGGCTGGAGTCCTGGGGCTGCAGGGGAGGCCTTCCCACGAACACACCAGCATGGGTGTGTCTTCTCCCTCCTATCCTCCATTTTCTACTTTTGGAGGCTTCCTAGATACAAACAATCTTCTCAGGTCCTTTTTATTTATTTTTATTTTTAAAAAAATTTTTTTTTTTTTAATTTATTTGAGAGATACAAAATAGGTAGGTAGATAGATAGATAGAGAGAGAGAGAGAGAATGGATGTGCCACAACCTCCAGACACTGCAAATGAACTCCAGATGCAGGCGCCACCTTGTGCATCTGGCTTACGTGGGACCTGGGGAGTCGAACCTGGGTCCTTTAGTTTTGCAGGCAAGCACCTTAACTGCTAAGCCATCTCTCCAGCCCCTCAGGTCCTTTTTAGAGAGTGATCTTGAGAAACTCACACTTGACTCCTCAGCCCAGCTTGGCCACAGGGTCTGCAGCATCCTTTGTATGTTACCACAGAGACATGATAAAGCAACTGTCACAACTCAGGACTTTGAGGTGGAGGAGCTGGTCACAGGCTCATGAGGAGCAGGGAGTCCAGTGAAATGCCAAAGTAGTTAGGAACAAATGGAGAATCTGTGGTCTGGAGCAGAGCACAAGGTTTTGGGAGAACCAATAGTATGAAGAGTAGGGACCAGGAGGAGAGAAGAGATGCATGTGTTTGAGATGAATAAAAACTGCATGGAGGCTGGAGAGATGGCTTAGCGGTTAAGGCACCTGCCTCCTAAGCCTAAGAATGCTGGTTCCAGTCTCCAGCGGTTTCAATCTCCAGACTCCATGTTTAGCCAGATACAAAGTGACGCAAGGGCACAATGCCACACTTGACCAAAAGGGGGTGCACGCATCTGGATTTTCATTCGCAGCAGCTGAGAGGCTGCTGGTGTGCCCATCTCTATCTGTCTTCCTCTCCGTCTCTCTCTGCTTCTCTCTGTGTCTCCCCCCCCAAAAAAAAAACTGCATGGAGAGTGGGATGAGTAGATGATGAGATAAAATGGATAACTGGATAGTTGAATACATGCACAGGTGGGAGGTAGTTGATGATGATCTGGGCTGTCCTTGAGCATATGCTTCAATTCACACTATACTACTGTGGTGGTTTGAATCACGTGTCCCCATGAACTCATGTGTTCTGAATGCTAGGTCTCTGTCTGGCAGCAGTTTGGGACTTGAAACCTTTCTGCAAGAGATGTGTTGTTGGGGGGTAGGCTTATGGCTCTCCAGTGTTTGTCTCACTCTCTTGCTGCTGTTGTCCACCCACTGTGGCAGAGGTCATGTCCAACCACTGCTCCTGCCACAGCTTCCCTCTGCCATCAAAGAACTTCCCCTCAAGACCGTAAGCCAAAGTAAATAACCTTCCTTCCATAAGCTGCTATTGGTTGGGTGTTTTGTACCTGCAGCAAGAAGGTAACTACAACAAAAAATTGGTGTCGGGTTGTTAGAAATCTGTGTGGCTTTGGGCATTTTTATAACTGATTTGTGGGAGGGATGTGGAAGGATTTGAAACCTTGGTCTAAGAGGTGCCTTGCAGTGTTGAAGACAGAGTTTGATGGACCATTCTGGTCAGAGTTGAAAGACCTAAATGCAGTAAGAACTATGGACTGTAAGGTTTGGCTTATGAGGGGTAGAGAACTTTGTCTGGACTGTGCTAGAGGCAGTTTGTGTGCAAATCTTACTGCATTCTTCCTGTGTCCTGAGAACTTGTGTAGGGGTAAGTTGCATAGCAATGAACTGGTGTGAGCAGAAGGATATAGCATAGAAAGAAATGCAGGTTTCAGGCTGGACACAGTGCCCATTCAGCTACAATTGTTTGAGAGATTACAAACATTGACATGAGGCTACTTGCTCTGCACTGGGAGAGCAGAAAGAATGCAGACTCTTGAAAGTAAGGGGCCTGAATGCTGAAGGATTGTCCTGATTTTCAAAGTTGGCTTTATTCTCCCAAGGATTAACAACTAGATTGCCCACCTGGTGCTATGGGACTATATCAAATGCAGGAGACAGGTCATTGGATTTGCAATGCAATTTTGTTTTTTGGAAATGGCCGTGGGCACTGTGAAGCAGGCTTGTTGGAAGTTCCTGAATGGAGACCCACTGGAGCCATGGAACTGTGTGTTGCAGTGGACACCATAGCCAGAATTATGGAATGGCTGCCAGAGAGATCTGCAGGCTCCGGATGGAGCTGTGAGCAGACCAGCTAGAGGAATGGGATTGGAGGTCCAGAGGTTTTATCACTGGTTACAGATGTCAGACTTGAGGCTATAGGACGTGATGTTTGCCCTGTTTGTTTTGGATCTTGCACTGGTTCATTCTTCCTTCCTATGTCCAATGCCATATTTTTCAGTGTGAATGCTTACTCTGTGCCATTATGTTCTTTTTTGGTTTTACAGCTCATAGTTAAGAGATCTTGGACCATAGGGATGTTTGAACAATGTTGGGAAAAATGATGTTGATAAAAATTATGAGGACTTTTAGGGCTGGAGAGATGGCTTAGCAGTTAAGGCGCCTGCCTCCTAAGCCTAAGAACGCCGGTTCCAATCTCCAGGTCCCATGTTTAGCCAGATGCAAAGTGATGCAAGGGCACAATGCCGCACTTGACCACAAGGGGGGGGCACACATCTGGATTTCATTTGCAGCAGCTGAGAGACTGCTGGCGCTCCCATTCTCTATCTGTCTTCCTCTCCCTCTCTCTCTGTCTCTCTCCCCCCCAAAAAAATATGAGGACTTTTAACGTTGGACTGAATGCATTACATTTTACATCATGTATGGTCATCAGCTTATGGAGTCCAGGGCAGGTTGTGGTGGTTTGAATTAGGAATCCCCAATAAACTCATGTGTTCTGAAGCTAGGCCCCCAGCTGGTGGAAATTTGGGAATTGGAGCCTTGCTAGAGGAGGTGTGTTGCGGGCAGGCCCAGCTCCCCCTTGCCAGTGTTTGGCTCACTCTCCCGCGGCTGTTATCTACCTGCTATGGCAGAGGTGATGTCCAGCCTCTGCTCAGACCACACCTTCCTCCTGCCGTCATCCCTTTTTTATAGACATGTGCTCGTTGTACACAGTACTGGGTTTCCTAAGGACATTTTCATACAGGTATATAATGTATATTTTGACCATGTTCCCCACGGTAGTATGAATGTGAAATTCCCACTGCAGGCTCATGTGCTGGAATACGTGAGCTCCCAGAGGTGGTGCTGCTGTAAGGTTATAGGACTTTCAGAACGCAGAGGGAGGAAGCGTGTCATGGGCTGGGCCTGGAAGTTTCAATAATTCTGCGCCATTTGCTGTTCACTCTCTGCTTCCTGTCTGACCCATCCCTGGGCCCCCATCCTCTCCTGCACCCCTCCTGTTAGGCCTTTTCCCCCTAGACACTACAACACTATTTTCATGTCACGTGTACATACATGATTTTATGTATTCATATAAAATCTGAGATCCCCAAATGAGTGAAACATTTGATATTTGTCTTTCTGAGACTAACTTAATTTATTTAATAATGTGATTATTGCATTCAGCTGTATTCATTTTCCTGCAAATGATATAATTTCATTCCCTTTATGGCTGAACAAAATTCCACTGTGTGTATGATCACATTTTATTCATTCATTCTTCTGTCCACAGACACTTAGACTGGTTCCATCAGTTAATTATTGTGAATAATGCTGCAATAAACACTGTCCATACAAAAAACTCTGCGGCGTGTTAATTTATAGTCCCTCAAGTAAACAGCCAGGAGTGGTAGAGCTGGGTCATATGGTGACAGTGTTTGAGGATCCTCCACACTGACTTCTGTGCTGGCTGGGCTGGTTTCCATCCCCACAAACCAGCATGTAAGTGTTCTCCTTTTCCCACACCCTCACCAGCATTTGTTTTTCTTGATGGTTGCCATTCTGGCTGGAGTGAGATGCACTCTCAATTCAGTTTTGATTTGCATTTCTTTGATGGCTACTGTTGCAGTACCTTTTCACTTCCAGGACAAACACCTGAGCAGAGGCAGCTTATAGGAGGAAAGAGTTTCTTTCAGGCTTATCGATTCTATGAGACGCTTCATCATGGTAGGAGAAGCTGGCTCACTTCATCATACATCCAGAGCAGAGAATGAGAACCAGCCCTGGCAGGCATAAACAGCCAGAACTCAAACTGGCTGTCTGCATACCTCGCAGGGACAGAGTGAAGATCCACCCCCCAGTGACACCCCTATCCAGCAGGGCTTCATCTTCATTAAAAATACCTCAGGCAAGCCAGGCGTGGTGATGCACGCCTTTAGTCTCAGCACTCGGGAGGCAGAGGTAGTAGGATCGTCGTGAGTTTGAGGCCACCTTGAGACTACAGAGTGAATTCTAGGTCAGCCTGAGCTAGAGTGAGACCCTACCTTGGAAAAAAACTAACTAACTAACTAACTAACTAACTAAATAAATAAATAAATAAATAAATAAACAAACAAATAAATAAATATCTCAGGCTATGGGGAAGTACATTTATATTCAAACCACCACAGCTAGTGAGGTTGAACATTTTTTCATGTCTATTGGCCATCTGAATTTCATCTTTTGCGATCTGTCTGTTCATCACATGCTTCCATTTGTGCCAACTGGAGCTCTGAGCATGACACACCACGCTCTCAGCCCCTAATCTTCTCTCCATGGTCTACTAAACAAAGCCCAAGCTCCACACCATGGCATATAATTTTCTCAATTCTCAGGTTTATTCTTTCTCTCAGTTATTTTCTCAGTGCCCTTCTAGCCCTGACTCAACACCTTCTATAGAAGTGTCTGGGCTAAGCTGCAATTATGCCAATCTCCTCAGAGGCACCGCCTTCTCCCGGCACCTTTCCGCTTTGGCTTCTTATACGTGGGTCTTATTTCTCCTCCAGATGTCTCCCTCATTTTGTCCCTGTGTTTCTCTATTTAGAATTTCATTTCTGGGGCTGGAGAGATGGATCAGTGGTTAAGGTGCTTGCCTGCAATGCCTAACGACCCTGGCTCAATGTTCAATTCCCCAGTACCCACATAAAGCTAGATGCACAAAGTAATACATGCACCTGGGTTTTGTTTTCAGTGTCTGGAAGCCCTGGCACGCCCATTCTTTCCACTCCATCCCCCTCTATTTCTCTCTCTCTTCCCATGTATGTGTGTGTGTGTGTGTCTGTCTGTCTGTCTCTGCTCGCAAATAAATAAATATGTAAGAAAAAATTAAAAAAAGAATTCTATTTCTGCATCTCAGGCTCTTTAGTTAGCTCATTTGTTTATATCAGCGTTAGCTTGTGAACTCCTTGAGAAACTCATAGGAAGACACACAATGAGATAGGTTTCCAATGAATACGTGCTAAGATACAAGAGTGTGGTAAGGAACGCTAATGGGCTCTGGGGACGTGTGTGTCCTCACCCCAAAGCCTGCGGACATGGCACTTGACACCGAAAGGGACCTTGCAGGTGTGGGGAAGGTGAAGATTTGAAGATAGGGAGTCAGTTCCTGCAGGTGAGAGGAAAAGACAATCTTAAAAGTTCATAGAGTGGACAAGGAGAAGGCCAGGAGAGTGAGAACTTGACAATGGGAGCTGGTGTCAGAGTGATGTGACTGCTGGCTTTGGAGACAGTCAAAAGGCTTGCTTGGTCCATGGAACCATGGAATGCAATGCAGGTGGCTGTTAGAAGCTGCACAAAGCAAGGAGCCGCATTTTCCAAGGCCTGCGGAGGGAAGGCCGCCTCCTGACACCTTGATTCCAGCGGCTCTGCACAGAGGAACTCTGAGATAATAACCCTGTGCTGTTTTAGGACACTAAGCTTGTGGTTTGTCCTCCCAGCAGGCCTAGGGCGACAATGGCAGCAGCTCATCCTTGCTGAAGGCTCGCGGCAGCCCGTCATGGTGTCACTGTGCTGGACACAGTGTCATCCACTCCTGTGGACAGGCGAAGTGAAGCATCCCTCTCGTGCTAGGACCTGCAGGCAGGATTGCATCCAGGCCCACATCTACACAGTGCAGAGCTTGAATGAAACTCGAACACCCCCGCTCCTTCCTCAGTCTAGACGCCAAGGCAGAAAGATGTCTCAGCTTCTTCCTCTTCTGTCACCAGCACTAAGAAAACAGCCTGGCCAGGCATGGTGCTGTACACCTGTAATCTCACGCTCAGGAGGTGGACACAGGAGGGGCAGGAGTCCAAGGCCAGCTTTGGTTACAAAGAATGTTCAAGAGGCCAGTCTGGGCTATGTGAGGCTGTCAAAAAAAAGAAACAAAACAGAACAAAAGAAAAGAAAAGAAAAAAAAGAAAAGAAAAGAAAAGAAGACAAGACAAGACAAAAGTCTAGAGTGCCAGGTGCTCAGGTTTCAAGGGAGCTTGCTGGACCAGTAGACTGCACCCTGCCTCCGCTTCTGGCTCTTCCAGTCCTGCCTCCAACTGAGAAGAGGACAGAGACTGCATTACTGCTCCATCAAGGGGTGCCAAGTTGGCCTCAGGCACCAGCCAGGTGGGCTGTGGCTTTCCCAGAAGTCTTTGTGCTGTGCCAGGTTCTCCTGGAACCCTCCTGCCCACAGTGCCAGGCAAATTCCTGTTGTGGAGGAGATCGCCCCCAGGAGAGCAGGAGGCAGGGGCAGCTTAGGGGCAAGCATCCGGGCGTGGAAGCCAAGGCTCCAGAGGTTGGTGCCCTTGGCTCAGGAGAGAACAGAAGATCTAGCACAAAGGACAGTGGGAGAATAAGCTCCTGAGAACAGGGGAAGTAGCTCCCACACACTCTAGCAAGGAAATAAGCACATTTTGGATGCTTAGCAAATTCCAAAGGTACAAAATGAGCTCATGCCCACGGCTCTTGCCTCAGATATAATTGATACATGTCAGTTTAGCCTACACATTCCTTTAAAAGCTGCACTGCATGCAGCCCTATGGGAAACAGAAGTTATCAGCGGTGGAAACAGTGGACACTGGAAGCCTTAAATTTGGTCAGCCAGGCCAAATGACCAGATAGGTGCAATAGTGGCATGTCTGCTCTGGCAGAAACCAACTGCTCTCTAATTGGCCTAGAGGCCCGCTCTATGAGGAAATACATGCCTAGTGCTGAAAAACTAATCAAAAGCCTATGGGCAAGGGAGGTCATGAGGCTCAGGGGTATAAAACCTGCTCTTGTCTGGCTAATTGCATATATTATGCTCACCAAACTAAAGCACTACACTTAATGTGTGTATATATATATATTCCAGGTTGACCTGGAATTCACTTTGTAGTCTCAGGGTGGCCTTGAACTCAAAGTGATCCTCCTACCTCTGCCTTCCAAGTGCTGGGATTAAAGGCATGCACCACTATGCCTGGCTATATCATATTCATATATTAATGCTACTCTCACTTTTGATTAGAGAAGTTTCTCTTTTCAGATGGCAGTGACCCCTGGGATGGCCCAAAAGGCACCATAGTGCTGAGAAGAAGGGACAGAGGAGTATCCAGCACTGAAACATCTCTATCACACCCTCAATCACACCCTCTATCACACCATTGCAGAAGAGGTGATGATAATGTAAGAGCCAAAGAAAGGATATGACTCCTTACAATGCCACTGTCCAGACAGAAATTGGCCTCGATATCCATAACCTTGCAGTGCCTCGCAATACCTTCACAACAGCCTCATAATAGGAGAAAAAGACTATGATATCAAAATTAAAGAAAGACTAATGGAGAGAGGGAGGGGATATGATGGACAGCGGAGTTGTGAAGGGGAAAGTGCAGGAGGGAAGGGAATTATCATGGTTTATTATCTGTAAGTATAGAAACTGTGAATAAAATAATTTTTTTTAAAGTTGACTGGGCTGGAGAGCTGGCACAGTGATTAAGTGAGCATCCTGCACAAGCACCAGGGCCTGAAGCCGTCCACAGCTGGGTGTGGCCATGCTCCCTGTCGCCCGAGTCCTGAAAGGGGAGCAGAGACCCGGGTGGTGCCCAGGCTCATGGAAAGCAACAAGCTCCCCTGTCAGCAAGAGACTCTGACTCAACAAGAGAGCCGAGGAAGAGGAATGGGGAGGGACACCCAGTGCACTGCTCAGGCCTCTGCAGTGGAGTGCCCCTGCCTCAGGAGAGCACATGGGACCCTGCAAGGGCACAAATACCACACCACACCACATCACACATACGCACAAAAGAAAATAAACTTCTTACCTTCTGCTCCTCTGACCACCCCCTGGGGGAGCATTAAAAAAAAAGGAAAAACAAACAAAAGAAAGCAAACAATTAAATGGTAGCTTATGTTGAAACATTCACAGGATTATTTATAAGCATAAAAGTGAAGCAAAATACAAATCAAATAAATAAATGTTGGTCATTCCAGATGATGATATGCTAAACAGACTGTAAACTGAAGGTCTAAGACACGATTCTATTTTTTATAAATAACAAAACTCAAGTGTGCATACACTGTGTGGTTCAATAGGGTGTATATGCATGTGCACACATATATACATCTATAGGTTCACACACACTTTCAAAAGAATACTCCAGAATGCTCAATATGATTCTCTTAGTAACTGGGTTATTGTTTATAATTTTCTAGCTTATACTTACCTCACACATAATATCACCTTAAATCTATGTTACTTTTTAAAAATACATATTTTTGAGAAAAGGTTTTCTTCTGTGTAGCCCAGGTTAGCCTCAAATTTGTAACAATCCAGCTGCCTCAGCCTCCTGAATGCTGGGATAATAGGTGTGTGCTACCACACCCGGCTACAGTGCTTCCTTTTAGATGAAACACATCTAAAAGATATTCAGGGGCTGCAGAGATGGCTTAGCCATTAAGGCACTTGCCTGTGAAGCCTAAGGATCCAGGTTCAATTCTCAGTGCCTAGATAAGCCAGATGCACAAGGTGGTGCATGCATCTGGAATTCGTTTGCAGTGGTTGGAGGCCCTGTGTTGCCCATTATCTTCCCCCTCTCTCTCTCTCTCTCTCTCTCTCTCATAAATAAAAATAAAAATATTTTTTAAAAAACATGTTCAGTCAGCTTGTGTTGTACAGTTCACGTTGAAGAAACAGCATGGAGCTGGCGACAGCGTGAGTCAGCCTGAGCCAGGTCTGGTGGAGCTGCCTGTGGTGGAGGGGGGGGGGGGTTCTCCCAGATACCCTAGTGATAAAGTCATGAATCTGTACTAGGCTGGCTTGTCCTTTCCTCTTGTAGGTGTCCCTTACCCTGCTCTCGTGGGAGGGTCTTTTTCACTTCAGGGTACTTAAGAAGTACTTTAGGGCTGAAGATATAGTTTAGCAGTTAAGTGCTTGCTTGCAAAGCCAAAGGACCCTGGTTCGATTCCCCAGGACCCACATAAGGCAGATGCACAAGGCAGCGTTTGCAGAGGCTAGAAGCTCTGGCATGCCCATTCTCTCTCTCTCTGCCTCTTTCCCTCTCTCAAATAAACAAATAAAAACAAAATATTAAAAAATTAGGGCTGGAGGGATTGCTTAGTGGTTAAGGCACCTGCCTGAAAAGCCAAACGACCCAGGTTCTATTCCCCAGGACCCACATAAGCCAGATGCACAAGGGGGCACATGTGTCTGGAGTTCCTTTGCAGCGGCTGGAAGCCCTAGTGTGCCCATTCTCTCTGTCTGTCTGTCTCTCCCTCTTTCCCTCTCTCAAATAAATAAAAATAAATAAATAATAAATAAATAAATAAATAAATAAATAAATAAAAGAAGTACTTTAGCTGTTCTCATTTGCTTGCCTTCCATTAAATTAACTTAGAGTTCTAGGTCAATAGTATTCCCTGAAAAGACACAGGCATAGCCTAGCAGATGGGCATGGGGACTCCAAGAGACTTGGAGCTTGTGGCCTCACAGCTGGTGAGGAGAATGCTGTGTTCACACAAGGCCGCATGTTCTCAACCAGGTCGGATTTGCCCTCAGCACAAAGCCCCCATGGAGATCAGATCCTATCAGCTGTGATTGTAAAAGGCAGGTGGCAGCCTGAGGACCCTGGTTATTCATTACACTTTATGAAATGCTGATATCACAAACCCTCATAAATAGGCCAAGGGGTGTTGAGTCACCAAAGGGCCAAACCAGACAAACAAGCACCATACTGATTAACCAGCCCTGCCACCTCCTGCCAGCTGCCTAGCAGTCCGGAGGAGGCCAGGGCCCTGTTTCAGCCAAGGTGGTCAAGGGTCAGAGGCTGCCCTGGTTTTCTGGGCCCAGCTATCAGGAATCTCAGAGTCTGTTCTAGACCCAGTTACCCTGTGTTTTCTAGGGGCGTGTCCCTTGAACCCTGCCTGCTTGGACCACGAGACTTATTATGGGACACGAACTATGCACCTATCCTACTCAGTACAATTTGAGAGCTTAGCCATCTCCCCTCTCACTGGCCCAGGGTCTCATCTGGTACCCCGAGGACACTCAAGCTAGATCAGAGCCAGGGACGCTGGTGTGAACTGGTTAAGGTGCCTCTATGACAAGCCCAAACATTTTCTTGGTTTCAAAGTGTTCAAGAATAACCTTTGTTCCAGAAATAGAAAAAGGGGGAAGAAAACGAAATGAACAACCATCAGCACAAAGTGCCAGGGCAGCCGTCTTGGTTGGTGGTTGCTCGTGACAGCGATTTAAATGTGAACTGTCCCTCACAAGCTTGTGCATTCAAACACTTGCTCCCTGGACGGCAGCACTGTTTTGGGAGGTTGTAGGACATTTTGGAGGTAGAACTTGACTGGTGAACAATCCCTACGAGGGGCTGGCCTTTGAGGGTGATAGCTGAGCCCTCCTGGTTCCAGGTTAGCTGAAAAGCAGCTGTGATAGGCATTATTCTAAAACAAACAAACAACAACAAATCCCAGCTCTCTGCTTCCTAAGCCACCAAGATGTGAGGATCCTCCCCCTGTCATGACCTCTACCACCCCATCCCAGTCGTGATGGGCTAGAAACCATGAACCATAACAAACCCTTCCTCCTTGAAGGTGCTCAGGTCACAGTAAGAGCAGTAACTAAACTATGAAATCACTAATTCAACAGCTTAGAACAACATCCCCTCACCTAGTGGTTCGAGACTCCGAAGCCCAGAAATGAATGGCCTCTGCGTGCTAGAATTAAGGCACAGCTGATTCATTCCTGGGACTCCTGGGGGGCCCATTTCTGCCCAGTTTCTGGAGGTGGGTGTTGTCACTCGGTTGAAGGACCTTCCTCTCTCCTGCACAGCCTGTCCTGAATATGGTCCACCTGCCTCCCTCCTATGACAACCTTTATAATGCCATTGGGCCCTAGAAAACCTTCCTGCGTCAAGATCCCTAATTTTGTCACATCTGCAGAATCCCATCTGGCTGTACCAGATGACATGTTCCCAAATTCTGAGGATTAGGGCAAGGTCATCATGTCTTAGTCCACAGGGAGTTGAGCTCTTTCTGCAGTGATCAGCTGACAGAGCCTTTGTCTTAACGGCTCCCGTTTCCATCAGCTCCATGTTGCTGGGATAAACATCCAACCAGAAGCAGCTTATGAGAGGGAAGGGTTTATTTCAGGCTTACAGATTCCAAGGGAATACCATCAATGGAGGAAGAAGCTGGCTCCCTTCCATACATCCAAGCACAGAGACACCACCAAACAGCCAGCAAGCACCCACTGAGCAACGAACTGCCAGAGCTCCAAGCTGCTCTCCACACACCAGAACTAAAGACCTGACACACCTTCTCCCCCAGCAGGGCTCTGCCCACTGGAGATGCAGGTTGCACGTCTGACTCTACGGAGCCATCCTTTCAAACTACCACTGCCATCAAGTCTCCCAGGGACCCCGAGTCCCAGAGTCCCAGATGTCATCCTTGGGCCCCTTTGGCACCAGCAGAAGTGGAGCAGATTGTATAGATTAGTCCCTCAGCCCTCATGCTGCCAGGTTTCAATCCCTTAGCAACACCCCCGTGACACATCCCTCCTTTACATTCCTCAAGCTTTGGCTTTTCATCTCAATGATGGCTTCTCTCCTGGCCTAGGTTGGAAATCAGACTTATCCAAGCCAAGATCATGGGTAATCTTTGACCTCTTTTTCGTCATGGGTTCAAAAAGGCCCTTAGGGTATCCTCACTGCAAGCATGTTGGGTAGATAGGCTAAAAGGTTTGTTGGGGAACTGGAGAGATGGCTTAGCACTTAAGGCTCTTGCCTTCCATGCCTAAGGACCAAGGTTCGATTTCCAATACCCACCATAAGCCAGGTACACAACGTGGCACATACATCTGGAGTTTGTTTGTAGTGGCTGGAGGCCCTGGTGCACCCATTCTCTCTCTCTCTATTGGCTGTTTTCTCTCTCAAATAAATAAATAAAATATTTAAAAATATATTAGTTGGGCATGGTGGCACACACCTTTAATCCCAGCCCTCTAGAGGCAGAGGTAGGAGGATCACTGTGAGTTTGAGGCCACCCTCAGACTATGTAGTGAATTCCAGGTCAGCCTGGGCTAGAGTGAAACCCTACCTTGAAAAACACCCCCACAAAAGGTTGGTTGGATAACTCAAACACTGGGAACGGTGTCCTTGACCCTCAGAATCAGGCTGAGATCTTTATGACTCCAAGCTCCTTTCTGGCCTTCACTCATCCCTTGCTGCAGGTCTCCCACAGCGCCTGAGGCCCTTTTGCTTAAGCTCCAAAGACTCTTTCCATGGAGTGGGGCTGCATCGTCTTATCCTATGTTGAATCTCAACATCCCATCATATTTGGGCCTCATTCCTGTTCCTCAAACACACCAAACAAGGTCTCCTTTCTGGGATATCTACTTGCCTTCAACTCCACCTAGAGTGCTCTTGCACAGGTATTGGACCAACTGGCGACTTAAATCCGTCAGCTCTTGAACCTAGGTCCTATCTGCTCAGACAGACTTGGTGTGACCATTAAATGTGAATTACTTTCTCCACTAACTCCTTGATCCATTCTCTTTTTATGTTTTTCGTGTCCTTTCTTCTCCTAGCTCTGTGTGCAGTGGGCAAGTGTGCAGTGGGCTGTGAGTGCAAGGGGCTGTGTGTGGAATGGACAGTGTGTGCAATGGGCTGTTTGTGTAGTGGGCATGTGTGCAGTGGGCATGTGTGCAGTGGGATGTGTGTGCAATAGCCTGTGGGTGTACTGGGTTGTCTGTACAGTGGGCATGTGTGCAGCGGGCTGTGTGTGCTCTGTATAAAGTGAGCTGTGCATGCAGTGAACTGTGTGTACAGTGGGTTATATGTGCAGTGGTCATGTGTGCAGTGAGTTGTGTGTGCAGTGAGCATGTGTCCAGTGACCTACGTGTGTGGTGGGCTGTGAGTACAGTGGACTGTGTGTAAACTGGGTGTGTGTGCCATGGGCTGTGTGCTCAGTGTGTGTAGACATCCTCAGAGTGTGGAAGGAGCAGTTGTTTAGACTTCCACAGAACGTAGAATGAGGAGATGGAAACTTTGGACTTGCTCAGTGGATGTCTACACAACTCCCCCTTCCACACTCTGTGGGTGTCTACACAACTCCCCTTTCCACGCTCTGTGGATGTCTACACAACTCCCCTTTCCACGCTCTGTGGATGTCTACACAACTCCCCTTTCCACGCTCTGTGGGTGTCTACACAACTTTCCACACCTTTCCACAACTCCCTTTCCACACTCTGTGGGTGTCTACACAACTCCCCTTTCCACACTCTGTGGATGTCTACACAACTCCCCTTTCCACGCTCTGTGGTTGTCTACACAACTCCCCTTTCCACACTCTGTGGGTGTCTACACAACTCCCCTTTCCACACTCTGTGGGTGTCTACACAACTCCCCTTTCCACACTCTGTGGGTGTCTACACAACTCCCCTTTCCACACTCTGTGGGTGTCTACACAACTCCCTTTCCACACTCTGTGGGTGTCTACACAACTCCCCTTTCCACACTCTGTGGGTGTCTACACAACTCCCCTTTCCACACTCAGTGGATGTCTACACAACTCCACTTTACACACTCTGTGGGTGTCTACACAACTCCCCTTTCCACACTCTGTGGGTGTCTACACAACTCCCCTTTCCACACTCTGTGGGTGTCTACACAACTCTCCTTTCCACACTCTGTGGGTGTCTACACAACTCCCCTTTCCACACTCTGTGGGTGTCTACACAACTCCACACTTTCCTTTCCACACTCTGTGGGTGTCTACACAACTCCCTTTCCACACTCTGTGGGTGTCTACACAACTCCCCCTTTCCACTCCCTTTCCACTGTGGGTGTCTACTCACAACTCCCCTTTCCATGCTCTGTGGGTGTCTACACAACTCCCCTTTCCACACTCTGTGGGTGTCTACACAACTCCCCTTTCCACACTCTGTGGATGTCTACACAACTCCCCTTTCCACACTCTGTGGGTGGGTGTCTACACAACCCCTTTCCCTTTCTACACACTCCCTTTCCACACTCTGTGGATGTCTACACAACTCCCCTTTCCACACAACTACACCCCTTTCCACACTCTGTGGGTGTCTACACAACTCCCCTTTCCACACTCTGTGGGTGTCTACACAACTCCCTTTCACACTTTCCAACACTTTCCACGCTCTGTGGGTGTCTACACAACAACTTTCCCCCTTTCCACACTCCACACTCTGTGGGTGTCTACACAACTCCCTTTCCACACTCTTCCACAACTTTCAGTGGGTGTCTACACAACTCCCCTTTCCACACTCTGTGTGTCTACACAACTCCCCTTTCCACACTCTGTGGGTGTCTACACAACTCCCCTTTCCACACTCTGTGGATGTCTACACAATGCCCCTTTTCACACTCTGTGGATGTCTACACAACTCCCCTTTCCACACTCTGTGGATGTCTACACAACTCCCCTTTCCACACTCTGTGGGTGTCTACACAACTCCCCTTTCCACACTCTGTGGGTGTCTACACAACTCCCCTTTCCACACTCTGTGGGTGTCTACACAACTCCCCTTTCCACACTCTGTGGGTGTCTACACAACTCCCCTTTCCACGCTCTGTGGGTGTCTACACAACTCCTTTCCACGCTCTGTGGGTGTCTGCACAACTCCCTTTCCACACTCTGTGGGTGTCTACACAACTCCCTTTCCACACTCTGTGGGTGTCTACACAACTCCCCTTTCCACGCTCTGTGGGTGTCACACAATCTGTGGGTGTACACAATGCCCCTTTCCACACTCTGTGGGTGTCTACACAACTCCCCTTTCCACTGTGGGTGTCTACACAACTCCCCTTTCCACACTCTGTGGGTGTCTACACAACTCCCCTTTCCACGCTCTGTGGGTGTCTACACAACTCCCCTTTCCACACTCTGTGGATGTCTACACAACTCCCCATTCCACACTCTGTGGATGTCTACACAACTCCCTTTCCACTTTCAGTGGGTGTCTACACAACTCCCCTTTCCACACTGTGGATGTCTACACAACTCCCCTTTCCACACTCTGTGGGTTTCACACTCCCCTTTCCACACTCTGTGGGTGTCTACACAACTCCCCTTTCCACACTCTGTGGATGTCTACAAAACTCAACTTTCCACCCTGTGGGTGTCTCCAACTCCCCTTTGCTCTGTGGATGTCTACACAACTCCCACAACTCCCCACCCCTTTTCATACTCTGTGGATGTCTACACAACTCTCCTTTCCACACTCTGTGGGTGTCTACACAACACCCCTTTTCACACTCTGTGGATGTCTACACAACTCCCCTTTCCACGCTCTGTGGATGTCTACACAACTCCCCTTTCCACACTCTGTGGGTGTCTACACAACTCCCCCTTCCACACTCTGTGGGTGTCTACACAACTCCCCTTTCCATGCTCTGTGGATGTCTACACAACTCTTTCCACACTCTGGGTGTCTACACAACTCCCCCTTCCACGCTTTGTGGGTGTCTACACAACTCTTTCCACACTCTGGGTGTCTACCCAACTCTCCTTTCCACGCTCTGTGGATGTCTACACAACTCCTCTTTCCACGCTCTGTGGGTGTCTACACAACTCCTCTTTCCACGCTCTGTGGGTGTCTACACAACTCTTTCCACACTCTGGGTGTCTACACAACTCCTCTCTCTAAGTTCTCTGGATGTCTACCCAAGTTTCTACAAGTCACTTAGATGTGGGCTCAAGGGTTCATAGGTCATCATCTGGTTTTCCTTTCTGTTGAATGCATTCAGTTTAAGGGATGTTATTCAATCTTCATTTACAGTGTAATAGATCAGACATGAATTTCATCCTTTTCTGTCACACACATACAGTTATACTTGTGCACATGAGTACAGTTACTCACACACACATTCATAACACATTCAATGTCACACATATATACACATGCACGCTGCACTCCAAGCTTTTGTGTACACAGGACACTCACATCTGGAAGGCAGAGAAGGGTGGGCACCCGCAACAATGCAGAATACCACCAAACAAAACCAACAACCATCCACAGGCGTTTTCAATTCCCAAGCCTGCATGCTCCACTCCCTTGCCTGGACATTTCACTGCCATTTTCCTCCTGGGTATTTTCTGCCCCTCTTCTTTGCTTTCCCCTGTGCCCCTAGGGGCAAACTATGCTTGCTTTCCAAGGTGAGTGCAGCCCTGTCCCCCATCTTACACATTCTGCTTCAGGGGGACCCTCTTCTCTGTCCCCTCTTCTCTGTCCCCTTCCCATGATGCTGGCCAGGCTTGTGGCTGTTCCACCTAAACAAAGCAAGGAAGAAGGACCACAGCTGTCCCTGGGACACTGCAGCTTCTGCCTTGTCTGCTGGGGGGACTGACTGCTGCAATGGCTGGAATGTGTCCTTCCAGGCTCATGTGATGGAAGTGTTATCCCCAGTGCCATAGTGCTGCTGCCAGGAGAGGTCTCTGCCCTTTTGACTAGCTGATATCATCCCAATTCAAGGGTGAGGCGCTCTGCTGGAAGGGTGCTCTCAAAGCATGGGCAGAGACATGGGTCGGATCCAAGTGCTTGCATAACCCTGGGGTTGGAGTCTATACTTATAATTCCTTTTTGTTGTTCTTGTTGTTGTTTTGTTTTTCGAGGTAGGGTCTCACTCTAGCCCAAGCTGACCTGGAATTCACTATGTACTCTCAGGATGGCTTTGATGATTGTCATGATGATTCTCCTACCTCTTCCTCCCCAGTGCTGGGATTAAAGGCATGCTCCCTCACGCCTGGCATATGCCTATAATTCTAGCACTCTGGAGATAGAGGAAGAATGTTTTGAAGTTCAAGGTCATCCTCAGCTACATAGCAAGTTTGATAACAGCTTGGGCTACATAAGGCCTTGTATCAGAAAATTAAAAAAAAAAAAAAAAAGGGAAGCCTGGCACCCTCTCCCTTCCCCCTCTCCCCTGCCCTCCTTTCCTTTGTTTCCCTTCTGTTTCTCTACTTCTATTTCTGTCTGTCATGTCCCTTCCTCTCCTCTCCCTCCCTCTTTTATGCTATCTTGCCAGTCTACCTTTTTTTTTTGGGGAGGGGACACAGAGAGAGAGGGAGAGGAAGACAGATAGAGATGGGTGTGCCAGCAGCCTTTCAGCTGCTGTGAAAGAAATCCAGATGTGTTTTCGCCCCTTTGTGGTCAAGTGTGGCATTGAGCCCCTTTGCATCTGGCTAAATGTGGGACCTGGAGATTGGAACCGCTGGAGATTGGAACCGCTGGAGAGCGTTCTTAGGCTTAGGAGGCAGGCGCCTTAACCGCTAAGCCATCTCTCCAGCCCCCAGTCTACCTTTTGCTAAAGGATAAAATATTAAGAAGACCCTCACCAGATTTAACCCATTGACCTTGGACTTCCAGCCTCCAGAATGATAAACTTCTATGGTTAATTCCAGTCTCGGGTATTCCATTAATGACAGCTAAACCAGACTGAGATACATGCCTTTGGAAACCCGAGTGTACAAACCAGAACCCAGCCCTGCCAAGTCCACGAGACCCAGAAGAAGCCCTGACCACGAGATGCCATGGTGGATGACCTTGTCACTGGGCCCAGTCGAAACGTCATCTAACACGGGCAGATGCAGTTCCACGGATGAGCTGAGTCACCCAACCAGTGGAGCACAGACAGGAGGAGAGATGAGCCCCTGCCCTGCCTTGTCCCATTTCCTGACCCATAGCATTTGGGAGCATAATAAAATTGTCCTTTTATGCCACTAGGCCTAAGAGTATTTTGATTTACATTAAAATAGTAGCTGCCCTCAGGCAAACAACAACAAACCAAAAACAAACAAACAACACCAACAAACACTTCTCATTTTCTCAAACAAAAGGTCTATGGTCACTTCTTTTGTTTCCAGGCTCACATTCGGCCCCACGTGACTTATCATGATGTTTCCTAAACAAAATCCTCCCAGAGGTGCCCTGATGCCAGCAATTAAAGTAACGGAGTGTTTTATCTTTGCCAAGGTTTTGAGTCCTTGGCACATAGGACACTTAATTAATGTTAGTTTTTAAATCCTGTTCTTTGAACTTCGGAGGAGCAGAAAGGTGAATGGAGGGAGGTGTGGGCCAGGGAGCCCCTGGCTCACACCAGACCCTGCGTGTCTGTCAAGTGGGATCCAACAATAGAAAGATTCCTAACAGGAAGCTTAGCAGAGGAAATGAGAGACTGAGAACAGGGTACCAGGGTACTAGAGGCCCACAGGAGCCTTTGGGGCAGGGCTGCCAGGAAAACTCAAGATAGCTAGTTACATTTGCATTGGAGATAATTTAGTTTCAAATATGTCCCATGCAAATTTGGAAATAATTATGCTAGCAAGGGTTTGCTATTTATTTCAAATGCAAATGTAACTGAGCTTCTGGTAGTTTCATTTGCTGGTTCTAGTAACTCCTGGGGGACCTGGAGTTGAAGCAGCAGGGGGGCTTTCTTCTCAAGCTACAGGATGGGTGGTGGCTGAGACCACAGGCCAAGACTGTCCTGTCAGGTGACTCACGGGCACCTCCTGGCAGAGGCTGGGACACTGGGAGACCATGGCCTAGGATAGCAGGAGGGGCAGAATCAGCCCCAGAACCCTGTCAAGCCCCCAGTCAGTCCTCTGGTCTCCCCTCAGAGCCTCGCATGGGCTGAAGTCAGCAGGAGCCAGTGGCAAGGAAGCCTGGGAAGTGTAGTTTGCATAAGCCAGGTCTCTGTGGCGCAGGCAGGGCACAACAAAGGCACAATGTCTGCAGTATAATTTTCTTTTTTCAAAGTAGGGCCTCACTCTAGCCCAGGCTGACCTAGAATTCACTATATAGTCTCAGGATAGCCTTGAACTCTCAGCCATCCTCCTACCTCTGCCTCCCGAGTGCTGGGATTAAAGGTGTGCATCACCACGCCCGGCTCGCACTATAAATTTTACCATATTTATAAAAAGCATACTAGACATCCGCCATTTGTATAGCTTTTGAGATGTTTGTGGCACCATAATAATCAAGCTCTAGTCTGTCCCTCAAATTCTTTTTCACAATCTTCAGACAATGACTCTGAGGCTCAGAGAGATGAAGATATTTGCCCCAAAGTCCGCACACAAGTATGTGCAGAGCCAGGTCTTACTATTCCAGCAGGGGGAGTGTCAGTCCTGCAGCAGGCAAAAGACAGCCCGTGAGGCAGCACCATTCCTCATAGAAGGGTGGTGGGTCTAGAGGGGGTTCCATTGTGATCTGTCACCCTGTGCTTCAATACCACGGCCTCTGGAATGCCTTGCTATTGTAGTTCTGCCTAAGAGATTGAACTCATGGGCTCTTTCTTGTTGATATTCAACACATGCACACTGGCGGCCAAGCATCGCAGAAGCCAACAGAGGGTCCTGGAATCACATGGCCAGTTCGAATCCTGGATCTGTCCATTACTAGCTCTGTGACTGTAGACCAGCTTCTGAGGTCCTCTGTGCCTGATTCCTCTTGGACACAATGGGGCTGGCATGACAAAAATGACACCAATGGCAATGAAGATGTCTGCAGAGCAGCAGGCACACTGCATGTAGCCATGTTCTTACTCAGAGTTCCAGACTGCATGCCTGTGGGTATGAAGGACCAGAAGATGCCCTGTCCGCTGATGTGAAGGTCTGATGGGTCCCTCCATAGGAAACCTGGCACAGTGCATGGACATAGTCTGTGGCCCCTTGATGCTAGCTCCTATTTTAAACATATAGAAAGGCAGTGTGCTAATCCCTGAGGTCACAAAGTTGAAGGCGCAGCATGCCATCTCGTAAGGGACACTTTTAGCAGCTTGTATTAAGTATGGATTCTGGCACTGTCATTGGCCTCTGGGTCACAAAGAATAGAAGGTAGGACTTCTGGCTATTACATAGATTGGCATTTCTATCAGACCAAGAAGGTGTCATTGTAGAGGATGCAGGGAAAAGCATCAGAGGCTAGAAACTGAGGCGGTTTGAATGTAAAATGCCCCCATAGCCTCATGCATTTGCATTCTTAATCCACAGCTGATGGCACAGCCTGGGAAGGTTGTGGAATCTTTGGGAAGTGGAGCCTTGCAGGAGGAAGTGAGTGTTATGGGGGGTAGGGATTTGGGGTTTTATAGCCCAGCCTCGCTTGCCACACTCGGCTCATGTTCTTTATTCCATTCTTGCTGATGTGACAATGGGGTGCCTGGCTGTTAGCTCCTGCCATGCTTTCCCTGCCATGAGGAAACATCCCCTCAAAACTCTAAGCTGAAATCGACCTTTTTCCTTCCATAACCTGCTTCTGGTCAAGTGTTCTGTCCCAGCAATGGGAAGGTAAGTGATACCAGAACAGAGGACAAGCGTGTGGAGGAGAGAAGGCACCTAGTGGTGAGTGGTGAGCATGGTGAGTAGTGAGGCAGGGTACAGTGAGGTAAAAGGAGCAACAGGGGTGATGTGAGGTGCAGACCCCAGACAGATTAGCCAGAGGCACATGCTGCAGGTCTACTGAGAACCGTGGCTTATCTTTAGTAATGGGAAGGTCCCTTTGCACAGAGAGGCTTCAGACCACTCAGGGTAGAAGGGAAAGTGTCTCTTGGTTATCATCAACCTTATCTTATTCCCCATTCCATCCCAGTCACTCCCCAGCACTCATTTCCCTGACCCTCTGACCTCTGACCCTATGTCCCTCAGTAGCACCCAGTCTTACAGGACACTGCACTCCAGAGCTCCCAGCCCAGCCTGCCTCCTTCCAAACAGATTTGACCCCTGTTCCCTACCTTCAACACCACCCTGCCCTACCCGACAACCGCAGCAGGCTGGGCAGTCGATCCAGAGGCACTGTCAATCATAGCTTCCTGAACTCCTGTGGTAGTTTGAATATACATCCCCCAATATATTCAGTGTTTTATTAGTTATAGTTTGCATCTGCAGCCACCTTGCTAGAGGCAATGTCACTGGGTAGATCTTAAGGTGTGGTGGTGGGTTTGAGATTCCATTGTAAAGATATGCAAATGTGCCTAATAGGAGTTCCTGAAGTGTACTTTGGCTTTTGGGCTGTAGTTTTGTTCTGTGTGCTGTGTGGCTGGTTGGTTTTTCTCTCTTGCTTGGCCCTGTGAAGGCAGGGCCAGCTTCTTCTGCCATTATGGAACTTCCCCTGGATCTGTAAGCTTCAATAAATAATATCCCTTCCTCCATAACTGTGCCTGGTCTGGAAGTTCATCTCAGCGAACCTGGAGCTGTCTGCTACAACTCCTCCCAGGTCTGATTTGTTTTGAAGGGAGACCTCATGAAAGACTGCAGGGTGGTTTGCGGTGTGCCTTGGAACGCAGTCACTTTACCCTCCCAGTGTGGAGCAGTCCACCCTGTCCCCAGGCTCTGGAGCATCACAGAGACCGGAGCCCATGAGAGTCAGAACTTGCACACACTTCAGTCGAGCATGAAGGACCTCCGCCGTAGGCCAACCACAAGTGGACCCTTCTTCAGGAGCCCAGTGTCCCAAAGTGCCCTGACCAGAGCCTCTGGCTATGGGCAGTTCCCTCAGTTCTGCTTAATGACATGAACACTGCTCTTCCTAGAGGATCAGAGCAGGTGAGGCCTCCAGGAATCATGCCCACCCCAAGCCTCTGTTAGGCTTAGGTCTTAAATAACCCCAAAAACTATGTGTTGAAGGTTTGGTCTCCAGTCTGCAGTGCTATGGGGAGGTGGTGGGACCGTTCGGAGGTAATGCCTAGTGGAAGGAAGTTAGGTCACTGGGGACATGCTATTGAAGTGGAATTTGGGATCCCATCCAACTCCCCTCTCTTTGCTTCTAGGCCACATGGAGTGAGCAGTTGCCCTCCCTCCCTCCCTCTTCCCTCCCCCCTCCCACGCTCACCTTCACCATGAACTCCTGGCCTCAATTCCATGGACTGAAACCTCTGCAACAATGAGCCAAATAGACTTTTGCTGCTTTTAAGTTGCTTGTCTCATGAAATTTTGTCACAGTATCTGAAAGCTGACCTACGCACCCTTTAACCTTCTGAGGAGATCCTCGGTGAAAGAAAGGTGATCTGACCCTGCAGCTGGCTTTCTCGTGAGTTTCAAATGATGCCCTTGTACTTTGCATTTGATACCAACACTTTCATTGACCTCCCTCTGTACCCGTCTAACTTCTAAAAATTGACGTCTTTCTTCTCCATTCACCTAGCTCTTGTGGTGCACCACAGGATGCCAGGCACGACTAGACACTGAAGATACACAGACAGCCTCCCTGAAGCGTCTCCAGGGAGGCAAAGAAAAAAGACACAACTATGAGGACTGCAGGATTTTTTTTTTCCAGAGGGCTGGTGGCTGTACTGGAGCTCTGGAAGCTAGGGAAGGGATAGTAAGAGATGGACACTCCTCCAGCTAATGCTGGAGAGGGAACCATAAGTCTCTGTCCCCAACAGCCATAGCACTTGTCCTACCATGCTGGAGGACAAGTGTTGTGGAGCAGAAGGGTCTTTCCACCATGGCTTCATTGGATCACACTGGAGCCGTGGGGCATCGGGGCAGAGGGGGACCTGTCTGGCCCTGGCTTTCCAGCACCTTCGGCTGTGCCTACGTGAGTTAGCTCATCCAGACACCCACTGTCCACACTGCAGTGACACAGAGGGCTGTGCATTTTCCACCTTTATTCAGAAAGTTCAGTTGGCAAAGGGAAGCCAGTTTATGTAACAGGAAGTCCATTTCCAGGACGTGCAATACAACCACAGCTCTATTTTTGGAAGAATTCTACGGGCTCCGATTTCTTCAGAAACTTAGATGAAACAATGGGCGGGCTCAGCTTTCCCCTCCCCGGGTTCCTGTTTCGGAGCCTCCTTCCCCCTCCATCCCAAAGGCCTGCTGCCCAGAATGTGAAACCTGTACCCTGTAATCAGGCTTCTGGAAGGATCCCCATTCACTGAACACAGGGCAGACTGCTGCCTAAGACTCACTCAACCTTCAACGTCTCATCCCCTCTGTCCTCAGACTGTAAACCCAGCAGTGCTGCTGGCTGGCCCCAGAGTCTCCCCTAAAGAGGGGTAGTCACGAGTCTGCATCTATTCCTTCTGCCACTGCTGAGACCCTATGAGAGTGCAGCAGTTTTTTAAACCACCCAGGGCTTTGCTTGCCACACCCACGAAGAGGGATTGGCACACACTGTCCCCTCATGGGGCTCATTTTACCAAGTGAGAACAGACCTGAAAAACATGTTTATTGTTCTACTATTCTATCGGGCTCTGTGTGTGTGTGTGTGTGTGTTGCATGTTCATATGTGTGTTTGCAGGTGCAAGTGCATGTGTGTGCACATATGTATGGAGGGCAGAGGTCCATGGTGGTGGTTCCCCCAGCCATTCTCCACCTTATGTTTGGAGACAGGGTCTCCCATAGAACTTACTGCTCACTGGTTTGGATAGTCTAGCTAGCCAGCGAGCCCAGGGATTCTCCTTGCCTCTGCCTTCCCAGTGCCGGGATTGCACACGCCACCACAATTGACTTTTATGTGGGTGCTGAGAGATCCAAACTCAGGTCCTCATGCGTGTGTGGCAAGCACTTTACTGCCTTATCTCTATTTTATGGGTTTTATTTTATTTTTATAGGTTTTAAAATGGAGATGAAGGTCTAATCACATGCAATCAACCACTTGAGAACATGCCTGGGTGGCAGCTAGATGTTCACAGCTGTGTAATCACCATCTCCATCTAGTGCCCAGACTTTTTATTCACCCCAAGCCCAAAACATAACCCTTTAAGCATCATGCCCTCCCTCCTCCCACCGCATCACCAGGCCACAGCAATGATAGCTCTTCTGCCTTTTGCCTCTGTGCATTTGCAAGTTACGTATGGACTCATGGCAGGGGACGGGCCTGGCTTCTTTCACTGGGGCATCACAGGCTCCAGGTTCAGGACTGCAGCCCGAGCTGGGCTCTCGTTCCTTTCACAGCTGAATAATGCTCTGCTGTGTGGCTGGACCGGCCACTCTGTTCTCTCTCCTCCTTGTTGCTCCCACATTTTACCTGCCAGCACCCAGTGCTGCTGCGGACAGGAGCATGTGATTGTGAGCCTGCTTTCAACGACATATCTAGGAACAGAATTGCTGGGTCACAGGGCAGCTCTGTTTAACTTTTTGAAGATCTGCCAAACTATTTTCCACAGCAGTGGTGCCATTTTCTCATTCCCAGCACATTGCATGTGTGTGCCAACTCTCCACTCCTCGTCAACACTTGTTATTTTCCACTGATGGTCCCGATTCCAGCTGGCCTCAGAGTGTCAGGGATCACTTCTGGGTGGTTGTTTTTTTCTTTAATTTTTATTTACTTATTTATTTGTGAGCAGAGAGAGAAATAGACAGAGAGAATGGGTGTGCCGGGGCCTCCAGCTGCTGCAAACGAACTCCAGATGCATGCGCCACTCAGTGCATCTGGCTTTATGTGGGTACTGGGGAATGGAATCCAGGATCATTAGGCTTTGCAAGCAAGTTCTGAGCCATCTCTCCAGCTCTAAATTTTTATTTTAAATTATCTTATAACATAAAAGGTTTCCATTTTCAGAATACTTTTTTTGATTGATACTCCCTCCTATCTCTCAACCCTCTTTTCTCCACTGTACCATTTGGCCTGCATTCTCCCTTCCACATTATTGCCCCATGTGTTCAATCGTCTTCCCCATTCCCTCACTCAAAGCCTCCTTCTCCAGCCTCACGGACCCTTTCTACTTGCCTGACCCTTATCCACAGTCACTCCCACCTGGAGATACATGGTTTTGCTTTGTTGTTTCTTTCTTTCTTTCTTTCTTTCTTTCTTTTTTTTTTTTTTTTTTTTTGGCTTTTGCAAGGTAGGGTCTCACTCTGGTTCAGGCTGACCTGGAATTCACTCTGTAGTCTCAGGGTGGCCTCGAACTCTCAACGATCCTCCTACCTCTGCCTCCCGAGTGCTGGGATTAAAAGTGTGTGCCACCACGCCCGGCTCTGCTTTGTTGTTTCTATGAGCCTGAAGGCCTTTTAATGTTTCAGTTGCTCGTTTGTATATCTTTTTTTTGTAGAAATGTTGATTCAAATATTTTTTCTACTTTTTAATCAGATTGTTTAATTTTTGTTGTTAATTTGTAAGGTCACTTGATATATTCTGGACACTAGACCCTTTACAGGGAGATATTTGCAACTATTTCATCCCATTCTTGCAGGTATTCTAGAAGGATTTATTTTTTTAAAATGAGTTAGAAACAATTCAGAAGATATGCGTGTGGGCTACTTTCATACTGCCTCATGTCCTATTCATTCTTTTTTGGGACATTCCCCATATTCTAGCAACTATGCTAAGAGGTTTACACAGATTTTCTAATTTATTCTGGAGATTTTATCATTCTTCCTTCAACAAGGAGGAAACAGAGAAACAGGAAGGCTTTGCATGCGGTTTTCCTGCCTGCTTGGAAACCCTCCTCTGACCTCCTTACCTGGCTCACTCGTTATTTTGTAGTGACAACACTTACAATGAATTCTGCTATTTTCATGAACACACTTCACTGCAATTATCTCAGTCACCCTATGGTACAATGGGCCCTTGAACTTGTTCACCATATTCCGATGAGACTTTATATCCTTTGACCAACATCTGCCCAACTCAGCCCTAACCTCTGACAGCCACCGATCTCCTCTCTGCTTCTATGATATCAACTTTTATAGATTCCACATTTAAATGAGTCCATTCAACATCTGTCCTTCTATGTCTGGTTTATTTCATGTTACACAGTGTCTTTCAGGTTTGTCCCTGTTGTCATACTTGACAGGATTACCTCCGGTTTTGAGGCTGAATGGAATTCCCACTCGTATAGGTAGCCCACTTCTTCACCTGTGCACCATTAATGGATACTTATGTTGGCTCCGTCTCTTGATGCTGTGGACCATTTTGGAATGAACATGGGGTTTGTGGTACCTTATTCATTTTTGTGGCTGTATACCTAGAAGTGGGATAGCTGTGTTATAAGGACGTTCTATTTTTTTGCTCCTTTGAGGAATCTGCATACTGATTTTCATAATGGCTATTTTCATTTACATTCCTATCAACAGGACTCATGGGCAGGTCCTTATCTTGCCATGGGAACCAGTAAAGGTGTGAGTATGTGGGCACCACAGTCCCCATGGTGGATCAAGTGAGTGGTCATGATGCCTTGTTCTCTCTTTTTTTATTTATTTTTATTATTTATTTATTTATTTATTTGAGAGCAACAGACAAACAGAGAGAGAAAGAGGCAGATAGATAGAGAAGATAGATAGAGAATGGGCACACCAGGGCCTCCAGCCACTGCAAACGAACTCCAGATACATGTGCCCCCTTGTGCATCTGGCTTATGTGGGTCCTGGGGAATTGAGCCTCGAACTGGGGTCCTTAGGCTTCACAGGCAAGCGCTTAACTGCTAAGCCATCTCTCCAGGCCCTGCCTTGTTCTCTTATAAGAACATTCATTTGTACCCTTGTGGTGGCTTTAGACTTGACTTTGGCCTTAATGGTCTCTTCTGGTAATTTGTTATTATGCAACAAACTATTTCAAATGTAGGCGCTCAAAGCAGCAATCCTGACTTCCCCAGCTCGCAGCTCTGCACTTGAGGCAGGTCTCAGTGGGGTGACTCAGCTCAGCTCTGCAGGATAGAAGTTGAGGAGGGGATGGGATTAGAGAATGTTCTCCCAGCGTGGTGTGCTCACATAGTTGTCAGGCTGTTGGGGGCCATGGCTCTGTCCATGCAGATGTCTCCATGGGCTGTGAAGGCTCTCTGTACTGTGGCGGCTTCTAAGAGTTAAGTGCTCTCAGAGGTAGGAACGAGAACCTTCCTGATTTTTAAGGCCAGGGTTTAGTTTCCCCACCACCACCAGCATTTTCTAAGGGCAGAGGAGTCATGGAGCATGAGCAGATATAAAGGAAGAATGTCAAAGAATTTGAGATTTTTCATCTGGCTCACTGTTGGGCCTTGCTAGTAACAGGCTGGACCTGTGAGGAGGCTGGCCTGAACTATTGGACATGGTCAGGGGCCCTGGGCTGTGGGGTCGCAGCTGGCCCTCTGTCAGGAGTCCCTGGAGACGGCAATGGCCTTCCCTGTGTTGTAGGGTGTAGTGAGCTGTCATTGCCCAGAGTGGGCAGAACTGGCGAGGGGCTCCCCCCAGACCCCAAAAGGCTCTGACCATTCCATAAGTCAGACTTTGCCCCCCACAGTTCCTGACCTGTGGCTAGCTGCCCAAGAGACCCTCATGTGGCTAAAGTCACCCCCCACAGTTTTGAAGTCACAGCCTCCTGTTAATCTCCTCTTCCGCCCTTCTCCCTACCTTCCTTTATCCTTCCCCCATAGCTTTGAAGTTACTAGTCCTTCCTCTATCTAGATAACAGCCCATAAACTATGCATCCGATTGCCATATAGTCTGTATGTGCCATCTCAACCTTCCCCAAGTGTTTATAAACCCACCCCGCCCTTTGAATAAACGAGTACTGTCCATCAGATGGTCTTCTGGGTGCTCATTGCCCGTCATGTGTTCCTATGTTCGCGTCGCACTCACCAGCCCAGCCAGAAAGACCCTGCTGCTCCCCTTTCCAACTGCTCTCTCCCTCACCTGGTGGCCAACGACCCTGGGGGAACAGAACGAGACCCCACAGCATGAGACCTACAGCTCACCAGGGTTTGGAGGACAGAAACAAAATCTTAAATGTGCTTTTGGGGCGGGTCTTGTCCTTGGGTGCTCCTGTCTCTCACACGTCTGGGCCAAAAGACAATAGAAAAAAGGCCTGGATCTCCATGGAGATGGAAACTGAGGGAGCCAAGCCTGAAGCAGAGTTTGGCCAGTTAGCAGCGCACATGCAGGCTGTTATGTAGCATTCTTGTGGCCCTAGCTGACTCACTCACTCTGGTTTTAGACAGATATGTCTGTGTCCAGCATGGAGAATGGACTGGAAAATGGTGAGACTGGTGGTAAAAGAAGTGGTAGGGAGTGAGGCCTTGAAATGATCTGATTGGGAAGGTAGCATGATCCTGGACTCATGAGGAGGAGGGAGGGCTGGGGAGAAGTGTGGAACTGAACAATGCAAGTTCCAGAAGCCAGAGCTGGACAGCGGGACAGGTGTGGAGGTGGGAATGGCACATGGAGGGTGCTTTGATCTCTGCCCTGAGGTCAGGCATGCCTGTCCTGTCATGGAGATCCACAGAGAGGAGCAGGAACTGAGAAGGGAGGAAGACAGAGATTGTGCTTTCGTTTTTGTGGAGCTGAAGAGACTTTGGGACAAGCAAGGCAGCGTCTCAGAAGATAGATGGATCTGGAGACCTGAGTGAGGAGTGATGAGAGTTTGTCTTCAGAGGCCACGGAGCACCACTGATTTGTGAGAAAGGGACAAAGATGGAGTCTTGGAAATTCCAAAGAGTTGAAGATGGTGCTGGAAGATGAGGGACCTGGAAGGTGTCTGAAAAGAACTCAGAGAAGGAGGCCACAGGAGCTACAGGACAACTGGCCCTTAAATTGGGTCCTTCCCCCTTTTCCTGTCCTTGGGAATGCCTATGGTACTACCCATTTCCTGTCCTTGGTAAACTCCTACTATACCCATTTCCTGTCCCTGTGAACACCTGTGGTACCCATTTCCCCTCCCTGTGAACACCTGTGGTTCTCTCTTCCCCATCCCTGTGAACACCTGTGGTACCCATTTCCTGTCCCTGTGAACACCTGTGGTTCCCTCTTCCCCATCCCTGTGAACACCTATAGTACCCATTTGCTGTCCCTGAGAACACCTATAGTACCCATTTCCCATCCCTGTGAACACCCATGGAACCCATTTTTCCTCCCTGGGAACACCCATGGTACCCACTTTCCATCCCTGGGAACACCCGTGGTACCCATTTCCCACCCCTGGGAACACCCGTGGTACCCATTTCCCACCCCTGGGAACACCCGTGGTACCCATTTCCCACCCTGGGCACACCCGTGGTACCCATTTCCCATCCCTGGGCACACCTGTGGTTCCCTGTGCATACTGCTCAGGGTGCCTGTCATCCTTATGTGAGCTGAACTAGCACAATCATCCTTGCATCCCTCCACCTAATCTGTTCTGGAAAGAAATTGAACCTCCTGGGAGTCCCTAGGTTCCCCTGACTGGCTGTTGGGTGATGCACCAGCCAGCCCAGAGTTCCCTGCCAATGTGCCTTTGTGTGGGGAGAAGCTGAGAATTTTCTCCATGGCCCTCGGCATGGAACAGATGTCACCATTCATGGGACTCACACCACACTCCACCTAGTCTCTTTCCAGGAGCTTGGTCTGGACCTTGCCTTACTCAGTATCAGGTGCCTCGACAGTACATGCATCAGATGCTTGTTCTGGAGAGGTTGCTGAGACCCCAGGGTTAGCATGCACAGTGCAAGCTCAGAGCCTGGAGGCTTGCTTCTCATTGGGACCCACCACTGCTGAACTGTGTGAGCCTGGGCCAGATGGCTCACCTCTCACAGCCTAGACTTGTGGCTAGGCATTCAGAAGGAGCCCGGTACTCTGTGCGCTAGGCATTCAGGCATTGTGCTAGGCATTCAGAAGGAGCCTAGGTACTCAGAAGGAGCCCGCTAGGCATTCAGAAGGAGCCCGGTACTCTGTGCTAGGCATTCAGAAGGAGCCCGGTACTCTGTGCTAGGCATTCAGAAGGAGCCTGTGGTAGGCTCTGCGCTAGTACTGTGTGCTAGGCATTCAGAAGGAGCCCGGTACTGCGCTAGGCTGCGCTGTGCGCTAGGCATTCAGAAGGAGCCCGGTACTCTGCGCTAGGCATTCAGAAGGAGCCCGGTACTGTGCTAGGCATTCAGAAGGAGGCATTCAGAAGGAGCCCGGTAGCTAGGCATTCAGAAGGAGGCATTCAGTGCGCTAGGCATTCAGAAGGAGCCCTGTACTGTGCGCTAGGCATTCAGAAGGAGCCCTAGGCATTCAGAAGGAGCCCGGTACTGTGCTAGGCGCAGAAGGCATTCAGAAGGAGCCCGGTACTGTGCGCTAGGCATTCAGAAGGAGCCCGGTACTCTGCGCTAGGCATTCAGAAGGAGCCCGGTACTCTGCGCTAGGCATTCAGAAGGAGCCCGGTACTCTGCGCTAGGCATTCAGAAGGAGCCCGGTACTCTGCTAGGCAGAAGGCATTCAGAAGGAGCCCGGTACTCTGTGCTAGGCATTCAGAAGGCATTCAGGCATTCAGAAGGAGCCCGGTACTCTGTGCTAGGCATTCAGAAGGAGCCCGGTACTGTGTGCTAGTACTGTGTGCTAGGCATTCAGAATTAGGCATTCAGAAGGAGCCCGGTACTGTGCGCTAGGCATTCAGAAGGAGCCCGGTACTGTGCTAGGCATTCAGAAGGAGCCCGGTACTCTGTGCTAGGCATTCAGAAGGAGCCCGGTACTGTGTGCTAGGCATTCAGAAGGAGCCCGGTACTCTGTGCTAGGCATTCAGAAGGAGCCCGGTACTGTGGCTAGGCATTCAGAAGGAGCCCGGTACTGTGTGCTAGGCATTGCTGCGCTAGGCATTCAGAAGGAGCCCGGTACTCTGTGCTAGGCATTCAGAAGGAGCCCGGTACTCTGTGCTAGGCATTCAGAAGGAGCCCGGTACTGTGTGCTAGGCATTCAGAAGGAGCCCGGTACTCTGTGCTAGGCATTCAGAAGGAGCCCGGTACTGTGCGCTAGGCATTCAGAAGGAGCCCGGTACTGTGCGCTAGGCATTCAGAAGGAGCCCGGTACTGTGCTGTGCTAGGCATTCAGAAGGCATTCAGGAGCCCGGTACTGTGCGCTAGGCATTCAGAAGGAGCTAGGCCGGTACTGTGTGCTAGGCATTCAGAAGGAGCCCGGTACTCTGTGCTAGGCTCAGAAGGGCATTCAGCATTCAGAAGGCCCGGTACTGTGTGCTAGGCATTCAGAAGGAGCACGCTAGGCATTCAGTGTGCGCTAGGCATTCAGAATTCAGAAGGGTGCTCTGTGCTAGGCATTCAGAAGGGAGCCCGCTAGGCATTCAGAAGGACTGTGTAGGCATTCAGAAGGCTAGGCATTCAGAAGGAGCCCGGTACTGTGCGCTAGGCATTCAGAAGGAGCCCGGTACTGTGCGCTAGGCATTCAGAAGGAGCCCGGTACTCTGTGAAGGAGGCATTGCTGCTAGGCATTCAGAAGGCATTCAGAAGGAGCCCGGTACTGTGTGCTAGGCATTCAGAAGGAGCCCGCTAGGCATTCAGAAGGAGCCCGGTACTCTGTGCTAGGCATTCAGAAGGAGCCCGGTACTGTGTGCTAGCTAGGCATTCAGAAGGGCGCTAGGCATTCAGGGAGCCCTACTGTGCGCTAGGCATTGCTACTGTGGCATTCAGAAGGAGCCTGCGCTAGGCATTCAGAAGGAGCCCGGTACTGTGCTAGGTGCTTCTAGGCATTCAGAAGGAGGCACTTGTGCAGGAAGGGCAGCCAGAAGGAGCCCGGTACTCTGTGCTAGGCATTCAGAAGGAGGAGCCATTCAGAAGGAGCCCGGTACTCTGTAGGCATTCAGAAGGGCATTCAGAAGGAGCCCTCTGCGGCATTCAGAAGGACTGTGTGCTAGGCATTCAGAAGGAGCCCGGTACTGTGTGCTAGGCATTCAGAAGGTGCTAGGCATTCAGAAGGAGCCCGGTACTGTGCGCTAGGCATTCAGAAGGAGCCCGGTACTGTACTCTGTGCTAGGCATTCAGAAGGAGCCCGGTACTCTGTGCTAGGCATTCAGAAGGAGCCCGGTACTGTGCGCTAGGCATTCAGAAGGAGCCCGGTACTCTGCGCTAGGCATTCAGAAGGAGCCCGGTACTGTGCGCTAGGCATTCAGAAGGAGCCCGGTACTCTGTGCGCAGGCATTCAGAAGGAGCCCGGTACTGTGCGCTAGGCATTCAGAAGGAGCCCGGTACTCTGTGCGCAGGCATTCAGAAGGAGCTAGGCATTCAGAAGGAGCCCGGTACTCTGTGCTAGGCTCAGAAGGGCATTCAGAAGGAGCCCCCGGTAGGCATTCTGCGCTAGGCATTCAGAAAGCCCGGTACTGTGTGCTAGGCATTCAGAAGGCCCGGTACTCTGCGCTAGGCATTCAGAAGGAGCCCTAGGCATTCAGAAGGAGCCGGTACTGTGCGCTAGGCATTCAGAAGGAGGACTGTGTGCTAGGCATTCAGAAGGAGCCCGGTACTGTGCTAGGCTAGGCATTCAGAAGGAGCCCGGTACTCTGCTGCTAGGCATTCAGAAGGAGCCCGGTAGGCTCTGAGGCATTCCCGCTCTGGCATTCAGAAGGAGCCCCGGTACTGTGTGCTAGGCATTCAGAAGGAGCCCGGTACTCTGTGCTAGGCATTCAGGAGAAGGAGCCCAGAAGGAGTACGGTCTGCGCTAGGCATTCAGAAGGAGCCCGGTACTCTGTGCTAGGCATTCAGAAGGGCCCGGTACTCTGTGCTAGGCATTGCATTGCATTGCCAGCTAGGCATTCAGAAGGAGCCCGGTAGGCATTGTCTGCTAGGCATTCAGAAGGAGCCCGGTACTGTGTGCTAGGCATTCAGAAGGAGCCCGGTACTCTGTGCTAGGCATTCAGAAGGAGCCCGGTACTCTGTGCTAGGCATTCAGAAGGAGCCCGGTACTGTGTGCTAGGCTAGGCATTCAGAAGGAGCCCGGTACTGTGTGCTAGGCATTCAGAAGGAGCCCGGTACTAGGCATTCAGAAGGCAGGCATTCAGAAGGAGCCCGGTACTCTGCGCTAGGCATTCAGAAGGAGCCCGGTACTCTGCGCTAGGCATTCAGAAGGAGCCCGGTACTGTGTGCTAGGCACTCTGCGCTAGGCATTCAGAAGGAGTACCGCTAGGCATTCAGAAGGAGCCCGGTACTGTGTGCTAGGCATTCAGAAGGCATTCAGAAGTACTCTGTGCTAGGCATTCAGAAGCCCGGTACGCTAGGCATTCAGAAGGAGCCCGGTACTGTGCGCTAGGCATTCAGAAGGAGCCCGGTACTGTGTGCTAGGGAAGGCATTCAGCTAGGCTAGGCATTCAGAGGAGGTGTGCTAGGCATTCAGAAGGAGCCCGGTACTCTGCTAGGCATTCAGAAGGGCATTCAGGAAGGAGCCCGGCTAGGCATTCAGAAGGGTGCTCTGTGCTAGGCATTCAGAAGGAGCCCGGTACTGTGTGCTAGGCATTCAGAAGGAGCCCGGTACTGTGTGCTAGGCATTCAGAAGGAGCCCGGTACTCTGCGCTAGGCATTCAGAAGGAGCCCGGTACTCTGTACTCTGTGCTAGGCATTCAGAAGGGCCCATGCGCTAGGCATTCAGAAGGGAGCCCTAGGCATTCAGAAGGAGCCCTACTGCGCTAGGCATTCAGAAGGAGCCCGGTACTGCTAGGCATTCAGAAGGAGCCCGGTACTGTGCGCTAGGCATTCAGAAGGAGCCCGGTACTGTGTGCTAGGCATTCAGAAGGAGCCCGGTACTGTGCGCTAGGCATTCAGAAGGAGCCCGGTACTCTGTGCTAGGCATTCAGAAGGAGCCCGGTACTCGGTACTCTGCGCTAGGCATTCAGAAGGAGCCCGGTACTCTGTGCTAGGCATTCAGAAGGAGCCCAGTACTGTGCGCTAGGCATTGCTAGGCATTCTGTACTGTGCGCTAGGCATTCAGAAGGAGCCCGGTACTGTGCGCTAGGCATTCAGAAGGAGCCCGGTACTCTGTGCTAGGCATTCAGAAGGAGCCCGGTACTGTGCGCTAGGCATTGTCAGGCATTCAGAAGGAGCCCGGTACCAGCTAGGCATTTGTAGGCATTCAGAAGGAGCCCGGTACTGTGTGCTAGGCATTCAGAAGGAGCCCGGTACTGTGCGCTAGGTGACTGTGCAGGCATTCAGAAACTGTGTGCTAGGCATTCAGAAGGAGCATCCGCTAGGCATTCAGAAGGAGCCAAGGCATTCAGAAGGAGCCCGGTACTCTGCGCTAGGCATTCAGGGGCTCATTCAGACTGCTAGGGCTCCTAGGCATTCAGAAAGCCCGGTACATCACAAGGAGCATGCAGGGATGGCAGGAGAAGGAGCCCGGACAGGGCTCAGGCATTCAGAAGGAGCCCCTGGATCAGTGTGAGCCCAGTACTGTGCATGTCAATCAAACACCATGGGACACTGGCAGGGGCTTCAGTCTACTCCAACTGGGCACAAACCTTTTCTCTTGACTTATTTACTTAGCTAAATGAAAGATACCAATTTATTTTGACAATTTCATATGTATATAATTACAATTTCTAATCATATTTATCCCCATTATTATTATTATTATTTGGTTTTTCGAGGTGTGGTATCACTCTAGCTCAGGCTGACCTGGAATTCACTATGTAGTCTCAGAGTGGCCTCAAACTCACGTCAGTCCTCCTATCTCTGCCTCTCCAGTGCTGGGATCAAAGGCGTGCACCACCATGCCCAGCCTCCCCATTATTTTCCTTCATGCCCCTCCCACTCTTGCTAAACCCCTTCTTTTTTTCTAATCTAATCTCTTTTTTTACTTTCATGCCTTTGTGTGTGTGTATGTGTGTGTGTGTGTGTGTGTGTGTGTGTGTGTGTGTGTGTGACCTGCTGAGTTAAAATAGGGTTGGGCTGGCGAGATGGCTTAGCGGTTAAGGCGTTTGCCTGCAAAGCCAAAGGATCCGGGTTCAACTCTCCAGGACCCATGTAAGCCAGATGCACAAGGGGGCGTATGCATCTGGAGTTTGTTTGCAGTGGCTGGTGGCCCTGGTGTACCCATTTTCTCTCCCTCTCTCTGCCTCTCTCTGCCTCTTTCTCTCTCTCAAATAAATAAATAAATAAATAAATATATATATATATATTTTTAAAAAATAGATTGCTTGCATGAGCTTTGGGGCAGTGTTACTTATTGGGGTACAGACAGCTTATCAGTGGCTACAACACTGAGGAAAATGCTTCACCCTCCCCAGTAAGCTTTAAAGACCAACAGCTCTCCAGGAAGGGTGGGGCCTCATGAGCCTCTCTTCCAACCATGACAGGATGCTGACAGATCCACACCCAGTCTTGTGCAGGTAACCTGTGCTGTAGTGCGTTCATGAGTACAGCACCCAGATCATGTCTGCAGGACAGCAGTCCACAGCACTCCTCCTCATCCTTGCCCTCCCCCTTCTGCAATGTTCCCTGAGCCTTGGAAGCTTTTAGCTGAGCACTCAACAGTCTCCTATTGTCAGTATTCTGGCCAACTGTGACTTTCTGTAGTAAACACTTCCCACAGTCAAAGGGACGTGAGCTGAGAGCAGCAGTCATCGATAGATATAAACGCAGCTGTTGAGAAGACGATCTGATGAGCCCAGCAGGTCCATGTAACAATAAAACAGCAGTAGTTTCCCCACTAGGGCCTATGACCTCCCCACCCACAGGATTTGACCAGGTTTACAGTACCAGGTATGAATCCCGCCTATGGAACAGGCCTCAAGGCCAACCATAATGCAGTTGGTTATCCCCATAGCAGTCAGGCCACTATTGCGTTTTGCAGTACTGTGCCAGTGGGCATAGCTTGCCCAGGTTGATTGTGTAGCACACAGTGTTCACCACTGGCTAAGACTTTTGGTGACTTTTCTCCCCCAGCAGCCTGCATAGTCAGTTGCTTCTGGCACTATGAAAGCTAGCCGGCAGGGAGAAAGAGTCTGGCTCAGTTCCAGTTTGATTTCTCTACATACTACAACCAAAATGTGTGTTGTCTTCAGCAGTTGGGCCTTACCATCTAGTAGTGCTGAGCAACCGAGAGATATGGCAACAGCCTGTGTATTTTTGGAGGCCTGGGAACTCTATCCCCCTTGCGTGCTTTTTCTTATGCAGCTTTTAAACACTGCTGGCTTCTAGCCAAGCTCAGCTTCGTAATCAATCTAGCAAAAGGTGATTCTGCTGCACCCTCTAGTGGCCACCATCACTGGGCACTCTGGGCAGCCCTCTTGGCCAAGGTCAGTAGGACCCTGGGCTGCTCTACCACCCAGAACCAGTGGTTGGGGCTCATGCCAGAGTGCTTGAGCTTGAAACATAGCTGAGAGTCTCTGCCCCGTGTCCTGTGGGTCGGAGGCAGAGGGCTCCATGCAAGCCCAGGAGGCCAGCCTGCACCTGATCCCACCCTGATCTCTGCTTTCCAACCTCCAGAACCGTGAGCAGTTCAAGCCCCACTGGGTCGCTGTGTAAGCACCAGGGAGTGGGGGCTTGCAATGACAGAGATGGGATCTTAGATTCTCAGGGGAGCCCCAGTCCTGCTCTGCCCAGTTCTGGGAGGCAGAGCATCCCTGTCCTTCTCACTTGCTGCTGACCACTCTCCAGTTGGTCTGGCTGTGACAGGCAGGAGGCTGCCATGCAGACAGAGAAGCCCTTGAGTTGAACCCGAGGAAGATGAGGGTCTCACATCCTGAGTTACAATGGTAAGTCCCCATGCTTCCGCTCATCCTGACCCAGAACCTAAAGGGCTTGCGCTGCCTTCTGGACCAGGCTCTCCATCAGCTCAATGTGGGGCTGAGAGGGGATAGAGGCCTGGAGCTCCTGCTGCTTGGCAACAAGGTGGGGTCTAGTCATGCTTCCATCACGAAGCCCTGAGCGGGAGTGGGCGCTGTGCGAAGGTGAGGGGGTGGTCAGGAGAGACTGCTGTGGGAGCTGGACAGGGGACAGCCTAGGATGGGGGTGGTGCAGAAGACAGAGTTGTAGGTCCTCAGGACCCTGTAGGTGTGTTCCACAAGTAAGGGAAGCAAGCCCCCTCTTCGCAGCTCCCTGGGACACTACAGTTCAGGCACAGTCCAGACACAGGAAGGAAGTCATGGGACAAGGGCCAGGTGTCTGCTGTGAGTGCTGGACAGGGCCTCCTTGTAGCCGGCTGTGGTGCAGCGTTCTGGGTGCTGATGGATTTTCACACCTCAGAACCACAGCCCAGCCGCCCTGGGGACCTCCACATTCTGTATCCTCACATGGTGAAGAGAGAGGGGAGAAAGAGAGTGGAAGAGGGAGAAGAGAGAGAAAGAACATTAATGCTCCACAGGGTCTCTTGGTATAAAGTCACAATGTCATCACACTTCTCCCCCCTCTACCCTCTCACCTGAATCACCTCCTAGAGATACCCATCTGTAGTGGTTTGATTCAGGTGTCCCCCATAAACTTAAGTGTGCTGAATGCTAGTCTCCCCAGCTGATGACAATTGGAAATTAAAGCCTCCTGGAGGTGGTGTATTGTTGGGGGCGGGCTTATGGGTATTATAGACAGCTTCCCCTTGCCAGTGTTTGGCACACTCTTTTTCTGTTGCTGTTGTCCACCTTATGTTGACCAGAGAGTGATGTCCACCTTCTGCTCATGCCATCATTTTTCCCTGCCATCATGGAGCTTCCCCTTTGAGCCTATAAGCCAAAATAAACCTCTTTTTTTTCCCACAAGCTGCTCTTCGTCGGGTGATTTCTGCCAGCAACATGAACCTGACTGCAACAGTAAAGTGGTACCGAGGAGTGGGATTGCTGCTAGACACCTGACTGTGTGGCTTTGGCCTTTTGGAGCTGATTTTCAAGAGGAATGTGGAAGGATTTGAAATCTTGGCCTAAGACATGCCTTGCAGTGCTGTAAGTACAGCCTGATGGACTATTCTAGTCAGAGCTGAAAGATCTGAATGCAGTAAGAACTATGGACTGTGAGGTTTGGCTTATGAGGGTGAGAAAGAGCTTTACTTGGACTGGGCTAGCAGTTTGTGTGAGAAGTTTGCTCTTATGCCCGTGTCCTGAGAAGATGTGCAGGGTTGCTTTGCGTAGAAATGAACTGGTGTGAGCAGAGGGATATGGCACAGAAAAAATGAAATCTTTGGGTGAACTCTGCCCATTCAGCTGCAATTGAGAGATTACAACCTTTGAGATTGGGCCAGCTGACCTGCAGTGGGGCAACAGGAAGAATGCAGACTCTTTTGAAGGGGCCTGAATGCTGAAGGAGTGTCCTGTTCTTCAAAGTCTGATTTATTCCCCCTGGATTAACAAATTGGCACCCTAACTGGTATTATGGAGTATAACAAATGCAGGAAAGAGAGGGTCATTGAGTTTTTAAAGCATTCTTGTGTTTTGGAAATGGCCATGGGCAGTGTGAAGCAGGTTTGCTGGATGCCTGCATGGAGATCCCATGGGGCCATGAGGATGGACCGTGGGTTGCAGTGGAGACCCAGTGGAGATGCCGGGACTATGAGATGGCTGCCAAGGAGGGCTGCCGGACCTGGATGAAGTTTTCCAGGACTGTGAGTAGCCTAGCTGGAGGGGCGGAATTGGAAGTCCAGAGACTTGTTGCTGGTTAGAGTTATCGGACTTGGAGATTTGTCACTGACTAGAGTTGTTGGACTTGGAGTTACAGAGTTTGATGTTTGCCTGGTTGTTTTAAATCTTGTGTTGGTTGAATATTTCTTTGCTTTGCCCAATGCCATCTTTTGCAGTGTGGATGTTTATTCTGTGCCATTATGGGTTTTTTTTTTTTAGGATTATTTCTGGTATTATGGCTCAGTTAAAAGACCTTGGAGTATGGGGATTGTTTGAATATCATTAGGATGGATAAAAACTATGGGGACTTTTAAAGTTGTATGAATGCATTGCATTTTACATTGTGTATAGTTATCAGTTTATGGGGGCCAGGGGCGGAATGTGGTGGTTTGATTCAGGTGTCCCCCATAAACTTCAAGTGTTCTGAATGCTAGGTTCCCAGCTGATGGCAATTTGGGAATTAATACCTCCTGGAGGCAGTGTATTGTTGGGGGTGGGCTTATGGGTATTATAGCCAGCTTCCCCTTGCCAGTGTTTGGCATACTCTCCGGTTGCTATTGTCCACCTTATGTTGACCAGAGGGTGATGTCCACCCTCTGCTTATGCCATCGTTTTTTCCTGCCATCATGGAGCTTCCCCCTCGAGCTTGTAAGTCAAAATAAACCTCTTTTTTCCCACAAGCTGCTCTTAGTCGGGTGATTTCTGCCAGCAACGCGAACCTGACTGCAACACCATCTCAAATACCACATGGAATAGAATTAGGACTTTAGTGATGCAGTCTCTCTCGCTCTCCCCACCCCGTGTGTGTGTGTGTGTGTGTGTGTGTGTGTGTGTGTGTGTGTACCTGCATTCACAACTCAGTCCACACTGATGGAGTCACATCCACACTGATGGAGTCAAGTCCACACTGATGGAGTCAGTTCACACTGATGGAGTCATATTCACACTGATGGATTCAAGTCCACACTGATGGAGTCATGTCCACACTGATGGAGTCAGTTCACACTGATGGAGTCAAGTCTACACTGATGGAGTGATGTCCACACTGATGGAGTCAGTTCACACTGATGGAGTCAGTTCACACTGATGGAGTCAAGTCTACACTGATGGAGTCAAGTCCACCCTGATGGAGTCACATTCACACTGATGGAGTCAAGTCCACACTGATGGAGTGATGTCCACACTGATGGAGTCACATTCACACTGATGGAGTCAAGTCCACACTGATGGAGTCACATTCACACTGATGGAGTCAAGTCCACCCTGATGGAGTCACATTCACACTGATGGAGTCAGTCCACACTGATGGAGTCACATTCACACTGATGGAGTCACATCCACACTGATGGAATCAAGTCCACACTGATGGAGTCAGTTCACACTGATGGAGTCATATTCACACTGATGGATTCAAGTCCACACTAATGGAGTCATGTCCACACTGTTGGAGTCACATTCACACTGATGGAGTCACGTCCACACTGATGGAATCACGTCCACACTGATGGAGGGATGTCCACACTGATGGAGTCAGTTCACACTGATGGAGTCACATTCACACTGATGGAGTCACATCCACACTGATGGAGTCAGTCCACACTGATGGAGTCAGTTCACACTGATGGAGTCACATCCACCCTGATGGAGTCACGTCCACACTGATGGAGTCAGTTCACACTGATGGAGTCAAGTCCACACTGATGGAGTGATGTCCACACTGATGGAGTCAAGTCCACACTGATGGAGTCAGTTCACACTGATGGAGTCACATCCACACTGATGGAGTCAGTTCACACTGATGGAGTCACATTCACACTGATGGAGTCATGTCCACACTGATGGAGTCACATTCACACTGATGGAGTCATGTCACACTGATGGAGTCATGTCCACACAGATGGAGTCACATTCACACTGATGGAGTCACATCCACACTGATGGAGTCAGTTCATACTGATGGAGTCACATTCACACTGATGGAGTCATGTCCACACTGATGGAGTCACATTCACACTGATGGAGTCATGTCCACACTGATGGAGTCACATTCACACTGATGGAGTCACATCCACACTGATGGAGTCAGTTCACACTGATGGAGTCACATCCACACTGATGGAGTCATGTCCACACTGATTGAGTCAGTTCACACTGATGGAGTCATGTCCACACTGATGGAGTCAGTTCACACTGATGGATGGAGTCACTGATGGAGTCACATTCACTGATGGAGTCACATCCACACTGATGGAGTCAGTTCACACTGATGGAGTCACATCCACACTGATGGAGTCATGTCCACACTGATTGAGTCAGTTCACACTGATGGAGTCACATCCACACTGATGGAGTCATGTCCACACTGATTGAGTAAGTTCACACTGATGGAGTCACATCCACACTGATGGAGTCATGTCCACACTGATGGAGTCAGTTCACACTGATGGAGTCACGTCCACACTGATGGAGTCAGTTCACACTGATGGAGTCACGTCCACACTGATGGAGTCACGTCCACCCTGTTGGAGTCACGTCCACACTGATGGAGTCAGTTCACACTGATGGAGTCACATTCACACTGATGGAGTCATATTCACACTGATGGAGTCACGTCCACACTGATGGAGTGATGTCCACACTGATGGATTCAAGTCCACACTGATGGAGTCACATCCACACTGATGGAGTCAGTTCACACTGATGGAGTCACATTCACACTGATGGAGTCACATCCACACTGATGGAGTCAGTCCACACTGATGGAGTCAGTTCACACTGATGGAGTCACGTCCACCCTGATGGAGTCGTCCACACTGATGGAGTCACGTCCACACTGATGGAGTCACGTCCACACTGATGGAGTAACGTTCACACTGACGGAGTCAGTTCACACTGATGGAGTCACATTCACACTGATGGAGTCACGTCCACCCTGATGGAGTCACGTCCACACTGATGGAGTCAGTTCACACTGATGGAGTCAGTCCACACTGATGGAGTCACGTCCACACTGATGGAGTCAAGTCCACACTGATGGAGTCAAGTCCACACTGATGGAGTCAAGTCCACACTGATGGAGTCACATTCACACTGATGGAGTGATGTCCACACTGATGGAGTCAAGTCCACACTGATGGAGTCAGTTCACACTGATGGAGTCACATTCACACTGATGGAGTCACGTCCACACTGATGGAGTCACGTCCACACTGATGGAGTCAGTTCACACTGATGGAGTCAAGTCCACACTGATGGAGTCACATTCACACTGATGGAGTCATTCACACTGATGGAGTCACGTCCACACTGATGGAGTCATGTCCACACTGATGGAGTCACGTCCACACTGATGGAGTCAGTTCACACTGATGGAGTCAAGTCCACACTGATGGAGTCAGTTCACACTGATGGAGTCACATTCACACTGATGGAGTCACGTCCACACTGATGGAGTCATGTCCACACTGATGGAGTCACGTCCACACTGATGGAGTCACGTCCACACTGATGGAGTCACGTCCACACTGATGGAGTCAGTTCACACTGATGGAGTCAAGTCCACACTGATGGAGTCACGTCCACACTGATGGAGTCACGTCCACACTGATGGAGTCACATTCACACTGATGGAGTCAAGTCCACACTGATAGAGTCACATTCACACTGATGGAGTCAGTTCACACTGATGGAGTCACATCCGCACTGATGGAGTCACATTCACACTGATGGAGTCAAGTCCACACTGATAATGTCAGTGCACACTGATGGAGTCATGTCCACACTGATGGAGTCAAGTCCACACTGATGGAGTCAAGTCCACACTGATGGAGTCAGTTCACACTGATGGAGTCAAGTCCACACTGATGGAGTCAGTTCACACTGATGGAGTCAGTTCACACTGATAAAGTCAGTGCACACTGATGGAGTCAGTGCACACTGATGGAGTGAAGCAATTAAAACTATTATGGGAGCCATGTCTGGTGGCACACGCCTTTAATCTCAGCACTTGTGAGGCAGAGGTAGGAGGATCACTGTGAGTTCAAGGCCACCCTGAGAGTACATAGCTAATTCCAGTTCAGCCTGAGCTAGAGTGAGACCCTACTTCGAAAACCACCCCATCAAAAAAAAAATATTATGTGATATGAGAAGGGGCAGCAGCATTTCTGAGGAAAACCCCTCTGTTCCAGTGAGACCCAGTTTCAGGTGCATGTGATCAGGAAGGCTTCCCTTGCTTTGTGGGATTCAGGGCTTGCAAAGGCCCTCTGTGGGCACTGGAGGGAAAGGGTTTGACTGGGTTTTGAAATAAGCACATCAGTATCCTCATCCCACGTGGATAACATATCAGTGGCATGTGTGTGGATGTGACCCCAGAAGTGCTTGGGGAAGTCATGAGACCAAAGCAGAAGCCAATCCCTCGTCAGCAGGTGCAGGGGTCCCAGGAGTCAGTTGGGCATCTCCTATCCAATCTCCTGGGGCAGAGGCAAGCTGGATCCCTGGTGCCCTCTGGCACTGAGGACAGTCATCTTTCTTTTATCAGTGGAGGACTGGCTCCAGAGCCCTCCAATGATATAAAGGTCTAGGGAGGTTAAAATCTTTAGTTTATTTTCATGAAACCTACATACACCTGCACACTTTAAACCAGATTCCTCCTAACTGTGAATAGACTGGAAACACTGGGTGAACTCATCACACTGCATTTTTCAGGAGCTGACAAGAGAAAGGTCCAAGTATGTTCACTGAAGACTGAAATTTTCTCTACGTGTGTTTAACTCAGGGATGAAGTGCCCGCTAGCCAGTTAGCTGGACGATGTCTTCTGGGACTGGGTGATGAGGACGGGGATGCCGGATCCTTGCCAAGGGGCATGGCAGCATTCCAAAAGGGCAAAGGGGCACTTATCCCTAAAGGCTTATCCCTAAACATTGGGAAAACCAGTAACAAGGAAAAAGAAAAGCAGAGGGGACAATGTGGGATAGATGCATAAGGCAATGGTGCCAAGTCTCCAGAACAGCTGATGGCTCACTAAGCTTTTCTTCCAGTGCTTGTAGACACTTAAAAGTCCTTGCAGGGGCAGGGGCAGGGGCTGGGGCTACAGTTCGGTGGTAGAATACTCACCTGGTATCCACAAGGTCTTAAGTTCCATTCCTGGCAAACCCCAACACAAAAATAACTCTTATGAGTAAGAAGGTCTGGACAGATGGCTTAGTGGATGAAGTTCTTACAGATGAAGCCCAGATCCCAAACCCCAGGTAAGAGTCGAAAGCCTTGGTGATTTCTGTAATCCCAGCATGCTGCAAGCAAGATGGGAGGAGGAGACCCGAGAATGTCCCAGAAGCTTGAGGATCAGCTAGCCTGGTAAACGTAGCAGGAGCCATAAAAACATGAGACCCTGTTTCAAACCAGGCGGAAGGGGAGCTGACACATGAAAGGTGTGTCCTCTGACCTCTATCATACACACACCAAAATAAATAAAATATAAAGCAACCACAAAGCGCCTATTTGCAAGCTCTTTTCTGTCCCTGAGCTCTTAGCCCGGACATCCAGCCCGCACACAGGGCAGCCGAGGGTCCTCACCAAGTTCTCTGAATCTCGCAGTGCATGGGGTATGCAGAGGAGTGGGCGCTGGCTTTAATCATTGTATGCAGGAGGTGCCTGTAGAGTGCTGCAAAACTGTCTTTAGACTCTTAGCGCCTTCCTGCTTCATGTGTTTTCCATGGGCGCCAGCCTGAGAGCAGGCGGGTTGGTGATGTGCCAGAACCTGGCCTCTGGGCACACCTGCGGGGCTGTTCTCCGGGATCAACTGTGGTTGCTGCCACCCTGTGGTCGCTTGCCCCCATTGCAGCTGAAGTGTGTGGCCAACCAGGAGCAAGTCTGGGGGAAGCTGGGTCTTGGGAGAAAGTTGTAAACCATCAGTGGGCACAGGCCACCTCCTCCCCACCCCAGCCCAGGAGTGGCACAGATGAGGGAGAAAATGAGTTTTAGCGTTGAAGAAGCCACCTGGAGACTGGAACCCATCCTTCCTGCATTGCTAAACTGCTTCCACGCATGTGTTGAAGGCTCCCTGTGGGCCAGGCACTCGAAGGCCTTTGCGTCGACTAACTCAGTGCACGTGAATATGTAGGCATCAGACCATCCAGCCTCATCCACACAGAGGTCAGGCACAGAGAGCTTAAGCAACTTGCTCCATCTCACAGCCGAACAGCAGGACCCAGGCAACGTGGACCTGCACATCTTGTCCTGAGATGCCTTCAGAAGGGAGCCAGAGCGTCTCCAGTGAGCTCAGGAAACACCAGGCTGGTGGGGGACAGAACCAAGGCAGCTAGATGAACAGGAAATCTGGGTTCCCTTCTGCTCCCCACTGTTCGCCAGCCACACGGAACTGTAGTGAGTATTCACACCAGCCAGGGAGGTGTGTGCATACTGTGAAATACCCCATAGATGGGAGATGGCTGGCATGTACGCCCATTTCATACGGCAAAGTCCCAATAGAGGGCTTCTAGAACTGTTTAAAAAAAAAAAAAAACCAAATGAAAGATTGTACCAACTTTGGCCCTGACTCATGTTCATCCTTGGGTGCTAGACAAGTAAATATTAGAACTATTGGAACTATTGACTTGTGTCACCTGGGCCTCCTGGGACACTTTTGTTTTTGATCACACACCTAGTACGGTCACACCTATTTGACAGGTGAGAGAAATGAGGTTCAGAAAGGTTAGGGATTCCCATAGTGGATAAAGACTCAGCTGTGCTCGGAGTTACACAAAGGCTCTGCTCTCTTTCCTGAACCTTCTTCGTGGCATCTGATGGGAAACACAGTACGGCAGAAGCCCCAGTAGATGAGGAACGGAGCCATTTCAGGACTGAAAAGACGTCCTGACCAGAAATAGCACCAATAACAGGATAACACACCAAAGAAAGATAAAATAGCTCTTTTTATTCACTTTGATTCGGATCATTGGAAAAACTCAACAATAAATAAAACAGCAGGGATGGGGACTGAGGGAGGCCGACTCGCTGACGCCATTCGAAATCACATCCAGGCAAAGTGACGCTGGGCTGCAGAGGCAGCGTGGGGAGACGCCAGGGTGAGAAAGCGGTTCCAGTCACAAAGGGGAGAAAGTGCTCAAGGAGCTTTGGCTTTGAAAGGGACTCCGCGAAGGGCTAAGGTGACTGTGCAGAGCGGGGTGGCGGGGAGTGGCTCATAACCAATCCCTGGGACAGGTAAGGGCCTAACAGGACTCCTGTTAAAGGATTAAAGCTGGCCACCGTGCTTGAGGCTGACAGGGGAGGGGACATGGGCTGGAAGACCAGCGGTGGAGGCCGCTCAGCCCTGGGCCTAGCCGAGGTGCTTGCGCTGTTGGACTAAGTCCACGTGGCTATGCCCTGAGCTGGAGAACCACTGCTCTGCCTCCCTGTGTACTGCTGCTTCCCACAGACTGGGTAGCACCGGGACTCAGGAAAGGTGACAGAGCTGAGTCCATCTCCACACTGGCCAGCGCAGGGGGCTGAGCACCTCTGGGGCATGGGTCGCTTTTGTCACAAGCCAGGTGGCCACGATGGAACCAATGGTCCCCCAGCTGTTGGGTTCCCCAAGGCACACAGTGGCACCCAGCCCTCTACCAGGCAGTGGGCACTGGGGGGCTGAGCCTCCCTGTTTGTTCAGGGTTTCTTTGAAGGGGCACAGATGCAAACTTCTCAGTGCCAGCCTTGGTCCTTTTCCACCTTTGACACGGAGGCAAGACGGACCTCTAGCGACCCCTTGTGGCCATAGAAGACACTGGCGTTCCATCTGGGTCCCTCAAAGGCTTTTACCTAATGCAATCTTCCAGCCCTGGCCCAGGGTTGCTGGCTTCTGGATTTCAGCGTCTGCTTTCTGGAGTCTGGCTTCTTCCACTAGCACAGCCCACGTGGTTTGTCGAGTGGGTGCCTGACACCTGAAAGTCATTCTCTAAAGGCTTGTGCTTAAGCAGTTTTTTTCTCTGTCTCATCCTTCTTGGGAGCCAAAGGCTACAGATCTGCCTGCCTCTTTCCCTTAACAGGGGGTGAGGGCAGGGGAGGGGCTGATGTCAACCTAGTTCACTGTGGACTGCAAAGCCAGCTGATTGTGCTCCTGTGTCCCCTCACCCCTGCCTTGCTGGCTTCTGGTTCAGCCTCCCAGCTTCTGCAGGAAGCCTGGGGCTGAAGCCATCAGGATACTGGCCAGTCCAGTCCCTTTGGGGAAACCAGGGCCCCTGCCTGGTTCTCAGCCACTCATACCATAAGGGGAGCTCCAACGGCCTTAAGCCAATTAGTACATTTAACTGTGGCCACAACGGGTGGGCCTTTCCTCAGTAGAAGCCCTCTGCTAAGCCAGAGAGACGGTGGATGATTGTGGATTATAGATGAAGTGTTGGCTTCAGGGCTGGACAAAAAGCAAGAGGGAGGGAGAGAGGGAGACACAGCAGAGGAGTGACGTGGGCCACACTCAGCTTGACATGGTCTCATACAGAGAGACTCAAGGAAGTAGGCAGCCCACTCTTCCTGAACCCAGCATGCCATGCACACTCAGCTCATGGCCAGCTTAGGGCTCAGGGGTCCGACCTTCTTTCTGAACCAATGTCCAATTAACTCAGGTCTGTCTCTGGAATTGGTCCTCTGTTTTTCACACAGCAAGGTGACTATGACCCTTCAGTGTCTACTTTCTGGGGATGCTTGTGAATGGCCTGAAGCTGTGTGTAGCTTCCCCCTTGCCAAGGGGATCCTGAGCAAGCGAATGGGCATGGCTCCCAAGTCACCACCCTTCACCCCAACTTGATGAGGCTTCAGCGACTCTAGGGAACGCCCACGCCTAGGACAGAAGCACAGCGTTTTCTGATTGACCCGCTAGAACCAGAGGTGACAGTCACTGCCCCATTCCTTGCCCAGGGAGTTATCTGAGGTGAGAGGTGCTGGCCTGAGTGAGCTCCACCTTCGGCCAGGAAGGGGAGATGTGTCCTAGCGGAAAAGAGGTGGCAAAGATCATCCCAAGAAAGACCCATTGGTGCCACAGGATCTGCCCCCACCACACTCCCAGCCCTGCCCCCCCAAATAGAGGATGCCCAGGGGCCTTCTCTTACACACAACCCACCCTACCTCTACCTGCTAGGTAAAGAAAGCATCCGAAAACTAACAAAAACGCCAGGAGCAGCAGCAAGGCCAGAGCGCACACAGTGTCAGCTGAATTAACAAATCAATAAATAATCAGGAAGCCTGCAGAGGAGGGGGGAGGAGCAGACGGGGGTGAGGAGATGAGGCGAGCACCACTCGGTGATCCTAACATGTCCCCACCCTGACCCCCAAGGACATCACAGAGATGGCTGGCAGGGACTTGGCCCAGTGTTTAGGCCCCAGGGAAGAATGCTGGTTGTCAGGAGCCCCTGTGTAGCCTTTGAAGGTCAGGGGCACCAAAGCAAAAAGTCTGAGGAAATATGAGTGGGCGTCCCATGCCTAACACACTCAGGGTAGCGCTGAGTATCACGGGAGCTTTGTTCCAAGTTGAGCTGGCTCAGGGAGCTAGAAAAAGGGATTCCTTGCTATGCAGAAAGGAGGTGGGGTGCTGGTGGAGGCCCCCATCATGAGTTGAGGATTATGCCTCACAGCAGCCAATGCATGCATTTCTTTCTCAAGTTCAAAGGCACATGGAAGTAGTCAGACCTGCTCTTGGCCATCAGTGTCACCATGGAGATTGATTAGACAAAGGGGCACATTTGGGAAGAAGCCTTTGGACACAAAGGACCAGGTTCCTATGATGACCTTTGGGGTCAGGAGCCTTTCCCTGCCATCAACTGTGAGCTTCGGGAGGAAAGGGATGAAGCAAGAGGCCAGGCTTCGTGCAAAGGAGGGCAGCGTCTCGCTCCCATACTGGCGTGGCCCAGTGTGTCTCTGTTCCCCAGACAACTGTCACAGCTTGACGGTGAGGCCAGCTAGAGCAGCTAGAGCAGCCTTGGAGTGGCCTCCCTAGAAAGTGCCAGCCGGTTATAATGTGGGGGTCTTCAGTTCTCGTCCCCCCACCCTCCCGAACCCAGAAGTCAAAATAACTGGCATGTTTGGAGACTGTCTGCCTACTGTCCCCCAGCTTGGGAACTGCAGTCAGAAAGCCCTCCTGCACCCTGGGAAAGTCAGGCGACTTTGCAGAGTAGATGCTGCCAAAAGGAGGGGTGCGAGAGGCTGCACGTGAGCCTGGGCACACCCTGTGGCCAGCCCTGGATGCTTCTAGAATGGATTGGCTCTGGTGCGATGCTGGGGCTGGAAATCGAGAGGTGCGATGTGCTCTGGACATCCCTGACCAGGTGTGGCGTCACCTCCCCTTGAAGACTCGGAGTTTGTGGATGGCCGCCAAGGTGCTGGTGATGTTGGACTCAAAGTCGGCGTCGTGCACCCCCGTCTTGCGGAACGCACCTGCCGACGGGTTGTTCTCCCAGTAGTGGTGCCAGTTCCCTTTGCTGTCGGCCCCGAAGCCATACAGGTCCACCTGCGGGGCAAAGCCATGGTAAAACTCAGAGGGCAGGGCCACAGCAGGAGCCCCCAGGAAGCCTGGATCGAGGGGAGATGGGGGAATGGAAGGCTTTGGAGGTGGGTAAATGGCTCTCTTCCAAGACTGGCCCCCGGCACATCAGGTCACTTTGCTGAGCCTCACTCTCCTCACTTAGGAAATGGGGTCAAGAAGTGCGGACACAAAAGACAGGTAGAAGGTACCCATTCCTTCCTTCCTGAGACCAGCACTCATGTTGTCCAGGGGATGGCCAGGACCTGGGGTCAAACCCTTCCTCTGCATATAGCATCATGCTGGGCATGTCAAGATCCCAGCAAGATCAACTCGCCTCAGATAATACCTGGCAGGTGCTGGGGACATTAGGCCTTAGCCCTTACAACTTACAGTAGTCATGGACAGAGGACCACTTGGAGGGAAGAAGGCTAAATTCAGGGCTTACCCAGGCACTGAGGAGGGAGAGGAAGCTGTTCAATGGAGGGAACTGTCTGTCTAAGTTGGGTTTTGGCAAGTGAGTGGAAGAGACCCAGGAATGAGCCATTCTGAGGGGCTGTAAGGGAGGGGACAGGCCATCCAGCTGTGGGCTGGAGGACAAATTTGAGGGCTAGTGATGGATTGGCCCCATGACAATTATAGCTCCTTAGTAAATGCCTGCATGGACACAGACCTGCCCTAGGTCAGGATTTTCAGGTGACACTGGAGAGGAGAAATGGAAGTGGCACTTTGGAGGCAGACCCAAGAGGATCGTCACCAACTGGCCGGAGGGTGGCCACTTCCTGGTGTTCCAACCAAGAGGCGGTCAGGGAAAGGTTGGGGCTGGGCTAAATGAGTGCTCTGCTGGGTTAGAACCTATCGCCAGGGGGGAAGTTCTGCTAGGTACGGGGATGATCCTCTGCCCAGCACAGAATTACACCAAGCCTGGTTACAGCTTGACACGTTTCCTTGTTCTCACCCATGGAAGACAGCAGGAGCCTTGGGTGCCTGCTTAGCACCTCTGGACATTTTAGCGAAGGTCAGGGTGTGGCCTGAATGTTGGAAGGCAGCTAGGGTCACCACTATACCACTGCCACACCCTGAATATGGCATGGGCTCCCCAGATGACCCTAACAGGCTACAGAGGGGGCCAACTGTGGATGTGACAATCCTATTAGCATCCACTTGTGAAGGTTGATCATGTCAATGGGATTCAGAATCACTGCGGAGACAAGCCTCTGGACTTGTCTGTGAGGGAGATTCTAGAAAGATTACTTGAGGTGGGAAGAACCATTCTCACTGTGGAGGCACTGTCTCCATGCAAGGAGAAAGCTGGCTGCGTGTCAGTCAGCATTCCACTATCTCTCCTGACTAGGATGTAACGGGGAAGCACCTGGGGCTACACCTTCCCTGCCTTGACGGACTGAACCCCTTGAACTGTGTCCCACACGAACCTCTCCTCAAGCTGATTTGTCAATGCAACGAGAAAAGTAAGATACATCACGTCTTCATGTTGAGCTGAATCTGCACCTTGTCCCCCCACCCCCACTGCCTTGGGTGATGCACAGAACATTCTAGAACTGCACTGTTATTCCTCAGCAGACCCAGTGAATCAGGTGTTTAGAGATTCAGATGGAATCTTCCTGTTGTCCTCTCCCCTGCCAACAAAAGAGCAGTGGGTCTAGTCTTCAGAGCCTGGGGGAGGGGTCCCCGCCCCGCGTACCTCATCGCAGACGTGCATGGAGAAGATGACGGACAGGAGGCCAGTGGACGGGTACCGCCCGTGGCCCTGCAGCCAGTTGTCAAAGACGTACTTGATGAAGGCTGGGTGGTAGATCAGAATCTGTGGGAAGGAGTGTGGGTGAGTGTAGCCAGCAAAAGGACTCAAAAAGACTCAAAAGAGTCTCTGCATAGTCATTTCTAAGTCTGGCTTCCAAGTACTGGGGTCTTAGGAGACTCTGCCCTCCATCAGCCCACTTCACAGACACCGGTGGCTTCTTCCTGGGACTGCACAGCCAAGGCCAAGGGCAGGTGCTGGAGGCACAGGGAGATGTCATTCTAGCCCTGGTGTGCGTGTTGCTGATGGGTTACTGGCCTCTCTGAGTGCACTGAAGTAAGAGAGCGGGTGTCAAGGGTTCATATGGAACAGATTCTACGCCCTTCCTTTCCCATGCCTTGACCAGTGCAGTCCAGGGGCCCACTGGGGAGGAGGGAGACAGAGGTGCGCCTGGCTTTGAGAAGTGCTCACTCCGCACATGGGAATTCATTCTCAAAATGCAGTCTGCATTGGCACTCCTGGGGGGCGTGGGAGAGCGAGGAAATGGGGTACCACCAAAAGTCTGTTGTTGTAGGTCTCGGTGCCTGAGGAGTCACATCTGCGGCAAGTTCCCGGGTATTGCTGCCAGACTGGGAACCCCGCTTTGAGGACTTTCCCTTAGCAGCCAAGCCTGCTGGGAGGAACTGCCTGACCCCAACGCGGGGGCCACGGGGACATACTGCGGCAGCACAAAGACACTGGACAGAAAATGAGTGATCCACCACTCACCTTCTCCTGTTTCACTTTGATCTTCGAGGGCACTGGAACGTAGGTGCTGTGGTTAGGGACAGAGATGATGTTAACATGAGGAGGAAATGCCTGCATGCAGAAGCTCTGGGGACCCTCCTGAAACTGACACGGGGACAGGACAGTGAGGCTGGGGGACCTCTCCTGTCTCCAACACATGCTCTCATGAGCCACCTTCCCACCCCAGCAGAACCCCTCTGAGAGCAGCCCCACAGGGACACGACGAGGTGACCTTGGCTGGTTCTACAATGTTCTGTGGTTGGATGGGCCAGCTTCCCAGAAAGGTTAAGGTGAAGACTGTGCTCCAAGTACAGCCTGAAGGAGTCTAAAGGGGACGGAAATGGCAATGTCTTGAAGAGTTAGATGTGCCCAATAGTAGGGACTCTGGTTCATGCTGGCAGAGGTAGCCTATGACTACCAGGCTCATCTAAGAGGTCACGGGGCCTCAACATGAAGATATAATGAAGGTTGACATCATATGAGATCTAACTGGAACAATTCAGGTTTCTGAGAGCCTTGTGGGGCCCACACCCAGGCTGAGCCAGAAGCCTGGCCCTTCCTGCTGCCTGAACTCTTCCTTCACACCCTTGTCCCCAGCAGGCACAGCCCCATGCAGTTCCTGGAACCCCAGTTCCTGACATTAACTCTACACTGAGAGATCTGGGCTTGGACCAGAAGGTGTGTTGGCATCTGGAAATGGAAGCCACTTCCCTTCAGGAAGCACCAGGGGCTTGGGAATTGGACCCAGATGGTTGGCACAGGCTCTGGGTCAAATTCAGTTTTGGGTGAGTGGTTTGGCCCGGCTTTGGTTTCCTCCCTGGGGGAATGGCACTGAGAACTATTGTGAGGAACAAATGAGCTGGCAAGTTTCAATGCTGGCACAGTGCCTAGGGAGCAGACGCCAGCCTTCGCTCTCAGGGAACCAATGGTCACTTTCATCCACAGCTTACGTGTCCAGTACCACCTGGCCCATATTGCCATTTAATGGCAAAAGGCCCCATGATTGGAGATCAATATGGATCTACTCCATGCAGAGTCTTTTCCAGGGGTCATCTGAGAGATTCCAGGGAATTTGGGGAAGCAAGCCATCGAGGTGTGTTTGGGGGTCCTCTGCAGTCATGCAGGAGTACTGGGAGGTGAGAGGAGCTCTGAGGGCACGTCTGTGCCTGTGCAGGAAGTGTGGAGAGACACCCTGCGGGCAGCACCGCAGGAAGGAGCCCATGGGTGGGGCTGGGTGACGAAGAGGCAGGCCCAGGGACACTCACTGGGTGATGGTGCCTGTGGTCGTGGCACTGACCACCCACTGCAGGTCGATGGTTTTAAAGGGGACCAGGACCATGCTGACGTTTTCCCCCAGCTCCCGGAAGCTCTCAGGATACACAAGATGGTGAGTGGTCCTGCTCCCGACATCGGCCTCAAAGCCCATGGTGGGTGCCCTGTTCATCCTGGGAGGAGAGAGGCACGGTGAAGGCAGGGGCCCTGGACCTAGACAGCATCTAGGACCAACATCTCTGTTGGTCCCTAGGCCCCAATGGGGACAATGAAAACACAAACCAACCAGGCCAGGTGGCCCAGACCTGGGATTAATTCCAGCTACACGGGAGGAGGAGACAGGTGAATGCAAGTTCAAAGTCAGCCTGGCTTATGAAGTGAGTTCAAGGACAGCTGGGCAACTTAGTGAGACCTTATTTCCACACGGAGGGCTGGGGATGGTACTCAGGTGCTTGCTTAGTGTGTGCAAGGCCCTCTGCCCACCCCCAGCACTGCAAAGGCCTTTTGGTTTTGCTCCTTGATGAACTCAAGTGAGCCTCACTGCTCCCAGCACTGACTGCCTGCCCAAGGCAGTCACACCCAGGAGATATGTTAAGATGCTTATTTTATGGCCAGAGGTCATTCAAGCTGGCTACCAAGCCACAGATCTGAACTGAGGTCTGCTTGACAATGAACCTAACTCTGCCCTTCACTATGGACACTCACTCCCACTGGACACCAAATAGGCTACAGGCCGGGGGCGTAAGAACATGAAATCAGAGATTCAGAAGTTAGGGGACTGTTCTAGAAAATGTCTGGGGGACACTGGGCCACGCCTCTGCTCACTCTCTGTAAGTTGGGGACAGGGGAAGTTCACTTGACATTAAAAGTTTATACTTCTGGGGGCTGGAGAGATGGCCCAGCAGTTAAAGGTACTTGTTTGCAAAGTCCAATGGCCTGGGTTCAATTTCCCAGTACCCATGTAAATGCAGATCACAAAACGGCACATGTATCTGGAGTTTCTTTACAGTGGCAGGAAGCCCTGGCGTGCCCATATATTCATTCTCTTTCTATCTCCCTCTTCCTGTTTCTGTTTCAAACAAAAATTAAAATTAAAAAAAAGCACACAGTCTGTCACAACTAAGATTGCAAGCCATGGGTGGATAGGAGCCATAGAACCGGAGGCTTCAAATCAGTCTTGCCCCCTCCCCAAGTCCCAGGTGCCCCCCAGCTAACCGGAGAACCTCTGGGGAAAGGGGACGTTTCCTTTCTGCATGAAGGGTTTCTAGTTGAGCCATTCTGCAGTGCAGAGATAGGAAAACTAGGGCCGAGAAGGTACAGTGAGGCGTCAGGCCTTCTGAGCTGAGCCAAGATGCTCTACCCCGCTGAGGTGCCCTGGGTACGGGAAGGCGGCTTTGGGTAAAGGGTCCCTCACACACCTGACTACAAAGTCGTGACTGTCTATCTCAGGCCCATATGAGGAGCCCTTCAAGTTGCCAGAGTTGCCCACGACAGCGCAGCGCCGGCAGCCCACTAATTTCTTGTCCAGCACGGGGTCCACGTTCCCAGGCACCACGCGGAACAGCTCTCTGATGGTGTCGCTCAGGTTGCTGGGCTTCTTCTCCCGCTGGAGTCTCTGTGACGAAGCACGGAGGGGTGTCAGCTTGGCTCTGCTGGTTCCCTGGCCACTGAACCCTACTGCCAGCCATGAAGCCAGAGGCAGCTGGACAGTCCCCCTCACCCCCAGCTGGGGTCACCAAGGACTACTCAGGAGAGAGGAGGAAAAAGCTCATTTACCCTGCAGGTGATCACTAAGCACATAACGTATTGAAGGCCTGTGCTGGCCACTGGAGACCAGGACAGTGGCTGAGCTTGGCCAGGCACATGTGCATAAGGACTGGGGGTCCAGCTTAAATCGTTGCTTCGCACCTGGTCTTCCATGCCCCCAACTGTCCACATGTTTATAGGTGGCTCTGATCCTTCCAAAAATACTCCCCACCCTGTGGTTTCTCTCTCTCTGGAAGTCTCAAGTCTACTTCCATTTCTGTTGTCCTCCCCTTCAGCCCCTTGGCAGTCTCATGATGCGCTCTAGCCAGAGTAGAGCATCAGCCCTCTGCAGAGCCCCTGAACCTACCTAGCAACGGCCGCCTCTCCCAAGACCCAGTTCATAAGCTAGATGCCCCAGACACACTCCCGGATCCCTAGGCTACCTGAAGGGTGACCAGTCACCTGGACTTGCCCAGGTCTGCAGAGTCCCCTAGATGTACAGCCTTCAGTGCTAAAATCAGGACAGGTGGGTCACCCAATTGGTCCCACTCCACCCAGAGTCGGGGGCGAGTCCCCATCGGGCTGTAGAGTGACCCTCCATGGCTAGTTCTGTTTACTGCACCCACAAGAGACCCCTAGGTGTGTCACACCACCTCAACCACAGGTGCAGAAGGATGTCCTCAGGCCAGATAGGCTGAGAGATGTGACAAAAATGTGAACCAGAATTTGAACAGCAGAAGGAGGGCAGACGTTTGGTGCCCACCCCGACTGCCTTTGTGTTTTGTTTCCTTGACACGGATCCCTCGCGGAACCTGGAGCTTACTGTGTTTTCCAGCTCGATTCCCTCCCGTCTCCTCCCCCTCAGCACTGAGGTTACAGCCACGTGTGCCAGTGCCCAGCCATCTACATGGGTACTGGGGCTCCAACTCAGGTCTTCAGGCTTGCACAGGAAGCGTTCTAACCCACGGAACCATCTCCCATGCCTCACGTTTCCAGTTTTGACAACTGTACTGGGTCAAACAATGACTGTAAGAAGACAGGTCTGGGGACCAGTTCCTGGAAGCTGAGAGTGTGGTTCTCTCTGGGAGTAAAAGGCCCTCGGAGAAAACACTTAAGGATCCTCAGATAAGACCAGTCCAGACTCAGCTGTGCCCCAGAACAGAGGACACAAGTCCCTCCCGGGAGAGAAGAAGAGACAGGGAAAACACGGGAGGGAGGCAGAGACTGAAGCGACACAGCCATGTGTCCAAGGGGCATCTAGGACAGTGAGAGACAGACGGGAGGGGGAGTGGGCGGAGGCTGTTCTCAGACTTCCCAGAAGGAAGTGACCCTGCCTACACCTTGATTTCAGACTTGTAACTAACTTCCAGAACACTATCCCACCTGCACACTGCTGTGGTCTTAAGCCACCAGATCTATGGTCATTTATTAGGGAGCCATGGGAAACACAAGCAGTAGGACCGTCTCTGACTTATACATAAAAGATGCTGAAGAAACAGTTGTCGAGGGGCCTGGGGGGATGGCTCCATGAGTAAGTGCTTGCTGCACAAGCAAGAGGACCTGAGTTCAATCCCCCGCACCTACATAAAAAAGCCAGCACAGGGCTTAGCAGTTAAGGCGCCTGCCTGCTAAGCCTAAGAATGCTGGTTCCAATCTCCAGGTCCCACATTTAGCAAGATGCAAAGTGACACAAGGGCGCAATGCCGCACTTGCCCACAAGGGGGCGCACGCATCTGGATTTCGTTCGCAGCAGCTGAGAGACTGCTGGTGCGCCCATTCTCTATCTGTCTCCCTCCCTTGCTCTCTCTCTCAAAAAAAAAAAAAAAAAAAAAAAAAAAGCCAGCACAGTAGCTTCACTGAGAGGATCTGTCTCAAGGCAACAGTAAGAAAAACAAGAAAGGAGGATTTTGTCTTGTGGCTTCCGTGGGCATGTGCACAGGCTGTGCAATTTTCTTTTAATATTTTTATTTACCAGCGAGCAGAGAGACATAGAAAAAAAAGAGAGAGAGAGCATAAGAGAGAGAGAGAAAGAAAATGATGGGCATGCCAGGGCTTCTAGCTGTTGTAAACGAACTCCAGACACATGCACCACTTTGTGCATCTGTGGGTACTGGGGAATTGAACCCAGGTCTTTAGGCTTTGTGGGCAAGTGCCTTAACCACTGAGCAATTTCTCCAGCCTCAGTGTGTAATCTTTATACACATGTGCGTAACACTGTACTCACACACACACTACATCCTCCCCCCACAGACAACGGTTTCTGAGGAATGAATTAGTGAATGGATGAATGAATGAATGAATAAATAATAATCAAATGCTGTCAGATGCCTGGTGGGGCACCAGGATCCACTGAGTCCCCCTACCCATCCCTCGGCCCCCTCCCCCTCCCCGGCTCTGCTTACCAGCCACCACTGGTACGTGTCCTCGTCCAGCAGTGCATTGTTGGCCGTCAGCAGTGGTTGCATGGTCTGGTTGAAGCGCTGGTCAAACCAGGCGGACACCTTGAGCTGGCTGATACAATGTGTGCAGGTGCACGGCTGGGACTTGATGAGCTTCCTCAGGCCCTGCGAGAGCTCCAGGACCATCTGCTTGGGGAACCAGGCAGTGGGCACCCCACTGGTGGAGAAGTTCAAGAAGAAGGAGGTGAGGAAGATGAAGAGCACGAGGAACGTGAGCAACTTGAAGGTCTTCTTCCTCATGGTCACTGCCCTCCGATTCCTGCTGGGACCTCTGGATGGAGAGGTGGATGGACGGATGGGAGGGTGCGTGGGAGGAAATTCTTAGCTGAGCAGAAACACGAGGAAAATCCCAGCAGTGAAGTGCAGGCACAGGGGCCTGGGATTTTTCAGGAGGCCTCAGAGGCAGCTGAGGACAATCCACGCCTCTCGTGGAAGAGACTGAGCCTGTGTTCTGGGCACTCCCACGAGGCACACGAGGGCCATGCGTGGTGTGCCAGCTTCAGCGTGTGCGGGAATCGACGTGGTCCGTCTCTTCTGTGGCCCTGAGCAAAGCTGAGAATGTGGCTCGATGAAACGAGTGTGTGAACAGCGGTTAGCTTTCCACCCAAAGGGACCAGGGGTAGTTAGTTAATCCCTGGGACGATCCAAGGACAGTAGAGCGTGGTCCCGGAAGGATGCAAAAGGGAAGATCTTGGTGTGGGACACAGAAACACTGCTTGGCCACCTTCCTCTGGAAAGTGTGGTGTGCAGTGGTCCTTATTTAGAGCTTCATTACTCCCACACTGTCGCCACGGACGGACGCTTAGGTGACATCTCCGGGAAGGCACAGCTCATCTGTCATTCGCATAGAAAAAGGAAAAGGAAGAAGATGAAATTTTGTGACCTTGCGACAGAAATCATGTCTGCTCACTTCCAGCAAGGGCCTCCCGAGGAGGGGAAACGACCCAGAATCACAGCTCTGTCCTCAGCGACACCACCTTGCTCCCCGCTTCTGCTGCGCCTCATCTGTCAGAATTGTACAGTAAGGACCTAGTGTACTGATTAATTTTGATCACTTCTAGTTCTTTGGCGAATTTTCAACTTCCCATCTATCTCTGAGCAACTTTATTCATCAAAGTTATTTATTTAAATTTTTTTAAGACAGGGTTTCATAGAGTCCAGGCTGGCCTTGAACTTACTACATAGGCAAAGTTGGTCTTGAACTTTTGATCCTCGTGTCCCCATCTCCCCAGTGCTGGGACTACATACAGACTTGTGACACCACACACAGCAATACAATTACTTTGGTGGACATTGGATGACTTTGTGTCCATTTCTATTGCTTCCCACCAGGACTCCACTGCTGTGAGGAGGTCCTGTGTCAAGCTCCTGCTGCCGGGGACAGAACCACCCTGGCTTCCATGTCGTCCCCGCCATGATAAACTGCTATGCCCTGAAACCACAAGTCAAAGTCTTTCTCGTTTCAAGTGTTTCTGTCAGGCGTTCTATCACAGTAACGGATACCATGGCCACAGCTCAGTTTAGCTTTCCGGCTGTCTAGCTGCCATTCCCTGTTGGGTTCTTTTGAGCTACGACACATTAGCAGGGAGCTCCAAAGGGAAAGAAGGTGCCTGGAATGTGAATTCATTCCTCTGTTCTGGGCTGTGGTCTCTCAGAGTTGGGCTGACTTATCCTATAAACTTACGTTTTTTAAAGATTTTATTTATTTGCAAGAGAAAGAGGGAGGGAAGGAGACAGAGAATGGGCACACCAGGGCCTCTAGCTATTGCAAACCAACTCCAGACTCATGTGCCACCTTGCACATTTGGCTTATGTGGGTACTGGAGAATTGAACCAGGGTCTTTAGGCTTTGCAGGCAAGCGCCTGTGGGTCTCATTCTGTTCCTGTTTCCCAGGACCATTGGCCACCACTGACATTCCGGGTGAGGGAAGGAGGAGTTGGGAGGGAAGCAACAGGGTCCTGGAGCAGTGGGTGAGTGTGGGGGCGAAAGTGACAGGGCAGTGAGCACCCGGGAGACCGTCTGGTGGACAGCACTCGTTTATTCAAAAGGGGAGTGGGTTTATAAACACTTGGGGAAGGTTGAGATGGCACGTACAGACTCTATGGCAATTGGATGCATAGTTTATGGGCTGTTATCTAGGTGGCGGAAGAACTAGTAACTTCAAAGCTGTGGGGGAAGGATAAGGGAAGGTAGAGGGAAGGGCAGAAGAGGAGATTAACAGAAGGCTGTGACTTCTGTTACTGGGGGTGGGGTGAGAAGGCTGCGTGACTTCAGCCACATAAGGGTCTCTTGGGCAGCTAGCCACAAGGTCAGGAACTGTGGGGGCAAAGTCTGACTTATGGAATGGTCAGAGCCTTTTGGGGTCTGGGGGGAGCGCCTCGCCAGTTCTGCCCACTCTGGGCGATGACAGCTCACTACAACCTACAACATAGGGAAGGCCTTTACAGTCGCCAGGGACTTCCTGACAGAGGGCCAGCTGCAACCCCACAGCCCAGGGTCCCTGGTCATGTCCAATAGTTCAGGCCAGCTTCCTCACAGGTCCAGCCTGTTACTAGCAAGGCCTAACAAGCATCTTAATGGCTAAGCCATCTCTCCAGTTCTAAACTTATTTTTAAATAAATATTTTTATTTATTTACTTGAAAGCAGACAGAAAGAGAGAGAAAGGGAGGAGGGAGGAAGAGAGAGAATGCCACTGCAAATGAATTCCAGATGCATGTGACATTTTGTTTATCTTGTGCCATTTGGGTAGTAGGGATTTGAGCGCGGGTTGGCAGGCTTTCCAAGTAAATGCATTCAATCAAGGAGCCACCCGTTTAGCCCCTGGTAAACGTCTTGCTCCCTCCATCTCTCTAAGCATTGAATCATCTATCTCCGTTCTGTCCCATTGTCCCTGATGCTCTGCCTCATGGGAGTCAGCACTGACTTCAGACAGGAGGAAGACAGCAACGGCGTCTGTGCCCCAACTTATGTCCCTTCCCTTGGGGGCCTGGCCCCTCCCTCTCAGCTGCATCTTCTTGGGGTTCTCTGTTCAGCTTCTGCCACAGCCAGAGAGGGAAGCCCTTCTCCTTCCTCCCTCTGTTGCTGGGTCCTGGGGGGCATCCTGTATATGTTAGGGACTTGGGTGGTTGGGAGGAGGTGTAGAGAGGCCCCAGGGTGCCCATATCTCCTCATTGCAGGTGTGAGCAGATGGCAGGTGAGAACGGGATGGTGCTACCACCACCTTGCCCAGAAGACGATGGGCACCAGCTGCTCTCTCTGTGTTGGATGTTCCCCTCACACACCATGGCTGGGCCCAGGGGCTGGATGACTCCTGCCAACTCTCTGCAGATCTAGGTACCTTCCCCTCACCACCCCACATTCTTTCCTCTGTAGACCTGGCTGCCTTCAAGGGAGGGCCTCAGATCTGCTGTTGCAGAGAAATGCTCTTTCCCAAACTGCTATCTAGCCCTGGCCTGGCCACTGGACACTTGAAACCGTCTAGTCTAATTATGGAAATATCCCAGATCTTGGATGCAGTTAAAAGAAGGACACAGAGGGCTGGAGAGATGGCTTAGCTGTTAAGGCATTTGCCTGCAAAGCCAAAGGATCCTGGTTCAATTCTCTAGGACCCATGTAAGCTAGATGCACAAGGGGGCGCACACATCTGGAGTTCGTTTGCAGTGGCTGGATGCCCTGGCACGCCCATTCTCTCTGCCTCTTTCTCTTGCTCAAATAAATAAAACATTTTTTTTTTAAAACAGGACACCGACAACACACCACACTTTCTGTGTTTCCTTGGCCAGTCCTTGAACTCGGATCCTTTGCTCCTGATCCACAAACTGGAGCTGACAATGTTCCCTAGGGCTGTGGGGGAGGGGGGAACTGCACAAATATGACCAGCTCCACTAGGGCATGGGGTGTGTGTACCACAGGGGTGTGACTGTTCTTTTTCTCTATGTTCCAGAAGTTTCTTGTGTAAAAAGATCAACAGGAATGCTGGCCTATCCAAGAGCAGGATTATTGAAGAGACCAAACAGCATCCGGCATCAAAGATTACAGGGCAGGAGGAGAAAGTTCCACTGAGGATCCTGGCCCTGGCTTGAGTTGCCTCAGTCCCTCCGGGCACTGACTGCAGCCTTTACTGCTTTCCCTGGAGCCTAATGTGTTCTCTATGTGTGAAGTCTGTGTGTGTGGGTGGGCGTGCACACACATGCATGTGTGAGTGTGTCAGGGTTCTCTAAGATCCAAAAGCATGGCACAGTCCAGCCGTGGGGCTGGTCACTGTGGGTTCCCAGGGCCAACCGGGGCGTGTGCAGGAAAGCGCAGCCATGAGCATCACTCAGAACCAGCAGTGAATGGACAGGAGAGCTTCATGCACACCCAGAAGAGCCCTGGCAGCCCTGTGCATGGGACCAGAGTACACAACACAGCCTTTGGATGGGGTGAGCTGGGCCTGAGTGTGAATGCTGAATCTCCCTGTCCTGGTGAGAAGCCCTGGGAATAAGCCTATCTCTCTAGACCCAGCTGGAACCTCAAGGTGGTGGGCAATCACGTCTCTTCAGGGGACACATGGGAACGAAGTGCTGGCATTTAACACATGCTCGGTCGTCAGGAGAGGCCACTGACTGGGGTTCACAAATCCAGGGAATGAAAAGTGAGCTGAGCTTGGACTTGGTTCTCCTCATCAAATAGTGTGTGCTTAGATGTAGAATCAATGTCTAGTTGCCAACCCCCTTTCCTTTCCTGTCTAAGCATGAAGTTCCAACAAGATGCCCTCGTCTTCAAACAGTGTCCACAGTGTCCTTTGAGCAGAGTCCCTGGTGCCTCCATGCTGTTGTGCAAGGGTGTGTGACGTGTGCTTTCATGGCTCATCCACAGAATTCATGGCAAGCATAGTCCAGTGCGCCAGTGCTAAGGAGCCTGCCTAGAGGCCCCACTGCCCCCAGGTTCTTGCCACCCACTGCAAGGAATAGTCAAGGCTTCACGCTGGTGCTGGGTGAGCAGCTTTCTCTCTGAAGATGCCCTCCAGGAGAAACCTCCCAGGAGAACTCTACAAACCTATATTAACATCAAAGCCGTGGGCAGCTCGGGAGGCGCCTACTTTCAATAGCTGATTTCTACTTCACGGTACTGTTGCTACGCACTGGGCCTGCCCACCGCCGAGAAGTCCCATTTCTTGTTGTCCCAAGGCTGACGGTCATTGTTTGGGCCTGCCGTCTTTATACTCCATCGTGATGCCATGCTGCAGGGGTTGGAAGCCTGAAACTACATTTCCCAGCTTCCCCTGCATGGAGGGCTCCAGATGGTTCACTACTGACGTCTGGGTGGACATGAGAGAGAGGTGGGGGTCTGTGTTATGCCCTCCCTCAGTGGTGGCTGCTACTGCGGGCTGCCCATCCACCTGAGTGCTAGACGCCAGAACCTGACTCCACCATCTCCAGGCTGATTTTGTGTGGGCCTCCCGAAGCGTTCTAGCCTCAAGGTCTCATGTTGAAGGATGGGCCCCAGATACCCGAGGGTCCCACACCTTCTTCCTTTCCACCACCCGCGTAAGAACCTGGCCCTGAACAAAACCCTTCTGCCTGAGGCTTTGGCCTCTGTTTCGTCACCTGTAATGTGGGGGTAAGTGACAGTTTCTCCACAGGGCTGTGTGGAGAGTTTAACAAGCCACTGGCGGTAAAGTGTTATCATGGGTAGGGGGTCCAGCCACCTGAGCCATACAGGTTCCTGATGCTGTCCGGGGTCCTCCTGCTCTCAGACAGAGATGCACAGAAGCTGAGAAAGTTGCCAGTGGTTTGGGCAGGAAATGGAAAAGCCCTGAATCTCATCCAGGCAAACCCCAACAGTGTACCTGGCCGCCGTGCACCTGTGTGGCACGGTGGTGTCTGAACTGCAGGAGGGAAATGGCCCATCCCTGTCCCTGCTCTGTGGTAGCAGCATGCATCCTGGACAGGGCACCCACTCAGGGCTAGATAGGGCAATGGGAGCCCTCCTTTCTCTTGTCTAGTTTCTCCCTGACCAGCTGATGCCAGGCTCACCCACTTGGAGTCATCATAGAGCTGGCAGCTGAGGGACTTGGCTGTTCCCAGACATGGGCCACAGTCCTACACTGGACGGTCAGCTTGGCCGCAGCTGGACAGGGCTCCCTCCAGAAAACATCAATGTCCAGGACAAGCCCAGGGAGGGAAAATCTGAGAAGGCTGGATCACAATGAGTTTAGCCAGTGGTGACAAGTCCCCTGTCACTTCCTCAGGTCCCAAATAAAGCCAATCACCAGCTATGTTGCTCTGAGACTTCTCTCTCCTTGACCTTCCAGAGACGAGAGAACAGCCACCACCCTGAGGCCTAACCTAGGGTCAGCTCAGGACTCTAGCAGCGCTGTCTGCCTCTGTCAAATGGGACGACGGTGCCCTACCCACCCTGCACTCTGCTCGGGGGGGAAAAGATGAACGGCTGCTTGATCAGTCTTGATGGTTCATTGTCAAAGACACAGTCCTACTTTACCAAGCCATTTGTAACCATGAATATGTAGCACACATCAGAACTGTTACTATCTATAGTTTTGTGGATGCAAAAAGTCTAGAATAATTCCTGACCCTCTGGTGGTAGTTTGAATAGATGGCCCCCAATATATTCAGTGTTTTATTAGTTTGTAGTTTGCATCTGCATCCACCTGGCTGGAGGCAGTGTCACTGGATGGATCTTAAGGTGTGGTGGTGGGTTTAGGATTTCAATCTAAAGATATGCAAAGTGTGCCTAGCTGGAGTTCCTGAGGTGTGCTGTGCTGTGTGGCTTTTGGCTTTTCTCTCTCTCCCTTGCCTGGTCCTATAAGAGCAGGCCAGCATCTTCTGCCATTACAGAACTTCCCCTGGATCTGTAAGCTTCAACAAATCCCTTCCTCCATAACTGTGCCTGGTCTGGAAGTTCATCTCAGCGAACCCGAGGCTGTCTGCTACACTCTGGATGGGCTCTTCAACACGAATACAGCTACATGTTGTAAGATGATGTTCTGATCAATGACTGACCATGTGTGCGTGAATGAAGGTGGTCCTGTGAGAAGATAATGGATGGAGTGACCACAGTAGCCATCACATAGTATCTTACTGCCCAGTTGTTTTGTGACGACACTGGTATAAGCAAACTTAGCATGTTCTGGGTCAGCAGACTCACTCTACTCTACTTGTTATCGTCATAGGAGTGTGCCCCTACTTATAGACTGAGAGGAATTGTACCACCGCATGCCACATCCTGCAGGCAGCAGTCTCACACAGCCTGTGCACACCGTGTCTCTTCTCTCCCCTTATCATGAGCTCTGTGGAGTAGTGGGCTGCAGGAACTGTGTACCAAATTCACCAACAGCACCGGTGCATCTCCAGTGGAGCCCAGCATTAAGCACCTCAAGACTTTATTAAGATACTTGAGAAACTGTTTGTGCCTGTCCTGTGTGCACATAGGAGTGTGTAGATGCGGGATTATTCACTTATTTATTTATAGACATAGGCATGCCAGGGACTGGTGTGTAGAGCGACAGGGCTGATATCGGACTTACCACATCTAGCTATCTTGGCAACACCCTCTGGTCTGGACGCAACTGCCACCTACACAGAAGTCTCTCTGAGCCCTTGCTGGACACCTGTTGCCTAACCAGAACTCCTCTCTTCTCTGGTCTGGATGCCCTGCTGTGGCCTTTTCTTTTTCTTTGTGTGCATGTGCACATATATATGTGTAGATGATGGAACACACATGTGCACATGTGTATGGAGGTCAGAAGTCAGTATCAGGAACCCTCCTCAGGCACTTTCCTTTTTTGATGGACAGTCAGAGAGAGAGAGAGAGAGACAGACAGACAGACAGACAGACAGACAGAGAATGGGCGCACCAACAGTCTCTCAGCAGCTGTGAACAAACTCCAGATGCATGCGCCCCCTTGTGGGAAAGTGCAGCATTGTGCCTTCGTGACACTGGCTAAACGTGGGACCTGGAGAATTGAATGAGTGTTCTTAGGCTTAGCAGGCAGGTGCCTTAACAGCTAAGCCATCTCTCCAGTCCCCAACTTATTTTTTGAGGCAAGATTTCTCACTGAACCTGGTGCTCACAGATCAGGGAGACTAGCCAGTCAGCGGGCCCAGGGGGTCTCCTCTCTCTGCCTCATCAGTGGCATTCCAGGCACACACAGCACCATTTCATGTGGGCGCTAGGAATCTAAACCCTGGTGCTTACATTTGCAAAGCAAGTAATCGACCCACTAACACATCTCCACAGCCTGACTGTACTGTGTGGGGTGTGTGTATGTGTATGTGTGTGAGAGAGAGAGAGAATGTATGTATGTATGGCATGTGTGTACACATGGGTAGGCTTCCAGATTCTCCTGACTCCGCCTCCCACTGCAGCGGGCACATTAGGATTACAGACATGCACACTACCTGCGTCCATTTCCCATGGGTTCTGGGACCTGAACTTTGGTGGTCAATGCTGCACACATCTTCCCCACCCCTGGTGTGCCTAGTTCTAACCTTCCCCGGGGAAGGATCCCAGGGGTACCCTCAGACTGAATGGAGGAAGAGAGGTGAGAGGCTTGAGACGAGGGAGGCCAGGGGTGAGGTCCTGCAAGGAAAATCAAAAAAAGTCCCTGAGCCCTTTGCTAGGTGACTCCGGGAGGTGGAGGGGGCTCTGTCCAGTGCTGGTTAAACCCTGGCTAGATCAAGTAGAGTGGCCCTGTCCTTGTCCTCCTGAAACTTTAGGGGGGCAAAGGCTGGAGGAGTCCTTACAGACCACACAAAGACTCAGACTCATCAGAATGGCCACATGTGATTTGTCATTTTGGCTAACCACAGTCCCCAGGGCTTTGGTCAATCACAAAGTCTATTGCTGGGAAGATGTTTAACAGATGTAGTCATGTCTACTAGCAGTAAGTAGAGAGATTACTGTTGATAATGTGAGTGAGGAGGCTACATCCGATCAGGTGAGGACCTTCAGAGGAAAAGCCGCAAAGAAGGACCGTCGCCACCAGAATGGAAGGGAACTGAGCTCTGATTTCCGTGCACTGCCAGCCGCCTCTGCCTCGGCAGACTCTGAATTTGCCTTTTAATCAAAATCGCCTGTGCAATTGCATGAGGCAAGTGATTATTTATATATATATTTGATGTTCACTTGAAGTCTCTCCTCACAGCCTTCAGTACTGGGGAGCACAGGGCACACAGACTGTGCCACCAGGTGTCCTGCAGGGCGGAGGGCAGAGATTCCTGAGGGGGAGCTGCAGGTGCCAGGACAGCTGGAAAGTAGGTGAGAGTGAGGGACCCGGAGGAAGGAGTGGAGCCACAGTCCAGCGGTGAGATGCACAGAGGCTGGAGGACAAGCCTATGCCAGGCAGGAGCTGGGGTCATATCCTGGGAGTACAGAAAACCTCATGGGGGTGTGACCTAGTTACAGCTGGTAGCAGGCAAAGCCAGGGTCACCAGAATGCCACCTCCCATAGGGCACCTAACAGACAGGGCTTCCAGGGCCGGGACCGTGAGCTAGCTGGACAATGTGGCCTCTACACTGAGTGGTTCCTGCTCCTTCCTGGCCCTGCAGTGCTGGGACTGACTGACTCAGAAACCGATCCTGGTAATGGGGACTTGGCTTCCTGCTGCCTTTGGCAGGGGGACTTGCGGAAGCTGGCTGGGCTCACAATTAGCCTGGAGCCCACCTCGGGGCTGAGGGTCTCAGCAAGTCTCAGTCCTCTTGTCCCTTCATCCCAGGCTCGGGACATTCCCAGCACTCCCTCCTCAGGATTGGCACCACCCCTGTGGTTTTCTACACCACCCCATGTCTTTGCAAATCACCCTTCCCCAAACTCCCCTCCCTTGTCAATTTGAGTGCAGCCCGCGTCCTGCCAGCATGCTGGCCTATCCAGTGAGTCCCACAGTCCTGTTGCTGCATAACTTACAGCGGGCAGTGGTATGTGGGTGGCCTAGGCACCAGGTTCCCTGGAGAATCCCCCCAGGAATCTCTGCCTCCACACCGGGGAGCCAGGCTATTCTGGAAACTCCCTGGCTGACGGAGGATTTGCAGGAATCAGCCAGCTCCCCACCCTGGGTCCTGGGCTCCCCTCAACCTACTAGCCAGTCTTTATGGAATCTTCCCAGACCAGCTTCCAATGGCTGCAGGGGAGCACTTGCCCTTCATTAAGTACCGTGGCCCAGGCTCAGACCATCCATGTGGCCTGTGGCAAGGGTTGGAACCAGGGGCTCCTTCTGTACCCTCAGCTTCCAGATGGACCACATTCCAACTCCCAGAGTCATGCTGCTCCCGCAGGTTCCCTGGTGAGTCACCAACCACCTCAAAGTGCCACTTCTCATGGAGCCAATGTTCACAGGCGCCACAGGCAAGGAACCTGCAGCCTGGCTACCCCACAGCTGACCATGGCTCAGCCCCACCTATTCCTGAGGCCTGCCTGCGCAGAAGAGTGGCGATTCCTGCTATGCACTCAGAAGGAACCCTGGAACTTCTGAAGACAGGCCCATGGCACATCTCCAACCAAATCAGGTGGCCAGTGGTCTTATCGGCCTTTCCCCCTGTCTTGCCAGTCACAGGTGACTCCCCTTGGCATTGGTGCTCAGCTTGCCCACCCCAGAGAGTGCCACCTCCCAACACAGGTTTTGTAGATACCTAACATGGTGATTACTCTTTAGTGGGAATTTGACTGGATTTAGAATCACCAGAGAAATATCAGGCATGCCTTTGGGTGAGCCTGTGATGTTAGGGTGCTTCCTGAAAGGTTTAAGTGAGAAGACCCGCCCTGAATGCCGTGGGCTGATGTTGCAGACTGAGTATTTTTAACAAAGACGACAGAGTGGCGCGCCAACATTCACCTCTTCCTGCTTCCTGTCGAGACACAATGTGCCCAACCATTATGGTGGCTCCTGCCCCCATGACGGACTGTGCCCTCAAACTGTGAGCCCGCTTCTGTCAGTGTTCTGTCAGCAATGAGAAAAGTAACTAGTTCACTCAGTTCAAGTGCCCACAGGGCTTTTGGTATCTGTCTGCAGCCTTATTTTGTCTACGAGTTTCTAAGAGGCGGGTCCTCCACAGCACAGTGGAACCGGTGCCCACAACCCCATTCAACAGGGTGTGAGACCGAGGCCCTTGACCGAGGGGGCTTTCTCAGGGTCAAGGCTAACAAGGACAGGGGCTGGATCCTGAGCCCAACCTTCAGTGCCATACTGTCCTTCCTCTCCTCTCAGCATGCAACACACCTGATGGTCCTCTTCACCTCTGACACACTGAAGCCACCAGGCAGTCCAGGGCAGCAGGTGACAGTGGCAATGGAAATACGAGGTAATGTTAGGAAAACAGGGTGCCCTTCAGAGAGCTGTGGCAGATAGGGCCTGACTGTGATGTCTCTAGGATTGCCAGCTGGTGTGTGAGAGTGGACGGCGTGATCACAGGGGCGTAGGGAGCACAGAGGGCACAGATACTGTGGGTGTCTGCACAGCAGCCCTGTCTTGTCTAAGACTCTGAGACAGCCTGTGTGATTTTGGAGCCTCAGTGTCACTGCTCTTTCTTGCACCCTCTAATCCATCTCCCAGCAGCCAAGAGGTGCTCGCAGATGGGAGAGCCTGCTGGTGTGTAGGTCAGTCTCCCTCGCACGGGCATCTCTCGTGGTTCCCGTGCTGGGGAGCTGGGGAGCAAAGACACCCTTGAAACACAGGGAGCAGTTCAGGACGGTGGTCGGAGAAGCCCGATTAACCAGGATTAGGGTCATGTGAGGAGCGGCGGGTATTATTTCATATTCTCAGCTGCACAAAAGGAATTAAAGCCACAAATCTTATGTGTGAGGAGAGAGTGGTGCTAAGCTGGGAATCTGAAGACATTCAGACAACATTAGAATCCAGGAACGTGGTCAGGAACTTGAGGGGTCCCACTGTCTGGATGACAGACGCACGCCTGTCCTTGGAAGAAAGGTTGCCCCGATTCAAATGGTATAGTGATCTTGATACAGAAAAGGTTCCTTAAGGCTACCAGACCACAGGATGCCTGCCCCAGGGGCTGTCAGCTGCTTCTAATGCGCTCAGATGAGTGAAAGGCCCAGGCCTGGCCCCTTGGCACTGAGGTTAGGAAAGCTGACAGGTGGTTTCAGAAAGACCCTTTCTTCCTTCTCCCCTGATGTCCATGAGATATTTTCATTCTTCTTATTACAGGGGTATTGGGAAGTTCTGGATGGGGCGAGGGCAATCCCTAGTGGGGTCCAGAAAGGAGATTTAGGGTGGTGTAAGCCTAGGAAGGCAGCACCACCAGCAGAGGTGTCGGCGACAGTCACCTTGGACATGAAGAGCTGGAAGGTGACCCTACGTGCAAAGGGGTCTTGGATGAAGCTATCCAGCCCTGTGTGGAAGAGATCAGAAAAATCTCTCCTTCAGCTTGACAGCCCGCCAGCCACTAGTTGTCCTCTACGGCCTCTGCTGAGCCCAGGAAAGGAGGGACAGGGCCCCTAGGCAAGGGATTGCTCAGCAGACCCCTGGGAGGACTGAGGCATGGGGCCAGAGCACACGGAAGGACCCATGTCATAGGTGCAAGGGGCTTACAGAGCAGCAGAGACAAAGCAGTGCTGGCAAAGTCTTGGCAAGAAATTGTGGGAGGCCTGCCAGGCAGCCTGGGCAGTCAGACACAGTGACTTGAAACCAGTTATGACCAACAGTCAATGAGACGTGTCTCCAGAGCCTGGAGTAGCCCCAGGGGACAGGAGGCCCAAAACCATGAAGAAAGATACCAGTGCCAATGTCTCTCCCTGTGCACTGAAGCTGGAGAGGCCCTGCTGAGCATGGGGACCTGTCCTTAGTGTATCACCTGCTCTCCTGGCTGGCTCCCAGGAATTTCTCCACAGCTTTACAACCCGGAGCTACTTCTCTTTCACATGAGACACGTGGAGTGAGGGAGGCCTGAGGCTGCAGCTTAGGGCCACACTGTGAGTGGCAGGTCCCAGGCAATGTCAGATGTGACACCTGGGCTGGGCTGCACATGCAGTAAGGTAGGCTGGGGGTGAAAGCATTCTCTCTCTGCTGTGACCTGACAGAGTACCTGGTCCGTGCTTAACTGACCACTGAGGCCTTGGGAGAAGTCAAGTACAGGCTTGGCAGCCCCTGGTCAGGCATGTCCGACCTGCAGTCCACAAGCGGCTTGCACCCCAGGATAGCTATGAATGCGGCCCAACACATTTGGAGATGACAACATCATGTCACCATGCCGAAAGGATCAACTCCAGACCTCAGCTCATCCGTGTGAGTGGATCAGTGGTGCCTCCACAGTCGGCAGCCCTCTCGTTGTCTGCAAACTAGAGAACACTGCAATGCCTCCCCAGGCTGTAAGAACAGAGGGAACGCGCAGGCTCCACGGTGTGTCCACTCCCAGAATGCAATTCTGGCTCAGTGAGAGCAGCAAGGTTCTACCTGAGCGGGAGTGCCGACTTTCTGACTTCCCTTTCTATGCCTTTGCAGTGTCACTCTCTAGACACATCTTCCCCGGGCAAGGCCAGGGACCATTCGCAGACCATCTTGCCCTGCCCAACTGCTCTTTACAAAACACGAGACCATTCCTTCTTCACTCAAATCAGGATGCTGGGTCACACACAAGCTCTTTGGAGAAATGTCCCTGTCACCATGGCCACTTTCCCTACCTTTGTTGTCCAGACCCAGACCCCGTTGTGATTTACGGGGTAAAGAATATAGCTGGAGGGTGGGGCCTCAGCTGAGCCTCCCTCCATCCTCTTCCCCTCCCCCTCTGGATTTCTTTGTACCCACTAAGGTCCTATAAGAGTGCCGTTAGGGCTGGAGAAATGGCTTAGTGGTTAAGGCGTTTGCCTGCAAAGCCAAAGGATCCCGGTTCGATTCTCCAGGACCCACATAAGCCAGATGTGTGAGGGGCACATGCATCTGGAGTTCGTTTGCAGTGGCTAGAGGCCCTGGCATGCCCATTCTCTCTCTGTCTGCCTCTCTCTTCTCTCTCTCTCTCTGCTTGCAAATAAATAAATAAAAAGTTAAAAAATATTTTAAAAAAATAAAAGAGTGCCTTTAGCAGTAAGCGGAATGGCAGGCGCCACCCCCATTTTGCAGATAAGTACACTGAGCCCAAGAAACACCCAGTGGTGTCATTTTACCCAATCTCACACCTGATGAGCGCTGTGCTGGGAGACTCTCCTCCCCGTCTCTTGTGCTCCCACAGGGCATGCTGGTGCACCCAGGCCAGCGGCAGCCAGTCCACAGACTACAGACGCTGCCACCTGGGCTGTCTGCAGCAGAATGGCAGCCCCTGCTTCCCGCCCCAGATTGCAGCCCTCTGAATGTGCAGGTCTTGGTTCGGCCTCCTCCCAGCCCCTCGGAACTTCAGGAGCAAGATAGTCCCCAGGCTTGGCTTGGGGCTCACCCCCTCGAGAGTCCCAGGAAGCAGGAAGAGGCTGCCAAAGTTGCTCATCACCAAGATAAAATCAAATCCCAGGTGGCGCAGCCCACTCTTGTCTCCACGTGTGTATTTCTGTTATCAGTGAAATCTCCCTGGGTGGCATGATGGTGATGGAGCAGCAATCTGTGCCAGGTGTTCTGTTCATTTCCTCCTCCCAGGGGGGTCTTATGACACTTAAATCCACTCGGCGGAAGGAGGAAAGGGGACAGCTTTAGTCCATGAACATATGATAATGAATTTGGGGGACAGGGGAAAGTTTATGAATATTTACATTTTGGGGACTGGGAGGGTGAGTTAGCTGGCCAAGAACTTTCTAAAAGTTGGCCGATTGGGAAAGGGCCCAGGCTGTGCTGGAACTGTTGAGGTGGAAAAAATACTGTGTTAAGTTCTGTTCTGAGACTCTGGCTTCATGGGGGTCAGTTTTATATCAGATGGAGACAGATCAACAGACAGATGGACAGCCTGATGATGCTCTCTGAGATGGTCTTGCTGGTCCCAGCTGTGCTTGCCACAGGGGGGGAGGTGGGGGGAGGGAGTAAGCAGCAAGAACTCCACAGGGCTGGAGTTCTGGAGTGTTCCTCATGAGACACTCATAGGCACTCCCAGCCCAGAGCCATGCAGAATGGCTTTCGGAGTTTTTTTTTTTTTCTGGGTGAATGACATTCAGTTAATGGGAGACTTAATAAGTCCTTCTGGGCCCTGAGGAAAAAGCCATTTTGCTGTTCCTGGAATTGAGTTTCTGCCTCTGCCATGCCAGGCTCTGGTGGGTCAGCAGAGCTGAGTGGCAGGAGCTGCAGCCTGGAAGCCTGAGGCAGGAGCGCCAGGCCATATTGGCTTCCAGAGCATCTCTTTGCTAAAGAGCCAGAGGCCTGGAAACGAAATGGGCGCTGACAGGAGGCTAGGTACCGGTGTCGCGACCGACTGCCCTGAAGGCAAGCTTTGTCACACTTCAGGATCACAGAGGAGCATGGGGACCGATGGCACCACCTTTCTGCCTCAGCATCTGAGGATCATAGAGGGGACAGGGCTAGCCTAAATTTGTACAAAGTGTGGGATGGCATGGAGGTCCCTTCCTACATAACCCAGAAGCTACCAGACAGGTGCCAAAGCCAAAGGCACCATGTGACAGAGAACTGAAAGTAGACAGGAACCACACACCAGGACACAGATCTGCTGGCCTCTGCCTCCCCTCAGGCCCCAATCTCTGCCCACTGGGCCTCCTTTCCTCAGACTAGAGTTATACAGCCTTGGTTTCTGAATGGAGCCTTCAGCTCTGCCCATGGAACAGTGGGCATGAAAGAGTGACTGCAGTGTGCTAAGGGCCCACATCCCTAGCTCTAAAAAGGGTTTGGAAAATAAGCGCAGAGTGAGAATGTGAGTTAATTTCGAATTTCGACACAGTGTGCAATGGGCAAAGGATAGATTACAGCAAATAGCTTCCAGTTGGACACACACTTTGCTTCTGCCCTGTTCAACTGTCTGATTTTTCCTGCTGCAAAACCCTTATCCTCTGCCATGCTCCTACTGGCACTTGGAGCTGACAGATGCAGGGAATCACAGAGTGGTGATGGCTATGCAGTGGAAAGATGGGGAGGCCAACACAGAGAGAATCAAGATCCAGCTGAACTAGTGTACCAAGTGCATTCCCAACCTTGGGCCCGGTGGTGGTTTGATTCAGGTGTCTCCCATAAACTTAGGTGTTCTGAATGTTCCCAGCTGATGAACATTTGGGAATTAACACCTCTTGAAGGCAGTGTATTGTTGGGGACGGGTTTATGGGTGTTATAGCCAGTTTTCCCATGCCAGTGTTGGGCATGCTCTCCTGATGCTATTGTCCCTCTGATGTTGGCCAGGGGAAGATGTCCACCCTCTGCTTATGCACTGTTTTCCCCTGCCATCATCGAGCTTCCTCCTCGAGCCTGTAAGCCAAAATAAACCTCTTTTTTTTTTTCCACAAGCTGCTCTTGGATGGGTGATTTCTAACAGGAATATGGGACTGCTGTTAGATACTTGACTGTGTGGCTTTGGCCTTTTGGAGCTGATTTTCAAGAGGAATGTGGAAGGATTTGAAACATCAGCCTAAGAGATGCCTTGCAGTGCTGTAAGTACAGCTTGATGGACTATTCTGCTCAGTGTTGAAAGGCCTGAATGCAATAAGAACTATGGACTGTGAGGTTTGGCTTATGGCAGTGAGAAAGAGCTTTACTTGGACTGGGCAAGAAACAGTTTGTGTGAGAAGCTTGCTGCTATGCCCATGTCCTGTGAAGTTGTGCAGGGTTGCTTTGTGTAGAAATGAACTGGTGGGAGCAGAGGGATATGGCACACACACACAAAATCTTTGGGTGAACTCTGCCTGTTCAGCTGCAATTGAGAGATTACAACCTTTGAGATTGGGCCAGCTGACCTGCACCGGGGCAACAGGAAGAATGCAGACTCTTTTGAAGGGGCCTGAATGTGGAAGGAGTGTCCTGTTCTTCAAAGTCTGCTTTATTGCCCCCTGGATTAACAAACTGGCACTCTACCTGGTATTATGGAGTATGAGAAATGCAGGAAAGAGAGGGTCATTGAGTTTGCATCATGGTCTTGTGTTTTGGAAATGGCCATGGGCAGTGTGAAGCAGGTTTGCTGGATGCCTGCATGGAGATCCCATGGGGCCATGAGGATGAAGTGGAGACCCAGTGGAGATGCCGGGACCATGAGATGGCTGCCAAGGAGAGCTGGCCCCAGATGAAGTTTTCCAGGACTGTGAGGAGCCTAGCTGGAGGGTTGGAATTGGAACTCCAGAGATTTATTGTTGGTTAGAATTATCAGACTTGGAGATTTGTCACTGACTAGAGTTGTTGGATTTGAAGTTACAGAGTTTGATGTTTGCCCTGGTTCTTTTAAATCTTGTATTGGTTGAATATCTTTTGCTATACCCAATACCATCTTTTGCAGTATGAATGTTTATTCAGTGCCATTATGGGTTTGGGGGCGATTGTTTTTGGTATTATAGCTCAGTTAAAAGACCTTGGAGTATGGAGATGTTTGAACATCATTAGGATTGATAAAAAATATGGGGACTTTTAAAGTTGGATGAATGCATTGCATTTTACATCGTGTATGGTTAACAGTTTACGGGGGCCAGGGGGTGGAATGTGGTAGTTTGATTCAAGCATCCCCCATAAACTTGGGTCTTCTGAATGCTAGGTTCCCAGCTGATGGGAGATTTGGGAATTAACGCCTCCTGGATGCAGTGTACTGTTGGGGGTGGGCTTTTGGGTATTATAGCCAATTTCCCCTTGCCAGTGTCGGGCACACTCTCTTGTTGCTATGGTCCACCTGATGTTGGCCGGGGGGGAATGCCCACCCTCTGCTCATGCCATCATTTTCCCTTACCATCATCGAGCTTCCTCCTCAAGTCTCTAAGCCAAAACAAACCTCTTTTTTTTCCCCACAAGCTGCTCTTGGTTGGGTGATTTCTACCCGCAATGTGAACCTGACTGCAACAGACCCTTCACACACACCACACTACATGGCAGCCTTCTTAGCCTGGAATCTGTAAGGCTTGCTCCCTCACAGCATTTGTGACTCTGCCCCAAACCACCTCGCCGTCCCTCTCCCTGGCTCTGCTACATTTCCCTTCTCAGCCTTAACCGGGAGATGACATTCCACTGCGTATTGAATTACTTGTTTGTCTGCCTGTCCCCATCAACCTGGAAGTCGAGAGCTCACCTGTCTCCCTTGCCCCTGTATGCCCAAGCTGAGCACAGTGATGTGTGACATGCAAAGCAGTCAGAGCCCAAGAGCCAAGATTCCTTTAGCCCTGGGCATCAGGAGAGGTGTAGAGTCCTCGTGGGGAAGATGGGCTGATCAGAGGCAGTGTCTACTTCCTGGCCCAAATGGCCCATGACCTTGTGACATCGTGTGGGGAGGTTCCATCTTCAATCACCCTGACCTAGCAGCCCTCAGGCTTCCTCTTTTGTAAAAACAACACACCCCAAAATACTCCAGAACCACACTGTAACTGAAAAACTTCCCAGGATGTGGCAAGAGAGGGTAAACCATGGCTGTGGGCAGCTGTGGCTGGGACAGGATGTGACGTGAACAACCACAAGGAGATACCTGGCCCCACTGTGGCTCGGGGCTCTGCTTCCTGGAGACCCCAGGTTCTCCGAGAGGCTTCCTTGGAGGATGGGGGTAGCCCTATCAGCCCCTAAGCACCCATTCCTCAACCCAGGGGTGCTGGCTCTCTGGAGGGTCCCGACCAATTACCACCTCCATGCTCAGTCACCTGCCCCAGAGCTCTTCTGTTATCAAATCCCAAAACAGTCACAGCCCAGCCTTTTGCACAGTTTTGGGAGAAGTTTGAAGTGGTTCATAACCATTTCTGGAGTCAAGAGAAACAAGGTGCTTACCCGCTGTGTGCTCAGTGAAGTTCCTTAATCTCTCTGAGTTTCACGTCATTCATCTGAAAAACAGAAATAAATGCTCAGACTTGCCACCGGGAGAGGGCCTGCAGATGTAAGTAAGGAACACATTCCTGCAATCGGCCCAGCTGAGCTGCAGAGAGCAAACATGATGACATGGGACTGCAGAGTGGCAGCCACTTTAAGCCACCCTGTGAGGGCAGAACCGCCCAGCTTTGGCAGAGGGCAAGCCTCATGTTCACACTTTCTGTCCCAAGCCAGAACAGCAGAGACCTGGAAACGGGGTCTATAAGACCACTTCCGATTCTCACATGCTCCATGTGGAATACCTGCTTCGGAGTTTGAGCCACTTGCATCACGGGGGGCAGGTAGGGCTCTGGACCTAGTTTCCGGGAGTGAGTAGGCTCGGAGCAGTGAGCATCCACTTTTTGGGACCGTCCATGTCTATGTGAGCTGACTTCCATCACACCCCACGAACCCAAGGCAGCCACAGCTGCAGCCTCCTCCCAGAAGAGAGCGTGAGCTGGGACGCAGGGAGGGTGAGGACAGCGCTGGGGCTGGAGACCAGACTGCACATCCAAGACTGACCCCTCTGACCCAAGTGCCTGTAGCGGGTCAAATTTCACACACGGCAGGGCAGAAGGGGACTCTGGCTCTGGAACATTCTTCTATGGAGTAGAAAACAAACAGCTAGGAATTCAGTCGAGGGAGAGAGAATTAGGGAGGCCCGATGGCTGTCTGAGCTTTTATCCTAAGCGCTGAGAGGAGGTGGGGACTTTACAGACTATCAGGTGACAGCTTCTGTCTCCTGCAAGGCTAGGGAAAAGGCCTGTGGTGTGGAGGGGTGAGCTTTCTAAGAGGCCAGGTCCCTTTCTTCCCCTAAGTACCAGGTACCCTTGAACGTGGACTTGCTAAGGACTGCTATCAATAACTGGTAACCGGGAGCCCAGGATGGTCACGTTACATGTGTGCTGGGAGGCACCAGGCAGTAAATGGCCTGGGCACTAGTGTGGCTCTGTTATCCAGCAGCTGTCACTTCCTGTCACTGTACCTCAGTTTCCTCATCTGGAATGAGTAGCTGCCGTTGCTGAGATAGCTCGGAGGGTCAAGGTAAGGAGAGCACTTGAGGTAGGAGGGTGCATTGACGAGGGCACCACCATTGTCATCACTGTCACTTCCCAGATGAGGAAGTTGAGGTCGAGAGGGCCAAAACCTTTGAATTCAGCAATGAGCTGGGTGGCGGCCAAGAAAATTCACACGGTTCTCTTTTATGGCAGCGTGGGCTGGGGCCCTCAGGAGGAGTGCATGGCAAGGCCAACTGTCCCCACGGCTTTGCCTCCCTCCTTGCCAGCTGATAGGGGCCTGTGCTAAACAGACAACCTCAGACAGAGCCTTTGCTAAGCAAGGCCACCTGGGAGACCAGTAACACAAACAAGGACAGAAATCAGAGTGGGATGGGGGAGGTACTATTGCCCACAGAGTTCCAGGGTCGAGTGGGTGGCTACTCAAGTTTAAGAGCACACGAGAGAGACTCCCGGGCACGACTCTGCCGTAGCTTCAGACATGAAGCAGCAAGATGCCCAACCATCCCTGAACTACCACGCACGTCTTCAAGGTGCTGGTTTTGAGAGTGAGTCTCCCCAATCCTGAGAGGTGCTCTTACATCCCGAGGACATGGTGAAGACCACTCTAGCTTCTTCAACCTGAGACACCCCATGGATGGAATATAAATAAAGGTACGTGATGGAAAGGCTTTTCCAAGTTGTCTTATAGGTCGGAATGATGTCTTGTCACAATCTGTGTGTAGATCCTGGTTTTTTTTTTTTTTTTAATATTTTTAATGTGTTTTTTTGTTTGTTTGTTTTTGCTCTTCTTTACTTTTATTTATTTTTATTTATTTATTTGCAAGCAGAGAGAGAGATAGAAGAGAGGCAGAGAGAGAGAGAGAATGGGCACGCCAGGGCCTTTAGCCACTGCAAACGAACTCCAGATGCATATGCCCCTCGTGCATCTGGCTTACATGGGTCCTGGAGAATTGAACCGGGATCCTTTGGCTTCGCAGGCAAATGCCTTAACCACTAAGCCATTTCTCCAACCCTAGATCCTGGTTTTTGTCTTTTTCCTTTGAACCTGATGTGACATCTCATAAAAGATAGACAGGGCTGAAGAGATGGTTCAGCGGTTAACTGCCTGCAAAGCCTAATGACCCAGTTCAATTCCCCAGAACCCACATAAAGACAGATGGGTTTGTTTGCAGTGGTAGAGGCTCTGGCGCGTTCTCTCTCTCTCTCTCTCTCTCTCTCTCTCTCTCCTCCCTCCTTGCAGATAAATTAATAAATATTAAAGGGACAAACTAAGAATATTCAGATCAAGACAACAGGAAAAGATTCTATCCCGTTGTGAGCAAGCATAAGTTCATCTAAAAACTGAGTATAATTAGGCCTGGAGAGATGGCTTGGCGGTTAAGCACTTGCTTGTGAAGCCTAAGGACCCGAGTTCAAGGCTCGATTCCCCAAGACCCACGTAAGCCAGATGCACAATCTGGAGCTCATTTGTGGTAGCTGGAGTCCCTGGCATGTCCGTTCTCTTTTTTCTCTCTCTCTGCTTCTTTCTCCCTCTGTCTGTTGCTCTCAAATAAATAAATAACAAAAAAAATTTAAAAATCTTAGTATAATTAGCCTTAAGTGCAAGAGTGAAAGGAAATGGGTACCCCTGTCCCAAGTTCAAGGGGGAAGACCGTAAGCCTCTATCATTGTCTGTAGCATTAATTACATTGCTTGGTTATTCGCTCTTGTTTGGTGTTCAAGGCCAAGTAGGTAGACAATATTTAGTTATATGTGTATTTTAAGGTTGGCTGTGGATCTTTAGGACCTGAGAGAAGCCCCATGGCTTACTTTTAGCCTTTGTACCATTTTCTGAGATGAGTCAGGGTCTTGCTGACCACGTGGCTGCCCCTGAAAGCACTGAGGAAGTTTCCTGTCTCAACCCTCCTCATGTAGACTAGACCCTGGTTGTAGTCCAACCTCTGGGTGACCTCTCTAGTGAAGAGGACAGGTCACAAATAGTGCCCAAAGATCAGTGACTGGTAGCAAGTCCCTCTGTCCTCATCTGCAAAATGGGGGGATGGGAAGCAGACCCATGTCTGTGGCAACGAGTCAGCAAGAGATGCACGAAGTTCTTGGCACAGCACCCGGCACCCATGAAGAGCTCGGTGTGGGTGTCAGGGGCTGGGGACAGACAGAACAGGATCCAGGTAGTATGTTTACCACACCCACTCCCAGGTAGATGGGGTGGGATCCCCACGTTGCACTGTGAGTGGGGTGAGCGATGCAGAAGAGTGGAAAGGAAAGATTGGTATCCCTAGCCCAGAGCCAGAATGGACAGTGGGGTGACAGAGGGCATGGGAGACTGCAGTCCTGCTTCTCAGAGGAGAACCTGAAGCTATGGAGGGGCATGACTTCCTCGGGGTCACACACACAGCAGGCCAGCCTCGGAACTTGGACTGGGACCCTGGCCACCAGTCAAGCATCATTCTGCAGCCCGCTTGTGTAACAGAAACTAACATTGTCCCTCCCAATGCCTTGGGGTACATGTCCACCCTCATGGGTGAGCTTGCCAAAACTTCACAGTACACAAGCTTTTTGAATCACTCCCAAGCTCCTCCCCTTTCTTGGAAAGGATAGTAACGTGACATCTCTAAAGCAATCAACATGACCCTAGGGCCGCTGGATAGCTAAGCCCCAGACAAAGAAAATGAACACCAAACACCCACCTTTTCCAGTGAAAGTCACCCCAAGTATCATTAAAGAAATTCACAACCTAAGGAAAGTCAAGCTCTGACTCTTGACACTACGCCGTGTCCCTCCATGTCCCTCAAGTCTCCTCCCAACGCTTCACTGGGGATGTGCCCTTTCCACCCCACTGCCCTGGACAGCCTGCAGACAGTGGCCAATGTGGGCCACAAAAGGCTGCACCCCAGAGTCCTGGGCAGGACCAGAATGAGAGCCAACAGCTTCCAAAGACATACCACCTCCTCCTGCCGGGTCCTGCTCCCCCATCCCCTCCTGGAATTTCTCTAAGCAATCCATGCTGACTGAACCCCTGCCTCAGACTCTGCTGAGAGGAGCTGGACTGGACACTGTGTGAGTCTGGTCTGAGCTGTGACCTCAGAAACAGGGTGCACTTCCAGAGGGATTCTTTTGGAGCAAGACCCTCAGAACAAACCAGGTCTGGGCCCCTGCCTTCAGGAGGCACTGTAAGCACCATCAGTCATTCGGCAAAGAATCGCTGGGTTCCCAGTATGTGCGGGGCGCCCTTTTCAGTGCCAGCAACACCATAATAAACACAAAGTCCTTACAAGCTTACGAATCAAGTCAAATACAGCAGCAAATAATGGGTGGTTTCGCAGAAAACTCCATGATTTCAGGAGCAAGTAGAAAGGATAAGAAGCCGCCGCCGCCGCCGCCTGCTGTGCTAGATGGAGTGAAGCCTTCATCTCTGGTCTAGGATGCTAGGATCTACGCAGTATCTGTCAGCAGGCTCACCTGTTAGCTTTGCAAGAAGGCTGACATCACAGGCCTTCCCAGTTCTGGAAAGCTACTAGCTTCATGGAGCTAGCCCTCATTAAAATTCAGTTTAAAATAACAGTTCCCGGCTGCACTAATCCATTAAATAATTAGCAAAAGTAATTCAACAAACTAATTTAATCAAAATTAAAGTGAAAAAGTTCCTCAAAGGCACCAAACTATGGGGGTTTCTTAGCCTCATGGTTGGTGGCTCCTGAAGCTGTCATAGGCGAAGCTCCACTGGGGACAAAGGCCAGGGAGGTGTGAGCACAGGGTTCAGGCTGAAATCCTTGATCCTACAACTATCTGCTTGTGTGGCTTTAGGCAGATGACCTGCCCTCCGTTAGGTGAGCAATGGGAGGGACACACCTTGGGTTCTGGTGAGGACCCTTGAAGGCAGTGCAGTGGAGAGCTGGGAAGGCCCTTGCTTCCAGGAGACCCCACTGAGTTGCTAAGTGTGGCATCCAGCAGCCTAGAATCTAAGCCCAGCGGGAGGTCAGAGAGAGCTGAGCAGAAAGGATTGCCCCCCAGGTCAGCAGGGGAAGCGATGCCTCACCAGGTCCAAGTGCTTGCCTATAAAATTCCTGAAGGAATTCCAGTCCCCTGTCACACCCCTTCCCTGATGTCCCTCCATCTTTGCCACATCCTGTCCTGTCTATGCCGGACTCCCAGGTCTCCATCTTCCAGCAAGGATGTTTCTTTAAAAAAAACAATTATTTATTTATTTATTGGAGAGAGAAAGAGGCAGATAGAATGGGCACTCCAGAGCCTCCAGCCACTGCAAACAACCTCCAGATGCCTACGCATCTGGCTTATATGGGTACTAGGGAATTGAAACTGGGTCCTTGGGCTTTGCAGTCTAGCACCTTAACTGCTAAGCCATCTCCCCAGCCCCAGCCTGGATGTTTCTGTGTCATGAGGCAGGAGGTCTGAGGAAGAAGCCTTCACTGAGTGGCATCTCGGAGGAGACCAGCTCCAGCCCTTCCAGGGCCTTCTTTGGGCCCCAGGGGAGGAGGATGCCTACAGGATCAGAGGCCAGGAGACATCTTTTTTTTTTTTTTTTTTTTTTTTTGGTTTTGCAAGGTAGGGTCTCACTCTGGCCCAGGCTGACCTGGAATTAACTATGTAGTCTCAGGGTGGCCTTGAACTCTTGGCGATCCTCCTACCTCTGCCTCCCGAGTGCTGGGATTAAAGGCGTGCGCCACCACGCCCAGCCCAGGAGACATCTTGCCATCAGCTTTTCATTCATCTGTGGTCAGCAAGAGGTGGCCACCCTAGATGAGGTGTGTGGGGGGTTATGAGGTGACTGTGAAGTCGCTCATTGCTCTGGTAATGCAGGTCTTCCATGGACTTGCTAGGCACTTGGACAGAGTCCCAGCAGCTTCCTCTTGGAAGGGGCACTGCGAAACTGTCTTGCTAGACAGCACAGGCCCCTCCAAAGCAGCTCACCGCTGGATAAAGCCTAGCATCTCTGCCTTCACTCGGAAACGCTAAAGGAAACAGGCAGCTTCTGTGGCCAGGGAAAAAGAGCTCATAATAGGAGGAATATTCTAACCCAAGACGGCGAAGACCGTGAGCCCGCTTCCTCCTCCTTCCGGGCCTGGGTGAATTTTCCCACTAGCAGGCTGACTTGGCGGCTTTGTGGGACCTGCGCAGTACTGGATGCATCATGGAGCAACCAGCGCCTTCTCCTTCATTCAAGCTGACTAGTCATGGGCTCTGGGCAGGCTGGCGGGCTTCCCTAATCCAGTGAAAGTCCAGCTGCTACTCGGGCTGGCCAATTTTCTCACTCTGGGAGCCGCTCCTCCCAGAGGAGCTGGTTCTGCCTCCCTTGCTTACCTGGCTGACCACTGCAGGCAGATGTGCTAATGACTGCAGGAGCAACTATCTAGGGAGCAGGAATACCTGATCTGCTGTCGGGCACTGCTAAACACGGGCTGGGACTGTGAGGAAGCTGGCCTGGGCTGTTGGACATGGCCAGGGGCCTTGGGCTGTGGAGGTTGCAGCTGGCCTTATCGTCGGGAACCCACTCTGGCGACAGAGTTGGCCCTCCTTTCTCAAGGTCGTAGTGTGCCCCATCTTCACCCAGAGTGGGAAGAACTGTCAGGCCCTCCCCTCATCCCAAAAGCACCTGAACATTCTATAACAGGTTTTGAGCACCGCACCCCTGACAGTTCCTGACCTTGTGGCCAGCTGCCCAAGAGACCCTTATAAACAGTCTCCCTGCTGTTGTAGCCATCCAATATATGGCTGAAGTCCCATAACTTTTCCTGTCACTTCTGTTATCTCCCTTGCAGCTTCTCTCTCGCAACTTCTGCCTTCCAACAGCAGCCAATTAGATAGCAACACATAAACCTTTGTATCCAATCACCTTATAGTCTGTATGTGCCTTCTCACCCTTTCTCAAGTGTATATAAACCCACTCCCCTTTTGAATAAATGAGAGTGTGCTATCCATCAGACCATCTCCCAGGTGGTTCATTGCCTGCTGTACTCCCCCGCTCCAAGACCCTGCTTCCCCTCAGCTCCTCCTGTGCCAGGGACATCGGTGGCCAACAACCCCCAGGAACAGCAAGGACCCACAGACAGCCCCAAGGTAAGGCTCTCTGGACATGTGGTTAATAGGTGAGTGCCCCTTGAGGGACATCCTCCCCTTGGGGTTAACGGGCCCCTGTGGTCGCCTCCCCATTGAGGGCTGGCAAGTTTCGGTTTCCCCTCTCTCCATCAGAAGAAGGCAGGTTTCCCCTTTCTCCATCACAGGGAAGCTATTTTCTCCTTTTCCTTCTTTACTTTTGGTTTGTGCCATTGCAAGGGATCAATCAAGGTGAAAGGGCAATTGACATCTTTTGGCTGGGGCTACACTCTGGTATTGACTGAAGGCCCCTAGTCCACTGTTCGAACCCCGACAGCCCACTCTTCACAATCAACAAAGCGGTAAGGCATTGACCAGTAAAAGCCTCTAGGGTGGTCGCCAGTCTCTTAAACTCGCGGACAGGCTTGCGTCTGGACCTTTGGGGAATCGCCACACCACCCCCACCCCTGGCCATGCCACAGTGCCCTAGAACGTTGCCCTCTGGTATTGGTGTTTCTGGTCTTTCTCTATCATGGGAAACGCTACCTCCTGTCAAAAGGAATAAATTGAAAAAAGGGTCACCCCAGACAGCACAGCCGCCCCCCCCCATCTGTCCCACCATATCCACCCCCGATCCTAGCTGCCCCCCTGAACACTTCCTACTGGAACAGAAAAACCCTAACATGATGAAACCCCTAATCGGAGCTTTCCCGAGAGAACCCCACCCAACAGCTCTGTGAAGCTAGAGATAAAACAGGGCTGCTTACAATCAAGAAGTCACAGCCTTTCCCCCGTTGATCTTCAACCAACTCGAGCTGGGCCCTTAGACTGGTACCCAAATCAGGCCCATAACCTTAAGGAACTCAGGAGAGCAGTCGGGGAGGATGGGATCCACGCACCTTGGACTAAATCCCTGCTCCAGAGTCTACAGGGCTTTCTTAACATGCCCCAAGACTGGCGAGATACCTGTCGCTCGTTGCTGCCGAGCCCCTTCTTTCTCCAATGGGAAGCTCTCTACAGAGACAAATGCCTCCAGCAGATAAAAAGAAATGTCCCCTGGGCCTTTGATGAAATGTTTGGACATGGAAGTTTTTTCCTTGGGGTTGAACAAGCCCCACAGCCCCCAGGGTTCTATGACCAGGTCCGCCTTTGAGCCCTCCAGGCTTGGGACAGACTGACCACCCCCCCTCCAATTCCCAAGACAATACCAGACAATACCTCCACCCTCCTGTTTCTTCGGCAAAAACCAGAAGAAATGCTTTCTGATTTCATTTAAAAACAAGGACCAATTTAGAGAGAAAAATCCCTGACCCTGCTGCCAGGGACTTCCTCCTCCAAAGTACTGGATGGGAGGGAATGACCTCTGAGTGCAGGGCAGCCTGTCAAGGGCTCAAAGATGAACATTATGATAAATGGATAGTTGCCACCCAGGACATTGGGACTGCCTCATCCAGGGTTGCCCAGGCCTTCGCAGCCGCCCTACAAACTAAAGGAAAATGTTTCAGTTGTGGGAGGATGCACACTGGAAAGGGGAATGTCCCAGAGGCCCCCTACGGAAAACAGTCTGCCCTAGATCTGCTGCAGGAAGAAAGGCCCCTCCCCCATGCCCTGCTTCCCTCCCTGCTTGCCACTGGGTTCGTGACCCAGGCCAACAACGTGGGCTCAGGTGCTGGTGGCCTGATGCCTTCCAGCCATACCGGCCCTGCAAGGTTGACAAGGAGATGGTTTATAAAAAAAATTAAAAAAACAAGATTCTCCTATTCTTAAAGAGCTGTACAATGGCAAGATCAGAAAGCTGCCTCATAGCCTGAGGGAAGTCCAAAACCCTCCCTAGAATTAGGGGAAAAAACTCTTTCTTAGCTTCCCTGGCTTGCAAAGCCTGGGGCCTGCAAGCACATGAAATCTCAAGATCCTGGCCAAATTGCTGTGAACAGAAGGGGACTTCTTATAAGTATTTGCAACTGTTTTAAGGGAGGTGCCCCCCCCCTTTCACAAGGTCGTAGTTTGCCCCATCTTCACCCAGAGGATGCAGAACAGGCAGGCCCTCTTCCCTATCCCAAAGCACCTGAACATTCCATAGTCAGGTTTTGCCTCCCCCACCCCTACAGTTCCTGACCTTGTGGCCAGCTGCCCAAAAGACCCTTATATGGTAGTAAACAGTCTCCCTGCAGCTGGAGCCATCCAATATGTGGCTGAAGTCACAAAGCTTTTCCCGCCACTTCTGTTATCTCCCTTGCAGCTTCTCCCTGTGACTTCTGCCTTCCAACACCAGCTAATTAGATAGCAACACATACATCTATGTATCCAATCACCTTATAGTCTGTATGTGCCTTCTCAACCTTTATCAAGTGTTTATAAACCCAATCCTCCTTTGAATAAACGAGAGCGCGCTATCCATCAGACCTTCTCCTGGGTGGTTCATTGCCCGCCACTCACCCGCTCCAAGACCCTGCTCCCCCCAACTCCTCCTGCGCCTGGGATGTCGGTGAACAATGACCCCCGGGAACAGCGAGGAACTACAACCTGCCTCATTCTTCTTTAAGAAAGAAGGTCTGGGGAAAAAATAATAAATAAATAAAAAGAAAAAGGGCTGGAGAGATGGCTTAGTGCTAAGGCACTTTCCTGCAAAGCCTAAGGACCCAGGCTTGATTCCCTAGGGCCCATGTAAGGCAGATGCACAAAGTAATGCATGCATCTGGAGTTTGTTTGCAGTGACTAGAGGCCCTGATGCACCCATCCTCTCTCTCTCTCTCTCTTTCTGTCAAATAAATAACATAAAAAATAAAAAGGTGAAAGTTAAAAAAAAAAAAAAAAAGAAGGCTTGGGCTGGAAAGACGGCTTAGTGGTTAAGGTGCTTGCTTGCAAAGCCAAAGGACCCGGGTTCAATTCCCCAGGACCTATGTAAACCAGATGTACAAGATGCCACATGCATCTGGAGTTTGTCTGCAGTGGCTGAAAGCCCTGGTGTGCCCAATCTCTCTCTATCTGCATCTCTCTCTCAAGTAAATAAATAAAAATTAAAAAAAAGAAAGGAAGGAAGGAAGGAAGGAAGGAAGGAAGGAAGGAAGGAAGGAAGGGGGCACAAAGTTAAGTCCAGCCATTTCTGCAGGCAGGAAAGCCCACTTTCCAGATAAGAACAATAATTTATGGTAGGGACTGCATCTGGGAGCAGACCGTCTTGTAGGATCCAGATTGGTCCCTTGGGCAATGACAGTGATGACAAAGATTAACATCTGCCTGCCTGGCAGGACCTAAGTGGAGACAGTGATAGGCCAGAACACACACTGGCCAGGACTGCTTAAAGGTGCATATCCCTAACACGTCCTGCCCTAACTCTTACTCTATGTAAACCTAACGCTGGTATTAGAACCTTAGAGATAACCAACTGGGGACCCCTGGACCCCTTTCTATGCTCCTTCCCAGTACCATTTTTTAAATCTCCTCTCTCACCATCAATATGCCCTTTTAATTGGTGTACTGGGACAGGTGCTGAGCCTACCTTGATGGGGCTGCTGGAGCTAAGGTTTTCCCAAAACTCTGGCTCCACTCTGAGAAGAGGGGATGTAGAGTGCAGTAGAGGAAATCTGCCAACCCCATTCCCTGTGCTGGACTCCCTCCGTGGGGGGACTCCTGGGCATCCATAGTCACCACAAACCTCAGTGGCCAAAGAACAGGGGACAGTTGGACGGGAAGGAGCAGGAGGTGACCAGCTTTCAGCCTCTGGAACTTTATCCCCAAGTCCTGGCTGTGGCTGAGTGCCACAAATAACCCATGACTTTTCCAAATGGGATTTGAAATGCGCAGCGGAAGTGCTGGCTGCCAGGACACAGAGAGGGCAAGGCAGTGTAAACCCCTGTAATCTCCAGCATTCCATCCGGAGCCTGGGTAAAATCCTTCTGAGACACTTGTGTATCCAAAAGAGGCCTGAGTTGCTGTCAGCACTCTGAGGGCTCCGTGAACACAGCTGATGTTCTTGATGGCTCCCTGCTACGAGCTATTCCCTACTGGTTGGCAGCATTCAGAATTCACCCCTGTGCTGAGCTCCTGGTTAGGCTTCTATTGAAACCATTACAGAGTCATTTTTGGCAACACACTGGCTGGACGGTTCTCAGGATAGAGCCCACAAGCCCCGCGGCCCTCCGGCCACTGCAGTATCAGCTGTGTGACACGGAGCAGATGCCTGACCTTCTCTGGTCTTCTCTGCCTGCCTGGAGAAAGAAGGCGGGAGGAGCCGCTCACAGACAGGCTGGGACACAGGCCTGGCTATTCCCTGGAACTTCAATGCTGAGCCTCAGTTTCCCCATGCATCATTTATTGGGAATGCTAAGTCAAGGTCATGGAAATGTTACCTTCTGCAGGTGCTGAGAAGCACCTGACAAAACTAAGAAGTAGTGGGAAGAATCGGATGTGTCACATGCATATCCAGACCCCGGGCTGCCTTTGAGTAAGGAAGCAAATGCCCATTAGCCCTGGCTACCTCCTGAACCAAACAGTGGCCAACCCCATGGCTAGTGTCTAGAGGGTTTCCCAGTGTACCCCAGGCCCCACCCCTCCCTCTTGTCTCACCCAGACCTGTCATCCCTTGTACTGCCTGTGTGGCCCCTGAACTGTGACATGGGACAGCGCCCCTCACATTCTTGATCCCCTGCATGGTCATCTGTCAGGCACAGAGGCTCTTGGAGAGGCAGCAGATCCCACTGCCTGCTGGGAGAAGGAGCACCCTGCCTGCCAGTGTGGAGACCAGTGCCTGGGGCACTCAGACAGCAAAGAGGCACACCCAGAGCTCTGTGGTGGCCTCGGCCTCCCATAATCACCGTGTGCAGGAATAAAGACCTCGCTGGGAAATTCTGGGCAGGACCTTGCCAGGGAAGCTCTCTCCCCAGTAATTTCCTGATTGTAGAATTTGAGGAATGGGAGTTGGGGGTGGGGTGGGGGAGGAGCATCCAGACCAACCTATCATTTCCTCCAGGAACACCGGGTGACTCCTTAGAGGCCTGTCTGGTAGCCCCACTGGAAGCCAGGAACACAGAAAGATTGCAGCCCAGCTCTGCCCCTGGGGCTCTCAGGCTCAGAGGCTGGTCGGAACACTGAGGAGCTCCTAAGCCCCACCAGGAGCTCTCACCTGCCTCAACTGTGTTATGTGTCAAATACACAGAGCTCCCACCTGCCTCAGCTGTGTTATGTGTAGAGTAGACCTCCCGGTCCTCACACAAACCCTCCCAATTGGTGCTTTTAAATTCCCATTTCACTGCATGCCTTTAATCCCAGCACTCAGGAGCAGAAGTAGGAGGGCCGCTGTGAGTTGAGGCCAGTCTAGACTGCATAGTGGATTCCAGGTCAGTCTGGGCTACAGCGAGATCCTACTTGGAAACCCTGCACCCTCTCTCCCTGCCCCCCAAATCCCCAGTTTACCTGTAAAGGCCTGAAGCTCAGAAAGGTTGAGGCCCTTGGCTGAGACTGGAGATTCTTTCATCCCAGAGCTAGGGGTGTATCATGTTGTCAGCTGGATACACTACTGCAGCACTTGAACTGAGTCTGTCTAACCCTATTGCCAAAGTCCAGAAGAGAAGCAAGGCCAGAGTGGGGTGGGAGGGAAGCCAAGGAGCGAGGCTGAAGATAAGACACGCAGAGTCCTCCTCAGAGAAGAAATGCGAATAGGAGACATCCTTGACCTTCCTAAACCTGGTGAAATGCGAATGTGCAGGGATGCCAAGAATGCACAGCCGTGAGCACCCCAGCCCTCCCCATGGGAGAGTGGAATCTTTACTTATGTTAAGGAACTCCAGGGAAATCCCAGCCCTGCTCTGTACCAGGGCAATTCCCAACCTGGGAAAATACCAGAGCTCCCCAAACCATCAACCACTTTCCAGGATATTGTTATACATGTTAAAGATGGTCCACAGAGAAATGTTTCTGTTATGTCGAGGACTCAGGAGATCAAGGAAAGGGCCACAGGGGCGCCGATCAGTGAGGGATCCTGGGGAGACAACACAAAAGGCACGCACGCAGAGCTCAGAAAACAGCTCCTTGCTATTACTACCAACTGGCACATGAGGACCCAGGAGTGGAGCTTTACAACTTTGCACACTCATCCTCCATCCGTCCATGAGTGCCTGGCACAGAGCAGGTGATATCCCGGTAGGGTGGGGGTCACATTAGGAACATGCCTGATCACAAAATAGAACTGAGATTCCAGGGGAGGTGGAGGACACACGAAGGAGTAAAAAAGCAAGGCCGGCTGAATGTCTCTATGATGAGTGCTAGAGGGGACTGGCTATCCGTGTGCAGCCATTGTTTTGTGTCAATCCCGTAGGGGATCCGACCTTGCTGGGGGAGGACCCTACTGTGACAGCAGGGAAACTTTTAGTCCCTAACACTTGTGCCTACCCAGGGCTCTGCCTCACCCCAGCCCTGAAGGAAATCTGAACTGATCCCCTGGACTCTTAACCACTGCCAAGTCATCAATACCGAATGTTGGGCCCCAGCCCGTGGTTGCCTTTGCTGAATCAGGGCCACCTGAGTTTTGAGCATGAGTCCCTGCCAAGACTTGGTCCCCACCAGCTCTGCTCCACTATAGCCCTCCACACGATGCAAAAAGACACTCAGTCGGGGATGAAAAGCTCCAACACTTTGCTTCCAGTCCAGGATCCCCCTCCTGGGAATCTCTTCCAAGAACTGGCTCAACGTGCAGACAGCCTTGTGCCCAGAGATGTTTATCCATGTGCTATTTTTACTAGCAGAGCCAGAGTGCTTGTGTATCCACTTTAAGGAAGTCACTAGCCCAGGGCGAAGTGGTGCGTGTCTGTCAGCCCAGCATGGAGGAGGCAGAGGTCAAGGCAGCCTCGGTTACATGGAGGACTCAAATCCACTCGGGCTACATGAGACTCTGTCTTGAATAAACAAACAGAAATCATCAGGAAAGTGTGCTGGTTGATTTCGGGTTGTCAACCTGACAAGATTTAGAATCACCAAGGAAATGAACTTCTGGTTATGAGTGTGAGGAATTTCCTGGATTATGCTTAGCAGGCTTCCTCCTGCTGCCATGCCTCCCCTGCCACTATGGCCTTCCCCTTGGAACTGTAAGCCAAAATAAACTTTCCTCCCCAAAGATGCTTCTAGTTGGGGGTGTTGTCCCAGCAACAAGAAAGTAAGTGATGCAATAGATAAGTCATGGGGACTGGAGAGATGGCTCAGTGGTTAAGGTACAAAGGATGGCGGGACTTGCAATCTGTATCAGTTGGCCAACAGCATAAAGAAAAATATGCTCTGGTTTTATTGGGGAGGAAAGAAGATAACAATTGTTGAGTCACAATTCCAGAGAAACAAAATGGCCTGACACACTAAGACAGGCAGGGCATTTTCCAAAAGGGTGGCTCTGTGGGAATTAGGGTGCCTATTTTTTCCTGGACTTTTCCTGTTTTCTGCACTTTTCAGAATTTCCTTCTGTGACCCTAGAGTCCATTTCTGATTGAAAAATGTGACCAACAAAAATTTTAAAAAAAAAAAAAAAATGATGGCACTTTTGAAACCTATAGCGTCCCAAGGTGTATCTATCACAAAAAGTGGTCCTTGTCACGTGGGGTGAAGACTAGTGAAAAGAAGCCATCTGTCCTTAGCTCATGCTTGCCTCTGGGGTGGGAGGAGAGTGTGGCTCATGATAGCAGCTTCATCCACATAGAGCCTGGACACAAACTTCTGACCGCCAGAGAACACTTCTGCCCATAGATGAAATTAGCAGACACTCCACTTCCTCAGCTCTCACACACGTAGCCTTGAATTGGAAGGGTGGCCTAGCACCCTGGGGAAAGTCTGTACTTTGAGAAGCTCTTAAGTTGAGGAGACCCCTCTGCAAACAAGACAGACAGACCCAGTCCCTTTTCAGGACAGGACAGACGCTCACTGCTCATTCTAAACCAAGCTCACAGATTGTTCTAGAGCAAGAGCAGAGAAGGTGGACAGAGCTGATGAAGACTCTCAAGGCTCCCCAGCCATTCAGAGCCACCACCCCCACACTGGGGCCCCTCATGTGGATTGTCTGATGCATGGCTTGCTTCACCCAGATGCCTGCCTTCATCAAAGCCATCGCCAAGGGCCAGGGGGCTGATGGCTGTAGGTTCATGAGGTACAAGTCAGAGTGGAACGTGGAGAGGGTGCGGCTTTGGGCAGCAGGGACCACCCAGAAGGCCAGCTATTAGAGCAAGCATGAGGAAGCCTACAGCCCAGCTCTGGGTACAAACTTATAATTCACACAGTTGACATCCGAGTGGGCACTTAAAAGTTTCTGGCATGGGCTGGAGAGATGGCTTAGCGGTTAAGTCGCCTGCCTGCTAAGCCAAAGAACCCGGTTCCAATCTCCAGGTCCCACGTTTAGCCAGATGCAAAGTGATGCAAGGGCGCAATGCCACACTTGCCCACAAGGGGGCTCACACATCTGGATTTTGTTCGCAGCAGCTGAGACTGGGGGCGTGCCCATCTCTGTCTCCTCCCTCTCTGCCTGTCTCCCTCTGTGTCTCTCTCCAAAAATAAATAAAATAGTTTAAAAAATATATTAAAAAAATAAAATTTAAAAAAAGTCTCTGGCATGGCATAGTGGGTGGGGCGTGCCACAGTTTCTTGGTGCATGGGACCACCATGGAGACAGAATGAGAGGAGGGACAGGATGCTATGTGTGCAGAAGGCCGAGGCTTTGCCATGTGGCACATAAAGCCACCAAGTGCCCAGCTCTCAGGACAACTTGGACAACCTGGCTCTGTCAAAGAGGCGAGAGACTTGCCCAAACCCAGCTGAGCACAGACTCGATCCTGATTTGCCTCATTCTAGGCTCAGGGCCCCAGCCAAGCTAACCAAGTGCACACTTGTATTGCCTTCTCTTGTCTTTTAGCCAAGGATGGGGTGAGAGGTGTTTCGCTGTAGGACTGGGTAGAGGTGGGCAGAGGGGAGGAAACAGACACTGCCCATTTGCCCACCTCTAGGCAGTGCTGTTCCTATATGGAGTAAGGGGGTGGAGGCGTAAGGCGAGGTGGATCTCCTGGGTTCCCTGTGCCTCTGAATCCCTTTCATCGCACCTCACCGTGCCTTTATGAGCAAGGACTTTGGCATGAGACTGCTGGGTTCAAATCATGGCTTGTCCTCAGCTGCTGGGTAACCTCAAGCAGGTAACTTTGCTGTGACTCAGTCGCCCTATGGAAAAACAAGGATCAAAACAATATTATCCCCCACATAGGTTGCCATGACAATGGATGAGAGGATGTTTGCAGAGTCTTCAGTATAGCCAGGCTGGCAGATGACAAGCAGGAAAGGCTGGCCATGGGGAGTATCATAGTAACACTGCCCATGTCAACTCCCTGGAGAAGTTAATACAAATAACCCAAGGCAAGGCTGGGGACTTAGCATTTGGTACCATTGCCAGGAGGGAGGCATTCCCAGACCTCAGAGGATGATGGGCTGAGCTTGAACCTCCCTACCCAGCCAAACCAGGGCACCAGGGCAGGATCCAAAGACCATGCCCTGTCCCTCCCTAGCCTTCCTGCTAAGGTTGATGCGCACAGTTTAGCCATCCAGTGGTTCACTGACCCATTCAAACAACCTGGGGGAGGAGGGAAGGACAAGCTGAGTAGACTCTCTGCTAAGTAACAACACTGACAGCAGCGCCATCTGCATCCTGAAAGATACCCTCCGCGTCTCTCGAGATGGAGACACAAGCAATCACAGATCAGAACCACGGTGGGTCACACAAACTCTTTGCTCTATGGCCTGGAAAGAATCAGGCCTGAAGCTCAACAAAAGGGTGTCTATGGGCTGAATCTGTCCCTCCACCTGTGTTTGTAAACAGGTGTCTGCTCCTGGGAAACAACCACAGCTGCCACTTCTTATGCCACCGGGGCAGAACTGAGTAGCCAGCAGCTGTTCTGGCAGGCAAAACCTCACATAGTGATTGTGTGGTCTTTTGTAGCAACCATTTACCATCCCTGCTCTGGGCTCTGAGATTTCAAGCGCAAGACTACATCTGAGGCAGTTTAGGAATGACAGAACCCCACAGAGAAAGCGAGGGTGTCCTGGAGCCCGCCCTTGCACTTTGCTAGAAGTCCCAGGAGGATCTGGCTTCTGTTCACCTCTTTCTGCCCTAAGGCTGTTTTTCCTTAAGCTCAACCTGAGTCCCTCCCGAGAAAGAACTCTCCTAGATCAGTTTCCCCTTAATAAAAGCAACCTGAGGGCCTCTCGAGAAAGGAGTTTCCTATAACAATTCCCTTTTCTGGATTTCTGGAAGCATTAAACTTGATCTTCTACACTGAAACTTAGTGTCAGGCTGGTGAACTCAGCCCACATTCAGAACTTCCAAGACTTCGCTCTGGGAGTCTAAGGGGCCTTCTCACTCCCGGGAACCTCTGCTCCTGTCTTCTCAAGGGCAGGAGCTCTTTGTTCCTCTTGCCTTCTTGTAAGTGCTTTAAGCTCTAGAATCCCCAAAATAAAATCTCCCTAAACCTACCCTCTGGTGTGTAGATTTCAATGCTTTGAATCCACAACACAAGAGCCACTGACCCACTGGAAGTTTTGTGTGAACATGACAGTCCAGCACCCTAACTCTTAGGTTACAGTCCACACAAAGAGCCAAGAAAGACTCTCAAAAACACCCCAAATTCTTGTGTCACACTGGTGCATGAGAAATTGGCTCCATTATCCTCGATACTTATATCACATCCATTATCTCTCCGCAGGGCCCCACACATCTTCAGCGAGGTCAGAACCCCTCGGTCCAGTGTGGCCCAATAAGAACATCTATTGAGTCAGGGCGTGGGACAGCTGCTCTTCCAGTGAGCCACTCAGGGCCAGTGAGTTACTTGCTAGGTGAAGGGACAGGGGAGAAGAACCAGTCTGTGCAAAGGGCAAGAAAATAACAAGTAATGCCATCCAGGGGTCACAGAGGGTGACGTAGGAGCGCAAGAAACCTGCTGTGCACTGGGCAGGCAAGGCTAGGGACCCAACTTTGACCTGATGGGCCCCCATGCTGCCTAACAGGGCTACCAAGGTCTCTGTAGGGGGGTGTGGGCTCCAGTTTCTGAGGCAGAAACTGGGCAATTTGGCCTCTAGTGGGGGAATCTAATAGGCAAATGGCAGAAAGGATGGAAGGGTTTCTTACGGAGAGAAGTGGTTGTACGTGGAGACAGAGTGCATGTGTCCTAGGGGAGAGTGCACTTGAGAATGCCCTAGGGACTGAGAGGTGGGACTGCTCCTGAGCAAAGACAGGAGGTCAGGAAAATCAGCGCCCACCCTGCCTATCCCAACCAGGAAAGTCCTGCCAATGGGGAAGCAGGCTGGCAGGCGAGGAGCCTCATGTGCAGAGGGAACAGACATATCAACTGGAGGGGCACATGGGACCAAGGGAGGGGACACCAGTGCAGCATGGGCTCAGAAGCCAGCAAGAAGTCACTGAGGTATATTGAGGGACATGGTGCCACCATTCTTAGAAGTGTAGTGTCACCAAAGGCCACCATGGTCACTTTGACACACACCCTGCTGCTCCACCTTGCTGTGAACACTTTGAGCACTGTCTCTGCTCACCATGGACCTTCCGCAGGCCCTAGTGCTCCCAACGGCGTCCCCTCCTGCTCCACTGCTGCTCTCCCCTGGTGGCCACATCCACTGCACCCAGCCCCCACACATCCACCGAACCCAGCCCTCTAGTTCCTCGCGTAGCTTTCTTTAAGGGTACAGTCATGCCCATCACCCCGAGGGTCAGCACTCCCAAAACCTCTTTCCCCTCCAGGGTCCTGTGCTTCCCACCTCCCTTCATGCCACTGACCTGGGCTTCCAAGGACTTGGTTTTCTACTCTGCTGAAGCTCCTCAGCAACCCTGCCTGCCATACCAAGCCTGCCGCTGGTGCTGTTAACAGAATTCATGAGTAAACACAGTGGGACAAGGCATGCCAGCACAAAGAATATCTTCAGCAGAAATGTGCACCTGAAAATTCAGTACAGAGCTCTAAGACAGGGAATCTCAAACTCCTCAGTTTTAGGAAACAGACTCTTACAAACTGTCATTTACCAATATGTGTCCTACATATGTATGCATTCAAGTTAAGATAATTTTAAAAATTATTTATTGCAGGGTGTGGTGGTGCACGCCTTTAATCCCAGCACTCGGGAGGCAGAGGTAGAAGGACCGCAGTGAGTTCAAGGCCACCCTGAGAATACAGAGTGAATTCCAGGTCAGCCTGGGCTAGAGTGAGACCCTACCTCAAAAAGCCAAAAAAAAAAAAAATTATTTATTTATGAATTCATCTGAAAACAGTAAATCCATTACACATTAAAATATTGAGTAGGAAAAGAAAAAAAGAAATGTTGGGCTGGAGAGATGGCTTAGCGATTAAGGCGCATGCCTGCAAAGCCTAAGGACCCCAGTTCATTTCTCCAAGTTCCACATAAGCCAGATACACAGGGTGGCACATGCATCTGGAGTTCATTTGCAGTGTCTCTCTCCCTCTCTCCCTCTGTCTCTAATAAAAAAATTAAAATTAAACAAAAGAAATGTCACTTGAGGATCTTGCCAATGGCCTCTGGGGACCTTCCTCAAGCCTCCTTAGCAAGCCCCAGTGTACTGTCAGAGCCACAAAGCCAGTCTTGTTTTGTCTTTGTCTGTCTTGGAGGTGGAGATCTGTACCTTCCTATAGCTCACACTGGGAGCATCCAGGCTGAGACGGCTGGGAAATGCTCTCCTCTCTGAGGGCTTTAAGCGGATTCCTGGGGAACCCAGACAGATGGGCTCTGCCAGCAGGTGTTCAGGGAATGCACTTGCTTCATCAGCAACAGTGGGCTGCAGTGAAGAGCTGGCACCAGCCTTGACAGGAGCTCAGGGGAACATGGGGCTCTCATCTGGGCCCTCACATTTGTGACTACACTTCATGCAGCATCCTGAACACAGGTCCCCAGTGTCCTTCAGTCTGCGTGTGTTGACAGGATGTGGCTTTAAGAACAGGTTCGTAAATGGTCTGACGCTCCCAAGTGCCGTGGAATGGGAAACCTTTGCCAGCGTGACGCGTGGGGTTTTAAAATTTGCTTTAGTACATGTACAGTCTGTGTGGAGATACATATAGTTTAAATGTAACTGATGTGTGTGCACTGAAGTTTCCGGAAAGCGGGCTGCACCTACTTCGAATATCCTGAAAGACTAACCAACTGATTAGAATTTCAGCGTGGAGAGGTTAGAATGTCTCAAGTCCACAGTCAAATTACCTTGGGCTATCTAAGGCCCTCTGATGGCCAATTAGCACCCACTCTGTGTCTGACCTAACATCCTGTGACCTGAATAAATCCTTTTGAAATGTATGAACAGACGCCCTAGCCTTCCACCAACCTGAAAGATATAGCAGAGATTTCTCCCACTTTGCAATAACCCACCTTACCTAATGTTTCCACCAATATAGTTTTTAAATGCCCTCATTTATTACTTTCTTTTATTCTTTAACCATTAAAATTTCATGAAATTGTTAACACACTGGAATATAATATTAGGGCAATTTGAATCTGTGTTCTTGGGCCATATTTGGTTCCAAAATAAACTATTCCTTATTCTGTTTGATGTGAGAGCTACATATTTTGTGTGGACATATGCATATTAACATACATAGTGCTTACATATGTGTATGAATAACATACATGTATATGTATGTGTGTATATATGTACGCAAGTAGAAACATATACATAACATGCATTTCCTATGTGTCTGGCTATAAGAGTTTTATACTATTGATGCCTTTGGCCTGTGATAAGCCTCTAAGTAGGCACCATCATCCCCTTTTACAAAGGATGAAAGAGACACAGGGAAGTGCAACAGCCAGTGCTTAACGGACTCATGGCACATGGGCCAGGAACAACAGCCCCTCCACCACAAGACCCCAGGCAACTGACCTGACCTTGTACCTCCATCTGCAGCCCTAGAAGAGAGGGGAGTAGAGGGGGAAAGGAAGGCCAAAGAGGGGAGGGGGGAAACGCGAGTTTTGTTCCAGGCAGGCACCTCTAGTGGACCAAGAGGTCCTTCAGAGGAGGCCATAATATCAAAGCCGCTTGGCCTAATGCTAGGACTTCCTATTCCCACGCCCAGGGGCAGAAACAGGAACCCTGCTGTCCTTCAAGCCAAACACTGAAGAGATGTGTAAAGCAATATCATCTCTCTCGCTAATTTGACTTTTGTTTGGGTTAAGTAGTTTTCATTAAAATGCTCCCGATGCTGGGCATGGTGGGTCATGTCCTATGTTGCAGAACTAGGGAGGCCTGAGTAGGAGGATCATCATGAATCCTAGGTCAGCCTGGGCTGCAGTTAGACCTTGCCTCAAGAAAATGAAATAAGATAAAATGCTGCTAATGTCACTATACAATGGATAGTTATTATTTTGAAATGACAAAAAAAAAAAAGTTAAGAGTTCTTTAGCCAGGTGTGGTGATGCAGCCTTTAATCCCAGCACTTGGGAGGTGGAAATAGGAAGATCACCGTGAGTTTGAGGCCACCCTGAGACTACATAGTGAATTCCAGGTCAGCCTGGACTAGAGTGAAACCCTACCTCAAAATAAATAAATAAATAAATAAATAAATAAAACAAAAATAAAAGGATTCTTCAATGTTTGATAACATGGTGTCTAAACCATGCACGTGAGCTACTGAGACCATCCACAGTAAAGAACACCTTTCTCACCTCACCTCCAAACCTCCAGAATCTTCCTGGTGCAGGGCCAAGGTTCATTCTGCATGCCCCTGCCCATGGGTGTGAAGGACGCCTTTCTCATCCATCTCCTCGCTTGCCCACCCCCACACGCTTTCATACAAACCACTCAGAGGCTGTTGAAGTGTGGTCGTGTCGAGAGCCACTGTGAATTAGCTGATCTTTCGGCTGTAAATGCGCTTGTCTCTGGACTTTGGTGGATTCAGTGGAGCCAGGGCTATTGGATTCCACTAGACACTGGGATCCTGGGGGCCCTGAATTGCCATGGAATGTGGTCAGTCCATCCCCTCAAGGCCCAAAGACACTAAGAATTCCATAAGTCCCAGATTCCACAGAAGTCCTATTTGTGGCACCCTGGGAGGGCGGCACAAAGGATCTGCAGATGTGGCAGACACACAGAGTGACAGCAGCCCTGCGTGTGCTGTTTTGGCCCAGTCGGATAACCAACAGCCCAATGTTTCAAGCTGGCTTGAGACAGACGGATCACAACTCCCATGAAAACCCACAAGCTGAGCTGCCAGGGTTAACCCCAGCCCAGTCAGCATACCAGTCCCCAGTACACGGGAGGCTCCAGCAGTCACTCCTTCACGTGGAGGGCAAGTTCTCCTGACCCCACTTCCTGTCCCTTTTTTGACTCACTCTCCACGGCTCCTGTTGCTCCATGGCCTGGCCCCATGGAAAGCAGATCCACTTGCCTGTCACACAATCCTACAGTGGCTGTGGGATCTCTTGACCTTTGCCCTGTCTCTCCCGGTGTCACAGGGATCGGTTTCCAGCACATGTCCTCTAATCTTCCTTCCTGGCTTCCATCCATAGCAAGGTCACAGTGGCCAACAGGCGCAAGAACCCTCAACTCAAAGCAGTCCCAGTGTCTGTCTCCTGGTTCTTGTCCCAGGGACGTGGCTCATATGAAGGGACATGTCCTTAGACGGTGCAGAGCTGGTGACAGGGATGAAGACCATACAGACTGATCATCTTCAGCTGACAATACAGGGAGGGTCCGTAACTTCCAATCCACTCGCTGGAACTTTACATGACCACACAGTGCAATGATTCCAGAAACACTCCATGAGTAACCCTCTTTGTTCCAGCAAGGGATTTGATGGCAAGAAGGCCCCTGTCCCTTAGGAGGCTCCAGTTGACGGACTCCCCAGCTGTGAAGGTGCTAAGAACAGGGAGCCCATCCCATTCTATTTGACCAAGAAAAAAACAAGTCTGTGTCCCCAGCTCCCTAGTCCTTCCTCTCCTGCTCTTCCCCCGCTCCCCGCTTCAAGCAGAGGATAAATTTAGTCCCTGGAGAAAGTGTTTACACAAAGACCATTGAGCAACATGGTGACGTGTCTGCCCTGAACAGCCTCTTGGATGTGAAGGACAGCACCCAAGCTTGCCAGATGGATCCCAAGCAGGCTGGCTTGGCTTCCCCCTCCCCACCCTCTCATGCCTCCTGCTTGTCTGGCCACTGATTTCAGCAAGGGCAGCAGGCTACTTCAGTGTGAGTGCTGAACTGAGCGGGAGGCGCCAGATGCGTGAATGGCAGCTGTTCTGGCGAGCACTCAGAAGGAGCAGTGAGTAATACAGGAGGGGCCCAAGTCACAAAGTCAAAGAACACAGGGTCCACAGTGTCCGGCTCTCCAGAACTGGGGGCACAGACCAGAGGTGTCCTGGGCTGGCTAAGGCCCTGGAAGCTGAAGAGGGGAACACTCCCCAGAGCTCTGCCCAGCCCCACCTGTCCAGCACATTGCATTTTGCATGTGGTCACGTTTTGGGGTCCAACCCTTGGGGCTAGCCCTTGAAGCTGAGAGTGGGAAACTGCCTGGCTTCGGACTGCATTTTCCAGGCCGTTGGAAATGCAAAGATGAGCCCAGCCCATCAGCTTCCCCGGGCTAAAAAGGCCACGAGGCACCTGGGCAGGTGAGGGGTCTGCAAGGGTCAAGCAGCAGCTTGACTTCTGCACGAGGCCATCCACAGTTGTCCAGTATTCTAGGGGACCGTGAGACGCGGCAGGAGGCGACAAGGTGCGGAGGGAAGCACTCTGACTGAAGATGGAAATGACAGGGGAAGGATTCCCAGAAGAGAGGGCATGACAAGTGACACTCAGCAGGAGGAGGGACAGCCCTCCAGGTAGGGAAGACTTAGGCAAACCCTAAAGGCACAGTGTCCCTGGGACGGGGAAGACAGGACGTATCTATGTCACATCTCCATCTCTTGTCACTGCATTCCCCTCTGACTGTGAACTCAGGTGCCCTGCCAAAGCCCCACCTCTGTTGAAGATTCTGCAAAGTGGTGAGTGACCAGAACTCCAGTGGTACTCAAGAGTTGGAACGGAGCAGACCCAAAGCCAAAATAATCTTTAGTCCCCTTCCTAGCCACGTAGCTGTAACGCCTACCTCTGTAACAGAACTAATACCTGTAACGTTAGGCCAAACCTTTGGACTACATTAACAGACCATTAGCGTCTGTAACCCCCAAATGGAAAAAAAAAAAAACACATATATCAGACACCCATCTCAGAGACGTCCCAGGTTTGCTATAACCCACCTACCTGTGGTCTCCACTAAAGATTCTGGTAACTGCACTGGTTCATGACTTTGGTTTGTTCGTGACGGTACAAAGTTGTGCATGTTACCATTTCCATGAGGGTAATTCATTCATTCATATCATTTGGGGCAAGTTGAATCCATGTTTCCAGCCCACAGTCACTCATATTTGGTGCAGAATAAACAATGTCTCATTCCCTTTAGAGCAAGAGCAGGTTTTTTTTTTTTTTTTTTTTTTTTTTTTCAAGGTAGGGTCTCACTCTAGCCTCGAAATTATGGCCATCCTCCTACCTCCGCCTCCAGAGTGCTGGGATAAAAGGCATGTGCCACCACGCCTGGCTTCTAAACATTTTTGTTTTGTTTTGTTTTTCAAGGTAGGATCTTACTATCTTGTTCTGTTTTGTTTTTCAAGAGCCGTGTTTTGCATAAATGTACACTTACACGCTCTGCATCTAAAACCGGCCACTAGACAGCACTGCACCAGGGAGGCCTCTAAACATTTTTAAAAATTTCTTTTTTTTTTTTTTTTTTTTTTTTTGGCTTTTCGAGGTAGGGTCTCGTTCTAGCCCAGGCGATCTGGAATTCACAATGTATTCTCAGGGCGACCTTGAGCTCATGGCGATTCTCCTACCTCTGCCTCCCTAGTGCTGGGATTAAAAGCGTGTGCCACCATGCCCGGCTTCTAAACATTTTTGTTTTGTTTTTCAAGGTAGGATCTCACTATCCTAAAATTTTTATGTAAATTTAGTCAGGCTACCCTTACCTATCCTGCCTTTGCAGATAAGGTGGAAATGGGATCGTACCCAGGGTGACACAGCGTCTCACAGACCTTGCTCCGGGATGAGGTGAGAGCTGCAAAGAATGCGGACCTGGGAGTGTCCAGGTCACTTGGTCCTAGTCCTTCCTGCATAGAACTTGGGTCTGCCCCAGGCCTATCAGGGATGTGACCGTGGAAATGAGGGACACCACCAATAGAAGCCTTTCGGGAGGCTAAGGTTATCTGTAAAATCTGGGAATGTTCAAACATTTTATCAGCTGGACATGCCCAGAAGTGATGGGCACTGCTAAACACTGGGACTATGAGGCAGCTGGCCTGGGCTGTTGGACATGGCCAGGGACCTTGGGCTGTGGGGGTTGCAGCCGGCCTTATCGTCGGGAACCCACTCTGGTGACGTAGCTGGCCCTGCCTTCTCAAGGTGGTAGTGTGCCCCATCTTCACCCAGAGTGGACAGAACCGGTGGGCCCTCCTCCCATCCCAAAAGCACCTGACCATTCCATAGTCAGGCTTTTCGCTCCCCCCCCCCCACAGTTCCTGACCTTGCGGCCAGCTGCCCAAGAGACCCTTATATGGTAGTAAACAGTCTCCCTGCAGCTGTAGCCATCCAATATGTGGCTGAAGTCACACAGCTTTTCCCGCCACTTCTGTTATCTCCCTTGCAGCCTGTCCCTCGAGACTTCTGCCTTCCAATACCATTCAATTAGATAGCAACCCATAAACCTATGTATCCAATCACCTTATAGTCTGTATGTGCCTTCTCAGCCTTTCTCAAGTGTTTATAAACCCCCTCCCCTTTGGAATAAACGAGAGCGCTCTATCCATAAGACGGCCTCCTGGGTGGTTCACTGCCCGCCGCCCTCACCCGCTCCAGGACCCTGCTTCCTCCCAACTCCTTCTGTGCCTGGGACATCAGTGACCAACAACCCCCTCAACCCCCTGAGAACAGCAAGGATCCACACAGAAGAAAACATTAGTCATTCCTGAAGGACTCAACCTGCGGATTAGGTTTCTAGAAGCACACAGGAAATTTCCATGCCACCTCCCATGGTCCTCTCTTCCTCTGATCCTGTCCTGGCCACAGGGGTGGACTGGGAATGTCCATTCTTCTCCTTCAGAAGGGAAGTCTCTGGTGCACCAGCAGCACTGGGAGCTGCCAGAGAGGCCGACTCCTGTCCTTCCAACTCACCATGTCCTACCGTAGTGTGGCATTATCATTTGCTATGGGTCACTGTAGCAGTAAAACTTCCTGAAACCATAGCAGGTGGGCATCGCGGTCCCCTTTTCACCCCTGGGGAAACTGAATCTCAGACAAGTGTGAAGTACTGCAGGAGGCAGCTTTCTGGCTGGGTAGATTAGGAAACGGAAAGGACCATGGGGAAAGGGGCAATGGGTGCTCCTTCTTCCCAGCCTGGAGTTTTCACTTCCCTAAGACCCCTGATGAGTTTCCTGAGACCTGCATAGTACTGGATGCACTGCCAACCAATCAGCGCCTCTCACCTTCAACAAACCAACCAATCACACACTCTGGACAGACAGGCCTTCTCCTCTTAATAAGGTTCAGTTCCCACAGAAACTGTGGGGTTTTTCCAGCTCTGGAAGCTTCCTCAGCTGTGAGGAGCTTGCTTTCTTTCTCTTTTCTTTTTTGCTTACTCTAAAAAATAAACTTTATTCTTTTAAAATGCTTTCCTGGGCTGGAGAGATGGCTTAGAGATGAAGGCACATGCCTGTGAAGCCAAAGGACTCAGGTTCAATTCCCCAGGACCCACATCAGCCAGACACACAAGGTGGTACATGCATCTGGAGTTCGTTTACAATGGTTGAAGGTCTTGGTGGGCCCATTCTCTCTCTCTCTCTCTGCCTCTTTCTCTCCCTCAAATAAATTAAAATAAATAAATAAAATGAATATTTAAAAAAAAAAAAAAAAAAAACTTTCCTGCCTCTTAATTCCTTAACTGGCAGAGAAAACCAACCCAGAACCCTTAGACGGTATCGAGTGTAACACCAGCTAAGCTCCCAGGACTGGAACACAGCAGGCAGTGGGGCAAGCCAAGTTTCCTGATCCCCAAGCTCATTCTCTTGAACCCTCTACAGCTTGCAAATCCATCTTCCTTTGAGGCGGGAAGGGCCTCATGTCACCAAGAAACAAGGTTTGGAAGGAAAGGTCACACAGCCAGCAAGCAGCAGGGTCAGCAAGTCCCCAGGGCCTCGCCTCCTCCCGATGGCTGGGGGCCAAGCTGGACTTTCGAGGGTCTGAAGAGGGACTGCCGTGGCTTGTGGGCTTGTCTAGATGAGCTGAGGATAAGGAGATACCCGGAAAGCCTCTAGCGGGCAACTGGCAAGAGCCTGGAGGCCTGGGAGTGCCCTGGGATGTTCTATCAATAGGCAGCAGGTATAGGGCAGGGTGGGCCCCGAGGGCACTGGGGTCCCAGTAAAGGCTGCCGGGGGTGCACCTGGCACAGCAGGGAAGGACCCAAGCTTTTCAGAGAGCACACAGCTGGTGGACAATGGACATCATAAGTGCAGAATCCAAGTTTCTGTCCTTGGCCACTGGGTCCTCAGCATAGGGACAAGGACATGGGCGCTTACTATAAGCCTGCTGAATGGTGTGCGGGTGAATGAGCCTGTCCTAACAATACAGCAGAGGCGGGTAAGACTGCGTGCAGGGAGCAGTACTGCCAGCCCTCAGCCGAACTCTCTGTGGGCACAAGCAGGCTTTCCTTGCAGCTAACACTCAGAGAACCCCAGCGTCCTGGGGGAAAACTGCATGGACTCAACACAAACTTAGTTCATTCTAGGCCTCACTACACTTCACCATAATCCTAATCTTGACCCATTCAAGGTGTTTGCAGGAGAGTAGAAACTTTCATGAAAAAAATTAAGAGCAAGGGATTGGAGAGATGGCTCAGCAGTTAAGGCGCTTGCCTGGGAAGCCAGAGGACCCATGTTCTACTGTCGAGAGCCCACATTAGCCAGACGCACAAAGGTGAAGCAAGTGCAAGGTCACACATGCCCACCAGGTGGTGCAAGTATCTGGTGTTTGAAGGCAATGGCTGAGACCCTGGCACGCCAATTCTCTCTGTCTCTTTCTCGCTTGCTCTCTCTAAAATAATAATAATAATAATAATAATAATAAAAATTAGGAGCAAGGATATGGAGAGGCAGCATAGCTACTGAGCCAGGCTCAAGAAACACACTATCCACCTACTCATTACAGGCCTGTGGGTAAGTTAGCCACTCTCTGACTCTGTTCCATTAAACAGAGAAACGGCAGCAGCCAGGGTGCCTGAGCATGTGCCCAGGGCTGCTGGAAGTGAATGACCCCCGCAGTGGGTCCTGCCTAAGCGCTCACAGACACTCACTGCACACAGCTCAGCACTGCCGGTGGAGCTGGTCCTCAGGAGGCAGTCCCAGGAGGGGGTCACCAGGCCAGCCTGAACCGCTGCATGGTAAGTGCTTTTGAACATCCTAGTGGTACTAAAGGAACAAAGGGTGGCCTCTCATTTTGGGAGCCTGAGAACAAGGACCCCGGGGGCTCCCCAGACTCCAGAACACCTTTCTGCTGAGTGTACACATCTAGCCCCTGGCAGGATACAAACCCCCATGCCTGGCTCCCCATGCTCCTCCCCCACTCCCCTGGCAGGCTCCACGGACTGCAGAAGGAAGGTCTCACAGTCTCTCGCAGTTGCAGTCTCAATGCGCCCCACTTGCCTAGGGCTCACCTTCCATTCTAGACCCATGACTCTGTTTCCGCAGACAAGACTGCACACCATGGCAGCCTCAGGTCCCACAAAACCAGAACTGCCCCTGTGACTAGTAAGTCGGCCTATTTCTCCCCCTGCGTTTTTGACATCCAGTGCCCCGCAGAGGCCCTGGGATAGACACCCTCCTGCGGGCCTGCAAGGGACTGAGAAGAAAGGGGAATGCAGACAAGGAGCGAGCTCTCATTCTTATGCTGCACTCACGTACCGGGATCCCTCCATTAAGTCCCTCAGACAAGCTCATCCTCAGCCACTCAGCAGCCTTCGGGACGTTCAAAGATGCTGGCTCCCTTCTCTGGGTCTCCCCTCGTCACGGGAAATGGGCCCCTGCTCCGAGACAACTGCTCTCCTCTCCGTGACTATCAGTAAGGGAGATTCTCCAGCAACTCCCGCTGGCTGCCCAGGATTAGTATCTGAGGACTGCCAGGAAGTCTTCTTATCTCAGGCTCTGCGTGCCTGGCCTGCAGGCTGTTGCTGTTCAGGCTGATAAGATGGTCTGTTGTTTGGAGAGGAAATAACTGAGGCAGCTTCTCTGCATGTGGCTCAGGCCTGGCTCTCTGCAGGGCCACAGCACCCCTGGGAGGGAGGAAATACACATGGGGCCTGACCTGTGATCAACAGTCCCCTGCCATCTTCATCTACCCACTACGAACAGGGTCATCAGCAGTTAGGTCAGGCTCTGCAGAAACCTGGCATAGGACCTGTGGTGCCCACACATGCTGTGTCTCTGGGCCCCCCTGCTCCACACCCTGCCCCTCATATACATATCTTTCTTCTCCTTCCTCACCCCTGGCTAGGATGTGAACCCCCTGGACCTTTGGCTAGAATAGCATCAGGATATCCAGAGCTTACAAACACTTGTGGACCTGTGAGGGGAGCTAGCATTTTCCAAGTTTATAAGATGCGTGTATTCTGCTGGGGGCAGGGGTTGCAAATGCATTTAAATTAAGGTCTTCTGCCAGTGCAACTCTCCCAAGGAAACTCCAGGACAAGAGAGCCAACGCTAGCTGGGCAGAGGCTCCATTCTGAAGTTACACACCCACTCTGAGCTCAGGCACCATGTGTCCACCACAGCCAATGCTGGGTTTCACTTGCATTCCCATGTGCCCTTGCATACTGTTGTGTATCTGCGTACTTCCTCTTACAGGACTGGGTCTGGGTGATATAGCTGGGTGTGAGGGAAGGAGCCCATCAGCAGTCCTCTAGCTGCCATAACCAGTCCCAGAGACCAACAGCCCTGGTAATAAACACGTCCTCAGTTATGGTTTGGATGTGAAATGCCCTCCTTTAGTCACGCATCTGAACACTGGTCTCCAGCCGGTGGTGCTACTTGGGAAGTTATGGAGCCTTTATGGATGTGGGTCATGGGATAGGAGCCTCATGGGTTATCTCTCTCTCTCTCTCTGTCTCTCTCTCTCTCTGTCTCTCTCTCTCTCTCTCATCTGCCCAACTGTGAAAATGGGAGCAAGCTTCTGCTTCCACAGCTGGAGCCCGTCCTGCTGCCGTGCCAGCCCCCACCAGGGTGGATTGTGTCCTGCCAGCCAAAGTAAATCTGCCCTCCCTTCACAGCTCTTGTCAAGTTGTGGTGGCTGGAATGTAAAATGTTGCCCATAACCTCAAATGTTCATGATTAAGACATCTACTTGGGGCCCCAGCTGGTGGAGGCTTTGGGCGGTGGGGCCTTGCTGGGGGAGGTGTGTCACTGGGGCAAACTGTGAGGTTTATTTTTTCATTTTATGAGAGAAAAAGAGAGAAAGCATGAGACCATTGCAAATGAACTCTAGACGCATGCACCGCCATATGCATCTGGCTTACGTGGGTTCTGGGGAATTGAACCTAGGACTTTAGGCTTCACAGGCAGGTGCCTTAACCACTAAGCCATCCCTCCAGCCAGACCTTGAGGTTTATGAGTCCAGCCCAGTTCAGATCCAGCTGCTTCTTCCTGCTGTTTGACACAAGATGTGATGTCCCGGCTGCCTGCTGTGCCATGTCCCTGCCATGATGAAATGTCCCCTTGAAACATAAGCCAAAATAAACCCTACACTACAATAAAATTATAAATGAAGGCCTGGGGTGAGGGCAGCCTCCTCTCTTTTCTCTTCTTCATGGCTGCTCATCTTTCCAAGACTGAATCTCGGGGGGTCCCAGTACAAGTAGGGTGATGTCCTTCCAACTCTGGCAAGGATATATTTTTTTCTACTCCCTTTTTACCTTCTAGTTTTTTGTGTGTTTTTAAATAAAATTTTTATTTATTGATGTTCAAGTAGAGAAACAAAAATGGGCACGCCAGAACCTTTAACCACTGCAAATGAACTCCAAATGCATGTACCACTTTGTGCATCTGGCTCTACGTGGGCATTAGGGAATTGAACCTAGGTCATTAGGCTTTACAGGCAAGTGCCTTGAAAGCTGAGCCATTTCACTAGTCCCTGCCTTTTAGTTTTTAAAGCTCTGGCTTTTTTCTAATTTCCCTGCCTGGAAAACAACAACAACAACAAAAAAACCCTGTCAGGTCTCCCTCTGTGCCCGTGCTCTGTTACCCACATGGGGACTTAGGGTGTATGCAGCTCTGTCCTTCCATTCACTGACTCCCTTGAATGCCCCTGAATAAATGTAATAGTTTATACACTACCCTGCTTGGTCTGTTTATTTCAATTCTTTGTTAAAAACACATGGGGAAAAAAAAAACCCCAGAGTTTGGAGGTGAAGGACTTTCGCTGAATCCCCAAAACCCTGCTCTAGGTTGACATCAGTAGTAACGGAAAATAAAGGGTCCAAGACAGGTCCCAACCCACGTTTTAATAAACGGGATAGTTGTAATAGTGTTCGGTTAGGAATGCCACAACCGTAATTTCAGGAAAGTTCTGGCATCAGTGTGAACACAGGGTAGATTTAACGTGTACACAGGCCACTTTAGGAATGATCTAGATGCTATGAACAAGCATTGGTGTGTATGTGTGTGTGCATATGAGTGTGGACCCATGTGCATTTGTCTTACTCCCCCCCACACTCTCACATTGCCTAGCACCAAGCTCAGAGGGTGGAGCGGCCGTGAGTGTGCTCAGGACCATCCTTCTCCCGGAAGAGAGGCATGGAAATGGTGATTCCACAGAAAACCCAGGCCGGGCTAGCTTCACATGTACACGAAGGGTACACCCAGCAAGTGACTCGTCACAGGTCATGCCAGGCCTCATCTGAGATGACAGCCCATCCCAGTGTCTATTGATTGGTTTTCATAAGAACCCAAAGCTTGCTCTCAGGAGAAAGAGACACTCCTGGGTATTTCAGCCAGAGACTGTCCCTTCCATGGGCACATCTCTTTATGGCAGAGCACACCGTGCTGAAAGGAAACAGAGGCACTCCACCCTGCTGTGTAACTCACGGGCGATGATCTGGAAAAGACAAAACGCCTTTCCTCTCCCACTCAATCCCACACAGCGAAAGTAACAGAAGAGTCTGGCAAAGCAGCACATCTCCCTCACATGGGGGGTTTAGTCAGTCACTCACCTTGGAAGGCTGAGCCACTGTCCACGTCTGCCCTCACTCAGTCAAGATGGTCCCGCCCACTGCTCCGAGCTTCTTCACTCACCACTGGCCCTGAAGGGGCCCAGGGCCTCTTGGTGCCATTTCCAATTTGGGAAGGTCAGATCTGAAGATGAAAGACAGAAAATACACGTTGGCTCTGACATTCACCCCATCCACCACCTTGCCCAGATGACTCAGAATGATGACAAGGCGTCTTGCCAGCTGTCCACTCCCTTACCCAGACGTTCCGGCCGCACAAGCACCCCTTCTGTCCCACACTCTAAGCGGGGTCAGAAAGTAATCTCCACTTCCTGCCTGCAAGGAACTTGCTGGGGCAAAAACAAACACACAGGAGTCTCAAGGCAATGGAATACAGGATGTGAGGGATACTCTGGAGGACACAAGGAGGAAGTGACCAAGTCAGTGTGAAAAAAGAATACGAAATTGAGGCGTAGTGTGTGTGTGTGTGTGATGATTAACTTAGCCACTACCTGAACAAAGTATAAATGAGATGCCATTTAAAAAATATTTATTTATTTATTTGAGAGAGGCAGAGAGAGAGAGAATGGGTGGGCCAGGGCCTCTAGCCACTGCAACGAACGAACTCCAGATGCAAGCACCCACCACCTTGTGCATCTGGCTTTACACAGGAATCAGGGTCCTTGGGTTTTGCAGGCATACACCTTAACAAATGTGTCATTTCTTCAGCCCGAGATGTCATTTACGCAAACACAAAACACTTGGGAAGTATCAGGGAAATGTCTCAGCAAGTAAAAATGTTTGCTGCGCAAGCGTGAGAGCCTGAGTGGGCCTGAGACCACCTGGATTTTATTCCCTAGCACCTACACAAGCAGCTGGGTGGGGCCATGCAGGCTTGTACCTCCAGTCCTGGCTGGCAAGCCAGCCAGTCTGACCAAAAACAGCAGCTCCAGGTTCAGCTAGACAGAGTCCATGTCAAACAAACAAGCAGAGGAACCAGACAGGAAAGGACACCTGATGTTCTCTCCTGACCACATGCCAGCACACACCACACATACCACCCACTCATGCCAAAAAAGGAAAAATAGGGCTAGGGGAAAGAATTCCCAAGGGCCAAAACCAAATGTGTTAGTTACATGTTACTGTGAAAGTGAATCCTCCGCAGACAGTGAGGACAGCAGGGCCTCCGTGCAGTTCTTGCCAGGGACCCCAAAACTAGAAAGCAGTGTCCCACACACTTTCTCCTGACATCACTGCTGTCACTACTGCCACCATTCCCATATCATGGATGGGCTGTTGAGGTCTGAAGAGCATCCGTGAGCAAACTGGCCTGACAAAGCAAAGGCAGTGACCAGAAAGAGGCCACAGTGAAGAGCAGTGTCTGAGGCCACCTGTTACACACAGCATCTCTGCCTCACCTGACATTGGATGGAGTCTAGTTCTCCAGTCTTGAAATCTGAGCTTGGCCGGGCCTTGCTTGGGTCAATGGCACAAGAGCAAATGCGATACAAGTAAAGGCTCGAACAGTGCTGATGTAAAGTGCAGGGTGTGTATAGCTCAGTGGTAGAGCACATGCTTAGGATTCCTGAGGTCCTAGGTTCAAACACCAGGGTGCACACACACACACACACACACACACACACACACACACACACACACAGTTTTTATGCAGTGAGTTCCCTTCCTCTCTGCTGCCTCTGCCCTGGCCTGGGCTAGCCTGTGGAGAGGAAATAGCGTGGAGAGGCATGGGGCTTGCCAGCCCAGCTTGACCCCACATTTGGATGTGAGACCATCACAGGCAACGAAGCCCCGCCAAGCCGGGCAGATGAGAAGGCTGCATTTACCCAGGGACGGAGAATCACAGGTGTGGCTGTGCCAGGTCCTGAGGGAATGTTGACCAGCACAGCCACCCTGGTTTGTCTCCGTGGTGGGCCATGGCAGCTTAAGAAATGGAGCAGCCTGTGGGTGAAGGCAAAGAGGTAGAGCTGAGGAAAAGGGAGACGGGAGAGCAGTTTCCATGAACAAAGGCAGGATGGGAGCCCCACGGAAGCCAGGTTTGTCTAAAGGATCGGCCTGGCTCTGAAACCACATTCTGTGGTGACTATGAACAAAAGCCTATTTGGAGCTGCTGATGGGAACAGGATGTTTACATGGATGACACAGGAAAGGGGTTGGAGTGAAAGCCATGGGGTTCCGTGTCTCAGTGTGGAAGGCGACAGAACATACGTACACCTTCCAGTGTGTCTACAGTGAGTTTCAGGGGAAGAAGCCCCAGCCACAGCCTCCTGACCAGCTCACTAAATCCACAGCTGAAGGGGTCTTGCCTCTTAGCAGCAGCTGGAGGGGCTGTACCAACCTTAACTAGGCCTCCCCCTCAGCGGCCTGCACCATCCCCTCTCCTGCCGTGTTTCCTTCACATTCCATCATGTGCAGCACTTCCCAGAACCCTTCTGCTGACTCCAGTTCCCAGCATGCAATGTGCTCCCAGAGCACACTGCCCCTGGCCTTTTAAACCAGCAAAGTGAGGGGCTTGTGTACCTGGCACATGGAGAAAGTCAATCACTTTTTGTTCTTTTTGAAGTACTGGGAATTAAACCTGGGGTCTCATGCATGTTAAGCGTGCACTTGACCAAGTGAGCTACATTCCCAGCCCCGATCACTACTTTTCATAGGATAGAATGTACGAAACCATTCAGAAGTGACTCTTCTTTCAGGTCTTTTAGGCGCCTTTTCCAGTCTCTAAACTGGGCTGGGGGCTTACCTTCGGGGACCAATGGCTGGCTGCCTTTGGTGGATCCATTCATTCATGCAGCATGAATTTACTCTCCTCCAGGGTCTCCTCAACCCTACCCTCACAGATTTCCCCAGACTGGGCCTTTAGCAGAGGGAGAGGGTCTGCACGTCACCATTTCTCTACTCCCTGCCCCATCCATTGCTTATCATATTGAACAATACATGATTGAAGAGACACTCAATAATCACTGTCAAATGAAGAATAAATGAACAAGAGATGAATCTCTGAATATCAGTTAAATGTGTGGCTGTGGGCTGCAGAGATTGCTTAGTGGTTAAGGCACTTGCCTGCAAAGCCTAAGGACCCAGGTTCAGTTCCCCAGGAGCCACATAAGCCAGGTACACAAGGTGGCGCATGCATCTGGAATTTGTTTGTAGTGGTTACAGACCCTGGCACACCCATTTTCTCTGTCTCTCTCCCTCTCTCTCTCTCTCTCTCTCTCTCTCTCTCTCTAAAAAAGAGTGTGGCTGTGCTTGAATTGGGCGTGGTGGTTGGAATGAAATGAGCTAGGAGGCTCAGGTGTTTTGAATACTTGGTCCTCAGCTGGTATGCATTAGGGACAGTTGTGTGGCCTTTGGGACGTGGAACCTTTCTGGAGGGGGTTTGTTGCTGGTGGGTAATACAGCCCATGGCCAAGCTCAGTGCTCAGACTACTTTGTTCCTACGGCTGTGGAGACATGACCCAGGACCTGCTCAGACTTGCCAAGCTTCCCTCGCCACGATGAAACTCCCCTCAGATCTATAAGCTAAAATAAACTCTTCCACCAGCTATTCCTGTTCAGGTGTTTTGTCCCAGCAACAAGCAGGTAACTGTTACATGGGCCTTATGTAGGTTACAAATGACTAAATAGTTTATAATTTTCACAATAAAGAGCAGCAGCTTCCGGTTGAGATGGCGGCATAAGAACCACACCAAAAAAAAAAAAAAAAAAAACAATAAAGAGCTGAAACTGGAGAGATGGCTCAGAGGGCAAAGGCACTTGCTTGCAAAGCCTACTGTTCTTGGTGAGATTCCCCAGTGCCCACATAAAGTCAGATGCACATGGTGGCACATGCACCTGAGTTCATTTGCAGTGGCAGGAGGCCTTGGCATACCAATACTCTTTCTCTATTTCTGTCTCCTCTCTCAATTAAATTCATGGAATATACAGGCGTAGACAGAGTGGCATGTGCACGTGCAGCCTAGAGAGAGATGCCCTGCTTGCTCTACACCGTGAGACACGAACATGAGAACTACAATAACATGGCGCCCTGCTCCCCTCGGAGCCTCGGGTACGGCTTGGTACATGTGATCACCAAGTCAGGCCTGGAATTCTCCTTGGAGCAAAGCAACCCTGTTCTTGAGGTGGCTTTTACAATGTGAATCCGGAGCATCCCCTGAAAGCTGGCTCATGGGTCAAATGCTTAGCAGCCATCTGAAGAGCATTGGGGAAGTGTGTGAATCTTCAGGCTCTCACTTTGTCAATGGCTATATCCACCGATTAATTTGATGGAAACTACGAAGTGGGGTCTCACGGGAGGAAGCAGGTGACTGGGAGCCAGTCTTTGAGCTATATTTCTTGTTCCCACCCTCTTCCTCTCTCTCTCTCTCTCACTCTCTGCTTCCTGGCTGCCATGTGCTGAGCAGCTTCCTCGGTCACATGTGCCCACCCCCATGATGCTCTGCCTCCCCTCAGGTCCATGGCATTGGAGTCAGACACCATGCACTGACGCTTCTGAAACTGTGAGCCAAGTTAAAGCCAAGTTACCTCATTGAAGTTGTTCTCCTCTCACAGTGATGGAAAGATGACTAACAGTTGGTAACTGCATTAATGCCAAACTCTAAGACTCAGGGCCCAAGCAAGAAGCTGTGATTTAGAGGCAAGAAAAATGTCTCCTGACAAGCTGAAGCACAGATTAGGATAAATTCCAGCCAAACAAATCAAGCTTATGTTCTCCTTTCCCCTGCTCCGGATACTCAAGTCGTTCTTGCTTTGACCCCATTAGTGCATCCGCCATCCACAGCCCCCTTGTGCCACTGGACGTGCCTTCCCACTGCCCAATATTGTACAGTAAATCTCACAAGAGACTGTTTTCCAATTTTGTGCCTTCCCAGGGCAGGGCAGCAAACTGGACATAAAACTCAACATCATTCCTGGAGAGACACAGCCAGTTTGCCTAATAAATCATAGCTTTTCTCATCCAAGCAGAAAATGATCGTCTGAATGACTGAACACTGTCTGGCCAGATACTATTGCTGCCCAGGTAAATTACAGGACTCTTTGCTCAGAGCCTATGGGCACGTCATGTTCCAAAGCACCACGGGTGCTTCTCGGTGTGCCGCAGGGGAGGCAGGTGTGTGCTTCTATAAATGTTGCCTGCTCTGGGACTTAGCTCGTTGGTAGATGCAAACAAAGTGTGTCTACTCCAGCTATTGGATGGACTATGTTGGAAATTAGGTGAATTTAAAAGAATATGAAATTTTGCTTGAAAACAAAATTAAACACTAGTAAGAACAGCACACAGTACCTTGAAGTGCTGACTAGCACTTTGCTAAACTGTCATTCAAAGTGTAGTTAAAAGCCCCATTCAATGCTCATAATGGCACGGCGGGAGCACTGATACTTTCACCATTTGGAGGCTGAGTATATGGAGCCTTGAGATTATGTCACTTGGTCATATGAATAGTACATTCTAAAAATTGAAATAGAAACTAATATCTAAACTCACTTGTAAAGTCCAGAACTAATACAGCTTACTTCATGTGAGCATTTATAAGGCTTTGCCCTGGTGGGGCAACAGTGCATTCTTGGGCACTGCCTTCAAGAAGCCCACTGTGTAGAAAGGAGGTCCAGATTTAGTGTAGCAGTTCCCTTCTTATTGCTGGGATATAACACCCCACCAGAAGTAGGTTATAGAAGGAAGGGTTTTTTTAAATTATTTTTTTGTTTATTTATTCATTTGAGAGCAACAGACAGACAGACAAAGAGGCAGAGAGACAGAGAAAGAGAATGGGTGCACCAGGGCCTCCAGCCACTGCAGACAAACTCCAGATGCATACGCTACCTTGTGCATCTGGCTTACGTGGATACTGGGGAATCGAGCCTCGAACCGGTGTCCTTAAGCTTCACAAGCAAGCACTTAACCACTAAGCCATCTCTCCAGCAACCCCTTTTTTTTTCAACTCATAGTTTCAAAGGGAAGTTTCACCATGGCAGAGAAAGCAAGACACGAGTAGGAAGGTGGCTTACATTGTCACGCATCAGCAGCCAAAGTGAGCCTGCCAGCACAGGCAAGTGGGTTGGACTATCAAATCCCAAAACTCATTCCCAGGGATATACCACCTCCAGCAAGGCTGTACCTGTTAGAGCTCTACCAGCTGAAGATTAAGCATGAGGCTTAACCAAAAACACGTGAGACGATGGGAGCCATTTTAGGTTCAAACCATCACACTTAGACCCAAGGAACTAGAGCACAGTGCTCTGTAGACAACTGAATATATTTTCCAACCAGAGTTCTATTCAGAACAGGATCTTGTAGAGAATGGAAACAAATGGAGACTGGCTGGCTGGATCAGTTTGCAAAGGGACTAGCGGATGAGCAAACGAGGGTAAGCAGGGAAGGCAGCAAGGGTTGACAGGGGAGGGAGGAGACCTAGAAAAGTCTAAGGTGCCCCAGGGAGGTGATGCCAAAGGTGTGAACAAGCTGAGTGAACAGTGGGAGGGAACAGGGGCTCCTGTGGAAGCCACCAACTGCCCAGCGTGCTGTGGGGACTTGGGGTCAAGCCAGCTTTCACGCCTCAGTCTCTCAAGGGTCACAACATGGATGACAATGGTGACCCTAGTCCTGCCCTGAAGGAGAAATGGTCCAGAACATTCCTGATATGCCATCCTCTGGAGGACGCTCAGAAAAGAAGGAAGGGAAGAGGACAGGCAGATGTAGGTCCGAATGCACAAAGGCCACCACAGACTTGCTGGAGTGGATCCTTAAATATGTGTGGAGCGTGCTGGGATGCTGTGGTGTCTACAACGGCGGGAGCCTGGAGAACACAGGCCACGTCGGTGTGACAGTGACACCAACATCCCTCAGGGGCTGAGCAAGGGCACCTGTGACTCTGACTAGACAACAAGGCGGGGGGTCCTGAGTTTCCCCTCCAACCTCTAGGCTCTAAGGTTCGGCAAACACACCTTGATGCTGCAAACCCAGACAAAGGTCTAGGCTTCAATTCAGATGGTGTGACAGTTTGAATGTATATCCTCTGTGGACACAGGTGTTAAAATTAAGCTTGAGAGCAGGCGTGGTGGTGCACGCCTCTAATCCCAACACTCGGGAGGCCAAGGTAGGGAAATCGCTGTGAGTTCGAGGCCAGGCTGAGACTACATAGTAAATTCCAGGTCAGCCTGGGCTAGAGTGAAACCCTGTCTCAAAAAGCAAAACAAAACAAAAATTAAACTTGTCACTTGGATCTCCAGCCACCTGGCTGGAGGAGGTGTCACTGGGGGGCGGATCCTGGAGTCCAGCCCTAAAGTGTCACTGGGGGCAGATCTGAATTCCAGCCAGAGGTGTGCAGAGCAGTGTGAGGTCTGGGGGTTCTTGCTTGCTGCTTTCTTGGTGTCTTGGTGCTTTCTTTGCTGCTGGTGGTTTTTCCCTCTGCTTGGACTTATGAATGGGAGCCAGTTTCTTCTGCCTTTGATGGGACTTCCCCTGGATGTGTAAGCTTGAAATACATCCCCTCCTTCCGTAAACTGGTCTGAGCTGGAGCTATGGCTCAGCACTTGCCTGCAAAGCCTAAGGACAGCAATCAATTCCCCAGTGCCCATGTAAAACCAGATATACAAAGCAGCACGTGTCTGGAGTTTGTTTGCAGTGGCTCGAGGCCCTGACATACCTATTCTCTCTTTCACTGTATCTGCCTCTTTCTCTCAAATAAATAAGCTTAAAAAAACCACAAAACACTGTGTCTAGTTTGGATGTTCATCCCAGCAGCATGGAGCTGTCTACTGCAGATGGTTAGGGAAGGTGCCAACCTGTCAGGTCTTCAGGAACCTGATGGACTTGGCGACCTACTGAGCCAGTGTGGACAGAGCTCCCGGTCACTCAGCATGTCTACAGAGTCTCAGGCAGGAAAGTGGCTCCAGTGGCTGAGGAAGAGGATTATAACAGGGCACTATAATGGTGAGTGACGGTAGGTCACCATACACCTTTAGCAACGCCATCCCAAACACTCCCCAGGTATCAACTCACTTCATGCTCTATACGTCTGTGGGAGGCAGGATGATGACCCCTGCTTCAAGAATGAGGAAACCAAAAGCACAGAGAGGTTAAGCAGCACCACTCCAGGTCACACAGCAAGACAGAGACAGAAGGAGCACGTGACGGGCGTGGTGGTGCACTTTAATCCCAGCACTCGGGAGGCAGAGGTAAGAGGATCACAAAGAGCTCAAGGCCACCCTGAGGCTACATAGTAAATTCCAGGTCTGCCTGGGCTAGAGGAAGACCCTAAACAAAACAAAGAAACAAAAACATCTAGCACTTATATCAAGTAAATCAATAAATCAGTGAGTGAATCATCGATGAATAACTGAAGTGTGGGGGAGGGGAAGGCTGAAAAAGAGCACTGCTAAGTCTCTTTACATATACTTAAGACTTCACAATTCTTCACTATTTCACACTATTTTGAGAGTACAGCCTTTGTAACCTCTCACTGGATCCACACAAGGCAAAACCCACCCAACGCAAGGGACAGTTATTAAGTCCACGGCTCTGCAAAAGTGGAAACCACCCAGGGACTGTTTCCACCCGTGGATCTGTTTCACTGCAAAAGCCTGTACTTCAGGGCTCAAGTCTGCAATCCCAATGCGCTCCACGCCACAGGTAAAGACAGGCAGACAGCAACAGGCTGCCAGGCGGTGAGGGCTGGCCCAATTGTTCCACAGGGAACAGGCTTTTCATTTGAAGTTGAGTGGCAGCAGGACAACCCAGCTGTCTGCCTTATCTCCCCCTCCGTTTTAATTTCCTTTTTCGCCACAAGACTGAATTTTGAAATTGAAGATTAGGCTTTAGAAAGAATCAGCTCCACACCCCACAAAGACACTCCTGTCTGTGGCTTCAAGTATGGCCTTGGCAATGGGCTTTATCCCTTAGACTATGCCAGGTGAAGGGATTAGCAGTGTCTTCCACTGACAAGAGCAAGGCACCTTCCTCTCTGTTGAGAAGGTGTTAGCAAAAGGGAACTGCCAACATCGTACACTGACTTACGCTTCAGCTCACTTAGGTAGATCACCCTGTCTTCCAAGGCGTCCCCCCCAGGGAGCCAGGGACACTCACAGGCCCGCTTGCACACTTGCCTCTTAGCCTTGCAGCCCTGTCCTGTCTCCAGGCCTGAGATGTTATGACGGTTCCTCACCGCCCCCCCCTTGAGCCCCAAGCACCATGGACTCTCTGCATTCAATATATGCCAACATATCAAAAGATGAGCACTCGCTGACATGTGGAATGAAGTGGAGCGCTTTAAATCAAGAGAGCCTGGAGAAAGAAGGGCAGATCAACTTGTAGAGCCACCCTGGAATGTGAGTCAGAGGGAGCGCTGACCGCTCGCCCGTCCTTTAAGAGGGTGAGCTTGCTGGTCTTGGACTCCAGAGGAGGCCAGTGCAGCATCACAAGACCTCTTTCCAGCCAGGATGACAAGACACTGAGTTCACCTCTACTAACAGGTACAGCCCAAATGCAGCACACCTAGGGGCTAGTCCAGGAGCAGATGCACAGGGATGCTTTTCTTAGAGAAGCCGACCTACCCTCCACACTCGGAGTCCCCATGACAGACAGAGACAGGGTGAGGGATGAGGCTGAAAGCTACATGGCATGGTGCCGGGTCCTGGACTATGGACCTGACCAGTGAATTCCACCTCTGCTGCTTTCTAGTTATGGGACCCTATGTTAGTGACTCTGAACTTAGTTTTGCCAGCCATCAAAACGGGGTTAAGAGAAAAGTATAGAGACTGTCCAGGCTGCTGTAAGGATGAAGGACATAAGGTCAGGAGGGTGAGCAACTGACAAGACAGCATGCTTCCTGGCCTAGCCAAGTAGAGGCGCCGACTGTGGGCTCCAGGTGGACAGACAGAAGCCCAGACACTGCATCTCTCACACTCACAATCCAATCATCCCGGCATTAGGAAATTATGACAGCTGAAATCACTTGCTCTGTAAGATTATTTGGGGTTGTTTGTGCCCCCAAATCTGCAAGGAACATTCCTGGCTCCACTCTGTAGGGCTTTCTCCCCCCTGCCCTTCGTCTCCTGAGCCTGTGGGCCTGGGCTTGCTGACCGTGGCTCTGACCGCAGGCTTCTGTGATAGGAAGAGAATCCATAGGCAGAAGAATGGAGTCTGCATGCAGGCAGCTTCCCAGCCAAGTGTCTGGGGTATTCCTGCAGGCGGTCTTTCTTCAGGGACCACTGACTCTCTCCCATAGGACCCATGACTTCCAAAGCTTCCTCTGCAGTGACTGTCCTGAGTGACTTCCAGAGGCTGACAGTTCCAGCTTCCAGTTCCAGTTTACAGAGAACTTTCTCTCCAGGGTCACAAGTAGCAGCAGTATGGCTGAGTCATGTGGATCAAAGGAGCACAGGGTGACGACGGTGACATGCAGACAGAGGGGAGCATTGGGATAAGGCTTGCAGGTTAAAGGTTGATCAGCCCTTTCCCAGTCATCAGACATGGTACTGACACATCCTTCCTTCACTGTATTGGGCAGGTATGAAGAGTAGGGGACTATGTGTGTCAGCTGTGGATATACTTTGTGGCTGGCAGGCTGTCAAATGTGTGGGTAACCCACCCAACAGAAAGGAAGTTTTAGGCCAATAGAATAGCTGAGCACTGAGACGGTTGTTATTGTGATACGTCATTTCTCCCTGTGAATGCACATGGTGAGCTGCAAAGCACGGAGGGGAGGACTCTCATCTAGTGTGGCACTCAGAAGAGGGGAGCTAGGGCCATGGGGGCCCCAGCTGCAGATACTCGAGGATGTGGGACTGAAGTTGGCTGCTTAGAAGTTTGAATTCTCAGACCCTGGAGACTTTTTCTGGTCCTGTAATGACTACAGTCCACTACAAGAGGGAGAGAGAGGATGGAATCCTTCGTCACTTGGCCAACAAAGTCAGGTTTATTTTGGGCTCTGGTCTAGTCTTCTGAGGATCTAAAGAAAAAGGTGCATGCGTGTGTGTGTGTGTGTGTGTGTGTGTGTGTGTGTGTGTGTTTCTTTTCTTCCCACTGACCCTTTTATTTCTGAAAACATAAATGCCCAATTAGATGAATTCTCGTCTTTCATGTGGAGTTGTTCTGGGCTTGTTCAGCATGAAACAATATTTTGGAGTCATTCCATCCTCGCAGTTAGAGAAGCAGTTGGCTTGTTTCAGTTGGTTTTTTTCTGGTTGGGTTTTTCTCAAGAGCTCTTTTCTAAATAAATATGCATGAAGGGAATTTTTAGCCACTCTTAGTTCACTGTAGATCCAAATGGATTTTTGTCATTGCTTTGTTTTTCACATAGCCAAGTGTACCACAAGGCAACCTATTTGGATTTGATTTTTTTTTTTTACCTGTATTTACTGAAATTCAGAGTAAGTACTTTCTTGGATTATGACAATGTGGACTTTCCTAAAGTCCTCTGCAAGCTCCCTTTTAATTCCGCCAAGTCAGTTGGAACTAATGTTCTTTTGTTCTTAGCTGGTTTGAATTATTATCATTTTTAACTCTTACTTTAAATTCACTTTAAAATGTTCAAACTTATACCTGGTTAGATAGTTGTCATTTTAGAGGACAAAATAAAACAAAATTTACATACGCAGTCAGAAGAAATGTCTCAAACACCTCAGACTAATTGGAAGAAACTTTCAACAAATAAATATTCCAACCTTATGTAAATCCAGAACTGACTAAAAGGATTTCGTAGACCATATCACGTCCCCACACCAATCTGTACAAAGCTGAACCTTTACAGGAATAAAAACACAACATTCGTTGGGCAATCCTGATGAGTCAGGAGGTACGGTGAGTTTCTCAGTACAAAAGCTAGTTTATTTTTTGCATCAACTGTACCAACTATATCTGCTTCACAAAACAGGAAATGAAATGGAGGCGCTGAGCAGGTAAGAAGTGTGATCATAGAAGCAAGTTCTGTGCCTTGCACTGAAAGCCAGGCAAACCTTACGCCAGGCCCCTTGGCTTCCCAGCAAGATGCTTCTGATAACATCTGCAAGGCTTTGTATGGGGCTACGGGATGTCACTGTGTCCAGCAGGAGGCAGGAGGTCATGTGTTGGAAGCTTGGTCCCCAGTGGGAGATGTTAAGAGATGGGAGGACCTTTAAGAGCTGGGACTTTGTGTGAGGTGACCAGACTAGCCTCATTCCACACTCTGGCTTTCTGGGTCACCATGGGCTCTCCCCCTCACATATGCTCCAGGCATGATGTCATCCGCCATGATGGGATGCAGCCAGGAGACCCCATCGGAGCCTGTGCCACATTGTTTGGATATTCAGTCTCCAGTGCTGTGAGCTTTTCTCTACAAACTACCCAGCCTTAGACATTCTGCTATAGCAACAGAGAACATAAAGGAGCTTAATACCATCTCATTTTTGACACATTTATTTTAACGCTAAGGGTTAAACTGGGGCTTCCACCAGCTATGTGGTTAAGGACTCAACCTTCAGTTCCTCAGGTTTCTCCCCTGTCAGAGGGGATCTACTCTTCCTTAGGCTGGTGTTCAGGTAGTAGGTGTGTGCATAATCCCTTCAGTCTACCCTGCAGGCCTCCACCCTACTCTCCCAAATAGGCAGGAGAGGGGAGCTCCCAGCTGTGCAGAGCTGCAGAAACTAGGGAGAGGCCAGGTGAGAAGTTGATCCTTCTGTTCCCAGCCTATTAGGAGGTCAAGAAACGGTATCTCAGGGATCCTAGCCCCTCCCTTCCTTTGCATCCCCTCCAGGATGGTACCCACACAATACTACAGCCTCTCTTGCTGGTTTCCCTAAATGTTACTACCACGTCTGGAATTTCTTCAATTCTCCACTCATGTTTCCTACTGGAACCCAAAGTGACAAGGTATTTAAGGATCTGGGCACTTTGGGGCACACACTGAACACTTAGTAAAATACTGAGGCGGCGCAAATTCTCTAAGAGGCAAGTACACTCATATACCTGTCTCCCAGGTTCCTCCCAACTCCAGGGGTAGAGATAGGGTTGATCTTTGCATAACCATCCCCTACTTAGGATGTGGACAGTCAAACAAGATTAATAGAAGATTAGCCCGCCAGGTTTAGGCCAAACCCAGGACTCAGAAGTTCTGAGTCTCGGCCTTGGTTTCCCTGCCAGGGCTGGGCCCTTTGACTAGGGACTGGGTGGCCACCAGCAATGTCTCTGAGAGTGCCCAAGTGGTGACCACTTAGATGGAGCCCACTCCAGACACCTTAAGCTTGACCCAAGCCATTCCCCTTTCTCATCTCCAGCCAAGTCACAAGCTGGCCCAATCAGGCATAGCCCAGGGTCTTAGGGCTGAGCCATTTCCTCCAACTCCTCCACTTCTCAGACCCTTGTTCTGGCTATTAATTCTAAGCACTAGTCCTTCCAGAGAGGTTTCAGACAACCCACGGGAGTGAGACACGGAAGCTGCTCCAGTGTAGCTTGAGGTCCTGCTTCTTCCACGGGTCATTCATCAGCCACTTCACCTTAAAACTAGCTGCCTGTTTCCAGGTCTTCTAAGAGCTTTCTTAGACCCCGTTCCTCCACTCCATACAGGCTCTGTGCTTGCACTGTCCCACTTTCTTGATTCAACACCCGTCCTTCAATGGAACTCGGTGGCACTGGGACTCCCCTGCATGGAACTCCTCACCCTTTATCCTCTCAGGGTGCCCAAAGCCCAGTGAGGACACGTCCATGTGCCTTGTCCACCTAGAGTACAGAGGCACAAAAAAAAAAAAATCTCACCTCCTCACACAGCTGTCCTGTGGCAGTGTCAGCAATAACCAGTGCTTTCTCTCTATTATGCGTGTGCCCTTCTACTCCAGCCTCCCAAATCAGCTGTCCAAATCTAAATGGGAGATGCATATACACGGGTTTAAATCCAAGATTGAAAATAGAGCATTAGGCTGTATTTTCCAAGCAAATCCATCATGGCCTCCGTGCTTCACACACAATCACACTGAGACCCATAACTCATGGATGGACACTTGCAAAGTTAAGGGTCCTACAGAATGGCGGTGCTGCAAAAGTGCCTAGCATGTGAGTCAGACTGAGGAAAGGGCACAGTGAAGGAATCCGGGACCACAGCCACCAAACCCCTCAAACCTCCACGTGCCTCCACTTTCTTCACACAGGGGGGAAGGACTGTGGGAGGTCTGTTATCTCCTTATCTCTATTTTTCTTGCACATAGCATACAAGACACTTGTATGCTCCAGGCTCCCAGGGCTCCGTGTAGGCTCCTCAAGGCAGCAGAACTCCTTGCCCCGACAGCCCCTCACAGCACATGCTGCCTTCACTGTGGTTCAGGCCTCTACGGTGTAGATGTAATCCTTTACCTTCCAGTGTATCTCCCCAGGACACTGGGGCCTACTGGACAGTAAAGGGACAAGGAACATGTGTTTCTACCCCGGGGGCATCTCAAACACCCTGCAAGGTATGCAGAACAAAATGAATCCCCCATAAACACAGGTTCAGGTGGAATCAAAACTATCCAACCCTCCTCACCAATGCAACCAGAAAGAAGGAACATTCCAGACTTTCCACAGGATGCGCTGGTTTCCAGTGAAGATACTGAAAGTTACATGAACTGGAAGGTATGGGTTTGGAGAAAATGGAGCATAAAGGGTTAACCCAGCAGCTTTGTCACCCACAGCCTTGGTGATGTCCCCTCCTGTGAACTCATAGCTGTACCTCAAAGTAAAAGGGTTGAACAAGCTAATCCCCAAGGCTACCTTCAGCTCATGGATAAAGACCCCCCCCCCCGCAAAGTCATTCTGTTCTTTTTTTGCTCTTTGCCTAACTTGGGAGCCCCTCCGACATCACTCAACTTGTGCTGAGGTGACTTAGACTGCAGTGTTAAAAACACAGGGCTGTCACCTACACAGATAAATAAATAAATAAAACCGTGTTGAGAATTCCAGGGAAGTGACTTGACCAAGTGAGGGATCAAAAAGGTGGGACCCTACCTCGAAAAAAAAAAAAAAAAAAAAAAAAAAAAAAGGTGGGAAGCCGCCCTAACCAGTGAGAGGGGACAGGCCTGTGGTGTGGCATCATGGATCACCCAGGCTGCCCAGGCAGGCTTTCAGGAGGAATGTGAGCAGACCTAAAGAAGGTGGGGGCTGTGTGTGCACAAAGAAAGGCTTTACTGGATGCAAGGCGGCTGCCAGCAGAGAGCCACAGCCTCTAGTTCTGCAGGGTGAAACCTAGACCTGGGACCCAGAATAGCTCTGGTGCCAAGTTGCAAAGCAATTGAGCCTTGGCAATGGGGCTCAAATGCACGCTCTCACCGGGGACCAGGTCTGGGCTCCTCTGACCAAATGAGAGCAGGAGAGACCTCTCAGGTTCTCAGGTCTGTGAGGGAATGTGCAGTTTCCAAACAGGTCACATGACTGAACCAAGCTGCGTGAAAGCCTTGTTCTGGGGATTCTTTATGACCAGGTCAGCTCTCCATGGGCTCTCGGGCTGTGCAAACATGTACAGAGTTACATAGTCAGGACGCACTGGCAAGGAGTATTGTAGTCCCCTAGTCCACGAGTCACTCCCCTCATCAAAATCCAAAACTATGAAAAGAAAAAAAAAAAAAAAACAAACAAACAAATAAATAAATCCCAACACTATGAACTGGAATTCAAAAAAACTTCAACTTGCAAGTTTTAAATAACCTTTTATTGATTTGTGCATGTGGTGTCTGTGTGTGTGTGTGTATGCATGCATGTTTATGTGTATGGTGTGTATATGTGGCACATGAGTGTGGTGATTTTGCTCCTCAGGAGGGAGGGAATGCTGTACATCTTTTTTGAGATAGTGTCTCTCCCTGGCTTGCAGCTCACCAATTAACCCCAGGGAGCCTTTTGTCTCTGCCTCCCCAGCACTGGGATTACAGGCACCCAGACACCACACCCAGTATTTTTAAGGGGGTCCTGGTGATTGAACTCAGGACCTCATGCTTGAAAGGCAAGCACTTTACCAATTAAGCTATCTCCCCAGTCCCTACACAGCTTTTATTGCTAAATAGTTATAGCTGTTTTATTACATTATAAATTACTCTTAATCCCTTATTATGCCAAACATAAAAGTTAAACTGCACCACGCTAATGTAAGATAAAACAGCCCTGTGTCGGGCTGGAGAGATCGCTTAGTGCTTGCCTGCAAAGCCTAAGGATCTAGGTTCAACTCCTCAGAACCCACATAAGCCAGATATACATGGTGGCACATGCATCTGGGGTTTGTTTGCAGTGGCTGGAGGCCCTGGTGTGCCCATTCTCTCTTTCTCACTCTCTCTCTCCTTCAAATAAATTAATTAAATTTAAAAACTATTTTTAAAAATGTCTGTGTTGATAGGGTACCTTACCACTGAAAGTCTCAGGATGAACTGGGATGTTGGGATACATCTATGGGAAGGGCTCACTGTACAAGCACAGGATGACGAAAGGTGGACTTTATTTTTCTCCTTTCTGTTTGCTTTTCTGGGGTGGGGGGTTGGGAAGAGCTTAGAGGTGAAAGTTAAGGTTCAACTTCCATAGAGCAAGGCCCTGTCCAAACACAAACCCTTTGAGTCAGCAACTATGGTGATGTAAACTGACATGAGGGGTCAAAAGCACACATCTGGAGGCTCTTTGCTGGGGGAGGGGGTGTCTGCTGTCACAGTCCTAACATATAGGGGAGTAGTTGGTGAAAGGGGAGTGAGTTCCACCGGACACAAAGTCCTCCAGCATCCAAGAAGCATCCTTCAGATTGCGGGCCACCATGGAACTTTTCCCTCGGGCCTGTGGGATCAAGGGCTGCTCAGAGGCAAATGTGTGAAAGTCTTAAGTTCAGGAGGAGCTCTAGGGACCCAACAGGAGAGGGGGCAGTCTGAGCCTTCAGGTGGGGGCCAATCCCATCTATAGCTAGCTCAGAAAAAAACAGCTTCCGGAAGCTTGCTGCTACAGAGCTGTGAAGAGCTGAGCTCTTACTCCCTTCAGAAACCGCTGTGGTCACTTCCAGCAACATTTCCTGTTTCTCTGGCCCTACACAGCTGGGTGGGGTGCTGTGGCCTGCAGCCAACACGGTGGGGTTTGGAAAGCCCCTGCTCAGCCCGGGCGGGGTCCTAGCTGGGGCAGTACCACTCTTAACAACAAAGTGCAGGAAGACGAACTACCAGAGACAAAGACAGTTGAAAGCTTTTATCAGCAGAAGCTGCAGGAGGGACTTCCTGTCCCCCAAACCTCAAGTCAGGGCATACACATATATATACCGTCGGATGCGCAGTAAACATCTGCTCACGTGGTCACAAGTAATACATTCTGTGGGCATATTTGGGGCGAGTGGCCCCACTTTATAGACACGGGAAACTCCATCTCTGAAAGGCTCAGGGAGACAGAGGCAGATGTCTGCGACTCCCCACTCCTTGTACCCCAAACTGAGGTCCATTCAGAGAACACGGAAAGGTGAACTTTGGTCAGTCTTTTCAGCCCTTTTTGGAAGTTTAGAAAATAGCTTGGCCCTTTTCTTTGGGGGAGGCCGAGGTGTAGGCAGGCAGGCCTTCCGGACATAAGCGAGGGATTCTGCTGAGACCGGCAGGGGGCAGTGCACCATGCCTTTTCCAGCCTCCTTGGCTCTTTGCACTACACGGAGAAAGAAAACCTGGGGAGAGTGCCAGCAGCGTCCAGAAACAAGCCCAGCACACAGTAGGTGCTCAGCGCGTCAGGTAGCAGGAAGGGCTTGACCGCGTGGATGGATCTGTATTGGGTAGAAGTAGTGGGAAGGGGCGAAGGGATGATCCCGGCCGCGGCCAGCACCTTCCATCCCAGAGGCCTCTCCAGCGCACGCGGCGTCAGCACCTACTGTGTGCCAGGCGCGGCGGTGGCAACTGCACGGCCTCTTAACCTCGCTCAGGACGCCATTCCTCCTGGAGCATCTCCCCCCTACACCCACCCACTCACACACTCAGTCTTGGAGGGGTGGGCGCTCTACCGTCTCCCTGGGAACCCATCTCCGCACAGATCGGTGGGGCGTTGGGGACCCACGAGGGTGATGAGGTAGGAGAGGAGAGGGTTCCAAGGAAACAAGTGAAAGGCAGACGAGTTAATGCCCGATGCAGCGATGCAGAGCCGAGCTGGTCTCGGGGGTCACGGCTGTGCGGGACTCGCCGCCCCACCCAGACGCAGTGATCAGCCCAGCTCCCAACCCCCCACTCGCGCGCCTCTGTGTCGCCTCGCCGGGCGCCAACACGCCAGGTTCACAGTAGGCGCAGGCCAGGACCCTCCTGCAGGATGCTGGAGAGAGTCCGGGCTCCAGCAGGGGGACAAAAAAGAGGGGGGAAAAAAAAAAACAGCCCCGCGGATCTCCACACCCTTTTCCCCGAGACCACGCCACGCCGTAGAGCAGGGCGAAGGTGCCCTCGGTCGCATCTGTGCCACGCCGGGACACAAACAGACTCAAACCCATCTGGAGTTCAGCCGCGCTTCCTTCCGCAAGGTCACGCTCAAACATTCAAACCTAGATCAAACTGGAGCTGAAAGTTGCGCCAGGGTCCTGGATCTTCAACTAGCTGTATCCCTACAGGGTCGCCTTGCCTCACGGTCACTGTTCGCCCCCCGTGCGCTGGTCCAAGGGGCGAGCCGGGCCCGCGCAGGTCACACGCGCTGAGACGCATACAAGTTGCTAACTTTTATCACGCTATTTCTTGGCAGCTGCTAAAGCCTAACGGGGTTGGCTGGCGCTGACTCCCAAGTTTCGAGTTGCCACCATCAACCCTGCGGTGCTCCTTTGGCCCACACGAAACCCTCTCACTTCTCACCAAGTCTCAACCATACCCGAACGTCACCTTCTGCTGGGCAGCGTGTCCCGGGGGACAGAGGGGTTGGGAGAAGGACGAACGCCCCTTTTCCAGTCTACGCCAGCAACACAGCGGACTGGGAGACTCCACCGTCCTGTCCCAGCCGCCTCTGGTCCAGATCAGAAGTGGCCTCCACGCGCCCCCGGGATGTCCCAGCTCCGGCACCGGCTCCTCGTGAGAGCCCGAGACCTGCCACCCCGTGGCGTCGTCTCCTCTTACTCGCAGCCCGGACCGGGAGATCCACCTGGTGCAATGTCACCGGGGCCGGTCCGGGAGACTACTGCCTGGGACAGTCTTCAGGCTCCAGGCAGAGTTCCATTCAGCTTCTCCAACAAGTGCTTAAGAGCCCTGAGTTCCTGAGCCCAAGCCTCCTTCCCGACCCGCACCCCAAGACCTAAGTGGTCGCTGTGCCTAAGAAAGGGATATCCCTACCGAGTGCCTCCCTCCCAGCCCCGAGGGTCTTCGGTTCTACCTACACTGCCACACCTTCCTAGCTCCTTCCCCAGCCCTTCCGTCCCAGGGTCCTGACGACGGTCACCCCTGCACTCAGAGAACATACCTTACCCGAGCCCCAACTCCCGCTGCCGCCCGGCCCGTTCGCACCCCAGCAGCGATGAGCTCTGCGCGCACTTTGACCATGGGAGACACGCTGGAGTTTCCAGGTTGAGGCTCGCAGGGGTTCAGAGAGGCACCTCTAAGGGGGAGGAAGCGTGTCGCGAGCACTCACCCGGGTCACCTCACATCTCCCGGTCCTCCTCGGCTTCCTTCTCTCTCCGCTCTTTCCTCCGGTCTCGGGCTCTTTGTCTTTGCAAAGTGTCGAAACTGTCTGGCATAGTGGGCTCCGCCGGCGGAGGCTAGCGCCGGGGAAGCGGGAGGCGGGCGGAGGATGGGAGCGGTCTCGGGAACACCTTCCCCCGGGTGTAACGAGAGTGGGAGGCGGGGCGTCCGGGGAGGGGCCGCCTTCCTGGGCCGGACTGAGGCCAGGGCCGGGGTCCGGGGCGCGCCAGAGGCCCGGCGAGCGCCTCCTCCACGCGCGGTCCTCCCCTTCCTCCGCCCAGCGCCCGCCCCTCCTCGCCGCGGAGCCCCTCCCGCCGCCCAGGGCTCGCCTTTCCCCCGGCTTTCCCCCGGCTCGGGGCTTCCTGCGAGCCGAAGATAGCTCTGCCGGGCCACGTGGATCGCCGCGGGCAGGGCTGGGCGGAGGCCGGGCCGGGGAGACGCCGGAGGCGCCGGCGCTGGGACCAGGACCGCCGCCCCTGGAGGGGCTCTGCGGGGACGGACACGCGGCGCGTCCTCGCACTCGGGCCGAGGCCGGCGGGCTGGCGACGCTCGGCCGGAGCTCCGGAGCCCGCGGGGCCAGCCCCGGGGAGCAGGCGATGGCGGGGAACGCTGGCGAGCCCCAGTCGGGTACCCGCCTGCGAGAGGGTCCGACCCCCCTGCTAGAGACCGGGCAGAGCGAGTGGCTTCCCCTACGGGCGCGGGGCTCCAGGTGGGACTTAGGGAGGGTGAGGGAGGAGCGCGGCGGGCACCGGGGAGGCTGGAGCCCCAGTGTGCGTGGCCGGGATCGGAGACGCAGAGCGGGCACCGCGGTCCCCGCACCCCGCCCTGCTCCCCTGGCTGCCGCGGCGCCTTACCTTGCGGATTGCAGAGCCCGCAGCGCGCGGCTGGCAGCGGAGCCGGCGAACGCGATCGGGCCCCGGGGCTTGGGTTGGGGAGGAGTAGGTGTGTGCGGTTATCTGGACCTCCTTTATTCGGCAAGCGAGGGCGGTGAAGACTTATTTTGTCGAGTGTCGGGAGAATGTCGATCGTGGAGGTTAAATGCCACATTTAAGAAGCATTTCTAAAAATCCGGGCTTTCAGTTCTTAGCCCCTTACTGGAACTATCACTTGGGCAACTTTTTCCATGGAATGTTGAGGAAAGAAGCACAGCGCCCCCCCTCCCTCCAAGCGGGGAGTCTTTCCTTTTTCCAGCTTGGGCAGCTCGGCCTCGCCGTTCCCTCTTCCGCGGTGCTGTCGTGTGGGGATTCCGCCCAGGGGCGACTCCTGCGGTGCCACGCCACGCCTGGGCCATCTCGGGCTCCTTGGGAATTTCCTCCGCTCGCCTAGCTTGATGTCCTGCTGTCCGCGCTTGCAGAGGGGCCTAATCACTGTCTGTATTATGGTGATGAAATCATGCATGCGTGGTGAACGAGCCCTTGCAACTGTGCGTAGCGTCCACTGAGAGCTCAGGCGAAGCTAGCTGGGGAGGCGTGGGGAGGGGAAGACTCCTGCCTGCCCTGAGGATGAGGTGGAAGGAAGCAGTCGGGGAAGACTCCGGGAACTTGGAGGGAGAAGAGATGTATTTAAAGAAAAGAGAAGTAGAAGGGTAACTGATTAAAAGGAAAAAGGGGAGGAGAGGCTGAGAAAATTACCCACTAGAACGGGGGGGGGAGGAAAAGAGAGAATTGGGGAAGCAAGCTCCACTTGTCAGGGGGAAATGAAAAGAACCGGAACAAAAGCCATGTGTATGTGAGCCTTCCTTCCTCAGGCACCCTTGCCAGCAAGCAGCTGGGGCCTGCCCTGCCACCCGGCTGTCCCTGCTGCCCCCAGTTTGTCCCCAGGTGTTCCATGACCTGTGCTAAGTGAGCCCTCTCGCCTGACATCTTGGTTCGATTTTGATGTCGGGGCCTGAGAGGTCAGCTCTTGGTCCTGAGTGCTGAGTGGAAGCATCTTACCAGCTTTGCTCTTTCTGAGACTGGTCAGACTGCCGCACCTGTCATTCTCCAGACCTGGTGTGTGTGGGAGAGGATGGCAGATAGTTTCAGTAGCACCAGCTACTATCTTCCATAGCAGAGCATCTTTCAGCGTGGACAAGTTGGGTTACTGGTACCCACCAGTTTGGATCACTGCCCAGGTGTCTTATCACTCCAATACAATTTGAGGGGTCACCTTGCTTGCTTTACTGGGTCCACAGAGACCTGGTGCCTGCGTGACTCCCTACCTGCTGGCTATGCACCTCTCGATTTGGCAAAGGATGCTAGAACCGGAGATTGTACTGAGTCTTGCTCTGTGGTAGCTGTAGTTGCCATCCCCACCCCATTACATGGTAGTCAAGAATTGCTGGACGAATTAGTGGGTGTCTTTGTTGCAAGGATCAATGGTGCATAGGGAATCGCTTAGGAAAATGGAAAAAATTATACTAATAGATTCCTATCCTACTATATTCTTGCAGGTTCTTTGCTTGCAGGTTCAGATTAGGCAAATGAATAGCCCCAGGTCATCCAGCTGTTCCACTTTGCAGCCAAGAGCCCAAACCTGTTTCTGCCCTAGGTTTTGGCAGGTTCCCTGGGTGACTACGCTGAGAAGGGTGGTTGCTCCCTCCTGAGTGATGTGGTGGTGAAACATGCAGAAATGAAACATCTGCTTCCAGTGTGGGTGGTGGGACCAGGCAAGGCCTGTTCCCCCAGCTGCCTGCTTCCTTTCTGTTACATGACGTTTCTTTTCAGGTGACATGGTGTGGCCTCTTTTCCTGACCATTTTTCCTTTTTTTTTTTTTTTTTTTTTTGGTGTGTGTTTCTATGTGTATGCTCTTGCGTGTATGTGTGTTGATGCTGGGTGTTGTCCTCAATCACTCCCCTCCTTACTTACTGAGATAGTGTCTCACTGAACGAAGACTTCACAGATTTGGCTGATCTAGCCAGCTTGCTTCAACGCTGCTCCTGTGCCCAGATATTACATACCCAACATGTAGGTTGGTTCTGAGCATCTGAACTCTGGTCCTCACATGTGCATGGCAAGTGCTTTACCAACTAAGCCATCCTCCAGCCAGCCCTTTTCTTCTTTTCTTTTAGTTGTGTGGCATTCCACGTAATCAGCAGCCTTAACACCCTGGATCATTTCCAGAAGCGAGGGAACGGGGCTGTGTGCCAGAGGTGTATGTATGCATTCCTTTTTGTCACAGAGTGTCTCCCAACATGCCCCATGGGAGAACTACCCCAAGCAGTCATTACAGGGAGTGCCTGCACAGCGGGTCTCCTGGGAGCCCTGACTTGGATCGAATGCTTCTCCACCTTCATGGATCCAGAGCACAGCAAAGCTGTCACTAATGATGGCTCAGGAAATTGATTGCATCCTCTCCCTTCCCCCTTCTTGGCACATCTGAGTGGAAAGGTGCTAATAGGTTCTGATCCCATTGGGTGATTGTGCAGAAAAGAAGAGGGTACAGAGCTTGCCAGGGACATTCAAAGGGGCTGGCACATGATGCATGTTCTGTGTTTTGGGACATTGCTTTTCTTATGTCTCAGGGCTGTGAGGTGTCTCATGTTTTCTTAGGAAAAGGGGTGAATGTAGGGATGGACAGAGTGAAGCCAGACCTGGGGAGCTGGAAGGACAGACTGCCTGTGTCTGGTTTGGTATGTGCCGTGTGTTGTGTTGTGTTGTGTTGTGTTACATTTCCTGGGAAGATACTGAAACACATATAGAAACCATTCCACCCAAGTCAGCTTGCTGAACCAATAAGATTATTGGGGTCACAGGAACATGGGTGACTCAAAAGCAGCTAATTGCCTCACAAGAAAGTCCCACTGCAGCATGGGTGATGACAGGAAGACTGCGTCACTAGAGTTCCCTGCACAGTCGCAGGCCAGCGACTACACCAGTCTTCTCTCCCCAGCAATAGTTTGCTGCTTGCATAACCTCAGGAGTGGGCCCCATGAATCTTAGTGTTTCTTAAGAGTTTAGAGAACTCCCCGTTTTTCTTAAGCAATGTTTTCAGCATGGAGGAAACTGATACACAAGTGTGGGCGTGCACACATGTACTCTGCTTTCTCCTTGTCCAAGACCTTCCTCTGTTCCTGAGCCATCTTGAATATTAACTGCATGTTTGTGGTCTCAGTCCCTCCACATCATGGCAGTTGTGGAAACAATCCTTTTTCACTTCCCATTTCCCCCATAGTTGAGGAATCCAGTGGACAAGTTTTCATCCAGAGTCATGAGTCAGCAACCCAGATGGGCTGCCTGGCATCATGTGTCCACCCCTGAGTGACCATGAGGAAGGAGAGCACTTCCAGAGATTTTACATCCGAGGAGACAGGGTACATGACCTTTCCCCATCCCCCTCCACCCTTGCGAATCTTGAAGCCCTTATGAGCCAGCAGAACCCCTAAGCCTTCCTCTTCCTCATATATCAAACCAGTGTCCACACCAAGTGTGCTCCTTAGTGTCTGCGACGTGACGTGACCACACTAATCTCTGCTTTGGGATGAGGTTGAATCCCACTTTGAACCAGCAGGTAAAGGAGACGACACGTACTGTGAAGAGTAAGCGTGGGTGGCACACGCAGCTCCGTGGTTGAGCATTTGTCTAGCATGTGTGAGGTCCTAGGGTGATCCTGGGCCCTACGGGGGGGAAAAGGAAACGCATATAGAAAGCCTGGGAAGCGCCTTCCTATTGGACGAGAACAGGACAGTTTTAACATAGAACACAGGCTGCTGTGGCTCAGTGGAGTCTCATTGTTTATGTCCACCAAGGGTCCATGTTTTAATATTTGATCCCAAATTAGACGTGGAGATAACTGTGCTTTAAGAGGTGGGACCTCGTGTGAGGTCTTTAGGTCATTGGGGTGCCTGTTTTGCTCCAGCTGGAGTTGTGACTGCTCTTTCATGGATCTGACCACGGTGTGATGCTGTCCACTGTTCTCGCCAGAAGCTAAACCAATGGAGTTGTCTGACCCTGGAGATAAATAAATCTCTCTTTACTTCATAAATCCATGGTGTCAGGTATTTTCTTTCATCATGCACTGCATCAGTAGATCTGGTCATCACCACACCATGCTGAAGCCTACCTACAGACTCTGTTGCATGAATCAAGAAAGGTACTTTGGCTGGGTGTGGTGACACACGCCTTTAATCCCAGGAGGCAGAGGTAGGAGGATCTCAGTGAGTTCAATGCCACCCTGAGACTACAGAGTGAATTCCAGGTCAGCCTGGGCCAGAGTGAGACCCTACCTCTTAAAACGAAAAGAAAGAAAGAAAGAAAGAAAGAAAGAAAGAAAGAAAGAAAGAAAGAAAGAAAGAGAGAGAGAGAAAGAAAGAGAAAGTTACTTTGCCTAAGCCACTGCTGGTCCCAGTTCTGTGACTTGTAGCCAGACACAGTCATGGTTATGTTCCAGAACCCCTCTTCCTTCCTCCAGGTCCCTCCCAAGCTAAAAACCCTTAAGGCTTCAAAGGCCTCCCCATTTCCTCGGGAAACCAATTCCGATGATTTCCTGTGTGTTTCTCAGTTAACTGCTAATTGTCCTTATTCCTGTGTTAGCAGACATGAGTCAGCCAGAAGCTCCTGTTAAATTGCATGCTGTTGTGTTCTTGTGAGCAACACAGATCTTTACCCCTCTGGGCTGCTGGTTGGTCATTGTGGGCCAAGAGGTACACAGATATCTAGAGGCTCATGCAGGACCCCACATGAGAACCTGCTTGGTAGACCTCTTTGCTTCTGCAGCTCTTCCTACTGCCATGGGCTGAAGGATGCTTGGGAACCACGGCTTTGAAGCATCAGCATCCCTGGGCCTAGCCTTTCCAGTCGAGGGAACTTCCTTGAATCACTGTAACATGGCCACAAGCAGAATGGCTGAAAACAGCAGTGCAAGGGGCCCTAAGTTTTACAGGAAGTCAGCGTCAAGGTGGGCACCTTTGGAGGTTTGAGCAAGAAAGCACTGGTGCCCTGCCTGTTTTGCTAGCTCTTCCTGGTGGCTGATGGCCATTCTTGGCATTTCCTCATTTGTGAGCCCATTTCTCACGCATTTTCCTTTTGTCTTCCCAAGGTAACGTGGGTGTCTCATAAACCTACCAGTTATCGAATTTGAGATCCGCCTCGATCCAGTGTTACCTTTGTGTTACTGGGATAAAGCACCTGACCAAAAGAAGCTGGTGGAAGGAAAGGATTTGTTTTAGCTTACAGTCTCAAAGGGAAGCTTCATGATGGCAAGAGCAGACGCTAGACATCACCTCTGCCCCAGCAGGTAGAAAACAGCAGCAGGAGAGTAAGCCAACCAATACACCTCCGGTTCTACCCCCAGCAACACACCTCCAGCAAGGCTGCACCTCCCAAATTGTCACCAGCTAGGGAGCAAGCATTCAGAATGCATACATTTATGGGAATATCAGATTCAAACCACCACATCCGGTATGACTTCTTAACATATTTAATTTAATTTACACAAGCTATTTTTGAGTGAGGTAATTTAAATGTGAAATGTTCCCTACCCTACCTGCCTCATCCTCATGTGTTTGTGGCTAAGCCTCATGCTCAGTCCCCAGCTGGTGGAGGCTTTGGAAGTTGGAGCCTTGCTGGAGGAGGGGAGTCACCCAGGGTAGACCTTGAAATTCATGATAGCTGTTCTCTGGCCAGTTCACTCTTGCTGCTCCCGCCTGCTACCGATGTGTGAAGATGTGAGCCAGTTCCCTGCTTTGCCATGCTGTCTCCACCATGATGAAACTTCCTCTTGAAACTGGAAGCCTAGAATAAACCTGCTTCTCTCAGGCTGTTTCTGGTCTGGTGTTTCGTGGTAGCAACAATAAGGTTAGTACAACATTGAATAAAGTGACATCTCTGGTTCCCACCGGTTATAGATTTGAAAACTCACTGTGTCACGCCAGGAGTGGTGGTGCACGCCTTTAATCCCAGCATTTGGGAGGCAGAGGTATGAGGATTACCATGAGTTCAAGGCCACCTTGAGATTACATAGTGAATTACAGCTCAGCCTGGGCTAGAGCGAGACCCTACCTCCACAAACCAAAAACCAAAAATAAATACATAAATAAATAAATAAATAAATAAATAAATAAACAAACAACCTCACAATGTCAGGAACACTCATCCTTCCGTCTTCAGCCCTCTCTGTGGACCTGCCCTGGATAGGATTCATACTCACCAGAGCAACAGCTGATGTCAATCTTGGACATCTCATTTCTCCTTTTCTTCCAAGTGTGAAATGTCTCTGACCCCTAGTCTTTTTTTTTATGCAAATGTTTCAGGTTTGATTTACAAGAAACCAGATCATTAGTACCATCTGTTGGCAGTCAGGATCACATTGCTGGCAGCTTGTGGGAACAAAAAAAAAAAAAAGGTTTATTTTGGCTTACAGGCTTGAGGGGAAGCTCCATCATGGCAGGGGGAAATGATGACATGAGCAGAGGGTGGACATTACCCCCTGGCCAATATCACATGGACAACAGCAACAGAAGAGTGTGCCAAACTGTGGCTAGGGGACACTGGCTATAAAACCTATAAGCCTGCCCCCCAATAATTCACCACCTCCAGGAAGTGTTAATTCCCAAATCTCCATCAGCTGGGAACCTAGCATTCAGAACCTAAGTTTATGGGGGACACCTGAATCAAACCACCACATTTTGCCCCTGACCCCCATAAACTAATAACCATACATGATATAAAATATGATACATTAAGTCCAAATTAAAAGTCACCATAATTTTTATCAATCCTAATGATGTTCAAACATCCCCATAGTCCAAGGTCTTTTAACTGAGCCATAATAACAATAAATCCCAAAAAAAAAAACCCATAATCGGGCTGGAGAGATGGCTTAGGGGTTAAGGTACCTGCCTGCTAAGCCTAAGAACCCGGTTCCAATCTCCAGCAGTTCCAATCTCCAGATCCCACGTTTAGCCAGATGCAGGGACTCAAGGGCGCAATGCTGCACTTGACCACAAGGGGGTGAACACATCTGGATTTCATTCACAGCAGCTGAGAGACTGCTGGCACGCCCATCTCTGTCTTCCTCTCCCTCTGTCTGACTCTCTGTGTCTCTCTCCAAAAATACATAAATTAATAATAAAAAAAATTTTTAAACCATAATGGCACAGAATAAACTCACACTGCAAAGATGACACTGGGCATAGCAAAGAAATATTCAACCAATACAAGATTTAAACAGGGCAGTTATCAAACTCTGTAACTCCAAGTGCAACAACTCTAGTCAGTGACAAATCTCCAAGTCTGATAATTCTAACCAGCAACAAGTCTCTGGAGTTCCAATTCTACCGCTCCAGCTAGGCTCCTCACAGACCTGGAAATTTCATCTGGGGCCAGCAGCTGTCCTTAGCAGCCATCTCATAGTCCTGGCTTCTCCACTGTACCCAATGGTCCATCCTCATGGCTCCATCGGGTCTCCATGCAGGCATCTAGAAAACCTGCTTCACACTGCCCATGGCCATTTCCAAAACAAAAGACCATGTTGCAAATTCAAGGACCCTCTCTTTCCTGCATTTCTTATACTCCACAATACCAGGTAGGATGCCAATTTGTTAATCCAGGGGATTTTTATGCAAATGTTTCAGGTTTGATTTACAAGAAACCAGATCATTAGTACCATCTGTTGGCAGTCAGGATCACATTGCTGGCAGCTTGTGGGAACAAAAAAAAAAAAAAAAAGGTTTATTTTGGCTTACAGGCTTGAGGGGAAGCTCCATCATGGCAGGGGGAAATGATGACATGAGCAGAGGGTGGACATTACCCCCTGGCCAATATCACATGGACAACAGCAACAGAAGAGTGTGCCAAACTCTGGCTAGGGGACACTGGCTATAAAACCTGTAAGCCTGCCCTCCAATAATTCACCACCTCCAGGAAGTGTTAATTCCCAAATCTCCATCAGCTGGGAACCTAGCATTCAGAACCTAAGTTTATGGGGGACACCTGAATCAAACCACCACATTTTGCCCCTGACCCCCATAAACTAATAACCATACATGATATAAAATATGATACATTAAGTCCAAATTAAAAGTCACCATAATTTTTATCAATCCTAATGATGTTCAAACATCCCCATAGTCCAAGGTCTTTTAACTGAGCCATAATAACAATAAATCCCCCCCCCCAAAAAAAACCCATAATCGGGCTGGAGAGATGGCTTAGGGGTTAAGGTACCTGCCTGCTAAGCCTAAGAACCCAGTTCCAATCTCCAGCAGTTCCAATCTCCAGATCCCACGTTTAGCCAGATGCAGGGACTCAAGGGCTAATGCTGCACTTGACCACAAGGGGGTGAACACATCTGGATTTCATTCACAGCAGCTGAGAGACTGCTGGCACGCCCATCTCTGTCTTCCTCTCCCTCTGTCTGACTCTCTGTGTCTCTCTCCAAAAATACATAAATTAATAATGAAAAAAAATTTTAAACCATAATGGCACAGAATAAACTCACTGCAAAGATGACACTGGGCATAGCAAAGAAATATTCAACCAATACAAGATTTAAACAGGGCAGTTATCAAACTCTGTAACTCCAAGTGCAACAACTCTAGTCAGTGACAAATCTCCAAGTCTGATAATTCTAACCAGCAACAAGTCTCTGGAGTTCCAATTCTACCGCTCCAGCTAGGCTCCTCACAGACCTGGAAATTTCATCTGGGGCCAGCAGCTGTCCTTAGCAGCCATCTCATAGTCCTGGCTTCTCCACTGTACCTCACGGTCCATCCTCATGGCTCCATCGGGTCTCCATGCAGGCATCTAGAAAACCTGCTTCACACTGCCCATGGCCATTTCCAAAACACAAGACCATGTTGCAAATTCAAGGACCCTCTCTTTCCTGCATTTCTTATACTCCACAATACCAGGTAGGATGCCAATTTGTTAATCCAGGGGGAATAAAGCAGACTTTGAAGAAAAGGATATTCCTTGAGCACTCAGGCCCCTTCAAAGGCGTCTACACTCTTCCTGTTACCCCAATCTCAAAGGTTGTAATCTTTCATATAATTGCAGCTGAATGGGCAGAAGTTTCAGCCCAAAGATTTCATGTCTGTGCCATATCCTTCTGCTCACACCAGTCCATTTCTATGCAAAGCAACCCTGCACAAGTTCTCAGGACATGGGCATAACAGCAAGCCTCTCACACAAACTGCTTTTAGCCCAGTCCAAGCAAAGCTCTTTCTCACCCTCACAAGCCAATTCTCACAGTCCATAGTTCTTACTGTGTTCAGGTGTTTCAACTTGGACCAGAATAATCCATCAAGCTCTACTTGCGGTATGGCAAGGCATCTCTTAGACTAACATTTCAAATTCTTCCACATTCCTCTCAAAAATCAGCTCCAGCCCGGCGTGGTGGCACACGCCTTTAATCCAAGTGCTCGGGAGGCAGAGGTAGGAGGATCGCCATGAGTTCAAGGCCACCCTGAGACTACAGAGTGAATTCCAGGTCAGCCTGGAACAGAGTGAGACCCTACCTCGAAAAACCAAAAAAAAAAAAAAACCCAGCAGGTGTCTAGTAATAACAATCCCACTCTTCTGATACCAACCTTACAGTTGGGGTCAGGTTCGCATTGCTGGCGGAAATCACCCGAGTGAGAGCAGCTTGTGGAGAAAAAAGGTTTATTTTGGCTTACAGGCTTGAGGGGCAGCTCCATGATGGCAGAGGAAAATGATGACATGATGAGAGGGTGGACATCACCTCCTAGCCAACATAAGGTGGACAACAGTAACAGGAGGGTGTGCCAAACACTGACAAGGGGAAAGTGGCTATAATACCCATAAGCCCGCCCCCAACAATACACTGCCTCCAGGATTAATTCCCAAATCTCCATCAGCTGGGGACCTAGCATTCTGAACACCTAAGTGTATGGGGGACACCTGAATCAAATGACCACAGCAGCCAAATGTCTCAGGCAGCAGTCCTGAGGCAAGGGAGCCTCAAGGCCAGATGTCAGGTTTGAGACAGAAATATATGGGAGAAAACCCGCAAATTTACATGTCAAACAAGTGTCCTTGGCACCCATTAGACTCATGTTCCACACATGTCCTCAATAGAGCACTAGTTCCTTCTGGAAACTAAGCTAAGAGCTAGGGACATGGAAATGGACATCCTCTAGACACCCATTATTGTCAGGGAAGGGCCACTTCACTGCCCTGCTAGGGCTATGATATGGTATGAGGTTAGAGTGAAATCACCTAAGGTTTAAGTCAAGCTCGTGATTTGAGTGCTTGCTCCTGGTGGAGAGTGGTATTTCAGGAGGCAGTGGGTCATTTAAGAGATATGGCTTGGCTGGCAGAAGAGGGCCACTAGGGATTGGCCAGCCCTGGTTCCAACCAGTCTTTCTGCCTCTTGGTCCACACCATGAGAAGAGCTGCTTCCCTAAGTGCCTGAACCACTAGCACAGCCATGCCTTCCCTGCCTTGATGGGCCAAAATCTCTCTGAAACTACGAACCAAAAGAAACATTTCCTGTTGAAAATTATTTCTGTTGGGTATTTTGATGACAGTGACACGAAAGTAATTAATACAGTTCACTGGGAATCATGCACTGGGGGGGGGGAGAGGGGTGTAGGGCAGATAGACGCAGCATTCCCCTTTGTCACACTGTTGGATGCTGCTCATAGTGAATTTTCCATGGTGTCCTTGGGCAGTGGAGAAATGACCTCCAGTGTTCAAGAGAGCCCAAGGGTCTGACTGAGGGAGATGGGCTGCAAAGAAGGCTGGGAGAGGTGGCTGCGTTTCAGGAGCAGTGAAGATGCTGGGGATGCTTCACCTCAATTTGAACGTGATTACCTCTAGGATCACCCATGAGACAACTCAGTGGGCATGTTTGTGAACATCTGGAGAACCTCTGGCCATCTTTGCTGGCAAGCCCAGAATGACAATGCAGAGGCTCGAGCATGGATAGACCCTGGCCCTGAGGGCGTCTTGGAGTGGTGAGATCCATGCCAGCAGCTTACCTTGGGTGTCAGAGAATAGGCCAGAGGTTTTCTGTGATGGTAGCTAAAGTACAGCTCACACTGGGTGAATGGTGGCAGTTTCCAAGACACAGAACTCCCAGGAAAGAGGAGAAGCCACAGATGCTGCCCTTATAGCCTGGGGGGGGCACATTTAGGCATAGCTCCTTCTAGCTGCCAATCTTATTTATTTTTTTTTTTGCTTTATTTATTTATTTAAGAGCGACAGAGAGAGAAAGAGGCAGATAGATAGAGAACAGGCGCACCAGGGCCTCCCAGCAAATGAACTCCAGACGCATGTGCCGCCTTGTGCATCTGGCTTATGTGGGTCCTGGGGAATTGAGCCTCCTTAGGCTTCACAGGCAAGCTCTTCACCGCTAAGCCATCTCTCCAGCCCCAGCTGCCAATCTTGCATAACAACCTTTCCCTAAGGTGGTGAAGACATTAGTTCACCTTGATGCTGGGTTCTGCAGTGTGGGACTGAGACAGAAGTCAGCATGGTGGCTCACATGCCCACCACGTCTGGGAGGACTGGAAGATAAGGGAAGCTAAAAAGCCATGGGTCCTCCACGTAGTCTACCCTTGGATTGGGCTGACCAGAAGGCCTGGCACAGCATGTGCTGTCCAGCACAGTACATGTAGAGGCCTCCATGTGGCTGGGCTGCTGCAGTGTGGAGCCTGGATTCTGATAGCAGGGTCACACAGAGGCAGGCAGAAGCTGCATGCCTTTTATGGCCTAGCTTTAGCAATGATGTAATGGGATTTCACGGCACAGGCATTCTCAGTGTGCACAGGGATGATCCCAGGGGACACCGCAGATACCAAGCATTTGTAGATGCTTAAGTTCCTTATATAACACGATACAGCATTTACATATAATCTATGCGCATCTTCTTGTATGCTTTTAAATTCACTTCTGGATTACTTTGTATACTTAATACACTGTAAGTGCTATGCTAATAGTGGTCATAATGTGTTGTTTAGGGAATGGTAGAAAGCCCCAAGATTGCATGGGTCTAGTGTCAACACACATTTTAAAAATATCTTCCATCTGTCGTGGGTTGTACCTCCTCTCTATTCCAAACTAGATAGTAGGAGTGGAAGAGTTTTTTGGTGTGTTTTAGAGTACCATGGGCAGCTTCATATGCAGAATGTGGGCACCAGAATGGATTGAAAGCCAATGGGTGCTAAAGCCAGATGAGGTGCTAGGGAAACAGCTCAGACAGTACAGTGTTTGCCCACCACCAGGAAGACCTGAGTTCAGTCCCCAGTACACATGTGTGGCACTTACCTTTTTGTTGCTGGGACAAATACCGGACCAGAAGCAGCTTATGGAGGAAAGGTTGATTTCAGGCTTTCAGATTTCAGGGCAAGCTCCATCATGGTGGAAGATGCTGGCTCACTTTCCATACATCCATAGAAGAGAGACAGTATGGATAACCAGAGCTCAGTCTGGACCAGAACAAACGTTAACAGCTGGACTCAAGTTCTGCCCTCCAGAGACACAGTTCCTCCAGTAGGGCTTTGCCTGCTGGAGACTTAAGGAGGAAGCTTACTCTTTTTTATTTTTGGTGTTTTGAGGTAGGGTCTCATTCTAGCCCAACCTGACCTGGACTTCACTATTTAGTTACAGGGTGGCCTCAAACTCACATCGATCCTCCTACCTCTGCCTCCCAAGTGCTGGGATTAAAGATGTGTGCCACCATGCCTGGCTTGAAAGCTTATTCTTTTTTATTTTTAAAATTTTATTTATTTATTTGAGAGTGACAGACAGACAGAGAAAGAGGCAGAGCGAAAGAGAGAGAATGGGTGCACCAGGGCTTCCAACCACTACAAACGAACTCCAGATGCATATGCCACCTTGTGCATCTGGCTTACGTGGGTACTGGGGAATCAAGCCTCTAACCAGGGTCCTTAGGCTTCACAGGCAAGCACCTAACTGGTAAGCCATCTCTCCAGCCCCAGAAGCTTATTCTTAATCAAAAATATCTGAGGCTATAGGGGACATTTATAATGAAATCACCACAACATGTAAATATCAGACATGCAATGCATTCCTATAATGCTAGCACTAGGGAGGCAGAGATAGGAGCATCCCTGGAGCTTGCTGGCTGGATACTAAGCAGATCTTATCAGAAAAAAAATCATTGTAAGTTTGCAGGAGCTAGCTGCATGTATGGGTTCACAGGACACGGTGTCTGCCTTAAGAATGGTGACTCAACAGAGGAAATGGGGGTTCCAGCCCAAGGGTAAGTGACCAACATAAAGGTTTCAGAGAAGCAGAGCAGGTGCCCTGAGATGGGATGAGAAAGGGAGAGGGTGATGGTGGCTTGACATGTATGTGCACACGTGTGTGTGCATGTATGCCTGTGTATGTGCATGTGTCTACTTGAGCTGCTGTTTGGGCAAACTGTTCCCAGGATGGAAACCACTGATTTCGGTGAACTCTAAGGGTCTTTGCTACCAGAAAGCATGTTCTATCATGCTCTGTAACATTACCCCTGAATGAAGTCAAAGCAGGCAAAATGCTATGATTGTATTGAAATCTGCCTCAAGGTCAATGCCCTCATTGTTGAAAAGAAACGGTGGGGGATCCTTCAGAGATGGAAATGCTCTGTGTCCTGGTCAATGACATTTACAGCCACCTGAACCTGCGGGACTAACAAGAGGCCAGAGAGGAGGCAGAGCCCAGCCTGCTGCATCCGGGAGTGTAAGCAGCGGTTTGGCCCCAAAGACGAGCGCCCACACAGCTCCTGCACTGCACGCTGGCATCTTCGGCTTCTCTCTGAGAAAAGGGCATCTCAGCTGTTTTAAGGGGAAAGATGACAGAGAAAGAAAGGACTTGCTCAGTGCCAGATTCATAGCGGGCCTCCAATAATTGATGGCCATTACTAATTTAGGTATCTTTCTTATGCGGATTATGCTCGTCAAAGTATCTGCAAATGTTTTATAAATGAGAATGGAAAAGTACACAGTTCTGGAGTTGCCAAGTCACCTCAGGGTTCTGCCAGGCCAGCTGCATTTCCAGGGAAGAAAGTTCTGCAATTCTTTTTTTAAAATTTAATATTATTTATTCATTTATTTTCAAGGGGAGAGAGAGAGAGAATGGGTATGTGTGAAGACCTCTTGCCACAGCAAACAAACTTCAGATGCATGCATCACTTTGTGTACATGGCTTTATTGGGTACTCAGCAATCAAACCCAGGCCATCAGGCTTTGCAAGCAAGTGCCTTAACTGCTGAGTCATCTCTCTGGCCTTCTGCAATTCTTTTTTTTTAGTTTTGTTTGTTTGTTTTTTTACCTTTTTTTTCAAGGTAGGGTCTCGCTCTAGCCTAGGCTGACCTGGAATTCACTATGTAGTCTCAGGGTGGCCTCGAACTCACAGTGATCCTCCTACCTCTGCTCCCGAGTGCTGGGATTTTAAAGGCATGCGCCACCACGCCCGGTGCCTGCAATTCTTTTTAACACACACATGCCAGTGGCCTCAACATGGGTGTTTGCCCCTTCCCTCCATTTTATGCTTTGTTTTGTTATTTTTATATTTTTACTTATCTTTGTGCATGTGTATAATGTGTATGCATGTATGTTCCTGTGTGTGAATGTGACCATGTGTGTGCCATAGCACACATGCAGAGGTCAGAGTTTAACCCATGTGTCAGTCCCTGCCTACCACCTTCTTTGAATCAGGCTATTTTGTTCACTGCTGCATACAAGGTGGGCTGGCTGGCAGGCCAGTCAGCTGCAATTCTCCAGTCTACTTCCTATCTCCTGGTAGGAGGATTGGGATTATACACACGACTGGATCCCAGTTTACATGGGTTTGCATGGGTTTACATGCATTTATATAAGTTGGCAGGGTTTGCATGGGTTCTGAGGAGCTAGACTTAGGTTGGAAAGCTTACCAGCAAGTGCATTCCTCACTGAACCATAAGAGGTGTTTTTTTTTTTCCCAGTCAAAACCAAATATAAATATCCCAGTTTATAGCTCATATTTCCTCCATGTTCAAGAAGAATAAAGATAATATCAATATATGTTGTTGGAAAATTAAAAAAGAAGCCCTGAAGTAGTTCCTTTGTTGTTGTTGCTTCCGTGTTTTGTTTCAATATTGGGCAATATATTTTTCTTTCTTTTTTTGCAAGGAGAGAGAGAGGTGTGTGTCACTTTGTGCATCTGGCTTTACATGGGTCCTGGGAAATTGGAAAAGAACCCTGCCACTAAGCTTTGCAAGCAAGCACCTTAACTGCTGACTCATCTCCCCAGCCAGTTATTTTTGTTTGTGTGTTCGAGTCCAGGTCGACATACCTTTCTGCCTTTCCCTTGTGGTCGTGGAGACAATACCCACAGTACACCAGCAAATGGGGGCCCTGTTGCCTCATGCGCTGTGGAGAACAGCTGGTTCTTGGGTAAGGTGTTCAGCCTCAAGCTTGCTGGCCTCCAGCACGACTGACAACGGGCCAATATTGTGGGACTGCTGGGGAGGCTCAATTTGGTGACACATCAACCAAGTGCAACTTACTTTTCTCATACCTATGACAAATCCCTGACAAGAAGCAACGTAGAGGAAGAGGGGGTTATTTTGGCCTCTGGTTAAGGGCACAGCCCATCCTGATGGAGACGGTATGGTATCGGGAGTATCGGGAGTGTGAGCCGCTCGCTTGCATATCAGTGTGACCCGGAAGTAGAAAGACAACGGGAAGCCTGTAAAAAGACTGGAAAGCTCAAGACCCACTCCCCAGCAACCCACTTCCTCCATCAAGGCTCAATCTCCTAAGGGTTCCACAGCCTTCCCAAAACAGTGCCACCATTTGGAGATCCAGTGTTTAAACACATGAGCCTGGCAGAGGGTGGGGGCATTTAACATGTAAATCGTAACAGGCCATGCACACAGTAGGTGCCCAGTAAGTGATCTAGTGTTATTATTTACTTTTTTAATGTTATTTTTGTACATATGAAATCGCCAAAGATTTTGGTTTTGACTTACGCGTTTTTAACTGCAAAGTCATAGAAATAAATGTGAATTAATTTGAGATTCTTCCATGTAATGACCTTGACATATATCGGGAGCTGTGCCTTTAGTTTAAATATATCCTATCACCAACTGTCAACTTGGTAAAACTTAAAAAGCCATCTGAGTGACTTGGGAATGTGTTCTGTAGTCCAGTGTCAGGGAAGGCTTGGGGAGATGGCTCAGGAAGTAAAGTTCTTGCCTCAGAATCATGAAGAGCCGAGTTCAATTCCCCAGACCCACATAGCATAAGGTAGACCCACATAGCATGCTGATGTGCACACGGGGGGAGGTGGAGACAGGCACAGCCCTGGGTCTGGCAGGCCAGTGTAGCCTACTTGGTGAGTTCCAGATACTCAGAGAGAAGCAGATACCCTTTACCTTTAAGAGCCTTTCCTACTGACTCCTAAACAGTTCTGTGAATTTCTAATTCCTCAAGCTATTCCCAATTATCTAGCCTTAAGGGATGCTGAATACTTCTACTGAAGACAATGGGTGTTCTGGGATCATTAGCAGTGTATGCAGCATGCTACAAGGGGTTAGGACACTAAACTTAGATGAAGGCCATGGGTGTAAAAATCTAGACCCATCTGTAAAACAGGGACTTGTAGTTTCATGTTGCCATAGTAACTGGGAAATAGTCTGAACACATCCAACTGTGATGAAGAAGAAAACTGCTGTGTTCCCACCAGAAACCTCTGGCAGAAGTTTAAGACAGACCCTCCCTGTGCCACTAAACATGCTTGTTTATTCCAGCACCAAGGCACATTCCACGCTGGAAAAGCTCAGGATTATACAGAGATGGGTAACTTCAGAAATGGCTGTGGGTGAGAATCAGCCCCTGTCGGGTGTATGGGTACTGTGTATGGAAAAGAGCTTTTGATATATTAGAAGTAGATTAGTCCTATAATAGCTATTTAAAATGTCACCGAGTAGTCATTAATTTGGTCTTAATTTTTCAGCCTTACCACGTTTGATTGATGAAAGGAAGCGAGCTGGCAGTCCTTCTGTTTGTGCATTTACTTACTGCCTTGAGCTTCAAGTACTGCCACATGTTGTGTCAGGTTGAACACTGGGGTAATTTAATGAATTTGTTATCTAGACTGTTGAAAGCAGTTTAGGCTTATTGCAACATTTAACATGAGTTTCTTTTTTTTTTTTTTTTGGAGAGAGAGAGAGAAAGACAGATAGAGATGGGCATGCCAGCAGCCTCTCAGTTGCTGCAAACGAAATCCAGATGTGTGCCCCCTTGTGTTCAGGTGTGGCATTGCGCCCTTGCATCACTTTGCATCTGGCTAAATGTGGGACCTGGAGATTGGAACCAGCGTTCTTTAGGCTTAGGAGGCAGGCGCCTTAACCACTAAGCCATCTCTCCAGCCCTGAGATTCATTTTCTTAAAAATATTTAATTTAATTTAACTTATTTATTTGACAGAAAAAGAAGGAGAGAGAGAATGGGCACGCCAGGGTCTCCAGGCACTGTAAACTAACTCCAGATGCGTGTGCCCCCTTGTGCTTCTGGCTAATGTGGGTCCTGGGAAATTGAACCTGGGTCCTTTGGCTTTGCAGACAAACACCTTAACTGCTAAACCATCCCCCCAGCCCTAACATGAGATTCTTTAAAGAGGAATGTTAGCCTTATTGTTATTATTTTGGTTTTTTGAGGTAGGGTCTCACTCTAGCTCAGGCTGACCTGGAATTCACTATGTAGTCTCACAGTGGTCTTGAACTCCTCCTAACTCTGCTGCCCAACTGCTAGGATTAAAGGCGTGCGCCACCATACCTGGCTAGCCTCATTATTTTTTTTTGCATGGTATATATGTGTGGTCTGTATGCATGTCCATATGCGGATAGGTTCATGTGAGCAGTGTGCATGTGTGTCCATATGCACGTGGAGGCCAGAGGTAGATGTCAGGTATCTTCCTCAATAACTCTCTGCTTTATATTTTTTAAAATATTTTTATTTATTATTTGAGGGGACAGAGAGAGAGAGAAACAGAAAGTCAGAAAAAGACAGAAAGCAAGTGAGTGTGGTATGCCAGAGCCTCTGGCCACTGCAAACAAAATCTAACCACATGTGCCACCTTGTGCATCTCGTTTCATATGGGTACTGGGGAATCGAACCCAGGCTATTAGGTATTTCAAGAAGATACCCTTAACCAATGAGCCTTCCACCTTAGTTTTTTAAATATATTTTATTTTTATTTATTTATTTGAGTGAGGGAAAGAGACAGAAAGAGAGAGAGAGGGAGAGAATGGGCATGCCAGGGCCTCTAGCCACTGCAAATGAACTCCAGGCACATGTGCCACCTTGTGCATCTATCTGGCTTATGTGGGTCCTGGGGAATCGAACTAAGGTCCTTTGGCTTCTCAGGCAAGTGCCTTAACTGCTAAGCCATCTCTCCAGCCCCTCCACCTAAGTTTTTGAAATGGGTACTCTCATTGAACCTGGAGGTCACCGATTCAGCTAAAGTAGCCAACCCACAAGCTCCAGGGATTCACATGTCTCCACCACCCCCCCAGCACTGGGATTACAGGCACATGCCACTACACATGGCTTTTATGTGAAAGCTGGGATCTGAACTCAGGTCCCCTTACTTGCATGAAAAGCACTTTCCCCACTGTGTCATCTCCCCAGCCCCCATGTCTAACCTCTTGACATTGGGATATGATAGTGTCATCTACAAATGTGTTGGGCCACATTCATAGCTGTCCTGGAATGCTTGCTGTTGTAGTGACCTTCAGCATTGCTGCTGCAAAACACCCGACCAAAAGCAGCTGATGGGAGCCAAGTTGATTATTTTGGCTTACAGACTGGAGGGGAAGCTCCACGATAGCCAAGGAAAATGATGGCATGAGCATAGGGTGGACATCCCCACTGCCACAGTAGGTGGAACTTTGCATTATGAGAGGAAGATGTACACTGGCAAGGGGAAGCTGGCTGTAACACCATCCGTCTACACATAGCAACACACCACCTCCAGCAAGGCTCCAATTCACAAATTGCCATCAGCTAGGGAACAAAGCATTCTGAACACATGAGTTTACGGGGGCCACCTAATTCAAATCACCACATTCTGCCCCTGGCTCCCATAAACTGATAATTATCCATGATGTAAAATACAATGCATTCAGTCCAAGTTTAGAAGTCCTCATAGTTCTTGCCAATCCCAAGACTGTTCAAACACCTCCATTGTCCAAGGTCTCTTAACTGTGAGCTGAAAAACCAATAGAACATACTGACACAGAATAAACATTCACACTGCAAAAGATGGCCTTGGGCATAGCAAGAAAAGATTGAACCAATACAAGATCCAAAACAAACAGGAAAAACATCAAATTGTGTAGCTCCATCCCAAGGTAGCAGCTCTCTTTAGCAGCCATCCCATAGTCTTGGCTGGGTCTCCTCTGTAACCCACAGTTCATCCTCAATCCTCCATTGGGTCTCCACACAGGCATTCCAACAACCCTGCTTCACATCACCCATGAACATTTCCAAAAAACAAAACTGCATTGCAAATCCAATGACCCTCTCTTTCCAGCATTTGTTATACCCCATAAAAAGCCAACATGTTAATCCAGGGAGGGATAAGGCTGACTTTGAAGAGCAGGACATTCCCTCAGCATTGAAAGTAGACCCCTGCTTTCACAGACATAGTGGTGATCCTGTTGTCCCATGCAAAACACGTAGCCCAGTCTCAGTGCTTGTAATCTCTCAAATGATTGTAGCTGAATGGGCACCATCTCCAGCCTGAAACATTCATTTCTTTCTGTGCCATATCTTTCTGTTCACACCAGTCCTTTTCTACACAACACAACCCTGTATAAATTCTCATGACACAAGAAGATACAGTAAGCCTCTCCCACAAACTGCCTCTAGCCCAGTCTGGACAGAGCTTCTTACTCCCCTTGTAATCCAAACCTGCACAGTCTGTAGTTCTTTCTGCGTGTAGGTCTTTTGGCTGTGACCTGAATGGTCAGTCAAACTCTACTTACAGCATTGAAAGGCATTTCTTAGACCCAGGTTTCAAATCCTTCCACATTTCTATCACAGATCGGTTCTGAAAGGTCAGAAGCCACATAGTTAGGCTTTAGCATCAATGACCTGAAATCTCAAATCTCAAAACCAGTTTTACTGTAGCAGTTACTTTCCAGTTGTTGGTACAATGCTCCCGACCAAAAGCAGCTGATGGGAGGAAAGTTTATTTTGGCTTCCAGTCTTGAGGGAAGCTCCATGATGGCAGGGAAAACTTGGTATGAGCAGAGGCTGGACATTACCTCTGCCACAGCAGGTAGTGGAACATAAGGGAGAGCTGGATATAACAGCCATAAGCCTGCCCCTGGAACACACCTCCACCAGCAAGTTTCCACCTTCCGAATTGCCATCAGCTAGGGAACAAGCATTCACACTACTACACCTATGTTAAAGGGCATGGTTCAGAGTTCATCCATTTTCACTTGGATGTATGGGTTGAATTCAAAGGCCTAAAAAATTCATTTTAAACAGTCTTTTCATGTTAAATCATTTACACCCATTAACTTAAAATACTTTTTATTTTGTAAATATTTATTCATTCATTTATTTGCATGCATAAAGTATGCATGGGGGTGGCTTGTGTACCACAACATGCATGAGCCAGTCAGCATGTCTGCTCTTTTCTTCCATCTTCTTCGAGATGAGGTCTTTTGCTGCTGGAAATGAACACCACCTATTATCTTCCTTTACATGAGTGCCGGGGAATTGAACTAGGGTCAGCAATCTTTGGAAGCATGCTCCTTTAACCTCTGAGCCATCTCCCTATTCCTGAAGTACTTTTTTTAGATTTTATTTTCATTTATTTATTTGAGACACAGAGAGAAAGAATGGACATGCCAGGGCCTCTAGTCACTGCAAACAAACTCCAGATGCATGTGCCACCATGTGCATCTGGCTTATGTAGGACCTGGAGAATCGAACATGGGTCCTCAGGCTTCACAGGCATGCACTTTAACTGCTAAGCTATCTCTCCAGCTCCTAAACACTCTTTTTTATTTGCACAGAAGCTGCCCACATGAATGAGTATATGTCACACTGATGTAGTAGTCACCTTTATCTTTTTTTATTCAGATACACAACACTGGGTTTGTTTGTTTCCTGGTCTCTCACTCCATGTTGAATTTTATGTGGACTCCACTGTTGACCCTCCCTATCTCAAGTAGTCTGTGGAGCTTGTCAGTCATGAGATCTTGCCTTCCTTGGCTGCAGGCCCGGAGGTGACCTCAAAAAGGTCATTGTACATGCAATTTACTGAAAGTAACCATTTCCTCTGCTCCTGTCTAGGTCCCAGGCCTTGCTCCTCCACAGTAGACCAGAGTGGTGCAGAAGTCAAAGTTTGTGTGTTCAAGTCCTGCTCTTATTCTTCCTGGCCGTGTGACCCTGGGTTAACTTGTGCGAGTATCGGTTTCCTGATCTGTAAAGTCAGGAAAATGAACTGGACACTCGACTAGAGTTAGCTCTTGGGACAGGGATGCTGCTGAACATAGGTTAATTACCAGCATTGATTAATTATTCATTATAACCATTCTTAGATGAAGGCCTAGTTCTGAGCTTTTCTTTTAGTCAGATGAATAAATCTGCATGTGTCCATTGAGCCCTTTGAAAGAGGTTAATGTCCCCTCTTTGTATGGCATGTTATTGGCTACATGTATAAGCAGATGCCTAGGGCAGGAGGGACATGGCCCTAGTCTGACTTCCTAAGACTCCCTCAGCCTGTAGATTTACCTGAAATGCACACTGCTAATGGTGAGGATTGGGATCCAGTGGACATCAACTGGGATTTCCAGGTTCTGTGTCCAGGAAAATAAGTTTTTTCAGGCACACCTGGGTAGTGGTAGAAGCAGAGCTAGTGTATAGAGAAAGAGAACATATCCAATTGAAGGGAGTGGGCCAGAGCTGGGGCCAAAGGTCAGAGGCTCAGTGATCAGTGCTGTACAAGGGACTGGGACTTGTCCATCCCAGTACCATGCATGGGTTTGGGGCTATTCACATATCATGTGTTTTGTGACATGTCAGCATGGTGAGGAAATAGTTCCAGTTTTTCTCTCTGCCCACCGACTTTCATATATTAATTTGTATGTGTGTGTCTGTGTGTGTGAGAGAGAGAGAGAGAGAGAGAGAGAAAGAGAGAGAGAAAGAGAGAGAGAGGTGGGGGGCATACATACCCAATGACACACCTGGGCAGGTCAGAGAACAACTTTGGTGTCAATTCTCACCTCGTTTCACCTCGTTTGAGGCTAAGTCTTCCACACTCACCACTGTACTCACAAGACTTGCTGGCCCGCAGGCTTCTGGGAGCTTCTCTTGTATTTGTGTCCCTTCTGTTCCCCGGGCTAGCTGGAACTACAGACACCAGAGCATCTGTCTTTGCATGGGATCTGAGCTCTGAGCTCAGGTATTCATGCTCATGTGGCAAGAACTTTATCCACTGAGCTATCTCCCCAGCCCCTCCTCTGCTAACTTCACCCCATCTCTGCACCCTACTCTTCACCACACACAAGGGTTCAGGCCCAACCAGCAACGTGTTCAAATCTACTGGCAGCAGTGACCGTATAGACCCTTCTTGGTTGCCTTCTCCCGAACGTCTGTCATGCTGGGCCATAGGATTGTGTGAGCAATAGGAATTTCAAACTGGGTGGTATCTAAGTGGACGTCCTTAGGAGTCTCTTACTAAGAAAGGGAATCAACTCTTAAATTTCCAAGAAATATGCAAGGCTCAACTTGAGAAGAGGGTGGGGGAAGCCATTGTGGACTGTTCTTGCTGCCACCATCAGACACCTTCTCTTCCTCTATCACACTGCATGCAGCAGTACCTGCCTCCGGCACCATCCTACCACTCCAAGCCCCCTTATACTGCTGAGCCTGGGTGCACTGTCTTTCTTCCCTGCCCCCTTGTCAACTAGCAATGACCCCTTTACTGTAGCCTCCAGTATCACGTGTCCTTCTCTGGAAAGATCCACCCCCCAGCTTCTCCAACAGGCCATTGAATTGCCTCCTCCACTGCCCATGGGGTCTCATGCGGAGGCCATGCTCCCCCTTGGACAGTAGGTTCCACGTCTTTAAATCATTTTGTGCTCCTAGCACAGAGCCCCACCTCCGAATACTTTCTCATCATGGTTCCCTGGGCCATGCAGTCTCTCTCAGGAGCATTGCAGCTGGATGGGTTGAGGGTTCTGACATGAGTTCAGTGTTAGCATTTCTGCTTAAATGGACACCCCATGAAGGCACACTGCCTCCTTTTCTGCCAATGGGTCTCCAACATCAGTGACCAAAGAAGATGCTCAGTTAAATCTGATTTAAATAGGGCAGCAGGGCGGGTGAGGTGGCTCGTTTGGTTAGATGTTTGCCGCACAAGCATCACCACCTGAGTTCAAGTCCCAGCACCTATGTAGAAGCAAGGTAGGCATGATGGCTGTTGCAGCTACCTACTCAGTGCGTGGGCAAAACACCCGATGACAGACAGAGGAAAGGAATGGCTTTATTTCAATTTCCAAGGACGTTTCATCACAGGAGGGAACGCGTGGCATAAGCATGACAGATGGGGTGGGGTTACAGTTCCTGAGCAGCAAGACTGAAGTGGGCTCAGTGAGCTAGCTCTGCTGAGGAGGGTCGGGCTGTCACACTGCAAAGCCCACCTCCAGCAACGCACCTCCTCTAGCAAGGCTCCACCTCCCATATTGTCACCAGCTAGGGATTGATAAAGGGGTTTAGTCACAGACACTTGAGGCTATGAGGTCATTTCACATTCGTGCCATAGCAATTTCACATTCATACCATAGCAGTGGGTGCCTGTAAACCAGCATGGCAGAGCGGAGACAGGAGGATCCTTGGACCCACTGACTAGCAGTATAATTGTGAAATCTGTGTTCAGTGAGAAGCCCTGTCACACACACACACACACACACACACACACACACACACACACACACACACACAAAATCACATGGAAGGCTTGAGAGTGGCTTAGTGGTTAAGGCATGTGCTGGCAAAGCCAAAGGACCCAGGTTTGATCTTCCTGGTACCCATGCAAAGCCAGATGCACAAGGTGGCGCATGAATCTGAGTTTGTTTGCAGTGGCTAGAAGCTCTAGTGCACCCATTCTTTCTCTCTATTGGCCTCTTTCTTTCTCTCTCTGTCTCTCTCTCTTTCAAAATAAATAAATAGATATATTTTAAAAAAATAGTTCCTGCTGAGGAATGGTAAAAAAAAAAAAAATCAAATGGAGAGTGTAGAGTAAGAAACCCTGCATTAGCTTCTGGCCTCCATGTGCACACACACACATGCACGTACACACATGCATGCACACACATACAAATGCACAAGCACACATCACGCACATACACATGCAAAGAAATCGAAGCCAATCTCCCCATCATGTGTTTGTCTTTCCCTGAGACTCTCCCTGCTGTGCCGAGGTGATTCCAGCCAGCCTGGGACCCTCTTTCTGAGACTCCAGCAGCCGAAGTGTGGCAGAATCTGAAGACACCGGCTCTAGGTGTCAAGATGAGATGATCCTGGTACTAACATCTGTGGACAGTTCCTACGATAATCAGATGTAAGGAGAGTGGCTCAGGTTGCCACTCACCGGGGACCATGTGACAATATCAAAGCAACTCACAGAAAACGCCATCGGTTTGGGCTAAGGGAAATGTTAGGACATTTGTAGGAACAAGACCCAAGGCAGAAAGAGTACCCAGGAGGTTCCTGGCTTTTCCTCACTCCTGTCTCCTATGACCTCTTATCTTCCTCCCCTCCTGATCTACAGGGAGCTCCAGGGCTCTGAAGTTCTCCATTGTTGCTCTTCTGTAAAGACGGCAAAAGACACCATGATTTCTTCCTTTTGTGCACTCCTGTCCTTCGTAAGGTACGGATCATTTCGTGACAGCCCAAAGACAGCATACTGCAACATACCTTCAGACGGCTCATCCATTCAGTGTGGGGAGGCTGCGGTGGCTCCGTGCGCTGGCCACCTGTCATGTTCTAGATGTGTCATTCACTGTGACAGGCAGAGGAACAGGAACCCCAGTGAGCCTCACCCCATGGAAGTTCTCTCTAGAGTTGGGGTCTCAGTGCCCCCCATACTACCCCTTGCTGTGGCAGGTGTCGCCCTTTTTGTTAGAATCCATCACATATGCAGAAGCCCATCCATCTGATCTGCTGAAGAAGCTGGGCTCTCTGCATGTGCTTAATGTACCTGGCCATGGGCTCAGGAACCAGGCTGGCTTGTAGGGTGAGCCACTATGGCTGTGTGTTCTCACCCTAGGGTCCACTCTGCTATCGTGTATGACTCCCTTGGCCTCTCTGAGCCACCTGTTCCATGGGGGGTGCTCCACAGCTTGGCAGGCCCTTGTAAGGATGCATTATGGCACAGTCATAGAGACCCTTGAGACACTCCGAAGCCACATGCTGGCTTTGTGGAGGTACACTGTCACGTACTTAGAGATCCTCATTCAAACCTTTCTTTGGTGGCCTAGGGAGGTTCACCGATTCTGAGTCCTGCATGCAGATTCACATGTGGAATGGTCCTAGACAGATATAGCTGTTCAGTAAACACTTAGATAACGCAGATAAACACACGCACGCGTGCGCGCACACACACGCACACACATCACACTGTACTGGGTGACATACAGATTGGTGTGTGTGTGTTACTATAAATTGAACGTAGGCGCCTCAGGCATGCTATCACTGACCTACGTCCCCAGCCTTTTCTCTTTGTTTGTTTACACTTGGTTTTGACTCAGGGTCTCACTAAGTTGCTCAGGTTGGCCTTGAACATACTCTGTAGTCCAGGAAGGCTTTACACTGTGACCCTCCTGCCTCAGGTTCCCCAATAGCTAGGAAGATCTGCCTGGGCTCCTGGGCTGGCAGTATTGAGACGTTTAACCAGTGCAGAAACCCCAGGACATTGAAGTTGTAACTAGCCCTGCTTTACAGACAAGACATGGGAGGTTAAGTGACATTTCCAATTTCAATTTTGTAGTTCAGGGATGAGAGAGACAAACCACAGTGGTTGGCTCCGGGCTCTGAGCTTAGAGCCATCTTCCTTCTCTGCATTCTGTGATGCTCCCCACGCTCCTTTGACAGCCACCTGCAGCCAGGGTCCCACCCCTCTCTCCTCCTCCATCCCTTCTACCTGTCCCCTCTTACCTTGAAGAGCCATGAAGGAAGAGCGGTGAATAGAAATGACTTTCTCTGAGGATCCATCTGCATTTGTCTGGTTTCCTTCATGCACTGCTTCCACGGGACTGCTCCGCAGTCATGTGGAGAAGCTGCTGGGGAGACTGAAGGGGAGGCAGGAGGGCAGAGAGAGCACACCACGCTGGAGCTTGTGTTTCTGGACCAGCTGCTGGTGGTTTTGTTTCTTGGGACAGCTTCCCACAAAGGGGTGAACATGGCAGGGGAGAAATTGTCATCTGGGACCAGCTTCTCGTGGGTTCAAAATCTTGACCCTTGGGGATCTGCTTGGGGGAAATGTTCAGGCCATCCTGTGTGGTGGCCACAGTTAGGTTTCTGGTGCCACTCACCTCAGTGGCAATAAAGGGAGAAGCTCCTCAGATTGTCACAGTGGGAATGGCTGTGCTGTGGGAAGGGTCAGGACCCAGAGACTGGCAGGTGGGGGGAGAGTGGGTGGCTCTGATGAGCTGAGTCCAGCTGCCTCCCCCCACCCGGCTATCTGGTTCCTCAGGGACAGGAGATTCAGGCTACAGGATGTTTTGTTTGTCACTTGAGACAGATCTCTTATTTCCTGTCAGTATTCCATGCATTAAAGGAGGTAGTATGGACATCAACTAAAATATCAGGAGGACTCTTCTCAGATGACACTGGGAACTGGAAGAAATGCTCACACAAGTGCAATAGTGGCACACTGCCATGGTGGGCAATCAACTGCTCTTGGATTTGCTAACAGATCTGCTGAGTGGAAAGGAACCCATGTCTGGAACTGGGAAACAGGTCAGAATCATATCCAGATAGTGAGTTTGCATCCCAATATCAAACTCCCACTAATCGTGGGCTATAAGAGGGTCTACACCCATTTTAAATTCTCTCTAAAGTAATAGTGGTTATCCCCATTTAACCTGTGCTGACTTCACTTTCCAGTAGAGAATCTGCTTCTCTTTTTCAGATGGAAGCAGGACCTGAAGAGAGAAACGACCCAGTGCACTTCACCCAAACCCTAGCTGTAACCAAAGAGGAATTGGGGAAATGAGCAATAGTGCTGCTTTCTTGGTGAACTGATATCAGCATATGGGTGAAGGAGATAGACACAGAGAACACTCAACTCCTGCCAAACCAGAGATCCAGAGGCTCCTAAGGCCCATCACTGAAGTAGACTTAAAACAAATCCAACATGGCTCAGGGAATTTTGCGGAAGAGGGGGCAGAAAGATTGTTAGAGCCACAAGTTGGGACATTATGCACAGAGACATTGCCTCTTCCCCATAACTGACGGCTGCCCCCAAAATGCATGACCTGCAATCCCCATGGGCATGACCAACATCCCCAGTGAGGAGGGTCCCTTTGGAGGGGGGACAGGGATGAGGGAAAGGATGGTACCAACATGTGCTTTTAACATACTGAGTATGTCCATAACTAATAAATAAAAGGAAATGGCTAGTTTTCCTGGTGACTTTGGGGCTCCGTCCAAGCAGCTCTCTGGAGGGAGAAAGTTCTGAGCATCGCCCATCCAGGCAAGGAAAACAAGCCCGTTCAGCAGCTTCAGGCTCAGCCTCCTTGCCCTGGAAACACAGCCCTAGTGGGGCTGAGGCATGAGAGGCCTGGAAAGGCTTTATACTCCATTTATCAGTGAATATTACTTCTTTAAAATACCTTCATGGCTGGGGAGATGGCCCTGGGGGTAAAGCGTTTTTTCTACAAGCATGATGACTTGAGTTCGGATCACCAGAACCCACATAAAGCTTATACAGTAGCATGTGTGTGTGTGTGTGTGTGTGTACTCCCAGTATGTGCCCCAGCTAGTCTGGCGAATATCAGAAACCCTGTCCCAAAATAAGGTGGAAGGCAAAGACCAACACCTGAGGTTGTCCTCTGACCTCCACATACACACCATGGCACCATGTGCAGTGGCATGCACACATGCACACACAGTATATATATATATATATATATATATATATATATATATATATATATATATATATATATATACAAATATACATAGTGATGTTTTTTAATGACATATGTGGTGGTTTGATTCAGGTGTCCCCTCTGCATGCTAGGTCTCCAGCTGATGAAGATTTGGGAATTAACACCTCCTGGAGGCAGTATATTGTTGGGGGCAGGCTTATGGGTGTTAAAGCCAGCTCCCTCTTGCTAGTGTTTGGCACACTCTCCTGTTCTTATTGTTCACCTAATGTCCACCCTCTGCTCATATTGTCTTTTTCCCTGCCATCATGGAGCTTCCCCTCAAGTCTGTAAGCCAAAATAAACCCTTTTTCCCCAAAGCTGCTCTTGGTCGGGTGATTTCTGCCAGCAATGTGAACCTGACTGCAACAACATAAACAACAATACACCCCTTCTTTGTCTAATTATAAATAGGCATTCATTGGTAATGTTTGATAAAATACAAGATTATAAGAGTGATGATCCCAGATGGCTGAATGGCTAGCCCAGTGGGCAAAGCCCTTGACACACAAGCATGAGGTCCTGAGTTCAGCTCCCCAGCATCAATGTAAATATCAGGCATGGTGGTATGCACCAGTAATCCCAGTGGCAGGAAGGCAGAGCCAGGAAACTCCAGGGAAAGCTATGTAGACCAGCTGAATCACCAGCTCTGGGTTCAAGTGTGAAACTCTGTGTCACAAAATAAGATGGAAAGCTGGAGAGATGGCTCAGCAGTTAAGGACACTTGCTTGCAAAGCCTGATGGCCCATGTTCAATTCCCCAGTACCCACATAAAGCCAGATGCACAAAGTGGCACATGCAGGTGGGGCTCATGTCCAGTGGCAGGAAGCCCTGGTATGGCCATACTCCCTCCCTCCCTATCGCCTCTTTCTCTCTATCTCTGCCTTAAATAAATAAATGAAAAATAACAAAGAAAAGATGGAGAGAGATTCACATCAACTTTTGGCCTCTGCACATACACATGGATGTGCACGTGTGCTCCACACATTCAGTCACAAAAAAGGAAAAAAGATGCAATAACTTTGGGGTACAGGAGGCTATGTCAGGTACCAACTGTCTGTCAGAGTGGTTAAAATATTTCCTGCACTTCTTCGTCTCCAGGCACCATGGGATGTGGGACAGCATGCATGGCTCGACTCAACCTTCCCAGCAGATCTGGGACATATTCTCATGAAAGCTTCTAGTCTGTAGACAACAGATGAAGCTCAGAGAGGTCTGGTGTCTTGTCACCAGCTTCATGCTGCTGGGAAGAATTTCTAAACCAGACACAGTTTACAGGAGGAAGGGTTTATTTCAGCTTCCAAATGCAAGGGGAAGTTCCATCAATGGTGGAAGACGCTGGCTCCCTTTCACACATCCAAGCAGAGAGACCATCAAAATAATCAGCACCACACGCAAGCACAAACCTGGCCACAAAACAGCAGGGATCCCGGCGGAACTCAGACTTCTCCACATACCTTTGGGCTAGAAATCAGATCCACCCCTAGTGACTCATCTTCCAGCCAGTTAACTGGAAATCCAAGTCTTATATAACACCTGAGTGTATTGGGGACATACATTCAAACTACCACAGTGTCTTTCCCCACGTCACACAGCTGGAATGAAGTAGAACAGGGCTACAGACTTGGCACCTGGTGGTCGAAGTCATGCTCTCGACTTCCGTTTGCCCTTCAACCCTCACCCTTGCCCATGTGGGATATTAAGTTGCAAACTTGCCTGAAGGGGAAAGCGCAAACAAACCTTTTGCAGGAGATGGCTCAGAACTTTCATCGCCTACCCTATACCTCTCTTCCTGAGCAAGAAAACTCGCTTCACAAACTCTGATACATTCTGCTTCGATAATCTTGAACTAGTCACCTCCCTGAGGCTCTGAATCCCAGCTCTATCTGTAAAAGGAGGAAACTCTGTCTTTTGCAGTTCAAGAGGGCAGCCAGGCAGTGTGGCAATAAAACCCCACTCATGCCAGGAGCCCAATAATCCCAGCCAGTTCCAGTTCTCTCCCCTTCCCCTGCTGAACTTGTGAACTTCCACAGAGATTACTGTGCAATTGATCTGTCTCCTTTCAAATGTCCCAGCCAAAGCGCTTTCCCACAGCTCGCACACACCCTGGCAATGAGCAGCCTGCGGTTCGTTGAGCAGCTTATACCTGTCCTTTTCTTAAGTTACTGGAGGGTCAGGCTCTGGCTTCAACTCTTTGGTACTGTCCCAGATCCAAGCCCAGCTCCTGATACATGCAGGAACCTAACAGATGAAAACCGCTGGAATGAAGGCAGGAATACTCCAATGAATTATTAACTCCTGGTCCAATAAGTGCACAGGGGCCTGGGTTTGATGTGGGGAGCCCTGTGTGCGTCTGGACTCATCTCCAGCAGAACACAGGGAGAGGACTGTTTCTTGTCAACTCAGTCAGTAAGCCTCCAAGCATGAAGTGGGTTAGGGGAGGGGCTGGTCCCAATGAATAGTGCACATCCCTGCCCTAATTTCTGGCCTTCCTCACACTGCTTCTCCCAAATCCCTGTGCAAATAAATTAGCCACTCAAGGAACATTTTGAATGACTACACGTTTGTCTGTGTCCTTTGCTCCGACGGACAGCTCAGTGGAAAAGGCAAGCAGGCAGCCTCCAGGACAAAAAAGGGATCTGGGATGTTCGCCTTTTCTATCCCCTCACTGCATGCACATATGCGTGCTCACACGCACTCGCACACACACAGACAACATACTGATTAGCATGGTGGTCAAGTGCGCCAGGGAGGGGAAGGCCATGTGACCAACAGCTGATAGTCCCATGCAATCCAGTTGATGAAGCATAACCTTTCAGTAAAATAGAGAAGCTTCTGGAAGCCTGGCTTAGCTTGCATAGGCAAGTGGCATGGCTGGGCCCTCGTGGCTATAAATTTATGACCATTTCACATAGGAAAAATCAGAAATTACATGGTGGCTCAGATGGGGCCTGGAAAGGGTCTGTGGAACAAGGACGTATCAGGAACCTCTTCTTTTGATGTGGCATGTCTTATCAAGTATGGCAAGTACATTTTTATATGAACATATATCTGTCTGTGTACAATTACCACCTGAACACATTATGAGTCAGTCCCAGCACCCAGCACTGCCTATTCTGGGGAGTCTTAAAATAAGTCTTTCTTTCTTTCTTTCTTTCCTTTCTTTCTTTCTTTCTTTCTTTCTTTCTTTCTTTCTTTCTTTCTTTCTTTCTTTCTTTCTTTCTTTCTTTCTTTCTTTCTTTCTTCCTTCCCTCTCTTTCTTTCTTTCTTTCTTTCTTTCTTTCTTTCTTCCCTTTCTTTCTTCTTTCTTCTTTCTTTCTTTCTTTCTTTCTTTCTTTCTTTCTTTCTTTCTTTCTTTCTTTCTTTCTTTCTCCTTCTTCTCCCAGTAGACAATCACTCTTCCTTTCTAGCCTCTCTGCTACTGGCTCCTACTTTGGGGGGCAGTGGTAGAATGAACAAAACGTCCCTCATGGGCTCATTTGTTTTGAATATCACCAGCTGGTGGTAATTTGGGAAATTTGTGGAGCCCTTGAGAGATGCCACCTTGCTGGAGAAGGCATGTCACCGAGGGCAAGCCTTGAGGTTTATTAGCCCCCCTGGGTGTTCAGAGCTAGCTCAGAGGGACTCCTCCCTTCCCCTGCTGCTGTGTCTTTTTGCCAAGCTTTCCCTGACATGATGAAATTCCCTTCGAGACAGTAAGCTGAAAAAAAGCCTTTCCTCCTATAAGCTGCTTTTGGTCAGGTGTTCTGTCCCAACAATGAGAAGGGGACTGCAACAGGATGCAAAGGACCTGGGCATTGTGCCCTACACTGAGAAATAGAAGGTGACTAGCCATCCACTCCAGTGCATTCCTGGCCATGTTATTGATGGAGAAATGAGACCTGAACGACAGCATTCCAGAATATCCCCATGAGAAGCGTTTCATTGGCTAAAAGAAGAGAAAGTTTCCTTGGCTTGGTCCATGTCCCATCCCGCCTTCTCAAGGCTTGTGATCTAGGGCAAGTTACTAAAGCTCGGGGGACCTTGGCTTCTTCCCCCAATGAACAGACAAGAGCACTACTAAACTCGTGGGGACCAGTTAAACTTGAGTGTCCCATCAGCACACCCAGAGACACGCTGGGAACTCACCAGTAAGTGTAGCACGCATCTGTCACGCCAAGAAACTTTGCATCCTGATTATGTGCTGTTTAATGCAACAGGGTCTTTGCAGTCAAACCAACCCTGGTGCAGATCCCAACTATGTCATCTTGAAAAAGTGCCTCCCTGGCTGTGACCTGTTGTCTCTTCAGTTGTGAAAGTCCTAATTTCTACATGGTGGAGTGTATGGCACAATGCAGGTCAGGCCCTAGCCAGACTGCATGCCAGAAGAAACCAGGAAGTGGCTTCTGTGGACATGGCATCCTGCACAGGCCTGGCGTGACAACAGCTACAGTCCCATGCTCTTGAGAAACCTGCTGCGAGATGATCTGTCTGGAGACGGGCTGTCATTGATCACAAGAGGGGACCACCCCATACAATTATTGGCCAGCCAAACCCTTTAAAACCCCCCTACACTTCCTTGAATAAATGAGTTTGCTGCAGGTGGCCCTCTGCCTGCTTCCACCCAACTCCTGGAGTCTGTGTCGTGACTCCGCACCTCTCACCCCCTATTCGGCTGCCGTCCCTCCTGGGCTGGCCCTAGGGGGGACCCCAACAGTGAAGCAACAGAAAAATGCAGCCTGCCTGGGAAGCTAGAGCGCAGAGGATGGGCAGGACCTGTTGGACAGCAGGTACCGCAGTGACCTGACTTGTACTGGAGTCTGATGACTGTCAAGGGAAGTTGAAGGGCGCATGTGGCTCTGTCTGCATGTGAGGGAGGGGGTGGGGAGCTCTGTGACGGTGCTGCCGACGCGTGCGGCCGTTTGTGTGGGAGCTGTCAGCCACTAAGCTGCAGACGTGCAGTTGTGATTTCCACTTCTAGCAGCCCGAGATGCTCCACTGCTCCAGACCTCACTGACCCAAGGGAACTTTGTCTCTTACACTTACACTTCAGTCATTCTGGGGACAGGGACTTCCTGGTCTGGAAGCCATAGATTCACAAGACACTGCAAACCTGAGGCCAGAGGTGTGAAGCAGGAAGCAGAGGCGGGTGGCAAATGCCTGGCAGTTACAGATGCTGAGCTTAGAGTTTTATAAGTTCTGTTTTACAGCATGAAGGGAGGTCAGGAAGCTTGAGAGACCTGCCTGTGGCCACATAGCTGGTAGAGACTCTGCGAACTACGCTGTTTTGCTTGGCTCCTAAGCCCTAGTCAGACGCACTAGATGCTCGCTGCTCCCTTTGTTTCTGGTGCACACCACTGTTACTCTTGAATCCCTGTGCCTGATGTGCACACGCGCACGCACGCGCACACACACATTTACAAATCAGTGAAGGGTAGGTAGAAAGTAGAATATAGTTTCCTATTTCATTCCTCTATTGATTTGCAAAAGAGGAGATGAAGATTTTGAGAGGTGAAGTGATCTTCCCCCAAGTTCATGGAACTAAGCAGGAGCCAGGCAGACTTCGGGCCTGTTAAGCTGCCTGCCATCCTTCCTGACCACTTCTGTAGGCTCCGGGGCGGTGCTAAAGAAAGGCAAAAATGGATTTTTGTTTCATTTCCTTGGCATGAATGGATGTTTGTCTTGAGCCATAAGGTGGGACTGTTTTCCAAACGCGTGTGTGTTCTCATGCATACACAGACAGGCACACTCATAGGCAGCTATGTCAAAGTGGCCTTAAGCACAGCTACTATTCTTTTAAAAAATATTTTACTTTTTATTTTTATTTGTTTATTTATTTGACAGAGAAAGAGGGAGGGAGAGAGAGAGACAGAAGGGCGTGCCAGGGCCTCCAGAAACTGCAAACTCCAGACGCTTGTGCCCCCTTGTGCATCTGACTAACGTGGGTTCTGGGGAATCGAACCTGGGTCCTTTGGCTTTGCAGGCAAATGCCTTAACTACTAAGCCATCCCTCCAGCCCAGTTACTATTCTTTATTTCAATTTTAACTCTTTTTAAAAATATTTATTTATTTAATTATTTACTTGCAAACACAGATACAAAGATAAGGAAAGATAGAGAGAGAGAGAATGAACAGACACATGGGCTATCTTGTGCATCTGGCTTTACATGGTGGATGCTGGGGAACTGAACCCCGAGCCATCAGGCATTGCAAACAAACACCTTAACTGCTGATGCATCTGTCCAGCCCCAATTTTAACTCTTAACTTGAGCAAGTCTAGACCACAAGAAACTTATATATTTTGCAAATAAACTGGTGATGAGTTTAAGTGTAGCTGTGCATGAGGCACGCATGCGTATGCGCTCACTCACACAGAGACAGGGCTTTATTGACAGGTCAAAAGAATAGCAGTATGCATAGCTCAGGGTGCTACCTCGGGCTTCTGGAATATCAGGGAATACAGTTCAGTCCTAGGTCCTGATGTGATCAGAAATGAGCAAGGAAAGAACCCTGCCTGTGTCCTGTGCATTGTTTTAAACTTTATTTTATTTTTATTTATTTATTAGAGATAGAGAGAGGGAAAGGGAGAGAGAGAGAAAGAGTGAGAATGGGCATTCCAGGGCCTCTAGCCACTGCAAACAAACTCCAGACACATGCACCCCCTTGTGCATCTGCCTAAAGTGGGACCTGGAGAATTGAACCGGGGTCCTTAGGCTTCACAGGCATGTGCCTTAACTGCTAAGCCATCTCTCCAGCCCTTCTTCTTTTTTTTTTTAATTTATTTTATTTTTATTTATTTATTAGAGACAGAGAGAGGGAGAGGGAAAGGGAGAGAGAGAGAGAGAAAGAGTGAGAATGCCCGTGCATTTTTTCATCCACCCATCCATCAGGTATGGGTTGAGTACTTAACATTCCCCAGCACTGAGTGGCTTGGGTTATCAAGATAAGCAAAACATAGTCCTGCCTTTTTTTTTTTTTCCAGACGCTTATCAGATACTAAGATTTGCTAAGGAGAAACTGGGCACCATGCTTCCACCACTTCACTGATCCATCCATCCGTCCTTCATTTCTTTGGAAGCTAACAGAGCAAGTCCCTGTGCTGCTTGCTACATGGATGTGGAAAGGAGGGATGACTAAGTACAGTGGTTTGAGTCAGGCGTTCCCATAAACATAGGTATTCTGAATGCTAGGTCCACGGCTGATGGCCATTTGGGAATTCAAATCTCCTAGAGGCAGTGTATTGTTGGGGGCGGGCTTATGGGTGTTACAACCAGCTTCCTCTTGCCAGTGTTTGGCACACTCTTCTGTTGCTGTTGTCCATCTGATGCTGGCCAGGAGGTGATGTCCACCCTCTGCTCATGCCATCATTTTCCCCTGCCATCATGGAGCTTCCCCTTGAGTCTGCAAGCCAAAATAAACCCTATTTTCCCCATAAGATGCTCTTGGTCAGGTGTTTTCTGACAGCAATGTGAACCTGACTGCAACACTAAGTTCCAAAACTCCTTGCACATGTCTAGTCTCATGTGGTGAGAAGCTCAGCAGAAGAAAGGCCTAACTTCACAATAGATGGTGTGGGCTTCCCCCAGGAGGTAGCATTTGATTTGGCCTTTTGGACAAATGGAAATTTCCTGAGCCTCCATGGGATTGGGGTGAGGGTGTGAGAGGCCATCAGAAAGTCCTGGAACATCGAACCTTGATGGAATTGTTAGCCCATCACAACATGGCCACATGTGAATGAGTTTTACAAGCTGACACACGTGTCAATGACCAGCGTAGAGCCAGCAGAGTCATCGCAACTTGAACATTTGTGCCGTAGCTCTGCAGGGCCATTGAAGGGTGTTGGTTGCATGCTGGAGCTGCACCACAGCCATGCACAGGGCTCACGGTGGTCACAGTTCCCTGCCACTGGCTATGCTTTGGTCCTCTGTCATCAATGGGTTCTGTATTCAGTCCTTTTTTTTTTTTTTTTTTTAAAGATAAAGTCTCACTCTAGCCCACGATAACCTGGAGATCACCTGTAGCCTCAGCCCCAGGCTGGCCCCAAACCCATAGCGATCTTCCCACCTCTGTCTCCTGAGTGCTGGGATTAAAGGCATGCGCCCCTTCAGTCATTGTTTTGTTCATCCATCCATCTACCCATCCGTTCACTCGCATGAAAACTGCACGAAGAAGCCAGCCACAGGAGACTCATTTGGTGGGAAGTTTGCCATCCTGCTTCTTCATCTGCCTTGAGTCCCAGAGGCAGCTTCTGTGCTGTGTCTGCCAGAACTTCCAAAGGGCACAGCTGAGAACTTGACCTTAACTGCAAGACCCACCCAGGAGAGCCGCTCACCATGGTCACAGAGCACGGTCAAGGCAGAGCTGACTGACCACTCAGGCTTCTGGTCCACACTGAAGCACTGAGGAGACACAGCCTCACACCAGATAAGGAGAATGGCAAAAGTGTGCTGAGGTCCACCTTGGAGCACCTGTGGTGGGTGCGTCCCTCGAGACCCCTGGTCCTTCCTAACTCAGACAGGTCAGTGGAGAGGTCTCAGGGCCGAGCAGAGTGTGGTGAGTCCTCCTTCTGTGTAACAGCCTTATCGTTTTGGGCAGCATATTGTCCTGCATGAGTCTGTTTCCTCATCTGTGACATGGGTGCTGCACTAGTGAGAAGACCGAGGAGAACAACGTACGCCGACCGCAGAGCTCATGGGCAGCACAGAGTGAGGCCCCGACAATGGGAATCACTGGTCGCTTTCTTCATCTCACACCAACTCTGTTATTAGAGATGTTTTCCACTTGACCCTGCAGTTTCAGACTTGCCAAATAATTAGTCCCAGTATCTCTGTGGTCACAGATGAATATTATTCTTTCTCAGATCATAATTTTTTAAAAACAATTCATCCTTTTAAAAGAGCCCAATTGGCCCTGTGGATGGCCCCCCTTCCTTCTTTGTCCCTTGATTCTCTTAGGGAGGTTTGTACACATGGAACAACCTGGAACAGCAAGTATTCCAAGAACAGCCAGAAATAGATTTTGAAACATGCCAGAGTTTCCCTCTTGTCCTGCAGTGGCAGAAGCTATTCTTAGCTCGGAGAGAGCTGCCATTAGAATTACAGTAAGTGGGCCAGGCATGGGGGTACATGTCTTTAATCCCAGCACTTAGGAGGTAGAGGTAGGAGGATCTCTGTGAGTTCAAGGCCAGCCTGTGAATACACAGTGAGTTTCAGATCAGCCCGGGCTAGAGTGAGACCTTACCTCAAAAAACCAAAAAACAAAAAAAAAAAAAAAAAAAACTTTAGTCATTTTGCCTTCTAAAGACATGTGTGCAGCCAGTCTTTAGAAAGTGAACTACAGAGCCAGGCATGGTGATGCACACCTTTAATCCCAGCCCTCTGGAGGCAGAGGTAGGAGGATCACCATGAGTTCGAGGCCACCCTGAGAATACAGAGTGAATTCCAGGTCAGCCTGGGCTAGAGTGGAGACCTTACCTCAAAAAAAAAAAAAAAAAAAAAAAAAAAAAAAGAAAGAAGACAAGACAAGAAAGTGAACTGAACTTCAGTATGTCCATGCATTTCAAGAGGGGTTATGAGTGCTCAGCAGGCCCAGAGGCATCACCAGGAATCTGATGCTATGACTGGAGCCTACTCCTCCTTCACCCCCAGGTTCAGGGAGGGCTATGAGCTCTGTTAAAAAGCAGAAAGGAACTGGTGGGTGAGGAGGTGTGGTGTGGGATGAGGGTGGGCAGCGCCTTCGGGGCAGGGAGAGAACAAGCCCTGTAGAGACAGCAGCCGGAATCACTACAGATGCTGGAGGGCTTCCAGCAGCCATGCTCCAAGCTGACCCTCAGTCTGGACGCCCCTGGAGAGCATTAGCAGCGGACTGACCACCCTAGAATGAGCACTATGGACACCAGACCTTGGGGAGTGAGCTTCCAGGGTGAACTGGGATGTTGCAGAGGAAGCAAGAGCTGGGGGAGGGGAGGAGGCTCACAAGGCTGTGAGGGGCGCTGCAGCACAGGGTCATTCCATTTCAGTCTGACTGTGTGAAGGGCAGACAGAGAGAGAGAGAAAGAGAGGGAGAGTGACAGGGGTGGGAGAAGAAGGAAGGAGGAAGGGAGGGAAAAGAAAGAAGGTAGAAGAAATCCCAAAGCAAGTATGTTTCATCCCACCACCATAGTCCGTGAAATGCATGGAAACAGTGTAGTTCACTTTCTGAGGACTGGCTGTACACATAGGTCTTTAGCAGGCAAAACACATTACAGTTGCTGATGCAGTGTGAATCCCAGCTGGCTCGGGAACATCTGCTGGGACGAGTCGGAGATAGAGATTGTCCTAATGAAAAGTCCGGGTGTGGTGGCACACGTCTTTAATCCCAGCACTCGGGAGGCAGAGGTAGGAGGATCTCCATGAGTTCGAGGCCACCCTGAGACTACATAGTGAATTCCAGGTCAGCCTGGACTAGAGTGAAACTCTACCTCCAAAAACCAAAAAAAAAAAAAAGTCAAGGAGTCAAGGGAAGGGTGTGTCAGTCTGGATGCCGGAGCCCACTGGACTGCACCTTCCTGTGAAGGTGGACTTGCTATTTAATCTCCTCTCACGTTTTTGATCTGAAAAACAAAGAGGCTCACCCCAATCTGCAGTACTATCAACAAAAGTGGTTGAGATGGAGATGGTGACTCCTCCATCTTTTAATAACATGGCCCGCTCCTCTGAGCTCAGCAAACATTTCCTTCTTCTAATTAATTACTGGGCTGGATATTAAATTTCTGACCCAGGCCTTCACCTTGCTGAAGAGACCCAGAGGCACAGCGAATAATTTTCCAAAGTGAGATGCTCGCACAGTGAATGAAGGAGGTCGCTCTGTCCCCTGTCGTGAGTCCCCACCACTCAGTCAGTAACATAGCACTTCTTACATTAAGGTCACATGGGCTCCAAAGCAGTCCTCCCAAGAGGAACTCTTGCCCACTGGCTTCCAGGATTTCTGTCTTTCTTTTGGACTTACAGACGGAGGTTGTAAAGAAGCAGAGACTGTACGGCTGACCTGGAGACTAGCAGTCCACAAAAGAGAAAAACAAATGTTGACGAGTTTGTCTTCTTATCTCCCCCCATTAGCTAACAGACACAAGCGGTTACATCTGATCCCACTGGTACATTTTTTCTAGAGATCCTTGTGTACCTGCCTTAAGCAGACAGCATGCCAGGACGTCCTAATGAAAAAGCCAGGCATGGTGGTCCATCTTTTCACAAAGGCATCTTCACGTCCATCAGGACACAGGACACAGGCAGATGAAATACATTTTGTGGTGAAAGAAAGTTGACTGGCTGGGAGCCATAGCCCACGCCTTTAGTCCCAGCACTTGGGAGGCAGGGGAAGGAGGATTGCCTTGGGTTTGACGGCAGCCTGAGACTACATACATAGTGAACTCCAGGTCAGCCTGGGCTAAAGTGAGACCCTACCTCCCTACCTTGAAAAACAAACAAACAAAAAAAAGTTGGGCAAAGGTGGCATGCTCACGTGGGTAATCACTGTCCTTCCCACCAACCATGAATTCTGTGTCACAACAGAACCAATGGCTTCTTCAGGCTGTGCTCGAAACCCTTCTTAACAGTGAAATCCCTCCCCAGGCCTTCCTTTGATTGACCCTGTGCACACTGGGCTGAATGGCGATCACGCTGGTTGTGTCTGCGTGAACAGTGGTGAGCTCGTATCTCCCTGGAGGCTTTTAGCTTCTGGGAGGAGATGGGGGAGTGGAGGGTGGCCGTGTGTGTCCTGCCCCACGCAAACCTCCTGGGATGGCTTTCTTTCAGAGGAGGACAACAGACAGGGAAGTCATGATGTAGTGCCATGTGCTTTTCCCGTGGGGACATAAGGGTCAGGACCCCTCTCCTCGCATCTCCTAAGTGACTGGTTTTACTGATGTTGGTGTGGTGGTCTGAGTATATGTCCCCCATAGCCTCAGGGAGTTTTGATTATGTTTAAACTTCCTGTTTAAGTCTGCCCTGGGAGGAACCCTGCAGGAGGGGGCTTGGCACTAGAGGCAGGTGTTAAGCTCAGCCTAAGGTACTTAGAGAGCCAGTTTGAGCTCTGGCTGTTGGTGCTTGCTAGTGTTTTTTAAAAAATATTTTTCAAAATTCATTTTTATTTATATATTAGAGACAGAGACAGAGAGAATGGGCACGCCAGGGCCTCTAGCCACTGCAAATGAACTCCAGATGCATGTGCCACTAGTGCCTCTGGCTTACGTGGCATCTGGAGAATTGAACCTGGGTCCTTAGGCTTCACAGGTAAGCACCTTAACCGCTAAGCCATCTCTCCAGCTCTAGTGTTGGTTTTGCATTCTCTGCTGTGGAAGCATGCTGGAGTGAGCCAGCTTCTTCCACCAGGATGGTACTTCTCTGGATTCTATAAGCCTAAAATAAATGCTTTTATAAGCTGCCACTGGTCAGGTATTTGTCCCCATAAAGAGAAGGTGTGTACAACAGTCTCTAAGTCTCCATTTCCATGTCTGAGTGTGGGCGCCTAATAGCAAGCTTTCAGGGGCCATGGTGAGCATTAAAAATAATGCCTCTAGGGCTGGAGAGATAGCTCAGCAGTTAAGATTCTTCCCTGCAAAGCCTAACGACCTGGATTTGATTCCCCAGTACCCCCGTAAAGCCAGATGCACAAAATGGCACATGTATCTAGAGTTTGTTTGCAATGGCTAGAGGACCTGGAGCTCCCATATTCTCTCTCTGTCTCTCTCTCTCTGTCTGTCTGTCTGTCTGTCTGTCTCTCTCTCTCTCCGTGCTTGCAAATAAATAATAAAAATATTTTTAAAAAGATAATGTCGCTACATAAAATGATATTCACACTCAACTCCAGATCTTCTGTCCCCAGGCAGAGATCTTGAAGCAAGCACATTCGCTGTACATTGAAGTGGGGAACAGCATTCATTCCTGAGTCATGACGCCTGGGGTCATGTTCTGGCAGTGACCTAGAAGCAGTCCATCGTACCTAGTCTCAACACGATCCAATGATAGGGACGCTGGGCGGCATGTACTAATCTATGCCGAGCACAGCTCTCAGCTCTAGAGTAGAAGGTACTGAGCAGGTAGAAGGAGGTGCTAGAGGTTGACCCAATATTTTAAGACCAGGAGTGCTTGTGCACTCAGCACCAATGTTCTGTTGCACAGGGGAGGGAGTTGTGCCCAGGAATCTCTTCACTGTCAGTAAAATACTCTAGCACCAGAAAGACCGAAAGGCAAGGTCAGAGCTGCAGTTGTGGCCACTTTAATGGTTCATAGCGCCAGTCTGGAGGGTTGGATCCTCACCCTCTGGCTTCTGAGAACATCTTGGCACATGTCAGGGCTCGTCACCCCAGTGCTTGGTCCAGGATGCAGCACACTGATGGCCCGCTGAGTCTTTCCTGGGTTGCATGTGTCTGTCAGGGGAGAGCTGGTGAAGTGGTTAGAATGTATGATGGATATCCCCCACAGGCTCAGGTGTCGTATTAAAGCCCTCCAGCTGCCTGGCTGGAGGAGGTGTCACTGGGGGCAGATTCTGGATCCAGCCCAATGGTGTGTTTGGGCGCAGATTTGACTTTCACCCCAAAGGTGTGCAGAGAGGTGTGAGCTTTGGGGTTCATGCTTGCTGTCCAGTCTGTGCTTGCAGCTTTTGGGTCTTGCTGGCTGTTTGGTTGTTTGTCTCTGCTTTAATGTGTGGAAGTAACTTCTTCTGCCACGGATGGAACTTCCCCCTGGATCTGTAAGCCGAAATAAATCCCTTCTTTTCATTAACTGTGTCTGTTTGGAAGTTCATCCCAGCAGCATGGAAACTGTCTGTTACACCTGGTTTCCTAAGCCTGGGTCCCTTCTCGTTCTTTGTGGGTCGAGCTCCATCCCATGGCAACCACTGATGTTCCTGCTAACAGCATGCACACACGCCTTGCCAACTTCATTAATATTACCATCAGCCATGGGTTTCCAATGTCGTCTATCTAATGCTTTCCTAGGAAGGAAAAGCCACAGTTGTCCGTAGTATTCTTTTGTGTGCGTGTGTGTGCATAGTATAAGTGGTGTGGTATATATGCTGATGTGGCACCCTGAGCAAACACATGCGTGTGTATTGGTCGGAGAAGAACACTGGGTGTCCCCCTCCTTCACTTACCTGCCTGCTTTCCCTTGAGATGGAGTCTTTTACTGCTACTGGACCTTGCCAGTCTTCACAAGTCCCAGCCGTTCTCCATTCCCACTCTCTACAAGACTGGGCTTACAGATGTACACAGCCAAGCCCAGGTGCTTATGTAGGTGCTGGGAGAATCGAACTTCGGTGGTCTCAGGCCATCTTATTAAGCCCTCAGGCTTTCACAGGAAGCATACGTAACCACTGAGCAATCTCTCCAGTCCCTGTGTAAGCTTCACCTAGCTTCTTCGAATATGCTATTTGTCACGGTTTTAAAAATAATTGACAGGGCTGGAGAGATGGCTTAGCGGTTAAGGCGCTTGCCTCCTAAGCCTAAGAACGCTGGTTCCAATCTCCAGCGGTTCCAATCTCCAGGTCCCACCTTTAGCCAGATGCAAAGTGACACAAGGGTGCAATGCCACACTTGACCACAAGGGGGTGCATGCATCTGGATTTCGTTCACAGCAGCTGAGAGACTGCTGGTGCACCCATCTCTATCTGTCTTCCTCTCCCTCTCTCTCTCTCTCTCTCCAAAAAAAAAAAAAAATGACAATTAAACCATTTCCAGGAGCTTCTTTTCTGTCTCGACAGTTTCACATTTGTGCAATGTCTTTCAGTTACATCCAAGCAGATCAAATCATGTTCCTCTTGAGTGCTCATGTGAATATTTGCAAGTTTCTCTGGAAGGAAGATCAGAGGCACAGTTGATTCTGTGAGACCTCTCAGGACTCTGGAGTTGCTCTTGGGCATCAGCACCGCCTGGCTGTGACCTTGTGGTGACCTTGTGGTGGCCCTACACTGGCCCTTAGCCTATATTTCCCCGTGCTGCTTCCAGATTAGGCCTTCTTGAAATAGTCTCACCTAGCGGCCTCTGGTTCCCAAGGCCTTCTGAGCTTTTTATACCTCTGCTCTTGTTGTTCCCCACCAGCCCCTCTCCTGTTGCACACATGCATTCTTGCTCCTTCCTAGACTCTTAACCGGACATCCCTGATCCCTTTTCCCCAGTGTCCTTTCTTGGGTCTCTGATCAGAGCATCTTCAATTTCCTGGGACCTCCCCACCAGTGTGTTGGCCTCCTGCTCCTGCGACATTGCATGAAAACAGTTTCCAAGGTGCAGCCCACTCTGCCTCCACTTCTGGCCCTCCAACATGTCTTCCTCCTACCACTAGGGCCAAGCTAAGGAAGCCCTGTGGCTCCTCAGAGCCGATAAGTTCTCTGTTGCTTGGGGCCCTTGACATAGATCCTGCTCTGCAGAATGCCTCAGAGTCCATGGAGCCAAGGGGCCCTGCACTGCAGCCCTGCCCTGATGCTTTGAGCTCCTTACTCTTCTGGGTGGGTAGACTTTTCCAGCAATGCTGTCCACTCCTGCCCACCCTTACACCAGGGCTCACGTCCTTACTGTAGGACTTGCACTTCCTGCATCACTGCCCCTCTTAGCATGTTGGCACCTCCATCTGCATCCTCATCAAGGACCAACTGGTCTCTTCTGTCCCCACCTAGTGCTCTCCAGTGCTTTTGGGAAGGCATGCAGCTTTGGAAAGGCCAACACATCCTGTTGCAGTCAGGTTTGTTGGCAGAAAAAAAAATGATCAAGAGCATCTTGGGGGGCGGGGGAGAAGGGTTTACTTTGGCTTACAGACTCAAGGGGAAGCTCCATGATGGCAGGGGGAAATGATGACATGAGCAGAGGATGGACATCACCTCCTGGCCAATATCAGATAGACCACAGTGACAGGAGAGTGTGCCAAACACTGGCAAGAGGAAGCTGGCTATAAGACCCATAAGCCTGCCCCCAATAATACACTGCCTCCAGGAGGTGTTAATTCACAAATCGCCATCAACTGGGAACCTAGCATTCAGAACATCTAAGTTTATGGGGGACACCTGAATCAAAACACCGCACAGCCCCTTCTCCATCTTCTGACCCTGGTGATGGGCATGCAGTGGCTTTCCCATTCATTATCCTCCATCCCACCTCTGGCAGCAGAAACAGCCAGCCAAGGACTCTTCCTGGTGTCCTCGGGACTCGCTGAACTGGTAGGATGTGGGCTCCCAGCAGTAGAAAGCCTTCTTACCACTGTTAGAGAAATGTGCCTGGACGCAGTCCTGCCGAGAGCAAAGCCAGGCCAGGAGATGCTAAGAGAGCTGCCATAAGGCATGCACGGGTTTTCTCTCTGCCTGTATCCCTGAACTTCCATCTCTGGACTTGTGTCTACATGGGCTACACTGAGATAAACCCCATGTAATAGAAAGAGACTTTTCCCATGGAAGTACCTTTCTGCCTCTCCCTTCTTGGCAGGCTAAGTCTGCACCTACCTCCTTTACTCAACTATATACCACTTCTCTTTTAGGCACTTTATTTTAACTTTTTTTCTTTTTTTCTATGTATGTGTGTGTGTGTGTGTGTGTGTGTGTGTGTGTGTGTGTGTGTATGTCAGAGGACAATCTCAGATGTTCTGTGGGTGGCATCCACCATTGTTAAAACTGGGTATCTTATTTGCCTGGACCTTGCCAAATAGGCTACATTGGATGGCCAGTGAGCCCCAGAAAATCAGCCTGTCTCTTCCTCCCCAGTGCAGGGATTATAAATGCACGTTACCAAGCTTTTCTTTCTTTTGTATATTATTTATTGATTTATTTATTTATGAGAGCGAGAGAGAGGCAGACAAGGAGAGAGAATGAGAGACAAAGAGAAAGGCAGACAATGAGAGAAAGAAAGAGAGAGACAGAGAATTTGGGCAAGCCAGGGCCTCCGGCCACTGGAAATGATCTCCAGATGCATGCACCACTTTGTGCATCTGGTCTTACGTGGGTAGTGGGGAATTGAATCTAAGATGTATGGCACAATGCAGGTCGGGCCCTAGCCAGAATGCATGCTAAAAAAAACCAGGAAGTGACTTCTGTGGACATGGCATCCTGCACAGGTCTGGTATGACAATAGCTATAGTCCCATGCTTGCAAGCAATCTGCTGTGAGATGATCTGCCCAGAGACAGGCTGTCATTGGTCACAAGAAGGGACCACCCCATACGATGATTGGCCAGCCAAACCTTTTAAACCCCTTACACTTCCTTGAATAAATGAGTTTGCAGCTACTCTCGTCCCTCTTGGGCTCTGCCTGCTTAGCAGACGCTGAGATGAACTTCCAGACCAACTCCCAGAGTCTGAAGTTGTGCTCTTCACAGGACCAGGCAAGAGAGCAAAAGCCAACCAGCCACCACAGCACACAGAGCAAAACAAACAACTGCCCAAAAGGTCACACAGCACACTCAGGAACTCCTGCTAGACACATTTGCATATCTTTACAATGGAATCTCAAACCCATCACCACACCTTAAGACCGGGCCCCAGTGACCGCCTAGCAAGGTGATTGCAGATCTCAAACCCTGAATATATTGGGGACTCAGCAGAGACCATTGTAAATTGTACTCAGTCCAATTTCGGTCCCTCTTAGGGCTGTACAATCAAACAAGTTAAATACTTTCAACATGTAAAGGCACAGAGTAAACATTTTAACTGTATATAGCAAGGAGAGACTAAAACAATGCAAACTCAATCACCATCAGCCATCATCAAACTTCTGCAGTTCAAGTTCTTTGCAAGACAACAGTCTCCATGCCTTTAACCAGCCTCGCCAGGGAAAACTTTCATCCCAGTTCAACTATCTGCCCAGCTCTTATTCCAAAACATCTTTATTGCAAAAACATCTCCAAAGGCTCTTCCAGCCTATTCCTAGATCACATATCCCCTCCCACCATCCTCCATTTTCCCTCTCCAGGTGTGCAGGACACAGCCATATTCTAAATTCAGGGACAAAATATAGCCCTCCCTCCACTGTTTCATTTCTAGCCACACCTTCTAAAGCTCTTTCCTAGTCTTGGAAGTTGACAATAGCAGCTCCAGTAACCTAAAACCGGTCTCAGTGCTCTCTGCTTTTACCTTGCTTGAGGTTTTCCAACTTAAAATCTTAAAATCTCAGTCCAATATCTCTGCACATCAGTCCATTAAACCTCCCTGTCTCTCTGCTAGGCACATGCCAGTAGCCCAGTTCCAACAAAGTCCTCCTCCATTCAACCAAGTCTTACCCTGCAAAATGAGCTCAAGCATTCCCTGCTCTCGGGTGTTCTTTCTGGTTTCCCTGGGAACACTGAGTGTATCCAACTTTTAATTTTTGCTATATGCCCAATATTCTGACATTTGTTGAAAGGGAGTTGGCATGGAGAATGATACAGGTTCAACTAAATGAGTCCCCATTCTAAGACCAAGGTACAAAGGCTTTTGCAGAGGGAAGTGCAGGAATCAGCAGGAGCACAGAGTGCCGAGTACAGCCTAAGGCAAATGTCTTCCTCACTGGACTGAACCAACCATGAGCTCCTCGGCAGGGCTTTGCAGATCTTCTCCCTGAGGCCCCCTGTTGGCTGACAAAGCCCTAGGCCTTTTGAGTGAAGATGCTCAGGGCAGACCAGGAAGTTGCATTCATTGGTACTCTCACAGCTGCAGCTTAAGACCCGACAGAAGCAACTGAAGGCAGCAGGCAGGCTTTATTTTGGCTCATGGTTTGGGGGTACAGTCCACCCTGGCAAGGAAAGAACAAGAGGCAGCTGGTCCCATTGTACCCACAGGCAGGAAGAAAGGAGATGAGGGATGAGTGCTGGTGCTCAGCTTGCTTTCTCCTTCTTATTCAGTTGAGACCCCAGACCACGGAAGGATGCATCTCACATTCAGGAGTGTTGCATTTCTCTTCTCATTCCTGGGACAAAACACCCAACCAAAAGCAGCTTATGGAAGGAAAGTGTTTATTTTGGCTTACCATGTTGAGGGGAAGTTTCACCGGGGCAGGAAAAGCGTGGCAGAGCTGAGGCGGAATGTCACATCTTGCCCTAGAAACTGGGAGACAGCCTTAAGCATGAGCTGAGCTAGAAGTGGCAAAGTAGGCAAGTGAGCGCCAAGGTCCTTTCCCAGTGGCACACCTCCTCCAGCGGGGCCAGACCTCCCACATTGCCACCAGCTGGGGACAAGGCATTCAAAGCTGTGAGGAGGCTACGGGGGACTTCTCACATTCAATCTGGGGACAAGGCATTCAAAGCCTTGAGGAGGCTACGGGGGACGTCTCACATTCAGTCTGGGGACAAGGCATTCAAAGCTGTGAGGCTATGGGGGACGTCTCACATTCAATCTCCCGCAAGGGTGGGTCTTCCCATCTCTACTAACCTGATCTAGAAACCCCTTCAAAGACAAGCTCACAGGTTTGTTTTCGCGGTGATTCGAATCATCACGTTGACAATCAAGATGAGCCACCACAGAAATCAAGAGGGGAAATTTCCCGAGTAGTAATCTTCCTAATTCAGTTACACAAGACGGTACTTTTAGTATTCTAACCCTGTTTCAATTCAGAACTGTTGGATGGTCCAGAAAGTCACAAAGACACCCCAGTGCAATCCTGTGGGTCCTCAGCCCACTTCCTCAGTGTTGGCATTGCACACACATGAGCACACGGCTTTGCCAAAACTCAGGCAGTCTCACGGTGGCAGAAGGACTGACAGAACTGCAGATGTGACTCTGATCTTTCCACCTTCTCACTGATTTTTTTTTTTTTTTTTTTTTTTTTGCTCAAGGACTCTGCCTGGAATTCCACCCAGGATCTCACTTGTTATCAGGTCACATGCTTCTCAATCTCTCCTCCCTTAATTATCATTGTTCTTAAGACAACACACCCTGTAACCCCTAAATTACTCTGTGGGACTGCCCATGCACACACCTGGGGCTCAAGTCATTGGTAACCTCACACTCTAAATATACATGCAGAAATAATGCACGCATGCATGCACGCTTCTGGGATTTCTCTCTACTAACTAGACACTGAGAGTATTTGCAGCTACTAGAAATACATAAATTATTTGTTTCCTTAAATTATAGATGACATATTTATGACTGGCTCATATAAATTGTGAGTGCACATTATAAATATATAATCCTGTTTGCTGGCATTTATCACCCATTTTCTATGTGCCAAGTTTTGTGCTGAGCACTTTGCAGTCATTAACTTCATTTGTGCTTCATCATTATCCCAGTGGAGACGATAAACTATTGTGGTTTTCAACTTTCTTTTGTTAAATATAAACTTAAAAAAAAATTCTATGGAAAGTTCAATGCTCAGGAGGTGCAGGCTTCTCAGGGGGTGAGGGTCATTCTCCAGTGCTTCCCTAACCAGGGGGCACAAATGGTTCCCCAGTGTTCATGAAGTTAAGGCTGTCACCAGGCACATGGTTTCACACAGACAAGCCCAGTGAGCCCTGGGGACCTCATGAGACCCTCCAGACCATGCAGTGGAATGTGCAGGTAGTGTTGAAAGGTACACAAGAGTCAGCGTACCTTAAAATGTGAGTGCTTCCTCAGGGAATATGGGCAGAGCCCTGGTAGTGACTACCACAGCCTCACGTGTGACCATGTGTTCTAGATCATGGGTGTGATGGTTAAGTTTGTGTCAACTTGATTTGTTTAGGAATCCACAGACATTCCTCATAAGTGTATCTCTGAGGCTGCCTCTAGGAAGGATTAACTAAAGGAAGAATCCTTCCCCCAGGGTGAGCCCTTCCCCCAGAGTGGGCGGAACCTCTTGGAGGAGGGGGCTGGTTGATAAAAAGAAGCTCTGGAAAGAAAGGCTCTCTCTCTCCCACCTGGTTGCTGGTGCTGCTCGCTGTTCTCTGCTTGGTGCTTGGTGTTGCTGCTTTCCAGTGTGGACTGAAGACCAGGGTGGACTGAAGAGCAGCGTCTCTCCAGGAAGCCTCCAGGCCTTCAGTACCGGATTGGGACTGCTGAGGCCTCCAGCCTCGTGGACTGAGCAGCTACAGGGTTTCTTGACTCTCGGACCTGCAACCTGCTATTGCTGGACTGTCGTAAGCTAATCCAATAAATTCCCTTTTAACACAATTCATTCTATCCGTTCTGTTCCTCTAGAGAACCCTGACTAATACAATGGGACGGCTGGTAAGCAGGACTTTCTGGTCAACAGTGGCTGCTGGATTCCATTCATGTCAGCTGCAACAGAGTCTCTCTCTTCCATAGGCTCAGCTCGGCTCCATCTCCTGAGAGGCTCCCTAGCAACCAGGGGGAAGATCTAGAGTCCCTGGGCGCCAGATCCCTCAGCCCTGGTCACCACTCTAGGGAACAGGGAACACATCTCTTCCCTTCTGCTATAGCTGGGAGCCAGAGGAGAGCTTGTTTTGAAAACTGATGCATCCAGAGGTTAGGGACGTGCCAGAACTATGCACAGGAGGGAACACTTTCCTGTGGCCCACTGAAAGCCACATCCTTATGCACTGCTCAGTCCTCTAATCCTACCCCAACTCTGGGGACATCTTGTTGTTTTGAGTCCCTCTTCCAGGGCTAAACTCTGAAGCTCGTGTTTTCTTAAGACCAAATACAGTGCCGGAATGGAAATTCCAGCTCTGGTTCTCCCAACTTCACCTCACCACCATGCCCTTCACTTGACCTAAGCTATTGGGAGCCAGGAGAAAACTATGTGCTGCTAATTAAAAAGGGACAGTGGGGATAGTGACCCATCTGGAGAGTGCACTCTGAGATCATTAGATGCTGTCCCAGGAACATGTCCAGCTGTCGAAATGAGACTTCAAGGAGGGGCATTCTCCAATGTATTCCCCACTCAGTCCCAAGGGGAGGAACAGAAGCTGTAATTAACACTCAGAACCAAGGATGGTTCAAAGGGAGTGTCCCCAGAATGCTCACGCATCAGCCTGTCCTCTAAACCAACCCCTCATACTAATTAGAACCCAAACTCTCCACGGGGCTCATCTGCTCACTTAGAACCAGGCTGTGAGCTCTGCCTCCTCCCAGCCGTGGAGATCAAGGACTCACATCACTTCATCTCCACTATCAAGGTCATGCCTGTGCCTGAAGTGGCTGCGGGCTCATCCATGGCGGCCCACCACCCGCTAGATCCATTCCAAGTCTTTTCCCAGGGAAACTCTACTTTCTCTTCTCTTCCATCACTGACTTGTAGAAGTCCACAGGTGACACGGCCACCGCCTAGAAGCACCCTCTGATGCCATTGCCCTGCTCTACTGATCTGGGCTGGAACCATGAATTGGGGGCTTCATGCTCTGAGAAGGAGGTGCCAGCTGGGAAGCCAAGGGTCTCTTCTCAGCAGTGCCACACTTCCTCCCTGTGGAGCTCACTACTTCCGTGTACCTCGGTCTTGTTAGCCATAAGATGGGCTTTAATCCTAACAACAGCCTCACCTCACAGAGAGGTGGTGAGAATGAGATGAGCCACGGCATTTTTTGCATGGCAAATTTCCTCTGCATTGAAAGATGTACTATGATTGCCAGCTTTATCAAAAGCAGCTGTGTCAACTCACCAGCGAAGGGGTGTGGAGAGTCCCCAGACCTCCACCTGAGATTTAGGTGCCCCCTATGCCAGCTGTATTCAATAATGCACAAGATATCATAACCCAAAGAGGGGGAGGAGATAGAGTACATAGAGAGGAAAGATCCAGGAACAATGAGCTCCATGTCTATAAGGCAGCCACATCCACGGGGATCCCTGTATAGTGAGCCCCACTGTAGTGTTGCCTTGGGGTCTTGTGCTCTGTAAGCAAGCCCTCACCCCAAGAGTGATTCTCACTGAAGGGCCGCTCTGGGGCCTCACACTCCCGGACAGGGACAAGGAGCATCGAGAAGCGGCCACAGGGAAGTTGTCATTCAGGGTGGAATGAGATTTCTCCGTGGTGCAGCTGCTCTGGGGTTTGTCAGTGAGCCCTCGTTCTGAGGCTGAGGGAGGAGCATCCAAGGAGTCATTTAGACACAGGAATCTCCATAAAAGTGGCTGCTTTGAGGGCCCCACATTCCTATCAGTAACTTCTCCATGCTCTGGAAGTGGCCCTCAATAAACTCTTTGGTTCACCAAACTGGTATTGGCGTAATCGTAGTTGGCTCTGCTATCTGAGCCCTATGCGGGGGAAGACGTGTGTCTGTCTCTGCAGGGCAAAAGTTTCCCACAACAGCACACACACCACTCAGGATGGAATTTTGCTGGGCACAGAGCAAGCACACATCCGGGCAGTGCTGGCCCTTGGTGCCTTGATTTTTCCACCTCTTGTCTGTGGTGTCTCCTCCCCGTCAGCTTCCCGCAGGGACCATAACGTCCATGTCCACACCAGCACAGGCAGGTGGGCACACCTCTCAGTAGTGTCTTGTGCCCTTTTTGCCCCTCTCCTCTTATCTTATGGGGTCTTTTTTTTTTTGGTTTTTCGAGGTAGGGTCTCACTCTGGTCCAGGCTGACCTGGAATTCACTATGTAGTCTCAGGGTGGCCTCGAACTCTCAGTGATCCTCCTACCTCTGCCTCCCGAGTGCTGGGACTAAAGGCATGCGCCACTACGCCCGGCTTGTGGGGTCTTTAAAGCATAAACCTGTTATTCATTCTACCCCATATCCCCATCTGCCTGCGAGACCTGTCCGCCCCATGCTTACTGGGCTCATGTTTCTGCAGCGAAGGTGCCTCACACTGTTTCTAGAAAGCACAAGCCCATCTCTGCCTCGGGGCCTTTGCACCTGCCTCTCTCCTCCTTGTGCCACCTTCTTCCCTCAGTTATTGGGCTGTTTACTCAAGATTTTCTCTCTTAGTGTTTAGAGCTTACTTTGTGAGAGAGAGCAACTGAAAGACAGGACAGGGGTGTGACCAGGAGATGGAAAGTGACAGTTTGAAATGTCTTCTCCCGGAGCAGAAGGGAGGAATTGGGCTAATCAAGCAGCTCAGGGGCTGAGGAAGGAGCGGGCTTGTTGTGGGAGGCAGCTGGGGACGGAAACTCAAACCATAGAGAAACATGCCTTTTAGCTCTGCCTGAGGGACAGCTTCCAGGTGACAGAGTGGTTCCAGGAGACTTGTCAGAGGAGGAGCTGAGGAGGCTTTCAGACTGAGCCACCACCTTGGGTCACTGCCTGGTGTCCTGGTGACCCTTCTCTGCTTAGGGCCAGCTCGGCGGGCGCCTGCATAGAAAGCAGAGAGATTGCTTCTTTCCCACCTATCTGCCCGGGCTTGTTTCTTTCCTCTCCTTTCATGGCCACTTTCTTTCTTTTATTCTTTTTTCAACGTAGGGTCTTACTCTAGCCCAAGCTGACCTGAAACTCACTTTGTAGTCCCAGGCTAGCCTAGAACTCACAGCAATCTCCTACCTCTGCTTCCTAAGTGCTGGGATTGAAGGCATGTGCCACCATGCCTGGCCATTTTCTTTTTAAAAATAAAATTATTTATGAGAGAGAGAGAGAGAGAGAGAAAGAGGGAGAACGAATGTGTATGGGTATGTTTGCCAGGGCCTCCTACCAGTGCAAATGAATTGCAGACTTGTGCACCACCTTGTGTACCTGGCATTTATGTGGGAATGGAGCGTAGGCCATTAGGCTTTGTCAATAAGCTCTTTTAACTACTGAGCCATCTCCTCCACCCTCCGTGGTCACATTCTGATACGAGATAGAAGATAAATGGGAATGGGTAGGAAGATGTCTCCCTAGAACTGTGCCAGGCCTGGCCTCTGCTTTCTCTGGAGACTGCACCCCTCTGACCCCAACATTCTGCCACATCCCCTTCTTCAGTCCATAGCTACTCCCGGCTTCTGGGCTATCCCATCACACACAGAGCAGGACTTGAGGCTGTTCTCAGAGGCACAGTCTGGCTCTGGCTTTTGTGGAGTGACTACTGACTGAAAGGGGAAGTCTCCCTTTACATGGACAAAGCCAGGCCAAGCAGGCAGGGTCACCTGAGCTGCTGATTTTCCATGGGATAGCCAGAGGCCAGCCTCAGGTAGTTCTAAGTAGGACTCTTCAGCCTTCCCCAAAGCCCTTGTCTTGGCATGAGGTAGAGGTGGCTTCCCCCCAGATCAGAGTAATGTGGGCCCTGTCCTCATGGCCTCTCCCCACTGGCCCCAACAGCACCTCTGCACCGCTTTCTTCTTAGAGTCTTTTTTTTTTTTTTTAAACTTTTTTGTTTTTTGTTTTTGTTTTGTTTTTTGTTTTTGAGGTAGGGTCTCACTGCAGTGCAGGTTGACCTGGAACTCACTCTATAGTCTTAGGCTGGCCTTGAATTCACAGGCATGTGCCACTATGCCTATCTTATTTTCTTTCTTGATCTTCTATCTGAGGGACCCAGAAGGCAGTGGCCCAAGCTGTTCTTCATTTTCTTGTGATCTGCAGCTGCAGTTGTATGTGGCCTGTCCTGGCCTGTCGGAAGAGGCTGGGATGCCCATTATAGAAGTCTCTTGCTTGTATGGGCCATGTGGGCCAAGCCCTGAAGGAAAAGGGGGTTGGAAAGGAGGATGGGCCTCATTCTGGAGATTGCGTATGAGGGGAGAGAAAGGAGAAGGAAAAAGGATATAGAAGAGGAAAGAGAAAGAGGAGGAGAAAAGAGAGGAGGGAGAGAGACGTAGAGAGAGTAAGAGAGAGAAAGAGAAAAGAGACTGGTCCTGAGTGTAATTTCAATCTCCCTTGGTCTATGTCCCTCTTGTTGGTAACATAGGAGCCGTTATGAAGAATTCTTGAAGTCTCTCAGACAGATGAATCCCTTCAGTGTTGGCACACGTGTCGAGGGAGTTGAGAGAACAGGTAGAGTGGCAGGTATACATGCCTTTACCGTGGGGTTCTCAGAGCTGGCGAATGCCCAGGTAAGTCTCCTTGCCAGCCAGTGTCACGTGGCTTCATGCTGGCTCTACAGCATTGTTGCCCATGGGTCTGTGTGCTTCTTGACAGTGGCTCTGGAGGGCAGGGATGGCACAGATTCACCTTGAAGCCTTTGTGCCCACAACAGGGCTGGTCACAGAACGGATGTCAACCATGGTGAAGGATTTTCTTCCCACAGATCCTGCCTCACGTTGACCCTCACCACTGCCCTGACTAGGATTGGCAGGCCGTTCTCCTGACAGAGGCCTCACAGAGCAGGAGAAGGTGACTCAGGGCGGTGGGAGGTTTGGATCCTCAGAGAGGATTTTACAAAACTGCTTAAGCTCTCTGGGCATTGAACAATCTCTGGATGATTCACTGTGTCAAGATCACTTGGAGCAGCCCTGGATCCCTCTGCCACAGGAGAAGAGGCCTGACACCCCCGTCCTCCCCCTGTCCAGGGTCCTTGCACCCTGTGCTTAGAAGGAGGGCCAGGCTTGGCTGCTGTGTAGAGAGACTTGGGGCTGACTGCTCCTGACCCACTGTGCTGATTCTTCAGTGAGTGGGAAAGGACGGACTTTGCTCTCTGCAAGCACAGAGGGGCACCAGGTTCAGGCCAGGTCATCCCGATGCCAGGCTCTCTGCCCATTAAGTCTAGGGATGACAGTGCCTGCCTAAATGGGGGGGCAGGTACCAACTTTGCTTTTAGTCCCAGGCAATCACCTTTCAACTTGACCCCTGATCTGATCTGTCAATAAACCTGGAGATAACTGTAAGGACTGGTTGGGAAAAACAGGCCTGATGTATGGGCCGTGGCCTGCTGGGGGCCAGGGCTCAGTCAACCAGCCTTAACTTCCCCTTAACATCTCCCAGGTTGCAGAATATGTCCTAGGGCACAAGCCACTATTGCTTTTCACTTCTTTCAATAAGTCGCTTCACCCACCCAGGGCTTGTCAGCTCTTCAAGACCCCCGGGGAAAATCAGTCCCTTTGTCCCACTTTTTAAAAAAAACAAATTTATTTTTGAGACAGAAAGGGGAGTGGAGAGAGATGCTTTCTATCCCCAGATTAGTCAGAATTTATAGATGCCTCTCTGGGGCCCTAGACCCTCCTTGTAGGTCGAACAGAAGAGCACTTCTAGGCTCTGGAAATATCAGAATTACCATCGCCTAAAGATTCTAAGAGGTTCCACATCACGTTGAGTACTCGTTCATCAGTAAATGGGCACGAACGAGAGGGAACGTTTTCAACCACGATCGCCACTTCAGTCTCCTAAGCGACAGCTCTTCTCCTGGTGTGGCCTGTCACCTATGCCATCAGTGGAAATCGAAGGCTTTGGGCTGGTCAGTCTCTGCTTATAGCCTGAGGCACTTCTCATGCAAATTTCCTGTCTCGGTTTTTCCCATGAGGTCTGGAGTAAGAGGCCTGCAAGGGGGCCTCCGTGACAGGAGTGCGTGAAGACCCTCAAATGCTAGGATATGGCTCCTGCCTGCTCTCTATAGAACCAGTTAGGAGACAGTGATTGCTTGATAAGCAGAGCCACCCCAAGCACAGCTGAGGAGAAAGACTTCTGCCTCTTTGTTTCGCTCTTCTCCTCCTGCCACGGACTGTGGAGGCTCCAGAGCAGCAGAGGGCCTCAGGCCTAGGCTTTGGAAAGCCAGATGTCCCGAGCTCACATCATTTTGTTGCTGATTGGCCAAGTCTAATGACAACACGGCTGGCTGGATTTGTGTTTGGAAGTTAACCTTAGTCTGGGCTCATTAGCACTCCTGATGTTGAACTTGACTGTGATGTCTATCAGGTGAGTCACCCAGGAGTGGGCATGGAGAGACAGCAGACTGTCTGAGCAGCCTGGTTTGTGACTGTACTCTGCCAAGCCTATCTAAAGTCACTACCAGCAGGCGTTCAGGCTCATCAAGGAATCCCTCCCGGAGCAAGCGGACTGCTTGGATGCTTGTATTGAGCTTGTTAGTTCCATGGATCAGTGGCTGTATATACCATGCACCTAGGGTACAAAGGTGGTTAGCGTGTCTGTCCTGATGATTTGGTATCTGTGATCAGTGTGCTGTATATACCATCAAGCACCTAGGGTACAAAGGTGGTAAGGAGCGTGTCTGTCCTGATGATTTGGTATCTGTGATCAGTGTGCTGTATGTACCATCAAGCACCTAGGGTACAAAGGTGGTAAGGAGCGTGTCTGTCCTGATGATTTGGTATCTGTGATCAGTGTGCTGTATATACCATCAAGCACCTAGGGTACAAAGGTGGTAAGGAGCGTGTCTGTCCTGATGATTTGGGGGTGTGCTGTATATACCATCAGCACCAGGTCAATCTGATGATTTGGCTGTGATCAGTGGACCAGAGCTCCTGTACAAAGGTTCTAAGGGCACAGTGATCTGTCATGTACCATCAAGCACCTAGGGTACAAAGGTGGTAAGGAGCGTGTCTGTCCTGATGATTTGGGGGCAGCACAGGTCAATCAGGCATCAGTGGACAGAGCTCCTGAGTTCTAAGGGCACAGTGACTTCAGTCAGAGACAATGTGTCCTTAGTCACAGATGGCTTCATCTACAACAAGTAGGAATTTTCTAGAAAGAGAACTGAGCATGTGCACAGGTCTTGAGGTAAGAAAACCACCAATGTGTGAGGGTGTCATCCAGGCAGGGCAGCTGGAACGAGAAGTGTCAGGGGGACTGGTGAGGAGGGGCAGGAATGATGAGGTGTGGGTAGAGGCCATGTAGGCCTGTGGCCTTGTTCAAGATTCCCTCCTCTGGAGGCAGATGAGTTGGCTCTGCCAAGGACAGAGAGACCTGGGTGCTGTGGTTATCCAGAAGGGAAGGCAGGCCTTAGTGAAGGAGGTGAGCCTGCAAAGCGAGCTTGGCTTATTCCATTTACAGTGGAGAGAGGAGAGAAGTGGTTGTCAGAGAGAACTGGAAACTTAGCTGAGTCATAACATCACATGGGTTACCTTATTCCTATGATCTTTGAAGAGGAAAACAAGAGGAAAAAGGGCCTAAAACACATAAAAATGTTTTTAAAATGAACAGAAAAATGTTGGGCTGGAGAGATGGCTCAGTGGTTAAGGCACCTGCTTACAATGCCTAACGACCCTGGTTCGATTCCTCAGTACCCACGTAAAGCCAGATGCACAAAGTGTTGCACACATCCAGAGATCCAGTTTGCAGTGGCTAGGGGCCCGGGCACATCCATTCCCTCTGTCTCCCCTCTATCTTTCTCCCTCTTTGCTTGCAAATAAATAAAAAAAAAAATAAAGGGGAAAAAAAGACCTAAAAGATAGGAACAAATAGAACAGAAAAGGGGAAAGATGAAATTCCATCTACCGGAGCATAAATTGCTTGAGAACTTTCTCGGTGTGTGGAGGTGAAGTGAGGGAGGCCAGTGCATGCGAAATTGGACGCAGCTTGGCACATTTCATCCTGACTCAACTTGCCTCTAGGATTCAACTCCACTGTTCTTGTGACCAGACATTCATGCTAATCACAGAGGGCAGTATTTTCTGTTCACAGTCTTAGACAGAACATCCCTCTCCCCAAAGGGTTTCAGGTGAGTTCTGAGTTGTGCAATTCTGATGCCATATTCCTTTGGCCTCACATTTTGTTTTTCCCTGCAGAGAGTTAAATATTTGGCATGAGCTTCAGGAGCTGTGAGCCGGTGTCAGTGGAGATGCTACTCTGCACTCCATAGTCATTCCTTTTCTTAATCTCTTGCACTGCTCATCAGCATCGTAAAGTGTCTCTGGAGAGAAAGAGAGAAACCCCAAACACTTAATGGTTATCATGGTCTTGGATAAAAATAACGAACTAAAAAAAAATCCCTTCAGTTAAAAAAATGCTTTTCCTTAAGTGATAGACTCTGGTAGCATCACAGAGAGCGCTCACGTTGCGCACACAGCTCTATGGGCCACACGCGTTACTCTCCAAGTCATTGTCAAAACAAGATCCTGGGCTGGGGAGATGGCTCAGTGGGTAAGAGGGTGCTCTGTGAGTGCAAGGGCCTTAGAGGCCCCACGTCCTCCCCTCAGCACCCACAGAAACAGCTGGGGATGAATGGCCACACACGCCTGGAGCTCCAGTCCTGTGGGCATCCATCACAGAAGAGTCTCTGGGGCTGGCTGGTCAGCCAGTCTGACTGCAAATGGCAACTCCAGGTTCAGAGAGAGACTTTGTCTCAAGCAAACCATGTAGAAGAGGGATAGAGGACAACACCTGATGTTCTCTGGCCTCACCATGTGTGTTCACAGAGTGTGCGTGTCTACACATACACATGCATGCACATGCCAAAGCAACAAACAGGATCCTAAGCAAAATACTGTGTCTCCTATATTCATTCATTCATTCAAGGTCTGATCTCACTCTAGCCCAGGCTGACCTGGAACTCACTCTATAAGCCCAGGCTGGTCTCATCACAGACATCCTTCTACCTCAGCCTCTTGAGTGCTGGGATTAAAGGCATGCACCACCACACCCAGACAGTATGTCTCCTTTTCAAACTGAGGTAAATTACTCAGCATTGAACAGCAGCCTCAAACAAGGTGGAAGAATGGATATCCAGAGCTGTCCTCTGTTCTCCACACATGCATGTGCACACACACACACACACACACACACACACACACACACACACACACACACACATGGTGAAGCAACTGATGCAAGTAATTTGGCAACATAAAGGGAAACCTTTTATCCATGGTTCAGTGTCTGCAGAGCCAAATGACCATATAGTGGAACTATCTGATCCATCCACTGACAGTGGGGTGGGGTGTGTCAACTCCTGTGAGTCGGGAAACATTTCTCATCTGTGTTTCCCTCTGCCGCGAGTCAGGTTTGGTGGATAGGGGCCTCTCCTTAGTGCTGGGATGCATAGGTGTGGAGCCAAGGTGTACCCTGCTTGCAGTTTGAGGTGACTGTTGTCAACCATCTGTCCTTACCTGTGATTTTTCTCTACATGGCTATAGTTGCTCATAACCAACCATGGTCTAGAAATACTAAATGGAAAATTCAAAATAAACAATTCCTAAATTTTGTCATGGTATAGTATTACAGTTGTTTTATTTGCTCCTTGTTGTCAAGTAGTAGGCCCACTTTATAAATTAAGCTTTCCTGATATGCCTGAATAGGAAATATTGTCTATGCATGGTTTGTGCTATGTTTTCTTGTATCCACTCAGACCCTTGGAATGTATCAGTCTTGGATAAGGAGTTAGCATTGTATGATTGCAAGAATGATATGAAATTTTTCCTTCCTTTTTTTGAGGGAGAGAGAGAGAGAGAGAGAAAGAGAGAGAGACAATGGATATGCCAGGGTCTCTAGCCATTGCAAACGAACTCCAGACACATGTGCCACCTTGTGCATCTGGCTTGTATGGGACCTGGAGATTGAACCTGAGTCCTTAGGCTTCATAGGCAAATTTCTTCATCACTAAGCCATCTCTCCAGCCCATGATGAACTTTTTTTTTTTTTTTTTGAGGTAGGGTCTTGCTCTAGCTGAGGCTGACTTGGAATTCACTATGTCTCAGGCTGGCCTCAAACTCACAGTGATCTTCTTACTCCATCTTCAGAGTTCTGGGATTAAAGTTGTGTGCCAGGCTGGAGAGATGGCTTAGCATTTAAGGCACTTTCCTGTGAAGCCGAAGGACCCATGTTCAACTCTCCAGATCCCATTTAAGCCACTTGCACAAGGTGAAACAAATGTGCAAGGTTGCACATGTGCACAAGATGGTGCACACATCTGGAGTTCAACTGCAGTGGCTTGGAGGCCCTGGAATGCCAATTCTCTTTTTCTCATAAAAAATTTTAAAAACATTTTTAAAAGTTTATAAAAAAACAAAGACAGGCTGGAGAGATGGCTTAGCAGTTAAGGCATTTGCCTGCAAAGCCAAAGGATCCCGGTTCAGTTCTCCAGGACCCACATCAGCTGGATGCACAAAGGGGCACATGTGTCTGGAGTTTGTTTGCAGTGGCTAGAGGCCCTGGTGGACCCATTCTCTCTCTCTCTCTCCCTCTTTCTCTCTCTCAAATAAAACAAAACAAATCCAATGCATGTGCCACTGCAGCTGACAAAATGAATTTTTGTTGCTGTGATTCTACAAGGTTCCAGTGGTCCTCTGTTCCTGCAGCAGCAGCCTATGCAGCCTGCTTCACATCCCTGTTACTGGGCAGCCGCACAAGGTGGATACTAAGGAGGATTAAAGGCCAGGAACATCTTAATAAGATGCTTGTATCACACAGCTCAAGGGAGAATGGTGGCTGGGAGTAGAGCATGCTGGATGCCTGGTATTGTAAAAGTGACCATTAGCTTCAAGAGGAATCTAGACTATAACATTCAGTACTGGCTGGTGAGCCCTCATTTACACGACGGGCCAAGAGGCCGTCTGAAGGAGACTGTAGGCATCAAAGCCTTAGATCTTCCCTCTAGCGCTAGAAGGTAGATGACTATTATCAGAATCATTTTAAAGACTGGAAAATGGAGGCTTGGAGAAATTAGTCACTTACACATCTAGTTCATCTGAGTAGAGCAGAAATTCCTGTTCAGCTCAGGTCTCTTTGATGTCAGCATCTCCCCACTCAGTCCCAGGGTGGATTCCCGGCTGGTTACAAACAGGGCTGTTGATGAATTCCTGGGAGTGTGCAGGATGATAGGTTATAGCGAGTAGGATGCGTTGGAACAAATTGCTCTCCCAGCAGGCCCAGGGAACACCGGTTATCTACAGTTCATTGTCAGGGAGACCCCTCAAAGCGAGGTTGGGAGGGCTGCCACAATTGCAAAGGCAATGTTTTGATATTACAGGTGAAAGAGACAAAGGTACAAATTATACCCACTCACAAGTGACATGAATAGTAGTGAGCTGCAGAGCAAGTGGAGGGACTCCAGCCTTAGCTGGAGCTGTTGTAAAAGGAAAGAGAGTGATTGGGAAGAAATGGGGCAGTGTCCTGAACCAGGGCTGGGAATCTACGCAGCTCAGGAGCCAGACCCCAAGCCATAGAGTCTCTCCTGCCTGGTCTTGGTGTGGCCTGAGTTCCTGTGCTCATTGTTCTAGCCTCATCCAGCTGCCACCAACCCTCAAGTTTCCAAACCTCACGTTTCTGCAACATAGAGACCTGCTTCATTTTCTTTTCCAAATACCGGAGGAAATGACTGACTTTCTGGTCTGGGGATGGAGCTCAGTTGGAGAATGCTTGCCTACCCTGCATGAAGCTCTGGATTAGAGCCCCAGGACCATATAAAGCTGGCATGGTAGTACACACTGGCAATCCCAGTACTTGGAAGGAAGGGACAGAAGGTTCAGGAATTCATGGTCACACAGAGTTGGAGACCAGCTGGCTATATGAGACCCTGTCTCAAAAACAACACAACACGGGGCTGGAGAGATGGCTCAGTGGTTAAGGAGTTTGCCTGTGAAGCCAAAGGATCCTGGTTTGATTCTCCAGGAGGACCCCGTAAGCCAGATGCACAAGGGGTACATGCATCTGGACTTCGTTTGCAGTGGCTGGAGGCCCTGGTGTGCCCATTCTCTCTCTGTCTGCCTCTCTTCTATCTCTCTCTCTCTCTCTTTCTCTGCTTGCAAATAAATAAATAAAGTTAAAAAATATTAAAAAAAAAACCCAACCCAACACAAAACAAAAACAAAACTGATATGGTGGTCCACATTGACCACAGCCCTGAGTTACTGGCTCGTGAGGTAGAAGGGTGTTGCAGTCAGGTTCACCTTGCTGGCAGAAATCACCTGATCAAGAGCAGCTTGTGGGAATAAAGGTTTATTTTGGCTTACAGATTCGAGGGAAAGCTCCATGATGGCAGGGGAAAACGATGGCATGAGCAGAGGGTGGACATTACCCCCTCGCCAAAATCAGGTGGACAACAGAAATAGGAGAGTGTGCCAAACACTGGCAAGGGGACACTGGCTCTAACACCCATAAGCCCGCTCCCATCAATACTCTGCCTCTAGGAGGTGTTAATTCCCAAATCTCCATCAGCTGGGGACCTAGCATTCAGAACGCCTAAGTTGATGGGGGACACCTGCATCAAACCACTACAAAGGGTCTGATCTAAAGCCTGACGGGGGAAGGGCGGAGAGCAGCAGGCAACGCCTGCTGTACAGAATATTCAAACCTAACAAGACGCGAGTGGGAAATAGAGTGAAATGTACAAAGAAGCCTGTCTCCCGGAGGCATTCAATGAAAATGATGTAGTACGTTGCTCGATTACTTTCTACATGGAAGAAACTTGCCATACACACAGTTAAAGCACAGTTAACAGAGACCCATTCTGTCTTAGGTGGAAGATATATAAAGAATGATTAATCTCACATAATATTCAGCACTGAGTGGCCCATCCATTTTCCTAATTAAAATCCAAACCCAACCCCAAAATCGGGATAGAGCTTTGCCAATGATTTTTTAAACATTATTTTTAATATGTAGTTTTGTTTTTAATTGACACATAATTGGTATGTATATGTATAGTGTACAGTGTGAGATTTCAGCACACAGGCGGATCAGAGTTACAACATAACTGTCAACCAAATGTTTATCTTTTTTTGTGTGTGTGTGTGCTGCCAATATCCAGAAATTCTCTGCACTGGTGTTGCAGTTACCTTCTTGTTGCTGGGACAAAACACCCGACTAAGCAGCTGATGGAGGGAAAGATTTATTTTGGTTTGCAGTTTTGAGGGCAAGCTTCACAATGGCAGGGAAAACTTGGCATGAGCAGAGGCTGGTCATCACTTCGGCCACAGCAGGTGGAAAATAGCAGCAGGAGAGTGAGCCAAGCTCTGGCAAGGGGGAGCTGGCTGTAACACCCCAAAGCCCCGCTCCCAACAATACATTTTCTCCAGCAAGACTCCACCTCCCAAACATTCAGAGCACATGTGTTTACAGGGGACATCTGATTCAAACTACCACCACAGCTAGCTACTTTGAACTATGACTCGAGGTTGCCCGCCATAGACACTACAGAACATTTGAAGTTTAATCAAAGCCAAGGGTTCTGAAGTCTCAGGTCCCAATGACTGACTTGTTCAGAGGACCTCTGTAGCACGCTAACCCTAATGTGCTTCCTCCCTGGTTCACTCAGTGACCCCTCCCCCGCCATATAAGTACATCTAAGCTCTGTGACCCAGCAAAAGTGAACTGTAAATTGGCTGGCCCTTGTCCTCTGACTGCTGCTGTCCCTACCTGATGGGAAGTTTTGCTGGAGTTACAGGAGAGAAATACAGCCTCCAGGGGAGCAGAATGAGTAATCAGGAATTATCTAGAAGATAGTAAACACAGGATAAAGGGAAGGCCAAGGTGCTCATGGGCATGCCAGACCTTGAAGGCACTGTCGGGTGATTCAGGGCAGAAGTGAGCAAGGCCAGTTGTAACTTGATTTGGCTGCAGAACGACGAGCTTGTAAATTGCAATCTCTTTCCACTTCATTTTTTTTTCCAGGAAATTGGTAAAAAACTTGAGTGCCACCTCTCCTGTGGGCACTCCCTCCTCTTCGCTGTCTGCTTCTGTAGCGTCCTCTGGTCATCAGTGGGGGAAATGGTATAGAAGAAGGAGGTGGCACCTTTGCCTCACAGCCCCTTCTACCCACTGCCCTCCCGAGCGAGCAAGCCTGTTCCAGCTCGTGCAGCCTGCAGGCTGGTGTCTGTCCCTGCTGTGCCTTGCCTCCAGTCCCATTCACTCCCTTACAACGCCCACAACCACTGCTGGATTTAATGAGTCAGGTCAGCCCTCAACACTTCTGTGCCATTATGCCATTGTCAAAATTGGCATTTCACTGTCCCTGTTATTCAGTTGCCTTCTGCGTGTGTAATTGCAGAAAGCTGGTTTTCCACTTGGGCCTAGCACTTATTTAATAATGGAGCCACAAGAGGAAAATGCATCAAGTCAGTGACATTGAGAAGAACACTTAATGCCTCTGCCTAGGTGTCTATATTAAGGGCATTTTGTACCTTGTGCTCAGATGAACCTGGTGACAAGAGTCAGGTGGGTGTTGGGATTTTAGTATTAGGCGCATGTGCGCGAGAGAGTGTGTATTCTTGCATGTGTGTATGCATGTCTTTGAATATGTGCATGTCTGTGTGTCCTTGTGTTTACTTGCAAGTGTGTGTGTGTGTGTCTGTGTGTGTGCATGCACACACACACACACACACAATGTGGGCCTGAGATTATGCCTGATGTAGGCAGTGATGGTACGTGCGAGAAAGTAAGAATTCATCCCTCACAAGCTTGCTTACCTGCAGCAGGCGTAGAGTGGATGATAACTCTGCTTAGGTTTTTTTAAAAAATTATATTTATTTATTTGTTTGTGTGTGTGTGCCACAGTGTGCCTGTGAAGGTCAGAAGACAACTTTTGACACGCCTGTGCTCCACTTTTTTTGTGACAGGGTCTTTTGCCACTGCAAACAACCTGCCAGACTGCAAAGGAATTGTCAAGACTAGCTGGTGTATGGGCTTCGGTTTTTCCTGCCTTGCTTTCCCATTGATGTAGAAGTGTTGGGATTACAGATGCATGCTCCACTTTCATGTGGACCCAGGCCAACAGGGTTTGCAAACAAATGTCTTTAACCACTGAGCCATCTTCCCAACCCCATCATTACAGGTTTTGAGTTGGGCATTGTGGACGTCAAACGGAATTGCTGAGATTTCTGCTCTCAAGTTATACACACAGCCAAGAGCAGAGTCTTCTGGCCTTGGCATTACTGATATTTTGGGTCAGTTCATTCTCTGCTGGTGAGAAGAGCTTTTTGAGACATTGTAGCATGGTCAGTAGCACCTGCAGTCCTTATAATCAAAATGTCCCCATAAAAACGTCAGATGTCATTATCCTTAATTGAAAAGCTCTGTTATCCAAGGTGTTGAAGGGGGTAATTTTGATAATGGAGAGAACACAGTCTGCCTTCTGTACCCGGGGGGTTCTGCAGCAAAGAAGTCAACCAACCGTGGACTGAAAATACTTGAAAAATTATGCATGTGTACTGTAGTTCAGCAGAGAAGGTTAGGCGTGCTCTGGGAGCACAGGGGAGAGGCGGCGAGGAAAGCAGAGAAGGAACAAGCCTAGCTCCAAGCAGGGAAGTCTTGCAGCAAAGGTGTATGGGATGGGAAGCAGGTAGCGCTGAGGGTGTGGCCTCAGTGGTAAAGGTACAAGGGAGTCGGTGTCTTGTGGGGACTCAAGTGTCCAGCGCCACCCTCCAGGTTGGAGCCTCAGGTGGGGTGGGACTCCAGGGCTCAGGGAGGAGAGCTGAACAATTGCTGTCCCTGGGATCATGGGCATCCTTGGAGTATATTTATTTATTTATTTATTTATTTATTTATTTATTTATTTTTGTTTTGATGCAGGGTCTCACTCTAGGTCAGGCTGACCTGACACTCACTCTGTAGCCCCAGGCTTACCTGGAACTCACTATGATCCTCTTAACTCAGCTTCCTGAATGTTGGGACTAAACGTGTAAAAGTATGTGCCACCATGCTTGGCTTTGTTTTGAAAAAGCTTTAAAAACATTTTATTTATTTATTTGAAAGGAGAAAGAGAGAGAATGGGCATGCTAGGGCCTCCAGCCACTGCAAATGAACTCCAGATGCATGCACCACTTTGTGCATCTGACTTTATGTGGATACTGGGGAATCAAACCTGGGTCATTAAGCTTTGCAGCCAAGCACCTTATCTACTGAGCCATCTCTCCAGTCTCCCCCCTCCCCAAATTTTTTATTGATAGTTTTCATACATGTACATAATGCATTTTATTTTATTTTATTATTTATTTATTTATTTTGGTTTTTGGAGGTAAGGTCTCACTCTGGCTCAGGCTGACCTGGAATTCACTATGTAGTCTCAGGGTGGCCTTGAACTCTCAGTGATCCTCCTACCTTTGCCTCCCGAGTGCTGGGATTAAAGGCGTGGGCCACCACGCCTGGCTACATCTGGCTACATGTACATAATGTATTTTATTATGGGCCCTCCCATTACTTCCTTTTGTTCCCCTCCCTTGTCACTCTTCCACCGAACCTCTTCTATTTCCAACTAGTTCCTCTTCTCTTTTATGTCATTTTTTTTTTTTGCCATCCTCCATCATCCATGATGGAATGTTGATGGGACCAATATTTTGCAGGTCTTGTGAACGTAATGACAGCTACTGTGAGGTCAAGAATATAATGACCACCTGGTGTTCAGAAGACAGCCTTGGAGTGCCTTGAAAGTTCTTTTCTTTCCTTTTCTTCCTTCTGCTTTCTAGTTCTTTCTCCTTCCCTTCTCTGTCTCTTTATTGTATTTTGTAAGTATATGTGTGAGTGCTTGAGTTTGCGTGTGTGTGCATGTGAGTGCACGTGTGTGTATGAGGGCATGCATGTGAGTACACGTGGAGGCTACAGGCTGATGTCAGGTATCTTTCTCAACCACTCTGTGCCTTATTTTTAAGACAGGATCTCTTGCTGAACCTATTGCTCACTGATTTAGCTTGACTACCCTGTAAGCCCTAGAGACCGAGCCTCTTGTCTCCGCGTCCCCAGCACTGGGATTACAGGTGTGCACCAGCACGCTCAGCTTTTATGCGGGTGCTGGGGACCCAAACTCAGGTCTTCTTGCTTCCATGGCAACAGACTCACCGAGTCCTCTCCACACTCTATTTTCATCTGCACATAATAATTGTGCACATCTTGGGACTACAGGGTGACTAGTGTGACACTTCGACACAAAGCATATGGATTGGATCAGGAATTTGATCATGTCTGTGACCTCCCACATTGATCATTTCTTGGTGTTGCCAGGTGCTCCAAAATCCCCTGCTTTGGCTACTTCAAAGCACCTGAATTGTCAACTGTAGCTACCCTACTGTGGCTCGGAACCTTAGGCATTCTTCCGTACTGAGGACTTAATGGGAAATGCCTGTCCACACTCTCCGAAAGCACTACAGGAAGGTGCGAACCTGGGAACAAAAGCACGGAGAACCGCCTCTCCATGTCCACTTCAGAACTATCCCAAGCATTAATTTAGAGGCTGGAAGTGCCAATTTCCCCCAGGTGTTGCTTGGTTCCTGTGTTTAGCTGTGCAATACAAACATATATTACCTGCCAGCACCCAGCAAAGCTATTTTCATCTTCAATGAACAAAATACAGCTTCTAAATATTTTAATTTTCCCTCAATTGGCCTTTGTGTCAATAAAGGCAGTTGAGAACATCCTAGGATGTCATTATCTGGAGAGACCATATGGAGAAGAGCAGGGAGGTCGGGAGGCAGCAGAGCTCTGCTCGCTGTGAGTCTGACTGCTCACTTCTCCACTGTCTTCTTCAGTTATTGGCTCACAGCTTTTGGAATCTTCCGCGTGTCTCAGTAACACTGAGGGAAATTGGGCTGTGGTCCGAGGCAGCCCTCGAAGCGCCTCAACACATGGTCAGGTCGGGGGTCAGCCTCTTACTGCTGTCATACCGTAGTTGAAGCTTAGTAGCTTAAGGGCTACAAATTCACCTTTGAACAGTTCTGAAGGTAAGAGTCTACGATCGAGGTGTCTGTAAGGCCACGCTCCTCCTAGAAACTCTCTTTTCATTTCCGGCTTCTAGAAGCAAGCTGATTGGTTGTTTCATGGCCACCTTACTCTGACCTTGGCTTTGGTCATCAAGTCATGAGTCCAGATCCACCTTTCATTCCTCACCTTGTTTCTGCCAGGCATTTTGGCCAGAGATGGAAAGCTTTGAGAGAAGGCGATGCCCTGGCTCTCCTGCCTTTATCTTAGCATAAACTCTGTGGTGACGTTGGACCCATTGCAAGATCTTTGGTTTAGTCACATCTGCAGAGTCTGTCTGTGGCTGTGTCCTCCCTGAGTGCTGAGCCCCAATGTGGATGGTATGATGGTTAGTCTCCATTGCCAACTGGACTTCAAACCACCTAGAAGACCGAGGAACACTCTAAGGTGTATCTGTGAGGGCATTTCCAGAGAATTAACCTAAGGGGAAGGACCCATCCCGAATGTGGGTGGCACATCTCATGGTCTGGGGTAGAAACTTGGATGGAATTAAAGGAGGAAAGAGAGAAAGCCAGGGAGTGCTGGCATTCCTCAGTTTGCTTCCTGCTTCCACGATGCGAACTGAGTTGCCATGTGTTCTTCACCACGATGGGGGACTGACCCCGATCCATCAGCCCCCTGACTTGTTTCTGTCAGGCACTCTGGTCACAGAGATTGGAAACGAATACAGATAGTCTTAGGAGATGGTGTCATTGGGAGGTAATTAAGGTTGGAAGATGTGATCAGGATGGGGCCCTTATCATAGGATTAGTGGTATTATAAGAGCAGGCACAGAGGAAAGACCATGCACGTAAACCACACATGGTCAGAAAGCAGGAAAAGTGGACTCTATGGACACTGAGCTGACCAGCACTTTGATCTCTGACTTTCTGGCATCCAGAACTGTGGACACATATGTTCGCTTTCGAGCCACCTGGTTTACGTACTCTGTCAGGGCAGCCAGCCCAGACTAAGTGCATGAAGGGAGACACCCACAAACTCGGAATGAGGACCTGCACACCTGTGGTGGCTTTTCTTCAGCCTACCTCATGGTGTCACTTCCAGGGAGTCCTTTACCACGGTAGCCTGGCTTGGAGAACCTTCTCCTCGTGTTGACACGTGGAGGCTCCGTGGGCCTGCACTGACGGAGGTCATGTTTCCTGTCTTGCTCCCAATTCCAGCCATCGTGCCTGTGGCATGGGTCAGGAATGGACAAAACCTCTTTTGTCCCACTGCCTACGTGGACGTCATGCGTCGGCCACAAGGTGAACCTTCGAGGTCTCCAGTTTGGAACTCTGGGGCAGGTTATTTTCGTTTCCACTCCCACTTGGCACTCAGCAGATTGAAAATGAATACAGATGGTCTTTGGAGATGGTGTCATTAGGAGGTAATTAAGGTTAGATGATGTGATCAGGGTGGGGCCTGATCTCTCATTTGTTTATTCATTTATTCTATTTATTTATTTATTTATGATTCTCAAGGCAGCGTCTCACTCCAGTCCAGGCTGACCTGGAATTTACTATGTAGTATTAGGCTGGCTGCAAACTCACAGCAATCCTCCTACCTTTGCCTCCCAAGTGCTGGGATTAAAGGCATGAGCCACCACACCTGGCCCTATTCATTTAAAATTTTTTAAAAAAACATTTATCCAGAGAGAGAGAGAGAGACATAGAGAGGATGGGCATGCCAGGGCCTCCAGGCACTGCAAATGAACTCCAGATGCATGCGCCCCGTGGTGCAGCTGGCTTATATGGGTACTGGGGAATGGAACCTGGGTGTCATAGGCAAATGCCTTCAGCATTAAGCCATCTCTCCAGCCCAAGAGGGATTTTTTTTTCAACGTAGTCTCACTCTAGCTCAGGCTGACCTGGTCTCAGGGTGACCTTGAACTTACGGCGATCCTCCTACCTCTGCCTCCAAGTGCTGTGGTTAAAGACATGTGCCACCACTCCTGGCCCTCTTCATTTATTTTTGATGGACATTATAGGTCGCGTACTCTGCTGAGAATAGCCATGACAGTAATTACACCGTTCATCCTCTGACCACAGAGTATCTGTGGGTCTCACACGTGTTCTACCTTCCGCTCTCAGGGAACAAAACAGGTGAACGTTAAATATTGGTTTAATAAAAGTTCTCTATTCTCCATTTTCTCCTTTATTTCTTTCTTTCCTTTTTCAGTCTAGCTCAGGCTGACCTGGAATTCACTATGTAGTCTCAGGCTGGCCTCGAACTCACAGCAATCCTCCTACCTCTGCCTCCCGAGTGCTGGGATTAAAGGATGCGCCACCACACCTGGCTTATTTCCCCCACCCACAGAACTCATGGGGAACTCAAACTTGCCAGGCTCTTGCTATGAAGGCTGCCTACTATGTGTGCTTCCTGACAGGGCCCTTCAAGCTCACGCTGATTTGGAGATGCCCCCTCTCCATGGCTTCCTCAGACCTGCCTATCTTCCCCCATGCCCTTGACCATCTCACAGATGAGCCCGTTTTTCTCTAGCAACACCCAGACTGTCTACGGTCCCTGCCGATGCTAGCATTTGGGCTGATTTCTGGTGGCAGATTTCTCTTGGCCCAGGTGTTAGGGTCCTCTACTGCCTTATAAGCTGTGACTGCTAGTGAGAAGGGGTTGGTGTGATGGAGAAGGAGATAGCCAGATTGAATATGGAGTCCAGCTACCATCACCTGCAGGCCCACGGGAAACCATGGCCAAGCCCCTCCAGCTCCTCGCCTGAGAAAAGGGGCCAGTGGTTCTCCTTGTGAATCATTCTCAAGATGCTGGATGCAACCACTCTCCAGTCGAAGGCCTGCAGCCTCCGTGGCCTCTCTCTGCAATGAGAAGCACGCGAGGTTAGCTGGGGTATGTAGCGATGTGTATGCCATGCCTGGCCCATGAATGGATTTGATTAACAATCCACTGCAGGATTGTTTGCGGGTTTCCCTGATGCTACCACATGCCCAGTCTGTGCTCATAGAACACGTCCATCCTCAAGATCCATTTCGATTGGAACACAGCTGGCACTCATCGGTGCCCTGCAGGACCCTTGCTCGCTGGTAGACTCACCCACCATGTGCATGCGATTCTTATTCACACAGCAGTCTCACCCGCTCATTGACAGGAAAGGACGCTCCCTCTAGAAGCCCAGCTCTTCCTGGAGGATATGGGACAGAGAGAGGTTTGCAAGGGCAGACAGAAATAATCACGGGGCAGGGGGGTCTTCTCTGTTGGCCCCGGGTCTGGATGTCAAAACCACAGACGGCTCTGGAGCCGAGGAGACCTCGTGTCCTAGGCGGGAGTGACTGGGACTTCTATCACGGAATCACATGCATCAAACACATCTGCTTCCTCGCCCTAGTGATCATGGTTTTCATTTCTTCCTTGAAAATGCCTCTGGAGCGATAGCCTTTTGAGAAGATTTACTGCTGAAATGAAAACCCCAGGAAGGCGGAATTAGAAAACAGCTGTTGGGGTGGAGTGGAGTTTCCCTCTACAGAGCAGGCCCGCTGCTATGGTGATGTGGGGCCTGATGGGGGCAGATGGGCAGGGGGCACGGCAGAGACCCAGCTCCAACCATGCCTGGGATTGGTGCAGCTTTCTGGGCCTTAGAGCCCACCCCTTACCCCACCACACATACTAAGAAGGTGACGTGTTTTCTGTCCCCCTCTAGGGTTTTGTTTGGGGGGTGGGAATGAAAGACTACCGTTGTGCAGAGCTCACAGCTGCCTTGTTATAGAGATACTGTATAATCCCAAGAAGAGGAATGTGGTTGATCTTTAGAAGAAAAGAAGAAGCATGCTCAGATGGAAGCTACTAGAAGTATGTGGGTGGACATATAAGTGGAAAACAGGGTGGGAAAAGAGGTGGAAGGAATCCAGTCTGACTCTGTCGTCATGCAGTGAGGGTGTGGAGTCTGGTTCCCCTGCTCCCTAGAGGCGTGACAAAGGGAAAGGTACTGACTTGGTTGTGCCTCAGTGGACTCATCTGTAAAATGGGCGAGCCTCACGTGATGACTGCACTTGGCTCTCTGCTTTTTTTTTGTTTTTTCAAGGTAGGGTCTCACTGTAGCTCATCCTGACCTGGAATTCACTATGTAGTCTCAGGGTGGTCTCAAACTCATGTCAGTCCTCCTACCTCTGTCTCCTGAGTGTTGGGATTAAAGGTGTGCACCACCACGCCTGGCTCTCTCTCTCTCTTTTTAAAATATATTTTATTTATTTATTTGAGAGAGAGAAAGAGGCAGAGAGAAAGGGAGAGAAAGGGCACGCCAGGGTCTCCAGCCCCTGCCAACAAACTCCAGATGCATGCGCCCCCTTGTGCATCTGGCTTATGTGGATCCTGGAGAATCAAACCGGGGTCCTTTGGCTTTGCAGGCAAATGCCTTAACCGCTAAGCCACCTCTCCAGCCCCGCTCTCCACAGTCTCATGAGGACTGAATAAGAGGGAGTTTAGAAACTGTGACTTGTTTAGAACAATATCTGACATATAGCAGATGTTCAAACATGGGAGCTGAAGGAGGAGATCTCATTAAAGATGACAAGAGTGGAGAACACATAAGCCCTGAATCATTTGCTATGTGAGGGTGGTTACAGATGACAAGCAAGAGTATCCACCAGGTGTGTCAACTCCTGGGCATCCCAGGGGACAGAGGGGAGACCTGACATCTGTCTTCAAAGACTTATCTGCATGAAATGTAAATTCCAGGCACATCCCAGGCACAGTGGAAGAGGTCCTATATTTTTCAAAGTCGCAGAAGTGATACAAAACAGGCCCCATGTCCTGGCATTCCATAACATTGCATCACTTAAATGGAGCTGTAGGGCTCTTGGCCAGCCTTTAATCAACCTGTCTTTGCTCTGGCTTTATGACCGAGAGAACACTCTGGTGTGCCAAGGGGAAAGACACAGCCAGAGGTGGCCACAGGCACGACTGGGCCCTGAACATCTGGCCTCCTATAGCACAAGGCATTTGGAAACTGGGTAACATTTTCCCTGCCTTATTCTGTATCTTGTGGAAACACACAGGCTGGAACCTAGAAATAATCCTGTGTTCCCGGCGCCCGTGTCCCTCAGTTGTTCATAAGATGCACTCAGGTATTAAGCGGGGGGATACAGTTGATGGTCTCTCGTGGAGCTCCTCCCTGCTCCAGTTGGAATAGGGTCCTGAAGCACCTCGGGATGGGCTCTGTGAGCAGGCGTGTTGCTGCTTGTTTGTGAGGGGACGGTACCCCGGGATCACCGGAAGCTGCTTGGCCTCTGTAAAGAAGACATGGTACACGGCATCTCAGGGCTGGCACCCTCCAGGAGCATAGCAGGGTCCAGAGTTCCCCTTGCATCCTCCAACATACTGCCTCTGAGGCGCTGTCGGCACTGTTTGCAGAAGGCTCACTTGAACCCTCAGCATTTCCCCCTACTTGAGGTACAAGCAGCCGGAAACGGATGAGGACCATGGGAGAAGCCTGCTCTCTCTGTCCCAGTGACTCCATGGACCTTGCTATGGTTTGGGGGTGAAATGCCCCCACAGATTCATGTGTTTGAACACTTGGTCTCTAGCTAGTGGTTCTATTTGGGGACAACTAACATTGATTGTCAACTTTACAGGACCCAGCATCACCTGTGAGAGATTATCTAGTTAATGTTGTCTCTGGACATGCCTGTGAGGGATTATGTTAATTAGGAAAATTAACATAATTTAACATAACATAATGGAAAATCTGCCCCCCCCCCAAGTGTGGGCTAGGGTCCTGGAGTGTGTAAAGAGGCCCACATTCATCCTTTTCTGCTTCCTCACTAATAATTGAATGGGATCATCTGCTTCTAGATCCTGCCAGCATGCCTCCCCCACCATGTGCACACTTCCAGGAATCAGTCCTGCCTCCCTTAAACTGAGTTTTGTAAGGTATTTTGTCTGGGTACCTCATACACGATGGACCCTTTAGGAGGTGGGCCTGGCTGGTGGTGGTGGATCACTGGGGCAGGTGACACTGCTTCCTGTACCAAACACTGCCTCGTGCTCCCACCACCCACCTCCCACCACGAAGGACTGTACCCCTCAGCCAGAGAGCCAGAAGAACCCCTTCCTCCCCAAATTGATATATATATATATATATATATATTTATATTTATATCCAGGGGTGCCTTGCCTTTACAACCCTCCTCCCCTGCACAGAGGTGCTGGGATAGGTGCAGCCCTACAATTTGCTGTCAGTCCTTTTCTCTCTCAGTTTTGACCCTGACCTTCTCAGTTGTTTCATTTTGTTTCTTCCCCTGCTCAGTCCTGCTTTGCCCTTTAGATGTGCTCACTTCACAGGGCTGTGGAATCGGCTTTCTGTGACGATATCAGAGGACTTTCCCCAGATGCCCAAGGGGCCGTGACGTAACTCAGGAGAGGGACTCTAGGATATGCTCGAAGGAAAGCTGAGCACAGTGGTTGACATTCTTGAGAGAAAGAAGATGGCCCTGACATTAATTAAAGAATAATTAATTCAATCATTAATCCAAGAATAAAAATAGAATTGGAAACATGCACACACACATATCAAAATTTTTACTAGACACTTAAAGAAACATGTGCTGGGTTGGAGAGATGGCTCAGAAGTTAAAGCACTTGCTTGCAAAGCCTGATGGCCTGCGTTCAATTCCCCAGAAACTATGTAAAGCCAGATGCATAAAGCGGTGCATGTGTCTGGAATTGTAGCACTCAGAGGCCCTGGCGTGCCAATATTCTCTCTTTCCTCTTCTCTTTCTCCCCTTGAAAATAAATATATAAAAATATTAAAGGGCTGGAGAGATGGCTTAGCGGTTAAGGCACCTGCCTTCTAAGCCTAAGAACCTGGTTCCAATCTCCAGGTCCCACGTTTAGCCAGATGCAAAGTGACGCAAGGGCACAATGCCGCACTTGACTACAAGGGGGCGCATGCATCTGGATTTCATTCACAGCAGCTGAGAGGCTGCTGGCATACCCACTCTCTATCTGTTTCCCTCTCCCTCTCTGTCTCTCTCCAAAAATAAAAAAAAATATATTAAAGAACATGTGCCTATTAAGAAAACACTACTAAGATAAAGATGGGCCACCAGGAACACAAATTTGAATTATATATTGTTTTCATGACTGAAATAGCAAAATACTCAGTGATGCAATGAATACGCATTTAGTGACCCTTGTGCCCTGGAGACAATTCAATAGTTCCCCCTCCTGACGTCTAGAGGTGTTGTTAGGCGAGACTCAGCCACTTCTTCACCAAGTGCTTCTGGCTCTTTGCCCTCTGGGAAGATTGTACCTCTTAATCTTTAGGTGTGACCAGGAGACTGACTTTGACCATTGACCTGTGAGCAGAGGTGACAGGTGTGAAATCTGAGTGGAAACTTGAAAGGCCATTGAGCAATTTGCCTAGATTATTCCCCAAACATGGTCATGAATCACATAGCAGCCACACTGTGAGCCTAGCCCTGGGGTTATGACAGTATTGGACAGAGCCTCCAGTCTACTCTTTGTGTGTGTGCATGGAGGTGTGTGTGTGTACATGCATGTATATGTGTGGGTATATGTGCATGAGGGTACACATGCACACCTGTGCACATGGAGGGCAGAGGCTGATAAGGTGCATTCCCTGTCAGCATCAGACAGACAGATGAAATTAGCAATTACCTTTGGACACCTCCTTGTGGTGCCGGGATGCCTTTCAATTAGCAGGCTGCTGCTGCGCTCCCATTAGTGTCACTGCTCCTGTGTCTATTCTGCATGATAATTGCAGTATGTACCAACGTGTATTTTTAACTGTTCCCTTTAAAAAAAAAAAAAGGAAAGAACATCTTTCTCTTTCTACAGAAGCTCAGCTGTAGTATTGTTATCTAAAAAAAAAAAAAAAAAAAGAAAAAGAAACCCTACAAAACAACCTGGGACCATTGTTTTTACAAAAGTGACCACAGGAAAACATAGGCTTTCCATCTGAAGAGAGAACAATGTTTTATGGTTGGAACTAGTTTTGAGCAGCCTGTTTGTGTGTGAGTGTGTGTGCATGGCATAGCATTTGTGAGGGCACGTGGTCTACTGCTAATTGCCACAAGCTGTTAAGAATAAAGTGGTCCCCAAATTCTCTTTTGGAACCCTCGTTTTTTGGTGGAAGTACAAAGCAATGAAATGTTCATAAAACTGGCAGCTTGAGTTTAGGGAGAATGTTTGTTTTCACTTTCATATATTTGAGACTCGTATTTTGGGATTTTTTTTCTGTTCATTTGTTTTATTGACAACTTCTATACTTACATACACATGATATTTCCCTCCCCTCCCCCCATTCCACTTTAGAACTCCAATGTCCATCATATCCCCTCCCTCTCTCCATTAGTCTCTCTTTTAATTTGATGTCATCATCTTTTTCTTCCATTTTGAGGGTCTTGCGAATTTTGGGATATTTTTAACTAGCAGAACAATTGTAAATATTCTACAGTGAGATCCTTTAGACCCATCGCCTAGCCTACCCTAAGGCTAACACCCTGTGCAAGTATCACACCACGATGGAAATGCTGGCCCAGTGCTTCAGTCTGCACTGGGTTCCCCACACATGCACCTTTCCCCTCTGGGACAGCTCACACTGCATTTGCATGGATCTTAAGTTTTCTCTGATCTTAGCTTGTTTTGCTCAGTACTAAGGTTTGAAGCTAGGTTCTTGCGTGCTAGGCAAGGGCTCTACCACTGTGCTACAGCTCCAAGCTTTCTCTCATTTTAAATTTCGAGACAGGGTCTTACGAAATTCATCAGGCTAGCCTTCAACTTGCTCTGTGGCCAAGGCTGGCTTTGAACTCTTCAGCTTGTAAACTCCACCTCTGTTGAGTGCTGGAATTATAGGCATGTGCTACCATATGGCTGGATAGAGTTTTCTTTTTATTTTTTGATGTGGGGTCTCACTCTAGCCCAGAACGACTTGGCAATCACTCTGTAATCTCAGGCTGACCTCAAACTCATGGAGATCTTCCTACCTCTACCTCCCAAGTGCTGGGAGTAAAGGCATGCACCACCACACCCAGCTAGAATGTCTTTCTTTCTTTCTTAAAGAAATGGCTAGTTTAAATATTTTTATTTATTGATTTGCAAGCAGAGAGTGAGAGAATGAGAATAGGCATGCCAGAGCCTAGTGCCACTGCAAAGAAACTCCAGACACATGTGCCACTTTGTACATGGGTACTGGAAAATTGAACCCAGGTCATCAAGTTTGGTAAGCAAGTGCCTTTAACCACTGAACTGAACTATCTCCCAAGCCCCTAAATTTTTGTTTGTTTGTTTGTTTATTTGTTTTCAAGTAGGGTCTTTCACTAGCCCAGGCTGACCTGGAATTCACTATGTAGTCTTAGGCTGGCCTTGAACTCACAGCAATCCTCCTACCTCTGCTTCCCAACTACTGGGATTAAAAGTGTGCTCCACTATGCCTAATATGAGCAACATCTCTCTCTTCCTCCCTTCCTTTTTTCTCCCAAAGCAGTATTGGGGTCCCCCCAGGCCAGCCCAGGAGGGACTGCAGGGTCTCTGCCGAGTTGGGGTTGAGAGGCATGGAGTCACGACACAGCTTCCCCTAGCTGGACTGAATGGGGGTTAGGGAACTTAAGGGCCTCATCTGGTCGATTGGCTCTCTTAATAATTAGCCCATAGGTATGTTTATTGGCATCTGTAAAGGCCAAGGCTGCTAAGAGTATTGGCTGACCAGAAGGCCTGGAGAAATAGTTAGTCTTTATGGGCAAAGCCGTTAGGGATTGAAGTAGTTTGTGAGCGGGGAGGTGATTGTCTATCTCATTGGGGAATACCGCCATTAGGATATGGAAAAGGGGGTCCTCCCTAAAAAGAGGTTGAAGTTCAGACATGGGGATGGGCAGAATTATTTTGGAGGGTTCCATATTATAGATTTTGTTAGTGTAGGTACATGCCTTAATTGCTATGAGGTTGGTGGTGAGTTTATGGGCCGGTGCCCATGAGGGGTATACCCAATAAAGGGGTGATTGGTTTTGCCAGATGACTCCCAAAGGTGCCCATGCTGTCCAAAAAAATCACATTAGTATTGGAGCAGACGGGTCATATCTCGTGAGGGTCATAGAAAAGAGGTAGTGGGATATTTTATGTAACAAATTTTTGGAGTGATTGTTTAGAGGAATTTTCCTTGAAGGGTTAGTAGTAACTCTAAGGAGGTCAAAAAGTGGTAGGAAGATAGAAAGGAAGGAGAGAGGGAAGGGAGCCAGATGTTGGGGTCCCCCCTAGGCCAGCCCAGGAGGGACGGCAGGGTCTCTGCCAAGTTGGGGGTGAGAGGCGTGGAGTCACAGCACAGACTCCGGGAGTTGGGTGGAAGCAGCAGAGGGCGAGCTGCAGCAAACTCATTTATTCGAGGAAGTGCAGGTGGTTTTAAGGGGCTTGGCTGGCCAATCATTGTATGGGGTGGTCCCCTTTTTGTGACCAATGACAGCCTGTCTCTGCACAGGTCATCTCGTAGCAGGTTTCTCGTGAGCATGGGACTGTAGCTGTTGTCACGCCAGGCCTGTGCAGAATGCCATGTTCATAGAAGCCACTTCCTGGTTTTTCTGCCATGCAGTCTGGCTAGGGCCAGGCCTCCATTGTGCCATACAAGGCAGGATCTCACTCTAGCCCAGGATGGACCTGGAATTCACTCTGTAGCCCCAGGCTGGCCTCATAATCACAGTGATCCTCCTACCTCTTCCTCCCCAGTACTGAGATTAAAGCTTCGTGCCACCACACCAGGTCTTCTTTTCTTTCTTCCTTCATCTCTTCCTTCTCTCTCCCCTCTCTCCTTCCTTTCTTTCTTCCTTCTTCCCTCCCTCCCTCCTCTCTGTCTCTCTCTTTTTCTCTTTCTTTTTGTCATAGTAAGGGTTGAATCCAAGGTCTTGAACATGCTAGGCACCACTGAGTAATATATCCCCAGACCTTTTCACTTTTTTTCCCCTGAGATAGAATCTCATGTATCCCAGATTGGCTTCTGATTTTCTTAATTGTTCATCCTCTTTGCTGTTCTAGACATTTTTGAAGATTATTATGCATTTTTTTTTTTAAAATCCCACCATTTGTACTTGTGTAAGTAAATCAGGATCATAGATTTCTTCTTTCTTTCTTTTTTTTTTTTTTTTTTTTTTTGAGGAAGGGTTTCACTCTAGTCCAGGCTGGCCTGGAAATCACTATGTAGCCTCAGGGTGGCCTTGAACTCATGGCAATCCTCCTACCTCTGCCTCCCGAGTGCTGGGATTAAAGGTGTGTGCCACCGTATCTGGCTAGGGTCATAGTTTTTTGAGAAGACTGTCACAGGCCATGTGTTTTTCTGCTTGCCTGATAGTAATGTGTTTGAGATAGCAGCTCACTTATTTGGCTGGGGTGGGTGGGTTCATCCTACGCAGAACGACTCTGGAAACAAGTCAGGCAATCTGGCCTCCAGTGAAGAGGAGACACATACAGTTTACATCCTCCTGAGAGATTACATAGAACACATTACTTCAGTTCTGGAAGGAAGATTTGTGGAGCTTAGATTCAATGGGCCACCCGTCTCTGTAGTAGTGGGGGCCAGTATCTCAACCTCTCACTCTTAGGTTTTTCTTCTTCAGACAGAGAAGGCAACCATGATGCATCTCCTGGTTTGCCCAGATCAAATGAACAGTGGTTGGCTTACAGCCTGAGGGAAGGATTTTTGTAATTAGAAAGATGAGGGTTTGGGTTCGAGGTTCTACTGCTTAGAGAAGTTTCTTAAACTCTATAATCTTAGTTGCCTGTCCATAAAATGGGAAGATGGTAGTACTGAGAGACAGTGGAAGAAAGTTAGTACAGAGTATTTTAAAGAGAAACGCACACAAGTTTCGACTATGATTTTGATCTGATGGAGACTCAGGAATATGCTGTTAAAAGTCAATGTTTAAGCCGGGCGTGGTGGTGCACGCCTTTAATCCCAGCACTCGGGAGGCAGAGGTAGGAGGATCACCATGAGTTCGAGGCCACCCTGAGACTACATAGTGAAATCCAGGTCAGCCTGAGACCCTACCTCAAAAAATCCCCCCCGCAAAAAAAGACATCAAAAGACTTCATCAAATTGAGTTGCTCACAGTCCCTCAATTCCCTTTCTTAGTTCTAATTTAAAAGTGTAACTTTTCCTTTATTTTCCCTCTTCTTTGGATGCTAGCTAAACTCCTAAACATGTTTGCCCTGACACTTGGGGTCTTTTCTGCCCTTTTTTTCTCAAATCTTTATAACATGAAGATGATAATAAAAACCAACCAATTCCAAACAATCAAACAAAAAAATTCATAGAATTATTTCCATGCCTATATCATTGAAAAACATCTGAGGTCTTTCCCAGTCTTGTTGAAACCCTGCATGAGAAGCAGTAGAACAGCCCATCCTTCTTAAAGTCATGGCTGCCAGGATCGGCACAGAATCATCTTCGGTGGCATTCCCAGATCCAACCTTGAATGCTGAGGTTGGGGAAAGAAATAGCTTAGGACAACAGATCACCATGAAGCAGCATGCTTTCCAGTCTGTACCCAGAGTCTATCACACAGGTCTGGCTGCTGCAGCTTCGAGGGCAGTGCCCACCACATGGGGGTCATTTAACTCCTGAGCTCATGATCTGGCCCTGTTATAAGAAACAGCTTTCTACAATAGAATAGATGGTGACATCCATAGAATGTACACATGCCAGCATGCACACATCATGTCCCATGTGTGTAGCTGGACCATGAGTACTGTTTGATTTCAGATAATGTTGTCGGTGTTCATAGTAGAAAGAGCAGGCTTTGAGGTCAACCATTACTTCCCTGTGAAGATGTCGTGAGTGTACAAAAATGAAGGGTGAAGCTCGTGCAATGCACAATTACCCTCAGATACTGACAAAGCCAATACGAGTGCACACCTCCGCATGGAGGTGAGGTCAGCAGGTAAACTCTGTGTAGAAGGAAATGTACAGATGTAGGTGGCAAGTCAGGAAATTGTGTGTGTGCACACGTGGGTGTGTTCATGTGTATGCAGGTGTGTATGCACATGTGATGTGGGGGCCAGAGGATAACCTCAGATGTCATTCTTTTTTGTTTGTTTGTTTGTTTGTTGTTTTTCGAGATAGGGTCTTACTCTCTAGCCCAGGCTGACCTGGAATTCACCATGTAGTCTCAGGGTGGCCTTGAACTCCCGGCAATCCTTTTTTTGACAGGGTCTATCACTGGCTTGGAACTCACCAATTAGACTAGACAGTGAGCACCAAGGATCTGCCTGTCTCCACTTCCTCAAAGCTGGGGTTACTGGTGCATACTACCGTGTCTGCATTAAAAAACTATGAGGGCTGAAGGGATGGCTTAGCAGTAAAGGCATTTGCCTGCAAAGCCAAAGGACCCAGGCCCAAGTTTGATTCCCCAGGACCCATGTTAGCCAGATGCACAAAGGGGTGCATGTGTCTGGAGTTCGTTTGCAGTGGCTGGAAGTCCTGGCACAGCCAGCCATTCTCTCTCTCTCTTTCTCTCTGTCAAATAAATAAAAATAAAATATTTAAAAAAACACAAAATTATGAGTTCTAGAGATTCAACACAAGTCCTCTTGCCCAGAAGGCAAACATGTTGCCAACAGGCTATGTCCCCACCCCAGAGGATTGCGTTAATCCAGTGCACACGTACACGGGGCTCCATCTTATGGAAATGCCTTCACTGAAGAAATAGCAATGGACATGGACAGATTTGTTGTTGCCTTTTATAGACTCATGACAACAGGGGGAACAGTCTAATGAAAATGGCTGAGAGCCTCTAATGTGTGACGTTAGGCACAGTGAGGCTCTGACAGGAAGTGAAGCAGTGTGGGAAATATTTGTGACAAATTGCTTAGCGTAAATAATGGGCAGACGGTGACATCCACAGCCTGCTTGGAACTGTGAAATATACAAGCATACGGATGGACTCTGGAAGACAGTGTGCAAAAGCAAAAACAGGCTCTGTTTAGAAAAAAAGAAAGCAATTAGGTAAAAAAAGTTAAGCCTCCCTTGATTTTAAATGTCCAAACAAGCCTTCCAAGTGAAACAAAACAGACCTGGCTAGCTACCGTTCTAATGTTTGGAAGGTCTGGGACAAATACGCCAATGGTCTTCCCGAATACCTTCTGCTTGCCTAAATATTTTCCTGGTCTCCCCCTTCCCTTCTGTGTCCCTCAGCACTCCCAAGTAGAATTGATACAGCTAAGAGAGTTGCTTTTACAGGACGAGCAGAAGTCAGGGCTGTATGAGGGGGAAAGAAAGCTTCCTGCCCTCCATTCTTAGCAGCTCGTTAGATTCTGGGTCCGCTGGTGACAGGCGTAAGGGTGAGCCTGCCGCTGCATCTGGGTCCTTTAATGAGCGCATTGATCAGAGCGGAGAAGCAAGAAAGCCCAGTCCGGTGGCACCTGAATGAATATAAATTTAGCCCAATTGAAGGTCCTCTGCGGTCGGCCTGCTCCACGCTGACAGCGATGGCGAGAGGAGAGAAAAGCAATTTTGGTCTTCAGTCGGTCTGGATTCTCTTCGCGCTGTTGGCAGTTTGTAAGAGGAACAAGGATGACTGTTTTGCCTCTAAAAGCCATGGGAGCTTGTGAAAGCGCTCCTCGCTGGAAGTGACAGTAGAGGATGAGTCCTCTACATCCAATTTTGGGTCTAAATTCATTTGACTGTAGGAGGAATGCTTTCTTGCCCTCCGACTTGTCTGGAAATGAGGCAGCCTGCTTTAGTGGGGAGTGGCCCCATCAAGGAGAGAGTGCCGATGGGAGTTGGTCATCCTTGTGGCGATAGGTTTCAGAGGATCTCAGGCATAGCCAAGAGACCTGGGGAGAGTGCTGCTGGGTCACTGTTTAGGTCACTCTGATGTGAGCCCTCTGCCATTGCAGAAAAATTGCTGGCAGCAGGATGAGGCGGGCTGGGATGTTCACCCAAATAGTAGGTTTGGGATTTTGGCTTCTCAGCTGTGTATCACTGGACAACTTTAGCCTCAGTCCGTTAAAGCTCTGCACTGCCTAAATGAGGCCTATCTGGAGAGTGTAAAGTGCACGGTATATGGATGTAAGGTGCCCATCGCAGTGCCAGGGGTGTCACACATTCTTGGTGTCAGTTATTCTCACTGTGCAGTGACATATCTTTAGATCCAGCGCTTAGATACGGAGCTATTCCTGTGTGCTGGCATCTCCCCCTGCGGCATCTCCTGTCAACTCTCCAGCCACTTGAAGACGGGGGAGGGGGTAGCCACTCTACCTTCCAGATGAAGACATCCAGGTCAGAGAGGCGCTAGGATGTCCTCAAGGTTGTTTGCACTGAGCTATAATGCCCAGGGCACCTCATACAACGCCTAGCATTCATTAGAAACCTGATAAGGATGAGAGCCTTTGGGGGCTGGAGAGATGGTTTAGCGGTTAAGCGCTTGCCTGTGAAGCCTAAGGACCCCGGTTCGAGGCTTGATTCCCCAGGACCCATGTAAGCCAGATGCATGAGATGGTTCATGCATCTGGAGTTCGTTTGCAGTGGCTGGAGGCCTTGGCACACCCATTCTCATTCTCTCTTTCTCTCTCCCTCGCTCCCTCTGTCTCTCTCAAATAAATAAATAAAAATAAAAAATAAATTAAAAGAAAAGAATGAGAGCCTCTGGTTCTCAGCCTGAGCTTTGCCTCCATAATGCAGCCCCTTTCTACCCTCTGCCACTTCCCGCTGTCCTGCCCTCCCAGTGCAGCCCAGTCCCAAACTCTTCTTTCCCTTCCTCTCCCTCTGCCTGGGTCCCATCGGGAGTGTCTGGTTTCTGCGGTGGCCTCTTCAGAAGTATTTTTGACATAAATAATGGTGGCCACATGGGCCTTTTGAAGAGGCCTTGGCACAATTGGAACAGACCCCGGAGCCTCATCCTGATCATCGCCTTTCAGCAATTCACTCCATGATCCTAGACTTGACAGGCCTCACTGTGCAGTGAAATCCAATACTATTTTTATGCCTTTTAATCTATCTTTTAACAGCCTCCTCGTGTGGAGCTGCAGGCCCTGGATTCACAGAGGCACATCTGTGAGAGTGTGGAGGACAGAGGTCTGTTTCAATCAAAGGCTGGGGAGCCCCTAGTCTGAGGTCCTTTTCAAGGCCCCCAGTACTCTGTCCAATGCTGCCTTTCATGATGGCCTCAGCGGGACTCCCAGCACAGCTTCAGCTTCTTCCATCTGAATGACCACTCCGCTTTCTGGGTGGCCAGAAGGTTTCCAAACTCAGGGTTGTCCCCTGGAGTTCCTGTGACGGGAAGTGAATGATGGAATGAGCACTAGGGTGCATGTCAACCCAGGGCCCGTACTTCGTCAGCCAGCAGTACTTGGCTTTCCTCACATCGGCCCTGAGAGCTGGCCTCATGTCAGTGTGTGGCTTCATCTGGATGCACTTGTGCTCTTTCAAAGAAGGTCTGTGAAGAGCCTTGGAAGCTTCTTTGTCTCATTAGGAGTGTGAGGTAGGAGCCCAATACCCTGATCCCAAAACTCACTTCTGCTTTGAAGATCCAGGCCAAGAGAAGTGTGTATGCAGGAGTGAGGGCAGATGGAAAATGAACTCATTTTATTAAATATTGGATAAATTTGGTCAGAGGCTATGAACTTGAATTGAGCTCCTGTACTAGGCCAGAGGCAGATCAAACCAAAGAAGTCAGCAAAACTAAGTTGGACGTCTGACCTTCAAAGAGAGAGAAAGAGAGAGAGAGAGAGAGGGGAGAGAGAGATACCTAGGCCACTTTTCACCAGCAACATAAGGCATAAAGAAGTCCCTTTTGCTCTAACTTTTACAAGGAACGTGACTTTACAATTGCTTTTTGTTTTCTCGCTGCTTTCTTTTTTATGTGTGTGTGTCATATGTGTTTATATGTGTGCATATGGTACATGCACATGTGTGCAGATAGGCATGCCCCAAGTGCATGTATGCAGAGGACAGAGAGAGCATCCTACCTTCTCTAGTCATAGTCCACCTTAGTTCCCCAAGAACATGCCTGTCAGTAAGGTTCTTTCAAGGAAAAGAAGGTACAGCACGCACATGTATTACACAGGGGGTTTACTGGAAAAGCTTACAGGATACAGTCTGGGAAGTCCAACAATGGCTGTCGGCAGGCTAGAGAGTCAGAGGACCCCATAGCTGCTCAGTCCATGAAGCTGGATGCCTCAGCAGTCCCAATCTGGAACTGGAGGATTCACTGGAGAGCTGCTGGTCTACAGTTCATGTTGGAAGACCTGTGAGGCTGGGTTCCAATGTCTGCCAAGGAGAGCGACAACAGGGTAGATGGCTGCACCCGAAGGTAGCAAGGGCAGGCAGGCCAAAGCTCCTGTGTTCTCTTAGAGGTTCTTTCCTTATAGCCCACCACTGGAAAGGCTGCCCATTCTGCGACAAGGACTTCCCCCACTAACCCTTCCTGGAAATGCCCTCACAGACCATCCCAAGAGGCATGTCTGTTTGATTCCTAATCTGATCAGATTGACAATGTAATCCACACACAGGCTCTCACTGAACCTGGAGCTTCCCGTTTTTTGATTAGACTGGCTGACCAGCAACAGTCAGTGACTCTCTTGTCTCTGACCCTCTAGGCGCTGGGGTTACAGACATGTGCATCTCTGGTCAGTTTTGTACATGGATGCTGGCGATAGAAGTCAGGCCTTTAAGTATGACAGTAAGCACTCTTGCCTTCTGAGCCATCTCCCAGCCCTATCACTATTTTCTTAGCCCTTTTCTGTTTATAAAATGGACAACTTCTGCTCATTTCCTCTGGTGGGGGTACACATTCTACTGAACAGGATGAGGTGTGGCCTGATTCTAGAATTAAAATAAAAGCCAACTCATGTTGGCCAGTGAGACCCATGAGGTCCCCAAAATAATGTAGGCCATTGTCAAGACACTTGGTTACCTGCTAGAGCTAAAAGGTAAGACTCTATTGGTAAAGACACCATGGCCTGTCGTCACAGGACATTGGAATACCATAGGGAAACTAGCTCCCTCCTGGCTAGACCGTATAGTACTGGAAAGTCCTATGGGAGCTGCTGGAAGAAAACGGTCACCAACACCAACGTGAACAAGTAGGGGGCTACAAAAATCAACCAGCTGGGCAAGAAGCACCCACTTGTGCAATAGTGGCACATAGCCTCTGTGGGTAACCAACTGTTTTCTGATTGGACATGAGGCCTGCTCAGTGGGAGAGAACTCATATCTGGTACTGGAAACCAAGTCAGAGTCCCAGTGTCAGGAAATTCATAGACTTCAGAGAGAAGCCCCCACTGCTCTCTGGAGAAGAAGAGTGGGCTTGCACACCAAAAATCTCTCAAATAAATTTCCATATCTCCTTTAACCCAAGCTGTTCTCATGCTTGGCTGGAGAATCTGTTTAATTTTGCAGAAGGCAGAGAAAACAGAGAAGAACCAAGCTTCATCAATAAGTCAAAAAGAGAACTGACTGACCACCATGAGATATGCCACTTCTGCCACCTCTGCTGGAACCCAGGAGAAATTTCAGAGAAAGTGACAAGAAGAATACTGCTCTTACTACCAGCCTGACAACCAGCTTCAGGGTGATGGTGATAGACACAGCGATCAATAAAAACCCATGAAAGCAGAAGTCCAGAGACTACAGAGAGCTCAACACTAAATCAGACAGCCAACAGGCCTGCCATGGCTCTGGGGACATTGTGGAAGATGGAGCAGAAGGTTTGGTAGAGCTACAGAGTAAGTAGAAGTACCCTGAGGCATGGTTCCCCCACTGTCCCATAGGCACTGACTGAGGCCTTAATGACCCTATGGTGAATACCATAATCCATTGAGGTGGGCCCCAGGGAAATGGGAGCTGGGGGGTTAAGGTTAAAGAATATATATAATATATATTTTAAAGTTCAGCTCATTGTTATTTGCTTTTTTGACCATATAATAACTGGGCCAGCAACTTGTATCCTTACTGCTGGGTGGCTGAAAAACCTCAGATGTAGAATGGAACATGGGCTTGGGTCAAAGGAGTACTCCTGCTTCATCTAGATTATCATCTCAGGGCTCATGTGCTTTGGCCTGTGGACCAGTTACATTCTCATCACTGGGGCAAAAGACTTGAGCATAATCAGCTTAGGGAAGGAAGGGTTTATTTTGACTGACGGGTTCAGGGTACAGAGTCTGTCACAGCACGAAGGGCATGGCAGGAAAGAGTGAGAGTCTGAGTCACATCACATCAGCATGGAGGAAATAAAGGGTGTGGAATGCTCAGCTAGCTCTCTCCTTTTTAAAATTTTAACTTTCATTCTTTTATTAGTTATGGACATACTCAGTATGTAAACAGCACATGCTGGTACCATCCCTACCCTCATCCTCCCCCCTCCCAAAGGGACCCTCCTTGCTGGGGATGCCAGTCATCCTCATGGGGATTGTGGGTCGTGCATTGTTGGGGCAGCCATCAGTTATGGGGAAGAGGCAATGTCTCTGTGTGTAATGTCCCAACGTGTGGCTCTCACAATCTTTCCGCCCCCGCCACTGCGAAATTCCCTGTAGCTCTCTCCTTTTTATTCAGTCCAGGCACCCAGCTCAGGGGATGGCGCTGTCCACAGTTAGGGGGGTCTTCCCACCTCAACTAATCCAATCTAGAAACTCCCTCACAGGCATGAATACTACAAATCCTGCCAAGTTGTGACAACCAGAGATTAACCATTACAGCCTGGTCCCAACAGGGATATTGAGACACCTAATACCATGATTAGACTGAACAAATGTCATAAAGACCCTAGGGGACAACTTTGTCCAAAATGACTTGCTTCAGAGGACAGAATGGAAGGAGTGGACCAGGATCTGAGTGTGGGTCCTGAATATGTTGAGTTTATAGCTTTCTAGACGAACATGAATTCTCCCAGTTATTTGAGACTTTGCTTCTGAGCTAGTCCCCTTCCCTGTGAAAATAGCAGGACCAAGTATTTGCTCTTCCCCTGTACCCCAGCAGTCAGTGAAACTTACCGAGGGGATAGAGAAGGGTACATCGAGTAGGGCAGTGGATGGCACTCAGGTGTCCCTCTCTACCTCTGTCAGGAAACCCTCCAAGGCGGGCACATGTCTTGTCTTGATAATTATCATTCTGCCACTTCTCAGCTCTTTTGCATTGAGAAATGAGCTGTGACCTCCTAAAACCCCTTTCTCCACCTTTGACTTGTTAGAAAAAAATAAAAATAAAACAACGGGGGACAAACAGGCAAACTCTAGCTCACATCTCTATTGTGACACTGAAGAGGCTTCAGGCCATGGTGTAGGTTGAGGACACCAAGCCGAGTCCCCATGGTGTGGTAGCTTGAATATATGTCCCCCAATATATTCAGTGTTTTATTAGTTATAGTTTGCATCTGCAATCACCTTGCTAGAGGCAATGTCACTGGGGGCTGATCTTAATGTGTGGTGGTGGGTTTAAGATTCCATTGTAAAGATATGCAAAGTGTGCCTAATAGGAGTTCCTGAAGCTTGCTGTGGCTTGGTTTTAGTTTTGCTCAGTGTGCTGGCGGCTTGGTTTTTTCTCTCTTGCTTGGTCCTGTGAAGGCAGGCCAGCTTCTTTTGCCATTATGGAACTTCCCCTGATCTATAAGCTTCAATAAATAATATCCCTTCCTCCATAACTGTGCCTGGTCTGGAAGTTCATCTCAGCGAACCTGAAGCTGTCTGCTACACATGGTGTCCCTGACTTAGGAGAGAGAATTGAGGACTTGGGGAGGCCACAGTGGATGGGAATACTGGGATGAGTTCCGGAAAGGAGACAGTCGGGATGGCTGAGTGGTTTAAGAACTCCATACTCAAACGCTACTTCGCAGATAGCAGAAAGCCACAGAAAGCCCTGGACTTTGTGGCACAGTCTTGTGGAGTCTTGGCCGGCTGGCACGTGGGTACCCACGAAACCATGAGAAGCCAAGGGGAATGTGCCTGAAAGGAACAGATGCAAAAGCTCTTGGAGCCACATAGGACTGGGCATAGGCCACATTCCTAACAGCCCTTACAGGAGACCTCATAGCATACCGCATCAGGAGGGGTCCCCAAAAAGGGACAGGTGAGTCTGGACCTGCTGAACGAGGCTTCCAGATAGGTTGAGTGAATCAATGTAGTACCCCAGCTGCACCCACAAGCAAATCACAGCAACATGGATAGAGCTGCACAGAACACGCAGCACCTACAAGCCAAGGGCATCTATGTGCAGCTCTCTAGTGAGAGTGGCCACATGTTCAAAGGACAAAAAGTAGGAGGTACATAATGAGAACAGAAGTGTGGATCCAGGGCTGGGGAAATGGCTTCGTGGCTGAAGATGCTTTCTTGCAGACCTGCCGGCCTGGGTTCAATTCCCAAGCCAACCATATAAGCCAGACCCAAAAAGTGTCACAAACTTCTGATGTGTGCACACCTGTGCCAATAAATAAACCAAAATTTATAAAAACTAAGGTCAAACATGAAAGCACATGCCTTCATTCTTAGCACACCGGAGGCGGAGGCAAAAAGGGAGCAAATTTATGATCAATCCGGGCTACATAGCAACACTGTCCCCCCAAACAAACAAACAAACAAACACCAATCTATTAACCAACCAGCTAAACAAACCAACACCCCCAAATAAAAAATAATACAAACAAAAACAACCAATAGAAATATTAATTAAATGAAGAATTAGTCAACAAAGAGACTATATATATATATATATATTTGAATATTTTATTTACATCAATAAAATGAAAATTTAGTCAATGAAGAGATTAACACAAACAATATATAAACATCTTCCTACTTTCAAGAAGGTAGACATGCAGATATTGCTTATAAATATAAAATATGGCTTGGAAGAAGGCTTATCACTGAAAGATGCTTGTTTGGAAGCTTGCCAGCCTGAGCTGGATCCTCCACAGAACCCATGTGAAGCTGGGCACAAAGTGTGGTTCCTGGTCGTCCTGGGGCTGCGATGCCTCGGTGTCCCAGAGGTGTCCAGGCAACGGTGGAGCAGGGTCCTGAGTGGCCATGAGTGTGACTGGAATAAACACAAGGCCACAGCTTCAGAGACCAGCTCTCATTTATTCAACAAGGAACCGGGTTTTTATAAGCAGTTGAGAGAGCGAGTGAGAAGAGGGTCCCAAGGAGATTGGGGGGTTCAACGGTTGTTTGCTGATGCCTAGTTGGCATATAGGGACGTTCATTCCAGCATGTAGGGAGAGGGTCAGGTGATCTACGTACTGTTGGGAAGAGGTATAGGGTATGAGTCATAGGGGAATGGGGCTGTGTAAAAGTTGTTGACTGATACCATATAAGGAGTTTCCTAGGTAACTGGCCAAAGGTCACAGAGCTACGAGCAAAACCTAAGACTTATCAGGACGTTCAGGCACCCTGGGCTGGGGGGAGGGAGTGGCTCTCCTTCTGTCAGTCTTGGGGGCCAAAATTTATCCAGGGGTGCGGCTCACTGTGACCCCCAGGAGGGTGGAGGGGCTTTACTCCTGTCAGTCCCTGGGACCCAAGATTCATAGCCTGAGGGCCCTAGTCGTCTCTGATAGCTTAGGCCTGCTTTCACCCGGGGCCCTGCCTGTGTCCAGCAACAAAGTGCAGGCTTCTGTGGTCCCAACATGCCTGCAGCAATGGGAGGGGATCCAGGAGAACCTTGAAGAGTCATGGGCCAGCAGGTATGGCACATGCAAGAGTGAAACAACAAGAGAGACCCTGTCTCAAGAAGGTGGAAGGAACAAAGAGACAACTGTCTTTTGACCTCACATGTATACCATGGGATGCATGTCCCACTTACACAAATAATAAAATAAAATAAATAAAATAAAATAAAATGTGAAAAAAGTTCCCAATCTAGAGAGGAAACACATCTGAGATGTCAAATACATTGGGTGGAACTAATAGAAGATTAGAGGCTATGTGTGGTAGAAGAAATTTAACAAAGAAACCAGGCCAAGATGACACTCTAAACACAAGTTTCTTTTGTACAAGCCTTCGCCAGGGAGACAGCATGACCCTGAGCCTCCTCCCTATCTATGCAACTGCACCCTGCTTCATGTTATCTGGTCAGTGCAGCCCTAGACACAAACAGCTTTCTGTACTACATTTGTACTTTCTTATCTCTGACTGATTGCTAAGGAATTTTCTGTTTGTGCCCCCCAAATCATGTAACTTTGGAAACTTGTAACCTACCACAAGTATAAAAATTTAAGATGATGTCAAACTATCTGCCACACGGTCTAGAAAACCCCTGAGCGATCAGAGCTCAGCACTCAAGCTTTGGAAGTTATTGCCCAGAGTCCATGTTGACATGAATACATTTTCTGATTCTCTACTCTATCTCTGGTGTCATCTCTGTGTGACTCACTTTCCCATAACATATGGAATGAAAAGATTATGGAATGTAGGCTGGGCGTGTTGGCGCATGCCTTTAATCCCAGCACTCAGGAGGCAGAGGTAGGAGGATCGCTGTGAGTTCAAGGCCACCCTGAGACTACATAGCGAATTCAGGTCAGCCTGGGCTAGAGTGAGACCCTATCTGGAAAAACCCAAACAAACAAACAAACAAACAAACAAACAAACAAACAAACAAACAAATGTACAGGCATGACAATAGAAATTGTCACGAAGGAGCCCCATTTGTTAGAGCTGCCATAATCCCAGCACTCAGGAGGCCGAGGAAGGAGGACTGAAATGGGTCTAAGGCCAATTTCTGTTCCATAGTCGGTTTGAGAGCAGCCTGGGCTACACATTGAGACTCTGTTTCAAGGAGGAGGAGGAGTTATCCAAAACGAAGCACTGAGAAGGAAACACACTGAAAATGAACCGAGCATCCGTGATCCGTGGGACAGTTTCACGAGACCTGACTAACTCAGATGCAGCCCAAGTCCCGATCAAAGAGGAGGGTTAAACTAGTTAAGGAAACACTTCCAGAAATCCTCCAGTTTTGACTAAATCTGCAAAAGCCTACATTCAAGAAGCTCAAGCACTCCCAGCAGAAGAAACCTGAAGCAAATCGCACCAGTTCACATCGTGACCAGTCTTCCTAAGGCTATTGACTAGACCGTGATGGAAGCATCCAGTGGAAAGAAAATGCGTTAAAGTACCAAGAAAAAAAGGACAAGAATGGCAGCCAGCGCATGCCGGAAGACAGTGGAGCGACACCTTTAAAATACTGAAAGAAAAAGTGAAGTCAACCGAGAAATCTATACCCAGCCAAGGTATCTTTCCAAACTGAAGGTGAGTGAGGATGAATCAAAGGAAGGTTTACTTCGATGTGTATCTTAGAAAGGGCACTCTGCATCAGGCATGGTGGTTCATGCCTTTAAACGGAGCACTTTGGAGGCAGATATAGGAATTTGAGGCCACCCAGAGACTACACAGTGAATTCCAAGTCAGTCTGGGCTCCAGTAAGACCTTACCGCAAACAAACAAACAAACAAACAAACAACAAGTAAACAAACAAAGAAACAGTAAAAGTAAGACAGCTCACTCTGCTGGCTGGCAAGGGAGGTGATGGTGAGGGGAGAGGCCAGAGGATGCTTCACAGACGGGTACAGGCGCAGGAGCATGGGAGCCTAAACTAGGGCAGCTACTGCAGGCAGAAAGAAAGGGAACAAAGGCATCAAGGTGTCAACATGGTGAGTCAGTCTGCCTGGAAATTACCTGCTGACCCTTTTGTGTGTGTGTGTGTGTGTGTGTGTGTGTGTGTGTGTGTGTGTGTGTAGCATGGATAAAATCTTACCCCCTCTGATGTTAAGGCAATCCCACTGGTGGGTCTTTGAAAATAGCTTCAATTTATTTATCTTCTTCTTCTTCTTTTTTTTTTATTGTTGTTGTTGTTTGTTGACATCTCTCAGTTGTCCTTCATTTTGGTTCCTTTGTAAAGTCTTTCTGGCAGTGTATTTACAAACCACTGTAAAGCACAACTTAAATGATAAATTTTGAAAGGTAATATCTTGTTTGGAAGCTTTGCTCTATAATAAAGGGAGAATCAGCTTATCAACCCTTCCTTCTAGTTTCTGTTTGTCAGTATACGATGACTGACTTGGTGCCTTTTTGCTTGCTGTGTATCTGTGTGCAGTGTGTTTGTGTATGTGTGTAAGTCCGTGTGTGGACTCACATGTAGGTGCAGGTTCAGGTACACATCTGTGTATGTGAAAACCAGAGGATGACCTCACGTATTAGCCTCAGGTTCAATACTTACCTCAGATGAGACACGGTCTTTGACTGGCTCAGAACCCACTGATGAAGCTAGGCTGGCCAGCCAATGAGCTAGACGGATTCACCTGTATCCAATTCCCCCCTTTTGATATTACAGAGGATCCTATACACCCCAGCATTAACGTAGGTCCTGGGGTCAAACTCAGGTCCTTGTGTTCCCAAGGCAAATGCTTTCCCGGTTGAGCAGTCTCCTGAGTACATTTTTAAAAAGCAAATAGAGAGCTGGGCGTGGTGGCGCACGCCTTTAATCCCAGCACTTGGGAGGCAGAGGTAGGAGGATCACTGTGAGTTCGAAACCACCCTGAGACTACATAGTTAATTCCAGGTCAGCCTGGACCAGAGTGAAACCCTACCTCAAAAAAAAAAAAAAAAAAAAAAAAAAAAGCAAATGGAATAAGTCTAAAAATAAGCAAGATTCTAAAATATAAATTAAGTTACAGGGTGTTTGAACACACTTGGTCTCCAGCTGATGGTGCTATTGGGGGGGGGGGTTGTAGAACCTTTGGGAGTGACTCAGGAAGGGTGAGGGTGGGCCTCATCAGTGTAGCCCTGCCTCAAGCCTCTCACTGCTTTGTGTTCCCACCACCACAGAGCTACTTGCCACCATTCCTTCCCTGCTGTGAGGAACTGTACCCCTTTAAAACAAGTATTTATTTGGGCTGGAGAGATGGCTTAGTGGTTAAGGCGTTTGCTTGCAAAGCCAAAGGACCCAGGTTTGATTCCCCAGGACCTACGCTAGCCAGATATACAAGGGGGCACATGAATCTGGAATTTGTTTGCAGTGGCTGGAGGCCCTGGCGTGCCCATTCTCTCTTTCTCTCTCCCTCTTTCTCTGTCAAGTAAATAAATAAATTAATTAAAAAAATAAAGATAAAAAGGTAATTATTTGAGAGAGAGGATAGAGAGATAATTTGAGTGCACCAGGGCCTGCTGACACTGCAAAGCAATTCCAGACCCATGCACCCCTTAGTGCATCTGGCTTTACACAGGTGCAGGGGCAGTCAGGCTTTGCAAACAAGTGCTTTGAATGGCTGATCCATGTCTCTGGGCAAGCTTGTCAGGAATTTGGTTATAATAATAAGAAAAGTAACTAATGCAATATGTTATATAGAAGGGGAAACTGAGGCTCAGGAATATAAGCTGCCCAGGTGGACTCAGTTAGGCAGTGGTTGTGGCGAGTGAGCAGGGTATATCTCAACAAGAAACCTTTGAATTTATCTTAAACAACAACTCCATCACATCTGCAATAGTAATGGTAATTAGTTGTCGCTCTTCACCTACATCCCTTAATGATATTTGCATACAATTCTTGCTTAAACTAATAAGTAGTATTTACAACGTTATGACTGTGTGTAAGTATTGGTCCTTGTTTGGCTAAGTACTATGTGCTTTCAAAGACTTCCTCCTACGCATTCTTGTTTGAAGTGGAGGGAACATTGCTTTGATTGAGTGTAGTTTATTTTCTGTGCATCTGTGGTTATCTTCTCAGTGTGTGTGCCTTTCTGTATGTGTCTGTCTTACGTTCTTTACTTATGCACTCTTATAGCTGGCAACTTTATTTGTATGTCACTGGAAATTGGCCTTTTCTGGCATCACGCCTGCCTTTTCCATCGCTTTCCCAGCCTGATGCCAAAGACCTCACTGGGTGGAGCCTCCCTTCACTAAAACTACATTTCTGAGTTGGATCTTTTATTTCTTGGAACCTTTGTCCTCCCGAGTGCTGGGATTAAAGGCGTGCGTCACCACGCCCGGCTCTGAGTTGGATCTTTTATTTCTTGGAACCTTTGTCCTCTTAGTTACGGGGCTTGGAGCTTTCCACAGAATTGACCAAAGACAGTATTTAAATATTTTTATTGTTATCTATTAACTACACTCGGTTATGAGCTTCATAAACTCATTTCTTCGGGTCCTGCACTGTGCCCATACTCACCCCACGTCCTCCCCTTTCTCTTCCTTCCTCCTCCTGCCAGTCCCTTCCTTTCCCCAGACAGTTTCCACTTCTGCTTACTTTATGTAGCTCCATAAAAATCTAGGCTCACAAAAGAAGAACACGTGCTAATTGTGTTTCTGATTTCTGATTCTGATAGCACTTTATGCAATTTGCTCTTCTATAGTTGTATTCATTTACAGCAAATGACATGCTTTCATCCTTTATGTGGAGCAAAGTATTGAACCAAGCTTTTCATGATACCAAAATGAAGTCTGTATGATGTCTTTCTTACATTTTATTTTAATTAGTGCACATACAAAACAATACAGGCCATTGCCAAAATACTTGGTTACCCTCCAAATGGTGAGACCTGATTGCTGAAGACACCACAGGCTAGTCACAGGATGTTGAGAAATCACGCTGGGTGGGAGATGGACAGCAGCTCCCTGCCGGTTAGGCTCATAGTGCTGGAAAATGCTAGGCAAGCTGCTGGGGATAACACTGAATAAGAAGTGGATCCTGCAAGATACCAGCCAAACAGCTAAGCAATATGTACCCACTGGTGCAATAGTGGCACAGAGGTTATGGGGGTAATCAACAGCTCTCTGATTGGATATGAGGCCTGCTCAGTGGGAGAGAATTCATGCTTGGTACTGAAAACCAAGTCAGAAGTCTATGGATTGGAAGGCCATAGATGCTAGAGGGAAGCATTCACTGTTTTTGGCTAAAAGGAGAGGTTATACCTGTCAAAAATCTTTTTACTGGGGTTGGGGAGGAAACAGGGTCTCACTCTAGCTCAGGCTGACCTGGAATTCACTATGCAGTCTCCGGGCAGTCTTGAATTCACAGCAATCCTCCTACTTCTGCCTCCCCAGTCCTGGGATTAAAAGTGTACCACCACACCCAGCCTCAAAAATCTGTCTATGTTTATCTTTCTGATGCATGCTGCTCTCACTTTTGGCTAGAGAATCTGCTTTTTACAGATGGCAGTGAATACTGGGGAGACCCAAGACCCATCAGGATGAAAATAAAAGAAAGCTGAGTGCCTAGCATGAGACGAGTCACCTCTATCACAGCTGCCAGGGCCCAGGAGACGTTACAGAGGAAGAGGCAGATTGAGTGTTACTGCTGCTGGCACTGCAGGCCTGAGAACCTCCCTCGAGGACATTGCAGTAGACCCTGAAGAGACTCAAAACTCATCAAAACAGAAAATCAGATGCTGCTGAGAGCTCAGCACTAAAGGAGATTTCTAGCATGAACTCCAAGGCTTAGAGAACACTGAGAAGAGGGGGCAGAAATAAGAACCACGGGGGGGGGGAGGTAAGCTTTGTGGCATTGGCCCTTCCCCCACAGAGACTGAGTGGTATATTCATGACCCCTTATTACTTACTGATATCCCCATTGAGGATGACCCTTAGAGGAATGAGGACAGGAAAGAGGGGACAGAAGAATATGCCCTGATGGGAATATGAACAATTTGCAATATGTTCATAGATTAAAATTCTCAATACAAATTAAATAAATGGTAACAATTTTTAAAACTTTTTTTTTATTTGAGAGAGGTAGAAAGAGAGCTAGAGAGAGAAAGAGAGAATGGGCGCGCCAGCAGCCTCTCAGCCACTGTGAATGAACTCCAGATGCATGCGCCCCCTTGTGGGCAAGTGCAGCCTTGTGTCACTTTTTGCATCTGGCTAAATGTGGGACCTGGAGATTGGAACTGGCGTTCTTAGGCTTGGCAGGTAGGCACCTTAACTGCTAAGTTATCTCTCCAACCCCAATTTTTAAAACTTTTTATTGACAGCTTCCATAAATATAGACAATAAGCCCTAACGATTCCTGTCCCCATTCCCATTCTCCCCCTCTCAAATCCACCTTCCACTGAATCCCTTCTTCTTTCCAATTAGTGTCTCTTCCATATGGATGTTATCATGTTTCTCTCCTATTCTGAGGGTCTTGTGCAGGTTGTATCAGGCACTGTGAGGTCATGAATGTCAAGGCCATTTTGTGTCTGGAAGATTGCATTGTAAGCAGTCCCACCTTTCCTTTGGCTCTTACATTCTTTCTGCAGCCTCTTCCTCAATGGACCCTGGGCCTTGGAGGGTGTGACAGAGATGTCTCAGTGCTGAACACTCCTCCGTCACTTCTTCTCAGCACCATGGTGACTTTTGAGTTACCCCAGTGGTCACCGCCATCTGAAAAGAGAAGCTTCTCTCACCCAAAGTGAGAGTAGCATTAATATGTGTCCAACCACATAGAAAAGTCTTTAGAGGGCAGTTTGGTGGGCATAATATATACATTCAAATAATAGCAGGCTGTGCTTCTCTAGGGCTCATGGCCTCCTCAGCCATAAGCTTTTTTTAAACTTCTTTATTTTTATTTATTTTTCAAGTAGGTTATCACTGAAGCTCAGGCTGACTTGGAATCTGCTCTGTAGTCCCAGGCTGGCCTTGAACTCATATTAATCCTCTAAGATCTGCTTCCCGAGTGCTGGGATTAAAGGCATGTGCCACCACACCTGACTCCAGAGGCTTTTGACTAGGTTTTCAGTACCAGGCATGTATTTCCTCCTTTGGAGCAGGCCTCAAGTCCAGGTAGAGAGCAGTTGGTTGACCCCATAACAGACATGCCACTATTGCACCAGTCTGCACATTTGGCCTGGCTGGCCAGTCTTGAGCTTGCAGGGCCCACTGTTGTTTACCACCATTTTAGATTTCTCTTTGTACGCAGCATAGCTCTTTCCAGCTTTCTGACAGCTAGTCAACATGGAGTAGATTTCCACTATGACAACAATATTTAAATATCCTGAATTTAATCATATAGTGAAAATGAGATGAATCCTGATGTCTATACTAGAAGGCAGCTAGTATGAAATCTTTAAAATCACAATATCTTAAAAATAAAAAGAAAAACCCAGAGGAGTTCTACTTTAGATCGTAGGACACCAAGGAGAGATGACAACCAAATACAATGCATGATCCTTAATTTTTGATTGTTCCTCAAACACAAACACATTCATATATACATATGCACATACCAAGACTTACTTAGAATGATTGGTGGAATTGGATTTGAAAAAGGACATGCATTAGAACACTGCTTCAAAATAATTCTTGAGTACATCTATTCTGTGATGGCGATGTAGGAAAATGTCTTAATTTTTAAGAGACACATATTATAGATACCAGTAGCTATACCATGATGATTATAACTCATTTTCAAACATTTACAAAAGGGGTGGAGGAGGTGGCTCAGGGGTACGTATATGCTTTGCAAGTCCCTGGGTTTGATCTCTAGTACTGAAAAAAAACAAAATGAAAAATATATTTAAATTCCTTGGCAAAAATATAATAAAGGTAAAATGTTAGCAGTTGCTGGATGTGCTCCCCTCTGATTCCTCTTCAGGAAATGACCTGCCAGTCACTTGCAGTAGGCCGTTTACCCTCCAAGTTGGGTTTTGAGTGAAGACAACTTTCTTCCCCAATATCTTCCACTCAGTAATTGACCAGGGCTTGGTGCCAGCTGCTCAGTGGGAAATCATTGCTCTCGAGCTCCTTATTAGCCTGACTGGGGCATCATCAGATCACCATCACTGTCTTGAGGGGTCTCCTCCTGTTTTATGTTTCAGCTCCACCTCAATCCCAGCATTAGCTCCTGTCTAGCCTACATAACTGGCAAATGTAGCTGAAGACCATATAGACATGCATGGTATTATTCAGCGTAAGTTAAAAGCCAAAATGCAACAACAAACACTCCCATGTATGTATGGTGATTGAGGAATTCGGGTCTCACTAACGAGTCCCACTCATATGGAGCTTGGAACTGGATGGAAGATAGGTGGAAAAGTCAAGTTTCTAAGAGGATGGAAGGCAGACGAGGTATAGAGGCTATCTTGGCCATAAGCTCTGTTGCACTCAGGTTCACATTGTTGGAAGAAATCACCCAACCAAGAGCAACTGTGGGAAAAAGGGCACGCTCCATGATGTCAGGGGAAAGCGATGGCATGATCAGAGGGTGGACATCACCCTCTTACCAACATTGGGTGGATGACAGGAACAGGAGAGTGCGCCCAACACTGGCAAGAGGAAGCTGACTATAACACCCATAAGTCTGTCCCCAACAATACACTGCCTCCAGGAGGGTTTATTTCCCAAATTGCCATCAGCCAGGGATCTAGCATTCAGAACACCTAAGTTTATGGGGGACACCTGAATCAAACCACTTCATTCTGCTCCTGGCCCCCATAGACTGATAACCATCCTTGATGTAAAATGCAATGCATTCAGTCCACCTTTAAAAGTCCCTAAAGTTTTTATCAATTCCGATGATGTTCAACTATCCCCATAATCCAGGGTCTTTTAACTGAACCATAATACCAAAAACCACCACCCCAAACCCATAATGGTACAGAGTAAACATTTGCACTGCAAAAGGTGGCACTGGGCATAGCAAAGAAATATTCAACCAAATACAAGATTTAGACCGGCCAAATGTCAAACTCTCTATCTCCAAGTTCAACAACTCTAGTCTGTGACAAGTGTCCAAGCTGATAATTCTAACCTGCAACAAGTCTCTGGAGTTCCAATTCCACCTCTCCAGCTAGGCTACTCACAGTCCTGGAAAACTTCATCTGGGGCCGGCAGCTCTCCTCAGCCATGTCATGGTGCTGGCATCTCCACTGAGTCTCCACTGCAATCCTTGGTCCATCCTCTCGGCTCCATTGGGTCTCCATGCAGGTAATCTTGCTTCACACTGCCCATGGCCATTTCCAAATCACAAGACCATGTTATAAATTCAATGACCCTCTCTTTCCTGCATTTCTCATAATCCATAATACCAGGTTAGGTGCCAATTTATTAACAGTGGGGAATAAAGCAGATTTTAAAGAACAGGACACTCTTTCAGCATTCACGCCCTATCAAAAGACTCTGCATTCTCTCTATTGTCACAATGCAGGTCAGCTGGCCCAATCTCAATGGTTGTAATCTTTCATACAATTGCAGCTGAATGGGCAGAAGTTTCAGCCCAAAGATTTCTTTCTATGCCATATCCCTCTGTACACACCAGTCCATTTATATGCAATGCAACCCTGCACAAGTTCTCAGGACATAACAGCAAGCCTCTGACACAAACTGCTTCTAGCCCAGTCCATGCAAAGCTTTTTCTCTCCCTCATAAGCCAAACCTCACAGTCCTTAGTTCTTACTGCGTTCAGATCTTTCAACTCTGACCAGAATAGTCCATGAAGCTGTGCTTACAGCACTGCAAGGTGTCTCCCAGGCCAAGATTTCAAATCCTCTCACATTCCTCTTGTAAAGCAGCTCCAAAAGGCCAAAAGCCACACAGTCAGGTGTCTAGCAGTAATGACACCACTCTTGGTACCACTTTACTGTTGCAGTCAGGTTTGCACTGCTGGCAGAAAATACCCAACCAAGAGCAGCTTGTGGGAAAAAAAGATTTATTTTGGCTTATAGGCTCAAGGGGAAGCTCCTTCATGGCAGGGGGAAATGATGGCATGAGCAGAGGGTGGACATCACCTCCTCACCAACATTAGGTGGACAACAGCAACAGGAGAATGTGCCAAACATTGGCAAGAAGAAGTTGGTTATAACACCCATAATCAGGCCCCCAACAATACACCGCCTCCAGGAGGCTTTAATTTCCAAATTGCCATCAGCGTGGGGCCTAGCATTCAGAACATCTAAGTTTATGAGGGACACCTGAATCAAACCGCCACAGCTCTTTAACAACCGCCTATAGGTGGTGGCAGTTTCCCACTGTAGCAAAAGCAATATCTTTTTATTTATTTATTTATTATTTATTTTTTAGAGCAGTGGGAGAGAGAGAAAAGAGAGAGAATTGGCCTGTCAGGGCCTCAGCCACAAACTCCAGATGCTTGCACCATGTAGTGGGCTTGTGTGACCTTGTGCTTGCCTCACCTTTGTGCATCTGGCTAACATGGGATCTGGAGCATCAAACATGGGTCCTTAGGCTTTGCAAGCAATCACCTTAACTGCTAAGCCATCTCTTCAGCCCAGAAGCAATGTCTTTTTGAAGGTGGAGAGTGAGTTATCCAGGAAGCTTGGTTTATAACATGATTTTTTCAGATGCCCATCACTTCAAAAATACTTATTTTTGATTAACATATTTTAGTTGTACATTTTTGATAAGTTCCATAAATATACACATTATACCATGATCCTAATTCCCTCTCACGACTCTTCTTTTATTCCCCTCCACTGAATCCCTTCTTTCCTAATAGTCCCGGTCTATTTTGATGTAATGAGTTTTTCTTCCCATTATGCGAGTGTTTTGTAGGTAGCATCAGCCAAATGTGGTCGTGAGTGTCTCAGCCAGTTTGTGTCTTCCTCCCTTGCTTTCAGTCTTACATTCTTCCTGCCACCTCTCCCTCCATGGTCTCTGGGCCTTAGAGGGTGTCATAAAGATGTCTCACTTAGTGATGAACATTCCACCCCAGTGGTCACCAACATCTTAACATAGAAATTTCCTTAGGCAAAAGTAAGCAGTAGCTTTAATATGTCAGCATAGAATCAGCATTTAGAGGGGAATTCGGTGGCCGTAATATATCCATTTAGCCAAATGACAGTAGTTTTCCGAGGGCTGATGACCTCCCCAGCCACAGGCTTCTGATTAGGCTTTCAGTAACAGGCGTGAATTCCACCTCCCATGGAGCAGGCTTCAGATTCAGTCAAGAGGGTAGTTGGTTCCCCATAATTGACATGCCATTGAACCAGGTGGCACATTTGGCCTGGCTGGCTAGCCATAAAGCTTGCAGAGTCCACTGCTGGTTGAGACCATTGATTTTCAGCCCCAACAGGCTGCATAGCTCTTTCCAGCGTCATGATAGCCAATCACCAGCGGGGAGGCGTCCAGCTCAGCTCCAGCTTGAACACTCAGAGATTTGCCATCCAAGGAGGCAGTGTCTTTAGCATTAGGAGCTTAACATCTAGTTCTGGTGGGCAACCAAGGGCCTTGGCAGTGGCTTATAATGTTTGGGGGATAATGAGGGGCCTCCCTGACCATCTGCATTTAATGGTGTTCGCTGTAGTATATCAGTGCATGTATAGAGCACATGTTGATCAAATCCAACCTGTCTATGTCTACCCTTTCCAACTGTCCAGTAATCACTGTTCCACAGTCGGGTTGACTCTGTTGAGCTTACACATATGAAAGAGAACATGTGCTACGTGTCTTTCTCAGGCTGGCTTACTTTGCTTCGCATAGTGCCCTTCAGTTCCATGTGACTGAATCTCTGTCTTTGTGCTGAACAGTACAGTCCCCTCTCACTCACTCACTGAAGGGCAGCGGGGCTGACTCCATGGCGTAGGCATTATGAATACAGCTGCTGCCTCCTTCCTTTGAAGGTAAATAGGAATATTAGAAAGGTTTTCTCTCCATGATTTTATTCAATTTCTTGTCACTTCACCCTTCCACTATGTGACTCTGTTGTTCCTCTATGTTGGAAGCTTTCTTCAATGGTTTATGGTCTCCCATTACCACGTCCCCCCGAAGAGTTTGTGAGTGAACTGCAAAGATGAGAAGTGAGGACTGTGTGTATGAAGACGGTGCTCACTGACTTCCAGGCTTCATCCCCGAAGTACTGTGTGTGACTCCACTTTCCTCTGAATGGAGCTGACACAGTGATATCAACAGTTTCTTACTACCAGGACTAGATTTGTGGCAGCTTAAATGTATGGTGTTTGATTAAAGCTGATGACGTGGGTCTCTGAGTCACTGAGGGCAAATTCTGGGGTCCAACCCTAAGGTGTGTTTGGGGCAGATCTGAATTCCAGCCCAAAGGTGTGCAGAGAGGTTTGAGCTCTGGTGGGGTCCCTGCTTACTGCGTTTTGGTGTTTGCTGGCTGGTGGTAGTTTTTCTCTCTTCTTGGATTTATGAATGGGAGCCAGCTTCTTTCACCATCGATGGAACTTCCCTTGGGTCTATAAGCTTGAAATCCCTTCCTCCCATCAAACTGTGTTTTGTTGGATGCTCATCCCAGCACTGTGGAAACTGTCTACAGCCAGGTCCTACCGTGTATATGTCCAGTTAGCAATAATAACAGGATTTATGTTTTATTCATTTTAAAAATTTTATTCATTGATTCATTTATTTGCGAGACAGAGAGAAAGTATAGGGATACCAGAGCCTCCTGCTATTGCAAACTTAACTCCAGCTATATTTGCCACTTTGTGTAGCTGGTTTTACATGCATACTGGGCAGTCGAACCCACGTTATCAGGTTTTGCATGCAAGCACTTTTAACTGCTAAGCCATCTCTCCAGCCAGTACTTACCTTTTAGGATGAGGGTAAATGTGTTAATAAGTAGGAAATGCCCAGTACAGGAGTGGGCACCAAACCACTACTCTAGTTCTTATCATCATTGTTAAGCACATTGTTGTTGCTTAGTAGAAATGCTTCAGTATGCTGCTGGGTGCAGTGAACTTGGCAGCTGGTGTTCTGAGTCTGAGGCAGGGATGGCACAGGTGTTCTCATCTGATTCTCCTGATGCCATCTTGATCCCATCTCTCCTTTCCCCTGTACCTGCTGTCACTGCATCAGAGGACTTTTAAATCCTCTTTGTCAGGTCCACAGCCCTGCAATCTAGTGAGAGTTCAGGTGTCTGGGTACCTGTGGGCTGCTTGCTGGGATTGTCAGGGTCAGGTGGATGTTTCACTTTTCTGCATGCTTTCACGCTTGCAGCCGCCTCTGTCCTGGCTCAGTGTCCCTGCTGCCTTCCCATCTACCTGTATCTCTGTACCAGGTGCCTTTCTTTGGGAAAGTGTGACCGTTGCTCTGTCATCTGCCCCATTGTTGGCATGCAATTTTCTTCTGGTTCTGATTTTCTTTTTTTTAATTTGAGAAAGAGGAATGCCAGGGCCTTCATGCATGTGCCACCTTGTGCATCTGGCTTATGTGGGTCCTGGGGAATTGAACATGGGTCCTTTGGCTTTACAGGCAAGAGCCTTAACTGCTAAGCTATCTCTCCATCCCTCTCTTCTGGTTCTTTTATGTACATGTATGATGTGTTTGTGCATTTGTGTAGATGCTTTCAAATGTGTGTGTGGTGTACCTGTGTGTGGAGGCCAGAGCTCAATGTCAGTTGTATTCTCCAGTCAGTATCTTATTTTTTTAAATTCATTTACTAGAGAGGGAGAGAGAAACAGATAGAGAATGCAAGAAAGAGAGAGAGAAAGAATGGGCACCCGAGGGCCTCTAGACACTGCAAACAAACTCAAGACACATGTGCCACCGTGTGTATCTGGCTTATGTGGGTACTGAGGAACCAAACCTGGATCCTTAGGCTTCATAGGTAAGTGTTTTAACCACTAAGCCATCTCTCCAGCCCTACTATCTTATTTTTAAAAATATTTATTTGTTTATTTATGAGAGTCAGAGAGAAAGAGGCAGACAGAGAGATAGAGAAAGAGGGAGAGAGAGAGAGGGAGTAAGAGAAAGAGAGAGTATGGGCACACCAAGGTTTCCAGCCACCCCAAACATATTCTAGATGCATGAACCACTTTGTGTATATGGCTTTACGTAGGAACCAGGGAATTGAATTCAGACTTTGAGGTTTTGCAAGCAAGCACCTTTAACCGCTGAGCCATCTTTCTAGCCCTTTCTTACTTTTTTTTTGGCGGGGGGAGGTTTAAGGTAGGGTCTCGCTCTAGCCTAGGCTGACCTGGAATTCACTGTATGGTCTCAGGATGGCCTTGAACTCACAGCAATCCTACCTCTGCCTTCTGAGTGCTGGGGTTAAATGTGTGCATGGTGTTCCTTTTTGAGTGAAGGTCTGTCTGTGATCAGAGAGCTTCTGATTCTGCGAGACTAGCTAGCAGTGAGCCCCAGGGAATCCCTGGCTCTGCCTCCCCCGTGCTGGGATTTCAGATGAGCATTGCTATTCCTGGCTTTCACATGGGTGCTGGGGATCCAAACTCAGGCTCGGCTCGCCTGCTTGTGTGGCAAGCACGTTACCCACTGACCGTCGCTCACCCTCTTTGTGCTTGTGATCCTACTTTGTCTTTTGTAATGTGGAGGTGATGAGGTTATTTTACAGGAATCTGGAAAGAATGGAATGAGGTGGCATCCGTAAGCATTCTGGCATGGTGATGGGGCAGAGATATGGAGGATAAAGTGTTCTCTCCCCTTCTCTACTTCTCTTCTTTTCTTTCTCCTCTCCATTCCTCCCACCTAGCATTATGCATTCATATATTTCAACCACCTCAGGCTGCTTTGGGGACCACAGTTTGTAATTACTGCAGCGTGGTATATAATATCGGTGGGAAATTTATTTCCTCTCATATTTCTTAGAAATGTTGCCGATGCAGAATGAACACCTCAGCTCCTTCAGAAGCAAACAAATGAGATGGAAATCCACCTGTAATAAGCCTGTATCATGAGGCATGTACTTTAAAAAAAAACTGTTCTCTCTGTCTTAAATTGTGCAGCCAATCTGAGGCCTGTCTGGAATGATGACAGTGCACCCCTTTCCTGGATGCGTGCTTCCTCCTGTTCAGGCCTGGTCCCCGGACGACAGGTTGATTCATGGCACAGAGCCCTGCTCTTAGTCTGGGGTCACTCTCCATGCAGCGTTTTGCAAGTGGCAGGAAACTTGGAGAGGATGTTGTGTGATGTGTCACGTGGGAGAAAGCCAGGATTCAGGGACCAGAGTTGACATTTTCATGGAAAAGGCTGTTAGGGGATGAGCCTACTGCTGAAAAACCACCCATGTTTTCTTCACTTTTCAAAACAAGGTCCTTTCTTCCTGCTCCTCCACCTGCACCTGTCCCTAGCACCCAGGAGGTTGGCTTTGATGCTACTTCTAATTTTAATTAATTCACTCAGCAAAGATTGACAGGACTGGAATGTCTCCGGACACTGGAGTCACAGATAAAAGTGTCTCCATTTCTGTCCTCCCACTCCTCATGGGGATGGGGAGACTGACCTGATGTGAACTCCTTTACAACTGGTGGCGGAACACAGGACAGCTGGGGTCACCAGAGAAACATGTATCCTCTGCCTGCCTGGTCAGGTGAGCATTGACTTTTTACATTTTTAATTTTACTTTTTAATATTTTATTTATTTATCTGCAAGCAGAGAAATGAGAGAGAGAGAGAGAGAGAGAGAGAGAGAGAGAGAGAGAGAGAATGGGCACACCACAGCCTTCAGCCTCTGCAAATGAACTCCAGATGCATGTACCACTTTATGCATCTAGCTTTACCTGTGTACTGGGCAATCAAACTCTGGTGGTTAGGCTTTGCAGGCAAGCACCTTAACCACTAAGCCATCTCTCCAACTTGAGTTTTTCTTTTAATTTTTAAATTTACCATATAAGGATTTATTTCTGGGTTCCTCTTTTTTTTCCCCTTTGGTCTATAGGCATGTCTCATTCTTCCACATTGTTTTGATTATTATAGCTTTACAGTGAGTTTTAAATTTTTGATCTTTAACACATGAACACAGTGCGATTGGACCGTGTTCTCATCCTGTTCCCCTCTTTGGCCCCTCATCCCACACCACACTGCACTGAGGACCTTCTTCTTTCCAGCAGCCCTCCCTGTGTTTTGTTGTCTCATTCCTTTTGTCTCCCTCCCTCCTCCATGTCCAAATGTCCATGGGCTCAGAAGAGTGAAGGTCTTGTGTGTGGGGGGTGGCGGGGGAACCAGCAACCACTGTGGGGTCATGAAGGCACCAGTTAGTTCACAGTGGAAGGCCAGTAGAATTTAGTTTTGAGGTGAGGAGAGAACAGGGTTTGCCTGTTACAGGTGGGAGAGGAACTCATGTGAGATGATGGGGCTGGATTCAAACTCAAGTCTCAGTGGGTGGAGCCCAAGGCCAACCTATGTCTTCTTGGCTACATGGCCTCTGGGGCTGGTGCGGGGCTGATGTTCCTCCCCAGAGCAAGGTAGGAAACATTTCAAACCCACTTCCAGTCCCAGCACTGTTTCCTCCCCCAGTGACATCATGAGATTGGTCACAGTGAGGCTTATCCGGAGCTAAGACCAGCATCTCTCCTTTGCCTTGTCCAGTTTCTTCCTGGAAACTATGCCAGGCTGGTGACGAGGGACATGGCATCTGTTGGGAGCATGTCTATAGAGCTGGCGGAGTGTGTCCCCAAACCCACGGTCCCCTCCCAGCAATGAAACACAGAGAGACCATAGCTTTTCCCTTGTTCCTGTCTTGTCCAGGTGGCATGGCAGGCAGTCTTTCTTTTTGTCCTAGCTCACACTTGCTGAGTCTTCATTCACATCCATCTCCAAAGGGAGGCTCAGAAAACTAAAGCAACCTTCTGGAGGCCACACAGAGAGTGAACTCTACATGCAAATGAAAGTTCACTCAGACCCTGGAGGAGGCACGGACTATGCTGGGAAGGAAGAAGTGGTATTCACTCTGGGACTTCAGATCATTTCATCCGTATTATACACAGCCCCAAAGAAAAGCAAACAAACTCTGTGAACAAAGATGTCCCTGGGATTTCACAGGGATCACTGTAAAACCCCATGTTCAGGCTCCAAAAAAAAAAAAAAAAAGAAAAGAAAAGAAAGAAAGAAAAGAAAAAAGAAAAAGAAAAAAACACTACTGGCTTAAAAATAGATGGGCATGAACATGGCTCCAAGACAGATCATGCATTCAATATTGGAGACTTTTTTTGACCATGTGACAATATGACCAGATCCTCAAAACCTGGCTCAGAGGGTAGGAAGGCCACAGAGACTGTGTTGTGCCGTCCTCTGCATGGTCCCGTCTGTGGATGCTGCAGCTTTGGAGTATCTGGTGAGGGAACAGGCTCCTTGGGAGCAAGCAGGACCCTGCTGCTGGGAAAACAGAAAAAGGGATTCTGAATTACACCATCTTATGTTGCCATAATCCCTAAGCCTGGGAGAGGAGAGATGACAATTGAAGTCGGTTGTACTCATGGCGTTATTAGGACAATGGAAGATGTAGGAAAGAGCACAGAAAGGCCACCCAGGCAGAGGATGGAGGAACACGAGGTGTCCTTGAGGAGAGTGGAGGGAAAGGCGCCCAGGATGGAATTATAATGACGGCCCTATTCATGGTGCTCTCTGAAGCCCAGGAATCTTGGTTGGCTGGAGAGTGAAGACGGTAATTGGGAACACAGGATGGGGTGGGTGGTGATGAGTTTTGAGCAGTGGGCAGGACACAAGGGGCCTGTGGCCACCTAGCAGCACTTTCCTAGGACAGAGGGAGAAGCTCCCTTCCTGGCAGGTATGCTAATCAGACCACATCCTGCTCAGAGGGTGACTTAGAGATCCACTGCGGGAGTAAAGATCCAGTTTGGCATGATGCTGGCCCACCTCCAGAGAGTGCAGGGAAGAACGAGTGATCCTGTCCCCCTTCCTACTGCTAAGAAGATGGAGTTCCAGCCACCTGTAAGCCCAGGGGTCCTCATCATGTCCCCAGATAGCTGTTTACCCTCTTTCTTCTAGGAGACAGCCACCTTTGTCCTTGTCTGGAGAGCTCCTGACTCACACAGGGCGATGTCTGTGACATGATGTCTGGAGCAGATAGGAGCCTCTGTGTGTTTGCTCTCTGACCAAAGCAAAGGGCAGATGCAAACAGACCTGATGAACATTTTCTGCTAAAGACCTTTGGTGTCCTCCCACATGTGTGATCCTCCAGGATGGCAGGCTGCCAGGGCTTGTCTTGTCATTCTTGATTCAGACACTGGACTTTGTGGGAGCCTATACAAGGCTTTTGGTTATGGAATAAGTGGTTAATAAATGTATGAGTGAGAGAGGGATAACGTGCCAGTGAGTGTCATCCTCCTTCCTCCCCGATTCTAATCCTCTGCCCCGTGGCTTATCTGCCTCATTCACTCTCATCTATGCAGGTTGCTCTCCCATCCTGGAATGCCGTCTAGAGTCACTCACACTGTGCACTGTGGGGTCCACCCTCCCTCCTTGGGAGTCTGCTGCCCTGCTTGACTGACATGACCAAGGATTGTTTGCCTAAAAACATCCTGTTCCACTCCCATTTCCTGGCCTAAACACAAGTTCCGTTTGCCCCAGGTGGCTCTTGCTTAACAGTAAACAACAGGATACGTAAACAACAGGATATGTAAACAACAGGATAGGAGAACATGACCTTCTGACCCTGGTGCTTTTCCACAGTGCTGTAAGACTATATATATCGCCCTCTGACTTCAATAAACAGCATTCTTGAAGCACGAATGACCCAGAGACTGTCTCTTCAATCCTCGGCACCTCGCCCAGCTCAGGATCATGGTGGTAGCGCAGGCGCTACAGTGCACAGTGTGAGTTTACTAGCTCTAAGGAGGCTCTGTTCATGTGGCAGGCATCCAATAACTGGTGTGAGATCACAGACAGGTTTGGAGATGGGATCTCACCACTGAGTCTCAGGCATAAAGCCAGGAATTCACTCTGGCCCACAGGCTTCTCCTGAGTTCCCTGCTCTTACCCCCATACTGGTCCTGCCAGAAGGAATCTCACCCTTGCCTAGCACTGGATAGACAGAGGCAGTGCGAGATGCAGTGTGTGTGTGCTGCTAGATGTTGGGGCAGATGTGATGGGTGTACAGTGTGTATGTATGTATGTATGTATGTATGTATGTATGTATGTATGTATGTTTACTGCAGCCTAAACAGGCCTCTGCAGAGTGATGCTGAAGCCAAGAGGCAGCCTTTGCCCAGGGTTCTCCTGCTCAAAGCCCTGAGGTGGGCTGTTCTGGTCCTTCACACCTCCTGCCACAGCCCTTTCCTCTTGGAGTTAAGTCACTGTGTGTTGGGCTTTGCTAGTAACAGGCTGGACCGGTGAGGAGGCTGGCCTGAACTATTGGACATGGCCAGGGGCCCTGGGCTGCGGGGTGGCAGCTGGCCCTCTGTCAGGGGTCCCTGGCGATGGTGATTGCCTTCCCTATGTTGTAGGTTGTAGTGAGCTGTCATCGCCCAGAGTGGGCAGAACTGGCAAGGCGCTTCCCCCAACCCCAAAAGCTCTGACCATTCCATAAGTCAGACTTTGCCCCCCACAGTTCCTAACCTGTGGCTAGCTGCCCAAGAGACCCTCATGTGGCTAAAGTCATGTAGCCTTCTCACCCCCCACAGCTCTGAAGTCACAGCCTCCTGTTAATCTCTTCCGCCCTTCCCCTACCTTCCCTTATCCTTCCCCCATAGCTTTGAAGTTACTAGTCCTTCCTCTACCTAGATAACAGCCCATAAACTATACATCTGATTGCCATACAGTGTGTACGTGCTGTCTCAACCTTCCCCAAGTGTTTATAAACCCACCCACCCTTTCAATAAACGAGTGCTGTCCATTAGATGTCTCCCGGGTGCTCATTGCCCCGTCATGTGTTCATATGTTCGCACTCACCCGCCCAGCCAAAATGACCCTGCTGTTTTCTCCCTCGCCCGGGACATTGGTGGCCAACTACCCCGGGGAACAGGAACAGAACGAGACCCCACAGCACAAGACCAACTACTGTGGATTAGCCAGGTGGCCAGAGGGGAAGTCTTCTCTCATTCTCACTTTGCCCTGGACCTGCCCTGTCATTTGCTAACTTTGTAAACTATATTGAAGAGGATGTAAGAGCCAGCAGGTGGGGAGGAGTGTATGGACACTATCTTTGGGACATGCCATGACACTCATGAACTCACAGCAGCTGTAGTTACCTGCGCAGGATGTGTACAAGATTGGGCCCGTCAACATTCCACCATGATTGGCAGAGAGGTTCACGTGGCTTTACCCCTCCATGAGCAACTCTTAGCAGCCCATGGTGGCTGAGGGGAAGGAAGCCACTTGCTTCAGTGGTGTAGCCACTGACATATTGCTTATGTTCAAGCAAGCAACCCTAGCTAAATCCAGTGGGTTACAAAAAAAAAAAAAAGACATGAAAGTTTGAGGGGGCTCATTGGGAAGAGGGGTTCAGTAGGAATGGAGGGAGATAAGAGGATAATGAGAATGAATGTGATAAAAATACATTATTTAGGGCTGGAGAGATGGCTTAGTGGTTAAACGCTTGCCTGTGAAGCCTAAGGATCCCGGTTCGAGGCTCGATTCTCCAGGACCCACATAAGCCAGATGTATAAGGGGGCACATGCATCTGGAGTTCGTTTGCAGTGGCTAGAGGCCCTGGCATGCCCATTCTCTCTCTTTCTCTCTACCTGCCTATTTCTGTATCTCTCTCTCTCTCCCTCAAATTAATAAATAAATAAAAATAAAATAAAAAAATACATTATTTTCATGTCTGAAATTGTCCATTAACTACATAAAAAAGGGATATCTTTAGAAAATGCCACCAGATGTTGTGGTCCGCCCCCAAGGCCAGCCCAGGAGGGACGGCAGGGTCTCTGCCGAGTTGGGGTGAGCAGCGCAGAATCATGACACAGACTCCAGGAGTTGGGTGAAAGCTGGAAGCAAGCTGCCGCAAACTCGTTTATTGAGGAAGTGCAGATGGGTTTTAAGGGGCTTGGCTGGCCAATCATTGTATGGGGTGGTCCCCTTTTTGTGACCAATGACAGCCTGTCTCTGGACAGGTCATCTCGTAGCAGGCTTCTCCCGAGCATGGGACTGTAGCTCTTATCACACCAAGCCTGTGCAGAATGCCATGTTCACAGAAGCCACTTCCTGGTTTCTTCTGCCATGTGGTCTTGATAGGGCCAGGCCTGCATTATGCCATACAGTCAGTTGTCTAGGGACCATCTGTGTGAGTGTCCGTTGGTCTCAGGGAGCCATGCTACATGGCTGTCATCCCTCTCAGAAGCGTCAGATTGAGCCAAGGAGGACAGCCAGAGCCTTAGCGGTGCTGAAGGCCTGTATATGCAGCACACTGCATGGTTCATCACCCTATTCCCCTGCAGACACCGCAGGCCCTGGTGAGGCCACACAATGAGAAGTCAGTGGTGTAAGGACAATGGTAGACTTGTCAGCACTGAGAATCTGTGCTGTGCGAGAGAGAGGCTTGTCCACTGTGTGAACCACAGTGAGGGTTCAAGAGGGTCATAACCAAGAGGCTGGATAAGAGTCACCGGACACTGCAGTCCCCATGTGACAGGTTGGCCATAATGAACATGCCATGTTCCACCGAGTGGCCCATTGCTGAAGCCCTCTGATTTTAATCGCGAGCATCCATGATCTCCTGTGTTTGTTCACTGTGTGTGTGTGTGTGTGTGTGTGTGTGTGTGTGTGCGTGAGATGGTGGGGGATGGTATATTAGGTGTTTTCTATGTGTGCACATGTGTGTGGAAGCCAAAGGTCAATGTTCAACGTCTTTCTCAATTGCTCTCTAGAGGCCTTGGATTTTTTTTTTTTTTGGAGAGAGACAGAGAGAGAGGGAGAGGGAGACAGATAGAGATGGGCATGCCAGCAGTCTCTCAGCTGCTGTGAAAGAAATCCAGATGCGTGCGCCCCTTGTGGCCAAGTGTGGCATTGTACCCTTGTGACACTTTGCATCTGGCTAAACGTGGGACCTGGAAATTGGAACCAGTGTTCTTAGGCCTAGGAGGCAGGCACCTTAACCGCTAAGCCATCTCTCCAGCCCAGAGGCCTTGGATTTTTGAAGGAGTGTCTCTCACTGAAGCTGGAGCTTGCTGATCCACCTACAGTAGCTACCAGTGACCCCCAGGTTCTCTTGTCTTTGCCTCCCCAGTGCTGGGATTACAGGCACACACGATTGTTCTGGCCTTAATGTGGATGCTAGTGAACTCAGGTCCTCATGCTCGTGCAGTCAGCACTTTACTGATGGAGCCATCTCCTTAGCCCTACTTGTTCCTTTGAGACAAGATCTCGTTATATGGTCCAGGCTGGTCTCAACCTGGTGATCCTCCTGTCTCAGCCTCCTGAGGGCTGGGATTGAAGGTAAGTGCCATACAATGCTCAGCCTCCTTCTTCCCTTGACGTGGGCCCAAGCTGCTTGCCTGCCAACCTTTTGAAGCTGAATAAGGTCATCAACACCCACCTGAGGCCTTGCGTCCCAAATTCCCTGTGCAGCAGGCTCTTGCATCCCAGATTCTCAGTGTTTCCTATTTCTTCCCTACAAAATGAACCCGGTCAGGCCTCTTTGAGCCTTCGTGCATGGAAGTTGAGGATCTAGTGGGTCCCTGAGTTTCTGAGTCCACGGCCTTTGTGGACTTAGCCTCACACTCCGGTTCACCTTCCATGTGAGGACCATGCGTTGAAGACTTTGCATTACTGTGACGAGAATCAAGATCTGCAGTGTGCCAGCACTGACCTCAGCATTTGTGTGACCTTCATCATGCCCATTGCACGCTGCCATCATCTTCGTCCTCCTTTTTTTCCACATCATCTGTATCTTCTACGTAGGGTACAGAGAGGGTCATTAACTCACTCCAAGTCACCTGCCGGGAAGTGACGCGGCTGAGACACAGCCATGCAGCTCTTGATTCTGTGCTTACCCATCAGGGTCTGGATTTGATACCAGGGAGACAGCTGTTCACATTTTTGGGGGTAAGGGGAGCCTGTGACCATCTTTTACGAGGGCAATGATGGGCTGGAACTCCACACATCTGTGGGGAGGTGAGGAGGACTCCACTTTCAGGCAGGTAGGCAGGCAGCCTTGACCAAGGCACTGATGACCAGGATGGACGCAAATAAACTAGGACTTCCTCCCCAGGCATGCTGGTGCTATTCTGAGCTTGAGTCCCGAGTTCCAGCCTTAGAGTCGGGAAGGATAGATAGTATTTAGACCTGAGCAAATTAAGGCTAGGGGACTGTATGCCACAGGTGTGGAGTCACTCAGCCAACATGACACACAATCAGATTCTGGAAGGGGTTCCCCAGCTCTTGTCTGCCGATGTGTCAGGAAAGAGCAAGCCCCAGGCATCTTGGAGTGTCCCTGTCCCTCTGTGAATATGGTTTTAGAGGGAGTGGCTCATGTCCCAACTGCCTGCAGCTCAAAATAAGGTCTTGGGAAGAGACAACTGAGGTAGAAAACCGAAGACACGTTTATAAAAAGTGTCCAGTCCCTGGGCCGTGGGTCATCATCTCCTGAGGTAGATGTGGTCAGGGAACATGAGCAGAAATGGAAGATGGGCAAGCAGGTCAGCTAGGGATCGTAGGCCAGGCTGGTATTGCCTGCCAAACTACCATCTCATTGAGATCTTGGCAAAACACTGGATCTGACCTTGACAAGATAAATTCCGAAGAATCTTGTCAGCTTGGACATGTGGGTGAGCTTGTCCACTCTGTCACTGGTCTTCTGAGAGCCCATCTAGCCTGGCTGTTCACAGTCTCTGTGTGGACCCAGCTTGCTCAGGGTGCCACCTCAGAGCTGATGAAGATCAGAGTGCTGTTCGAATGTGTACACTGCCACAGGTCTGCTCAGGGGAGAGTGAGCTGAGACATGGGAAGATGGATTTCTTTGCAGCAAGTGACACCTCATGTGAGTGACTTGGGCCCCAGGAGGCTGTTATCTGCTAAGGAGAGAAGAATCTTGCACGCACCGGGTTATCAGTCTTCCGTGACTTCTGCAGCGCCGGCCTGCCTTCCTTGAGGCTGCTCGGTCGGTGACAAATGACTCAGGTTGGAGAATTCCTGCAGCTAGGGAGATGGAGTGCTGAGGAGCGTGCTGTTGTGACAGTGTGGAGGCGCATTTGCATATCCAGGTGTACACTTGTGTGTGCACATGCATGCGGATGTACATACATCTGCCACTTCCGGAAGGAAGTGATGTGAGAGACACAAGGACTACTGACCCAGGAAGCCTGGACGCTTCCACTTCGCTCTGCCTAGCCTCCTGGGCAGCATCAGGAAGTTCAATGACCGCTCCGTAACCTCTCCAAGCACATCGAGCTACAAAGCTGGATTCCTTTATGTGGTCCTGCAGGTCTGCAGTCGCTGCTGGGCCATGTTAGCTGCGTTCGGGGGCCGAACCACGGCTCCTCTGTGCTGGCAGTTGTGGCCCTTCAGCAATGAAGACAGTTCCCTCTCCCAGGTCAGACCTCTTCCCCTCCGTGGAGGTCAGACATGGTGACAGGTGCAGAGCCAACCCAGCTCAAAGGCTCCAGAGGGTCAGCGCAGGCCATCCTGTGACCACACTGTCGAGCAGTTTTGTCCTGACAATCCTGCTCACCCTCCACTCCCATCCAAGCTGCCCGTCGTGAGAGAATCCCTCAGTGATCCTCCTACATCCCGATTTTCACCTCAGCATCTGCCTTTCTAAGAATCCAAACCAGGATCCCGGCGATCTGCTCTGTATCTGGTGCGGTTCGGCCACTCTCCCTCTGCACCACTTGCACAGTGTCTGTGTTCTCCTTTAAACTCCCCGGGGTGGCCCCGCCCTGAGGCCTTGGTACATTCCTCTGGATCCCAGCGAGACAGCCGCCTCCTCAGCCAGCCCTCCCTGACTACCGCACCCACGGAACCTCCTTCACTGACTTGGAACACATTGCCCACTTCATTTTCTTCGGAGTCCTTTCACCCTCTGAAAGTCTCTGATTCAGCCATTCATTTTATGTCCCCCACTCTATGACGGGAGCCCCAGCAGATAATGACTACTGTCCCATCTCCAGAGATAATAAGTACATCTGAGACAATGTGAGCTCCAGATGGGTATATGCCCAGTGAACACACAGGCCCGTGGTGCCTAAAATCAAAGCATGAAGAACTGAGAATGAATGGGTTTCCATGAGCATGAAACACTAGTTTCCATGAGCATGAATGGTATACTAGTTCCCTGAGAATGAATGGTATACTAGTTTCCATGAGCATGAATGGTATGCTAGTTTCCATGAGCACTAATGGTATACTAGTTCCCCGAGCATGAATGGTATACTAGTTTCCATGAGCATGAATGGTATACTAGTTTCCATGAGCATGAATGGTATGCTAGTTTCCATGAGCATGAATGGTATGCTAGTTTCCATGAGCATGAATGGTATGCTAGTTTCCCTGAGCATGAATGGTATGCTAGTTTCCATGAGCATGAATGGTATGCGAATGGTATACTAGTTTCCATGAGCATGAATGGTATACTAGTTTCCATGAGCATGAATGGTATACTAGTTTCCATGAGCATGAATGAATCCTGAGCATTAATGGTATACTAGTTTCCATGAGCATGAATGGTTTATGAGCATGAATGGTATGCTAGTTTTCATGAGCACGAATGGTATACTAGTTTCCATGAGCACAAATGGTATACTAGTTTCCATGAGCATGAATGGTATGCTAGTTTCCATGAGCACGAATGGTATACTAGTTTCCATGAGCATGAATGGTATGCTAGTTCCCTGAGTATGAATGGTATGCTAGTTCCCTGATCATGAATGGTATGCTAGTTTCCATGAACATGAATGGTATGCTAGTTCCCTGAGCATGAATGGTATACTAGTTTCCATGAGCATGAATGGTATACTAGTTTCCATGAGCATGAATGGTATACTAGTTTCCTGAGCATGAATGGTATACAAGTTCCCTGAGCATGAATGGTATACTAGTTTCCCTGAGCATGAATGGTATATTAGTTTCCATGAGCATGAATGGTATGCTAGTTTCCATGAGCATGAATGGTATACTAGTTTCCATGAGCATGAATGGTATACTAGTTCCCTGAGCATGAATGGTATACTAGTTTCCATGAACACGAATGGCATACTAGTTCCCTGAGCACGAATGGTATACTAGTTTCCATGAGAATGAATGGTATACTAGTTTCCATGAGCATGAATGGTATACTAGTTTCGATGAGCACGAATGGTATACTAGTTCCCCAAGCATGAATGGTACTAGTTCCCTGAGCATGAATGGTATACTAATTTCCATGAACACGAATGGTATACTAGTTCCCTGAGCATGAATGGTATACTACTTTCCATGAACATGAATGCTATAATAGTTCCCTGAGCATGAATGGTATAATAGTTCCCTGAGCATGAATGGTATACTAGTTCCCATGAGCATGAATGGTATACTAGTTTCCATGAGCATGAATGGTATACTAGTTCCCTGAGGCTGCTGTAACAAACAGCACTGCATTCATCAGGCTTTTCTATAGGAACAGACTGACAGCATGAATTCTATTAAAGGGGAATTTATTGGATTCCTTTAAGGCAGTCCAACAATAGCAGGTTGCAGGCCTGAGTTAAGGAAGTTGGTAGCTGCTCGGTCAATGTGGATGGATGCCCCAGCAGTCCCAATCTGGCACTGATAGCCTGGAGGTTTCCTGGAGAGCCACTGGTCTTCAGTCTACGCTGCTCTTCAGTCCATGATATATGGCAGCCAGGTGGGAGGAAGGGATTCTTTTCTCCCAGAGCTTCCTTAGATAAAGCCCCCCTTCTTGAGGGGCTGCCCACTTTGGGGGAAGGACTTCCTCCTTCAGTTAATATTTCCTGGAAGCAACCTCAGAGACCCACTCAAGATGAATGTCTGTGATTCCTAAAGTGATCAAATTGACAACAAAACTTGACCATCACAGCCACACACTGGGTACTTTTTAAATAAACATTTTATTTATTTATGAGAGACAGAGAGACTGAGTCAGAGAGTATGGGGCAGCAGTGTGATGCCACTGTGTATGGAGTCCAGAGGCACGTGCCACATTGTGCATCTGGCTTTACGTAGGTATTGGGGAATTGAAGCCAGGCTGACAGGCTTTGCAAGCAAGAGCCTTTAACCTTTGAGTCATCTCAGCTCACACAGGGAACTTTAGACAAACACTTGCCTTTCAGTTCTGTGGCAGCTGAGACTTCAGCAGGGCTGTGCTTACTCCGAGGACTCATCTGAAGGACTCTCCTATGCCTGTTTTTTTTTTTTTTTTTTTAGCATCTGTCTACTCTGGGACTTCCTTGGCTTCCATGTCCACACTGTCCCAACCCTTCAATCACATTGCCACATCCCTGGGACCACTAACTAGCACAATTAGCTCTGTAGTAGCTTGGGGGGCAATGAAGGACAGGTCTTTCCACATTTTCATCAAGCCTCAGATTCACATTGCTTTTTTCATCTTCCATGCAAAAACCATTATTAATTAAGGCACTTATAATTCTTTGTATTTGGTGCCACTAATTAAGTCCAGTTTGCCAAATGCCTCCTGCATGCCAGGTCTGATGCTAGCTCTTGTGTTGTACCATCTCACTTATCCTCGCAACGGTTCAGCAAGGCAAGTGTTGTTACACACACTTTATGGGAACGGATCCCAAGGTTGAGAGGAAGAACTGTGCACACAAACACCCAGCTAACGACTAGAAATTGACAGTTAGGACAACATCTGTAAGTCTCCTTGGTCCTGAGTGGAGCCTGGCAGATGGAAGCATCTGTTTTGGATTTCTACCAGTTCTTGGATTATTCTAGTGGTGAAGAAGAAGGAGGAGGAGGAGGAGGAGGAGGAGGAGGAGGAGGAGGAGGAGGAGGAGGAGGAGGAGGAGGAGGAGGAGGAGGAGGAGGAGGAGGAGGAGGAGGAGGAGGAGGAGGAGGAGGAGGAGAAACAACAGTGACGTTGGTACCAAGGACCCAGACTTGAGTCCACGTCCTCCTATCATGAGCGGTGATGCTGGGGGTGGCAGGCTTGTCAGGCTTTTGAGTGATGGTCTCCTCTCTGTGACTTAGGTTTTGTTTTGTCTTGTTTTTAATTTTTAAAGGGAAAATAGTACCCCACCTTCATGCAACTAATTATCAAAGGAAATAGCAAATGTGTAAGCTGTTGTTAGTCCTCCCTTCCTCCCTTCCTCCCTTCCTCCCTTCTTCCCTTCCTCCCTCCCTCCCTTCCTCCCTCCCTCCCTCCCTTTCTTCCTTCCTTCCTTCACCCACCCTTTATGTCAGTTTCTGGGTCTGCAGAAACAGAAGAAGCAGATCCTGGAACCTGATGGACTTGGGCAGGAATACCGGCCTCATCTCTTACCATCTCGGAAGTGCGGGCAGTGCAGTAAACCTCTGCCAGCCTCGCTTTCCCATTCGGAACAACAGCACATCTCTCGTGCCAGCCACACATTAATTGTTTTATGTATGTTAACTCATTAAATCTTTCCAACAGTCTTGAGTGTGGCATATATCATTGCATATGTTATTATCTGTTTATTGTACATGATGAATGAGAATCTGACAAGTTTAAAAAAGTGGACAATGATGCTGGGGAGACGGCTCAGTGGGTATAAAGTGCTCTCGCTGCAGAAGCATGAGGATATGGGTCCCTAGCACCCATGTACAATGACAGGCATGGTGCATACCTGTAATCTCAGGCTGGGGAGATATAGATGGGAGGATATCTGGTAGCATTGGCTAGCAAACTAATCTGTGAGCTCCAGATTCAGTGGGAGATCCAGTCTCATAAAAATAAGGTGGACAGGCGATTGAGGAAGACATGTGATGTTGACCTATGGCTTCTGCACACATGTGACTGTGCATGCACATGTGTCCACATACATGTGAACACACACACCCGTGTACACAACACACACAAAGAAACAAATTATGAGAGGGAGATAGAGAGAGAGAGAGAGAGCGAGGGAGAGAGAGAGAGAGATATTGATATTCCAGGGCTTCCAGCTACTGCAATTGAACTCCAGATGCATGTGCCACCTTGTGTGCATTTGTCACCTTGTGCATCTAGCTTACGTGGGTTCTGGGGAGTCCAACCTGGGTTCTTAGGCTTTGAGTTCAAATGCCTTAACTTCTAAGTCATCTCTCCAGCCCAGAAAAACTTAAAAGAAAAAAAAAAGAAGAAAAAGATGACCATGGCCCATTGCTAGTGAGGACTGGAGTCGGGCAGTGACTCCATGAAGCTAGACTACAGGGGACCTGGCATCATACAGCTGTCTCCTCCCAGACGTCCGTGTGTGTACAGTGCATGCTAACGTGAGGCCAGCATGATTCAGTGTCTTGAAAATGCCTGCGTCACCTGTGAGTGGTGCTGTGTGCAAGCTACAGGAACAGGTCTTGGGGCTGCGTTCTACTGGGGCTCTACCCCAGCACCATTGCTAAGAGGCACACAATATTGGGCAGTTTTATTTTCTATTGTGTGTCTATGTATGTATGTTGTTATGTATGTGTGCATGCTCACGTGTGCTGCATTCAGGTAGAGGCCAGGGGACAACATCAAGTGCCATGCTTCAGGAACAGCACACACCACACCTTTTAATTTTCAGACTGGCGTCTCTCTCTGTGGCCGGAGTTTGTCAGGTAGGCTAGACGCGCTGGCCAGTGAGCCCAGAGGATCTTTCTGTCTCTAGCTCCCACCTTCCCGGTGCTGGTCCAACCAGGAAACACCACCAAGCCCAGCGTTTTCCATGAGTTCTAGGGATCAAAGTCAGGTTCTCATGCTTGCAGGGGAAAACGTTGACTCACTGAGCCATCTCCCCAGTCTGAGCTTTATTTTCATTATCAGCAAAAGAAGGAGGAAAATCCTGCCTCTGAGGGTTTTTGAGTGGCCTAATCTGGCTACTGTTAGAACAAACACTGGAACAGGACCTGGCGTATCGTAAGTCCATCGCAAGCAGTGGCGTGTTGGAGAAAACGTTTTCCGACTTTCTGCCTGTGTTGTGATGAGTACAGACACTGAAGATTTGTCATGGGGAGGTGGATGTTTTAGTCACAACAACGCGTTTGGCATGGAGTGGTTGCTGGGTGCTCAGGAGAAATCGGCTGATATGAATGTGGGGGTACTCACAGGGCCTCTCTGGGGTGCTGTGTGTCTGGTCCCCTTTCTGTGGCAATGGATGTTCCCTCCCTGAGCAGTCTCCTCACCTCATGGACTCCAGTGGAACAGGGAAGTGTTGAATAGTGAGATGGGAGAAGGAAGGGTGTCGGCAGAGAAGGCTGCCTTTGCCTGCCCTTTCATAACTCTTTTAGCTCTGACATTGAAGGCATTTGTAATTCATCTCTACATCCTTTCAATCATCCACGGTTGGGAGCGTCCATTTCTGTTTATTTCCTCCAGAGAGGCAGAGCTGCAGATTTAATTACTCCCTTCTTTCTTCATCTCTCTGGAAGCAGAGACCCTTCAGTCACATGGGCATGGAACCTTCTCCATCCTCTGCCCTGGGAAGCAGCTGGGCTGTAATTCTCCCTGTCTCTCACTCCCCTCCTCAGCCACATCTCTTCCCTCTCCCTTCCTCTGGTGCGTCCCCTCCACACCCACATACACCTCCTGACCGCACAGTAGCTTCTCTTTCTGTCTGTCCTCATTGCCTTCCAGATGGAATCCTGTAACCCACCTGCCATCCTGTAAGCAGAGCAATCTTTGTAATGGGGACTATTTCAGTTCCACACGTCTGCCCATCATGGCCCAGGCACTGGAACAAAAACCACCCGGCAAACAAACTTCACTTATTCCCTCATAGTGCTGGCCATCTTCTCCATGATTATTGCATGTACTTGTGACCATCTCTGCTATTCAGACAGAGAAAGCTCGGTAGCCCAAGTGGACATGCACAAGGGAGTTGACGAGTAAGATGAATGTATACAACAAGGAGGAATTAACCAGGCTTTGCAGGCCACTCAAGGGAGAGGGGACCACAGGTACTAGAACAAATAGTCCTGTGCACACTGTCAACTGAGTCATCATCTGTCGCTGCACTGTCGTCACAGGTCCTCGAGGCCAGAGGCCCTGTCTTCCGCTATCTGCATGCCCAGTGCTCAGTGGAAACTCACTAGGCTGTTTTAGGTGAGTGACCCAACGAACACATGGACAGTCTCTCTCACTGCTTCATCATTTATGCACACACTGTGAAGCTCGGGGGACACAGGAGCCCTGTGAGGAGCTGGGGCAGCTCTAAGGCGTTTCCCAAACACATTTCCCTCCAGGCTCTGACCAGTGTCATGAGTGGGGGCTCAAAATCAAAAGAGCCTCCTGTTGACTGGGTCTGTCAAACCCCAGACATTGCGGCAGGCAGTTTGTGAATGACAACATTTAACTATCACAGTGGTTCTCTAAAGCAGACACTCAACTGGGGTAATTTTTCAAACCTAGAGGGTAGTTTTTAATATCTGAAGGCATTTAATTGGTAAAATACACAATCTCAGTAGATGCAAAAAATCTCTAAAATATGTGACAAAACCCACAACCATTTTTGTTTGGTTGTTGTTTATTGAGACAGGGTCTCATTTAGTCTGGCCTGGTTTCAAAACTGTTATATAGCCAGGCATAGTGGCACACACCATTAGTCCCAGCACTGGGAGGCTGAGGGAGCAAAATCACCATGAGTTTGAGGCCAGCCTGAGCTACAGAGTGTGTTCCAGGTCAGCCTGGGCTACACTGAGATGCTGCCTTGAAAAAAAAGTGCTATATAGCTCATAATGACATTGAACTCCTGATCCTCCTGCCACCACATTCTAAATTGTGGGATTAAAGGTGTTGGCCTCTATGCTCTGTACCTACAACCCTTTTAAGCTAATAGTCTCAATCAACTAGAAATAGAAAATTTTTCAGGCTGGAGAGATGGCTTAGAGGTTAAGGCACTTGCCTGTGAAGCCTAAGGACTCAGGTTAGGTTCTCCAGGACCCACATAACCAGATGCATATGGTGGCACATGTGTTTGGAGACTGTTTGCAGGGCTAGAGGGCCTGGTGCGCCCATTCTCCCATTCTCATTCTCTCTCTCTCTCCTTCTCTCTGTCTGTAATTAATCAATCAATAAATAAATAAAAATAAAAAAAGAAAAAATTTCAACCCAGTAATAGCAATGTATGAAATGTACAAGTGTCACTGCGGTTAATGTTGAGAAACCTAAAACTTGTCCTTAAAAAGAACAAGACAAGGGGCTGGAGAGATGGCTTAGTGGTTAAGGCGCCTGCCTCCTAAACCTAAGAACGCTGGTTCCAATCTCCAGTGTTTCCAATCTCCAGGTCCCATGTTTAGCCAGATGCAAAGTGACGCAATGGTACAATGCCACACTTGACCACAAGGGTGCACACACATCTGGATTTCATTCGCAGCAGCTGAGAGGCTGCTGGTGCGCCCATCTCTATCTGTCTTCCTCTCCCTCTCTCTCTGTCTCTCTCTGTGTGTCTCCAAAAAATTAAAAAATAAGAGAACAATACAAGCAGGTTTCCTCCCACTACATATATTCAGTACTATACTAGAGGTTCCAGCTGGGGCAGTTAGGCAGGAAGAAAGAATGAAAAGAAAGAGGGAATAAGGAGAGAAGGAGGGAGGGAAAGAGAAAGAGAGACAGAGCAAGGGAGAAGAGGAATTAGAGAAAAGACATTGTGATCATGAAGGAAGATATAAGACCATCTTCTGGTTGCATATGATTTGATGCTATATGTAAGATGCTAAGGGCTCTACAAAGAAAGCTATGAGGATAGGTCAAAGCTGCATAGTACAAGATCATGATTTATAAAATAAGTTCATTTCTATAAGCTAGCAGTGAACATTACCAAAACGAAATGGAAAAAAGCCAGTCCCACTTACAATATAGCATAAAAAAACACCTAACCATACATGTAACAAAATAATCTGACAATTACAAAAGCTTGTGAAAGAAATGAAGTCAGCTCTAAATACATGTCCACGGAGCAGAAGAGTTAATTTTGGGCCCATAGCAAAAGTCCTCTAATTGATTTTCATACTCAATACCACTCAGGCTGACCTTTTTGCCAAACTGCAAGGGATCCTAAATTGATTGTGGAAATTCAAGGGATACAATGTAGGCAAAATAATCTGCATTAAAAAATAAAGTTATGGGGCTGGTGAAATGGCTTAGTGGTTAACGTGTGTGCCTGCAAAGCCTAAGGACCCCGGTTCAATTCCCCAGGACCTATGTAACCCAGGGGGTGCATGCGTCCAGAGTTCACTTGCAGTTGCTAAAGGGCATGGCATGCCTATTATCTCTTTCTCTCTATCTGCCTCTTTTTCTCTCTCTCTCAAATAAACAAATAAATAAAATATTAAAAAAAGAAAGTTATGGAACTTATATACCTCCAGATTTAAAAGCTTTCAGTCATCACGTGAGTCACACATCATCACACGTCATCAACAGGGTGGCACCAGCATGGGGACAGTCATATATATCAGTGGACTAGAACTGAGAGCACAGAATTAAGCCTCCACAGATCTGGTACACTGGTTTTCATCAAGGGTGCCAAGACCAGTCAATGAGGACATGCTATTTTTTCCCACAAATCATGAGGGGTAACTGGATATCCACATGCAATAGTACAAAGCCACATTGCTTCTTAACACCATAAATACACAAAAATTAGCTCAAAATGAATAACAGACCCAGAAACAAGAGACAAAATGTAAAAAAAAAAAATTCTTAAAAGCAAATACTGGAGTAAATCTTCATGACTTTGGGTGGGGCAAAGCAGTTGTCTTTAGACATGAGACCAAAACGTCACATAACAAAATGGGCAGATATGATTCCTTTAAAATTAAATCTTTGTGATTACAGCTGACTTGCAGACTGGAGGTTCTTATCAGACACTTGTATGTAGAATGTGGAAGGAATTCTTACAAAGTGCTCCTTGTGGCTAACAAGCACTTGGGGAGATGTTCAGCATCATTCACAACTAGGCAATTGTATAAATAGAAACACGTTGAGGATGCTTCACATCCACTAGATTACAGTAGAAAATACAGATATTAACAAATGCTGAAGATAGTGAGGAAATACCGAACCTCGATGACTACTGTGGAAACCAGTCTGAAGTCCTGAGATGGTTAAATGTGGAGCTACAGCATGACTCAGCAATTACAATCCCGAGTGCATAGCCAGGAGAAAACAAATTAATGCCTGTACAAAATCTTGCTTATGAATTGTTCACTGTAGCATTATATGTAATATTCAAGGGTTGCAAAACCCAATAAAAAGGCCTGGGGCTTTATCCCTGAGCACATGGTGTTCCAAAGACAGGAGGTGGGTCTGAGCCATATAACACCGACTGAGTTCAGGCTCAGCTAGAGAAGTGAGCCACTGGGGAACCAGCTGGCCTCTGTGACATTGGATCTCTTTTGTCTGTACATTCAGAGGAAAACCAGATGTGAAGCATCAAACCCAGTGTCTGGCCCCTGCTGTCCGTTCCTTCCCTTCTCCCTGGGGTGCAGATTTTGGCGTTGCTTTGTACACCTGGAGGAGATTATTGAGACAGGAAGCAAGCTTATTAATTATAAGAATGCAAGTGATGGCAAAGGAACGGCTTTTCGAGAGGACTCCTCTGTTTTTAAGGTGCTGTGTATGCCTCCCTTACCCAGTGTTTCTCCAGTTTCCAAGGAGCCTTGGAAGTGGAGATAGTGGCAGGCAGGAGACTCTGAAGGACTTTCTGGATTACTAAGCTGGATTGGAGAAAGCCCAATGGCAGTGCAGGCAGACCCCACCCAGGCTGGTCCTCACCCAGGCTGGACCTCTATGAGTAGCAGTATCGCAGTAACTCATACTCATTTTTTCTTCCCCGCCCCATGGGTTCACACTTCCTCCTTGTTGACGCGTTCCTCTAGCTTGGAATGTACCATTCTGCTAAGTCCAGTCAATGCTCAGAGTCCTTGGGAGGTCAAAGAGCCTGGGGCCCAAGCATCATCTGTACAGTGACAGCAGCCAGATGCTGTAGCGGAGACTGAGCCCAGGGGAAAGTAAAATGCTAAATGAAAGGGCCAGAAGCCCAGATTCCTCTCCTGTCACTGGGCCAAAGAGGTAGAGGAAATGCCAGAAGTCCTACTGGGCTCCTCTGCATCTCTGTCATTCCTTCCAGTTTCATCGGGAGGGGCGCCGGCAGCAGGCATTGAGCTCCTGTTGTACTTATTCCAGCTCTGCCCTGAGATGGTCCAGAGGGAGAGGCAGTGCAAAGCCCAGGTCGCAAGAGGAGAGGTAGTGGCTGACATTGCATATGGTGTCCCAAATGTTGTAGATGAAAACACAGTTTATGGGTCCACAGGCTGGATGTACTGAAGGAAACGCTCACCCACCATCTATGGAAATGACAGATGTGATGTAACAAGTTTACAACAATTAGCATGTTTGATTTCTCCCACATGCTAGATACTAAATGAGCATTCTGTATGCACCAAATTCTTTCATCTTTAAATCAAGTCATATTATCTTTTGAAAATATTTTATTTATTTACAGAGAGAGAGAGAGAGGGAGAGGGAGAGAATGGGCATGCCAGGACCTCTTGCCACTGGAAATGAACGCCAGATGCATGGGCCATGGTGTGCATCCGGTTACTGGAGAATGGAACCTGGGCCACACTTTGTAACCAAGTACTTTTTTTTTTTTTTTTGGATTTTCGAAGTAGGGTCTCACTCTAGCTCAGGCTGACCTGGAATTCACTCTGTATTCTCAGGGTGGCCTTGAACTCATGGCGATTCTCCTACCTCTGCCTCCCGAGTGCTGGGATTAAAGGCGTGCGCCACCACGCCCGGCTTGCAACCAAGTACTTTTATTCACTGAGCTATTTTAATTTCTTAATAACCAATGAGGAAACCGAGGCTTCAAGAGATGAATGACTTGCCAGCTAGTTACAACAGGCCCGTGGGGGAGCTGGGGCTTGAAGCTCCCTTTCATCGGGAATACAGTCACCCTCCTGCCTGGGGCAGCAGATCTTGTCATCTGCGGAGGCAGTGCCACAGGGTGAGTGTGGCAGCCAAGTCTGTGCAGGCTGGGGGTGAGTCCAGGAAGGTCGCCATGGGCAGGGCAAAGGGAGGAGAGACCAGTGGGCCCTGGAGCCTGCTCAGCAGTCCCACTCTTTGTTAGAAGAAGCCCATCCCTGCTCTGTGGAGAGTCTGGGACCCAGTGTGACACAAGCTGTGGGCACTGAGCTTCGGGACTAGATGCTCCACTCCTCAGGTGATCAGTTTCACCTTGGGCTGTCCTTTTGTCAACTTTTGTTACTTTAGTCACTCGTATGCTGGAGACTGAAGTCACGGCCACTTCCTCAGGGCCGCGAGAGTGAATGTGACTCTGCAGCCAGTGTTTTCTTCGCACTTGGTCTGGTAGGAAATGAACCGTTTACTGGCAGAAACACTTGTTGTCCGAGTTCAAAGTAAGTTCAAGACACATCCAATTTATCACTTCACTCCTGAAAGACTCACCAAGAAGGATTAGAGGAGAGGTGAACCTTTCCCCTTGATCCTATTTTTTTCCCCAGGCCCATGTCAGTAGACAGTGGCAGACCATCGGTTTACATTTGGATGAGGGCAGAAAACTACTCTGAGGAAGTGGGAAGTAGCCTTTATTTAGCAAGAATTGTTGGGAGACCTGGGGGCCGTCTGCTTGTTTTGCCAAATGGATGTTGTGAAGCTGTTTTCTTGAAATTGAAACATTCCCCCTTGGAGTTAATGGAATCAAAGGACACAGGAAGCTAATGAAACTTACAAGCTCCTGAAAGTAACACATTACTAAGCCCCCTCCCAAAGCTGATAAAAGCAACAAGCAGTTGCGGGAGGGGACTGTCCAGTGGAGCTGACTTCAAGTCATGCAGGGAGCTCGGGGGTGCTGCTGTTATGAGCTGTCACCCATGCTGGGGTGGGCTGTCTATGATGCCCCTGCTCCTCTCTGTAATCTGTAACCCATGCTCCTGTAGGTAACCCAGGTAACCCCAATAAGGTCATTGGTTCACTAAGCTAGACTTGGGAGCAATCATTTCTAAGGTCTGCCCCATCTGGGGTGAATAGGCATTTGTTCACGTCTGCCCAGGAAGTCACACACACAGCAATGGATGACAAACCATTGCTAGAAGCATCCTGCAGCGCAGCTCAAAAGGAAGGGGCTTCCTTTCCTTTCAGAAAATGACTAAAATCGGGAAGCTGTTGCCTACTCTTTTCTTCCTATTTTAGCCGAATGTGTGCTCCACACCTGTCTTCCTCCCACTAACTCATTTCCACATGTCACCATGAGTGAGTTCCTTTGTTTTCCAGACTTTTGTGTGTGTGTCTATGTGCATGTGACATGTGTATATATGTTCATATGTATGTGGGCATATGTGTGAGATTGGGTGTGGATGCCAGAGGTTGATGTTGAATGTCTTCAACGACTCTCCTTATTTAAAAAATATTTTTAAATTAATTAATTAATTTATTTATTTGCAAGGGGGTGGGAATATAGGCATGCCAAGGCCGCTAGCTGCAGCAAGTGAACTACAGATGTATGCCCCACTTTGTGCACCTGGCTTTATGTGGGTACTGGGGAATGGAACCAGGTTGGTAGGCTTTTCAGGCAAGTGCCTTAACCACTGAGCCATCTATCTAGTCCTCTCCTTATTTTCTGAGACAAAGTCTTTTTTAAAAACTTAATTTTTAAATTTTTATTTATTTATTACAGAGAGGGAGAGGGAGAGAGAGAGAGAGAATGGGCGCACCAGGGCCTCTAGCCACTGCGAACGTGCCCTCGTGGGACGTGGGGAATTGAACCAGGGTCCTTAGACTTCACAGGCATGTGCCTTAACCGTTAAGCCATCTCTCCAGCCCTGAGACAGAGTCTTGTGTCGAACCCAGAGCTCACCCAGGCTAGACTTGCTAGCCAGCAATCCCCAGGGCTTGTCTGTCTCCACCTGCCAAGCTCTGGGATTACTGCCATGTGCTGCTAAATGCAGCTTTTACGTGGGTGCTGGGGACCACAACTCAGATCTTCATGCTTGCACAGCAAGCACTTTATGACTGAGGCATCTTCCTGGCCTGTTTGCCATAAGTCACATGACTATAACCAAGCAGCAAGGAAGGGGAATATAGAGTTCATTTGCTGTTTTTTCTTTTTAAAAATTAGTTTATTTAGAGAAAGAGATAGAGATAGAATGAGAATGGGTATACCAAGTCTTCTTGCCAGCGCTGCAAACAAACCCCAGGTCCATGTGCATCTGGTTTTATATGGGTAATGGGGAGTTGAACCTGGACTGGCAGGCTTTCCAAGCACGTGCCTTTAACTGCTGAGCCATCTCCCCAGTCCCTCATTTGCTTTTTGATTCTCACTTGGAAGGCAGCACTTAGCTGAGGGAATAAGCCATGTGTACAGAAGCTGTACACAGACTTTGGACAGCCATTGAAGTGTGCTGGGAGCTGTGGAGCACTAATGACACATCAGCCCTCCCACAGGACACTGGGGCTGCAGGGCAGAGAAGCTCAGCTGGACCCTGGGTCAGCAGTGACAGCTCTGTGTTTTCTCTGAAGGTGCCACCAGGGAAGCGCATCTGGCTCCAAACTTAGAGGGTCTCACATTCTCCTTCTATCCATCTACCATTCAGAAAACAGGTCTATGATTCCTCTCTACTGTACTACAGGGACTTGGCTCATCCCTCCCCTCCACACCCTATGCTCCACCCAAGACAATCAGCCGTGATTGAGCTGTTGTCTTTTTCACTCCTCAGAGTAGTGTACTATGTAGTGAGTGTACTGTGTAGTGGAGTGTGCTGGTCAGATTTGCATCACTGTGGCAAAATGCCCAAGGTAATTAATTCGTAAAGAGAAAAGAATTACTTTGGCTCACACAGTTCTGGAGGATCAGTACATGACTGAGGATCAGGCCTCGCTGTGGTTTTTGGTTTTTGGTGGGGATGCTGAATGGCACCAACGAGGGGTGTATGCAGTCAAGTAAGCTTCTCATTTTATGGTCATGAAGCAAAAAGAAAAGGAGTGTGTGTGGTCCTCAATGTCTTTCAAAGCCATGCCTCCAGTGACCTAAAGACCTTCCATTAGGCCGCACCTCCTAGAGGTTCTACACTGTGCACTAATACCTCCGTGGGGGCCAAGCCCTTAACATGTGGGCCTTTGGGAGACACTTACTTGAACCACAGCACAGTAGAGTAAGAAGTTTACCAAATCAATGCAGGCATAGTGTTGCTCACCACAGAAGTATATGTGAGGAAGCCCTCGGGGAGGAGAAGGCACTTGGGCTGAGTCTAACACTGGAGCTGACTTCCAAAACAGATAAAGTATGGAAACCACTGGGGCTGTTGATTTACACTGTGTTGCAGTCGGGTTCTCATTGCTGGCAGAAAACACCCTACCAAGAGCAGCTTGTGAGGAAAAAAAGGGTTTTTTGGCTTACAGACTCGAGAAAACAATGGCATGAGCAGAGGGTGGACATCACCTCCTGGCCAACATCAGATGGACAACAGCAACAGGAGAGTGTGCCAAACACTGGCAAGGGGAAGCTGGCTATAACACCCATAAGTCTGCCCCCAGGAGGCTTCAATTCTCAAATTGCCACCAGTTGGTGACCTGACATTCAGAACACCTAAGTTTATGGGGGACACCTGACTCAAACCGCACACACTGCTCGTCTTTCCTGGCCAGGAAAGGGCTGCATTCTCAGCCCCTTTGATTTGCCCTGGCCGATGGAATAAGAGTTGAAGACATAACATGCTTTCCATGTTCTCCTTCTTTTGCTATAATGATCCTAGAAGTTTCAAATCAAATTAAAATGTCGCAAGGTCTGGAGAGATGGCTTAGTGGTTAAGGTGCTTGCCCACAAAGCCAAAGGACACAGGTTCGATTCTCCAGTACCCACATAAAGCCAGATGCAGAAGATGGCACATACGCCTGGAATATGTTTATGGTGGCTACAGTCCCTGGCATGTCCATTCTCTCTCTCTCTCTCTCTCTCTCGCTCACTCTTTAAAAAAGAAAAAGAAAGAAAAAGGGGCCGGAGAGATGGCTTAGTGGTTAAGCGCTTGCCTGTGAAGCCTAAGGACCCCAGTTTGAGGCTTCATTCCTCAGGATCCACGTAATTCAGGTGCACAAAGTGGTGCATGCATCTGGAGTTAGTTTGCAGTGGCTGGAGGTCCTGGTGTGCACATTCTCTATCTATCTGCCTCTTTCTCTCTCTCTGTCTGTCTGTCAGTAGTAAATAAATAAATAAAAATAAACAAAAAAATCAAAATATAAAAAAAGAAAAAAATGTCATGGCAGTAAGCAGATGTGTCCCCCCTCCTTAACCTCCCAGTGATGACGTTAGGCATAAGGCTGAGATTGAGGGGATGTTTCTTTCTGCAGCATTACTTTGCTCCCCCTGACTAATGAATGAAGACACATAGGCGCCACCAAAGACAGAGGAGCAGCACGAGAAAATCTCTGGAGGTGAGAAGTAGACTCTGGCTCACAGGAAGCCCTCAAAGTTTAATCTGGCTGTTGAATGAAATACAGCACGGAAACATGGACACCAGGCAGGGCTGTGAGCTCGTGCATCTGCTGTGGAATTGCTGCATCTTTTCCCTCTGAGCCATGAGGAGCCATTAGAGTCGCATTTTAGGCAAGTCACCCCAGCTATACTGTGGAGAATGGAACTGATGGAGGGAGAGCCTGGGGTGTCTGTGTTAGCATCATAGGTGAAAGAGAGTGAAGGGAGTTAGGCTCCATGGAGCAGAGGTGGAGAGAGGACAAACACAGAGCAGTTGTGCATGTGTGTGTGTGTTCTTATGCATGTAGGTGCACATGTATATGTAGGTACATGTGCACGTGTGGGCCTATGTGAAGGCTAGAGATTGCGATCAGATATCTTCTTCAATTTCTCTCCACCTTACTCTTTAAAGTCAGGGTCTCTCACTGAACCTGAAGTTCAATAATTTCAGACAGACTAGCTATGGAGCAAGCTGGAGGGATCCTCCTGTCTCCACACCCCAAGCACTGGTATCGCAAGCACACAATAGCACACCAGGCCTCTAAGTGGGTGCTAGGGATTCACATTCAGGTCCTCATGCTTGCAAGGCCAACACTTTACCGACTGAACCATCTCCCTAGCGCCTTACAGGGAATTGAACAGAGGGGCATCTGTCAGACCTAGTGAGTAAAGAATGTAAAGAAAGACGAGGGAGAAGAGAGAGCGAACAGTCCCTCCCATTCTGGAGCCTGTGTTCTTTCTGCTCATTCAGCTATTTATATCTGATAAATAGTTTTGCATTTACCATCTTATCTGATCCTCAGCATTGCCTCAAATTTCGGTTGAAGAGATACCGTTTCTTCGTTACAAATGAAGAAGCCGAGTCCCAGAGAAATGTCAGGAAGACTTGCTTGAAAGTCAAAGTGCTGGGGCTCAAGTGTCCGAGACCCAAGCTGCTCTCGCACCAATACTTTGATCTTGCTTACTCAGAAACCTCAGGGACATAAATTTATTGGTGTAGGGATGTTAGATCAAGGCAAGAGGGGATACGCAGTCAGGAGGGGGCTGTTGCTTTTTGGTGATGTTATCTGACTGATTTATCTTTGAATGTCCAGGAATATGCCATACACATAAAAAGCCGTATGCTCGAAGGAAGCTCCATATACCAAAGTCGAGATTTATGTGACTCAAATGAATGATTTTTATTCTATTGTTAAATGGCCTTTTCTCTTCTTATTCTATCAGAGTATTCTTAGTATGGTTTCTTAAAAGAGTAATCTCAGTCTCCCATGATGCCTTTAAAATTCAATTTATTACACGGGTTATATTAGCATCCCAGTGCTTAGAAATGCAGACAGTGTGGGGCTGTGCCAGCGTGAGACGTCGTCGTTGGCTTGGCATTGCCAGTGGCCTTCATAGTTGTGTTGAACAGGGAACAGGGAATAGAGCCAACTGTGTGCTGTACAGTGTTCCAGTCTTAGACACAGAGTAAAACACTCATGGAAAGAGAGAAGGCCACCGGAGACCTGGGTTCTGTGCAATTCTTGAGCAATCCCAAGTCTGGCCAGCAACTCCCTTCTCTGAAATGCACTTTGCTCATCGGCTGGGGGGGGGGGAAGCTAGAGTTAGTTTGAAACTTATGTGCAGCTGCTCCTCGAGTTATGATAGGGCCATGTCCTATAAACCAATTGCAGATAAGGAGTGCATTTATTTTTTTAAATATATTTTTAAATATATTTTATTTGTTTGAGACAGAAAGAGGCCAGAGTCAGAGAGAGAGAGAGAGAGAGAGAGAGAGAATGCGCATACCAGGACCTCCAGCCACTGCAAATGAACTCCAGATGCATGCTTCCCCTTGTGCATCTGGCTTACATGGGTCCTGAGGAGTCGAACCTGGGTCCTTTGGCTTTGCAGGCAAGCTCCTTAACAGAGAAGGCATCTCTCCAGCCCCAAGAAATGCATTTATTACACTTGACCCTCCAAACATGATAAGTGAGCCCAGCCCATGTGAAACATGCTCAGAGCACTCATATTAGTCTCCACTTGAGAAAAGCAATTGACACAAAGCCTTTTGAGAACCAAGTGTTAGATCAACGTAATTTATTGAACCCTACTGAAAGTGACTAACGCGGCTGTATGAGTTCTCTTAAACCATCATAAAGTAAAACGTCATAGCTTGATTCATCACACAATGGGGACTGTGTGTATTTGTTTCTCTAATTCTTTGCCTGAATGTTTAATTTACATTTTTGCTCAAATGCCGAGGCCTCTCCTGTATCATCACATGATGCAGAAACTCAAAATACAAAACAAATTAAAACAAGAATCTCTGGATGTGGGGTTCTACCCCCATGCTCATGCCTTCTCTCCTGTGGACACCCTTGGGAAACCAGACTACAGAGAAAGCAGGAATTCATAGCGGTCATCTGGGTGTCTTCTACGAAGGTTTGAATCCACCCTGCACGAGCCACTTAGTAGCTCTGAGAGCTGAGGTGGGTCCCATGGCTACTTTGTGCCTCCGCTTTCTCATCTATAAGGTTGGGGGCTAGTAAGTGATGGTTAAGACCCTGGTAATTCCATTCATAATGACTACAATCTTGAATCTGAAAACTGAATATAACATTCCAAAAAGCTGGGCCCTCAATCCTCCACTCCCTAGATCCTGGCACACAGAGAGACTTCTTAATGTGTGAGGCAGATTTTAAAGTGGCCGATCCTACCATCTGTCTCCTTCTGTCCACTCCCTCATGTTCACAGGACCACGGCCTGCTCTTGACCCTCACAGTGCAGTGCAGGATACTCGTTGTCTAGAGAGCAGCAGTGTCTTGCTCGATCCTTCTCTCCTTTGCTGCCTCCACGTGAGTGGCACCCATGGCCGTGTACTGAGGCAGCTTTGAGTTGCTGAGGTGACCCCCCTCACTGCCAGGATAAATGGGTGCCCTCAGTCTTGCAGCTGCAGGCAAGTGAGTGCTGCAGCCGCAAGGGAGCTTGGGAGAAGAGCTTCCCCTGCAGGGTGAATGCAGGTGAGAATGCAGCCCTGGCCAGCAGCTGACCTGCCGCCGTGCTCAGGCCCCTGACTCCTCCAAACGGTGTCGCTTTTAAGGCGCTAGGTTTGGGGTAATGTATATCAGTGATCTTCTCAGTGCAGGGACGCAATACCTGACAAAAATCAGTTTAAGAGTTAATTTCCACTTACGGTTCCAGGTCACGTCCACCATGGTAGGGCAGGCGTGGTAGCAGGAGCTTGAGGGTCCTGGTCACTTTCAGTCCACAGTGAGGAATCAGAGGGTGAGGAATGATTGTCTCAGATAGTTCTTTTTTTTGTGTGGCCCAGGACCCCAGTTATGCAATGGTGCCACCCACAGTGAAGGCAGGCCTTCCCACATCAATTAGCCTAATCAAGATAACCCCTCCCAGGCATGCCCAGAGGCTGACCTGATCTAGACAACAGTCCCTCACAGGTCAGGTTATCTCAAGTTGATCGTCAACATTAACCATTGCAAAATGTCATTCCGCACTAACAGTACAGTCTTTTTATTTCCTGTTCTCATAATAGTACAAACAATTACTTAACATAGTCTTCTAACAGGCAAAGTGCTCTGCCGGTCAGCAGGTAGAACTGAAAAACATCTAGTGTTGGCTAGAGACAACATACCCAGGTCACGAAGGACTATCACATATCCTAAATCCAGGCTTGCGCCGGGCGTGGTGGTGCACGCCTTTAATCCCAGCACTTGGGAGGCAGAGGTGGAAGGATTGCCGTGAGTTCGAGGCCTCCCTGAGAATACAGAGTGAATTCCAGGTCAGCCTGGGCTAGAGTGAGACCCTACCTTAAACAAACAAACAAAACAAAACAAAAACCTAAATCCAGGCTCAGCACCCACACTGCTGTCTCATGGATATACTACTACAATTATTATTATTGTTATTAATTTTGAGGCAGCTCGCTCTAGCCCAGTCTGACCTGGAACTCACTCTGTATGTAGTTCCAGGCTGGGCTTGAACTCCAGGGCGATCATCCTAAGTCAGCTTGCTGAGTACTGGGGTTAAAGACATGCACCACAACACATGGCTTTCAGATACTTTCACATATTGAAACATTTCATTTGGGGATTTAAACCACCAGGATCAGCTGCCATTCTAGGAAAGTGTCATTGTCTACAAGAGACACCCTGGACAGAGGGATTTTTTAAAAAAATTTTTTGTTGACAACTTCTATACTTACATACAAAAAACCCATGATATTTCCCTCCTCTCCCCCATTCCCCTTTAGAAGTCCATTCTCCATTATATCCCCTCCCAGAGAGATTTTTTAAATTAATTAATTTATTTATTTGATAGAGAGAAAGAAACAGGGAGAGAGAGAGAGAGAGAGAGAGAGAGAGAATGGGCACGCCAGGGCCACTGCAAATGAACTCCAGATGCATGTGCCACCTTGTGCATCTGGCTTATGTGGGTCCTGGAGAATTGAACTGGGATCCTTTGGATTTTCAGGCAAACTCCTTAACCACTAAGCCATCTCTCCAGCCTCCAGAGGGATTTTTAAATAGATTCTTTTGCGTGTATTTGTGGTGTGGATACATGTATCTATGAATGTTCTTATATGTGTGAGTACGTGTGTGTGGGTGCATGTGCATGCGTGTGTGAAGGTCAGTGTTGCATGTCAAAGTCTTCCTCAATTGTTCTCCATCTTACTTTTATTTTATTTTTTTTTCTCTTTTTTCTTAGAGAAAGAATGGGTGCACTGGGGCCTCCAGCCACTGCAAACAACTCCAACCACATGCACCACTTCGTGCATTTGCCTTTACATCTTTGCATGGGTACTGGGGAATTGAACCTGGTCCTTAGGTTTTACAGACAAGCACCTTAACTGCTGAGCCATCTCTCCGGCCCATTTATTTTACTTTAAAAAATATTTTATTTATTTATTTGAGTGAGGGGGTGAGAGAGACAGAGAAAGAGAGAGTGAATGGGCGTGACAGGGCCTGTAGCCACTGCAAACAAACTCCAGACACATGCATGACCTTGTGCATCTGGCTGATGTGGATCCTGGGGACTTAAACCTGGGTCTTTAGGCTTTGCAGGAAAGTGCCATAACCACTAACCAGCCCGTCATCGTACTTTTTGAGACAGGGTCTTGTCACTGAACCTAGGGCTCAATGATTGAGCAAGACGAGCTAACTGGTAGTCTCCACTTCCCCAGAGCTGGGACTGCAGGCATGTGCTACTACATGAGCTGGGACTGCAGGCATGTGGTAGTACATGAGTTTTAAAGATCAGAATTCAGGTCCTCAGACTTACGTGGCAAGCTCCTTTACCCACAGAGCCATCTCCCCAGTCTTCTCTCCCATCTTTTAGTTGACTTTCTGCCCTGCTATTTTTGTCAGATGTTTTACAGCTGATCAACAGAACTCAGGACAATAGCATTCATCATGCCTTGAAACCCAGCTTTTAACAACTAATTATCACAATTTCTTGAAAACAGTCTCACTAAAGCCTTGGGTGACTGGGTGAGAAATGGTGACAGTGACAGACAGCCTTGGTTGGCCACTTGGTACTATCAGGTTCACATTGCTGGCATAAATCACCTGACCAAGAGCAGCTAGTGGGAAAAAAATGTTTACTTTGGCTTACAGACTCGAGAGGAAGCTCTCGATGGTACGAGCAGAGGGTGGACAATAGCAACAACAGGAGAGTGTGCCAAACATTGGCCAGCAGAAACTGGCTATAATACCCATAAGCCCATCTCCAAAAATACACTGCCTCCAGGGGTGTTAATTCCCAAATCTCCATCAGCTGGGAGCCTAGCATTGAGAACACCTAAGTTTATGGGGGACACCTGAATCAAACCGCCACAAGAACCTTTACACATATAATTTACTAAATTCACTGACTATTTTAGAACGTTTTTATTCTTATATTTTTCTTTATTGCAAGGAGAGATAAAAAGAGAGAGGAGGGAAAGAGAACGCATGCACCACTTTACGCGTCTGGCTTTACATGGGTACTGGAGAATCAAACCCAGGCAGTCAGATTTTGCAAGTAAATGCCTTTAACCACTGAGAAATTTCTCCAGCCCCATTTTAGGAGACTTTCCCCCTAAAATAGTCCCCCATTTCAGCATCTCAGGGTACTATTTTAGGATGGATGCAATGCTCTCTGTTCACTTTAAGGAGGTAGCTTCTGTACTTTATCTCCACCGGAGTACCTACATCTTTCCCAGAGACACAGACAACCGTAAGTCATCAAAGGTCACCTGGTAGGAATGACCATCCACCATGATGTCCTGGACCTCACCTGCGTCATCCTGCCCATTCCCGTAGGGCACTTACTCCTTGCTGTGGCTTTGGCACGTTGGCATTCAGCCTCACTTTGGCCCTCGCTCTGAGCTTTTTCAAAGCCCTGATGGGCAAGGGGAGTGGGTCGGGAAGCAGAGGTCCCAGGAATAAGCCATGAATGGATCTGGACGCCATGGTCAGGACTGAAAGAAACGTCGTCCCAGAACGTCCTACCAGTGGTCATAGTGTGTTCCTGTAACCACTCAAATACAGCTTCAGCTACAAAGACGCTCCTCAAATGTCAGTGGTACACAACTGTGCATTCTAAACTTGAGTCTGCCCCAGGATCACCTTAGGTAGGACTTGATATAACACAGGGGCTGAGCCAGAGCGTTTGGATATGGAATGACACTTTGTGTTTCTAACAAATGGCTGAGTGATTCCCCTGCTGCTAGTCCATGGGGCAAACCTCGAAGGTCCCACTTTTCCAACAGCAGGTATTTCTTGCTCACCCATTGCTCTGGGGTAGACTTGGAGCTGTGCTGTAGGCTGTGGATAGAGTCAGGTTGGCTCTGTCTGTTGCTGACCTCAGGACCCAGGCTGAGGGGTAATGGTCCTTGTATGACCTTCCAGCAGTGCAGAATAGGAACCCAAGAATCTAAGTTAAACCCAGCATGAACACATCACACCTCTCTTCCAACCTGGCATCTGTCTCGTGCCATTGGTCAATGGAAGTCGTTCGTCCACAGCCAGCATCGATGGGATGAGGGAAATGTCCTCTTCTCATGGACGCAGTGGGAGGGGGCCGAGTCTGCTTTCTGTAGAATAGATGTTGCTGTTCCCATTAGGCAGAGAAGAAAATGGAACGTCCGAGTAGCTAATGGACTTGCCTAGCACTGAAATAGCCAAAGTGATGACAGCTTGTGCTCACTTGGCCTTGACTCCATTTAGTGACTGAATGGGCCTTGGTCAGTCACTAACCCCCAAGGTAGCCACGTCCACCTGGGACCACATTCAGCACTTTCCGTGACCCTAACCATGGCCCAGAAACCCAGGATAACTCCAGGATGTAGAACCAAAATAACTGCTGATGTGTGATCAAAATAACTGCTCCAAGGTTAGCCTAACATTCATCTGGCATCGATGTCATTATGGGTTTTGTGGTTTTCACCTTTAAAACTCTGTACCCCCAACCTTCTTCACCAAGAGTTCTTTCTGCCGTGAACCCCTCTCAGTCTCCGGCTTAATAAAAAGGATTCTCAATTGGCTTAAGAAGCATGGTGGTCTGTAATTCTCTCGTGTGGACTGTAACAGCAGGACAAATGGTAGAACTGCTGTGTGAGCCCAGAGCTGGACTGGATTGCCAAGGTGACACTGAGATAGGGGATTGTGGTAGTTTGAATAGATGGCCCCCAATATACTCAGTGTTTTATTAGTTTATAGTTTGCATTCACAGCCACTTGGCTGGAGGCAGTGTCACTGGGCCGATCTTAAGGTGTGGTGGTGGGTTTAGGATTTCAATCTAAAGATATGCAAAGTGTGCCTAGCTGGAGTTCCTGAGGTGTGCTGTGCTGTGTGGCTTTTTGCTTGTGGCTTCTCTGTGTTTTGGCCCTGTGAAGGCAGGCCAGCTTCTTCTACCATTATGGAACATCCCCTGCATCTGTAAGCTTCAATAAATATCCCTTCCTCCATAACTGTGCCTGGTCTGGAAGTTCACCTCAGCGAACCGGAAGCTGTCTGCTACAGGGGTGAAGGGCTTCACCCGGATTCTCACAAGACCATGGCAAGAAGAGAGAGTGTGAGTTCTGTGTCCACACTCACTAGCAACTGAGTCTGGATCTGTGCACAGCTGGACCATCTTGGGTAGATACCACTGTTAACCTCAGCTTGCTGTTTTGGTTTTGCATGCATGTGTGTTTGCATGTTCATATGTGTGCAGGAATATTTGAACAGGTACACTGCATGTGTGTGCAGGTGTGTAGGAGGCCAGAGGTCAACATCAGGGTGTCTGACTGCATTGCTATCCATATTATTCTTTGAGGCAGGCTCTCTCAGTGAGCCTAGAGTTCACGCATGTCTAGACCAGCCACTGAGCCCAGGGGATCCTCTGGTCTCCATCTCCCCAGTACTGAGATGACCAGTGTGCACCGCCATGTCCAGAACTGTACGTGGGTGGTGAGGATCTGCACACAATGACTCACGCTTGTATGACAAGTGTGTTTCCCACTGATCCATCTCTCCAGTCCTCAGTTTCCCCTTTGGATGAACAGAGGTGTGAATACTTAGCTCACAGCATCGTCGTAGGAATTAGGAGCAGTCCAGGTCGAGTGTGACTGACCGGATGTCCAGGAGAGGAAATACGTTTGAAACTTTAAGATAATGGAAGAGACATTTTTCACTGAGGAAAGAGGCACAGCTCTGTCCCTCCTCTCACCAGTGGCCTTGAAGAAACCCACGTGGGCCATACCTCTCCTCCTGAACTGTGGAAATGTCCTTTCTGAGCCCGGGGCCCAGATAATCCCTGAATAACTGGGAGCCCTGGATGTCTGACTTTCATTTTCCCAGGCAATATCCTGTCTGTATTCCTCCAGGATTAGGTTGGGAGCTTGCTGCTTCCTACATGATCAGTCAACACTGAGAGAATTGCATCCTTACCCAGGCTTGTAACCTCAGTTCCCTCCCTGGGAATAGAGACTTGGGCATCTTTCAGCTGCATCCAATGAAGCTTTAGTGAATTTATTTTTTCCTTGGCATGCTTTGTACTAAAAGCTATTTTCTTTTCTGTCACCTCCTGTCAACAGAAGCATGAGCCACGAGGAATAGGGTTGACATGGACCAGAGCCTGTGCAGAGATAAGAGCTTTGTGTACTGTGTCATGTTCTGCCACCAAGCTGAGCTTGGAGAGCTTGGCACAGGCTGTGCATTCATTCCTTCATTCATTTCTTCATCTTCTCATGTTATATAAGCATGCATAAGCTAGTAGGATTATTACCCAGCTGGTACCCTCCCACCTGAAGAGACAGATTGTAATTAGCCACAGTAGCTCAGTCAACTTCACCAAACTCTGTCACGTGCCATCACAAGCACCTCTTCCTTGCAGAGCGACCCTGGTGGCTCCCCCCTCTGGCACTCTCAGAACACGTTTTGTGGATGGGTTTGATTACATCCCTGGCTTCAGAAGCTAGACATGTGAGCCAGGCCAATCAGAGCAACGCATCTTTCTCGTAGCAAATGATCCTTTGCCTGTGAGCACAGAAGCTGCTTCAGAATCAGCAGAAGGCAGGATTCATGTTGGAGGGAGTTTCCACAGTGCATTTTCTTCAGACTGGCTGCGAGCATAGGGCTGAGGGTGTGAGCAGCTATCTTGCCACCGAGAGGAAAAAACTTGTCTGTAAATGGAACAAATATAGAAGACAGAATCATTATGAGGAAAATGGGACCGGATCCAGCACACAGACTTGAGCTCTAGGTGAGGCCATGCCTAAAGCAGGCTAGCTTTCTGTATTTCCTCCCTCTCCTTTTCCTCTTCTCCTTTTCTTCTTTACTTCTTCTCTCCTATTCCCTCCCTTTCCCTGAGCTGCTTAGTCAAGTTAGCTTTTTTAAAAAAAATTATTTCTTTAAGAGAGAGAGAGAGAGGCAGATAGAGAGACAGAGAGAATGGTCACAACAGGGCCTTCAGCCACTGCAAACGAACTCCAGATGCATGCGCCCTCTTGTGCATCTGGCTTACGTGGGTCCTGGAAAATCAAACCTGGGTCCTTAGGCTTCACAAGCAAACGCCTTAACCTCTAAGCCATTTCCCCAGCCCCCAAGTTAGTTTTATACCATATCAACTCCCCCTCACTATATGTACATGTCAATTTACTCTTCACAGTGATTCTGCAGGTCAGAGACCTTGGCCACATTTATAAAAGTGTGGTGTGTAGGGTCGGGCAGCTTTGTGGTGGGTGACACAGTGAGGTGTTAGAAGCCCCCTGTTCTATTCACCTTATTTCACCATGAAAAGTAAAGTATCAGTAATCAAAGGCCAATAGCATTTTTACAGAAGACCTGAGCCAAGTTCATCTCATTCCTTTAAAAAAATTTATTTTTATTTATTTATTTGAGAGGGACAGAGAGAGAGAGAGAGAGAGGGAGAGAGAGAGAGGCAGATAAAGAGAGAGAGAGAATGGGTGCACCAGGGCCTCCAGCCACTGCAAACGAACTCCAGGTGCATGTGCCACTTTGTGCATCTGGTTTACGTGGGTCCTGGGGAATCGAGCCTTGAACTGGAGTCCTTAGGCTTCACAGGCAAGCACTTAACCACCAAGCCATCTCTCCAGGCCATAAAATTTTTTTTTTAAGTTAGTACACAGAGTAATAGATTTCACTGTGGCATTTTATACATTTTACTTTGGTGTTATTCATCCCCCTCCATCATTTTTCTCCCCCTTTCCCCTCTTTCTGATTCCCTTCCTCCCACAAATACTCCTCTTTATGGTTTCATATCACATAAAGTCCACTATTTTCCCTTTTCCTCCCTTCCCCCTCTCTTAAGATTTCTTCCTCCCCTCTTGTTCCCCCTTTCTATTTTCATGTCCTACACACACACACACACACACACACACACACACACACACACTTTAAATCTAGACTCTGAGTACGAGACGAGAGGGAGGACATGTATTTTTCTTTCCAAATTTGTCACGTTTCACTTAATGTAATGATCTCCACTTATCCATTTTCCTCCAAATATGGTTCCATTTTTCCTTATGGCTTAATAAAATCTACTCCATTGTGTGTGTAGCACATTTTCTTTATTCATTCAGTGTTGATGGACATCTAGGCTGGTTGTATTTCCTGGCCATTTTGAATCATATAACTGTGAACATGAGTGTGGTTTGCTGACCTAAGTGGTTTTTGTTATGTGCCTATAGTGATATAGCTGGGTGATATGACAGTTCTGTTTTCAGCTTTTTAAAGAAATTTCACACATGATGGCTATTCCAGTTCATATCCCTACCAGCAGTATAGAAAAGTTCCTCTTCATCCACATCCTCACCAGCATTTATTTATTTATCTGTTCTTTCGAGGTAGGGTCTCACTGTAGCCCAGGCTGACCTGGAACTCACTATGTAGTCTCAGGGTGGCCTTGAACTCACGGAAAACCTCCTACCTCTGCCTCCCAAATGCTGGGATTAAAGCCATGTGCCACTGCACCCAGCTCATTTATTGTTTTCTTGATTGCCATTCTACCTGTGATGAGATAGAGTCTCAAAGAAGCTTTAATTTACATTTCATTGGTGGCTAAGGATATTTAACTATTTTTTTCTTTTTCTTTTTGATTTTCGGAGGTAGGGTCTCACTCTAGCTCAGGCTGACCTGGAATTCACTATGTAGTTTCAGGGTGGCCTTGAACTCACAGCGATCCTCCTACCTCTGCCTCCCAAGTGCTGGGATTAAAGGCATGCGCCACCATGCCCGGCCTCTTTCTTTTTTTTTTTTTTATTGACAACTTCCATAACTATAGACAATCGTATCCCATGGTAATTCCCTCCCTCCTCCCACATTTCCCTTTGAAACTCAACTCTCCATCATATTTCCTCCCTCTCTCAATCAGTCTCTCTTTTATTTTGATGTCATGATCTTTTCCTCGTATTATGATGGTCTTGTGTAGGTAGTGTCAGGCACTGTGAGGTCATGGATATCCAGGCCTTTTGTGTCTGGAGGAGCATGTTGTAAGGAGTCCTGCCCTTCCTTTGGCTCTTACATTCTTCCTGCCACCTCTTCTGCAATGGACCCTGAGCCTGGGAACATGTGATAGAGATATTTCAGTGCTGAGCACTCCTCTGTCACTTCTTCTCAGCACCGTGGTGCCTTCTGAGTCATCCCAAGTTCACTGCCATCTGAAAAGAAAAACTTCTCTAACCAAAAGTGAGAGTAGTATTAATATATGGGTGTGGACATTAAGAGAAGTGCTTACTGGGCAATATGGTGAGCATAGTATATACATTTAGCCAGACACCAGCAGACGTTACACCCCTAGGGCTCATGACTACCTCTGTAGTAGGTTTTCAGTATCAGGGATGTATTCCCTCTCATGGAGCGGGTCTCCAGTCCAATTAGAGAATGGTTGATTTCCCTCATAACAGACATGCCACTATTGTACCTGTTGGCTCATTTGGCCTGGCTGGCCTAATTTAAGGCTTTCAGGGTCCACTGTTGTTTACCTTCACTGGTGTTTTTTCTCTCTCCCACTGAACTGCATGCAGCGTAGCTTTTTCCAGCTTTCTGTCAGCTGGTCCACATGGAGGAGGCTTTCAGCTCAGCTCCAATAGGATTTCTTAGTGACCTCTTTGCAAATATTTATTGGTCATTGTGTCTCTTCTTTCAAGAACTGGCTATTCAGTTCATTAGCCCACTCGTTGATTGATAGTTTTGCTTTCTTGGAGCTTAATTTTTGCAGGTCTTTCTATGCTGTCATTACTAACGCCCTGTTTGATGTACAGTTATACTGTCAAAGATATATTCATATTCTGTTATCTTTCTTTACTCTGGTAATTGTTTCCTTTGCTGTGCAGAAGCTGTTTAATTTTATGTAATCCTAGAATCCTTTTCAGAAAGCTCTTGCCTATGTCTATAATCTATTTTGTTGTTTCTTAAAAGTATATTTTATTTATTTATTTATTTATTCATTTATTTATTTGAGAGAGAGAGAAAGAGGTAGAGGGAGAGAGAATAGGTGTGCCAGGGCCTCCAGCCATTGCAAACAAACTCCAGCTGCATACGCCCCTTTGTGTATCTGGCTTATGTGGGTCCTGGGGAATCAAACCAGGGTCCTTTGGCTTTGCAGGCAAATGCCTTAACCATCAAGACATCTTCTCCAGCCCTTGTTTTTTCTTTTTTTTTTTTTTTTTTTTTTTGAGGTAGGGTTTCATTCTAGCCTAGGCTGACCTGGAATTCACTATGTAGTCTTAGGCCTCAAACTCATGGTGATCCTCCTACCTCTGCCTCCCAAGTGCAAGTGCTGGGATTAAAGGTGGGAGCCACCACTCCCAGCCTATGTCTATATCTTGAAGTATTTTACTTATATTTTCTTCCAGCAGTTGTCAAATTTCATTTATTTCATCCATTTTAAATTGACTTTCACGAAGGGTGAGAGATATAGCTCTAGTTTCAGTCTCTACAGGTACATGTCCAGTTTCTAGCACCATTTGTTAGAGGTTGTCTTTTTTTAAAAGACTTTTATTTTATTTAATTTATTCATTTGAAAAAGACAGAGTGAGAGGTAAGGGGAGAGAGAGAGAGAATGGGCATGCCAGGGCCTCCAGCCTCTGCAAACAAACTCCAGACATATGCGCCACCTTGTGTATCTAGCTTACATGGGTTTTGGGGAATCAAACCTGGGTCCTTAGGCTTCGCAGGCAAGCGCCTTAACCACTAAGCCATTTCCTCAGCTAGAGGTTGTCTTTTATCAAATGTAAGTTTTTGACTCCTGTGTTGAAATTGGGTGGCTCTAATTTTGTGGGTTTACTTATGAGATCTCTCTTCTAGTCCACTGGTCTAAATGACTGTTTTTGTCACTACCATAAATTTTTTTTAATGTCTCTAGTGTAATTTGAAATCATTTATTTTGATACTGCTAGCATTACTTTTTCTGCTTAAGATTTCTTTGGATCTTTGAGGTCTTTTGTACTTTTATATGAGTTTTAGGATTGTTTTTTCTAGTTCTATGAAAAATGTCATTGAACTTTGAGGGGAATTTTTTGAAGCAATACATCTCTTTCAGTAATATAGGTAGTTTTATAATACTGACTCTGTTACCCAATGAGCATGGGAGGTCTTTCCACATTCTAGTGCCTTCTTCAACTTCTTTCCTCAGTGTCTTAATGTTTTCTTTGTGGAGGTTTATACCCTTTTGGATAGAGTCATTCGTAGGAATTTTTATTACTTTTGAAACTATTGTTAATGGAAGTTTCCCGGCTTTCTTTTTCATTATGAGAACATAGCAAGGGTTGATTCCTGGGTGCTGCATTCACATCCCGATACTTTGCTGGAGAAATTTGTTCCTTCTAAGGGTTTTCTGGTGGAGTCGTTAGTCTTTGAGGTACAGGTCATTTCTGAACAGGGATTCTTTGCCATCTTCCTTTTCTGTTGGTATCCCTTCCATTGCTTTTCTCTGGCTTCTTGTTCTAGCTTGTCCTTGCAGACTCAGCTAATGTTCTATCTGGGGAGATGTCTCGCAGCTGAATTAGGAGTATGAGGAGCAATCACGACACTGGGGTATCCAGAGGTGGAGGACCTGTCTTTGCACTTTTGAATCCCTAGGAATTGATCACCATGCTGGAGGGATGTAGCTGTGGATGGTGAGTAGCCTGCTGCATCTCCAGAGTTCTCAGACTACGGTGGCTCCACAGGTGGATCCACCGCTGAGCTCAGACTCAGAGCTCTTGGGCTCCGGGGGTATTAGTTGATGAGTGCTGCTCCAGGCCACCAAGGGTGGGGTGACTTTCCCTAGGCACCCCACTGCTTTAGCAGAACCTGCACTATTTTGGGGGCTTATTAGTATCTAGTCCACAGCTCTCCACAGTGGTCTTTCAGGACTGTGCCTCACCCTGGGGATGAGGTAAGTTCAATTCAGCCTCCCTATCTTGTAGTTATTCCTCTGTTTTCAGGGCTCCAGAACAGATCAGCTTCAAAGAATAGATTTTCTATATAAAGTTGGCGCTTGGTCCCTGCTTTCTGGCACATACAGAGTGACAATATAGAACTCCTCTCTGCTCTTGGCACCTTCTTCCGAGGAGCTTTGCTTAGTGAGGAGCAGGAGTGTTATGCAGGATAGACATATGACTGTAGCTGTGGTACCTGGTATAGGCCAGGCACACCACACCAGTGCTGCATACTAAGGGCTTGGAATAGTTAGATGTGTTTCCTTAAGGCACGGGTTCTCAGAGCTGGAGTCATGATTTCACTGTCCTGGAGGACACTTGGAAGTGTCTGGAGATACTTTGTGATAATTAGAGAGAGTGTCACTGCTGGCATCTAGTGAGTGGAGCCCAGGGATACTACTAAATAGTCCATAGTATAAAGAACAACATTGAATGACAAAAAATTCTCTGGTTCCAAATATTAGCATACTGAATTTGAGTAACCTTCTTTTAGAGCATAAAGCCTGAGTTGGAGAATTAGAAATTAAAAGTTAACACAGCAAGTGGCCAAAAGGTACCTAGAATGTTTCAGGAAGAGAGATCCCAGGATGCAAAGGCTCAGTTGAGGAGGTTGAGGGAAACCAGGAGTGGCAAGGATAGTGAGCCTGGAGAGGCAGGTCACACACAGGATGCTCCTGATGCAGCTGTGGGTTTGGCCATGGTTCTAGAATTCCCTTGAAGTACACTAAGGATGGTTAAGAGCAGCGATGTGATATGACAAACATCCCCTAAGAGTCACATGCAGTGGAAGCTCGAGAATGTGAAAAGGCCAGTAGGGAGCTGTGTGGAGTTGTGAGATGATCCTTGCTTGGTCATCACAGCCTAGGTAGACATGCATTTTACAAGTCCCATAATAGAAATGATGCAGGCTTGGTGGCGGATTGAGCATAGGGAGTTGGTGTAAAATGCAGAGATACCACATATGGTACCGTGACGCTGATGGAAAATGCGGGGGGGGGGATATGTAGACAGTGGTGGCATTAGCTGCAATGGGAAAGACAAGGTTTGCTTCTGGAGAATGTTAGTGAATTTGCTGGCCTTTTGAGTTGAGGCACTGCTGTGGCCTTAGTGCTATATCCACAAATTCTTTGCTCTTGCTCCCTCAACATGTGGAGGTTAATACCTTCTCCTGTTGTGTGCTGGACTTAGCTCCTGGTGAACAGGATGTGAGAAGAGTGATGGGGCGTTTCACATGAGGTTAGACTGCAGAGTGAATGACTCTGGCTTCCGCCTTGCTCTGTCTCTTGAGTCACTGAATCAGCTTTGCAGTCATGATGTGTCCCAGGAAAGAAGAAAAGCCAGCTGGCAATAAGTCATGGTGTCCCAGTAGCCCATGAAAAGGCCCTGGTGGTGCAGAACTGATGCCTCCCAGCAACAGGTCATTAGAGCTAGGGAGTCTCCAGTCAGGGCTTGAGATGATTGCGGAATACAGCCCTAGGTCAGAGCTTCAGGACAATCTTAAGAGGTATCTCAAACCAGAACCACCAGCTAATCCACTCTTGGATTCTTGACTCATGGAAATTATGAGGAAACAAATCTTGTCTTATACCTCTAAGAATTGGGTAATTTGTTACAAAGTGATTAAAACCAAATGCACATGCCTTTTTAAAAAATTGTTTATTTTTTTATTTGAGAGAGCAAGTGAGTGAGAGAAAGAGCCAGACAGAGAGAGAGAGAGAGAGAGAGAGAGAGAGAGAGAGAGAATGGGTCCGCCAGGGCCTTCAGCCACTGCAAACGAACTCCAGACATGTGTGCCACCTTGTGCATCTGGCTTACTTGGGTCCTGGGGAGTAGAACTGAGGTCCTTTGGCTTTTTAGGCAAAAGCCTTAACTGCTAAGCCATCTCCCCAGCCAACGCAAATGTCTTTTGAAACACTCCACTCAGTAAGGCTGCCAAGGCAATCTCAGCATCAGCCTGACATTCACAGAATCTCTCCTGATATCCCTGTAGATATGATCATGAGATGGGGGTGCATGAGCGCTCACTCAGCAACTGAGCCATAGACAAATTCATCTCAAAGTGGAAGGCACACCAATGTCAAAGAGGAAGGTGCTTGGTTCTCAGCCCTGTGCTATTCAACACAGACTTGAAATTCTTGGGTAATGATACGAATGGCAGACTGGGCACTTAGAAATGGTCCTGCTAAAAATGAGAACAGATTGGCTACCTAGCTCTTATAATCAACTGGAAGAATTGAATGGGACTTCCAATGGTACAAGACAATTCATTGATGTTGTCTTATTTAATCTTTTAAAAAGTCACATTCTTGGTTGGAGAAATGGCTTAGTGGTTAAGGCACTTATCTGCAAAGCCTGAGGACCCAGGTTCAATTCCCCAGGACCGACTTAAGCCAGATGCACAAGGTGGAGCATGCATCTGGAGTTCGTTTGCTGTAGCTAGAGGGCTTGGCATACCCATTCTCTCTCTATCTGCACTTCTCTCTTTCACACACACAAATAAACAATAAATAAATAAAAATATTTTAAAAAGTATATTATTGTAGATAATATATCTATTATTGTAGATGAAGCTGCTGAGATAAGTCATCTGTGTAAGGTCATATATACATAGCACGTGGGGGCTACAACTTGCACCCATACCTGCTGGCCCCAAGCCCACCCTTTTTCTTCATGTGCCAGAGTTCCCTAAAGGCAGAATCACAGCTGTGAGCTATTAAGAATGTAGAAGAAAATGCATGAGAAGAATTCATTTCATTTCTTTAAAGTGCCTGACCCTGAGGACAGCTGTCCAACATGGAAGTGGCTAGGTCTTGGTGACCTTTTAAATTAATCACAATGAAATGCAATAAAAAAAAAAAAAAAAATCAGCTCCTGGGCTGGACCAGTCAGCAAAGTGCTTGCTTTGCAAGCAAGAGGAACTGAACTGATCCCTAGAAATCAAGCAAAAGAAAAAAAAAGAAAAAGAAAAGAAAAAGCTAGATATGGTGGCATGCAGCTTTCTAAAAACTTTTTATTGACAACTTCCATAATTACAGACAATAAATCATGATAATTCCCTCCCCTCTCCCACTTTCCTCTTCACAACTCCACTTTCCATCATATCCCCTCCCTCTCTCCATTAGTCTGTCTTTTATTTTGATGTCATAATCTTTTCCTCCTATTATGAGGGTCTTGTGTAGGTAGAAGGGTTCCTCTTTTTCCCCACCCTCATCAGCATTTATTGTCTTTTCTTTTCTTTTTTATTTTCAAGGTAGGGTCTCACTTTAGCTCAGGCTGACCTGGAATTCACTCTGAAGCCTCAGGGTGGCCTTGAAATCACAGCAATCCTCCTACCTCTGCCTCTTGAATGCTGGGAATAAAGGCGTGTGCCACCACACCCAGCATCATTTGTTTTCTTGATGGTAGCCATTCTGACAGGAGTGAGATGGATTCTCAAAATAGTTTTAATTTGCATTTCCCTGATGGCTAAGGATGTAGAACTTTTTAAAAACATATTTATATGCTATCTGAATTTCTTCTTTTGAGAACTCTCTAGTTGCATAGCCCGTTTTTTAATTGGGTTGTTTGTTTTCTTATTATTTCATTTTCTAAGTTCTTCATATATTCTAGATATTAATCCTCTGTCAGATGTGTAGCTGGCAAAAATTTTCTTCCATTCTTTAGGTTGCCTCTTTGCTCTATTGACAGTGTCCTTTGCTGTACAAAACCTTTTTAATTTCATGAGATCCCAGTGGTTGATTATAGTTTTATTTCCTGAGCCACTGGGGTTAAATTCAGAAAGTCGTTGCCTATAACAATAGGTTGAAGGGTTTCCCCTACTTTTTCCTCTACCAGCTTCAGAGTTTCAGGCCTGATATTAAGGTCTTTGATTCACTGGACTTGATTCTTATGTGTGGAAAGAGACAAGGATCTATTTTCATCCTTCCACATATCTAGATCCAGTTTTCTCAACACCATTTGTTAAAAGAGGCTATCTTTTCTCCAATGAATATTTTTGGCATTTTGGTCAAAGCTCAGATGGCTGTAGCTGCCTGGATTTACATATGGGTCCTCTATTCTGTTCCATTGATCTACATGTCTGTCTGTGCCGGTGTCATGCTGTTTTTGTTACTGTAGCTCTGTAATATAGCTTAAAATGGGCATGGTGGTACTGCCAGCCTTATTTTTGTTGCTCAAAAAATTGCTTTAAATGCTTTTTGATTGTTTTTTTTTCATTGAATCTTAATGGGGATTCATTAAATGAAGTTTTTTTTTTTTTGAGATTGTTTTTCTAATTCTTACGTGGGTCCTTCGAGCCTTGAATCTTAATGGGGATTGCATTAAATGTGTAGAGTTTTGGTAAGATTGACATTTTCACAATATTGGTTCTTCCAATCTAAGAACATAGGATGTCTTTCAATTTCCTAGCATCTTCTGCAATTTATCTCTTGAGTGTTTTAAAGTTTTCATTGTAGAGCTCTTTCACTTCCTTGGTTAGGTTTATTCCAAGGTACTTTATATATATATTTTGGGGGGGGGGAATTGTGAATGGGAAGATTCCCTGACTTTTTGTCTTGTGTCTTGTTCCTGATTTTAGTGGAAAAGCTTCATGTTTTTCCCCATTTAGTATTATGTTGGCTGTAGGTTTGTCATAAATAGCCTTTATTATGCTGATATATGTTCCTTCTATTCCAATTTTTTTAGGACTTTTACCATGAAGGAGTGATGGATTTTGTCATATGCCTTTTCTCTATCTATTGAGATAATCATGTGATTTTTGTCCTTCAGTCCATTTATATAGTGCATTACATTTATCAACTTGCATATGTTGAACTGTCCTGCATCTCTGGAATAAAGCCTACTTGGTTGGGGTGAGTGATCTTTCTGATATATTCTTGTGTTCTGTTTGCCAATATTTTGTTGAGAATTTTCCATCTATCTTCATGGAGGAGATTGGTCTGTAGTTTTCTTTTTTTTTGTTCTGTCTCTGTTTGGTTTTGGTACCACGGTGATGCTGGCTTTGTAGGAGTTTAGTAGTATACCTTCCTTTTCTATTTTATGGAAAAGTTTGAGAAGGATTGGTGTGAGTTCTCCCATGAAGGTATGGTAAAATTCACCAGTGAATCCATATGAGACTGGATTATTTTTAGTTGGAAGTTTTTTTAAAAAATTTTTATTGACAACTTCTATACTTACAGACAATAAACCATGATATTTCCTTCCCCTCCCCTCATTCCTCTTCAGAACTCTGTTCTCCGTCATTTCCCCTCCCTCTCTCTATTAGTCTTTCTTTTAATTTTATGTCATCATCTTTTTCTCCTATTAGAGGGTCTTGCAAAGGTATTGCTAGGCACTGCAAAGTCATGGATATCAAGGCCAATTTCTGTCTGGACAGTTGCATTGTAAGGAGTCGTACCCTTCCTTTGGCTCTTATATTCTTTCCACCCCCTCTTCTGCAATGGACCCTGAGCCTTGGAGGGTGTGACAGAGGTGTTTCAGTGCTGGGCACTCCTCCGTCCCTTCTTCTCAGTACTATGTTGCCTTTTGCGTCATCCCAGTGGTCATTGTCACCTGAAACAAGAAGCTTCTCTAACCAGAAATGAGATTAGCGTTAATATGTGAACATGAACATTAAGTGTAGTGCTTTCAGGGCAGTTTGGTGGGAATAATATATACATTTAGCCAGACAAGAGCAGGCTTTATACCTGTAAGGCTCATGACCTCCCCGGCCATAGACTTTTGATTAGTTTTTTCAGTACCAGGCATGTATTCCCTTCAGTCCAATTAGGACTGTATTGGCCTTCAGTCCAATTAGGGAGCAGTTGGTTTTCCCAAGAGCAGACATGCCACTATTGCACCCATTCGGTCATTGGGCCTGTCTGGCCAAACTTGAATTTTCCAGTGTCCACTGTTTTCACTGCTGATGACCTCTGTCTCCCATATGGCTGCATGCAGTGCAGCTTTTTCCAGCTTTCAGCTGGCTGGTCTACAGGGAGAAGGTTTTCTTCTCAGCACCAGCTTGCTTTCTCAGTGACCTTGCCTTTCAGGCAAGAACTGTCTTCAAGGTAGTCTCAATAAGACTTATGCAAACCTACTTTTTTGAATAATGGCACATCTAGAAGCTGTAGACTATTACTAGAAAGTTTTCAGTGCCTGGGATGGGATACCTTCCAGTGAGTTGTTGGCCAAGGAGGTCCCTGTAGCCTCCAAAACATTAAAGTCTATTGCCAAGGCCCTTGGTTTCCCCTGAGAATAAAATGGTAAGACCCTATTGCTGAAGACAGTTCTTGCCTGAGTTTTTTTTTTTTTTTATAACTGCTTGGATCTCCATATTTGTTAGGTCTGTTTAAATGGGGTATATGCTCTTATAGTATATCCCTATGAGTTTTTGAATTTTTCTGGTTCTGTTGTGATGTTGCCTTTTTCATCTCTAATTTTATTAATTTGTGTCTCCTCTCTCTTTCTTTTAGTTACATTTGCTAGGGGTTTACCAATCTTGTTTATCCTTTCAAAGAACCAACTTTTTGTTTCATTGATTCTTTGGATTGTTTTTTTTTTTGTTTGTTTATATTTCATTAATTTCTGCCCTAATCTTTATCATTTCTTCCCCACCTACTAATTTTTGGTTTGCCTTGTTCTTGTTTTTCCAAGATCTTAAGGTGAAGCATTAAATTGTTTACTTGTTACCTCTCCAATTTTTTAATATAAGCACTTAGAGCTATAAATTTCTCTCTTATGATTGCCTTTATTGTATACCAATGGTATTAGTATATTGTATTCTCATTATCATTTGATTCTATGGATTCTATGAATTTTTTATTTCCTTTTTGATTTCTTTGATGACCTATTCATCATTCAGTATTGTACTGTTTAGTTTCCATGATTTTGTGTATGCTCTGTAGTTTTTCTTGTTGCTGATTTATAGTTTAATCCCACTGTGATCAGATAGAGTGCAAGGAATTATTTCAATTACCCTGCATTTGTTTAGATTTGCTTTGTGTCCTAATATATGGTCTGTTCTAGAGAATGTTCCATGTGTTGCTGAGAAGAATTTGTATTCTGCAACATTTGGATGGAATGTTCTGTAGATATCTGTTAGGTCCATTTGCTCTGTTACATAATCGAGATGTCTGTCTGTTTATTTTTGGCCAGGATGACCTGTCAATTGATTAAAGTGGGGTATCAAAGTCACCCACTACAACTGTGCTTGGTGTTGCCTGTGACCTTAAATCTAATACTGTTTAGTGAAATTGGGAGCACCCATATTAGGTGCAAATATGTTTGAAATTGCAATGTCTTCCTATTGAATTCTTCCTTTAATCAGTAAAAGTGACCTTCTTTATCTTTCCTCACTAATGTTGGTTTGAAGTCTATCCTGTCAGATATTAGGATAGCAACACCTTCTTGTTTCCTAGGCCCATTTGCCTGAAATACCATTTTCCATCCTTTCACCCTAAGATAGTATGGTTGTTGGATTCAAATGTCCCCCATAAACTTAAGTGTTCTGAATGCTAGGTCCCCAGCTGGTGTCAATTTGGGAATTAAACCATCCTGGAGGAAGTGTATTATTGGGGGTGAGCCTATGGGTGTTATAACCAGTTTCCTTTTGCCAGTGTTTAGCACATTCTCCTGTAACTGTTGTCCACCTGATGTTGGTGAGGAGGTGATGTCCACCCTCTGCTCATGCCATCATTTCCCCCTGCCATCATGGAGCTTCCCCTCTAGTCTGTAAACCAAAATCAACCTTTTTTTCCCACAAGCTGCTCTTGGTCAGGTGTTGCAACAGATAGTGTTTGTCTTTTATGGAGAGCTGAGATTCTTGGAGTCAAGAAACTGAAGGATCTTGCCTTTTAATCTAATCTGTGTTTGTCTTTTTATTGGGGCATAGAGGCCATTGATATTAAGAGTTATTGAAAGTTATGTCTTTATTCTCACCATTCTCCTTGTCTTGTAGTGTTTCTTGTTTTCTCTTTACTAGCTTGTATTAACTGTTATTTGAGTATGGTTTATTTTTTCCTGTTTTCTCATGTGTGTGCTTTCCTTTCTCTTCAGTATGGAGGATCCCTTCAAGTCTTTTGTGTAGAGCTGGCTAAGTAGTCATATATTCCTTTAGCCTGATTTTCTTATGGAATGTCCTTATTGCTCTGTCAATTTGAATAAATAGCTTTGCCAAATAAATTAATCCTGGTTGACAGTTGTTATCTTTCAGAAGTTGGAATAAATCATTCCAAGCCCTTCTGGGTTTTTGTGCTGAGTAATCTGCTGTTATCTTGATGGGCTTGCCTTTACAAGTGACTTTTTCCCCCTCTTTAATTGCTTTCAGTATATTTTCTTTGGTTTGCATGTTTAATAGTCTAATTATAATATGGTGAGGAGAAGTTCTTTCCAGGTTTTGTCTGTAAGGCAGTCTAAAAGATTCCTGTATCTGCACTGACATCTCTTTCTCAATCTGGGTGAAATTTTCTTCTGTGATTTTTGTTGAAGAGACCTACTATTCCTTTAGAGTGAAATTATTCTCTTCCTACCATACCATGAATTCTTATGTTTGATCTTTTCATAGTGTCCTGAATATCTTGAAATTCTCATTCATACCTTCATATTAGCTTCTCTTTCTCTTTGTTGGACTATATTCAATCTGCACCTGGTTTGCTAGTTTAGATATTCTGTTCTCTCCTTCATCCATTCTATTGGAGAGACTTTCTATAGAGTTTTTTTATTTGAATTAATATGTTTTTAATTTCCAGTATTTTTGATTGGTTTCCTTCAGTATTTCTATTTACTCACTCATGACCTCCTTATTTCATTAAGTTAGTTTCCTGTGTTCTCTCCTTTAGGAATTTGTTTTCTTCTTTGATTCCTTTGATTTCTTTGAACATACTTATAATAATTCTTTTGAAATCTTTCCCAGGCATTTTATCTAAATCAGTCTCACTGGAAGTCATTTCTGATGGATTTATCTTTTGGGTGGAATTATATTGTCTTGTTTTTTGTGTTTCTTGTATTATAATGTAGACATTTTTGCATCTTGGGTTAATTTGATGCATGTGTTTTCTAACGATCTGCAGTATTTATAGATGTATAAATCTGATGTTATATATCTTCAGGGTGTGAGGTTAAGTTGCCAGGTGTGGCTCTTAAATGACTCCCAGATTAAGAGCAGAAGTCACCCTAGGTGTTGGGTTTGCCTGCTGTGCAAGTGTTCTAGGCAATATAGGCAAATTCTAAAATGCAGCTGAACAATATACACATTGAATCAAAACTAGCACAGAGTATTTATGTAAGAGTGGGTATTAAATCAAACAGATAATCTAACGAAGACAATGTCTTTAAGGGTGTGTGTTGCCCCACACCCTTACTCCTGTCAACTCGGAAGCTGAGATGTGTGCTCTGTAAAGGTTTCCAGGTCAGCCTGGGGCTGAGTGACAGCCTGCTGCATGAATGACCAAAGAAGAAGACAAAGGCACTATAAATCAGGAAGCAACAAAGGACAATCCTAAAATATAGCTTATTTAAAAATGGCAAAGCCAACCATCAATCAAATCTAACACATAACCTGCCATGACATGGAATGCGTGATTAGCATTTCCAATGCAGGCCTGTATGCCAGGTTTTTTGGTGGGTACTGCCTGGTTCTGTGGTCTCTAGAATTCTTTAGTCTCTCCTGCTTCTCTGCTGTGTTTGATAATTCCTTATACACCTTTACTTTTGGTAGAAGAGTGTATTTTGCTGCTTTTCTGCTTATTTCCTGCCTAGGCTGCTTTGGCGTGGCAACTACACTGCCATCCTACCGTAAGTCACTTTTTTCCGGCATGCATTTTTAATCACAGTGCTGGGACAATGGAGGTAGAATGATCCCTGGGGTTTTCTAGTCTTCCCATGTACATTTCTTAGTGATTTCCAGGCTAGTGAGAGACTGTGTCTCAAAAAGGGTGGATGGTGTCCAAAGAATGAAACCTGAGGTCTTCTTGCCTCCATGCACATGCATATACATGTGCAAACACACACACACACACAACTCCATGCAACTCAGTTTCTCAGTTGCACTGGCTCCATGAAAAGGGCTTGGTGGTCACACATGGCCAGCTGCTACTGTGTCAGGTGGTGCAGGTGCTGGACACTCCTACCTCTCCAGTGGGTTTCTCTGGATGGCATTGACTAAGACTGAAATACTGCCCATGGTGAAATGGAGAGAAATTTGTTAGTGTGAAAGGTTATCAGACTCTTACATCATCATCATCCTCTCTCTCTATCACACACTCTTTCTGTCTCACACACACACATACACACACTCACACTCACATGCCCATGTACACACATGCCCCTGAGTAGAAAGGACACTGCTTCTGCTGCTTTCCCTTCTCTGTAGCCCTCAGCACAGGTCTGACACACTACCTAGTTCTCAGAGGTTTTGTACTACCAAAGCTGTGGATAGCAGTATAAAGGATGACAGTTGTCATGACAGGCACAGAGGCTGGTGGTGAGAAGACAAGAGTGATGACAGGAAGTGGTGGAAACGTGGCAGAGAACTGGGGAAGGAAGTGCCATGAGTGACAGCTGCCAATTAGGTAACCAGGCTTTGAATGTAGAGGCATGTACATTCTACAAAGCCACAGGAACCAGGCATGTCAGTGCCTGTGCATTCCTTGATCTGGACAATGATAAGATTCCCAGGGTTACCAGTCAGTACATCCTGAAATCCTAGTGACTGGCTCTGAGTTGGGCATTCAGCATGCAGTTCAACAACTGATAATTGATCAGCGTAAATTATGTTTCCTTTATTTTCCTCTTTTCTCTTTTTTCTATTTTTTTTTTTGACAAGGTCTTGCTGTATAGTCCAGTAGTCCAGGTTGTTTTAGAACTTGCAATCCTCCTGCCTCTGGCTTCCGACTACTGGGATTAAAGGTGTGTGCCACCACACCTGCCTCAATTACAATTCTAATTTTTATGACATCTCTTAATCGAACATTGAAGTCAATCCAATTGATAATTAAAATCAATACTCTTAAATTATATTAAGATTTAAGGGTGACAATGAAACACTCCATGGTGGTTTGAAGATGAAATATTCCCTATAGCCTTATGTAGTTGTGATTAAGCCTCATCCCAAACTGGTGGAGTTTTCGGGAGGTGGAGCCTTGAAGAGGTGTGTCACTGGGGGAGGGTTTTGGAATAATATATCCCAGTGCCCTTGCCAATGCTATGGAGCTGACTATATTTAAAAAATATTTTCAAGGGCTGGGAAGATGGCTTAGCAGTTAAGGCCCTTGCCTGCAAAGCCAAAGGATCCAGGTTCGATTCCCCAGGACCCCTGTAAGCCAGATGCACAAAGTGGTGCATGTGTCTGGAGTTGATTTGCAGTAGCTGAAGGCTTTGGCATGCCCATTCTCTCTCTCTCCCTCTCTCCATCTGCCTCTTTCTCTCAAATGAATAAAAAAGAAAAACATTTTATTTATTTGTTTGAGAGAGATAGAGAGAGTGTGTGTGTGTGCGAGAGAGAGAGAGAGAGAATGAGAGAGGCAGATAGAGAAAGAATGGGCCTCTAGCCACTGCAAACAAACTCCAGACACAAGTGCTACCTACTGCATCTGGCTCTTGTGGGTCTTGAGGAATCAAAGCTGGGTCCCTTTGACTTTGCAGACAAGTGCCTTAACCACTAAGCCATCTCTCCAGCCCTGTGAGCTGACTCTTGTTGCTTCCTCCTAGCTCATGTGACAAGATGTGAGGCCTTATATGTCTGCTTTGTCATGCTTTTCCTGCCACGATGAAACTTCACCTCATAACTCGAGGCCAAAATAAACCCTTTCATTCCATAAACTGCTTCTGGGCCAGTGTTTTGTCACAGCACACAGAAGTTAAGTGCAAGATGCTTTCAAACTTGTCTTTATATTCAAGGAGTCTTCATAGAAGCAAGTTCAGACTCCTACTCAGAAAATTACTTACTAGTTTATTTTCTCTCTTGAAAATACTTGGAGCCAAAGAGCACAGCTTCTCCCCACCATGGATGAGGCTCACTCTTCTCTGCAGAGCAGCGGGACACCTGAGGCTCCAGGACGTCTCAGCGACAGCCCGAGGAACAGCCACAGTGCTCCCTTGACTGTGAGCTTACACCAGAGGAGGAGCCTGGCTTAGAATCTTTCTTCTAAGACTTTCCAGCATCCTCATGCACTTGACGAAGAAGGAAGCTGAGGCACACACACAGGAATTTTAGTGTGACACTGTCAACTTCATGGGATTTGAAATCACTTAAGATATAAATCCCTGGGTTGGTCTGTAACAGTGTAACTGAGTTGAAAGATCTCACCTGAATGTAGGCAGTCAATCATCCCCTGGGCTGGTCTCAAAGACTAAGTAAAAAGAAAGAAAAAGTGAGTTGAGCACCAGCATTCGTCTCTGCTTCCTGACTGGGAATGCCATTGACTGGCCACCTCCCTCTACCGCCATGACCTCCCCCCATGATGAACTGCACCCTCAAATTGTGAGGCCAAATAAACCCGTCGTACTTTACGCTCTTTTTCATGATTTCAAGAGTCAGTGCCTCCTTAAGTTTGTTCTCTTGGTCATAGAGGCCGGATTCAAACTGTGGCTACATTACTTACACTCCTCACTCTGGTCCAGGATGTGACTCTACCCCAAGCCTCTGACCTCATGATTCCAACAAAGCCTACATATTTTTGCACGAACCTTTGCTGGGTATTTATTCCTTAAAACACCAATGAGGCTTTGAGGTCAGTTACCAATCAGCCGAGAAGCTCTGGGCTGGGGTTTTGTGTCCTCCAATGAGCTTAGATCATTTCTTGAATACTGCATTTTAGTAAATCTAGGCTTTCAAGGGAGTGTTGGTTCATTATGTTTTGGAGATGTGAAAGAAAAGCATGTCTCAGGGCCTGAAGAGATGGATTAGTGGTTAAGTGCTCGTCTGTGAGGCCTAAGGACCCCAGTTCGAGGCTCAATTCCCCAGGACCCACGTTAAGCCAGATGCACAAGGTGGCGCACACATCTGGAGTTCGTTTGCACTTGGCTAGAAGCCCTGGTGTGCCCATTCTCTATCTCTCTGCCTCTCTCTGTCTGTCTGTCGCTCTCAAATAAATAAATAAAAAATAAACAAACAAACAAAAAAGCAAAGCATGTTTCAGAACAAATGGAAAAGAGATCTACCTGGTAAGTCCTCTGAGTCCCCTTACAGATGGGACAACTGTCTCTCAGTGGGTCTAAGGGTCTCACTCGAGGTCACACAGCTAGGTGGTGTCGAACTGGCCTCAAGTGAAGGTTTTGTCCTCTGTCTTGGGTTTTTCTTGGATCATAACTGTCTTAGCTTTGTGTGGCTATAAGGGAAAAGCCACTGCTTAGGGACTATATAAAGGAAAGAGGCTTGCTTACTGACTATTCTGGTGGCTGGTGTGTGGCACTGGTCTCTGAGCAAAGGAACCATGGCTGTGTCAGCATGGCAGAGAAGAGGAAAGGCCACTGGCCACGTGCAAAAGGAGCCTGCATATGAACAAGGGAAGGGACAAAGGGCAAGGCTTGCCATTCTCTGAGAATCTACTGTGCTCTCTCAAGGTCTGATCCACTTCTAGCAGTGACTCAAACCTGAGACAGCAGTGGTCCATCCACTCAGGCAGGGGCAGCCTCCAGAGGTCAATTCTACACTCCAAGGCCTTCAGCTCTTTAAGCTCCTAAAGTGCCCAGCACTTCCACGAGGCCACACTGGAGACTAAGCTTCCAGCATGTGAACTTTTGCTGCACGAATCACATTCAAACAAACTTTGGCCCCAGAACTCACTTTAAACCAGTGCATTTTATAGAAAACATAAACCATTTTTCGTGGGACAATCAGGTGTCTGTCACTGAGCATGTGAGATTGGAGGAGGGACAGAATGAATAAGTTATTCTGCCCACCAGTCATTTCACATGAAATGAAAGCTGACTTCAATCTTTCTCTTGACAATCCCGGAACCTGATGGCAAAGAGGGAGGAGGAACACAGGAAATAGACTAAACTGCTCCCCACTGTGATGGCTGATCTTGATGGCCAGCTTGGTTGGATCTGGAATCACCTAAGAGACATCCCTTGGGCAGGTCTGAAAGGGCATTTCAGGAAGGATTGACTGAGGGAGAAGACCCTCCCACCACAGTGGGCGGCTCCTTCCAGGAGGCATCACCAGTGTAAAGAGACCTCAAGAAAAGCAGTTCTGCTTTGCTGAGCCCTGTGCTCCCTGCCAATGAGTGCATCCTCCCTGTTGTTTCCGCTGCAGCCTCCGTCCTTCAGTGACATCAGAACCCAACTTCTTTTGCCTTTCCGTGCATCTTGAAGACCTCCCAGGCCTTCAGTATCTGACTGGGGCTGCTGAGGCATCCAGCCTTGTGGATTGAGAAGCTCTCAGCTCTCAGGCACGCTCCAGTCTGTGAACAATCATCGTTGGAGTGCCCAGCCCATATTACGTAAGCCAATCTAATCAGTCTCCCCCTTTTTTTTTTTTTTTTTGTTTTTTCAAGGTACAGTGTCACTCTGGCTCAGGCTGACCTGGAAGTAACTGTGTAGTCTCAGGGTGGTCTTGAACTCACAGTGATCTTCCTACCTCTGCCTCCCGAGTGCTGGGATTAAAGGCGTGTGCCACCACGCCCGGCTTCTCCCTTTTTTTTGAAATAATTTTTTGGTTTATTTTTTATGTATTTATTTGAGAGACAGAGAGAAAAAGAGGCAGATGAGAAAGAGAAAGAGAAAGAGAGAGAGAGAGAGAAGAGGGCACGCCAGGGCCTGCAGCCACTGCATATGAACTCCATATGCACATGCCACCTTGTGCGTCTGGCTTACGTGGGTCCTTGGGGAATCAATTTTTAGGCTTCACAGGCAAGTGCTTAACTGCTAAGCCATCTCTTCATGCCCCCTTTTTTTTTTTTTTTTCAATATATACATTCTATTGGCTTGTTCCTTTAGAATACTTTAATATCTCTCCCTCTCCATACACACATCTTGTTTTCATTATTGTCAGGATCATTTGGCTGAATACCAGCCAGCAAGAGTGAGGGCTGTAGAAGGTAACATAGGACGGTGCCAATCAGTCCCTCCAGGCCCTGGAGCCTTGCTATCATGGAGCACGCACCAGCTGTTTGCTTGTGGACTCACCCTGCCGGCCCCAACCTTGGATTTACACAAAGAACCCAAAATGTAAACAGAACGAAGCATCACACATGCCTTCAGGACACACGTTTAAAATCAGAAAGTCTAATAAAGTTGTCCAAATATTTGGTAAAGTATCCATCTCTATCTTTTGATGTGGGAGAAGTCAAAGATCACAGCTACTTAATGATGTTTATTCTTAACTATCCAAACATTCCCACTGCACAGAGACTCAGGAGGGCAGAGAGACAGACGGGCAGCCCCCTCTGTGCTCGACCACCTGCTTCTTCTGGGATGACAGCCATCACTGTCACAGCGCAGAGTGGAGGACTCGTTCATTAGGGGTGGGAACGTTCGAGGAGGAGAGACGGGAGGGTGGGGCACGGTTGTGGTGGTGGGCAGAGTGTTGGAAGCTGTGTTCTCTGGGGGGCTTTTGGAGGATGTAATCCCTCTCTAGGTTTTGGTTTCTTCCCCTGTAAAGTGGTAACTTCCCCTTGGAATAGTCGATTTAGCCTAAAAGCCATTTGAGAGTTAAAGAAGACAGCACGTGTAATTACTCTTGACAGCGCATGTACTTGAGCAGACATCACCCTGTCCTCTAACATCCCATCCCCTCTTGCTCTAACCCCTAGTGCCCTGCCCTTTGGACTCCATGGAAGTTTGGGTTCCCCAGTTACAGTGCCCAAGAGGATTATGGGACAACAGGCACTCTAGCTCATCACTGCTGTGTGCCACCACCCAGCACCTGTCACCCGTTGCAGGTTCAGTATGATTTTAAGGTTACTCAGTTAACAGATGGACACGAGGCCCCGTCAGTGGATCCACCTGGGTCTGAAGCCTCAAGGCTGAACGTAGTAAGCCACACGCCATCAGTGGACTCTGTAATTTGAATTCCGGTGTTTTCCCAGGCTGGGTGGTATGACGTACCATCATCTCAAAATATTGGGCAGCAAGAGTAGACGGAGACTGGAGTTCTAAAGTGGAATGGGGGGAGGGGAGGGAAATATCAGGTGGGTTTTTTTTTGTATGTAAGTATAAAAGTTGTCAATAAAAATAATAATTTAAAAATAAAAAAAAAAAGAGTAGACCACAGAGCTTCCAGTCAGCCCTCCAGTCGCCAGGGGTTGATTGGCCACTTTAATCATTTATGTGACCAAGTACTTAAACAGAAACAATTTAAAGGAGCAAGGGTTTGTCTTGGCTTATGGTTTAAGGGGATGCAATCCATCAGGGCAGGGAAGGCGTGGCAACAGAAGCAGGAAGTGGCTGGTCACATTGCGTCTGTAGTCAGGAAGCAGAGAGTGAACAGAAAGTGGGACCCAGATTTCACACCTCAAAATCCACCTCACCTTCAGCAAGGCTCCACTTTGTAAAGGTTCCACACCCTTCTATAAACAATGCCAACAGCTGGGGACCAGGCGTTTTAATACTTGAGCACGTATGGGGGACATTTCATATTCAAAGTCCAGCAAGTCAAAACCGCCAGCCCTGTTACCGAGCTAGGATCTAGGATGTTCCAGAGGTTAGGTGTTTTTTTTTTTTTTTTTTGGAAAGAGACACAGAGAGAGACAGACAGAGAGAGGGAGGGAGAGGAAGACAGAGATAGGCGCGCCAGCAGTGTCTCAGCTGCTGCGAACGAAATCCAGATGGGTGCACCCCCTTGTGGTCAAGTGTGGTATTGCGCCTTTGCGTCATTTTACATCTGGCTAAACGTGGGACCTGGAGATTGGAACAGCTGGAGATTGGAACCAGTGTTCTTAGGCTTAGGAGGCAGGCACCTTAACCCCTAAGCCATCTCTCCAGCCCAGGTTAGGTGTTTTGTACTTAGGGTATTTTCCACTTACAATGGGTTTATGAGGGCAGGATGTTGTAAGTCAGGGCAACTGTATAACAGGACTTGAAGCCAGACAGTAGCAGAGAAGATGACAAGGGACACACAACAGCCCTGTGTGACATGAAGCCTCTCTGTGTAGGAGAATCACCAATGCCTCCTCACCCCACTGGGGTCCTGGGCCCATGTGGACATTGTTATGTTACTGAATGTGAACTGTCCTCTACAGTATTGAAACATTAGGTCCCATTCCGTCTTGGGAGGTCGTGGAATCTTTGTTAGGAGGCTTAGCTGGGTGAGATGGGTCACTGGGGGTGAAATTTTGAGGATCATAGCCTGACTTTGCTTCTGGCCTAAGCTCTCTGCTTCCTGGTTGGCACCATGTGAACAACTGCTCTGCAAGCACCTGCAGCTGTGCACTGAGCTGATGCAGCCACGACGCCTTTCCTCCCATGACGGACGGAACCTTCTAAACAATTAATTGAAACAATCCTATCCTCCCTTAAGTTGCTTCTGTAGGTATGTCACAGTGAAGAGTAGAACAAATAACCCAGCTTTGACGTCTTCCCCAAGAGCCATTATTGGTGGTGCTCCTTTTAGAATTCATGGAAATTTTAGGAGGTGAGACTTACATGAAGCAAGCAGCCTTCTAGGCAGATGGACTTGGGGGCTATATCTTGTCCCTGGCCCCCTCCTTCCTCTGTATATGGTAGTGTTGTTGTCTGGGTCTGTGGTGAGAAAGAGCCTGCTGGAGGCAGGAGCATGTATCAGAAGCTACTCCATTACAGTGAAGTAGACAGAGGTAAATGAATCTTTACCTCCTTAAGCTGTCTATGTCAAGTATTTTGTCTCAGCAATGAGAAGGTTGACTGACACAACTCCTGTGTCTTCTGTAAGCTAGGAAGTTACGTTCTTAATCTATGAAAATTTGGAGCCTGGCAGAGTGGATGGTTATGGTAGCCATTGCCACACCTCCTGCTGTCTTACCAAAGTGCATGCATCCCCATGGTGACACATTCCCACATCACCTCCAGGCATGTCCAGTGGTCTTTGGAAAATTGGAGTCAAGGCCATGCTAGCACCACTAGGTGAAAGATGAAAGGAGGAGAGGTGAGCAAAGCACACTAAGGTTGCCCATGGTGATCCAGGTGCAGAACTGATCCCAGCTAGATCAGCTGGGCCCAGTGAGGTGAGGATAAGAACCCACCTGGGTCCAAGCAGCTGACCTGTGCAATCCTGAGCTACACCAATGGTTGTTTCAAAGTACTAGCTTTGCAGTTTTTTTTTATTATTAAGTAGAAACTTTGTATGGATACATCATGTGTTGACATCAACATTTTCTTTCTCCCTGCTCATTCCACTGAAGGCCCTCCTCAGTGGGATTCTCCTCAGTGGGATTGGGATTTCACCATGGGGTTGTGAGTTAGGAGGTGTGAGAGCAGCAGTCACTGGGGGAGGGGAGCAATTCCTCTGGATAGTCCCTCCCACCTGGTGGAGCTTACACTTTTTCTGTCCCCTTTCCACAAAATTCCCTGAGCCATAGTAGGTGTGTTTCAAGTCCACTTCAGTGTTGAGCTCTCAGTAGCTTCTGGATTTCTGCTTTGGTACATTTTGAGTATTGTCTGTCTCCATCACCCTGGCCCAGGTTGTCAGGCTCACCATGGAAGCAGCACACCTGCTCATCCCGCCAGCTCCTCTGTGGTTTCCCCTGGGTCCTATCTGATGTGTGAGCAGTGGTTAATCTCCTGCTATGGAGTCAGGTATCTTTTCTTGTCTTGTTGTTAGATTATTTTTTCCTGGATTCTTTTAAATTTTATTTTTATTTATTTATTTGAGAGAGGGAAAGAGGTAGAGTGAGAGAGAAAGAGACAATGGACACGCCAGGGCCTCCAGCCATTGCAAACGAACTCCAGATGCATGTGCCACCTGTGCATCTGGCTTATGTGGGTACTGGGGAATCAAACCAAGGTCCTTTGGTTTTGCAGGCAAACGCCTTAAGAGCAAAGCCATCTATCCAGCCCTTGTTGTTAGATTTTGGTTGTCCCTAGTTCTCTCTGCCTTCTGTAAAAGAAAAATAGATTCTCCAGTGAAGAGTGAGATCAGACTAGATTAAAGGGGATAAGCATTGTGAATTTAGAGAGGATTTGATGGGTGAAACCTCTCTTGTGGCCAAAGCTTTGCAGTATTCTATCACACAGGAGCAACTGCCCAGTTGCCCTGATCCAGAAACACATGTACTCCTCACAGCAGTCCACCGGAGGATGCACTGTTATCTCCACTTTGCAGATGCAGAAAGGGATACAGATATGACAAATAGCTCCCGCGGCTCACCAGGCGAGGCCCCGGGACTGAAATGAAGCAGCCTGCTTTCAGGGTCTCTTCTAACCTCTGCCTGCACTCAATGTTTCTCCAAGGTTAATTAAAGACCAACTGTGTGCCCAGAACTAGGCTGTGTTCTTTCTTACCTGTGTATGTGTATGAGGTGTACATGTGCATGCAGGTTCAAGTGTGTGAGCAGGTGCATGTGTGTGGGGGATTCACGCATGTGTATACCTGTGGAGACCAGAGTGGAGGGCTGGGTGTCTCTCTCTAACCCTCTTCACCTCGTTGACTGAGGCAGGGTCTCTTGCTGAGTCCCCCCTCCTGTGTGCTGAGACTGCAGACGTTTACCACCATACCCTGCATGTATGGGAATTCTGTTAACCCAAAGTCAGGTCCTTCTGCTTGGCTTTACACACCAAGCTAATTCCCCAGCCCTTGGTTCTGAATATGTAATAACAGATAAAACATGGCCATGGCTTTTCACTCATATATTCATGTGTGTGCATACATGAAATGTGTATATCCTTCATGTGTATATATTTAAGCATATCTTTTAAGAGAAAGGACTATTAAATTTAATTTTTAAATAGTTTATATGCGTGAATGAAGGGGAACTACCTCAAAGAACACTGAATTGAGCAGAGATAATTTGTGGCAGAAGAATGCACACAGCAAAATGAATTGAACCAGAATGAAAAACAAATTGAAGCAAGAGTGAAAAATCATTATCCACTCATCAAATTAGCAAGCTAATGAGAAGTAAATAAATGAAAAGTCTTAATTCTCCTGATGGGAATATAATAATTCAGTGAGGGTATTAGATGTTTTCATACTTTTTACAATGAACGTGATTCTAGAATGTTTCTCTAAGAAAATAGCCAAGGACACAAAGACAGACATCAGAATGAGTTTTTTTTTATTAGATATGGACATATTTAGTATGTAAACAACACATGTTGGTACCATCCTTTCCCTCCTCCCTGGCCCTTTTCTGAAGAGGCCTTCCTTGCTGGGGATGCAGGTCAGCCCCATGGGGATTGAGGATCGTGCATTATGGAGGCAGCAGTCAGTTATGCGGGAGAGGCAATGTCTCTGTACAAAATGTCCCAACTTGTGGCTCTAACAATCTTTCCTGCCCCTCTTCCGCAAAATTCTCTGAGCCATGTTGGGTGCATTTTAAGTCTACTTCAGTGATGGGCTCTTAGGAGCCTCTGGATCTCTGCTTTGGTAGGTGTTGAGTGTCCTCAGGGTCTGTCTCCTTCACCCTGTGCTGATATAAGGTTCACTGAGAAAGCAGCTCTCTTGCTCATTTCCCCAATTCCTCTGTGGTTTAAGCTGGAGCCAGGGTGGAGTGCACTGGGTCGTTTCTCTCCTCAGGTCCAGTTCCCGTCTGAAAAGGAGAAGCAGATTCTCCAATGGAGAATGAAGTCAGCACTGGGTAAATGGGATAACCATTATTAATTTAGAGAGAATTTAAAAATTTAAAGGGTGTAGAGCCTCTTATAAAAATATGGAATGCTTCATGAATTAGCGTGTCACCCTTGCGTGTCACCATGCTAACCTTCTGTGTATCATTCCAATTTTAGTATATATGCTGCTGAAGCGAGCACCAGAGTGAGTTTTTAACAGAGAAAAATACCTGTTCCATGGATATTATAAGTTATAATATATTTAAGTGACCTGCCATTTTGCAGTTGTTTTAGATACAATATACTGAATTCAATGGCATAATGATCGACCTATGTCATTCAGCATGAGAAAAATGCCCCACAGTGTCCCACACTGGCAGGAACTCCCGCTTATGCTCGTAAACAATGCTGGTCAAAGCATGTCACATGGCTAAGGGTAACGTCAAAGGAGATGGGAGACACACCACTGCTCCTGAGAGGGGAGAAAGGACTATGTACTTACTCAACAATACCTCAAATTAACATAACACCCCTTCCTTTGGGAAGCCTTCTCTGAGCTCCGCAGATGGCAAGCTCCTTTTACTTCCGGGCTTCTCCAAGCGTACTGACTGCTGTTCTGTCACTGCCTCGGCCTGTAGCTCAGCCAGTTAACTCTGTAAGGGTGAACAGGCCTATTGACATGAGCTGCTTGATGTTTGGGCCCAAGGCTGGTTCGTGTTTTCATTACTGTGAATCGCACTTACAGCCAAGTCTTCATTTGGAATCTGCTCTGGTGTCAATGATTGGAAGATTGTCAGTACTGATATATATACAGTCTTCATGGTCCATCTCCTGATACATCAAGTCCACGTCCACAAGAGCCATTAGTCTTCTTTGACTGGTATGTCTGAGATTGGCCAAAGATTGGATGCTGGAGAAAATGGAGTGCAAATGATCCTCACTGGAGTGTAAGTGCATATATTTTTTTTCTCTCCCACTCACCATCTGGGTTATTTGACTGAAAGCTGAACTACTCTCAATGTGTTGATGTAGAATGAACGTCTCCTTATGGAATGCTACACCATTTTAGTTTTGCCCATAAATGTGTTTGATCAATAAAATATTCCAGAAGGGACATCTTGGATTTCTCTGGCTGGATCAGGACTTCCTGTGTGCACAAGCTATCATATAAGAAGCCCACCTATCCTGGGACTGCCTTGCTGCAGGGCTGCCTGCAGACAGTTTTTCTGAACAGTCCCAGTGAGCTCTTCCTTCCAGTTGTTCACACTGAGACTTCGGACATGTAAGTGAAGTAAATGTGGGTTCTGCAGCCAGGTTTGTCCATGTCTCAAGGGCCACAGGGTGACCATATGATGCATGCATTGCTGAGCTAAACTCTATCCAAATTCCTGACCTATGAACTTGTTGTACTATGTAATAAAATAACCTTTATTTTAAGCCACAAAAATTAAATGGGAAATTCCAGACAAACAGTGGACAGGTTTCTACTCAGGTGTCATTCTGAGAAGTGTGAGGAAATCTCATTCTGTTGAAACCATCACACCCAGGACAAGAAACATCCTGTGGTTCAGTGTAGCCACACCGCACATGCTGTCCTCTTGGTGGTCACTAAGCCAGTTACAGTGTCTCCTGGCATGATATCACAGTGCTTGTATAAAGCACTCACTGCTACCTGTAGTTTCAGATATTCTTAGAGTCTTAGAACATATTCCTCCAAGATCAGGGACACATATGTACTGGCAAGGCCTTGAAGGCAGACCACCACGATAAAAGAGGTCATGTTTAATGTTCGGCTCGGTCAATAGCTCAGTCAGTGATGTTTGCCTTGCAAAATGAGGATGTATATTCAATCCCTAGAATCCTCATTAAAAACAAACAAACAAACAAACAACAACAAAAACCCAGTCACAGTGGCACCAACTTGGATTCCCAGCATTGAGAGGCAGAGACAGAAGGATCCCTATGGCTCACTGGCCAGCCAGGGCTAGCCTACTTGACAGCTTTGACTTCAAGGCCTGTTGTCAGTGAGAGACTGTGTCTTAAGAAGGTGGATGGTTGAGCTGGAAAGATGGCTTAGTGGTTAAGGTGTTTGCCTGTGAAGCCTAAGGACCCTGGTTCAATTCTCCATGTCCCACTTAAGCCAGAGGTGACACATGTGTGTGGAGTTCATTTGCAGTGGCTGGAGGCCCTGGTGGGTCCATTCTCTCTCTCTCCCTTTCTCTATCTCAAATAAATAAATAAATAAATAATAATAAATAAATAAATAAATAAATAAATAAAAGGTGGATGATGCTGAGAAACGACACCAGAGATTGACCTCCACACACACATGCACATTAACACATACCCTATACCCACATGCACACCCACCCACACACATACATGCACATTCAGGCATACTCGACATCCTTCAACCTGAATCAAGGGAGTCCCGTCCACCTTTGCTAAGCCACCTATCAGGCAACATCTTGGGACTGTAAATAGTTAAATAAATGAGATGGGTTAAAAAAAAAATCTGTGTTCACCAAGTTCCCAGCTGAGGGAGGAAGCAGATATGTATGTGTTTGCATTCTGCTGCCAACTACAGGTTGTAGGCATGTGTGAAGTCTATCTGGTTGAAGGCAACAGAGGCAACGCTGAGAGATAACGAGAGCCAGGGATGGGGGCAGGGGGAAGCAGTTCTGGAAAGCTCCCCATGCAGAATGCAGGACAACACGGCCAGAAAACAAGCTGAGAAGCGGCCTGGTGAGGGCTGTGGTGTTGGATCTTCAGAGGAGCTGGCATTTCTTGAGCCCTTATTATGCAAAGAGATCACTAAGCAATGTCCAACCACTTGGTTCTGCAGCAGTGGTGGCATTTTCTCATCCCTCAGGGAAGGGTGGGTTGGGGTTTGAATGTGAAATGTCCGCTGTGGTGCTTTGAATCAGGTGTGTATGTTTTGGATGCTAGGTCCCCAGCTGGTAGAAATGCAGGAGGTGGAGCCTTGCCAGAGGAGGTGTATGACTGGGGGCAGGGTTAGGAGTTTTATAGCCAGCTCCCCCTTGCCAGAGCTGGGCTCACTCTCCTGCTGTTGTTTTCCACCTGCTGTGGCAGAGGTGATGTTCAGCCTCTGCTCATGCCGTGCTTTCCCTGCCATTGTGAAGCTTCCACTTAAGACTGTAAGCTAAAAAAATAAATAAACAACAACAACAACATCACAAACAAAAACTTTGCTCCCATAAGCTTCTTTTGGTTGGGAGCTTTGCCCCAGCAACAAGAAGGGAGCTACAACAGCCCCCATAGGCTCAGGTGTTTGAACGTTTGTCCCAGGCCAATGGCGCTGTTTCTGGGAAGGTCGTGTAACCTTAGGAACTGCAGCCTTGTTAGAGGAAAAGGGTCATTGGAGGTGGGACATGAAGTTTTTTTTTTGTTGTTGTTTTGTTTTGTTTTGCAAGGTAGGGTCTCACTTTGGTCCAGGCTGACCTGGAATTAACTATGTAGTCTCAGGGTGGCCTCAAACTCTTGGCAATCCTCCTACCTCTGCCTCCCAAGTGATGGGATTAAAAGCGTGTGCCACCACGCCTGGCGGGACATGGAGTTTTCTAGCCTGGCCTCACTCTGTTTTCTGTCTGTTAGTATATGGTAGGTTAGTTTCTTACTCCTGTTATCGTGCCTTCCCCACCATGATGGAATGTGTCCCCCAGGAACTAAATCAGATTTAAACCACTCCTTCCTGAAGCTGTTTCTGGTCAGGTATTTTGTTCCAGCAAGGGAGCTGAGGAACAGGTGTTTAGAGTCACAGAGGGAGGTGTGCACTGAGTCCAAAGTCGAATTGCTTGACTTCAGTGCCCATACTCCAAACTGCTGCATGGGAGTTGACTATGTTTTTACCATCCAGAGGTTATTATTCTAGAATGTTCCTTTTGGCACCCCTATGGAACACTTTTTTTTTTTTTCACTTTTCACAGTTAGGAGGAGCAATTAGTTGCCTTGGTGATTCTGGTGGAGGGAAGGAGTGTGGGGGAAAAGGACCCAAGCTGTTGGACTGGGATAGTGTTTGTGGTATAGCGCTGATTGGGCCTGTTGAGGAGAGGAGCCGGTTAAGGTGTGGCTGGAGAGGTGGTAAAGATGGCTGAATTCCAGCTTGGGTAGCTGTGGAGAGCCAAAGAATCCTTACCTGGAAGGCAGACTTGCTAGCCAAAGAACCAGCTTTGCAGAAGTCATGTCTGAGGAGACAAAGTTGGCTGGGTGGCCTGGGCAGAAACTCATTAAGGGTCCACCTATCCAATTCTGCTATGACCCAGCACAGACATTAGCTGTGTGATCTTGTGGCACTATAGGAGGGCCAATGGCTGAAACCCATCCTCTGCTCCTTTTTTTTTGTTGTTGTTGTTTTTTTGAGGTAGGATCTCACTCTAGCCCAAGCAGACCTGGAATTCACTATGGAGTCTCAGGGTGGCCTTGAACTCACAACGTTCCTCCTACCTCTTCCTTCCGAGTGCTGGCATTAAAGTCTTATGCCACCATGCCCAGTCTCTCTGCTCCCTTTTTGCAGCTCGGGAAGCAGGGGTTGTCCCTCTGTGTGAAAGGTGTGTAGGACCTCACAGTGCAGGCCATGGTCCTGATGTTTGCCTTAAGCCCTAGAAGGGAGCCCCCAGGCCATGGATAATCTGGATTGATTAGCCTGATACTGTACAGTGCCTTACAGCCGCTAGCACTTGTTTTGGCGTAAACTCACACCACATAAAGGAACCTGGAAAGGCTTCCTCAGAGCAGGAGATGGGCTTCGGCAGGCTATGGTCTCTGCTACCTCGGAGCTCCTACCGCTAAGTAGGGCCACGTGCAGAGTGAGGCAAGTAGGGAGATCAATGAGCCTCAGTCATCGTCGCCCTGTAAGAAGTTACAGTCTGGTGTTGGACGTGAGCTACTTACTCACACCTACCTTGGCCCAGTGAGATGAGAGTTCACAAAGCTTTGTATGAAGGCCAGAGGATCCCTCCATGGAGGCCTGAGGGAATCTACTGCAGTGAAGATTTGGGGGTGATTATGACTGGGAGTCTCCACAGACTTGGGGCTGTTTGAATGAAATCTAGAAAGTACAGTGCTGATAGGAAGGACAAGAGCTCAGCAGGGGTCACATGGGGATCTGTGAAGGAAAGTGGTCTTCCTGTCCTAGCAGGCTGCTAGGGTGAAAAGTTCCATCATGGGAGTTAAAATGCCACACGGGGAAGTCACTCATTTGGAGAGCTGATTTTTTTGTGGAGCCCAGGAGCGCTGGGGAAGAACATGGTGCTGATGGCGTGTAACAGACCCCTCCCTGCTGGTCAAGAGGGTGGATGTCCTTATAAGGCTGCTAATCACAGGACTGACGTGGCAGGATTTGCATTCGCACCACAGATAGCCAACTAAGTGGAGAATGAAGAGGCGGGGGCCAGAGAAGAAGCAGCTCTCACTGCCTCCAAGCCTGAGAGCTGGATGTCCCCTGTCTGGGGGCTCTGATACTTAGCACTGTCAATCTAGCAGGTGGATTGACAAGAACACTCCTTGCCCATGCCTGGGAGCATCTCTCTCACCGTTATCTTCGGCCCTTTGTTCTCTGTCCACATTGTAGAGCTGTGCTAGGAACATCAATGTGGATGCATCTTAACAATCCACTCAAGACTGAGGGCTGGCATCACAGACTCTGGGTGAGAAGAGGAGGCTGAGGGTCAGGGGTCACAGAGAGAAAGTTAAACACCATGACATGGATCAAATCTTCTGACTTTCAACCTTTATGCATTTTTTCATGGATTCCCCCCTGCCTCTTTCCCTCCCTCCCTCTCTTCCTTTCTTCATTCCTGTCATGTTTTTTATTCATTATCTATTTTACATTAATTGAAAAGCACAGGTATCCACTTTAGTGCCCTGGCTCCTTGGCCACCTCACGGAATCTGCTAGCACCCTGTTGTAGTCAGGTTCGCATTGCTGGCAGAAATCACCCAACCAAGAGCAGCTTTTGGGAAAAAGGGTTTATTTTGGCTTACAGACTAGAGGGAAAGCGCTATGATGGCAGGAGAAAATTATGGCATGAGCAAAGGGTGGGCATCACCCCTGGCCAACATAAGGTGGACAACAGCAACATGAGAGTGTGCCAAACGCTGGCAAGGGGGAGCTGGCTATAATACCCATAAGCCCAACAATACACTGCCTTCAAGAGGTGTTAATTCCCAAATCTCCATCAGCTGGGAACCTAGCATTCAGAACACCTAAATTTATGGGGGACACCTGAATCAAACCACCACATTCTGCCTCTGGCCCCCATAAACTGATATTCGTGTATGATATAAAATGTAATGCATTCAGTCCAACTTTAAAAGTCTCCATACTTTTTATCAATCCTAATGATATTCAAATATCCCCCAAATCTAAGGTCCTTTAGCTGAGCCATAATACCAAAAAAATCCCCCCAAAACCCATAATGGCAGAATAAACACACTGCAAAGATGGCACTGGGCATCGCTAAGAAATATTCAACCAATGCAAGATTTAAACAGGGCAAACATCAAACTCTGTAGCTCCAAGTCCAATAACTCTAGTCAGTGACAAATCTCCAAGTCTGAAAATTCTAACCAGCAACAAGTCTCTAGATTTCTGATTCCACCCTTGCAGCCAGGGTACTCAGAGTCCTGGGAAACTTCATTGGGGCCAGCAGTTTTCCTTCACAGGCATATCATGGTCCTGGCATCTCCACTGGTTCTCCTTTGCAACCCACAGTCCATCCTCACAGCTCCATCAGGTCTCCATGCAGGCATCCAGCAAACATGCTTCACACTGTCCATGGCCGTTTCCAAAACATGAGACCATGTTGCAAATTCAGTGACCCTCTCTTTCCTGCATTTTTTATACTCCACAATACCAGCTGGGTTGCCAATTTGTTAATCCAAGGGGGAATAAAGCAGATTTTGAAGAACAGGACACTCCTTGAGTACTCAGTCCCCTTCAAAAGAGTCTACATTCTTCCTGTTGCCCCAATGCATGTCAGCTGGCCCAATCTCAAAGGTTGTAATCTCTTATAAATAGGCAGATAAATAGATAAATAGGCAGAAGTTTCAGCACAAAAATTTCATTTCTGTGCCATATCCCTCTGCTCATACCAGTCCATTTCTTCAAAAAGGAACCCTGCACAAGTTCTCAGGACATGGGCATAACAGCAAGCCTCTCACACAAACTGCTTCTAGCCCAGTCCAGGGAAAACCTCTTTCTCACCTTCATAAGCCAAACCTTATAGTCCATAGTTCTTATTGCATTCAGGTCTTTTCAAACTTTGATGGAACAGTCCATCAAACTGTACTTACAGCACTGCAAGGTGTCTCTTAGGCCAAGGTTTCACATCCTTCCACATTCCTCCTCTTGAAAATAAGCTCCAAAAGGCCAAAACCACACAGTGTCTAGCAGCAATGCCACTCTTGGTACTAACTTTACTGTTGCAGTCAGGTTTTGCTGGCAGAAATCACCCGACCAAGAGCAGCTTTTGGGAATAAAAGGGTTTATTTTGGTTTACATACTCAAGGGGAAGCTCCATGATGGCAGTGGAAAATGATGGCATGAGCAGAGGGTGGACATCACCCCTTAGCCAACATAATGTAGACAATAGTAACAGGAGAGTGTGCCAAACACTGCAAGGGGAACTGGCTATAATACCCATAAGCCCACCCCCAACAATACACTGCCTCCTGGAGGCCATAATTCCAAAATCTCCATCATCTGGGAACCTAGCATTCAGAACACCTAAGTTTATGGGGGACACCTGGATCAACCCACCACATACCCCATTAGAGCTTTCAACTATTTTCTGAGAAGCACCTAAGCCCCTAGTATCTTATATGCCCTGGGAAAGTCTTGTGGTGATTAAGATACAGTTCTTGCCCAAACTTCTCTGTAGAATGCAAGAAACAGGTGTACAGACCTGAAATTACAATTGGCTGGGATAAGTGCTAAACATTAGCTGGGCATGCATCCTCCTAGGACCTCATTTCCCTACCTTGTAAAAAGATGATTCATTTCTCCACTTGTTTCCAGTTTAAGCTCCCCCATGGACCATGTTTTCAAGTGAAAAAATCAGAACCAGTTGCCCTGGGTCTCCCAGTTCGTGTTCTGCATTGTCTGCCATCTAGAATCCATTATTAAATGAAGGAAAAATATAAAAGAAAAGTTTGTATTTTAAGGTTTACCATCCTCTGAAATAATAATAGTCTCTGCATGAAAAAAATTCAACTGAAATGATAGAGTTCTTAATGTCCATGTATCAAGGGATGCTTCCTGGATGTGCTCAGTGTCTTATAAGATTAGATAATAAATAATTTTGAGAGTGGTAGTAAATATTTATATGAGGTAGTAAAAGTTTGATTCACTCATAAAAGAGTTTGAGGAAGGGAGAATTAAAAAGTATTGACATATGCATAAGAGAGAAATAAAATAAACATTAAGGAAATCAAATGAAATGTTGATAGTAGTTGTTTCTGAGAGTGGGAATTATATGTGGAATTTATTTTCTTTTACATATTTTTATATGTCCTCCAAAAATCCTTAAATGAGCATGTTACACATACCTTTAGAAATTAAACATGACTTAGAAAAATTCTTAGTCACTTGAAGGCTGAATTCTGCTGCTGGTTCCCAGTTACCCTGTACTTTTCTGGTGGAAGGGTTATAAATTCTTGGTGTGGATCACTTTTGTTTTCAAAATTGAAATAACGTTATTAGGAGGGCCCCTAAGAGAAAGGTGAAGCCTTTACCTGTGCAGGTGAACTGAGAGTGCTGTCATGCCAATTTCCCTTCCAGGAAGCTTGCCAGAAGGCCTGAGCCAGCATCTCTAAGACTTCATGAGGTACTTTGCAAGTACATTAATAAAATATTGATTCAAAATGAGTTCATACTCACCACACATCATAATACTTATCTGGTGCTCAGTCCACACTAAACTGTTTATTTTTTTAGTATTATATTTTAATTTATTTCTTTGAGAGAGAAAGAAAGACAGAGAAAGAGAATGGACATACCAGGGCCTCTAACCACTGTAAATGAACTCCAGACACATGTGCCTTCTTGTGCATCTGGCTTACCTGGGTACTGGGGAATGAACCTGGGGCCTCAAGCTGTGCAGCCCAGTGCCTTCACTGCTAGGCAGTCTCTCATGCCCATGCTAATTTATTTTAATAATGCTTAGTGAGCCAAGAGAAAGGATTCTAAAATATTGAAGCCTCACCATTCAAATTCTTTGGGCATAATCTTTCGACCTATAAACAAGTGGTGGTACACACCACACCCTTAATCCCAGCATTCAGGAGGCAGAGGTAGGAGGCAACTCTGAGACTACAGAGTGAATTCCAAGTCATCTTGGATTAGAGTGAGACCCTACTTCAAAAAACCAAAAAACAAAACAAAACAAAAAAAAGTGTGTGAGAGGGGATGGAAAGATGGCTCAGTGATCGAATGAGCTTGCTTGTAAAACCTGAAAGTCTGATGGCCCAGGTTCAATCCCCCAATACCTATGTAAAGCCAGATGCAAAAAGTGGTGCATGTGTTGCAGTTTGTTTTCCTGGTACGTCCATACTCACTCTGACTCTTTCTCTGTCTCTCAAATATATAATTTTGTTGTTGTTGTTGTTTTGTTTGAGGTAGGGTCTCTCTCTCTCTCTCTCCCAGGCTGACCTGGATCACTGTGTAGTCTCAGCAGTGCTATGTAGTGCTGTGTATTTACTTTAATCCTGGTTTTATTTGATTTGGTTCTGAAGAGTGAAACCGAGTCCTGTAGCATGGTATGCCTGTTCTTTACCATAGATGTTAGAGGAGAGGGAGAGGGGTCACCTTGTCCATCTGATGCCTTCTCCTCCCTGCAGTTCTTTGATCTGTGGTCACACTAAGGCTTTCCACCAGGGGTGGAAGTCAGACTAGAAACTCTGTGGAAAATGCTCAGGCAGGAAGTCTCTTCATTTGTGATCACCAACTCATCTATACGATGTGTTTCTTTTCTTTTTTCCTTTTTATTGGCAGCCTTCCATACTCACAGACAATAAGCCATGATAATTCCCTCCCCCACTTTCCCCTTCACAAATCTATACTCCATCATATCCCCTCCCTCTCTCCAATAGTCTCTTTTACTTTGATGTCATCATCTTTTCCTCCTATTATGAGGGTCTTGTGAAGATAATGCTAGGCACCATGAGGTCATGGATATCAAGTCCAATTTCTGTATGGGCGATCACATTGTAAGCAGTCCTCCCCTTCCTTCAACTCTTATATTCTTTCTGCCACCTCTTCTGCAATGAGCTCTAAGCCGTAGGGGGTGTGATAGAGATGTTTCAGTGCTGAACATTCCTCTGCATGCAGCCTTATGGGAGGCAGAAGCCATCAGTGTGAAAACAGTGGACACTGCAAGCCTCAAGTTTGGCCAGCCAGGCCAAATGAGCCAATGGGTGCAATAGTGGTATGTCTGTTATAGGGGAAACCAGCTGCTCTCTAATTGGACTGGAGACCGGCTCTATGGGAGGGAATACATGCCTGGTACTGAAAACCTAATCAAAAATCTATTGTGGGGGAGGTCATGAACATTAGGAGTCTAATGCCTGCTCTCGCCCAGCTAAATGCATTTATTATGGTCACCAAACTCCCTGTAAGCACTTTACTTAATGTTCATACCCATATATTAATGCCACTCTCACTTTTGGTTAGAGAAGCTTCTCTTTTCAGATAGCTTCTGTCTCCTATACGGCTGCATGCAGTGCAGCTTTTTACAGCTTTCTGTCAGCTGGTCTACCAGGAGAAGGTTTTCAGCTCAGCCCTATATGGCACAATGCAGGTTGGGTGCTAGCCAGGCTGCCTGCTAGTATGTATGGCACAGTGCAGGTCAGGCCCTAACCAGGCCGCCTGTTAGGAGGAACCAGGAAGTGGCTTCTGTGGACGTGGCATTCTGCACAGGCCTGGCATGGCAACAACTACAGCCCCATTCTTATGAGCAACCTGCTACTAGATGATCTGCCCGGAGACAGGCTGTCATTGATCACAAGAAGGGAACCACCCCATACAATGATTGGCCAGCAAAACCCTTAAAAACCCCTACACTTCCCTGAATAAACAAGTCAGCAGCAGCTCTCCCTCTGCCTGCTTTCACCCAGGACTCCCGGTGTCTGTGTCTTGATTCTGCCCTCTCACCCCTGCCCGGCAGAGACCTTGCATCCCCTCCTGGGCTGGCCCCAGGAGGGACCCTAACACAGCCCCAGTTTTATTTCTTGGTGACCTTGCAGTCCAGGCATGTGGAGTCTTCAGCAATACAATTTTATTATCTATTCCTGGTGGGAAACCAAGAGCCTTGGCAATAGCCTGTAATGTTTTGGGAGCATCAGGGACCTCCTTAGCCAACAACTCACTGGAAGGTATCCCATCCCTGGCACTGAAAAATTTTTAGTAACAGACTATGGTTTCTGGGTGTGCTATTATCCCAAACGTTATGTGTTTCTTAGAGTTCATGTCTGAGGAGGCAAAATCTGCTGGGAGAGCCAGGAAGGGAAAAAGGCACAGGATCCTGATGCTGTGGAGTCCTTGTGCCTCAACTGTCCTTCCTTCTGGAACTCGCTGGCCTGAGAGCTGATACATTTTGTTTGGGACTTCTGATGAATAAAATTGAAGAAGTTCACCTTTATCATCCAAAATGAAAGCTGAAAACCATCAAAATACAGGCAACCATCTTTATCCACATATTCTGTGTCTGGAGATTCTACCAGGTGTACACCAAAATATCTCAAAATAAATTCATGTGACCTGACCATGTACAGATTCCTGTCCTGTCATTATCCTCTAAATAATGCATCATAAGGACACTTTATACTATATTTACATCTCTTAGGTAGTGTAAATGATCTGCATAGACTAGATTGGTAGCAGATATGTGTAGGTTATATGCAAATATTGTGACATTTTATTTAAGGAATTGAGCATTCTGAGACACTGTCATGGAGGGAGGCTCCTGGAACTAATCTACCACCAATATCAAGTGATGATTGTGTTATAACAGAGACAAGTTCATACTTAATTTCTTATTTATTTTTTGTGTACTTTTAGAGGTACTTTCATGAAGATTATTAAAACTTCTCTTGTGATGCCTTACCCTGAACATATATCATTCCTTAATACTGCTGGGGTTGTTGGACAAGAGTTTAAGACTTTTCCACCTCCCACTGGGGGTTGCCCAGTAGAATTTCAATATGACACTGTTATCAAGTGATGTCTATGAGCCATCTTCCCAACATTCATGTTAAAATCAAATCCTTAATGTGACAGTATTTAGAAGGTAGGCATGTGGTGAGTGATTAGGCTGTAAGGATGGAGCCCTTAGCAATGGGATTAGTGTCCTTACAATAGGATTCCTAGTAGGATTCTCAGTCTTTCTACCACATGAGGACACAGCAAAAGATAGCTGTCAACATACCAAGAGGAAAACCTTCATTAGGCATCTCACCTGCTTGACCTTGGACTTCTAAGGTTCCAGAATCATGAGAAATACATTCATTAGATTTATGCTTTTTCTTAAGCCACACTGTCTATTGAATCTCTGTTAAATAAACCCAAGACAGGTGCTATCTCCTTCTTGAACCAATTTAGCAATCTGAGCACAACCAGCTCCATTCTCAGCCCTCACTTGACCTGCCACACTCATCAATGCTTGTACTGCACTTTCATTTTCCAGCCTCACTGGTTCTTTGGATTTGCGTTTCTGATTTTCTTGTACCTCATTCTCTCTCTGTGTTCCAAGGACAAGATAAGCCTACTTCCTTATTCCTTCCCAGGCCAGGGTCTCAGCTGGTGCAACCCATAAATCTGTTTGCTCAAAGCACTCATGGCTCATCCTGTACACTTGCTCACACACCACTTTCCCTGATTGCTTCTCCCTTGCCTTCTGGTGCAGAGGCTGGGAAGCAAAAGGTTTTATTTCCAGTGTTCCCTGTAGCCAGGACTATCTAGGTACCCAGTGTTGGATCTCAGAGGATGACTAAGCTAGGGAGCCCTAAAATCTGTTTACTTGTGAATGAGAAAGCAAACTTATGAGAAAATCAAGTGCTTCTTTGCTAGTTCTCTTTCTTCCTGCCTATAATGAGATCATTCTACATGCAGTGCACACAGCAACCACCTTGTGTCCAGGAATACCAAGTATATCAAGGAAGCCTAAATCCTGGGATGTCAGAGCTTGTGGCTTTCCAAGCATCACTGAGGACTCATACTGGTCCTCAGCCCCTTATTTCTGGGCTGCTGTGTAGGGCCATACATAAATCCTACTTGTTTTCCCCACTATGGTCAGCATTCTCTTGTAGGCAAAAGGTCCCCTAACTCAATGATACTCTATGCAAGAATGGGGGACACTCCATGAATATGTGGAAACATATAAAGATATTGGGAAAGCATCAGCCTGAATTTGGCACCAGGCCCGGGGTCAAGGGCTGACACTCATAGTTTTCACAGAAGCTCTGCAGCAGTCATCTTCTCCTTGCTGGGACAAAACACCCAACCAAAAGCAGCTGATGGAAGGAAGGACACAGTTTATTTTTGCTTCTAGTCTCAAGGGGAATTTTCATTATGGCAAGGAAGTATGGCAGAGCAGAGGCTGGGCGTCACCTCTTGTCCCATCAGCTGTAAGATAGCAGCAGGAGTGAGCTAACATGTGGTTCTCAAGGTCCACCCCCAGTGACACTCCATCTCCAGGAAGGCCCCACCTTGTAAAGACTCCACTAGCTGGGGATGAATATGAGGCTTAATCAGAAACACATGATGCTCTGGAGGAACATTTCATATTCAAACCACCACCAGCTCCGTGGAGGAGATGTCTTGCTGGAGAACGTACCATGAAGATCGGCCAAGTCAATGTCTGTTCTTCACATTGTCCCTAGAATCCCTTTCACAAACATGTTGTCACACGTGCACACAGAAAGTCCATTACTTAGCTAAATAATAGCAGCAGAAGTGTTGTTCAATGGGTAAGTTATCTTTCATTTCTCCAGGTGGTCACAATGTCATCTGACAAATGACAATGCCACTTTCCACAAATGCAGCATCTATTCCCTCTCTGCCCTGCATAATCCAGGGGGTTCCTGGGCATCAGCAGAAGCACTGATTTTTGTCCCAGCTAAGATGTAGATCAGAAATGTCATCCTTTAAGGAAATGGATCAATAAGGCTGATTATTCACATTATAAAGGAGTCTGTGTTAAAGTGCTGGAATAATAGTACGAAGCTAACAGCTACAGAGAGGCAACATAGACCAGGCTCTGGGACAGCTCTTCTTTTACCTTCAGGTGATCTGACCCTTCTTCATACAATAACTCTGAATAGCAACGACAACAACTGTGTTAATTTTATCTTACAGGATGCGTTGTAAACTACTTCAAAACAAAAAAAGAAGGAAAATTGCTATAAACACTGTTAGAGCACTCTTGTTAGTGAAATAAATATTCAATACTAGGATTATATGGGGCTTCAGAAAAGGATCTGCAACTAAGAGTGCTTGCTATGCAAACATGAGGGCCCAAGAGGGCCTCATTTTCCTTGAGTTTGATTCCCAAGCACCCATGTAATCACCTGGACATGGTCATATCTGCCTGTGTCCCCACTCCCATGGGAAGTGGAGACGGGGGCTTCACTGGTCAGTCAGTCAGAATGGAAATGGCACTTCCTGGTTCTGTGAGAGAACCCATCTCAAGAAACCTTGTGGGTGAGTGATAGAAGAGGACATTTGACATTCTCCTTTAGCCTCAGCAAGTGGGGGGTGGGTGTAGCACCACAAAAGTATGCTTATAGGGGCTGGAGAGATGGCTAAGAAGATAAGGCACTTGCCTGCAAAGCCAAAGGACCCAGGTTCAATACCCCAATACCCACGTAAGCACAAGGGGGCTCATGCATCTGGAGTTCGTTTGCAGTGGCTAGAGGCCCTGGCACTTGCATTCACTGTCTATCTCTCTCTCTGCTTGCAAATGAATAAATCAATAAAATTTAAAAAAATAAAAAAATACATATGCAACACTCATACATATGCATACACACAAATGCACACACACAAAGGGAAAACATACCCAAATTCAAACATGAAGGCAAGACAAATGCTTCCCAGAGCCATCAGATGTGGCTGGAAAGCTCTGCATGAGTGTGGCCCCAACTGTTCACCCGCCCTCTCTGCTACTAGGAGAGTTATAGCTTTTATTTAGCTAACCAAGAGGAAAGCTTCTATGGAACTAATTCATACCATCCATAGTCTGTGTATCTCTCTCGACTTCTCCCTCCCTTATCTCCCCAGACCCTTTCACTCTCTATAATCTGTCCTTCTGCTTTATGTCAAGTACCCCTTCTCTCAATCCTCCCTGCTTCATCTTTATCCGCCCTCCATCCTAACATCATTACGAATACGACTGACACCTACGACAACTTAGAAACAATCCAACTATTCTACCCTAGGAACTGCACGTGAGGGAGAACATGCTGTGAAACTTAGATAAGTATGATCCACCCCCCCCAAGTTCATCTATTTTCCTATAAATTGAATTATTTCTTTTATCCTCATCTCTGAGTTCAATTCCATTGTGTGCACATACCACCTCTTTATTATCCATTCATCAGTTGATGGCCATCTGGGATGATTCATTTCCTAGCTGTTGTGAATAGAGCAGCAACAAACATGACTGAACAAGTATCTCTACAGTAAAGAGTAGAGTCTTTAGGGTGTATGCCCAGGAGTGGTATAGCTGGATCAAATGGTAAATTTATTTTTAGATTTATGACAAAGCTCCATACAGATTTCAATAGTATCTCTATAGAGTCTTTAGGGTGTATGCCCAGGAGTGGTATAGCTGGATCAAATGGTAAATTTATTTTTAGATTTATGACAAAGCTCCATACAGATTTCAATAGTGGCTGTATGAGTTTGCACTCTCACCAACAGTGCATAAAGGTTTTTCTTTCCCTACATCCTCACCAACATTTGTTGCCATTTGATTTTTTGATGATGTCCATTCTTTCTAGAGTGATATGGAATCTCAAAGTCATTTTAAGTTGCATTTTTCTGATGGGTAAAAATGTTGAACATCTTTTTAGATGTTTATTTGTCGATTGTATTTATTCCTTGAGAACTTTGTTCAGGTCCCTGCCCCATTTTTTGAGTGGGTTGATTGATTTTCTTCTTTAGTTTGTTGAGTTCTTTTTAAATTCTAGATAGTAAATCTCCATCTGATATATAGCTGGCAAAGATTTTCTCCCATTCTGTAGATTGTCTCTTTACTCTGTTGATGGTTTGCTTATCTCTACAATAGCATCATAGTTTCATGAGGTCCCAGTGAGTGGTTGTCTAATTCCCTCGGCTCCTGGGATCTTATTCAAAAGTCTTTCCTTACACCTAGATCTTGAAGTGTTCTCACTATTTTTTCTTCTTGTCATTTTAGAGTTTCAGGTCTTATATTGAGGCTGTTGGTCCACTTGGAGTTGATTTTTGTGCAGGGTGAGAGAAGTGTGTCTAGATTCATTTTTTCTACATGTGGTTATCTAATTTCTCCAATACCATTTTATGAAAATATCGTCTTTTTTCCAGTGGGTATTTTTGGCCTGTTTGTCAAAAATCAGGTAGGTATAGTTACTTAAACTTAAACCTGGATCTTCTATTCCATTCCATTGATTGATGTGTCTGTTTTTTGCCAGTACCTTACTGTTTTATTATTACGACTTTGTGGTATTCTTCTTATTGAGGATATTTGGCTATCCCAGGCCTCCTGCACTTCCACATAAATTTTGAGGCTGTTTTTGCTATTTCTGTGAAGAATGGTATCAGAAGTTTGATTGGAATTGCATTGAATCTGTATATTGATTTTGGTAGGATAGCTATTTTCATGATATTAATGCTTATGATACATGAGAGATAATTCCATTGTCTCATGTCTTTCTTCAGTGTTTTAATGTTTTCACTGTAGAGATACCTCACTTCCTTGGTTAAGAATATGCCAAGATATTTAATTTTTGTGGCTATTGTAAATGGTACTGCTTCCCTGATTTCTTTCTCTGTGTGATTGTCACTGGTGGATATGAAGACTACTGCCTTTTGTGTATTGGTTTTATATCCTGCCACTTTGCTGTAAGAGTTTATCAGCTCTGAGTTTTTTGGTAGAGTCTTTCAGATCACTTATGTATAGAATCACATCATCTGCAAATAAGGCTAGTTTGACTTCTTCCTTTCCAATTTGTCCCTTTCATTTCTTTTTTCTTATCTTATTGCTTGAGCTAAGACTTGAAGTACTATGCTAAATATAAGTAGAAAGAGTGGGTACCCCTGTCTTGTTCTAGGCCTTTGTAGGAATTCATCAAATTTCTCCTCATTTAGTATGATATGGGCTTTAGGTCTGTTATACACAGTCCTTATTATGTTGAGATATGATCCTTCTACCCCTGGACTCTAGTGTATTAATCATGAAGGAATGTTGTATTTTGTTGAAGGCTTTTTCTACATATATTGAGATGAGCATATGGTTTCTTTTCTTAAGCCTAGTTATATGTTGTATTATGTTTATTGATTTCTGTTTGTTGAACTATTTCTGCCTCTCCAGAATTAAACCTACTAAGGTGGATGATAATTTGGATGTTTTCTTTGGCTTGAGTTGTAAGACTTTTGTTGAAAAATTTTGCATCTAAGTTCATATTGTATATTAGAACATAGTTTTATTTTCTTGTTGGGTTTCTGGTTTTGGTATCAGGTAGTTCTTGCTTCATAGCAGTCAGGAAACATTCCCTTCTTTTCAATTTTGTGAAATAGCTTGAGAAGGAGTGGTTAGTTCTATAAATGTTTGGTAGAACTCAGAGTCAATCCATCTGGGCGTGTACTGTTTTGGTTGGGATGTTTTTAATTATTTCTTTAATCTCATTAGATATTATAACTCTATTTAGGTAATTTGTCTCTTCTGGGTTTAGTTTGGTAGGTTATATGAGTCAAGAAATTCATTGATTTCTTCCAGATTTTCTAATTTAGTGGAATATAGCTTTTTGAAATATGTCCTAATAACTTTCCTAATTTCATTGTTACTGTGTTGTACCTTCTCTTTTGTAATGTCTAATCTTGTTGATGAGAGTCTTTTTTCTTTTTATCTTAACCAATCTGGTCAGGACTTTATCAGTCTGTTTATTTATTTATTTTGAATTAGCCAGCTTTTTGTTTTATCAAATTTTAAAACTGTTTTCTTCATTTCCAGTTCATTGATTTCTGCTATGATCTTGATTATTTCTTATATTCTTGTGTCTTCGGGTATCAGGAGCTGGTATATTTTCTGTCGTTTCACTTGCAATTTCCAGATTTATCACATTGTGATCAGATAGTATACAAAGTAATGCCAATTTTCCAGAATTTGTGGAGACTTACTTTATATCCTAATATATGATCTATTTTAGAGAAGGTTCTATGACCTGCTGAGAAGAATTTGTATCTGTAGAGTTTGGGTGGAATGTTCTGTAGATGTCTGTCAAGTCCATTTGATCTACAGTGTTGTGTAGCTCCATTGTTTCTGAATTCATTTTCTGTTCAAACGATCTATCTATTGTTGACAGTGAGGTATTAAAGCCATGCACTATTATTGGAGAACATCATTTCTTTTAATATATTTTTTTATTTTTAAGCATTTTATTGACAGCTTCCATAATTATAGACAAAAAACCATGATAATTCCCTTCCGTCCCCCTCTTTCCCCTTCACAAATCCACTCTCCATCATAGTCCTTCCCCTTCTCAATCAGTCTCTTTTTTATTTTGATGTCATCACTTTTCCTCATATTATGAGAGTCTTGTGTAGGCAGTACTAGGCACTGTGGGGTCATGGATATCAAGGCCAAATTGTGTGTGGAAGATTGCATTGTTAGTAGTCGTGCCCTGCCTTTGGCTCTTATATTCTTTCTTCCACCTCTTCTACAATGGACCCTAAGTCTTGGAGGGTGTGCTAGAGATGTTTCAGTGCTGGACACACCTATGTCAATTCTTCTCAGCACTATGTTGCCTTTAAAAATATTTTATTTGTATTAGTAAAGAGAGAGAGAGAGAGACGCAAATAGAGAGAATGGATGTACCAGGACCTCTAGCCACTGCAAACTAACTCTACCATGTGCATCTGGCTTACATGGGTACTGAGGAATCGAACTTGGGTCCTTAGGCTTCACAGGCAAATGCCTTAACTGCTAAGCTATCTCTCCAGCCCCCTTTGAGTCATCCTAGTGGTCACTGCCACCTGAAAAGAGAGGCTTCTCTGACCAAAAGTGACAGTAGCATTAATATATGAGTACAGATATTAAGAAGAGTGCTTACAGGGCAGTTTGGTAAGAATATTATATGCATTTAGCCAGACAACAGCAGGCATTGCACTTCTAGGGTTCTGGGGACTCCATTTCTTACTGCTTTGGGGTCCTGCCTATTAATTTCTCAGGCATGGTCCAGGAAGGGTATTTTCTTCAGGGACATGTAGAGAATTCTGACTCTCAAAAGGTCCGGAGGGACAATAGGACCCTCTGTTATCATCAGAGAATGGACTGAGGAAGAATCTTTTACAAATATATTCCTCTCAGCCAAGCACCCTCCTCCCTCCCCCAAACATACTCCTCTCATCCAAGCCCTGATGTACGAGATCACTGCTAACAATGGAACTAGGGCCACTGCTGCCATTAGGTCAGAAGCCACATGTGCTTCCCCCATGCTCAGCAGGCGTCCAGATAGTGAGTTCTCAACAGATGTTCATGGAGGGAAGGGAGGGAAGGTGTACGCTTCCATTTGTCGGGAAAGGAAATGACTGACAACTTCCAGTTTAGCAGGCATGATTTTGAACTCGAGCACACTGCTATTCTGTTCCAGCCTCCCTCACTCGTAAGTTATGTGACCTTGGCCACATGGCTTTCTTTGAAGAATGCTACCTCTTTGGAATTGGCTGTGAGCCACAACAAGAACCAAAATAGATGTGACAAATCACTTCATTTTCCATTCCAGGTCCAGGCAGATGCGATTTCATAATGTGATCGTGACAATGATGGCAAGATCCGCTCTCAAGCATCCTTTGAGGCTGATGAAGGTTGATGTGAGAAAGAAGACCTTGAATCAAGCAAAAGTCAGATGGTGGGCCGCAGGCTTCCCACCCCACTTCCCACCTTCTGCAGGGCGAGTCTCTGAAAAGCCTGTCGGCAAAGGCACTGTGGTATGCAAGTGGGACCTGATTGTGGAGGTCCCGCGCTGAGTCCCTGGGAGGCGGAGGGTTATGACTGGAGGGAGTAAACAGGCCGCAAGCCCCAGGGTGCTGGCTTGGCTGCCGTTGGCTGCATTACAGAGAACAAGCTGTGCCCATGTGGCATGTCTGGTCAATGCAGGAGGAGAGAGTTCCCAAATCTCTCATGGACGCCCTACTACACTACTGGAAAATGAGCAGGTGACATATGTTGGGGTGCCACTCTAGAGTGTGGGTCTCAGCAGAGGACAGACTTTGCTAAACTTAGGTATATAAGACTCAGTTGACACAGGCCCAAGAACTCAACTCTGGGACAGAGATACATTCTCCCCTCCCAACAAACAAGTGTCTTTCTATAAAACTTATTGTATAAGGCTTAGCATTTTTTGTGGAGAAGTGGAGGGGGTGATAAGAATAGTGGTGGTCTTGTTTTTTTTTTTTTTAAAAGCAACAACCTCTCAAATGAAAAAGCAAATTTTAGTTCTTGCCAATTCCCAGGGTGTCTGTGTCAACTGTAGCTTGCGAAATTCCTAAAAATATAACAATCAGATTTTATGAGCCACGCGAGCCAGCTCCAACACACTGCGGGGTGGGAGGGAACTCCTGCATAGAACTGAGTTTAGATCCATCACGGTTGGGAGATGCCAGGATTTATTGAGCTTTCACACCAAGCAGGCTGGGGCTAAGGAGCAGAAAGGACAAAACCACAGTCAAGAAAGACAGGCTAAGAAGTTGCTTCAGTTCATGAATCTTCCCAATAGGGAAGTCCACAGCAGCTGTGAGATTAGCTGACCCTGGTGTGCATTAAAGCTCACCAGAGCCGCCACTCAGGACTTGGAGATGGGCGGCAAGAAGAGACAGGCAGCGCTGGGGAGATGGCTCAGTGGGTAACGTGCTTGCCATGCAATCATGAGGACCGGAGTTTGAATCCGCGGTACTGATGTAAAAAGCCAGGCATAGTGGTGTGTGTACCTGTAATCTTAGCTATGTGGAAGGAGGGACAGGGAATCCCTGGGGCTCTCTGGATAGCTAGACTAGCTGAATCGGTGAGCTCTAGGCTCACAGAGAGAACTTGTCTCAAAGATCAAGCGGAGCATGGCTGAGGAAGATATCTGCCTCTGACCTGTGACCTACATATATACACACATGTGCACATGCACCTGAACACACCCATGAAGCCACACCTTATGTCCATGCACACACATATTTACATATACAATGAAGACGAGGAGGAGAAAGCATCAGGAGAGGACTGGCTCTCTGGAGTGTCTGCCCAGCTCACAGCACAGGCGCTGGCTATCCTTTTCTTTGTCCTGTCATTTTGAGGATATTTGTGTGACAAGCAACCTTGAAGAGAAACGTGTCTCTCTCCAGAGCAAGGTGCAGGCAGGCTTAATGTATTATAAAAATCCAGCTTCACTGAGTCTAAGGTTCCTCTACAGGAATAATAAGCTCACCGTGGGATGGGACATCAATGGTCCTTCTTCCCCTTGCCCTGGGGGCATCAGGTTGTGGTACTGGAGCAAAAGTGACTCTACTCTGGTGATGATCGAGACATGAGTCTCCACATGACTCTGATCTACTGGCGCATGCCTCCTATAGCATCCAGGAAAGTGTGTTGGGCTAACACGAGCTTGCAAAGAAGATGGGACCATAGCCCCTTCACAGTGTTTGTCATCTTGGGTACAGATCATGAACGGAGCCACCTGCCATCTTGTGTGCTGCTGTACGAACACAGCTGACTACTAGCCACCATGGGCAGAACAAGAATTCTCCTGGAACTGGTCTTTACCCAGTCATACAGTGGGGACTTGAGGCTAATGCAAGAAATCAAGGGAGTATTTGGGCTGTGTTTGACAGAGGGTCCTTCTGATTCCAGAGCCCTCCATGTGTACCCAATGCTATGAATACCCTCAAGGAGGTGGAGGGAAGTTTTTGAGAGAGCCTTATGTTTCCCAGGCACAGAAGGGTTGAAGGGTGTGGTGGAAGCTGCCTGGACATCATGTGGTACATATCCGGACACAGTCTTAGCTGGGCCCCTGTGAAGCTCCGTGCTCCTGAGCAATCTGTTTGTTGGTTTTGAGCCTCTTCACTCTCTCTCTTTTATTTATTTATTTTTTTTTTTTTGGTTTTTCGAGGTAGGGTCTCACTTTAGCTCAGGCTGACCTGGAATTTACTATGTAGTCTCAGGGTGGCCTCGAACTCACGGCGATCCTCCTACCTCTGCCTCCCGAGTGTTGGGATTAAAGGTGTGCGCCACCACGCCCGGCCCTCTTCACTCTCTTTTGTTAAATGCAGTGAAAAGAGCCAGCCATAAGGCTTGCTGGAGATAAATCAAGTAAGGCTTGCTAACGAGGTACACACACATTAAGCTGGAGCTAACAGTAGCACTCTTCCTGGGATGCCAATCAGTCTCACAACAGGATACTGTAGGACGAGATGGGTACAGGTCACCAAGGGCTCTGGGAGCAGATGAGAGAACTGGTGCTCTGGGGGAAGAAGGCAGGACTCTTTCAAGCTCTCACTGAGTTAAGGCTCTAGTCTGGGAAGGACCATCTCTGTCAGCCCTTCCTCTCCCACTCCTCCTGCTGTCACACTGTCACACTGCTGCAGCTCCTCCCCAGGGCTTCCCGAAGCACTTCCCACTTCTTTCAGGAATCTCTTGTTTTCTCTCTCCCACTCCCCAACCTGAGTGCAGGCTAGGCGAGGTCAGAGACCATAGCGGTCGAGCCCCCCGCTGTGTCCTAGCACCCAGCAAGGCCCCTGCCACCCAGCGGGGGAGGTAAGGAAGACTGGAATGCAGGTTGTAGAAAGATACAGGTACTTAGCTTGGATTTGAGGGGCCTGGCTGTGTAGATGCTGGTGGTGCTGAAGACAGCAACGTCCCCAGGTGGAGAGACCAGCCTGAGCAGATGGCACCGCCTTTATGAGCCCTTTGCTGTCTTGCTGAGAAGCTCTTGCACAGGAGTACAGCATGGTGAACGATATTTGAGGGCAAGGGCCCAAGGACCTGGTGAGGTAGGTGGGGCAGGGCAGGCGAGCATCACACAGAGAGAAGAGTGTGGGGCACCTAAGCCATGGGTGCAGAACAAGCTTCTGAGAGAAGGGGAACCTGTGCGGAGTATCTAGGGTGTGTTGAAATCCTGTGCCCAGAGGTGACTTAGACTCAGGCCTGTACAAGGTCCAAGAGCAGCCAGTCGCTCAGGCTGTAATCATTCTGCTGTACACAGTGGGTCCAGCCACCGCTGCTCTACTTCCTGAGTTCCCAGAGTGGTGCTGGTGCCCGTCGTTGGTGAGCTCCGGGACATGGACTTGAGGTGGGACAATTCTAAGCTCCACCAGCCCCATGTAGCTAGCTGCACTTGGCTTCACTGGTCTGGAGTTCGGCTCTCTTATTTGCTAAGTTGAAAAGATAGAAACATGGAGCGCCAGTGATGCAATCGGTTAGTGGGTGAACCTCATATGAAAAAAATACAAGCACTGCTGTTGTTATTTGGGATTTCCTGTTTCTCTTTTAGTTTATTTTTCTTGAAACAGGCTCTCACTATATAGCTCTGTCTGACCTCAAACTTGTGCCTCCAAAGAACTTGGGTTTAATTATGATTTTTGTGCTCCCCATGTGTGATGGTTAATCTCAGCTGTCAACTTGACAGAATTTTGAATCACCATGGACACAAGTATGTGTGCATGTCTGTAAGGGAGTTTTAGATAAGGTTAATTGAGCTGGGAAGGCCCATCCTAGCTGTGGGTGGCATGTTTCCCTGAATAACAAAAGGAGAGTGGGGGCTGGGGAGGTGGCTCAGCAGTTATAGGCGCTTGCTTGCTTGCAAAGACTGCTGGCTTGGGCTCAATTTCCAAGTTACTCACACAAGGCAGATGCAAAAGTGGTACAAGTGTGTGGTGTTCATTTGCAGCACCACGATCCCTGGTGTGCCCCTTTCTCCCACACATATGCAAATAAGATAAAGGATTTTTTTTGAGGCAAGCCCAACAAACTGGCCTTTTTTATGTGAGAGAGCAAGAGTAAGGGAGAGAGAAAGAATTGGTGCCCAATTCTTTGCCAGGGCCTCCAGCCATGGCAATTGAACTCCAGATGTGCGCACCACCTTGTGCACATGTGCGACTACATGCTTGCATCACTTTGTGCGTCTGGCTCACACAGGACCCGGAGAGTCCCTTTAGACTTCTCAGGCAAGTGACTCAACCACTGAGCCATCTCTCCAGCCCAAAGTAATTAATTTTAAAAAGGAGATCTGAGCACCAGATCTGAGCACAATGTGACCAGCTTTGTCATCCTCCTGCCACCGTGCCTTCCCCACCATGATGAACTGTATTCCCTGGAACTGGAAGCTGAAATAAACCCTTCCTCAAGTTAACTGAAACACCACATTCATGTTTACAGCAATACTGTTGGTTTCTGTTCCTTCACACACATGTATTGTCCCTACTTGGAATGACTTGCATCCTCTTGCTTCTCAAATTGTACAGCAGAGACTGAGCCAAGGACACCCCTTCTCTGCGTGGCCTGGGCGAAGTTGTCAGTGTCACAGTCCTAGCCAGACTTGTGTCTGGGTAGTGCTGGCTTCCAGTGGGACTAGGTGGTAAGTCCCCAGATACTCCGAGGCTCCTGCTACGTGATTCTGCAGCAGCTTGTGGGGAAAGGGAAAGCTTGTCTGAGCAGGAAACTTCAGGCTAGACTGCCAGCTGTTTTATTTAGAAGGCCGACAGCATTTCTTCATTCCCAGAAGTTTCTGCTGGGCACTAGCTCTGACCAGGTCTGGGGCTGGAGGAAGAGGGCTGTGCATAGGGAAACTGGAAGGTAATGCCAGCTCACGAGTGACTGCAGACAAGGGGCAGGCTCTGCAAGCTGAGCATCGAGTGCAGCACCCTCCAGAGTTGCCACATGGGCTTTATTGGAAACCAGGTCATTGTGATCTTCTGTGGACCTGTCATGTTTCTTTTCTTCTCTGAGGACTATTTTCCTCTAGAAGACAAAACGTCCTCCAAGGTCGATATGAGCTGCTTGTTCTCAAATGATGCCTGGGAAGACTGTTCTGTAACTTCAAACTCCAATGCAGTGGAATAGTGAAGACGAGTCACTAGGGCCTGTACGCTTGCATCCCTCCCAAAATGCATGTTGAAACTGAATCCCCAATGGAACGATTTGGCAAGTGTGGCTCTGGGGAGGTGACTGAGTCATGAAGGCCACAACATTCTGGAGGGACTTATGCAACCTCATTAGAGGGCTTGAGGGAGGGAAGGCAATGCTCCCACCTTTGCCTTGTGCAGACATAGCTCTCCTGCTCACTGGAAGACGCGGTGTTCCAGGTGCCATTCTGGAAGCAGAGGACAGACTCTGTGCTGGTGCCTTGATCTTGTATTGCCACCATTCAGAGCCGTGGAAATAAATTCGTGTTCTTGTAAATTGTCCAGCATATTAGTGATTTTTCTTGTTGCTATGACAAATAGGAGACAAAAGCATCTTAGGAGGATTTGTTTTGGCTTACAGGTTGAGGGTCCAGTCAATCCTGGCGGGGGAGTTTCAGGCAGCTGGTCACATTGCATATATACTCAGGAAGGAGAGAGGGAGATGCTGGTACTCAGCTTGCTTTCTCCTAATTTAGTCCATCCCATGGAATCGTGGCACCTACATTTAGGATAGACCTTCCTATTTCAACTGATCTAATCTAATTCCAACTTCAGTTTAACATCTAATCTAGAAGCTCCTTCACAGATATGCCTAGAGATTTGTTTCCATGGTGATTCTAAATTCCATCAATTTGAAAGTCAAGATTAATTAACTTGGGGCTGGAGAGATGGCTCAGTGGTTAAGGTGCTTGCCTGCAAAGCTTAATGACCCAGGTTTGATTCCCCAGTACTCACATGAAGCCAGATGCACAACGTGCATCCAGAGTTTGTTTGCAGTGGATGGAGGCCCTGGTGCACCCATTCTCTCTCTCTCTTTCTCTCTCTCTGCTTGCAAATTAATGAATAACAATATTTTTTAAAAAAGATGAACTAACTATTCACATCCAGTCCGGGGTACTCTGTTACAGCAGCACATACAGCATGGGACAGAAATGAGGCTCCGTTTGTCCTCTCACAACTATCTGAGTCCGTCTCGGATAAGATAACTATAAAACATCAGTTCTCTGTGCCTCAGCTTAGCTATCTAAAATGGGACAAAAATAAGGTGCTATGAGAATTGAGTGGGATAGTGTGTATGATTCTTGCAGAACACTCTGAATTTAAACTTCCATTGGAGCCGGGCATGGTGGCTCACACCTTTAACCCCAGCACTCAGGAGGCAGAGGTAGGAGGATCGCTGTGAGTTCGAGGCCACCCTGAGACTGTGTAGTGAATTCTAGGTCAGCCTGAGCTAGAGTGAGACCCTACCTTGAAAAACCAAAAATAAATAAATAAATAAATAAATAAACAAAACAAACTTCCATTGGTCAAACAGTGAGGTTGGATGCAGTTGTAGTTGCCTTCTTGTTGCTGGGATGAAGCACACCACCCAAAACAGCTGATGGGAGGAAGGGTTTGATTTTGGCTTACAGTTTGAGGGGAAGCTTCACACTAGAATAGAAAAGATGGTTTAGCAGAGGCTGGACATCATTCCATGCTATAGCACGTGGAACGCAGCTAACACTGGCAAGCCAGGGCCTGCTAAAACTCAGTATCTGCTCCCAAAGACGTACCTCCCACAAGGCTCCACCTCCCACCTGCCCCCAGCTCGTGACCAGGCATTCAAAACACACGGATTTATATGAAGAGAAGTGATCCTAACTACCCCAGATGATAAAGCCAGAAATCGACACTTTCATTGTGTCAGGTTAGCCACGTCTAGCATATCTCCAACTTCAGGCTTCATTAAGGTCGCCATGGCTCTGCTTTACAATGGGGGTTGGGATGATGTCAAGAGACCCAGAGGGCTTTCTAGAATCCAGACTCCATGTGCTAGGATTCTGCTCAGGGTGTCCAAGGGAAGATACTCCTCACTTTGGTTTATGGATAAGGAAAGGCGAAGCATATTGCCCACACTCACTCCTGGAGCTGTCACCACTGAGACTCTGTCTCTAGGTCCCGTCCCCTTGCTTAGCAGCAGTGGAGCTGGCAGCACCCTGCTACAGTTCTCTGGAGACCACTATTCCATCTTGTGGGTCCCCAGGGTTAGCCTAGCCCAGAAGTTTGCAAGATGTGTGCCATCTGCTGTGACTAGAAGGCTTTGCAGACAGCCAGAGCCTGGCTTTTAGCATCTGTAAGTGCTTTCTGAAAAGTGACCCTTACAGGGACTGTCTGGGCTCTGCCGGCTTTCTTCTCACACCTCACTCTTCCAGCACTTCTGCTAGGATTTCATACAGCAAGCCATCTGCCTCCTTTATGGGGTTTTGAATGAAGGAAGAACTCTGATGTCAAGCAGAGTGTAGCAGACAGCTTCAGGTTCACTGAGATGAACTTCCAGACCAGGCACAGTTATGGAGGAAGGGATATCATTTATTGAAGCTTATAGATCCAGGGGAAGTTCCATAATGGCAGAAAAAGCTGGCCTGCCTTCACAGGACCAACAAGCCAAAAGCCACACAACACAGCACACCTCACCTCAGGAACTCCAGCTAGGCACACTTTGCATATCTTTAGATTGAAATCCTAAACCCACCACCACACCTTAGGATCCAACCAGTGACACTGCCTCTAGCAAGGTGACTGCAGATGCAAACTATAAACTAATAAAACACTGAATATATTGGGAGCATCTATTCAAACTACCACACAGGGGATCTTCCCTGAGCAGAGGGGAGAGTGCCTCATGTCTTCCAGGTATCCATCAAACACATGCAAAGACAATCTCTGTTCTATTTCCTTCTCTTTCTCTTTTCATCTATTATCTATCTGCTTATCTATCATCTATCATTTTTCTATTTAGTCACATATCATCTCTTTTCTACCTTTCCACACAACCATTCCTCCATCCATGCAATCATTCCTCCCCTTTGAAACATGACTTCACAAATGATAACATCAATAAAACATGTACTTAAATTTTCAAATAAAATCACACTTTACTATCCGAGAGTAAATTGGGTTTGGCTGATGGAACTGACAGTAAGAAAAAGCCAGCTAGGCTCCATGGAAAAATTCCCATAAGATAAGTGTGTTAAATCCCAACCCCGAGGCTAACATACTTACACAGCACTCAGAACCACTTAGTCCAATGCAGCTGCCACAAGCACATGGGGCCACAGAGCACATAAATGCTGCTAGTGCAAACTAAAGTGTGCTGTTGGTATAAAATACAAAGACAGTAGGAAGAAATGAATTTGAACTATGTCGGTGATTTTTAAAAAATTTTTAATTATTTTTTATTTATTTTTGGAGAGAGAGACGGAGAGAGATAGACAGAGAGGGAGAGGGAGAGGGAGACAGAGATGGGCGCGCCAGCAGTCTCTCAGCTGCTGTGAATGAAATCCAGATGCATGTGTCCCCTTGTGGTCAAGTGCGGCATTGAGCCCTTGCCTCACTTTGCATCTGGCTAAATGTGGGACCTGGAGATTGGAACAGCTGGACATTGGGACCAGTGTTCTTAGGCTTAGCAGGCAGGCGCCTTAGCTGCTAAGCCATCTCTCCAGCCCTGTTGGTGATATTTTATATTGATTACATGTTGAAGTGGTAAATACAGTGAGTGAAATCAAATACACTATTAGCATTAATTTCACCCATTCTTCTTTCACTGTTAATTGTGGCTACAAGAAAGTTTAAAATTGCATATGAGGTTCTCATTCCATTTCTATGGTATACTACTACTTCAGAGAACACATCCTTTAGAATCATGTAAACCAATGACAAAGCATTTAGCTGTCTATTTAAGATATCAAAGTCATATACGGTTGTAAAAATTCCTTCAGAATGTACACTTTCTTATAGGTAGAGAGCCCTGTTCAGAGAAAATGCATGGCTTGTCCAATTTTGTGCCTTTGGAGAATTCTATGATGGCCACAGTAGGTTCACTCGTGACCTACTGCGTCTTGGCAAATACAGTAATATTGGCCTGAATCAAATTTCCACAAAGGTTAAACAAAGGCTTCCCTGGAAGAGCACATCTTTGGCTGTGCCCTGGGACCCTCTAACATTTGCCAACCATAGAGAATCTGTCCGTCCTTTGCCCATCCTCTGTCCTCCCTCACACTCATCCCAGATGAGAAAGATGATCTGCAGAGTCCATGGAAGAGCTTTGGCTGAGAGGCAACGGGCACGGTCTGGCTCCCTTTCCAAGAGCTGACGTACTGAGCAGCTGTGCAAAGTCTCTTCTCTGAGTCAGTGATGGGGTCTGTACAGGGATGGCCTCATACCCATCCCATCTACCTGGTCCCTCTGCAGCCTTATTATTTGTGTCCTCCCAAGATTCATGCACTGAAATCCTAACCCCTCAGGGATGGCAGTTGCCAGTGGGGCATTTGGAGGTGATTAGGTCACAGTCGTGGAACCTCATCAATAAGATCATCACTCTTGTAAAAGGGATCCAAGAAGATCCTTTGTTTCTGCCGCAATGTGAAGTTACAGCAAATAACGGTCTATGGGCCAGAATGTGTCACCAGACACTGAACTTAGCGCCACCTGAACTGTGGATTTCCCAGCCTCCAGAGATGAAAGAAATAATTCCTACCTTTTTAAAGCTCCATAGTTTATGGCGTTTTAATAGCGTCCCAAAAGACAATCACTAAGGGACATTTTTTTCAGCAGTGGCTTTCTATGCCTTATACCTCAATTTCCTCATCTGTGTGATGGGCATAATACTTGCCCTGCCTCCTGGATTCGTTGGGAGGACTGAGTCAATCAGCACATGACTTTCTGAGCACAGGATGTTGTCCACTGGACAAAAGAGCACGTTGTGCTCGGCCTCAGAGAGAGGTGCAAGTGTTGTTTGCATCACGTGCTTCCGTGCTAGTGCTCCAGAGCATCAGGAGTGATCTCAGAACCCCACTCTCGTGAGCCGTCTGCTGTTTGGTAAACATACGCAACATAAAACTTGTGACTTTATCCATTTCTTTGTGTGAGAAAGAGAGAGAATGGGCGTGCCAGGGCCTCCAGATGTGTGTGCCACCTTGTGCACATGTGCGACCTTCCATGCTTATGTTGCCTTGTGCGTCTGGCTTACGTGGGACCTGGAGAGTCAAACAATGGTCCTTAGGCTTCACAGGCAAGTGCCTTAACTGCTAATCCATCTCTCCAGCCCTGCTGTGTCCATTTTTAAGGGCAGAGTTCAATGGTATTAGATACATTCATATTGTAAGCTCACCACCATCCATCCCCAGAACACTTCATCCTAAACACTAATTAATTCCTCATTCTTTCCTCATCCTGCTTCTTGAAACTTCCGTTCCTCTTCTGACAGGTGTTACCTAAGTGGAATCAGAGAGTGCATTAGTTGCCTTCCTTGACTTCAACAAATGCAGTAGTGTGGCCCACATCAGGATATTGTTCTTTCTCAGCTAAACCTCTCTGGAAACATCTGCCCAGACATGCCTGGGGAGAGGTTCGTATTCTGGGTTAGTATTTATTCTAAATTCCACTAATTTGAAAATTAATGTTAACCATTGCATAAGGTGCTTGTTACTACAGCGTAACATCCTCAGAGTACATTGTTGTATAGCGTGATGCTGGAGAGATGACTCATTCGTTAATGCACTGGGCTGCAAAGCCGAGCAACTCAGGTTTGTTTCCCCAGTCCCTAAATAGAGCCAGATGCATAAGTGGCACTTGTGTTTGGAGATTGTTTGCAGTGGCTGGAGGCCCTGGCACACCCATTATCTCCCTCTCTCTCTTCCCCCTCTCTCTCTGCTTGCAAATAAATAAATTAAAAAATATACTTTTAATGCACATTAAAGTCTGTCTCCACACCCTCCATAAAAGTTTCATGTGTGTTTAGCATGTGTCAAGTAGCGTGTGTATGGTGTAAACACATGTGTGTGCTGATATATGTGCACCATGTACATGCTTACGGAGGCTAAAGGAGAATCCTGGCTGTCTTCCTTTATAGCTCAATCTGCATGTTTTCTTGGGGCAGAATCTTTCACTGAATCTGGAGTTGCTCTTTCTGGAGCCGTGATGATTCTGGTCTTGACCTTCCACAGGTCACAGGCTTGAGTGGCTACACCACGATTTTTACCTGGGTGCTAGAAGAGCAAATGTAGGTGGTCTCAGACCACCTCAGTGATTACGCAGCAAATGCTCTTCCCCATTAAGCCATCTCCCCAGCCCTCCGAGAAGGTTTCTTAAGGCTGATAAGCACTTTCTTTTGTTGCCTCATGCAGCTTAAAAGTAACCGGAATTGCCAGGCATGGTGGCGCACGCCTTTAATCCCAGCACTCGGGAGGCAGAGGTAGGAGGATCGCTGAGAGTTCGAGGCCACCCTGAGACTACATAGTTAATTCCAGGTCAGCCTGGACCAGAGTGAAACCCTACCTCGAAAAACCAAAAAAAAAAAAAAGTAACCGGAAGGTATCCCATCCCAGGCACTGAAAATTTTCTAGTAACAGTCTACAGCTTCTGAATGTGCCATTATTCAAAAAAGTAGGTTTACATAAGTCTTATTCACAACATCTTGAATTTTGATTGACCCTCCCCCTGCCCTTCTTTTATGCATTCTCTTCCCATGGCCTCGCTTAGGCCATTCCCCTCCCTGTAATCTGTTCTTCTACTTACATATGTGCAATACCACACACTGAAGTCCTTCCCTCCCTCCCTCCCTTACAGCCTTCCGTTTTGGGACGATGACACCTTTACTCATCTGGAATATCAGGTCAGAAGTCCTGGAGTCATGTGACTTGCCTATTTCTCTCAAACCTCAACAGTCCCTTAACAGCCCTTGCAGTTCCACATGGACCATCTGTTCAGAATGCTGTGGCTTCTCTTGCCTCTTTCTTCATGCCAGCCTGCTCCAAGCCACCTTTATTCCTCATCACGGTCTCCCAGAAGGCCCGAGTGATCACCTGAAAATCCAAGGCAGTTTGAGTGCTCGCCTCCTCAGCCTCCCCAGAGCTGCTTCTCTTACTATGATAATTATCTAGTAAAGGAAGTTCTTACCATGGTCAAAACAATTAGTCTGTCTTCTCTAGCCTAATGATTTTGTGCAGCTCTCTAATTCTTTCTCACCTCTCTCAGACCTCCAGGCCCTTGCCATGTCTACTTCCCTGAAGGGAAGCTTTTTCTCTGACATGGCTCTCTTGTCCCACATCACTGCCCTAGCACCTAATTACTGGGGATATCTCTAACCACCTCTGTCAGACAGAAGCCGGTGCAGTCATCTTGCTCCATGTGTTAGTTTCCTAGAACTATCACAGCAAAGTACCAAAAACTGGATGGCTTAAAAAAAATAGAAATGTATCTACTCACAGTTTGAGACCAGCTGGAAATCAAGATGTCTTCAGGGCTGGAGAGATGGCTTAGAGGCTAAGGCACGTGCCTGTGAAGGCTAAGGGCCTATGTTCTATTCCCCAGTACCCATGTAAGCCACAAGATGACACATGCATCTGGAGTTCATTTGCAGTGGCTAGAGGCCCTGGTGCACCTGTTCTCTCCCTCTCTCTTCTCTCTCTCTTTCTCTCTGCCTCACTCATAAATAAATAACTAAATAGAATACTTTTTAAAGATGTCTTCAAGGCTATGCCCCATCTGAGAGCTCTAGAGGAGCATGTTCCTGCCTTCAGTGGTTCCTGGCATTCCTGGATGACTGGACATTTCACTCTAGTCTCTACCTGTGTCTGCATGTGGACTTCTCCATCTTACTATATTTTCAAAGAATGCTATCATTAGATCTAGGGTTCACTCAAATCAGGATGACATCATTAAAAAAAATTCTTTATTATTTTACAGAGACAGAGAGAGAATTGGTGTGCCAGGGCTTCACTCACCTTGAACTCCAGACGCTTGTGCCACCTAGTGGGTATGTGCGACCCTTCACTTGCCTCACCTTTGTACATCTGGCTTATGTAGGATCTGGAAAGTCAAGCATGGCTCCTTAGGCTTCACAGGCAAGTGCCTTAACCACTAAACCATCTCTTTAGCCTGACATCATTTTTCAGTCTTACTTAATTATATCATTATTTTTAAAAATTCTATTTTGTTTATAATTTATTAGAGAGAGAGAATGAATGAATGAATGAATGAATGAATGAATGAATATGGACATGCCAGGGCTTTCTGCCACTGCAAATGAACTCCAGATGTATGCACCACTTACTGCATCTTGCTTTACTTGGGTATTAGAGAATTGACCCTGGGCCTTCTGGCCTTACAAGCAAATGCCTGTAACTGATGAGCCATCTCTGTAGCTCTTACTTAATTTTATCTTAAATATCTTATTTATATATTGTTGGGGAAAGTGAGTCACACAGAGCTGGAACCAGAGATAGAACTGAGAATAAGAAAATTTATTCATGTTGACATGGACTCAGGAGAATAACTCCCAAAGACTGAGAATCTAATTCTGATAACCCAGTTTTTTTTTACATATGTTTTATTTTTATTTAAAAGGAAGAGAGAGAGAGCGAGAGAAGGGATGGATGTATCAGGGCCTCTAGCCACTGCAAACAAATTCCATATACATGCACCACCATGTGCATCTGGCTTATGTGGGATCTGGGGAATTGAACCGGGTCTTCAGGTTTTGCAGGCAAGCACCTTAACCTTAACCTTAACCTTAACCTTAACCTTAACCTTAACCTTAACCTTAACCACTATGTCAGTCAGTTTACCATCATCTTGATTTCTTTACATCATTGTTGGGTTACAAATTGGTAAGTTTACATGATTTTGGTGCATAAACAGGTAATTTCTTAGCAATAAGTCAGTGATAAGAAAACACAAATGCAGAACAGAAAACTACTTACTTAGGGAGTTTTCCTCATACTCACGATCTGGTTTTGTAAGACATCTGACTCGGATGGAGTAACACAGCTGTGTCAGGTTATGATAAGAACAGAACTTGAAGATTGTATACGTTCTTTTCATCTTAGAATCTGAGGGGTTTGAAAAACACTGCTCCACACAAAAAGAGGAGAGTGGCTTTAGTCTGAATAAAACCTATGCCACAACATAAGATTATATTCTCAAATTCTAGAGGGACATGAACTTTGGGGAGATGGTCTTAAACTTACCACCCCTTGTTCCTTTGTTCCTTGGAATTTTACATGATCTCCTGGAGTTGTTTGATGATTCCCTCCTGTGATGGTTCTTATTGATGGTCTACTTGACAGGACCTAGAATCACATGTGAAAGATTATCTAGACTAGGTTATATTCTGGTCGTGCCTGTGGAGGGTTATCTAGATTAGGTTATCCTCTGGTCGTGCCTGTAGAAGGTTATCTAGGTTAGGTTATCCTCTGGTCGTGCCTGTGGAGGGTTACCTTGATTAGGTTTGCCCCCGGTCATGCCTGTGGAAGGTTATCTAGATTAGGTTATCCTCTGGTCATGCCTGTGGAGGGTTATCTAGAGTAGGTTATCCTCTGGTCATGCCTGTGGAGGGTTATCTAGACTAGGTTATCCTCTGGTCATGCCTGTGGAAGGTTATCTAGATTAGGTTATCCTCTGGTCATGCCTGTGGAGGGTTATCTAGATTAGGTTATCCTCTGGTCATGCCTGTGGTGGGTTATCTAGATTAGGTTATCCTCTGGTCATCCTGTGGAGGGTTATCTAGATTAGGTGATCCTCTGGCTGTGCCTGTGGAGGGTTATCTAGATTAGGTTAGCTGCCGGGAAGGCACAGGGGAGATTAATGGTTAATTGAGGTGGAATAAGTCAATTTAAGTGTGATGGGTACCATCCATGGGCTAGAGTCCTAGACTGTACATAAGGCGGAAAGATAGCTGAGCACTCAGCACTTTGCTTTCTCATTGTGGGAAGAATGAGACCAGGTACCTCAAGCTCCTGCCACCATCCTGATGGACTCCCCTGTCATGATACACTGTAACCTTGAACAGCAAGCTGAAATAAACTTAAACTGAGTTTTGCCTGGTATTTTGTCCAAGCAACAAGAAATTGATCGATATATACCCTTTCACTACATAAGTGAGCACCCACAGTGCAGATGTGAATCTGTCCCTGATCCCTAGTGTGGCTCCCTAGTGTGATGCAACATAGCACAGGGTCTCCATTCCCATAGTGAGGCTAGTGTCCTCAGCCCTGGCTCTGCATTTGCCCAGGGGCATTGTGTCAACAGCTCCCCCTGGGCTGATGGCCCCTCATCACCTAAACTGGAGTCCCTGCCTTTAAGACACCTTCCCTGAAGAATCCAGGGAGTAAGAGTTCCCTGGATCTGTCCCAACAGCTAGCCCCTGGCAGCACCCATCACACAGCAGTGCTGAAAATGAATTCCCTCCCCTGTGTGCGCTTTCTCTGATTAGAAAGGTAAAAGATGGTGTGAGGCTGATTGGGTGGCCACGTGAGTGGTTATTAATGGCTTCTCTGCTACATCACAGCATTGCTTAATTTTTGCATTTGCTTTTTAAGAGTTTTAAAGCCTAATAAAATATAGGCTGGTAACACATATTTACTGTAAAAAAATAAATAAATAAAGACCAAAACCTAACAGTAAAATTTGAAGAAGGGCACCTGTAAATCCAACCAGTTATGACAGAACCTGTGGCTAATACCGATCAGGGTTTATTTGTATGTGATGTGAGTGTACATGCCAAAGTGCACATGTGGCAGGCAGAGGACAACCGCAGGGTGTTGTTCCTTTCCTTCCACCTTGAGGCTGAGTTTCTCTCTCTCCTTTTCTTTTTGCTGCCAGGAAGGCCAGGTTATCTGGACCACAATCTTCAGGATCCTCCTGACTCTGTCTCCCAGTGCTATAGGCACATTGCGATTACAGGTGTGTGTGCAACCCTGAGACTTGCTTTAAGTGGCTGCTGGGGATTTGAACTCCAGCTAGCAGGCATATGGACCAGACAACTTTAAACACTGAGCTATCTCCCAGGCCTCTTTAGTGCTTTCTATTTGGTATGAAATTTGGTCAATCTCAATTATAAATCATGCTCTTTTCCCCATAAAATTAGGCACTGAGCATTTTCCACATCATTAGAGACTGCTAATAGTCAGCATTTGTGCAGTGCTTACAATGTGCAGGCGCTGGGCCAAGCGCTCTACTCAATTGACTGTCTTAATTTTCACAGCAGCTCAGCTGCATGTGGTGTGATGGGAGGGGCTTTCGAGCCAAGTGGCCTGGTCCTTCTCAAGGCTCCCTTCCTCCTGAGCTATGTGACTTCAGGCAATATGGACATATTCATTCACTCCTGGCTACTGTATGTGACAAATTACTGTGAACTGAATGGCTTACAAGGATTCTATCACAGTTCTGGGAGCTAGAAGTTGGAAATAAAGATGCCATCAGAGCCAGGCTCCCTCTGAATATTTGAGAGAAGAGGCCCTCCTTTGGTCTTCTTTGGCTTATATATGCATCACCATTTCCTGTCACTTTCTTTCCACAGCCTCCTCTAGGGGTGTCAGTTGTACTTTGGGCGATCTCCTCTTAACCACTTGCACCTGAAAGCACATGGAGTCACCTTCTAAGCTTCACAGGGACATGAGTTGGTGGGTGGAGTACTATCCAACCCGGTGCTCGGGGCTTCCTGGCTCACCTTCCTCATTGGTCAGATCAAGGGCTAGTGCCTATCTCACAGGCCAGCACTATGCAAAGGAAAAGATGCAGACATGGGTATGCACATGCAGTGTGGAACTGTGGCTAGTGCACTGCAACTTCTAGGGCTGTAAGAACAAGATAGTCATAAAATCATTCCCATCAACCTCACCAGGAAGCTTCCGGCCAGGTGGCAGGGCTGGCATTGACTGGAGGGGATGAAGAAGTTCTTGGGGGGGTATTGCCTCATTGGACAAACCAAGGATGCAATCAGAAGACATCTTTACAGCAGGCAGGGCTGCCCTATCAACTCCCAGTTTTAGCCCCCAGCAATGTGGCCTTGTGTGAGTCACTTACATTCTGTAGCTGCCTAGTTTCATCTCTGACATGGGGCAACACCCCCATATCCCAGAGGATTGTGGGGGCAAAAGTAATCTTACTGAGGTTCTCAGGAAGTACACAGAGCTCTCAGAAACCAAAGATGTGATTATTTTCACTTGACATCTAGTTCTATTGATTTGTTTGTCAATTTATTTGCTTTAAAGATAACCTCTACGGTGATATTAGGGCTTTTTCTCCCCCTGGGTCAGTGAGCTCAGAGGAGAACTGGGATGTCTTGACGGTGCGTTTGGAAAGAGCCCAGCTCACAATGCTGTTCTGTTGGGGATTGACTTCCCTGCACATGGTTTTTTGGGGCACATTTTCAAAGCATAACAGAGGCCTTCTGTCATTGGGGCAAACGTGACTATTTGGAGGAATTCTAAGAGAGATTTTTCTTCTTCTTCCTACTCCATGTCTTTACCAGGCAGACGTCGATCACGATGGCATTCTCACTGTTGGCTTCCTTTGTTAGCTTCCAGGGAGGAATTCATTTTCTTCAGTCCAGGCTCCTATATCTAACATGGAAAGAATGCAGTAAAATCTATGCTGGCCTAATTGAGCCAACAAAGAGAAGATGAATGGTGGCATCTCAGGCAACAGCTGCCTGGCTGGCCAGAGCTTGCAGCCACTTTGTATTAGAGATCTCGTCTGTTTATGTGGCGTTAAACAGATCACACCCTGCGCTCACATGCATCACTGGGGAAGGCAGCCTGCGTTTAAATTATACTGATGTGTTTTGTAAGGAAAATGATTTCCCCGTCCTGTGTTAACTTTTGTCCTGGATCTTGCCGCTCACCCACGCTATCTGCACAGTGGTGGAGATTCTGACTTTTAGCCATTAATTTAATGGGAGAAAATTGGGATTTGCTCACATTAGCTGATTTGGGGCAAATCGGAACATTTTGGAAAAATATTTGCCTCTGTTCTAGGTTCATCTCTATCCTGTGGTCTCAAGATATGATTCTCCATATTAATTTGTATGTGCACAGCACAGTAAAGAATTAAATCATTGAACAGTGTTGTTGGGACAGCATTTCCTCAGATTCTTTGCCATTGTTTTCTTAATTAGAGTTAAGTGCTTGTTTTCATCAGGAGAGGCATTTTGTCATATCGTCCTCTTTTCATCTGTGATTCCTGCAGAGGCTTTGCATTTTCTTCCTGCCCAGGAGACTTGATCACAGGGAAACCCAGTCGAGTATTGGATTCGTTACTATAACCTTGCTGGGGAAAAAAAAATACCTGATAAAAATTAGGTTAAGGGAAAAAAGGGTTTGTTTCAGCTTACAGTTCCATCCTGTGGGGAAGGCGTGCTGGCAGAAGCTTGCGGCAGAACTAGTGACAGGAAGTCACAGGGAGAAAGCAGAGAGTACTGGATGCTAACTGTTCAGCATCTCTTTCCTTTTTGTATAGCCCTGGATTCCAGTCTATGGAATGCTGGTCTCAGCGGCAGTTAAGGTGTGTCTTTCCCCCCTAAATTCATTATTTCAGAATAATCCTTCACATTTCACAGTACTGCAGTCAGGTTTGCATTGCTGGTAGAAATCACCCAAACCAAGAGCAGCTTGTGGGGAAAAAAAAAAAAAAAAAAGGTTTCTTTTGGCTTACAGGTTTAAGGGGAAAGCTCCATGATGGCAGGGAAAATGATGTCAGGGAAAATGATGGCATGAGCAGAGGGTGGACATCACCTCCTGTCCAGCATCAGATGGACAATAGCAACATGCCAAACACTGGCATGGGGAAACTGGCTATAACACCCATAAGCCCGCCCCCAACAACACACTGCCTCCAAGAGGCTTTTCTTTTCTTTTCTTTTCTTTTCTTTTCTTTTCTTTTCTTTTCTTTTCTTTCTTTCTTTCTTTCTTTCTTTCTTTCTTTCTTTCTTTCTTTCTTTCTTTCTTTCTTTTAGGTTTTTTGAGGTAGGGTCTCATTCTAGCCCAGGCTGACCTGGAATTCACTCTATTCTTAGGGTAGCCTCGAACTCATGGCGATCCTCCTACCTCTGCCTCCCGAGTGCTGGGATTAAAAGCATGCACCACCACGCCTGGCTAGAGGCTTTAATTTTCAATTGCCATCAGCTGGGGAACCTAGCGCTCAGCACACCTAAGATTATGGGAGACACCTGAATCAAACCAGCACACACCGGCATGCCTTGAGGCCGACCTAATCTACTTCATTCCTCACAGGTGATTCTAAATCTTATCAGGTTGACGATCAATGTAAACTATCACGTGTCTGCATTTTGATTGTTTTCCAATTTCTTATACTTCATGTTTTAACCTAGCTGGGGGTCTTTTGATGTCAGTTATGAAGTGGGACTTGAAGCTGACCTTCCTTCCCAAGTGGTAAAAATATCCAAGTTCTATTAAGTGGCTTCTTTTTGCCATTGGCGCCTATACAGGTATTCAATAACACTTAGGTCTTAAACATAATAGACTTCCTGAGTATCTTACTTCTATTGGTAGCTAATCTGGCAAGTCTCATGTAGTGTACAGACAAGAACATGGAGCCAGTAAGAGGCACAGACCCACCTGTTTGGTGAGGGGCATGTCTAAGAAGAGAGCCTATTTCTGTGGACTGGAACTCAGGGCTATTCCTCTGAGCTCCTCATACTTCATCCCTTCTCTCACTAGTCAGTACAATCAATGTCACCCTTTCCATGTTCTGTTTTTTTTTCTTTGACTTACTTTATGTAGCACAGTAACCATTGGCTGCATGTGGATACAGACTGTTTACAAGCTGTTAGCTCAAACAGCAAAGGGCCACAAGTATCAAATCCATGGGGCTTGAAAGCCTTGGCATGAAAAATGTCGCACTGATAGCTTTTTGTTGCTGCTGCTGCATTTAACATTTTATTGACAATGTTCACATGTATTTTGATCATTGCCTATTGAGAAGATAATATATATTGGACATATTAAGCTAAATCATTATTACAGTTGATTCTACTTGTTTCATTTTACTTTCTGAAAGTGCCTCTAGAAAAATAAATCAACCCCCATGGCTTGCATTATGCCACTTTGGATCATGCTGAAAAACAGGAGGATAATTCTCCATGGGCTTTGATTTTTGTTCTTTCTCTTTCACCATTTTATCTTAACAATTAGCCCTGACCCTCGGGCATAACAGTTGCACACTAAATCCTTGTCAATTTGTGACCGTGGGGATTAGAGAACAAGAGCCACGCTGTATTCCAAAAGGGCGTGATTCTTAGGTCGCGGCATTGGGGTAGTTGCTTCTCTTGGCTTAACAGGATTTTCGGGCATAGGACTGTGATCATAAAGGGTCCCTTAGTTCCTAGGGACTGACTGGGAACAATGTGGATGGGATGTGGGCTCAGTCACGGCCTGGTGGAGATTTGTAAGGTGAGAGTCTCCACTTCCTGCCTCCCCTTCCTCCTTTCCTTCCTCTCTTCACAGCTACTCTTCCCTCTTGTTGATAGAGTCAGCATTGCAGTTAAGCCCTCCAGGGTGTTTGGGACCCTATCTGGCATATTCAGTACCAAATGGGCAAATAGATGGATGCTGTGTATCCCCTTCAGAAGACTCAAGACTGCCTGCAGCTCATTCCACCTTCATAAATCCCACTTCTCTTTTCTCCATTTCTCTTTGCTCCTCCAGGCTCCAGAAGCCCAGGTTTGGGAACGCCCATTTCTTGTGCAGGGTTATAGTTAGAGAAGCCCACCAGTGGAAAGGCTCACCAAGGCTGTAACAAGACAAGGCGTTTGCTACCATACGCTCTTGATTCTACGAGTCTTGTTAAATGCTGCAAATAATGTATTCAACACTTGATCTGAGCCAAAAGGCCTAGAAGCAATCAACTTTCAAAAATACAAAATCTGAACAGTTCCAAAACTTGGAACTTTTTCAGCACAGACATGATTCCACAAGTGGAAAATTCCACATCTGACCTCAGTAGACTAACACAGGCATGTGTGTATATATATATATATATATATATATATATATATGTGTGTGTGTGTGTGTGTGTGTGTGTGTGTGTGTGTGTGTGTGTTGGTTTTCCAAGGTAGGGTCTCAGTCTAGCTCAGGCTGACCTGGAATTCACTATGGAGTCCCATCTCTGATACATCTTATTATGTATAGGCAGATAATGCAAAACCCAGACAAGTTCAAAATCTAAAATTGTCCCTGTACAAAGCATTTTGTATAGTGGCTACTATATCAGGACTTACCTCTCTAAGTTATTTGAGGGTGAAATGACAAAATGCATATCGATAGATATTCTTTGTACACTCCATAGTACTAAAATAAATAGAATTATGTAAGGGAATATCAGACATGCAAATAGTGTATCCTCATGCCAGGACACAAAATAGGGTTGGCTGGAAGAAAGTGAGATTGGATTTGTCTAAGCCTCCCAGATATATTATTCATTTAAATGGGTAAGGACTGGGGGAGTGAGGAGTCATTCCATAAGGAGTACAGAGTTCCAAGGAAGGTGCAAAATTCTGGAGATAGCTGTAAGGTGTGAATACAATCAGTGCTATGGGACTTAGCATTTAAAGTAGCTAATGGGGCTGGAGAGATGGCTTAGTGGTTAAGGCGCCTGCCTGCTAAACCTAAGAACGCTGGTTCCAATCTCCAACGATTCCAATCTCCAGGTCCCACGTTTAGCCAGATGCAAAGTGAGGCAAGGGTGCAATGCCGCACTTGACCACAAGGGGGCGCATGCATCTGGATTTCGTTCTCAGCAGCTGAGAGGCTGCTGGCGCGTCCATCTCTATCTGTCTTCCTCTCCTTCTCTATCTGTTTCTCTCTGTGTTTCTCTCCAAAAATAAATAAAATAATTTTTAAAAAGTAGCTAATGAAGGCTGGTGATGTAGCTCAGTTGGTAGAGTGCTTGCATAACATGCACAAAGCCATGGTTCCATCCAAAGTACAGAAGAAAAGTAGGCGTGGCGGCACACATCCTATCACTTGGGAGGTGGAGAAAGAAAGATCCGAGAAGTTCAAGGTCATTCTTGGCTACATATCAAGTTCAAAGCCAGCCTGGGATACATGAGACCCTGTCTCAAAAACAACCAAAAGTAGCTAAAATGATAAGTTTTATGTTCTGTATGCCTTACTACAGTATATACATAAAATTACGGAAAGAACATATGTGAGAAAACATACTTTGTAGACTTCTCCCTCTTATCTGCAGATGGCAGGGAGTGGAGAGGGTCCCAAGATTCCAAGAACCACTGCTAAGGACGCACTTACTCTAGCGGTGGACGGATGAGTCCACGAGGCCTTAGGGCACGGGCAATTTGAACTGCAGCCCCCAGGCACCTGTGGATGTACAAAGATGGGGCGGGCAAATGTAGGGGATGGCTTAGCTAGCTGCCTGGCATTTCCCATGGCTCAGAGAATAACACTTCTTGCTCCTAAACCATGCGTCTAGTAACCTTTTGCAAACCTGAGATCCCTGCCTGCGCCAAGCCACAAGTACACTCCTTTCTTAACAATGAAGCAGCTTTCCCCTCCCCCAGCACCCATTATTTGTGATAGGTTACTATTCAAATATGTTCTTAGATCCGGGATCAGGACAGTGTGGGTGTCGGCTGGCGGGGGTGGGGGGGAACCATCCAGCCTGAATTGATTTGGTGTGTATATACAATAAGATATAACTCAAACCTGTCAGTCAAACCAGAGCATCAACCAAACTTCAACCCTGATGACGTCTTATAAAAGAAGCCCCAGGCCCTTGAATTCTCTTCCCCTCACGTGGCCAGCTGCCCCTCTTGACAGTATATTACTGCTTTAAAGGCTCATAGTAAAGTTGCTTGCTGTTTTATTCTGTGTGCATCTTTTCTAATTTTATGAATTACACTGAAGAACCTGGAAATATACAAAAGGCTCCAGGGGTTGTCTGAGGATAGTTCCTACCTGTCTGCCAGGACAAGGCGGTACCTCAGGCAGAGGGCAAAGCTGCACTGGTAGCTGGAGTGGGGGCCTGGGACCCAGGTGAGAGTGAGGCAGGCCAGTGTGGCAGAGAAGAGAGTGGGTGGTGATGGACCCCGCCGAGTTTGGCACGGCAGATCAGCCCTGTCTGTTGTGAGTCAGCTCCCACAAGGGCGCTGGATGGCAAGGGGAGTGACACATTCAAATCAGCCTCTCTGACAGCTCACTGTGACAGCTTCTCAGAGGATGGGTGAGGCTGGAAGGAAGTAAGAACACCTAACAGTGGCAGGGGTGAAGGGGCCAAGAGGGCAGACTGGAGAACGGTTGGGGGTCAAGCAGGGCCTGGATCCACGGTGTGAACAACTGCGTGGGTGGGGGGAACTAGACAGAGATTTCCTGCATGGATTGGTGGGTGGGTAGATGCAAGGCCTTCTTTGACGCTCGGTGCCTTTTGTGTGTTGCTCACCTGCGGATGTTCTCATGTCTCAAGTCTCCTCTGACCACCTCCTCCTTGGCTTCCCCCTTCCGGTTCCCAGGGCATCCTGCAATTTCCCCCTGTGAAGCACCCTGTGAAAATTGACTTGTTTCTCTGTCTCTGTGTACTTCAACAAAGGAAGGACCACCTCTGCCTTCTTTTTGCTCCTGGCATCTGGCTTGTCATCTGACAGGATGCATCCAAATAGTCTCAAGTCCACTGGACGATAAGCTCTTTGAAAATAGAAGCGATGCTGGCCTTGGTAGCCAACCTGTTCCCTGAGTCAGAGTCAGCCTGCCCCACAGGCTAGTCTCCTATAGAGACAGAACATGAGTTTTCTTAAAAGGTCAAAGTTTGGAGAGATTGCTCAGTGGTTAAGGTGCTTGCTTGCAAAGTCTAATGATCTGGGTTCAATTCCCCAGTACCCACATAAAGCCAGATGCTAAGCATCTGGAGTTCATTTGCAGCAGCAAAGCCCTGGCATGCCCATTCTCATTCTCTCTGTCTGTCTCTTTCTGCTTGCAAATAAATAAATGAAAATGTTTGACAGGTCAGACATAAAAATGTGTCTGGAAAAACCTTTGTTTCTAAGAAACTGTCCTGTCCACAGGACCACAAATTACACCGTTCTGGGGAACTCAGTCTGTGCCAGAACGCGGCATCCTCGTGTACTTGTACTTGTAGACTAGCTCACCCAATCCTCACTCACTTATACAACTATTCTGTGTGTGTGTGTGTGCCTGTGTGTGTACACATGTGTGCGTTTACCTGTGTGCACACATATGGAGGCCAGGGGACAACTGCAACTATCATTCTTCAGGCATTATCCACCTTGGCTTATTTGGTTTGTTTGTCTTGTTTTTGATATATTTGATCTCTTCTGCCTGAAGCTAGCCAATTAAGCTAGACTGGCTGGCCAGCAAGCCCCAGAGAGCTGCCTGTGCCCACTTCCCCAGCAGGGGGATTGCAAATGATCACCACTACGCCTGGCATTTACATGGGTTCTCGAGCTCTAGTGCATAACTGATGAAGCTACCTCCTCTTTATGTTTCAGTTTGACGATGTTTTTCATTCTGCCCTCTCTACAAACCTCCTCGTATTAGCAGACTGGTTCTAGATACTATCTTTGGCAACACAAGGGGTGATGACAAGGGTGGTGCCCCAAACCCAGGTTGCCCTGAGCGTGTGGTTCTTTCCAGGATGTGTGTGAAAGAACACGTGCAGACAGACAGTGTGTCCACGAGTCTGAAGGCCTGTGTGAGGAGGAGTCGGAGTCGGAGTCACAGGCCAGTTACCAGCTACCCAAGGCAGATTCAGCTCTCCAAGGAGTCTCCAGCCCCACCGGGGGAGGCTGCTCTGGGAGCTGAATTGCCCTGCTGTCTGTAAACTTGGCTGAGGGCTGACACAGCCATCTACTAAATGGGTCACAGGCTGGGAGACTTGGGGTCTGGACTGTGTTTAAGTCTTTCCACAATCTTAGGGCTAAATTTCTTATAATCTGTTTCCTTTGTGCCCATTTTTCCTATCTTTTTGCTCAGCATCTTCAGTGGAGGAGCCACATTTCATAAGGCCGTGGTCATGACCCTGAACATGTTGAGTTTGAATCTTGGCTGAGTCACCTTTCTCCTCTACATTGAAAAGCCCCACATTTCCTTCAGAGCTTTTGTGGAAATTACACGAGATCGTGGCTGCTCTCTTGGGTACCAACTGCCACTTACTGATGCCCAGATCTCCCAGTTTTGGTTCGTGACCTTCAAGAAATGGTAGGACTCACTTTTAGGATCCCAGTAGCTGACAGAGGCAGAGCTCTTGGAGCCTTGTCTGTCACGTGAAAGCCACTCAGCATTCTGCAATCGTCAGCGATGGATCGGAACTGAGTATGCCTCTAACCACCCTGAATGACCCTGAGGGCTTCTTGTTCCTGGTCGGCTTCTCCTGTCTTTCCCTCCATTAGCCACAGTGTCCCCAGGCCCCGTGTCTCCCCAGCACTGCACGGAGAGAGCCTAGATCATATCAAAAGCCCTGGTCACCTGTGGATCAAAGGGTGAAGCAGCTAGGGCTTGAGTCCCAGCTCCTCAGCTCTGTCCAGCACACGAACTACCCACTTCCTAGGGATGCTCCCTGAGGCATCCAGCCTTCCCACGGGACCCACACTGCCGCTACCATGAGCTACCACATCCACTCTATGGTGATAAAACGTCCCATGGAAATGTGAGTGCTGGCAGCCATGGATCACTTTTGACCCTGTGACATCACACAGGCTGCTGTTGGGGCACAGGAGAAAAGGAAAGGGTGGAGCAGTGTCAGGAATTCCAATTAGTTCTGGGCTCTGGGATGACTGTTTTAAAATATTTGACCCCGGCTGGAGGGATGACTTAGTGGTTAAAGCATTTGCCTACAAAGCCAAAGGACCCAGGTTCCATTCCCCAGGACCCACGTTAGCCAGATGCACAAGGAGATGCACGAGTCTGGAGTTCATTTGCAATGACTGGAGACCCTGGGATGCCCATTCTCTCTCTCTCCCTCTGTCTCTGTCAAATAAATAAATAAATAAGTAAAAATAAAATATTTAAAAAATAAAATATTTGACCCAAGAGATGTTGACATGCAGCTATTTGTTTAATGTTCCTGTGGGAACTAAGGCCTCAAAGATGGACTCAAATGGCTTAATTTGTGTCCTTCATTAGAGTCCCTTGCTGAGAGATTTCTCCAGAAAAGAAGTGGTGAAATGTATCTGGGAGTTGGGGGTGGGGGTGGCAGGGACTGGGATTTACGTGCAAGATGTGGGGTGGAGTAGAGAAAGTGTAGTTTGAAGTTATCTGGATTGTTTGCAATATACACAAACGCCAGTCTGCTTAATTAAGCAGAAAAGGTTGATTTACAGGAAGGTCCCTTGGTAGCTCAGGGTCCTGGCAAGAGCTGTCACTTCAAAAGCTGAAGTGACCAGGAAACCTGAGTAGGGTTTGGTTCTCCAAAGTGCAAAGCATTCTTCATCAAATGCCACAGAGTAAATATTTTCCACTTCCTGGCCACGTTCACGTTGGCTGTTGCAGTGACAAAGGAACCACATAGATTACTAAATATGACTGAGCAGGGTGGGACTCCAGTAAAACTTTATTGGTGGGATTTGTTCCTCAGCAGTGGACAGTGTGCAGTGAAGCTGTGGAGAAGATCCTGGATCCCCCATGCAGTCCCTCCCCTGCCACTTCCAGGGTGATTTTGATGGATGAAAGGTAGGCTATCATTGGCGTCAGGCCCACGCTAGTCAATTCATTAGCTTACCACTGACCACAATGATTGGCTCAGATTGGACCAATCATAGTAAAGCAGAGATGGAATCTAATGCTAATAAGATCCCTATCTTCTTTCTTCTCCCGTTTCCCTTGCCGTTCCTTCTCCTTCATCCTTTCCTGCTATACTTTCCATGACTGAGCTCTTAGAATCTGAAGTTTGCATTGGCCCAGTATTCAAGGATTTTCCCACATTCCCCTCGACTTCAAGCTGCACCAAATTGAGATAGTTGTATGTCCACATGCCAGTTGGTTCTAGGAGGTTAATCAGCATGATAAACCATTCCCCGGGGCCTCACCAACATCAGGGCAGGTGAAGAAGGTGGCCGGGCACATGCTGGTGCAGAGACAGTATCCCCTGGGGAAGGGAGCTCCTGGGCCAGCAGAGGCCTCGTCCGCACGGTGTGGAGGAAACAGAGGTGTGATCAGGGCAGCTCGAGGGACAGACTTCCATAGACTCATGAAAGTGGGAGACTCTTGTGTGTTCAGGAATAACTTCAAATTTTCCATGCTCTAACTGCCCAAAGGAGACTGAGGTAAGGAGGTCTACCCATAGAGGTGGAAACATGCAGCTGCTTAGTAGCTGGTGCAGGGAGCATCTGACCTTGACAGAGGCAGGTTGTGGCAGAATTCAGGAGCTGTGTGCTCATATGTGTGTGAGAGGATGTGCATGCATGTGCGCATGTGGAGTGGAGGTTGGTGTTGGGTGTCTTTCTCAGCTGTCTCTCTTTTTTTAAAAAAATATTTTATTATTTATTTATTTATTTGAGAGAGAGAGATACAGAGAAAACGGGCACGCCAGGGCCTCCAGCCATTGCAAACGAACTCCAGATTCATGCGCCCCCTTGTGCATCTGGCTTATGTGGGTACTGGAGAATTGAGCCTCGAACCAGGATCCTTAGGCTTCACAGGCAAGTGTTTAACCACTAAGCCATCTCTCCAGCCCCTGTCTCTTATTTTTATTAGACAGGCTCTCTCATTCAACCTGGATTCACTAGCCAGCAAGCCCCTAGGATGGTCCTGTCTCTGAATCTCCAAATTGGGATTACAGGAACATACACCATGCCCAGCTTTTAAGTGGCTTCTGGGAATTCAAGTCCTCATGCTTGCCGGGCAAGTGCTTTACCCACGGAGCCATCTCTCAGACCTTACTTCCATTTTGCAGGTGTTAAATCGGAGACACACAGACACTAGTCACACTCTCAAAGTCACTTGTGAGGTGTACAAAGCTGGGTTTCCAACACCAGAGCTCTCTGACATCAGACCAGGCCTGTTTTAAGCCTTCACTTTCCTCTGGGTATCCATGCCACATCCCGTTCAGCTTGAATGTTCTCAGACGTCTGACCCAGGGCCTGGTGCTATGTCCCTGCTGCTACCCAGCTTGCTCTGGGGCTCTGTTTTCCCATAATGAGTCCTCTATCAATTACCAGCTTGTGGCCCAGCAGGATGCAGGGCAGGGTCGGGTCTGGGCAGGGCGTCTCAATTTGGACAGCAGTTCAGTGGTCAATCACAATCTAACACAGAAACAGCAGGGTGGCCTTATGCCTGGTGATTTCTGGAAGCAGGCCAGCCCTTCTTCCCAGTAAGACACTTAAGTTCTCAGCATGCAGCTTCCACCAGAAGGCTGTCCCATCCTAATTACAATTGGTTCTGGCTAGTTCCCACAGGAGTGATGAAGTCCTTCATTTACTGGCCCTCTGGGGCTGTTCTCTGCATTGGGGAAATAATCTGAGAAAAGGAGCTTCCCTTGACCCTTGCTGGACCACATTCCTCCTGCCCAGTTGCATCTAGCATCAGCAGTCTCTTTAAGTGGCACAAAAAAAAAAAAAAAAAAAGCCCTCAGAAATTAGCGCTGGTCATCTGATCATTGGTGCAGGGATTACATGGGGTGTGCCCAATTTCTTTGATAGGTCTGAAGCCTGGGGCTCAGACATCTGCTTCTCTGTAGGGAGTGTTTGCCAGCAAATGGACCTTCCCTTCAGCAAGCGCTCGCTGGTGGAAGCTTTGCCAAATTGTACTTGTGGTCTGTGTGGTTTTAATTGGGAGTTTATGGGGTTCACCACGCGTCTTCATAGAGATTCAGTGAGCGTTGATTTAACGTTGGCCTCTAAGCTGCCTGTGACCTCACTGTAGCTCCAATCATGGCATAGGGTTGGGGGTTGTCTCTGGGGACACAGCTGTGTTCCTATTGGGTCCTGGGAATCAGTCTTCAAAGTACAGATGATTATTATCATCTCTTTTGACCAGACGCAGAACTAGAGCTCAGAGTAGTTAGGTCATTTGCCCAAGGCCACACAGTTGTGACAGATGCAGGATGGGAGCCAGTGTTCTCTTTGGTCTTTCATTTATTCCAGACCTTTTACTGGCTGCTTAGCACACAATAGTCCGTGCTGTGGGATGCTACCCATGGTGGTTTCCACTCTAGAGGGGGCTGGAAAGAAGTGACCAACAAGCAATCCGAGCCAGTCAGGGCAACTGCTGGGCAGGGGATGAGAGCAAGGCAGGGCTGGCGGAGATTCAGCTGGGAACCACTCTGTGGAGGGCACATAAGTAGTGCCTGTCTAAACTTGCAATGCCCATTCACTTTGATCCTTTCTTTTTTCTGTGTGTGTGTGGTGTGTGGTGTGTGTGTGTGTGTGTGTGTGTGTGCACCACAAGTGCATGCAGAGGACAACCTCGAGGTGTTTACCCTCTTCTGCCTTTTTTGACATAGAATCGCCCTTGTCTTGTTTATTACTCTTCTACTGCGTGTGCGCCAGTCTAGCTGTCCAGACTCTCTTGGCTCCACCTCCCATTAGGGTAGCCATCCATGTGATTACAGACATGTTTACCCCTGTGTGTTAGGCTTTCCGTGAGTGCTGGGGCACTGAACTCAGGTCAGCAGGTTTGCAAGCAAGGTCTTTAACTGCCAAGCCATCTCTCCAACCCCCAGAAGTTTGATTCTTAGGCAATTGATTCCAGAAATGTGTTAGCACACATGACAGTGAACTGAGATGAGTACAAGGCAGAACGAGCTGAAGAGAGGAAATAAAGCAGATGTGCATCAGGAGAGAACACTGGCCACACCTCTGCAAGACAACCCTTCATAGAATCAAAGAAGGATGACTGCTTTGAAAGGAACAATGCTGAGGTGTATTCTGCACCTCAGAGTAGGCTTTACTCCACTCTGGATTGACAAATTTGGCAGCTTTGCCCACCTGGTACTTGTTTGGGAAGTATGAAAAATGAAGGAAAGAGTCATTTGATTTGCAATGCAGTTTTGGAGGTGGCCTCAAGGAGATGTGGAGCAGGGTCGTAGTTCCTGCACGGAGGTGGCGGGGCAGGACGTGGCATTGATTACAGTGGCGATTCAAAGATGTTGGAGAAGCCAGGGCAATGGGATGGCTGTCAAGGTGAGCTGCTTGTTCTAGCTCAGGTGCATCTACCCAGAAAGCAAGAAGCACAGGGAAGAGGAGTAGAATGTGCATCCCAGAGACTTCACTGGCACGGGTGCTACAGAGCTGCCAGGTTTGATACTTGCCCTGCTTGTTTTTGATCTTGCTTTGGTTCAATATTTTCTTACTATGTTCCTGTAGTGGCTTTCTTATTGCTGGGACACAACACCTGATCAAAAGCAGCATACAGGAGGAAAGTTTTTATTTTGGCTCATAGTCTCAAGGGAAAGCCTCATGATGACAGGAAGAAACACGGAATGAGCAGAGGCTGGACATCACCTCTGCCAGAGCACGTGAAAACAGCAGAAGGTCAGTGAACTGGGTTCTGGCAAGGGGGAGCTGCTATCACACCCCTAAATCCCTCTCTAGAAACATATCTTTTCTAGCAAGGCTCCACTTCCCAAATTGCCATCAGCTGGGGACCAAGCATTCACAGTACATCAGTAAAGAGGACATGTGATTCAAACCATCACATATGCCTAATGGCTTCTTTTGCACTGAGAATATTTATTCTGTGCCATTATGTTCCAAAAATATTCAACTTGTGTTTTGATTTCACAGGATCACAATAAGGAGACCATCTTGTTTAAGATGAAACTTTGGACTTTCAAATGATAAGGATTATTGGACTAAATGCATTTTAAATCATGAGACTGTCATAGGTCTATGGTTATCAAGGGCAGAATATGATGGTTGGAATGAGGTATTCCCCCTATAGACTCATGTGTTGTCAATGCTTTTGTCCCCAGTTGGTGGAAATTTGGGAGGTGAAGCCTTGCTGGAAGAGGTACATTGTTGGGTATAGGCTTTGGGATATCATAGCCCAGCTTCCCTCTTGCCAGAGCTAACTCACACTTAATTGCTTCCTGTCAGCTAATCTGACCAGGTGAAATGCTCAGCTTTTTTCTTCCATGGTGAATCTTCCCTTTGAGATCATATGCTAAAATAAACCCTTTCCTTTTATCAGCTGCTTTTGGTTGGGTGTCTGTTCCCAGCAACATGAAGGTCACTACAACAGGGAATAATCTTCAGAGGGGACAATTGAGGATGCAGGGAGAAGAAAAGGTATATAATTGTTGGGTATAAAAATCCTTAAAGATGAGGTTGGGTGAGACTTGGTAAACAAGGAGAAGTATGGCCTTTAAGGATCAGAGACTTTGTAAAAAAAAAGGGGGGGGACAAAAAGAGTATGTGAGTAAGTGGTTGGCATGGGTAGAAGGAAGATGAATATAGTCTTATATAATTATCTCCAGCAGATATTAAGTATATAAACTTTATATTCATTGGAACTAAATGCATACAAATAAATGTATGAAGTACCAGCCAGAGTTATAGTCTGAGAATGATGAGGAGGGAAGAGGAAAGCAAAGGTTTAATAGGAAAGAAGATGTGTGAAATTATCTCTTTGGAAAGTGAAAATGATAAAATTGTAGAGACATCTTACCAACCCTCTGACCTGTCCCTCTAAATTCAAAATCAGGTTGCAAGGCTGCTGTGTTTTTCTCCAATGCTTTTTTTTTTTTTTTTTTTTTTTTTTTTTTTTTTTGGTTTTCCGAGGTAGGGTCTCACTGTGGCCCAGGCTGACCTGGAACTAACTATGTAGTCTCAGGGTGGCCTTGAACTCATGGAGATCCCCTACTTCTGCCTGCTGAGTGCTGGGATTAAAAGCTTGCGCCACCACATCCGGCTTCCAATGCTTTTTAAATGTAGACCACTGAAAGAATAAAACCAGGACTGTACTGTGACCAGATAAGAGAGAGGGGAAGAACTGAAAGTGTTTTAACAGGCAATCTTCCATTCATGAGCTATGGTCCTTCAGCTGGATAAAGAGAAAAGTGAAGCTATGCATAGGATAGTTAAAGTCATTTAAAAAAACAGAGAGAGAGAAGGTTAACAAATTCTTCAAGAATTATTGTAAGGGGCATACAACAGGAAAAAATAGATGCTACAGAATTACTGGCTTTCAGTAGATAAATGTGATTATTGGAATAACATGATCAAGTGTATGGATATAGGAGTGTATAGCTCTAATGATAAGATAATACCCTGGGGGTCATTAGCTACTTGCACTGGGAGTTAGCCTCCCCCTTCAGCTGGTCTGAGATGGCCTCATTCTCAGATGAGCGCTCCATGAGGGGTGTAGAGATGTCCTCGCAGCTCTACATGTCATCCTCCTTAAAGAGGAGATCCAGGGAGAAGAGGCCTTGCTTTCGATGACCATGGAGGACTTCTGTGACTGAGTGCTTGACTACCTTGGATCACATGCCCAATGCCAACTCATGGCCAGAGAGACAGAGTCACCTAATGGTCCAGCTCATGCATGTGCTTGGGATGCTTGGTAAGAGGTCAGCCCTTTCAGACTTCATCAGCAGAATGTGAAAGAGCTGTGGTTTCTCAAAGAAAGAAGCACTGGCCTATTGAGGAAACACAAATACCAAATGCCCAGTCCACACGGACAGAAGCTTCTGGCCAGGTTACTGAGAAGGAGCAGGTAAAGCAATAAAGCCCTGCTCTGTGTCTTGGTACCAAGTAGATTTGATACACTTGTGTTTCTTGTAAGCCTGGGGCTGTATTCTGCACTTTGACCTGACTTGACTAGCTTGTATGAATTGAGTGATTGAGTAGATCTCTGATCTTCTTTGGGGTCAGTGATTTCTTTTAAAAATGTCTAATGTCACTGAATCAGTGACTTTCTGGGACATTGCTGGGACAAAATACCAGGCTAGAAATAATTTATAGAAAACCAAGGGTTTAATTCAGCTTATAGTTTTGAGGGAAAGTTTATCATGGCAGGAAAAGCATGGCAAGAGCAGACATCATCATAGGGCAGGGACTCAGTGGGGCTGGGCTGTAACATCTTCAGACCCACTTCCTGGGACACACTTTCTCCAGAAAAGCTCCACCTCCTAAAGGTTTCATGTAGCAGTTGGCTTCACATTGCTTGGATGAGCTTCCAGAGCAGGCACAGTTATAGGGAGAAGGAAATTTATTTGAAGCTTACAGATCTAGGGAAAGTTCCATAATGGTGAAAGAAATTGGCCGCCTTTACCAAATACACACACACAGAGGAAAACCACCATCAACCCCATAAGCAAGCACACTTCAGGAACCCAGACTGACCTTGGGCACTTTGCATATCTTAGGTCCGAATTCAGACCTACCTTAGGGCTGGACCCTAGGATCAATCCACAGTGACACCTCCTCCAGCCATGAGCTTGCTGATATAAATTATAATCTTTACAAATTCTTGAATATATTGGGGGCATCCATTCAAACTACCACATTCCATAAATCTCTTAAAATGTGCCACCAACTGATACAGTGATGAGCTGGACATGGTGGCACACACATGTAATACCAGCATCCAGGAGGCAGAGACAGTAGGATCTGGAATTGGAGGACAGACAAACCTCCAACTACCAAGCAGGAACAGTTCCTGGTTATAGTCTGTCATGGATAAGGAAGGCACAGTGGCAGGAGCTTGAGGCAGCTAGATGCATTCAGCAAGGTAGGAAGCAGAGCAGAGTGGTGAATGCTGTTGTAATCAGCTCTCCCTTTTCTTTTCCTTTCCTTTCCTTTCCTTTCCTTTCCTTTCCTTTCCTTTCCTTTCCTTTCCTTTCCTTTCCTTTTTTTTTTTTTCCTTTCCTTTTGTTTTTTTTCCTTTCCTTTCCTTTCCTTTCCTTTCCTTTCCTTTCCTTTCCTTTCCTTTACTTTACTTTTTTTTAGGTAAGCCCAACAGACTGCCCTGTTTTTATTTGAGAGAGTGACAGCAAGAGCACGAAAGAGAGAGAGAGAGAGAGAGAATTGGCATGCCAGGTCCTTCAGCCACTGCAACAAAGCACCACCTTGTGAGCATGTGCAACCTCGTGTGTTTGCATCACTTTGTGCATTTGACTTTCACAGGACCTAGAGAGTCGAATACGGGTCCTTAGGGTTCATATGTATGTGCCTGCTAAGCCAGCCCTCTCTCTTTTCTTCTACAGCCCAGGATGCTGCCCACAGTTGAAGGGGGTCTTCAAACATCAATTAACTTCATCAAGATTTTCCCTTGTGTGATGTTAGGTCCTGTCACATTGACAATCAATATAAGCCATCGGAGTCCCCATGGCAGGTCTTAGAAAGGCGTCTGCAGTCATTTCCTCTCTATATGCTCATTCCTTTACCACTCCTGAAGCAACTCCCCTCAGAAGGTACAGCATGCCAGGCCAGACTTTGCGTAGAGCCTGGCCTGGTGACTTCCTTTGGCCAACAGAATATGGCAGGAGTAGGGAGCAGAGCCATCCCTAGATCACAGGAAGCCCTGTGTTGAGAACCTGCCAGCTGCTATGCAAACTAGCTGAGCCCATGTGGATATGGCATTCTGAGCCTGACCCATATAGCTTAGCCAAGGCCCAGGTGAATTCCCAGAAACCACGAACCCAGAGGCAGCTCAGACTCACTGTGCTGCCCAGCTGACCCTAGACACATGAGCCTAGTGAATGCTGGTGATTTTAAGACTAATCCTTGGGGTGGTTTGTTTGACACACTGCCTAGGTCTTCTCTTATTTCTGGATCTGTAAAATGTTTCTCTCTACTTCCTCTCTGAATAGATTTGATGAGGTAAAGGTCCATTTCTCCTGCACAAGCCAAGTTTCTGCATATGAAACAGTCCTTTAACTTCAGAGCCGTGTACACTCTGCCACGAAACGTGTTTGAGGATTCCTTTCGTGATCAGCTGTGTGCCCTGTGGGTTTTCTTCATTTCCTGCAGTCTGGGTGAGTGAGGAAATGTCTGTACATTTTCCTTCTCCTGGTTTTTACTGGTTTCTATCCTTTGCATTGGTCTGAGAAGACACGGGTGCAGAGCCTGCTCAGGTCTCACTGGCTAGGAGGTTCGGGTAGCTCCAGCCTGGGGTCTCCTCACCTTTTATGGCAGGGGCAATCAGGATTTCAGAAAGGATCAGATGATGCTGAATGGTTGACAGTATCAGTGCAGCGCCAGATGTGGGGAACCCCATACACATCAGCTCCTTCCCTTGCTGAAGTCTGCAGCCCGCTATGAAGGCATCACCAGATGATGGGTCCCCTGGTCGTTGTTGGGAGTGCAGAGACAAATGAGACATCAACTATTAAAACAATCAATGCTTTAATTAGGGTGATAATTTTTGAAGGAGGAATTCCAAAGAAGGCTATAACTGTAAGCCCAGAGGGTAAGGGGACCCTGGGAGGCCCATTCACTCTCCTCTACAATAGATCAGAGTAATGGTTGAGTGGAAAGAGCTTGCCTCTTCCTGATGGGTGGTGATTAAGAACTAGGTTGCGGTAGGGGGGGGTCAGGCATGCCTGATTTAAATTCTAGTTCTGCAATTTACAAAAGGTATGAGCCAGTGGAAACAATTCTAACTATGGTGAACTGGGAACCTCTCACACTGTAGGTGGGAACGTAAATTAGTACAGCCATTACGGGGAACAGTATGGAGGTTCATCAAGCAATCTTACTACCCAATATTTATCCAAAGGAAATGAAAGGAGAATGAAAGATACTTCTGCACCTCTGTGTTCATTGCAGCACTATTCATAATAGCCAAGAAATAGAATCAACCATCAACTGATGACTGAATATAGAAAAATGTATGAACATACCATTCACCCATGAAAAGCAAATGGAATCCTGTCATTTGTGACAACAGAGATAGAACTGGACATCACTGTGTTCAATGAAGTAAAGCAGGCCCCGAAAGACAAGTAGTGCATGATCTTAGCCACGTGGAATGTAAAACACGCGCTGCTATCAGAGGCTTGGAGGAGTAGCAGGGAAGGAAGGGAAGGGAGAAGGTTCTAAATTACACTTAGAGAAGAGTAAAAAGTTGCTATATTCCTTACTAAATACTACAAAAAGCACTAAGAAGTTTAGATGTTTTCAACATAAATAATTGATAAACATTTGAGTCTATAGATCTGTTTAACCTGATTTAAACATTATAGCATATATGTGTATTGACATATCACATGGAACCCTACAGGTATGTGGGCTTAGATTTCACATATTAGTAACAATAAATTTGAACAAAAATCCTCAGAGTATCAAGAGAATAATGACTTCAACTTCTAAAGCTTCAGTTTCTATATTTGCAAACATAGGTGAAATAAGGGCACCCTTCTTGTGGACTTGAGGACATAAGGAGAGGTTTCTGGGCTCTGTGCACAATGCCAGCACATGCCTGGGAGTCTGATGACCTGTCCAACCTGGGCTTAGTGCCTGAGTAAGGCTCTGCTGTCCGTGCCAACCTGAAGACACAGAGCTGAGTAAGGACTAGGCTAGCCTGGAATTAGTGATAATTTGAGGTGAAATCCTTCAGGGTATGAAATTTCAAAGCAGATTCTCAGCAGTAATCAAAGATCTCCTACAATTTTCAAATCCAAAAGTTTTTCCAGTTTTGAAGTAGAGTTCATTTCCTGAGGAAATGTTAAGCAAGTCAAGTATCAGAGACCTTACAGAGTTTAGGGAGCAGTCTGTCTGCTGCCACAGGCCTGCGTCCTCTGCTATTAGCCAGGAACCTTAGATGCGTATACAGATGACAGTCACAGAGAGGGTGTGGGCACTGAAGGGCATTAAGTGTCCGTGGGGGCTACAGGTAGCAACCGGCCACCCAAACGCCATCATCTTAAGAAGTGATAGCTAGTCCTGGTTGGGTCAGGCTGAATTTACAGCAAGTAGAAATTTATGAATATTTCCTTGGATGTATATTGCATTATTCCTTTTGAATTAAGCATGAAAACTTAGACTTTCCTGACTTAAAGGCGAGGAGAAAGGAGGACTTCAAGTTCCTAGAGGGACATTTAGTTGGTTGGAGTAATAAGTGAACGAGCATTTATCAGACCTTCTCGGAGCCCTGCATTCTGATGCACCATGGGGTCCCCAGGGTAGTCCTGATCTTTAGTTGCTTTGACTAGTGGGAAAAAAGAGGTGTGAGCAAGAGCGGGTGTGGTGGTGCATGCCTTTAAACCCAGCACTCGGGAGGCAGAGGTGGGGGGATCACCATGAGTTCAAGGCCACCCTGAGACTACAGAGTGAATTCCAGGTCAGCCGGGGCTAGACCAAGACTCTACCTCAAAAACAAAACAAAACAAAAAAACCCCAAAACGAAAACAAAACAAAAAAGAAGAGGTATGAGCAAGGAGCTTAGCAGAGAGCTTCCTTGGAGACACAGACTTACTCTGGCCATCAAGGAGAGGGGCCGAGGCTGGGTCTTGGGGATGAACAGGAGATGATCATGTAATGACCATGAGAAGGTAGAAGAAAAAATATGAAAGGCTGAAAGAGCTACATTGTGTGTGTGGAGGGATAAGAAAGTCACAGTGCACCTGGCTGCAGGGCTGGTCCTGGAGAAGGAGAAGAGGCTGGCGTTGACTGTTTAATATGACGATGCCGCGCGTGCTTCTGTATCTCCTACAGAACCCCTCATGATGCCCAGTGCATAACAGGATATTAAATCTTTGGTAGTGGATGATATGTGAAGACTTAAATGGGATGCCAGGCAGCAGGGAAAGGTTCGTCTGCAATGGAGAGGCAGCATCAAATCAGGGAGGGGCATCAAGGGATGAGAAGCAAATGGATGGACCAGATCTCAGCGTTAGGGCAGCAGGAATGGATCCGGGTCATGATCCTGTGTGGGATCTTGATCAACTCATTGAAGCTTTCGAGTTAGTTACTTTTTTCCATAATACAAAGACAACACCACCAACTTGGGCAGTGAGACGTCTTATAGTTGCAAGAAACAGATGAGTGAATTTAAAAGGACTCAGGCAAAATAAGGGATATGTTAGCTTATGCCATTGAAGTTTTCTGGGTATGTCTTAGGCCAGAAACACAGAGGAGGTTTCCTCCACCTTTTTTAAAAAAAACCTTTATCTTTTATTTATTTATTTTTGAGAGAACAAGAGAGAAAGAGGCAGAGAGAGAGAGAGAGAGAGAGAGAGAGAGAGAGAGAGAGGAAGAGAACAGGTTTACCAGGGCCTCCAGACACTGCAAATGGACTCCAGACGCATGCCCCACCATGTGCATCTGGCTTATGTGGGTCCTGGGGAATTGCACGGGGTCCTTTGGCTTTGCAGGCAAATGCCTTAACCACTAAGCCATCTCTCCAGCCCCCCTCCACCTTTTAACTGTTCTTCCCTATGGGCAGGCTTTGCTGTCAGAAGAGGCTTGCAAGTGAGAGAACCAGACTCCATCATGTTTTAGAAGTTCAGGCACTAGGTACCCTGCTCTACTCTTGGGTGATTACAGATTCTTTTCAAGTCTTTGGTGCTTCATTTCCCTGGGCAGATTTTATACAATTTTTGGTGGTGAATAATGTGTCAACTTGGCCAGGAAGGGATGCCCAGATTGGGAATGCGCCATATTGATTTGTACATGATGGTGTCTCTGCAAGAGTTCTGCATTTGAGTAGGTGAGTGAAGGAAGTTTTCCTCCCTCATGTGGATGGATGGACCTCATCCAGTCCCCTGGGGTTTCAGACAGAATGAGAAAGATGGAGGAGAAGTATGATATCTCTCCCCTTTCTCAAGCTGACTTGAAACACCCACCTTTTGACCTCAGACATCCCGTCTCCTAGTTTGTGGGCTTTCACACTCAAACTGAACTACTTTAAGCTGAACTATATCACAAGGTTGCCTGGTCCTACCATTGCAGATGGCCTCCAGCCACTGCAAATGGACTCCAGACGCATGCCCCACCATGTGCATCTGGCTTATGTGGGTCCTGGGGAATTGAGCCGTGGTCCTTTGGCTTTGCAGGCAAATGCCTTAACCACTAAGCCATCTCTCCAGCCCCCTCCACCTTTTAACTGTTCTTCCCTGTGGGCAGGCTTTGCTGTCAGAAGGGGCTTGCAAGTGAGAGAACCAGACTCCATCATGCTTTAGAAGTTCAGGCACTAGGTACCCTGCTCTACTCTTGGGTGATTACAGGTGCAATTTCTTCACCTTCAAAACCAAGTGAGCGATTATTATCCCACTCTTCCTCTTCTATGCATTTACATATCCTTTGATTCGTGCTCCCTGGCGACCTCTGACTAATGCATCTTAAGATCTCCTTTATAATCCCTCTCAAGGGTCTTGAGGTAGTCTTCCTTGAAGGTTGTTCATGTATGCTGTCGGGGTGGGACGTCTTCCCCCCCTCTTCCAGCATCTCTAGGCTCTTCTTCCCTTTGTAGGCTACTGTGAGACCCTTTCGTCCTTGTGGATGGAGGGTGTCTGAAGTTATTTTTGTTAGAATAGTAAAGCTGAGGATAAGGACATAGTAAACACTATTCTAACATTTCATTCCTTCCTGCAGTTCTTAGAACAAACATTTTGTTAAATGCTGAGTCTTTGTCTTATTTTCCACAAAACAAAAGATTGCCCATAGCTCCAAGTTTCTGTCCTTCCTCCTAGATCCGTTTCCGGTCGGAAAGAAATCTGCTCTCTTGCATCCAATGTGAACACGGGTCTTAGGCATTGTATTAGCTACTTTTCATGTGGCTGTAACTGACACAAGCAATTTAAGGGAGGGAGGTCTTATTTTAGCTTCTGGTTTGGAGAGATAGAGTCCATCATGGTGGGGAAGGTTTGGTGACAGGCAGAGCCTGTCACATTGTGTCCACAGTCAGGAAGCAGAGAGTGAGGAAAGCTGTTGTCAGCTAGCTTGCTCCTTTTTATACAGCTCAGAACTCCCACATCGTGTAATAGCACGCCCACATTTAGGGTGGTCTTCCCATCTCAATTAACCTAACCTAGAAAAACCCTCAGAGCCATAACCAGAGATTTGTTTCCAGGGGGATTCCAGGTCCAGTCAGGTTGACTACCAGGATTACCCATCACAGGTCTCATTGTCCTTACTGCGAATCTGGCCCTGCGCTCAGTCCTAACCCAATCCCCGACCCTAGTGAGATGTATTGTGTGGGTTGCCTTATGCCTTGACTGCATGCCATGAGAGGAGAAGTCAGGTCAGCCCCACGAAATGGCATGGATCAAGAGGGTAGAAAGTGCTTTCCTCAGTCCACACTCATTGGTATTACTAAAGAAAGAAGTGACTGTAAAACCACAACCTACAGTGCCATGAATACAGCACCTCTGGGGGAGCTGGTGTCAGGATGGATTAACACACACACAAGACCTAAGTGTCCCATAGAAACTCAGTGGCTTTCTTTAGGAATGCAGGTACTGCTGCCAAAACAACAATAATAAGCATTCCTTCTCCTTTCTGACATGTTATTATTTTAGCACAGAGCGAGATTTCTGAAGGCTGGCTGCTTGAGTTACAATCCCATCATTTCTCCTTAATGGTGCTTCTTGGCCAAGTGAAATACACTTTCCATGATGCAGGGTACCTACCACACGCCTACGATGACTAATTGATTTAATAGTAGCAAAGTTTATAGAACAATATCCAGCACCTGGGAAGGGCTTAGTATATATGGACATTACCCAGGGGAGGTTTGTGGTCAGTGATGCAGCAAAGCGCTTTGATCTTTGTCCATGGGCCACTGACCATGCAGAAGGAGTGGACCCCAACTACAGAGAAACTCCCCCAGTGCCCATGCCAACAATCCTAGATTCCTATGCCAACAGTGCAGATGCTCATCTGGGACTCCACAGACAGTGTTTGTGAGCTAGGGACGAACATGGCTCAGAGAGGAGGGATGTCATGCTCAGGGAATTGCCATCACAGATAACAGAGTCTTACCACTGGAGGCTCAGGATATATGCTGGGTTGAAATGCTCTAAGTCTGTCCCCAGGGCTGCAAGAATTTGAGAGTCATAGTTTTGAAGAATAGTTAATGACTACTGCCGTGTTGAAGAGCATCAACAGTAGGGTCTCAAGGGAGGGGACAATCCTGATTTACAGTGTTTACCAATTGCCATAGTGTAAATATTTCTGCCATGGTTGGCTGCAAATTACTAGTGTTAGACAAGCAGCTGGGAAAGTGATGGGCACAGTGGGCTCTCCCATGCCACTGATAAAGCAATGGGCACAGTGGGCTCTCCCGTGTCTTTGGGAAAGTGATGGACACAGTCGGTTCTCCCATGTCTTTGGGAAAGCGATGGGCACAGTTGGTTCTGCCATGTCTTTGGGAAAGCGATGGGCACAGTCGGTTCTCCCATGCCCATGTAAACATGATCCTCTCCAGTGATTCTTAGCTCAGTGTCCTGGGCTCTGTCTCCCCCTTATCCTTCTGGGCTGGGTTATTACATCCCAACTGCACTTTTATAGAACTCTAAATTATTCTTTTATAGAGCTCTATTTTCTTTTATAGAACTCTAAATTATTTCTTTATTTATCACCCCCCTAAGTTAAGAAGTTCATATCGCCTGGTCCACAGAGTCTTTTAATGCCTCCTTCTATTTTCACATTACACATTCTTTAGGAAGAAGAACCTCCTTGGGCTCGCTTCTAATTTCCCAGCCCCTGTTAGGGCTGGTGGTGCAGTCTCACGGCTCTGTCTGGAATCTATAAGGTTGGGAGAGAGATTGCTCAGGGAGCTAGAACTGCCTTTAGTTACCAGAAGGTACTGTCCAAAAAGGGGCAACTTCATTTGTTCTGTGGAGCCCCAGGGTATTGATCCAGGTCTGTTGATTAAAAAAATATGTTCAAGGAAACAGATGACAGTACTAAAGAAAAAAAACATCTTAACCACCAAAACTCTTTGAGCAGCAGACAAACTGTCTGGAGAGGCAGCGAGCTCCTTGTGTGCAGAAGCATGAAGTCCAGCACCAGGCAGCGCAGGAGGAAGCTACCCAGGGAGTTTTCACGGAATAAGAGATTAATACAGAGTCCTTTGTCCCAATTAAAGATCTGAGGCGACTGATTTTTATTTTATTTTAAAATTGTTTATGTGCATATATGAGTATGGTATGCATTCGTGTATATATACATGTGATCATAGCGTGCATGTTCATGTGTGTATGTGGTGTGTGGAGACAAGAGGTCAAAGATGGGGCTTCCACAATTGTTCCTCCCCCCCTTGTTTTTAAAGACAGGGTCTCATACTAAATCTGGAGCCTACAGATTCTCTGGCAAGCTCTAGGGTCTCCTGTCTCTGCCTCCTCAGTGCTGGGATTATAGGCGAATAGTCTTTTGATGTGGATGCTGGCATGTAAAGTCGTTCCTCATGCCTACACAGCAGGTGTTTACCCACCGAGCCATGTCCCCAGTCGATCCCTGAGGCTGTTGCTTTAGAATGGCTGTTATAACTCGTGGCTGACTATATGGTGGATGCGTACGTCACATGTACCCCTGATTCCCACAGAGAAAACACGGGGTCAGGTAGGAAAGCTGACAGACAGGAAGTGACAGCCACTCTGGTGCCCTCCCACCCCCTAAATGAATTGTGGTAAGAGATGAACAAGTCCGAGTTGAGGGTCAGAGAGGTTTATGATGTCCCCAAATGTTTCATGACTCCACTTAGGCTGTGGCCAGTGACTCACCCACCACAGAGGGCTCAGCTCATCCCTCTGCCTCAGGAAGCTCCTTCCTGTTCCACAGCCAGGACCTGCCTCACCCTGCTTGTTCTCTCAAGCTGTTGCACATACTTTAATGATAGGATCTGAAACACTTCAATGAAATTAATGACCTTTTTTTTCTCATTTGTTTGTTCAAATGATTTGGAAATTTCTTGAGGGCTGTAGTTATCTGCATTTTTCTTCTTTGTTGTCTGGAACCTTTAGTTCTCATCCTGGAAGCTGAATATGCTCTCAGCAGTGGGAAGGAGTGACGTAGGAGTACATGGTCATATAAATGGATGTGGAGACTGGGAATTGTTACAACAAGAAACTGTTTGGGAAGAGGTACAATCAAGTCAGATATTGGTACAAGTTGGGGTGTCCAGCAATTTGTGGGAGAATAAACCTAATTCCCAGGGAGTGTGCCCCACCTCATTACCCAGGGCTGGTTGGTCCAGAGGTGTGTAAGCGATGTGAACTGGAACAGTCAATTGTCCTCTTTGAAATCTGAAAAATTATGCCTGAGACGATGACTGGGATGTCAGAACCGAGTCCATTCATAGCAGCTTCTGTGGAGTCCTGCCACTGGCCATGGCTCCTGTCCCCACAAAAACCTGGCTACTTGCCCTTTCCCTGGAGGCTAGAATGTATTAGTCACCTTCTCATTACTGGGACCAAATACCTGACAAAATTCAATTTAATGGTGGAGGGATTTATTTCATTTTACAGACCTAGGTTATAGTCCATTGTGGCAAAGAAGGCATGGTGGCAATAGCTTGAAGCAGCTTATCACATCCAGTCCACAGGAAGTAGAAACTAATGAATGCCATTGCTCGTCTCAATTTTTTCCTTTTTGCACAGTCCAGCAGCCCAGCCCATGGAAGGCCGCCACCCATAGTGAAGGTGAGTCTTCCCACCTCAATTAACTTCATCTAGATATTCCCCTCAGGTCTGCCCAGAGGCTGGCTGACCAACTCTGGGTAATTGCTCACAGGTGATCCTAGACCCTGTCAAGTTGACATCAACATATGCCACCACACAGATGAATCCCTTTTCCCAATTGTCATTATCAAAAACACCTCTAACGTGGCCTTGATATTCATGACCTCACACTGGCTGAAACCTACATTAGCCCTGCATAGTAGGAGGGAGAAATGATGACCTCAAAATAGAAGGGAGTCTAGTTGGAAAGAAGAGGAGGAGGGAAGATCTGGGAGGGGGGAAAGTGAAGCAAGGGAGGGGATATGATCATAGTATATTGGTATATTGTCTATATGCAAATTGTCAGTTAAAAGTTTAAAAAAAACCGCCAAACCTCCAGGGAGAAAAACTACACCCAGTTGAGGTTACATTGATTGTGACTCAGGCAATCGCAACATTGGGGAAAATAAACTTTATACACTTCATCATGTCTTCCAACATTTATGCTCCATCACTTCTCCCTCCTACACCACCCTTCGGAATGATTCAGGAAGATCCTCACCTAATAGTTTTATCCCTGAAAACATCAGGAAGCAAAAGTTATTATCAAGAGACGTAATGGAAAACCTTCTAGAGAAATACAGCTAAAATGTATGAATGAACTATGACAAGTCTTCATAATAAAGATTTTATGATAACTAAGTAAGACAATATAAGGGCATTTTAGATTCAAACATTACAAAGTCTAGAATCTTGAGTAATCAATGTCATGTGAATGACTGCATTCACCACAGTAAGTCTTATGACAGTTACTTGCATATTACTGTCTTTTTACTGTCCTTTGCTCACCAGCTTGGTGGGAAGTAACTCAGCATTGTGATTAACAGGGAGAGGCTGGAGACAGAGTCAACAGGTGAAGGTGTCTTGTCCCAGTTACTTCCTACCTGTGTGAGGCTGGCTAGTCATCCAGTTTCCTTCATGTGTGTACCTGTAACCTTACTCTTAAAAGGGTTTATAGTGATGGCTATCTTAAAATTTGTCAGAAAATAAAATGACACAATGCTTATGAAATACTAAGAGCAACCCCGAAACAAAAATCCAGTTATTTTACCAGTGCTTTACTTTTTAAAACATGACACATGCAAGATGTGGTATCCATTGTGTGTCTGTTTTAATACAAATCCCTAGAATTGCTTCCTTTTATCTTCTGGGCCTCTACCCCTCTGCTCAGAGCTGTTCTTTTATGACTAGAAATAATTAGTTCTTCTACTTCTAATTCCACTGTAACTTTAGAAACATTGTGCAAAGAAAATTCTTGGTCAGGAAAACTCCTTGAGGGACTCTGGTTTTTACCATTTCTGCTAAAAAAAAATATTGTCAATCTGTTCTTTGTTTGACTGTGATGTGTCTTTAAACAGTTGTTTCTTCTTTTGAGTTTTTAGCAATTCTACTTTGATGTTTCTAAGCCCCATGTATCATGTGGTGTGTGTGTGTGTGTGCACATGGGTTGCACATGGTTGGGTAGTATGCATTTATCCCCTTATTGGATTAAGAGAACTCTGACACTTGTGTGGTGGTGTCTTCTATCCGTTATGAAAAATTGGGGACATTATCTCTTTAGATATTATTTTTTGTCCTTTTTTCTTATACTTCACTTTCTGAGACTATAATTACATTATTCATGAAACTTTAGCCTAAAATTTTATGCCTTGCAAAATGAGTAGGAAAGTGCTTTGATGAAGAGAAGTTGAGTAAAGGACGGGCATACTCTAGTTTGATCTTCCTCTGTCTGAGCTCTTCACCCCTCAAGATCTCGTTTCCTTGATTCCTTTAGGATTTCCTATACAAACTGTTTATTTAAAATATTGTTATTGGTCAGGAAGGAGGAGGGGGGAGGAGGATTAATCAAAATTAAAGATGTTATAATTAAGCCATATGGAAACCCATTTCCTTTTTTCATTATATATCTAAATATCATCTCTATATCTCTACTATCTATCTGTCTGTCTATCTATCTATCTACCTATCATCTAAAAGATAGACAGAAATACCCTGTGGAATATGCAGAGGGGGATAATGCTGAATGTTGTGTCCAGAAGCCATAGATTTTCACAAGAAACTTTCAGTACCGGGGTGGGATACCTTGCAGTGAATTGTTGGTCAGGGAGGCCCCTGATATACCCAAAACCTTACAGGATTTTCCAAGGCTCTTGGTTGCCCACCAGAACTAGATGGCAAGACCCTGTAGCTGGAGACTCCTCATGCTTGGGCTTCAGGTCACTGAGAAATCCAGCTGGAGCTGAGCTGGACACCTCCTCTCTGTGGACCAGCTGTCAGGATGCTGGAAAGAGCTATGTAGCCTGTTAGGGGCAAAAAAAGTCATCAATGGTCTTGATCAGCAGTGGACCCTGTAAGCTTCACACCTGGACAGCCAGGCTAAATGTGCAACTGGGACAAGAGTGGCATGTCCCTTATGGGGAACCCAACTGCTCTGTATTGGATTTGAGGTCCGCTTCATGGGAAGGCATTCATGCCTAATTAAAAGCCTATGGTGGAAGCTCATAAACCCAAGGGTGGAAACTATTACTGTTTTTGGCTAAATGGATATACTATGCCATCCAAACTTCCCTCTAAAACTTACATTTATGCCTATATGTTAATGTTACTCTCACTTTTGGTTAGTGAAGCCTCTCTTTTCAGATGGCAATGGCCACTGGGGAGACTCAAAATTGATCAAAGTGCTGAGAGGAAGAGACAGTAGCATGCTCAGCACAAGATGAGACATCTCTGCCACACCCTCCAAGGCTCAGAGTCCATTGCAGAAGAGTGATAGGAAGAATATGAGTCAAAGGAAGGGAGGAATGCTTTGCAGTACTATCTTCCACACACAAAGCGGCCGTGACACTCATGACCTAACTGTAGGTGCACAAGGCCTGCATAATGCGGGAGGGGGAATGATGATAACAAAATAGAGCAAAGACTAGATGGAAGGAAGGGATTTAGTGGAGGGGCACAAAGGAGGGCGGTGGGAGGGGTTATGATCATGGTATATTGTATATGTGAATGGAGGTTGTCTATAAAAAGCTAATAAATAAATAAATAAAATGCTTTAAAAATTCAAATTAAAAATATTATTCTTCTGGGCTGGAGAGATGGCTTAGTGATAAGGCACTTCCTGTGAAGACCAAGGACTCAGGTTTGATTCTTCAGTACTCACGTGAGCCAGGTGCAATGGTGACGCATGCATCTGGAGTTTGTTTGAAGTGGATGGAGGTCCTGGTGTGCCCAGTCTCCCCCCTCTCCTCTTTCTCTCTGCCTTTCTCTCCCTCTCTCCAATAAGTAAATAAAATATTTAAAAAATATTCTTGGTTTTATTTCTTTTAATGATTATAGTATTTCTCAGTGGGAAGATGGGTTTTGAGACATCTGCTTTACCCTAGTTGGAAGTTTTTAGCCAGGGATTTTTAGTGTAAAAATTCCTATATGTGTCTAATCCTCATTATCAAGTCCTGACCTAGCACCTAGTGTTAGAGCCCTAACTGCTGATAACTGCAATATATTCCCTGTTGCATGACTTGTCCTTAGAAGATCTGAACACATGTCTGTTCACCCCAGATAAGGCACCAGTGACAGACCAAAGAAACAATTTCTCACAAGTATGGCTTGATGAAGCGATGAATTAATTGGGATTACTTATAGGAGCATAAGTGCCTCAAAAGAGAGCGAAGCTACAGCATTGAAAAATGCACCCCAGCATGGGTGACAGCTCAAGAAAGTTGCATCCCTTGCACACCCTCCAACTTGCAGGCACTGCATCTAAGAGTCTTCTCACCTGGTAAATATTTATACGTGTTCAGGGAGGGCCCTGTGCGTCTTGTACATTTCTGAGCTTCCTGAGCCTTCCCACCCTCCAGTAGAAAATGTTTTTATTTGGAGGAATAGCTACATAGCAATCAGAGAGCAGACCAAGACTTCCTGGTCTCTTACAACGGTCATGGGGATAGCAGGAAGGAAGAAGACGAATTCACTCCCTCTCATCTCCTCTGAAGCTCCTCGAATGTTCTGCTTCTGCTCTGCATCTCTCCTCTTTCTAGCCAGCTTGAGTCCTTCTACCCTTCTTTTGCTAATTTTCTTGAGAGTAATTCACTATTATTTTTCATGTATGTGTACATGTGTAGTGTGCGTGTGTGCAGATGCGTGGGCTTGTGTGCATGCTTGTGGAGACAAGAGGAGGACACCTCATCTACCACTCTCCTACAGTATTTCTTTGAGACAGGGTTTCTCTCTGAACCTGGAACTCACCATCGATCCATAATGACTCTCCTGTCTCCAAGCCCACCAGTGCAGGGGTTACTGGCAGGTATAGCCATGCCTGGCTTTTTACAAGTGTACTGGTGCTTCAATTCAGGTCCTCGTGATTGTATGGCATGTATTCTTAGCCAGTGATCCATCATCTCCCTAGCTCCTAGTTTGTTATTTAAAAATAAATCTATTGTTCCAATGTCTGAGGCAAAAAAAAAAAAAAAAAAGAAAGAAAGAAAAAGAAAAAAAAAGAAACCCTATGAGAGAATTTCCAACGGGGGACTTAAAAAATTGAGAAGAGGGCTGGAGAGATGGCTTAGGGGTTAAGGTGCCTGCCTCCTAAACCTAAGAACACTGGTTCCAATCTCCAGCGGTTCCAATCTCCAGGTCCCACGTTTAGCCAGAAGCAAAGTGACGCAAGGGCGCAATGCCACACTTGATCACAAGGGGGCGCTCACATCTGGATTTCGTTCGCAGCAGCTGAGACACTGCTGCCGCGCCCATCTCTGTCTTCCTCTCTCTCTCTCTCTCTCTCTCTCTCTCTGTCTGTCTTTGTCTCTCTCTGTGTGTCTCTCTCCAAAAAAAAAAAAAAAAAAAGTTTAAAAAAATTGAGAAGGGATGATTCAAGTGTTATATTTGCCTGTGTTAGTGGGACTTTCACATGCATTTTCTGAATTAATCTTCATCCTAGAATGGGTAAAGTCAGTGTGATTGGCTGTTTTGAAGGTGAGCAAACATTCACTCAGAGAAGGCAAATACGTTTTCCCCACTGACAGCATCATGGGCCCATCATCCTAGAAGACTCTGCTGGCCTGTATTTTCCAGAAAACAAGGCTTCCACGAAAAGCTTCGAAAACCAGTCTTTTGGTTGCACAGCCCTGGGGAACTAAGAAGAGGAAAGTGAAATGACACAGTGAAAAGCAATGTGACAAAATGAGACAGGCTCAAGAGATGGCTCAGCAATTAAATGTGCTTCCCAAGCCAGCACAAGGGCCTGAGAGGCCCTATGACCGCCTGAGATCAAATCCCCATGTGAACAGTGGGTGTGGCGAAGCATGCCTGTTACCTCAGTCCTGTGGGAAGCAGAGACTGCAGAATTTCTCGTGTGGGAATGAGAATGGCAAACGTCAGAGTCAGTGCGAGGCTCTCTCAAGACCACATGCAATGAGCAATGGAGGAGGGGCACCTGATATTCCTCTCTGGCCTGTGCACATGCATATGGGGACATGTGCATTTGCACAAATGTGTGTGTATGTCACCCACCACCACAAGCATCATGCACACCACCCTGCACAGCATGTGCACACACATGTGCCAAGCCAGTAGGTGGTGGCTTAGCCATTGGTTCACACCAGATGACATATCCTTAGTCTCCAGAGGAAAGTTGACTACATCAGGAAATTAAAAAGGGCGAAAGATGAGAAACAGCTTCTGTGACAATAGTCAACACTCACAGGATATTTTCCCCAGTGGCCCAGCTGGCCCCTCTGGCAATCTTTGGAGCATCTAGATTAGAAGCTGGATTGAAGAACAGTCATTCTTAATGTAAATCAGCAAATCGATGCACCCAGAAACAATTCATCCTGTCTTCCCAGATCTTGCAAGATGACCTGGCCAGGTAGAGTCTGGGTCTTATACTCAGAGGCAGTATGGAAGCTGTTCTCTGGGGACAGAGGTGCCGGTCAAGGTGCTGTCAGACCACATCTGTAAGCTAAATGTGGGTCTGGTCAAGTGCTACAGCCAGCATGGCCAGCGGAGGAGGGACCAGTCTTCTGTGAGTGGCTCATTTCCCAAAGATGGCAGTGGGACTCTAGAGTCTGCCTTTAATAAAAGGAAACCTCCCCTCCCAGTCTACATGAATTCTATTGATTGCAGAGATCTTTCTGAGCGTTCATCAGTAACATCAAGGAAGTGCAGCTGAGTGTGTCAAGGGAGGCACTTCAACTGCTCCAGCACAGACCCCAGCATCAAAAATGCAAATCATGTGAAAATTGCCCTCATTCCTGAGAATGAATTTCCTAGGATCACAGTGTTAACATTCCTTTTACAATTTCACTTTCTCCAAGGGAGAAAAGGAAACCAACAAGGTTGATGAGGTCTCCACAGGGTCAGGAAAGAATTTTCACTGCATGTGTATGTGTGTGCATGTGTGTGCATTTAAGTATTTAAGTATTAAGTATGCTCCATGTGTGAGTGTAAATATGTGGATTTGATTATACCTTAAAGTATATGTGTGATAGAACAGCTTGTGTGAATGCCTTTGTGTGTGAATGTAAGTGCAAACACGTGTGTCTATGTGTGCAGTGCACTCCAGGGTGTCAGCATGGGTGGAGAGAGGTCATGCATGTTGGTGAACTGCTGTGCCAACTGCTCTTCAGCTGTTTCACATTCCGCTGGAAGGACCTTTGCTGTCCACATTCAGGAGTGTCTCCATACCCATTTTGAGAACCAGAGCAAGGGTACCTCTCTACAGAGGCCACCTTGACCCACCCTTTGAGCCCCAGTCCTTCCCAGGAACAATAACTTCACTACTGGCTTCCTCTTGGAGAAACATGAAATTATAAAAGTCTATTTGTCAAGCCGGGCGTGGCGACGCACACCTTTAATCCCAGCACTCGGGAGGCAGAGGTAGGAGGATCGCTAGAGTTCAAGGCCACCCTGAGACTACATAGTTAATTCCAGGTCAGCCTGGACCAGAGTGAGACCCTACCTCGCAAAAACCAAAAAAAAAAAAAAAAAAAAAAGTCTATTTGTCAAGTGAACACTCAAAGAGACAGTTTTACTTAGGTCTTAACAATGCCCATTCAAATGAGCAGGGCTGTTTGGTATCTGTGGTCCCCGATAGGTTTCTGTCTGTACAGGGCACAGGGTTGCCTGCTGCACTGTTCTGAGGCTGGGATTGTCCCTAAACCTTCCTCAGTGCAGCTGAGGTCAATGTCTGCTTTCCAAGTTCTGGCCACTTTGGCCCGTCTTGTTCACTGTCATTTGGTTCAATGCAAGTCACATAAAGGCAAGCGAAAGCACTCATAAAACAAAGGAAATCAATCAAACAAGCAAACAAAAAGAAGATCATTCAAGCCCCAAGCAAGCTTTGAGAATATGAAGTCTGAGCGAGATTCCAACACTGTGCTTACATTCAGGGCTTCACGGGAGACTTCTCTCTCCAGAACAATACCCCCTTTTATGGAGAGAGTCAGAGAGAAAGAGAGAGAGAGAGACAAATAGAGAATGGGCACTCCAGCAGCCTCTCAGCCACTGTGAACGAACTCCAAACACATGCGTCCCCTTGTGGGCAAGTGCAGCATTGTGCCTTTGGGTCACTTTGTGTCTGGCTAAATGTGGGACCTGGAGAATCGAACAGGCATTCTTAGGCTTAGCAGACAGGCACCTCAACCACTAAGCCATCTCTCCAGCCTGAGAACAACCCGTCTGAGGGAGCAACATAAGTAGGCTTGAGCAGAGAGAAGTGCTGAGATACATTTGCTTCAGAGAACTCATCCTCTGGACCAATCAGAAGGTGGTGAGGTCTTGAAGGACATCCTCAATGAGGAGGACGTCCACCACTGTCCATCACCAAAGCTCTTTTTATCTTACACAAATGAAACTTGATATTCCTAAGCCACACTACCCCGTTGCCCCTCCTCCCATCCATAGCAGTCCCTAGTCCATCTTCTGTCACTGTGATGCTGGCACTATGGGGAACCTTATGGTATTTGTCCCTTTTTTTGTGACTGGCTTCTATCATTCAGCATAATGTCCTATCATGTGGCATATATCTGGGTTTTCTTCCTTTTAGAGTTAGGAATATCCCTTTGTGTGTATATACTAGTTTTTGTTCATCCAACCATCCATTGGTGGACACTTGGTTGCATTATGAATAATTTTATTACAAACATGAGTATATAAATATCTCCTTAAAATGCTGCTTTCAATTATTTTGTGTATTTGTATGGAAGTAGAATTTCTGGAGTGGACATAAGTGTACAATTCTGCATCCATGGTTTTTGTGAAACTGGCATGCTGTTTTCTATAGTGGCTGCACCATTTCCCATTTTCACCAGCTGGTGTTTCCACAGTCTTATACAGTCTTGTTTCATTCGTTTATTTAATTATTTTAAAATGCATTTTCATATTATGCAATAGTTATACTAGTAGGAGGGGTGGGAGTGTGGGGGTCACAAGACTGGACCCAAATGGAACTGGTACCATAAAACCCTAGATCCTGAAAGACAGACTAAAAGTCTGAACCTACATCAGGTCCTTAGAGGGAACACCTGAAACAAAGGGCCCTGGAGAGGGTATGATGAAGAATAACCTTAATCTTCTCCTGTTTCTCTCTTTCTCTTTTCTCTCTTTCTCTTTTATATTATCTATCTTTTTTCTTTTTTTTTTCCCCCTTGGTGCTGCCCTGTAACTCCCAGTACCAGGATGCAGTTAACATCCACAATGAGCTGTTGATCAGAGAGACCTACAGGGTTTCCCATAAGAAGACAGACTTCTGTCAGAGCACTTGATTACCCACCAAAGGTTAATGGTAAGACCCTACTGCCAAAGATATCATATACTGTTGGTATGGAACATGGAGAGACCTGGCTAGAATTTGGAAGAGAGTCAGTCCCCAGACAGTTAGCTAGTCTAGCACAAGAAGGTGCTACATGAACTACTGGGGGAAAATGGCCAATATCTGTCCAAGCAAGTCATGGTCTAAGCTACTCAACAGCAAACAACCTGATGTGATGCTCACCAAGTGCAATAGTGGCACACAGCCATGGTGGGTAAACCAACTGCTCTTGAATTGGCTAATGGATCCACTCAATGGAATGGAACCCATAACTGGAAATGGGAAACAAGTCAGAATCATACCCAAAAAGTGAGTTCATTCTCCAATATCAAGTCCCACCAGTCTTGGGCTACAAGAGGGCCTACAGCTATGAAATTCTCTCTAAAATAATAATGGTTATTCCATTTATCTGAAGCTGTCTTAACTTTCCATTGGAGAATTTGCTTCTCTTTTTCAGATGGATGTAGAACCTGAAGAGAGAATCAGTCCATCACACTTCACCAGGGCCCTAGCTGAAACCATAGAGTAATTGGGGAAATGAGCAAGAATGCTGCATTCATGGTGAACCTGGTATCAGCACAAGGGTGAAGTATATAGACACAAAGAACACTCAACTCCTACCAAACCAGACATCCAGAAACACAGAGGATCCCAAGACCTCATCACTGAAGTAGACCTAAAACAAACCCAACATGGCTCAGGGAAATTCATGGAAGAGGGGGTGGAAAGATTGTTAGAGCCACAAGTTGGGACATTATGCACAGAAACATTGCCTCTTCCCCATAACTGATGGCATCCCTCACAATGCATGACCCACAATCCCTATGGGGATAATTGGTATCCCCATCAAGAAGGGTCCCTTCTGATGGGGAAGGACAGGAAGGAGGCTAAGGATGGTAGCAACATGTGCTGTTTACACACTGAATATTTAAATCACTAATAAAGAAAAAATAATGTAAGAGCCAAAAAATGTTAATGTGGGTTTTGTAGCATGGAGAGAGGAATAGAGAGAAAGGGCAGATACAAATTTTATGAAGTTATCCAGTTCCAAAATTCTCAACATCACTCATGTCAGACAGTGTAGGCTGCAAAGTAAACTTGGAATTGTTATACAGATATGGGGCAGTGAGTCTAGTAGGGAGAAAAGAAGAGAAGTTAAGAGAATAATAGAAATAATAAGATCTGTGTTGACTGGTTATAGTTAGCTATGACTTTTTGCTCTCAGAAATATTTAGAATTTTCAATCACTATTCAGGATACAAATTGTTATATCTCTGGTCATCAGAGTCAGAGATTTCAGTCATTATTTTTCAGTTAGGAGAGCCCAGGCTGTGATGTCAGGAGACTGAGGAACAAATCCTGTTGCTGAATTAATTAACCCCACTCCTGGCAGTGTTTGATCTAAAGGTTACTATAACCAACAAACACTCTTGCAAGACCTATCATATTGTGTTGTAGATCAAGTTTTGGGGTAGAATATAGTCTTATTCACTGCCTTACATGCAGTCTCACCACAGTGGATATTATTGGATGAAAGAAGGAAGGAAGGAAGGAAGGAAGGAAGGAAGGAAGGAAGGGCACTATTCTTTATAGTCTTGGTCCTAGTTAAGGGAGGTGAAGGAAGACTAGAACTGAGACTGATGCAAAAAGGAGAGCACAGGGCTTATAACCAGATCAAACATATTTTAGGGTCTCAAAAGGTCAGTGTTTTTATGGTGATGGCTGTGATGGAGATGATGATGCATTGACTCCTGTCCAGTGGTCTTTTCTGTTTCTCTTCTCTGGCAGCTCACTGTATAGCACACAGCCACAGTAGGTGTTAACCTATATGGATGGGAATCTCATGGGCATGTCTTCTCTTGAGTTCACCCCATAGCTTCACAGGATCCACACAGACAGAGCATTTAACTAATGGGTGGGATTCTCATGGGCATATCTCCTCTTGAGTTCACCTCATAGCTTCACAGGATTCACACAGCCTTGGTAGTTGTTAACTATGTGGATAGGGTTCTCATGGGCATATATTCTTTTGAATTCACCCTATAGCTTCCCAGGATCCATGCATCATTAATGCTACCTCAGAAGGAATCTCACTTATTTCCTAACACTGTCTGCAGATGGGATCTCATTTCCATGCATTTCACCATGGAGTTGTCACAATGTAATTGGGTTTCTGGGTTGTTTCACTTGCCTTTTCTTGGACTTGGATGGACCTTATGTTGTGGTGGGGAGTGCCTGGAAGAGTCAGAGCCCCGAGTGAGCAGTCTCACAGTTCCTAGGGAATAAATCCCCACACATGTCTGGGTGTATTGAATGTGAAGAGCATGGGCAACTATTTGAATTTCCAAAGTCATGGGCACAGCGTGCCAGCTTTGAATTTTACATTATCTCTTGACCAAGACTTCTCCAATAGAATTATGGGAAGCACATTGCCCTTGGATTTAAATCCAGTTCACCTCTCCTGAATTCAATGACAGAGTATATCTTTATCAGGCTCCAGTTTTTTCATTCATTAAAGAGACTCACCTTGCTTGTCTCTTATTACTTTATGTTCATTGAAATATAAGTCAGTGATAGAGCATTTGGCTTGCATTTGCCAGTCCCTAGATCCTGTTCCCTATAGTACAAAATGTGTGTGTGTGTGTGTTGATATTTTGAATGAATGGTGTAGCTGTGTTATACACTGCAGTCAGAGGTGAATGCTGGTAAAATGGTGGTGGTGTGGGGGCAAAGTATATAACCTCACTTGAATGCTATCTCCAAGGGGGATTTTAACATTAAAACAAATTGTGTCTTCTGGAGGCCTTTCTGGGACTGACTTGTGGCTTAAGTGTCTAAAGAACATTTTTCTCTTTTAAAGAAGTTATTCCAGAAGGATAAAGATTTATTCCAACAAAGCCACTTTGTTACTTGATCACAATTAGCCTTGTCTAGAAACTCTTTTTAAATATTGATGTCCAGTAGAAATTGAATGTCAGCCACATATGTCTTTTGAAATTTCTCTGAAACCTGACTTGAAAATAAGCTTTAGCACTTGTGTTCAAGTCATGCCAGCCTGGGTTCTTGGACTACCCCACATACAGCCAGATGGGCATTCATTTGTGGCAATATGAAACTCTGTCATGCCTCCATCCCCTACCTCATGTCTCTCTCTCTCTCTCTCTCTTACACACACACACACACACACACACACACACACACACACACACACAAATAAATGAAAAAATTAAGATAAAACCCCCAAAGTAAGTTTTAATTTTGATATATTTTTATTGTAATAAGTATATTATAGAATCTCAAATATCCACAATAGTATCATTTTAACATGGACTCAGTAACCAAACTGCAAATGAGATATTTTACATTCTTTCTTTCCTATTATATTTCACAAGTACAAGGCTTCTTGAGCCAGATGTTAATTTTCTTGATAAGTACTTGATCTATACCACATCACATAAAAGTTATAATTGAAAAAATATATTCATATGTCCACATTGCTACAAACACACTTAAGGTGTTCTGGTAACATTGAAGTTGTAGGAGAATATCTTATTCTGCTTTGGTTTTCATATTTAAATTTAATTACTTAAAATGAGAGAAAATAAAACATTCAGTTCCTTGTTCACATTAGTGACATCTGAGCAACTTGCATGGTTGGCAAGTAGTGACTGGGCAGCATAACTTTGGAGAAGGTCCTGAGGGTGCTCAGCAGGGCTCATCTTGTATTTTGAACTTGGTTTTGAGGCAGCATAGGACAGGGGAAGTTAAGGGGTTGTGGGAAGGGAGAGAAGCTCCTCACCCCAGGATCCAGTATAAGCTTCTTGCTTGGCTGACAGTCAAGAATTTTGACATAATGCTGGAGGGGGGGGCGGACTTGCTATAAAGATGGGTTACAGAAACAATACCCCTTTTCTGAGAAATGCCTTAAATAGATGAATAACAAAAAATCCATGCCTAAGAACAGGATTAGTGTGTGTGCCTCTCTCTCTCTCTCTGTGTGTGTGTGTGTGTGTGTGTGTGTGTGTGTGTGTGTTTACATTCCTGTATGGTACAGGTGCACATGGAGGCCAGAGGACAACCTCAGGTGCTGTTACTCAAGCACCACTCACTTTTTTGAGATTGGGTCTCTCACACATCTTGAGCTTGCCAAATAGTCTATGGCCATCTGTCTCTGCCTTCACTGCTCTGGGATTATGAGTCTGCACCACCAAATCTTGTGTTATATTTTGTTTTGTGGGTTCTGGGGCTTGAACTCAGGTCCTCATGCTTGTAAGGCAATAAGGTTACCCACTGAGCTATCTCCCCAAATCCCCTGCATGTTAACTTACAGCAGCCCTCGTTTCTCATTCCTAAGGCAATGAACATTATGCACCACCTTACAGTTTATTTACACAAAGATTTACTTTTTAAGAGACTTAAACCAGCATATAGTTTTACTTTGTTTTTCAACATTAGTTTTTAAACTTATTGTGGAGATCAGGAAAGGCCCTGCATTCTGAGTGAGACCATGGCTTCTAGGCCCTGTCTTGCCCTGGAGTGACTCCATTTTGCAATGGCTCAAAAAGATACCACCTATGAACTTAATGAAACACATGGTAGTCAATGGGCACAAGGGAGTATTAAAACTACATTAGTAAAACCAGGCTTGAGAACTTGTCAAAAATCAGACTGAAAAAGGCTACAACACTTTCACCTCTATTAGACATGCAAGTTTGAGCTCAGGGAGCACCTTCCAAGATTTCCAAGTTCTTGTGCCTTTCTCTCCATGACCCTATTCTCCTACTACGCCCAGACCCTATAAAAAGAAGAACAAGTAATAGTGATGGGCACACCGATCTGTAATTTGACCCACAGGTGCATGTGTCAGAGGACTGGATGGGCAATTTTGGTTCTACTGCTCAAGAAGGTGACCTACTAACCACATTTCAGCTCACTGGGTAATATCAGGCAAGATTTGCAGACCTCCAGTCTTAGCAGACCTCCAGTAGGCAGGCATGTACAGGTACAATTCAGAATCTGTGGATTGCCATGATCTGAGTAGCCCATGAGACCCTCAGTTACCCCCAACCACTCACCCTCACTCCAGCTGCCACACACCTGACTCTGCAGCCAGGTTTTCTGCTGGGTGACCTGTGGGCTCCAGCACCCACAGCCCAGGCACCTTCCCTCTGTTGATGGCCCTGTCATCCTTTTCCTGTCTCTTGGATGTTCTCCAACTCTTTATCTATTGGTGGCCCACACATCTTCCCTGTCCCTCACTATATCTGGGGTGGCATGTGCACAATTTCCATTTGTCTGGAGCCCCCCCCCCACATTGTGGGCAGCCCATGCCAGGGCTCCTGTGGGCTCTCCTAACAAAGCCCATGGTCCACTCACACTCCCATCTCCTGCTGTACTACCCTTTCTAGCATTCTTGGTGGGCTGAACTAAAGGCTGCAAACTCTCCACACCCTGTGCTGCCTGGTCCCACCTGTGTTGTGGAACACAGAGACCCTCAGCATCTCTCCAATGCTACACCTTACTCCCTGTGACCACTTAGGGCATCACCTTAGACCCAGAAAGAGAACCAGCCAGAGGGAACCAGTGATTCCTCCATAACCTGCACATCTGGGTACAGCAAGGGAAAGTGCTATAGCCCTGGAGCCACAGACAAGACACAGCTGAGGCCAGGTCAAAAGGATCCCAGACCTTCAGTGCCACCTTTGGTAGTAAGTACCAGCCCAGAGTGGCTGGTGCACTTATGCACTCCACAACCTAAACACCTCAAAGTATAAATCCATAATTAGCCTATCCTATTCAAACGTAAAATGGAACTGAAGACACTACGAGTGAAAACTCTTGCTTCCTCCTTAACTTAATAAGATTCCTGCACTGTGATGCACAGACCACAACACAAAATAAGCAACACAAAACATCAAACATGGAGCTTTCCAACAAGGTTGACTAGTCCCACAATTGAAGTCTCCAAGGAAAACATAGAGGTGACAACAGGAATAGAACCCCAAAATAAAGACACAAGATATATGACTCTGACCAAGCAAATGGCAGAACTGGTAACAAATCAACAAAAAACCAACAATTGCATAAATGATATCCACACAGCTATCTTCACTAGGCTTGACATAATAGACAAAACCAAGAGAGACCTCAAAAGATAGATGCAGAGAAGGCCTTCAATAAAATACAACATCACTTCATGATCAAAACACTGAAAAGAATAGGCATAGAGGGTTTATATCTCAACATAATAAAGGCTATATATAAAGCACTCAAGGCCCAAACAATATTTAATGGGGAAAGACTCAAGAGTTCCCACTGAGATTGGGAACAAGACAGGGGTGCCCACTCTTATTACTGCTCTTCAACATAGTACTAGAAATCCTAGCCCAAGCAATAAGACTGGAGAAAGAAATAAAAAGGATACAAATTGCAAAGGAAGAAGTCAAGTTAGCCCTTTTAACAGATGACATGATCCTATACCTAACTGATCCGAAAGTCTCCATCTCAAAACTTCTAAAGGTGATTAATTCCTTCAGTAAGTTTGCAGGAAACGAAATCAACACACAAAATTCAGTAGCCTTTCTATATGCAAAGGACAAATATACAGAGAAAGAAATCAGCAAGGATGTCCTATTTTCAACAGCAACAAAAAAATTAAATACCTTGGAATAACACAAACCAAGGAGGTGGAAGACCTATATAAGGAAAACATCAAAACACTCAAGAAAGAAATTGAGGAATACTTGATAAAAGGGAAGATTTCCCATGTTCCTGGATAGGTAAAATTAATGCTGTGAAAATGACAATTCTACCAAAAGCAATATACAGATTTAATGCAATACCAATGAAAATACCGGCATTGTTCTTCACATAGATAGAAAAAAATGATCTCAAAATTCTTACAGACTGACATCAGGCCTAGGATATCCAAACATATCCTCAGCAAAAGAAATACCTCTGGAGGTATCACCATACCTGATTTAAAGCTATTTTACAAAGCCATAGTAACAAAAACAGCATGGTACTGACATAAAAAAAAAACAGAAATATTGACTGATGGAACAGAATTGAAGACCCAGACAAATAACTACAGTTACTTAATCTTTGACAAACGTGCTAATAATGTAGATTGAAGAAAAGACAGCATCTTCAATAAATGCTGTTGGACAAATTGGATAACCATATGGAGAAAAATGAAACTAGACCCGCTCATCTCACCATACACAAAAATCAAGTCTAAATGCAGTAAGATAAGACTACCTGAAACTCTTCTCCTATTGGAGGAAAAAATAGGAGGAACTTGCCATGATATAGGAGTGGGGAAAGACTTTCTGACCAAAACCCCAGTACCCAGGAAATTAAGCAATCATTCCCCCAGTGGGATCTCATGAAACTATAAAGCTTTTGCACAAACATAACATAATCAGAGCCAATAGCTTATGCACAAAATGGTGGAAAATTTTTGCCATCTATACCACTCACAGAGGCCTAATATCTAGACTCTATAAAGAACTCAAAAGACTAAACAATAAGAAGTCAAACAACCCATTCAAAAAATGTGGAAGAGAACTGAATAGGGAGTTCTCAGAGGAAGAAATACAAATGGCTAACACACTTAAGAAAATGTTCAACATCCCTAAGCATCAGGAGAATGCAAATTAAAACAATTATGAGATTCCACCTTACTCCAGTAAGGATGGCAATCATTAAAAAAATCTAATGACAACAAATGTTGGTGAGGATGTGGGGAAGAGGAACCCTCATCCACTGTTGGTGGGAATGTAAACACGTACAACCTCTATGGAAACCAATGTGCAGATTCCTGAAAAGAATGAACAGACACAGTTATCCCTTTACTGGGCATTTACTCTAAATGCTCCATTGCATCACTACAGAGATTTCATTAACCATGTTTATAGCTGCTTAATTCATACTAGATAAGAACTGGAATCAACTCAGGTGTCCATCATTGGATGAATGGATAACCAAGTTGTGCATTTACACAATAGAATTCTTTTTAAAATATTTTATTTATTTATTTGAGAGAGAGAAAAGGAGAGAGAGAGAGAGAATGGGCACTCCAGGGTCTCTAGCCATTGCAAACAAAGTCCAGTTGCATATACCACCTTGGGTATCTGGCTTAAATGGGTTCTGAGAAATTGAGCCTGGGTCCTTAGGCTTCTAAGGCCAGCACCTTAACTGCTAAGCCATCTCTCCAGCCCTACACAATGGAATTTCTACTCAGCAGTAAGAAAAAACAAACAATTAAATTTTTAGAAAAATGGACAGACTTAGAACAGATCAGACTCAGCAAACTCACACAATCACACAGAAAGACAAATGACACATGGTCTCACTCATCTGTGCTTGCTAACCTGGACCAGCTCGAGTTGCTGACATACCAAATAGGCAACTCAAGGCTCATACAATAGAGATGGAAGTGTATGGGGGGAGCAGAAGGCGAGTGTGTGGGGGGAACAAACACAAAACCAATCCCCAAATGAACTGGTACCATAGAAACTGGTACCTTGAAATTAAACTAAAAGATATAAACCTCAACAGGAATATCAGGGGAGTGTTCCAAAAGAAGTGCCCTGAAGAGGGAGGGATGAAGCATAACCTTAAAAATTTTGGCTCTGACCTGTAACTTGCACTACCAGAAATACGTGCTCCTCACATTGAGCTGTTGATCAGAGAGATCTATGAGGTCGCCAAAACAAGACAACACTTGATTACCCCCCTGAAATAAAAGGTAAGACCCTATTCCCGAACACACCATATGCCACTGGCTCAGAACACAGAGAAACCTGACTGGAATCCAGAAGAGAGCCAGTTCCCAGACAGTTAGGCCGACTAGTGCTGGAAAGTGCGATATGCACTACGGGGGGTCTAAGCTACTCAGGAACAACCAGCCTGACAGGAAGTACACACCAGGGGAATGTGGCCCTCAGCCTTGGTGGGTAACCAATAGCTTTCTGATTGGCTAAGATATCTGCTCAGTGGAAAGGAACCCATATCTGGAACTGGAAACCAGGTCAGAATCCTATGGAGACAAAGATTATGCTCTCCAATGTCAAGCTTCCACTTGTCTTTGGCTAAAAGAGAGGCTACATCCATCAAAATCTCCTTAAATTAATAATGCTTATCCAATTTAACATATGCTGACTTCACTCTCCATTGGAGAATCTGCTTTTCTTTTTCAATAGATAGCGAGACCAGAGGAGATAAACCACCTCAGTCAAGTCTCAGGCGAAACCACAGAGGAATTGGGGAGATGAGCAAGAGTGCTGCTTCCATGGTGAGCCTGACAATCAGTGCCATGGTGAAGGAGACAGATGCTGAGGTTACTCAATACCTACCAAAGCAGAAATCCAGAGATTCCTAAGAGCTTATCACGAAGTAGATTTAAAACACATCCACAAAGGCTCAGGGAATTTTGTGGAAGAAGGGGTGGAAAGATTATAAGAGCCACAGCTTGGGACATCAGGCCCAGAGGCATTGCCTCCCCCCAACTGACTGCTGCTTCCACAATGCATAACCCACAGCCCCATGTGGAATCCCTCCAACCTGCTGGACACAGTGGCACACAGTGTGAATCTCAGCACTTCTGAGGTAGAGGTAGGAGCATCACCATGAGTTCAATGAGTTCAAGGCCAGCCCTGAGACTACCTCAAAACAACAACAACAAAAAGAATACCAGTGAAGTGGAATCCAGGTCAGCCTGGGAAAGGATGGTACCAACACATGAGACATACTAAGTGTGTCTGTAAAAAAAAACAAATTGCATGAGGAAAAACAAAAAGTTGTCAAATAAAGTCATTCCTCTGGACCCACCTGGTATCTTGTTTTGATCCTCTGTATCTCAGGTAGAAATGTATTTCAAAACACACACACACACTTTAATCCCACACACACACACACTGGTAAGACTTACTAACAAAAACAAAACAAAACAAAAGTCACAAATCTCTCTATCTCTTACACACACACACACACAGGTAAGACTTACAGGTGACTGTCTCTTGCAAAGCCTGCACCCATTCCTTCATTATATACCAATATATCTTTCTTAAAAAACACCATCTCAACTTCATATTGATATTGAACTGCTCTGGAATTCTTTTCTGCAGTGTAAGCCAATATCTCGGCCATATCAAGTAGCAGCTCCTTGGGAAACCTTCTCAGGCTGGATATCTTGTGACATCAGGCTGTGTCTCCTCCTACTACTGATAATTGTGTTTTCAGAAAAAACCCACCAAACTCACTAGGAATCTTGCTCTGTAAGTTCCATGACCTCCTCTGACAGGACTAGCTTTATACTCCACTCCCCCTGGCTGCTTCTCTTTCTCTTCTTTCTCTCTCTCTCTCTCCCTCTCCTCTCTATACTCACTTTCTCTTTCATATTATCTATCTTTTTCCTCCCTCACCTTCCTAGGTGCAGACTTATAACTCCCAGTGCCAGCATGGGGTTAACTTCCACAATGAGCTGTTGATCCGAGACACCTACAAGGTTTCCCAAAAAAAACAGACTTCTGTCAGAGTTCTTTTTTAAAAAAATATATATATTTTATTTTTATTTTTTATTTTTTATTTATTTTTGGAGAGAGACACAGAGAGAGAGAGAGAGAGAGAGGAGAGGGAGACAGAGATGGGCGCGCCAGCAGTCTCTGTGAATGAAATCCAGATGTGTGCACCCCCTTGTGGGCAAGTGTGGCATTGCGCCCTTGCTTCACTTTGCATCTGGCTAAACGTGGGACCTGGAGACTGGAACCAGTGTTCTTAGGCTTAGCAGGCAGGCGCCTTAACCGCTAAGCTATCTCTCCAGCCCCTGTCAGAGTTCTTGATGACCCACCAAAGGTTAATGCTACTGTAGAATCAGGATGGAAAATGACTTACCAGCAGAGTGGGAGGAGTGCATTTTAATATTCTCGTCACCATAGCCTCAGCAGGTGTACAAACTGAACTGAATTAAAAAAAGATTTTTAGTTTTCATATCCATAGTTTCCTATTAGTTTCTCAAATACCCCATTATGAACAGATTTGGAGGGCAATTAACTTTTATCAAGAAGTACCAGGATTATATCGGTACAGGACAGAGCCACTCCCACCAACACCTTGTAAACAGAATGAAAGTGATAAGAACCTTTACGCTGGTCTGCCTTCTATTGTCTTCCCTCTTTCCTTTCTTTATACTTCAGTCATCTCATTGATTTGTGTAAAATATCTGATCTATGCTAGACACTGGGACAGGTGTGTATGTCACCTAAGGTGCCCCTAAGACAAGTGACACAGAGGCCCTGCCCTTCTCCTCTCTAGATGGAAACATTGGCATGTAAACAAAGCAATGTGTGCATGTAATATAACTGTTATCTCTATCAAATGAATTATCTCTCCACTCTATGAGACTCGCACACCAGATGGGAAGAGCCCAGGGTTTGTTGTCTATGTCCTTTGTAAAGTCATTTGACTCCACTGAACCTCAGTGTCTTCCTCTGTAGAATGAAGATAATAACGCCTGTATTTAAAGAGCTGTTTTGAAGATTCAAGGAAATGATATAGGTAAAACTTGGCACTCCTGGGACCCAGCCAGCAGTCTGTAAATGTAATAGTACTGTGATTTGTAATCAGCCTTCTAGCAGGTTCCAAGTGGTCTTCACTGCCATGGAAACTGAAATCCAGAGGGGAAAAGTGTGTCACTGTTTACTTAGATGCTACTTTACAAGTAGTGGGGGCACAGCCCCTTGAGAATAGGGACAGACGCTGAGGTTACTCAACACCTACCAAAGTAGAGATCCAGAGCTTCCTAAGAGCTTATCACGAAGTAGACTTAAAACACACCCACTGAGGCTCAGAGAATTTTGTGGAAGAAGGGGTGCCTCAGAGTGCCAGAAGAACATATTCCAGCAACACAGAGAGTGCAGGATGGAGGATCCCAGAGAGAGCAGTTAAGTATGGTGATACCTGAGAAAATGAGCGTATTCACAGGAAGAAGAGGAATAGCGTCTAAGGCCAGAGGGCCAAAGCTGGCCAGTAACCACACACAAGAAGACCTGCAGATACCAAAAATAAACTGTGTGAATGTGGACACACATGTCTGTGTGGGTATGACTTTGCTTGTGTGTGTACACAAATATGGGTGCTGGGGTCTAGTTAGAGATCAGAGTAATAAGTATGAGTGAGGTCATACAGGAGTAAGTTCTGATCCTATGTTTGTCTTTATTTTCTAGATGTTGAAGGAGAGAGAATTGGAGGCAGGGAGGCCAGGCAGACAGTGATGGTAGCCTGGTCCAGGGAAGTGGCTGTGAAGATGGAGAACAAGGAATAGAATTGAGACAGAAGGTGAGACTGATTTGAATCCATGACTTCTGAGCTGTAGTCACTGATCAAACATCCCTAAGACAAGTAATTAGTTTGTCCAGTTTCTTTTCGGATATTATTCCAGCTTTGGCTACATTTCCTAATGTCATTTGTAAATCCAGCCTTATATCGAGTGACTGTTAATCAGGTAATCACTGTTAGATATTATAACAAATAACCCCTAACTGCCAGTGGAATAACACAATAATTTTTCCCCTTGACATAAGCCCAATGTTGTCACATGCATGACTCTTCTCCAAGCCTACGTGACTCAGTGATTGCTAATTAGTGGCTTAGATGTCCTCAGGGCCTTGGAAATAATCTAAACTATCTTCTATATCCAACCACTAAATGTCACAAAGGGGGCTGGAGAGATGGCTTAGTGGTTAAGGTGACTGCCTGCTAACCCTAAGAAGACCGGTTTGATTCTCCAGGTCCCACATTTAGCCAGATGCAAAGTGATGCAAGGGTGCAATGTTGCACTTTCCCACCAGGGGGAGCACGTGTCTGGAGTTCATTCACAGTGGCTCAGAGGCCACTGGTGTGCCCATTCTCTCTCTCTCTCTCTCTGACTCTCTCCAAAAAATAAATAAATAAATGTCACAAAGAAAAGAACTTGGGAAGTTGTGTTGGAACTGGCAGAGATCATAGCTGCCCACTGTGTGGTTCATCTGCGTTATCACTTAAGTGGGGTTATAGGCACTATGGAAACACACTTCTGGGTGCATCTATGAGAATGTTTCCAGATACATTTAACTCAGGAGGGAAGACCTATCCTGAATTTGGGCAGCACAATGCTGGAATCCTGCGTTTAAGAAAAAGAACAACACTACTGGGCTTAATGCAGATGTTCCCGTCTCTGCCTTGACTGCAAATGCAATATGACCAGCCATTCCATGTCCCTGGCACCATGACTTCCTGTTCACAATGGACTAGGTACCCTCGAGTATAAGCCAAAGCAAACCCTTCCTCCCGTAGGCTATTTCTTACCAGATATTTGGTCATAAGATCAATAAAAGTAACTGAATCCTCATATTTCATTGTTGAGAACTAGTGACATGACTCATTTAAAGATTTTGGAAGACACAGACTGTGTGTATAATAACATGTTGGATTGATGAACATCTAGCCAGGCTCTGCCATTATGTTGGCTAAACCTAAGTGGGTGATTCATGTCAGTGATATTTCCTTTTTCCTTTTATTCTTTTGTTTCTGAGGTAAAGTCTCACTCTAGTCCAGGCTGACCTGGCACTCTCTCTGGAGTCCAAGACTGGCCTTGAATTCACAGCAATCCTCCTCCCTCTGTCTCCTGAGTGCTGGAGACACACCCTGTTCCCCTTATTTTACTATTATTATACATTATTTGTATAAAGTTATATACTCCCTTTTCTTTTTAATTTTTATTTCTTTGGATTTGTGTGGGTGGGCACACCAGGGTCTCTTGCTACTACAAACACATGCCTGTCCAACTTACTGAACCTGTGCCAGCAAGTTTTGCATGCAAGCACTTTTGACTACTGAGCCATCCATCTCACCATCCCATTTTCTCTTATTAACCTTGACTGTTCTGTTCTCGATAAGTGCATCCTTTGAGGAACCCGAACCAAGGGCTCCCTCTGGGTTTGGGCCCAATCCAGTAGGCAGTATGGAGAATGTCAATGGGATGCTGTTGTTAATAGCAGGATAAGGACACGTGTCTACTAATTTTCCTGTTCTGCCACTTAGGATATAGGCAAAAACAAAACTCGTTCTCGCAGACCTAGTATATGAACAGTCCTTTAAGATCTCTAGACTCTACTGTAAAAGAAACTGTGTGTCATGAAGAGAAGAGCAAGAGAAACCTCAGGGTCAAGTGATGAAGCCAGTAGAAATGTCACTGAATTGGATCTGATTCCTTCACAGGTGAGTTCTGCCTATCTGAACTAGCTGTTACTCCATCATTCCTTTTCAGCCACATGTATATTGATCTACAAGCTAAAGTTCCTTATTTAAATCAATTTTATAATGTTTACTGGTGGTTTGACTCTTGGAAAGTCCATTTATCATATTAACTTTCTTTTTCTAACTTGTTTTTTTAGATATCTATATAATGTGTACACAGCCATGATGGTACCATCGTTAGCCTTCTCCCTGCCCTTCACCTCCAGGGATTGTGGGTCTTGAATTGTGGGGATAGCCATCAGTTATGGGGGTGAGGCAATGTCTCTGTGCATAATGACCCAACTTATGGCTCTAACAATATTTCCTCCCCCTCTTCCGTGAATTTCCCTAAGCCATGTTGGGTTCATGATGAGGTCATGGGAGTCTCTGTGTCTCTGGATCTCTGGTTTGGTAGGGGTTGCGTGTTCTCTGTGTCTATCTCCTTCACCCCTCTGCTGATATCAGGTTCACTGAGAAAGCAGCACTCTTGCTCATTTCCCCAATGACTCTATGGCTTCAGCTGGTGCCCTGGTGAGGTGTGATAGGCTGAATCTCTCCTCGGGTTCTACATCCATCTGAAAAAGAGAAGCAAATTCTCCAATTGAGAGTGAAGTCAGTATGAGACAAATGGATAACCATTGTTGTTTTAGAGGAAATTTAATGGGTGTAGGCCCTTTTGTATTCCACTATTGGTAGGACTTTGATATTGGAGAGAGAACTCATTTTGGTTAACAAAATTGCTTTGGGTTTGACTTTTCCAGTCCACTGTAGAAGAATATCTAACAGAAAAGAGTCTGTTGGACAATTCTTGACTCTCTACACCGATGTAGACTGAGGATTGTGTATGTAGTTGACCAACGTGTTGTATAAGAATGAAAACATCTAGTCCAAAGTGACTCCTGCCACATAGCTAGGTCACTGAGTACTATTGTCCTTCACCTGTATGGGAAATTCTTCCCAGAAAACAATGCTGGGCTCACAATTAAAGAACCCCTCACTCCACAGGGTGATGTGGGGCAGTCTTGGAGACCTGGCTACTGGTAGATTTCTATGTAGTCAGACCTCCAGAAAAGACTGGAGGGCTGGGCTGGAGAGATGGCTTAGCGGTTAAGGTGCCTGCCTCCTAAGCTTCAGAACACTGGTTCCAATCTCCAACGGTTCCAATCTCCAGGTCCCACTTTAGCCAGATGCAAAGTGACGCAAGGGCGCAATGCCACACTTGACCACAAGGGGTGCATGCATCTGGATTTCGTTTGCAGCAGCTGAGAGGCTGCTGGAGCACCCATCTCTATCTGTCTTCCTCTCCCTCCCTCTCTGTCTCTCCCCAAAAGAAAAAGACTGGAGGGCTGAAGAAACGTCTCCGTGGTTAAGTGTACTTCCTATACAAACACAAAGGTCTGAGGGATCTTGAATCTACCAGAGTTCAAATCTCCAGATCCCATGTCAATAGCTGGGTGTGGCCCCATTGCACCCGTAACCCCAGTCCAGCAAAGAGGAATTGAGACCAGGGGAATGACTTGGGCTCACAACAAAACAGCAAGCTCTAGTATGCAGAAGAGACCATACCAGATCAAGCAAGGACGAGAAGAACCATATTGCTGAACACCAGAAATCCTGCTCCGGCCTCCATGGGCAAACACCCTCGCTCAGAGGCGAGTGAGTATATGGGGAGCTGTAAGGGAACATCCATGTGTGTACACCATACAACACATGCACATGCATGCATGCACACCATGGAAACTGAAGACAAGTGAGCTGCCCTCTTTACCATGCAAGTGGAAGGAAAGGCTGGCTTACCCATCACTCTAAGAAAACGCTCAGAATAAAGAAGCAATACAGTTTAGGAAGAGAATAGAATGGAGGCTACTGTTGCCTTTTTATCTTTCTTTCTTCTGATATGATAAAATATGAACATTTTCTTGGAAAATGTTCCCCTTTTCTCTGCTACACTCTGTGGTTATTTTGTGTCATCCTTATTCATTAACCCTCATCCAAAGCCAATCACTTCAATCAAAAGAATTGGTCTAGGGCTGGAGGAGATTTCTCAGTGGTTAAGGCACTTGCTTGCAAAACCTGAGGACCCAAGTTCAATTCCCCAGTACTCAAATAACGCCAGATGTACAAGGTGGTGCTTGCACCTGGAGTTTGCAGTGGCTAGAGGACCTGGCATGCCTGCCCATTCTCTCTCTCTCTCTGTCTCTCTAGTAAATAAATAAATAAATAAATAAAATATTTACAAATAAAAACAAGAATTGGTCTAAAGATGATCAAAGACAGTTCTTGAGATTGAAGAAAAGGCGTCTACTGGAATTATTTAGAGGAGAATGTTTGAGGAAGGAGCTGTAGGGACGGATACTAGCTAAGAAAGAAAAACTGAGTCATGAGAACCTGTTTGCAATGTTGGGTCCTCCTCTTTCTGAACTTACATGTCAATAGATCCCCACTCTCCTGCTGATTGAAGCCATTTTAAGGGACCTAACCCCTGCAATTGAAAGGATGCTGACTAATGCAAGGGGTATGTGATTCCCCAAACCATTTGTGTGATGACAATTATACTTATGTCAATAACTCTTCTCTGAGCTCTTTTTGGATGCTACACAAGTATTGGTTCCTTCTCTCCTAGGAACTTGCAAGAGGCACAGTTATTGTTGTAGCATGTTGTATCGCTAAGGTTCTGTTATACCAAGTGATGATTTGGCCATGAGGAAATTGCCTGTGACTAGTTCAATAGGGATTCAAACCAAATTCAGCTTACACCAAACACTGTGGGCTTGCAACCTTATCGTGTGATTTCTCTTGAAAGGAGGGGCTGAGTAAACAAAGGACAGAGTGAAAAACCAGAGAACACAGTTTGACTAGCTACCCGCATCCTTGGACAAATTCCCCATCAAAGGTACACTCATATGAGAAAGGGGCTATTGTTAGAGGAAAGAAAACAAGACTGAAGAACGATGACCAAACAAGCCATGAGTGCTCCTTGACTAGAACGACAGAGAGCAAAGAGAGGTTGGTTTTGTATTGACTTTTTGGTGCATTATTGGAAATTATATTGAACTAATCTGTTACCAGGATTCAGCTGGCCTATAAAAGCCAAAGAGGTGAAGTAAAGACCTGAAGGACCCTGACTTCTTATTTACACTACTCTCTGTTTATTTGGATTATACTTTTCTTCCTCCATGGAGACAGTCCCCACACCTGTAACTCATGAGGCCAAGCTTGGCTGTCCTTCCTGGTTGGAATGTTGCACAGAAACCTGGCTATCTCCAGAGGTCATCCTGTATGGTTCCCACCTCTGGTTTCATCTAGCTTGCTCAGAAGGTAAGTGATTTGTTTGGAGGGAAAAGCTGTCCACTCTGGGTCTTGATTTGAGTGAGGTGGACAGGGAACCAGGTCATGCATGTCAGAGCCCATGTGGGAGATCTCTGTGATGTGAGGCCCACAATCCCATCAGGGGTTATAAACATGTCTCCCCAGTTGGCATCAACCCCCATGGCACTAACTTACCAACATCCACACTTACTTCATGGAGTAGACCTTCTCCCCCAACGTGAAGCATTTCTGGAAGTCTCTCTCTGCTCCATGGATTCTGAGACAGTGCCTTCAATGTGTTTGGCCATAAATTGTATTATGATTTCCCCCTGGTCTCAGTGATGTTCCTACCCTCCTATGTTACAGGACTTTTCTTGAACATAAATTCTGCATTGAAATCTCCACCTGCATTTCTTTCCCAGAGAACACCACATGACTACTGGTTTCAAGAAGGGGGTAAAAAGGCCTAAGTGAGGTCAGGGGAAGAGATTGAGTAAAGGAAAAGTGGAGGGAGGACTAATCAAAATCTAAGAGGATATAAATAAGTCATATGGAAACTTACTTTTCTGGACAATGGAACATTCAGAAACCATAGATTGTTACCAGAAAATTTTCAGTGCCAGGGATGGGATACCTTCCAGTGAGTTATTGGCCGGGGAGGTCACAGGTACAAAACATTATAGGCTATTGGAGAGGACCTTGGTTTCCCACCAGAAATAGATAGTAAGACCCTATTGCTAAAGACTCCACATACTTGGGCGGCAAGGTCACTGAGAAATCCTGCTGGAGCTGATCTGAAAGCCTCCTCTGTGTGGACCAACTGACAGAAATTTGGAAAAAGCTACGCTGCATGAAGTTCAATGGGAGAGAGAAAACACCCGTGAAGATACTCAACAGTGAACACTGCAAGCTTTAAATTTGGACAGCCAAGCCAAATGAACCAACAGGTGCAATAGTGGCATGTCTGTTATGGGAGAAACCAATTGCTCTCTAATTGGACTGGAGGCCTACTCCATGGGAGGGAATACATCCTTGATACTGAAATCCTATGACAGGGGTCGTCATGAACCCTAGGGGTGTAATGACTGCTGGCGTCTGGTTAAATGTATATACTATGCTCACCAAACTGCCCAGTAAGCACTTCTCTTAATGTCCACACCCATATATTAATTCTACTCTCACTTTTGGTTAGAGAAGCTTATCTTTTCAGATGGTGGCAACCTTGGGATGACTCAGGAGGCACCATGGTGCTAAGAAGTGATAGAGGAGTGCTCAGCACTGAAACATCTCAAACCCACCTTCCAAGACTCAGGGTCCATTGCAGAAGAGGGTGAGGAAAGAATGTAAGAGCCAAAGGAAGAGTAGGACTCCTTACAACATGCTCCTCCAGACACAAAATGGCCTGGATATCCATGACCTCACAGTGCCTGACACTACCTACACAAGACCATCATAACAGGAGGAAAAGATCATGACATCAATCTGAAAAGAGAGACTGATTGAGAGGGGGAGGGGATATGGAGAGTGAAGTTTCAAAGGGGAAAGTGGGGGTAGGGAGGGAAGTACCATGGGATATTTTCTACAATTAAAGAAGTTGTCGATAAAAAATAAATAAATAAAATTTAAAAATTAAAAAAAAGAAATGTGTGGGAAAGAAGAGATTACATTGAGATTTGGAAGCTGGTTAAACCACTGCTTGGCTGGGTGTGGAACCCTCCCTGGTGGGAGATGGACCCTGGAGACCCCCAGTTCTGGGTGACAGATGACTATTGATGGACTGGGAAGGTTATCAGGGAACGGGTGTGCACCAGCTGGCCTGGATCAGGTGTTTATAATATGGAATGAAGACTACATACAAGGACCATGGGGTGTAGTGCCTATTTCCAAGCTGAGTTTAGACTCAGGAAAATGGAAATAGAAATGTCAGAGAGATTAACTGGCAAGCAAATGCTTAGTGTGAAAGTCAGGCAGATAGTCTCAGCTCCTTGAGCACAGTGTGGGCAGGAAGGGAGCCCCAAGAGGGGGTGTTTGTTGAAATACATGAGCTCCAGAGAAGGCAAACCTCTCTACTTATCAGGTCAGTGATGCTAGGGGTCAAGGCTTGGCTAGGAAACATGGGGTTGAAATGCCACCACCTCTAGCCTCCAGACCTCCCTGACTCTCTGGGCCCCTCCTTCCTACTAGGAGCTGGCATTCCTCCCCTTGTTGAACAGGATGTTGGGACCTGGCTCCTGAATGGGAAGCTGAGCTGTCCTAATGATATTTGCACCATGAGCTCCTATGAACGGTGGGTCAGAAGAGCATGAGATTGAAAATTGATAGTGTGCTGCCAAATTTCATATCCACATCCATCTGTCTCCAAAACCATCATCTTCAAAGCCATTTACATCCTGCTGTGTTTTCCTATTTAATACAGATTTTTATAATTGATCTGTTGACAAAGTGTCTAAATTTACAGAAAAACTAGGCAGTGCATAGATGGAAAACAGTCAGAATACTGTGTGTAAGGCCATGAACCGAGTGTCTGCTTCATTCACTCTTTGATCTATTCATTTAACAGACTTCATATTAAATGCTTACCCTGGGCCAGTTCTAGACGAGGGGAAAACCATAGTTGTGATGGTTAAGTTTGTGTCAACTTGATTTGTTTAGGAATCCACAGACATTCCTCATAAGTGTGTCTCTGAGGCTGCCTCTAGGAAGGATTAACTAAAGGAAGAATCCTTCCCCCAGGGGTAAGCCTTCCCCCAGAGTGGGCGGCCCAGAGTGGGCGGGCCCTCTTGGAGGAGGGGGCTGGTTGATAAAAAGGAGCTCTGGGAAGAAGGCTCTCTCTCTCCCACCTGGCTGCCGGTGCTGCTAGCTGCTTGCCAATCGGTACTTGCTGCTTGGTGTTGCTGCTATCCAGTGTGGACTGAAGACCAGGGTGGACTGAAGAGCAGCGTCTCTCCAGGAAGCCTCCAGGCCTTCAGTGCCTGATTGGGACTGCTGAGGCCTCCAGCCTCGTGGACTGAGCAGCTACTGGGTTTCTTGACTCTCGGACCTGCAACCTGCTATTGCTGGACTGTGTAAGCTAATCCAATAATTTCCCTTTTAATACAGTTCATTCTATCCATTCTGTTCCTCTAGAGAACCCTGACTAATACAATAGTCTAGATTCTCATTTCCAAAATATATTTCTCAGAAGGACAAGTAAACAGGTAAGTGAAGCAGATCATTTTTTAAAGAGACACAGAGAGAGAGAGAGAGACAGAGAGAGAGGAAGAGGAAGACAGATAGAGATGGGCGCGCCAGCAGCCTCTCAGCTGCTGAGAACGAAATCCAGATGTGTGCGCCCCCTTGTGGTCAAGTGCAGCATGGCGCCCTTGTGTCACTTTGCATCTGGCTAAACGTGGGACCTGGAGATTGGAACCGCTGGAGATTGGAACCACTGGAGATTGGAACCAGAGTTCATAGGCTTAGGAGGCAGGTGCCTTAATCACTAAGCCATCTCTCCAGCCCGAAGCAGATCATTTTAAGGCAGATAAACAATGACCTAGGCTTCCACTCATAACCAAGAGATACTCTGAGCATCATTTCTGAAGACAGAGGCACACAGCATGGCTGTGTCCTCACAGTAGGCAAAACGCTGGCATCCTTGGATAGAGAACAGGCAGGAACACTGTTCAGCCTGTCTCCCCTTGTGTAGCTCTGGAAAATGCTTGGATTCTATGTGTGCCCCACACCCCATTTGTAGAAATTACTAACAGTGCTATCCACTGGATAGCCCAGGCAGGTGTAGCCTACTGGTAACTTAGTCAAGGCCACATATGCTGAGGTTCCCTTTGTAATTTCTTCTCTTAGGACGATTTTCACCACCAGCACTACGATGTAAAGTATTCTGAAGTATTGGATGCTGGCAAACATGTGGGGATGTGTTTAGAGATGCAATCAGTATCTTTTTTCTTTCTTACTTGTTTTTACATCTCTGGTCACAGGTGATCCACATCCTGTCAGCTATCCTACTCAGCAGTCACATGCCAGAACCTCTTCTGGTGAGGTGTTTACAGGTTGAGGGCAAGCACAGTGGGTTTAAGGTTCAGCAAGACAAAGAACACAAAGAGGATTACAGGTTGTATCAGACAGCTTCAGGTTCTCTGAGTTGAACTTCCAGACCAGGCACAGTTATGGAGGAAGGGATGTTTATTGAAGCTTACAGATCCAGAGGAAGTTCCATAATGAAAGAAGAAGCTTGCCTGCCTTCACAGGACCAAACACAGAGAGCAAAAGCCACAAGCCAAAAGCCACACAGCACAGCCCACCTCAGGAACTCCAGCTAGGCACACTTTGCATATCTTTAGATTGAAATCCTAAACCCATCACCACACCTTAGGATCTGCCCAGTGACATTGCCTCCAGCCAGGTGGCTGCAGATACAAACTACAAACTAATAAAACACTGATTATATTGGGGGACATCTATTCAAACTAGATGTGGAGGAGGTGGAGAAGGAAGAGGGAATGGGAGACATTTAATGATCAGCTGGGCAATGAGCATAGCATTGTTTTCAACGGCCCTGAGTAGTCAGAGGGAACAGGATCCAGTGCATATGTGACAAGGTTTGTCATGGATCAGGCCATGGAGTACACCTGATGTCAAGAGGGGATATCAGTAGATGGCACCAAGATAGAGCAATGGCAGATGTGAAGTGACAGGGGCAAAGGCCTCATCCATGTCTCTGCCCAGAGACCTCTTGCCAACAGATTCAGCTGTTAAGCAAAGTGTCTCTCTACTGACATCAGTTTTTATTTCCATATGTCTTACCTTGTTCAGACTCCATCCCCATGACAAGATACTCTTTGTTTTTTTTTTTTTTTTTGTTTTGGTTTTGCAAGGCAGGGTCTCACTCTGGCCCAGGCTGACCTGGAATTAACTATGTAGTCTCAGGGTGGCCTCAAACTCACTGCAACCCTCCTACTTCTGCCTCCCGAGTGCTGGGATTAAAGGCGTGCGCCACCACGCCCGGCCAACAAGATACTCTTTAATTGCTAAATAAACAATTCATGCCCCACACTTGCCGTGTCTCTGACAGCTCAAATATGACGCAGAAAGTCCTTTGCCTGAAGTTCCACCAGTGTCCTGTAAGCACAGAATACTTTCCACTTCCGTCTCAAAGATCATCATCTAGTTGCTTCCTCTGACTCTCCTGGGCAGCTAATCTCTGTGTCCTATGGACTCTATTGTTGGTCATTGGCTCCCTGGTGGAATCTGTCCATGCATGAACGTGAAGTCTCACACATGGCTGAGTCGGAAGCATTCAGCATAGACCCTGGAGCTAGCCAGATGCTCTACTACTATGGGAAAATTAATGACAGTTCAATGGAATTAACCACTAAGCATCTCATTGTGTTATACTTTGGGCCTCCATGGAATGGTCGGAAAGAGGCTTGTATGGAGAACAGTGGGTGACACTAGAGGTTCTCACCTGGATAATAACCAAATCAATGGAGGGTACCACTTTTAGAAGTCTACCCCACTTACAATAAAGGAACCAGACTCTTTATTCTTTCTGCGTGTGTGTGTGTTTGTGTGCATGTGTGTTCATGTGTGTGAGGGTGCAAAAGTGTATGAGTACACACACATATTCACACATATGTATGTGTATATACATATATATGTATGTATTCATGCATTTGGAGGCCAGAGGACAACTTTGGATGTTAGCCTCAGGAATTCTGCCCATCATTTTTTTGAGTCAGAACCTCTCATTAGCCTTGAAAGCTCATTAGTTACACTGAATTGGCTTGCCAGTGAATTCTTTGGATCCCCTGCCTCCACACCTCATGCTGGGATCACTCCTGGCACTTTTATGTGCATTCTGGGGATCAAACTCATGTCCTCATGCTCACACCGCAAGCACAAGGTTGCTTAAGGTCCTTTCATGTGGTAACTTTAACAAACACTACTTTGCCTGGTTGATTTCATTATGAAAAGGTGGAACCCCTAATGCCAGAATGCACCGGCTCCCTGCACGAATGCTCTCTCGGGATGACAAGGACTTCCCAAGTTTGCCTCAGCAGTCCCCTGAAAAGCCCTGAGATCTTTTGCATTTTCTTTCTCATTGTACTGAACCAGCCTGCTTCCTGTGGTCTTTACTTGGGTAAGATGCTGGCTCCAGCTATTTAGAAGCCTCTCAGGCTCATGAACTATCTTCCCTCCTGCCCATTTCTCTCATCTGCAGGCCCAGTAAATAAGGAACGAATGGTGATCCCCCCGATTCATGCCTTTTGCCTTTTTCCTCATTTTGATGAAGCTAAACTCTGGGCATTGTCCTTCCAATGCCAGTCACTATCATGACCTTTGCAAACATAGTTGGGGTGTCCATTTCCATTTTGCTATTTAACCCAAAGGAAGCCTTTACAAGTGCTAACCGCATTGTGCGAGGAAGTAGGCACATCATTTCTAGGAGCCTTGTGACCTCACTGGGCAGTAGAATGATGTTCTGAGCACTGTTCTGCAGGTTTTCCTGTCTCCAGCCCTGAACGGGATCTGAAGCTCAGGTGTTCTGGTGATGGGCAAAGCAGTTTCTCCCTCTCACCAGCCTCACCTCAGCCCTCCTACCTTCCTGGCACCCATCCATTCCTGGTGTAAAGGTCTTTCTTTTATGTGTGTATGCGTGTACATGTTTATTGGGTATAGGTGTGCACGTGTTAGTGCATGTTTACAATGTGTGTGCGAGCATGCACATGCATATGGAGGCCAGAGGTAGATGTCAGGTGTCTTTCTCAATCTATGTCCACCTGTTGTTTTGAGACCTGGAGCGCATTGATTTGGCTAGACTACTTGGACAGCAAACATCATGGCTCCTTTTGTCTCCGCCTCTTCAACAATGGGACTCCAGGTATGTGGTTCATCCAACTTTCTATGTGGATACTGGGGATTTGAACTCATGTCTTCATGCTTGCACAGCAAAGACTCGATTGACTGAGCTATCTCCCCCACCCCCAAAGGGCCTTTCTCAACAGCTCCTATCCCCAGATGTTAATTACAGAAGGTTGGAGGAAGGGAACTATATCTAACACCCCCCACACCAGCTTTGATTCACCTCCCTTCCTGCTTCTGTGGCTTGTTTCCTGCCAGATATGTGGGTATGACTGTTAGAGTGCAGCTTTGGGCTGTGTGTACTAGTGGTCAGCTCATCTTAGTAAGGCATCCCCTTCCTTCCCCTTCCTTTAACACTTCCCCTTCCTCCTAGCCTCCTTCTGCTTGGTGGAGGTGGGTGGAAAAATGAATTCATCTGATCAATTGCTACCTCATTGGGCACCATTGTCCTTTTACTTCCTTCTTCCATGAACCAGAGGTGATGGACTGAGGGTTCAGATCTCAGTGGGTGTGGAAGGCCCTCTCGTGGACTTTTGTCACCCATCTATGCAGCTGCTATACACTCTGTATTGCATATTAGTGTTTGGGGCTCCACTTAAGGGTAAAGTGGCACTTTGCTTCAATTCTGCTATTATGCATTGTGTCTACAGACATCTTGGAATCCAGGTGATGAGGGATACTTGATGACAGAATTCAGGCATTACTGAAGTATAACATTATTACCACCAGAACAGCAGGCTTGTTTTTTTTTTTTATTAGTGTATTAATCACGCAAAGTAGTGGGTTTAATTGTGACATTTTTCAAACATGCATACAATGCACTTTGATCACATTCACTGCTCTATTACCCTCTCTTATTCACTCACTACCCCCTTTGTCTGCTTCCATGGCTTGAACAATGATCTTACTTTCATATCATTTTTTTCCTCTCTAAACTCCATATTTGAGAGAAAGTCTAAAACACTTGTGTGGTAGTTCAAATGTAAAATGCTCCCCATAGACTCCTGTGCTTGGATACTTAATTTCAGCTGGTGACACTGTTCTGAAAGATTGTGGAACTTTTAGGAGGTAGAGACTTGCTGGAGGAAGTCTGTTACTGGGGTAAGCCTTGAAGTGTTATGGTCCAGTTTTCTTTGCTGTTCTCTCTCTCTTTCTATCTCTCTCCTTCCTCCCTGCTAATTTGACAATGTGATACCAGCTTCATGCTCCTGTTATATTTTACCACCATGGAGAACTCGACCATCTGGAACTGAAAGCCAACACAAACCCTTTCTTTCCTTAAGCTGCTTCTGGTTTGGTATTTTGTCTCAGCAACAGGAATTGATCCAACTTATTTTTCTGTCTAACTTTTTAACTGAACATAATGATCTCTAGTTCTATCCATGTCCTGACACATAGAGCAGTCTAATTCTTTTTATTGACATTTTCTTACATATGTATCACATTTTGATCATATGTTCCCCTCGTTACCTTCCTTTACCCTCTCAGTCTCATTGTATTCATGCCTTTTTTCCTCTCATTTCTTACTAGAGGTTACACCATGGAAGAGAATGCCTTATCCTACCTGGAACTCTTTAACTGTCATTAAGCTCATTAATGTTGACTGGCCCCAACCTGTGCAGTTCTTGTGCAGGTATCCACATTTGGTATGATTTCCTGAATGTAGTCTCATTCTTCACATCCATACAGGTGTACAAGCAGACAGGAAACAACAGGCACACTTGGGAAAACCTCCTGTCCCCAGGTGTGATGGACCTGGTAAGTTTCTGCCACTAAGGGTTAGGCCTTGCATATTCTGGGGACATACCAAAGCTTTTAGCCTCCATAGAAGTGTGGTTGCAGCTGAGAGTTCATGGATATTTACTGCTGTGATAAATTACCCAATAAGTCATGATAAGATTATCATTACTATGTAAGATAAGATGCCTAGGAGAACTGTGCCCAGATGGATGCTCATGAAGGTGACCAGGATGTGTACTTCCTTTAGGTTGGAAGTGAAGTGAGACTGAGTGAGCCTGCTAAATCCGAGGAAGAGGTAGCTGAAGAGATTTTGAGCTGGTGCCCTGTCCTAGGTGTTGGGAAACCCTGTTGGGGCTGAACTAGTCTGGGCTGGAAGATCTTAGTCAAGATGCCCCTTTCCTGAATTATCTTTCTTTTAATTTGAAAATAATCATTAGTTCTCCACGAGTTTGTCACAGGATTGTACCCATTTATTGAGCATCTGTAATGGAGAAGTCAGTCTTAAGAGATGGACTATGTAGACCAGCATGATGTCTCATAGGTCCCTGTGCCCCAGCTAAGTCAGTGAGACAGTTACTCAAGCTCCAAATAGCCTTAGGTTGATGGTGTGAACAGAGATATGTGTGCTTTCCTACCTCAGCAAGGACCACATCCCTCATCTCATGTCTGAAAAACACCAGGAGAATGGATCATCGTTTTGTAGAGGAGGCTCAGAGATGTGAAGCCAAAACCTCATGGCCAGGGAGCTGTGTCAGAATTGAATCCAGATCTTCCTGGATCCTTCCTCCTTCTGTGGCCACAAACACTGAACTTGGCATGACTTTTCTACTCTGGCCTCTGTCCCATCCTTTCCTTCCTCTTCTTTCTGGACCACAGTGTCATGTTTATCAAATGATAGCCTTAGGCCAGGTGGCTTCTGTCATGAAACCCACAAACGTGACTTGTGAGAATTGCTGCCGAGTCCCTATTTCTCATTTGTGAGTCTTAATTTATGTTTGGGACACTTCCTGAGATAGGAGCTCATTTCAGGGAGAGGTGAGTGATCACTGGTGAGTTCCTCCTGAGAGACTTCCCCAGGGTTGATATAGAGGGGAGACTTATAGGAAGAAATGCTTCACTGGCTACCAGTGCTGTCGTGAGTTCTAAGAAGTGTGTGTGTGTGTGTGTGTGTGTGTGTGTGTGTGTGTACAGTTTTGCATGTGTTAGAAGAAGCCAGGAGCACAAAGTCACTATTGCAGAGAAAAAGCTGAGCTTGGGATTGCTGAGATACTGAAAGAAGCACACACTTAAAAATTAACCTCGACCCATCCTCTAAGAATGATCTAGAAGAATCCCCACATCAAATACAAAGAGTCTGGCTAAGTCATGGGAGAGGCTGTTGCCACTTTACTTACATCCAATATCAGCTCCCAACAACCTTTTGATCGCATGACACGTCTGTGGTTCTCCCACATCCCAACTCTACTTCCTCTTTGGACTTTGTTTATGGTGTTCCTGTGTCTGAAAAGTGTGTCCGGTGGGTTTCCCTCCAGCTGGCTGGTGTCTCCTCCCCTTGCTGCTGACCTGAAGCTTCCATTCACCTTGGCCACTGCTAAATTCCCCACAGCAGCAGTGTACAGCCACCACAGATTCCTACTGCTCCTCTCTGCCCGAGGGTTTTCTTTGGCAGGATTTTTCATGGCACTCAATGAGACAAACAGAAAATATCAGCGATATGGCAATCCCTAGAGAATCCTCACTGGGAAGAGATGGCAAATACCCACTGTCCTGGTTCTTTGGAGGAAGGGTTCTATGATGCCTTGTGTACAATGCTACCTGCCCATGAATAGTCCTTCATTGTCCTTTGTTATCCCTGGTCACCTTCTCTTGGCTGTTGTCACATCCTGGGTTCACTTCCCCAACAAACTGCCTCTGCTCAGTCTCACGGTGTGCTCAGTCTCTCGGTTATGGGATGGGAGTATTGCATTAGTTACTTTTCTTGTTTCTATGAGCAAACATCTAACAAGAAGCAGATTAAAAGAGGAAGTCGGTTTACAGTTTCATCTTGAGAACAAAGAATGGAGGCAGGAGCAGGAAGCCACTGGCCATATTTGGCAGCTGAGAGCAATGAGTGCTGGTGATCAGCTGGTTTTCTTCTTTCTAGTTCACTATAGGGCTCCAGTTCATGGGAGGGCTCTGCCCACACTTAGGGTGGGTCTTCCCTAATCCAGGAACTCCCTTACAGACATGCCTAGAAATTTGTCTCCGAGATGATTCTATATCCAATCAAGTTGACAACAGAGATGAACCATCACAGGGACTTCAATATGCTTTGAGGCTTATAGCTACCACACAATGCCTTACCAGATGGAGGTGAGGCCCCATCTGAAAGCTGGTATGTTCTTCTCCTCTGAAGTCCAGGGAGTATAATGTCTATCTATCACTGTGTCTCCACCATGAGAGAGAGCCGGTGGGGGGGGGAGAGAAAGAGAGAGAGAAGGAGAGAGAGAGTGAATGGCTGTGCTAAGCCCTTTAGGCACTGCAAAGGAACTCTAAATGCATGTTATACCTTGTTTATCTGGCTTACATGGGTTCTGGAGGAATTGAATGTGGGTCCTTAGGCTTTGCAGGAAAATGCCTTGATGGGTAAGCCATCTCTGCAGCCCCACATCCCTTTCTATATTCTCACCATTCTTGAGTTAACTGAATGGCTCTTACAATTCTGAGGGACATTGAGCTTGCCTGGAAATCCTTCCTGTAAGATCCGTTCTGAATAGCAACAATGTGCACCATCACTTTACAGTCGACTTTAATAAGTGTCAGGTGGCGCGGACGGATTTTACTAAGATGGTTTTGTCTTCTACATGCAACTGTCACCTCTATTTTAGGCCTTCACGGGCAACTGTCACCTCCCCAGGACTTTTCTGGCTCTTTGGGCTAGCATTCACAAATCACTGGCTTGCCAAAATCCTGACACTCGAGGGTTCTTGGAAGCCTGCCCAGAACAAAGTGCAGAAATCTCAGAAATAGGATGGAGAAGTGGACAGATCCTCCTGCGTGGGCCCTTCAGGAGGTGTCCCTCAACCTTCTTTGGGCTAGCATCTGAATGCACAAATCACTGGCTTGCCAAAATCCTGACACTCAAGGAGGGGTTCCCTGTCCTCGCTGGGGAGGTGTCCCTGTCCCCAGACCATCAAAGTGCAGAAATCTCAGAAATAGGATGGAGAAGTGGACAGATCGTCTGTCTTCTGCGTGGGCACCTTCAAGGAGGTGTCCCTGTCCTCCGCATGGGCACTGTCAAGGAGGTGTCCCTGTCCTCTGCGTGGGCACCATCAAGGAGGGTGTCCCTGTCCTCTGCGTGGGCACCATCAAGGATGGAGTCCCTGTCCTCTGTGTGGGCACCGTCAAGGAGGTGTCCCTGTCCTCCGCGTGGGCACTGTCAAGGATGGTGTCCCTGTCCTCAAGGATGGTGTCCCTGTCCATGTGGGCACTGTCAAGGATGGTGTCCCTGTCCTCTGCGTGGGCACTGTCAGGAGGATGGAGTCTCCCTGTCCTCTGTGTGGGCACTGATGGAGGATGGTATCTCTGTCTTCTGCATGGGCACTGTCAAGGAGGTGTCCCTGTCCTCCACGTGGGCACTGTCAAGGATGGTGTCCCTGTCCTCCGCATGGGCACTGTAAGGATGGTGTCCCTGTCCTCTGCATGGGCACTGTCAAGGATGGAGTCTCTGTCCTCTGTGTGGGCACTGTCAAGGATGGTATCTCTGTCTTCTGCATGGGCACTGTCAAGGATGGTGTCCCTGTCCTCTGTGTGGGCACTGTCAAGGATGGTGTCTCTGTCTGAGCCATAGCTGGCTCTTAAGCTCAAGAGTTCTAGGAAATTCCTCCTCACCATACACATCAGACAAAGTGGTTTAGAGTTGAGTGTGACTATGTCTCATAACATTAAACTGATTGTCCTTCCTCCACGTGGGCACTGTCAAGGATGTGTGTTTTAGTCTGATCTTTGTTCTAGGAGAACATGAATCAAAATATTCATAACATTAAACTGATTGCTTAATTCCCATGTGTTTTAGTCTGATCTTTGGTAGAACATGAATCAAAATATTGGCCACACTGTGGTTGAGAGGTTTTGCTTGGATACCGGGCAGAGCAGTGTTGAGCATGGAAAGGCGTGTGCAAGTCGCAATTATCATTAGGCGTAACTATGCCTTGGTGTAATAATTCCTCTTTTTGTTGCTATGACAAAATATCCTGGCAAAAGCAATTTAATAATGGAAGGGTTTATTTTGGTTTATGGTTTGAAAAGATACAGTCCATCATGGTGGCTGGTCTTGTTGCTTTCTGTAGGCAGGAAGGAGAAAGAAGATAGTCAGCGGGGTGTTCCTGTAAGAACTCAAAGCCACCCCAGTGACCCACCTCCTCCAGTGAGGTCCCACTTCCTAAAGGTTCTATATCCTTCTAAAGTAATTACATTGGCTGGAGGCCAAGGGTTTAAACACATGAGCCTATGGGGACATTTTGTATTCAAATCACAGCCCCTAGCATATTTGAATGCACTCACTTAAGACTATTCCATGCTATCTAAGACACTCATTTACAAGAATGGCTCAAAAGCCCAAGCTAAAACAAAACTAAAGGACCTGTCCCATTCTTCCTTGCATCCAGTTTTCCACTGTAACCAGGGCTCAGGCAGAGATGGCAGGCATCAGGGAGCAAGTGGGGCAGGACGTCCTATGCTGGGTATTTTGATCTTCCTGCTAGGGGTGATGTCTGGGTCTCCTAGGTCAGTTCTTGCTCCCTGTGTGATATAATCCTGGTCTTGTCTATAGGGACAATGGCACTTGACATGGGGAAGAGGGACTCTGTGGTGCCTCAGGCTCACTTCTGCTCTGTGGACATAGGAGCTAAGTGGAACTCAAGTGGGCATGAAAAGTGGCACATGAGTTATGGTTAGACATCTCTCCTGCCTACACTGGGACATGGAGCATCTGAATCTGATTCTCTGGCTATTTGAAACCTGTGTGCCATGTCTTAACTGCATTTCTTACTGCCTAAGTTAGCCAGAGTTGACTTTATTTATTTAAGTTTTTGTCGTGTGTGTGTGTGGTGTGTGTGTGTGTACATGTGTATGTGTGTGTGGTTTGTGCATGTGTGCACGCATGTGCATGTGAGTGTGTGCAGGTGTGTGTGTGTGTGTGGTTTGTGTGTGTGTGATATATTCCCATGTATGTTCCTTGGTGCTACCCCATCTGCTTATCTGTGGTGGTCAGAATGGAACATTGAGTTTCTTCCTCCATTGCCCTTCTATCTGGTCTTGTTTTTGAGCCAGAGTGTCTCTTTAGTGTTCCCACAGCTGGCTGGGCTCCATGGGTTCTTGGGTCTCTGATCCACTGCAGTACTGGAGCTATAGGTGTTCATGACCACCTCAGCTACTTTAATGAAATCTGGGTATTTGAATTTGGTTTTGTAAAAAAAAATTGTGTGTGTGTGTGTGTGTGTGTGTGTGAGAGAGAGAGAGAGAGAGAGAGAGAGAGAGAGAGAGAGAATGGGCCCACTAGCAGCCTCTCAGCTGCTGTGAATGAACTCCAGACAGGTGCGCCCCCTTGTGGGCAAGCTCGGCATTTCACCCTTGCATTACTTTTTGTGTCTGGCTAAACGTGGGACCTGGCAAATTGAATGGGTGTTCTTAGGTTTGGCAGGCAGGCGCCTTAACCTCTAAGCCATCTCTCCAGCCCCGAACTTGGCTATTTTAGACTCTCATGCTTGAGTTGGAAATGTACCTAACTACTGAACCATCTCTCTAGGCAGGACTTTATTTCTTTTAATCTGTAGCTTAGCATCATGACTAACATAATCCCTTAGAACAATTATTAGGAGAGACTTCTGGGTAAGATGGCAGCATACTAGCCACACCAAAGCAGTGAAGGGAGGGAAATAACTAGAAACACAGCAAAATATACTCTTCTTTTTTGTAATTCAATTTTAATTTGTTGTCATTTATTGAAAAGTGAAGGTGCATAAGTTACTATGAACCACAGCAGAAAAGCATGAGAGACCAAGATCTTCCAGAAATGAGGAAACTGGCCAGAATCCTGCCGAGGTGCCAGCACTCCCAATCCATGAGCCTGCCCAACTGGCAGTGTGGAGCGGCAGGAGGAAAAACTATCAGCCCTCCTCACAAAGTCAAGAAGCCTGAAGGGAAGAAAGCAGAGACCAGGTGAGCAGCTGCTGAAGGAGAATACAAACAGGACAAGCTGAGCAGCTCTAGTATGACTCCAGACACCCTGCAAAGCTTCCCATTCCCCAACCATCAGGGCCATGAATGTCTGGAGAACTAATTCACCTCAGTGGCCCAGGAACTCAGCATTGGTGAGACTGGAAGCTATCCCAAAAGGTAACAGGGCTTACTTATACAAAGTCAGATACATAGGCCTGCACTGGAAGTGCTAGTCTCTCTTTCCATGTCAGGAAAAGTTATGTATTATATTTGAATGATATATGCTTGGTTGGCTTTATCCTTCACAAGCTGTATTTTGGTGTTGACTATTGTTGCCTTTGATGTTTCCTGATTTTAAGGGCCTTTGTCTTTTTCTTCTGTCATTATTTAGGGCAGTACAGATAGAGGAAGTCTATAGATTGCCAACTAGACAAAATCAGGAAAGAACCTCTCATCATCATATTATAATTAAACTACAAAACACAAAAACCAAAGAAAATATACTGAAAGAAGTTAGAGAGAAAAATCAAGTCATATACACATATTAGGATAACAGCAGATTACTCAACACGAACTTTAAAAGCCAGAAGGATGATGTTCCAAGTTTGAAAGATAACAACTATCAACCAGGATTACTTTATCCTGCAAAGCTATCCATTCAAATAGACAGAGTAATAAGGGCATTCCACAAAAACAAAACAAAAACAAACAAACAAACAAAAAACAAACAAAAAACAAGTTAAAGGAATATATGAAGACAAAACCAGCTCTACAGAAAATACTTGAAAGGATCCTCCATGCTGAAGACAATGAAAGCACACATATAAGGAACCTGGAAAGAACAAACCACATTCAAATGCTAGTTAATACAAGAGAGGAAAGGTAAAACTGAAAGAACTACAAAACAAGAAAAATGGCAAAAATAAATACACACCTTTCAACAATAACTCTTAATATCAACAACTTGAATGCCCCAATCAAAAGACATAGGTTTGCAGAGTTGGTTAAAAAGTAGGAGCCTTCAATTTGCTGCCTCCAAAAAATTCACCTTTCCATAAAAGATGGATACTATCTTAGGGTGAAAGGTTGGAAAACAGTGTTTCAAGCAAATGGGCCTAGAAAACAAGTAGGTGTGTTGTTATTCTAATATCTGACAGAGTAGACTTCAGACCAACATTAGTTAGCAAAGATAAGGAAGATCCCTTTATATTGATTAAAGGAACACTCCAACAGGAGGACATTCTAATCTTAAGCATATATGCACCAACATGGGGGCTCCCAATTTCATCAAACAAACATTAGAACTAAGGTCAGAGATAAAACCAAACACAGTTGTAGGGTGATTTCAACATCCCACTCTCATTAACTGACAGGTCATCCTGGCAAGAAATAAACAGAGATGCATCTGGATTAAATGAGGTCATAGAGCAAATGAACATATTAGATATCTACTGAAAATTTCATCCAAATGCTGTAGAAGCACATTTTTTCAACAGCACATGGAATATTCTCTAAAACAGAACATATATTAGGACACAAAGCAAGTCTTAACAAATACAAGAAAATTGAAATATTTCCCTGTACTCTATCTGATCAAAGTGGGATTAAACTACAAATCAATAGCAAGAAAAGCTATAAAGTATACTTAAAATCATGGAAATTAAACAATATACTACTAAAGGATGAATGGGTTAATGAAGAAATCAAGAAAAAAATCAAAAAAATCAGAATCAAATGATAATGAGAACACAACATACCAAAACCATTGGGACACAATGAAGGAAGTCATAAGAGGGAATTTATAGCTTTAAGTGCCTATATTAAACACTTGTGCAGTGTTGAGTTACACCCATAACTGGAAAGTTTGAACAAGAATAGGGTGGTCAGGGGCTGGAGAGATGGCTTAGCGATTACGCTTGCCTGCAAAGCCAAAGGACCCCAGTTCAATTCCCCAAAAAACAAAAAAAAAAAAAAAACCAACCAAACAAAAAAAAAAATTAGAAAGATTACAAGTAAACAACTTAATGTTTCACCTTAACGCCTTGGAAAAAGAAGAACAAGGCAAACCAAAAATCAGTAGACAGGAGAAATAATGAAGATTAGGGCAGAGATTAATGAAATAGAACCCCCTCCCCAATCCAAAAGTCAATGAAACAAAGAGTTGGTTCTTTGAAAGGATAAACAAGATTGATAAACCCTTAGCAAATCTCTCAAAAGAGAGAAGAGACACAAATTAATAAAATCAGAGATGAAAAAGGCACCATCAAAACAGATACAGGAGAAATTTAAAAATTCATAGGGACATACTATAAGAACATATAGTCCACTAAGTTTGAAAATCTGGAAGAAATGGTTGATTTCCTTGATTTATATGACCTACAAAAATTAAATGAAGATGAAATTAACCACATAAATAGACTTATACCAAGTATGGAGATCCAAGCAGTTATCAAAATCTCCCAACTGAAAAAAGTCCAGGCTTAGATGGATTCATTGGTGAATTTTACCAGACCTTCACTGAAGAACTAACATCAATGCCTCTCAAATTTTCCATAAAATAGAATAGGAAGAAATCTTACCAAACTATTTCTCAGAAGCCAGCCTCACCTTGATACCAAAGCCAGACAAAGATAGAACAAAAAAAGAAAATTACAGACTGTGGTAGTTTGAATAGATGGTCCCCAATATATTCAGTGTTTTATTAGTTTGCAGTTTGCATCTACAGCCACCTGGCTGGAGGCAATGTCACTGGATGGATCTTAAGGTGGGTTTAGGATTTCAATCTAAAGATATGCAAAGTGTGCCTAGCTGAAGTTCTTGAGGTGTGCTGTGCTATATGGCTTTTGGCTTGTGGCTTTTGCTCTCTGTGTTTGGTCCTGTGAAAGCAGGCCAGCTTCTTCTGCCATTATGGAACTTCCCTGGATCTGTAAATTTCAATAAATCCCTTCTTCCATAACTGTGCCTGGTCTGGAAGTTCATCTCAGTGTACCTGAAGCTGTGTGCTATACAGACCAATCTCCCTCATGAACATAGATGCAAAAATTCTCAACAAAATATTGGCAAACAGAATAAAAGAATATATCAGAAACATCATTCTCCCTGACCAAGTAGGTTTCATCTCAGAGATGCAGGGATGGCTCAACATACACAAATTGATATATGTAATACATTATATAAATGGACTGAAGGACAAAAATCACATGATCATCTCATTAGATACAAAAAAAGCATTTGACAAAATCCAACATCACTTCATGATAAAAGTCCTGCAGAGACTGGGAATATAAGAAACATATCTCAACGTAATGAAGGCTATTTATGACACATCTACAGCCAACATAATACTCAATGGGGAAACTTGAAGCTTTTCCACTAAAATTAGGAACAAGACCAGGGTGTCAGCTTTCCCCACTTTTACTTAATATAGTACTGGAAGTCTTACCCATAGCAATAAGGCAAGAGACACACATAAAGGGATACAAATTAGAAAGGAAGAGATTAAGTTATCATTATTTGCAGATAATATGATTTATACATAAAGGAACCTTAAGACTCTACCAGCAAACTGTTAGAGCTGATAAACACTTTTATCAATGTAGCTGGATACAAAATAAACACACAGAAATCAATAAACTTCCTATATACTAATAACAAACATGCTGAGCATGATATCAGAGCATCACTCCCATTCACAACTGCATCAAAAAAAAGTACCTTGGAATAAACCTAACCAAGGAAATGAAGGATCTCTATAATGAAAACTTTAAAACACTCAAGACAGGAACCACAGAAGACACTAGGAAATGGAAAGACATCCCTTGTTCTTGGATTAGAAGAACCAATAATGTGAAAATAGCAATCATACCAAAAGCAATCTACACATTTAATGCAATCCCCATCAAAATTCCATTGGCATTCTTCACAGAAATAGAAAAACAATCCAAAAATTCATTTGGAAGCAAAAAAACCTCAAATATCTAAAACAATTTTGAGCAATAAAAGTAAGGCTGGTGGTATAACCATACCTTTTGTTAACCTATATTACAGAACCATAGTAACAAAAACAGCATGGTACTGGCACCAAAACAGATATGTAGATCAATAGAACAGAATAGAGGAGCCAGATGTAAGTCTGGGTAGCTACAGCCACCTGATCTTCAACAACAAAAAAAAAAAAAGGCAAAACTACTAATTGGAGAAAAGACAGTCTCTTCAGCAAATGGTGTTGGGAAAACTGGATGTGTAGCTGTAGAAGGATGAAAATAGATTCTTATCTCTCTCCACACACAGCAATTAAGTCCAAATGGATCAAAGACTTTAATACCAGACCTGAAACTCTGAAACTACTGGAGGAAAAGTAGGGGAAACCCTTCAACATATTGGTATTGGCAAAGGCTCTCTGAATATCACCCTAGTTGCTTAAGAAATAAAATCATAGATCAACCACTGGGACCTCATGAAATTACAAAGTTTTTGTACAGTAAAGGACACTGTGACTAGAGCAAAGAGACAACCTACAGAATGGGAGAAAATCTTTGCCAGCTATCCATCTGACAGAGGATTAATATCCAGGATATACAAAGAACTCAAAACACTAAATAATAAGAAATTAAACAACCCAATTAAAAATGGGCTATGGAACTAAACAGAGAGATCTGAAAAGAAGAAATACAGATGGCATATAAACATCTAAAAAACATTCTGCATCCCTAGCCATCAGGGAAATGCAAATTAAAACCATTTTGAGATTCCATTTCACTCCTGTCAGAATGGCTATCATCAAGAAAACAAATGACAATAAATGCTGGCAAGGATGTGGGAAAAGAGGAACCCTTTTACACTGTTGGTGGAAATGCAATCTGGTCTAGCTATTGTGGAAATCAGTGTGGAGGTTCTTGAGACAGCTAAAAATAGATCTACCATATGACTCAGCTATACCACTCATAGGCATGTATCCTAAGGACTTGTCTCACTACCTTAGAGATACTTGCTCAACCATGTTCATTGCCACTCTATTCACAATAGCTAGGAAATGGAACCAGCCTAGATGTTCCTCAGCTGATGAGTGGATAATGAAGATGTGGCACATTTACACAATGGAGTTCTACTCAGCAGTTAAGAAGAATGAAATTATGAAAATTGCAGGGAAATGGGTGGATCTGGAAAGGATTATACTTAGTGTAGTAACCCATGCCCAGAAAGCCAAATATCACATGTCCTCTCTCATATGTTGATGCTAGATACAAATGCTTAAACTTATATGTGAGTTGGAATAAAACTCAGTAGCAGAGGCCAGGAAACTAGACAGGGGATAGGGAATAGAATGGGAAGAATAGAATAGAATAGGGTGGTATATTGTATATATGTAAGCAGAAGAACAGATTAATGGGGGTGAAAGGCCTAAGTGAGGTCAGGGGAAGAGATTGAGTGAAGGAAAGGTGGGAGGAGGGCTAATCAAAATCTAAAAGGGTATAAATAAGTCTTTTGGAAACCTACTGTTTTGGACAATGGAACACCCAGTAGCTATAGATTGTTACTAGAATATTTTCAGTGCCAAGGATGGGATACCTTCCAGTGAGTTGTTGGCCAGGGAAGTACCTGATGTCCCCCAAAACATAACAGGCCATTGCCAAGGCTCTTTTTTTCCCATCAGGAATAGACAGTAAAACTCTATTGCTGAAGACATCATATACTTGGGCTGTAAGATCACTGAGAAATCCTGCTGAAGCTCAGTGAAAACCTCCTCCAGCTGACAGAAAGCTGCAAAAAGATACACTGCATGCAGTTCAATGCAAGAGAGAGAAATCACCAGTGGAGATACTCAACAGCAGACACTCCAAACCTTAAATTTGGCCAGCCAGGCCAAATGAGCCAATGGGTGCACTAGTGGCATGTCTTTTATGGGGGAAACCAACTGCTCTCTAATTGGACTGGAGCTCTGCTCCATGGTAGGGAATACATGCCTGATACTGAAAACCTATGACAGGGGTAGTCTTGACCCCTAAGGGTGTAATGTCTCCTTGTGTCTGGCTAAATGTATATACTATGCTCACCAAACTGCCTGGTAAGTACTTCTCTCAATGTTCATACCCATATATTAATGCCACTCTCACTTTTGGTTAGAGAAGCTTCTCTTTTCAGATGGTGGCGACCTTGGGTTGACTCAGAAGGCACCATGGTGCTGAGATGAAGTGACAGAGGAGTGTTCAACACTTAAACATGTCTATCACACCTTCCAAGACTCAGGGTCCATTGCAGAAGAGGTGGTGGAAAGAATGTAAGAGCCAAAGGAAGGGTAGGACTCTTTATAATGCACTCTTCCAGACACAAAATGGCCTGGATATCCATGACCTTGCAGTGCCTGACACTACCTACACAAGACCATCATAACAGGAGGAAAAGATGATGACATCAAAATAAAAGAGAGACTGATTGAGAGGGGAAAGAGGTATGATGGAGAGTGGAGTTGTAAAGGGGAAAGTGGAGGAAGAGTTGGAGGGAATTAGCATGGATGATTGTCTATAATTATGGCAGTTGTCAATAAAAATGTTATAAAAGAAAAAAAGAGAACAATTCTTCTTAGAACTGGCTTCTGAAGTATTGTTTGGAGCAGCACAGAGTGAACCCAAGTGCATACAGCCAGCAACAAAAGGATTACTACTGATCGCTAATCTGGATTTGCAGAGAGAAGCTAGGGCCAGTCTGGGCCAGAGCTCAATGTCTAGGGTGTTGAGAACTTGCTACAGCTTGAGAGTGACTTTTGTACTCGGCACTGGTTTGCCATTCCATGTCATCTATACCAGAATTCAGAAGGATGGGCTCTGTTATTCCTTTGTAAGATGGAAGAAAGTCAAACAGGTGCTATGTTACAGGGCTGGGACTTCAAGTCCTTAGCTCTAGCTAGCACTTGTCAGTGCTAGACTGACTTCTCTGACATGGTTCGTATTACCTTTCCATAACGTAGCTAACTGGTTTTGAGGTAATAAAAGGAGAAAAGAAGTCTAGAATTACCTTTCTTTATCTAGAGATGGTGGGGAGCTGCTGACCGAAGTCGGGTGGATGAGTATTTCCTTATTGATGTTTATCCACTTGTGAGGGGAGGGAGTAGCTTCCTCCATGGAACAATTAACATCTTCCATGTATGTAGAGAAAGAACCAATGCCATTCCTCCTCACACACACCTTCTTCCCATCTACCCAACACACTGTCTACAAAAGAGGACATTTGCCCTTGTAAGTCTGATCCTAGGAGCTATACTAATTCCTAGACAGGGGTTTCCTGCTTAGGGCCCTTGGTCTGGTCTCTTGATCTCTGGCCGTATCTCTGTGATGGCAACAATGTCTGCAATAAACTCATGAGGAAAGCCACAGGAGTGCAGGTCACCATCCAGTTTGGAGAATCACAATGACTCTATGACTGACAATACAATATACTGTAGAAGCATGCCCATGAACCTAAGAAGCAAGAAGAGACCAGATCATAAAGGACCTTGTGTAGCTTTAAGGAACTCTTATCACCCAGTCTGGACTATCCAGCTGATGTCTGTATGGAACTACAGCTTCTTGTAAGGACTGCTTCAACTTGAGCCACCTTGCCTCGTCATCTCCCCACCTTTCCCCTCCCTAGTCACTGGTCTCCTGATGGAGTATTTTTCCCTTCCAATATCCTACCATGGTGATTTTAACTTCCTCTACTCAGGTCCACATCCCACCTACATCCCACCACAGTCCATGAATGTCCTGGATATAACTATAGTTGGAGACGTGGAAGGGGAGAAAATCCTGAAGCCAGGCTGGTTCCTGCTCACTTGGGGACCTCCGAGACATGCTCACTTTCTGATTCTCCTGAAGGCCAGTGTCCAGCATGGACCCATGTGCCTGCCCACAGAGACTTGGATGAGATAATGGATATTGCGAAGATGGTAAACTGGAATGATTCTGAGGCTCCCGTTATGCTGAGGGAGGAAGAGTTCTAAGATTGACTGGTAATATCTGCCTGGGGTCCAGGGCTTGGGGTGGCAGTAGTCATGTGTTAGAGCAGCCACTCCAGCCAGTGTGGGACAAGCTTATTAGATGTGAAAAGAGCACAATTTCCCTCTCATTGACCCGGGATCTGTTCATTCTTCATGAAGACACGGCCTGATTTGTACTTTGAATATCAAGTGCCTGTGCTCAATAAAGCTTTCCCTGAGTCCAAACAGCAAGCATGTGCTATATCAAAAATTCAAGCCTAGGGCTGGAGAGATGGCTTAGTGGTTAAGGCGCCTGCCTCCTAAGCCTAAGAACGCTGGTTCTAATCTCCAGGTCCCATGTTTAGCCAGATGCAGTGACACAAGGGTGCAATGCCGCACTTGACCACAAGGGGGCATACACATCTGGATTTTGTTCACAGCAGCTGAGAGGCTGCTGGTGCGCCCATCTCTATCTGTCTTCCTCTCCCTCTCTCTCTCTCTCTCAAAAAAAAAAAAAAAAAAAAAAAACAAAAAGAATTCAAGCCTAGATTTGTCCAATTCCAGTCTATTTATTTCCACTCACGATCACATCCTGTGCCTTATGTTTCCTCTCTGGCAGCTGCTGAGTTAAAATTTTTACCAGTTTGAGTATAGTTTTTTTTTTTTTTTTTTTAAGCAGTCTGCATCAGCAAATGATTAAGTTGCAATTAACCTCCAAACATGTTTCTCAACTAAAGAACAAAATCTTGGTTCAATAAATTGGAGTCCTAGAAAAGTTGCAGGATAGTCAAAGGGCTCCTTAACATTCATTTCTGGACTTGAGAGGGAACAGCTCCTGAGAGCCTCTTGGATGCTTGAAAAGGTGACCTCAGGCATTTCCTGAGATTAGCCCAAGCAGATAAGGATAAGTGTTTTCATTAAGGCAATTAGAGCAAGCTTGGGACAAGGTCCTCCAAGGGGACATTGCCTCTGGGCTACTTTGACTCTAAGCCCGATACTCTTGACAGCCAGGATACTTTAGGGCAGAGGGAAAAGAAAATCCAATATTGAATTCAGCAAAGATTTCTTCCTTTAATCATCTTTTTTTTTTTGGTGCTGCATATAATTCACTCTTTAATTTCATTACAATGTCTACTTCATCAAATGGCATGTCCCATGATTAAATGAAAAGCAAGTACAGATAAGAAAGATATTAAATAGTGCCCAAGGCTTTGTAGTCCTGAGACTGATCTCTTCCATAATGTAGCTCTTTAAAATACATTATGCAGTTGTCTGTCGAGATAGCCTGGGTGTGGCAGGTGACAGACACAGGAGGTGGGGGACAAATCACAGGGCATCAAAAAATGATGTGTTAATATAACTGGCCTTTCTCCTATGCATAGTGGTTATCCTCTAGTTGCAGCCTTCCTCCTCAGCTCTGCTTTCTTCACACTGTGTCCCCTACAGGCCAGAAGTTCTTTCTGCTCTTCCCACAGTCAACCCTTCCATAGCCTTGACCCAGTTCCACCTTTACTCCAGGAAGTAAACTAGACCTTGAACATGGATGGACATTAATATCTAGCTGCCTTTTCCACGAGAACCAGGAGGTTTGCCTTTGCAGCTACCAGTGGATCTAGACAAAGGTTCTGTGCCTGGTACATAGTAACAACTCAGGACACATGCAGTGAACCAATAATACAATAAATAAATACACATGCATAATTACACAGCTGATAGGGTTCTGTCTCTCTTTTATTTATTTATTTATTTATTTATTTATTTATTTATTTATTTTTATTGACAACTTCCATAATTATAGACAATAAGCCATGGTAATTCCCTGCCCCACTTTCCCCTTTGCAACTCCACTCTCCATCACACCCTTCCCCCTCTCAATCAGACTCTCTTTTGTTCTGATGTCATCATCTTTTCCTCCTATTATGATGGTCTTGTGTAGGTAGTGCCAGGTACTGCAAGGTCATGGATATCCAGGCCATTTTGTGTATGGAAGAGTGCATTGTAAGCACTCCTATCCTTCCTCTGGCTCTTAGATTCTTTCTGCCACCTCTTCTGCAATTGACCCTGAGCCTTAGAAAGTTTGATAGAGATATTTCACTGCTGAGCACTCCCCTATCACTTCTTCTAAGCATGATGGTGCCTTTTGAGGCATCCCAGAAGTCATTGCCATCTGCAAAGAGAAGCTTTTCTAACCAAAAGTGAGAGTAGCATTAATATATGGGTATGAACCTTGAGAAAAGTGCTTACTGGGCAGTTTGGTGAGCATAATATATGCATTTAGCCAGACACCAGCAGGCCCACCCTAGGGCTCATGACTTCCCCTTCATAGGTTTTCAATATCAGGGATGTGTTCCCTCCCACGGAGCAGACCTCCAGCCCAATTAGAGAGTGGTTGGTTTCCCCCATAGCACACATGCCACTCTTGCACCCATTGGCTCATTTGGCCTGGCTGGCCAAATTTACGGCTTGCAGTGTCCACTGTTTATCTCTTTTCCAGTTATCTGTCATCTGGTCAACATGGAGGAGGCTTTCAGCTCAGCTCCAGCAGGATTTCTCAGTGACCTGCAGCCCGAGTATGTGGAGTCTTTATCAATAGGGTCTTACTATCTATTTCCGGTGGGAAACCAAGAGCCTTGGAAATGGCCTGTTATGTTTGGGGGGCATCAGAGATCTCCCTAGCCAACAACTCACTGGAATATATCCCATCCTCAGCACTGAAAATTTTCTAGTAACCATCTATGGATTCTGGGTGTGCCATTGTCCAAAACTGGACGTTTCCATATGACTTATGCATACCCTCTAGATTCTGATTAACCTTCCCTGAACCTTTGCTTTACTCAGTCTCTTCCTCTGACCTCACTTAGGCCTTTCTACCCCCAGTAATCTGTTCTTCTACTCACATATATAGAATACCTTCCGCTTAAGTCCCCCACTCCCTTTCTATTTCCTTTATATCTCCTTTCTACCTTATTGGCCTCTGCTACAGACATTTATTCCTACTCACATAGAAGTCTAAACATTTGTAGCTAGGATCCACATATGAGAGAGAACATGTGACATTTGGCTTTCTGGGCCTGGGTTACCCCACTAAGTATAATGGTGCCCCTTAGTTTCCCAGAAAAGAGCAGGCAAAATGTGAATTCCTAGATTTGAATCCACATACCTGTCCTTTAGTAGCTGGTTAGTAAAAACTTGAATGCGTTCTGCCTTTTCTTACCATCTTCTCTGAATGTCTTTAGACAAAAATGCAATGTTGGGTGCTTCAGTTTCATATTTATAAATGAGGAAAAAAGATTGCTGTCTTAGTTTTTTTTTCTTTTTTGATTTTTAATTTTTCTTGAGGTCTCACTGTAGCCCAGGCTGACCTGGAATTCACTATGTAGTCTCAGGGTGGCCTTGAACTCACAGAGATCCTCCTACCTCTGCCTCCCTAGTGCTGGGATTAAGGGCATGCGCCACAATGCCCAGCTCCTTTCTACTCCTTCATTTTTTGTGTATTTTGCTTTTTTTTTTTTTTTTTTGGGTGGGGAAGAATGTCAGATGTCACCTAGTAAGTACCCTTTGTTGGTGGCAAACATCACATTAACCCTTCACATCTCAGCTTGGGCTGCCTGCTCCATGTTGGCTGCTGTACTAGGACGTGGATTGTGCAGCTCTTGACACATCACCTGAGGATCCTCACCACCTCCTTGCTACTGCCAGGACTCCATTCAGGGATGAAGACACCCAGGGAGCCCCTGACAAATGGTGGTGCACTAGGAATTGCTCTTCCACTCCTCTCTGTAGGAACAGTTCTCTCTGCAGAGCAGAAGCCACTTCTGAGGCACCTCAGACCCACCTCTGTATGCACAGAACTGGCCCATCACATTCCTGGCATCTGCTTGCCCCTTCTACACCATCCTGCTTGCCAGCTGGTAATCTAAAAATTGTCCTCGAGGCCCCACGCCATTTGGTATTGGACCTACGCTTTCAGAATCCTAGCTCTAACCCTTATCACTGTGTGACTCTGAGAAATTACTCAGCTTTTCTTACCCTGTCTTTTCTTATTCTTGCAAAAGGTCCAATGTGGTACATAAAAGATGCTCAGCAAGTGTGCCTTTTCCCACCTTCATTCATCTGGCCATGGGTCAGAAATTAATAAATCAGGGGCTGGAGAGATGGCTTAGCGGTTAAGTGCTTGCTTGTGAAGCCTAAGGACCCTGGTTTGAGGCTCGATTCCCCAGGACCCACATAAGCCAGATGCACAATGGGGCACGTGCATCTGGAGTTCATTTTCAGTGGCTGGAGGCCCTGGTGTGCCCATTCTCTCTCTCTCTCTCCATCTTACTGTCTGTGTAGCTCTCAAATAAATAAATAAAAATAAACAAAAAAATTAAAAAGAAATTAATAAATCAGCACAGAGTGGACACTTTCCCCTGCTCTCTATTAAGAATCATTTTGTATGTGACATGTAGGTCCTCCAAAGGTTTTAATGAAGGCAGGAAAGAGTTAAGGGTGCAGAGCCCAGGACACTATGTTTTAAAAGCTGGAGCTAAGATATTATAAGCATCCTTCCTGGAGAACGGCTCACTTTGGTCAAGACATGTGGCTTAGAGCTCTCATTCCCTAGCTGACTAGCCTAGGGGTTTGTGATGGAGAAAGAGAAGAGAGAGCTTTGTTTAAGGTTGGGGGGAAAGAGTGGGAGGGAACCTTCCCAGCTGTCTTTACTAGATGGCAAGGTTGGCAAAGCTGTGTCTCTTGTTTGGTCATAAGATGACTATTGTGCTTAGATTGGCAATGCTTAGCAAAAGAGGCATACCATCTTGGCTCCAGTAAGTGTAATCATGACATTTGTAATTAAAGGCAGCTGGCGCAGGGCCACCCTGGCATCTGAAAACCCCCCTGAGGTTGCTGCATTCTTAATGCTGGAAGTTGGTTCCCAGGGTCCCTGGGGCTTCTGAGGATTCAGGGAATATGGACCAGGAAGATTATGTGAATCTCCTGATGAGAGAAAAGAGTTGTAGTGGCGGGGGGGACAGAAGTTCTTCAGCATTTGGCACCTCTCTGAGCCTCAGAAATGTTGGAAACTTCTGGTACTGAGAGGGTTAAGTCGCTCCCTTCCTCACTTCTTCTCTTTCCTCCTTTCCTGCTTAGACTCCAAGGATAGTTTCCAGGATGACAGTAAAGTGTCTCTGCTGACAGGCAGGTGATGGAGCACCCATCCCAGTGTTTATAGTCAAGGTTTGGTTGCAAGCTTGCTTTGGCTATTTTGTTATTTTATAGACATTAAAGAAAGGTCAATTAAGTCATATGGCTGATTGTTTTATTGGCAGCCCATTTTGAGTTTTGTTTTACAGAAAGCTGAGAAAGAGAGAGAGAAACAGAGAGAGAGCGGGAGGGAGGGAGAAAGGGAGAAAAGAGAAGAAGAGAGGAGAGGAAAGATGGATATATTTGTTCATTACAGAGCTAAATTGTGGGCTTAAATCCCAGGTGCCAAGTCTCTCCCTTCTGTTGAGTGGGACAGTGACATGGAAGAGCCAGCTTTCTCATTTCAGCTCTCCATGGCACACATCGGGACTGTCAGCATCCAGCTCAGAGTTGGGGAGAGAATTGAATCGGTCCTTCCTACCCAGCAAAAACACCAAGTACTCACAAACAAGTTCAGAGTGAAAGCAGGAATACATGTGTGTCCCTTTGCTTCCTGGGCCCTAAGTGCTGGGTCAACTGTGGTCTCAGGAATGGTGACTTCCAAGTCTCTGGCTCCCTACCATCATATCACGACCTATTTCTGCTTTGAAGGCTGTGGGACCTTCTCTGTGGATGCCTCACTAAGTGGGAAAGATGCACAAGGGGCTGTTCTATATTCTTATTAAACATATAGCTGTTTTCCAAGGAGACAGATTCAACATAGTGCTGTGCTTTGCATATCAAGTGGCTCTCATAGGCTCATGTGTCTGAACACTTGGTTCCCTGACTGGTGGAGCTGTTTGGGAAGGTTGTGGAAGCTTTAGCAGGTGGAGCCTGCTGGAGAAAGCATGTCACGGGTTAGGCCTCACTTCCTGTTCTCCCTCTCTGAAGGCTCCTCCCAGCATGTCTTTCCCACCATGATGGGCCATTCCCACAGAACTGCAAACCCAAATAAGCCTCTCTCCTAATGCTGCATCTGCTCAGGCATTCGGTCACAGTAACAGGAAAGTAACTGTAGCAGACAGCTTCAGGTTCGCTGAGATGAACTTCCAGACCAGGCACAGTTATGGAGGAAGGGATATTATTTATTGAAGCTTACAGATCCAGGGGAAGTTCCATAGTGGCAGGAGAAGTGTCCTGCCTTCACAGGGCCAAGCAGAGAGAGAAAAAACCCAACTAGGCACATAGCACACAGAGCAAAACTATAGCCAAAAAGTCACACAGCACACTTCAGGAACTCCTGCTAGGCACATTTGCATATCTTTACAATGGAATCTCAAACCCACACCTTAAGACTGGCCCCCAGTGACATTGCCTCTAGCAAGGTGATTGCAGATGCAAACTATAACTAATAAAACACTGAATATATTGGGGGAGATATATTCAAACTACCACAGTAACTAACAAGTGATATATACACATACCTTTCTATGCACATAGGCATGTATGTCTACACATACATGTACATAACACACGGAAAGATACATGCATATGTATGCTCACTATGTATCTATGCACATACGCATATACAAAACATATTACTGTGTACATATTATAGTACCATATGTAAATATGTGTATTAAATGTACATATATACATTTATTTATAATTATATATTGTATATAATTTTAATTATTTAATTAATACATTATATATATGTAAGTATACACATCTATACCTACATCATTTAAGTGTTCTACCTGTCTATACATAGGGTTTAGAGTCCCATTATGGCCCCCTGCTGGTTCCTTTCCCCGGCAGGTAGAGCGGAAGAGAGAGCTGGGCCAGCTGCTCCTCTTGAGGCTGAGCAGGATGACGGATGTCGGTGGCCCAGACCCCTCCCCCCTAAAACACCGGAGAGAAAAAACACACTGGGCTGGGAGTCTGTCGAGGCAGGAACTCGTTTTATTGTAATGAGAAGGTGTATATATAGTTTTGAGAAAGAGGGTGGGTCTCAGGATGGGAAAAAGGTGTAAGGGCCAATAGTATTTCACCACGTCAGCAGTAGTTGGGTGGAGGCAGTTTCGGCTTAGGCCTTGTTGAGTCACTTTTAAGCGGAAGTAGGCCAAAGACAGGTGGCCAAACTCTAGTCAGGCTCAGGAAGTTCCACTAGGCCTCACACCTGGGCCTCATAGGGCCCAGCAGCCCCCCAGTCCCCTCATTGTGTTCTTGGCCATCACCCAAGGAGCCTCCATGGCTGAAGCACATGAGCCCTGAGTCCTGGGCTCAGCCTGGCATCCTGTTACCCACTGTTTTGTCTGCTGCTGCTCTTGGGGACCACAGTGTTGGAGGGGGTGGTGTCCTCTCGCTGCTGCCTTTGGAGGTCCCACTGCTTGGGCACTGGGTGACTGACCTGCAGATAGTAATTCCTTTGCTCCCAAGCAGAACAGGGTCTCTGAGCAAAACTAGTCCACGTACATGGATATGCAGGCCTGAGGCTGAGGCCTTGCTCAGGCCTTCTGAAGCTCCCACCTCACTGGATCCTGACTCACTTGGCATCTGCCTCCCCAAATGCATGCAGATCCACGCGTCTTCACACAGGCTCACAGTGTTGGAGGCCAATTTGGTATGTGGCATTATTCTTTTTCTAGGAGAGACCTTGGTGTGAATGGAAATATTCCACAAAACCCCACCCTGCAGAGGTAGGTGAGTGATCAAAGACAAAGGATGCAAGTGAGTGCCCAGCAAGGTGGTGTGGCAGGTAAGGGATGTCCCCATGTCCTCATCTCACAGATGGATCAGTGATTCAGCAGAATGGTGGTCTTGAAGACCACCTCTGGTGCTGTGCCTCAACTGGAGACGTGTGGCTCTTTTGGCTGCAGACCAGCGTGCTTTGGGTAGTGCCACGTCCTGTGCTGGAACCAGGAGTCTCAAGCAGAAAACCTGCAGGGCTCAGGCAGGTGCCAGGGGTGTCATGTTGGAGGCCAGAGATACCACAAGAGTGCCCAAGAACTGCCAAGGTGAACACATACTCTACCTGAGGGGGCAGCTGTGGGACATTGAGAAAAAACACTCGGGGTTGTCAGATCTGCTGATGACGTACACTGGAGGGTTGTAGGGGAACATTTCCCAGAGTCAGTAGCTAATTCAAACAGTATATGAGCACACCTTCGTGTAATACCACCCAAATAAAATACACATGCCAGCAGAAGGATGCTGGAAAGCTCTACCTCCTCAGCAGTAAACCACTGAACAATTTGATGAAGGAATTTTGCTAAGGTAATTGACATGTGCTTGTTTTGGAAATGAACTTTTTTTTTTTTTTTTTTTTTTGCAATTAATGCTTCACCTGTTACCCTTCTTTTTTTCATGACAGGGCCTCCAGACACTGTAAACAAACTCCAGATGTGTGCACCCCCTTGTGCATCTGGCTTAGGTGGGTCCTGGAGAGTTGAACCAGAATCCTTTGGCTTTTCAGGCAAACGCCTTAACCACCAAGCCATCTCTCCTGCCCTGGATATGAATTTTACAAAGCTGGCTCAGCTCCCTCCACCAGCCTATAGGCAGCTTTAATCATTTCTAAGGGAAGCTGAGGAAAGGGTAGCCTGAGTCATGACCAGGAAGAGCGGGGAAGGGGATGAGCATCTGGCAGGGCTGGTGGCTGTAACTTGTTCGGATCTGAGGCCGCAGTCCAGCTCTGAAGGTGAGCTCTGCTTTCTCAGCCAACACCAGCCATGTGTACCACAGTGTCTACAAAGTGCCCAGGCCAGGACCTGGCACCAAGGAGATGTCATAGATGGCAGCCCCAGGGACAGTTCTACCTGTGGGTCTCAGTGCAAGATGAACATGTGGGCTGGCCTGTTAAAAAATGATCAGGATATGTCAGTCTCATGAGAGCAGAGCACCTGGCTGCCGACCATTATGGCAGTATTACTTGACAGAGTATTTTCATGGACTTTAATTTGATCTCTTCTTCTGTCTGGACAGAATGGGGCACCATGAGACTCCCTGGACCAGACCTACTGGTTTTACTCCCCCGGACAGAGTGGCTGGCACAGGCCCATGTGGAAGACTGACTATCCCTGGCAGGGGCCTGTGCAGTGCTTTTGCTGGGAGGGCTACGACCTGAAGATCAAGGGAAGAGTTCAAACCAGGACACTTCTGCCCATTATCGCCCAACCACAGGGGCCTCGGGGTGGAGGCACAGGGCTTTATTCTTTGATCCAAACCCTGCACCGAAGCCAATCAGTCCTGGAGTGATTCCTCATATTACCTGCTTGTGGGCTGACTCATCACTTTCCAAGCCAGGGTGACTAATGAAGGCTCCTCTTCCCACTACGTTCAGTGTCCAGTGAGCCGATGGCCCAGGACACCTGAGGCTGCAACACATTGTCTCAAGACCAGACAGGTGCCACCTCTGCCTAGGGATCATCGCTTCCTGGGCAGCTTCTCCACTTGGCAGAGAGAAGTGGGCAGTGCCTCTGTGTGGAATGACCTTTTTCAAATAATTTCATGGATGCTGTTTTTTTTTTTTAATTTTTTGTTTGTATATGGAGTGTGTGTGTGTCATGTGTGTGTACATGTGTGTGTCCATGTGAAGGTCCACATCTGATGTCCTCCTCAGTCACTCTGGTCCTTAATTTTGGAGGCACAGTGTCTTATTGCACCTAGAGCTCTCTGATTTGATTAGCTAGCAAGTCCCAGGAATCATCCTGTGTCCACCTCCCCAGCTCTTGTCAGCTTTCACATGGGTACTGGTAAGTCAAACTTAGGTCCTCACATTTGTGCATCAAAAGTCCTTTACCAACGGAGCCATCTCAGCCTCTGGATTCCAGATTTCAAATCACAAGAGAAAGGTTAATGTAGTAAGATTATTTATAAAAATGTTGGAGACAAAGAGAAATGTGTCCTCTACTTTGGGCGATTGGATTCTCTTGGCTAATTATTTAATGTCTTGCTCAATAAAAAAATGATGGTGATTATAATGATGGTGCTAATCACAGCTGACACATACAAGGCCCCAGGTATGTATTCAATGTTCTGATCAAGTTATCTCTGCCACACATGCCTGCTTGACATATCTATAACTCTGCTGCCCAGAACTTTTAGGCTTTTTTTTTCAAGTTGCACTGAATTACAGCTCAGGCAATTTGCATGCAATTAATCTTCTTAATTGGACGTTTATGGTTGGATTCTGTAGCCATGATTACATGGTAAGTCATCAGCTCTGGCTCAAGTTGACACTGGTCCCTTGTATGGGGCCAAGGTGGAGCTGAGTGTTGAAAGGAGGGTGGGAACTGGAGACAGGCTGGAAAGTGACCAGCTCTGTACCATTGTTGCCCACCCACATCTCCTGTCACTGTGCTTCATCAGGCTCCTTTCTCCCGTGTTTAAATTCCTTATGCTCAGTCCTTCCCTGGACCTTGATGGCACCCATCCTAGACTGGGCCATCTTTTTCTTCTCTTTGCCTGATTAATGTCCCCTTATCTTTCTTCCTCTCAGTTTGGTGTCATGGTCTTGAGGGAGCCCTTCCGGGCCTGTGTCCTCATCACACTGTGCAGCTCACTTTAAAACACTGTCCAAAGTTGCAGGTAGACATTTGTCTTGGATAGTACTTGCTAATGCATTAGAATCTTCACACCATGAGGACAGAGCAGGGCTGTCTTCTTGCACTCCTACCACCTAACACATAGCCCATACAATCACTGCTTGTTGAAGAACCGAACAAATTGGCAGACGGACTCAGGCAGCAAGTGTGTGAGCATTATGGGTAAAGGAAATGCAATCTATTGCAGTTAGTGGCCTTCTCGCTGCTGGGACAAAACACTGACCAGGAGCAGCTCATGGGATGTCAGGGTTTGTTGCAGGCTTACAGTGTCTGTCAAGGAGAAACTTCATCATCATGAGGAAGAGCATGGCAGAGCACAGATGGATGTCACATCTTGTCACAGCAGCTGGGAGCTAGCAGTAAGAGTGAGCTAGCCAGTGGGGCTGAACTAACACACCTCCAGAACCCTCTTCTAGTAACCATATACCTCCCAAAGGCTCCACCAGCTTGGGACTGAGTCTTAATCAGAAACACATGAAGCTGTGGGGGTCATTTCACATTCAAACCATCCCAGATTCCACTGAGCTGGTCCCTAATCCATACCTGGGGCAAGGGTATGGGCTATCCTGGGTACGGCCAGGGGCAGGACTCTGAGTGTGGGGACAGGCATAGCAGATGCTTTGCAGGTCACCATTGTGCCAGATGAGCCACAGATAATGCAACTGAGCATGGGTTTGTTCTGACAGAACTTTGTTTATGAACACTAGGACTTGATCACATCATTTTATGTCTGACACGATATTTTTCTTCAAATTTTTTTCTCAAATCATTGAAAATGGAAAAAAACATTTTTATTTTATTTGTTTGCTATGCCTATCTTTGTTGTACAGATCTGATGGCTTCAGCTCATAGGTTGACACTCTTGCTCTGTCATTTTGCGGGAGGTGTAGCAGCTTACCTGTCACTCATTGTGTGACCACTTGGCTCACATCTTGGGACCCAGGTGTTCAGGGGCTGAGTTAGCTGAATCCAACCACAGCCACCCTTCAATGGTGGAAGGAAGCTGCTGTCTGGAGCTGTCCTGAGGTCTCAGCCACGCTGCTCTGTGCTGTGGGGGTTCCTAGGGAGGCTCTGGGTAGGGTCGAGGAAGACTTTGAGGAGCAAGGAGATGACACCATCATGAATCATTAGCAAGCGTAGAAGCACATCCCAGAGCTGGGAAATGGCTGTGTTCTCGTGTGTCTGAAGAGTCCCCCAGTCACCCTGAGGATTGGACTTGAGATAGATTTCACTCATGAGAAACTGCATGCTGGTGAAACTCACTCAAGAAAAAACTTCACACAATTCGCTATTTCCCAATAAGGATGTGTCGACAAGACTTGGTGTAGAATGAGGGGTCTGGACGGGGTTACTACTTGTACAGTGGGTGAAGATGGTAGATCATAAAAAGAAAAGGAATCCAACCAATATGTTCTGAGTCTAATAAACTTACTATAAATGACTCCATTATGTGCATGTGATGGAAACCCCATTTTGCTCTGTATCTCAGCCTCTTTCTCCCACAAGAGCCATTAACCATGGCCCCCTGTGTATTTCCCACAGGGCTTCTTGGAAGTCCATAGTGGTTCTTACATCCCTAGGCTCTCTTGCTTCATTCAGCATGGACCAAAGCTTCCTTATCTGGACCAAATTTTTCCTTCCTGACAATCATCACTCTGAGCGCTGGGGAGGTGGCTCAGTGGATAAAGGGCTAGCCGTGTAAATGTGAGGACTGCATTTAGAATCCCCAGTCCTCGTGAAAATGCTGGGTTGCCTTGGTGACTGCCTGTATGTTATCCTATAGGAGAAAACAGGATCCCCAGAGTGGCCTGGCTAGCTAGATGTTGCCTCAGAAAATAAGGTGGAGAGCCATGGAGGAAGACACCTGTGTCAGTCTCTGGCTTTCACATACATCCACACACAAGTGCATGAGACCACACACATATGAACAAGCATACCACAGGCATACCTCATATACATATGTGATATACATACATCACCAGCCAGGCTGTAGTTTACACACACTCTAGTTTACAGCTAGTGACATTCTGGCTTGCTTATTGCTTTTACTTCTTTTTCTACAAAGGACTATCTGGCCATATCGCTTACGTGGTAAAACGTCTTTACAAACAGGATGATTAAAGAATTCTGGAGATGGGTAGTGGTGATGGTTGTCCAACATGCAACTGTGATAATTCCATTCAATGGTATAGTTAAGAATGGTTAAAATGGTGAATTGCTAAGTTCTGAGTATTTTAGTATAACCAAAAGGCAATGATCCCATTGATCACAGAGCACAAATAGAAGGCTGATAGAAACCTTCTGAAGTTCTTTGCCCCAGTGTGCGTGTTAGCTTTTCTCCTCTGTGATCAAATGCCACACGCAAACAACTTGGCAAGAGGGATGACTTACGCTGCACATGGCTTCAGAGGCAAGAGCGTGGCAAAGCATAGCACGACCCAGTGCAGCTCACATCATGGTGGCAGGAAACAAAGGGGGGGGGGGTTCTGGTGCCTTCTGGCTTTCTCCTTTCTTCTCTTTTCTTTGTTTTTCTATTTATTTATTTATTTATTTATTTATTTGCAAGCAAAGAGAAATAGACAGAAAGAGATAATTGACATGCCAGGGCCTTCAGCCTCTGTGAATGGACTCCAAATGCATGTGCCACTTTGTGTGTCTGGCTTTACATGGGTACTGGGGAATCAAACCTGGGCCTTTAGATGGTTGAGCCATTTCTTCAGCCCCCTTTCTTCCCTTTTCCTTGCCTGGGGGGTTCCAGCTTATGGGATGGTGGCATGTACATTTTAGGTAAATCTTTCCTCCATTGTCAATCCTCTTTGGAACAACCTCACAAACACACTGGGCATGTGCTCGTCATCCGCCCAAGTGGTTCTAGGCCAACTGTGAATGTTGTTCTGGTCACCCCATCTGTTTTCTCCATAGTTTTACAATGCTCACTCCCTGCCCCGAAGAGCTAATCCTGCATTCATGCACAGCCGTCTCTCTGTCTCTTGTCAGGTCTACTGGAGAATAGACCAGGTTCTCCAAGGGACATGTCCACAAGCACAACTGTGCATCTGTAAGTATTTAACACAGTCAAGTTGCTGTCTCCTGTGGTTTTACCAAGTCTGTCCCATCTCACCCTGCTCACGAAGGGTGATCCGCTCACCCTGCTCAGTACATCAGTTGAATGCCAGACTTGAGTTGTGTTCACTCTGGTGGCTATGAAGTCACATGTTCTGTGTTTTCATTCTATGCTTCTCAGGTCATAGGATGGTTGAGTGTTTCCTTCTATACTGGTGGTTGATTTGTATTTTCTCCTCTATTGACCATAATCTGTTTGGCCTTTTTTTTTTTTTTTTCCTGTGCATTGTTTGTTTTACTCTTATTGGTTTGCCGTCAGATATTCTGGGAAGTGTTTGTCAATTTTGTGTGTTGCGAACAGATTCCCCAGCTTTGGCGTATCTTCACACTCTCTCTACTTTCTTTTGATAAATTGAGACTCTTAAGTTTCATGTAGACCGTTTTGACTATTTTCCCTTCATTGTATGTACTCTGTGTGTTTCGTTTAATAAATCCATTTCTAGCTTGAGGCTGTAAAGCCCTCTTCCAGATCCTCTTCTAAAATTTCTATAGTTCTGCTTTTAACCCTTTGTCTGCAAATCTCTGGAAGTCGATATTTTATATCAAGTGACAAAGGGTGCAAGGTAATTTTTTTTATATGAGTTACAATTACCTAGACTCGCTCACAGTCCTTCACTAATCTGCTGTGTGGTCTTCTGGGTGGGGGTTCTATCTCTGCATTTGTGCTCACACCATACTGTCTTCATCCCAAGAGCAGGTGTCAAGCCTCAGCATCTAGGAAAGTGTGTGCTGCCACTTATCCTTACATGCAAATGTCTTGCCTATTTCTGTACTTTTGTTTTCTCATTTACATTTTATAACCAGCTGATCAAATTCAACCAAATATGCATGATTTGAATCATACAGTTCTTTTAGTTTTTATTTTTACTTTTTTTGTTTTTTTAAGATTTTATTTTTATTTATTTATTAGAGACAGAGAGGGGGAGAGAGAGAGAAAGAGTGAGAATGGGTGTACCAGGGCCTCTAGCCACTGCAAACGAACTCTAGATGCATGCGCCACTATGTGCACCTGGCTAACTTGGGACCTGGAGAATCGAACCGGGGTCCTTAGGCTTCACAGGCATGTGCCTTAACTCCTAAGCCATTTCCCCAGCCATATTTTTACTTTTTTATGAGAGATGGTGAGAGAGAGAGAAAGAGAAAGTCAGTGCACCAGGGCCTCTAGCCACTGTAATTGAACTCCAGATGTGTGTGCAAACTTGTGCACATGCATGACCTTGCATGTGTCACCCTGTGCATCTAGTTTATGTGGGATCTGTGCATCTGGTTTATGTGGGATCTGTGGAGTTAAATATGGGTCCTTAGGCTTTGCAGGCAAGCACCTTAACTGCTAAGCCATCTCTCACAGAATTCTTAATACCAGCTCTCATTGCATTACTTATGACATACATGGGTCTATGTATACTTATTTGCTCACAGAATTCATAATTAACATATTGTGTGTGTGTGTATGCACTTTTGCATGCGTGTGGGTGCACATGTGTAGCATGTATGTGTGTGTACATATATGTGAATATCAGAGGTTGATATTGGCTGCCTTCCTTGATTGCTCTCCATCTTATTTTTTGAGACAGAGCCTCTTACTTCAACTCAATCCACCAATTTGGCTACTCTAGCTAGCCAGCAAGCCCTGGGGATCCCATGTTCACTTCTCTAGTGCTGAGATTACAGACAGGCTGCCATGCCCATAAGTTATGTGGCGCTGGGGATCCAAACTCAGGTCCTTGCACTTGCTGGGCAAGTGCTTTACCCACTAAGCCATTTCCCTAGCCTACATCTCACCCTTGAAACATTAACTAGCTCCTGTTAGGAAGTGAGTTCTCATATGGACGAGTGAAGGATCACAGCTCTCGGTTGAGCTGAGGCTCACTCACGCACAACACCCTGGAAAACCTGATTAATTCACTCAAGCGGCTTGAGGAGATGATCTCTCATGACATAAAAGCAGAGGGAGAAGGAGTTCTTGTCACCTGGATTATCAGTACTGGCCAGGAATGGGGTCAAGGACAAGGAAACAAAGAGGCATCTGTTTTAGAGCCATTTTGCAGTTTTCCAAAGTCATGCAACCCATGTGTTTTAAAAATAGGGTACAGTTCATGGGCTGGAGAGATGGCTTAGTGGTTAAGGCACCTGCCTGCCAAGCCTAAAAACCCTGGTTCCAATCTCCAAGTCCCACGTTTAGCCAGATGCAAAGTGATGCAAGGGCACAATGCTACACTTGACCACAAGGGGGCACACGAACTGGATTTTGTTCTCAGCTGCTGAGAGGCTGCTGGCACGCCCAGTCTGTATCTGTCTTCCTCTCTCTCTCTCTCTGTCTCTCTCTCAAAAAAAAAAAAAAAAAAAAAAAAAAAGGATACAGTTTACACCGTCTGTGTAGTCCTGAGAGACAGGCAGTCTGTGGAAGGCCAGGGTCTCTTTCTTAGGATTCTGTGTGTGGGTTTTGTAAAGAAGGGTCCTGTGGTGCTGACCTCCTGACAACCTGGGTGTGAGACCAAAAGAAGGTTTCACTGAGTGCTCCCACTGCCTGGGAAATCTTTGGGACACCCCCACACACACCCCAAAACACACACACTTTAAAAATGTTCCTTGGAGGACTTCTTTTCTTTTTCTTTGCTTAAGTGCACACAGTAATCTGAAGCATAAACAAACCTTGGGCAAGCAAAGGGCCTTCAGCCAACTGGCATGATAACACGCAAACAACGTCCCTGACCGCATGCCCAAGCTTGAAAGATAGCATCCCAAAGCCCGGGTTCCAGGCTCTCTGAAGTCCCCTGCCATGTGACAGGAGGTGGGGGTGGAAACTCGAGATACATTAGTGTTCTTTACCCCTGGGGGTCAGGAGGGAAACGACCAGGCTCGTTGTCACGGAAGTGTGTACTTGGGCTAAAGGAGCTGCATTACCAATTCTAGACCGCTCATTGTTCCACTCAACAGACACCCACTGTTCTGGGTACTAGAACAGGACTGGCTGTGTCACGCGTGGTAGGAAACCATCAGTCACATGGAAGATGATGACAGGTGCTAGGGAGAAGGCAAAGCTGGTTGGTGATGGGATATTTCCTGGGGCTCTGCTGGGAAAGGCCGCTCCCACAGTGACATTTGAGCAGCTACACCAAAGTGGTGCCCAGAGAATCCCACCAGGCTGCGGGTGGGGGTGAGGGCTCTGAAGGGTGTGCAAATGCCCTGAGGAAGGAGGTGACAGGGAGATGGTAGGTTACATGAGGGGTACAGGAAAGGGCTTGCACATTTAGAGGTGATATCTCTGAGCCAAAAGGGTGGCCACATTGGTCTTGCTCTTCCAGTCCATAAGGGTGAGGCTGGGTAGAAAGAACACTGGATAAGTGGGGCTCACAAGGGGTAGGGCTTGCAAAAAAAAAAAAATATATATATATATCTATATATCAGAACATGGGAGGGAGAGGCTGATCTGGGACAATCTCCTTAGGACAGCTTCAGTCACTATCAGGAGAGCTCTGGGGCAGGGCTCTAGTGGCTGGTGGCTCTGTGAAGAGCCAGCTTGATGTGAGCTGTGTGGATAGAACCCCCACAGTCCCTCAGTACTGACCCATCGTCTTGTGCAGCCTTGCCCTGAGAGGAGGCCAGCCCACAGGGACGTAACTTTCTTCGACGCCATTTTCCAGGGTGGAAGAGGCCCCAGATTGTCAGCTTGCTGTGACATGGTCAGCTGGTACCATCAAGGGAGGCTCTTATGTCACGGCTTCGCTTGTCTCTCTTTCTAGCTGGCCGGACATTTGGCAGTGCTATGGTTAGATCAGCGTGGGGACCCTGCACTGAGGTGCCAGGAATGACCTCCATTCCTTCAACCAGGAGTTTTCGTTGCTGTTTCAAGGCAGGCTCTCTCTCTAGCCCAGGCTGACTTGGAGCTCACTCTGAAGCCACAGGCTGGCCTCAAACTCACAGCCACCCTCCTACCTCTATTTCCCAAATGCAAGGATTAAAGGCATGCGTCACCATGCCTGGCAACCATCGCTTCTTCACATGTGTTCAACACATTTGTGTTGGCATTGGGGTGGCCAGACTGGCAGGATATTGTCTACCTAAGTGATCCCTGATCTTTTATGCTGGGCGCTCCTTTGTTGACGTTAACTTGGGGTGGGGAGACCTTTATACGTGGAGCTCCTCCCCACATGTTTGTCTGTGTTCCTGCCTCCCAAATTCTTGAACTTTCGGCCTTTTGCTTTCACAGCTCCTGAATAAGGAAACACAGTACATGTTTGTGTGTCACACGTTTGATCTCCAGCTTCCTCATAGGACAAGTGTCGTTTTTCAGAGGAGGAAACTCATTCACACACAGACTAAGTAGTCTACTCATGTCACAAGACTAGCAAGGGTCAGGGCTGGGACTACACGAGCCCTGTGTTCACCAGTGGAGAGGAAGTTTTGTGTGCAGTCTGACAGCTCAGTCACTGCAAAGGAACTTTCCACACGATGACACAGGAAGAGAAACAGAGGCCGAGGCCCAGCAAGAAGGGCCTGGCAATGTCTGAGAACAGTAGTCCATTCATACGTCGAAAAGCTTTGAGCTCTTTGGTTTGTCATGGCCCTGTTTGGACAGCATGTGCGGGGGGTTGAAGGAAGGAGAAGAGATAAGGAAATGTGCTCTTCCGTAACTTGAAACCTCTTTTTCCTTATGTGTCTTTTTATGTCTTTTCTTTGTCCATTTTCCAGAAGAATGTCTCCTTTCCCTCTGTGTCTCAGAACAGGGCTGGGCTCTGGGATTAAGGTGGGTCTGCACCACAACTGGACCTTCTGCCACATGCCCATCACCCACCCTGGTCCAGCTGCGCTGCCCTCCTGTCTGAATCTAGAATATAGTGCACGTAGCTCTGCCTTCCTTGCTGTCCCTGGTATTTCCATGGCTGTTTCCTTCCCTCCCCACAGGTTCTATGCTCAGAGCTAACCTCTTCACCTCTTCAAAAGACTTTTTGTGTTCAGACAATGACTTCTCCTGGCAACAGAAATCCACCGACTGCCTTGCTTGTCGCCCCCAGGTTGATCACTCACGTAAAGAATATGCAGAAAAGACAACGCAGCTACGAGAAGAGATGCTGCGAGATCACTGGGGATCCAGAATTGGGCTATCAATCTTTCCCCCATCAATATTTGAAGATTGTTTTCCTCCTAAAATTCCAGGAAGGTTGCTGGCACTCTATCCATCATGCAGTCAGGTAGGCAGTGAGACAGGTCTGAAAAGCATCCTCCCTTAGCCTCCTGTTTCTCCTAGGAAAGAGTTTCCCAGCAAGTCCACCCCTTAAACACTGCACCTACCTTAGCCACCCTCAGCCACAGGAGAGTCTGAGAAACACAGTGCTTTGCTGGGAACCATTGAGTAAGCAGCTAGTGAACTTTGAATATCTTTCTTTTTGTCACACCAACACCACCCTCCTCTCTCTTGGCTCTGGCCTGGATTTCATTTTCAGTGGGAAACATTACTGTCTGCGGTTGTCATTGCATTGTCTCTTCCACTGGACCAGAAGTCATCTGAAGCTGAGTCTTTGATTTGATTTCTGCTGCATGCACATCTCCTGGAGAGATCTTGGAACACACTGGCTCTTGGATCCATGGAAAGCCCATGGTAGCAATGTAGGCCTGGGCACATTCATTCTTTTGACTTATCCTGAAATTGTTTTTAAGACTCCGTCTGGGGGTCAGGGAGAATATAAAGCACTGGGAGAGGCAAACCGTGGTAAGACATGACCATCCAAAGGAGACTGGCAGGAATTAGAGGAACTAAACTGCGGTGGGAAAAAGTCCCAGTCGAATCACATATAGAAACTATAGGCTCCTAGAAGGGGAACAACCTGCCTGAACAAAGTTTCCTCAGAAGGGAAATGTAGCTAGGCATGCAAAATTAGTCAGTGCTGGATGTGATTCTGACTTGTTTCTCGGTTCTGGATATGGGTTCCTTTCCACTGAGTGGATCCGTTAGCTAACCCAAGAGCAGTTGGTTACCCACCGTGGCTGTGTGCCACTATTGCACTTGTGTGAGCATCACATCAGGCTGTTTGCTTCTGAGTCACTTAGACTTTGAGTTGCTCGGATATTGGCCACTTTCTCCAGGTAGCTCTTGTAGCATCTTCCAGCACTAGATGGGCTAACTCTCTGGGGACTGCCTCTCTCTGGGATTCCAACCAGGTCTCTCCATGGTCCATGTCACAGTGTATGGTGTCTTCAGCTGTAGGGTCTTACCATTAACCTCTTGTGGGTAATCAAGTGCTCTGAAAGAAGTCTGTCTTGTTTGTTTTGGGTGACCTTGCAGGTCTCTCTCATCAACAGCTCATTGTGGATGTTAACTGCGTCCTGGCACACAGAATTGCAGGCCAGCACCAAGGGAAAATAAAAAAGAAAAAGACAGAAAAGAAAGGAGAAACAGGAGAAGTTTAAGGTTAGGCTTCATCTCACCCTCTCCAGGGCCCTTTGATTCAGGTGTCCCCCAAAGGTCCTCTTGAGGGTTCAACCTTTAAGTCTAACTTCCAGGCTACAGGTTCAATTTGGGTTCAGTGTTGTGCTGCCCCCACCCATACCCTTCTCCCAAGCCCTACCCTCCCTATTGTTCAAGCCTTGAGATGCTCTTCAGGTATGTCAGCAACTCAGGCTGATGCTGGTTTGCAATGAGCGAGGCCATGCAACAGTTGTCTTTCTGTGATTGTGTGAGTTCACTTAGTATGATCTGTTCCAAGTTTGACCATTTTTCTGCACATTTTATTATGTCATTTTTTTCTTACTGCTGAGTAGAATTCCATCGTGTAGATATACCACATCTTGGTATCCACTTGACCAATAATGGGCACCTGGGTTGATTCTAGTTCTTAGCTATAATGAATTGAGCAGCTATAAATATGGTTGAGCAAATACCTCTGAACTAAGGTGTGGAGCTTTTAGGGTAAATGTCCAGTAAGGGAATAACAGGGTCTGTTGGTACTCTATATTCATGCTTTACAGGAGTCTCCATATTGATTTCCATAGTGGTTGTACCAGCTTATATGCCCACCAACAGTGAGTGAGTGTTCCTATTTCTCCACATCCTCACCAACATATTTTTCTCATTTGATTGTTTAATGTTTGCTATCTTTACTGGGGTAAGGTGGCATCTCATAGTTGTTTTAATTTGCATTTCCCTAATGGTTAGGGATGTTGAACATTTTAAGTGTATGTTAGGCATTTGTAATTGTTCCTCTGAGAACTCCCTATTTAGGTTCTGCCCCACTTTTGGAGTGAGTTGTTTGATTTTTTTATTGTTTAGTTTTTTTGAGTTCTTTGTAGTTCTAGATATTAGGCTTCTGTCAGTGGTATAGCTGGCAAAGGTTTTCTCCCATTCAGTGGGAGAATCTACTGGCTCTGCTTATGGTATGTTTGTCTGTACAAAAGCTTGTAGCTTCATGAGATCCCATTGGTTGAGTGTGTGTTTAATTTCCTAGGCTACTGGAGTTTGTTCAGAAAGTCTTTCCCACTCCTATATCACGGAGTGTGCCTCCTATTTTTTTTTTCTTCTGGTAGTTGAAGAATTTAGGTCTTATAGTGAAGTCTTTAACCTATTTGGACTTGATTTTTGTGTATGGAGAAATGAGTGGGTCTAATTTCATTTTTCTGCATATGGTCATCTAATTTGTCCAACACCATTTGTTGAAGATGCTGAGTTTTCTCCAGGTTACATTATTGGCACCTTTGTCAGATAATGATTTTGGTTTCCAATGTCAAGCTCCCACTAATCTTACATTCTCTCTAAATTAATAATGGGGTTTAGCCCGTTTAACCAGTGCTGCTCCGTTGGCTATTCTGCTTCTGTTTTTCAGATGTGACCTGGACCTGAGGAGATAAACAACCCAGTGCACTTCACCCTGGCACCGGATGAAACCACAGAGGAATTGAGGAAATGAGCAAGAGTGCTGCTTTCTCCGTGAACCTGATATCAGCACAGAGTAAAGGAGACAGACACCGAGGACGCTCAGCACCTACCAAACCAGAGATCGAGAGGCTCCTAAGAGCCCATCACTGAAGTAGGCTTAAAATGAACCCAACACAGCTTAGGGAATTTTGTGGAAGAGAGGGCAGAAAGATTGTTAGAGCCACAAGTTGGGTCATTATGCACAGAGACATTGCTTCTTTCCCACAACTGATGGCTGCCCCCAAAATGTATGGCCCACAGTCCCCATGGGGTTGACTTGTATCCCCAACAAGGAGGGCTTCTTCAGAAAAGGGGCAGGGATGAGAGAAAGGATCGTATCAACATATACTGTTCACATACTAATATGTCCATATCTAATAAAAATCAATTTTAAAAAGATTAGTAAGTGCTGGCTCACCAGTCACAGGGTGCCTCACTCATGTTCCCTTCTACAAATGAGTCAAGAAAATGCAGCATGTGACTGAAGCAAAACAACACAGCTGAGAGAGATCCTTCTTTTCCAAGATTACCATCCTGCCCAGCTGACTGTGGGCTTCGGGATGCTGATCAAGAGAGAGCACAGGCTCTCAGAGGGGTCTGTAGGAGGATTGTGTCTAGAGAGAGCAGGGTGTGTGACAGAGTTGGAAAAGGTGCTCAGGAAAAAGGCTGTCTACAAACTCATTATGGGCTTTTACGAAAATTTTCTGTTATAGTTACTTTAATAGATTGAATAGGTCTGCAGTTTGGGGTGGCGCTGTTTGGCGTTAGCTGTCATATGCTCAGCAAAAGTCTTCCTTCCTTTGAAATCCAGTAAGAAGAGAACACCTTCATGGTGCATTCCGTTATTCTTCACTCAACAGGGGTGGACACCTCCTGTCTTCTTTTATTTTTATTTTTTGGTTTTTTGAGGTAGGGTCTCACTCAAGCCCAGGCTGATCTGGCATTCACTCTGTAGTCTCAGGGTGGCCTTGAACTCATGGCAATCCTCCTACCTCTGCCTCCCAAGTACTGGGATTAAAGGTGTGCACCACCACGCCCGGCCTCCTGTCTTCTTTTAAGCCCATTTCAGCTACTGAGGTGTAGCTGCAGCCCAAAACACTCAGGCAGTCTTCCCTGGATGATGGCAGCCCTGGCATCAAGTGGCAGCAAAATATTCCAAAGGAAAGAAATACTAAGAGCTGCCTAGGAAAGCTCGATTCAAATCCTGTTTCTGGAAGACACTAAGTAGGAAACCTTTAGTTTCCTTCTCTGCCTCAGTTTCTCCATCTGTAAAAGGCAATGTCCTCCTCACAGCACTGGAGGAATAAACACTTGAAAGTGCATAAGAGCCCCTTCTTACAATATAGTGGATTCCGCTCACCATTGGATAGCCATAACGAATCATTGAGAAGTGGCCAAAGTAACACCTTGAAGTTGGATTCAGAAAGACCTGGCTCGAATCCTAGCCCTGGCATGTATCATCTGTGGGACTCCAAGCCACATTCTCTCTGGCCTCAGAGGTCTCCCAGTACCTGGGTTGTTCTTCTCAACATTGTTCATGGCAGACATACTCAACTCCTTCCGGCCTCTATTCCAAAAGGGGTTTGTCAACTTGATGTGCATGACATATCCATTTGGTCAGTGACACTTCTTTTTGCAGATGGCAGTGTCTACTGGGGGAAGTGCAAAACTCATCAAAGTGCTGAGAATAAGTGATTGTTGAGAGCTTGGCACTAAATGAGACATCTACATTACTCCCTGCAAGGTTCAGGGAACATTTCAGAAGAAGGGACAGAAAGGATGGAAGAGCCACAGGATACTATTGGGACTCGAAGTGAATATTACATTGATGACTTCACAAGACCTGTGCTGTATTGAGTCCATCAACATTTTCACACGGAGGATGGATGCTGTTGTGGCCTTCTCGTAGCTGGGACAAAGCACCCTACCAAAAGCAGCTGTTGGGAGGAAAGGGTTTGTCTTGGCATACAGTCTGGAGAGGAAGCTCTTTGTATCATTTCCTGCTGTCCCTAAACATTCTAGAATAGCACAGAGCACAGACCATGTACATAATACGTAGGGACTAAATATGTTGAATGGAAGTGTCTTTATTTCTTTAAGCCTCAGGTCCTTCATGGGAAGAGAAATACGCAAGTCCAGGGGTGCTGTGGAAGTAGCTTGTGGTCAATGCACTCAGGTGAGATGATAGATACCCAGCAGGCCAGGTCAGAGTGAGCCCCTAGGGCAGACCTTCCAACTGACTCTGCTTCTGGAAGTCTTGTTAAAGCAGACGAGAGGGGCTGATTGCCTCCATGGCCTGGCTTCAGCTTCACGTGGGAGTCTCGAAAGCACACAGCTCTCCAGGCCTACTGTGACCCTGCTCTCTGCACAGAGCTTGGTACTATCAGTAAACATTAGCCACAGTGTTTCCCCCAGAAGTTAGGAAAGCGGCAACTCCAGAGAGCGGTTAGACAGCAAGGATCCACGGGAGGATGTCAATCATCATTGTAAGGAATACACAGAGAGGTTGGAGAGATGGCTGAAGTGGTTACAGCACTTGTCTGCAAAGCCCGAGAACCCAGGTTCAATTCCCCAGTACCCATGTATGCCAGATGCACAAGGAATACATGGAATGAAACATGGGCTGCTCATTAGACAAAAATCTCATTTTTTTTTTTTTTTTTTTTTTTTTTTTTTTTTTTTTTCGAGGTAGGGTCTCACTCTGCCCAGGCTGACCTGGAATTAACTATGTAGTCTCAGGGTAGCCTCGAACTCATGGCGATCCTGCTACCACTGCCTCCTGAGTGCTGGGATTAAAGATGTGCGCCACCACGCCCAGCTTAAAAATCTCATACCTAAGTGAGGTAAGGGGAGCAAAGAGCCTCTGACCCAAGAGACCTTTCTGACATGGACCATGTAACTTGATCAGCGGGAAAACCTCATCTAGCCACACCACAGCCTTCCCTGTGGGCGAAGACACCCAGTGCACCTTAGTAATTACACTTCTGCTTTTAAACCTGGCGCTGCTGGGAAGCAGATAGGCAACATATGCTGCAACTCTGTTTACACTTCTGAGGGCTTAATCTCTGGATTACTATTCTTAGTGTTTTATACTGTAATGCTCATAAGCCAACATGTGGCCTCTTTCTTGAACTTCATGTCATGCACAGGGTGTTTGCTCAACTGTGCAGAATACTAGGGCAAGAGTTAACCCCATAGGGTAAACAAACTGAAATCATTGTGTTTGCAAAAAAACATGTATGCATAAGCAACTGGGCGCATCTTCTTTTTAGTAATTATTTAGATCAGTGTTGACTAATATCATTAGCCATATTTAAATTTAATTAAAATTGAATTAAAGGCTGGAGAGATGGCTTAGCAGTTAAGGCCCGGCCTGCTAAGCCTAAGAATGCCCATTCGATTCTCCAGGGCCCACGTTTAGGCAGACGCAAAGTGATGCAAGGGCTCAATGCCATACTTGCCCACAAGGGGGCGCATGCATCTAGAGTTCGTTCACAGCGGCTGAGAGGCTGCTGGCACACCCATTCTCTTTCCGTCTCCCTCTCTCTCTCTCTCTCCATCTCTCTCTCAAAAAAAAAAAAAAATATTGAATTAAAAGTTTATGAAGTTGCCCAGCCCTATTTCCAGTGTTCAATAGCAACATGTGGCTGGTGGTCATGATGTGTTAACATCACAGATATAGAACTTTCCCATTATTACAGACTCATCTATTGGACAGGAAGGATGGAATTTTGCTGAAAGTATTTTAAGATGACCAATGCTAGAAGGTATAAAATTGATAACCTATGAGTAGAAAACTTTGTTGAATTTTTTTTCTCTCAAAGGGAAAAATCACATAAGATGTGCTCTTGTATACTAGTGCAAGTTTTTATAACTTTTTGTTATCTTAGATATTTACAAAGGAGCTGTCACTTATTATTGTATGTGTGTGTGCACTCATGCATGTGTGCATGTGGGGGGCCAGGTATGTGCCATGGTGCACGTGTGGAAATCAGAGGATAACTTTGGGCATCGGTTCTCGCATGCCATCTTGTTTGAGGCATGGTTTCTTGTCCTTCAGACTCATTGGCCTGTGAGCTTCTGACCAATTCTCCTGTCCCAGTTTACCTTCTCATAGCAGGTGTGCTGGGATTACAGATGTCTGCGCTATAGGATTCTGCTTTATGTGGGTTCTTGGGATCTGAACTCAGGTACTCATGCGTGGGAGGCAAGGACTTAATCCACTGAGCCATTTCCCTAGCCCCATAAGCTATCAGTCATTGATAGCAGAAAACCAGCAATATTTTGAGGAAAGAATTAATGTAGCTGTGCATTTGGAAACTGTCCTCCGAGAGCGAGTTGGCTTGAGAACTTTGCACTTGCTAGCTTCCTTGATGAGGCTGGCTGGGTATCCAGCTGCCCCTCACCTGGAGGAGGAAGGTAAGACAAATGGGATTTTTAAAAAATTTATTTATTTGCAAGCAGAGATAGAGAGAAAGATAGAGGAGTGACAGACAGAGAAAGAATGGGTGCACCAGGGCTTCTAGCCACAGCTAACAAACTCCAGATGCATGGGCCTCTTGTGCATTTGGCCTACGTGGTCTTGGGGAATCGAACCTGGGTCTTTTGGCTTCATAGGCAAATGCCTTAACAGCTAAGCCATCTCTCTAGCCCGACAAATGGGATTTTTGAGTATGCATCGTTGTTGCTCTTCCATGCTGACCATGGCAGTGATGGTTTACTGACCTCACACTTTCCTCTCCCCTTCTTGGTTACCTCTCCTTCCTTCAGCAAAGCCAGGCTGGCTCCTATGAAGGCAGGTGGCATCACACAGTCTTCAGTCCTTAGATTCTGTCTCCGTGGCATCTGGTTGGGTGATAACGGCCCAGTTATTTTACCTCTCTCAACTCCAGTCATCTCCCTCATAAGCCAGGGGTCATGGCGTCCATGGGAGCTATTAGAAGAGTGAACCAAGGCATGTGTGAAGAGGACTGGATACGGCGCCAGCCTCATCCCACACTGAATAAATGCTTTCCTGCCATTGTGTAAACAGGCTCGTAGGTCAGGCAATCCCAGGCGCCAATCTCAGCATTGCTGTTAATTAACCGCTTGCTTCATTAAACCTATTCACACATTTTTTTGTGTTGATTTCCTCATCTGTGAGTTGTGAGTGATGTTACTGATGTGGAAATGTGTTCTGCAGAACAAATGAAATGAAGCGCTTCAAACCATGTGATGCGGAGTGACCCACAGTGAGAGTCCCATAAGCGTTCTGCATCTCGGAACATAAAGGACTGCCTTGGGAACAAAGCCTTTCAGATCCTAGGTGCTAAGGCTCTTATTTATTTGTTTGTTGCTTGGTTTGTGTGTTAGCTGTGATTTTCCTGTCTACAACTCCCATCTTTGTAAGAGGGATGGAATTATGAATGCTGACTACCATGTCTGTAGGTCGAGAGTGTCTGAACTCAGGCTGCCACGCTTGCACAGAAAACATTTTTTACCCACTGAGCTATCTCCTCAGCTCCAAAGTTTTATTTACTTTGTTCTCTCTCTCTCTCTCTCTCTCTCTCTCTGTGTGTGTGATGCATGCATGTTTGTATATGTACGAGTACACATGCATGTTCAGGTGTGTATGCACACGTGCATGCATGTGGAGGCCAGAGCATATCTGATCAATTGTTCTCCATCGTATTTTTTGAGACAGGTCTCTCACTGTGCCCAGAGCTCACTAATCCAGTTGGATAAACTGGCCGGCAAGTTCTGCAGACCCTTCTGTCTTTGCATCTCCAGTACTGGGATTACAGGCACTGGCCACCATGTCCAGCTCTTATGGGGTGATGGGGTTGAATTCAGGTACTCACGCCTGCACAGCAAGCCCTTTACCCACTGAGCCATTTTGCCAGCTTTTGGATTGTAGGATTTATACACTCAAAATGGATCTGTACCATGTTTATTTATTTATTTGAGAGAACAAGAGGAAGAGGCAGAGAGAAAGAGCAAATGGGCGTGCCAGGGCTTCCAGTCACTGCAAATGAACACCAAATGCATGCGCCCCTTGTGCATCTGGCTTCTGTGGATCCTGGGGCATTGAGCGTGGGTCCTTAGGCTTCGCAGGCAAGCGCCTTAACCGCTAAGCCATTTCTCCAGCCCCACAGATGTATTTCTTGTCCACCCAGGGGCTCTGTTTTGTGTATGCTTCCCCCCCACTATTCTCCTGAGGGTATGGACAGAAATCTCGGTTCCACTGGCTGGCTAAGAATGCCTGGGTTTCATGGGCAGGTCAGTGGGAAAGAGCAGACAACCGCAGTGGGACTTAGTAATTGAAGCTCAGCTGTGCTCTTGGAGAGACTGTGGCAGTCCAACACGGGACTTTCTCATTGCAGGGCTGTGTACATGTCCATGCTGACCAGGGAGCTCATCTTTGCCCAGCCTGTGGCACAAGGCCTTGCTCCAGGCCTGCTTTACCTGTGGCCCCTGGACTCGCTAGCCTGCATATTTACCTTGGTGTTCCATCACCTTTGTGACTTTTACGGGACACGAGGGAAGAAGGCACAGAGGAGTTCCAACTCCAGTGTGCAAGGGTTAGAAGCTGACATTGGACTGGAGGCAGCGCTAGGTGGCAAGGCCAGGATAAGTCCTCCTTGGCTTTGCTGTGTTTTCCATGATAACTTCCATCCTTCCTACTGTCTCTGAGCACTCTATATCCCTTTAGCTTCCCCACGCCAGCCCGCCTGTACTTTTGGCACCCCTGTTCCACACGCTTCCCCTTTGTCCTTTGGTAACTTTCATCTTCCTAGCATGGCCAAAAGGAATGTAATTTGACCAAAATAATTCTCTCTAAAGGCTCCGTGATGAACACAGCTCAAGAGGTTTTGAAAGAAGAGGCTGGATTACTCTAATCACATCCCATTACAGCAAATTTCAGGCACTTAACAGCATCAGATCCTATGGCCAGGGGCAGAGCGAGGCGTGGCTTGGCTGTTCTGTTCATCGGCAGCAATGCCGGCCTGGCCTCTCGCACCTGAGCCTGTCTCCTCATGCAGAACTGAAGTCATCCATCCCCTTTGCCCTCCGCAGCCCTGGGTCCTGAGCCACTAAAAGAGAAGGGAAGCCTGCAGAGGAGGCCACACTTCTCCATTTCTTCCCCTGTCACTTCAGGATTTGGAGACACCCGTCACCAGGCAGCTTTCTTGGCCAGCCCACAGCAGCTCCCTCTGTCAGGAGGTCTGGGCACAGAACTCCAGTCTGCTCTCCTTGGCAAGCTTTAGGAATTCTCTTCCTCCTTTTAGTCCCTGTGGACTCTCCCATTCTCTTCCCGACTCAGTCCAATTGATTTTTTTTCTTTTTACTATAAATCCCTTGTGTTTGTCTCCATTACATGTCCACAAAACCGGCCTGCACGCTTGCTCTCTAAGCAGGAGGCAGCAACCCGCGTGTCTAGCATTTCTTCAGGTTTTTGACAGCCACAAATGAGACCTCGAGGCAAGGTGCAGGCTGCAGTAGAGAGGAGCAAAGGGTCTCTAGTGGTGAGGGTGCCGTCCAGATAATGGCTCAGAGCCCGCCACACACATGCCTATGTGTACATCTGCCAGGGGCTAATAAGCCCGACTCCAGACATCCATGGAGCTCCTCCCAGCACAGCAGCATGGTTGCAAATTGCTCTAGAGTTTGTAAAGCATCATCGATCATGTATGGAAGCAGTCAGGGTTCTGTTGGTGGCAAAAACCTTAAACCAGTTCTGTTTAACTTACAGCATAAAAGGTACACCTGCAGTTCTGCTCTCAGCCTGGGTCAGAGAAACATGCATTTATTTATTTGTTTATTTATTTATTTTTGTTTTGGAGAGAGACAGAGAGAGAGGGAGAGGAAGACAGATAGAGATGGGCATGCCAGCAGCCTCTCATCTGCTGCGAATGAAATCCAGATGCATGTGCCCCCTTGTGGTCAAGTGCGGCATTGCGCCCTTGCGTCACTTTGCATCTGGCTAAACGAGGGACCTGGGGATTGGAACCGCTGGAGATTGGAACCAGTGTTCTTAGGCTTAGGAGGCAGGCGTCTTAACCGCTAAGCCATCTCTCCAGCCCTTATTTGTTTATTTATTTTTTATAAGTGGGAGGCATCAATGCAGAGAATCATAACTGTTTCAGGTGCTAAAAATAAGTCTGATATGTGCTCTGCCCCACACAGGATGCTAGGGCTCGGGAACATCGCAGAAGAGGGAACAGGAAGAATGGAAGCCCCAGACGATGGGGAGAAGTGTCAGGAAACTCTGGCATCTGGCTATGGCCAGGCTATTATACTCATGAACTCATAACAGCTGTGGTTATCTGGATGAGATCTGTACATAATGAGGTCAATATTCCATGATAGATGGGGGAGGGGATGGAGAGGGCTGCTTTCCTTCCAAAAGAGCTAATAACAGGTAAAGGTTTCCAGGGCTGGGGAGTCACTCTTTTCACCTGTGTAGTCAGTGGTAAGTGATAAGAAGGTGTACAGTGAGAATAGGGATGGAGCTAAAGGAAGGTAATGTGAGCAACATATGATTAAAATATAATAACTGTATATATAATATATTTTTATGAAAATGTCAAATACAAATAAAAATGAAATAAAAGGCAGGTACATGTGTTAGGTGGGATCGATTAGAAAGATATTAGGACAGTTCAGAGAAAGAGCTTTCTAGACAAAGGATGGGCTCTCTGAGATCAGCCTCAGCTAGATTCCATGTTGGTAGGGTTTTCAAAGACCAGTATAAGGAGGTGCTTCTGTAAGTGGCAGGAAAGCTGGGAATACAAGCAGTGAGCAACAAATTTGCCACATTAACAAGGGCGGGAAGTCCACCCTTGTCAAGGCAAATGGGAGCCGAGAAGGGTGAAAATAAAATGCAGAAGTCCAGCCCCTGTCCTGGAAGCTGGAGGAGCCAGGATCTGGAGCAGGGAGTGAGGTTATTATCTTTTAATTCTGCATCTATGCATGTCTCTGTGTGTGCATGTGTGCTTGCATGTTCACATGTGTGCAAGTATTTGAAGGGCAGTGGACAACCTCACATGTTATCCTCAGAAATGTCACCCACTTCCCTTGACATAGGATCTCTCTTTGGCTTGTAGCTCACCCATCAAGCTAGACTACCAGAGCCGTGAGTGCCAGGAGTCCTCCTGTGTCCACCCACCCAGTGCTGGATTACAGGAGCATGCTACTGGCGATTGAACGCAAGTCCTCAAGTATTTGCAAGGCAAATACTTTATGAACTGAGCTGTACCCCAGCCCTGAGCTTACTCTTAATTGGCACTGAAACTACTGGGTTCAGACAAGGCTGCTGCTGAAGATGCCAGGGGAAATGGGAGGTGGAAAGACATTTGGATTCCTCTCTGTGCCTCCAATCTTCTGCCAGTACTTTCCAGGGTCAGACCTGCCCAGAAGGCATCCAGCAGGGGCTTATGGGGTACCACTCTGTGTACTGCAGGTTGAGCAGACGGAGGGATCTTAGAGGAAGTGGGCACGTGGCCATCCAGATTCAGCAATCACATCCCCAGAATGCCTCAGCTCAGCTATCTCTGGTCCCGGACTTGTTCTCATCAAGGTTCAAGTTCCAGCTTGGTTCAGGTGATCTCTGTGGATGCACAACTGTGACTAGGCATGGGTGGTAGGGGATACTCAGGACCCTCTACCTTCCGCACAGGGATTGCAGAAACATCCCCTTTCCTTGTGGCCTGAGAGGTACTCTGACTCTCAGCTCTGCAGACTTAGACCAAGACCCAACAAGACAGTCATTTCCCACATAGTATAAGATGGCTAGAGTCACATAACCTGGAGTTTGGGTTTAAACTGTGGCTTTGGGCTGGAGAGATGGCTTAGCAGTTAAGGCGCCTGCCTCCTAAGCCTAAGAACACTGGTTCCAATCTCCAGGTCCCACGTTTAGCCAGATGCAAAGTGACACAAGGGCACAATGCCACACTTGCCCACAAGGGGGCGCACACATCTGGATTTCGTTCACAGCAGCTGAGAGACTGCTGGCGCGCCCATTTCTATCTGTCTCCCTTTCCATGTCTGTCTGTCTCTCCCTGTGTCTTGCTCCAAAAATAAATAAAATAAAATAAAATTAAAAAAATTAAACTGTGGCTTTGTTTCTTGTTGGCTGAGTGGCCTTGGGCAGACAATTTGAACTCTTTGTTGTTATCAGCATGGAGGACATGGCCTTGGCCATCTCATAGTACTGTGGGGAAGATACAATGAGTGTGCTCTCGTGTGAGCATGCACGTACATAAGCATCTGACTGCTGGATTCAGAACTGTCTCTTCCCAACATCACTGTGGCTTCCACATAAGTGCCATGACCTAGCTCCTGGTGAGTTTGCATGAGTCCCCATCTCCATAAATAAGCCTGTTAAAATGCAAAAGGTCAGAGCAACAGAGAAATCTGGGATTAAAATTTAATTCATGCAACTCCACATGGGGCTAGTGTGCTACATGTCCTTGCTGGGGGTTGGGAGTGGGGGAAATATCTTATTCTTTCTGTGTATAAAGCACAGATATAAATACATTAAACCAGAAAATACAGACTATGCCTTTGATATTACACTTGGTGGGAGAACAGAAAAAACAACTAGAGATTCTTTAGGCTGAAGTTGTGAAATGCCCTCTACTCTCCCTGGCCAGCCAGGCGCTGCTCCATAAAAAGTCCTCCCACTGCAGACAGGGTGGAGGGGACATGGAGGTTTTAGGCTCTGACCTAAGGGGGGGCACAGGTACAGAGGAGCTTGACAAGGCCTTTAGAAACAGGTGAGGGACACTTAGAATCCAGCTTCAGTTTCTTCCTAATCACATAGCTTGGTGGGGTATTTTTCTCTTTTCAATGTCTTTCTCATTTCTGATTTGTACATCATATTCTGTCTTATTTCTCTTTCTCCCATCTAGGGACCTTTCCCCACGTTCTTGGATCTGACCTTCTTCTACTGGGGAGAAGCCCCACACTAGGGTCATGGCACACCAGCCCACTGAGTGTCCCCAGTGCTGGGCCTAAGCCAGGTGCTTTTTGATGGTGGGTCACATAGCCTTGTCTGTCAAAGTCCTGTCCATTCACCAGGCCCCCAATGGGCATTACTGACTCAACAGTTAGCCTCTGTCACAAAACATTGCACCTGCTTTGAGAGCTCTAATGCAGAGCTTGGGACATGATTTTCTACACGATGCCAGAGGCTGATGTTGTTGAGCCAATATTTGTGCCACAAGCATACATAGTTCCACATTCCTCAGCAGCCTGTAGGGGCTGGGACTTTAATGTTGATCTTTAGTAGCCAATTCTGAGTTCCACAATTTGTGTCCTCCACAGACAACTGCTACCGTGTTACCTCAGTTTACCTGTAACCTCTTGCTTATAGACTTGGCTCTGACCAGATTTGGATTGCTGTTTCCATGGATTGATTCACTCAGTTAATCATTCAGCAAATCACATAACCCGTTAGGTTCCTAGAGCTGCAGTAATAAAATAATTATCACAAATGAGAGGCTTGTCACCTCATTCTGAAGTGGGAAGTCGAAAATCAAAGTGAGATAGGAGAGTGCCCTCTCTAACTTGTCTCTCGCTAGCTGATGGTGTTTATCTCTATGCGTGTGCATTGGGCTAGTACAGTTGCCCACTCCTGTAGCTATAGCTGTCTCATCTGGGCCTTCACCCAGCGGTGTTCTCAGAATGCTCAGGCATCGTGTCATTACTGAAGACGTGCAGACTATTAGCTTGTCGGCCCTCTCTAAACAATACTGCATCATAGCCACTTCCACATCATTTGCATTGTATTAGGTGTTATGGGTAATCTAGAAATGACTTAAAGTATATGCAACCATATATATGTGTTGGTAATATGCAAATATTCCATTTTGCATAAAGGACTTGGACATCTATAGTTGTTGGTATTCATGGGGATATTTACAATTTCCTGTGACTAGTGAGGGATAGTATACATGTTTCTCTGTATGGCTATCTTCCCTGGGTGTCTATCTCTTCAAGTGACATTATTATTATTTTGTTGTTGTTGTTTTTCGAGGTAGGGTCTCACTCTAGTCCAGGCTGACCTGGAATTAACTATGTAGTCTCAGGGTGGCCTTGAACCCTCAGTAATCCTCCTACCTCTGCCTCCCGAGTGCTGGGATTAAAGGCATGCACCACCATGCCCGGCTTCAAGTGACATTATTTTTATATGCCTATGTCTAAATTTCCATCATTTCATAAAATTACCAGTCATTGGCTTAGGGCCAGTTGCAGCCCACCACTATCTCACCTTAACTTGATCATGCTTGCCAACCTATTATTTCCAAATAATGTTATATTCACAGATATAAGGGTTAGGGAGTCAACATATCTTGTCAGGTGACGCAACTCAAGAAACAGCATCTGCTGTCCTGTGCTGGGCTTTGTTGCTATGTCCATGGTGTTGGCTCTGTGAATCCACACCTTCAAGGCACCCTCAAGCCACGGGGTAGGGAACAGCAAACCAATTCTGATTTCTGTCTGGTCACCATTCTCAGCATCTCTGGACTTTTCCACTCTCCAGAGTTAAACTCTCCCTTATACATATGTATTGAAGCACCATGACGTGTCTGATCTCCAGAGAACAGGGAGGTTATCTCAGTGGTAGAGCTGAGCAAACATCTTCCAGGATGAGGCCAAGCTGCTGGCTCAGGATTTAATAAGAAGAAATGGGAAAAGGAATTAAATTACACTGAACAAGAATAATCACCTGTCTCAGATTCTCATGGAAAAAAAAATTCAATCACTTTCAGGGGAATCCTCATTCCCATCTTAAAAATTCAAGTCAACTTTCTTTCTGGAAACCGGTAGATTCAACAACTTCCCTGAGAAATAACTTACAGTGAGAATGGCAAACTCTGTCTTTAAAGGGCTCAACAGAGACTAGGTCAGCCTTGCTGGCCATGGGGCTTCCCTTATAACTGTTCTGTGCTGCTCTGTCGAGTGATAGCAGCCACAGTGCACACGGGAATGGCATTGCTGTATTCAATAAAACTTTATTTATCAACCAGGTGATGGACTGGCTTTGACAGCAGAGCCACACTTTGTGGACCCATGGGTTATAGCAGAGAATTATGAAGAGCCCTGTGGAATGGAATCTAGGAGCTAGAAGGGGTCTTGATTCTACCACAGCAGAAGAAGGTTGAACCATCTATGCACAGACAGCTATCTCCTGCATATGCCTCGTGATCATGGGCTCCCTTCTCCTGGTAGCCACTCCACGCATTTTATGAGAACGTTTGTGGTAGTGCTGGCCTGAGAGCTGCTCTGCTTCCGTGAACCTTCCTCTAGTACTCAGAGCCACATGGAGTCCCCCAAACTCTTTCACCAAATGACCTTTTGCCTATTTACGTCATCTCTATACCAGGCAAAATAAGTTCTTCTGATTTTTGTTTGTTTGTTTGTTGGCCAGCATTTTAATTCTCTCTATCAGCTCACTCATCCCACGGGATGTTGGTCTAAGACATACAGTCATGAAGGAGAAAACAGTGTGCTTCCGTTACTATCTGGGAAACTCACCTTGAGGGTGGGATTGGCTTCCGGGAGATAAGGCATCATTCGATAAGAATGCTGACTGCAGTTATGATCTGTAAAGAAAGCCATTTGACCTCCTAGGACTTGGGGCCCACAGGACCCTGAGTAAGTGATTTGGATCATAGCTGGGGACTCCATAGGGGATGATCAGGGCTGGTGAGGAAGGCGCTACTCCTGGAATGTTCCTGAGCACTGAGATGGTGCAGGGAGTGAACAAGTCCAGCCTAATATGTGGAAATGGCTGGAATAGTCATAATATAAATACAAAGGTACTTTGCATATTAAATCTTTCCCAAAGACCCGTGAGTTAAGACTTGTTCCACAGAGTCACTATTGGGAGTTTGTAGAAATTTTGAGAGTAAGATAGTGGTAGGTCTTCAGATCATTGGATAAGTGTCCCCCAGGACACTTAACCTTTTCCTCTCTCTTCTTGGCCATGAGGTGAGTGGTTTTGCTATGTAACTCATGTCCTTCCTCAAAGTGCTACTTCTCCACAGTCACCTAGAAGCTCCAGGGCCAACTGAGCATGACTAGAACCCCTGGAGCTATGAGCAAAATCAGCTTTTTATTCCATTTGATCAGGTGTTTGTTTGCAATACTGAGGAAGCTGATTAAACAAAGAGGTTAAAACCAGACATGTGGTGAACTTGGCTGAGTGTCTGTGGGCGTGTCTCGCAGTGAGTACCATGCAGGACAGGTGTGCCAGCCAAGGGGGACCAGTGCCGAAAGGCGCCCCAGGCCTTGAAGTCCTGCCACAAATCTCAGCGTGCGCTCATCTGGGAAGGCCTGGATTCATTGTGTCAGCTCAGGTATGCACGTTCTGGTCTTAGTGAATTCTGTTTGTGAAATATTCTTCAACAGAAGGGCAGGGGCTGACTGTGGCCGAGGGAAGGTCAGAGGGCACTTTCCCTCGTCTCTCTCCCTTTCCCACGTAAGTATGAGCAATTGTGTTTGTCCCGCTGAAAATATGAAAAGTCACCCCCCTTTTTCTCCTCTGCTAAAAAAGAAACTTTTCAAAGTAACCGTTCAGATTCCACAGCAAGGATGGGGACTGAGCTCCGCCCTGAGCAATTTTAACAGTCGCTCCTTTGAGACACACTAAGACCCTGAGTACAGGCCTGACTCTGGGTGACAGACTGCTCTTGTTTCTCTGAGAGTCACTTTCAAAAGCATGTGCTTGTCCACCATAGCCCTTGTGACCTTTGGCAAGACTCAAGGGCCTTTGGAGATGCACCCTTGGAGTCAGCCACAAACTCTGCGTGGTGTCTCTTCCCACTGCTGCTGCCTCCGACAACGAGCCATACAGTCCACGAGGCATGGCTCCTTACACCAAAACATGTACTTGCCACAGAACCCCTTTGTGCCCTGGTCCCCTTTAAAGCTGGCAGCCCGTCATGTCACCTCACCTGGGTCAAAGTGGTGTCTTGCGTGCAGCATGTGTGTTCCAATAAAAACTCCCAAATGCCCACCAGAGGAGCGAGCTCAAGTAGAGTGATGCTTCCTGTGCTTTACAGGTGATGTCTGGGTATGTCCCTGGCCACTGGAGCCTCAACATTCTGTGCATGTAGTAGGAGTTGGCACTACCCTGGGAGTTGTCCATTCCATTCTTCAGTTGCCAGGCTAGTTCGAGCTTCTTTGCCATGCCCGGGAGCACATGTGCCAACCATCTCTTGCTCACCTGGTCCCCTCCATAGGTCATCATCACCAAGACACACCCAAGTGAAGCTCTGGGGAGTGTCCCACAAGTCCCAGTATCATCACAGCACTATGGAAGTTGGGAGGAAATGTGACTTAGTCCTGGGAGGGATTTGAGTGGGCATAGTTCATTTCCTGCAACTGACAACTCTGTGACAATTCTTTCCTAGAACACAGCACCACACATTCACTCGGAGGTGCTGCAATGTGCTCTAGTAAGATATGGTGGTGGTCCCTGAGCCACCACTTGGCAGAGTGTGTAAGAGTCTAGAGTTGTCCTCTAGGCTCTATCTGAACTCTGCAGGGCCACAGTAGTGACCTGAGGGGTGAATGGATGCTATGCTATTCACAATGTGAACCAAGATCACACGCGGAGGCATGGTGCCTCCCCACTCTCCGCCTCTCAGTCAGGGAAGCAGAGGTCTGTAAGCTGCCATTTGTCCTCCCCCATATCTCCATATGTGTCAAGCTTGAGATACCCATGCTTACACGCTGCATCCTCTAAAGCACACATTTCCAGTCTTTCTCTATAGGATCCGTTGCTATTGCATGATTTTGTATCTACTGCTTCCACAGCCACAGGATTTTACTAGAGAAGAGCTTTAACAATCAAGCTACAGTACCCAGCTAAAAGATGTCAGAAAGGATGCGTGCATCTGACTCATGTCCCTGAGGCCTAGGTGAGAGAGTGTCCGAGGCTCAGAGCAAGGTGGGAGTGTCACCGAGGGACCAGGTACCCGTGAGAGGGTTCGTGAAGGGCTGGCTTCTCTCCTGTGGCTGCTTTTTGGAGGCTTCCTATTCCTGCAGCTGCCAGCTCCCTCCTGTTTTCACAGGATGAAGGTTGTTATGGTGATAGAAGAATAATGGCGAGCTTTTGAAGTAACCAACATAATCTGTTTTCCACATGACTCCTCTATAGCGGACCTGGAAAGGCACATCTCATCACCCACGAGAGGCTCAGTAGGGGCATCAAAGATGTCCCCTGAGAACTATGGAGGACATGTTTGCTCACGCTGCTGTGGTCCTGCTGGTGAGTCCTAGATTCCTGATCTACATTCTAAGGGGTGAAAGAACGAGGAACAGCAAAGCCCCGCGATGGTGTAAGGTCCCTGACAATTACCAGATAACTAACAACAACAGGGCCCTAAGCCTCATGCTAGATGGATGAGGCTGCAGAGCAAAACCTATGATCTCATCTCACCAAGAAGCAAATAGAGGTTCAGAGGCAGGTAGTGGGTTGCCCAAGGTGTGTGGTCAGGGAGAGGCAGTGCTGGGGTTGTTCCTCAGATCTCGGCCTATAACAATGCTTGGCTGAGCACCAGGTCCTCTTGCAGACAACTTAAGGCCAGAGCCAGAAGCAGAGCCCACTCATGTCAGCAACCTTCGTTCTCCAGCAGTGTGGAGATGCTGGCCTCTCTGCTGCCCCTAGGAAGGCTGAGCCTCATCTGTGGCAAATGAAGAGGGAAGAGCCAGACCTGAGACAATTCCCTCTGAAGCTGGTCACTCACTGTCGTGTCAAAGTACAGCTCTGGGGAGACAGTCTATGGCAGACCATGGTCAGAAATTTCTGGAAAGCAAGTGGACTTTGAAGAAGCTGCTGAAAATCCCAAGGTCCCAGGCAGGGCCCTACACAGGTGAGGTAAGGACAGTCTGATGTGGCCACTGAGCCCCTGCTAGGTGCACAGCTGGAAAGGAAGAAAGGTAAAAGAGATGGCTGGCCAAAAGTGGCTCAGATCAAGACACAGGAGTGGCTGGTTCACGGTCAGACAGCTTGGTGGCTATCACAATGGATTGGAAAACCATCTGTCTTCTGAGGTCGATACCCCTGCACCCCACCCCACCCCCAACCAGTGTCGCTCTTGGACACATGCTTCGCTTCTAGATGGGGAGGGGTAGAGCCGAAAACACAAGGCACACTTGGTGGGGGTGAGCAGAAATAGAGGGGCAGAGGTTTTCATCCTAAGGCCTTAGAAGGCTCCAGGGGCCATTTATAGAAACAGAAAATATATTGAAAAGAGGGAATTTTGAGAGACACTAAGTGTTATTTTAACACTATCCAAATTGTGAGGCATTTAATGCAACAGGAATGGTTTTTAAAAATACTTATTTATTCATTTACTTTATTTATTTGTAAGGAAAAAAGAGAGAGAGAGAGAGAGAGAGAGGAGAGGGGAGAGCGAGAAATATTCAGGTATACTAGAGCCTCTTGTTGCTGTGAACATCTCTAGATGCATGTTCCACTTTGTGTACGTGGCTCTATGTGGGGTACTGAGGGATTGAACTCAGGTCAGTAGGCTTTGCAAACAAGAGCCTTTAACCACTGAGCCATGCCCCCCCCAGCCAAGAATGTCATATATATGTGCTTTCAGTGCATTTTGTCCTTGAAATTACCCTGTCAAGTAAGGAGGAACACACACACACGTGTTCAAGCATGCACACGTATCCCTCACATGTTTCCAAGTGTGCCAGGATGCTTTTCAGAGGTGGAGTGGATACAGTGTGGAGAGGGCAGTTGCTACAGCAATTGCTTTTTATCTTATCACCTTCCTTATTGTGAGATTATAGAAATTCATTTCTCTCATAGGCAGGGCTCTGGATAAGTGTTGTCCCAAGGCTAGCTTCCACCTTCAGGTCTAAACAGAGTTGGGTTCATCCCTTCACACACCGTGCAGGCCCCACGTGGACCCCACCGTGCAGGCCCCACGTGGACCACATTGCTTCCCCAGCTGCAGTGCAGGCTACAAAACTTCTGCTTGCAGCTGTGTGACCAGGTTTCGAGCTAAAGTTTGCTAGGGCCTGCCACAGGAAGTAAATGAGAAAAGGCGTGGAGGTCACTTAGCAATCTGAACCACACTTCTTCTTCCCTTTTTCTGTTTAACCTCCCTCTTGACCTTAGTGAGATGGAAAAGTCCACAAACCACCTATCTGTTAAGGTCTTACGGGAGCACATTCTGTCAGTGAATTTTTTTCAACAGAGGGTCAATCAAAGAATGATTACAACCTTGTGATGTCCTAGACCTCGCTGTAAGTCTCCTTTACCCAGCATCTGACCCCTAAACCTCAGCCTCAGCTCAGCTTGTGCAAATCCCCCACTGTAGCTCTCTCAGCCTCTCCATTCCCACCTCAGTCTAACCTCCAATCAGCATTGTGCGGCTGGCTCCCACAAGCTCGGGAAGCTCATGCCTCTGTCTGAGTACCCATTTTCTTCCATGGATTTTTTCATCCAGTAGGAAGGAGAGGCAAACCAGGGAGCCATGGCACTCAGAGCCTCACTTTGAGGCAGGCATAGGTAATGTCTTAGGCACCCAGAACACTGTGTGTGGCTTGGGCAATAAACACATCCCTTTCCTTACGATGTATTTGAACAACCTGTTGGCAATCTGGCACCTTTACTGCACTGGGCCACCCTTCTGCTACAAACAATGAACTAGATTTTTCTTCCTCAAGCATTATTTGTGATATATATTCTTAGATATCTTCAGGATCAAGACAACAGGGGTCATTCATTGAATTGCCGAGCACTCAGAGAGAGACTGTCTTGGTAGTTTTTCTCTGGGGAGATATAAACACACACCTATTTGTTCCAGGGAGAGTTCAGATGGCAGACCAAAGTACAATTGCACCAAAACCGCTTTTGGTGAATGAATGAGTTCGCAGGGCGTTACTTCCAGTGAATGGTGAGGGATTGTTTACAGAAGCATGGGGCATTGGCATCACTGGAAAGCCCACCCTGGCATAGGGCATAGGTAACAACTTCTGGAAGCTGCGTCTTGGGAGCTCTCTGAACATCCTGCAGGCAGCTCAGCTGGATGGAGAGTCTGCACCCAACACACCGCACCGGTGGCAGGCAGCTCAGCAAGGCAGGGGGAGCGTCCTGAGCCTCCCTCCTCCCTTCAGGAGGGAATATTTCCATTTCTGCTAAGTGAATTTTTAGGAAGAAGCCCTGTGGTAGTTTGACATAGCCACAGGTTTTTTTTTTTTTTTTTTTTTTTTTTTTTTTTTTTTTTGAGTAGGGTCTCAGTCTAGCTCAGGCTAACCTGGAACTCACTCTGTAGTCTCAGGGTGGTCTTGAACTCATGGTGATCCTCCTACCTTTGCCTCCCAAGTGCTGGGATTAAGGCACATGCCACCACGCCCAGCTGGCTCAGGTATTTTTGATTAAACTTCCTACTTGTGCCCCTAGCAGACAGGTCCCTGCTATAGGGGGCCTGCCCTGGGGTGCATCTTGAGTCCAGCTGTAAGGTGTGTAAAGAGCATTCAGAGCACTGGAGGTTGGTGCTTGCTGGGGATGGTGCGTGTGGCTGCTTGGTGATGTCTTTCTGCTTTTATCTACGGAGAGGAGCCAGGCTAGCTTCTTCCACCATTGATAGTATTTCCCCTGAAATAAACTCTTTTCTCCTATAAGCTGCTTTTGGTCAAGTGTTTGTACAGCTATATGAATCTGACTGCAGCAAGCCCCTGTTTACTTATTTATCATCATGCCTATGCATGGCCAGGTGTACATGATTAAAATCAGATGCATCATGGGAAAGAACATGCATAGTAGAGGCAAGGCTATACAATGCAAACCTGTCAATCAAACCTGAACGCCACACCGCCCAAATTACACCTATGGTGACCAGGACCCTTCTTCTCAAGGACTCCTTAAAAAGAGCCTGGGGGAGGTGGTTCAGTAATCAAGTGGGCTTCCTGCACACGCATGAGGGTCTGAAGGTCTGCCCATGGAAACAGCTGGATGCAGCTGTGCATGTCTGTAACTCCAGTCCTGTGGGAAACTGAGATCAAAGAATTTCTGGGACTTAGAATGGCAAACTCTGGAATCAATAAAAGACTTCCCTGGAAGGAAAGAAAATAGGTGGGTGAATATGGAAGGGGACAACCAATGGTTTCCTCTGGCCAAGTAGGAGTGCAGGTGGAAGCACAGGGAACTGGCCTGGTGCAAACACATGCATACACCACACACCGTCCCATCCCCCAAACACCATAGCACAGATACTATGAACAAGTAAAACAAACAAACAAACAAACAACAAACAAACAAACGAAAAGAAGCCCTGGTCAATCGGATACAGCCTTCTGCATGCTTCTTCCTGCCTGGGATGGAGCTATTCTGCAAACCAAAGGCAATGAATGTGGCCACATGACTTCTAGGGACACTGAATTTAAATGGACACCTCTCTGAGCCATGACAGGCTCTTCTCCAGGCGACCTCAGGTTCTCCTATGACCTGGGGGGCTTCTGTTTGCTCCATATCCAAACACATACTGCTTTAAGTCTAGCATCTCTCAGGTGCCAATACTGACAGAGCCTGAGCACAAGATGCAGGCTCAGGAGATGCGTCAAATCTCACCAGTCTTGAAGGAACACCAAACAGTGGGTTTCCAGCCTCCATTTTATAAGGACCAGAAAGTGTGCGCGCGCCATTTCCTCAAAGTCACATCACTGTTTCCCAGCAGAGCTGAGGCTCCAGTGAGTTCAGGAACTCAAAGGACAAGAACGATGATATCACAAAGAAGAAAAATAACACGGCTGTCATTTCTCCAGCAGCTTGCCGTTTGCATTCAACACCTGTTTCCAGAACAGGCACCTTCACAGGGATGTGACAGCTATAACAAGTCAGCCAAAACCATGTCTAGCTTTAAGGATGCCTTAAGTTTAGTTTTGGGGCAAACCTTTTTCAGACTTTCCAGCACCTTCTTTTTCACTGTGGTGGTTTGAATATAACATGTCTCCCATGACCCCATGTAATTTATCATGAAGCCTCACACCTTCCAGCCTTTGGTAGGTGAGGCCTTGGTGGATTTGTGTCACTGTGGGTGGGCTTTTGTGATTCTCCAGACCCCACTGCCAGGGCAAGCTAGGTCACTCTTGCTGCCTCCTCCCTGATCTTGATATATGAACATGTGGGCTGGACATCTGCTTTGCCTTGCTTTCCCAGCCATGATGAGACTTCCCCTGGGGACTGTAAAGTGAAACAAAGCGTTTACCTTCATAAACTGCTTTTGATCAGCTGTGTTATTCAACAACACGAGGGTAACCGCTACCTTCACCTACAGCTCCTGCGCCCTAAGGCAGCTATTGCAGCACCTCTATCACGGAATGTGCTGGGGCTTCCTCACAGAAACTTACCGCCCCACAGCTTGTGTTGTTTTTCTCTCGGATATATGCATTGCTCCAAATTCTTCCTCCCTTCCTCGCTCACTCTCTCTCTCTTCCTTCTTTTTGGTGTTTTATATGTGTGTGTATGTGCCCATGTACGTGTGGATGCACGTATATGGGGGGGGGGGTTGGAGGCCAGAGGCAAAGCACAGGGGTGTTTCTAAGGTGCCGTTCCCCCTTTTTATGAGGCAGAGGTCTTCACTGACCTGAAGTTCACCAAGAAGGCCAGCAAGTCCCAGTTATCACTGTCCCATTGCTGGGTTATAAGCACAGCTATCAAACTGGCTTTTTTTTGGAATCCTGGTTCTGGGGATCAAACTGAGATCCTCATGCTTGCGTAGCAAGCACTCCACTGACTGAGCCATCTTTCCAGGCTCCCCCAGAATCTTTCTTTAAGAACAAAGGTTCAGAAAGCCTTTCCCCAGGTTCTCCATTCACTTTTTGTAATTTAACATGTGCACTGTTTGAAAATCGTCGTGTCCCATGCCTAAGTGGAACATCTCCATGTTTTGTTAGTGGTGGTTCTTTGTGGTAAGGTCTCATTATGTAGCACAAACTGTCCTCAACCTCCTAATTCTCCTCCCTGTGGCTCCCCGGGGCTGGGATTCCAGATGCATGTCACCACATCCGGCTATACTTTTATTAAAAACAATCCCCCTTTGTCTTTGAGCACTTCATCAAAAGGAGGACCATGCAGGTGGCCTGTGTATCTTCACCATGACATAGCTATTAAAGCACAAAGAGCATTGCTTTTGTTGCTGGACACACACACAAGTCCGGTGCTTGCTGACAGCCAGCTATCTCGAGAAGACAGCTGGGGACAGAGCGCATAGTGCAGGGAGACAGAGAGAGGGGCCAGGTTCCATGTTGTCTACCTGTTCTTGCTTGTACTGGAGGAGGAAGAGAAGGCACCTCCATCACTGGAGCACTCCTGAGCCACATTGTTCCATGTGGAGGAAGGGAACAGTACCCTCCCCCTCCCCCTTCTGCCTCCCTGTCCATGTGCCCCTTGGATGTCATCTGTAAAACCAATAGGGTTTGACTTAGGAAGTGAGATTCCTTCCTGTGGTGAGCCCCGGTATCATGATGAAGAAGGCAGTGCGGAGTAGAGCGCCTCACCTCTTCGTGGTGTACAACCAGGGACACAGCAGCAGCAAGGGGACGAAACGGTGTAGTCCCTCAAGGACCTCACTCCCTTCAAACATATTCTACCTTCCAAACTGAGTTTTCTTCTTCTTCCCAGAGCCCAATGGATTCTTCCATTCATGGGTCCCATTTGCTGGCTTGATTGGGAGGTGGTGGAAACTTCTGGAGGAAGAACCGAAGTGGAAGGAGCAGGTCATTTCAGGTATATCGTGAAAAGGTCCATCTTGTCATCACCCCCAGGCCCCTCAGCTTCCTGGCTACCATGAGGTAAGCAGCTTTGCTCCACGCCTCCCATTAGATCCAGAAACAAAGATATGAAGCAACGTGGGCCCACACCTCTAAATCCATGAGTCCAAATAATCATTGCCTCTTCTACATATTTTGTCTCAGTGACAAAGAGCTGACTCACAAATAAAGGCAGTAATTTATGCCAGCAGTGACATGTGGCCTTGTTGAAATGTTGCCTTGGGGGAGGCTCAGCTCCTGCCACATGCCCGTGAGCACATGCCAGGCCTTATCTCATCTTGTCACAAATAACTCCTGCGACCTGCCAGGGAGGTCATCCATGGCCGTCCTCCAGGGACACAACCACAGGCAGGTCCGGGAAGGTTCAGAGTAGTGGGCACTGATAACTGACCAGAGCTGGAGCCAGAGTCTGCAGAGCATTTGACCATCAAGACCAGCCACACTATGACTTGCTGAGAGTCTCCCCTGGGGCTGGCTCAGGGGTTGAGTGAACTCGTAAGCCGTCCCAGGCTCTGTAAGATAAACACACGCAGTCACCGATGCTGTGAGGAGGAGCTGTCAGTCATGGCTGGGACAAGGCCTGGGACCAGGCTAACCTGGATCAGCTATGATCCCTACATGTCCCAAGCTTCTTAAGGCCTTCACAGCCTCTTCAAATGTGGAACGGCTCTAAAGATGCTACGTGAATCCGTGGAGATCCATATGTAATGTGCATTCAGTAATCAGTCAAATGAGTCACCCCATGCTAACTCTTGCTAGTGTTAAGGGCACCGTTTGCCTGCCTGCCTGACTGACTGACTGACTGACTGAATGAATGAATAGATTTTTCCCAATATAACTGGGCTTGGTGGGTCACACCTGTAATCCCAACACTGGGGAGGCTGAGGCAGAGGAGGATCACTGAATGTCTGAGTAGTTCATGGTGAGCTCTAGGTAGCCTGGACTAGAGTGAGACCCTGTGTCAGAACAGCAAAATCAAAACACACAAATTTCCCACCAGTGAATGACATGTAGCTTGCTCTTAGAAATGATAAAAAAGTGATTGTCTTCCAAAACAAACATCTGCCCCTCCAGCCTGTTTGCTTCCGTGGTTGTAACTTGGCCGCGCTGGCAGGAGAGTGGTCTTGTCCAGGGCTCAGGGATACACTGAGTCTGAGTCCCCGGGCTCCTCTGCTCTGGGCAGCACTCATGCTTTTTCCTTTCTACATATTTGACCACGTTGCCCTGACCATATACATGTGTTCACTAACCTGTATCCTAGTTTGTCAGCTTCCTGAGGGTAGAGACCCTCTCAGATTTCTTAGCACAAAACATATCTGTGCTTTAATAAAAGGAAAAGAAGGGTGGAGGGCAGGAAAGAAGGGAGGTTTTGAGTTTTTTTAGGTCTCTAATCTCTAATCTAATCTCTAATCTCTAATCTGGCCTTGATCTTTCCCTACTGGGAGAGAGTGCATCTCGCTCCACTCCAAGGTTAGACTACAAAAGTAATTTGCACTTTTAAACAGTCCACACCTAGATGTGACTTTCCCTTGTCCACACTTCTCGAACCAGTGTGTAGCTCCTCTCTAGCTCCACCTACTGGACCTTGTCTAAATCGCCTGAATAAATGCCTTGCTCTGCAAGACGCCCCAGGCTAGGCACTGAGTGAAAAGAAACAAACTTCATTATACCAGGGGCTGCTAGGGTGAAGGAGAACTTTTAAGATGAGTTTCCTCTTTTATTTCAAAGAAAACTAAGTGCTAGTTGCATTTGTTATTTGACAAGTGTGGAGTCAGATTGGCCATGGTTTGAGCCCTGAGCTAGTACTTTCTTTGGAATTCAGTTTTGTCATCAGTAATAGAGGGATATTAGCCATCCCCTGTGGTGTTTAAAAGTTTAACTAGCTGGGCGTGGTGGCGCACGGCTTTAATCGGGAGGCAGAGGTAGGAGGATCACTGAGAGTTCGAGGCCACCCTGAGACTACATAGTTAATTCCAGGTCAGCCTGGACCAGAGTGAGACCCTACCGCAAAAAAAAAAAAAAAAAAAAAAACAAGTTTAACTATTATTATTATGATGATCAATTATTAACCTTTACTAGGAGGGCAAATAGTTTTTGTTAGTTTGGGATTGACACGAGATGTCTTAGTTCTACATACACATGTGCATGTGTGCACACGTACACACACGCGCGCACACACACACACACACACACACACACACAGAGCTTTCTTTTGAGAACTGGGGAGTTACATAGCAGGAATGGAGAAAAGACTCACCAGGCTAGGTGAGGAGGTTAAAAGGCCTTAAAAGAGCAGTTGGAGCCAGAAAATAGACCATGAGTGGCCTCCTGCCTCTGTCTCTGTGTTGCAGTCTATTGAATACAACCTAAGAATTCTTATCCCTGCTTATCACTGGGGTACTGTGGTCACTGCTCTCCAGCCTCGTCACCTCCATTCACTCTTGGCTTTGCCCTTGTCATTGCTCAGAAAGCCCAACCAACATGACTTCTGGTTTTCTAGTAATATCCAGAAGAGGTGGTTAATGGCCTGGTATGAAGCCAGTATGAAGCCAGTCTCTGTGGAGAAATGGCGTGTCTGCCAGCCATGGTTCCAAGCCGGTGATAACTAAAATCATTCAACTAGCTTCCCTCCCTCCAAGTGCTCCACTATGGCTTAGGTACAACAGACGTCAGTGCACGCATGTTTTCTGATACAGGTGTTCTGCCAATAACTGTCCACATTCTGGACTTCCTCTACCTGATGGAGGGACATTCTGATGAACATTTTAGGAGCTCAATCAATATCTGTTGAATAAATGAATGAATACCAGTCACTAGAGAATTTGATGAATGTCAGTTCACAGCAAGGATAGGTCACCTCTCCATTCAGTGGTCAAATGGATATTTTGGTATGAAAATCAGACATGGGGTTGTACTAACAGGACTGGGGAAACTTTCCCCTTTTGGTTGTAAAGGAAGCGCATAGTTAGCATCACGTATTTTCATCTATTCTGGCATCGTACCATGATTGACTGCTTAATACATTCCAACCATCATATTGAGCCTTTTCCCTTTATAGTTATGATCTTAGAAGGATCGTGGACTCCCTTCGGGAGGAAAGTCCTCAGGATATTTTCTCAAGGTCAGGCACCAAGATCTCTTTCCTCACTTTGTTTTATCTTCCATTAGCATTTATCTGCTGAGAATCCACTGTGTGTCAGGCCCTGTTATAGTCGTTTTGAAATAAAGATCTACTCTTTCGATCACAATATTTTCTTCTCACATTCTCTGGAAGTCTTTGCGGTTCAGTGTCTTTGCCTTCCTATCCATGTAAAGGTCTCTGATAAAGGAAAGAATTCACCTTGTTGTCATAGTACGCAACACACACATCGCTCTCTTCCTCTGCTGTTCTTCTCTGTTCATTTGATTCAATTTATTGTCCCTTTCTGTCAGGAATCCCCTGACTTTTACTTTCTTCTTTGATATTCAGTCTTCTAGTGGTCTTTGCTTTCTTTTGGGAGCTTTGTAATAGCACACCTTATGGTGTGTCATTATCCAAAGACCCCCTTCGGAATTGTGACTTCAACACGTCCCAAACTAAGCCTGTCACCAGGGTCCTGGTAGAGAATACTACTAAGAATGGGGAGGGGGAGAGCGTGTCTTCTGAGTGGAGCACTTGGGCTGGGAGAAATTCAGATGGGTGTTTCCTCAGAAGGCTTTCTGGTCCAGATGACAGCAGTATGCAGAACAGGGCCTCAGACTCGAGGAGAGCACCATGAAGATGGGGTGTTGAGGAGGAAGACACATCCATGTTTGAGGAAGCTGCTGGTAACATGAGCCTCGGGCCACTGCACAGACCCACGAAGCTCATTTCAATGGACAGACTGCCTGCCCCTCAAACCCATGTCCTTTCAACCAGGGGGATTTTCAGAGAAGTAAAACCATGTGATCACGTGGGACTCTGACAGAGCAGTCTGTGGGATGGCCAGGCAAACCATATCCTAAGAGGATCTTGGATTTCTGACCAAGCGAGCAAAGCGCACCAGCGACCACCTCTGAGGTGGGCTCCTCTTCCTGAAGAAGCACATGTTTAAATACAGAAGTCCAGAGCCGGGTGTGGCAGTGCACATCTTTAATCCCAGCACTTGGGAGGCAGAGGTAGGAGGATCACAGTGAGTTCGAGGCCACCCTGAGACAACATAGTGTATTCCAGGTCAGCCTGAGCTACAGTGAGACCCTACCTTGAAAAACCAAATAAATAAATAAATAAATAAATAAATAAATAAATAAATAAATAAATAAATAAATAAATACAGACGTTCACAGGCTGCTGCAGATCTCCAAGTGATGGTGGTCAAAGGGAACTGAAGAAAGAACCAGGTTGGATGTTCTGCTTAAGGAAGAAAGCAAGGAAAAACCCACTTAGAATACAGCTGCATCTCCTCAGCCTGAGTGCTGCCCTTAGAAGGCCTCCTTTCATGCTTAGTACTGTCCTCACATGGACAAGTTGAATGAGGTGTTTAGGCTCAGACATGTTAAATACATAGTGAGAGAGGGAAAGCGAGAGGCAGAGGGGAAGGTTAATTAGCATGTAAACACACTGTTGTGGTTCCTGTTCGGTCTGACTGGAAACATAAATTAAGCTTTCCAAAGCACTGGCTTGTGGGCTACAATTGAAAATGAGCATGTTGAGTACAGTTAGGCTAATGTGGCCTGAGGAACAAAAGAGACATCGGGGGACTTGGGAGATGGCTCAGTCGGTAAAGTGCTTGTCACATAAGCATGAGGACCCAAGTCCCCAATACCCACATCAAGAGCCAGGTATGATACACCTACCCATGAAATACAGCACTGGGGAGGACCAGACAGGACGCTTCCGGGGCCTTTCTTGGAAGCCAGTCCAGCCAAACTGATGAGCTCCAGGTGCAGTGAGAGATCCTGTCTCAAAAATAAATAAATAAATAAATAAATAAAAGGGGAGGGTGGAAAGCAATTAAGAAAGACACCTGGCATTGACCTCTGGCACTCACTCACACATGTGAACACACACAAAGGAAATCAAACAGAAGCAAGCAGAGGGGCTGTATGAGAAAGCAGAAAAGAGGTGACAGGAGCAGAGACAGCTAGATTTGCACCTGGCCCTGCCGCTTCCACCAGATCGCCTTGGCAGGTGACTTCCTTTCGCTGGACGTCTGGGTTCTGGCTTGGAAGGTGAAGGTAAGGGTGCTGTCTCTCAACGTGTTGTCAAGAACTCATGCGAAGATGTCTGTGAAGAAGGGCTGCCCGGATGTCAGGCGCAAAATAGGTATTAATAAATGCTTGTCTCCAGTGACACTTGTTCAGTCAACTCTCATCTCCCCTTTTTTTAATGTTAATCTTTTATTTATTCATTTATTTGTTTGTTTTTTATTTTTTTAAATTTTTTTATTGGCAACTTCTTTAATTGTAGACAATATCCCATGGTACTCCCCCCCCCACTTTCCCCTTTGAAACTTCACTCCCCACTTTCCCCTTTGAAACTTCACTCTCCATCATATCCTCTCCTCCTCTCAATCAGTCTCTCTTTTCAGTTTGATGTCATGATCTTTTCCACCTATTATGATGGTCTTGTGTAGGTAGTGTCAGGCACTGTGAGGTCATGGATATGCAGGCCATTTTGTATCTGGAGGAGCACATTGTAAGGAGTCCTACTCTTCCTTTGGCTCTTACATTCTTTCTGCCCCCCCTTCTGCAATGGACCCTGAACCTTGGAAGGTAGGTTTGAGATGTTTCAGTGCTGAACACTCCTCTGTCCCTTCTTCTCAGTACCATGGTGCCTTCTGAGTTATCCCACGGTTGCCACCATCTGAAAAGAGAAGCTTCTCTAACCAAAAGTAAGAGTAGCATTAATATATGGGTGTGGACATTGAGAGAAGTGCTTACTGGGCAGTTTGGTGAGCATAGTATATACATTTAGCTAGACATCAGCAGACATTACACCCTTAGGGCTTGTGACTACCCCTGTCATACATTTTCAGTATCAGGGATGTGTTCCCTCCCATGGAGCAGGCCTCCAGTCCAATTAGAGAGCAGTTGGTTTCCCCCATAACAGACATGCCACTATTGCACCCATTGGCTCATTTGGCCTGGCTGGCCAAATTTAAAGCTTGCAGTGTTCACTGTTGAGTATCTTCACTGGTGTTTTCTCTCCCATTGACCTGCATGCAGTGTAGCTTTTCCCAACTTTCTGTCAGCTGGCTCACCTGGAGGAGGCTTTCAGCTCAGCTCCAGCAGGTTTTCTCAGTGAACTTGCAGCCCAAGTATGTGGAGTCTTCAGCAATAGCGTCTTACCATCTATTCCTGGTGGGAAACCAAGGGCCTCAGCAATGGCCAATAATGTTTTGGGGCTATCTGTGACCTAACAACTCATGGAAGGTATCCCATCCCTGGCACTGGAATTTTTCTAGTAACAATCTATTACTTCTGAGTGTTCCATTGTCCAGAAAAGTAGGTTTCCATAGGACTTTTTTGATTAGCCCTCCCTCCCCCGTTCCTTTGCTCAATCTCTTCTATAGTATTTCTACAATAGCAGTTAGTGTGAGAACGTCTTCTACTGTTTCCTGTGGCGTTGTGTTTTGGTTGCTTTCCTTCATTGACTCAGTGAGAGAGTATATGTTGAGAAGTAGCAATGTGACTGACACAATGCTAAACAACACTGAAATACTTATTAGCCAGCACATGTCCTGGGAGAGCTTAACTCACAGCGAGAGAGATAAAAGAAACCGTGAGAGGCTGAGCATCAGATTTTGAATCTGTTGTGGTTGGTAGAGAGATCCTGGAAAGGAGGGGCATGCCCATTACCATGTGGGATTTTCAAAATAATCGTATGATGATTTATAGGTAAGAAGATAATTGATTTTTTTTCAAGGCTACAGAGATGAAGGGACTTGAATCCCCATCTGCTGGTGGGACTTAATGTGTGCCTCGGTTGTACTCCAGGGCTCTCTGCCTCACCCTTGCCCAGCCTGTCTCCTGTCTTCTGCTGTTCTTAAAACCTTCAAGTTAATCCCACATGTGTCATGACTACATGTTTATTGCTAAAGGAAGTAGAGTTTGGATTGTCATCATGACAATTCTTCCTGTGACCATCAGGAAGCACCTGTGAGTACTCCCTATGACCACCTGTCTTTACCTCCCTGCCTGTCTGTGTTTTACATGCTCTACCTGTTTCTAGAGGAAAAAACAAAAACAAACAAACAAACAAAACCTCTACTGGTATGGTGGAGCATGCCTTTTATCCCAGCACTTGAGAGGCAGAGGTAAGAGGATCACCAAGAATTCATGGCCACTTTAAGACTGCACAGTGAATTCCAGGTCAGTTTGGGTGAGAGTGAGACCCTACTTTGCAAAATCAAAAATTAAAAAAATATAGCTTGACTGCATTGGTCACAAATAACCACAGTTTCTACAAGAACACATTGCAAAAACACATTAGTCAAAACACATTAGTAAACTGGTGCACAAAGAGATTTTAACTTTTGGTTCATCTCTTGAGTGTCTAGAAGGGGGTCCCAGAGCAGGTATGCCCTCTAACTGTTGTCTGCAGGAGGACAGCAATTCTTTCCTTTCCATTGCTCAGTTTTTCTTCCAACATTCATACTCCACCAATCATTCTTTTAGCAAATTCAAATGCAGTCTTTATTTCAGTTGTTCTCATAATGAAAAAATGATCTCAGACACTTTACTAATTAAACATTCCTGTAGCTTGGTGATTATTAATTTCAGTTCTAGTACCTGTAAAACACAAAGCTGTAATCACTATTAATTTCCTACAATCAATCATTAAACACATTTTCCAATATAGTTTGTTCATTTCTGTGCTTGCATTTATTTTCTCCACAATTATCCGTCTTTGTGCCAATTTTGCTATCCAGGGAAAGCTGATGAGTCTACATTAATTCTTGTCATTAAATGTTAGTTTTGGGGCTGGGGAGATGGCTCAACTGTTAAAGGCAGTTGCTCCACAGACCTGTGGACCCATGTTCAATCCCCTAGCATGTAAACCCAAGTGCAAAGCGACAGAGATGTCTGTAATCCCAACACACCTGCAACACGGGAAGGCAGAGCTAGGAGAGTGCCAAAGCTCGTGGGTTAGCCAGATTGACCTTCCCAGTAAAACACAACCTGGCAAGAGACCCTGTTGCAAAGAAGGTGGAAGGAGCGGACAACACCTCTGATCTCCACGTGTGTGCCATGGTGCGTGTACCCACATAGGCCAATCATACGCCCACACACATACAAATGAAGAATAGAAGTAAATATTGGTTTTGCTATGTGCAGAGCTTCAGGCTATCCTACTAAGTGCTCAAAGTCAGATTCCTGTTATTTCTTACTGTTCCCATCAGGTCATTGATAACTTTCCCTCTGCACTTTGCAGCCGATGTTCCATCCTTTGTAACATCCATTGCTAGAGACAGGAAATCTAGTCTGCCCCTTTGTAGGGATGCCCTGCTCCTTGGTGACCTCACAGCACCATTTTAATGTTGATGCCCCGAGTTTTCTCTCTTCAGTCTCCAGGAAAGTGTTGTTTGTAATTGCCACTGGATATCAGGTTTGTCCTTCCCATCTGTGGGGTCTTACAGGGATTCTCCCAGCACTCCCATCTGGAATCCAGAGCCATTGGTCAGCTCATCTTCTCCCCACGTGTCATACGTGCATGTGTGCTCCTGCATGTAACGCTTCTTTCCTTCTAGCCACAATGTCAGATCCTTGGATTCCCCAATGCCAAGTTCTTTCAGTGATTCTTTTGCATTCTGGGGTGTTGTAGAGGATGTGAGGTCTCATAGTACCCCAGTTAAAGAGGCTCTCAGTCCCTTGGGTGATCCTGCACTTGAAAATCTTGGAAGTAAATGCCTCCTTACATTTCTCCCCCTCACCTGCTTCACCCTCTTCCAGACTAATTTCCCATTGTTCAGGGTCTGTGTAGGAACAGATCTGAGATGTCTCAGTGTGATGGCTAGCTTTGTGCCCCCTTGATTGTGTCATGGGGTACCCAGATATTTAGTCACATATTACTCTTGGTGTTTTGAGATGAGATTAACATTTCAGTCAGTGGATAGAGTGAAGACATTGCACTCGCAGTGTGATTAGGTCTCACTTCCTGGGCTGTTTGAAGAGAACAAAATGCAGACTTCCCTGAGAGCAAATGCAAACTCCTCCTGCTGGGTGTCCTGGAGCTTGGTCCTTGGTCTTTCCTGCTTTTGCATTTGAAATGCAAAGTTGGCTCTTCCCAAGGCTCTGTTCTGCTGACCTCTTAGTTGCACCATCTGTCTCCCAGGACCTGCAGCTGGCTGAGATTGTCTGCCTCAGTGATCACGTGAGCCAAATCCCACACCCACCCCCCATTTAAAATCTCCTGATGGGGAGCTGTGGAGGTGACTCAGTGGAAAAGAGCACTCACTGCACAAGCATGAGAACTTGAGTTTGATCCTTAGCATCAACAGAAAACACATGGTAGACTTGGCTGTGCGTGTGCCTATGATCCAGTGCTGGGGGCTGGGCGGGCAGAGAGAGGAGGATCTCTGGAGCTCGCTGCTCAGCCAGCATAGCCGAAAAGAAAAAAAGAAAATGAAAGGAAAAGGGGGAAAAGTGAAAGCTGTAGCTGTAGATTCAGTGAGATAGCCAGCCTCAACGAAAGTAGGTGGAGGTTACCCAATGTCCTCTTTGGGCCTGTGTACCTATGGGCACGGGTGTGCACCTGTACACACACCTGAATACGCCACACACACAGCAAAAATAAAATAAATCTCCTGTTTGTTAAATTTCTCAGGACCCTAGAATACTTATCCCTTTTGCTTCTGGGGTGAGCAAACATCAAGGTCAGCTCCAGTCCCTCCTGGTGTTTATTTATGTGTGTGTGTGTGTGTGTGTGTGTGTTGTGACTTCCTTCTAGAAACAAAAATATGTCAAAGGTGATAGGTGATAGCCACAATGACATTATATTACAGGATTATACAGGCCACGTTAGTGTTTTTATTCACCTGGAATATATTATGGCAAACATCCCTTACACAGACCAGCTGTGCAAAAGAAAACAATTTCCTGACAGAAGGAACAAATTTCTTGCCTCCAGTTTCCCTTATGAAATCTGTGATAGAACATTGCTCCCTGCCTGGTGTGTGTATGTGTAGTGTGTGTACATGAGTACCTGTGTACACTTGTATGTGTGTGTTTAAGTGTTGAAGTCTAGCTCACAACTTCATCCACCCCACATCCCTATCAATGGTTCTTGGCTTCCCTCCATGACCCTGGAAGCCACAGCAAGATTCAGACTTTGAACAAGTATCTGGGGCTCAGAGCCTAAATGAAGACAATATGCCAGAGCCTGCAGGGTGTGGGCTGTTTTGATCAGGAACACCCCACCCCTTCTGGTTGGCAGAAAGTCTGTAACCCCGGCAAGTGTCCCCAGAGGACGAGAGGACTTTGTTTTTGTGAATGCAGAAGTGAAACTCCAGTTGCAGCAAAGATCTGTGCCATGGATGTCTTCACGCAAGTTAACCCTGCCTGCACTGCAGCAGAACCCAGCAGCCTCCCTTGCCCAGGGCTCCTTCTACCCCACTGCTCCACCATGTCAGGGGCAGGAGCTGGGTCCTAACCTGAGTGTTACAAAGAATGATGCAGTCATATTTTGGCCTCTCAGGCAATGCATCCAGTTCCCCTCTACCTCTCTGGTATTTCCTTTGCCTGTCAGCCTGGGATGGCAGTAGCCCATTTCTAGGTTTGTGTGAGTGTTAAGATCAGCTAAGGTGTGTGCTGTATCCTATGACCATGACCCTGTCACGACAGTACTGCCACTGGTCTTAGGGATCACCAACCGGGCCCGCTTCATTACCGTCCATCTCCTCCTACCACCTCTCTTTCTTTCCTCCCCTTGCGCTTGGTGTATCCAGATTCATCTTTAAGTTCGCTTTTTTATAACGTCCTTCCTTGAGCAAAAGAAAGCTCCCCATTGCCTATTTGATATATAAAAATTTTCTGGCACAACTCACGGACCCATTTGTCTGTGTTCTGGGAGATCTGCCCATCTACCTCTTACCATTCAGTTTCTTTTTTCTTTGGAAGCTCTTCTTCAACTTCCAACCAGCGAGAAGAAACAAGGCATGGTTTCTATGCCCAAGTCCCTGCATGCAGCGAAGTGGGGGCTCATCTCTCTCAACTCTTCTCTTTTTGAGCCTTGGGATCTTGGGCAGCGGTTTCGTGACAGAGCCATCTTCAGAGAGACCGTGAGAATCAAATGAGTTACCTTGATGGGAAGTGTGTTAACAGGGCCCAGCATTCCCCATGCTGGACAATGCTTGCTACAATGTGTCTCTTTGTGAGGAAGCCCCTGGATGCTTTGTTTATAATCCATTTGCCTTATATGCTGAATAGTTTAGATAATTACATATTTTAAAAAAATCTTCTCTTCTTGACTCTAAGCTTTTGGAAGATGGGGGAAATGTCTTATTCACCCTTCTTAGAAATTATAACAGAGACCAAATCTAAGGGTACTGCATGAGAGTCCATGAAATTGAATAATCACCACCAGAAACCGCATGTTCCACTCCATCGGGCTGTGCCAACACGCTACTTGGATGAGTCAGGATTCTCTGTTAGCGCTCTTCCTCTGCATTTGATTATAAATACTGCCAAAGAAGTACATGTGGCCTTCACTGGAATGTTGTAAATAACTGTGAGAGACCTTGAGACTGGCATACCAAGCATGTGTGATGGACCAGCCCTTGGAGATGCTGCAAACTACCTCCAGCTGGAAAATGGACACCTGGGCTCAGAAATTTCCACAGTTGACTCAGGGTCCTGCAGCTGTCCCTAAGTAGGTCTGGGTTTCTCTTCTGTTTCTAAAAACAGTCCCCCAGATAGAGATGTACGGGTAACAGACTTTCTGCATGCACAGAGGAGTCTCTACACTTATCTCCCTGTGTAGGTGATGTGGCCATACCCCAGGGAGAAGGCAAACAACCAATCACAATGGTGAAGCACGCAGCATAGTGTAGTACCCAGACCCCAGCGTCAGCCTTGGATTTCAGCCCCACCCCTCTCCTTGGGGCACCAGGCAAGGCTGGTAGCATTCTGAAAAGGAGAGAATCTTTTTCAACACTCCACTGTTTGAGGCATTCCTCAGTTCCATAGTAAAGTGAAATAAGTCTAATTTCCAAAGCAAGCTTTGTGGCTGTGAACTTCACTGGAGTTATGGCATAGTTATGTTACCCGGGACATAATCAATATGACCTGCTGTGTGGCATGTGCTGTATGTTATTTTTGATTTTTATGAAATGTACAGCAAAAACCTCCTTCGGTTAGCACAAGTCCGACCCTTGCAGATCTTTTGCCCCTTGCAGATGGGTTGCTGGGGTGACTGCTGCTGAGTGTGGATTTGAGTAGCTGTTTATGAATGGGACAATACAGGTCAAAGCTCTTGCAGATTTTGATGACTGTCTGTGGTGGTTTGAATGTGTATTCATGAGGTATATTGAAAAAACTTTTTATGAGAGAGCTCAAATGAGAGAGAGAGAGAGAGAGAGAGAGAGAGAGAGAGAGACAGAATTGGCACACCAGAGCTGCTAGCCACTGAAGTCAAACTCCAGATGTGTGTGCCACCTTGTGCACATATGTGACTTTGTGAGTATGTGTGATCTTGTGCATTTGGCTTATATGGGATCTGGGGAGTCGAACCTGAGTCCTTAGGTTTCACAGGTAAGCACCTTAACTGCTAGGCCATCTCTCCAGCCCAGCCTGTTTTTTTTTTTTTTGGGGGGGTTCAAGGTAGGGCCTCTGGCTCTAGCCCAGGCAGACCTGGAATTCACTATGTAGTTTTAAAGTGGCCTTGAACCCTCAGCAATCCTCCTATCTCTGCCTCCCAAGTTCTGGGATTAAAGGCGTGTGCCACCATGCCTAGCTCCTGAAGTATTTTTGATTAAGCTTGAAATTGAAGTGGTATTGGTCATTTGGGATGGATCCTATAGTCAAGTCCTAAGATGTGTTCAGAGAGTTTTGGTCTCTGGCTGTTTGGTGACGTCTCTCTGTTGTGATCTATGGAAGTGAGTCAGCTTCTTTGACCATTGATGGTATTTCCTCTGGATTCTGTAAGCCGAAAAGAAACCAGTGCCTTCCAAAAGCTGCATCTGGTTGAGTGTTTGTTCCAGCAACAAAAGGTAAGGCAACACTCCCATTTCAGTAGTTTACTCCTAGAAACTCGCCCACTGAAAGAAAGTGGCAACATGAACAAATATCTATGTTTACACCCAAGTGTGTGCATGCGTGTGGGGGGCATTGTGCACTTGCGTGATGATCTTTTGTTTTTGATGAGTAAAAACTGGAAACAACCTACACAACAATGTGTCATTAAAATAATGAGAGTGTTGGAAGGACAGACCATGCCGCAGCCCTACAAGTGACACTTATAATGAGTGCTTAATGATGTTAATGATGTGGGGAAATGATCACGATGTGGTGTTTACTCAAAGGCACAACACAAACTTCTATGTGGATCATACTTGTGATTTTTCACATGCGGACTTGCTTAAGAATTGTTTCCGTGATGAAAGAAGCATTAAAATATGATGGATTTAGGTCAACTGGAGGTGGTTTTGCCCCAAAGGGGGTTTTGCAATGTCTGGAGACATTTTGATTGGGATGTTTTTAGAGAGAGATGCTTCTGACATTGATTAGGCCAGGGATACTGCTAAGCACCTGGTGTATCAGATAGCAGCTCTCTGGCAGAGCCAGCACTTGGGAGGCTGGGAAAGCAGAATTGCCAGAAACACTAAGACAGTGAGCACACCATAGTGAGTTTCTGGGCAGCCGTAGCTAGTGAGTGAGACCCTGTCTCAAAAAGAAAGAAATCAGGAGAGATGGCTTAGCTGTTAAGATGCCTGCCTGCTAAACCTAAGAATGCCGGTTCCAATCTCCAGGTCCCATGTTTAGCCAGATGCAAAGTGATGCAAGGGCACAATGCCACATTTGCCCACAAGGGGGCGCATACATCTGGAGTTCATTCATAGCAGCTAAGAAGCTGCTAGCGAGCCCATTCTCTCTGTGCCTCTCCCTCTCTCTCTCTCTGTCTTTCTCCAAAAATAAAATAAAATAAAATAAAATAAAATAAAATAAAATAAAATAAAATAAAATAAAATAAAATAAAATAAAATAAAATAAAAAGAAAGAAATCAGCCTGCTGCTCCTTCAGCATGGAGGCTAGAAAGTCCTGCTTTATGTTCGTGCTTCTTTCTAACTTTCCAATGTAAGTGAATGACCTTTCTCTACCTTTTCCCTCCTTCCTTCTAGTCCTTCCTCCTCTTTCCATCTTTCCTGTATTACTTCCTCTTTCCAATTCTAACAGCGTGTTACTGTTGGTCAGAACTGTTCTGAGCACTTAAAACATATTTATTTATTTAATTTATTTATTTATATGAAAGAGAAAGAAACAGATGGAGAGAGAAAGAGAGAGAGAGAGAGAGAATGGGCATGCCAGGGCCACCAGCTACTTCAAATGAACTCCAGACGCACGTGCCACCTTGTGCATCTGTCTTACATGGGTACTGGGGAATTGAACCTGGGTCCTTAGGCTTCACAGGCAAGTACCTTAACCACTAAGCAATCTCTCCAGCCCTTTTCTGAGCATTTTATCATGTCTTAACCGATATTAGCACAGAACAGCTTCATGAGGTGAGGGTTAGTACTGCCATTTAAGGAGAGATGATCTTTTAGATAGTTTTTAGGATTAAAATAATTAATCAACAGTGCCTAGTCTGACAAACATATCTGGACATATACGTCTGTGCCTCTATGTGTGAATACGCAATTGTCACCTGGTGTCTGTGGGAACTGGGTCTAGGACTCCTGGGAAGTGAAAGTCTGCACATGCTCACATGTCAGAGTATTTGCATATAACCTGTGTGACCCTCCCCTACACTTCTAGACATCTCTATATTAACAGCAATAATTACAGAAGGTAATGCTTGGTAAGGAGTCACACCACATGGTTTACAGAATAATGAAAAGGAAAAAAATGTACATGTTCACCTAAAATGCAATTTTTAAGTTTTTTCCAATCTTTGGTTGATTGGACATAGAAATACTGAGGGTTAACCATATCCACACAGATGTATAATGGCTGTTGTGGGTATGTGCTATCTTTGTATATCTTGGCAAAAATGGGAAATGGCTAGTTTGGAATGATGGATTTAAGAAAAAAGTTTATCATCCCTCACATTTGTATTTGTCTGTATTTACACTTTTTCTGTATTCCACATTTATTTTGGCGAAGCATATAAACTTCTTTTGATATTAAAACAACCTAATAGTATGTTAGAGTTTTGCAGGGGAAAATACAGACAAGGACCCAAAGAGAACAGGTCTTGTCACATAAGGACATGTAAAGACACACCACGTGACATTTTCCACTCAAGCAGATCCCTGGTTTTCCCCGGACAAGCGCCATTTCATTGCTCGTATTCAAGGCAGTCACCATTAGTGCCTTGCGTGTAGCTTGTGCTTGCTATGTTTCACCATGGCTAGCTCCCTTGAGATTATTTCCTGTTGATCTTATTATGTACTAGGGAGCTTCTCCATTGACCCTTGCAATGGCCTGTCTCATCTCTTGTCACCCCAAGGGCACTCGGATGGGGCAGAAGTAGCTGAACCTTTCTGGTTGTCAGCCCTGTTTCGGTATCCGATGTAACTGGAGCCGCTTTAAATAATGAACACCACCCACGTCCATCTTGAGAGATGATGATTTGGGTTGTTGAGCATGAATATCGGGGTTTGAAGCTCCAGAGGTTTAAATATGGATCCATGTTCCAAACGACCACCTTAGCCATCATTGTGTTGGCGACCTTTGAACTGCTCCCAGGAAGAGGGTGTTGATCTTCTACCTGTTAAGTCACATCAGGACAGCAGCCAGCTGCCAGGATTCCTGCAGAGGCTCAGGACCTGCAGAGCCCATGCCTCCTTCTCCCTCCAAGGTTTTCTGTGGGTCAGCCCTGGCTGGTGGGAAGCTCTCCAATCACCTGCAACCCCTTTAGGGTCCACAGAACATTCTGGAAAGTTCTGTGACACCCCACCCTTTCCGTTATTAGAAGAATGGCCCTGGCGTATAGCAATAGTCTCTCAATTGAAACATGGTGTTCTAGAGTGAGGCCCATTAATAATGCTCCTAAAGTCAAAGAAGAAACAAGACAGGCCTGGCTCAGAAAGTTCCTGAGACCTAACTGGTCCACAAAGCCACAGAGCAGTAAACATCTGCTCCAGAGAGAAGAATCTCACCAGCTGAGCTGCCCACAAGTTATGCAGGGAGGACATTTCCATCCTGGAGTGCTCTTTAAGTCGCCCATGTTCCTGTAAGTAACCCCAATAAGCTCATTGGTCTCTCCAGTCGCATTTGGGTGGTATTAATGCTTTGGTGTGTCATTGGTCTTTTATCTGAGGTGAGTGGACTTTTGCTTATGTCTCCCTGGGAACAGTTAATACCACAGGCCCTCGCACAGCTCCTCAGTCTGCACTGCTCCACCATGCTTCAGAGTTTCTGCTGGCCCCTCACCTTCTGTTCTGAACACTTGCTTCTCTCTGTCACACAAGTTGTTGATAGCACCCGTCTGAAACTTGTGGTATTTCCCAGTCCCTTTCTGGAGGGAACATTCTGGCTGATTTCCATTCTCCTGTGGGCACAAGTGTCCACATCCGCTGGCCTGGAGTCAGGGAGACTTGACAGCTGACAGCTCATTGCTGAGTGGCTCGGGGGGGGGGGGGATTCTTGTCCTGGAGGGAAATATATTAAATGATTGGTTGAGGTAGAGGAATGAAGGGCTGATCCTTTTACCTAAATATATCGCTTCTCCGCCTTTTGGCTAAGATCAAGTGTAGTACCCTTTACCTAAATATGTGGAATCTTTATAGGGCTCTTACAGCTTCACAGCTCTTGGGGAATCGATTGAGACCTCTGTTTTAACTGTGTGCCTCAACTCAGTTCTGCTTCCCTTATCAGTGCTGCTCCTGACAGACAACACACTGCAAAAACATAAAACTCTGCCTGAAAATGTCCACCGCAGGGGCCTATTGCCTAGAGAACCACTGAAGACATCTGCTTCCTCTCTAACAGAGCCCTCTCTCAGCACTTAGGTAAGCATAACTCAGCAACTAGGGTGCTGGATTCTGTATGCTCCCCCAAGCTCTACTGAATTTGGATTCTTTATCTTGAGGAATCCCAAGAATGAATCTCACAGAAAACAGGTTGAATTTAAAAGGAGAATCTTTATTATAGGGAGGAAGCAAGCTTAGCAACAAAGTTCATCACAGAGAGTAAACAAACATTATCATACGGAAAAGAGAAAGTAAAAATCAAATGCATAGAGCTCCGGGCAGCAGGGCTGGGGGGCGGGGGCTGAATAGCTTGCCCATCCCCCACTCTAGATCAGGGATTTTTATGTTGTATGTCCTCAGGATGAGCCTGGCCTTGGCCCATATAAATCACTGATTAAGTTGGGATGAGCTTTTTTGGTTAAGCTTAAATGTATATAGAGCAGGTTGATTGGCTGGCGGGTCCAAGAGAAGAGCAGACTCAGAGAAAGGCTCAAAGGGGCCTTCATGGGGCCACCCAGAGCTTGCTCAGAGCAGCTTTGTTGTTTTTCCCAGAGCACTGTCCTCCCGTTTATCTGGCCAGCTTAGCTGTCTCATACCCAGCTGCTATCCCTCTTGTTCCCCGGTGTCCTTGCCATCACTGTTTTGACCGCGACATTCAAGTTAACTGTTGTATCCCCAGGGCAAGGACAGAAGGCAAAATGGCTGCCAAGAAGTGGCTGAATTGTAGCCAAGGGCACAGAGCAAGGATCTGACTCTCCAGGGCCCTTCCCTCACTATCTACCCTCTACCAGTGTTTACAAAACCAGCCCTTCACATAACCACTCTTGAGCCAGAAAGCTAGGGCTTAGGGTCAACCAGCCATGAGTTCTCCAGGAAAAACTAGCTTAGGTGTGGGTGGGGTTGGGGGATGTTAGCGTTTCATTACAGAGCATGTAGGGAAGACTTGGCCTGGTTGCCTTGATTAGAATACCGTAGTCATCAATATTTTTAACCAGGTCTAAAAATTCAGATGGCGTGTAGGTAGATGGGGTCTGAGAACCATAATTACAGTAAATGCCACCGATAGCCCTCTAATAGCACCAGGTAAATACAAAGCAAATCCATGTGTCTTAGGCCCACTGGAGCCAAAAACCTGTGGCTATGTCTCCAGACGTAAGTGTGTGCTGCAGCCAGTGTGTCCCAATATCTTAGCACAGACATCCTCTCCTGTCACTTTAAGATTGTTAACATATGCTAGAACCAAAGGTTAGTGGGAACTCTGTAGATGTCCTAGGGCTTGAACCTCTAAGCTTTTAACTAGTTATCTCCTCTAATAGGAACCCCCACTTCAGTCAGCCTGAACAACTTCCATAAACTATGTGTAATTGAATGCAAATCTTAGTGATTGCAAAGCCAAAGCAAGCATAGGCAAGAGCTAGAAGAGTGGAGAATTATTGCCTGCAACAGGTAAGGAGAGCTCAAAGTGAATTCCAAAGTCATGCCCTCCTTGAGCAAAGGAGGTTGCATGCAGGGACCCTCTCCTTAGTTGCCCTCACAGTACTAGGCTTTTGGTTTGTTGTACCACACACAATGACCTTCTTCAGGGTTCTGACCAGGGATCATTCATCACTGTACTTCTAGCAGCTAGCACAACACTGGGAACACACAGAGTAACTAAGGTAATGTGCATGTGAGGAATCGATGAAAGCTGAACTAGAATTTTGCAGTTCTGATTTAAGCCTACTGGACAGGTACCAGCCCCACCAATCTATGGCATCACTTTGTGACATTTCAAGAAAGTTTACAAGTAGTGCCAAAGTCCTCATGAGTGATCTACAACACTCATGTAAACTCACAGGAGGGGAGTGAGGAATGGATTTGATATTCTTTCATCTTTTCTTTGTTTGCACTCAGAAGGACTTGGGCACAGGACCTTGGATGAAAGGTGATTCGTGAGAGAGGTGAGCCACTCAATCCTGCTGGCTTTATGTCTGGCACCATAGCTCGAGGACTGCAGTGTAAGCAGAGCACAGTGACTTCCCAGGCAGGCTAGCAGAGATGGCAGTCTGAAATTTATGAAGAGGCAAGGCAGGATGGCCAAGAGAAAGAGGAAGAGAAAGAGTCAGACAGACAGATACACACACACACACACACACACACACACACACACACACACAGATGCAAGGAGGGGGGCATCCAGAAACTTACCCTCGGCTCCCTTAAGACATAGGGCAAGACCACAGAGGTGACAAAACAACTATGGTGGAGGTCTGGTGTCACCTGGGGCTGAGACACAAGAGTTCTAAGCAGCCAGAGAGAAGATCTCAACTGAGACCGCCTCAGGCCACATGGAGATAGCAGTGTCACTTCTTCCTAGAGTAAGGTGGGGGGTGGATACAACTCAGCCTAATCCACTGACAACAAATTGCCCTCCAGGACAGAGCAGCATTCTCTGCAGAAAAGCAACAAAGTGGAATCCCTCAACAAGTGGGCAGCTTAATTCCCAGAATGCCATGAAAATGACCCGGCCAACCCCGAAGCAGGAGTATTAACCTGTAACAATGTTGATACGTTTTGATGGTGAGAGAACTCGGATGTTGGGAATAGCACACAGGAACCTTACAGCAGCTCTCCCAAACACTTCTGAGTATTGACACGAAAAGGATATGATAACAGATGTGGAATCTCAACATTGTGAAAAGGAATCAACTAACAATCCTGCAGCTAAAAGGTACACTATCTGACATAAAACAGGGAGAGACAGCAGAAGAAAGGGTGAACAGCCTTCCATAAATCAGTAGGAATTGGCTACTTGAAAATACCTGCTGGAAGTGGCAATTCTGTGTGTTTTCATTTTAGAATTTGTTTTGCCATCTTAGACATCTTCCCTCTGCACTCAGAACACTATTTCCAATTACAATCCAGTATCACGCAGGTCTTTCTAGTTTTCCCTTTGCTTATATTTGCCCCTGCCTCCCTGGCATAGATGAAACAGGCTCTCGTTATCTTTATTTGATCAGTGCCCCCACATCCTTCCCAGTCATGCACACACGTCCTCTCACCATCACACTCTCTCTTCTGTGCTCCCTTCACTCTGCTCAGGTTCTGACACTCATGCCAGACCACTGTGCTGTAGACCTTTGTTGGGCCTTGCTAGTAACAGGCTGGACCTGTGAGGAGGCTGACCTGAACTATTGGACATGACCAGGGACCCTGGGCTGCGGGGTCATAGCTGGCCCTCTGTCAGGAAGTCCCTGGTGATGGTAATGGCCTTCCCTACGTTGTAGGGTGCAGTAAGCTGTCATTGCCCAGAGTGGGCAGAACTGGTGAGGCGCTTCCCGCAGACCCCAAAAGGCTCTGACCATTCCATAAGTCACACTTTGCCCCCCACAGTTTCTGACCTTGTGGCTAGCTGCCCAAGAGACCCTCATGTGGCTAAAGTCACGTAGCCTTCCACCCCCACAGTAACAGAAATCACAGCCTCCTGTTAATCTCCTCTTCCACCCTTTCACCTTCTCTTCCCTTATCCTTCCCCCACAGCTTTGAAGTTACTAGTCCTTCTGCCATCTAGATAACAGCCCATAAACTATGCATCCGATTGCCATATAGTCTGTATGTGCCGTCTCAACCTTCCCCAAGTGTTTATAAACCCACTCCCCCTTTGAATAAATGAGTGCTGTTCATCAGATGGTCTCCCAGGTGCTCATTGCCCCGTCATGTGTTCATGTGTCACACTTGCCCACTACTCCAGGAAGGACCCTGCTGCTTCCCTCCCAACTCCTCTCTCCCTTGCCCGGGACATTGGTGGCCAATGACCCTGGGGGAATGGGAATGGAATGAGACCCACAGACCTTGTCCTCCATCTGTTCAGGCATGGGAACTACAGTGTATCTTCTCCCGTGACCCCTGCAAGGGGAAGACTCAACACCATTCAGACATATAAAACATGTCAGTATCCTTATACTTCCTCTCATCCTCCAATACCATTCCATCTGCATAGAATGTCTGCTCTGCCTCCCTTCATGTCCACTGGGCAAAATTCTCTCTTTAAACCAGAGTTGAAACATTTCCTGATCCACAATCCCTCTTGTGTGTGAAAGGAATGATTGCAATATTCTTTATCTTTTCATTACCCTGCACATACCTGTGTTGTCCAGATATCATCAGATCCTTGTGCATTATGATCCCACTGGACAGAGCTCAGTGAACTCTGCCTTACTTGCAAAATTAGCACTTTCGAATTCCAAGGCATTGGAGCTGTCTGATGCAGAGACCACTGAATGTAACCCTTCCTTAGAACACCAAAGCAGTGAAAACAGGGTGTCTGTGAGTGGTGGAAGTTCCACAAGGCCAATAGACGAGCTTCCGGCACATCACTGGAACCCACAGTTCTCTCTCTTTCATGCCTTCAGCTCTATAACCATGATCAGACCCCTACCTGTTACTCGATACTGTAGGACCCCACTAGAGTCAAGCTCACTTTATCTTTCAGCTGGTTTTCAGGTTTTGGCTGAATGCCGCTGCCCACAATGCAGCCTTTATTCCTTTCAGACAACTTGAGAAGGGCGAAATTTTCACAGTGCAGTGAATATGAACCTTAGCATCCATAAAATAAATAGAAGAAAATTCAGCCCATCAGATTTGGCACCTTCACAAACCAGGCCTGGCCCTTCTTGTGACTCCTGGATTCTAGCTCCCTGCGTGAGGTGGGGAATTGAGAGACTCTCCATTGCATTTAAAACTCATGAGGACCACCCCCCCCCCATGTTACTTGGAAGGAAACCCAAATAGAAAGGTTCATAAAGAAAGGAGAGGTGAGAGCAGAGCTTTCTGCCCTCTGAAACTGGCATGCAAGAGAGGCCAGTCTAGGTACAGCATGGAAACGGTCTGCACTTCTACATGGGACAGAATAAAGAAAGAGACGGGATTGTAGGTCCCAGGATTCTCTGAAAGACAAGAGCAGATAACTCTTTCCCTTACCTGACTTCCACATCCTCAAGAAGCTGCCACGGGATCTCTCAGGGGAGATTCTGCAGGGGTCCCTCGACTACCTGTCCAGTCAGAGCCTCTCTGCACTCTGACAGGTAACTTCTCTTTCATGTATCTGGGCTGCTGGGGCAATACAATGGAGCTAGATGCTTGGACCCACTGCCAACGCTTTCCAAACAGGCCCTATTGGAAGCACCATGTCAACTTTAGACTTCTGATTGGCAGACTGGGAGGTGACAGCAAGTCAGCTGTCTTCTCATGTGTAAAATACAGACCTAAACTATTGTGAGAAACAAAACAAATAGTGTCTGTAAGCATTTGAGATTATCAACTGTTGAAGATTTTGCTATAGTGCTTGTCATAAGAACTCAGTGGTATATGTTAAATCTTACAAAACTTATTTACAAGATGCATAGACCTTCTTTGTATGAATCATAAAACCACCGGCTAGGAAAGATCATGGTGGAGACTGATCCTCCACCACAAACCATGAGTTTATGACAAATATCCACACTTGGGTATTGTTGCAGACAGCTTCAGGTTCGCTGAGATGAACTTCCAGACCAGGCACAGTTATGGAGGAAGGGATATTATTTATTGAAACTTACAGATCCAGGGAAGTCAGGAAAAGAGCTTGCTCTTCAGGCACAAATCAGCTTGCTCTTCACAGGGCCAAACAGAGAAAAAGAGCCAACCAGCCACCACAGCACACAGAGCAAAAAAACTACAGCCAAAAGGTCACACAGCAGACTTCAGGAACTCCTGCTAACACATTTGGCTCTTGCCAATCTTGCCACCTTAACGAGTGGAACAAACTATAAAAAGTAAGGTAAAAGATCCTCGCCCCTATTTAATATATTTAGCTCCTGGGAGGATGTCCAATTTCATGTCTTGACTTGTAGATGAGTTAAAACTTTCAACAGGCACAGAGTAAACATTTTTAAGTGGTAAAAAGCAGAGACTAGAATGTCATCAAACTGCAGTTCAAGTTCAATATAACCAGAGACTGACAGTCTCAGTTTTCCAATTCCGCCCCTCCAGCTGGGCAGAGTCACCAGGAAAACTTTTTGCCAGGCTGCCCTACCTCATGCCGCATCTCAGCAGCGGCTCCTGCAGCCTAATGAAAGCAACAATAGCAGCTCTAACCAGTCTCAGTGCCTCTACTTTTAGCTTGAGGGGGTGGTAACTCAAAGAGCCGGTTCAATACAGTCTGACACAGGGCTGACAGAGAATAAAGGCAGGAAAAAGCAGCTTGCTCTTCACAGGGCCAAACAGAGAGAAAAAGAGCCAACCAGCCACCACAGCACACAGAGCAAAAAAACTACAGCCAAAGGTCAGCAGACTTCAGGAGTGCTCCTATGTCATCCACCCTCTGATGCAGCGTCACTCAGGAGAGACATGGCTCAGCTTACCATCGTTTCTCCAGAACTCATTCTTCAAACTTGTCTTTGGACATGCACTTCAGAGATTCTTTAAAAATGTCAACTGTTACAGTGATTTCTTCCCCATCCCCAAAGGGAGATTTAAATGCTCTGAGAACCCATTTACTGCTTTTCTGTTTTATAGGTTGGAGTCATATTGAAGATTACCTTTGAAACAAAGAATTCTGCTACTGAAAATACCATAAAAATATTGATCTTGAAGAAAACTAAAATTCTTTCTTTTATTTATTTGAGAGAGAGGGAGAGGGGAGAGAGAGAGAGAATGGACATACTGGGGCCTGTAAGCCACTGCAAATGAACTCCAGACATATGCACCACTTTGTGGATCTGGCATATGTGGGTGCTGGGGAGTTGAACCTCTGTCCTTAGGCTTTGCAGGCAGGCGTCTTGCTGGCTAAACCATCTCTCCAGCCCCCAAACAAAAATTCTGTGGATAATAGGGATGAAGTTCATGTGGGTGGGTTTGTGGATTTGGGGAGGGATGGAGGGCATTGGAAAGAAAAGGGGAGCAGTAAATTTCTTCACTTAGTGTTTTCAAAAACCTCATGTGTTCATGAGTCACCTACGGGAACTACACATCCTGATCAGAGCCCAGACCCTTCCTGACCATCTTTTTCTCTATCACCCTCTCCTCTGTGCAGACGGAGACTCCTGTTTTTACATAGCAGAGCCCTCTTCAGAACACACACAGTATGAGGATGACTCATCCAATCCTTGAGTAGAGGCTAGGAACACAGGCAGGTCTTTGTGTTCCTAAGGATGATACCACTGAAGTGTCTTGATGAGTAAATATGTCAGGGGATCCTTTTATTCATTGACTGTTAAGAGCTTCTGTGATGGTTACCTTCAGACATCAGCTTGAGTGCATGGAGTGCTGCCTAGGTGACAAGTAAAGCACACGTCTAGATGTGGATCTGTGGAAGTCTCCACATCAGATTATGTCATGAGGGGTGTGATCTAATCAATGGATAGTGTGATTGCGGGAGATGCTACAGACAGAAAATGAGGTGTGTACTTGGAGGAAGCAGGTCACTGGGACCATGTCCCCAGGGACTCTCTTCTACCTCACCTAGTTCCCTGCATGCCTCTTCCTCTGCTTCTTATCTTCCATGAGGACGCTCCACTGGCACACCCTCTTGCCACCACAGTGACGTTGCCTCTCACCTCTTGCATGGGCCCAGAGACAGGACCAAGTGGTTATGGACCAAACCCTTTGAAACCGAGAGCCAAATAAACAATTCCTTCCTGAAGTTTTTTTTTTTCCCCCTGTTAGGCATGTAGTCACAGCAATGAGAAAAGTAACTAGAGAGCTGTAGAGATTGAAGAGAAAAGAGAACTATGGATAATTTGCCAATAGGGCTCTAGCTCTAATGATTTCTTTCCTTTCCTTTCCTTTCTTTCTTTCTTTCTTTCTTTCTTTCTTTCTTTCTTTCTTTCTTTCTTTTTCTTTCTCTTTTTTTTTGGAGAGAGAGAGAGGGAGACAGATAGAGATAGGCCAACAGCCTCTCAGCTGTTGCGAACGAAATCCAGATGTGTGCGCCTCCTTGTGGTCAAGTGCAGCATTGAGCCCTTGCGTCACTGCATCTGGCTAAACGTGGGACCTGGAGATTGGAACCAGCGTTCTTAGGCTTAGGAGGCAGGCGCTTTAACCGCTAAGCCATCTCTCCAGCCCTAATGATTCTTTTTTAAAGAAAGACTTAGGATAACGTTTTTGAAGACTTTTTATTGACATTTTCACATGTTTATAATATATTTTGATCATAACCTCCTGTTTCCTTCTTTTGTCCCCTCTCCCCTGCCTGTCCCCCCTCCTCTTTTTCAACTCATCCCTCTAGTTGATGGGACCAGTTGATGATGTTTTAAGCCCTATTCCACCATCAATGATGGAATATTGATGGGTCCAACACTGTGCAGATCATGGACAGGTAATGACAGCCACTGTGAGGTTGCAATGCAATGGTCACGTCATATTCAAAAGACAGTGTCCCAAGGCATTTCCCCCGTGCTTTGGCTCTTATATTCTTTCTTCTCATCCTCAATGTTCTCTGAGCCTTGGAGGGGGGGTGGGCTGATACAGATGTCCCTCTTCATACCCAGCTCTTCACCGTCACTTATTCTCAGCCCTTTGACAAGTTTTCATTCTCCCAAGCATCTTCTGCCATTTGCAAAGAGCAGTTTACAGCACTAATCCTGGAGTCTCAGACTGAACAAGTCATCAGAATTGTGACTGCTGCCACACTATTCAGACTCCTAGAGAATTTCTTCTGGAAGGAAAAGGGCCTACTACCACTTCTCACCATAGGTATTCTCTCTCTCTCTCTCTCTCTCTCTCTCTCTCTCTGTGTGTGTGTGTGTGTGTGTGTGTGTGTATTTGTTTTTCAAGGCAGGGTCTCACTTTAGCTCAGGCTAAATTCACTATGTAGTCTCAGGGTGGCTTTGAACTCATGGAGATCCTCCTACCTCTGCTTCCTGAGTGCTGGGATTAAAGACATGAGCCACCATGTCTGGCTAGCATTCTTTTTTTTTTTTTATTTTTTATTTATTTGCAAACAGAGACAGAGAGGAGAGAGAGAGAGAGAGAGAGGGAGGGAGGAAGAGAGAGATTGGGCACATCATGCCTCCAGCTGCTGTAAATGAACTCCAGATGCATGTGCCACTGTGCATCTGTCTTTACGTGGGTACTGGGGAATCGAACCCTGATCATTAGGCTTAACGCTGAGCCATCTCTCCAGCCCCTATCATAGATATTCCTTCTGCCCTGCTCCTCTGCTGCCATGTTCTCCAAGTCTTGAGAGGGTCATATAGATATCTCATTTAGTGTTGAGCACTCCATAGTCACTTCTTCTCAGGCCTGACAAATTTTGTGCTTCTCTAACAAACAGTGAAAATAACACGATATATGGACATAAACATTTAGAGGGCAATGGGCACAACATATCCATTTTGCCAAATAGTATTGGTTTCCCACTTAGGGATATTGATTAGGTATCCAATACTAGGCATGAATCTCCTTCCATGAAGCAGGCCTCAAAATCAAAGAGCAGTTGGTTACCCCCACAACAGTCACGCCACAGTAGCACCAATGGACACCTCCTGCCTGGATGGCCCATTGTGTAGCTCACAGTGTCTTATGCTAGGTAAGATTGTTGGTAAGCTTTTCTCTCCCAGCAACCTGCCTGACACCTTCTAGCACTATGACAGCTAGCCAATAGGGAGGAAGCTTCCAGCTCAGCTCCAGCTTGATTTTTTTTAGTGTCCTGAAACCAAAGCAAGTGGTATCTTCAGCAATAAAGCTTTACCCTATAGTTCCGGTGGGTAACTAAGTGCTTTGAGATGGCCTATATTGTTTTGAGGGCTTCCTAGGCCTCCCTGACCAACAGCTTACTGGGATATATCCCTCACCTGGCAGTGGGATTTTCCTAAAATAACATATGGCTTCTGGGGGTAACAGGATACTTCTTTTTAAATTTCCTTGTCCTCTGGCCTATTGTAAAAGTATAATTTATATTATATTCCATTATGCATATACAAAAGGTTTATAAAATATAACTTAATATAGAACAGAATATTTACTGTTTCTGCTACATGCAATCAACTCCTTTCCTTCCTTTCGCCTTCCTTCTCCTCTCCTCCCCTCCCCTCTCCTTTCTTCTCTCTACCCTTCTCATTTTACTCTGTCTTTTTTTAAATAATCTTTGAAGTGTACTCTAAGATGACTTCATCATCTGCTTGTGTTCTGTAGTGTTAAAACATCGACTTAGGGACAACAGCCTGCACAGTGGTGGCTCAAGGACCTATCTCAAAGATGGGTGAGCTTAACCACCGGAGACTGAGACTGTGTCAGCTGTGGATATTAGTGAAGGTGGCAATTGGAGATTATGGAAGATCCCTTTACCCCTCACCAGCTCCAAACCACAGTTCCAGAGAAGGTTTTCAGAGCACAATAGTTGGATGGGGAGGACGTTTCACATCTTATCTCGGGAGCAGTTTGGTGTTAATGGGAAGAGATGGCTTGGGGCAGTTGAGCAGTGTTTATGTTTGAGCTCCCAGGGACTGTCCAAGGGCAAAGCATGGGGCAGCTGTGTTTATTTTAAGCATCCATTCCCTGTCTCTTGTGACAGTCCTCGGAAGGAATTAACGATGTACTATCTCACCTTGGTATACTGATGATTTCAAAGTAGACTCATACAAGGCAATGTTCCTGCAGAAGGAGGTGTGTGTTCTGTCTTTTCTTCATACTGAGATACATCCAGATTCATTTACAGGGGTTTGTTTTGCTTTGTTTTCCACACAACATGGCAAAAAATTCACTTTCATCCTCAGAAAATGGTAACAGTACTCTGGCAAAGCTGAGTAAAAAATAATCTCTTTGGGCTGGAGAGATGGCTTAGTGGTTAAGGTGCCTGCCTCGCCTAAGAACCTGGTTCCAATCTCCAGGTCCCACGTTTAGCCGGATGCAAAGTGACGCAAGCGCGCCATGCCGCATTTGAACACAGGGGGCGCACGCATCTGGATTTCGTTCACAGCAGCTGAGACACTGCTGGTGCGCCCATTCTCTATCTGTATCCCTCTCCCTCTCTGTCTGTCTCTTTCTGTGTCTCTCTCCCCCCCAATAAATAAATAAATAAATAAATAGATTTTTAAAAAGATAAATGGAAATTCAAGTAAATCTTATCAAGAAATATGATTTAAAAAATAATCTCTTTGATTCACCTCATCTTACAGTAGCTTCGTGCACTGCCATGAACCTTCTAGGTGGTTCTCTCAATGTACCATACTGGCCCAGAGACCCCTTTTGCTTTGCCATCTTCCTTCTTTGTCTCAAATGTGAAAGAGCATCTTTCTCTGAGATCATTTCTTTATACTTCACTGTCTTGTATAGATCACAAGACAGTGAGACATGTCCAGTGGGATTGTAAGCTTGTGGCATCCTTCAACATAATTTTACACTGAGTCTATCTGCCCTACGAACCCTCACTCTAGCTGTCAGCAGCCACCAGGAGGGATATATGGCTGCAGGCAATGAGAAGTTACTATGTGCTTTTTGTAGGGGCATAACTGATGTGCATTTTAGGCAGATCTCTCCTGTTTCAGAGGAAATGCTTGAGATGGGAAGCCAGATGCTGGCTGGCCCCATCATGTGCAGATCTTGTGTAGGTAACCACAGCTACTGTGAACTCGTGAGTGCAATGGCCTTGTCACACGTCTGGATGGGAATCCTGTGGTGCTCTTCCTCAGCCTCTAGCTCTTACATTCTTTTCATCCCATATTCCTGGATGTTCCCTAAGCCCTGGAAGGCATGACACATATATTCCGTACAGGGCTCAGCACTCATCTGTCAATTTGTTCAGCACTTGACCAGTTATGAGATTTTTGCATTAACTGCCTCCAACTGCCAAGGGAAAAAACATTTTCCTGTCAATATCTGTATGGATTGGGGTCCTCAAATTCACATGGTGGGAAATTTGTGGCTGAGAAAACACGAGTTGGAGGGGGAAGGTACTGACTCAATTTTTGACATATCTTACAGATTTTAATTTTGTATTTCCCAATGAAATAGCAATATCATTTTATAAAATAATTTTCATATTTTATTCATAACAATAATGTTAACTAGGATGTGATGAATTATTTTCATGTTCTATGAACAATAGAAATAATTCCTTCAGGAAAATACTGTCAATGAAACACATACACGTATGCACACACATGCATGCATACTCTCTCTCCCTCTGTAACCCAAGGGTCTTGGAAAAGTTAATATCTGAGGCTTAGCTAGTAGTAAGTAGAAGAACCCGAATCCATTCCTGAACCTGGACTGTCATCCTTCAGTATTTAGATTCAAACGCCTTTGTCACTAGAGACTCCAGAACACAACCCCTCAGGCTTGTACTCAGATGTGTAAGCATTCTGCTCACAGCGGCAAGCACATACATGCTAAGGACTCACCTTCAGCTTTCTGGTTTTCCCTGTAATTGCTTGGTACCTTTTGAGTTTTACACTCATGGTTCTGTCTCTCTCCCCCACGCTGTCTTGAGGAATGTCTTGAAATTTGCATCAACTCAATTGAAATGCTTAGGTAAATAGAAGGGAACCTGTATGTGTTACAATTATGTAGGAGGTGCACTTGTGGGTGGGGAGAGATTGCAATATGTTCCAATTTTCAAGTGTAATCATTGGTGCGTGTTGTGGGAAGGAAGCAGCCAGTTGCAGCATCCTAAAGTGATGATAATGACGTTCAGAAACCGTTGTTTTCCTGGAAACCCTGCACATGGATGATGGCTCCTTGTCCAATGAGAACCTTGTCAGAAAGCAGACACAACACAGCTATTCCTTGTGGTTGACTTTCAGGCCTTCCTCTGATCCCTGTTTGGTTGATAAGAAACCAAGCAGCAGACCCTTTGACTACAGTTTTTTTAGAAAGAGAGAAAAGATTGTGTCCCTTTATGATGTCTGTCAGCTTGAAAGGCCATGAATCACAGCAAGATGGCATTTTATATTTAGTAATTCATTTCCCGTTCAGATCAAGGTGACAAATCTCGTGCAAAATAGCTCCCTGTGACTCACATCAGCTTTTTAAGATGTTAGTAACAAAGTTTGACGAATTGTTATCGACCTAACTGCGATGGTGTGCGCAATTTATCTCCGCTATTAGTAAGATATGCAGCCTTCCTCTCCTTCAGAGAGTAATTATTATTTCTTTCCCTCAGCATACCTCTCACAGCAGGAGAGAAGATGCATTTCAGACTTACAGAGTTCTCATAAGCCTTGTCAAAAGCAATACTTCTAGATTAGAAGAATGGAAGAATCTTGGAATGAATGCTACATCTAAGGCAAAAAGTGTGAGGCACATACAGATGGATATAAAATATGACAATAAATAATGTTATAAGTATTATATTACTAATTCAATCATATTCAAATTTATGTTGTGGACATTGCAAAAGGCTGGAGAGGTGCTAAAGTCACTTAGGAGACCTGGGTTGCCCTATTCTATCATTCTGTGGCTGGATTCTGAATTTTATGTGTTTAGCACTTGTGGTTGATGGCACTAAATCTAACTTCTGTAATTACTAACTTAGATTTTTCCACTGACATTTATTCAGAAAACATATTACATAGTGGGCTAAGAAACTGATAAGGGTTCCTCTCAAAAGATGCTTATAGACCCCTCTGAGAATCCCTAATGTTAACAACTCCATTTCGAGTATAGATTTGCCAAATGTGTGGCACTGCCAATATGTGGCAACAGGTTCACGTGCACAAGTCAGTGAGCTATCAGAGAGGAGGGCACCATGGATTTTGGCACAGCACAGGGATAACATGAGGCACAGGATTGGTAGCTGTTGGCCTGGTCTTAGGTTTTGGTCTGAGGTCAAAAACTTTGGACTGACATTTCTCTTGTGACCCTTACTTCCCATATGTCACACAGGTGTGGACAGTGTTCATTTGCGCAGCACTCATGAGATGATGGAACAAGCTGTGTGCAGAAACGTAGTAGTGTGATCGGAGGAGTCACGTGAAAGACCTGCTTCTGCACGAGCACTTGAGGATCTACTCCAGATCCATTTCCGAATCCAGGACTTTTTTGAATCCACTGCTGAACAAGAGCTAGTGGAATGGAGGGCCTCGAGTCTACTGCAGTATATATTTTTATTAAGAATTTTCATGCCAGGCATAGTGGAACAAGCCTTTATTCCCAGAGCTTGAGAGGCTGAGGTAGGAGGATCACTGTGAGTTCAAGGGCACCCCGAGAAAACACAGTGAATTCCAGGTCAGCCTGGGCTACAGCGAGACCCTATCTTAAAAAAATACCATAACATACATAGTGTAATTTGGTCACAATCCCCTCTCATTATCATCTTTTGTCCCCTCATCCTTGTTCTGTTAAAACTCCTCCTCTTTCTTTCTTCTTCTTTTCTTTATTTCCACAAGGCTTAAACCATATTGAGTCCATCAACATTTCGCCTGGAATGAGGGAAGGGGGCTTAAAGAAAGAGACATCAAATCAAGGCCTAGTCAGAAAGAGGAGACGGGGCATGGTGGTGCACACCTTTAATCCCAGCACTCAGGAGGCAGAGGTAGGAGGATTGCCGAGAGTTCAAGGCCACCCTGAGACTACATAGTGAATTTCAGGTCAGCCTGGGCTGCAGGAAAACCCTGCCTCAACACCCCCGCCCCCCAAAAAAATAAAGAAAGAAAAGAAGAAGAAAGAAAGAGGAGGAATTTAACAGAACGGGGATGGGGATGAGGGGGACAAAAGATGATAATGGGAGGGGATTGTGACCAAATTACAGCATGTACATTATGGAAATTTTTTTTTTTTTTTTTTTATTGAGGTAGGGTCTCGCTGTAGCCCAAGCTGACCTGGAATTCACTCTGTCTTCTCAGGATGCCCTTGAACTCACAGTGATCTTCCTACTCCAGTCTCTCCAGTGCTGGGAAAAAGGCATGTTTCACTATGCCTGGCATGAAAATTCTTAATAAAAATATATACTGCAGTAGACTCAAGGCTGGGGTGATGGCTTAGTGAGTAATGCATTTGCCATGCAAATCTGAGGGCCTGAGTTTGGATCCCCAGCCCTGCAATATGTATTTTTAATTTTTATTTATTCATAAGGAGAGAGAGAAGAGAATGAAGGGGAGTATCAGGGCCTCTAGCTGTTGCAAATGGACTCCATATGCATGTGCCACTTTGTGAGTTTGTGAGTCTGGTTTTATGTGGGTACTGGGGAATTGAACCCAGGTTATTAGGCTTTGTAGGCAAGTACTTTACCTGCTAAGCCATATCCCCTGCCTGCAATAGGTATTTTTAAGCACCTCTGGACACCAAGCATGTAGTTTGCCACTGTGGGTGCTCACAGAATGAAAAGGATTTGTCCTCACAAAACTCACTGTCCAGTGCAGAAGGAAGCACAACAGGTAAAGAATTAATTAACCAGTGGAAAAGAAACCTAAGGAGAAAGCCTGTGTCTTGTGCATCTAACATGAGGGAGACACCAGGTGCAAGTCAAGTGGTTGAGGATGTCAGGAATGACCCTAAAAGAAGGGATATTCAGGGGAACAAAACTGTCCAACTGACTGCTCCCCTCAACATCCCTATGAGTGTGTGCAGGATTCCTATCAGAGCCAAGGCTATGGTAGGGTTGAGCATACAGGTAATCCAGAAGCTGCTGAGTGACAGGTGATGGACACCAGGCTGGGCTGGTGCACCTCCTTCCATCTCCCCATGCAGACCCCTCTGCCCATGAGCACAGGCACACTTGTATTTAGCAACATCAGAGTAGAGGCTGACCCTCAGCTCAGTGCTGGGGTGGTTCTTGGGCAGGAAAGCTCTACAGGGAGTTTGTTTTTTTCTTCAAGGAGCCCATAGAGGGAAGAGCTGGTAGAGGGACATGTCAGAGCCCCCAGTCAAGTAGGACCAAACTAGTATAGGTGATGCCTCATTAGCTCTGAGTGCTCCATCCTCCTGATCACATAACATCCCCCCTCCTAGTCCTTACTTCCATGTGTGTCTGGTTGAAGACAGTTTATATGCACTGAGTAGCGTCTATAATTGCCATCATTATTTTCATTTTCTGCATCTTCCCAATAAATACATAAGGCAATGGGAACTAAATTTTCATGACCTACTTTCCCTGGTTATGATGGTAAGACACTATTCCAATTATTTCCACTTTAAAGAGGAACAAATAGGGCTGGAGAGATGGCTTAGTGGTTAAGACATTTGCCTGCAAAGCCAAAGGATCCCAGTTTGATTCTCCAGGACCCACATAAGCCAGATGCACAAAGGGGGTGCATGCATCTGGAGTTTGTTTGCAGCGGATAGAGGTCCTGGTGTGCCTATTTTCTCCCTCTGTCTCTTTCTCTCAAATAAATTAATAAATAAAATATATTTTAAAAAGAGGAAAAAATAAAAGTCAGATTAGGCTTCATGGAGAACAAACAGTAGAATCGAGCTTAAAATCAGCACTGACTTCAAGTTGCTTACCCTAGTCCCTAAGAAGACCACCTCCTCCTTGATGTAATGTCAGTACAGATTTCAGAAGCAACGTGCCCGGTAGTCCTAATTAGTTGTAGCAGGACGGGCAGCCGTAGGAAGGACAGCAGCAGCAGGAGTGGCATGCACCATCACACCATGAGCAGTAGCAGCGGCAGCAGTGATGAGAAGCTCCGTGCAGGGTCAGCAGGAGGCTACATGCAATGTGACTTCCATGAGTTAACTCACTTGATTTCATAGATTGCATGTATGTGTGGTGGTTTTAATCAGATGTCTCCCACAAACTCATGTGTTTTGGATGCTTGGTCCCCAGCTGGTGGCATAGGCAGGAAGCAGCCATGTTGCTTCTCTGTCTCCATCTTGGTCCTTTCCTCTGTCTACATTTGCAGGTGGAGTGTCTTCATTGCATAGACTTAAACGTAGACAATCTTAAAGAGGCAATGGGGCCTCCATGAGACAGGCAACTTTGCCTCAGCCTCGCGTCTGCTGCTTCCTTGATAAAGGTCTTTTTCTAATCCTCAGTATGGAGTTGAACTAATGACTGTGGAAGAGTTTAGTGGGGTTCAGCAGGCTATTGGCCTCCTGCAGAGCGGGTCCCATGTGCCTTGCAGGTCGTACAAAGAGGCTTGGGAGAAATCCAGCTCTCCAGTGGCTGAACGGCATCTCGCGCAACCGCTCATTTCCCGGGTTCTGCAGCAGGGTGACAGTGGGAGCTTATTTGTCCCAACACAGACCATCTTTATGTTTAGGTCCAAGAGCAACCTTCTTCCATATGTGAAAACTCATTGTCTAGATGTCCCATGTTCCAGAGGTCCACGCAAAACAACTGAAATGCTTTTCATATTGGTGACGCTGCCCTCAGGTGCCCCGTCACCTGGTTCTTGGGTGGGACTTATTAGACCTGCCACCTTGTGCAACATGCATTCCACTCTTTCCTGAAGTACATCCAGCCTTCCTGATATGCCATTGGTCCTTTTGTCAGGCCCTTCCATCTGGTTATATACCTTGTCCCTATCCAGAAAGAATAGCTCCAGTCCCTGGCTTCCCCTGCCACATCCATACCCCCTTGCCTTTGACAACACTAGGCCCTCTTCCAGTGTACCCTTCCTCCTTCTGTTTCTGATGCCATTCTCTACCTCTGCATGCAGTAGAGGACCTGCTCAGGACAGGCATGGGCCAGGCAGCCAGCCATGTGATTCTAAGACAGACACACTGAAGAGAGAGACCAGAGCTCTGTGAAAAGCCAGCGGGGTGATGGGACAATCAGCAAGGCTTCTGGAGGAGGATGCTGCCCGTCTGAATTGGAGTTGATGAGAAGGCTTGGTTTGGTGAAGGCAGACAGGGCCGGAGTAGAGGAAACGGTGTGAGAAAGGGTTTAAAGCCACAGCTGTGTGCAAAGGAAGCCCTTGCTGCCTGGAGCTTGTACGTGTGTAAGCAGGAGGAAGAGATGGGGGCAATGAGCAACGGATCTCACTTACAAAAGCGGACTTTACTTTGTGACATAGAAATTTGGACTTGGATGGGTTCTAGAAAAGAGCTTGCCACAGTCCTTTGAAGCTCAGCTGTTCATTCTTCCCAAGCTTCTGCTTCTCTGAGGACCCTCCTACCCACCCCATCTTCCTGCCCCAGGTCTCTGGAAGTCAATCGCCTGAGTCAACAACTAGATCCTGCCACTTGCTTGCTGCGTGGCCTCAGGTAAATGAGCCTCTTTGTGCCTCTGTTTTTATCATCTGTAAAATGGAACCCAAGGATATTTTTAGACAATTAAATGACTTCATATATGCAAAGGCATTAAGAATATTTTCTCACTAAAATGAAAGATCCATGAAATTGACCATTGGGTTGTATGCACTGCTGCTTCCTTGATGCTTAGAAGAACACATACTCATGAATATTGGATGAATGAATGAAGACTATGCCCAGTACAATGCAGGACAGCATGACTCAGCAGTGTAAAATTTAATACTTAAGATAATTAATATACTATGACAACATGCAATGAGATATGTCACCCTTTGGACCCAAGTCCTAGTGCAGCCTGGGACAAAACAATGCTCTACAGAACCCTTGATGAATGAATGAATGAATGAATGAATGCATGGCTGAAAGGAGGCTCTGTAAATCTGAGTGCACATTGGCAGAAGGGGAGGTGGATGGTTCTGGACATAATAATCCTCCTTAGAGGTCCTGTGTGAGACACTTCCCCTCACAGCTCTGAGAGGCTGCCATGAGCTTGCCATCCTCTGTCCTTCACCAGCGGTTCCATGTAGCTGCAGTCAGAGGCTGGCTCCACATTTAGACTTCAGGATGACTCAGTCACATGTCCTGTGCATCCAGCACTGGCCACACCATCCCTCACCACTCAGCTGCCTCTTCTCAAGAGGCTCAGATTGCAAGAACATCCTTCATGCTTCAGGGCCTCCTCTGTGCTGGCACACAGCAGGACTGTCTCGCATCTCTCATGGCCTTTGTCTGCAGCCATAGCTGTAGCCTCTTCCCTTTGCCCTCACCAGGTGCTCCTTCGGATCTGAAAACTTACATGGCAGAAGACACAGCAAGAGACAGAGCCAGGGCTGGTGGGAGGTGAGGCTGGAGAGATAGGGTTTGTAAGCCTGATTGAGTGAGGGCAGAGGGAGATAAAAGCATGTTCAGGGAGGCCACGAGAGACAAGGGGAACAGAGATGCCTCTGAATGAGATGTTTCTGCAGAGAGTAGGAGGACCAGTGAGCTTCTGTGGGGACTTTAGTGCCTCATTTAGTGGGTATGTGCTTCCCCACCATCTACAAGCACTTGCTCCTTCAAGGCAGAGAATTCTGAGCTATGTGCCCATTGTCCACTGCCCCTCACCCTGGAGCAGGCCTGGGCACAGAGACCCTCATCCTTCCACTTTCTGTTCTAGTGCCAAGACCTTGTACTCAGCTCCCTCCCTTCTGCATTGCTTCCTTGAGCTCTCCTTCTGAACCTCTCTGCTCCCCCACACCATTCCCACATGTCTGTCCATCCTCTGTCTTTCTCTGACTGGACACCAAACTTCCTTGTGATCAGTGTGACAAGTACTCACCTTTAATCAAGAGAAACTTTGGGGCTGGAGAGATGGCTTAGCAGTTAAACGCTTGCTTGTGAAACCTAAGGACCCCGGTTCGAGGCTCACTCCAGGACCCATGTAAGCCAGATGCACAAGGGGGCACACACATCTGGACTTCATTTGCAGTGGCTGGAGGCCCTGGTGTGCCATTCTGTCTCTCTCTACCTGCCTATTTCTGTATCTTTCTCTCTCAAATAAATAAATAAAAATAAATGTTTAAAAAAAAAAAAAAACTTTTGAATGCAAAGAGAAACTTTGCAAATCCTGCCACAGCACTAACACACGCGCAAGGCACAGATTCATCGTGACTCTCTTAATTTAAGAGCTACGAAGAACAGTTGCCTTTTCATAAGTCGTCCTTCCACCCTGAGAAAACCCCCACAAAGTAGGAGTGCCGCTCCAAGCTGCATCCAGCTTGCCCTCCTCCTCCATACCAGAACCTGCAAAAATGGCCGCTACTCCTTACCCGAGCTCCAGAATCATGTTTCCTCTCCATTTTCTGCCCAGAAATGTAGTTCGTTTTCTAAGGCAGAAACCCACGAAAGTGTCAAGAGCAGTTAACGCTAAGGCACGGGTGATCAAGCTTCATGAAAAACGTGACTCTTCCAGATTGCTAGCACTAAGCATGTGGCTTTTAAAAACCAACACCAGGGGAAATACTGCTAGAAAAGAAGCAGTCACTGGCATAGCTCCCTCTGAGCCTTTCCTCTTGGAAATCCCTCTGAGGAAGGGTGAGTCTGGATGCTCTGACGTCACTGTGGCTCTTCACAGGGAACTGACATCACTGTTGCCATTGGAATGTGTTGCAGGCTCCAGGAAGCAAAGGCAGTCTCCACCAAGACATTGCTTAGAGCAGGCATGACCACAGGAGATAGTTGTCTTTGGAACAGAACTCTGGGGAGACTTTATTCATGTTAGAATCCAGTCAGATCGTTGGAAGTGTTTTAGGGCAAAAGACCCAGCCCTGGCAGTCTCACAAGCTAGGCTTGACCACGTATTCGGGCATGCTCACTGAAGAGAAGAGTAACAAGGGCTGGGGGGATGGCTCTGTGGGTAAAGGGCTTACCACATAAGCACAAGGACCTGACTTCAGATCCTCAGCACCCACATAAAGTGGGGTGTACAGGTGTGCATACCTGTAATCCCGGTGTCGAGGAGGCAGAATCAGGAGAATCCCTGGGACTTGGTGGCTACCTAATCCAGCAGAATTGGTGAGCTCCAGGGTCAGTGAGGCACCTTACCTCAAAAAATAAGGTGGAGGGCTAGAAAGATGGCTTAGTGGTTAAGGCACTTGCCTGCAAAGCCAAAGGACCCAGGTTTGATTCCCCAGGACCCATGTAAACCAGATGCATAATGTGGCATGTGCATCTTGAGTTCATTTGCAGCAACTGGAGGCCCTGGCATGATCATTACCAGTGTTATCTATAGTATGGGTTTATCTCAGTCAAGGTGAAGTCAGGTGTAAGGCTTGCACTAGCATAAGAGCACCTCCTTTTCTCCAGTAGTAACAGAGCAGTAGGGTAAACTGTTACACATGTATAGTGCATATATGTGCAGGTGTGTGTGTGTGTGTGTGCAAGCGCATGTGTAGGCCAGTGGACAACCTCACATGTCATTTCTCAAGTGCCCACTCACTTTTTCATAAAAGGTCAATGGCCTGGAATTTTCCAAGTGAGCTAGACTGGCTGGCCAGCAAGTTTCAGGGATCTGCCTATGTCTGCCTTGCCAGTGTTGTGATTGCAAGCTCAGGCCACCATATTTGGCTTTATTTTTTTTTAATGTAGCTCTCTGGGGCAAAACTTACTGAGTTCTTTTCCCTGTTTCCTTCCATATGTATCTTGAACCTCAGATCCTGAGCTCCCTGAGGGGCTGTGGAAGCCATGACCAGGCTGTTAGCAAGAATTTCTTCCTTACAACCTTTTGTGTGTATGGCAGAGACAGACTGGTCCTATAGAAAGAAGTAAGGAAGCAATGGCATGTTGCTCAACCATTTTTCCTGTCTCTGGGCAGCTGTCCCAGGTCTCTGAGAATCAGGCTCCGAGGCTTGTGAGTTTGCAGAAGCTCAGCTCCTTCCCCATAACATCTGGGAGTCCAGGAAGAGGTTGACTCTGCAACCCAGTAATAAACAACGTGTCTCCAAGGGTGTGTCCACATTCATGGACTCTGACCAAAAGGCTTGTGGCTGGCTACCAGCCCTTAATGTTTCTCGAAGCTGAGTCAACCAGCATATGATTGCGATTTTAGGAGACCTGCATGACATGAGGAAAGTGCATCCTGGCAGATGTCCACTGCTGGTTGCATAACTCCTGAGCATGCTGAGACAACAGGATGCAGGCTGCCAGAGGATGGCAGTGGTCCTGGAGGGGCATCCTTCCCAGCGCCTTCCTGACATGGAGCGTGAAGGCAGAAAACAGCTTTTCATGTAGCAGCATTGTCAGGCAAGTGGAGTGAACACGAGCCTTCCTGACATGTCCAGACAACTGACCATTAGCCACTGCTCACAGGAAGGCCAGACCAACCACATACCTTCTCTCTATACACAGAGGAAAACAAACCTGGAAAATTTGTACTTTGCCCATCTCCTCTCTACTGTCGTCTACTTGATGTGCCAAAATAAGTTTATTTGATGAGTTCTATAGGTTGATAGAGTATGGAAAATACACCTGTTGGGAACTGAGAGTTTAGCCAGAAAGCTTGTGTGGGATTGAGGACAGCAACCAGAAGCATCATTTGCTTTGTGTTTGTGGGGAGAAAATGGGTCCATTTTCACTAAGCTAATGGATCTTCCTCTGTAAAGAAAGGAGCATTTCCGGGATGTTTGGAAAGAAGGACTCAAGAACACGTGGGGCAGTCAACAGATGGAGTGTAGTGACGAGAGCTCTGTTGTCTCTTTTCTACTTTCTTTAGTTGTAGCCATCCACTTCCTCATTCCATGTGTCACCTTGGGACTGCCAACCACCAAGCCCAATCTCATTAGTTACAAGTGGCTTCCATTTCCATGACAGTGTAACAGATCACTCCCAAACTTTAGTGGCTTAAAATCATAATTTATTCCATCTCATCATTTATGATCTGCCTGGATCCAGCTTAGCCCTCCTGGTACTGTCACTTGGGGGGTGCATGCTGTATGCTGTGAGCTCTTCAGGGACTGGGAGGTGCAAGATAGCTCCAAGAGATTGAAGGAAGGCTGCAAGCTCTTTCCATCCCTGATTCTCCAAAGTCACACCATGTCGCTTTCACCCCCTTCTGATGGTCATATGCATCACATCTAGCTCCTATTCAATGAGAGAGATCATTGGCTCCCCCTCTTGGTGGGAGTATCCATAAGAAAGAGAAGTGAGTAGGAATAAAAGTCAGTACCGGAAGCTGGTAAGCTAGAAAGGGGATATAAAGGGAATAGAAAGAGAGGGAGGGGAGGACTTAATAGAATGGTATTGTATATATGTAAGTAGAAGAACAGATTAATGGGGGTGAAAAGGTCTAAGTAAGGTCAGGGGAAGAGATTGAGTAAAGGAAAGGTGGAGGGAGGGCTAATCAAAATCTAAGAGGATATAAATAAGTCATATGACTTTTCTGGACAATGGAACACTCAGAAGTAATAGATTGTTACTAGAAAATTTTCAGTGCTGGGATGGGATACCTTCCAGTTGGCCAGGGAGGTCACAGATATTAAACATTACAGTCCATTGCTGAGGCCCTTGGATCCCACCAGGAATAGATGGTCAGACCCTATTGCTGAAGACTCCACATACTTGGGCTGCAAGGTCACTTAGAAATCCTGCTGGAGCTGAGCCCAAAGCCTCCTCCATGTGGACCAGCTGACAAAAAGCTGAAAAAAAAAAAAAAAAGCTATGCTGAATGCAGTTCAATGGAAGAGAGAAAATACCAGTGAAGATACTCAACAGTGGACACTGCAAACTTTAAATTTGGCCAGCCAGACCAAATGAGCCAATGGGTGCAATAGTGGCATATCTGTTATGGGAAACCAACCACTATCTAATTGGACTGGAGGTCCACTCCATGGGAGGTAATACGTCCCTGATACCGAAAACCTACAACAGGGGTAGTCATGAGCCCTAAGGGTGTAACGTCTGCTGGTGTCTGGCTAAATGTATATACTATGCTCACCAAACTTCCCAGGAAACACTTCTCTTAATGTCCATACTCACATATTAATGCTACACTCATTTTTGGTTCGAGAAGCTTCTCTTTTCAGATGGTGGTGACCTTGGGATGACTCAGAAGGCACCATGGTGCTGAGGTGAAGGGACAAAGGAGTGCTCAGCACTAAAACATCTCTAACCTGCCTTCCAAGGTTCAGGGTCCATTGCAGAAGAGGTGGTGGAAAGAATGTAAGAGCCAAAGGAAGAGTAGGACTCCTTATAACGTGCTCCTCCAGACACTAAATGGCCTGGATATCCATGACCTCACAGTGCCTGAAACTACCTACAGAAGACCATCATAATAGGAGGAAAAGATGATGATACAAAATTAAAAAGAGACTGATTGAGAGGAGGAGGGAATATGATGGAGAGTGGAGTTTCAAAAGGGAAAGTGGGGGAAGGGAGGGAAGTACCATGGGATATTGTCTACAATTAAGGAAGTTGTAAAAAAATAATAAAAAATAAATTTTAAAAAAGAAAAAAAGAGAAGTGCTGGTAAATGTCATCACTCATAATATATTTTACATTGCCACCCTGGCTACAATATTTGTATCTCTGGTATGTGCCAAATTCCTTCAGGCCCTGTCAACATCTCTAAATTCTAATCCAATCCTGGCATCAGGGTAAGCCTCCAATTTCAAAATTTTCATCATCTAGTCAGGCTTAGATACATATTGAGTTGGAGGTTTGAGTCCTTGAATGTACTTCTCAGTTGCAGCTCCTATCATCCAGAACCCTGAGAACTATAAGGACAGAAGGGTGTCCACCCATACACCCGATAAACAATGATGGGGCAGGGCCAGATAACTGCATTTGATGGTGCTACTCATAGAGGGGGAAAGAATGGTTATGGAGGGTATATAGCAACCACTAGCCATGCTGAAACTTAGTTAGGCACATGTAACTGACACAAATTTAAGAGCATATGATAGCACCCAAAAGTTTATGTTTTAATTATAAACGTGGGTTGCCTGCATTCTGTTGGGTAGTACTGCTCCATGGGACGTTGCCTGGTATGTTGGTTAGCCTTGACTGTCATGTTGGTATGAATGACAGTTGTCTAAGAGATTAGCTAAGAATCCCCAGGTGTGTTTGTGAGGATGTTTTCAGAGCTGACTGACATACAAAACAGTAACAGAGTGGGAAAATCCCATCCAGAATGTGGACGGTATCATTCAATAGGCTGGTGGCCAGGACATAAAAGTAAGAAAAGGTGGAAACTCATAGCTGAGACATTCTCCCTCTGGTTTCTGGTTGCTGGAATGGTGGCTGCTTTGCTCCAACACACCCTCCCCGCCATGATAGACCAAAGCTATGAAACCATGAGCCAAAATAAATCCTTCCTTCCTTAAGTAGTTTATATCAATTATTTTTCCCCAGAGTGAATGAAAAGGGTTACTAACATAGCTAGTATCTCTCACTTGTAAACTGACCATCTATTGCAGGTGACTAGAATATCTCGTGTGAAGGTTGTCATGCCCTTAGAAACCCCCTTCCTTCCACAGTTGGGATGGCAGTACATAATATGAAAATGCATGTGTTGATTTGTCAACATTCAACCAGTCCCCTGAGCATCATTGTACCAGTACACAGGAAGAACTTGGTACCCATCATTCTTAAGTCTCATGTCACAAGGCAGGGAATTGAGACACTGGCTAGAGTCTGTGCCTGCTCCATTAGTATGCATAGAGAACACACCTTTGTTATTCATGTGCACAGGGGACACTCACTTTGCTTCTCCCAAACTTTTCGTTTGGTCATATGAAAGCATTCTTTTGTTTGTTTGTTTGTTTGTTTTTTTGCATCTATTATTTATTTATTTTTATGTATATTATTCTAGTTTTACATTCATAGTGGTGACTCCATTATCCTCCTCCCTGTCCTCCCTCTCCCATAAGGACCCTCATCAATGGGGAATGTGGTTCATGCATTCTTCAAGGATGAATCACAAAACATAGATTGTAGAATTTAGGGGATTTCTGCATATGAATTAAGTTCTCTGACGTTTATACTTAAAATACAGTTTCATATGATACACATGATTGGTATGATGTCTAATCTTCATTGTCAATTTGGTTGGATTAAGAAATACCTTGCACATTGGTGAACACACTTTTAGAGCTCCTGTGATGCATTTTCACAGAGGAGTTACTAAAAAAGAGGGAGGGTCTTCACTGAATAAGGAAGCACCATCCCATAGGTGGGGTTCTCACACTGAACAGAAAGGAATAAATGAGAACGATGTCTGAGCACCAGTGTTCCCCTGACTATACATGCTGACCCACTCAGATGTGACAAGCAGCTTCATGCTCCTGCTTCCCCAGCCAAGAGCCACTTCTGCCACTAAGCCTTCCCCACGGTGATAGACTGTCTTCAAACCATGAGCCCAAATGAATCCTACCTCCCTCAACTTGCTTCTTATTGCAGCAAGAAAAGTAACACATACATAGATAAAATTTGAAGGTATAATTTAATAATTTTCTCTACTTAGAGCAACACTATTTTTTTTTTTTGCTTGTGTGTGCTAGGCAAGTGTTCTACTATGCAAGCATATTCCCAATTTATATGCCATCTTTCTGCCTAACACAGAACCCTAAGCAACTCTCCTATCTGGTCTTAACCATATAATCCCATGCACTAGAAAGATTTCAAAATAATATCACAACATTCCTCTAGTCGGAACTTCCTGTGACTTACCATTGTTCTTTTTCTGTAAACAAAGTTTAAAATTGGCTATAAATCTTCTATGTTCCAGCTCCATGTCTATACCTCCCAATGAACTTTAGGACCATCTCAGGCACCTCACATTCTGGGTGTTTCTTGGGAATTCCTGATTATTTTCACCCACCTGAAGTTTTTCTGGTACTGGTTGTCCTCACCACCCAGCGCAAATCTCCTTGCAAAGAGGCAGCCAGGAACCCTCTGTGTCATTATCCAAGGACCTCCTTCCACCAACTCATTTTGTAGAGATTATATATCTTTGATTCTCAATTTGGGTTTATTATCTGAATTCATCTATTAAAATTAAGGTCTAGACTTCCAGGTAAGATGACAGACAAGACTCTATACATAAGAGTAAAAAGATTTTGCCTGAAAACTCTTAGAACTTATAAAACATTTTCAACAAATACACAGGATACACAAAATAAACAAAAATCAACAGAACTTATATATATTGACAATGAATTTGTTGAGAAATAAATCAAGAAAAAATTCCTATTCATGATACCCTCTAAAAATTAAAATACTTAGGAATAAACCTAATCAAGAAAGTGAAATACTCCTACACTGAATACTTTAAGATACTGAAGAAATACATTGAAGAGGAGAATAGGAGATGTAAAGTCTTTTCATACTCATGGATGGGCAGAAGTAAATAATGTGCAAATGTTTATGTTACAAAAATGATTTACTGATTCAATGTAATCCCCATCAGAATTACAATGGCAAAAATTCAAATGACATTTTTTCAAAGAACTAGAAAAATCTCCTAAAATTTATATGAAATATAAAATTTTCAAGTAATCAACACAATCCTTATCAGACAGAGCAACAATGGAAGTATCATAATACTAAACCTCTAATTATAATACAGTACCATAGTAACAAAAACTGCATGATAATGGCACAAAACAGACATGTAAACCAAAACAAAGGGAACAGAAGATCCAGAAATAATCTCATACAGCAACAATACTTTTTGACAAAGTTATCCAAAACATACATTGGAATAAAGACAGCTTCTTCAATGAATGGTTCTGAGAAAACTAGATATCTACCTGATAAAGAATGAGAGAAGATCTATCTCTCACCCTGCACAAAAAATAATTCAAAATAAATGAAAACCTTTAGTGTAATTTCTGAAACTCTAAACTGTTGGAGAAAAACACAAGCAAAACCCTTCAAGATATAGGCACAACAAGGGATTTCTGCAAAAACCAAAACCAAGTAGGTCAGAAACTAATCCTAAGATTACATGAAACCAAAAAGCTGTACAGAATGGAAAAATTATTAATGTGAAGAGAGACCAAAGAATGGGGAAATTCTTTACCAATTATACACTAGACAAGAGCTCAACATCTAGAATATATAGAACCACAAAAACCCACCCTCAAAAAATCCCCAATCATATAATCAATAAATGTGCTAATGAACAAAATAGATAATTTTCCAAAGAAATACAAATAGTCAATAAACATATTTAAAAGTGCTCACCATCGTTAGCTATCAGAAAAATTCTGGATGATCTATTTCACCCAACTCAGAATGGATATATCATCAAACAAACAACCCACTACAGATGGTGGAAAGGATGTGGGGTAAGGGGAACCCTTATTCACTGCTGATGGTGATGTGAACTGGCCTAATCACTAAAGAAGTCAGTGTGGAGGTTCCTCCAAAAATTAAAAATAGGGCTACTGTATGACTCAGCTATTCCACTCTTGGGTAATAGTGAAAGAACTCTAAGTCAGCGTAACACGGAGATACTTGCACATCCATGTTTTTTGGTGCATTGTGCACAATAGTTAAGAAAGTGAATGAACTGGCATATCAATCAATATAGATGAATGGATACAGACTATGTGGAACATATGCACAGTGGGATTATTTTCAACAGTGAATAAAAATAAAATGATTACACTAGTAGGAAAATGGTCAGAACTCAAAATTTATCATGTTAAGCAAACTAAACCAGACTCAGAAAACATCTGGGTAATGGATTCTATCTGCAATCCAAGTACTTTGGAGGCTAAGTCAGGACTGCCATGAGTTTGAGGCTAGTCTGGGTTACACAGTGAGTTCTATCTGAGATAGAGTGAGACCCTGTCTAGCACTATCTCCCAAAGATGAACTAAAATAGAGTAAAAAGGAAAGATGTGATATTTTCCTCTCTCCTTAAATCTAGTTATAGAAACTAGATTTAAATATGTATGTATGGGGGTATAGGTCATGAGAATAAAAAGGGGAGCAACATGAGAGAAAGTGCTATTGAGGGAGAGGGGAAAGAGAGGATAATGAAATCCATGTGCCAGGAAAGCATAAGGGAGGACTATTTGGAGGGAAGGAGAGGATTGAGAAGAGCAAGATGGGGATTGTGGTGAGGAGAGCAGTAAGGAAAAAAGGTGTATAAGAAAAAAAAACTTAGTGAGTATGAAAATGCTATGGCAAAACTCATCACTTTGTATGGGATCATTAAAAATTAACAAAGTGAGAAAAAAGTATACAAAACAGTGAAGTTACAGTCCATGACATAGGTACTTCCCCAATTCCCTTTTGTCTAAGCAGATGGCAACAAAAGGCAGCAACAAGAAGCAATAAAACCAAAGCTCACCTCTGGGAGGTGTGTATTCCAGGTAGGAAGGCCAGGGTTTGCAGGGGCTAAATGACTTGTTTGAGGTCACACTGCTGGGAAGTGTGAAGCTGATATTGAAGTCAGGCTTTGCCTGCCCTTCCCCAACCAAGTCCATGCTGCTTGAATCAAGTTTTATAGGTTTCCATCAGGCATGGTTTTAGAAAGCCTGTGGTCCAACGCTGTTCCCAGAGGGACACTGAGGCAGGCAACAATGGAATGGCATCTTGGGTGGCCCTTATCTTCTTCCTTTTCTTTAATTTTTACTCAAATTTCATACACGTATAAAGATATTTTTTCTTTTTTATTGACACCTTCCATACTTATAGACAATAAACCATGATATTTCCCTCCCTTCCCCTCCTTCCTCTTTAGAACTCCACTCTCCGTCATATCCCCTCCCTCTCTCCATTAGTCTCTCTTTTAATTTGATGTCATCATTTTTTTCTCCTATTATGAGGGTCTTGTGAAGGAATTGCTAGGCACTGTGAGGTCATGGATATCAAGGCCAGTTTGATGAGCGAGTAGTCCAAGTAACTGAAATCAAACCTCCTCTAAGAGTTTTAAATCTCTTGTTTTTCCTTTTTTTTAAATTATTTTGTTTATTTTTGGAGAGAGACACAGAGAGAGACAGAGAGGGAGAGGGAGACAGATAGAGAATAGGCACTCCAGCAGTCTCTCAGCTGTTGCGAACAAAATCCAGATGTGTGCGCCCCCTTGTGGGCAAGTGGGGCATTGCGCCCTTGCGTCACTTTGCATCTGGCTAAACGTGGGACCTGGAGATTGGAACTGGGTTCTTAGGCTTAGCAGACAGGCGCCTTAACCACTAAGCCATCTCTCCAGCTTGCTGTATTTCTTATATTGGAGTCATGGTCTCACTCTCTACCAGCTTGCTTTGAACTCCTAGTGATCCTCCTCCTTCAGCCTTATAACATCTTCTTCTTTGGGGTGTGTTATGCCTAGGAAAACACAGCCTTCGTGTCCTGTTCACTGATATTTTAGACATCCCTATTTCAGTAGGCTTTAAACTTCTAAGTGATGGGAAGAAGTATAAGATATTGCTCCATTTAAAAAAAAAAAAATGATTCCATGAAGCACATGGTCTCTGACTCAGAAGTCTATTTTCAGTTGACCAATCTTACAATTTATCTGGAAAGAGCAGATTCTCTAACCTAGGGTAACAGCTTGAACTCTCAACCTAGGTTAGAGAATCTGTAACTTCCAGGTAAAAGAGAATACCAGGATGATACTGGGATTCCCTGTGTGATAGATAAATGAAGCACCTGACATGCATGTGAGTGACCTGGTCACACCTGGCTGGGACCTGCAGACCTCACAGAGGACTTGAGACACTGTCTATGCGTGTTGAGCTACATTCATGCCTGTGGACCACACTCCAGGTGATGAAATTGGCATTGAGGAGACTCCTAACTTCTCAAAGGAAAAAATATGAGCAGCTTAGACCCATATGCAAGTACTTACTTTACTTTTGCCTTGCAAGCTCTGGGAAAATTGCTGAAGACTGCACAGAAAGAATTAAGAGCCCTGCGGTCATGGAGTGTATCCTGAGGGATGGTGTCCCCATGAGGGGGCTCTTGAGAGCCTCCATGACCACACAGTGGATGCAGGTATGTTGAGGATGACAGAAAGCATAAGCTATTGGAAATTCACCAATATGCCATTTGTTCATTCAGTAACATTCACAATTGGTAATGGAGATAGGACATGTATAGAACACAAGGACCACCATTAACACAGTTAGAGTTTGTTTTGGTATTACTTCATTCACAACATAATTAAAAATTTCAATCTTATATTGAAAAAAAAGAAAAAAGCTTTTTGCTTATATTGAAGATATCATTTCAGACAGTGATTCCATTTTTTAGAAAGACTTTTATATGTTTTTCATTGGGATTATACCATTACTTGCCAGGCAATAATAGCAATAGCGTTAGGGAAGAATCTATGGCAAATACATGTTCTTTTCTAGGGAATCCCCATTAAATTAAAAATACTGAACCAGGCATGGTGGCACATGCCTTTAATCCCTGCACTCAGGATGCAGAGGTAGGAGGATCTCTGTGAGTTCGAGGCCACCCTGAGATTACATAGTGAATTCCAGGTCAGCCTGGGCTACAGTGAGACCCTACTTCGAAAAACCAAAAGAAAAAAGAATTAAAATTATTTGTAAAATTTGGCCTATTATGCAATGTTTTCATTTTATCTGTGATTTTCAATAGCAGGACAATGATTTTACTAAACCCATTGAGCTTGATGTGATTGCACGCACCTTGAGTCCCAGCACTGGCTAGGCAGATATAGATGGTCAGCTATGAGTTCAAAGCCTGCCTGATATTACATGGTGAATTCCCAGTCAGCCTGGGCTAGAGTGAGTCCCTACCTTGAAAAACCAAAAATAAATAAATGAATGTATGTTTGAAACTGACTGAAGATTTCAGCGTAAATAACCTACAGACTGAGATTAGTTTTCAGACCATACTACATATCACTTTTGGAAAACACCTATTATGTCTTTCTAAGGAAAGTACTCAATATTGTTTAATAATTAGAGAGATAAGAAGAGACACATATTGTTATCAGAACTTTAAAAATATATATTATTTATTTATTTATTTATTTATTTATTTATTTATTTATTTGAGAGAGAGAAAGAGGCAGAGAAAGAGAGAGAGAGAGAGAAAGACAGAGAGAGAGAGAGAATAGACAAGCCAGGGCCTCCAGCCATTCAAATTGAATTCCAGATGCATGCACCCCCTTGTGCATCTGGCTTACATGTGTCCTGGAAGTATCAAACTGGGATCCTTTGGCTTTGCAGGAAAATGCCTTAAATGCTAAGCCATCTCTCCAGACCATCCAGAACTTTTTATGATGAGAATGAATATTCAGAATTGGTTTCTAAACCTTTTCATAAGAGCTTTTGCAAATGAAAATCCTATATAATAAAGGCTAAACTGGGTGGTTTCATCAATTGAAATGATATCATAGCAGAGACTCCCTGTAACTCAGATAAAAAGATGCTACGTGGCATTTACTATGTGAGGATACTAGAAGGGATTAATTCTGAGACTAGGACATCTCAGAAGTTGTTTCCACTTTTCCTGAAAGTAAATTGTGAATAAGAACATCTGAGAACCAAAGAATGACAACTACGTATGACATAACCTTAGCCTGGATTGGGCCTGGTACTTTGGAATTTTTATGTAGAACCCAATAGCATGCTGCCATGTAGGTGAGAAAAAAGGGGGCTGAAATGTACAGAAACCACAACAGTGGCTATAAATGTGAAGTCCCACTGCTTTCTGTGATATACAAACAGATTCACCAGTGCAGACTGTGGTTGGGTATCTATTTTTGTTCTACAGAGGCAATGATATCCCAGGATCAAGAAAATGGACTGACAATTCAAGAAAAGATAACTGAACCCCTATCAAAACATGAAACAAGGTGCCCACATTATGCTGGACCCAGGAGACATTACAGAGGAATTGATGAGATGAGCAACAGTGCTGCTTGTAGGGAGAGTTTGAAATCTTGCACCAGTTTGATGGGGAGATACACAAAATGGATGGAAGCAGATTCCTAGAAGCTGTAAGAACTCAATATTAGAATATACATAAAATACAACCACAAACACTCAGAGAATTGTTAGGAAGAGGAGGCGGGAGAGCCAGAGGGTGCGAGGCAATATGCAGAAGCACTGGCTCCCTCCATTGTCTGACTGCTGCTCCCAAAACTTATAAACCATAACAACATAGTAAATGCCCTCAATCCTCCTGATACAGGCCCTCTGTTGAATGGGGCAAGGGAAGAGGGGCATGATGGTATGAACATATAATGCGTACTAACAACATTTCATTTGAAATAAAACAATTGAATTTAAAAAAATCAAAAACAAACAAACAAATAAATAAAAGTGAAAACCCCAATGTGACTGGAATTCAAACTACAAATCAGGTCCTACTGGCCTGCGTCAGCAGGTAGAAATAAAACGCTGCTCCTACTACATCATGGAGTCCTGCCCCTCTTTCAAGAATCCTGCAGCAACATCAGTGTGTGCTTCAGGAAAGCTGAGTCATTCTCATCATCAGCTACAATGATGAGTGAGTAGTCCAAGTCACTGAACTCAAACCTCCTCTAAGATTTTTAAATCTCCATTTATTTTTATATTTCAGTCATGGTCTCACTCTCTACCAGCTGGATTTGAACTCCTGGTGGTCTTCCTCCCTCAGCCTTATGACATCTTAGTTGGGGTGTGATATGCACAGGAAAGCACACCTTTCTTGTCCTATTCATTCATATTTCAGACATCCCCATTCCAGTAGGCTTTAAACTTCTAAGTGATGGGATGAAGTCTAAGATATTGCCCCATTAAAAAAAAAAAAGATTCCCTCAAGCACATGGTCACTAATTCAGCAGTCTATTTTCAGTTGACCAATCTGATAAGCTTAAGCTCTCACCCTAGGTTAGAGAATCTGCAACTTCCAGGTGAAAGTGAACACCAGGATGATCCAGGGAATCTCTGTGTGGTAGGAAAATGAGGCAGCTGACATGCATGGGAGTCATCTGGTCTCACCGGGCTTGGACCTACAGACCTTACAGAAGACTTGAGACAGTGTGTAAGAGTGTTGAGCTCCCTTCCAGCCTGCGGACCACCCTCCTGGTGAAGCAGTTGACATTGAGGAGACTCCTAACTTCTCAAATGAGAAAATATGAGCAGCTTATATGCAAATACTGATGTTCCTTTTGCCTTATAAGCGATGGGAAAATTGCTGAAGACTGAACAGAAAGAATTAAGTGCCTCAGGGTCAGGAAGTGAATCCTGGGGGATGGTGTCCCCAGGAGGAGGCTCTTGAGAACCTTCATGACCCCACAGTGGATGCAGATATGTTGAAGGACCACAACAAGAGTAAGCTATTGGAAAATCACCAATATTCTATTTGTTCATTCAGTAACATTCACAATTACCAATGACAAAAGGGTATGTACAGAACACAAGGACCACCATTAACACATTAGAATTTGTTGTGGTATTACTTTATTCACAAAATAATTAAAAATCCCAGTCTTACACTGAAGAGAAAGAAAAACACTGTACGCTTATATTGAAATTATGACATCAGACGGCAATTCCATTTGTTACAATGACTTTAATATGTTTTTCATTGGAATTACACATTTACGTGCACAGAAATTATAACAATAGCTTTAGGGAGGAATCTATAGCAAAAACATGTTCTTTTCTAGGGCATCCCCGTTAATTTACAAATATTTAAAATTGCTTGTAAAATTTGGCCTACTTTGCAACCATTTCATTTTATCTGTGATTTTTCAATAGAAGGATGATGAGTATAATAAACCCATTGAGCTTGATGTGATTGCATGCACCTTAATCCCAGCACTGACAAGGTTAGATGGGTAGCTATGAGTTCAAAGCCTGCCTGACATTACGTAGTAAGTTTCAAGCTGGTCTGTTTTGGAGTGATACTCTACCTTGAAAAACTGAAAATGAATAAATGAATGGATGTTTGAAAATGACTGAAGCTGTCAGTGTCAATAGCCTAAAGACTGGGATTAGTTTTTTCTTTCTTTTTTCAAACTTCTATTCTTACAGACAATAAACGATGATATTTCCCTCCCCTTACTCCATTCCCCTTCAGAACTCCACTCTCCAAAATATCCCCTCTCTCTCTATTAGTTCTCTTTTAATTTGATGTTATTATAGTTTTCTCTTATTATGAGAGTCTTGTGAAGGTATTGCTAGGCACTTTAAGGTCATGGACATCGAGGCCAATTTCTGTCTGGACAGTTGCATTGTAAGGAGTCATACCCTTCCTTTGGCTCTTACATTTCTTTCTGCTATCTTTTCCGCAATGGACCCTGAGCCTTGGAGGGTGTGACAGAGATGTTTCAGTGCTGGGCACTCCTCCATCCCTTCTTCTCAGCACTATGTTGCCTTTTGGGTCATCCCAGTGGTCATCATCACCTGAAAAGAAAAGCTTCTCTAACCAGAAGTAAGAGTAGCATTAATATGTGAATATGAACATTAAGTGTAGTGCTTTCAAGGCAGTTGGGTGGGAATAATATATACATTTAGCCAGACAAGAGCAGATTTATTTCCCTAAGGCTCATGACCTCCCCTGCCATAGTCTTTTGATTAGGTTTTTCAGTACCAGGCATGTATTCCCTCCCATAGAGCAGACCTTCAGTCCAATTAGAGAGCACTTGGTTTCCCCTAGAGAAGAGAGGCCACTATTGTCCCCATTTGGTCATTGGGCCTGTCTGGCCAATCTTGAGGTTTCCAGTGACCACTGGTTTCACCGCTGATGATTTCTGTCTCCCATAAGGCTGCATGCAGTATAGCTTTTTCCAGCTTTCAGTTGGCTTGTATACAGAGAGGTTTTCTGCTCAGCATCAGCTTGATTTCTCAGTGACATTGCCATTCAGGTACGTGAGATCTTCAGCAATAGGGTCTTACCATCTGCTCCTTAAGGAAAACCAAGGACCTTGGTAATAGCCTGTAACTTTTGGAGGCAACAGGGACCTCCCTGGCCAACTACTCATTGGAAGGTATCCCATCCCAGGCCCTGAAAATTTTCTAGTAACAGTCTATAGCTTCTGGATGAGCCATTATTCAAAAAAGTAGATTTACATAAGTCTTATTTAGAATATCTTGAATTTTGATTGACCCTTCCCCCCTTCTTTTATGCATTCTCTTCCCATGGCCTCCCTTAGGCCTTTCCCCTGCCTATAATCTTCTTTCTTTCTTTCTTTCTTTCTTTCTTTCTTTCTTTCTTTCTTTCTTTTTTTCTTTTCTTTTTCTTTCTTTCTTTTTTTCTTTTTTTTTTTTTTTTGTTTTCTGTGATATAGTCTCACTCTAGCTCAGGCTGACCTGGAATTCACTGTGTAGACTCAGGGTGGCCTCAAACTCATGGCGATCCTCCTACCTCTGCTTCCCAAGTGCTGGGATTAAAGGCATGTGCCACCATGCCCGGCTATGTTCTTCTACTTTCATATATACAATACCATCCCATTAAGTCTTTCGCTCTCCTCCCTCCCTTATAACCTTTTTCTAGCTTACTGGCCTCTGCTACCAATTTTTGGTTCCCTCTCACACACAAGTCTATACATTTGTAATTAGGATCAACCAATGAGAGATCTTGCAATGTTTGGCTTTCTGAGCCTGGTTTACCTCACTTAGTATAGTACTTTTCAGATCCCTCTATTTACCTGCAAATTTCATAATTTTGTTTTTCTTTACCACTGAATAGATCTCCATTGAGTAAATGTATCACATCTTTATTATCCATTCATCTGTGGAGGGACATCTAGGCTGGTTCCATTTCCTAGCTATTGTGAATAGAGCAGCAATAAACATGGTTGTGCAAGTATCTCTAAGGTAGGGAGAAGACTCCTTTGAATATATGCCTAGGAAAGCTATAGCTGGATCATATGGTAAATCTATTTTTAGCTACCTCAAGAACCTCCACAATGATTTCCACAATGGCTGGACCAGATTACATTCACTTTAACAGTGTAGAAGGGTCCCTCTTTTTCTGCATCCTCTCCCACACTTATTATCATTTGTTTTCTTGATGGTAGCCATTCTGACAGGAGTGAGATGGAATATCAAGGTAGTTTTAATTTGTATTTCCCTGATGGCTAAGGATGTAGAACAGTTTTTTAGATGTTTATATGCCATCTGTATTTCCTCTTCTGAGAACTCTCTATTTAGTTCCATAGCCCATTTTTAATTGGGTTGTTTGATTTCTTATTGTTCTGTTTTTTGAGTTCTTGTTATATTCTGGATATTAATCCTCTGACAGATGTATAACTGGCAAAGATTTTCTCCCATTCTGTAGGTTGTCTCCTTGCTCTATTCACAGTGTCCTTTGCTGTACAAAAACTTTGTAATTTCATGAGATCCCAATTGGTATGTTGGTATGAGCAATTGGTATGTTGTATTCTTATCATCATTTGATTCTATGAATTTATTGTTTTCCTTTTTGATTTCTTCAATGACCCATTCACCATTCAATAGTGTACTGTTTAGTCTCCTTGAATTTCTGTATGTTCTGTAGTTTTTCTTGTTCCTGATTTGCAGTTTAATCCCATTATGTTCAGATAGAGTACAAGGGATTATTTCAATTTTCCTGTATTTGTTAAGATTTGATTTATGTTCTAATATATGTTCTATTTTAGAGAATGTTCCACGTGCTGCTGAGAAAAATGTATATTATGCAGCAGTTGGATGGAATGTTCTGTATATATCTGTTAGGTCCATTTGTTCCATGACATCATTTAATCCAGATGTCTCCCTGTTTATTTTTTGCTGGGATGACCTATCAAGTGATGAGAGTGGGGTATTGAAGTCACCCACTACAATTGTGTTTGGTGTTATCTCTGACCTTAAGTCGAATAGTGTTTGTTTGAAGAATTGGGAGCCCCCATGTTAGTTGCATATACATTTAGGATTGTAATGTCCTCCTGTTGGAGTGTTCCTTTAATTAGTATAAAATGACCTTCTTTTTCTTTCCTCACTAATGTTGGTTTGAAGTCTATCCTGTCAGAATTGAGGATAGCCACCCCTGCTTGTTTCCTAGGCCCATTTGCTTGAAATACTATTCTTCATCCTTTCACTCTGAGAAGGTGTCTATCTTTTATTGAGAGATGAGTTTCCTGGAGGCAACAGATGGCAAGATCATGTCATTTAACCCAGTCTGCAAGCCTGTGTCTTTTGGTTTGGGCATTGAGGCCATTGATATTAAGAGTTATTATTGAAAGATATGTATTTAATCTCACCATTCTTCTTGTTTTGTAGTGCTTCCTGTTTTTCCTTTACTCACTTGTTTTAACTGTTATTTGAGTATGGTTTATTTTTTTCCTATTTCCTCCTGTGTGTTTTGCTTTCTCTTCACTATGAAGGATTCCTTGAAGTATTTTCGGTAGAGCTGGTTTAGTTGTCATAAATTTCTTTAGCCTATTTTTGTTGTGAAATGTCCTTATTTATCCATCAATTTGGACAGATAGCTTTGCAGGATAAAGTTATCTTGGTTGACAGTTGTTATTTTTCAGAACTTGGAATACATCATTCCAAGCCCTTCTTTCTGATTTTTAAACTTTGTGTTGAGTAATCTGCTGTGATCCTGATGAGCTTGCCTTTGAAGGTCACTTGCTTTTTCACTCTGTTTTCAATATATTTTCTTTGGTTTGTGTGTTTAGTAGCTTAGTTATAACATTGTGAGGAGAGGTTCTTTCTAGGTTTTGCCTGTTTGTTGTTCTTGTATCTGCATTGGCATTTCCTTCACAATTTGGGGAAAATTTTCTTCTATGATTTTGTTGAAAACACCTAATAAGCCTCTGGATTGAAATTCTTCTACTATTCCTTGAATTCTTATGTTTGAGCTTTACATAATGTCCTGGATATCTTGGAATTCCCATTCATAATTTTCTATTGTTTTTCTCTTTGTTGGACTGTATTAGGTCTGCCACCTGGTCTTCTAGTTTATATATTCTGTTCTCTTCTTCATCCATTCTACTGGTGATACTTTTCACAGACTTTTTCATTTCACTGACTGTTCTTCAGAGCTAGGATTTCAGTATTTCTATTTCCTTACTCATGTCCTGTAATGACCTTTTTATTTCATTATTCTGTTTCCTGTGTTCTATTTCAGGAATTTGTTTTCTTCTTTTAATCCTTTCATTTCTTCTTTCATTTCCTTGAGTATAGATATATCATTCTTTTGAAATCTTTGTCAGGTATTTCATCTAAATCAGTCTTATTGGTGATCATTTCTGATGGATTTGTAATTTTTGGTGGGATTGCATAGTCTTGATTCTTTGTGTTTCTTATAGTATAATGTCACAACTTTTGCATCCTGAATTGATTTGCTGCTTGGGTTTTCTACATATATGCAGTGTTATTAGATGTGGTGATACACCTTTATATACTTTTGGGATATGAGTTTAAGGTGCCAAGTGTAACTCTTGTACCCCAACCCAAGCACAGAAGGTGTTGAGTTTGCTTGCTAAACAAGCATTCTAGTGGACTGGGGGGAACAATTTACTGGCAAATTTTCAACTTCAACTGAGCAATATACACATTCAATAAAAACCAGCACATAGTATACAAGTGTGGAAATTAAAACAAACAGATAGTCTTATAAGGCCAAAATCCTGAAGGGTGTGTGTTGCTCTATACCCTTAATCCTGTCAGCTGGGAGGTAGAGAATTCTGTTCTGAAATGGGTCCCAGGTCAGCCTGGATCTGGATCAGACCCTACCCCAATAATGACAGAAGCAAAAAACAAAGGCCCTATAAATCTGATAGCATTAAAGGCAGCAATATTAAACCCCCAAGTACAGCTTATTTGAAAATGGTAAAGCCAACCCAAAATATGTAACCCATAACCTGCCATGACATGGAAAGAGAGATTAGCACTATCAATGCAGGCCTATGTACCTGGTTGTTTTGTTGTTGTTGTTGTTTGTTTTTTTGGTAAGTCAGCCTCATTACCTTTGGTATGGCTTCCAATCTCAGCAATGCTGAATGCCCACTTTGATCGCTCTGTGTTGTGCTGTGGAGCTGGAACTGTGTTCAGCTGTGCTGGATGCACTGCTGCCATGGGCTGAACGCCGGAGGTTCATGGTTCTTTAGATTTCTTCACTCTGCAAGGAGGCTAATGAGGTTGGAAAGTCCCCTTGTTTAGTCTCTGCTGCTGCTCAGCATGCCTGGTGAGTGGGATCAGGACCACCATGGATCAGGGCCACAAGTTCCTCAGTGGGATTCTGGCCTTTGTCTTCCTTTCTGGTCGATCTTGGTCTCTCCTGCTTCTCTGCTGTGTCTAAGAAAAACCTATACTCCTGCACTTCTCAGAAGAAGAGTGTATTTTCCTGGGCTGGTTTGGCATGGCTCCTATGCTTCCATCTTACCTGGAAGTCAAGATATTTTGATAATAATCCCCTCTCATTTCTTTCTTTTGTCCCACTCCCTCTATTGTTGTTCTTACTAATAAAAGAAGACTACATTTCTCAAGCATGTTTGTAAAGGCAAAAACAAGAAAAGGGCAACCTACACCTCCAGTCTGGCATACAGGGCTTCTCTGGATCTTGGTAGGCGTACAAAGGGAATGGTTTTGTATTTGAAGTTTTTATCTTACCACCAACTTGTTCTCTTCCTTCCTTCCATCCAAGAATTGCACAGACCTCCTTTGAAAGTTGTACAAACTGCACATGTGCTAAGGTTTCCCTCTTCATGTCTCACCTCTCACCTTACTCAGTTCTTTCTTGAAGGCCCTGTCTGAGAACTTCACCCTGCATCTTCCTGCCTTCTAAGCCTGCTCTCATTTACCACATGTGCTAGTCATTGCCTGCCTCTTTTCTTTCTTTCTTTTTTAAAATTCTATTTATTTACTTATTTATTTTAGGATGGGGGAGAGAGAGAGAGAGAGAGAGAGAGGGAGAGAACTGGCATGCCAGGGCCTCTAGATACTAAAACACAAACTCCAGACCTTGTGCATCTGGCTTACGTGGGTACTAGGGAATTTAACTTGGGTCCTTTGTCTTTGCAGGCAAATGCCTTAACTACTAAGCAATCTCTCCAGCCTGCCTGCCTGTTTTCTATTTACATGTCAATATTGTCACCTTCCATAATAATCTGTTTAATGGTATCTAAGACTTTGTGTTATTTTCCCAAGCATTCCCAGGGCCTAAAAGGTATCTTTTAACAGTAGAAATGCAGCATTTATTTGTTGAATGCATGGCTAAGTATAAAAACGAGTCTCTTTGAACTTGGGTATGGAGCATTGCTGGAATGTCCACCTTTGCCTGGAAGGAAGGAAAAAGAAGGAACCATTTTGTTGAACTCCAACATACCCAAGGCTCTTTATTATAATTGGCTCTCTGTTAAGCTGTGCAGATAGAACATAGGAAACATGTCCATTGTTCTGACAAGAGAACCTCAGCATGGGAGGCACTGGGGCTGTCCATTTGCACAGAGCTGGAAAATATTGTGCCCAGGAGCTTATGTCCTCTGCCCATGGAAAGGAGACTACTATTAACTACAATATTGAAATAGAGGTGCAGTGATTGAAAGATATGGAAAATGTTAAGCATTCTCCTCCCATTCCCCACTAGACACTTGACATTTCCCCTTCAAAGAAGAATACGATTTTATAGCTTTTGATAATGAAATAGTTTTTAATTTTTCCATATGGCTTTACTGGTTTTCTCTCTCCCTCCCTATCTCTCTCTCTCTCTCTCTGTATGTGTGTGTGGTAAAGACCAGAGAAAAAAGGGTCTCTTCCACTGTTGCTCTTCCACCTTACTTCCCAGATACAGAATCTCTCACTGGACTTGTAGCTTCCCATTTTGCACTGAGACTGGTTGGGAGCCCCAGTGGTTCTCCTGTCTCCTCCCCACTCAGCATTGGGGATACAGGCATGAGAAGTCAAGCATGACTTAAAAATTGTTTTTTGTTTATTTGAGAAAGAGAGAGAGAGGAGAGAGAGAGAGAGAGAAGAACAAAAAGAGGGAGAGAGAAACAGAGACAGAGGAGAGAAAATGGGCACACTAGGGCCTATAGCCATGCAAACAAACTCCAGATGCGTGTGCTGCCTTGTGTGTGTCTGACTTATGTGGGTACTCGGAAATTGAACCTTGGTCCTTATGTTTCCCAGGTAAGCACCTTAACTGCTAAGCCACCTCACTAGCTCCAATCATGGCTTTTTTTCTCTTTTCTTTATTATGTATGTAAATACTGTGTGTGTAAACAGCACATGTTGGTACCATCCTTAGCCTTCTCCCTGTCCTCCCCCCTCTGAAGGGACCCTCCTGATTGGGGATGTCAGCTATCCCCTGTGGAGTTTGGATGTTAATAGTGGGGGTATAGATTAGTTATGGGGAAGAGGCAATGTCCCTTTGCATAGTATCCCACCTTGTGGCTCTAACCATCTTTCATCCCCCTCTTCCATGAATTTCTCTGAGCCATATTGGGTTTGTTTTAGGTCTTCTTCAGTGATGAGGTCTTGGGATCCTCTGTGTCTCTGGGTATCTGATTTGGTAGGAGTTGAGTGTTCTTTGTGTCTATCTCCCTCACTCTTGTGCTGATACCAAGTTCACCAAGAAAACAACACTTTTGCTCATTTCCCCAATTCCTCTATGGTTTCAGCTGGGGCCCTGGTGGGATGTGATAGGCTGATTCTCTCCTCAGGATCTGCATCCATCTGAAAAAGAGAAGCAATGTCTCCAACAGATAGCAAAGTCAGCACCAAATAAATGGAGTAACCATTATTAATTTAGAGAGAATTTAATAGGTGTAGGCCCTCTTGTAGCCCAAGTTGGTGGGACCTTGATAATGTAGAGAAAACTCATTTTCTGGATATGATTCTGACTTGTTTCTCAGTTCCAGCTATGAGTTCCATTCCACTGAGTGGATCTTTTAGCCAAATCAAAAGCAGTGGGTTACCTATCATGGCTGTGTGCCACTATTGCACTTGGGTGAGCATCACATCAGGTTTTTTGCTGTTGAGTAGCTTAGACCATGAGTTGCTTAGACAGATGTTGCCATTTTCTCCCAGTCACTCATGTAGCACATTCTGGCACTAGACAAGCTAACTGTCTGGGGACTGACTTTCTTCCAGATTCCAGCCAGGTCTCTCCATGTTCTGTATCAACAGCATATAGTGTCTTTTGCAGTAGGGTTTTACCATTAACCTTTGGTGGGTAATCAAGTGCTCTGACAGAAGTCTGTGTTCTTATGGGAGACCTTGTAGATCTCTCTGATTAATAGCTCATTGTGGATGTTAACTGCATGCTGGTACTGGGAATTACAGGCCAGCATCAAGAGAAAAGAAGGAAGAAAAAGAAAGATAAGAGATAAAAAATAAAAGAGATAAAAAAGAAATAATATGAGAGAGAGAGAGAGAGAGAGAGAGAGGAGAGAGAAACAGGAGAAGATTAAGGTTATTCTTCATCATACCCTCTCCAGGGCTCTTTGAATCAGGTGTTCCCTCTCAGGACCTGATAAAGGTTCAACCTTTTTGTCTGTCTTTCAGGATATAGAATTTTATGGTACCAGTTACAATTGGGTCCAGTTTTGTGTTCTCCCCCTTTACCTTCCTCTCCCACCCCACCCTCCCTATTATCCAGTCCTCAAGATGCCTATTTGGTTTGTCAGCATCTCAGGCAGATCCGGATTAGGAGCCACAGATAAGTGAGACCATGCGATGATTGTCTTTCTGTAATTGGGTGAGTTGGCTGAGAATGATCGGTTCCAAGTTTTACCTTTTTTTTTTTCTTCAAATTTCATTGTGTCATTTCTCCTTACTGCTGTGTAGAATTCCATCATGTAGATATACCTCATCTTGGTTATCCATTCATCTAATGATGGACATTTGGGTTGATTCCAGTTCTTGGCTGTTATGAATTCAGCAGCTATAAACATGGTTGAACAAATCTCTCTGAACTGAGGCATGAAGCTTTTAGGGTAAATTCCCAGTAAGGGAATAACTGGGTCTGTTGGTAACTCTATAGTCAACCCTTTTAGGAGTCTCCATATTGATTTCCATAGTGGTTGTACCATCTTGCATTCCTACCAACAGTGAATGTGGGCTCCTATTTCTCCACATCCTTGCCAGCATTTGTTTTCATTTGATTTTTTTTTTTTTTTTTTTTTTTTTTTTTTGGTTTCCTGAGGTAGGTTCTCACTCTAACTCAGGCTGAGCTGGAATTCACTCTGTATTGTCAGAGTGGCCTTGGACTAATGGCAATCCTCCTACCTCTGCCTCCTGAATGCTGGGATTAAGGGCATGTGCCACCATGCCCAACTCATTTGATTTTTTAATCTTTGCTATCCTTCCTGGGGTAAAGTGGAATCTCATAGTTGTTTTAATTTGCATTTCCCTGAAGGTTAGGGATTTTGAACATTTTCTTAAGTGTGTGTTTGCCATTTGTATTTCTTCCTCTGAGAACTCCCTGTTCAGTTCTCTGCTCCATTTTGTGAGCGGGTTTTTTGATTTTTTTATTTAGGTTTTTGAGTTCTTTGTAGATTCTAGAAATTAAGTCTGTTGTATAGCCAGCAAAAATTTTCTCCCAGTCTGTGAGTAATCTATTGGCTCTGCTTATTGTATGTTTGTCTGTGAAAAAACGTTTCAGCTTCATGAGATCCCAATGGCTGAGTGATTGTTTAATTTCCTGAGCTACTAGGGTTTTGTTCATGAAGTCTTTTCCCACTCCTATATCATGGAAAGTTCCTTCTATTTTTAATTCCAGTATTATCAGAGTTTCCAATCTTAAGGTATTTGATCCATTTGGACTTGATTTTTGTTCATGGCAAGATGTTTGGATCTAGTTTCATTTTTCTGCATGTGGTTATCCAGTTTGTCCAGCACTATTTGTGGAAGATGCTGTCTTTTATTCCAGTCTACAATGTTAGGGTCTTTGTCAAATATCATGTAGCTGTAGTTAATTGACCCAAAGTCTGGGTCCTCAATTCTGTTCCACTGGTCTACAGTCCTGTTTTTATCCAGTGCCATGTTGTTTTTGTTACTATGGCTTTATAATATATCTTTAGATCAGGTATGGTGATACCTCCAGAAGTATTTCTTTTGCTGAGGATGTGCATGGATATCCGAGGCCTTCTGCCATTCCATATGAATTTTGAGATTATTTTTTTCTATCTCTGTGAATAAATATGCTGGGATTTTTATTAGTATTGCATTAACTCTGTTTATTGCTTTTGGTAATATTGCCATTTTCACAATGTTAATTCTGCCTATCCAGGAGCACAGGAGGTCATTTCTATTTCCATAGGTCCTCCTCTATTTCTTTCTTTAGTGTTTTTATGTTTTCATTATATAAGTCTTTCACATCCTTGGTTAATGTTATTCCAAGGTATTTTATTGCTTTGTTGTTGCTATTGAAAATGGGACAATGTCTCCAATTTATTTCTCTGTACCTTTGTCTTTTGCATATAGAAAGGCTACTGATTTTTTGTATTGATTTTATATCCTGCTACTTTGCTGAAGGAATTAATCACTTTTATGAGTATTGAGATGGAGATTCTCGGGCCATTTATGTAGAATCATGTCATCTGCGAATAGGGCTAACTTTTATTTTCTTCCTTTGCACCTTGTATCCCTTTTATTTCTTTATCCCGTCTTATTGCTTGAGCTAGGACTTCCAGTACTATGTTGAAGAGCAGAGGTGAGAGTGAACATCCCTGTCTTGTTCCTGATCTTGGTGGGAATTTCTTCCTCATTAAGTATTATTTAGGCTTTAGGAGCTTTATATTTGGCCTTTATTATGTTGAGATATAAACCATCTATGCCTATTTTCTCCAATGTTTTGCTCATGAAGGGATGTTTTATTTTGTCAGAGGCCTTTTCTGCATTTATTGAAATGATCATGTGGTTTTTGTGTTTACGCTTATTTATGTGTTGTATTACATTGACAGATTTCCATATGTTGAACCAACCCTGTGTTCCTGGGATAAAGCCTACTTGATCAAAGTGGATAATGCTTTTGATGTGTTGTTGAGTTCAGTTTGCAAAGATTTTGTTCAGGATCTTTGCATCTAAGTTCATCAGGGACCAAGTATGGCTTTTTTTATGTGAGCACTGGATATCAAATTCTGGACCACATTTTTTGTGTAACAAGGGTTCTCACCCTGAGACATCTCCCAGGGCTTTTGTCCTTTTGGTTGTCCCACTATTCTTTACTGAATCACTGTTATTTTCAGAACCTTTCTTTAGTAGCACAAATCTCCCTGGTGTATAAAATTTATTTTATTTGCAATTGGCTGAAGCAACTTGGAACAGCAAAGTCAGCAACTGAGTTATAAATCGTAGAGTAACCAATAATGTTAGAACTCTGCTCCTACGCCATGCAAGCAGTCCACCATTGTGAGCGGGAGCCAGCACTGAGTGGTTCCCGGAGGTCATCTAGGACAGTCTGTTTTATTAAGCCTTCCTGAGATTTCTTTTCTTCAGGAAGCTTATGCTGGAACATTGCCTAAATCCAATGTACATTCATCTAATGCCTACTCAAATCCAGAAATAAAAGAATCCTGGAATCACATAAGTGCTGACAAGACCATCCCCTGTGTCACCCCCACTGCTCCACAGAGTTGAGCTCAGCCCCTTCTTCTCACATCACAGGTTACTTACACTGATTGTTAGCATCTACTAAGCAACCATGTGGACTTCCCTCTCTGTGCCTAGCTCCTTACCTCAATAAATAATCTGGCTGCGAGCTTCCTTGCATGGCTGTGTAGTGCTGGGTGTTTTGCTCCCAGTTGTACATGCAGGAGGTACTGATCCACTTTGCATGATACACATCGGGGTTGCTACCTCTTCCCAGTTTGTTGGGAATTATTTTGAGAAGCAGAGCCGGAGACAGGATTTTTGTTTGTTTGTTTGTTTTTCTTCAAGGTAGGGTTTCATTCTAGCTCAGGCTGACCTGGAATTCACTATGTAGTCTCAGGCTGGCTTCAAATTCACAGTAATCCTCTTACCTCTGCCTCTCCAGTGTTAGGATTAAAGGTGTGTGCCAACATGCCCAGCTGAGAGGAATTTTTGGGCATCATTCATTATGGGGTGCTCTTAAGAGAAACCACCAAAGGTGAGGAGAGAAGGAAGCTAAGGGTCTATATGGGTTCAGAAAAAGCCCAGCTGCTCCCATTGGGATCTCTGGCACATAATGACACCTTAATCTGTCCTGTCTTGAGGCAGGGGCATGGCCATGTGGCTGGAAGAGCCTGTAGTGGTCAGCACTGGGTCAAGGCCTTCCAAAGACTCAGATGCGGGGTTTCAGCTCAGATACCTCAAGGAAGGGCAGTCTGCCAAATTTAAAGGCACACTTACTGGAGACTGTGTAGTTTAGGGTCCACCCTCATATAACCTTGACAGTGAGACTTTTCTCACATTTTGCACTCTAGACTGTGCTGTTGCCTCATCTGGGTCCAGGGACAGTTGCTAGGAGCCCTTCACATATTCTCTTGATGCTTATCTATGTGAGCTTTGAGGAGACTTAGGAGTGGAGTTGATAGCAATGGGACATACAAGCACATCTATGACCAGCTTTCACAGATGCTGCCTACAGCGTTTCCAAAGATGGTTGTGGAAGAATCATGGAGCCCAATGCTGTGCGTTCTTGGTGTTTCAGTCTTTTGAATTTTAGTCATTCTGATCAATGAGTTAGATTGTATTTCCCTGATGACTTGATATTGAATACATTCTCATGTTCGTTGACATTTCTTTCTGTTTTCCTGGTTCTAGTCTCCCGATTGTGTTGTCTGGCTTTTATTGACTTATAGAAGTGTGTGTATATGTGTGTGTGCATGTGCGTGTGTGTGTGTGTGCACATGTGCACTGCTCATATTTATTGAAAACATCTCTCCCTACCCTGTGCCATTCTTTGTTACTCATTTGATTAAATGAGTAACATTTATTAAACTTATTTATTTTAAAAATTGATGAAGAGAAGTTGCTAATTTTACTGCAGTTGTCCACCGCCCCCCCACAGGACTATTATCACTATTGAAATCTGAATGTTAAACAGATTCTTGGACTCGTGGTTGGTTCGTCTCCCTTAACTCATTATACCTTGGCACCTGTTTTGTCTCTGGAACCATCATCTTAACCATGAAGTGACATGATTTTTCCCAATTCAATCATGGGCTTCATCAGCAAGCCTTCCTTTGTAACAAAGACACCACGAAGAAGACACATAGACTGGGTGAGCCTTTTCTATACATCCTCAATGCTGCCCAGGAACAGTGCGTGCATGCGTGTGTGCGTGTGTGCATGTATGTGTGTGTGGGGCCCTTGCCATGCCCCATGTGTTGTCCCATGCTGACAGGTGTCCTGCTCCATTGCTCTTCTGCCCATTCTTGTTGGAGTCAGTCTCTCCTCGATCTAAGTTCTTGCTGCTTTTCCATAACCTTGGGAGATTCCTGGGTCTCTGCTCCCTTACTGAACTGGGGTTATTGGTGCTTGTTGCGATGCCCAGCTCAAGGAACAGTATATTAACCACTTCTTTGTAGTAGTTGTCTCCAGCTCTTAGGTCATGACTTCTATCAGCCTCTTCTGGACCCAGTGGACATATTGGTGCCAAGTGTATGAAGTCTTGAGTATTTAGTTGTTGAGGTTTTGTTTGCTTGTTATTTTTAAAAAAAATTTTTTTTGCTTGTTATTTTTTTAAATAAAGACAACACAGAACAGTTGATGCAAATAACCATCCAGAAGTCCTAATGTCACTTCAGTCATGGTTTTCCACTTTTTGACCATAAAACATTTTGTCACGGATAAAATCATGCCATGGAAGGTAGCCAGAGAGATTTTTTTTTCTCTCAAATGTCTTCAGTAATTGAATATTCTAAATTATACTTTGCCATTCTGCAGATCACCAAGCCTCACTTCAAACATACGGCCCTCCAGGCCATCAGATTCAATTAGGCTTTCTTGAGTCCATGTCACTAGAGTTTTTCCAGTATTTTTTAGGTTGAACATAGCTGGAACTTTCATAGCATGCCAAACATTTGCAGAAAGTGGATCAACCGCTCTTCTTCCATCCTGTTTGACTACCTTTTTCAAGGCACTGGTTCTTGCTAACTTCCATGATGCTGCTCCCTGACCCCAAAGGACAGAGTTTAACTCACACAAGAAATCAGGCAATGAGGGGAGGTCATGAGCCTTAGGAATATAAAGCCTGCTATTGTCTGCCTAAACTGCCCTGAAAGCACTACACTTAATGTTCATATTTATATATTAATGCTACTCTCACTTCTGGTTAGAGAAGTTTCTCTTTTCAGAAGGCAATGACGACTGGGATGACCCAAAAGGCAATATAGTGCTGAGAAGAAGGGACAGAGGAGTGCCCAGCACTGAAACACCTCTGTCACACCCTCCAAGGCTCAGGGACCATTGCGGAAAAGGTGGTGGAAAGAATGTAAGGGCCAAAGGAGAGTACCACTGCTTACAGACATAAATTGACCTCTATATCCATGACCTCACAGTGACTAGAAATACCTTCACAAGACTCTCATAATAGAAATAAAAAATCTATGACATCAAATTAAAAGAGAGACTAATGGAGAGAGGAAAGGGATATGATGGAGAGTGGCATTGTGAAGGGGAAAATGGGGGAGGGGAGGGAAATATCATGATTTATTATCTGTAAGTATAGAAGTTGTCAATAAAAAAATTAAAAAAAAAAAAAAGAAAGCAGGCAATGAGGGTAGCCAGTTCCAACTTTGTTTATCTTTTATATGCAGAAAATTTTAGTTTTCTAAATGCTTAGATTATTCCAATCCCAAAGTCATATGTTTATATGCTTACCATTCTCCTCTAGAAGGGTTTTCTTTATAGTTAGAGAAATTTATATATTAGATTAGTGTTAGATTGTCAGGCAAGTTGGAAAGATGATGCAGAGAGTTCCCATGTATGCTCCACCGAGTTCTGAGAAAGCTGACAGTCAGGGTTGACTTGTTCCACTTAAGTCGTTCCAGTTTATGAACCACTTTTGTTGGACTGGATGTACCACAGTTTGCTTATCCATTCAGCTACTAACGAAGATCTGGGTTGCTACGAGTCTTAGTAAATGATGAATAAAACTTCTACAAATGTTTATGTACAGCTTTTTTTGTGTGAAGATATTTTCAAATTCATTGGGTAAATACCTAGGCATCCAATTTGAGGGCCCATGGCAAGATTACATTTAGCTTTGTAAGAAACTGAAAATCGGATTGCTAGAGTGGCCATACCATTTTCCATTCTCACAGAAATTCCTGGAAATTTTTGTTACTCTTGTCCTTACTAGAACTTATTTTATCTGTAATTCTTGTCATTCTAAAATTACTCTTTGTTTCAATTTCACTTTCTTTCTTTCTAAAAATATTTTTATTTATTTATTTGCAAGAAGAGGAAGACAGAAGAAAGACAGAGTGAGAGAGACAATAGGAGCACCAGGGCTTCCAGCCATTGCATTGTGCATTTGGCTTTACGAGGGAACTGGGGGAATCTAACCAGGGTCCTTAGGCTTTGCAGGCAAGTGCCTTAATTGCTGAGGCATCTCTCCAGCCCCTCTGTTTTCCTTTTTTTTTTTTTTTTTTTGTGATTGTGTGTGCTGTGTGGTGTATGTTTGTGGATATGCCCTTAGTATACTCCCTGTGCTTGCCTATGAGCAGGGAGTTTGGAGGAGGGCACTTACCTGCAGTGGCCAGAGCAGAACGCCAGGTCTCCTCATCATCATTTTTCCTTGTTTTCATTTTTTAAAAGTATTTTTATTTTATTTTATTTATTTGAAAGAGAAAGAGAGAAACAGGGAGACAGAGAAACAGAGAGAGAAAGAGGGAGAGAGAGAGAATGGGCATTCTAGGGTCTTGAGGCACTGCAAATGAATTCCAGAAGCACGTGCCACCATGTGCATCTGGCTTACGTGGGTTTTGGGGAATTGAACCTGGGTCCTTTGGCTTTGCAGGCTAGCACCTTAACTGTTAAGCCATTCTTCCAGCCCTCATTTTGAGCCAGAGTCTCCCACTGATTCCAGAGCGTGCAGGTTTTTAGCAGCCCAGGTGATTCCATGGCTTCTGATCCCCTGTGAGGTTAAAGTTACAGGTGTTTGTGGCCCTGCCCAGCTGTTCATGGGGTTTCTGGGGATTAGAACTGGAGCCAGTTCAGGCCCTGTGGTCCTCATGTTTGTGTAGGGAGCCGACTTGATTGCTGAGCCATCTCTCCAGGCCTCAGTGTGCGTCTCTGTGATTGCTGATGGCAGGCTGCTTCTCCTGGGTTTGCCATGTAGAGTTGTCTTCAGTAAGGTATCTGTTTGAGATCTTTCACTTCCTTTATATTGGGTTTAGTGCTTTCTGGTTAAAATTTAAGATCTCTTTGCATGTTCTTCATGTAACTCTTTTACCAGATAAATGATTTTTAATATTTTATCAAAGCATGTGGCTTCTCATTTTAATATAGCCAGTGAATAAAAGTTTTTAATTTTTGTGAATTCAAACTTGCCATTCTTTTCATAATAATTGAAAAGTAAAAATTTCAACAACTTTTGAGTGTTTATGCAAAAATTCATCACTAAACTGATGGTGATGTAGGTTCTCTTTATGTCTTCTATAACTTGGCATTTTACACTCAGTCCTATGATGCATTTTGAGCTGATTAGAAGTTTTTATTTACGCTCTTATATTTAGATATAAAAACCTCAGGGAATTGATTTTTATGGAGGGGACAAAACAGGGGTCAGCATTCCTTTTTTTCCATGTGACTTTTAGTTGACACAGCACTACTTACTGAACATATTGTCTATTACTCACTACTCTGCAGTGTCACCTTTGTCCTTGAAGACGTGTCCTTACTTGACTGGCTCTATTTCTGGGCTATGTGCTGGACCACTGGTGCACTTGTCTGTCCTTGCTCCTCTGTCACACTGTATTAATTACTGTTGTCTAATAAGAAGCAGTTACAGCTGGGTCTAGTGGCGCATGCCTGTGCTCTCAGCACTCAGAAGACTGAGGCAGGAGGATCCTCAATTTGAGACCTGCCTGAGCTATATAGTGAGACCCTTGTCTGGAGAAGGAGAAAGTGTACTGGAATTTCTCCGATTTTCATGTTAAGATTGTTTTGTCTATTTTTGACTTTGTGATTATTATATGGAGTTGAATATCCTCTTTTCCATAAAAATTCAGATTCTAATTAGAATAGTGCTGAATCTATAGATTAATTATAGGTAAAACAATATTAAAAGTTAAAAATATTGACTCTTTCAAGTCATCAACATGATATATCCTCTCTATCTGGGTCTTCTTGATTAATTCCTCTCAATAATGTTTAATGGTTTTGTTTGAGGACGTCTTGGACATTTTCAATTTGATTTATTTCTAGGTCACTGCATGTAGACCTGTAAGTTTAATTTTTGATTGCTCATGCTCATTGCTGGTATATTAAAAACATTTTTAAAAATATTGATCCAAGCCTGGAATAGTGGCACATGCCTTTAATCCCAGCACTTGGGAGACAGAGGTAGGAGGCTCACTGTGAGTATGAGGCCACCCTGAGACTACCAGGACACACATAATATATATACAAACATACATGCATACATACATACATACATACATACATACGGATTGTTATTTTCAAGGATTTTCTGCAGTCTTTCTGTGGGGCTGGTATTCCCATCTGGCCTTTGAAGATACACTGGGTTGTCTCCACTGTGCACTAATGGGTTCCACTCAAAGGATTCAATGACCTTGAATTGCTCACTGAGCTCAGACAACAGGAGGCCCAGGGAAGGACCTGAGGGGAGAAGAGTGTGTTTTCCTCTCATTCTGACACTTTGGCCTTGCCTATAGATGGCTGAGTCCCTCAACAGAGAATCTTGGTTCTGATTCCACGGGACTTACTCTCCCAAACCCACTGTTTTCTTGGACTTGGAGGTGATGAGATTGCTGCAAACTGGACCTGGGGTCCTTTACTGTCCCGTTTGGTTTTCCTATATTCTGTCACAATTTCATACTAGTCCTCTATAGTAAATAATCTCTACTGAAATGATACTAACTAAAGGTTTCCCAGCTCCATTTGAGATCTAGATGCCAAGAGATACAGAGTCATCTACAATGGCGCCTGTAAATTCAAGGATTGGAAACTCATGCTTTGTAAGAGGTTCTGGAACTCAATACCCGATCAAGAGCAGCTTATGGTGTTGTATGGCTAAATGGAGAGATTATGCTCTCCCAACTACCTTCAAAATATTTATGTTTGTGGGGCTGGAGAGACGGCTTAGTGGTTATGGCGCATGCCTGTGAAGCCTAAGGACCTTGGTTTAATTATTTAGGTCCCATGTAAGCCAGATGCACCTAGTGGCGCATGCATCTGGAGTTGGTTTGCAGTGGCTACAAGCCCTGGCATGCCCATTCTCCTTCTTTCACTCTCTCTCTCACTCTCTCTGTCTCTAATAAATAAATAAATAAAACTTAATTTTTTAAAAAAATTTATGTTTGTGGCCGTACATTAATGCTAACCCTCACTTGGTTAGAGAAGCTTCCTTTTCAGATGACAGTGACCACTGGGGTGATTCAAAAGTAACTAAAGTGCTGAGAAGAAATGACAGTGGAGTGTTTAGCACTGTGACATCTCTATTACACCCTCTAAGGCTCAGGGGCTATTGCAGAAGATGTGATAGAAAAAAATGAAAAAACAAAGGAAGAGGAGGAGTGCTTACAATACTGTCTTCCAGACACAAAATGGCCATGATAGTCATGACCTCACAGTTGCTGATGCCACCTACACAAGACCTGCACAGTAGAAGGGCGAAAAATGATGAAATAAAATAGAAGCGAGGGTAGCTGAGAATAAAAGGGATTCAGTAGAAGGGGGATTGGAGAGGAGGTCGAGGAAGGGTGGTGGGATTATGTTCATGGTCTTGCATCTAGGGTTTTGGGTTCGTTTTCCTTGCTAGTTAAGGAATTAAGAGGCAGGAAAGTATTTTAAAAGGATGAAGTTTATTTCAGAGTAAGAGGGAAAGAAGGCAGGCTCTTTGGAGAGGAGGGGGCTTCCAGAGCCGGTAAAAGGCCTACAGTTTCTGAGGGGACTGAACCTTTATGGAATGGGAAAGCCTGTCCCAAGCAGATGATTGGTCAGCTTCATCCAAGGTGAGGGGCACTGATTGGCTTAAGGTGCATCCAGTACTGCGCAGGTCTCAGGAAACTGGTCAGGCTATAACATCATCTGAATAAGCCAACACTCAATATTCAGGAGTGCTGGACCATCAACTCCAAAGTCAGCTCCCAGTGGCACGCCTCCCTTCTCCAGCAAGGCCCACCTTCCAAAGGCTCCACCACTGGGGACTCTGTCGGAAGCTCCACCACAAACACTTGAGGCTCATTTGACATTTTGCATTCAACCCACACCCATGCTTTGATTCCCATTTCTCACGTTGGCAATGAGCGAACTAGCAGTAAACATCCATTGCTGGTTCACAGCACACAAATGCAACCTATACATTATCATTCTCCTCCGTACATTACATTGGCTGCTGATTCAAAAGCTGAGCCCTTGGGAGGGGGCTTGAGCCAGACACCCGATGTTCTGCTGTGGTCACTGTAGAACGAGCCACCACAAGGCCACCTACATGTGCATACATCACACACACCACATCACAACACACACACACACACACACACACACACACACCATTCTCCTCCACACACCAAGAAATGCTGAGTCTCAAATAGACCTCCACCCTATCTGGTTTGGGCCAGTGAATCACAAGGCTGTTATTCTGTGCCCTTGAGCACAGCTGCTCCTTGGCACAAGACACCCAAATGTAAGGCAGGCAGTAAGACTAGATCGGAGCCTGGCAAAGCAATGACAAAACCCAAATAGGTATCGATTACACAGGGGTTAAGTTTCTGCCTTACTAAAACTAACAGAATTTCGATTAATCAGTGTGATTCCCATAAACTGGCTGGTCTGTTCATGGGATGGGACTGTAAAACACCCGGGATTGTCTTCTGCTCTGTGGCATTGGGTACATGAACAGTGGTGGTAACTGAGTTGGCCTGGGAGAAGGACGATGCTTTTGAAATAACCCGTGTTCATGCTGCTCCAGATATTCCTTCATAAGCCCTCTAAGCAATCATGGGTATTGCTGAGAAAGGAAACCCACCTCCAAGACATCTGATTAGGAAGGACCTTTTCCACACCAAGTCAAGAGATGAATAACTTCAAGGGTCACTTTTCAAATTTTCTGTCATTATTGTGATCAAGACACAGGGTTAATTAACTTAAAATAGAAAGGCCCATATTGGCAAGAGATAAAGGCTATTTATGTAATGCAAGGGGATGTTGATGATTCAGGCATTAAAGTGATCCCAGGCTCAGAGCACATGTAGGTTGTAGGGATGAGGATGGCAGTTATGTGACCTTGCAATTTGGTCTCAATCAGGTACTGTGACAGTGAAGGGGGTCACTGATCATGATGCTAGAAGGAAGGATGTGCATCATAGCATGGTTTCATAGCAATGTCCTTCAACTTTCCAATCTTCCAATCCAAACAGCTCCAGCCATTCCTTCTCATCTGGCTTCTCCATTTGAACTGTCAACTCTATCGATAGATGGCATGATTTACTCAAGCATATTAATGGAGTCAAGGTCAGAGCCTATTCCCTGGCCGCCCTAACAAACCAGGCTTAGGTACCCATCCTCCATTAGGAAACAGAAAAGTGTCAAATAAAGAGTAAAAAGCAGAAAAGGAGATTTATTAAATGTGGCCACATTGGGAAGAGGGACAAAGAGATCCTTTGACCTCTGCCCCCAGGCAATCTTCAGGTCCTGATATGAGCTTTTGGGTTTAAGTAACGGGCCACAGGTGTGCCCAGCTAAGCAGTGCCAGTCATGTGCTTCCACCCATCTTTGTCACCTGTAAGGTGGGCTGACAAGTTGTTGGTACTGTGTGAAATCTCTCTCTGGGAGCAAAATTCCTGTTCTGAACCACCATGCTTCAGTCTTTTTTTTTTTTTTTTTTTTCTCTCCCAGGACAATATTTCTGGAAAACATTCCAGTTACTTGGAATTCATTGTTTCAACAGTCTGATAGCCCAAAGGAAGGACACACACGAGTCTCCTTAGAGTATCTCTCTTCTTGCCAGGCAGGTTACATACACACCTTGAAGAGGGGAGGGCTGAATTCTTGATTGACAGTCTTGCTGAGAGTGAGCAGTTCTCCATGAGGACTCTAAAGACATGTAGTAGATTGTTAAAAATTACAGGCTGACAGAACAGTGACTACGTGTCCCCCAGGGGAAATATGTGATGAACACCCGAACCCTCAATGGCACTTTTTCCTGAAACCTCAAGCTTGACATTTCTGCTGAGATGTCAGAGTTACTGAAGAGGTACTTGGAATTGAGTCCAAGTCCAGACTCCAGCTCTTTTTAGCCCAGCCTTGTGCAAGGCACCTGACTGCTTTTAAACTTTATTTCTTTTTCTCTAACTTGGGGATTGTGTTATTTATTTATCTTTCTTGCTACTGTGACCAAATACCTAATGAAAAACAAGAGAAAGGAGGAAAGATTTACTTTGGACCATGGTTCAGGGGATATTTCCCATCATGGCAGGGAAGGCAAGGTGGTGGGACCAGCTCCTGTTCAAGCTGGTAGAAGGTTGCTTGTTCCTATCTTGGTGGACCAGGAAGCAGAAAAGGGGGAATGCTGGCTCTCCACTGGCTTTCTTCTCTCTCTCTTTTAATATATTTTGTTTATTTATTTGAGAGAGAGAGAGAGAGAGAGAGAGAGAGGCAGACAGAGAGAGAGAAAGAGAGAGGGAGAGAATGGGCACACCAGGGCATCCAGCCACTGCAGGCAAACTCCAGATACATGCGCCCCCTTGTGCATCTGGCTTACGTGGATCCTGGAGAATCGAACCAGGATCCTTTGGCTTTGCAAGCAAGTGCCTTAACTGCTAAGCCATTTCTCCAGTGCCTTTCTCTCTCTTTTTAATTCAGTCCAGGACCCCAGTTTAGGACCCCAGCCCACAGGGCAGTGCTGCCCACATTCAGGGTAAATCTTGCCTCTTTAGTTTAATCTTCTTTGGAAACACATTCACGAACACACACAAGATGTGATTCATAAATGCCTTACGTGTTTCTTAACACAATCGAGTTGACAATCAAAATTAACCACCATGGGGATCAAGAGGCTGGGGGAGTGGGATTGCTTGAACACTAAGTGAAGTGCCAATCAGGAGTTCACACACTGGACTCTCAGTGACTCTTTTCCCTCTGGCACTCAGGCTTTATTCTTTTCTTAAAAAAAAAAAAAAAACAATGTTTTTTCCTTGTTTTGCTTTTGGAGATAAATGAGTCTGGAATTGGTTCTTTATTAACTATATGACCTTGGGCAGACATATTTCTCCAAGCCTTAATTGCTTTAAGGAGAGAAAACTGTCCACTTCTAGGGTATTTTATGAGGCTTAGATGAGATAAGAGTTACAGAGCCTGGTGCCCTCTGGTCTCAGTAGGTGTTTGCTCTCTTTCTTACTTGTAAACATTTAAAAACATTTTATTTATTTATTTATTTGAGAGAGAGGGAGAGAGAAAGAGGCAGATATATATAGGGCTCAGCAAATGAACTTCAGAAGGTGCATCTGGCTTTACATGGGTACTGAGGAACTCAACATGGGTCCTTTACCTTTGCCAGAAAATGTCTTAAACGCTAAGCCATCTCTCCAGCCTCCTTCTAAACATTTTTTTTAATATATATATATTTTTTATTTATATTATTTTGATTTTACATTCATAGTAAAGGATCCATTGTCCTCCTCCCTGTCCTCCCTCTTTCAAAGGGACCCTTGTCAATGGGGAATCATTGTGAGGTTGGTTAAGAGTCCTGGGTGTAGGCCCCACATAAGCCCCAAACTCAACATGGGTGAGCCACATTGGGGTCATTTTAGTTCTGCTTCAGTGAAATGTCTCTGGATATCTGGCTTAGTTGGAGTTGGATGTTCTCTGTGTTTATCTCCTTCGGCCTTTTGCTGGTGTCATGATCGCCATGAATACTGAACTCTTAAACGTTGTTCTATGGTTTCAGCTGGGGCCCTGGTGAGGTGTGGTTAGCTGATCAGGTTCGATGTCCACCTGAAAAAGATAAGCAAATTCTCCATCGGAGAGAAAAGTTAGTACTAGGTAGAAGGGATCTTCTAAACATTTTTATTGAAGTAAAATATATTACATAAAATTTGCCATTTTAACAGTTTTTAAGTGGTGCCATATGCCACATTTACCATTACCAGTACCATCACCATTACTGGTATTTCCAAAACTTTCTAAACATTTCAAAACCATCCTTTAATCAATAATTTTCACTCCTTCTCCCTGCCATATACTGAATATTGGTTTAACTTTGTAGGAATGTCAAGTTGGAGTTTTAAATTTTATTTTTATTTTTCCCATAGGTTATTACAGCATTATATCCTCTGTCCCCTGTCCCTGTTTCTCTCAGGATCCTCCTTGGTAGGGTGCTCACTGTGGAGTCGTTAGGGCCTCTGTCTCTGGCGGAGTGTGCCTCAGGATACTTCTACTCATCCTGTGACTCTTACAATCTTCCCACCCCCTCTTCCACAACAGTCCCAGGTCTGTTAGCAGTTTGTTTTAATGTTGAGTTCTCTGAGCCTCTCTATTTCTGCTTCGATGTGTTATGATTCACCCCAGTATTTGTTGCCATTTCCCTGGAGCTGCTTGTCAGGGGAGCCTTGGGAACAATACTCCTGTCGCTACTTCCTCTGTAATTTCTCCTGGGGCATGGTACAGGTAGAAGTGGCTCATCTTTTCTTGAGCACTCGGCTATCTTTTCTTGTATTGATGGATCTTGGATCTCCCCAGTATTCTTTGCTGTCTATAAACTAAAACAGATTCCTCAACCAGAGAGAGAGGGGGAGAGAAAGAGAGAGAGCAGCTTTGATTAAGGGGGCTAAACATAGACATTTAAGAGACATTTTGATGTGTAAGCCCACTCTGCCTATCCAGAGAGCAATGGGGCTTTTCTCTGGGTCTGTGAGTTTCCTGGCCATGGGCTTCTGACTTGGTTCCCAGTATCAGTTAAGAGTTCCGTCCTGCTGAGCAGGCCTCATGTTCAATCAGAGGGCTCCTGGTCACTCCCAAAGGTTGCATGGCAGATTCTCTCCTCGTGCACCCCAGGCCTATCTAGTGGAGAGGTCTGGCAGATCTTGTCTTGCACAGGAGCCCCCAAATCTTGCCTCCTTTCTTGTCAGGTTGTTCTAGTATGGCTGCTATTCTGCCATTTTAATCAGAACCATTTCCCTCTCATCCAAACTACCCAGGACTTCTGAAAGAAACCAGAACTCCTATAGCAAAATAATAAAATAAAATATAAAATAAAAGTTCTCAAAGCACAGAGCAAATAAATAATTTGTCAGGATGTTCATAAGCTAAGAAGGCATGAATAATTTCCAAGGTAACCTTCAATGATGCACAAGTCTTAGGCAGTTCTTGGAGAGTTTGCTAGAATCCATTTCCAGTAGCATTTTATACTGTGACAGAGAAATCCATTCTCTTCATGGATAAAACTCTCATCTCTGTGCAGTTGCCTCAGTTGCCTGGGGAACTTAGAGGGCAATGGCACACTTAGGAATAAGGTGTGGCGTATTTTGGTAGGCCCTTTCTACACCTAACCTCAGTTCTTCCACCTCTGGGAGAAAAGAGAACAGTGGTAGTATTGTCAAGCAGTGCATAGGAGGTACACATCTCACCCCAGCCTCCAACACCCATTGTGAATGCTTCAGTGGACACAGGAGAGCTTTGGAATCTTGCTCTAGGCCATGGCGAGCCAGTCTGCCTGTCAGCTCAAGAAACAAACCATGCCCACACCAGTGATAATAATGGCTAATGCTTCCTGAGTGCTTACTATGTGCATTTCTGTGTGTGCTGTACCGTGTGCAAGTTTCAGATATTTTATAGATGGTGAAATGGTCCAACTATGTAACTCTGGGGCACTGAGCTGAGCACCCCTATTCCTCAGTTCTTAACCGAGAGCAAAAAGAAGAAGAGACTCCCTGCCAGTACTTCTTCTTTCTTAGGGAAGACTTAGAAAGATGCTTTTCACTAACCCTCTCCTCTAGGGCCATACATGTTTGTCTACTGGAAGGGAAGAACGTGAGAATGCACTGGCCAGAGGGGCACCAGCAGCAAAAGACTCCTTTGAAATCACATTCAAAGTGCAGCAGGTACAAACATTCCCTTGACTTGGTCTGTGTCTCTGACAAGCACCTGTTCCTCATATATTCCCCAGGATATCCACTCTAATCACTGTGCTGAGCTGAGAGTAAGGGCAGACAGAGACCCATCTGACAATCTTCTAAGACTCTTAAGTTTTATTAGCCAATAAAGCTTCTAGGCATGAATCCTACATAGGGAAGAAGGTTGGGTACCTGCTGGACCATTGGCCAAACTGACCCCTGGTCCATTTTTGAATAGGGACACTTGCATACAACCACCCTCTCAGCCTGGCAAGCCGTCTGGATAGTCAGTATGGCAGTCAGTTATTGGTCCCTGTGGTAAAATAATTGCAAAACAACTTAAAGAGGGAAGGACTTATTGTGGCTCATAGTTTCAGCCATCATGGTGGGGAAGGTTTGGAATAACAGAGTAGCATCCTTATGCCTCCAGAAGCAGGGGGGAGAGAGAGAGAGAGAGAGAGAGAAGAGGAAAGAAGGGAAAGACTTTCCTATTAGGTGGTGCCATCCATCCATTCAGTATGGGTCTTCTGTCTTTGTTAATCCTCTCTGGAAACACTCCCGTAACCACCCTCAGAGGTGTGCTTTACTAATCTGCTCGCAAATTCTCAGTTCAATCAAGATGACACCGAAGATTAACCATTACAGTCAGCCGTGAACTTCTTGCTCTGAGCTCCCTCATAGCTCATCCCATCAGTCATGTTTATTCTCTGGGCACTGGTTGTAGCATTGGGTGATTTTAGTTCTGTATGCATGTCTTCCTCTCTGTGCCCATATTTGTCTCTCTCTCTCTCTCTCTGGTATTTGCTTTCCAGGAAGAAAATTCTTTCAGGCTCAGCACTGAGTTCTAGCTTTCAAGTTGACCCTCAGTATTCTAAATGCTGCAAAATGTGGTCAAGATTCCTCCTTGACTCCTCTCCGCCTCCCTGTGCCCCACATATGTCACTGACTGACATATGTTAAGGGCAAAAGATGTGATTGGAGGATCTTTGAGTCAATGATATATAACCTATGCATTTAAAAAATATTTTTATTTATTTGTGATGAGACAGAGACAGAAAGAGAGAGAGAGTATGTATGAGAGAGGGAGAGAGAGAGAGAGAGAGGGAGAGAGGAGAGAGACTATGGGTATGCCAGGGCCTTTGGTTGCAAATGCATGTGCCACTTTGTACATCTGGCTTTATGTGGGTATCAGGAAATTGAACCTGTATCATAAGACTTTGCAAGCAACCACCTTTAATGACTGAGCCATCTCCCAAGCCCTAATCTATGCACTTAATATGCTTTATCCACAAAGATTGATGAGGCATAGTATTTTGTCTTATCTGCACAACCTTATGACATAATTTTTCATTTCATATTTTAATTTTATATATGTAAAACAGGCTAAATCAGATAAAGTGATTCACTTAGAAGATAGAGTCATGGAGCTTGATTTTTAAAGTTGGAATTTGATTCAGAAGTACAAGTGGGGAAGGGCAGGGGGAGTGTTCCAGTCTCTGAAGAGGATCTAGGGCCTATGGAGATAGGTGTGCAAGGAAGATGAAGGACTAGGATATATGGGATCACACTTGTCCGTGTGTGTTCACATATTGACACTGACACTTGTTTTCCTGCCTCTCAGGGCCGTGGAGGAGTTGGCCCTGTGTGCAGAACCAGCATTTCCTAAGATGATGTCATGGGAAATAGCATTAATGTTCCTCTCTCTTTTAGCCATTCCTTTAATATTAACCTGTCTTGATCTTGACTTATTTGCCTCAGGCCCTGGACCTCAGGTTAATATCACCTTATCCTGGGTCTCAAGCAGAGTGGGATGGAAGCAGGAGAGAAAGCTGCACTCAAAAGCCCCTTAGGATGTTTGACCAAGGAGCTCCAGCCTAGCTCGTACAAGGTTTAAGGTGGAGGTGGGTGGATAGAGATTTGGGCAACGAGCTAGTAAAGGAAAAGGCCAGGTACTGTCTGAGGAGACTTTCAGACCACACTCTGTACATGATGATGACCTTGGTGGAGCTCAGAGAGGAAGACCTGCCATGGTGTCTGAAGGGGACCCCTGTGTCTTGTATTTTAGAGCTCTAAGAGAGACCGAGCCTTCAGAAGGCAGAGGGGCAGGTGATAGACAAAGCTATTGGCCAGGCTACCTTGAAGACTCCTTGCCCCACTGGCTGCAATGGGAAAATAATGAAGCCAGCAAAGGCTACTGTAGGCTATTTCACTGACCTATCCCTGTTTATTGTACTGGATTTGACCCATCTGTGAAGCTCTCTTTGCGTCCTGAGCAACTTCCAAGCTAGCTTCATTACTTCTACATTTTGGACCAAGTAACATGTGGGCTGTACCTTGGGAACTACTTCCAAGTTCCTCTGAAAAACATTTTACTTGCAAAACGACTTAGGCGGCATCATAAATACTATGACTTGAATGTTTGTGTCTTTTCCAACACAGCAATCTAATGCCAGTGCAGCAGTACTGAGAGGTGGCACCTTTGGGAAGGGATTACGCCATAAAGTCTCCACCCTCATGAGTGGGATTAACACCTTATAAAGGACTGGAAGAAATGATCTAGACTTTTGTTTTTAATTTCTTATGTCATCTGAGGAAACATTAGTCCCTTCTGGAGAATGTGGCAAGAAGCTTTGGCTATTGGCTGATGCAGAACACACTGGCGTCTTCCTCTTAGACTTCCTAATTTCCAGAATGTCAAGAAATATATTTCTATGTTTCATACTACCCATGTTTTTATAACAGCATAGATGGATGATTGCAAAGGACCTTTAGTGCTAGCAAACATCAATGGTGTGGGGCTGGGAAATAGCTCGGCAGGTAAGAGAGTTTGCCATCCAAGCGTGTGGACCTCAGATGACAGGAGTCAGCCTGAACTTGACCCCTAGCATGCATGTAAAAAGCTGGGTGTGGCCACATGTGCTAGCAACTCCTGTGTGTGTGAGGCGGGCAGAAGTGTCTCTGGTACTTGATGGTCAGCTAGTCTGGGACAGTTCCAGTTCACTGAGAGACTCTGTCTTAAGGAAATAACACAGGTAAGGGTAGAGGAGGGCAGATATGTTCTCCTTTGGCCTCCATGCATTTGTACATAAGGTGTGCACATCTGCACATACACATGTATAACTATACATACACACAACACACAGCACATATCTTTTCCTCTTCCTCTCCTCTTCCTCTTTGTACTTCGTCTTCTACTGATATTATACCCACACATATGCAAAGTCATGAAAGAAAAACACCATCTCTAAATGTCTCTTCTCAGAGGAAAAGGACTAAAGCCCCACTTGCTACCATTCAGGGACCTGTGCCCCAGCTCATGGGGTGACACCTTCTCCAAAGAGATGTGTTAAGGATTGTGTCCCTGCCTTCTGTGTTGCTCTTCCATGACAGTCAAGTATGATAAAGCTCTTTCCTGGCTCTCTGATTTCTCAAGAATGATGGCTTGCCATCTTTCCTTGATTTAACAGCCAAATCATACAGACCCAGGTTGCCTCTAGGTGTAATCATTCCACAGGTTTTTGTCATATTCTGCAGAGAACCTCTCTCCCCAGGATCCAGGCATATAGTTACCACCTTCATTCTGTGGCCTGGTGGAACTCCTCATGACTCTGAGTCCCATAAATGTTATTGGCTATCCCAAGTTTCCTTGTGTTCTAGGCTCAGAAAGTAGAGAATAGGTCAGGCAAATATCTTATTTTATGCAACTTATATTCTAAAGGAGAACTGACAATTAAACATTAAACTAACTAAATAAATGTAGTCAGCACTCCATTCCCTCAGGTTCCACATTTATGGCTTCAAACAACCATAAATTGAAACTATTTGAATGAAAAAAGCCAGTGAGGGGACTGGGAGATAGCTCAGTGGTTAAGTGTTTGCTGCATAAACCCTATGACCAAGAGTTCAGATTCCCAGAACCTACTTAAAGTCAGATGCAAGTAGTGGCTGGACCTGTGATCCCAATGTACCTACCACAATGGGGATAGAAGTCAGAAAATTCCTGAAGCTCTCAGGCCAGCTGGTCTGGCCTTCTCAGCAACAGATAACAAGAATCCCTATCTTTTTCTTCTTTCTTTCTTTCTTTCTTTCTTTTTCTTTCTTTCTTTCTTTCTTTCTTTCTTTCTTTCTTTCTTTCTTTTTTTTTTTTTTTTTGGAGTGAGACACAGAGAAAGACAATGGAGGGGGGCGCACGGAGAGGAAGACAGATAGAGAATGGGTGCTCCAGCAGCCTCTCAGCCACTGTGAACGAACTCCAGGTGAGTTCACCCTCTTGTGGTCAAGTGCGATATTGCACCCCTGTGTCACTTTGCATCTGGCTAAACATGGGACCTGGAGATTGGAACCACTGGAGATTGGAACCCATGTTCTTAGGCTTAGCAGGCAGGCGCCTTAACTGCTAAGCCATCTCTCCAGCCCAAGAATCCCCATCTTAAACAAGGTGCAAGATGAGGACCAACACCCCAAGGTTGTCCTTGAGCCTACATATGTGTGCTGTGGTGGACACACACACACACACACACACAAACATGCACACTCCCCAAAATGGCATCAATACTGAACATGCACAGACTCCCTTCTCATCGTGGCTCCCTAAGCAACACAGTATGATATCTATTTACAGAGCATTTACATTATTTTCGGTATCTTAAGGAATCTAGACATGATTTAGAATTTATAGACAATGTGCATAGTGGTTATATACAAATAGTACACCAATTTATATGGAGACTGAACATCTGAGAATTTCAGCATTTGCAGTGGATTCTGGACTCAGTCCACCTAGATAATGAGGAGAAACTGTCTACAATGCAGTGCTCTGAAGAGAGTCAGTGCCTGATAGAGTACAATGGAGATTAGTACTTATGAGAAGGAACAAGGAAGACATGCCAGCAGAGGACATTTGACAGAGACCTGAACTGGAGAAGGGAGCACCAAATGCAAGGATCAAGCTGAGGTGGCTGTGGTACCTGCCAGTGCACAGGATGAAAAAAGCTCCTACTCCTGTGGAGCACATATTCGAGCAGAAGAAACACTTCAGGAGTAATCCTGTGACACCTGCCACTGGCAATCAAATCAGGCAACAGTGAAACGTGAAGCCTGATATGAAAACACAGGACCACATTGAAAGCATGCCACTGGGGAACGTGAATGTGTGTGCTGGGATCTCGCAAACCAGCTCTCCCCATCTCCAGCTCAACATTTGCAGTGTTGTCTCTGCTCATGTCTAGCAAATCTCAGGTAGAAAGGGACCTTGGTGGTGACCAAAGAGAACATCATCCTACTAGGGTGCCCCCCGGAATTTTCTGGAGTGCACCAATAAAGCAGTAATGTATAAGCGTGCTACATGCCTGTTAAATTAGCTTGGGCAGATCCAGGAAAGTTTAAAGAGTCCTTCTCTATGACAGCACTGTGCTAACACACCAGGATTGTTATTGAGCTCTTATGCTGGATAGCCACAAAGATTAAATATCTTGGAATATCCGTAACCCAGGAAATGAAAGATACCTACAACAAAAATGTTCAAACACTGAAAAAAGAAGTTGAGGAAGACACCAGATGATGGAAAGTTCTGCTGTGCTCATGGTTTGGAAGAACTAATATCGGGTGTTGCAATCAGGTTCACATTGCTGGCAGAACACAACCAACCAAGAGCAGCTTGCAGGGAAAAAAAAGGTTTATTTTGGCTTACCAGACTTGAGGGAAGCTGCATGATAGCAGAGGAAAATGGTGGTATGAGCAGAGGGTGGATGTTACCTCCTGACCAACATCAGGTGGACAACAGGAGCGTGTGCCAAACACTGGCAAGGGGACACTGGCTATAACACCCATAAGCCTGCCCCCAACAATACACTGCCTCCAGGAGGCGTTAACTCCCAAATCTCCATCAGCTGGGAACCTAGCATTCAGAACACCTAAGTTTATGGGGGACACCTAAATCACACCCCCACATTGGGCAAATGGCCATTCTACCAAAAGCAACTATAGATTCATTGCAACTCTAATTAAACTCTAGTACCAGTCTTCACAGAAATAGAAAAAATAATCTCAAAAGTCATATGGAGCCGGGCGGGTGGCGCACACCTTTAAACCCAGCACTTGGGAGGCAGAGGTAGGAGGATCACCGTGAGTTCGAGGCCAGCCTGAGAAGACATAGTGAATTCCAGGTCAGCCTGAGCTAGAGTGAGACCCTATCTCAAAACAAACAAAAACAGACAGACAAACAAACAAACAAGCAAACAAAAAAACTCGAAAAACCAAAAAAGAAAAAGAAAAAAAAGAAAAGAAAAGAAAAGAAAAGAAAAGAAAAGAAAAGAAAAGAAAAGTCATGGAAGTACAAAAAGACCCTGGGTAGCCAAAAAATGTCCTCAGAAAAAAAAATTTTTAAAAATTACTGAGGAATCACCAGACTGTTTTCAAGCTATGCTACAGAGCCTGATTCATTTAAAAAGTATGGTATTGGCACAAAACAGACAAAACAGACAATCAAGGTGGTAAGTCTTTGCAACTACCGCTAGCTGATCTTTGACAGAGGCCAAAAACACACATTGGAGACAAGATAGCATTTTCAACAAATGGGGCTGGAAAAACTGGATCTGTACATGTAGACAAATGGATCTGGACTCTTATCTCTCACCATGACCCAAAGTCAATTCCCAATGAACCCAGCCCTTATCGTTGAGCATGACTTTTGAGAAGGGAACTCCTTTGTTCCTGGGAAAACCCTGCCAATTCAGGGGCCGCTCAAGTCTTTTGAATCAGTTCTTTATGGTGCATTGAAATCTGCTCATGCTTCTGAACTGACCGTGGACTCTGTGTAGTCAGTGCTTGCTTGTGGCACTTACAAATTTCATATTTAAAGAAAAATAAATGTCAAATTTTGCCATCCAAAGTATTTTTATGTTTATTTGTGGTTTTCTTTCTTTCTTTCTTTTTTTAATTTGAAACGAGAGGTGTTTCTTTGAAGTCTACGCTTCTGGGCAACTTGCTTTGCAGGCCTGGCTGACCTCAAACTCATTATCTTCCTACCTCAGCCTCCTAACTGCTAAGATTACAGACCTACATCACCACGTCCAGCCGCTGCGCCAAGTTTTAATGTTTAAAATCAATCAAAGGCAGCAGATATAGAGAGATTTTATTTATTGGGTTTCTTTTGGGGAAAAAAATCAGTTTCTTTCTTTCTTTTTTCTTTTTTCTTTTTTTTGGTTTTTCGAGGTAGGGTCTCACTCTGGTCCAGGCTGACCTGGAATTCACTATATATTCTCAGGGTGTTCTCGAACTCTCGGTGATCCTCCTACCTCTGCCTCCCGAGTGCTGGGATTAAAGGCGTGCACCACCACGCCCGGCTAAAATCAGTTTCTTTACAACCCAAGGCTAGAATGACATCAATCATTGTGCATAAACACGCCCATGTAGGAAGAAATCTACAGCGCTCAGTGTGCCCATTTAGCCAAAGAACAGAGGCAGCCTCCCTCTAGGGCCTTTGTCTGGCTTTCCAAGCCTTAGGTTTCCATTCAGTATTCACTACCAGGCATGAGTTTCCTTCCACTGAATGGGCCTCCAACCCAATCTTAGAGCACTTTGTTACCATGATCTTTTATGTGCCAACAGAAGGCTATTTTCTACAGAGATAAAATACCATCTCACTGCTGCTAGAAACTAGTTCATCAGTGACTATGGCTTAACCACACTTTTTATCATGGCTACTGCAAGACATGGAAGGTCATGGACTTTAGAGGCTGTCTTTATCACAGTCCAGCCTTGAGGATTGGTGGAGGCTAGGAATTGCAAGCTTAGAGGCACAGTGCCAAAAGTTTTAAGGAAAATTCTACAGGATATAAGGTCAGGCACAGAGGTTGATGGCAAATGGCTATGAAAGGGGACCAAAGGGATCCCCAGATACCTTTTGGCATGTGACCCACAACATTCCATCTTTCTACTATCAGGGTATTCTAGTCAGCTAAGGTCAAGCCATCCACAGGACAGTTAATATAGATGCAGCTTCTTCAAATCTTCACGTTTCCCTGCCTACAGTGAAGGCAGCACCTGCGTGCCCCTGTCTGTGAATGAAATGAAGCCCGTGCAGACCATGCCGTGCCATGTCATCTTCTCCTGCACCGCCCGTGGTCTTACCGTGTTCAGCAACTCAACAGGACCTCAACACTTCACCAGTTTGATTTCTCCTCTGGATTTTCCAATTGGTTAAAGTTTTCCCCAAGAGCAAGGATCAAAATTTTATTCTTGGATGTTCAACTCAGCATGTTCTCTTTGTTTTGTGGGGTTTGTTTCCTTCTTCAGAACCCTGGGTTTTTACTCCTTCTATCTTCTCCTCCAAGCCCTCCCACCCCTTCACTTATTTCATTTCATTCAATGTTCCTTTGACATTTTAATTTTACTTTCCTTTCATTTATCTGTGGCCTGCCCAATTCTCCCACGCATCATTCACAGTTTTATTAAGAGATTATTGCTTACCTGAAAAATAAATCTCCTCACATCTCAGAAGCTGTCAGTTCAAGTTCAGTTAATAATGTTCCCCTTTGATCTTTTGCAAACAGTTTCTCACTTCATTAAGAATCTCAGCAAACCTTTGCAAGGAGCACACATGCGCAAACACCCACACAGGAATATGCAGCAGGAGGCCAATGTGTTTATTCATGAGACTTTCTGGTAAGTAGAGAACTCTTTATTAGGAAGGAAGGAATGCTTTCATAACTGCTTTGATATACCTAAGAAAAGGTGAATCTAGTTCTCTCAACAAACTGCGCTGGCTGGAAATTAGCTATTGTCAGTTACCTAACAAGAAGGAGTTGCTTTGCATACAAGTGAGGAAAAGTTTAAGAAAAAAAACCAAGAGGAGAATAGAAGGAGGCACATGGTGATTGCAGGGCGCCTGTGACCATTCAGGAAGGGTAACGGCCTCTGGAGGAAAGGAAAATTCCCTTGCTCCATCTCCTTCCCATTCTTAGTGAAGTCTGCCTTGGTCATGACATTTCTTGGGAAGAGGATTCTGTGGGGAAAGGCAAAACTCTCTCAAGTTTGGAACCCAGGAGTTAAGGGAGTACGAGCCCTGTAGCTAGATAGAGGGAGACGTGGAAAGGCTTGTGAGCTCTGCAGGTCAGATCATTTGTTAGATCCAGAGACACACAGCTGTCCTCTTAGTCATTAATATTTTGTCATTGATCTATTGGCTGAATATGTTTTGCCTATATGTAGGGTCATAAAGTTAGCCCAGCAAACGTATCTGTGACACTGAACAACAAAACGTCACCCTAAATTTTAGATTTACAGTGGAGAGTACGTGTGAGTGAACGAGTGAGTGAGTAGGTTATGTATTCTCAGAGGCTTAGAAGTGGAAGAGCAAGAACTTTAGGGTCCTGTCCTCAAGAGGAGGCTGGATCTTCTCTCTGCCTTCACTATGTTCCTGTAAGATGCAGCTAACACTGCCGACAGAACTCATTACTTGAATCAGCCCAACCCATTCTTGGGTAGGAAAACTCTCCTTCAACAGAGGCAAATTTCTTCCCTCATTATTCTGTCTATTTACCTGAACCTATACCTTGGGCATGTAGAATAAACACAATGTTATTACCCTAGCAATGCTTAGGACGGCTCAAACCTTAACAAGTTCCCAGAACCGTGTTCTTGATGCCAATTAGCTTTGTTTTCAAGGTTTCTCATATGACAGTCTTCTCAGTCCCTCATCATCATCATCATCATTATTATTGGTTTTTCGAGGTAGGGTCTCACTGACCTGGAATTCACTATGTATTCTCAGGGTGGCCTTAAACTCACAGCAATCCTCCTACCTCTGCTTCCCTAGTGCTGGGATTAAAGGTGTGCACCACCATACCCGGCTCCTTCAATATTGTTTTTGCCTTTCTGTGGGTATGCATTTTAAATCCGATGCGATGCTCAGAATTGAAGAGTGCATTCTAGACAAGTTGTGGTCAGCACAGCGTCCTATCTCACCTCTGCTCTAGCTGTAATGACATCCCCTTCCATGAATGGGCAAGGGATATGCCCATGCTTACATGCTTGTGCCTCCTGTAGCATCAGGAGAGGTCAGCTTCAATAGTCACACAGCACAGATTTCAGAGCTGGGACAACTTCTACCTCTGAGGATTTGCCACAGGAGAACATGTATTTTCTTTGGCAACTAAATTCTGTCAGTCCCAAGAGGTCTAATTCCCAGAAGGCCTTCACAAAGGTCTCTGGAGCTTTTCTGACAGACTTCTGCTAGCTAGAGGTCAAGTTCCTGGAATGTTTGACACAATCCCTGCTCTTCTCAGCTGTTTCTACTTTCTACAAAGAGGCTCGATGCTCCTGCCATCCTTTCTCTATTCCCATTGAAACTGAAAATAGTTGAAAATAGTTGGCTGATTTTACACATGAGAAATTAATTCAGCATCTTCTAAACACATTTCATTTAGCCTGAAACAGCCAGAACAGAATGAAGGAAAAATAAAGATGGATGGGCAAAAAGAAAAGGGAAAAATGGATTTTAAAACTGTACTTAATTTAGTTACTACTTAATAGCCATTATCGTGCTTTTGTTCATTCTGTTCTAGAGTTGCAAGCTTCATGAATTATGATTGTGATGGAGTGCAGCTTAAGCACTCAGAGGGTGTTGGTATAAATGGATGTTTTCTCCCTTAGCCATCACAGCCATGGAATGAGGGATCAGGGGCTCAGAGAAGGGTTGTGTTTTGCAGTGTATCTACCGAGAGTTCTTGATTATGTATCTTGCCGCTAGGTGAAGATGGGATGTAGGCACATTTAACTGAGTTATTTTGTGTTGTGAAAAGGTAGCTTTTCTCTCGTTAGTACCCTTTTATAGGCTTACAGGTATATAGGCTTTACCTATAGCTGTTAGAAGCGACAAGAAAGAACACATCATGTGTGTCTCAGCACATAATATAAGATCACTGTATCAGTTATTTTCTCATTTCTTGGATAAAATACCCAACCAGAAGCAGCTTAAGGAAGGAATGGGTTCATTTTTCACTTAGTTTTGAGGGGTAGTTCTTCATGGCAGGGAAGGCATGGCAGGAATAGGAGGCTGGCATCACACCATCACAACATCAGGGAAGATGTGGACAGCAATGCATGCTGGTGATCAGTTAGCTCACTCATTTTTTAAAAAAAAAATATTTTATTTGTTTATTTATTTGAGAGAGAGAAAGAGGCAGAGAGAGAGAGAGAGACAGAGATAGAGAGAGAGAGGGAGGGAGAGAATGGGCACGCCAGAGCCTCCAGCCATTGCAAACAAACTCCAGATGCATGTGTTCCTTGTGCATCTGGCTTATGTGAGGCCTGGAGAGTTGAACTGGGATCCTTTGGCTTTGTAGGCAAACACCTTAACAGCTAAGCCATGTATCCAGCCCCCTCACTCCTTCTTACACAGTCCAGGACCCCAAGCCCATGAATGATACCACCCATAGTTGAGGTGGATCTTTCCACCTCAATTAATCTCAGCTAGAAAATACCTAGCAGGCAAAAGACAGTTGTTTCCATGGTGATTGATATCATCCTAGGCACTATGCACTCTGCTGGTGGGCGGAGGGACGTCATCGATAATTTAACCCAACAGTGGACCCAACCAGACAAGATGTGGCCACTGGTGTGACAGTGGTGTGACTGTTTGACCACATAATTCTGATGGCATTTGGGACCTGCTCCTTGGGAAGGAATGTGTATCTGATATTGAAAAAATAGTCAAAATCTTGTGTCTGGGAAGGTCAAGGCCCCAGGAGGGAAACTGCTACTATTGTATGGCTAAACAGATATATTGTGGGCCTCAAATACTTTCTCAATATTTATGTTTATGGCCATGGGTTAGCGCTGATCTCACTTTTGGTCAGAATGCCTTCTATTTTCAATGGGTGGTAATTACTGGAGAGACTCAACACTCTTTTGAGAATAAATGACTGTTGAATGGTCAGTCATAAATGGAACATCTATATTACCCCCTCTAAGGCCCAGGAAACCTTGTGGAAGGGGCGGCAGAAAGAATGTATGAGCCAGAGGATAGGGAAGAGTGCTGTGGAGCACTGTCTTCTGGACATGAGGTAGCTATTGTACTCAGGAACTCACCGCATCTGTTGTTACCTCCATAGGACCTGCATATGACTAGGTTCATGGCTGGAGACATGGTTTAGTGGTTAAAGTGCTTGCCTGCAAAGCCCAATGACTCAAGTTCAATTCCTCAGTGCCCACATAACGTCAGATGCACAAAGTTGTTTGCAATGGCTGGAGGCCCTGGTATTCCCGTTCTCTCTGTTTGTCTCTCTTCTGTCTATCTCTCTCTGCTTGAAAATAGATAAAAATATTTTTTAAAACACTGGGTTCATCAACATTATGTCATGGATGGTGGAGGAGCTCATGAGGCACCTGAGGTATTATTGACAATTACTGGTTGGTGAATGTGGGGGAGACATTTTCTTCAGTGGTATAACCACTGGTGAGTTGCCAGCATTCCTGTTAATAACTGCTCATGCATGTGAAATGTAGTAACAGGTCTTAGCCTGTAATATCTATCTATGTATCTATGTTTCTATCTATCTATCTATCTATCTATCTATCTATCTATCTATCTATCTATCTATCAAACTTATGTATATAGAGAGCTGTAACCAAAAGTAAATTTATATATTTTTAATTTATTTATATTTATTTATTTATTTGAGAGAGAGATACAGAAATAGGCAGGTAGAGAGAGAGATTGGGCACACCAGGGTCTCCAGCCACTACAAATGAACTCCAGATGCCTGTGCCCCCTTGTGTTTACGTGGGTCCTGGAGAATCAGGCCTTGAACTGGGGTCCTTAGGCTTCATAAGCAAGTGTTTAACTGCTAAGCCATCTCTCCAGCCCCCCAAAAGTAAATTTAAAGAGATGAGTTAGAAGAGGGGAGAAGGAAAAAGCAAAATCATACTCATGACATGGAAATATAAGAAAAAATTCATCAGGGAGGGAATTATGACAGAAGAGGACAGGAGGAGAGATGAGAATTAACAAAAACAAATTGTATTTGAGAATGCCATAAGTTAAAAAAACAACAAAAAACCCTAATTAGACTCCATGTGTCACAAAAAAAAAGACAGAGAAGTAGAACTAAGACTCTTTGGGAAGAAGAAGGAATTGTGCAGGAGGGAGAAGAAAGCAAAGGAAGCTAATGCGGGTAAATATGATCAAAATACATTGCATATATGTATAAAAATTGCCAAAAATTAAAAATCCAGGACACAAAACCAAGTAATTATCATTCTAAAGAGTATAGAATTTAGTGGTACAGTCCAAAGTTTACATTTAATTGTGCAATACAGTGTCAGAGACATTAATTCACTCAACAAAGATTTGTTGACAATTTATTTATTTCCATCAGAAACAAAGGAACAGAAGGGAAGTAAGGGCAAAAAGAGGCCTTTCTACTGCAAAGTCCCAATGTCTTTTTAGCAGTGTGACTATGCCCTTTATTGGAGAAGAACAAAGATTAAAGCAGGTCAGTCATGTGTTCAAGGATGCGTAGCTGGCCGCTGAAGAGCCCGAGATGTATCTGTATTTATTCATGATGCTCACACGTTTCTCTCGGGGGAAGGTTCTGAGCATCTGTTTTTGATCTGGACGTTTTCATGATTGGGAAATGAAGGTGAAGGTGAGGTTGAGGGCAAGGGACAGAGTGGGTTGGGACAAGGCTACTCTGGAATTTGAGAGTCAGTGGTCTGGGATCTTGGGAAGCTTTTCAGGGGTTGAGGACATGCAGAGCAGCATACACACACACACACAAATACACACAAACACACACATGCTTATACACACACACACATTCATACACACAGCACAGACATCCCTCTGGACTTGCTCTGCAGAAAGACACAGGTCTGAGCCAGAAGAGGTGGCAAACTTAAGCCACAGGGACTCAATTGGAGACTCATGTAATCCTGAGGATAGGAGCCCAGTTCTGAGGTAAGTGTTCATGAAACATGACAGGCTTCATTTGCTCCTTGTTAAGTCCAGCTCTGAAGGAGTGGTGTTGGCCTGAGGGCCTGTGATGTTAACCACCATGCTCCTTGTCCTTCTGTCCCTTAGTTCATTTTGATTTGTTTATTATTTATTTATTTTAACATTTTGCATATTGGTCATATTCCTATATGGTTAGACTCTTAAGGCCCCTCTTCCCATTTCACTGAAGGCCCTCTTCAGTTGGATTATCTGTATTCACTGTGGGGTCCAGAAAGCGCCAGTCAGGCTCGTGTTGGAGTTCTTTACTTCACTGTCTCATGGGAGGCAGTGCAGGGTCGTACGAAGAATAATGGTTTGAAATTAGGTCTTTCCTTAACCTGTTGCAGTACACACAGCTTTTTGGGTTATAAGGGATATAAACAATAGCAAAAAATCTTGGCCTAGATGAGGTGAAGAGAGGGATTATGGGCCATTCCACTGGAGACCTGAGGCCCAGGGAAAATCAGAGACTTCCACAGACATAACGTAATCTCAGCTCCTCTTTGGACTCTCTCCTTGGATCTGTGTTTCAGCCCCTCCTTCTTTAGCTCTGATCTTTTCAGGGATTGTGACTTTGGCTCTATAAACACATTAGCCACTCATCGGACAAGTATGTGTCCTTCAGTATCAATTCAAACTCAGAAGAAGAATCGTACTGGTTGAACACAAGTCAGAGTCTTAGGTAGCACAGCACATAGCTGGTGTGGAAGAGGACTTCTCCAAAGGGCTGGAAGTACCCAGTAAAAGAAAAGAGATTAGAGAACAGAGAGATGGTCAAATGGCCTGATGAATAACTCAGGAAACTATTGAACTTCAGCTTACTCTCAGTAAAACTGGAATAATCTTAGTCTGTGTGGCGGGACTTTAAAAAGCTGTGACCTTAAGTAAGAGGTCGGGGAAAGAGAGAAGAGGAAGCAGAGAGAGATTGCCACTTGTGAGCTCCAAGGTCAGACTTCCTGAATGCAGGGCGCATTCTTCTAGGAAGGTCAGGAATGTCGGGGTAAGACGTCAGCAGGTAGAACAAGAAGCTAATGACAAGACTATGTTCTCTATAGTGCAGTGCAGAGCATCCGCTTATCACTGTCACCACGTTGCTGGACAAGCCTGTTTTACATCAGCATGCTGTACACCAGAGGCGTATGTTACTTCGTTTTCCATTTCTTACTGTTGGATGACTTTTGACTATTCATTACCATAAATTCTGCAGTAATGAGTAGATGTAGTAAGGTTTCTCTTATGCTAATTTTACCTATATTACAACTAAGGAATACATACTTTAAAAAGGAAAATAATAAAATCCAAAGTGGTTGATCATTGCAAATAGTCGCTGAATATACTAATTGAAGAAAATAAAATTATTCATTTAAATTTTGCATTTTAATTTGATCATGCATTCAAGAAGCAACAAGCATTACAATATGTATACAAATGCATTAATAATTATATAGTCACACATAATATTTGACGTGGAGTTTACACATATTCCATGAGCAGACCTAGGTGGTGGTGTTAGAAGAGTAGTTCACAGGGTCTTGGGCTAGTCCATCTGCACACATTACTGTGGATGGTAGTCACCCACAATCACGTCAGCTGACTTGGTGACATTAGCCATCTTTTCTGTCAGACCAAAGCCTGTTCTTTAGTAAAAGCCAATGAATCCATGACTCTAGACCCTTGAGGACCACATGCAGCCCTGTGGTCCTAAAGTGGTCTGAAAAGGACCGCCTTCTGCAACTGTGGCATTTGCAAAGCCCCTCCAGCAGCTGCCTTTGAGGCTGGCTGCCTTGTTCGGTGTCCTGAAGACTTCTCAACCCCACTGCCAAAAGAACTAATGGGGTTCTATGAGTTTTATTGGTTTTCTGTTCCACAGAAGATTTACTTGGAATCCAGGATCACATTTATAAAGCTTATGAATCAAAGTTTACAAAGCACCTTATACTGAGCATGAATCACTATCAGTCCCAGCTGGCTCCTGTTGCCACTGCTATGCCCATGATGATGGACAACTTCTTTCCCTTCCTCCCTTCCTCCCCACTGTGGACCAGATAACTCTCTCTGTCCCTCTTTCTCTCCCTCCCTCCCAAACGCTACCACACACATGAATGCATGCACACAAATTTGAAAATTATTTTCTTTTTAGATTACACGATTATATAACCATATATACATGCATATAAACATATATACACTTGCACATATACATATATAGTCATTAACTATAATGAGTAGGTTATGGATGAATCATTTATAGGAGACTCCACATTTGGGGCATGTATAATACAGCAGCACTCCATAGAACAGATATAATGACAGCCATCCATCTGCTCTTGGTGAACAAACATTGTTTTTGATTACCTTGCCAATAAAAACTTGACTGGCATATGTGTGTGTGTGTGTGTGTGTGTGTGTGTGTGTGTGCGTGCGTGCGTGCGTGTGTTTGGGATAGAAGCCCAGAAATGTGAATATTTGGAGCAAAGAACACATTTCTTTTCTTACATTTCAAAAGCTGTTGCAATTTTGATCTTTAGCAACACACAGAATTGATTGTGTCCCACACTGATGTGTAATACTGCTTTTCACTTCCTTGTGTTCTCACCAACAGCAGGTGTAATTACTCCCTATTGTGTATGTCAGTTATGGATATAAAGTGTTATATTATCATTACTTTAATTTGCATTCTTCTGATTAGTTTGCTGGCTCAGGAACTTTTCATAATTGTGTTAGTTATAATTGTTATATTTTTTTCTTTCTGAGACAGGCAGGTCTCATGATGTAGCCCTGACTGGACTCAACTCTGATGCTTCTGCCTTGGCTGCCCAGGTGCTAGGATTACAGGTAAGTCTCACCACTTCTGCTGCTAGTGTTCTTTTGCGAATTTCCTGCTTACTCATATCTAGTGTACAGTTTTGTGTGAGATATTTTAATTATATGTTTGAAATGATTATAATGAATAATATTAGTCACATGTCATAAATATTTAAAATAATATTAATTTAAATTTTCTTTGACTTTATTCCTAGAGTCACCATTTTAATGTTAGAATTTATTTATTTGATAACTTTTGGGTTTCCTCTTCTGGCTAAAAATATTTTTATTCTATTAATGTTTGTAAAGATTTTGTTGTTGTTGCTATTATGAGGTAGGTCTGTCCTACACTTCTTCTTCTTTGACATAGTCTCACTCTAGCCCAGGCTGACCTGTAACTCACTCTGTAGCCCAGGCTCTCTTCAAACTCATGATGAGCTTACTACCTTAGCCTCTCAGGTGCTGGATAACAGATAAGAGCCACTGTACTTGGATTTGGGGGCATGTTAACAATTTTATTACTTATTTTTTTGTAGTTAAAATTTCAGTCACTGTTACTTTTGTTTATCATTTGAGGAAGAAATTTGAGGAAGGGACAGAGGAGCACTCAGCACTGAAACATATCTAACACACTTTCCAAGGCTCAGGGTCCATTACGGAAGAGATGGTGGAAAGAATGTAAGAGCCAAGAAAAAAGACAGAGAGCGAGAGAGAGAATGTAAGAACCAAAGGAAGAGGAGGACTCCTTACAACATGCTCCTCCAGACACAAAATGGCCTGGATATCCATGACCTTGCAGTGCCTGAAACTACCTACACAAGGCCATCATAATTAAAAGAGAGCCCGATTGAGAGGGGATGGGGATATGATGGAGAGTGGAGTTTCAAAGGGGAAAGTGGGGGGAAAGAAGGGAAGTACCATGGGATATTGTCTACAATTAAGGAAGTTGTCAATAAAAAAAGAAAGAAAGAAAAAAAAAAAAAAACCTCTACAAGTCATCATTGGGAGGAAATGCATAGGCAAGACTATCTTCAACTACAAAACCCAAGTTTTGAAATTGGCTATAAAATGTTAAAAGATTTAATTAGAAGCCATGATCTCCAGTGATACTAAATGGGAGTATCAGCTATACACTGCTGTAATCTCTATTTTCCTGACACAAGAGACAGATAAATGTACATTTCCTAAAACAGTTCAAATAAATGATCTGATATACAATATGAATATATGGTAAGCATACATCATTTAACTTATAATTCTTTTAAATATTAAGTGATTATTTAAGCTGTAAAGTCACATTTTAAGCAGCCAGCCAGGGTGGCTCACATTTATGAGCCCATCACTCAAAGGGTTCAGGTGGTAGGAAAGATCATGCCTCAAAAAAAAAAAAAAAAAAAGAAAGAAAGAAAGAAAGAAAGAAAGAAAGAAAGAAAGAAAGAAAGAAAGAAAGAAAGAAAGAAAGAAAAAGGCACATTTTAGGTCAAATGTATGCTTAATATGCTTAGATAGTGTATTTTAGTGACTTTAGAAACATTAAATTTGGGCTGGAGAGATGGCTCAGAGGTTGCCTTGCCTACAAAGCCTAATGACCTAGGTTGGAAAGCCAAATGCACAAAGTAGTACATGCATGTGGAGTTCAACTGTAGTGGCAGGAGGCCCTGTTGTGCCCATTCTCTTTCATTCTCTCCTTGCAAATAAATAAATTAATTTAAATAACCGTAAATTTGGGATTACATGCTTGGGACTCCTTCTGTTTTACAGGAGCTTTGGGTTTTTTTCCCCTTCACTTTGGTGCAGGAGCTCTGCCTGACTTTCAAAAATAAATACATAAAACAAAAGAGTAAATTTTGGGCTACACTTTTATCTTAATGGTAGATTGCTTGCCAACTATGAAGCCACTGCATTGAATTCACAGTACCACTAAAATATAAAATAAAATAATAGAAGTAAATGCTATTCAAATTGAAAAAAATTCTTATCTTTGGATGAGAAGCTGATTGTATCAGAATTCTTTATTAAACCAACCTCCTCCATTTCTTTTTTAGAACGTTTTACACAACATTTCATTCATTTATTTGCAAGGAGAGAGAGAAAGAGAGGCAGAATGGGCACCCCGAGGCCTCTAAATGTTGCAGATGCCACTTTGTGCATCTGGCTTTGCTTTGGACCGGGGAATCGAACCCTGCTCATTAGACTTGCAGGCAAGCACCTTCACCACTGAGCCGTCTCTCTAGCCCACTTCCTCCATTTCTGTAGTAAAATAATACCTTCATGATTAGATCCAGTCCCATCCTTAGTAGAATCTCCTCTTGGAATTTATGTTCTACTTTACATATATGTTTATTTATTTCTATCCAAATCTCAAACTTAATTGGTCTGAATTGGTTTTATTGTAGTTTTTGTACCTATGAATAAAGTCCACCTCTCCAGTTTTCTTTTGATTACACTCCTGTCAGTTCCAGGTAGGATTCTTGAATATAAACCTTGAGATCATTATATATAATTCCAAATGTGTTTTCTATTCCACATTTCACTCAGTGTCTCTGCATGTATATCAGTATTGAAAAGTGCACTTCCTTAATGATAGCCAATATCCTCAGCTAGGAACACAATTTCTGTCTTAGTAATTCACATCCAGTTTGAGGGTCTCAGGAATGCCTTATAATTTTTCATATATGTCAGATATTCTGATCATTTTGCTTATATTTTACAACTTTTGCCATAATTCCTTTGTTTCCCTTTATAAGCTGTGTTATTCTAGTTAGAAAAAATAAATAAGACTTAAGCCAACTCATCATACCACAGCTTAGTAATTCTAGGAGGTATGTGTGCCTTAAATAGTCTCTTGAATATAAAATTCTCTCTAAAATAACTATGGTCATTCCATATATCTGGTACTAACTTCTCTCTCTGTTGGAGAATTTGCTTCTCTTTTTCAGATGGATGACGAACCTGAAGGGAGGCTCAGCCTATTGCACTTCACCAGGGCCCCAGCTGAAACCAGAGAGTATTGGGGGAAATGGGCAAGAGGGCAGCTTTCTTGGTGAGCCTGGTATCAGTACAAGGCTGAAGGAGATAAACACAGAGAACACTCAACTCCTACTAAACCAGATATCCAGAGACACAGAGGCTCCCAAAACTTCATCACTGAAGCAGAACTAAAACAAACCCAACGTGGCTCAGGGAAGTTCACAGAAGAGGGGGCCGAAAGAGTGTTAGAGTCCCAAGTTGGGTCAGTATGCCCAGAGACTTTGCCTCTCCCCCACACCTGTTGACTACCCCTATAATGCATGACCCACATTCCACAATGAGGAGGGTCCCTTCGGAGGGGCGAGGTCAGGGAGGCGGGTACCAGATGCACCAACATGAATGTAAAATTAAAATAAATAAAAAATAGTCTCTTGAGCTTTGTACAAAAGCATGTCAGAAATACACAACTTTATCTCATTCACGAGTGCAGTCATCACTTACTGAACGGGTTCACTGGAGCTCGGCACTTTGCCAGGCACTTGCCCTCCACTAGCAGATGAAGAGCCCACGCTGTTTGCTCTGCTGGAGCTGATACCCTACAGGCCAGATATAACTGGGAAGGGATACTACATGGAGAGTAAACCTGGTTTGCTTTAGCAATAGCGAGGGAGCCAGAGTGGAGTGGGAGGTGACAAGAACAGAAGAAGAGAAAAAAGAGAGTGAAGGAACAGTGGTAAAAAGATTTGTCAGGTTCTTTGTACCCACGTTCCCCATTGAAGAGGGTCCCTTTGGAAGAGGGCGGACATGGAGGAGGATAAGGGAGCCAACACTATGAATGTAAAATCAGAATAATATAAATAAAATAAATTATAAAAAAAATAAAAAGAAAGAGAGAAAAAAAGATTTGTCAGAAGAGAGAAAGCATGTGTGAGAAAGGAGAGAGAGAGAGAGAGACTTTTTTCTTCTGGGCAATTGCTTTGAAGTAAAAACTTGAACTGCATGAGAGGAGTTTCACAGGTCTGGAGTTCAAAGAGGAAATGTTTGTGAGAGTTGAATAATCATAATTGTAGCAATATTTTAATTCAGATTTCAGATATACATTTCAAGGTCTATTTCTTCTTTTCCTCCCCTCTTACACCTCTGTCTCTAGATGACTCTACACCTTAGCACACGTTCATCATGTCCACCAGCACTAGCACATCTTAGCATGCACAGATGTTCTCTGTGTGACCCCAGTGTGCTGGTCCAAGGGCTGCAGTGAAAAGCTGCTCCCCATGCTCTGCTCAGGGACAGACGTTAGGCCTGACTGCCTGCAAGGTGGAGGTCAGTTGAGTGCTTATCATGGTCACTGCCATATTTTGTTGTTCTTTGTGTGTGTGTGTGTGTGTGTGTGTGTGTGTGTGTGTGCCTACACTGGTGGGCAGGTGCATGTGGAGACCAGAAGACACCATTCACCTCTTCTTCTTGAGGTGAGCTCAACAGACTGGTGTGTGTGTGTGTGTGTGTGTGTGTGTGTGTGTGTGTGTGTGTGTTTTAATGCAAGATAATAAGAGAGAGAGAGAATTGGTGCACTAGGGCCTCCAGCCACTGTAATCTAACTCTAGATGTGTCACCTTGTGAGCATGTGTGATCTCACACGCTTGCTTCACTTTGTGCATCTGGCTTATGCGGGACTTGGAGAGTTGAACATGAGTCCTTAGCTTCACAGGCAAGAGCTTTAAGTGCTAAGCCATCTCTGCAGCCCCAACTCATCTCTTTTAAAATAAAAAGGTATATTTTATTTATTTATCTGAAATAGAGGCGGATAGAGAGAAAGGATGCTCCATGGCCTCCAGCCACTGCAAACAAACTCCAGACACATGTGCCACCTTGTGCATTTGGCTTGTGAGGTTACTGGATAATAGAACCTTGGTCCTTAAGCTTTTTAGGTAAGGGCCATAAGTGCTAAGCCACCTCTCCCAGTCCTATTCACCTCTTTTAGAGGCAAAGTCTCTAGTTGGCCTGGATCTCACTGATTAGGCAAGACTGGCTGGCCAATGAGCCTTGTAGATTCTACTGTCTCTGTTTCCCAGCACTGGGATTACAGGTGCCAGTTTCTGTGGGAACCGTTGATAAAACTCAGGTTCTCATTCTTGCTTGGAAAGCGCTTTCCGCTCAGCATCTCCACAGCCCCACTGCTATGTATGGAACAGAGAAGTGACACAGCCTGATGTGTTTAGAAAGAATCAGTCTTGCTCCTGTGTTGTGGACAAACCATGGAAGCTGCAAGCAGAACCGTGAGCAGGCTCAGTCAGGAACCTGGGACTGGCAAGGGTGGCAGAAGGAAGAGGCAAAGGGTGGGGCAAGTGGCCAGCCTGGATTATAACTCAGTGGAGGCACCAACAGATTTCTTGTTAGATTCAATGGTAGGTGTGAGTCAAGTTTAAGTGCTGGAGATGGCTTTTGGGTTGATGCTTGAGAAATTGAAAGAATTGTGTTTTCATCAACTAAGATGGGGAGGCTGTGCAATGCGCAATTTGGGCTTGTTGAAAATAAAGCTTTGGAATTTTTTTTTTTTTATCATACATACAGTGTTTTAAGCTATACAATGAATGAGATCACCAAAGGAAGGCATTCAGGTCAAGCAGGAGAGGAGCAGGGCGTGATTCTAGGGGCTATGATAGATGTCGGAGAAAGGAAGAGGGACCAGCAGAAGAGACATAGAAAGAGGTGGGGTGTGTTACAGGAGGAGACCCTGGCAGCCAACGAAGGGTGTATTATTGGGAGGGGGGTGATGGATAACAGTCTCAGTGCTGCTAATGGTTGTCACAGGGCAGACCAGAGGCAGGTTTTCAGAAAGAGGGTTTGTGAGGGGGCGTGGTCAGGAAGCTCTGCAGGAAGGGAATGAAGGATTCAGACCTGGGCAGAGGGGAAGTGAAACAATCACACCACCATAGCAGAGACTTCAGCTAGACCCAAAGGATTCTGGAACTTGGGTGACTATTCAAAGATGTCATGAGTTGGGGCAAAGATGCCAGCCTTCACAGCCTCCCCTGGATCAGTCACTGGATGTTCATGCTGGGAAGGGGGCATTATCTTGAGTGACACCTCTTGAGAAATACATCACAATGGACTCAAACGACAGCTGTGACATGAAGCAATGGGCTGAGTCTCTTGTCTGAGACCCAAAGCACTCCCATGTGCTAACAATGACATTGAGCAGGGAGAAACTTGAGCTTGAGGGTGTGCAGTGTCTGGATGGTGTTTGTACATGTACACCTCGCGTGCACACAAGGGGAGGCCAGAGGCGAACGCTGAGTACCCTTGATCACTCTTCCACTTTATTTCCTTGAGATGGGGTCTCACTTACTTTGGTGCTGCCAGTTTTTGATTAGACAGGCTGACCAGTGAGTCCCAGTGATTCTCCTGTCTCTGTTTCTCTCAGCACTGGGGTTATAAGCTTGTATGGCCACACCTGGCTTTTTTCTTATTTTTAATGTTTCTGCGAGGATCCAGCTCAGTTCTTCATGCTGGCACAGCAAGTTTTCTTACCTGCTGAGCATCTCCTCAGCTCCTCCATGATCTTCCTCTAAGCACTTTATTATTAGGGACAAAATCCAACCTGCGGTAGGATAAGGATAAATGGGCAGAGAAAAATCGAAAAGAAAACAAACCGATAATAATAATCAACCACTGCAATGTTTTATTCCTTCTTGTTTTGTGGCAGGTCTCTGTCATAAAACCAAAGGCTGGCTTTGAACTTAAAATCCTCCTGGTTCCACCTTCTAGTGCTGGGATTATAGGCTTGTACTGCCACTCAGATTCAAAGTGTTTTGATGGAAATAAGAGCAGAGATATGCTCTGGTAGCTGGAGTGGAGAGGCACCAGGGAAATGACAGGACGTCAGAAGACCAGTGGTGCTGATGCTATAGGGAGAGAAAAATTGTTATGTCAGGGCAGGTTTAGAACTGCTGGAGCAATTGCTCAGAGGATTCTTCTACAGTGTTTTAAATTACTGTGTCTCTTTATGTGACACTCTATTTGTGAGAAACAAAAATGTTAACCCTTGATGGGATAGGCAGGCCTCCCATCCTGTGCAGGATCTCCAGAGCAGACTTTCCATCACTGTTAAGCAGTGTGATGCTGAAGGGCACAATGACATGGTGAATGGGGACCTAGTTTCCATTGGAGTTGTCCTTACAAACGGTCATAGTAGCTGCTGAAATGTGTTAACTCCTTTCCAGCCTCTGTTCCTATGATCCACTGTCCCTTCCACTGCTCTGCTCCCTCGTCACACACTTTCGTGGTGGAGTGCTTTAAGATCAAGGAGCCAGAAACCACATGTCCAGAAAGAGTTCTAACAGCACCAACAGTTACCAGAGAGACACTGGGACTGCACCTTGTCTTATATCTTGGGCTTCTTGACTTCAAAATTCAATGATAGTTATGATCTCAATGGGTACAAGAGGAGTCCAGTGAGAAGGCAAATCTATCAAAATACTTCAAATCTAGTGGCAGGGTATCTAGTGCAGTCAGTGCAAAATTTGTTTTGTTTTGTTTTGTTTTGTTTTGTTTTGTTTTGTTTTGTTTGGGTATCAAGACTTTTATTTTTACCATGTTAATAGGTTCCCAAATTGAGCATTTTTGGAATGATCACTACAAAGTCATAGCACTGTCTTATTTGTAAATAATGTGAAATTTCCCCCGGAGACCTAAGTAAGGCTGGTGTGTCGTTTCCATGATTCTTGCCATTGGATCTTTTCTCAGGACATGTTAGAGCTTGAAGCATGGTGGCTTGAGGGTTACATTGTTTTCGTGTTTCTTAAGTCATAAGTTTCTAAACAGCCTAGGAAATATGTGTTCTGTATAGGTTACAAAGAATTCAGTTTTCAAATCATCTATTTCTGATGCCTTTAGTCATAAATCTTTAATAATGTTTTTAATCCTGTTTATAGTATTTTAAATTTTATTTTTATTTAACTTTGGAAATTTTGTACATGAATATAATGTATTTTGCCTTCTAACTTTTCTGCTTTTTTTCTAAGTAGTTTTGGTAGTTTAGTTTGCATTTTGGTTGGGAGACATTCATTCTGTAAGTGTTGTTTACATGCATGATTTGTTATATATTTGCATATATTACTCATTTATAACTCTAAAACCTCTCGTGTATGTGTTTAAGCTACTCATTTCATTTGGAATGGTGGATTTATGTTCGTTTTTCCTTAATGAGTTTCATAAATCATTTACATATTTCAGTTGATATATTCAAAGAACCAAAGATGTAATGTGTACTACTTTATGGATTTTGTTAATTTCAGTTTTTACTTGAGTGATTTTTCCCCCTTATTACAGCTTTTTGGTTTCTTTTGACTTATTTCCCAGGAAGCCACCCATTTCCCTTTGTGATTCTGTCCTCCATCTTATGGAAACATGCCACTATTGGAGATTCTAATTTTTCGATTAATAGCAATTTTATTGTGGCTATGACCTCTTTTGTCTGTTCTTCTTTGAGACAACATCTCACTCTATAACCCAGGAACTCATTATTATATAACCTTGGTGGCCTACATTGGAGGCAGTCTTCCTGCCTCAGCCTCCCTAGTGCTGGGATTATAGATGTAACCATCATGCCCAGAGGGCCTGTGGGTTGTGGAGTAGTTTTCTCTTTTTCATTGCTTTTTACTCTGAAATTCCAGATCCATCTATCATTTGCATTATTTTCAAGGTAGGATCTTGTTGTAGCCCAGACTAACCTGGAATTAGTCTCATGTTGGTCTCAAACTCACAGCGATCCTCCTACCTTCACCTCCTGAGTGCTGGGACTAAAGGCATGTGCCACCACGCTCATCTCATTTGCATTTAAAGATATAACCCTCGAAAGGAATAAAGGGGGAACACCTGAAAAGAAAGGCCCTGGAGAGGGTTGGATGAAGACCAAGCTTAAAATTTTTTTTTTTTTTTTTTTTTTTTGGTCTCTGGCCTGTAACTCTCAGTATCAGAGATTGGTTGCTACTCACATTGAGCTGTTGATTGGAAAGACCTTCAAGGTCCCCAAATCAAGACAGCTTTTTGTCAAAGCAGTTGATTACCCACCTCAGGTAAAAGCTAAGACCCTGTTGCTGAAGCCTCCATATGATGCTGACACAGAGCATGGAGAGACCTGGCTGGAATTCAGAAGAAAGACAGACCCCAGACAGCCTGTCTAGTGCTGGAAAGCACTATATGAGCTACTGAGGAAAAGTAGCCAACAATGGTGAGAGCAAGCACAGGTCTAAGGTTCTCTGAAGCAAACACCCTGACAGGATGTACATGCCAGTGCAATAGTGGCACAACGAATAGCTTTCTGATTGGCTAAGAGATCCAGTCAGTGTAAAGGAACCCATATCTGGAATTGGGAACCAGATCAGAAACAAAGATTATGCTGTCTAGTATTAAACTGTCAATAGTCTTTGGCTAAAAGAAGGGTTACATACATCAAATTCTCCCTAAAGTAATAATGCTTATCCCATTTAAACTATTCTGACTTCACTCTCCGTTGCAGATTCTGTTCTTTATCAGAAGGCAGCGAGACCCAAGGAGATAAACGACCCCTCACACTTCAGCCAAGCCACAGCTGAATCCACAGAGAAGTTGGGGAGACGAGCAAGAGTGATGCTTCCATGCTAAACCTGATAATCAGCACCAGGGTGAAGGAGACAGACCCTAAAGACACTCAACACCTACCAAAGCAGAGATCCAGAGGCTCCTCCTAAGAGCTCATCACTGGAATAGACTTAAAACTTACCCACCACAGCTCAGGGAATTTTGCAGAAGAGGGGGTGGGAAGATTGTAAGAGCTACAGGTTGAGACATCATGCTCAGAGGCATTGCCTACCCCCCAAAATAATGGACTGCTGCTCCCATAACACATAAACCACAACCCCATAGGGAATACCTGCAACCCCACTGAGGAGGGTCCCCAGAAGAATGGGGGTAAGGAGGAGGGAAAAGAGGGTACCAACACATGATGTATCCATATGAAATATGTTGTTAATAACAATAATAATAATAATAAAGAAAAAACTTCCACATACTCAGGGGTGTTCTTCATTGTTACTGATTTATTTTTTTAGACAAGGTTTCATGGACCATGTACCATGTAAGAGGTGCCAGGAACAAACCAAGAGCCTTGTGCATGCTACGCAAACACTTTACCCACTGAGCCAGATCCCCAGTTTCTGCTAATTTTTATAGTCATAATTATTATCACAGTATGTAGACTGTCAAATTTCCACTTTGGACTTTTGTATGATCAGTCTTCATAAACATTTATTAGACGTGTGTAACATGTGTAACATCTACTAAAAGAACAAAGAATACTATGCACATATGGTTTATAAATCTGTATGCATTATGGAAATTGGGTGGTTCTAGCCCAATTGTGGAATACTAATTTTACCTCTACAAAGTGTGTGCTATATGTCTTGGATATCTTTATCCATTCTTTTAATTTTCAACTTTATAATTTAATCTTAAATTCATTTTTTCTTATAACAATTGTTATCAATATGAAAATGTGTGTGTGTCCATGGCTTGTGTGCACAGATGCAGTGGCCAGAAAAGCTGAAGTGTCCTTCTCTATTGCTCTTCCATCTCACTTTCTTGAACTAGTCTTTCACTGCATCTGTAGTTCCTTGTCCAGTTAGACTGGCTGACCAGTGATCATCCTGTCTTTGACCCAATTGGAGTTACATGCATGTACATCCATACTTGGGTTTTTTTTCTTATTCAGAAGTTTAACACATTAACAAACAGTCATTTGATTGCATTCCCATCCTTTTACCCTCTTTTGTCCCCTCTCCCTATACCTATCCTCTGGGGACCCTCCTCTTTCAATGTAGTCCTTCCTCTGTTTGGTTTTTGTCTCTTTTATTTCATTTTCCTACATCCTCCATGACAAAATGTTAATGGGCTGGGAATGGGAGCTGCGCTGCTCCTTTGGGGGTCTTGGTAACCACTTCAGGGTCATGAATACACTGGTTTCATACCTGGCTTTCTATGTGGGTTCAGGGAACCACATTCATGCTGTCATTCCTGCACCGTAAGTGCTCTTCCCTGCTGAGTTCTCTTCGCACCCATGGTTTAACTTTTGAAAGAAAGATGCTAGTCTCTGCCCGATCACATACACTAGAGAAACAACCTCTGCTGTGTGACTTTTCCTGAGCAGACGTGACCAAATCTGTGTGCCCAGAGAAGACCCTAATGAAATACCAAAGACACAGTTCAACCAAGTCAAGCTTGGTGAATCACGAGTTTATTGAGATTACTTGTAGGAGCATAGGGGAGGCATGCCTTACCTGAGCACTGGTGACTCAAAGGCAGTTTCATAACCAGGAGGCCCACACCCTCACGGATGGTGATGCATGCAGCCTTCATCTCCCAGGTTCCCTGACCAGTTTGCAGGCAATGCCACAGCAAGGGCATACCTTCCTCTAGAAATTGTTTATGCTTATATTACTTTATGTTCTATGTGATTCCCTTGCCTCCAAATATCTGAGAGCTTCCTGAGTCCTACAAGCCATCCTCCTCCCTCCAGAGAGATTGTTTGAATTCAGAGGAAGGAGCTACACAACACTCTACCTCTTCCTCTGGCTCTTATTTATATTTTTATCCCCTCCAAGCCTTGGATGGCGATGGAGATACAGATGCCCAAATATTTTCTTCCATTTATAGCTGAGCATTGGGCCACTGTGCCACAGTGAGAGTCATGCGTTCTCAGCAGCATGACCAGTTATGTCTCAGAAGGAGCCATTGTCCATGGCAAAAGGGAAGTTTCCCTCCATGTGTGAGGCTGAGAAGCCATAATCTATAGGCAAAATCACAAACCTGACAGGCAAATCACATCCATCTAACAAAATAACAGCAGTTGATTCTTGAACAAGTCATCATTCTGACTTACAAATCAGACATATGTGTCCTTCTGAGAAATAGGCCATAAATCAGGTTGGAAAGCACCCATAATAGTTGTGCCACTATTACCCCAGTGGGCACATCTTACCCAGCATGTTGGTAGTGCAGTACACAGGACCTGTAACTAAGTAGGACTGTCAGTGGCAATTCTCTCCCAGCAGGCTGCATAACAACTTCCAGGACTCTGAAAGCTATGTAAAAGGGTGACAGCCACCAGTTCAGTCCCAGATTGATTTCTCTATGCTCTGTGACCAAAGCATGTGGTACCTTCAACAATAAGGATTTACTATCTAGTTCAGACATACAACAACAGTGGCAATAACTGTTATTGTGTGAAGGGACTCAAAGGTCTCCCTGACCAGCAACCTGTAGGGAGAAAATACACTTCTAAAACAAATATTTTCACCTAACAACTTTATGACTCACAGGAGTGTCTTTTTCCACCCTTATATGATACCTTCATTCAAATTCCTTCTGGATGCATTCATACATGTCAAAGACACTTAAAGGTGAACTTTATATACTAAAACCTTTTTATGAGAGAGAGAGAGAATTGGCGTGTCAGGGCCTCCTGACACTGCAACTGAACTCCAGACTCGTGCACCACCTTGTGTGTATGTGTCACCTTGTACATCTGCCTTACGTGGGTTCTGGGGTGTTGAAAATGGCTTCTTAGGCTTTGCAGGCAAGTACCTTGACCACTAAGCCATCTCTCCAGCCCTAATAAAATCTTTTTTAAAGTAGAGAAAAAATGTCCTGAAGCCTCACCACTGTGCATGCTAAGGAAGTGCCAATGAGTCTTGAGATTGCAGCTAAAGAGATACTAAAAAAATCTGCAAGTGGAGAGTGCTATGTGAACTACTATGGGATAACGGCCACCAACAGTGTGAACAAGCAAGGGGTCTTACAAGCTACAAAATCAATCTGTTGGAAAAGATGCACACATCAGTGCAATAGTGACACACAGCCTAAGCAGGTAGTAAGTAACTCTCTGATTGGATAAGAGATCCACTTAGTAGGAGAGAACCCTTACCTGGTCCAGAGAACCAGGTCAAAATGTTAGAGATACCATGATCATAGATTCTAGAGAGAAGCTTCAACTTTTGGCCAAGAAGAGTGGCCATGCCCATCAAAGTCTTTCAATTAATGATGCTTATTTGTTTTAATCAAAATTGCTCTCACTCTTGGTTGGAGAACCTTTTCATTCTTTCTTTCTTTCTTTCTTTCTTTCTTTCTTTCTTTCTTTCTTTCTTTCTTTTTTAACAGATGTCAGGGAAAACTAAGGAGAACAAAATCCATCAATATGTCAAGAAAAGATAGCCCAGTATGAGATGAGTGACCTCTTGCACATTCTCCAAGGCCCAGGAAACATCACAGAGGAAGTGCAAATTTAAACATGAGTGATGCTCTCACTGCTATCCTGACAACCCTTTCAAGGAGATGGCGATAGACACTGAGGACACTCATAACTCATCAAAACAGAAATCCAGAGGATGCAGGGAGCTCAACACTAACGAAGACTCACAACACTGTCTTCAAGGCTTAGGGAACATTGAGGAAAAGGGGGTGGAAAGGCTGTTAGGGTACAAGGTGGGGAAGGAGCATCCTGAAATATTGTCTGCCCCCCCCCCCGTGGTAAATACCAATGACTCCATTGAGGAGGACTTTCAATAGAATGGGCATGGGGGAGAGGGGATATAAGAGGATAACATAAGGGGAATGGGACCAACACATGATTTGTTCATACAATAAAGTTAATAATTAATAAAAAAATCTTTAGCAAGGCCAAATATAGCATTTACAACAATTGTTTTTCTCAAAGAAGCAATGGAGGTATAGCAGCATAGATCAGAAACACCACCTCCTCCAGCCCTCCACAATCCATAGTCCTTCTTTTTTTAAATTTATTTTTATTTTGGAGAGAGACACAGAGAGAGACAGAGAGAGAGGGAGAGGAAGACAGAGAATGGGCACAGCCAGCAGCCTCTCAGCCACTGTGAACAAATATGACATTGAGCCCTTGCGTCACTTTGCATCTGGCTAAACCTGGGACCTGGAGATTGGAACCGATGTTCTTAGGCTTAGTGGGCAGGCGCCTTAATTGCTAAGCCATCTCTCCAGCCCCTAGTCATTCTTTCCGAGCCCTCCTGCTTCCGCATCCCTGGGAAACTGCTAGAGGGCTCCCTGGCATCTTCACACTTGTGATGGGTTTAGTGCGGCTGGCATGTGCTGTTTGGCCTGGATGAAGGCAAAGAGGGAGCAGGGTTTGATCTTGTCTGCTGTTGGAGCTGGCTGTCTAGTACCGATAGGGTCTGGGCCACTACCATGACTGTGGTATCCCTGTTGGCTACACCTACTTGCTGATAGCCACAGTCTGCGTGAACAATCTTCACGGTAGGTGAACTTTTTTTTTTTTCTTTGCAAGGGAGAAATGTACACAGCATACTCTTGGGGGTAACTCACTAACACAGCAGCTGGCTTTCTATTTTTTTTTTTCCCCTGGAGGAACTCTCACTTGACACAAACCTTACCAAGTTTTCTTTCCAATAACTTGGAGAAACCCTTTAGTCTGCTTTGCATACTCTCTTTCCTTCTTGATTGTTTTATTACTTTATGAGTCTAAGTCATTCATACCTGGCAGAGCGTCTTCTCTCTTATAAAGTTCACATCTCACCATGAGGCTCAGCAAGGCCTCACACCAGTCTCAAGTTCCCTCCTTAATCAACATCTCTCTTCACTCTTCTATGAGTGTAGTCTTGTCTGGCCAAGTGAAATAGACCTCAAATGCCACTTCTCTTGTGGCCCATTTCCCTCGGTAGTGCCTGCCCTTCCCCTAATGTCTTCTAATCTGATCTGTATGGGGACCTCAACCAAAGATAAACAAGTGCCCTTAGTGACTCATTGAGTTAGCCAGTCAGCTACTGGTTTTCCCCATATTGCCTCAGATTAATCACTTGGACTGATCCCATCCACACCTCTGTTCCATAGTCTCACAAGCCAGGCTGTGTAAAGGGATCCTTTATATTTCAAAGTCTTTCCCAACTCAGGCAGCTCAGATGCAGTGTTTCCTGATTTTCATAGTTTCCTGTGCCGGGTCATTCATAAGGTCCCATCTGCATGCTGACTCATGGATTTTCCCCTCCTCTGTATTAAAGGTCACTCCTGAGGGATATCTTTTATCACTCTCTCTTCTTCACAGTTACTTAATTCTTCCAATGGTTCCAAGTCTTCACATTTCAGGAAATGATTTTTAGCACAGATCTAATTTGTACTTTCTTCCCCACAGGTCTGTTATGTCCCTTTATATATTTCCCTTACATCCCAACTTTAAGAAACAGCAAGCCATTGTCTCCCATCCTCCCTTCTCCATTTTTCCTGCCAAATCAGAGATGAAAGCTAATAGAGAGGACAACACCACGTGCCTTTTTGCCATCACAGTTCCTCCCTGACAGGCAAATTCTTTCTGGGTGGTCTTAGGTACATGTCTTACCACCCACAGAGAAGACCACACAACTGCTGCCACAACCTGCTTATGACCCATCCCGCACATGCCACCTTCCGAGGTTGTGATATATTCCCTAGTCCACCAACGGTTTGGGGGGTTCCTCAATACTCATAGATGCCAGTCATCAAGGAGACAAGTTACTCCATAAGGCGTACAGAGGGATGGCTATCCTGTGATCCCTTCCAAGAATGCACCATCTGCAGACAACCTTGGTTGAATGTCTTGTAGTTCATAGCAGGGAGCATGTCACACTACAGCAAGGAGGACACTGTCCATATCATGTGGGGAAAGGAAACTATATCAGGCTTGTCCTCATAGATACCCCACAGTTCAGTCATAGTTGCAATGTCTTATGACACACTGCAGGAATCCTGCAACTGATCTTCTCCATCGGATTGTTGGTTCTGTCTTTACTTAGATGCCATTTATGTTGTGTGACTTTTCCTGGGAAGAAGCAGAGAGATGTTCATACACACCTGTGGTGTAGTGAATGAAATGTTCTCCACTGGCTCATGTGCTTTGAATACTTGATCCCAGCTGGCAGAGCTCTTGGAAGGTGGAACCTTGCTGGAGGAGGTGTGTCACTGGGAGTGGAGCTTCGGGTTTCTTAGCATAGCCCGTTGCTGTGTAGAGCTGAATCACTCTGCTTCCACCCTGCTGACATGGTGAGATGTGACACTCAGAGGTCTCCTCTGCCTTGCTGTCCCCACCATGATGAAACTTCCTTTTGAAACTATAAGCCAGAAGAAACCCTTTCCTTCTCTAAGATGCTTCTCATAGGGTGTCTTGTTCCCACAGTGAGAAGCTGACTGCTACAACTTCAGAATAGGTGTTAGTGGCAGATCAAAGAAACAATCCGGCATATTTAACTTGGTGAACCAGTGTGTTTATTCGGGTAACTTTCAGAAGTATGGATGAGGGGTTATGTAAAGCAGCATGGGTGAGTGACAGGCCACTGCACTAAGGAAAGGTCCAGCCCAACATGGATGGGGACTCACCAAAGCTGCACCTCTGGAGATCCCTGTCTGACACACCATCAGCTCATGGAAGAGAGTCAACCCTCTCCCAACAAGTGCTTTCTGAGGGGTGTGTGTATCTTGTAACTTGCCAAGTTTCCTGAGTCTTTTAATTCTCATGAATTTCCTAAGCCTCTAGGTTTCTTAGCTGCCTGAGGCTTAAGTTTCTCTCTCTTTCCTGCAGGAGGGAATGGGAATGCTTCAATTCAGAGGAACCAATTATGATTTTTCACCTTTGAAACTGAAATGGTTGTGCTTTATTTCCAGTTTCCCTTCATGCTAGTTTTTGTTCATCTGATGATTTTCATATGTACCTGGTCTTGTCCTCTTTTTTTGTTTATTTGTTTGTTTGTTTTTTTGGTGAAAATCCCTTTTCCTTTACTGTAGTAACTAACAAGACATCATCTACTTCCCCACTGGTTTCTTGGCCCAATGTACTAGTAGATAGATTTTTTACCCTCCTGTCTGGTCTGTCTCATGCTGTGGAGTTTTACTCACAGAAGGAGTAACGCCCTATAGTTTACAGGATGTGACTTCTATTTCAGATGCCTTTGGTGTGTATGTTATTATTCCCAGACCCTTGGTACTTATGTAGCTCTTTTTTTACTTCTGTCTTTATTTATTCATACTTTTATTTAAAAAGTATTTTTGTGTACATGTGTGTATGTGTTCATGTGTAAGTGTTGGTGTGTGGCTGCCATACATGCATGTAGTAATCAGAAGATAAATTCGGGTGCTGGTGCTCGCCTTCTACTTTACTGTAGGTAAGGTCTCTAACGCTTGTTGTTCACCACTCCGTTTGTAGGTTCTCTGGTCCAGGAGCTCTCTGGGAAACTGTCCTCTCCCCACCTATCATGTCACCACTGACATGCTGGAATTACAGAAGCCCACCACGGCTTCTAGCTCCCATGTGTGTTTTGAGGCTCCAAACTGAGGTACTCACACTGATTATCTGCTGAGCCATCTCCACAGCCCCCTTACTTTTATTGTCTCCCCTCTCTTAAGATCTTCTACTTAATTCATTTACTGTTTGATTGGAGGCTCTACATTAGCAATTTTTTTTTTAATTTAAGAGAGACAGAGAGAGGAAGAGGCAGAGAGAGAATGGTCATGCCAGGGCCTCTCAGCCACTGTGAACAAACTCCAGACGCGTGCACCCCCTTGTTCGCATGTGTGGCATTGCGAGCACGCTTGCATCGCTTTTGCAAAATGGCTAAACGTGGGACCTGGAGATTCGAACGGGTGTTTATAGGCTTCACAGACAAGTGCCTTAATTGCTAAGCCATCTCTCCAGCCCATCAACTCAGCACATTTTTAATGTAGTATATGCAATTTAACCTTATCTTCAGTACTTTTGCATTTATTCATCTTTTCTCCTGGTGTAAATTTTTCTTCCTGTTCCTAGCAATCACGTTGTCCACTAAGTACCACATGTTTTAGTTGAAAGTATTCCTTTCTTTTCTTTTATTATCAATTAATTCATTTTTGGTGTGTGTAGAGAGCAATTGCACTGTGGCATGTGGTGTATACTATGTGTGTGCAGATGTGTGCACCCAGTGCATATACCGGGGCTGAAGGAGCCTGTCATGTGCTCTCCTCTGTTGTTCATCTGAATACTTCCTTGCGACAGAGCCTCTGTGCAACCCAGAGCTTACTGCCTTTGGTTAGCAGGTCCTAGCAGTTCTCTAGTCTCCACTCTCCACAGAACAGGGGTCACAAACATGTGTGCTCAGGCCTAGGTTTTTACATGGGTGCTGGGGGATTAACTCAGGCAGTCTCACACCCTTGTGTGTAAGCAGCCAGCACTCTGACCTGGCAAGCCATCTGCCTGGCCTCTGAAAGGACCTTATGTACAGTGGGTCCTTATCATTCATGGATTCTGAATTGGCCAATTTCCCCTGCTTATCTACATTTGCAACTGCAAACTCAAAAATGGTGGCATTGTCCCTGTCGTGCATGACATGTTGAGGGTGGAGAAAAATTTGAGTCTTTCGATGCACACATTTCCCCAGCTGACATCAAACAGCACAATGCTCTGCCATCTACTTTCAGCTTTATCTATAGCTGTCTTCTTTATGGCTGAATTATTGCTACATTTTCCCTCATTTTTATGCTTCTTTTGTTCCTCTTCTTTCTGGTGCTGAGATGCTGGCCGGTGTCCTAAGCACAGGAAACCTGTGACGTGCCTGTGGTGATTTATGTTCCATTAGCTTTGTTCAGGGACAAGCTATGCTGCTTTGACCATTAGTTCAAGGTCAATGGCTATGTATATAGAAGCATGCAACAGACATATCAATTGGGTGATAAAAGTTACAGGAAATGAACCGTCAATACCTCTAAGGAGTTAGGGTCCAGCACAAGCTATCAGAGCTATTCTGTAGAACAATTACCACCAGCAGCCAGAATCAACTGTAGCTGCTTGTCTAAAGTTTTTCCTCATGCTAAATGCCATCATACATGCCATTATTCTCTTTCTTGTTTGAGTTGTCCATCTTCTCCAGAATTTTCCTACTAGCTGTTCTGGAAGCATCTGCTCACAGCTCCTTCCTCCAGCCATAAGGACCCTTGTGAGTGAACTGGCATGTTGGATGTCCATTCAGCAGTGCTCAGATTCAGTGACTTGTGTCTCACTTTTAATCCCCAAAGATGAAAGCAGGACCTTAGTGTCTGGCTTCTGAGTAATTGATAATCTAAATGATTTGGTTAGAAAGAGAATCCAGTACACCTCTCCAGCTACCACAGGTCTTCTGTGAGACAGACAGACCAGCAGTTTTCTCCAGGGGTTCACTTTCTATCCTCTGAATCTTTGGGGTACCTGGATTTCCAAGGTTATGCCCTTCCTATTCTGCCCATTGGTTTTCATGCTCTCATCCATCCTTGGGGAGCAGAAATATATTAGCATTGTTTTCTTTGAGGTTTCTGCACGCCTCAATGACATTCTTTTCCTTGTCAGAACTCATGTGTGTAAGAATGCTCAGCTCATAGACGCAGTTGGCATTTGGGAGTTGAGGAGAATGGAATACAGAATAATGATGTCCTCTTTCTAGAACTGGAGGCTGGAGGATGTTATGCATCAGTAAATGTCATCATATTCGATGAACTCTGTTTTCCTCCCTGAATAAATTTTTTGGAAGAAATGAACTTGAATTAAATGCCAGCACATCTTCTGTACTCCAGATGCTGCCACAGGAGAATTCCTTCACCGGATGGCTGTTGTTCCTAACACTGCTGCTCATAATGTTATGGGCAGATTGGTTTATCTCTTTTTTATTTATTGGCAAGTTGTTTGTATCACATGGAAGCAGCTGAACTTCGTAATTATGAGCATTCAAAGGGAAGAATTTCCATAAATGCCATATGTTTTCACCAATACTGCTTCAGAGGAGGCTCACCCATGAGTTTTCATATTGCATTTGTGATAACACTTCTATTATTGTACTGTCTATTATTCTCAGAATGAGGGAAATGAAGACACATTTTCTGGTCCATTAACACTTGTTAGTTTACCAAAAATCAATAGACTTTCTGATGTTACATATTCCTTATATTTAGGGTTACTCCAATTCCAGAAATCCCCACTAACTGTTCTTATATCCTTTTGGGAATATCAGTTTTATCAGATGCTGATGAAAGCATACCTCATCACCTCTTTCTTAATATATTTTTATGCATGAAGCATTCTTTAAAATGTTTGTTTCATTTAAACACAATGCTTATAAGTCATTCCTTTAAAAAAAATCTTTTCTAATGAATTGGATTTGGCTCTTACCTCAGTATCAAGTATCTTTTAACACTTCGACATTGAATCTGAACGTTTCAAGGCATCATTTCACATGGGCTAAATCTGATTTTTGTTAAATATTCATGACTCTTTTGAAGTACATTCAGTTTGGTAAGCATTTGATACTGTCACAAGAGTGCTTGATTTAAAAGCAAAATGCTTATGTCTAAAGCTCTCTCCTATTGAGTAGGTTGATTGTTTATCGGTGTGACTCTGAGTATGTTACTTACCTCCGAGAGTGTCAATCTTCACACCTTAGATAGAGAATACTAGCCTTACAGAATTTGAAGACTTGCATTCTTATATAAAGAAGTGACAGGATCATGACAAATAGCCAATGAAATGATAGCTGGACTTGAGACCATGAAGAAAGGTCTTGTACATCTAATGAACGTGGCTGATACAAATTTCAAGGACAAAGTTTAGCCTGCCTAAGGGAAGAAGGTACTTTGAAACATTTAAGGAAGCCATGCTTGCAGCTGCAGTATTAATTCACATCAGTGTTTCTGTTCATCAAGTCATGCCTGGCTTATCTTCTTCAGAAATATTTCATAGTCCATTTCCCTATTTCCCATAACCATGTTTACTCTAAATTATGTAACATCTCTCCAACATTATCCTGTAGCTCAGATTTGGTTTTGCTAAATTACATTTTCCTTTGCTCAAATTGTACTAAATATTTTAAATACCTTGTTTGAGGCCACGGGAAGAGAATGCATAAAAGAAGGGTAGGGGGAGGGTCAACCTAAACTCAAGATATTGTGAGTAAGACATATGTAAAATTACTTTTTTGAATAAGGGCACGTCTAGAAGCTGTAGACTGTTACTAGAAATTTTTCAGTACCTGGGATGGGATACCTTCCAATGAGTTGTTGGCCAAGGAGGTCCCGGTAGCCTCCAAAACATTAAAGGCTTTTGCCAAAGCCCTTGGTTTCCCTTGAGAAACAGATAGTAAGACCCTATTGCTGAAGACATCTCTTGCCTGAGAGGCACGGTCACTGAGAAAGCAAGCTGGTGCTGAGCAGAAAACCTTCTCCCTGTAGACCAGCCAATTGAAAGCTGGAAAAAGCTGCACTGCATGCAGAGTATGGACAGAAGCCATCAACAGTGAAAACAGTGGACGCTGAATATTCAAGTTTGGCCAGACAGGCCCAATGTCTGAACGGGTGCAATAGTGGCATGTCTACTCTTGGGGTAACCAACTGCTACATAATTGGACTGAATACATACCTGGTACTGAAAAACCTAAGTAAAAGTCTATGGTAGGTGAGGTCATGAGCCTTAGGGGTATAAGCCTGCTCTTGTCTGACTAAATGTATATATTATTCCCACCAAGCTACCCTGAAAGCACTACACTTAATGTTCATATTCACATATTAATGCTATTCTCACTTCTGGTTAGAGAAGCTTCTCTTTTCAGATGGCGATGACCACTGGGATGACCCAAAAGGCAACATAGTGCTGAGAAGAAGGGATGGAGGAGTGCCCAGCACTGAAACACCTCTGTCACACCCTCCAAGGCTCAAGGACCATTGCGGAAAAGGGGGCGGATAGAATGGAAGAGCCAAAGGAAGGGTATGACCTCCTACAATGCAACTGCCCAGACAGAAATTGGCCTCGATATCCATGACCTTGCAGGGCCTAACAATACCTCTGCAAGACCCTCAAAATAGAATAAAAAGATGATGTCATCAAATTAAAAGAGAGACTAATGGAGAGAGGGAGGGGATATGATGGAGACTGGAGTTCTAAAGTGGAATGGGGGGAGGGGAGGGAAATATCAGGTGGGTTTTTTTTGTATGTTAGTATAAAAGTCAATAAAAAACAATAATTATATATATATATAAAACCAACAGAGAAAAAGCATCTGAGAAAGAGAAGAAAATGGAAACAGCAATAAACATATAAGACAAATAAGTATAAAAAATACACATGTGTGTTTACATATGTACATATAATATGTGTTCATACCTCACTATATATACACACATATATGCATTCATCAATGCATAAAATTGTCATATGCTGAAATTAAGACTAGTTAAAATAACATGGTATTAGCTGGAGACAGATGGCATGTACAACCCAGTAAGAGGATAGCTGACTTAGGAAGCTGTAGAGATGTGGGCAGGGGTGGTAAACCTGCAAGGATGGGAAGCATCTGCTGGGGCATTCCCAGAAATCTTTACCACTCAAAGCACCCAGGGGCATGGAACAAGCAGAGTCTCTCCTAGCAGCTGTGATAGAGGAAGCCCCCCAATGCAAGTGTTAAGGAGGGTAGGAGTGGGGAAGAACAGATATTGGCAAGCTTTGACCTGACCTAGAGATGGGGAATATCTAGCCTGTCTTCTGATACTTGTTTAGGTACTACCATTCATGTAAATGGAACCGAATATCAGAGGGCAAGGTTGCCTGGTGCAGCTCTCCCCTGGAACACAGGGCAAGGCACAGTGAACAGGTAGGTGGCGTGAACCAAGAGAATCCCAGCACAGCAGGAGGCTGGAAGAGATCAACAGGCAGGGTTCATGAGGATGGTTAAGGTGGAAGAGTGTGAAAGGATGACAGTATTTTGTGTGAGGAAACATGTGGCCTGATACATGGATGGTGGGAGAATAAAACCACACATCTTTTCTGGAGAACAGATTTGAAATATGTGAAAGGCATGATAAAGATTGTTTTTCCTTAGACTTAAATTATCCTGAACACATTGGTTCTAACGATGTAACTAGAACATAGCCTAAGAAAATAATTGTGTAATTTCATAAAGTTGATTATAGAAGTTGTTCATGTCAGCAATAATAACTCTAAATCAACAGTGATAAGACAGAGGAAGAGTAACTTCAATCTTATCCTGTTTCTCTCTGTATCATTCCCTCTTCTCTCTTTCCCTTTCATATTACCTATATTTTTTTCTTCCTTCTTTTACCTTGGCACTGACCTGTAACTCCCAATACCAGCATGTGATTAACATCCACAATGAGCTATTGATCAGTGAGACCTACAAGGTTTCCCAAAAGAAGACAAATTTCTGTCAGAGTACTTGACTCACCAAAGGTTAATGGTAAGACTGCCGAAGATACCAGGTGTTGTTGGTATGGAACATGGAATGACCTTGCTAGAATCTGGAAGAGAGTCAGTCCCCAGACAGTTAGCTTGTCTAGTACCAGAAGGCACTACATAAGTGACTGGGGAAAAACGACCAACATCTGTCTAAGCAACTCGTGGTCTAAGCTACTCAGCAGCAAACAACCTGATGTGATGCTCACACAAGTGCAGTAGTGGCACACAGCCATGGTGGGTAACCAACTGCTCTAGATTTGGCTAACGGATCCACTCAATGGAATGGAACCCATACCTGGAAACGGGAAACACGTCAGAACCATATCCAAAAATGAACCCGCTCTCCAATATCAAGATCCCACCACCAGTGGGATATAAGAGGGCCTACACCTATTAAATTCTCCCTAAAATAATAATGGTTATCCATGTATCTTGCACTGACTTCACTCTCCATTGGAGAATCTGCTTCTCTCTTACAGATGGACACATATCCTGAGGAGAACATCAGCCCATCTCACCACATCAGGGCACCAGATGAAGCCATTGAGTTACAGGGGAAATGAGCAAGAGTCCTGCTTTCTTGGTGAACCTGGTACCAGCACAAGGGTGAAGGAGATAGACACAAAGGAATCTCAGCCCCTACCAAATCAGATATCCAGAGACACAGAGACTCACAAAACCTCATCACTGAAATAGACCTAAAATGAACCCAGTATGGCTCAGGGAAATTCGCAGAAGAGGGGGCGGAAAGATTGTTAGAGCCATGAGTTAGGTCATTATACACAGAGTCATTGCCTGTCCGGCATAACTGATGGCTACCCACATAGGGCAAGACCCACATTACCCATGGGGGGAGGACAGGGAGAAGGCTAACAATGATGCCATTATGGCTGTATATATACATAGCTAATAAAAAATATATTTAAAAAATACAGAGGAATAATAAAATTTTTAAAATATGAGTAAAATAATAAATAGTAAATATTAGTAAATGCTATTATTAAATCTTAGTAAATAATAGCAAAAGAATAATAGAGGAATAAAGAGTAATAAGGAGATGAATAAATAACTATATATGCATGTTTTCACACATATATTCAATAGTAACATGATTGAAAATATTAAGAGTGGTCATATAAATCAATATATTTTGCTATCAAAAAGATTCATGGAGGGACTGGTAAGATGGCTCAGTGGATACAGTATAATCCAGAGAGATCCCTGAACCTCACTTAAAAGCTGGAAGTCATGGTGGGCCTCTGTAATAGCAGCACACCAAAGATGGGAATAGAAACGTGTGCTTCCCACTAGAGAATTTCCCAAACGCTCATGGACCAGTGCGACTGGTGAAGGCATCAGTGAACAACAAGGAAAACCAGAGACACTGCCTCAAAATGACGTGGAAGATAAGTCTCTGAAAGATGTGCTGTGATATCCAGACATGCAGTGATACACAAAGCCACTGCCTCATGCACATGGACACATAACTTACATGTACTTAAACACAAAAAGTGAAAGAGTTATGGTGTGAACACAGCATATAAAAAGCAGTCTGAAACAGTATCCCCCCCTTTTTGTAAGGCAAAATGACAGAAATGGATTTCTCAGGCTGAACTGCTAGAAAGAAAATGAAGGAAGGTGTAAGCTCGACTGGAGCAGCACTGTTGGCCCAAGCTTTCCATGATCCCTGTGTTCATTCCATTTCCTCCCTATGAGCTCTTTCTGACTCATCTTAAAGAAACAGGCTGGGGTGGTTTGATTCAGGTGTCCCCCATAAACTTAGGTGTTCTGAATGCCATGTCCCCAGCTGATGGCAACTGGGGAATTAAACCCTCAAGGAGGCAGTGTATCATTGGTGGCGGCTTACTGGTGTTAGAGTCAGCTTTCTCTTGCCAGTGTTTAGCACAGTCGCCTGTTGCTGTTGTCCATCTAATGTTGGCCAGGAGGTGATGTCCACCCTCTGCTCGTGCCATCATTCTATAGTAGTCAAGAACAGAGATTCCAGCTTCAGATGTATGCGTTTGGAGCCCAGGTCTGCCATTTGTAATGCATGAGGTGTCATGGTGGTCCTTGGCCTCTGTGGTCTCAGGTGGGGATATTCCTGGTACTTAATTTACAAGATTGTGGGGAAGTTGACTCAATATGTGCAAATCCTTCAGAAAGTACACAAAGTGCTAGCCATCTTCATACTTAACACCATTTTTATTAGAGTTGAGGTTGTGTTCATAAGTGACCAAGGTAATTGTCTTTATCAGGTATGACTTCTAATTGTATGCACCAATTGTTACACGAATCCTGTTTTACATTCGATGACTTGCAACATGCATACACACTCTCCTCTCCAAGAAGGACTGCCCCTTACCTCCTGACTGAAGTTGTTCTGTAACACTGCTAACTGCTTAATAATTTACCAGTGGAATTGATCAGTACAAATGGACTTTTTGGTCAAAAAAAAAAAAAAAAAAAAAAAAAACTTCTTCCTTTATTTTAAAGTAGATACTGACTGTGAAAATGTAAATTTTGTGTTCACAATATTGGGCCCATCAACATATTGTCATGGATAACTGGGAATAAAGAGAAAACAAAACAGAAGAGGAGGGACTAGTTGGAAAGAAGGGTCCATTGGGAAGGGGATGGGGGACAAAGGAAAGTAACAGGAGCGGACTATAATCAAAATAAATTATGTGCATGTATAAAATTTTCAATCAAATGCTTTAAAAACTAAAAAATAACTTAAAAACACAACAAATGTCCCAAATCACAAGCTATGTTCTGATAATCCACACATTCAATAAACCTGTCTGGAGGATCGATTGAATGATATTCCTAGAATCCAGGGCTCTGACCTCCACCTCCGAGGACTAGCTGTCAGCCAGTGTCTAGCTCTATTGTCCTCATACATCTTCGTTCACTTGTCTGTCTCTCCAACCCCAGCCTTAGTCCACAAAGGACTTGGGGTGGATTGGAGTGGGTTGGTGTTTATCTTCTTTGCTCTCAGAGCCTCCCCAGTGAGGAATGCACTGTTCTTATCCATTTTGCATATGAGACAACAAAAGCCACCTGGAGATTAACTTTGATTTTTCACTTCTGATTTAAAAATTTAGAACCAGACACTGAGTAATTTTGATAAATTCCATTGTGAAAGCCATCACATTTGTTCCTGACCTCTGTCCAAATTTCAAGCCCTGCAAGAACTCGAATATGAATCTCCATGGAGCTCTGCCTGTTTGACTGACCCTTATTTCTACCATTCTATTATCAACCTGCATGCAACTTGACAGGTTTGAGTAATAGGGGTCCTGTTCAAAAAGATGGAAATGTTGTTGAGTGTCTCTCACTTTCTAAAATTGTAATGATAACAGATATCATTTCTGAGCCTTAGATGTAGATCCAGCTGGGAATAACAAATGAATTTTTGAGAATACAAATGAAATCTAGAGGGAGTTACATTTGAAACAAGGCCCCCAAAGGGGTGAATAGCAGATTCTGATTTATGCAGAAAGCCAAACAAGGCCTCTGGAAGGACATGTAGAATTGCAATTTCATCTTCTGTCTTGTGTCTTGGAAGAGCCTATGGAGCTCTTGCGAATGTGTGCCTTTCACACACACTCTGCAGTGGCCCGTAGAGCCTCTCACTACCTTTCCCTGGACGAAGGATGCTTCTAGAGCTGTTCATGCAGGCCAGAGGGATCTTCTGGGGGCCTCTTCAGGCTTTGGTTTAGTGTAAAATTACACATGATCTCATGGACTTTGTGATAGGGAGAAAATTCAGTGGCCATCCATTTGGCAACCAGAGAGATGCTGTGGCCAAAACAAACCAAGATGGCATGTGTCAAAGTCTTCTCTGAAGCAAGCTCCATCATGGCACATCAGGGCTTCAAAGGTATTATCAAAATCATAGCTGTAGAAAGGTACTACCTATTTAAATTTAGCCCCTTCTATTCTTTTTCTAATGTTTCTAATGCATATACAAACTACCATGATTATAATCCCTCCCATTACCCTCCCTTGTTCCCACTCTCCTATGTCCCTTCTATTAAATCCTTTCTTCTTCATGTTATTTTTGTGATAATGCAACCACTTCTTCGGTTTTCAATTCCTATACAAAAATGTCTGTCACTGGGCTGGAGAGATGGCTTAGTGTTAAGAAGCTTGCCTACGAAGCCTGAGGATCTTGGTTCAGCTCCCCAGAACCCACACAAGCCAGATGCACAAGATGATGCATGCACAAAAGGTTGCACATGTGCACAAGATGGCACAGTGTCTGGAGGCCCTGCAGTGCCAATTCTATCTTGCTCTCACTCTCTCTTAAATTAAAAAAAATAAAATTAGGCTGGAGAGATAGATGGCTTAGTGGTTAAGCGTTTGTCTGTGAAGCCTAAGGACCCCAGTTCGAAGCTCAGTTCCCCAGTACCCACGTAAGCCAGATGCACAAGGTGGCTCATGCATCTGGAGTTCATTTGCAGTGGCTGAATGCCCTGGTGTGCCCATTCTATCTATCTATCTCTCTCTGCCTCTTTCTCTGTCACTCTCAAATAAATAAATTAAAATGAACAAAAAATAAATAAAAATGTCTATCACTTATCATCACTAAAATTTATTAGTATATCTACTTTGAAGTGTCAACATTTTCTTTTTTCCCCATGGGTCAAATTTCAAAATATTAAAAACTATGTATATTATAATTTTTCACTGGTATTTATAAAAAAATTCAGAGTATTTTTCATCATTGATTCTCTGAAATGATGGAGCAAGGATAGCCTGGGAACATGGCTAAGTTTTAAACAGTATGAAACATCAGGGACAGCTCCGTGGTTAAAAGTACAAGGCAAACCAGGTTAGATCCCTAGCACCCATGTAACACCAGATACAAAGTAACACACACACACACACACACACACACACACACACACACATCTTCCATCCCTGCTCACCTATAGCAATCAGATGCAAAGCCAAGAGAATCCCAAAGCTTGTGGGTCAGCTAGTCTGGTCACTCTAGTGTCTAGTGACAAAATAAGAAGGACCCTGTCTCAGAGAAGGAGGCAGGAGAGGACCAACACTCTGAGGTTGTTCTCCAACCTCCACATGTGTGCTATGGTGTGCATCTGTACACACACACACACACACACACACACACACACACACACAAAACATGTTTAATTTTTTTCGTTTATTAGAAGTTACTTTGTTCTCAAAGGTTCTCACAATTCTTTTTGCCACCTGGAGTGATTCAAATACCTCCATTGCTTATTTCCTCCAACTAGGCTGCATTTCCCAAAGTTTCCAGAACCTTTCAAAAGAGTGCTAGCAGCTAGAGTCCAAGCATTCCAAACATGAGCCTTTGAGGGAGAGTTTAGACTGGAATATGGCACCCAGGCTACCCCTAGAGCCAAGTAAGGGCCAGAACTTAAACTTGCCACAAAGTAAGAACCAGCTGCAGGAGACAAGATTAAAAGCTTTCTCATGTTAGAAGAAATGGAATATCAAACACTTAACACACACTGTCAAATAAATTTTCATGAAGAGTCCTAATAGTGAATCATGGAACTGTAGCATTCCATGGAAGTTTTGAAGACTATGGAATCCTTTTGTCAGGAAATAGCCATTCCTTTGTCCTAAACATAATTTTTCTTAGATTAATTTTGGAAATTTCTGGATTTCTTATTTGCTCAATCCCTGTTACCTTGAAATGGCTCACTTCACTGAATGACCTTGAATTTCCCTCTCTTCCATCTTTTGAAAGGTTTATTTCTCTCCTCCAATTCAGAAATTCAGAGCTCAGAGGAATGGATCAAAGCACCCAATCCTATAACCTACACAAGAAGGATTTTCATATTTATCTACCACCATCTGCATGACTGTGTGCTTTATATACAATATTTCAAATACTCTAACAAACTGTGCAAAGCAAATCATATGGTTTATGATTTCAAAGACAAGGAAACAGGATAATAGAATCCACTGGCATTCCCTTTCAAATACCCAATGAAGGCGAATACAAAGACACACCCTTGTCCATCTGCTCTGAGTACATGAACCCCTCCAATGTGCTTCTGCTGCCTGGTTCTCACACCAGGCCAACTAGATGGCAGAATCTGCATGATACTAGGAAAGCTGGGTAAAGGTGCCAGTCCTCCTCCAGGAAGGGACATGTTTTATTAGAGGATACACGTGGTGTATCACCTGCAGGAACACTTCCACCACATTGGGGAAATCAGCTGTGTGCAAGGCATCGGAGTCTTGATACTTGGTCATTTTGTTAAATTAATGGAGTCATGCAAATAACAATGGCCTAAGACAGTGGGGGATTAATATGTCAAGGGCTCTACAAAAGGGTTTATGAGTGACTTTTTAGTATCGTCAATGTGTCATACCTGATGTTTGTTAGTAAGATCATAAGCCATATGCTCAAGGACCGAGGACTCTCTGAAGAAGCCAGTCTGTGAAACTAAGGTATCATTATGGCCAATCACTGTCTTATCAGGCATGATAAACTGGAGCCGGTCTCCCCATGTGCAGCTTCTTGTGACAGCTCTTACACTGGGCACCTGTCTCTGTTTTATTGCCCGTAAATCTTTATTATTGTACTAGCTGGCAGCATAAAGCCACCATTTGGAAACCCCAGTAAGTGAAAGAACAGCCACCCTCCAGACAGTGCCAATTCCTATTTTTTTTTTTAATGTTTAGGGTCATTATGTAGAAGAAAACTACCACTATGAAGTCATATTTCCAATTTCCAGACCCGGTGGCAGCTCCTCTTGGCTACTATGACTCATTTCTTCAAAAAGACCCAGTTCTATATTTGAAGGGTAGAGTTTAGTGCATTATAATAGAAGCAGGGTAAAAAAAAAAAGACAATATCAACATGCTTCCTGTATGTGAACTTCTTTCCCTGTTAATTCAGTGTTTATTTCTTCAACACATGTTGGTTGGCTGCCTGCTTTGGTTTAGATTCTGTATTTGTTTCCTAGGAGGCCTCTGAGCAAGACAGACACGGGGCTCACTTCTGAATCAGGAAGACATATAGTGCCTGTGCACTTATAGAAATAAACCCTGAATCATCAACCATGTTAAATGCTGTCACTTAAAGCAAAAGTTGTCTTGTGTTTTATATTTTTTAACAACCCAAGGGATCTCACTTTTTAAAATTGAAAAAAATACGATATATAATGTGTGTGTGTGTGTGTGTGTGTGTGTGTGTGTGTGTCTACATGTTCATATGTGTGATTGCAGCATGTGTGTGCAGATCAGAAGACAACTTTAAGGGACCGGACCTCACCTTCCACATTGTCTGAGGCAGGGTCTTCCATTGTTCACTGCATCATTCACCAGGCTAGGTGACTGAGACTTCTGGGAAAATCCCCCTGTCTCTACCTCCCATCCCACCACAGGCAGGCTAGGATTACAGAAGCCTATCATAGCTTAGGGCTTTTCCATGGGTTCTGGGACTCCAAACTCAGGAACTCACATTTGAGTAATACTTTATCCACTGAGTCATCTCCCCAGCCTCAGGATTTCACTCTTAAACTCAAAAGGTGACCATGACATGGTGAGCACAGCATCCTACAAAAAAAAAGCAAACAAACTACCACCACCAATGAAAGGCCGATGCTGTTTGATATTTTGACAACAGCATGAGGAGGAACCTGTGTCATCATTACAGTGCAATGCTGTGTATCTATAGACCAAAAATTGGGGGGGTGGTATTCATCCTTCCAGTATGTGATGCAGAGCCTCCCTTTAGTTTTATGGACTTACTAGCATCATGGTTCTTAGAACCCTCATGGCAGAAAATGGTCCTCCTAGTTTTGTCTTTAATCTCATGATTGGCCATAATGTTCAGGTGTGTGCTTTTGTGTTTAAGTGTTTTATGTCTCACCGACATATTTCCTTCCAGATTCCAGCTGAATGATGACCCTCCAGCCTCCAAGCTTGGACCAGCAGGACCCTTAGACAAGACATGTTGAGACTTTCAGAAAATAAAACTTCAGCCATATTAAAGGATCAAAGCCACATAGGGAGAAATTGAAGGGGAATAGAAAAGGAAAGTTAAGTGACATTGCAAAGTCAAGGAACCCTTCACCCTTGCTTGCACAAAAATGACCATGAACCATGCCTACGTTCCAATCATGTGACTTACTTGACTTCCTTGTTGCTTATATGTACTATAGACTCCTTTGACTTTTTGGACCTATGTTTTTATCTTATCACCTTACTAACACATATAATTCAACATAAACCACGTGAGAGTCTCATTTAATAGATCTTTCAAATGCTTTGAAAAACGTAACATCAAAAGCCGCCAAAATCATATGCACTGCCATTGTCAAACACTTTTTTCTATTAATTGACAAATTTTACACATGGATGCAAGGTATTTTGATGATAATCCTCTCCCATTTTTTGTCCCTGATTTCTGCCTCTCTCCTACTGAACTTCATGTTCATCCCAACTAGTACCCTTCCTACATTGATCTCTCTCTCTCTTTCTGTGTGTGTGTGTGTGTGTGTGAGAGAGAGAGAGAGAGAGAGAGAGACAGACAGAGAGAGAGAGAGAGAATACAACTGGATTTAATTAGGGCTGCCTGCATTAGCATGGATGGGAAGTTATATACCAGAGTACACGCCACTTACCAATGGTTAAGCCACTGATGACATCTGTCTCCACCTTTACCAGCAATAACTAACTGCCAATGACTCCTCAGGGAAGGACAGGAGCCTCTTGCCCTCCTCCACCATTCATGATGGCATGTTGATGGATCCAGTAATGTGCAGGTCTTGTGTAGGAAAGGACAGCTAGGTGTGCTGTCATTCACAGAAGGCTTTCATAGGCTGCCAGGCCTTACATTCCATGCAAGCTGTTTCTGCCCTAACCATGCTGTGGCTATGGTGCTTTATATTCTATTTACTAATGAGATCATTCACTGGAAGGGAAGGACTGGGTTAGATGATACCTAGGACGGTCTCCTCCCCAGTCAGTCTCTAATTGTAGCTGATTATTTATTATACCAGACTTCATATTCAAAACTCCAAAATCATAAAAGGTCTAAGGGTTGAATTTTTAAAAACCCTTTTGATCACAAGACCAAACCTTACCTGAACTTCTTTTGGGGGAAAACACCATTTAAGTTACCAAGAGGCTATGAATAGTGTCACTGATCTCTGATAGAATGTCCATGTGCTTTCTGCAGGAGTATTGAGACATTTCATTAGTATGCTATTACAATCATGGATAGGCCTCGGGTGGGGAAGCTACTATGAAGTTGATGGGACTTGGTCTTGAGTTTTGGAGCCTGGTTTGGATTTTGTTTTCAAATGTTTGAAGGAGCTCTCAGATTTGTCTAAGGACTCTCAGCCAGCAGCCCCTGCTCATCAAACACTGTAAAACCAGAAAAGCTTTGAATTCAGACCTCATCTCACCTTGATGGTCATGGGTTTGTGCATTCTAGCAAGGAAGATGCAGGGAAAAACAGAGAAGAAGTAGAGAAGGAAGAAGGAAAGGAAGGAAAGAAAATGGCTTTCAAAGTCAGTGCCTGAAAACACAGCAATGCGGCACAGGAAGGTATTCACGTTTCCCAGTTAATTGTCCTTGAGAAGGTTTGCTCCCCGGGGCCATTAAGGGACGTGGGCTGCTGAGGTTAACATGTGACTTTCAGGACCCTCCTAGGATGGGGGAAGTAGAAAAGCAAAATATGTGATGGGAAGGTTCTGTCTCTGTGAGTGCGGGCAAGAGTGCGTGCATGCATTCATCTCAAAGGTCTGGGTAGAAGTTCGACATTGACTAGAGCTATAACTCAGTATCTTACCCATATCTACCTGTAGGTGTCAGGTGTCAGGTAGTGAAGCTGTGACTTAGGGAGAACCGACTTTGTAGAATAGAAACAATCTTTGTCACATCAACATGTTATCCAAATGGTATGACGTAGGCAATACATGACACTTCCTTTAAGAACCCAGACAAGGTGATTTGGTTTCTCTAATCTTGGGTCCTTACTTAATAGCCAAAATCGCCAGATCACATAAAAACAAAGTAGACAGTGAGAAAAGTCAATGGGATAATTTGGAGCACTTCTTCCCCTACTAGCCAGGATGTGGATTCTGAAAGAAAACAAGAATGCTAGATTCTGTTTTACAATAACAAAATAATGATTGCATCACACATTTGACTAGCAAGTCAATTCCCATAGTCACATTAGTGAGGCTGTCATTGTGATCTTCACTATGGTTCCTTAAGGCAGGTGCAGATCCCATTTCATAGATAAGAGGAATCAGGCTCAGAAGGGTGACAGGCCTAGAATTATAGAGGAAGATCCAAAGTGTTCCAGGCGTCTGATCCTATGAACAGCATTTGCATTGTTTAGTTTCTTGTTGCTGAGACAAAATACCTGACCAGAAGCAGCTGTGGGAGGCCAAGGATTTTATTTGGCTTCAGTGTGAGGGCAGTTTCATGATGCTAGAGAAAGAATGGAGGCAAGAGCTTGAGGTGGCTGGTTGCATTCAGGCCACAGTGGTGTTGCCTCTAGAGAGTGGGGAATGCTGCTGCTCAGCCAGCTCTTTCCTTTTCATTCAACCCAAGACCTCAGCCCACAGAATGATGCCACCCAGCGTTAAGGTGGGTCTTCCCACCTCAGCTAACCTAATAAAGATACTCCTTCTCCAGTGATTCTAGGTCCTGGCAGGTTGTCAATCAATATCACCCATCACAGTGTCCTTTCTTCACTATAATGTGTCCTTGTGGTTCTGGGCCAGGTAAGAACATGCAGCATCAGATGCTAGGTGAACAGTACACAAAGGTAATTATTTACATGATCTCGAGCCAAGTTCATAGAGAAAGAATGGAGAAGAGGGTTGGTCCAGGACTGAGGAAGGAATAAGAAAAAGTTTCTGCTTCATAGCTGACAATTTTAGTTTGGGGAAATGACTGAAGTCTCAGGGATGGACGGTGGTGGCTGCTGCAATGGGATAGTACTCTTGGGCATTTGGACATTTGGTCCCCAGGAAAGTGGTGCTGTTTGGGAAGGTTTGGGGACCTTTAGGAGGTGGAGCCTTGCTGGAGGACTTGGGTCACAAGGGGTGGGACTTGAAGATTTTAGAATTCAGCCAGACTTGAGGTTTTTTTTCCTTTGTTTCCCACTTTCTTTTATTCCATGGGTGACTAAGGCTTCCTGCTCCCACCACATCTTCTCCACCATGATGAACTCTACCCTCTGGAACTGAGGGTGAATCCAGCCCTTCTCCTTCCATAAGCTGCTTCTCATCAGGTGTTTGTTCCCAGCAATGAGACAGCAAACAATACAGTGCTTAATGCCAAGAAATTGCTCTTTAAAATGGCTGCAGTGGTAAATTTTGTTATGCATATTTTACCACAATAAAGAAGTTGTAAAAATGCATCATATTTCTTCTCATAAAATTGCCCAATGTATCCATTTTGGACCACCCCCAAAGAAATTATCTTAATGTGCATTTTGCGAAGATTTTCAATCAGTTGCTCTCCTTTCAAAACTTAAATGAGGCCAGTGCACGATATATAGCACCTGGTAGTTAGTTAACAAATAAAGGAGGCTGTAATGTAGGCCACCATAATTATCTCCATTTAACAAATTAAAAACAAAAAAGAAGCCTTGAGAAATTAGTAACTTGCCTAAGATCATAATGTAGACGTCTAAAGTTAGGCCTCCAGATGAAACACCTTCACTCCTGCTCTTGTATTTTCCTATGAATCTGTATTTTCAACATTCTTCTAATAAAAAAAAACAACTTAAATGAGTTAAGGTTCTCAAAAATGGATCCATCCCTTTTGATATTGTACTAGGTACCATTCCTTGACTGTCCTTTTACATGTATATTAATGTGAAATGTTTCATGTGTTTTCACCAGTAGGTCCAGAGTGGGATGCTGAAGTGGGTATAATGCAGACTATTGTGTAATTTACATGTCTCCCTGCAATCTGTATTGGTTACAAACACTGAATGTTGCTGTATGTGGTAACACGGGAAGAGAACGGTGCAAGCAGCAGAGAAGGTGAGGGAATCTTGAGTCCGTGACTAGAACTGCTTTCATCATGAGGCGTGGGTGCTGGTCCCCATTTGTTTAGATCTGGCCTTCTTCCCTACAGAGACAAGAGCTAGCCTCAGCATACCGGGAGTTAAATCTGCTCAGCAGCTACTGCAAATGTTGGGCTGGACTGGACAGTTACACCACCTGCCAACATGAAACTTCCCCTTGAATCTGTAAGCTGAAAATAAACCTTTTCCTTTCAGAAATTGTTTCTCGCGGGTTTTCGTTTACAGCAATAACCACAACCATGGGCTTGAATATATGACGTTGTGGGTGGATTTTCATTTTCCTAACCACTGTTAGAAGTTACATGTTAGAAGTAATGCCGTGTCTGCTTAGATACTTTCCCTATTGGATTATGTGTGCATATGTGTGTGAATGTTGAATTATAAGTTTTATTTATGTATTCTGGATATTAACCTCTCATTAAGTATGATTTTCAAATATTTTATCTCATTTTGTGAATTCTCCATTCTCATACACAAAGTGTTTTTGTTTGGATGTAGTAAAATTTGTGTCTTTTTTTCTCAGATCTCCTTCTGAAAACTATAGTCATCTAGATTTTCTCCTATTTTATTCTTAGAATTTTATTGGTTTAGCTCTTATGTTTAATTTTTGTCTGTTTTAGATTAACTCTGTATATAGTATAAGGAAAAAAGACTCCATTCATTCTTTTGCATGTGCATACCCAATTGTCCCAATACTATTTGTTCATAAAAGTGTTTCTTCACCAATGAATGCGTTTTGGCTTTCTAGAATTAAAAATACACTATAGAGATGGAGAGATGGCTTAGCAGTTAAGGCAAATCCAAAGGACCCAGGTTTGATTCCCCAGGACCCATGTAAAGCAAGATGCACAAAGTGGCGCATGTGTCTGCAGTTCATTTGCAGTGGCTAGAGGCCCTGGTGTGCCCATCCTCTCTCCTCCATATTTCTCTGTCATTGTCTGCCTCTCTCTTTCTCACACAAGTCAATAAGTAAAAATGTTTTAAAAATATACTATATACAAAAGTTTCTTTCTGAAGTATATATCCTATGTCGTTGACCAAATGTCTGTCTTTATACCAGTATAACACTATTTAGATTCCTATAACTTTGCACAAAGTTATTTAAAATTATTTTTATCTTTGTATGTATGTATGCATGATCTATGCATGTGTGCTTGTGTGAGTGTGAACACATGCATGCCTTGGAGTGATGTGTGTGTGGAGGTCAGAGGATAACTTCAGGGTTCTGGTCCTTGCCCTCTACCTGGTTAGAGGCAGAGGTCTCTTACTGCTCACCTCTGTGGATACCAGGAGAGCTGGCTGGGGAGCTCCTGAGCTTCTCTTATCTCTGCCTCCTATCATGCCACCAAACAGCTGGGATTACAGAGGCTCGTGTCTGTGTGCAGATTCACTTGGGTTCTGGAAAACCCCAGCTTAGTTTGCCACACTTGTGCAGCTAGCACTGTTACCCACTGGCCATCATCTGGGCCTTTCAGTAAGCTTTAAAACTAGTGTATGTGACAGCTCCATATTCTTTTTCAAGGTTGTGTTTGCTAGGGAGGGAGGGGAGACTCAATAGGATGGTATTGTATATATGTAAGTAGAAGAACAGATTAATGGGGGTGAAAAGGCCTAAGTGAGGTCAGGGGAGGAGATTGAGTAAAGGAAATGTGGAGGGAGGGCTAATCAAAATCTAAGAGGATATAAGTAAGTCATATGGAAACCTACCTTTTTGGACAATGGAACACTCAGAAGCCATAGGTTGTTACTAGAAAATATTCAGTGCCAGGGATGGGATACCTTCAAAAGAGTTGTTGGCCAGGGAGGTCACTGATACCCCCAAAACATTACAGGCCATTGCTGAGGCTCTTGGTTTCCCACCAGGAATAGATGGTAAGACCCCATTGCTGAAGACTCCACATACTTGGGCTGCAGGCTCACTGAGAAATCCTGCTGGAGCTGAGTTGAAAGCCTTCTCCATGTGGACCAGCTGACAGAAAGCTAGAAAAAGCTACACTGCATGCAGTTCAATGGGAGAGAGAGAAAACACCAGTGAAGATACTCAATAGTGAACACTGCAAACTTTAAATTTGGCCAGCCAAGCCAAATGAGCTAATGGGTGCAATAGTGACATGTCTGCTATGGGGAAACCAACCACTCTCTAATTGGACTGGAGGCCTGCTCCATGGGAGGGAATACATCCCTGATACTGAAAATCTACAACACAGATAGTCATGAGCCCTAGGGGTATAACATCTGCTGGTGTCTGGCTAAATGTACATACTATGCTCACCAAATTGCCTGGTAAAGCTCAGAGTCCATTGTGGAAGAGGTGGCAGAAAGAATGTAAGAGCCAAAGGAAGGGTAAGACTCCTTACAACATGTTCCTCCAGATACAAAATGGCCTGGATATCCATGACCTCACAGTGCCTGACACTTCCTGCCCAAGATCATCATAATAGGAGGAAAAGATGATGACATCAAAATAAAAGAGAGACATTGATAGGGGGAAGGGGTATGATGGGGAGTGGATTTCAAAGGGGAAAGTGGGGGAAGGGAGGGAATTACCATGGGTTACTGTTTACAATTATGGAAATTGTCAATAAAAAAATAAGTTAGGGCTGGAGAGATGGCTTAGACGTTAAGGGCTTGCCTGTGAAGCCTGAGGACTCCAGTTTGAGGCTTGATTCCCCAGCACCCACATAAGAGCATGCATCTGGAGTTCCTTTGCAGTGGCTGGAGGCCCTGCTGTGCCCATTTTCTCCCTCTCTCCCCCCACCCTGCCTCTTTCTGTCTGTTGCTCTCAAGTAAATAAATAAAAATAAACAAATTTTTTTAAAGTTAAAAAACAAAACAAAACAAAAAGATTATGTTTGCTATCTTATGTCCCTTAAGAGTCTATATTAATCTTAGGTTCCATTTCTTTTCTACTTTGATAAGTTTTTGGGGACTTTGATAGAGATTGCATTGATTTTTGGGTATTTTGAATATTATGCATAATATTATGCATTATGTACACAGAATGCTAGCTCATGGATTGTTATCGTTAATTTCTTTGTCAATATTTTATAGTTTTCAGCATACAAATCCTTTATCTCCTTTGTTAAGATCATACCTGAGATTTATTCTTTTTGTTGCTATTTTAAACTTGTTTCAAAATTTGTTTATTTGAGTGAGAGAGAGAGAGAGAGAGAGAGAGAGAGAGAGAGAGAGAGAGAAGGCCTCCAGACACTACATACAAGCTCCAGATGCATTCAGCACCTTGTACATCTGGCTTATGTGGGTCCTAGAGAGTCAAATGTAGGTCCTTTGGATTTGCAGGCATGTGCTGGAACCACTAAGTATAATCTCTCTAGCCCTTTTAGTTGCTGTTTTAAATGGAATTGTTTTCTAAAATTTATTTTCTGTATAGCTGTTCAGTTTTGGTGCATTTATCTGATTTGACTACTGGTTTGATATTCTGAAACTTTACTGCACATTTGTCCATTCTGTGGATGTGAGATGTTTTGGGATGCCTATAGATAACATACATTCTTTAAGTAAAGTTAAATTTATGTCATCTTTTCTACTTTGGAAACTTTTCATTTCTGTTATTTTTTTTTTTTTTTTTGCCTAATTCCTCTGAGTAGGACTTCTAGTACTTTAAAAAATTTATTTAGCTCTATAGCACTTTGTGCATGTTTGTGTGTGTGTGTGTGTGTGTGTGTCTGTCTGTCTGTCTGTCTGTATGTATGTATGTATGCACCAGGCCTTTTGCTACTGCAAATGAACACCAGATTCTTTGGGCACTTTTTATGTATAATTATTTTATGGACAACTTATATGCTTATGTAAATAGCTTAAAGACTGGGATTAGTTTTTTCTTTTTTTTTAATTGACAACTCCTATACTTACAGATAATAAACCATAATTCCATCCCCTCCCCCACTTTCCCTTCACAATTCCACTCTCCATCATATCCCCTCCCTCTCTCTGTTAGTATTTTTTTTTGTTCTGATGTCATCATCTTTTTCTCCTATTATGAGGGTCTTATGGAGGTATTGAGAGCACTGTGACTATTTCCTTTGGCTCTTACATTCTTTCTGCCTCCTCTTCCACAATGGATCCTGAGCCTCGGAGATGTTTCAGGGCTGGACACTCCTCCATCCCTTCTACTCAGCAGTATGTTGCCTTTTGGGTCATCCTAGTGGTCACCGCCATGTGAAAAGAGAAGCTTCTCTAACCAAAAGTGTGAGTAGCATTAATACATGAATATGAACATTTAGTGTAGTGCTTACAGGGAGGTTTGGTGAGAGTAATACATGCACTTGGCCAGACAAGAGCAGGCTTTATACCCCTAAGGCTCATGACCTCCCCTGCCATAGGCTTTTGATTAGGTTTTCAGTACCAGTCATGTATTCCCTCCCATAGAGCAGGGCCTTCAGTCCAATTAGAGAGCAGTTGGATCCCCCAGAGCAGACATTCTACTATTGCACTCATTCTGTCATTTGGCCTGTCTGGCCAAATTTGAGGCTTCTAGTGTCCACTGTTTTCACTGCTGATGACTTCTGTCTCCCAGAGGGCTGCATGCAGTGCAGCTTTTTCCAGCCTTCAGTTGGCTGGTCTACAGGGAGACGGTTTTCAGCTCAGCACCTGTTTGATTTCTCAGTGACCTTTCTTCTCAGGCATGTGAAGCCTTCAGCAATAGGGTCTTATCTGTTTCTCATGGGAAACCAAGGGCCTTTGCAATAGCCTATAATGTTTTGGAGGTAACAGGGACCTCCCTGGCCAACAATTCACTGGAAGGTATCCCATCCATGGCACTGAAAATTTTCTAGTAACAATATATGGCTTCTGGATGTGACAAAGATTTTCTCCTGTTCTGTAGGTTGTCTCTTTGCTCTATTCACAGTGTCCTTTGCTGTACAAAAGCTTTGTAATTTCATGAGATCCCAGTGGTTGTTTAGTGGTTTTATTTCCTGAGCAATTGGCATTAACATTCAGAAAGTCATTGCCTATGCCAATGTGATGAAGGGTTTTCCCTACTTTTTCCTCTACCAGTTTCAGAGTTTTAGGTCTGATATTAAGGTCCCTGATCCATTTGGACTTGATTCTTGTGCATGGAGAGAGATAATGATCTATTTTCATCCTTCTACTTATAGATATCCAATTTCCCCAGCTCCACTTGTTGAAGAGACTGCCTTTCCTCCAATGAATATTATTGGCATTTTTGTCAAAAATCAGATGGCTGTAACTGCCTGGATTAACATCTGGGTCCTCTGTTCTGTTCCATTGATCTATGTGTCTGTCTTTGTGCCAGGACCATGCTGTTTTCGTTATTATGGGCTTGTTTAATAGCTTAAAATTGGGTATGGATTTACCACCAGCTTTATTTTTGGTGTTTAAATTGTTTTGGCTAGTCGGGGTTTTTGTGCTTCCAAATGAATTTTATGACTTTTTTTTCTATTTCCATGAAGAATGCCATTGGAATTTTAATGGGGATTGCATTAAATGTGTAGATTGCTTTTGGTAAGATTGACATTTTCACAATATTGGTTCTTCCAATCCAAGAACATGGGATGTCTTTCCATTTCCTAGTGTCTTCTGCAATTTCTTGCTTGAGTGTTTTAAAGTTCTCATTGTAGAGATCCTTCACTTCCTTGGTTAGGTTTATTCCAAGGTATTTTACTTTTTTTGAGGCAATTGTGAATGGGAGAGATTACCTGATTTCATCCTCTGCATGTTTCTTGTTAGTATATAGGAAAGCTACTGATTTCTTTGTGTTTTTTTTTTGTATCCTGCTACATTGCTAAAAGTGTTTATCAGCTCTAACAGTTTTCTGGTAGAGTCTTTAGGGTCCTTTATGTATAAAATCATATCATCTGCAGATGATGATAATTTGATCTCTTCCTTTCCAATTTGTATCCCTTTTATATGTGTCTCTTGTCTTATTGCTATAGCTAAGACTCTCAGTACTATATTAGATAGAAGTGGGGACAGTGGACACCCTTGTCTTATTCCTGAATTTAGTGGAAAAGCTTCAAGTTTTTCCCTATATAGTATCATGTTGGCTGTAGGTTTCTCATAAATAAAACTTTTATTATGTTGATATATGTTCCTTCTATTCCCAGTTTCTGTAGGACTTTTACTATGAAGGGATGATGGATTTTGTCAAATGCCTTTTCTGCATCTATTGAGATGATCATATGATTTTTGTCCTTCAGTCCATTTATGTAGTATATTCCATTTATTGATTTGCATATGTTGAACCATCCTGAATTGCTGGGATAAAGCCTACTTGGTCAGGGTTAACAATCTTTCAGGACTCCATGTCTTGTTCTTGATCTTAATCTTACAGGAAATGCTATTAATCTATTTCCATAAAGCATGATACTAGCTGTGGCTTTCATGTGTGACTTTGATTATGGTGGGGTGGTTTCCTCCTATTACTTCATTGCTAAGTATTTTGTCATGAAAGGATATTGAATTTTTTAAAATGATTTTCTGCATCAATTGAAAGAACCATGTATTTTTCCTTTCCTCTATTAATGTGGAACACTATACTGAATGATTTGTGTATGGTGAACTGACTCTTTGTAACAAATGTGGATTTGTTTAAGTTAACTACACACTGTTCTCACAATGGAATTTTTAAAAAATTTTTTTTTTTTAAGAGAGACAGAGAGAGAGAGAGAGAGGGAGAGGGAGACAGAGATGGGAGCAGCAGTCTCTCAGCTGCTGTGAAAGAGATAGAGATGTGCGTGCCACCAGTCTCTCAGCTGCTGTGCGTCACTGCATCTGGCTAAAAGTGGGACCTGGAGATTGGAACCAGGTTCTTGGTCAGGCAGCGCATTAACCCCTAAGTCATCTCTCCAGCCCACACTTTTTTTTTTTTTTTTTGGCTAAAGTGGGACCTGGTCCAGATTGACCTGGTTCTTGTAGTCTCAGGGTGGCCTAGAAGGCTCAGTGTCCTCCTACCTCTGCCTCCCGAGTGCCATTCTCGTGAGCCACCCCACTTTGGAATGGATTTTTTAAACCATATTAAATATAATTGTTGGCAACTCAATATGGTCTTTAAAATTTCAAATAATTCTAATTACTGAGGAGCTTGTGCATCACACCTGTTATGGGGGCTCATGGAGAAGACAAAGCAATGACATGAAAATGTGGTCCCAAAACATGCACAGCCTAGATCACTATCGATTGGGTTCATTGTGTATCACCTCCACTTCAGTAATGCAGCCTCACAAAACAAGCACTACACAGAGCACTATAAACTAGAACTAGTTTATAGGGTTCAATGCAGACTCATGAATGATAACACTACTAAGGTTCAATATGAATAACTGTCTAACCTCATCTGCACCAGAAGTTGAAGTAAATAAAGACAATTCAAAATGATTTTTCTATGGCTCTGGTTACAGACGTGTTGGGTCAGCCTGGGTGGACTCAGCCCTGCAGGAGACTCACTTTTCTCAGGACTTGGTGGCAGGAGGCAAATGCAAGATGCAGACATGAATGACAGTGAAATTCTTCTGTGGCTGGAGGTCCTTGGTGCTGTGGAAGAGGGTGGTGCCGAGAAACCTTTGAGAGAATATGACCCTGAGGCTGTGATAGATTGCATTGTGTTTTTTCACCCCAAACTCAAGTGTTGAAGCTCCACTTGCCAATGTGACAATGTTTTGACATAGGGCTTCTTAGGAGGTAAGAGTGATGAGGTCCCTGGATTGGGCTGCACTCTAACCCAGCCTGATGTAAGTTCTGCAAGAAAAGGAAAATTCATGAAATTTTCTGTCTTGTCCCACACAAACATGCATATAAACATAGAGAGAGAAGAGAGAAGAAGAAAGAAAAAAAGGGAGGGAGGGAGGGATGGAGAGAGAGACACAGAGAGAGTGAGAGATGGAGTTGGGAGACTAGAACAAGCAACTGTTGGTGCCTGATGGGAAATTCTTACCAGAATCTAATCTTGTTGGTACCTTGATGTGGCTCTCCCAACATTTTATCCTAAAGAACCTAAATTTCTGGGGATGGAAGGTGGCTCAGTGGTCAAAATTGCTTGGTCCACAAGCCTGATGACCTGAGTTTGGATCCTCAACACCCATGCCAATTCAGATGCAAAAGTGGTGCACATGTCTGTAATCCCAATGGGCCTACAGTACATGAGAGGTGGAGCCAGGAGAATGCTGAATTCCAGGGGCCAGCTAGCCTGACCTTTCCAGCAGCAAACAACAAGAGAAATCTTTCTGTAAGCAGGATAGAAAGAGAAAACCAACACAGGAGGTTGTCCTCTGACCACACACACATTGTAGCGTGTGCATGCCCATACAGACACAAAAGTAAAAAAAAAAGAGATAAACAAGTTTTGTAGTTTAAGTCACCCCATCAGTGGACTTTTGTTACAACAACCCAAGAAAACCAATACAAAGACTCCGTGTAAGCTTCCTGTGAGGAAAGAAGAAAAAGAAGACTGTTCTGCCATGAATGGTCCCTAGGGCTTGATTCCTGATGTTGTCTCTGATGGCACTGGGGAAGGAGGGTGAGTGCGGAGGGGATAAGGCCTGGACCGTCATGCATGAAGCATATATCCAGAGATCTTAGAATAGAAAAGGAGTCATAATATCACATATCATTTCTGAGGCTCTTGGGCCTTTTTGCTTATGTCCAGTTAGTTTGGAGAGATGAACAGACTTTAGAACAAGAGGGTAAACTGAGTTTGAGGAGGAAGAGTTGTTCCAGGATGAGGCTGCCTTTTTTAGAGGGAGCTCCAAACTGGGATCTGAATGCCACACACATGGCATGCAGTCCACCTAACACACTACACTGTGGGCCCCAGATCTCCAGCCATGCCTGGTGGATCTACCTCAGCTGCTGGGATCTGACTGATGAGAGAATTACTTTCTCTTAAGCCCCTATCAGATGCTGGCCTTGAATTGCTAACTTGTTAAAAATATTTTACAAAAGCTCAAATATTTATGTGCTTCAGGGGATTTTGGTCTGCTATGTGCATTTTCTTGTCTAAATTCATTGTTGTTTCTTTGACCCATCTTAGCAGCCTGAACCCTGCACCATTTATTCAGCAGGTTGTTGTCAAGGGCTATCTCTGGCTTTGTAAAGAATGGAATGATCTTTCCGTTTCTTCTGTTGCAGCTGAAGCTTGTGTGCTGGAGTCTTCTGGCTCTTCTGAGTGGAGAGTCTTGCTTTCATTGGCTCTGGATATTTCTCTGTCATCCCTCAGCTGTTTCTCCACTAGAATACATTTCCTGTAAGAGTCCCTTCACTTTCTTGAGCTAGTTAATGCATTCATTCCAGTTTCTGGTGAGACAAAATACCTCACATTCAACCTTGCATTTGATTATTTCTTAAGATGTATTCTTCCTTTAGAAAAACTTTCACATTGAGAACTATCTATTCAGCCCTCAAAAAAAAAAAAAAAAAGAAACACACACAGACAATAAATGTTTTAAAAATTGTTAAACGTCCATAGACATCAGGGAAATGAAAATTAAAATCACTTTGAAATTTTTACCTCATCCCAGTCAGAACTGCTAAGACGAGAAATACAAAAGCCAAGTGCAGATGAGGGGAAGAGGAGCCATGGAGATAGCATAAACTAGTGTAGCCACTCTATGACTCAGTGTGGAGGCTTAGTTTATATGAAAAGAGGACTATTATATGGCCCAGTTATTCCACTCTGGGATGTATATTCAAAGGACTCTAAACCCTAACACAGAGATGCTTGCACATCAATGTTTATTGATGCACTATTGAGAATAGCTAAGAAATGGAGTCAGCCTGTATGTCCATCAACAGATGACATGTGGAATCTACATACAATGGAATCTCATTCAGCCATAAAGAAAAATGAAATCATGACATTTTCAGGAAGATGGATGGAACTGGATATTATTATGCTAGGCAAAGTAACCAGACACAGAAAGACTAATGCTGCATATTTTGTTTTATATGTGGAGCTTAGATTTTAATTTTATTTACCTATTTGAGAGAAGGAGAGATAGGCAGAGAGAGAGAGAGAGAAAACATGCATGGGCATACCAGGCCTTCCGCCACTGCAAACAAACTCCAGATGCACGTGCCTCTTTGTATATCTAGCTTGACATGGATACTAGGGTAGACTTTAATTTTTTTTTTTTTTTTTTGGAGAGAGTCAGAGAGAGAGAGACAGAGACAGATAGAGAATGGATGCGCCAGCAGCCTCTCAGCTGCTGTGAACAAACTCCAGTTGCGTGAGCCCCCCTGTGGTCAAGTGTGACATTGCACCCTTGCATCACTTTGTGTCTGGCTAAACATGGGACCTGGAGAATCAAATGGGTATACTTAGGCTTAGCAGGCAGGCACCTTAACCACTAAGCCATCTCTCCAGCTAGACTTTAATTTTTAATAAATGTGTACATGTGCCTTTGTGTGGGTATATGTCATGAAATTAGAAAGGGAACTATGAGCAGGGAAAACGAGATCTCTAAAGGTCAGGGAGAGTGTAAAAGAATTCATGTGACATGAAAGCAGAAGGGAAACTACTTGGGGAAAGAAACCAGCAGGAGAGGGGCGTGGGGATGGGGACATAAGACAAAACGTCTATATGAAATTCCACAATGAAGCCCATTCCTTTGTATACCAATTTAAAAATTCATAAAAATCAAAATGCTTACACAAAAACATTTTGTACAATATTCTGATGCTATTTTTAAATTAATTAATTACTAGTTAATTAATTTGTTTGTGTGTATTGGTGTGCCAGGGCCTCTTGCCTCTGTGCAAATGACCACCAGACACTTGTGTCACTTTTTGCATACAGCTGATGTGGGCAGGGTCAGAACTGAGCCTGGGCTGCAGGCTTTGCAAGTAAGTGTCTTTAACTGCTGAGCCATATACTTTCTTTTTAAAATTTCTGTGAAGAAATATTTATAAAAATATTTTTAAAATTTATTTTTCTCTCTCTCTCTCTCTCTCTGTGTGTGTGTGTGTGTGTGTGTGTGTGTGTGTGTGTGTGTGATGGCATATGTGTGGAGATTGGAGAACAAATTTGAGCTCTCTTTGTTCCACTTTCTTTGAAGCTGAACATTTATCTTCCCTTCTTTGAATTCAAGATCCACTGCCCTCTTGTCACACAGCAAGTGTCATTCAAGCCTCACTGTGTCTAACTGACTTTGATTGGCTGAGTGAATTAGGAAATGACACAGGAATGATGCCTTTACATATAACAAGTGATGTTTTCCATCCTGACTAATCGGTTCAAGCTCTAATTATTTTTTATTCCCAAAGCTTTATGTTCATCAGCATTCCTAGCTGCAGTGGTGGCTCTGTCTATACCAAGGATAATTACTGAGGAGGGCCTGGCTTGACAGGGAAGCTAGTGGCACCTCGCAGTTCATTCTGACTGGAGTAATCCCTTTAGCTCTGGGCTGTGAGCATCTGAAAGGATGGAAGGAAGTAGGAAGGAAAAAAGGAAGAAAGGAAGGGATTGAAAACTATTAGTGCATGTAGACTGTGCAAGTATTCAAACATCAAAAGAATAACATGTTTCCATTGCATTTCCTTTTTGTTGCCAAGGCTAAAATATTGATACACTATATAACAATTTCTGTGTGTGTGTATACCAGCTTATTGCTTGACTAGAGTAATTCCATCTTTTTAAAATATTTTATTTATTTGAAAGAGAGAAAGGGGCAGAGAGAAAGAGAGAGAGAGAATGAATATGGGCATACCAGGGCCTCCAGCCACTGCAAACAAACTCCATCTGGCTTATGTGAATCCTGGAGAATCAAACCGGGATCCTTTGGCTTTGCAGGCAAATGCCTTATCCACTAAGCCATCTCTCCAGCCCATTCTATCTTGTTTTATATACTAGCTCAAGTTCATCAAAGGCCAAACCTGATCAAAATCAGTGTGAGTATAACAAAAAATTGGATGTAACTTTTACGGTGTTCAAAACCAATGAGGTAAATATTTGTCTTAATGCTTTTTTTTCTCCTTTCAGTATCATAGAGATTCTTTTACTGGCCAAAAAATGGATGGCTATATTATTCAGAATTCTCTAGACAAATGTGGCCAATATGACAGATGATAAGTAAATCAATAGACACATAGATTGCTCATAGAGCAATGACAGAGAAATTTAGTATGGGGGTTGGCTTGTGTGAGTACATATGCCAAAAGCCCTGTACCGTGCTACTAACACCCTCAAGAACAAGGGGACCAGTGCTGTCATCCAATCCTGGGCCAAAGAATCTGAGGACCAGAGAACCAGAAGCTTCCATGACCAAAGCCAAGAGAATGTCAATTCTCTAGCTCCTGAAGAAAGACAGGAAATTTGTCTTTCTCCACCTGTTGTCCTTCATAAGCTAAATTGTTTCTAATGATATTTGTTCAGGCTAAAAAGTTCCGCCTTCTGTAAACTGTAATTTCCTTGTGGCCACTTGTGTCTTTCTCCAGCTGGGTAACAGCTTGCCCTGTGACCTTTATTCCCTGATGGATGTAAGAAGAGTGGTTGATTTTCAGTTTATTTGGTTTTCATTTTGTCATTAGGATGGGGAGTGACAACTTCTAAGCTCCTTACATAATAGAACAGAAACTGTCCCCTGTGTGCATTTTAATTAATTCTGTTAAGAAAAGAAAGGCACGTGTTTTAACTTAATTTTTGGAGACAGAGTCTCACTACATAGCCCAAGCTGTCCTTGAGCTCAATGAAAATCCCAGACTGGTTTTGAACTTGATTTTCCTTCTAACTGCCAGTACTGGGATCACAGAAGTGGGACACTATACTTGTGTTTAATTTATTTTTTAAATGTAGTAAAAGTGGATCTATCAAGTGACATTACTTTAAAATAAATACATCAAAGTTTCTTTTTAAATTTTATTAAAGGAAAGAGAGCTTATCTACACAGTCGGTCTAGACATACGTAGGAGCAAATCCATTCTCTTGGCTGACAGATCCAGCAAGGAGAGAAAAGGAATTACTGAGATTTACAGGTGGACAGGACCTGGCTTAAATTCCAGTACTAACACTGTTCTTAAACATGTTTGGAGCATGGCTTTTTAGTTTATAAAACAGGGAAAATAGGGACAAAAGCTAAAAGAATGAGCAAATAGTTATATTCTTCGGTTGTAGAATTTTAGCCAGTAGAGAAAATATATGAATCTTCTGATGATGAACTGTGATAACCATTTTGTCACTGTTGAGTTTTGTTAGCACCAGCATCCTGCATGGTACGTGCACAGCTAATCTAAGCTTGCTTTGAAAGTGTGTGATGGGAGCAGGCTTCTTCAAAAACTGTTTTCACCTGATAAATTCAACAGCAACAAAAAAATCCCTTCCTTCAGTATGTACAGAAATATAAGGAACAAGATAAGGAGCTGCCTAATCTCAGAACCTATGTGTCACCATTGCAGCAAATATCAACTCAGACAGAACAATATGATGCTAATGAGGACGGGGTCCATACTTTCTGAACAGTCATGGTGGACCAGAGACCAGTAACCGAGTTCTTTCTCTACATGCTATTGTCCAAATACCCCACTATACATGTTCTTTTTCTTCAATTTCAGATTGGGATTTTTAATTATTTTGTGAATAAAGTAATGCCACAACAACAAAATTCTCATGCTCCCTTCTCAAAGAACTGAAGCCTAGAGAGATTAAATCATTCACATGAGCCACTCAGGCGACATTAATTTAACTCAAGGATGCGCTTTTAGGTGTTATCTAGTCAAAGGGAGTCTTTATAGAGGCCTGACCAGAAGTATAACGTCCCTCATAGAAGACAGGAATACACAGACAGACAGAAAAAGGAACTTCATAAATACTGGTAGAAGGTAAGTCAGAAATCTTTAGTTATTTTAATCACTATATTTAAATATAGCGTGTCTACTCTATTCTGCAACAAGTTAGTATACCTCTTTTCAGGAATGGGATAACTATCTTATGTCATTGAAAGTAGTTGTTACTGAGGGCTAAGTTCTTCGCACAACTTGGTAATATGAGAATGATTGATAAATGCCTTCTAAATGTTAGTAATTAAAAGTTTGGGAGGGAAAGAAAATAATGAAAATTAATTGTTGTATTTTGATTATGAAATGTTCCCCATAGGCTCATGTGTTTGAAAACTCAATGCCAAATTGGTGGCACTATTTGGAAAATTGTAGAACCTTTGGAAGGTAGAGCCTTGCTGGAGGAAGTAGGTCACTGGTGACAGGTTTGGAGGTTGTACAATCCTGACAAACTTCCTGTTCACGCTACTTTCTTTTTTATTTTATTATTTATTTATTTATTATTTATTATGATGATGATGATGATTAACAAGATGTTTCAAATGGATATATCATGTGTTGGTACCCTCTTTTCCCTTATCCCTGCCCCCATTCCATTGGAGACACTCCTCAGTGGAGTTGCAGGTATTCTCCATGGGGTTGTGGGTTGTGCATTGTGGGAGCAGCAGTCAGTTATTTGGGGCAGGGGAGGGAATGCCTCTAGGCATAATGTCTCAAACTGTGGCTCTTACAATCTTTCCGGCCCCTCTTCCTGACAATGGTTCCAATGTGCTTTGCACTTCTTTTTCTATTATGATGAGCTCCATTCCCTAAGCTAAAATAAACTCTTCCTTCCTGAAATTACTTTTGTCAGGTATTTTGTTATAGTAACTAGAAAAACAACAGGAAAGGATTTTACAAAGTGAGGTAACCCAGGCCCAGAAAGCAAAACATCGCATGTTTTCTCTCATATGTGGCTCCTAGTTACAAATGGTCAGAATTGTGTGTGAGTTGGAGTAAAAATTGGTAGCAGAGTCCAGTAAGCTACAAAAGGGCTATAAGGGAGGGAGGAGAGGAGTGGACTTAAGGGGATGGTACTGTATATATGTAAGTAGATGGACAGATTACTGTGGGTGGAATGACCTAAGTGAGGTCAGGGGAAGAGACTGAGTAAAAGGAGTGTGGGGGAAGGGGTAATAAAAATTCAGGATATTGTGAATAAGTCACACGATAACCTAGGTTTTTGGATAATGGCACACCCAGAAGCCATAAAGTGTTACTAGAAAAATTTCAGTGCCTGGGATGGGATACCTTCCAGTGAGTTGTTGGCCAGGGAGGTCCCTGATGCCCCCAAAACATTACAGGCTATTTCCAAGGCTCTTAGTTTCCTACTAGGAATAGATGATAAGACCCTATTGCTGAAGATTCTACATGCCTGGGTTGCAAGGTCACCAAGAATTCAAACTGGGGCTGAGCTGAAAACTTTCTCCTGGTAGACTAGCTGACAGAAAACTGGAAGAAGCTGCACAGCATGCAGCCTTAGGGGAGACAGAAGCCATCAGTGGTGAAAATGGTGGACACTGCAAGTTTCAAGTTTGGCCAGCCAGGCCAAATGAGCCAATAGGTGCAATAGTGGCATGTCTGTTATGGGGGAAACCAACTGCTCTCTAATTGGACTGGAGCCCTGCTCTATGGGAGGGAATACATGCCTGGTACTGAAAACCTAACCAAAAGCCTATGGTGGAGGAGGTCATGAGCCTTAGGAATGTAATGCCTGCTCTTGTCTGGCTAACTGCATATATTATGCTCACCAAACTGCCCTGTAAGCAATTTACTTAATGTTCATACCCATATATTTCTTTTTTTGTTTTTTGTTTTTTGTTTTTGTTTTTTGAGGTAGGGTTTTTCTCTAGCTCAGGCTGACCTGGAATTCACTATGTAGTCTCAGGATGACCTTGAACTCACGGTGATCCTACCTCTGCTTCCTGAGTTCTGGGATTAAAGGTGTGCGCCACCATGCCTGGCTCATACCCATATGTTAATGCTACTCTCACTTTTGGTTAGAGGAGCTTCTCTTTTCAGATGGCAGTGACCACTGGGATGACCCAAAAGGCATCATGGTGCTGAGAAGATGTGACGGAGCAATGTTCAGCACTGATACATCTCTATCACACCTTCCTAGGCTCAAGGTCCATTGGGGAAGATGTGGTAGAAAGAATATAAGAGCTGAAGGAAGAGTAGGACTGCTTACAATGCAATTGTGCAGACAGAAATTGGCTTTGATATCCATGACCTTGCAGTGCCTAGCACTATCTACATAAGACCCTCATAAAAGGAGGAAAAGGTGATGATATCAAAACAAAAGAGAGACTAATGGAGAGAGGGAGGGGACATGATGGAGAATGGAGTTCTGAAGAGGAATGGGAGAGGGGAGGGAATTGTCTGTAAGTATGGAAGCTGTCAATACAAAGGGGAAAAAAAGCAACTGATACACTAATCAAGTGTGTGATAGCTAAGACATGTGAGCATTTGTCATGCAAATGGATGAAGAGAATGCAGCATGTAAATATGCACTGGGATATTCCCCAGTCTTTAAAGAAGGAAGTTCTGATATTTGCAATCCAATGGAAGAACCTGGAGGACATGACCTTTGGTGAAATAAGTCTGAAACTAACATGGCCCACAATTTCACTTTTATGTGGAATCTAAAACTGTCAAACTCACACAGAGTAGAAGGGTAAATGGAGTTGTGCATGAAGGAAATGGGGGAAGATTTTGACTACGTGGTATATACCTTCAAGGTGTAGATGAGTTAGTTTGAAATCAAATGTACAGTATGGTGACTATAGTTAAGAATACTCTATTGTATACTTGAAATTTGCTATGAGTAGATCCAAAATGGTCTAAAAATCAAGAGAAACACTCGCATGTGAGGTAATGGACTTGTTAATTACCTTGATGTAATTAATACAGTCAGATATAATCATATTCTTATAATATAGACACATATCAAGATATTACATTATTAAACTTTTGGAAGTATTTTAAAAATGTGAACAATTACAGTGAGAGAAAATGAAAATGGGAACTTCAGGGCCTCTAGCCACTGCAAATGAACTCCAGATGCATATGCCACCATGTACATCTGGCTTACGTGAGTACTGGGGAATCAAACCAGGGTCATAAGCTTCACAGGCAAGCACCTTAAACAGTAAGCCATCTCTCCAGCTCAAAATGCAAATAAATTTTGCCAATTACACCAAATCAAGCTGGAGAACATTGTGTGTGGCTTCTTGTGTGCACTGATGGGAAGATGAGATGAGGAAGCAGCTCATTTTCATTCATGTGTTCACTTCCTAACGTTGCAAGTTCAATGCACGTTTTCCCTCAGTGGCTTTTCAGACAATAAGAAACGCATGTGATAACAACTACATACTGCCTGGCACCCAGAAGTCTAAAAGCACTAACTGAGCACTCTCCATGTGATAGGGACTGTGTCTTTATTAGGGAGGCCATTCAACAAAACCGAGAGAGCCATGTCCTCCTGAGGCACCCAGAGATCGGACCAGTCAGATATAAAGTGATATAAAGTGTAGATGCTATCATGAGGCCAGACAAGGCATTTTGGTACATATAGGAAAACTTAGGGAAATCTTTCCCTAGGGGAACTGACTCAACAGCTCTCTGGTGAGTAAATGGAAGTAACCAGGTAGTGCTATCATTCTAGATATAGAAGAATTTACAAAGACCCAAGTCAATGCCTCTTTTTAATAGTGCAATTAACAGATCACATTTGACTGAAGCTTTAGAAACAGAAAAATCCATGAGCAAGTTTCTATGTCACCGCCTCCAGGTGTGTGGTTTCTGCCTCGTTTTCTGCATCCCAGGAACCCTTACCTCCTAGCAGTGATGGGGAAGGACAGTGAATTGGTAGCTATACAGTCTTCTTGTCTCTCCAGAGAGGCCAGAATTTGACATTTGTGGATCTTACTGTCTTCTTGGACAGCAGATAACGTCCCTCAACTAATATTTGCTGAGAGCAATGAGAAGCTTAGCAAATACTCTATATAATTACATGAAAACACCCATCTAGATGGCCATACAAGAAGTCCTCCTGAGCCATTAAATGGAGGCATGCATTGTCCATTCTGGCAAGAGTCTACAAGACAAATTTGTAAGTGTGTAAAAGGCCGTTATCAATTAATAAATAACCATACACATAAATACCAGGCTTTGAACTCAAAACTCTCCATGATACTTAGACCTCAGCTGATTTGAGCTTTTCTTTAAAATAAAGATTCCATATCAGGAGCAAAAAAAGTGTTTCCCTTTGAATGTGACTTTTTTTTTTATTAGTTATAGATGTATTCAGTATGTAAATAGCACATGTTGGTACCATCCTTTCCCTCATCCCTGCCCCCCTCAAAGGGACCCTCCTCACTGGGGATGCCGGTCATCCCCATGGGGATTTTGGGTTGTGCATTGTGGGGGCAGCCGTCAGTTGTGGGGAAGAGGCATAAACTTTTTCTTTTAAATATTTTTGGTTTAACACTTCTGAATGTAGCTAGGGTAGACAGACCACTTCTGATCCACGTTTAAATCTCACTTCCTTTCAAACTCCCTTGAGGTTGGTGAATAAATTGTAGCATGAGAGACACAAAATCAGTATCTGTCATGCACTCTTAGGCAAATGATAATTTTCCACTGAAAACTATTTCCTTAGCCATGGTAAATCTTCAAGCTCTGTTGACAGATTCAATTTTTGCAAAGCGCCAAAAAAGCCCGAGATGCGTGGGGAAGTACAACTCAGCTCAGCAGCTACCATGGAGCAGTTACTACCTGTCAGTGGCTTGTTTAAGCTCAGATTCGCCTCTCCTGGGACTCCCTCCTTGGTGACTCCATGAGTCAAGTTAGGAGACAGCACACTAGGAAGGACGGATAGCTATCTTTGTGCCCTCCTTAGCTGCCCGGGACCTCTGTAAGTCGGGCACTCTGAGTGTGTAGCTGCTAAAGGCAGCTGCCTGTGATCTTCTCCTCAGTGTTGCTCCTTATGGCTGGTGTCATTTGACCTACAGATGCCTCATGAACCCACAGACCCATGGGATCTGTCTAAGCACTGACTTGTCCAGAGAATGCAAAAGCCCATCTCTGTCCCTCAAGGCAGGAGAAATACTGTGATATAGTGAGTGCTCCAAAGCTCCTGCAGGATCTAGTTAAAGTTAGAACTGTGGTAAAATCCCACCACAACGAGATGCCCCCCTTTCTTGTGCATGCTTCCTTGGACACATAGATTTCTCCTGGGAGCATCTCTTAGGAAAGGCCTCCACACAACTCCATCTCCAGCTCTGCTACAAGGACACCAAGCCAAGGACAGGGAGAAAAACCAAGTGTTTTCTCTAATATAATTGTTCTGAGTCCTTCATTAGTTCACTTTCACCCTAATAGTTCCCTCTGGTCAGTCAGGACTCTGATGAGATGTGTTCTCCATGGCTGCAGATCCCTGCTACACAGTCATCTCCCCACAGGCACCTTATGTGCTCACAGTGTGTCCGGATCCTCAGAGGGGCCTATGTAGGAGTTACTTTTCTCTTTTTAAAATTTTATTTATTTATTTATTTATTTATTTATTTATTTATTTATTTATTTGCAAGCAGAGAGAGAGAGAGACAGAGAGAAAGAGAGGGGAGACAGAGAGAGAATGGGCATGCCAGGGCCTCTAGCCATTGCAAAAGAACTCCAGATGCATGTGCACCCTTGTGCATCTGACTTACGTGGGTACTGGAGAATCGAACCTGGGTCCTTTTGCTTCGCAGGCAAACACCTTAACCGCCAAGCCAACTCTCCAGCCCTGTAGGAGTTACTTTTTCACTTCTGTGACAGAATACCTAATGGAAGAAGTGAAGAGAGGAAAGTTTATTTTGGATCATGGTTTCAGAGGCTCTCAGGCCATCAAAGAAGGGCAGGCATGGCTGTATTTATGTTGGTGGAAGCATGCTGCAGAGGCTCCTCACATCCTATTCAAACAGGAAGAAAACAGGAGAATACTAGCCTTCAGCTGGCTTTCTCTTGATTTCTCTGAGATGGAACCACCCACATTCAGGGTGAGTCTGTCCCCCTTAGGTAAGACTGAAATATCCTCATCGAGACATCTATGGGTTGCCACAGTTTTCTAAGTGGCTTTTAATCCGGTCATGTTGTCAGTGAGCATTAATGATCCCAGACATGTTCCAAAGCTCTAGCTCCCTGGGCCAGTGCCAGCCCCTGGCTTTGACAGCTTCCTCAGACTATTAACCTCTGAGTTGCCTCATCTTCTTCTCCTGGTTTCTGATTTTCTAATGCCTTTTCAATCAGTTCCAGTGTTAACTCCCCTCTATTGACTTCTGTAGCATGGACTTTGTGTGTCCAGCTTGGTCCATCTGCCGCGGAAGGACTCTTGCTTCGTCCCGGATGCACAGGATAGAATAACAGAATGACATCATCCTTAGGTTGTTCATGGATATTAATGTGGCCCTTAGAACTTGAGAGCACCCTGTCATGATAGGAGGCCATGTAGCAGGAGCTCTGGGAAGCAGCACACAGACCATCCTTGGTGGAACCAGGCACCAACTAGAGAAAGATTACCCTGGGAGGTGACTTTGAAGTTGAGTTATGAAGGAAAGAGATTATACTGTGTTTCTACTGGACATTTGTTTTCTTACTGCTTTAAGCCAATTTTCCTTCAGAATGGTGGCAGAAAGGTATTCTTGACCCCACTGAACCCCCTCTCTATACTCCCTCATCTTGGCCAGTGGTGAGCAAATTAAGTAGGCTCTTATCTACCCAACATAGGGAGGTGAGGGAATGGAGTTCATGACATTAAACAACTACTATGAGCAGCGCACAGGGAGAATTTGGTGAACTTTCTTAATGCGTGCCATGGGGAGATACATCTGAGGAAGCATTTCTGGGTTGGGTGGAAAGGGTGTCTTAACCCTTTTCCAGGGCTCTCCAGCCAGCCAGCCTCTCTCTCTGTCTTCCTGTCTGTGGTCACACAGTATATCTGTGTGCCTCTAGAATGTGTTTGAAATGCTAGTTCCCAAAGGCTGCCTGGGACCTATTGTCTCAGCAGTCTGGGTTGGCAATTTTACTCTCCCACCACCTGCCTCTGGCTGACTGGGCTGTGCAGTGCGGTTTGAGAAGATCTGGACTGAATGGCCGGGAGGGGCTGAGATGCAGCCACCCTTGGCATTTGGGTGGAATGGAAAAGGAGCAGGCGCCTCACTGCCAAAGAGCAATGCCTCACAGTTACAGGACTGCTCCCCACCATCCCTCCGAGGCAGCGCCAGCGCCAGGTGTCTGACAGTGTCAGAGGAGGTCCTCGTGCTCCCTTCCTTTTGGAAACACTCACATGGCACTGCCTCTTTGGATTGGCCACATGTTTGGCTCTTCAGACCTTACACAAAGATTTGGTTATCCTTTTTTTTTTTTTTTTTTTTTTTTTTTTTGGTCACAACTCACACTTTTGTTTTCCATGTTTTCTGGTGCTTTACTTTGTTTTGGGCCACTTCTCAGCATTTCAGCTCAGGTACTGTGCTTCCTGAGCTATTGTGGCAGCCTCCCTCCACCTCTGCCTTGAAGTTAGTCCCTCCCAGCTGTGTCTGATGTTTCCTGCTTTGTTCACCACCCCATCATCTGTTTCAGGTCCCCTCTCATGTCCTCTCTCTCTTTCTCTCTGCTCCTCTGTTCCTGTTTTCATGCTCTGATGGGAAATGCACTGCTTGCCCCATTTCCCTGTGTGAGAGGGACTAGATAATTGCCCATCAAACAACTGCTCTGCTCCTCTTGGAAACCAAGCTGGACCATTTGGAAAGTGGAATGAGCACAGACTAATAAAAGTTCTGAACAACTGCGCTGGTTTGACTGAGGTGTCCCCCATACACTCAGGTGTTCTGAAAGCTAGGTTCCCAGCTGATGGAAATTTGGGAATGAAAGCCTCCTGGAAAGTGTATTGTTGGGAGCGGGCATATGGCTATTATAGCCAGTTTCCTCTTGCCAGTGTTTGGCACACTATCCTGTTCCTGTTGTCCACCTTATGTTGGCAGGGGGTGATGTCCACCTCCTCACACCATCGTTTTCCCCTGCCATCATGGAGCTTCCTCTCGAGTCTGTAAGCCAAAATAAACCTTTTTCCCCACAGGCTGCTCTTGGCTGGGTGACTCTTCCAGCAATGCAAACCTGACTATAACAACAACCTTCTTACCCTCTCTCTGCCCTTGCCTGCTCACAGGTGTCTAGTGTTTGCAGGGAGACCGTGAGGCCCTGGGGCACAGCAGATAGCCGACGACAGAGCCTGACTTCATGAGTGACCGTGGAACAGAGCCTTTCCGTATACCCCACTCCTTGTGATCTTAATGAACTGCGGCTTTCATGAGAAATAGCTTTAATTTGTTATCCACAGAGGAAAAAACATAAAATATCGGTGAGGCATTCTTACACTGATGTTGCATGGGGAAATCAATCCAAAACTCAGTGTCTGGCCAAAACATTTCTTCTATACTCATAAATCCTAAGCCTTACCCAAGTGTTGTTCAGCTCATGTGGCTGGTCTCTGCTTACTGATCTCCTCCAGGCAGCAGCCTTTGCTGCAGGCTGCACTTGGTTCTGTTGTACCTGGTTTAATTCTGGGGTCCAGGTTGAAGAAGCAGGTTCCTGAGTATGAACTTCTCAAGGCAAAAGTTGCCAGAACCTGGAACCCAGCCAAACCATGCAAACATATTTAGATAACATTTGTATTATCTTCCCTTACTAAATCTGCTTACCTTCTGTTGTGGTGTGAATGTGAAATGTTCCCCCACAGGTTCGTATGTTTGAATACTTGGTCCCCAGCTGTTGGTGCTGTTTGGGAAGGTGTGAAGCAATTTTTAGGAGGTGCAATCTTGCTGGAGGAAGTGGGTCTGAGAGTGGACCTTCAGGTTTTATGGAATGACTCACTTCCTGTTTGTCTCCTTGCTTTCTGCCTCTGACCAGCTAGCCTTCTGTGTCTTGTCTACCACAGTGGACCATAGCCTCTCCAAGTGTACAATAAAATAAACTCTTCCACGCATTAAGTCGCCTCTGGTCAGGAGTTTTGTCCTAGCAATGAGTAACTGATACAACTTTTATTGTCCAATCATGAGTCTGTGAAGCAGAAAAAGATAATTCATTACAAAATGAATGACGAGGGGAATGGAAATTGCTGAATATAATCTGATCAAAGATGTAGGAACACACAGCATTGTTGCAGCTCATGGTCTTAGAGTCTCCCAAATGATAGCACTGGCTTCATCGTCCTCCTTGTTGAATTCCTCTCCTCTTAAACTCAATGCTTCTTTGGCTTTTCTGTATTTCTCAACTTCCTCCAGCTCCACTGTGACATAAATTATAGAGAACACTCTCTGTCATAACAAATTCTCTGACTGTGACAAACAAAGCCGACTGTGACCCCCCATGTCACTATGGCTCCCAAATCAAACAGAGTTAATTACATACATACCCATTTCCCTCCCACATTGTTAAGCACATATCTAGTGCAAGTGAAGGGACTCCAATTTATAAAGGAATTGTTCGGTCTAAGCTCTGTGTTTTTCATCGTAGTAAATTGTTCCTATCATCTTTCTTAAATGGTAGATATGCATCAGAGTAGTTCCCCACATGGCAGATAAACATTATTCCAACTCTATCCTTTGGGAAGACCTAACTGAAATAGCCTGACTGCACAGCCAGGGGAGGACACGATGGAGCCTGTCAGAAGCTCAACTGTCTCCAGTTCCATCTGTGTGGACCTTACATTCAAGAGCCCCGCCTCAGCCACTGGGCACAGAAGCTGCTGAGCAGAGATGCAGAAGCACTATCCTGAAATTTGTTTTTAATCCCTTTATAATAGCTAAAATCTTACTGGCTCCCCAGTTGCCAGGTCCATATCATGTTTCCCAGCATGTCTTGTCTCGGCAATAGCTCCCAGTCTATGAGAGACAGACTGAAATCATGTCAAAACCTCCTCTTTGTTTCTCACCCACAGGAGAATGTGGCCAGGATGAGAAACAAAGCAGCCCAGAGCACCTGGAAACGGAAGCTATGCTGGGAGGACAGAGGGAGAAGGTGGAAAGCGTTCCTTAAGCCAGGGGGCTTATCAGCCTGTAGGGTTATGTCCCCACCGCTCAGGAGAACAAGGCGGATTTCAAATTTGGACCACTGTTCTATGTGGTCTTTGCTGCCTGCCATAGCCAGAACCGGTGTCTTAAGTAAGACAAGACTGTGGGTTCACGCATCCGTAGTCAAGTAGCCTGTATTACTATTGAGGATGGAGCTGCAGTCCTTTCACTAACATTTAGATGCACTATTCCTTCATCTACAGCTCCATGCAAGACATTAAGCCGTGTTCTTTGGAAACCAGAAGGTCTCCATTAGTCTTTGTCTCCTGATCCTCCCTCCATAAGCTTCAGCAAGCCTTCACCCCCACCATCCTTCCTACCTTTTCTCCTCAGTGCTTATCATTACTTCCATTGCCTGAATGCCCCACCCCCCTTTTTTGCCTTTCAAGGTCTTGCACTCAGTTCCCAAGGCAGAAGTAAGTCTTTGCCATTAGAAGTTTCTATAGCACTTTTTTTTTTGTCCCGCGAGGCCTCACACACTGCCCTCTGTAGCACTTTTTAATGCACAGCCTCACTGATTTGCACTGTTTGACAACCATGTACAAATGCAAAGTCCTCAAAGAAAGACACTATGTTTTCCATCTGACAGCCAGCCAATGCTGATTATATTCTTGGCATAGGCCAGACCTCGCACTAAACCCTGGTGATGGAGCCAAAAGAGACCCAATTCCTGTGCTGATGGGGCTTGTGGTTAAGCAGGTATAACTACACACAGTGTAAAGCTCACAGTTTCTGAGAAGAGAGGTACTGTCATGTCACAGGATTGAATCCGGCCAGAGAGTTAAGCCTAGGGAGGGCTCCATGGAGTGTGAAGACTGAGAAGATGCTGAAGATTCCTGCAGGCCACACCAACTATGTATGAGTTCTTGGCTCATAGTAGGTGCTCAAAAATATTTACTGAAGGATTAGGAATAATTTGCTACTACATCAGACAATAATTGCCATAATTTCAGCCCTTAGCACATTTCATTTCATTTTGTCTCACAATAATAACAATATTCTAATTAGTATTTTCACCTTATGGCTGGAAAAATTGAAACAGAGAGAAACTAAATAAGTTTTCCAAGGGAATATATCCAGGAAGAGAATGAGCTGAACCCAAACATTTTGGCCCTAGGATGAAAAGTTCCAGCTCTTGGCTATTCACTGTGGGATGAGAACATGGCTTTTCATGCATTGACATAAGTATGTGTGTTACTGCAGAATATACCCGGGGGAGGCAAGGACTATTTTCCCCTCTTTTAATGATGCTAAGCTGGAATGGACATATTCAATGTCTTTAGCAAATCTCCTGAAGGGCACAGGTCAAGGACAGAGCAGGCTCGCCTCTCTGTGAGTTTGTTAGCTATTGCCACTGTGATCAAAGTACCTGAGAAAGCAGCTGACAGGAGGAAAGGCTGGTTTTGGCTCGGGGTTTCAGAAGGTTCTGCTCATGCCCATTTGGACATCATGGAAGCAGGAGTGTGTGGTGGTGGGGCAGCTAGCTGTTCACGTCATGGCCAGCCAAGAAGCAGGGAGTGGCACAGGAAGTACATAGGGACAGTAGATGCTCAAGGACCTGCCCTCCAGTAGCCTGTTTTCTCCAGTTCTGCCCCACCTCGTGAGTTTCCAGAACCTCTAAAAATAGCATCAAATCATGAGCTTTTGGGGGGCTACTGATAATATACCTGCCCCTGGTTTCTTAACTGAGAGTCAAACTTCCAGCTGGTGGCCAAGACGGTGGCGTTGATAATCAAGAGAGTATGGCTGGTGACAGTGAGAAAGGGGAAGAAGAGAGGGAAATGGGGGGCAGAGGCTTTGGTGAGAGCTTCCTCCTTCCTGGGGCCAGGATTAATAGAATAATACGGCAGACCATCAGCTCAGCGAGAACACTCTGAAGCCAATCCCCTCCTTTTGGCTTGGCTCCATGCCTTGTATGTCACTTTGCATTTGCAAAATGCATCCCCAGTCGCTTGTGACATTGTCTGAAAACAGGAAGCTGCCCATAGCATGAAAATGTTACAGAAATTTACCTGTACTAAATAGGATTTCTTTTTTTTACAGAAAAATGACAAGCTGCACCTGCACGTTTTAAATTCAGGGCAGTTTTTTCCCCTCCTTCATATAAATGGAAGTAATATCAAACTATTGTCAAATGCTCCAAAAGGCACGGGAGTAGAGAAATGACTAAACAGTGTGTGTGGTGGGGGAGGAGAGGTGGAAGCCTGCTGACAGCTTGCTGACATTTCTGCTGACTCAGCTCTGAGCTGCACGATGTAAGTTACCAGTAGACCTAAGCTGTCACTGTGGATTCCGTACCAATCATGTTAATTGGAAAGAGGAAAGAGAAAATCGTCACAATCAACAGATTTATCACCCAGAGGGCTGAACAGTTCATAAATTTAATCCAGCAAAGGAATTGGGAAATAGATTTGATGTTTATAGGAATCGGAGTGGGGGTGGGGCAGCTCTCTAAAGCTTTTCCAGGGCAGATGGAGTGCTTGAACATATTTTATTTGAAGCTATTAGAAATATGAAAAGGTGGATTCTTCCCAGCCTCTAGCTAAAATATTGTGACTTCTTTTTTATAGTCTTTGTAAAAGAAGAACAATAAAAAGACACAAACATGGTAGTTAAGTTTAATGGTGCTAAAAGCCAGACACCTGAGTATATGTAATTTATTTTTCTAAAAAAAAAAATCTCTCCCCATTGAGGCTGGTATTAATTAGCATGGAAATGGGTTGCAGAGCCAATATTGCATGGGGTTTGTTATCTCGCCTACTTTATGAAAAGGAAAAACAAAACAACCAGAAAATGTTTGTCACTTCATTGCAAAAAGCAATGGAGGAAAGTCATCCAAAACAGCCTGCAGGCTCCATGTGGAAAAATGAGATCCCAACTCTCCCCACTCCACCTGGAGCCTCTCTTCACGGTGGGGGAGGCCAGCGCTGGGGCCGAAAGACTCAACATCATGGCCATAAGCAGGGCCCAGTGCTGCGGCAGATGAGCAGGGCACATTGAGGTCCGGAAGGACTTGAGCAGAGCTTTACTGCATTCGCATATGAAGAAAACCAGCTGCTCATGGTGAAGGCTAGATAAACCCCAGTCAAGGTCAATTAAAACCAGGCTCTGGTGCAGGCATAGAAAGATGACCTATGGCTCATTACAATCGTGACACATACACATGCCCCTTGGGGGCTATTTAAGATGTGATGAGATGTGCAATAATAAATCATATGTAAAACTACATGTAACAAAAAACGCTTGCACGAGAAAGCCTATGCCATAAAACCTGCTCCTTCGTTCACGGACACAAAAGTAGTTATAGTTTCTGTGAGCATGCCCTGTCTCTTCATAAGCCGTCCTTGCTTCTGCTCTTTCCAAAGACACAAAAACGTGGATCCCTTCTGATGGCAACCTTGGAACCCTGATATCAGCCGATACCTGTTCTGTCCCTATCCCAGGCCCTTCTGACTAGCCTCCTCCTTCAGATGGGGAAACCGAGGCTCGCATATGTTAGGCTCCCAAGAGACAGAGCTCATTCAGAAAGATCAGAGGTCAAAATCCCGGAAGCCAATTCCATGCCTGTAATTGAGCAGTGACTAGTTGTTTCTCAATACACAGCCTAGGCCTCACCACCCACGGTGTCCTGTCTGCTCCTGAGCTGCCAAATAGACCTGTGCTTGGTTACTGGATCACTGAAGAGGTAGAACTTGAAAATGACCCAATTACTGTAACTTATCTCAAGCTGTCTGTGGAACTAGTAGAGTTCTCCACTCGCTTCATATTTCACGTGCCCTATAGGGATATATATATATATATATATATATATATATATATATATATATATATATATATATATATTTGTTTTTCAAGAAAACTCCACTGAACTGCCACAGTTCCCAGGCAAGCTGTTGCTTAGTAAATGTGCACCTAAGAGCATGGTCGTTGCTAAAACAATTCTTCACTATATTTGTATCACTCTAGTAAAACGATCCCTTCCTGGGTGGCCTATGATTGTTGCTTATTTTCTGTAAGAAGGGGGAGATGAACATGTGAACTTTAATGTGTAATGTAGTGGAAAGGACGAAGCTTTGTAGTAAGGCAGAGACTCAGGCTCTTCATTATCGTTCTCTGCTGTGCCCCTTGAGCAAGTTGCACTACTGCCTCATCCTGATGACATTCTTCCTCCGTAAAATAAGAGGACTAGTTCAACTTGGGGCATGTGCACGTGTGTGCACGCGCGATGTGTGTACGGTGTGTGCACATGTATGTGCAGATGCATGCACCCTGTGCACACATGCATGGAGGTCACAGGAGACCGTTGAGTGTCTTTCCCTTTCCACTCCTTTGTCTGTTTCCTTGAGATGGAGTCTCTAACTTTCTAACTCATCCCAAAGCTGTCATTTGCCCTGCTTTTTCTGTCAGCAAGCCCTCTGGGCTCTACTCCCCACAAGCTAGGGGTTACAGCAGAGATGCATAGCTATGCCTAGCTGAAAAATAGAACTTGGATGGTCTTAGGCCCTCTTGCTTGCAAAACCAGTGCTCTTAACCACTCAGCCATCTCCCCAGCCCTGGGCTTCACAGAACACATGTAGAGGTGCTTTGAACCCTTCCAAACCATAGTAAGTCTTTAGTGACTGGTTTCCAGAAACTGTCTCAACTTTGGGGCTATAACTACAACCACCAAAGTCTATCATTGTTTTATAATATCATAAATTAGTTTTACGCCCCACTATTTCTCCCAATCCTTACTCCACACCAATATAGGTGGGAGGGTCAGAGTGGACATCCCCACTTGCACATGCAGAAGGTCACCTTGAGGAAAAGGGAATGAAATGCACCTCTTTGGCTACACATCAGAAGGGTATCCTTAAACCATTCCTACAACCCATACCCTGGGCACCAAGTCCACTGACATCTATCACCTCATATCTGATACATAAGGTCCACGCCACCTTCCCCAGCTCATCACAACAACTTCTTCCCCCTCCTGCTGCTCTGCTTCCTCATGTGCAAGAAGATGTCCATCACCCCCCCCCTTGCAGAACCACTGTTCTATTGATTAGACATACAAGGAGCTCTGTTCTGGGTCAGGCCTGATACTCAGAGGCAGGCAGGATGAAATTTATTATAACTTGACATAGCAGTAATTGTCCTGTGACCATGTTGTATTGATCCTTGCATTTGGATGCTGACATGAAGCTCCTGAAGTTTTCCTATTTCATACAAATATGTATATGTGGGGTCTTGGAAGAAGAATAAGAAAAAAACAGCAAATTTTTTTGATGTGTGAATGCAGCAAAAACTCTGAAAAATTTCCCTGCTTCCTCAAAATCAGAGCATGATTTTAAACATTGCTGCAAGCTTGAGGACTAATATATCACTTCCCTAGAAGGGTGGATGAGAGAGAGCTGACTGGGGACTGTCTCTTGGTATTAGGGTGAATGGTATATTCCTTTAGTAAGCAGAATGTCTCACCAAAATAAGCAATAGAAAGGCTCCATGATCAACAAGGTGCCAACATGATGGCAAATAACTCAGAGAGTCAGCAAACACAGCTAGCAGCTGGCCAGCAAACACTGGGGAAACAATTTATGAGGTTTTGCTCTATTTGAAAGGGAAGAGGAGACAAGTCCTGGCATAATAACCATATTTCTTGCTTGCTTTGTCCAGAGAAAGCCTTCCCCCAGATTACGAGGCAGTTTTTTAGTGCTCTTACATCCTGATTAGAGAAATGTCAAGCCTTTGTGATTATCTCTGCCATCTAGCAGCTGCTGGTGAGGAAACACATCAATACTGTGTTTTTGTTTTATTGCCATGAATATCAGCAATGTTATAAAGTGAGCCAGTATTGATGCGCATTAGTTCAAAAAGTCCTGGAACTCAGTTGACTATTGGTCAAGGTACTAGTTAAGTAATACTATTGCTGAATTACCAAATGGATGATCAAACAAATAAGAAAGAGATAGAAGAATACTTTAGATACTAGAATGAAGGAGGAGTACATGAGGAAGGGAAGAGAGAGGGAGAATGAAGAAATTGAAAATAACATTAGCATTAGTTATTAGGTATGCATTTTGTACCTTGCCAAAGACGTCACAAAAATTTTCCTACTTCATATCTGTGATGGAACTATAAGTTAGATACTGTTATTTTGTGGAAAAGGAAATTGGCAAAAGCAGGATAAATAACTTATTATGTCACTCAATCAATAATTGGAGCAAGAAGGATTAGAATCCAGGAGGAAGGAGAGGAGGAAGAAAAAGGAGAGTAAAGGAAGAAAATTAGTTTTAGAGAATGACTGGTTGAAGCTACAAGCCTCCTTTATTGGAAAATTAGTGGCTTTTTAAAAAAATGTAGTCAAATGGGCATAAACAAAGAGACCCTTTACTTGTGCCAAGCGTAACTTTCTGTCCCAGAAAATCAAACTGCAAGTAGAAATGAGACTAGCTGGAGGATCCTGTTTGTTAACAAGGATGGAGAATGTCTGCCTGGTTGGCCAGTTTATTATCAGGGACCACCTTCTGCAAACTCAAAAGACTAGGGAGGACTTTCAAACTGCCCAAACCTGTGGCTTGTTTGCATGCTAGCAAGGAAAGCCTCAGGAAGCAGGGACCAGGGCATCTCAAGACAGCATTCCAGCATTGACTTAGTCAAGGGAGCCAGAAACACAGGAGGATTCTAAGTCACCACCTGTGGACAGCATCCAGGATATGGCAGCAGATGGGGAGAACATTTAAATGTTGTGGCTCTCTCTTGATTCTGCTTCTATTCTGCTTCATACTTCTTTAGTCACAACAGAATCCCAACTTGGCATTTGGAGACTGGGATTTCTCCCAGTGGTTCCTTTGCAGCTTCCCCTCTCCGGGTACTTCACCTCATGTCCACCACTTTGCTCTTAACCCTGTATTGTGGCCATCATTCCTTTATGACCCTGGGTACCCCATAGCGTCCTTGAAGTCTAAACTCAATGCCTGGAACTCTGGTCTCCAGAATGCCTTGGAAAATGAAGAAGTATGGAAAGACACAGCCTGACTTGTCCAGTCCCTCTGCCTCCCAACTCAAGGCATACGTGTTTAGGAGTCAGCTTTCCATCACTGTATCAATTTCAGGGAGAATCATCTCAGGAGGAAAGGTTTATTCAGACTCATGGCTGCAGAGGTTTCACTGTACAGTCATAGGGCCATGCTGGTTTAGGCCTTGTAGAAGCACAGTGTGTCATCATGGGAACACCTGGCAGAGGAGACCTGTTACCTCATGGTGAACAAGAAGGAGACCAGAGGTGAGAGGGAGAAGTTTGAGTTCCAATATCCCCTTCAAAGTCATGTCCTCAATGACTTATCTTCCTTATCCTAGGCCCTACCATATTCCAATACAACCCTGAACTGGGGACCAAACCCTCATGGAATGGGCATAGAGGACATTCCCGATCCAAACCATAGCAATTATATTCCCAGAAAGATGCAGAGGATGAGCACTGGGAAGAAATGAGCAAGGCATGAGTTCATGTGCCAGCTGGGCCTTTCCCCGGTCCCCGTGGGCACTCCCCTCCCTCTTGTCTCCTTGGAGCTCACAGCTGCCACACTGCTGAACGCACCTCCTTCATCAGATCATCTTCCAAGTGGAATCTGCCTTCCCTCATCTCATTCTCTCACCTCAAGAGCTATTTCAAGCTGCGCCTCACTTACTCGCACATTTACTGAGCAGCTTAATGGCGTCTCCAGGGACCCGTTCATTTGTGCAGTTAGGGACGAGGAGAAGGAGGTCTGCACAGAGCCTCTTGCAGGGGTGGGTCTCAGCGTCCAGTCAGTTCTGTATGTTGTTGGCGTTTATTTACGTAGGGGAGGCTGGCTGACACTTTTATGTCATTGTTTGGAGGGGCCCTAGGGAGGGAAGTTCAAGCAACATAAGTCATGGATGGGAGAATAAAGCTGCTCTCCCAGAGCGCCCACTCTTATTCCCAGAACCATTAAATTTTTTCTTATATGGCCAAAGGGACCTTGGAGAAAGACCAATATGAGTTACCCTGTATTACCTAGGTGTGCCCAATGAAATCACAAAGGCCCTTATAAATAGAAGAGAAAGTCAGGAGAATCAGAGAGGAAAATTTGAAGGCACTGACTTGGAGACAAAGGGAGAAGCCGTAAGTAAAGGAACCTAGAAAAAAGAAACTGCTCAGATCTCCCTGCAGTTTCCAGAAGGGAAACAATCTTACTAACATACCGATTTTGCTCACTGAAACACATTTCAGACATGTTCTTTGCAGGACTGTATAAGAGAATAAATTGTATGTTGCCGTAAGCCACTAAGGCTGTGATGATGTGTTACAATTGTAGGAAATATATAGAAGATTGCATAGAAAAAAAAATAGGTCTTCATTTGTTCATTGACCCATTCATGTATTCTTCCATGTATGTATACACAAACTGAGAGGAAAATCAATGGGGGCACCTGGTAGATGCTGGGGAAGGGATTGTATGTTTCATGGTCCACGCTGATTACAGTCTTTAAGGGAAGCTGACAGGATAATATCAAGGGGCAATGTGTGCTGGACTACTGGGATGCACAGGAAAGAGACTGATCTCTAAGGAAGGCCTGCCAGGGTGGGTAAGTCCCAGGTACCGGGAGAACAACAATGGCACCAGAAGCAGAAGAAAATCAGTCCAGCAGAATAGAGGCATGACCGTGATGACTTCTTAAAGCAACTTGGGAGCACAGGAGCACAGAGTCCTGGGTGGGTAGAGAAGGGGGCCATGAGTCTAGACAGGTGGGCAGAACAACATCAAAGATAGTCCTACTCAAAATATTCAGAGGCTGAATCTCCTCCTATTTGTTCCCAAAGCAGAGGAGCATGGCCATGCATGAGAAGTCTCAGAAAGAGGACATTTAAGGAGCTTGACATGGTTTTCAAGTTGGCTATATTTATTCATAAAAACATTGGAACATTATTTCATCAATACTGTTTGCTTTCATTAAAATTGAGCATCTCCCAAGATCTTCCAGAAAAAGTTACCGGCCAAGAAAACTTGACTTCTTTTCCTTCAATGTTGTGTCCCCTGGCTCACTGTCATCCCCTTGTGGTCCAAGTTGGAAGAAGAGCTTTATTTAAGAAGCAAGATGTCTGGGAATGAGAGGGTGGGAGGGAGGACAAGGGGGGGATACAAATTGGGACCCAAAAGGAAAAATACTATAAAACCCTTTACTCTGAACAACAGGCTAAAACAGTGATCCTTCAGCAGGCCTACAGAGGGAATACTCGAACCACAGGAACCTGGAGAGAACATGATGAAGGCCAACTTTAATCTTGTCCTGCTTCTCTTTCTCTTCTCTCTCTCTCTCTCTCTCTCTCTCCCTCTCTTCTCTATACTCACTTTCTCTTTTACATTATCTATCTTTTTCCTCCCTCACCTTCCTAGGTGCAGGCTTATAACTCCCAGTGCCAGCACGGGGTTAACTTCCACAATGAGCTGTTGAGGTTTCCCAAAAAAGACAGACTTCCCCAAAAAGACAGACTTCGATCAGAGTTCTTGGTGACCCACCAAAGGTTAATGGTAAGACCCTACTGTCGAAGACAGCATACGTGTGTGAGACCAAACACAGAGAGACCTGGCCAGAATCTGGAAGAAGGTCAGTCCCCAGACAGTTAGCTAGTCTAGTACCAGAGGGTGCTACACGAGCAACTGGGGGAAAATGTCTGACATTGGTCCAAACAACTTGAAGTCTAAGATACCCAGCAGGAAACAATCTGACGTAATGCTCATACAAGTGCAGTAGTGGCAAACAGCCATGGTAGGTAACCAACTGCTCTTGATTTGGCTAATAGATCCACTCAGTCTAATAGAACTCATTGCTGGAACTGGGAAATAAGTCAAAGCCATGTACAAAAAATGAGCTCAGTCTCCAAGATCAAGATGCCACCAAACGTGGGCTAGAAGAGAGCCAATGCATATAAAATTCCCTCCAAAACATATATGGTCATCCCTTCTATCTAGTACTAACTTTTCTATCCGTTGGAGAATTTGCTTATCTTTTTTCAGGTGGACAATGAACCTGAAGGGAGGATCAGCTAACTATACCTCACCAGCTGAAACCATAGAATAATGCAGGGGAAGGGCAAGAATACAGCGCTCAAGGTGATCACAACACCAGAAAAAGGCTGAAGGAGATAAACACAGAGAACATCCAACTCCAACTAAGCCAGATATCCAGAGACACAGAGGCTCCCAAAACCTCATCAATGAAGCAGAACTAAAATGACCCCAATGTGGCTCAGGGAAACTCACGGAAGAGGGGGCGGAAAGATTGTTAGAGTCACAAGTTGGGGCATTATGCACAGAGACTGGGGCCTACCCACCAGAACTCTTGAGTAACCTCACAATGCATGACCAACATTCCCCATTGATGAAGGTCCCTTTGAAAGTGGGAGGACAGGGAGGAGGACAATGGAACCAATACTATGAATGTAAAATCATAATAATATAAATAAAAAAAAAATAAAAAATAAAAAATAATAAATAAATAAATAAATAAATAAATAAATAAATAAATAAAAAGAAGCAAGATGTTCCTGTAGAAAGAAGTGAGAAATTCAGAGTTTAAGACCTGGGTGGTGGTTTGATTCAGGTGTCTGCCATAAACAGGTGTTCTGAATGCCAGGTTCCCAGCTGATGGAGATTTGGGAATTAAAGCCTCCTGGAGGCTGTGTATTGTTGGGGATGGGCTTATAGGTATTATAGCCAGTTTCCCCTTGCCAGTGTTTGGCACACTCTCTTATTGCTATTGTCCACCTTATGATGGTGAGGGGGTGATGTCCACCCTCTGCTCATGCCATAGTTTTCCCCTGCCATTTGTGGAGCTTCCCCTCGAGTCTGTAAGCCAAAATAAACCCCTTTTCCCTACAAGCTGATCTTGGTCAGGCAATTTCTGCCAGCACTGCTAACCTGACTGCAACAACCTGCTTTACAGAGTCAGATGACAAGGCATAGAATGGACAGAAGAGAAACAAGAGCCTGGCAACACAAAGGAAATGCTGTCGCTAGAGGTCAGCAGCTGTAAAGGCAGGGACACGTGACCTAGCGAATGTGAAGGTGGTCTCACTGACCATACTGAACTCCATATCGGGTGGTCCAGGTCTTCCCATCCAAGGGCAGTGACTGAAAGATCCCCTTCCTCCCTCCAGTTAATGTCCATCTGGAACCTCCGATTATGATCTCAGATAAGGTCTGTTTAGATGTATCAGTTAATGTGAGACCACTGGATAAAGATGCATGCTGCTCTGAGGACTGGTATCCTTACCAGAAGAAGGGGCGGCGGGGCTGGGGGGGGTGTCAGTCACATGGGGAAAAGGCCATGTAAAGGAAGAGACAGGATTAGAATTAGAATTATTCTTCTTCTGGCCACAGAACACTGAAGATTTCCAAGAGCCCTACAAGGAGAATAAAAAGGGTCTTCCCTCAAAAGGCAACATAGTGCTGAGAAGAAGGGATGGAGGAGTGTCTAGCACTGAAACACCTCTGTCACACCCTCCAATGGCTCAGGGACCATTGAGGAAGAGGGGGCGGATAGAATGGAAGAGCCAAAGGAAGGATATGACCTCTTACAATGCAACTGCCCAGACAGAAATTGGCCTCGATATCCATGATCTTGCAGTGCCTAGCAATACCTTTGCAAGACCCTCAAAATAGAAGAGAAAGATGATGTCATCAAATTAGGAAAGAGACTAATGGAGAGAGGGAGGGGCTATGATGGAGACTGGAGTTCTAAAGTGGAATGGGGGAGGGGAGGGAAATATCAGGTGGGTTTTTTTTTGGTATGTAAGATTAAAAGTCAATAAAAAATAATAATTAAAAAAAAAGAAAGAAAAATTAAGAAAAAAAAAAAAGGGTCTTTCCTGCAAAGATGCTTGCTGACACCTTCATTCCAAACTTCTCAGGTGAAGACTGAGGGAGGAAACACCTCTGTATCACTTAGCCATGCTTATGTCACCACAGGAAGTTTCAAACCAGGAAACTTAAGATTGGACGTGAAGCTATGGCCTGTCTTCTAAGGAAAAGCCACTCTGGCAAGACTGCAGCTTTGGGGAGACTAACGACAGCATTGCAGATGGGTGAAAACTCTCTTATTCCACCAGCACTACCTGAGCATCTGTTGACGACCCAATGCTTTTCCCTATCATCACGAACCTCCCCTTGACACTGTAAGTGAAAATACAGACTTTCTTCTCATCAGACACTTTCAGTGAGGTGCTTTGTCCTAGCAACACGAAGCTAAGTCACTACAACACTCTTACACTAACGAGCACTGAGTTGAAAGAACTGTAGGCCTAGTGGCAACAACTTAACAGAGTGAGGCAAATTGGCCTAAGTCAGCGGAGTCCACAGAAAGGCCGAGGCAGCTAGACTTGCTCAAGCGCTGCTCTTTTCTACTGGAAGGTACGGTTTGGAGCAGGGGTCAAAACCTACTGAGACCATAGATGAAGATGCCAGTCTCCATCAACTGCGGGCAAAGAGTGATGAAAAAGCTCATATTGCTTTGTGCCCCACCCCTGATCCTCTCCCTCTGCCACTGTCTTACACTAGAGCTTCCACTAAGCCTTGTTGTGGAGGGACGAGACCTGCCTGAAATCTGTAACAGACAGAAATGCACCAGTGTCCCTAGCACTGCTGTTCCCATATGCCTCTGCCACCTGTCCTTTTACAGGCATAGTCTGCACTCATTCTTTTTTCTTTTCTTTTTTCTTTCTTTCTTTCTTTCTTTCTTTCTTTCTTTCCTTTTTTTTTTTTTTTTTTTGAGGTAGGGTCTCACCTCTAGCCCAGGCTGACCTGGAATTCACTCTGTATTCTCAGGGTGGCCTTGAACTCACGGCGATTCTCCTACCTCTGCCTCCGGAATGCTGGGATTAAAGGCGTGCGCCACCACCCCTGGCTCTCATTCTTTTTTGTATTTGGCATCATGCCAATGGTCTTCACACCCATAGAATGTATATATTACTCTGTAAGTTTATAGATAAGGGGAGTAAGATGAATGCAGGGATCAATTAATACAGGGTTTAGTTTAGATTACAGCTTCAAAGGGATTCATTTCATCATGGTAGGGAGAACATGGCAGAGGAACATGAATGGGAGCTGGTTACACAGTGTCCACATCAGCAGAAAGGGAAGAGGAAGAGGAAGTTGAGCCAGGTCCTCCTGCCAGTGACATAATTCCTCCAGCAAGGCCCCACCTCCTAAAGGTGCCACAAGCTTCCCAAAGATGGCTGCCAGCTGAGCATAGTGGTGACATTTTACATTCAAACCCCAACATCTGTATATTGAGCTATTGTTTGTTCCTGACTCAAGTGCCCTGTTGTAGAGTGTGGTCACCTGGACATGTCCTTGGGCTTTTTGTTTCAGTTTCCAACAGCTTCCTTTCTTGGTCCCTGGCCTCTTGTTTCCTGCACCTTTAGAGACAGGGCAATGCTCCCCATCAGGCATCACGATGCTGTTACCAGCCTTGCTCAGAGCATGGGTTCCCATTGCCAGACATCTCCTGCTTGCAGGCCAACTCCATCAGTGTCACCTTAGTACACTGGCTGTCAGGCACATTGCTATTGGGATCATCCAAATCTTGACTATGCCCGAGTCAGCTCTGTATTCTAAAGTCACAACTTACCATTCTTGGCTTCTCTCTTCTTCCCCAGGAACCTGCTGTTCATATCCTAGCAGTCTTTACAGTTGATGATACATCTCAAAGTACATTCAAGGGGTCTCTTTGTCCCATTGTAGAGCAAACAAAAATTGTCTTTAACAATCAGAAATGGCTGTAAATCATTTTAAAGAATATGGTAGAGTTTATAGGAAACTTCTGAGGAAATTACATTTTATATAGATGTAGGCTGGCATCACAAGCTTGTATGTAAACAGTAGTTAACTTTATTGTTTTATGATAGAGATAGCTAGAGTCATTATCTCTAGACAGAATGGGCTATATTCTTTTAGATAAAAGATGAAAGTAGTTGAAGCATAAAAGGAAGGGAAAATGAAAGTCAAATTTTCATTCTTTGCTGATGGTCAGAGTTTATTGACATATAAGAAAATGAGTAGCTACTGAATGGCAAACTACCCATCAGAGGGCTTACAAACGTTCAGGCAGTACTCCATCCAAAGTCTTTTAGTGCATGGATTATATTGTCCTTGCTCTGTGATTTGGCCTTGTGACAAGGAAGTATAATAGAAAAAATAAAATTCACACTGTGGGCCTGGTGTCACCAAGATCCAGATCTTCACCTATATAAGACAGTTTGTTCTCAGCTCAATTATGTGATATCTGCCAGTGTATTTCCTAATTCTGTGACATGACAATAACCACGTTCCCATATCCTCATGGTCCTTGTAAGGATGAAGTGAGCTATTTCACTCAGATTGTGTTCTCAGACTTTGCTGAGCCTGTGGACCTTGTGCTGCCAGCCTTTGTTCAGAAACACCAGCCAAGTGAAGACGAGGCCCTGAACTTACTGGCAGGTGGCAGTGATATGAAAGGCTCAAGTAACAGAGGCTTGCACTGTGATAGGGCCCTGTTAGGGGCCTGAAAGATGGTTAATATGAAAGCCATGGAATCACTGTTTTTAATATGGGGAAGCCATCATATTAGTTTGAGATTGAAATGCCAGGGTTCTTTAGCAGCAGAGATGAAAGAATGCGCAGAGTGTGAAAAGCAAGAAGACAGACATGACAGCATCTCCCGTAAGATCTGGACCACCCTAAGCCCTGTGCATGCTCATCTTTCCTTGCTCACTGCTGAAGGCCTTTCCTTTATCTTTCAACTCATTTCTGGCAACTCAGAGCCACCCATGTGTTCATCTATCTACTCCATCAGTACGCTGAGTACTGGCCCATGACTATGAAAAGCAGTCCAATAAAGTCATGTGAAAAATGAGCTTTGGGCTGGAGAGATGGCTTAGCGGTTAAGGCACCTGCCTGCCAAGAGTAAGAATGCCCATTTGATCTCCAGTTTCCATGTTTAGCCAGACATAATGACACAAGCATGCAATGCTGCACTTGCCCTCAAGGGGGAGCATGCATCTGGAGTTTGTTCACAGTGGCTGGGAGGCTGCTGGTGTGCCCATTCTCTATCTCTGCTATCTATCTATCTATCTATCTATCTATCTATCTATCTATCTATCTATCTATCTATCTCTATCTCTGCCTCTTCCTCTCTGTCTTTTAATTTTAAATTAAAAGAGCTTTGCCTCCAGAATGCCTGGGTTCAAATCCCACCTCTCCCCCATTCGACGGTTTTGCAATCATAGACAATCAATGAACTGCCCTAGCTTCAGTATTTCCAATTCCTAGCATGGTCAGTGTTGTGGTTTAAACAACATGTGGCATGACCCCCATAGGCTCATGTGTTTGGATACTTAATCTTTAGATGGTGGTGCTGTTCAGGGATGTTGTGGAAACTTTAGAGGTGGAGCTATGCTAGAAAAAGTATATCTCTTGAGGCAAGCCCCACTTCCTACTCTCTCTCCACTTCTAATTCCTCAGGCAAAGTGATGTTGGCTTTCTGTTCATGCTGGCCAGCCCTGCCCACTGTGATGAAACTTCTCCTTTAAACTATAAGCTGAATTAAACTGGACTATGTCCACAAGTTGCTTTTGGTTGAGTATGTGTTCAAAGCACAAGAAAGTAACTGATGCAGTCAAAAAGAGTGTCAGGTTCACGGGCTTGTTGTGAGCATTAAATAAGTGAACTCAGGCTGCATTGGGCTGACAGTTGACTCTCCTGTCTCAGACACTGTGACACATACTGAGGCAGCCATGTTGAGTCACGAACACTTGTTTGGCCATCTGCCTCTTTGTGTCTTCATACATGCTACATGTTTTGTGGTTTGGTTGTCTTTGGAGCCACATCATTTGGGTTTCTGCTTATGCCAGCAACCACTTGCAAGCCTCAATTTCTATACCAGTGTTAAGGCTTAGGACAAATGTAACCAAAACCCCCGGAATCAAAGGGAATAAATTAAATGGGATTTTTTTCCTATTTGCTTCCTGAGTTTGAGATGACTGTATGCTGTCTGGGGATGGCTCCTCCAAGGAATGAGAGTTCTTGAATTCATCTTATCTCTGCTCCCATCTGGTTACTCGATGTTCTCTGGGGTTGTGCCTATCTGCGTGCCTGAAGGTGTCACAGCTATGCCCATACCCCAAGCTTACAGGAAGAGACAGAGGTAGAAGGAATAAAGGCTCCTATCTTGAAGATTCAAATAGAGAAGGAACAGACACACAACAAGGGAGGCTGGGGTCCATCTTAGTAGTGGGAGCCCAGGTGCTCAAGGGAGAATGGATTTTGTGGGTTTCCATCTGCTCTCCCCTGGCTGCCATCTTTGGTCCTATCTTCTTTTGAGGCTTGCACAAGGAAGCAAATAAGAAAGACAACTCAGGGACAGAGGAGTGACAGGTAAGGCGCCACAGAGCATGCATAACAGACGACAGGGCAGTGTGACATTGGGTCCCTTTCATTTACTCACTTTTGAAAGTGAGGTACTAGTACCATGTAGCAATAGTGTGGTAGGAAAAAAACTGGAAGAGCATTTGCAAAGAGCCGAACCCACAGCCTAGGGCATGGGATGTATGCTGCCTTCAATGCCTTTCTCTGCTCTCCACTTAGTGTCCATGTTTTTGTTTCAGACCTTCATGCATAGCCTCAGGAGTACACATTTTGATTACTTTTATTTCAGCTTCTCCAAGAAAGCTTTGGGGTTTTGATTCCCAGCACACTAGAATAGTTAAGAATGTTTCCAGGCACACTGGCACCCTTGCTGCCATCAAACAAGCCCTACAGAGAAGGAATGTCCCATTCCTCTCATAGGTGTCACCTCTTCCTGCCTTTCTCACCCCATGGAAATCCAGATGGAAAGCCTTCCGCATTACCCTAGCTCTTTTTGCCATTCTCAAGTGAACAGACTTAGCTGGGTTAGTACTGTCCTTGCCCCCGGGAGCAGGCTGGTATGGGGCAGTGATTTTTGGTTTACCACTGATCATGTCCGTGAAGCCATAGCTCCTTCATTATCCCTGTGAAGACCACTTTGGTGATTATTATTATTATTATTATTATTATTATTTGGTTTTCTGAGATAGGGTCTCACTCTAGCTCAGGCTGACCTGGAATTAGCTATGTAGTCTCAGGGTGGCCTTGAACTCATGGCAATCCTCCTACCTCTGTCTCCCAAGTGTTGGAATTAAAGGCATGGGCCACCACGCTCAGCCCCTTTGGTCATTTTTTTGATGGCATTTCACTCTACCAAGAATGCTATTCCTTATTTCTGTTTAATAGGGAAGTGAGTTCAAAAACCACACAGTAAAGAGTGTTACAAACATATCTTCGATATTTTATCCCTTTGATTCCCCTCTGCCCTTAGCCACTAGTCTAAAAGGAGAGATTGCCTAGTGATTAAGGCGTTTGTCTGCACAGCCAAAGGACCCAGGTTCAATTTCCCCAGCACCCAGATGCACAAACAAGGTGGTACATGCATCTGGAGTTTGTTTGCAGTGGCTGGAGGCCCTTGTATACCCTATTTTCTCTCGCTTTCTCCTTCTTTGTCTCTCTCTCTCCTCTCTCTCTCTCTCAAATAAATAAATAATAAAATGGAATAAAACATATTTTAAAAGAAAAAGAAACTACTGTAGCAGCTGAGTTCTTATATAAGGTACAGAAAAGAAGGACACACACTGGCCATGCCTAAGGCACATGGTGTGCCCAGTATCAGTTAACCCTCACAGCTAACGTGTTAGGCGAGGAGTGATGGCAAAACCAAGACTGAAGGCTGGCTTATGGGTGACTCCCAATCCGCACACGTTCTGTGCACCTGAAGAGGAGCCCCGGGTCCCCCCCTCACCTGCAGCCAGAGACATGATGCTACAAAACAGTAGCTGGAGGGTGAAGAGGCCCCACATTTGTGAAGATGCTGACTTAATGGAGATACATCATCTACTGATAAGACAAGTCCCATTCCCCCTCTGCCTCCTGGTCACTTGGGGCTGTTTTTTTGGTCTGACATTGTTCTCTCTTTAAGATTTTGTCTGTGCATCGCTGCTTGGTTAGTATGTCTTTGGCTTGAGCACATACCCCTTTCCTTTATCATGCCTCCTCATGTCTGAATTGAAGACAATGATTCTGACATGCCCCTCCCTTGCATTGGCTCTGAAAATCCAACATGACCAAATGAACATCAATGGCAAATAGTCCAGCAGCTTCCACCACTTGCCAGACATGGTTATGAGCACATAAGAACTCATGAAATCTCCCTGCCATAATGTGATGCCCTGTTAGCAGCATCTTCATTTTGCAGACGAGGAAAGGAAGGTCTCACAGAGAGAGTGAGTCACTTGCTTAATCATGTAGTCAATAGAGAGGAAGAGATGGTATGGGAACTCAGGGTATCTGGGCCCAGGTGTTATGCTCTAAAGGCAGTGTGAGAGTTTCTTGAAGCTCTCAGGGTTTATTGATACAGTGCAGTGAGATCTGACCTGGCTTAGGCTGATATCTCCCCATCGAGGAGGAGTTCACATTGAAGAGTCCTTATTCCATCATCATGAATGCAGTCTGCCTCAGGCCCTTGGAGATATTGTGATTCTGTTGTTCATTGCAACATTAGTTCTAAGTTAATGCTATAATAATCAAGATGGGTTCCAATTAATTTTACAATAAGATTCTAGCTACTTCCCCCTTTTTTGGTCACTTTGAGTAACTATTACCTCCCATGTCCCCTTTAACTTCTGTCCATCCCTCATCTCGCTCATATGCTAAGAACTCACCTCGGTTCTATGATGTGAACAGGCCCAGCTTGTCCATGACAGTGGGTGGCTTGGGGCCCACTTCCCCTCTCTTTGAAAAACTCTTTCACTGACTGTCCACAAAACCACCTCACCTCCACCCCCAGGTCTGTGTACAACCCCTTGCATTATTACTTTTTTCATCACTGACAAAGTACCTCGGAACACATGTTGAAGAAAGGAAGGATCTATTTTGACTCATTGTTTCAAAAGGTTTAGTCCATCATGGCAAAGAGGACATGTCAGAGCAGAGCAGTTCGTACACATAGTAGCTCAGAAGCAGAGACAAAGAGAAAAAGCCCGACTTTTTCATATTCCACCCATACCCACCCTCATCCAATGTGAAAATGCTGTGTACAGTCAGTGTGGACCTTCCTCCTGGCCATGAACAGATGTTCTCCCACAGCAAATACTTTGTGACCTGAATGTCTCTAAGGAGCTGATGATGCCCAAAAAACAGATATGATCCCCAAAGAAGGCTCCAGAGGGCAGACAATGAGAGCAGAGGAGTCATAAGATGCAGCACAAGAAACTCCCCTTCCAGAGGAGAATGGAAGATTTACCGGTTGGAGGTTGGATCACCATCTCCAGTAGGAGAAGCCATAGAGCCGTCCCGCTGTCCTCAGGAGGAGCAAGACCATAGGACCAGCTCTGCAGACAGCCTGCTACATGATCTAGTCATCCGGGCAGCAGTCTACTACTTTCCTGATTTGTGGATTTGTGAACATCGAGGTAAAGATTTCTCAGACTGTACTTTTAAATTTTTTATTTATTTATTTGCAAGGACCAAGAGACAGACAGTGAGAGAGAGAAAGCGAGAAAGAGAGAGAATATGAGAATGTGTGCCAGGTCCTCTTGGCACTGCAAACAAACTCCAGTTGCATATGCCACTTTATGCACCCCAAGTCTGTGCTTTCTTCAGGGAGAGCAAGCTAGAATAATAAATGTGTATTTTAGAGTCTCCTTGGTTTAAAAAAATATGTGCAGAAGCAAGCTGAGGAGCTGGCCTGTCTTACTGCAGACATTAAGTAGGTTTCCATCCTTGCTTTTTCTTTGCTACTTAATACCTAGCAGGCTGTTGTGCTGTGAACTCTCTGTGATAAGGAAAAGTAGGAGAGTAGAAGAAAGGAAAGAAAGATGATATTCTTTCACCGTCCAACCTATTCTCCAGGATTTTGGCTCTCCAATTTGAGAAATTCATAAGACACACCTCGTCAGGTCCAGAGTTGCCCAGAATGAACCCACATGCTCTGCATGAGGGTGTCCAGAATGAAGAGAAGGGAAATGTTACTGACCAGAGTTGAGCTAATGTCTGTTATTTGAATTAAGTAGGATGAGTAAACTCATTGCTCACAGTGTTAATAAAATGAGAGACATGTCCCCATGTCCTCTACTGTGGAAGAGCCCATGGAGTACCTGAGAAAGACAGGCCAGCATGATAAGGCTCTCTCTGCACCAGCAGTGTGTCTTCCTTCCTTCCCGCTGTACTAGAAGTGAAGGCAGGCACTGAATTTGAAGGTCATGGGATCGCCTCTCCAGAAGTCTTGTTGGTCAGCGTGAGATTATAAACACTAGGGCTCCCTAACTAGCTGGGATGATCCTAGAGGCAGTAGTGGGTCTTTCTCTTCCGCTCCCAATGCTGGATGAACTGATGTATGACCCCACCGGGAGCTCTAAAGGAAGCCTCAGGGGGGCTGTTTGGAGACTGGATGGAGTCCACCCTCAGGAAGGGTGATAACTAACTTCTGATCTTGTAAGATACCAATTACTTAAAGGAAGCCAGCATTTCTTGAGAACCACAGGAGAAAGGATACTTTCTGCCTGTTCCCATCGTGGCCTGTCCATGTCCACCGTTGGAGGAAAACAAAAGATAATCTGGTCTAGACAATGACTATCATTATTGTCAACATCACTGTCTTCATCATTACGAGGAATTCAAATGCGACAGTCACATATGTAAACTGACACTTCGTAAGTGGGGAATGAAGCAGTAAAAGGAGACATGGAGAGAGAGTTAGGGAACTGAAAGTATCCCAGCAGAGGGAAGGAGGATAAAAGCCATGCTGCTCTATCTCATATCTCTTTAGTTACTATTTTTTTTCCTTTTCATTTGTTCTTTAATGTTCTTCAACTATTCAAACATCTACAAGTATATGTTTCAGGGTTGATTCTAAATTACAGATGCTGATCCATTTCTGGTTAGCAGATGCTGTACCATTAATTCATCACTTTCATTTTATTTCATTCGTTCATTCAATAATAGCTTCCTGTCTACTTACCTGTCAGGAAAGGTGCCTTTTATCTATGAGGTAGATACTGAAGAAGACCTACTCTAAGCCATCCAGAAGCCATCACTCAAGTACAGGAAATGTACATGGGAAGGCTAACTGATTTATATATTGGCAGGTCATTCATTCGTTCAGTTGCTCAATAAATATGCATTAAACTCTAACTAGGCTCCAGGAACTAAGGTAGACCCTGTGGACAGAAGCTTATTTTCTGTCGCATCTTCTCCTTACTTTTCCTTTTAAGGAAAAGTAAAATATAATTTGATTTACATAATTAATTAGTATCATCACTGTAAAAGAGTGGCACAGCTCTTGTCTTGGGGGACTGTCTCCATGTGGAGAAGTTTAGGGGATGACGGGAGGTGTGGAAGTCTCTCAGAGGAGGAGTCATGGAAAAAGTTGAAGTTGGGAAAGATTTGCTTTCTCATATTGCCTACCTTTCTCTAAGCCCTAACCATAAGTTTCTGGAGGAGATTTGGTTTCCCATAGCAACATCTGAAGCAAGTAATAGTGTGTTTACACCCTTAATGTGGGATTACCTCCAGGCTCCGGGTGTGCTGATGAGGACCACACGTGACGGGCTGGCTGACTGGAAATGCTCGGGCATGCCGTGCTAGAGTGGGTGTGTTGATTTTGGAAGGGATCTTTAATTTTTTTTTTTAATTTGCCCTAAAATTTGCAAAATGTGTTATTTGTATACACTAAGTTATTTATAATTTTGGAAAGGGAAATTCATAGATGGTTAAAAGTTTTCTAAAATAATTCCCTGCCCTTTAGCTTGCTCAGAATAAAGCCCAAACTAATTACAAAGACTTGTAAGTGTTTAGGTGAGCTGGGCTCATGAGCTCTTCAGCCTCCTCTGTGTCTTTTGCCTTCATGTTACTGGAAACTTTCCTGGCTCCTCACTATCCTTTTTCACTCTCCTCTGGGAAAATGCACATGGTGTCTTGGTTTGCTGTCTTCCATTGCTTCTCCCAAATTCCCATGTATCCTTCCACCCTCTGACTCTAACTTCTAGTATCACTTACTCTTCAGGGAAGGGTGATATCTGAATTTCCCACTATGTTTTCCACCTGTAGTGCTCATAGAACTATGGCGTCAAAGTCCTCACATGGTGGTAGTGATAAGTGCTTATAAAACTTTATTCAAGTTAACTCTTTCCCCACTGGGCTGAGTACTCCATGACAACAAGACTGTGTTTGTTATGGCCACAGTCTATTCATGAGCATAATGCATTTGATGTCAAACAGATAGTAGTTGAATTAAAAAATAAGTCAAAAGCATCAAGTGATTTAATTTTATTATGAATAATTGTATCGGTCAGCAACATGACAAACTATCCAGAACATGGTGTCATAAATGGTATGCCTTTGCACAGTTATTCGTTGCTCTACAGGTGTGTGGTGGCTTTCCATCAACCTATGTATCACAGGTCATTTGGAACAGTTCAGCTTCACACTTCTCTCAATGATTTGGAACCAGCAGCTCACCTGGAGCAGGAATTTTCGCGATGATGGTAGATATGAAAGAGGTGCTGCCAGGGTATGTCAAGTTTATGCTTGTTTTCTGTCCATTAACATCCTGTTAAAACATGTCATATGTTAAACCCAACAGTATTGAGTGAGAATTATGCTCTATCCACCAGGAATGGGAAAGAGAATGTAATACCTATTTAATCATGATTGCAGATATCACATACACAAAGGACCAGCCAACGTTGATCTAGCTAACCCTGATTTGATAAAAAAAAATTATTTTATTCATAGATAATTTGTTAAGCAAATTTAATTCACGATTCACTGTGTTGTGTTACTTTTGAAATTCATAATTAGAGATTTTGTCATAGAATCGGCCACTGGAAGTTTGAGAGTAAGATAAGGCATGTAAGCAATCTGTCACCCTACAAGAGGTGGCTTTGTGTCCTTAATGAGTCACTTGCCAACCATGTGGTTGGGGCATTTGTTGAAATTTTGAGTTTTGTTTGTCTCTCCTACCTTGTATGTGTGTGACAATAGGATCTACCTCACGGGGTGGCTGTGAGATAAAATGGCACATAGCTTTTGTGACTTCTACATTCACCTTTCTGTCACCCTCCTGCTCTTTCATCTCCAGGTAAGGTCAACCTAATGTGCACAGCCCTATCACATGTTAGAAATTGTGAGTGTCGTTAAAGTCTTCATTTCATCACTTTGAGCAGGGCTACTTTGATGCATGGCTTATAATGGTTTATAAGGGGAAATCTTCAAGGAAGAAAGAATAAGTTAGATCTCATTTATTACAGCCAATTATCTTACAGATCTCATTTGGGTTACTTTTCCCCCAGGAAAGTCACCTTGGCATTTAACACCGCCAAGGACCTTGGAATGCGCCACTGCTCACTTCTGGCTTAGTGAGCCTACCTTGCCATCTCTCCATGGGTGGCCTCGCCCGCCACATGCTTTTAACCCTCACTTTGTGTATGTGATCATCTAATCTTTGAAAATACCTTTCTATTCATCAAAATGCTTGCTCTGAATGGGTATCAGACTGGTGTCTTAGATACAATGCGCTAGACATTAAACTTAATTGCCACTCTCCAAATCTAAACCTTTTAGGTAATTCCTCATCTCAGTGAATGACTTCATAATCTACCCAGTTACAAAAGTTAAAACCTCAAGGCTGTCTTTGATTTACCCACTTCCCTCTTCATCCTAACGCATTCAATAATAAAGTATGTTAGGCAAGACACACTGGGCTCCAACATAAGTCACCTTAAGAAAGGAGTGATATTGTTAATTCCCATAAAGATTAGTCCAGAATGGAGCAGACTCTGGGAATTTGGCTCATGAAACACCTTGGTTTTCTTAGCTTCCCTGGCTCCACCCGCCCATGTGTTTGTTATTCCCACACTGGCCACACACTTTCATAAAGACTCCAGGCATGATTATCTGTAAAAATAAACAATGCAACATGATCAGATTCAGTAGAATCTTCCTTCTTGGGGTGAAGATCCCCTCAATAAATATTGCTTGATATTCTCTTGGCTGAAAGAGCCATTCCTCGTCCATCCACCAGCAAAGAGGATGGATTTATCATACTTAATGTGGACTACCACTCCAATTACTCTTCATCACATTTATTTGACAATAAATTATAATTAGCTCTATGTAGTCTGCATCCCCAATACCTTGATTGTGATCCTACCCATGGTACTACCTCAGCTCAGATACTCACAGGCACTACTCACTTCTGACCTAATGACTTTTTATGCTCTGAGATCTACTACTCATCATCCCATCTTTTTAAGACTTTCAACAAAGATAGCTCTTGAGTAGGGATCACATTACACCAGTCACATCTTATGAAATGTTCATATTTTGCCATAGTATGATGTCTAGACTGTGTAACTGGGCATTCTTCCAAAATATGTCTCCTTCCCTCTTCCAGTGTTATGCTCTTCTGGTTCTAATGGCTTATGCTATGTCTTATTAGTTTATATTAGCAAGGCATGAATGTAAATCTCTGTGTTTTCTCAACTACTATACACAGCTCTCGGTGAGATAGATGCTATTATCAAGCAGGGCTATCTAATTCCAAAATATGTGTTCTGATCCCCTTTAGGATATCACCTTCCACTTTCCTCGAAATGAATGCCACACTTGGTAAATGTTGCTTGAGAAAACCCAACAAGGTCATTTTTGTCTGTGTTTGCTGAAGTTAGCATTTCCAAACTGTTCACCTCTCTACATCTGCTTCGAAACTCAACTTTTTCTAAACCTGACACAACACACCACATCCAGATTCCTTTACCCATCCCCAGTATTTCCTAGATGATTGTCTTACAGATTTATTTAACTCTCACGCTTCCTTCAGGAGAGACAATTCTTTTGGTGGATATATCCTATACAGCCTTGTAGAATAACAGTTCATACTCATTAAAAATTGTCAGCATATTTTTTTGCGATGACACTCCAGGCAGGGCAGTGTTAGTTACTATGCTAAAGTTACCAAGAGCATGGTTGTTATCCCCAAGGACTTTGCATTCAAGTGTGACAGACATACAATTTCAAGGTCCAAGGAGCCTCATAGGCATAACATGGATTGAGTTAATTTCAGCTATGCATTCTGCAGATTTACACCTCAACCATGTATTGACCCCTGACTGGTGGGATAAGAGTCTTATATGCACATTTTCATGTGAATTAGGAATATTAACTGTCTAATCCTGATACTTCTTTTCCTGAAACTAGTGCAATATAGCTGATTTCTGTCCACCCCTGCCCCAGTCCTCTCTAAGAGACAAGATGTGGTACATAGAAATCAGGCATAGTTAGAATGGCCATTCTGCTGTCCTCTGTGAGCATTCTTGCCTGCAGACTATACGTTTGCTACCTCTCTGAACCAAGACATGGGGAGAGTTCAGCTTCACCTCATGCAGATAGCAGCAAACATCAATTGCATGCAATGATTTTGTGAATTTTTGGACCCGGAGATTTCTCTGATGATTCAAAAACCTTACTAGCTTAAATTCAGGACCAAAGAATAGGGGACGATGATCAGTGGAAACTACAAGTACAGGGGTGTATGTACAGATTTTTAACTAGGGCTTTCTGTGATGCAGTCTCCGTGAGAATGAATCTTGTAGATTATTTTTTCCGAGATAAAGACAGACTCTATGACTGGATGTTTCTTTTTCTCTCTTCTCAGTTTACCCACTTATTCATTTTTTCCTTTTGGACAATTTCCCAAGTAGATGACCTGAACTCAAATTCCTGTCTCAGGCTCTGTTTTCAAGAGACTTCATATGAAAACAGATGAACACCTCAGCCCTGTAGTCTCAGGACTGGTTCCATCCCAGGAGGTCTCTTTTCATGGGAGTGTCTGAAAAGGAGTCCTTGCCCATCTTGAATCAAATGTTGTCGTCAGGGCTTGTACTATGCCATTAACCTCTGCTGAGTCCTGTGCTTGGTCTAGGACTGGAAATTATGGTCTGTCTCACCCATGACACATCTGCAAATAGTGCCAGTTTGTTTCTATAGAAAATCAGAGTTGTACTACAAATACGAAAGAGAATAGGTACTAAGTAGATGAAAATAACAGAAGAAAGTCACTAGAGTCCCTTCATCAGAGCCCAAATCAATGAAGAGAAAAGTCATAGTACCTTTTCAAGGATAATAATGCCATTCTTCTTGAGTTAGAAGTGACTTGGCCAAATGCTAAAACTATTGAAAAAAAAGTCCAAGGGGATTAAACTCATTTACTTGAGATTGTCCAGGCAATAATTGTTAAGATTTCTAAGATTCAGATCAGGAACCCAAGAGTCCCACCTTCTAGGGTTGAGTTAATGTTATGATAAAAACCAAGATGGGCTGGAGAGATGGCTTATCGGTTAAGGTGCTTGCCCACAAAGCCTAAGGACTCATGTTTGACTCTCCAGACCCTATGTAAGCCAGACTCACAAAAGTGAGGCAAGCGCAAGGATGCACATGCCCACTAGGTGACGCAAGCATCTGGAGTTTGATTGCAGTGGCTGAGGCCCTGGTGTACCAAATTCTCTCTCTCACTTTCACTCTATCCAAAAAATAAAAAAAAAATAGATTAAAAAGATAGATTTTTTTTTAAAAAAGTAAACAAGTTATATCTGTCTATCTATATCTCACATACAGTGGCTGTATTCCTCAATAAGCTTCATACTTCTGATTGTAAGAACCATAGAATTATGCCTTGAAAACAGCCCATTGTTATAAAAAATTATAGTCTTGGCTCAAAGACAGATCCCTTTCTGGCTTTACTAATTCAGCCCATTAAGACTAATCTGTGTCTACAAAGAAAAATGTTGCTCCTTGATTTACTTAGCTTGTAGGGCTGTATTTCTTTTTATACACAGAGTACTGGGATAGTCCCTGAGTCAGCTCTCATCTGCCCGTCTTTCATGATGATTTAGGAAATGGAACAGAAAAGAAGCTTGAGAGAGGGGAAAAGCAGATTTGCCTGGAAGCCTTCCAGACATGGGAGGGTTTGCCCTTGGCTCTGAAGGACAGGTCAAACATTGATATACTGGAAAGGAGGTATGGTGCTGGGGTCAGGAGCTAGAGAGAAGTGTTTAGGGGAGGGACATCTTGCTTTAAATATAACAAAAAATGAGATTGAATGAATAAATAACAGAAGACATTATTGTGATAAGAATATAATATTAATATGAACATTTTTAGCAGCATAAAATGTCATCTACAGAATGAGGCCATGGGGGCGGAGAGGGAGGAGATGTGGAGGAAAGGGAAGGCGACTCTAATAAACGCCATCAAAAGGCTTAGAGAGTTTAAGCTTATTATTAGAGTTATAAAAGCAGCCAACAGAATGTACAGCCTAACAATAGTGCTATCAAAAGCTGGAAAGAGGGTAGAGTGAGAAGGGAGAAAACAATAAATCAAGAGATAAAACTTCAAGCCTAGCACCTGCAGAAGTGGAGGCCAAGAGGAAAACAATTAAAATGGGACGTCATATGAAAAGAGGCTGTCTCTGAGTGGAGGCATCAAGACTGCAGGGAGGAGAGCATTCAGTTCCACCCCAGGCTTATCTGTGCCACTTGAATAGTCACCGTGTGCATGAACTACTACGGAATCTGAGGAACTTAACCCACGATTCAGCACTGAATTCACTAGCAAGAAGTTTGCATGTCCCCAACTGGTAAAGGCCCTGCACTGCTGTTCTCTGGTCTGAGGATTTGAGAAGTAAAACAGTAGCAAGGATGGAAGGTGGCAATGGAGGAAGGTTTCTGATTGGGAGAAACATAAGGGCATGGAAGAGATTTCCTGAGAAAAAGAAGCAGCGGGAAGATCCCGAAGCATGAAGAATCTACCAGATAAGCAAGGAGGCAGGGGTGCGGGAGACAGAGTTCAAACGACCAGCCAAGTCTGTAGAGGCCTGGGATGTGATGAGAGTCTTGAGCAATGGCGGGCTGGCAGTATGGCTGGTACAGTTGTTGGTAGATTTAAGGCTCCAGGGACAAATCAAGAAAGATTCTTATGCCATTTTCTGATGGGATGAATTATCTTCTACAGACTAGAGATCACCAACTCCAATACACAGAACAGCCAGGCAGACGACGGAAGTGAGAGAAGAGGAAAGTGAAAGCTGGCGATAAGCAAGCGGATGTGCCCTCGTAGGCATCTGGCACAGCAGAGGAGTGCTCCAACCCAGCACCTGAGATTTACCAGTTTCTCAAAGACAGCACTAAAAATTTTTAGGTGAAACCTCTAAATTTGAAATGTTGAAAATTTTCACTAGTCAGGCTATGTCATGCTGTGTTGTGATAAGAAAGACACCCCCAGGGCTCATGGTCTGACATCGTCTCTTGCACTCACTTGAAGTCTGATACGTGGGAACAGCCCTCTCCAAGTGTTCATGTCAGTAAAGACAAGCATCAGCAAGTCATTAATGCTGGATTACAGGCACTCGTTAGCTCTCAATAACATTGACCTAGGCATGTGTTGGCAGGAATAAGTCATTTTTCCTCAGTCTAACTTGACAAGAAGCAGGAAATGTCACAGCACACTTTGATATCCCATAAGCCCTTGTGTGCATGCCATAGCAACTAATGCAAATTTTATTTAAAAAATAACACAAGGTCACACTAATAATGGTTGATTTGGGTAGAGGTGTAGCAGTTTAAAACATCTTCTATAGGCCCGGGAAGCTGGCACACACTTTTAATCCCAGCACTCAGGAGGCAGAGGTAGGAGGATCACCATGAGTTCAAGGCCATGCTTAGACTACATACTGAGTTCCAGGTCAGCCTGGGCTAGAGTGAGACCCAATGTCAACAAACAAACAAACAAATATGTCTTCTCTAGTCAAAGACTAAGATTTTTTAAACATATACCATATATATTTTTTCTGAAATATGGATAGACTCTTAGCTTTATTTGTTTTAAATTTTTTTTTAACTTATTTGAAAGTGAGATAGAGAGACAGAGAGAGAAGAGAGAGAATGGGCACTCCAGGGCTTCCTGCCACTGCAAACAAACTCCAGTGCATAAATGTGCCACTTTATGCATCTGGCTTTACTTGAGTACTGGGGAATTGAACCCAGGTTATGAGGCTTTGCAAGCAAGTACCTTTAACTTCTGAGCCATCTCTCCAGCTTTATTCATTTATTTATTATTTGTATGAGGGGATGGGGAAGGAGAGAAGTGCACAAGGGCCTCTTCCAGCTCAAATGAATTACAGATACCTGCATCTGGCTTTACATGAGTACTGAGGAATTGGACCCAGAGCAGCAGACTTGCAAGCAGGTACCATCTCCACAACCTCAATATTTCTGTTTCATGAAAACTAATTCCAGAGGGAGTGTGGAGGACTGACCTGATAACAATATTAATTATGAGAGGGAGGAAGTCTATTGAAGTCGCCTTAGGAAATATAGCAGTTACCTTCTTTCTGGAACAAAACACTGAGCAGAAGCAGTTTATGTGAAGAAAAAGGTTATTTCAGGCTTTAGAGGGCAAGTTTTATCATAGTGGAGAAAAGCATGGCTGAGCCATCAGCTGGGGTGTTACACCCTCACACAGAGCAGGCAAGGAATCCTCTTGAGTCAGGAGCCAGGTCTCAACACCCTGTGGGCTGACCATTAACCTCAAGGCTAGTCCCAGGGACACGCCTCCTCCAGCAAGGTTCCACCTCCCCAAAGCTCCACCAGCTGCGGACTAAGTAGAAAGCTTAATTACAGATACTTGAAGCTATGGGGGAGCATTTTACATTCAAACTGCTACAGGGAGCAGTACCTAGTAGCACCAATCACGACAGAAACAGAACAGAGAAGAGAAACTCATAAGTGACACAAACCATTTTGGTTTAGAAATAAAGCAGAGAATGCCCACAGCACTTGTGGGAATTGCCCAAGGTTGTCAAATTAACAAATAGCTCTTCAGAAACTCCCTCTTGGTCCAACACACTTCTTTTTTTCACATTAGTAAAAATAGGAAGTCAAATCTCATGGAAATATAAACTCTTTGACTTTGAGAATTGGGCTTCAGGGAGCTTATTTAACACAAACAATGCATTGGATTTTGTTCATAACTGATTTCAAATGTGAACCTCCTCCAAGATATGACTTTCTTCTTAACTTATAAGTCTTGCCAATGGGTAAACATCAAACAGATAATGTATTCGTTTTTTTAACCTTGATTTAGATTCTTTTCTTATTACCTTCTGGGAAATTCTCAGCTTAAGAAAGAAATATTTTTATCTTTCTCACCTCTAAACGTGTCCTAGCCCTGGAACAGTAAGCATTCTAATCAGCATGGCTCCCTACCATCTGCGGTGAGACTTCTATGGAGGATTCATCTAAGTCTCTAATGCTCAGAAGTAGTTAATCCACTTGAGCCTGAAGCAGAAAGAAAATAGAGTGAGGAAAAATCTTAAAAGGCAGGAAGCTGTAGTAAAATGCATGTATGCACGCGTGTGTGTGTGTAGATTAAATGGAACAGTGCTTTATTTTTGCCCTAAAGCTTCAGAAAATGAGAATATAATTCATATGTATAAGAGCATATAACAAAATATTAGTGGCAAGCAAAATATTTGGATATTAATTACATGGAGATTTCCTAAGAGGCTCAGGCCAGGTGATTGTAGATAATCATTTTAATAATGTCCTATTTTCCCATCTGCTAGTTAATGTTTTTCCCATTTCACAAATAAGCAAATAGGCTTATGATTGTAACAAAATCACAAGCTACCAAGTGAATCTTTGTTATTTAAACTCAAAGTCTGAGGATTTTTTTTTCTATCTAATATCTTTTGTTACAGTCTTATTTTAGATTCCACAAGCATGTTCATGTGTATGAGTATGAATATGAGTATGAGTATGCCTGTGTGTGTGTTCATGTTTAGAGATGCACATGTGAGCATGCATATGCACATGTGTGCAAGAAAGTGTGGAGGATTGAGACAGGATCCCTCAGTTACCTACAGCTCAACAACTTTCCATACTGGCTGTCAGTGACCACCAAGGATCCCCCTGGCAGTGCCTCCCCGGTGCTGGCATTTTTACATGGGCCTTTGGGGTTCACCTCTAAAACCCATACTTGTGAGACAAATGCTTTACCAACTTAATCATTTGCTCAGCCTTGGTTCAACAAATCTTCATAAAGTATTCACTATGAATCTCAAAGTCTGACAGAACTCATATTAGCTTTAAAATATCCATATGAATTCAGTGTCACAATTCTGGTTAAGTACAACACAGGAAACTGAGGTACAGACTAAAAGAGTGGAGTGCTTGGCTCTTATTCTAGGGCCAGTGGAAATGTGGGACAGGAACTAACCCATGAGGCCTGTTTGTTGTAACATTTTCAGCTCTCTTTGGAAAAAGTGTTCCTGGTAATGAAAATTCTATGGCCTGCCTGGTCTTCCTTTCTTTGTCTAGGAAGCCTGCTGAAAGAGCTACTTAGAAATGCACTTGATGATCACAATCATTGGGGGCATCCTGTTATCAGTATTTATCTTTCCAACAACAAAAGGCATATGCTAACAGAACATCCAGTGTGACATCCTCAGGGACTATGATTCTGACGAAAAGATAAAAAGATCTGAGCATAAAGTCTGTCCTAGGGAATCTTTATTATGAATGTTTCAGCAAATATCTGATATTTTTATTCTCATACCTAAGATGCCATTGTTGGGATGATGCAGTCAAACAGATTATACATCTGGATCATATATCTACAAAGCCAGCATACAATCAAAAAGCACATGCTAAAAATGCAAAGCAGGAATACATGACTTATGTCAGCGCAGAAATCAATAGAAACGGTTTCTGAAATGATGGTGACCAGAGCTTTAGCTACTAAAATTACCTTCAAGAAAGAATAGACATGAACAAAAAGGTATGCATATATAATTAAGTCTTTGCTTTTGAACCTCATTGACAATCCCTGCTTTCTAGTTAAGAACCTAGTCCATTTCTGTTTAATGTAACTATTTGATGTAGCTAGGTAGCGCTGCTATTTTTGTACCTGCTTTTTTTACTTGTACCTCTTATTTTTTCTTCTGTCTCTTTTAATTTTTTTAATTTTTAAATTTTTGTATTGACAACTTCTATACTTACAGACAATAAACCATGATATTTCCCTCCCTCCCCCATTTTCCCCTTCACAACTCCGCTCTCCATCATATCCCTTCCCTCTCTCCATTAGTCTGTCTTATTTTGATGTCATCATCTTTTTCTCCATTTACAAAGGTCTTGTTAAGGTATTGGTAGACACTGTGAGGTTATGGATATCGACACCAATTTCTGTCTGGACAGTTGCTTTGTAAGGAGTAGTACCCTTTCTTTGGCTCTTACATTCTTTCTGCCACCTCTTCTTTAATGGGCCCTGAGCCTTGGAGGATATAATAGAGATGTTTCACTGCTGAGCACTCCTCCATCACTTCTTCTCAGCACTATGTTGACTTTTGAGTCATCCCAGTGGTCACCACCATCAGAAAAGAGAAGTTTCTCTAATCAAAAGTATATAATTAAAGTTACTTGGATACCTCTTTTACTAGATTCAACCATGTTTTTATGTATTTTATTTGTTAAATTATTGATGTAGGGATAATAATACACATCCTAAATGTTTTTAATTATACTTTTTAAGATGAATTAACATTCCCTCCCACTTCACACCTAACACTTTACAGTTCTCACCTCACACATGTACTACACTTATAATGACAGAATTCCATATAAATGTTCTGCATTTCCATTTAGTTCTAAATAAATGAACTACACCTTACACTGTAATTATTTTAAATACTTAATTATCACTAAGGAAACTGAAAAGAAAACATACACTTTTTTCATGTGTGTGTAGAACATGTGTATAGTGTGTGTCATGTATGTTGTATGCATATGTATGTACAGAAGAGCACACCCCATGCACACGTGTGCAGAAGCCAGAGGAAAACATATGGTGTCCTTTGCTTATTGCTCTTTTCTTGAGATGGGCTGTCTCCCTTAACTTGAAGCTGCTGTCTTGTCAATGAGCCTCTGTGATTCTCTGATTTCCATACCTCATGGACCAGAGTTGCAAACATTTGTGGCCAAATCCCACTGTTTTATTAATTATGAACTTTACTAGGTGAACAAATCATACATTGGCCCCATTACCTTCCCCTCATGTTATCCTTTTACATCCTCTCTTCTCCACTCCATTCCACTGAAGGTCCTCCTCAGTGAGGTTGTTGGTATTCACCATGGGGTTATGAATGCATCACTCAGTCTCTGTGGGGGAAAGAGGAGGAGACAATGTCTCAGGATACTCCTTCCCACCCTGTGGCTCTTACAATCTTTCTGCCTCCCTCTTCTGCAGTTTTTCCTGAGCCTTGGAGATGTGTTACACATCTGTTTTAGTGTTGAGCTCTCTGCAACCTCTGGATTTCTGCTTTGATGAACTATGAGTGTCCTCAGTGCCTATCACCATTTCCCTGGAGGTGGTTGTCAGGTTATCAGTGAGAGAAGCATGCATGTTTAAATTGTCACTTCCTCTGTGGTGTCTCCTTGACCCTGGTAGTTCTGCAGATGTGTTAGAGGTGGCTTGTCTCATGGTAGGCAATCAGCTATCCTTTTTTGATGTATTGATAATCTTGATTCTCCCTGGTTTTTGCTGTCTTCTATTAAAAATAAAAACAAACAAACAAGCAAAAAACCCAGAGAGCTGGGTATGGTGGTACACACCATTAATCCCAGGACTTGGGAGGCAGACATAGGAGGATTGCCATGAGTTTGAGGCCAGCCTGAGTCTCCATAGTGAATTCCAGGTCAGCATGGACTAGAGTGAGACCCTACCTCGACAAAAAACAACAACAACAACAACAACAACAAAAACACAAACAAACAGATTCTCCATTCTCCAAATAAGAATGAGAGCAGCATGTATTAAAGGGGATAAGCATAGTTAATTGTGAGACTTTTTTGATGGGTGTAGCCACTCAGGCCTCTTATCCAACCAGAGAGCCACTGATTACCTACATAGGCTGTGTGCTACTATTGCACAAGTTTGGGCATCTTGTCAGGCCAGCTGATTTTATAGCTTGCAGGATCTCTGCTTGTTCACACTCTTGATGACTGTTATGCCCAGCAGCTCACATAGTGCTTTCCAGCACCATGAGGGTTAGCCAGCAGGGAGCTGTCTTCTTTCTAAGTTCCAGCTTCAACTCTCAATGTTCTGTTTCTGTGTCCTGTACTATCATCATCAATAAGGTCTTACCATTTAGCGGTGGTGGGTAACCAAGTGCCTTAAGCCCTATTTTTTTTTTTACATGAGTTTTTGAGAATCTATCTTTCTGCTTCCTGGCCTGAAAGACCCTCATGTTTAAGCAGAAAGTACTTGTAATGCTTAGCCATCTTCTCATCTAAACAAATACACCTTTATATATTTACCCTCTTAACATTTCTTGTAGGCCTCATTTCTTCTGTTAAACACATATAACCATGTTGCAACACTTCTCTCAAGGCTAAAAATAAATTAAGCCTTTATGTATTATAGGTCCTTTGTAGGCTCCAAATACACTAAAATAATTTTTGTGTAACATAGTCTTAATGTTATCTCAATACTTGTCAGATAGATAACTATAGATGGATATGATTTTACTGCCTCCTTAAAAGCTCCTGTTTCCATTGTCCATTGACTTCCATTGAATAGTGCATCACATGTTTTTTTCTTTCCCCAGCCTCATTTTCTTTTCTTTCCTGGAATCCAATTATGCATATTTAATTGTATCAAATTTTCAATGACTTCTTCCCCTCCTCATCTTTTATTTTTCTGTTCTGATTAGAATCAGGTGAAAGTATATCATTTTATTTTTTTAAAGATTACTTTGGTCACTGCAGCTCCCTTGCAACTCCACATAAATTGTAGAATTATAATTTCAATGCTATAAAATAATATGATCACAGTTACATAGAATCAGCAGATAAATTAATAGAGTGATCATACTATGAATGTTAAAATATTAGAATATGAAATTATATTCTATATAGAAGAAATAACATGGGCTAGGTGATTATCAATGAAATAAATATGGGAGAAGGCAAGTATAAAGGGCAGAAAGCAGTAAATACAAATGTCACAAATGTAACTCTAAATATATGTGCAATCACAATAAATATAACATAAGGAAATAAATCTTTTATACATAAGTAATAAAATCTACTCATTTATACCTCTTGAAAACCATTAGGAATATACCAAGGGTAACTGTGGAAAATGATTGGACATATAGGTAAGTAAAATGCATGTAATGCATATTTCTAAACCATACAGTAAGCACCTAGGAATATCCATATTATTTTATAAACAAAATTTAAAGAAATAGAAGTAATACAAAAAAGATACTATTTATTATAATTGGTATATAAGGCTATTTATTTTTGAATGAATAAGTGTATAGAAAATAAAAACAATTTAAATATTTTTCTGAAACATTGAAAGTAATAGAGTAAAATATTGGAGAATTAGAATGGATACAGCTTAATTAACAGAGTTACATTTTGTAAAACTTTTCAAAAATGTTCAGCTATTAGCTCATGTAAGAAGTTTTATGAAATTCAAATAATCAATGTTGTATAAGCAAGCACTCTTCAAGTTTTATTGCACATGAGAACACCTAATAAGCTTATTAAATCACAAGACATTTGAGCTCAATCCCTGGAGATTCTGATTCAGAACATCTGGGGCAGAGTTCAACAATCTGCATTTCCAGTGAGCTCTCAGGGGATGGCAGTGGTGTCAGTTCTGGGGCCATTCTTTGACAGCAATTTGTATCACTTCAAAATCAGTGATGAATATATATCTCTTAAAAGACATAGCAAAAATTTTTATCTATAAACGTTTAAAAATGATCTGCCTTAATTACTCATAGTTTAAGAAAAGATCTCTATGAAAATTGTTAAGTACTTTAAAATGCACTGTGAAAATATAAAGGCAAAGCCTAAAGGATTAAGTTAATATGACATTTAGAAGGAAATAGACTAATATGTATTTATTTATGGAAACAAGAATTCTTGGAATTAAATGAATTTTGCGTTCAATTCAAGAAGCCAGAAACACACAAATAAACAAAACTTAGTTCTATTTCTGGCTATGAAGAGCTAGTTTAGTTTATACCAGTCCAAATTTCTCACTAAAAACATAGATAGTGAAAGTATAAATTATGAAAGTAACTAATTTGAATGTATGAAAGAGTCATTGTGGCAGCCAGAACTCAGACCCTTAAAAGAAGGGAAATGCACCTGGAAGAGTTAGTCATTCCTTCTCCTGCGAAGCATCTACCGGGCTGTCTTCCTGGTAGAAGAGCTGAGAAACTGAACACAAGGAAGATGCCAAGGAGTGAAAAAGTGATGCCAGCTTTGAAACCCTGTCTCAGCTGGAGAGAATAAAAGGAGCGTCATAGTGATGGAGAGACCCAGTGCATGAGGTGGAAGATGCTCCAGGCTAGGAACATACTCAGTGAAGAACTTGACGTCCTCAGCCATTTGCCATTCAAGACATTTGTCTATTCTTTTTTTTTAAATTGGTATTTACTTATTGTACATGGTGATAGACTTCAAGAGCCATCTTCATATAAGTATGCCATGTTCTTTGATCATATTTACCCTCCTCTTTCCCTTTGTTTCCTCTCTTGTCTTTTCCTTCCTGTTACTTCAGTGCATTCTCCATATATGATCTCATTTCTACTTTCATGGCCCATGGACATATATGATTTTATATGTCTACAGAATATCAAAGATCCATGAATATGAAAAAAGTGGATTTTTTCTTTATGAGTTTGACTTATATTCTATAATGTGATGACCTCAACTTGCACCCATTTTCCTGTAGATGACACAATTTTGTTTCTCTGTTTGACCATTGTCTATATATATATATATATACCACATTTTGCTTAACTATTCATCTCTTGGCTGTTATGAGTAGTGATGCTAACATTGATGTGCAAGTATCCAGGACATGTTGATTTAGAGTCTTTAGCTGTATATCAAGAGTAGGGTAGGTGGATCATATGGTAGTTATATTTTTAGTTTTCCAAAGTACCTCCACACTGACTTCCATAATGATTAATTTACACTTCCATCAGCAGTGTATAGAGGTTTCCTTTACCCATATGTCTTCAACAATATTTGTTGTTATTTGTTTTCTTAATGATAACCATTCTGATCAGGGTCAGAAAGCAACTCAGTGTTGCTTCTACTTGAATTAACTTGAATCACAAGGATATTGGCCATTTTTAATATGCCTGTTTACCATTTGTGCTTCATCATTTAAAAACTGTCTAGTCATTTCATTAGCTCATAGATTGATTCATTTTTTTAGTATTCAGTCTTTTAAGTTCTTCATATATTATAGTATTAGATGTACAGCTGGTAAAGATGTTCTCCCATCCTGAAGTCTACTTTATTCTCAATTAATTTTTCCATTGATATACAAAAAAATTTGATTTTCCTGTAATCTCATTTGTCAATTCTTGGTCTAAATTTGCTGGGTTATTAGAATGCTTTCCAGAAAGTCCTTTTTGCCATATCTTGAAATATTTCCTGTGTTTTCCTTTAGCTTTTTTTCAGAGTTTCAGGCCTTACATTAAGGCCTTTGATATAATTATGATATAATCCTAAGGCCAGCCCAGGAGGGACCGCAGGGTCTCTGCTGAGTTGGGGGTGAGAGGCGCGGAGTCACAGACACAGAGTTCGGGAGTTGGGTGGAAGCAGCAGAGGGAGAGCTGCTGCAAACTCATTTATTCAAGGAACTGTAAAAAGTAAGAGGTATGAATCTAGTTTTATTCTTTGGAATGTGGATACCCCTTTGATCCTCTTGAAGAAGCTGCATTTTTAACTCTCAATGTTTGTTTTTGGCATGCTTATTAAATATCAGGTTGCTGTAAATGGCTTATTTCTGGGTTCTCTGGCTTCCATGTCTATTTTTGTGTCATATACCATGTTATACAATTGCTCTGCAGTAGAACTCGAAATTGGATAGAAAAATAAAACCAGCATTTGGGTTTTGTTTTGTTTCGTTTCCTTGGGATTGTTTTGGCCATTCAGTGTCTTTCTTTTGTGCATAAAGAATGTCATTGAGACCTTGTTGCACCTGCCCAGGCAGAGCAGGTTCTCCTCCTTCAGCATCCAGAGCCACATGGTGCCCTGAGGGATGGGACATGGCAGAGTGATGGCTCTTACCCATGTAGATTTATTCCAACCAAACAGCTGTTGTTCCAGTTTCAGGTAACTCTTCCCAGCCTCTACTGCTCCAAGTCTGACTAATGCCACCAGCAGAGGAACTTACAATGCCTTCCAGTCAACAGCTAGACTCCTTGTCACCTCACTCTCTGTTCTACAATGCTACAGTTTAAGAGACTCAGGCCAAGAAACATCTCTACTTCTCCGTCTTCTAACCCCAACCAGAATGGCAACTGCAAGTCCAATGTGGCAAGGAAGAATCAGGTCAGCCTCACACCTCCTGATTCCACACTCTATTGCAGAAACATCAAGATTCCCAATTTTATTGGTTCCAAGGGCATGTTGAAGGGGTTGACTGAAGCTGAATGCTAACATGAAATCTACTAGAGTTCCATGCACATGATGAGGAGAGATGCCATCTAAAATTAAGACATGATTTCCTTGAGTGTGACTTAAGAAATATGATCCTTTAAACCTCGACTTGGAAATTAGGAATAGGTTTTTATCTAGAGAGAAGCATGGGGCATGGAATGGAGATTCAGTTTTCATTTGGTTTGTTCAAATCTCCAAGGCAATGAAACAGTTAGGCAATATTAAAATCTCTCATGATTCTATTTTATATGTGTATATTTGAAGGAATGACAAGGTGTTAACTGTAAATCCTCAGTGTATTGTTTCAGCCTTGCTAATTTAATATGATAAAACACTAGATAAAGTTTCATTGCTAGCTAAAAAAAAAGTTATTGAAATTGTGATGAATATGCTATTGAATATGTGTATTGTTTTTGGGAATATAGTCATTTTCACAACATAAATTTTACCAATTTGTGAGTATATTTGTGAGTACAGGAGGTCTTTCCATATTTTAGGTCTTCTTCAGTTTCCTCAGTAATTAAACATTTATATTATAGAGATCTTTCATTTTCTTAATTAGATTTATTCAATAATGCATCAGAACTCATTCACTAAGATCAAGTTGGCTTCATTCTAGGAATGCAAGAATGCTTGGGCCCACACAATCAATGAGTGTGACCTATCAGATAAATACACTCCAGTCTGGGATAGAAGTCAGATGATCATCTTCAAGAGATGAAGATGTCTGTTTATCCAGACATCTAAAAGAATACTAAAAGAATATTGGCCAAGGATCCTGTGCAGGAGACTGAAGCACCTGAACAAGTAAGCATAGCTAAATAGATATTATGGTGCATCCTATAATTCAAAGTTACTGGTGATAAAGGAAGAGAAAATCTGATAAGCAGTTCAGATGTCATTTAGGGACCCTGAAAATAAATATATACTACAGATATGAACAAAGAAAAAAATCAGGTGTTATAAAGACTATAACCTACCTTCAAAACAACTTAATTACTTATTTGGTGGAATGTCTACAACATTACATCCAATAATTATGAGCAATGTAATCTCTTCAAATATCTATTCATATATTCATCAAACTTAATCAAATAATTAGAAAGGAAATAGTCTCAATTTTTTTCAAAGATTAAAATAATTTAATTTTGTATTATGGTCATATTGAAAATAAGCTAGAAAACAACTGCAGAATCATTAAAAACTACTGATATATATTAAGAAATTTATACAAAAAGAAATCTATACACAGTTAAAAACAGTGTATGTATGAATGAAGTAATGGTAAAGGAAATCAAAAAAGATTCTCTCTCTCTCTTTCTTCATCCCCATCTCTCTCCCTCCCTCTCCTTCCTGTGTTCCAGGGTGACCACAGCTTACTGCTTTTCTGTGCATGATGGACTCTTCCCTCTGGCAATGTAAATCAAATTAAGCCCTTTCCTCCTTTCCTTCCATAAGCCTTTTCTGGGAAGGCATTTTGTCCAAGCAACAATAACGCAACTGATAAAACCCTGAATAAGCTTTAAATTCAGATATCTAAGTATTACTCTCAAGGAGTTCATAAATGAATGGAAAATTACTATACTGGGCAATGAATAAATGGTGAATGTAGGTGGAGAGCCAAGTTTCCCACAATTGTAGTTGCAGGTTATAAATAAACAAGGGGAAGAGAGTACAAAAATCTATGTGATAATGTATAATGTTGCATACACTAAGACCTCATGCATTTATATATGTACATATTTACATAAATGTACACATGGTCATATCTAGACATATTTACAGATATACTTATACAAAGATTAGTGCACACACATTTTAAGAACATGATATATACAAGATGGCAAGTGCTCAAAATTTCAAATAAATAAAGACAAAAAAACCTCACTTATATTCATGAGTGCTTGTCAAAGGGGCATAGGATTTGACCAAAATAGCTCCAATAGCAAAAACCAGAACTTTAGATACAATATAAAGTACTGCTGGATTGTAACCCAAAGTATGAAATAAATACCCATGTCATACTGATGAAAATAAAAAATTAAATAAATAAGAAAATGGGGAGAAAAAAATAATTGCCATGATATGTATACACACACACACACACACACACACACACACACAATGTAATCTCAAGGTGAGGATGCTTGAATATGGCCTTGAGTGTGACAGCTCATCATGACCTCCTTTGAAGCTATATGGAAAGAGAAAGGGAAAGGGAGCTACATCAGTCAGAAACCTGACAAGTGCTGTGGTGGTTTGAATCAGGTTTGAATCCCCATAACTCATGTATTTTGGATGCTTAGTCCACAGCTGGTGGTAATTTGGGAGATGGAGCCTTGCTGCAGGAGGTGTATTGCTGGGGGCGGGCTTTGTGTGTTAGAGCCAGAGCTCATGTCACTTTACTGCTGTTATTTTCTACCTACTGTGGCAGAGATGACGGCCAGCTTCTGCTATATCATCTTTCCCCTTGAGACTGTAAACCAAAATCAACCCTTTCCTCCTGTCATCTGCTTTTAGTTGGGTGTTTTAGCACAATGACAAATCAGGTTGAAATACAGTTCTCTTGTATCATGTCATGGACATATCACTTTATGTCTCTTGTCTTCCTTTTCCAAACCTATGACAGTAATCTAGTCATGAAAAACTCATATGTTAAGTAAATCTCAAATAATCACTTCTTCAAAGTAATATATCAGTGTTCCTCAAAACTGTCAAAGTGATCCCAAACTAGGATGACTTGGAAAGCTGCCTCAACACAGAGAAACTTCAGAGAACATGACAGTTGAATGTAGTTTGGTGTCCTGGGTGGGATCCTGGGACAGGAAAGAGATATTGTAAAAGCTAAGGAAATTTTAATAAAGTATGAACTTCAATTAAAACACATTATTTATACTAATTATAACAGACATGACAAACTGACAGGAGGTTGAAATAATACAGGAAACTGTAGAGCAAAATATGGGCTCACTATACAAGCATCTCATTTTTATGTAAGTCTAAAATTTTCCTGAAAATTTTCTGTACCTCATTAAAATAATTGGAATTCAAATTTTAAGTATACCAAGTAAATATTAATGTCACAATTCCCAGTAAAAATGTAAAAATAAATATATACCATACTCTTCCTACCTTGTACACTTCAAAAACATTTAAGTCAAACTAAACCACACTAATATAATATTGAAATAAAATCAACAAATGTAGCATGTTTCTTTATTAGCACATTTCATCTTGTAAAGGTGATAATCATCCCAAACTAGTCTATTGAAGTCAGTATGATTCAAAGCAATAAAAAATATTGTGTTAAAATTTTACAAGATGTTTCTAAAATTTGTGTTATCATTAAAAAATGAATTTATGCTGGATGTGGTGGTGCAAGCCTTTAATTCCAGCACTCAGGAGGGAGACGTAGGAGGATTGCCATGAGTTCAAGGCCACCCTGAGTCTACATAGTGAATTCCAAGTCAGCCTGAGCTAGAGTAAGACCCTATCTCGAATCCCCCCCCAAATGAATTTGTGTCCAAATGATTGTGAAAATAAGTAAAATGTGAAGAATTTATATTATGACATGGCAAAGATATTGTAATGCTAAAGAAAGGAAGAGAACACATACTGGTATAAGAATAAGACATGGAACAGATTATTCTAGAATCTAAGCACATACTTGACTTCCTTTAATGGTTACAGTATACTTCAGCTGTGAAAGGACAGTCTGTCTAATCAATGTTCCTTTATCAATTCATTATACATTAGAAAATGAAATCAATTGTTAAAAATACCACTTGAAGGGCTGGAGTGATGGCTTAGCGGCTAAGGCGCCTGCCTGCTAAGCCTAAGAATGCTGGTTCCAATGTCCAGTGGTTCCAATCTCCAGGTCCCACATTTAGCCAGATGCAAAGTGATGCAAGGGCGCAATGCCGCACTTGACCACAAGGGGGGTGCACGCATCTGGATTTCATTCACAGCAGCTGAGAGGCTGCTGGTGCACCCATCTCTATCTGACTTTCTCTCCCTCTCTCTCTGTCTCTCTCCAAAAATAAATAAAAAATAATTTTAAAAAATTTTTTAAAAATACCACTTGACTCTTACCTGAGACTATATAAAAATTCAACCCAAACAGATTATAAATCTATATGTGAGTTGTGAAAGGAAAAACAACAGACTTCCATAAGACAAAATAGGAGAGTAATTCAGTGATGTTTGACTGTGAGAGGAGTTCTTAAATAGCATATAAAAGTCACCACTTTTATAGGAGAAGACTAAAATACAGAGTAAATTACAGTTAAGAGCACTGGCTTGTATCAATCAAGATTGTTAACAGAACAAAAAGGAAAAACATCAGATGAGAGAAAAGACGTGTGAGACATCTATGTGAGAAAATCCTGATTCAAAAGATACACACATGGCTTACAAATTGACAAGCAAAAGACAAATAGCCTAATAAAAATGTTGAAAAGGACCTGAAGGTGCTTCCGAGGAAAGGCAGTGAGTATTAAAGTGCTCAGAAAGTTACCCAACACTAGAAGAGATAACATCTTAAAAAGTCTAACTAGTTAGAGCAACTGTTGCTAAAGACATGAAGTAACTGAAGCTCTCATTTCAGACACAGAGTACCGATATAGACATAACCTAGTGACTCTACAGTTCCCCTTCTAGACATAAATCAAGTTAAGCATACTGATGTACAAGAAAGGTGTGCAAAAGTATTCACAATAATGACTTATTTGTGATATTACAAAATGATGATGTTCATCTTTATTACTCCTTCATTTGTTGCTTTGGACCAATACCTGACATGAAGTAGCTTAAGGAAGGAAAGAGTTTATTTTGGTTTACAATACTGAGGGGTTACATTCCATCATGGTGGGAAAGGCATGATGGCTAAAGAGGGAAGCCAGTTGGTTACACTGTATGTACAGTCATGAAGCAGAGATTGAACAAGAAGTGGGGCCTGGCTATAAAATTTCAAGGTCCTAACCTGATGGTCTCCGTTACTCCTGGGGGTCACTGGCCACTGGCATTCTGGGCACAGGAGGAGCTGAGGGGAGCATAGTGTTGGAGCGGGTGAGTGTGATGGACAACGAACCACCCGGGAGACTGTCTGATGGACTGCACTCATTTATTCCAAAGGGGAGTGGGTTTATAAACACTTGAGAAAGGTTGAGAAGGCACATACAGATAATAAGGTGATTGGATACATAGGTTTATGGGCCGCTATCTAATTGGCTGGTGTTGGAAGGCAGAAGCTGTGAAGGAGAAGTTGCGAAGGAGATAACAGAAGTGGCGGGAAAAGTTATGTGACTTCAGCCACATATCAGATGGCTGCAGCTACAGGGAGACTGTTTACTACCATATAAGGGTCTCTTGGGCAGCTGACCACAAGGTCATGGAACTGTAGGGAAGGCAGAACCTTAGGCTGTGGAATGCTCAGGTGCTCTGGGAGAGGGGGGAGGGCCAATCAGTCCGTTTCCTCTGGGCAAAGAGGCATATTATGACCTCCAGAGAAGGGAGGGCCCGATCTGGCGCCAGAGTGGGTTCCCAACCATAAAGCCTGCTGCAACCCCCACAGCTCAAGGTCCCTGGCCATGTCCAACAGCCCAGGCTAGCTTCCTCACAGTTCCAGCCCATGTTTAGCAGTGCCCGACAACTCCCCCCGCCCCTTTTTTTGTTGGAGAGAGACAGAGAGAGAGAGGGAGAGGAAGACAGATAGAGATGGGTGTGCCAGCAGCCTCTTAGCTGCTGCGAACAAAATCCAGATGTGTGTGCCCCCTTGTGGTCAAGTGCAGCATTGCACCCTTGCATCACTTTGCATCTGGCTAAATGTGGGACCTGGAGATTGGAACCAGCATTCTTAGGCTTAGGAGACAGTTGCCTTAACTGCTAAGCCATCTCTCCAGCCCCCCCTTTGCTTTTATAATGGGGCAGTGTCATCATATTGAGTGAGATTTTTATAGTCTACCACAGGTCTAGATAAAGCTAGATGGTGCATGTTGGGTGCCAGCTGACAGTCCTTGCTACTCCCAGGGGTCATTGGCCACTGATGTCCCAGGTGCAGAAGGAGCTGGAGGAAGCAGGGTCTTGGAGTGGGTGAGTTCGACGGGCACTAAACCACCTGGGAGACCATCTGATGGACAGCACTCTTTTATTCAAAAGGGGAGTGGGTTTATAAACACTTGAGAAAGGTTGAGAAGGCACATACACACTATAAGGTGATTGGATACATAGGGGTATGGGTTGCTATCTAGTTGGCTGGTGTTGGGAGGCACAAGTAAGGGAGAAGTTGCAAGGTAGATAACAGAAATGGCGGGAAAAGCTTCATGACTTCAGCCACATATTGGATGGCTGCAGCTTCAGGGAGACTATTCACTACCATATAAGAGTCTCTTGGGCAGCTGGCCACAAGGTCAGGAACTTTGGGGGGCAGAACCTTAGGCTATGGAATTCTCAGGTGCTCTGGGAGAGGGGGAGAGGGAGGAGGGCCCATCCATCTCATTTCCTCTGGGCGAAGATGAGGCACACTATGACATCACGAGAAGGGAGGGCCAGCTCTGGCACCTGAGTGGGTTCCTGATGATAAGGCTAGCTGCAACCCCCATAGCCCAAGGTCCCTGGCCATGTCCAACAGCTCAGGCCAGCTTCCTCACAGTCCCAGCCCGTGTTTAGCAATGCCTGATACTACCCTAGTGACCCACTACCTCCAGCAAATCTGCACTTCATAAAGTTTCTACAGCCCCCCTGAACAGTGCAAGCAGCTGGGAATAAAGAATTCAAAAACATGAGCCCCTGAGGGACATTTCAGATGCGAACCCCAACACCTTCACTCTTTTTTTCCCATAATTTATTTTTATTTATATTATTCTGATTTTACATTCATAGTATTGGTTCCATTATCCTCCTCCCTGTCCTCCCTCTTCCAAAGGGACCCTCATCAATGGAGAATGTGGGTCATGCATTGTGGGGGTAGTCAAGAGTTCTGGGGGCAAAGGTCAAACCTCTATGCATAATGCCCCAACTTGTGGCACTAACATTCTTTCCACCCTCTCTTCCGCTAATTTCCCTGAGCCACATTGGAGTCATTTTACTTCAATGATAAGGTTTTGGAAGCCTCTGTGTCTCTGGATATCTGGCTTAGTTGGAGCTGGATGTTCTCTGTGTTTATCTCCTTCAGCCTTTTTCTGGTGCCATGATCACCAAGAACCTTCGTTCTTAATATGGAAATCAAAGCAGTACAGCTTCCTCAGTGTCCACAGGCATGAGTTCTAGAAGAGCCCATGGGTTCCACGATCCACAGTTATTAAGGTCCCCTATTTTAAAATGATGAAATGATGCAGCATTCGTTTGCATATAGCCTCCTTACATCCCTCTGTATACTTCATATCAACTCTAGATTATTTATGTTACCCAATAAAATGTAAATAATTTGTATGCTGCATTGTTAGGGAATAATCTCAAGGGAAAAAAATCTGCCTATATTCAGTGCATACATCATTAAAATAGTATTTTTAGTCCAAGATGATTTAATGCATAGATACAGACCATATGGGTAGGAAAGGCTGACTGCATACTTATTACTCATCACAGGGAACATTACATATCAAGGAAATCTATTGTGTTCATATACATAGAATAAAATGATTTAAATCATAACACATTGTGTTGCAGAAGCTAAATCCAAAACCATCAATACTCTGATCAATACATTGTCTGGACATAGACAAAGTGAGCTTGTATTAATAGAAGATGAGGTGACAATTACTTTCTCAGGGGAAGAGAAAGTGACTGAGCAGGGCTCACAGGGGTTTCTGGGCTAGTGATGGCTGATCATAGTATCCTCATCTGTATGTGTGTATATACACATGTTTTTCTCTTCATTTCCTCAAGTTTATGAAAGTAATTCACACAATTGTCTGTATCACACTATAACTCATCAGAACAAATTATTAATTCTGAGGAGAAAGACAAAAACTAAAACATATACAGACAGAAAATGAGAAAGGTCTGTGGAACATTCTTATCAGGAAATATAGAAAAGAAAACTGAGATCTATTGACCAAACACTACCTTCTAAAAAAGACAGAATAATCAAATGTAAGCCTGTAGCAAATATAATCCAACAACAAAGGAAAATAATATGTTAAAATATGTTTTAAGTGGCTGGAGATCTGGCTTAGTGGTTAAGGTACATACCTGCAAAGCCTAAGGACCCAGGTTCAATTTTCCAGGTCCCATGAAAGCCAGATGCACAAGGTGGCACAGGCATCTGGAATTCATTTTCAGTGGCTAGAGGCCCTGGCGAGCAGATTCACACCCTCTCTCTCTCTTTCTCTCTCTCTCTCCCCTCTCTGTCTCTAATAAATAAATAAAAATAAATCTTTAAAATTTTTTTTAAGTTGAGGATTTAGCTCAGTGGGTGAGCACTTGCCTAGCAAGCAAAAGGCCCTGGGTTCTGTCTTTAGCACTGGAAAAAAAAAAATCACACTCAAAAAATTTTTATTTAGAAATAAAAGGAAAATATTTTGAACTACATACCTTCTTTTATTCCAGTTTGCCTTACATCTGTGCTTGTTTGAGACATCAATTTTTAAGTGCATTTAAACCACAGCTAAGTTTTATTTTCATTAATCCAAAAGGCAATGTTCTGCTGATGGTGACTCAACATCGTGCATTTGCATAATGGAAAACATGCAATTCATTTCAGATCTTCAAGAAAAATATCTCAACACATTTGTCTTTTTCAGCAACATTACCATCTATGACAGGAACACCATGAGAAAACATTGATTCTCTGATCATCACAGATATTTAACTTGCAGGCCATTTGCTTCTGCTCAGCAGTACCTACACACTCAGCTTCTGGTTTCCATTGGCAGTTTAGTAATTCCACCAACGTACACTAAGTTTCCAGGAACTGCTGATCTTGAGACTAGATTCTATGAAGCAACAGTGGATAAAACAAGACTCAATCCCTACTGGATCTACAGTTTTATTGGGCCAAAGGGCCAAGATGTATATACAGTTATATTTTAAAGTGTTTTGTGCCACCATAGAATTATGCATGGGTCACATGGTGACTCAGGTAAGAAACAACTATCCAAAGGATAAAAGAGGCTGAAGGACCATTCATATACTCTGAGCCTTGACATCCGTGCGTTTAGTGTGACAACAACAAATGGGGAGGAACATGCCATCATAAGCAGGTTCTGAACATGAAGGAAGACTTAGGCCTCATTATGACAATTCTTGTAGGGCCTCATTTGTGAAGGACCTGGTGGCCAGGCCATGCTAATGTGCTCAGTTGCAGCCTCCAGGCAAAGGAAAGCCTTATAGGATAGATAAATCAGGAGGTCTCATAGGGTGTTGGAAGCTAATATTCTGTTCACTCTTGCTTTGGCCTCTGTGTCTCCCCATCATGAGTAAATCAAGAACATTCTTTCTTATTTCCACTTGGGACAGTGTGGTGGACTGTGCTTCATATGCATAAAAGTCACATATCCTTGGAACTCTTTCAGAGCTCTTTGGCAAACTTGTTTCTCTCTTGCATGTTGCCTTGTATATATGCTGTCATAATATCAGCTCACAGAACTATAATCATGTTTCTGTAGGGGTCCCCTTCACTGACCTTTGGGATGTCTGATAATGGTGGGGTCAACCTTTTTATTTATAACCTCTAAGTCTTGAATGTTTTTAAATGTTTTTTAAATAATATGGCCAGATGTGTAACCATAACACCACCAAAGATTCCTTTCATGAAATATTACTCTATAATATTTCTGATTGATGATTTTGAGCATATTTATTTATTTGAGTGAGTGAGGCAGAGTATGGCAAGGCCTCTAGCTACAGCAAGCCAACTCTATATCCATGTACCACCATGTGTATCTGGTTTTCCTGGATACTGGGGAATTGAACTTGGATATTGGGATGTGGGTCTGTAGACTTCTCAGTCAAGTGCCTTAACCACTAAGCCATTTCTCTAGCTCAGTGGGTGATGTTTTTGAATGTTTCAAATCAGTATGTGGCTGACTGTAAATGTCTGGGAAAGAAAGTCAAGAAAAGAATCTAACATTTACTGGATGTGTCCTGGAAGTTAGCACTTGTTAAGAATAGCATCTGTATGCATCACTGTTAATTTTAAGTGTCAACTTGGCTAGGCTGTGGAGAATAGCTATTTGGTTAAATACCAGTCTTGATGTAGTTTAAAAGACTTTCTTGAGGTAATTAATATATAAGTGAATAGACTTTGGGGATAGTAGGTTTCTGTATATAATGGGAGCAGTCCTCATCTAACCTGTGGAAGACCTTAAAGGAAAAGACTGAAGTTCTTCAAGGACAGAGAAAGTCAGCTTCCAGAATATCTTAATTCAGGACTCGCCAAAATTATTGCCTCTTTCCAGAGAAAGTCAGCTTCCAGTATCTTAATTCAGGACTCACCAAAATTATCGCCTCTTTCCAGAGAAAGTCAGCTTCTAGAATATCTTAATTCAGGACTCGCCAAAATCATTGCCTCTTTCCAGAGAAAGTCAGCTTCCAGAATATCTTAATTCAGGACTCACCAAAATTATTGCCTCTTTCCAGAATTTTCAGGCTTCAGGTATGCCCTACAAAGTTTGAACTTGTCAATTTCCACCACCTAATGGGTCATGTCCTTAGAGGCTGGGGAGACAGCTCAGGGAATAATCCCTTTTCACGAGAGTGTGATTACTTGAGTTTTGATCCCTGGAAACTCCGTAAAGCCAAACAAGGTAGCACGGTCTGTAATCCCAGCAAACCTATAGCAAGATGGAGACAGGAGAATTCCCAAGAAACCTGGTGGTGAGCTAGCTAGGCAAATGCAGCAAAACGGAATGACAAATTCTGCCTAAGACAAGGTGGAAGGAAGGACAGATACTGGAGGTTGTCCTCCAACCTCCACATATGTGCCATGGCATGTGTGCACCCACACATACACATGAACCCGGATAGATACACATATACACATGCCAAGAATACCTCTCGATAGATAAATAGATAGATGAAACATGGGTAGATGATAGATATTCAGATAGATGTAGGTATATGCATTGCTATGGATATAGGTATAGAAATAGGTAGATATAGCCATCATCTCTCTGTGTTAAGCAATATAGCTAACATTATTTCAACATTACAACCAGCTTATGGGGTTATCATTATTCTTTTCTTTTTATCACATGAGGTTATTCAGGCTCAGAAAGGCTAATCTGGCATTTAGCCTTAGAGGGTATATGAGACACTAATATGCTAAATATTCACTTCTACCATACTGATAGCTGCTCCTTTTGGCTTTTTGTTCAGGATCTGGTAAGCCTTCAGGCCCAGGCAAACCAGGAGAGTGGTTACCCTTGCTCCTGCCCCCTCCACAGTATGGTCATCTGGAGAGAATTGTAATGCTGCGCCTGGGCCACGGGGTTTGCTTTGACGTGAACAGCAATGGGCTGATCTTGCTTCTGGTGGAAGTATGACATTTCCCGTGTCTGAGTTCCAGTCCTTTCTTGATGGCCTTGATGAAAGGGAGGTGCAAGCTGAGCAGGCAGGAGGACATTTGCCGTGGAGTACCTCCCTGGAATATCTGCTAAGCTCTCTCTGTGCTAAACCCCTCAGATGTTGGCAATGCTCATCAGTGCTCCATCTTGGGCTGGGTAGTGGGCGTCTGCTTGACTTTTCCATAGCTACCCTGTAATCAAGACAAGGCAATTTCTGTTTAGTTCAAGTGGGTTTGTTCAGGAAGGAAGTTTGTATATTTTTATATCCAGAGAGAGGAGAAACAGACCCAAGATGTTAGGGAAAGGAACTTTTGGCGGATGCGTACTTAGACTTTGAGGCTGGAGAAGGAAATGTAGATGGAATTGATCAGGAATCGATCAGGAACCAAAAACTGGCAGCAACTTTTGAGTTATAGGAGACACTGAGAGAAAACGAGACAGTTAAGGATGGGGAGGAGAACATCCATAGGTGCCATTCTATTCAGGAGAGCATTGGTTAAGCCCTTGACTAATTCTTTCCTGCCTCAAAAGTTCAAATTCTCCATCTCCATAGGTAAGGTGGAGGCCACACGCTGAGACTCCTTCCGCATCAGCGTTCTGTGGCAGTCAAGTCCTCCTGGGTCCATTACAGACACACCCCCAGGTTCCTTTACCACCAGAAAGCAAAAGAGACAGGCCCAGATGCAGTCAAGGAGCCGACGCCATAAAGAAGGCACTAACGAGTCTGTTAGGGCTTTTTAATCAGGAGAAATCATTACAGTGAGTGTGAATAGCTTTGTAGAGTTCCTAATTCCTTGCTTATCTCGTTAACTATATTTGTCCCATAAATGGCTTGACTTTTAGTTTGTCGACAAGAATAGACAAGGATGATTAAATAACTATGGATAGTAAATGTTCTTTACTGCACATCAGCCAGACAGGAGGCAAACTGATGTGAAGACAACCACCCGGACCCAAGTGCTTTCTTTGTCACTTTCCCTGGCAAAGGTGCCAGGCTTCTGTGGGAAGCCCTCCCCTCAATCTGGACAGCCACACCCACCTGCAGGTGTCCCTCATCCTCCCCTGCTGTGGACAGCCAGGTAGATTTGTGTTTCTTCTGTTGTAAAGTCTGTGCATTTTAATAGCTTTTTAATTGAACAATTTTCTAAAAATGCAGTTGAGGTTTTCATAATATACACTTTAATGTTCACACATACATTTGTTTATGTTCATTTCCTGGATGTCAGAATTGGAAACATTCTTTTTCTTGAAAATTTATTTTATTTGCAAGCAGAGAGAGAGAGAGAGAGAGAGATAGAAGAGAGGCAGACAGAGAGAGAATGGGCACGCCAGAGCCTCTAGCCACTGTAAATGAACTTCAGATGCATGTGCCCCTTATGCATCTGGCTTATGTGGGTCCTGGAGAATCAAGCCAGGATCCTTTGGCTTTGCAGGCAAATGCCTTAACTGCTAAGCCATTTCTCCAGCCCCGGAAACATTCTTTCTACATGAGCCAACAGACTCAGAAAGCTGAGCTAATAAATAGCCATTTGCTCCCATGTGATGCATGCACCAACCTATGCCAAGGGCTGTAAGTGGAAGAGGCACATGGCATGTTCTCTACCCCTGCAAGGTCAATGCTGTATCTCATCTGTGAACTGGGTCATTAGCCCAGGGAGAAAAAGTAGAATTCAGCCTAAAACACATGCTGAAAATATCAAAAAGGAGATTTGGAGGGTGTATGGTTTTAATCTTAAACTTCCCATGAAATTTTATGTTTAGTCCCCAGGGTGGCACTATAGGGGGATGGTGGAAACCTTTATGAAGTAGGGCCTAGTGGGAGGTAGGTCCTTAGGTCACTGAAGACATGCCGTTGAAGGGGTTAAGGTACCTTATCTCCCTTTTGTGTTCTGTCATAAAGTGAGTGATTTATAAACAGCATGTTTGCACCATGATGTATTACCACAGGCCCTGAGCAACGGCCAGCTGATTATGACCTGGAACCTCTAGTCCTGTGAGTCAAAATAAACCCTTTCTCTTAGTATGCTGTTAATTGTAAATGCTGTTAGTTCTTTGTTATTGGTGGGACTACAAATTAATATATCCATCATGGAAAACTGTATAGAGGTTCCTTCAAAGCTTGAAAATATTATATGATCCAGTTACCCACTTCTGGGTATGTATCTAAAAGAATGAACTCCACAGATCAAAAAAGTACCTTTATGCCTATGTTTGTTAAAGAATGACTCAAAATGTCTAAGATTTGGAATCAGTCTCAGAGCTCTTCAACTGATTAATGGTTAAAGAAAATGTAGCATATATACAAATGATATAGTAGTACTTAACTACAAAGAAGAATAAAGTCCTACCCTTTGTATGAAGATGGAAGGAGCTTGTGAATTATCAGAAAGATAAATAAGTACTATCTTGCATTTGTGGAAGCTTAAAAAGAGTCACCTTGATATAGAATAGTGGATACTACAGACTGGGAAGGATTGAGGGATGAAAAACAGGAGCTGTATAAGATGGTTGGTATTATCAACTTCTCAGGATGCAGGATCACCATGGAAACACATCTCTGATCATGTCTGTGAATTAGTTTCTAGATTAGGTTAACTGAAGTAAGAAGACTGGTTAATGTGGGCAGCACCATTCCAAAGGCTGGGGTCCTGGATTGAATATGAAGGAGACGATAAACTGAGCGCCAGCATCCATGGCTCTGCTTCCTGACTTTGGATGTGATGTGAGCAGTTGCCTCCTTCTCCTGCCTCTGTGCCTTCCTCACCATGACAGATTATATCTCCTCAGACTGTAAGCCAGAACAAAACCTTCCTCCATTAAGTTTCCTGTCAATCACAACAACAAAATAAAGTAATAACAGTGTGTTAAAACAGGATTAGAAGGAATGTGTTCTGGTGCTCTGTAGGACCATAGAGTATTTATACTATACAATCATCTAATGTAGATTTTATGAAATTCTTAAAGCAAGGAACTGGCAGACTCCAAACATCAAGAAATGAGATAGAGGGCAGGAGAGATGGCTTAGCGGTTAAGGTGCATGCCTGCGAAGCCTAAGGACCCCAGTTTGATTCTCCAGGTCCCTAAGGACCCCAGTTCAATTCTCCAGGTCCCACGTAAGCCAGATGCACATGGCACATACATCTGGAGTTTGTCTGCAGTGGCTAGAGTCCCTGGCATGCCCATTCTCTCTCTCTCTCTCCCTCTCTCCTCTCTCTGTCTCTAATAAATAAAAATAAAATCTAATAAAAAGAAATGAGATAGAAATGCTAATTACCCTACTTTGATCTGTGCCTAAGCCTTGTGTGTGCTGAAATATCAGATGGACCCAATAAATATGTACAGTTAATATGTGTTAATCAAACATTCCGAAAGTGTTTAAGCTCTTAAAACATTTCAAACCATCTAAGGTATTGTGTTATAGTAGACTGCATGCACTGAGACAGCCGGGATCTATGTTCCAGATCCATCGAGTTTGGCTTAGTGCTGGCTCTATCAGGCCTCCCCGGAAAAGCTGTTTTGATTCTGCCATTTATTAGTTACAGCAGGCTACCATAACCCAGCACTATCTTAGTTCCTATATTATCAAGATATTTCGCACAGTTGTGAAAGCTAGATGTCAAGATGAAGGTGCCAACAGGGTTGGTAATAAGACAGACCAGAGGGACTTAATTCTCCCTAAGAGCATTTGACTTGGGGTTAAGCATTGGTAAATACTATTAAGAATGTTAATGTCATAGGTCCTTATTGCAAGTTTTCCTCTGTAAATGAGGAAAACCACTGGGAGCAAGATGTTAGATTCCTTGAATGACAGCTGACACAGCACAGCTGCCTTGACCCATGAACTTTAAAACCAACCAGCCTCTCTTTTGGTGACCACTGGACTATCATCACAGCATCTCAACTGCTTTGAACACCTCACAGATGTGGAAGCACACTCCAGGTCCAAGCAGCGCAGAGACGTGGTGCTCCTGAGCCACAGACTTCTACTTCAAGGGTCCAGACGATGTGAACACTGGGAAGAAAAGTGTCGGTGAAGCCAGATGATGCCCACACCCTGGAGTTCCCACTCCAGAGGGGACTCAGCAAAAAGAGTGTCGCTACTGCAGTGCAGTGCTTATGATTGGTGGAACAGGAGGCTGTGGTGTGATGGGTGAAATCATGTGTGTCCAAGCCGACCACACCCCTCCACTGGCTGTGTAAACAGACTTTTTTCACCTTTTTGGGGGTTAATCTAGGAGGCTTCTGTTCTCTGTACTATGCCCAGTGTTTCAACATTAGGCTCTGTCGGGGTACCTCCTAGGACCAGCCCAGGAGGGACCACAGGGTCTCTGCCAAGTTGGGGGTGAGAGGCGAGGAGTCATGACACAGATCATCTCGCAGCAGGTTTCTCGCAATCATGGAACTGTAGCTGTTGTCACGCCAGGCCTGTGCAGGATGTCACATCCACAGAAGCCACTTCCTGGTTTCTTTTAGCATGTGGTCTGGCTAGGGCCTGACCTGCATTGTGCCGTACAAGGCTCCACCACAATTGTCTTATGGTAACCTGTGGTCTTTATCATGGATGAGTGAGCTGGGCAGATTTTGCATGCAAAGCGGACAAAAACCTAGGTCTCTCAGCCCCAGAAGTTTCTATGGCAGTGAGGAGGTGACTGAATTGCTAAGGGTTCCAACTTAGAGCTGCAATGTCAGCTATGAACTAAGGACTTTGATCCCCCAAAATATGATTTGTGACTGAAAGGTTCTAGAAATTAAGGGAGAAACCACAGGAAGCTACAAAGAACATCTGAAGTGCTGCAAAGGTAAGAAAGGTAGTGGAGAAACTGAGGGTATATAAGATGAGAGACGGGGAAGAGCTGAAGACAAGAGCAGGGGCTCTGAGAACTGCAAGCCCCAGTTCAAGACATGTGCCAAAGGTTGAAAGCGTCAAAAGTGTCAGCTCCCCAAACTCAAAAGCTATAGCTCTAGCCATTGAGTTTGGGCACTCTCAGCCTACAGCACCTGACAGGAATAAGCCTCCAGCTTGGAATGCCTGGAGCCTGTGGTTCTCAAGACCTGGAGCTCTTAGACCCCCAGAGATGGAAGTCCAACCTTTGAGCCTCTGGAGGGGGTGGCTCATGTCAGTAGTTCTGCCTCTCGCCTATCTGTGATTTCTACTTGCATAGAGCCAAAGAACCTTGAACCAGCCATTGTCACAGTTCTTTCAGGTTCTGGTGACAGTCTTGTTCCTGGCTTCCAGGTGGTTTCCTTCTTGCTATGCACTCACACAGCCCTTCACTGCGGCATGCAGGGAAAGAGAGAGAGAGAGAGAACAAGAAGTATGAGGTGAGGAAGGGTGAGGGCGTGAGCTCTGATGCTTCATTGTAAGGGCACTACTCATAAAGGTGCAAGGTTCAACCCCTATGACCTCCTTTAAATTTACCCAGTTCCAATTGCTTCCTTAAATGTTCCCTTTCCAAAACAGTTTATATTCACTGCTTTTGCCTCCATATGACCTCAATATCTGATAATCACAAGTTAGAGGAGTGAGAGATTGATTTTGGCTCACAGTTTTGGAGGGTCTCAAGGCATCATGGTAAGTCAGCTAATGGTGTTGGGAACATGTGGTGGAGACGTCTCCTGTCACAATGAATAGGAAACAGAGAGTGGCTACAACCGGATGCTGAACTGTAATCATCAAAGGGAAACCTCAACTTCCTCCAGTCTGTCCTGCCTCCTAAAGGCAGCACCACTAGCCAGGGAACAGACATTTAATACTTATGCCCATGCATACATTTTAGATTCAGAGAATCATATAGCTCCAGAGGGGATTAATTTCACTATATGAATCATAGGAACACAGACATACAAAATAGACTATATAAAGACATGTCAAATTTTTATTTTCCATTGTATTTACAGGAACATTTTGAAAGTAGAGTTTTAGAAGAAGCCAAGGGAGAACTCTTTTGATTACTGTTTCCTTGATTTTCTATTTGTATATGCATGCTTTACTTGTATAGCCAGGTATGCTTTGCCTGAACACATCTTGAAAAGTGTTGCTTTTCCCTGACAGACTATAAGAATTAGACTCCATGTACCAATCCTCAATTCTCTATGAAGTAGAGTTTTTAAAAATAATTGTTACAAACTTCTCCAAGTATATTTAACACCAGACTATTTGAAAAAAATTAATGTTCCATAGCTAGCAACACAAAATAGAGAAGACATTTGGTCTATGGAATAGACAAAACAGATTTCAAATCCTGGCTCCCTCCCACACTCCGAAAGAATGTGGACGTTGCATAAGACTCCTTGAGCATCATTTCCTTATCTGCAAATTGAAACCACAATATTAACTTCATGACTAGTGTGAGGGTATACCCAACCTTTACAGAATATCTAATCAGTACCCATGTTTAAACTCTTTCACAACTTATGAGCTATGGCCACTGCCCACATAGTGTTAGATGCTGTCCATTGAAAAAAATAATAAAGAGAACAAATACAAGTTATAGGTCAGTTTCATCAAATGCATTCCTGGCCTGGACAAACATAGGAATGTGTGCTGGAAAAACAGAAAATCATAGGGCAAGGCCTATGGTCGGAAAGTTTGTGTCTCCCCAAGTTCAAATGCTGAATCCTCAAGGTGACATATTTGGAGGTGAGTCTTTTGGAAGATGACCAGATCATAGGATACATCCCTCAAATAATTGGATCAGTATTTTATTACAAGTCTCCATAGCACTGTGTTGCCATCTGAATACGATGAGGACATGGTGAGAATGCAGCATCTGTTAGCCAGGAAGCACACCCCAGCCACACAAACAGATCTTCGGTGCTGTGACTTTGGACTTCCAGGCTCTGGACTATGGGAATTTTTTTTCGTTGTTGTTGTTTATAACCTTCCAAGTTCATAGTGTTTTAGATAAAGTAGCCCAAATGGATTGAGACATGCAAGCAGTGTGCCTTGGGTACACATGACCAGGATGAAGCCTGGGCTGTCACAAGCTCTCTTCCCTTCACGCTGGCCTCCATACAGAAACCAGTCTTTGGTACTCTGTTATGAAGCCAACAATTGTTTTATTTAATGTCATCGCCCTGTCCGACCAGCAGAATAAGGCTACGACCACAGGAACTCTTCTTGAAGCAGTTTATTCAGGAACCTTTTACAACAGGAAGCCCCCGACTCCCAGCCCTCCACCCTAGATATAGCCTCGCCTGATCCAATCAGTAGTAGCCACGTAGGCATTAGCTATAGGGCACAAACAACCACCTGCTGGTGGACTGATCTTACGTAACAAGGTACATGCGCACATCTGCAGTGTGAATGTGACTATACAAGGGCAGAAGCAGGAAATGGCGCCTAGTCATAAGACTTGGCAGTCAGCCAAGGTGCCATCTTGGAATGGCCGCCACGCTGGTTCCCTACAGTTCCCCCTTTTTGTTTATAAACAGCAATTAGCTCCCAAATGCAGTGTCTAAATAGACAGAGGGCATTAACCAACTGGGGGGAACAGTGGTCTGATTCCTCTAAAGTTTTGACATCTTTTGTAGAGGGGAGGCAAAATTAAGGATGCCAACCTCCATGCTAATCAGACATGTTCCTCAAGGAAGTCAGAAGCAGTCTGAAATGACTTTCCTTTGCAGTGCTTGCCTCGCACCCAGCTTGGTACCCATTCTCAGTGACAACTGAGACGCACAGGTCTGACACCTCGTGCGGTTCCCGAAGGAGAGGAGCTGCATGGATCCGTTAAGGGTCCAGCAAATTAATCCACACTTGAGGAGAAGAACCCATGTTGATGGCAATAAGCGTTCTTGAATTTGGCGTTGGCGTGTTTTGCATAGGCACCAGATACAACAGGCTGATACAACACATAGCAAGTCACCTAAAGCAAGAAAACCAAACCAATTTTTTCCCCAATTAATCACAGATTGAAAGAAAGAGGCAATTTACATTACAGAAGCAACCTCTACACAGGTACTATTAATAGCAATTATTTGACCCCTTAACGTCCTAGTAAGATTATCAAATTTGTGGTCCCAAGTCCCATTGAGATACAACAATGTCCATCTGTTCTTGTAAGAGATCAACTCGTTGGTTTGCTAGCAGAATGTCTGCGTGAAACTGTTGGTTGATTTCTGTCTGGGTATCAGGGCCAAAGCAGTCCTCTCAGATAAGCTGTTTATTGCTTGGGCCGCTGGGATGGCCGTAACTAGGGCTGCAGCAGCTACCGCAGCAGCGGCAGCAGAAGCTGCAACAGCAGCCACGATATCTGCAGTAATTCTAAAGTCTCTCTTAGGCCGTAGCAACACCGACAGTTCTTACTCTTGAATGACCACAGGAACAGGCAGGTCAGCATGCCCAATGGAAATTGAGTGGCATTCCAGCATTCTGAAAGAAAACAAGAACTCGCTTGACAAGCAAGAGTGTTATTAATAACAGTTTGATTGCTCACTAGAAACATAAAAGGAGGTCTTACACATATAGGTGTGGATCTAAAGTCGATGGTCAAAAGGAACCTGCTAGGAAATAGAAGCCATTATCAAAAAAGGCTAATTCAGTGGAAAAAGGCACCATAGGTAACCCTAGTGTGGAGTTAGTAGTAAAAAGAGCAGGGAGGAGACTAGAATTAGAAAGCGGTAAAGGAAAAGGCCACGTTTTTACAATGCTCCAAAACTGACGAGCTTCGCCCTCAGCCCTCTGTAGAGAGGTCATCTCCAAAAATACGCCCTGCAGTTTGAATAAGTCTATCAACAAAATCTGCATAGGGTTCATTATTGCCCTGAATAACCTTAGACAGTTGTCCTTGTAAATCCCCCAGTTCTACCTTTAGGTTTATAGTTTGTATCTGCAATCACCTTGCTAGAGGCAAGGTCACTGGGGGCCGGTCTTAAGGTGTGGTGATGGGTTTGAGATTCCATTGTAAAGATATGCAAATGTGTCTAGCAGGAGTTCCTGAAGTCTGCTGTGTGACCTTTTGGCTGTAGTTTGTTTTGCTCTGTGTGCTGTGGTGGCTGGTTGGCTTTTTTCTCTCTCTTGCCTGGTCCTGTGGAGAGCAGGCCACTTCTCCTGCCATTATGGAACTTCCCTGGATCTGTAAGCTTCAATAAATAATATCCCTTCCTCCATAACTGTGCCTGGTCTGGAAGTTCATCTCAGCGAACCTGAAGCTGTCTGCAACAGTAAAGTGGTACTGAGGAGTGTGGGGTGAGATGAACCAGACCGTGTGGATATTCGTCTTTTGGAACCTTTGTTTTGGAGGAATGGGCATGGACTTGGTGCTTGCAACTGAAGATGCCTTCTGGAGTGGTAAGCCAAGTTTTATGGACTATTCTGATGAGAGTTTGAGAATGCTAAGTGCAGATAGTACTGAACTTCGAGGCTTGGCTTATGAGGTTTCTAAGGGGAAGGAAAGACTGCAGAGGACTTTGTTGGAACTGGGCTACTGGCATAAGGGATGGCTACGTTCTGCTATCCAGGCCCAGAAAGTTTGATCAAGGTTAAATTTGTAATGGACTGATGTGCTTGGCTAAAGATATCGGACTGAAATTTTAAGATTTTTGAGTTGGAAAACCTGAAGCAAGCTAAAAGTAGAGGCACTGAGACTGGTTAAGCTGCTATTGTCAAACACATTAGCAATCTTAAGGAAGGTGGAAGGAAGGTGGCCTGACTTGATTTACATTAAAACAATGGAGAGGATGCCTGAGGAAAGACTGTTAGAAATGCAAACTTTTGGAAAGAGTGTTTACTGGAGAAGGAACCTGCTTTTCAAGGCTCTGATTTATTTTGTCCCTGGATTAAGAATATGGCTGTGTCCTGCACACCTGGTATTAGTTTTGGAAATATGAAAAATGCATAGAATGGTCATGAGTTGCACACGGTTCCAGGAGCCGCTGCTGAGATGCGGCATGAAGCAGGGCATGAAGACCCTCAGGAATAGGCTGGAAGAGCCTTTGGAAGATGGACTGTGGGTTGCATGGAGACCTGAAGATGTTTTGGATATACCAGGACTGTGCAAAAGGACTACCATGGAGTGCAGTGTTGAACTGGGATGAAAGTTTTCCTGGCGACTCTGCCCAGCTGGAGGGGCGGAATTGGTAAACATGGAGACTGTTAGTCTCTGGTTATATTGAACTTGAACTGCAGAAGTTTGATGATGGCTGATGGTGATTGAGTTTGCATTGTTTTAGTCTCTCCTTGCTATTCCTTATACAGTTAAAATGTTTACTCTGTGCCTTTACATGTTGAAAGTATTTAACTTGTTTGATTGTACAGGACTCACTATCTTAAGTTGATCAAGACTGTGAGAACCTTTGAAATTGGACTGAGTACAATTTACAATGTGTGATAGTTATAAATCTATTGGGGACCAGGAGCTAAATATATTGGGGGCCAGGGGCGGAATGTGGTAGTTTGAATATATGTCCCCAATATATTCAGTATTTTATTAGTTTATAGTTTGTATCTGCAATCACCTTGCTAGAGGCAAGGTCACTGGGGCCTGGTCTTAAGGTGTGGTGATGGGTTTGAGATTCCATTGTAAAGATATGCAAATGTGTCTAGCAGGAGTTCCTGAAGTCTGCTGTGTGACCTTTGGCTGTACTTGCAACTGAAGATGCCTTCTGGAGTGGTAAGCCAAGTTTTATGGACTATTCTGATGAGAGTTTGAGAATGCTAAGTGCAGATAGTACTGAACTTCGAGGCTTGGCTTATGAGGTTTCTAAGGGGAAGGAAAGACTGCAGAGGACTTTGTTGGAACTGGGCTACTGGCATAAGGGGATGGCTACGTTCTGCTATCCAGGCCCAGAAAGTTTGATCAAGGTTAAATTTGTAATGGACTGATGTGCTTGGCTAAAGATATCGGACTGAGATTTTAAGATTTTGAGTTGGAAAACCTGAAGCAAGCTAAAAGTAGAGGCACTGAGACTGGTTTAGCTGTTACTGAGCTGCTATTGTCAACACATTAGCAATCTTAAGGAAGGTGGAAGGAAGGTGGCCTGACTTGATTTACATTAAAACAATGGAGAGGATGCCTGAGGAAAGACTGTTAGAAATGCAAACTTTTGGAAAGAGTGTTGACTGGAGAAGGAACCTGCTTTTCAAGGCTCTGATTTATTTTGTCCCTGGATTAAGAATATGGCTGTGTCCTGCACACCTGGTATTAGTTTTGGAAATATGAAAAATGCATAGAATGGTCATGAGTTGCACACGGTTCCAGGAGCCGCTGCTGAGATGCGGCATGAAGCAGGGCATGAAGACCCTCAGGAATAGGCTGGAAGAGCCTTTGGAAGATGGACTGTGGGTTGCATGGAGACCTGAAGATGTTTTGGATATACCAGGACTGTGCAAAAGGACTACCATGGAGTGCAGTGTTGAACTGGGATGAAAGTTTTCCCTGGCGACTCTGCCCAGCTGGAGGGGCGGAATTGGTAAACATGGAGACTGTTAGTCTCTGGTTATATTGAACTTGAACTGCAGAAGTTTGATGATGGCTGATGGTGATTGAGTTTGCATTGTTTTAGTCTCTCCTTGCTATTCCTTATACAGTTAAAATGTTTACTCTGTGCCTTTACATGTTGAAAGTATTTAACTTGTTTGATTGTACAGGACTCACTATCTTAAGTTGATCAAGACTGTGAGAACCTTTGAAATTGGACTGAGTACAATTTACAATGTGTGATAGTTATAAATCTATTGGGGACCAGGAGCTAAATATATTGGGGCCAGGGCGGAATGTGGTAGTTTGAATATATGTCCCCAATATATTCAGTATTTTATTAGTTTATAGTTTGCATCTGCAATCACCTTGCTAGAGGCAAGGTCACTGGGGGCCGGTCTTAAGGTGTGGTGATGGGTTTGAGATTCCATTGTAAAGATATGCAAATGTGTCTAGCAGGAGTTCCTGAAGTCTGCTGTGTGACCTTTTGGCTGTAGTTTTACTCTGTGTGCTGTGGTGGCTGGTTGGCTTTCTCTCTCTCTGCTTGGTCCTGTGGAGAGCAGGCCGCTTCTCTTGCCATTATGGAACTTTCCCTGGATCTGTAAGCTTCAATAAATAATATCCCTTCCTCCATAACTGTGCCTGGTCTGGAAGTTCATCTCAGCGAACCTGAAGCTGTCTGCAACATGACCTATACTTTTTCTTCCTTCTTTTCCCTTGCACTGACCTGTAACTCCCAATACCAGCATGTGGTTAACATCCACAATGAGCTGTTGATCAGTGAGACCTACAAGGTTTCCCAAAAGAAGACAGATTTCTGTCAGAGTACTTGATGCCCCACCAAAGGTTATTGGTAAGACCCTACTGCTGAAGACACCATATGCTGTTCAAATGGAACTTGGAGAGACCTGGCTGGAATCTGGAAGAGAGCCAGTCTCCAGACAGTTAGCTTGTCTAGTGCCAGAAGGTGCTACATAAGTGCCTGTGGGAAAACAACCAACATCTGTCAAAGCATCTCATGGTCTAAGCTACTCAGCAGCAAACAACCTGATGTGATGCTCACACAAGTGCAGTAGTGGCACACAGCCATGGTGAGTTACCAACTGCTCTAGATTTGGCCAATGGGTCTGCTAAGTGGAATGGAACCCATACCTGGAAATGGGAAACAAGTCAGAACCATATCCAAATATAAGCCCTCTCTGCCATATCAATCTCCCACCAATAGTGGGATACAAGAGGGCCTACACCTATTAAATTCTCTCTAAAATAATAATGGTTATCCATGTATCTTGCACTGACCTCACTCTCCCTTGGAGAATCTGCTTCTCTTTTTCAGATGGACGCAGAACCTGAGGAGAGAATCAGCCCATCGCACCTCACCAGGGCACCAGCTGAAGCCATAGAGTCATAGGGGAAATGAACAAGAGTGCTGCTTTGTCGGTGAACCTGGTACCAGCTCAAGGTCAAAGGAGATAGACACAAAGAACACTCAACTCCTATCAAATCAGATATCCAGAGACACAGAGACTCACAAAAACCTCCTCACTGAAATAGATCTAAAATGAACCCAACATGGCTCAGGAAAACTCAAGGAAGAGGGGGAGGAAAGATTGTTAGAGCCATGAGTTGGGTCATTATACACAGAGTCATTACCTTTCCCTCATAAGTGATGGCTACCCACATAAGGCAAGACCCACATTACTCATGGGGGAAGGACAGGGAGAAGGCCAACAATAGTACCATCATAGCTGTATATATACTATATACATAACTAATAAAAATATTTTTAAAAATACAGATAAAAACAAGAATAAAGAAAATCAACAGAGAATAAAAGATCTGATCTGTGGAACACCATCATGTGTAGAAGAAGAGATAGATAACAAAGAAAAAAAATATTTGAAAAAGTCCTGGTCACAATTCATTTTGAGAGCAACAGAACAGACTCATTGTTCAAAAGAGAACTCAGTAAGCTGACTTCTCATGAAAAAGCATGGAGTCAAGAAAGTAGTGAGGTGACATAGTCAATGTGCTGGGAAAAGAGGAAGAGACAAAGCTCTCTGTCAGCCAAACTGCTATATGAAGCAAAGTTCACATTCAAAAAGACAAATGAAATAAAGACACCCTGATAAATCAAAATAAAGAGCATGCCACACACCCTTTAAAATAAAAAATGGAAGCATGACTCCACATAAGAAAAGAACACCATTATAGGAGATTTCATGTGTAAACATAATAAAAAAATAAATTATACTGTTTTCTCAGAACTCTTTTAAATGCAAATTGAACACAACACAATTACAATATCATGATTGGAGGAGGAATAGAGTGCTCATTAGAACAAACTTTCTATAGGATAATGAAATTGTTAGTAATGATCTGGGTAACATATTTAGGATGTATATTTAATCCCCAGACCAACTACTAAACCAAAAGTTAAAATCCAACAAAGTAGTCAAAATGGTACCTTTGAAATATCTAACATGGAAGACAGAAAATGAGAATAGCAAAGACAGAGAAGACTTAAGACACAGTCTCATGGTGCCTGTCTGGATGATCTCCACTGACTCATGTTGAGAGCACTGTGTTCCCAGTTCATACTGTTTGGGAACTTGGAAACCTTTGGAAGATGGGTGTGGTAGTTTGAATATATGTCCCCAATATATTCAGTGTTTTACTGCTTATAGTTTGCATCTGCAATCACCTTGCTAGAGGCAATGTCACTGGGGGCCAGTCTTAAGGTGTGGGTTTGAGATTCCATTGTAAAGATATGCAAATGTGCCTAGCAGGAGTTCCTGAAGTGTGCTGTGTGACCTTTTGGCTGTAGTTTTGCTCTGTGTGCTGTGGTGGCTGGTTGGCTTCTCTCTCTCTGCTTGGCCCTGTGGAGAGCAGGCCAGCTTCTCTTGCCATTATGGAACTTCCCCTGGATCTGTAAGCTTCAATAAATAATATCCCTTCCTCCATAACTGTGCCTGGTCTGGAAGTTCATCTCAGTGAACCTGAAGCTATCTGCTACAGTAAAGTGGTACCGAGGAGTGTGGGGTGAGATGAACCAGATCATGTGGATATTTGTCTTTTGCAACCTTTGTTTTGGAGGAATGGGCATGGACTTGGTGCTTGCAACTGAAGGTGCCTTCTGGAGTGGTAAGCCAAGTTTTATGGACTATTCTGATGAGAGTTTGAGAATGCTAAGTGCAGATAGTATTGAACTTCGAGGCTTGGCTTATGAGGTTTCTAAGGGGAAGGAAAGACTGCAGAGGACTTTGTATATCGGACTGAAATTTTAAGATTTTGAGTTGGAAAACCTGAAGCAAGCTAAAAGTAGAGGCACTGAGACTGGTTTAGCTGCTATTGTCAACACATTAGCAATCTTAAGGAAGGTGGAAGGAAGGTGGCCTGACTTGATTTACATTAAAACAATGGAGAGGATGCCTGAGGAAAGACTGTTAGAAATGCAAACTTTTGGAAAGAGTGTTTACTGGAGAAGGAACCTGCTTTTCAAGGCTCTGATTTATTTTGTCCCTGGATTAAGAATATGGCTGTGTCCTGCACACCTGGTATTAGTTTTGGAAATATGAAAAATGCATAGAATGGTCATGAGTTGCACACGGTTCCAGGAGCCGCTGCTGAGATGCGGCATGAAGCAGGGCATGAAGACCTCAGGAATAGGCTGGAAGAGCCTTTTGGAAGATGGACTGTGGGTTGCATGGAGACCTGAAGATGTTTTGGATATACCAGGACTGTGCAAAAGGACTACCATGGAGTGCAGTGTTGAACTGGGATGAAAGTTTTCCTGGCGACTCTGCCCAGCTGGAGGGGCGGAATTGGTAAACATGGAGACTGTTAGTCTCTGGTTATATTGAACTTGAACTGCAGAAGTTTGATGATGGCTGATGGTGATTGAGTTTGCATTGTTTTAGTCTCTCCTTGCTATTCCTTATACAGTTAAAATGTTTACTCTGTGCCTTTACATGTTGAAAGTATTTAACTTGTTTGATTGTACAGGACTCACTATCTTAAGTTGATCAAGACTGTGAGAACCTTTGAAATTGACTGAGTACAATTTACAATGTGTGATAGTTATAAATCTATTGGGGACCAGGAGCTAAATATATTGGGGCCAGGGGCGGAATGTGGTAGTTTGAATATATGTCCCCAATATATTCAGTAGTGTTTTATTAGTTTATAGTTTGTATCTGCAATCACCTTGCTAGAGGCAAGGTCACTGGGGGGCCCGGTCTTAAGGTGTGGTGATGGGTTTGAGATTCCATTGTAAAGATATGCAAATGTGTCTAGCAGGAGTTCCTGAAGTCTGCTGTGTGACCTTTTTTGGCTGTAGTTTGTTTTGCTCTGTGTGCTGTGGTGGCTGGTTGGCTTTTTCTCTCTCTGCTTGGTCCTGTGGAGAGCAGTGCTTCTCTCTGCCATTATGGAACTTCCCCTGATCTGTAAGCTTCAATAAATAATATCCCTTCCTCCATAACTGTGCCTGGTCTGGAAGTTCATCTCAAAGCTCTGGCTCCTCCTCATTGTTTTGTTTTGAGTCTGAATTTTTACTTTTTCTTTTAGATGTTTTACTGGAGTGCTCTTCTCTCACTTCCTCTAAAATTTTTTCCCCTTCTTTTAACTGCTTCTGAATCCTAGGTTTTGGAGACTTTAAACAAGAACGAATTAGGGCCCATATGGGCAGGGTCCCCAAGGGGAGAGGCTCATTCTCATTTGCCCTATGTAATATGACTAGACACACTACAACACAAATACACCACATGAGGTTAACCAACTTTTATACACTAATAAAACACACGAACAAATATACTTTAATTGGCTGGCTATCATTCCGTCTTAAGAAATCTTCTCACTGCGTTTCCTCTAAGGAAACCTTATTGTGGCGCCTTTTAACCCTAATCCTTCTGCTTTCAAAAGATCTTTTAATGCAGACGCCACAGTCTTACTGGAAGATGTATTGCCCATTTTGCTATGGGACCTTATCGTCTCTCTACCGGAGAACTTGCCTTTACCCTTTTTTGTCCACTTACCTGGAACTTACCAGCTAGCTGCCCTGACCGCTTCAAGTTCTGAGTCCCCGTACGGGCCACCACTTGTCGTCGCCCTGTCCGACCAGCAGAATAAGGCAACGACCACAGGAACTCTTCTTGAAGCAGTTTATTCAGGAACCTTTTACAACAGGAAGCCCCCGACTCCCAGCCCTCCACCCTAGATATAGCCTTGCCTGATCCAATCAGCAGTAGCCACATAGGCATTAGCTATAGGGCACAAACAACCACCTGCTGGTGGACTGATCTTACGTAACAAGGTACATGCGCACATCTGCAGTGTGAATGTGACTATACAAGGGCAGAAGCAGGAAATGGCGCCTAGTCATAAGACTTGGCAGTCAGCCAAGGCACCATCTTGCAATGGCCGCCACGCTGGTTCCCCACAATTTAACATAAATAAGAGGAGAGTGAAATTATAAAATGGTAGATCATGTCTTGTTATATTAAGATTAAAAGGAAAATGATTAAGAAAAATATGACTTATTCCATTCCTTTACATTGACTTAGAATGCCACCCTCTAGGTGTATGCGACTTTACACTATTATAAAACACATAAGTTATGTTCATAAGTTGCAATAATAAATTTTATTTCCAGTGAATCCAACATTGAACTAACTTCATGGATGACATCCTGCTCAGTTCTCTTTGAACCCAGGAAGCAATATTATCTTTTTCTTATTGGGTTGAAAACTGAAAATCAGGCAATTGTGTGAAGACCAAGGTGAACTGTCACAAGCTTGGTTTTCAAAAGAGACCCAGGTCACTGTCCAGGGAGGATCAAGGACCACCTGGAAGGTATAGAGAAGCCTTGGTCCTGGTCCTGTTCTCACCATGTGGATGTGCTGAAACAGAAGACCAAGAAGGCTCTTGCCTAAAGGAGGTGGCATCATGAGACAGTGTAACCCTCTCCTTAGGAAGAAACAATGCCATACTACAAACAGGGTTAAGGAAACAACTGTATCGCAATTTTCAGATTCCAATCCTCCCTGCATAACCCAAACCTGATTCTGTCTGCCTCAGTCACAGAGAACCTTCCAATGTTCCTGTTCCATGTCTCCTTCTGAGGTGGCTGGCTGTTAGTCATCAGTACCAGGATGTTCTGCTATGATTTTTTTGACAACTTGGAACATTTATAGCTTGTGTGACTGAGACATTTCAGTGGACTTCTTTACCCTATCTGCTTATGGCTTCTTCCTAGACCCAGATTATTGACTATCATTTACTATATCTGCAAAGAGAACATGGGTGAAATATAATATTGCCTTCTGGAGTCCATGCTAGAGGCCAAATATAAATCCTAATCCAGCAAGTAAAACTAAAGTTCAAGGCCAAGCCAAAATACACTGCTAAATGACGAGACATAAGATAAGCCAAGCTGAGTGAGAGTCCCTGTGTTAGATAGCAGCTAGAAAATGTGGACATTGGAAACAATGTGGGGAAGAATCCAGCCAAAGCCAGAATGACTGGAGGAAGATATGGTTTGGCCGCTTTGGAGCAGCTGACAAATGCTGGGCATGTGGGCATGGTGACTCATGGTTACCATGAGCAGTTGGCCATGCTGGGCTCCAGCCTGACTTGTAGTGTGAAACTCTGTCTCAACAAACACACACACACACACACACACACACACACACACACACACACACACGGAGGGTATGACTCCTTACAATGCAACTGCCCAGACAGAAATTGGCCTCGATAACCATGACCTTGCAGTGCCTAGCAATACCTTCGCAAGACCCTCATAATAGAAGAAAAAGTTGATGACATCAAATTAAAAGAGAGACTAATGAGAGAGGGAGGGATATGACGGAGATTGGAGTTCTAAAGGGGAATGGGGGGGAGGGGAGGGAAATATCATACGTTTTTTGTATATAAGTATAGAAGTTGTCAATAAAAAAAATTTCATTAAAAAAAAAGAATTGTTAAAAAGACTATTTACTACAAAGCGCCAGATTCACATGTTCTGGCTCACACTATGGGCTTTGTCGGACCAGGGACCTCCTCCCTACTGATAGCAACAACATGGAGTCCAGCATCCCATAGGGCCCCCATCCCCAGCTAATTCTTTTCCTTCATTGAAATGATTAAAGATGGCAACAGTCTAGTTTTGACTAGATCATATAACATTTGCATATGGATTAACAAATATTAGGGATTAACTAATAATTAGGAGTACTTATATCCTCACACATTATTTCATGCAGAAAAGGCTCTGAAAATCAGCATGGGGTTGCTCACAAGCAAACTTATCAGCTACATTGGAAGTATGTCCCAATGAAATGACAGTGACTGCTCTGCGTGTGATAGAATAGCATTAGAAGCAGAGGATGGGTGAAGTGGGCTTCAGCTGGGAGCTTCTCTGTAAGTTAAAGCGAACTCATCATTATGCCAGGCAAGGAGGAATCATTTGGATGGAATAACTGCTACGTGCCAGAGACTGATCACCATGCAATTATCATGTCAGTAACATGTTTTAGAAAACAGGAAGATGGACAGTCTATGTGAAGTTAGAGCATCTGAGACAGAAGCCCGGATCTGAGAGAAGAGCTTCCGACTCTGGAGTCTGTCTGCTTCACTCTAGACAGAGAAGGCTGCTTCTTGACAGGATGTCATCAAATCTGACACAAAGACCAGCTTCCAAAGGGAAGTTCAGAAATCCTGATTTATTTTACTACATCTCTCTTCAAAAGTTCATTTGATGAATTGTTTAAAATACTCAGTTTCTATCTTGTGTATAAGGAATACACAGATGAGGAGCTCACGGTTCAGCACAGGAGGGGTCCAACGGACCAATAGTTAGAGTGGATACTCAGGGTGTTCCTCTTCTGATGATGTGGATGATGATGGTGGCCATGCATGACGGTCTGGACCTCTGTCCTACAGGCATGACATGATTGTTGTCATCTTGAAATTAGAGCAGCTAGGACCACCCACATATGGTGATTTGAATGAAATGTCCCCCAAAGGTGCATGTGTTCTGAATACTTGATGCCCCTCTGGTGGCAGTTGGGGGAAATTGTGGGGCTTTTGGAAGTTGGATCCTTGCTGGAGGTGATGTATTGCGGTAGCAGGCCCTGGGGTAAAAAAGGACAGCTCCAAGCCCAGGACTCAGACTACTTCCTCCTTGCTGATGTGAGGTTGTGACCCAAGTTTCCTGCTGGAACCTGTTTTGCTTTCTGCATCCATGATGAAACTTACCCTTGAAACTATAAGCAAAAAATAAGGTTTTTCCTTCTGTAAGCCACCTCTGGTTGGCAACAAAGAGGTTAATGTTACTGAGATGAAGTCTATTAATATGCCCTCCTAGAAAGAAGGGCTGAATCATCAGACCTTAAGCTAACATTGTAGCAGAACAACAGTTAACAATATTACAGAGAGAGGCCAACTGGAAAGGAAAGAGAAGGAAGGTGAAGAAAATGAGACATAAGATGTGGAGAGAGGGGCTATATAGAAAAATCAATCTAGTTTTATCTGGCATAGATGTGCCAGCTGGAGCCCAGCTCATGCCCCCGTTGTCTTGGGCTTCTTTTAGGCCCCATCAACAAAGATACGGGATTAAGTTCAACAACTTTCCTCAGCATGGTTCAAGTGACTTTAGGTGGGAGAAGCAGCTTTAGTGTATCACCCCTGCCTATAAGAAATCCTCTCCTATGCACTGTCTCTCAGATGGAGGCAATGTGGTGCGGAGCAGGGACTGGAATACACTGAAGCAAGCAAGCCTTAACTTCTCTTCTCAGAGCTGCTGCCCAGTGCTGGAGCGTTGACTCCACATGAGGAGGGGGTGGAGGGCAGAGTGAGCAAATACAAATTTTATAAGAAAGAGACCCAATTTCTTCCTGGTGCCCATGTGGCTGCGTAAGCAACGATATGCAGGGGACGGAGAGCCAAGATTCATTTGCCGCTTGAGAAAGTGCACGCCGAACAGTCAACATGCTTGTTTGCTTTTAATAATGGATTAGGAGCTAAGTGGAGAATGTGAGGCTTCTGAAACGCCAAAGAAAACAGTCTACATTCTGCCTGCTGCGAATTTCAACTGGTGTTTATCTCAAAGATCGCCTCTGGAATGAGCTCAGAATCTGGTTGGAAAGCAGCACATTTCGGGAGTCCTTCCTGCACAGGGTCCCTGGTGAGGGGTTCTTCCCCTTCCTAGAGCAGCCAGAATGCTCTTGGGAGGCGTCAACCCTCCCTGCCTGCCACAGGCCACCACTTGAACTGTGGACAATGGGTTTCTACTGCATCTCTAGTTGACAAAGCCACCTTTCAATCCCTGCTCCGTTTCCTACTGGTTGTGTGACATGCTGCAAATTATTTAAACTCTCTGGCTCTACGATGAATCCAAAATCAGTAGAAGTAAAAGGAGGAGAGGAGGATGGGGAACAGAAAATATTGAAGTGGCAATGTAACTGATCATCAGTGGGCTCACTGCCTTCCAGTCATCAGTATCATTCTCCCTGGGCCTCAGAGTACATATTTTAACTTTGTTTTCAGACAAGGAATGTACATATCTTTAGCTTTGTTTTAAGACAAGGAATGACTGATATTGAGAGGTCAAGAACTTAGCAACAATTTCAGAACTTGAACCCTATTCAAATATCTTTTTCTACTGTTTCAGTCTCAATTATCTAATGCTGTCCCCTTATAGATTGGATGTGAGCTTTAGTGAGATACACCCTAGGTAGGACAGCTCCCGGGTGCTGATGTTGGTGGGCAGCTATTTTCTAATGAGTTGAGTACAAAATGTTCCCAGGTTCATGTGTCCAAGTCTTTGTCCTCATGGAGTGATTCCGGGGGTCATATGGGTGCAAATATACATTGATGTAGGACTCCATAGATGAATTTATAGCTGAATAGGCTATTAGGAGGTGAGGCCCAGTTGAAGGAAGAAAGTAACAGGGTGTGCTCTATGTTTATCCTTTCCTTGACACTTCTCTCCACAGCCCCTCTGTAGGTTGTTTGAATGGATGTTCTCTAACAGGATCTCAGCCATATGGCTGGAGGAGGTATCACTCTGGGCGGATCCTTGGGTCCAGCCTTAAGGTGTTAACTGGAGGCCGATCTGAATTCCAGCCAAAGGTCTGCAGAGTGTCTGAGCTCTGCCTGGTTTTCCTACTATTTGGCTGCTGGTTTCTGCTCTTACTTTTGGCGGGGGGGGGGGGGTAGACATTCTTTTTCACCATTATGGAAATTCCCCCGGATCTGTAAGCCTGAAATAAAGTCCATTCCTCCTATAACTGTGTCCTGTTTGGAGGTTCATCCCAGCAATGTGATGCTGACTACAACACCTTCTTTGATGGATTTCTGACTACTGTCATTCCACCAGACCAGAGTACTTGACCTTATCTCAGGCCCAAAGCAGTGGAATCCACTATGGACCAACACATTTGAGACTCTGAACCTAAGCAAACCTTTCCACCTTTTAAATATGTTCTCGCAGGTATATTGCCACAGCAATTCAAAAGGTGATCAACACAACATTTCTCTATGGAAAAAAAAGAAGTGGAAATACCAAGCCCCTGTGGACACTCATGCTGGGTTTTGGTGTCAGAAAAGGCAGCCATACTCTGAGTTTTCCACTTATTTATTGTTCTAGCTTATTTTCTGTTCACCACAGACCTTTTCTAAAATGGATAATGCTTATGGTCTTCCCTAACCATCGCTCACTCTCTCTTCAACCGAATGCAACTTGACCTGTGCTTTCATGACACATCATGAAGTCTATGTAATTACTGGAAGACACCTTTTCTTCCAGCTGCCTAATCACACTTCTTTGTTTCCTTTCTACCTCTCTGCTCCCAGATTTCATGGCCATAGATCATTTTTCAAAATTCTTCACTTCTCCCCTCATTTTCCTTTGGTCTCCCTCCCTTTCTATCCTTTCCTCTCTCGTTCTCTCTCTCTCTCTCCCCCTTCTTTATCTGCTCTTCCCCTTTTCTGTCCTCTCCTCCATCATCATCCTCCCCACAAGCTCTTACTGAGTGATCCAGTGTACTCCTCTGGGGCCACTTTTCACTAGATAATGCGGGAGCACACCTAAAACCATGACTCTAACTAGATCACTCATCTGACATGAGTCTGTTTTATGCAAGTCACATTTCTTTTCTATTACATAGACACAGTATATGCCCACAAATTGTCCATAATCTCCCCCTAGCCCCAGACCAATCACTGGCTCCCCTTTACTTGAGATAGATTTGATCCCTATCATTTGGACCATAGCAGGAAAAAGAAAACATGTAATTCACCATGGGCTCCCTCACACTTGTACTTGGCTTTCATATATGATCCAGCCATCCCCATGTTCTGCTAACACTTTGGCATCCACTGTATCAGCATTGCTTCCAGCTCTGTCTACTTGTCCTTCGGGTCTCAGTGTGGTTGTCATTTCCTGTGGGATGGCTTCTCTTTTTGCCCCCCCCCATCTTACCTGAAGACTCAGCCAAGGCCCTGTGGGTGTTCACATGATCCCAGCTCTCGATGATCTACTGTTTTCCAACCAAGGTAACTGAAACCTCCTTTCACAACAGATTATGCACTGTTCTGACTGCCTTGCACGGTCTACCATGCACTAAAGTGGTACCGTTGGTTCAAAATGCTTAATGATCAACAGGTAAGTGATCAGTTGGTAAAGGGATTCAAATGTCTAACAATTAGAAGAACTTTAAATTAGAAACCTCTTTCTCAAGAGTTATCACTGTGGATTATGGTTGAAGCCAAGAAGTTGGAAGACAAGAAAATCCTGAGACTATTGATAACACACTTGGAGCAAAAGAGTGTCCACTGGGAAGACTGAGTCATACTTTCCAAACCAGTAGGACCTAAAAACAGAGATCAGGGAGTGTTCTTGGGCAAAGGTAAGAGGGGATTGTGACAGAACACTGGTCAGCAGCATCTGGAGCCCCAGGCAGAGCACAGAGAGGTCACTGCTGCTTGGACCTGTCCCTCTCCTCTCCAGTCATGACAGGTGCTGGCATGGATCCAAACTCTTGAAACTGGAGATGTGTTTACCTAGTATGTCTTCTCCGACTTCATTTCTCCACCTAGAAAACATGTATGTATGGTTCAACCCTCACTTTTCCATTGCTTGGAATTTCCTTTATGGGATCTTTGTTAATCCTGTGTGGATGCAAGGCTTAGGCTTCCAGAACCCCCAGCACACCTCCCACCACTACCTCCAACACTCAACCTGCTGAGCTGGAGGCAGTTGCTTACCAACTGTCTCTAGAACAAGTCCTTGTTAGCATAAAATTAGTCTTAGTCATTTTTTATAGCAGCACATTGTATATTAAATACAAGTCCATAGTGAGTCTTTAATTTTTTTGTTGCTGTTTTGAACCCCTTAATCTATGACTAACATTGGGGTTACAATAATGATAGCCCATGGTTCTTGTGCTGAAAAGAGATTGCATTTATTATGGTTAAAAAGAAGAAGTTCACGTTTATAACAACTGTCAATGAATGGACTTGAATGAAGAGATGGGATAAAGGTGGGTACACAGTAGGAAACAAGGTACTTCTTGATATTTCTTTCTACTTGTTATCTGTTAGAACAAGAAAGACCAACCAGCCTCTCTCACGAAAAAGATGGTAGTCTCATGTTGTCATAAATTAGCTGTATGAATGAGGCACAACTTCCTTCACAAAGATCCACCATGATTCTGCTCAGCCTTTACAATGGTCCCATCTTTTCCTGTGTTTGGTAAAACACTCACATTTACTTTGTAATAATCTTTCAATCCCAGAAATAATCCTCAAAACTGGAGGACACATATAAAGAAATTCAAATTTCTTTCTAACCTATTTTCCCAAGCAGGTTTAATAATAAACATACCTCTTACATCAAAATCCTTGTCAATATTTCCTCCTGGTGATCATAGTGCTGACCATGGAATCACTGAGGATGGGGTGGTATTCAGGAAGTACAGACAGTCCGAAGCAGAATCAGCATCTGCTGCTTACCTTAGTGGTGACTTTAAGGAGACTGTACATGGCAGTACAGATCTCACACACAAGCTGCAGAGGTTCCCTTTCATCTGTAAAGCAAGACTTTTCATGTAGAACAAATGAACTCCACTCACATTTGATTCTGTCTTCTCCTGTGACTATAGGAGAGAGGAGACGATGGCCACCCACATCTTCACCACAGGGAGAAATTTGAAAACAAATGGTGGTTATGTAGAAAGTTACTGCTGATAAGAGCTCATGTCTTTGTCCAAATATGAAATCAAAGAAAAGTTTCCAAAGCTAATTTTTTACCAAAGATGAAGCAATTAATAATGTGGCTACTATTATAAATTAGTGAAAATTTAACAATAGAATGAAAATTATTTTGTGATAATATTAAAAACAAAAGACCTGTAAGACACAGTTCTGTGGTACAAATAATATTAATAAATTAAAGAAAACATCTCAGATGGAAATATATTTGGAATTGGTTGCATAATTACATGATGAAAATGTCATCCAAATGAGAAAGGTAGAATGATTAACATTTAAGATATAGACATATCACTATAATACATAAACACATGCTTTCCTTCCTGCTATTTAAAATTGATCCAATTAGCAAAAAGTATGAAACTTTGAAGAACTACTTTCTAAACAAACCTAAGTGTATCAGAGTACTTTATAACTGTTATTGCATACAAGCCCCTCTAAATAGTGGCATAATTTTGTGCAAAACACTTAAACAACTGAAGCTTGAAAGCAAATTGCAATTACTGAAAAACAAGGCCTGCAAGTAGAGAGATGTGAAAATGGATCTTCACAAAGGTAAAGAGAGGATCACAGAATAAACTAAATGATAAGAGCTCAAAGGGTACACCATGTTTCACTTTGAAAAGTTCAATTATTCAATTTAGAGAAAAGTTTCCTTATGTAATCCTATTATTTTTAAATGAATAAACTACTATTGTATAATAAGATGGAATTAGAATATATAGGTAAGTTTGAAGATTCTAAATTTAGCAAAATTTTCAAATAGGAATAAAGTCCAAAAAAGTTATTTAACATATCTTATCTATAACATATACTGTAGGAAAACACTGTATTGAGGAGAAATGACTGTACTGGTAAAAATATGGCAACACTTTTACATATTTCAGCATAAAAATGGAATGAATAGGATTATTTTGAGTACAGTTGAATATCTGTTTACCGATAGCCCAACTGACTTTAATAGTCTCCAGAAAAGATCTAAGTTTTAGCTACTCACAATCACTAACTTACTGTATGTAGGATATATCTTTTCAGATAATTTTATGAAAAAATTAAAATGAGACTATTAAAAATAAGATCTTCAAGAAGTATCACTGGTTCTGTAGTAAACTCATATGATTATTCATCTGATTAAAATTATGAATATACATTAAGAGGAGCTTTTATGTCATTGTTATTTTTAATATTTACCTATTAAATACAATATATATGTTTAATATTTCTCTTAAAATGCAAGTATATATGCTACTTAGACATTTTAGAGCTTTGTTTCTGAAAATAGTTTTTGTGCGAGCTTTCATAAGTCTACTAATACAATGTAGCATCTTTTCACATATATAATGTGTGCATATATATATATATTATATATTATATATATATATATATACATGTAGACATATATGTGACATATGTGTGTACACGTTTGCATATGTTTATCTCTATTCTTTTGAGTGGTCTTTCATCCTCATAAGGGTCGTGGTTTGGATGATGTTGTAAATTAAGTGTGAAATGTCCCCCACAGGCTCATGTGTTTGAACACTTGGTCCCACTTAAGGTCCCATTTTGGAACATGAGGCCTAACTGAGGAAGGTAGGATACCAGGGGTGAGCCTTGAAGAATACACCAACCCTGGTTCTAGTCTAGGGTCTCTGCTTCCTAAGCCATCAAGATGTGAGAAACGTTAATAGCAAGCTCCATCATGCCTTCCCCACAATGGTGAACCAGTATTTCCTGAAACTATGAGCCCAATAAATTCTTATTTCTCTAAGTTGATTCTGCCTGTTATTTTGCCATGGTGATCACATAAGTAGATGATCCAACACATGCATCCTCAACAAGTCTTGTCAACATGTCCAAGACAAGACAACCTAGAATATCATGTCTTAAGTGTCCTTCTATTACAGTGAAGAGAAAGGAGTTCTCCCATCGGACAGACATTTTTGTCCTCCAACAAGAAGAGCTGTTGTAAGCTATGATACCCCTGATGAGACAGTGCTTTCTAAGGAATTAATGCATTAACTTGTCTCCAGAACATTCCTCCTTTTGGGGCACTAACTATAAAACAAAATTTATATTAAAGGCATTAGTATAAAGGTAATCAGCAGAGGAGAGGCAAAGTTTTAATAAATAACAGAAAATTAAAGCAATATCAAGTAAGATATTCTATAGAATGAGCTGTGTCTTAATGTACAGATAATGAATCATCAACATTGGTGGCATTGTTATGATTACTCTGGGACTGCTGTTTGACACTTATGGGATGGGTGTGATGTTATTAAAATCTTTCTTCTCAGCATGTGTATCAGTTATTTTCTAGTTGACAGGACAAAATACCTGACCAGTAGCAACTTCTGGAAGGAAACAGTTAAATTCAGCTTATAGTTCTGAGAGGATGTTTCATTACAGGAAAGGTATGGCATGCTGGAGTGGGAATAAAATTGTCACATCATCAACTCAGCAGGCAGGAAAGAGAGAGAGTGCAAAGAAGGAGGGAGAAAAAAACAGCTCTGTAAGCCTGGCTATAATAACCTTAAGGCTTACCCATAATAACACATTTCTTGCAATAAGCTTTTACCTCCTGAAGGCTCCAAAAACGTCTGGAACAGCACCACCAGGTGGAGTCTGAATATCCAAACACAGGAGCCTATGAGGCATTGTATTCAAACCACCATAGGATGTAAGAAAAGGGAAGCTAATGTGTTAACAAGTTTAAGTAAAAATCCTCGAACCTTGTATGAATCAAAGTCATCAGTATGTGTGTAGATTGTACTTTATAGTAAGAATTTTTCTGTGGATGGATCTTGTGAGCAGTCACGGAAGCAGGACCAGTGAGCATCCTTGATGACAGGCCTGTGGTTTCTAAGTACCATTTATACTAAAAGGAAACAGAACTCCTTGGAGAAGCTCAAAATGAGCCTTGGGTATGTTTCAAATGGAAGAACAAAGAACTCTTCCAGTTATGAAGGTAATGAATGTCTAGCTTGAAGGTGCTTTCTCTCCTTGCCCTAAAACCAAGGAGTTAGAAGAACAGATACAAAACATCAGTGGAAGGACCTTCACTATGCTAAATGTCAATCAGCTACATATTGACAGATGCCAAGGAAGCAACACATTATATAAAAGGAAAGAACCAAACTTTTATTCACCCTTTCCTGCATCATCGTTACTAGTGAGTTCATGAAATAAAGCTTCTCAATATGATAGAACTCCGGGTGACACATGAAGAATAAATGACAACATAGGGTGCCATAATTTTTCTTAATGAATGTAGACAATGAACACTGGTGGATGTTATTATCAAAAATGGAAGCATCCTTCATTATGCCACTGAGAGCGGCAGTATCACAAGACACACAGACACTCCCATGGACTAGTCTCATTAAAACTGTGGAATTTCACCCTGATCAAGCTTTCACATCCTACCATGCTTTACAGAAAATACATTGAACAGATGGAAAACTTAGTGGACTCCTAGAAAATGTAGCCATTGAAATCCACACTGAGGGAACCTCTACAGGACCTATGGAATGGGTGCCTTCTAAGGTAAGTTGTCAAGGTGAGGGTGAGCCATGGAGGGTGAGCCTATAAGACTTGACATATGTTGGTCAATTGATACAACTCATCAAGGCCTTTCAGAGAAAAGTCTTGTTGTTTCTTTGAAAGGATCATTGTGAAGAAGGAAATAATGTAACACAAATAAGGGAGGAATACTGTAAGGGAGGACAGAAAGCATGAAGGAATGGAGAGAGGGAGCACAGAGGAAAGTAAGTATATGCTGAGCCTAAGAGACCCCTTATAAGCATTGCTCATTTTCACATATCTGCAGAGACCTTTGACTTGAAAAATACTATCCCTGTTTCAAAGGTGAGCAAGTTTCTCAGAGTCCACTCAGATCACAGCAAAAACAATGTGACCATAGAATTCTTCACTTCAAATTTAGGTCTGCCTTCTCCCACTTGTTTTCTCTGGAACTTGCAGCCCAGCCCATGCCCAGATTCTTGCATCTCGCACCCACTCCATGAGATCATCTGCGTGTGATCTTCACAGCCATCTGAATTTGGTACCCCGCTTCTAGTATCCCTTCTACTGCTCCTTGGAAACCACAAGTTCTGCTTTTAGAAAGAGATCTGTCAAAGACATCATGCTGCTGGGATGACAGCAGAAAGAACTTCTGCTGGCTTCCATCTGGGCACCACGCAGTTACAGATGGGGAGGCTTACTGCAACCTTGAAGATTAAAATAAGAAGGCTGTGCTCACAAGGTTAATGATTAAAAAGAAAGAGAAAACGCCAGGTCTGCCAGGCACTGCCATACATCACGACCACTTAAGATGTGGGCTGAGCTCACCTAATGAGCTCCACACCTGCTCCCACCTTACTCTTTCCCCTCCACGACCATGAGATAGTGACTGCTATTTATGAGGTACCCAATCGGGTTACTAAAATTGCAGATCTGAGGAAAACCACAAAACTGCAGCATGACAAGCTATTCCTTTTGCCTAGAGAGAGATAGACATTGAGAAGGGATATATAAGGTATTTAGTCATGATGAAAAAATTCTAACATTGGTTAGAAGCTTAAAATAATTCACAAATGTAAAAACAGAGAACTATGGAGCTCTTGTGATTTTCAGGACATTGATAAGCACATGTCAGGTATCTGGTTTTAATATAAATTCTGGAGTTTGAGTCAGAAACGGGAATTTCCATTCTCTCGTGGATCATGGTGATCAGTTCTTTGTTAAGGTCAAGTACGCTACTTCAATTTAGCCTTACAATTTATAAATTGGGTATAAATAATTAGCCATTGTCCACTGGTAGAGCTATTGCAATTATACGCAAATGACATTATGCAGGCTCCTGATTTCCAGAATAGCATGGAAGGGTCTCCAGTTATTTCTTAGGTTAATCTAACAAGGAAATGCTGAACAAACTGAAAATCAACAATGCTTCTTGTGTCCACCAGAGAACAGAGGTGGCAGAGCAAATCCTTGTTCCTAAAATTGAAGAGACAGAAAGGTGGACACGAAGAATCCTGACTCACCTGGAGCAGGATCCCAGTGGAAGAAAACATTATGGGCACCAATTAGGAAAACCTGCTCTCTAATGGAGGCCCAATGTGGGTAAATTTGAGAGTAAAATCTGCAGAGGTGACCAGAAAATAAAAGACAAACTACAGGTGAGAAGTAAATATTCATAAAAGACACATCTTGTTATTATCCAAAACAAGCAAAGAAATCTCAAAACTTGAAAATAAAAATTAAACAGGTCAATTAAAATGGACAAATACATAAACAGACCCCTCTCCTAGTAAGACACACAGATGGCAAATAAACAAACACTGGACTCCCTCTCCAGATCTCCTGTAACTGTGAAGCCCAGAGCACCAATGACTCTGAGTGCTGGCAAGGATGTGGAGCAACAGGAACACCCACTCACTGCTGGAGGAGATGCAAGCCACTTTGGAGGGAAGTTTGGCAGTCTCTTTTTGATTCTTTTTGATATGTAACCTAAAGAACTGAACACATGTGTCCATACAGATACTTGTGCCCATACAAACACATATGCCCATACAGGCACTTATGCCCATACAGATATCTGCATAAGAATGTTCACAACCACTTGATTCACAATTGCAGAAATGTGGACAAACAATCCAGAAGTCCTTCTATAGGAGACTGAATGAATGAACAGTGTGAAAGCAAGGTGATGGAATATTATTCAGTCAAAAAATATTCTTTCAAGACAAAAAAAAAAAGGCACAGAAGGACCTTGGATATATACTATTAAGTGGCAATAACAATATAGAATGAATACACACTGTAATTTAAACTATATAGGGTGCTGTAAAAGACAGAACTATGAAGACCATAAAAGGATCTGTGGCTTCTAAGGGTTATAGAAGAGGTTATGATAAATAGGTATATCACAGCAGATTTTTAGGGCAGTGAATGAATTCTGTACAATATTTTAAGGGTGAACGCATGCCATTTACATTGTCAAAGCACATAGACTGTACTCCACCCAGAGTAGTATAAACTGTGGACTTTGGCTAATAAGGATATGTTGAAAATGATTCAGATGGTGAAAAATGCCCCTCTGTGGTGGAATCTTGCAAGTGTAGGAACCTCTCTACCTGTTCTAGGAGAAGGGACATGTGGGAACTTTATTTCTTCTCAATTTATCATGAACTTAAAATTTTCATAAACATAAAATATATTAAAAATACCCCAGTAGAGGCCAGACATGGTGGCACATGCCTTTAATTCCAGCACCTGGGAGGCAGAGGTAGGAGGATTACTGTAAATTCAAGGCTACTCTGAGACTATCTAGTGAATTCCAGGTCAGTCTTGGCTAGAGTGAGACCCTACCTTGAAAAAAAAAAAAAAAAGAAGAAGAAGAAATATTGGAGATGATAATTTTCACAAGTAATTATAGGATGAGGTAATATAATGCACTGGGATGCTCACCTTACGTGGGAAACTGTGCTGAGTGCTGTTCACATTGGTCTATTGCTTTTCCCACCCTCCTTATGGCAGGTCATTGGCATTATTCCCATGTTCAAATGAGGAAACCCGCTCAGAGAAGTGCCAAAGTCATAAAGTTAGAGATAGGACTAGAGTTTCAGATCATGTTGTCTGATTCTCTAGCAAGCGTCCTAATGACCACCTAACACATTTCTGATGGAGACACGCTGATGGTGAGGAGCAGAGGAGCCTTCAGACAGGAAAGACGATTTGGGTTTCATGAAGGATGGTGCAGTTAAGCTGATTCTTAGAGGTCAAATAGATACCTGTCACATGGCTTCTTGATTCTTAAATTCAAATTTTATTCTAGAACTTTCTAGAATTATCTTGAATTTTTTTATTTATTCAAAAAACATACACTCAGTTACTTCTTTGTGCCAAGCAATACTTGGACATGAATGTGAAGCCACACAAGGTAGGCTTGGAGGGCCAGAGCAGGAGTTTACCTACCCTGTGGGTATGCGCGTATCCACAGGCATTAATTGTCACCAGGAAATTCTGAAGTCTCAGAATGAGACATTATGTGGCTTAATCCAGATTTCACAATTCACATGCCCTGACAAGGAATCCACTCTCAATTCTATTTTCCATCTGAAAATCTTCAAGTGCATTGAATAACACTGATGCCAGTAGATGTGGAAGGGAAATCATCATGCAAAAAATATTTATAATAAAAAGGCAACAAAGCAATTTAAGCCACCCAAGCTACTTCTGTGTTTTATTTTTTAAGGAAGATTAAAATCTCCATATTAAACTTGCTTGCATTTATAAAATGAAAGTCCAATTAAACTAAAAGAGCAAACTTATTCTCTTCTTCATTTCATTTTTTTTTTTCTTCAAGCTGGATCTCCAAGGTGGGCTTGATGATTGTATGTTTCTCAGAGGAGTTGTGGTTAGAACTGAAGTTCTGCTGGGCATGTGAAATTCTTCATTTTCTTGAGGGATTTCTAGGTCAGTAGTTGGAATCATGATGGTTCTATCTCCTGAATAGTGTTAAGCTTGTACCCAGTTTCACCAAGTGAGGGACCCCATGAGCTGAGATCAGGCTCAGGGCTGGGACCTTAGATGCCAGGAGTCGAATCTAGATGCTCCAGGATGACAGCTGTTCTGGCTTGATCACGCGCATAGACATACCAGTGAGCATAAGACAGCATGACTTCTGCTGAGATGCAGTCATTCACCCTTACTTTAAGTTTTGCATTCTGTGATTTCAATTACCAATGGACAACCACAGCTTGAAAATATTACCTGGAAAATTCAAGAAATAAATAGTTCGTACATTTTAACTTGTGAGCCATTCCAAGTCATATGATGAGACCTCATGCTGCCCATGACATTGTGTGGATGCGAATCTCCCCCATCCAGTGTGTCCACAGTGAATGGGATACTCGCCCATTAGTCATCTAGTAGCAGCCTCAGTTATCAGATCAACTGTGTGTATGGTAGTGCCGAGTTCAGGTAAAACTCATTTGACTTAACAATGCCTTCAAATCCCAAGAGTAGGATGCTGACACATGATATATAGCAAAGTGACACACTAAAGTGCTTCATTAAGGGAAAAAAATAAAAGTTCTTGTCTCAAGAAGGGAAAAATATGTTGAGGTTACTGAGATCTATGTAAAGAATGAGTCATCTGTCTGTGATATTGTGAAGAAGGAAAAAGAAATTCACTCATATTTTGCCATAGCACCTCAGTCTGCAAATGCTACAACCAGCGCATGAAAGGTAGCTGGCTAAGACGCAAAAGGCATTAAATGTTAGGGTTCAGTACTGTCTGTCATCCCAGATTTCCTCAGGTGTCTTAGAATGGATTCCCGGAGGCTAACGGGGGCTGATGTAACAGAGCTAAATGTGAAGCCCGAGGAGGAAGAAACACAGGGACAGGAAGGAACTGAGCGTCACCATCTCACCTCACTGCTCCAGGGGTGGGGCTGGCCTGGTGCCCTGCACGGGCCTGGATCAGCATGGACGAGCCACATCTCTCTCCAGCAGTGGGAAAAGGAGGCAGGCTAAGAGGGGCTTTGCAAGACTCTTACCTTTGCTTTACCACTGGGAAACAAGCTGTTTTAAGATTAAAATGTTTGCAAATGAACATTCAAGCATCGATGAGTGGTCCAAGGCATTTACACAGTAGCTCAGAGTGTGGACACCAAGATGGAGGGAGGTGACAGAAACCTGTTGAGTTCCAGAATCATCCACAGGGGATGGTACCTCAGAGAGATGTGGCCCCTGGAGTGAGGATCATGGCATCACTTCAAAGAAAGGGAGTGGGCTTGGTGCCTTCAGACCCTCTTTGCTTTTAAGGTAATGCCTGCTCTTCTGTCATGCTGAAGAGGGCTGCTCTTCTCTTCAATCTGGCCACATGTCCACTTCTGAGTGTTTTTTCTCCTCACCAAAGGAACAACTATTTATCTGCTTGTTTATGTACTTGTTTGCTTCCTTTATTAGTCAGGGTTCTCTAGAGGAACAGACCCGATAGAATGAATTGTATTAAAAGGGAATTTATTGGGATTATTTTACGGCCACCCAACAATAGCAGGTTGCAGGCCCGAGAGTCAAGGAACTATTCAGGAAGCTATGCAGGCCACGAGGCTGGATGTCTCAGCAGTCCCAATTCGGCACTGAAGGCCTGGAGGCATCCTGGAGAGACGCTGCTCTTCAGTCCACGCTACTCTTCAGGCCACGGTGGTCCTCAGCCCACACTGCTCTTCAGTCCATGCTGCTCTTCAGTCCATGCTGCTCTTTAGGCCACGGTGGTCCTCAGTCCACACTGCTCTTCAGTCCACACTGGTCTTCAGTCCACACTGGTCTTCAGTCCACACTGGTCCTCAGTCCACACTGCTCTTCAGTCCATGCTGCTCTTCAGTCCACGCTGCTCTTTAGGCCACGGTGGTCCTCAGTCCACACTGCTCTTCAGTCCACACTGGTCCTCAGTCCACACGGGAAAGCAGCAAGCAGCCAGGTGGGAGGAGAGGATCCCTCCCTTCCCAGACCTTCCTTAGATAAAGTTCCCCCCTTCGAAAGGGGCCACCCACTCTGGGAGAAGGGCTCACCCTGGGGGAAGGATTCCTCCTTTAGCTTATCTTCCTGGAAGCAACTTCAGAGAGGTACTCATGAGGAATGCCTGTGGATTCCTAAATAGATCAAGTTGACACAAACTTAACCATCATACTTCCCTAGAAATTATACCACAGTCTCCAAGGAAACTTCCTTCTCTGAACATACAGCAGGAAACAACTGTTCCCATTTTTAAATTCCAAATATCTGCTCCTCATTTTAACACCTGCCATGGTCCTGGATATGGGGGCTTTAGAGAATCATCTTACACAGTAACCTGCTCCATACTGCACTCACCATGCCCATTCCTGAAAACACTGCTGTGGGTCCAGTGCCTTTTTATTACCTAAATGTGGGGACTTACTTTGTACACCAGGTAGGGCATTTCTGTCGTGGATAGCCAGGCCTTGAAGAATACCTACTTGCAGATGAGAATCAAAGCAGATATAGAGCCATTCTCAATGCGTCTCCCACCCACAACCATACTCTCTAGGGGAACCAGGAGATTGGCATTTTAAGCAGAGAGCATGTGCTATATTCTACCCAGTGTTAGATGCCTGCATAGCTCGTGCTCTGTTACATTTTAAACAAATACTATGAATAACTCTTCACTCTCCAGATTCCCAGAGCATATTCACTCATCTGGATGACAGGAGCCAATATTAAGTCAAAATTTTTTACACGTTTTCCACATATGCAGATCTAAATAGATCTGTTCCTTCCGTGACTCTTTCAAAATATGTCTTATATTGTGCTTGCTGTACGAAAGAGAAATCAAAAAGGAAATAAAATCTGAAGCAGAAAAGATAAGAAGACAACTGAGAGAGGGAGAAAACTTGCCTTTCTTAGGGCTTGCATTTACGGAACCGTGTCTTTGTTTCAGGTACCTGCTGACCTGCCCACTAAAAGCTGTGAACTGGAGCAGCTTAGTTTCTCCCTCTCCCTTTCCTTCTCTCCCTCTCTCTCAAGAATAATTTTTATTTGCAACTTTAATATGTGAACATACAATTAATTGGTCTTATTCCCATCAGGTTTTCCTCTTTTGTTCCCTTTCCCACCACCATTCCACTGAGGGCTCTCCTCCCCCGTGTGGGTGTCAGTAATCACAGTGAGGTCATGCAGGCACCGGTCAGCTCATGTTGGAAGGACAGTGGTCCGCAGTATCCTTCCTACTCTGTGGCTGCTACATTCTTTCCCCTCTCTCTCCTGCAAAGCTCCTGAGCTTCGGAGGCCATGTTGTAAGATTCCCTGTGTTGCTGTCTTAGCAGCCTCTGATTGTCCACTTTGATGAGTTCTGAGTGTCCTCAGTGTCTACTGCCCTCTACACAGAGCAGGTTCTCTGGCTTGCAGTGAGAGCAGCACTCATATGTAATCCACCACTTCCTCTGCAGTTTTTCCTGGGCCCTGGTGGATGTGATAACTCACCCCACTCTACATAGTCAGCTTTCTCTTCTTGTCATGTTGATGAGTCTTGAGTCTCCTCAGTATTTGCTGCCATTTGTAAAAAGCAGGTTCTGTAACCAAGAGTGAGAGCAACATTAATCAAAGGGGATAAAATTATGCATTTAGGGTTTTCAATGGGTATAACTTCTCCATTTAGCCAAAGCACAGTGGAAGCTTCTCTCTGTGGACTATGACATTCCAAACCATAGGCCTCTGATTCTGCTCTCAGTACCAGACATGAATTCCCTCCCACCTAGGGTCTCTCATATCCAGTCAGATAGCAACTGGTTACCCTGATAACTTACGTGTCATTATTGTGCCTGTGGGACCATCTTGCCTGGCTTGGTAATTTTTTAGCTTGTAGGATTTACTGTTTGTTCACACTGCTGATGACTTTGATCCCCCAGCAGCTTGCATAGCTCTTTCCAGCACAAAGCCAGCAGGGAGCTGACTTCCTTCTGAGTTCTAGCATAATCTCTCAATATCCTGTGACTGTAGTCTGTGGCATTTTCAGTAATAAGGTCTCTGATGGGTAACCAAGCACATTGGCAGTAGCCTGAATTGTTTTTTTTCGGGGGGGGGCATCATAGGCCTCCCAGAACAACAGTTCATTTGTAGGAAGTGACCCATCTCCAACACTGGAATTTACTAGCACTAACCTATGGTCTCAGGGTAAAGCTTTCTGAACCCCAGGAGAGTATTTCTGCCCAACTCTCTCTTCCTCTCTCCCTTTAAGGAAGTTATATGTCCTCTTGAGCAACTTCTTACCTCCTCATACCTTTCTGGATTTCCTTACCTATAGAGAAAAAAACGTGCCTTCGTTGTACTTACAAGGAGCAGAGATGATGGTGGAAAACTCCTTAGGATGTTTCACTTGTTGCCGTAAAGGAAACTGTGCTTGCACTGAGAATAGCATTATGGTAGGTCCCTTGGGGATGTGTGGGAAACTTCCCTCCTCCTTCAGACCCACATGCAGCTGTCAGTTCTCCCTTTCCTCCCTCTCCTCTTGCTTCCCCCTTCAAATATTACTTAAAACGTCAAGCGCCATGAAGCACTTTGAAGTGAATCTTTTCTCTTTTTTTTGTACTGAGTCCACAGCTCCTCATGCACTCTTCGTCTTTCTTCAGGTTCTTCACACTGTAACCTCCATTCCCTAGAAGTGAACTTAAACTGTGTTCCAAGAAGTGCTCATGTTAAAAGGTTCATCTCGGGTTCATCTGCTCCTACATTGAGAATAGCTATAAAGGAAATACCCATGAACCTGATACCATAAAAATAACAACATAACAACAACCAATATGCATTCTCTGTTGCATAAAAGAAAGAGAACAGGAGAAAGAACTCAATAGAACACTGAGTACAGAAAATGCAGAACCATGCATTAACTACCAGATGATCTCCCAGGAAACTAGAAAAGCACTCAACTTCATGAATTTATTACTAATCAAGCCTGAACCAAACTAAGTAGACTGACATAATGCAACGCTGGCATAAGTAAGAAAAATAGACAATTTTTAAAAATTTGTTTTAGATACTGGGAATTGAACCTAGAGCCTTATACTTGCTAAGCAAACACTCTATCACTGAGCTAACTTCCAAGCTCTTTTCCTTACTGTTTTATTTTGAAATAACTCTCACTAAGTTGCCCAGGCTGCCCTGTAACCCAGAAAGAGCTGAGACTTATGATCCTCTTGCCTTAACCTTCCTAGCAGCTGGGATTATAGGCCTGTACTGCCAGCCTCCTGCAGTGTGAGCATTCTTGTTGAGAATGTAAACCCTTTGAACGAGCAGTTTCGAGCTATCTATTGGCATTGAGTGCTCAGCATTCGGCTGACCCAGCAATTCTACTCAGCTCATAAATTCTTTCATTTAATGAGAAATTATTCTCGAATGCTATGTGCCAAGACTACAGTGGATGCTGGGAGATACAGATGTGAATAAAGTACCATTGCTGCCTCTGTTTTGCCTTCTTCTAGAAGCAGGAGACACATTTAGTAACCGTGGAAGTGTAAAATAGAATGCTAGGCAACAACGTGTGCTTTGATTAAAATAATACTGAAGCAAGGAAGAATAGTGGAGTAGGTGGCTAGTCAGGAAAGGCCTCCTCTGGATGTCAGGTGATGGTGGTTTATGTGACTGGGGGAAAGTAAATGAAAAAGTATAAGACTGAACAACCATGCGTAGTGCATTCCTAATGCTGTCACATGTAAACGAGAGCATCACATGGGTGGGTACAAGAGTGTAAGCAGCACCAGGAAGGGACGAGATGGGAAACCACATGCATTGGCCCTGTTTTGTAACAATCCATTCTTGGAGTAACCAATCCAGTGACATAAGACTTAACCATTCTCTCTTATTTTATTTTAAAATAATTTTTGTTTATTTACTTTTTATTTGTTTATTTATTGGTTTTTCGAGGTAGGGTTTCATTCTGGTCCAGGCTGACCTGGAATTAACTATGTAGTCTCAGGGTGGCCTCGAACTCACGGCAATCGTCCTACCTCTGCCTCCCGAGTGCTGGGATTAAAGGTGTGTGCCACCATGCCCAGCTCTTTTGTTTATATTTATTTATTTATTTATTTGAGAGAGAGTGGCCTAGAGAGAGAGAGTGAATGGGCACTCCAGATCCTCCAGCCACTACAAACGAACTCTAGATACATGTGCCACCTTCTTGTATGGGTCCTGGGGACTTGAACCTGGGTCCTTTGACTTTGCAGGCAAGTGCCTTAACCACTAAGCCATTTCTCTAGCCCTGTGTTTTTTCTTAAGAAGAGATGAACATTGAGTCTTCCCAGGGTGGTCTCTGTACACTTCTGTAATCAATTCCCACTCTAAAGTTCTACCACTTTTCAAAACCATTAAATTGAGGAGCACCTCTCCAGCACATGTACTTTTGGGAAGGCAAACCATATTCAATGTATAATAGCCATAATTCCAAATTGTAAATATTTGACCATCAAAATGGGTTAAATAAATCATGGAATATGTACTATCAACAGTGCACTTGGACACAATGTTAATAGTAGATTGTCAAATGTGAGAAAAAAGAGAGAGAAAGAAGCTGCAAGACAGGGCCATTCTTATTGAAAGCTAAATGCAGATAAAACAAGGTAAGCTTGCATCTATGCATTTAATAGAAATAAAGTTGTAAGTTAAAATAATTATAAACTAGATATTATTTATATTGAGCAGAAGCTGAATAATCCAAAAATGTCATTTACATTTCTTCCAAAGGAGAATAGTCTGGCTGGCACTGGCCCTTTATGAACACATGGTGTTGGGTTGGTCAAGGTCACCTCATGTCTGTGTTTTCATATTTCCTATCTTCAAATGGTCCCACCTCTTCCCCTTGGGTGAACTTCTTATGCCATGCCTCATTCTTTGAATCATTTTCTAACATTGAGTGCAGACTTGTTTTTCTCTGGACATCCATTTTCCTTTTTATCCCAGCATTGTCTTCTTGACTGGTTTGCATGGTATTTGGGGGAGCCTGTCTTCCTCATGAGAACAGGATCTCCTGTAGACTTTGCAATCTTTGAATTATGCCACATAGCTTGGAGCCTGGTGCTGAGAGACTGACTGTACTCAGGAGTTAATATGGTGGAATGACACATAAGTGAGCAAGCACATGGATGCCGAGCGGGGTGTGTGTGATGTATATACATGTATGGGGACGTGTGTGCCGTGCGCATATGTGGAAGTCAGAGGACACCCTCAGAGTGTCTGACCATGCTGTCTTCTTGTTTGAGACGGGGTCTTTCTTGTTGTTTTGATCCTGCATTTGTTACACTAGCTGCCTGAGATCCCACCTTCCATTGCCAGGGGCAGTTTGGGATTACCGATGTGTACAGTTCTTGCACCCAGTTTTTTGTGGTTCTGGGGATCTGAACTCTAGTCATCAGGCTTATGACCTATCTTCCCAGCGCCAAATCAGGTAATGGTCACACCAGCACCCCTCTGATTTGGATGGTATGTATTTATTACTCTTACCGGTAGGAAAAGTGAGGCTCACACAAGTTCCAATCTATTAATCTCATCACCCTCTGAGATGTGTTCCAGAGAAGTTATACCTTCCTAACATTTCTGCTCACATTTGTGTTCATGGGAATAAGCTGGGCTGTCAGAATCATTTTGTAATGGCATGAACCTTTTCACATTATCATACTAACCTTCCTGGAGTTTTATGACATTCAATGAGCTCATGGGTGAGAAACGTTCTGCAACATAAAGAGCATCATAAGTTGAAAGTTTTACTGTAAATATTTTATCTACTGCAGGGCTTCTCAACTGTGGAAGAAAGAGCAGTGGATTTGGAATTCAGTGACATACAGAATTCATATTTTTATACTTATCATTTATGGAAGTTATCATTTCTTTTCTCCTTCCTTGTCTCAGGGTTTTGTTTTTAATCAAGCAGACACTTCCCAAGTCATTAGACCAAAGTTCACTTCCATCCCGAGGCAACAGAATACTGTTTTATCTTTGATGATTGTTGATACTGCTAAACTTTTTGAGTTTAACAAGGCACTGGGTATAAGTAATCTCTCATTCTGCTTTCAGCTCCAAAATTCTGAAACTGTCTCCCTAGAGTTAGACAAAACTGTACAGAGAAGAGCAGAGTCCTCCACAAGACCCCCTCCTTCAGAAACCTACTGCAATTCTAGAATCTTTAGAACAGTAGTAACAGTTCATTCCTACCAAATGACTCTAAACAAGGATTTCACTTGCTTTTTCAGGCTCATAAATTCGCCAGTGGACTCATCGGTTGAGGCACTTGCCTGCAAAGCCTAAGGACCCAAACTCAATTCCCCAGTACCCACGTGAAATCACAAAATGCACAAGGTGGCACATGCATCTTGAATTCGTTTGCAATGACTTGAGGCCCTGCCACACCCATTGTCTCCCTCCTTATCTCTCTTTCTTTCTCTCTCTCTCTCTCTCCCTCTTTCATGCTTTCTCAAATAAGTAAATAAATAAAACATTTCTTAGAAATTCCCTAGAATGACTTATAGAATCCGGAAAAGAGCTATTGATATGATCACAATTTTATTATAGCAAAATAGGCTCTAGATTAGGACCAGTCAAATATAGAAAAACCATGGAGGATCTCAAATCAAAAGCTTCTCCCTTGGAGTCTCTGTGTCTCAGGCAAGGAGAACTACCTTAGCCAGGGAAGTTCCTGTTCAGCTCATGTCCTTGAAGCTAATAATCTTCAGTGACCAAAGGTTTCATTAGGGATTTATTACATAAACATGATTGATTGAGCCATTGGTCTAAAGATTGAATTCAATCCTTAGCCTCCTTGGTGGGAGAGATGTCAGAGTACAGTGAGCTGTATTAATAATGTTCTACCTCTCTACTCACAAATTTTGTTGCAATAAAATAAATCTATTTCTTCTTTCTGATTTTTATGTCTTGTCTAAAAATATCATTTTCCATACCATGGCCACAAAGATACTTATGTGGGCCTTATTTTATATTTTCAAGTATTACATTGTGGTTGCTGTTTGGGCTGACACCTATGTTTTTCTCATTGTTTTTCTGGGATTCCAGCATCTTCTATGGCTAGTTAATCTTAAAGATTATGCCAAGCTTAATTTCACCAATAAAAATATGTGCCGTTTACATGTTGTTTTGTTTTTATATCAATTTTTATATCAATTCTTTCTGGGCATAGGGGGTGTGGTAGTTTGAATATATATCCCCCAATATATTCAGTGTTTCATTAGTTATAGTTTGCATCTGCAATCACCTTGCTAGAGGCAATGTCACTGGGGGCTGGTCTTAAGGTGTGGTGGTGGGTTTGAGATTCCATTGTAAAGATATGCAAAGTGTGCCTAGGGGAGTTCCTGAAGTGTGCTGTGGCTTTTTGGCTGTAGCTTTGCTCTGTGTGCTGTGCGCCTCGTGGCTTTTCTCTCTCTGCTTGGCCCTGTGAAGGTAGGCCAGCTTTTCTGCCATTATGGAACTTCCCCTGGATCTGTAAGCTTCAATAAATAATATCCCTTCCTCCATAACTGTGCCTGGACTGGAAGTTCATCTCAGTGAACCTGAAGCTGTCTGCTACAGTAAAGTGGTACCGAGGAGTGTGGGGTGAGATGAAACTGACCACGTGGATGTTTGTCTTTTGGAACCTTTGTTTTGGAGGAATGGGCATGGACTTGGTGCTTGCAACTGAAGGTGCCTTCTGGAGTGGTAAGACAAATTTTATGGATTATTCTGATCAGAGTTTGAGAATGCTAAGTGCAGATAGTATTGAACTTTGAGGCTTGGCTTATGAGCTTTCTAAGGGGAAGGAAAGACTGCAGAGGACTTTGTTGGAAGTGGGTTACTGGCATAAGGGATGGCTATGTTCCACTATCCAGGCCCAGAAAGTTTGATCAAGGTTAAATTTGTAATGGACTGATGTGCTTGGCTAAAGATAACGGACTGAGATTTTAAGATTTTAAGTTGGAAAACCTCAAGCAAGTTAAAATTAGAGGCACTGAGACTGGTCATAGGTGACTGGAGCTGCTATTGTCAAACACATTAGCAATCTTAAGGAAGGTGGAAGGAAGATGGCCTGACTGCTTTACATTAAAACAATGGAGAGGATGCCTGAGGAAAGACTGTTAGAAATGCAAACTCTTGGAAAGAGTTGACTGGAGAAGGAACCTGCTTTTCAAGGTTATGATTTATTTTGTCCCTGGATTAAGAATGTGGCTGTGTTCTGCACACCTGGCGTTAGTTTTGGAAGCATGAAAAATGCATGGAGTGGTCATGAATTGTATACAGTTCCAGGAGCTGCTGCCGAGATGCAGCATGAGGCAGGGCATAAAGACCCTCAGAAATAGGCTGGAAGAGCCTTTGGAAGATGGACCGTGGTTTGCATGGAGACCTAAAGATGTTTTGGATATACCAGGACTATGCAAGGGCTCCCATGTAGTGCAGTGTTGGCCTGGGATCAAAGTTTTCCCTGGTGACTCTGCCCAGCTGGAGGGATGGAATTGGAAAGCCTGGACACTGTCAGTCTCTGTTTATATTGAACTTGAACTGCAGAAGTTTGATGACTGCTGATGGTGGTTGAGTTTGCATTGTTCTAGTTTCTCCTTGCTATGCCTTCTACCAGTTAAAAATGTTTACTCTGTGCCTTTATATGTTGAAAGTATTTAACTTGTTTGATTTTACAGGACTCACTATCTTAAGTTGATCAAGACTGTGAGAACCTTTGAAATTGGACTGAATACAATTTACAATGTGTGATAGTTATAAATCTATTGGGGGCCAGGAACTAAATCTATTGGGGGCCAGGGGTGGAATGTGGTAGTTTGAATATATGTCTCCCAATATATTCAGTGTTTTATTAGTTTATAGTTTGCATCTGCAGCCACCTTGCTGGAGGCAATGTCACTGGGTGGTTCTTAAGGTATGGTGGTGGGTTTGAGATTCCATTGTAAAGATATGCAAAGTGTGCTTAATAGGAGTTCCTGAAGTGTGCTGTGCTATGTGGATGGTTGGCTTTTCTCTCTCTGCTTGGCCCTGTGAAGGCAGGCCAGCTTCTTCTGCCATTATGGAACTTCCCCTGGATCTGTAAGCTTCAATAAATAATATCCCTTCCTCCATAACTGCGCCTGGTCTGGAAGTTCATCTCAGTGATCCTGAAGCTGTCTGCTACAGGGAGATTGAGCAACTTGAGTAACACTGGGCAGGTAATAGATGACAGAGATGGGTTTGAAAACATGAGATCTTGGGCCATGATCTTCTCTTAACTGATCCATTATATCAATTTCTAAACAGCAACACTAGGCACCACAGACACCACCATAGTTTATATCCTTCAGTCCTTATACTCAAGACATAGAATACTCTTAATACATCTTTGTTTAATTGAATTGACAATTAATTTTCCTAGATATACATGTTTATATTTATTTTTAAAAATATATTTTTTTATTTAGTTAGTTGAGAGAAAGAAAGAATGGGTACGCTAGGGCCTCCAGCCACTGCAAACGAACTCCAGATGCATACACCCCCTTGTGCATCTGGCTTACGTGGGTCCTAGAGAATCAAGCCAGGATCCTTTGGCTTTGCAGGCAAACACCTTAACCGCTAAGCCATTTCTGCAGCCCTGACATTTATATTTCTTTATGGGCAATCTTCAGCTCTTAAATCTCATACTAGATGGATTCATTTTAGAATAAATATTGAATCTTCTACTCAGAGACTATATGTCCATAGTCAGCATAGTTCTGTCTCTAGCAGTCAGCAAGTGATAAACATTTTCTTATATCTCAATCTATATTCTTGAGATGTCTATCTGGCATCTAACTGGACAACTTATCCATGGACAATTCCTCTCATTAGGCCATGTGTCCTGTGTAGAAAACTAAGAGGTAATGCATGTGTCAAAAGCTCCGTATGCTAAAAGAAGAATACCAATGTTTGTCTGGAAGAATTTCATGATTTTTGAATGACTAGTTCCAAGGACATTAGAATTCTTCTGGAAGAATTCTAATTCAATTTAACTTTCTATCCCAACAATTAAATGGCCTGTATTCTAAATCTAAAACCTGCTGCAGTTATTTACACTGCACTACACAAGGCATGTGACTATATCATGGCCTTCTTCTTTCTCTTTGGTAAAGACTGCCCCAGATCATAGCTGGGCAGAAGTTTGAAAGGCTGTGAAACTAAGTACTGGCAATAATGTTGACACATGTCCTTTATTTAACAAGCAGTTTCTATGTACCCTATGTTGTCCTAGAGGTTGACATTAGGGATTGTGTGTAACACATCTCTTGGAGTGAGGATTATCCCTATTTAATTTTTAACAAGTCGGCGAAACTATCGCCATCCCAGAGACAATCACTGCAGCAACTTGGATTTTTTTCATACTCATATATATGTGACTTCAGAACATCTCCATCTTTCTCAGTATAATACTGCCCAGTGGTAGAAATTATAAATATCTGAAGCTAGAAAGACAAGCACAAAGCATGTTGATGTCTGTATTTCAGAGTCAGTGGTATGTACATTTGGAGGTGAGATGGTGCTTGTTGGTTTCCCTCTCATACCAATGCTGCAGGCCTCTACTAATGAAAAACCATAGGCGTTGGAATAGAGATAGGCATGGGGACCAGGCATTCCAACCTCTGGCCCTCAGTTTTCCCACCTTGAACAAAATAGATACTATACGCCTGGTGTCTTTGTAGGGATTAAAATTGGGATCTCATATACAGAGACTAATGAATTAGAAAGGGGAAGAAGAGTGGAGGGTAAATCTGGGTGAAGACCCAAGTTCTTGCTTTGTGGTGACTCTGAGCAACACTTCATCTCTTTTTTTTTTTTTTTTTTTTTTTGGACAGAGACACAGAGAGAGACAGAGAGAGGAGAGGAAGACAGGAAGACAGATAGAGATGGGGCGCCAGCAGCCTCTCAGCTGCTGCCAACAAAATCCAGATGTGTGCTCCCCCTTGTGGTGAAGTGCGGCATTACGCCCTTGGGTCACTTTGCATCTGGCTAAACGTGGGATCTGGAGATTGGAACTGGTGTTCTTAGGCTTAGGAGGCAGGTGCCTTAAACTCTAAGCCATCTCTCCAGCCCATCTTTATATCTCTCTCTTAGTATGCAGGTTGAGGGAAATTACAGCATTTAACTTCACAAGGTCTGTGGGAGCTGAATTCGGTGATAAGCAGAGAGCAACTATTACAGAAATGGTTACCAAATATTATCTTTACTGCCTTTCTTCCCCATCCAGCGAGCTTCCAGAAGACCTCACCAGGCCTGTCCTACCAGTTAGTCCTTGAGATGTTTTCTAGGCAAGAGGAAGCCTTTGTAGTGTCACCAGCTGGTCTCACCTCCCATTGGTCTCAACCCTATGCAGTTATAGGGACTCGCCCCTCCTGTTAAAAGGTGACAGTTAACCTTCCCTGCCCCATTTGGATTTGAACTTTCACTGCCTAATTCTCAGCTTGTAGTTGGTCATTATCTGTTTTAATATGTTCTCTTAACTTTGTGCTTCATTAGGATGAGTGATTTTGTGAGGCAATAAACCAAATTTACCTCTAATGGAACCAAATCTCTGCAACTTTAAAAAAAAATTAAAAGGAGCTTTACAATGAAAGCTATTACAGGTTTGGAGAGATTGATTTTATTTAAAACCGAGTATGTATGAAAGCAGGCAGAGTGTTTCTGACATAAATTACTTTGATATATTGAGTGAAAAGGCAAGTGCAATTTCTTTCTCCCTTTTAGCTTTCTGTGTTCAGTAGAGGGCTGTTGATTTATCTTTTTATCCATTTCAACCTGATGTAGGTTGTTTTTTTGACTCTAGAAAGAAGGGATAGATGGCTCGTGATGGAGAGGCTTGCAGAAGACAGAAAAGAAAATGGAAAGAAAAAAAAATAAGGCCCCTTCCTCAGTTTCTGGGTCTTCAGTTGACAGTTCTTGGCCTTCCTCTACCTTCCAAACTAACTCAGAATACCATGGAAAAAGTTTAACAACAGATGGAAGAAGCCTCTAGAATGTAAATCAATACAGTTTACTAAGTAGTAATCTTAAGCTCAATTTTATATAACAAGCTATAATTACACAAAACAGCAAACCTTCCTAATTGAGAAACAGAAGAGTTATACAATATTATAATACCATTTTAGTTGCTGCTTTCCAGGTTCTATGGATCTTTTATGAGTGTGTTTATATCCATGAAATAGTCAATGAAAAGTTCATTTTCTTACGTCAAGTTTTCATTACCCTTGTCGCCATTTTTTAAAAAATATTTTAATTATTTATTTTTATTTTTTGCATACAGAAAGAGACAGAGAAAATAGAGACAGACAGAGAGAGAACGGGCACACCAAGACCTCCAGCCACTGCAAATGAACTCAGATGCATGCTGCACTTTATGCATCTGGCTTTACGTGGGTGATGGGAAATCGAGCCCTGCTTATTTGGCTTTGCAGGCAAGTGTCTTAACTGCTGAACCATCTCTCTAGTCTTTGTCATTATTTTTTGAGCAAGTTATGAACCTTTGCTTAGAAACCTGGACATTTTCTAAAAGTTCTGCCTCCAACTCCATGTTAATGAAGAAGCTCTGACCTCATAGTATGTTCTGCAAATTCTAAACATTCTTTCTTGAATCCTATAAAATAAACATTTGGAAATTCTGAAGCAAAGGGAGATAGGAGTTTGTGTTGCTGGACATCTAAAATCTTTGGCTCTTTTAGCTTGCTTTATACATTTCTGAGTGTAAAATGATGCCACACTTTGCAAGCTTTTGTTGACCATACTTTTTCTACAAAGGATCTCACGGCTTCGATGTACCGAATAGAATGCTCAGAACATGCCCAACTCCTTCGCAATTATTGACAAGGTCTTCCCCCACTGACCCTCAGCTCTCTCAGCTTAGTGTATCTCCCTCTGTTCCTTTCAGAGTTTGGGTTAACACTGACAGAATTTCTTCTCGTCCTTGGGCATACTCTGCTTTCCCCACCTTGTTATCCCCCATAGGGGCATTTCTTCTTCAAAGGCCATTTCTCTTCAACTCTTCCTGCTAAATCCTGATGTCTTTCTTTCAGAACCTTTTTGTAGGTCCTTCTCCATCAGCATCTTCCTTGGGCAGAGTTCTCATGACTTTCTTTCTTTCTTTCTTTCTTTCTTTCTTTCTTTCTTTCTTTCTTTCTTTCTTCTTTCTTTCATCTTTCTTTCTTTCTTTCTTTCTTTCTTCTTTCTTTCATCTTTCTTTCTTTCTTTCTTTCTTTCTTCTTTCTTTCATCTTTCTTTCTTTCTTTCTTTCTTTCTTTCTTTCTTTCTTTCTTTCTTTTTTTGTTTTGTTTTTCAAGGTAGGGTCTTGCTCTTGCCCAGGTTGACCTGGAATTCACTATGGTCTCAGGGTGGCCTCGAACTCACAGCACTCCTACCTCTGCCTCCCAAGTGCTGGGATTAAGGTGTGCACCACCACGCCTGGCTATCATGGCATTTTGTGATGTGGCAGCACCTGAAGACCCAGATGAGCACAGACGCAAGGTCATGCGGGCCATCACTTCAATGGTGGAACGTTACCAGGGTATTAAAATTTTGATGGAATCACATCCTTTAAAATCAAAATGATATGTGTTATTTTATGTTTTTAATTAATTAATTGATTAATTTGTTTGAGAGAGAGAGGTAGACAGAGTATGGTTGCACCAGGGCCTCATGCCCTGCAAATGAACTTTATGTGTGTACTGATGCATGGAACCCAGGCTGTCAGGCTTTGGGAGCAAGCACCTTAAAGAGCGGAGCCAGCTCTCCAGCCCTGACATCTCTTGTTTTGAACTCAAATAAGCAAGAATATTTTCTGGGTCTGGATAACATTTTGCAAATTTGGCATAATAGCTGATTTGCTCAAGGGAAAACACTAAGCACTATGCCCAGTGCTTTCCAAGTCAGCCCTCCACAGTGAACAGCCATTCCCATAAAGAAAAGTTAACCATCGTCAATATACAATACTGTTGAATCATTTTCCTGTCATGTGCACCTTTCAGGGTTGAGGTACCCTGGCCTCTGCAGCATCCTCTAGTCAATGAAGCCAACTGGAAATGAAGTGTGAGGGATGCTATCCCCGGAAACGAGCCTGTTAGTACAGAGCGACACCCACAAGTGCATGAGAAAGAAGCCCAGAGTGAGCTGGAAGGAAAAATGGAGGAGGGGCAAACTGCCTTTCCCACAGACTATCAATTTTCATTTCCACACCAAGTATTGACTAAATTGATTTAATAAACACTAAAATGTGTTTATTAATCCACTTCCTCTGTAACTCAGCATGTTTGTAAACTATTGAAAATTTGTCCATCTAGTAGACGGAAATGTTGCCATTGTTCTATGAATTGATCTTCTCACTCTGTGTATAAAACTAGTGACCTATTTAGAATGAGTTGCTTATATTATTAATTTGTAATTTCCTTGGTGGAACAGTTTTCCATGAAAAACTGTGTTTTTATTATTAAGTGACAATTACTTTCATATACTAAAGAAATTAATCCTTCATTTTCCTCTTAATCTTACTATTTTTAAATTTACTACTTAATTTTACTAATTTTTCAGATTATCTTCTTATTGCTGCATTACTTATGTTTGTTCCCAGTAAAGATTTACTTTTATCTTGTCAAATTTATCATTTTAAATAATTTTTATGTGCACATGCACACACACACACACACACACACACACACACACACACACACACATACATAAATGCAGAACAATTCCATACCTTTAAAAATAAGTCTGAGCCATCTGTTTTGGCACAAAGTCTGATATAGTCTACTCAAAATTGTTTCCACTTTTTAAAAACAAAATTCATCAACTAATCACTTTTCTCAATTGATTTTAATTTCATTTTAATGAAATGTCAAATCTTGTCTGTATTTTGGTGTAATTCTGGATTTTCTACTCTCCATCTCTCACTGGCACCACTCTGCTTTGATGCCACTCTTTAATATCAGGTATGGTTAGCCTTGTTACCTGACCCTTTATTTGCATTTTTTATGTGTTTTCTATCATTAAATTGTGTGAACCTGTGTGCTCTTTTTACACCCAGTTGTAAGAACATTTTTCAGTTATAAGGGCATTTTTCAAATCTTAGACACAATCACAAAGAAATAAGAGCCAAGAAAAAGATTGAGATGTTGGTTTTCTTGTTAACTAATATATATATATATATATATATATATATATATATATATATATATATAATTTTTTAACTTATTATTGACAACTTCCATAATTGTAGACAATAATCCATGGTAATTCCCTCCCTCCCCCCACTTTTCCCTTTGCACTCTCATCATACTCCTTCCCCCTCTCACTGAGTCTTGCTTTTATTTTGATGTCATCATCTTTTCCTTCTATTATGATGGTCTTGTGTAGGTAGTGTCATGGATATCCAGGCCATTTTGTGTCTAGAAGAGCACGTTGTAAGGAGTCCTACCCTTCCTTTGGCTCTTACATTCTTTCCACCACCTCTTCTGCAATGGACCTTGAGCCTTGGAAGGTATGATAGAGATGTTTCAGTGCTGAGCACTCTTCTGTCACTTCTTCTCAGCACCATGGTATTTTCTGAGTCATCCGGAGGTCACTGTCACTTGAAAAGAGAAGCTTCTCTAACCAAAAGTGAGAGTAGCAATAATATATGAGTATGAACATTAAGAGAAGTGCTTACTGGGCAGTTTGGTGAGTATAGTATATACATTTAGCCAGACACCAGCAGAAGTTACACTCCTAGGTTTATATTTGTTAATGTTTTAAAATATATATTTATTTATTCATTTGGGAGCTAGAAAGAGGCAGAGAGAGAGAGAGAGGGAGAGAGAGAGAGAGAGAGGGAGAATGGGCATGCCAGGGCCTCCTGCCACTGTAAACAAACTCCACACGCATGCACCACTTTGTGTATCTGGCTTTAAGTGGGTTCTGAGGAATTGAACACAGACTTTCAGGTTCCATAATCAAGTGCCTTGAACTGCTGAGCCATCTCTCCAGCCCCAGAGATATTTAAATATAGTTTTCATACTTTTCATTTTATTACCACTTAACATAATTAAGAAAAGCAATAAGATTTGGTAGTGATGTATATTTTTGTAACAATGGTGGCATATACATTCATTCTAGTGAGGAGGGAGAATGATGATTCCAGAAATTTAGGACCTTACAACCTTGATCCTAGAATCTCAATCTTTTCTTTATCCACAACAATAGTATGCAGGGTTATGTGCTATTTAGAAGCTACAGGACACATCAATACATTCTTTAAACTTATAGTTGAGATTCAAATATCAATGTTTTCCTTAACAGCAGAGTAATTTTTGGCAAGGTGTTTTACTTACCCTATGTTATTACTTTCATAAAAGGTAGATTAAAATATATAATTTGAATTAGAAAATTGGGTTTAAGTCGTATGTTTACCCTTTATTGGTCTGTAACCTTGAACAAGTCCTTTACGCTCTCAATCTTTTCCATCATCGATCAAATAGAAGATATTAATTTGTCATAATAAATCCTTTCCTATAAATCAGGCTTGAATGATTCGTATTTTCAAATGGTCCTTCTAATATACCTGATAAAGTACAATGTATGGAAATGCTAATGGAGCTGGTTACTGAGAAAAGAGGGAAGGAGAGAGTGGAGAGGCAGGGGAGGCCCTTAGCTTTACATCAATTACGAGAGGCAGCTTTTCAGATGCTACCTGAAACACTTGCTCCCTTACTCCAGCCACCTCACAGACCAATTCTGCTCTGCTGCAAGGTAATATCCTACTTCATTTGACCCAGTCACGTATTCAATCTTGTTAAACTACAGAGCACAACAAAGCCAGCTCTGAGAAAGGTTAACTGAGGCCTTCAGATTGATTGAAAGTGCTTGTCAGGAGTGTGGTCCCCCACTATGTACAATGGGTTTTCATTAGAATGTTGTTGTCTGCCTCGGAGGAGTTGAAAACATTCACATGATGGATTGATCAATCTCGGAGCTAATGCATTCACATGTGGTAATGACTTGCTCACACGCCTCTCTGGCTGGCTGAATGGGCTGGAAGGAATTAAGTGGGACCATGGAGGAACCAAACTTTCAATTAAGAAAGAAAGTTGCTAAGTGCTCTTTTCTAACCTAGAAAATGAACCAGGGCTGATACTTTCCTCTTTTCTTCCATGACATATTATGAGGTTAACAAACAGCTAAACCTATAAAAAATATAACATCATTTACATCTTCAATTTGTAGTACTATTGGATGCATCATTAAGTATAAATGGGTTGTAATAAAAACACATTAATTAGTATAAAACAGCAAAAAAAGCAAAATTCAAGTTTATTCTAATTCTCCTCCAATGGACAGAACAGAATTTATTTTATATACTTGTGGATAAATAGAAACTACTAAATCATTTTTCTGTGAAGAATACAAGAGGTGGTTATGAAGGGAAAAACCAATGAAAGTGATCATTTCCATAAACCCGGACCATTTCCCAGTCATGGGCAACCCTTCTCCTTGTTATTATGCTTGTAAAGCACCAATAAAAATGACTTCATGCAGCTCTATATTTACTGTCTGTCAATGTCCAACAGATCAAGTTGAGTTTACCAGGCAAGACATGATTTTCTTCCCATTGTTATTAACCACTCTCCTTTGGATATCCTCTGGACCCTAGCACTTATGTGCTTTTTGAACACACAGCCTGGGGCTCAATAATACATCTCTGATTATATTGGACAGTGGAGGGGAAAGCCTGAATCCCATTTTGTTCCATTGTCACATCCATTTTATGTTTGACTCCAGTGACCTGCTGAGCTTGGACTTAGGGAAGAGTACTTTTTGTGGGGAAAGCTCTTCTAAGGATGTTTTCATATGCAATTGCCATTGGCCACTAAGGACATGAAAAGTTTTGGTCATAGAACACTGTAGCGTGCTATGGGTATAAAAACAAAAGCCAATTACCAAGTCAAGATTCTCCATTTATCTTTATGCTCCTTGAAGAATAAGAACAATTTCTTTTCCTTTATTATCAAGAGAAGGGAATTTGGCTAAATCAAACTATCGAGGAAGGATGGAATTTGTAAGGACCACCCTTTCCAAGAGTGAAGTTCCATCAGTGTCTCATAGTCCTTCAAGGCGGCAGAATGCTGCCTACCCACCATTTCCCTGCCAATAAGGCACTCATGTCCTCCCTAACCCACACAAATCTGAGGTCAAGGCAGAAGCCAAGCTACAGTGAAATGTGAGAGATAGTGACCAGCATAGGAATGTATAGGAATCCACTAAGAGTTGTGCCACAGTCCTGTCACTCCAGCCCAGATGTGCTTCCCCTTGCAAACCATGTTTCCTAGGGGAGTATGCTTATGTAGCAGACAGCTTCAGGTTCACTGAGATTAACTTCCAGACCAGGCACAGTTATGGAGGAAGGGATATTATTTATTGAAGCTTATAGATCCAGGGGAAGTTCCATAAAGCCAGGAGAAGCAGCCTGCTTTCACAGGGCCAAGCAGAGAGAGAGAAACCAAGCCGCCAGCTACACAGAGCAAAAACTACAGTCAAAAGAGTCACAGGGCACACTTTAGGAACTCCCTCTAGGCACACTTTGCATATCTTTACAATGGAATCTCAAACCCACCACACCTTAAGACTGGCCCCCAGTGACATTGCCTCTAGCAAGGTGATTGCAGATACAAACTACAACTAATAAAACACTGAATATATTGGGGGACATATATTCAAACTACCACAGTTTATTTGTGAAAATGGGAGCAAGAAATGCGTATAGAGATCAAGACACAGAAAAGCCGTGGGAAAGAAACGACAGCATGGTGTAGTTGTAGCTGCCTTCACATTTCTGAGAGAGAATGCTGGAAGGAAAGGAACTGATGAGAGGAAACATTTATTTTGGATTATAGTCTCAAGGCAAAGCTTCCTAATAGCAGGGGAAAGCATGGTATAATTAGAGGCTGGATATCAGTCCTTGCCACATTAAATGGAAAATAGCAGTAAGAGAGTGAGCTCAGCTGAGCTCTGGCAAGAGGGAGCTGGCTATAACACCCCAAATCTGTTGCCAGAAACAAGTCTCCTCCAGCAAGGCTTCACAACCCCAGCTGCCATCAACTTGTGACCAAGCATTCAAAACATGAATTTATGGGAAGAATACTCCAGCCACACGGCTGGAGGGAAATGTGTGGAGAATGGGGTAGAAAGGAGGGAGCTCAAATGGGTGGTGTTAAGACAGCTGATTGGACATTTTTTTCTTTGTGTCTCCACTCCTTGATGCATGTTTTTTTTTTTAATTTTTTTATTTTTTTGGAGAGAGACACAGAGAGAGATAGACAGAGAGGGAGAGGAAGACAGATAGAGAATGGGTGCACCAGCAGTCTCTCAGCTGCTGTGAACGAAATCCAGATGCATGCGCCCCCCTTGTGGGCAAGTGCGGCATTGCACCCTTGCGTCACTTTTCATCTGGCTAAACGTGGAACCTGGAGATTGGAACCGCTGGAGATTGGAACCGGTGTTCTTAGGCTTAGCAGGCAGGTGCCTTAACCGCTAAGCCATCTCTCCAGCCCAATGCATGGATTTTTATGAGGGCATTTTTCACATCTGGTTCCACATATGAGAGTTAAACACTTGTACTTCACAATGTAATGTTGAGGAGGATGAATGGTTGCTACTTTTCTTTGTTTCAAATGCCTACTAGAGTGTATGGCTCCAGGGGTCCATATAGTTGTAACCAGTTGATTCTTATGACCATGCATGTAAGCATCAAATAGAGCAGGATTTAAGTCTTCATCTCTTACCTACTCACTGGCAACCTTCCCAAGTTACTAAATCGGCTGAGCATCATAATACTAAGAAAAAGTTAACAACAATAATTCTTTTTGTTACTATTAGTTATTGAGTGTCAATTGTGTGTCAGACTTTGCTTGTTGCATGTGTTCTCATTAGAAATGAATTCTCATTAAAACTTTACATTGTAGGTATGATTGTATCCACATGATTCAGCCACCAGGTAAGTCTCTCTCTCTCTCTCTCTCTCTCTCTCTCTCTCTATATATATATATATATATATATATATATATATATATATATATATATATATATATATATATGTCACTTAAGTGGACACATCTGATCCATATTGGTTGTAAAATAGTTATTGACAAATCAACAGCCCCCCACACATAATTTTCATCTGGTTAGGAAGGGTATTCATGAACTAATCCAGCAGAACATAACATGTTCCCATGAATTGGCTACCTGTTTTGATGCAACTACCCTAAGACTTAGTGGCTTCAAATAGCACCAAACATTTCTTATCTCATATAGGTTGATGAGCCAGAAATCTAGGAGCAACTGAGCTAGACACTTCTACCTCAGTGTTACTCATGAAATTTCAGTCTTCAGGACTGCTGTCATTTGAAGGCATACTTGGGACTCAAGGACATACTTCCAATACGGCTTATGCTCATGCTTAACAAGTCACTTCCAGCTGTTGGAGAGAAACTTTGGGTCCTTGACACTTGATGGCTCTGTGAAGCTCCTTGAGTATCTTCATGGCATGACAGCTGGTGTCTAACAGATTGTGTCATCCCATAGAAGAGAAGTGATAATCCACTTCAAGTTTCACGTTCAACCTTTGCAAGTCACATTCTGTCATCTCTGCATTGTCCCTTTTAAAATAGGTCTAGTCAAGAGCATGGAAATAAGAAAGTGAGACTGAGTGATATGATTTGGTTAAGAGGGTGATAGGACCAGAAATAACCACATCTACACAAAACTTAGTCGCTATGGCTCAGGGTAAGTGGATCAGGACTGAAGGTAATAATGTGTGGTGACGCAGAGCAGAACAGGTCTGGCTATGTGTGTATGACTCAAGGTGAGAACCCATACTTAATAGTCTTTAAAGACAAACTTTCTTTAAAAAAATCTTAGTAGGCTGGAGAGATGGCTAGTGGTTAAACGCTTGCCTCGAAGCCCTAAGGATGTTTGCTTGATGACCCAATAAGCCAGTGAGAACCCAGTGGCTAATAGTGCCCATTCTTTAATTTCTGTATCTCTCTCTCTCTCAAATTAATAAAAAAATAAAAATATTTAAAAAAAAATCTTAGAAGATTGTGTAGGTGCATCCTTCTCAGAAACATGGAGTAGAAATACATTTCCAAAAATAAATTCCTGCAAAATGGAGTTTAAAAGTTAATGATCTGGTCAGCAAAGATTCAGAAGATAGTATCTTTCAGATGATGCCAATAACTGGCCCAATAGCTGGCGTCAACAGAATTGAATCTGCAATTTAAGTAGAAATAAAAGGATAAAGTCATTGTGATAATGAGAAAGCAATAAAGCCCTGCTTCCAAAATCCAAAATTGCCATCAGCAGTATCTTTGGAGAAAAAATGATAACACAAAGGTCAGAGGATCTGAGTACAATGTATCCCAAGGAAATAGCAAGCCCAAATATTGTTGAGGAGACAATGGAGGAGGGAAAATAAAATGAGAAAGACCTTGGGCAAGATATATGGCTCCTGCAATGAGGTTCCAACATTTTTGTTATTTTCTAGCACAGGTGGTTAATCTGTGTTCTTACCCAGATGCAGGCAAGTGTTTCAGTGGCTCCCAGTTTTGTTTTCAAGTCTAGAGTACATGGCTCTTTCTCCCATTGATACTTTTCCTTTTTTTGCACCCACGCTCAGGAACAAATCCTATTCTGCATCCCAGCATAATTTATTCTTCATTAGTCTCAGCTATGACTTGCTCACAATTACACTCAATTTCAATGTTTACAGATTCATTTTCATAATATTTCCTTTGGGCTTATCATTTCCATTTGTAAAAAAATGAACTAAACCCTCTAAGTCAGATTAAGCCTATATAATTTGCAAAGGGCCACTGCTCTGCCTTGCACCAAGCCAGGAGCTTTGCAGCAACAGAGAGGATGTTCTGTTAGAGAGGATGTGAGCGTCAGGCCCTTGTGGAAAATCTCCCGCCTTCCTCAGAGGTCCCTCTGCTTATCTCAGCTTTAGATGTGTCACAGTGTTGGGAGGTTGTGTGATACTTTGGGAAAACAGGTGGGTTATGGGTATGGGTTTGGTGTGTCATAGATAACGAGGTTTTTCTCAACAGCCTCTTTTTCAGGACAATAATGTTCACATGATTGCTAGGGAGTCTGCCTATCTCCTATCTATCTATCTATCTATCTATCTATCTATCTCTATCTATCTATCTATCTATCTATCTATCTATCTATCTATCTATCATCTATCTATCTATCTATCTATCATCTATCTATCTATCTATCTATCTATCATCTATCTATCTATCTATCATCTATCTATCATCTATCTATCTATCTATCTATCATCTAATCTATCTATCATCTATCTATCTATCCATCTGTTAGACAAGATATTATCCATTTTCATATCTTTTTAATGCATTGGTTCTAAAGGTCTAGATTTGAAGAAATATCAGTTGTAGAGTAAGGCCATCGTGTGAAACATGTTTGATGTTGGCTCCTGGTTATTTCACTTGTCCCGAGATGTTCTTATCCAGCAGTCTGTTCACATTCCCCCATGCAGCATCCTCAAGAGAAAGACCACTTTCTCTTTTTCATATATTTATATGAAACCATGTCTTGAAGGTTTTTGGAAGCCTCTTTGAAGAAGCCATCTGGATGTCCTTTGATAATGGACATGAAGGTATTCCTTTTATTGATGGGGCAAATAGGCCCAGGAAATTACCTATAACCTGAATCAGAACCAACCCAAATTGTCTTTAAATATTCTTTCTCAAATTCTTTATTTACTGTAGTCTTTTGTTAATTGGGGTTCTTTATTATACTCAAATATTTTATTAGTCAGGATTCCTTCAGTCTCACAGAATAAAAAAGCCTGCTTAAAACTGACTTGTCTACAAAGGAGAAGGTACTCCTTTATGTACCTCATGGGCCAAGATCCAATCTGATTTCAAACATGCTTGCAGAAGGGCTTAGTGGTAATCTAGGCTGTGGTCTCTCTCTCCTCTACATCTTGGCTCTGCTACTGTGCTGACTTCATTTCCAAGAAGATTTTAGATGTACTGTTGACTCATTATAACATCTTAAGCTGTCTCTGTCTCTCTCTCTCTCTCTCTGTTCAAATCCAGCAAAGAAATGACCAGCTGCAATGTGCCCAACTGTACCCACACAGCTCATCTGATCCAACTGACTCATAGTAGAAGCAAACTTTTGAGCCATGTACTATAGCCTGTCAACTGACACCTTCGTGTCCTATTGTTGGACTGCTCGTGAAAGTTCTCAGAGCACATAGCATGGGGCAGGAAGTGGACAGCTCCAAATACCAAGCGAGCCCATGCCCTCCCAGACTTGGAAGGAATGCTAGGAAGGCCAAAACTCAATACGGAGACATCATTTGAACTTTTACCAGATTAAATGTTAAAAATATTTCCTTCAAAATACAAAATGATAACAGAACAAGCAATTGGCTAAATGTTAGCCGAATTCATCTGACTTACTGCATTGAACTGAGGCTGATTTTGGACAGAGTAACCCTGGAGAGATGTGAACAATCATATATACTCATTCCCACATGGAATTGATGGAATGATTGATCCACTCAGGTCCAGCTTGGTGAACTAATGAGTTCCTTCGGTTTGCTTGCAGAATATTGGGGGAGGAGTTATTCACAGGAATTGAGGAGATTCCAAATAACTGCATCACTGAAAAGGTATGCCCTAGCATAGGTAATCATCTTTTCAAAGCTGCAGACACAGAGTACCCCTCTCCAGTTAATCTTCTTCCTATATGCTGTAGTGCCACCTGAAGCTTCATGCTTGGTTGGGGCAGAATTCCATACAGTTACAGAAGAAGGAAGATTGTTTGCAAAAGAATGCAAGTGGTTGGGATCTAAGGGAAGAGAACCTTCCTAACCCTCTTTCTTTGCATGGGGGTCAACAGTCTTGACCTTGTAGAGGTCTCATGTATATGAAAATGTCAGCTGGCCTGATTAGTAATGGACATGTTATGTCCAGAGCACAGCACGTCACAATGGACCCATATGGGGTGGGAAACAAACTGAAAAGTGTCAAGTTGACAGAGAAGAACTGGGGACCATTCAACCTGAAGGAGCCTTTAGCACATTGCCTCTGTGTTGAAGGGTTCAGTGTTACATTGCTTATTGAAAGGAACTTGAAGCAGAACAACGGGCTTATGCTGGGACTCAGGCAGCCAGGGTTTCTGGTGATAAATGGCTGTCCAGTAAAGTAACAAGCAGCCTTGCTGAGAGTAGCTCCCATCGCTGTAGCTGTTCATGCATGCTTTCATCAGACAGCCTGCCCATGAGAGTGCAGAAAACCACAATTACTGGTGAGAAAGTGTGCTATGGATACTCCTTTGATGGCTGAGATCCCCTGATTATTAAAGAACTGTTAAGTTTAATGACACACCACCAAGGCCACCAATACTGCACTGGTAAAAAGCAGTTCTTGGGCTGGAGAGATGGCTTAGGGGTTAAGGCACCTGCCTGCCAAGCCTAAGAATGCCCAATTGATCTCCAGGCCCCACGTTTAGCCAGACATAAAAAGTGACACAAGTGCACAATGCTGTGCTTGCCCACAAAGGGGCGCATGCATCTGGCATTCCTTCACAGTGGCAGAGAGGCCACTGGCACACCCATTCTCTCTCTCCCTGTCTCTCTCAATAACAATATTTTTAAAAAGCAGTTCTTATGATTGTAGATAATGTGATGGAAAGTATAAACAAGCTGTCTCAGGAGGCCACATGGGGGGCAGAACAGGTTGACAGGAAAGCTTGAAGTTAGAATTTTGATCTTGATATGACAAAAAGAAACAGAGGGGATAGAATGGAAAGAGTGGGGAAGGAAAGTGGAGAACGTCTGTTTTGCAGTTACCATTGAATGCACAACTTATTGGCTTCTATCCTCACCCTGAGTAATCAGTGGAGAGAAAAGGTCTAGAGATGCATCCCAATGTTCCTGCTCCTCTTATGTACAATGCTGACAAATTCTACCTTAAAGGCAATGCCTCCCTGCCCTTGCTGAATTCGTTTCAGTATGTCACAAAAACTGTTTAACTCAAGACCCCTTTGCTGGCTTGGAGATGTATTTCACTTGGTAGACTGCCTGACTGGCATGTGTGAATCTTGGGGTTTGATCCACATCACTGCATAGACTTGGCATGGTGGTACACACCTGCAATTTCAGCCCTCAGGAGGTAGAGACAAGAGGATCAGAAGTCCAAGGTCATCCTCGGGTATATAGTGAGTGCTAGGCAAACCTGGGCTATATAATACCCTGTCTCAAACAGATGACAACCTCATTGTTGCTTTAAACCATTTCCTTTTGAATTTCCTATTCACATTATAATTATAGTAAAACCATGAACTTTCATTTTAACATAAAACCCTGCAGTCACTGTTCTGTAAAGGTAGAAACTACAACTTGAATGTGCTAAAATCCTAATAAATTAAGACAGATTAATGATGTTTGGATGTAGAGCCTTTGGGAAATAATTAGTTTTAAATGGACCCTACAGTGGAATTAGTGGTTTGATAAGAGGAAGAGGTATCCAATATAGATAGGATCCTTGCTAACCTTTGCCATACTGTGACTCAGCACAAAGGTCTATCCTATGCTATTATGCAACACGAAGGTCTCTTCCATGCTGTGAGAAGGTCTTTCCCATGCTATGACACAGCAAGAATGTCTTTGCCATGCTGTGAGGTAGCAAGGACTTTTTAAAAAATATTTTTTATTTTTTTATTTTTTATTTTTAGAGAGAGACACAGAGAGAGACAGACAGAGAGAGAGGGTAGAGGGAGACAGACAGAGAATGGGCGTGTCAGCAGTCTCTCAGCTGCTGTGAAAGAAATCCAGATGTGTGCGCCCCCTTGTGGGAAAATGCGGCATTGTGCCCTTGCATCACTTTGCATCTGGCTAAAGTGGGACCTGGAGATTGGAACCGTTGGAAATTGGAACCAGCGTTCTTATGCTTAGGAGGCAGGCACCTTAACCGCTAAGCCATCTCTCCAGCCCAGCAAGGACTTTTTCATTCTGTGACTTAGCAAAAAGGTCTTTCCCATGCTATGAGGTAGTAAGAAGGTTGAAAACCCAGTGATGGCACCATGTTCTTGAACTTCCCAGTTTCCAAAACCATGATGCAAGTTGATCAGTATTCTTTATAAGTTACCAAAACTCAGTTATTTTATTACAGCTCCAGAAACTAACCAACATTATAGACTATTTCACTTGGTCTTTGGCAGAAGCATCTATGTGCCATATCCTGAGAATCTTTAAAGTTCTCATTTCAATAATATCAAGATCAATAATATCAGAGTTACCACCCTATACTGGACCCTTCTGGCAGCCGCTGCATCATGTTGACATAACACTCACAGATGTGTGGTTAGGGTTGTTCTTAGCTGTAGCTGATCTATTAAGTGAGGATAGTATTACATGTTATTCACAAAGCTAGGAGGGGATTGAATGTGGAAATTCTTGTAAATTTTGAAGTGGAACTCAACTGAGCTTTTAAAAATAACTTCTGGGGGCTGGAGAGATGGCTTAGCAGTTAAACGCTTGCCTGTGAAGCCTAAGGACCCTGGTTCAAGGCTCTATTCTCCAGGACCCACATAAGCCAGATGCACAAGGGGGCACATGTATCTGGAGTTTGTTTGAAGCCCTGGCATGCTCTCTCTCTCTCTCTCTCTCTCTCTTTCCCTGCCTATTTCTGTATCTCTTTCTCTCAAATAAATAAATAAAAATAAATATATAAAAAATAACTTTTGCAGAACACTTGCTTTCATTTGGACATTTTCATACTATATGTCATTTTTTTTTTATTTATCCTCCCTGGCAACTGGCCTCATTTCCCTTTCCTGCCCCTTGATGTTCCCTTTATCCCTCAGATGAATGCTCCTTCTCCTTTCATGTCATGTATATTCCATGTGTCTTTCTCCCTTGCCTTTTCTCCTAGGCTGGAGATCTCTTCCTTCCTTATCTGCATCCCTTTTCCTTCAAAACACACACACACACACAATCTAGATTCCACATGTGAGAAAAACATGCAATATTTGTCTTTCTGAATCTGGCTTATTTCACTTAACATAATTATATCAAGTTTCATTCATTTTCCTGCAAATTTCATAAGCTTATTCTTTTCTTAACAGCCAAATGTATACATTCACATTTACTTTACCCACTCATCTGTTGATGGACATCTATGCTGCTTTCACATCTTAGCTGTTGTGCACAGTGCAGCAATAGTCCTGATTGTGTAAGTATCTCTGTGGCATATTGACTTAGAGCTCTTTGGGTATACACCGAGTGGTGGTATAAGTTGGTCGTATGGTAATTCTATTGTAACTTGTTTCAAGAATCTCCACGCAGACTTCCAAAGTGGCTTCAACAGGTTACATTCCTAACAGCAGTGAATAAGGGCTTCTCTTTTCCCACATCCTCACCATCATTTGTTTCCTTGATATTACATTCTCATTAGGGTGAGATGGAAACTCAAAGTAGTAGCTGAAAACATTAAACGCTAGTTCAAAATTTTATTGACCATTTTTATTTCTTCTTTTGAGAACTATCTACTTAATTCATCAACCTGTTTATTGTTTGCATGACTTATACTTTTCATCTTGAACTTTTGTGTTTTTTAAATACATTCTACTTCATGATGTAGATATGAGCAAGGACTATCTGAGACCAATGCTAATAGTGCAGGAAATAATTCCAAGAATGAGCAAATGGAATTGTATATGTGGTGGTTTGATTATAAATGCGTCCATAGACTGGAAAGATGGCTCAGTAGCCTATAAAGCATAATGACCTGAGTTCAATTCCCCAGTACCCATGTAAAGCTAGATGCACAAAGTGGCACATGCATCTGGAGTCCATTTGCAGTATCTGGAGGTCCTGGAATGCCCATTCTTTCTGTCTATCTCTCTTCTATCTGTCTCTGCTTGCAAATAAATAAATACAATAAAAATATCTAAAAATAAATGGAAGCAGCACTCTTGCTCATCTCCCCAATTCTGTGGTTTCAGTTGGGCCTTGGCTGAAGTGCACAGAGTGGTTTATTTCCTCATGTCTTGGGGGGGGGGCAGCAGAATGAGGACAGGGATGAGGGAAAGGATGGTACCAACACATGATATAGTCATACTAAGTATATCTGTAATAAAAAAGTAAAAATAAATGAATGACCCAATAACCTCAAGTATTTTTTTAATTTAAAAATATTGTTTATTTATTTATTTATTTATTTATTCTACAGAGAGGAGAGAGAGAGAGAGAGAGGGAATGGGGAGAATGAGAATGGGCACACCAGGGCCTCCAGCAACTGCAAAGGAACTCCAGACACGTGTGTCCCCTTGTACATCTGGCTAATGTGGGTCCTGGGGAATCAAACCTGGGTCCTTAGGTTTTGCAGGCAAATGCCTTAACTGCCAAGCCATCCCTCCAGCCCAACCTCAAGTATTTTTGATCAAGCTTCCTACTTAAGTCTCCAGCAGGCAGAGATCTGTGTGTGACAGAGACGTGTGTCACTGGGAGTGGATCTTCAGTCTAGCCCCAAGATGTGTGTTCTGAGTCAGCTTGTGCTTGCTGGTGCTGGCTGTTGCCTCTCCACTATGGATGTATGAGGACATGAGCCAGCTTCTTCCACCATGATGAAGCTTCCCCTGGAATCTGAAGCCTGAAATAAACCTCTCCCTCCCATCAGGCGCTTCTGGTTGTGTTTGTCCCAGCAATGAGAAGGAATTGCAAAGACCCGAGACTCCAGGTTTCTCCGCACTGAAGGAAACAATCTACAGAGGGAATGGAGGTCAACTCTAGCCATCCTCACTTCACATAGAGGATTGACACCCAGAACTACACAGAACTCCAGCTGCCATCACTGGCCATCTGTGATAAAATAAAACGTCTGGTATGTACACCTCGGGCTCTCCGTTTCTGAGTTGGTGTAACACCAGCTGTGCAGTAACGGATGCTTGCCAGGCATGAGGATGCGCTTGTCTGTGCTTAATGTCAAGGATCAGAAGTAGGTGGATGCTTGGCTCTTCAAGGAGGGCTTCTGAATGGGAGGTTCTTCATATTTGACACAGTCCAGTTCTCTGCATTCTTAAGTCCAGGACTTCTCTTAATCTGCTTCCTCAGACTATAGTTTTCTTCCTTTCTGAATGTACCTGTCAATATCTTATGATTCCCATGTTTTCAGAAGACCCCATAGTCTTCCATACCTGCACCCACCAGTACAGCAATCTTCATATTTTTCCCACATCAAAGGCAAGTTTCTTGATCTTTCTCTTTAAACTGATCATGGCTTGTTTCCATGAGATCTCTGTGTGAAGTCATTGGAAATCTTCCTTTCTTGATAGCTAACACTTTAAGGACGGGATTGTTTTTGTTCACCTTTTGTTTGTTTGTTTGTTTGTTTGTTTGTTTGTTTTTTCCTGTATCTAACAGTAAAGAAGAAAAGGAAAAGAAGGGAAGGAAAGGAAAGAGAGGGAGGAAGAGAGGGAGGGAAATCCAAATGAGCACCTTTTTCATGATCACCCTGATGATTTTAGAGTGAAGATAGTTGCCCTTTATAGCAGGACACAGGCCAACTTGCATCTGGACACATGTCCATTCACACACACACACACACACACACACACACACACTCCAGCTAATTCCAATAGCACATTTTGAATACAAAAGGGATAGAACCATAGTCATGCTCCTCTTCCCTGATCTTCACCCCATTTCCACACTATCGTTAGGATGTTCTGTGGGTCACCCTGAGTTGAGGCTCCTCTATCCTGCTAGATGTGGCTTGTACTTAGTTTTACTAGAACAATTATATTGTATGATTGCAGGATTCTTTCTCTATTCTGAGTTCTTTTCTAGGTCATACATTCTACAAAGACCTCTCTGAGGTCTTCAAAGAGTAGGCTGAGCCAGTAAGAAGTAGCAGAGGTAGAGCTTCTAAGAGATACATAGTTAAACAGTGGAAAAGAGACCGAGTTCAGTGATGTGTGTGTGTGTGTGTGTGTGTGTGTGTGTGTACTTGACATTCACTGAATACCTCTAGGCACAGTGTTAATCTTTTATTATAAAACTTCCTACCTCCACAATCTCATTAGGCATGGCTTATATTCTCCTCATGCTGGGGGAAGATGACAGTTTGTCAGAATGAACTCCTTAATTGCCCAGTCACTCAGCACACTTAAGCCAGGATTCAGACCCAGCCTCATTAGATTCAAATGCCACATGCTGCATTGAGCAATTTTGACTCTTTAACCTGCACACAGCTTGGTTCCAGAGTGTCCTTCATTCTTTCTCCCTCCACTTCCACATTCTTTCCTCTACAACCCTACTTAGTCAAATGTGGAGTCCTGAAAATGTTATCTTGACCCTAGCAGCCTTGTTGTGTGTGCAGCAGCCAGAATTATCATGTCAGAAAATTACACATTCTGTCAATAAAATGCACAATGTATCTTTTTTTTAGATCAAATCCACCGAAAGCCTTGCATGTTAAGAGATCAAAGGGAAACCCTCAGAATGTCAGTGAGGAGTAAGTCCTGAGATTTGAAACCCACTTCCATCTCTGCTGCTGCCCAGGTATTTTTAAGCCATTGATTACTTTGTAGAACACACTTCTGTGTTCCCCAGTGGGTTTTAAGAAAGCTGAATCTGTGTCAGAAGAGAAAAGAAAGCAAGACAGACTGTCCCAGTTCCCCTCAATTATGAGTTTGCCAGTCTAGGTTATGGAAATGTTTCCTGCCTGTAGGAACAAAATTCCTAGGAAGAGTGCACTTCTTTTTAATGTATAAGGAATTCCTCTGGGTGGGCACAGGCTGCCCCTCATCCCCCTATCTTCCCTTCTTTCTTCTTTCCATTTAGTTTCTATATTTATCTGAGCTAAAGTGTACTTCATTTACACACTCCTGCAGCTCTCTGAGGCTGTTCCAGAAAAGAAAAACATGCTGCAGACGATTCTGCCCATCACCCACTCTTCGGAGAAATTGCTTTGAATGCATGAGCTTGATGTGTGTCCTATGTGACCTATTGTGCACGGTGGCCACTTGATTGTTACCCCTAAAATGTATACAGTCACTTTTCACAACAGAGCATGAGGATTTTGTCACACCCATACACCCATTTCTCCTCCTCCCCACACATGCCTGCTTTCACTTCCCTATTCCAGAACACTATGTTTATTGATTAAGGCTATAGAGACATTCGTAGTTGGTGTCATATGTATTGAACACTAGACTGTGGGTATTTTATCTGCCTATCTTACATTTCATATTCCTCTATTATCATCTGGTTTGGCTTGCCTATTTTTTAAAAATATTTTATTACTTATTTAGTTATTTGAGAGAGAGAGAAAAATACAGAAATAGGCAGGTAGAGAGAGAAAGAATGGGCACGCCAGGGCCTCCAGCCACTGCAAATGAACTCCACATGCATGCCCCCCCTTGTGCATCTAGCTTATGTGGGTCTTGGAGAATCGAGCTCCAAACCGGGGTCCTTAGGCTTCACAGGCAAGAGTTTAACCACTAAGCCATCTCTCCAGCCCTGGCTTGCCTATTTTTAAATTTAAAAATACTAATTACTAATTAAGTCTCGGATTATGCAACTATTGCAGAAAAAAAAACTTAAAATGTTGATCCTCTAGGTATCTGTCAATTTCATCATTTTAAAAGAATCATTCCTAAAGCCTTTTGATCTATTTCCAGTTTGCTTAGAGGCTGTCTAGCACAGCTTTCAACCTGGCTTTTCCTTTAGCCCTGGGGATTCCCCTTGCCTCTCTCACATGAAACATTTTTCTTTGGTTTATGACCTACTTTAGATGCAACACATTTTCTCTGAGTTTTCTCATATTCAGAACACAGGAAGAAAAGTAGTGTAGATGTTCTGTGACAATTTTATTCCGACCCCATATTTAATGTGAAATAATTCTGACATCAGCATTGGAAAGACATTGTTCCATATCTTCTAGATTTCATTTGTATTGATAAAAGTCCAGTTTCACCCCGTTCTTAAACTTGTTTATGAAAACTCTTTTATTCCTTCCCTTTTGAAACTCATAAACGATTCTGCCTTGCCTTAGAGGCAGCTGTGTTCCTTTTCCATTGTCCCAGAACAAATTCCCATAAACAGGGAGGTTTATAACCACACCCATACTATGCCTATTTCATTTAGTTGTACAGGTCAGAGGTCTGTGAGAACAAGAACAGGCTCTCTGTTCACCATGCACAAGACTAAAAGGAAGTGCCCACCTGACAAAATTCTTGTCTATAGTCCCTGTGGGGGAGAGATATTGCCAGGCTCTGTCCTGGAAGTCATTCCTTGTGGTTGTAGCACCTTCCCTGGCTGTCTGCCCCATTCTGTAGTGTGAGGACTTTTCCACCTTGAAGCCAGGAAGGGACAGTGTATAACACCGTTTCATATTTCTAGTCTGTTCCATGCTCTTCCACAACCAGCCCAGGTAATGGTTTTTTTAAAAGGAGTCATTTGGTTAGATCTGGTTCACAGGGGTAATAGCCATTTTTTTTTTAATATTAACTTGGGCAAAACCCAGTCATAAGAGTTTTACCTAATGAGTCAGCCTGGGACATTGTAAAAGAATTGGAAAGGTCTGAGGGGTCATTCTAGAATTCTGCGTGTGCAGGGAGTGGAAAGATAGAGAACAAGCGCGTATAAGGACCATGGATGTTGGATGTGTGAACTGAGAAAATCGGCTGGAGATGTGGCTTAGTAGTTAAAGCACTTGCCTGAGAAGCCTAGTGACCCAAATATAAATATATATAGAGAGAGATATAGATATCTTTGAAAAGAAAATAAGAAAATCTTCATGCTCTGTTGTAACAAACAATAGTATTTAAGAGCAAAATATTAGGATGGTGTGCCTTTGTGCTTATGTATTCCCACGTTGCCATTGTTCAAACCTTCAGGTCACTGAGAGATGCTGAGAACTGAAGTCTATGTACCAGTGAATACCAGCGATTTTTTCTTCTAGTCCATTTTTCTGTTTTTTTTTTTTGTAACTTCTAAGTTAGTCTTTCCTATTGTCATTCTCTTGGTCTTTTTATTTTACCTTCTAGAAAAGCCCCTCATTGTTTTACTTCAAAATTTTGTAATTTCTTTTTCTTTTTTTTACAGAGAGAGAGAGAGAGAGAGAGAATGGGCATGCCAGCAGCCTCTCAGCCACTGTGAACGAACTCCAGATGTGTGCACCCCCTTGTGTGCATGTGTGACATTACACTCTTGCATCACTTTTTTGTGTCTGGCTAAATGTGGGACCTAGAGAATCCAACAGGCATTCTTAGGCTTCGCAAGGAGGTGCCTTAACTGCTAAGCCATCTCTCCAGTCCCATAATTTTTTTTTTGTATGATTTATTTCTAATTTCCAAGAGTTTTAATATTATTTAGATCTAGTTTAATGCAAAACAGTTTTCAAAGATAAGATATTCTCAAATATTTCTAGTTACTAGCTCTTTTTCAAACTTTATTCTCCACACTTATGTGTTTGTTTGTTTCAACTCTTGTCTTTTTATCAACTACATGGGAGAAATATGTCATAGATTCCTTGGTAATTCATGCCATAGTTGTGTCTGATATGTGCAGGTGAACTCCAACAGACCATTTAACAGTATTTCCTTAACTTTGGTACTAAAATCACAGTGGATGGGGCATGATAATGATTTTGTCACTCAATGGAATCATGATGTTTTTGATTGCTATGTGTAACACAGTGCCGGCTGGGCAAACATGAAATGACAAAGGTGACATTTTCACTTTGTGTCATCTTCCTTTTGTGTCATAAAAAATGACGCTACAGACTCTGGAAATTATACTAGTTATTATAATTTCAGCACCATGTGAACAGAAAAATGTAAAAAAAAATACTATTAGAAGAAAAAAAGGAACTCCTTGAGCTCTTCAATGGAAGGAATGATGCCATTACCATATCAACTTTCTTGTTCAAAAATGAAAACTCACCACAAAGTAAAAACTAGTAACAGTGAAAACCTATTTATAAACATGCTCTATATGCTCTATATTCCATGAAATTAAGGGGTTTTATTTATTATTTTTATAGTAATCCTATTACTACCTATTTTTCTCATAAGGAAAGTAAATTTCAGGAAAGACAAGTCAAAAAATCATAAAAGCTACAGAACAGTTTCAACCAAAATGAAAACAAATATCTGTATAAAGCCTAAACTTATAGATTCTTGCAATATATAGTTCATATAGATTTTTAGCCAAATGCAAATAGTGTGAGTGAATAATTTTCTAAGTGTATGGAGACCAGACTCTCAGCTCTGGAACTTACTAGTTGAACTATCTTGAATAAGTGAATGAACTTCTTCAATATTCACAAAATTGGTGAGATTCACATCAAACCTTGCATGTAAAATACCTCTCACATGGAAGTAACTCAATAAGCAGAGCAATCATTGAGGTAAAACAAGTGATTTTATGATTCTCACTGCATAATTGTATTTATGAAAATATTACATCTACACAATGTACAGTGTTTAATGTATATTAACTAATGTTCAGTACAAGTTTTCCCTTAATAGTCTTCACTGACCAGGCCCTGCACCCTTGTGATATTGGACAGTGATGGAGAAAGGAATACTTACGGTAATCTCCTAGCAATTTTCACATTGTGTCATTTCACTCTAATTCAATTAATTTCATTTCACATCACTTCATTTAACTTTATTCAAAAAATTGTATGTTTCATTAAAAGTAAAATACGTTGTGTCTGCATGTTAATGTATGTAACCATTCATGTTGATTTCACTTATGTATGCACATCATGATTGCCTATATTTACAGAAGAATGGACATTCCCTTGATAGTTAGCGGACCAAGAAAAGTTCTTGGAGTGAATGTGCAATCAAACTCTGTCTTAAAAGGATAGAATGTGAGCATGAGAACAAGGGTCAGTGCTTCACAAATGGTGTTTCAGGCTATAGGGCAACACTCAAAAAGCCAGGAGCTTGGGCAAGCATCAAAGCATCATCAGAAATCTCTGCTGCAGCCACTTTGTCACCGTATCCAACACAAAGAATCAAAACATTACATTTCTATTACAGACAAAGATGAATGCCTTATATATAGAACACATTCTTTGGACTCCATTTAGCAGTGCTCAATTCCCTCTGCTACAAAAGGATTCATTCCAAAGGTTGGACAAAATCTGGTAGAAATATTGACACTGCGTTTTCCTTTTAATGATGGAATGATGGCTTTTCTTAGCACAAAATAAGTCCAGCTATTATAACTGAGTTATTGATCAAAGTCATATTGAGTTCAAACTTTTGCCAAATAAAGTACACAATGAGAGAAATTACTAGAGAATAAGTCATCCTTGATCTCAAAATATTCAACATGGGCCTGGGAAAATGGCTTAGCAGTTAAAGCATTTGCCTATGAAGCCTAAGGATCCCAGTTCAATTCCCCAGGATCCACATAAGCCAGATGCACAAGGGGGAGCATGTGTCTGGAGTTCATTTGCAGTGGCTGGAGGCCCTCATGTGCCCATTCTCTCTTTCTTTCTGCTTCTCCCCCTCTCTCGCATAAATAAATAAATAAAAAAATTTAAAAATTCAACATGGAGGCCAGAGGGATGGTTCAGTGGATAATCTGTTTGCCACACAAGCATGAAACTGGATGTAGTAACAGTAGCATTAGTGATTCCTAGCATGCCTGGGCGAGGAAGGAGGTAAAAACAGGAGAACACTCAGAAAGCTTATGGTCCACCTGGCCTGGTGAACATACCATCAAACAATGTGAACCAGAAAATGTGTTGCAAACAAGAAGGAGCAGACAGGGACCAACACCTGGAGTTGTTCTCTGACTTGGCAAGCACATGTCCATATTCAGACACATGCACACAGAATACAACACGGTGGAGACAAGTAAACACATCCATCCAATCTACCTGACAAATGATAAGCTATCTATTATGAAATGAATGTTTTCCACAATAATGAAAGCAAAAACGTATTCAAACTTAAAAATAAAGCTGGACTGAAGCTAGAGGGAAGATAGTACAGTAGATGTGCTTCAGAATCATTGTCCCCAATTCAACTACAACTGCACTAGCAGAATCTATGTGAAGCATCCACTTTGAAGGTCTAGGGTTAATGTGCGCATAGATTTTCTATGGGAATAACACATGTTCAATTTTGACTAATATCGCTTAGTTTTAGTTTTTAACATGATAGCAGTTATCTATCTTCCATGACTGGCCTCATACTATCAACTGTGTACATATCCGAGGAGTAACTTACATGCACCTTGCAGGAGCCAGGGTGAGAAAACAATGACGGTATTCCATAAATATCAGAGACTGGTTGTTCTATCCCTGATTGTAGCTTCAGATCCCCAGGTGCTTACAGAGGTGGGAAAACACTGCCTCAGGCAGTAGCAACTTTCTGGAGACCTAAATCAACATTCTGCACATTTTTGTTTCTCCTTTTTTTTTTTTATATCAGACTATCTCTGATACAAAGATACCTTATAACAATCAAAACATAAACAAATTCTAGTGAAAGAGAAAACCATCGCCAGAGATTTGCCACGTTAGAAGGCCAGATAATCAATTTTCAACAAAAGATCACAAAGTATACAAAGAAATGGGAAAAGATCAACTGAAGGAAAAATAAAAAACACTAATACTATCCCTGCTAGACAACTTTATTTTTATTTTAGTTTTTAAAGTATTTTTGATTTTTTTTTTGCTAGAAGAAAGAGAGAGGGAGATGGACAGAAAGAGAGAGAGTGAGAGAGAGAGTGTATGGGTATGCCAGGATCTCTTGTCACTGAAAAAGATCTCTAGATGCATGTGCCACTTTGTAAATCTAGCTTTACATGGGTACTAGAAAATCAAACCCAGGCTGAGAGGCTTAGCAATCACAAAACTTTAATTACTGAGCCATCTCCTCAGCTTCAACAACAACTTGAAAAACAATTTCCATACAAATTATTAAAAACCCAAAAAAGGCAGAACAAAGTCAAAGAAACAATATGAAAGTAGAAACATCAATGAAGAGACAGAAAATATGTACAGGAACTAAAAATAATTTCTAAACTTGAAAAAAAGATAATAACTCAAATAAAAATTTCATCAAGAGATGTTTTGGAAAACAGAAGTAAAAAGAAGTCAGTGAACTTGAAAACAAATATGAGAAACCAAAAGGTAAGTGAACAGATTTTAAAGAAACTTCAGGCATTGGAGAAGTTACTTTCTAATTTCTGGGACAAAACTCCGGACAGGAAATAGTTTAAGGAAGGAAAGAGTTTATTATGGCTTCTAGTTCCAAAGAATAGTCCATAAAGGTGGGGAAAGTGTGGCAATATCAATAAACTGGCATCATATGGTCACACCAGTGAGAAGAATGGAGAGAGAGAGAGAGAAGGAGGAAGTGGAGGAAGGAAGGAGAAGCAGTGAAACTGGGCTGTCACACCTCAAGCCCTTCCTCCAGCAAGCCTTTACATCCTAATGGTTCCACAACTTTCCAGAACAGTACCACCTGAGGATTAAGTCATCAACCACATGGGTCTATGGGAAGTATTTGCATTCAGGCCTCCACAAATATCAAGCAACACTATATAAACTGTAGGATTCAATAAGAGGAGCAAATGGGATAGAGGGATTATTTGTAGAAATGAGTATAAACTTCTCAATTTGGCAAAGGACATGAAGATAAACCTCTAAGAATCTCAATAAACTCTCAACAAGATAAACTCAAAGGTACCTGTGCCAAGGTACAATATGGTCAAAATTTGAAAGAAATGATTTAAGGGAGAGCGCAGGGACTCATCAGATACAATGAATCCACAATGTGGTTATCAGCAGACACGCATCAGAAAGTGTAGATGCTGGAAAGAAATGGATCAAGTAAACAAAGACTGTCAGCCAAGAATCTTGCATCTAACAACACTGTCTTTTAAACATAAGCATCTTTTTTTTTCTCTTTTAAATTTATTTATATTATTCTGATTTTACATTCAGAGTATTGGTTCCATTGTCCTCCTTTGTATAATATCCTTTCTCTTTCATTGGGCCAAGCATGTTTTTAGCAAAATAGTGCTGAGATTTTGCCATATTTATTTATCTACAAGCTGGAGAGGATAATACAAATTCTAACAAAGACTGTTACTATGTAATGTCTCTGTAATATCCCCATTTACTGTTAAAGTTATTAATAGGGTGGGATGGGACCCCTGGCAACTCTAATCATTTGAGCCAATGTTGTCTGCAAAGGTAAATTTCTCAGAGACACACCAGATGTCTATCACATTTTCACCAGCCCAGAGTTTTCCCAGCCAGTGCTCTGACTTCTCCAGATCTCTATGATTATATCTATGTGGCTTTGATTATAATTTTTAGTTGTGACTCCTCTTGTGCCTCAGAGAAAAAGGTTTCTGTGTGAGCTTCCTCCACTTGTTTCAAAGCTTAACATACAGTTCAGTTTTACTCTCTCATTAATTCTCTGTACTACTTTAATACAAACTTACTAATCACTTTTAGATATGCAAGTTTACAATCCTGGTCCCCATATCTTTCAAATTTCTGAATTATTTACAACATTGAAAAAACACAATAATTTTTTTTAGGCCATCCCTGTTAACTCTTCAGTGATTCAGCCTCTTCTTACTAGAATCTGTCTGTCTTCTATGTTCTGCATGGGATCCAATCTTCTTTGCTAGTTGGGTGATGAATGATCTAGTTCCCAGGCCCCATCCTACCTCTATGGGCTCCGGCTAGTCCCAATGGCATTTTTATCAGTTCTAAACTCCAAGAAGTATGAAACAACGTAGATCAGATAAGAAGATATATTTGAAGTGTATTGAAGGAAGTCCTATGATAAACATAAAGGCAGCAAGGAATACGAGTTATTGGCTCAGTTCATGCTCTGGTATCTGTTGGAAGAGAGAGAGAGAAGGAAGATCTGAATCACCAAACTGAGGGCATTTCTGAATTCAGCAAGACTGATGGGAATTTCTCAAGCAGAGGTGGGGAAGAGGGTTCTGGTTTTAATCTTCTGGTACTTAGCTATGTCAGCAAACACCACAGGAGATTCTTTGGGGGAAATCTGAAAAGGGTCTCACCGTTTGCATCACATTGATTTACAAATAGGTCTGGAAAGTGAAAACAGTACTAGCTGCAAAATATTGGAAATAAACAGTAAAGCTGACTAGCTCTACTAGTTGAAAATCGTATTCAAGCACTATAAATATTCGAGATGTGCCAACTTGTAGGTTTCTCCTCTTGGTATATATCTTTCTATCTTCCCTTTTTTTTTCCTTCAAATATAGAGAATGGAAAGCTATACAAATAAGTTCTAAAGCATATATTGTACTCGGAATGAGGCATCTACCCAACTCATTACTAGTCAAGGATGTGTGTGAACACATATCTTTTGGAAATATTGTGAGTCTTCAGGGGTTGCTATTCTTGCCAAGGATAGCAAGTCTGGTCCATGTATTGACTGAGGCTTACCACCTCTGGACTTGCTGTTATATATGGATAAATCTTTGTTTGATTACAGCACTGCATTGGAGTGCTATTATATTCTTTTGATGTACCCTCCAATTGGATAAATACAACATTTTTTTGCTAAAAAAGACAAGTAGATAAGTTTTCAGAGTCCAAAAGCAGATCGATGATTCCATGGGAATTTAATATTTCAAAAGTTGGCATAGAAAGTCAGTCAGGAAAGCACAGATAACTTAATTATTGGTATTGGAATACTTCAGACTATGCACAATAACTTAGTTCCACTGGCAAAAAAAAATCAATAGTAAAAGAAATATAGGAGGAATTTGGGATTGGTAAAACTTTCTAAGTGACTCATAAGATGCAGGATCATAAAGAAAAATAATGGCTTCCCTGACTAGTGCATTAATACCAAAGACTTCTGGATTACAAAAGGCCCCGTGAACAGTTAAAAGTCAAATAATAGAATGAAAACCTTCTTGGTATATCTTGGAAGGGAGACGTGGAGCTAGAGATATATATTGTTAAAGCCCATAATATGTAAAGTTCTCATATGCAAGAGTAAAGCAAATCAACTTCCCACTTAAAGCAGCAATTTGCAGAAGAGAAGTTATAAATGATGAGGTAAAGAGATGGAGATGTGATCAAACCTCCCTTACCATCTCCCTAGTAATTAGGAAACAGCTATTATTTCTTGATCCATCATATTCATGAAGTTTTATTTTAAAGGATGGATAATATTAGAAGTTAAAGTGACAATGTAAAGTAATATGTACTTTCAGGCACTTTGGAAAAGTGTAAATTTGTGAAAGCTCTTTGACCAGCATAGACATTAAAAGTGAACATACGCACAGCCTTTCTTTGGCTAGAGAAATGCTGCTACTGTGTTATCACAGAGGGTTATGGATTCCACAGGCCTGTAAAAGAGATATTGGATAAATTGAGAATGCATGAACTGCAATTTAAAACTTTAGGTATGTAACTCCAAAATCATATGGCATGCTTTGGGAGGTAGTAAGAGTTAAAGTGACAAGAATAGAGAGCATGTTGGGGCAGAGGTTGATGACTGGTAACTCATGTCATGAAGAGCGCAAGACATCTTGCAGAGACGAGACTTGGATGCATACTTCCGAGAGGAGGTGATATAGACTGCAGTTGGTTTGATCAGCATATCTATTTTCATGCTCTCTTTGGGCACAGTGAAGAAGGATATCTATTGACAAAATATAGGAGAGAAACAATGATGACCAGGGTGCTAGCTAGTATTTTCTTTACCCTCCTCCATCATCCATATGGAAATGTTGATGGACTCAATATTTGACAGTCATGTAGAGGCTAAGAGAGCTAGCAGCCACTAGGAAGTCTTGAATAAAGTGGTTACTTCATGGAGGATAATATCTAAAAATATTCCTCTCCACCTCCTGACTCTTGCATTCTTTCTTTCACTTCTTGCACAATGTTCCCTGAGCTTTGGAGGGTGTGATAGAGATGTCTCCATTAGTGCTCACCACTCAATAGCCACTTACCCTTGGTATTGGGTGAGCTTTGAGTCTCCCAGTATTCACTACCTTCTGCAAAAAGAAATTTCTCTGACCAATGGTGAGAGTAGCACTAATATATGGACATAAACATAATATAAAATTTTAGGGGTAATTTGATTAGCACAGCATATCCATTTAGACACATGACAGTACTAGCTCCCCCTACTCGGATCTATGACCCTACTAGGTTATGACTAGAGTTTTCAGGACTTGGCATGGATTTCCTCCAATAGAGTGGGCCTTAGATCCAATTAAAAAGCAGTTGGTTATGCTACAACAATCTTACCACTATTATGCTAGTTAGTTACATTTTCCCTGGCCAGTCCTTTAGAAAACATAGACAAATACCTAAGAGAAGTGGTTTATAGGAGGGACAATTAAACTTGATTCATTCTTTCAGGGGTATAAATCGTTTCAGTGGTTAGGAGGTTGAATTGTTTTGGGGCCTTTGATAAGGTGCACCATAGCATTGCTGCTAGAAAGAGAGAGAGAGAAGAGAGAAGAAGAAGAAGCAGGTGCAAAGAAGGAATCTTTTTCTAAGACTTGCTCCCAGTCACATAATTCCTCTTACTAACCCCCACCTCCCACTTCTCATTGCTTTCTAATACTGCCATCAAGTTATAAACACATCAAGAGATTACTCCATTGATTATGTCAAAACCCGATGATCCAATCACACACCAAGAGTACAAGAGCCAAATGTGGCTTCAGTGGGAACCAAGAATCCAACACAATGGCCATATTGGGGGTCACTTGTATGCAAACTATAGCAACCAAAGCACAAGGAAGACCTCTAAAATGGAGATGCACCCAGAAATAAGGAGTAGTGTGAAAGTCAGACCAACTCAATCACCTTGAAATAAGGAGTAGCATGAAAGTCAGACCAACTCAATCACCTTGCACCATAGAGACAATCACTGGTGGCAGGGTTTTCATGGTCACTTAAGTCTGGAATCTAATTCTTTAAAAAAGTAAAAATGTTTTAGAAATTATTTATGTAACCTCAGAATGAGAATTTATTTCTTCCTTCACAGTATAACTTCGTGTGAGCAAGATAATCAATAGTTTGAATTTGCTATTATGATGGAATAGGAAGATAGCAATAATCTTAGAGTTAGACACATTGCAAGTCCAGGTGTTGTTTTGTAGCATTCTAGTCATGAAATGACGTAGTAGTTTTTTCACCCATTGCTGTGGACAGCTCCACATTGCTGGGATGTGTTGGGGTCCCCCCTAGGACCAGCCCAGGAGGGACAGCAGGGTCTCTGCCGAGCAGGGGGTGAGAGGCACGAAGTCACAACACAGACTCCAGGAGTTGGGTGGAAGCAGACAGAGGGTGAGCTGCAGCAAACTCATTTATTCAAGGAAGTGCAGGGGTTTTAAGGGGTTTGGCTGGCCAATCATTGTATGGGGTGGTCCCCTTCTTGTGACCAATGACAGCCGGTCTCCGGGCAGATCATCTCGTAGCAGGTTTCTCGCGAGCAAGGGACTATAGCTGTTGTCACACCAGGCCTGTGCAGGATGTCACATCAACAGGAACCACTTCCTGGTTTCTTCTAGCATGTGGTCTGGCTAGGGCCCGACCTGCATTGTGCCATACATATCCTCCTTTTTGTTTTTATTATTGGCAACCCTGGGAGGCATGGTTCTTTGCCAAGCCATTGTTGATCCCAGACCCCAAGGGATCATCACATGCGACGGTGCCTGCCTTAGGTTGCCCCATCCCATGGGGTCTTACCCGTCATTGACTACTCACCATCCTGGTGAGAAAACTCGAGGGGTATGGCCTGGTTTCTTTTAGCATGTGGTCAGGCTAGGGCCAGACCTGCATTGTGCCATACAGGGATGGACATCCAAACAAGCCACAGTTTAGGGGGAAAAGGGATTTATTATAAGCTTACAGATCCAGGGGGAAGTTCCATCAGGGTCCAAAAAAGCTGCTTCCATACATCCAAATAGAAATAAACAATGAAAAGGCCAAAGCACAAACAGGCAGCAAGCAAGCAGCAGAGATCCAGCAAGAGCCCAGACCTCTCTGCATAACTTTCAGGTGGAAATCAGATCAACTCCCAAACACACCTTAGGGCTAGACTCTAGGATCCACCCCCAGTGATACCTCCTCCAGCCAGATAGCTGGAGGCCCAAGTTACAAGATCAATAAAACACCTGAGTCTATGGGAGACATACATTCAAACTACCACAGCCATCTACATTTCAGCTTCCTCAACTACAGCATGAGGAAGATCATAAATATCTCACTTTCACCATGGCATTATCCTCTGCTTTAAGCAAAATAATGTCTCAAAACATAATTTTAAATATCACCAACAGTAATTAAAAAGTAATGTTTGGGAGTTGGATAAATGGCTTAGCAGTTAAGGTATTTTCCTGCAAAGCCAAAGGACCCAGGTTCAATTTCCCAGGACCCACGTAAGACAGATGCACAAGGTGGTGCATGTGTCTGGAGTACATTTGCACTGGCTGGAGGCCTTGGTTCACCCATTCTCTATCTACCTTTCTCTGTCTCTGCTGTTCCTAATATCCATTTTGAAAATAGAGCCCTTGTGATATAAAATGATGTGTCGGAGGTTGCACAGTGACGGGGCTAGAGTCAGGTCACATAGGCCTATTGCTGTGGTTTGGATTTGATTTGCCTTCCACAGGTAATGTGCTGAAAGTTGGGTCCCCAGTGTGGTGATGTTGATAGGTGATGGAACATGTAAGAGGTAGGGCCTCATGGGATGTGAGTATGATATAAGTGGGATTTACACTGTAGTTTCACACTCACACTCATAGGATGTCACACAAGAGCAGATTTTTGGGTTGTCATAAGCAAGTATCATGCCTACTAATTTAGTTTGACCACAACAATATCCTCTATTTAAGCACATGTGTGTGAACATTTGATCCCCAGTAAAGCAGTCCTTTATGGGAATGTTGTGGAATCTTTGGAAGGCAGAGCTTTGCTAGAGGAAACAGGTCACTGGACATGAGATTGAAGTTTTATGTCCAGCCCCACTTGCTATTTTCTTCCTCTGCTTCCGCTGTACCCATGTAACAATGCGACTAGCTGTTGCCTGTCCCTCCCATGCCTCCCAGCCATGGTGGAGTTTTCGCCTCTGGAACTGTATTCCAAAATCAACTTTTCCTTCTTCAAGTTACTTCTTTCTGGTCAGGAGTTTGTTCACAACAACATCTCCTCTGAATCCAGTTCATTCTTCACTTTTCTGGATGCAACCACTTTTCTTTCCATTTCTCTTCCATGCTGTTATTCAGCCAAGAGATAGGCACCAGGATGCCAGTGCTAACCAAATTCTCCATCTACTAAAATCACTTTAGTTCTATAACACCCCACCTCATACATTTTATTATAAAAAAAAACCAAAATGTAGTAATACACTGGGATACCAATAAAACTTCCCTTCCACTCTGTATCTTGACAGTCTAAGAAGAGATGTTAAGCCAAAAGAACTCTTTGAAACACTAAGTTCCATCACATGGTAAACTTCTGCTGCCTCCAGTTATAACACAGCACTGGATGTAAAAGGGTTTCTCAATAAGTTGTTTATTAATAATTTAAGTGAACTTCTAGTCTGGAATTTGCTTTGGTATTTATTGAAAAAAATTAACAGGAGGTATAAGTTTTTGCTTATACAACAGACTTAGTGGGTCCTTCCAGACACACAACTACAGTATGTGGTAGAAATAAAGTTACTGGATGGGGCACTAATGCACTAATGAGGAGATGGAATGGCTTGGTGTGAGGGTCTTAATTTTCTACTTTTAGCCCAAGAGCAGGCTCGGGTCTAGGGTGGCTATAACCAACCAAAAAGACAAAACAAAACCAAATGATAAATTAGAAACAAATTAATCCTCCCATCACTTTGGCCAGTAGGATAAGAGAACAGAGACTGGCAGACACAGCAAGTGGGAAGTGCTGGAGGAGACCAGGGAAGAGGAAACAAAGGGAGGAACCTGGACGACTTACCCTGGCTCGGGAGGAAAAGCAAAAATATGAAAAGTACCAAAGAGCCAGTGTCTGTGCTCAAGTCTAATTCAATGAAGCCCTGACAAAATAAATGATGAACAAAAAAGCATCAAATAAAATTATATTTTACAGAATAAAACAGAACCTAGAGCTGCCAATATAATGGTGACATATCCAGGAAATGATAAAAGAAGTTTGATGAAATCTCAGGGATATCACTTATAATCAAGAGAAAAATAATCAACATAAACCAAATTCTAGAGTAATTTGTGCCTGTTTAAAGATTCTATCATAATGAAATAATTTCCAAAATTATATCTCATATAATATCTCTTTGTTGTTATATAATGGGTGTTTCTTCACAAAAGAACTCTAAGTTGAAATTAATTTGTTGCCAAAGATTTTAAAAGAGTTATTGTAACTATGCTCAAAGAAATAAAGCTTTCAAAAAATATTTAAAAGATAAGAAATTAATTACCAACATGCAAACTTTTAAGTTGAGCAATATCATTTTACAAAATAAGTCTATTCTAGTTCCAAGGTTCTCATATATCCTAGGTCCTAATAAGAAGAGAAAATAAGAAAATGTAAGCCTGAAAATAAAAATGGAAGTATTAGAACTAAATAGCACCATTTGAGAGAATAAATCTGTTGTACTTGTAAGGATCTCATATATCATAATTCTTAGCAGTAGGGGAAAAATAAGGAACATCATGGAATAAACTGATTGGACATTGGAAGAACACTATAGTATTTAGTGCAGTCTCACCTTACTGAGGGGCAAAAGATCTCCAGTGGTGCTGGGAATCAAGTTTTCCCTGTGTCTAGAATACTATTTCCCAAACCATATCTCCTTAGATGTCAATATGTATTGTCAAAAAGTATGTGAGATTAATAAAATAAAGATTTTTAAATTATGACCTCTAAAACCACAGTAGTTCTCAGAACTTCAGAAACAACATGCAAATGTGTGATGAGTCTGAAAGACAGAATGTTAAGCAGCCTCAAAACATAATCAGCAGAGAGCACTGACTATTTCAGGGCACACTGAGGAACTAGTGTTTGGAATACACTTTGCAAAACAATAGGATAAAGAGCCAATCTTCTTGTCATGGAATTCAAAGCCCTCCACGACCTAACTCTCACTGTTCAAGAGTATTACATTCCATAAATCCACAGAATGTACTGCTATATCTCTCTCCATTATACTCTACAGCCCGTTCACTCTATTGCTCATGTAAGTTCCCTCTAAACTTACCCTCTGCACATGTCAAGTCCTATGTCAATTATTGCACTCTCTCTTTCTCTCTCTCTCTCTTTTCCAAGATAAGGTTTCACTCTAGATCAGGATGACCTGGAATTTGCTATGTAGTCTCAGGGTGGCCTTGCACTCAAGGCCTCCTTTTTTGTGGGAGAGCATGAGTTTCAAAGAGCCCAGCTTCTTCACTGTGAGGCAACACAATGTGTGAGGATTCCGTATCATTAGAGTGGCTGAGACCTGGATAGAATGAAAACAGTTTGGCTTGATTTCTAATTCAAGAATGGCCATTGGCTCATTAAAGTCCAGCAACATCCACACTATCCTGACTGGGCAAGAAGTAGGCGGCCAGAGCCATTGTGTGGAGTGCATTCAGGAGATGGGATACTACCATGATATCATGGGATGCTACCACAATATTTTTGAAGAAAAGATACATTTATGATATATATACGGGAGTCCTATATTTGCTTTCTGCCCTCCAAGGCTCGGGGAACATTGCAGAAGAGGATTCAGCAAGAATGTAATAGCCAGAGGGGAGAGAACTACTTTTGTTCTCCATACTTCAGACATAAAGTGACCAGTACATTCATCACCTCATAGCAGTTGTCTGCTGCCATCACCTCCACAGCCTGTACAATACTGATCCCATCAACATTTTGAAATGGATGATGGAGGAGGGTTAAAAGAAAGAGATATGAAAATAGTAGAATAGACTAGGTGAAAAGAGGAGGAATTTTAATGGAATGGGGAGTAGACATTGGGGACAAAAAGTGGCAATGGGAGGGGATTCTGACCAAAATATTGTATGCTCACATATGAAAAATCATAATAAATGGTATTAAAAGGACTGTACAGATGCTGGCAAATCATTTCACTTCTCTGTACCTGAGTGGATGGATTAGACCTTGGCAGCATCATTGTGGTATAGGTGAGGACCACTGGGTAAAGTGGGAGGGTTATCATATTAAAAAGAGGAATCATTCCTGGCTTCAACCAGCATAGGTCTACTTAAATAATCCATTTGACATTGGCCATTTATGTAGGATTCCTCTAATGTCACTGAAAGATAGGTTGAAAACTTTTTAAAATAGGAAATTTCCAAGGTGGTTTCCACTTTTAGCATTCAGAGGATTTATTATTCAATATATACTTTAAAAAGGTCCTCAGGAAAGCTCTTTCTTTTATCACTGATCTATAATTTGTAATCAAGGTTGTAATTGTCTAAGACAGCACTTCTCAAATTTCAATATTTACTCAAGTTACCCATTTTTTTGTTTTTTTGTTTTGTTTTGTTTTTTGTTGTTGTTGTTGTTGTTGAATGCTGTTTCAGGAAGTCTGGGATGGGGCCAGGAATCTCTTTTTCCAAGAAAATCAAGTTATTAGTTCAAAATTCACACTTTGAGTATCAAAAGTTTCAGAAGAAGACCAAAGCACTGTGGGGAAAAGGGCCCAGTGGGTAGAACCCCTAAAGTCTGTACCCACAACTTTAGATTCACAATGCACTTTGGAATATCAGAGTCTCTGAGAAGTCCAGCATGGGTTTTAACTCAAAGATTTCTAAATTAATTTCAACACAGAATTCATTTACAAATGAGATGAGATGAAGGAATAATGGGAAAGAGGAGGGAATTCAGTCACATGAAGGGAAGGGAGAGGGCACAAAAGAAAGTAATGAAAAGAAATTATGATAAAATTATAGTGTACTCACATATGAAAATTCTCAATAAAAATTCCCTCAATAAAAGAGGTGTTATGTGAAATGGAATTTTTGAAATTTAAAAAAAGTCATAAAAATAGGAAGAGGAGGACTCATTGGAAAGAAGAAAGGATTCATCAGGAGTAGGAGTACAAAAATGTTAATGGGGAGAATATGTCCAAAGTATGTATATATATATATATATATATATATATACAATTATCAAAAAATTATGTACAAAGAATAAAGAATACAAGTTCCACAAATATGTTTTCGTGTGATTGCTTAATTCCTGTAAATAATAGCAAAAAGCCATACGGTTTTAGATTTTACCTGTGAATAATCAAAGATAATTATTCCTCCATATCTACGGGTTCCACATTTATGGATTTAACCGAATGTAAGGTCTCAAGGATGGGGAGGATGGCTGTGGAAAGCTGCCTTCTGAACACAACATGGCTGTTCTACCAAGAACTAATAGCAGCTGTGGCTTCCTGAACAACATTGAGCCCATCAACCTCCCATCATGAGTGGGAGAGGAGCTCATGAAACTACTCCTCCCAGAGGAGCTTTTGTCAGTCGATGGTTGATGGGAGTCATCTTCAGTGCTATAGCCCCTGGGGAGGTGTCCATAAGCCAAGAAATTACCCCCACCCATGTTCATTCAAGCAACCCTGATTAAACTCAGTGGAGCACAACAAATAGACATGAAAGTTGGAAGGAGATTGGCTGGGAAGAAAAAGGGGGTTAGCCAGAGTGAAAGGAGGATAAGAGAAATTGGGGATGAATAATATTGAAAGACATTTTATCCATGTATTAAATTATCAAAAATCAAATAAAAATAAAAGTATTCACAAAAAATAATCTACTAACATATACAGATTTTTCTTGTCATTATTCTGTAAATAATATAGAATAATCACAACTTATATAACAACAACATTGTATCAGTTATTCTATGTCATCTAAGATGATTTTAAGTATAGGAAAGGATGGGATAGGTTACACACAAATACTACATCTTTGAGAGATTGAACACCCATGGATTTTTGACATTTACAAGGTGACCTGGAACCAATCTCCTATGATACCAAGTGATTTCTATGTAATGTTTCTTTGAATTTTCCTTGACATTTCAAATGTTGACTAGATCTTTTGAAGAAAGTCAGAGGAACTACATCTGTGACAGGTTTCCCACTAACCAAATGATTTTTTGATAGTGTCCTCAGTTACCAGTTGAGTTTTGAGATTGAAGCAATCCTTATTGTTTTGGTGCTGAAGTAACTTCACTGCTAATGGAGTGTTCCACCAGGTACACCCTCCTCTTTCTCCTGTTCTCAGATGAGCAGGATCCCAGGAGTTCTGAACAAAGCTGCTACCACATACTTATAGGGAAGAGCCACTGTGCTCATTAGAACTGTAGAAATTAACTAGTAAAAGAGAAGACACCATCACTTGCCATGTCTGTAACCAGCCCTTTACAAAGCATGTTGACATATCCTTTGACCTCACCAACAATGTCATGATGAAGCTACACATATGTTACCTCCCTGCTGAATAGAGAAAGGGGTTGTAGTGAGAAGATTAAGTTGTTTTTTTAGATATCTCTCTGCTGGACGAGCCAAGAATAACAAACTTCTCTTATGCACAATTTACTTCTTATATTTGATTATTTGACTCAGTTTTCAGGTAGGAAAACAGGTGCCTTGTCCAAGTCTTCAAGTGAGGAAGTGGAAGAGCTGGATTTCAGACCTACCTGTTTGATTCCAGTGCCTCTGGAATGGGTATTTCTTCATGTGTTGCAGATATTAGCAGCTACCTGGCCTTGAAAAGGACATAAAGAGGTCCCCAAAGATAGTGAGGTGGAAGTCAGACACATGCCACAGGAGGTCTCTTTTCTCTACTGCAAAAGCACGCCCAAGGCCAACCCAGCATTTCATTACATGGTCACCTTGTCTTGCCTTTTAAATATACTGCACAATACCTTGTACAAGATGGTGTTATGATAATCTCAAGATGTCTCAATGTCTTTTAATAAAGTGCTTATTCACAGGGTACATTTTCACATTGTTCATCTCAGAGAAATTCTGGAGATTTTTGTTAAAGCATATAACATAAAATCACTATCTTGAGATTGAGTGGGTCCACATTGCTAGTTCAGCTTTGACTGTCTAGAGTCTTCCTAACCAAAAGTGCTAGTCAGCAGAGAAGGAAAGTAAAATCTTGTAAAGTCTTATAAAGACACCCTTTGATAGACAGGTCTCTGAAAATACCAGGCATGTGGGTCTAGACTAACATAGATGAGCAGACAAGAGCATGTGCCAACCGTGCGGCCGGAAACACATTCTGTTGACAAGAACACACAGCAGGCTGAGCAGACACATTGTTCGTCAGCTGAAAATATCCTTCCAGGAAGGGAGACGTTAAACCATCTGCCAGGAAGCCATTTGTGCACCTCATAGTGTCATCTTGGTATTTTTCATAGAATTTCACACCCCATATGTTAAATATGTCTCATAGATCATTTAAAATGCTTTTTGAATTGTCTGTATAATATGAAAGCCATGTGCTGCCAACCAATCACTCTCAAAGTTACTCATTCCTCTGAGCTGCCTTGGGTGAGGTGCTCTGGGGAAGTCGTGTGCAAGGCACTGGCCTACACATTTTCTCAAGCAGCATCAATAGTACTCAAGCAGTAACGATAGTCTTCAGTTATCTATCTTATGCACCAGGCTCTGTGTTAGGATGCTTGGCTGAATGTCCCCATAGCCCTATGGGACAGACAAGATTTCCCATACTAACTTTTCCAAGAGAATCACTTTAGAAGCTTTATGAAAACTAGTTCCAACCAAGACTTATTGGATTAGAATCTCCAATAAAGAAAATGTAACTCTATACCTTTTGGTAATTTTAGGGCATTATCAGGCAGTCTAAGGTTAACAGCATCCGGGAAAGATGAGATGATATTCTTATTTCAACTTTGGACTTCAGAAGACAAGTGCTTGGGGAGAAAAACCTGAATCCAAGATGGCGCCTGGGTTTCTCTTGACTGTCCACTCTGGAGGTGTCCATCAGAACACCTGCGAAGGGCAGCTGTGTAACCCAAATTGCAGTCTGGAGACCAGATGCATTAGCTTCACTTGGCAGCTGATAAGAAATGCAAACTCCTAGGTACCTTAGCAGGTTGGCTGAATCACAATCTGCGTTTCAGTCAGATCCCTGTGAAGCAGCTTGAGGAGTGCTATTCTGTCCCACCAGGGCCAGAAACTGAAAACTGCATTTCCCAAAAACCTCCTTTAGGTTTTGCCAGAGGAGGCATAGGAAAAGGTAGGAAAGCAGAAAGGAAAAGCTAGGACTCCCTGTCTGTGCAGTCTCATCTACAGAGGTCATAGTGGATACCAGGAATCTGAGGCTGCCTATTGCCTGCTCCCGAGAGTCATGCTGTGGTGAGCTGTGGAGTGGAGGAGTGAGGATTTTGACTTCCTGCTCAGGGCACTGGTGCAGTGCCCAATAAACCATCAACAGTAGCAGTGCAGAGTCATAGGTGAGGCTCACAGGTAATAGCCCAAGGGTGCAACCTTCCCAATTTGGGGTTGTAATCTCTTTTGCTCCTTCTAACAGCATGATCAAAATAATTCCTGGCATTATGTCCTATTCTATTTTAGAAAAATAAGATTCTCTTTCCTCAAGCGGTGACTAACTGAGATGATAACATGGGTATCATTTGGTAACTCTGCTCCTAATCCAAGGATGAGCTGGAGGAGATTCATTCCCACGTCCTAGGACTCAAACCAAAGTCCGTGTTCGTAACTGGCAGCAAACGTGTCAGAAGCATTATCAAGCACTCACTTAGGTCAGGCAAATGAGATGCCCTTTGATTTTGCTTCTCTTACTCACTTGAGAACATATGCTGAGGACTTATGATAATCACTACAGGAAGTTCTTGGGAGAGCACATAGCTCCACCACCATGAAAGGAAGCTCACAGGCCATTGCTTATTAGACAACGTGGTAAGATTATTAGCTAAGGAAAGGACAATCTTAACATAACTGTTACTCTACCAATTCATATAAAAGCTAATAAGATGGAACTTAGGACTGTAAAAAAAGTCCTTCTTGAGAACAAAGCGGTTACTCCAGGGTAGAGAAGTTGGCAGGCATTGCTTGTCCTCTTTCTCCAACTTCATCTCTGCTGTGCCACTGATTCTTGCATTCACCCATCCATTCTGCTGTCAGCACTGAGTGCTTTGCCATGCGTCTTCTTTACGCCTTGGGAATAAAGCACTTGAACAAAATAAGGTCTCCGGTCTGTGGTACTGCATGTGCAGAGGAGAGAGTGAATAAGTAAGTAAACAAATAGCACTGCACTCTTTGAAAAGTGCTCTAAGTGAAATAATCAGGGAGATGTGAGGGAGAGCTGGGGATGGAGTGTCATAGGCCTTTTTGAGGGAGTCTATTGGTGTAGCAGTCGCTGTCTTTGTCCTTCAGGAGGAAGTGGAAGAAGACACGAGTCTCCAGGCAATGCAGGAAAGGGAGGCTCAGTGACAAGCACCTGTGGGTGTTGGGGCGCCCTGCAGAGCCCCCACCCCATTCCCTCCAGGTTAGCACCCTCACAGCCAGTACACAGTTCTGGTTCTTCAGTGCAAGGCTGGGCTCTTACTTCCTCCATAGTTCAAAGCTCACAGTGGCAGCGTGGCTCAGTAGACAGGCAACCAAAGGCTCCAATCTGGGTCTAGAAGCTCAATGCCTTGCTACTAATTTCTTTGTATCTCAGTTTAACTGTCTACAAAATGGGCCTTATAAGTCCCAACCAACTTGGTTGTTGTGAGAATTGAATTCCACATTTGATGCATATCCCCCCCCCGCACTTTATCTGATGAATCAGCAATAAATAACCACTAAATTTACTTCAGTAGAATAGAATTTTTTTTTTCTGACTTCAATGCTTCCTTCACAAAGTAACAGATTTGTCTCAGAAGAAATAGTGGAGTGGGTATGAGACAGTTTTCTTCCTCTTCACCCGTTATTTATTGATGAGAAGTGATGGAAGGCACAGATGGCTCTTCCTCCTGGAAATCTCCCCTTCGAGATTTAATAATTACCTCGCTAAGATAACCTTCAAAGGTTTCTGTCAGTCAAGATTCATTTAGATACCAAGGAAAAAGGACTCGATGTGCTGACGTTTCCTGTCTGGCTCTCTCCAGCTCTGCTTTGGTTAGTTCCTTCCTGTGCATCTATCTCGGCATTTAAAATACAACATTGTAGAAGGACTGAGGGAAAGAGAGTAATTGGACAGACTCTGAGCTGGAAAAGCCTTGAAGGTCAGAAGATCTAAGTTCTTGCCTGAAAGGATGTGATGTGGAATGTGTCAGCTTGGCTAGGCTGTAAGAACAGGTTGTTACTCGTTTTAATTTGTATTTATTTTTTCCTTTTTGACACTTTCATACATGTGCACAATGTTTTCTGATCTTAATCTTCCCAGTTATCCTTTTTATCTGCCTCCCAATCCCATTAGGACCTTTTCCCCATCAATTTAATTGATTTAATTTAAATGAGGGACGCTTGCATGATCATGGTTGGAAGATTGTTTCCTTTGGAATGGACAACTTACCAGTGGTACACCACTGAGGAACCTGACTCCTACAGTCCCAGCAACTGTTACACTGTTGTTAGCTACTGTGGGACGGGTGGGGTCTCTGCCATCCCTCCCCCATCAATGCTGAAATAGTGATGGCTCAGTCTTGTGCAGGAAACTACAGCTTTGCGAAGTCACAGGTATAGCAGCTACGTTGCGTTCAGGAGACAGCGTTTCAGAGCCCTTCTCCCTACCCTCCTGCATTCTTTCTTTCTTTTTTTTTTCTGAGAGTTCCTGAGTTGCAGAGGACATGGAACCAGTCGTTTTGATGATGGTAACCACATGAATAAAACATCTTGTTTTGTTGATTTAGTAACCAACTGACTTTAAATATAGGTTATGGTACTTGGTGATGTGAAAATGTCTTAAGAGAAAACACTGACATTTCCTAAAAAGAAGACATTCTTTCTCTCTCTCTCTCTTTCTTGTGTGTGTGTGTGTGTTGTATGTGTTGTGTGTGTGTGTGTTTGTGTGTAAATGAGAGTGTTTTGCATCGTACAGCCTACTGTTATCTGGTTGTGATATACTCTTGGCTTCTGCTGGGACACCTTCAGATACTGGGCATTCCCCATATTGGGAAAAGGCCTTGCTCTCATTGTAGGGCAGCTGTAAACATCACAGCACAGTGCGTCTGCAGCCATAGGCCTTGGAACAGGGCACACCCAGCTGATGCTTCCTGCTCTGCCACCCCACTGCCTTGTATGCTCAGAGCGTGACTGGACTTCCATGGGTCCCTCTTTTAGATCTGTAGGGTCAGGCCTGTAAAGAGTACTGAACAAGAAAATAACTCCTCACTGCTGCCTCCCTTGTCCTTTACACTCCCTTATCTTCCCCCGTGGCCATCAACAAGGACTGAACATCTGTTACTTGAAGGCATTCTAGTCCATGTGGCACATTGTGCAAACCAGGTAGGTGAGAGTGCATGGACATCAGCTGGTAAACAAAGGAGGCAGTTAGGGTCATGAGACAGGTGGACTGTTGTCGAGGAACAGATGGCATGTGTCCAGAGAGGGAGGTTGCCTCTTGAATTTGATGTCAAGTAAAGGATGAAGGAGGAACGTGAGCTCAAGATGGAATGATGGTCACAAGGTAGCATGACCAAGATTTTGTTCTAATACATCAGGGAACCACTGGCGATTTTGAAAAGGAGAGTGACTTTTAATTTCTTTTATCAAAGTGGACGACAGAGTTCGGAAGGAATGCGTAAACAGGCATGGCCACCAAGGGAAGGCCTATGACACGCTCAACCCAGCATCCACACATCTTAGTGAAGACTGCCATCCTTTGGTTGGTACTTACTGGTGAATTTCTGTGTCTCCCACAGGGCAGTGAGCCTTCTGTTGGCTCACTTTTCTGGGTTATTTCAATCATCTCCCTGAGATCTATGCTCTGCCTCCTGTGTGAAGGGCTCACTTTGTCAGTGTCCTTCTCGAACTGTCCCCAGAACTGCTAGAATCTTGGAGTCTGGTCACATACCCTAAGAAGCTAATCCCTTGAGTGGATGAAGGACTTTTGTATCTGGAGCCTCAGATGGCCAAGTGCTTTTAGAAGCCTGATTGGACCATGGATTGATGCTAAGCCTGTATTGATGAGGGTCTACATGCCATACATAAATAAGCAGGGAGCAAATCCTCACTCTCCATTTTTTCAAGCTTCCCCCCACACCTGTGTTTCAGTGCACGATAGTGGATTCTACAATCTTCTCTACGTAAGGAAGTTCCTGGAGATGTGCTGTTCATTGGAAGAATCACTCCTGGAGCTTTGCACATGAAGGGGAATGTACAGAGAGTATACATCAGTAAATGAATAACTGTTTTAATTAGTGCTAAAGGAAGAAGTGCTTAGTTTTATTAACAAAATGGAGAATTTAATGTAGTCAAGAGAACTAAACAAAAGTGACTCATAATTCTATGCTGTTACGTATTCATCGCAAGTACTGTCTCAGTACTCATATGTTTGTATACACTTAATTGCCTTTCTTAATGTATTGTTGGAGCTCTGTGCAACAACAAATGATTTTCTAATATGGTTTGAATGATGACAAAATAAATTATAACATTGACTGTCTACAGTTCATTTAACATGATTAATTTAAATTAATGAAAATTATTAGTGTGGTGAGTCATTTCCAAGTTTTTCTCTTGTATTTTTAAAACTATTTATTTATTTATTTATTTATATTATTCTGATTTTACATTCATAGTATTGGCTCCATTGTCCTCCTCCCTGTCCTCCCTCTTCCAAAGGGACCCTCATCAATGGGGAATGTGGGTCATACATTGTGGGGGTAGTCAAGAGTTCTGGGGGGTAGGCCCCATTCTCTGTGCATAATGCCCCAACTTGTGACTCTTAACAATCTTTCCGCCCCCTCTTCCGCGAATTTCCCTGAGCCACATTGGGGTCATTTTAGTTCTGCTTCAGTGATGAGGTTTTGGGAGACTCTGTGTCTCTGGATATCTGGCTTAGTTGGAGTTGGATGTTCTCTGTGTTTATCTCCTTCAGCCTTTTTCTGGTGTTATGATCACCATGCACGCTGTATTCTTGCCCTTCCCCTACATTACTCTATGGTTTCAGTTGGGGCCCTGGTGAGGTGTGATTGGCTGATCCTCCCTTCAGGTTCCTTGTCCATCTGAAAAAAGATAAGGAAATTCTCCAACGGAGAGAGAAGTTAGTACTAGATAGAAGGGATGACCATAGATGTTTTGGAGGGAAATTTATATGCGTAGGCTCTCTTCTAGCTCACATTTGGTGGTGTCTTGATCTTGGAGACTGTGCTCATTTTTTGTACATGGTTTTAACTTATCTCCCAGTTCCAGCAATGAGCTCCATTCCACTGAGTGGATCTATTAGCCAAATCAAGAGCAATTAGTTACCCACCATGGCTGTGTTCCACTACTGCACTTGTTTGAGCATTACATCAGGTTGTTTCCTGCTGGGTATGTTAGACTTCAAGTTGTTTGGACCGATGTCGGACATTTTCCCCCAGTTGCTCATGTAGCACCCTCTGGCACTAGAATAGCTAACATCCTGTTATACATCTGATTATCTCCTTAGTTTAAAACTATAGAAGTGGTTATTGGGTCAAAGATAATGCCTATTCTATAGATATTTAAAAAATATTTATCAACATTATTTTATATTAATATTTATCAAAAATATTGTTAAATAATACATTTTCCCAATACCCTTTCTAACAGTAAGTAAACAGGAAGGAAACAGGACACTCATCAGAGAACTTGTCAGGGAGGAAGTTTCTTTTCGCTCCCATCCATCATGGCTGGGAAGGCACAGCAGCGGACACTCAAGGCCGTTATCCACAGTCAGAGAAGGATGAACACCAGTGCTCAGCTGGTTTTCTCCCTTTCATTCTAATTTTAAGTTTAATATTTGATACTTTCATACTTTCATGTATTTTGATCTTATCCCCTCATAATTATTCCCTTGCCCTTCTCACTAAAACCCTTCTTATTTCCAATTAATCCCTGTCCTACTTTCATACCTTGCATTTTATTTTATTTTACTTTTGGACCCATGTTCATGCAAGCAACCCTAACTTAACTCACTGTGTCAAAAAAAAAAAAAAAAAAAAAAAGGGACCAGTGCTGAAGAAATGGCTTAGTGGTTAAGGTGCTTACCTGTAAAGTCAAAGGACCCAGCTTCAATTCCCCACAACCCACTTAAGGCAGGTACACAAGGTGGCACATGTGTCTGGAGGCCCTGGTGCACCCATTCTCCCCCACCCCCCTGCCTCTTTCTCAAACAAGTAAATAAAAATAAGAATATTTTAAGCCCTGTGTGGTGGTGCACACCTTTAATCCCAGCACGCGGGAGGCAGAGGTAGGAGGATCGCTGTGAGTTTGACGTCACCCTGAGACTACATAGTTAATTCCAGGTCAGCCTGAACCAGAGTGAGAACCTACCTCGAAAAACAAAAAATCTTCATATATATAAAGGTTTTAAAAAAGCATCAGAGGATGTTTGAAAACACACAGGGAATTGAGTTATGGTAAGAGAGCATGTTACAAGTTTAAGATGGCGACTGTATTCATTTCTCGTAGCAGGGCCTGGCACAATTTAGTTACTGCTCAATAGGGGTTGATCATGTCAGTATGTTCACAACCTTTCTCACATTGACAACTGACAGAGATAGCCTTTAAGCTTCCATGTCTCTCACAGTAAATCATGGTCTGTTTGCTTTCCAAGCCTCTGGCATTGGGAAGAGAGGAAGACAACATGTATGAAGGATATACTGGATGCTGACCTGAGCCAACCTCTGCCCTCCCAGCATTGTTATATGTTTCCCCATCAAGTAGGAGTGGTGTGACATCCTGCCTTTGTGATGCATATGGAATGCTAGGATGCCTCTTGGAGCACAGCAGCAACTCCGGCTTATTTCAGGTGTGGTCATTGTCTTTTCATCGCCATGTAACTTCTGAAACCTCATTTGTTTCCCACTGTAACAAGAAGCATACATGAAATGTGTTACAGATATACATCAATTCCCATGAGTTCACAGGGACTGCTACTACAAACAGTTCGGCCACATGGGATGGAAAATGTGCTCTATTCTCCCAGTGCAGAGCAATGCAAGGGATATGATAGTGTCTACTTTACAAGATGAAACAAAATCCAGTCCATATTGTAGGGGTGTTTGGAAATATGAGTGTGTGTGCATGTGTGTGTGTGCCCTCTGCCTTGAGTGTCCAGGCTACAGCTCACAGGCCAAATCTATTCCAGGATAGATACAAATGTAGCACAACCTCAAAGATTACCTTAAACATCATAAGATTATTTGGGGATTTTTGTTTTTAACTCCATTGCATGATTCTCTAAATAACAATTTTGTGTTGCAATGTCAGAAGGTTGGACACATTTCCTTGACTTTCAATGGTCAGATTTTTCTAAGTCATTTTATGTATTTATTTTGAAGATGGCAGAAAGTGTGTGTGTGTGTGTGTGTGTGTGTGTGTGTGTGTGTGTGTGTGTGTGTGTGATAGAGAGAGAGAGGGGGGAGATAATAGGCCCAACAGGGTCTCTTGCCACTACAAATGAACTCCAGACACATGTGTCACTGTGCATGTGACTTTAAGTGGGCATTAGGGAGTTGAACCTGGGCCAGATGGCAATGCATGCAAGCACCTTTAACCACTGAGCTATCTTCCCAGCCTATTTCACCTACTTTCAAGCCATTGTTTCTTAAAATACACATCTTGCTCGTTTTTTTTTTTTTTTTTCTTTTGGTTTACTTTATCATTTGATTGGAGTGAACCCTGAGGTAGTTTTCTAAGAAAAGGAGCATGCAAAGTAATTTCTGCATTGATGAAAGTGTGTTTCATTTCAAATATATGCTTACATTTAAAACAATTTATTCATTAAATTGTAGGCATGAATGCAGCTGAAGATTGTCATTCTCCCTCCCAGACTTCATGTCATCATTTCTTCTCCCCCACACCTTCTATGCTTATACCTTTTGTCTTCCCCTCCTTTCCTTCCTCTCTCCCTTCCTTTCTTCCTCCCTCCCTCTCTCCCTTCCTTCCTTCCTGTGATTCTTTTTCTGGAATGCCTGAGAACTATACTGGGAACCTCTGCCTAACATTTACTTTCTGTTCTCTTCCCATACACCCCATGTCTCTACCATGTTGTACTGGATTTTGGATAATTTCTTCAGCTACATCTTCCATTCCTTTCACTGATTTTCTCTTCTCTAAAATTTTGATACATTTAAAAATTAAAAAAATAATAAAAGAATTCTTCATCCTCTCTATTTGTTGCATTTATATGTATTTAATTTCTTCAATTATGAATGTAATGTCACTTATCCTTACTTTTCTCTACAGGTATTAATAATGTATTGTTTTCATCTTATTTAATTCTGTTAGACTTCCTGAATTGTTGCTATTCCTGTAATTTTAAGGCTTACCGATGACTTATCTTGATTATAATTTTTCTTGCTGCATAGTTTTATGTCAAAAAGATAAATACTGTAGTCTGGATAGGATCCTACAATAAAATACCATATACTGGGTTACTTTAAAACAAAGATATTTATTCTCACTGTTTTAGAAGAGGGGAAGACAAAGGTCAAGTTTATAGTTAAGGAAGCTCTTGAGGAGGGTTCTCTCTGCCTTGTAGATCACACCTCTCTGTAAGCTCAAACAATAGAGGGGAACCTTTGTTCTCTTCTTTTATAAAGGCACAAACCCCATCACCCTTATGACATCATCTAAATTTAATTACTTCCCAAAGAAGAACTATCTTCATCTATGAATAACATTACCTTGGATTTACAGTTTCTGCATATAAATTTGAGGTAATGTATTTATTTAGTCCAGAAACCAGAAAATGTCAAGTCGGGTGAGGACGTGATGCCCTGGAACCTCAACACATGGCTGGTAAGAACAGGAGACAAATGGTTGTTGTTTCCAATGTCCTTCCTGGGAATGCACTTGTCACATGTTAGAAATTTTCTGTGAGCAGCAACATCTGACAAATTCCGTGACTAGGAACTAACCCCAGAGAAGTAAAGATGCACGCATGCAGAAAACGTGTGTGTGAGCAATCACAGCAGCAATCCTCATGGTCACCAAAACGGCAGCTTGCCTGAAGTGTCACTCACAGTTGAAAGAATGCAAAGTGTGACATCCCACATACTAAGGAATATTATTCACAGATAAATAGATCTGACTGATGCCTACCACAACAGGTTTGAACTTTACAACTATTCAAAATGAAAGGAGCCAGGCAGGAAACGATGTGTCATGCTTGCATTTATATGAAATGTCTATGAAGAATAAATCTATACAGCCTATTAATGAGTAACGAGTGTTGGGGGTGGAGCCCAATTAACCATAAGGAAACTTACCAAAAGTTTTTGAAATTTGGAAAATGTTCTAAAACTGGAGTATGTTAATAGCATAATTGTAAACACTTATGGGGAATTAAAAAACTGTACACTCACAATGGGAGTGCTGTATATAAATTATATATGGATGAACCTTTCCCCATGGGTTAATTTTTGTCATGAGGGAAAAAGCTAGAAAATTTAGTTGATATTTTATTCAAAGTAAAATTTTATAATTTAAAAATACATATATTTTGAGATTATGAATATTTAAATTTTTATTAAAAATTTATTAGTATGCAAAGAATTATGTTCCTTTGTGGTGCTTTTAGTTTTTATTTTTGACATTTTCGTACATGTTTATAATGTACTTTGATCTTATTCCCCAAATTACCCTCGCTTATGTCTCTTCCCCTCCCATTAACACCTTTCTTCCTCATTAGTCCTCATCTCACGTTCATGCCTTTTTTTCAAAGAAATTATTTTGTTTCCCTTGCCTCCTCTCTTTTCCTGTTTCCCTTCCTCTCATGCCCCTTTCCCACTGCAGCCCCACTTCAGTTTTCATGTTAACAAGTCCTTCGGCTCACCCCACTCTTTCTCAAACCTCTTGCTTCCCTCTTTTCCTAGATACTTTCATAGTCCATGCCCACTCTCCCACACCCTAGTTATATATGTATAAATATTAAAAGGAGACATTAAAGTAGAAGGGGGGATTATTTGGGAAGAAGAAGTGATCTAGCAGAAGGGGACAGGAAAAGGCATCAAGAGAAGATAATGAGGGGATTATAATATATATATATATATATATATATATATATATATATATATATATAATTGTCACTAAATTTAAAAAGTTAAGATCCATATGTGAAATAGAATATGTGAGTTTTTTTTCTTTCTGGGCCTAATTTATCTCACTTAGTATAAACTTTTCCATTTCCATCTATTTTCCTGCATATTTCATTATTTCACTTGTCTTTACAGCTGATCAATACTGCATTGTGTATGTGCACCTTATTTCCATTATCCGGTCATCCATTGACAGACATCTGGGTTGGTTCCATTTCCTTGCTACTCTGAATGGAGCAGCAATGAACATGGATGTGCAGTGGCTACAGAGTGCTTTACATCGTGCATCCAGGTCTTCTGGTTTCAGACACTCCATCCAGTTTTACCTGCTGGGGATCCTTTGCCTCCATCTCTGATCATGTTTAGATGCCTTTACATGTACTATTTAGTAGATTTCTTCAAATTGGAGTCATTTATTTCTTGATCTGTCTTTTGACCTTAGTATGTTGGAACATGCGGTAGTTTGAATATATGTCCCCCAATATATTCAGTGTTTTATTAGTTATAGTTTGCATCTGCAATCACCTTGCTAGAGGCAATGTCACTGGGGGCCGGTCTTAAGGTGTTTATGGTGGGTTTGAGATTCCATTGTAAAGATATGCATATGTGCCTAGCAGGAGTTCCTGAAGTGTGCTGTGTGACCTTTTGGCTGTAGTTTTGCTCTGTGTGCTGTGGTGGCTGGTTGGCTTTCTCTCTCTCTGCTTGGCCCTGTGAGAGCAGGTCACTTCTCCTGCCTTTATGGAACTTCCCCTGGATCTGTAAGCTTCAATAAATAATATCCCTTCCTCCATAACTGTGCCTGGTCTGGAAGTTCATCTCAGCGAACCTGAAGCTGTCTGCTACAGAACATCTCCCTTTGCTTGTTTGTAGGGTAGAGTTTGGAGCAGTCCGTCTTTTGTTTACCATTCACACATGGATGTCAGAGACTACATCATCTGTTGATCACCACCTCTAGAGCAGGCACAGCAGGCTTAAAGGTGGCCAGTAGTTAGCCAGCTTATATTTAATGAACATAGTTATTTAACTTACTTTTACATGAGAGATAATTGTACAAGACTTAGCATACATAAACATTGACATTAAAATTAAAACAGAATTGACCTCTTATCTAGCAGAGCTTGTTGGCCAATGGTTGATATTAGGTTTCTTTCTCAATCACTCTCCACTGTAGTTTTTGAGACTGGCTCTCTCACTGAACCTGTAGCTCACTGATTTGGCTAGACAAGTTAGCCAGATAGCCCCAAGGAATGCTCTTGTCTCTGATTCCCCAGTTCTGGAATTATAAGCATGTGCCACATGCCCAGTTTTTATGCCTTTTATGCCAGCTCTGGATTTACCACCTAACTCAGGTCCTCATGCTTAAGTGGGGATAAGCATTTTTCCTAGTGAGCCATCTCACCAGGCCTGATCTTGTCTTTTGATGTAGACAAGAAGCACCTTTGAAAATCTGAGAAGGAAATTATGAAGCCAACAATAGGTGTTAGTATGTAGCTGTGGTTCAGTATGCACTGAAAATATATGTCCCCTCAAAATCCAACCTGAGGGCTGGGGAGATGGCTCAGTGGTTAACGGTGCTTCCTTTCAAGCCTGAATTCAACTCCCCAGCACCCATGTAAAGTTAGATGCAAAGTGGCCCATATGTCTGTGGATCCAACACACCTACAGCACTGGGAAAATGAGCATGGAGAATCCAGAAGCTTTGTGGCACATACAAAGCACAAGGAGAAAAAAATCAAAATAACAGCGATGGATACTCTGCCTCAAACAGGGTGGAGGGAGAGAACAAACAATGCAGGATTGTTCTGAGGCCTCCACATATGTGCCGTGGCATGCACACACAGATACATACGCATGATAAAAATATATAAAGCTTTATCCTGAGATCTGAACCTCTGTGCTGATGTTATTGGGAGGTGGTTCCTTTGGAGGTGATTAGATTATGGAAGATTAGTCCTCAGGAAAGACCTTTCATATCTTCTCTCATACGAGGACACATATGACAGCTATGAACTGGGAAGCAGTCCCTCACTGGACTCTGGACATGTTAGCACCTTGATCTTGTACTTTCCAGCTTCCAGAACTGTGAGAGATAGGTATTTATTACTGAAGACAACCAGCCTATGGTAGCTCATTATAGCAGCCTGAATGGACTTTTGCATAGCTTTGTGTGCAAACTTCAATATGCATACGGATGAGCCACAGGCCCTGTTACAAAGTATAGATGCTGTTACAGTTTTGTGGCATGAGATTCTGTACTTGTGTCTGAAAGTTGTTTGATCAATTCATTTTCCTTTAGTTTTATATTATTACTATTTTAGTAATATTTTAGATTAGGTCATTCTCTTCTGAGGTACAGCCACTAGTGAGAGACGAAGGAGTGCAGTGAGACTGAGGGGGATGGGGTAATGTGGGTACATGTGGTCAAAATGTAACATGCATGTATGAGATGAAGGACTTCTAACAGAATTTGTCCTGATGCTTGGTGAACATTGTGAGTTGCAAAGTGTTCAAGTGAAAACAGAAACCATCAAACTGAAGGAGTCATAGGGACCCACCTCATGAGAATACTAATTGTAGCAGACAGCTCCAGGTTTGCTGAGATGAACTTCCAGACCAGGAACAGTTATGGAGGAAGGGATTGTTGAAGCTTATAGATACAGGGGAAGTTCCATAATGGAAGAAGAAGTTGTCCCCTCTTAAAGAACCAGGCAGAGAGAGAGAGAGAGAGAGAGAGAGAGCCAAAAGCCACACAGCACAGCACACCTCAGGAGCTCCAGCTAGGCACATTTTGTATATCTTTTTTAGATTGAAATCCTAAACCCACCACCACACCTTAAGATCCGCCAAGGGAACTGCCTCCAGGCAGGTGGCTGCAGATGTAAACTACAAACTAATAAAACACTGAATATATTGGGGGCCATCTATTCCAACTAACACACTAATGAAAGGAATTAATCTATAAAAGGAATGAAGTGCCTCCAATTACAGCAAGTTGTCCACCAGTAAAGGTGGCAGAAGGAATTAGTGAATGGGGATAGGTCTTGACCAGCAGACCTTAAATTATTGCTTGTGAAAGTGCACTATAATGTATTTAATTTGATTAATAATACATAGCACTTATGCATTCTCATGTGCTTATTTGCAGGACTTTCCCCAGTAACTAGAAGGATTTGAGGGATTGGGGGGAGGGGGGACACTTTCCTGGTGCCTAAGGTCATTGTGCTTTGTACAAGCTACTGACTCCTTGTTCTCACCCCACCTTTTTGTCCCTGGGTCATAAAATGCTACTCTTCTTGTCCCCATGTTTCCGGTCAGTGGGTACACAGTGGACAGATCAAGCTCTCTTTGTGAGCTGTATCAGGGAAGAGAAGGAAGGCCCCCATCATCTTTCTCTGTACACTTCTTCTGATGAGTGGGGAATTTAAGACTTCCAGCTAATACTTATGCTCTCGCTCAGCTTCCCCTGCCCCCGACTATGGAATCATGGGTAGTGCCCCGGTTATGTAAAGACAGCATTTTGTTTCATTCTTTAGTGTAGTTCTTTATGTGCCTACTTCACTGGCTAGGCTCCCAAAGGGGTGACGTGGGCACTTCTTCCTCCCTCCGCAGACACTTGTCCATTGTCTGGAAGAAGGTTCCCTGATGAAAGAGACACTCAGTAAACTTCTTCGAGAACAGTGAGAGGATCTGCCTGGTGCTGGGTACAGCATGCCTCATGCACTTAGGAATAAGCACAGAATGGACTTTTAGGCCCACTAGGCTTGACCCCTTCTGTCCATGCACCTTCTACTCTGGCTGGTGAGTACAAGTGGTATTTTAGACGTCCTGGAATTAGAACCAGTCCAGAGCCTTTCCCCAATAAGCCCTTTTCCCTCATCCATCATCATGTGCTATGAGGCCTTACGAAGAAGCCTTCCTCAGTGTGCTTCAAAAGTTACCCTATTCATAAACTTGGATGGATTTTCCCCAGATCATCCAGTGAGTTTGTCCTTGCTTCTCCAAGTGTCCTATCACACTGATAAGATCAGCCTTCTCTGCAGTCTGGACTCCTTCCATGGAAATGCCCAGTCACAGGTCTGAGGGAGGTCTGCTATATCTTTTTTTTTTTTTTTTTTAAAGAAGTTTATTTATTTATTTATTTTTTATTTTTTGGTTTTGCGAGGTAGGGTCTCACTCTGGTCCAGGCTGACCTGGAATTAACTATGTAGTCTCAGGGTGGCCTCGAACTCTCGGCGATCCTCCTACCTCTGCCTCCCGAGGGCTGGGATTAAAGGCGTGCGCCACCACGCCCGGCTAGGTCTGCTATATCTTGCAGGGGGCTTAGTTCCCCACCAGCAGCTGCTGGTTTCAGGCCTAGTTAGGCCCATGGAAATTCAGAATAAACTGCATTATTCTCAGTGACATCCTTTAGTGACAAAGATGTATTCAACCCCTGTTGTTGTCATCCACTAAGCTGGGTACCAAGAATAGGATGGAGAGAGCAGATCAAGCAAAAAATTGGAGGCATCCAAGAAAGATCCTGGAAAATGTGCCTCTCACCTGAGGCTTGATGGAGTATCCAAGCAGTGGGGACAAAGAGAAATAGGAGCTAGGCCAAGAGGCCATGAGGTAAGACCTGAGTGGAAAGGGGGAAGTGCCATTATCACAATGGAAGAGAAATAACATGACCATAATGCTGTTCTGACAGGTGAAATGTATCCAAGACCCTGTCCTCAACCAAACTTTAACTTGCTTCTCTAAATTCTCATCTCAACTATTTCTCAACCATAGCCTTGGTCCTGCCTATGCCTGAAGAGTTTCATTGCAGCAAGAAACCTGCTAAGTCAACTTAGTGAGAACTCGTACCTTCCATATCTTACCAAACGTAACATCTGATCAAATTCTTATCCCTCACTGCTGATCTAGTTACCGTGGTCTCCTCCTAAGGATTTTCCATTCACCAACTGCCACCCTCTTGGACTCAGAACATCTGTTTTTCCTTGTTAGATTAGGTACAGAGCTGGTGTTGAGACTAAAGTCTTCTTTCTCCAATAAAACAGTTTCTGAATAAAATTTATCTTTATCATATCAGTGTTTAGTGCTGGTTCTCCAAGACAAAAAGGAAGAGACTGAGTCATAGGAGGTGAATAAAGCCAGACAATGAAGTCTTTGAATGCACAGACAGCTAATGTAGAGTTTCAGAATTCAGGTGCTAAGGTTCATTTGCATGTTAACAGTCAGTCTCTTTGAGCAGAAGAAGAAGAGGGAGATCAATGCAGAACAGGTATAAGACCAAGCTAAATGAAAACAGTTAAAATTATTTTATTGCTGCATTTTGTTTCCAATTTTAAAATAAATAAACACAAAAGACTAAAACTTAAGGTTCAGGGACAAGGAGGCCTCTAGAGAAATAGAAGACAAAGTAAATTCTAGATTAGAAATACAGGCAGCAAGGAAAGGGTGGACTGAGGTAAAGGACAGGTTGGGTCAAATCCAAGCACCAGAAGCTTCATGATGGATTAAAAAATGTGAGGGATGGGGCTGGAGAGATGGGTTAGGGGTTAAGGCGCCTGCCTCCTAAGCCTAAGAACCCGGTTCCAATCTCCAGGTCCCACGTTTAGCCAGATGCAAAGTGACGCAAGGGCGCAATGCCGCACTTGACCACAAGGGGGCGCACACATCTGGATTTCATTCACAGCAGCTGAGACACTGCTGACGCGCCCATCTCTATCTTCCTCTTCCTCTCCCTCTCTCTCTCTTTCTCTCTCTGTGTCTCTCTCCAAAACAAATAATAAAAAATAAAAAGTTAAAAAAAAATGTGCGGGATGAAGACTGCTAGTGTGGTATGAATAAAAGGTGTGATAACTTGGGCTAGAAAGACAGCTTACCAGTCAAGGTGCTTGCCTGAGAAGCCCAAGGACCCAGGTTTGATGCATAAGGTGACACATGAGCACAAGGTCGCACATATATACACAATATGGTGTACTCTTCTGGAATTCAACTGCAGTGGTAGCGACCCTGTTGCACCAATTCTTTCTCTCTTGCTTTCTCACTCTCTATCTCTCATAAATAAAGTAAATAAAAATATATGATAACTCCTTCTTACCCTCTGTGAGACTAAAAGCATAGACCTAGTGTAATCCATTTATACCACTCCTCATAGTCACCTGACCCTCCCTGGCATCCCACCATCCCTGATCACTGGAGGTAGTCCAGCCAGCCATAGCAGTGTGTAAGGTGAGATCCTAGACATTTCCATTTCCCCTTCAAGAATAACTTTCCTCCATCTGCTGCTGGACAGCTCCCATGACTCCTTGAGGTCAGGGAGACAGTAGCCCAATGCAATAGCCCAAAGACAGCTGGGATTTCCTTCCACCAGGACATGCAATGTATGAGGAGTCCACCACCTTGTGTTGGAGCTGATTATGTCATTTCCTCTCAACAGCATTCTATCTGTTTTAGTACAGAAATAAAAACTTCAACTAGATTCTTGAACATCTGTGAGGCTCCCAGTGGGCAGCATGTAAGAAATAACAATGTTCACCTTCAAAAATATTTCTTGACAAGAATGAGAGCTTCACTATGAAAGCTTAGTTTCTGATCCAGCTTGTATTCAACGCATGTGTTATTTGGACTGACTTGCTACAGAGAATAAAAAAAAGTGATTTCCTTCCCTCACTTTCAGAGAAGCAAAGCAACTGGCACTGTCTGCAAGTTAGAAGCCCTTCTAAGGGCTGTAATTTCTTTTCGTCTATTTGATCACATCTCAATCTCCCCTGATTTGGAGGAAAACAAGGTTTATCAAGAGAAGAATAAAGCAATTTGGAGTCATTGGTGCTGAGTACATGTTTAAAGAATGCTGTTCCAAATAATTTAACAAGTTTCTGAATGAAAAAATAAATTAGATCTGCAAAGTCCAATGATGGGTCTGAAGAGAGCATTAATATAGGAGTTAGAAATACTATTTTAGAAAATAGAATTAGGGTTTTTGCTTCCCTTTATACCACAACTGTTATTTAGTAGACATATTGTGCTAAATAGTACATTTTTATTGTTTTAAATGTTCTCTTATTTTCTGAGCACTTCCTAACCTCCTGCTATATTTCATCCTCATAATAGATTTGTTGGGCAGGATTTTTAAAATCAAGTTTAAAAATAAGAAAAAATGTCAGGAATGACTTTAAAATACTTATGAATGCTACTTAATTATTCAGTGTTTCCTTTGGTGGACAAGCACATAGTGAATTTTGGGTTAGGTTAGATCCAGAAAAGATTCTCAAAAAATGGAAATATTATTTGTAAATTTCCAATCCTTTCCTTTTTCGTATGATTCGATTCCTATCTTAGCAGAATGTCTAAAAGTGTTTGATGATAGTGTTATATTAGCAATGTTAGGTAAGGAAGCTTAGAGAAAACGTGAGAATCTAGAACCCAACACTATGCCTGTGAATTCTGTAAAGAGATAGCACACCAGAGTCACAGAGACAAGACAGAGCCACAACAGGTTATATATGGTTAGAATCCAATGAGTCTGGCCTAAAGTATATGTCCTGGTTCAAGGTCTAATGGGTCTTCACTCCTCTTACTATATCCTAACCTTAGTTTTAGGATTTGACTATCTAACAGCCAATAGTTTACAGACAAAGAAAATTGATTAAGAATGAACAAGTGCCTGGGAAAAGTGGAACTTATAGCACAGGTATATATCCATTGGAGGCTGAGACATGGGGAGCGAAGAGAAAGAGAGCTTGGTTGAAGTTGCTGTGGAAGGATTCATTCCTGCTTGTGTCACTTCTGTGCCTGTGGTGGTTTGAATCAGATGTCCCCCATAAACTCATGGTTTTGAATGCTTTCTTCCCATCTGGTGGCAATTTGGGAGTTGTATCCTTCTGTAGGAGGTATGTTGTGGGTGTTATAGCCAGCTTCCCCTTGCCAGTGCTTGGTAACACTCTCCTGTTCCTATTGTCCACCTGATGTTGGTCAGGAGGTGATGTCTACCCTCTTCTCATGACATGATTTCTCCTGCCATCAAGATGCTTCCCCTTGAGTCTGTAATCCAAAATAAACCCTTTCTTCCCACAAGCTGCTTTTGATTGGGAGCTTTCTGCCAGGAATATGATGATAACTGCAATAGGACCAATGATGGAAAAGAGAAGTTGTAATGTGTGGCAGGATCACGTTTTTCCAAAGGGGTTCCTAAGTCTATGGCATGAAGCTGTGGAGGTGAGTGCTAAGTTGCAGTAGAAGTCCCAGGTGCTGCAGAATCTTGGGCTGTGGGACAGCTGAAGAGGCAAGCTGCAGGCTTGAGTGGAGGGAAGCTGCACGTACTGAAGGCAGCAGAGACAGAGGGCCGGATGATGACACCAAGAGCCCCAGGTTGCAGATATGGAGCTGAAGGGGTTAAATGTCCTTCTTTTGTTCTTGCTTTATTCTAAACTTTCCTAGCTATGCCCCTATTTTCTCTTTTAAATGGGCATGTATACTCTGTGCCATTGTATATTAGAATTATGTAATGATAAGAGATTGCCTTGAATCTCATCAAAAACTTTGGACTTTTGAACAGTGTTGTGACTGTTAAGACTCTGGTGCCCTGTGTCACTGCTATAAATGCATTTTGCCTTATGATTTGGCCATGAGCCTTCGAGGATCAGAGTAGAATGTTATAGCTTATAAGTGATATGTTTGGTATATGTTGTAGTAGTTCTTACAGAACACCCAACCAGATGCAGCTGATGGAAGGAAAGGGTTTATTTCAGCTTATTGTTTTGAGGGGAAGCTTGATCAAGGCTTGGTCAAGCTTGAGTGGCAAAGCACACAGCTGGAGCATCCTATCTTCTCATATCATCTGGGAGGTGGCAACCCGAGTAATCTGAGAAATGAACACTCAGAAGGGCTGGAACCCCAAGGTCTAACCCCAGCAACACACCTCCTCCAGCAAGGCTCTGTCAGCTGGGGATTGAGTACCAGGCTTAAGCACAAACACATGATGAGGCCATGGGGGATTGTTCTCATTTAAACCACCATGCATGAGGACAACGGTTGAGCTTGGATTAGTTCTCATTCTTGTCATCATGACTGGATTTGGAATCACCTTGATGATATATCCCTAGCATGTTTATGAGGATTTCACAGAGGAAGGAAGACCCACCCTGAATAGGACCCCCAGTGAATAAACAGGGAACAAGGAGAAAGCCAGCTGAGGGTCAGCCTCCCCTGTTCTCTGCCTCCTTCTCTGCCCAGATGAGAGTATTCTCAGCCACCCACATCTACTGCCATAATCCCTGACATGCCTTCTCTGCAATGATCAACTACTGTACCCTCTTAAACACAAGCCAGAAAAAAAAATCTTCCCTTTAGTTGCTTTGTGCCAGGTATGTGGTCACAGCCATGAGAAAAGTAACTAGTACAAAGACTTAGATCCTGATAAATGTGGCCCAACAGCATCCTGGAATCAGATCAATCAAATGAACACCCTTCTCCACACAAGGAAGGAATGGGCAATAAGCCAGGCTTCCTCACAGACACAGTCCATGGCTCTGAGGAATGATCATAAGCAGAAAGGCATTGAGTTGTAAGCTATGTTCATTTCACAAGCATTCTACCAAAATTTCAGTTAAACATGTCCTCTGTTCTATGCCACACACAGCCACATCCCAATGTCCAAAAATGAGTAGCAGCTAGAAATAAATATTTATTTGTTTTCCTCCCTGTCATCAAGGAAGCTATGCTGAATATTTAAATAGCATCCTTTCTTGGATGTTCCATGGCTGTGAGTTGTGGGTGTGACTCAAATCTGCTTCCTAGCATTGAGCTCTGGAGGAGCCCTTATGACTGTGGGGCACAGCAGTGTCTGCATTGAATCCTTAGAGTGACACACATTGTGAGGACCCAATTCTACCATTGGTGTGGCAAAGCTCATTTTAGGACTCATGAGTGAACAGACTATCAAAAGAAAGGCCTTCTTATCTTGAGAACTGTCAGTGTGACATCACAAGGATTGGAAGGTCCCCAGCCCCTTTATTCTGTGATAGAGGGAAGAGGCTAAAAACAGGGTGATGACATTTGTTACTGAGTTTGATTTCCTTTGGCTGCAAAGGTAATATTCTGTTTATCAGAGATGATTTTTTCTTTAGAAGTTCAGTACAGATAGTATTGTTCCAGAGATTTGAAATGCTGACAACTTTGGATGTCTCTCAACCATCTGATGCAGGAAATTTGCTTTTCATAAAAATAACTCAGAAGACATTTTTCCAGTGACGATAGGCATTAAGCTGGAGTTCAGTGCTATTTTCATACTAAGTTGTAAGTTTTAGAGAGACAGCGATGGGGATTGTCCCTGAAAACATGCCAAGTCGTCACAAAGTTGTATTCTTGATTTATATCTCTTCCGCTTTCTAGCTGCCTTCTGAGGCCTGAGACACCTGGGTCACAAACAGGAGTTTTGGTACCATTTAGCCTTAGATTTGAACCCTAGTTGCAATCACAGTTTTGGTTACTTCAAGCCTCTTATTGGAACATGTCCAATACCTTCCTTCTCCATTTGTATGAAGAGAATAGAAAAAAATATCCTGATGATCAATTATTTTTAAATCTTAGCATAGAAGAGAAACTAAATGGTGATTATGTCATCAATATTGTTATTTGGTTTCTCACCCCTAATTTTCCCAACCAGTACAAGATGACGGCACTGGTCTCTTTCAGATCGATGCTTGGTAGAAAGCTGTCCTAATATGTTCACTCATCACTATACCGTCCAGTCCTTGGTTTATAGGATAACAATGGCTTTTACATTTCAAATGGTTGAAAGGAATAATAATATTCTTAGATCCAAAATTAGTTCATGATCAGATATGTGTCCAGGAATCAAGCTTTATTGGAGCATAGCAACATTTATCATCTACATGCTGTCTGGGTGCTTCTCCTCCACAGCTGTAGAGCTGAGCAGAGATTGGACAGCAGATGTTAGCCATTTACTATTGGCCCCACATAGAACACGTGTGCCAACCTCTAATATGGAGAAAGAAGTCACAACTGCCAATTCTAGCTCTGCTACTCACTAGCCATAGGACCATGTAGGAATAACCTTTAGTTTTCTTAGGTGATAGGAAATACACTTTATTATGAAATGGTAAAATTTTAGCAGCTCACAAAGAAACCTCCCAAAAGCTGTAGGAAGAAAAAGGGCAATCATGTGCAAAAGAAGGAGGAGCCCCTTGGAGTCGGCTTCTCCACAGCACCGTGGTATGGTTATTTGGATGCATGAAGCAACAGAAAGACATTTCTGCTTCAAAGGGAATATGGAATTGTATGCCCTATTTAAAAGTACGGGCATGGCTGAATACATGGCTCCATGGCTTATCTACAAAGCCTAATGACTTGAGTTCAATTCCCCAGTACCCATGAAAATCCAGAAGCACAAAGCGGTGCATGTATCTGGAGTTCATTTGCAGCAGCTAGGGACCCTGATATGCCCTTTTTCTCTCCACACCACCCTTTCTGTCTCACTCTGCTTGCAAAATAGATATATAATTGTTTTTCAAGGAAGGACAAAGGAAAGCTATCCTGAGCCATATAAGATCATAGGTCCTCTATAAGCCTTTTGTCAGCTTGGTTTTCAAGCCAACAACTTTGCCATATATCCAGTGAACCTTTAGAAGAAAATATAAGGCAAAAGGCTGGGTGCGGTGGCACATGCCTTTAATCCCAGGATTTGGGGACAGAGGTAGGAGGATCACTGTGAGTTTAAGGCCACCCTGAGACTACCGAGTGATTTTTCAGGTCAGCCTGGGCTAGACTCTACCCTGTAAAACCAAAAGAAGGAGGAGGAGGAGGAGGAGGGAGAGGAGGAGGAGGAGAGGAAGAGGAAGAGGAAGAGGAAGAAGAAGAAGAAGAAGAAGAAGAAGAAGAAGAAGAAGAAGAAGAAGAAGAAGAAGAAGAAGAAGAAGAAACGAAAGAAATTACAAGGCAAAAAAAAAAATCTCACTGTTTATCTTCCAGGATAAATAATTGTCACTCATGAGTATAGATAATTCAGAAAGCTACTCTTCTGCTTGAGTGGCAAAGAAAAGGGTAAAACTACTACAAATTCAGAGAAGTCACCTGGGTCAATGTCTCAAAATAGTATCAGTGGATAAAATATTTGTACTGCATGATGGGGGACCAGAGTTTGGATCCCCAGCATGTAATGCCATGCCAGGTTTGTGGCCTGTCTGTAACCCAGTTCTTGGGAAGCAGAGGAAGAGAGAAAGAGAATCATTGTGGCAGGCTGACTGGTTAGACTAGTCCAATCTGCAAGCTCTGGGTTCATGTGAATGAACTTATCTCACTAAATAAGGTGAGTAGTAATCAAGAAAGAAATATGAACTCAACCTCTGGCCTTCTGAGCACCCCCCCACACACACATGTGAGCATGCATACATGCACACACAGGTCCATAAAAATGCCACACCAGGGCTGGAAAGAGGACTTAGCAGTTAAGGCTCTTGCCTACAAAGCCTAAGGACTCATGTTTGACTCTCCAGGTCATATGTAAGCTAGACACACAAGGTGATGCTAGCACACAAGCTACCACATGTGCACAAGATGGCACATGCGTCTGGAGTTTGATTGAAGTGGCTGGAGGCCCTGGAGTGCCAGTTCTCTATCTTGAAAAAAAAAAAAAAAAACACCACCATAAAACAAAGCACTCTGAAAAGAAAGACAACAAGGAAGAGGCCCATTCTCCAGATTATGGTGGTTTGGAGAAACCTGTGTTGCAGTGTTAGCATCTGACCATCCTGTGAGGGAGTGTCAGGAAGTGTCATCTTTCAAGTCCACATTCACAGACTTGTGTATATCTTTGAAATGTGGAGGCTTTCCTGGAGACCCTGACATCTTCTTTCCTGCTACTGTGACATGTAGCAGGAGTTGAGTAATTAAGAAATTCAGTTTGTCTTCAAGTTTTAATAGCATGATGGAAAACATTTTGTCTCTGTGATTCTTCCTAATCAGCAGTGTCTTCCAAATCAAAACATCCAATAAACACTGCAACATGAGGTTATTTTAATATTTAATGCACAGAGAAGTTTCCTTTGACTCTGGAGTCTGTGGACTGGAGCAGAATGCTATCTGGTATAAGAAATGGGGTTCAGCCTTTTTGACACCCTATCTTTGCTATGTTTCCATGAAATAGTTCCACAGTGGGTGGAGGGAAGCTTTTATTCCATTTCTACACTATAATTGCAAAGAATCCATTTCAGTGTTCGTTATCTTGGCCCATTTTAATTTCATTTCTATTTGTTCCTATGTAGTGCATTTTTGGAGTGATGAACTATACTCATTTATGGGCTCATTATCACCTTGGATTTCAAACAGTGTTTTTCTAACTTGTGGGGAATATAATCATTTCAATGCTATTTCTACATCAATGGGCCCACACGGCAGTAATAATAATATGAATAGCTACCAATTACACACCATGTGTGGCAGATAAGGGTGATAAGCAATAGCTGTGCAGCTGTATAATTTAATCTCCAAAAACAGCCTTGTGACACAGCTTTGATTATCACCACCATTTTATTTATGAGGAAACTAGGGCTCTGATAGATGGACTAATTAATCCTCCCGCATGATAGGTGGAAAGTGGTTCAGACAAGTTTGAATTCAAACCTCTCTGATTCACTCAAAATACTATCCTTGGTACTACATCATGAGGATGCTGCAGTGGTTTGAATCAGATGTGCCACATACACTTAAGTGTTTTGGATGCTTGGTCCTCAGCTGGTGGAAGTTTGGGTGTCTGGAACCTTGCTGGAGGAAGTGGGTTGTTGAGGGAAGCCTTAGCGGTTAATACTGCTAGTCTTCAGCTCACTCTCTTGCTTCTGTTTTCCACCTGCTATGGCAGAGGTGATGTCCAGCCTCTGCTCATGCCATGCTTTCTCCTGCTGTCATAAAACTTCCATTTGAGACTAGAAACCAAAATAAAAACACTTTCTTCCCTGCCGGTTCCTTCCCCCAGCAGGTAGAGCTGAAGAGAGAGCCAGGCCAGCGGCTCCTCTTGAGGCTGAGCGGGATGACGGGTGTCGGCGGCCCAGACCCCCCTCCTCTAAAACACCGGAGAGAAAAAACACACTGGGCCGGGAGTCTGTTGAGGCAGGAACTGATTTTATTGTAACGAGAGGGTATATATCTATTTTGAGAAAGAAGGTGGGTCCCAGGATGGGAAAAAGGTGTAAGGTCCAATAGTATTTCACCACGTCAGCAGTAGCTGGGCGGGGGCAGTTTCGGCTTAGGCCTTGCTGAGTCACTCTTAAGCGGAAGTAGGCCAAAGACAGGTTGCCAAACTCTAGTCAGGCTTAGGAAGTTCCACTAGGCCTCACACCCGGGCCTCATAGGGCCCAACACTTCCCATCAGCTGCTTTTGGGTGGGTGCTTTGTCCCAGAAACGAGAAGGTAATTACAATGGATGCCATCGCTGCTGTTGTCATCCTCATCACCACCAAACAGCAGGGATAAACCCTCACTGCCAGGAGGCACTCTGCTTACATCTGGTCTCTGGATCCCGAATCCCCAGTTCATTACATTCAATAGCCACACTTCTATAATCACAGTAACATTGAAAACTACGTAAATACTGACTTCATCTGCCATCTTATTTCCTGTTCATAAAGGTTGGTAAGGTCTCAAGAGAAATAAACAAGCTCTGAGGTAGAGATAAGAAAATATGAGTGGAGGAGAGCTTCTATGTGACGGCTTGTGGTTTGTGAAGCAAAAGAAGTCAGATTATTTTCTAGAATATCATAGAGCTTAGTAGTGAGCCTCTGAAACAAATCATCTAGAAGTTTTCTAGAACATTCTGCCACCTAGTGTAGAACCTTCAGTGGTGAAAGTACTCGGTGTGTGCAAGTCACGTTACTATGAGTCAGTGAAGTTATCATGAGCCTCTTATGGGCAGAGGTTGTTCTATCAACTCTTCAGTGCTCAGGGGAGATCTCCTTTCTGAAGGTGCCTCATAGATGCCCATTTCAAGGAGGACTCAGACCCAGCCCAATGTTTTGGGTTTTGTCAGGAAGGATGGTGCATACTTAACACTTGCTGGTGGTGTGTAATCTTCTCCCTTGCCTGCAAACACCCCGTAATCAGTAGTCCCAACTTTTCCCACCTAGAACTTGCCCTTGGCTTTTCTTGATCTCCATTATATTGATCACACACTCTTGATTGTGTCTCCTTAATATCAACCTTTTTTTTTTTTTTTTTTTTTTTTGAGGTAGGGTTTCACTCTAGCCCAGGGTGATCTGGAATTTACTGTGTAGTCTTAGAATAGTCTTGAACTCATGGTGATCCTTCTTCCTCTGCCTCCCAAGTGCTGGGATTAAAGGTGTGCACCACCACACTCAACTTCCAATTTCTTAATTTCATTTCTTCCCTCCCAATCTCACTAGTTCTAATTATAACTGCCATCCCCTCTCATCCTTAGCTCTGAACTGTATCTCCTTGTTCTTCCTGGTTTCAGGTTTATGTCCCTGTCTACAAAGCATTTTGCTGACAGTGACCTGTTATATCACTCACCTGAAATATGGGTTCTATTTCTTCCCTCATTGAAGTTATACCAATGTATAATTACTTAGATTAACACAATATGAAGAAGTAGGGCTTTTTCAATTCTGGACCTCATTTTAATAAGACTGTCAACTTCTGCTTTTTTCTCTTATAAGATATACATATATTCCTACTCAAGAAATCTCATGGGAACTCTTGAGGTTCATCATATGTTTAGGAAAGTGGCATGTTATTTCTTAAAAGAAACTTCTAGAACCAAGGGGTAATTCTTCCATCTTCCCTGTGTTTTCCTCTTCTGTGGCAGGCAAATGTTGCTAAGATTCTCCACATCTCAGAAAGAAAAGTTTCAAATACATCTTCATAAATTCATTGACATTGTGACCGCATAAATGGAATAGGGTGTGTGTTCACCCACACATAAATGTGTGCTCATGTGCACACACATACAGGAAGGAAGGAACAGAGGGAGGGAGGGAGGAAGGAGGGAGGAAGGAAGGAAGGAAGGAAGATAGGAAGGAAGGAAGGAAGGAAGGAAGGAAGGAAGGAAGGAAGGAAGGAAGGAAGGAAAGAAGGAAGGAAGGCTTCAAACACCCTACCCCAGCCAGACGTGGTGGCAAAAGTCTTTAATCCCAGCACTGGGGAGGCTGTGGTAGGAGGATCATTGTGAGTTTGAGGCCACCCTGAGACTACATAGTTAATTCCAGGTCAGCCTGGACCAGAGTAAAATCCTACCTTGAAAAAACCAAAAGAAAAAAAAAAACACCCTACCCCAGGCAAAGGTGAAGCTAATTAGATTCCTCAGCTTATAAGAACCCAGCTGGGTACCAGTGAGTAATCCCATCCAACCAGTACCAACCAGTACCAGGGGCAAGAGAACAGAAGTGCTTTAACTGCCCTGTCAAGATGGCTGGCCCTGCCAAAGGGCGTTGAGCTCGAGTCTTGTCAGTAAACAGGAAGTTGTGGTGCATATCCTCATTGCATCAAGTAGGGCTTCAACCAAGTTAGCTTTATAAACTATGTTATGATTGGTCTGGTATATAAGCTGTGCTATTTCCTGTAATAAAGGTCTTCCGTCCAAGCAAGCAACAAGAGTGGTGCGTGTGTCATTAGTGTCCCGAATGGTCAGCGACACTTTATATAAACAGAAATGTAGAGTGCTACTGGAGCTACAGACAGCCCTGTATATGTGTGTGGGGAGAGGAAGCAGCAACCACCTCCCGGGTGCTTTGTACAGGGAATGAAAATGTACAAGGCAAGATCTAAAATATGAATAGTCCTTTGACACATTTTGCATTTTTGAAAGACTCATGTGCAAGGATCTGCATAATTGTGACTCTGATGCTGGAATCTCCTTTTATATTCCAGGGAATCCTCTCATATTGCTTTTGCTGTTTGCTTGTGTTTGCATTGGAGCCAGTCTCACTCAGGGATCAGCCAGAATGTTCCCCAATTTGATACACCCATCAATTCTAATCATGGTACATGCCACTTAGACTCTTGGCTGCAGTTAAATGGATTCCTTGGGGAGGCAAGACTTTCTAGTTTTCTGCAAATTTAGGTTCCCTTTTAATCCTTCAGTGAATACTTACTAAGCACACATCAGAAAGCCTACCTTCACTTGACATAGATGAGCAGAAAGGCATACAAAATATATGATCCTGCATCCTGAAAACTTGCAGGAAAGTTCTACACTGAAAATGACTCTAAACTTGTAATCAGTAGTAAATTCAGATTTTGATCTTACCTTCTGATTAGCTGAAGGAGGAAGAGGCAAGACAGGGTGGAAAGGCCAATCAGTAAAGAGTCTTTTGTATAGAAGAAAAAGATGACATCAAATTAAAAGAGAGACTAATGGAGAGAGGGAGGGGATATGATGGAGACTGGAGTTCTAAAGTGGAATGGGGGGAGGGAAATATGTGTTTTTGTATGTAAGTATGGAAGTTGTCAATAAAAAATAATAATTAAAAAAAAAGAGTCTTTTGTATCTAGGCAGACTTTGGACTCAGTATAAAACGCCATGGACAAATTGTGTGTGCATGTGTGTGTGTGTGTGTGTGCATGTGTGTGTGTGTGTGTGTGTTTTCCATCTACTGATGTGTATATATTTTTTAATTTTTACAAATATAAAAGCTTTGAAAGATCCCACATAAAATACTATAAAGTGAAATATCAGGAGATACAGTAATACAGGATCCAAATTATAACATGGCTAAAATAAGTTGCAGCTACCTAATTTAAATAAGGCCTCTTGGCCACAGGTCCCACCTTTTCCTTTTGTCTCCTCACTTGTGGCCCACTAGGTATACTTATTAGTTTATTCCTTAATTTCATATCATTTTGAGAGGCAAAATTTCAGGCATGGTTCAGCTGGAAAATCTGGCACTCCACATGGTACTGGCCAGTGTGTCGTGGCTGAAAGAGCAGTGACAACTTTGCAAGTAATTTCCTGATTCCATCTTCAATTCTTTGTGAGTCCTCTGCAACCCTCGCAGAGTGATTTGGGTCATAGCTCATGCATGATCATACCATGTTATTTATTATTGCTCACCCTTCACTAACTTTAGTCCAATTCCAAGAATAAGATTGAAATAATTGAACCTATACCTGGATAGTGGGGGTACTCCATTAACTCCCATCAAAGTGACTTTCTCACAGGGACATGAATTCACCTTAGTCCTTTTATATTCTATAGTTTTGTTATACTGATTACAGTCTCTTTGGATGTTCCAGCTTCTTCTATATGCCCAGCTCATTCCTTCTCCTCTTCAGCAGCCATTTCTGTGTTCCTTTAGCATATGAAATTAAACAGGAGTGACAACTTCATCTTTTATCAGCACAATGATTAAACAGGCTAATTATTGTCTTTGGGCCTCAGTTTCTTAATTTCTAAACTGGAGTGATTGACAATGCTCAGGTCTGAGCTTTCCAATCAACTTTATCCTCAACTTACATGAAATGCCAGGCTTCTGGTGACCTTCACTTTGTCTATATCTGTACCTTTTCTCTATCTTCTTATTACTCTTTTGTGGCAGGAAAATGTTCATAAAATTCCCCAGATTACAGAAAGAACAGTTACAAATATATTTTCATAAATTATGTGATGTTATTATATAAAAGGAGTGGTATTTTTATTTAAAATGTTTAGCTAAATACTTCAGTCATTTTGAATCAGTTTTGTTCAGTCTTTCTCTTCTGTGGACACCAGCTTGTCACTGTCTGGACTTCTTCCCCATGACAGTCATAAATCAGGATATCTTTCAAAGTTGATTAAGAATTTTCCAGCTGTGATTTTATTGAATCCCATTAATAATATCATCACCTTGCCCTAAGTACAAATCAGTAAAGAATTTATGCAATTTCCTTAAAGATATAGACAAACAGGAAGGGCTGAAGAAAAAAAAAAAAAGAAACCACAGAAAACTCAGAACCTTTGTCTCTATTTTGTATGGTGTTAGCAACATATTATTGAAGCACACAGCAGAGTCAATAAACCACTTCTCAATGCCATCAATAGGCTCTATTGCGTGCCAGCTTTAATATTCCTTAGATGCCCATAAACTATTTTGAGCTTTATTTATTTGTTGGAAAGCTGAGTTCTTCAGCAAACTTCTGCACGTTGTTCCTTGGGTTTTAACCCTGTAGGTCAAGCTTTCTTCTAGAGACAAGATAGTGGGATATCCTTTACCAAAAACAAAAAATCCCCAGGAAATCTTCCCAGGTATTGCATTTCCACAAGCTGTTCTACATCTAGGCATTGTTGATAAATAAGGCATAGATGGATGTAATACTTCCTGTGAATATTCTGGAACTCTTTTTCAGGCACAAGGGACAAACAGATGTGGTTATAAAACTTACTTTGGGCAGTTGGAAATTGTTAAGGAAAGTAGCATGTGGCATTTCTCAAAAGAAGCTTCAAGAACCAAAGGACATTTCTTCCATCTTATTTCTATTTGAGGAATGGTGCACGGCTCTGTTCTTGCTTTGTTTTGGGTGTAGATCTTGCTCTGCAGCTTAGGTTGCCTCAAACTAGTGATCCTTCTACCTTAGCCTCCTGAGTCTGGCAATTGCAAGTATACCCCACCAAGCTTAGCTTTTGGCTACCTGCCTGGATCTGGAGTATCCCTCACTAAAAATGATGCAGACAACCCCTGCCAAAAAATGTTCCATTCAAGTAGCATGAGTAAGCCATGGACTTTTGTCGCTCTTCCCCTGGAATTACCAAGTTATTTGTGTTCATACTTTAACCCATTCTGACTAATACCAAGACTGGCACCTAAAACTGAGGTGCTTCCTTTACAAACACAAAAGTAAACATTTTTACTGGCGTACAGCTTGGCAGGTGAGCAATGAGGAAGATATTATTCAGGGATAAACAATATAGTCTATTTCATGTACTCCCATGGAAAGTCAGGATGCATATTTTATAAACTGTAGTTATAAGGAAATGATCAAAGCCAGATATTCTTGGGAAATCAGAGGACTTGCAGCCAAATGGGGGTGACTTAGGCAAAGCCTTTCCACTTCAACTTCTCAGGTATGGCATAAGAAAGTGTGGTGGTTTGAATGCAAATGTGTTTGCGTAGTCTCATGTATTTGAATACTTGATCCCCAGCTAGTGGTACTGCTCAGGAAGGCTGTGGCACCTTTGGGAGGTGGAGCCCTGGTGGAAGATTGTGATCTGGGGGTGGTCTTGAAAGTTTGTAGCCCTGTACCACTTCCTATTCTCTTTGCTTCCTGTAAATCTGGATGACTACGGCTTCCTTTCCTAACGTGCCATGCCTTCTCCACCATGACTACCTTCTGAAACTATGAGTCAAATCAAACCCTTTTCCTTCTGTGAATTGCTTCTGGTTGAGTATTTTTTCCTAGCAATGAGAAAGTAACTGATGTAGCATGATACTTCTAGAAGGAGTTCTCCCAGGAGGCGAGGTATCCTTGGTACACATTTATCAGTCTGTAATGAGGGTGTGAATAACCCAAATGGGCACAAGCAGATGCATGTCTTCCTCAGCTTTCAGCAATTATTGGTTAAGTACTACCACTTTCCCTGGGTTGACAACAAAATCTGCTTCATTTGAGGTCTGCGGGAAACACAGGGACAGTCACAGCTTGACATTAGACCTGAGCTCTCCTCAGAGCATGACAAACGACCAGACAAGTGACTCTGAGGAATGCCTTCTGCCCTTTTGAGCTGAAGTTCCCTCCACCTAAAACAGAGGTAACTGATCATAGTGGATGGAGTGAGAATAAAGAGACATCCAGTAGTTGCTATTACTATTATATTTAACTTTTGAACACAATGAATATTAAGTGTTAGAATGAAGAAACAGCCAAGGGCATGAATGAAACCAGTGAGAGCTCTCCATGTGCTGCTATAGGACCCAGAGAAGACTTGAAACATTTGTACATGATTATTGGTTGGGTAAGCAGGTGTGGTGGTTTGAATATGAAAGTCTCCATAGCCCCATGTGATTGTGATTAAGCCTCATACTAAAGCTCTAACTGGTAGTGCTGTTTGGGAATGTTCTGGCTCCTTTGGGAAGTGGAGCCTTGCTGGAGGAGGTGGGTCACTGGGGTGTCATAGCTTAGCCCTGCCTGACACACTGAGCTCATTCTGTCTACTTCCTCCCTTCAGATGTGGAGACGTGATGCCCAGTTGTCTGCTTTCCCCACCATGTTGAAACTCTAAGCTGGAAACAAACCCTTTCCTTCTATAAACTGATGCAGGTCAGGTGTTTTGCTCCAGCCACGAGAAGGTAGCTGCTACAATAGGACAGGCAAGGGCAGCATTGTCCAGTCATGGGATTGCAAGGAGTTCTATTGGCAAGATGGAGTGAGTCACCTGACTAGAAGAGAGCTGAGAGAAGACTTGATTTACACTTACCCATTAGTAAGTTTAGAAAGAATTTTTTTTTCTCTTCAATGGATATTTCTTGAATTAAGCTAAGAGAAAAATGCATAATTAAATGTCATTCCCAATGGTATGTTTTTCTATTCAGCTCAGATCCATTTTTCTGCTGAAATTTTTACTTTCTTGGGCAAAGGGGAGCAAGCTTTGTGACTTTGGATGGCAGCGGTTTCTTTGTAGTCAGTGGGAAGATCTTTTCAAATGAAAATGTGAAAAATCCTACACTCTGTGCTTAGAAGTCCTCTGTATTCCACTCCCTATCTCACCCATGAAAAATCACTCCAATTATCTGCCTGCCTCTATTATTTGAAACAGTTCCCTATCAAACATTCAACCCAAATAATTGAGCTAAACCTTTAAAATGGGTTTTTAATGGGGAAACCAGACGGTGGGGAGTAAGTTGATCTTGGTAAGTAAAGTTCCTCACAATCAAAAGCAGACTAATTAAAGCTTGCCAGTCTGTGTGAATAGACACATTTTAAATATCTAGCTCTCTAGGGATAAAATACAGAAGGGAGCCCTACTGCCTGGTGTCTAAGTCTTTTTCTGAAGCCCTGGAACACCATGCTCTAAAGAGATGTGCAGACTTGCGTGCCTCAAAACTGTCGGCCACACTCCCCATTCCCAATAAAGATTTATAGACAACATCAGTGGATTGAAAGGACTGGTTTACAACTGCTCTGGGGTATCAGGGCAAAGGTTTGCCCTGGACACATCCTGGTTTCATGAGTTTTCCATGTAAAGCCCCAAGGCTTTGGAGCAGCCAGGGATAGCAAGTGAATACCAGGCCAGAATGCTATCTGTGACTGGCTGTCTGATTTTAGGTAAAACACTCCAGGCTCAGCTTCATTCTCTGCTAACCTAAGAAGGATTTATCAAAGATCTTGGAAATGTCTCACTGTTGCATCATCCTGTGAATTCAAATAGATATTTCAGTGCAAAAGTGTCAAGATTTAGAGTTAAGATTAATAGCTGCTTTTCATAGCGTTGTTGTTACCTTCTCATTGCTAGGATAAAGCACCTGACCAAAAGCAGCTTATGGGATGAAAGTATTTATTTTAGCTTGCAGTCTCACGGACAAGCTTCAAGGTGGCAGGAGAAAGACAGTATAGCAGAGGCTGGGCATCACCTCCTTGCCAACATCAAGTGGACAAAAGCAGCAAATGAGTGAGGCAACTAACCCTAGAAAGCTAGAATCAGCCTCAAAATCCACCCTCAGCACACACCTCCTCCCACACAGCTCCACCTCCCAAATTAGAATCAGTCGGGAACAAAGCATTCAAGCCCATGAGTTTATGGAGGAGGGCACTTAATTCACACCACCACACACAGTCCTGGGTTATGTGCTTTATTTAAATAATCTTTAGTTGTTAGTGTAGCACTGAGTTTAAATTCTACTGTTTCTGTATTATGGATGGTAAATATAATATTGGCTGACATTTTGACATGTGCCCAGAGTATGCATAACTTGTAAATGAGGAGGCAGTTTTGGAACCTGTTTCTCTGGTTCCAAATCTTCTGCTCTACTATGCCTACCATGTTGAGCTAGGTGAAGGTAAAAATGCATATGGATGGGATTTTTTTTTTTTTGTAAATTTATTTTCAGAAAGGGCCTTATGTAGCCCAACCATATCTTGAACTCTGTGTGGAGCTGAGAATGACCTTGAATTTGGAATTCTCCTATCTCTACCTCCAGATTTCTGAAATTTCAGGTGTGTGCCACTATGCCTAGTTTATACTGGGGTGCTAGATAGCAAACCATGGGATTTATGAATACTAGGCAAGCACTCTGCTGACTGAGCTACATCCCAAGTCTTTCATCTAAACATATAAATTGAGCCTTTGATGGCAGTTAATTTTATATTCAGATTATATTGTTGATAGATAGCAAAGATGGAAATGTGGAGGAAAATAATGCTCCCTTTGATTTAGCAATGAGAATGACTAGAAATTCATGTGAACCATCTTGAAACCTAAAAATACCTTCATTTGTAGTGAATAATGTATAGTTGGTGCTCAAAGTTTTTTTTTTAATAGCATATTCTTTGAAGTCCTAACAAGTTGAACTAAAACCAGTATGGAACTTTTAGTCTATACTAAGTTTAGAAATATCTTCTGGGCTGGAGAGATGGCCTAGCGGTTAAGGTGCCTGCCTCCTAAGCCTAAAGAATGCCAGTTCCAATCTCCAGCTATTCCAATCTCCAGGTCCCACATTTAGCCAGATGCAAAGTGATGCAAGGGCGCAATACCAGACCTGACCACAAGGAGGCGCACACATCTGGATTTCATTCACAGCAGCTGAGAGGCTGCTGGTGCACCCATCTCTATCTGTCTTCCTCTCCCTCTCTCTCTCTCTGTCTCTCTCTGTGTCTCTCTCCTAAAAAAAAGAAAGAAAGAAAGAAAGAAAGAAAGAGAGAGAGAGAGAGAGAGAGAGAAAGAAAGAAAGAAAGAAAGAAAGAAAGAAAGAAAGAAAGAAAGAGGGAGAGAGAGAGAAATATCTTCTAAGGTTATGTGAGAAACCTTAAACACAGGACAGAGTATCACAAGACTGGATGAGGAAGCCATTGGGATGCACAGAGAGGGAGACTCTTGAAGCACACCACATTCTATCATTGCCATTGACATGCATAGAGAGGGAGACTCTGCTTCCTTCTTTGCTAGCTCACACACAGGCACTGATTATTTCTTGCTTTTGCGGGGGTGCTTGTTAATTTTCTGATTCCTTGACTGTGTTAATTCTAAGAGTACAAGAACAGTGTCCATCTTCATCACCATCCCCAGTTTAGACTGGGTTACATGTCTGACTCCTTGTTTAAGCTTAACAAACACATGTAGATTACTGGAGGCAAGGCAGAAATCAGAGCAGGTGCTGAAAGAATGAAGTGGAACTCCAATAATGGAGCCCATTGCTGTGATTGTCATATCAATCACAGACTCCTCTATCCCTCCAACTGAACATCTTTGCAGACCCAGCTCCCATCAGAGCATCTACTGCCTACCTTGTTAGGCCAGAAGCCACCCTTTCCCACTCATGAGATGGCTGATAATCCATGTCTTCTTGTTATACTGGTTGGTCCTGTGGGTTTAAACTCCACATTGCACCACTGCACTCTTCATCTCCCAGGTAGTTATGTCTTCCTAACAACAACAAAAAAATCCTTTAGGGAATCCTTGACCCCATATGAGTTTTCTGTGAGATGAATCCCATCATTTAAATTGAGTACAGTAGCAGCCTTAACAGCAGAGACTGTGGTGGAATCACTTCAGTGTTCTGACTCCAAAATTAAAGAGATAAAGAAATAGAGGGAGAGGGCAAGAGGGAGTGATGAAAGGAGGGTGATGATGCACGTGGTCTTTTGAATCAGATGTCCCCCATAAACTTACGTTCTTGAAGGCTTGGTCTCCAGCTGGTGGTGATTTAGGAGGCGGAGCCTTAGTGATGGAGTGTGTTTCTGAGAGTGGGATTAGGGGTGTTATAGCCAGCCCTCCCTTGCCAGAGTTCAGCTTACTCTCCAGCTGCTCTTCTCAACGTGGCAAAGAGGTGATGCCCAGCCACTGCTCATGCCATGCTTTCCCCTGCCATCCTGAAGCTTCCTCTTAAGACAATAATCCAAAATAAAACCTTTCCTCTTCCCATCATCTGTTTTTGGCAAGGTTCTTTATCTCATCAACAAGAAGGTAATAAAAAAAATGTGGAAGAAAAGAGGAATAGGTAGAAAGGAGGAAGAGGAGGAAAGGAGCAAGTTAAAGAGAAAGGAAAGGCATGAAAGAGAAGGAGGGAAGAAAAGCAGCTTAATATTTAGCTGTCTTTTGCCTCCAAGAGGTAGATGTAGTTTCTTTTTCACAACTGCTAAATTACAGGTTGGGATGTCTGTCCCCCTGAAATTTGGGCATTAGATTCTCTCCTTGTGTCCTTCCTATCCCTAAATCATGTCCCTGGAAAGTGCAGAGAGGGATAAAATCCCTTATCTTCATTTATGAGCTGTGTGCCCTTGAGCAGGAAACTTCAATTCACTCAGCTTTGGTTTCTGCATCTTTAAATGAGGGGTTAGGATCTGCCTCCAGAGGGCCATTGGGAGGATTAAGTGAAACAACACTTGCGCAGTGCTTGTTACATGGTAAATACTCAATAAATCCTCCGTTGTTTCCTTGCCCCTTAAGATGCCCTTTTCCTTATCCTCAAGGCAAATCGACATCAAGGCTGTTTACTCTGGGAGGAAGGCACAGAAGCATGTAGAATGGAGGAAAGGCAGGGAGTGTTTTCATTAACAGATGCAGTCACTGGTGGCAAAGCCATTCTCAACTTGGCACCTTCTGCTGGGTTTCTTTGCTGAGCAAAGACTTGAGCCCCAGATGCCATTTGATTTGCATGCTTGGGGGAATAATAAAAACAGCCTATTATGAAATGCAATGGCCTGTGGTGGCAGTGAGGAGCTGGGGGTTGCTGTAGGGGAAGGTCACTGTACGGAATAGCAAATGACCCCTTACAAAGAAGAAAATGCAGCGATTTCTAAGAAGGCACACATGCAGCTTAGTGGGTGAGGGATCCTGTGTTGTCTTAGCAGGGAAGAGATAAGAAGGAACGAAAAAATAAAAAATAAAAAATAAAAACAAGAGAAAAGCTTGTTTTTTGATGAGCTGAGCACAAAGTGAAAGTGGCCATATGTCCCCAAGCTCAGCAAGTTTTGAGGAAAAGTCATCTTGGATAAATCACTGCGATCTTGTAGCACAGTCTTAAGGACGACTGGAGAAAATGGATTCCTTCAGAATTTGCCTCTTGCCGCTATCTGTCACTTGATGTAACTTGGTTTGAATAAGCATTGAGAACTATTGTTTATGTAGAGAGTGCCCCCACTACTGCCACACACAGGATAATAGCTGATAATGTCCTGTTGGGTACCTGACCCAGGCCTGCTCAAAAAGAAACTTTCTTAAGACTTTCTCTCACCTGCTGTTGATCTCCATTTATATTGGTTCTAACAAAAGGAAGCTGCAAGCTCCCAGCAGGCATGCCTTCCAACAAAGGGAAATTTGATTATCAGGAGAATGGAATAGAACTGTGGACAGAGGTGAAAGGAGCTGTGGCAGGAAGGGAGCACCTCGGTGTGCTTCAGCTCCTGCTGGAACCTGCTAGCCATCCCTTGTTATCCTTCAGATAAAGAAGAGCAGCCCAGGAGGTCTCGGGTGGGACTGGCCCTCACATCTGAACCATGGTATCTCTCTGCTAAACAGAACCAATTTCACAGAATATCGACCACAGACAAGGCCTCGCCAGGACCACAAAGGATCAAGATGAAACAAGAGTGCTCTATTCATGTGCATGAACCTTGTCCAAACCTCAAAATAACAAATGTCCCCATCCTAGATCATAGGAGTGACTTCAGTCTCTTCTTAACTGTAACCCTTGCATGTCTGCCTTCCTTCCAGATGGGAGCAGCTAAGGTGCTCAGCCATAGACTCGCCCTTGCTGCCTGGCAGCCTCAGCCCAGAGCATAAGAGCGTACTCCACGTCCTTAAAATCATCCAACCACATCTCAGCTCTTAGAACATGTTACCACTGAGATTCCCTGTAATTCCCCCAGCTGGGCATTCCCCCTCCACAATGAGGGTGTGCAACTGATTTAAATGCAAGCTTGTTTGTGACAGTCTTGGTCTAAATACACTGACCTACTGACAGACCCAAGCCCCTTCTTCTCAGCATGACCCTGTCCGAAGCGGGTTTCTGACACCTCCCACCAAAGGTGTCCTAACTAATGTGATCTCTGCCAGGCTCAGAGGATAAGGCACTGCTGTGCTTCTCAGTGTCAGACTCCCTCACCTCCCCACACCCTATTGATTGTGACTTCATTTATAACAAAGGCAAGTCTTACCCTGTAGCAGATGCTGTTTGTAGGTGCTTAAACACAGGTGCATAGTTGAGTGAAGCATACAAACATCCCAACACATACACACACTCATGCAAACACTCTACACACACACCCTAACATACACACACACACTCTATACACATGTACACACACCTCACTTACTGTAGTTTAATTCTGCCTAGGATAGCATTTCTCACGTTGTAGAAATGCTTCCCATTATTCACGGTGCTACTGAAGTTCCCAAACTTAGTGAGACAGTTTGGGGTACAGGTCCCCAAAAATGAAAGTAAGGAAGGTTCTTGAGCTTTTCAAGAAAAATCTGTTTGTTTGTTTTTTTCTCATCTCTTTTCCCTTTAAACTTCACCCAGGGATGTGAATAGGTACCTGTATTAGTTTGAATCACTTGTCCCCATAAACCAATGTGTTTGTAATGTTTGATTTCCAGCTGATGATAATTTGGGAGATGGAGCCTTCCTAGAGAAGGTGTATTGCTTAGGGGTGTTATAACAAGCTCCCCCTTGCCTGAATTTGGCTCAGTCTCCTGTTTTCCACCTGCTGTGGCAGAGGTGACGTCCAGCCTGTGCTCATGCCATGCTTTTCCTGGCATCATGGAGCTTCCCCTTGAGGCTATGAGACAATATTAAGAACTTTCCTCACTTCAACTGTTTCTGTCTGGGTGCTGTTTGCAAGCAATAAGGAGGTAGCTGCAACAATGCTTCTGGGCTTATATCTTTCTTAGAAGAGAAGGCATGTAAAGGCATTACTCCCCTTCCTGAAAACCTGGTGCTTCTTACATACTTGGCATTAGGGTTGGACTGACCAGTTTACCCCATCCAGCAAACTCCCATAAGTCTGGGTAGGCTTTTGCATTTCCACAGATGCCCTTCTTGCTATATAGGAGTTCTGTATTCTTTCCTTCTCTTGAGCTCTATAAAGCTTTATCTTTATAAGCTCTATAATAAAATGCTTCTAAACTTTAGCTGTGGTCTGTGGATTTAATTGGTTGAAATCCAAAGACAAGAACCTCGAAGACCTCTAGTTCAGTGGAAGCTTTGTGTGACTATGACCATCCGCACCCTAGCTCCTGAATGACTGCTTACCCAGGAGCCAAGAATGGCTCCCACACTCTCAGTTCCTTTATCATTAGAAAGCCATTTGTGTTTGTAATGAATGTGGGGAAATTCTGTGATTTAAGACTGAAGGAAAGTGAGTGTAACAGGGATACAGTAGAGAACAATGGCTCTAGGTAAATCCCTGCTCAGCTGAACTTGTGCTCCAGTTATTTGATCTAAAAAAAAAAAAAAAAAAAAAAAAAAAAAAGAAGAAGAAGAAGAAGCAAACATATGTGACCTGTATGAGATAGGATAGGGCCATGTAGAAATGTATGAAACAGGTCATGAAGACAATCAATGACAGAGATACAGTTTTTAAAATGTGTGTGGGGGTAACCCTGATTAGGTCAACTGAGTTGCCACAGTTGACTTGTGCTGTACATAGAGAGAGTCTTAGCAGAATTACAGCAAGTGCAAACCTCCTGAAGTGGCAGAATGCTGTTTGATAAATGACAATGAAGCTAGGATGACTGGAAAGGAGGCAGCTGAATACAAGTGGTAAGAAACAAAGTAGAGAAATGGTGGGGAGGGGGAGTTCACACAGGACCCAGTATTTTGCAGTTAGAATTTTTTTTTTTTTTTGGAGAGAGACACAGAGAGAGACAGAGAGACAGAGAGAGAGAGAAAGGAAGATAGATAGAGATGGGGCACCAACAGCCTCTCAGCTGCTGCGAACGAAATCCAGATGCATGAGCCGCCTTGTGGTCAAGTGTGGCATTGCACCCTTGTGTCACTGCAGCTGGCTAAACGTGGGACATGGAGATTGGAACCACTGGAGATTGGAACCAGCATTCTTAGGCTTAGGAGGCAGGCGCCTTAACCGCTAAGCCAGCTCTCCAGCCCTGCAGTTAGAATTTTAATTTTCCTTACTAGAAAGATTGTAACTATTTGAAAAGCTAAACAGAACCCTGATCTGCCTCAAAATTTTCAAATTGTCCCTCTGATGTGTGAACCAGAACCAGTGGTGGAGTCTAGAGAAATAAAGACGGAAACAATGAAATTATTTTGGAGGATTTAGAAACCATGCAGGTGGGAAAAGATGGTTTTATTAAACTATTACTTGTAGTAGCGGTGACAAGAGATGACCTGGATATACTCTGAAGGCGATTGTTGCAGTCAGGTTCGCATTGCTGGCAGAAATCACCCGACTAAAAGCAGCTTGTGGGAAAAAAGAGGTTTATTTTGGCTTACAGGCTCAAGGGGGAAGCTCCATGATGGCAGGAAAAACGATGGCATGAGCAGAGGGTGGACATCACTCTCTGGTCAACATAAGGTGGACAACAGCAACAGGAGAGTGTGCCAAACACTGGCAAGGGGAAGCTGGCTATAATACCCATAAGCCCACCCCCAACAATACTCTGCCTCCAGGAGGTGTTAATTCCCAAGTTGCCATCAGCTGGGAACCTAGCATTCAGAACACTTGATGTTTATGGGGGACACCTGAATCAAACCACCACATTCCACCCCTGGCCCCCATAAACTGATAACCGTACATGATGTAAAATGTAATGCATTCATGCAAATTTAAAAGTCCCCATAGTTTTTATCAATTCCAATGATGTTCATACATCCCCATGATCCAAGGTCTTTTAACTGAGCCATAATACCAAAAATATCCCCAAAAAAACCCATAATGGCACAGAATAAAACATTCACACTGCAAAGGATGGCATTGGGCAAAACAAAGAAATACTTAACCAATACAAGATTTTAAACAAACAGGGCAAACGTCAAACTCTGTAATTCCAATCCAACAACTAGTCAGTGACAAATCTCCAAGTCCGATACTTCTGAGCAGCAACAAGTCTCTGGAGTTCCAATTCCGCCCCTCCAGCTAGGCTACTCACAGTCCTGGAAAACTTCATCCAGGGCCAGCAGCTCTCCTTGGCAGCCATCTCATGGTCCCGGCATCTCCACTGGGTCTCCACTGCAACCCACGGTCCATCCTCATGGCCCCATGGGCTCTCCATGCAGGCATCCAGCAAACCTGCTTCACACTGCCCATGGCCATTTCCAAAACACAAGACCGCATTAAAAACTCAATGACCCTCTCTTTCCTGCATTTGTTATACTCCATAATACCAGGTAGGGTGCCAATTTGTTAATCCAGGGGGGAATACATCAGACTTTGAAGAACAGGACACTCCTTCAGCATTCAGGCCCCTTCAAAAGAGTCTGCATTCTTCCTGTTGCCCCATTGCAGGTCAGCTGGCCCAATCTCAAAGGTTGTAATCTCTCAACTGCAGCTGAACGGGTAGAGTTCACCCAAAGATTTCATTTTTTTCTGTGCCATATCCTCTGCTCACACCAGTTCATTTTTACGCAAAGCAACCCTGCACATCTTCTCAGGACACGGGCATAACAGCAAACTTCTCACACAAACTGCTAGCCCAGTCCAAGTAAAGCTCTTTCTCACCCTCATAAGCCAAACCTCACAGTTCATAGTTCTTACTGCATTCAGGTCTTTCAGCTCTGACCAGAATAGTCCATTAAGCTGTACTTACAGCACTGCAAGGCATGTCTTAGGCCAAGATTTCAAATCCTTCCACATTCCTCTTGAAAATCAGCTCCAAAAGGCCAAAGCCACACAGTCAAGCAGCAACCCCACTCGGTACCACTTTACTGTTTCAGGTTCGCATTGCTGGCAGAAATCACCCACTAAAAGCAGCTTGTGGGAAAAAGAGGTTTATTTTGGCTTACAGGCTTCCATGATGGCAGGAAAACGATGGCATGAGCAGAGGGTGGACATCACTCTGGTCAACATAAGGTGGACAACAGCAACAGGAGAGTGTGCCAAACACTGGCAAGGGGAAGCTGGCTATAATACCCATAAGCCCACCCCCAACAATACTCTGCCTCCAGGAGGTGTTAATTCCCAAGTTGCCATCAGCTGGGAACCTAGCATTCAGAACACTTGATGTTTATGGGGGACACCTGAATCAAACCACCACAGCGATGTTAATAAAATTTGTTCATAGAGTGTATTCATGGTGTGAGGAGAGGAAAAAGTCAAAGATGGCACAAGGGACTTTAGCATATGAAACTGAAAAAATAGAATTCCACTTACTAGGTTTGAAGAGAAGAGAAGGATCTTTGGGGATTATATCAGTTACCTTCTCATTGCTGGGACAAAACAACTGACAAAGTCAGCTTAAGGGAGGAATTATTTCAGTTAACTTTTCCACATTACAGTCCATGATGGTGGGGAAGGCATGGCAGAAGGAGCTTGAGGCATTTGGCCACATTCTGTCATGTTGCATGACAGCGTGAGGCATGCTGGCATTCACGTAGCTCTCTTATGCAGTCCAAGAATCTCGGCCAATTAATCTAAAAAGTGATAATCCCTCACAGGCATGCCCAAAAGCTACTTCCTAATAATTCTTCACAGGTGAGTCTAGGTCCCATCAAGTCGACAACATAAACCATCACAAGTCCACTCCTTGTCAACTTGACACCCAAACATATCATATTTAACCCATATGGCCATCTCATAATGCAGAATACACTCAGTTCAATTTCAAAAGGGTTCCCAGTCTCTGACAGTCCCACCACTGTTTAAAGTGTAAATGTGGAATCTCCTGTGAAGCTCAGGCATATTCTTAACTGTGAGTGCCTGTATTTCCAACACACTTCATCATGAAGAAAAACAGACTTAATGCAAAAGGGAAGAATGGGGGAATAGCAAGGAATGCTCAGACCAAAGCAAGCCTGAAACCCAACAGGGCAAACTCCAAATCTTGCAGCTCCATGTCTGGCATCTGGGAGTCCTGATGTGGTTTGTATAGCTCCATTCCTCCAGTGGTGCCTCTCTTGGGGCAGCTCACTCTGAATCTGTAACTTTCCTTGACAGCCACCCTATGGTTCTCGCATCTCCAACATCTTGGAATAGAAAAGGGATAGCTGCCTTTTCTATAATTCTTGCTGATGAAACCCTTTCACACTCTCCAAAATACACTTTGAGACCTTCTTTATCTATATATTCCATCTACTTAACAAATACTGTTTCCAGTGTTGATGGGACTGTGAGTGTCAGAGGGAAAGCATGCTGTATATAGTCACCAGGAACACAGATGTCATCCATATAGCAAGTCTATCACCCTTGACATCAAAAAGCTTTGTGATTGGTGCTTTACACTTATAAGCACAGACTCCCATTTAGGATGAGAGGAAGGAACAAGAAGTATGAGAGGGAGGGTGGGAGAGATGGCTTAGCAGTTAAGGCGTTTGCCTGCAAAGCCAAAGAACCCAAGTTCAATTCCCCAGGGCCCATGTAAGCCAGATATACATGGTGGCACATGCATCTGGAGTTCATTTGCAGTGGCTGGAGGCCCTAGAGCATCCACTCTTCCCCCTCCCCCATGGCAAATAAATAAAGAAAAATAAAATATAAAAGAAAGAACTGTTGAGAGGGAGACATGAATGTTACTTTGATTTTCATTCTGACTGTGAGATATGAACATGTGACTCTTGCTCACTACGAGTGAGACAAGGAACTACGAATTGTATCAATAGGAGGAGAACACAGACTTCAGTGATCTCTTTGTATCATCCTAGCTCCACTCTGAAAGAAAGCAACATTTTGCTGAATAGTCTGTTGGGCTCTCAGGGTTTTTCCATAAGTCCATTGGTGACTGGGTCTGGAGACACAGCCATGGATAGTGATCACAGTGGCCACCAGAGGTAACTCTGGTCTACTCTGGGCAAGGTCACAGGACCTTTAGGCACACACTGCCTCCAAGTGTGGTGCTGTCTTATGCAAATCTGAAGTCCATTTGAGAGCCTTCATGAAATGATGCTCAACAAATACATCCTTGTAGACAGGCCTTTTGGATTTCACAAGGTTTAATTCCTCTGCATCTTTGGAATCCCTAGTGGGTAATTGTGGCTGACAGGTTTACGCCTCATGACGGGCGTTTTGTCACTCAGCTCCGGCTCTTGCAAACGACGTTGCAGCCTGTCAAGTCTAAACCTCTTTAAGCTGTGGCAATTGATGTCGGATAGCGTCTGCTGTTGTGACTCAAGGCTGAAGTTTACTCTGGCATGAAATAAACTGACTCCTCACCAGGAAGGAAATGGAACTCTCAAGGAAAGAGGGAGTTTCTTCCCAGAGATGAATGAGGCTGGCAGATGTGATACACATGGCACAGGCTCTCTGCATGTTGGGAAGATGGTACCTGTCTGTTGCTGAGATATGGGCATGGGTTAGTCAGGCCGTGAATGGCTGAAAGCTTCTGTATTGATCCTGGTGTGAAGGGTAAGCCTCGGGGCCCTTTGAAGAAGAGCTCTAGAGCCCCAGTTATTAAATCCTGAAAGCCTTGTTGTCATTTCCTATGACAGGGGTGGTATCTCTGTCACCTGGGTGCTTTGAAGGACATGATTCTATAAATTATTCATTTACTTACACATTTGTTAAAAACAGCCATAGGTCATTCATTCTATGGGGATCTGAGATACAGCGTCGAGACCCAAACCTGCTCTTGTAAGCTTTGGATACTAGAGAAGCGGATAGGTTACAGGGAAAAGTAAATTGAGGTAAAGAGGAAGGATAGGATCACTTGGCTAACATTCAAGGCCCTCTCTTCCTTCTACAGTCCTTCCTGTACTTTTTGTCACTCCTTAGGCCCCTCTTGGGATTTGCACATGGGCCCCCGATCTCGATCCAGCAGTGGTATATCAAAGCCCTGTCCTTCTTCAATGTCTGTGACTGCTTTTCCAAGGATATTGCCTCATCATAGTTGGAGGAAGTTTTCAATGGATTAGGCCAGGTCCATCTGGACAATTCGCCTACTTTATGATCTGTTCTTGGCTATTAAAGTGACAAATGTACAGGTTTTTAGGAACTGAGATGCTGATATTTCATTGGATGCCATTAGTCTGCCTCCTACAGCCCAAGAGACAAAGACCTCGGATGCCTGGACAGTCTACAGAGAGGCCTGGCTCCTAACTTACCGTCTCATGGAGCACCTGCAGGGAGCTGTTCACTCACCCAGGGAGCCTGTCTCATCATTCCCACCTGAACTGCTGCAATTCCTGGCCATTCCTTACTGCCATCTCGCTGCCTTAGCATGTACATCCCATCCAGGGACTGCTTTGTTCCACCATGCTGGTTATGTTTTTGTCCCTGTGATGGAATGCATGATAAACAGTGTAAGGAAGGAAGGGTTTATTTTGGCACACACAAATTCTCAGGCATCAGTCCTTCATCCTTGATTCCATTGGTTCCTGGCCCATGGTGGAGCAGTGTATATAGCAGGGAACACTCACCTGTGGAACAACTTGGAACTTTGATCTACAAAAACACTAAACTGCTGAAAACAGATGTGAATCACCCATTCCAGGGGAGGTGGAAAGGAAAGAATGTGCAGAAACATCAGTAGTGAGGCCCCAAACATGAGGTTTCAGAGGGGAATAGGACTGTCTCAGGATCTGGGCTAGAGGCAGTTAGTGTTCTAGTCTGGCAATGAATTCAGCTATATTTTGCCTGTGTCCTAAAAGTGGCAATAAAGCTAAAATCAAATTTGATAGACAAATTTGTTTGGTAGAGGTGATCTCAACACGGGACAAAATTCATGGCTCTCTGTTTCCTGACTGCTGATGCAATGTGACCAGCTGCTTCGTGTTCCTGCCACTGGGCATTCCATACCATGATGGGCTGGGTCCCCTTAAACTGTAAGCCAAAATAAACTCTTCTTCCCTTAAATTGCTTTTTGTCAGGAATTTGGTCCTAGCAACAAGAAAGTAACTAATCATCACTCTTGTGCTGGAATGGAAGCATAGAGAGATAAACCTCTGTTCTACTAGGCTTTCTTATGTTCTCCATTTTAAAAATTCTATCCAGGGCATTCAGGATGGATTCTCCTACCCCTTAGCTAATACACTCTGGAAATGTCCTCAAAGACTCACCCAGAGATGTGCCTCACTGATCTCCCAGGCCCATCTCCATCCAACCAATTTGACAATCAAAATGAACCATTGCAATCTCTCTGCCAGACTATCACACTCCCTGGATGTCTGCACTATTCACACATTTGTCAGCTCCCTGAGTACTTGCCATGCACGGAGGATGATGCCTGGTTCTGGAGATACAGTGGTTAAAAAGTGAGTATCCTTTCACTCTTGTAGTTTATCTGTTGCTCATCATGGTGATGTCCCCTCCACCTGGGAAGCCCCTATTCAAATGTTCCCTACTGGAGGAAGACTTTCCCAAACTGCCATAAAAGGCTATATTCGTCTGAGTAAATAACCCAACCCTCTCTGGGACTCTTAGCAAAGCAGAGCATCACCTGAGGACAGTGTCCCATGGCCTGAACCCATGGTCATGAGGAAATGCTTTTGTTATGTCTGTTTCATACTAATAATGATGCCCGCCAGAGCTCAGGAGTCATGAGACTATGCTCATGATGTGACCATATTCTAAATGTTGTCTTGCCTCATACCAAAGCACACACTCTAGTTCAAGTATCCAGTAGTAAAACATGTAAATCCCTTCCTTTAGTTTTAAGACCCATTAGTGAAATTCAGTCAATCCACCCATTTCAGATCCAGCAAAGTGCTGCATCTCCCAGGGTCACTGCCCCTCACCCATCACTATCTTCATACCCACTAGGGGACCATTATCCTCCTTGAAGATCACTCTTCATCCTCCTCACTGGACAGCATGCCACACTGTCTGTCTGTTGTTACATTAATGTCACTCAAGTCCCTGACAGCTGCACCTCTGCTGGCTTCTGCCTAGCCTGGCCTGGCCTCTCATGAACATAACAACTAATGAGATGAGGAAACCCCAAAGAGCACATTTCCTTTATGATAGATGTCTCTTCACATCCCTTTCATTTTTATAAAGGACACTTTCTTGTGATAAGCAAGGCCACTGATGACAGCAAATCCTGAAGGTTTCATTATGTTAGCATTATAACATTTATTCCAGAATTATCCTAATTCAGAATTCTGAGAAAGACACAATATAAAAATAAAAATGGAAGGTAGCTAAGTAGGTTAGGGTCTTATCTCAGGACTGAGACATGCCAATTACCCTCAGCAGTCTTCCAAACTAACTTAGTCTGAATCAGTGCCAGCTGAGTGGGACAGTTAGCCACCCTGGACCTGTGCACACCTGCCCTCCAGCTAGCATGCATCATTTCATGCTCCTTTTCCATAGTCCTGTTATCTCCCTCACTTGAATGAGAAGAATTCCTTTACTAGAATTTCCCTGTGGTTCTCCGGAGTGTGGCAGTCTAAAGACATTGTCAGAGGAAAACGACGTCCACCTCCCAGGGTGCATCATAGCTCTTGTATCCCACTGGCGTTATTACAGAGACATCCCAGGAAGCATGTGCTTGGGGCAACTTGATGGAATTCACAGCCTGCCTCCAAGAAAGAAATGTACCTAGGCAAATCTTAATCCCAGTTACCACACTAAGAGTAGAGTCGCCTTAAGGTTTTTAAAACAGAAATTTGCCTTATTGAAAACCTAGAACTTCATTCTCTTCATACATGGATATGTATCTATTTACAGTTACTATGCTATTAATATTTATGCGATATGTACAATATATAAATGAATACTTTGCACATATATCTGTAGTACACATATTTGAAAACATGACATGTGAATTACATATGAGCTTTGAGATGCACACTGTAAAGCTGGTGAAAACATTATGGAAATCAGTGTAGTGGTATCTCAAAAATCTAGGGTTACAGGGGAATAAGGGAAGGGAATACATGTGACAGCAAAGCAGAAAGGGATCACACAATAAATGAAAGGTTTCAACAGATACAGGGAAAGTGGGCATGTAGGAGGGATGAGAATGGTGGAGGATGAACCAAAACTAAGGACATGTGAATAGGCCATCTGAAAATTGACAGCCTGGCAAACTAATTTAAAATATAATTTTTAAGTATTTAAATGTAGGTCCCCTACATGGGTGAATGAATCTGCTCCCAGAAGCCATATGGTATTACTCAAAGCCAGTGCCATGGATGAGGCACCTTCCTGAGAGCTGTTGTTCACGGAGGCCACAGAAGCCCTAAAACAATACTGGCCATTGCCATTGTTCTCAGTTGCCCAACACAACTAGATGGTGCAAGTTGGTAATGCTGAAGACACCACAAGCTTCCATTCCAAGAAGCAAAGAAACCAAACCGGACCCAAGCTGGAAGCTTCTTCTCTACTGGCTAGCTTTATTCATGCCAGAAAGTACTATGAAAGCTGCAGGGGAGAAAAGGCACTCACAATCTTTCAGCTGTTGTATGCCATTTTCAGATATGGAAACACCTGAGGAGCCACACTGTCCACTACTGCTTCGTGGTGTCTGTTTACATCATCATCATGGCTAAGTTCTGTTTTGTTTGAGCCACCTGGCACACAGACCCAACCATTAAAAACTGGACCAAAAGTGTCATATTCCCATTCTTAGTTGACTCACAAGCAAAGCCTCCTACAACCCATTTCTTGCCAACTTCCCATTTCATTAGCCCTTAAACAGCTTTGTGCTGAAATCTCTTTAGGCAAGCTTTCTACTTTCTTATATACCTCTGCTGCTTTTCTTTGACAATGACCAATGTCAATGGTTAGGGTTTGGAATTGCAGACTGAGACCACACTTTGGGAATAGGGAGTTTATTAGTGATTCAGAGCTAGAGTTTTAGGAGGGGAGGGGTAAGGACAGAAAAGACAGTAGAGGCTATAGGCACTCATTGATTTACCACTGAGGTGGCTGAGGCAACACAGTGCTGATATGAGGTGTTTCAGGAGGGCAATAGGACCTGGACCTGGGTGTGAGCCTGGAAGCTAGAGAGAAAGAGAGAGAGAGAGAGAGAGAGGTGTAGGGAAAGACAAAGATGGTGAGAGGAACAAAGAGAGACACAGTAGAGTAAAAGATGGAGAGGTGCACAGAGACACAGTACAGTAAGAGATGGAGGAACTTGCACTTCAGGAAAGAGAGACAGAGGGAGAATGGCATCAGGATTGTTATTCCAGTAGCCTCATTATGTTGCATCTTGCCCGGTGGAAAAAGGGGCCTTGTGGAGGTATAGGCTGGTGCTAAGGGAAGAAGCCTGTTTGGCTAGATGTCCTGTTGAGTTATGTCCTGGTGTTAATGGAAAAAGGGGAATGGGGGGCTGGAGAGATGGCTTAGTGGCTAAACGCTTGCCTGTGAAGCCTAAGGACCCTGGTTCAAAGCTTGATTCTCCAGAACCCATGTAAACCAGATGAACGAGGGGGCGCACGCATCTGGAGTTCATTTGCAGTGGCTGGAGGCCATGGTGCGCCCATTCTCTCTCTCTCTACCTGCCTATTTCTGTATCTCTCTCTCTCTCTGTCTCTCTCTCTCTAAAATAAATAAATAAATAAAATATTTTAAAAAAAAAAAAAGGGGAATGGGTAGGGAGCTTTGAGACCCATTAAGATTCATTATTTCATAGTCCACATCACACAGATGCAAGGCCCTCTTGGCTTTCACAGAGGGCTGGAGGGTCATATATCCAAAGACCTGTAGTTGAAGGTCAGCTGGCCCTGCACTCCTGAGGTTACATGGAGTTTAGTCCTAGGATGGTCTTTGTAAGTCCTTGTTTTGTTATAGCTAATGATGCGGACCAGAAATTAAGCAGCTGGATTGACTGATCCAGGTAAACAATATATCCTCAAGGGCTTCAAGAAGCTTCTCAGAGCAAAGCATTTGGAAGGAATTAATGTTTTATGCAGCAAGATTTAACTTACTTAAAGGTAATTATGAGGAAGTCAGTCTCGATCTATACTGAAGCTAACGTGTCTGACCATGCTCATGACCACTGTAGAGTTATTAGCAGTTATTAGCTGCTCGGCAGTATTATTAGCTATTTGGATGGTCATGCAACATATTATATTGAAATACAAGGAATCAGCTTGCCCAGCAAAATTCCCCAACACACATGTAAGTTTAGTTATATTTTGCTTTATTTCCCCTTCCTGATGAGTAGGATAAAAAATAAAGGATTCATTAAACTTCTATTAGATAATTAGATACAAAATCTTGGCTTAGTTTCCCAGTGTGAGGCAGATTACCATCCACATTCTCCACATGAAAAGCCAAAAGTCAACTTGCTGAAAGGGACTTGACCATGCTAACAACGCTGGATTCACACCCAACGCTCTCTGGTGAAATGGGTTCAGATTGACTTACTATAGTGTTCAACTCTATGCAACTAGACCACATGTAATATACGCATTACTAGAGTAGGGAGGAGTGTCTTTAGATCTGGGCCTGCCACTTGATACTTAAGTGAGATGACATTCATCTCCTGAATGACTCGGTTTTCTTCATTAAAAATCCAAATGTTTAGGGATGGTACAACTCTGTGGTGATGGCGCGCATTGAGTCATTCTCAGATAAGCCAATGACCCTGTGTAATTAATACCAGCTCAGCCCAGAGTTGGCAATGAAGGATATTGTTTTCTCTTTGAGAATCTAAGCTGTGCTATCTCCAAAAAGGAGGTAAATCTCTTTGTGATGACAACTTTTCATCCTAAGGTGGCTCTGGACAAAATGTAGCAGCATGACTTATACCTTCCTTCTGTTCTGACTGACTCCTGTAAGAACTAAAGCTTGGCAAAAGGGAGTGTCTTCCGCTAGTATTTTCAGGGCACAAGAAAAGGTAGATTCTTTCTCACCACTGCCATGTAGTGTTTTACCTTGGTGGTGTTACCAGAAGTGGGGTATGCTGGGACAAGAGCTGTAGTAGGGTAACGGGACTTGTGGATGACAGGGGACTCTTTTATTATGACAATGCAGTGGATCACATTAAACCTAAAGATTCTCCTCCTTCAACTAACTACAACGTTTCAATAAAATAACACATTTCAATGCACGCATGCACACACACACATATACCCACACCCACACACACACTTATAGGCAAGAGAATGAAATGCTCAGGTGTCAGGAAAGAAACAGAAATTGACAACCTACATGAAAACTTGGCATGGATGGTGTCAGGAGATGTTTAGTGTCTTATGAAGGAGCCTATAGCATCTCCTTTATTGGAGTTATATGAAAACATATTTTTCACATCTGTCTGAATTCCTTCTCTATAATGGGTGTATGCAAGAGGTAGAAGTAGTAAGAGAGAGAGGGAGAGAGAGAGAAAGGGAAAGAGAGAGAAGGAAAAAGAAAGAGAGAATACAGTATAGGCAAGAATGCCTTTCAACACGGATCAGGGTGTAGTTCACTGGAACAGAACTTGCCTGGCTGGCATGAAGTCCTGGGTTTCCATTCCAGCACAGCAAAAAAGAAAGAAAGAAAGAAAGAAAATTATGAGTATTGGGGCTTTGGAATTAGATAAGAGTGCTTGCTGTTCATGCAAAAGGCCCTGAGAGGCCCAAGGCAGCCTACATTCTATCCCCAGCAACCACATAAAACAATCTGGGTGCAACTATGCATCCCTGTAACCCTGGTCTTGAGATTAGTGGAAACAGGAGACTTGCTGGAGCTCACTGGTCAGCCAGTTTGCCTGAAAACTGCAGCGCCACATTCAGTGAGACACTCCATCTCCAAGAAGAAAAGCAACAGAGGAGAACACCTGATGTCCTCCTCTGGCCTCCACGTGTGAATGCCTGGGAAGTGTGTATTTGCACACATGCATGCATCCACCACACACACACACACACACACACACACCATACAAAACACATATATACATGCATGCAAAAAAAAAAAAATTAATGACTGCCTTTCAACTTCTAGGAAAGTAGTTAAAATTTATAGAATTATCAAGTTACAAATACAGAGGAAAACATTTTCAACAATCTTGGTTTTATGAATTGACAAGAGAAGAAATTTAATGACTTTCAAAGATAATTTGAGGCTTTTGAAGGGTTTTCCTCAAGTTTGTGGACACATGACAGAGGTTCTGGGAGACAGACTGCTGAAGGAGGTGTCACAATAAAAAGCTTGTCACAGGATTTTGTCACAAGGAAAGGGCTTGACCTTGGAGGTGCTCCAGGGACTACCGCTGGGAGGAAGCAACCAAGCAGAGTTAGGAAAGAAAAGAGGGCTCAGACGTGGGAGAGTTGGGCTCAACTGGGACCACTGAAGGAGAAAGTGGTGCCCATGCCTGACTCCTACTACCACCATGCAAGGGTCTGTTTGCAGTGATTCAGGACCCCAAAGAGCCTGGAGTTCTTGATACAGAGCTGCTTGGTGACTTCAAGGAAGATGTCTGGTAAGTGCTGGACGAAGGCCCAGCAGGTACCCCATGTTGACAATGACCTGGCAGAACATGACATCACATGGACCTGCTACACATAAACAGGGCAGTTGTCTCACCTTTAACCTGCCAAGTTTGGCACAAAACATTTGTGAGCAATGTTGACCAATAGCCACTTAAGGAAGGGGCTCTGGGAGATGTAGGTCCAGCTTTGCTGTAGTCAGTTACCACAAAAACTTGTGAGGCGGGGTCTTCAAACTACTGGGAGCAGTGTAGGAAGTTCCGGGTCCAACACTGCCGTGTGAAACCTTTCACCCAGGGGAGACACACGTACCTGCTCATCCCAGGTAAGTCTCCGATGACAGACCAAAGCACCGTGACACCAGAGCCCAACTAGGTGAACCAATTGCAAGTTACAAGTTTGGCCCAGAGAAGAAAGAAAAGGCAACAAGTGGCTCAACAACAAAGCAGTAAAGAACTGTGGAGGGGGCTGAAGTGCAAGATCCAGGGCTCAGACTGGATAATCCTAATGACCAGAGGAGGAAGGAAGAGGGGCATAGGGGGTAGAAAGCTTTGCAGCTAGCCAGTCCCTTTAGGAGAGAAAATGGGAGTGGCTGTTACTGTTCCTATCCTAACTTTCCTATGGAAAGTTTCCATTTACAGAAAAATAAACTAGATATTGTAGTTCTGGGGATTTTCCGTGGCAAGATGGAAACTCGAAGGGCTAATATCAATGGACTCATTGGGGTTATTTATAGAAACATGAGTGACTCAAAGAGAGCTGCATATCTGCAAAGTCCCACCCCACCCTGGATGGCATCCCCATGGAACTTGCCTCTCTGGAGCACACTGCACAACATGCAGAGAACTCTGTGGGTTGGAGAGTCCCTTCTCCCAAATAGTTGTCTACTGCCTCTGTCCCCTTGGGGAAGGGACATGTAACCTTGTTTCAGTTTTCCCAGATTGGTTTACCTCCTGAGTCTCCTGAGTCTCCCCTCCCGTCCCAGGAGCCAGTGATTCAATTCAGAGGAAATCGCTTCACAATCAGCCCACATGGGAGTCGGAACCTGGACTTCTGCATAGAACTCTGTGAACTCTGCATAGGAGTGATAGGACAGACTGGCCTGAGATTGCCTCCTGCATTTTCAAGAAAACGGGTCACCTGCTTCACTTGTAAATATTTTACAAGGTGAGCTATGATTGTTTTCTGCCTCTCCCATTTTAAGAATGCTTTTATGTCTTTTCACAAATACCAAGCTAATTAGGTCTCGATCAGAGAGGTCGTTGTGAGGAAATTGTAATGAGTCAACTTAGCACCATGTTAGGTGGGCACATCAACCTTTTATGGCAGACAGGGCTTGTAATGCAAGGTAAAAAATAATGTTATAGAGCAAACATCCTAAGAACATTAGTTATGGACACAGGCAGAATAGTGCAAATTGCAAGTCAAAGCTTCCTGTAATGGCACAGCTGTGGCAAACATTTGAATAGAATAAGAAAAGTTCTCTGCCTATGTGAGCAAGTCAGAAACTCAGTCCTGTGATGACAAGATACAGGACAAATGCATATTTAACTAAATTTTTATGCTAACAGCTATGCTTGTATTTGAGACTATTTTCATTTTATCTAAGAAGATATATTGGTAGGCTCAGAGTTAATCTTCTCAAGGTACCTGAGTCAACAGACTCTCAATTTTCACAGATTCTTTATTAACTGCTAGAGGAGTTGCACTGAGATTCTGCTTCAGCTACATTTTTTTTTTCAGGCAAAGTTGAAATAAAGAATAAGGTGCTTATAATATGAAGTTTCCACAGGATGGAACAAAACAAACTTAGGAAAAAGGAAATGATTTCTTCCCAGGTTCTGGTAAGAAAACTAGAGCTTTCCTATGGACTGGGGCACCTAAGGCTGGCTTTCTGTGGATCTGGAGTCACCTGTAACATGGCCTAAGTGGCTCTGGAAATTTTTATTTATTTATTTATTTATTTATTTATTTATTTATTTATTTATTTATTTGAGACAAAGAGAGGGAGAGGGAGAATGGGCATGCCAGGGCCTCTAGACACTGCAAACAAACTCCAGATGCATGCTCCACCTTGTGCATCTGACTTATGTGGGACCTGGAGAATCGAACTGGGATCTGTAGGCTTCGCAGGCAAATGCCTTAACCACTAACCCATCTCTCCAGCCCTAAAGGTCTACTCTTATATCATATGAACCATAATATTAAGAAATTTCCATATCCTTTTCTCTCTGAACAAAAACCTGCACTTTCCGCAAAGCTGTGTACTGGGCAGTGAGATTTTGTCCTTTTTCTTCTTGACTAGACCTGGGCGACCCTTCCTGACAGTGGCCTCTTCCCGCATCTCATCCATTTCTATGGTTCCTGTATCTTTGTGTAGGCTGCTGTTGGAATTTCACACAGGCCAGTATCTGTCAGGAGGCTTAAGAGCTGGGGAAGGCAAACATGTCCCACCATAATCCTCATGTCTGCAGAACCAATGCTGGATGCTGGCCTTTCTTCCAGTGGCCAGTGGTGCCCAAGATGAGGGCTCCTCTCTCCCAAGTCAGCATTTTCAGAACCAGGAGTGTTCCCTTAGCTCACCATGGAGGAACTGATGTCACAAATATTAGGAATTTTTAGAGGGAGAAGTAGAGGATCATCTGGAAATTTATCCAAATAAAATAACATGGAAGGTGACCTGGGCCTGAAGAAGCTCACTGGAACTCGGGATTTCCTTGAGGAAAATGCTCACAATGAGAGAATGTAAACAGAAAATAAAGCATAATATATAGGCTTTTTCATTGTTAAGAATTTATATTAAAAATAAACAGAAATAACAAAATTAAAGGTCTTGACTATGCAAGTCTCTGGACAAACCAGTGTGATTATACTACCATGAGGAAAAGAGAATAGCCAAAAAATAAAAACAAATTAAGCATGTCTTTAATAAAGCATAAAACATTAAAATGATACGACAACTCAAAACAGCTGAGTGTAATGGCTCACACCTACAATCCCAGTGCTTGGGAGACTAAGACAGAAGCATCACCATGAGCTTAGCTCAAGGCTGCTCTGGGCTACTGAGTCTCAGGTCAGCCTGGGCTCTAGTGAAAGCCTGCTTCAAAACCCACCAAAGCAACCAAAAAGATAGTCAATAACAACCATACCTGAAAATGAATCTACCCCATGTTGTGTATTGAAAATATTTCCATTAGAAGGGGCACCCTCAGGGAACAGTCAGCTTAGACATCAGATCAGTAGTAGCTAAAGAAAGAATTAGTAGAATGGAAGACAGAGTGGATCTTGGGATCATTCCATGGAATGCAGCACAGTAAAGACAAATTTGAAAGACTTTAGAAGATATTAATAGAGAGCTGGAGAGATGACAGTGATTATGATCGTGTCCTGTGAAAGCATGAGAGTCTGAGGAGGCCTAACAGACTCATGTTAGATCCACAGGAGAAACATGAACAGTTGCGCATAGCCCTGAGTATCTGTAACTCCAGTCCCATGGAGAGCAGAGACTAGAGAATTTCCAAGGCTTACTTAGTGATTAAGGCATTTGTCTTCAAAGCCAAAGGACCGAAGTTTGATTCCCCCGAACCCACGTAAGCCAAATGCACAAGGTGGCACATGCATCTGGATTTCGTTTGCAGCAGCTGGAGGCCCTGGTGTGCCCATTTTCTCTCTCTCTCTCTATCTTCCTCTTTCTGTCTGTCAAATATACATATATATATATATATATATATATATGAAACATCAGGATCAGTAAAAGACTCTAGCTCAAAATCAGAGTGGGCAGAAGAACAATGGAGTGGGTGGGATACTTGACATTCCACTCTGGCCTTCATAGGCAAGCACATTCCACTGAAGGAAAGTACATGGGTACACACGTGTGCAGACACTGCACAGTGTGAACGCACATGCACATACATGCAAAAAGTATTTTTAAAGGAAGACATAAATAGAAGCTTATTTAAAAGGTCCTAGTTATCTCAAATTGTTCCACAAGGAAACCAGAAGAAGGATGGGGGCAAGGGAACATTGCAAAGGGAAAGGAAAATAAGAGTTTTCAGGAATTTGTGAAAAATGAATCCCCAGAGCAAAGTAAATAGAGAGCAGAATAAAACATACCCACTACTAGATATATCAGATTGAAGTAGGAGTGCAAAAAGACAAGAGAGGAATTTAGCAAAGACAAAATTACAGGTCACCTGTGCAAGAAGACACCCTCCCAATGGCAATGGGAGTGATTTCTCAATGGCAGCTGCAGAAAGACATTATGCTGAGTATGTTAGAGGATTGTGGCAATCTGGAATTTTATACTGAGCTAAGTTATCACTTGAGAATGAAATGGAAAGACACGTTCACAACCCCTTTTCCATGTCAAACCCAGAGAGAGCCTACACAGATCTTAGCTGAAAAACCCACTAAAGCCAGGGCTCTGGCAACATGGAAACTGATTTCTGAAGAGGATGAGCCAGAGGACACAAGGGAAAGAAAAGGACCAGTCCACATGCAGAGCTGCTGTGAGAACCAGCTGAGGAACCAACCAGGAATCATGATGAATGCTCACTGTGGAGTTAAAATACAAGGTGAGGAACCAGGCATGGTGGCTCACGCCTTTAATCCCAGTTGTATCCTGTGGATCTAAGATGAGTCTGTTAGGCCTCCTCAGACTCTCGTGCTTGCACAGGACATGATCATAAGCACTGTGATCTTTCCAGCTCTCTATTCATGTCTTCTAAAGTCTTTCAAATTTGTCTTCACTGTGCTACATTCCATGGAATTATCCCAAGATCCACTCTGTCTTCCACTCCCATAATTCTTTCTTTAGCTGCTATTGATCTGATGTCTAAGCTGACCATTCCCTTAGGGTGTCTTTTCTAATGGAAATATTTTCATTATACAACATGGTGTAGATTCATTTTCAACTTGGGAGGCAGAGGTAGGAGGATTGCTGTGAGTTTGAGGCTACCCTGAGACTACATAGTGAATTTTGGGTCAGCCTGGGCTAGAGCAAGACCCTACCTCGAAAACAGCAATAATAACAAAAAGAAGTGCTAGGTGAGGATAAAAGTTCAAATAGCCTAACAGTGGGAGAGGAGTTTCAAAATCCCTGTATAGTTAGTTCAAGAGGAGGAAGGCTGAGGTGTTTATCATAGTTAAATGTTATTAACTCAAGAGTACTTATAAAAGTTTAAGGGTTTACACTAAAAGACTATATTTAAATCGCCTATATATTACAGCAACCAGCTTAAAGGAGATAAGCAGGAAGGATGGTGGCACACAGAATCATTTCTAGATTATTCTTATTTATAGGTGATTAGGCCCACAGCTTCCTCTCTGGCCTCACACCACATAGCTGAAAATCTGTAAGTTGGAAACCTTAAAACTTTAGTGAATGATATTAATCAATGCCAAAATCAACCCTGATTCCTAGAACTCTTAGAAACACAAGTCAAGGGAAGATGTCCGAAGCATGAAAAGGAGAAAGGCTGCTGTGACTCTGTGGCTTCCTATGCCCACTCCACCCAGCATGTAAGACTGAACAAACACCACACCCTCTTGTGCACAACCTGCACATGGCTGGGGACACCCACTGTGGTAGAAACTGACATGAAGATGAAAATTGAACATAGATCAGAATATTATGAATACCACAGGGCAGCTGGTGCATTTTCTACCAGAGCCATACATCCCTCCTGAGAACCATAAGATAGCCACCTTTGTGTGAGGCTGTGCCCAATGGAGTGAGCATTGGCAAGGACCCAAGAGAAGGGACCCCTTGAAGAAGGGGATGCTTCTGTATCTTCCGTGCATCATTTCTTCCCATATCTCCACAGTCACTGACCTAGGGTGGAGGGAAGGGAGTCCTGAGCATTAGACTCCTAGGTTACAGAAGAGGATAGACTCAGGATTTCTGTTACCATCCCAAGAAGTGGTGATCAGAGCCCACAAAGAAGGAACTACCCTTGTATCCATAGCGTCAGAAAAAGTATATGAATAATACCTTTTTTAAATTTTTTTTATTTTTGGAGAGAGACACAGAGAGAGACAGACATAGAGAGAAGGAGAGGGAGACAGATAGAGAATGGGCACGCCAGCAGTCTCTCAGCTGCTGTGAACGAAATCCAGATGTGTGCGTCCCCTTGTGGGCAAGTGCAGCATTGCGCCCTTGCATCACTGCATCTGGCTAAATGTGGGACCTGGAGATTGGAACCAGCGTTCTTAGGCTTAGGAGGCAGGTGCCTTAACCTCTAAGCCATCTCTCCAACCCATGAATAATACCTTTTTTTTTTTTAAACTACTTGGAATTTTCTTATTAGCATACCATGCATTAGATTTTGTTATGGTGTTTTTCAAATGCATTTTCTCTCTTTCTGCTCCTCTCCCTCCTCCCCCTCCCTCTTGTATCCCTGTTCCATCATAGCCTCCTTTCTGCACTCATACATGCCCTCCCTCTGTCCTCCCCCCTTCTCCTGCTGTGTTTTCTTCTTGTGGTCTCCTGACTTCTTTCCTGTCCTATAGCCACCCACACTTGTAACAAATACAGTAATAAATACTGTGTCTACGTTTTCCCAAAGAGCTCTGATACACGGAACCACACCCTTGCTGCATGGGAGGAGCTTAAGAATTAGACTTAGTAACTGACCAGAAATCACACTGCAATTTAGGCACCAGTAAGATCTTGAACTTTCCACACCATGCTGTCTCTCTGTCCCTCTTCTCCCCCTCACTCTGTCTCCCTCTTCCCCTTTCTCTCCCTTTTCCTCTCTCTTCATCTTTCTCTCATCTCTATCTGTGCCTTATTTTTCACTTTCACTCATAAACTTATTTCCTCTCAGCAAACAACACAAAAAGGGCTCCAGTTTCACCAGTCTTTAGAACTGTGGTTTAAACATGCTACCCTGTAATGAAAACATGATTCTTTGTATTGTCATGGTAAAATGAAAGTAAATCCTGCTCTTTACCATCCTGTCTTCTCTCTAAAACCAGATGGAAGGGGACCAGAGGCCACCCAGGGTTTGGCATCTCATCTGAGGCCCTGTGGGGCTTGTAAGGATAATTTCCCAGTACAGAAAAGCCTAATTAAGGTGCATGTGAAGATCAGCTTGCTATGTGTGATCCACTTAAAAGCAACTGTGAAGATTAGGCACCTCCATGGAGAGCAATGTTAACTGTCAGAATTAACCCGGAGCTCAGCACACAGCCTTCTACTGACCATATGACATTGGGCAGTGACCCACACTCTTCAAGTCTCAGTGGACATCCTCTGCTTGCTCAAATCCTTGGATATGAACTGTCTCATAATCTTTCAAAAGTTCATTATCTTATATAGTCTTCATAGGAGACTGATTGCCAAGGTCAGTTAAAAAGTTCTTATCTAAGGCTGGAGAGATGGCTTAGTGGTTAAGGCACTTGCTTGCCTGAGAAGCCTAAAGATCCAGGTTCGATTCCCCAGTAACCACATCAGCCAGACATTAAGGTGGTGCGTGCATCTGGAGTTCATTCACAATGGCTAGAGGCCCTAGCATGCCCATTCTCTTCCTCTTTCTCTTGAAGACATAAATAAATAAATTTAATTAACTATTTAAAGTTCTTCTCTATTTCACAGATCAATTTCTCCCAAGGTATCATGAGCATACAACCCAAGCCATGAAGCCTTTGCTTGACCCAGCTCCATTGAGTACTTTCTACATGCTTTGCTTTTGTGGTTATTTGAATGTAAAATGTCCCCGTAGCCTCAAGTGTTTGTGATTAAGCTGCCTGCTTAGTCCCCAGCTGGTGGAGCCTTATTGGAGGAGGGGTGTTGCTGGGGGCAGCCCTTGGGGTTGATTAATCTACTGAATGCTCAGAGCTTGCTTGCTCTTGCCTATGATATACGGCATATATGTGTACACACACACACACACACGATAGATAAACTGGTTACTGTTCTTGTCTCTACCATGATGAAGCTTCCTCTCAAAACTATAAGCCTGAAAAAAATCCTTTCCTCCCATAAACGGCTTCTGGTCAGCAATGAGAATCTAGCTGCTACGACCTTGGACCACGTGTGCTCTGTGTCTTTCCATCCTCAGGTTCAGCATGGAGAGATTACCAAGTTCAGCTGTCCTAATGAGACAGGAAATTTACAGGACTGCACTCGGGAGGCAGAGGGAGGAGGATCGCCATGAGTTTGAGGCCTAAGACTAATAATGAATTTCAGGTCAACAAGGGCTACAGTGAGACCTTACCTCAGAAAAACAAACAGTAAAATCACATGACACAGAAGGACCCTTCCTAAGTTTACATAAACAGTAACAATTGTCCCCAGAGAGGAGACACTTCAGTGGTGTATCTGCCTAAAGGCTGTGCAGGGATCCCCAGTGATTCAGCTTTTAAGAATCTTCACCCATGCTGGGGTGAACTTTTTTGGTGATGCAGCTGCCCAATTACCCATACTCCTGTAAGTAACCCAGGTCAACTCTCCCACAGACTGAATGGAGTTGTTTCCACTACCTCCCCTGTCTGGGGTAAATACAGTGTTCCCAGGAAAAGCAGTGCGGCAGTTATGAATCTGGCAGTACCGTCGATGTGGAGGAAATGAGCTGTGTAAAGTGCCTGGCATGCTGTTTCATGGCCAACTGCTACCCAGCCTTTGCCAATTGGCACCTTTCCCCAGGGCCATTTTCCTGGCCTGTGCCAGCCTCCACTGGCCTTCTTTCTAGACTGGCACTATCATATTTGTACTGTGAACTAAACCACATCACCTAACTTAAACCTAGCTCCCAAGGGAAAATTTAAACTCGGCCAATCTTAGTACCTGAGGCTTTTCTGCTTGGCTCGAATGCCCCCTCCTTCCTCACACTGCAAGACTACGGCATGAAGCACAAGCCCTTTGGGGTCTGCATATGCATCTGCTGCCTCTGAAATCCTTTCCATCTTTTCTGGCTGACAATCTTTTAGATCAGATCAAAAGGTGACCCTTGGGAAACCTCTGTCCCCACCAGGCAAATGGTCTGGATTGCCACAGCCTTTTACACTTGAGAGCTCCAATGCAACACTTGATAATGTTAACTTTTCTCTCCCATCTATTCTCCACAGGGGAAAATGAAACCCCATTCACACGTGGGGCTGGAAAATAGCAAATCCCTCAAATTTAAATGACACAATCTTTGTGCTTGCTGATGGTTTCTTGTTTCAACAGTCCAATTGCTGCTACTGTATTTAGCAGGTTTTTGTTTTTGTTCCTGTGGGGATTTGGGCAAAGGAACTGTGGGTGGAGTATTCTGCCAAACTTGCTGTGGATTGCACATTTACCCTGCAAAACCTTCTTGGAATGTTTTCATTTTTTTATTGAACGTCAGTTGCAACAGAAAGGTCAGATCAGAACTCTGAGGTTGAAGACAATGTACAGTCTGTGAATCAGATAAGACATGTGGATCCTGAGACGGTGGAATCATAACTGGCATTGGTGTTAGTCAAACGTGAATAATCAGACACTGGAGAACTGATTTTCATTAAGTAACCTCAGGTCAAGGTGATTGATATATTTTAATGATATGTGCCTATTCCCATTGAGTCAGCATATTTGGGGCTGGGGCTGCTGGGGAAGATGTTCATAGTCTCTGACTCACATCCTTAACCTCAGCAATAAGGGGAGGAGCTGATTGGAGGATGTGCAGGTGAAGATGCTCACATGACCTCCCTTTATGTGTTTGCACATCACTTATCAATAGTGAAGCAGAAAGAAAATGCAAATAAAAATGTATATTTCCCAATGATCAAAGTTTCTATAATTTATTTCTGAAGTTCTTGCACAAACTACAGGCCTTCAGAATCCTCAGTCTATATACTTAATTTATCCTACTGTGGATAGAAAACAGCCCCCCAAATCCAGAATATTCCAGAAAACCAAACTTGAGTTTGTTGTGTGTCAAGTATGACACTGAGTGTATGTGAGTGAACAGTGTGTAAGCTTTATGTTAGGTATTGGAGGTAATGGAAAATGATTTCAAGTAAATAGATGATGTTCAGAGGTTAAATACAAATATTAGACCATGTCATTTAAGGGCCAGATACATCTTTGAGTTTGGTATATATCAAGGGTCTGTAACCAGTGTTCTGTGGCTACAGAGGAACGTTTACATAGCGTCTCATGTAAGACTCATGGAAACCATCAAAAGACACTTTTATTTTTAAATAAGATAGCTGGGAGTCCAGCTGGCTTTGTCTGGTTACATCATACAGCTCTAAATCCAACAGGTAAATATCTAAAGTAACTTCAATGGCAATGGGTGTTTTAAGTATAATGAAGTGGGACTGGGGAGTTTGCTCAATAAACTTCAATGGTAATAGTTAAAAAGTATAATTAGAAATGGGGAGATGGCTCAGAAGTTAAAGGCAGTTGTTTATAAAGCCTGTCAACCTGGGTTTGGTTCCCCAGCACCTACATAAAGCGTGATACAAAGTGGTTCAGTCATCTGTGATCCCAATATGCCTGCAACAGTGGGAAGTGGGGCAGGGAGAGTTCAAAGCTTGCAGGTCAGCTAGTCTGACATTCATCTGCAGTCTGGCAGTTCATTTAGCAGACCCTGTTTAGAAGAAAGTGGAGCACAGATACCAGAGTTGGCCTTTGTCTTCCACATGGGCACCATGTGTGTCCCCAAAAAAATAAATAAAAACTTAAAAATGTATAATTATATATTTCAATTTATTCATTTACTTGCTTAATATCAGGCACTCTCTTTAAAAGATGATAACCTAGAAGGTGACTCCTGGCTCCTTCCCCAATTACTACATCCCCAAAGGCCAGAAGTGGTGTCACAGAGAGGCGCTAAATCAACATAGAGAACATAAATATTTCAATAATGAGTGAACGGTGGATGAATAAATGAAACAGCAAGTGTCTAAGACTCATGAGGTGTGCTCTCCTGGGATAGAAGTGGAGCACATTTGGAATGCTGAAAACAGCAAAGTTCAGTGGGACTGGACTCAGCTGGCCCTCATCCTCTACCCTCTCCATCCCTAGGAACTTGACCCCTTTTAGATTATGAATACCAGAAAATAGCCATGCTGGCCTTGGGGTCAAAAACTTTTAAAATACAGATATATTAAGTGAAGATGAGATGATAAAGAGATATCCAAAGACTTAATTGCCAAAAGAACTTATGAATTCATTAAGACTCAAAGCAACTTTAAGAAGATGTCTCAAAACAAAGATGGATGAAAGAGGTGTGAGAAAATAAGTAGTTAACATAAGGCAAACAAGAGAGATTAAAGTCAAATAACAGAAAGCTGGAGTGAAGTGGTGTCAAATGGATTAAATAATAAGTAGCAGCGTGTTTAAGGCTACTTTCAAAGCAACAAGATAAATGCAGATGATGTTGCCCCGCCCTGAGGATAGCACCTAATAGCATCTGAAGAGCAGAGGCTGGGGATGATGGCAGAGAAGCCATGTGCGAGAGCCAAAAGAATAGCACCAGGAACTTTGTCTCTTTCACAACGGTTATATTTTCTTTAACATTTTCTCTCATTTATAGAATCTGAATTTAGTTTTTTAAAAATATTTTAATTATTTGAAAGATAGAAAGAGAGGGAGAGAAAATGAGAAAGAGAGAGAGAGAATGGGCACCCCGGGGCCTCTAGCCACTGTAAATGAACTCCACATGCATGTGCCACTTCGCACATCTGACTTTATATGGGTCCTCGAGAATTGAACCTTGGTCCTTTGGCTTTGCAGACAAGCACCTTAACCACTAAATCATCTCTCCAGCTTCCACAGTATTTTTTTAAAATTCAGTTTCAAGTCCATCCATTTTTTGCAAATTTGATTAAGAGAGCTATCTACTCTCTACTATCTACTATGAGAGTCACCTCCACCTCAGAACAAGAGGACATTGCATGAGGAAGCGGTGACATGGATACTGCTCTCACGGCTCTCCTGAAAACCAGTTCCAGAGAGATGGCGACAGACACTGTGGTCACTCAAACTTCATCAAAACAGAAAGAACTTCATGACTGCACAGTGAATACCATAACCGCACTGAGGAGGGTCCCCAGGGTAATGAGAGCCCAGGGAAGGAGATAAAAGTCTATAACCTGTTTACATTTACATAGATGAAAGATAGATAGATGATAGATAGATAGATAGATAGATAGATAGATAGATAGATAATAGATAGATAGATAGATAGATAGATAGATAGATGATAGATAGACAGATAGATAGATGATAGATAGATAGATGATAGATATATAGATGATAGATAGATAGATAGATAGATAGATATAGATATAGATATAGATATAGATATAGATATAGATATAGATAGATATAGATATAATTTAAAAAATAGGGATCCAGAGGCTACAGAGAACTCAGCACTAAATCTCTGTCTTGCCCACAAAGACTGTAGGAACCTTGTGAGAAAGGAGGTAGAATGAGTGTCAGAGCCTCAGGGTGTGTGGGAATAGTTGAGGAACTGTGTTCCCCACCCAGAGATTGGCTGACTCCACTTGGTCCTCATAATGGAAACCAATAACCCCACTGAGGAAGACCCTCAGCAGAATTGGGGCACAGGAGAGGGGATATCTGAGTATAATCTTCTTATAAAGTAAAAAATAAATAAATAAACTCACTTGTCATTTTAGTCTTAAGTTATAATGTTTTCTCATATATCCTGTATAAAAGCATGTCTTGGGGCTGGAGAGGTGGCTTAGCGGTTAAACACTTGCCTATCAAGCCTAAGGACCCCGGTTATCGATTCTCAGGATTAAGCCAGATGCAAATTTATCTTCTAGTGGCTATGGCGCACCCATTTTCTCTCTCTCTACCTGCCTATTTCTGTATCTCTCTCTCTCTCAAATAAATAAATAATAAAATATTTTTTTAAAAAGTGTCTGCCTTCTCAGCAACAAGATTTAAAAAAAAAAGTGTGTCTTTTATTTTCAGAATATGTCTTTCAAATATCTTCTACTATAGTTTGGTTTCACTACATACTTTCCTAACCAGACCTTTTCATGAGACAATTTTAAAATTGTACAGTTTGATTTTGTTGTGATGTCTTGTAAGACCCTTCTGAAAATAGCTACCTATTCCAACATTACACAATTTTTACTTGTGTTTTCTTTGTAGAAAATGTAACTTTAGCATCTATGCTTTGATGTATAAGCCATTGCAATTTACTTTTTCAAATGGTGTAAAATAAGAATGGTAATTCATTTTTGCCACTTCTTGAGTTGTTCTTTGCCTGAATTGCTTTTGATTTCTATTGGGTAAGTGTGGATTTCGTTCTGATGTCTTTCCAGGTCTACTGATACATTCGCTTATCTTTGCAACAGGGCCACATGCCCCCTTGGCTGCTATAATCTCCACAGGCCCATGTATAAAAACTCGCCTCTCTTATTATAATGGAAAGAAGTGTTAATAGAATGTCAAGTAGAAATGGTGAAATCGGACACCATTGTTTTCAATTATCTTAGAGAAAAATATCGTATTTCATGACCAACCATACAGCAGCCAGTAGGAAATCCTCAAGCACCCTGAAATTAAGGAAATATCCTTCTACAACAAGTTGGTAGTTTACATAGTTTATATCATGGAAGGACATGTTCGTTGGCTCTTTTTCATATACATTTTAAATATCATATGATTTTTCCCTTTAGTGTATGGATTTTGTGGTTTGATTTCCATAGGCTATGCCATGTTTGCGCTCCTGTAACCATCCCTGTGTGGTGAGGGCACAGCAGTCCTTTTCACACAGCCGATTTTCTGAGTACATTGTGTTTAGAACTGTGTGAATGCACCTGGGAGATGTTAGTCTGTGGTTTTCTTTTAACACTATGTTCAGGTTTTGATTACAGGGTCAAGCTGGTCTTATATCTAAAGCGGTCATACAAGTGAGTTAAAATCACTTGGGATTTTTTAAAAAGATGTTTGGCAGAGTTAATTAGTGAAGTCATGTAGACCTAGTGTGCTCTTATTTTTATTAGTTATGGACATACTCAGTATGTAAATAGCACATGTCAGTACCATCCTTTCCCTCATCCCTGTCCCCCTCCAAAGGGACCCTCCTCACTGGGGATGCTGATCATCCCCATGGGGATTGTACATCCTGCACTGTGGGGTAGCCATCAGTTATGGGAAAAAACAATGTCTCTGTGCATAATGTCACTACTTGTGGCTCTAACAATCTTTCTACCCCCTCTTTGACAAAATTCCCTGAGCCATGTTGGATTTGTTTTAAGTCTACTTCAGTGATGGGCTCTTAGGAGCCTCCGGATCTCTGGTTTGGTAGGAGTTGAGTGTTCTCTGTGTCTTTCTCCTTCACCCTTATGCTGATATCAGTTCACCAAGAAAGCAGCATTCTTGCTCATTTCCCCAATTCCTCTGTGGTTTCAGCTGGGGCCCAGATGAAGTGCAAGGGGTTGTTTCTTTCCTCAGGTTCTGCTTCTGTCTGAAAAAGAGAAGCAGATTCTCCAACTGAGAGTGAAGTCAGCACTGGTTAAATGGGATAACCATTATTAGTTTAGAGAGAATTTGATGGGTGTAGACCCTCTTGTAGCCCAAGGTTAGTGGGGCCTTGATATTTGAAGGCAAACTCATTCTCTAGATATGATTCTGACTTGTTTTCCAGTTCCAGATATGGGTTTCTTTCCACTGAGTGGATCTGTTAACCAATCCTAGAGTGGTTGGTTACCCAACATGTCTGTTTGACACTATTGCACTTGTGTGAGCATCATGTCAGGTTGTTTGCTTCTGAGTAGCTTAGACCTCGAGTTGTTCAGACAGATGTTGGTCTATTTGCCCCAGTAGCTCATGTAGCACCTTCTAGCACTAGATGGGCTAACTGTCTGGGGACTGGCTCTCTTTCAGATTCTAGCCAGGTCTCTCCATGTTCCTTAAGCACATGGTATCTTTGGCAGTAGGGTCTTACAATTACCTCTGGTGGGAAATGAAGTGCTCTGACAGAAGTGTGTCTTCTTTTGGGAAACCGCTCATTGTGGGTATTAACCACATCCTGGTACTGGGGAGAAGAAAAAGAAAAAGAAAATAGAAAAAAGAAAGAAATAAAAAAAGAAACAGAAGAAATTTAAAGTTGGGCCTCATCTCACCCTCTCCAGGGCCCTTCAATTCACGTGCTCCCTCTAAGGACCTGTTGAGGGTTCAACCTTTGAGTCTGTCTTTCAGGATATAGGATTTTATGGTACCAGTTCCATTTGGGTTCAGTTTTGTGTCCCCCCCCACACACCCTTACCCTCCCCTCAAGCCCTGCCCTCCCTATCGTCCAGACCTCAAGATGCCTGATTAGGTATGTCAGCATCTTAGCCTGATCCAGTTTAGGAGCTGCAAATGAGTGAGAACATACAATGATTGTCTTTCTGTGATGGTGTGAGTTTGCTCAGTATGATCTATTCCAAGTTTGACCACTTTTTTACAAATTTCATTGTGTCATTTTATCTAACTACTAAATGGAATTCCATCATGTAGATATAGCACGTCTTGGTTATCCACTCATCCAATGATGGGCACCTGGGTTGATTCCAGTTCTTAGCTATTATGAATTGAGCAGCTATAAACATGGTTGAGCAAATATCTCTGAAGTGAGGCTTGGAGCTTTTAGGGTAAATGCTCAATAAGGTAATAACTGGGTATTTTGGTAACTTTATACTCAACCATTTTAGGAGTCTCTATATTGCTTTCCATAGTGGTTGTATCAGCTTACATTCCCACCAACAGTGAGAGTTCCTATTTCCCCACATCCTCGCCCACATTTGTTTTCATTTGATTTTTTTAATGTTTGCTGTCCTTACTGGGGTAATGTGGACTCTCATAGTTGTTGTAATTTGCATTCCCCTAATGGCTAAGAATGTTGAACATTTTCTTAAGTGTGTGTTTGCCATTTATATTTCTTCCTCTGAGAACTCCCTATTCAGTGTGTCATTTGATTTTTTTGTTGTTTAGGTTTTTGAGTTCTTTGTAGATTCTAGAAATTAGGCCTTTGTCAGTTGTATAGCTGGCAAATTGTTTTTCCCATCCTGTGGGAAATATATTGGCTCTGCTTATGGTATGTTTCTTTGTGAAAAGACTTTTCAGCTTCATGAGATCCCAATGGCTGAGTAATTGTTTAAGCTTCTGAGCTACTGGGGTTTTGTTAAGGAAGTCTTTTCCCATTCCTTTCTCATAGAAAGTTACTCCCTATTTTTAATTCCAGTAGCAGAAGAGTTTCAGGTCTTATATTGAGGTCTTCCATTCGCCTGGAATTGATTTTTGTGCATGGTGAGATGTGGGTCTAATTTCATTTTCTGCATATGGTAATCCAGTTTGTCCAGCACCATTTGTTGAAGATGTTGTCTTTTCACAGTCTACATTATTAGGGCCTTTGTCAAAAATGAAGTAGCTGTAATTACTTGACCCAAAGTCTGGATCCTCAATTCTTTTCCATTGGTCTATATTCCTGTTTTATGCCAGTACCATGCTGTTTTTGTTACCATGGCTTTGTAATATAGCTTTAGATCAGGTATGGTGATGGCTCCAGAGGTGTTTCTTTTGCTGAGGTTATGCTTGGGTATCTGAGGCCTGCTGCCATTCCATATGAATTTTGAGATCATATTTTCTATCTCTGTGAAGAATGATGCTGAGATTTTTACTGGTATTGTATGTATTTATTGGTTTTGGTAGGATTTCCATTTTCACAATGTTAATTCTACCTATCCAAGAGCATGGGAGGTCTTTCCATCTTCTCAAGTCCTCCTCAATTTCTTTCTTGAGTGTTTTCATGTTTTCATTATAACTATGTATGTCTTTCACATCCTTGGTTAGTGTTATCCCAAGGTATTTTTTGTTGTTGTTGTTGCTATTGAAAATGGGAAAGTGTCGCTAATCTCCTCTGCATCTTTGTTGTTTGCATATAGAAAGACTATTGTTTTTGTGTACTGAATTTATATCTTGCTACTTTGTTGAAGGAATTAATCACCTTTAAGAGTTTTGGAAATGGAGGCTCTCAGCTCACTTATATATAGGATCATGTCATCTGCATATAAGGCTAACTTGACTTCTTACTTTTCAATTTATATCCCTTTTATTTCTTTCTCCTGTCTTACTGCTTGGGTTAGGTATTCTAGTACTATGTTGCAGAGCAGAGGTGGGAGTGGGCACCCCTGTCTTGTTCCTAATTTCAATGGGAATTTCTTTAGTCTTTCCTCATTAAGTATTATTTGGGCTTTAGGTGCTTTATATATAGCCTTTATTATGTTGAAATATAAACTATCCATGCCTATTCTCTCCAATATTCTGATCATGAAGTAATGTTGTATTTCGTTGAAGGCCTTTTCTGCATCTATTGAAATGATTGTGTGTTTTTTGTGTGCTCTTTATGGAAGAAAATATTTTCAATTAATATTAAATTTCTTTTAATTCTTCATTTAACATTCTTATTATTTATTCTTATTTACTGCTTATTATTCTTTTAAGTAAGTTTGGTTTCATAAGGAATATGTTTATTTTATGTGAGATATCAAATTTATTGGCATAAAGTTGTTCACAATATTTCCTACCCTTTCAGTTCTCAGAATTTATAGTGATGTCACATTGCAACTTTCACATCACAATATTCTGTGTTCTCTTTCTCTGCCCCCTTGATGGCTTTCAGTGCTATTCATCTTTGCAAAGATTCCATTTTTAACTTTTTTATTTTCCCTCCTGCTTGTCTATTTTCAGGATCATTGAATTCTGGTCTTATCCTTATTATGATTTTGGTTATTCTCTTTACTTACTTCAGATTTAACTTGCTATTCTTTTCATATCATTTTAAAGTGGATTAGAATCCACTTTAAACACTGATGGTGTTCAGTCTGGGACTGGGCATGTTCCCTAATTACTCCATCTCAGTTTCCTTATTGCTCAGATGGAGCTAATGCTGTTATCTAAACATATGACTTCCATGAGAGGCAGACACGATGAGGCACATGGAGAGTGCTTTCACACAAATCTATTACCTAGTGTTGCACTCAAGTTCACATTGCTGGCAGAAATCACCCAACAAAGAGCAGCTTATGGGAAAAAAACGGTTTATTTTGGCTTACAGATTTGAGGGGAAGCTCCATGATGGCAGGGGGAAACAATGGCATGAGCAGAGGTTGGGCATCATCTACTGGCCAACATCAGGTGGATAACAGGAAGAAGACAGTGTGCCAAACACTGGCAAGGGGAAACTGGCTATAACACCCATAAGCATACCCCAACAATACACTACCTCCAAAAGGCATTAATTCCCAAATCTCCACCAGTTGGGATCCTAGCATTCAGAACACCTAAGTTTATAGGGGACACCTGAACCACACCACTACATTCTGCCCCTGGTGCCCATAAACTGATATCCATACATGATATAATATGCAATGCATTCAGTCCAACTTTAATAAAAGACCCCATATTTTTTAATCCATCCTAATAATGTTCAAACATCCCCATAATCCAAGGTCTTTTAACTGCACCATAATACCAAAAAAATCCACTGAAGACCCATAATGACACAGAATAAACATTCACACTGCAAAAGATGGCATTGGGCATAGCAAAGAAATATTCAACCAATACAAGATTTAAACAGGGCAAACATCAAACTCTGTAGCTCCAAGTCCAACAACTCTAGTCAGTGACAAATCTCCAAGTCTAATAATTCTAACCAGCAACAAGTCTCTGGAGTTCCAATTCTACCCTTCCAGCTAGGCAACTCACAGTCATGGAAAACTTCAAAGAGTGCCAGCATATTTCCTTACCAGCCATCTCTTGGTCCTGGCATCTCCACTGGGTCTCTACTGCAACCCACTGTTTATCCTCATGGCTCCATTGGATCTACATGCAGGCATCCAGCAAAACTGCTTCACACTGCCCATGGCCATTTCCAAAACACAAGACCACATTGCAAACTCAACAACCCTCTTTCCTGCATTTCTCATACTCTACAATACCAGGCCAATTTGTTAATCCGGGGCGGGGGGGATAAAGCAGACTTTGAAGAACAGAACATTCCTTGACACTCAGACCCCTTCAAAAGAGTCTGCATTCTTCCTGTTGCTCCAGTGCAGGTCAGCTGGCCCAATCTCAAAGGTTGTAATCTCTCAGCTGAATAGGCAGAAATTTTAGCCCAAAGATTTCATTTCTGTGCCATAACCGTCTGCTCACACCAGTCCATTTTTATGCAATGCAACCCTGTACAAATTTTCAGGACAGGGCATAACAGCAAGCCTCTCACGCAAACTGCTACTAGCCCAGTCCAGACAAAGCTCCTTTTCATCCTCATAAGCCAAACCTCACAGTCCATAGTTCTTACTGCAATCAAGTCTTTCAACACTAACCAGAATAGTCCATCAAGCTGTACTTACAGCACTGCAAGGCATCGCTTAGGCCAAGGTTTCAAATCCTTCCACACTCCTCTTGAAAATCAGCTTCAAAAGGCCAAGGCCACACAGTCAGGTTTCTAGCAGCAAATGACCCCACCCTCGGTACCAATATTACTGTTCACATTGGTGGCAGAAATCACCCAACCAAGAGCAGCTTGTAGGAGAAAAAGGTTTATTTTGGCTTACAGACTTGATGGAAGCTCCACAATGGTGGGGAAAACGATGGCATGAGCAGAGGGTGGACATCACCTCCTCACCAACATCAGGTGAACAACAGCAACAGGAAAGTCTGCCAAACACTGGCAAGAGGAAACTGGCTATAATACCTATAAGCCCACTCCTAACAATACACTGCCTCCAGGAGGTGTTAATTCCCAAACCTCCATCAGCTGGGAACCTAGGATTCAGAACACCTAAGTTCATGGGGACACTTGAATCAAACAACCACACCTAGAAAGTACTATTAAGAGTTAGCAGTTACTTCCATTCAAGAATGACAGGAAGAATATCCATTAATTCACTTCTTTAGTGATCAGCTCACAAGCAACTCAGGAGTCAGGGACCACCATCCTCACCATGTATCAGGTGGTGGAACAGCTGTTCAGAAAGGAGCAAGCACAAGTGAGTGACAGAACCAGCACCCACCATTATGGCTCCAAAGTTTAAGCTCATAGTCAATATAGATATTGTTCTTTTACAAAATAAGGACTTGCCATGTATTTGATATGAACTCCCTTGTCAATTTCTGTGCTAACCACTTTTTGCATTCATCATTGTTGTGAATTAGGTGGTGTTATGGTTTGAATGGGTCCCCTAAAGCTCATATGTCAGAAACTTATTCCCCAAATCCACATACTGATGGCATTTAGATGTACCACTTTTAAGAGATGGCTAAGTCCCACAGGCAGAGCACTCCTAAATTTGCTAGTGGTGTTATCATGGGAATGAGTTAGTTATTTCCAGTGGAAGTTTGTTTTATGAGTGGCCATTGAGGTAGTTTGAATGGATGTCCCCCAGTAGACTCAGTTTTATTAAAGCTTCTTGGATTTCCAGCTGCTTGGCTAGAAGGGGTCTCACTGTGGGTGAGTCCTAGGGTCCAGCCCTAAGGCGTATTAGGGGAAGATTTGGAATTCCAGCCTAACAAATGCAGAGTGCTTGATCTCTGCCTGAGGTTCCTGGAGTGTTTTGCTTATAGTGTTGGTGGTGGTATTTCTCTCTGCATGGCCCAGTGAATGATTGCCAGCTTCTCCAATATTATGCAACTTCCCCTGAATCAGCAAGGTTCACTAAATCCCATTCTTCCCAGAAACTGTGTCTACTTTGGAGACTCATACCAGCAACATGAAGCTTACTAGGACACCTCTCTTGCATTTTTTTTTGTCTCTACTTCTTTAGCTCTTCTCCGATTTTTAAAAATTTTCCAAAGCTAAGTAGATTTCCCAGCCCCTCTCTTCGCCATCTAAATAAGTACAGGGCACTTCATGAGCTCTCCAGCATGAGATCTCTCTTATTCCCTTTCTTTTCTTGTTTCAGAATGGTATTTGCAGTAGTTTCAATGTATGGCCCCATAGACTCAGCTATTATATTACAATTGAGCTTGCAACTTCAGTCCCTAGCAGACAAATCCCTGCTAGAGGGGGAATGTCACTGGGGCAGGGGGATCTTGGATTCCAGCTCTAAGATGTGTTTTGGGGGATCTTGTGTCCAGTCCTAGTAGGTCTGTTCAGAGCAGTTGGCACTCTGGCTGATCCTGTTTATCAGTGTTGGTGTTTGCCTGGTGCAGCTGTTTTTCTATGCTTGTATCTATGGAAATAAGCAGCTTCTTCTATGGTTGATGGAGTTTTCCCTGGATTTTGTAAGCTTGAAGAAAACTCCTTCCGCCCATAAGCTGTGTCTGGGTGGATGTTTGTCCCAGCAAGGAGGAGCTGACCACCAACTGTACTTGAATGTTATATACTGTGGAATTCCATGTGCTCCATTTATCTAAGATGAACTGTCATGCCTGAGCTTTCCCACTATTATGACAGCTCATGAAGTACATATGAAAAGAATTTTAAAACAAAATGGTATACTACATGATTTAGTTATGCTTTTCTTTATGTTTATGGAATTATGTAACCTAAAGTATCATATTTACATTTTCATGTTCAGAACTGACCTTCCATAGCCTTTTAGATATGGAACTCATGCAAACGCCATTCCCTGAGCTAATTGACTTGGTGTCTCCATTGTGGTTTAACTTTGACAGTCTTGTAGCTATGACTGCAGTCTTTAATTTTACAATTGGAAAGAATTGGATTACACTGGCTGGCTCCTTGTCAGCAGTTAATTTGATGGTTGGTCTGTTTGGTTAGTTGGCTGGCTGTTGGTTTTGTAGGGGGGAGTAGATAGGGAAAGAGAGATTGAAACTTTCATTTATTATTACACAAGAATATAAAGAGCCCTTTGAACACAGGTAATGTTTGGATCTTACAGAGTCTTATTAGAGGCATGGTGATTTTATAAATAAAAACATTAATGCTTAGAAAAGTGTCTCTGACCACATAAGCAAGCGGTACACAGAGGATTAGAACTAGATCTTTATAACTCCAAAGTCCACATTCTTCTCTTTATATATGTTATTTAAATGAAAACCTTTGAGATTTTGCTCTATTTTATAAATGATACATGTTACGCTTTTCTGCCCCTTTATAGATTTAAGGCAGTAAATTCATGCTTCTCTGCACTCCCTCATGGTACTCCAGAGAGCAATAGAATCTTCACAAGATACATATTTGGGATTCTTCAGGGAAGGGCCCTATGAGACTCCTCTGCTCTGAAAAGTCCCTCATAGATCCAAAGTTATAACTCACCAGCACTGGCACGTGACCTTTAAGTTTGGATCAGCTTTCCAGGCAGCAGGATGAAGGAAATAACATGAAACGCTGGCTTATGTAATTTGTGGCTGGGAGATTCATATTTCTAACTAAGGTCCAGCAACAAGATCAGAGATCTTTGTCAACATGAGAATCAGTGGTTGTTTGGAAGCTTCTGGCTTTGCATCAAAGGCTAGACATGCATTATTAATTCTCTTATTGGAATTTGTAAGAGGCTTCATATATTTTCCAACCTGCCACTGCCATGTTGAGCATCACTGGATCTGGTGAGTCATAAGGCAGTGGCTTAAACGTCAACCCAACCTAGTGGGAGAGCCTTTGCTGGCAGCACTTCAACCCAACAGCCTGAGTCACTCTGAAAAGAGGTCAGAAGAGAAACATTACCATGGCTATTTCTGAGAGACCTCTCACTCTACCACTCTCCCTCTCTCACTTATGTCTCATGTATCAAGATACTTAAGCAACTTTGAGCTTTTTCAATTTTATTTACCATTTTATTAATTGACAAAGTTATACTTATGGTGAGTAATATGATGCTTTGATATGAGCAGACATCATTAGATCACCAAATCAAATCAATTGTATCTATTACCTCACACATTTAACATTTTTTTCTGATGAGAACTCTTCAAATATTTTAGCACTTATGAGATATACATTACAGTATTATTGGCCACTGTTGTCATATGCTAAAATGGCCTCCAGAACTTTTTCCTCTAGCCTAATTGATATTTTGTATCCAATGACCAACATTTCCCCAGTCCTCTTCAACCCCAACTAACCATCATTTTGGTTTCCTCTTCTGTGATTCTGACAGTTGTAGACTGTAGACTGAAAAATACAAAAGAGATGATAGATGTGGCATTTGTCTTCTTGGGGTACTTTCTAATAACCCGTTCCTATTAACAAAAGGCAAAATGTCTAAGTGTACCAACAGGATACCCTGTTGTAATGATCACAGGTTCATGTGGCCTGTGGTGAGGGCATCAGAGTTTTCATGGTCTGGGCAATGTCAGCTGAGTGTCCTATTGCCTAAGCTAAGTGAAAGCAGTCCACTTCTGGCCTACTGATCTACAGTGGAGCAGGGGAATCAACATACTTTTTCTACAAGAGGCCTATGCCTTGTGAGCCACAGAGCTTCGGCTTCTCTGGCATGAATGTGGCCATAAGCCATATGTCATTGCATGCACATGGCCATGTTCCCACAATAGCAGAAGCCGGATTTTGCCCATCAATGTGGCTTATAGATCCCTGGGATAGACATCAATGATCTTTTCCTCCAGCAGTAGATACATACCAGGTTCCAGCAGTTACATTTACTTGAGCCAGTTAAATGATCACATCTAGAACACAATGAGTTGTACTGGGCTCTGTATTATATTTTCAACATTTGAGAGGGAGTCGGGTAGCTCTTGTAGGCAGTTGGGGTGACTGGGCCCATGAAAGTAAGAAACGGGAATGTCTTTGGGTCTATTCTAAAAGTCGGCACTTGCTAGAGATCAAAGAATGATCTGACTTTTTCTTCTTGCCTAGTCCCCTAGATCAGTTTTTCCAGAAACAACCTGGGCCCCTCCTGGGAGGGAGGTCTCTCTTAGGATTTAAATCTAATCTTAACATTGTGATTGGTCAGGCTTAGACCCCAGAACTTGACTGGCCTCTTCCTAAAACAACCCTTAATCCAAACCAATCAGATGTCCCTCAGCTCACCTGAGCAGGAAGTTTTAAATAGATTTACATCACCATAAAGTTATAAATACATTTGCGGGGGAGAGAACGCACTCTCTGTGCTTCCTGACCTCCCCTGAACTTCATCCAGCTACTGGTGAGTTTCTCCTGTGCTAGGCCAGGCTGGGCTGGACTGAGGGAAGAACCCCCTAGCCCTTAATTTCCACATGAGCTCCTTCTCCATGTGGCAGGCGCTCTTTGAACTTTCTTTTCTGTCCTCTCTATAGGCCCACCATGTATGCTCTCAAGCCATGTGGATGTATTAATTCTCCTTTCCTTGGTTCTGTACTTCCCTCAGTAAATATAAAGATTAAATAATTGTCCTTCTCAGTCTTATTTTATTCAATTCTTTGTTTAAAATTAGACACAAACCGAGGGTCTGGGCTAGAGGCTGGCTCATGCAGAGGCCAGCCATGACATCAAATTCTGAGGGCTGAATTTGACCAACCACGATGTCAGAATTAGATTTAAATTCTAGGAAAGGGGACCTTCCTTCCAGGAGGGCCTTGGGTTGTTTGTTAGGAAATGGGACCTCCCTCTCAGGAGGTGCTCAGGTTGTTTGTGGAAAAACACATTGTAGCAGACAGCTTCAGGTTCGCTGAGATGAACTTCCAGACCAGGCACAGTTATGGAGGAAGGGATATTATTTATTGAAACTTACAGATCCAGGGGAAGTTCTATAAAGGCAGGAAAAGCAGCTTGCTCTTCACAGGGTCAAACAGAGAGAGAGAGAAAGCCAACCAGCCACCACAGCACACAGAGCAAAACTACAGCCAAAAGGTCACACAGCACACTTCAGGAACTCCTGCTAGGCACATTTGCATATCTTTACAATGGAATCTCAAACCATCACCACACCTTAAGACCGGCCCCCAGTGACCTTGCCTCTAGCAAGGTGATTGCAGATGCAAACTATAACTAGTAAAACACTGAATATATTGGGGGACATATATTCAAACTGCCACACATATCTAGGGAACTCCTTTAGAAAAGAGAGAAGGAGAAGCCAGCTTCTTCTCTGATCTCTAGCAAAGCCCCCAAACACTCCTGCTTTGTACTTTCAGGGTCCCAGTTATGCTAACTGCCTGACCAACCTTCCTGACTCCCTTTCACATGGAAGGGCCACTTAGGGGAGCTCAGGAGACTCAAAGGCAGCTGCATCACCCCAAGCCACCTCAGCAAAGATGGTACCTCATAAAAGCTCCCAGTCCACTGATATCTCCTCTCCCAGGAAAGCTTGTTGCTCTTACAATCTTTACTGGGCCTTGAGAATCTTTAACTTTTTGAGCTTCCTGAACTTTGTGAGCTTCATCAGCCTCCTGGGGGTGCATATGCAGGAAATACTCCCCAACAGTTTGAGAGCTGAATCCAGCCTAGGAAGCCCGCACAGCACCAGGCGATGGCTGCTGCTGCAGACGCTGCAGCTGATGCCAACCATGGGAATGGTGTCAGTTATCCAACACTTCCCCAGAAGCTAGACACTCCTTTTAAGCATTTTTCATGTCAGCTGAAAAAAAAAGTGTACTTTCACTTACACCTAACAAAAAGGAGTCACTCTCGCCTTTTCCTTCTCTTGAGGAATTCGCGTAGCTTTGTAGTTTGTCACGTAGTCTCCCTAGCATTCTAGAGCAAGGAAAGTGAATGGCCCTTCCTTCCTTGGAGGTGGAGTTCATGAGATCAGATGAACTCTTTACCAAAAAACACTCGAGCAGAGGGTCCCAGGGGTAGCACATAAATATAGAATAGCATTTATTAGCTGTTTCATGTCTCCAGAGCACAGAAGTGACTCTAGCCAGACTGCCTGTCTGCTGTGCCCTTTCCAGCTGCCACTTTGTATGTTAATTGCTCACCCTTAACATTTATTATCAAATCTGCTGGTTTAAATTCCTCAGATGAAGAGAGGAAGGCAGTCTTGGCTCAAGGGACCCATCTTCCATGGCTTTATGGAAATGAAACTTGGAGTTTGTTTACTGCAGGTCTGTGAAATCCCAGGTGGGAAGATGCTAATTGTTGAGGATGGAACAGAGGAGAGTAAGATTGAGTCACACGTGCACCATAAAATTGGATGCATTGCACGCCTGAATTCTGACTCTTCTCTGCACACAGTAAAGCAATTATATAAAGACATCTTTTGCCTTAGGTACTTTATAGAATCATAAATAGCATACATTGCCAATAGTTTATAAACATGCAGGAACACCTTATCTGAAGTGTTTTCCTTACTCAACCTCAATTATTCAAAGTGGAAGTGGTAAATGAAGCCAAAATAGACATCACTAAATGCCTGTAGTCTACTCACTTTTTTTGTGTTGATAAATTAATTCTTCTGGGCCTCATTTAGATCCTATTTATACTTGCCTTAAGATAGTAATAACGTGTTCAATGTCAGTTAAGGCAAATAGACTGTAACCACAGACAGCTGATAGAATATTTAAGAAGATAGGCTATAAAGTCACAAAAACAGTGAGCAGTGAACTATTTAGTTTAGGGACAAACAGCCCCATCCATCTACATAAACTGTTTACATGCACCACATCCACATTTCTGTTTCCATTAAATTCTGAGTGCTGCACTGGATTTTGGCACCACTGGTGATATTGCAATAAGTGCCTTGTGCCTGAGCACCCAGAGCAATGTGTGCTCCATAATCACGTGCAAAAAAGGGACAGAACTGCTTTTATTTATTTGGCAGAGAAAGAGGGAGAGAGAGAATGAGAGAGAAAGGATGCACCAGGGCCTCCAAAGAACTCCAGAGACATGTGCCCGCTTGTGCATCTGGCTAACATGGGTCCTGGAGAATCGGATCTGGATACTTTGGCTTTGCAGGCAAACACCTTAACCACTAAGCCATTCCTCCAGCCCTATATTTTTCTTTTTAAATCTCTCCCCCCCACAACTGTAAGTAGTGGACTGTAGAACTCTTTAATTCTTAAGGAGTATAGTGGTATTTCAGTTTGGGGCTGTGTTTCTTCCGCTATATTATGCTCTCTTATACAGAAGTATGCTCAAAAAGTTTTTATAGTACCAGGAAGAAAAAGTGATTAATTTTGCCAGAGTTATTTGGAAAGGCTACATAGATTAAATGACATTTAGTCTGTGGCTTCAGAAATGATATATAATTGCTATCATCTCATTTCTTCTCATGAAGCCTAGGATATGATGGACTTAAAACTTCATCTGCATTTCTGTGCTATGTGTATAATATTGGACTCAAGTGCTATTAAAGAGAGATAATTCTTTCTATAATAAATGTAGAAATAAGAACTCTTATCAGCTCAATATAAATGAGATGCAAATTCTTGCCAAGACAAGAGTCTGAAATGTCTTTCTTTTAAAAAAAAAATTAGACTTCTCTGCTAGCTCTTCCTTCTTTTCTTTCTGCCACTGTATTCCATAGCATAATATCTGGAGTAGTTGAGAAATCTTCCCAAATTTTTAGATTCCTAATCATTGTTCCTGACATCCTCTTTATCTCCAAGAACCTGGAGAAGTGGTTATTATTCTGTGTCATCTTTTAAGAATCTAGTTTGGTTTAATAGCTCTATTTATCATCTCTTTTGTTTGAAACTTTTAACTATTTATGATTACCTGAAGAAGTTTAACTTTTCTTCTGTGTGTGTATGTCTGTGTTTGTGGTGTGTGTGTGTGTAGATGTGTACATGTTTGTATGTGTTTATGCATATGTGTGTGGATGCGTGTGGAGACTAGAGATTGAGGTCTGATGTATGCCTTCCCCGATTGCTTTCTGCTTTCCTTTTGAGGCAGGGGCTCTCACTTGAGCCCAGACCTTGCCAAATCAGCTAGTCTAGCTAGCCAGCTTGTCCCAAGGGTGACTGTCTCTACCTCACAAGTGCTGAGATTATAGGCAGGCTGTCATGTCCACCTGCCATTTATGTGGGTGCTGGGGATCCAAACTTTCAGGCCTCATGCTTGTGTGTGAGAACATTATCCAATGAACCACCTCTGTAGATCCAAGTTTAGCTTTAGGAAAAGAGATGAGTAAGTATTGGAGAAGAGGATGTCAGAGATTTTCCTTTATGTAAAGTTGGAAGCATCACAATAGGATTATGAACGCCAGGAGGAGGAGGAGGAAAATGTGATAGTGAAGAAGGAGAGATTGCAAGGACAAAATCGTCTTGGGCAAGAGGAGAAGAGATCCAGTAGGGGGGTCAGTATGAAATAAGACAGAGTCAGATAACTGGACATAACAAGAGACTACAAAGATAGTAAGTATGCTTTCACTGGGTGATTGATGAGGGGATCGAAGGGCCCAATGTTTTCTCCTATTTCTGCATCTGAGTGATGGTGAATGTAAAGTGATGGTGGCACTGGAAAGGCTCACCTAGCAAACATTGCTCAGGTTTATAGTCCTTGAAATGAGCAGGACAAGCAGGGATGGAGACATAATAGACCCTTTATGATGCCCCTTAGGGAAAGCTCTAATTTGTACTGCAGTGTCCCTTCGTGAACAAGTCTCTGGACAACATGTACTAATGAGCTTGTTGTGTTGGTCCTGAGGGTTCCCTCTGGACTCAGCTGAAAGTATGATTACTGTTGGTAATGTCCAAGTAGGAGAGAGACAATATCTCATGTGAGGTGGCCTGGCCAGGAAAGAGGGCTGCAGCCAATGACTGAGAGCCTTGTCTCCTCTACTCAGCTTTTCTCTTCTTGGTGCATTCTGGTGACTCACTTTAGCTTTTGACTCTTGTGTGTCATGAGACCTATCACTGGCATCACACACTCTCGTGAGTGGAGATTTTTCCTTGCCTAGAGCAGGTTGGAAAATGATCACAGAGAAATGGCTTTGAATGAAGCAGAAGGTAGGGTTCTCTGGCTAGTTCAGCATACACCCCCGAGCGATGAGTAGCTAAGTGATAAGGTCATGGACAAAGGTTAAAACTCTCTCTTGAGTCTGATGACAAGTGAGATAGGGAAAAACACTTACAAAGGATGAGTGAGTATAAGCATGGAGAGTCGTCTGTCAATATGAACAAGTACTCTAGCTTGCAGATGATTTTGGTAGTTTGAGTGGATGACCCCCAATATACTCAGGGGTTTATTAAAGATTGTAATTTAGAGCTGCAGCCTCCTGAATGGAGGAAGTGGAAACTAAGGTTCAGCCCTAAGGCGGCTCTGAATTGCAACCTAAGATAGGCAGAATGCTTGAGTTCTGCCAGGAGTTTCTGTAGTGTGCTTGCTTATGGGGTTTTGACTTGTGGTTTTTCTCTCTCTGCCTGGGCCTGTGAATGCAGCCCAGCTTCTTCTGCCATTATGTAACTTCCCCTCTATCTTCAATAAATTCCCTTCCTCCATAACTCCGTCTGGTTTGGAAGTTCATCCCAGCATCCTGGGGCTGACTGCTACGACAGTGGTTCCTTAGGCTGTGTAGTAAGCATCTCAGGTTCTAAGTCTCAGTCTAGCACATTTTCTTCTGAGTTTCCAGTAGGATTTGTCTCCCACTGTTTATTTCACATGTCTTGAATGTCCTGTTTTCCTGTTTGAAGGCTTTTGCTTCTTTCACTCCATCTTCTTGGAAAGTTCATTTCCATCCATGTGCCATTTGGTCAAATGCTTAAGAGTCCCTTTTTAAGCGTGATGTATACTGCCCCAGGAGCTACAAAATGAGTGAGATAGTGTCTTTTATGAGGGATTTACATGTGGATGGGAAAGAACACACATCACCAAACAATGTGAAAATGTCCATAAGTGTATGACAGGAGCATGGGGTGTCTGGGGCTACCAGAGGAGGCTTCCTAGAGGGAATGAGGCTTTCCCGAGTCCCAATATGAAATGCACGGAAAACAAAGGAACGAGAATTTTACTAGTTGCAGCAATGTGAAGGCTGATGTGAAACTAGTCATCTGAGGAAGGGAGCATGTCTTATAATCCCATCAAGACACAAGGTAAATGTGGCTCCCTTCAGGAATATTCCTCTGACTTAAGAGACCTTAAATAGTTTGTAGTAATCTCTTACATAACTTTCTCTGCATCTTTTTATATCCTAGGTTACTGGGCATGAGTGAGCTAAGTTGCTTGTAAACTCATTTCTATTCTATTTTCTAACATTCCAGCCCCTTCAGAAAGGTACTGAGGGCTGGGGAGATGACTCGGTGAGGAAGAGTGCTCCCTGTGCAAGCATGAGGTCCTGAGAAGGCTTGAGGCCATCTGAACTCAAGCCCCAGCTCCTACATAAAAAGCTTGCTATGGCCACACATGCCTGTAACCCTAGTGCTGTGGGCAGTGGTGACAGGTGAATCACTGGTGAATGAGTCTGACTGAAAACAAAAGGCAGCTCCAGGTTCAATGAGAGACCCCATGTCAAGAAAGTGAAGCAGAGAAGCAATAAAGGAGGACACCGGGCATTCTCTGGCCTCTGCATGCATGTGCAAGAGGCACATGTATCTGCACACACATGAATAGACACACTGTCCATATACACCACACCATACCACACCACACAAACTACTCACACGTTAAAACAAAATAAAGGTATTACATCACCCTATCACAACAGCAACCTGCAGAATGTTTTACACGATGTATGAATTAACACATATGACTAATAGAATCTATGCAAAACAATTTAAATGTATCAGGTTCTCCCAGGATTCACCATATAATCTCCTCCATGGAGAATGTATATGAAGTGATCTCCACTGAAAGGTCTATTGATCTTAGGAGGAAATGGTGATGCATTTGGGGGAAGGGATGTACAAGTCTTTTTATCTAGGCTGTAGATCATTATAATGGGAAGAGCGCTGAAGGCAATTTCACTTGGAAACAATCTCCAGCTGCCTGTAACTTTGGCTCAGCAAATGTCACCCCACAACTATTTACTATAATATTTATTGCTCTGTCATTAGCTTATAAATAACATCCGCCTTTTAAGTGAGGGGAATTACCATGCAACAGCAAGCATGATGGGAACTTTAGAGAGGCAAAGAAGCTCACGCTATCATGGAAGAAGGGGAGGCGTTAAAAGTAAACTCCAGCAATTACCAGGAATCATAACTTTCCCCATAAAAACAATCCGAGCAAAGCCTAAATGGTGCTTAAAATAGCATTCCTCACCAAAACTCCCTCATAAAATCACGGAACTCAGTTGAGATAGCTATATCTGTCATAGGCCTGAGGCAAGTAAACTTCGAATTGATGGGGGTAATGTCAAACGGAATACCTTTGGGTTTTTGTATTCACATTGAAATTCTGATTCCGAGCGTTGAATGAGAGCTGAGAGCCAACTGCTTTATTAGTTGTGCTTTTCTCAGTGAGAGCTGAGGGACATAAAGAAACTTGGGGAAAGAATCTAATCCTGTCCTCGCGCTGGCACTTAACAACCAGGCATGCTTTATTACAGCCCTTGGCATCATAAGCTTAGCTTACATTTTCCCAAATCATTTTTTGCTTCTGTATTTTGCCATTAGGAACACAATTTCCAGAAGAAACTGTGAGCATGGCTATCGTCATCCTGCAGCCTCTGTGATCACACATTTTTCCCAAGCCCATGAGGTCTCCTTTCCTCGTCCCTTCCTTGAACATGAGAATGTCCATGCCATGAGGCCACTTGTAGAAGAAGCTGTGTCTCTTTCATCTTTGAATCTTCAGAACCCAAATACTGATTCTTCCAGAGTGGCAGTCGGGGAAGGTGGGATCAATGTGATCAGACAGATGTAGTCCCTGGTGGTCCTCCAGGGGGTGGCCTTTAGAAACCATCCAACTATTCTCTGGCACTTCCAAGCTGGATGACAAGTAGGGAGTTCTTTTACCTCCCTCCATCTCAGTTCTTTATTGGAAACAAGGGTTCCTCCCTCTTCATTTTACTCTGTTAAGTGAAAAAGAGGATGTCTGGACAGTGCTAGTCATCACACAAACAGATGATTGCTCTCATAGCTAAGTTTGGCCCATTCCTACCCATATAACTCGTTCTCAAGCACATGCCTTAAAGAATTCTGAAATGATGTGGATCTTCTCAGTCAACAAAAAGTGCTGGATTGTAGATTGACAGTGTCACAGTGCTAGGCCTCCTGGGCTTCAGGGAGGGACAAGGCAATTACTGTACTCATGGAATTCCATCTTTCCATTATCTCTGCCTCAAAGCTCCACCACTGTTGTGGCTTAAGTACTGAGCTGGCTTTCCCATCAGCTCTTCCCATCTTCTCATGCAGTCTTTCCTTTTCTTTCCCTTTCTTTCTTTCTTTCTTTCTTTCTTTCTTTTTCTTTCTTTCTTTCTTTCTTTCCCTTTCCCTGTCCTTTTCCCCTTCCTCCCTCCCTCCCTCCCTCCCTCCCTTCCTTCCTTCCTTCCTTCCTTCCTTCCTTCCTTCCTTTCCTTTCTTTCCTCAGTACTGAAGCCATCCACTCAAGACATCTTACTCTGTTTCCAAGGTGCCACAGAACATCATATCCTTCATTTTTTTCTCATTCAACCTCCTCCTTTGTGGAGTGTGATAGTTTGAATTTGAAATGTTTCCCATAGCCTCGTGTGTTTCTAATTAAGACTCGTAGTCAATACCCAGCTGCTGGAGTCTTGGGAGGTGGATGGATCCTTGTTGGAGGAGATGTATCCCTCGGGGTGTTAAGCTCTACTGCATATTTGCTAGCTTGCTTACTCTGCTACTACCTCCCACATGTTGTGGCAAGATACGATGCCCAGCCTCTGCTTTGTCATAATTTCCCAATCATGATGGAACTTCTCCCCAAGACTATAAGCTGAAATAAACCCTTTCCTCCCATGAGATGCTTCTGGTTGGGTGTCTTGTCCCAGCAACAAAAGGATAACAGCTACATGGAGGAAACCCATAGCCCGATGCAGTCTAAATGGTAGGCCCTCCTCTCCACTTACTCTCCTCTCCTTGACCTCCTCTCCTGTGCTTCTCTCCTTGTTTGCTGCACTCTCTCATTGGGTGTCTTACAGGAAGATATCAACAATCATAATAAGTAAGTTTTCTCATTTGTAAAACAGGAATGATAACAACACCAAAATAGAATCAGAGTTAGTGACTTGTTGAAATAGGAAAGTCCTTGAAAATAATCCTGACCACATAGCAAGAGGCCAACACAAAGGTTGGTTATACATTCCCTGAATCAGGCACAGGAAAGTGAAGCCAGGATAAAAACATGGAGGCTTCCTTCAGGTTTGCTGTCTCCCAGCCTGTTCTTCCTTTTCCACCTGTAGGATCAATAGCTTTTATAGAGTGAATACCTAACTCTAAAACCTTCACTGTGGTTCATTTGTTCCCAGAACAAATCTTTGTCCTCCATGACATACTTTCTTGATGTTCTGGCTAAAACCACCTCAAACCTGTGTGCCTATAGAGGGCTTCAGTTCTTAGCATTCTCATCAGGGCCCTACAAGAGACACTCACAGTGCCAGGCAAAGCATGGTACCCTCCACAGTGGTAAAAGGGTCAGTTATTCCTAGTTCTTGTATCTCTACCCAGAGGAGTGGATTCCAGCAGAAGATAAACCAATTATGCAGATTTACTTACCACAAGTACAATTTGTTTAGAAAATGGATTCTTGGTGATGGCAGGTTACCAATCAAAAGCATAAAGGCAGAAGTTACAGATCTGACTCTTGGAAGTGGCAGATTGCCAGACAAGTGGTCACTGTGCAGTGTATGTAACTTTGCACCCTTGACAGGCATTGGGATGCCTGGCAAGAGTGGTCTCATGGAAGCGGGAGCCAGAGATCATGTGCATCTGTGAGGTGTGGAAGACCTTCTTCTGGCTTTCTTCAAACAGGTGTTGTCTCTTCAGCATTCAGCAAGTCTGACATGGGAGGCTATATATAGGATCTTATAGACCCAAGGGAGCTTGATGAGGTGGGTGCAAGCAAATGAGTGAAACAGCATGGGGACCAATCAGGAGAACCTACCAGGCTAGAATGAGAATGTGTGGGCCCACCCAAAGTTCCTCTGTTGTCACAGTGATCACTGAGAAGTGGCATTTATTTTTCAAAAGGAAATGGCCTAGAGTAGAGAAGGAGGAGTGTCCCCATCAGCATTCCAGTCACCACTGGGGGAAGGGCCTCAGCTGTTGCACCAGACAGGATTCGAGGGAAGCCCTCTACTGTCCAAAGGGGGCCCAACTGAAACATCCTGCTCACTGCTGCTCTGAACCCATCTGTAAGGGAGAGGGGTCTTCCTTCCCCACTCAGTGGCATCCTCAAAGTCATTCTGCTGAAGTTTTCTCATCCCAGTTGAAATATGTCAGAGCTATAGTTCCCTTGTGAAATATGTTTTGTCTGAGGCCATAGGCCATCACTGTTCAATATCGCCAATGAGATGTCTGTGACACTTGTGTGACCAGCCACTTTCATCCAGTCTGTGATCCCTGTCAGTGGATAGGGAGTCTCAACTTAATTCTCTTTCCTAACACGGCAAACGAACAAAGATGTTGGCCCTTAACCTTGCTTTGGTAGAGTTCAGTGAAAAGCAAAGAAATGCTTGAGAACCAGCTCCAGAGGGGCAGAGATGGGAAAGGACATGGTGTTCTGGAACCTTTGCAAGAAGAGCTCAAATTTTCTGACCACATATGCTTCACGACCTCACCCTACCTCTAGTGAAATGCTTTTTTCTTTTTCCCCTATAGGTACAAGGAAGAGGAAAAAAACAAAATAAAAAGCAATTGAAACAATGTAAGTCAGCGAGAAACTTGAGAAAGGTCAGCTCTTGTAGAACCCAGACCAATCAAAACTGTCATCTTGAGAAATAGCAGTGATGTGAAAATGACACTGACTATGTCACAAAGTACTCAATTGGCCCTGGGTTCCTGTTTCTCATGCCTATGCCTATGGAAAACTATACTCTCCCAAGAGGATCCCAGTCAGAAATAATGTGCCTGAGTGGCTGATTATTCTCTATGCATTTAACTGCAATTTAATTTTAAGTTGACAATAAAAATTATAAGGGACATACATAGGTCTGGGATCCCAGTTCCCAGACTCCCTGGATCTCCGCTGCTGGTGTGGAGTGGCTGGGACCCTGCACACACAAGGAGTGAGTAGGCCTGGGCTCCTGGGCCCTGGCTCCTGGTTCCTACAAATGGGGTGGGTAGCTGAAACCTTGGATGCCATGTGAGTAGGCCTGGGTTCCTGGTTCCTCACCTCCAGGTTCTATGGCTGCTGATTCCCCTGTGGCAGATGTGGGTCAGCTGGGACCTTGCACACATGTGCAGTACGAGTCTACCCAGGCTTCACATTCCCCGGTGGGGTGGGTAGAGAGCTTCTACTTCCCCACACAAGACATCCTGTGGCAGGCTCACAAGCAGGGAACCAACTTCATTCATCTCACCCCAAATTCATGACCCTGACAGTCCCCATAGCCACTGTAACTGAGATTCAAACCCACAAGCAGGATCCCTGCTATCCCCTTTCCCTACCTCCCACCAGTTAGCATAACTAAGCCCACTGCCACAGACCAGGAAGAGAGTACCGGGAGGCACCAGTTCCCTCCCTGGTCACTGAGTTGGCCAGGCCTTGAGGGACCCATCCAGACTTCCCAGGAGAGTGGCTCAGTTTCAAGGGCAGCCAGTCAAAACCTGTGAACACACCAACTTATCCAAAATATCCCCACTTGGGTGGCCCAGCCCCATAACGGAAGCCCTCACTGAAAATATAGAAGAAACTACTGTCTTTGAACCTCAAACTGAATTTATGGCAAGCATATTCAACAAACTTAATGAGGCCATGAATAAAAAGGTAGAAGAATTAGTTAAAAACTGAAATAGGGCTGGAGAAATGGCTTGCCTGCAAAGCCAAAGGACCTAGTTCAATTCCCCAGGATCCACATAAGCCAGATGCACAAGGTGGCACATACGTCTAGAGTTCGTTTGCAGTGACTGGAGGTCCTAGCTTGCCTATTCTCTCTCTCTATCTGTTTCTCTTTCTCTGTGCTTCTTTTTCTCTTTCAAATGAATAAATAAATAAAATTTTAAAAACTGAAATAAACAACTCAAAGAATTTAAAGCATGGTTGAATGAAGAAAATCAACAAAAAGAATTCAAGCATGAACTCAAAGCATGGTTGAAGGAAAAGGAAACAAATTGGCAAAAGGAACCCAATACATGTCTCAAAAACATTTAAGACAATCAAAAAGAATTGATAAAAGGATAAAAAATGGAGGAGAAACAACAAATCAATAATCTCAATAGGCAGTGGAATAAAGTCAGCGAAGATACAATATAACGCAGGAATGATCTCCAACAAACAACTAGCAAATCTAATCATGAAATGAAACTGGAATTCAACAAAAAGATGAAGATGCTTTTAAAAAAACATAATAGGCAACAACAATGGAATAATGCTTTTAAAAGGCTCCTAAGAAAGCCTCACCAACAGGTACACCATATGAGGATACACTCTTAGAGGACAAGACAGAGGAAATAGTCTGGTAGTCCAAAAACAATGAAAAATTCCAAAAATCATGTACACAGAATATGAGAGACCAAATATTGGGCTGGAGAGATGGCTTAGCAGTTAAGGCATTTGCCTGCAAAGCCAAAGGACTCAGGTTCATTCCCCAGGACTCATGTAAGCAAAAGGTGGCACATGTGTCAGGAGTTTATTAGCAGTGGCTGGAAGCCCTGGTGCACCCATATTCATATTCTGTCTCCCTCTCTCCCTCTCAAATAAATACATAAAAATAAAAATATTTTTAAAGAAACCAAATATATCATTGGCATATAGGAAGGAGAATAGACACTTACCAATGGCATAGAGAACATCTTCAACAAAATTATCAAAGAAAATTTCCATAACTCCATAAAAGAGAGTCCCATCAAAGTACAAGAGGCACTTAAAACACCAAACAGGCAGGATCAAAGAAATTCTCCACATAATATTATAGGTAAAACTCTGAACACTGAAAACAAAGAAAAGGTTCTAAAAGCTGCAAGAGAAAAACAGCTTCTTAAATACATAGGTAAACCTATCATAATTACCTTTGACTTTCTAATGGAAACTCTAAAAACCAGAAGAAATTGGAATGGAGCATTCCAAATCCTCAAAGACCATGGATGCAACCCAAAATACTATGCTGAGCCAAATTATCTCTCATAAAGGTGAAAGAAAACATTCTATGATAAAACTCAGCTTTATGATTATATGAGCACTAATCCAATCCTACAGAGAATATTACAAAGAATAATCCAAATTGAAGATATGAACAATCACATCCAAGCATCTACAAGAAAGGAAAATAGCAACCATGAGTAGAGCATACATGAAAACTTATAAAGTCCAAGAAAACACCAAACTCCACAAAGCCTTCAATTTGAGAGGGATTAACCCACACCTCATAGTTATAAAAACATCAATGGTCTAAATGCTCCAATCAAAAGACACAGGCTCAAAAACTGTATGAGAAAAATGTACCCATCCATCTTCTGTCTACAGGATACACATCTTACCAATAAAGATAAATAGTACCTTAGACTTAAAGGATAGAAAAAGATAATGGAAATAAGAAACAAGCAGAGGACGCTATACTGAGATCAGACAAAATGGACTTCAAACCAAAAGTAATCAAAAGAGATAAGGAAAGCAACTTCATACTCCTCAAAGGAATAATACAACAAAAGGATATTACAATCACAAACCTATATGCACCAAACACAGGGGCACAAATTTTATAAGTCAAATTTTGTTGAACAATAAAGCAGAAACAACCCCCTACACAATTATAGTACAGACTTTAATACTCCACTATAATCACTAGACACCTTGTCTATGCAGAAAACCATGAAATAAGAGAGTTAAAGAATACCATAAATTAGTTGGATTTAACAGATATCTACCAAATAGTCCACCCTAATTCCACAGAATACACATTCCTCTCTACAGTTCATGGAACCTTCTCTAAATAGATCATGTATTGGGGTACAAAACATGTCTCAACAAAGTTGAGAACAAGCAATATAGTATCATACCACAATGCAATAAAGCTACAGATTACCAACAAGGAAAGCAACAGAAAATCCCGGAAGCTGAACAACTCTATTAAATAATGCATGGGTATAAAAATTAAAACAGTAAATTAAAAAAATTCTGTAACTGAATGATAATAATGATAATAAAAACAAAACATACCAAAACTTATGGGACACAATGAAGGCAGTCTTAAGAGGGAATTTTACAGCACTAAACGCTTTCATTACAAAAACAGAGAGATCTCAAGTCAATAACGTAGCTATCCAGCTGAAGGCATTGAAAAAGCTATAGAACAATCCAAACCCGGTAGTTCAAGACATAGGGAAATAAGAGCAAAAATGAATGAATTGGAAACAAAACAAATTAAAAATTGATTAATTAAAGAGTTGATACTTCCAGAAAGTGAACAAGATTGATAAGCCTTTAGCCAATTTGATCAAAAGCAAAAAAGATAAGGCTCAAATCAAAAAGATCAGAAATGAAAAGGAAGGGGTTACAACATACCCTGATAAAATTGGGAGAATCATAAGGACCTATTTCAAAAGTTTATAGTCCCCAAAATTGGAAAACCTGGAATATTTTTAAAGAAACCAAATATATCATTGGCATATAGGAAGGAGAATAGACACTTACCAATGGCATAGAGAACATCTTCAACAAAATTATCAAAGAAAATTTCCATAACTCCATAAAAGAGAGTCCCATCAAAGTACAAGAGGCACTTAAAACACCAAACAGGCAGGATCAAAGAAATTCTCCACATAATATTATAGGTAAAACTCTGAACACTGAAAACAAAGAAAAGGTTCTAAAAGCTGCAAGAGAAAAACAGCTTCTTAAATACATAGGTAAACCCATCATAATTACCTTTGACTTTCTAATGGAAACTCTAAAAACCAGAAGAAATTGGAATGGAGCATTCCAAATCCTCAAAGACCATGGATGCCAACCCAAAATACTATGCTGAGCCAAATTATCTCTCATAAAGGTGAAAGAAAACATTCTATGATAAAACTCAGCTTTATGATTATATGAGCACTAATCCAATCCTACAGAGAATATTACAAAGGATAATCCAAATTGAAGATATGAACAATCACATCCAAGCATCTACAAGAAAGAAAAATAGCAACCATGAGTAGAGCATACATGAAAACTTATAAAGTCCAAGAAAACACCAAACTCCACAAAGACTTCAATTTGAGAGGGATTAACCCACACCTCATAGTTATAAAAACATCAATGGTCTAAATGCTCCAATCAAAAGACACAGGCTCAAAAACTGTATGAGAAAAATGTACCCATCCATCTTCTGTCTACAGGATACACACCTTACCAATAAAGATAAACAGTACCTTAGATTTAAAGGATAGAAAAAGATAATGGAAATAAGAAACAAGCAGAGGAGGCTATACTGAGATCAGACAAAATGGACTTCAAACCAAAAGTAATCAAAAGAGATAAGGAAGGCAACTTCATACTCGTCAAAGGAATAATACAACAAAAGGATATTACAATCACAAACCTATATGCACCAAACACAGGGGCACAAATTTTATAAGTCAAATTTTGTTGAACAATAAAGCAGAAACAACCCCCTACACAATTATAGTACAGACTTTAATACTCCACTATAATCACTAGACACCTTGTCTATGCAGAAAACCATGAAATAAGAGAGTTAAAGAATACCATAAATTAGTTGGATTTAACAGACATCTACCAAATAGTCCACCCTAATTCCACAGAATACACATTCCTCTCTACAGTTCATGGAACCTTCTCTAAATAGATCATGTATTGGGGTACAAAACATGTCTCAACAAAGTTGAGAACAAGCAATATAGTATCATACCACAATGCAATAAAGCTACAGATTACCAACAAGGAAAGCAACAGAAAATCCCGGAAGCTGAACAACTCTATTAAATAATGCATGGGTATAAAAATTAAAAAGTAAATTAAAAAAATTCTGTAACTGAATGATAATAATGATAATAAAAACAAAACATACCAAAACTTATGGGACACAATGAAGGCAGTCTTAAGAGGGAATTTTACAGCACTAAATGCTTTCATTACAAAAACAGAGAGATCTCAAGTCAATAACGTAGCTATCCAGCTGAAGGCATTGAAGAAGCTATAGAACAATCCAAACCCGGTAGTTCAAGACATAGGGAAATAAGAGCAAAAATGAATGAATTGGAAACAAAACAAATTAAAAATTGATTAATTAAAGAGTTGATACTTCCAGAAAGTGAACAAGATTGATAAACCTTTAGCCAATTTGATCAAAAGCAAAAAAGATAAGGCTCAAATCAAAAAGATCAGAAATGAAAAGGAAGGGGTTACAACATACCCTGATAAAATTGGGAGAATCATAAGGACCTATTTCAAAAGTTTATAGTCCCCAAAATTGGAAAACCTGGAAGAAGTGGATGAATTCCTAAACTCAGACCACCTACCAAAACTAAACCCAGAAGAGATAAACTACCTGAATAGAGACATCAGATGAGATTGGAGCTGTAATTAAAAGACTCCCATCAAAAAAAGTCCATGCCCAAACAGTTCTATGACTGAATTCTATCAAACCTTCATTAAAGAACAAAACCCAATTTTTCTCAAATTATCCCACACAATTTAGAGGGATGGAACACTCCCTGATTCCTTCTATGAAGCCAGCATTACATTAATACCAAACTAGACAGAGACACAAGAAAAGAGAACTATAGACCAATATTCCTGATGAACTTAGACACAAAAATTCTCAATAAAATTCTTGTAAACTGAATTCAAGAACACATCAAAAGCATCATCCATCTTGATCAAGTAGGTTTCATCCCAGGGATTCAGGGTTGGTTCAACATATGGAAATCGATAAACATAATACATCACATAAACAGACTCAAACTCAGCAACCACATGTCATCTCTATAGATGCAGAAAAGGTCTTTAACAAAAATCAACTCATGATTAAAACACTGGAGAAGATAGGTATGGAGGGACCATATATAAACATTATAAAGGCAATATACAGTAGACTTAAATAGGGAAAAATACTAAAATACTAAATAGGGAGATGTGGGGGGAGATACACAAAACCAATGGCAACATGAATCAATCTCATAGAAATCGTTGGGGAGCTGGAGAGATGGCTTAGCAGTTAAGGCGCCTGCCTCCTAAGCCTAAGAACGCTGGTTCCAATCTCTAGCAGTTCCAATCTCCAGGTCCCACGTTTAGCCAGATGCAAAGTGATGCAAGGGCACAATGCCACACTTGACCACAAGGGGGCGCACACATTTGGATTTCATTTGCCACACCTGAGAGGCTGCTGGCGCGCCCATCTCTATCTGTCTCCCTCTCCCTCTCTGTCTCTCTATCTCTGTCTCAAAAAAAAAAAAAAAAAAAAAGAAAAGAAATCTTTGGGATACTATCCTATCCAGTCATTACCCTCAATAAGGGGAAAGGGAACCAAACAGAAGAGCTACATAAAAGTTGGAGAAAGCATTAACCTAAAACTATGGGCACTGGCTGGTAATTCCCAGGCTAGACTTCGGTCCCTCCCCCACAATGAACTGTTGGTCAGGGAGACATGAGGTCCTCAAGCAACACTAAATCAGATCTTTATCTTGCCCACCAAGGCTTAGGGAGTATTGTGGAAGAGGGGAAAGATTGTAAGAGCCTCAGCATGGGTGGGAATAGCCTGAGACACCATGTTTCCCCCATCCCTGCAGAGATTGACAGGACTCTTGGTTGCCACAATGAATTCCAATAACCCTACAAAAGACCTTCAGCAGAACTGGTACAGAGGAGAAGGGATCTATGTGTGCAACCTTTTTCTGAGAGAAAGGGGGTAGAAGGGAGGGAGAATGGGCATGCCAGGGCCTTGAGCCACTGAGAACGAACTCCAGATGCTTGTACATACTTGTGCACATGTGCTATAATGTGCACTTATGTCACTGTGTGTCTGGCTACATAGGACCTGGAGATTTGAACATTAGTTCTTAGGCTTTCCAGGCAAGTGCCTTATCCGCTAAGCCATCTTTCCATCCCATGTGCAACCTTTTTATAAAATAATTAAAAATTAATAAAAAATTGTACATATTTATGAAATAGCCACATGATGTTTCAGTACATGTATAAATTGTGCAATGTTCAAATCAGGGTAAACATATATCCTCAAACATTAATTTTTTTTTTTTTTTTTTTTTTGGAGAGAGACACAGAGAGACACAGAGAGAGACAGAGAGAGACAGAGAGAAAGGGAGACAAATAGAGATGGGCGGGCCAGCAGCCTCTCAGCTGCTGTGAACAAAATCCAGATGCGTGCGCCCCCTTATGGGCAAGTGCGGCATTGTGCCCTTGTGTCACTTTGCATCTGGCTAAACGTGGGACCTAGAGATTGGAACCGCTGGAGATTGGAACTGGCGTTCTTAAGCTTAGGAGGCAGGCGCCTTAACCATTAAGCTATCTCTCTAGCCCTAAATCTTTCTTTTTGATGAAAACTTTCAACATCCTTTCTTCTGATTTATTTATTTATTGGCAATTTCATACATGTATATAATATTTCTTGATCATTTTACTTCCCACTCTTCTCTCTTATTCTCTGACTAGCCCCTTCTTCTTCCCAACTTCCTTTCCTGTTTTTATGTCTTTTGTGAAATGTCCCTCTTGAGTTAAGTTAGAGTTGTTTGTATGAAGTCTTGCAGGTAGGGCATTTATAGCACCATGGGCAACTTTCCAGTGGTTATGCTGCTTAAAAGCATAGCTCCCCTCCCTCAGAAACTATTAACTGCCAAGAGTTCCTCTAGGAGCAGTGGGGTCTCATGAGCCCCACCTGCAACCACAATGGAATATTGATCTCCTCAATCTTATACAGGAAACCACAGCTGCTGTGAGTACATGAGTATGATGCACCAACATAACCATTATGTACAGTTACCCTACTGTGTCACTGAACACCAGAGTTTATTATTCCCATCTGAAATATTTACATATTTCTATTACTTTTTTCAAGACAGTTCATGAATTTTGCTAATGCACTGGTACAGGAGGTAAGACCCCCATGCTTTCTTTTGTCTCCTCCCTTGCTCTTCAAGAAACTCTGACTTCTCAGCACTATGGGTGGTGTAAGAGAACCTCAGTGCCACTGGCCTGATGTCAGCTGGAAGTCCTCTCACATTCTTGCCAGCAGAATGTTCATATGTGCCACAGCCCACCCACTCTGCTGTTGTCCAGTAGCCAGAAATGCCAAAGAAAACAACTCCTTTTAGCATCTCTCAGCTACTGACTTACAGGCATTGGCACATCGACACCCAGGCTTCCTCATTCCTTGGGTTGACTCATGTGCTCTTTGACCTGAGATTCCCCTCAATAGAGCTTGTCATAACATAGCCCCACATCAATTCCTTCTCTCCTTCTCATTGGCCTCGTCTCTAGCAGTGATAACCCATGGAAAATCATGCTGTCAGATCTTCCTTTGGAAGAAGACTGCTAAGGCAGGAAAGTGGACAATTCTCATGCCTGCTGATGACAAGTAGAAACTTGGTGGAAACTATGTCTTCTTTGGAAAGCAAGGAAAGATTAGAAACAGGGGGGTCGTGAGAAGCTGGATGAAAAGCAAATAGCCTGTGGATGCTAGACAGTGTCCATTTGTAGAATCATTAGAAAATTGAATAAATTCTAAGGACAATAGTTACCCAAACTGTACATGGATGGTACTAAAATATCACTATCTGGATTAGAGGAAAGCATGTGCAAAATTGGCTGTAAAATAATCCAAATTCTTACCAATGGTAAAGTTTTGAACTCTCCATTTTGAGGGACCCTGGAGGTTTTGAACATACATTTAGCATTTTCTTTAAAAACTGTGTATGGTAGATAATTTAAAGTAAGCTTGTTTATGCAACTAGGTTTAGAAAATCAGTGATAAAGAAAGGTAACAACAAGTGGGTTTTTAATTTTTGCTTTTTATTATTAGTTGACAAATAATTGTACATATTTATGGAACACAATGTGATGTGTTAGCACATGTTTACATTGTGGAAGATTTAAGCAAGCTAATGAACAAAGCTGTCACTTCCCCTTCTTATCATTTTGTGTTGAGAACATTTCAAATATGCTCAAACACTTTTAAACATACACTATATTATTATTTACTATGGTAACCCAGCTGTACAATATGTCATTAAAACTTATTTTTTCTGTCTGAAGCCTTTAAACAACATGAATCTTCCCTTTCCCTATCTCCAGCTGCTACAGACTCTGATATCCATTATTCTACAATATTTATATATGAGGTTAGACTTTTAGATTGTGTATGTTGTTATTTTAAAGACAGTGGCAACTGTATATGTTTATGGAGAACCCTTAGCATAGCAGTAGTAAATATGCACAGTCTGAGTAGAAGAGCATTCTTTTGTGCTGTGCAACACACTATCTTTATTACAATTAAACAAAGCAAGACAATGATGAGGCTTCAGGCTGAGGCCGGTCTGAACTCCCTGCTGGAGGATCAGATACCTTACTCATTCACTAACTTAATCTGGCCAAGGAGAGCAGTAGGCCAGTGTTTATTGGAAAGGATGTGGAGCTGCAATTAACTTTAGTTCCTGTCTTAAAGGAAGAAAAAAAAAAAAAGTTCACTGTGAGAGGTTCAAAAGGAAATGTAAAGGATAAAGAGATGAATTTGTCTTCAAATTTATTGTTTTATTTTTGTCAAAATTGTTCTATTTATTTGGAGAAAGAGAGAAGGAATGAGAAAAAGAATGGCATGCCAGGGCCTCTTGCCACTGCAAATGAACTCCAGATGTGTATACCACATGGTAGCTTTATGTGGGTACTGGGGAATTAAACCTTTAAAGGCAAATGCCTTTAATCACTGAGTCCTCTCCCCAGCCCCGTATTTTAGTTTTGATGTTTAAAATTTTGAATTAAATTCTGTGTATCATCTTTCCATTTCAATACACAATTTTTGATATACAGCTATTCTAGTCACTATTGTCCTTTTCTTTTGTCTTACTTTTTTTGTTTATTCTTTGTTTTGTTATTGACATATTTTTTGTTTTTGTTTTTTGAGGTAGGGTCTCACTCTAGCCCAGGATGACCAGGGACTCACTGTGTAGTATCAGGCTGCATTCGAACTCATGGCGATCCTCCAACCTCTGCCTCTCAAGTGCTGGGATTAAAGGTATGTGCCACCACACCTGGCTTTTTTTTTAATTGGTTTTTTCATTTTTTGGTTTTTCAAGGTAGGGTCTCACTCTAGCCCAGGCTGACCTGGAATTCACTACGTAATCTCAGGGTGGCCTCAAACTCATGGCCATCCTCCTACCTTTGCCTCCTGAATGCTGGAATTAAAGGCATGAGCCACCATGCCTGGCTCACACCTGGCTTCTTTATTGACAAATTTTATGTATGTATACAATGTATTTGATTATACTCCCTTACATTGTCTTCTCTTAATCTCTGTCCCCAATTTCTACTGAGCATATCTTCACAACTAGTCCATCTTCTGCTTTGAGGCCTTTTCTCTATTTTCTTGAGAATGACCAGTCAAATTTAATTAGGGTTTCCTGAATGAAAATTTTAATGTCCATGCCAAAGTATTGATTATTATCTTTAATAGATTTGTATAACTATCCTTTCATCTGATGATTATAAATGAAGTAATTCTTGAGGTAGGGAGTATAAGGTTTCCAACATAGTTCTTCTCTTTCAAAATTATTTTCATTATTCCAATTCCATTTCTACTAACAAAAAGGAATGATGTTTGTTGGTATTAGTTTGATTATGCTCATGAATTTGGGAAGAAATGACATGTTAATATCTAGGTTTCTGATCTATAAACATAATCTCACCTTAATTGTCCTTTAACTTCTCTGAGCAATGCTTTCTAACCCTTAGTATGAAGCCATAACATATAACATGTTAAATTTGCTATATTTATTATTCTGAGGCTTAATTATTTAACTTATTTTACAAGTTATTGTTTAGAAAGATAATTATTTATGTTGATTTATATTCCACCAACTGAATAAACACTCTGATTAGTTTTAGTGGTTTGGATTTTGTTTGTTCCTTAAGAAGCTTAATGTTCAAAAAGCTTCTCAATTAATAAATAAGGTTTTGCTTCTTCCTTTCCACTCTTGTCTCAATGGATCAACAAGTCAAGTTGATGAATTTTCAGGACAATTTTGTACAAAAGTCATGACAGCAGACATACAAGTTGTTTTATTAAAAATATTTCAAATATTCATTTTTTGAATATTCAATATTCAAAACAAGAATTTTCAGGACAATTCTTTATAGACATCATGACAGAAGGCATACTTCACAATCCTCCCAATATTTTGAGAACACTATACCTTTCTCATTAAACATGAAGTCTTTCGATAGATTCTAATCATATCCAGAGGATTATTAGAGGAAAAACTGGAAACTCAAGAAGACATAGATAAAGATCCAGGCACATGTGGTCTACCCAAATTAAATCAATTAAAAACTTAAGCAAACCCATAGCAAATAAAGAGGCTGAAGCATTAGTGGAAAGTATCCCACTAACAAAAGCCAGGACTGAAAGGATTCACTGCCAAAGCCTAATAATCCTTTAGGGAAGAACTAACATTTATACTAATCAAACTGTTCCACAAAAATGAAGTGCAAGGAACAAACTCATTCTAAAAAGCCAAACATCATGATACTAAAATCAGGTTATAACACACACAACAAAATTACTGAACAATTTACCTGTCAAAATAGATGTGAAAAATCTACTAAAATGCTTGCAAATCTAACACATTAAGAAGATGCTATATTCTGGTTAAATTGGATTCATCCATGTATGCAATCTGCTTCTAATATAACACATAAATAGACTTGGGACACAAATCACATGATAATTTCATTGGATGCAGAAAATGTTTTTTGAAAAAGTTTAATATTCATTCATGACAAAAGCCTGGAGAGACTAGAGGTGAAAGAAACATATCTCAACATAACAAAGCTATAAATGACAAACCTATAGCCTATATTATACCACTAAGGGAGGAGTTAAAAACATTGTCTTTAAAAGGAGGAACAAGACAAATGTGCCCATGTTCATTTTTTTGACTTACTATAGTGCTCAAAATCTTAGGTAGAGTTACAAGACAAAATAAAGAACTGAATGTGCCCAAAATATAAAAGGAAGAATGCAAAGTGACCAATTTTCAAAGATATGATCCTATACTTAAAAGACTCTGAAGACACCAGAAAACTCTTAGCTCTAATTAACACATTCAGCAAAGTAGCATTATACAAAATCAAAATGTAAAAATCAATCATCTTTATATACCAATAACAAGCCCCCCAAAAAGGAAAGCTTCTGGCAAACCATATTCATACCACCTTCAAAACTATCTAGTAATAAACCTAACCAAAAACGTGAAAGACCCAAACAAAGAAATATTTTAGACATTGAAGAAAGAAATTGAAGAAGACACTAGAAGATATAAAGTTTATACTCATGGATTAGCAGAATTGCCATGATAAAATGGATATATTGTCCAAAATGATCTACATCTTCAATGCAATCCCATAAAAATTCAAATAATGTTCCTTGAAGAACTAGAAACAAAAAAATAAGTCTTAAAATCCATGTAGAAGCAAAAGAGACCACAGAAATCACAGTAATCTTAAACAAAAAGAACAATGATGGAAATATCACAATACTTTATCTAAAGGCATACTATATACAGCCACAGTAACAAAAACTGTATTGTCCTGGCACAAAACAGGTATGTAGACCAATGGAATAGAGTACCCATAAATAAATCCACACAGCTACCATGACATATGAGCTTTGACAAAGGTTTCAAAAATGTACATTGGAAAGGATAACTTCTTCAACAAAGAAGATCAGAAAAACTTATATTCACAAATAGAAGAATGAACCAAGAACAAAAATCAACTCAAAATTCATGAATGACCTTAAAGCCCGAATCTTTGATACTTCTAGAGGAAATCACAGGCAAATACTTGAAGATTTTTCTGGAAATGACTCTACTAGCACAGTAAAGAATACCAAGAATTGACAAAATAGGATTATCTGAAATTAAAAAGCTTACACACAGCAAAGAAAACAAACAGCAGACTCAAGAGACAACCTGCCAAATGGGAAAAAAAAAATGTTGCCAACTATATATCAGAAAAGGAATTAATATTTACAATATATGTTAAGAACTACAAAAATTAAACACTGAAAGCAGACTAAATCACCCCATCAAAAAGTTGACTGATGAATTGAATAGATAGTTGTCAAGGGAACAAATAGATATGGCCAATATATATTTGAGAAAAGTATCCAGCACTCTTAGCTGTCAAGAATGTAAATTAAAATTGATTTGAGATTCCATCTCATTGCAACCAGAATGGCTATCTTCAAGAAAACAAACCACAAATGTTTCTGGAATGTGGGAGAAGAACACTTATACAGTGCTGGTGGCAATGTGGGAGAAGAACACTTATACAGTGCTGGTGGAAATGTGGGAGAAGAACACTTACTTATACAGTGCTGGTGGAAATGTGAGAGTAGAACACTTATACAGTGCTGGTGGGAATGTGGGAGAAGAACACTTATACAGTGCTGGTGGGAATGTGGGAGAAGAACACTTATACAGTGCTGGTGGGAATGTGGGAGAAGAACACTTAGACAGTGCTGGTGGGAATGTGGGAGAAGAACATGTATACAGTGCTGGTGGGAATGTGGATTTGTGTGGGCACTATGGAAATCAGTGTGGAGAGTCTCAGCTCTCAAGAGGCAGAGGCAGGAGGATAACCATGAGATTGCGGCCAGCCTGAGATTACATAGTGAATTCCAGGTCATTCTGGGCTAGAGCGAGACCCTACCCCCCCAAAAAAATTACCAAAAATAAAATTACTGTATGACTCAACTTTACAACTTCTGAGTATATGCCCAAAAGATTCTAAGATACTTACACATCCATGTTTATTGCTACATTATTCATGACTGCTAAGAAATGGAACCAGCCTAGATGTCTGTCAACAAATGAGTGAATACAGAAAAAGTGAAATGTGTGTGTGTGTGTGTGTGTGTGTGTGTGTGTGTGTGTAGTGGAATATATATATATATATATATATTCAACCAATAATATATATATTAAGAGAGAGAGAAGAGAGAGAGAGATCAGAGAAATAAGAATTTTATTCAACCATAAAGAAAAATGAAATCTTAATTTGCAGAAACATGGGTAGAATTGGAGATCAATGAAATAAGCCAGATTCAGAAAGACAAATGTACATTGTTTTCTCTCATATGTGGAATCTACATATAAATTTCTCTATAAGTGTGTGTGTGTGTGTGTGTGTGTGTGTGTGTGTACCTTCCAGGTTGTAAATTAAAATTGATTTGAGATTCCATCTCATTGCAAAGAGAATGGCTATCTTCAAGAAAACAAACCACAAATGTTTCTGGAATGTGGGAGAAGATAGGTGTCTGTGTGTAATTGTGCACATTGTAAAACATTGCAGAAAGGGGACAATAAGCAGGGAGGAGAGAGATTAAGGGAGGAAGATGGAAAGGAGATGGCAATGGGATGTACATGTTACATGAATGCTGAAGGGGAGCTACTGTGAGGAGGAAGAGAATCAGCAAGAAGGGTAGGGAGACAGAGCAAGCTAATGGTGAAGCGGATAAATAAACAAATACAGTGACACTTGCATGAAGTGCCAGAATGAAGCCCATTACCTTATAGGCTAACTTGACTTCATAAACAAATACTAAAATGATTCCATGCATGTTTTCTGAAAAAAAAAATGTATAAGAAAGGTATGATTTCTTATTATTTTTTTTTTTTTTTAATTTTTTTATTTTTTATTTTTTATTTATTTATTTTTATTTATATTATTCTGATTTTATGTTCATAGTATTGGTTCCACTGTCCTCCTCCCTGTCCTCCCACTTTCAAAGGGACCCTTATCAATGGGGAATGTGGGTCGTGCATTGTGAGGTTAGTCAAGAGTTCTGGGGTGTAGGCCCCAGTCTCTGTGCATAATGCCCCAACTCGTGACTCCAACAATCTTTCCGTCCCCTCTTCCACGAGTTTCCCTGAGCCACTTTGGGGTCATTTTAGTTCTGTTTCAGTGATGAGGTTTTGGGAGCCTCTGTGTCTCTGGATATCTGGCTTAGTTGGAGTTGGATGTTCTCTGTGTTTATCTCCTTCAGCCTTTTTCTGGTGTCGTGATCGCCATGAACGTTGAACTCTTGCCCTTCCCCTGCGTTGTTCTATGGTTTCAACTGGGGCCCTGGTGAGGTGTGGTTAGCTGATCGTCCCTTCAGGTTCGATGTCCACCTGAAAAAAGATAAGCAAATTCTACAACGGAGAGAAAAGTACTAGGTAGAAGGGATGACCATCTATGTTTTGGAGGGAATTTTGTATGTGTTGGCTCTCTTCTAGCCCACATTTGGTGGTATCTTGCTCTTGGAGACTGAGCTTATTTTTGTACCTGGGTTTGACTTGTTTCCCAGTTCCAGCAATGAGTTGCATTCCACTGAGTGGATCTGTTAGCCAAATCAAGAGCAGTTGGTTACCCAGCATGGCTGTTTGCCACTACTGCACTTGTATGAGCATTATGTCAAGTTGTTTCCTGCTGGGTATCTTAGACTGCAAGTTGTTTGGACCAATGTCGGACATTTTCCCACAGTTGCTCGTGTAGCACCCTCTGGTACTAGACTAGCTAACTGTCTGGGGACTGACCTTCTTCCAGATTCTGGCCAGGTCTCTGTGTTTGGTCTCACACACGTATGCTATCTTCGACAGTAGGGTCTTACCATTAACCTTTGGTTGGTCACCAAGAACTCTGACAGAAGTCTGTCTTTTCAGGGGCGGGTAACCTTGTAGGTGTCTCGGATCAAAAGCTCATTGTGGAGTTTAACCCCGTGCTGGCACTGGGAGTTTCAAGTCTGCACCTAGAAAGGTGAGGGAAGAAAAAGATAGATAATATTATAGAGGAAGTGAGTATAGAGAGGAGAGGTAGGAAGAGAGAGTGAGAGGGAGAGAGAGAAGCAGGACAAGATTAGGGTTAGCCTTCATGATGCTCTCTCCAGATTCCTGTGATTTGGGTGTTCCCTCTGCGGGCCTGCTGAAGGATCAATGTTTTAGCCTGTTGTTCAGAGTAAAGGTTTTTATAGCATCTTTTCCTTTTGGGTCCCAATTGTATCCCCTCCCCATGTCCTTCCCCCCCCCTCAGTTCCCTCCTACCCTTACCTTTCCCCCATTCCACCCTCCCCCTTGTCTGGTCCTCAGAGTGTTTGTTAGGTTTGGCTGTATGTCACGTGGATTCAGGTTAGGAGTGACGATTATCTTTTTGTTCTTGGGTGAGCTCACTGAGGATTATCTGTTCCATGTTTGACCATTTTTTTTCAAATTTCCTTATTTCATCTTTCCTTACTGCTACATAGAATTCCATAGTATAGATATACCACATCTTTGTTATCCATTCATTTAGTGATGGACACCTGGGTTGATTCCAGCTTTGTGCTATTATGAATTGAGCAGCTATAAACATGGTTGAGAAAATGTCTCTGGTCTGAGGTTTGGAGCCTTTAGGGTAAATGCCCAACAAGGGAATAACTGGATCCATTGGTAGGTCTATGGTCATCCTTTTCAGGAGTCTCCATATAGCTGTCCATAATGGTTGAACCATTTTACATTCCCACCAGCAGTGAAAACTTGTTCCTATTTCTCCACAACCTCGCCAGCATTTGTTTTCATTGTTTTTTTTAATGTTAGCCATCCTTACTGGGGTAAGGTGGAATCTCATTGTTGTTTTAATTTGCACTTCCCTGATGATTAGGGATGTTGAACATTTTCTTAAATGTGCATTTGCTATTTGTATTTCTTCCTCTGAGAACTGCCTGTGCAGTTCTCTGCCCCACTTTGTGAGTGGATTGTTTGGCAGTTTATTGTTTAGGTTTTGGAGTTCTTTGTAGATTCTAGAAATCAGGCCTCTGTCAGATGTATAGCTGATGAAAATATTCTCCCATTCTGTGGGTAATCTGCTGGCTTTGGTTATAGTATGTTTGTCAGTGAAAAAGCTGTTCAGCTTCATGAGATCCCAATGGTTGAGTGACTGTTTAATTCTTTTTTTAAATTACTGCACTTCAAATTGCCAAAGATGTCTGGACTTATAGCTTCTTTATGGGACTGTGCTTGATTTCAACTGTACTTTCTTTGCTAAATAGGGAGTGCCCTTATTTTATATTACCTTAGTTTCTTCAGAATCCTTATTTTATTGATTTTTCCTTTATTAAACAACAAATAATTTATATTAAGTAAAATTTACCTTTTGATAAACACATGTAGTCCTATAGCCAACACCACATTGAAATATATTGAACAGCTTAATCACCCCAAGCTCCCCATACTATGAGTAGTCAGCCATCCCTCCATCCCTAACTCCTGGCCACTCCTGGTCTCTTCAGAAGTTATGTGAATGAAACTATGAAGTAGGTGGACTTTTGGGTGCAGCTGTGTCACTTAGCATAAGGAGTTAACTAGCCATGCATGCTGTAGCGTTGTTTCCTATAGTACTTAGCACAATTGCATTGTGTGGCTGCACAGCACTTGCTTTTCCCTTATTTACCCATTTATCAGTAGAGGGACGTTTGTGTTTATGATTAGTTTACTTTTCTCATTGTTGTGACAAAGTTTCAGCTGTAGAAAGGAAAGGCATATTTAGGCTCACAGTTTGATGATACACTGCATCATGTGGGGTGGGGGATGTCAAGATGGCAAGAGCATGAGATGGCTGGACAAATTGTGTCTGCAGTCACAAAGCAGAAGCTGAACCCAGCCCATGGGATGGTGCCACCCACATTCAAAGGATACAATAGACACACCGAGGTATCTTTCCATGATGATTTTCAATACAGTCAACTTGATCATGACGGGGTTGTTTCTAATTTGAGGAAACTGGGAGTATGATTTCTGTAAGGTTGTAAGCCTTGTGAAAATACAGATTTTCATTTCACTTGGGTAAATACCTAGGCCTGACCATACTTAGATGGTGGTGCTATTTGGTAACTCTGCCAGCAGTGCTGGATCACTCCAGTATGTCCATATCCTCAGTGGTAGTCACCAATGATGTACAACATCTTTTCATGTGATTATTTGTGTTTTCATTGGTGAATTTTCTGTTTCAATGTTTTACCCATTTTGACTGATTTTTTTCCTTTCTTATTGAGTCTTGAGTAAACTTTGTGAATTTTGGACACAAGTACTTTATCAGATATGCAATTCATAAGTATTTTCCCCATTATCTTAACAGTGTGCTGAAAAATTCATGTTCTAAATTTTTATACAATCCAATATTGTGAATTTATGTTAATAAACTTGATGTTCATATTGTGTCTAAGAAATATTTGTATAATGCAACATCACAGATTTTTCTTGGGGTTTTATTTAAAATTTTTATTGCTTTAAGTTTATATTTAGTTCTGTTATAAATTTGTTTTTCTAGGGAGTTCAATGTATTAATTATAATTCATCATTTTATACATAGATATCCAATTGTTCCAATATTGTTGAAAAGGCAATTAATTCTTCATCAGATTACTTTCATGTATGTACTGAAAATGAATTAAGTGCTTGTAAGTTTACATACATCTTATTCTGCTTCTTTAATTTATGTCTATTTGTTTTCTAATATTATACTCTTTGAACTATTATATTCTTATAGTAAATCTAGAAGATATTTATTGTCAATAGTTTAACATTTTTTATTGCAAAAATTATTTGGGCTATTTTGTTTCCTTTTCCGTTTTTTATATATTTAGAATCAACTTGTTAATTACTCCCACAAATACTACTGGGTTGAAATTATATTGCATGTATAGATGAAATAGTACTAGCAGCTTAAAGTTGATTATCCCAGTTCATGAATAGCATATATATTTACTTATTCAGGCCTTTTTGACTAATAAGATCTTTGTCATTTTCAGCACACAGGCTTAGTGGATATTTTCTAAGAACTATGCATACTTAGTATACTTCATGTTCTTTTGTCCTATTATAATTGGTGATTCTTTATTTTAATTGTGAAGTCTTTATTGCTAAGATCTAAAGAATATTGATCTGTTGCAGTTATGTTCTCATTGCTGAGATAAAACTCCAGACCAAAAGCAGCTGATGGGAGGAAAGTTTATTTCGGCTTATGGTCTTGAGGGAAGTTTCATGATGGCAGGGAAAACATGACATGAGCAGAGGCTGCAAATCACCTCCTTGTCACATCAGGTGGACAATAGCAGCTAAACAGAGTGAGCTAAATGGGAGCTGGCTATAAACTCCCTAAGTCAAACCTCAACAACACATCTCCTCCAGCAAGGCTCCATCTCCCAAATTTTCACTAGCTGGGAACCAAGCATTCAAAACAATGAGCTTATGGGGGACATCTGATTCAAACTACCCCACATATGACATTTTGGAACCTTGCAAAAATCTTTAATTAGGAGGTTCTCACAAATTATTTGATATTTTCTCTTTTATCCTACATATATGTGTGTGGTGTGCATGTGTGTGGATATATGTCAGCACACATGTAGGGGTGTACATGCATGTGTGTATGCTTGGTAGAGAAGATGGAAGTGGGGTTGTGGGGTAGAAAGTGGATTTCAAGAGGAATGAATGGGCCTGAAGAACAGATAATAGCCTGGGAAAAGTTCATCTGGCTTTCAGGTCCACTGTTGGATTTTCAGTTGCTTCTCCCATGTTATGGGGTTAACCTTCTTTGGATAGTGATATTTTCATCAGTGTCCTAAAAATAGTTGTGTTCATTGCACTCAGATAAAGGGACTTCAGAGAAATCCCTTCCTGCACTTACTGTGCTGAGGTGCTGAGGTTTAAAGTCCAAAGTGAGCCGGGCATGGTGGTGCACCCATTTAATCCCAGCACTCGGGAGGCAAAAGTAGGAGAATCACCGTAAGTTCAAGGCCATCCTGAGACTACATAGTGAATTTCAGGTCAGCCTGGGCTAGAGTGAGACCCTACCTCAAAAAACTAAAAAAATAAAGTAAAAATAAAGTCCAAAATGACAATGTTTAGAGTATCATTTGCTTAGCTGCAACATACTGATTGCTATGTATATGTATTTTAATTTAGCAACTTTGCATTGATGCTCATAAGAAATAATGTCATGTAGGTTTCAGATTTTCTATGTTTTTGTGATTTTGGATAATTTTGTCTTTAATGAAACTTATTTGTTTTGGCTAAGCTGTTATATTTGTTGTTATATTGTTTAATTTTCCCATAATTTTAATGTCCTAGAAGCTAGGTCATATCCGCTCTTAAGACTTTGATATTGATAATATGTCATATTATCTTTTCTTGATCATTTCGACAAAGGCCTTGTGAAATTTATTGATCTTTCTGAAGCTTTCAATTTCATTGGTTTTCATCAATGTTTCCTTTCATTGATTTGCACTTGTCTTGTTGATTTTCTCCTCATTCCTACTTCTTTCTATTTAATATTCTTTTCTTTTTCTAGACTTTTCCTGGTGGAATCTGATTGGCAATGCAGTGGTGAGATAATATTACCACACTACAGATCTGGCAGGGTTTTATCCTGACTGCTTGCTGGCCAGCTGAAAGCCCTTCGATGTGACCAGAGGATATGACAAGGGAACTGATGAAACTTGTATGTGAGAGAAACTTGCATGTAGCACTGACTGCATGAGTTGTGGCTTTAGTGAGCAAGGATGAGCCTGGCCCAAGCAGAAATAAACCTTTTGTGTGCTCCTGAGGTAACTCAGGCAAGCAAGACATAAATCCTGATAAGTAAGGGCAGGGATGGAAGAAATACAAACCAAGAAGACTGAAGTGATGGATTTGGTGTTGTGGATGGAGATGGATGGGAGAGGCACAAGATCCCACTGGGATCAGAAGGTGGACAGGAAAATAACTTGAAAAAGAATACATGAAATATTATATAAAGTGAAAAATGTATGAATACACAAATGTTGCCGTTACCTTCCAGTTGATGGAACAAAACACCCAATCAAAAGCAGCTTCTGGAAAGGGTTTATTTCATTTTATAATTTTGAAGGTAAGTTTCATCACGATGGGAAAAGTATAGCAAAAGTAGGAAGCTGGTTCATATCATCACATATCAGCATGGAGGGAGCAGCAAGGGTGAGCTAGCTAGTCCTGGTGCGTGGGGCTGGATTTATCAAACCCCAAGGCCCACTTTCACTGACACATCTCCTCCAGCAAGGCTACACCACCTGAAGGCTCCACCAACTAGGGACCAAGTATGACGCTCAATCACAATCCAGGAGGCTATGGGGAACATTTTACATTCAAATTACCACACACATAAGAAAGAGAGAATAGGATTTCAAATATATGTGTGTGTGTGCGCACATGCATGCATGTGTTGTTGTTGTTTCCATGAGTACTAAATTACTACAGTTAAGTAAATTATTATATAAATCATCTCAATTACTTTCTTGTAGTAAGGTTACCCAAAATGTGCTCCCTTATCACATTTATAGGATATCATAAAATGTTATTAACTATAGTCCTTGCCTTGCACATTGGATCTCTAGACTTATTCATTCTATATACATACACTTATGCATTCCTTGGTATAAATCTATTTCTCTTTCATAATCCCCCTGTTTTCAATCAGATCACCATTATTGTATCCTTTCTAGGTATTAACTAGTTTTTTTTTTAAATTCCACATAGAAATGATATCACATGTTTTTTTTTTTCTTTCTGTGTCTGTCTTATTATAATCAAAATTGTAGGACATCCTATTTAAAGGCTGGATAGCATTCCATTGGTGCGTGTGTGTGTGTGTGTGTGTGTGTGTGTGTGTGTGTGTGTGAATTTATTATGTGATATATGTTCACAACTATGTCTTGCTCTCAGTTGACTATCTTTTCAGCTTTCAGATGATTTAAGATCATTGTCAGCTGTACTGAAACTTTTTCGTTTTATATAACCCAACTTCCTGACTTTAGATTCTGTTTCTTGTGCTTTTGGTGATGAATACCAGCAAGCCCACTAAAGAGGGCCCTCAACAGAGTGAGGAAGGGAGGAAGAAATGATGCTACAAACATATGTGTTCATATAGAGTTTCTTCTTAATAAAAAAAAAGAGTATTTTAAAAAATCATTGCTGGGATGGAGGGATTTCTAAGTGAGTGATTAATGCACTTGCTTGCAAAGCCTGATGGCCCAAATCCAATTCCCCAGTACCCATATAAAGCCAGATGCACAAAGTGGCACATGCATCTGGAGTTTGTTTGCAGTGGCAACACCCGTATTCTTTTTTTTTTCTTTTCTTTTTTTTTTTTTTTTTTGGTTTTGCAAGGTAGGGTCTCACTCTGGTCCAGGCTGACCTGGAATTAACTATGTAGTCTCAGGGTGGTTTCAAATTCTCGGCGATCCTCCTACCTCTGCCTCCCAAGTGCTGGGATTAAAGGCATGTGCCACCACACCTGGCCCATATTCTCTATCTATCTATCTATCTATCTATCTATCTATCTATCATCTATCTATAATCTATCTATCTGGCTACCTATCTCTGTGTGTTTATAAATAAACTAATAAATATATATTTTTTTAATCATTGCTAAGGCCAATATCAAGGATGTTGTCTCCCTTGTATTTTTTTTTTTTTGAGAGAGACACAGAGAGAGACAGAGAGAGAAGGATAGGCAGAGAGAGAGAGAGAATGGGTGTGCCAGCAGCCTCTCAGCTGCTGTGAACAAACTCCAGATGTGTGCGCCCCCTTATGGGCAAGTGGGGCATTACGCCCTTGCATCACTTTGCATCTGGCTAAACGTGGGACCTGGAGATTGGAACCAGCATTCTTAGGCTTAGCAGGCAGGCGCCTTAACTGCTAAGCCATCTCTCCAGCCCTCCCTTGTATTTTTGAGGGGTTTTATGGCTTCAAATCTTACACTGGAGAGGTTAGACATACTTATATGAAGGTCATAATGATGGGTTTTGCAATGGAAAACAGATTAGATTCAACTCTGAATGTACACAGGCAAATGAGAATTCATAGATAATAAGCTTGATAAGGTCAGTGAAATGAAAAAAAAATACGTGGAAAAATCAGGGGTGAGGAGAATTCTGGCTAAGTTCCCCTAACTGTATTCTGGCAAAGTAGGTTGATTAGACACTGAAAGGAGGATAATGGGTGCAAGATGAGACTAAGCAGCTATCAAGAATTGTCAAGGATGAAGGATGAGGAGTTCTTGTTAAACTTATTTAATCATTTCTGGATATGTTTAGGAAGTTTTCCTGTGGATCTCAGTGACAGCTCAGGAACCTGACATAAGTTTGGCCAAGCAAACAATAGTTTGGACATTGTTATTTTCAGTGTTGATAGAACTTAAACCTAAAAGATGAAAGTCTATCAGAAGTGTGGTTGGTCTTGAGCTATATGTGGTAGATTAAGTTGAATCTTATGCAATTTGTAAAACTCATAGGAAACTAGTCATGATTGCTCACAGAGAAATTTTTCTCGTGGCATCATGTTTTCTGATAATGAACTCTTCAAAGCCATGGAATATGAGTAAGATGAACTCATGTGACATTTTCTAACGTCATAAGTACTACTCTTGAGTATTTTCTGGAGGTGTTCCAAGTCAACATATCAATACATACTTGCATACCAATGTTTATTACAGAATTATTCACAGTAGCTAGTATGGAACCAACCTAAGTGTCATGAAAGAAGAAACCAGCTGTCTTAGGGAACCAAGGCTAACAGGAAGAGGAGAGTGAGAAAGAAAAGGCATAGGGTAGGGGAAGCTACGGTCAGCCCACATTATATGCTTATATGAAAATGTTCTTATTTATGCTGTACCATGCACAATGAAGAAACACAAGGAAACATTTAAAAGGAAATATAAATGAATAATAAAGTTAAAAATTAAAACATCTCATAGGATTTACAAAGGAAAAATTAGTTAATGTACCTCTGCCCTGAATGAAAGTTGATTTGACCAACAAGAGGGAAAGCCTATTGGGAAGAGGAAATCCCCTATTATAGGAGATAGTTCCGGGACTCATTTATTTTATCATTTCCAAACAAGCACATGCACATTATGTTGTTGTGTTAAAGCCAAGGAGTTCCATGTATCTGAAAGTCACACTCCTTACCTCTTGACCCAGCAACCATCACTTCCTTATTCCCCAGTGGCAAACATTTTACACACCTCTGGATATTTGCTTTAGCATTTAAATACTTAAATTTAGCATGTAAATACTTAAATGCTAAAACAGGTATGCAATGCTTATACCACAGTATCACACACATCACGTGCACACACACACACACACACACGCACGACACTCACATGCACACACACACACACACACACACACACATGAAGTCAGATAGATGATAGATATGATAGATAGAGAGATAAATAGATTGATTGATAGATAATAGAGAGATTGATTGATTGATACAGATCTCCCATTTCCCTTGTTTTCATTTGGGTTACAGTATTTGATTTTCACGGCTCCCCCTGAAAATCCAAGATCCTTATATGTGTCTGAAAGTCTCAATTTTACAGAGTCAATATTCCATCTTTAAATTAATACAGCTACATGAGGAGAGTCATCAACTGAGTCAAGTAGTACTCTACACTTATATGTCCTTCTTTATACACATCTTTATATTAAATCATTATCTCTCTAACTTTTTGTTTTTGTTTAATTGCATATGTTCACATTTCTTTTTTCTGGACCTATCACTAATTATAGTCTCAAATCCCAAGTGATCTAGAAACACTTCTCAGCACTTTTTTTTTTCTCCTGGATAAGACACTTCATCTGCCCACTCCCTTCTTTCTACATACCTCCCTCCTGGCTCTCTCTGTCTTTCTGCTGAGAAACAGGTGTCAGAAAGAAAACTCCCTATCTATGTATGAATGTATGTATGTATGTATCATCTATCTATCTATCATCTATCTATTTATCTATCTATCCATTGTCTATCTATCTACCATTTATCATCTACTTACCCTTTAAGTGAAACAGGGCAAGGATCTGATATGTTTGCTTTAAATCACTTCCCCTGCAGTATGACAATCCAAATTTCCATAAGGACCACAGGATTCAAGAAATAAAATTCAAGTTCTCGCTCTAATTAGCAGAAGACACAATAAAAAGCTGGATATCCAGTCATCACAGTCAGAACCAGAGACTTAATCAGACTCTCAAATGTGAAGTTGTATCAAAACAAATTACTTCTCACATTTTAAAATTCGAAACACATTTATACTTTTTTAAAATGCATAAACAACCTCATAAGACAACTCAAAACATTATAATTCTTGTCTTTTTACTAGTAGAAAATTTAAAGCTGGACTCATTATTCAACCATGCAAGACATGACAGCTAGCAGTTCTGGAAACTTCCACCTCCTCTTTCCTTCTTGGGGTTTGATTTTAATTGCCTTCATTTTCCTTGATAAGTATTTTGAGATTCTGAATATTCTCATTTCATGTATTCATGACTCCTCTCTGCCCCCCAGACCTTATCATGAGTCACTAACTTTTTGAGGCACCAAGGTCCTCATCACATTGGTGACTGTCAATACAGCACTTGGCCTATAGGAGGCGCCCTTTATTTTACTGGTGTTTTGCCACGGACCTTGCTTTGAACACACAGCCATGGAGCATCTAGACTTCCAAAAGGTTTCTGCATGAGTTTTCATGAAGTGTCTCTGTGAGAGACAATGCCATGACTATCAAGAAGGAAATTGCCGTTCAATCCAGCACTCCATGAGGCCCTCAATGATGGGCTTGGGGGTCAGAATTGTGCCTTTTGTACCCAACTGCTACGTTCATGCTTCCTTTTAGCACCTCCCTGCTTCTCCTGATGCACAGTGTCTTCCTCCTAATTAAAATAAATGTTGAGTCATTGATGAGGCATTGTGGAGTGCCATCTGTCTTGGCAGGAAGCCTGGGTGTCCACGCATCACAGCTTTCCTAGAAACCCAGGTTCTTGGAACTCAGATCTTTACCTGTAAGCATGTGACCATCCAGGTGACTTTGGGGGAAAGCTCCATCATTGCCACTTACGATGATACCTCTGTGCTCTCTCTGCAGAAGTAACAAGATCTGCTGAGTATCCATCCACTTTTTCTCCCCCTGGCCTACCACTGAATGAAAATTGACAGTTTGCAATTGTCAGAACCTGGAGAAGATACTGCAGTCCCCAAGGTGAGGAAGCAGAAATGCCTGCCTCTTCATCCTAAATAGCTCCCAGAAAAGAGGCTCAGGGGTGGATGTGGGGAAAGCAAAGGTATCAAAGTACCGTGGTTTGGTCTGTGGCCCCCAGCTCAGGAAACAAAAATAATACTACACTACTTTAAGGCTTTGTAATAATACTTAACAAAATATAGCCCACCCAATCATTGTTTGTGGATGATGTTCTGTTGTCAAATAAAGCTGGGAAATTCTGGGATTAACTGGGATTATTTATACAAGACATTTTAAAAGCTGATTTCTCTTACATCTTGTCTTCTTTAGTCCTCACACAGGTCTGCAATTTACCCATGTTTATAATCTCATTTTGAAAATGAGATTGAGACTTAAAAAAAATACAGTAGCTCTTCCAGAGTTACACGGCCCACAAGTTGTACTTTTCCCATTCACATGTTGAGATAAGATTATGATTTAAACTAGGCATGGTGGCACATGCCTTTAATCCCAGCACTCAGGAGGCAGAGGTAGGAAGATTGCCATGAGTTCCAGGCCAACCTGGAACTACAGAGTTAGTACCAGGCCAGCTTGGGCTAAAGTGAGTAGGTGAAGTAAGAAGAGTTTTCAGTGTTAAGGTAGCATCAGATACAAAAATGCTTAAGTGATAGTCATATATTTTAGGAAATTATTTGGGCCTAACATCCTCACGAAAGCATTCAAACCTTTGGCTCCGTTTTATTTGTTTTTGTCCCTTGTAGCACAGAAGTTCTCTAGCTAGGAGAGGGTTAGGATACTAGAGCTGGTGGCACCTGGGTGCTCTGGGCACTCTATGTTCTATCTTTGAGTTTAGTTCTACAGAGCTTTCTGGAAATCTAAATCAATCAGTAGAACACACTAACTGGTTTTTTTTGTGAGCTTGCACCATCACTCTCTTCACTGGGACATGGATGACGTTAGTCAGTTAAGAGTAATTGTCTATCTGTGCTCTCTTCTCGAAGGAAGAAACAGACCAACAGCAGGAAAGCACAAGTGGTAAATAGGTCACTCGTGAAATAAATCTCTCATGACAACCCAGAAGGGTCCTTGGGACAGAGCTCTGGGCTGCAAGACTGGCTATGCCCAGCTCCTCCTGAGAACAAGTAGCTCATTATGGCTAACATGAGAATGATTCCTTTCTAAGCAGCTATTGTCCCACTGAAGCAAAAAAAAAAAAAAAGCAGACAGCCCAGAGGAGAACCAAGTACAAGCTGAAAATTGGAGGAAGGATTACAGAGGGCTCCCTGGGTATTTTTTAGAATTAAATCACAGCATGGTATAAATAAATATGAACCATCTAAATTTACACAAACAGTGTGATCATAACCATATATTCAACCAGCAGTTCTTGGCAAACAGCTCATGAAGAAGTCAGCCATACATTATCCAGAATAAACGGATGGATGGACTATGGCTAATTGCAATGGATAAAAGGTACTGAGAACTTATCTATTTCAGGCATATTTCACAGATTACCTCATGTATTCTTCAAAGCAACCCAGCTGGGTGAGATTCATACACTGTTTTATGGATGAGAGAACTGATGTTCGCAGAGTTCCATTGCTTTTGTCACTGTGCCTTTCTTCAATATTTCATTTCATTAAGCCAGTATTTTGTTTTAATTTTTAAGCATTGGCTGATGAATGTGTTATGAATCATCATTATTTTAACTTGCCACGGGGTATAAAACTGAACAAGTCATGGAAAACAGCATGTTGTTCCACTACACTCACTTCCTCCCATGACTCTGAATTTCACTCACTCTCCCTTCCTTTGCTCACGTGCATCTCTTCAACTGGCCACATCCCCACACCACTGCACCCTGGGATTTTTAACTCAGCAGCTGCTGAAGCCATTCCTTGAGCAACCTGATGTTTGGTCTTGGCAGGTCCTTCACAAGCCTCCTTAGGACCCTCTGCAGAGGTCAGGTGATAGCTTCTCTAAGTCACTTCATAGTGTGTTAACAGTAGCCTTCAGGCCGCACCTTGCCCTGACTGACTCCCTTGCATAAGGCAGCAGCTGATTGCATTTTGAGGGAAATACTGAGGCAGAATGACTCCACATATTGCTTGTGCAAGTAAACAGCCACCAGCTGTCAGCAAAAACCAAGATACACAGACCGAAAAAATAACTTACTTGTGAAAATAAATATTACTATTTATGAACTAACCAAATGACAACAAGAATACATACCCACATGGTTATCAAAATCATATCAGAGAACTCTGACCCATGAACCTCCTGAATACACCAACAAATGGTGCAAATAGTAAATTGAGATCATAAGAGACTGAGATGTGACAGGTGCACTGTTCCATCCACCGTCACCCACGCAATACAGCCTAACCGACCACTCAATACAGCCTCACCGACCACGCACTACAGCCTCACCGACCACACACTACAGCCTCACCGACCACACAATACAGCCTCACTGACCACTCAATACAGCCTCACCGACCACTCAATACAGCCTCACCGACCACTCAATACAGCCTCACCGACCACTCAATACAGCCTCACAGACCACTCAATACAGCCTCACCAACCATGCAATACAGCCTCACCGACCACGCAATACAGCCTCACTGACCATACAATACAGCCTCACTGACCACTCAATACAGCCTCACCGACCACTCAATACGGCCTCACTGACCACTCAATACGGCCTCACTGACCATGCAATACAGCCTCACTGACCACTCAATACAGCCTCACCGACCACTCAATACAGCCTCACCGACCACTCAATACGGCCTCACCGACCACTCAATACGGCCTCACCGACCACGCAATACAGCCTCACCGACCACTCAATACGGCCTCACCGACCACTCAATACGGCCTCACCGACCACGCAATACGGCCTCACCGACCACTCAATACGGCCTCACCGACCACTCAATACGGCCTCACCGACCTCACCTCACCGACCATGCAATACGGCCTCACCGACCACTCAATACAGCCTCACCGACCACGCAATACAGCCTCACCGACCACTCAATACAGCCTCACCAACCATGCAATACAGCCTCACCAAGGAAGCCTGCCCTCAACAAGGGCCTCTGCTTTTGTCCCTGCTCTCCAGCTCAAGAGCACTTCCTCTTGCTGGGAATCACAGTTCCTTCAAGACTCCTACTCAGATCTTTCTACCACCTGGCCCTGCATTTGATGTCACCATATTCTAAATTGCTCTGTGCCTGCACTTCATAAAACTCCTGAGGTGGTCCCATAAAGAATTTTTTTTCCTTGTATCTATAGCAACTGTTTTTCTCCAGGCACTCTGAGCTCTGAAGTCTTTTTAACCTTTTCTTAGCAATTCCATATGCACACAATCATATATATTAACATATGTTTCATATATTAACATATAATTATTTAATACATAGTACATACATATCCATGTATGTGAATAATATATATTTGAATGATATATATGTTATTGGGTGAAGTATAGTTTTCAAGTATGTTATCGAGTTAATATTAATGATTAAGATTAGAATAAATGAAGAAAAACAAAACAAATTTTAAAAGATGGTACTAAATCAACCTGTAATTGCCAACAGCCATACCTGACATCTAAAATCAGTAGTATTTGTTGAACCAAAGCTAATAAATTTGACATAGCTTTTGAATTTATTATTGAATAAATTTTGACACTGTAGAAACACATAAATGCATCCATCTGTATATTTTTGTTGTTTTTTTTTCAAGGTAGGGTCTCACTAGAGCCCAGGCTGACATGGGACTCACTCTAATCTCAGTCTGATGTCAGACTCACAGAGATCCTCCAACCTCTGCCACCTGAGTGCTGGGATTAAAGATGTATGCCACCCTACCAGACTGTATTTTTGACAAAGCTCTTTCACCACATTTCACTGAGATTTTCCCAATGGTTTGGCTCAGAAAATGCACATTCTCTGACCCTTTGTTTCCCACCATCTCCTTTATTCCCACTATGTAGCCACTATAGGCCATTATTACCAGAACCTCTAAGTATAGTGCAGGGTGGATAAACAAGAATACTTTTAAAAAAATAAATGACAGTCATTATAGATTTTTGTGGGGAAAAGTTTTCAAAATTAATGTTCCAGATATTTAATGGATTCATATCAAAATGGCCCACAGTCATTGAAAATTATAAACATGACTGCTACCACAGTCGACTTCTCCACATATCTGGTAAAACGGATTAACAGACAGAGGATAAAAATGATACCACAAGCTGTGATGTGGCTGCCTGGCAAATAATGCCTGACAACAGGTAGAAGAGGGAAAGTTGATTGTTCATGTACAGATACAAGCAGACTCATATCCTGACGGGCAACGTCAGCTACGTTAAACCTTTGGCTTATTCCACCAAAAGCATGGGCAACTTTAGTGAGATTTGGAGGTGAGACCTTTGGGGAGTAATTTGAGATTACAGAAGGCCATAGGGGTGTAGTCCTCACCATGGCATTAGAGGCTTGGTAGGAAGAGACTAGCAAGCTTGCTGTCTCATCACATGATGTCAGAGAAATGCCATGGTACAATATAGGATCAAGGCTCTCCCAGAGGCTGGATCCAGGCTTATTCTTCTATGGACCCATGAGCCAAATAAATTCTTACTCTTTATTAACTCTTACTTACTCATTATTAACTGTGTCAGATATCAGTTATTTCTGGTTTTGCAGCAGAAAATAGGCTAAGATAGTGACAAATACTATTATTTGAATTTAATACACATAAAACTTAATCCTTTTAATCATAATAAGAACTGGCATTATTATTGCCCCTATTTTATGAATGAGAAAATTTGGCACAGAGAATTTAATTAGCATACCCTGGTAATGCATCTGTTAGGCCAAGCTACTTTTAAGTATGTACAAATACATTTAGTTTAGCTCTTACATAAATACTTTCTGAGTTGACACAGAGGTGAGAGGAAATCATCTCAGAAGGTTAAAGCACATCCTCTCAAGTTCCAGTTCTTTAATTATCAGATTTCAGGACAAGACTCAGTGACCATGCGTCACAAAACATATCCCCTATGTAGATGCCATGTGCCGTCAGTAAGAGTCTCGGTGCTAACGGAACTCACAATCTCATAGTTGCAGTAACTAAACCACATTTTACGTTTTTCTAGGTTGGCTTATTGAGATGAGATAAAATGGTGCACATTGTATTGATTCTTTACCTCACTCAGCAGTGGGCCAATAGACTTGCTGGGTTCCATGTGCGCTATGGAAGAGCATCTGGGCTCTGCTCGGTTTCAGGCTCTGGGTCCGTCCTGTAAAGTACATGTGGTACACATACTAAAACAAGCTCACCAAACCCACTTGAGACTTGCTGTGCTTTAGGGAGAACGCATCCATTATTGGGGACCGTGTGCAATCTGCAGCCGCTTGAAGATTGCCTCACCTCATTCTTTGCAGCACCTCCCACAAGGGCCTTCCTGACACCTGCTGGACTTAAGTTGGGCGAGTCATTTTTACTTCTTCTTACTCGTGACTTCTCCTTTACATCTTCCATGCTGCTGTTCTGTTGCACTGGGTGTAAGTGTGCTCTGTGGGGCCTTTTAGTTTCCCAGTTACTTCTTCAATGATGTACACTCAGGTGGGGCTGTCAGAGCCAGCCGTGTGGCTTGACTTGCAGTGACTACATATGACACTTCTGGACATTGTATTTGTTACTTGTTTCTTTTGTACCACAATGCCTTGTGTTTCTTGCAATGGTCCTGACAGTTTCACTTTTTGTCTCCATTTCTAATTTTTGAAAAAAATAATTCAGGTACTTAATGTCTAATCTAAAGGGCAGACTCAGTACCTCGCTGGCTGGCTGGCCTGTGTGTCTTCTGTTGTCATCCTCAGTGTGGCCTACGTGTTGTCCTTTTTAAGTTTGAGCGCATTTACTCTGGGTCATCTCTGAACTCAGGATGAACTGAACTGAGATCGTCCCTTTCCAAAGCTTTGTGGATCTATTGATCACATGATATGAGGGCAATACAAGTCTGGAGCTGCATTTGCGTTAATATGTGAGCTTTTAGAGTTCTAGATATTGCAGTGAATTGATAGCTTGATCCTCATTGTGCCAGAACTGTGCTGCCTTCAGCTGTTCTATAGATCTTTTCTGCACATAAAAAGTAATGAAAAAAAAGATCATTTTATCATTTTTTTGAAAAATGTAGCCAAATTTAAGCAACATTTAAAAAAATACAAAATAAATTAAATGTAGTTCTATCTTTTCCAAAAGGCCTTTTTCTTAAGGGTTGAAAGGTGCTCAATCTTATTGTTTCTAAGCCAGCACTGGATAAGTCAGGAGACTTAAGACCATTGCTGGCCCCTCTCCACACCAGTGAGGGTTGCACTGCTTCTCTGAGGCCAAATATTTTGCAGCTAGTGTCAGAAGAGGGTTTGGAGTGTTTGTGCTGTACATCAAACTGTAAACAGTCAAATGTGGACAACAGAGAATAATCTTGGTGCTCCCATTTGCTTGAAGACCCTGTATCTCAGATCACTGATGAAAACCTTCCTGTCTCCCCAGGGGCCTGGCTGCCGATGGCCTCTTCATTACACAACTGTGGGGTTAGCTCCAAAGCACTGAGTTGTGACTGAACTGCCCTGCAGCCTCGGGCTTAAGGATTTCAAAGGACTCATCCCCAGCATACCTCAGAAGCAGGGCATCTCAATGACTCTGGAAATTGTTTTGATCGTTCTAATATTTGCTAGTTCCCAAGATGCAGACCATCTTTGTTGTTGCTGTAGCATTTTAAGGGCACAAATCAATTGTATCACACAAACAACTTCTGTTTCCACCATCTTGTCATCCAGCAGTATTCATCAGGAGAATCTTAGAAGGTTCAGTTAATTGCACCATGCGAAAAACTGCTAATGAGTGTGTCGCTCATCTGACTCTTTCTGGCTTTCACTTTCTCTTTATTCTTTCATTGAAACCTCATTTCTGTAAACAAGTCATCCTGGGGTCAAGTGGTGCAACCATCATCAAATGGTAGGTTCCCGTAGTATCCATCTGGTTTTTCCTAGCTTGAGTGAAGGTGTATAATTTGTGTCCCAAATGAGCTGCCATCTAGACCTCAGAGGTAACCGATAATGGAAAGGGTCATTGCTCCAGGCCTCCTGGTCTTAAGAAGGATGTCAATTTGCAGATATGGGCATGACCAAACCAGTGGAAGGAGTTTAAAGACTGACACTCTTCAGGGGCTGAATACAGATACTCAGATCTTTTTCTACCAATGTTTGCACTTATTTGTTAAAGTGTCTGTAATATCCCACTCACCTGCAGAAGGAAAGTAAAACTGAGTTAGCATCCTGTATTCACAATAAAAGACAGTCTTATTACAAGATTCTGCTGGACAACTCCACTGAGGTCCAAGGATGCTGCCCTGGAGGGTGAGGAAGCCCTGTCTGTCCCTTTGGGCCAGAGAAGGTTTGATTGAAATCCACATACCCACCCACTTGTACCATAAGCATGGAAACAGTAACTCCTGTCTCAGCATATGAATTTAGGGCTGACAGTGTTTAAACACACTGACCACTTCATACAGCATGGAGAGGCATCTGGTGCCATAGAGAAGGAAAGCACCAGAAAACAGGTGTGCATTACCACCCCACTTTATCTTGACTAAGCAGCTGAATGCAGAATATTTCACTTCTTTATCTTTCCATGTCATATCTACAGAATTGCTTTTTTCCCTGAGTGTGTATAATATAAATGCATGTGTTCATACATGTGTGGGTTCACATGTGTGTGCAGGTGCATGTAGAGGCCAAAGGTCAACATCAGGGTCTTACTCAGTCACTTTTCACCTTAGTTCTTTGAAGGCAAGGCCTCTCACTGAATCTGGAGCTCACCAGTGCAGACAGACTAGCTAGCCAGTAAGAATCAGGGATCTGCCCATCCCCACCTCCTCAGACCTGGGATACGTCATGCAGCCTACAGCTGATGCTTGCCTTTGACCTGGCACCAGGAGCCACCTCCACCTCCTCAGGTCCCAGAATTAGCTATTTTAAATGAACAGTCTTAAGAGTCCTTTAATGGTCTAAAGCAGGGTGTCTCAATCTTAGCACTATTGGTGATTTACTGGCTAGATAATGCTCTGCTACAGGACAGGTCAGTATGTCACAGGACAGGGCACAGTGCCAATGATGCCACCCATCTAATGCCAACAGCCTCATCCTCAGATGTGACAATCTAAGATATCTACAAAGGGTGACACATACTCTACCCCCAGGGGCAAAAGCTACCTATTGAAAATCTCTGTTTAAAGTAATGCAGAATGACATTTTCTTTCCAGATATACTGTTACTCCTGAATGAAAAGAAAAGAGAAACACTCCCCAAATTTCTCCTTTACTTATTTTGCCAGATTGAAAAAAAGTATTTATTTATTTATTTATTTGTTTGAGAGTGAAATGGAGAGAGAATGGGTATGCCAGGGTCACCCTCCATTGCAAATAAACTCCAAGACACATGTGCCATTTTGTGCATCTGGATTTTCATGGTATTAGGGAATTGAACCTGGATCACCAGATTTTGCAAATAAATGCCTTTAACTGCTTGAGTTATATCTCTAGCCCCTTTTACTAGATTTTTATTTTTAATGTGGAAAGTTGGAAGCACATTCAAAAACTCACTGTGTGAAATACAGAAAGTATTAAGCCATCATCTACTGCAGAATTTGTGTGGATGAATGTTACATTAATCATTTAAATAACAGAGATAAACTACAAGAAAAGGATATAGAGAAGCAAATTCCTGGGCTCACTGCTCCCTGGGAGCCCTGTGTTCTGTCCCCAAGGCCTGCCTCTAGGATGATGCCCACACTCTCTGAAGTCCACATCCCACATCCTGTCAGACTAAATGTCACTCACTGTTCATGATGCCTCGCACATACCACTTGTCCCATGTCACATCCACAACCCCTTTTCATAGAAATGACACACTTATGTCTCTAGATTCTAAAGGGTATATTGACTCCTATGGTAGTTTCAATGTGATAGATTGAATGTTTGGCCCCAGAAACTTGGTCATTTTTGATTAAACTTCCTAAGTGAGCCCCTAGCAGGCAGATTTCTGATAGAGGGGGCATATCACTGGGGATAGATATGTATTCCAGCCCAAAGGTGTGGAGAGAGCAGTCTGAGCTCAGTATTTGGTGCTTGCTATTGTTGGAGTTGGCTTACTGCAGTTGTTTCTGTCCGCTCGGGTCTATGAAAGGGATCCAGCTTCTTCTGCCGTTGATTGTGTTCCCCTAGACTCTGTAAGCTGAAATAAACCCTTTCCTCCCATCAGTTGTATCTGGTTTGATGTTCATCCCAGCAACATGGAGCTGACTCAACACCTGATTGAGATGCCAAATGAGGGCAAACACCTCACCCACTGCTCTTCTCTTCCACACGCCAAGAAAAAATAAGAATGGCCCTCGGTTCCTCTCCAGGATGGCTGAGTTTCCTATTCCCTGCATTATAGCAATGTCTTTCCAGGGAATCTGCCCTTCTCATGGGACTCCTTGGACTTTACTGCCCTGCCCAAGTACACCGTCCATGTCTTCTCACTGAGCACGCACACTTTGTACATGCTTGGCCTCCCTTGGACACCCTCCTTACTGCATCTACAGGGAAGACGTCTTCTTGTGCTGCACAATGCCAATTCCTCTGAGAAGCTTTCCTGAATTCAGCTGAGCCTTGTCTCTCCATTTTCCATGGCTCCCTGGAGAGCTCTACTCAAACCCTCAACTCTTGCTCTGTTGTGTGTGAAATTGTGTTGGGGGGATGGTTGTTCAGTGAACACTCCACAAGTTCAAGATCTCAAGCACAGCTTCGCTCCTTGGAGAGTCCATTCTGGACACATACACTCGTTCTACTGCAATTCTTCCATGATACACTGCATGGATTTGCTGTCTCCACTAGACTTCAGTGCATTCCATGGCCAATACAGGGGTTATAATCACAGCAATTTTAAAGTAGTTTACTGGTGCCTCACAGGTGCTCCCTCAATAATGGCTGATGAATGCATCTCTCAAGCTGTTCTGTTGAACCTTTGCTTCATGGAAAACTGTGAGCTTCAGGGGGCAAATGCTGTGCTCACTGCCCCATCACCCCAGCATCCAGACCAGTGCTTCAGTGTTAAGTCACTAAAGGCTTATGAAGTCATAAGGACCACCACAGCTATTGTGTCCAACACTTACTACGTGCCCACTTAGTGTGTGCTGGGGAAAGTACTAAGCCCTCTGCAGAAGTGATTTTATCTAACCACCCTTAGGAGACCATCTGAGCCCCCACTTTATAGGCAAAACAACAGAGACTTTGAGGGTTCAAATAACATGCCCTGTTCATACATTTCAGAATTCCTGCTTCTCAGCCTCTCAGATAAATGCCAGAACAAAGGACTTGTTCAGAGTCACATCTAACACAAAAGACTGAAAACACAGGTTCCATGTTACAAGAAAATAAAAAAGAAAGATTTTTTTAAACACATGCATAGCTTCAGCCTTTTATTTCAAATTGTGTAATTATCAATGTCCCTGTATATGTACTTACCCACTGAGTCAAACTCAGGCTACTTCCTGGATTGGATCCCTTCCTAAAATTCTCTTGTCTTGTGTAAACTAATCTGCAAAGTACCCTCTTCTCTCAGAGCGTGCCCTGCTTAAGACTGGAGGGACTTTAAGATGCTTGAGCTACTGTCTGAATATTGAAGTCATCTGGATTTTTATGAACTTGTCTTCAAATTTTTTCTTCTTATACTGACCATATGTAATTATCCATTTTTTTTTTTTTTTTTTTTTTTGGAGAGAGACAGAGAGAGAGGGCGAGGAAGACAGATAGAGATGGGAGCGCCAGCAGCCTCTCAGCTGCTGCGAACGAAATCCAGATGTGTGCGCTCCCTTGTGGTCAAGTGTGGCATTGCGTCCTTGCGTTACTTTGCATCTGGCTAAACGTGGGACGTGGAGATTGGAACCGGCGTTCTTAGGCTTAGGAGGAAGGTGCCTTAACCAGCCCTTATCCTTCATTTTAAAAACACATTCATTTCTTGATCTTACAACGTACCAAGTTATTCATAGGCATTTCATAGAAACAATATTACTTCTTTTTCCTTTAATACATCTTTGGTTTGTGAGTTTTCACACAAGGCAGACCTATAGGAAGCTGTCAAACTTTCTTCCCACTGCAGACAGAGCCACCAGTCACAGCCTCAAGCTGAATGCTTCACAGGGGACTGGGCCTTACTGGTTAACCAATCCAATGGAAGAAGTTTAGGAGAGTTTGGGCTGTGAATGTTTTCAAGCTTTAGTTAAATTGAATTAATTTTGAACTTGACAGATGTAGGTATCAAAAATGGTGTTATGAGGAAGAAGTATAGGCAAGAAAAAAATTGAAATGGTAAGACTTCGCACCTTCCATCTTCTCTGGTTCTTGGGGTTCTTAACATTCACGGTAGACATATCGGATTTCCTATCTTCTCCACACAGAACACTTCCTGTGCCACCTTCAGCACAGGAGACATGCCGACAGAATGTTCTATTACGATTTTGCTCCAAGATATCATCCTTGCCCACACGTGCTGCTTGGGCCTTGGCATGATGACAGCAAGGGGAGAAAAGGACATGACACAAGCCCAGCCAGTCTGAAGGGCTGAGTCACTTCAGGTGAAGATGCTCTACTGTGGATGAACCAAGTCATAAAATAAATAGAAGAGTGGGTTAAACCATCATTCTCGTTGTTCCCTTGTTGCCCAAGAAGCAGGAGCCTTCAGCTTGCTTAAGGTACTTGAGAATTCTATGAGGGCACAATGAGACACTGTGAAGCTCCAGCCCAGGGGACAGTTTGGGGTCATTTAGACCTAGCCTCACCAAAGTATGGGATCCAAGAGACAGTTTCCTGAGTCCTCCTGGAAATTTGCCCCGGATGTAACTTGATGGGTTTTAAAAGCCTGGATATTAACAAACCATCCTCAGCGCCACACAAGAGGAAAAGGGAGGTGGCAGAAAGGGAAGATTGTGTAGCTAAACACACCTGTGATGAACTTTGCTGGGAAGAGGTGAGCCCTGCACAGTGGGTGGCATCAACCCACCTTTGTGACCAATATCAGGACCTTATATTCATACTTTGGCATATGCAGCCCTGTGATCAAAAAAGTAACCCCTTCAGGACCGTCTGTGATCACTCTCTGAAAATTACTTCCCTTCTGTAACATTATACTCCCATGTTCATCAAGGCGACCATCTCAGCCACTGGGTTTGGACATGTGAAGACCTTGGACCAGGCACAGCAACTCATTTCCTCAATGGGCATTTGGAATTTGCAACTTCCCAGTCTTTTAAAGGGCAAGTGAGTGAGTCTGGCTGGTCCTCAGCACAGGGAAAATGGCATCAGGATAGTGGTGGAAGTGACCATGTTTGTTCCTTGCTTCTGCACCAGTCAGTCTACAGCAGCTGCAAGTGTAAGAAATGAGAACAGTGGGAAGAGACTTCTGCCAGGGCTCTTAATATAATTTCAGTTTCTGAATTCCAGAAACTTTCTGAAACTGTTTCATTTGACACCTGTACTTAAAAGATAACATTCTTATAGGAAAATTTCTTCATTTTGCCTCAGCAAATACAATTTCCCTAATTCTGCTATTTACTGTCAGAGTATTTACAGAATAATCAAATGATAAGCAACTCCATATCCTGAATAGTTACTGCATGCTGGCTATATGCTAAGTGGGCTGTTATGGAATACATTGTGTCTCAAATATTGAAGCTCCATCCCATCAGGTGAATGTATTTGGATATAGAAATTATAGAGGATAGTTAATGTTACATGTGGTTATGAGGATAATGTCTTAATCTGGAAAGATTGGTGGTTTTATAAGAAAAAGAAGAGAAAGACTGAGATTGGTGGAGCAGCGTGTAACCCTAGCACTAGGGAGGGTGAGGCAATTTTCTACCTCTCGACCAACCTGGGCTACATAGTAAACTCCAGGCCCAACTGAGCTATATAGACAGATGCTGTAACAATCAAAGAAGGAAGGAGTTAGGAAAGAGAAGAAAGAAGAAAAGATGAGAAATGCAAGAATAGAAGGAGGGGACGAAGTAAGAAGGACAGAAGAAGAGAAGAAAGATGCAAGAGAATGAAGAAGATAAGGAAAGTTTGGAAGAGGAGAAGGACCAGGAGAGGGAAAATCTTTTTTTTTTTTTTTTTTTTTTTTTTTTTTTTGAGTACATGGGAAAGGAGTGAGAAGGCAGCAGTGAGACAGAAGAGAGCTTCACCAGGAAATAAAGCACTGGAGTCAGGAATTTAGATTTCTGTTGTTTACCACTTAATCTGTGCTATTTTGTAATGGCTACCCAAGCTGACTAGTACACAGACAATCATTTTACAAGTTTTTTTATTTTTTTAATATTTTATTCATTATTCATCTGAGAGCAACAGAGAGAGAGAGGACAACAGAGAGAATAAGTATGGATGCACCAGGGCTTTCTGCCACTGCAAACAAATTCCACTTCCATGCACCACTTAGTGTACCTGGCTTTACAAGCAAGCACCTTTAACCACTGAGTAACCTCTCCAGTCCTCATTTTGTAATTTTTTAAAAAATATTTTTATTTATTTATTTTAAAAAGACAGATAGATGCAGAGAGTTTAACAGTGAATATGGGCACACCAGGGCATTCTGCCACTGTAAATGAATTCCAAATGCATGTGCCACTTGGTGTATCTGGCTCTACATGGTGTGGTGGTTTGAATGGATGTCCCCCAATAGATTCAGGAGTTTTATTTAAGCTTGTAACTTAGCTGAGGAGGTGCTACTGGGGGGTGGATCTGAATTCCAACCTAAGATATGCAAAGCACCTGAGTTCTGCCTGGGGTTCCTAGAGTGTGCTTGCTTATGGTGGTTGTGGTTTTTCTCTCTGCTTGGATCTGTGAAAGGGGAGCCAACTTCTGCCATTAAGGAATTTCTTCTGGACCTGTAAGCTTCAATAAATCCCTTCTTCCTCCCATAAACTGTGTCTGGTCTGGAAGTTCATCACAGCAACCTGAGGCTATGAACTACACATAGGTCCTGGGGAATCGAACCTGGGATATCAGGCTTTACAAGTAAGTGCCTTTAACCACTAAACCATCTCTCCAACCTCAAATTACCTCTTTTTTTTCTTCTAGTTAGGGTCTCACTTATGTCCAGGCTTCCCTGGAACTCACTAAGTAGTCTCAAGCAAGCTTCAAGCTCACAGTGATCTTCCAACCTCTGCTTCCTAAGCGCTGGGATTAAAGGTGTGTACTACCATGTCCAGATTCATTTTGTAATTTTATTCTGTTAACAATCAGTTAAAAATCACTATGCCTAACAGATGAGGGATGTAAACTCAGGGAGATTCTCTAATATATTCAAACCCATTCTGCAGATGTGAGATTTGAATAAGTTCTTTCTCTTCAAAGCTGGGGCTCAGTAATGCACCAACTCTCTCAGAAACGAGATCCCCAGGTAGTGAGCTCCACGCTGAGGCTGTTTATCCAGAACAACACCAGCTACAGAGAGAGTAGAACAGATTGCATCCTGTACAGAAATGTGATGAGTCTACCTCTGCACCCACAACTGAAGCCCTGGGGTGAGTCAACACAGTTGGCATTCTGACCCAGAAGTCAGTTTTCAGTAGTTTCTCTGCCAGTGGGAAGGAAGGTCCTGCAGGTGCAATGAATGTGGATGTCTCTCAGCCCTACATCGACCAGTGCTGAAGCCTCTGGCCAGAATTCTGGCCTCAGGGAAACAGGCCTGCAGTAGGCACAGCTTCAGGACTGGCTTCTCTGCCTCAGGCAAAACATGTCAGAGCTCAGTGCTTCCCAGGAGCAGCTGGAGGCTGACATACTCCCAGACAGAGGGTGACAACCTCGGAGCTGAGCTTGAAATGTCAGCCTGGAACACACACTGACCTAGGCTGGAAGATGGTATGACTTTTCCTCAAAGATTGTCTGAATGAAGCTTTAATTTTTTGCATAATTAGATTCATATTACAATAGAAGATTCACTCTGAGATAGATCCCCTGTATCCTTTACCCAGTTTTCATCAATGATAAAAACCATGAGCCGGGCGTGGCACACGCCTTTAATCCCAGCACTCCAGAGGCAGAGGTAGGAGGATTGCCATGAGTTTGAGGCCACCCTGAGACTACATAGTTAATTCCAGGTCAGCCTGGACCAGGGTGAGACCCTACCTTGCAAAATCAAAAAAAAAAAAAAAAACATGAAAACCAGGGCTGGAGAGATGGCTTGGCAGTTCAGGTGCTTGCCTGCTAAGGACCCAGGTTCGATTCTCCATTACCCACATCAGCCAACTGGACAAGAAGGAGCATGTGTCTGGAGTACATTTGTAGTGGCTGGAGGCCCTGGAATACCCATTTTCTCTATATGTCTCTCTCTCTTTCCTCTTCCTCTCTCTCTCTCTCTCTCAAATAAATAAATAAAAATTAAAAATCTTGAAAAACTGTAGGGACTGTCACAGTCAAAATATTGACTTAGGGGCTGGAGAGATGGCTTAGTGGTTAAGGCGCCTGCCTGCTAAGCCTAAGAACACCAGTTCCATTCTCCAGCGGTTCCAATCTCCAGGTCCCACGTTTAGCCAGATGCAAAGTGACACAAGGGCGCAATGCCGCACTTGACCACAAGGGGGCACACACATTGGATTTCGTTCACAGCAGCTGAGAGACTGCTGGCGTGCCCATCTCTATCTGTCTCCCTCTCCCTCTCTGTCTGTCTGTCTCTGTGTGTCTCTCTCCATAAATAAATAATAAAAATTTTAAAAATTTTTAAAAATATTGACTTAGGGCTGGAGAGATGGCTTAGCGGTTAAGGCGCATGCCTGCAAAGCCCGGTTCCAATCTCCATGTCCCACATAAGCCAGATGCACATGGTGGCACATGTGTGTGGAGTTCGTCTGTAGTGGCCAGAGACCCTGCCATGCCCATCCTCACTCTCTCTCCCTCTTTCTGTCTCTAATAAATAAACAAATAAAAATAAAACCTTTAATTTTTTTTAATTGACTTAGAAGTAATTCACTGAACTCAGAGTTCCTCATTTTTACTTCTATGTGTGTGCTCAATTCTGTGTAATTTTATTTATTTGGTTTTTTGCTTGCATGTGTAGCATGTGTGCACATGCATGTACCTTTGTGGTCCTCTCACCTGTGGCGACTGGAGCAGAGCATCAGGTGACCTGCTACATTGCTCTTCCACCCTATGATAGTTTGAATATGAGAGTGTAAATGTACAACCCCATAGACACAGGTGTTTCATTAAAATTGAGTTTATAACTTCAGCCCCCTAGCAGGTAGATTCCTGCTACAGGGGGTCCCATGTCACTGGGGGTGGATCTGATGCCAGCTCAAAGGTGTGGAGAGAGCAGCTTGAGCTCTGGTGGTTCTTGCTTGATGCTTTTGGTATTTACTGGCTGTCTGGTGTTTTTCTCTGCTTGGATCTATGAAAGGGAACCAGCTTCTTCCACCACTGATGGAGTTCCCATGCAGCTGTAAGTTGAAATAAACCCCCCTCTTTCCATCAATTGTGTCTGGTTGGATGTTGGTCCCAGCAATGTGGAGCTGACTACAACACACCCTTTCTCATTTTGGCCAGGAGTCTCTGACTGATACCCAAGCAGGCCATTTTGCTTGAAGCTGGACAATTCCTGGGTTTGCTTTGCAGGACTGGGGCTACAGGTATGAATGGCCATGCCCAGCTATGGACCTGGGATCTGGAGATCTGTACTCCAGTGGTATCAGGTCCCTTCAGACTTTCATCTTTGCATAGGAAGTACAAAAAACCCTTGAACAATTTCTCCAACCCCTGTTTAATTTTCTTACCCATGTGGGCTTCAACAGCCACCTCCACAGTCTAAAGGAGGAATAATTCTATATAGGCAAGAATAGTCTTTGTTACCCTTCTAACAACTGTACCCACTTTCATTTCTACCCACTGCATCCTATCTGGGCAATCATGAATCTGTCCTTGGAGCTTACAATGTATCCATTTCAAAACTGTCATGTAAATGGCTTCATTCAGACTGTAAGCCCTTTGGGACTGGCTTTTTGAAGCAGCATGTTTCTCTGGAGATATGCCAAGTTGCTGGGAGTTTCTGTGGTTCATTCTTTTATCCTCTGCCAGGTATTTCCAGTATGGATGGACCATTGTGTGTTCAACCCTTTACTCACTAAAGGACATCAGGGTTGTTTTCAGTCTGCAGACTTGAATAAAGCTGATAAAACATTCATGTGCAGGATTTTTTTATTATGAGCATACATCTAAATTTCTCTAGGAAGATATCCAGTAGTGGAAAGTCTGGAGTGGAGGTAAGACTTTTATTTTATAAGCTGAAAAATTGTTTTATACAACATTTTATGGAATGGCTCTGCAATGTTCCTCCCTGATCACAGTGTCCGGGTGACTCAGTTCATGTGCCTGATATTTTTCATACTTTTGAATTTAGCCATTCTTGTGGGTGTCCACAGATATTGGTGAGATTTGTTTTCCTACAGTGGCTAATGTTGTTGACCATCTTTTTAGTTTGTTTTTACGAGGTAGGGTCTCACTCTAGCTCAGGCTGACCTGGAATTCACTATGTAGTCTCAGGCTGGCCTCAGACTCATGGTGATCCTCCTACCTTCCAAGTGTTTGGATTAAAGACATGCAACACCATGCCCAGAGATTTTGAACATCTTTTAATGGACTTATCAGTGGTACCATCCTTACCCTCATCCCTGTACCCCACTTTGAAGGGACCCTACTCATGGGGGATGCTGGTTATCCTCATGTGGATTGTGGGTTTTGCATTGTGGGGGTAGCCATCAGTTATGGGGAAGAGGCAAAGTCTCTGTGCATAATGTCCCAACTTGTGGCTCTAACAATCTTTCCACCCCCTCTTCCACAAATTTCGCTGAGCTATGTTGGGCTTCTTTTTAGGTCTACTTCAGTGATGGGCTCTTGGGAGCCTCTGTGTTTCTGGATCTTTGATTTGGTAGGAGTTGAGTGTCCTCTGTATCTATATCCTTCACCCTCATGCTGATATCAGATTCACTAAGAAAGCAGCAGTCTTACTCATTTCCTCAATTGTTCTATGGTTTCAGCTGGGGCCCTAGTGAAGTGTGCTGGGCTGATTATCTCCACAGGTCCTGCATCCATATGAAAAAGAGAAGCAGATTCTCCAATGGAGAGTGAAGTCAGCACCAGTTAAATGGGATAATCATTATTAGTTTAGACATAATTTAATAGGTGTAGGCCCTCGTGTAGCCCAAGATTGGTGGGAGCTTGATAATGGAGAACAACCTCATTATTTGGATATGATTATTTCCCAGTTCTAGCTATGGGTTCCTTTCCACTGGGCAGATATGTTAGCCAATCCAAGATCAGTTGTTTACCCACCATGGCTGTGTGCCATTATTGCACTTGGGTGAGCATCATGTCAGATTGTTTGCTGCTGAGTAGCTTAGACCTCAAGTTGCTTGGACAGATGTTGGCCATTTTCCCCTAATAGCTCATGTTTCACTTTCTGGTACTAGATGAGCAAACTTTCTGGGGACTGCCTCTCTTCCAGATTCCAGCCAGGTCTCTCCATGTTCCATACTGACAGCGTATCTTTGACTGACAGTATCTTTGGCAGTAGGGTTTTACCATTAACCTTTGGTGGATAATCAAGTGCTCTGACAGAAGTCTCTCTTCTTTTGGGAAACCTTGTAGGTTTCTCTGATCAACAGCTCATTGTGGATGTTAACCACATCCTGGTACTGGGAGATACAGGCCACCACAAAGGGAAAAGAAGGAAGAAAACGATAGGTAATATAAAAGAGAAAGAAGAGAGAGAGAGAGAGAGAGAGAGAGAGAGAGAGAAGCAGGAGAAAATTAAGGTTAGGCTTCATCTTACCCCCACTCTTACCCTCCCCTCCAGCCCCACCCTCCCTATTGTCTGGTCCTCAAGATACCTATTAGGTATGTCAGCATCTTGGCTGATCCAGGTTAGGAGCCACAGATGAGTGGGACCATGTGACTTGTCTTTCTATGATTGGGTGAGTTCATTGAGAATGATATGTTCCAAGTTCGACCTTTTTTCTACAAATTTCATTGTGTCATTTTTTTTTTGAGAGAGACACAGAGAGAGAGAGAGGGAGACAGATAGAGATGGGCGCGCCAGCAGCCTCTCAGCCACTATGAGTGAAATCCAGATGCGTGCACCCCCTTGTGGTCAAGTGTGGCATTGCGCCCTTGCGTCACTTTTGCATCTGGCTAAACGTGGGACCTGGGGATTGGAACTGCTGGAGATTGGAACCAGCATTCTTAGGCTTAGGAGGCAGGTGCCTTAACCGCTAAGCCATCTCTCCAGCCCTCATTGTGTCATTTTTTCTAACTGCTGAGTAGAATTCCATCATGTAGATGTACCACATCTTGGTTATCCATTTGTCCAGTGATGGGCATCTGGGTTGATTCCAGTTCTTGGCTATTATTAATTAAGCAGCTATAAACATGGTTGAGAAAATCTCTCTGAACTGAGGCATGGAGCTTTGAGGATAAATGCCCACTAAGGGAATAACTGGGTCTGTTGGTAACTTTATAGTCAATCTTTTTAGGAGTCTTCATAATGCTTTCCATAGTGGTTGTACCATGTTACATTCCCACCAACAGTGAATGAGGGTTTCTGTTTCTCCACATCCTCGCCAACATTTGTTTTCATTTGATTTTTTAATGTTTGCTATTCTTACTGGGGTAAGTTAGAATCTCATAGTTGTTTTAATTTGCATTTCTCTGATGGTTAAGGAAATTGAACATTTTCTTAAGTGTATGTTTGCCATTTTTATTTCTTCCTCTGAGAACAGGGGTTCAATTCTGTGCCCCACTTTGTGAATGGATTGTTTGATTTTTTAATTGCTTAGGTTTTTGAGTTCTTTGTAGATTCTAGAAATTAGGATGCTATCAGTTGTATAGGTGGCAATTTTTTTTCTCATTCTGTGTTTGTCTGTGAAAAAGATTTTCAGCTTCCTGAGATCCCAATGGTTGAGTAATTGTTTAAGTGACTGAGCTACTGGAGTTTTGTTAAGGAAGTCTTTTCCAACTCCTATATGGTGGAAAGTTCCTCTTGTTTTTTTTTTAATCCAGTAGTAGCAAAGTTTCTGGTCTTATATTGAGGTTTTTGATCCATTTGGAATTGATTTTTGTGCCCGGTAAGATGTGTGGGTCTAGTTTTATTTTCCTGCATATGGTTATCTAGTTTATCTAGCACCATTTGTTGAAGATGCTGTCTTTTTTTCCAGTCTACATTGTTAGGGCCTTTGTCAAAGATCACATAGCTGTAGTGACTTGACCTAAAGTGTGGATCCTCAATTCTGTTCCATTGCTCTATCATCCTGTTTTTATGCCAGTACCATGTTGTTTTTATTACTATGGCTTTGTAGTATAGCTTTAGATTGGGAATGGTGATGCCTCCAGAGGTGTTTCTTTTGCTGAGGACATGCCTGGATATCTGAGGTCTGCCATTCCATATTAATTTTGAGATCATTTTTTTTCTATCTCTGTGAAGAAAAATGCTGGGATTTTTATTGGTATTACATTAAATCTGTATCTTCCTTTTGGTAAGATTGCCATTTTCACAATGTTAATTCTGCCTATCCAGGTGCATGGGACGTCTTTCTATTTTCTCAAGTCCTCCTCAATTTCTTTCTTGAGTGTTTTTATGTTTTCATTAAATAAGTCTTTCCTTGGTTAGTGTTATTCCAAGGTATTTTATTTTTTGTTACTTTTGAAAATGGAACAATAGGTCATTTAATTTCTTTCTCTAATATTTTGATCATGAAGTGATGTTGTATTTTGTCTAAAGCCTTTTCTGCACCTTGGAAATGGTCATATGGTTTTTGTGTTTAAACTTGTTTATGTGGTGTATTACATTGACAGATTTCCATATGTTGAAGCAACCCTGTATTCCTGGATAAAGCCTACTTGATCAAGGTGGATAATGCTTTTGATGGGTTGTTGGATTTGGTTTATGAGAATTTTGTTCAGGTTCTTTGTATCTAAGTTAATCTGGAAATAGGCCTATAATTTTCTTGTTGTATCTCTGTCTGGCTTTGGTATTAGGGTGATGCTAGCTTCATAAAAGGAGCTGGGAGTTTTCCCTTTTCTCTGATTATGTGGCACAGTTTAAGAAAAATTGGTTTCAGTTCTTCCATTAAGGTTTGATAGAATTTGGCTGACAATCCATCTGGTCCTGGACTCTTCTTTGGGGGGAGGTTTTTTATTACCATTTTAATCTCAATGGGTGTGATAGGTTTGTTTAGGAGATTACTCTTCTCTGAGTTTAGGTTTGGTAGGTGGTATGTGTCTAGGAATTCATCCATTTCCTCCAGATTATCCAGTTTTGTGGAGTAGAGCTTTTGAAATAAGTCCTGATGATTCTTCCAATTTCACTTATGTCGGTTGTGATCTCTCCCTTTTCATTTCTAATTTTGTTAATTTAAAGCATTTTTTTTGCTTGATCAAATTGGCCAGGGGGTTGGTCAACCTTGTTTATTTTTTCATAGAACCAGCTCTTTGTTTCATCAATTTTCTTAATTGTTTTCTTAGTTTCAAATTCATTATTTTCTGCTCTGATCTTGATTATTTCCTTCTGTCTGGAGCTTTTTGGGTTGGATTCTTCTTGTTTTCTTAATATCTTTGGGTGGATGGTGCAAAGTTTTTTTTTTTTTTAATTAAGGTGAGACACAATTTATAAGTAAATGCTTTTATAATCTTCTTTTTTGTGGCAAGTCCAAAATTTATTTGCCAAGTCAGTGGCAATAACAATCATCACCTATAGTTTCTCAAAAGTTTTACAGTTCTGAAAATTGTATGAAATCCTTCCTTTCCCAATGGTTGCTCTGTGTGAGGTTCCATGTCTGTCTGCACACTGTCTCTACTAGCCAAGACCTTCCTCTCCAAGCGAGAAGCAAGTCCTGTGTATCACTGAAGCCATGGCATTTAGCACGTGGCCTGTTTCACAAGAGATGACCTATAAATATATACCAAAGGAAAAGACAGCTAACTAGGTTGTCTGTCTTGCCTTCAATGTGTTGTTCCCGCCAGAGTCATTGAGATTGCTTGTATACCTATAATTTTATAACCTGGGAGAGACAGAACACAGACACTTGATGGCAGATTCAAGCACTTGAATGGCCAAGGCTGTTTTTGCCTTCTGGGTTCAGCTTGATTTATCCATTGCTGTGTGAATCTGCTGTGTGAATCTCTCTGTCACTTTAAGACAGCAGGGGAATCAGAAGAAGAAAAGACTAAGATTTAAACACTCTTTCTTATCCTTCAGAGCTGTTAAAGGATAAAAGAACTAATGGGTATCAACCACTTCTTTTCTCCCCCTTCTAGATTATATAGAATATAACTAAAAAGGAGAAAGTGAGCATCAGTGCTCCCTCCACACATATTTCAATTTATTATCCAAAGCACATGAGTGCTTGCTAGCCATACCAGTGATGGAACACAGGCTTGAGCCTCAATGAGGGCAAAAAAAGTACTGAAAATAATGAACTCCAGAAAAGGGCTGAGCTAGCCTTTTTAGCAGTCAGAGAAATAGGGACACAGCAACTGTGGTGGCTTGAATGTGAAATTCTTCCATAGTCTCAAGTGTGTGTGATTAAGCTTCCTACTTAATCAGCAGCTGGTACAGCCTTAGGAAGGTAGAGACTTGATGGGAAAGGTATGCCATTAGGGGTGGACATTGAAGTGCAGCCTGCTGTGTGTTGAAAGACAGCTTGCTCAGCCTGCTTTTTCTCTCTGCTGATGGTACATGAGCCAGTTGCCATGCTTTCTCCACCATGACTTAAATTCCTCTCGAAACTGTCAGCCTGAAATAAATCCTTTTCTGCCATCAGTAGCTTTTGGTCAAATGTTTTGTTTCAGCAATGAGAAAACGACAGTACAAGAATAGGGGCTTAGCTCAGGCCATCAGTGGGAGGCCAAAAGCGATCACAAATGCAAACATTCTCATTGACTTATTGGAGTTTTTGGCTTCTTACTGGCTAAGCAGAAGCAGGGAGATTATAGAAATCAGAGGCTCAGAAATGGAATATTTAATATAGCTACAGGCTATATCAATATATTTATATCTATGGATGGATTTTATAATGAACAATTTGAGGGTCACATAACAGGGGAGCTTCTATGCTCCCCATTGAAAGGAAACCCTAAGTGGCACTGGCCATAGCAAATGTATCTTATGGCCAGGAATAAGTGATAGAGTGAATAAGAAGCCATGTGTATCTCTTCAATTGGGTGCCACAGTTTGGCTAGATTCAGCTTTCTCTCAAAAACTACTCAATACATCAGATCACTGTAAAATATTTGAAAAACTATAGAAGATGATCGTTATTGCCTGGAAGTGTAAGGGGAGCTTACTATGCAAAGTGTGAGAGGCAGGGTTGGACATTGGCACTGAGATATCCTAACCAAGCCCATGAGCCTACAGGGCTTGTGGAGGAAAACCCTGTGTACTCTAGCAAAGAAAGAATTCAGAAAGACCATGTGAAAGTGGAGAACACCTTTCAAAGGTCTGATCTGCTCATGTTTTAGATTTAAATTTGTCCTTTTTTTTTTTTTAATTTTGAAGTCTGGAGAACAAAATCTAGGAGGAGAGGGATGAGGGTAAGGATGGTGCCAACATATGCTGTTTACACACTGAGTATGTACATCACTAATAAAGAAAACAAAACATATTAGATTGGTAGTGACATGGACTTACCCAGAGAAACAAATGCAAGCCCATGGGGAGGGAGATGTCTTCACTCCAGACTGCTTAAGAATCTTGACAATAAATCTTCCAGAAGATGAGCTCATAACCTAAGATTACAGAGCCTGCAGGAAGTATAGCCCCACCAATGTGAGTTAGCAGGAAGTTGGCTCATGTTAGACTGCAAGGAGATGAAAATTAGGAATTATTACATACATAAAACAACAAATGAAATAAAAATTGGAAATATAACAAAGGAATAATATACTAGCAATAGCACTTTAGACATCTTGTAAAAGAACACATGATCTTTACAGAAGAAAATATGATAAGTGAAATTAAAAATAATTTAGATAACAAAAAAGAATAATAAAACATCAAGGGGAAATAATGTAAGCACGTGACAGGAGGAAATTACCAAGGGTACAGACCAGAGAGATGAAGGCATAAAATTTGAAGGAGGAAATAGAAGAAGAAAGGCTAGGATTTAAAAAGTCTAGCCTCAACTAATTACTTCAGAAACAAAAGGTGCATAAGGCGAAAATGTTCTTCAAAAAAAGAATGATAAAATTCTAAAATCATCAGATTGAGGTAGCCAACCTGCAGAAAAGAAACCCAGACTTGGAGGCTTTGTAGTTAAACTGCTGTACATCAAAGATGAAGATGAAAGTCTCAAAGGTAGCCCGAGAGAAATGTCAGATTGCTAAAATGGGATGGCGGCTCAGCCCACAGTCCTCTCTGCGCAAGCCTGGGAGCAAGTCTCTTCAAAGGTGGAGGGAAAATAATTCCTCTGTAAGGTTTTGTTCCCAGCAGTATGATGGGTCTGGGAGTGAAGGTGAAGGGCAGACATTTTAAATGAACAAAACTGATCACCAAGAATTCTCACTGAAAGAAATGGGAGAGTGACAACAGGTTAAAAAAAAAAAAAAAAAAAAACCTGACCTCAGCACAAAGGTCCAAGGTTGGTGATGGAAGGAAACCATGTCAACAATGATCACATAAAATATAGTAAGAACAATTAATGAGCTAAAATATATAAGGTGGAAATAAAGTGTACAGTCAAAATCTTTAAAAAAACACGTGAGTGATCTTCATTCTATACGATAAATAGAAATATGATTAAATGTGTATTGTATATCTAATTTTGGGAAAAAGCTTTAAAGTAATAGCTAAAGGAAAGAAATACAATGCATACATATTAGAGCAGTAAAGGTAAAAATCAATAATAAAATATGATCAGTAGCAAAGAAAAATAAGAAAAATGAATTTTGGAAATATATCATGTACAAAGCAAAATAAAATAATAGAACAAATCCAAGATGGATACATGCATTACTTTTAGTGATATTTAATACGTAAAGATCAAATATATCTTTTTAATCATAATGACATTGAGTGATTCATTCATTCATTCAGCAAACTTTTTGAGGACCTTTGATGTGACTGGCCTACTCCAATAATGGACAAAACTTACCAGTTATTAAATATTTCTAAATAGATTGCTATTCAGCTTTGCCTTACTGTTTCAAAATTCATCAGCTGAAGAACTAAGAGGTAGAAATGTTATAGTGGCTTTCTGTTTTAGGATTTCAGCCCATGGTAGCTTGGCCCAGTTGCAGACCATGAAAGCAGCCCAAGATGGAGGAAAGTTATTCACCTCATGGTGCTCAGGAGGCCAGGAAAGAAGAGGAAGGGCTGGGGTCCCAATGTACCCTTCAAGGACATTCTCTCTGTAGCACTTCCTCCTACATGGCCACCACTCCCAAAGGTCCCACTGCCTCCCACAGCACCATCAGCTGAGACCCTTTAATACATTTAACACCATATAACAAAGGCTTATCTAAAAATCATAGGAAATTTTGGCTGGAGAGATGGCTTAGCAGTTAAGGCGCCTTCCTCCTAAGCCTAAAAACACTGGTTCCAATCTCCAGCGGTTCCAATCTCCAGGTCCCACGTTTAGCCAGATGCAAAGTGACGCAAGGGTGCAATGCCGCACTTGCCCACAAGGGGGCGCACACATCTGGGTTTCGTTCACAGCAGCTGAGACACTGCTGGCACGCCCATCTCTGTCTGTCTTCCTCTCCTTCTCTCTCTGTCTGTCTCTCTCTGTGTCTCTCTCTAAAAATAAAAAATAAAATACTTAAAAAATATATTTTAAAAATCATAGGAAATTCATATATTCATTAAGTCAATAACTTTTTATGCTAGTCTGTGCATGTTTCAGCCACTGCAAAGTAGGGAAGGTCCATTAGAGAGCAGAGTAGACAGATGCTTATATTTTAAGGGATGGATTCATGGAAAAATATTCATCATGAATGTTTCTTCAAGTCATTAATTATAGGTTTGTAGTCTCATTTCCAAAATTCTGTATGCTATGACTTCCTGTGCATGTGTAAAACTTTGTTTTAGTTGCTTAAAATAGATGCTATTACTCTCTAAGCAGTCCCTACGGAACAGCTCTTCCCCAGGTGTCCCTCTGACATAAGATATTTCCACCAGTTTACTTTTGCTGTTGGAAAGCGAATGGAAGTTACATATGTCATGCCAAGCCAAACCTTTAGGAACCTTCATGTGGTTCTAGAATTGCTGTTTGGTTATTTTTTTTTATACAATACTATTTTATTTTTAGGACAATCATTTTAATTTTTTGTGAAAATAAGATTTTATCATATAAACTTTAAAACAGTATTTTAAGTTAAGGAGAAAAAAGTATCTCCACACTTTCAAATATTCCCTAAATCTAGAGATATAGATCAATGGTAGAATACTTTCCTGGTGTCCATACAGGTGTCCACAGCTGGGTTCAATTCTCAGTATTAAGTACACACACACACACACACACACACACACACACACACAGAGAGAGAGAGAGACACAATCTCCAGTAACTTATTTTTACTTCGTAATCACATACAGATTTGCTGGATGATAATTAAATTTGATTAATTACCTCAGACATCTTCCAACTTCAAAATAAGTTAGTATTACTATTCTTACAACTGATCTTTATCAAATACCACATTCCATATATAGTACTAGTCACTTTCCTTTGGATCATCTCTACTTATTTGCATATCATCCACATAACACTACTTTTTTCCTCTTATATCATATCATATTTATAACATATCACTCACATACTTGGTAAGTCTAATATAAAACAAAGTAGGGCTAGAGGGATGGCTTAGCAGCTAAGCATTTGCAAGGACCCAGGTTCGATTCCCCAGAACCCACATTTGCTGCAGTCAGTCTATCTGAGATTGGAAGTCTTCAGCATGGGTCAAAGAACAAGAAGATACAGGACACAGTTGCCTCCTACGCGTATGGACACAACGTTTGTTGATTTAATCTACTAGGGTTTGTGGTCATTTTAATGCAGCACAGCTTCCTCTGGAGCTGATAGGAACAAGGTCCATAAAATGTACTCAGCTATTTTACTGTGCTACATACTTATATTATGTCCGTTTGCTCCACTTCAAAAATTGTGGCTACTATTTACAGAACATCCTTATGTGTGTGGTGAATCTGAGAGCTGTTTTTTGGGAGATTTTTCCTGCAGTGTCAGACATGGTGAAAAAAGAAGATTCTAAGGCACAATATCAGGTCCAACACTGCCAATATCTTGCTTGTGTATTATTTGAGAATCTTGACATGCAAACACACAGAGATATAAATATATATTGTGTGTCCTCTCAATTCCTCCACCTGTAAAATTGAGATGGAAATAAGATACTACTGTTACTATCAATAATACTATTAATAATATTTTCCTCACAAATAGACTGCATGTTAAATGAAAAACTATAGCATAAGTGCAAGTGGAAGTTAGCAATAGAAGTATCTTACTTCTTTCACTTTCTTTCCTGAGTCATGCTGTGGGTGCTAAGCTCTGTAGACACTTGATGGGTGACTGTCTTCTACAGTAATCTTTCTGGAAAACAAGCATGCCTACAGTCCTGGTGAGCGAGGAGTCAATAAGGAAAGAACAAGGTTTTCTGAGGAACATGCCAGAAGCTAGCTGATTGCTTTACACATCCATGGGTTATACTGTTAGTTGACACCAGGGGATTTAGTGGTTCCTGATTAGGATAATACAGTTAAAGTGTTTGGACTTAACTACAAGTAGGCAGTACAGGAGGATGCTGGGCTAAATCCCTCAGTGATTCACCAGTGTCTTTCATGAAGACTTCAGAAAAGCACAAGAAGTATTTTAACAACACTTTTTAATCAGAAACCATAAAGTGCTCCGGACACCCAGAATAATTAAGGGAAGAAGCAAGCAAGGACAGAAAGTTTGCCTTTTCACTGAAGTTATGTAATAGTCAAGTTTCTAATTAGGCACTGGATTTTTAACTACTGTATAATCTGTAAGTAGCCAAAATTAATTGATATGACATGCGTAATTCATATGGTTTGAGAGGAAAGCTGTGAAATGTCACATTGCTGCAAACCTTCATGCATATATGCATGCACTTGTATGTGTGGAGTTGGAGGTGGTGGTGGCAATAGTGAGGTGGTGTGTGTGTGTGTGTGTGTGTGTGTGTGTGTGTGTGTGATAATCCAATAATGACAACCTTTTTTACACATTAGTTTTCATAACTTCAAAAACTCAAACAACATTGAGCTTTGATTTTCTTTTTCTAGTTTTTCACAGAAATGATGGGGTACTCAAACACGACTTTCTAAATTTATACCATTGGTTGGTATAGAGGTCACCAGGAAAGATGTTAAGACCAGCAAGAACATATTTCTTGGCATCTCATCCATATAAACATGTAAAACATTGTATTTATGGGAAAAGCAGAAGTTCCTTAAAGAAACAACTTCCATATGCCTTCAAGGATCTTGAATGGATATGGTACAAGGTCTCAAGCAGGACTTTATTTTTTATTTGTTATTACTTATGTATATAGTATATATACAGGCATGATAGTACCATTGTTTGCCTTCTCCCTGTCCTCCCTCCATGGGTAATGTGGGTCTTGCCTTATGGGGGTAGCCCTCAGTTATGCATAAGAGATAATGACTGCATTTAATGACCCAACTCATGGCTCTAACAATCTTTCCGCCCCCTTCCATAAATTTCCCTGAGCCATGTTGGGTTCATTTTAGGTCTATTTCAGTGATGGGGCTTTATGACTCTCTGTGTCTCTGGATATCTGATTTGGTAGGGGTTGAGTGTTCTTTTTGTCTATCTCCTTTGCCCTTGTGCTGGTACCAGGTACACTGATAAAGCAGCACTCTTGCTCATTTCCCCTATGACTCTATGGCTTTAGCTGGTGCCCTGTTGAGGTGTGATGGGCTGATTCTCTCCTCAGAATATACGTCCATCTGAAAGAGAGAAGCAGATTCTCCAACAGAGAGTGAGGTCAGTGCAAGATACATGGATAACCATTATTATTTTAGAGAGAATTTAATAAGTGTAGGCCCTCTTGTATCCCACTATTGGTGGGAGCTTGATACTGGAGAGTGGGATTGTTTTGGATATGGTTCTGACTTGTTTCCTGTTACCAGATATGTGTTCCATTCCACTGAGTGGATCTGGTAGCCAAATCTAGAGCAGTTGGTTACCCACCGTGGTTGTGTGCCACTATTGCACTTGTGTGAGCATCACATCAGGTTGTTTGCTGCTGAATAGCTTAGACCATGAGTTGCTTAGACAGATGTTAGTTATTTTTTCCCAGTCACTTATGTAGCACCTTCTTGCACTAGACAATCTAACTGTCTGGGGACTGACTCTCTACCAGATTCCATCCAGGTCTCTCCATGTTTCATTGGAACAGCATACGGTGTCTTCAGCAGTAGGGTCTTACCATTAACCTTTGGGTGGGTCATCAAGTACTCTGACAGAAATCTGTCTTCTTTTGGGAAACTTTGTAGGTCTCACTCATCAACAGCTCATTGTGGATGTTAACCACATGCTGGTACTGGGAGTTACAGGTCAGTGCCAAGGGAAAAGAAGGAAGAAAAAGTATAGGTAATCTGAAAGAATAAGAGAGAAGAGGGAGTGATAGAGACAGAAACAGGAGAAGATTGAAGTTAGTCTTCATCAAGCAGGACTTTAAATCATTCCATCAGCATCTTCTCCTGTTCTTCTGGTCCACTGGTAATTATCTTTCACACAAAAGAAGTGTTTTAGTAACTGTCCTCTTACCCCTATGCTTCTTTTCAAGAGAACAAGTCCTTTGACAAAGTGTGTATTGTGTACCTTCATGCCTTCCATCTTGACCAATGCCTGTCTTATGGATTGTTTCTACCACTCAGTGCCCTAACATCAAAACCTGCTCTCCACCTTTGATGTTTACCTCTTCAGAGCCTTCTCATTCCTTAAGGTCTCACCACACATTTGGTGGCAGTTAATCCTTCTCCTGGTTGAACGTGATACTTTATTGATCATTTACCCCATCTATCAAAAATATTCTAGAAATTTTCACAAATAGATACACATCAATTTACTTCAAATTCAGTACAACAACTCTTCTATATGAGTTGAGCAAGATTAAATTACTAATGTTTGAGGTTTTTGGTCTATGAAAAGTGGCCTTTCCAAATAGTGTAGTTCATCTCATATGTGATAATAATGTTCAAAAATATACATGAAAAAAATAAGATGAAGATGAAATAGATGACATAGTTAAAGTGATGCTATTTTATTTTATGTTTCTCAGCATAGACCTTTCTCTTCACTGAAGCATGTCATTATTTATAATGTTCTGCACACTTAGATGTTAAATGTTCTTCTAATTGTAATGGCTTTACACTCTCGTTAGCTAATATGTGAAACTTCACAATGCACTTGAAGCAAAATCTGTCATTAAGATGAGTGGCTCTTAAAGTCATGCTTTGGAAAAAATATGCTATTTTCTCATTGGTACATTTTATAAGTAGTTATTGTGATATTCACACTATGTTTTCTAAGTTTTATTTTGTTTTTGTAGCAATTTTAAGACTGCATTATGAAATGTAGGGTAAAAATGGTGCAAACTACATATATTCTGTGAATTATCTTTACTAGGAACACATTGCATTAGATATTTTTGGCAAATCTTTCCCATCCAGGAACTCTAATTTCAAAAGCTGGTTTTCCTACTCATTAGGGCAGTGAGGGCTGTATGAACTCTATAAGATTTGCTCACACTAGGCTAATTTCATTTTCTTTCTATGGAATTGAGAATTGGGACATTGCATTTAAGAACGATGTAGTGAGTATGGCTTCTTCTAACTGAGAGTCGGAGTTATCCCATGCCTAGACTATGAATTCATTTGCTTGCTGTGTGTGCAGTGGAACAGAAAGACAGGTTTGTGGAGTGCAATCAATGAGGCAGATAACCAGAGCCAGGCAGGGGCAAGAATTAACAGCTGAAGGAGCTTCCGAAGCCAACCTGAAGAACACTTTGTGCCTCTCCTACCTGAACTCCTGCCTACTTAGCTTTTCAAGGGAAGATGATAATTTCTCTAAATGGACTCACTAGATAAGTGTCAGAAATGAAAGCCCAAAAAGCTCTCGTGAAAAGAGGCAAAAAGCACAAAATGATATTTTGTCTCTGTCCAAAGTCTCATCGTAAGATACTTTCTCTACATGACTGTAATTACAGCAGGGTTTACCCTGAATTGTGGTGAGTCATTAAAAAAAAAAAAAAAAAGCAATTATCACCAGCAGCCCTTGTTCTCAGGCTGAGAGTTGAATGGGAAATTTAATAGTATTATGAAACATTTTTCTCCTACCAAACTAATTCCAAAAAATGGTATAAATTGAATGTGTGTTTACTTTTTAAGACAAGCTTATCTTAATTGAGTTTTTCATAATTATGTTCCACTGGTTGCTATGAAATGAAAAAGGGAAGAGATATATAAGGAAGCAAGCACTTGAGGGTCTAAATTATGGTTTAAAAAAAATTTTTTTCACTGTACTTTAAGCCCTTTTTCTTGCATCTGCTTGAGATGCCTTGCAGTGTTCAGAACTGGGCTTTGCACTCAGGAGGAATATAGACTGATAGTTATAAAACCATGAGCAATTACCAGAACACTAGTGGAAGAAAGGTTTCTGACTCATTATGACCATTTAGACAGATGAGACTCTCCTGTTGGTAAGATGTGGAAGGCTGACTGAGAACCAACGACAACACTGGTTACCCGCGATGAAGTGTGGAATGGTGAGCAACACTTGGAACACTCACATTGCATCACTTACATTTCTCATCACAACATGCATAATACCATGCTCGTTTTAAAGATGAAGAAAATTGAAGAGTTGATTAAGCTACTCAATAAAATACGATTCTATGGCTAGTGGAGTGGGAGTCCAGCCTGGGCCTAATCTATGGTAAAGCCCAGGATCTTGAGTCCCACTTTTGTGTCCTGTAGCTAAATTTTCTTTACTGAGTGAATTATATAATGTCTGGATTGTGCTATATTTGAAGATAATAAATGCTTTAATTAGAAGATTATTAATGATATACAAATTTTTCATTTTTTAGTGATCATCTCTTTATTGTATCCAGTGAATTATTAATTCTCATTAAATGTTGTCTAACAGTTGATCAAACTCCATTATGTTACACTGGTGTTCATTGATGCCATGGAAAAGATAAGGGTTATCTTTCAAGACTCTTTCAGAAGTGAGAGAAATACACTGTCAAACATCTTAATATAAAACAGAATTATGCTGTTCTGGAAAGATGTCTTAGTGGTTAAAGTGCTTGCCTGCAAAGCCAAAGAACCCAGGTTCTGTTCACCAGTACCTATGTAAAGCCAGATGTACAAGGTGGTACATGTGTCTGGAGTTTGTTTGCAGTGGCTAGAGGCCCTGGCTTTCCCATTCTCTCTATCTGCCTCTTTCTCTCTATCTCTCTCAAATAAATAAATAAAACATTTCAAAAAAATTTTAAAAAAAGAATAATGTGGGAAAGAGCTCACTGAAGAAATTGAAGCTCTTACATGGACTCTAATCGCTTCTCCTATCATTCTGTCTTCCTCCTAAGAGACAAACTGGCTATAAAAGAATTGGGGGTTCACTCTTAAAGTCTGTTTCTTGAGTCCAGACAAGATCTCTTATCAAGAGCTATAACAGAAAAATATCAAATAAAGACACAGACTGGTCCTGAAATAAGCCCAATACGGAGAACAACTTGTGTCATAGAGTTAGATTTTTCCCATATCTTTGGTAGTCAAAAGCAGTGATTTCTAATTAGGTCAAAGTGGGGTTTATGGTGTGGAAGTTAGCCTTTAATTTTATGCCATATTTTTAAATATATTATGATTATAATTCAAGAAGTACTTCCATCTAATCAAATGTATCTGCCTCATGTACAGATAAAATTGCTGCTACAAAAATCATGTCCAGATGTGGGCTGGAGAGATGGCTTAGAGGTTAAGGCACATGCCTGCGAAGCCTAAGGACCCCAGTTCAATTCTCCAGGTCCCATGTAAGACAGATGCACAATGGGCACATGAATCTGGAGTTTGTTTGCAGTGGCTAGAGGCCCTAGCATGTCCATTCTCACTCTCCCTCTCTCTCTTTCCCTCTCTCTGTCTCTAATAAATAAATAAATAAATAAATAAAAATAAAGTTTAAAAAATCATGTCCAGATGTTACTTCTTATCTCCAAATGATGGGTTTTGCATTGCCATACTTTTCTTACTCTCAGAGATTAAATTGGGATTTGGAAAGTCTTTATAAACTCTGGGCCTAGTGATAAATATAACTGATTCCTATAATAAATAGTCCTGAGGTAAAACATAATCAATATAAACATGGACAGGATAGAAACAGGCATCTATTTGTTGTCATGCTCGTTAACAAAACACTGAGTTCCTTGCTTATCCCATCAGACTGTCATGATCGCTGGCTGCTAGTATGCTCCTTGATCTGCTGTCCTGGGCATTTCCTAAGAGGTATGACGCAGTGAAGAGACACTCCATATTGTCACTGAGCCTTATCTCATATGCTCAAATGAACCACAAGACCATCTATGGGGATGCAAAATCCAGACCACTTTCTATGATGTTTAGTATGTCTCTAGCTTAAATATTCCTTAAAATTCCCAGTTGGTTATCTGACGGTTTCATTTTCTACTGACTACAGGACTGAGACCAAAGAGGGTTTCTGATCATTATCTGTGAATTAAGATCCTGCCCTTTGATGACTTATCAATAGTCCTGGCATTCTGGCCATCCTCCTTGACCTCAGATTAATGACTTCTGCCCTGACTCTCGGAAAGATAGGATCGTATGATGAGGCAAGGATAATCCTCTTCCCTCACCACAAGACATCCTCGTTGCCGAGGCCAGGGAAAATGCTTACTTACCCTTGCTCCATGTTCCTCACCACTCTGACTTGGCTCATAATAGCTTGATTATGAGATTTGAAAACTTCATTTAAAGCAATTCTATTGAGCACTTTACAATTGAGCAGTGTTGAGGCTGCCTACATAGGGCTGGTGTTGAGGGGAATATGGCTTCTTTATGCTTTAAGATAGGATCAGTTTGCTCCATGGTGTTGAAGTGTACTGAAGACTTAAGGGATAGAGCCTATACGCCTACATCTCCAAATAAGTATTGCTTTGATTTTGTTGGGCTCAAGATACTACTGGAATGAGATACAATACAATCTTGCAATAAAATATGTCCAAACTTCTGGCTGAGGATGGTGAAGGAAGGGGGCATACAGGGTAAAGGATCCTCCACCTCATCGTGACAGGGCCACCTCCACATTCCAGCTTCCAAACTTGCATCCCTACTTCTCGTCACCAATTCTCATTACTAATAAGTTGTTCTTCTTCTTGTTGCTGTCCTTGTTATTTTCAATCTGGAATGTCAAAAACTCAGTGGTAGTACACAGCAATAACCCTCCCACTGAGGAGGCTGGGGCTGGAAGAAGGCCACTCTAGGCCACATAGCAAGACTCATCCTGATCTAACTGGAGCACATAAACAAATATTCTCATTTTAAAAATATAAAGCCAGGCATGATGGCACATGCCTTTAATCCCAGTACTTGGGAGGCAGAGGTAAGAGGATCACTGTGAGTTTGAGGCCACCCTGAGACTACATAGTTAATACGAGGTCAGCCTGGACCAGAGTGAGACCTTAACTCAAAAAAAAAAAAAAAAAAAAAGAATATCAAATAGGAAATCCTAGATATATTAGGGAAGCATAAATGAGCTGATGTTACTGGATACGTTTAAGCTTTCCTCTCATTGCAACTTTATAGATTTGCAGATTATTCTAAAATTCTTTTTAAAATTTTTATTTTTATTAATTTATTTATTTGACAGAGAAAGAGGGAGAAAAAGAGAGAATGGGCATGCCAGGGCCTCCAGCCACTATAAACGAACTCCAGACACGTGTGCCCTCTTGTGCATCTGGCTTATGTGGGTCCTGGGGAATCAAACCTGGGTCCTTTGGCTTTGCAGGCAAACACCTGAACTGCTAAGCCATCCCTCCAGCCCAATTTGCAGATTATTCTCATGAGTTAATCCTGGTGGTATGTGCTGTCAAGTGGAGTCATATTCTCATATTGCACTACATGTGGGGGCTGGGAGGAATAATTCTTTGTTGTTAATTCCAACAAAGGTTTGTAGACCTTGGCCTATATGGATTCTTCTTAAACCACGTGTGACCCAGGGAATACCCTTCTGCAACTGACCAGGTCTCATCACAAGCTCATCCTTGCAATGGAAACAATAGATTATATACACAGAAGAGGTGGAAGAGGAGTGTTCAGCAAACAAAGATAACAGAAGTAGTCGTGGTTCATGGTGACGTTTGTGATAATGCAGTTGTGTCATGGCTGCTACAGCAGCACTCGGTGGAAGAGAGTGAGCAAACCTTAATCTGTTGCTTCTCGAGAAGACTACAGAATGCCTGGGGTCAGACTGGGTCATATTTGCTTCTGTGTTCATAGAAGTCATCCCAGAACACATCTTAGAGCTTGTATTTAAAAACTGAGGAAGCACAGAAAAAGCAGACAAGACAAAAGCAAACACCGAGGGTCCACCAGGGAGACTGTTCACATTTCCCTTAGGACGCCTGTTCCTGGGACAGAGGCTGGATGGATTTAGTCAGATCACAGGTTGGCACACTGCAATGGGAGGAGACCAGAGAGCAAGCCATCCATTTCAAATCACAGAGTTTCAGTAATCTCTCTTAATGTCAAGTGTGCCGGTGACTGCTTTTCAGCTGCCAGTCACACCATGGCATGCCATACACAAAACCCTCTAAGAACCTTGCTGAGCACATCCAATCTGACAGACACTCCTCTTTTTCACAGTTGCTACTGTGTCAAAGCAATTTAAAAACTGAGGAAAGAGCTGGCAGCCATTTCATGTCTCCAGTGTGTGGGTGTACCCCAATAATTTACAATTTCTTCAAATATTCAGGCATGCGAATTGAGTATATGTTGGTCAAACAGAAAAATAACCACAGTCTCATGCCCTACAATCAATGACAGAGCCAGTGGAACAAAGGCATTCAAAGGCATTCAAATCAGTGTCTATATTCCCTGTGGGAGAACATCACACGTCTTGTATTTCTCACCAGTGTTTCTCCATGCTGCCCAATGATCTCTGTATTGACACTCTGACAGCTGTGTCCCTGTCACAACTGGTGAGAACATTAAGTCACTGGGAGGCACAATAGGTTCAATCCAGTATCTGTTCTCACCACTACCTGTGACAAGAAGCAGTCACTGTGCCAGACGTAGAGAGAATGTACTTACCAAGTTGCATCAGGCAAGGGTCAAGACAGGATGACAATGGGCTGTCTCACAATAAATAGTACCACCGCACATGTGGATGTGTTTGCTCTCTTATGCATGAGACCATAGCAGCAGGAACTGCAAAGGCAAAATCCAATTCTACCCAATTCTACCCCAAGATTATTTTATTGAAACTCTTAAGGATAGCAATTCTTCAGAATAATCTAAGATTAATAAAAAAATAGATGAAAAATTGAGATAACATACATAACCCAAGAAAGATCTAGGAAGTTAGACAGTTGCTGCCTGAGCTCATTATCCTTGGGGAAAAAATGCATGAAGAGGGATATATATTGTTGTACTTTGAACTTTGCCCCTAAGATTGAATGAACTGCAGAGTGTCAATTTTGAGATGATGTATTCAAAGTTGACTATGGAAGTAAGAGAAATGTGAGCAGATGTTTTTGCAGTCACTTACATGCTGTGTGAGTTGGGATGAATCCCTTGGACTCTGATCTTCAGCAGTCTTATGCATAGAAGGCAACTCATAATATATGTGAAATGTCAGTGATGAAAGATGATGCGTTGGAAGGAGCCTTTCGACTCAAAAGAACATTTTGAAAGCTGGAGAGATCTTGCTAAACTGGCATGGCCGACTCATCACCTCTACTACCTCGTGGTAGTTACCGTCCTGTGATGTCAAGACACACATGTCTCCAAACATCACTGCTCTTTCAATTTCCAGAATGCAGAGACATTGCTCCCTGGACTGGGGTGTCTTTCTTCCCTGTTGTTCACTGGTATGATGAGTCTATGTCCTTTCTGCTCCTTCTGTGTAAAATAAATAAATAAATAAAACTGAGTCTCAGAGACACCTTTTCCACTACCAGGGGACTTGTCAATCTAACTGGTCAAAACTGCAGGAGTAAACTAGACTCTGTTCACTGGGATGTGACCTTTGTAACAATTTCTGCCCCAAAGTGCCCCTGATCCTGAGGGCAGGACAGCTATAGTCTTTCCCCTCTTCCTGGTTCCATGTAATCACATGAGTTAATTGACCACATAGTCCACTCAGATATGACAGGTCTCTGATTGTCCACAGATAACCTAAGCATGCCAATGCCAAGAAGCCTGGGCAGTAAGGGTTGCTAGGAGGGCATAAGGAGGAGCTATTGGTCCAGCTCTGACGTTCCTGTTTTACCTCTGCCTATGGTGGGCATGTCTGTGGAGCTGGAACCAAAATAGTTTGAGCCCTATTGTTCCTTGCTTGTACCTCTCTTGGAGATGAAAAGGTTTGAGATGATGGACAGGGTGGTTTCTTTCCATCACTTTTAGTCCCTGGTCCTGTAATATCATGCCCTAGCTTTCACCTCTAGAATATGCCTCACCTGCACTCCAGATGGAAACTCCATAAAATTCTTCCCATAATCCTTATTCCAAATTCCTTCTCCCCAAGAAGCCTCCCAGCAGACTTTGCCCCATGCCTCCTGTTCAGCTATACGTTATTTTCCAGGGCTGTAGTAATCGGTCTCTCCTTCCATAGCTTAAGTTCCCTGGAGAATTTCTATTCTATATACATCTTCCTCTGCTCCCAGAGCTATACTGAGAAAATAATAGGCCCTTAATAAATGTGTTGAAGGAACATTAATTTGATATTACTTGAATACTACTTGCTTTTATTCCCCAAAGGGGAATGCATACCTGCCAGTTTTGTAGTTTATCTCCCCAGAGAAAGCTGAAAGAAAAATCTCACTGAAGCTTATCAGAATTATTGATCTGACTTTAAAAAACCCTGAAACTATTGTAATGTTTCTTTTCCATCTTTGCTAAGAACATTTCATAACTTCTTCTGTGGGCTGTACTCGGGCTTTTAAAGGTTATGTGTTCCTCTCTGCACTGCTTATCTTTCAAGGATGTTCACAACAACACTGCAGATTTGCCAGGAGAAAGTTCTCCCATCAAGTTCTCCTGCCTGGTAAACAGTCTTCAAAGCATATGTGGTGGGAGCTCCCGTTGAACTGAGGGGACAGTGGGTCATTGGTGCTGCCTTGGCCTGCTGGGACCTGTGGCTGAGGCACTGATTAGTGCAGCTGTGTTCTTGATGCTCTGGATGTTTCAGCTGACTGTCAAGGAGCCAAGCTGAACAGTTAACTGCTCTGGCTGGTGTCAGCACTGTTCTCACAACTTTAGGTGCAATGAAGATAGCTACTCTCCTGCTGGGGAGATAACACCCCAGAGCAGAGTGTGCTTACCTTGTAAGCATGAGGACCCCAGAGTCCACATAAAAGCCCAGTCAGTGTGGTAGTTGTGGTGGCTTGAAAGGAAAATATCCCCCATAGACTCACGTGCTTGTGATTAAACCTCATACTTGACCCCAGCCTATGGAGCTTTGGGAGGTAGAGTCTTACTAAAGGAGAGTCATGAAGGGCAGGCCTTGGGATTTTATAATCCAAACCTCCCCCCAAAAGAGCTAAATAGTTCACTCTTGCTACTTCCTCCCGGTTGAGGTGACAAGATGTGATGCCTCGCTGCTGATCTGTCATGCCTTCCCTGCTGTGATGAAACTTCACTGGAAACTGACAACCTAAAATAAACCTTTTCCTTCCCTAAGCTACTTCTGGTCAGGTGTTTTGATCAACAAGAAGAAGGTAGCTGTTACAGAGGTGCACATTTATAATCCCAGCACTGGGGAGTCAAAGACAGGAGGATCCCTGGAGTCACTGGCCAGTCAGTCTTGAATAATTGGTGACCTCCAAGCCAATGACAGACAGCCTTAAAAAAGGAGGACAGTACATCAGAGAAACAACACCAAAGTTGTCCTTTGGCTTCCACATATACATGAACATATATACATGAACACCCTCATACATGCTTGATCACGAACAAAGATGAGCATGCATACATTTGCACATGGACCCATACCACAAAAACCACACCCACCCTTTTAAGTAAAATCTGGTACTATCCACAGGTAATTGATAAGGAAGCTGAGGCAATGATGCCTTCAGGGAGGGATCACCCAAGATCACAGTTAAAGTATGCAGCCTGGATCCAACCACTAAACTTGCCTCTCTTACTCAGAGTACATGGGCTCTAGGGTCAGCCAAAAAGATTTTCCTTCCACAACCAATGCAAATTATTCAAATCTCAGAATGTCACAAATTTAAGAAGATGAGAAAATTTGCCTCATTTATTTTAAGATTTAAATTGGATTGCAGTTTATACTCAGTGAAATGCCTCTATCTTCACACAGCAGTTTGATCAATATGAACATCCACGTAATTTATTCCCATTTCGGGATACAGACCATATCGACCATGACTAGAAAGTTCTCTGAACTCTTTCCAAGCCAATCCCTATGCCTCCAGGAACTTACCATTTTGTTTTATGATAGAATAATTACTAGCTTATTTTCAACTTAACCCAATTATTTCAAACTCCCATTCCAAGAAGTGTAAGAAACTTTGTCTCAATCAATTCTGGCTTTTCCCACTCCGTTAACATGAGGCTTTATTTATTACACTTAAAATGGTTAAACTGATTCATGTGTGGTGGCACACGCCTTTAATCTCAGCACTCAGGAGGCACAGATAAGAGGACTGCTGTGAGTTCGAGGCCACCCTGAAACTACATAGAGAATTCCAGGTCAGCCTGGGCGAGAGTGAGACCATACCTCAAAACACCAAAAAAGAAAATGTTTAACTGGTACAGTCTGGGTGTGTGTGTGTGTGTGTGTGTGTGTGTGTGTGTGTGTGTGTGAGAGAGAGAGAGAGAGAGAGAGAGAGAGAGAGAGAGAGAGGTGTCTTCAGAATGCAAAAATGACTACAGGGGACAATATGATAAAAGATTGTAAAACAAATTTTCACTGTTGTGAGAATCTCGGTTCAGAACACTCCACAGTGACTGAGCTGATCAATGAATTCATCAATCCATTTTGTCTAAACAATGGCCCTGCCTAAGCAACAGCTGTGGGTGGTGGGCAGGATGAAGTAGGTACCTCCCTGAAAGAAATGCACAGCAGAGAGGATGGTTTCCCATTCAGTATTCATATATAAGCCTCATGGAGCTAATCTATCTCCTAAGATTTCATAAGAACATTGTTTTTCTTTCCCCTTTTGCTATTACATTTACTGAGAAAATTTATGGAGTGCAATGTGATAATTTGATACATGCTTACAGTGTGTATTGATCAAATCAGAGTGGTTAATGTTTCCATGCCCACTTTTTAATTTTAAGTTTTTGATTTGTTTATAATGGATGCACATATTTATGGGGTATTATATCCAAATGCATATATACAATATATACTGATTGAATCTGGAGACTTCACACTTCCATCTCATTATTACTTTTTTATAAATTTTTTTTGCTTAATGTTATTTATTTATTTGAGAGCAACAGACAGAGAGAGAAAGAGGCAGAGAGAGACTGAGAGAGAGAGAGAGAGAGAGAGGGAGAGAATGGGCACACCAGGGCCTCCAGCCACTGCAAATGAACTCCAGATGCATGCACCACCTTGTGCATCTGGCTTACATGGGTACTGGGGAATTGATCCTTGAACTGGGGTTCTTAGGCTTCACAGGCAAGCACTTAACTGCTAAGCCATCTCTCCAGCCCCTCATTATTACTTTTGCTTTCTATCTTTTAAGCTCTTTGCTCCTAGTTGTTCCTAAAATATGCAAAAGTTTGCTGTGAATTACAGTCTCCACATACACACAGTTCTACATGATGCCAGAACTCGCTCTTTCTACCTAACTACTCACTACTTAACTCCCACTGTCCCTCCTTCTGCCCAACCTTTCCAGACTATAAATCACATTGTACACACCAACTGACTTAAAAAGTTATTAACTCTGTATCTCTATAGATAATATACCATGATAATAATCTCCCTAATTCCCTTCCCAAACCCCCACCACCACCACCACCACTGAATTTCTTCTTCTTTCCACCTAGCTTTTCTTCTATTTAGATGTCATCACTTTCCCTTCCTATTGAGCAGGTCTTGCATAGACAATGTCAGCCACTTGAAGTCATGAATCTCTAGGTCATTTTGTTTTTGGAAGACAGCATGGAAAGGCACTTCCTTTAGCTCTTGCATTCTTTCTGCCACCTCTTGTGCAATTGACCATGAACCTTGGAAGATGTGATAAAGATTATCTCATTTAGTGCTGAACACTCCACTCCACTGTCCCTTATTCTCAGCACTTCAGTGAATTTGGTCACCCAGTGGTCACTGCCATCTGAAAAGAGAAGCTTGGTTAATCAAAAGTGAGAAGAGCATTAATATATGGCATAATGTAAGTATTTCAAAGGTAGTTTGATGGGCATAATATATCCATTTATCCAAACAACACTAATAGTTTCCCCTCTGGGGCTTATGACCTCCCTAGCCATAGACTTTTGATTAGGTTTTCAGTAGTAGATAATAATTCCCTCCCATGGAGTGGGCCCCAAAGCCAGTCAGAAAGCAGTTGATTTCTCCCATAACAGACATGTAACCATTGTACCAGTTGATATATTTGGCCTGGCTGGCCAACCATAAAGCTTGGAGGGTCCACTGCTGGTTAACACTGTTGATGACTTTTCTTTTTCTTAATATTTTTAATCTTTATTTATTTGACAGAGAAAGAGGTAGAGAGAGAGAAAGAGAGAGAATAGGTACACCAGGGCCTCCAGCCACTGCAAACGAACTCCAGACTTATGCACCCCTTGGGTCCTGGGGAATAGAACCTGGGTCCTTTGGCTTTGCAGGCAAACACTTTAACCACTAAGCCATCTCCCCAGCCCTGTTGATGACTTTTCTCTCCTGTCAGGTAGCATAGCTTTTTCCAGCATCAGCAGGGAAGAGGCTTCCAGCCAAGCTCTAGTTTGCTAATTGACTTTTCAACTCTTAGGAAGTGTCTACCTTTCGTTTTAGTTGGATTTGAGGTTGTTATTGTTATTAAATTTTTAGTTAATTATGTATTCTAAATACCAATCCTTTCTTTGTCAGGTAGTCTGCAGAATTCTTTGCCCCTGTTTGGTAGGTTCTGCTGTAAAAAACCTTTTTGCACTCATGTAACCCCACTTTTCTATTTTTGTTTTTGGTTTCTGCACTTTGGGGTTCTGATCCATGAAATTGCTGCCTATGCTAATGTCTTCACCTTTTCTCCTGTGTTCTCCTCTAGAAGTTTCATAATTAATGCCTTAGATCTCTCATTCTGATGAAGAACAAATGCAGAATGGATCCCTGGAGTTTAAAATGACAGACAGTTGAGAGGAAGACTGAAATAATTATTCTGCTTTCTGTGAAATAGGAGGAGATTCTCTTAGTGCCCATCTGTCCATACTAGGTTGTTGTAGAACTGTGGTCCTGTTGGCCCACTTAGTATAGGATAAAACTCTCTTTCCTTATCTCTAGCAATCAGGCTTCTTGGCATTGGACCCTTTTTCAGATATTCTGGCATCCCTAGGATGTCAAAGAAGCATTTGCAACCCCTGTAGCCAGCACCAATTCCCCCTAAGTGTCTGATTGCTTAAGGTGCTATGGACTGTATATCAACAGACATACTGGTGCCACTTCTTCATGGGCATATTGTCACATCTGCAGTTGCATCTGGGAAAATTCATCTTTACACTTGGATTTCATCAAGCAAGCAGAGTTACCTCTGACAGGCTCTGCTCAGGACAACGACATGAGCATCCCTCCATTCCTTAGGAGAAAGTATGAAGAGAGTCCAGGGCTGGCTTTCTCTGTGCCTCTGGTATCCAGGAAAAATGATTGTGCTTAACTCTCCTGACCTCTTGCTCCACCATTTTTCCCCATCAGAGCTGTATAGTAAGTTACCTCATATAAGATTTTTTTAATATGGAATGCTTCATAAATTTGCATGTCATCCTTACACAGGGCCATGCTAATCTTCTCTGTACTGTTCCAACGTTAGCATATGTGCTGCCAAAGCAAGTGCTCCTAAGTCTTTATGTTTTTGTCCTTTACAACCCCTGGGAAAATGAAAAATCACTGCATGCATGTGTCAGCTGTGTGAGCCCAGATATCCATTGAGTGTGCTCTCCCAAGTCTAACATGCTCAAGCATTAAGGAAAAAACACAGCATGACCACACATCCAAACCGTGTTCTCTATTTTTATTTTCACCTATATCTCAGCTGATCATTTTACTTCCCTTGGTCTCAGTGCTTTGTTTTGCTCGTGAATCCCTCAGACTCCAGCAATAATGGGGCTTCCCTCTATCATCCCGGCAATGAGCACTGAGGTCATAACGATGTAAAGTGTCTGGAACGTATTACATGCTCAATAAATGTTTGTATTGCCATTGCTAATAGATATTTTACTTCTGCAAATCACACAACTCTTCTTCAAGTTTCCTTATCTTTAAAATGCCATTAGTAACTGCACATATTAAGAAAATCTATTTAGTTTACTTTGCATGTGGTTGGCACTTGATAAATTGTAACCCCCTTCCAGTTTGAATGTGTTAAACATAAATTTTGACTCGGTCCCCATGGTACACTGAGAAGAAATAAGACTATTTTTCAGGGCTGAGCAGATGGCTCAGTGAGTAGGAGCACTTTCTGCACAAGCTGTAGGACCTGAGGTAAAACCCTGGCCAGCACCTACGTAAAAGCCAGGGTTCGCTGGGCATGCCTGGAACCACGGTGATGAGAGGCAGAGGCAGGAGGACCTCTGGGGTTCTCTAGTCAGCAAGTCTAACTGAAAAAGATGGCAAGTTCCAGGTGCAGTGAGAGACTCCATCTCAAGGAAGTGGGGCAGTAGATCAATAGAGGAGAGCATCTGACATTCTACTCTCACCTTCTGTGTGTGTGCTGGGACACTTGCATTGGCAAACATATGTATGTATACACAACACACACACACACACCATATACTATACATACCAAAAAAAGAGAATATTTTCAAAAGACTCTTCAGTAGAATGGGTTCCCAAATCTCTTTTAGCAAGTGCCCTTATCTGAGACAATTGGCATACTGTGTGCATGTCCCTCAAGGCCTTTGCAAATGTCCTCTAGTCAGACCTTTGCACGTGATCTAATGTTCCGCAGAAACATGTCCATCCTTATCTTATACCACGGAAAAATGTTTCAGTTTTGAAGACAAGAGAGCCTATATTTCAAATTGGAATAAAAATTTACATACTACAAAATGCACATCTTTGGGGATCTCCTAAGACATAAGGAGAAAAGAAAATAAAACACAGCTTAAGCAGGTACAGCCACATTTCACATGCAACCCAAGGACTGCTGCACACCTCAGTTCCTTGTTCTTGGCACGAGGGTTTCCACTCGAGACTGTGATCTGTCTGTGCAGGTTGGAGTTCTCTGTGTTCAGTTCATAAAACATGGTAGAGGTACAGAGCTCGCTGCTGCCACACCAGGAAGGACATGTGTTGGTCCAGTGCATTGATTTCAAGAATGCTTGAGGTAGAGGTCAGCAACTCATGACCTTAGTCATAGTTCAAAACAATTTTTGAAAGCAGTTTGAAGACTGATGAGTAAAGTTTGGTGGTGAATTCAATGCTCCTCCTAACTCTACAGCTGTGGGACTAGAGGCAAAGGAGAGGGATGGACATGTGGCTTCCACACGTCTTTCTTCCCTTTTCACTGCCTTCCACCCGCTCCTATGGAAGATTCAAGTATCCAAAAAGCAATGGAAGAAAGATGCACAAAGCAGTTTGCTTATCTTTGTCACTGGAGGCTCTGAAAGCGTTCCTTTCTTGTGGAAAGACCTTGTGGGGTTCTGAACATGTTCAACCCACACCACACCACACTCATGGGGAGCTCACAAGTTTACCAAACATCAATCCAGTCTATGCTTTGGGTTTTTCATAATTGGCTTAAATGGGAGACCAAGCCTCCCTTTTCCCTCTGAGGGACGAAGTTCAGCAAATCTTCCATTTGTGGGAATTGCCTTCAGAGCCCTCCTTCAAATTCTCTCACCTTTTCTGCCAGTCAAGGTTGCATTGTCTGGGGAAACTTCTAGGGACATGGCCTCAGACTGTGTGAGGGTACCTGTCCTTCACAGAAATAGTGGCTAATTTTCTTTTCATCTCTGTCTCCTGCTCTCTGTTGAGAAAATGGAAATGAAAATAATAGCATCTATCCCGGAGAGGGTTATATAGAATAAGTGAGTAAATAATTACATGCAAAGCCCCAACAGTGGCTTCTTGTCTATAATTATAAATGTTGGTTTTTTTTTTATTATTGCCCACAGCTGTGGGCCCTCTGTCAGAACTCTGAAGCAGTGGGATATAATGCAATTAATGCCATCTATCACCCAGATGTCTCCTAGTTCAATCATCTCATCTTCTAATAAGAAAACAGAGACCCAGCAAGCAACACTGGGAGCCAAGTCCAACCCTCCCTGGTGTTTTTCTCCTTAGTGTCCACAACACTCATTACCTGAATTATATATTTTAGAACATGATTGCATTTAGTTTGCATTTGATTACAGGGTGTCCAAGCCTTTTCTCTATAATGGGAGGCTGAATAGGAGTTTTCATGTTTCCTAAGAATTGAGACTCAGAGCTGGGAACAAGGAAGCTCTAATTACCCCACATTCTAAAGAGGACTGTAAGCAATTAGGCATGGACTCTCCCAGGGTTTACTGAGAATAATAAGAATCTGCCCTTTAACAGCCATCATTGACATCTCATCCTCCACCCCAGGCTATAAAAAGGAGAATAAGGAAGGGAAAAGAAAAAGTAATTTGCTTTTAATTTAAGTTCAGCATAAATAATTTAAGTGTGCTCCAAATATTGCACAGGGCATATTATACTAAAAATTATTTGTTGTTTTGCTGAAATTCCCATTTGCCTTGTTGTCATGTATTTTTCTTTGCAAAATATGGGAACCCCATTGCTGGGAGGGCAGTGTTCTAGATGAAAGTCAGTTCTGGCCTTCTAATTGGCCAGGCTGAAGATGGGTGACTTCTTCCCAAAGACCGCCACCAACATTCCACAGAAGTGTCTCAGGTTAGTGGCTCAGAGAAGGTCAAACCATATCAAGCCAAAAAGTGATCAGGAATGCCTTTCCACTGCTAACGGATGCTAAGTGGCAAAATAGAATCCTGCTTCTCCACCCAAAAGAGGCCATACAGAGATGACCAGAAAGCAGAAGGTGTGTGTTTCATTGTATGATAGTGCAGATGGTGACTTCCCAGCACCCCCCCACACACACACCCCTACATTCTCCAGGTCATTGCAAAGTGAGAGAAGGGATGACAGTGCAAGTCACATGATCACAATTTCTCCCTATTTCTAGGCATTCAATACAAAGATTAAAATGTACTTCAAGTTGATGTTTTAATCTAGAGCACATTTTAAACAATCAATAAGGAGCAAAGCTTCCACTTCCAGAAAAATGGACCAGGTCTACTTTCTCCTGTTTCTCCATGGATGCAACTCAGGTCTCTCTACATACTATTTAAGAAAAACAGAAAGGCATCTGAATGATAGAAGAAGAAAGACAGACAATCTAAGAACCTGAGATTGTAAGACTGACACTATGATGCATTTCCTTATTTATTGGTTAGTTAGTTGGTTCTTTGGATGGTGGTTAGTAGATTCTATTTGCTTTTGCCTTCCATAGCCAATATTATACTGGAGAAGATAACCCAGGCACATAGACCCAATAAAATCCCATTATTTCTAGCCAAAGATCTAAAAAGATTACTCCACCAAAAGAGATCAAAGGCAGAATAGATTCCATCCAGGCTACAATGATGCTCCCCCACTGTTTGATTGAACTGCAATCAGAAATAGCTTAATGGGGAGTCAGATTTTACAACTGCTCAGCAATCAGGAGTCTTCATTCTAGTTCTCTTCCCTATCCTCCTCTGATGTATGCATGTGGACCACATGAGGAGACTGGACATCCACTCCCATAGGCAGTAACAAGAAGACCTCCTCACAACACATACACATGGTAGTGTCAGGGAAGATCATGAGAAGAGCCAGGACTTTCAACATTGTTCATGAGTACTGAGATTGATTTAAAAATCCACAGAGGGGCTGGAGAGATGGCTTAGGGGTTAAGGCACCTGCCTCCTAAACCTAAGAACACTGATTCCAATCTCCAGCGGTTCCAATCTCCAGGTCCTACATTTAGCCAGATGCAAAGTGACGCAAGGGCGCACTGCCTCACTTGACCACAAGGGGGCACACACACCTGGATTTCATTCGCAGCAGCTGAGACACTGCTGTGTGCCCATCTCTGTCTTCCTCTCGCTCTCCTCTCCCTCTCCCTCTCTCTCTCTCTCTCTCTCTCTCTCTCTGTTTCTCTCCAAAAAATAAAAAATAAAAATAAAAAAATAAAAATCCACAGAGTTAGGTGAGGCCAGGCAGGGAACAGTAATGAAGTTCCTGAGTGGGAGCCAGAATTCTCACATCCACCTACCAGTGGCCAAGAGCTTCTCTCCCTCACTAATGTCAGTGCAGGATGAATGGAGAACCTGTAGTTCCAGTTAACCTGGCAGTACAGAGGTGGTTCCACATGTTACTTAGCACCTGAATGATTTTATAGCTTGCAGCATCCCACTCAATGGGAGGGAATTATACCTGGTATTGACAACCAAGTCAAAAGCCTATGGCTTGGAAAATCATAGACCCTAGAGGGAAGCTCCCATTGTTCTTTGGCTAAAAGGAGATGTTATGCCAATACCAAAACCTTGTTAATGTCTATATTCATCCCTTTGATCCTTGCTGCTCCCACTGTTAGTTGGAAAATGTGCTCAAGACCCATCAGTATGGCAAGAAAAGAAAGACAACTGCCAAGCACAAGATTTGTCATCTCTGTCACATATGCCAAGGACTGTGAAACATTACAGTACAGAGGAAGTTCCAGATTAAACATGAGCACTGGTCTTACTGCCAGTCTGAAAATCTCTTTCAGAGATGGCAGTAGACACTGAGGAGACTCAAAATTCATCAAAGCAGAAAAGCAGAGGCTGCTGAGAGCTCAGCACTACAGTAGACATAACACCCTCTCCAAGACACAGGAAATACTGTATAAGAGAAGGCAGAAAGACTGTAAGAGCCACAGGGTGGGTAGGTATATTCTGAGTCATTGCCTGCCACCTTCCTCAGCTGACCAGTGTATTCATAACCCACAGTGAATACCTATAACCACACTGAGGAAGAGTATAATCTAATAGGAATATGAACAATAAGCAATATGTTCACACAGTAAAGTTCCCAACTAATAACCCCCCCCCAATAAATAAGAAATTGATAACATCCTTCTAAGAGTGTCATATATCTAAAATGTTTCCAGATTCAATTAAAAATGATTTATCATACCAACAATGAGGAGGGACTCAAACTGCATAGGAAATTTTAAAAAGTCAGTCACTGCCAAGATGGAAATGATGAGAAGGTTAAGATTATCTAACCAGAATTTTTCCAGCAATCATAATAAATAAACATGTTTTAGTGAGCAGTTATGAACACACTTGAAACAAAAGTTGAAGCAAATTCAGCCAATTTGTTGGAAAGATCAGCAGGCTAGCAGAAAATTGGAAGAGGAACCAAGTGGACATTTTAGAACTTCACAGTGATAATAAATGAAGACAGGTAAGCAGAAAGGTGGTCATACAAAAAGAAATCTTGGGTGGTCAGGAAAACAGAAGAAAACACAATAAGAAAGAAAAAAATATGCAGATACAGTAGATTTCTATTTTCTAGTTTTGTAAATTGCATTTGATTATGTTAAAAACTATAACACTTCCCTATATGTTTGTGAACACGTCAAGGAAATACCTAAGACAACTGTATTATAAAGAAGAGCAGAGTAAAATAAAAGGAGGTATCTATATTAATATGTTATGAAAAAGTATGCACATGGAGGCTTAGGAAATGGCTCAGGAGGAAAAAGCACTTGATGCATATGCATGAGGGCCTTGAGACCATCTGAGTTTGATTCCCCAGCACTGACAGAAGAAGTTACAGATGGCTATGCATGCCTGTAACCTTGGTCTTATGAGAAGTGGAGACTGGAGAATTGCTAAGGCTCACAAAAATAGCAGCTCTGTATTCTGAAGGAGACTTTTTTTGGGAAAATATGTAGATAATGATAGAGGAGGGCAATAAGTGGTTTCCTCTGGCCTCTACACATGATTGACAGGAACATGTGTGTGTACACATCTGCCTACGTACATACTACATACACACACACAGCACACACATCCTACACATACACATGCAAAAGAAAACATTTAGTGTAAAACCTACTGCAAATACCAAAATAGCTATTAAGGGACATTGACTCCAAAACACTATAAATAAATCAAATTAGGATACTAATAAAATGTTCAACTATTACCATAGATTGGAAAGAGAAAGAAACAGAAAAACAAACAAACAGACCTAAAGCATTACATATTAATAATTACAAAAATGTAATATGTATAATTACATCACAAATATTTCAAATGTTGAAAGAGTAATGAAAACATGAGTCAAGTATATGTTTTTCACAAGAAATCACCTAAGATGTAATCATATACATTGGTTTAAAGTAAAAGAATGGAAACAGGCTTGCAGGAGAAACACTAATTTTAAGAAATGATGATATTAGTATTACATGAAGTACATGAGGAAAAAAAATACCAGAAATAGGAAGGGGCATTTATACAATGATAAAAAGACCATTGGAAGGGCTGGAGAGATGGCTTGGTGGTTAAGGCACTTGCCTGCCAAGCCTAAAAATGCCGATTCCAATCTCCAGGTCTCATGTTTAGCCAGATGCAAAAAGTGATGCAAGGGCACAATGCTACACTTGCCCACAAGGGGGCACATGCTTCTGGAGTTTGTTCACGGTGGCTGAGAAGCTGCTGGCATGCCCATTCTCTCTCTCTCTCTCTCTCTCTCTCTCTCTTTCTCTAGCTCTCTAGCTCTCTCTATGTCTCTCAAATAAAAAAAAAAAAAGACCACTGGAAGAGGACATAGCTACCCTAAATGTACATGTGACAAAACCAGTTTAAAAACAGGGAAAGTAAAACCTAATAGAAATGAAAAGTAAGAATTTTAAACAAATATAAACTTGTAATTAGTAATTTTAAACCTTATCAGGGTCCAGCTCTTAGCTATTATGAATTGAGCAGCTATAAACATAGTTAAGCAAATGTCTCTGCACTGAGGCTTGGAGCCTTTAGGGTCAATGTACAGTAAGGGAATAACTGGCTCTGTTGATACCTCTATAGACATCCTTTTTAGGAGTCTCCATATTGCTGCTTCTCTCTTTCAGATGGACACATATCCTGAGGAAAGAATCAGCCCAACTCACCACCAGATGAAGCCATTGAGTTACAGGGGAAATGAGCAAGAGTGCTGCTTTCTTGGTGAATCTGGTGCCAGCACAAGGGCAAAGGAGATAGACACAAAGAACTCTTACCCCCTACTAAATCAGACATCCAGAGACACAGAGACTCACAAAACCTCGTCACTGAAATAGACCTAAAATGAACCCAATATGGCTCAGGGAAACTCACGGAAGAGGGGGTGGAAAGATTGTTAGAACCATAAATTGGGTCTTTATATACAGAGTCATTGCTTCTTCCACATAACTGATGGCTACCCACATAAGGCAAGGCCCACACTACCCATGGGGGAGGAAGATGGGGAGAAGGCTAAAGATGGTACCATCATGGCTGTATATATACATACATATTATATACATAGCTAATAAAAATATATTTTAAAAAATTTTAATTAAAAAAAAACCTGCCAGCGTGGTGGTGCATGCGTTTAATCCCAGCACTCCAGAGGCAGAGGTAGGAGGATCGCCGAGAGTTTGAGGCCACCCTGAGACTGCATAGTTAATTCCAGGTCAGCCTGGACCAGAGTGAGACCCTACCTTGCAAAACAAAATAAATAAATAAATAAATAAATAAATAAATAAATAAATAAATAAATAAATAAAACCTTATAAGAACAACTTTATAAACCAGGTAAAAAATATCAAGAATATAGTCAAGTCAACATATCATAAGCCCAAGGACAACCTGACATCATAACAAGGAGTAACAGAGCACACACTCTTCTCATGTGCCTACAGAAGAAGATGATAAAATGGGAGGTGTGTCTACTTTCCACCCTTGAGAGTAGTAATTTATGTGGCTCATGGGTTTTGAGGTTCAAAGGCTGAGCAGTATCAAATCAGCCCTAGTGGGTGACACCATGACAAGAGTGGACTGGACACTGGGTTGGACAGGAAGACAGACAGTGGATCATAATCCAAACTCAGTCTTTCATAAATACTGGCTCTCACAAACTACCAGTGTCCCAGGAGAATATACTCACTCCTTCAGAGAGCAGTGCCTTCAATGACCAAAGAGGATAGTCACTTCTCCTTGGACCAGTATCTTAACGGCTATATCCCCTTTAATATCACCACACTGGTATACAAACCTCCAGTTCATTAAGTTCTGGGTAATCACTACATCTAAACCACAGCAGGAGCCAAAAAATAAACCTCAACATATTTAAGAGAGCTGAAATAATGTGGATAAAGTTCTCTGACCAAAACAGAAACAAAAATAAAAATAACGGAAAATTAACCAAGCATTGGAAATGCAGGCAGCAGATGTCTCAATTATTCATTAATAAAAAGGAAGTCTCAAAAGAATAAAAATATGTTGAGCTGAATGAGGATAATTACACAATCTGGGGCTACAGAGATGGCTTAGTGGTTAAGGTGCTTGTCTACAAAGCCTAAGGACAATGGTTAGCTTCCCCAGAGCCCACATAAGGCAGATGCACATGGTGGCTCATGTGTCTAGACATTGTCTATAGTGGCTAAAGGCCCTGGAGTGCCCATTCTCCCTCTCTTTTTCTCATTCTCTCTCACTCAAATTAATTACTTAATCATGTAAATATTTTAGAAGGCACAATGTATAAAAATATATGGGTCTTAGAGCAATGCTGAGAGGGAACTTTATATAGTGATTGCTTATGCTGAATTAAGAAATGTTTCAAACCCACAATCAGGGCTCCTAAGCCAATAAATTAGAAATGAAAAAGTACAAAATAAACTAGAAGGAAGCAGAAATAAAGAAAGAATAAAGATAAGAACAAAAATAAATTAAAATGAGAGTAAAAAAGAAACAATGAAAAAAATCAATGAAACAAAAACAAATGATTCTTTTAAAAGATCAATACAATTGACAAACCTCTCTGCATATTGATAGAAAGGAGAGAGAAGACAAGATTTATGGATATCAGGAATAAAACAAGCCAATTGCTGCTGACCCTGCAGCTAGCCAGAGGATAATAGGGGAACACTATAAAGACATCTACACAAATCAATCTAACAACCAGGATAAAGCCGTAAAATTCCTCAACAAAATACCAACGTATGATGCTCACCCAGTATAAAGAAGAATGTTTTAATACGATGGTGGTTTGAACTAGATGTCCCATAAACTCGTATTTTCTGAATGCTTGGCCCCTAGGTGATGGCAATGTGGGAATTAGAGTCTACTGGAAGAGGTGTGTTCAGGATGGGCTTATGGTTGTTATAACCAGCTTCCACTTGCCGGTGTTTGCATACTTTCTTGGTGCTGTTGTCCACCTGATGATGGCCAGGATGTGATTAGCAGCCTCTGCTCATGCCATCGTTTCCCCCTGCTATCACAGAGCTTCCCCTCTAGTCTGTAAGCCAAAATAAACCCTTTCTTCCCACAAGCTGTCTTTTGGTTGGGTTCTCTGTGCCAGCAATGTGTAGCTGACTAAAAAGTAAATTGGTAATGAGAAGTGGCTTTTGGCTTTTTGGAACTGATTTACTGGAGAAATGTGGAACAATTTTAAACCTTGCTCTAAGAGACACCTTGCAGTGTTAAAGACAGAGTTTCTTGGACCCTTCTGGTCAGCATTAAAAGACCTGAATGCAGAGCTGTGGACTGGAAGATTTGGCTTATGAGAGTGAGGAAGAGCCTTTTCAGGACTGGTCTAGAAGCAGTTTGTGTGAGAGGCTTGCTGCATTCTGCCTACCTGTGTCCTGTGAACTTATGTGGGGTCGCACTGTGCAGAAATGGACTTGTGGGAGTAGAAGGATATGATACAGAAAAAAGGAAACTGTTGCCCATCGGGCAATTGTTTGAGAGATTACAACCATTGAGATTGGGCCAGCTGGTCTGCATTGTGTCATAAGGGGTCTGACCCTGTTATTCCCTTACTGGGCATTTACCCTAAAAGCTCCACATCTCAGTTCAGAGACATTTGCTCAACCATGTTTATAGCTGCTCAATTCATAACAGCTAAAACCCAGGTGCCCATCATTGGATGAATGGATAACCAAGATGTGGTATATTTACACGATGGAATTCTACTCAGCAGTAAGAAAAAAGAACACAATGAAATTTGTAGAAAAATGGTCAAACTTGGAACAGATCATTCTAAATGAACTCACACAATCACAGAAAGACACCATTGCATGATCTCACTTACCTGCACTTCCTAACTCAGATCAGCCAGAGTTGCTGACATACCTGAACGGCATCTTGAGGCTTGGAAAATAGGGAGGGTAGGGCTTGGGGAAAGTGTGGGGGATACAAAACTGAACCCAAATTGAACTGGTACCATAGAAGCTGATATCCTGGAAGTCAGACTAAACGGTGGAACCCTCAAGAGGGAGGATGGAAAGGATGGAAACATGTGTTGTTTACATACTAAATATGTCCATATCTAATAAAATAAATAAATAAAAGTTTAAAAAAAGAAAGGGGTCTGAATGCTGAAGGAGTGTCCTGCTTTTCAAAGTTGCCTTATTTCCCTGCAGTCCACCGCAAGATTAACAAGTTGGTGGTACACCTGGTATTATGGAGCATAACAAATGCAGCAAAGAAATGGTCACTGGATTTAGAACACAGTTTTCTATTTTGGAAATGACCATGGGCCATGTGAAGCAGCATTGTTGGAAGTCATTGTGGAGCCCCATGGAGCCACAAGCATAAACTGCAGGTTGCAGTAGAGCCCCCCCCACCATGAGATGATCACCAAGGAGAGCTGCCAGCGTGGGATGCATTGTTCCCAAGACTGTGAGGAACCAAGCTGAAGGGGGGGAATTGGAATTCCAGAGACTTGTCACTGGTTAGAATTATTGAACTTGGAGATTTATCACTGGTTAGTTACCTGACTTGGAGTTCAGAATTTGTTATTTTCCTTTGTTGTTTTTAATATTGTGCTGGTTTAATCACCTTGATTTGCTATGCCATCTTTTGCAGTGTGGGTGTTCATTCTGGGCCATTATGTTTTGTTTTTGTATTACAGCTGAGTTAAGAGATATTGGAATAAAGGGATGTTTGAACAGTGTTCAGGATTGATTAAAAACTATGAAGACTTTTAGAGTTGGACTGAATGCATTGCATTTTACATCATAGATGGTCATGAGTTTATAGGGGCCAGAGCAGAATGTTATGGTTTGAATTAGGTGTTCCCCATAAACTCATGTGTTCTGAATGCTTGGCCCCAGCTGATGAGAGTTTGGGAATTAGAGCCTCCTTTAGGAGGTGTGTTGTTGAAGGTGGGTTTAAAGGTGTTATAGCCAGATTCCCCTTGCTAGTTTTGGCACACTCTCCTGCTGCCGTTGTCCACCTAATGTTGGTTAGGAAATCATGCCCAGCCTCTGTTCATCCCGTGGTCTCCTCTGCCACCATGGAGCTTCCCCTTGAGTCTATAAGCCAAAATAAACCATTCCTCCAAGCTGCTTTTAGTCTGGTGCTTTGTGTCAGCAATGTGAAGCTAGCTGCAAAAAAATACTATGTACAACAATTTAATTCATAATCAAAACCTACTAAAAATAATCTCTATATACACATGGTTTAACCAGAGAATTCTACCCACTGTTATAAGAAGAATCAACATATGAATCCTATGCAATCTCTTCCAGTAAAACGCATGTACAAACATGTTACAACTCATTCCATAAATCCAGAATTTTTACCTTCATAGAAAACTCAAAGTTGTCCTAAGAAGAAAAAGCTACAGACCAATGTCTGTATGAATACAGACTCAAAGTCCTTAAAGTGATAGTAATTGAGTCCAGGACTATATAAAAGAAATTACGTGGCATGAGCAAATGGAATTTATTCTAAGGATAAAAGGGCATTTAGATGTTTTTGCAAGTAGATCAATATAACCCACTGTACTAGCAGGCTCTACAAGAAAAATCAAATCTTCAGATCATTTCACAATATAAATATAAAACAAAAGCCTCTCTAACAATATCAAAAAAGATCCTAAACTTGATAAAGAGTATCTGCAAAAACCTCTGAGCTAATATCCTTCCTGATAGTGAAAAACTGACTTCAGTCTCCCTGAGGACGGAAACTTGTTAAGGTCATTCACTATTCTACTCAAGATAATGCTGAAATGGGTGGCTAGTGCAATGAGTGAGTAAAAGGAAATGCAAGGCACAAGCCCCCCAAAAATAATTAATTGTCCCTATTTGCCAACGTCATAGTTACTCATGTTCAATAACTATTGTTGAAAGTATGCAGCAGTTATATCACATAATTATTGTTATAAGTATATTAAGGAAGCTACAGCTTCCTAGAACCAATAAATGAATTTATGAAGACCAACCTACAAAAGTCAATTCTATTTCTAGATATAAGTAATGGACATATGAACCCCAGAGTTAAAAATGTAATGTTGGGCTGGAGAGATGGCTTAGTGGTTAAGGTACCTGCCTATGAAGCCTAAGAACACTGTTCAAATCTCCAGGTCCCACGTTTAGCCAGAAGCAAAAGTGATGCAAGCACACAATGCCACACTTGCCCACAAGGGGGCACATATGTCTGTAGTTTATTCACAGAAGCTGAAAAGGCCCTGGCATGCCCATTATCTCTCTGCCTCTTCCTCTCTCTGTCTCTCTCAAATAAAAAAAAAAATTCAATGTTATTTACAGTTGATAAACAAAATTAAGTACTTTATGTGAATCTTATCAAACACACACAGGGTAGATGTACCAAAAAACAACAACACAGAGATGAAAGAAATAAAAGAATATCTAATTGAATGAAGAGAAAAACAATGTTCATGGACTGAAGAGCTGACATAGTAAATGTGTCAATTTCCTCTATATTGATACGCATGATTCATGAAATTCCTATCAAAATCCCAGAAAAAATGTAGGTAAAGGCAAAGCAAGTTGAAATTTACATGGAAAGGCAAAATAATTATGACAGTGTACTAAGCAGAATGATGCTCTTCATACCCCCCTGCTATCCATGTTCTAATCCCATGAACCTCTAAACATTTTAGCTCCCATGGCCAAGGGGAATTAAACTAGATGAAAATAAGTTGTGAAGCAGATGTTTTTAAAGTATTATGCTAGCATGGACTCTTTAGGATGTGCCCAATAAAATCACGCACATTGTTAAAAGCAGGAAAAGGAATGGCATGTGAGAAATTCTGCCCAACATTTGGGGAGGGCAGAATAAAAGGACAAAAGGGCACATGGGACATATAAATAAGACGAAATGGGGAGTTTACGGAGGGAAAGGGGAATTGGGGGGGAATCTAAACTAAATTATATCTGTAAATGTCAGAATAAATGATACCTAAAACTCTGTATGCTAAATAAGAATTGAAATGAATAAAACTAAATTTAAAAAGAAGATTGGAAAAGGGACTTGTACTAGGAGATGGAGATATAATATAGGCTGTGTGTGTGTGTGTGTGTGTGTGCGCGCACACGTGGGCATGCATGTAGTATAAATATGTGTGTGCAAATGCACACACACACAGAGGTCAGAGTAAGCACCAGCTGTCCTCCTGTATCACTCTTCTGCCTCGTTTCCCTGACACAGGCTCTGTCACTGAACCTTGTGCTCCCAGTTCTTCAGTTAGACTGCTGTCCAGGGGTCCCTAGTGATCCTCCTGTCTTTGATCCCCTCAGAGCTGCTCATCTTTCTAGAAGCTGGAAAAGCGAGGGAAATGCATTATCCTCTGTAGCCCTCAACAGGAAGACAGTGCTATTGACACCTTACCTTTTAGCCCAGTATGTTCCATTCTTAATTTTTGACCACCAGGGCTATGATGTATGAATTTCCTACTGTTGACTCTATTATATCTGTGGCAAGCTCAGGCATGGACAACCAATATAAGTATCATGTATAGTTTTGAAAAAAACAATGAAATGAAAGGAGCCCCTATATCTATTATTAAAACTTATTCAACAGCAATAATCAGTACTTTTAGGGTATGGGTAAGGAACTATCATATGGAGCAGTACAATGGGGTGAAGGATCAAGAAATGGCCACTCAGGAGCATGGCCACCCGACAATGTGCAGAAGTGAGGTCCATTCCACTGATGACCCTGGAGCAGCTAGACAACCCAAGTCAAAAAATAAACAAACAAATTTGGTTCCACCTCACTCTTAAACATTCTTAAAAAGTAACATAACTATATCATGGATTTAAATGTGGAAGAGAAGTTTAAAATTTTTTAGAAGGAAACAGGAATGAATCATTAGGCTCCTGGTTTGATTATGTACTCAGAGACAGAACCACAAGAGCAGGATCTGGAAAGAAAAAAACAGATGAACTGGATTCCAACAAAATTGAAAACTCATGAAGTGCTTCCTACGAAGTTGAAGTATAAGGTGTTCTCTATGTGACACAATGCTGGAACCCAAACTAGGTGAAAATCTCTCAAAACCCCAATTCAACAGTAAATACTCTAATTAGAAAAGGCTCAAGCATCATACACAGACATGTCACTGAGGAAGATTGTAACAGACAGCTTCAGGTTCGCTGAGATGAACTTCCAGACCAGGCACAGTTATGGAGGAAGGGATATTATTTATTGAAGCTTACAGATCCAGGGGAAGTTTCATAATGGCAGAAGAAGCTGGCCTGTCTTCACAGGACTAGGCAAGAGAGCAAAAAGCCACCAGCCACACAGCACAGCACACTTTAGGAACTCCTGCTGGGCACACTTTGCATATCCTTACAATGGAAACTCAAACCACCACCACTCCTTAAGATCCGCCCAATGACATTGCCTCCAGCAAGGTGGCTGAAGATGCAAACTATAAACTAATAAAACACTGAATATATTGGGGGCCATCTATTCAAACTACCACAAAAATATATGGAGGGAACATAAGCACATGGAAAATGTTCCCCATAACCTACTGCCAAACATTCTAATCAAAGCCGTGATGAGACTGCAATACAAGCCTATTAGAATGCCAAAAAAAAAAAAAAGAAAGAAAGAAAGAAAGAAAGAAAGAAAGAAAGAAAGAAAGAAAGAAAGAAAGAAAGAAAGAGAAACAACAGTAGTACTGAATACAGTCACGTACCAGTTAACCACTGGGACACATTCTGAGAAATCTATCCTTAGGTGATAGGGCCATCATGAAATGCACAGAGTGTTAACAAAGGCCTGCCACCTGGGTCAGTATATTATGCAGACATTGAACCAGGGCTATGAACTTGGGCAGCAGATCACTGCAGTGAGCCCTGCAGGCCACTATAACACAGTGCTGAGCATTTATAACAATAAACACGTGGGTCTAAACGAGAAGAAATAGCCAATATGTGCAGGCTACTAACCCCGAATGATGCTTGGACAGTTGTAAATTGCTCAGGGAGAGTCAGTGAGGGAGAGTTTATACTTTTGCATCACTGTGACCCAAAATATTTGACAAAAACAACTGCAGGGAGAAAGGGACTCTTCTGAGTCATGATTTCAGAAGTTTTACTCCACTGTGGAGGGGAAGACAGGATGATGGGAGTGCATGGCAGACCAGGAAGCTGAGAGCAATTGTAACTCAGGGCCAGAGTATAATCTTCAAAGGCCGGCACCTAGTGGCCTACATCCTCCAGATAAGCCCCATTTCTTCAAGGTTCCATAGCCCCTCCCAGTACCACCACCAGTTGGGAAACCATCAGTCAAACCATGACTAGAGAGGGAACATTTCAGATTTAAGCCATAACAATTTGGAATGGACAGGAAGGCCTACATTAATGTATACTCCTGTATACTGCACTCTTTGTAAACAAGGTTCAGTTAGACTACACTAAGTATATGAAAATATTTTTATTTCTTCAATATTAAAGTAACTTCAGTTTAGTGCAATTTTTATTTACTTTATATAATTTTAATGTTTTACATTATCCTCTTGTAATGACTCTTCATTACAAACACATGTGTGGAGGTCTGGGGACAACCTGGGAGTATTTTTCAGCTTTTTCCACCTTCCTTGAGACAGCGTCTCTCTTTGACCACAGTGTGTGAGCCAGGCTTGCTGGCCAGTGAACTTTCTGATTCTCCTGGCTTCACCTCCTATTGCCATATGGCATGTTGGTGTTACAGATGCATGCACCACGTTGCGTCAAGCTTTATGTGGGTGCTGGGGACTCCAACTTAGTAGAATAGGTTTTCAGACAAGCATCTGTAGTCACTGACCCTATATTTAATTATTTAGAGTCTTATTCTTTAAGCATCATTCTCTATTTCAAAAATTAAAAAAAAATTAGAGACTAAGACACAGGTACACATATTAGCCTGGTTTATACAGGGCCAGGATCATAATTTCACTAAACTCTATTTCACACCCTGGCCCAGAAAAGGGCCTGTAGGGCAGGAGCAACACAGAGCGGCCACCTCCTGCAACAATAGGCTTTCTTCCACAAGTCTCCTAAGGCTCCTCCTGAGGCCTGGGCTTGCATCAGTATCCCACCCGTGGTGCTCTGCTTGGTTTGCTTCTTTGTTTCCTTATTTCCTCTCACCTCTTAAGCAGGTAATGCACTGGGAGCATTTCTGTTTGTCCATGAAAACCTTCTGGTGTTGGGTCCATGCATTCAAACAGTTTCAGGACCTTGCTGAGCTCCTTTGAGCCCCTGTGAAGCATCTGGAGGTCCCTCTTCTTCCCCCAGTCTGTCTCTAGTCTGTGCTTCTGCTGTGTATTCATTCGTGAGGTGGTAGGGGTTTTTCAACTCCATTAATATACTGCGGGGCTTTTATGACAGAGGTGGCCTGTCACTGACCACAGTATTGTTAGGGAAGATGCACATGGCCGCACTAGCAAAGACGCAGAGAGATTAGCTGGCCCAGACGTTGCAAGGAGACAGAAATTCTGGGAGAATGATTTGGCAGTGTCTTTTTAAAACAAATGAACATGTATCTTATTTCAACAAATGCACCCCTGGACATAAAGCCCAGAAAAGTAAAAACTTATGTCTACACAAAAACCTATACACAGGGCTGGAGAGATGGCTTAGCGGTTAAGGTGTTTGCCTGTGAAGCCAAAAGATCCTGGTTGTACTCTCCAGGATCCACGTAAGCCAGATGCACAAGGGGTTCATTTGCAGTGGCTGGAGGCCCTGGCACACCCATTCTCCCTCTCTCTCTCTCTCTCTGCCTCTTTCTCTCTCTCAAATAAATAACCTATACATGATTGCTGACAGCACCTCTTTTGTGGACGTGTGTGTGGTGTGTATTCATGAGTGTGTGTGTGTGTGTGTGTGTGTGTCAGGGGATGCAGGTGCATGTGCATTTCAAGGCCAGAAATCAACATTGAGTCTCTCCCTCAATTTCTCTCCACCTTAATCTTTCTTTGAGACGAAGTCTCTAAGTGACATAAGAGCTCATCAGTTAGGCGGATAGGCTAGCCACCAACAGCTTCACTTTCATTAAACAATGGAACAGACTAGCAAACCCAGAAATAGCCACACGCACATAAGACAATTAATTTTTGACAAAGCTGAAAAAGCAGCCTGAGGTGGAAGAACCATCTTTTCTAACCAATGGTCCTGGAGCAACTGGACATACAAAGACAAACATAAGCAAGCCTCCACTTCAAGGCAGCCAGCATTGCTCCGTAGGTAAAGGCTTAAACAAACGGCTGTCATCCGTATCATGGAATGCTTCGCCTCAATGAAAATGAATGAGCGCTTAGTCCGTGCAATAGCGTGGATGGGTGCAAAGGGCACAGCGCTAGTGAGGAGCGGACGCTCTCAGCAGGTCCGAGAGAGTACTGCTCCATTTACGAGGTGCGTCTTGAGAGGATGGGGTGGTAAATATGAGAAACAAATTAATGGCTGCCAAGGATTGGGGATGATGGGGCAGCAGTAACAAGGACTAGGGGGAATGATGAAGGGGCTGCACATGGAGACCTTGGAGGAGTCCTCCACGTCCTCTGTGAGGATGGTCACACAAGCCTGTTTTCAAGACTGGAAACCTTGTTTTCAATTTCAGATTCCTCATGTTTAAACTGAAGGGTGCGGATCCTTTCTCATTAAATTGATCTCCATCCAATATAGCAGTCGCCCAGGTTTGTATAGCTTCAAAGTCCATGGTCATTGCACAAGGTCACATAGCACTCAAAATCACCGATTAATTACCAGCACCTCAGTGTTATTCAGATATGTAGCAGTTGGCACTCAGAGCACTGGCCAGTGGGTATAACAAAGAGAGGACAAGAGAACAGATGTTTTAGTTGTTAAGGATGAAATGAACAGATGTTCAAGTGAACTGCTTCTCTGGCATCATTAAGTTTCTTACAAAAGCTATGGCAGGATGGGAGAAGAACCGAGTGGAAGCTAGGGCCTAGCAGATCCTATGATAATGACAATGACTCCCTGTCAGATAGATGGAGCACAGTGACCCAGAAGCAAGGATCATAAGGGACAACAGCAGCACTGCTCAGCCACATTAAACACACGTACAGTGCACCACCCCACAATTTAGAAAGGAATGACACTGTGTGTGGCACTAGAGGGAACAAAGGTGTGTGAGACTCAGGCCCATCTTCAAATGGGCTCTAAGAGCCTAATAAGAAGCAGCAGAGTCAATGTGACTGCAAGAGCTGAGGGAGAGGAAGCCTTGAGAAATGGAATTTGCTCGAGCAAATATCTCTGCAGAGAAGAGTGCAGCCTTTAGGGTAGATGCACAGTAGGGTCATGGCTGGCTCCATTGGTAGTTCTATTTTCATCTTTTTCAGGAGTCTCCATGTTGATGTTCACAGTGGTTGTACAAGCTTTAACTCCCACCAGCAGTGATAGAGGCCTCTTCACTGCAGAGATATTTGCTCAACCATGCTTATAGCTACTCAATTCACAATTTCAAACACCTGGAATCAATTCGGATGCCCATTGTTTGATGAATGGATAATGAAGATGTGGTACATATGCACAAGGGAATTCTACTTAGCAGCAAAGAAAAATGAAATAATAGAAATTTATAGGATAGTGGACAGACTTGGAAAAGGTCATACTAAGCGAGCTCACACAAGCACAGACAGACAACCATCACATGTTCTTCCTCATAGGTGGATCCTAAAATAGCTTGAGTTGCAGGCATAACTGACAAGAAACTCAAGTGACAGATAATAGGAATGGCAGGGTTTGGGGGAGAGGAATGGGAGGGCAAGGGAGATATATACAAAACGAAACCCAAAATGAATTGGTACCATAGAATCCTTGCTCCTGGACAATAGACTAAAATATACAATCTCCAGGCTGGAGATATTGCTCAGTGGTTAAGGCACTTGCCTGAAATGCCTAACAACATGAGTTTGATTCCCCAGTACCCACATGAGGCCAGATGCACAAAATGGTGCATACATCTGAAGTTTGTTTGCAGGGGCAGGAGGCCCTGGTGTGTGCATTCTCTCTCTCTCTCTCTCTCTCTCTCTCTATCTATCTATCTATCTCTATCTCTATATATCTCTCTCACACACACACACACACACACACACACACACACACTTTTTTTCTCACTTGCCCCTTTCTGTCTCTCAATTAAACAAATAAATTGTTATAAAATATATAACCCTCAATAGGAGTATGGAGGATTGTCTGGTAAGAAGGGTCCTGGAGAGGGTGGGCTGAAGCCTAATGCTCTGGCTTATAACTCCCAGTACCAGAAATTGGTTACAACTTACATTTAGCTGTTGGCCAGAGAGACCTATGTGGTCCCCCAAAATACACAGGCCTCTGTCAAAGTACTTCATTACCTATCTTAGGTAAAAGAACCACTTGCTGAAGACACAAGCATCAAGACATCTGGCTAGTACCTGGAAGAAAGCCAGTTCCCAAATGGTTAGCCCGTATGGTGCTGGAAAGCACTACATGAGCTGCTGTGGGGAAATGGCCAACAGCATTGTGAACAAGCAGGAGACACTGCTATACAAAAGCAACAAGCCTGACAAGACATACACACCTGTGAAATAGTGGCACCCAGCCTAGGTGGGGAACCATGGCTCTCTGATTGGCTAAGAGATCTGCTCAGTGGAAAGGAACCCACAGCTGGAACTGGGAACCAAGTCAGTATCCTACAGAGACCAAGATCATAGACTCCAACAAGAAGCTCCCACTAGGCTTTGGCCATAATAGAGGCTACACCCATTGAAATCTTTCCAAATAACAGTGCTTATACCCTTTCATTTAGGTTGACCTCACTCTCCATTGGAGAATCCGTGATTTCTATTTAGAAGGTATCAAGAAGTTAAGCCAAGCCGGGCGTGGTGGCGCACGCCTTTAATCCCAGCACTCAGGAGGCAGAGGTAGGAGGATCACCATGAGTTCAAGGCCACCCTGAGAATGCATAGTGAATTCCAGGTCAGCCTGGGCCAGAGTGAGACCCTACCTCAAAAAAAGAAGAAGAAGAAGAAGAAGGAGAAGGAGAAGGAGAAGGAGAAGGAGAAGGAGAAGGAGAAGGAGAAGGAGAAGAAGAAGAAGAAGAAGAAGAAGAAGAAGAAGAAGAAGAAGAAGAAGAAGGGGAAGTGAGGACAACTAAAATCTATCAACAACACCAGACAAGATAGCTGACTCCCTGTCAGATGAACCACCCCTCACACATCAGCTTGGGACAGGGTGAAAGCAGAGAGGAATTGGTGAGATGAGCAAGAGTGATGTTTCCATGGTAAACCTGACAACCTGCACCATGGTGATGGAGATAGACACTGAGGACACTCAAAATATACCTAAGCAGAAATCCAGAGGCTACAAAGAGTCAGTGTTACAGTAGACTCAACACATACCCCACCAAAGCTCAGAGAATTTTGTGGAAGAGGGGCAGAAAGATTGTAAGAGCCACAGGGTGGGGGGATGTCCAGGGACATTACTTCCCCCCCACACACACACAATGACTAACTGCTGCTCTCACAACCCCATCGTGAATCCCTGCAATCAGATTGAGGGCCCTTAGTGGAATGGAGGCAGGGAGGAAGCAAATGATGGTACCAACTCATGATGTGTCCATACAAAGTTTCTAACGTGTGTGTTTTAAAAGATGGATTTTGAGGGCTGGAGAGATGGCTTAGCAGTTAAGGCACCTGCCTGCTAAGCCTAAGAACCTGGTTCCAATCTGCAGTGGTTCCAATCTCCAGGTCCCACGTTTAGCCAGATGCAAAGTGACGCAAGGGCGCAATGCTGCACTTGCCCACAAGGGGGCGCATGCATCTGGATTTTGTTCATAGCAGCTGAGAGACTGCTGGCGCGCCCATTCTCTATCTGTCTCCCTCTCCCTCTCTCTCTGTCTGTCTCTCTCTCTCAAAAAAAAAAAAAAAAAAAAAAAAAAAAAAAAAAAGATGGACTTTGAGGAACCAATGCTTGGATCCTCATCAAAGCCAAGTCTCCTTCCTATTGTGAACTGCAAACTGTTTCATCCAATCTTATCTTCAAGTTTTAGATTGAGAAGTGAACAAGGACCCATGGAAGGGTTTTGACAAATGGGAGGAAAATGACACGAGGAGAAACTTGATTCTCTTTATCCAACTCCTACTCTCTTTATCCAATGTTTGTGAAGCACACACCACCATTGATTCCAAATTTAAAAAAAAAAAACAGAATGAGATTTGCATCTGGCAAATTTTGAACTGAGTAGATATTTTTCCCAGAGATAATCACTACAAATAATCTCTGTGAACTCATTTTCCACTTTATTTCCTGTACCTTGCCTGGCCAAAAATGTCTTACCAAAGAACCCTTCATAGTGACATCTGTGGTGCCATCTGCTGCTTCCTCCCCTTCAGGATCCTCAGGCCCTCAGAACCCATCTGCCCCTCTTGGAGACATGGGGGCACTCCGTCAAAAATGGCATCTCTAAGCACCTTTTCTCTGGAACTCAAGTGTAAGCTAAGCTGTTGACATAACTTATTTATGCGTGCACACATGTGTGTGTGTGTGTGAGACAGAGTGCACATGTGTCATGGTGCACATGCGGAGGTCAGAGGACAACTTCGAGGTGTCTGTGCTTCACCTGCTTTGAGACTGGACTCTTGCTGATGCAAATAAACTTTCAGCCTACAAGCAAACATCAGACTGCCTGAACTAGAGGTTTGGATTTTGGGTTTTCCTGGCTATGCTTCACATTGTTGTAGGCATGTTGGGACCACAGATGCATGAGCCACTTTGCATCCAGCTTTAAGTGGGTGCTAGGGAACTGAACCCAGGCCATCAGGCTTTGCAAGCAAGACGTTTTAGCTGCTTAGCCATCTTTCCAGCCCCTATAAGCAAAGACCTTATTAAATATATTTTATTATTTAGAAACATAGATATATGATAGATAGATGATAGATAGATAGATAGATAGATAGATAGATAGATAGATAGATAGATAGATGATAGGGACAGAGAAGGGCATTCCAGGGCCTCTAGCCACTATAAACAAACTCCAGGTGCATGTGTCACTTGGTGCATCTGGCTTATGTGAGTACTAGGGATGCAAAAACAGGTTGTTAGGCTTTGCAGGCAAGCACCTTAACCACTGAGCCATCTCCAGCCCAGCAAAGCCCTTTCTAAGGAAGTTACTCAGCCATCCACTCTTCTTCATTATAGCAGTACCTGGGATAGTCACAGCTCTGGTGAGTAGTGTGTCATGAGCAAGTCTCCTAAACTCACTAAGCTTCATTTTCCTTACACTTAAGGATGTTTAGGAGTATGTGGAAGTTTCAAAGATAGAACAAAACACTAGTGAGGAGTAGCTGTCCTGTAAATGTCTTTGAGGACATGAACCAAATGGCTTCTTTGAGGAGTGATCAATTTTACATAATGAGCAGTTTCAAGATTCAGTGAAATAATTACCATTCCTATGTGCTCATGGGTTTGTCGGTTAGGAATCTGAGCAGACATAACAGAGATGGTTCATGTCTGTCCTATCATGAAGGACCTCAACTAAATGATGCTAATGGCTTCAGCAACTCAGATGGGTCTTAAGCTTGGTCCCTAATTCATGATCCCAGCTGGCTTTTACTTGGCTGTTTCTGGAGGGACTATAATGGCTTTTTCTTGGCTCATAAGTCTGGATTCATGGGTTGTATGTGTGGAACATCTGGGAGCAGCCAAGACATGTGTCTCTACATAATTTGGGCTTCCTCTCAGCATGGTGTCCACAGTCAGACATGGTGACTCTTTCACCACAATGAGTGCTCCCAGAGGGGTGCAGTGTAAGCTGCTGGCTTCTTTTGACTTGTCCTCAGAATGCCTAAAGCTTCTATTGGCCAAGCGCTAGGACCAGCTTCAATTTAAGCAGAGGAAGTAGATGTCACTCACCAATTACATGACACTGAGAATTTGCACTCATCTGCCATCTTTATCTTTTTTTTTTTTTAATTTTTATTGATTTTTAATCTTATATACCAAAAAAAACCCCACCTGATATTTCCCTCCCCTCCCCCATTCCACTTTAGAACTCCAGTCTCCATCATATCCCCTCCCTTTCTCCATTAGTCTCTCTCCTAATTTGATGACATCATCTTTCTCTTCTATTTTGAGGGTCTTGCAAAGGTATTGCTAGGCTCTGCAAGATCATGGATATCGAGGCCAATTTCTGTCTGGGCAGCTGCATAGTAAGAGGTCATATCCTTCCTTTGGCTCTTCCATTCTATCCGCCCCCTCTTCCGCAATGGTCCCTGAGCCACTGGAGGATGTGACAGAGGTGTTTCAGTGCTAGGCACTCCTCCATCCCTTCTTCTCAGCACTATGTTGCCTTTTGTGTCGTCCCAGTGGTCATCACCATCTGAAAAGAGAAGCTTCTCTAGCCAGAAGTGAGAATAGCATTAATATGTGGACATGAACATTTAGTGTAGTGTCCCCAGGGCAGCTTGGTGGGAATAATATATACATTTAGTCAGCCATGAGCAGGCTTATACCCCAAGGCTCATGACCTCACCTACCATAGACTTTTACTTAGGTTTTCAGTACCGGGTATGTATTCCCGCCCGTAGAGAGGGCCTTCAGTCCAATTATGGAGCAGTTGGTTACCCCAAGAGTAGACACGCCACTATTGCACCCGTTCAGTCATTGGGCCTGTCTGGCCAAGCTTGAATATTCAGCATCCACTATTTTCACTGTTGATGGCTTCTGTCTCCCATACGCTGCGTGCAGTGCAGCTTTTTCCAGCTTTCAGTTGGCTGGTCTACAGGGAGAAGGTTTTCTGCTCAGCACCAGCTTGCTTTCTCAGTGTCCTTGCCTCTCAGGCATGAGATGTCTTCAGCAATAGGGTCTTACTATCTATTTCTCTAGGGAAACCAAGGGCTTTGGCAAAAGCCTTAATGTTTTGGAGGCTACCGGGACCTCCTTGGCCAACATCTCACTGGAAGGAGTTCCATCCCAGGTACTGAAAATTTTCTAGTAACAGTCTACATCTTCTAGACGTGACCTTAATCAAAAAAGTAGTTTTACATATGTCTTATTGATAATATCTTGAGTTTAGATTGTCCCTCCCCCTGCCCTTTTTGTATGCATTCTCTTCCCATGGCCTCGCTTAGGCCATTCCCCTCCCTGTACTCAGTTCTTCTACTTTATATATGTGTATTACCATACACTTAAGTCCTTCCTTTCTTCCCTCCCTTATAGCCTTTTACCCGCTTACTGGTTTCTGGTACCTATTTTTGGTTCCAGTTCATACACAAGTCTATACATTGGTAGCTAGGATCCACATATGAGAGAGAACATGTGACGTTTGGCTTTCTGAGCCTGGGTTACCTCACTAAGTATAATCCTTTCCAGATCCATCCATTTCCCTGCAAATTTCATAATTTCATTTTTCTTTACTGCTGAATAGAACTCCATTGTGTAAATGTACCACAACTTTATTATCCACTCATCTGTGGAGGGACATCTAGGCTGCTTCCATTTCTTAGCTATTGTGAATAGAGCAGCAATAAACATGGTTTTGCAAGTATCTCTAAGGAAGTGAGAAGAGTCCTCTGGATATATGCCTAGGAGTGCTATAGCTGGATCATATGGTAAATCTATTTCTAGCTGTCTCAAGAACCTCCACACTGATTTCCACAGTGGCTGGACCAGCTTACAATCCCACCAACAGTGTAGAAGTGTTCCTGTTTTTCCGCATCCACGCCAACACTTATTGTCATTTGTTTTCTTGATGGCAGCCATTCTGACAGGAGCATCTTTATCTTTTATCACTCTCTCTGCAGCACCAAAATGCTTTCAAATGTACTTGGGCCTTCCTGATTGTTTTCTAGTTTATATTTTTTTTTTTTTTTGTCTTCTCTTCTAAATTCTCAACTTGATTACAGAACCTCATGTAGCCCATGTTTCTTTCTATTTTTGTTTCATTTGATGCATGGTCTTACTCTGTAGCTCTAGCTGGCCTGGAACTCATTTTTTAGCCCAGGCTGACCTTGAACTCACAGAAATCCTTTGGCTTCAGCCTCCTAAATCCTGGGTTCACAAACAGAAGACATGGTGTTTGGCTCTTCCCACACAATAAAAGAAGCATAATCAGAGAGCATAAATTAGAGGAAGTACAAAATAAATACTGACTCAACAAAAATATTTTGTTTCTCAAAGAAGCAAAGGCCTTAGATAAAAGGGTTCAGACTGGGGTACATTGCAGCAAAGATGTCACATCTGTCAGCCCAGGCCAAAACACTAATGTAGAGCTTCAGTTGGGATACCAATGACCTCATCTCTTATCTGCCTAACTTCCTGCTTTCTGTTCCTTTTCCCTCTCTCGGATACTTGTTTCCCACAGGGAAAGCTGGCCTCTTTTATGACACGGTCCCAAGTTCTCATCAATAAGTCTCTGAATTTATCATGTTCCTTATGTCGTATTTTTCAATCATGAATTAATTAAGCCATAAATACTGAGTTCCAGCTATAGACTTAGTGTAGATACAGGAACAGAGGAACTCCAGTAAATGATAGACAAGATCACTGCTGCGATGGCATATTAATTCTAATAAAATACTATCCATCATCCTCATAACAATGGACTGCTTGGAAAAGCACTAGAAAGCCATGAAAAATTTTCAATTTAATGTGGGCGCAACACGAAGTCTAAGCAAAGATTTTCAATATATCAGACATCTGCATTAACATTTCCAAGTGTTTTTTAATCTCTTGCTCCATGTTCTAAAGCGAAAGAGAGGGGCTAGAGAGATGGCTTGGCAGTTAAGGTGTTTGCCTGCAAAGCCAAAGGACCCAGGTTCGACTCCTGAGAACCCATGTAAGCCAGATGCACAAGGGGGTGCATGCATCTGGAGTTCGTTTACAGTGGCTGGAGGCCCTGGCATGCCCATTCTCTCTCTCTCTCTCTTTCTACCTGCCTATTTCTGTATCACACACACTCTCTCTCAAATAAATAAATAAAAATAAAATATTTAAAAAAGAGCAAGAGGGCTGGAGAGATGGCTTAGCACTTAAGGCACTTGCCTGCCAAGCCTAAGAACACCTGATCAATCCATGTGTAGCCAAATGCAAAAAAAAAAAAAAAAAAAAAAAAAAAAAAAGTGACACAAGGGTGCAATGCCACACTTGCCTACAAGGGGGCGCACACGTCTGTAGTTCATTTACAGTGGCTGAGAGGATGTTGACGCACCCATTCTCTCTCTCTGCCTCTTCCTCTCTGTCTGTCTGTCTCTCTCTCTCTCTCTCTCTCTCAAATAAGAAAAAAAAAAGAAGAAGAGCAAGAGAAGGAGGTAGGAAGAGGAAGAGAAGGGAAGAAAAGACAGGCAGGAGGGAGGGATGGAAGGGAGGAAGCAAAGAAGAAAGAAAGAAGGGAGAAAGTGAGCTGAAGGAGAAAAGGGGAGGAGAAGAGAGGAGGAAGAATGAAATATGGACAGGAAAAAAAGGAAGGTTAGGAAGAAGAGGGGAAAGGAAGGAAGGGAGGGAGGGAAGGGAGGAAAGCTAAATGACCACTAAAGATGAGAGCCAATGTAGACTGGGGTAGCTGTTCAATGCTCTTTAAAGTTGTCTCATACTTACAACAGCCTTCCAAACCCCGTACAAAATAACTGTAACAGTTTCTTATTCAATTTCATGGGTTTATTTCAAGTGTTTACTCTGTTCAGCAACCTCTGTTGTGAATTACAAAGTAAGGCTTATCTTAAACCCATATGGTCATGTATTTGCCCCAATAACATGGAGTAAATAATCCTAATTTTTTGTTTACTTGTTTATTCAACAAATATTTCAAATCCATTTCAGACATGGATTTAGGTGTTAGAAATACTGCAGTAAAACACGACATAAATGACTCCTTGCCAAATTTCTGTGTGCATTCAGGTCTATTTCACCATGTTTTAATCTTTTAACCTGTGTATTAATCTGTGCAACAGCATTATACCATGATAACTATTGGGGCTTTTAGTTGATGTGTTCAATATCTGATATAGGTCCTCAGTGTTTTCCCTTGGTGTTCTTACTCATGTATTTTTTTGGCATGGGGCTTAGAATCAATGAGTCTATATTTTGCTGTGTTTTGTGGTTCTGGAGATTAAATGCAAGACTTTATGCACTCTGTCACAGGGTTATATCCCTAGCAGTCAGAATCAGCAAGTTTAAAGACAATAGAATAGACTTTTCATTTGATTGACCTAGCCTTAAATGTGCAGTTTTTCCAAAGAGGGTGCGTGTGTGTGTGTGTGTCAGAGAGAGAGAGAAAGAGATACTGAGTCTCTTCAGGAATATAAAAATCTTTCTTATTAATTTGTACCTTTTTGTATCCCCATGGAACTACTTGAGCTGTCTTTATATAGATCTTTTAAATTACTTGTTTGTTCCTTGACATTTTATGTTTTATAGTACTGTGGTAAATGGCACCATTTCTTGTAGTCAATCAGCTAACTGGTCATTTCATATATGTGAAAAATATTGATTTCTCTTTGCAGTTTGTTCTTAATTAAAAGGTATAATCATCTGTATTATGTTTCCCATTGATTTTCTTGTGTGCTCCATATAATTATGCTATCTATCAAAAATGGTAATTTTACAAAGACCAGTTGTAAAGCAGCCCAAATGAATATTTGCATCCTTGCTGGTAGCCTTCCAGAATAGATTCCATATTGCAGACAGAATGAGTTTAATAAGCCACCAATATAATTATTCCACATTCACTACCTGCTCCACTTTAAATATTTCCCATTTTTCTCAAGACAAAGACCAAAATCCTTAGCAACAAGTACAAACATGAAACATCTCTTGTTTAAATTTTCAAGTCCATTCCACCTAAAACTATTTCAGTCACTTTGCTCTAATTCCTTGATGGAGGCAGCGTCTCTTCCAACATGAGGAATTTGCCCATGACTGTCTCTGTCTCAACTATTTTGACATCTACTCTTCACCTATTTTCTGCTCATTCTTTTCTTTTTTTTTTTCTGTTGTTTTTTGAGGTAGGGTCTCACTCTAGTCCAGGATGACCTCACTATGTAATCTCAGGGTGGCCTTGAACTCACAGTGATCCTCCTACCTCTGCCTCTTGAGTGCTGGGATTAAAGGCGTGTGCCACCATGCCTGTCTACTGCTCATTCTTTTCATCTCATCTCAATCACCACTTCTATGGGGACTGTTTCCTGTCACCCACATTTGGTCTCAAGTTTTCATTGTTTCCTTTGTTATCACCAAAAGTCTCCCCTTCAGAGCTGAAATGTTATTGTCCACATTCACTCCACGGCAGAAGAGAGCATGTTTACTGATCCTGTTATTTTCTAGAGCAGACATGGTGTCCGACTTCCACACTGAAGTCTAGCTCATGTTCATTGCCCTCTCCAGGCACGCTATACACATTGAGAAGGAAGGGTCCACTGCTTACTCACCTTTTAATCTTTCACCACAATACCTATACAGTCTGATATAAAATCACTATTTGATATAAACCTTGGAGTTTAAGTTAATTAATGAGATTAGCTCTTGTGTATCAATGTTACATAAGAGAGCAAAGTTTTATCAAAGCAAGGAATAAAATAAGAGTGGGCAACAAAAAGGAAAAATACCCAGTCTCAGAGATCTGTAAAAAGCATTTGAAGAGTACGAAAGAGGAAACTGGAGGTGGCTTATGTGCTTTCCTCTCAAAGCCCTCTACAAGTAGTGTTCAGATTTAATCCCCACTGTGATGGTACTAAGAGGTCGGGCCTTTGAGGAACTGATTAAGTCAAAATGGCTCTTCCTTAATGAATTTGTGCCTGAGGTCCTATTAGAGTCTTCTGTTCTTCTCCATGTGAGAGTATAGCACTGTTCCCTTTTCACTTGTCTGTCCTTGTAACCACACCTAATGGGTGCCATCTATGAAGAATAAGCTTCCCTCAGACATCTCTCTGCCAGTGCCTTGATCCTGGATTTCCCAGCCTCTACGACTGTGAGGAACTGATTTATGTTGTCACAGTGAAACACATTTGATACAACAGCAGAGGAAAGGAATACCAGGAGTGGGATGAGGGCAAAGGCATTTGGGAGAGAATAGGAGGAGAACTAAACAAAACCTAAGGGTAAGTGAATAAGCACTATGGAAATGTGCTATTTTGAAATCTAATTTTAAAATATAATTTTTTAAAAAGAAAGAAGAAACAAGAGTTTGGAAGGAAGTACCTTGCATGGGTGGACAATGCTGCTTACAAAAGTCATTGACTCATTAAAGGAAAATCCCAGTGGCAGCTATGGGGTATTTCCAAATACATTGTTAGTTATGGAAGCCCCAGGGGCCTTCAAAATAATGTAAATGATTACATTGTATTTGGTTGTCCACCATAACTAGAGGGTAAGACTCTACTGCTAAAGACATGGAAATCTATGTCCAGGGTGGAAGGCATAGAAAAGTCAAGCTGAAACTGAGATAGAAGCTTCCGCTCAGCTGGCTAGCTTTCATATGCCCAAAGGTGCTATGCAGGCTACACCGGGTGTGGGGGGTGGGCTAAGGTCTTCAGTAGTCTTATCCAGCTCTGGATCTTATGCACACCACAACTAACCCACTAAGCCAGATTTACCCTCTGGTGTAACAGTCACATGACTGCTGGGGGAGTAAGCAACCACTTTATGATTGCATTGGATTTGAGGCCAGCCTTCTACATATTCATGTTTATAGCCATAGGTCAGTGCTGCTCTCAGCCTTCATTAGAGATGCTTCTTTTGTGCAGTGGGCATGTGTTGACGCAGAGACTCATACCTGGTGAAAATGCTGAGAAGTGACTGTTGAGTCATCGCTATGGGACATCTCTATCACCCGCTTCAAGGACCAGGGAGCACAGTGGACGAGGGGGTGGAAAGGAGGATGGGGAGGACTGCTGTGAAATGTTACCCTCTGTTGCACTCTCGAACTCAGTGCAGCTCTAGTTTTCTGCATAAGACCTGCACAAAATTTGATCCAGCATGGGTTGAGGAGGGACTCATGATGCCTCTCCCCTCTCTGAGGAGCTGTTGGCAGTTAATGGTTGCTGAGGAAAGAAGAACCATTCTTTTTTATTATTTTTTAATATATATATTATTTTTATTTTAAATATATATTTTTATTGACAACTTCTATACTTACAAACAATAAACCATGATATTTCCCTCCCCTCCCCCCATTCCCCTTCATAACTTCACTCTCCATCATATCCCCTCCCTCTCTCCATTAGCCTCTCTTTTAATTTGATGTCTTCATCTTTTTCTCCTATTATGAGGGTCTTGTGAAGGTATTGCTAGGCACTGCAAGGTCATTGATACTGAGGCCAATTTCTGTCTGGACCATTTCATTGTAAGGAGTCATACCCTTCCTTTGGCTCTTACATTCTTTCCGCCCCCTCTTCTACAATGGACCCTGAGCCTTGGAGGGTTTGACAGAGATGTTTCAGTGCTGGCACTCCTCCATCCCTTCTTCTCAGCACTATGTTTCCTTTCGGGTCATCCCAGTGGTCATCACCATCTGCAAAGAGAAGCTTCTCTAACCAGAAGTGAGAGTAGCGTTAATATGTGAATATGAGCATTAAGTATAGTGCCCCCAGGGCAGCTTGGTGGGAATATTATATACTTTAAAGCCAGACAACCTCCCCTGCCATAGACTTTTTTTTTTTTTTATTTGGTTTTTTGAGGTAGGCTCTCACCCTGGCCCAGGCTGACCTGGAATTAATTTTGTAGTCTCAGGGTGGCCTCTAACTCACTGCAATCCTCCTACCTCTGTATCCTGAGGGCTGGGATTAAAGGTGTGTGCCACCACGCCCCACCTGCCACAGACTTTTGATTAGTTTTTTCAGTACCAGGCAGGTATTCCCTCCCATAGACGGGCCTTCCATCCAATTATAGAGCAGTTGTTTTCCACAAGAGCAGACATGCCACTATTGCACCCATTCAGTCATTGGGTCTGTCTGGCCAAACTTGAGGTTTCCAGTGTCCACTGTTTTCACCACTGATGACTTCTGTATCCCAAATGGCTGCATGCAGTGCAGCTTCTTCCAGCTTTCAGTTGGCTGGTCTACAGGGAGAAGGTTTTCTGCTCAGCACTAGCTTGATTTCCCAATGACCTTCCTGCTCAAGCAAGTGAGGTCTTTAGCAATAGGGTCTTACCATCTGTTTCTCAAGGGAAACCAAGGGCTTTGGCAATAGCCTTTAATGTTTTGGAGGCAACAGGGACCATCCAGACCAACAACTCACTGGAAGATATACCATCCCAGGCACTGAAAATTTAGTAACAGTCTATAGCTTCTGGATGTGCCATTATCCAAAAAAAGTAGGTTTACGTAACTTTTAGTCATAATATTTTGAATTTTTATTGACCCTCCCCCCACTCTTCTTTTACACAATCTCTTGGTATAGCCACTGGTATATTGTTCATGCCTTTATCCATGCTTATAAAACAACCCTAAAAAAAGCTCAATGGGTCACAAAAAAAAAGGGGGAAAAATGACATGAGGGAGATGACTTGCTAAGAAGAAGGAGTTCATCAGGAGGCAGTGGGGGTAAGAGAAAATAATAGCAGGATGAATATACTCAAAACTCAGTATATGCATGTATAAAATTATCAAAATAAATAAAAATATTTTAAGATTCTTAGTCAGGGGTGGTGGCACACACCTTTAATCCCAGTACTCAGGAGGCAGAGGTAGGAGGATTGTTGTGTGTTCGAGGCCACCCTGAGACTACATAGTCAATTCCAGGTCAGCCTGGGCCAAAGTGAGACCATCCCTCGAAACACTCCCCCCAAAAAAGATTCTTACTACTTTGTTAGAGCAGTGTGAGTGAATCTAAACTAATATATCTCCACTAATCACCAAGAGAAAAGGTAAACATTGATTAATTCCAATATTCATAAGCACTGAATACATAATTTAAGATTATTCTGGAAAAGTGAGTCATAAGGATAATAGATATAATTACTGAATTCTTATAATGTGCCATGTGTTGTACAAAGCATTGCACAGTCATTATCATATCAAGTTCTCATAGCAATACTATAAAAGGTCAATCATTACCTCTGGGTTAGAAGCTAAGGCTAGTTGAGAGCAAACATGCTTCCCAGAGCTGCACAGATAGCAAATAGGATAGCCAGGATTCCAATCCAGTCTGCAGTATAGTTTGATGAATCAGAATACAACAGCATCTGGGTTCTAACCAATCGTCATACAGTCACGTGGTGTCAGCAGAAGGAAATAATGCCAGATCCACTAAGAGTGAACATTAGGCAGGAGGACATAGCTGAATTGAACAACCAAGAAAGCCTGGTGATGCCTCAAATTGAAGTTTCTGTCTCCAAAATGCAGGTGCCCACTGTCCATACATATTACCAAAGGGCCTAGGTGAGAATGCTCTCTCTTTGCAGGTTCACACCAAGACTGAGGATGCTCAAGACCATGGTCCCTCACACTCAATGTGATGGAATAAGACCTCTCTGTGGGTCCAGGAATACTGCTCCCACTGGCTTGAGGAAGGATAGCCATGAACCCAACGCAGTCTTAATGTACTGAAGTTTTGGGTCTTTCATTTTGAACATAATCCTCTCCCGGTATCTTCTCGTGTTCTTTCTTCCCTTCGTCCCACTTCCACTGAACCCCTTCTTCTTCCTAATTAGGCCCTTTTCTACTCTGATGTCACTTCTTTTCCTTGTGTATTTAATTAGAGTTGTCTGCATGGGCACAGGTAGGGTAGTATTTATGAGACCATGTGAGTCCTACCAGTAACTATCCCATTTCATAAAATGTCTCCCACTCCTACAGCCATTGTTAACTACCTATAACTCCTTGGAGAGGAATAGGGACAATATGCGCTTCTCTATTACCTCTGACATAATGTTGATGGGCCCAGTGTTGTGTAGGTTATGACAGTCACTGTGAAGTCATGAATGCAATGGCCGTGTTGTAATTGGATGACAGCAGACCACGGCACTCCTCCCCATCCTACATTTCTTACATTCTTTCTACCCTTTCTTCCACATTGTTCCCTGAGCCTAGAGGGGTGATATACATGTTTCATTTAGCATTGAGCACTCCAGTGTCACTTTTAACAGTTACCACCATCTGCAGAAAAGATTCTATAACCAAAGGAAAAAATTATATCAATCTATGGGCATAGACATTATACACACACACACACACACACACACACACACACACACACACACACACAGAAGAAATGTAACCAACCAGGATTCATACTTTCCCTTTGTGAGAGAGTATCAGCCACTGTTTGAGTGTCACCCAAATCATAGTTTATAATGATTTTAACAATCATTTCAGTGAACAAACTCCAAAAAATTCTACACACATGAAGGCCAGATAGGGAGAACAAGACAGAATGGGCATGCCAGGGCCTTTAGCCACTGCAAATGAACTCTGATGCATACACCACCTTGTGCATCTGGCTTATGTGGGTTCTAGGGAATCTATCCTGGGCCCTTAGGCTTTGCAGGCAAGTGCCTTGACCATGTAGCCAACTCTCCAGCCTGAAAATGTATTTTTAATTCCTTTTTCCCACCTCCAATTACATTCAGACAAATTATCTAACATAATTCATTGAAGCTTCTATAATAAGATTTAGGGATGACAGGAAGATACTTTGATCACTTAAAATCCATTACAAAGAAAAGCACTAGAGTTGAATTAAAAAACAGTCCAATTATAACATTTTCATGAAGCTCCAGAGACAAAGCCTAAAGAATTTGTTGTTTAAAGAAATTCAATGACAAAGTCAAATTTTCTTGCCCTTGTTGGCTATAAGTCTGTGGGTTATGCCAGAGCTTTCTATTCAGTCTTCTTTTATGTTAATATAGATTGTTATTTGGGACTGGTAACCACTATGTGACTCAGATTGTCTTCCACTTAAGTATTGCCAAGGAGCTCAGGTTTGACAAATGAAATAGGGACAGTAGTAACATGCTTTCCCATATCTAGGGAAGACTCACAAAACCCAGATCTGGTCTTCCAATTTCCCTGCTTTCTCCTTTCTTTATCTTTAACATTGACGCCAAAGATGACCCTGAGGCCATCTATCCATGCCACTAGCCTACACAACTCTGGGTTCCAAAGTGATTGCACAAGGATGGAATTTTATGTGAAAAACCCGAATTTATTTGTTACAGCAGCTAGTCCTGGCACAATCAAGAGAAAGGTAAGAGAAATTCAAGAGTAAAATTCAGCACTTCCAATTCTTACTTTATAACTGAGGTTTGTTCAAGAGTCCTGTGTGCACTCTTCAGGCACTGGGTGCCACAACAAGCAGTCACTTTTGAACCTTATTAATTCAAGAGTCTAAATGGAGAAGAGAACACATAAAATTATCATAACACTAGTTTCACAGCCTTCAACTTTTGTCTTTGAAATTCAATAAACAAGTAAATTCCTAATTACTAAGGCAAATTTTCCAAGCAAAATGATATCCCCGGAATAAGAATGAAAGCCACAGGAGATAGGGCTGAGAGAAGAAGAGAGAAAGGAGAGGTGGGTGAGGTCTCTCTCAGATTCATTCTGGCCAAGTCATTTCTCAATGCAGAGGTAGTGGTCCAGGGTTCATGACCAGGAAGCAAACAACTGAGCAGTGGTGTCTGAGATTCATGCTCTGTGGGCGGGCATCGCTGGGACATCACCCAGACAGTACTATGAAGTTTTATCATCATATGATTTTTACCAGTGCAGGAGAGGGAGCCATCAGTCTTCATATTTCTTCAGATGCCAGGGAATAGTCTATGGGAGACTGTATCTACTTACTATATATGTCACATTTTATAATTGTGACATCTCTAATCATCAAACCTTACTTAAGGTGCCTTTCTGTCTTAGTTTCCTGGTACCTGTAGCTTAGAAATGATCAAAAGCAGGAGAGACAGCATCATCACAGCACCTCCTCAATCTCTTGAGAGCATGTCTCCACTCTCACATCCAGCTCAATGACTCAGCTACATTTCCTGATTGGAGCTGGTTAGGTTTCAGAAACCAACTTCCTAGGGTATTTTTAGACAAGTTGTCACATGTTTTCCTGCTAAAATTTATCTTTAATTTTTTTTTAATTTGTAATGTATTTATTTGAGAGAGAGAGAAGGAGAAAGAGAGAAAAGGAAGGAAGGAAGGAAGGGAGGGAGGGAGGGAGGGAGGGAGGGAGGGAGGGAGGGAGGGAGGGAGGGAGGGAGGAAGGAAGGGGGAAGAATGGGTGCACCAGGGCCTCCAGCCACTGTAAACAAACTCCAGATGCATATGCCATCTTGTGCAACCGGCTTTATGTGGGTACTGGGAAATCGAACCTGAGTCCTTAGGCTTTGCAGGCAAGCACCTTAACCTCTGAGCCATCTCTCCAGCCCCTTAATGGATTTATTTATTTATTTATTATTGACAACTTCTTTAATTGTACACAATATCCCATGGTACTTCCCTCCCTCCCCCACTTCCCCCTTTGAAACTCCACTCTCCATCATATCCCCTCCCCCTTTCTTTAATAACAGAAAAAAGCTGTTGCTATTTCTGAGGGCCACATGCCCAGGGAAATAGAGAGGATGAATCTCTCTGCCACATACTCTTAGAGAGCTGCTGCTCCTGAGTTCTTAGAATTCTTGTTCTTGGAAAACCAGGCTCCACACAAAATGTGTGGCCTCTAGTGAACTGCTCTAGAAGTCTGTAGATCATCAATGTAAAGGGAAAACAAGAGGTAGATGCTCTGCTATACAGACATCTGGAGTGTTTTACTAAAAAGCATCACTACTCTAAACTTTGCTTTGAGTCAATCTTTCTGGAGAACACAGACAGCACTGGAGGAGAGATATTTGCCTAATACTCTTTAGCACATATGCATAACTGCTGGAGAAGGCTGGGTTCCAGCACACATCTCAGCAGCATCTTGGAACCCACACAAGGCAGCCTTCCCTTCGTTGTCCTTGCCAACCCCACAAGTACTGAGTGTTGCCAGCAGCTGCTCTCTTGACATGCAGACATGTAGGAAGGATGTGTTAACTCCTTACCAGCTTTACAAATGACTTTGATAATTTTTCTTGTTTGGCTTTTCTCCCCTTTGAGGAAATGTTTGGGTTCCTATCGAATCATCTCATTTATATCCCAATTAAAACAGGAAGTAATTATCATCAATTCTCATGTAAGACTAGCTACTGTCTTGTAATTACCATGTTAATTGACATTAAGATTAGATAGAAATTATTGTTGCCTTCTTCTTACTAAAAAACACAGAATGAAATGTCAGGAGTGAAAAATAAGATCTTTCCTCCTAAGAAAGTCTGTCTAGAGAGCATTTTCCTCATTGTATATTTCTCATTGTTTAAGTCACTCATTCATTTGAAAGTAGATGACGAGGTGGGAGGCAGTCTCCAAGATGGTATTCCTATGCTAATATAGATCCCTATACTGAGCAAGGCTAGCCCATATGTTCAAGAGGATGTGTTGAAAATAATGGTGAATTCTAAAGTTAAGATAGAAAAGATATTTCAGCTCTTCCTTGTCCAAAGAGACATTCAGCAACTGTATGGAGAGGTCAATATGGTATTGCAAATATCCAGTACCAACTTGCAGTTATTGCATACTCCCTGGAGAAATGGGTCATTCCAGCCCTAATCAAGTTTGTAAAGGAATATAGCCCAACCCACATCTTAACTGCAATCTAACAAAAGTCCCAGAGGTACCTCATTGTTTTCCGAAGTGCTTATTCAGAAATGCTAAAATATAATTAATGCTATATTGTTGCTTTAAGCCACTAAATGTTGATGTAATCTGCTCTGTAGCAGTAGATAATAGATGCAGATGGTGATTGTATCGCTGATGGAGGAGATGGTGATGCTAGTTCACATCTCCTAGGCAGAGAAAAGATATAATCAAATGCAAGATTTGCCATGTAAAGAGTGACAACCTTAATTAAAGATAAGCCACAAAGCAAACGACTTGGAGCTAAATTGGCTTATTTAGATTCTGATTTGTAGCTATATCCTTTTTGTGTGAAAGGTAGAAAGAACACCCAGATATTTTGGCTCCAGGTTCTTCAAAGCATAATAGTAACCTTATTTTTTAATTAAAGAAGTAGAGACAATGTCTGTAAAAAAAAAAAAAAAAAAAAAAAAAGGTCTGACTGGGTTCCTTTATTCCCCATTCAGATTATCTGTATTACAGTTCTGAGTAGAGAGATAAGGTCTCCCTTACTGTCAAATTGTTTTATTACAGAGCCATCTTTGCTTATCTGAAACATGAACCTTCCTGTTTGTATGGATGTTAAAGTTTGTGAAACATGGTTTAGATAACTAAACTGCATGAGGTGATAAAACAATGTTCACAAAATAATTTGTATAAATCCTTATCAATAACTTAATCTATAATTGACCTAAACTTAAAATAAATGTATTTTGTTTTGGTTTTCTACCTTATACTGACACAAGATGTTTTCAAATACTTAAGAAATAGATGAAAACAAAACCCAGTTCACATCTGATCTTAACTTTTATATTGCCTCCCCAGTATTTTACCCAAAAGGCTTGACTGAAATGAAATTTTGACATGTTTTTAATCTAAAACACAAGGGGAGGTCTTTCCCATGCACACTTAGAATCTGGAGTAGATTCCCGAACACTATCTCCATTGTAGGATATTTGCAACAAAAATAACACAAACCAGTCATTCTGGTTCTCATTTTACAGACAATCTATAGCCCAGAGTAGCACAGTAAATGAGAACAGTGTGAGTTAGATCTGTAAGCCAAGCCTAGGAAGAGCCAGAGTCTAGAGTTGAACCTGTGCTTGTGTGACTTGAGACTATGGTTACAAGCCAGATGCTCGTAACTGATACTTTCTTAAGGGGGCACAGAAACGTGGTAATCCTGTTAGGTCATATCTCCACTCCCTACAAGATATACTCAGTGTGGTGGTGTGATTCAGGTGTCCCCATAAACTTACGTGTTCTGAATGCTAGGTTCCCAGCTGATGGAGATTTTGGAATTAATGCTTCTTGGAGGCAGTGTATTGTTGGGGAGGGCTTATGGGTGTTATAGCCAGTGTCCCCTTGCCAGTGGTTCACACACTCTCCTATTGCTATTGTCTACCTTATGTTGGTGAGAAGGTGATGTCCACCTTCTGTTCATGCCATCATGGAGCTTCCCCTCAAGCCTGTAAGCCAAAATAAACCCTGTTTTTTTCCCCACAAGCTGCTCGTGGTTGGGTGATTTCTACCACCATGCGACCTGACTGCAACACTCACTAAGGTTACCAAGGAAAGCATATGCATAGAATCCACCTGGCAAAGCAAGGCACGTTCTCATTAGCTGTGATCTTGTTCCAAGCCTCCAATGCAAAACACAAACCAGGTCCATTCATGTGACAGAATCCCCCTAAAGACAAAACTAGTCCTTATTACCATTGTATAGTAGAAGTGCACAGGCAGCTATCATGGAGAGAAGACCCAAAGGTCTTAGGAGAGTGCAAATGAGCCTTGGATGAGAGGCCTGGGCCTCTGGTTCCTGCTGTGTGCAGGAGCTGAACATCTTTAGAGTTCGATTCCAAACGAGGGGAAGCCTAAGCTTCCCGAGAAAGAGAGAAATAGACAGACATGCCATAACTCAGCGTCTGACCTACACAGAAGGGATGGATGGGAAAACACCCTTGCTGGCACTTGGTCTTTATTTGCCTCCAAAGCTTTGCCATGAACATGTAGTGTGAACAGCTACTTCACTGCATCACATTCCCATCCCTGTTGTGGAGAGTTTGGTCCCCAATGGCTCCTTGAAGAACAGCAGGCTCTGGGAGCTAGCTTCCTTGTTTTCCACTATGCCGCTGCCTCCTAACACAGTGTCCACTCTCCTGGCTGTGTCCTTGTTTTCTGCTGAGAGAAGTCCCAGATGCCGACTCCCTAATGATAGCCTGCATGCCATCTGGTCCTGGATGGGCATCTGCCTTGCTCTCACTCTCATCACATCTTGAATTGGACCTTATTGTAATTCCAGTGATTTTTGCCAGACTACCACCAAACACCTCATCTGTACATGTGTGTGAGTATTGTGTGTGTGTGTGTGTGTGCACACACTGTGCATGCTGTGTGTGAGTGTAGGTGTGTGCCTCACAGTGCTGCAGGTAGAGATCAGATGGGTCCTTGTCTTCCACCTTGTTTGAGGCAGGGTCTCTCACTGATGTTGCTGCATACACCAGGCTAGCTGGCCCACACTAACTTCTAGCAGATTGTCATGTCTCAACCTCCCATCTTGACATAAACACACAGGGATTACAGATGCTCATGCCGCTGCGTCTGGCTTTTCATGGGTTTTGGCAACACAAAAGCAAATCCTCATACTTGCAAGGCTTTATTTACTGACCCATGTCCCCAGCCCTCTCAAGATCTGTTTTCTGATCTTGTGGACACTATTTCTCCTGCCAGACCATCTTCATTATCCATCAGAAGCTCTGTTCCTCATACCTCTTTCCATCATAACATAGGCCAGATACCATCTCTCTCCTGGGTAACTATTCTGTACTCCATAATTCCTCTTAACAATCTGTTTTCCAGAACAGAACAGGATAAGGCACATCACCAATTGCCTGTTGCTTAAAGTCCTCACCTTCTATAATGAAGCCTAAACTCCTTACCATGGCCACAGCCTCAAGATCTAAACTCCATAACAAGGCTCATGTCCCTCATGCATGGTCACTGCACCGGTATCAGTATCCACTCATGTCCTAGGCATTAACCCAGTGAAATGGGTAAGTTATCAGGGCACATGGGCTTATATCTTTTCCTGACTGCATTCTGGATTTCTTACAAACCAAAGAGGAGGAGAAATCATTGTTATTCTAAACCTGAGATCGAGGAAGAAATAATTAAACAGTGAAGCACGTTCTGCATTAAAAGTGATCTTCCAAACATTCTGTTCATGCCTATGTGTGCCCCAGTGTATCACTGTCCTTAATGTGATCAGGTACCTGACCAGAAGCAACTTAAGGGAGGCAGGGTTGACTTCAGCTTACAGTCCAAAGGGATATAGTCCATCACGGCAAGGGAGGAGCATGAAGCAGCCATTCACAGTCAGGAATAATGAATGCCTGGCATCTGGGACTTAGGACAGAACCATCTTGGCTCCAAATGGCTTGGATAGGCCCAGTTCTCCAGCTGTTTGTTCTGTTGAGCTCATAGCCTCTTTCTTAAGCAGGCTTCACTCTGTGATTGCAGTTTTCCTCTGCAGCTGTCTCATGGTCATGACATCTCCAATGCTCTATTATCTCCATTACAAGTTACACTTCAATTTTGCTGCTTCACATAGTGGCCTTGCAGGGCCTCCTTGGAAGAATGACAATTGTGCCACATTGTGGTGGTTTGAATTTAAGTAGCCCCATAGCCTCACGTATGTTTGACTAAGCTTTCTACTTAGTCCCTAGAAGCTAAGCCCTGCTGGAAGAGGTGTGTTACTGGGGGCAGATCTGGAGTCCAGCCCTAAGGTACATTCAGAGCCAGCTTGAGCTCTGGCTACTGTTATCTCTCTGCATGGATGTAAGATGGAGTGAGCCAGCTTATTCTACCATGATGAAGTTTCCCCTGGAAACTGTAAGCCTGAACTAAACCCTTTCCTCTCATAAGCTGCTTTTGGTCAAATGCTTGTCCCAGTAACATGAAGATAACTACAAGAGACACATAACCTGGTCTCAGTGGTTCTTTGAAACAACCAAGCAAGACTCAATGTCCACTCACCACCAATCTTGCAACTTTCATGCCTGCATAACCAGTACCCTGCGAATGACACTGTCAAGTTTCACTGACAATTGGAGTTGGAGCCTGATCCCCTTGGACCACAGCTGCATCAGCCACTATTTTTCCTTTCAGGAGGATCCTGGGGAAAACACTTTCCAAGGCAGTTGTTTTCAAGTGAGGAAACTCTCAGGCTAGGCACTCTCCTTCCAAGTGCGTTTGGATTTTCTCAAGTTTGAGGCTTCTGTGGGGAAGGCATCTGTCCTATCTTCCCAATACAGAGGAATCAGTTTCCCTGTGCTAGAGCTAAACTCTAACAATTAAAGCTGCCTTCTCAGCCACTTCATCTGCACCTTTAAACTTGTCATTGAGCTTTTATTCATCAGATTTTCATGTCTTTCTTCCCACATGCTCTTTCTCACTGTAAAATTGGAAAGAGCAGTGAGGAGTGCATGGCACATCCTGAACACAATACTGCCTTGAGATGTCCCCCAGCACACAGATTAGTCCATTACATTAGAATTTAGCCTCACTCAAGTTCCAGGACATGGACAGAATATTAGCACACTAATGGTCTTTAGCTCAGTTTATGACAAGAGTTCTTGGTCTCCTCTGAAACCTCATGAACTGGCCTCCACCGTCCCACATCTCTCTGATCCTACAAATTCCCACCCCCCCAAAAAAAGGGCCTACTAAGCTCTGTTCACAAAATTGTAGGGCTTTCTAGCCCTTGGTTTCAAACAATTCCATATTACTCCTGAAAACCAGCTCCAAAACCATATAATCACACTTATCAGAGCAATGACCCCAGTTCTGGCACCACATTTATGTATTATTTACTATCTTTTGTTCCTGTGAAAAATCCCTGAAATGAAGCAACTTAGGGAGCAAGGGTTTATTTTGGCTCACAGTTTGTTCAAAAGAATACAGTCCACCATGTCAGAGAAGGCATAGACAGAGACAGGAGCATGAAACAGCCAGTCACCCTCAACCCAGAAGCAGAGGGCGATGAACGATGGTGCACAGCTCACTCCTTTCTGTGGAGTCTGCGGCACTAGTTCCACACACATTTAGGGTGGGTCTGCACTCCTCATTTAACCTAATCGAGAAACTGCCAGCTATGTCAAGATTGTTTCCCTGGTGATTCTCAAGTTTATAAGATTAAATATCAAGCCCAGTATGCATATGTTTGCATATAAATTAGATGCTTATAATGAAATCATATACTAATATATGTAGATGCATATACTAGGTGATCTATGTGAATAAATTAAATGATAACAAGTTAGGTATTCTAAGAAGCATGAACAAAAAAAAACAGAAATTAAGCAAATATAATATTGATCTCTATCTATGCATCACAAATCATTTCTTTTTTATTTTTTTCATTTTAAGTAAAAAGCATGGGCAACTCCTTTTTTAAGTTAAATAGAATGATGACATGCCTTTTTCACTTCTCCATGAAGACACCACTAAATTACAAGTTATCAATGAACAGATGCAAATATATAAACCCACCCAAAGAAAATTTGAAAGAAAATAGAACATTTAAAAAAAAAACCCACAATTTAAAAGCTATAAATCAAATTTGTGGTTCACAAGTAAATGATCAGACTTTAGGGAAGAGAAATCTAAATCTCTTCCAGCTAATAACAACTAATTGTTTCTAAAACACAAAACCCTAGAGGAGATAAGTAGTAGAAAATCCAAGTAGCTTGGAGGCAGGGCATTGGGATGAGGCTGAAAGAGTGGCTGGAAGTCACATATGCTGAAATCAGTTATCCTTGCCTGATTCTGACACACCCTGACTGTTTACCGCATTTGCAATCCACAAAAGATTAATGCCCACAATTTAGAGTGAATTCTTGCAAATGAATAAGAAACTAGATAGAAAAAGAAAAGGTTGGAAGCACAGATATTTCACACAAGAACACACATAAATATCCAATCCATCACAGTTACTAATAAAGTAAAAACAAAATCTTAGGAAAGCCTTTTCCCAGGGTCCTTCTGGAAGGCATATGGAAGCCATTCCAACTATGATCCAAAGAGGGCCAGGCTCCATCTTCAGTTACGAAAAGAACTTAGCAGTGTTAGCCATATGGTACTGGTTTTGCAAGCATGGAATAATCGAGATGGGGGGAATACCATGGAGACTTGCTCTGTGGATGCAGTCAGCCACCAGAAGAAGCCAGCACACCTTACTCAGCTGGTGTACAAAATTAAGAAGGCTTAAAATAATGAGTGCTATTGAAGCTATAATTCAGCAAAATTCTTATAAGCAGCAGGTGATAGCATCATTTAGAAAGCAATTTGGCATTATCATTTGTACTTGATAGATCATACTAATGACTGCAGCTTAACACAATAAAGGTCTCATGGAAAAGCCTCTAGTCTTGGTGTGTGTGCTCTAAGTGTTTCTCATCCAAATAATGATTCAAAAATCCAGGTCCTGCCGGCCAACAACCCTGCTGTTTCAGAGAGACAAGCTTCCAGTCTGAAAGATTACTTGGAGTGCTATATAGCTAGGTATGAAATGGGCTCCAGTACATCCACTCACATTTTACTAGCCTGGTCCTATCCTACTTGAAAGTAAAGCTGAGGTTAGCTGAGGAAAGTGATTTTCTTGGAACCCCAAAGGAAATGAGATTTGTGAGCATCTAGACATCCCTTGAATATATTATAAATTTGATCATAAATACATCTGTTATATGGACTGGGAATTTGTTAAATGAATACTTTTGAGTCACTACTCAGAGATCTGAGTAATTCTTGTGCATACTCACCAGATGATATATAAACATAGATATGTACATATACACATGTGTTTGAGTTCAGGGAAGAATTGCTTCCAAAAGCCCATACTGGAAGCAATCTAAATATCCACTACCTACAACTGGAAATAATCCAAATACTGACCATGAACACCTGGAAGCGTTTCAAATACTATCAGTAGGTGAATGAATGTTACAATTAAAAATGAATGAAGTATCATCAGACAGAAAACATGTGGATCTGAAGAACAAAGAGCTGTTGAGAGGACAAAAAAAAAAAAAACAAATAACCAGCGGACATGGACATTAAAATGTGTTTTGTTTTGTTATATGCTTTCTTTTTCATCACTTTTGTATGTTTGGTTGGTTGGTTAGTTGATTTTATTTTTTTTGAAACACAGTCACCATAACCCAAGCAGGCCTCCAAGTCATAGGAATGCTTCTGCTTCCAGGGTACTGAAAGCCACTGTGCCTTAAATTTGTTTGTTTGGGTTTTTTTTTTTTTTTTTTTTGGTTTTTTTTGGAAACAAATTCTTGTTACTGGTGGCCACTGTCCAGGTGTTTTGAAGTTCCCAGTGTCTTATTCAAAGAATTGGAAAAAACACAACAGTGGAAAGAAACTATTAAAAGCAAAGTGATCATATAAGCTTGAACATACTACCAAGAGAGGCAGTGGGTCACCTAAGAGAGAAAGTACTTAAGAGTTTTTTCCTATTACTTGGAATGTCTTTAAAATTTCACAAGAAGGAGAGGTAGGTTTAGGACAATGTAGTTTGGGTGGTTTTCTATTTTGATTGACAGGCTTAAGTTATATAACCTTTTTCCCACTGAACATGTCCATTCCTATGATGATTCTGACTTTAATCACATGCATGGCCAATTATGCATAGACATGAGATAGTAAATGGGGAATTCTACCTAGTAGAAGACACGGTTGCACGGTTGGCCTTACTGTGCATACCCACAAACCAGTCCAGGCCATTCCTGTCTCCTGCATGTATCTAAGAGCATATTTGAAAAACTCTGACCATAATAAAGGAGCAACAAATGGTCACAAGGGGAGGAGCAGGGCATATATGCAGCTTGATGCAAATGGGGGTCCCATGTTGTCAGAAGATTTCCAGGTAAATTGATAGGAGAAGGGAGTGTATCATTTTTCTTATGCATACATGATATAATGGACATGAATGTGTGTTTCTCTGTATGCATGCATTTGTTTGATCGTATGCAGATGATGGCAGTACAGATCAGCAGTAAAGCATTATCCTAAGAAGGAGATATCAGGAAGTGTACACTTCTCTGCTTGTTGTACTTATCTTGTTGCTGGATCAAAGCACCTGACCAAAAGCAGCTGATGGGAGGAAAGTATTTATTTTGGCTTACAGTCTCAAAGGGAAGCTCCATGACGACAGGGAAAAGGATGGCATCAGCAGAGGCTGGACATCACTTTTGCCACGACAGGAAGAAACACTGAAGCATGAAAGTCAGCCAAACATTGGCAAATGGGGAGCTGCCAATCAACCCAATGCTCACCCCCAGCAATACACTTCATCCAGCAAGGCTCCAACTCCCAAACTGCCATCATCTGGGAACAAAATATTTAGAACATGTGCGTTTATGAGGGACACCTAATTCAAATCAACACACTCCTGAAACACTTTAAGTCCTCGTTTTTGCAGCAGTCCATCCTGCTGTCATCATCTTTTTCTTAAACATTGTTTTCTCTTGATTCACATCATCTTTTTTCTGATCACAAACTGATAATGATTTCCCTTCTCTTGGTTTGATTTTTTTCTTTTGAAACTAGTGATTTATACTATAAGAACAGACCTTCTATTTGTATATTTTTTATTTTTATATATTTATTTGCAGAGAGAAAGAGTGATAGAGACTAAAGAGAGAATGGGCATGCCAGGGCCTCCTGCGCCTGCAAAGGAACTCCAGATGTATGCACCACTTTAATATCTGGCTCCATGTAGGTAGTGGGAAATCAAACCCAAACAGCCAGGTTCTGTAACAAGTGCCTTAACTGTTTAGAGATCTCTCCAGCCTATTGCAATAATATGATGTTAATAAGTTATTAACTATCACTGCAATTTTTTTTTATATTGCACCTACATAGAGCTCAAAGACAAAAGTAGAACCCTGGGAGTCATGGCAGGACAGTGTATAAATTAGTTACTAGTTGATGATAAGATTGCTCAGCCACAATACATGGAGTGGGAAAAGCAGACAGGATGTATGCCCATCTGAAACCTCTAGCCTCCCAACTCCTGAGGAGTTATGACTACAGCATTACTCTTTATGTTTCATGTCTAAATAATACAAAACCCCTGAGCTTTCCAGGTGACAATTATGACATGCATTAACAAACTCATAGATGAATGGAGTTTAGAAAATTCTTCACTGAAGTTCAGTAGAAGATACAGATAGTTTCAGATATGGAAAGTGAACACTTCAGTGTTCCCCCAAAGATTTAAGGAAGGGAACCCAGCAACAGATGGACAGATGAAAACACAATGTGAATAAAATTTAGAGACTCCATGTTGTTTTGGGATGCTCAGAATTATCAGAAAGTTCTTTTAGGCAGTACAAGCCCATGTGACACCTAATCTGTGGCAACAGAGAGGATATTTTCCAAGGGATCACTTGGATCTGACTCCAACCTAAGCTTGGCATTATCTGCCTCATTCCTTTAGTGACATCACTTCCACTCTCAAAACCTGACAAGTCCTCCTCATTAATAAAATGGGAAAGGCATTCCTGCTGCACAGTAAAAAGATGAAATGGAATTATTAGAAAGTTCCCAGGTTAAGGAAGAGTCTCAATACCCATCAATCTCTTTTCTGCACTTATTTGTTCTGGTTCAAGCTTATCATTGAACAAACACCTTCTCTCCTTCCCATTGACAGTCACTGAGATTATCCAGCAGGACCACAGTGTCATCAATGCTGGTTCAGTCCTAATAGACCAGGTTCTTTTAACAGTCTCTAAGGTAGCAGAGTTAAGACACTACAATGAGAGCACTATGGAGGGTCAGTATTCTCAGAGCAAATAAAAAGCAGACTGAAAAAAAATAAAAAGGGGCTGGAGAAATGGCTTAGCGGTTAAGGCACCTGCCTGTGAACCCTAAGAATGCCCTTTCAATTCTCCAGGTCCCAAATTAGCCAGATATAAAAGTGAGGCAAGTGCATAATGTCACACATGTCCTAAAGGGGGCTCAAGCATCTGGAGTTTGTTTACAGTGGCTGAGAGGCCACTGGCATGCCCATTCTCTCTCTGACTTTCTCTCTGTGTCTCTCTCAAATTAAAAAATAAAATAATAAAAAACTAAAAACAGACTGTATCTATATTTCTCTAGGAAGATACAAGACCAGAGAGTTTGCCTGACAATGTCTCTTCAATTGCAAAGAGAACCTGAGCTAGAAGCTAACCTCCACTCCCAGTCCCCTGCCTTCTTCCCAGCTGCTCCAGCTTTACCCTCACACACCCATCCCCATGGCACATATGACGTGCTTTAAGTTGCAGTCACTTTTAAGCCTCAAAATGAGAAGTTGTTTTCACAGTCTTGCTATAATTAAGTCATCAGCACAACTCATGAAAACAAAACTGTGCCTTTTTAATTAGTGTCTGAATGTGAATTAATGGTTCATTATTCTTTCCCAGTTCCAGCTGAGATCATAATTAAAGTCTGAAGAAATAATGAATAGACAGGGAAACCCAGTGGCATGGACAGGGTCAATTTTCTTCCTTAGATCCCTGGTACACAGGAGTTACCCAAGAGGCATGGTCCCCAGACCAAGCACTGTATAGACAGTGGGACAGCATAGAAAGCACCTGTCATTGGCTTGGGTCAACCCAAAGCTAAGATGCATCCCTTCTAGAACAAGGAGACACTCTGAGGAGATGCCCCCTAGGTCCCCAAGAAGTATACCGTATTTAGTTAAGCAAGAAAGCTAAATAAATCCAATGTCTTGATTCTAGGTAAAAGAAGTTAGAGTCATCTTTTATTCATTCATTCTGCAAATAGATGTTGAGAGCCTACTGTGTACCGGTTCCTCTACTAATAATGGAGTTCCAAAATCAAGCACAAAGACAAAATGCAACTTCAAATATGAGGCACAGGTGTGCATGGAAATGCTATAGTACATAAGGCCATGTTCATTTAATAGGAAAGTTTGGCTATTTTTGCTAATGTTTAGGAATGTCAATCAGAAAAGTTAATGGTTTGAAAGAAAATTAGATCTAAAAAGTTCAGTGTATAGCTGTACCTTCTGTCTCCATAGATATTTCATAAGGCTTACCTGAAAGATCCTGGTCTATACCCAATTAAAGTTTTATTGCTTGCAGCATTTAATGAGACCCCTTTGGGGAGATACCATGGTAATTATTAGACACAGCCACCCATTAATACCCATCATTGGTGGCCACTGTTTCCCATAGAAAGAGATGCAGATAGGCTAAGTGGATAGTAGGTGTTGTAGTCAGTTTCATGTTCTTGAGATGAGCATCCCAACCAGGCACAGTTCAGGGCAGGAAGGGATTTAATTCAAGCTTACAGATCCAGGGGAGTTCCATAGATGGGGGAAGAAGCTGGCTCCCTTTCACTGATCCACGCAGAGAGAAAAACAGCAGCAAGAAAAAATAGACACACCCATGCACACACCAAAAAACAGCAAGAACAAACTAGTAGCAAAGAGCAGGGGCCCCACAGAGCTCACACTGCTCTCTTAGACCTTTGGACTGGAAAACAGATTTGCCCCCAAACATGCCTCAGGGCTGGATCCCAGGATCCACCCCCCAGGAACACCTCCTCCAGCCAGGCAGCTAGAGACCCAAGTTACAAGTGTTAATAAAACACTTGAGTCTATGGGGGACATACATTCAAACTACCACAGAAAGCCAAATTTCTTTCTAAATATCAATCACAGAAGCTTTTCAACAAGGATACATAGCTGACAAAATTACTGAGAATATGTGATTACTGTGTGCTCAGCCTCACATGGGATGTCAAAACCACTCTACCAAGACCTCATTAAAGAAGGGGCAGACAAAAATGTACGAGCAAGAGGATGTGCAGGAGAGCTCCAAAACACTGTCATCTGGATGCTATACAGACATTACACCCATGAAGTCACAGCATCTGTGATTTCCAGAACAAGGTTAGTCTGTTATTACTTTACCATTGATGGGGGAAAGACACACCAGACCCTACACCTCCCAAAGAGTATCCAAAAGCAGCTGATAGTTGCTGGGAAAGAGGAGTCAAGTTCATTAGTGGTAAATAAATTCTACCCTTAATCATGGTAGCAATCCTAATTTAACTCAATGGGCTTTGTAAAGGCATGAAAGTAATAGGGATCAGTCGTGGGGGGAGAAGAAGGGTATTAATGGAAGGGAGGGGATAAAAGAGGGTAACTTTGGGGGAATAAAATCAAAGTATATTATGTACATATATTGTTGTAGTCACCTTCTCATTGCTGGAACAAAATACCTGGCCAAAAGCAGCTGATGGGAGGAAGGGTTTATTTTGGCTTATATTTTTGAGGTGGAAGCTTTACCCTGAAAGGTAAAGGATGGACATCACTTCTTTCCACAGAAGCTGGAAGAAAGCAGCAGGAGAATGAGCCGAACTCTAGCAAGGGGGTACTTGCTATAACACTCCTAAGGCCTCCTCCAGCAACACACCTCCTCCAGCAAAGCTCCACCTCCCAGTTTGCCACCAGCCAGAGATCATTATTGGGAACACATGAGTTTATGAAGACATCTGATTCAAACCACCATATATATGAAAATTTCAAAATGGGAAAAATAAATGAAACATTAAAAGTTGTAATGATTACATTCTACAATTGTGAATGGGCCGAGTACCAAGACTAATCTGGATATGTAACTAATCTAGACAGATCACTTTTCCTTCTGGAGCCTTATCTGCAAAATGAAGAAGACCCCCAGAGCCCCTGAGCTTCCCACTCTGTGTATAGGATTCTACAATCTCTATGAAATATGTCTGTGCCTTCAAAGACCACAGTCCCTGAATGATTCCACCCACAAGGACAGCACTGACACTCAGCTAAATGCTCAAAAGTCTGATGATCAAGGAAAGAAAAAAAAAAAGAAACATTATCCCAGGACATTCAAGGAGAATTGAAAAATTCTATCAAAAAGTAGCCAGCAACCTTGCTTGTAATCATAAGGAGAAGATGGAGAGGGAGAGCACGTGCAAGCCCAGACAGCGGGGTTGTAAACGAGGGCACGCTCGCTGAATGAAATGCTTGCCAGGAGCAGGGACCCATAAATATTCCATGACACCCAATTGATTTCTCAAAATGAGTTCCATTTCTCATTTGTAAATCCTGCAATGAGTCTTTGGTCATTCTTGAGCCTTGCTATTCAGTGCTCTCTGTCTGCCACTGAATTTCTTCCACTCTCAGAAAACAATCTCTCTCGATCTACTCTCCTTTACCACCACCCAGCTCACTAAATGTTTTGAACATGTGGCTTATAAAAGAGTCCCATTAGCTGGGACAGGACACTTGAGCAAATGAAAGCAAAGAAAGGCCATGAGCACAGTGGTGACATACTCAACAGCAGTGATTGCCTGGTTTCCCTCATACTTGAGTTCACACTCATTTCTCTTTATGTTTCCCAGCTCCTTTTAAGGTTATAGTACACAGAAAATGATTATATCTCTCTGACACAATGTAATTCATAGGAGAGATTACTTGAAACTGTCTAAATCCAATATTCTGCCTCCCAGACATCATACCCCATGGACTAAGGGGAGAGCTCAGCACATTGGAGTTATGCAGGATGGTGTTTTAACCAAGCAAAAAAAAAATCTCAGTAGATTAATTCAATCAAGGGTTATTTCCTATTTTGTCATGGACTAGGCATTCTGAGTAGCAAATCATGTTGTATTCTAAGTAGTAGTTCATTTATCTAGTTCCTTCCATCTCATGGGAGTTTTTGCCCAGGGGTTTGATATGCAGGCTCCTGACAAGAAAAAAATAGAGAGAGAATGAAGACTATCACAGAACAACTGTAGTCAGGGGCCCATCACTTCCTCCTAAAGACCATTCACCAGAACCAGCCAGCAATATGGCTCATGCAGTAAGGGATTCTTGTGTTTGATTGCCCAGGGGAGAGGACAGGGTCCCTGGACACATAGCTGGTCTCTACCAGGTATACAGCTATTAGATATCTTGTCCTGAGTGTGACCATAAGCAACCCTAATGGTCCTAGTAATGCCTGTGGCTTTGAATAAATGTAGATGGTTAGACACCTGAATAGGGTTCTCTCTCTTGCAGGCACATGCATAGCATGGTGGCATGCTGAGCTCAGAGAACAACCTTAGAAGTCAGTCCTCGCTTTCCTCCTTGTTTGAGGTAGCCTCTGTCATTGACTGCGGTCTTCACCAGGCTAGCTGGCCCACAACCTCCTGGAGAATTGTCTGTCTCTGCCTCCCATCTTGCCGTGAGGCACTGGGATTGAAGACATTCGTGTTTCAGCATCCAGCTTTACAAGGGTTCTCAGGATCCAAAGCCAGGTCATCACAGTTGCTAGGCAAGAACTTTATCCACTGAGCCATCCCTCCAGCCCTGAACTCTATATTTCAACAAGATCCCCAGATGATCTTCTTTTCATAAATGGAGCAGATCATGCACACCTGTATCCACCATCAAGACTGCTGAACCCATCGGAACATAAACATTCATTAATAAATGGTTTTTATAACTATGATCCCCATCTCTAAATGATAAGAATTGGGTACATGAAAATATGCAACTGTCATACGAGAGAATTCACATTTGTTAACCACCTACTTCCTGTCACGTACAAAACCAGTCCTGTCACACAATTATATTATGTAAGAAATATCACAATCCTGAGGGGGAAAGCCATGATCTCTGTTAAAAAAAAAAAAAGTAAGGACAAATACATTTTTAGCGTGTAAATAAACTTACTCAAGTCCACCCAGCTGGTTAGCAAGACCTCAAGGGTAACCAGTGCCTCAAAACTGCGGTGTCTGTGGTCTGCTGTTTTCCAGGCCTCTTCATGCAGAATTTAGTTCATTCCTTAGAAACTGGGTCAGCAAATAATAATTTGGAACAGGTTGTAGAGTGATGTGCTGGGGAAGAAAATGCAGTGTTCAGTAGAGGCTTAAGACATACAAATTTAAAGTTTTTTTTTAGGTTTTTCAGTGGATATAAAAATAAATTTTCTTCAAGTTACATTAAAAAGATACTTTATAGGCTGGTCCAGTCAATTTTAGCCTCAGTGAGAATTCTAACAGTCCCCATGCACATGATTAGACATCCAGAAAAGTCAAGTGAACCTGCTCCATAACTTATTTCCATGGGAATTATATAGCTGATAGAGATAATTATAAACAAAATCTCCTCAATAGTATTCTGGTGTCTCAAGAACATGGCGGACCAATATACAGTCTGAGTTCTGAAACAGCCTTTCTTCCTCGGCCTTCTTCTATTTAGAGATACATGTTAACTCCTGCAGCAGTGTGCTGCAACTCATTGACCTGTGTTGGATTTATAGTAATCACAATTAGAATAGTACTTCTATCATGTAGGATAGCAGTTCTCAAAAGTAAGTGAGTGAGAGAATATTAGGAAAGGCTACTTAAAATGTATGCCTCTGAGGGGGCTGGAGAGATGGCTTAGCCGTTTAGGTGCTTGCCTGCAAAGCCAAAAGACCTTGGTTCGATTCCCCAGGACCCACATAAGACAGATGCACAAGGGGGCACATGCGTCTGGAGTTCGTTTGCAGTGGCTGGAAGCCCTGGTGTGCTCATTCCCCCTCTGTTTCTCTCTCTCTCTCTCTCTCAAGCAAATAAATAGTTTTTAAATGTATGCCCCTGAGCCCCACACCCAGGAGTCCTCATTCAGGACATCACAACTGGCACTGGAGCAGCATGTGAGATGTCCATGAGCCTCACTTGAGAACTATGGACGAATATCTTCTGAAGTAGACCCATCTCTTATTTACAGTTCCCTCTTTTAATACCACCAACACAGGGCCCCACTTCTTATAGTCTTACTTTTAGTGCTTTGCTCCGTGCCAGGAAATTTGAGATAAGATTATGTTTTAGTCTGTCATTCACAACCAACATTTGGTTTAGAAATGAAATATAGAATGAGTAGATCAAGTAAGAAAGGATGAATGAGTGTATGTGTGAGTGAATATCAGGTGTCCTGGACAGCAGCTCCTTACATGGTGCTTCCTTGTCTCTCAGCATCTACAGAGGGCAACACCAGGCAAAGCTTACTTCTCTGTGTTTGTGCTAAACAATGTTGAGATCAAATAACACAATCATAAAAGATCTTCTCCTAGAAACTAAGGTCATCGCAGAACTAATCAGCTTATTTATCAAGACTAACATCTTCAAAACACATGCAATGTAATAAATTCTCAGTGCATATTAGTCCAAAGCTTATATGTTGTAAACTTTACCCTTCCTTAATCAGTTCCCCACCCTATAGCCAATCATCTACCAGTGAGAGACAGTGAAAGTTAGGGCATTTTTCCTGACAAACGATGCTAAAGGTTGTAATCAAGCTGTATGTAAGTTTAGGTCCTAATAACCAGCGTGTGCCCTCTAAAACAATAGATTACATTCACAAGGAGAGGAAAATTTTGGTATAAAGAATCAATGGAATCAATGGTTTCAGACTTCTGCCTCCTAAGGTAGCAATGACTTTGTCATCTTAAAGTACCCACTTTATGATATTTTGTTATAAAAATCATTGAAAATTGATAGGAGTAGGCAAAGAGGTGAGAAGTAAGTGGTGGAGAATACCCGTCACTGGTAAATGGAAGCCTGAGTATCCAGAAGATTGCAATGGGGTCTGGGAGAAGGATGGAAGCAGAGATTGACTCAAAGCTTTGTGTTCTCTCCAATGTTGGAAAGGATGTGTTTGAATACCTAAGATTTGAAAGAGTGTAACAGAAAGTAGCTCACCTGGGATAGGCTGGAAGGTTTCACACACCCCTGGAGAGATACCCACCACAGGCAGAGTACAACCTTGGCATTTGCTGAGTGACCTTAAAGAGACAGAAGCCTATATTCTTCAGTATCATGTCCTTCATAACTACAAACAGAGGTTCCTGCTGCCTCTCCTTCAATCTGAGAACTAACAAGCTCCAATTAAACCATGAAAAATGCCAATTTGGGTCTGTTGAGGCTGACAGACAGCTACTGTTGGGCTTCCCAGTCCATATCCTAATAAAAACCAGTAAGTATAAACTCATAATCCAACAGACCCCCTTTGTAATATGTATTCATTCTATGTGTTCTGGTCCTTCCAGAGAACCCTGACTAATATATCTACATTGTGTTTTTATGACACTGCCTCTCTCACAGACTACAGTCACATGAGAGGGGCTATATTGCATCTTTTTAATTTTTCTTAAATTTTTATTATTTATTTATTTGACAGAGAATGCGGGGGGAGGGAGAGAGAGAGAGAGAGAGAGAGAATGGGCTCTCCAGGGCCTCTAGCCACTGCAAACAAACTCCAGACACATGCACCCCCTTGTGCATCTGGCTTGCGTGGGTCCCTGGGAAATTGAACCTGGGTCCTTTGGCTTTGCAGGCAAACACCTTAACCACTAAGCCACCCCTCCAGCCCCCTACATTGCATCTTATCTACAGTCTCAGCATCTAGGAAAGCATCACATAGTAGGCCCTCAAACTATGACACATGAGAATAAATCTACTTCCGTCTTACTGGAAGACGACCATCCAAGGAAGCAGCAGCTAACATTAGCACCCTGGGATTTCCTATCAGGGCCAGGTGATTTATGAGCTATGTGATTCATCAGGTTCTGTGTACCAGGTGTCACCTCTGCATTCAGCTTCACTGATCAAGAAAATGAATTTGATGCTGGATCTCTGTCCTCCCAACAGGATCCTGCCAGGAGAAGTCATTAATGTGGTGAATTATCTTCCCCGCTGTTAATAGCATGTACTGTCATGTTACCCATCTTTTACTTCAGCTGAGCATCAATTTGTGCTATGATATTTACATGATATCTTCATTTCATCAATACAATTGCCCATCTGTTTGGCTGAGGGTTGAATTACCATGCTGTGGCCAGGAATGGAGGCAGAAGCCAAATAGAATGGTAACTTCTCCTCAGGGATAAGAGCAGCCCATTTCCAGTTATCCCACTTCTTAGACTAAACACTGCCTGGCAGGTGTTGGGCAGAGGATTAGAAATGCCCTCCTTAAGCAGAAAGTTAGAAATGAGGAGTTGTTTCTCTTCTCTATGACATGGGTTTGTGCCACAAGAACTGACTGAAGAACACAAAAGCATGTCAGGTCCTTTACTTTACGTGAGTTGTTGTGAGATGTTGGAAACCCTACATCTCACAAACACACTATCCATGCATTAAATATTGCTAACATGAGCTTACCATGAGCCATCCATAGCTCACTAAGAATACAACGGATTACGAATTCACACTTTTCTTTCCACAAGGTCAACCAGTACCTCTTGAGAACCTACTATGAATCAAGCACCACCAAGCCCTAAGGATGAAGGATTGATTAATTCCAAAGCCAGACCCTCAAAGTCTCATGGGTGTGGTGTCTGGCATCCAGATTTGGACAAAGAACAATTCACACACAAGGAACATCTCACACACAGGTGGCAAAAAACAAATGAGTTCACCGTACTCAGGGATAGAGCAAAGGAGGGGTGATGGGGGAATATGAGAGTGAGGGTAGGAGTTGTAGGAGCAGGAATTGGCTATGGCCTGACTTTGGGGTCTTATTCTACATGTGACAGGAAGTTGTTAAAAGACCTTAAAAGAAAGGCTGACATTTTCTAAATATCAGAAAGACATGGAGAAAAGATTAACTGGTTGGACCCTGTCTTGGAGACAGGCTGTGAAGAACCCAGGCTGGAGGCAAGGAGACAAGTTAGAACTATTGTTTTTATCCAAGTGAGAAATGGGGTGGCTTAACGTGGTTGTTATGGGGAGCATGTTGAGAACTGATGGAGTCAGGGCAGTAGCAGCTAGGACATCCAAATGGAGGAGAATAGGCTACCTGTAAGACAAAATAAAGTGAACACCTAGGTCTGTGGTGTGAGCAACTTAGTGACTGGCTAAGCCATTTATTAAGGAAAGGAAGGCTTGCAACGGGTGAGCCAATTTGCAGAGGAAAATCAATACATGTGTTATGGATGCATTGCATTTGACATGTCTATCAGACATTCAAGTGGGGGGGGACATTAAGGGTGTAATTAGAGCTTAAGGAAGATGGAGAGGAGGTAGACAGAGAGATGTGGGTGCTAAAGCAGGAATGCAGGGTGGCTCAGAAATATCTGCTGAGTCAGGCATTTGACACTAAACCTCGTGTGCATTACCTCATGCACCCACACTACCAGGGAGATATGACTTCTGGAGCAATGGAAGGCGTAAGAGGAAGAGCACTATATTCCATCTGCATAGATTTGTACTCTACTTCTCTACTTTCTCTCTGTGTGATTCAAGCAAGTGACTGAACCCCAAGGTCTTTGTTTCCTCATCTGCAAACTGGAAATAACAATGCAACCTTTAGGATGTGTAAAAAAGAAAAGAGCAAAGCATATACATAAATAATCACTAAGAAATAGACATCATGATGATGGTCTTCGTGCTTTCTCTGTTCCAGAGTAATTCGAGGTTAGAAAGTAAGTTAAGCAACATGAGGTCATGCTGGTTGAGAGTGGGTCCTAATCCTCCCACTGGTGTTTTTAACAGAAGGAAATTTGGACACAAAGACAAATCACAGAAAGTACCCTGTGAAGAGGAGAGGTTGCTCCAGTCAGAAATTTCCAAGGATCTCCAGCAAAGAGCCAAAGTGAGGAAAGAAGAACAGAAGAACAGAATTCAACCCCTTTCTGAGCCTCTAGAAGGATCCAGCCCGGGCAACACAGTGGCACACATGGCCTCTGGAAATACACGCAATAAGGGAATAACTTTGTCCAAATACCAGATTGTGGTAGTTAATTATGGCAGCTGTAGTAAAGTAGTACATGTTCAATTTTACAAATGAGGAGATAAAAGTTGTAAGGTGGTGATATTGCTCTCCAAAGGCCACACACATAGCATCATGTGGTGATCCCTGAACCCACTTCAGAGCAGCATCTTTCTTCCACTCAGCCCCTAAACTTTCAAGTGCACTGTTAGCAACTCAGCTCGCAAACAGCTGAGTCAGTGCTCTGCAGGGACCCACAGTGCATGGATGAGGCAGATGGGAAACGAGCAAAGTGAACTTGGTGCTGAGTGACTCCAAGGTAGTAAAAAAAAAAAGAATTGAAAGAATTGTGAGAGTAGAGATGGAGCCCTTCTAATTTGAGCAGAGGGCAGAAGTCAAGAAGTTGACACAGCCAAGTGGAGGGACAATGGATATGAATGTGGTAATGAGTGGGCCCAACCTATGGAGTCCAAGAAATCTGTCAGAGTGGTGCTGTTTGTGCAGCTGTCTGACACCACACAAAACACATACACACCATCTTAGGGAATCCTCAGAATGACATGGGAATGCAGGGTGTCTTGAGAGAGAGAGAGAGAGAGAGAGAGAGAGAGAGAGAGAGAGAGAGCTTTCTTCTGCTCTTGGTTAGGCTGTAACTCAGGAGTTAAGGTGCCAGAGGCACATAGCCACACAGACTTCCCCTGAGCCACTGGCCTCCAGGTTCTTGTCTTATGAATTTTGATGAAAGAATTCTACAGACAATAGAGGGAGAAGATTAGAAATATTTTATTATAGATATCAGAGTCCTTCAGAGAAGGAAAAATGGCAAATCTTCTCAGGTGGCAGAAGGAGGTTCCCAGAAATGGGAAACCCCATCTGGAGACCATGATTGGAGTCTGTTCTGGGAATTTACTGGATGAGGGCTCAGTTGTTCCATCCAGACCCCTCCCAGATGTCTAGGTGCTGCCAGGTTTTTAGAAAAGGGAACGAGCCCACTTATATTTCTAGGAAATAAAGGGATAAGAAAAAACATATCTCATGCCATATGTTCTGGTATCTTGTAATCTTATTTATATCCCCATGTCTGATTTTGAAAGCATTCCTTTAGAGAAGAAAAGAGATAAGGAGAAACCAGATCCTAGGCTATATGTTCCAACAACTAGAAATCAAATTCATATCTGCTTGTCAGGTTCAAGGACATTTCACCCTTCTAGCCAAGGAAAAATTAGTTTATGTTGGGGGTCTTGTTACCCTCAGCTGCCTAGCCAGTTTCAATATTGTATTCTTTATCAAGATCAGCTCTCTGAAGAGCGTGATGTTCCATGTGAAATCAGCAAGTAAGAACAATGAAGCTTGAAGACCCAATCCCAAGCCCTTGGTCCCCTCTAGTGCTTCTAACAAGCACTTAGGTAGCGTTGGGCTCAGTGACCTCTCATAACCATTGTGCTGACTCGCGTCTCAGTTACTAGTTTCCTGGCCTTGGAAAGGCACTTGCCTTCCCTCACCCAGAGACTTTGTTTCCCTATCTGCAACCAAGAAATGCATACTTGAAATTTCCAGGACATTATTTGTCCTGGACACCTGCCTGGTAGCCTCAGGTGGCCTCCCCAATGTGAGCAAGGTTACAGAGATACCAGGCCAAGAACACAGCTTATCCAAATTCTCCCCAGTTGCTTCTAGGCATTGACAATGGGGATGAAGAACTTGCTACTGATGTTGCAGCATCCTTAGGTGAGTCAGAGGCAGACAATCCAATTAAGGGTGGGGAGAGGGTGAAATTATCTGAGCATTGAGCAGAGACACAAAAGATGACAGAAAAATTGAGGAATAAGTGCTTTTAGCAAAGAAAACCCGATGGAGTAAAGGGCATTCACAAGAACCCAGAGCTCGTGTCTCATTTAATGCTAGATGCCTCAGGTCTGTTGAACAAGTTCCTCTGGCTCCCTTGTGAGGTCCCTGACCCCACTGGAAAATGGAGTCCAAAATGGGTGCAGCAGATCTGACCTCGGCTGAGGGCAAGCAGAAGGCAGCTAGCTAAACTACAGGGAAGCCATGGGATGCAATGACAACTGACTGCACAGAAGTGAAGGGTAACACCCATCAGGGCCAAGCCACCCCTCAGAGAAGTCAGGGTGTCTATTTACCAATTGCTTATCACATGCCTGGCATTTTCTAAACATGATTGCACAGCAGTAAAGGTTATGTTATTTTTATTTCTATTCTATCCATTAGAAAATTGAGACCTTTGAATCCAAGGCCTCTTCCTCCTGATTGTGTGTGCTTACTCACGCTCTTACAACTTCCTCAAGTCCAGCCCCCTAGAAACAAAAAAGAAGAGCATGGAACATTGTTGTCAGAGGATGCTAGTTAGACATTCATCTTCGGTATGGGAGGTCCCAGAGAGACGAGAGTAAGGAGGACTCTAGTTATTGTGACATGGCCCCTGGAGATTGCCACAGCATCGGAAGAGTCACGAGAGCAACTTCCACTCATCTCTCCAAGGTTTTGACGCACTGACCAATTGGATCCAGTCAGGTTAAAAAGCAAGTCCTGCACCCTGGAGAGGATGAGCTCATTCCTGCTAGATCAGGACCTATTGAAAGGTATGTCCAAGAAGGAAACAGGCCCCTGGTACTGGTTAAGGAAGTGTTCCCAGTGTGGCTGATGGAGAGTGTATGGGCCTGGAATGACTGGCATTCCGTGGTGCTTTCAATAGATGAAGACCAAAAAATGAGAGATAGCCAAGCATCGGGAAACTAATAGATTTGAAAAATGATGCTCCCTGCATACTCTGGCAAGTAGCTAGACTTGGAATATTATCACCAGTTCCATGCTCATCCTGTTTGAGCCAGTATGTCTGTGGGCATCACAGGAGGAGGTATTTGGGGGTGTGGAAAGCAGCCAGACTTACCAGCCTTTGGAAATATGAACATGAAATCAAGTGAGAAAGCTCACCCACCGCTGCCTTCATGGGCTGTCTCTACTCGTGCAACTTGTTCTAAGTGGGCACACAGTCTAGGAGATGATTCTGGGAGACCTAGAATTGCTCAAAGATGCAAAGCCGGCATGAGGCTCCCACTGTGTGGATTTCAGTGAATGATGTAATTGTTCCAGGCTTCAGGTTCCTCTATTCCAAAATGAGATTTAACGTGGTGGCTGCTATTGGAGGCATTACATCAATATATATTAAAATGTTATACTGCTACTGGGTACATCAAAGAATTATATAGGTGAGACATAGGCAAAAGAGACATTTCAAGTGAGGCATGAAAGTCTACATCATAAGGTCCTGAACTTTGGGCTCCGAGGAAGACCTCATACCTTCAGGGCACTTGCTAAAGGGAATCTGGGAGGCCCAGTAAGAGTCAGTGAGTGTCCTGAGCATCCCAATTGAACTAAAGGATACAGGACACCGCAAGACGTGGAGAAAAGCCCTACCAAAAGGAAATGTGAAAGCAAAGCAGAGAGCATGGATTTATGGTCAACATTTAGAAGGAGCGATGTGCTTTCAGGTTAAAAGATATCATTTCCCCAAGCTGAAATGTTCTGGTCTGTCCAATTTACAGAACAAGGAATATTACACAATGCATTGCAAGACATACATTAATTGAAAAGGTTAATGTTGAAAAGGATTAATTTCTTCTTCCTTAGCAACATGGCCCTAATTAAATCTTTCCAGAAGCAGATGGACAATTCCACCCTCCAAATCGAGATATTTATGTAAATATCACTGAGCTAATTGATACTCGGCTGGATGAAAGGAAGGTAAACAACCTTTCATGATGTCAACAGTTGTGAGTTTGATTTACAGCGTTAATGACTTCCTGCAATGAGCTATTATCCAGAGTAAGAGATTCTAGGATCTAATTTATTTTCTTGATTATTAGAGTCATATCGAATGTGAGCCCTGTTTACAGGAAGCTGCAATGTAGTAGATAGAACTTTGTGTGGGCTCTGTGTTGGTCCAGTGTAAGGAGAGCCTTCACCAGGGTGTGGTAGTCCTGTATGGGCGTGATTTTAGGAAGAGAAGGAACTCAGCGACACATGCCACTGAATGGTGTCTCCAGTGAATCAAAGCGAAGTGCCTTGCAAGTACATGTGTGTGAAATGAATGACCGTAAACTAGAATCCTTGAGTAACAGTTTCATTGTGTTCTCACAGCTAACCCATCACCCCAGCTCACAAAGTAAAAACCACACCGGAGCTATGGAGATTATGAAAGTACAAGCGGGCTTGGATGCAAAATACTTCCTCGTGCTCTTGTCTACACTTGACCGGAATAGGAGCTCTTGCTCCCAGATGACTCGCTGCTCCCCAACCCCGTACAAAGCAGCTAACTGGGCGAAGATTCCCACAGTCCAACTCAGCCATTCCATAGTACCACTGCTCAAGCAAAAGAACTCTTCAGCTTCGTCCTTGGAATCATCTTCATCTCTTCTCTCCAGTCAGGTATTCCTCACCCCCTAGAATTTTTCCATTAGGGTCAAATGTTTTCATATAACTTCCTAAAATATTCATTCAACCCACGGTGAAGAGAACAGTCACAATAATGACAGTCACCAGGTAGCTGCTCACTATGGCCCTGGCAATGCTCTAGGTTCTTCTTGTGTAAACCCCCATTTTTTTACAATTTCATACAAACAATGCGTTTGTGATCTCCCACTTATCTTCTCCCACTAAAACCCTTCTTCCCGATACAGTCCATCCTACTTCCATGCCTTGTATATTTCTTACTCGCTGATTGAAATAAGAACAACTTGCACAATCATGGGCAATGAGTAGGCAATGCTCCAGTGGTTACCCCCTTGCTCACACACATACAAAGTACATGACTTCTCTTGTCCTTGAAATCTTAAGTTTCTACTATTTACTCTGGGAGTTGTGAGGTTGCATAGACCCCCTCGGTCACCTATGATAAGATATGGACAAGCTCTGTCACATACAAGAAACTGCATCTGCTGTTAGTCCATGAATGTAGTAGATTTGTCATATCCAGAAGACAGCATTCCACTTATCAGCCTCCTGCTCTTACATTCTTTCTGCCCCCTCTTCAGCAAGTTTCCTTAAAACTTGTAAGCTGTGGTTTAGATATCATGATAATAAACCCCTATGTTTCCAGCAACCCCAGAATTTAGACATCATGTCTCCTGTCAGCCTTCCCTGACATATTACATCTAGGAGAGAGCCTGAACTTTGAGACTCAGATCTGCCTTCGGAGTGTTCTTGCTTTGCCATCAGCTCACAGAGCCATCACGCTTAGTCTGGACCATAGCCCCAATGCCAAATAAAGTATTTGTTCTTCAGTTACAATTCTGTTAAACCAATTAACCCAGGTGAAAATGGGTCAGAATAGCTGGTTTCAAAAGACATGACTCTGAGGTATTGCCTGTATGAGAATTCAGCTTTCTGGAGATGGAGGGATGGCTTAGTGGTTAAGGCATTTGCCTGCAAAACCAAAGGACCCAGGGTCGATTCCCCAGGACCCATGTAAGCCAGATGTACAAGAGGCACATGAGTCTAGGCAGTGGCTGGAGGCCCTGGTGTGCCTAATTTCTGTCTCTATCTGCCTCTTTCTCCCCCATAAATAAATAAATGAATAAGTAAATAAATGTTTTAAAAAAGAATTCAGCTTTCTGGAAATTGGTTGGTAAAACCTGAACTTATATGTCAGATTTAACCAAAATTTTTGTAAAGAACAATATAACTATTTTGAGATTTGAAGGCTGTAGTGTCTCTGCCTTGGCTTCTCAACTCAGTGATGACAGGGAGGAAATGCCATAGACACGAGGTAGTGAAGAGATGTTACCATAAATTGCACGTATGATAGGACAAGATGGATTTGTTCTAGTGATATGCTACCTCTGAAAGAGGGGAGGTGGATGTCATGATTTTAGTCCTCACATTAACACACTAATGCTGATCTGAGGTTGCCTGCACTTAAAAGACAAGGAAACTGAGGCCTCCCAGGACAAAGAGATTGAAGCCCAAGATTACACCATTATTAATCATGTATGAATAACCTGGAACGCAAAGCCAGTCTGTATTTTCACAAGCTAGTTTGTTATTATTTGTGTGTTTCCTTTAAAATAAGAATGTCTTTAAATGGAAAATGTGTCAGAACCAGGCATTATAGCACACACCTATAATCTCAGCAGTCCAGAGGCTGAGGCACAGCTTTGTAGTAAGACTTTGTCTCATCCCTGCCCCACCTCCCAAAAATAAATTGGGTCAGAATTCCTATTTATACAGAGACCTTCAATCCCCCAAAATGAAAGGACCATTTTCCTTCTCCAAAGCCCTGTATACTTGTGATACAGGCAGGAGATAGTAACCTGTTAACCAAGGGTTCCACTCCTAACAGAAGGTGACAGGTCCAAACAGGAGGTCTTGCTGCCTTGAGGATGACTTACACACAGTCCATGGATCAATAGTCCAGCACCAAAGGAGGTGAGTAGATGGGGGAATGTGATGGAAGCATGCCAGTTGTGCTGGGGCTGAGGCAGATCATTGGATAATAACCAGACTCACCTTCTCTACCTCCTGATCTTGCCACATGATTAAAAAAATGACCCTGGGGAAGTTATTTATATAAGATTGGTGGATCTAAGAGTCTCATCTGCATAAACACCAACAATGCTAAGGCAAGTGAGGATTAAATGAAATAATATAAGGAAGACACACAGCTCACACTGTAGCTCCACAGATGGCAGCAGCCTGGGAACTGTATTCACTGCTCGTATTGTCACTATGACCATCACTCCCCACCGTAGAAATGAGCTGTGCATACTGGCGAAAGATACAAAGGGCTATTATGTCGTAGAATGAATTACTGAACGCACTTGCATGGCATGGCTGGGTCTATTGTCAAACCCATGTACAAAGGCCTCAGTTCTGAAAGACCTCCATCCACAATTACACTGATACTGGAGTTATAAGAACACAAGAAGGGTGGGTAGATCCTAAAACGCAAACTAATGGAGACAGCTTGATTTACTAAGGATTATGAGATATGTTTTCATTTCCTTAGTTGTTTGTACGGCATTCCATTGAGGCAGCTATGGAAGGAAATAAGAAAAATGGAACAAGGAATTTTTTCAAGATAGTGCCATTTAAAAATCAATTTTGACAGAGAAAAAGCCCTTACCACACTCTAAAATGTGTGAAATTACTTAGATTAACTTAGGCATTCATGAGATTACTGCTTTCTTCAATTGATTAAAGGGCTTTATTAATTATGTGTTTAGAAACCTCTCATGAAGTTTTGCCCTTTTACTTATGGGAGGTACAGCAGGCTGACTGGCTGGTTTCCTTGTCCTTTCCCTCACCCCTGTTTGTTATTGATTTCTATTCAGTGGAGCAGCAATGAAATAATTGTCTATTCAGTGGAAATACTGATGTCATTGAGTTATATCTGTCCGTCAGATTCCAGCAGAGCTTCCCAGAATGGTGTGGGTAGAAGATTCTCAGTCCACAAGGTCATGCACTTGTTATTGCAGATAAGGCAACTCATTGACCAATGAAGCAGTGTGCCTAAAGTTTTCGGAGAGTACCCTTTCCTAACTTACAAAATTTCTTATTCTCACAAAAGAGAATTGTTGCCTGTCATTTCTACAGGGTCCAGGACAGGATGCTCTGAATAGACTCTGCAGTGCCAAGTCCACCTTTAGCTCTGTCATTTATTAACAATGTGTCTGTGGAATAATATCCTAATATCTCTGAGTTTTAGTTTTGGTAACTGGCTTATCAACTTCATTGATACCCTAAGCATAAAATAGTTTGAACATAATTTTATTCTTTTCTGAACCACAAGCTGAGCATGTACCAGATGTCAGATTTTCTGGTGAAACACTTAGACTCAACATGAAAAAAATACCGGCATAAAGAATGACAATCAGGATGGAGGAAGCCATGGACAGAGTTGCTATGTTGATGGGAAATAAATACCCAGATATGCTAAGAGCATGAAAGGATTCATAAGACATAATGCCATGGTCAATTCATGGGAAAAAGAAAGGAAACAAGAAGAACAGTTTGATTGGTGGGAAGTGCGTGGATAAAGATACTGTTGCACAAGGAAATCAGCACTTTATAAAAACACCCAGTAACTCCCAAAGCCCAAGGAGGCACGAGTGGAGTAGAGCACATGCCGCATATAAAACGAGATGGGAAATAATATGGATCGTGGAGTTTGATTTATGAAGCTAATAAGAAATAACTCTGAACCTCATTGAGCTCTACTCCTCGGGTAGGTATTGCACAAGTTGTCACATCCCCCTTATCTCATTCTGCTCGTGCTGCTATAAGAAAGTGATTTAGGCTAGGCACATTATTAAGAATATAAATCTACTTATCACAATTTCAGAGGCCGGTAAATTCAAGGTTAAGGCACCATCAGGCTAGGTGTCCTTTGAGGACTGCTAGGTTACTAAGCAGGCACCTTTCACTCTGCCCTCATGTGGTACAAGCCAGGGAGGCAAAGAGATCGAATGTATCCTTACATAGCAAAAGAACTAAAAGCACCAGATTCTCCCCAAGAAGCCCTTCGATAAGAGCCCTCTCCATGATCACTCCACCCTCCCGAATCAGTCACCTCATAGCTTTACTTAAGACCATCACGCTGGCAGTTAAATTTTAAAGCAAGGATTTGAGAGGAGGGTGCATCAGAACACGGCACCCCATAATATCATTAATATAATCCAGCAATGTAGGGGACTATTTCACCTCCAGTGTTGGAGATGAGAACACAAAAACCTGAGAGTTTAAGATGTTTGGAAAGTCACCCAAAAGTCACCAAGCCAGGACTCTGACTTAGTTCTGCTGATGTCACATTCTTTGCTACTGAGCCTCAGCACACACGTTTGGCTCTACTGCACTGGACAATGGGATGGGTCCTACCACTTTGTCAATGCCTCTCTCAAGCCTGAACTCGCCTGATCATTTTCTTTTCTAGTGAATAGAATACAGAAATGGTGATCGAACGCCACTTTCATAATTTAAAATTAAGACTTGCCTTTCGCTTGCTGACTTTGATGAACAGAGACGAAGTAGAACAGGTCCACATGGCAAAGAAACAACAGTAACTTCCAATACCAGCAAGGAGAAGCTCCCCCAAGACGACGGCTGCCAACAACTGGACCAAACTTGGAAGTAGATCCTGCTCCAGTGAATTTTCAGTTGACAGCCCAGCCCTGGCCAATTTGCTAACAGCCTCGTAGTAGTGAACCTGAAGCAGGGTGTTTAAAGAAGCTGTGCCCAGACACCTAGCGCACATAACAAATAAGTGTTGGCCGTGGTCACTGAGTTGGTTGTCATTTTTACTTGTTTGTGGTCATTTGTTCATGCATATGAACTCCAAGAACAGTTGTGCATTTTATAAAGTCAGTTTAACCAATAGGGCAGAGAACAGATTAGAGGAAGATGAGGAGGAGAGATGGATAAGAGGCTCTTCCAAAGTGAAACATGATGGTGTCCAAAATTATGGCAGGGGCAGAGAGAATGGAGGAAGAATAGAGAAAGTTTCATAAGGTATTGGAAGTAGATTCAGCAGGACACTGGGGTGGAACAAAGTGAAGGTCTTTGCATAATCCCCACCACAAACTTAGGTTTTGTGGCTCTCAGTGGTCAAAGCATCAATCTGACCTGATTCCACATGGGCCTTAGGATCCTCATCACAGCCAGCATCAGAGAATCCACTGAGAATCTACATGGGACAAGAGGATTCTTAGATCCTCTGGATACCAAGTCCCAAAAACCTTATCTCAAAGAAATGTGGCACTGTCTATGATTGTGATAAGAAAACCATCCTCTTGGGAGTTCCACCATGCAGGGCTGGGGAGATGGTACAACTGATAGAATGTCTGCACTACAAATAGAAGGACCTGAGCTCCAACCCCAACATGCACTTTACAATGTCAGGCGTGATGGTGCATGTCTGTGATCTCTATGCTAGCGAGATAAAGCCAGTTGGATGCTTGGGACTTGCCAGCCAGCCAGACTGCCCTAACTGGAGAGCTCCAGGCAAATGAGAGAGCCTGCCTCAAGAAAAAGCTGGACAGCATTCCTGAGGGAAAACACCTAAGTTGTCCTCTGGTCTCCACACATGCACACACATGTGTAAGTACACTAACACATACACATTAAAATACATAAAGACATGCATATTTACACACTTGCACATTTAAACAAAAACTCCACCTACATGAATTCTGTCGCAATTTCTTGTGGTTAAAGGGACCCTATGTCACTCATCATGATCTGCCTGAAACCCACAGCCATGTCCACACAGAGGTAACACACCATCCATGGGTAATTGGCTCGTGATATACACTTTCAGTGCTTTAGAGAGATCTAGGTACGTCTCAGATAACATATTTCCTTAAACAAGTCTTAGAGTTTCAAATTGACATGTGGACATTTAATGCTTTCATTCACTTTTAATGAGAACTTCTTCTCTCAAGAATAATATGTGGGCTGCCTTACAAGTATTCCACAACCATCTGGAAGATTTGGCTTGCTGCTCAGAAGTGCTAACAGGGATAGATATATATTGTGTATGTGTGTATGTCTGTGTGTGTGTGTGTATATATATATATGGCTCCTGACAAAATTGAAGATGAAGAGACACATGTTTTAGAAGCCCTCACCTCTTTTCTTCCTTCTCTTCTTCTCTCCTTCTCCCATGAGTACCAGAACTGGGCATAGATTCCACACATGCCTCCAAATATTGCAAATGTTTTATAGACTGAATATTCTGATCTCCCCACAAATATATTTTGTTTTAGCAAGGATACTAGAGCATCAAAAGCACATTTTTTGAGAACACCTTAAAAATGAGAGCATTTCAAACAGTGATTTCAAGCATGAAAGGAAGTTAAGTTTAACATAACAGGTCCATAGCTGCAGGACAGTAACCAATGACATCTGTCCCTGAGAACACTTCCATTCCGTACTCATCCTTAGAGTATTTTAGTAGATGTCAGGCTCCATCCTTGGCAGTGAAGACATGAATAGGAAACCTACAACCATGAACACAAGACACATCGTGCCCATCACCTCCAAGTTTGCTGGGGAAATATGGAAATGTCTTGATAAGACTCATACTAAACTCTGTATTGTCACCCTGGTACTAAGGAGGCCAGTGGGTATTCTGGGATGTTTGAGGAACCTAGGGATAAAGTAACTGCTTTAGTTATCTCTTTTATTGCTATGATCAAAATGGCTGATAGAAACGACTTAAGTGAGGAAAGATTTATTTTGGATTGTGGTTTTGAGGGTACAGACCATTGTGAGGCAATGGAGCATGAGGTGGTGAAGGAGACTATCCATAGCATGGTGGGTAGGAAGCAAAGAAAGGAAGAGACAGGGGAAAGATGTAGCCCCTAAGATGATGCCCCAGGGACCCACTTCTTCCAGCTTGACCAAAACTTCTACTTTGTAACACCTCCTAATGACTCCATCATATTATGAGTCAATCAAGGGACTGACCCATTCATTCTGTTAACAGCTCTCGAGAGTCAGCCATCTGTGGAAACCTCTCTCATTCTAACACCCAGATTTATCCTTCATTGATCTTCTAGGATGCTTTTTGATCCAATTAAGTTCTCAATTAAGACTAGCAATCTTGAACCAGGAATGGTGGCACACACATTTATCCCAACACTTGGAAAGCAGAGGTAGGATCATCACTAGAGTTCAAGACCAACCTGAGTCTACTATGTAGTGAATTCCAGGTCAGCTTCAGCTAGATTTAGGCCCTATCTCAACCCTCAACTCCCCAAATAAAAGACTAACAATCACAATAATCACTGGGTGAGAATGGGGCAGCCACAAGAGGGAAGATGAGGGAAGAATGTGGGTCCCTATAGCTTCAGCCCAAACAAGGGATAGAAGAAAAGAAGTGAAGGCACACTGGAAGGAAAGCAAATCATGCTGACGTTGGTTCATGAGATGGAAAAGTTCCCTGGAAATGGAAACTAGTCCAGACAGGAAGGGAGCTACAGTAGTTCTTGCTCAGCAGCCATGTGAGCCTGGGATGTCCATCGTGCCCTCCTTTGTTTCCATTTTCTCATCTTGAAGATGGGTATCAAAGGCAACTTGAGACTCTTATTGTGCTTAGCTAAGCTAATAGAGCTAGCCCATTGGCACACTTCCTGTGATGGCCAGTCTCACTGTCACCTGGATAGGGTTTAGAAACACCATGGAAACACATCTCCAGATGTGTCTGTGTGAGAGTTCCCAGAAAAGCTTAAGGGAAAAAGACCCACCCTGAATGTGAGTAGCACCGTCACACAATCTGGGGTTTCCAACTGGATAAAAACAATTGAGCTGAGCACAAGCAATCATCTCTCTCTGCTTCCTGAGTCTGGCTGCAGTGTGAACAGCCATCTCACACCCCTGCTATCAAGATTCCTCCCCCATGGTACACTGTATCCTCACGCTGTGAGCTAAAATAGCCCTTCATTCCTGAACTTACTTTTGTCAGGTATTTTGTCAGAGCAACAAGAAAAGTAACTGATCCACTACCTGACACAAAGTGAGTGCTGTCACGTTGATGGTCATTGCTATTGGAAGAACATGACTTGATAAAGCATTGTTTTCATTTGTTTGTCTCTGGTGTCTGATAAACTTGTATTTATATGTTCACCTGTTCATTCAAAAAAAAAAAAAAAAACCACTGACAAAAAGCTAGCCATGTGTCGACATCAACATGGTGTGGTCTTTGCCCTTCTGAGAGTTACATTCCGATAGTGGGAAGAAGAAGATGCCAACCTTGGAGGTCTATGTCCATGTCTTCAGAGGACATGGGAAAGGAAGGTAGACACAGAGTAGCTTGAGGTCATTGGGAAATGCTTCCACCTGAGCTGCAGCCTGGGCTCCAGTCTGGGGCTGACTTGAAGCCAATCAAGTTGTTGCTCCATCAAGTAGAACCTGAGAGGACATGAGCCGCACTGACAGGAGACACCACAGGTTCTCATCCTGTGATACTTTTCCAAGCAAGCCAACACATCACAATAACAGATCCAAGTCTTTTCCAAGTGGAACATGCTACGAACAACACAATGGTGATAAAGTGTGACTGGACAGCCTGTACTGCAGGTAGCTTCTCAATGATGTGATAAAACACCTGTCTGAAAGCAGCTGGTGAGAGGAAAGGGTTTATTTCATGCTTGCATACTTGAGGGAAAGCCTCACCATGTCAAGAAAGCATGGCATAGCACAGGGTGGCATCCCATCTCGCCACATCAGCTGGCAGGTAGTAGCAAGAGTGAGCTAGCACTGCCAAGAAGGAGCTGGGTCACAATACCCCAAGGCCTTGCCTGAACAACATATTTCCTCTAGCAAGGACCCACTTTCAAAATTTCCACCAGTAGGAAATTAAGTTTGAGTCATCATCACAAATGGGACATTTCCCATGCACACCACCACAGTCTCGTCCTGAAACTCTTGGATGAGGAGAATCTGAGATCAGACTTCTCATGTGAGTAGCTCAGAGAAAGGGGACAAGGGAGAGTTCCATAAATAAAGACTGGGGATTGTTTATCTGAAGGCACATAGGTCTCATAAACAGAATTAAAATAAAATAATAAAATAAAATAGCCATGTGGGTACTATTGATTGAGAAGGAGTGCCAAAGTGGCCATGACCAATTAAGTGTATGTAGTTGAGGCACTTGCTTGCAAAGCCAAAGGACCCAGGTTTGATTCCCCAGGACCCATGTAAGCCAGATGCACAAGGTGGCACATGCATCTAGAGTTTGTTTGTGGTAGCTTGATGCCCTGGTGCACCTATCCCCTCTCTCTCTCTCCTTTTCTCTCTCTCTCAAATAAAAAAATAAAATATTTTAAAAGAATCTATTATGTGTCAGGTTCTGTGTGATGTTTAACCCACTGAGTGTTGCTATAAGTATAAGATATATACAGATTTCAAAAACTCAGTATGAAAACAGGACTACAAAATATCTCAGCAACTGTTTTAAATATTTTATTTATTTATTTATTTATTTATTTATTTATTTATTTATTTATTTATTTGAGATAAAGAGAGAAATGGCCAGATAAAGGGAGAGAGAATGGGTGCACCAGTGCAAATGTAATACAAGCCACTGCAAACAAACTCCAGACACATGCATCACCTTGTGCAGCTGGCTTTATGTCGGTACTAGGAAATTGAATTTGGATCCTTTGGCTTTACCTGAAAATGTCTTAACCACTAAGCAATCTCTTCAGCCCCTCAGTAACTTTTACATTGATTAAATATTTTGGCATATGGGGTTTAATAAAACACTCACAAATTTAATTGTCACAGGTCACACTATTTCTCAACAAAATGATTAGAAGTCAAAAATTGCTAACATTATGAATCCCCTTGGACAGCTATTTGATATCACAAAGCAAGTCAAAGCTTGTTCTTCTTTCTCTCGCCATAACATACTACCTTCCTTGGTCTTATCTCTACCTCAGAGTTAGCAGGGATTTCACAGCAGAGTTGAGAAAATTTGGGGACCAAACGTAAAACAACCTCCCGAAGAATAAGCAAGCTATAGGCCAGAGAGAGTTAAGTCCTTAGCAACCTGCTTGTTCCTAGAAATGACTTCAGAGTTGATATTTGTTGACATTTAAGGAAAAATGCACATGATGACAACATGGACACTTTGGGATATCTCTTACCACCCCCTCTCAGAACAAGAACCCCGTAAGGTCTCCTACAATCTAACTGAAGAAGAATAGATAAGGTTACTCCTTCAGCAATGTCCCAAGAAATATATTTGCTATAATAATAACAGTAAAAAAGTAATATAAATGAAGATAAGAAAATTATTTTCATTTAACTACATGAGAGGGAAGAAATACTGTAATAAATGCTGAGACCTCAGCCCTCTTGTACCAGTTTCCGTACACATGAACACATTAAATTCTTCAGCCTTCCATGAGGTCAGCACTGTTGTCTCCTCTAGCTAGACAAGCAGCTGGGGTGCAGACAACTAAAGTCCCTTCCTGGTGTCTCCACCCACAGTTTGGGGTGGAGACAGGATCTCAATACAGGCACTCAGCTCCAGGAGATGCACAGAGCTGAGGGTGGGGACAGAAAGAAAAGGAAGATGACACTGACCTGTCTGTGGCTTTACTGCCTGTGGGGAAGTCAGGCGCCAGACTGAGCAGATTAGAACACAGTTCTCATGTCAGCAATATACATAACAAACTTTTATCTCCCCATTTGTTGGAAAAACTGGGTTAAAAGAAGCAATAATTCATCCAAGGGTGTCTGGATTCTAAATTTGAATTCTTACCCACTGGGGCAGACCTGATGGAATAGCAAAGGCAGGGAGAAAGGAGAAGAGGAGGAGTGGAAAGAAATTACGTCAGTGTACATCTTGTATCCCCAAATGCATGGAAAATTTATTGGAAGCCCAGACAAATATATTCCTAAACTTCCCCTCCCTGACTCCTGTCGCTTAGCAGAGCACATAGTAGGTCCTTCCATATGCTCACTGAATTTAAGGTAGAAAGCCTCTTCCTCAGCAAAAGCATGAGGAGGAAGCTGAAAAAGTGTTTGCTCTGAACAGTGTGCAACTTCCTTGTTCAGCTGACAAAGATCCCTTTAGAGATTTCCTTAGCGACTCAAGCCCACCAGCTATTTTAAAGCTCAGATTTATTATTTTTTTGTGCATGTTCCTAAAAATTTTGGGGAGTCCTATCTTCTTTTATTGCTTTCATATATCCTCCCAAATAATTTATAGAGGGAGCATAATTTGGGGTCACTTTCATGAACTAGCCCTGTCTAAAGATAGCCAGCTGCCCATTACGAAGATGACATGTTCAGAGCATGGGTGGCAGCTGCCGGGCCCAGGTCAGCAAACTCACTGAGGGCTGCAGGGCACCAGCTGAGGAATAGGCTGGTTAACTCTGTTTATGATAATTGCCCTTTGAAAGTGCCATTTCAAAGGACTCTCTTTCGTTTGGGAAAATGACATAAATCTGGTGTGACAAGGTAAAGATGGTGGGATCAGAAAAAAAATGCACTTCCAGGACGCTGGATGTTTTCTGATAGAGAACTACAATTAATGCTCAATGATGAGAAGGACAAAAATGCCATTTCTTTATAAGAAACTGATGTTGTAGCCCCTAGTCTATTTGTTAGACATTAATAAAAAATAAATTCCCTCTTCTCCCCCTTTGGGGAGAAAGCATGATAAGAAGAAGCTACTGAAAGAATTTTGAGGATTTGGCGTATATTGGATATAGCCAGCCAGTAAAAGTAGCCCATAGTGTCCAAATAAGAAAATGAGATGGATAGAATCAAAAGATGGCCTTTTAGCAGCCACCAACAGAATAATTGATTCAGGTAAAAGTCATCCACTGATTTTGTTCTCGTCACTTTCACAGCACAGCCATTTCCCCAGATTTGTGAGGTTTTAATTTTTAACATGATTGCGTGGATCAGGAATTTAAGACGTGCTCAAATTCGAGATGTGCTCAAGTTCAAGCCGCGCTCATGCAGGCTGTACATGCAGTCACTCGCGGGACTGCAGACCGAGGAGGACCCACCGAGCTGCTGCCTTTTTAAGCCTTGCCTGGGCTGTAGTAGCCACAGCAGCTCCCTTGTGTAGGAGCAGTTCACTTAAGCTGTGGAGCAGCCAATGAGCTCACATCACAGTCCACACTTACTTCCCAGCTGGTGGTGGTGATGCAGATTTGGGCAGGTGCAGAGCCGTTTAGAGGTGAGGACTGACTGAGAGAAGCATCTCACTGGGGGAAGACCTATGTTATAGCCTGGTTCTAATTCCAGAGTCTCTCTCTCTCTCTCTCTCTCTCTGGTGCTCTCTTTCTCTCTCTCTCTCTCGCTCTCTCATCTCTTTCTCGCTTCTGATTCACACAGATATGAGCAAGCAACCTCTCATTCCTGCCACTATAGATAATAAGCCATTCTGCCAAAATTCTTTTCCCACCATAAAGAACTATGCTCTGAAACCCTAAGTCAAAACGAATCCTTGCTCATGTAGGTTGTGTCCTGTCAGGGATCTGTTCAGAGCAACAAGAAAAGTAACAGATACAACCAGCTACCCGTGGTGTCCCCAACGCAGCAATCCCAGTGTGGTAAAGCTTCTCACACAGGACCTCAGTTTTTCAAAACCAGAAACCCAAGGATGCCCACAAGAAGCAACGTGACCTTTAACAAGGTAGCCTCAAAGGTCACAGTGTACTCAGGTGGAGGAAGCTATCACAACTTCAGCCAAACTCAAGGGCAAGAAAATAGATCCACCCCACTCAAAGGGAAGCATCTTCAAGACTGACTAAGACAAAAGTTTATAAACGGTCCCATATGTTAATATCACTGCGTAGGGATTTGTTGAGTAAGAAGATATTTACAGTCTCAGGATGTTTCTTAGAGATTATCTATCTATTTGGAAGGGAAAATAACATCACGATGAAAAAAACCTGACACCTCCTTAACACAGAGATCAAAGGCAATGGCATGGATCATTGCGCACTATTGAATGTCCTGCTATGACCATGCTAAGCGGGCTTTCAGGGCCAGGGAAATAGCTCAAGGGATGAAGTGCCTTTTGTGAAAGTGTGAGCACCTGAGTTTGGTTCCCCAGCACCCACACAAAGCTGGATGGCTACAGGTAAGGAGGTAGTTGGAGACTAGATAATCTGTAGGAAGCATGGTGAACGAAACAGCAAACGTGAGAGCCTGCTTCAAAGGGGTGGAAGGTTGGGATCCATATGCTGACCTCCACATACACACCATGGCATGTGTGTGCTCACTGCCTCACACATGAACACACACGCTAGCACATCAGAAAAAGAGAGTTCTTTTAAATCTAAACAAGAAAAATCAATAACACCAACGCTGAAGGAGCTACATTCCACAAAGCACCCACGCAGATTCAGCAGATGCTGTTGGTACAGCCCTGCGTGCACTCAGCACTCTCCCTACCAGCCCTGGAACCCCGGACCCTTCAGAGTCAGGATGGAAGCACTGGGAAGCTAATGTCCCTGGGCCAAGCTTCACCCAACAGTGAACAAGTTAGTAGAAGCACCCCAATCTCGTGGCTTGGGAATGGGTAATTCTGGAGCATTTCTACTTTTTTGTTGTTGTTGTTGTTTTTCGAGATAGGGTGTCACTCTGGCTCAGGCTGACCTGGAAGTAACTGTGTAGTCTCAGGGTGACCTTGAACACCCAGTGATCCTCCTACCTCTGCCTCCCGAGTGCTGGGATTAAAGGCGTGCGCCACCACGCCTGGCTTCATTTCTATTTTGTCTCCCTAAATTCCATGCTGGAATAAAGCCTTGTTACTCACAACAGCTACTTGCTTGATTACATATGTATATTGGCTTCCATTCCTTCCCTATTCCACTTTCCCCCATACCCTAATCATGTTTCCTAGAATTACTTCCCAAGTGTCTACCTGTATGCAAATTCCTGCCTTGGTTATCTGCTTCTGGGAGAATCCAATCTAATGCTGTCATGAACAACGAATGGGAAGCTTGAGCAAACTGTCTAGACTAAAGAGGGGCAGGGAGCTGAGACATAGGTATAAGTGTGCTGGGGAACTAGAAACAAGGTTGGGGAAAATGCTATGAGTGTCATGATGGGAATAATGAGCAAAATGAGAGCATGGCCTGCAGATAAGACAATGGTAGTAAATAGTGTATTTCCAGAGATTTAAACTGACATTATCAAGATAACATTAGCTCATTCTAAAATAATTTAATAACAAGCAGAAGATAGAGATTTTAATGTGATAAGATATTAAAAATTAGTGAACATATGATAATATCATGCAGATGCTAATTTTTTAACTCTTGCACGTTTTTGATCATTGGAATTTTTTAAAACTCACAAAATAGACTAACAACAGGTATTATGTATGACCATTTTAATGGACATTAGGAAGAAGAAGAGAGGTACCAAATGAAAGAGTATCAAGAGGAGGTTTTGATCTATCTGTGGGCTTCCTTGAATGCAAAAATACACAGCATCCGAGGAGTTACAACATGCTAAAGGAATGTCACTTTGTGATTTTTATGTAAAAAAAAAAAAATGATGTCAGGTTTATGGTAAGTTGTTAAGGATACCAAAGGCAAATTAACATTTCTGGATGATACTAGGCAATAGACATACTCTCTGTCCCTTGATAGTAATGTCCTGTTGTCTAGGGCTGGTAGTTTTCACATTGAAGTGATTTGCTAGTAATTTCACAGCATTCCCACATTGCCCCAATGTAGGAAGGTGCTATTTCTCTAGCCCAGTAAAGCTAGGTGGCTTACCCAAGATTCCACAGCTGAAAAGTGGCAGGGCCATAATTCAAACCCCAATTGGTCTACAACAAAATCTTTGCTCTTTTTCCTTCTCCTAGGCTGTACTCACTTTTCAATAAAGCAGTGGAGATGTTGCAAGGCTATGTCTAATTTCCAAAAGTCTAACCTTTGACATTAATGTATGTAACTAGATCATCAGTGACAACCTACTTAAGCTAACTGGCAGCCCTTAGTCCTCAGGTGAAGGAAGAAGTAGGCTGGTCGGATATGTAACACATAAGGGTCTCTGTCTTCCTCTCCTTCCTCACAAGAGTGTAGTCCTCAAATGGTGGTCATTGCATTCTATATAGCAGTTGTCCAAGTGTTCTTAGTAGGCTGTGAATGCATCGTGACTCAAAAGCACTGCTAAGAAAAGGTAATTTGAATTCAAGTTGAATCAGTGGAAGTTCAATGTATTTTATTAATTAGTAGGATTCAGTGAACCCTTAGCAATTGAACCTGCTCATTTTTATAAATGAGGAAACTGAGGCCTGGGGGAGAAGACTGCCTTGGCTGGAGCAGCAAACTAATTAGTAGGAGAGGCAAGCCCAGAGCCACGAGATGAGCCAGCCCTGATTCCCCTGGGAAGATGTGCTGCCATGTCTAGACTCAATTTCTCTTTAATTTTTAAAAATCATGCTAGTCCTCTTTTATTGAACTGGAAATGCTCTGACAAGCTTGGAAATGTTAATAGACCATCCAAGAGAGTTGGCACCAGATACAGCTGGAAATATAAAACAGGTTATTCGGTCCACTGACCTTTCTCTCCCTCCAGGGTGCTCATGTGCTTAGAAATAGGTTCATGTGGGTAAGTAATGGACAAGAGAATCATGGCCAGTCCCACCCTGCTAAAAAAGGTCCAGTAAACTGATAATGGGAATCAGGAGGACAAAAGGCCCTTGGAGAAAAAACAGCCCCTTGACCAGCTATTAAAAATAGGAGCCAAATGCATTGAGAACAGAGGGTATTCTCATGTAGAGCTTACCCTGGGGGAAGAAAACAGAAGAACATAATGTGGCACAGAACAAAAAGCATGCCCAGATTTTACTCTATGAAGAACAGAGTGATATGTGTAGATGTGTTTATGCGCTTGGTGTGTGTGTGTGTGTGTGCTTAGGTATGTTGTAAGTATGTATATGTACGTATATGTCAATGGATGGATTAGCATATTTGTGTATGTGTGCATGCATATGAACATGAGTATATTGTATGCATCACATCAACGTAATTGTAAGATACTTACACATGTATGCATAATGTGTATGTGTGTGCACATATGTACACTTGTTTTTATATATTGTGTATACTGTATGTATATGAACATGTTTACATGTATACCATGTATATACTATATAAGATATATGATACACATGTATGTGTGGCTTATGTGTGTGAATGAGTATATGTGAGTGTACCTTGCATTTGTGCATGCAAGTGTGCAAATTGTGTTCATGTGTGTCAATATATGTATGTGTATGGTTCTGTATATACTTGTGTCAATATATGTATGTGTATGGTTCTGTATATACTTGGGTATGCATGCATACATGAAATATGATAGACACAGAATTATGTATGCATGAACCTATCCTTAACACTGTCAAAGATACATGATAATACATGTAGTATAGACATAGACACACACACATGCACTATACATAAATTAATGCATATATATGCATATAACATACAGATACATATACACACATCACATCTTTTTCCTCTCAGCAATAAGCTCCAGCTCAGATTCCAGCTGAGGCCAAAACTTTTAGAAGCTGGAATCTGGTTTTCCTTCTCTTTCTACTTGAGTTAAGCAAGGTGAAATGCATATGTATATTTTAAAGAAATCCAGTGCCCACTATTCAGCCCTGAATCACACACCTGGGCATAACTGATTTCCAAGTCTGTCAGGAGTCCTGTGGAAAAAGTGGTGGCCATAGAGTTCAGAGTGGGGACACTGGCACAACAAATGGGCAAACTGGGTTCAAAGCACATCAACAACCCTTTTCTTGGGTCGCTGGGGTAGAGGTATTAGAATGCACAACTGTTATTTGAGGGATGATAAATTTTGGAGCAACCATCAAATCGACATGCAATTTGGCTCCATCAGACATGCCAATGTGATTGATGTTCACACCTAAATAGAGTGGAGATTTGATCTTCTGGCCTAGCAGTGTAATCAGAACACTCTCCACCCCAAGTCCATGGACCTGATGATAAACATAGTGGGGGGTTGTCTGTATTATTGTTATTGTTATCGTTCTCTCAAGGAGCCTCTGCGTCTACTGAATTATAACCAATTTCTCTTGCAGTTTATTGCAATTTGCCACTTTGCTCCTCATGTCAAAAACCCACTATAATTTTTATCCCCAAACTGCAGCACCACATTATGCTAATGGCACTTGCTTGTCATCCATCAGCAAGGATGCAATGCATTACTTAACACAGTTCACAGGAATTTATGATGAATTTGAAAAGTTGCCCTTCTGGAAAGGATGTGCTTAAATCTTGGATTCTCATCTATATTGGGGATAAGCCTGGCAGGCTGACCTCCTGGAGCTGAACATGCTTTTCCCAAGAGTGCCTGGGGCTGCCTCATGCCTGTTGACAAGCCAGGACAGGGATAATCAGAATCCACTGGAAGGAAGTTGACAATCTAGCCAGTGGCTGCCCCAAATCCCAGTCACTGGCTATGAAGAGCCATCTGTCTCAAACTGAGGCTTGAGGGGCTGGCACACAGACGTAATGAATCTAAGGTCATAGGATCAAGTTCATGAACATCTGAGCCAACTAGCTTGTGGAGGGTGATAGGAACTCTAAGTAAATGACAGTTGGATCTCTTCCAGCCCTCTTGGCTCTGTGTGCATATGGTGATGATCACCAAGAAGAAAACTGGCAGGATGGGTGGGTAGAAGCTTTATTCAATTTAAAAAGCTTTGGTTGAGTTACTATTTGAAAACAATTATGACTTCCAGCTTAGGAGAGTTCACAGACATAGTGAGACCTGGCCCTGTCCTCAGGATACCCACAGTCTTGTGTTTGAATCTGAAGCCCCCAAGTATGAGCTCTCTTATTGCTGTGAAAGTTGGAGTAAAAGAAGGGTCAGCATCTCATGGAAACAGAGATGGAGGGACAGTGTCATATAGGAAAGGCCTGTAAAAGTGCAATAACAACACAGATTTGTGGGGGGGGGGCAAAGTCTTATTGGGAAAAAGGAAAGAAAAGAAAAAGAAGAAAAGATGGTGCACCAAGGATACACTCGGAGTTCAGGATCTCAGAATGCAACCCTGAACTGTTCGGAGTGTCAGCTTTTATTGGAAATAACCACATGATGTTTATAGTAAAAACAGGATGGGAGTTAAACCACAAATTACATACTGTTAAACAAGGGGGGTTGGCTATTACAAGAAGTCACAAAATTACATAGGTCACATAGGCAGAACTGAGGCAAGAAACATTCTATGCTTTGCAATCACAAAGATATTTAGAAACAAAGAGATACAGGAAAGTCATGGTACATTGAACAGAAGGGTCATCCCATTCCTTAGGTAAAGGTCAACACCTGCACTGAACAGAGGGATCATCCCATTTTCCATTTCCCCCTCTGATAGGACACTAAGTCAGATCCTTGACTCATGAAGAACAGTGTCTAGGGTGTTTTCATCTAAGGGGGTGTATTGTGTCTGCATTACCATGAGTTTAACAGAATTTATTCTATTCTTTATATATCTACTTAGAGCACTAATAATGCAGGGTCCTATGGTAGCACCTAAGAGCGGTAGTATCAGGGGGCCAGCAATAGACAAGAGAAGTTAGCCATGGAGACCAACTAAACATAGACTGAAACCAATTATTAGCGGTTTGCCTCTGAAGTTTTCTTTCTTTAATATTTTCTCTAAGTAAAGCCAGTGTATCTCAGATTATTCCTGACTAGCATAAGAGCAACAAGTTTTGCCTAAAGCCATACCTAGGCCCCCTTGTTTCATAAAAAGTAATCATCTTCTATTTGGTTACCTCCACTTTCATGGCTGTTGGAGTGGTTAGGATGACCTGGTGGGGAGGGCCCTTCCAACATCCCATTATGGTGTCTCTTCATCTGAACTCTGTTGCTGGGCTGAAAGGGATGAGGACAAACAGGGTGTGTCTGAAAAGCAGCCTTGACTGTCAGAACAATGGACCCCTAGACTCTGTAAGACTTGGATAGAAAGAAGCCTTTCATTAATAAAGTCAGTTATCTGTTTAAGATCCATCCAGGGCAGGATAGGGGGGATATCCATACATTTACATAAGGGGGACACCTGGCCTTTAACAGGGTAAAGGGAAGGAGTCCTACCCATCCTTCACCAGTCTCTAGGAATAATTAAGTTAGTCTCCTTCAAGATCTGATTTATCCTTTATACCTCTCCTGAACTTTGGGGACGATAGATGCAATGTCATTTCCAAATAATCCCCAGCATCTTGGTCAATTCCCTTGACACAAAGGCAGGCCCATAATCTGATCTTATCTTGAGGGGCATACCCATAGTGGGGAATTATCTCTAACAATTTCTTAGTCACTATTTGGGCTGTCTCAGATTTGGTTGGGGAAGCTTCTACCCATCCTGAAAAGGTATCAATATAAACAAGTAAATATTTATATCCATACTGACCTGGCTTTACCTCTGTGAAATCAGCTTCCCAATATCTACCTGGCTCTGTTCCCTGCTCCTGTGCCCCCATTGGTGGTACCTTAGCAGAGGAGGCATTTGTCTGTTGGCAGGCTAGTAGCAGCCTTATCGAGGTTAGTTGCCCACTAGTGCCTTGTTCCAGGTCTGTCCATTCAAAGGCAAAAAATGGGTTGACTTCCCTTTGTCAATGGGATACTGAAGAAAGCATCTTTTAGGTCCAATACAGTGTAAATTTATCTCTCAGGTGGAATCATACTGAGCAAAGTATAAGGGCTGTCTCTTGGGACCTTGTGCCTTCTGGAAGGTAGCCACCATAGCCTTAGCCATTGTCTTAGCCTATCTATCTGGAGTGTCTCTATTATTATGTACCCTGGAAGTAATCTCTATTAACTATGAAAGAAGTTTACCCTCAAAGCCTTCTATTTTCTGATTCTCCTTTCTAATATCTGGTGTGGACTGAGTTACAAAAGCAATGTTAATAGCTCACCTATTCTTGGGGGTTTCAGGATCTCTAGGGGAATATGTCATGTATACTTTTTGCAGCCTTTCTAGGAAAGTGGTGGGGGTTCTGTGGGCCTTTGGGTCACTTCACTCACCTTAGACAAATTTACAGGATGCCAAGCGGCTGCCTGGAGACCACCCATCGAGTCCAGCAAAAGAGATTAAAGGACACCCTACCTTCAGTGGTGTTGGGATCCCAGTCCAGTCGTGTGGAAGGGAAACCCTCATCAATAACATTAGGGTTCTCCGTGGGGCAGCTGTCAGCTTCCAATACTAGTTTCTTGGCTTTCCTTCAGATTCTCTCACATTCCTCTGTGGTAAAGAGAGTTTTCAAGAGTTGCTGACAGACCCTCCCATGTGGGCTGATGGGTATAGAAGACTGTCTCAAGAAGGGATATCAGAGAACCTGCTTTAAATCAGATTTAGGTTTAGCAATAAGAACGGGAGTGCTGGGGAATCGAACCTAGGTCTTTAGGCCTCCCAGATAAGCACCTTAACCATTAAGCCATCATTTACTTGATGCTTTTTTATTAATCATCTGTTTATATCCTGATATACATTTTAGGTAAGGCTGATGTTTGCCTTATGTAAAGAGTTTGTAACTTGATCAAGTACCTTGATTCAGTTTACCTGTTTAACCTTTTGTCTACTGAGAAATTTCATCTAACAGATGTGACTTTAGGTGTTCAAAAGAGAAGAACTATAAATTGAAACAAAGTTATATGCTATTTGTCATTCACTTTTCCTTGTCAGAGACAATTGGTCATTTTGTCTCTGGACAGGATCGGGGGACACATGGCTTAAAGTTGCATGGGGTCTGAGATAAAGGGGCATCATCCCTTTTTCTAGAGTCTAGATTGCCATGACTTTAAATGGCATATAACAGTAAGCAAGAGCAAAAGGAAATGAGAGCAGAGAGCTAAGCATTCTGACATTCCTTGTCTTACTCTGAAATTGTTTGTTTTTACCTAGAAAATTTATTTTACCCATTTGTAATATATAAGGTGATGGGGTTTTATCTATGTCTAACTTGGTTAGACTTCCAAAGAATATGAATTACATCTGTGCTTATGACTTTGTGACCCACATAATGTAGGACATCACCTGTGTATAATGTAAGCTGAATTTACATTAAGTCTAAGTCCCTATATAAAACTTCTAGAGCATCCGTAAGAGTCTGTAAACAGTTGGAAAATCTTTAACTTTAGGCATGGTGTTTAGGTTTAGCCTAAAAATTAGCTTTCTGTTCCTTCTAAAAGGAAATTAATTTTAGGAAAAATTTGGTCTTTTTAGATCTCTTACATCCTTTCTATATACACACATCTTCATCCACATACTTTAACATCCACTCAAAAAGTATTTTTAACAAGAATTCTATGTAAAAATACCGTCCTAGTTCCTTCACTCATCTCATCTCAACCCATCATTAACCATCTTTTTTATAAGATTATTAAGAGAAACTACACCAAATTGATTAATCTTATTACCCACTGATGAAGAAGCAAGTAGTTTGGCTCCAAAGAGTTAACCATTTTACTATTGGAAATGTGTAGAGAAAAAGCCTTCCTTAGTATTTAAATCACCAATAATCTCTACCTGACACCCAAACTTGCTTTATTATACCAGAATATATATCTTCAGATGGAATTTTTTATGATAGATTTTTATTTCAAGTTAACAAAATAAATACAAAAAGGGAACAAATTAAGTTTCCATAAAGAGAAACAACAGTTTAAACTCATTAAAAAAGATCCTTCAGGCCCCCATGTCATCACATAAATGAAGACCAGCAGGCCATTAAGTCTGGACGTTTCCACTGCTGGTAGGATTGTCTTGAAGCATTTTGTCTCCATGTCCCAAGGAAGTTGGCTCCATGTTAATCCTGTTGACTTTTCACATTTTTTGAAATAGTCTATGTCCAACCCTAGGGAAGAAATTCCTCTCTGAAGACTGCAAGTCTATTTAACCACCCAGCTACCCTTCTCTTAAGAAAAAAAATATGTGAATTATAGCAAAAGATTGTTTCCTAACTTAACAGAGCACTGAATTGAAGGAGTCAATTACCTAGCGACTGACTAGGAGGTGAGGAAGTGTTCCCTGGCATTGGTCTTGGAGATGAGAATTGCCACACCCAAAGAAGGAATAACTTGAGATGGTGATGAAGAAGCTTAATGTGCTAACTACCCTAATGAAATCCTACCATATAGACAGGCTGATATTTGACTCATTTATATAGCTTTGGAATGCTTACATTAATATATTTGGTGCTAAGAATATACTTGGTTGACCTTCAAAATAATTATTTATTAAATTGTTAATCATTTTATCAGTACCACTTAAGTATTGTCATGTACAGGTGAATTACCACATGCAGGTAAAGATTTTGAACATAGCTTATATTTGTGTTTTTAAATTTATTTTTATTAGATATGGACATATTTAGTATGCAAACAACACAAGTTGTTACCATTATTTTCCTCATCCCTGTCCCTTTTCTGAAGAGGCCTTCCTCATTGGGGATGCAGGTCAACCACATAAGGAATGTGGGTCATGCATTATGGGGCAGCAGTCAGTTATGGGGGAGAGGCAATGTCTCTGTGCTTAATGTCCCAACTTGTGGCTCTGACAATCTTTCTGCCCCCTCTTCCACAAAATTCCCTGATCCATATTGGGTTTGTTTTAAGTCTACTTCAGTGATGAGCTCTTAAGAGCCTCTGAATCTCTGCTTTGGCAGGTGTTGAGTGTCCTCAGTATCTATCTCCTTCACCCTTTTGCTGATATCAGGTTCACCAAGAAAGCAGCATTCTTGCTCATTTCCCCAATTCCTCCATAGTTTTATCTGGGGCTGGGGTGAAGTGTACTGGGTTGTTTATTTGCTCATGTTCCACTCCCATCTGAAAAAAAGAAGCAGAATCTCTAACAAAGAGTGAAGTCAGCACTGGTTATATGGGACTACCATTATTAATTTAAAGAGAGTAGACCTTCTTATAGCCCAAGATTCATAGGAGCTTGACACTGGAAAGTAAAATCATTAACTGGATATGATTCTGACTTCTTTCCCACTTCTAGATACAGTTTCCTTTCCACTGAGTGGTTCTGTTAGCCAATCCAAGAGCAGCTGGTAACCCACCATGGCTATGTGCCACTATCGCACTTGTGTGAGCATCACGTCAGGTTGTTTGCTTCTGAGTAGATTAGACTTTGAGTTGCTTGGACAGATGATAGCATGGCATTTTAAAAGAGCTCTTGGGATTAATTATCCTTTCATCAAACATAATTGGAAGGCCGGGTGTGGTGGTACACACCTTTAACCCCAGTACTCGGGAGGCAGAGGTAGGAGGATCACTGTGAGTTCGAAGCCACCCTGAGGCTATATAGTGAATTCCAGGTCAGCCTGAGCTAGAGTGAGACCCTACCTCAAAAAATCAAAATAAATAAATATATATATGATGGGAAGTAGGGTTAGGACAGAAGAATATACTCAGGTCCTTCCACTATAGGGCTCAGCTCCTCAAAAGGCAATCTTCTCTATAAAACTCACTTTCTCCATGTTCCTACAACCACTCAAGTTTCTTCACCTTCATGGCCTAGATAAAATGCTGTTTTTGTCCAAGTCCCCTGATCTATAATTTTAGAAAAAGAGCCAGATCATAAATACTTCCAGACCAAATGTCCAAATGTCCATATAGTGTGAAGACAGCCATCAACAATCATTTAAAAAAATCAAAACAATAACAACAAAAAATCATGCCATGTCTTTTAAGGTTTGAATCTGAAATGTAACTCATAAGGTCAGATGTGTTTGAACAGTTGGTCCAGGCTCCCACTGGTGGCATTGTTTTGTCTGGCAGAGGTGGGTCACTGGGGGGGGGGGTCTTAGAGGGTTGAATCTTGGCCTGGCTTCTGGTCCTGTGCCCTCTGCTTCCTGATTAGCCAAGATGTGAGAGGCTGCCTCCTTGCCGGAGCTTCAGCCACCATGCTGTGACAGGTCACATGCATCCTCAGCTATGCCCCAAATCAAGCCCTCCCTCCCTTCAGTTGCTACTGCCAGTTACTACTACTACTTGGTCACAGAAGCAACACTTTATTTAAAAGCCAGATTGGCAATTGGTGTTGCCAATGGACAGTTGCTTGCAGACCACTGCCTTCAGTTATTAAGCGCAGTTTATTGTTAGTGCAAGAGCATAGATAGGAGAGAATGGCTTGATCATGGCACACCAAGTTGCCAGTCAGGACTGTGTTTTGAAAGCGGTTTCTCACGTGAGCCACTAGGCTTAACCCCATGGGAAAACTCAAGAAAACAGTAGAGAAACAAACCTCTGAACTATCCCAAGCAACAGACAAGGGAGAGAGGATATTTATAACCCCACTGTCACTCGTCACAGCTTAAGAGCTGTCCTTTGGAAGAGATGTCATTTTCTGGAACTCCCAGCCCAGCAGATTCTCAGGTTACTTGTTTGTTTGTTTTCAATGGGCATAAAATGCTGGTCCCTGGGGTCAGACTGGTGTCATAGAAATAGCAAGAATCCAAGGGAGTGGAGAGAATTCCGTAACATACGATGCTTGTGCCTTGCACTACACAGATCAACCATGCTTTAAATTGGTTCAATCTTAAAGCTCACTCTTGAGAAGAAAATGTAAAATATCTTAAGATGAGGCCGTCTCCCACTAGAGCTGAACCAAGGCCATGGTGCCCCTGCCCGTTGCTCTCCCTCACCCTCGGCCAGGGCTTTCATTTGTCCAGGTCAGGGTAACCTAACCCCAAGTCCCTGCAACTGTGTTTGTATATGACTTTGATGAGGAAATCTTTAATAAAATAATATAGTGACACCCTAAGTGAATTCTTAACGCAGAATAGGTCCTCAACCATTGTCACTTCCCCACCTTCAAATTGTATTCCTGTGTGAGGTGAATACAATGTGCTCACTTGACAGGGAAACAGAACTCTTATTTTGTATGATTTTTAAAGCGCTTCTTCAGCCTGATTTCACAGGCTAGTGTGTTCTTGCCAAATCCAGCTGTTGGCTCCTCAGAAAGAATTCATTAGAGCCGCTTCTTCCCCTGCTTGCCTGGCCGATGCCACCACGCGGTGCTTGAATAAAGCAGCAGGACTGCTGGCTGAAGGAGCCAACGCCACAGAGATGCTCCCGAGTCCAGAAGCAATTTCCTCCCTGTCCCATTATCCATTCTTCTCATTGGCTGCCCTGCACAGCCCAACTCTGTGGGGAAGAACAGTTCTTGCCCAGGCCTCACCGATGTTCCAGAAACCTGGGGCTCCTCCAAACAGCGTATTTTCAGGCTCATTTCATTTCCTGCCTTTGATTTAACCATCTGGAAAAGAAGTCAGGAGAGAGATGCCCATTCCTTGTCCCAGAGGGCTTAGAGAGGCCACAGCAGCCAAGTTAATGTCAATCTCTTTGCAGAATCACAGTGGAGAGAAGACCCAGGGTCCACTGGTGCTGATTGGGCCCATATGACGTTGAGGGTAGAGTCAGCTTTTCCTGCCTCCCCGCCTTACACAAAGAGAAACTGAAATCAAGAATGAGTCATTTTGGCCAAATGAAAGTCTGCAGAGGGAGAGGAGGGCAGTTGTGTTTGCTATGCCTCTTCCTAGCCCAAGAAGAGAGACCCTCACAGCTGCCTCCTCACACCTCCACATCCCAGCAGGCGCGGTAGGCTCTCGACTCAGCATGGCAGTCCTGGGTGTCCTGAGTGATGTCTCTGCCCGTGAGAACATTCCCTCTACATTCTGTGTTTCCACCCTTGCCAAGACACTTTCTCTCCTCCGACTCCTCCTCTCCCCCACACATAGGCATCTCCTTGACTTTTGTCACACCCCTGGCTGCAGAATCCATGACACAACTAGACTAGCCTCTTAAAGATGCAACAAGAACCTTTTGTGCCTGGATCTTTTCCCATACACCAGACTCTGAAACAGTACCCACAGGACTTAATCCTTTCCCATACACAGGACTGGGCACAAAGTACACACTGGAGAAATGACCACAGATATTGCTAATTTACTGCATTATTAGAAGCAAATGACATGACAGGTATGGAATATGTGGTAACCTGAAAATAACTACATAAGCTCAATGTGCTACTTTATTATGACTAATATGATAAAATTTTTCCCAAAGCCCGTTTGAAAGACATTTCTACCACATAAAATGTCAGACGATTTTAAAGTGCTATTACTTATCACCACTGATTAACAGACTTTTTATTTATAAAGAAATGGGGGGCTGGAGAGATAGCTTAGTGGTTAAGCACTTGCCGGTGAAGCCTAAGGACCCTGGTTTGAGGCTCAATTACCCAGGACCCACGTAAGCCAGATGCACAAGGTGGTGCATGTATCTGGAGTACGTTTGCAGTGGCTGGAGGCCCTGGTGCACCCATTCTCTCTCTCTCTCTCTCCCTCTCCGTCTCTCTCTTTCTCTGTCACTCCCAAATAAATAAAAATTAAATGAGAAATGGGTTTCACAGCAAAATAGAGCAGGGACTAAATGGAAAGAAGGGCCTCACTGGAAGGGGTGTAGGAAAGAGGGACAAAAGGGGCGCTGTGAGGGGATTATGTACTTTAGTCAGCATTTTCATATGTCCCAATACTGCTGCCCCTTCAGTCTTATCAAAGTGGCAAAGTACTGCATCATCTGAATTTTGGAGTCCTCAGAAATTCTTTTGTCAAGGAGTTTTGCTAAGTGTAGTTCACAGCATTGAGAAAGCAAGTGAGGAGCAGAAGGTAAGCTGGGGTTTACACTTGGGCCAGCCTATAGAGATATTTGGAAATGATAAAATCTGAGCCACGGAATCTCTCTAGATAAGTAGTACTCAGACCAGGTTATACACCCCCAGATTTTTTTTTTAATCAGAAGTTGCTATGCCCACTGTATTAAGTGCTTTCCTAAATGACTCCTGAGGAAAATCCAGTGAGTTCTCAATTTTATATGTCTCACTGCTGCTCAGTGAGACAAGCTGGTTTGCACTGCCTTGGGGGAGGAGCCACACCCAGTACCCCAGCACCCCATGAGTGATATTTGAAAGTGGCTGTCTAGTTTCTAAAGTGAAGAAAGCCCTCACTCTCCTCTGGGATCTGATTTGAGAGATGAACTGCTCAGTGCACAGTGCAGCCCAAAGCCACCCTGCATGCAGGGAATGGGGAGAGGTCACTTTAAGCAGATTCACTGCACACCTGTATCAACCCTGGAAGGAGACTCCAAACGCCTTGCGCAATATAAGCCTGTCTCTAGCACAGGCCCAGTGAGACAGAACACACACAGGTATTCACTCAGGAGAGTCGGTGCTCCAGGTTCAGAAGAGCTGCCCAGGGTGTCCACTTTACACCCTTATACTGCAGCTGACTGATCCAGGAATGTCTCCACCCTCAGGTTTCATGCTGCGGGAGCAGCAAAACTCACTGGGCTAAAAGAGTCCTGAAGGGGCCTGGAGAGATGGCTTAGCAGTTAAGGCGTTTGCCTGCCAAGCCAAAAGGACCCAGGTTCAATTCCCCAGGACCCACGTAAACCAGATGCACAAGGTAAAGTATGTGTCTGGAGCTCGTTTACAGTGGCTGAAGGCCCTAGCACACCCTTTCTGTCTGTCTGACTGCCTCTCTCAGAAGGGTGTGGCCTCTGTATGAATCCCAGAGTAGAATACTAACTGCAGAGTGACCAAGCTGGTGGATATGCCAGGAAAAAGGACTTTGGGGGAGGGGCTGGGGGAGGGGACAAAAGGAAGTAATGAGAGGGGATTGTGATCAAAATGCATCATGTACATTGTCTTATGTGGGGGGCACAGCTCTGAATTTAGAAGACTAACTGCTGAATGTTCTGATCCAGAAGTGGACAAACGGCTTGTAGGATTACAGCCTGACAAATGGGAGTTCTAACTCCTAGTGCCCCCGAACCAGGAGTCTGTTTGCTGCCTCTTGCAGCAGCCTGAGGGGGGAAAAAAGAAACTGGAAAAAGTTTAGTTGAAGCCACTAGTAGTAAACCCACTGGTTCTGCTGCCACCTCTGTGCTGATTCACAATGGTGGTGGCTTCCTCTGAACACAGGTACTCACGTACTCACTGGTGTTGTTTATTGAACATCCAAAAACCAGTAATAAATGAATTAGTACAAATGAGCAAAGGGCAAGGAACTTTCAACTTTGGATAAACCTTCGACATTTGTTAAAGGAAGGGATTTGGAGTACCACCTCCTGGACTCTGCAGATCCAGAACACACATTCACGCTGATCACAAGAGCGATGGCATGAAGCCCACTTATTGCTTTCAACAGATCTGTCAGCATGTAGTTACTGACTCTGTTGTCTTCAGTGCTATGGTCAGTCCTTCTTATGCATGTATGTTTGGTCTGAGTGGAGAGTCCAATCAGGTGACTGTGGAAATTAGGCAAAGGGCATAGCTTAAGATCAGTCCACATATTTAAATATTGTTTGTCAATATTGGTCATCTGTGCTGTTCAGGCCAAAGGTAAGGCAGAGGAAAACTACTCACCTTGCTTTGAGTGGGTGGGTTACGTATTTGTAAAATTCACTTCAGGACAAATGATAAGTAAGTGATTCAGCATCTCACAGCAATAATCCCAGAAAAGCTACTTATAAAGTCCGTAAGAAATATTCCCACAGTTCTTTCCCACAGTTCATTCCAATATTTCATTCTCATAGTTCATTCCCACAGTTTGTTCTCATGGTTCATAGTATGTATGCAAATTACCAATAAAAAGTGAAATATAGAAAATAGAATAATTGAAGGATATCTTCTCTCTGTAGGGGACTAGAGTAGAACCAGGCTATCCCAAAGAGCTCCTCCTGTTTTCGGAGGCTGCATTCTCAGAACATATTACAGCGATTCTTGAGAGCTACAAACTAGGAAACAAGGAACTTTCATATGTTCAAAGCTACCCAGAAAACTGCCCCACTCCATCATGCTGTAGCTATAGTAGGAAAAAAACAGGCATGGCATGCAGAGAAGCAAAAGTTCAAAGCCCGGCACCTCCAGTAAGGAACACCATGACAGTGGGTAATAATGATGCTTTAATTTCCTCATCTGTTTAAATAAAAATCTTAAAAAATCATTCCCACATTTGCATATGGCCTGATTAGAACTATGCATTCAGTGCACACTTCACACAGAAGAACTTCAGGTTGGGTTGATCTAAGAGACAAATAAGTATGGCTTAGATTTTAACTTCAAGAAGCCATGGGATAACATGGTCCTCTTTTAACTCACCCACAAGCCTCTTGCCTTATAACAATGCAATGAAAGAATATGAGAAGTTTCCAAAAATATGACATTCTATACCTGCTAGACATTATCAGACCTTTAACTGATGTTAGTAAACATTAAAATATGAAAACTGGGCTGGAGAGATGGCTTAGCGGTTAAGGCGCCTGCCTGCTAAGCCTAAGAATGCCAGTTCCAATCTCCAGGTCCCATGTTTAGCCAGATGCAGTGATGCAAGAGTGCAATGCCGCACTTGGCCACAAGGGGCGCACGCATCTGGATTTCGTTCGCAGCAGCTGAGAGACTGCTGGCGCGCCCATTCTCTATCTGTCTCCCTCTCCCTCTCTGTCTCTCTCTGTGTCTCTCTCCAAAAATAAATAAAATAATAAAAAATAAAAAATAAAAAAAATATGAAAACCATAGGTAGATGTACAGTATAAACACATTGTGATACAGAGACTACCAGTGCATTTTAGTTTATTTAAAGTGAATTTAATTTCATTGTATAAACTATATCAAAATGAAAGGTAATTATGGAAATGTGCATAGTGGGGGCTGAAGCAATGACTCAAGGTACAAAATGCTGGCTGCATGAGCGAGAACCTGAGTGTGGATCCACAGAGCCCACGTAAAGCCTTGCACAGTGGTGTGTACATCTGCAAGCCCAGAATTCCTCCCGTGACATGAAAGGTGGAGACAGGGGAATCCCCAGCAGCTCATGAGCCAGCCAGCCTGGCATGCACAGCAATGAACACAAGACCCTGCCTCAAAACAAGGTGGAAGGTAAGGATCAATGCTCAAGATGGCCCTGTGAGCTCCACAAATGCCCAGTGACATGCAAAACTTGCACTCACACACATGAACACACACACAAAGACACCATACAAACACACAAAAAGAGAGATGTCCATGTTGAAAGCAATGGCATATAATTAAAAGATATGACTGTTCCCACAATGTATAAACCACAACCCCATGGGGAAATACCTCCAACCCCACTGAGGAGCATCCCCAATGGAATGGGGGCAGGGATGAGGGAAAAGAGGGTACCAACACATGATGTATCCATGTAAAACATCTTGTTAATAATAATAATAAATATTTAAAAAGAAAAAACAAAAAAGATGTCACAGGAGTGTCATGAGAAGTATTAATAATCCATAAAAAGACCCAAGTATTTGATACAGGCAATGCAGCATTAATGGTCTTTTTTATCTGCTCAGTTTTTCAAATTTCAGAATATTTCATATGGCATCTCATGGGTCGTGAATCCAGGCACATTTGTGTCTACAGTATCTTCCTGTGCCAAGCAGGGTGAACACTGCTGCTGTGAGGCAGCAAAGTTTATGGTGGACAGATGATACGTTGGATGGTTTTCAAGATGGGGTAACTACTGGGAAATGCTAACTGAATGGGAACTGTCAGGTATATGTGGCTATTGGGGGTGCCAAAATCCCAGCAGAAAAAAATGAGAAGAAATCACTGTTCTAAGAATATAATAACACACTTGAGTCTTTGCTGGTGCAAAATCTAAAGGAGAGGCCCATTGGGATTTGGCAGAAGGATGCAACTTGCAGAGCATCCCAAATCAGCCTCAACAGTTTGTTATTCTCCATCTGCTCACAAGCTGCCTCGGTGCTGGTCTGAGAAGATCTTCAGGGCAGAGGCTTTACCTTCCCACCACCATCCCCTGCACAGGCACGTGCACACGCACACTCGCACACATACACACACACACACACACACACACACACAACAGCTGGATATTCAAAAGGTTCTTCTAGTCAGTGAAGCTGGCCGTGCATGCCAGGGTCTTGAGGGTGTGCTCAGAACTTTATTTCTGGAGGAAGGCTGCTCAGAACCAGGCAAACATATTCACTGGACACATACTTTCTAGACAGGTAAGCTGGTCAGTGGAGGTAATTCCAAGTCTTAGACCAGTGCCAAGGATTGATTTTGGAGGTCAGGCCAAGACAGAGGGCAGAGTTGAGAAGGATGGGCACCTGAGAAGCCTGCGTTTCTGGGCTGGGATTTCAGTTAGAACCACACCTCATGGTCCCTAGACCCCTGACTTGGCACTTGCATACTTGCTAAACATATTTGTAACTCCGAGATCATTTGCAGTCTTTTGTAGACATGCACAGAGCTGCCTCTATATGCACCCAGGCAAGGATACTCAGACTCCTATCATAAATCCCATCACATCACACTAGAAACAAGGATCTTTTTGATAACCAATTTGGTGCCTTTTTTTTTTTTTTTTTGGAGAGAGACACACAGAGAGAGAGAGAGAGAGAGAGAGAGAGAAAGGGAGAGGAAGACAGAGGAAGACAGATAGAGATGGGTGCCCCAGCAGCCTCTCAGCTGCTGAGAACAAAATCCAGATACGTTTGCCCCCTTGTGGTCAAGTGCATCATTGCGCTCTTGTGTCATTTTGCATCTGGCTAAATGTGGGACCTGGAGATTGGAACTGCTGGAGATTGGAACCGGCATTGTTGGGCTTAGGAGGCAGGCACCTTAACCCCTAAGCCATCTCTCCAGCCCGCCATATTTTTATGTTGGTGGGTTTTGGTGTAATTTTGCTGTTCAAAATGGCTTTGAAACACTGTCTGTCTAGCCATCTTCAGTACAAACAGCCTGTGATATGTTTTGTGTGTCAAATAAGCTTCCTTCAGGCATAAGGTATAGTGCTCTTGGCTGTGAGTTCAATGCCAATGAATCCACATCTATATTAAACAAGGCATCTCTGAGCAGAAGCACACATAACCAGGGTCGTGTATTTATCAGCTGACAAAACTGCTGTGACCAGAAGCATGTAGGAAACTAACTGTGGATGTCCCCCAACAACAATACTCCAGCTTTTGCTACTTCGGGAATCACAGTGTCTACATAACACATGTGTTATGATTTATATGCAAAATGCCCCCATAGTCTCATGTATTTGAACACTCTGTCTCCGACTGGTGGTGCTATTGTGGAACCTTTGGGAGGAGAAGCATTACTGAAAGAAGTGGGGTGTGGGCCTGGGGTTTTATAGCCCCACCTGCTCTTGATCCTCTCCTTCCTTCCCACTTCTGTCACCATGTCATACTTGCCATGATGGAACTTTCTACTTGAAACTATAAGAAAAAATAATCCTCTCCTCCTTAAGTTGCTTCTGGTAAAGGGTTTGTTCACAGCAATGGGAAGGTAGCGAATACAGCATGACCATTTGAAAAAGGAGGTGTGGGTGCAGTTGGTGGCCTGGGATGTGGTACATGGACTTCCTGTGGGCTAGAGAGAAACTTTTATACCATTTCTTCTTACTAAGGTGTATTTCTCTTCCTGTGCCCAGACTCCCACCACCTGATGGGCAAAGGCTCCAATAACACATAAACCTTGACTTCTGACTGCTGGGACAGACAGATGCCAGACCTGAAAGGACAGTGTACAACCTAGGGGACACTTAAGAGAAAGGGCTACTTGAACCTTGTTGGGTAGAGACAGCACCCCAACCACAGTTACTACCTTTGTCTCTTTGAAATCATGATATGGTTTGATCATAACAATAGAAAAGTTTATTCTTAGATCAAACCATCTGCAAAATATCTTCAGAGGAACAATACAACCTCTGTGACCTCAGAGGAAGCTATTTGTGAAAGTGTATGAGTAAAAAGGGCCACCATTATCCCCAAACAGAGAGCAGCTTCCCCAGCTCCAGGATTTCAGGTCAGTTTGGACAATTTCATCATTTTACTCCCACACATATGTTTCAGTGCTGCTTGGTGCTTCTGCTGAAGACAATTTAGTGGCATCAGGAGCTGGATCTGTCCTTTTTACAATTGTATAAACAACATCCACCCAGCTAAGGCCTTGGGTCTTGTTCTCTCCAAATATTAAATCAGCTTCTGTGGGAGAAAGCAAACATGAAAGACATGTCTTATTGCTTCTGGAAAATCTGGGAGAATAGACATCAGGGTCTGATCAACCTGGAATTTCAAAGTTGGAGAAGGAGGTTGGGCCAGATGCAGAGGGGACTTCCTTGTAAGATCATACCTACCCCTAACCCCAGAGTTCTTAGACAAGATTGTCACGCATGTATACCAACCCTCAGATCATAGCTCTTTATTAAGTACTGATTGGAATAAGTCACAATGATTCTCAGTGTTTTTGAAGATGTCTGAGAACTGCAGATTTAACCTCTCTCCCCTAGTCTGCTGCATCTCAGTTACTTGGAATCATAATCTAGTTTTTTGTCAGGTCAGGTTTTTGGAAGAAATTAAAGACCAGCTTTAGCAAGAGTCCCTGCCTCTAAATTTCAAAGACCCAATGTGGTCTTTGTATGTATGTGAATGTATGTGCCCCCACAGATTTGGGAGTTTATTAAAGCTTGTTTAGATCTTGAGACACCTGGCTGGAGGATGTGTCACTGTGGGTGGATCCTGGGGTCCAGCCCTAAGGTTTGCTTGGGAGCAGATCTGGAATTCAAGCCTAAGGTATGCAGAGAGTAGTCTGAGTTCTGCTCAAGTTCACTGCTGTTTGGCTGTTAGGTCTTGCTCTTGCTTTTGGTGGTGGGTTTTGTCTTTTTCACCATTATGGAATTTCCTGTTCCTCCCATAAACTGTGTCTGGTTTGGAAGTTCAACCCAGCCACATGAGCTGACTACTACAGAAATTGGTACCAGAGAGTGGGTTGTTGCTGTGCCATGAATCTAACCATGTGGATTTTGGTCTTTTGGAACTTTTGTTCTGGAGGAATGAGCATAGACTTGGTACTTGCAACTGAAGATGTTTCCAGAGCAATAAGCCAAGTTTTATGGACTATACTGGTGAGAGCTTGAAAATGCTAAGCACAGAGTATTTGGAGGCCTTGCTTATGAACTTTCAAAGGGGAAGGAAAGACAGCAGAGAACTTTGTTAGAACTGGACTACTGACATAAGGGCTGGATGAGCTCTGCCACCCAGGCCCAGAGAGCTTGATCAAGGTTGAATTTGAAAGGAATGATGAACTTGGCAGAGATGGAACTGAGATATTTAAGATCAAAGTTGGAAAACCTCCAGCAAGTTTGAAATTACTGGCACTGTGACTGGTTGCTGAAGTTGCTATTGTTAAGGAGATATTACCACGATTAAGGATGGGCCACCTGCTTTGCATTGAAACAATGGAAAGAGTTCTTGAGATGATTCCACCCCCAAAAGACTGAATGGGTAGAAATGCAAACTCTTTACAAAGGAAGGAACATGCTCTTTAAGGTAATGATTTATTCTGTCCCTAAATTAACAACATGGCTGTGTCCTGCTCACCTGGTATTGGTTTCAAAAGCATGAAAAGTGTGTGGAGTATGTTATGAAGTGCACATGGTTCCATGAGATTGCTGAGATGAGGCATGAGGCAGGGCTTGGTGACCCTGATAAATAGGCTAGTGAAGCCACTGGAAGATAGACCATGGTTTGCAATGGAAACCCAAAGATATTTTGGATATATTAGGACTGTGCAAGGGATACCATGGAGTACTGTTGGGTTGTAATAGAAGATTTCCTTGGATAGTCAGCCCAGCTGAAGGGCCCCAATTGGAAAGTCTGGATACTGACAGTCACTGGTTATAATATCAGACTTGAAGTGTATATGTGTGGTGTTTTCTTAAGTGTTACTGAGTTTTCATTTGTCCAGTCTTTCCTTGTTATGCCTTATAGCAGTTGGAAATGTTTACTCTGTGTAATTATATGTTGAAAGTATTTAGCTTGTTTTGATTTTATAGGACTCATAGTTAAGAGACAATCTTAAATCTTAGATGCAACTTGGGACTTTAGAACTAGCTTAAGTTGTCAAAGACTATGGGGACCTTTGAAGTTGGACTGAATACAATATGCAATGTGAAAGAGTTATGAGTCTATTGGGGGGCAGGGGCAGAATGTGGTACTTTGAATGGATGGCCCCCAATAGATTCAGGGGTTTATTAAAGCTGATACTTTACATTTCCAGCTGCAAGAGATGGAAGAGTTGTCCCTGTGGGTGGATCCTAGGGTCCAGCCCAGAGTTGTGCTTGGGAAGGATCTGGAATTCCAGTAAAGTCTGCAGACTCCTGCCTGGGTTCTTGGCTGTTTGGCTGACAGTGTTTGCTCTTGTTTTGGGTGGTGGGTTTTCACTTTTTTGCTAATATGGAACTTTCCCTGAATCTGTAAGCCAGAACTAAATCTCATTCCTCCCATAAACTATGTCTGGTTTGTAGGTTTATCACTGCAAAGTGAGCTGACTATAATACCCAGGAATAAACCCTGGACTCCCTTGCCTTTATAGCATTGTGTTAACCCTAATGGTCTCATTCCTACAATCTTTAATTCATTTATTTACTTTGAGAAGCACATATTGGGTGCCAGCTGTCATTTTGCACTATGCTGGGCAGTAAAGTTTCAGCAAGAAGCAAAGTATCATTCCTGCCCTTGAAGAGATCTTTTGTCTCTAGATGAGTCAAGGAAAGGACATTTGAAAAAGCCTTTGCCAGCCAGCATGCAGGCATAAGGGTAAAAGTGCTGCCAGAACACCGTTGCTGCTGAAACACTGAAGAGGGTATCCAGTGCTATTGCCAGTATTCAGGAAAAGCTTCCCCAAAAGTGAAAACAAGGCCAAAAGAATGAATAATTAGGCAGGCAAGAGGGAGAGGGAGCCATAGGCTAGCCCAGGCATGGATGAGGCTGGCATGTTTCCCTACCTTTGTTGAACTGACCAAAAAGTCTAAGGGCATCAGTGGGGAATGAGAAATGAGAGGAAAGAAGGGCCTACCATTCACACTTGGCCCAGATTTCTGAATTCCCCTCATGGAACAACCAGGTTAATATCCTCATACCTCTGCTAGAACCTATGGCCTGCCTTGTGGTTGTGGAAGGTGCCCAAGGCTCTGTGCCCTTGGCATCTGGCTATATGCCTCCCTCTTGTTCCTGGTTACCCCTTTTTCATATGACAGTCCTGTGCTGTGATGAGATTTCTGAAGCCACATGACTATGGCATGTTCATACTTCTTCCTCTTCTCCGTCCTTCCTCAGCACTCTGTGTTCCTCACTCCCCATGTCCCTTACTCCTTCCCAGATTATTCTTGCTTGTGTTCCCAGAAGTGTGCTGGAGAGGGGCTCCTCAGCCCTGATGGAATCAAATGGAAGATTTTTGCATAATCCCCACACTTCTAACAGCTCCTCTTCTGCATATCCATCCCACATAGGAGCTGTCCATTTGTCCCCAGACCCCAGAAGCCCAGGGAGCATGGTGGAATGGACACAGGAGGAAACCAGTGCTGGAAGAAGGGGTTTGACTTCCAGAATCACAACTCTGGCTTGGGAGACAACTCCTTATCCTATAAAGCCTAGCTGTAGTCACCATTAAATTTTCCTTTCTGCACAATTTATACTTTCCCAAAGACCCATTTAATTCTCAGACTGGGAATCTATGATTCCAAATATGTCCTATGAGCTGCAGAGAAAAACAACAGCCAAGACACAGTGAGCTTCCCTTGTTTTATTTAACTGAGGTTCTGTCTGTACTCTTGCCTTGGACTGTGTGGGAGCATTGAAACAAGAGTGGGTGAGTTAGTTTATTTACTAAGGGCAGCTCCATTTATCACCTAATTATGGGTGACCTCTGAGTGGGCTAGCTGCTGAACTGGGTTTTGAAGAAGTTTTATATCAAAGGTCCACTGTTGTCAAGGTCTTTGGGGTCATGAAACAGAAACATTTGCTGCTGGAAACACAAGACAGCTGCACTTCCTGGCCACATGCTCCTTCCGCAAGGAAAGCAAAGTGAACCCTGACACTGAGGAGTCACAGCTGAGGAAGTACAGTAAGTACTTCTTTTAATGTTCATATCCATATATTCACTGCTGGGATTGGCCCATGATGCTCATCTTCTCCCTGGGTTGGCACACTCAGAAGACCTGAATTCCTCCTTACATTTCCTGTCCTCTCCCACCCTCCCAGGCAGGATTAGAAATCTAGGGTTCTGTGAGCTTTTTATTCTAACCACTAATGTAGCTTGCCTTCCTGGAGGCTCCAGTAATAATCTTGTCTAGATGTCTTTGAATTCTCTATACCTAAAAGAGTTCTTCATATGTGATGAATTCTAAAGCAACATTGGCTGAAATAAGAAAATGAGACAAATAAGAAATTCTTACAGGAAGTAAGGAGCTCTAATGACATGCTTTAAGAGTAAAACTTGCCATCTACATAGACCAGGTGCTTTACTCCCATGAACTATTGTTGCTCCCTCAACAAGCTATGCAGAACAACATTTTCTTGATTAAAATGTAGTGAAGATGTAGAGATTATACCTAAACAGCACAAGTTGGAGCCAGCTTCAAATCCAGCTCTATCTACACCCATATACCTAAGCTCTTTTCTCTGCTCTGACTCACAAGATCCAACCTCATGTTCCCCAGACACCATCTCAGCCCTGTAGAAACCTAGATTTCCTTTAAGTTACTATCTGTGTCATTGGCCACTTCTGGAAGCATTCTGTTCTGAAATGTCACATAAGAAATCAAATCAGTTGGAACTTAAAAAGGACACACAAAAGAATCCATGCTGCATGCTTGCTATTAGGCACACAATTGCCTAAGTTGACTCGTTAAATCTTTCTGCTTCCCAAAGGAGGTATAAACTAAATGAACTCTCACCTATCAGGCTTGCTAGGAGATCCTGCATGGTATCTGCTAGTTTAGAAAATGGAACAAAAACACCCAAGGGAAAGCTATAGGCTCAGAAATTTTCCTAGAGAGACTCCTTTGCAGATCAGAGATCCTAGCAGACTTCTCAGACTTCTCAGTGGGGGATTTCCTCCAGAACTTTGCTCAACATAGCACAGAGCCGTTCCTTTTGAAATTGACCTTCCAAAATTAATTATATTTGGTCTTCTGATTGTTACAGTTTCTGTCTAGATCACATCATGAAAAATTGGTAGAGCATAGCTATCATTTTTATATTTCACATTTCTTGGCCATATTGATACTTATATGAAAGTTTATGAAATCTTATTCTACATATCAGCTCTTGAGGTTGGTAAATCCATAAAGCTTAACAATTTATGCTATCAAAATCCCACCCCTGATACTGAAAACCTACAACAGGGGTAGTCATGAGCCCTAGAGGTATAACATCTGCTGGTGTCTGCCTAAATGTATACGCTATGCTCACCAAACTGCCCAGTAAGTACTTCTTTTAATGTTCATACCCATATATTAATGCTACTCTCACTTTTGGTAAGGGAAGCTTCTCTTTTCAGATGGTGGTGACCTTGGGATGACTCAGAAGGTATTATGGTGCTGAGAAGAAGAGACAGAGGAGCTTTCATCACTGAAATATCTCTATCACACCTTCTAAGGCTCAGGGTGCATTGCACAAGAGGTGCAGAAAGAATGTAAGAGCCACCAGGCGTGGTGGCACATGCCTTTAATCCCAGCACTCAGGAGGCAGAGGTAGGAGGATTGCTGTGAGTTCGAGGCCACCCTGAGACTACATAGTGAATTCCAGGTCAGCCTGGGATAGAGTGAGACCCTACCTTGAAAAAAAAAAAAAGAATGTAAGAGCCAAAGGAAGGGTAGGACTCCTTATCATGCACTCCTCCACACACAAAATGACCTAGATATCCATGACCTCACAATGCCTGACACTACCTACCCGAGACCATAATAGGAGGAAAAGATGCCGACATCAAAATAAAAGAAAGACTGATTGAGAGGAGGAGGGGATATGATGGAGAATGGAGTTTCAAAGGGGAAAGTGGGGGAGGGAAAGAATTACCATGGGTTATTGTCTATGAAAGTTGTCAATAAAAAATAAATTTATAAAATCCCTAAAAGGCATTTATTTACTGACATAATCACATAGCCATGCATGCATACACACATAAGAACACTCCAGTTCACAGACACAAAAAAACATAAATGAAACTAATTCCCTTAAGCTGTGAGAATAGATGGCTTTCTGGGGGCCTCGCTACATGCAGCCTCATGGGAGCATGACTCTAATATGACCAGTACTCAGATCCTGTCATTAACTTTGTCCAACATTTTGCCTTATTGGCGGATGTGTTGTCTTGCTCCTCATCCTTCTGTTCCCAGCTCATCCTGTGGGTCAGGAACATTTTTATCCATAATACTCTGAGTTGAACTTCACACAGTCCAGCAAGACTGAATGGACATTCCCAAGGAAGGACAGCTGAGACTCCCACGTTTTTGCAAACAGAATGTGTTATTCCATTTTTTTGTCCCTATGACACACTATCGGAGAGAATCTAACTTTAAAAAGGAAGTACCTAACTTGTGTTTTGATCTCACAGGGCTCATAGTTATAAGATAGTCATGACTATCTGAGAGAATCTAACTTTAAAAAGGAAGTACCTAACTTGTGTTTTGATCTCACAGGGCTCATAGTTATAAGATAGTCATGACTATCAAATGAGACTTTGGACTTTTCATCAATGTTAAATTGATAACAATTGTGGGAACCTTTGATGTTGGGCTGAGTGTAATTTGGATTATGAAATGATCATCAGTCTATGGTGGCCAGGGGTGGAATGTGGTGGTTTGAATGTGAATGTGTGTGTCACTGGGAGCAGATCTTAAGTCCAGCCCTAAGGAGTGTAAGAGCCAATATAAGTAATGACTGCTGGATGTTGGTGGTGTCTCTCTGTTATTGGTTTGTGGAAGTGAGCCAGTTTCTTCTGCCATGATGAAGTTTCCCTTGGATTCTGTAAACCTGAAATAAACTCTTTCCTCCAATGAGCTGGCTCTAGTTGAATGTTTGTCCCACAACAAAAAAAGTAACTCAACAGAAAATTGGTAACGGGAGTGGGGTTGTTGCTACAATCAATCTGACCATGTGGCTTTTGGTCTTTTGGAATGTGTTTGCCAGAGGAATGTAGAATTATTTGGTACTTTGGACTGGCGAAGCCTATAGTGCTATAAACAGAGCTTGATGGACTAGTCTGGTGAGAAGTAGAACATTCTAAATACAGAAAGAATTGTGGGCTGTGAAGGCTTTGCTTATGCACTTTCAAAGGGGAAAGAGAACTTTGTTGAAACTGAGTTACAGGAAGAATGGTTGCCTGCATTCTTCCACCTGTGCCTAGAGATTTGATCAAAGCTGAATTTAAAAATGATGGACTGGTGTTCTTGGCAGAAGAAATACAACATAAATACAGTTTATTAGAGGAAAAGTTTAAGCAATTTTATAGTTCCTGGCACAGAGGCTGGTTTTCGGTTACTTAAACTGCAATTTTCAAGCATATTACCAATGTTAGGGGGTGGGCCAACTGTTTTGCATTGAAACAATAGAAATGATGCCCTGAGAGTGAGCTGTGGAGGGATCAAGCTCATAGGAATGCAAATTCTCTTGAAAGGAGGAGTCTTGAAGGAAGAATTCTGAAGGTGTATGTTGCTCTTCAAGGTCAAGGATTTACAAATTTGGCTATGCCTCCCTTACAGGTGCTGGTTTTGGAAGCATGAAAATACATGGAAATGGGTCATGAAGTGCAACATGGTTTTGTTTTTTGGAATTGACTCCTAGGTAAAGTGAAGCAGGGTTGACATCTTTGAATGGAGACCCCGTAAAGCCATTGTATGATGGTGAACCAGTAAAAGAAGGTGCAGAGATGTGGCATGTGAAGAAGGAGGTCCAGTAAGGCCATTGTATGAAGATTAATTGGTTCTAGAAGAGATAGAGATGTGAAAATGTGAAACAGGGTTGAGATCTCTGGGAGGAGGGTAAGTATGGAGCTATAAAGATGAACCTTGGTACGCAGTGTATACCAAGACTGTGGAACAGCTGCAATGAAGAGCTTCTGGCCTGGGATGGAATTTTCTTTGGGCTATTCTGCCCAGCTGGAGGGGTATAAATAGAAAATCCAGAGACTATTGCCACATTATAGATGTTGGGCTTAAGATGTTTGCCTACTGGTTATTGATTTTTCATTGGTTCAGCCTCACCTTTTCAGGTCCTTTTGCAATGGAAATTTTTACTCTGTGCCATTATATGTTGGAAGTATGTAACTTGTTTTGATTTTACAGGACTCACAGTTAAAAAACAGTCTTAAATTTCAGATGAGACTTGGGACTTTGGAACAATGTTAAAATTATTAAAGACTATGAGTACCTTTGAAGTTAAATTTATATTGTGAGATGGTCATGAATCCATGGGGGTCAGGGGCAGAGAGTGGTGGTTTGAATGTGAATGTATGTTTCCCATAGTATCAAGTATTTTTGATTAAGGTTAAGCCTGCTGGAGGAGGTGTCACTTGGGGTACATATTTCAGTGCAGCCCTAAGGTATATAAAGAGCCAGTTTGAGCTCTGGTTGTTCATGTTTTCTGGCTGTTTGATGGTATCTCTCTGCCATGCATCTATAGAAGAGAGCCAGCTACTTCTGCCATTGACAGTGTTTCCTCTGGATTCTGTAAACCTGAAATAAACCTTTTCCTCCTATAAGAAGATTGGTTTTGGCACACAATTCAGAAGATTTCTATGACAATTAAGTTCTGTTTTCAACTTGATCAAATTAAGAATCAAGTAAAAGATACCTCTTGGGTGGGTCTGTGAGGGTGTTTCTAGGAAGGGTTGATAGAGGGAAAAAGACTTTCTCCCACAGTGGGTGGCTTTTGTGTGATGGACTATATATTAAGAAGCCCCAAGAGAGCTCGATGCCTTTTGCCTAGCTCCCTGTGCTACTTATTTATATATGAATATACCCTGTTGTTGCTGTTCTCAGACATTTAAACTGATCTTCATTAGTATAGACTGAAGATAAGCATCAAGAATTCTCCAAGCTTTCAGTGATCTATTGGGACTGCATCCAGCCTCATGGACTGAGTAGCTACAGGGTTCTCTGACTCACCAGCCTGCTGACAGCTATTTTTGGACTGCCCAGCCTGTATCCTGTAAGCTCATCTACTAAATCCACCTTATAATACATGTTTATCCTGCTGGTTTGGTTCTTTGGTTCCTCTACAGAACCCTGACTAAGACAGCTTCAATCCCTGGTAAGATAACCTTGTTGCTTTCAAGCCAGTGGAGAAGTAATATATCATGATGGAGCAACTAGGCTGGAGAGATGGCTCAATGGTTAAGGTGCATGCCTGCAAAACCCAAGGACTTGAGTTCAATTCCCCAGTACCCACATAAAGTCAGATGTACAAGATGGCACTTGCATCTGGATTTCGTTTAGTGACTAGAGTTCCTGAGGTGCCCATTCTCCCTCCCTCTCCCTCTCTCTCTCTCTCTGTCTCTCTCTCTCTCTCTCTCTCTCTTTCTGCCTTTTTCTCTTTCTCACTCTCTTTCAAATGAATAAATAAATAAAATATTTTTAAAAACATCTGTGTCATGGGCAAACATGAGAGTGATAGGAAGTGGCTAGATGTGCACTACCCCCTTCAGAGCATATCCCCAAGTGATTTCAGGAGACCTCCCATCTAGTAAAGCCTCAGCATCTCCCAGAAGTACAAAGCTGAGGACCAACCTTTAAAATACATCCCAGAACTAAACTACAGCACCAAAGTCAGAGATACAGAGAACATGCCAAGACATAAAACACCAGCTAGATTTACAGACATTAGTCTACTGAAAAATAAAATCACACCTCTCCATTTTACAGACTGAATATTAGCCAAATCTTCATTGTAATACTTATATACTTTGTGTTAATAAAATATTGCTGGGGCTCGGGAAGTGACTCAGCAGTTAATGGCATTTGCTTATAAGCCTTCCAGTCCAAATTGAATTTTCTAGCATCCACATAAAACCAAACACAAAGTGGCATACAGATACGTAATCTCAACACGCCTACAGCAATGTGAGGTGGAGCAAGGAGGATGAAGAAACTCATAGACTAGCTAGAATGATAACCACACAGTGGAAAAAGATAAATAAATAAAACAAGGGAGACACTGTCCTGAGCTGGGTTAAAGGAAAGGACACAGGCTCATGTCAGTCATCGTCCAGCACATTGTTATCTTGTTACTCTTTTAAATTCATCTCAGACTCACACCTCCTTACACAGAACTTTGAACTTTGCCAAGCGACTATCAGTGTTACTTCACCTTTGATGTTTTAGTGGTCTCTTCTTAGCAGTAGAAACGTTCTCTTGGACTTTTATGCTGCCTGTAAAACCTTAAAGTAATTTTGTGTAAATTCATAGTAACTTGCTAAATCTCTTCCTCTGAGATTTTCCTCACACCCCCTTGGCCCTGGTACCTTCTCTAAGTCCTTAGCCTCCTCAATAAGGGAACGGCAGCACACAAGCTCCAACCCTACCACTTGAATATTTGCCAAGGATTCTGACCTTGTATCTGAAAGACACCTTCCTAGTAAGTATGCCTCACTTCCCTAGGCTAGGGCTTCTCTGTTAACTTCTGTCTTCCTAAATAACTGCAAACTGGACACAGCTTTAACTTGAACTAGACTCATTCTGTTCCTGAGATGGGTTGAGAAGATATTACTATGCATTCTTGCTCTGATATACTTTTCAAATGCTACCCCTATAGCCAGATACAAGCTGTCACAAAGGCCCCTTTGTCCTAAACCTCTGCTTATAATGAAACAACAAACACCATCATTCCTTTTCCATCTTTCCATCTCTCACCGCCCTAAATACTTGTGATTCTTCCTGAGGGATTTCTGTGGTCAAACAGGTGTCCTCAGTCTGTATGTAGGACAATCCAAAAGTGCTGTGGAGGGATATTTGAAGCTGTGAGAAGCTCAGGTTTGATGGATGGATGGAAGTAGAAATAAAAATACCTTGCCTTCTTCAGCTCATAAATAGGACATCTTACGTGTTTTCTCTGAGTGGCACTGAGCCCTACTTATATAACAGGAACCTTCTAATGAATGCATCTTCTCCTAGCTTTTGTCCATTCCATGTCTCATTTTTCTTCTTCCCCATTGAAATTTCTTGGGTCACCTCCCAAATAAACAATTTGCAATTAAAATTTATCCTCAATGTCTGCATCTGAGAAAACCAGTGACGACCCTCACAGCTCTCGTCTGCCACACATTACACTTCCTTCACCACCTACTCCACTCCATTCGTATCCACGTTATTCCAGTGACAAGAAAAGGCCATGTTGTTTGCAATCTTGACTTCATAATAAATTACATACTGGCCTGAAAACTGCACCTTTGCAAGAAACTCAGTCCTGCATGAGCAGTCTTATAGCTGCTACAGGTTCAGTCCTTCCCAGCCTTATGCCCCTTAGCATGGGTCAGTTGAGCTTTATTACTGGGGTCCCCATAGTAACCACCTCATACACATGTTCACTAGACCAAATCATTGACACTCATTTCTACTTGCCATTTCATGCCCTAGAGGGCACAGATAAGACTCTATAGGGCAAGGCAACAACAATGGCTTCAATATCCAAATAATTTTCACAGGACACCAGGTGAGTGAGCTTCAAGATTTGTGTGAACATGCTGCTTTCAGAAAGGGTCATTGGTGAATAGCCAATGCAAAAACAAATTGTATATGCAACTCATTTATTACCTACACTATGATAAGCACGTCCATGGGGAAAACAAATGTATAGATAATCCTAGGTCCAAGGGTAAGCCCAAGCTTATATGCTTATTCACAATGCCAATTACTGCCTTCTAAACCTCATTCTTTAACTGTGGTATAAACCTAGTGAGGTCCTACTCTGATGATCCCGCTGACAAAACGGGTTCTGTCTGGTTACTGTTTCCTTCACTCACATGAAGATTCTTCACAGTGATGCTACACGTGGACATTGTCAGAACTATCAGGAGTGGGGTTTAAACTGTCACCTTTTACTTTAACTAAAACAGTCCACCTATGTAACTTCCCCAGTAGTGCTTGATGCCTTACTATGGCCATAATATACCAGATTTCTCCTCATTTTCTACTTCCTCTTAAAGGACTTGCTACTTTAAGTCAGGATCTGTAATACCCTCCGCTCCTCTTACAAGAATTATCACTGAGAATCCCTTCTCTAGCCAATAATACTATTCTTTAATCACATATTTAATTTCTTTCAAATAAATCTTTAGTTAACATTTTTATATAAATATAAGGTTTTTATGTAAATGGTTCCTAAATGCTGACAGGAATCATAAGTAGATAAATGAACCAGAAAATAAGTGAATACACCTCTCACAAAGCTGAAACAAAATATCTACAACTTAAACAAGGTCTATGTTTCCATGTTTACAGCTTCTGATAATTACATATTCTATTTACACGAGATTCTAATAACATGCCCTGATGCTTAAGGCTCCTTTCCTTTCCCACTGACCTAAATTTCCACCACTCTCCTCTCCGACTGGCTAATCTGTCCCTAAGCCTCTCCTCAACTATGTGTTATCTGTGAACATTCCTCCCGTACTCCACCAGAGTCAACATTCCTCTTATTTGTCTTGCATCCATATCATCAACTATGTGGAACACATAGTTCCATATAGAACATTTTGGTTTCTGCTGCCATATAGTGGTGGTTACTGGGCTTTGTCCTGTCCAGCTCAACATATCCAGATTTCCAACACGTGGTGACACCTCTAGGTATAAGGGAGGGGACATCTGGCACGTGAATATTACTTAATGGGTCGCTACAGGATAAAGAATGCATGGATAAAATGATTTCCTAAATGAACCCCAAACTAGCTTTTTCACAGTCAGTTCTAACCTTCATAGAACTTAGTCTTTGAATCTCTAATGTATCTGTCTTCAGACATGTGATGCTAAATTTGGGTGATAGCAACACAATGTCCATAACACCTTGCTGATTCCCCCATACCTGCGGTTACCACGTGCTGTGATCAGCATCTACCTCCTTACTCACTTCCTCTAACCCAGTGGTTCTCTGACAGGAGTGATTTTTGTAACCCAGAGGGTATTTGGCAATGCCACTTTGGGTCATCACAGTGAGAGTGTGCTAGTGGCATCTAATGGGTAGAGGTCAGAGGTGTTGCAGGACCTGCTGCATTCTATGGGACTGCCCCACCTTAGAGAATTCCATCCCCAAATAACAACAGTTTGGACAAATCTTGGTATTAAAACTATCCACTTTTGGTACTGCATGAGTAGAAATCCAGTGAAGGTTTATTAAATTGATGTAAGTAACAAATCCATGTGATGCAGAAAGGAGAATGAGGCCTAGACATTCAGTAATAAATATACTGGCTTGGGCTGGAGTGCTGTCAAGAGAAACTGTCACCATCCTGACCTGAGCTTGCTCCTTCTGTAGCTCCCAGAATCTCTCCATGACTTCAGAATTGCTTTGCATTATGTGTGATTGGTGTGTGACCTTTTCATATGAATTGAGCTTGAACAGTACAATTGACAGTAAAGAAACAAATGCACTCTGTTTTCCCCTGTGATTTTAATGTGGATTATAGCATTTTTCTCTTTAAAAGATGACACTTTCTGTCTAGCTTGTATGGAAAACACCATCATTATAATAGTAATAACTACTTCTTACTGTTATGGTTGACATGTTGACATCCTAAACGTAGGTTCCTGTGAATGTGGTCCCACTTGGATGCGGGGTCTCTTCATATGTAAACAAGTTAAGCTGAAGTCATGCTAGACTAGGGTGGTTTTCTTATAAAGAAGGAGAACATTGTGGAGACATGGAAAGATTTCAAATGCAGAAATTGGAATGGTACAACTGCAAGCCAAGGCACAGCCAGGACCGTCAGGAGCCCTGGAAGCTAGAAAGAACCAAGGGAGGCCTTTTCCCCATATGACCCCACTGTGCTTGAGCTTATAGTTAATTCAAGGCTCTTTAGAGTATTGTACTATACATAAGAGGTCCTGGGTTCACATGGTGAATGGCACGAGATAATGGAAGAGCTAGTTCTCTGCTTTAGGATGATGTTCCATGCCAGGTGCCCCCCATTCAGTTAACTGATTGATTCTTATGGTGAGTGCTGTACACTGAGTTCCACTATCTACTGATGGTACAGAGACATGCACTCACTTACCCTAAATTTAACAACTAGATGGTGGCAAAGCCAAGATCAGCACTCAGCTGTTGTGGCTCAAAGTTAGGATCTCAGTGCCTGCACTGTTCACCACCTCCAAAAGTTGTTGCTCGGACCTGGGGAGGTGGAGGGCAGGGTGCAAAGCAGGGGTTCCAAGTGTTAACGTCTCAAATCTAACTCTGCCCCTTCCTAGCTGGGTGACTTCAGCAGATTTGAGTCTGAGTTTCCTCATGTTCATGCTACATGGAAAAAGATACAAAACTCAGTAATCCAGATATTACCAACTGGGTAACAATGGGTTGAACACTTGGTGTGGAGAACTTCAAATGGCCTCAGATGGGCTGCCACAGAAGGTCAGAGTGTAGAAACATCACTACCTTTGTAGAGGCCACTTAAGCAATCCTGAACAATTTTCACACCACTGTGAACTCTCAACATGTTTTACCTCAAGTTCATTCACAGTAAAAGGATAAATCACATATGTAATATTCTGCTCAGGTCCAGAGCTGTGTGTGAGGTGCTCTGTTCCTAAGCCACAGCGTCACGAGTTGGCTAAGGAGCTTCTAAATGTCTGAGGGTTGGAAGGAGCTTATTGTCTCAGCAGAGGCTTGGTGACTTCCTGCAGCCAAGAGTACCAACCTTGTTTCTTTATCTTCCTGGGTATAATGCTACAGTGTGAGCAATATTATCTGACACATGCTTTCTGAGAGCAAGTGGGGAGAGAGAGAGACTGATGTTATCAGAGTAACTTTATGGTTACTAAAACCATTTGGGGGCTGGAGAGATGGCTTAACAGTTAAGATGCATGCCTGCAAAGCCTAAGGACCTAGGTTTGATTCTCCAGGTCCCATGTAAACCAGATGCACATGGTGGTGCATGTGTCTGGAGTTCATTTGCAGTGGCTGGAGGCCCTGACATGCCCATTTTCCCCTCTGTCTCTCTCCTTCTCTCTGTCTCTAATAAATAAATAAATCCTTTTTTTTTTAAAAGAGAGAATAGAAGCTACTTAAATATATATTTTTTTAATTTGGAAATCATATCATGAATGTGGCAATGAGCATGCTCATTCTCATAACCCACTCCAAAACATAAACCTCACTCTTGTGGGCAGAGCTTGTCTCACGGGACGGCTGCAAGGTAAAGAGAGGAGATGGGATATCGCTGATGTAAGTGAGTAGGTCCCTACTGAAAGAGAAAATGAGAAAGTGAGCCACAGAAGCCCAGTCAGGTCTCTCAAATCTAACCTTCAGTCACGTGACTCTTCTTATGTGTGTGGGGGGTGTGTGTAAGTGAGTCAGAGTGAGGGATGGAGAGGAGTCTCTGGCTAAAAACACTCCATATGTAAAGATTAGGAATAAGGGTGCTTGTACCCTCCTTATCCTCTTAGAATATTATTTTTCTTGTCCTTAAAATAAAAATAATCTTTGGGCTGGAGAGATGGCTTAGCAGTTAAGGCGCCTGCCTGCTAAGCCTAAGAACCCGGTTCCAATCTCCAGCGATTCCAATCTCCAGGTCCCACGTTTAGCCAGATGCAAAGTGACGCAAGGGCGCAATGCTGCACTTGACCACAAGGGGGCGCACACATCTGGATTTCATTCGCGGCAGCTGAGAGGCTGCTGGTGCACCCATTCTCTATCTGTCTTCCTCTCCCTCTCTCTCTGTCTCTCTCACCCCCCCCTCAAAAAAATAATGTTCACAGCATGAAGTCGGTATAAAGATGAAAAATAGTAATTTTATGTGGAAGGGAGTTTAGCAGTCCAACAGTTAGTAAATACCTACTAAAAATCTGTCTTATTGAGCCGCAGCTCCCAATCAGCCACAAGCCCTTGAAGTAAAACAACTGACTCTACAGTGACCTGTGATGCTAACCTGTGATTGGCAACAAATTAGGTGGCTTGAATGAATTTTCACCTGACAGCAGTTTTGGCTTACAATTGACGTGACCTCACAGGCAGTGGAAAACCTGATAACCTGCATGTTCTCAGGAATGACATCACGGGCAGATGAGTATCAGTCAGCCCCGGGAATTCAAGACACCAAAGAGACAGAGAGGACACAGGATTTGAATCTTGAGAGGTGAAGGGCTTGAGCCAACTGGAAGAGGAGAGAGAATTCATTGAATGCAAACAAAAAAAAAAAAAAAACATGTCTCATAGTGGCAATGTTACTCGAATAAACATTTGGAAGTTCGATCAGTGTCCATTCATAAGAGATTTGAAAAATATTGAACAACTAAAATTAGAACAACATGCATGGGAATTTTTTAAAGGAATTAAATTGATTTGTGTAAAATAACCCAGAAGGATTTTCGTGGGCGGGGTTATAGCCCCATGGTAGTGCTTTTGCTTAGTGTGCATGAGGCCCTAATTTCAATCTTCAGTGCTGCAAAAATTAACAACAATAGTGTATGGAAGGGAATATTTAAATAATCTTCAAAGCACTTTATAAATATTTATTGTATTTATAATATTTATATAATTTATAAATATTTATAATATAATATCTAATCACAAAAATTAGATATTAGTGCACCAAGACAGATGCTTCTAGAAATACAATGAGAGCAAGGAAGAGAAAAGTGACTGGTAGTAGTGTAAAGGAGGGAAAAAGGGTGAAAAGAAAGAAAAAAGAAAGAATTTATATATGTAAGAGTCATGTATTGTCCAGAAACAAAGGAAAAGTGCACAGAACTCAGAGGTGAAGCCAAGAGACTACAGAGATAGCAACGGAGATCCAAACTTCCTCTGCAAAGTGACTTTTCTTTACAAGAGGACAGACTCCTGCATGACCACTTCATGGTACACGTGGGTGGCAGGAAGCAAGCTCAGGATATGTTGGTTCTATTCGCCTCTGTTTGTTAAGCTTCCTTTTATAAATCCTCCTTCCTCTCAGGTTCCAGTACATGACAAGCCCCTGCAGTCATAACTGACAACAACACATCACACAGTCACTTTTTTAACCATCTAAACCCAACCATTGTCATAATCAAAAACCTACCATTGTCCTCTGTCAACCTTTTCTCCGTGCAACATCCTGAGGAGTGAGCGCCAGTGCCAGATGGAAGATCTCTGTCCCCTGTAACTGGTGTATGCACCCTGGTGACCCCTCTTTCCATGAACACCCTGTGGATTTTGAGATTCTCCTCAGTGGTGACACTCTGATGGCTGCAGAATCTTCTGAGGACTTTCAGATTGGACCCTCGTACTCTGCCCACCTTCACTCTGCCCAGAGATCCTCCTTCAGTCTCAGGGATGCCGCGTTACAGGACTGCATGTGGTCGTCAAGAATGGGCATGCACACTTTCCCTATCTCAGACTGAAGGACCATCTTAGCCATCACAGCTGCCGCTCCATCCCTATTCCCAGGAGGCTCATTGATTATTGCAGTGACCTTTTCATTTCTAGGAAAAACACCCGACCACAAGCAGCTTATGGAAGTGAAGGGCTTATTTTAGGCTTATAGATTTCAGGAGATGCTTCATTGTGGCAGAAGAAGCTGGTACACGTTAGCATCCATAGCACACAGTGAGAAATACAAGAGCCAGCAAGCATAAACATCCAGAGCTCAAACTCTCTCTATATATAAGCCTCGTAGGGCTGGGCTAGATCCATTCTCAGGGCTGTGCTTGCTGAAGTCTGAGTGGGAAGCTTAATCAAAAATAACTGAGTATCTGGGGGACACACATTTATATTCAAATCAACACAATGTCCAGACCCTTAGTCTAAGGAGAATTAATACAGAGCTTAGCATTTCTGAATTCCAGGTGGTTCTAAGCCAATCCTCTAAATTTTCTTCATGAAGCCTCTGTGTCTAAGCCTGAGGTAAGAAGCAATGCAGAATTAAAGGGGAGTCAGGAAAAGTGGGGTCTGCCTTCAGAGCACGCTGCTATCCTAGGACCTCAGACTCACATCCTCACATGATGCAGTAGATGGTTCCAGTGGTGACACAGCAGAGCTCCTATCTCTTGGTGCTTGCTGCATTAGTGCTCTACAAGCACTCCAGGGTGGATGCTCTTGTCATGGGTGAGCCTTTGCTTTCACACTTTTAAATAACCCTCTTAACACCTTAATAATTAAACAACACCACAGGAGAAAGACCAGAAGAATAATTATACCCTTCCCCTGCCTCCCACTACACACACACACATACCTGTACACACATGCACATAGACACAAAAGACCAGGAGATATGAACATTCTTGAAACTATGAGACGTTTAAGAAGTTCAAATCTTCCAACAGTAAAGAATCTGTAAGATGGATGCATAAATTTCATATACAGGATCAAAAATAAATTCCAAATATCTTTTTATAAGCTGTGATACCTGTAAGAAATGATTATCTGGTGTTTTGACAGGAAATAAGAGTGGTGAAGTGGGAGTTAGAGTAAGGTCAAGTTTGGGTTCACATTTCAAATGCATTTCTTTGGAGCATGCATTACTATGGTGAACCTTTCACCCCCATTTGCTGGTCAAGCTACTGGGATGAGAGATAAGTTAATGTATGTTGCAGTTAGCTTTGTATTGCTGGTAAAAAGCACCTGACAGAGAGCAGCTTGTGGGAGGAAGGGATTTGTTTTGGCTTACAGACTCGAGGGGAAGCTTCATGATGGTGGGGGAAACTGTACCATGAGCCAAGCCTGAATATTACTTCCTGGCCAGCGTCAGGTGGACAATAGCAGTGGAAGAGTGTGACAAAACCTGGAAAGGGGAAGCTGGTTATAACACGCACTCCCAACAACACACCACCACCGAGGTTCCAACTCCCTAATCACCATCGGCTGAGGATCAAGCGTTCAGAAGACATAAGTTTATAGGGACACCTGAACCAAATCACCACAATGCGGCTGTTATGACTGAGCTAAAAGAGAACTGAATTACTGTGTACAATTAGGTCACTTGTTAAATCTAATCTCATCACCACCTCTCAGTAAAGAATTCGTCCAAAGAGCATGATTATTCATCTTTTCAGAATCACTGTTCCCAGAATGCAGTCCAATGTGCCCAACTTTCCACCTGGGCTTCTGTAGCAGACAGCTTCAGGTTCGCTGAGATGAACTTCCAGACCAGGTACAGTTATGGAGGAAGGGATATTATTTATTGAAGCTTACAGATCCAGGGGAAGTTCCATAAAGGCAGGAAAAGCAGCCTGCTCTTCACAGGGCCAAACAGAGAGAGCAAAGCCAACCAGCCACCACAGCACACAGAGCAAAACTACTGCCAAAAGGTCACACAGCACACTTCAGGAACTCCTGCTAGGCACATTTGCATATCTTTACAATGGAATCTCAAACCCACCATTAACACCTTAAGACCGGCCCCCAGTGACATTGCCTCTAGCAAGGTGATTGCAGATGCAAAGTATAACTAGTAAAACACTGAATATATTGGGGGACATATATTCAAACTACCACAGCTTCTGACATGGTTTCTTCTGCATACTGGCATATTAGGCCATGATGAGAACTTAGCTTGTTTGGCCCATGCTGATCCATCCCTCCTGATGCCATTTTTCTACACCAACAATCAATTGTCCAGTTTTCTCACACCAACTGTCTGTCCATCAGTTTGGTTCTGTTTGGCTCAACTATTCCACCTACCCACCTAGGGTTAGCAAAGCCAACACATCCAAAACTCAGTCCCCATGTCAGACATCAGTCACAAGTGGAGTCCCCAGACCACCCACATTTCTGCCTCAGGTTACATACCTCAGGTTTCCCAAAACCCTCTGTTTAGATTTGGGAATTTATTAAGATTTACAGAACTTAGGCAAAGGGCTTACTTGCATTTCTGGTTTATTACAGCAGACGGAACTTGGGAATAACCAAATGGAAGAGACACATAGGAAATCTGGATTTCACTGGATTTGGTGTGCTCTCTTTCCCCAAGCTGGCCATTACCATTGCCCCCACAGGCCTTGACCGTGTCCTCGTCCTAGTTGCTTTACCCTTCAGTCTCAGCCCTCTTAAACTATGAACTGATTATCTGCTGGGATTGAGTTCAAGGTCACCACATCCCTTTGAATCAGAGTGCTGGGGTGGAGCCTACTCCCTATTAAAACCTCCTCTCTCCTGAGTGAACAGTAATAGAACAGTCTCAGCAGGGCTGACGAGGGAGACCATCCCAGTGAAAACGGATAATCGTGACCCTCAGAATCTCTGGTATCAAGATTTGCCAATCATCCATTAGGCAAAACAAAGACCCATCAGCATATAGTTTGTCTCCATAAACTGGAGCTCTCCAAAGCTGGCCTTGTTCCTTTTCTTTATTACCTTTGCAGACTTTTCTCCTGTAATGTATTCATAACAGTTTTAAAGGACGATTGAGATAAATATCACCTGCCCTCCTCCTCCTTGGAGAGAAGAGTGGTGAGCCCTGAGTACATCCATTTCCATCACATGAACACACCATGATCCGTTCTCCCTCCCTCTTCCTTTGGACCACTTCTTTACCATGGCTCTTGAGAATTAGTGTCCTCTCTATAATCACTAAAAAGGCTTTCCCTTAATGCCACTAAAATATGGTCATTGCTATAGGAAAATATCATTTCATGGGTCATTAATGGACTTAACAGTCGAACTTTTAAAAGTTCTCATAGTTCATATTGTCTTAAGTGGGTTCAAAAGAAAAGCAACATGCCATGACCTCTCATTTTTCTCCAGCCAATATTATTTAACACCTTCCTGGGTATGAAGCCTTAAGCACACTGCCCCATGTAGCTCACACAGCAGCTCTCCTGGGAAAGCATTAATGCCTTTTAGAAATTGGAAAATAAACTGGGTATGGTGGCTCATGCCTTTAATCCCAGCACTCGGGAGGCAGAGGTAGGAGGATCACCGAGAGTTCAGGGCCACCCTGAGACTACATAGTGAATTACAGGTCAGCCTGAGCTAGTGTGAGACCCTACCTCCGAAAACCACACACACACACAAAAAAGGAAATTGGAAAATAGGTTCATCAAAACTAAGTTACTTTGCAAATGTCAGGAAATTAAAGTCATGCTTCAATCTTAGGTGAATGAAATACAAGAGTCTTCCTTCTCCACAGGCAGCCTCAGAGGAGTCACCAGGAAACTCAGCAACTGCGACTAATAACACAGTATAAGAACACTGTCCCAAGCACGACTTCTTAAACCCTGGGTCACAACTCCATAGAGACCCACATAACTGAATATGGGGGCTGAAAAAGTCTGGGGACAGTAAAAGACTTCTGAGTATGCAATGGGCAAAATTGAATTCAAAAGTGTAGTGAAGCTGGTGTTTCTGGCACCCATGTTCCATTGTGAGACTTCGATTGTGAACACACAACATGCATGGGGCACCATGCAGGCCACCATATGACAACTGCCAGAACACCTTGCCTAAAATACCTGAGCTCAGATTCAAGACTACTGTATGTGAAAATTCGTGTTTTTACTGTACATACAAAGTTTTCTTATAAAATAAACTATGTGCTTATGGTTATAAATACATATAACATGCTTTTGTAAACTCATGTTGCTTTAATAGAAACATAAGGTTTTATTGACAGAAAACTATAAGACTTTGAATACTTTCCTATCATCATACCTTAACATGTACCAAATCAAATTAGTATGTCATTTTATTGGATTGTGTTAGAATGTTTGATTTTAAAAATTGCTGTTTGAGTTTCTGATTTTCATAGAAAATAAAAGTTATTAGATAAATTTATTCTTAGGTTTAGGACAGAATTATCAACAATTTCTGAGACAGCCCGAAATGTACTTGTGACATATTGCTCTACATATTTATGCAAAGTGGTGTTCTCAGCATTGATGATTATAAAATCAACATATTGATCAACTCTAAAAAATGCTGAAAATATTCTATTCTACAGTGTCAAATTTTCAGCCATGATTTCATGTTGTATGTAAAAGTAAACAAGCACACTCATCTCATTGGTGTGCAAACGTGCTTTTATCTTTAATCAATGGTAAAATTACATACATCAAGGATTTGTCTAATTATCTAATTATCATAATTTCTTTATGATATATTATCAGAAACATTTGATGTGTATACCCCTGGAATGTACCTATTTATTATCCACAAGGTCATGAGTAGAAAAAATTTAAGAAGCTACTGTCTACAGCAAAGCAATTGAGTTCAGTGGCTTTGTTCACCACAAGCAGGACATGCAATCTTGGCTCTGCTACTTTGATCTGAGTTTCCTGGGTTGTAAGATGGGAGTAGTAACAAGGGTGACACCCACAGATGGCTTTGAGAATTAGACCGTGGACACCAATCATTGGAGAGATGGTCTGGCACATACCACAAGCATTAGTACTTATGCCCATTGTTAACACTGCCAGCCCTTTAGCACTGAAGTGTCAACAACAGAAGAAGAAAGCAGCTGTATACAAACACAGAGACATTAGTGCACCTTCCAGGACTCCTATGTGCACTCAAAGACAACAGCTGATGTTGTCTGGCTTTCCTATTTGAAAATTCAACCTTGTGTTTTGATGGCTATGCACTTCTCTGGCAGCTTGCTTCAGCTAGTTCATACATAAAACATTCAATTCTTCGTTTATTTCATTTTTTTATCTGCTGATTTAAATCTAAACCATGGTGGAAGAATATTTACTTAAGAATAGCTATAGTGGCTATACACCTAAAGACATGACTTATCCTCTGAGTATCATTAATTTCCACTATTTACTCTGGGATATATGAGAGATGATGGCTCCCTTCCTTGTCTATGATGAGAGATTAACAGTTGTCTCATGTACGAAAAACCCGATGTGGTGTGACTGTAGCCAATTGGGATCTAATAAGAGTAAGAAAGGTTTTGGTGGGAGGGGAAAGAGGAATAGAGAGGGTAGGTGGGGATTAAAACACATTGTATACATGTATGGAATTATCCAAAAATAAACAAAAGCAAATTATGTTTGTCTAATGGCAAACAAAAAAATGATTATCTTATGACAATCAAAATTTTATAGAACTAAACAGAGAGTTCTCAAAAGAAATACAGATGGCATATAAACATCTAAGAAATGTTCTATATCCCTAGCCATCAGGGAAATGCAGATTAAAACTACAATGACATTCCATCTCATTTCTGTCAGAATGGCTACCATCATGAAAACAAATGACCATAAATGCTGACGAGGATGTGGAAAAAGAAGAATCATTCTGCACTGTTGGGAATGTAATCTGGTCCAGCCATTGTGGAAGTCAGTGTGGAGGTTCCTGAGACAGCTAAAAATCAATTTAATATATGACCCAGCTATACCACTCCTAGGCATATATCCTCAGGACTCATCTCAGTACCTTAGAGATACTTGCTCAACCATATTTATTGCTGCTCTATTCACAATAGCTAGGAAATGGAACCAGCCTAGACGTCCCTTAACTGGTGAATAGATAATGAAGATGTGGCACATTTATACAATGGAGTTCTAGTCAGTGGTAAAGAAAAATGAAATTATGAAACTTGCAGGAAAATGGATGGATTGATCTGGAAAGGATTATTCTAAGTGAGGTAACCCAGGCCCAGAAAGCCAAATGTCACATGTTCTCTCTCATATGTGGATCCTAGCTACAAATTATTGGACTTCTATGTGACTAAGAATAAAACGCACTAGCAAAGGCCAGTAAGTTAGAAAGGGGATATAAAGGGAATAGAATGTGAGGGAGTGGGGCACTTAACAGGATGGTATTGTATATATGTAAGTAGAAGAACAGATTGATGGGGGTGAAAAGGCCTAGGTGATGTCAGGGGAAGAGACTGAGTAAAGGAAAGGTGGAGGGAGGGCTAATAAAAATCTAAGAGGACATAAACAAGTCATATGGAAACCTACTTTTTTGGAAAATGGAACACCCAGAAGCCATAGATTGTTATTAGAAAATTTTCAGTACCAGGGATGGGATACCTTCCCAGAGTTATAGGACAGGGAGGTCACTAATGCCCCCAAAACATTATAGGTCATTGCCAAGGGTCTTGGGTTCTCACCAGGAATAGATTTAAGACCCTATTGCTAAAGTATCCACATACTTGGGCTGCAAGATCACTGAGAAATCCTGCTGAAATTGAGCTGAAAACCTCCTCCATATAGACCAGCTGACAGAAATCTAGAAAAATCTACATTGCATGCAGTTCAGTGGGAGAAAGATACTCCCATTACTCAACAGTGGACACTGAAAACCTTAAATTTGGCCAGCCAGATCAAATGAGCCAATGAGTATAATAGTGGCATGTCTATTAGGGGAAAACCAACTGCTCTCTAATTGGACTGGAGGCCTGCTCCATGGGAGGGAATACATACCTGATGCTGAAAACCTACAACAGGGGTAGTCATGAGCCCTAGGGGTGTAACGTCTGATGGTGTCTGGCTAAATGTATATACTATGTTCAGCAAACTGCCCTGTAAGCACTTCTCTTAATGTCCATACCCATTATTAATGCTATTCTCACTTTTGGTTAGAGAAGCTTATCTTTTCAGATGGCAGTGACCTTGGGATGACTCAGAAGGCACCTTGGTTCTGAGAAGTGACAGAGGAGTGCTTAGCACTGAAACATCTCTAACACACCTTCAAAGGCTCAGGGCCCATTGTGGAAGAGGTAGCAGAAAGAATGTGAGAGCCAAAAGAAGGGTAGGACTTCTTACAACGTGCTCCTCCAGACACAAAATGGCCTGGATATCCATGACCTCACAGTGCCTGATACCACCTACCCAAGACCATCATAATAAGAGGGAAAGATCATGATATCAAAATTTAAAAAAGACTGATTGAGAGGGGGAAGGGATATGATGGAGAATGGAGTTTCAAAAGGGAAAGTGGGGAGAGGGAGGGAATTACCATGAGTTATTGTCTACAATTATGGAAATTGTCAATAAAAAAATTAACTAAATTCAGTTATTTTTCTCTTCATACTCAGCATAGGATTTCATGCATGCTTTCCTCCTTCCTGCCCCAGAAACTCCTGATCTGGAACATTCCAATCACAATATCCTAACTAGAAGCAACCACTAGTTAGAAAACATCCCTGTTCCCACCCTTCCTCTTTGTGCTCCCTGACTAGTCAACATGGCTCCACTGTCCTCAGCCCTGACCTTCAAGGCATTTTTCTCACTGTTTCTTGACCATCCGTAACTTCATGTCTTTTTCCCTTACACGATATTCCAACTACATCCACACTGACAGTGAGCTCCTCATCCTGTCTCCAGCAGCTTCATCCTTGCCACTGAAGGTGCCTCCATCTTCCTTCTGACCGCAGTGAGGGTGCAATAGGCACTTGAACCTTTCTCTACACTCCCAGAGTAACCATGGGGCTTGGCCCAAGCCTGGTTTTCCGTTAGGTGTTCCCAGGATCCATAAATGAGGTAAAGTTTCCTCAAAAGCAAACTCTAAGACAGAGACTCAGGCAACATCAGTCGGGGAGAGGCATATGGAAATAATACAGGAAGGAAGCAAAATTGGGAAACATGAGACAATGGAACAATGGGTGCATTATTAATTCATCTCTAGAGGAGAATTTGACCCCGTGGAAAATGGGAAGGCATGCTTCAAATTTATTAAGAGCTCTGGATTTATAAGCCAAGTCGCAAAATTCATCAGTTGCTCCCAGAAATGTAAGTTCAGCAGGGCCTTCTACAGTTCCAGAAGCCCTCACTACAGAGGTGAAAATACTGTGGGAAGACTTCCTGGACTGTACTGACATGAGCAGGATCAAGGAATATGGGAAAAGCAGGATTCATCCACAGTATGTGGAACATTCTTGACATAACAGAACAACAAGTTCGCTTGAGTTTTTTATTTTTCTTATTTATTTATTTATTTATTTATTTATTTATTTACATTTATCTCCATCCCCACTAACATCTTGCATGACCTTTCACTCTCCTTCCACATAAGAGGGCTGACTTTTTGGACCTTCAATAGGTGGAACAAAACCTGCATCGCTTTCACATTAGACACAGCCATTGAGCTGGTACTGACCAATCAAATTTAAATTGTCAGCCACAGCCCTGTCTCCTCTGCAGATATTGGAGATTGTTTGAGAACTGGATTGTAGAGAAATCCAATGACTGCTCTGGATGCTTCCACCCCACCTATTCTGGTATTACCTACTGTCTCACAGCACCAATGATGCTTCAAAAATACAAACCTGAGGGGTGGAGAGATGGCTTAGTGGTTAAGCACTTGTCTGTGAAGCCTAAGGACCCAGGTTCGAGGCTTGATTGCCCAGTATCCATGTAAGCCAGAGATGCTCTAGGTGGCGCATGCATCAGGAGTTCATTTGCAGTGGCTGGAGGCCCTGGTGCACCCATTCTCTCTCTCTCTCTCTCTCTCTGCCCCTTTCCCTCTCTCTCTCTCAAAAAAATAAATAAAAATAAAAAAAAAAAAAAAAAACACAAACCTGATTCTGTTACTCTCTTGTTTAAAAGCCAGTGCCTTCCTGCTGTTCTTAGAATAAAAGACTAGACTAAATCATAGCTTCAAAGGATTTCACCCCAAATTACATCTACAGCCCCACTGGCAGCATTGTCTGTCTTGACAGCACTGAAGTCACTGTGTTCTTTTCCATCCCTGGAATGTATCACATCCTCAACTCCACCCCCCCCCAACACACACACCACCAGCCGCCACAGAGCATGCAAACATGCTGCGCATTTTCTCTGAAATCCTGTTCTCCTTCCTGTATGGCTTCCTATTCATCATTTGTATCATCACTTTCTGGTTGCTATGATCCAATGCCTGATGAAAGCAACTGAAGGGAGGGAGGATTAATTTTGACTCCTGGTTTTAGACAATTTCAGTCCACTGTCAGGCAAAGGCAGATGGGAGCGACTTGGTCCATGGCAGAGGCAGCACGCCACGGAGTTCCTATCTCATACAGTGACTGACAAGGAAACAGAGAGAGCCAGCCAGAACCAAAATAGGTATAATCTTCAAAGGTCTGCTGCTAGTAGCCTACAACCACCACCAGCTAGTGCTCATGTCCCAAAGGTTTCGTAATCTCCCAAAATTACACCACCAACTGGGGATGAGTTGTTTAAGCACCATTCTGTGGGAGAACATTCCAGATTGAAACTATACACCCATTCATAGTACACGCTCATATCAACTCCACAATGCCTCACCTGCGTTTCTCCATGGAAGATGGCCCTTTCCTTCAGTGCAGATATAATCACACATCAGTATGTGTGCTTTGTGATCATTTGAATGATATTCCTAGCTACACTAAGTTCTCATCAAAACATGACCACCTGGCACCTGGTTGATTCCATAAAGTGTTGTGATGGAAACAGAATTTGCTGACAGGCATACTTCAAAGAACTCCAAAAACTTAGTTCTATTGTCCTTTTATGAATGAGACAGAGATGTCACATGATGTTTCAAGTAATTCAGCCAGAATATGACAGAGAAGAGATTCAAATAATCCATGCAGCATGGATCCAAAGACCAGGCCTTTAAACCACTGCAGACAGGCAGGCAGGAAGGGAGGAAGGTAGCCAGGCAGGAATGGAGGAAGCCAGGTAGGTAGGCAGGCAGGCAGGAAGGCAGGAAGGGAGGAAGGCAGGGAGACAGGCAGGAAGAGAGGAAGGCAGGAAGTTGGAGCATGAATGGCCTGCCCTATTTACTCCTGAAATGAGTGGGCTATCAACATAGTATCCAGCATGTAGTCCTTTAAAGGAATTGTTGAAGAAATCAATCCATTCAGATTAACTATGATTATGATTGAGTTGTCCACGTGGTTTGCCATTTCCATGAATGACAAAATGGGAGAGTCTTTCCTCCGGATCTCTGTACATAAACTTTCTGGGTCTGCAGTAACCACATGAATCTGCATGTGAATAAATTACAGCGGCTTTCCCTGTGGAACACAAAGGCTCATGCATAGGAGAAAACACTCACCAAAATGACCTCACCTAAGCCTTATTCCTCTTACTTATCACCTCTAAAGATGTGTCTTCTAGGCTGGGGAGATGGCTGTGTAGTTAAACGTGCTTGCTTGCAAACCTTGCTGGCCCAGGTTCAGTTCCCTAGTACCCATGTAAAGTTAGATGCACAAAGTGGTATATGTATGCGGAATTCATTTGCAGGGGTAAGAGGTCCCACCCTCCCTCTGTTTGCAAGTGTATCAGACAGCTTCAAGTTCGCTGAGATGAACTTCCAGATCAAGCACAGTTATGGAGGAAGGGATTTATTGAAGCTTATAGATCCAGGGGAAGTTCCATAATGGCAGAGGAAGCTGGCCTGCAATTCACAGGACCAAACACAGAGAGCAAAAGCCACACAGCACAGCACACCTCAGGAACTCCAGCTAGGCACATTTTGCATATCTTTAGATTGAAATCCTAAACCTATCACCACACCTTAAGATCCACCCAGAGACACTGCCTCCAGCCAGGTGGATGCAGATGCAAACTATAAACTAATAAAACACTGAATATATTGGGGGACATCTATTCAAACTACCACAGCAAGTACATAAATAAAAACTTATTTTTGAAAGATGTGTCTTCCCAGGACAGATGTGGAGAAGCATGCCATCAGCTTATCTTTACTCCTCTAATCAGCTGGGAAAGGGGCCAAATCACCTCAAGTCTCTGGGGCCAGTCAGCCGCCATGACACAGGGAGAGGCCTGGCTGTAGGGAGGCTGCTGGAACAAGCTCCATGCACTCTGGCTTCCTCCGAACAGCAGCCAAGGAAAAGGTCCTTAGGCAGCACGAGTGTTCCTTGTGGAAACCACAATGTATCTTTTAATAGTATATGAAATATTATCATACTACATACATTCCCTTGGCCTGACTGGACTCACACACAAACTTCCTCATTTTTGCTTGTTCCTGATAAAGTGTGCAACTATATTGGCAAAAAAAAAAATTCCTATGTCATACTCATCACATTTCTTACAAAATGTTGGGGACATAGAAGTGAGGTATTGCCCTAGGGTTCAATAGATACCTTAGACCTTGGGTCAGCACAAGGGAAAACAAATTTATTTGCATTTGGGAGCAGAAAATGCTGTGAGAGGCCAAAGGAGGGAAATATCCCTTAGTCCAAAAGAAGGCTTCCCACATACTACATTAGTGTTGAATATTAGTGCAGAAGGTCTGTGCAAAGCAAAAGAATAAAAGGGTTTGTAAACAAAAATTTGCTTTCACTGTTTGAGAAAAGTCTTGCTGTCATTCACCCATAATAATAATAATAATAATAACCCTATTGCACAAGGCACGCCCTGACCCAGAGCAGGCTGACGTGGTTTTTGTTTGGGTTTGTTTTCTCTGCCTTTTGTTTTTCGATTTGTTGGTTTTCTGACATAGGGTCTCATATAGCCCAGGCTGGCCTTAAACTCACCAAGTAACTAAAGAAGACCTTGAACTTATGGCCCTACTGCCCCACCTCCCAAGTGTAGGGATTATGATGTGCCCCAACAGCTTCTTCATCAACCCATACAGTCAAAGAGGCCTGATATTCTTTGAAGCTTTCTCAATCTCAGAGTCTACATAGGTATCCCGTCCACAGGGTCCGCCCTGGATTTTGTTTGGGTTTGTTTTATATGACTGACAGGAACTTTTGTTTTTCGGAATTTGTTGGTATTCTGCTCACGGAACTGTCCAGTGGTCTCATATAGTCCAGGCTGGCCTTAAACTCACCAACTAACTAAAGAAGACCTTGAACTTATGCCCCTACTGCCACACCTCCCAAGTGTAGGGATTATGGGCATGTGCAACCAAGCCCACTTCTGCTTCTTCTAAGCCCACAACCCATAGAGTCAAAGAGGGCTGATATTCTTTGGGAATTAATGAAGCTTTCTCAATCTCAGAGTCTACACAGGTCTGCTCAGGAGGGAACTGTCCAGTGGATTTCCTCTGGATGAGAATTTGTCTGCTCACGGAACTGTCCAGTGACTCTGGATTGCTCACGGATAGCCCAGTGACCATCTATATGACTGCAGACAGGAACTTCCAGTGACTACCTCTATATGTCTGCTCACGGGAACTGTCCAGTGACTACCTCTATGTGTCTGCTCACGGGAACTGTCCAGTGACTACCTCTATGTGTCTGCTCACGGGAACTGTCCAGTGACTACCTCTATATGTCTGCTCACGGAACTGCCCAGTGACTACCTCTGCATGTCTGCTCATGGGAACTGCCCAGTGACTACCTCTATGTGTCTGCTCACGGGAACTGTCCAGTGACAACCTCTATGTGTCTGCTCACGGGAACTGTCCAGTGACTACTTCTATGTGTCTGCTCACGGGAACTGTCCAGTGACTACCTCTGCATGTCTGCTCACGGGAACTGTCCAGTGACTACCTCTAT